>CM036638.1:5000-4805000 GCA_020746105.1 Trogon surrucura | reverse complement strand
GTGACCTTCCCGGAGAAGATCGTCCAGGAGCTGTGCTTTCTGCAGGATGCATTTGACCCTCCTCCCCAGCCAGAAGAAGCAGGGTCACAGCTCTGGGAGGTGAGCAGAGGAGCGCTGCTGGGTGCAAGGTGGATGCTAACAGGCTGGACAGGGTGAGGAGATGACAGGGTGCTGGCAGAGGGGACCTCCTGGGGCAAACAGCCCTGGTAAGACTCACATGTGTCCTCAGGAGGTATCCAAAGGGCAGATTCGGCTCCCCCGCAGGCGAGGAAGCTGTTGGGTGGTGTGGAGGAGAGGTGGGGCTGCGGCTCAGCTTGCACCTCCTGGGAAAGACCTGCTTGACCCCATATGGCTGTAACCATCTCACAACGGCCCCACACGGGAAACGAGGGAACCTCTGCTCCCCCTCTACCGGGGGTGCCTGCAGGGGTTCTGGGGGGTGGTGTCAGGGCTGCCCGGAGCCTGCCCAGCAACACACATTTTGCCAACTCCTTGCCTTTGGGTTTTGTTTTTTTTTTTGGTCCTGCTGGACGTGCCCCCTTCTGCCGGGCCCGGCCAGAAGCCACCACGCTTTCCTCCACCTCCTTCCCCCCTCCCGGACCGCCCCACTCCCGCCCCGGTGGGCAGCGGCGGGGGCCGAGCGGGCGCAGGGGATGCTCGTCCCGGGACCGCGGGGCCGGAGCGGGGCTGCGCGGTGCTGGGCAGGGCGGAGGCGCCTGGGGCATCCCTCTGGGAACCCCCCCCTTCCTCGTCCAGCTCCCCCTCCTCTCCACCACCCACCCCCTCCTCTTTTTTTTCTTTTTTTTTTTTTTTTTCGCAGCGCGCAGTCAACCCCGGCGAGGAAGATTTGGGCTGAAAACACGGCTTTTCTCTGGATGATCGACAGCTCCGGGAGAAACCATCGGCGGGGCGGGGGGAGCCGCCGCCCGCCCCTCCCTCCCGCCGCCCCCCGCCGCGCCGCCCTCCCGACCGCCCCCCCCCCTCCCTCCCCGCCACCGGCCTCCCTCCGCCCGCCGCCGCCGCCGCCCCCCGCCCTCCGCCCCCGCCTTCCCCGCGGCGGCCCCGGGGCGGGGCGGGCGGAGCGGGGCGCTCCCCCCCCGCGCGGCGGCGGCGGTGGCTCGGCCCGGCCGCGGCGGCGGGGGCCGGCGGTTCGCTCCGTGCCCGCGGCCGTGCCCGCGCCGGCGGCGGCCCCAGCGAGGGGGGCTCGGCTCTGCGCTCCGCCGCTGCTCCCCCCCCTCCCCGCTCCCGCCGCCTCCATGGAGGAGCGACGGCCCCGCCGCCTCTGATGCCCGGCCCGGCGCGCACCATGGGGCCGCTGTGGCTCTGCTGCCTGCCCCTCGCCCTCCTGCCCCTGCTCGCCGCCGTGGAAGGTGAGGGGAGGGGAGCGGGGAAGCCGGAGAGGGGGGAGCGCGGGGGGCGGGGGCCCTTTTAGGGCAGGGCGAGCCCCCCTTCGTTGTTTTTTTCCCTCTGCTTTTATTTGGGGGGGTGGGTGCGTGGCACTTTGTGTGTGTGTGTGTCCCCTCCAGCCCCCCCCCCCCCCCCCCTTCCCTCGCACCCCCGTCCCTCCGCGGCGAAGTTTTGGGGAAGTGCTGCCCCGGCCGGAGGTGTTGCCGGTGCGGAGCTGGGTGTGTGTGTGGGGTGTCTCTGAATGTGTCGTCGTGTCGTTGTCCCGTCCCTCCCGCCGTCCTCAAGACCCTCCCGATGGCTTCGTCGCCCTTCGCCCCGCCAACCCTTGGCCAAGGTGGGCATCCCTGGCCGCTCCCCGGGGCCGGTTTGGGTACCGCGGAGCCTCCCTGCCAGGGATGCCCGGGCTCTGCCTCGCCGTGCCCGCTGCTGCCGCCTGGGAGAGGCTTTGGGGCGCTCCTCAACAAGGCCTTGCCGGCATCCTGGAGCTCATGGCTGGCTCCCCGGTGGCGGCAGCAGGGCTTTCCCGGTGTCTCCGGGAGGAGCTGGGTTCCCCGCCGGGTTCCCCCCGGTGCTCAGACAAAGCAAGAGCCTGGGCGGCAGGTGGGGAGCTCCTGCGGGATGGGTGCGCGGGGACGGCGGTGGGAGCCCGGTGGTGGGGGTCTAAAGGGCAAGGGTGGGGGGAACTCGTCTTCTCGCCCCCAAGCCCATCTCAGCCTTCGCGCCTCCATCCCGCCCGCTGCGAACTGGGCTGGGCAGGGGCGAGAGCAAGGTGTTGGGGCCAAAATGGGCTCGTCCTGGAGCAGCGTGGTCCACGGCGTGGCCACCCATCACGGGAGGGCCATGGCGGAGCCGGCGAGCAGCCGGGCGGCTCCGCTGTCCCCCCTTGGCTTTCGCTGGGCTGGCGGGGTGGCCGCTGCCGGCCCTGGGCGTGGAGGCGGTGGGAGCTGCACGGCCGGTGTTTGTCTGGAACATGGATGAGGCACCATTTATTAAGTTGGAGTTTTGGGAGATGACTCATGGGTTGGCCAGCTATACATCGTGATATTTACAATATGGGAGCTTGGCATAAATAGGACTATTTACGTTGCAGTGGAGAGCGCTAGCCAGCTATGCTATTCAAATGAGCACAGTATGGTTTTAATTAGGGGTGGGGGGGGAAGGGTTGGGGTGATGAGCGTGTTTGTGGGAGCATACGTGTCCACGTGGGACGTCTGGCCTGATCGGCTGGTGGTGGTGTTGACACCTACAACGGGGTTTGTGCTTGGGCAGCGGGGCCCGGGTGGGCTTGGCCCTGCCGACGCTGCTGACAACGGCCAGGGATGGAACCGGCCACCATGTGCAGGGAGGGGGTGACACCTCCACCCCGCCCTGCCCTTCCCCACACGCTGCGAGGAGCTGCCGGGCGGTTGCTGGGGGGTCGGCGACTGGCTCCCGGGGCTCTTGCACGCATGCTTGAAGACGTGGGTGACCTTCCCACCGTTATGGCAGGAGCAGCGGGCCCCGGATGTGTGAGCTGGGCTCATCCCGGGGATGGGGAGTAGACAGCTGGGGGTGAGGGGGCGGCCAGCATTAGTGGGGGCATTCGCCTGCCCGAGATGATCGCCATCAGGTGTGCTCTGCCATGGATGGGGACACTCCCAGGGCAATGGTCCTTCCAGCGACCGTCCCCGTCTGGGGATGAACGTGTCGATTTGGGTTCAGTGGGGTCACCGTCGCCTTCCGCCGTGTCGTGTGCTTGTCACGGGGTTGCGATGGTGGCTTGAGGTGCTGATTTGGGCAACCAGTTTCAGTGTCTCAGCCTTTGCCTCCTTGCAAAGGCTCCTGGAGAGCTGGAAAGGCGAAGGTGCAAGGGACGCGCCTCCCCGGGCGCGCCTCTGCTCCTTCCCTTTGGGAGCTGCCTCTTCTTGGGGCTCCTGGGGCTGCTTGGTCGTGGCGTCTGTCCGCATCTGCGGATGCTCTGGACAGACTGACCCAACGGCAGCCGCTGGACCCCACCGTATCCCCGCAGCCGCAGGGCACCTCCGCAATGGCGATGGCCCCCGCGCTGCCATCACCAGTTCCGCCAAACTCCCAGGGCCGAAATGGGGGCAAAAAAATGTTCCTTCAGCGGAAAACCGTATTCTGGTTCCTTGCCCGGGGACGCTTGCCTCTTGAGCCCCGTTTTCAGCTCTGCTCCAGAGCTTTTCTGTAACGCCGGTAATCTCACTTGTCTCCTCTGTGCCTCAGTTTTCCTAATTACAAGGCGTAAAATAATACAAGCGTCTTTCCCAAGGGAGCCGCGAGGTTTTGTTAATGAACATGACAAAGTGCTTTGGGATCCGTGGTTGAAAGCGCAGCCTTAGTCAGTGCGCCTGTGTGTGGGGTGTTTATTTATCTACATGCTTTATATTTCTCCGTGCGCTATATATTCACTTGCATTTAACAAACCTTAATTAGAAACAAAGCCGATAGGGAAGGAAATATAAACAGGAGTGTGCATGAAAATTGGAAGTTGATTACTCACTGGCCAGCAGAATGCGTGTCTCGGGCTCGGGAGGAAAGGCTGTTTGGTTAAAACCGGCTCTGTTAAAAGGAAATGTGAAAAGAACGTAAAACATAAATCAATATGGAAAACAGGGAGGTGGATGACAACGTACATAAAGCAGAGGTTAAGAATTGCGTACAGTCGTGAGGGCGGTTGCAAGGTAACGTATCTGCAGCTGAGAAAGTTCAGGCTTATAAAAGGAAAGTTGGTTGTGGGTTTTTTTTTTTGTGAGGGGATTTTTTTTTTTTCCTTTTTGAAAAAAACAAAACCAGAAAGTCAAGAACAAAGGAGTCCTGGAAGGGTCTGGATCCCACACCGGTTGGTAACAGTACCGCTATCACTAACGGCTCCTCTTTGTATTCCCGCTGGCGTATGCTGCACGCGTATCTGGAGTACTGCGATTTCTGAGGTATTTTGGGGGGGAGCTGGGAAGGGCACTTAGGTATTTTAAAATCAACAGCCTGGCTAACTCCAGTGCGAGGAGGGGGAAAAAAAAAACCCTGAAGGCGCTCTTCACCCCGTTGGAGTTAACTTTTCATAAGCCTTGTGGTGCTGGCACGTTTCCCGAGGGCTGGAGGAGAGCCAGTCATGTGCCAAAAAACGCGAAAGAAGGAACGAGATGGCCCCAATACCTGTGAGGGCGCGGGCGGCCCCGGAGCTGGCAGCACCGAGGCGGCGGCAGGCTCTGATGGGCAAGGGAGAGTCGTCCGGCGTGAGTTGTGCTGGGAAATGCAGCATCACGGGCGAGGGGGCTTGATGTTGAGCATCCTCCTGTGCCGGGCGGTTGCCGTCCTGAGCCTGACCTTGAGCTTGGAGAGGGGTGCTGGGGCAGGAGGGTTGTACATATGCCCTTGCGGGGCGGGCATCCCCCTGGGGTGCTGGACACGAGCACCCGTACTCATCCTCCGAGCAAGCCAGAGACAGGACCTTTGTGTTTCTGCACAGTTAATAACATATCATAATGTACACAATATACACGATGCATTTATTATGTCGCATACGTACACGTAATATGCAGTATATTGGATTTTATGTATGCCATTACAGATCTTAGTGTCAAAATATGGTCAACTGGGTCGTAGATGTGGTCGTGACCTGCCGCAGAGCACCTCCGCAGCCTCCCCCAGGGCCGGGGGGACGCAGTGGGATGCCAGCGAACACAGCACTTGGTTTGTGCCTTGTTGTGTCCGGCTTTGTGTTCTCGGAGGAGGAAGGTTTTAGTCATCTCTTCGGGGTTATGGCTCGCTCCAGGGCAGTAGCTTTGACCTCGGTGCTCCAAGGAGGTGGCTCGTACCTGGGATGTGCCAGGACCGTAGGAGCATCCTGGGGAGCCCAGCGCACTGCGGAGGGATGCAGTGGAGCAGCAGGTCCACAGGAACCCATGGGAAAAACAGGGGAGCTGTCGAGGAGCTGGTGTATCCTGCGTGCTCGAACTTGGAGCTTCAAACGCTGTCCTGAGTCCAGACTGGAAACAAATGACAAACGGGACTGAGGCACAGAGCAGAGACTGTGGTTTCAGGGCAGCGCTGTGCTGCCCATCTCCCTGCTGCTGCCTCCCCTCCCTGACCATGTTTCCTGGGTTAATTTTTGACGAGGTACATTCCTTGCCCTTGCATTACTGGGGCAGTGGCAGGGAAAACACCTTTCGGAGACCAAATAAATTGATGCCTGATTTAAACATCCGTGGAGCTGCCGTTGCAGCTCTGCTCCTCCGCTTTTTCCGGGTGGGAGCAGCAGTTGCTGCCGATCCCCGCGGTGCTCCCAGCTTCTCTGGGTGATAAAAGCTGAGGGAGCAGATGCTGGTGGGAGATGCCAAGGGCTGTAGGGAACACAGGCTCAGGGCTAGCGTGGTCAACAATGTCCCCAGCTTCTTGGGACACCCTACCAAGGGATCCAGGGGGTGTGAAGGGGACCTGCCTGTGCCTCGGGTGTGCTGCCGGGGGGTTTGGGGACCACCCCCCAGGGATGGGAGCAGCGGTCTCCTCTGCAGCCTAAGGATCTGCCCGCACTAGTCGGCAGCCGTTTGTGTACACATACCTGAGCTGGCTGGAAAAGAGGGGTGGGCACCGAGGGGGGCTGCGAAACCTGCCTGAGGAGCTGAGTAAACCTTGGGCGTCCCGAGGCCTGAGTGCTTTTGTGCGAGCGTGATGAATGAGAGTCTGACCCCTTCGCTCCTGCCCCGACACGCGCCCGCTCCCCACACACCGACCCTGCTGGGATGGGTGCTTGTGCCTGGGTCTGTCCGGGAGCAGGTGTGGGGTTCCCATCCCCTAGAAAGTCTCTTTTTTGACCGAGGACTCCCATCAGCTCCCCTTCTGGTTTGCAATCTCCCTCCCAAACCTGGCTTCTGGTTTGCAAAGACACTGGAGCGACGCGTGGGGCTGCTCTGCCCCTCGGAGTGCCCCGGGATGGGGGTAGCGGGGAGATCTTCGGAGGCAAAAGTTCAGCCGTTAGATAAGGGGGTAACGCCAGGGCCTCCCGCGATAAGGCTGTGACGCAGAGCGCGGGCGGGAGGGAGGGGTTTGGGAGGGGGCTTTGCCCTGGCTGGTACCCAGGGATGCAGGAGCACGGAGGGGATCATGGGGGATGCTGGAAGCGGGTGTGAGGAAGGAGAGGTGTGTGCAGGGGTGTATCGATACCGACTTCATATAAGTATCGGGTGTGACTGGAACATGCTGGACGGGTGGTGATTTGTGCCGGGGCGCGGGCACGGGGCTACAGAGCAGGGTGGGAGTGAAGGAGTGAGTGGGGATCGTGCCGAGCCATCCGCCCCTCTCTGAATTTCCGCGCTTGGGGATGAAGGGAGCAGCGTTGGGTCCCCGCTACCCCTCTGACCCGCCTTTTGGCACCGGCTGCCGAGCGTTACGGGAGATGAAACGAGCCGCGAGGGCAGGGAACGCAACTGTAAATGTGGATGGTCCACGCCTCCGTAAATGTCACATAGGGGTGTTATTCAGAAATTATACTTTTAGTGACCGTGTGTAATTGTGTCTCTACGGAGAGCCCATGAGAAGAGGATCCCTTGGTTTAAAACCCAGCATCACGCGTGGTGCGTGGGAGGTGCGGCCGGTTCCAAGGGAGCGGGGTCAGTCTCCTGGTGGGCACGAGAAAGGGCTGGTGAGCTCCAAAAGTCGGTGAAGCTTTGTCACTTGGTCTGATAAATTACGTTCTTTCCACCTTACCTCTCTTAGAGCAGACCATCTCATCCTTAAAATGACCAGCATTTAAAAATGCTGGTCAAATAAGGCAAAATGAAGGAGCTATATGAAGGGAGGAGCTAAAATAGTGAAGTACTTGCACGTGATGTAGAAAATGATATTAAAGCTTGGAATAAATGCGTGCAAACGCTTAATGTATGAGTTTTCGTTTTTTAAAAAATAAATCTTGATTAAATGGCAAATTGAGGGAGGTCACCGGAGGTAAAAAGATGTTATTTGGAAAGTGGAAGTGGTATCTAAAATAGGAAAATAATAAAAAAAAATCAAAAACAGTGGCCTGGAGAATGTAAAGCCATATATGGCAGGCTGTGAGGAGTTTGAAAAATAACTTGTGGGAAGAAATGAGTTATTCCCCAAGTACTGCCTCAACAAATGAGAATGGGGAGGTCAGGATAGAGCACACAGGGAGATGGGGAACAACCTCAGTGTCCCCCCCAAATGGCCGTGGCCAAGGGAACTCCCAGCAAGGAGCTTTCCTTCTCAGGGTAGGGCTGAGAGACTGCCCTGAACTGCTGGCAGAAGAGCTTGTGTTTCAAAATATATTGGTAAAACGAATATTTGGGCCAGAGCAAATAGGACAAGCATCCTTTAAGACGAGCTCCTTGGGTGATCCAAGAGACTCCAGATCAGTAATTTTAAAGGAAGGACTCTCTTATGGATTAAAATCTGCTTAAAGAGGGGGAAACAAAGAGTCAGTTTTCCCACTGGACGGGGGTCAGCGTGAGGCTCGCGCTGTGCGATGTATTTATAAGTGCACTGGAAAGGGGTGGGAACTCAAAGGCGAGAAAGTTTGCAGATTATACAAAATTATTCAGAATGATAAAAACAACACTTGTCTTTAAAATATTGTAAAAGGATCTCATGACACTGGATAACCAGGCTATAAAGTGGCAGATTAAATGTAGTCGGTGATGAATGAAAAGGGATTCACATGGAAAAAATTACCCTAAACCCATGCATGCACAGTGGCAGTCTTTAAATTACTTATTAGCATTTTAAGAAAGAGATCTTAAAGTCATTGTGGATGGCTCTTTGAAAGCATCAACTCGGAACTGGGGAAGGCTGGGAAAGGAGGGTGAAGATGCTTGTACAGGAGAGGTACGGGGGGGGGGGTAAGGAAAGATGTAGCTTGGAGGGGGCTCAGAGGTGTATCAGACGGCGTGAAGAAGAGGGTGATGAAGGAGTGACCATTCATTATTTTGTGTTTTTTTCACTTGCTCTTGAGTTCTCAAGCTGCAGGTTTAAACCCAGGATGGAGGGTGGGGGCAGGAGTGCGTTGGGCAGGGTGAAGCCCACCTCTGCCCCCATCCTGGGTACTGCTGGGCTACAGAACGCGGGGTGCTCCCAGAGCATCCCTGCCCCTGTGCTGCTGGAGGTGGGAGAGAAACCAGGAATCCCTCTGCCTCAGACTTCTCAGCCAGATGTGGGATCTGAGGTTTGTCCCAAAGGGAGAGGTGTCTTCTCCAGGCTCTAATGCTGAATTCCTGCACCCGGTGGGAGCCACAGCTTGGCTTTTGAGACCATTTGCAGCTTCCAAAGCAAAGTGCCGGGGGATTCTGTGTCACTCCAGGTGCTCATCACCTTGGCCATGGTGGAGGACCCTCTGGGTGCGCCAGTGCCTTCCAGTCTCACACAGGCTCTGGGTTTTGGCAGGGTGGCCAGGCAAGGGTAAGGTCCCCTGGAAAATGCCCGTTGGGTCTTGTCTTTGTCCCCCTTGGTGTGTTGGAGAACCAGGGCATCTGGTTGGAGCTGGGGGATGAGAGGAGCTCCCCTTCAGCCCTGAGACGGAGGCGGGGGGTGAAGGCTGGGTTTGGGGATGATGCTTGACCCCTCGCTGAGCGGGTTGGGGGGTGGCGAGGGCGGCTGAGCGTGTGAACGTCCCCGCGGTGGAGGGGACGCCTTGAGCCACGCAGGCTCATACTCAAAAGGCCAGACAAAGGGAACAATGGGCTCCGCGGCCGGGCTCCTGGGCAGCCTGCGGCTGGCTGCCGAGCCCCCGGCATGGGAGAGGAGGGGGGGGGGGACGGTCGGGCTGGCCACAAAGGGCTTGGCTCCCCTCTGTCCCCACCCAGGCTTTGGGAACCGCAGGGACGCCCGGTCCGCAGCGGGTCTGGAGGACAAACTGAGTCCCAGGCGATGGGTACCGCACGCCGAGTGGCTCGCTGCCTGCGTCCAGCTGGACTGAGCTTATTTGGGGTCTCTCTCCCTAGCAGCAGGCTGGAACGAGTCCCGCTGCATGGGAGACATCACCGCAGCTCCCAAAACACGTCCCCACAGTGTGTGGAGCACGGCCGCAGCCTGGTGACCTCTGGTTGCGCGTCGTCGCCGTGGCTTGCAGGGACTCACCGCTCTGTGGGGCGTGGTCCTTCAGGAGCTGCTCCAGTGTGGGTTCCCCATGGGGTCACAAGTCCCTGCAGCAAACCTGCTCTGGTGTGGGCTCCTTTCTCCACCACAACTCCGCAGGTCCTGCCAGCAGCCTGCTCCGACATGGGCTTCCCATGGGGTCACAGCCTCCTTCAGGCATCCACCCACTCTGACGTGGGGTCCCCCACAGGCTGCAGGTGGACATCTGCTCCCATTCCGTGGGCTGCAGGGGGTCAGCCTGCCTCACCTTCACCATGGGCTGCAGGGGAATCTCTGCCTCCTCCTTCTCTTCTTCACTGACCTCGGTGTTTGCAGCATTGCTTCTTCCACATACTCTCACTCCTTTCTCTGGCTACAGTTGCTCTCCCGCAGTGAGTTTTTCCCCTCACTAAATATGTTATCCTGGAAACGCTGCCACCATCACTGATGGACTCAGCCTTTTCCAGCAGTGAGTCCATCTTGGAGCCGGCTGGCATTGGCTCTGGCGGATATGGGGGAAGCTTCTAGCAGCTTCTCACAGAAGTCACCCCTGTAGCTCCCCCCCGGTTACCGAAACCTGGCCAGGCAAACCCAGTACGGCCGCCCCGCCGCGCGCTCGGGTGTGAGATGGGCTGGAGCACGCGAGGGGTCACCTCTCGCCGTGCAAAGGTTACGGTCGCGTTTCATGATTTGCTTTGCTTGTAATCCTGTTCCCAGGCTCCACAACTGCAACTTGGAAACCTTTATGGTGAGCCTCACGTCGTAAATCTTTGCCTCGTTCTACTTTTAAGCCCGGCTGGTATCAGGGGACAAAAGCGAGTGGGGGAAATGCATGAACTGGGGGGCAAAAGTGTGGATGAAATAAAGCAAGGTGTATGAGCTGGCTGGAGCTCGTGCAAGCTGCAGTATCCCTGTTGCCTCTAGAGTTGCTTGTGGAGTGCTCTTGGAAGTGGCTGGAGCTCTGGTTTTGTGTCCTCGTCCCCGTGCACACCCTGACACGAGCTGCCTGTGCGTGCTGAGAGAGCGCCTGCGTGTGAAATGCAAGCAGGCACGTGGCTTCCCCGCTGCTCTGGCATGAAGACGGGCACAGCTCTGGGAAGGAAAGCAAGCTAGTGATGGTTTTGGTCTTGGCTTTTTTTTATTTTCCCTGGGGAGCAGAGAGAGGCCGGTGGCTGGCTGTGGGGAATGGCCAGTGGCAGGTGTTAATTGCCTGGTGCTGGACAACGCTGAGTGGTAGCGTGGCGATGTCTGCCCCTCCGAGCTTTCTCCTGCCTGGCACAGGGGTGTGATGCTGCAGTGAGGAGGTGGACTGAGGAGGCAGAGCACAGCAACCCTAGCAGGGATGATTTCCAGCCAGGTTGGGCAAAATACATTCCCCGGCCAGAGCCTGGGGTCACCTTACCCGTGCCGAAACAGGACAAAGCCCCCCTCCTTTTGCCCGCCTTGCAGAGGGAGGGATGGTCCTCGTGTGACAAGGACCCTCCTGGGCTTCTCCCTTCCTCAGCACGTGTCAGCACGGATCTGGGAGCTCGGAAAGGATAAGCACAGAGGCGTGCGTGATGCTGTGTGGAAATCCCTTGGCAGGGCAGCAGGGTGCTGGTTTGGGTGGGAGATGCAGGAGGGGAAGGGGTGCCCAGGGCCTCCGGGACCTGTCCCCGTTCGTCTGCTCAACCTTTGGAGAACCCCAGAGAGAATCTTCGGACAGATGCAGAGCAGTCGGGAGCAGGGCAGGCGCAGGAAAGGTGCTAATTAGGATGTTGGCAGCATTGGTAGGGGTTGGTGTCTGGCTGGTGGGAGGTGTTGAACAGGCAGCGCAGAGTCTGCTCTCTGTCACGCTGGGCGTGGATCTCCAGGCAGCCGGCAAGTCAGGGGGGTGAGGCTGCCTCGGACGTGCGATGGAGCCGTCCCGGGGTAGGTGGGTGCTGCTTTGAGCCCACCCGTGGCAGCTGGGTGACAACGGGTGATGGGGCGCTGTCACGGGGCAGGCCTGAGCATCGTTTGGTGACGAGGAGTTACTGGCTGCGGGTGGTTGTGCTGCTGCTGCACAGAGCCAGTGCCCAATACTGATACACCTGGTTTTCTCTTCCTTTTGGCTCTTCACCTTTCTTTTTCCAAGGCTGTGGGTGAGATGGAGAGTGGAGAAGTTGCCAATGATGCTTTTTAAAATTTATTTATTTCATTTTCGGTCTGATGTCAAACTCTTGTGCCTTCAGATTGAGTAGCTGCCACGAGATTTTGCTGTGACTGACACCTGTTCTGGCTGGGAAGCGACAGCTTTTGATAAATACAGATCCTCTGGAAACGCTGAATTTACTGGCAGCTGCTCCCATTTGTCGTCTGTTCCCGGGTTTGGTTAAACCTTGCACTGCTCTGGGAGGTTGCTGATGCTCCTCCTTGGGTTGAGCAGTGGCTGAGGAGGTTTCCTGGGCTCTGCTCAGCGAGCCCTGGGACAGGCAGGAGGTGTAGACACATGTAAGGCTTCGCTGGGGTATCCATCCAGGCTGGTCCCTCTGGGGCTGAGCAAGTGGCTCTCCCCAATCCTGGTGGCACACGGCTCATGGGGGAGGCAGATGGGCACATGCCAAAAGCTGAGCGAGCCAGCTCGTCCCCGGCGGTGGCTTTCATCCCTCGGCATTGCCGAAGCCCATCCCTGCTTATCTGCTTGGCTGAGGTTGAAGTACAACCTCTCCGGGCTGGATCCCACGGTGCTCTCAGTTTCCACGTGGAAAAAAACTTGGGGCTGAAGAGGGGGTACTTGAATTTCGGGCTGGAAAGTAAGGGGTGTGTAGGGGATGCTGCCAGGGGCTGCGGTAGGTTTGGGAGTGGCACGTTTGGGGACCAAGAGGAGGGGACCATGTGACCCCGTGGTGTGCCAGACAGGGTGGCGGGGGCTGCCCATGTGGCTGCGTGCGGGGGGAGGCGATGCAGGTCACCCTCAAGGAGAAGACTCGCCCTGTAATTTAGGTGGCCTAAATACGACCTGAGCTCCTGCTTGTGGGTGCTGAGCCCTTGGAAAGCTGACCCGGCGTTTTACCGTGCGTTTGGGAGGTCCTTGGTGTGTGGGCTACGGGGGGAAAAGAGAGGAGTTAAAAAAAAATAAAGGATTTGCGAGGTCAGCCCTGGGTGTGTCGTCCACCAACCTTGAATTGCTCGGTGGCCAGAGGGGTGGAGAAGGGCTTGGCCCCTGCTGTGGGTCTCCCGGGGGTGCCAGCAGCTCGTGGAGCCGTGGTGACGTGCTTGCCCCGATGTGTCTCCATCGAGGTGCCCGGCGCGTGGTGCATCGGGGTCTGTGCTGTGCGTGCTGGAAGGAGAAGCCCTGTGGGTCCATGAGCTCAGGTGAAAGCATCCGAAAGTGCTGTGGGGTCTCCTTTTCTTTGGTGGCAGGAATGTGCTGTACGATAAAATAGAACTGCTGGCAAAGTCCCATCTCAAGGAAAGACCCCGGCTGTGCGCCGAGGGACGCGCCCTTCTCCTGGCTGCTGTGGCTGAGGATACTCCAGGCAGGGTTTCTGAGGAGGTGGCGTCTTTTATTTGGAGCAGAAGAAGGGTTTGAAATCAATGGCAGGCTCTTGTGCTCTTGTGCATTAACTCTGAGAGGCCACCTTGCATGGCCGTGGGCTAACGTGAGGGTTGAGACCCCACCTGGAATGGTTGTGTGGTGGCCATGAAGAAGACGTTGCATCATGCCAGGGAGTATCGTGAGGGCGCCCAGACGAACTGACAGATGAGCCAACGAAGCCAAAAAAAAAAAAAAAAAAGAACGCCTTGGTCCTGTTCCAATTCCATAACAATAAAATGAAACAAACATCATGTTCGAATTGCCTGAAGAAATCCCACCCACCAGCCGTGCTGAGGGAGCTCCTGACAGCATGATCTTGAGCGCTCCTGCTCCAGGGATGCACATCCCATGTATGGTCCCCATCGATGTGTTGTAGCAGAGGGGGTTCCTGCCCCAGACTCCCACTTTTTTTTTCCCTTTCCAGCTAAGCTGAGGGTCTAGAGGGAGGGCTTGGCTTTGATCTCCAGCGTGGGTTTGGTGTGAACCTGTGCCAAACCTGGACTTGGAGATACCTGCTCTTCCAATCTTTATTTCCAAATCTTTATTTCCTTCTCTAGATAGTCAAATTAGAGCGTCCTGATGGGAGGTTGTCCCAGGTGGGCATAGTTTCCTGGGTTTGGATGTCTTCTCCCTGGAGGTTCGCCCCTAGGAGGACTTTGCCCATGCTGAGGACCACGTTCCTTGCTGCAACCATGGAGTGGCAGCCTGGTAGAGGCAACACGGATCATCTCATGAGCGAGGCTGGCTCAAAATCAAGTGTTTTAGCTGCTCAGAAAATGTTGCTATGGGATTTATCCACTGTCTTAGTGGTGCAGGGCCCTGTGCTGGTCCTGAGACTGCTTCTAGGAGAGAAAAGTGTTGAAGCCCGCTGCTGAGAGCATGTTTTTACAAAAGCAGTTGTCTCTCCTGCACTCAAAACAGGTCCTGGAGGGGTGGTTATCCTCTGAACTGTGGTGGGGGTAAATATTCACTGGAGATCCGTGCAGCGACGTCCAAGTCACTTTTATTTTGGTCTCTGAAGACCAGGAGGCCCGCTGGAGGTGTGAGCGGGGATGGCCCACGGCGCGCCTCGCCGGCCTTTAATGCTTGGAATAGTTTTGCTGCTTGTGTTTGCAGGGCTGCGGGAGCGAGGATGAGACTTGCTGGTCTCCATGGTTTTATGTGCCATGGGACCGTGCCAACAGTTTAATCACAGCTGAGCCCTCATAGAGAAGCATAAAAAATGTTGTAGTTGGGATTAGGTTACCCATCCTTCCTATAAAAGACTCTATAAACAGTCCATCAAGCCCAAGCATTCCTCTGTTGGCTGTGAGGTCCTTTGCTCTTAATGGGTCTGGCATTTGCTTTGACTAAGTCTTTTTTGGGGAGAGGGGGGAGGCACCGCTTTAAAGGAGCCCCCAAAGAATGGCTTTTCTGCTCACATTAGTGAGGGAACCCAACCGGGCTGGCTTGGCAGCAGCGGTGTTGGATGTCGGAGGATCTGGCTGGGGAGGCAGGGGGTAAGAGGCAGCCGTGACAAGCTCGGAAGGCACTGACAGCAGCAGCTGCTGCCTCCCTGTTGCTGAAGGCGTTTTCTGTATGGATTTGCTGTTTGCAGGGGCGCTGGAGAGCTTTCCTTGGGGCAAGGTCTGGGGACTCTTCCTCTCCTGGCACACCTCGGACCTGCCTTGTCTCTCCTGCAGCTTGAGCGAGTTCCCACAAGCTGACGAGAATCCTAAAGCTTGGGCTGGGCGTGAAGTGGTCTCTTGCAGGCCACGGGTGTGCTCCCAGCTTCTCCCCCACCGTCTCCTTGCGTGCCGTGGAAGGGCTCCTGGTTTAATACCATCCCTGGGGCTTTCTTGGGGAGCTTTTGAGTTTTGTCGCTCACCCTTTGGGGAGCCTCGGGGCAGGGGGCAGATGGATGCGGGTGGTGCAAAGGATGTTCCCTGTCCAGGTCGTTTAGATGTGGTGATGGGGGAGATGGTTTAGGGGTGAGCTTCGCAGAGTGGGGTTAATGGTTGGACTCAATGATCCCAAGGGTCTTTTCCAACCTGAAGGATTCTATGATCCTTGAGGCAGGTCTGCACGCACCTTGCTTGTGTCTTGGGGACTTCGTAGATGCTCTTGCCTGGGATGGTCGTCGTCTTTCTCCTGCGAACCTTAAACCCATGGTTGTGCTCCTGCTCCTCTAGCATTAGAGGGCAGGGAAGAGCAAAGCCAACACTCATTTGTGCACCCAGACTCAGCCCTGGCTCCCAGGGAAGTCCCAGCTGTGGGGGCAGTCCCCTTGGTGGCACCTGCCCGCTTGGAGGAAGACCGAAGCCGTCATGTGGTTTCGCGCACAGCGAACGTCTGTCGGGTGGGCAGGGCTGTCCCTGACTAGTGCCACCGCGTCGCTGGGGCCATCTGGAGTTTGTCCTGGCTGGCGCTTACATCTGCTGAGCCACACCAGCTCGAGGGGCGTTTTGCTGGGGGAGACCAGGCTTTCCAGTGCTTTTCCCAACAGATTTTAATTTATTTTAAGGGTTGTACCACCCTCCCCAGCTCGCAGTCAGTTAAATCACCAGCACAAAAGTGGGGTTTCTAATGTAAACAGTTAGCGAGACCCCCTCCCTTCGCAGCCTGCAGAGGGCAATTCAGTCCACCTGCCTGCGATGGCTGTTTTAGATCCTCTGGCTTGTCCTCAGAGGCCCTTTACTATCTGTTAGAAAATTAACAACTGCATTTAAGTGGAGGCATTATTTTTTCATACGGCGAACACCGAGGGAGGTGAATCCCATATCCTTTACTTGAAGATGCTCTGTGAGCCTGGAAGAGCATTAGATCCCTCGGCGTCGTTTTCCTTCATCCCTCTCCATCGTGCTGTCTGGAAGACGAAAATGAACCTGGGGCTGATTCCTGCAGAGCCCACTGGGGTCCAGCGCTGGGAACTATTACTCGAAACCTGCCAGCTAATCAGCTCTTAATCCTTTTGGCACGTTTTCGGAGATGTGGAGTCGTGCGCCTGGGCAACGGCTCGGCTGTCGCTGGCACGGCCGGCTCTGCTCCCCGAGCTGCCGTCACGCCTCCCGGTTTCGGTGGTCGGGAAGCCTCCTGCCTTGTACACGGTTGCTCTCGCCCATCAGACTTGTAATCTCAGTGAAGAATGAAATCAGATTTGTTTGACAAGACCTGTTTCCTGTAGAAGTGTGTTGACTGGTGCTAATTATACTCCTGTTCTTTAATTTTTTATGATTTGAATTACATCAGCGTTTTCATTATTTTCCCAGGAGTGATTTCGGGCTGAGAGAGACCTCGAGTGCCTACCATTTCATCATCTGATAATCCTGGTGCATCTACTACATGTGGTCCTTCTGCACTGAGATGCTTCTGTATCAGTGTCTTCAAGGACTTAGCAGCTTTCTTCTTCTCTCAGGCATCCCCTCTTGGGCCCTTGCTTGCTAATTCTTCAAGTCCGTTGAGTCTGCCACTGTGAAATATGTTTAATTATCTTAGTTTCCCTCTCCCTAAAGTGTTATGAGCTCTGATACTTCACAGCAGAAGTTGTCCCCAGACTCATGCTCTCCAGTGGCTGGTGGGAGTCATGGATCTGCACCGTCTTTTCCTCAGGCTGCTGTTGCAAGTGATAAAAGACCTTTTTTAAGTCTTCTCCTGCTTTCAAAAGTGCTTGCGGCTTTATCTCTCCCTCTCTTGGCAAAGGAGATGGGGATACTCTCTGGAAACATGGTTCTGGAAAGAGCTGCGTAGGTTTGCTCCGCCACCCAGTTATTCAAGCAGACGTTGGCCAGTGCTGGAACCAGGCTGTGGAGCTTTCTTGTGGTTTTCTTCCACTTTGGTGTTAATGGCTAGTCCCAGAGTTTGATTTTACAACCTGCTGTGGAGGTGTTGTACAGGAATTTCGTGTGCTCGTGGTTCCTTGGGCTTGTTTACGAAAGTGTCGTAACTGAAAAGCCCAGAAATGAAGATAAATGGTGGCTGTGGCTGCTCCCACCTCCGCGAGGCCGTTGTCCTTGGAGAAACGAGCCGAGCTGTTGGTCACTGCGTGGTCTTGACGCATCTGTTCCAGCTGTGGCCAAAGCCCTGGTTATTCGCTAGACGCTTGCAAGTGGCGTGTGTGATTTTAAGAGAATCACAGCCAGACGGTCCCTGGGCCCTGAGTTATGTATGAGCTAAGGAATCCTGCGTTGCTAACGGGAGGAAGCAACCCTGTCCTCCTGAGGGCTATGAAGATAACATCCCACTTTCCTAATAAAGACGCAGCCTGGCTGACCACGGCCGTCCTTCGCAAACGGTTACAAAGAACCGCAGCGAGGGAAGCTCTGATTGCATGTAGGGGAAAAAAAGAAAAAATCAAATTAATTACCTTTGAAGTGGTGCAGTGGTAAAGCAGGGCTCAGGGAAGTGATGGCTTCTTCATTCCTGGCCATTCTTGATGTTTTTTTCCTATGTTTCTATTAATTTTAACATTTTTACGTTAGCACTTTCTGTATGTACTTTAAAGAACACCACCACCGTAGCTTACTGTCTTCAGACATGACTTTTCCATAGGTTTCCCTTAATTAATTTGCTTTACTTCGTGCCAGTCGCAAGGAGCCTCAGTCTCAGTAAAATAGGTGTTGCCTGCTTATTCTCCTTCCAGTTCTCATGCATTGCCTTTGTATATGCAGTTGTCACAAAGCACTTTGTGGCCCTCCGAGGTTGGTCTTGGTTGAAGTTGTTGTCTGCCTAGATTGTCAAATTGTAGCCTTTTTTAAAAACGCAAAAAAATGGTTTAAATTTTTGAGTCGTGGAATCATAGAATGGCTTGGGTTGGAAGGGACCTCCAAAGATCACCTAGTTTAAAACCCCTCTGCTTTTCATTTGTACTTTTTGCTCCTATTCCCTGGTTGCAGAATCTTCTGTGATTTGGAGCAACGGGCAAAGCCATTTCGGGTCTGGTCTGTCTTCCCTTTGGCCAACACAGGCTGTGATCACCGGTGCTGGGGCAGTTACATGCTTCCAGTCCAGTGATTCAGCCCTCTTTCTGTGTCATTATGAGGTCCCAAATTGTAGACCTCAGGGTCTTTAGTGCACTCTGTGCATTAAAATTACGTAATGAGCCTGTCCTCACCGACCGCAGAGTATGATATAGCTAGTGATGACAGATATTGACAGGTACGAGGCACCAGTGATTCCAGGCACTGCGAGAAGCAGAAAGCTGGTGGTGAGACCTGGGTCATTGCTTCTGGGTCCATCATGCGTTGGCTTTCCATCACGTGTGGTGTTGTAACGTTTCACATCACGAGCACTTTTGTGATTTTTTTATTGGTGCGATGGTGGGTCAGCTGACCCGGTGCAGACCGAGGTGTCTTCTCCAGCATCTTCTTTGGCTGAACTGCTCTGCAATGAATTTACAGTGTAGGCTAGTCCGGTCCCGGCTCTGATGGATCGACGTGCCTGTGATGGTGTGTTTGGACCCCCCTCTTTTGTAGAAAAGACAGAAGCCTCTGGGGACGTAGTTTGAGGAAGTGGCAGTGGAGTCTGCTGTGGTAGCTCGGTTCAGGAATGCTGGTCACCTTGCCTCACCTCTCCCTGGCTCTCACCACCCTCCTCCTCAGGAGCCCTGGCCAGATTTCATGCTGAAATGGAGAGGGGAGTCCAAGACTACCTCAGCCTTTCCTTGGAGTAATAATTTGCAATCGTATCCCAGCTTCAAAAAGCACCTGAGTCAGATGGGGGTGAATTAATTGCAGGCAGCAGAGCTGCCTTCTCCTGCACACTGGCAGCATCTCGCTAGTGGAGGATGTGGAGGGAGAGGCTGTGGCTGAGAAAGGTGTCCAGAGCTGGGAGCAAGTCCATCCCGGACCTGGAAATGTTCCCTCCATCCCTGCTCCCACGTGGAGCACCGGTCCCTTCCCTTCGGGTGCAGCAAGGTTTTTAATGACTGTTTCCCTGTGAGATCAGGAGGATTGCTGGCTGTGAAATACAAATGAGAAGTACTAAATGCTGTGTAATGGATTCCACTTGCAACGTTTCGTGACTCCGTGTTTCTAATAAAAGCCTCCGGGAGCGAGGTGGAGGCTCGCCGGCCAGCGGGTGGTCGGGATGCTGGGGAGGGCTGGGTCCCGTCGCTGCTGTGCGTGGTCCCCACGAGGCTCAGGGGCAGCCGGGCTGGATCTTGTAAGATGAAAAAGCCAGCGATGAAACCCCTGGAGGATGCATACCAAGGAGAAAACCAAGCCCACAGCGATGCTCTTCAAGGGAGGGTGTCCATTCTCTGCTCTGCCGGTGGAGCTGTGGGGTGAAGACATGGGGTTCAGGGGTACGGGGCAGTGGCAGGACTTGCTTGGCTTTATTGTGGGGGACAAAGCTACCCTTGGGACAGATCTTCTTGCTCAGGCTGGCCCCAAAGATGGGGAGTTCGTGGAGATGTGCGTTACGCAGTGCTTGAGTGTGGAGAAAAGCACGTGGGCAGCACTTTGGTGCTTTCAAACTGGGGGACGGATGAGTCACCCTAAGAGTTGTTGCAGAGGTAAGCAAGGGTTTCAAGCCATTTATGTCCGATTCAGCAGCACTAAGAGTATGGAAGGGGGGGGTTTTCCCATGGTGCTGCATCAAGGAATGGTTTTACAGGCATGCTTAAAATTGGCTTGTCATAGGAAGATACTCTAAGTGGGATCATCACCACTTTTTGGGCAGCATTGCTAGCGAGATCCCCGTCTGCGGCAGGTACTGGTGTAGGGAGAGTAATAAAGATGGGAGAGGATAGGTTGGTTACACCTGAAATAATTTGGAGTATGAGGGTATCAAAAGTGGGTCTGAGTGTGGCCATGGTGTATCTGGAAGCAGAAAACGTTGCCCACAGCTATGGGACAGGAGATGCTAACTGGGAAATCTCTGGCCTTGAAAACACCTTTGAAATGCTTTTATTTGGAGTGAAAGAGCTAATCAGGTCCTTGCTTGATGAGCCAGGACACACCAGTTTATCCTTTCCTTGTGATGACGGGTCCTGGGTGCAAGGTCTGTTTCTGGTGTCCACAGCTGAGGGAGAATCAAACTGAAAATAACCAGCTACAGCCATGGCTGAAGGTGTGGAAAACCCACCCATCGTTGGCTTTATCCAGGAGATTAAGGTGTGTCTTCTGCCTGGTCTGCTGGTACCAGCCTGGAGGAAGGCTCGTTAATCATGAAGGTCTGTTTAATTTAGCAGGGCAGGACTCTGTGGCTTGGAAGCTGGACTAATTCAGACTGGTAGAGGAGCATGTTTTTAATAACGTGTCTAATTAACTGTGCAGCAGCTCACCCAGGGACGGAGTCGATTCGCTATTGCTCGTAATCTGCAGATCAAAGGTGACTGATTTCTCATAAACTGGTTTTGACCCCTGGGGCTCTTCCCTCCAGCTAATACCCCTCTGTCTCCAGCCGTCCGTGGGCACATGCTGGGCTGCAGGGATGGCCGGGCAGCCTGGCCAAGGCTCTTGGCTGGCTTAGAAACGCTCGAGCCCGATTTTGGCCGCGGCGGGTTCCGACGCCTCGTGCAGAAGCCTCGCTCAGGAGCATGTGGGGCTGGCTCTGCTCACCCCATCCTCTCTGAGTGCCACGGAGCAAACCATCTCCCTGATGACAGGTTTCAAAGGATACGCTAAAAAAATGCAGAGGTGCCTGGGCACAAGGTGCCCCCGCTGCACACGGGCGTTTCCCAGCCGTGCACATCTGGCGCTTCCCCTGCGCTCGGGGTCCTTCCCCCCAGGCAGAAAGTGGGGCAGGGGGAGGCTTTCCCTCCTGGGAAGTTTAACAGCCATATTGGATGCTTCCTCCTGAAAGACTCGCCCTTGTCTAAATAAACCCGGGGAAGCCCTTCGGCCGGCGCTGGGCAGGGTGTTGCACCAGATGTTCGCGCTTCACCCGGCTGACCTCGGGATCGATGGAGCCGTGAACTGCCCTTTGTTCGCCCGTCCTTGTGATGGGCCACCCGCTGCCCTGCCCGCGACAACGGGCCCCCGGCCGCAGGGCTGGGGCGGGGGGTCTCCCCTGGCCCCGGGCTGGTGGGGGTGTCGGCGCCCAGGGTCCTTCGCTGCCCCCTACCCTGCAGCAAAAGGGGGTCGCAGCCCATTCATCCCCCCGTTTTGGTTTGTGAACGCTCGGTGTTATTTTCCAGGGTCTGTGGGGGAGCAGAAAACCCCTTTTATTTAGGGGGGTGCCCAAAGCAGGAGCTACCCCCAGTGCGAGGCTTGTGCCATCCCTGTAATGAATGCTGGTGAGGGCTCTGCTCCCGAGCGGGTCACCGTGTGCTCTGCCACCTCCCAAGTGCCACATTAGGGGACCCCTGTACTTAGCCGAGCTGTTTGGTGCCCCCTCCTGTCACCTCTGCCTCTGCAACGCAACATTTTACTTTTGGGGGCTTTTTCACATGAGTGACCTCATTGGGCAAATCCGTGGTAGCTGAAGGAAGGAAAAAAAAGAAATTGGAACTAAAAGGCACTGTGGGTCTGTCTTGTTTCTACACTCTGTGGTGGAAACCAGCTGGGTGTCAGCAGATGCCACCTCCCCGACTGACACGACGTGTCCCTGAGGGGATGCCCCTGCCTCTGTCTCACCTCTCCCATCCTTCTGTGGCTTCGTTTGTCGCTGAGAGCAGTGCAGGGCGCTGGTGCTTTCCTGTGGCTTGGCTGTTGTGGCTGCTGGTTTGTCTGGTGGCAGCCAGACCTGCCAGGATGCTCTCAGGGGGCTCCACCTCCTGAAAGTACAGATGAGGAGAGGGATGCTGTGGTGGCAGAGGACCCAGCACAGCACTGGGAAAGGGGAGAAGGGTGGTGGCCTCCTGGTGCTCCCAGAGGTTTGGGCGCATCCCTGGGTGCTCCCATAGATCAACGTCCCTCCCTGCGCAGGGACTGAGTCTTGAGCCCTTCAGACATCCCTTCCCAGCACACTTGTAGGGCTCAGGGATCATCGGGAGTGCAGCAGCAAGGGGAGGATGAACTTGCTACTCCCTCACGTGTTTCCCTCCTGCAGACATTGATTTATAAAGGCTGCTTCATGCTGAGTAGGGAATTTGGGGGATGGTGCATTCCCTGCACAAGACTTTGCCTGATTTCCTGTGTCAAGGCTGAGGAGTTTGTCAGGTCAGGTAATGCCTTGGACACCCCGTGCGCTAAATTTTGAAGATATGGTACTTTGATGAGGCTCAGGCAGCAAGCCCTAAACCCTGCAAAGCTGTTTGTGCATCCTTTGGTGCTGGGAGGATTCAGGGCTGCTCTCGGCAGGCTGATTTTGCACGTGGGGAGGGAGCGAGCGAGGATGCAGGTGGTGGATCCTTCCACAGTCCTCATCGTGCACCTGTACAGAGGGCACTGAGGGTCTGGGGTGCCAGGGTGCAGCCTGTCTCAAGGGCACGTCTTCCCTCTGGGGTCCGCAGGTGTCTGCGAGTGAGTTTGGTGCCGGGTGGATGTCTGGGTTTTCATGTGCCAACTGCCACGGTGTCACTTCACGGACACTGACATCTGCTGGAAGGGTCCAAGGGTGCTGGTCAGTGCCAAGCCAAAACTGTGCGTTTCAAGGGGACAAGGTGCTCCACGCTCTCTTGACTTCCCCAGCCTCTCCTGGAGCACACGGTGGGGAGGGCTCCCTACCTCAGTTTCCCTGCCAGGTGCTGGAGCAGAGCAATACCCCTGCACAGACATGCTCTGGAGGAGCCGGGCAGTGCTGCGATACGTGCAAGAGGCTTTTACCCACCACGAGAAAAGGCAGAAAAACGGGAACCTTCCCTGCTGCAGCAGCACAGTGGCAGCGGTTTGTCCTTCCCTGCCTTGGCTCCTGCCCACTGGCTTGTGGTTGCCTGTGCTGTGCTGCATGGTAGCCACGCAGCCTCTGTGCTGGCTGCGGCTGGCACCAACGGTGCAGAGGGATGCTGAGATGCAGAACAAGGAAGCAGCAGCACAGCGCGGGGCTGAACTGCCTGGGTTTTGTCCTGGAGAGCTCTCAGCACTGGATCCTCCCTCTCTGATGCTCGGTGTGTTATCCTGTATCCCGGCTGCTCAGCTAACGCCCCGGGCATCTCTCGGGTTTGACTCCTGCCAAGATGTTGGCTGAGATGTCTGGGCAACTGCTGCAGCTTTTGTAGAGCTGAAGGGTTGTTTCTTCTCCCGGGGTTTGGTGATGATGCTTGCGAGGCTGTAGATGCTTGTAGAGTTACCATGACCTCTCAGCACCTGGACCGCAAATTTTAGGCATCCTCGTGGTCCAGGATGGGTTTGCTGAGAAGCTGGGGATGTCTGCATTGCTTTGCAGCAGGTCCCTGGGGCATGTCCTTCCCTGGAGCTCTCCCAGGCTCAGCTAGGCAAAGCCCCAGCTGCCCCAGCCTTGTGGTGGGGATGGAGGTGGATCCCTGAGCTCCTTTCCACCAGCCCTGTGGGATGCTATGAAATCATTGCTAATCATCGGACTGCACTGTCCGTGCTTGGTGCAGGGCAAAAAGTGTTGACAGGGGAAAGGAGAGCTGTTGGTCCTGGGGCTGTCCTCTCCCCGTGGGTCTTTGGGGGCTCTGCTGACCACATGAAGGAGCCGCTTGAGAGCAAATAGTTGGGGATGATGCTGCTGTCAGAAAATGACTCTTAAAGTGCCTGACGTAGTCCTGACACCACGTCCTCTTGCTCAGGGTGATTATTTGCCCAGGGTGGGGGGATGCTGTCAGCAAAGGGGATCTCGGGTGTGTTGGTGGCTCTGGTCACTGCTGGTCCCCCGCTGCCACGTCTGCTCTTCCCTCCTGGCTTTGCCCCTTTTCCTGCCCCGTGCATTTCGGCATCTGCATTTGCTGCCTGACTTCACACTTGAATGTCCCCATGGACTCGCCTTTCCACAGCTCTGGTTGTGTTTGCTTTTGGTGTATTTAAATAAGTCCTCTTTTCCTCTCCTTTATGTTTGCTGGCAGTCGATTTTTTTCATTGATACATCCTTTCTCAACTGTCTGCAACTTATAACTGCTAATTTACTGCTGCCAACTTCCCCCGGCTTTAATTTATACAGTATGTTTATTTTTACAGCAATTTTTTTTCTTTTATTCAAAGCCAAGATAATTTTTAGCTAAAGACGCCTTCTTTTACAATGCAGATTTATGAGATTTTGGCAAAGCCTTCTTAAGTTAGCTTTAATTGCTCTGCATTGTTTTTGTTTACATTTCCCCCCAATCAATTTTTGCTAATAATCCCTTTCAACCTTTGGATACTGCCCCTTTTCTTCCTCCAGGTGTGTTTGGTTTTGGTGGCTGCAGAAATCTCTTGTCACCTACAGGTGACCAGGTTATGGTTGTCTTTATCTGTGCAATGAACCCCAGTTCACTGATGCCCTTCTCTTCAGCTGCAAAATGAGGTTTGCTCTGCAGTTACCCACATTGGGTGTGTTAGTTTTGTGATGGAAATGAGTCTCCACAAGCATTGGGGTCTCCAGGACCCCATCCCAGTGGCAGCTCAGACCCCGGTGTGTGGTTTTCTCCAGCCCCAGGAGCAGCAGAACTGGCTCATAAGCTGGTGCCACCTTCTCCAGGCTGGTCTGGAGACCTGCAGATGTGTCCCAGAGTGGACATTCTCCTCTCCTGTGCCAGTTCCTGATCCTCCATCTCCTTGTTGCAGCTTCTCTGTCCTTGCTGTCCCACAGCCCATCTCCTGCCTTCTTCAGGGATGCTCATTCCTGATGGAGGGAAGCTTGCCGGCTCCGAATGGATGAATGGATGGTTGGATGGAGGGATGAAACACATCCCTCACCTGGGCAGGGCCACCAGCAAGCAGGAGCCTTGTGGCATCCTCGGCTGGAGCATCCCCTTGGTGGTTCAACCTGCTGCCTGGGGAGGTTGTATTAGCATGTAATGAATTACCCAGGCGTGAAAGAGGAAGCCCTCTCTGTGGTGAGATATTGAGGATGGGGTTTTCCCAAGGAAGGAAACGTTTGTAGCTCACTAAAAATACCCACCGCCCACAGCTGCTGGCTCCGCTGTGGCTTTATCTGCAGTGGCGGGGGGGAGGCAGCCTGGAGAGGCCGCAGGGGTTGCGTTCCTGGCGTGGCTGCGAGCAAAGCCCTGGAGATAGCAAAGGGATGGCGGCGGAGAGATGCTCTGGCTTCGGGAGGGGCTTAGGAGGAAGCCAAGCTCCTCGTATGGGTTTGGGGATTTCCGGCATCTGTCTTGGGGAGAGGCTTGATCAGGCTCCCGGGAGCGTGATCCGAACCACCCCCTTGCTGCCGGGGCACGGAGCATCCCTCCAGGGCTTGGCAAAAACAAACCTGCAGCTGGCCCTGCGGTTCCTCCCAAAGCTGTTCCTGCTTGGAGCTGCCAACCAGAAGCAAATTTACAGCCTGTCAGTAAAAACAGTGAAAAAGCAGGACTACTTGGCTGCCAGGTAGATGCACGGAGCCAGGCGCTCGCGGCGGAGGGCATCCTCGCTCAGCCACATGCTCGGGCTGTGAAACGGGGTCCGGGGCTCCATGTGGCAGCACCGGAGGAGAGGGACCATCTGCTGGTACCGGCGTTTGGGTGCCTGGGTGCGTGTGGCACAAGGTTAAGGGCTGTTTGATGCTCATCGTTTGCTGTGGGACTCTTCCCCTCCCCAGCAATCGGGGCTGCTTTAGCTGGTTCCTGCCTGTCCCTGTGCTGCTGTCACCTCCCTGCAGCCACCCTGAGCTCTGACATGAACTTGTTGTTGCAGGGGACTGGCTGGAGCCAGGGATGCAAACCCTGGGAAGCAACTTTGAGCATCCCATCCTTCCTGAGAGCTCCCTGCATGGCTTTGCAAAGACCCTGTCAGGCGAGAAGTTAACCAGGTTAACCTTCCAGGCTTGCTTGGCTGCACCAGGGGCTAGTCCTGGTCTTTAGTTCACCTTTGCTGGACTCTGTCCCTGCCTCCCCTGGCCCCCGCCGTGCTGGTGGCCCTGCCTTTAGGAGCCAGGCGCTCAGCTGCGTGTCGCTGCGTGTCGGTGGGGCTTTTGCTGGAGCTTTAGCTGTGTTTGGAGATAATATCTTTCCCCCGTAAATGTTATTACCCTGTATATGTTCGGGTGGGGGGGGAAGGGGGAGGGAGATCACCATCTGTGTTTTCCAATAAAAGCAAATTAAAATTGAAGCCCATTAAGGATAGCTCAATTGGGATGCTGAGCAGGGCTTCGGAGCCTGCTGGGAACAAGTTGCTCGCAGCCCGCGCCACCACGCAGGGTGGCAAAACCTCATTTAGTGCCAGCGGTGCTGGGAGGTGAGATGGGGGCTGCCTACACACACCATTCCTACTCAGGGTGGGGGTTACCAGTGGCACTTGCCCCAGAGGAGGCAAGAGCTGGCCAAAGACCCGTGCCTTGGGCTTGTTTTGCTCCTTCTGGTTTCTTCGTTGCGTGAGATGATGGGCAGAGGTTAGCAGGGCAAAGGGATGGATGTCGTGCGAGAGCTGAGCACGTGCTTCTGACCTGGTGATGCTCTGCAATCTCTGAGATTCCCGCTGCATCTCAGGGTCACCTATCCCCTGTGCCCGGGGATACAGGAGAGGGGGTCTGGGGTATTAAAGGGGGCTGGATGGTGCAGCTCTGCACCCTGAGCATTACACTTTGTACCTGTTGGCCCCAGGGCACGGTGGAAGCAGGTATTATATTAGAAAACAACTTTTTTGCCACGATGCTGCCACCAGGAGCTGTACGTGGTACCCGCTGCTGCATGCTAGTGGTAGTGGCTCTGGTTTGGGGCTCCAGCTGTGACACCTGCGTGTCCAACCGTGCCATAGGGTCAGCCCCGTACCGGGCCAGCACATGGTGAAGGCTGCTCCCTCCTTCAAGGCTGGAGCATCATCAAAAGGATCTCATGGGCTTGGGGTCTTCAACCGCCTGGAGTGTCCCTGCGGCCCCCAAAGAGAAATAAGGACCTGGAGGTTGTTGGAAGGGACATGACCCCGCTCCATCCTCCTGGGAGGTGGCTTAGTGGAGAATTCAGTCTTTGCTAGGCCTGTCCTTATGGAGTGGGTGAGGCTGGGTGCGGGCGAGGACAACACTTGCTGAGCCCTGGGATTCCCTCGCGCAAGGTGTCTCGCAGACGATGCGGTCGGTGCCGCTGCAGGGACTGAGCGATTAGCGCTGACAGTAGCGATGGCTGTTAAACGTCTGCATCTGTGTCTTCTCTGTGTGGCTACCGCATTCCCGGCAGCAGCAGGAGGGCCCCTGCTCACTGGCATTTAGCATCTGCATTGTCTCTTCCCGGCAGCCTGCCCTCGGCTGAACTCGGACCACCTACAAGTCCCGGCTCCTTTTGGGACAGATGCTGCCAGTAAGGGCCGTGTGTCCCTGGTGCCGCTAGAACAGCTTTCTGGGGGCTCTGGTGGGGTTATCGTGTTTCTGCTGACCTCTGGGGCAGACGGCGTCGGGAAACGGGGGCCAGAGAGGATGCATCTGCAGCGATGGCTGGGGGTGATGTGGCAGCGTGGTCCTCCCTTGCATTCAGCCTAACCTGCTGCTTCAGCAGAGGCTCCAGGCTGAAAGATCACAAAATCTGAATTCCCAGCCCCTCTCAGCCGAGTGACAGAGCTGGGCTGTTTCCCTCCCAGCCCAGCAGATGAGAGTGGCAATCTTCAGCACTTATTTCCCTGGCAGTGGTGGTGTCTGGACGGGGCTGATGGTCTGTTGCATGCTTAGAAAGCAGGACGCGTGCTTGGATGACTTGCAGGACCCCTGGGGCTGTTGAGTTGGGCTTTCCCCTTGGATTTGAGCTTTTCCAGCCTGCACTGTGCAGGGCAACGCCTGAGACAGCCTCAGAGGAGAGAAAAGGGCTGGGAACTGATGCTGGGGAGGGATTTGGATAGGAATGGGAAAAACATCGCCCAGCTCATAGCAGACCCCTCCCTGGCAAGGTGCGGAAAAACACAGGGGGAGTTTCCAGTGGGGCTTTTGAACCGCTGTGTGAAGGGCAGGGCATCTTGGGGACACCCAGTCCTGTCCCCGACCATGACAAGCTGCTGAGCATCACCCAGGAGATGGGTGAAGGTATCCCGAGAGGCACTGCTGAGCCCTGTCAGCTTCCAGCACCGTCCTCTGTGCCCCCGCTGGCACTGGGGCTGGCTCCTGTCCTGCAGCTGGGCTTGGGGTGCACTGAGGGGCTGGGAAGGTTCCCCAAAAGTGATGATGTCTTTCTCTTGCCCGTGCTGTGTGGTATCTCTAGGGTCAGGTCACCCCGCTCTTTTCCTTGCTACCTTCCAGGACAATCACACTGGGGTGGCTGGCTGGCAGGTCGGGGATGGTGTGAATGATGGAGATGCTGGACATCGCCCTTATTATTAGGTCTCTGAGTCTGACTGGACGTAATTTTTCAGAGAAGGATGTTGAGTGACCAAGTACGTTTCTGTAGGTCCACAGCACTGGGACCACCCGCACGACCCGGTCCGGCTGCCGTCGGGGCTCTGGGGCGCGGGGCGGAACACCGGCGGTCCCCGTCCCACCTCAGTCAACTGCCTCTTCTCGCTCCCTATCAATCACTCTCCCTCTTGGAGTTTAAGTGGATCCCCGAGTGAAGTATCCAAAATATCCTGTAGCCGCCGGCTCACAATGCAGCGTGCTGTTCCCGCGCCAGCGGGTCGGCCGGGGGGGGATTGGGTTTCAGTTTGTTCCGCTGGCCATCGGCCAGGCAAAGCAAAGCTCGGGGCTGCAGAGAAGGGCCACTGGGTTTGCTCAGCCCCTCTCGGCTCTCGCTGGCAAAAATATTATAATAAGGCTCCAGTAAAGTGCAGGAGGCAGAGAGGGGCCTTTCAACTTCTGGAAGGGTAAATAGATCTGCGGCAAGGGCTCCTCGGGGCGGGGGACAGACGGGTTTCTCATTAGCCGCCCGTCCCGGCGCAGGGATGCGGTGGCTGTGCCTGACGCCAGGGCTGGAAACGCGGTTTTGGGAGCGCGTGTGCCTGTGCGGAGGAGTTTGTCCCAAGCTGCAGCATCTCTGGTGCGGATCCTTGCTCCCCTTGCGCTGAGCCCGCTCTGCAGCATCCCCCCAGCCTGGACTGGGCTGACAAGATGTGTTAGGTGGGCTGCCAGGTCTGGGAGCTGGTGAGGAGACACGGTCCCATGTCTGCCTCAGGGTGACTTTGCTCCCAGCCCGTCAGAGAGGTCTGGGCAGCTTCTTGCTTGTTTTGCGTGCCCAGCACTGGCCACAGCGGATGCCATCCTGGGTCAGCCTAGAAGGTTGCTCCCTGTGTTAATAATGTTATACCGGTGTTAAAATACTGGCAAGTTTCCTACCCTGAGGGAGGAGCTGGTGTGAGGAGTGAAAGGGGAAGGGAAAAAGTTGTGGGTGGAAAAATGAGGGTGGAGGCTCCAGCTATCTGTGGGGCTATTTATTTGTCCAGCTGTTTCTTTATCTGGATGAGTTTGGAGCCTGTGAATGTCAAGGATTTGCCAGGACTTCTGAGAAACACGGGACCAGATGCTGTAAATTGTTCTAAATTGGCAAAACTCCATGGAAGTTATTTTTCCGGACACAGGGAAGTGCGTCTGCAATACGCACAGCTCCTCTGTTAATCCCTCCAGCCTCTCTGCACTGTCCCTGGGTCCTCTCACTCTCCATCCCCAGCCGTGACCATCCCGTGCTGGTGTCCCCCAGCACCTGCCGTGATCCCGGTCTTGTCCTCCCCTCCCAGGTGTGCCCACCAGTCTCAGCCCCGACCTGGCCAGGTGGGAAAAGCTGGTGGAGCTGAGATCCCCGCGCTTATCCCGCTCGCGGCTGAGCAGCAAGAAGACCTACGCGGAAGCGTAGGAGCCCCCCGCCCGGGCTCTTGGCGTAGCAGATCATCAGCTTGATGGCGTCTTAGCGTAGCTGTCGAGCATCTGGAGGTGGTGATGACGCATCTTTAGATGTGAAGCGCTCGAGCCGGAGCCCTGGCGTGTCCTCGCAGCGAGCAGCAGCGCCGGCGACTGGCCCCGGGGCTGGCAGAAAGTTGCTTATTGAAAGCATCTTCAAAGTGAAAAGGACAGGCACTTATCTCCTAACTGTCCCGTGGGGAGCGGCGCGGTTTCTGGTGGGAAGCAGGCCAGAGTTGCGTCTGCTGGCTTTGAGCAGCTGCAGATTTATTTATAATGCCGTGGGTAGCATGTGAATCTGCAGATAAACACGCGGGAGGGAAGAACACAAACAACAATATTGAGAAAAATGCTGCTCCGCAGAGAGCATTTCACTGAGCTGCAGCTATCGGCAGCCGCCAGAGATGGGCCGGGGGCCAGAGACCCGCCCCTGCCGCTCCCGTGTGGCTTCACTCCGCGTCATCCCCGTCATTTTTGGGGGGTTGCTCTGTCCTGGATGCCAGGGGGTTCTTTGTGGGGCTGCTGAGGCACCAGCCCCGCACCCGGTTATTTGGTGTGGGTGTGACGGCGAGTGAAGTTGCCGAGTTTGCTGGTTGGAGCAGGCACCTTCTCCTCTCCCTGTTGGCAGGGCATTAACAGCTGAGTTTGGGGTTGTCCATCCAGAAACTGGTCCGTCTTTGTTATCCCCAGCATGAGAGTTGGTCCTGTTGGGTAGCTGGAGCAGGGTGTGAGCGTGGGGCAGCCCGCAGGTAGGATGAGGAGACGTGCTGGGTGACATGTGGCCAGGGCAGGTCACCGTGGGTGCGGGAGTTGCGAGGGGCTGAGGGCAGCCCCACTGGGACTGCTGCGGGTGGAGGAGCTGCCTCTGGAGGATGGTGAGTTCCCATTCTGTGGGGCATGTCACGCCTCCTGTGGGACTTGCAGAACTCTGTACAGCTGGTGTCTTGGTGCCTGCGCCATCCGTTGGCTCAGAGATGGCCGTGTCACCTCCGTTATCATTCCTCGATGGCCGGAAGGAACCAAGGTGACCTCCTGCCCAGCGTGTGCTCCTGCAACCCGTGCTTATCCATCTCCCGGCGTGGCGAAGGCTGCAAACGGTGCAAGGTCAGCATCTCCTGGCAATTCCTCTTCAGCAGCGATTGCCTTCCCTGGTAAAATTGAATCTTATTTTCCATGTGTATTGCTGGGTTCAGCTCCCAGGCAAAGCTATAGCTGCAGTTTCCCTCACGGGCTGGGGGGCTCCGTTTGCTGTAGACCCTTGCAGACCAATCAGTCATCTTGCAAACTCCTCGGTGATGAGCTCCCACAGTCCCCGTGCGGCAATAAAAACCCATCCGGCTCTGAAGGAGAGTAGACCCCGGGGAATCTCAGCCTTTCTCTTGCCGGGCGTTGGGACGTGGTGGTGGGGACCACAGTCTTGGGGTCCACCCTGCACAAAGAAAGTTGATAAACAGGAGCCTCAAAGAAAGGAACGTGTTTTAGGGTGGAAGAGTAAGGAAGCTCAGCTAATTTAGTTATCTTGGAGATGATTCATCCGCCACCCTTATGAAAGGAAAGGAGGTTTTGGATAGCAGAGTCTTCGTGCGAGTGAAAAGAAATCTAATAGCTGGCAGCAGAACAGTGTAAATTCAGGCTGGAATTAATGGAGGATTTTTTAATTTTTCTTTTTTAATGAGAAAATAATTGACCATGGGAAGAAACCTGCTTAAAACCTGCAAATTTTTGCTCCTCCTTGTCTTGTGTCAAAACCAAGATGTCCTTGGGCCAGCTGGGGTGGGCGCAGAGCTCCGAAATGTGCAGTTCCTGAGGTGAGGGGCAGCGGCGAGGGCTGTGGGCAGCGCGCCCCGCGGTCGTGCACCCAAGCACGTTTCCATTGCGCTGCGTTTTCATTAAATAAAGGGCTTTTAAAAATGCAGAATGCTTCAAAATGTTATTTTCATTTGGGGAATTATTTATACTATTCTAGAGTATATCTTCTTTTACGTTAGAGTCACTGCTATTAATATACTTACCCTGCACCACCGTCGTTGATAGTTAAGATAAAGCAACAATTTCGGGTTTGTTTTAAAGTAACGCAGCTTGTAGCTAGCACTGGGTGAAGAATGCTGTTTTCCTTTTAGATCAAAGTGCCACTGGTGTTTTAATGAAAAAGTCAGACCCTCTGATAAAATAAACACCATTATTGAGCTGTGTAAACAAACAATTTAAAAAGAGATTTCATAAGTCTGAATGACACCGTTTCTGGACTCGCTGTTTTCCAGAACTCTTCCTAGTGGGAAAATTTAAAAAGAACTATTTTTGCGTTTTGCTCTTGGAATAAAACCAAATTTCGAAATCCTGGTTTCCTGTGAACTGGAAACCGCTGGCTCTAACCAGGAGTAACGAACAACCCGCGGTCTGAAAATGATTTGCTGCCAGAAGTAGGTGCAAGGAGCGTATCTGGGCTGAGGCACTTTTTGCCTCGCTGATGGGGAGCGGGGAGTTCGCGTGCGCCGCTGGGCAGGCTGAACATTCTGCAGCCAGACTTGTCTCTTAAACCATGGCTCTGCTCAGGGCTGAGCTTTTCTTCCCCCATTTCTGCTCCGTGTAGCGAAAGCGGAGAAGGTGGAGATGCTTTTGGGGGATTCGCGGCAGGATGCTCGGATTTTTGGTGGTGAGGAGCAGCAGCAGAGCAGGGTTATGGCCAATAATTCTCCATCCCTGTTGTGCCTGTGGGAACTGGTGCAATTTGTTGGGCGAGGGATGGTGGCTGGGGAGCTCGACCATATTGGAGTTTTCAGTGAAATCGGGGGCGGATTCACCTGTAGCTATTTGGGATGAAGAAATGTAAATGCTGGAAGCGTGATGAGCTGTAGAAAGGATGAGGAGGCTTTGCTGCCACAGGGCTTAGGGAGACTTTTCCTCTGTGCTGGTCAGAGGTAGCGTTGCCTGACCTATTTCAACCCGAATCAACTGGAAAAACAGCTTTCACGTTGGTTTAAATTTTTAGTACTTTTAAGTCCTAAAATGCTGTTCCTTCCCGTGTGCTACTGCGTCGCCAAGGATTCTACCTACTGTTCAAAACACCGAGAACAAAATATCCTGCTTTTATAAATGGAAGAGGAAGCTGGTGAAGGAAACCTGCTTGGGCTGGGCTCCTCGTCTGCAACAGCAGAGCTGCTCCGGGGCTGTGGTACCCTGTTTCTGGATTTTGAGGAGGAAAATCCAGCTGGGGTGGAAGAACACGTGCCAGCATGTATTGCAGGAGACAAGGGGGCCAGGGAGTGACGAGCAATGGAGGGGGAAGCAGATGGGTGGAGGGACTGCTCCCTGGCTCCTCCCTGGCCCAGAGGTGGCCGGAGGGCTCTGTGCAGGCTGGGCTCGCTGGCTGCAGTCCTGGGCTGGCTCCTCTCCACCTCTTTTCCCTTCGCCACCCTCGGTCCATTCACCAAACAGCCACTGACTCCTTGCTTCACCTTCCTCCTGCAGAGACGCTGATGGACTCCACAACGGCAACAGCAGAGTTGGGCTGGACGGTGCATCCTCCGTCAGGGGTGAGTTATCTTGTCGCTTCACAGGGGCCCAGAGCTTGGTCTGGGGTTCCCTAGTGTCTCACTTGTTATCCCGTTGCCTGTCACTTGTAGCAGAAAAGGATGTGCGAGGTTGCACCCTCAGCGGCCTTTGGATCAAGGCCTGAGATGACAGTCCAGCATCGCTGGCATCTCATGGAGGGACATTTGCTGGCTCAGCAGCAAGTCTCTCTGCTTTACCCGTGCCAAGAGTCCCCTGAGCCACATCCCAGGACCACCCAGAACATGCTCCTTTAAAGAACAGCTTGGACAAGGCAGTGCATCTCCGCACCCTTCCGCTCATGACACAAAACCGGAGCGTCCCCAGCCACCTCCCTGTCCCATGGGGTTTGCGTGGGGCACCGAGGGGCTTCAGAGCACCCTGCCCAGCTCTGGCAGCTGCTTGGAGCCTCAGTGCCCGACACCCCCAGACCTCCTCCCTTGCACTTGGGTGGCCCAATCCAGCTTGACCAAAGCCTGGAGATGCTTCCTGTCCCCACGCGTAGAGGTGGTGGCTCAGGCTCCATCCTGCCCTCCACCCGCCCTCCGCGGGAGCTGGATGAAGATGTTTCTGTGGACCTCGCCCCGAGGCTGACACGAGCCCCTTCCCCGAGCCGACTTGGCAGAAGAAAAGAAACAGCCGAGAAAACCCTCCACTGGGGGAGATTAAACCCAAATCCCGAGCAGCCTGGCGGTGCTGGGGCGCGGGCGCTGCCGCCACCGGTCCCCCATCACCATGATAAAGCCCCGCGCCCGCCCGCGAGCCCGGCCGCCTCGCCAGGCCCGGCCGCCGAAGGGGGATGACGGGAGCACAATAGGTGGGAGCAGAGGTCAAGTCTTTTTCTCTCCTCGCCCAGCCTTTCTTGTTTGTGGTGTTTCCATATGTAAAGCACGCCTTGCTCCGGGCTCCCCAGCCCCGCGGTAATGAGGCCTGGGCCTGCTGGAAGCCGTCTCCCCGTATTATTGTGCTGCCTTCTTCTTTTGAGCTCCCGGCATGTTAATTAGAGAGCGAGGAGAAAGGGAGAGGCTTCTAATTAAGCGTCAAGGAAGCGCAGGGGCTGGTGCACGGGGGTGACTTTCTCACCCAGCTGAGAAAAGGGAGCTGGGGAGCCCCCCGCTCGCTGCTGCAGCCGGGCGGGGGGATGTTGGGGGTCTTGAGCCTGGACCCTGGGGTGCTCCCAGGGCCCCCTGTCCCCATCGGGAAAATCCAGCGCAGCCCCAGCATTGCTGGTGGGATTGCCTCCCGTCCCCACCTCTGGGCAGATTCCTGGGGGACACGTGGCGTGCATCGTGCCCCATGCTGTGCGTGTCACGGGTGCCGATGCTGCGATGCCTTCACGGCTTCTCGCTGACAGGACAGGACAGGGCTTCCTACCCCATGGGTGACCAGCAAGGTTGGGTGCAGCCAACATCACCTGGAAGACAAAGGCTGCTGAGTCCTCCACCAGTTATTGCCTCTTTGGTGATTATCACAGATCAAAAAGCCCCAAGAATTGCTTGTTTGCCGGCTGTGGAGCTCCCATGCTGGTTGTAGGTGTCCCCATGCCCTGCCTCCACCACCTACTGCTCATCCCCGTGCTGCAGAGACTTTCCTTCCACCATGTGCTGCTCCTGCCTGGCCAGAGCTGAGTTTTTCAGGCTCCCTGGGGCCCGTGCAGGCATGGATGGGAACAGGGCAGTACTGGACATCCCCAAGTCCTGGTGGCTGTCACGGCGTTTTGGAGTGGGTGTCAGGAGTGGTCCAGCCAAGGGAGAGCTACATCAGTGGCAAGGGAAGAAATTGCTTCCCTCTCTGCGCCTTGTCGTTGATTCCTTCGCCCTCCTCCCAACCGGTGCCCTGAAAAATGGGGAGATCCCTGCAACTTTCCACTACCGCCCCAAATTTATTTCTAGAAAAGAAAGCGAATGCTCCCCCTGTGTTTTGTGAGGATGCTCTCCTCCTCGCCCAGCGATGGCAGCAGATTTGCAGCCACTGCCAATCAGAAGTGGTTGGAGCTGCTTGGGGATCTTCCCTGACAGCCTTCTGTTGGGCTGTTAGCCTTGATGTGCGAGGAGCAATCTGTCTCCCATCTCATGAGCCTCCCTCTGCAGTCCTGGATGCCCTTGTGAGGCCGTCTGCAGGCCGAGGGGCTTGGGGGGTGCTCTGCTCCCTGCGCGCCTCAGTGCCGCTGCCCTGCCCTGGGTGTCGTGATCCCGGGCTGTGCTCAGGGTTTCGCATCCGTGGGAAACAGCTCGGGCTTCCACTTGAGCAGGTTTATGAACAAGTTCACGAGAAACCGTTCCAGCTGGCTGGGACCGTCACACGCGAGCTGGACCCCGGTCCCTGCCCCCAGTGTCACGAGGGTGCTGTGGGTGGGGAGGAGGCAGCGCAGGGTGATGCTCCGCTCTCTGGCAAGGGCTGGGCTGGGGGAGATGCTCTGGTGAGCCAAGCGAAAGATTCTCCTCCCACAAAGACTCTTTCCCATCTGTGCTCAGCGCAGAGGAGCAGTGGCCGGTTACAGGCTGCGGCTCTGCCCTTGCCTGGTGCCTCACTTTGCCCGTCCTACAAAGGATGACGACAACAACAAGCACTGAAGGATTTGGAGATAAACAGCCCAGGGAAAGGGCAGGGAGCTGAAAAGGGTCAGGAGGTGTGGCGGCAGCCCTGAGCTCTGAGGGGCTCCTCCAGCAGTCGGGTGTTGGTGTGCTGGGGGAACTTGGCTGAGCTTCCCATGGGGAAGTAATGTCAGCTCTGCCCTGTCTTGCTGAGAAGGATGTTCCTGCCAGGCCACAGGTTGTAGGACAACATGTCCAGTTTAGGACAGCTGGGGCTGGGACCTGTGTACACCTGCAGAAGGGACCCCAAAGCACATTGGCCTTTGAAAGGGAAGGGATGAGGGCTGCCAGCAGGATCTAACCCAGCATCTCACTTTCTGAGCACACAGCAGGGTCAGCCAGGCTTCCATAAACCTTCCTCCAGGAAGAGACAGCTGGCTACTGTCCAGGTGTGCCACTAGCCACCCCTCACACCAGCACTGGGGCTGCAGCTGGCGAGGAGGTTTTACAGCCGCGTTACGAGTTCCTGAGAAAGCAGGTCCTGTCTGCCACGTCTGTAACCGTAGCGGCACCGGTGGGAATACATCTGCTAAAGGCGTTGTGTTACTTTGCCGGGAGGCTCTGCCGTACAGAGCAGCCCACGGGCAGGAGCCCCTGCGAAAGACATTACTGCCTGCACAGGAGGTGCGTGGCCCCACCGTGCCCTGCCACCCGGCACAGATGCTTTACCAAAACTCCGGGCGTGGAGCATGACGCTGCTGATGGCGAGGTGGCCCCGAGCACTCCTGAGGGCTTGGGTCACCTTGTCCCCACGGCGCGTGGTGTGGGTCAAGCCTTGCCAGCGCAGGACGGAGGCGTGTAGGTACGGAGTGTTTGTCAGTGGGGCTGGAGCTGAGCCGGGGCGAGGAGCTGGGCAGCGATGGAGCTGCTCCTGTGATGGGGTGGGCACGATGTGGGGCGGCGGGTACTGGCAGAGCCTGCCTGCTTGGCACGGGGTGGGGTTGGGAAGAGGCGAGGTGGGTGAGGAGCATCAGTTCGGTGCAACCCTTTGACTTGGTGTGTCCTGTCCGCAGTGGGAAGAGGTGAGCGGGTACGATGAGAACATGAACACGATTCGCACCTACCAGGTGTGCAACGTCTTCGAATCCAGCCAGAACAACTGGCTCCGGACCAAGTACATCCGGAGGCGAGGAGCGCACCGCATCCACGTGGAGATGAAATTTTCTGTCCGGGACTGCAGCAGCATCCCTAACGTCCCAGGCTCCTGTAAGGAGACTTTTAACCTCTACTATTTTGAGTCAGACGTTGACTCGGCCACCAAGACTTTTCCTAACTGGATGGAGAATCCCTGGATGAAGGTGGACACAATTGCTGCCGACGAGAGCTTCTCGCAGGTGGACCTAGGTGGACGGGTGATGAAGATTAACACCGAGGTGCGCAGTTTTGGACCCGTCTCCAAGAACGGTTTCTACCTGGCCTTCCAGGACTACGGGGGCTGCATGTCCTTGATTGCCGTCCGCGTCTTCTACCGCAAGTGTCCCCGTGTGATCCAAAACGGGGCCGTCTTCCAAGAAACCCTCTCGGGAGCAGAGAGCACCTCGCTGGTGGCGGCCCGGGGGACGTGCATCGCCAACGCGGAGGAGGTGGACGTGCCGATCAAGCTCTACTGCAATGGGGACGGCGAGTGGCTGGTGCCCATCGGCCGCTGCATGTGCCGGGCAGGCTACGAGTCGGTGGAGAACGGGACCGTCTGCAGAGGTAACCGCTTGCCTTCCGTCTCGCTCCGCGCGCTCGCCTCGCTGCCGGTGGGCTGTTGGGGGTGGTGGTTGGGGTATTTCCAGCAGGGATCTGCGCGAGCTGCCTGGGAGTGACCTCCTTAGGCAGGTGTGGGAGAGGACTTGTGTCCAGGGGTGCCAGCCTGTGGCCGATGCCCTCCATGCTCTCCGGGTCTTGGAAGGACACGCCTGTGTGTAGTTGTGGTGCATGCCACTGATCTGCAGTCACCTCCCAGAATACTGGGGCTGTTTCCACTTTGATTTGCTCCCCGTGCCTTGACATGGGCTGAAATGCTTTTGGGGTGAGGGGAGCAGGAGTGCAGTCACCAGTGCAGTGGGAGGGAGCAAGTTGTCTGTGGCATTTTCCTGGTGGGAATGGCCCAGGGTGGGACACGGTCGTGGACTGTTTAGGACCAGGGACACCTCTGCAGCCTGGGAACCTCTGAACCTGGTCTCAGAGCTCCTTCAGCAGCCAGAGGTGTCCTGTCCTGTAGATGTTCTTGTGTCCTGTAGATGTTCTTGTGTCCTGTAGATGTTCTAAGGAGGCTCCAGGAGCACCTGCTCAGCTCACAGAGCCAACGTGGCCCCAGGCAAGTGAGAGACTCTGCACCACCCTCTCTGTGTCCAAACCCGTCTCCGTGCTCCTCCCCAATCACGTGTGGGCTTGGGGTGGTTGAGAAAGGAGATGCTGGGGTTATCGAGAGAGAGATGGGCACCCGAGAGCTGCATGTTTAGTGGGCACCCGTGGCTGAACCATGCACAGAGCAAACCGTGGCGTTTGGCAGGCGGGCTCTTCTCCCCCCCATCCTGGCTGAACATCAAAATTCCATTACAGTTTTGATAGCATCGGCACACTCAGAGCAGAGCCGGAGTTCCTCTGAGATCAATTATAGATACGTCGCTGGGCACTGCGGAGCGCAAGGAACGGGCTGCGTCTCCTCTCTTCTTGCTGTGGGAAGGGGTGACCAGGAAGCACCAAGCGTGGAGAAGGTGCTGGTAGTGAGGAGACAGACACACCCCAGAGGGGGATGGAATCTCTGGCTGTGCTCGGGTGGGACTGCAGGTTGGATGGTCCCCTTGGAGAGGGCACCATGTCTCCTGCTGGGGACTGGGCTGCTCATGCATCAGGCTACATTCCTGACGTGCTGCAGGTGTCCTTTAATAGCCCTGATTTGAGCTGTTTCTCTTTGGGCCACTGAACATCTCTTCCCACCAAGCTCGGGGTGGTCAAGTGTCCTCCAGGTGTAGCAGGGACTGTGCTGGGGTTGGGGACAGCGAGGAAGTGCTGCTGCAGCACAGTGTGTGAAGCGAGCCTGGCTAATCCCAGCCTGCAAGGGAAGACGGGTGTTTTATGACACCCAAGTGAAGCATTCGTAGCAACACCAGAAAGCCAGAGTGATTCATGTCAGCTTTTCCATCTCAGCCTTTTTGTTTTTCTCCCGAGCGGACCCGGCCCCACGCATCCCCGCCTTCCCCATCCCTCTGATGGAGCGACTCAGGGCTCTCAGGTCCCACTGCCAGCCCAGGCAAGGGACGGTCCCTTCACATGCCCCAGGGCTCCTGGGATTCCCTGTCCCTGCAGCCTGGGGGCAGGAGCAGGGGGCCAAGGTGGAGGGAGCAAGCAGGAGGGAGAGGCCGGATCTCCTCCCTTCACATGCCCCAGGGCTCCTGGGATTCCCTGTCCCTGCAGCCTGGGGGCAGGAGCAGGGGGCCAAGGTGGAGGGAGCAAGCAGGAGGGAGAGGCCGGATCTCCTCTTTGTCTGTGCAGCAGCAGCAGGATTTTTGGGAGGTCCAGTACCTTGGCAGCTGCTTCTCCAGCCGGTGCTGGCGTGCGCCCGGCCCCGTGCTCCCCGCCGTCGTTAATCACGCGGTGGCCGGCAGCCCGCCGTCTCCGTGGGGCAGCTGGCTCCGGGGCTGCCTTCCCTTTCCCTTCCCTTTTCCCTTCTCTTTCCACTTCTCCTTCCCGCGTGGGACTGGGTGGGACCCCAGGGTTGTGCCAGACTGGGATACACCGTCCAATTTCCCCCAGCAGCCCCCAGAAGAAGAACGGTGCCTGGGAGGAGAGCCAGGCACGGAGTTGCCAGTACAGCCAGTAGCATCCCCATCCTCTCCCAGTCCCCCTGCAGTGAGCCCCACAGAGGACTGGAGAAGGGGCTGGTCATTCTGGCTCAGTCGGGCAGAGGAACGGCTCTCCTCTCCATCTTAACTCAGAAAGGACCTGCGGGATGCAGCCCTGCATCCCTGCCCACGTCCCAGGGTATCCTTGTCCCGGTCCCTGCAGAGGCAGCGTAGGAGCCGTCTGGTTTGGGGGACTCACTCGTACATGTGGCCGGCAGGTTTTCTCATGTTTCGAGGGGTGGGAGGGAATCTGGGCCCCTTTCCAGAAGCAAAACAAAAGCAAATCCGAGCTGGCTTTGGGGGCGAAGCACTCTCACACGGCTCCATCGCCCGAATGGGACGTGTCAGGGAGCGTGGGGGACATAGTTCTCTGGTCCTGCTCTGCCACAGGGTCCCAGTGGAAAAGGACATCCCAAACCACGGACAGCCCCTTGGTGCAACTGCAAGGCACTGGAAGGAGTTGCTCATTTTCTCCTCTGGGCTTTTCATCTGGCTAATGCAGCACAAGCCTGCGCACGGCAGCGTACACAGGGGATATTTATGGAGGAAGTTCATGCATCTAACAGCTTAAGCTCTTCTAAGCTTGCAGCCCCAGCACAAAAGGATTTGGGGGCCGTTAACAATTCTGTGTGGTTAAGAGATTTTCATTTTGCTGGGCCTCGCTCGCCAATCCCGCAGGGCCCTGCGAGGGGCTGGCTGCCCGCTCCTCTCCGCTCGCTTCCCGGCTCCATTCTGCTGCGCTGGCGAGGGGCTCCACGCACGCGCCTCCCCCCCTCCAGCCCGATACGCCCAGCCCCGTCCTCCCCGCTTCACCTTCTCCTGCTCCCTGCCTGTGCCTTTTTTCTCCATCTCCGTGTTCTTTGTCTGCCGCCTCCCCCTCCTCTTCTCCCCCGCCTGTCCCTCCCATGCAGCATATTAAGCGTATTTCTCTCTCTGCCTCCCATATTCATTGGCTCCGCTCTGCAACGGCGGAGGCAGAGCTATTGTGCTGCCTCTTCACTCTGTCTGGACTGGCCGGTAGGAGAACACTGCCTGCGAGGGTCTCTGATGGCAGCCGCCGGCTGCTGGTCCTCGCTGCCGAGCTCTGTGTCCAGCTCCTCTCCATCTTTGGAGGATGTCTGCCTCCGTGCCTGATCGCTGCCTTCACGGTGGGCAGCCCCTTCTTTGTGGCACCGGGCACGGCTGGGAGTCCTGGTTTTGCCGTGGTAACGAGGGGTGGTTTTGCCCTGCGGAAGCTGGTGGGGACAGTCCCTTGCTTATCAGAGACGTGTGGCATCATCCCTTGGGGTCGCAGATGTTTTTGAGGAGGAGAGTGGGGACATGCTGGGAAGAGGAGAAACCTGGTCGCCTAGGTTGTCTGCAGAAGATCCAGGCTGCCTCCTGTCTTCTCCAGCTTGAGGTGGAACCGGGCCACCCCTGTGGGGAGCCTGAGGGCTCAGCAGTGTGTTCCCTTCGGAGCCTGCAGTGTCCTCCTCCCTCAGAGGTAGAGCTGGGAAGGAAGGACATGGGGATCCTCACCAAGCCTGCTGTTGGTCTTCTTCAGCCTCACCAACACCACAGCCCAGTTCCATCACCAACCCAGCTGGATACTCCTGGGTCAGCTCCGGCACGAACCCAGCCCAGATCCAGCTCTAAAGGGAGAAGTGTGACCGATGGCTGGTGCCTGGGATGTCCCAGCCGGGGGCTGTGTAGGGCTGGTGAGTGGGTTTTGGTGGGGCTGTGCCCTCACGGATGCGTGTCCTCCAGGTTGGCTCCACGATGGGCTTCCCTGCCTGGGCTGGCATGTTCTATTTTGAGGTCCAACACGCAGATCTGCCGGGGATGGGGGTGCAGCAGCAGTGATGAGCCACATACACGTGTGTTGAGGACCCAGAGCTCTTCCTCCCTCACAGAGCTGTGGGAGACAGTGGGTGTCTGTCCCAGCTGGGTCGTGCTTGAGTTTCAGAGGGGAGCAAGATGTGTGAAGGCCCTAGAAGGGTGTGCAGCTTTCTGATGTGCCGGAGAAGGGTATGTCCTAGCTGTCTTACAGTCACGTCCCATAAGTACGCGATGTTTTGAAGATAAGAGGCTATTTATGGCTTCATGCCTGTTTCAGGTCTGGGCCTCCGCTGATAATGCTGGACCCAGCCAATAAATTGTAAGGCCCTAGGGGTAATTAAGCTCTTACAGGAAGCATTCCTGGTTGAGCTGGAGCAGATACAGCCAATCGTGATGTAAATGTTTCCAGAGATGGAGAATTGCCCGTTAAACGCTTCCAGCGGTCGCTCCTGTGTTCTCACCCCCGGCTGCGCCTCGCACTCGGACCTGGGTGAACTTTGTCCATCGCCACATGTCTGCTTCCCGTGTGCCTGCTTAAGAGTAATCCACGGCCCCCTGGTAAGGCTTTTGGCCGGCGTTTTTGGCTCTTCCCAGCTCTTGGCACTGCTTTCCGTTGGCAGATCCGCCATCCCACGTACAGGATGCTCACAGCAATCGGCTGAATGCCGGAGGAGAGGCTGAGATTTCCCTCATCCTACATCCCCCTTTGCTTTAACCGCTTTGGCAGTGGCATTTCTCTGGGTGCTTTTGAAGGACCCTTGTCCTCCCAGGTGGGATGGGAAGGAGATAAGTGCCGTGGCCCTCATCTTTGTCCCTGGAGGTGTGATCCGATGTGTGTTTGTGCTGAAATGCGTGTTCCTTGCTTGTGCTCGCCGAGGCATCTGGATTGCTGCGTATCAGGAACCCATCATCTCCAGTATTTACCACACTACAGCTCCCATGTCATCAGCTAACTTTATGGGGAATGCTTTGGGCTTTCTCCTGGGTCGCTGATAAAAATGTTAAATAGCCCAAAGGCATGAACCAAATTTGTTGGCTCTAGTAGAAACAGACCTGCTTTCTGCACACTCCCGGCTTAGATCTCAGACCGTAGCAGTGTGGGCTCGCCAAGTTTTAATGCATTGAGTATGTCCCGCGGTGTCGGTGGACCCTCTAATTTCTGGATCAAAATATCATGTGTTACCAGGGGAAATGCTCTGCAGAGGTTTGGGTGCGTTGCTTTAACGCCGTTACCTCTCCCAGCCAGTCTTGTAATTGCATTGAAAAAAACATACGAGGCTAATTTGCCTTAATCTGTTTTCCATAAATGTGTGTAGGTTGGCACCACTATTACTACCTTCCTTTAATCCTTCGCTGGCCGAATCCTGGCACATCCTTATTTGACTGGTACTGACGTTGCAGTGGCAGTCCTAAAATAGCCAGGGCTGCCTCATTTAACAAACGGCTTTTTTCTGCAGCTCTGAAACATCCTACTACTTCACGGCGGGTGGAGAGTGAACATTAACTGTCTGCTGGTTCATCAGCCATCTCTTTAAGAACTCTTTGGTAGATGCTGTCCTGACACACTGAGTTAACAATGTTTAACTTTAGTAGCTGCTATTTAACATCTTGAGTTACTGCTGGAATGGAAAGTATTTCACCATCATCCTATAAGATGATTACATCACCTGGCTTCTTCCCAAGTACAAAACAGGAATCTGTCTGCCTTTTCTGCAGGGTTGTTGACAATTTGAATGCTCCCAGCCGGCCCTGGCTCGATGTCATTGTGGATACTGCTCTTTGGGCTTCTCCCTCTCCTCCCTCTCCGTCTGGGAAGCAAGAATACAGCGTCTTTCTTTCCATTGCTTTGATTCTTCTCCCTCCTGCTTCTTGCTGACCTCTCCATGTTGTGAATCCAATTAGGGCTGCGGTGGGGATTGCAGCTGCTCGGTATTCACCGCTCCAAGCCTGTTTGGTGCACCCCGGAGTCGGAGTTGATGCCAGCTCGTCCTCTGCACATTGCTGGGGAGCCTTTGGGCTGCGAGTCGGACCAGGGGCAGCCTAGTGGAGCAAAGGGGGTGTCCGGCCGGGGAGTTGAGGCTTTTATTTTCTGGTGGTCCCAAGCCCCAGGAGATGCTGACCTCTCAAGGAGGGTCCAAGGCGCTCCAGGAATGGGGCTGCTGAAGGAGGGAGGAGGACGGCTGAGCATGAGATGCTGCTTCTGAGGGACCGGACCTTCACGTCGTGTCGTCTTAGTCTTAACGGGAGCCCCGTTATAACACGGGTGCTTTCGCGGGGCTGACATCTGTAACGATAAGAAAATCTCCCCCCCGACTCATTTTCACAGATGAAACAGCGTTTTGGATCGAATCGCGCATTCCTGTTCTTGCTACACCCGTGCGAGCGGGGAACAGCGGCTCTGGCAGCATCCCGGGAGAGCAGCGTTGATTCCTTTCTAGACCTCCCTTTTCTTTCCACCCCCCCCCCCCCCCTTTTTTTTTCTCTTTTTCTGAGAAAAGTGGTAAACATTAATAGGAACTGGAATGAATAGCTGGGATCCAGGCCCAGGCTTCCAGGATTTTGACTCGTTACTGCCATAAAATGAAGGGAACATGATTTTTAACCATTGTTTTTTTCCTTTGAATCAACGTGCTCAGAGATTTGAGGGGCAAGGAGGATTCTTCCCTGAATTCAGCGTAGTGCCGAATCTTTATGGGACAAGAGGAGAATATTCTTCATCCTATGTAATTGTAGGAAAATTGGAGAAAATGCTTAAAATTGCTTTTTATGATTTTTTTTTTTTTTTAATTTGAGAATTTTCTCTGGGTTGGGCCAAAACCAAGAGAGGAGTTTGAAAGTCTAATTTTGGGAAATGATCTCTGACAATTCCCTGTGGAGATGCTGATTTAAAGTTAGTCTGATGTTGGATGATCATGCTGTAAGAGCAAAGAGCACAGTTACTTTATTTTAGTGATGCAGGGTAAAAATCTTAGAGAAAATTTAATCTAGAAGCTATGATTAGCTTAATTAGCTCCAGGGAAACTCTTTATTGTTCCCCATATGCCTGAGAAACATGGTATATCACTGGAAAGCGTGCATAAAAGTCCTCATAAAGGTTAGGAAATGAAATCAGAGTGTTTCATAGCTCACACAATGGCTGTGTTTACATAGACCAAACTTCAAACAATGCCAAATTAGGTTTGGCCAAGCAAAATACGCAACATTTTCACGTTTTGAAGGAGACCGCAAGTTCGGTGAAAAAACCCTACCGAGACCCAGAGCTACCAGCCAACTCGGCGCGCTGCTCCTCCCGCATCTTTTCTTTTGAAAGGCACCTGCCTGGGGGACGTGTGTGAACGCAGCGGGCTCTGCAGGTGGGTGACTCCTGGGGAGCCTTTGCAGGTCTCTGAAGCAAGGGCTTCAAAGACAATGAGCTCTTCTTCCCTGCAGCGGGTTGAATTGACACCTGCCGAGGAGTTAGTGTCCTCCCAGAGTCCTTGGAGGTAAACTGGGGGCATTGGCTTTGCTCCTTGTGTCAGAAACTAGAGAGACCTTTGCCAAAAGCCGTCGTTGGCCAACGCTGGAGGACCTGAAGGGGCTACAAGAAGGCTGGAGAGGGACTGTTTACAAGAGGCTGTAGTGATAGGACAAGTTGTAATGGATGGAAGCTGGAGGAACGTAGGTTTAGACTAGATCTAAGGAAGAAGTTCTTTACCCTGAGAGTGGGGAGGCACTGGCACAGGTTGCTCAGGGAGGTTGGGGGTGCTCCATCCCTGCAAGTGTTCAAGACTGGCTGGCTGGAGGCTTGAGCAACCTGACCTGGTAGGGGAGATGTCCCTACCGTGGCAGGGGGTTGGAACTAGATAATCTTTGAGGTCCCTTCCAACCCGAATCATTCTGTGATTTTGACGCTGGCAATTTTGAAGCTCCTGCTTGAAAAGTCTTTCTGGACTTTCAGCCTGTTGTCACATTCAGAGCTCACGGAGACCCTGTGTTCAAGAAGACAGTTTTTAAGTCTGAAACCGAAGCTAGCAATTTCCTCCCAAAACACTATGATCCCAGGAGCACCACGGTTGTTACACCTGCGGCTGTGACAGGAGCAAACAGTAAACGGACACGTGATAAAGGCTTTATTCATTTCAAACTATCAAAATGCCCAAACCCTCGAGATTAGTGAGAATTAAAGCGCAGCCTGATGTGGAGCCCATAAAGTAGAGTAACGTGGATGCTTTGCTCCGAATGGCATCTCTCCCAGCCCGGATGGCTTTTGAAAAGATCATAGCGACTCGTGAGGCGGCTGTAGCAACAGATAATATTTGGCAAACAGCAAACAGCACACTCCATTAAATGCGCGATATCTGCCTTTTTACGGCATCGGCTCTCCGGGAGGCTTTCTGCGGAGACGCGCGAAGGGTCTGTGCAGCGTCAGGGGCGTGTTTGCTCCCAGACGTCAGCGGGTGGTTTCCATCACGCCGTTCCACGTTTCTTCCTGCCCTTCTGGAGAGCCCGGCGGGGTGTCCGCACCCTCCTGGGGCGTGCAGAGGAGAAAGGGGCAGGCGGGATGCAGGACGTTGCTGGGCATCGAACCCCGAGCTGGGGATTTCTAAGGTGCTGATCTCTCTCTTGAAGCTTTTCAGTGCAAATCAACTGGTTTTTCATGAGCCTTCCTCTGCTCTCCCCTCTGTTTTTCCAGTCTCGTGTGACAGTGACAGTTCTCCAGACCTCTTTATTGCTGTCACCACAATCAAGAGCATTATTTTGGTGGATAACCTCCCCATTGAACCCCACCTTGATGGCTCACGATCCTAGAGCATGGGGGTTGGCTTGCAGGGAGCTGTGACAAGGGAGGGAGGAGGAGAATGGGAAGAGGAGGAGGTGATGCCTCGGGCTGATGCTGGAGCTGCTCTCTCATGCCAGCCATCACCCAGAGGATTCCTGTAGCTGGAGGCATGGAGCTTAGGAGGGTTTAGCACTGCGGAAACACTACTGCTGCAGGCCTTTCCTTGCAACGCGGCAAGCAAAATTAATTCTGAGCCTTTCGGTGCGGATGCGCAGGCCTCGTTAATAAAACAAAAAGAGTAAAAGCGGGGAAAACGTGATTAGGAGAAACATTCAGGGAATGACTCACACCCAGAGGAGCTTCTCGTTCTCTTTTCCCCGCTGTGCACCCCGGGGATGGATTATAAATCGCCTGCGTCGGCCGGTGCCTTGCTACCGGCAGCCCACAGCGCGCTTCCCGGCACGCGGTGCCTCGCCAACCCTCCTCTCGTTTGGAGGAGGCGAGCGACGCTGTAATTTCCAGTCACCTTCACAAGTACAGTGGTTATGCCGTTACCGTCACCTACGTCAGCTCCGACATTGATCCGGGCAATAATGTTGGTGTTTTACTCTCAATTTACGCCCTAGGAGTGGACCCACGGCGCCGGCTGAAGGATAAGAGATGTGCTTAGCTGCTGTAGGAGGAATGATCTCCAGGCTTTCTCAAGCTGCAGCCGTACAAATCGTAGCCTTAGGAACCTGCACAAGGTCTACGGGGCTGGGAGTGGCAGGGTGCTTGAGCTGGTTGTTCTCCTGTTCTCCTTTCTAAAGAGAGTTAGGAAGCCAGAAGAGGAACTTTTATCATTCTCGCTGCTTACTCGCATTGCGACCGCGAGGATGGTTGATTTGCAAATAGAGTGACAAATCTAAGTGCGTGTATCTTCAGGATACCCTATAATTAGAACTGGTCTTTTTTTTTTTTTTTTTTTTTCCACTTTTGCTTCTGGAAAGGTTTTTGCTGTCTGGCTCAGATGGAAGCGATCCCAGTTTGTTTTTGTTTCTCTTGAATTAGAGCGCGGCTGCTCTTTCCAGGATTTCCCAGGCAAAAAATACGCACGTGGGGACCTGCCCAACGTGTACGGGGGTTCTTCTAGGACACATCGAGCCCAGCGCACGTGCGCTTCACACACAGCCTGTGCGTGCTTCACAGCTTTCGTGATTTTGGGTGTGTCTGACTGTCTGCACCTTTGCTGGGCCCGTGGTGGGGATTTGCCTGTGTGCAAGGGCTGGTTTGTGGGTGCTTCCCGCTGCGAGGCAGATACGGAGCGGAGCGTGGGAAGAGGGGTTACACGTGGGAAAGCAGTCAGAGCACAACGTGCAGAGCTGAGCAGAGGGTCCAGGCTGGATGCGAGTGCAGTTTGGCTGCTCAGTCCTGCCTGGAGAAGAGAGATCAGCGCAACACATTTCCCTGACAGCACGTATCCTCCCTCTGGATCGGGCTGCCTCAGCTGCTGCCGTGAGAAGGGGTCAGTAAGGCTTTGGTGGAAACCAGGAGGAGGTTGCCAAGCTGAGGATGGGGTAGCAGGGCACGTGGGACCACTGCTGCTGTGCCAACCCGGCTCTGTTGCGTGCTTTTAGGGGGGTTCCCTCCGCAAGGTAGGGTTTCTGTGGAAACCAGAGCTGTGGTGTCCTGCACACTGTGCTGAAAGGCCAAAAGCAAATGTGAATGGGAGGAGGAAGCAGCTTGTGGTGGGCAATATGCTCTCCCTGGGGAGCTTCATCCCTGCGGCATGGAGGAGAGGAGGGAAGGAGGATATTTTGGTACCGAGCTCACTTGCTCTCTCCCTGAAGCTGGGAACAAGGGCCAGCCCTGGCAGAGGCTCGGCGGGGGGCAGCATCCATCCCTACGGGTGCCTGGCGCTGTGTGTGCCCCTGCTGTGGCAAGGGCTGCTTGGCCCAACGTGAGCTTGCGAGGATGCAGCATCGTGACAGAGCTCCGTGTCAGCCTAGGTAGCTCACTAACGAGCAGGATTAATTAATTAGCCCAGGAGGAACTGCAGCAGCAGTGCCCTTGGCATTTGGTCTGTAGCCTCTGCTTGCATGCATCACCTCTGTGTGCGCTGCAGCTCCCCTGGCGAGGCACCACGCGGTGCGGGTACCACTGTGGGAAGGTGACCAGGGCAGACCAGAGCCGGGGCGGAGGTGACACCGCTGGACAGATACGCGTGCAGGCAGGTCAGGCAGGAGGGTGGGACGCCTTCAGACAGCTGCTGGGTCCTGAGCACATCTGGCTTGGACCTGGCGCAGAGTGCGAGGCTTGCACAGGGGACCCAGGTATTTCATCCTGCTGTGAGTTGACTTGCCGGGACCTCCTTGAAGGGCATGTGTGCACGTCCCTCATGCCCCTCAGGTGCGTGGCATTGCCCTGCCACCACAGCATCTGCACCCTTGGGCTGGCGTCCCCGCTGTCACACACTGCCTTTGAACCTGTGGGCCGGGCTGCGGCTGCAGCGCCGATGAGTGCCGGGCCTGCTAGCAGACTGGAAGTGTCTTTTGTCAAAGCTTGAGATGCCTCCAACCTCCTTTAATTAAAGACAATTACTGCTTTCAGCCCCTCTTCACAGCTCAGCTGGGTTGTTTGCAAACACACAGCTGCGGGAGTCTTTGTGCCCCTCTCCCGAGTCCCGCTTCCCTGGAGACGCACAGAGGTTTCTTTATTATCAGCATTACGGCTAGCGAGCAGCTGAGGAGGAGGAGATGTCCTGGGCTGTCGGGGCGTTTTAAGAGGCAGCCTGGAGCCACCCTGCCCTGTGTCCAGCCTTTCCTGCAAACCCCCCAGCATGGCAAAGCCCGCAGGGTGCTGGGCTGCCCGGGGAGAGCGGCTTTTGCCAGAGATGTGAAGAGAAATGAAGTCGGGAGGACGGGGAGTTGAATGGGGATGGAGGTGTTTGGGCTGCAGAGAAGGTGGCTCTTGCCCCCGGCTGCAGAGACAGGACCGAGCAGAGCTGGGCTTGGGAGCACTGAATACGTCCTTTTCAATAACGCTCTGCTGAGTTAGCCAGGACGTTGCACGCTCGTGTGAAGAGGCTGCTTTGCCTCGCTGCAGGAGCTGCACCAAGCAAGGCTGAATCTGCGCTTTCTCAACCGAATCGTGCTCAGGAAAAAAAAATCTGAAACCTCCTGTAACCAATAACCCCCTTTTCTGTGCTTGAATAACTCAGAGGCAGCAAATGGAGCTTGACCAAACTTTCCAAAACAGTCAAGGCTGGCACGAGAACAAGCAGCATCCCCTGCAGCCCTCTGGGATGCTGCTTCCAAAAATACGAGCCCTGGCGCGGTGGCACGTGAAGCTGTCTCGTAGCCCCGGCTCTCGTATGGATCCAGCCCCAGTTCTCGTACGGATCCAGCCCTGCTCTGCAGCGCCACGGCCAACCCCAGATGCCGCGGCCAAGGCCGTGGCTTCTCCATTTTCAGGTGCTAATGGTCTCCTCGGGGAGGAGCCGGGGTGGGAGAGCCCAGCAGGCAGGCCACCGCTTGCCTTGCAAGTGTTTGGTTGTTAAATCTGAATGGTAAGTGCTCAGGCTTCGGGCTCAGGGGAGCCAAGATCCTTTTTGAGCTACTAACAGCCTGACACTGCCCTGTCTTCTCAAATTCGTTTTGCAGCTCCTGTTCCCTGGCGAGCACTAATCACTGGGCTGAGCATGAAGGGAAACATACTCCTCAAATGGGAAGCCCAGAAGCTCTTTCTCCTTAAACAGCCCCTCTGTGGACGTCTTTGTTCTGTTCTGGGGTGGTTTCTGGTTCCACAGAAGGCTCTTGGAGGCCAGCAGAAGAGCTGGAGCAGCCTCCTACAACAGGTTTAAATGCACGCGCAGGCGCCAGGCTCGGATTTAGCGCGGGCAGCAGATGGGCAGGGTCAGAGACCCACCACAAGAGCAGAGACGGGGACTTCAGAGACTTTGTCACGGCAGCATTCACGTCTGTGGGGAGCTGGGGCCTTGGTGGGACAGTCCACAGTCCTTAGTGGGACATCGTGGGGTTCTGGGGATGTGGGGACACATCCCAACACGTTCTGTAGTTCTATGATCATGCTGCAGGTCCTGCTGCTCTTCTGGGAGATGGTGACTCTCCGCAGCCCATTCCCTGAGGCACTCTGCTCACAGACACTCAGCAGAGCAAGGTACCTTTGTCTGGCAGCCCTTCCAGTTTCTGTTCTAGGTGTTGTGGACTCAGCTCACCAGAAGGTACGTGTCTAAGGCTGGAGCAGGATTTAGAATTGAACGTCCTCCAGTTTACGTCCCCTGGGAACCTGTTGGCTGCAGCTCTTGGTAGCTGGAGGTCCCGTGGGTGCTGACCAGTTGATCTGGGCAGACCCAGAAACACATTCAGGAGGCGTCTGAGGGAGAGTTTCCCACATGTTGAGCACAACTGCATGTGGGATGGGAAAAACATGACCTTTCCGGGAACACCCTGGTGTTTATTGGTTTGCAAAGGTCTGTACTGGCCAGGCAATAGAAGAAATAAGGGATGGGTAGAGTGATGGTTCCTCATGTCTTCTGGACTGCTGGTCGTATTTTCAGTGCCCGTGGTGTCTTGTGACAGTAAGTTATGCAGTTTAATTACACACCATGTTAAAAAATATGTCCTTGCATACTGTAAGAAATTGCAGGCAATCTATTCCCATTCATCTTTTATATCCTGCTGGCTTCATATACCTCCCTGAGTGGTCTCTTCTCACATGGAGGGTCCTGAGCTGATTGACTCTCCATATGGAAGCTGCTGTGTATCCCTAATCATTTTTATCATCTACCTGATGACCTTGTCTAGGGGTGACCACCACTGCAACACTATTGACAGCATCGCGCCATGCAGTGGCTTAATCACATTCCTGGTTTGCACTGGGTTCCTTTCTTAATAATTCCTTACATTTTCTCTTTTTTTTTTTGATGATGGATGAGCTTTGAACTGATGTTTTCAGAGAATTATCTCTAGTGCTGCCGAGATCTCCTCCCTGCATGTTAATAGCTAATTTAGTGCCCATCATTGTGTTTGTATAATTAGGGCTCTTTTCCCCCAAGTGCATTAGTTTCCTTTTGTCACCATTGAATTTCATTTGCCGCGTTATTGCCCAGTCACTCAGTGCCCTGAGATCTTGCTGTCACTCTGCGAGTGGCTTTAGTTCTGGGAAACCTGCCTTATTTGGGGACGTCGGGAGGATGCGCCGTGTCACTCGTCACCTCCTGCTCCAGCCTGCAGGTGGGTGCTCAGGCTGGGTCCTTGTTCCAGTACCACAATGACCAACATCCTCAGCATCTGCGTGAATATGTTATTCGTAGGATGCTATTCATACCTTATGCAGTGGTTGGTCACCTTGGTGGGCCCAAACTCTTGATGCCATGAGGGAATGCATCACATTGCTGGGATTTTCAGGCTGGATCTGAGCCCGAAATGAGTTGGAGGGAACCGTCAAGAAGAACCTGAGAAGGTATCTAAGTGCAGGTACAGCTCTGTGGAGGGTAATTAAAAGAGGGTGGAGCCAAGTCTGCATCAGTGGTGCCAGATGGTGTAGGAAGGGTCAACAGCCACAAGCTGCAGCTTGAGAAGCTCAGGATGGACTTTGGAAAAATTCCCCGGAGAGGGTGAGCATCGCCATCACCAGGGATTTCCAAGGCTTGTCTGCATGCAGCCACAGCAGCCTTAATTTAAGACTGGGCATAGCCCTTCTGTGAGCTGGAGACTGACCTTAAAACCCCAGAGGTCTCTTCCCGCCAGGCCTGGAGAGATGCCATGAAAAGTCATGTGCCAGGACCAGCCAGCTTCACCCGAGCACCACCTCTGCACTGGGGATGGATGGAGAAACCTTGATTCAGTGCTGAAGTCAGCTTCGGATCTAAATACGTTCCTCATATGGTAGTGAGGTGGGACGGACACAACAGGAGACCCCACTGTGAGTCAGCAGCACCCAGAGGCAAAGCTGCTGTAACTGCATCTAGCAGGGAGTTGAAAATGCCTGATGATAAAACCTGTGAAACCATGAGCAGTAACCGAGGAGATCGGGGAAGTCGTGCTAAGCCACATCTCGTATAAACCGGTTAAATGCAAAATTTGACTGTCCTGTAGACTGGGGTCAGAAAAATGCTCCCCATGGTTCAAGACGGATATGAGAAATAAACCTGGAGGGTACTGCAGAGAAACATAGGCATGGTCCCGAGAGCCATAGAAAATGCCCTTCCACGAGGGACTGAAAGAGCTCAATAGCTCCTCAAAAGAAGATTAAGAGGTGAGATGATTACCAAGAGGAAACACCAGCCTCTAAAGAGCTTTTTAATCTGGCAAAGAAAGGGATAACAAGAGTTGGTGGCGTTAAACTGCAGCTAGACAAATGAAAAAAATTGGGCTTGTGTTTCGAACTGATTAACCACTAGAGCAAGCTAATGAGGTAAGAGGGACTCCTCCACGTTTTGGAGTAGGTGGAGCAAGGTGGTTCATTGCTGGGCCAATCCCTCAAGCATCTTTGTTGTTCTCCGCTGGGCTCTCTGCAGTAGTTCCCTGTATCATCTGTGCCTGCAACCGTGGCTCATGTCCCCCAGCCCTGTGGGACCCCGTGCCAGGACCGATGGATGCTGTTCTTTAATTCTGTCCTCAACTGGAGACAGATGTAGTCTTCACCACGACACAAAACACTGATGGACCAAGCACGCTCCATCTTGAAGGGTGAAGGCTCCTCCCTACATCTGTCTCCAGCTGCAAATAAATATCATCTTTCCTGTGTGTTTCTTCGCTGTTCGTGTTCTGCTGCTCCCTCCCTGCGGTGAGGGGAGCGGGCTTGCCCAGGGACACGTGAGTCAGGGACAGAGTTGGGATGCCAAAGCCGAAATCCCAGCCCTGAGCTCTCGCCGCTTCACCTCCTGCCCCTGCTCTGCATCACTGCTTTTTATTTCTTGGTGAGCTCCAGCTTTTTTTTGCCCAAGGAGAAAAGGATCATGCAAATGACTTGCCCCAAGGGATTCCTGGATGCTGTTTAAGCCAGCAAATGCTGCCTTCTCCCCAGCTGTGCCATGCGACTCGGTATTCTCATGAATTTCCCCTCCCCTAAGTGCAGGAAAGGGCTGACAGATGTTAACACACGATCAGTGTCTCGAGAGAGAGAGTTAAAGCCACGCTGGACCCTTCGAAGACACACATTAGTGTCAGAAATTTCTAATCAATCAACTCGGAGCCTCCTGGGGTCAGAAGCCGCTTTGAAATTCAGATGGGGAACGGCTCCTAATGGGTTTTATTTTGATTGCTATAAATTGATTAGCATTAAGATAAACAAGTTTTGTTTCCTTCTGAAAGCTCTAAATATGCTCTGGGGGAGGAGGAGCAGTGGCGGCTGATTGCTTCCCATTAGGACGTCCTCGCTGAGCTCCCACCGCATCACCAGTTTGCACCAGCCACATGAGACCCTTTCCTTCTCTGGAGCTGGCTGAAGGCGATGGATCCATCATACGAAGAGGCTTTGGCAGTGCTGGAGCAGGATAATGGGTTAGAGGAGGTGTGAGCATCCTCCCAGGTGTGTGCTCTTGGCCTCGTTTGCTTTTCCTTTGCCTTTCCCAGCCTGGGCAGGACAGAGGTTCTTGTGGCTCAAAGGAAACTTGATGGCTTTCTTTGCTTTTTGCTTTTTTTTTGTTTTTCCGGAGTCCTCCGCCTTTCTTTTTTGTGTCCTAATGTCCAGGTTGGGAACTCCCAGGATCAAAGTTCTCTTGGGCTGCTGACCCAGGTGGCAATCACGATGGGGAGGAGAGGGTGGGCCAGGAGACCCAGATGGACCAATCACAGGTTCCTTCCCATGTGCTCGGTATAAAAGGGCCTCAGGAAGAGCCCTGGGCTTTAGTACCTGCTGGGCTGGAAGGGTTGCTGTTGGTTGTTCCTCATCTCTCCCAGTGCTGTTGATGTTCCCAGCTCCTATTTTCACCCCTTGGAGGAGCACCCGTCATCAGAACAGGTTGTTTTTCCCTTCCTCTCCATGTGGGAGTGGCACAGCTCCTTTTCTGGCTTTTTTGGACCGTTGTTGGAACCCTGGGCTTGGGCTCCTGTCTCCTGCTGAGTCCAGCCTGGAACCTTTTTCCCCTTGGGACCTGGTTGTCATCTGGAAGGTGTGGCTTCTGTAAGTTATTCTCTTGTATCTCTGAATATATTTGTATTCTTATATACTATCTGTATATAACACCTTCATTATTATTCTAAATATTATTTTTCTTTTTCATTGTACTGGTTCAAGTTGTAACAGGGTGGGGGTTGGTCTCTTCTCCCGAGTAACAAGCAATGGGACAAGAGAAGGTGACTTGAAGTTGCTCCAGGGGAGTTTCACATTGGATATTAGGAAAGCCTGCTCTATGGAGAGGGTTATTGAGCACTGAAACAGGCTGTCTGGGGAAGTGATGGAGTCACCATCCCTGGAGGTATCTGAAAGAAGTGTAGGTGTGGTGCTTAGAGATACGGTTTAGTGGTGATGTGGCAGTGCTGGATTAATGGTTGACCTTGATCTTAAAGGTCTCTTCCAACCTAAACAGTGCTATGATTCTACGTCCTACTACCTTTTCAGGCATGAGGGGGAAAGAAGTGTGGTCCATCCTGTGGAAGGCCTTGGGTGCCAAGTTTAGGGAGTGCTGCAGGTGGGTACTGGGCACCGCTTGGCTCCGTGACAGTGTCCAGTAATGAGGGACGTGCCTGGGGTGTTGCGCCCTTCTTAGTGGCACAATCTTGCTGCTGGATGGGGACCTCCTGGCTGTCGGTGGCTGTAGTGGTTCGGGATGGTGACAGCACATTGGTGTCAGTGGTGGCCGTGTCTCTGTGCTGGGTGGTGGTGAAGGCATCACTGGTGGTGGTGGTGAGGATCTCACTGTTGGTGGTGACAGCGTCGTTGGTGGGAGGTGACGGGAGGCTGGCTGGGCCCTCCGAGGAGGCAACCGAGTGGTGCTGTGTGCTCTACTGTGCGTGAATGAAGCTCAGGAGATAGGCAGCTCATATTTCTGTACCGAACAGGGAGGTGACATTAATGAACAGCTAATTAACATCGCAGGGCTCGATGGTTGCAGTGTCAGCGTCCCTAATTAGTCTCGCACTAATCTGCTTTAATTAACTGTCCCTGTCGCGGTTTTAATTTAATTTTCATCTCTGGACCAGAGAGAGCAGTCCTGTGAGCATCTGGGTTCCAGTACCACAGCACTCTCCCTATTGGGACGGACTGGCAGGGCAGTGGTAGCCCAGAGGAGAAGCCGGGCTGATGGGCACATCTGCTTGTGCTTTCCTAGGGATGAGCAACCACAGCTGCACAGCCCCATCCCTACCCGTCCCCAGGTGTGTTGCCACCACCAGGACAGGCTGAGTTGACCAGACAGGGGACCACAGGAGAGCTGAAGGTCGCGTCATGAGCTGCCTCCATGCTCTTTCATACAGCTCTTTGCATGTACCCGCCGTGTTTTATGGCGTGGTGAGTTGCCATCCCTTCCCTGGTTGGTGCAGGGGCAGAGAGTGGGGTTGCCTGTGATGTCTGTGCCTGCTTGGGTTTGCATTTGTTGCCAGGAGGAGTCTGTAACCAGGGCTGTGCAGCACTGTGCGAGATCCCCTTGAGGCAGGGACACGAGGAGCTGGGTGGTCACCCCGCTGGGGCAGAGCAGCTCCGTGTCCTGCCGTGAGGAGTGGGAGGGTTGCCAAGATCCTTGTGTGGGAGGATGCGCAGAGAACAAGCTGGGGAGACGCTTAACGATGGTTTCCCACGGGAGCAGATGAAATCACAGGAACAAAAGCAGCGGGAAGAGGTACCCCAGAGAGAGGAGGAGAAGTCACCAGGCAGGAAGAGCCTTGGCGTCCTAGAGATGCTTGCGCAAGAAGGTCTGTTGGTCCTTGTCCTGCCAAGCAGAGCTCTGCCTTGCAAGCCTGCCCCCAAATTGCCTTTCTATGGAAAACCAGGCTCTGAGTTTCAGATGGAGCCAATAGGACCAGGAGAGAGGAAAAGACGTAAACCACACCTTGAAGAGCTTGAGTTTCAGTCATACAGCCCTGATAATAAGGCAGTTCCTTAACATCCTTATGCTGCGGCTTGAGCCTCGCTGGGATGAGGGATGTGGATGTGTTGGGGTGTGGAGAAGTCGGGGAGTTTTCCCCCTCCAGTTAATGAGGGTCGCAGCAGGAGGGGGCTGGGACATGCCCCCAGTGCTCCAGCCCAGCTCTGCTTTCCCCTCTCTGCTCCAGTCCAGCATCCATCACCAGGCAGGTCACAAATCTCCTCCAACACAAGCATCTCCCCTCAGGACCTTCTCGGGGGGCCCGTGTTAATCTGTAAGAGCAAGTGGGGCCTTTAAAGTGGGAGTTCACGCTTGGCAGCATCCCAGGGAGCTGTGCAGTCCTGGGCTTGGCTTGCCCGTCTGGATTAGCGGGGCTCTGCCATCTGTCCAGCTCCCAGCCCTGGCTGGAACCGCTCCAGATGCCTCATGCTTTGAAGGAAACCCTTCTCCAACTGTGGCCGCTGCTCCCAGTAACCCAGCTGCTTCCCACCTAGGCGAGCGTGGTTGCTTTCGCCGCCGCCTCTGCAGGACGGAGGAAATCCCTGTGTGAGCAGCAGGTGGGCTTCGGGAGCACCTAACCTTGGGCAAGGGCAGTGAAGCTCCCTGGAGAAGGGCTTCTGGGACCTCTTGCAGCCAGATGACCTCGGTGTTTGGGCAGTCTGCGAAGTTAGAAGCCCAAATCTCTGTTTTTGTATGGCTGAGAGACCAGGAAATTGTGGGTTGTACCACCCTGACTGTGTGCAGTGTGTCGGGCACTTTCTGCCTTCTCCATCTGAGCATCTCACTGGTCCGTTGCTGCATCTTCATGCCGGGGGTGTCACGCTCAGCCCGTTCTCTGCAGCAACCTTTCTGGTTTTCATCCTGTTCTATGTGGCACGTGGTGCCAGGGACCTCTTCTTGCAGAACGAGGCCGTGAGGATGCTCATCCTCTCGGATCCCACTCCGACCTGCAAACCAAGTCTCCTCCAGATGAAACCCTGCAACACAAAGGAAAAACCTTTGATTTTATACTTGTTCCACCGTCGCGCCCGGCAGTGGTGCCAGGCCGGGAGAACTAAGCATCTCTTACCCTTGAAAATCCTGCACCGCGGCGTTATCGGCGTGTCTGGTCCCCAGTCTCACGACGACCGATTTCATAAACGCCAGCACTCAACGTCGGAGTTTTCCTTGGCCGACTCTGAAAGCTCTTGGGTACAAGTTATCTAATCCTGCCTGGCGTTGGGAACCGATCGCAGATATTCTTCCTGCTTTCAGGGGAAATGGAAAATTTTAAGGAGGTGTCAGTTATGAAACGATCCTTCTCTACACGTACGCTGGATTTCATATCATCTTTCTGTGTTGCAATGGACGATGTTGCCATGTTTTGGGGGCAGGCATGTTTCTTTACTATGGCTTTGTTTTTCTTGCATTCCTGATTTCCGTCCTGTTGTTGTTAATCTCACAAGCTTTGTTTTTTTCCACTGCCCAATTTAGCTGCTTTTACCAACTGTTTGTGTTTCGTGCTGACTAATTTAAGGTCTCTGCCAGTTTGTGACTTCTTCAGCTGCATTTTTACTCATTCACTGTAATTTCTTGGGCAGTTACTGAAAAAAAAAAATTTAAAAAATGTGCTTTCCTGGGGGCAACAACCTCTTTTTTTGACGCATTTTTGGTCATTATTTGTGCTAGTGTTTTATACTTTCTGTCCCTGATGGCTTTGCTGGCATCTCTGGGAGCCTGTTCGGGGCTCTTGTCCGGTGCTGGCAGCAAGCCCTTGGGTGTGATGGGGGACAATTTGGGAAGCTGGGGAAGACCCATGATTTATTGAGGGTTTAAATGCACAGAGGCAAGAACTGATTTCAACTCTCATGCGGCTGAAACCAGCCGGCATGTTCCCAACTTTCTGTTTCAGCAACCTCGCGTTTTTTCCATCTCGAGTTGCTCGTGACGCCTTTCCAAGGCCTCTTGTCTTCCATGCTCCTGGATTTTCATGCTCCCACTGGGAAGTATGAAGGCTGGTGGAAGAAAGCTTTCAGGTGCGGAAGGTGCATTTTGATGGATGCAGGCAAAACCCGCCCAAAGAAGGGGAATTACGAGCTGTTGGAAATGGCCTTTTCCCATCTGTGTTTTCCGAGAGTGCGTGCTCGGCTCGCGGGTCCTGCCGCGCAGCTCTGCTCCTCAGGCGTACGGATGGAGAATTGTCTGCTGCTGCTTTCCCCTCAGCAGAGCATCCCTTCAGAGAAAATTATCGGTGAAATGAGAACGGGGGGACCTGAGGTTCAACCTTCTTCTGATGCCACATGAACACCGCTGCCAAACGGGCGCGTCGAGTGCGGGGGGGAGCGCCGGCGGGTGGAATTTGCTCCCGGGTGTTTATTCAGCCGGGAATTGCAGAAGTCGTTACAGTTGTGCAAAGTAGGGAGGCTTTAGAAAAGGTTTCCTAGAAAATAATAAATCAAATCCCCACTTTAGCTCTCCTTACGTGCACGTCCCTGGCACGTGGTGGTCTTGGCATGGCCACGCCACTGTTCCTCAGCGTGCAGGATGGTGGGACCTGCTGTTTGGAAAGAATTTGGAGGGGTTTGGTAGTTTTCTGTACTCAGACTTCATTGTACAGCCCTGCCTTGTGTTCCCTGCTCTCTGTCAAGAGTTCATGTGTTGATTACAGAGCCACGGATTATTTCTTGGACTCTGTGTGCCTGGTTCATGTCAGTAAGAGGGTTGAACATGGTCATGTTAAGATCTCACTGTCCAGCTCTGGAGGGGTGATGCCAGGGGAAAGGTGGGTTGACCTCAGAGCAGCCTGGGTGTCTAAATCGGGTTCTGGGCACCCAGGGCCCCTGAATGTGGCAGCGATGCGAGCAGGGGATCTCTACCACACAGCCATCCACATTTCCTCAAAAAAATGAGGAAGACGAGTGCTTCGAAGTCCATCGCGCCGCGTTGCTGCGGCAGCTCTTGCAGGGTGAAGCTGCTTCAGCTTGGGTCGTTCGGGAAGCCTCGAAGGCTTTCGAGGGCCAGAAGTGTGTCTGCTCGGACGTGAGTGAATCGGAGGTGGCAGGGACAGATGGGTTTCCGAAATGGCGCTGGAGTCTCAGGCTGGCGCTGTGGTCCGTGAGGCGTGTGTGGTGACAGCACCAAGGCGCTCGCTCTGCTTTGGGGAAGGGGGCTGTCGCTTTCGACCGTGGTTGATTTAGCAAAATCCCTGAGCTTAAAGTGGAAAAAGTGATTTTTTTTTTTTTTGTTATTTTTTTTTATTCCCCCCTGGGCTACTCCTACAAACAACTGCTTGGCCTTTGCGCTCCTCTAAGTGGCTCGTTGTTTTGCCTTTAGGCCAACAGCCCATCTGCATCAGCCTGTTCGCTCCCGTGCTCGTATGCCCACAGCCAAGAAGCGGTGATCCGCTGAGCAGGGGGCCAGGTGGGCATCCAAAAGCTTGAGAAGGTGGAAGCTCTGCTGGTGACGAGCAGCTAGTGACAGAAAAGTGTGTCAGTCCCTTGCAAGAGGCTTTGGCTACCTGCAAGGATGTGGATCCTGCACCTCTCTGAACCCTCCTTGCAATACTTGACCTCTCTGGTGGTGAGAGTTGTTCTCCTTTGGTCAAGTTGAAATTTCTTGTGTGCCACCTTGAGCCTTGCTCTGCCTCTGAGGGTCTGGCTCCATCTTCTTTACGCCCTCTTGTCAGGCCGCTGAAGGCAGCAGTAAGGTTTCCTCTTTGTCTTTTCTCCAGGCTCACGTCCAACCCTCAGCTGCTCCTCACCCATCGTGTGCTCCGTACCCAGTGCCCTCCCCTGTAGTCACTCCAGTGTCTTCCTTGGAGCCCCAAACTGGACCAGTGCTCCGTGCTGATCTCACAAGCGCCAGAGCATTTGGGAGCTTTTTTTGCAGGAGGATTCTTCTCGAGTTTTGCCCCTCAGAAGCACGCAGGCAGAACACAGGGCGTTTTGGAAAGTGGGGGTGGACAGTGCGTGACCTCCCTTCCCCTGCGGTGCTGCCTGCCCACGGCTTCTCTGCTCGCTGCAGCCTGGGAAGGAAAGTCACTGTGCAATGACACCCCCGGTGATTTAAACCACCATAACTAACCATTTTTAATCAGCCCTTATGCCAGCTCCACTCAGCACCTAGTGCTGACAAAGAACAATGTTGTCATCTGGAAAGCGGCTGCTGGCACTTCACCAGCTGGCGCGTTTTAAACTTGTCTAAACTGGGCGCTAAGCAGCACTAAAATGTAACGACTAAATGTGCCCACTCCAAATTTTCCTGGCCCCCTTCACCTGGAAAAGCTGCTTGTGCCCTGGAAAGGTTCCCTTGGGACCTGTGCCTAGAGAGGGTCTGCAGAGTGAGGTGGAGAGGAGGGCTGGGGTGGGAGGGCATCGGTCCTCATCCTGTGGCAAGTCAAGGCAGAGCAATTTGGGAAAAGTGCCGTCAACGCTTCTGCTCACTGGCTGTAGAGTTTGGGGCCTCGGGGTCAAGTCGGGATGTCCTGCAGAGACCCAGTCTCAGGCTCTGCACCCCTGACGCTGAAACCTTCTCGTCCAACGCCTGGGATAAGGGAGTTGGGTAGAGACGGGTGATTCACAGGTAACGCTGAGCAGCCACAGGTGCCCGATGCTGGCTCGGCTCATGCCAGGAGATGTGCAGATGCTGGATGGTCTCTGGCTGCCCTGGTCCCCTGAGTCTCCGTGTCTGGTCCCGGTGGCTGTGCAGCCCCGTGGTGCTGGGGCCGTGTCTCCAGATTTGCACCAGGACCAAGAGGGCTGGGGAGATCGTCCACTTGAAGGGCTCTTGTCCGGGAAAAGCTCCCTTTTTAGTTTTGTGTTTCCTTTAGGATTAAAAACATTCCCCTCAAGCTCGAAACATGGAATGTTTGTCAAGTTTATGAGGGCTTTTAGAGAGGCTTTTAGAGAGTACATCCTATCCCTTCTTTTATAGGGCTGAGATAAGATTATCTTTGTTTTAACACCAATTAAAGCGGGAAGGGTTTATAGGATTAGGGGTTTTCCATCAGTGCAACTTTGATGTCACCACTTGCTTGCTTCGTTTGGGTCTTTCCCTGCGTTAAAAGGCTGGGAGCAGTTCCCGTAATGGTTAACATACCACCCTCCCCAGGCAGAGCTCTCCCAGGCAGGAGCTTTGGGAAACATTTAAACAAGACCAAACAAAGTAACAGAATGTGAAAGTCGTAGATTCGTGGTGAGACAACTTGGAGAAAGCTGTCTTACTGTTTAAACAAGCTCTTGTTCAGTATGCAGTGCTGCAGTGGTCACATCTATTGAAAAAGGACATGCTGCTTGCCTGAGAGGCGTTTTTTAAAATACAAAAATGAAGTAAATTGCTGTAATGTGAGTAATATAAAGGAAAACAAAAAAACAAACCTGTGGTTTTTCAGTCAGAGGCTGGAAAACACACCGGTCCACTCTCTGCACCAGAAGAAAACCAGAGGCTGAATAACACGAACGTTAAATTTGGTGTATCTGCTAGGATGTCACGCCACAGGAGTGACCTCAAGGCTCGGCACCACACCTGTTGCCAGCCAGCATTGCTCCGTGTGTGTCACCCCCAGGGCTCCTGGGCAAAGCCATTTTCCGGCACCTGAAGCTCTAGGTCGTTACTTGTGTGCCAAGCTGCTAAGATGAAGTTTTGGGGTTAAAACTGCACAGGTGCTGGTAGCATCCTCATCCCTCTGTGTGCTGGGACTGGGGTTGCTCCTGGACCAGCAGCACCCAACAACCCCAGGGCAGCGCATATCCCACTCCAGGAGAGCATCACTGGCTGCTGCTCGTGGTCTTGGAGTTGGATCCTAGAGTGCTCTTTGGGTGTCTGCAGGACCGAGGAGGTCCAAAGCATCTGCTGCCATCAGAGTTGTGCTCCTGACCTGTAAACTCACCTCATTTCGGCTTCACCCACGGATGCTGACCTCTGGAAGTGAGCTGTGCCCTTGGGGTTGCAGTCACCTGTGATGCAGCAGCGTGATGAACATACGGCTCTGGCTCTCCTTTGGATAGAGAAATCCTTTCCCTTCAGGTGTCCAATGAATGGCTCTAGCAGGAAAATGCTGTATTATGGTCCTTGCTGTACTCTCAAGATGCTGGCAGCACCCCAGTTCCCCATGCTCAGGTGGGGATGGAAAGTTTTCCATTTCTCTTTAAGAGCTTCCGGGATGGCTCGGGGAGGCTGAACCAGGCTGACCGGGCAGGTAAGAAATTCCAGGCATTTCTCCCTGACAGCCGAATCCCGTCACTGCTGATGGATGCGCTACCCAGAGTGGGTCGGCAGCGGGAGGGGTGCTGGGGGGTTGCAGGTGTTTGTGCCCACAAGTGGGGCGGCCTCGCCAGATGCTTGAACTTCTGAGCGGTGCTGGCGGGGAGGTGACCTTGCAAACCCTGCCGAAGCTGCAGGAGGGGTCTGCTGGCAAAGCCCCCAGCACGAAACCTCTCCCAGGAGAGGGCTCAGCTGTGCCGCTGGTGGGTGGGCACAGGGAGGGGGCTGTGAGAGTTTGGGTGAGGGTCTCCTGGCCAGAGCAGGCTGGTGATGCTCTTGCAGGAGAGCAGGGGCTGTAACTGCCTGGCTTTGGCCCAGGCTGTGCTGTAGAGTCTGCGTGATGACCACCATGGGTTTGTCTCGTGGTGTCCTAAAAGCTGAATCCCTGTCTTGTGCAGTTTTTCTGGTCTTTGGAGTTTGTTTGGGCTGGGCTGAGGACAGCCCAGATGGAAAGTTGGGGACTGTTTATCCCTTGGAGGACTTTCCAGTGTGGTTTTCTGGGGAGCTCCCAAAACAGGGCATCACTCTGCCCTGCTCAGCCCTCTCCAGACCTCTGTGACACCCTGAGAGTGAGGTCCTGTCACAGCCCCATGCTGACCCATGGACCAAGTGAAAGGGTGGATGATGGCAAGAGTAAGAAGGGTGCAGCGTGGAAGTCCTTGCCTGGGGCGCTTCCAAGGGTTGTGTCTGAAGGAGCCCTGGGCTGAAGCTGGGAGGCAGATGGGGTGTCTTGGGGGCATCTCTGGGGAGCACTGTTGTAGGGGTTTGGAGTCCTGGCACCTCCGGCAGTGAGTGCCTGAGTGCTGGGAGATGAGGTGGCCCAGTTGATGGCGAGGTGCGGGATGCTGGTCCAGTCACAGCATGGGGACCTGTCGAAAAGCTGCTCCAACAGGAGGATGCTTTTGCAGATCTGTGCCGTCTGCTTCTGTTCCTGTCCTGTGCAGAATAACGGGGTTAAAGAGGAGCGTTTGCATTGTGACTTCTTCCCTTATTTGACAACTCTTAAATCCACATCACAGAAGTCAGATGAGCACCACATTCCCCTTCGGTTAATCTCATTTAACCCTATTTTCCCGTCTGTATTTCTATCCTCTGCTCTCCAAATGCTGTCAGAGTTGTTGGCAGTGACAGCACCTGGCAGTGGGATTAATTGCCTATCTCAAGTATGAGGTAACAGTATAGGCTGCTAATTAAATTTATCAGGAAAGAAACTGGAGGACTTGTGCAGCCCCAGGAAGGATGAGCGCAGAGAGCTGGCACCTAGAGGTCCAAGATACTCTCAGAGCTAGCAGCCAACTCCAATGCCGAGTGCAAGGGGCTTAGGGCTTGCAGGGGGATTAGGGTGCTGGGGAGGGCTTTGGGAGAGGGCTCCCAAGAGCACAAGAGGAAGGATGCGACCGAGGCAACCAGCGCCGGGGATGCCGATGATGTGGGGCTGCAGAGCCAGCCTGCCTGCCCCTGCCTCCGGCCCCGGAGGGAGAAGAGAGGCAGCTGGGAGATAAGGATGGGGATTTAAGACTCTCAGCAGATCCAAACTGACAGAGCTGAGGCTGCCTGTTTTCCATCAGCCGTTTGAAAATGCCTTGCTCGAGTGGAAGGAGCTGTGCTGCCAGGAGAAACAAAGCCGGGAGGAGGGAGGTGAGGAGGACCCTTCCTCAGGGCTCTTAGCACAGACCGAAGGTCCCATTTTGGAAACTTTCGTGGCAAGAGAGAGCCGCGTGCTCTGCGCCATCTGCAGAAGTGGTCTGGGGTGGGCTCTGAAGGTCGGGGCAGTTCTTGATGCAGAAAAACCTGTTTGGAGCCTGCGAATTAAGAAGTTGGTTAAGGAGAGGTGGTGGGACACAGGGCCAGCAAACAGGGAAGCCCACGGTGGCCCATCCTGCACTTTTGGCCAAAGATTTGTCCGTCAGGCTGAACCACAGGATGCCGTTCCCCACCAAACTCCCCTGGGGCAGGCAAAGCCATGGGGAAGGAGGGCTGGGAGCCCGGTCCCAGCGCTGCATCCAGCAGCGGGTGCTGCCCAAGTGACCTTCCCTCCCAGAGCCCTGGTGTGGTCCTTCTGCAAAGAAGGGCAGAGCCCATCGTGTGTCCTTCCCCGTGGTGTGTCCTTCCCCGTGGTGTTTCCTTCCCCAAGCAGCGTGCCTTCCCAGCCACGACCACCTTTCTGTGCCCTGGGAAGGAGTGCATGGGAAAGGAGGATGCCCGGCGCTGCTCAGTCGTTCCCGGTCTTGTTTGAGAGAGCTACAGCCAGCACTCTTAGCAAACCTGCTGCTGCCTCCCAGCCGTGCCCTAGCGAGGCAGCCATCCATGCCTACGTGCAGCAGCGAGGCAATTAAAGGTCCATATGTTTCCCCTGAACCCCTATTAGCATCCTCCAATTGGTGCCGGAGACGCAAGAACCCAGCGCGTGGGAAGCCGCAAACCACCCCTGCTCCAGCGACGGGGCCGGAGCCGATGTCGCGGTAATTGCCCTCCTGGGATGAAGAATCCTTCAATGAAATAGAAATTTCTGTGCTTGCGCTGTTTCAATTCCCTCTTTACGAGCCGGAGTTTCCAGGGATGCTCTGCCCCTGCCCTTATCACGAGCCTAAGGGGGAGCAGCGTGTCCCAAAGCTGCTGTCACCACCCGGGGTTTCCTCGTGTCTTCCAGCAAGTGGTGTGAGAACATCCACGCTGTTCCAACAGGAGGGGGAAGATTTCAGTTTTGATTTGCTGTTTACTCTGGAAACGAGAAATTGGGCGGATTCCAGATTAAAAGCTGTTTTCTCACTCGAAAGGAAGACCTGGAGGAAACAAAACAGTTTTGAACACAGCGTTCATTTATTTTACTTCTGGAGGTTGTCATGACTTACTTAGAGGAAAGAAAAAAAAAAAGGATTTGCATCAAATTTCAGTGATTTTTTTTTTTTTTCAGCATGACTTCAGAACGTTTATCTTTGGAGAAGTTCTGATTTTCTAGGATTGTTTTATCCCGCACCTCCTGGGGAGGAAAAAAGTTGCCAAAACTTCTGGCCGTGTTTTGATGTCCTGGGCAAAGAGTTCCAACCTCTCGGTGTTTTTGGTGAACGGTGCACGCAGAAATATTAATTGCAACTCTCAGTCTATGCCAGGCCAAACGCGGGGAAGGTTTTTTTTTTGTCTCTCGGGGCCAGTCACTAAATCTCGGCAGCATCTCGGCGTTTTTTTGATGTGTCTCTATCTTGATGCAGAAGGAGCCTTATAGGAAAGTTGTTATTTTAAAATAAGCCTCGGGAGGATGAAAGAAGCCCTTTAAAACGTCTTTGACCAAATGACCCCATATTTCACCCTGGGTGTCAGACTAGAGTAATTTTATGTGTTGGTCTTATCGCGTTTCAAAAATTGGTGTTAGTGTGGGGACCCTGTTATCGTTTCAGCCGCAGAGCCACCGTCACCTCTCCGTAACAGAGACCTCCCTGGCCATCACCTCTCCCAACAGCTTAACACCCTCTGAGATGGGTTCCTACCGAGGGACATCCGGGAAACAGGGTCAGAAATGGAGTCAAACGGGTGGGGGACAGGAGACAGGGAGGGTGGAAAGATCCAGGAACGTGAGGAGAAGGCGGCTTTTCAACAGATCCTTTGACTGCGGGAGGCAGGAGGGACTTTGTGAGCAGGAACGCTTCTAGTGTTTTTCTGTAGACCTTTTCTAGCTGAAAAGTCAAGATAATGTTGAAAAAAATAGAGATGGAAACTGTAAAAAAAAAAACCCGAAAAACCTCACAACACTTTATTTTTTCCAAATCAAAAAGTAGATACTGCTCAGTAAAATCTTGCTGTGAGCAAGAGTGTGTGTTTTTCCCAGGCTGCTTTTTTTTTTTTTTTTTAGGTTTTTTTTTTTTCCTTCTGATCTGCCTCGTTCCTGAAAGCCTTGGCAGCGAAGTGAAGCAGAAGTTTGTTTAACTTGTTTCAGTGCAGAAACCACCTGCCACCCCCCGGGCTCTTCGTGCCACACGAGAAATTAACAGCGGCGGAAAGTCGCGGCCGAGCGCCGTGCCCGTAAACGCCTGTGGCCGAGCTTTTCCTTTGGCTTTGGTGATCCCCCTGGCTTGGAAAGGACTTTCTGGTGTTTAAAGCTTCGCAGAGATATTTTTAACCACCTGCGCCGTATCTGTTAATACTGTTATTTCACACCGTGGTTCAGCCGTCACCGCCCATCTGCTGCAGGCACCGCGTACCCGCCGTGCCACCCTAGCCCACCCTGCCTGGCTGAATGTATTTTTTTTGAGCATCTGTTGCTAACGGAGCATCTTCTTTATCTCTGAGTGGCTCCGAGGTCTGAGCTAGAGGTAGACCCCAGCTCGGTGCTGCCCATCACAGCAGCGGCGACAATTTGCTTATGATGCCGAGTAGTGAAGACAAAAGGACCTTTGGAGATGGTGTGGCAGGGGACTGGGAAGGCAATTGGAGTTCAATAGACATGGGGTGATGCAAATAAGAGAAAACAACCCCAACTTCACGCACACATGCACAGAGAGAGGCTGTGAGTTGGCCCGATGGCTCTCAGGAATGAGACCTTGAGGCTGTAATAGGTAGTCTGGTTGGTACACTGGTAGTTAAAAAATAATTCGGACATTGCGAGTCCTGGGAAAAGAGTCGAGAATAAACTAGTGAGTGGTGTTATGCAACTTTGTGCACCTGTAGGGGTCATGGAGAAGGTGGGTGGCAATTGCCAATGCAAGTGTGAGATTGCATCAAAAGAAGTGGCAGAGGGCAGCAGTTTGGTGTGATTGCACCATGGGGCTCTGTGCTGCAGGATAAAATGGGTTCAAAACGCTTGCAGGGAATGGAAAAATGACTGGGGAACTGATTGGAACACACATCTCACAGAGGATGGTAACTGCAAAGCACTTGCCTCTTGGAAAGTCCCTGAGCTGTGACTTATTGGGGTTGGGAAGGTATTTGCTCTTGCCCTGCTCCTTGGGTGGCCTCTGCTGGGGGCAGGATTCTGGTGACCGTGAACCTTTGGTCTGACTTGGTACAGCCGCTCGCATCTTCTTACATGACGGTGCCTAAAAATCCCCTTTGCCTTTCTTGGTTTCCCTGAACAGACCCTGCTCTGTGCTCGCGGTCGGGCACAAGGAGGGAGAGACACGTCCCCAGGCAGCGCGAGCAGCAGCGCCTGCCTCCTCGGAGCCTTCAAACCAGCTGTTCCTTCTCCATGTTGTTTACTTCAAGTTGTCGGGATTTGGCTTTGGATGCTGCAAAGCCCTGAAGGGTGTTTTCTGGCAGCGCTGCCAGGCTCCGGGCATCCCCGCCAGCCCCCGTCCTCTCTGCTCACCACTGCTCTTGGTTCCCTTCCAGGCTGCCCGTCGGGGACGTTCAAGGCGAGCCAAGGGGATGAAGGATGCGTCCACTGCCCGATTAACAGCCGGACAACTTCGGAAGGGGCCACGAACTGCGTGTGCCGAAACGGATATTACCGGGCAGACGCGGATCCTGTCGACATGCCGTGCACCAGTATGTGGGCTCTGGGCAACTGGGGAGGGGCAGCACGTGGCTGGGAAAGGAGACACACATCAGTCAAAGCACCGAGAGATGCTTAACAAGGCATCCCACTGTCTCAGTGGGGTTTTGGAGGAGACCAGGGGGCTCGGAGCCCATCCAGAGGAGCTTTGTAGGCATGGGTCTTCCTTAGCGTGGGCCAGTCTGCATTTGCAAACGTTGTGTGTGCAAAGAGAGCAGAAATTTGGGTTGTTCTGTGCTGTTTTTGGCAGTGGGATGACCTCACTCTGAGGCTGTGCCCAGATGAGAAGACATGCGTGTTGGCACGCAGGAGATTAGTGCAAAGGCCAGGCATGAGAAATGCTGCAAAAAATAACTGGTGAATTTTGCCAGGGATGCCAACGAGATCAAATTAGCCTGGGTTAAAAGGACGGGGTTTGTTCCCACTTCTGCCTTTGGCTCTCCAGCTTGCTCCCCACATCCCTGACACTTGCTTGGTGTGTGTCGGCTGCGTGGGGATGGGGTGCAGGACAGACAGCTGGTTCTGCAGCGACGAGCGGCGCTCTGGCTCTTACACCTTTCTATTCTCTTTACAGCCATCCCATCTGCCCCCCAGGCCGTCATCTCCAGCGTGAACGAGACCTCTCTGATGCTGGAGTGGACCCCGCCGCGGGACTCGGGGGGCCGGGAGGACCTGGTCTACAACATCATCTGCAAGAGCTGCGGCTCCGGCCGCGGGGCGTGCACGCGCTGCGGGGACAACGTGCAGTTCACCCCCCGGCAGCTGGGGCTGACGGAGCCCCGCATCTACATCAGCGATCTGCTGGCCCACACCCAGTACACCTTCGAGATCCAGGCGGTGAACGGCGTCACCGACCAGAGCCCCTTCTCCCCGCAGTTTGCGTCGGTGAACATCACCACCAACCAGGCTGGTAAGACGCGGACCCGTGTCTCCCAGCAGACCCCTCCAGGAAGGGGAGGCAGTGGGCAGAGATGTCCTAGTTAGGAGGTGCTGGGTGAAACCCTGTGAGGCTCAAAGGGGAGAAGAGGCAGCATGGGGTGTGACATGGTGTTGCTTGCTCCATAATACACCTTATTTTAGTGAAAAGCTGGAGCGTGCCCCAAGGCTGAGCTGCCCTCCTCGTCACGGCGGCAGAACAGCTCATGTCACCAGGTGATGTCTCAGCATCCCTCTCTGGCTCTGGGTGCGTGACTGTTCCTGGGGTTGTCGCCTCAGAGCACGAGCTGCCTGCGCCATCGGGGGGTTGCAGACATGGCGGCAGCCTTGCTGTGTCCCCTGCGCTGCTCCTGGGCCCTGAGGAGGGAGGGTTAGATCAGCTCCAGCATTTTGACACAAGTTGCAATCTCTGCTCCAACTGCAGAGAAAGCTGGGACAGGCCATGAAAGCAAAGGAAAGCTGCACAGAAGCAGGGCTAGGAGATACGTATGTGGAATGACCGTCTGTAAAGCTGCTCCAGGTCCTGTGCTGCTGCAGAGTCACCTTGGTGAAGAAGACCGAGCAGCAGAGCTGGAAGGGTTTCATTCAGGGTCTCTGTCTCTGTGCTGAGCTGGGCTTTGCCCCGCTCCCCCTGTGTGGGATGTTTTTGCTGGGGGAAGGGGTGTGTCAGGGTGGCTGGTGGTGCTGGTTGTTCACCAGCAGCCCGCGGCAGCAGCTGTGCTGGTGGCAGGATGCCCTGCAGAGCTGCTGGTCAGGGGCAGCTCTCCCCAGCCCACCTGGAAGCCATCTGGAGCTGGAGCACAGACTGGAGCTGGGTCTTCGCTTAATCCGATGGTGGAAGCACGCCAATAAGGTACAAGCAGGCGGTGTTCTGCCGTCCCTCTGAGCGCTGCAGCAAGTGTGTGGGGAGTGTGAACGTGCCCCAGGCTGCCCTGGACGCTACGTGACCTTCGAGACCGAATTTGGCAGTTGTGGATGATTGCATTTCCTCGGAATTGCATGGAGACCGTAGTGTGTGCTGACTGCAGGGGCCACGAGGTGTTTGGGCTGGTGTGGTGCAAATGGGCGTCACACGGTTGGGCACGGAGAGCGCCAAGACAGAGGTAATGTGCCAAAAGGTCTTGGTCACACATGAACCAGCAAAGTGACCTTTGATCTTCAGTTAGCTCGGGAGCCGTGGGCTCACAGGGTTTTCAGTACAGCGTCAGCAGCCCCGAAGGCGGATTTAGCACAGCATTGAACCGTGGTTTGGTGGCGAGCGGCAACCTGTTCGCAAACGATGAGGAGATAGGAACTGGTCTGGAATATGGTGACCTGTTGCAGAGATGGTTCCTTTGCAGAGATGCTGATGGAGACAGTGTGGGTGCAATGCTCCTGGGGCTGGGAACGGGTTTTGCGCATCCCTGGCGTGAGCCTGAGCTGTAGGGAAGTTATTTAATGCTTGAATTTTGCAGTTTTATGGTGTGCTTGTTACTGCCTGTGGCTACTTTCACCTTAGCAAAACCACAGGGCTGAATTGCAGGTGAATCCGTTTTGTCCCGAGAATCCTCTTCCTGGTACTTTCCTTGTTTGACACTCCTTTATTATCAGGGCTCACACTTCTCAGCCTGTGTGATGTCTCTCTTAATGTATCTGTTCATTAGCACTAAACAGTAACTGTCTGCTTGCTAATTCCTCTGTAATTAGAGGCTCTGAATTCTTCTGCTTACGCTCAGCACCGCCTGGCAGCCTTGATGTAGATCATTAGCAGTTGGTAACAGGAGCTGGAGACACAAAGGCAGAGCTGGGACAGGAGAACGGAGGCTGTTGTGGGGAGAGGGGAGCGTGCAGAGGGAGGGACGAGCCTGGGGAAGCGATTACAGCCTCCCTCTGCCTTTGGGTTGAGCAGCCAGCTGGGACTCCAGCTCAGGACCCAATATGTGATGGGGTTGTGCTCCTGCTGTGGGTGGGTGGAGTCACAGCAAAGCACCTGCTATTCTGGCCTTTGGGGACCTTTCAGCCCTGAAGAAAGCAAGGCACAGTCACCTCGTTTTACCAGGGATGAGTGGAGCACTGTTGGGGAACCACCTGTGTTTGGTGCTTTCAGGATTGAGGAGAGATGCTCTTGCTGGTGACAACACGCAACCCCTGCTGGCTGGTTTGTGGCTGTTCTTTGGGGGAGATGGTGGAGGGTGGGAAGCCTGGGTGCCGCGAGGATTCACGGACTCCATCGGGTAGGCTGAGTGCCCAGGGAAAGTTGCTGAGGGAGGTTTCCTCGGGCAGGGATGACTTAAACAGCCCGTGGGGAGGGCGACTCATGATAACAGACTGTGGCTTCTGTGATCTGAGAAAGGAAGAAGCAGCCCTGGGCTCCAGGGTGTCCAGAGGCAAATTCAAGACCTCCCAGTGATGGAAAGAGAACATCAAGATTTTGGGGACTGTATTCTTTTGTGAACGGCTCTTGTGCAATGCGGGGAGGATTAGCTCTGATGTCAGAGGCTCTTGGCTGCCAACAGAGCCAAAAGAGCCATGAACAGCCAGTACAGTGTGAATACCAGCTCGTGTGTGGCGGAGGAGACCAATACACTTTCCTGATAAAGCCATCAGGAGCAGCATCCGCAGTATGCGAGTTCCCTGGCACAATTTCTCCCTCTCTTTGGATCCAGATAACTGGTTTTGGTCGTTTGCATTATTATTCTGGGTGGCACTTTCCAGTCGCGACGTGGGTCCCTTGGCTGGGGAGATGTGCAGCCTGTGCACCGGGTTCATGCCAGACATCGTTAGGGTGTGAATTTCTGCTTTGTGGTGGCTGTCGCGGCCCAACCGCTTGCATCCCAGCCAGGCGGTGTCTTTTGGACAGGGCTGTCCTGACAAAACTCGGAGGTGCCCGTGAGCTCAAGGACAGCTGAATGTTTCAGCGGTCCAAAGCAAGCGCGTGGGCTCTGCTGCCAGTGTCCTGTGACTGGACAGAGCTCAGCCATGAGTGATGGAGCACAGGCAAGATGGATCTTGAGAAATACAAAGCAGCGTAAGGGAGGATTTTTTCCCTCACCTTCAACCAAAAAAACCCTTTACAGCCATGGTTCATGAGCTTTACTGCCAAATGCGACAGGGAGCATGAAGGGGTGAGGAGAGAGAGTGGAGCCAGGGTAGTAGATGAGGGGAGGATCTAAGGTTGATTGTAGCAGAGTAAAGCTGATAAGGTGAGCGGGGCGCAGGAGAGCCCATGGTACAGAGGCGCTGTGTGTTCAGACTTGGTGAAAGGGGTTTATTTGCTGCCTGTAATGACGTGCTGGGCTGCAGGGGCACCAGAAAGAGAGAAGAGCTATTAAAGCAGAAGGACAAAAGCAGATGGTACAGAGTGGCTGGTGATAGCGTTTAGGTGGAAAATCAGACATTTTCTGAGCTGTGGAGCCATGTCCCGTGTGGAAGAGCCGAGACAGAAGCCTATTTGCCCGTGTGACAGAGCAGGCAGGAGTGTGTCTGCTGAGCTACTCTAAGACTGTTACTGAGGTCCTTTAAACACCAGCTTTCTTCCTTTGGGGACTACACTGGATGTGTTTCTGTGACAAGTTGGCTTGCTCCCAGATTCCAAAACCTCCTGAAACCTTGACATCCCCATGGCTGCTTCTCTTACCCAGCGCTAACAGCCAGACCTTACCCTCCACATGGACCCGCGTAACCATCCTGGCTCTGCAGCCCTTCTTCTGTCCCTCTTCTCTTTCCTTTATCCCCAGTTCCCACCTTCACCCTGGCTGCCGCGTACACCGGGCCATCGCCACCAAAACCTGATGCAGCTTGACATTTGCTGCCCTCCTCCTCTTGCTTGGTGGCCCAGCCTGTTGCCTTTGCTGCATCCCCCCTGGCAGCGAGTGCCCAGGAGGGGCCCTGCCATGCCCAAGTCCCTTCTCCTCTGCGCACTGGAGACCATCTGCAGCCAGGGCTCCCAGATGGCAGGAGCTTCACCAGCTGCTGGCTCTTCAGGACTCCTCTTCTCGCTCCTGCGGTGGGCAGTCAGGGGGATGTTGGCAGAGCAGGGTATGGGCTGCACTGCTAGAGCTTCACTGGCAGATGCTCTTCTCCACCCGCTACCAGCTCTGTGGGCTCCTCCACCTGCTGACTCCCAGTCTTCCCTGTTGCATAAATTACTCCGTGAGTTTGAGGATCATTTTTCCTCACACCTGCCTGGGGCTTCAGAAACCTGTTCCAAAGCATCTGGAGCTGACTTGGGGCAGAAAACAAAAGCCTGTCCGTGATGGATGGGGTGGAAAGTCCCTTCTGGTGAACCAATGCCTCCCCCTCTCTCCACAACCCGCTGCTGGGAGCTGACAGAGGGGCTCAGGAGCTCACCTTTTCCTTACGCGCTCAGGAGGGGTGATTTATCTTTACTGCTGCACTTGGCAAACACCACCCACCGTGCTAATTGCCTTGCTTGCGCACGAGGCGCCGAGTGCCAGCGCTCGGGCAGGTGGAGATGCTGGGTCTGGGCAGGTAGGCGAGGCTGCAGAGACACAGGAGGCTGGTTTCAGGGTCACGGTGCCTGAACAGCTGAGCAGACACTGCGGGGGCGATGCTGCTCGGTGGTGCATTTATGGGGACCGTAATAAATGGTTGTAGCAAAGCAGGTTAATGCAACCGGCTGGCCGGTTGTCCCTTGGTCCACCTCGGAGTCCCAGTGATTTAGTAGAGCTCCCTGTGTGTGTGTAAAATGTTAAGTCTCTGCCTGACTCAGTTCAGGCAGGAAGGTTCTCGCCGTGCCCGTCTCACTGCGGACTGGTCCGTGTTCATCACTACCACAGGCAAGTGTGTAGGAGGCTGCTGCCTTGGTAGGGCTGGGCAAGAAAATCTCCAAGACTCACTGATATTTCCGGAATTTCCCCCTCCACACAGAGGGAAGCCGACCAAGTGGAGTCTATCATGGAAGAGAGCGAGGGACCATGTTCAGTCTCAGATTAACAAGATTCAGTGGGTCCGAGGGGATGGATGCTCTAGCAGGTGTCGTTCTTTGAAGAAATATTTCTCTGGTCTAACTTTTTGCTGTGTTCGAAACTTCAAATTCAGTACGTTCCCAGCAGTTTGGGTTGCAATTAATTGTCTCTCTCTGGAGAAGAACCGTTTCACTGAAAATCTGGGAGGCAAGTTGCTGGAGGGCTGGCTTCTGCCAGCGTTCCTGCTTTCCAACAGTCTTTTGCTGGTGACGTTGCAGATGAGGGCTCCGTGCGGAGCCGGGGCCAGGAGGTGGGGATGACCTTGGCACCGAGCGACCCCAAAGTCGTTCCAGCGGGCTGCATGAAGGGGTGCCAGGATCCTCTGGAGCACCTCCTCTCAGTGCTGAGAGCAGAGTCCTGCCCTCCTCGGCGGGCGGCACGGCAGCATGCGAACGAAGGCTGCAAACTCAATTAAACAAAGAACATAAAGACAGCCAAAAGCCTTCGTCTGCCCCGGCCAAGTCACTGGGCTGGTGGCATTAGAAACCGCTTTAAAGGCTGTAATCTACACCAAAGCCTTCGTTGATTCAAATGGGGCCAGAGCCAGGACCAGCTTTGGACTGCATTGCCGTGTTTTTTAGATTTTCCAGCGTTTGTAGTTACAAACTCAAGGGACTGGAGGCTGGGCCCACTGGGAAGTTTTCCAGACACTCGACACACACAAACAGCATGGGTACCAGTAACCTTGGAAACAAAAACCCCCCAGGCTGGGAAATACAGGTCTTCTAGAGCTCTAGCAAGTCGTCCCAGACCTGAGGCTTTTGCTGCTGTGAGAGCAGGGGTTGTTTGTTGAAGTGCCCTGGTGCTGTCGTCCCTGCAACGTTGTGGTGTTTTCCTCAGCTTCAGGTAATTGATTTCAAAAGCACTTTGCTCCTGAACGTGCCGTCGCAGGGGAGGACACTCGGAAAGAAAAGTGTGTGGACAAGCATTTGAATAGTCCAAGCCATGGTGAACCTGTTTAGCAGGGGAGAGTCGCATGCACCAAAATGCTGGTGGAGTGGCTTCTGGAGGTCTCCAACCCAACCTGCCACGCAAAGCAGGGTCACCAGGGTCGCTGTTGAGGGCAGGTCAGGAAGAGCTTCCCTTGCCTCCCTTCCTCCTCCAGGTATTCCTTGCTGTGGTGCCTTCAGTGCTTATGTTGGAGAAAGGCACTGCTGGTCTTGAAGTGCAGAAGGAGCTCTGGGACCTCCTGGAAACCCTGTACTGAGGACTGCCCTACCCTGGTCTTATGGGAAATCCTGTTCCCCATGTGTTGGAGCCACCTGGGTCACCCGGTGGGGCTCAGTCTCTGGGTAAAGGTGCTGGGAGAGAAGCTTGCCCACTTAGCCCAAGGTTTTTCAAGTCTCTCTTTGGCGTGTTTGCAGGGCAATTGCAGAAGTTCAAGGATCCTCTGCCAGATGCTCCATCGGCAACTTTCTCCCCCACATCTGCCCGTTTACCGCCCTGTCCCGTGGCCTCTGGACTAGCTGGTGCCTTGCAGCATCATGGTGCATTTCCCTGCCACTCTGTCTTCAGCCGGGGGTCACGCAGTTAATCCTGACCCCGGATCACAGCCGCTTCTGCGTGCGGGTAATTGAAAATGCCAGAATTCCCTGCTGACCCTCCTATAATAAAAGCAGTTCCCCCCCCGTCCGGTAACCTGACGCTCCAGGGACCGAGATCTGTCAGGAGAGCTCCGAGGAGATGCTGGAAAACTCCCAGCTGTTCCCCTCTTTTTGTTTTCCCCCTGGGTAATTTCAAAGTGTTGCTGGGGAGAGGCCAGGGGCCGGGCTGGCTTTGCTCTCTCTCTGTCGTGAGTGTTTTCCAGAGCAAATGTTGACTCTGTCTGACATGACATGGGTTAGTGGTATTAAAGTGATCAGAGATAGGGGTTTTGCTGCCTGTAACCTGACTCTTCCAGCTAAGCCAGAGGAGGAATGGAGACGCTTTGATTATACCGGGATCTCAATAGTGCTGACCCCCTGGCAGGGGGGGAGTGAAAGGCTGAGCCTTGCAGGGCTGGCAGGTGAAGGAAGCGGTGGGGGGGGGCTGGCTGTAAAATGGGGGCCAGACTGCAATTGGTGGCGTTTCAAATAGGTATAAAGATCATGAAAGAGAAGCTGGGGAAAGATCCTGGTGTCATCCAGCAGGCGGTCTGGGGGCTGGAGCCGCGCAGTCCTACCAACACCCCCCTCAAAAGGCTGGGAAGCGATGCAGGAGATGCTGCTGGGGCAGTCTGAGACCCTGGGCTGCTCCCTGTAGCATTGCTCTGGCTGGTGGCAGCGTCTTGCCTGGTTTTAATCCCTTCACAGCAGAGGTTCAGCGTCCCAGTTTGTGTGGTGTGACCTTCCAAAGCTTCGCACCAAGGCTCTGCAGCGGCCCTGAAGTGCTGTGGACGTTACCTGGGGTGTGACTGGAGGTGGGTTCGTTTCACAGCATCGTGTTGCTGGGAATCCACCCTACGAAAAACGGGTGTCAGCAGCCCCTGGCACTTGTGATGTTGGTTTACCTGTTAGTGCTTGTAGCCCTGAAGGGTCCCATGGGATGCTTGAGGGACCAGGCGTTGTTGCTTAGTGCCTGCAAGGAAGTTGCCTGGTCTTTCTCCTGTTTGAGTCCTGATGGACTCTTGTGTCTTTGTTCCTGGCCTCTGAGGTGAGATAGGAGGGAGGTCACCTTAGGATACTGAAAAAGCAGGGCTGGGAGAAAGGCAGCAGCTGCCAGGTGGAAGATGTTGCTGTCTGAATAAAAGAGGAAGGTTCCCCAGCAGATGTCCTGCTTGTTCAACCAGGTAGAGAAAACTTGGTGTGGTGGGGATAGGCTGGGGAGGGAAACACAGGAGCTTCCTAAGAACACCCCTAAATGGCACAACTCAGAGACGTAACACCAAGGAGAAAAATGGACCTATTTATTTCTCATTCACCCAACACAATTCTTCATTGTTTGATGGCCCCCTGCTGCTTTTTGTCAGTTTTATCATAATGAATTGCCCTGAGCTTTGCAGAGTACTTTCACCAATTACACTAATTTTGGATGCATCTAGGATCTCTCACTCGGGTCCCAGCAGGACACAGGGGGTTAGAGGAAATTCAGAAACAGCCCAGGTCCCAAGGCGTCATTTAAAAAATAAAGGTGCCCAGCAGAGAGGGAACAGCAGCTCTGCACAAGCTGAGGAGTGGTTTGAGTCGGGGAAGTGTCGTGTTGGACACGCTCAGAGGGATATCGAACCTGAGCGAGGAGGTGGATGCTGTCTCTGTAGTTAAGAGAGATGGTTCCTGGCTGCTGAGACCAGTTTTGATCCTTGCGTTTGAAAAGGACGTTAACAAAAAATTGGGAAAGGTTCAGGAGAGAGTCGTCAGGCTGATAGGAGGGCTGAGAAACCTGTGAAGCACTCAAGAAGCTCAGTCTACTTAGGTAATAGAAAAAGAAGATTAAAAGAAAATATTTTCATGATCTTTCAGTTCTTCCACGAGGACAGAATTCTGCTTCTAGACTCGTTGTTAGCTTGGCTAGCGAAATCAGACAAGTCCTAGCAGTTCAGAGCTGAAGTCCATAAATTTCAACTTGAAAATAATCTGTGCATTTTAGAACGGACCAAGTAGCCACGAGGAAAACCTCCCTAGAGGCACGGTGGGCTCGTCGTCGTTTGAGGTCCTCAAAGGAAGCGGCACGTCTGTCTGTAACAGGCGCACAGACCATGAGCGTTTCAGTTAAATACAACTCACTGCTTGATTCTGTTGCCAGTCTCGTGCAGATGTTCAGACCAGGGTGTAGCTTTTCCCAATTTTCTGCAAAATGGACGTGTTCTTGTGCTGTCTCGTCGAGCTACCCTGGGTTTTGCGGTCAGCATGACCTTATTTCAGGTATTGCAGCAGTTAGAAGGTGCCGCTTTCTTCTTGTCTTCTTCCCTTTCCTTCTTTCCCCTTTTTTATTTTGTCATTTTCAGCAGCCTGGAGAAAAGGAGGCTGAGGGGAGACCTTATCGCTCTTTACAACTCCCTGTGAAAGGAGGTTGTAGAGAGGTTTCTCCTCCCAAGTAACAAGCAATAGGACAAGAAAAAATGGCCTGAAGTTGCCCCAGGGGAGGTTTAGGTTGGGCATTAGGAAAAGCTGCCTCACAGAAAGGGTTGTCAAGCACTCGAACAGGCTGCCTGGAGAAGTGGTGCAGTCACTGTCCCTGGAGGTCTCTAAAAGAGGTGTAAATGTAGCCCTTGGGGATGTGGTTTAGTGGTGGATGTGGCAGTGCTGGGTTAATGGTTGAACTCAATCTTGAAGGTCTTTTCCAGCCTAACCGATTCTATGCTTCCACCCTGACCGCAGCAAGCCTTGGGCTTAGCGATGCTGCCAACATGCCCCTTTGTCCGTACCTGAGATCAAGCAAATCTTTATTTAAAGAATCCAAAGCCTCTTGTGGAGGGATCAGCAATGGTTAAGCTGCCCCTGCTGTGATGGTTCCGTGCCACCTGGAGTTTCAGTTTCTCTTAGCAGAGGCTGGTGAGCATGGAGCTCTCTGGTTCCTTGCCCGCAGAGGCGTTAGCCTGCGGGTCACAGCATCCTCACGGAGCAGCTCTGTCGGAGGGAAACCTGGCTGTGCTTTGAGGCAAGGATGCACGCCCGTGAAGAGAGATTCACAGTCAGAAAAGTAGGTTAAAGCAGTATCCCTTTCCTGAACAAATCATCCTTTCTTAATTATCTGTGAGTATATGCTGAGCTAGGAGAAGCTGCCGCCTTCCTGCCCGTGGGAGCAGCTGCCCTGACTCGGTCTGCCCGGCTGCGAGAGGCTCTGCCCCGTTCACCGTCCTCGGGTTGGCGCGGAGAGTTCTTCCCAGTCCGCGTGTCGGTGGGCAGTGAGGGCAGGGCGCAGAGCGGAGCGAGGCAGCTCACGCGCTCCAGAGCTGTTCTGTAGGACGGACGGGCTCTGCCGATGTGCTCTTAGGGACCGTTAGCAAAAGCTGGAGTGACTTCAAGTTTCATAACCAGGGCCCAGACCAAATTTTTGGTCTCATTTTGGTTTTATTCTCTTTTTGACGCTGGCAAGACCGACCTTGGAGTAGGCGTGAAGCATTGTCCTCTGTGCTGCTGAAGCTGCTGGGAGGGTTAAATGCTCAACAGCGTGAATGCTCGTGTAGCTCTGATGCTTCTCTTGCCAACCCCGTTGCACGTTTCTGCCCCACTAAGTGTTTGAGTTTCCCTGGGAGACGTTCGATCAGGCAGGACACAACATCCCAATCTTTCTGTGAAGGCACCTGAACGTCCTTTGTGGTGGGATTTGAGACTTTCTTGCCTGGACGTGTCCACCTTGTGGCACTGAGCCAGCAGGGTTGGTGAGCACGCTGCTGTCTGAGCTGCCCTTACAGCCTTGGCAGAGCTCCGTGGTTATACCTGTGCGTCTTTTGGGGAGGTTGTGGGTGTGCAGCTCTTCCGGCAACACCTGAGGATGGGGCACATCTTCCAGACATTTCAAGTGCCTTGAGCTCGGGCAGGTTCTCATGCAGCAAAGCCAGACGAGAACTGCTGCCGACACCCCGGGAGATTTATCCTGCAGAGCTGCCCCTGAGCCGGGGAGCTCTGCTCAGCTCCTGGTGGGTTGAGGCACACGGCCCAAGCCCCAGCCTGGAGAAGGGTCTGGCTGTGACCAGCGCTGTGTGGCCGCGCGGGGGCTTGGGCTGGTGGCCACCCCTCGCATCCCTCGTGTGCTTCTGCCCCTCATGTGCGCGATGTCGGCTGCCTTCCCTCCTCGTGCGCTGCAGGTTTCGTGGCAGCGGGGGACGCGTCATCTGCCTTCTTACATCAGTGGATTTTCATTAAGCTTATTTTACACTCCAGTGGTGGTTTTGGCTTGGTTTATTTCTCCTGCAATTTGGAGAAGCCACAGGGCTCCGCTAAGAGGAATCCGAAGAATCTGAGGCCGTCCCAGATAAAGAGGATGTAGAAAAGTGCCTTTCGTTGGGGCTCAGGGGTTTCAGTCATGAGAAGCTCCCATCCCCTGTGGAAATGAAGCTCTGTTTTTTTTTTTGCATCGTTGCTGCCCGCGTACACCTGGAGACGCCATCGGGATAAATCTGCCTCTGCTTGCACATTTGTGGGGGTGACACCTCAAAGTGACAGTGGCTCCGAGAGCGGGGATGCTCCAAATCTGATCTCCTTTGTGTGTCACAGGGCAGGTCCCTTCTCCCCGTGCGCAGTGATTCAAACACCTTCCATGAGTAAGGGACAGCCGGGCGAGCCAACAGCTGAGAGAGCGTCTTTGGCACCGGGCAATTTGTGCCCAGTTGTCACCAGTTCAGTGACTGTTTCCACATGGTCCCTAAAGCTCCATTTCTTTTGTCACGAGGGAGCAAAGAGGAGTCACGGTTCACGGAACAAGCTGGCCGATCCCACAGAGCCGGGTTAAATGCTGCCGGTGAACCTTCGGCGTTCGCAGCCCAGCTGTGCTCCGGCCAGTCCTGGAAAGGGCTCGGCACAAAGCAGGCTGGAAGAACAAAGACTGGAGGATTTTTTTGTTATTTTCATCCTTTTTGCAGTTTGTTAAATCTTTGCTTTGAAATATTCAGAAACCCAATGGAGGGAACCTATGTATAGTTTGTTCAGAAACAACAGTTCAGGAAAGTCAGCTTAGATATTTTATTTTTTTTGAGACTTTCACCTTCTTTGCTCAGCAGAGTTCATCATGTCTTGAAAAGTGTGTATCTCTCACAGGCTTTTCTGTTGTATTTGTCACTTCACCATGTCCCGTGGCAGAAAAGCTCTTTCTACGTCGTAGTTCAGGCTGGTCACAAAGTGCTTGATGCTTCTCTCAGAGCTGGAGCACACCTCGTGATGTGAGTGTCACCAGGTAGCGCTATCCCAGATCGGATGCTCTTTGTGTTCACTTTAACTGTTCTCATCTCCTCCTTTTTTAGCTGTTATCTTACGTGCATTAAATGCTGCTGGGCACCAAACTCCTCAGCCCAGTCTCTGCATCGGAAAGTGCTCAGTGAAGTCAGATAAAGAGAGACAAGCTGTTGCCCTCCCGTGTGGTGAAGATGGGTGACAAGGACCATGTTCTGTAGCACTGCAGAGTAAGAGCACAGGCAAAAAGTTTCTTCCACGACTGGTGCTCAGAGAGCCTGGGGGATCCCCAACCTTGGACATACTCAGATCTCGACTGGGCGCAGTCCTGAGCAGAGTGATCTGATTTTGAAATTACTCTGCAAGCCAGTTCGACTAGAAAACTCCAGAGGTCACTTCTGACCTAAATCTGTCTGTGATTTTATTATTGTGCATTTCCCTGATGTCTGTGATAACAAAAGCAGTTACTGAAAGATGCAACGGTGGAGGTTCCTGCCTCTCCGGAGACACTCCTTTGCCCCAGGTGTAGGAAAAGTGCTGAAGTTGCTGAAATCACTCATCTCACCTGCTTCCTCCCTAAGATGCAGCCATTTGCCTCATTAAGGCTCATTAGGTGAGCCCCACCTCATCCATTTTGTGCTTCTTCCTGAGCCAGACGAGGGCAGGTTCACCAAGTATGCAGCTGCCTGGTCACGAGTGGTGCAGACACATGGTGCTGTAGCTGTTGTCTTCTGTAGCCTCCTCAGTACGTCCCAGAGAAGCAGGAGCTGCCTTGCAGAAGCCACGTGCTCCAAGTTGGCTTGCAGTGTGGAATTGGAAGAAGAACATCCCAAGGGCCTCACTCCTACCCAGAGGGACCTGAAGCTGAGGAGCTTCTCCAGCTGTAAGGCCAGCCACTGAACCTGTGTCTAAACCGTGGGACGTTGCCATGTCCCGGTTTTGTGGTGGGACAGGTCTGAGTGTGTGTGGCCCCTGTCCTGGAATAGCCTGTGTGAGTGTGGGATGGGTTCCCAGAGCCTGTGCCAGAGAGCATGGGCTGTGTTCTCATTTCAGTCCAGTCCCTGCTTCAGGGATGTAACTTCATCACCTCTTCTTTCTCCACAGAGGGAGGAGTGTTTGTCTTGGACGTTGCAGATGTCCCTTGAAATCTCTGTTGACGAGGAAGCAGCAAGTTCTGGCAAGAGCTGACAGGCTCCAGAAATGTTACCTGTGTTTTTTTTTAACACCAGCGTGAGAAATCAGTCCCAAGAGTTTGTAACTGTGGGCACTGAACCGGTGGGACTGAGGCATCAGGGCGGGAGGGAAGCAGAGCTGTACGCTGTGAAGCAAGGGAAGGTCTGAGATGGTACAGAGAGCCTCAGATCGGTGGGTAATGAAAGGATGGGGGGATTGGCGTTTCGTGGGCTTTGGTCTTGGGATCCGAGTCATAGAGTGGTTTAGGTCAGAAGGACCTTGAAGATCGTCTAGTCCAACCCCTCCTTCTGTGAACAGGGTCACCTCCACTCGATCAGGTTGCCCCTTGCAGGCTGACCTTGAAGGCTTCCAGGGGTGGAGGTTCTCTGTTCTTGTTCAGTTTTAGTAGGTGCTGGACAAAGCCAAGGATCACCAACGCTTTGCTGAGGCTGACCTGCGTTGTGTTTTCCTTCCAAGGATGGGGAAACACAGGGATTTGAAGGTAAATAGTTCGTCAGTGTGGTGGCAGGTTCTGCTTTACCCACAGCCAGCCCCGGCTCCCCTTGGCACACAGGTACTGAGCATCCTCAGAGCTGTGGTGCTCTGGATCCAGAAAGCCAGTAGTGAAGAGGCAGAGAGAGTGGAACAGGAAAAAATGGCTTTTGCCGGTGTACTACGAGAAGAGTGGCTGGGCTGTGATTCATTACAGCGGTGTGCGAGAACGTGCTGCAGCCGCGCTGGTCCGAGCGGCCGAGTCCTGCCGGCGCCCGCAGCTGGCACGGCTCCTGTGGCGGCTCACGGTGCCAGGGGCAGCCAGACCGCAGATGGGCGAGAGGTGCTTTGCGTTGTGTGCCGCTCCTCCGAGCTGTCAGATGAGCTGCTCTTCCGTGAAATATTGAAAGGATTGGACCTGGTAAAAGCCCTCCTGAGTGCAAGCCTCTCCGCATCCATTTGTAACCAGGCCTGGCGTGCAAGTGATGGGGCAGCCTTCTCCCTACTCCTTCCTAGTCCTCTCCCACCCCTGAGGCTTCCCCTCTGGCCCGAAGCTGCTGAAGCAGTGAGTCTGTGCTGGTGGGCGTGCCAGGAGGAACGCTGCGCTGGAGTTGGCACTCTCTGAGGCTTGGCCTGGTAGTGCATTTTCCAAGGGAACAAGGTCTGAGGTGGCCTCTGGACCCACGTGCCCGTGGAGGCTGTGCTGGCAGTGCTGTCCCCAGGGAGGGCACGGGGTGGGCAAGGACACGTGCTTGCCTCGCTGGTCTGGAGGGCAATGAGGAGGAGGCAGCACGGGCATCTGTGTTTGGGGGGCTCGTAGGCTGATGCCTGCGTTGCTGTAGCATCTCTGCTGTCAATACTTGGAGCCGACCAGACTGAAAGCGATCCGGGCTGCCCCGCTCTGCAGCGAGCAGGTCAGAGTTTCCCAAGAGAGGTGGCAGCTCCGCGCCGCGATCCCTGCCCTGTGGACTTGTCAGCACAGGTCCCTGGAGGACAGCGTTCCCACGGCGCGGCACCAGGCGAGGCCGCGCTGTTCCTGCCTGGCCGTGCGTCAAGCCACGTCGGCAGCGCGAGGTGCGGGCGGCTGGCTGGGGTGTCTGAGGAGCCTGCTGGAAGGTCCCGTTGTGCTCGGTGGGACAAGTGGCATCCGTGGGCGTGCTCTTCCCAGGGCAGTGACAAGGCGGGCGACTCACCATTGTCAGCGTGTCAGGTCAGGTTTGCGTTGCGTGCCCAGGCTGCTGGATGCACCTCCCCTGGCTGGCAACTTGCAGACCCAGCACATCAAGGCCAAGAGGAGCCACTTGCTTCCCGCGTCTGCCCGTGCCTTAGAAAAACTTCTCTATGCAAATGTCCAAGTACAAAACCCCCTACTTCCCCATGGCGAGCAGGGAGGATTGCGTGTTGCTTGGGCTGGTAGTGCTTTTTGCAGGGCAACAAGGCTGCGTTTGCTCCAACCCCGGGCATGTTTTACCTGTGAGTGATCCTTTTTCCTGCCTGAGACGCTGCCCTACATGGTTTTCTAACTACAAACTCTTAGCGAGCCATGGAAACATTTTGTTCTCCCCTAACTGCTCTCTACAAACAGCAAAAGGCAGGATCTCCTGACCCCTGGACAGCCCTGCCACTGCTGGAAGTGAGTTCAGTAGCTCCAAATAGCAGTAATACACCTGCCAGCCTCCAGCCAGGGGATGCAGGTCCTGCCCCTGCAGGGATCTCACTGCGGTCTCTCTGTCCCTCCCTCTCTTCCAGCTCCTTCAGCCGTGTCCATCATGCACCAGGTCAGCCGCACCGTGGACAGCATCACCCTCACGTGGTCTCAGCCTGACCAACCCAACGGAGTCATCCTGGATTACGAGCTGCAATATTATGAGAAGGTACTGTGGGACCCTGGCAGGCTTCAGCTGCAGGTTTTTGGGAGGGGAGGTGGTGCAAAGCTTTGTGTAAGGGCGTGGCACTGGCTGCAGCAGTGGGTTGATCAGTGGGTTACATCTCTGGCAGCGGGTGGCGGTGGCTGACAACCTTGTGAAGTCCAGCAGTGGTTCCACTGATGCTGCGTAGACACTGCAAGTGTGGAAAAGGTGCTGGTCTTTCGGGAGGAGCTTCTCCAGCACTTGTGACAAGTGGACCTATTGCAGGGAGAGCTGGGTAGCCAGAGTCCAGGGTCTAATTTTTCCCATTCCTCTACTGGAGCATTAGTGGGGAACGGGGCTGGTGGGGAGCATCTAGTCTCGGGCTGGACCACACTCAGATGCTCAGAGCATCCAGTCTGTGAGATCTTGTGTAACGGTGTCCATCCAACACTTTTACACTGAAGGCAAGTTTGGCATCTGTGAGCAGCAACCTGAACCTGGGTGTTGTACCGGGGGGAAGCTGTCCCATATTCCCGTGGAGGGAACATACTGCACCTCTGATCTGGGGGAGACTGATGAGAGGACATCCCATAGGTCTGGCTCTTTCATCCATGAGGAACATGCCCCTTCCACCCAAGAGGCACTGCAAGCCAGGGCTGTGATAGGGTGTTTGTCCCCTGGTGCTGGAGCTGCATGGCTGCTGAGAGACCTGGAGATCACGTCGATGGTGGTCCCAGGATCTGGGCTGGTGAACTTCATCCATGCTACCCAAGGGAGGTGGGAAGCAGGAGATTTCTCCTTCCAGGAATCTGCCCCCTTACGCAAGAGCTTATAAACTATACATTAAAAATTGCAAACTAACTAATTAAAAAGCTTTATGATTAAATGGAACTGAAAATATTTTTCCCAGCAGTTGCCGGAAGAAATGATTAATCCCCCCCCACTGCCTGCCCGTGACCTATTTTCTCATCACCAAGAGCCAGAGGGAGAACGGGGAGGGGGGGAGCTTCTTTGTAAGCTGTTAAATAGGTCCTGACCTATATTGCATAAATCACAACCATTTCTTTGACCCTTGGAAATGATCCCAGAATATACAGCAAGATGGATGAGTAGGTAACGAGACAGGTCTGGAAAGCAAGAGGGGTCCTTTCCCTGGGGACCCTCAACGCAGAGACAGAAGATCTCAGGGAGTTCATTCTCCTCCTCTTACTTTCTCTTAATCCCGCTCCCTCATTCTTTCTTCCCCCTCCGCTCTGTTTTCTGGCGGAGGCTGGAAATAAAGGGAATTTTTGTCTAAAGAGGAAGGTGCTGTTTGTGGCCGGTCTTTGCAGCCAGCTTCAAGGTGAGCACCTGCTTGCCCCTTTGTCAGGGCTGAGGGCACAAGGTGGCCTTGGTCATGGGGTCAAGTGGCCCAAGCCACGCTCGGGCTCTGAGGATAACTGGTGCTGAGGCACTCTCTGTCCTGGTATTTCGTAGAATCATGGAGTGGAGGGAAGCTTTAAAGGTCCTCTAGTCCAACCACCCTGCAACGAGCAGGGACATCATTGACTGGATCAGGTTGCCCCGTCCCACCTGACCTTGAATTTTTCCAGGGATGGGGCATCTACCACCTCTCTGGGCAACGAGTCATTTCTAGTGGATTTTTTTTTTTCCCCAATAGAAAATTATATTTTCTTAGCATGAAAACAGTTTGAATGTAAGAATAGCAGCATACGTGTATTGTATAAAAGGCGTTTTGGCTCCTCGTTTGGAATCGATTCTCTTCCATATAGAGACATAAATTATATGTAAAAAAAAAAATTGGAGTAACTGTTTTAGCGTTAACAGAAAAGAGCTGTTCACAATACCTGAAACTAAGGTATATTTTTGTTTCCATTTCACAGCTTATTTATAACACTGCTATTATTAGATGCTATTAAAATGTCTGTACAGGGGTAACGTTATGATTTTCTTTCGCATGTAGTTAGAGCAAATCGGTGCAGATTGTTACACAAACACTGAGTGACGTGTCTGCTCTCTGTGATCCTCTCCCTAATGTGTTTGGGTTTGTTTTTTACCTCCAAGAGGCAGCCTCCAAGGTCTGTCCTGCTGGAAAAATGAGCGTTCTCTTCGTTTAGAAAGGGCACAGTAGTTTTTGTCCCAAGTTGCCAAATTCATCCTGGAGTGTGGGAACTGGAGACTCACTGCGGTGTCAAGCAGAGAATAATTAGCTCATTGTTATGCAAAATGATTAGGCTTAGCATATGCAGTATTTTACCCGTTTTGTAGCTGTTTGAAGACATTCAGCCCATCCCTTGTGTCCAGTTTGGTCACCGTTGTGAATGGCTGAGAAGGCTCAGGAGCTCTTTGATGTCCCCGTTATTTTGAATTAAGATTTCCAAACCAAATCTGCAGGAAGAAAAAACAAACAAACAACAACAAAAAAAGAACCTAACCCACAAATCTCTGCAAAAAAATAACAGCTTGGATTTCAGACCACCTTGGTTGCCCTGGACCTGCTGGAGAAACCCAGAGGAGTCAGAGGGGAGAAGTGTTGGAGGTGAAAGCGCAGGTTGCTGGCGAGGAGCCGCGTGCCAAGGGGAAAGAATAGCTTTGATAAAGGAGGGTGGAGAGGTGTAAATGCTCTTTCCTCGCCATCTGGGATTAAAGGAGAGCACACATACGAGCACACCTTCCTCAGACAGACAGACCTCAATTTCCCAGGCTAGAAACCTCTTGTAAGCATGCCCATCGCGTTCGATTTAAAGTCCTCCAGGAGCAGGGATGAGGTTAGCTCAAGCAGTTGACAAACGATTTTAAAACGGCTGTGCTGTTGGTGCCATCCAAGGGGCTGGGAGGCTTTGTCCAAGCCCTTGAGCACTAAAACTGTAAACATTTCCTGACCTATTTCTCTCCTAGCCTGCCTGGGAAAGGTCCAAGGGAGTGCTGAGGTCTGATCAGACAAACAAGGCAATCAGTTTTCTGTGTGCTTGTCTTTCCTTGAGCTTCCTTGTCTGTGCACCTGTACTTGAGCTTTTCATTGTCATTAGCCAGATTGTCAAACACTCCGGTGATACCCAGGCACCTTCAGCCCCGGGTAAAACTAATGTTACAGTTTGTAGAAGGGAAAACAGTTCCTGAACACTCTTCTTAATAGTGGAGGTCTCTCAGGCATTTGCAGAGCTGCCCTGCAGAATGATGTGCCATCAGTATTTCCAAGCCCTTTGCACACTTGGAGAAACACATTCCTGCCAGACCAATCCCACCAGCCATCCACAGCAGGGCAAAAGCTTAAGACAAGAAGAATTAACTCCATGAGTGTTGTCTTTCAGCTGCTTGGCAGCTGTGAGGCAAATAGTCTGCACAAACCTGAGTATAATCCATCCTTGCAAATGCCAGTGAGCTTGCAGTTCTGCTCCAGCATGATGACTAATTGAGAAAGCAGCAGGTTCTCCCAGGAACATGAGGGAAACCTTGGTTCGGCGTGGTCTGCTGCATGGAGCCCCACGGGGAATGACTGTTCTTTGGGGGCCTCTGAGGTTGCTGGTGCCACAGCTGCTGGCTGTGCAGAAGATCCTCTGTGTGAAGGCACCAGCGCTCTTCTCGGAAGTCAAGGAACGTGGAAGCCAAGTCACCAGGTGGTGTGGAGAGTAGAAAAGAAAGGAGACCACCAGCCCTCAAAGGCAAACTCCATTTCTTGGTGGGCTAACAGCCTCTGACTTGTCCTGTAGTTGAGCAGCCATGAGGACACAGCCCCCTCTGGACAAAGGGTGTACAGGGTTGGGTGCAAGACTCTCCATTGACTCTTTGCTGTTGCCGAAGAACACAAGGGAACAACAGCCGGCACGACTTGCACCTTGGCGTGAGGAAACCTTGGTTTGTTGCAAGATGGGATCTCCAGGCTGATTCCCTCTTTGGTACCTTCTGTCCTTCAGGAATCCACAAGAAGTCAGTGAGAAGGAGCGGGTGCTTTGCGCCTCTCTGGGCGTTTCACTCTGATCTCATAACACCGTGGGACAAGAAGAAATTCCCCCATACACCCACAGTGGAGTTTCACAGCTGAGACCAAAGGGCAGTCCCTTGGTCACACCCTCGGCTCCACTTGCTGCGATTGCACAAACCGTGTGTCTGTCTGCTTCCTCCTGCCAGCCCCTGCCTGCTTCTCCTGAGGTTATCTCGCGCGCTGCTGAGGCTGCGTGAGGTGGGAGTTCTTGGACTTGCTGAGCCCTTTGCGGTGACTTGAAGTTAACAGATCTCAGGGACTCGCTTGTAAACTTGCCAGCTCAGATTTTGAGCTGTCAGCTGCTGATCTGCTTCAACCAGGGATCCTGCCAAGGCAGCCTGACCTGCCAGATCGGAGGTGTTACCAGGAAGGATGAGCACTTGCAACGTAGCTGCAGACATTTCATTCAAAAATCGGTGCCTGCGCCTCCTTTTACAGGGGCTCGTACTCAAGCTTGTCTTTCCCAAGATTTCTTTGTTTCCCAGAAACACGGTGCTGTTTGCATAAATCGCTGCTTTGCGCTGACTCTCAGGACTTGATGCTGCCAGCACCTGGCCACCTTGCCCATGTTCAGTACCCTCTTTCATCCTCCTCTGTTGACCTGTTTCTGCATGTCCCCAGTGTGGGGACAGGGACTGTCTGTTCTCTTGTGCAGGGGCTGCTGGATGCTCAGCTCAGGGAATAATTTCTGAGGACGGTGATGGATCCATCACCTACCCAAGTGTAACACCGTCTACACCGCTATGCTATGACTGCTCAAGTCCTGTGCTAGAAAAACTGCAGGAACAAAAATTTGGAAGTAGTCTCGTCACTTTTAAATACGCTCTTTGGTTCCCCAGCTTTGAAAACCTAGACATGGTCCCTGGTGAAGCAAAGCCAGGGCAGGAGAATGGCAGTGATACTTCTCCCGAGGTCCAAACCCGTGTGTTCAGGTGGGCTTTACCTCCAGCACAGGCAAAGGGAAGTGGGGAAGAGCAAATGGTGCTGAGGGAGGAGGACGACACCACGAGAAAGTGGGCACAGAAGAGGGAAGCAGTTCCCATGCCCATTTTGCTCAAAGCTGGGAGAAGCGACTGCAGTTTTCTAGCTCATGCCTTCATCAGAGCCTTCCCTTAGAGGTGCTGTGTACCCCAGGGACATCTGTACTCCCGTTCCTGTTTCTGTGTGTCCCTGCCAGGAGGTCCGCTCGGAGGAATGACCTGTTTGTTCAGGCCCGCAATGGTCCTTCCACCCATGCTCCCCTGGTCTCTTGCGCTTCCTCCTTCTAGAAATGCAGCGCCTGCTCCTGTACTGACTTCTCTGATGACAGATTTGTGTTTTCTTGGCAGGAACTGAGCGAGTTAAATTCGACGACAGTGAAGAGCCCCACCAACACTGTGGCAGTGCAAAACCTCAAAGCCGGCACCATCTACGTCTTCCAGGTGCGGGCGCGTACTGTGGCCGGGTACGGCCGGTATAGTGGCAAGATGTATTTCCAGACCATGACTGAAGGTGAGTCTTCGGCTGCCCCTGCGTAGAGGTGACACAGGGTCTAGAGAGGCGTGAGCAAGATGGAGATGCACGGGCAGCAGCACTGGTCCCCTCGCTGTTAGTCCCTTCAAGGGTGCGTTGACAAGTCACGTGCATTTATTCGCCCGGCGAGGTGTGGAGGGAGCTGTGGTCTGCATAATCTAGGCCAGTTTCTGCCAGGCTTTTCTGGGATGGGGATGTATCCACACAGCTGGATTCGGAGGGAATGAGATTTATGATTTTTGTGTGCACAGCTGCTCATGACAAATACAGACCTGGGTCTTTATTTTCTAAATTTGTGCTGCTAAATCAAACAGGCCAAGCCAGTTTTCTGGCCCTGAGGCCAAGGAGCAAGGCACAGCATGCATCTAAACTTTTCACCTAAAAGTGATAGCTCCACCCAGCCTTCCTACCGGGGTATGTGCCCTGTCATAGCCAACCTGAGCCATGCCTGGGACAGCACGAGTTGGCTCAGACCAAAACTGTGCCATGATCTAGTTGAGAGGTGTCCCTGCCCATGACAGAGAGGTTGGATTAAATGATCTCTAGGGCCCCTTCCAGCCTAGGCCATTCTGTGATTCTGCAAGGCCCATTAGCAGTGGCCATGCAAATGTGGGCAGCGCTCGGGACCGTGCTCTGACCTTGATGAGCTCGTTAGTGTAGCTCCATCATGCGCTGCAGTAACCCCTGCCCTCTTCCTTGTGTGCCAGCCGAGTACCAGACCAGCGTCCAGGAGAAGCTGCCTCTCATCATCGGCTCCTCGGCGGCAGGAGTGGTGTTCCTCATCGCTGTGGTCGTCATCATTATTGTGTGCAACAGGTGGGTTGGTCTGAGCACAGGACCTGAGGCTGGGGCTGTGCGAGGGGGTGCTGCCCAGAGACAGAGCGTGGCAGGGAGAGGGTGGGAGCAGGAGGGTGGAGGCGGAAAGAGATGCCGCTGCAGCGCGTCTCTCGGTCCCGACGGGCTCATGCTGGTTCTCAGGACTCCCTTTCTTTCCAGAAGACGGGGCTTTGAGCGTGCTGACTCCGAGTACACTGACAAGCTGCAGCACTATACCAGTGGCCACAGTACGTACCGCGGCCCCCCGCCAGCCCTGGGGGTCCGCTCTCTCTTCGGTTTGTGTTCCTGTTCACTCATTCCTTGCGGCGTGCGGGGAGGGCTCAGGACACCCAGCTGGGCAGGCGTGTGCGTTTGTAGACAGGAGGACCTCCGTGCTGTCTCAGTCCCCTGTGATCTAGATTCCCGGTCCGTGCTCTCTGTGTGCTGTCGGGTGAGAACCTGAGCATGGCCTGCAAACCTCTGGGACACTCCTGCCAAAGCCTCAACCTCCTGCGGTGCAGCCCCTGCCACCGCACCGTGTCTGGCTGCTCTGACCTCTGAGCTTTGTGCAGCTCGGTGGTGGTGGTGACTCCTTCCCCCACCTCCCCAAGGGTCCTGTCTTTCTGCAGGAACCCACCACGTGCCTCGTGGTGCCTTTGCTAGAGCCCATCCCAGTGCTCACAGAAGCCTGGTAGATACAAGATATATGTATATGTAGGTATGTAATGCAATACCTAACGTACCCTCTCTTGCAGCTTCCCTCTTCCAACATCCCAGTGTACTGCAAGGCACCCCCTCACATCCAGCATTCCTGCTCTCCACCTCAATGCCACCCTCTCTGACCTCAGTGCACCCTCATTAACCCATCCCTGCCCTCTGAAATGCCTTTCTCCTCCCTCATTGGAGACCTGTTGCTGTCACCCTGCTTCGTTCGAGTCTCAGTTGTTATTTGCCTCGTGTTACGCTTGCAGCTTCAGGATTTCTCTCCTTTTTATACCTTGTTGCTGTGCAGCCTTGTTCAGTCACGTTCAGAGAATGGAAAATGTCAGTCCTGTTCCAGCACAGGACTCGCTTCTGCATTTTACCTGGGAAGCATTTCCCAAAAGGCAGAGCGCTGAACCGCAGCTCCGTGCTGGCTGCCTTGCTATAACTTACCGGGAAAAATGACACTCTTCAAGAAAGATTATGTAAATGCAGCTCTCAGTTGTTTGTCAGTCCGTGCTGCATGTGTAAACATGCATTCACACGTTCTCCCAGGGTCTGGTGCGTACCGTGACAGCTTCAGGCTGGGATGGCATTAATAGCTGTGCCTTCGCGGCTCTTGGAGAAGGCTCGATGCCACCAAATGCAGATGAACCGATAACGGGCCTGGGGTGGCTTTTAGCCACGTCGTCACTCAGGACACCAGTCCAAGGCACGGTCCCTGCTCGGCTCCCCAGCAGCGATTGCTGTGGAGAGGCTGCAGCTCGTGGTTAGCACACTGCCAAGGCAGGAGGAGCCTCTAAGCCCTGCAAGCACTGCAGCAGCTCCTCTGAACCCTGCCAGCATCCTGCACGTGGAGCTGGGAGTTGCGCCTCTGGTGCCTTGTTTGATTCCTTATTTAGTGAGCTCTGCTCTCCAAATATCCCAATTTGGGGGCAAGTCAGCTTCTAACAAAACGAGTAGAGAAAGAGGAGAACTGCAGGACTGCAGGTAAGAGCTGTCCTGTGCTGCAGGTGGGGTGCAGTGTGGCAGCAGCAGTCCCACCTCGCCACATCCCGTGGCCTGTGCCTTTCCCGTAAGCATGTTGCTGTGTCTTCTGGCCTGCCTAGAAGGAAGAACTTGACTTTTGCTATTTCCCCAGTGTCCCCTGCAGCTTGTCTTGGCTGTGTTGTGGATGCCAAGAGGGAAGCCAGCCTCCAGCAGGGTTACCTGTCATGAGAACAGGGATCTGGACTGTCCATCCCGCCCCAACAATGACTTAAGGGCCAATATTCATTAGAATCCAGCTTTGAATAGTCCTGTGCAAACATGGCTTTGCGTGTTCTTTCTCGAGCTGCTTTGCTGTGTCTGCTTCATGCCGTTTGCTGAGGTAAAAAAGAGCCTCACACAGATAGTTTTTTCTGTTCCTTGGTGCCGACCATCGGTCGTTCCGTTTGCATCTGTCTGTCTGACTCTCTCCCTCACCTTTATGCAGTGACTCCAGGGATGAAGATTTATATTGATCCATTCACCTACGAAGATCCCAACGAGGCTGTCAGGGAATTTGCAAAAGAAATCGATATCTCTTGTGTCAAAATCGAGCAGGTGATCGGGGCAGGTAGGTGAACTGTGGATGTCTGGTCTCGGGCTTTAGCCTTACACGTACTGGGAGGACTGGTGTGTCAGTGAGGTCTGACACTTAGCTCCAGCCTGGACTACCAGGAGCAAAGGTGGTTTGGTGCTGGAGACAAGGTGTTCCCAGGTCCAGCACACCAGTGAGTCCACCTGAAGGGAGATCTTTGATGTGGGGTGAGGGAGGAAGCACAGATCAGATGGTGGGTGCTCATCTCAGGCGCATGCAGGGTGGGACTAGCTGGAGCCCGTGAGATTAGGGGAGAAGGGCAGAAATCTGGGAGACTGATAAACCCTACCTGTTGTGCTCTGTTCGCAGGGGAGTTTGGCGAGGTGTGCAGCGGGCATCTCAAGCTTCCTGGCAAAAGAGAGATCTTTGTGGCCATCAAGACCCTGAAGTCTGGTTACACGGAGAAGCAGAGAAGGGACTTCTTGAGCGAAGCCAGCATCATGGGGCAGTTCGACCACCCCAACGTCATCCACCTGGAGGGGGTGGTGACCAAGAGCTCACCAGTCATGATCATTACTGAGTTCATGGAGAATGGCTCGCTGGACTCCTTCTTGCGGGTATGAGAGCACACAGCTCGAGAGGAGGGCTGGAGGGGAAGGTTCCCTTCCCTGTGCCAGTGTTGTGCTGCCCTTCACTGCCCAGTGTCTCCTGCCACTGGGGCAGCTGCTGCACAACCCAGTGGTCTGTCTCAAAGGTGGAGGTGGCACCGAGGCTGTCATCTGTTGATGTGTATTTGTACTGGTGAAAGGCTCTGCCTACCTGTACGCATGCCCACAGGTGCCTGTGCGTGTGCAGGGACAGTCTGATGTAGCTTTATCACAGCAGGACTTCACCTCCAGCTGCCATGTCTAAACATTTATAGGCCTGAGTTTGAAATTAATAACTCACTGTGTTGAAGGGAGATAACCTGCATAACAGGAGTAGCCTGTCCCTTCTGAACCCTCCTGTGGAATGTGTGACACAACATCAGCCATCGAAGTGGTACCCGGAGGGTGTGCGAAGGTGATTTCCAGCCCCTGTGAGCTCTCCTCTCTCCCGCCTCGTGCTTTGAGAGGGAACTTAGATACTTGTGGCATAACTGTGTCTTGACATGCAGCATAGAAACAGCCTGCTGGCTGTTTGCTGGAGCATGGCAGCCTGTGAGTTTCCTCCTCTCACCTGGGCTTTTTCCCTTTCTCCCCCTAAGCAAAACGACGGGCAGTTCACAGTGATCCAGCTGGTGGGGATGCTGCGGGGCATCGCGGCCGGCATGAAGTACCTGGCCGATATGAACTACGTGCACCGGGACCTGGCTGCCCGCAACATCCTGGTGAACAGCAACCTGGTCTGCAAAGTGTCCGACTTCGGCCTCTCCCGTTTCCTGGAGGACGACACCTCCGATCCCACCTACACCAGCGCACTGGTAAAGCTGCTCTTGCAGAGCGGGAGGGATGGGCGGTGAAGGAAGGAGTTGGGGGAAAGGGGGAGACCTCCCCCTTGGCATAGGGAGTGCTTTTTCAGGCTGCCAACAATGGGAATGAGGTGCCAGATGGTAAAGACCAAGGAAAATGGATGATTTTTCTCGTGCAAGGTCCTGTCCAGCTGGTTGTTGTTGGTCTCTGTAGTCATTTCTGTGGATAACTGACCCATCTAGACACGGCTGCAAACATACACATCCCCGATAAAGCCCTTACTTGGGATGAAGCATTCTACCTGCCCAGACTGGTCCAGCTGGGGCTCCACCAAGGTCTGGGGTTTTTTTTCCCCATCACTGTCCAGTTGTGTGGTCTGAGAGTCCATGACCCTTTCTCATGCCGTATCATGGGCTCAGCCCCAGGAACAGCAGACTGAAGTGTGGGTGCGTGCTGAGCAAAGCCCTGCAGTACTGGCTACTGCTTTTCCAGTCTCAGTTAGAGAAACATTCCCAGAAATGGCTCCATGGTCACCCAGCAGCTTCCCGGGACACTGCAGTCCCAGTGACACTGGTGCCGTTGAGGACTCGTGGCCTGTTTCAGGCTACAGAACATGCAACCAAAGGAGCCAAAGGAGAATTTGAAGGTTTTATGGCTGTTCAGTAAGATTTCAGCAAGGAATTCTCATAAATACCATTGTTTGCAAAGGCATACAGCACCTCTCTGCCGTGATGCTGCGGGATCAATACCTACATACAATGTCTATGACAGGACTTCTTGGAAATAAGCGTTGATAGAGCTAGGGCATGATCTGTAGGAAATCATCTCTCCCAGACCTTTTGAGCTGCCAGTGATGAGATGTCTGGCATAGCTCTAGTGAATTGTAGCAGTAGTTGAATACCAAACAAACACCTAAAAATGCACGCTTTTATTCTCATCTGAAGTTGTGTAGCTTCAAACATCGACCGTTCCGTCATACACAGTCACCCTATGGCTTTTAGAAACGCTAGCAACATTTATTTTTTCAAAGCATTATCCTTACATCCAATTAACGTTCCCTTTGTTAAGCTAAATACTTGGGAACGTCTGGTGTTTACTGCTCTTTTCTGTTCCTGTTATTGTGCCTGTAGCTTTTCTCTCCGTCATCTCTAATTTATTCATCTTGAACTGTGGGCACTGTAGCAGAACGTATATTATCTATAATGATAGAACATGTGCACCCACTGTAACAGAGTACCACAAGTAACAGTATTTTCCTCTCCAAAATGCATCATCCTCAGATGTCCCAAGATGCACACGTGTTGTTTATTACAATTATCCCAGAGACCTTGAGTCTGTGGATGGGCAGCAGCCACAAGTGATGGCTGCGGAGGTTCATGCTGGACATTAGGAAAATCTCCTTCTCCAACAGGGTGGTGAAGCTTTGGGTCAGATCACCAGCGAGGTGGGAGGTCTCACTGAAGTGAGCACCCAGCCTGTAATTTCTGCTTTAGGACTTCTTTTTTTTAGCCATTTTTAAAATCCACTGCTTGTCAGGAGCTCTGTTAAGACGTATGCCTGATGGAGAGGACATCATGTTTGGCATGGAATGTTTGTTCTCTCCCTCTTGTGGAAGAAAAATATTTTTTCTGAGGTTTGTGGCTGTGAGAAGATTAAGGAACATTATATTTTTTTCAATGAACAACTACCATGTCTTATTAAGGGTCTCCTAGGACTTAATGGGACTCAGACCCCATACATGCTAGAATAATGAAAAAAATATAGTGTTCCTTAATCTTCTCGCAGCCACAAAACACAGACAGTTTGCTTATTTTTCAGCACGGGGGAGGATTTTCCCTTCAGAAGGTCCCTTGGGTTGTGAATGGCTCAAGTCCAAAGACCCTGGTGGAAAACCAGTAGGCTGCAAAGGCTTAAGCAGAGCGCTGCAATCCCCGTGGCCTCGGGCTGCGTTCGCTGCTGTTGTGCTCAACTCTTCTAGGGGAGTGGAGAGTCTTTCTCCAGAGCTGCTGTTGCCCAGTGTGATGGCAGAGACCCCAGGTCCCACCCAGTCCATCCAGTTTCCCACCAGTGACCAAGCATGCCATGCTGGCGAAGATGTTCACTCTGCCTCCGTGTCCAGGAGTGGGCAGGATCAAAAAAACTGCTGGATCCTGTATGTATCAACAGACTGACACACGAGGACTGTGATGTTTCACTGACTTCAAAGAGCCTACAGACGTAGAAAGCTGAAGAGGATGGTGTTCTAATTCCTTTTGTTCTGCTCCAGAGATAGCTCGGTGGCAGGAAAAGGGTGGAGGGAGGTTCTACGTTCATAGCCATTCGTGGTTTTTACAAAAGACCCTTAGTAGCACAATGGGCATTTTGTCCTGCCGAAGACTCCTATAGCAGCAGGCAGTAGGAAGGACCTGGGCTTGTTTAGTGCGATGAGGAGGAGGCTGAGGGGACACCTGTGTTTGACCTGCAGCACTTGAAGGGCAGTTAGGAAGAAGAGAGCCAAACTCTTTGCAGAGGTACCAGGTGATGTAACAAAGGGCAACAGACAAAACCGTGGCTTGGGAGGTTCGAGGTGAATAACAGGAAAAGCTTCTTCTCCAAGAAGGTGGTGCAGCCCTGGGGACAGGTCACCAGGCAAATGGGAGGAATCATCATCCTCGAAGGTTTCCCAGACTTGGCTAGGCAAGTTACAGCCATCCTGATGTAGTAACACTGTAGTAACTAACAGGGGTAGCTCTGTGGTCCCTTCCTTCTAGGATTTTACCAGCGTGTTGGAGGGAGATATTTTGGACGCTCGACTTTTTCAGTTGCTCTTGCTCTTTCTCTTACCATCCTCTCCGTTTTCTTTCTGCAGGGTGGGAAGATCCCAATTCGGTGGACAGCACCTGAGGCAATTCAGTACCGAAAATTCACATCGGCCAGTGACGTGTGGAGCTACGGCATAGTCATGTGGGAGGTGATGTCGTACGGCGAGAGGCCTTACTGGGATATGACCAATCAAGATGTGAGTTGTTAAGAAACAAGGAGCAGAAACACTGAAATTGGGAGCATTGCAAGGCCAAAGCATGGCTACAGCTAGACCCAACCTGTGGCATGTCCAGAGCCTTCTGTGTCGTGGGAGATGTGTCCAAGGTCAACACCTTTGGAAGAAGTAGTGGGGATAACTGTGGCTTTAGTTCTGGTCTCGTTGTGCAGCTGTGGCAAGGGTTAGGGACTGTACAGCACCCACTGCTGTAGGACAGGGTTACTGTGAGCACCCTCAGTGGTGATGGGCAGATGCCCAGGATGAAAGGGAAGCAGGTGGGTGAAAAATGAAATGCTGCCGCTGACCTGAGAGCTCCTGGAGCAGCAGGCAGATCTTCATCTGCAGGAGACCACAGGCATTTGGTGAAAGTCCGTTAGAGCCATAGAATGGTTTGGGTTGGAAGGGCCCTTTAGAGATCATCTAGTCCAACCTCCCTACTGTGGTCAAGGACATCTTCCACTAGATGGTCACTAAATCTTCGGTGGCAAGCTTGGACTGTGATGTGTAAGAAGCCAAGCAACTTGTACGCAGCTAAAAGCCAAAACCGCAAGGTCTTTCAGAACGTGCTTAATTTTAAATACTTTATGACTCTTCTGTAATTCAGGTGTAACTGTTCTGTGCCCTCCTGCTCCCTGGGATGCAGGCAGTTGGATCCTTGCCTCCATGCAAGGACGGCCCATGGCTGCAGTCCACACCTTCACCACAGCGGTGCCGTTTTCCCTGTCTCTCTCGACCATCACAGTATCTGGGTGGTCGTAGCCCATCTGTCCAGTGACAGTGAGTGCCATGCAGGGCGCTACGCCTGCACGTGGGTGTCCAGCAAACACCTTTGGTGTGGGGCTCCCAGGTCTCTTGTGACATTGTCTCTCTTCAAGAGCTGCCCTTCTTCATGCAGTCTTTGCCTCCTGAGCCCTCAGGATCTAACACCAAGGTTCTGGGTAGACCCTGACGCGCAGAAGGCTTCTCCTTCCCCCTCTGCTGCAAGCCTGGGTTTTGCAAACCTGTGTGTTGCAGCATCTGCCTGGCTTCGGGCTTGTTTTAGAGCTGCCTCTGGGCAGCCCTTCGGAAGCCTTCAGACCGCTACCTCCATCCATGTCCATCATCCTGTGGGCTCCTGAAAACACCCTGCCTTTCAGGGAGAGAGTGAGGACAAAGCTCCTGCCTGACTCCTACAACTCCTCCCACCCCAATGACAAATCATACCTTTTTCCAGTCAATGTAACTCCATCCATGCCACATCAGGTTTCTCCAGAGTGGGACAACCTCCTCCCTAGTGCCTGATGGGGAATTGATCCAAGTGAGCTCCCATTTCCTGCAGCAGATACATGATATCTTAACGCTTTGGACCGTTCACGGCCCTGCCCCAGACACAAGAAAGGCTTTGCATCAGTTGTTTGAGCCGAAGGGAAGGCAGTTAGGGGTATGTCTTTCTCAAAAAGGACAATTTCCTTCCATTAAGGCTTCGTTATTGCCTGCAGTTTCAAGCATTTCCTGCAGCCAGGTGTCACTGTCCTTCTCCCTGCCTCAGCATCCTTCTGTACGCGTAGCCCTCTGCCAGCCTCTTGTCCTGCTCCCCAGAACCTCTTCCCTCAAGGGTTTCTCTTGCTGCAACCCCTGTGCTAGGGCAGCACCGACTCAGCCCGTGGGGATGGCTGAGCCCGTGCTCATCTCTTCGGCACAGCCCACGCCTGTCCCCAGCTTCTTCTTCCCCTTCTTCTGCCGCAGGACATTGCGCCCCAGAAGCCGTCACCGCTTAATTGCAGCTGGTCCTCCCTGCGAACGAGCGCGTGGCAGATATTTGCTGCCGATTAGCCTCCTGACCCCAGGGTGTGAGCGCCTGGGGAGGCTGGGGGAGAAGAGGAGACAGAGAGAGCAGCTTGTGCCGCCTCGCGGGATGTGTCTGCTGGCAACGAGGCGGGCGGCTTGTCAGGAAACCCTTCGGTTCGTGCCGGAGACGAGCGCTCAACGCTTGCGTGATGACCCTCCCAGCCCTGCTTCCCCTCCCCTCCATCTTGGATAGACCTGGGAGAGATCTGGAGAGCTGGGAGAGGGGATGGCTTCCGCCTCTTGGGAGAGTCACTGGATGGGAACCAAGAGCTTGCGCAAAGCACAGCAGCGATGCCTCAGGTCGGACCTTCACAGGCAGTGATACAACCAGGGAAGCAGAGGGGAGGGAGGACTCCCTCCATCTGGTGCATTTTGGCAACAGCAATGCCAGCCCCTGTCTGTCTCAGGTCAGCCAGCCTATGGCCACGCACCTCAGTGGCTGGAGCACCCTCCCAATCCATTCTTCACCTGCAGCCACAGTCCATCTTAAACCCTGCCAGGTGCTCCAACTCGCACCCTGGACTGCTTGGCATGGACCTGCCACGTACCCTCCCCTGGAGGAGCAGCCTCCTTCTACTGCCACAGCACCTCCAGTATCTCCTCTTGGCCAACCCTTCCCTGCTGCTCTCCCATCCCAGCTGCAGTATCCTCAGTTTTCTCTGTCTCGTCTTACTGCTCAAGAATGTATTCACCGCGCTGCTGCGTGGGCATGGCTTCTCCTTCCCCAGGAGGGTGGGGCAGCCCTGGGTAGCCCACCAGGCAGGTTTCTACCCTTGGAAGTACGCAAGATGCAACTGGACAAACTGTGGCAGCCTTGAGGACAGCCAGAGACATCGAGGTCCTTCCTCTGGATGCCTGAGGGAGCTTCTGTTAACCTCCCTCCCCTTTTTTACCATCCCTGTAGAGAGTTGGTCGTTTCAAAATGCTGCCGCTGATTTCAGTTACTGCTGGATCCCCACTTCTGGTCTCCGTTGCCACACACGTGCCTGTTTCTAGCATCCAAGGCTCCTTCTGCTCCCCGTTCAGTGCCTTGTGCTGTGTGTACGGCCACAGGATGCACAAGGCCACTTCAGAGTGACAGGGAGATGGAGTTCTTCTCAAAGAAGATCCTCTAGCCATCAGGATGTAGGCATCACCTCACAGGGTGGCAGGACGAGGGCCAGGAGTTAGAGTGGTGCGTGGTGGTGGCTGAGATGACAGGCAGCAGGTAAGTGTAGGCAGAGCAGCCCCACTGCAGTCTGACTGCCCCTGCCACTCGCCCTCGGGATCCAAGAGGAACCTTATGAATTAAATAGGTTTTATTGCACTTGTGTTGATCTCTTCTTTTGCCTGTTGCAGGTGATAAATGCTATCGAGCAGGACTATCGGCTGCCACCACCTATGGATTGTCCCAATGCACTGCACCAGCTAATGCTTGACTGTTGGCAGAAGGATCGAAACCACAGACCCAAATTTGGGCAAATTGTCAACACCTTAGATAAAATGATCCGGAATCCAAACAGCCTGAAAGCCATGGCGCCTCTCTCCTCTGGGTATGTACCTCTGCCTTCCTCTTGTCCTTTGGCTTCTATTTGCAAATCTCCTGTCCTTTGTGTCCTGCTGGGCACCATCCTCGCATCTCTCTAGGGTAGCTGTTTTAGAGGCAGCCTGGCCTGTGTGGATTAAAAGATGTCAAAGTCGCCTTGACAGGTTAGATGTGGTTAACACGAACAGCTCGTTGAGCTGGACAGTGTGCTCTGCAGTTAAAGGAGCTGCTTGGTTTCATGTGCACATGGTTGCTGGATGGCTGAGGTTGCCTTGGTAGTCCAATCTCTCCCACAGTGGAGGCAAATAAAGCCTCATGATGATGATGTTTCCCTGGGCCAGGTAGGGATACGCCAACTTGCGGGAAGCACTGGCCCCATTATGAGAAAGTACAGCCAGGATTTTAGAGCTGCAACCCGTTGTCATTGCCTTTCATGGCTCCTGTCTCTCCTGTATGCTCTGGTCCAGAAGGACTTCTCTGATGCTCTGCACAATCCCTCCCTCGGTTGAATGGAGTGCTTGCTGGGTGGCATTTCCTCGTACGGCGCAGTGCAGGCAACGTCAGTGATGCCAATCCCAGTCCCTCCAGCTGATGGGGAGTGCAGAAATACACGTGCTCGCTGCTGTTTGTTCTGCTCATTCCCCATTTCTGTGTTTCAGGATGAACCTCCCCCTACTTGACCGCACAATCCCGGATTATACCAGCTTCAACACTGTGGACGAATGGCTGGATGCCATCAAGATGAGCCAGTACAAGGAGAGCTTTGCCAGTGCTGGTTTCACCACCTTTGACGTAGTATCTCAGATGACTGTAGAGTAAGTGCCCAGGCTTCTGGTCCCAAAAAACAAAGAAAAGTCTCAGTAGCTTAACAATAATTTGTCCATATTGAATTAGCTCTTATTTTCATATGGTGTAGTTTTTTTATAGAAAAAAAAAAAAACCAAACCCACACACATTTGTAGAATTTGTTGGTTTGTGGACCCACTTTTAGCCTATGAATTTGCTGCAGAACTTCTGTTCTGCAGGCTCTGTCTTGTCTCCAGACTGTGTGTCTGTCTGTTGCTCTGTATCTGCAGAATTCATTTCCACCCTTATCACACTTGCACGGCCCTACCGTGAAAAAGAAAACCCCCCACGAGAGTCTCCAAAACCCCAGCGTGGAGCAAATGGAGATTTCAGGCCAGCATCAGGCAATTCTCCAGCCACTTGAGAGCATTTTTAGGCTCTGCAGCCCTCTCGGATGTGCGGCGTATGGGTGCTGGAGACAAGCAACGCTGCAAACAAATCTCTGCCTAAGAACGGCCTCTGGAAGTCCAGATGGTTTCGAGTTTGTTCTGAGTTGTCCTGCATCCGCTAAAAACATCCCTCGCTGGTAAAATCTCAGCTAGTTCTCCAGAGAAAGCAGGCAGCTGAAATCCATTTGTGGTGGGTTTTGAAATCCCTTGGGGCTAGCTGAGACTTTGATGCCTCCGGTGAAGGATTTGTGGTAGGCTGCAGTTAGCTTTAGAAACCCTGCCTAAGAAAGCACCGAGCAGTAAAGCCATCTGTAAGTGCTACGATGTCTCCGTGCCTGGTAAGCAGAAAGGTTTGGGGATTTGGTGCCTGATTCCAGACCTGAAATCCACCGGTGAGTCGGAATCCGATCACACCAACAGCCAAACTGACCTTTTCCAGCTTTTTGTTCTTATTCGCTGCCAGGAAACTCACGTGGCGGTTCTGACCATTTTGGTGTCGCTTCGGTACAGCCCCAAGGCCCCGGGGGTGGTTTTGGCACGCTTCAGGCTGGTTTTGTACAACAGAAAGAGGCTCCCCAGCTCAGTGCATCCGGCTGGGGCAGAGGAGGGAGCGGAAAGTCCTGGCAGCACGACAAGCAGTCGCGGTGAAGGACACCGTCCTGGGTGCCAGCTTTCCTTCTTCGTGCTCCTTTTGTTTGAACAAAGAGACAAGGTCTAAAGCAAACACTTTAGACTCATGTGCCACTCGTGCTAGAGGGTTTTTGTCCCCCTTTTCTTGAAGCCCCTGTTTACCTTCCTTTGTCCATTGGCTTCTACTTTAAAACAGGCGAGGGTTTTGCCACGCTTCCTCCTAAACGCCTGTTCCTAACATTCAAAAGAAGGAAACTGAAAATCTTTAGAGTCAGGTATTGGTCACGTCTCGTGAATGCCATCCTGATGGGAAGAACTCATGACTGAGATTCATCCACCGAGAGGAACATGAGTAGCAAACTCGGCCAGAGTGATCACAGATAGGACCGATGCGGAGTTACACTCATGCTCTTGGCATGGCTTTTATTTTTCCCAGATGCCTGATGTCTATAAAACATGGAAGCGCTGCAAAAATTAGGCTGCTGTGATTTAGCAAAGAGGATAAGTAGGGGAAGTTTATCACTTGATGGCCTCATCAGAACAAAGCAAAAGTATCAAGAGCAACCACCTTCTGCACGGGGGTGTGAGATTCACACTGATGAGGGTGCAGCACCCCCTGTTCACATGCCTCCAGGGGTGGAAAAAAACTGGGTGACCATGTCACAAAACATGCAGAGAAAGAACCAAAATGATAAAAGGGTAGAAAAACCCAAGGAAAATGCAGTTGCGAGCAGAGCAGAACTCTGGGGGTGATGCAGGTGGGCAGCAAATGCAAAAACTGGGAGGATAAGCCAGGAAGAGTCAAAGAGGAGTAGAGGTTTCACCAGGTTTGCATGCATTTGTTGCATTTATAGAATAAATCAGCGGAGGCTTCCTCTCCCAGCACATCACGCTGCAGGGGGATGCTCCTCCAGGAGCTTGCTCTGCCGCGAGAAAAACCTCTTCTGCTATTGATGTGGCCTTTGTTTCTTTTCCTCCCAAAGGGACATTCTGCGAGTTGGGGTCACTTTAGCAGGACACCAGAAGAAAATTCTGAACAGTATCCAGGTGATGAGAGCACAGATGAACCAAATTCAGTCTGTGGAGGTTTGATAGCTCCATGTCCTCCTGCTCCTCTTCCTCGAGGCCCTGCTCCCCTTTGCCCCTGTATGTCCGAGCTCCAGTTCTTGAGTGTTCTGCATGGACCAGAGACAGGCAGCTGCGCTGAGGATCATGGCACCAGGAAGAAACGCCCTGCCGTCGGTGATGAGAAGTCGCCAAGAGCTTCTAGAATTTAAGCAATGGAAAAAGGGAACACGAAAAAAAAAAAGGACAACTATTTTGAAAAAACAAAACAGAAACTAACTATGAAATATTTTTAAATAATAAAGCAATTGCATTCTTGAAAAGGGCTCCAAGACCAATGGGAGTCTCCAAAGGAAGAGAAAAGAGCAGCTTCATCTATTTCCTCTTGCACAAGGCTGCTGCAGCGGGGTCCAGGCGCCTCTGGAGCAATGAGACTTTTTCAAGAAGATGAATGCAAAGAAAGGTCGCGAGAAGCACTTCTCTTTCCCACCTGGGCTGGTGGCTCGGGGGATGTCCTGCAGCCAGCAGCCCTTCCCGAACGCCCCTGTCAGCACATCGAGGGGGAGAGAGAGCTGAAGCTCTTTGGTGCTGTGGAACCAAGTGCATCTCAGAAATTGATGGACTTCTTCAAAAGCTGAAGACTTTTTTTTTAAAAAAAAAAATAAAAATGAAAAAACTGAGACTAGAAGAGGCTGTTTCCGACAAATGAGAAGGAATCTGTAACGCTTGGGGGGGGGTGGGGATGGGGAAAACCAGTCCTTTTTACATCTCTTATTTTCTCTTGTCATGGAACAGTTTTGTGAGTGACAGTTTCCTAAGGGTCCGTCCGTCCACCCTCCAGTGGCATCATTGTCTCATACATATCATATGCACAAGACTTTTAGTGATGTCCTCACTAGATGCCAATGATCTTTCCCCAGAAGACTTCCCAAGTACAGTATGTAGTAGCTTTTGATTACAAATGCTGACGTGTACCTTTATTTTTCGGTTGTCATTGTTGGGAGATTTGTCCTTTTACCTTCTTTTGTTAACATCAGTTTGTGAGCCCGGGGTTGGAAATTTTTGGTTGGTCGGGGTTGTTTTTTTTTTAATGAAAAGAAAAAAAAAAAAAAAGACATCTCCAAGCATCATATCATTCGAGAACTTAAAATTCCTTCCCTGCGGAGGGAAAAATTGCAGCTTATTATGCCAGGAGAAAAAATTTTTTATATGCACATTTCCTCCCGTTTGCTCGTTTGTTATTTTGCAATTTGTCGTGGCCCGACAGAGGTTTCTGACCGTTGGGTTTCCAGTTGTTCGCCGAGGTGAAACGACCGCCTGCTCGATTCAGGGTTTGCTGGTGCAGCGGTAAGCGGCATCACGGAGGGGTTTGGGGGTGGGTTTTTTTTTTATTTTGCAGGGGTGAGGGAAAGACAAGGGAGGGCGGATGGGTTGTGGGAGGGAAGGGTGACTCCACGGCTGGCTGGCAGAGCCCTTTGGAGCTGTCTGAGTGCTTGGAAAGGCGTCGGGTCGGTGCAGGTACCACGGAAAGGCAGGGCAAGCACGGTCCTCTGAGAGGAGCTGGCGGCACGTGGTTTCTCGGAATCTGCGTTGTGTTAGCTGCCAGGGTGTGGATGGTTCCCTGCGGATGTGCTCCGCGCCCTTTGGGGACTCCGGTCCCTTCATGAGATGATGCTCTGGGGGCTCTGAGGCGCCTTCGGTCTCGGCTGGTCGCCTCGAGAAGAGCCGGGGCAGCGAAAGCAAAACATCCCTGATCTAGTAGCCTGGATCTCTGGAGGCAAAATGCTGCAGTTGAAGCCGAGTGGTCAATCAGTGGGTTTATAAATAACTGAGATAAATACTTTATTTACTGACCAGGTCTTCGGTACGTGTAAAAACCACCAAGCAAGCACAGGGGGGACACAAATGAGAATCGGACTCGTTCTCCCTGTTCAGCACCACCTCGTATCTTTTTGCACATTCCTGCTACCACCCGCCTTCCTCTGGCCACTTGTGGCATCTTTCCACACATCTCCTGGCCACGGCCAGCGCCGCTGGTGTTTACAAGCCCTTGTCTGCTGTTGCATGTCATCTGCAGGGTCCTCCGCTCGTTTTCAGCAGCGTGGGGTGTTGAAGGCACGTTCCCTGGCAGCTGGTTTGCTGTGGATGTTCCGGGAGCTGAATCCAAGAGGAAGTGTGTCTGGTGTAGATGAAACTCCCAAGCTGTCTAGACCTCTGTGGCCAGACGTCGTCTGCCTAGACTGCTTGTAAAATATGAGGCCACTTCTAAAATACTTAGCATTTTCTGCTTTCAGACCAGATCCGCCGACAAAGACCTTAGGAGTGGCAGCAGAACGTTCCCTACAAGTGAGTGACTTCTCTCCTTAGCTCTTGCACTGTCCCAGTGTTTGGAGCAGAGCTTCAGCAGCAGGAGCTTTAGCTGGAGGAGTTTTCCCTCTCTAGTGCAGGGTTGTATTTCCATTTGTATACAGTAATACCCTGTTCTTGCACCCAAAAATGCATCCGTCGTCACATGAGCATTGGTGGCAGGTGTGTGCTGGGGACACGGGGACTTTCCATGGCGCATCCCCTCTGACAGCAGTGCCATCGCCTGACATCTCTGTCAGATGGCAGAATCTGATGCAGCACAAGGGCCAGGTGGGCTGTAGGCACGTATGCAGGTGGTGCCTGGGCATAATCTGCTGTCTGTCCGTTATTCGGCCTGTTTGTGTAGCGGAGGGAAGCTTTTAATGCTTGTGCATTTAGAAAACACTGCTTCTGGTCGGGAAATGGGCTCAGGCTTGAAAGAGCAGACTGCAAACAAGTTGATGGTGTCAGCTAAACCACACGAAGCTCTTGCAGGGGGCGCACAGAGAAACGAGAGGCTTCTCCGTGCGCCCTGTCCTACAGAAGCGCGGAGCAGCGGCGAGAACCACTACGTGGGGCATCTCCATCTCGCGTTGTAGCTGCTGTATTTTAACAAGGAGCAGTTGTCAGCCTTTCCCAAAGGCATGTCTGGAGCTGTTTGGTGGCAGCGCAGAGTGAGGGAAGCGTGGTGCCGTGCCAAGTTGTCTAGCCACAGCCAACCGGCCGCTTCACGTACAAGGGAGCTTTTGCAAAGAGAACTGTCTGTCCAGAAAACTCACCAGCAAATTCCTGTGGGGCGGCCATGTGGAAGGAGCACATGATGCCCTTCAGTTGTCCTTCCCAGACAATTCGTGACTGTTCTCTGCCGTCCCTTACATTCCTGCAGGCACCGAGGAGGAGCGATGGCCGGGCAGCATCCCTTCCGAGCCAGTCATTATTAGGCAAGGCTTGGAAGGGCCCTTCAGGTCTTCTTCATTTGGAGACGTTTTGTCTTAATGCACTGAATCTCCTCGCGTCGTACACATCTACCTACCAGACCCAGCCCACTGTGAAGGATGGGACCATACCGAGCTCGGTGCCCCAAAGCCGTGGCAGCTGTCTGCAGGACAGAGAAAGCACGTCCTTGTCTCTTCTTCTGACCAAAAATCAGATGGTGTCGGTACCAAAAGTAACACTTTTCCATCTGTCGTATTTGACTGTGTAGGACTAATGGAGAACTGGACCGAAAATAGAAATGATCCATAAAACACTGCAATTTTCTGCATCCCTCCAGCTCCCTTGGGAGCGTGAGGAACCAAGTCCTGTAAAGTACTTTGGTTGTAAATGGCTCTGGAGCATGCTCCAGTGGAGGGCAGAGTCACTGAAGTGACTTTATCATATTTATTTCATGGGTATCAAATGTGCTGCTGTGAAATACGAGTCTAATGGCGAAATTCAACTTCACGGGGAGAACATGTAGCAAGGGGAAAAGGCACTTGCGAGCGTTGACACTGTGAGGTACTGTTGTGCATGTGCATGCGTGCATGTGTGGATACTTAACAAAAATTATCACAATGAGATTTTTTCGGGCAGCTGGTTGCGATTTTCACATTTTCCCTTCACCTTCCAAGCTCCCTCCCAGACCTGCCCTTCTCCTCCTCTGTTTCCCATCGGCACAGCTGCCGAGGGTCACACGCGTGGGAATGGCAGCTGTAGGAGAGCGGAGCAGGACGCTGGGTCGGAAATACTGAGTTGGTTGGCCGGGGAGAAGCTCAAATCGTGCCGAGCCTTGTGGGGCAGGGTGGAGAAAGCAAAACGTGTGAATAGTAAAAAGTTAAAATATATTTAGTGGGTCATTGCCTCCAGCCCTTTACCTGGAATTAGCAGCTCGGAGGCGTGCCAGGCAGATGGAAAAAGGAACTGGTGAGATGCTGCCGTGAGGCATCCCTTGCCCTCGCTGGCTGCGGGGACATGGAAACGGGGCACAATGAGCTGCACTCCCCAAGTTATTTTCACGCATCCCCGGTGAAATCTCAGAACTACCTTTCATAAACTTACTGGGATTTCGTGATTTTTTTTTTTGGCAGCTGAGGGGCTGCTTCCTACAGCCCAGCTTCTCTCCACAGTATCCTCGGTACCAAGCAGTAGCTTTCAGTGGTTGGAATCCACGTGTGGAGCTTCCGTGTGATCCGCGTGAAAGTGGCTTTCCCGGGGTTTACCGGCTATGCAGTATTGATTATTGTAATTCAAATGTGGAGTTTTATCCCACAACTCATTATATAATAAGTCATTATATAGCAGAGCTAGCTTGTTCGCATCGTTGGACCAGTACAGAGCTGCCTCCTGCTCTGGCATATCATGAGCTGAAGAGAGAGGTTGTTTTATCGGTATTAGGTGCTGGTTATAGTAATAATGCTTTTCCCACACCCCTTGAAGTTGTTCTTTCCATTGGTGTTAGAGGAAAGGTTCTCTCCCAGGTTAGCAGGGGCCTGTAGAGAAAACTTGTTGGTGGGTTTGAGCAGTTGAAAGAATTTCTTGTTATATTTTCCAGGCTGATTTATGCAAAACCTGGAGTCAGGGCTTGAACACTGCTGCATCATTAACAGTCGTGTCCTCTGATGTAATTAATCTGTAGCTGCCTTGGATGTGTGAATCCAGAGCATCTGGAAGTGTCTCCGTTGTCTGGTCTGTTTTAGTGGAGTCCATTTTTTTAGTTGTATTTCACCTTCCTTCCCCCATGTCCAAGTTAAGGTTGACTTAACGTAACTCTTCTTCCATCTTCAAACATTTTCCATTTACAAGTTCCACACATACATTTCCTCCTTCTAGTTGTAGGAACAACTGATGTTCTGCTGGCATGAAAGGCATCCTAAAAATTATCTTTGCTGTGTTCCCCTTCTAGACTGCAATCTCCTGGTGGACTAGTGTTTGACACGCTTGCAGCTCTAGGACCAATTGTCCATTTGATCAACCAATTAAGCCAAACCACGTGTCCTCAGGGGTGCGTGAGCTCAGCTGTACCTGCCTGCAGTCCACCCAACCACGTTCTGTGCTGGAGCCCTGGTTTGTGCCTTCAGCACTGGACCCATCTGCTCATCGGGTTGGCTCCACCATGTTCACAGTTCAGTGCTGCTCTGCCACTGGCAGAACCGCTGAGCAGTTCCCACCAAAAAGTTCTCTTCTGTATTGCTGATTTCATCTTGTCATTCCTAATAGCTACTAGAATCCTCCTACTATGCAGAATATCCATGTTTTTTAACTTCAGTCACGCTTTGACCTTGTTGTTGTACTTCTCCGGGATGACTTTGCTTCTTGTAGCCCTTCCCAAAGACAGGACACAAAGCCGGTTTGTGTTTGCTTCTGTATGTGTTGCAGTCTTCTCCCAGAAAACTCTGCAAATACTTCCTGGAATTTACCTTATTGCTCTCCCTCTGTTATTCCTGCCAACTCCTCCGACAAATGTTATTTGCAGAAACTGGGGACTGGAAGCAAGAAATCCTCTCTCCCCACAAATCTTTGTTTGTCTTAATCTGCATTCTCAGCTGTCTTACAACTGATTCAGCAGTTTCTCTCCCTTTTTCTTTTGGTGTGTGTTTTTTTTTTTTGTATTCTGCAAGAAATGTCTCAGCAGCGCTGTGCTTTGTGGGAGGGCGGCAGCCGTCTCTCTTTGGCAGTGCTGTCTGATCTCCGACTTGCTCTCTCCATCCACAGGCTGGTAGATACTCGTAGTGCCCCTGGTTGTCATTCCTGCAAACAAGCCACAAGACTTGACCTTGCGTGCCTCATTTTTTATTTTTTTTTCAGGAACTCCATTTTGCCTTCATGAAAAAAATAGAACAACAAATGTTTGGTTGATCCTTTCTCCAATTCTTTCCTGCCAGTAAGTTTCAGGAATTTTTCAGTTGCCTCAACTGTAGCTTCTACTTCTACCTCTACGATCAGTCTTTGGTTCCTGCACAGATGTCGTGCTGTATCTTCGGGTGATTCCTGCTAAGTCTAGGAGGGAAGGATTAAACTTTGTCAGGTCTTTAATAGCCAGACAGCGATGTTAGCAAAAACCGGTGGAAGGAGTTCCAGGAGGATGAGGGGGAAGCGCGTTATTGTAACGTGAGGTTTAAGCCGACACTCGAATCACTCTTTTCCCCCACACTGCCTTTCTTCTGCACTTCCAGCTCAGTGCCTCCGCTTTGCGGTGAGTTTGGGAGTTTGGGAGGTGGAGGCTGACAAAAGCCGCGGGCCCAGCTGAGCAGAGCCTGCAGGCACCGTGGGCACCAGCCTGACACAGATGGTCTGGAGCATCCACCCTTGCTTGGCCTCGGCTAGTGGAAAATAAATGTGAAGTCTCTGATTGCTCGCGAATATTAGCACTCCGTAGCCTTCGCACAAGAATGTTACGAGCCCCCAAATCTCTGATGTGGCGGCTGCGTGAATGCTGGCGGTGCTTTTGTTCTCAACTGAAAGGGATGCACAGAAAGTAAGAAGTAGGCAGATGTGGGCCTCGGGGACAGTCAGCAGACTTCGGGGGGTACAAAAGATAAATAGGTTTTGTTTCGTGGTGTGGCAGAGGTAAACCATGCTGATAAAAAATTTCATGCCACTAAATCAGGAAAAATGTGAGGCGAATAAGCAGCAGTCACTATTTCTCCCAATGAACCATCTAAGGCAGGAGAGGCAGAATGTTCCTTGGCACAAAGAGTATTCGTTGGAACTCTTTGCTGGAGCACGTTCATACCAAGCATTAGATGGATTGAAAAGATGACTGAACAAAATTGTGGAAGAAAAATCTATGTAAGCCTCCTCAACACAAAAATACCTCTTCCAGTTTTTCTGGGTCATGGATGCCTGGGGGCATGGGGTCTGTAGCAGAATTCCTGCAGCACTTCTTTTGTACCATCGCATTCTTTCATTTTAAATCTCTTAAAAGCCCAAACATTCTTGTCAGGCGTCATTGATTTCCCATTCTTCACTCTCACGGGTGGAGGTTCTCTGTGTGGAGCAGGAGGGTTTCCCGTGTCAGGGGACACCACTTGCATCCCCCTCCCCATCCCTCGTGTCACACAGGGCATCCCTGGGACTCGGAGCTGTGGTGTCATCAGCGCCTCCAGCAGCAGCGATGGCTCAAAAAGGGAGCTGGTGGGCCATCATGCTATGGATGTGGGAGCTCTCTAACCTTGCCTCAAACCTTTTATAATTCAGAGAACGTGCTGCATAGGGCGGGCTGCTGGAGTGAGGAGAAGTCTCTTTCCTTCTTTCCTTCCCCTGCTCTGGTTTGGTTCTGGCAGTGAGACCGTTCCCCCTCTGCTCTGCAGGTTGGCTCAGCCTACGTGAGCGGTTGCTGTTGGTTGCGTGGATGTCTAACCAGACCCATGAGAGCAGCCTCGAGGATGAAAATGCAGGGAAGGAGCCTGGGACAAGCTTGTAAAAGGGACAAAGAGGTCTCGGTGCAATGGAGTGCTTCAGGGCCGGTCTGGGTGCCTGCAGTGAGATCCCAGCGATGCCCCAAGAGCAGGCATTGAGTGCTGGGGACTCAGAGAGGGAGGTATTGAGTTCGGTTGTGAGTGCTGGCCCAGCTCAAGCTGAGCTTGGTCTTCGTGCCCTGGGGACAACTTAGACAAAAAAATCTTTAGCTTAGGCTGCCTTGATGGCAGAAGGGCAAAGCCATTTGACACTGGCAGTGACTCGTTTCCCTCTGCAGAGTAGCCCAGGAATGTGGGAGAAGGGCCTGTCTGGGGCAGAAGAGGTCTCTGGCTGTGTAGTCCTCACCCCCTGCAGACCTTTGTAAGCTGCAGGAGACCAAGGAAGGGACACAACATGTAGAGTTCTTGCTTGGCCCCCTCTGGGCTCTGATCTCCAGTAGGGACTGGAAGGGGCAGGACCAGTGTATTTTTAGCTGGTGGTTTTATAACTTCTCTGATGCTTCTCTTTTCTCTGCAAGTCCCAACTCCTGTGTCCTGGGGCACTGGGGTCATATGAGAATCACAGCTTTGATTGTAGGACAACCCAGCCCTCCCGTGAGGAGTGCAGGTTGCGGGGCTGTGGGTTTCCTGTTGGCAGCCCAGCTTCCAGCGACCACTGTATGTGTTCCCACCACACCTGAGCACCTCAGTCTGTAAAGCACATGTCCTAGAGGCAAGCCAAGGCTTTCCACAGGACTGAGGTGCAGAGGAATAAAGACCGACAGCCACACAGAAGTCAGGGTACGATTCCTGTTTAAACAGCTGAGTTCAAACAGCAGGAGTTCCCAAAAATAACCGTGTTCCCAAAATACTGTGGCAGTTCTGGAGTAAGAACTTGCTCGGGGTCACACAGTGAGGTCGTGGCCTCAGGGCAGTAGAAGCACTGACCATCTTGCTTTCAAGCTCCGGAGTTTTTTCCAAGCTGTTCAACAACGGAAGGGAGTGAGACTCCAGCTCACCCCACCCCGTGTGCTGAGTGGACGTGGACAGACAAGTCTGGTCACCCTTGTCCCGCCAAACAGTGACAAGATCTGGGCAGCGATAAACCTGCCCAGGGTTGGGAGGAAAGATTCCCTGTAAGGTGAGGGAGTCAGGGAGACTTATCATGAGCTTCGGCTCTCAGACAGCTGCAGTCTGTGTACCCTGACGTGTGCCCCTCCTGCAAGGAGAGCACATCCCAGGGTGTCAGGCTGTGGTCCTTCAAGATCATCCAGATTCTCATGTTGAAGTCCTGGCTTCACTTATTCTCTCTTCTTAATGGCCCTCCTGAACCGAGACCACACACCCCTTCCTGTCCTGTAGGAGCTGGAGGGGGAGAAGTCAGGGCCCGGGGGCTCGCATCAGTTCCTTCATACCCTCCCTCCAGTGTCCGTCTACTTTTCAGCTTGCAACTTTCGCACCCTTTTATTTTTTATTGCTTGTCCCCCATCATCAGCTCTCTGTTCTCTGCATTGTTTCTTTTCTCTCCGTCCCTTGCCCAGTATAGAAGAGCTGGATTTTTTTTTTTAGATTTGGGTTGTTGCCAAGGATCCCCTTCCTTGGAGCTGGCTCAGCACATCTCTGCAGGGAATCTGGTTTTACCTACGTTTCTTCCTGTGAAAAAAATCCCCCCTCTGTCTATTCGTCTTCCGGGAAACATCATCCACCTCTCACCCCAGATCTTCCTGGATAGAGAAGTAGGAAGTTGGATGAAATCAGGGCAGGCGTGTTGGGATCCTTGGTCAGTGTTCCCATGGAATAGTTCAGGGAAAAGGATCCAAGCCTGCCTCTTACCCACGGGTAGATGAGCACACCCACCGGTCTGAGGGGACAACTTCTGTTCCCAAGTCTGCTTTGGAAAGGCTTTCCCAGCCATGTCACTCCCTGCTGTGCTCTCGGTTCGGGGTGGGCTGTGCAGCCAGTCTGCCCAGGACGTGCTTTGGGGTCCTGTTTTAAGTTTTGTGGGAGTTTTCAAGAGGTCCAAGGCAGAGCCAAGCAGTAGCAGTTCCTGCTGGAGAAATAAGGCTGGTGCTTCAAAGCACTGTCCCCAGCAAAGCTGTGCTCCCTGCTCCCTCAGCCGAGCCGTGGTCTGAGCGGTGCTGGGGCTGCAGGACGCAGGTGAGTTGCAACGGAGCTCCAAGATCTCCGTTCAGGTGAGCTGGGCACAGAGAGTCAAACTGTCCTCTGCAGCCCCACGTGCCCTATAGCAACGGGCTTCTGAGGGACTGAAGAGCCGACCGTAGCTGTCCGTGTTTCCACTTTAGAAAAGTCCTTGCAGGGAAGATATTTTCCTGGCTCAGAGAGTGAAGCCCAGGTCAGCAATGCAAGGGAGAAAGCAAGAAGGTCCCGGAGGGAAGGAAGCCTTATGCTGGGGTCTGAGAAGTGGGATGGGGAGGTGGCTGTGCTGTAGAAGGGAGGAGGGTGGTTGAGCACTGCGGCAACGAATCCTCTTGCCGGTGAGGGCGTTGGGTGACTGTGGTTTGCTCGTATGGCTCCTGCAGTGTGACAAGGGGTGAAGACATCAGCCGTCAGTGGCGGGTTGCTGGAGGAGCTGCCTACATCGAAGGGAAGGTTTGTAGGGAGGGAAGGTTTTGCTGGGCTCCCACCTCCTTGTCACGGCTTTGGACGGAGCTGGTGGTGTAGGACAGGGAAATTATGTGTATCCTCCAACTGCCCAAAGACGAGCGTGTCTGGTCAACGCTACATCTCGTCATCCCCCTGACACTACTCCGAGGATCCATCAGCTGGGCCCCAGGGGCGTCCCCAACCCTGGTTTCCTACTTGTCATCCTCCGTCTGTGTTGGCCGTGGCCCTATGGACAACGTAACGCTTTTCATGACAGTATTTGTATTTTTTTAATTGTGAATGGGGAGATAGTGTGCAGGTCCTTGTTACACAGGGATGTGTCTTCCATTCAGACCAGGGCTTCCCCTGGCTTCGTCAGATGTCTTTCGATGTTACTGAGGAAAATAAAGAAAGAAATAAATCAGATGTATTTATAAAGGAAACAGAAACCCGCTGCTCCAATGCCTTTGTAGGAGTATTTTTAACAAAACATTTTTTCAAAATAAATGTGAATTGTAAAGTTTGAAGCATTTGCTTGTGGCTTTCTTTTCTAGGTGCTTGGTCCAACTTTCACCCTTCCCAGTAATACTGTTTGGGTGTAACTATTTGGTAGACAAACGTGAGGGATCTCATAGGGAAAGAAAAAGATGCCCAGAATTTGTTCAGTCCCTGGGAAATGACTTAAAATAAACAGATACCACTGTTACCCTGCTTAAACCATTTAGCCTGAATAATTAATTGACAAATGTAGCCATTTGCTCCACTTGTAAATTATCCGGGAGGACACTTGGTTTGTCATTAACTTGCTCTTTAGTTTAAAAGATGCTACAGATTTATATGGGCACGTTTGAGTATTTAAACTTAGGACCTCGGTGATGATTTTGCTTGGTCTTCATTGTTCATCAAGCAAGGGGGGGATATCTGAGTCCTGTGATGCTTCAGCTCCCCGGGGCATTGACAAACAATTGTAAACAGGAGGAGGAGGAAACTCAAGGCCAGTCAGTGTCTAAGCACCTACCTCCCAGCTTGAACTCCATGTTGGAAGTCAATCATAGCTGTTTTCATGAGAATCTTGCTCCCCGACAGCCCTCCGTGTTAAAAAATTAAAAAAAGAAAAATCACACATGTAAATGATCATTGTAAATCAGTGAAAGGATCAAGTTCTATTGAAATTAAGTCAATCCTTTTATTTTAATTACTATCCACAAATTCTTCTCTGCAGTAATCTTTCAGCCCTTCAAGTCACACACATTGAGAGAACTAGGTGTAGTTTAGATGATTGATATAAATAATATAGCAAATAGACTGTATAGGCCATTAGCTGCCATAATCTAACATTCAGCCGCAATAAAGAGTTTGACTCATAAGAAGAATCATCAATAATTTAGTTCATAATCACAGATCTGTGATGTCTGATTCTGTCACCCTCCTACTTCCCTTCCAAAGGAAAAGGAGATTTCTGCGCGCATTTGGCAGGAGAAGTTTAGGTTTGTGTGTTTGTAACCGAGGTAAATACTCCTGTAGGCAGGAGACACTTCTGTAGAGCTACGGTCAGAGCGCAGGGGCTGGGTGTACACCTGAACCTTTGGGTCGAGACCTCAACCTGCCCACTCCAATCTCTGCACCCGATCAACGGCCAACAGGTCTGAAATGTCAACGAGAAGCACTCATGGGGAGTATCAGACTGAAACCAATGAACCCAGCAAGTCTTTTAATTGACTGCTAATCAGCAACATTCCTTCTGGCACTCCAAATCTAGAAATAGCCAAAAAGGGTGTGAGTTTGCCCCTTTTTCGTGGGATCCTGGAAAGCCCCTAAAGGAGCCTCATTTCCCGCAGGGACAGCTCTTCCCAGGAGCCTGGGAGTGATGAGAAGCAAAGGACACAAGCCACAGGAGAAGGAGGGCTGTAAAAACTGGGAACCCTGGGCCCAAGTGCTTCTGAGCCATATGGACGCGAGCGCAGCTGCTGCGTCCCCCCAGACTGACCCTCAGCACAGACGAGGGTCTGGGCAAGTGTCCTGCTTGGGGACCCCCAGGATCAAAGTTCTCTGGGGACAATCACGATGGGGAGGAGAGGATGGGTCAGGTGACCCAAAATGACCAATCACAGCATTCTTCCCATAGTGCTCAGTATAAAAGGGCCCCTGGAAGAGCCCTGGGGCCATTGGTGCTGCTGGGCTGGAAGGGCTGATGGTGGCTGTTCCTCCCCCACCCCGGTGCTGCTGGCGTTCCCGGCTCTGTTCTCACGCTGCAGAGGAGCACTGCTTGCTGGGACAGGTCCTCTTCTGGCTTTTTTGGACTGGCATTGGGACTCTGGGCTTGGGCGCTCCCATCTGCTGCTGAGTCCAGTCTGGGACTTTTTTCTTGCTCGGGACCAAGTTGTCATCCAGAAGGTGCGAGTTCTGTATTAACATATTTTCTTGTATCTTTGAGTGTATTTGCATGCTTGTATAATGTCTGTATATAGTTCAGCCATCTTCATTGTTATTCTAAGTGTTATTTCCTTTTTACACTGGTTCAAGGTTTTTTTCAACCTCAAAGTCTCTCTCGTTCCCCTGTTATTCTTCCTGGGATGGTGGGGGCAGGATCACAGAGAGCATCTGTCAGAGTTTAGTGACCGGCCCAGCCTTAAACTTGGACTTCAGGGCAGCAAAGGCGTTTAGTGTCTGTCTTGTCTGGAAAGCTCGACTCCCACCCCACGCTTCAGTTTGCCAGGAGAAGTGTTGTCTTCATCTGGGGCAAGACCCCATCTCTGCTGCAAACCTGTTGAACAAACGATCAGCGTCAGATCTCAAGAGTTTCTTTGGGCGCGCCTGAAGTTCTTCCCAAGTAAGCCACATTTTCAGCAATATTGGTGCCAGGTTGATGCATTACTCTGGGCTGGACAGACTCCTCCTGGCTCTCCCATGACCAATTATTTCATCATGAGTGCTCTCAGCACCCCGTTTCTCCTCCCAGCCCTACCTGCTGCACCAGGTCACCCACCCTCCCCAGAATATCTTTATAAAATGTCCAATGCTGCAAGGTCCTGGTCACCTGGGTTCTTCTGTCTGCACCGCGTGTACAAAACACCTACAGACCATTAAGGGAAGCTGCTGAGCACGTAACCACTTGACAAACAGGTAAAGGTGCCATTTTGCAGGATATGCTGGGAGGTGGAACGTTCGTACTCGAAGCTGGTAATAAATAAGAGCAACGTGTCTTTCATACAGCAACGGGCAAAATGCCTGGCACCGTATGGGAACACGGGGAAGGGGCATGATGGTGATGCCCAAATAGGAAACTAGTGGCTCTGGAGTTACAACAATATCTGCAGTACCGGGCTATCGGAAAGGATTTCTCTTTGGTAGCCGATGCATCGTGCCGTCTGCTCTGAATATTTAATGTGTGCTTACCCGTTTCCCCCCTGTGGTTTTGTATGGATTATTTCTCTCTGATTTCATGTCAGGATCCCTTTAATTTACTGCGGAAAGCAATAATTCCTGGGTTGTTTGGCCGATGAATATCCTTTCTGGTACGTTTGTGTCTTACACTGCCTTAGAGCCTGCATGAAATTTTAATTTCTCTTTGCTTAGCTCTGGGTTTGCTTTCTCCCTTGAGCACAATGCAGGGGAAGGCTTTGTAGCTTCGCTCACTCGCAGAAGCATTGATGTCTACTTCCCATTCAATTTCCTGTTTATTTGCCTGCCTCTGCCAGGTTTTTCCCTTATCTGGTGCTAGACAGAGCTTTAAAAAAGTATATATTTCTGCCATTTTGGAATGCGCTAGTGTCATAAATGTATAAAATCTGATATTTTGGAGACACCTCTCATATCCCAGGTATTGTGCTTTCTTTCCTTGGCTTTTTCTGGTCTGCAGACTCTTGCATAATGGTTGATCTTGCCGTGATTATTAGATACAAGCCCGTTGTGAGGCATTTTTCTTAAGGCATTGCATCCGTTGTCTGCACTGCTCCTCCTTTGCATATTTATGTCCCCTCTTCTATATTTCTTTATTCGCTTTTCACAGTTTTGACACACTTTTTTTCGTCATATATCCGTGTTTTCTCCACTCTACCTCTGGGTCTGCTCTGCTTTGTTCATGTCGTGCTTACCAGCTTTGTTCATACCTCTGCCACCAAGAGAAATAAGTGAAAGCCTTGCTGGTTCTCACCAAGGCTTTTTTATCCTTTGTATAAGTGTTGTTAGAGCACTTAGAAGACAAACCAAATACAACGGGCATCCGAGCTCATTGTTGGGCCAGTTCTGCTGAGCGCTCACCCTCTGTCACTATGGTTTTGCATTCCTCTGCTCAGGAGCAGGATCTAGTGCGCACTTGTTTCCTATTCACACTTTTATTTCCTCTTCTACACCCTGCAAGACCTTTAGGATAATTCTTTTCCAATGCACTTTTATTAGCAGAGCATGATGAAAGCTTTGACTCCTCCTTTCTTTCCACGGGCGCAGTAATTTTAGCTCCCTTCCAGTTTCGTGTGACGGTGCCTTACTCCCGTTAATTGAGGACATACATTAGAGAGGAGCACAAGAGCCTCTCTAGGGATTTCAGACTAGGAAACCTTTCGTTTTCTTCAAACTGACATTTCCCACAGACCGTTTTTGACTTGTGGGGACCATCTCTTCCTTAGTGCAAGACCAGTCTGTGGTCTACATCCTCACTGGTGTTGCCTCTGGTACCTGGGATCTCACCAGGCTGGGCTGTCTATGTCCTCGTGGGCCATATTGCTGCAGCATTTTCATCCAAGAGTCTTCAGAGAGTTGCCCACCAGCAGATAATTTTCTGGCTGTGTAGCCTGACCTGTTTCATAGCGCGTGCCGTGAGGCATCCCAGATGAAATTTCTGCTTAGAATTTTGGTTTGCACCAGCATTGGTAGCAGCAGCTGCTCGGCAGCCTTGGGTTCCCATTAGAGGTTCTACCTGTGCGAGGTGGATTCGTGCTTTCTTCTGCTGGTCCCATCAGAAGGCTTTTTCCATCAGCATTTGCTCACCCAAAGCGTACACATCTGCTGCTCGGCTGAGAGGATAGGAAACGCCAATGCTTGGTGACTCCACTGGAGAGATTTTTCCGTCCAACTTGTGTGGGGAAAAACATTTCAGGAAAATAAAACCACAACAAATCAAGGTCACAGGGAGCTCGCCGATTCAAACTGCTCAGTGGCCTGGATTTATGATTTTTTTTCTTTTCCAATTAACTTCACCTTCCCTAAGTGGAGATTTCACACCCCTCGTGTTAAGTAAATTGGTGTCTGGATTTTTATGAGCTTTGGCAGGAAAAAGTGGCCAGTGAACCAAGAAAAATCCAGAGCTTTTGGATGGGGGCACCCAGGATTTCAGGCTCACATCTGAACCAAAGGAATGATTGTGGGAAGTCCTTTGATGAGTGAAGACAATCATTTTGATGCAATTTATAATTAAATATTGTTGTGTATCTCCGTTCTTCCAGAACCTCCCCCTGCCACTGGAGTTTCATTTGGGTTATTTATGCATCGGTGATGTATTCTGAATGCCTCACTAACATTGACGGATATTACACTTGATGTTTTTCCTTATGTCCCTTTGGTGGTGCAAATGTGAGAAAGGGCAATGAACTTTCAATGACTCTCTTGTATAACTAAAAAAAAAAAAAAAGATTTTTTTCATCGGGTTCAAAAGTTCAGCGCGTCAAGAGAAATCATCTTCTTGGCGCCATTGCGCGGGGGGCGGGAGAATTTTGGGGAGGTTTTTATCTAATAGCGAAAGATAATTAATCTGGGATGCAAATTTGGTAATCGTCACCAACGCTGGCTCTCGAACCGCCATGTTGATAAATTATTTGTTGTGTTTTTATTAACCTCTGTGACCCAACGGAGTGGGTTTGCCACGCTGCGAGCTGCTTACATGGAAGGACAAAAAGCTCTTGGCGCGCCATTCATTGCGGTAATAGCGCCTCGGGGTCCCTTCAGTCTGTGCTTCGCTGAGGTTGGTAGAGTCAGAGAAAACAAGGTCTTTCACTTGACAGCAGGGTGAATGATGGGAAGGCAACATGGAGAAAGAGCAAAGCGAAAAATCCCAATGATTTCATCTCTCTCCGTGAGTTCTTGCCGAACTCAAGGCTTGGGCTTTTGGGAAGGCAATGTTTCTTCAACACATGGTCATCTGGAGGGATTGAAAGGCAATTAAGTCTAAAAATAAATGTGTTGGCAAGAAATGTCTGTTCTGGAAAAGGGCCGTTGTTTTGGGTGTCCAAGAAAAACCTAACCAGCTTCTGTGCAATGGAAAAAGAAACCCAAAGACCAACTTCACGGCAGTTAACAACTTTTTATAGTAAACAGCTTCTCTGGATGATGGGCCGTGAACTTCAGTGAAGCATCGGATCACTCAGCTACTGCGTAGAGAAGCACTTACGGACACCTTGATCCTCACACAGCCTTTCCATGGCATAGTTATGGGACCTCAGAGGCGGGGAAGTCAAACAAACCTCGGCATTTTCTCCACGAATGAGACTGTGCTCAGGGTGTTTTCCCACCAACGACATCTACGAGGGGAACGTTGCCCCATTGTGGAGCACCCGTTGGACAAGGGAACGCAGAGGTCAGTGGTGGGGCAGACGTGCTCTTGTCACTTCATCCTGTTCGCCTCCTGGCTGACCCTGGCCTTGAGGCTACGCTTGCCTCTTCATCTAGGATTGCATGCACTCCGTGGAAAAAGGAGATAGGAGGGAGAAAAACTTTGGAATTCAGGAGACAGCAGTTCTCTGGGATGCTCTCCGCTGAGAGTCATTTCATGAGTGGATCAACAAGTGGTACGTGCAGACAGTTGCCTGCCGGGATCCCTGGCACGTTCGGAAAAGTTTTCCCTGGAAAATAGTTTGAGCCACTGATGGCAACGCACTGGTTCAGCAGAGCGGCAGATTGCCTCTGTTTGGAAAGTGGGAAAGTCACTCCCAGTACTTGTGGAGACACTTGCAAATGATCCTGCTCGTCTTTATACACTGAACTTTGAAGCGTTTTTTTGGCTAGGATATGAATCAGTGGCATGGGATGTGAGTGCCAGCAAAGGAGATGAAATTTAAATTTTCAAGAGGGTGACTCTGCCAACTGACTGACTGGGCCAAAAAAAAAAAATTAAGATTTTGTGAACTGTGTTCACTATCACCAGCACAGGAGTTCAGTAGTTTTAGAGCAACTTCTGGTGCTTGTTGTTCAGGGGCCAGCTCTGTCTCTGGTCATTTTTTTTCTTCTTGGTTAGTGCTCCGTGACTGATGAGGATCTCAGTAAAACACAAATTGATTTGCTTGGCTTTCATGGTCACCTCTGGACTGTAATTACTCAGGCAGGAAAAATTAATTAGTCCAGTGTGGGCCGACTGCTGCTCTCCAAGCACTGCTGCATCTTAATTGGAGAGCTCCGGAGAAAGGTGCTGATTCACACCACGGCGCGGCGGGACGGGGATTTTTCCGGGGACAGAGGGTGAAGGGGGCTGAAGGTCAAGATGAGATATGTTGCCTGTTCCAACATCAGCAGCTGTACCTCCTTTCCTCTCCTCAGCTGCGATAACGAGCCCATTAAAACCCCCCAGCCTCTTTCAAACAACTGAAATAAAAAAGACCATGCATTTAGTCACACGAGTCACACATAGATCTTTGCAGGGTATGTAATGCTCACTAGAAAAAAAAAACAAAAAAACAAACCCCCAAAACCCAACAAAACTCAGAGGCAATTGTTTTCTAAGTGATTATTCTCTCACTGATTTCCACGATGCCATTTGCAATGACGGCGCGACACCGGCACTTGGGACCGTGAAAATCTGAGCTGCTGGGACGGGCCTCTTCGGCAGAGAAATTTTTGATGGTTAGAGACAAGCTCGTGACATTGTGGATGGCTTTGCTGAGAAGAGATGCATCCACCTTCGCTGCATTTGCCGAATTATTTCGATTTCGGCATCGCCTCCGTTCCCCCAGTTATAATGTGATTTGGTCGAGCTGCCCGCAACAAGTTTGTTTTCAGTTGTGCTGTGAAAGAAACGCTGGTTGTCGAGGTGGAACATTACTCAGCCCTCACTCAAAAACTGGTGTGGGTGACTGCCTGAGGAAATGAAATTCAGCAGAGAGTATTTTTCAGACAGTTCCCAGTGATTATTGCAGCTTGGGTGTGGGTTTTGCTTCACTTCCCATGTGTCCCTACCCGGCGCCGCGAGAGCTGTGATTTTCTCGTGGAGGATCATCCCTGCTCACAGATTTGCTAATTAAATGAAGTCTTGTTAGGAAAAACACTTTTACTGAGCTCAAAATATTTTCATGTTGGGTTTTTTTTGTTCTGTTTTTTTTTAAAGATCTGAGACTTGATACTTAAACTAAATCTGCGGTGAAGATGGGGTGCACTCCTGCCTGAAAGAGAAAATAGAAAAAAAAAAGTATATTTATATATGTAATTGCCATTATTTAAGCATGTGCAATAATCATTTTGTTGTACTTAAAACTAGCAGGGTCACTATTTCCAGAGCAGAGAACTGCATTTTGAGAATAGGTGAACCAGTTGGATGGAGATCTCAGAGGGAAAAAAAGATGGATTTGAGATTTGTCTTGAGGAAGAGTTGATTTAGGGGACATCTGAAAAGAATGAGGGAGTAGCCTCCCTTCCATGCCCCTCACAAACAGGCGAGAAACTACTGGGTTTATTTTGCATGACAAGATTTAGGTTAGAGTCACCAGGGAGATTGGGAAATGTTTTAAGGTAGAGAGGTGTCATTCCTCAGGTGCAGAGATGGAACAAGGGAACCCCCCAAATTCTTTTCCTGTGACTCCGGGACTGATTGCTCCCTTGGAGGCTGAAATGAGGAACATCGCGCCGGCTTTGAGCTTGGTGTTCTCGTGGGTTTGTCGGGCTGGCGTTGCCTTTTGCCACTGAGCTTCAGCTCCATTCCTGACCGAAGTTTTGTCAGTCCTACAGGACAATTTTCCAGGTGAGTTGGAGCTACTTGGGCAGCACCCACATAATAAAACCATTCTCCCCTGGAGCTGGATTTGTCCATATTTCATCTGACGGATGAAATTCTATCTGACAGATAAGATTCTTCTTAGGATGATGCGTTTGGGTTGCCGTATTGACCTCAGTTCTGCACTGGCTGCATTGTTGGAAATTTTTATATGGAAAGGGCTTTTCATTCAAACTCATTTATGCAAAATTAAACTTTTTCTTGGAAAAAAAGAAAAATCATTATCATTTAAATGCTCCGCTTTTCACAAACTTACTGGTATCTAAAATTGATATTTTAATCAAAGCATTGCTAAACATCTATCAAACTAATTTAAATAATTACTGCTTTGCTGTCTTTACAGTTTTCTGTAAGCAAATGCAAATGAGCAAAGAGTGATTATTTCAAAAATCATTTTATTAGCTTTAGAAGAAATCTTCCTTACAATCTGATAGATGGTGTAGAACAAGGAACATATGTTGGGTGCAGTTAATGGAAAGCTTTTCATCATCTTGGTACTTAAAAGAATTATTTTCCCATTTTTACCAGTTTACCTCTACGTAAGGCAATTTTTACATTAAAGACTTGATAATGGTTTAACCACAGTGTACCTCTTTTAGGAGATAAAATGTCTCTCTCTCATTGTGAGCTTTGTGACACCAAATGTAACTGAAGAAGGGAATGGATTTGCTCCAGGCCTATGGCTTGAGCGTAACAGGTGCAGAAGTAAATTTATTGGGAAGGTGGGATTTTAAAGCTTAAAAAAATGCTCCGGTGTCAGTACCAATATTTTCTTAATACCACGTCTCTCCGAAGCTTCACCAATAGCTCTGCCTCTCTGCCTGAAAACTGTTCTAATTTTGTCTTTGTTCCCCTCGGTTTCTGTGGCTTAAGTACCATTTATTATTATTAATTTTAATTTCCTATGTGAGATAGGTTTTCAGTCATTCTTACTTTCTTTCTGCAGCTTGTAACCTCTCAAACATACCTCTTTTCACTTCTTACTCTCCCTTTTGAATTTTGAATTTTAAGTACCCATGCCTTCTCCGCAGAGATCCCAGAGCTGCTTAGTCAAACTCAATAATTCATTTCCTTAGATTTCAAAGTTTGCCTTTCTAAGCTTCCCAACCTTCATTCTAGACCTACTTTTGCCCATTTTGAAATTTAAAGTGAGAAAAGTCGTCTCTCAATCACTGCACTTTATTCAAATTTTACTACATTTAAACCCATGCAGGAGCTAGGTCTAAAATGGTTTTTCTACTTACTTTTTGTGAAGAAATCCATCACCTAAAATATCTGATGCAATAAGCGGTAATTATCTTTCAATCCATTTCAGAGATGTTAGTCTCCCATGATTCCCCTTCATGCTCTACAGCGTCTCATCCCGATGAGGCTGGAGCTGGGGCACAGGGGAGCTTGGGGAGATTTTCTTTCTCTCTCCAGCCATCCCTCCTGGCAGGGGTTTGCACCAAAACCCACTTTTACCCTTGCCGTAACATCTCATTTCTCTACCCTCCTCTTCTTACTGACACAACAGCACCACCTCCATCCATCCATCCACCCAGCGCTGAGGTTTCTCACCATCCCTGTGACTTCCATGTCTCTATTTCACCCTTCCACATGCCAAAACAGTTTCAGGTCCTGTATGTGAGCATCTCAAAGTTTGCTTGATGGTTTCATCTTTCTCACATTGCCACTGAGTGTCAGGTCCCTGTCACTTTTGATAGCCCTTGGGTGTTGGTTTAACTGCTCAGCCTTGTCTTTTGTGCTGGTACCCCAATATCTCCTCAGTCCATACAGCTGGTCATGGTCTGAATCCTGCCCATTTACCTTTCAGGAAATCATTCACCCTCCCTGAAAGACAGTTTGCCTATGCTAAACTACAACTGTCTGGCTTCGTAACATAATTATGCTATAAAAATTAGAGACTTTTTGTCTTTTCTGATTCTTCTTGCTTGGAACAGGGCAGGACTATCTCTAGCTTTCTACACGAGCTCTGAAGTCTTTTGTGATTTTTGCAATTTTGTGTTACGCTACATTTTTCCTTCCAGCGTAGGGCAGAAGTCACCGTTAATAGTGTCAAAAAAACCCAGAAACATGACATTGAAAATTATATTTTGGTGTCGAATGCATATAACAAATGTTAACCTTTTTCAGTCACTTCGAGGAAAAAAAGATCTAAGCCCCAAAATGTCAGAACTGTGGCAAAAGAATTAGGAGAAACAATATTTTTTCAGAGCTGGGATGTTCTCCTTTCAGTCAGCTGGGTGGGCAGGGCACCAGACCTGGATGGCTTCAACTCATGGCCTGTACCCCAAATGATCTGCAGGAAGCTCCTCTTGTCTTTGTGCCTCTGTTTCTCCTCCCACTCTCTTGTCGCGTCCGTTTATTTTAATATCTATCTCTCAAATTGCTTCTGATCTGTGTCCGTGCAGCATCCAGCACAATGTGGTTCCAGGCTCCAGCGGGACCCCTGGGCTTTACCATCCTACAAACAAACAACGACGGTAGTGAGTGTAATTACAACAGTCAAACTGCTCTAGCTCTGCGTCATTAGCCATGCCCTGAGAAAAATAACCTTTTAATCAGTCTGATATGTCAGCTGTGGCTTCCTTCATTGTCACTGGCCATCTAGAAAAATCCATGGCTGTTGATCGGAAACACGATGGCAGGCGTCTGGTGCCCGTGCAGAAAGGACTGAGACATTTCATCCTGTGAAAATATCACAAACAACACCACCTCCCCAAGGGCTTGGATCACTGTTGCACCGCTGGCACCACCAGCAGCACTTTCCTGTCTCAGGCAGTTGGTGCTGGGGCAGTTTCTCAGTGCTCTGGGGACCGTAGAGAGCAACGCCTCGTACATGCGCACGTAAATCAGCTCTGGGTCTAGAACTGGACCACATGGGCTTTCTGTGACAGGGTGCTGAGAGCAGGCAGCAAGACCAACCTAACCATCCAAAAAACAACTGGTGGTACACCTGAATCTCTGCCGTGAAGGTTTTTGCAGGCTCCAGTGACCACCTGTGAATCACGACACCTTTGTGAAGCCCTTGGAATCAATATAACACATCGATCTCTTGCCCTTGTTCGACCTGAGCTCACACTTCAACCTGGGATGCTCTGACAGTGACTGGCTTCTTCGTAAGTCTCCCTGCCAGCTATTTGAGGTGTCGAACTCCAAGAGGCATTTGTCCTCCAAGTCTTCCTTCCTCCAGAAGGGTCGTGAGGCTGAGGAGTTATGATGGGAGCTGCATCGGAGGCTGGTACGTTGGTGGAGTCCTCCAGGAGCTTTGAGGAAGAGGGACACGATAGGGCAGCTTTGGTGCAGGCGTGAACCACAAAGGACCACAGCAGGCATGTGCTCCTGGAGACAGCAAGGAAAAGAAAGTCCTTGTTCTCCTTTTTTTTTTTCCCTAGATAAAATCTAGAGGGTGCTTTGTTTTGTTTTCAAGAGCAGTTTCTTTGGGTATTTATGGAAGGGGACCAAGAAAACCCATCTGTACGTTAAGGATAGTTCAGAGTCCTGTCACAAAAGACAGCTGACCACCTCATATTTCCTATATTTTAAATGTATATTTTACAATGACAATATAACTAATACATTTTTAAATATTTAATTAAAGAGTATGAAACCAACACTGGCCTTGTGAAATCGTTTTTCTTACCTCTGCTACTCCCAGGAAAAAACTTCCCTTAAATTTCTTTTGTTTGTATCTTTTAATGAAATCAGTTAATAACCCAATTAATCATTTCCCTTTATCCTATACCTATTTATTTTCCTTAACAGTCTTTTATGTGGAACCTTACGAAAAAAAAGGTTTCAAAAATCCAAATAAATTACATGCACTGAGGTCACCTTGCTCTCCGATTTTATTAACTTTTTCAGGTTAACGAGGCATACTTCTCCTTTCAGAACCTCTGATGGTTTGACCCAGTCAAGCCACACTGTGTTTATCTGAATGCTGTATTATTTGATTCTTAATTAGACTGTTTCTCTGGGACTAGTGTTCCTGACGCCAACGGGCAACTTTCTAATCTTCTTGGTAATTGCTGTTAGTGTGGGTATAAGGACTGATGCAAAGTCCACTGAAGACATTAGAAAACAGCCTCAGGAGCTCCTTTAAATCTGCTGCAAAAATAACTTTTGGGTTAGCGAACTCCTCTGACAGCTCAGGTCCACCAAGGAAGGGGAGCTCTGCAGGAGGATCAGGACAGGGAGAATGCGGGACAGCAAGGGAGGAGGTGACTGTTGGCCTCAGAGAATGAAATATCTTTCACTAAGGGAACGTGGTGGACTGGAGCTCTAGGAACTACAAGGATGTCTTCTACATTTTGCATAAAGTTTTGTATTCTCTGGTTCTGGGCTGTGGCTTTTCATGTCCTGCAGTGGGCTCCAGAGAAGATTCCTCTGTTGGGCAGAGAAAGGAGATGTGCTCCAAAAGTAGCGTGGGGTCGAGGGGGTTGTACAGCAATCCCCCACCTCATTCTTTCTTCAGCTGGAATCAATCATTATTCTCAATTTGAATCAGTTTTGGGGAGCAGGAAGAACACGGTCACTGAACCTGTGCTTTCTCCTAAACCACATCACAATGCTTGTCCTCCACTTTACATTCTTTAACCTTTAGATATTTCTCATTTTCACGAGTGTTTTCCTTCTTCGTGCCTCGCAGAGACTTCATTGCTCGTTGTGTGCGTATCCAGGACCGAGCGGCTTTCTCTGCTCCCTCTGCTTCTTCCCCACGTCTTGCCTCCCTTCCCCACGGCTGGACAGCGTTGCCTTGATCGGTGAAGTGGCAACATGTCATTTACACCATAACCTGCTGAGATTCCGGCGTGGCCAGGAGAGCTATGGAGCACAGCTGCAGACCAACGGGAGACCACCAATCACTCCCAGCTCTCAACTGCTTGTCGCACTCCTGCAGTATGTAGGCTGTGATGCTGCCAAGAGCAATCTCATCTCCTCAGCACCCATCCATTTCTGCTCTTCCCAGACCCTCAAGGTATCCTAGCCGAACCACCCCCCGTCATCTTACCCCATCTGTCTGTCCTGCATTCCTCTTTCCTCGGGGCCCATCTTCTCTTTTCAGCAACGGTAGCTCCTGCTGCTTGACTCCCTGCTGCCCCGTTGACTAGGGATGATGTGGAATGAATAGCTGAGGTGGTAGACAAATTCACAGCGTGTAATACCACTAAAATCTAAATAACATTAGATTTAAACCCAGTAGACGTTTCAAAGTCTAATACCCAGTACAGACATCTATTACAGGAGATTATGTCTTTCAAAACAGTGACTTGGGGTTGGAGTGGGAAAAAGAATTTCTTTGTATACCAAACTAGAAGATCTTTAAGGTCCATTCTGTCCCAAACCATTCTATGATTCCATGCCTCTACAATGCTGCTTTTTGGGCACAGGGGAACATAAAGGTGCTCTTGGGTTCATTTGGTTTAGCCCAACTCATGACTCTTCCCAAGTCCAGTCAAAAATAACTTATATTTTCTAGTACTAGAACTGTCCATCAATGCAGAAGAGTCTTCTCTGCTATTGTTAATGTTCAGCTCCCTTTTTACTCCATACTCCTCCCTCATCATGACAACGTTCTTCTGGCTAAATTCGTGATGGGCTCTAGCTCTGTGACCTGCAGCGACACCAAACCTGAGGAGTAACAGCCCAGTTCCAGGAATGGAATTTGTAATGCTGAATTTGGGGGATCTGCATTCAGCGGAGTGAATATTGGAAAAAAAAAAAAAAAAAAAAAAAATCAGACCAGAGCCTAGGATCTGTGACAATGATGACGCTGAGCACAGGAACATCCGTGGCCCTACGTTGGAGATGACAATGACACAGGTTGTGTGGAGTTTCTTCCACATGAGTTCATGTGTCTGTACAAGAGCAGCACTTAGGCAACTTGTGAAATTGGGATTTGGAGCATGAAACTTATTCCTATGTTTAGACGCTTAGATCTCTGTCTTCTTAGGAACCACTCGGGGCTGTGTGGTATCCTGCAACCAGAGCACCTGCCCAAGGAACAAAGGGCTACATCCTACACCCCAGCTGAAATCCGTAGGCACAGCTGCAATTATTTGCAGAAGGGAGAACAGAGGTACCTCCCCACACCACCCTCGCTCACTGTGTTTATTCCGAAACTGGAAAAGGAGCAGAAAACCCATGGGTTGCTTAACGAACCAGCGGGTGGGAAGTTTCTTGTGTGGAACCTGCTGGAAAAAAAACACCTTGAGGTTCTGCTCTGGCTGCTCCAGCGGTTTACATTTGACATTGATTGGATAAGATTAAAAAAATATATGTCCAAAGAGCAGGGACTAGAGAGCGTGTCTCTGGGATGATCCTGGCTCAGTTCTGTGCTGTAGGGTGACAGCAAGACACATTCTGCATAGCTCAGACCCGTGCCCATCAGCACCAGCTTCCCAGGGGAAGCTGGATTTGAATTTATGCCGCACGATCTCTGTGCGCGTCTCCGGCGTGTGGCTGCTCCCTGGGTCAGGGCTGGGCTGCTGCTGAAGCACAGAGTGCCCGTGGACCACAGGCTGTGTCCAGCGTGTGCTGTGAGCGATACCAGGGTGTGGGCTTCAGGGAACTCAACACCTGATCCTGGTGAGAGAGAAGGAGAAACATAAACATGGTAAGTACATTGAGGTATCGCCTTCCACTGACAGAGAGAAACGCCACTGCTCAGCTATCTTTAGTAAGGCTTATCCTAAAGGTTAATCTCGAGCTAGGTCATGACATGAATTTAAAATATAACACTGTGGTTTGGATTCATCTGTTGGCTTTTGAACTTACCTATCTCTCCCACGTGGAATAACAACGGAGAATGCCAACTTTCAGGTGTAATGAGGCAAGTTTCTCTTCTCTGGAAATGCTCCGTTGCCGCCTCTGCCCAGAAAGAAGCACCATCACAGTCAGCGGCACCGTTCCTGCTCCCGCAGCTGGGTCTTTCCCCTCAGAATTAGGCACTGTCCACAAAACCAGGAAAGAGAAGCCATCCAAAGCCCTGCTCTGGCAGCAGTGGTGGAGGCTGTGGGAAGCTTGAGTTCGTATCCATCTTGTGCCTGAGCCTCTGAACCTGTTGTTGTTCCTGTACAAGCTCTCCCTGTACAACACTTACAGCATCTTCAGACTTATCCAAACCCGGTGCATCCGGATATGCTGCTCTGCTCCAGGCGTGGCCAGGCTGTGGCTGGAATGTGGACTTAGCCCTGACATCTGGGGCCAGGTCAAACGGACAAGGTCCTTGCCATCTGCAGGGTCAGCAGAACCTTGCACCACGTAAAGGCAGAGTCTCCCGCAATAGAAGGGCAAAGTCTGCGGGAATTATTGGACGTCCATGTCTTCCTTCTCTCTGATCCCTGAGATCTGGGCACCATTCACAAAATGAGCATAAGGGGTCTGTCTCTGACCCAACACGAAGGAAATCACTGCCCCTTAAAACCAGATCACCATGCTTTGGTGACTTCATCACAATTTTTGTGCCGTTTTGAAGGGGAAAGGCTGGCTGCTGCTGTGACCTGCCCCAGGCACAGCGCGATTTGGTGGCGGAGCTCCGGTCGCAGTTCAGGACATCGCTTGTGTTCATGTGCGAGTATCGAGCTCCCCTGCCAAGGCACAAAACGTCAGGCCACGCGCTCTCTAGCACACCAGCTGCCACACGTGTCCAGGGGGAACCAAGCCCCAGGAACAGCAACAGCCCAGCCCCGTGTCTCCCTCCTGGCTGCAAGCACAACCGTGCCCGCACGCAAGAAATCTGTGCGGGCTCCCCAGCGTCCCCCGATGCCCCGCGGGTGTCCGTGCGCGCACCCCGGCACCGGGCGGGCAGCAGCGGGTCAGCCCCGGCTCACGCTCTGCTCCAGCTCAGGTTTGCTTTAATGCCTCCTCCGAGACGCTGCCTCAGCACAGCGAGTTTATGAATGTGACATATCATTCAATATCATCCACCATAAGCCACTCTGTTGCCATAGCAACTGCCTCCTTAGCCCAATTCCTGGGGCTCCTCAGGTCTGCTTGATATTCACCTTGACACCTTTGCTGGAGACCTTGGGGAAACGCACCAAGTGTGAAAACACCTTGCACTTATTGGGCCGAGGTAATTCCTCCCCGCACGGGCGTGCACATCGTATCGTCTCCAAGAGAAGGGCTCTCACCTCCCTGACTCCCGTCCATCCTCCACTCCCCCCTCTCCCCGCACAGCTAATGAGCTGCAAAGCCAAACCTGGGCAAGAGCCTGGGGTCTTCTCTAATCAGAAATGCTGAATTCTCAGTGCTCTGGCCCAGGCTCCTGCTGAACGAGCCTGGCAGGTGTGATTGGGAGTGTATGTGAAGTATCGACCCTACCTAACATGATTTCTCTGTGTTTCTGATCCCCTGCATGTGGTTAGCTTTCCTTACTTTGAGCCTTCCTTCTTTCATGTCTAATTATTCTTTCTTTCTTTTTTTTCCCACCTCCTTTTCTGGGCCAGGCATTAAGTTTTCTAGCTCAGTTTCCTAATTTGCCTTCTTTCACAGGGATTTCTTCACAGGGACTTTGCCTTACGCATTCTCTCACTATGCTCCTACGTGGCTGTTCCCCCACTGGTTGATCCATTGCCCACACATTCCCTAATTCCTGCCAGGTTGTGGGACTGGCATTTTGTACCTGGGTACCAGGTTCTGTCCCTGACTCCTTACACCCATCACAGCGCACTGTGAGGGTAAAGAATGAGGTTTAATAGCAGCAAAGATGCCAAGTCAGGCAAATTTTCAGCAGCTACGGTAAGTGATAACGGTGAATAAATTTGTTTCCAGCCGTTCCCTAGCTTTTCACAATAGCTATTAATGACAGCATCATGGGCTCTTCTGCTCTATCCCGGCATGTCAGATGTCTCTTCAGCACTCCTACCCATGGGTAATTTGGTTTGCCTAACGATCCATCCCCATTGGAGCTTTCCAGATGTGTGATTCAAAAGCCAGTCACAGAGTGAGTGAACGGCAGAGATTTACACAGTCACACTGTAAGGCAGCAAGATTCTGGAAGCGGGAAGAGTTTGTGCTATTACAAGTTTCTTTTCTCTAACACGCCTGGAAAGATGTCATCTCATTCCTGTTTACTCTTCATTTTATACTTGGTTAGATGGGAGGCCTCCACAGAAGGGACGTAAACCGCACAGAATCCATAGCAGGTGACAGAAGAGCAGAGGAGAACTTATGTTCTCTGCTCTGGAGCACAGTACCAATGCAAACACCACTTTTGATTGTGCCTGGTTTGGAGACTGTGCCAAGCAACCACTCCTTTTTATCTTCAAGAGCAGGATGTCATCCCATTTGTTTCTCAGCGTGCAAGAAATTGGGCAACTGAGGCACTGTGACCATAAGTGTAGCAGAAAATATCGCTGTGCTGCCCACACGGCGCGTGCTGTCCGCGCTGCCTGTGGCAGCAGGAGGAACTGGATCTGATGGGGTATCTTGAATGGAGCACAGAGGATATTTGGTGATTTGCAAATGCTCGATACGGTCGTCACAGAGCACACAGAGTCTGGCCTATGCTCAGCTGCAGCTGTGGCTTCAGCTGGCAAGAGGACTGGTGCTGGGAGGGGAACAATTTAAGCTCAGCATTAGGAGATGAGGCTGCCCTGTGCTGTCCTCACAACTGTTCCTCCTGTCTCCTCCAGTGATGTTTGGTTTACTGCAAAGGTTTCCAGTTAGCTGGGAAATAAGCTTTTTGACAAGAAATGCTATTTGAGCCCTGCAAAACCCCTGTGCCTTTGATAGTGCTCTCACCAGGAAGATGTCTGGGGGCAGGAGAGCCTCCTCTGCTCTGCGGTTGTGTCTGCTTAACCAGCAGGGAAGAGGCCAGGCTGAAGCCTATTTCCCAGCTTTGGAGAAGGGAATTAAACATGAGCTTCACTCACAGGCAGCCCCCTCCACCCTTCCATCCTGCTGCCAGCCCACTGCTCTTTCCTCTTCTTTCTGCTTCTGAAAGGTTTCAAGCCAGGCTGCCTTTTGCCCGTATTTCACCAATACAGGAGCGTGCCCCTGTATCAGTGGTGGCTCATCCTGCACAGCGGGGACTGCAAGTTGCCCAGCAAAGCCCTTACAGACCCATCTGGCCAGACCCGTGGTTAGTTCTGACCTTCGGTCCCTGCATCTCTAACCCTGCATCTCTAACCCTGCTCAGCATTAAACTTGAGAAGAAACTTCTTCTCAGTGAGGGTGACGGAACACTGGAACGGGCTGCCCAGAGAGGCTGTGGAGTCTCCTTCTCTGGAGACATTCAAGACCTGCCTGGACAGGTTCCTGTGTAGCATAATCTAGGCATTCCTGCTCTGGCAAGGGGATTGGACTCGATGATCTTTCGAGGTCCCTTCCAATCCCTAACATTCTATGATTCTATGACACCTGACAACCAGTGGGCACCAAAGAAACCTCAGTCTCCTCCAGTTCCTACCTGAAAAGTCAAGGTTGAATGATCCCACCACATCTTGCCCCTTTTCCTTTTGTACTTATATAATTAACAGGAATGGCAGCCTGGAGCTGGAGTTCAGTGCTCGCAGGGCTCAGCCTAAGCCTAACAAAACACTTTGCTGAGTTGCACGGACACCATGAGCGAGAGAAGGGCAAGGAGCACCGGGGACCACAACAGCCCGAGGCAGGACTGGGGAAGCAACACTTCTCACCTGGGGAAGGGAAGGTCTGGGTGGGCTGGGGAATTCCTGCTGAACCCTTTCTCTAGCGGTTTATTACTCTCAAAATACTTCGTGCACATCTGAGAACATTTGATCTTCTCCGATACCAAAAGTTTATGAAGAGAAGCCGTCAGCTTTTATGGTAGGGGCTGAATGGGAAGCAGATTGTTAACGCTAAGATATCTTTCCTGCCTGGACCGGTTTAACCTGTGATAAGATGTAAGGTTGGGATGTACTGTCACAGTGCTTGATCCCTGTCCAAGACAAGTTTTGAGCAATTGCTTGAGGGCATGTTTGAGCAAACAGGGCCATTCTGGATTCAGGCCAGTCTCTAGGGCTGGAGTTGGAGAGCCAGGCTGTGTACCTGCAGAGGAGAACACAGGTATGCTAGAGGCAGCTTGTGATGGTAGGATGATCAGAAAAGGCAATATCATCCTCCTCACCCTCTGCAAGCTTGTGGACACTGTTCCGCTCACATCATTCTACATCCAGTGACGTCTCACTGCTTTGGAGATATTCCTGAATTCAAACCCAGACCCTTCACACAGGATCTGCTGAGGATCCACTTCACCCCCTCACCCTGATAACTCCACAGTCCTGAACTCCCAGCAGCTGCCTCCATACCTGCAGACCCAAAACTGCTCCAACAGGTAACTGTGCTGAGATAGCACAGAAAGAGAGTAACTCCTTGTCATCTCACCTTCCAACTTTTGCCCTTTGCTCTCTGCACCTTCTCTAGACTACATTCCTATAAAGACTTGCCTATAGGAACTAGAGGAAGATGCTCTTCCAAGCCTGGCCTCCTCTATCAGGTAGGAAAACAGGGCGGGGCAGAGCCCCTGGCAGGGACAAGGTGTGTAGGCAGAACAAGGGATGGTCCCTGCGTGATACGACTGTTGCTGCTGGCACAGCATTGGGATCCTTGGCAGGAGCAGCTGGGTGTAGTTCAGGAGAAGAACATAAACAGCAGAACTTGTAGGAAATATGGGAACTGTGCTCCTCGAAGATGATCACCTGGTACTTATATCTCTCTAGGGCAACTCTGGCCAGCCCCTCAGCTGCAGACTTGAAGACTAAAGGTGGGGGAAAAATGGCAGGAGAGTGAGAAAATCAAAGACATATCTCCAAAGTTACATTAAAAAAAAAAAAAAAGCATTTCATCCATCTGCTTACATTTTTCTTGGTGCTTCTTTTCTATTGCTTTTATAAGCAAGACACTAAAGAAACATTACAGGAAAAACTTCATTCCCCCAACAATGACTTTCCCATATCTATTTCCCCCCTGAATGAAAAGATTATATAAAAAAAAATAAAAAGAGAAAGGAGAAAAAGGAAAGGAAAAAAGCTGAAAAGGTTTGTGATTTAACAAGGCCATTGTGGGATATATTAAAGAAAAAGAGGAGACCAAGGGCTGGCTTTGATGTAAAGCCTTTGAAAAAACCTGAGCAGTGAGAAACAGTCCTGACCCATGATGCACGTCCTGATGAAAGGGAAGAGCAGGACATGTCACACCAAAGACCAGTCTCTGTCTGTTGAAATCACAGGAAGGTGCCAGGCCCAAACCTGGTTTTGCTGACACTCGGTGTCCGTGTGGCTGCGTGCAATCCAGCTGTTGCAGAGGCCTGGAGCCAGCTGTGAGGCTGGGCCGGAGGAGAGGCTGCAGCCTGGCAGCTGCTGTGCTGCACACCGAGGTGCGTGAAAGAGCTACAGGAGTCACCCTCTCCCTTCATACCACGCATTTCTGGCCAGGATGGGATCACTGGTGTGCATGAGAGGAGAGAAGAGATGCCTAATTTTGCAAGGCTGCAGCCAGTCTGCACTAACGAAGAAGCAGCTGAGAATACTCCTGTTTCATCTGAAGTTCCCTGCGTTGCACCCAGCAGGATGTATCCCTCATCCACAGCCAGAGACCAGAAATCCACAGAGAGAGAACACCAGGGCTCTGAAAGGTGGGGGCCAGGTCCCTTGAAACCAGTGATGGCTGTCAAAGTTTAAGGCTGTGCCAGCCACTAAACTCCAACAGACTCTCTCTATGGTCTCCCCTATCACCCTCCCAGGGGACAGTGACAGGAGAACAGGGGACATAGACTGTAAGGTTGGGAAAAACTTGAACCAGTATAATGAAAAAGAAAATAACACTTCAAATAACAAATAAGATGGTGAACTATATACAGTTATTATATAAGCATACAAATATATTAAAATACACAAAGGAATACATAAATATGAAACACGCACCTCCCAGATAACAACAAGGTCCCAAGCAGAAAAGCAAAATCACCGACTGGACTCAGCACCAGACAGGAGCACCCAAGCCCAGAGTCCCAATGCCAGTCAGAAAAAAAAAAAAAATCCAAACAGAAAAGGAGCTGTGCTAGAGACAGGGGAAGACAACCTGTCCTGATGAGGGGCCCTCCTCTGCAGCGCGAAAACAGGAGAGATGAGGAACAGCCAACATCAACCCTCCCGAGCCCAGCAGGTACTAAAGAGCCTGGGGCTCTTCCAGGGGCCCTTTTATACCGAGCACCATGGGAAGGAACCCTGTAATTGGTCCATTTGGGTCTCCTGGCCCACCCTCTCCTCCCCATCGTCATTGCCACCTGGGCCAGCAGCCCCAGAGAACTTTGATCCTGGGGGTCCCCACGAAGCCCATGGCCGAGGTGTGCGGTGGGAGGGAGCAGTGGCAGAGGTCACTGCCGTACCCCACGGTGAGCACCGTCCCTTTTTCGCATCAGCTCCGGGCAGCCCCAGCATTGCGAAGCCGCAGGCACAGCGACCCAACTGCCGGCGGCTCCGGGAACCTGCACCTGACGTTGGGGTCCGAGCCGCCATCGTGCCGCCCCAAGCCGGGCACTGTGCGTTTGGGGTGTGCGTTAGCACCAGGGTGATGGGGATGAGTGGAATTAACAGCAGGGTAAAAATGTAGCAGAAAGGCATCCCCAGGAGTCCCAGCTCAATGACGGGGAAGTTCAAAAGTTCAGGGGCATGCCTGACAGCGAAAGGTGTTGGAAAATAAAGACCTTAATTACAGTGACCATTTCTGACCCTGCCATTGTCAGTGGCTCAGTTGTTAAATGCCACACGGAGCGGAGGCTGGCGCTGGTGACTGCGTGAGCAGGGGTGGCAGCTGTAGGAGCACCTATGGGTATGTCTTTCCTGTGAAAAGTCCCTCTTTGAGACTCAAAGACCCCCGAGCCCACAGGTGTACCTCCAGAAGAAGAGCGTGTAGCAGGACCTGTGCACACAAGTATCCTGGAGAAATGCAGACACAGAAATCTCTGCTGGTAGAGCAGGAGCAGGAACCCACATGGGATATTTGTTGAGGTAAGTGCCTGCTTTGCAGGTGGTTATGCAGCCCTCCCGTGATGCCTCCAGCAGTGACTTTAACTTACAGTTTGATTATGTGAGGGCAGGAAGGCTGGAAACAAGGCATTGTGATGTTGGACTTTATTTCTTGCACACGACTTGGAAGCCAGATCTGAGATTCATGACACTCATGTGGTGAATTGTGGGTCCCAGCCAAGGACTTCACCGGCCAGAGTTACAGTGAGGAGATAATGGCAGGTTCATCATTAGTTGCACGAACCAATTAAAAGGAAAGATTTTTATGAAATTCACCTTCCGTGGGTTTATTGCATCTTTATTCATGTTGTGCTGTTAATTATTTACTTCGGGTGCCAGCCCCCCTCATCAGTGCTCCTTTGTGAGTGAGCAAGGTGAATTTATTCCTTTTACTCCCTGCGAAAGTAAAACCAAAGAAAAAAATCTCTGCCACATACAGTATTGCCCTGAGCTTCACCAATGAACAGTAAATCATTTATGACAAATACTGATCTCGGCACTAACCCAGCAGAGCCAGGACCTTTACGCTGTGCCACGAGAAGGACCACAACGTGCTCTGACGGTGCAGCAGTCTCCCCACCCACAGAAAGCCGTGGTGCTTCAGTGTTAATTTTGTTTACCACATTACGAAATACTAAAAGACACGAGCTGAAATCCAATGCTGGCAAAATCTTTGCTTCTCAGCTATCGGAGCTCTACCGTGTTCCCCATGAGACCATCACTTTTCCCCTCCCTCCTTACTGTCTTCACTGCTTCTCGGGGGACACGGATGTGTTGGGCAGCTCCAGGCTCCATATACACGTTCAATTATTTGTGAGGTACCTCAACACATCCTTGCTGAGTACCTTTTAGAGAGTGTGCCGTCGCAGCTTAAGCCCAGACAGCAACTAAGCAGCACGTGGCTGCCTGACCCTTCCCTACCTCCCCTCCCGTTGAAGCACAGGCTGCCACCCAGACTAATGCTCACAAATCCCTCACGTGCTGGAATTCGCCGCCTCTAAGGTTGCATAGTTTAAGGTAACCTGGGTCTTAAATTTGTCTGTCACAAGATGAAAACTCAGAATTACATCATAGAATCTTAGAATCAGAGAATGGTTTGGGTTGCAAGGGACCTTAAAGATAATGTAGGTCCACGGGCAGGGACACCTCTCACTAACCAGGTTGCTCCAAGCGCCGGCCAGCCTGGCCCTGAACTCTTGCAGGGAGGGGGCTGCCATGACTCTTCTGGGCAGCCTGTGCCAGTGTCTCACCCTCGCAGAAAAGAATTTCTTCCTAATACCTAACATAAATCTACCCTCTTCCAGTTTAACACTGTTATCCCTTGTCCTGCCACTACACTCGCTGATAAAGAGTCCCTCCCCATCTTTCCTGTAGCCCCCTTTAGGTGCCAGAAGGTGGCTGTAAGGTCTCCCCAGAGCCTTCTCCAGGCTGCACAGCCCCAACTCTCTCAGCCTGTCCTCATAGCGGAGGTGCTCCAGCCTCCTGGAATCATCTTGATGGACCCACTTGAGCAGGTTTCTGTCTTCCTTGTGCTGGGGGCACCAGAGCTGAACATGGATTGTCATTGTGCCATCCAGTGTGCAATTTATCCAAGAAATTGATCTACTTCTGTCTTAGCCTACTGCTTACGTGCATTTGGAACTGGTTTCCTAGGGGAAATGGCTTGATGAGTTCGTTAGGCACTTTAGAAGAAGAGTTTCCTCTGCTGTGTGAGCTGAGTCCTGTCTAAATCTTTTCCCTTCACTGAGACAAATTTTATTAAGCTAGAAGGCACTTCTAGGCTCTGTGATGAGCAGTAGTGTTATGCAGGACAGGTATACGGCTGGGGTGAGATAGACTCTACATGAGAAGCACAGTCAGGCCTGGAAGAGTGTTTAGGATTAAATGAAGGTTAAAAAGGGCCTCTACAGGAGGAAGGGCATCTCGAACTAAAGCTGTTCCTGTGCAAAGACAATAGAGCCTTACGATGAACCAGAAAGGGGTCAGGAGGAGCAGAGGCACGAGCAAGCGGTGGAGACGCTGCGGGTGCACATCAGTGCAGCTCCACTGATGTCATTAGCGGTGCCGTTAAAATTCACACGGGTCTTGAGCTGACCCAGGGTCTTCCGTGACTTACTTGAAAAGTAATTGAGAACGCGTCAAAATGTTTCTGAGCACCTTCCCTGGGCTGGTTAGGAAGCAAGCAGCCTGTTCCTGAGCAGTCAGCTGGCCCAAGTGGAGCACCTGCGGTAAACCCATGTCATGGATGAACGCGGTTCCTTGCTCAGCACAGAGCCCTTTCATTGCCACATGCAGGAATGGTTTTTCTCCTCTGCTCTCTGCTTCCAAGCTCTCTCTGGCAGTGGGGATGGCAGGGTGGTAAGACACACCTCTGTTCTGAATTGCAGGTCATCCTTCTGAGACTCCTCAGTTTTGGTAACTGCTGAATTTTGGTCTGTTGACCATTCTCCTTTCACCCTAAAGGGATTTGTTTTCCCCGCTGCAGCAGCTCACTGTGTCAGTTTTTACTCTGGAGGGAACTGCACCTTTTTTTTTATTTCACTGATGCTGAACTGAAAGATCAGGATTTTGTGACAGGAACTCACTTGGACAAACTAATTTACAGCTTTTTTTTCCTTTGTTTTCCCTTTGCTCTTGCAGGACCATCTTGGCTGGGTCTTCAGTGTTGGGCAAGAGTTAAGTATTTCACAAAAAAAAAGAGCATCTGTGTCAGTGGGAAAGGCTGAGCTGGCCTTTATCAGAGAATCCTGACCTGTCCTGAAAATGCAACTCCCAGTTCCCTCAGGCCAAGATGAGAGCCCCGATCTCCACGCGACAGGGTAAAGCTGGCGTTTCCCTGTAGCAGGGGTGAAGCACAAAGATAAATGTCAGCATCAGCTCCCCAGTAAACCGGGGTAGCAGCTGGTGACCAGCTATGGCCAACCATCTCGGCATGCCAAAGGAAACATTTCCTAGCAACGAGGAAACGAATATCTTTGTGCTGAAGCATGAGGGGGGACATTGAGGGTGACATTCACCACGCAGGGGCACAGCCAGAGCTGAAATGACTGGCAGGCTCTGATTATCTCCTCCAGCCTCCTCGGGGCTCTGCAGCCTTTGCCCAACTGTGGGACAATTTAGTGGTGGAAGGGCTGGAGGGGTTCTGTTCAGCTCCAACCAGGACACTCAGCGGTTTTAATTCCTACCATCCCCTGCGAGGGGTGTGTTTGGGGCTTTGGCACCTTCCTTCTGCACGGAGCACCTTGTTCTGGCTTCTGGGCTTACTCCATAAGCCGGTACTACCACAGTGAGGGAGGGAAGGACTTCTATCAGCGCTGGTCTGATGAAGGTATTTTCCCTGACAGGTCCTCATGGACTCCCTCTTGCCATGCAGCCCCTGGGTTCAACCATGGAGTCTCTCTTAGTTACACTCTGCTGTTGGCTGCACATTGGTCTCTGCCCCTCACTACCTGTGGAGCACAGGAGTTTGCTCTCTGGAGAAGATGAGGCACAGTTAAAGCCCCTGGCAACGGCATTTGTGGGAAATGCAATAGTCTGTCCTAGTACAAAACTGAACTACATTGGTGCCCTCTGGCCCTGAAGCATCTGATGGGCTGAAGGAAGGCAGAGAAGAGCAGGAATCAAACCTGGATCTGACCAACAATTTAACCACATCACTGCTGCTGACTTTTCCTACCACACAACATGACCCACACCCTTTCTGTATGAGTAAAACTAAGGCAAAACATGCAGGATCTTGTGGGACAGGAGAGTCCAAAAGTCCAAAGACATGCTCAAGGGTACAGATGGAGCGGCCGTGAGGATCCCCACAGCCCCAGTTAATCATGGAACCCCGAGTACAGGTTTTCTCCAGCGATGGACACCGTGTGTGCAGCTTGTGGTGAGGAACACGTCAAGCCCTAGGGCTAGGGGACCTGGGGCAAGCAGACCAAGCTCTCTGAGAAAGTGAGCACTGCAAGCACTTTGGGAAATGCAATTAATACCACTAGGACCGTGACTTGTAGCCTTCGGCCCCTTGACAATCTGCCACCTTACCATGGAAAAATATGTGTTACTCAGGCCTAAACTGCTCCCTTCCAGCTGCCTGGAGAAACAGATTTTTGGCAGTGTCTCTCACAATGCCCAAACCTTCCATCTCTTTCCCTGCTCTCCAAGCGTTTGCCTCTCTTCTTTGCCATCAAATGCTTGCTGTCTGCAGACAGAGAAAGGCAATAAGCAGTTTGGAAGCAGGAAGCTTTGTTTTTTCCCTAGAGACCTAGTACTTCACCCCGTGCTGTCAGGTATCTTCAGACTAGACAGCTTGGCCTTTGTCTAACCCCTTGGGAGGCACTGGGCCCGCTCACCTCTTGGCTTTTCACAGAAAACATCTGCAGAAATGAGATTTCTTGAGATTTGCATGCAAGCTGGGGCAAGCACCCTGTGGTTCAGGGAAGAGGGACAGAGCCCTTTGTGGAGAAAATATCTCCATTCAGCCATGCAAACTAGCCCCAAGGAGCATCATACCTTTGCAGGAATGCAAGAGAAAGGCTCTGTCCTGCAAGCTAATGCAGAGCCTAGGAAGGAGCTCAGCACAGGCTGTATGTTGTGAATGTACCAAAACTCAGTGAGACACTGTAAGGAAGTGGAGAAGGATTTGATTTAACTTCCCAAGGAAGTTGATTTTGCCCACCTGCATTCTCACATGCACATTTACAAAAGCACAGATGGTCTCAAAAGATAACTAGTGGGCAGCATGGAAGGCAAAGGGTGTCAGCTAAAGTGCCCTTACAGCAGCTCCCTGTATGCTCGTGATTGGTGAAGAAAAGGGGGTTTTGGACAGTGATTTTGACCCAGGAGTCACCATCTATTGCAGTGTGAGTTTTGCTTTAGAATTTTCCTTCCTTCGCCCTATGTCAGTCTTTTGTGAGACTGCTTTCTGTTCCCCGTGTTTCCTCGTTTCAGGCCTCTTGTGCATCTGGTCTCTTTGTTGGGATACCAGGAGGAGAAATGGCACATATGTTGTGGTGTGTGGCTGCCAGAGGACTGGCTGTCTGCTGACGAGCCACCTGAGCCATTGGTCTTTGTGCAAGCAACACCTTTATCTTTTATTGTTGTCAGTCAGGTCCTTTTAGGTGCTTACTTCAACTCGTGTTGAGGTGCTCAACTCAAGTCAGGTGCTTACGTCAACTCATGCAGTTCTTCTGTGAGCAAAGCCAGGACGGCTACCACGGATGTAGCATTCAGAAGAAAGCACTTAATTTGAAGAGCAGGCTCTCATTTTCTAGGTTCACATGTGAGTCCACAGCACCACGTCAGGGGAGTCCCTGATTGTAGCCCCTGGCTGGCCGGAGTTTGCTGTAGGACGGAGTTTCATGAGATGCCTTTGATTCTCCGTGACCTTTGTGAGGAACTTTGACAAAGGCTTTTGAAAGACTAAGTAAATTGCATCCTTCGCAACCAGTTTGCTGACACACTTAAAGCAGGCAGAGGAACACAATTTTCCTTTAAAGATGACATGCTGGGTTCTCTGTCTTATGTGCCATAACCAGTAATGAAAGTCAGGCACGTTCCCTGCACACTTGCAGGCTTGTTTAACCCTTCTCACTACCCTGCCTGCTGCACGATGCACAAGGGAAGACACCAAACTGCTAATAACCTGAGCAACTCTGCAGGCAAAACAGGTAAAAAGACAGTGAACTGCCCGAAACCAAAAAAGTCTGATTCCAAACAAGGAGGAGGAATGGATTTTGAGGCGGGAGCAGGGCTATAAATTACGGGTTTTTCTTAGATAGGGATCATATTTACAGTTTGCCCTCCTGGAGTTTCAAAAACAGATAGCAGAGCAAATTGATAATTAAAAGGTATGTAGCTTGGAAAAATAACTTTAAACATCTGTTAAATAGCGTTTGTAGCTAAAGCTTGCATGTTTAAGTATAGCTGTATTTACCTGCTAACAGAAATTTCTCTGCTTTTCTTTCTCATTTCAGTTGGTTTAATTAAAGTCAAGGATATTTCTTTCCCACACAGGTGGCTGATGCTGGGCTTCCTGAACATCGTGTTCTGGCTGTAACATCTGCTTCGCTAGGGCTGTCAGGAAAAGCTCACTGTTCCCCTCGTTTGGATCTTACCCTGTAAGACAGAGGATAAGAGTAATGAAAGTTACCTTGAAGAGCATCCTCCTCGAACTTTAATCGCAGACAAAATGCCCTCGCTCACTCCCCTCCACAGGGGCTGGATGAGGTCCTCTTTCAGCTTCACATCCATCAGGATCACCCCCAGTTTGCCCTCTCTGTGTGACCACAGAACAACTTGACTTCTGAGCTCCCCAAGGGGCACCTTTTGCAGAGCTCCCTGTGCAGAGCCCCTTGCAGCAGAAGAAAGCCCTGCCTTAATGGGTCTCACCTGTTTCTGTTTATATGCCAAGCTTGCAGTAATCATTAGGTTTTTCTTAGGGGTTCGATTAAACAGTTTAGGCACTTGATTAGATTTGTCCTTTATAGTTAACAGTGAGTATATGTACGAATAAGCACGTGTTTCACCTGTGGCTTAAAACCAGGGGTAAGTCTGAGAATATCACCATCTCCTTCCCCTTGTCTCACTGAGTATAAATAGCCCCTTCCTGGTCACTGCAGTAGATTTTCCCTCTAATTGATTATCATGATTAGCTAAACAGGCCATGTACACAAACCTTTGTAAAGATGCCTCTTCCCTGAAGCCATGAGCCGGTTCGCAGGCACAGTGCGAGGCACACACTGCCCTGCACCGAGGTGCCCAGACCCACACGGGAATGCATTCAAGCTTCCCAAACTTCTGCCCTGCACCCCAGAACATGGCTGGGCAACACACGTCTCCCCAAACCCGGCTGTACCTGGGGGCTCCACTGAGGGAAGGCTGAAGATGATCCCTATCAAGCCCATCTCCTGCCAGGAGAAAGAATCCCAAGTCATGGGAAGAGGCAGCGATCCCAGAGCCGCAGACAATGTGGCAGCAATCCCAGGATGGGGAGAGTCAGAGCGAAGCCAAGCTGTGCATCCCACAGGTGGGGAGTTAGCTGAGGCGCTAAGTGGAGGGCGTGGGATGGGAGGCACTGGAGGCAGCACGAAGGTGGTAGAATAGAAGACAACTTCCAGGAAATACTGAACACCATTGAGCTCATACAACGAAAAATCTTGAGTTAAAGGCTGCAGTAATCAAGCACCCATGTTAAAGGGCACCAGCCAGTGGGTACAATCAGACTGGAGTGTGACTGACTTTGAGTTGCCATCAACATACCCCAGGGTCAAGCAGCAGACTGATAGAGCTTCATGGGCTTTCTAGATGATAATTCAGAGGCACCCTCACTGAATTTGTAGACAACACTAAACGTGAGGAAGTAGCTGGCCCATGAACGGCAGAGCTTCAGTCCAGAGGGACCCCAACAAACTTCACGCCAGGGCCAACAGGAACCTCCCAAATTCAGCTGCTCAGAGGCTCCAGAGCTTGTACGCGGGGCAGGACAAGCCCGAGCAGCAGCTGGTCAGCCCGGCTGAGAGGGACCAGGACAAAGGGAACACGAGTCAACACTGCTCTCTCATGGCAAACACGGGAAACCACAAACGGGGCTGCATCAGCACCGTGACCAGCAGGGAGGAGTCCGGTCCCTCCGCTCAGCGCTTCGGTGTTTGTCCATCCCCCGAGCCCCCACCTCCACCCAGAGCGAGAAGGTCGGTAAAAAACGCGCAGACGGGGTCTGGCAGAGAGTGGTTGGGATGTCAGGGCTCTGGGGCACAGACAGGTGGAAGGAGCTGTTGTGTGTCGTCAGACAAAGAGGATGGCAATCACAGCCCACGGGCAGTTGCAAGGAGAAAGAAGCCAAAGGCTTCCCAGTGATAGCAAACAACAAGGGCCACAGAGACAGTAAAGGCTCAGCTAAGATATTAGGAAAAAACATCAACATTAGCTTCTGGTCATTCAGATCTCTGAGACATTTCCCAGAACATCTGCTTTTCCCCAGACGCGCCCTGCTCTGCGCGGAACGGAGGCATCCCCGCTCTCTGGGAACAGCTCTCTCTGCACACAGCTCCCTCACCTGCACAGCAAACACCCACTCGGATCGTTTTTCTTCGATGTTTTTTTTGTGTGCAGAACTCTGCTTAGGTGAAACTTTCCACCAAGCAAATCTCAGACACGTACTTGAGCCCCGTTGATACAGGAAAACCAATGAAAAATGAAGCAGCTGTGTAAATTGGATAGGCGATGCGACAATTTGGGGTATTACCTACTTTGCGAACAACTGATAGAATAATTTTTGATAAAAATATTCATACAATGTGAAAAAAAAAATAGCTTACTACGGTAGGCAAGGCTGGAAGGGAGGTGGAAAATACAGTAGAAAAGGAAGAAAATTAATCAACTGGTAGCTGAAAAATGAGTATCAGCAGAAGATAAGAGAAGTAGAAAATTTTGACTCATTCAGATGAGACAATATTTTACTTGTTCTTGAAGACATCAGAGGGAATTAATGCAAACTGAGAGGGAGATGTATGCAAATTCATGTAAATTCATATGAAAATCAGCACATAGCATCAGTGTCTTGGCAAGTTACCCAATATCTCTGTGACTTAGGGACTGTATATGACTAAGTAGGAGGTTAAAAGCGAGCGAGGATATAGATGCTGCAGTACACTACAGCGAGGATTCACAGCCCTGGGACAGGAGCTGGGAGACTGTGTTTGCACAAAAAAAAATCTGGGGCTAGATTTCTGCTACTCCAATAATCTTATCACTTATCACAGAAATGTTCCATATTTTGATTTGTCCAAGACCTGTTCAGAAGTGCCTGTGTCTGTACCCTCACACGCATGTTTCTCCTGTATTTTAGACTCTGTATTTCAGGAGTCATGTCTTCTCTTTGTCAATCTCGTTCCTTACACTCACATAAAGAAAGGGTAATAGTTGTTTATTCTTTGCTTTTCTCTCCAGATTTTTAAATATTCTTCAGAGTGAAACATTTATGAATATTGTTCATCATTATGGGCTTCATCGTTATCTCCTGAGACCAGTGGTCCTTGCATGTGACATCTAAGCATTGGGACCAGATTCTATCCCTTTCCTGCAATGGAATACAGCAATTTATTGTGTAGTTTGTTTGTTCATTTGTTTTGTGGGGTTTATTTTCATGGGGGTTTTTTTCCCCCCTTTTTCCTTTCTTTTTTCTTCCTTCTGACTTGTTGAAACAGCTGTGTATGAGTTGTTCTGGGAGACCGAAGTATTAAAATGTGTAAAGCTACACACCTGAGGACACCGGTAACTCCACCACGACACAACTTGTTGGAAAGTGTCTGTCAGTGCCAACACCCACCTTTGAAGACTGAGCAACCACCTGAACATCTTCCTGACTCCTTTCACCATCGTGTCCTCACCTCTTGTGATGCTCTCCTGTAGATTTTAGTCTGTTAGGAACGGAGAAGAAATTGGAAGTACCACAGGGCAGAAGCTAGTATTTATAGTTGCTTATAAAATACTAAGCACATTTTTAGGGCTGGGGTTTCTGTTTGTTTGGTTTATTTTTTATTAAGTAGATTAGCATGCATTTGAAAGCTCCACAGATGAAGGAGTAAAGGGGACCTGGTTTTATACGTAAAATCACACATTGAAAGATGTTGTGCAGAGAGGTTGTGCAGTCTCTGTTCTTGGAGATTTTCAAGACTTGACTGGAAAAAGCCCTGGGAAGCCCCTCCTGACCTCATAGCTCACCCTGCTTTGAGCAGGAGGTTGGAGCAGAGACCTCCCGAGTTCCCTTCCAACCTAAATTATCCTATGAGTTTGGAAACTGGAATATTTCCACAGGCAAACTGTACTTTCAGCATATGGCAATGTGTGTTGTGAAGATATATTTCCCAAGTCTCAAAGCTTTAGCACAATAGTATTTCTCTGCCACAAGTTAATGGATAATCATTTTCAAAAATCCCAGTGGACCCAAAAATCTAATTACCTCAAAATCTTAGCAGGACTAGGACAATGGATGGTAGACACGGTTTAGTGGTGGACGTGGCATTGCTGGGTTAACGGCTGGAATCGATGATCTTAAAGGTCTTTCCCAACCTAGACAATTCTATGACTCTATGGCATGTTTGCTCTTGCAGAAAGTGCTACCCCTGTTCCGTGGGCAACAGAGTCTGCAGCGTCTGCTCTTCCTCCAAGGCAGAAGCGGCTGCTCTTGGCCTGGAACAAAGACCTGTCTCCTGGGCCTTCGGGGCGGCACGCACATCGGAGCAGAAACATTCACCCAGCCAAAGCCCTCAGCCACAGCCAGACTGCTGGCCTGGGCATATGTCAGAACAGCACGAGATGCTGGCATGAGGCAGGATTTCCGCAACAGCAGCACAAGGTTAACACTCAAAATGCATCACGTTGAGCTGGCTGATACCAGGAACAAACTCCCATGGCTGTGGGAGAGGAGCACAGATCAGGAAGGGGCCTTTGTGGTTGTGAACCTGGTCCACAGGATACTGCAAACAGGTCTAGCCCAACTGATGGGAACGGCGGGTTTTACTTCTTAAACTCCAAAGGTATTCCAAGCTCTCTGCCACGATGAAAGCCCACTGGCGCCCAGTGGCACATGAAGACCAGCGTTTTTCTCTGTTTGTCTCCAGCAAATGAGAGATTTTGATCTCCAGGCTGAACTGGTGCTTTGCTGCAGTGATGGGTTTGTACCGGTGTGGCCCACAATGACATCTGGGGCACATACCTGCACACCAGCAGCTGCAACACCCCCTGGACCTGGCTGATGGTGTTGCAGGGCAAGGCTGAACCGGCACAGGCTCACGGCATGTGAGGAGTTAAGAAAAACTGCTGGCTTCAAATCATTACATTGTCACCGAAAAACCCTGCTGTTAGCCACAGGGAAGGACCACGTCTGTAGCTCCCTTACAATAAAATGAAGGGTAATTTCATCCAGTCACCTGCTGCTGACCTATTTAAAGTACCCGGAGGCAGGGCAGAGCAGGTTGCTGCTGCTTCAGCCCAAAGCAGCCAGGGTCAGGCAGGAGGTGAGGCATCCCGGTGCCACGTCTTTGGGTGGAACAAGGGGCCCACATCTTCTCCTCAGGCTGGACAGTGCAAGCAGGCAAGGTGGTGCTGCTGGCAGCGTTGCTTTGCCTCTGCCCCTGGCCAGGCTGTGTGCCGTGGGTGAGCTGCTTGGCAGAGGCTGGGGTGCCTGATGAGGGATGGGGCTGCACCAGCCCGGCCACCACTAGCTGCACCCAGGCTCAGGTACAGCACAGAGAGCCCAACCTGTGCACCCAGGCTTTGGGGAGCCCTGTGCACCCTTCCTCAAATTCCCCTGAGCTCCATTGGGCTGGGGAGGGGGAGCCTCCCCTGCCTCAGCTCCCATTGGATGAACAGCTTTTCAAGCTGTGCTTTTAGGACTTGAACAAACTTTTCTTGCTCGCAGTGACTTGGTTTGCACAACAGTGGAAGTTGACTGTAGTGGTTGGCTGTACACAGGTAGCTAATTGGCTTGAAAGTCAGTCTTGGAGACACTCAGACACCAGGCAATACAGCACAGGGTGTTGCTCTGTTGAGAAGAGCTGCACAGCCGCTGTGGATCCCCTCCCCGGGGTCACATTGGTACCTAGCAGGAACTGCCTGGCTGGGTGAGGTGACTCTTCAGGGAGACACAGAGCTCAAGTCTTCTGTCCACTCTACAGACAATGTACAATGATATTAAAAGGCTATTATGGCTCAGAGAATATTCAGTGTTTCCCAGCTTTTGAGGTCCCATGATGACTACAGGAGAAATGTTGCTCTCATTAAATATTTTGGAAAGCTTTTGCAGCCCCATTGGCACAGAGAAGGCAGGCGATGCAATGTCGAGAGCTCCAAAAGTGAGCTGCAGAGGAAACACTCTTAGAAAGTTCCTATTTCCAAGACAGTCACAGTTCTCCAAGCTACGTATTCCTTAGGACACGCAGCCAGGGAAGGAAACCAATGGCGTGGTCCTGGGGATGTGCGGGCGGAGGCTGGTACCTGTGTGCCACCACCTACAGTTTTAGCTCATTCTGGCTGAAGCTGGTCAGGGTATTCATCTTGCTTAGCTCAGTTTTATCGTGTCTGAGGAAGCTGAAAAAACCTGCTGGCCATGCCAGGGGTGACAGAGTTGCTGCGTGGGTAGAAATTGATGGGGGAGGGAATTTATCTGTGAGAGTGACAGCACAGAGATCATGGGGGCAGGGTCGAGCAGAGTGTCACCAGGGCTCCCTGCAGTACGGGAGGACAGTCTGTGTGTCAGTCTTGTCGGGGGGGAAGTTGTCAGCTTGGACTTACTGGGGACAGAAAAAGAGCCTGAGTGCCTGATGAGGCCCAGAGCCCCTCAGGATGCCTCAAAGCATCTGTGTCACTGTCATGCATGCTGCCTGCCCATCACTGCCTGCCCCGATGAGGATGGTGTGAAAGAGCCATACATGATCTTTGCAGCTTTTCCTGCCCTCACCGTGGCTGCACCCTTCTGTCACTGAAGGATAACTTCATACTGGGCTGTATTAACACAAGCAGAGCTGGCAAGCCAAAAAAAGTGATTCTTCCCATTTACTCAACACTCGGGAAGGCACATCTGAAGTACCATGTCCACTTTGGGGACACCTTGGTAGGGGAGAAGTGTTGAGTTGTAACAGGTCCAGAGGAGGGTTGCTGAAATGATTTGAGCTGGAGCACAAGATGTATGAGGGGAGCTCAGAGTTGGATTTGGTCTGATGGAAGGAGGGAAGGCTGAAGGGGGTCTAGCAGCATCTCCCACTGCCTGAAGGGGCTGGAGAAGGGTCAGAGCCAGACTTAAGGGCACAGAGAAAGGACAACACCAATGGGCGCATGTTGCCGTACAATGGGACGGCAACTTTCAAGTGGAAAAGTATTGGAGCAGATCCCAAAAATCTCTTTTGGAAATCAGGTGAAATGAGTCCTACCCTTGAAATCAGGTTTCCTGTTGTTTCTTACAGGAAAGATTTAGAACCTTTCAGTTTTCGCGATACCTACAGGATTCCCGAACCTTCACTCAACTCCATAAAAAAGGCGCAGTATTTTTAAATGTTAAAAATTGCAGCACCAGGCCAGACTGTGGTTTTTTAACATACTTGTGATTGTGTGTATTTGTCTGCCTTACCTGCAAAGGGAAATAATAATTTCTAAGGGACTTTTCTAGAGGCAAGAGGTGGATTACTAGAGCTGTGTCCTTCATTTAGGAATAATAGCCATTAAACTCCTTGTTGCTATGGGGCTGCAATTTCCAGAGGCGATACCCATTATCAGAGAACTGGCTGCTGGCAAGCAGTTAATGAGAGAGCTTTGAAACGGCTCAGTAAAAATCCAGCTTCCCTGCAGACTTCTGAGACGTGTATGAAAGAGGAAAGGGAGCCAAAGCTATATCCAGCTGTGACCTGCACAGACACGGGGTGGTGGCGGCTTCACTTGCTCCACGGACTGAGGGAAGCCCCTTTCAGACCCAGCACAGGAGGTGTTTTGCAGAGCTTTAGGGTAGCTGCTGGTCTGGGGCAGGTCAGGGCTCTCTGCCCTGCGTCCAGTCCCCCCTCTCCCTGTGGCCTGAGCATCCTGCTGAGCCAAGAAAATACAAAAGTGTCTTTAAGCCATGAGAGAACACACATGAGAGCCGGGTGATGGGGTGTGAAGGAGCTCTTGCATCACAGAGTCATTCTTTTAGACTGGATATTTGATTAGATTGGATTAGTCGTTTAGTTTGGATATTAGGAAAAATTTCTTCATAGAAAGGGTTGTCAAGCATTGGAGCAGGCTGCCCAGGGAAATGGTGGAGTCACCATCCCTGAAGGTATTTAAAGGACATGTAAATGTGGCACTTCAGGACATGATTTAGTTGCAGATTTGGCAGTGTTAGATTTGTAGTTGGACTCGATGATATTAAAGATCTCGTCCAACCTAAATTATTCTATGATTCTACTTGTGCTGGGTTTTGGTGCCTTCACCGTGTCACATGTGAAGTGAGGGAAACACCACAGTCTTCCTGTTCCTTTTCGCAGCAAACATAGCAAAGATCCTGGCACAGAGGCACGTTGTCAGGACTAATTCTCAGGGACAAGCAGTTTTTCAGAGGCCCAGGGCAGCTGGATGAAAAAGGCCATGATCATGCTTTTAATTTTATTGGTTTTCTTCCTTTCTATTTGCGTTGTGAGAGTACTGATGGGACTTCATGTTCATCCGTCCCTTTCTGAGATGAGAAATTCTTCATCTTTTTTTTGTGATTGAGGAAAAAGAGAGGAAAGCCAAAACGTCAGGGTTCTGCTACTCCCTGGCAGAGCCTGGAGGGATGCCCAGGCTGTGACGGGCACTGCCACCGCGACCGAACGCCCCTGAGCATCTCACTCTCACGTGAGGTCCTACGAAAAGTGTGAGCACACTGTGCATGCATCACAGATCCTGGGCTAGCAACAGTCCTGGTTGTGTGAAATTCTCCCTGAGGCACTAAAGATTTCTGCTTGGGATGCTAAACTTTTTTTATACACCTGAAACTGCAAAATCTAAATGCAGGGTAGCTTGGTGCAGCTTTAGATAGAGAAGACAATAGGATGTGCCGGGTCGCCATAGTTATGCTCCAGAAAGTGAAGGGAATTTCCCAGTGTTAAAAAGAGAAACAACTTCAGCATCTGCAGATCTAAAAACATAAAAGAAAGGGATGACACTTTGGGGCCAGGAATAACAGTATCTGGCTTTCATTTTCTAGAATCAGCCTCTAGTATGACATTTTCCTGGTGTAAACAAGAGAGGTAGAAATAACAGTTTCCAGTGAAACGGTGGATACTAAGCACACGACTCCAGGACCTGCAGATCGCGGTAACTGTCAATAATCTCCTACTGCACAGTGAGCACTCTAGTGAGCAGGGCAGCACCAGACATCATGGCCAACTTTTATGAAGAGTCTCCACCATCAGGGCAGTTGGCGTTGATGAGGTAGCTCCAACGTCACTTCGGGGTCAGTGGAACCAACAGCCGGGCACAGGGATGGGCACGGCTGCACTGGGGACCGGCAGTTTTGCAACATATCTCAGGCAAGGACTAAAGGCTCAGGTCTGGAGCTTAAACGCAGCCCTTTGGGCCAGCAGGCAGGGCATGTAGGTGGAGGCTCCAGGTGAGGCTGATCCAAGCCATCAATGTTCTCAGGGCCCTGACAAATCCTCACGGAACATAATGCAGTATATCCCATACTGTAGCATGGAGCAGCATTCTCCATTTCTATAGGATTTTGTTTGATTGTATCACAAAACTGGTGATAAATAATTTTTCAATACCTTCCCAAATCCTGGAGTCATGGAATCATGGCATTTAAAACAAAACAGGGAAAACAGTGTTTCTCTGCATTACTTGTTTTGGATAAACCTTTGAAAACACGTGCCAGCTGTCTCCAATATCAAATATTTCTTCTGCATCTTCCGACTCTTGCTTTCTGAATTCCAGAGTTGCGCAATGCCAGGACACCACCTCCATTGCCATCCCAGTCCGCACCATTGCTAGCGTGCCTGGATACAGGAACGGGCATCCAGAGCCCATTCGGCACTCGGTTTTATCTTTTGACTTCCAAAGCTCATTTCAACCACACAAAACTATCACGAGAATGAACCAGCTGGTAACGGGACACAAAGGCTGACAATGGTGCCCAGCAGGACACAAAGGATACCCAGTGGGACAACAGAGTCCCTGGCTGAGCTCTGCAATGTGGGACTGTGGAAGGGGGAAAATCCCCCTTAGTCCCCACTCTGGTTCAAAGGCTGGCATTGAGAGGAGGGCAATTAGAGCTGCCAATTGCTTTTCCTGCTGCAGCTTCCCCTTTGTCACTGTGAAAAGAGTGACAGCCCAATAGCGATAACTCAGCTGAGCCCGTGTCCCCGAAACATGCTCGCTGCCCTCCCCAGCAGACAGAAAGTGCCCAGACCATTCATTCAAGAGCCTGCCTCAGTTCATTTTCTAATTCCTTCCTTCTCTTTAAGCTACTCATACATCAGGACCTGATTCATCTGCTCAGGCCGTTCCATTTGAGATTGTGCAAGCATTTTTGGGTAAAATTTCACTCAGACAACTTCTGTTGGTTTCGAATCCTCAGACACACAGAGCAGGAAAAAAGGCATTCCTGCAGCGGGACAGGGTCTGCGTAAGCCGGAGCTTGTGTGTGCATTCCACTGCCATACTTCACAGAGACATGATTATTCACTGCTTAGTCACTGGTCCTGTTTACTTTGTAGATAAAGGAATAGCTCAGAGGTGCTTTTTCTCACAGTCTAGGAGCCAGCACACCTCTGAGCACAAAAGCTCACGTCGGTTCCCGCTGGCTAGCAAAACCAAGCCTCGAGTTCTCTGTACAGGGACCTGCTCTGAAGCAGTGACCTGACCAGCAGCTAGGACCTTCCCATGGCAGGAAAAGGGTAGGAAGACCCTTTAAGGCAGAGATCTTGCAGAATAGCACTGGGAAAAAGTCAGATGGGAGAGCTTTTCTATATGAGCTAGCCTTGGCTACCAGCAAAGCTCCTACCCAGCTGCCCGCTCTTTCTCCTTGCTCAGCAGGAAAGGGGGCTGATGGGCTCAGCTTTTGGCCCACGGCAGGTCCACTACAGAGCTGACTGGAGCCAACACAAGGCAGCCCCAGAGGCCATGTCTGCAACTCCCCCCCACCAAAACCTCTCTGTGTGTACCCCATACAATATTGCAAGCTTTATCTCCCAAATTCACCTAGGGAAATACGATGGGATCGGAACTCAAGAAGGAGGAGAAGATTGAGAGTCTGGAAGAGTGAAATGCTGGGGGTGCTCAGCAGGATGCTGCGGGCGGGAGGGGGTTGGGGGGTGTGGGAGGTGGGTGATATCTCACGCTGCTGATTTCTAACGTCTCTGCATTAGCCCCATTAGTGCCAATGACAAAGACTCTTCTGGGCAGGGCTGGCCAACTAATTTCTCTTCAGAGAGGCTGCCGGGTGTTCTGGCTCCCTGCTCCAGGAACAGCCAGCCCCAGGCAAAGTGCCCGGGGTTGCAGTGGTGCTTGGCTGGCTCCAAACAAGCTGGAAGCAGAGCGGGATGCAGCCAGACCGTCTGCTGGGGCAGCCCAGCACATGCGCAAGTCCCTGCCTCGATCTGCAGCTGAGGAGGTAGAAAAGCCTAAAAAGTCCTCGGACAGCATTTTGTTTTGGTTGTTCCCTATCCCACCAGACTCCTGGCTGCTTCCAGGTCAAAGCTATTTCATAGAGTGACCTTCACAGCCTGAGGCTGTGATGTTTTGCCATAACCAGTGTTATGAAACTCAAAATATTTTGTGCACAGTCACCTGGGTACAGTATATGTTCAGTTGGGCAGCAGGGAGAACAAATGATCTTTACCTTTCTGGCTGTGGCTCTCTGGGTCAGAGATGTGCTCTGGCAGAATGCTGCCCCAGAAACTCACTCAGAATAGAGAGGACATGAGCTCTTCTTACCCCTCTTCTGCCGTGTTTTGAGGTTTCTCTAAGATGGGACCCTTCTCTGAGCCAGTCGAAGGCCATTCAGCTGCAAGGAGGGACTGAAAAACATGAAAATGAAACTTATGAAACACTGCTGAGCCAGGAAAAACTGAACCCTTATCATGGTTGTGTATACACAGGTCCTTTTTTGGGGGGAAACATAGAGCCAAAGGCTCTCAGAGAAAAAAAAAATCAAGCTAGGGAAGGTTGGTAGCATGAACAAAAATGGGAGCTCCCATAAATGAGGAGCAACACCACTGTGAAGAGCTTGATCTACTCCTCTTAGTAAGGAGGTCATCTGCAGCCCCGTTCAGCAAAATTTAGGCACAGCTCCAGGGCACAAGCAAAGACTCCATTTGTGCTTTTTGAGTGCAGTCAGAGCCTGGTCCACTACCAGAGATGCTGAAATGAAGAGACAGAATATCCTTACCTGTGAACATCTGAAGAAGGCAATGGGGTCGCAAGACCCCTGAGGTGCATAAGCCCCCTGGATTTGGTGCATAACTGTGGGCGTGCCCATGCCCTCCTCTTTGAAGAGCATTTTTAATGTACTTTATGTGATAATGGCAGTTCATTATTAACATTTCCAGCTCGCAGTGTGTTAAGGATACTCCCGTCCCCAGCTCCCTGTTTTCCCCTCTGCTATATTGTTTGATCCATGAAATCACCACCAATACTCCCTTTTGGCTGCATCCCTGGACAGATGCTGCATTGCTTGAGGAGGGGTGAGACATGGCCGATTAATCTGTGCTCAGAGAGGCTGACTGCTGGGATTAGTGTTTCAGATGCTCTTAACATCTGCAGCTCCAGGACAGCCCCAAATTCATCAGAATTGGAAGCCGGAGGGTAGCAGCAAGGCTGGTAAGAGCTCTTACGGGGAGGGGGCTGTCTATTGAATTGCCACTGCCAAGCAGTGAGACAAGAGGGAGATTTTATGGGAAAGGGGGCAGCCGTGCCATTGTCTCAGCACTTCGAAACCTGTCATACCATTTCTTGGCTGTGTCTGTGATTCCCAAGACTAAGGAGAGTGTTGTTGGCTGTGTAGAGGGAGCAAGGCTGGGAAGCCAGGGAGACAGCTGGCAGGACCCCGCAGAGCAGGCACAATGGAGACGTGTCAGCCCTGAAGGTCTTGAAGCTCCGGTTCCTTGTGTTTGGGAGGTGGGGGGAGGAAGGCTGTGGGTCCTGGCAAGTCCCAGAGCTTGGGTCCAGCCCTTGCAGTAAACAAAAGGTGCTGCCAAAACAGAGGCAGAGAGAGGGAAGGTGTTCCTGAGGGCTTAATTCACGCGGTTGCTGTGGTTTATCTCCTTATCCAAAACCAGTCCCTCCATGCTGGCCTGCTTGTCTGAGCTGGGCTTTGTTACTCTGGGCTTCCCTCCTTGCGTTAACTTTTTGTTTCTCTTCATCTCAGGGCTTTATGAGCCTTTTGTTCGTGGAGACGGGCAGCACAGGGGATGAGAAGAGACTTCTGAGCAGCCATGGATGGGTTACAGCTGCGGGTAAGGCTCACCTCATGCTCGCCTCATGCCACCACCTTTCTGAGTTCCCGGCAGCTCAGGGAAAAGAAAATACTAGTTCCATCTATGTCTAGTGAGCCTGTTAGCTGGGAATGACTCCCTTGTCTATCACTGTGGAGGAACTCCAGGAGGCTGTTCAGAATTAAGCCCAGAGAGTGCCTGAGCTCCTGGCTCAAGCTCCCCCACCTCCCCTTCCTGCAAACAGCCCAGCCTGCCCCCTCCCCAGCCCGCGAGGGGACGCCTGGCTGGAGGCACACAGGGGCTGTCCATCTCACACGTTAATCGCCTCCTGTCAGGAGGAGATGAAGCTGCTATAAATAGATTGTGAAGCCCTCATGGTTTCAGCTGTGATTCACACACATGGCAGAGAAGCATTAGGAAGAATTAACATTCAATCTCTCAGGCACTTTCCTGAGCGCAAATGCCATTCTGTCCCTGTCACTTAATCTCCTTGCCCAGGGGGGGTCAGCAGCACTTTCTGGAGGGTCTGAACGGGTCAAATGGACAGAGAAACCTGGAGCAGGACTGTCAGGGAGATAAAAAAGGCCATTTCGGCCACAGTGACAGAGCAGCACCTGCCCAACTGCATTTAGGAGCATGGCAAGGTGCTGCGCTCCCCCCTTGCCGGGGCCAAGACCAGGCGGAGGGGTTTTATTACGGATTGCACATGCTGGGACACCTGACAACAGCCTTCGGGACTGAAACGGCCTCTGGCAATGGTACGTGCAGGGGACTGGGGCTCTTCCTAACCGATGTTGAGATGTGCCTTCGCCTGAGCAGCTCGTGGGGTCTGTGCTAGCCTGCCTAGATGGGCACCGTGGGGCAGGACAGGGTGGTCTGTGTGAAATCCCCCTTTTGTCCTCCCTCACATCCTAATTTTTCAAAGCTCAGGGGGAAAAAATGTAGCATAGAGCTAACCGACCCATGGGAAGCTGCGTGCACTTGTTCCTGCGTGTGTTTGCACTCATTTGCATGTATCTTAAGTGCTTGGTATCCACCCTCCCCCTGCCTTCCTGTGTTTATGCTCTTAGCAATGACGGTGGCTGAGCGATGTACGTGAGAGAAACCAGCTGAAAGGGAGGTGAGACCAGACAGGTTCTGGAGTGGGAAGTGTGAGGAGCCTGTTTGTAGGCATCTGTTTGTCTGTCTGACAGCCTCCCAGGTACAGAGAAAGAGTGGCATCTTAGGCAGCTTAGAGGGTAGAGGATATCTCCTCGGGGCAACAAATATTCTTCACACTTCCGCATATTTGGTGCTCTGTCAATAAGAGATCGGCGTCTCTATTTTTGTAGCATTGCCAGGGTTTCGTGATGCTAGATTACGGGTCAGAGATGGAAAGAGGCATTCAGGGTACTCATCATTCACCAAAGGTAGAGGGGAATTTGGATTAAAGGATGAGAGATCGGTGTTGGTATCCTGGGGTCCTCAGTTAGTGGTCTAGGGAGTCTAGAGTTCATGAGATGGAGCACACACCAGAAAATCTTTTCCTTTCACCCTGCTCTTAGGAATCCAGGAATCAGGGTTTCTCAGTGAAGCAAGGAAAGTGGCAGAAAAATCCTCAGAGGAACTGCAGGTTAGTGGGAGGGTCACCTTAATATGATGGGACTAGATCCAAGAAAGACACCCCACGACTGCTCCAGGGCAAAGAGGGGCCCACCCCACTGCTTGCTGCAAGAAAAGAGCATCTCGTTGCAGCTCTAGGCAACATCCTTCAGCATAAACTGAAGCCTGCCAGGGTGGGGGTGATTAAAGAGATCTCAATACACAGGCTTCTCCTTGTGTGGATATGATCTCCTGCCTACTAAGGCACTGTATGAGGTCGATATATCCAAACCAAGCTGGTTTTTGTTGCCAAAATGGCATTCCCCTATTTAAGACACATGTCACTTAGGCTGGAATATGGACTGCGTGTGTGCTCTGGCAGGTTCAGGTTTGAGTGGGTCTGCAGGCACCTGTATGGTCTTAAGACATCCTTGAAGTTTTAATTATGTTATGGAAGAACCTGAAGTGAGTCGCCTCCAGAAATTTATGTGGAAATGCCTGAACAGGCTAAAGGGCTTCAGAAATAAACGTGACATATTCCTGTTATTGTACAGAAAGTGGAATTGCAAGCTAGAGTTTCAGCAGGGCTAGATTCCCCAGCTGGATCCTTACAAAGCCACAGAGCCACGTGCAAATCTGAAAGCGGCTCTGCAGACTCCTTAGCTGTGAGTGACAAGGCTCAGTTGACTTGCAGAAGATTTCGCACGGACTATCCTGCATCTAAAAAGAAGAAAAGAGCCATGTGGAAATCTAAAGGGAGTGGTTTAGTCTGTCTATCCTACGAGTCCAGACAACCTGAAACAGCTTTGGAATGTGGACCATATTGGACGCAAATGGCAAGGCATATGTTTTATAACATTAATTGCCAAACTTTCAAAAGCACCCTATTGACCTCCTACAGTCAGTGAAAGAGCACTGCTCATGCTTAGGCACCTAATCATTTGTCATCTGTTCCTTGTTTTTCTTCAACATTTGTATGGTGGTATCACCAACCTGGATGGTCTCCAGTGTTGTGAGAGCTGCACAAACCCAAAATATTAGCCAGTTTTCCAACACATGGCATCTGTAAATGCCAAGCTTACAGATGGTACATGATGTACTGGGAACTACAGGCTCAAAATAGAAGGGTAAGGACAGTATATGGTGAAAAATTCCTTCATCTAGAAAACCTGGATCTGCTCAGATGATCTGTCTGGTGGCTGCCGTGAACAGATGCTGGACTCTGGGGGGGAAAAAAGGGATTGGAAAGATATCCAGGAATAAGTCATAGCAGTTGAGAAGGGAGGAAATGAGAGCTGTAACACAGAACCCCTCCAGCCTGGACTGATGAGGCTCACCTGCGGGGAGGAGGAAAGGCAGTAGGCATGGACGGTGTTATTCCACAAGAAGCAACAAGGACAACAAAGTAAGGAGAGTAATGTCTTGCAAACCTCATTGGAAGACAAGAAGTCATCTTTGGTTCCAGTATTTCAGTGTGGGCTGGCACTCTGGTGCTGCAATAGTACTGGAATTAGTCCACATCCCTGCAGTAGCTTTATTCTCTGATGTACTGTGCCTCTTTCACCTCATTGATAGGCATGAGAGGCATTTTTTCTCTCTCTGAGACCACGTCTTTTCTGCTTACAGCAGGCATCCAGCAGCCGGAGCCTCCTCAAGCTCACTGTTATGGAGGTGAAGTGGATTCATGCGTTGGTCGTCTTCTTATTCCTGTTGTCTGTTGCCATGACGGGCTGCTTTCTGTGGCAGTACAGCCTCCCCAAGGTGGAGCCCAGTGAGTAGTCATCTTTAAGCTGGGTCATGGTTTGGCATGGAAATTTGTGCGACCCATAAATGCCTTTCTCCCCATTTTCCCCTAAAGAGCACTTCCTCAAACAGCACCCAAGTTTGCCCCCTCCGAGCTGGTTCAGTGACACAGAGGAGATGAACACTGGCTCGATGGAGTGCCATATACCTCTGCTGGTGTCCAGAGAAGCTCCGTGACTTCTGGCACTAACCTAGAGTAATTGATATACCAAGGAGACTTTTTATTTTACATTCTCTTTTTCTTTAGCATCCTATTGAAAAAGTCACTCCACTTTAGAATGGGTTTTGGTTTACGCCTTACCACATGCTTCAGCTTCTGACTTTACTTACTTTCCCATTCCCCTAACCTTAGATCTCTGAATCAGTTCAATCCCACTGTTCACGGTAGAATTCCCTTCTGTTGATTACAGAAAACTCAACGAGATAGACTCAAGGCACTTTATGTGCAAGGATGAAATATATACGGTGTAACTGGATCACAGTCTTAAGTAGCTCAAAGATGGCACAAAATCCACGGTGAAGGTGCCAGAGGTACTTCACAGACCAATGTCTGGAAAGATTTCAGACCCTACACTTTTATCACAAAGTATCAGAGGCGGCCTGTAGGCTCTTGTGTATCCATCCCCATTCACCTCAAAGTTTTCATAGTGCCATTTCTCTTCTCATCTGTATTTCTAATGCTTCATGCTCAGTTGGTAAGCAAAAAGTTCAATAAGCATTTTGCTTATAGCTTACAGTGCAGAGGAGCTGTGTTTATGAACACCTTGGGATCAACTGGGAAAATAGTGCCTCCAAGTAAGAGAGTTCCAACATCTCACCGAGTTTAGAGCTTTGCATGCCACAAAAATTTGAGATATGTCTCAGGCATATGCAGGATACAGCTAATTCAAAAGACAGCTAACAGACTAGGTATGCAGCCCATCCACTGTCGTATATACAGTGTAGATTTTAGGGGGCACTCTCAATTCACTTCTACATCCATTTTCTAAGGTTACAGCATGCACGGGACAATGCTCTCCTCCTGAACCCAAACTCCGACTTTCCCCGAGCCATGGGCAGGCACTTTCATGGGGTCTAAACCCACTGTCAGGTCTGTAGCCCCAGTTCCTTACTCTTCCAGGTTGCAGAGTGAGTCAAAGCTTATTGCAGCTCCTGTCCAGCCCATGTTGGAATAAGCAATAACAGAGCCCAGTGCCATCTTCAAGTCTTGTTTTATGTGAGATAGAAACAATTCAAGATTGTTTCTTTCCTATGCAGAAGTGTCCTTCACTTTGAACAACACAAGCAAGAAAGCTCGTGCTGACTGCTGGGTGAGGTTAAAGGTTGTTAGGGTGTCTGTTGAAGTCACATACGCCACTTTCGAAATGTTTTCCAGTCCCATCCGCGATGGAAGCGCGATCAGAAGCTGCACAGATGTGTCCCCGCTATCCTGAACCAGTACCGCTGGACCACCCAATCCCCATTCTGAAGGATGCGTTGGAGAAGGTCTGTGAGGAGAAGGGAACAGAGGGAGACAGAGGTCATGAGTCATGACTGCTTTTCTGAACTTGTAAAGGGGAGAATATGTGTTTTGCCCCTGAGTATCTCTGGGGAAGGAGGTAGGGAACCAAGGAGGTGGAGAAAATGTGAATCTAGATATGTGTACATAAAACTCCTTGACCGAACGTACAGGACTGGTCAATAAGCAGTTATCGAAAGATAAGTAAGTTATGATGAAGAGACATTATTACTTGTCTGTCAGAGGGTCTGGTGAGCATACATCAGCACGAAATGATGGTTCTTGGCATCTTGTCTACTACTGAGGCAGCCCTCGTGTCACTAGTTTCTATTCATCAGTGACTGGCAATTCCTTATTTTATCACTTCGCTAGCTTCCGCCATGCCACCATTTAAAGATTAAAAAGCTACTTGTAGGTAACTTCAAGGAAGGCAGTGGAGGGGAAAGGGAAGAGGAAGGGGACCTGCATCTGAATGAGAGACCTGCTTTTCCTCAGTATGATACGCTGTCTCTGAAATGTTAGCACTATCTGAAATTCTGGTAGACTCCTTTTGTGATGAGAAGATACTGCAGCGTTGCCTTGACTGTATGGACCGTAAGGACAGCCATGTTCTGACAGGACACTCCTGATTTTGTAGACCCCTGTCATATAAGATGCCCTCTCATTTGTCCTCATTTGGAAATCCGTAATTTCTCATCATTCTCCAGGTAGATCTGATGCTGCGCGAAAGGATTCACAACTCTGGTCTCCCTGCCATGTCTGCCATTGTTATCTACAACGACACCGTGCTCTGGACAGGCAACTTTGGGAAGAAGAATGGTTCAGACCCCTCCTCGGTGGTGCCCAATGAGTACACTATTTACCGGTGAGACAGATGTATCGCAGGCATAAGGGCTAGAAGAAGAGCAGATACACAGATATCCAGAAACAGAGCCCCCTGCACTATTGGGGAGTCCATAAAGGCCTGAGTTAAGGATATTAATTCAAGCTCCTTACCTGCTTCTGAAGTAGCAGAGGTGTTGCATGTAAAGCTATAGGCAGTGGGTCAGTTGGGTGATCTCATGTACTGACCGTCTTTTCTCTTGATTCATGGGTTTCTTAAGGCTTAATTTCTACAAATGTTTGTTCCTTAACAGAATTGCCAGTGTCTCCAAGATCTTTCCCACCATTATGTTGTACAAGATGTGGGAGGAAGGAAAAGTCACGTCACTTGATGACCCATTGGAACGTTACGCCCAGAACTTTGTTATTAAGAACCCTCTGGGAAGGCTCAAGGATTCAGAACAGAGATACACAGCGGATGGGCTGACTTTTTTGGAAAAAGGCTCACTGCCACCTAAGCCATCACCTGTTACCTTGCGCAGGATGGCCAGCCAGCTCTCAGGTGAGACAACACTGCTACCTGCTTGCCCCTCAGCCCACCACTATGTCCCCTGAAAGAGACCACAGAGAGAACAGCCCATAGGCCAGGGCTACAAACAGTTGCTTTTGAGGCTATTTCCCAGTATGGACTCTGCACCCACGCACTTCCCAGAGGTCAGGCAGGAGCCTTGGGAGCAAACAGTCAGCAGCTTCGTGAAGTGCTAAAAAGCAACTCTGGTCCAGGCCATCTGCAGAGAAAGGGGGCAAGCTGCGCTCTGGGCTGGGGAATTGTTTTTCCCTGTGCAAGGTGAATACATACTTCTTTCAACACAGTAGCGTGACCTGAAATCAGGCTCCAATTGCGTAAGTTTTTTGTACTCCAGCCCAGAGTGCTCTCATTTTTCTGAGATGTAGAGTTGAGGGTCAGAGTGGCACCAAACCTCTTTGCTTTGAACAGATAGACCTTGATCGCTGAGCTAAATTTAGCTGTCAGTGCAGTTCCTGATCTGGGATTCCTGGGCTATTAATAGCTTTGTACTTGCTGGCAGAAGGCTATTAATCTGCTGCTACCTTCATAATTGGGTAACTCCTACATTAAGGTAGAAGGAGCTCACAGGATTCAGGAGAACTTTAACCTTTCTCAGAAATAAAGCTGCTAATACTTGACTCAGGATTTAACGGCAAAAGAGCCTGTGCTGATATTTCGTGGTATTTTGATTCAACTCTGTAGCATCTGCATTATTCCAGACTGGAATAAATGCCCTGAAAGTAGGACCTAAGATCAAAATAGTATATAGACAAATTGCAATACCTCAGGACAGGCTACAGCATCACCTGAAGCAAGCCAATATCAAAATAAGGGCTTCCCCCAAAGAAATTACGTAACTGAAATCTGGAAATAGGCAATGAACCAAAAGTGACCAGTGGCAGCAGGAGGCAGAAAGATAGATTTGTGTGTGACCCTGCCCAGCCCCTCTCCCTGCAGCCAGGGCCTTGCTCTGGTCCTCATGGCGACCAACTCCTCCTGGTCCCCTCTGACTCCCAGGAGCACCTGAAGCTGGTCTGGCTGCTCCTTGCAGGAGCAATATATGCTGAGGCTGCACTTCTCAGCCCTGCTGAGGTACGCCCTAGAAATACTTGTAGGAAGCATTTCTCAAAAGTGTACCTGGTCACAGCATAATTGCTTGTAATGTGTGGCCATTTCATTGCTTCCATCACTGTGCTGGATTCTTGCCCCTGCCTAGCTCCTTTTATCTTCCTATGGCCTTTTTTTTTTTTTAAGAATGCGGTCCAAATTTCCCAGACCACACCAGCAGGGCACATCAACCAGCTTGGAGCGTGACAATTTAAGAGAAGGAAAAGCACAGTTTCAAAATCCCAACCAAAAGTAAAGTGAATATTGAGGTCGCACGTTACATCTCCTGTCTGTCTAAAACCAAAAAGGTTCTGCTTAGCATCAAGATCAAAGCCACTGCATGAGATATTGTAAAGTGTTTTTCATCTAAATTCTTCCAGTGGAAACTGATCTGTAATATATCCTCATTATCTGGGCTTTTCTACATTGCGTATTACAAAAGTAACTCCAAAGATTTTTCTCCTCGGCACTTGATGGGTACGTAGCTAGAGGGAAGCTCCAGCTTGTTAAGACTACGATTTTCAAATATATATGAATGACAGTATGAGATGCCGTTGTAAATTATTAACAGCATGCTTGTCACATCAATTAGCAGCCCATTGAGCTATAAATCAATGACTGCGGATTTTCCGTTATGCTCCCACATTCTCTGCTTTATTGTTTCTAATGAACCTCAAGAGAGACACCGCGTTGCTGTCGTGGTGCTGGCTGAACTCTCCCAGTGGTGCAACATTTTCTCTGCTGCCGTCGCGGCAAGTAGGAAACCAAAGAGCCCATTGTCTACTGGAAGATGCTCAGTGCATCTTTTATTTGGTCATTCAGCTGCACAAATAACCACAGACCAGAATCAGAAAAAGTGCTCTTGTTCCAGTTCAAATTCCAAGGTCAGGCCAGTGGCGAAAAACAGGTGCTGCTGGTACAAAAGAATAGGGCCTCATTCAGCTTTGCCATGATTAAGCACATGCTCACTGAGCAGATGATTGCAAGTCATTTTTCTGTCATGTACCCTTCCTGATTTCCTCCTAATCTCTAAATCAAAGTCAGCTGTAAACTCCAATGAGGATTTCATTCCAGATGTAATCCAAGTTCTGGACTTGCCGAGCTGTAGATCCTGTGCAGAGGCGCTGGGGCATTTTAAAACAGTTCTGGCTAAAAGTTTTTAGGGAATCTGTGTTTGGTGCTGTGGAATTAGAAGTGAAATGAACTTCAGTTTTTCTACATTCAGAAACGCTGAATAAACATTGCTGAAATTGAAAAAATTACTCCAGGCTAAGACTGAAATGGTTTAGAGAAGTTCAAGCCCTCTGTAGCGAGATGTAAGAACAAAAATGTGTTTAAAGGGGCTGTTAGGCACCACGGTAGTCAAGGGAGTGCTGTCACATGGCAATATGGACAGGGATTTCCTCCACATCCACGATGCCTTTCTCTTCCAAAATACACTTGGGGATGCAGGTATTTTAAATCATTTGAAGAGGTAGTTTTACTGAAATGCAGCAACCCAGAGGTGGTGCTGGGGTAGGACTTACTTTACCCAGATTCAGGGGTCCACGACTTGAATACCGTGTCCTGTAGTTCCGTGTGAACAGGTCCCCGCAGCACATCTGCTGGGCATATAAAGCATGTGTGCAGCATTGTTGTTCTCATCTTGCCATTGAATCTTGCCTTTTGCTTGCTCTTCACCAGACTCGAAGTTTCCTGGACCATGATTTGTCTCAAATTGCTAACTTCTCTTTTCCATGACCCAGGTCTGCCCAGGAGGCTGCGATCTACCACTCTGCTGTGGAAGGGCAGCACGCAGGAGGCTCTAGCTCTCCTAAGGGATGATGTCTTGGTTGCTGATCCAGGAACCAGGTCAGACATATTCCCTTGAGAGCTTTTGGTCTGGGTTTGTGTCTTCCACTCATACGAGCTCCACCTGCTGTCTCCATGGCCAGTGAATAAAAGACAGCCTTTCCCAAAGGGAGCTTCAGCCACCTCCCGTTACACCTGTTTTGGGCTAGAAAGAGTGGCTGTTGGAGTGCGGGGGGTTTTGCATATCTCCAAATTACCTATAAGTTCTATTAATGTTTGTTACAGTTTATATAGCCTGTTAAAAGTCTAGTGTCTGAGTTGCAAACACTCAAAAATATGAACAGGATCCAGCAGGCTGCAGGATTCAGACTAATCGGGAAAAACTTTCCAAGTTTGCAAAATTTTTGGGGAATAGAATCATGTTTTCAAATAATTTGCCTATGGTTGCTGAGGATTCACCATGATTTGAGGCCGGCAAGCTTCGAAAACTCAATGGCTCAATCATGGCGACCTTCTATTAGCTCTGTCCCATATCATGCAAGACGTTACAAGAGATGTTCCTTGAAGGATTTTAAGACTTTAATACCATCATCTTCTTTGGTATTTGTACTATGCTCACCATTAAGATACATAAGGACACCCACTCCTAGTGTCTGAATCCCTTGACATACTGATAGTTTTAACTCTGTCTCCCTGTTCCCAGATGTACTCCACAGCTAACAGATTATTCTTCCCAAATGAAACCCCCATTCATTGGTACAGAAATTTTAACATTTTTCTGGGCATGTTTACATTCAGAAAAGTTGTCCATTCATGTCTTAATGTCTTTAAACTTCATTCAGGTATAAAGACTTAAATCACTTGATGGATATTAAAGACTGAATCACTCAGGTGTCTTTAATGATTCAACATTGTTGGATGCTGCTTTGTAGATTTTTAAGTGCTTTTTAAGTGCTTTTACCATCTTAAGGTAGCTTAGGTGCTTAAGTGATTATACCACATTAAATCTGCAAAGAGGCTTCCCTAGGATTTTGAGACCTTTAAGGTAAGCACCTGTAACTCAACTCTGCTCTTAAAATGAATGGATAATTTCTTCAGTGAACAATTATAAACAATAAGTCAGGATATGCAAATATATAGGGCTTTGCATAAAGGTGTGGGTTTTTTAGTTTTCCAGCTCCAGCTTTCTTTCTGTACACAGTGGTTAAATAGCTCTACTGATGCTCCTGGAAGAAATTTCTCTTTTTCGCATTAACAACAAATCAAGGCAACAATATTCAGTTTTTGTCTGTCCCTCCTCCATCTCTCCTCACTCTTTAGCAAGTTAGCGGAGAAAATGAATATTTTTCCTTACAGAAGAGAGAACTAGCCACTGTTTTTACATGGTCATACCTGCATTGTATGACTGAGGTAAGTCTGATCCAGACACATTCCTCTTCTTTTGCAGATGCCACTACAGCAATTTGGCCTTCTCACTGATGGCACACGTGTTAGCTGACCACGCAGCTGATGGGCAATACCAGCGCTGGATCTCGGAGAACATCTTGGACCGCTTGGGCATGGAGGACACTGGTTTCGACATCACGCCGCCGATCCGCTCCCAGATGGCCGTGGGTTTCTACAGCAGCCGGCAGCCAGCCCCCCTCTACGACCTCGGCTGGTACAGACCTTCTGGCCAGATGTACTCCACAGCTGCTGACCTCGCCAAGCTGGCAATGGTCTTCTTAGGCACCTACCACCGTCGTCTCCTAGAGCCTGACACCGTGAAGACAATGCTGACCCCTCTGTTGAAGTGCTCCACCGAATATTTTGCTAACAAGACCGGCACACCCTGGGAGATTAACGAGCAATTGGGATATGATGTCATTAGGAAGGACGGAGACCTCGATGGTTATGCAGCCACCTTCTCTCTTATCCCCAAGCTCCGCCTGAGCTTCATTGTGCTGATGGCAGGGCCCAGGCCTCAGGGTGGAGATATCGTGACTCAGACATATGAGTATCTTATTCCTGCCATGGAGACAGCATTCAGAGAGGCAGAGAAAAGCTTGACGCCTCCTCCAAGTCCTGGCCCTTACGTCGGTTACTATACCTATTCCAACCTGACTTTCTATGAGATTAAAGTTGGACCTGGTGGGGTGCTGGTCATGCAGCAGTTTGGGCCTCACGTGGAAGAGCTGATTCCTGAAAAGTACAGGACAATCAAGCTTCACCACCTGGAAGATCGTGTTTTCCAAGTAGTTTTTGACAAAGAGTTCCCATGTGTTCTGCACCTGGGCTCTGCCTCCATCTCACTGGAGACCCAAAATGGGCAGCTCTTTAACTTTTATCCGTTCGACCGCAAGGGTTTATCTCCTGGCTTCGATGCACCAGGGCTGAACACATACAATGTGGTGCGTGTACATCGTAAACCTGTGTTTTATAGTTAAATGTCTCCTCGACTTTTCTTACCACTTCTGGGAGGTGGCTCCAAATCTGTGTCTTACCAGACTCTCCTGTCTGTGTGGCTTTGTGGATGCCATTTAAGAAGGAAGGATGGTGGCAAATTACTCTTTTGCACAACAAAGATGTCCGATCCCGCTTCTAAAATTACTTTAATGGCTTGCGATCCCTGGCAGTGCGCAACAGGCCAGCAGCTGGGGATGCCTGCAGAAAAAAGAGGTAGGAATGCGCTGGATGAATGGTGTTTGGATGCCATAAAAAAGAAGCCAAACACTTAAGTCTCCACACTTATATTGTCTATTTGATGAGCATTGTCAGTTGACCAATAATCGGTTGACCGATATCATCAAAGGGCTGAGAATTTCCTGTGTCTCTCAGAAAATATCTCTACTTCAGTCCCACGGTCTCTCCAGGGCTCTTCAAAAGCCCATCTATCATGAACAGGACTCCTCACCTAGGCTTGCCAAAAGCATAATGTGCCAGAAAAGGCACCAGCCTGATACCAGGCCCTGCTTGTGACACCTGGGAAGTGAGGGTCCATTTCTCTTCTGGGTCACAACAAGGAAACTGCGAAAAGAGCAGACAGCAATGTGGTTATGTCTTGGCTCCATGGATTTCTGCAAAAGCGGTGGTCACACAAAGGATATGGTAGCACCTAAGTATAGAACCTGAACCTTACTCCTGTGAGCAGGGCCATGTGCTGGTATATTCCAGCTGGACTCAGGTTTGTGACTATGTCAGTATAAAGGCAATGTGTGAGCGTGGTGTTTAAATACAGGAATGCATGGGAATCTTTACGTGTGTTTTGGGCAGGGTGTCTGTATGGATACGTACCCACTGTGTTTACACAGGTGTGAGGGAGGATGCTAAGGGAAAGAGCATCTGCCTGGGGAACACTCCCTTGAGGACAGGTGCACCTGGAAGCACTCTGCAAAGCCACGGGGACATTTTCTTCTCCATTCTTGTGCCCACTCAATGTCAAGGCAGGCAGGACAGATAATATATCATTGATGGCACCTGCAATGCCCCTTCAACTTTAGGCAAGTGTTGTGATTGCTGCCCTAACTGGTCCCTGAAAGAAAAGCAAGTGGAGGGTCAGGGCGAGGTAACTCTTACTTTAAAACGAACAGCCTAGCTGCAGAGTACGGCAATGGCTGTGCAGCACGGGAATCCTGAAGGAAGTGCAGAAGGGTAGGCATGCTGGCACCTTTCAAAGTGCACGTTCTCCCATACCATAACTGGTATGAGGGTGGATCCTCTTGCAAACTGACCTCCTGCTGTTGCCTATCCTCACAGAGTCTTGAAAGTGAACATATCTCAGAGAGGGTGAGAAAATAAATCTCCCTGCCTCCCTTCTCTCTTGTCCTCTCTCACTGTTTTCACTCTGTGCGCAGTTCTTCGGCTTTCGTTTTGAGTAGAGAAACTATCTGAAGGCCTAGAAATCTATGATTCACAAACTCAGTTCCCTGCCTTTTTTCAGACAATTTCAGTTCCCTGATAAATGTATGAACTAATGTAAACCTTGCCTTACGGGCAGTCATGGTTGCTGCTGTATCAGTTTCCTCTGGACTTTGTAGATGATCACATTTCATACCTTTGTACAACCTCGTATGATCAAGTATTTAATCTGGGCTGTAGCAACAGCAATAAACTGTGCAAATTCTTGCTGCTGTCATGTGTGATGATGCCCAGAGGTATGTGTGCAGGTAGATACCTTGCGCTAAGGTTGATTCCCTGTTAGGGGTGCGTACTCTCTGTCGTGGCATGCCTGACACAACAGTGCTTTCCGGGCTCTGAGTTCAGAAGATGTAATGTCTGACTGCAAGATATCTGAGCTGTCTAATCCTGGTCTTTTTGAGTGAGGGCTAAGTGCCAATTTGGGGATGTTCTTCTGGCTTTGGAATGAAAGAACTGATTGTTTACCCATCAGTTACATTTAAAAGCTTCCAAGAAAAATGAGGATGTATATCCCATGTCACTCACTGCTCAGGATGAAACACCACACTGGACTGTCTCCATCTATCTGATGGAGAGGTTAAGATGTTTCACTTTTCCATCAGTAATGCAGATACTAATCTTTCCTTTTCTAGTGAGTCCCTCTCAAACCTGTACACTGACACTTTTTGGTGCTTGACCTCATTAATGTTTACAAATATATAAAGGGTGAGTGTCACGAGGATGGAGCCAGGCTCTTCTCGGTGACAACCACTGATAGGACAAGGGGTAATGGGCTGAAACTGGAACAGAAGAGGTTCCGCTTAAACTCGAGAAGAAACTTCTTCTCAGTGAGGGTGACGGAGCCCTGGCACAGGCTGCCCAGAGAGGCTGTGGAGTCTCCTTCTCTGGAGACATTCAAGACCTGCCTGGACACGTTCCTGTGTAGCATAATCTAGGCGTTCCTCCTCTGGCAGGGGGATTGGACTTGATGATCTTTCGAGGTCCCTTCCAATCCCTAACATTCTATGATTCTATGATTCTATGATTCCCATATCAACAAGAGCTTCCTACACTGCCCCTTTGTGTGGGCAGGAGAACATCATTACCTGGTATGGAGAGGAGGAAGGAGACCTTGGGATGCCTGTACAGAGGATTTGGGAGAGGCTGTGTATGGCAGGAGGCAGAAGGTGAAATTTTGAAGGATGCCAGACATCCATGGAGAGCAGCCTGAAGCACAATGCTGAGTCAATGCTACAAACACAAATGTCCAAGTTCTTTGTGTCATTTCATGTCTAACAGTGCCCTAAGAAGAGCTGAGTATAACGTTAGTTGAGACAACTTCTTCCCTTCTAGAAGAACTCCACCTTCTGGAATATTAGCTCAAGTGAGGATGACATCAAGTTTCAAGCTTCAACCTACATTTTGAAAACGGCAATTTACCCCTACGTGCTGCATTTCTTCATACTCATGCTTCTCTTCATCCAGAGCAACGTGGCCCAGTTGTTCACTGGACAACATCTTTGCAGAGTTTTTCTGTTTTGATGACAGGAGTAAGATAATGTGTCTGTCCACCTGCTACCACCTCCAGAACAGGACTCAGAAAACAAAGATGAGGTCAGGCTAGCAAGGACTGGGCCTTGGTGTCAGTCTGAAAGTTTATTAAACACTAACTCCAGGCTCCTTGTTTTCTCCCTCAGAAGTGTATTGACGTTCTTGTCACAAAGGGATGTGTTAAGCCCCTGTGATTTGAAGCACAAGCTTTTTGACTTTTCAGTTCCACGGGAGTTGCAGGAGTTGTTTAGAAAGAAATGTCAGCATCCCTCTTTATGAGAGAGAAGAGATTAAGAGAGATGCTTGATCAAATCCAGTCACTGTCTCTTTTTCACCCATGAAGTGAGTAACAACAAATGTTTAAGTACTTCACAGTTAGCAGGGAAGCTTCAAAATATATTGCTATTAACTGCGATTCTCACTCTGGATGAGGCTGTGCATGCTTCAAAATGCAAAGGCTAGAAGCCTGTTTGCAAGTTTAATCCCTTCTTGTCAATTCACTTCTGCCTTTATGAAGAGTCTGACATCTCATGACTTGGTTTACAGAACTGCAGATCCGCAGTCACAAAGAAAATAGATGCCAGAAAATCTCCAACACTGTCATCAGAGAAGTGAGACATCTCCATTTACATTTAATAGGCATTTGTGCAGCCCTTCTGAGCATGAGCTGTTGGCTTGATGTGACAATGGTTCTCTGTAGGGCTCATCCTTGCAGGCGTAACAGTAATATATCAGCAGCAAAGACAACCTCTGCTTCAATTCACCAGGTAAAATCCTGGTTTTGCATGAAAGAGCTCTTAGTTTCAGACCTGCCTTACTTCTGGGTTCCTGATCTTGTGACAGTGGAGGACACGCTCTGTGGGCAGTTTCCAACATCAATAAAAGACACAGCCAGTATCCAAGATGCAGTGTCATAATGTGAAAAGTGCGTTCCTGAAAGGCATCTTGTAATGACGTCCTGGCCTTGCACTGAATCCCAGGGGAGGGGGAGACAGCACTCCCAGCTCAGCAGCGCACCAGATCTTGGCGGTAGCTATGGAAATGAGAGGAGAAAAGAGGCTGCAGACGGTAGGATTGATACCAGAACTCAAGCAGAAGATGATCCTTAGCAGGATGGAAGATGATGCGTACCAGGTCTGTCCGCTGGACACCAGAGCTCCACAGCAGCCTCTCTGCCTGAAGCATCATCCAGCATGTCATGGATGCAGCTGCCATGTCACACGCAGACAAGAGGAATCAGGAATTGAGAGCAAGATAAAGTGTTAAACAAAAACAGAGCTCAGAAGCAGAGAGGACTGGCTGAGAAACCTCTGTTAACGGCATCCCTCTGGGCTGCCAGGCACCCTGGGCAAAAAGCTGCATGCTGTTAGGTGAGGGATTGCTCCTGTGGGACATGCTGAAGTGCAGCTCAAACCATCTGATGCTATTTAACCAGGCATTTGGCTTGGTTTTCATATTGTGGAATATAATGACTGAGAAGTGTAACAAATTGGCCACAAAAGACTATCACCCAGCAGGGACTGGAAAGACTGGAGGGGGAGGGAGCAAGACAAAGGACTCCACATTCCCTAGAAAGAAGAGATCTGCTAGCCTCATGTTAACATCAGGTCTCAATATAGGGATAAAGGAAAATAGGTTTCAGGATCTTCAGGTTTGAAGTAATACAGAAAAATGAGCGAGGAGACCAAAAAAGGCCCCGCTTTTTGCTTCCAATGGCACTTTTCCATCTGTCGCCACAGATGAATGAGGCAGTACAGCAAGAACTCAGCCCTAGTCCTCTGAAAGCAGTGAAGAGCTGCCTAGATTAGGGCTTAGAAGGATTTGTCCTGGTTTGGGTGTCCTCAGGGAACTGGGGGAAAGTGTTTTGGATAAGTGAAGCCGAGTGAAGCACTTCTTCTCAGATAGTTTTATCTGACACTTCTTAGGAGGAAGAGATTCATACCACAGTTTCCTCTAAAGAGAAAAAAATCAGTCAACAGAAAAATTCATGGTGGGGCTTTTTTGGGAGGTTTTTTTGAGGATTACAGTAAGAAAAAAACAAAGGGTCCAATCCAAAAAAGGGCTGGAGGTACTGCAATGGTCACAGCAGCAAAGCTGAATTGCTGTGTCGTGTCCTGAAGCCCATGCCCAAATTGTGCATCTTCCAGCTGAAGCCTGGAGAGGTTCTAAAACTCTCATTCTCAGCCTGGTCAATTCTATGAGCATCTCTTTGTGGCTTCATTTCTGCACTGAGGTGCCAGTGGCACAATTTTCCTCTGAAACAAGGTGTCTTTTTGCCCTGAATCCAAGGGGCCTGAATGTACTTCTCTCAAATCAGTTCCCTATGCACAAAAAATGATATTTTTGCCTGTCCTGGGGGCCAGGCAAACAGATCACTAGCAGCCAGAAGGTGAAGAATCATCAGCACAGAAGGAGACTAGGAAGTCACTGGCTCAGGTGGCTCAGATATTTTTTTCCACTCACTTCTCAAGCTCATACGTTTTCTGGTCACTCCAGCACACACAGTAGTCACTTTCCAGCTCTCTCTTCTCAATGTCTAAAGTGGAGCATATCCCCCAAGCTCAGATTATCCACACATTGGCCTGGGAAGGACTTTTTTCCCAACTTGCTGTACTCTGACATACCCAGTCCATCTCCTCATGAACAACAAGCAGATACAATTTTAATGCAAAGGTAGAATTATGGCACAGACAGTGCTGGGGTTGCCAGGCTGAAATACAGTAATATTACAGGCTCTAGTATCAGCAATATTGAAAAGTGATTAAAAAAATAAAATATAAATGGATCTTTCATGCCCATATACACTCAAGGGCACCTCAGAGCAGAAAATAAAGAAACAAACAAACAAACAAATAAATAGATTGCTTTCCTAACCTGACAGGAGGATTCAAGGCCCTTTGGCAGACATACAAACAGGAATTGCAAGAATGCGACAATAGTTCAAATAAATGATGCACTCACCAGCCCATACTGAAATGATGTACTTAACCTGTAATTAAGGGTCTAACGATTTACCATGGCCATTTGGGAAAATCATAGACCTGCATCCTGACAGCCTGCAAGCTCCTGTTTTCTCATCCCGCTGGAAGCCCCCTACATACCCCCAGTCACCTGCCTTCAGAGCATTTGGCAACTGAGAGCTCCGGTCGTTAATCCCAACCTGAAACACAAAGATCCACATGAGAGAGAATGGAACTTCTGTGTCAGGACAGTCTCCCTGCCTGTTGCTCCTGCTGACCCGCTGGTAACACCAGGTGCCTGGAAAGAAATTCCACAGAGCTGGCAAGTCAAGACTGACCTGTGCCACGCAGCCTCTCACAGAGATATCGTGCGTCCTCCCTTTTGCTTTCATCCTCAGCTTGGCAGTCTTTCCCGGGGTGGTCCAAGTCTCCCGATTTCTGCACTTCTCCCTCATTCCCATGCTGTCTTCTTCATCACAGGTTCTGCACTGCACAGAGCCACAGCAGGAGAGCAGGAGGGAAACAGGGAGGGGAATGCCTCCATCCTACCCACTTGGGGTCTGGTACTAATTGCTCTCAGGCAGATGCTGGGCATCCCCTGATAACCGTTCCTTTTTCAGAACCCAATTATCAGACTCACGGTTCGATGCCAACTCTTCCTGGAAGCTGCTCAGTCTGCTTGCATTTAGCTCACAATTTATTCCTCTAAGGAGCGATATTTCTGCTAGAGATGGGCAAGCACATTTTGTTTAATTTTAGTTCCACCTGAGCACTGAGGATTAGATGGCCTGGTGCAGTAGCATCCTGCTAATCAAAGGTTGTGGAAAAACATGGGAAGAGCGAAGGCAGCAGGATGATGAACTGAGCACAAGAGGGAGCCGAATGTGAAGGGATTCTGAGATGCTGCCTCGAATAAATGTGTCCAGTCACAATTTCCAACCACATCTAGCTAATTACTGAAATACTAATGAAGATGTAACAAAAGCAGTTGCTTAAACAGAAAATCTGAAAGATAGGACCAACGTACTCCCGAACAGGCAATTGAAACACACTGCGCTCTGCATTCACCCAAACTGTGGGTGAAACGATCTCCTGCTGACAACAGCAGGCCAATTCCAGAATGAAAAATGGGCTGTTTCTCACACGAGTCCTGAGAAACAGCCCCTAAGCTGCTATACCTCCTCCTGCAATAGCTAGTAAACTCTTCACCGTGATGGTGTGCAATGCAGATTCTCCTAGGCTGGCACGTTTGACTGCAGTTGTTTTGGGTTCAGCCTCATCATCCCTGAAAGTCTGTTGACATCGTGCTTGTTGTAAGAGATAAACTCCCTCAGGGGTGTTACTCTGGTTGCCTGACCTGCTCTTGCACCTCTGTGCTTCTTCCTTGTGAGGGTGCAGAAAAGCCTTTTAATCACATAACTTAACACTGTCCGTGTGTGTACGTAATCCTTGCATGCCAGGAGAGCTGGGACAAACTGGGACACTGTGTATGGATCACCTTACAGACAGGGCGGGGGGGGGTACTGGCTGTGGGTGTGGGGCATATTATGGGACACAGGGGAAGAATATTTGAGGACTTACTGTGGCATATTTAGGGGAGGTGGGGAAAATGAGGAACCAAGGGGGACTGGATAGGAACAAACATGGGCAAATAAAGGGATAAGGCAATAAAAAGAGCCTCCATCTTCCCTTTCTCTTGTCCTATCTGGAGGGTGTCAGCCCACGGTCTGGCCCCATCCCAGTGTCATCTGATGACCCAGAAAGCCTTGTTTTCCTGACTGATCTGTATGAGTCCAGAGGGCCTGGACTTCGCTGGGGTAATGGTTGCTTCTTTGCCATGGCAATACATCCAAAAAATGGGAGATGCCCACAAAGAAGTTTGTGCACAGCCTCCTGCATGGCTCCCAGGATGGCAGCCTTCCTAGAGCTTTACAGTCAACAGTGGCTGATCTATGTACGGAAGGTGATTTAATTCTTCCAGGAGCCAGTGGTTTCAGCAACAGGGTTATTTTCCTCAGCATTTTTCTTGTACGTGCCCGAAGAGAGGAAGCACCGGTAACATCCTATTGTCCTGATGCCCTTGCTTCTGAGACACAGAGTGAGGTCCTTGCAAGATGTTTGGAGCGTTTCCCAAGAGGGATCCTTTGCAGCGGAAGCTGTGGTGCTGCTGGCAGAGATCAGGAGCTTATCCGCAATGTGAGTTCAAGGCTAAGCAGAGCATGAGCGTGTTCACAAAGTGCACATGACACTGATGAACTGGGAAGAGAATGAATAAGCAAGAACACCCATGGTGGAGATTCACAGGCTTCTGGGGTAGCGAGGGCACCACAGTGTGCCCCTGCTGATGTGCAGCTGGGATTTAATCTGTCGCTTCAATAGCCTGGAACATGAGTGGTATGGAAGTGAGCCAGTCCACACTGCACATCCTGGAAACCACCCAGTGCTCCCTGGTGCAGAAAACAAATGCTCAAGATAGTCATGGGTACAATCACCAATTACTCCCCCACAGAAGGGCAAGATACATCAGACAATTTCTTTTATGTAACTGGAGTCACTACGTGATGATGTGTTGGTTTTACGCTACGCATCACCCGCAAAGATGCCCTCCAGAGGCCACTCAGAAGAGTCAAGGCGATGCTTAAAACGAACATACTTGCAGCACTTTTTAAAAATCTAATTAAAAGTGTATCACTGAGCAACTGACATCATCTACCTGGACTTGTGCAAAGTATTTGCCACTGTTCTGCACAACATCATTGTCTCTAAATTGGAGAGACACGGATTTGACGCATGGACAGATAAGGAATTGGCTGAATGGTTACACTCAAAGCGTTGAGGTCAATGGCTCCATCTCCAAGTGGAGACCAGTGACAAGTAGCGTTCCTCAGGGGTCGGCATTGGCATTGGGACCAGCGCTGTTTAACACCTTTGCACATCTAACCTACGCTACTCAGCTCCCACCAATATGATAAATCACTGGTCGATACCCACTTTGATACACTGCATTTTGGCAACGCTCTGGACACGATCTCACAAAGCTTCCTGGAACCAGAACAAGCACTACCCATGTGTTTCCTCTTCTGCAAGTCAGGTTCAGCCTCTTTACTTAAAAAAAAAAATATGCCAGACACATCTGGGTTGAGTGGTTGGAGGCCTTCCAGTTGTTCTTGGCTGAAGATCTAGTGGCATATTTCAGGCAGTGCTGAATGAGATCTCACTATGCTCATGTCTTTACGCTGGGAATCAAGGTCATCAGTGCAGGCTGGAACACAAAGCTGCAGCAGAAGGAAGAGCTTTCTCCTGACACTGCCAGGAAAACAGTTTCTTCCCTCGTAGGCAGGTTCATGCTTTGTCAGTTACCTGCTTCCCCGTCCTTTTCTCTTTGTAATTCATGTGATGTTGTGAAATGCCAGTCAGGCAGTAATTGGAACAGAACTGCGCCGGGCTTATGGCAGAATTGTTGGGGGGTTTTTTGGTGGATTTTATACAAAAGAATTGAAAAATAAACAATTTATTTTGACTGTACCTGTGGTAATTTTACCAGCTTTACGAGGGTTATGCTATTTGACTTGTCGGGTTTGGTTTTTTTTCCACTTCACATCTCATCAAATTTGTAATCCATAATAATTCCCAGATTTTTGCAAAACTGCTCCACGGCCAGTAATTCCCATGTGCTTACTTGGAGTCAGGTACTCCTACTGAAGTTATGTGGCAGGACCTGCCCCTGTTCAGCAATATTCATTAAAAAAGAAAGGGCTGCATCTCCAAGCTGCCAAGAAAAACCGTTCTTACTCTGAAGTGTCTCCCCATAAAAGCCATCCTTCACAGTTTGATTTCATCTGCAAATGTAAGCAAAATCTGTTTGATACAAGGTGTTAAATGGAAATATTGAATAGCACTGGCTCACACAGACTCCTGCAGAATCACACTTGATACACCACCCTGCTTTGAAAGGGTTTGACCATTCATAACTCCTCTCTGAACGTGTCTTTCTCCACTCAGCCTTACAAGGACATTGTAATTACTTGACGATGAGATTTGCTCAAAACGAGCACAATAAATGCAAATTATTCAGTTAAGGTTACACTTGAAAGACATTCAAATATGGGTAAGTGGGAAGTACACAATCTACACAACCAGATAAGGCTTTTTTCACAGCTGAGTTACTTTCTTAGGCACAAAATATTGCAGAACATGTGGGTTTGTTTTTAAAGATAGTATGAGTTGGCAGCAGAGTCACAAAAATACTTCTGATCACTTTTGGCAAGATTTAGGGCAATCTGAAGCGCTTTAACATCTTTTCCTCCCTAACTATGGGTGGATTATTTTGATGTGTAGTATTCACTTGGAATTTCTTGAATTTATCACACATGCAACAACAACATCCCTGTGGTGGTTTTTAACCCTCCCCAATTGGTCTGTTCTTTCAGGCTGAACTCTGCTTTAATATAGGTTTAATGCAATCTTTCGTCAGAAAATTCCACGTATAACCCAGGATATCAACTGACAAGCATTGCAGTCTGCTATACAAATAAAATGCCCTCCAGCCAGAATGCCTAAGAGGAGAGTAAGAGCTTACGCATTCTTTGCTAGTCTTCCAGCGAGCAGATTTCAGATTTTAATTATTTAAGAGCCCCCTCTCAGAAGGGCTCAGGGCCCTGGGAGAAGCGCTGTAGAAGCAGATGCTTGAAGCATGAAGCCCATGACGGTTGCCTTTCCTTTCCCATTGCCATCTCACATCACAAAAAATGCACATTCCTCTGCCTCCTTCTACTCTATCCGTGGTTTAATAACTCCACTGTTTAAACAATGCCACCACAGAGATTTAAATAACAATGTTGTCATCTAGAATGATTTTCTGCAAGCCTCACCACAGGTCTGAGCAAAGACTCGCTGGGATGCTCTTCCCAATTTCTCTGTGATTTTCTACCTTAACTGAAATAAAAGTGATGAAAACAGTTAACTTTCCAATATTATTGGCTTTTTTGTTTGTTTGCTTGCTTGTTTTACACAAAGTCTTCTTATTTCAGGAGGTCGTCTTAGGGACCTTTTAGGAAAATGTAATGATACTCATTATCTCAGACAGGAGAAGCATAGGTGACGTTTTCTGTTTGGCAGAAAAGGAGGCTCAGGGGAGCCCTCCTCGCTCTCTACAACTACCTGAAACGAGGTTGCAGTGTGGTCTCTTCTCCTTCTCTGATCTATCCACAACCCCTCTACTCATGATCCACTGCCTATGTTTGCACATCTTGTGCATGTTACAAGAACAGGCTAGCGATCTTGCTAAGCAATCTTTTTACCTTGTGTCAATCTTTCTTTTATTTGAAAGTTGCCTAATAAACCTAACAAGTGATTATTTCAATACCCAATGAATATTCAATAACCAATGACTATTCTATAATCAACGAATAATCAAAACCATTCAGTGCAGTACATCCTGAAGGTGCACTTATATTTTGAATCCCAAAGTTATCAGTCAAAGTCAAAGATGGAAATTCTGAAAGTCACTTTCACCATACTGGTGACGACAGGCGGGCAGCCCCCAGGCTTCTGGTGACTTGAAGAACAGCATCTCCCCACAGAGGGACCACCACAGCCAAACGGGTGTACACGCGTACACATCCACACTGACACAGGGAACAATTTTCATTCTACGGGTTTTATCAGAATAACTAATTCCAAGTGAAGCAGGACAAAGATCTGAGGGAATATTTCAGATGCTTTAGTCATTCTTCACAAAAAAAAAATAGCGACGTTGTGATTAAGGATTCTGTATTATGTCAAAATGAGTCCATTTTTAACACAGTGAGACAAACGAGCTTCTTTTACAAATGTGGTTGCCTGCATTACTGTGATCCTGAACTGGTGAAAGGCCGGTTGTGCCCCAGATCCCTGCTGTGGGGAGAAGGCCATTTAACCCCATTTCCAGCAGAGACCAATTTCTGCAGAAGAAAGAGGGAAGGCAAATGCCATTCCAGGCTGCTAATTTTTTAGTGCTGTTCAACCTTTTTTTCTGGCCTTTGTTCCACATATTGCCCTTACGCAACACCATCTTAGTTCCGACACGTGCAAACTTACCTCCTCCCGAAGGAGGGCACTCGGCTGCTCTGGGATGAATTACGGGGAGGCTCAGAGCACCCCACGGCACATCTCCCCACTGACCTCTCACTTGAAGAAGATGGGAAGACGTTTAGGCTAAAAGCAGACAAAAAAAAAAATCCAGTTCAAATAAAATCTAGAAATTTACCTTCCTAAGCAGAATACGCAAGTGACCAGTGGCAGTGAGAGACAGAAGGTCTGTGCACAGCCCTGCCCTTCTCTGTCCCTTCAGCAGAGCTGAGGTCACAGTGGAAGGATGTGACAGCGGAAGATACATCTCTCTTTTGGTGTCTCCGCATCCCTTTCTGCTCCCCTCAGCTGTTTGCAGAGGAAGTCTACCCTGACCGGGAGAGCAGCCAGAAACGAGCTCAATCCAGTGGCTGCAAAATTCTAAAGTTGGTGCTTGTGGCTGCCAATCAGGTTCTAGCAGGAATATTTCCAAGGAAAAGCCAGGCTCAATTGCACCTGCATCGTGCAAGTTGCAGCTTGAAAATACTGAAAATCTCTTTTTTCTTTTAGTTTAGTGGGGGGAGGCAACTTCATGGCTTATTCATCATCAAAGGAAAGTAATGTTGAATTCCTAAATGCTTCAAAAATTCCTGGGCAGAGCTAATGTGTAACAACAAAAATCCTTCACTACAGCATTTCAGGGACATAGACAGATTAACGTCCTTTTAAAGTATTAATTCAGTTTTCAATGGTGATCTTGGAAACAGTTAAATAGTTTAGATTCTTGATCCTGCAAGTGAGGTTTTTTTCACACATGATCTTCATTTGCAATAGTGTCAAACTTCTTTATGAAAAATGAGACGTCTTTGTCAGAATGAAAGGGCAGCTATTTATACACCTTGAAAGAAAAGAAAACTTTTGTATCGTTCAGTATGTGAGTTTTGTCTCTGATGTTCTGGAAAACTTGCAAATTAATCAAATTTAGACTACGAGCTCAGTAAGGTGTGCAGCAGTAAATTAAAAGACTCCACAGACAAAACAAAACAAAAATAACACTTTAAAAAAAATAACGCAGCGTGACTAAGTAACCTAGTTAAACCTTAACTCTTTCGTACAAAGAAGCTGCAGAACAACTACTGCTATCACTGCAGATTTTATAGTTGCAGATAAAGTGGGTTTTGAAATTGGTTTTACTCTTCCTTCATCATGGTATCATTAGAGGGTAGAGTAATGCAATTATTGCTTTATGAACTCTGCATTTGTCTAGAAGATGTCCTTAGTATTTACTTTCCTCGCTCTTGTTGGTTAACCCTGTAGTATCTGTGAGATCTGTAATACCAGTCTTGGCTTACATTTGAAACTGTAGGTTTCAAAAGCTGATGGATAGCTACGAGCAGAAGACAATTAAGTTGTTCAGAATTGGTCTTTTCTCCCCTGCACGAAAACCTCAACCAGCACATCTAAGATATCTCGCAATAAGGCACTTCCTTTCCCGCCTGTTAAAGACATTCAGCTTCCTACGAAGTAGTTAAATATTCATGGAGCTAAAGAGAGACTGTTCATCTGGTAGATCAAGAGCACTTGCTGGAAAACAGTCTGTAACGTGCTGATGAGGGTGCATTACCAGGAGGTGGGACAGCTGGCTCAGGGTAGAGAGGGATTTGAGCCAGGTCTCTTGTGCAGCAGGAAAGCACTTCAGCTACGAAACCACTCGGGTGAGGTCCATGCCCTTTACGCTGGGCATCTAACACACCCTTTGGTTTGTTGGCTGTGTCCTGCCGGGGCGCCCCAGGCCCCCAGAGACTGGCTGCATCCTACCTGATGGGCTGCCACGGTTGCTTGGTGAGTGACCAGGCTGCTCGCTGCCCGCAAGATACCTCCACACCACACCGTGACATTTACCAGGGGTCAGCCCTCAGCTCTGACGTGCTCTCGGCCAGTCCAATGCTCTTAGTGCCAGTGCTGCTCCCTGGAAGCCCTGATCCCACCTCACCTGCAGCGAGGTGCAGCTTTGTCTGAACTGTGGCTCTGCTTCAGTCCCCGTTTCTGCCACCTCTCACCCATAGACTTGCAAAATGTGCTTATCGTGACCTCGTTTTGAGGAATTCAGTCCTGCAGTCTGAGTTCTAACCTAAAAACTGACACTGTCACCCCATCACCCCTGACCCAAGATCTTCCTGACAGCCAGCCCAGCCCTTTACAACCTCCTTTGCTCCCAGTTGACGCACTGTAACCGACTTTTCACTTCGCTTCCGCCGGAGGGACGTATGACACGAAATCAAGCCATAACACATCACTATACGCAAAGCACGAGGCCATAAATTTAGAGACAGCGTGAAAAGTCTTGGTTGTAAATCTCTAAGGTTTGGGTCATTTGTATCGTACCTCAATAGCTCCCTGATTTTTCCCACTGCTCCAACATCAGCCAGCCAGCAACACGGCAGCTTGTGAGGACTGTTACTCGGCATCAGCAGGACTCTCCTGCCATCTCCTGGGAGAGAAGTGCAAACACCCGCAAGACGGATTTTTACAAGCGGGTGTAGCGATAAACCCGAAGTTACAGAGGGGAATTTGAATGTTCATTTCTGCTCTTTTCTTAAAAAAAAACAAAGCAATCAGCCACCAACAACAAAGAAACAGAGAAAGTGTTCCTCTGTCTTTATTCAAAGAGGTTCTGACTCTTAAATAATTCATTTGTGCTTCTTGAGCTCAAAAAAAAAATGTTAAGCTTTGATGATTAAGCTGTAACAATTAAGCTGTGGCTATAGAGAGATTTCTCAGCCAACAGTGATGCTCATCTGTGCAGGAAGCCCAGTCCAAACGAGACACTGATACAACAAAGCAAGTCAGTAAAATATATTGGAAATACAGGAAGTTAAATATTTTTCTCTTTAACCCCAACCCTGTGATGTCAGCAGGGCCATTACTGTACATAAGGACTACTAGGATATTTTAAGGGAAATAACTGAATTTCTTACAAACCCTTTAAATTAATCTGAACTGAAATATCACTAGTTATTTGGGTTCTCACCTCCTAGTTCTCAGCCTGGAGTCCCCCAGCCTGCTCTAATGCAGGAGTAAGGCTTGAAAAGCTCTTAAAAAGACCATAAGTATGAGTGCTTGATCCTAGTCAGCAGCTCTGGTGCCTGCTCAGGCAATACTGGCAGGCACCTTGATAAATTTGTTGATGAGATGGACATTTACGCTTGTGATTTAACTCATGGTCTACCCGCCTATGTCTTTGCAGAGGTAGGAAAACAAATGCTTTTCACACACCTAAAGATCAGCCTACCTAGGAACAAAGGGTAAGTTTCGAAAAACCTTTGAAGCCTTTTCTATTAGACCAGGTGCAAAATGGAACTTCCCTAAGTAAAACTTTACATTCCTGACCAGCTCAGAATGGGTGGAGATGAAGCCCGGCAAACCTCCTGTAAAAGTAGCCCCTTCCTCTCTTTCCCGTCCCTGCGTGGCACCCTCTGCTGAAATCCTTGCTTTGGGGTGCAGGTTTCTAGCACCATCTGGGAACCAGCTGAGCCTTCAGCACCATCTCTGCTGCTTTAAGTGAATTCCCCACATGCTGGGAGAGATTCCAGGGAACTCACTGCTGCATTCAAATGACGTGATTTGAGCAACTGAGTTGTTCATAGGTGTCAATAGTACAACACGGGCCAGAGAATCGTATAATCACAGAATTAGAGAATGTTTTGGGATGGAAAGGACCTTTCAAGGTCACCCAGTCATCCGGGAACATCTTCAGCTGGATCAGGTTGCTCAGAGCCTCATCCAACCTGACTTTGAATGTTTCCAGGGATGAGGCTCCTGCCATCTCTCTGGGCAACCTGTGCCAGTGTTTCACCACCCTCATTGTAAAAAATGTCTTCCTCATATCTAGTATAAACCAACCTTCTTTTAGTTTAAAGCCAGAAGTGTTTATAAAGTGCATGTAAGAGTGAATGTGCATGGAAAACAGGAAGGCTGATAGAAGTTGGCCTTGTATAAGGTGAAGAGCTGTGGCCTGAGGCATCCCAGGCTGTGAATTTGTGCATTCTCAGGGGTTACCACGGCAAAGAAAACTCCTAAAAGAAAATTCCATTCCACTCAGTCCACAAACTTCAGACAGTCTCACAAGCAAACAGAGGTGCAAATGTTCTTGAGATGGTAGGAACATAGAGACCAATGCACAAGACATTCCAAGCACGGGACATCACCATTAACTTTTAACAGTTGTAAATTGTATTTGCTTTATTAATTTGACTAGTTGGTACACCGTGCATCTGTACTTGCATATCAGTCTGGAGCTCCTGTGCTCCGTGTGTGCATGGCACAGAGATATAAACGTGCCCAGTCATGAAGTATTGTGACACAGAGGTAATTTCAGTCATCTGCAATTTACCAGCTTGAGTTAATTGCCCTGAGGCTTTACAACACTGATAAATTCTCATCTTCTTCTCTTTCCTTAGACTTTGTACAACAAAACATCTAGTGTGTGGAAAGGGAGTCAGTTCTTTGATTACAGGCAATAAAGCTTCTCCCAGCCAAAAGCTCCTGGGAGCTCCCAAAAGTCTTCTGGAGCCCCAGGTGGGTGCAACAGGGCTGCCAGGGGCACCAGTGCCTCCAAGGTGCCACATCTCTCTGTCCTGGCCCAGTGTTCATGACTACATTGATCACTCCAGGGCCCTCAGGGGGGAATTCTCTCTTGCCAATTTGTCAGGGATGCTCTGTCTTTTCTGCAGAATGAGGCATGTTCAGTATCTGAACTGAGGGAACTGTGCGTACCTGCCTACGGCATGTACACGTGTCGCTGAAATAGCAACGATCCTTCTCTTTTCTTCTCACACAACGTTTTGAAACTGTTGGGCTTTTGCACGTGAAATATTTAGTTTGAGGTTGAGAGGTGACCTCATTAATGTTTACAAATATGTCAAGGGGGAGTGTCAGGAGGACGGAGCCAGGCTCTTTTCAGCGGCGTCCACTGACAAGACAAGGGGCAATGGGTGGAAGCTGGAACACAGGAGGTTCCAGAAAAATATGAGGAAAAACTTTTTTACTGTGAGGGTGACCGAGCCCTGGCCCAGGCTGCCCAGTTTGGTTGTGGAGTCTCCTTCTCTGGACACATTCAAACCCGCCTGGACATGTTCCTGTGCACTCTACTGTAGGTGATCCTGCTCTGGCGGGGGGGTTGGACTAGATGATCTTTGAGGTCCCTTCCAATCTCTAACGTTCTGTGATTGTGTGATTCTGAGGTGCCGGTCAGTATTTTGTGCCCTGTGGTCCCTTCTGGCTGGAGTTACCTCCTTGCTGCCTGTAGCACCAGGGATTAGTCTCCTGACTGGCCACCCTTGGGAGATTCTCTTGTGTTACAATTTCAGGGCATGGAAAATTCCCTTGGGATGAAAATGAAAGGAAATAGGGGTTAGAGCTGCTGATTAGCAATAGGTCCACAAGGAGACCATGGAGCTAATTCAGAGGCCGACTGGATTCCCGCTGCCTATTTGCTCCTTGCCCTAGCAATACCTTTTACCCCACAACAGTCATCACACCTCACATTTTCACTAACCATCCTTTTATTTCAAACCAATTAAAAAAATTAAGTGAAACTCAGCACAGCGATTCTCAGCCAGAACCTAGCTAGAAATTTGCAGTTTCTGGTTAAGACTTGAAGAAGATGTCGAATGCTCCAAAGCATTTCTCTTTTTTTCAAATTGTTTAATGAGTTGTTGGTTTAATGAGACATTACCTCACTCTGCAAATCTTCACTTGCTGGCACGTGAATAGAGGAGGTATAAAATTTTTCAGGGTATATGATATTTTTCCAAATACCATTAATCATAAAACACCTTGTACATGATCTATTGCTAAATATTATCAAATGCCAGAGGCTCTCCGAATGAATTCTGGGCCAGCTGAGATGGCAGGGAGAGGGAGCTGAGCAGACACTGGTAGGTCAGGTGTGAGCAACCATTTATGCTAGAGTTGCGTTGAACAGAACCAGAAAATCTAGTCTAATTAGGGGGAGAAAGGGAAATAATTCAGCCACAGCTCAAGGCAGCGTCTGCAGCTGGAGGGAACACTTTGAACAAGGTCACAGCACCCCAATCTGGCACATCCGCAAGACTCTCTGTTCTAATGTTGTTAGAAATGGGCTGTAATAATATTTCAGGGGTTGTTTGTCATTCTTTTGTATTGTGCTGGGAAATCTTTAACCTGGGCCCAGATAAGCAGATGGTTTAATTGTTTGTTACATAACAAACACACTTTTGTTGTTTAACGTGGTTGGTGTTAGGGCAAAAACACGGGAAGGTGAGTTTCTCTCCCCACCCACGAAGGCAGCCCAGAGGAGGAAAGAGTGCCAGGCTCAGTGGAGGCAACGCTGCCTCCTCCTCCCTGCCTAGGGAGGGCACACGCATGTCTGCAATGTTTATTTTCAAAATTTTTAACTAACTGAACAGAATCCTTACTGATTTTTGTGTGTGCGTGAGGGAAGACTGTGTTACAGAGTCTTGCAACGCCAAGAGTATATGGCAAAGTCGGTCGATACACCAGTACTGCCACGGTTGTTCAGGATTCCCAGGTCTTGGTCTAACAGATCCAAACATTGCGTTATGTTTGCCCTGCATACGCCGAACGCTCACAGAAATCCTTCGAGGTACATGTCAACAAAAATCCACAAAGGTGCCCATTAACCTCACAAGCCAGCAAAAAAAACCAAAAAAAAGATATTTATTCTGAATATTAAAATCAGTTGCAAAGGTATGTATCACTGTACTATGAACCCTAACAAAAAGCTTCATCTTATGAAGCAGAAGAAGAAAATATTAGAATTGTAAGATGTGGAAAAGGTGAAAGAAATTTAAGGTGTGGAATAGATTAGACAATCTCAAGGCATTTTTTAGGACCACTGAGATACAGTTGATGGGCTTTTTATCATACGCACAAAATAAGGAATAGCAATAATTACATTGGTCTAAAATTACATTTCATAGTGATATGTTACACTCTCAGCAAATGAATGCATCTACGTGCAGCACATCTGCTCCGTGTAAGTATAACCTGACAACGTGGGGTGGCATCTCACCCCAAATTAAAGATTGCTTCAGGCTGCTGCAATGGGTTTATAAACAGGCCAGGTTACACATATTCAGCTCACTGTGTTTTATGACAAACCATTTGCCAAGGTCCCTCGGCTCTAACAACCACGCTCTGTTCTACCAACACGCTCAGCAAAAAAGTCCCAACCTGAAAGATGTCACCAAGCTCTTTTAGGACTCCTGGGTGAAAGTTAGCAATTCTAGCTTACTCAGAAAGAGAAGAAAACAAGTGAATCCTTGTAAAGTTGGTGCAATCCAGTGTAAGATCTCATCTGTTTGCAGAAAAGGCAGCCTGTCGCACCGGAGCAGCACGCAAACAGATTATTGCTAACTCCACAGCGAATCGTCCCAAAGCATCTTTCTATAGCAATGCAGTTTTTCTTAAAAAAAAAAAAAGAGAGAAAGACAACACATTAAATAAAACCCTAAAACCGTGCTGGAGCGGTCCAATTTGAAGAATGTTTCTTACAACGCCCCCTGATTTCACAAGGGAAAACTACGGTGCTGCTCAAACAACCTCGCAACATCAGATCACTCGTGCTTCCCAGCACCCACGTCAGCTTCTGTTTCCATTTCCATGTCTTTACAAGCCCGTCCCTGGGCTTGTACCGACTCAGCCACCTCTTGAATCGAAAGAGAGGTTTTTCCTAAGATATTTAGACATATCAAGGCAGGAGATATTTCTTGGACACAAGTGATGTCTAAAACCACGGACAGAGCGGTGTGACACCCCATGCCCCCTCCATCCTTTTGCTTCTGAGGCTTCTTCACGGACTTATTTGAGCCAACTGAAGTCATGCCCTGATTCAGGCTGGTTTTAGTAACAGTTGCCTTTGTTAGCAATTTGCAGGAAACAAGCAAGAAGCAGCAACGTACTTGGGCTAAATTATCTCACAGAAACCTTTTCTAGATAGAAAATTTGACGGAAAAGAACTTCTGACAATTAATGCTGCCTTCCTCACTAATTCACTTCAGAACTAGAATTCACTTAAGTAACGTTTAGGATTTAATTTAATTCTGTGTTTCATAAACAGAAGCCTGTTAGGTAGAACCTGAAAAAAGAGGATTCCTTCTGTCTCTTCGGGAACACGCAAATACTTTTGGCACTGATGCTTTTACACATTAAATCTCCCCCTCTGTTTTCCTTTGTAATCCTGGAGTATTTATTGTGGGCTTTTCTTGTCCTGACTTCTTTCCTAATTGAAGCTAAACATCCATTGAGACTAAACAATCTGAAAATATGACATTGCAGTGACTGCAGATTACATGGTTTGTGTCCGTGCTGGAAAATCCCTACGTATTTCTGAGTCTTTGTTCCTGCACTTCTTTCTCCCTTCCCAGTCCCACCCAGCACTGGGGAGACTGTGCATGGGAAAGCCCTGCATGAGAAAAGTCAGACTGAAGATAGTGTTTTCTGGTTTTGTTTGGAATTGTATCCATAGGCAACATTTCCTCTTACAGCTTTTATTCCTATGCAGTCTCAAGGACAAAAGAAAAACACAGAGGTCCAGCAGGTTCCAAATAACTGCGTGCAAACGATTCATGTATGTGTCCTTCAACTTTGCAGCTTTTAGTGGGCAATCTCCGTCCTCAGGAAGAAGACCCCAGCTTATTAACAGAGATACTTCTGCAATGCCCAGTCACTTTTCTTCCTCGCATTATCGCACACCCCAAGCATGTAGTGCAATGGGTATCTGGTGAATCAACAGGTGATGGACTGTTTGGTTTCTTCCTTCCCAGTCTGTTGTATGTTACAAGATGTGACTGAGAAGCCCAGGTCACCAACCTCCCAGTACTCACCCAAGCAGTTTCCACCTTTGCTCTTTGAGGTACTGAGGAGCTTGCAGGTGGTTCTGAACTTTATATCCACCGAAGCAACATGTGCCAGCCCTGGGCAGCTGCAAATCAGTTACTCTTAGAGAAGTTGATGCTGTAAAACTGACCTTTCCCAAACGCTTTTAGATTTTTCTTATTTTTTTTTAAGTTCATATAGAAGGCAGTAAGAAGGTAGCAGTGAAAACCAAAAAACTACAACAAAGAGCACAAAGTATTCCTCCTCCGGACATCCCTGTGCTACACAAGATGGCAGGTGCTTCTTCTTCCTGGTATCTCTACATGCCAGTTTGCCCTCAGATGCCCACTCGCTGTGCCTGCCTCTACAACAGATGGGAGCTCGCTGTGCCTGTGCACAAAGCAGATTAAAAATCTCATGAACATGCTGAGCAAGACACAGAGCCTGAGCTAATTCACTTTTCTGGGAGGCAGAATAGATTAGTTTGATCTCCTCTACTCATGGTTTCCAGCTGGCCTAGGTTGTGGCGGAGTGAGTCCATGCCTGCCCAAAGTACCACACAAAAATGTTATCTCGGCACTGGGGACTTAACTGGTATCAATGTTTTCAGCGCCTGCTTGGTTTGTGATCATTTCTTCCTCTGTTTTCTCTCCCTGAGCCATTATTTAGAACCTATTACTAGCCACACAACTCAAGCTTTAATCTCCAAATGCAGAGTTATGTTCCTATCTGTCACAAAAGACAAAAAAGAAATGCTTAGGAAGCAGTCCCCTGGATCTTCTGATTAAAGCCAGAGCAGCATTGCAACGCGGAGCGATACAGCCAGGGAAAGGATAAAGAAAAGCAAGTCGTGGTAGGCACAGTTACCTTGTGCTCAGGAGCTCAGGGTAAAATCCTTTTTAACTCTAGCCACTGCCCAGTTCAAGATTTCTTCCTCCTCTAGTGGAGTTTCTCTTTTTTAACCTATCAAAATAGGGTTCAATGTGTTTTCCACGGTTTTGAAAGGCCTCCAGCTCAGGGACAGGATAGGGGGTTCCTCACTGAGATAATTTTTTCTCTGGGATCAGGGAACTGGCAGAATATTTCTTTAATAGCCTTAACGCTACAGTCTGACAACGCAGATTCTTCTTCCTCTGTAGGCTCTCTCATACAAGTTGTGTCCTAAAGAAAGAATATCCTGAGCCGGCCTCTTTTTCACGTAGGAGCTGAGCCTCTCTTTGCTGCTCCAGGAATGGAGTAGGGTAACAATATTTTTTGTAGTAATATTAATTAAAGCCTCTCAAGTTACATCATGGTGCAAAGCTCACTTAAGAACCGTTAAAGACACGAGCGTATTGAACCAGATGCTCAAGGGCTGCTGTCAGTTGTTGCAGCTGCAGGAGTTCAACGTAAGCTTCTGAGCCGAGTGCTTCCCCTGCACTTTGACGGCCTCTGGAGCCTGTGCAGAGCTTCGGCTTTAGATCCTCTCTTGGCAGTATCCAGGTTACCTACTTTAAAACCAGTGGCCTGTGTGTCTGAGCTTCTTTCTCAGCAGTAGCTGGGAGTGAGACTTGACTGCCAATCCCCAGTGCCACCAGACCTTATGTTATTCACATAGGTAGATGTAGCATTTACTTTGGACTGAAACATGCCAAAGAAATCCTTTTCCATGAGGTGAATTCTGTTGGTTATCTGCATTCACTGTTCATGGTGGGAAGCATATATTGCTCAGTTTGGTGCTTACACATGAAAAGATTTGTTCAGTTGGACTTTGGTGAGGTTTGTAGGATGAAAGATGCCACCAACTGCATTTGCTTGCTGGCAATGGACTGCTGTGGGCTGCATTCACTGTGTCAGAGACTAGAAGTTTTCATTTGTTAAATCTCTGTGGCTCAATAGGTTTATCCCTTTTACTCCGCCTGCTCCTGTAAAGAGGTCTGATTCCTGTGAAGGATTTACTGAAGAATGAGAAGAGCAGAAAAGCTGAACTCTAAGGTTTCTATTCCCTTACCCTGACTCACTTCGGTTGTGAGACTTGACACGCGCTTCTCATTGCTTGCTGCTACACACAAGCCAAGCCATTGTCCTACCAGTGCAGTTTTAATGCAAGGAAAAGGGTAACAAACAGCTTTTGTTAGTATTTTCTTTCCAACTTTGAATTATGTTCAGTCCTTTAATACATCTCCAGCTGAAGAGGAATGTTCCCCTTTGTACTCTCCACTCGGAAAGAGCTGTTTACAGTCTCCTTAACCTTTGTCAGACAATTTAAGAGTCCACTTCCCAGAGATGACAGGATAAGGTTGCCCTCGTGTGGTTAATGAGAGGAATGAAGGCCAAGGAAAATAGCGCAAGCTAGTTCGGCAACACGAGATTACTGCTCCTTCTCAGAGCCATTGCTTCTTCCTTCATCTTCTCCGCTTTCTTCAACAAGTGCAAAAAAAAAAAGAGCAGCTTCTCCTATAGGATGTGTGCACTCTTCAGCCCTGCACATAAACCTGCCAAACGCCCCCTTAACTTGCAGCACGCTTCATCTTGATTGATACTGTGCAGAAATTTGATCTCCGGAGATCTCTAATGGTTCCATTTTTTCCTGCAGGGGATGCCACTGTAAAAAGGCACTTGGCCTGGATAGATGGTCAAAGAGAGCCAGTCTCAATGGACCTGAAACCAAGCCAAAAACACAGTATTGGATAAAACCCACAAGGTTCCGTTGAGACTCCTCCCTTGACATTCAGTCCCGCTTTTGTTTGGTGTTGAATGTTTTATTTCCCAGCAGATATTTGCCTGAGTATTTCCCCGTTGTTCAAACGTGCAATCTTGCAGTTAAGGCTGTGAATTATTATCTGGAGATCTGTGAACAGCCCTTGGCTCTGAATGTTAAAACACCGGTGTGTATACGGAAATGACACCCTCCAAGACCTTGAAAGATAAAGCCAAGTTAAAGAGCTGTGGGAGGAGATGGGCAGCCTGCCCAGTACCAAGGAAGATGCAAAAGGTATTGACCACATCTTCACTGATAACCTGAAAACACAGGGCCTTGAACCCCCAGCTGGGATGAAGAAGGAGCAGATGGATTCTTTGATCACTGGTGGGACAAATGAAGGCTCCCAAGACAGGGAAGACTGGAAGCTTGGTACTCCTGGTGATGGGAGGAAGGCTTCTCCACCTGCAGATCTGCAATGGCAAATCTACCATTAGATATCCAGGAAAATCAGTTGCTTGGACTAAATCGGCTTGATCACAATTAAATTTTAGGTACCCAGCTGTGGGGAGACATCAAGCTGTGGCATATTTTCTGTTTAAAGCAGATGAATGCTAGGAGGAATACTGGGATGCAGTGTATCCCCTCATCCACTGGAAGAGGAAAGCAGAAAAGATGCTGATCTGGTCAAACAATATCTCACCATGTCTGGACTGAAAATGACAAAAGAAGACCTGCAACATCGATTCTCATTTCAGTGGTTGGTAGTGAAAATATCCCAGACAGAGGAGCACACGGAATTTGTCTTTCTGATTCCCCAAAAAAACAAGATAACGTCCCGGAAAGATCTAAGGCTATTTCTATCTAGACTCCACTCTTTTTTATCAGAACCCATGGCAGCCATACAAAATATTTAATGTAAATACTCTCCAGCTATGCCATTGTCTTTATAGGCTTTTTATTGCTTATAAACCAAATCACGTCATTATTGGTACTTTATTTGACCCTTGTTGTAGTTAAAATATTACTCAAAAGACAATCACACCTTTGTGTGTTCAGTGTTTGCTGAGCACCCTTTCTGGACCCTTGCATTTGCATAAGACCTCACACAGGGCCAGTAGTTCTGAGCGAAGCCTGACATTTGACATGGCTGTAGCTTGACCATAATCCCCACGACCAGACCCTGGAGCCACCAGACTCAGACATCTGTGCAAGACCATGATCGCTGGTATTGAGCTCCTGGCAGAAGTGCATCCTGCCCTGGAAGCACCTTAGTTCAAGAGTTAAAGCTGAAAGAGTTTTTTAACTAAGCCCAGGACTGAGGACAGCTAAGGTGCAAGGCTGAGGGTTTTCAGGGCAATCCAGATCACACTTCCCTTCCTATAGTTCATAAGGGAAGAGGGTGAAGATCTAAAACCAAGAATTCCTAGATTCTGAAGCCTAAAGGACCATTTTGCAAACCTAATCTGAACTTGGATTTAACATCTAGAGAAAGATATGCATCTGTAAAGGAAGAATACATGTGTGGTTAAGGAAGCGGATGCCGAGTATGTGTTTGAGAAAGATAATTCAGGCAATGTTTTAATAGCAGACACTCAATTCCACTTGCAAGCTGCTCCATTATTTAATTACACACCCTAAAAAGAAACCGCATCTAAACCTCTGAATTTATCTAACTAGCAATTTGTTACAGACTTGACATAAAATCCTCCTTTTTATCACTCAGCTTTCCCTCTGTTTAACTATCCATGTTAGGAAGTCATCTCTTCTTGATAAAGTCAGCTATAAAACACTCCCCGTTGCGCACTTCCTGCGGAAGGCCAGGTTTGGGAAGAACTGCAAGCCATGGCAGCAGTAACGGGAATGCCGTGCCTGGCAGAACTCTGTGCAGTTGCCAAGAGAATTTTCTTCGTGCTGCTACTCTGTCCCCATGAACAGCCTCTTGCTTCTACTTCTCTTCAGTGCCTGTGTAGCTACTCAGCAAGCTGCACTTGGGAAACAATTCCACAGAGAGTAACTATTTATTTTGTCACTGGGTCAACTTCCCAGCACATCCAGTCTCCTTATGGCCTGACATGGGTTAGGGCTGGGCTGGCCACTTAAGCAAATGACAGGTGCTCTATCAATAACTCCTCTCCCTCCCCAAAGGAGAAGGGAAAGGCAATAAGGGAGAGACTTATGGACTGGAAAAGAACCTAAAACAGCTCTAATGAAACAGTAACAATAAAAAGATAAGACTATCACTAGGGATGTAATGAAATATATACAAATATGTACAAACCCAGTATCGAACGCCCACAGTGATGATCACAGAGAATCATGGAATGCATTGGGTTGGACGCTGCAGGGCAGGCACCAGAGAAGTCCCAGAGGGGAACTGGGTTCAGGAACTGGATTTGGGAACTCAGGATTGGGATCGATGAGCACTCAGAACCAAGGTCGTGGCAGCTACCAAGAAAATCTTGTTATAGTGGGGCAATCCCCAACGACCAAGTCTACACAAAGTTTGCTCCAACGCCACTTTTCCTCACACAACTATCAGTGAGACTTCACTGCCAGAGATGTGCTGATGTTTGTTCTCATCCGAAGTTGAATTTGGAGATGCAAGTGCACTCACGATGCTGAGATGTGGGAAACTTCTGATGCAGAAAAACCGCTTAGAATTCACTTTGATTAGGCTTCCATGTAAATTTGATGAAAACAATCAGGGCAATCTGGACACTGCTGCTGTCCTATACTTTCCAGAATACCTACTGGAGGTATTTCATATGACTGACATTTATTTGTCATCAATGAGACATGACAACGTGTATTAAAGAAAGCTAATATGTGTAACAAAGAAAAAAAGGACAAAGAATATCTGTGATCAGCTGGAATGATTAAAATGTGACTGCACCAATATTCATGCTGGGCCACTCTTCTAAAAAAGTCCAGTCTGCAGAAGACTAGGCATTTCTGCTGGTGAACATATTTACCTCTGAATTCTATTTGTCTCGTATGAGGTGTTCTTTGAACTTACTCTTCTGATTTAATGGTTATTGATTTAGTTATATGGGCAATAAAGTGTGATTTATAGCTATATCACAAGTCCTTCTGATTCACTGGCTTTCATCATAACACTGATTAAACGCTGCCGACTCTCCCTAGGCAGCACTCACAGGCAGGGAAACTTGCTGGGCTTTAAAGAGTTTGGCACTGTGAGGAGGATGCCAGTGAGCCAGCCTGTGCTGTGGTTAGAGGTAGATGGAGAGGCAGAAATATCCCATAGATTCTTTGTAGGATCTGTTCACAGCACTCCTATTCCGTCCTTTGCCCTCTCGTTACACGGTGTGTGTACTTATTATGTACAGCAATATAGAAATACAATGCAGGTTTTTCTAACGAGAGCCCTGAGCCAAGAGTTGATTGTCTGTAAAACTCATATGAGGAAGGGAGAAAGATATCAGCTGCAGGCTGACGTCTATACTCTCATCAGTGATTAAACATTAATGGGAAATGCATGCAGATGCCACTATTGTCTCATCCAGAAGAGCCTGGGGATGGCACAGGTAGCCACGTGGGGAGATGTATCCTAAGAACTTGCTTCCTCAGCTGCCTGGCATGGTTAAATGGTCAAAATCTCAGTTGTTACTGAACAAAAAACAAACAAACAAAAAAAAAGGAATATGGAGATAGGAGCGTGTTCCAGTATACATGTGATGCTATAAAGATGTGGAGACAATTCCAAGTTGTAGTTATCAGCTGCAGACTTTGAAATCTGCTCTTAATCTCCCCATGTGACTGCTTGGACTTGAGGCAAAAGCTTGTGCAAAAGGTACAACACTCTTATGACACTTGTGTAATAAAGGTATAACTGTTTATTAAAAATCAAAGTGCTTCTATTGCAGCTGGCTTTACTAGATTTCAGAAAAGGCTTCCCTTCACCTCTCATATTTCCTTCACTTAGCAGCTGCTATTTATTTCTGTAATTTGAGTATTCCAATCAGGAGCACTTTCAAAATCCACCGGTTCAGCTGGAGAAAAGGAATTGAACAGGGTTCAATTGTTCTACTCTGTTCTAAATCTACATAAGATGAAGTCGTCTTATGGCTGCTTCACTGCTGCTTGTTTATTACAGGAATGTACTTTACATGTTTATCGAGCAGCAACTTCATAATTTTGCATCTCTCTGGAAAAATACTAACAGTACAGAGAAAGGGAGTAGACTGGATACAGAACATGCTGAATGTTTTGAGAAGGGACCTTGCTGAAAACGCTACCGTTTAGGAGCATGGTGTTGATCCGCTGTGTTACTTCTGGATGACTGAACTATTTCCATCGGAACTGTATCGTTGTGCACATCAGAGATTATGCGGTGCCCAAGATACTTTACACAGTACAAGGAATTTTTGTTCCCCAGGTAGAGAGGTCAAGAAGTGCCTCAAACTGGTATAAAGAGTCCATATCCTACAGCACTTTGTTGGTGCTGGAGACCAGTACTCCTGTAATATAGTTCAGGCAGGCCAAGAGCTGGACTGTAGAGGCTGTGGATGGACGCCTCAGGTGATCCTCTTAGGGCTGTTAAAGTTTACTTAGTGCCCTTCAAGCCCTGACAGACCACACCAAAAGAGCTTGAAAATGCAATGCAAATCTGCTTTGTGCTCTTTAGAGGGAAGGAGTGCATGGTCAGAGGCTTCTCTTTCATGCCGGGAGTAGCCAGTCATCATCACTGTGACTCCTTCACGGCTGACACGGTGTGCCCCTGTCATAGGATCACTTGCTGCTTTTGGCTTGTGCACCAGAAAGCTCGGGCATGGTCTAACACGAGATGCAGCAGGTAACAACTGCATATGGAGCAACATTTCTCTATTACACCTTCAAACTCCCAATATCCCAACAGGAAATGCTTTCAGACCTTTCTAGCCCCTGACTATAGTCTAACCACGACACCAGTGAAGGCACAGACTTGAAAGACCGTGTATAGGAGAAAAGCAAGTAGACAAGCAGACGATCACAAAAAAAAACCCACCCCAAACCCCACCAAAAATATAAACAAAAAATCCCAACAAATTATTATTAGCTTTTATTTCATATACAGCATATAAACGTGCAGATCCTTTCTTCAAAATCTCATCGCCAATAAATAAAAACAAAAGGCAATGGTTTAATTTCAAAGTGATTCCAGTATTGCAGTTTGGACTTCCTTCCTCCTCAATGGAGCTTAATGAACATGAGTATCTACCAGAAGAAGAGAGCTTCCACATAACCATGTAGAAAGCATTCCTGTCCTTCTCCAGGTCCAGTCCCTAAATTGGCAACAATCAGTACAAGTAACAGACTGAGAACTCTCTGGCTACGAAGGGCCTGCTAAACCCTATTAACTTGCCTCCAAGTTTGCTGCAGTTCTGTTACAAACATACTCGTGTCACACGGAGACCTACCGGCAGTTACCCAACACACTGGAAAGCGTGGGCTGGAAAAGATAACCCAGTGCTGTGGGCTGTCATGTGTAGGGGAGGCCAGATTCCAGGCAGATTTAGATATTAAATAGGTTGCAGGCAACTGCTCAGTTTCACCCATCGTGTTCCAATCCAGACAAAATAGCGGAAAATGAAACTGTCCCTGGGACATTTTCATTCCAGTGTGACACCACTCATGGGGAACTGCAACCTCTCAGACGTCGTTTACAGTCTCCTTGTTGCCAAAACTGCACTGCTGGCGGCACCTGATCTGACCACTTCAGGACTACCCCTGCTATGTCTACATGAGCAAGCAGCTCCAGTTTGACTGTAGTGGAGTTGGGGCCCAAATATTGATTTGTGAAAGTACATGATCTTGCAATATGAAAGCACAAACTTCCTAGCTTGACACATCATCTTTGGACTGTTCCATCTTTAATTCAAAAGCAACCAGCGCAGGCAGCATTGGCACAGATTTCACACAAATCAGTGTCTTGGACAGCCATGTCTGTTAGGAAGAAAAGAGAGGGTTTCAATGAGATGGCAAGATAATTTCTTGGAGAGCAGAGCAACGCATCAAGGGATTTGGAGACTCTTTCCCACTACTGTTATACGAGTTTTAATGTTCCTTGAAGTTATTACTGACACAAGTAAAATGAATCTGGCTTAAAGAACGAAATCAAACCTGAAACAAAGGGAACACGTGGAGGCAAGAGAACAACAGGACATCTTGCAGGAGGGTGATGGAGATGTGGCTTCTAAAGTCACACCATTCTTTACATTGGTAGGGTTTCTCCCCTAAAGTGTCCATTGTATTGGACAGTAGATAATGCAACATCATGAAATAAAAAGAGCAGACACAGTAGCAGCTAATTCAAGAGTCCCTACGTGTGGCTTGGAGACAGACCATGCCAAAGACCGATTCACCTCATGTACATCTCAGCCTTCTTTTGGGCTACCTGGAAAAACACCTTCTTCTACACTGATGAAAGTGAGCAATCAGATCCGCTCTCAACTTGTAGTTAGGTAGAACTGAGCGATATAACCCTGCTTTTCCTCTATGCCAGAGGAGATTGTGGGCTCTCTCACTTTAACACAGGTAAGTTAGAATGCAGCTACTGAGAGGAAGTTGTTCATGGTTACAGCAGCCTGACCTGTTCAGGCTACAGCAAAGCTCAGCACAGCAGGAATTTTCTTGTGGGGGGCTCACACTTAGTGTTGTGCAACCCTTGCAGGAGGGGTAGGAGAAAGGCAGCATGGACTCTCAGCTTCTTTAGAAGTGACAGAATAGTGATCAAGTTTCTTTGCCTGTTGCTGTTTGAGTATTAAGGTTGAAAAGTGTGATTAAATTGGTAACTGTGCAATATAAGCTACATACTCAGCCTGTTAAAAATTACGGGTGCATCTTCTCTTTTGCACACGGATTGGAGCTCTTGAGGGAGATCTTTTTCATCACAAGGAGAATAGCCAGCCAGTGAAACCACCATGCGAGGGTTAATGTGCCTATTCTCATCCATAAGCTCCTTTAGTTTCTTCACAGACTCAAGGGAGAATTTCAAGTCACCATCCTACGTAGATAAAAACCAGGAAAAAAAGATACAGGAAGTCAGTCCTTAGGCAAATCCATTTCAACTATGAGCTCTCCCAAAAACTATAGTACAGGGAAAAGACAGTGCTGAAACAAAGCCTAGATAAAACAGGTGCTGACTGAAGGCAAAACAATCAGCTCTTCAAGGCAAGGACCTTTCAGACCAGCAGTGAAACCTGGGTGCCTAGTCAGAGCCTTCCTTCCGTGCCACAGTGGACAGAGGCAGAATTAATGCATTTCTCACTCCCATGGGAGAAACTCATAAAATCTGGGGTGAAAAGACACAGGTTGGGAATCTTCAGCCTAGAAGAGAGATGACTGGGCAATATGTGGTATGTCTGCAGATAACCAGAGTTTGGCCTAGCAGAGAAATAAGCATTACCAAATTGATCTTTAGCCTGTGTTTTAACCTGGTTTAATGACCAGTCAGTAGGATGATCAAGCTACACCTGCTCATGCAAAGAAATAAAGTGAAGTGTTAAAGAGTTAATAAACCCAAACAGATAAACTCTGGCCATTAACAAAGTCAAACTGTTTCTACTTCCCATCAGTTTATGATTTTACTTGGCTTAATTTATCAGTCATTGTTGCCTATGAAAAATTAAATTTTCCTGTATAAATACACAGTTCGAGATTCGGCCATTGGTCACAGAGCTCAAATACATAAAACAGAGAACTAAAAAAGGATGAATTTCCACCGGTACAGTTTGAGAGAAATCAGAAAACAGGACTGAATCTTGGGACGTGTATGTCCTGATCAGAAAAAAATAATAAAGGGACAACAAAAATACCAAACAGAATTCCCACCATCTCAGATAAGAAAGATGAATGGGACAGAGCTCAATCTGTCAAGAGCAGCCTCTTCCCTCCAAGGTGAAAGTATGTACTGTGTTGTTGAATTAAGAGATAGTATCACAGAAATAGTGCAGGCCAGAACAACCATCTCTGTGGTTTTTCTGGTTTTACTCCGCATCTCCAATTTCCATCACATTCATTCAAGATCTGTGATGGGAAGTGTCAAAATAGTGATATTCAGTCTTCTAAAAATATGACAGGAAGCTAAATGAACTTCCCTTCTGCTTTGCAAAATGTTAATGTTTGGCAAATGAATGACTTTTGACATGCTACGGGAGAGGGAGGGGGCATCTTGGGAAGAATTTCAGAAAACAAGAGCGTAAGCCAACTTTGTGCACGGAGTAATTAGTCAGACTTTAGGGAACTCAATTAGTCCAAGTGAAAGGAGTGCCACACACATGCAGAGGACACAGAATATACTCTCAGGAAAACACAGATTTAATGATTAATGAGATAAGAATTCAAACTACAAAAAGAAGATACAACTCCAGAGCTGCACTTTCCACATTGTTACTGAACCTAGAAACAGCTATTCTCATTTCGCTATTTTTATGCCTCCAAGTGGAAAACAGAAGGGTGTTTTTTCAGTAAGTAGAAAGCTATCTGTTCTCCTGGAGACTCTAAATGTTAAAGAATGGTTTGGAAGAAAGGAATAGCTTAATCATAGAATGTGTTTGAATCATAGTTTGTGTTGGAAGGGACCACAGGCAGGGACACCTTCAACTAAATCAGGTTGCTCAAGGCCCCTTCCAACCTGACCTTGAACGCTTCCAGAGATGAGGTATCCACAACTTGTCCAGGCAACCTGTTCCAGCGCTTTGCTACCCTCACAGTAAAGAATTTCTTCCTAATATCTAATCTAAACCCACTATTTCCCTGTTTGAAACCGTTACCCCTTGCCCCATCACTACACTCCCTGATAAAGAGTCCCTCCCCTTCTTTCCTGTAGGTCCCCTTTAAACACTGTAAAGCTGCTAGAAGATCTCCCTGGAGCCTTCTCTTCTCCAGGCTGGAAAGCTCCAACTCTCTCTGCCTGTTCCCACAGGGGACGTCCTCCAGCACCTTTGTGGCCTCCTCTGGATCCGCTCCTATGCTGGGGCCCCCAGAGCAAAACCCCCAGCTATTTCTGTGTATCTCTGGCATCCGAAGGAGAAAACAAGGACGTTTCAAGGAGATAGATCCTGATCCCTGGAAACTTATTGTGCACATATAAAGTCAATAATTGTTTAAGAAATATTAGTTCTCTTGGTATTTCAAGGAAGTTATTAGCATTGCAACCAAACAGAAATCTGCCAAACTGTTTCTAAGGGTGAGTGCAGACAGATCAACACACTCCTAAGTACAGAGAAGAGCACTGAAATATCTTCTTAGTTGCTTCTATGTTACATGTAGTATCAGTCATAGGTGCTGTCTACTCTGGAAAATTTGGTACAGCCCCCTCTAATGGCTTATCTGCCTATTAATACTTCATTGGATTCAGCTAAGCATTTCTTTCATATTTTTTTTAATACGGGATACGGGTGTAGGCTCCATCATGTAAGCTTGCAGATCATAAAGAACTTCCTGCTTAGAAGCAGGCAAGATAAATCAATTTATCTTTTGTCAGATCTTGTTCACACCATTCTATAAAGTTAGAGGTGTCCCCAGTTCTTCCAGTTTCACAAGGCACGGGGTTATGCGCAACAGAAAACTCTGGAAATGCAGTGCCACAGGCAGCACAGGATTTTGGAGCAGTGATACAGCTGGTGAAGTTAAATAAACTGCAGCGTATTAGTAATACCTGAAGTATTTTACAGAAAGAACTGAACCATAGGGAGATTAAGAAGGGTATCAAGCCAGAGCAAAGGAAAAACCCAGGTTTGTTAGTTTAGTTCATGATTCCTGTTGCAGCCACACTTCACATAATTTCTGTCCTTTGTTGAACTTGTGATAGCAACAAATTAAAGAGCAGGAAACTCACCTGAACGTAGACTGCCTGGGAGCTGTGCACCAGCAAAATGACTGCAAGGGCAGTAAAGGAAAGAAAGCCTTTCATAGTGCCTGCAAAGTATAGCCTTTCCTAACCTGAACAGGGTTTATTTACTTCTTTCCTTTACTTTCTGTCCTTCTTTGGTGTCTCTCAGACTTTCTCTCTTCTTAGCACTCAGAACACCTAGCATTCAGAGCTCTGTCCTCCCAGTGCAAAGCTGGACCTTTATAAAGACTTCACGGAGCATTTGCTTGGTAATCCATTAATCTAAACTTTATATTGACATATAATAAACCCTCAGTGGACTATCAGTTATCTATTCATTAGCAGAGTAGGCCAGTCACACCCAGGCAGATCCTGGGGTTTATGAGTATCTCTCACTTTGAGAAAGCAGCTGCGGCACAGGCAGGCAAAACATTCCAGCCAACAACGAATAAAAGGTAGAGATGGCTCTAACACAACATCTGAAACTCAGTTTCCATACAGGGAATGTACTCAGGTTCCTGGCCACTTCTTGCAGAGCTGTGAAAAAGAAAGAGATTTGGAAAGAGAGAGAAAATAAATTGCTCTCTTGCACTGACCGCTGGCCAGTCATTTCCCTCTTCTGGGGACTCCAGATACTGGTAGCAATGGATGCAGGCAGATAAACACAGGCTGTGCTGGCATATGGCCACACAGAAAATGTCATCTGGCCACTGCTTTTTGGAATATCTAATTAAAATGCACACGTTAAAAGGTATAGGCATTCTCATTAGGGATAAAGGCTGCCACAAATCAAACCTACTTCTCTGTGACTTTCAGCCTTAACCAGAAACATGGTAACACCTCATAGATGGAGAAACAACAACATGCCTCATGGGAAGGCAGACGGGACCCCGGCGCACTTTGGGAAAGTTTTAGACTGTGGCCAAAGGTATCAGGACAATCCCGGTGCTCTGCAGTGGCCCTTGTCTGCCTGGCAGAAGGTCTCTCAGCCTGGGGCACAAATACCCCAGAGTGCTGCAGCAGTGTTGGAGGAGCAATGCTGCCACCTGTGGACAACCAGAATTACAGCCTCCACCTAGACAAGCACTGCACAAAAAGGCAAAACAAAACCAAAAGATCCTTTATGCATTTATACTAGAAATACATCAGATAAAGACACTCCTCCTCCCAGGAGGATGCTCTGATATATGTGCAAAAATACAGCTGGAGCGATATAAGAGAATCAAACACGCTACAATTAACAGAATAACATTGAGATATTTTATTGGATAAGAAAGGCCAGGAGGTGCTTAGAGACACATTAACAGATGGACTGGATCTTTTCAGCTACCAGACTCATCCCACTGCAAGCCAGCTCACCAAGAGAGACCTTGAAAGGAATTAAAAAAGTTTATGTTCAGGGAACGTAGCATGGGACAGAGAGGAGAGGGGTAGGAAATGGGACCCAGCAGCACCCTCATCACAAAACAAATCAGTAAAGGAACCTCTCTTATCCCTCAGTGTCTATGTGGAGATTATTTTGGTCTACTTACACTGCTTAAGAAACCTGTTAGGATAGTTCATAGCTAAAATGTTTTCTAGTACTAACATACTTTATGGAAAGCACATAGAGATAAAGCACTTTTTACTTTCAAAGCTCTCTATGACAACGATGTCAGCTCAGCATCCCTGTGAGGTAGGCAATATATATGTTTTCTGAGACACAGAGAAGTTAAACAACTTCCTCAAAGCCACGGTGAAGAATGTGCTATTTATTAATAACCTGGAATGATATTGTTTTTCACAGACAGGGAACTGGAGGCAACTGGCATCAGCTAGTAAGGAATTACTGAATTTTCATCTCACTCTTACTATGAAAACGCTCTGAATCTCCCCCACCTTGAAAGTGTTGCACAAAAACATACACGTACTAGTGAATTCTTCCTTCATTTCTGTAACATAATTCACTGGTCCTTTCCAGAAGTAAACAGACATCCTACATAGGGGGCTTCTTCTGCTAGTAGCCTAGATACAACCAGAGTTACATACGCTACTCCATCAATTATCATATCCTGGATCCTTCCACCGTTAGCAATTACAGTGATCAAAGATAGAAGCCAAGTATTAGTTACTTTAAGGAATCCGAGTACTGTAGTTTATGTAAAGTAGAAAAAAGATAACTATCCATTCTTTTAAACTGATAGCTATACAAAACACAAAGTATCATAAAATAAAGCACATAGCTGTTATAAAGGTCAGCAACAAAGCCATGCTGGGATTAATCCCATATCCCCATTTGCAAGGTTAACAGATTCACCAGCTCTGTCAATATCCAAAAAAACACCTTTGGCTTGGCAGAAAAGTGAAGCGGGTCTCTGAGCCAGGCTCTTCTTTACTCTGTAGGTCCACAAAGAAGTAACAGTAGATGTTGTGTTGTATATAACTGTACTGAAAACAGTTTCAAAAACCTCCTGTATATTCCCCTCCATCCAGATGAATTTTTGCATTTTCTCTACAGGTTTCCAATCTAAGCAAGTATTCTGCTGTAGAAAGCAGCACACCGTTGCTGAAGTCCATCTCTTTTTGTCCTGTGCCTAGTCAGATTAGGGAGATCTTTTGCCTAATTTTATTAAAAGATGAAACTGTGGTTCACAAAACACACCTGCAAAGAATCCTTCCTGTTGATTACAGCTCAACAACAAAGCAGGAGACCAACAGCTCAGTAACACCGGATAACACAAAGCCGTAAAACCAAGCACTTAAGTAGCTACAACGTGTAATCTTGTATCATCAACTCATCCTTACTGCTGTCAATACAATCCACAAATGTAACACTCGGCACATTCAGATGAACACCAAAGGGGCATAACTTACCTAAGACAAGTGCAGAGTAACACCACACTTATTGCTACTTTATTGCTCATGTTTAAAAGCCCTTCATACAGTGGTTAGCACTGGGTTCAAAAGCAAGGTTGTGCTCCAGGCACCAGCAGCTCCAACACCTGTATCAATTCCCCTGAAATTTTCCACAACGCCCGTAAAAAATCTTTTCACCAAAACCTTGCATTCAGAAAATGAATACTTCTTCTTGAATCCATTCAACTCAAGAGAACTCAGTCGCCACTGAGCAACATGGTGTGGATCAAATTCATCTTTGCACCGGAAGTGACACCTTTCCCCAGTTGTGCTTGGCATGTTCTTCACACTGCTACATAACTGCTGAAACAACCAGTTCTCGAAACGGCTACATGAGTGTCAAGTGGAGAAAACAAGACCCGAGAGGTATGGGGGAAGGGGGGGAAGAGGTGGGGAACTTCAGAGCTAACTCAATTAAATGGGATTCAGTCACACCGAATCTGGACTCTTCTTAGGAACTATCTTGCTAACAAAAGTGGTTTCTTTCTGTTTCCAGTCCTAATTTTTATGCAGAACCAACACAATAATCCCAATTTCTTTTTTCTAGCCCTGCATCTTTCTCCTTTGATCAACATGACTTCTTTTGGGGCTTCTTGCTATAAGACATTCGATTCTAACATTCCAGGCCTCTATGACAACTGAGAAAAATTATTATTTTTTTAAAACTAAGAATTTTTCTTCCACTCATGCATCCTTTAATTCATATCCACCCTTAACTCCCAGACTGTCATTTCAGAGAGTAAATTCTGTTTACTCGTTGAATTGAAAAAGACAGAGCAAATGCAAAAAATGGAAATTACTAGACTTTCAGGGGGCTTTTCAGTTGTACAATTTGCATTTACAGCTTCAGCTTTTGTAGCTACTGGGTTTGGCTTAAAATTTGTGCAGTGGGATATTTGTGCTCCACTTTGGTACCACTATTCCACAGACATAAATATCTTTGAAATTTCTAGATTATAAGAACCAAGCAGAAGCAATGGTTAATGAATTAGTATCTAGTGCATTTCAGGGGGCTTGGAAATAAAAGTTTCAATTTGAATAGGGAAAAAAACCCAACAATATACAACAGATGAAGTAATAGCACCTGCATCGTTGTGATACTAAACATGTGGCAGTGTTTACCACACAGGAGCCACTGGACTCCTTGACCACGGTAAGAAAAGGAGTTATAAGAACAACCACCGTGCTTGGAAAGGGAGCAGTGAGTTTGTATTTGAGGCTCAATCTCACTTTAATTGGGTTGACAGTGAAAAATTCAGTGGCAGAAGGATGAGGTTCTTTAAATGTTTCCTCATCCCCTGAAGCAAAGCTGCACAGTTCACTCCTTCCAAAGAACTGACAAATCACTTTTTTACTAAGCAAGACCAGAAATTACAAAATTCACAGACAACCAACAGCCTCTCCACTCTTCCTGCTGTCCATAACAGGTCATCCACCCACATCGTCCACTGTTCACCAGCGCTAATACTGAATCACGAGGTCTGGACCTACAGCCCATGCTACAGCTTGGGCAGGGCGCCAGCTGGTGCTAGCGTAATACCAAAAACATAGAAAAGCCCCAAGAGGAGATTGAGTTTGGCTGTCCGCTGTGGAATTTTGTTGAAGTTCTGACTCCGAAACTGCCTCTCCAGAGAAAACGCCATCGGGATGGTGAGTAGCGGCAACGCCATGCTGATGGTGTAGCGTGTGGCCAGCACACAGAAGATCAGGTAGGGCAAGAAGAGCAGCACGGTGTAGAGAATATAGGAGAAGGCAGGGCCGATGAGGATAGCCAAGGTGACAATACCCGCCTGCCGGTCGGACTCCATGTCTCGGGTGTTGTTGCTGTGCAGGATGGCCTCGGTACTGAGAGCCAGTGGGATAGCGTAGAGCAGTGGCGAGATGGACAGATAACCAACCTGCACAGCATGGGCAAACATGACAGCCAGGGGCCCAAAGGTGATCAGGATCACCACGTCTCCAAGTGCAACGTATTTAAATCCGATTCCTGTGGCAAGACACAAGAATAAAATGAAGCATCACCAAACAACTCAAATGACAGAAGAGCATGGGTAATGTAACAGATCAGCCCTTTCCATAAAAAGGTTGTAAAACAATCGATACACATGTAGCTACCGCTGAGAAGCATGGTATCTCTTTTTCCCAAAGATAAAATGAAATGCAGCTTCTGGATTCCTCCAGTCAAAAAAAGCAGCAGAAAAGTAAGGACCAGGTTCTAACACCCATCTTCACATCTAGAAGTACATACTTCTACAGAAATCTGTAGATATAAGGTACTCTTTAGTGATCATATACACTAGAACCTGATCCTGAAGCAATATATAAAATGCTCAGAACAAGATTCTTGCAAGGAAACAAGCCTAAGAGTTTGTTTTTCTGTTCCTAATAATTATCTACTCAACACAGGAAGACACTAAAAACATCCTCCCTTATTAAGAACAAACACAAACTGTTCTACATTCACGATGAAGCTCCATCTATAGAATAACAAAACATTTCAGAACAAAGTGACAAATTAACCACCAATGGAAAAGAAAGTATGTGGTGAGCTACACTGCTGAGGGATACGAGACACATATCACAAAAAGCTTCAGCAATAGTTCTGATAAGCACATAACGCCATACGCATAAATAACAATGTCTCAACAGCACTTTCCAACCGAACAATGTAGTGTGCCTCTTCCCACACCTTCCCGCAACAATCAATGACAAAGAATACAACCTTAAGTACCAGTACTGCAGGAAACACCACCAAATATTTTTATAGTGGTTAACTAGATACATCACGTGAGTGTTCTAGAAACCCTTGACAGATAATTCTATCACAATCACGTTCAGATTCAAAGAAAACGGGATACAGCACTTACCTCCCGTATAAAGGAAGGAGCTGGACAGTCCTCCGAAGTAAATCAGGGCCAGGTGCTCCAGCTTGAGCGTTGAGACAGCATAGAGCCCCGCAGCACAGATACAGCCCACGGTATAAAGGAAGACTCCGAACCGGACTACGTCCTGAGGCTCCAGAATCTGGTCCACCAAAGTCCTGTCATCGCTCTTCTTGTGATCGATGCCTTTGGAGAAGTCGTAGTAGGTGTTCACCAAGTTGCCGGCTCCGTGCACAGCCAGGACGGTCACGGCGCTCCCCAGCAGGAGCCCCGGGTCTAGCGTTCCCTCGGCCCGGTACGCCAGGGCGCTGCCGAGGGCCACGGGGGTGAGGGAGGCACTGAAGCTCCAAGGCCTGAGCGCCAGCACATAGGCCGCGCACTTCTGCCTCCAGGTGCCGGGAGGGACCCTCTCGGTGCCCGCCAGCGCGGCGCCGGCGCCGTTCCTCTCGCCCCCCCCGGGGGCCGTCGGCGTTAATGCTGATCTTCTGCACCAGGTCTGCCGGCCCCATGCTCCCCCGGTCGCGCAGCAGCAGCACCTACAAGGGGAAGGGCCGCGCGTTAACAGGCCTGGCGGGGAGGGGGCGCCGCCGCCATGGCCGCGCCTGAGGGGGGGGGGCGCGCGCCGCCCTTACCCGCCCGAGAGCCGCCCGCCCCGCGCTCGCGCCCGACCACCGCCGGCCCCGCCGCGCGCGCCTGCGCCGGCCCGAGCGGCGGCTCGTGCCTTCCTCACCGCCCCCGCGGCCTCGCGCGGAAGGTTCCGCGGAGCGTCCGCGTACCGGAGCAGCGCCCGTGCGACCAGCCGGAGCCGGCCGATGTAAATATTAAACGGCACCCCCCACCGCTGCTATACGTGCCGTGGCGGCAACGGAACGCCTGCAGCCGGACGCCGCCCCGGCGGCAATTGGTCCTACCGTCGGCAGCCGGACACATTTCCGCGACGCACACCGGGCGCGGCACCTCTGGGCGCCGCTCCTTTCACGCATGCGCAGAGAGCGCAAAGGCTCCACGGATGGGCGGAAGCCAGCCGGCGTCGGGAAGGTGGGCCCAGCGCGGACTTTTCCCCAATCGAACGCGCCCTGCCTTTCCATTGGCCAGCCGCACTGCCGCTCGCGCCCGGCTGGCTTAATGATTGGCCGGGAGGGAACTGTCTCTCCTTGCTGTTCCTTGCCCGACGGGGCGGAGCTGCGAGAGCTCCTTCCCTTTAGCTCTTTTTCTACTGGTCGGAGGCGATGCCTATCAAAGCCCTCCTGGGAGGCTATTGGCCAGCAGCGGCTCGCCGGCTCGGCAGGCGCGGGGGAGGGGAGGGCGCGGGGCCCGGAGCGGGGGAGCCGGCGGCGGCGGTCGGGGCGGAGGCGGTGAGTGCGGCCCCCGAGCGTCCCCTCAGCAGCGCCCTCCCTCTCCCCGAGCCTCCCGTCACGGTCCTCCCCGCCCGCTCCCGCCTCAGCGCCCTGTCAGCGCTCCCGCCGCCGCCGCCGCCCGCCCGTCCCGGCCTGCCCGAGCCCCCCGGCCCCCGCGGCGGTGCCCGCCCCGCCTCGCCTCGCCCCTTCCCGCGCTGCCGGCCTGCGAGGCGGCGGCGGCGGGACCCGCCGCGGGCTCGGGCCTGCCGGCTCCTTCCCGCCGGCGGCCGCGTCCCTCCGCGGGTGCGGCTGTGAGGGGACCCCGCGCAGGGGAGGGGGGGGCCGCGGCCACGGGCTGCTGGTTCGTCCCGGGCAGCTTCTGCGGGCTGCGAGCCGCGGGCAGCCCTGAAGGCACCTCCCGCTGTGGTCCCGGTGGATCTGTGTGACCGCGCGGGGAGGGTTTTGGGGACGGGATTGATGGGTTTGGGTATCGCGTCTCTGTGGGCCCTTGTGACAAGCGCTCAGTTTGGTCTTATGTAACCTGGAATAGCGGCGGGGGAGGGGGGGGGGTCAAGCCTCTGAAATATTTTCCACCTAAAAAAAGAGTCGTTAGAAAGTTTGGTGATGTGTTATGATAGTAAACACCCTGTTGCAGTGATGGGTGTTGCTATAAGTAGACTTCCCATCTCTAAATATCTGCTGGAGAACGTAACACTTGCCAGGCCTCGAGTGCTGAGTCTTCCTTGTGTTGGCATAACACGGAAATTTCGGTGGAGAAACTTGGATGAGAATGTGGTAATGCTATAATACACAGTAAATAGTATGATATATAATATACAGTAAAGAAGTATTCCCTAAACATAGGGAAATGCCTCTTTGCTGTGAGGATGACGGAGCCCTGGAACCAGAGAGGTCGGGGAATCGCTCTGTCTGGAGACTTTCAAAACCCACCTGGACGTGTTCCTCTGGGATCTACTCTGGGTGATCCTGCTCTGGCAGGGGGGGTTGGACTAGATGATCTTCAGAAGTCCCTTCCAACCTCGAACATTCTGTAATAATCATGGGAATGATTGGGCCTGCCTGCTGTAGGATAACCTGGCCCAGCTATTTTTCAGCTATTGTATGACCCTTGATTTAGAGTTAAATCACCATGGGGTCTGGCACCTGACCCACTGGAGCCTATTTTGGTGTTTGAGGAACTGGAGAGCAAATAGGCTGGTGGTCAGGATAGTATGTGATGATACAGTTTTATCACAGAATAAAGTGAGGTCTAAGGAATATGGTCATTACTTGTAATTTTATGCTTTCCTGGCATCCTTGCCTGCAGTAGGACGTGTGTTTCAGAAACAGGCGGCAGGGGCCACGTTAAGAAAGACGCTCAGAGATTTCAGTAGCAGAAAGCAATAAAAAAAGTGTCTCTCTAAAGAACTTACAGGACTTGATGCCCCTGAGCCCCCACATACCACCATCATGTCGGGCACCGTGTCCATTCTCCAACAATTCGCCAACGGCTTGAAGAGTCGCAGTGAAGAGACGAGGGCGAAAGCTGCCAAGGACTTGCAGCATTATGTCACCATGGAGCTCCGCGAAGTGAGTGCTGAAAAGGAGATCATTTATCCTTGTTGATCGTGTGAGCGTAGGGCACGGGCTGGGTACTTTGGGGATGGAGTTTTGTGGAATATGGAAGCTGGTCTCGGGGAGAAAGCAAGGCATAGCAGGGAGCTTACCTTTGCCCCAGCGTGTAGCAGGGGCGACTGAGTTGGTGACACAGGTGGGTGGTTGAGGACCAGAATGACCTTGACATGGCTGGGGCACAAAGAAGAGATACTGTTTTGTGTTTGTAATGCATGGTTGATTTAATTTTAATTAACGTAAGAAACGTCTTTGTGAAGGTTTGGGGAACAGGAAAGAGGGAAACAATTCTGAAAAGCTGAATTGAACTTTTTGCTTTTACAGATGAGTCAGGAAGAATCTACCAGGTTTTATGATCAGCTGAATCATCACATATTTGAGCTGGTCTCTAGCTCTGATGCAAATGAAAGGAAGGGTGGTATTCTGGCTATAGGTGAGTAAAAGCGCTTAATGCTTCTGGTGAGTTCTCCCTTCGTGCATCTCTTTAGGGATGGATTTTCAAAAGGAATGAGCTTTTGTATTCGGAGCCTTGTGCCTGACTTCTCAGTACACTGGGTGCGTGCTGGTTGCTGGGCTCTGAAAGTCTGTCTGTAAATGTCAGCATGGGAGCTGCTGAGAGTGGCTGAAAACCTGGTGCTTAATGGGCCCTGAGCTCGTCCGGGAGTCGAGCATCAAATGTGAGTGCTGAGCATGTGAAAATTCTGTTCTTGAGCTCAGCTGAGAACAGTTTGTGCTGCCCATTTGTATGTATCAGAGTGGACTGACTTTCTCAACTCTCGTGTCTAAGGAGATTGATTTTTGCTATTTAAATCTACCTGGCTCTGTAACAGCAGCTTCCATCCCTGGGAGGGGCTCGGATCTCTTCTTTGATTCTGATCAGCCGCTTCATCAGCTGCTCTGGTTGTGCTTTCGCAGTGGTGTGGCAGAGCTGCCTGCGTTTTGACTCTCAGGGAAGTCAGCTCACATAGATACTTTGCCTTCCAAGCGAGTAGCCTGGATTGGAGCAGTTACTTCTTTAATAACCAAACAGAATGAACTTGGGCTTTAGGCTCACAGACACAGTCATCTGGTCCCAACATGTTTGAAGACAGCAGAAGTCCTTTAGGTAGAGAAATCATTGTTGACAACATTTGATTTTAAGCTGGCGGCATCACTTTAAAATTGTTTCTGTGAATTTAGCACTGCTGAGAGGTGCCTGCTTGACAACTCTGGACACTGGCGGCCTCTTTATCTAAAGAGCAGGTACAACCCAGGCAGTGAAAGCTTTGGCCACGCTGCCACCTGCCCACCTGCCTTCACCCTGGCCGAGAGAGACCATCCCTAGGGCTGAGTGGGAAGAGTAGTTTTCTCGGTCCGTTCAGTGTTTGATTTCCCTGCTGAGGCGCGCTGTAGCAGTTGCATGTGGATGGATGCCTTTCTGTCGGGGATGGGTCTGTGATCCCGGAGTGGATTCTTTTTTTCTCTTTTTAAACTAAAAATGGGGAAAATCTATGAAGCTACTGGATGCATTTTCTTGTCCACTTAACAAGTTCAGACTCAAAAGAATGGTGGCCCTCTCCCATTGCTTGATTTTTTTTTTAATATTTTTTTTTCCTGTGGGTTTGCAGTTTAGGAGGAGTTAATGGAAATCTTTGAGGAACGGATAGGGAATACTAACTCTCATCCAGGGATTACCTACTGTCTGCCTCACTGACTCTTAGGGAGAACCTACAGCATTGCTCCCTTTCTCTACAGCAAGCCTTATCGGTGTTGAAGGAGGTAATGCCACCCGTATCGGCAGGTTTGCCAACTACCTGAGGAACCTCTTGCCATCCAATGACCCCGTTGTAATGGAGATGGCCTCCAAGGCTATCGGACGGCTTGCGATGGCCGGTGACACCTTCACAGCCGAGTATGTGGAGTTTGAGGTGAAACGAGCTCTGGAGTGGCTGGGAGCTGACAGGAATGAAGGTCGAAGACATGCAGCTGTAAGTGATCTTTTTTTCTTAGCTTCACCAATCTTGGAACAGGGTGGGTCAGGATTAGGTAACAGTGGCATAGAAAGCTGCAGAAAAGGTCTGGTCAGGATGAGAATGGCTGCCAGTCCATGTCTGAGAACCTGTGATGCTCTTGTAGCAGATGTGGTGCTTTTACCTTAGTCCAGTGACTAAAGGAAGATTGAGACAGCGTTGTGCCAGGAACTGGAAGTGTGGAGCTGGAAACAGCGCAGGCTTGCAGAAATTGTCGGTCTAAATAAATGATACTATGGTCTAGAGATTATGAGGTTTGTCTGTGGGTGCTCATCTTCACAGACTGTTCCTGTTTCTTTCCCCATCTCCAGGTTCTTGTCCTGCGTGAGCTGGCAATCAGCGTGCCTACCTTCTTTTTCCAACAAGTGCAGCCGTTCTTTGACAATATATTTGTGGCTGTGTGGGATCCCAAACAGGCCATCCGCGAGGGAGCGGTTTCTGCCTTAAGAGCCTGCCTTATCCTCACCACTCAGCGGGAGCCAAAAGAGATGCAGAAGCCTCAGTGGTACAGAGTAAGAACATAACTTTGTTTTGAAGCAGCTTCTCATAACGCGATGCGAATGATCAAGTGCCAGTTTTTTAGAACTGTGGCACCTGTGTCAGTATGTCTGATTGGCAGTAGGAAACTGCCTCCCCTTGAAAGGGTTGAAAATAGAATGGCTTACAACATGAGTGATTGCTGTAGCCCGCTGGAAAATTAATCAAGAGACTTAATTCTGTTGAGAATGCGTTGCTGTGTCTACGGCTCACTTTCAGCTCTTGACCTTGTTTTACAGCCATGCAATCATCTATTGTCACCTCTTCCTAGCAGATGGTTTTATTAGTGTAGATAAAACATGCATGGAAAAGGTAAGGATTCTTGTGTCTGAACCTTAACTTTGCTGCCATTGGCGTGTGAATTCATGCTTCACAATATCAAATAAGGTTTGGACAGCGCAGTCAGATGCTGTGAACTTGGACTCCTCGTAGTCAAATATGCGATGCGGGTAGGGATGAAGTTTATACCAGGGCATAGTTGTCTGGCTCTTTGATTAGTGCTGTTGAAAATGCTCTGCAGCAGAGTCTACACCTTCTGGGTGAATCTGATTTTTGTAGTGTTATACTCTGTTATTACTCAATTGAGGTTTGTGGCTACTCTTGGAAAATTACAGGACATTGGTGACTCTTGACTTGCAGTGCTACTTTATTTCTACAGGCTTTGTTTCTGCATGGTTGCTGAGATTTTTTTTTATTTTTTTTTTTTTCCCCCCAAGCATACATATGAAGAGGCTGAGAAGGGCTTTGATGAGACTTTGGCCAAAGAGAAAGGAATGAACCGTGATGACCGAATCCATGGTGCCTTACTGATCCTCAATGAGCTAGTGAGAATCAGCAGTATGGAGGGGGAGGTGAGCAAACGAGCGAGATGGGGGTTATGGCTTTTGGTTGCCGGATTGATTGCTGAGTTGCTACGTATTGTCAGTGAGTGGAAATACCCTGCTGTGTTTGAAATGGGCCAAAAAGTCTTCTGAATATGTAGTCAGAGCATTGATAATTACAAATTCCTTATTACAAATTGAAGCATGTCAGAAATAACAGCAGCGAGTTTGAGCTGAGTACCTACTAAGCTCTAATGAAAGTGCTATCAACTGGATTAATTACAATGGAAAACATTTTTGTATAGAATGAGGACTCTGTTGCATGTTTTGCTGGATTCTGCTTAGCTGGTGTTTTGCAGCCCTTGGGATATCAGTTATACAGGGTGCTGCTCAGGCCGCTTGGGTAGCACTGTATTTGGGATCTCTCATTCAGCTATGTTTTTTTCTTTTTAAAAAAAACTTCACCAAACAACAACACGCTTTTCTACTTTGTCCAGCGCCTTAGAGAGGAGATGGAAGAGATCACTCAGCAGCAGCTTGTGCATGACAAGTACTGCAAAGACCTGATGGGCTTCAGTACCAAACCTCGCCACATCACTCCCTTCACCAGCTTCCAGTCTCTTCAGCCCTCTCAGTCCAACGCTTTGGCTGGTCTTCTGGGGTACAGCGCTCACCAAGGAATCATGGGTTTCGCAACCTCACCTGTCCCAGCAAAGTCCACGTTGGTAGAAAGTCGATGCTGCAGGGATCTAATGGAAGAGAAGTTTGATCAAGTAAGCGTTTGGTCTTCAACTTGTCTGCCAACATTCACGACACCAGTTCTTGTAGAGCAACTGTCCTCCATGTCCGTCCTTAGCAGGCAGTATTGCTTAGTGTTGAGGCATCAAAGCTCCTTATTTACACGTATCCTGCCTTTGTCACTGTTTCTCTTAGAGCAAGTGTTTTACTGTTTTTCGAAGCAGTCTTAGTTATCCATCTTTCTGATGGATTTTGAAGCCAAATGTCAGCAGAATGCCTTAAAGCACCCAGGTAATAAATATTTGCACATTACTACCAATGGCCAACCTTCAAAGCCCAATCTGTCTCCTTCCAGGTGTGCCAGTGGGTTCTCAAGTGCAGAACCAGCAAAAATTCTTTGATCCAGATGACGGTTCTCAATCTGCTACCACGGTTGGCGGCTTTCCGTCCTTCAGCATTCACAGGTGACAAGACAGATGGTTGAATGTTAAAAGTGTTGCTGAAATTGGGCTGGAAGTTCTCCAGCTCTTGTTGGTCCAGATGAGCTTGTGCAGGCAATACAACAGTAGAAATGTGGTGCTTGGGAGATGAGCAAATTCCTCTGTGGGAGGACAGTCTTTTTTTTCTGAATAGGACTTGATATCTGATGCCAAAATGTTACTCTGATGAAGGAAATGGATTGAAAACTGTTGTCTGAATTCTGTGATCAATACAATAAGAGATAGAACCTCCTTTTTTTTTTTTTCCTCAGTATGTTAGATTTAAGATTGGACTCTACTCTCTTGCTCCCACTCCATGTATGCCAAATATTATCAGCAGAGTTGTCTTCCTTTTTCTCTGTTGCATGTGCCAGGAAATAAAAATGGGAAATACCTGCCAGCTTTAATGCAGTTCAATTGATTTATCAAGCAAGCTTAGAAGAGTATCAGAGCTGGATGCAAGTCACCAAGCTGCTCTAAGTGGGTTGGAACAAACTTTGTTATTCCAAATTTCCAATCAATCACTATAAAACCAAGATACATGGATCTTATTTGTGTATAGAACCTCTTGCAATATTTTTTTTCTCATAGCTCTTTTATTTTGGTGATGTTTTTTAAAAAAAAGAAAGCCTTCTGGGCTTTGAATATTTTATTAGATGGTGGCATGTGTTTGTGACTGCTAATGTCAGCAGATTTTGTATGGCTCTGTCAGTTCCCTAGTTTTGTACTTGTTTAATTGCAAGTATGATGCAAGTGTATAAACCTAAGTGAGTTCAAATGTCCGTATTGTTCTCTTTTTTTGGGCAGCTGATCAGTATCTTCCAGACACTATGAATCATGTTCTCAGCTGTGTGAAGAAGGAGAAGGAGCGAACAGCAGCCTTCCAGGCCTTGGGTTTGCTTTCCGTGGCCGTGAGGTCTGAGTTTCAAGCTTACCTGCCAAAAGTCCTTGAAATCATAAAAGCGGCTCTTCCACCAAAGGACTTTGCCCACAAGTAAGTGTGTGAAGGTTAAAGAAACTGAAACACCTGTTCTTTGTAAGATTTTTGTGATATGGGATCAAATTACTGTATTGAAATCGGGGGCATTTCTGTAAGATTGATAATGCACAAATGAGACGAGGAAAGATGTTTGACAAACAGCAGCTCCTCTTAATTGACTTTTATGTGGTCCCTTTGCAGGAGGCAGAAGTCTGTGCAGGTTGATGCTACGGTCTTCACCTGCATCAGTATGCTGGCACGAGCCATGGGACCCAGCATCCAGCAGGACATCAAAGAGCTCTTGGAGCCGATGCTGGCAGTGGGCCTGAGGTAAGTGCAAGGGGCAGGAACGTGTTTCCCTGTTAGCCACTGGATGGCATCGTTGGCCGTACAGAACGAGCCCTTGAGAACCTTCGCATTGAGAAGAAAGAGCGTTGCTTTAAAATTATCTTGAAGAAGATCAATGTAACTCCTTCAGAAGAACGATGTGTTAATGTGTCACGTTGCTTGAGCACACTGGTTCCTGCGTAAAGAAATCTTCTGATGGGCAGAGGCGTAAACAAAAGGGTGAAACGTGCACCTCATGTTGTTTGTGTTCTAATGATGCTCTGCCTGCTTCTCGCCCTCAGCCCTGCTCTGACAGCTGTGCTGTACGACTTGAGCCGTCAGATCCCCCAGCTAAAGAAGGACATCCAGGATGGGCTGCTGAAAATGCTCTCCCTTGTTCTCATGCACAAGCCCCTGCGACATCCAGGCATGCCGAAGGGCCTTGCCCACCAGCTTGCCTCCCCGAGCCTCACCAACATTCTAGAGGCCAGTGATGTGGGGAGCATCACCCTTGCACTTCGTACCCTGGGTAGCTTTGAGTTTGAAGGTAAGATGAAATAAGGAAGCAGGGGGCCGAGGGGTATGGGGTGTCAACGCCAGTGCGTCGGAGTAGAGTACAAGTAGCAGAAAGACTCTGAGAGCATTTGCTTTAAACACTTCTTCCCTGGTAAGACCAGTAAGTGATGTGTAAACTTGTGTTTAGTTGTGTAAACTTGTGTTTACTCCCTGTTCTCTTCTTTCTAGGCCACTCTCTGACTCAGTTTGTCCGACACTGTGCAGACCACTTTCTGAACAGCGAGCACAAGGAGATCCGAATGGAAGCGGCCCGCACTTGCTCTCGCTTGCTCACGCCTTCCATCCACTTGATCAGTGGTCATGCCCATGTGGTCAGTCAGACAGCCGTGCAGGTTGTGGCTGACGTTCTCAGCAAACTGCTTGTGGTTGGGATAACTGACCCAGGTTAGTGCGGGGTTCAAAAAAAAGGATTCTCCTACCACATGTTAATTCTAGTGCACGAGCAGGTGATGATATTAAGGTTGTGATAGAATTTGCACATATCTGCCACTAACTTAAGCTATCTTTCTTTACGAATTAAAAAGATCTGCCAATTTCTCAAGTCTTGATTTTTTTGAGATACGAATAGAATAAGAACATGACTTTATTGCATTTAAAGAGAAACAAATGTGTTCTTGCAGACCCTGATATACGTTTCTGTGTGTTGGCTTCTCTGGATGAGCGATTTGATGCTCACCTTGCCCAGGCGGAAAACTTGCAAGCTCTTTTTGTGGCCCTGAATGATCAAGTGTTTGAAATCCGAGAGCTGGCCATCTGTACTGTTGGTCGCCTGAGCAGCATGAACCCTGCTTTTGTCATGCCTTTCCTGCGCAAGATGTTAATCCAGGTAATGAAGAGGGATGCCTGCAGTGAGAACAAAGTGGTTGGTATTGAGACTAAGATGGTGTTGAAGAACTGGGCTCTCCAGCTATAGTGAATATGTGGTCGAGTGGAGTGTAAATATAGATCACCCTTTACAAGTGCTGAGATTGTTTTTTCCTTCCCTTGTCATTGGACAGGAGAGGAGGAAATCCAAGTAATTTTTGCTTACGTTCACTTTCCTCTTTGTCATGCTTCTATTGTCTTTTCTGCAGATTCTAACAGAGCTGGAACATAGTGGTGTTGGCAGGATTAAAGAGCAAAGTGCCAGGATGTTGGGTCACCTGGTTTCTAACGCTCCACGCCTCATTCGTCCATATATGGAGCCGATCCTTAAGGTAGAGTCTCTGTACGTTTCCTGGTAACGTTGGAGTTAGATGATAGAACTAATGGATGCGTGACGCTGAGGAGCTGCAGTTCGTTTGCTTCTTCATAGCTCAGAAAAATCAGATTGGTGTGGATGTTACCTACAGTAATGCATGTATGTGACAGTGTACTTTAACCTGATTCTGGAAACAAAAATTTCATTTACTGTTGAAATGCTCACCAGGATGTGAGTTGAGTCCCTGTGGAATTAATTTTAGGTGTAAACAAATGAAAGATAAATTTTGAGTACTGTATATACTGCAAGGAGTCTTTTAAACGCATTCTAATTTGTTCCTCTGTCACCTACCAGGCCCTGATTGTGAAACTGAAAGATCCTGATCCAGATCCAAATCCAGGTGTGATTAACAATGTCCTGGCTACCATAGGGGAGCTTGCACAGGTAGGTGCCCTGCCAGTGTCTCTTTCCCGTACTTGTCAGGTGTTAAACTTCTGGCAATGCTAGATGAAGGACTTTTATTTTTCTCTTTCAATAGGTCAGTGGGCTGGAAATGAGGAAGTGGGTGGATGAGCTTTTCATTATAATTATGGACATGCTACAGGACTCCTCTCTGCTGGCGAAAAGACAAGTAAGTGTTTGACAACTGCACTGAACTTGTCATGTGCTCTGGCCAAGGCTGTAATGAAATATCCATGTGTCCCATACGTGTGCTGCTGAAGTGAGCCCTTCGATCACTCGAGTCTCTCTTGTGGAGTGCACGGCCACACTCGTGGCACACAGGTGAAGGATTGCAGTGCCTGTCTGTTGTGACATAGTACAAAGCTGTTAAAGGAAAAGAAGAAGGAAACAAGAATGAACCATTTTCATTGGAAGGCTTGGACTCACCAAAGTGAATGCCTATTTGAATTTTATCTCTGACTGAAGGCAATTATGGAAGTGAGAAATCGTTGATTATCACTTTCTTTACTATTGCTTCTTCTAACCACTCTTCATAGAGGCTTTTAAACCGTGGACTGTGGTTTGTAGAGTGATGCTAAAATGCTCAAAGAAACTTTACAGGAGTTGAACGACTGATGATGGGTCAGGAGACATAATAAAATTCCCTGATCAAAACTAAACTTCTTTGCACTTGATCTTTCCAGGTGGCTCTTTGGACACTGGGACAGCTTGTGGCCAGCACGGGTTATGTGGTGGAACCCTACAGGAAGTACCCAACCTTGCTGGAGGTGCTTCTGAACTTCCTGAAGACTGAGCAGAACCAGGGCACCCGTAGAGAGGTACGAACATGAATCTGTCACACAACCATTTGTAAAGGTTGTACGGGGGAAGAGAGTTGCCAGATAAATGTGTCTGCATAGATTTGGGGTGAGGAGGGAGGTGAAAGGTCATTGTCATGGCTGATAAAAGTACAATAAGCAATTTAAGAGGGTAAAAGTGTTGAGTCAGTGAAATGGCCTCTGTCAGTTGAATGGGAAGGACTGGTGTTTCTTCCAGGCAGTCACTTTAGTTCCAGAACTTCTCTCTTTAATCCTCCGGACCCTTCCAACATGTGGGCTCATGTGTTGACTTTGGCTTGGTGATGAAGTTCTGATGAGTTTCCTTTTGGTTTCTGTCTTCTCAGGCTATTCGTGTGTTAGGGTTGCTGGGTGCTTTGGACCCTTACAAACACAAAGTCAACATTGGCATGATTGATCAGTCACGAGATGCTTCAGCTGTCAGCCTCTCGGAGTCCAAATCCAGCCAGGATTCTTGTAAGCATCTGAATTTATTTCAAGTAAATAGCTTGATGATCTACAAACAGGGCTGGATTTTTTTTGCTTGTTTTAGTTTCCTTATTGTTTTGTTATTACCAGTTTGTCTCCTTCTTAACAAATTATTAGTGTACGTGTTTTCACCTAATACTGAGGTGCTTCTGAACTGGTGTTCAAAGCCATTTAATGTGTTGCTTGTGACACTGCCTTCTTTCTCCTAGCGGACTACAGTACCAGCGAGATGCTGGTGAACATGGGAAACCTCCCTCTGGACGAGTTCTATCCAGCTGTCTCTATGGTGGCGCTGATGAGAATTTTCCGAGACCAATCCTTGTCCCAGCACCACACTATGGTAGTTCAGGCCATCACCTTTATTTTCAAATCTCTCGGGCTCAAGTGTGTGCAGTTCCTGCCCCAGGTCATGCCAACGTTCCTTAATGTAATACGGGTTTGTGATGGTGCCATCCGAGAGGTGAGTGTACGAGGGACCGCTCCTTCTTCCTTGCTGTTCCACTGCCCTAAAATAAGAATCCATTTTTTAAGAGAATGCGACTGGCTTTGGGCGTTGCTGTGCTACGTGTTGCTGCCAAGCATGCTGCAGAAGTGAGGTTCAGCTTTGCTTTTTCTCTCCTGTGAGCGTTTGGTAGAATATCCAGTGGAAACAATTTTTCTGCTTTTTGTTGAAACAGCTGCTTCTGAGCATAAGCTTTAGAAGGCCAATGTTTTATTTTATTTCTTTTATCAAGCTGGTCTTGTTCAGGAAAACAGCCTGTGCGGCTTCCAGAGCTTTCAGTGATCTCCGCATTAATGTACTGTTGCAAACAGCATTGTTAAATAATAGAGGTAAATTTTTTTAAATTTCTGATGCAGCCATGTACTTTGGCTCATCTGTGAGAAGGAAAATTCAATTTGCTACAGTCTGCTAACATTCTGAGCAGTGTGGGTGGTGATTCCACAGCAGCGCTTTCTCTCCCTTCCCACTTAAGTTACAGTTTTAGAAGGAAATGAGAATTGTGTGAAGATAATAACGGGCTTAAGGTTCGCAGAACCCGAGGTGGCTGCTGTTTGCCGAGCCTCTTCCTCAGGCAGCTGAAAGTAATCCCTGGGGTTGGAAGGGCAGTTTGTGCTGGTTACTGGTGCTGTGTTTTGTAGGTGGGGTGGGTGCTCCCTTAGCAGAATCCCAACCCTGCTGTAGAACCGCTGTTTTCTCCCAGGCTGAACTACTGCTCAGATTGGAAGGAAAACATCCCTCACGCCTGGGTTGGCCGAACTCCTAGACCTGACTGATCTAACTTGCTTGAAAGCTATGCAGTTGTGCACACTCTGTTTAAAAATTTTCAGGTAAAAGAAGATGGTGAAAGTGTACTGGGGAGAAGAGCTGAGGTGGGTACACGTGACACTAAAACCTAAAGGAGGCAGGTCCTTGTCCTGTATGTAAGCATCCTCTCACAACACCAAAAAAAGGCACAGTGGCAGGAGCTCAGGGTTCATTTTTGGTAAATATAGTTGTACTGCTCTCACTGAAGAAGCTGATGTTACTTCTTTACCTTAGTTTTCACAAAAATCAGTTTTTCTGAGCTCCACTTTATATTTTATCACTATAGTCTTCAGGTACTGCATGAAGAAGTGAAATTTAATATACGGTAAATTACATTTTCATATTTTCCTAGAGGAAAAAAGACTATGCACATTTATTTTGTGGGCAAAGCAATTTTAACCCACCTTATTTCATACCCATCTCAAAAGTAAATTCATTGTCATGAACAAGTGCGTAACATTGTATTGGGGCAAAAGGAATTTGCAAAACTGTCTTATCCAAATAAAATTGTCTCAGTCAAAATTCTACTAGAGTACAATCAACCATCTTTCAAAAAAAAGTGATATTTCTGGCAAGGACCAAACTCTCTTCCCCAGTAACTTTTCACCAATGTATCTTGGTGGGGATGGGAAAGAGTACAGAAAGAGTGTCTTCAAATGTGTGCCAGTTCAGTTTACAGGCAAGGGGAGGAGATTAGGGGCTAAATTTTTGGAAGCATCCTTCAAACCTAAATTTAAAAAGCTCTATAATTGAGATTCTGACACTTTATAAATTTGTGTGCTTGACTGTCTGAGGCTTTGAGCTCACAAAATTTTGATGCAAACTGGCAGGGAAGAAAAAAACCCAGTCAAAACCCCAAAATCACCTGCTCAATAAACCCCAACCAAATAAAAATAATAAAATTATTTAAATTATAAAAATGAAACCACCGAGCTGAAGCTGCCAAGAATTTAGCCCCAGACTTTGAGCGTGTAGGAGCTATGCATGCTGTTTGTTTGGTAAATAAGCTTGCAACTGGCCTGCGAACCACCATTTCTCCAGCCTTGCTTTGATATTTGGGTAAGCTGTGTTGATCCTCACGCATTTCTTCCTCCCAGTTCCTGTTCCAGCAGCTGGGGATGTTGGTGTCCTTTGTGAGAAGCCATATCCGGCCCTACATGGATGAAATTGTCACCCTGATGCGGGTGAGTACAGTCTTTAAGGCAGCATCCTACTGTCAGAAAAGGTGGAGAGTGTTTGTGTGATTACCGTATGTATCAATTACTTCATAAACTCGTAAGAAGTGCAGAATTCCATGCATTTGAGGTAATAATTATGTTTTGAAATAACGTGTGTTTGAAACGATGTACGTTATTACTGGGAACTGCAGTAAGAGCAGCTTCTGGGTTCTGCTAGTGCCCGAGTTCTTTTGAGCTCTTGGGTTTTGTGCACTTATTACTTTCAGAGACAGTTTTAGCAGGAGGTGTCTGGAGTTCATAAATAGGTGGCATTTCACTTCATTTTCACTTACTGTTTGCAAACACTTAGAAGGATTAGGAAAAATCAGTTGCCTAGAGATTGTTTTTGACAGCTATAAATACAGTGAAGGCACAGAGTGTTGTAAAAATAGACTGAAACTGCCAGTTTGTGTTAGTCTGAAAGGGAAGTATAGTCCCTCCCTGCAATCGTGAATTTATCTAGAAACTGTCTCCTACAGTTTGCTTTTGCAAAGTTCAATTGAAGAACTGTTGGGTTTTTTTCCATTTTTACATTTTTTTTTCTTCTGTAGGACTTCTGGGTCATGAACAACTCCATACAGAGCACAATTATCCTACTAATCGAGCAAATTGTGGTAGCTCTAGGAGGCGAGTTCAAGCTTTATCTGCCTCAGCTCATTCCTCACATGTTACGGGTCTTCATGCACGACAACAGTCAGAGTCGCATCGTCTCTGTCAAGGTGAGCGGCCGGCCGTGGCCGTCACGGGGGTGTTGCCGAGGCAGGTGTGTGCCCAACTTGCCGTGCTGTAGCAGCACGACTCCTCGCTTGTGTTGGGAGCAAACTGGCTTGGTGTGGAGTGGTGTAGACAGCACTTTGTCTGAAGTTAAGGGTTAAACTTTCCACTAGGTTCTGGCTTAGTTAAGTGCATCCCTTTCACAGCTTTGGGTCGTTTTTCCCCCCAGCTATTGAATGCGATCCAGCTCTTTGGAGCTAACCTGGATGACTACCTTCATTTGTTGCTACCTCCCATTGTAAAGCTATTTGATGCCCCCGATGTCCCAGTGGTGGCTCGCAAGTAAGTGTTGGTGGCTTTGCAATCTTTTTTTATTTTTTTTTTCCTGTGATATCCAAGGCCTGCAGTGGCTACCCTAGCCACGTGGAGACTGAAATGCTGCTTAGTTCCTTCCATGGGTTTTCTCTGTGCTAAATCATTATGGAAGGTTGGTTTTGGTTGGATGTTGCAGCACCGTTACTTGCTTTTGCTGGGTAATGGACTATTACTTTCTGGTTTTCACCTGCCAGTATTTTAATCACTGCAACTTACAAACTGCCCTGCAAGTACTAGTTGCATTAACTGAGTTCTGGTGACCCGTTTTTCCTATTACTATTGGTACCTGGGAGGACTGAGTATGAATCACTTGTGTATTTTTACATCATGTTTCTCCTGTCTTACACCATGAGAAATAAGTTCTCCCTTCTTTCTGCTCGGACTTTAGAGCTGCTTTAGAAACAGTGGACCGCTTGACAGAGTCCTTGGATTTCACGGATTATGCTTCACGAATTATTCATCCCATTGTGCGAACACTGGATCAGAGCCCTGAGCTACGAACAACTGCGATGGACACCCTCTCCTCTCTGGTGTTCCAGCTGGGGAAGAAGGTAATGTTCTTCTCGGGCTTGAAAGATCATAGAAGGAAGGACTGTCCCAAAGATCGAGGCTTTAGAGTTGAATATTTGTAATGCACTCATTCTGGATTTTTAAAAAAACCCCACATTTTCTTTCTTAGTTGTTTATGGAATCTGGAGTTACTGAAATCAAACTTCTAGAATTGGTTTCTGATAAGATCAGTGAAACAATTGGAATTTTACTGCTCTTGGTGACACTGAGTAACCAGCTTTTGATGCATTTCCCTGTACAGTACCAGATTTTTATCCCAATGGTGAACAAAGTTCTGGTGAGACACAGAATTAACCATCAGCGCTATGATGTTCTTATCTGCAGAATCGTGAAGGTGAGTTGACAAGTGTGTAGTCGTTTGCATAAGGGTACTTTGGGGATGTTTCAATGTTGGAGCATATCTAGCTGGGAACTTCACCTCGAGTTACTCGTAAAATGAAGAATGGTTGTTGCTGTACTTGTGTGTGAAGTACAAGCTTCTTAAGGAGACTTTGAGATTGCACTGGAAAATTATTTTCAACTGTTAGCAGTTATTTCCTATAGAAGAATCACTGCAAGTTCTTACCTAGAACTTAGACTTGTAGCCAGTGTCATTACTGTTTTTTCCTCAGCAATTCTTAAATGTGGATGTACTCTTTTTTTTTTTTCCACAGTTTCAGGACTTAAGAACACCTTGTTATGCCAGTATTTTCTGTAGCATGTTCCCCATTTGAAAAGCTCAGTAACTGCTTTGCAGTTTGATTAGTGCAGAACAGGTAGCGTGCAGCTGTCCTCAGCTTACTAGTGAGTCAAACAGGATAGAGCGCTTGTTTTAACGTGTATTATTTTGGCTTTTAATACTAGAAGTTAAGCTTTCTTACCAGTTGCCCTGAATAGAAAAGGGTTATCATTCAACTTTGAGGTTCCTTCCGGCCCCTAACATCCTATGATTCTCTGGTTTATAAGGTGTGGTCATTATAATGAAGCCCAGTTGTTTGCTTCACAGGTTTTGCTGTAAGATTGGAATGTGCTCAGACTTAGTTATCCGTTTGGCTTGTAGAACGTTGCTTTTGTATGTGTGGGCATGATCTGAATTGTAAACCGTTTGTTATAGGGCTATACTCTTGCCGATGAAGAGGAGGATCCCCTGATCTATCAGCACCGAATGTTGAGAAGCAACCAGGGAGAGACTTTGGCCAGTGGTCCTGTGGAAACAGGTCCCATGAAGAAATTACATGTCAGCACCATCAACCTGCAGAAGGTAAGACGGGAGCGCTGCGCAGCCTGAGTTTGCTGCCGAAGGGAGGGTTGATTGTGTCACATCTAAGGAGTTTGCCCAGCGCATCTAAACTACGTTTATCTACATCTCTCTTCTGTTGCCAGCTCTGTATAAAACTGAGGTCAAAGTAATGTTTGAGGCTCTCTATAAAATTAGGAGGTGCTAAGCAACTTGAAAAATGGAAGCAGCTGAATCATCAGACTATTATTAACGAAGGAATCTTGATGCTTTCTTGTTAATGTGAAGTATGACAAGCTAAACTTCATAGATCACAAGAAATCATCGGTAGCTTTTAGAGACATCCGTTTTAGAGCCTCTGCCCTTTTTTTTATGAGCCAGTTCTCTTACATCTTAGTACTGTATTCTCTCAAAGCCAATATTGAACTTAATAGCCAAGCGCTGGCTAATCTGAACAGCAAAAGCGTGTAGCGCTCAGTTCAGTCCTGGGGTGGAGTGGTTTGAAAGTGCTGGATTTAAAAACTTAATTCCAAACGCATTAAGTATTTTTAAGCTGATGTTTCAACATGGCTTCAGCTCTTGATGTATTTTTGTAGGGGAAGAATTAGTCCTGTTAAATACTTGACGTGTCATGCCAGGAATACATTTAGGGAAGATTTCTTAGAAATGAGACTGAAGTACTGCAAATTATCTGGTAAAGGTGACGGATCTCAGGGAATTGAAAAGGGAATCTCAGCAATAGGATTTGGAGCTGTAAAGCAGTAATGCTGCCTGCTGATGGATTTCTTTGCTTTTGTGTAGCGCTTCATTTGGTAGCTCAATTGTCTTGCTTTGTACTGCAGGCCTGGGGAGCAGCAAGAAGGGTTTCCAAAGATGACTGGTTGGAATGGTTAAGAAGACTGAGTTTAGAGCTGCTGAAAGATTCCTCCTCGCCCTCCTTGCGCTCGTGCTGGGCCCTGGCTCAGGCGTATAATCCCATGGCTCGGTAGAGTAATCCTGCTTTTTTTCGGATCACTTGAAATTGCAGATGCAAGCCAGCTATTAGAAGGAGAAAGTTACTTAAAAGCTTTTAGGTTCCATAAATATAGTTCCTGCTAAGGGACGAATCAAATAGCTGGCAACTTGATTTCGTTCCCACCCTTCCCAGATGGCTGCTCCATGACGTGCACAAAACCTTTCAGTGGAATTCTGCATGTTAGTCTAGAAATAACATAAGGCACATAAAAGTGGAGCTGGAAAAACAGGGAGGTATGAAGTGGTTTTGAGTATCTGCTGTGGGTGGATAAAAATGCCTCTGAGTGGAATAATCCACAGTGGTTTGTTTCTTTTGCAACCAGTGTGTCTGGAGAAAGTTTGAGTTTCTGTAAGCAGTTGCCTGCTTATCTCTTCTTGATGATACACACCTGTCATCTCAGAGCATATGAATCTGACTACTGCCGTTTGAAAAATGTTCATTCCTGGATAATTTTTTCTTAATGTGAGTTTTAGCATTTTTGAAATAGAAGGACAAATAATGCGATGAAAAGTCAGCAATTCCTAGGTAGGAGGAGGTAATGTCTTTCATGTATACATCCATTTGTACATCCCGCAGCATTTCTCCACAGCGTTAGCAGTGACAAGGGCTGTTACTGTATCTGTTTTTTATCACCTTTCCTCCTTTCACTGCATTCATTTGTGATCCAAGACAGACTAAGCCTGGTTCTTCATAGCAGAAGAGAGGAGCATCCTCACTGCTATGAAGAGTTTGTTCTGGCCTAAAATACTTGCTAGCATATGATAGGACGATATTTCTACTATTGTAGTATCCCGTCCTATTATATATTTTTAAAATGCAGGTCTCACTAGGTATTTGGTACAGAATTTAGTTTTATAAAAGCTAATCACCACTGCAGGTAGACATATAAATGCATGTTGTAGCTCTCTCTGAAGGCCAGTCCACTGCCAGACTTTTTCTTGTGAATAATTAATCCCCACCTCTCACTCTCTTGTGTTTTTCTCCTCAGAGATCTCTTCAACGCTGCTTTTGTTTCATGCTGGTCTGAATTGAATGAAGACCAGCAGGATGAGCTGATCCGAAGCATTGAGTTGGCCCTGACCTCTCAGGACATTGCGGAAGTCACTCAGACACTGCTGAACTTGGCGGAATTCATGGAACACAGTGACAAGGTAGAGGTGCCCTTAGGCAACTCTTTTTCTAATGCTGACTGATGCCTAGTCTAGGGAAAGGATGAGAAGAATTCATGCCTACTTTTTTTTTTTTTCCTTTTTTTGGATACTTATCATGCTTTTGATGTATGTGCTTCTACCCAGGGTCCACTGCCTTTGAGGGACGATAATGGCATTGTCCTCCTGGGGGAAAGAGCCGCAAAATGTCGAGCGTATGCCAAAGCCCTTCACTACAAGGAGCTGGAATTTCAGAAGGGTCCCACCCCGGCCATTCTAGAGTCTCTCATCAGGTAGGACAGGAACTGATGAGGTTTCTGCACTTGTATCATCTAGCTTAGGAGGTCTCATTCTTCGTATATCAGATAGAAGATATTATAAGGGAAATGTTAGCCTGAAGCAGCTGAGCAGGATTTGGTACTAAACTACATGTTTTAAATTATGAATCTTGATTTCATGTCACAGAAATGTTAACTCTGCCATTTGTGATGGATTTTTGCCTGAGCAAAAACTTAGCTCTGTCTGTTTCCACTGAATTTTTAAACCCTCCTTCTTCCTTAGAGTTGTGCCTTCCTGCATTTTCCCCCTCTCTTATTCTTTCATCCTTTGTCCTCTCTTTTTTCTGAGAAAAATACAGAATTCAGTGTATTCCATTTCTGGTCCTCTGTCACTGGTGCAGCTGTTTCTTTGTGTACCAGAAAGCAAGTTAAGGGGCAAAGACTTGAAGTAAATCAGGATTAAAAATGAAAGACAATTTATTAGAGGTGAAAAAGTTTAGAAACCTTTAAAAATCCATTTTATAGACCACAGTTCAAGTTGTTCCAACCATAGTTCAACACAGTTGAAATCTACAATATGAATAGTCAAATATATGTGAGGCAATTCCCGAGACACTTTTCTCTCCCATTTCACACAAGACTGAACAGCTTAAATTAGATTCAAACTCTCTTTAAGATGAATAAAAATAGATACATTAACTATACCTGTCTTTTCCAACATACTCAAACAGCGATCTGGCTGCAAGGAGGAGCCTCTCTCTCTTTCTAAACTTATTTTTAACACTGTGTTATGTAAGGGAGAAACATATAATGGTTTTTGACGTATCTCTAGGTAACTGGGATATTCTTCAGAACAGATTTTCCTGTTCCTCAGTACTGTACGCTGGCAAACATTCCCTTAGTCTTGGCTCTTATGGATTCTTGGGTGTGTACTGGTGTTTTGCTCATGGATATAGTGGTTTGAGGTGTTGGGGTGGAGGTTTTTGGCCTGTGGTGTGATCTGGATCTGGTTTTGCTAACCTGCTGTTCTCTGCTAGTCCGACTGACATACAGCACACATCCTAACCTGAACATAATTTTGTCGCATCCAGAAAGCTGCTTTCTAGTTAATCGACCTTTCTGTGATCTTTGGATAGGAATAAGCATCCTAAATCCTTCCCCCGGGGTTATTGTCTGCTGGGTGCAGCCCGTGGTGGGAGCTTATTCAAGGGAGCAGCAGGAGGTGGCAGTAAAACATCAGGAGAGAACCTGGGCGATACTAATTAATCCAAAACTTTGGAGCTGCTTTTCATTGACTCTGTGGGAATGTCAGCCACTTACTGTACACTAAAGAAAGGTGCATCAGGGCACTTGTGATTGATTCCTCTGGTTTGAAATGTCGTTTTTGTGATTTGAATCCCTCTTGGAAAGAGTTATTCAGCAATGCTTGCTCTAGGCACTGAAGGAAAGGCAACAAGGAGGATTTCTCTTTTTTTCAGTCCCTGCCTGGCTGGTTAATACTAGGGCAACCCACTAGTCACAATGCCAGCGAAAAGACGCCGGTAGATTTTGTCAAGGTGCTGTAACTGCAGTCTGTTCTAACCTATTCTGACACAGTATCTTTCCCTTTGGAAGAAGCCTGAAGAGGAAGAGCCAAGTTTGAGTCCTGATAACAATAGTTGCTGTGCCTGGGTGGTTGTGTGTGTGCATAGCCAGTATGGAGCTGTTGTGCGAATTAGATGAAATGAACAATTATTTGGCTGGTTTTCTGAGCTGTCCGTTGCCCACCTTCTGTGCAGTGGCATCATGTACAATCAGATATCGGTTCCCTCTACGGTTTGAAATCCTCGGGCCGGATCTTCATCTCGACTCTCTTCAGTGAGTAGGTTGATCCGTGCCACCCGTACCAGGTGATGCCGTCCATGTTCTTGGTGTGCTCTCCTTTGCGGTAGTAAACCCCGTTCAGGTTGGAATCTGTGCAGCAGTTATACCAGTATCCGCCTGTCCAGAAAACAAATGATTAGATTCCCAGTGAGCCATTGGCTTAAAATGGGTATGCTTTGTGTTAATAGTAAGAATTATTGCTCTTTCTGGAGGGGACTGAGCAGAAAGCAGCATTTAATCCCTAGGGCTGGCATTGCAGGTAAATAGCTGGCATTGCAGGTAAATTCAAAGTGTGACACAGATCATAAATGAATCAAGGCTTTACAGTACCGTAGTCAAATTAGTCCAGTGGCTTTTCATTTAGTTGCTTATTCCTCCTAGAATATTTCCTGGACATGTTTCTGTCTCTGACTCGGAGTTAGCACAGGAAACTAATCAGAGTTCTTAGCTTCGGCATCTTAAGGCGTTTAAAAGGTTTCTGGGCTCTGCAAGTAAGCTGCGCGGTTTTATGGAGGCCGATATCAATGTTATTTGCTTGTCACATGGGGGCACAATTGGGAAATTAAAAATAAAGGGCAAGACTTAGTGAAGACAATTGTATTTGTGACAGACCTCATCTAAAGGTAATAGATTGAATGAAGAGCGTAACCTCATTAGAGGCTCTTAATGGAGTAGGAATAAAGATTGAAATTCAGGTTGAACCTTAAGGTGCATGTAGGCTATTAACATAGTAGAATAATTACAAGTCCCTGATACTAGAACTCAAAACTTTGTAAAAATAGAAGAAATAATAAAAACCTTTCAGATACGCAGGAATAACTCCCTGCATCACTGAATTTCACCAACATCTGAGATAATCTGGCAGTTTAACAGGTACGTATTGTGGGCTGGATAACAGTGTGAGGAGGTGAGAGCGAACATTATATCATTTGAAGAGTACTGACATGTGTTACGTGTAGCCTGGCTCTGAGTAAACCAGCATTAACTGCCAGATTTCCCACAGAACTGGTAAGTGTCCGCTCCAGAATCAGCCACCTCTCCCTTGCATCACCATCCAGATGCTCCTGATGAGTAACTTGGAAAGGGGGTGCCCTGGGCTCTCTACTCGGGCAGCTCTCGGGACACAAAGGTGTTTGTGTGTGTTTTACCTTTACGGAACTGGGCACAGTCGTCCACGCACTTGTCGTTGTCCTTGTCTTTCGTGCTGAAGGCTGTGTTGTTGTGGTACCTCAGGGAGTCGCGCCCGGTGTTGCCCGTGTAGTTCCCCACGAAAAGCCGGTAGCTGTTCAGCTCGTTGCTCAGGGTGAAGTGCCGATACTGCGCGTAGCGGATGTTCCCTTCCCAGTCCTGCCACGGAGCAGTGAAGAAGAAATAGGTCCTCTGAGAATAGTTATGAAGAGACTCCACCGCCTCTGGTTCTATACAGTGCGTGCTGTGTGCTTTTGCTCAGTCCTAGGCTTTTCAAGAGGGTGTTTTTCCTGACTCAGACACAGGCTGCAGAAACTTATCTGTTAAGGCAAAGAAACTTTCCAGAGCAAAGCGTCGTCCTTCCAAGTTATCTGCACTGGTAGCTCCTGCATACAACATCCTTGTCTCGTAGTGTGCTGCCTCGAGTCTTTGTTTTTTCCTCTCTGAAACAGTGACTTTCAGATATAAAGCCTCTGAGCTCACTTTTTTGGCTATACACATCACAGCCTTCCAAGCTGTCGTACCAGCTATAAAATAATCTACGTCACACACAAGCCTTTAGAAGACTGTGGGAGTTGTTTTGGGGGTAATGTGATGCCGACTCTTCTGCACACAAGCTGGAAGGAAGTGCTGCAGAAGGGAAAGACTCAGAGATTTTTAGACCTTTATGGGGCATCTCTGTGACTCTTCAAATCTGAGGAGGTCAGCACTTCGATCTCTCTCTGCAGTGGGTCCTGCAGGATTCTCAGGAGCCCCACACGTTCCCTACGACACAATCTGTGTGCGGAGAGAAGGTTGTCCTGTGCGCTTCACGTGGTGGAGAGCATAGTTCTGTTAAGTCCCTGAGTGTATGACTCAGCCCATCCTACCTCGTTCTCCTGTAGTTAAGTATGTGAATTATTTGGGCCTCCTGTAGAGACAGGAGATGGTATCTGCTACTAGGGAATCACTTGGTACAAAAAACATTTTGCTGCCGAAATAAGCTTTATTAATTACCTCCAACTCCACCCGCAGAACAGTGGGGCGTCGTGAAAGTCGGTAGATATTTTCATTTCCCAACCAGAAATCTCCCCGGATATTGCCAAATCCATCCCTGTATTGTTTCCAGTCCCTATTGAAAGATATCAAACCAACTTTACGTCTTTGGATGATAGTCCAGCCACCTCCATCTGTCTCCATGTCACAGAACACCTGGAACAGGAGAAAAGGCAGTGGTCACTCGTCAGTAGGCTTGGAGGTTTCAGTTCTCTTAACACATAGTTCCAGATCTCACAACTTGAAGAAATTTCGATTTTGTTTAAAAATAATGGAAAAAAACTTATTAAGTTAACCCTTTTTCAGTTTCCCTCTTAAATGTACAGTTTCCATCCTTGAAGCTTGCCTACATAAAGATGCCGATTCAAAGTGCAGGGTATCGTAACTCTCTGTGATAGACAAGTGTTTTTTGATTGTATTCAAGAAGACATGAAATATGTATTTTGTACTTGATGCCCTTACCTCCAGGTCAGGACTCCCCAAAAATTCGTCAGGAGGTAGCTTGTAAACCCCAGAGATTCGGTAGTTCCTCTGGTAAAGTGATGAGCAGTCATAGACAGCATCTACTTGAATCAGAACCAGAAAATGAGAATCTGAATGGCCAGAACAACTCCCCTGTAAGTGTGGCTTCTCTACAGCTTAGTTCATAATACATGAAGTAATTAAGTGAAGAATACTTCCCACAAGTCTCGTGTTTTCCTGACCTGGTTTTAGTTTTGGTGAGTGCGTGCACTGGAAAAAGGTGGTTTAGAACTAGGACTTGGTAATTTTGCTTGCTTGGTTTTTCACTTCTCCTATCCAAAGCAACATCTCTGCTTTCGCTCTGCGTTGCTGCTGTGTATGTGTGTGCTGGAGGTAACAAGGTGCATGTTTGCTCCCAAATATAAAGCTTTATCTAAAGGTAGGACAAGGCCTGCTGCCTTTTCATTGTGTGCTTGACCAGGCTCGCCCAGGTGCTGGGTGAGGTAGATTTGCCTCGCTCTTTTTGCTCTGGATCCGACAGTGGCTGTTAGCTGCCCTCCTCTGTCAGTCCCTGCAGAGCTGCTTTCCTCCTGGGGCAGGAGCTGCCTTGAAAAAGGTAGAATGCACAGCTCTTCCTCTGAGGCAGATAAAACTAGCTGAAGCAAGGCTTTATCCATTGTGACAGCTTTCCGTTTAGTGCTGACTAAATGGCTTTTACTTGGTGAGGTGAGACGTGTCTGCTCGAAATACCTTCCAGGCCAGTTTCTTCTGTGTGTTACTGTATTTTTCCAAACATTTACTAGAGATCCAAAGAGATTCATTTTCATAATTTTTTTGTTTAAGACCTACTGTAAGCTGTGGTGTGTCAAAACTGGAAAAGTGAAACCTTTTGTAAGAAGAATTTGGTAAATAGAAGTTTTTCGTTTTCAGAAAAACACACAAAACAAATGAAAAACACCACCAGCCAAGTGAAGTCTTTTGGCAAACCCAGTCGTCCCAACAACAGCAGTTTCTTTTTAAGGAATTTTTAAGCTTGTGGCAGTGAATTTTGTTTGAAAAGTCAGCGAAAATGACGCTTTCTTCTAGAAGGGGCTTTACAGGTAGCTAAGCTACAACATGGACTTGCATTCCACATTTATTACAGGCCGGTGCAATCACTGCGTGCAGTGAAATTTTTCCCTCAGGGAAGAGAGGATTTTGAACAATTTAACTGTGTTCCGGCCGGGCTTGTGTCACGGTTTGCATCTTGAGTCATCTACAGCCTGGTATTTTTGAGAATTATCATTCAAATAATGCATCACTCTCTTCCTCTGGTTTCGAGATTGTCATAAAGATATAATTACGAATCTCCAGTAATACTTGGAGAGCATTTCTAATTGTTTTACCAACTTTTGGTCCCCTGTCAGCATTGTGAAATCAGAGAATATTGCTGCCAGAGCCATTCCCTACAAAGCCAGCACCTTTTCTTTTTGAATTGGTACTGTAGTGCTCAGGAAATGAAACGTTAAAGTGAGTTCCTGGCTGTACAAATGCAATACCTGTTCAGTTTCTCCACTCCCTGATGACAGACGTACAGATATTAAAATACAGCTGGATCTTTGGACTTTCTGACAGCTGCATTCAAACTAGTTTTCTCAGGACCACCTGCCTGCAGAAGTACTTTAAGCAGAAGTGCTCAGCGTGCACGCTTGCTCATTACGTTAGTGGGACACGTTAGCCTTAAGAACTAGCCGTTAGTTCATTCTGTGCATTAAAAGGTGGATCAGGGAGCTTGGTGACTCCCTTCTTACCAGCTGAAGTCTGTGTGACCGTCTGAGCTGCCTGGAGTTGCATGATATCTATCTGGTTGTTCATCTCGGAGTATTTGCTCTCGGCATCGATGAGGCGCGACTCCATCTGCTTGGTGCTCCCTTCCAGCTCCATCACCTGCATGACCACGTTCACCCAGTCGCCTTCCTGCTTCTTGCTCAGCTCCTGCAGCATCCTGCTCAGGTTGGCTACTTGCACCTTGAGCTCCTTGATGTCGTCGCAGCAGCCTGGCACCTTGGGCTGGGCATTCCCGTTGATGGTTCTCCTTTTGGGAGGCTTCTGCAGCAGTGCCGGGTAGATTGCCACAGACACGGTGACGAGGCAGAGCCACGCCAGCTGAGCAGTGGATCTTGCTGGCATTTTTGCTTGCAGCAACAGAAAACTTCCAGCTGGCTGCGGGTAATCTGAATGCAGCCGGGGTAGGTATGAAACTTTCTGCAAGTGCTGCAGCAGCCTGGTACCTAACTTTCTTCCAATGAGTTGAGCCTCTGAAGGTGGAGCCTGAAGAAGTAGCTTTTTCTCAGACCCCTCCTGTTGGAAGTTTGTCTCAAAGCATCTTATATACTATTTTTTCTGTTTACCTCCACCCCCCTGAAGCTATGAACAGCTTTCTGGCCCCTCCCAGATCATCCCGTTGTATCAGGTGTTTACGGGGTGAAATTGGAACAGCTCTCAGCCAAGAAGGGTTGGAGAGGGCAGGGGAGATTTCTCTCAGTTCGGTCGTGAAGGGGTGGGGGAGAGGGCTCGGAAATGAGGAGAGTTTCCAGCAATTATTGGCTGTTGGATTGTAGCCCTCTTGGTGACTAGTTCTGGCACTCCAGTAACATAAGAGCATTAGAGGTCCAGAATGTGAAAAGGCTGTCCAGGCAGGATGAGTTTATAGAAATCCAAGGAGCTCCCTAGCAGGTAGCCCCAGCTGCAGCAAGTCTCACTAATATATCCCCAAGTCATAGAGGGTAACTTTATGCTTGGAGTATTTCTTAATTTAGATAATATTTTAGCAAGTTCATCAGTTCAGCATCTTCTCCTCCCTCTGGACACTGGTCTCTGCACTGTTTGTTCTGTGGAATTCAGTGCTGCTGTTCTTAGAGATGGGGTATTAGAGGGTGGGAGGGAGAGAAGTCTGCAAGGCGTGAGGGCCAAATCCTGTGCCTCTGGTTGCTCATAGTGGACGAGCAGAAGGGTCTCAAGTAAGGTTGAAAGACAGTCTGCTTAAAATTGACAAGAGATGAGGTTTCTACAGGCAGCGTGATCTAACTCCAGTATTATGGAGGCCAGTTATTAGCAGGATTTTAAGAGAGGAAAATCTGTGGGTAATTAAAATGTCCAGTTACATAAAATGTCAATTTTAAAGGGTTATAGGTCAAGTATCATTTGGCTGAGATAGCAACTAACTTCCAGTCTCCTCTTTGTATCTTTTAACAGTTCAAAAGTCGATTATGGATGTTTGATCCCAAAGTAGAACCGTTTCAGCAGCGCTGCAGCCTTTTCCAACAGGTCTGCAACTTTTGTTCTAGATCCTTACGGATGAGTTGTTTCTCCGGGCCAGTTGCTCTGTAATTGCCCGACATGTGGGTTCTTGCATCTTCCTGTAAAATTTCCAGTTGTGATAACTGGCAGAGGTGAGATGCCAATGAAGAAGTGGCTCCCTGTATCTGCTTCTGGGGGTAAATGCCACGAAAAATTCTTGATGTTCAGGAAAACAAAAGAAAACTAATCCTGCTCCTTTTACAGAGAAAATTGTGACAAACCCAACTGAGACATCCTATCCTGTCTAGGCTTCTGTTGCTGATCCAAAGTGGCTGCAGGATTTCTGCTTGATTAGAGAAGCCTTACTGATCTGACATCCACTTTTAGAGAAATAGGAGGCGCCATTTCTTGTTGGCGCGGTTTCTTCTCCTCCTTAGCTTTGTTACACTTGTTGCCAGATGCTTTATTTCTCCCTCTGACTTACAGCGCAGCTGGCTAATAGTGGTTCTGCAGAAAAGTAATGAGAGACCTGACAGGGTGCAAAGTTTTAGAAGGACAGAACCATCGATGCACTGAAGGGGTGGAATAGGAATACAGGTGTTTCATAAACGTGAATTTTCTTTGAGCAGGAAGAGGGGATCTTGTGGAGGAGGTCAGAATTGGAGATCTCCAAGCAGGCAGTGTGGGTGTCGTGTTTGGTTGTAGGTGACTGCCTGTGTGCTGGATTTTGAGCAGAAACCTCTCTAGTCTGTCGTGTGAGCTATGGTATCAGTGACCTGAGATACTGCCAGAGAAATGCAGATACAGTTGGATTCAAGTGCAGAGGACACCTCCGCTGCAGACTGTAGGCTTCAGTCACATTTTTGTCATGGACATTCCAGAAACCTTCCATGGCAAAATTGCTTTTTATACTTCAGACCAGGAAGTGCCACTGCACATGCATGAAAGCCTGACCTTTTTGTTCTGCCTCTAATCCTGTCTGAGCCCTCTTCCAGCTGGAGCTTCTGTCATTCCCAGGGGCAAATTCTTCTCAGGCTTCCTGTGATGAGAAACATGTTTTTGTCGAAGTTGGAACAAAGAACAGGACAGGCCAGACTCCGGCTTCTCTGCCCCAAAAAGCCACCCTGCTAGCACCCCCGTCGTGTTACACAGGACTTGGGTCCATTCTGCTGCTACTCTCACTGTAACTCTTCTGTCCTACACAGTCTCTCACATCCAGAGGGGCAGGTGTGGAAGAGGGGAGCCCCTTGCAGGTCCATGCATTCCCTCTTGATACAAATTTTGGAAGGATTCAAGATTCAGCCAATCTCTCAGTTGCACACGGATGTTACAAAACAATGCAGAAAGGCCTCTGAATAACATCTCTAAGCTGGAGTATTTGACTGGAAATGAGGCAGCCAGGGTTTTCTTTTGGCTTCAGCCTTTGGTTTGTGTATCCTACTGCAAGCCGTTTTTCTTCTGCGTACTTCAATTTACCTGTTTTAAAACAGAGATAATAATTCTTTGTTCTCTCGTATCATTCCATGTAAGAGGGTGACAACAGACGTATTATGCCGGAATGGAAAAGAGCACAGATCTGCCTGTCTGTCATTACTTTTGAGGAAGCATTAAGAGAGATTTGGGCAGACAGGTCTCACTTGGCAGAGACCTTAGCCTTAATGGAATTTGACTGCTTTATGAGAGTTTGAAAGATGAGTCTTCCTCTGTTGCATGGAGAGCCGAGTGTCGTCACTTAAGCAGCAGTAGCTACTGATACTAGTCACTGCCAGATCAGATCAGCTGTAGAAGTTGACAGTCTGGAGGAAACTATTCCGTTGTTATGTCCTGGTGTACTTACAACTTGATGTCAGGATCCTGCTGTATTTTGGAAAGAGGCATAGTTTGGGGCATAGCTAGGGAGAAACTAGTTCGGTGATTACTGAGTGGATCCTAGTTCTATTTTTTTCCTTTCCCCCAATACTGACAAAGAAACTATCATTTGGTCTGAAATCCATTGCCCTAGTTTGCCTGCCCTGTATTTTTGTATGTGCTACCTGGTAGCTAAATAGATGAGATCTTGAAGTCAAGAACATGAGGCAAATCCTATTTGACATGGAGTAACAATGTAGGTTTGAAGTGATTGGGAGAATTAGAGTCTAAACATGGTTGCAGTCAGTATGTGCCCTGTGCTTGTGATGTTGGTTGATGTTACCAAATTCAAGTATATTTGTATTGCTTGATTAGAACCAGGTACCTCATGTTCCTGGAGGGCCAGATTAAATCAGAGGTGGGTTTAACTGACTGCTTTCTGGGAAGCTGTTCTGGCAGGTGTATATGAAGCCGAGACAAGAAGAAAAGCTCAGTGCCCCGTGGCTATTTATTTGGTAGCCAGTCATTGCAAAACCCTTAATACGCACCCGGCAAATGCTTCGAATCCAGCATTCCTGGTGCTTGCTGAGATGGCAAAGGCTCTCCTCAGCTCTCTGCTGGCAGATGGCAGCAGTCCGTGCTCTGTGGAAGCTCTGCGAGTACTGCTTTCCTCTCCCAGAAAGTGTGAAACTGGTCACCTCGGCTTTGGGGATGCTCATAAATGTTCTAATATTCAGTTTGCTATAGCTTTACAGGAAAGACTAAATCCCTGGAAAAGCCAGATCAAACTGTTGTCCACTGCAAATAGTTATTGTAAATCTCTTGATGTTACGTAGGAGCAGGTGGAACAAGTGAGAGGTGCTGATCAGAAACAAACCACGGATACTTCCTACAGTCATTTGTGATTTCTTTTCTATTTAATATGTCTTTTCTTTGCATAACCAGTACGCAAAGCCTCTGGCTGTGTTTTACCTTTTCCTGCTGAATATTTTCCTTGGCATTCTTTTTCCCCTCTCTACCTTCACTGAATCTGGTTAATAAAGAAGAGGTGAGAGAAAACCTTTTGCGGCTCGAGCAGCAGGTTGGGCTAAGAATTTTATTGTGATTGTTTTCACTGCTTTTCCTTTCAAAGCCCATGAACGTTTTATTTAATTTGTAAGCATTTATCTCAAGATTGGGAATTTGGCCAGTTTTAGTGCCTGCGAGCGCTGTGGTGTGCCCTTGCTGCGAAAAGCTGAAGGGACTGCTACGCTGGCCGGTAAGCAGTCAGTCCTGACAACTGTTTATTGAAAACAGCTTTTTGCTGCTATTGATTTCTCAAACATAATTGTTCTCAGCACGGGAATAATCTTTAGTGGTGTGATGGAAAGGTTTTGGAGTTTGGGCAGCAGTTGGTTGTTTTCTGAGGTTTGTTGAATCAAGGACTCAAGGATGCCTGAACACGAATAAACTGTAGAATTGGGCCAACCAAACCAGTTCCTTGTGCCAGAGGATTATCTGTTCCCCAAAGTATCCACAAAGCAGCAGTGCCTTCCACTTCCAATCCCAGAAGCAAGCTCTCAGCGCTTCTTTAGAAGGAAAAACAAGCTTGACTTAGGTTGGTAAAAATTCTGACCTACAGGAGCTTCTTAAATGAAGATGGAGAGACTGTAAGAACACCACCCAGTAAACAAAGACTTAAGTTACCGTCTGCTGAGTTAGCCCGCAGCATTATTTCTATCTTGAGAGATGTTTTCCCACCTCCTCCTTTAATCCAGAAAGATTTTGTAGTTATTTTTTTTTCCAAATACAAAGAGGAATCTATCCCCCTGATCCTAGTCCGGTAAACTGCCCTGATTTCCAGCAGCACCGCTGTGACTAAAGCCTCCTGGCGGCTCTGCCTGGCTGGAGAATTGGCCCTTCAGGGCCTCTTCTGTGTGCCCGGATGCTCCTCAGTAGCGCTGTTGGTTCTGTCTGGTCTCTGGCACGATACCTAGAGAAGAGCTCTGTGGTGCTTTTAGAGTATCACAAAATCTAAGAAGATTCTGCCTCATCAGATCTGCAGGGAGAGGGGCAGCGCCTTCGTGGTAGGAAGGTGAAAGGGTGGGGAAGCGGGGAATGCTGTGGTATCTGAACGTGTTAACAGAGTACTCGTGGAAATGCTTTTCCAAAAGCAATCTGCAGGCCCACTCTCTCAGAATTTGCACGTGGGGAGTTGTGGGTCTGTTGGGAACACGTTCCAGCCAGCTGCGGTAGCACCGAGTTCTGGGAACTGCCAACACGCGTCTGAGACTCGGAACGCACTGACTCCGGCAGATGAGAAAAAGCAGAAGTCTGAGGTCTTTTGTAACAAACAAAAAACCCTTCCAAAAGACAAGGGCAGAACTTAATCCAGACCTAACTGTGTTTCCCTTAACCTGTAAAACTGACTAGCAAAACGATGCAGCGATTACCAAGGTTTTATTACGTTGACAAAATAAGTCAATGTTCAGCCATATTAATAAAGCCCACTTGATTCATGACTCCTGCTTTGGGGGAATTTTCGTACTCTTCCTGACACTTCTCTGTGTTTAGGTGTATTTCCACCACAGCAGTGAATGTCGTTGCTTCCCCTCCATCTATCTCTACTCACTGTATGTGCTAGATCATTTGTTACAAAAGAGTATTTTATGATTAATGACAACAGTGTGTTGTATTTACTGCTGCGCATTCTTTTAAATCAAAGTCTCTCCTTCCCCTGCGTTTCTTTCCTCTCTGCTCAAACCTAGCCATAGACAGCTTTGAAACATTTAATTCTGCTTTGGACAGCCAAGAAAGTACGAAACAAAAAAAAAGAGTAATTGAGTGCACCAGGGAGCATCAGCGAAAGAGCAGTGTTAATTGTTGAAGAATAAAAAATAACAGCCAATTTTGTCAGGAAGTGTTGACAAGAAAGATAAGTTGGAGGTAATTAACTGTGTGACATGCTGGAAGTGATGTGTCTGCCAATGGCTCTTTAAGTCATGAGGATATGAAATGTGACAGCCATTTATCACTTTTATGAGGCGCTGCTGCCTCGCCTTCCCTTGGGAAGCGTCGAGGTGGTATGTTCTTCCACTGTCATGCTAAAAAAAGGCACGGATATATTTCAAGTGGTTCCCATTTTTGGGTGCCTGTCTTCTTGAACGGTGGTGATGCATTCTTAACCTGACTGGTTTCAGCTCAGACTATCCTGAGGTCCTCTTTCCAAAAGTATCTTAGTTCACCTTCCCCGAGACCCAGAGCGTGTCTAGGAGCTTGGTTCCTAAGCTGTCAGGAAAGGAAACTTCGATATGGAAGAAATCTAGCACTCGTTTGAAAGTTCTCTTCATTTTCTCTGTTCAGACCTATTCCTTTAACACTAAGTTTCCTTGACTCTCACTAATCAACCGGCCTCTCGTAGGAGGGAAAAATACAGAGTCATTCTGGTGACAGCAGGCAAGAAGGGACGTTTCTGAAAGCTGCCTATATCCATGGCAGCATATTCAGAAACCATTGAAAGGGGTTTTGCATCGCGCTCAGCGGACACGTTGTGTTCTGTTGGGTTGTGCAGTTTCCATCCCACGTGTGAACTATTAAGACTGGACCGTCGGGTGTGTTGTGGCATGCTCAGGTGCTGTGGCGTTGCTTTCGACAGCCTGCACTTCTTATTCTCCAGTGCCACTAGGGAAGGAGGAGAGCGATGAGCTGGAGACTGTAAATAAGCTTTACAAAACAGCAGAAGCTTCATAAAAAGCCCGTTTCCTATTAAATGGGAGTTTAGCGAAAGTAATGACCACCATGCACCAATGTGCAGCCATTTTTCTGGTAGTAAGTTCAGAAACCCAATGGGAAATAGAAATTGTTAAAGAGAATAGATGTACATTAGATGTACAATAGATGTACATTGCTGTATTGGATAACCAGGCTCACTATTGCTTGTGCTTCACAAAATTCCACTTGAAAATCTGAAGCAAAAAGTTGTTCCATCAGTATTTCTGAATGATGAAGCTTGGTATTAGCAAGCAGAACCTCATACCAGCCCCTAATAATTGCCAGCTGTGTTAAATGGTCTTTCTCTTCCTCCTTTTTCAGCATTAACAATAAACTGCAACAGCCAGAAGCAGCTGCTGGGGTGCTCGAGTACGCCATGAAGCACTTTGGGGAGCTGGTGAGTCCTGCCTGATAACTTTCTTTTTCACATCTTATGTTTTCTTGGGTTTCTGCAGGGTTTCAGGGCGGGGTTGGTGTGTGTAGTGGAACAGGTAAGGGAGCTGGGGAAGGCAGCAAGAACCAGATTTGGAAGAGAATTTAGAAGCTGTTGTTGATGCTAAATGCAGCTGTGGGCAAGTAGCCACATGACAAAATAAGTCATTTTATTGAGAAGCTGGGAAGATAAGGTAAATCCTTCCAGGTCAGGATTTAATGGAAGGAGTGCCTCTATCTCTCTCATGCAGGAGGCACACGAGCCTGTCAGAGAGTTCATGGGTGTTATTTAGAATAGCAGATTAGTCAGATCCTCAGAGTTTTGGCTGCTCACGGAAATAAAATAACCCCATCTATATTTGTTCTGTGTCTTTCTCTGCCTGACTTGCCTCTTTTCCTTCCCTCCTTTTTGTAAGCATTTAATTTATATTCAGGGACTAAAGTACCTATGCTCTCCTGCCAGTGCTACTCTGTGAGAAAGATGGTTTTGCAGCAATAATACTTGCAGTGCCCTGAGTGATTGAGAAAAAGAAGGCAGCCCTGGAAGCACAGTAGACTTGCCCCTGTCATTAGGAACCTCTAGAAAGTGGGAACAGGTATAATCTCAAAATGGTGAAATTCCTCTGGTGTAGGATTATGTGTAGTTTTGACCTAGATGGCAAAAAAACGTCCTTTCTGGGAGAGGTACAGATTTCAGAGCAGCTTTGCAGCTTCTTGTGATTCCTTGGGTGGATTGAGCAAAGCTCTGTGTTGCCTCATTCTGACCTCACTCTTCGGCAGTAATCTAGTTCAAAACAGAGAGTTTGCCAGAACAGGCAGTGAAAAGAAATTAAAAAGGAGCTGTGGGCTCTACTTTCAGGAATTTACTTGAAATATTAGGACTGAGATGAGAGGTTGAAGAGCTGGTCTATAAACATCCTAAGTGGAAGACCTGGCGTGCAGGTCGTGGTTTATACTGCCCCTGCCCACAGGGCTGGGAGGAGAATCTATTCTGCAGCCTCTGTCAAGGCAGGAAAACATGGAGAGGGATAAGTATGGAAAAAATATTAAGATACTTTATTCCTTGAAAATTAGAAACAAAATCTGGAAACAAAGGCTAAAGAAAAGTTTGTGCAGCTGATAAGGATCACTGCTTGGCTTATTTCTCAAGTCTCTGTTACAAACCTTCCCTTGTGAGGGCTGTGATTAGAGCCCAACATCAAACTACCTGTTGTGTTCACACATAGACTGTCAGTAGCCACGGTTTGAGGTTTTTTCCCTAGTTAGTCATCCTTTCCTGAACACAGGACTGTTGTTCCTGTTTAAATGCAAGCATGTGCGGCAACGGCGAGTGGAATATTTTATAGAATTACCCTTTTTTCCTATTCTGCTCACTCCCCTTCTCCAAAGAGAAAAGCACCAACTACTGAGCCCGTATTTCAGTGGCACTGAAAAGGGAAGGATGTTGGACTGATCCCTGTGGTAAACCTGAACTCATTTCTGTGCGGGGTCAGCACTGCTCCAGCTCAAGGCTTTTCTCTGTACCACAGAAGTCCGTGAGGATACGTAGCATGAAAAAACGGCTAAATTACCACCGCAGACACAGGAGAAGCTGCAGTAGTTAATACAAAATGACAAATATTAATCCAGCTCTTTATTCTGGCTTCCTTTTTCACCCCCTCAGGAAATTCAAGCTACCTGGTATGAAAAGCTGCATGAATGGGAAGATGCTTTGGTGGCCTATGACAAGAAGATGGACACAAACAAAGACGATCCGGAGCTGATGCTGGGTCGGATGCGTTGCTTGGAAGCACTTGGTGAATGGTAAGAGGGGAATGCTTGGAAAATGGGTGCCCTTAAAAATGAAGCCTGTCTCCCATCCTTTCTCTGGATGCTCTCATCCAGGTGAATTTTTTTTGCCCAAATTCCTGTTTACTCCTGCTTGCTTCATAGTTGGAGTATTTTCAGTGACTTCTTGCTTTGATCATTGAAGTCAGAAGTGGTAACAATGTCTTTATGTTTTTTGGGATGGGCCATCTGAGAAGTCAAGGTCTCTCTGAAGGCGAATCTGCAGATCAGATCAACCCCATTTGTAACAGAGAAAGAAACTGTAAATAGAAGGGACCTCTCAGGAGACCTTAACTGGGCAGCGCTCGTCAAAAACAATCGTAAAAGGAGCTTGTTGTGGCCCTGCTTTTTAAACTCTGATTAAAGCATGAGAGATTTTTGTATTTACTTATGCTCAGACCTATGCCTATCCAGAATGCATGGTCTTTTGCACAACTGGTAGCTGTGAAATGGTTTGTTTCCCAGTAGTCACCTGGGTGTAAGATTATGCCAGATAAATTACCTCCGCTTTAAAAACCTTTTGCCCGTCGTGTAGATGGCTGAGCTTGTCGTTATTACTCTTTTTAGCGATCATTAAGCATCGTTTCTGTGGACATTCGGTATTTCAAACGCTGTGTTAAGTGTGTACTGTCAACATGTAACTGATTAAAGTCAGGTTTTGTGAGAAGATGAGCTGGTAGTGACTTATAGCTTGCTAGCTGACTGGCGACTTCTGTTTTTCTCCATGTTCATTTCAAAGAAGATAATTGGAGAAGGCATCCTGTGCATTGTAGCATGCAGTTCTACCCAGGGGCATGTGTGATTTGGTCCAGGTTCCGCCTTTCTACTGAACTTTTCATGTCACTAGAGCTCTCTCCTGATGGGTCCTGACGTGAACCCACGGGATGGCACACACTAAGGAGATTCCTCTTCACTAAAGTAATTTTACTGCTAGAAAAACAGAGCTGTTTGAGAAACCTAATTCTGACAGCATTTTTCTGCCCTTTTTGTTTCTAAATGAGGACGAGGCATACTGGGTGTAGCTTTTTCAGCAGGAAAAATAGATCCTCTTACTGTGTGTTTCTCAGTCATATTTTCTAGGATTAGGCAGTTTCCACCAGGGATTTAGAGAATTTCTCCCTCCTGCAGGACATGCATTTGTGTAAAGTGTCCTCTCTGAACCTCCTGCTTCTTCACGTCAGTGACAACTCTATTACAAAAGGGTGCTTGGCTTCTGTTGGAGCTGGGTATTACACGTCTGGTCATAGCGACGAGAGCAGTTGCAGTCTCACAAAGATCTGTGTGCTTGCTGGTGTGAAACTTCACCTCTGCACGTTTAATTTTATAGTTCAGAGGTGCCTTTACAAAGTGCTCTCTGCTACCTTACAACTGACTGTAGAGACATCATCCTGAGACAGGATTCCCTGGCTTGGCTGCTGCTATTCCTGGGGAGAGTTCAACGCGAACATTCGTGCTGCTGGAGTCTGCTCGGCAGAGTGTGACAGTTAATCTAGAACCAACGCTATTGCAGCACCGTTATTTCAGTACTCTGTGCAGTGACGTTTTGAAAGCGCAGCCAAAATATTCTTTTCCATTTGTCTCCCGATGTAGTTATGTCTGCAAGAGCCCTGCTGCTTCATTAGCATCTCTCAGGTCCTGATTTACTGCTGTTGTGAGGTTTGGCTTGGTTTTTCATTTGTTTCGTGGTTAGTTCTTTTTTCTCCTGGGCCATTAAGCTATCAGAATGACTACCTTGCCTGTGGCAGCCCCTCGGTTCTGCTTGACATCTTCCTTTCTGAGAGGGGAGAGGATGACAGTAGAGAAGGCAAGTTGGCCTCCCTCAAAGTTGGCAGCTGTTCCACTGCTACAGAGTATCCAGCCGGAGAAATTCTGGAACTGCAACACCCGCAGTAATTGGTTTGATTAATGGAGCATTCACAATCGATTTAAAAGAAATAATATAAAACATCCTGATGCTTCCTCTCCACTGGAGATGAAAGGTTCACATCCCCTCTGAGATCTTGCCATGACAAGCCTTTTACTAGGTTGCAGCAGCATTGATTGTCTAGGCTCTGTCTTCCAACTCGATGATGTGTTATCCAAAATGTTTGGTAGCAGGAGCCATGCACCAGCTATTCAGATCATGTGCTTCTAGTACTGACACTTGCAAAAAAATTGTAAACGTTCCCTGTTTGATGGTGGTTTGTTTTTTGTCTTGAGAATGTTTCTTGTTTCTGTGTTTGTAGACTGGAGTTGACAGTTCGGTTTGTAAAATAGGCCTTAGTTAACTGCTGGGAAACTAAAGCAAACTTTTCTCTAGATTTCTGTTTTCAAAACGTAATGCAATAGGATATTTGTCGTGCGGCTGGCGTGCCTCAGTTGGCCAGAGGAGAAGAATCCTCTTCTCCACACTGCATTATGGGGCTGGTTGTCATCTTATCTGTGGGAAGTGGTTGTTTAACAAAGTGAAATTCTTAGAAGAGGCTTCTTGCTGATCAGAAATTGTGGATTCTTCTTAGGGGGCAGCTCCACCAGCAATGCTGTGAGAAGTGGACACAGGTCAATGACGAAACTCAAGCTAAGATGGCCAGGATGGCTGCTGCTGCTGCCTGGGGTCTAGGTAATGTATCCTTGTGTGACAGGGACACAGCCCCCACCCACAGTGTGGACACACAGATAGTTCCTAACTTGCTTCAGAACTGCAAAATATAAGAAACAGCAAAATCAAGACCCAAAATTATTCGCTTTGGGAAATGAAGTAAGTGTCATTCAACAGTGAAGCCCTTTGGAAAACCTGCATTCACATGAAGTCTCCTGGTCTCAGGTAACAAAGGGACTGCCTTACTGGTCTGAGCAGGTAATGTGTTGCTTAACTGGTTCCTTTTACTTAGTTTTACACTGAACATAGCTCAGACTTGAAAAGAGATTAAGAGAATTTCTCAGGTTTGGCAGACTCTTATTTACAAACAAGAACAGTATCTGCTGAGCTTTTTGATAGGTTGTGCCTGCTGAGTAGACAGTCGTAAGTGGAATAAATCTATAAATGGTCCAAATAGCTGGCTATCGGCATAATGGATATTTGCTAGAGAGGCTTATAAATCGCTTGCTGTCTGCCAGCCTTTGGTAAGAAAAACTCATCTTTTGCTTTGTAGAACTCTAATTCATTCAAATGTCCTGGAAATGTCAGCATTTCAACTTTTTCATCACGTGTAATTCAGGAACCCTTTCCTTGAGGATAAAATTTGCCTAGAAGAAAAATGCTTATGTTTTTGCTGGTCTAGAACTCTGTGCATGTGTATGTGCAGTTTCTGTATATAGCACAGACTCTCCCTGCCAAAGACAAGCTGTTGGAGACCTGACTTAAATGTAGAAGTACCGGGCAGCATCCAGACCCAGTCGCTGATGGCTAAGCACCGTAGCATGGCTCTGTTTTCATCTTGCAGAGAGGGCTGCTGTGTTACTGTGGGTATCTGTGTCCCTGCAGGTCAGTGGGACAGCATGGAAGAATATACCTGCATGATCCCAAGGGACACCCATGATGGTGCTTTCTACAGAGCTGTACTGGCTCTTCATCAGGACCTTTTCTCACTGGCTCAGCAGGTAATTATCTTCCTTGTTGGCTTCCCAAAACCTAGTTTAAAGTGAGCTAGGCTGTATCGCTGCATGGAAAGACGTGCGGTGTTAGAGCAGTTGGCTGTAACCTATGAATTGCCCAAAAGCCTTTTGTCCATTGATGTATCAGGCTTTGGTGACAGAGGTTATATTGTCTTCCCAGAAACACAGCAGTGAACAGACGTTCAGCCAGTAGCGGTCCTGTACGGTGTAAGAATGCCTTAGTCATTCTTAGGCTTCTGCACGTTTATGTCTGTTTTCTGGACAGACAGCAAACACGGATTGGCTCAGCAGAGGTTCCAGTCCATGAGGCACTGCTTGATAAAAGGCATTCATGGCATAAGACACAGAGATCCTTCCCGGGTGTTCGGTGCACTTTTGTCTATTGCAACTTTTTCAGTCAAGTGCTCGTGTGTATCATGTACCAGGATGTTTCCTCTAATTTTTTTGGTAGCAGAGACAAATCTTTAATCTTAGATCGAGATGAGAAATCAAGGCAAGGAAATGAGTCTGTTAAACCCAGCCGTATCGGTATGCTTGTTTGTCACGGAGGAGATTTGCAAAGTGACTTTTCCCCCTCTGTAGATGTGAAGCATGTTGTTTACTTTCCAAGGAAGCTGCAGTACCATTTCTCAGAATTCTGTGCTGGCTTGCCAGCTTAGATAAAGGAATAATTCAGTCTGCTCTGTCAAAACCCATACATAGATTTTTGGGTGATGTGCACAGTAAAATTAGCCAGGCATTCAAAGGGGTAGAGTTTGCGATTAACTTTAACACTTTAAACAGGAAAAACTGTAGAAGAGAGATTATATAATGACTGGAACCAGAGGAGGATTTATTTCGTGCCTCAAGAGCATGTCTTAGTTGGAGTAAGAGAGAAGGAATTTGCTGTCCTGTAAAATTCATGAAAACCTGCTGGGTTACGTAAAACAGTGAAAGCTATTTTCTGTTGTCGTATATTATCGAGAGACATTTCCTGAGGCTTTCTTGTAATCAACTCTCTTGCACTAAAATGTAAATGTCTCTTTTCCCCTGTATATGTTATCAATAATGATCACTACAATAATCCTACTACGGCAGGATTAGAAATACTGCAAACTGTGATTTGGTAAGAAGACAGACTTCAGACTGTGCAGGTGGTAAATGAAGCCTCCTTAACTTCCCCTATACCTGCCCCCGGACACTCTTTTCCTGTCAGTTCTCTCTATTGACAACATCCTTTCCTGGATTTTGTTGAAAAACGGGAACTCGCTCTATTTCAGTGCATTGACAAAGCCAGAGACCTGCTGGATGCTGAGCTGACTGCCATGGCAGGAGAGAGCTACAGTCGAGCCTATGGGGTAAGTGCGGAATTCTCAGCCTTCATTCTCCTTGTTGGTGCTTCAGAGTGTTTCTAGAAGTTGCATAAACCTTCTGAGTAGCGCTTGTATCAAACATAAGACCTGTGTAGGGCCACAAGCTAAATGGCTCTTGTCAGATAAGAAACACAACCTTGTAGGAGCAGCTTTGGGACAAATTAAGCAGGGAAGTGAGCTCCCCCACCTCAGAAGAAATAAGAATTGACCTTCAGAAAGTTTAAATCAGCAGACCATCTAGATACCAGTATATAGCAGTCGGTCCTTGACCTGCTGGGCAGCACGTGTACTTGAGGTTTTGATGCCAAAATAGTGTTCCTTAATTATAGATTTGTTCTGTAGTGATGGGGATGGAATGTGATTGTTTCCTTCAGGCTATGGTATCCTGCCAGATGCTGTCAGAGCTGGAAGAGGTTATCCAGTATAAACTTGTACCAGAACGCCGTGAGATCATCCGCCAGATCTGGTGGGAAAGACTGCAGGTACATCTGTGTAGAGATCAAGGATGGAGATGATGATGTGCTGGCAAGAACAGCTTCCTTTCGAGTCAGTGGGATAGCTCAGCAAATCTTCCCAGGTCTCTTTCTGTCCCACTTGCAAACAGGCTTATGCAGCTGCCGGCTGCCCGTCTCCTTTGCGTTTGTCCTGGTTCTTGGGGGTTTTGGGGGTGGGTTTTGGGGGGTTTGGTGGTTTTTTTTTTGTTGTTGTTGGGGTTTTTTTGGCTAGTGTTTTTGAGATGTCTACTGCTGTGGTACTTTAGTAGGGTGATTTAAGCCCTGAAGCAGATGTGTACAGAATGGAGACACTAGAGGAACATCTCCAAGGCTTCTTATCTCGGTGTTGGATCACACCTGGATTGGAACTGGTTTGAACTTTTTACCTGACTGGCTGCATTTTAAGAAGTGAATTCTTTCACAGTGCTGGAAACCTGGACAGAGAATTCACAGACTTGTGAAAGACTTCCCTGTTCCTTTTTGGCTGCTTACAAAAACATTTTGAGTTGATTGGTGGCACTTAAGCACAGGACTTAGTGGTGGGCTTGGCAGTGATAGGTTTTTGGTCAGACTCAGTAACCTTAAAGGTCTTTTCCAACCTAAATGATTCTGTGATTAACCTCTTGACAGACCTTTAGCATCAGGGTAAGATGCTGCCCTTATACCAAATTTTGATAGGTTTCCTGGAGAAAGAATTTCTGGCCACGCAGAGTTCTTTGCTGGAACTGCTGTATCTGCCTCCTTATGAAAGGCTGTTCCTGCTGCATATTTTGTAGCTGTTTGGGAAACTGTGACAAAGCTTTTAGTCTCCCATCTGCATTCCTGTCTGGAAAAGCGCAGGGCCGTTCCGCTGGGGTGGAGAAGCCGAGAGTGACAGGAAGCGTCATGTCTGAATACAGCTGTTTATAGCCCCGAGAGCAGTACATGGAGTTCTTGCACATTTTATAGCTCCTTTTTAATAATTTTAAAATGCCTGTTGGATTAGGTTTATTTGAGTGTTAGGGAACAGCCGTTGCCTAACTTGCCAGCTCTCAGTTTTGGGGAAAAGGGAGAGAAATAGGTACTTTGGTGCTAAGGTACTTCTTCCATCAGAGATTCTTTCGTTTACCTCAAAACTAAGTCTAAGGCATATGAAGTTCAGAGCATCGCTGTTACCCTGAAGGACTTGGCCGTTACAGCAAGCACCAGGTATTTGGCTGCTACTGTCCCTTCCACAATTCTACTTCTCTGTAGCACTCTTGACCACTTGAAACAGACGCACCCTGCTCCGACTGACTGTGTTTTTGTGCCTCTCCCTTCAGACAGACAAGAACCAGACAATGCTTGCACAAGCAGCGTAGCCGTTGGAACTGCAGTTCCTGGCAGAGTATCAGTTCAGTCATGCCAGCCTCTAAAAGCAACACATGCAAGGAGAAGAAAAAGGGCAATAACAAAAGTATCTTTGCAGCCATTTGGTTTTGAACCATCTCCATACTGAGATTTGTCACTGTTTAAACCAAAAATAGGATTTAAAACTAGGTTGGGAAGGATTATAAAACTCTTGACTCATTTCAGAATCGCACAAAAAGCTTTCGTGATTTTTGGATGCATTTCTGCTCCAGAAACTTTTCTTATTTTTCCGTTAGAGGATATTGTTAGACTGCAAACACTGAATACGAGTCAAGAACTTACCCTTCTTCACACATTGCAGTATTAAAGAAATAACCAGACAGTTTTTAATGTCAGCCTGCTGGGAGTTATGGGTGCTGAAGCCTCTGCTTCTTGGGCAGAACCCGTACAGGTTCTGAGTGAAGGCTCTGTGGAGTACGTTGGAGGTAAAACACTAAGTTCTTCTTGCAGGGCTGTCAACGGATTGTGGAAGACTGGCAAAGAATACTGATGGTTCGATCTCTTGTGGTGAATCCTCACGAGGACATGAGAACTTGGCTCAAGTACGCCAGCCTGTGTGGCAAGAGTGGGCGACTGGTGAGCATTACCGAGCTCTGCGCTCTGCAGCAGGTTTGGAGACGCTTGGCTTGGTCTCGCTGCTTCAACCTCCAGCGTTTCCAAACGCTTTCAGTGCCCACAGGAGGTGGGCTCCTCCTCTGTGCTAAAGCACTCGTTGTCAAATCTAGAACGTGGTGTTATCATTGAATATGACGACGCTATTTCAATGTTCACCACGAGATTTATTACCATATTAGCAAAAATAATTGAAATGGAGACTTTACGCTGCTGGTTTCCAAAACGAGAATCTCGCGCTCTGATCCCGACGAAGACGTGGGGTTTAGCATGTGCTGTTCTGACAACTCCAGGGAGTGGTAATAAGGCTGCTACGTCTGTGCTTTGTCTGGAGGGCTGGAGGTATTTTTTAGTGGCTGGCAATTCTGTGGTCAATATGAAAAGGAGGCGAGAAGGAACTTGTGTTAACCTGCTTTTTCTCTTTGCAACTTTCCGCAGGCTTTGGCCCATAAGACACTTGTCCTGCTCTTGGGAGTAGATCCGTCTCGACAGCTGGATCACCCCCTGCCGACAGTGCACCCCCAAGTGACTTACGCCTACATGAAACACATGTGGAAGAGCGCCCGGAAGGTACAAAAGAACGTGGGACTCTCTGTGTTTTGTTGCTCAGGTTTTGTGCAGTGGCAGCACATGAGCTTTTCATAATCCTCACAGACCAAAGTCAAGGCTGAAGGCTTTGTTTTTGCTCACCTCGAAAAGAATAACCAGTCCCTTTCCTTACTCAGAAGATAAGCTTTTACCCTCAAACTTGGTAGTGACGGAGAAGGCCTGACTCTAATTTCATTTTCTATGTGGAAAGATTGTTGGTTTTTTTTTCTAAACCAGTATCTCGTACCTAAGGGGATACAGCCAAGATTAATGGTCAATAGTAGCTCTTCTGTCCTCACCAGGATTTTACTGTGTAGGCTGATACACAACTTCTTGTGCACTGTTCTGATAGCCAGGTCTCTGCGCTGTATCTGTGGTCAGAGTTATGAGCTGAAGGAGTGAGGGGTTTTCATTACCAGTTTTAGAAAAAAATCCTGAACAGTTTGTACGTAGTCACTGGGCAGAACTGACTTTTAATAAGGACATTATTGAAAATTTTTAACTGCAAGACGACTGAAAAGTACATAAGGGTTTGCCATGGGAACAATTTGGCTCCAAAAAGCCCAGGGTGAATGTTTTTGACATTGCAACACAGGAAGAATTTACATAATCAAATCCAATAAGCTCCAGACTGGATAAACTTATCTTCTTTTTTTTTTTTTTTTTTAATATACATTAAAGCCTCCATTTATTCTCGTATTATGCCACATCTTTTTTATTTTTCCCGTCTTTGGGGTTGCCAGCACTGGAGCAGAGCCACTGCTACAGGAACGTTGCCATGACCTAACTATTCTTTATTTGAATTTTAGAAGGAGCTGCTGCTGAGGCCCAGTTCTATTGGCTTTATAAAACAGTGTAATGGTCTCTTACTTTCTGCAGTGAGTGACCCAAGAAGTGTGTAGGTCTCCTCCTCCTGCCTCTTTGGGTGGAACTGGACTTTTCTGTGTTTGACCTGTGATAAAGACAAGATGCAGGAAACTGGTGCAGTTGTAGAAAGCAGAATGAATCATTTCTTAAAACAACAGATTAAGAAATGGATGAGTAAACTCTGTTGCATTTCTTCTCACACTTGCCAGCAGCTGCATTCTATGGACAGGTACCGCAGGGAGGCTGCGTACAAACCTGGGAATTTAGTTGTTAGAGAAAACTGCTTTCAGTGTCAAGAGCTCTGCCTGTCAGTTCAGGGTGATCAGTTTTCAGTACGAGCAGAAACTGAAAAGCAGAGTGTTGGGTGTGTCTAGGTACGAGAGAGACACATAACTGTTCAGCGATATCTTTTTGGTTTATTTCCCCTCCACTCCCCCCTAACCAAGTATCTAGCTTACAAGCACTGGAATGCCCCCTGTTAATGTTAATTTAATGGCGTGATACTTTTTTTTTGCATTTCACCCTGGGCTAGTACCCTTTTTCCTGCCAGTTGACTTGTAGGGCTGACATTTGAATGGGACAGACGAGGCATTCCAGCTCAGGTGATCCTGGTCTCGCTCTGGACTAGCTCATTCCTGTAGATGAAGCAAATTGGGCTCTTAATTCTGCACTTTCTGACCTGAAATGACCCTGCAGATTGCAAGAGCTTTACTCTAATTGTTTCCAGTGATGTGTGCATACTTTTTGTCTTAAATCTTTGAGTTTGAGTTTTCTTACCCCATAATTCTTTCCAAGGAATTTCAAAAAGAGTCATCCCTCAAAACCGGTTAGTGCATGTTGCTTGAATACTGCTGCCTTATGTAATCTGCTGGCAAAGGAGCGATGTACATTTGTACTTCCTAACCTTAGGAGAAATCTAGACTTGAATTTGTTAAAACTACCCAAAGTGTGTGTCCTATGGTGTGTTCTGTAGCGCTAGCCAGAACGGAGGGGTTAAGAGGGAAGATCAGGAAACTGCAAGTTTTCCTTCAGGCATTATTTTCTTTAAAATTCTTTTAGTTTCAAGCTGTAGCATATTATAGACAGGCTTCTGTGGGTTTGTGATCCTGTCTGTTACAATAACGACCTGGTCAGATACAGTTTGTGAGCTACAAACGTTTGATTGTTGGAGTTACTGGAGTGTCTTCGATGTGCACGCTCACGTGCAAATAAGACATCTCTGTATCATCACTAGAATCTCGCTCTGCGTGAGCGTGTTCGTACAAGACATTCTCTGCTGCTAAAGTTTTCTTCTTGTACCTCAGGTGACCTTGTCACTTTGCCAGAGTTGAATTCTTGCATGCCAGAGCGCGAGCCTTTTGACTGTATGACATGAGGATGTACCTAGCGCTAGGAGGATGCAGTTATTTGTTCCTCAGAGTAAAAATTCAGTGGTCAAATTCCTGAGACATCGAGATTCTCTAACCCCTTCATTCATTTAGGGCTATGTATGTCAAGCGTAAGCTGATTTTAGAGGGATGTAAATGGCTAAAAAGCTTTGAAAGAAAAGCAAAAAAAGTATAGTTTTGTTTCGGTGAAAATTTATATCCATATGGTCCTCCTCTCTTGTGAAGTTGTATTTAACCTCTGTGGTCCATCCTTACAACCATCATCCAATTCCAGATCGACGCGTTCCAGCACATGCAGCACTTCGTGCAGACCATGCAGCAACAGGCCCAGCATGCCATTGCGACTGAGGACCAGCAGCACAAGCAGGAGCTGCACAAGCTCATGGCACGGTCAGCACCTGGTCCTTGGACACCCTTTAGCTATATGGGGAAAGAGATGTCTTTCCTGAGGTTGTTGGGTCCATGTGGATGACACGTTTCAGACAAGGTCCATGCTTTGATTGAAAGGAACAGGGGATTTCTTATTTAGCTGGTAGAAGGCCGTTGGGTATCACATTCTTATCCCTCATACAATTTTCAGTAAGTGTTCTTGTGACACATCAGGGTAAACAAGCTCGTGTTGGTCGCTGGCGGCTGGTTGTATTTTTCCAGCGCTGCGGCTCGCTGGCAGAAGGCAGAGCTCTCAGCGTGGCTGTTTCTTTGGGTTTCGGGAGATGCAGCCAGTGGGAAAGGAACACTTGCCACATGCCTGGCACATCTGTGCTTGGCAGCGTGTGCCCTTGATGAAACAGCAGTGCTTTGGGCAACAGATGCCCAGCGTGTGATCGTCTCTTAAAATATTGTTGCGTTAAGAAGACATTATCTCCATTTTGCTCTATGGATCTGGAGGTGCCAGATCTGTTGATTCCGATTTAGGAAGAAATTGCATAGCACTTACTATTGAATGTTTGCCTTTTTATAAAAGAAGGCAAGCAACTTAATTCTTTTCTGAGAATGGGAACTTGATAACACCAACATACTTTTTTTAAAGCGTGGCTATCGTGGAAGACAAATTAGTAGTGAGTTGCACACTATTTTTCTTGCACGATGCTTTCTGGAAAATGAAAAATATGGCAAGGAGAGCTGTGTAACTGTGGTATTTAAAGCCTGCTGAGAGAGTGAAGTATTAAGCTTTGCACAAACCTTCACAGCCCCACCCTGCTGCAGTCTTTCAGACTTTGGATAAGAAGTCTGCCTTTTAATCCAGGAGGCTTCATTTTCATTCTAGGTTCTGAGTGAATAATGCCTTTGCTTAACCAGGTGCTTCCTGAAACTGGGCGAGTGGCAGCTGAACCTGCAAGGCATCAATGAGAGCACCATCCCCAAAGTCTTGCAGTACTACAGTGCCGCAACGGAGCACGATCGCAACTGGTACAAGGTCAGTAAGGAAAAGGTTCCAGGCACTGTTGCAGAGACATCAGGAAGTTTGATCACATCCCATACTACAGGAAAGAAAGGGGTTCACAGGAAGATCTCCTGCCTTGGTACTGCAAATAGCAGTGAGAGCAGCCCAAGGCAACCGTGAGATTCTTGTTTTGCATTTTACCTGGCTGCTAAAACTAGGCCACAGTTCAGTTTCTGTTCCTGCTTTGGGGACTTTCTCTCCTGTCAGTTAACAGTGAAGGAGAGGGGATAATCTAAATGGAAAAAAAATAACTTGTTCTCTCACTCAGTACAGCTAAACTAGCAGAGTAGCCTTCCTGCTAATTCTCCAAAGAGCCTTTGATTTCAGGGTTGTGAAATTTCAATTAATATTTGGTGTCAGATCTTCTCTGGGGCAGCCATCTCCTTTATTTCTTCCTGTTACAGCTCCCTTAGTCCTAACATATTAATCTTAATTTAGAGCTTTGAAAAATTAATGTGTACGTGAAGGAGACGTGATTTAGTTTTTGCTACAGAGCTCCTTTTCCTCCATATGCAACAGGGGAGCTCCTGGCCAAGAACTTGCCATGAAGTTATTTGGGATAGTAAGACAGTTAAAACTACAAGTGATTAGAGAAAGCAAAGCATTGTGTTGTGTCTGCAGAGTATTATTTACTACTGTTGTCCACAAATTCAGAAAGGTTGGATTACTATCGCTAATAATTAGAAAGTACAGGCTGCAGAAAGGATTCGTCTTCCTTCTGACTTTGGTGCTGTCCTGTTGGCAGGCCTGGCATGCCTGGGCAGTGATGAACTTTGAAGCGGTGCTTCACTACAAACATCAAAACCAGGCCAGAGATGAGAAGAAGAAACTACGTCACGCCAGCGGAGCCAGCATCACCAGCGCTAACACCGAGGGCAGCAATAGTGAGAGTGATGCAGAGAGCGCAGAGAACAGCCCCATCCCATCGCCGGTGCAGAAGAAAGTCACTGAGGTACCCTTCTGCCCTGCTGCTCGGGAGGTGCTACTGGTACTTAGTGTTTAGACACAGGAAAGTGCTAGGGCAGGGAGCAAGGTACTGCGTGTACCCGGCTTGTGGAAGCTGTGTTGTGTGTAAGTGTGTGCTCGTAGCTTGCGGCAGAAGTGAGAGAGTTCAGTTTAACTCAATCTGGAAGGAAGAAGTCTAAATTAATTCACGTGATAGTAAGTTAGCTGTGAACTAAAGCGAAGACATGGATAGCTGCCACAGGTGACGCAGTGTGCATTGACAGTTCTGCTGCTTCAGCTCTTCGTGGAAGACGATGAGGAATCTCTTTTACTTACCAGTTACGGCAGGGTTGTAGTTTTGAGGCTGCTTTGACTGTTCATAGTTTTGCTGAAAAACTGAAGTATAAAAATACTTCACAGCATGTTCCCTGTCAGGCTGAAAGACCTGTGTGTAGTCACGCAAAACTCACATTCCAGGAGCAACACGTCCTGTGAGGAGTATGGGCAGAAGTCAACCGTAATGTTTAGGTCAATGTTTCCACATATTCCTTCCTCTTTCCCCGTGCTGAGCTTAGCTTTCCTGTGGACTGATGTGCTTGTATAGAACTAATGCAGCAATTTTCATTCCAAAAGGATTTATCCAAGACCCTCTTGATGTACACAGTCCCTGCTGTCCAGGGTTTCTTCCGATCCATATCCCTGTCTCGAGGAAACAACCTACAAGACACCCTAAGGTACATACCAAAGCACATAGGAAATGAAATCCAGCCAATAAGGGCACGTGGTTTAAGATCAGGTAGATCCAATTTCTGCTTTTTTTTGTTATGGTTAAACTAAGTGAATGCTTTAGTCCGAGGAAATGTATGTGGGGTGGATTAGCTCTTGTCCTACTATCTACAGATTCTGGGAGGAAGAGGTACGTGTGAATGCGTCTGAAGGTGTTTGGCTGGAATGGGCTTTTTTTGTGTCATTCCTAACTAACGTATTTCTCTTTTTAAGAGTCCTTACTCTGTGGTTTGACTACGGTCACTGGCCTGATGTGAATGAGGCTTTGGTAGAAGGAGTCAAGGCGATCCAAATAGACACTTGGCTGCAGGTAAGGAACACAAAGGGCTAAGACAAATCTGTTCTGGGGGGAGCTTGGGCTGATATTCACGATGATCCTTTACTCAACAGCCCTCTGTAGGCGAGTGGTGAGAGCAGTGTGCAGTGCAATTTGTAACTGATTTAAGAGATGTGAGAAGCATTCTTCCATGCATCTCTGTATTTATGTGCAGATTAGTGCATATGAACGAGAATGACAATTTTAAAATTGAAGATGACATGCATTCAGTGGTGATCCAGTATAAAAAATGGCTGCTCTGATGTAATTCAGACAGTTTATTTCAGGATTACCGTGTAGAATGACTCGTGTAAATAAACAAATAAATAAGGCTTTATTTCTTATTTGAGCATTACACTTCAAGACACACCTTACTCTTTCCGTAAGAGGATCCTGTAAGAGTTTTGCACAGAACATTTGTGATCTTCTGCGTTTGTGGCACCGTTTGGAACTTTATGTTATTCTCTGACCATCTCAAAAACGAGTGGTGGGCCTGTGCCTCCTTTGGAGGCTGTGAGGTCTCTAGCAGAAGGCAAAACAGCTTGTGAACTGAACACACGAGATGACAGGGATGTTTGTTTTACTTCCCCTTACTACTAGGTTATCCCTCAGCTCATTGCAAGAATTGATACCCCTCGACCGTTAGTAGGACGTCTCATTCATCAGCTCCTCACGGATATTGGACGGTACCATCCCCAGGTAAGCTTTGCCTGAGGGGATGAGTTTCCACAGACTGGCAGCCACTGAAAGCATTTTCTATATCCTGTTTCATCCAGTCTGGATGCCTGCACTGGAAGTCACAGGCTGCTGTGCACTAGTGCTTGGCTAATCTTTCCGTTTATGTCGCTCCTCTGTGTGGCTCTAAGATACTGTTGGTTGATGTCCCGTGTAGGCTTTGATCTATCCTTTGACTGTGGCCTCCAAATCCACGACCACTGCTCGCCACAACGCTGCAAATAAAATCTTGAAAAACATGTGTGAGCACAGTAACACTCTGGTGCAGCAGGCAATGATGGTGAGTACTGGGTGTGCTGTGAAGCGTGTTGTCTTTCAGGAGTGGTCGTACCACAGGTCTAATAACACAGAATGACTATTCACTGTTAATTTTGTTCAAATGCAATTAATTTGGGATTTTTCTGCAATTTGTAGAAGTTACAGTATTTGTATAATTTCAAGAGAATGCTTCAACTTAAAAAGGGCTGTAATGTTCAGACAAAGAGTTCTTGGGTCTCCTTATGAATAAATTCAGAGAAAAAAATAAATGAAGAATCATTGTTCCATAAAGAAATGGTTTTGTTTAATGAAAGGTGGAAACAAAACTTATCTAGCAGAGCGTGGAAAGAGTAATTTAATTAATTTGCTAAGGATTTTTGTGAATAAATGAAAAGTAATGCTTTCAGGCTAAGCTACCCAAATATATAGGAAATTTCAAAGGCAGCAAATAAGGTGAGAAAAGCCTGATCAGCTTCTTGCAGAATAAACCTTAACAGGGAGTTCTCGTGGCTCCCTCTAGCTGCCAGCAGCAAATATTTCTTAACGATTATGAAGAAAGTAGTTTTGCATTTGTAAGTCAGTGTGCAGCCAGACTGTTTTCCTTTAGGCACTTAATCTTGTTTCCTCGCCTAAAACAGGTGAGCGAAGAGCTAATCCGCGTGGCCATCCTATGGCACGAGATGTGGCACGAAGGCTTGGAAGAAGCATCTCGTCTGTACTTTGGGGAGAGGAACGTGAAGGGAATGTTTGAGGTGCTGGAACCCCTTCACGCAATGATGGAGCGTGGCCCTCAGACGCTGAAAGAGACGTCCTTCAATCAGGTACCGGCAAACGGGCAAGAGCATGAACTTCTGCCTGCCCTCAAAACCAGGCAGGACAACCCCCTGCCCCAGCTGGGTTACGAGGACCTGTGCGATGTAACACAAAGAGTAAATCTCCTGGAACTCATTTTATTAGTTGCAGGCTTCATTATTGACTTTTATCTGGGTGACTGCGGTACTGCGGGGCCACGGTGGTACAGATTGCCCTGGAGTCTTATGTCAGCTGGGACTCTCATGGGGTCTAGAAAACACACAACTGCTCTGCAGTTAATTCTTCCAACTCCAGTCTGCTTTGCTTCACAGTAACTGCTGGCACAGATGGTAGAGATGACCTCTCAAGCCAGCAAAAAGAATTAAATTGAGCTTGTGAGCCTACTGTTAAAGGGTGATTCTGTTCCTTCTGTTGCCACCTATCGTGACGTCTGTTACATGAGCAGTGTTGTCTAATGAACTGATTGCGTATCTTAGATCCAGGAGTTTCTGGATCTTCTGATATGCTATAAAAATGCAAGAGCGAGTATTTCTAATGCAATTTGAAAATGGACTGTGATTTATTTATTTTTTTAAGTGGTCTTCACCTGTTCCACTATAGTCTGTAGAAATGTTTGGTTTTTTCCTGTTGTTTTTCACTTCCTCCCTAGGCCTATGGCAGAGATCTAATGGAAGCTCAGGAATGGTGCAGGAAGTACATGAAATCAGGAAACGTCAAAGACCTCACCCAGGCTTGGGATCTCTATTACCACGTGTTCCGGCGGATCTCAAAGCAGCTGCCTCAGGTGCGGGGAGAGGTCCAGTTCTGTTGCGGGCCTTACAGTGCAAGTTGTCATTACCAATCTTTGTATCATGTTTTCTGGTTGTTCAAAACATTCAGATTCCGTATTCTGGAAATACCCACGTATGAATTGCTGCAAGTTTGTTGCTTATGCAGCGCTTCCTGCAGGCGTCTGAGGTCTTGACAACTCACTGAGGTCTCTCAGCAGCATGAACTCTTCAGATGCTTCAGTGAGATTTAACTGAAATTCTGGGGGCTTACATTTCTTCTGTTTTCGATAGCTCACTTCTTTGGAACTGCAGTACGTGTCACCAAAACTCTTAATGTGCCGGGACCTGGAGTTGGCGGTGCCAGGAACGTATGACCCCAACCAGCCCATCATACGCATTCAGTCCATTGCGCCCTCGCTCCAGGTCATCACCTCCAAGCAGCGGCCCAGGAAGTTGACGTTGATGGGTAAGAGAGAGCACTTCTCACTTAGGATTTAAACTTCTCTAGGATTTAAAAAGTCATTGCTTTTAGGTCAAACTGTGTGTTTACCAGGTAAAACTTCATCAACGTTTCCTTTCAAATGAGATATTTCTTAGTGGTCTGATCAGTCGGGCTGCCACACTTTCCGGTTCTCAGGTGCACGTGTGTATTTACTCTTTTCTGTTTGTTCAGCAAGAGTAAACTTTGGTGTATTCTTTCACAGGAAGCAATGGGCATGAGTTCGTATTCCTTCTGAAAGGTCACGAAGACCTTCGCCAGGATGAAAGAGTGATGCAGCTTTTTGGGTTGGTCAACACTTTGCTGGCAAATGACCCAACTTCTCTTCGTAAAAACCTCAGGTACGCGTGGTGGATGATCACTGAATGTGCTCCTGCACAGGTGACTCCCTGCGTAGGTGCAGTTTCCAAGTAACTCCTGGCACAACCAGCTGGTGTGTGAGAAAATGGCAAATCTTGGAACCAAGTTAATTGAAAGGAAAAAAAAATAAAAAGAAAAAAACTCTTACAGAATTAAAAATTGGAAGAAATGTATCCTGAGGAGATTGTTTTATTTGATTGAAGTCTCAACTCCTAATTAGTGTCTTTGAGGCAACGCCTATTTGAAGATAGCTTGCCTTAGGACACTGAGAACAGGTTTGTTTTGTCAAGGATCTCTTATTATAGTCACCAAACGGCTTGGTAACTAGTCACTGACTGCAGTTCTGTGCAGTGTCTTTCAAGCATGAACATATCAAATGTCATGTGCAATTAATAGATGGTTGTGAGTGACCTAACGTGTACCTTGTGAAAGCAGTCTTCCAGTGAAAACCACGTAAGCTTTGAGAATATCTGCAGATTTCCTGGCAGCAGTCTGTCCAAATGGATGTTGCGTGTCTGTTTGAAAAGAAGCAGTGCAGGGCAACTACTGAAGAGACACTTTGGATAACAATCAGATTTACTCGTAGTTGTTCTAAGCATCTCAGAGTGTAATGATTCGCCACGTACAACAACTTGAGGTCTGATTTTTGTTTTTCTCTTGTAGCATCCAGAGATACGCTGTCATTCCCCTGTCTACAAATTCAGGCTTGATTGGTTGGGTCCCCCACTGTGACACGCTGCACGCACTCATCCGAGACTACAGAGAGAAGAAGAAGATCCTGCTCAACATTGAACATCGCATCATGCTGAGGGTAAAGGGCAAAGCTGGCGGGTTTGGGTACATTCTTTTAGGACTCCAGTGTCTTAATGAGGAATAATGGTGCGCAGCTTGTTCTTCCTTTACCTGTTTTTATACCACTAATAAATGCAAAAATATCAGAAAAGGGATATAAAATGCTACCAAGAGGTGAAATTGGCCATATGTTTATTTGTTTCTCCTTTCCTGTTTTAGCAGTGACCACAAGTTGTTACCATCTGGTGACTAAAATGCGTTTGGAATTTTGCGTGACTGTGATGTGCCTTGTACAAGGTGCCGTGCTGCTTGTGTCTAAGCAACAGGGCCAAAATTAGACAGCCTGCAGAAACTGAACATTGCTAGAAAAGTTGGGACTGCCTGCCAGAAAGGAAAGTGTGTGCCAGCCTAGACAACTCATTTGGATAATGTTTTTGAAACATACTTACCTTCCCAGTGTTTTATTTAAATATGGCTACGGACTACTTTGGCAAAGCTAAATCGTTTGCCTGTCCCATTTAAAATGAGTTATTCACTGTAGACTGGTTGCCTCGCTGTGTTTGGGACCATACTGGTCAGTCTACAAGTAATTTCAATATAAACTTGATATGAAATTATTTGTTATTACTGTGTTTCTCGTAGTGCAACTATGGATTACTGGAGGTGGGTTTTTCAGTTGATGAGTATCACTTCTCGTTTACAGATGGCTCCAGATTATGACCACCTGACTCTGATGCAGAAAGTAGAAGTGTTTGAACACGCTGTCAATAACACGGCTGGCGATGACCTGGCCAAACTGCTGTGGTTGAAAAGTCCGAGCTCAGAGGTGAGTCCAGCATGTGCGATGGCTTGTGTGTGGCAAGCAGCGTCACGTGGAATTGCCTTCTCTGCAGCACGAGTGAGAGATGGTCTTTACTCATCATGAGCTCCAGATGAATCACCACAGAATGTGTTTTCACACCCTCGTGTCCCAGCACAAGGGGTCTTACAAGGCTCGGATCAGAACGGCTGCCGGAGTGCGGTCCAAAGCCCAAGACTAGAGACTGAAGCTCCATGTACTGTACACAGGGAGAGAAAAGCAGGAGCCTCAGGAAATATTCCCTTAGTGACTCGGACACCTAATTCCGGGCCACAGGATGTCCGAACCCCTTCGTGCTATGGGGTGTGTTGAACCTACGCATATCGCAGTTTTGCTTTCTGCAGGACACCGGTAGTTTATGTATAAATGAAAACAGAAGTTAAAACGTGCAACACGCCTGCTGATTTTTTTGTATTTTGTCTCCACTTGTAGGTGTGGTTTGACAGAAGAACAAACTACACTCGTTCGCTAGCCGTGATGTCAATGGTTGGGTACATTCTGGGCCTTGGGGACAGGTAAGTGAAATTGTAAAGATTTCTCTTAAATGAAAGCGCAGACTGTGTAGGGCTGTCAGTTAATTCCTTGGATCTGTTCTTAAGATAACATCTTTCATTGCGGTTATTGCTGAGTTGTAATAATACAGGACCTAATTATGGTGCCATTATTTTCAGCACTGCAGGCATGAGATGTAGAGCTTGTGTATCTTGATTACAAGCAACAGTTTCTTCCATTTTGAGAGGAATATGCACAGAATTACATCAAGGACCACAAGTTCTCATTTTGTCCTTTCACTCACAAAATGGGAAATCTTGCTCGATCCATTCTATAAAACAGAAATATTGTTGATTCTTGCCACCGGTCTGTGAGCTTGTGTGTGCTTCATGCATGTGAGATGGCAATTTCTATACTGAAAAAACGAAAAAAACATAAAGCAAGTAGAAGAATTTATCGTAACTGAAAAAACAAATGTTCCTACCCAAGAAATGTACGGATGGCTTTGGTCCAATAGGTTGTTTATCTTCCAGGGTGAGAGAGAAGATCTGTAACTCCTGAGAGGCAATTAGAAACATAATGATAGATGTGCTGTCAGGAAGCTATTCTGTTCATCCTGAGATTGAAGATCTCAGACAAGCTAGCTGTCACTGCCTGGGTTTGTTCATGAAGATAAATATCGAACTGGAGCGGCTGTGATTTACTTGCAGTTTTTCTAATGGTCTGTCACTTTGTTTTTTCTCCTACTCCTTCAAAGACACCCGTCCAATCTGATGCTAGACAGACTGAGTGGAAAGATCCTGCATATTGACTTTGGGGACTGTTTTGAGGTAAATATTTGAATTTGGACATTAGATTTTCTGTAATATTTCACGTTTTCTGGTGGAACAGAAATGAATCTGTAAGCCAGGACAAACTGCCCTTGGGAGAGTGTGATCCTGGGCAAGTCCTTCGGCTCCTTTTTGGCCTTCATTTTGCCTACAAGCAAGATGAAAATAATAGCTATTTTATCTCAGGCGTGTCTTGGGGATGAGCTAACCACTGGAACAAGCATCACTTTTCCATAAAATTCCTTGGAGCAGTTCAAGCTGCTGCTAGGCAGTCTGTGTTACTTGACACTAGCAACTCAGCACACACTTGAGTTTTCCCTCTGTGATACCAAGTTAATTATCTAGCTTTTCCCCCCAGTTTGTGGAAACGTGAGGAATATAAATCTGAGGCTTTATTTCTTATCTGGAACACAGCCTTCAAGGTTGTAGCAAAAAAAAACCCGAGTACTTAACTAACTTTTAAGTAGTAAGTTAGCTATAAATTTACTAATTCTCTATCATCATGTGTTTAGGTTGCAATGACGAGAGAAAAGTTCCCTGAGAAAATTCCATTTAGGTTAACAAGGATGCTGACAAATGCTATGGAGGTAAGCATCCTCGCTTTAATATGAAGAGGATTGTTCCTAGGGAAAAGGGCACCAATTTCCCAGTTTTTCTTGTATTTTCTGTTGTGGCTAAACAGCTCCACTCCTGTAAGAAACAAAGGTGTTAATGTTTCGGCTGCATTTTCTGTAGGTTAAAATATCTCATGTGATCTGTACGACAGACTGCAGTTGAAGGCAACTTCTTCATTGATGCAAAACCGCCCTGAAGTTCCTCCAATATCTTAGGCCTTCCCTTCACTTCCTCATTTCAAAGGGCTGCTTGCATCAGCCAGGCTTGTGGTACTCCACACAGATCATCTGAATGGCAGAAGAGAGCTTTTTAGTTTGGAATGAACATAGCCAATTCCAGCCCCAAGCACGAACCGCTTCCCGCTCCCCGAATGTCAGGGCCGAGTTGCGGAGCGAGCGGAGCAGCACGAGTGACTCGCTTCTTTCTCTTCGGAAGGTGACGGGCCTCGATGGCAACTACAGGATCACCTGTCACACGGTGATGGAGGTCCTGCGGGAGCATAAGGACAGCGTCATGGCTGTGCTCGAAGCCTTCGTGTACGACCCGTTACTGAACTGGCGGCTGATGGACAGTAAGTGGTTCTGATCAAACTGTGACAGCCAGAGAGGAATCAGTGCCATTTCCTACAAGACATCCAGAAGCCTGAAATCCAATGTCTATCTGGAGACGATCTGATGAAATTGTTGGCTTGCACATGCTATTTCTGTGCTCACATGGTTTTAAGGATTGTAATGTGAAAGTACCACAGTGGTTCAAACCCTTTTGCCCTTGAATACAGACACAGAACTACGCTACAAGGAAAATTACTGGGGTTGGGTCTGCATTAGTTGACATCGGGTGAGTGAAGCTATTATATGGTGACACGAAATCTGGAGAAAGGCAATCAGATTTGTATTGTCCGTGGACAAATTTGCTATGAAACACAAACTCTAATTCATGCTTTTTGACTCCTTATTTTCTTGCAGCAAATACAAAGGGCAACAAGCGCTCACGAACAAGAACAGACTCCTACTCAGCTAGTCAGTCAGTAGGTGAGTAGAAAAGACGGTGTATGAACGTTTGGAGCATGTTGTTTGGGGTTTTTTTAATGGTGTACAAGGCTGGGTAAATATTTTCAGTCCTGAAAGTATTATTGTTTTACCTGCTTTTCAGCTTCACATTTATGCTTGTACGTTTTCGTGTCTTTCTACAGAAATGTTGGACAGTGTGGAGTTGGGTGAGACAGCCCATAAGAAAACTGGGACCACAGTGCCTGAATCCATCCATTCCTTCAGTAGGTTTCGTTGTTGTTTCTATACTGATGCAAAAATTGTTCTTCTATCAGCAAATTTCATCATGATCTAGATCCAAGTACGTGAGATGGGGCAGATACAGTTCCTTGTCGGCGTGAGGAATATAATTAACCTGTGACCCTAACTCCAAAAAAAGAGGGACAGAAAATGTACTGGTGGCTGCGTTTGCTCGCGAGATGGTGATTGTCGTACTTGGGAAGGGCAGGCCTTACAGCACTACAGATGCTTTTATTCTCCAGGTGAAGTGCTAATTCTCTTTCCTACTTCTCTCTTTTAGTAGGAGATGGTCTGGTGAAGCCCGAAGCTCTAAATAAGAAGGCAATTCAAATCATCAACAGGGTTCGAGATAAGCTCACTGGTGAGCACGTCTTTGGGTTTTATGTAAGATAAACATAAAGTCTGATGAGCTGGATTAGCACTGAGTTTAGTATTTGTATTTTGTGTTAATGCTTGAATTTAACGGATTCTGGCTGAGTGCATGGGGCTGTTTTCCTCTCTTTGTCTGACTCTTAAGTACTGGTGCCTGCATTTAGGTACAAAGGAGCCTTTTCTGAACAGTACTGAGGTGCCTGTAACTAAGCAAGCACTATATTTTACATGTCTTAGCTTGTTAATGGAAATTGAGTTTCTACTGTCCTGTCTTGACAGTTTGCAGTGTTCAGTTGTGAGAGTTTATGCTCTTGAAGTTCATAAGGAACTCTCTCCTGCCTGCCCTGTAACATGCTTGAAGGGATTAAGACCGGGATTCCAGCTACTAGAAAGTTATCTGTTGTTGGTTTATCTGGTATTTGGAGAAGATAAAAGGAAAAAATCGTACTGATAGAGAAAACAGAGTTCTGGGCTCTGTATGCCTTTAAATGTTCTCCACATTTGGAAAATTTTTCATTTTATATACCATAGGGGAAAGGTAGTTAAAGGTCCTACCAGTCCTTAGTTTGCCACCCAGAAGCAAGTTATGTCATGCAATTTGTGACTTCCATTTACGTTTTTTCTTCATCCTTTAATTTCAAAGGGCGAGACTTCTCTCATGACGAAACTCTTGATGTACCCACACAAGTAGAATTGCTCATTAAGCAAGCTACTTCTCATGAGAATCTGTGCCAGTGCTACATTGGATGGTGAGTTTGTCATTCAGCTAACCTTGCAAAATCCTTCTCGGAATAGCCTGAGCAGAGAAAACTACAGAAATTAGTTTTGTGTAGGAGCCTTACCACATGTTGTGTCTGCTCTGCTGAATTTTGCACACCCGCAACAACGATCCCATAGGTCTCAGTAAGAAAGTTGTTGCTCTGAGTAGCATCAGGGATTTCGGAATATTTAAACCACAATCAGCCTCAACTTTTTAAATGTTTGAAACCAGGCACGCGGTGGTGACAAGTATCAGTTACAACGAAGAACCATGTGTTGTAAAGTAAGCAAAGATGATTTACTGTCATTTTGAGAGTTTGCTAACTTTGGACTATGCTCGAGGAAGTCGGTCTTTTTAGCATTTTTAAAAATTAGTTGGCTGGAAAGAAGCATGAGGATCACCTGTCAGCTTTTCCTGTGCTTAAATGGTGCCTGGTTAGCGTGTAATCTCAGTCCTTCTCAGTGTTGCCTTTGTGAAACGATGTACAAGTCAGCATTACTACAGTATCTTTGTTCTCTTTAGGTGTCCTTTCTGGTAACAGAAGATTCCAAAGTATCTACAGCCTTTTATTCTGGAGGCTTTTGCACTCCAAACACGCTCTTCTACAAACACAAAAACTAAACGTTGGACTGAAATACAGCCTTTGTCAAATATTTTCAGATGTAAATGAAAAGAGTTATTGTATATTAAAAGTTGTTTTAAGCCGATGTATAGCTGCTGTTGGGAAAACACAAGCTGTCTGAAACACAACACTTGATTTGGATTTCCAGGACAGCGAAGACTGGTCGTACCACAGTGTCTATGGTTCCACGTGGTCTTTGGGGAACTGGTGATCCACTGAAAATAACGATATACGGGTTTTGACTTACTTTGCAATGTAACTCAGTCGTTTGCAGATTAATTATTGCCCTGGTCAGTCCTGTTGGTGTGGCTACAGTGAGCTCAATGTGCTTGTGCGGGAGGTTTCATTTAGGCTTGGGCGTGAGGTGGATAACTGGAAAGAAAAAGAGAATTTTACCGTTGTTTCATCCTGTTACCTTGTTTTCAAGCTCAATTCTCGACCCAAAAGCAGAAGCTGTGTATCCATTCGTTACACTGGAGCGGGAGTCCCGTTTCAGGCTAGATCAGAGCAGATCCCAGAACCGAAGACCTCGAGCGGAGCCAAGCCAGGTGCCTCTGTGCGGGCTGATCAGCGGCGCGCTGGGTGCAGGGTACGCGTGAAATACCACCCGGGAGCTTCCCGCCGTGCCTGGAGTAAAAAGCAGTTGCCGGGGGAGTAACTGGGGAAAGGTAGGAGCTGGCGTGGAAGGCAGGTAGGGGAAAACTGGTCATGACTTGAAACAGAAAATAATGGTTATTAAACGTGAGGGTGAAGATAAAGCTGTGGTCTATGAATTAAACGTATTAAACCCAGTGCACAGAATACAACAGAGTAGCCATGTTTAGATGCCATGTTGTATTTGAATATTTTTGTGCCAATAAATTGCACCAAAATGTAAACGTTTTGACTGTGCTCTTGTTTATTCCTAGGTACTTCTTAGGAAGAGACAGAGAAGCAGAGATTAAGGCTTTTTTCAAAAGGTTTCTTGTTGCCACGGATTTGACTTGTCTTTTTCTGCATCTGTGGGGGCGCTCGGCTCTGTGTCCCTGTTGCTGGCTCTGGGGCCAAACCCACCGCGACTGCATGATGTCTGTCACTTGTATGAACGAAACTTGACCCTACACCCCCCGAGTTTTAGTTCCCAGCAGGTGGGTGCGGTAAGAACCACCCGTTCCCTTCCTTCCAGGGTCACCGCCCCGGCTCAGCGGCGCCGGGCCGGGGTTCCAGGGGCGCTTCCCCAGCCGCTCCCGCTGCACCCCAGGAACGGGAGAGGGGAAGGCGGCAGGGAGGGGCCCTGGGGGGGGACGCCCCCGGCCCTTTCGGGGCCCTGGCGTGGCTGCCGGGCCGGCTGCTCCGGGGGGTGCCCGGGGGGCCGTGCCGGGCTCCCCGCCCTGCTCCTCCGGGCCGCCAGGGGGCGCCCCAGCGCAGCCCCCTCTGCCCCTGCGCGCGCCTCTGCTCTGCGGCTTCCGCCCCGCCCGCCTCCACGGAGCCAGCTCTCGCGAGAGCCCGGCAGCGTCGCGTGGCTGCCGGGGCAACATGGCGGCCGCCGCCGGCGGGGGGAGCGGCGCCGCGGCAGCGCAGAGCCCCGCGGGGCAGGAGGAGGGGAGCCGCGGGGCGGCGGGGGGCTCCGCGGAGACGGAGAGGGGCGGCGCGGCGGCGGAGGCGCTGCCTGGCTTCGGCGACGCCGACGCCTTCGTCAAGGTGCGCGGCGCGGCGGGGGGGCCGGCAGAGGGGGGCAGGGCGGGGCGGTGGGCGAGCACTACGGCTCCCGGCGGGCCCTGCGCGGCGCGGGGCATGATGGGAGCTGTAGTTCTCCCGGGGGGGCCCACCGGAGCCGCCGCCACCCGTGAGGGGGCCCAGTTCCCCGCCGGGAGGGTGCGGGCCGGGGCCTGTTACCGCCGGGGCTCGGGGCTCGGGCCTCTGGTCCTTGGCGCGGTCCCTGGCGGGGGTTTGCCGCCTCCCCCGCGCGAGTCCGCTGAAGGCGGAGGGGTGGGGCCCGGTGCGAGGTTACGGATCTGACTTCGTTTCCCGGTGTTTGGCCTCCGCTGCCCGCAGAGCCTGCCCGTGCTCGGCAGGAAGCCCTGCAGGCCGCTGTTAGAACTGTAAAGCAGCTCTCTGCGTCCAGCCCGTTTCTTTCAGGCCTGAAAATACTCGAGCGAGGTTTAAGTTTCGCTCTCGCCACTGGGTTTCCCCTCCTTTAGAGGTCTCTGACGGGCAGCGTGAGCTGAATGTCTGTGGGCACTGACTCACGTGAGCTCAGTGACTGAGTTCAAACAAGCTGGACGAAATGCGTTTCTACCAAATGGTGTCCTGGGTAAACGGAGGAACAAAATGCTGAAAAACTGCTGCTAACGTGAGATTCTTGCACAGTATGCTCTTGGCACGGTGGTGGCAGCGACAAAGGCAGCAAATGGGCTTCCTCAGCCTGGCGATGAGTACGACTTCTACAGAAGCTTCCCTGGCTTCCGCGCGTACTGTGAAACACAGGGGGACCATCTCCTGCAATGGTAAGGATGCTCTTGTGCCTCTGGGCTGTTGCTAATACCTTCCCATCCGAAACAGAAGGTAGCACCCTTCTTTGAAGACTCCAAACTTCCTGTAGATAAAAAGATGATTTACTTCACGTACCTAATTTTAGCTACTCTTTTAGCATTTGACAGCTTAAGTAACAAATTTAAGAGGACCTTTCATAACTACTTGGCTAAAAAGCTGTGCAGAGGGTAGAGGCTGATGCAAAACACATTAGACTATCTATTTTAAGAGTCACGTGGTTCAAATTAATTCCAGTGATGAATTTCAGCCGTACTGTAGAAGTGTTTCTTCCATTCAGTGCTCATGCGATGTTATCCCTAAGTACTGCGTTTGATTTAGTTTTAAACTTTGAAGACGTAGAAGGCTGAAGAGAAGCAGATAGCAATCAGCATGGCTGCTTTCAGACTGCTAATAGCTGCACTGTTCTTTTGCAAGCATGAGCAAGGTGATGCAATACCATGGCTGCCGTAGCCACATCAAAGATCACAGCAAGGTGACGGAGCTAGAAGATAAGTTTGACATGCTGGTTGACTCCAACGACATCATCCTTGAAAGAGTGGTAAGCAAATTCTCATCGTTGTTCTTACAGACTTCAGTTGCCCCAAGGTCTTTTTACATTGCAAGGATTTCAGCAATAGCACTTCCATAGCTGCACTGCGTGTTTCCTTGGTCTGGTGGCTCTCCTTTTATTTTAAAAACATTTCCGTGTGCCAAGCCAGTGGTCTCAGCAGCTAAGGCAGATGAGTTATGGCCCAGAGGAAAGGAAGATAATATGTGACTTGTGAGGAAACTAAATACAGTCTGGCACAAGAACGTCACAACCTGAAAACAGGTCTGTAAATTCATAGGGCTGCTTCTCTGAGGAACCTCTTCCTACCCCGATGTTCAGCATACTCCTCCCACATTTGTCAGTCTCACGTTGCACAGAATTGAGGGGAAGTGGCTGTGGAGGTATCTACCTGTGTGGCGATTTTTTTTTTTTTTCAGTTTGACTTGAGTGGTTGAGCATGGTAGTTTAACAGGTGTTTGGTTTTCACCTAGGTTTTTTCTGTAATTTAGGGTATTTTGTTGGATGAAGCAACAGGAGTCAACAAAAACCAGCAACCAATTCTCCCTGTTGGGTTACAGCCCCCCCAGACGATCGTTTCCAGCTGGAACCGCAAGGTGAGGTTTCTCTGCCCTGTTTGCTATGTTACCTTTGCTTTTTTTCCCAGCATTGGCACTACTGATTTCCCAGTGAAGTTGAATATTTAAATGTTCTGTCACAGTTTTTACCCATCCTGACTCCTTCTCTCCTTTTTTCCTTTTCATGTTTATTCAAACTTGATTCTGGATTCTGTGCTTTCAGTTGTCATTTCAGTTTCATGTACACAACAGTTTTCTTTCACTTGTTCGTATGAATTCTCTGAATCGGGATCCCGATTAGGCGCTGGACTCGCTGCAAAAGAGTGACTCTGTTTTGAGTTTGGGCTATAATTCATTCCTATGAATATTGGGTCAGGCTGAGCAAAAGAAACTCTGATTGCCTGTTATGTTTTACCTGTGGCTTACCTCTTTTTAAATAGGCAGGAGAATCCCACAAGAGAACTCAATCTGAAACCTTCCGACTGCTTCATGCCAAGAATATCTCTCGACCGCAGCTTAAGTTTCGGGAAAAGATTGACAATTCCAACACTCCCTTTGTACCCAAACTTTTTATCAAGCCAAATGCTTTGAAACCATTGCCTGAAGGTAAGGAGTTTATTTTTTATTGGGTAACCTGTTGAAAGTATTTGACATAAATCTGTCCTAGCAGTCTAGAGGAGAAATCACTGACTGTAAAAACCAGTATCAGCAGCAGATGTTGACCAGTTTAGTGTAGTGGGCTCTGTGACTCTGTTCTTTACCTGTGTGTAACGTAAGGATGGGTCAGCCCACAGCATCTGCTTGTTGGAATACAGCAAGTAGTCTGTTCCAAACAGATACTCTGCTGCTTCTCTTGGCCACCATACGTTATGAGAACGTACGTTATGGAGTCACTGGCACCAGAAGTGGTCTTAATTAGACTGGTTGGCTTTACAGATACTTCTTTCTAATTAGTTAGGAGCATCAGGTATACGGTTCGACCTACCTTTGCTCAGGGTGCTTTATCAAAGCTGCCAGCACACATCCTGTCCTGGCCACGTGTTACTGCTCCTGGTGATTCATCCTTAGTCTGCACCAATGCAGTTGTACTGGAAATGATTGAAAGATTTTATTTTTTTTTTCTGAAGATTTTTCAATCTCCTTCCAAGCTCTTGAGCAGAACCACCTCGTGTCTTGCTTAACAACAGCCTGGTGAAACCTAGTAACTGAGTTGTCGTTAGAGGTGCAGACAGAAATCTTGCCAGCAGCAAAAGCTGCATGTCTAAATTAAGATTTTTGATACTTTATGGTTTTAATAGGGTCTTGTGGTGGGTGGAGGGAAGAGAATAGTAGGCTGGGAATGTTATGTGTGGGACCTGGTCCAGTTGTTCCATATTGGTTGTTCAGCCCTCACAAAAAGTGGACGGGAACGAAAGGAGCGCCCTGAAGACCTGGATGTGCCACCTGCTTTGGCAGACTTCATACACCAGCAGAGGACGCAGCAAACTGAGCAAGACATGTAAGAAATAAAACCGACAGCCAGGTGCTTGGAGTCCCAGCGGCGAACATGCGCCTGCGTGGTGCCGTTGTGCTGCTGCTGTTCCTGTGGAACAGCTCTGCATGTGTTTGTGTCCACACATTACGTTGTGTGTTACGTCCTTTAAGACATCTGCAGTTACGTTAAACCCATGTTTAGTAAAGAGACAAAATTTCTACTCGGTAGGGAGTCAGTCTCTGTGATCTGGCTTCGTAAAGATGATGGAAATTTAGCCTGTGCCTGTCTTCCTGATTTCCACAGGTTTGCTCACCCTTACCAGTATGAACTGGAGCATTTTTCCCCACCAGATGAAGTTCTCAAAAAACCAGAACCCCAGGTTGGTGCCCACAGGTGCAGCAAGTTTATAGATGGCTGTACCCGATGAATATCAGAATTGAGGGTGGAGGCCAGGGGTGGGAACTGACAGAAAACATACCATGCCTAATAATTTGTTTTCCCAGATTTACAGACCCATCAAGGAAACACCCTGTCATTTTATCACCACACTGGATGAGCTGGTAGAACTAAATGAAAAACTTATGAACTGTAAAGAGTTTGCCCTGGACTTGGAGGTAATCCTTTTAGATGAGAGGTAAAGCCTTTTCAGTTTAGAAGTTAAATGTGTACTGTTAGTACCTAGGAGACCATTATATTTTTCTAGTCTCTTCTGTAGTCTTCTTTCTTCTGCTTTTTGTACTTTCTGGCATGAAAAGAGAGTTCGCGAGCCTGACTTGTCAAATATTACCTAGAAGGTAGAATTGAACTGTGTCAATATTATAAGATTTCCAATGATGGAACTGGCTGCGCACTTCATACTGAACTTGATCTTTCAGTTCATCCCGTGTTTCTTTAATGTCATGTTAGTGACTGCAGGGAGAAAGCTTGCTCATTCAACTGGCTTTTTCTTTAAGAAGTCCTTTGTTACGTTTTCTTCCTTCATTGGAGGTGCTGTTTGTACTTTTGTCATGAGTCCTAGCTTACATCTCTGTTCCGTGTTTCTCAGCACCATTCGTACAGGAGCTTCCTGGGCTTGACGTGTCTGATGCAGATTTCCACCCGGACTGAAGACTTCATTATCGACACACTGGAGTTGCGCAGCGATATGAACATTCTCAACGAGACCTTCACAGACCCTGCAATTGTGAAGGTCAGCTGCTGCTGAATTCACCAGTTCACCACTTTCTTTTTTTTTTTTTTGTTTCTTGGTTTAAGCTTTGTAGCTGCAAGCACACTGTGTGCTCTGTCTTGGTCACTTGGCTGTTTCTTCATCGTAAGTTGTTCATGGGCCTGTTTTCTTGATGTAAGTGAGGAGTTACTTGCCAAGTGCACTCATTTAGTAGTTCTGCACTTAACGGTGAAGGACAAAGAGAGAAGAAACCTGATCCAAGGCACACGAATGTGAAACCACAGCACTGCCAGCCTGGAGTAGAATTGTTCTTCTCATCATTCTCAACACGTTTTGCTTTTCAAGGTCCTTCATGGTGCTGATTCAGATGTGGAATGGCTGCAGAAAGACTTTGGTCTCTACTTGGTGAACATGTTTGATACTCACCAAGCTGCTCGCCTCCTCAACCTTGGCAGGCATTCTTTGGACCACTTGCTGAAGCTGTATTGCAATGTGGACGCTGACAAGCAGTACCAGCTGGCTGACTGGAGGATACGGTAAAAACTGATCCCTTAAACGGGCTGGAGCTGCAAGGTAGCACTTAACCATTGTTAGAGCGGGAACGTGTTTCTAGTTGCCAGCCCCATAGTTCTAGGTTAGTCTCCAAGCGAACAATCACAGTGTTTACCCGGCAGTGCTTTATGAGTGTTACGTTTTCCCATGTTTCTTTAGAAAAGAATTCTTTGGGGAGTGTCAGAAAATACTAATGAAAAGCTGCTGGAAGCTAATTGCTTAGGAGGAGCACTTAACTACTGCTGCATTATGGAGAAAGTCAGTATTTACTCCTCTAGAGTTCCCCCAAAAAACATTCAGGCACCCACGCTAGGTAGAGCAGTTTGTCATTGGAGCAACGAGCTTGGCTACGCAGATGGGCCCTGCGCACCACAAAGACCCCAGGCTCTGCAGAGAGAGGAGAATGGTGACAAATACCATAGCAGGCAGTTCTGCCTTCTGACTTACACCGCAACGCTGCTCTCAGGCATGTGAGCGAGACGCCGCCTGAATCAGGGAGCACACAGCGTGTTACTGCTCTTGCCAGACAAATTCATTAAGGAAACAGAAGAATTTTCATCTTGGTTCTTGGGGTGTTTTACATGCCTTGCGAGAGGGAAGTGACGGCTTGGTGGGGCAGCTCTAATGTATTAGTGTAATTTTGGCTCTTGTTTCCTAGCCCTTTGCCAGAAGAAATGATTCGGTACGCCCGTGAGGACACGCACTACTTGCTCTACATCTATGATAAAGTGAGGGAGGTGCTGTGGGAGAGAGGGAACGAGCAGCCCACTCAGCTGCAGGTTGTGTGGCAGCGCAGCAGGGACATCTGCCTGAAGGTAAAGCTCTGCCTGGTTGATTAGCTGGACCAATGTATGGGCTTAGTAGGACAGAAATCCTTTGCTTATTTGATGTCTGTTGTGTAGACGCAGGTTTTTTTCCTCTTTGTGTGTCTGAAAACAGCTGTATGGACTCTGACTCAGTTTTGTGCAGCCACTGGTTTCACTAGGTAGAGTTGTTGGATTCAGATGCCTTCTTGCTGTTTTTTTTGCACGCTAGCGCTTCTTGACCTCCTGATGCTTTGCTTTCAGGTGTGTCTTTTCCAAGAGAGATGTTACATTTCTAGTTCTACTGGATGTTCCTAGAAGTTCAAAGCCTAGCTGGAGTCTCATTATGAGATAGTATTTTCCACAGGCATGATATGATTACCTATGAGAATAGGCCTCGTGTAACGTAGTAGAGCTTGAAGAAATGTCTAAAGCTGTTCTTGGGGTTGGTGAGGGTGGTCTTCCCCTGAAAATGGATGAGATATGTGTGTTTTGGGGATAGCCTCCTACCAATAGTTTAGGGTAAAAGCTCCAAGACACATTGTATCTGAGCTTATTCAGTCTCCTTATGTCTGTGTGAAATCCTTTGTGTCTCAGTGAAGCCACAGAAACTAGGAAGCGTGGATCTGATACTGATCACGAGTGTTTCTCTTTTTCCTGTCCAGAAATATATCAAGCCCCTCTTCACAGATGAATCCTACCTTGAGCTGTACAGGAAGCAGAAAAAACATCTCAACACACAGCAGCTAGCAGCGTTTAGGTTGCTGTTTGCATGGAGAGACAAGATGGCGCGGCAAGAGGATGAGAGCACAGGGTAGGACATCTTTTATTAGACACTGGCTTAATATCTTAGTGAGTCTCTCGGATTCTGCCCCTTCCACACTCGAGGCAGAACCACTTTATTACCTCAATCAGTGTCCTATCTCAGGCTGCTTTTTGCCCAGAACTCCTGTTACATCAGCAGTAAATTCTTACCGGTATCTAGATCAGCCCTACTTCGTTTTCTTTTAATGGATTTCGTCTTTTCAGACCTTGTGACTGGGGCAGACAGGTTCCTTTTGAAGAGCTGTTAATGTTCTGTTACATTCACAACTGCCTCTTTGTGTTGTAGATACGTGCTGCCAAACCATATGCTGTTGAAGATAGCAGAGGAGTTGCCCAAGTAAGTTTTGTTCTCACTTGAGAAGTCTCATTTGATTTTTAATATCCAGCAAGTCATTTCCTAGTGTGTAATTACTTCTACAGTTGGTATCTTCCTTCCGGTTGTCAAAATTGCTTTCTCTATAGTTGTTTACTTTGGAAGAGAAGTAAATAGCAATAGTGCTTCAGAAGGCTCTAAACTTCTGAGATACATTCCTCTCTGACTTTATTCCACTAAAAAAACCACATTCCTTTCCATTGCTGTGTGCCATACATCTCCCCTGAGATTCCTACAGTATTGCAGAGCAAAAAGGGGATGAGTTCTCCCTATGGCATTAATTTTTTTCAGTTCCTAAAGCGATTAGGGAAGGTGGGCAAGGGGAAAATCCCGTAAAGCATCCAACAACATTTTCCTCAGGCATTTGGCACTCATCATGTGACTTACATACATGAGAATAATAAAAAAGGGTCTTGAAATGCAACTCTGCTACTGGGCTCAGCTTCCCTAGATGAATACTGAACAACAAGGAAAGAAATAAAACTGGGGACGGACAGATAGTCTGACCACAGAAAAGGTAAGTAAGGGGAGAGCTGAGTTAATGGTTTCTCCTTATGTGCACAAAGCTGTTGCCAAAGAATTTTCTTCATCCCAGAGAATAAACTCTGACAGATTAATCTGACTTGTTTTACTCTGTCGCAGTCAGGACCATGGTTACATCTGGTTGCGCATCCTTTGAATGCAAATGCCTGACGTATGGGCTGTAAATACAGCTCACTGAACTTTTCTCATCTCTCTTTAGAGAACCCCAGGGCATCATTGCTTGCTGTAATCCAGTCCCACCACTAGTTCGCCAGCAGATTAATGAATTGCATCTTCTCATTCAGCAGGCCCGGGAGATGCCTCTGCTCAAGGTAGGAGTAGCTCGTACCACACGAGAGACTCATCGCTTGCTTCACACAAGCCGGGGGCTGGAGCTAAACGGTGACCTGTGATGATGCGTGTGCTGAAGTTTGCTTTCTGAACACTGAATGTAGTGTTCTGTAGAAAGATAAATTGCAACTTCTTCTTGCCTGTGTCTTGCCTGCCGTGGACTGGTTTACACACCGTGTAGTTTCCTGGAGAACTAGAGGAGCAACAGAACAGGTGCTGCTTGAGCAGGCTGCAGTTGTCTGTCTTACCTTGTGCATCAGGTTTGCTTGCGTGAGGAAGAGCTGGACCTTGTGGAATTTGTTGGCCATGTACATGGTTTCATAAATCTTCTACAGCTATGGTGAAGCAATAAAAAAAACCACTTTAGGTGTAAAAAGTTCATTATTTAAAAATATACGATCAGTATGCTGATATTAATACAGTCTGCCTTCTTTAGGGAAACAAAACCATTTGCGAGCAGCATGAATGTGTCCTTTCTGTGTGGGGTGTTTAAATGTATCATATGCAAATGCTGGAGGAGAAGAAATAATGTAATTTTATTCATCTGCTAGCTTGTAATAAAGGTGTTTAAAACATGGATAAGGAGGCGAGCCTAGAAGAAATAAGGCAGGTGCATTTAAGTGACTTATCTTTCTCTCCCATTCTAGTCAGAGATTGCTTTGGCGGTGAAGAGGAGAGCACCTCACTCCAACCCTGAGGTACTGTTTTCATAATACTTGTGACCTAATGCCCTAAGCCTTCAACTGAGACCCAAGTGTAGCACAAGTCTAGCTTCTGGTAAATTGTTCACTCTCATCCGTTTTACAGGTCTCCTCTTTAGCTTAATGCTGTTTTTCCGTGCTAGATTCATAACATTACCAGCTGTAAATTGGGGTTTTATAAACCGATGTAATAGCAGCACTTAAGGCTCTCTCAGCAAACACTCCAGCTGATGGACAGTTTCATTTGTGTTACTCTATAGTGACTGATCTGTAAGAGAAGTTTCAGATGAGTTTCTAAAACAGACTCATTTAGTTTCCTCGTGTGTATGGAATAAAGCATCTCCGTTAGCCAGTGGGTGTTTGCACAGATGAGCCTTTGATGCCAGGTGCAGTGTTCTCTGGCAGGTGAGCTATGTCAAGAATATTCAGTCTCCGAATTTCACCCTTTTGTTTGAATTTTTATTAATGTGTCTCTGCAATATGTGAAAGCATATACAGATTCATGCAGTAGCGTATTAATAGTGTTTGTAATTTGAATCTCTCTGCAGAGGTTGGAGAATACTTTCTTTGGACCACATGACAGTTCCCGGCTCCCTGCAGATGGTTTTCAGAACAACTCTGCCTTGGGTAATTTGAGCTTAACCTAAGAACTTTGCTAACAATGACATGATGTGGTTTTGACGTGGAGAAATAAACGGCCACGAAGAAACTCTCCGTGAAATCTCATTACACAGAGAAGCGCTAAAATATACAATAAAAATTTTGTCTCCTTGTCTTGTAGAGCCTGCACCAGTTTTGGAACACAGTTGTCTCTTTGCAGACAGTGAGAGGACAACGAATATTCAGGATGTTCAGCCAGAGGCAGCGTGTCTTGTTGGTACTGCCACTGTCAGCATATTCAGTGTAAGCAACATGTTGGTGATGTGTCAGTATTTAAGTGTTAGAAAAGATACTTAATAATCACATGATAAAACATGTGTTTTATAGTACAGTTCCTGTCAGGCCTGTGGCATGACCAGGAGAGCTGGGGTAGGAGGGCAGCAAGTTAATTGCATCTCTCCATCCGTGGAGTTTCAGCTAGAGTGAGAAATAACATGCATGAAAGGGCAGTAGCCAAAACCAAAAATTAGTAATGTTAATTTTTTTTAAATTAGGAATGTGATGAAGATGAAGGAAGTGAGAAGACTTTAACCACTGCACAGCAGAAAGCTCAGCGTATCATGGAGTCCTTTGAAAATCCATTTAAAATGGTAAAATTTCCCAATACATATTTGTATAAACTGCCTGGTGCGGGGAATGCTCCGAGTTGTTCTTCCAGGCATATCCAAAAGAGCTTGATGCAGCAGGAGCTGCTGCTCTCTTACTGGAATGGAGAAATCGTCTTGCAGAGCACACACGCGTGGACTTGTTTTCAAAACACCTTGAAATGCCTTTTAGATATCTGTCTTTCTACACAGCAAACAGACCTTGCACTGTTTTGGGTTGGGTTTTTTTTCTTAATCAAGTTTGAGGGTTTTTTAATTTGCATCACATTTTCAACTCCAAGGCGAGAGTTAGTGAGCTGATTTAATTCTTGTAATTAATCAGAAGAACAATAGAATACTTTGTTATAGATTTGGAGTGGCAAATTGCTGGGAAATAGTATCAACTGTTTCTGGTGTGTGGTTGAGCGTTGGTTTTTCAAGGATTTTTTTGGGGGTTGATTTTTCTTCAGAGTTTATCTTGGCCGTAGGTGTGGTAATTTAACTTTTTCTAAAAGCTGTAGAATGTTTCTGAAATACAGACTTTTTGATTTGATACATTTAAGGTAGCATTTTAGCAATGAATTGAATGTCATGTGCTATGTTTCAAACAAAATGGGTTTTCTTCTCTCTGCAGTACCTACCTTCAGAACAGCATCCTGCTTATGTCTCACAGTCTGCAAAGTTTGACCCGTCATCAAAAATTTATGAAGTAAGACTTGTGCTAAAATTTCCTGCCAAGTAGTACAAACGAAACAAATAAGTAAATTATTTTCCTTTGGGAACCTCAGCAATATAGAAATTTTTTTTTTTTCTCCTTGGATTCTCCTTAAAAAAAAAGAATGTAAGTTGTGAGAAGCTTGACATGTTTCTGAATCTGTAGTTCATTTCTCTGTAGCGTTCGTATCCTTCGAAGAACCGAGATTTGGAGACATTTCACTGTATGTTCCCTGTCTGTCAAAGCTATAAACTGCTGCTGACGTCCGTATCTGCCTTTGTTCTCATGGTTGCTTGAAGCTCAGAACTTTTAAAACACATGGTTTTACCTGTTGCTGCAGATCTTAATCTCTTTTACAATACAGTTTGATCTTTTGTACTCTTAATGAAGACCAGCATGTAGTAGCAAGTTTATAGACTCCCCTTTGCCAGAAAACTTCAAAGGAAGTGATCCTAGGTAACCTTTTTTTCATTGCAGATCAGCAATCGATGGAAGTTGATGAGTCAGACGCAAGTACAGAAGGAGCCCAAGGATGAAACCAAAAAGAAAACAGCCCAGCAGTCAGGTACAGCCGTTCTTCCCTCCCTCAGTGCATTGACTAGCTTTTCCCAGGGCACATCAGTTGTTTCCCAGCTACTAGAAAACCTTAGATGATGGATTTCTGGATGGATGAGATTGTTTGACAAAGATGTAGTAGTCTGTGTAGTCTGAGACTTGCTACAAGCTGCTTTTTTTGCTTTTTCTAAGGTTCTGGCTAACATACTTCTGCTTGTGACAGTTGTCCTTGTTTGTTTTCCGTAGCTGCTCGTGAGGAGGCACAGAAGGCGTATAAAGAAGCAACAGAAAATATTGTGTCTGTTCGTCAGCAAGCTATGGTACGTCACCGAATTCCCTACTTCTGCCTTTTGCCCCTTTTGCCCTTTATAACATAGTTCTCCCAAACCTGCCTGTGGGGCCAGAGCAGATCTCGGTGTCTAGTATCCTGTGAAATGACAACTTGGCTTTTGATCTGAAAAGTCCCCACTGTGAGGGACTAAAAAAGAGGCAGTTCAGGCCCAAGAAAGAGCACGGTGCTTTCTCCCTGCGCTATTATTGCCACAGGCAAGAGCTGTCACTGGGGCTGAGCACCACTGGGCAGTTCATCTGCATGCTGGTGTTAATGCCTACACAGAGATGTTTCATTCTCCTCTCCTGAACTTGTCCCTGTTTTTATTCTGCCCGTTGCTTTCGCAGCAGGAACAAGCTAATAAGAAGAGGGAGAGAGTCATGAGTGAAACGGGAACGGAGTTGCCAAAACAAGAGAAGAAACGGCCAAAAGCCTCCCAGCAACCAGAGGAGCTGGAAGCACCGAAGCAGTTTACCCCCTTTGATTACAGCAAGTCCAACTTCAAAGTGTTTGCGGGTAAGATCTGGATCTCTCGCTTAGACTGCTGTAGGCTGTAGAAAATGCTGCCAGCTGAGCCCCAAGAAGGCTGTGTGTGAACGTAGGTGCCAAGGCAGTACAAACTGTTAGAACGCATTTACCTAACAGTGGGAAAATACTAAAAGAAGTTAACGTGAGGAATGCACAGTTTGGCATTCTTTTTCTGATTTGGAAAGAAAGTCCTGAAGCTGTTGTCCAGGAGGATTGTGGATTCAGGTTTTGCTTTTCTCTGTAGAGGAAGTCATCTCTTTAACTGGACCCCAGGAACTAGGAGGTAAAGGAGATTTGACTCCTTTGAAACAAGTGTCTATTCAACAGCATCTCCTGCCCTGAAGAGGCTGTTCTGGTTTTTAGCGTGTGGGAGACAGAGGAACAGCGTGGAACATACTGTTCTTCCTTGAAAATTTTAGTGACAGCTTCTCTCCTCTCTCTCTTAGGAAGCAGCAAGTCGAAGCAGTCGCCACAATTTGATCCTGCCAAGCAAGCTTACGCAGGCAAGGTACGGGCATGTCATGAAAGAAGGAACAGAAATGTTGATGAGAGCTGGGGAAGGCAGGTGACATTTTGTGAATCTGCAGAATGTTCCCAGACAGCACTTGGTACCAAGGTGCAGCTTCCAGTCACAAGCTTATACTTTGTATTACAGCCTCGTCCCATTCAGCAGGAGCTTTCTTTGGGCTCCTCAGACTCCCTCGTTGTTTTCCACCCCTTCACACATTGTTCACACGTATGCCTCCATACGTCAGAGGCATGACACTTAGACTACAGCAAAATGCCACAAGCTTCCAGTACCAATTTTAAGGCACACTCAAAAATCTCAAAGCCACTCCAGTTGTTCCAGGCAGCGTCAGGTCTGCATGTCGTCCACATTCTCCACCAAGTACTGTCATTAGGAAAGGAGCCTCAGCTCAGAACATGACCAAATCTGTTGCTGATTGAGAGATTGAAGAGAAGAAACAAAAGAGAAACCATCAAACACATACTCAGGGAAACCTGTGACCAGCACAGGGCAGTTCCTGGGATGTTGTTGCCCCCACCCCAGGTCACCCCTGCAGACTTGGGTTACCTAGACCCTGTGTGCTGCTCAGCCGCAGAGCGTTTGGGTGCTGGTGTGTGATGCCAGTGGCCGTTCAGACATGACGCAACAGGATGCTGATACGGGAACTCATTGCACGTTCAGGCATTAATTTTAAGTTCTGAGGCTCAATTCTTGCAGTTCAGTTTCTTTCCTGTGAGTGCTGCCGTCCTGCATATTTAATTGGAGGGCAGATGGTAACGGGGAGCGTGTTAGATATTGATTAAACGTCACATCTTAGAACCTGAAGACGTTTACACCTGGTAGTGTAGGAAATGAGTCCCTGTGCAATGTGTTTGCTGTGTCAGTTGGAACTTGTTTCAGCAGAAAAAAAAAAAGGTGAATTTGAGACAACAGGTACAGGTTTTTCTGTCTAGATGGGTAAGATTTGTCGCTAGTGGGTTACCGTGCTGTGTTGAACAGCACTGACTCAGGTGCACTCAGTGCACGTGAGTATAAAGTAAAGAAGTACTAAAACAAAGCTCGCAGTGTAACCGAGCAGTGTTCCTTGAAACTGGGAGGGTCTTGACAGCACATAAATCTCATGGCCTATACTGTGTTTGGCAGGTACCTCACTGTGGTGACGGTGTGTTCTGTTTTTTTCATTTGCCTCTGCAGAAATTAGCTGGAGCTGGAGCAAACAAACTTCAACAATCTGGAAACCGAAGCATGTCCTACCTGGCGGGGAAAGCTGATCGGTGTGTTGTCAGCCTGCTCTCATCCAGCAGTGGAGTGTTTGCACACCTATGCCCTGGAGCTGTGGGCAAATGTCTCTATTGTCTCTGTTGCTGTAGGAGCTCAAGCGGTGTTTAATGGGAAGAGGTTGCATCACAGCTTGACGTCAGTTTAAAGGGAAAAAAAATTTTAAAAAGCCTAGTCAGGATTAATACAATCAAAGACAATTCTGGGTGGAAGGTTTGAAATGCTTGAGGTAAAGTTTTATAGATGTGGGAGTTGCTTTCTTTCACCACAAAGATAGATGGAGGTGTGGAGAACATGTGCGTAGCTTGGGAGGAAGGTAGATAGCAGCGCTGCCAAATGCGAGCAGTCGTGCTCTCAGTAGAAACTTAATGTGTAGCTCCTGAGCCTGGGGTAGTTGGTCACGTAAGGGCAGCACTGGAGGGAGCAGGGTTCTGTCTGCAGTTCTCAATGGAATCGTAATCTATCATAGGTTTTCAATCTTGAGCGAATTTAGAGCAAGAGTTTAAAAGTCTTCCTGTAACTGTCTTTTGCAGGGGTTCCAGGCACCACTGGCCAAAGAGATAGTCCGTGTTGCGGGACCTGTGGGAGTTGCTGCTGAACAGAACAATAGTCATCATAGGAAGGCAAATACCGGTCATTTGGCAGTTTTTGTACAGAAATGTTTTTACACCCATTAAAATCCTTTTTTTCCAAAAGGAAAAACATCTTAATTGATGTCAGTTTTCTTATATTCACATTGGAGTTTTTTTCTAATTATACTCACAATGTTGCTTTGTTTCTAATTTTGTAAGTTGATCCCGTGTCCTCAAACAACAGTTAGGCTAAACTTGTCACTTCTTGGAGTTGCTTGAAGTCCGGAACCAGCGTGTCAGTGGAGTATGAGAGGAACTTCTTGGCATCTCTAATGCCAGCACAAAAGTAATGGAGAGATTCAGTAGATGTGACCAAAACCTCAGCAGCCCAGAGGAGGAAATAAGGCCAGACAGTCTTTTTGTGTTAGACCTTGCTTACAAATTGAACTACGTAGCTCCTCTCATAGACAACAAGGTAATATGAAAAATGAGGTGATTACCTGACATAGTGTTTGGTTTTACTATTTTTAAGGAAAAAATTTAAGGGGGAAAAAAGAGGGTGCTTTTGGTTCAGAGACCACAGTGGTTTCACCATAAAGTTAGAGTAAAGGCAGTAGCATTAGGCAGAAAGTAAAAAACACATTGGGGAAAGCCAGTGAGGTTCTGTGGAGCCTCAGTACAGCTGTACTAACATTCCAAATTTTAAATAACCACAGTGAGTTATCCTGAAGGCCCTGTAGAAAGTGTATCAGCCCATAATTGGATGGATGGAAGGATGGATGGATGGCAGAGCTTACTCTAATGCTGACGCGTGAAGGCTGATAGCGCTGCTGGGACAGGTAAGCAGTGTTACAGTTTAACAGCCGGGAGTACCCAAGGGTAGGGCTCACGTGAGTCTGCTGGAAGCCCCGTTAAGTCGGTGGCAGCGCAGCTCCCTGGATTACTGCTCGCTGCCCTGACCAGTGGATCTTCCTCCTTTTCCCAAAGGCGTTGGCTTCGCTCTGCCTTTTCTGACTCAAGATTTTACATTTAGTACTCGCCTGTTTTGGCAGTCATAGTTCTGACTGCTAGGCTAGGTGCAAGGACTGAACAGGAGGTGGTAAAAACTTCATTGTACAAAGGCTGCGAGGAGGTTTGGGTGTTTGTTTTCAGTCTTTTCCCGTACTTGCGGGGAGTGGAAGGAACAGAGGAGGGATTTTCCTCCTTTTGGGTGTGATGGTGTCAACAGTGCCAACTGAGCAGCATTGTAATGGTGGAACAGAGTCCCTTTCTGCTCATAAAATCTGCTTGCATGGCTGGATATCGGAGAGTGGTTTTGAAAAGAGGCAGTTAAATAGCAATTGTCTCCAAGTGCGTTGCAGGGGCTGCCAACTCCCCTTGTCCGCTTTTACCACTTCCGATAGCTCTGTAACTTGAGGAATGAGTAAGTCTTACCGAAAGCCCCACTGGCTGCAGGGACATTAAACTTTCTGTCGTTTCTTTTAAGTCCTGTGCTTCCATGCAAGGTGAAACTTAAGGGAGGATCTTAACGTTAGCGTTTTTCTGGTTTCCCATTCCGAGTTGCAGCGTAGTGCCATAGGTTTTAAAAAAGCGTTTGATGGAAAGGGCTAACAAATCCACGTGTGCTTTAGTCACCTGGTCACACCCATGGCTGGGATGAAGCTGTAGCTCTAGAACCCCCTCATCTGAGGCTGTTCCGCTCTTAGGTGGGAAGCTGATCTCTGCGTAGCGGGGCCGGAGAACTACTCCTGGTGAATTTGTCCCAATGGGAAGGCGTCTGCTTTATACCACCCCCCCTTACGGCACGCCCACGGGGGTTTTTCCCCCGGGCCGCTGTCAGTTCCGCAGCCACCGGGCTCTGCCCCCGCCGGGCTCTGCCCCCGCCGGGCTCCCCGGGACGGGGCACTGGGAGAACGCGGCTCGGCCCCGCGCGCTGCCCCACGTGGCCCCGGGGCCGCCGGCCCGTCCTTTCCCCGGGCTGGCGGTCGCGTCACCGCTTCCTCGGACCAATGGGCGCGGGGCGGTGCGTGGTCCGGCCAATGGGGAGGCGCGGCGGCGGCGCGCGCTGGCGGCCGGGGGCGGGGCTGGGCGGGCGCGTTGGGCCCCTGTGCTCGGCTCCCGCCGGCGGGGTCAGGCGGGGAGCGGCGGCGGCGGCGGCGGCGGCCGAGGGGAGGGCGGGCGGGCGGGCGGCGGGGAGGGGAGCGCGGGGCGGCGGCGGCCGGGCCGGGCCGGGATGGAGCGCGGGGCGGCGGCGCTGATCCGCGAGGGCTGGTTCCGCGAGACGTGCCGGCTGTGGCCCGGGCAGGCCATGTCGCTGCAGGTGGAGGAGCTCCTGCACCACCAGCGCTCCCGCTACCAGGAGATCCTCGTCTTCCGCAGGTGCGACGCGGCCGGGAGGGCGGCCTCGGGCGGCGGCGGCGGCGGCGGGGGAGGAGGAGGATAAGGGAGGGGAGCGGCGGCCAGCGCCATGCGGCGAGGCCTGGCGGCGCTGGGAGGGGGCGGAGGAGCCGCCGGCTGGCTCCAACCCCGCTTCCCCGCTCTGCTCAGCACCACCTACGGCAACGTCCTGGTCCTGGACGGGGTGATCCAGTGCACGGAGCGGGACGAGTTCTCCTACCAGGAAATGATCGCCAACCTGCCCCTCTGCAGCCACCCCGACCCCCGCAAGGTGAGTCGGCCCCGGCCCCCTCCTTGGGCTCTCCCCGAGCCGGGCCCTGCGAGCCGGCCCAGGGGCGCGCACACCGGCCCCGTCCTCCCGCCGGGCCCCCTCGGGGCTGCCGCGGCCAGAGGCTGCCGCGGGCTGCGCTTCCTGGCGCTCCGGCGCTTGACAGAGCGCGGCAGCAGCCGCCGCGGGCCCCCGGAGCGCATCTCCCGGCGCCGGGCCAGGAGGAGCCCGCGGCGTTTCGAGCCGTCCTCCTGAGGCCCTGCCGTGAGAGCTCCCCCGCGGGCCGAGCCGGCTCTGACGGCCGGTGTTGTGCCCTCTCCTCTCCCAGGTGCTGATCATCGGCGGCGGCGACGGGGGCGTGCTGCGAGAGGTCGTGAAACACCCGACGGTGGAGTCGGTGGTGCAGTGCGAAATCGATGAGGTGCGTCGGGCCCCCGGAGGTGCCCCGGGGCTCCGGTCAGGCGGGCGGGCTGCCCTCGGCAGCATCCGCGGGAGCTGCGGCTTCACCTGCTGCCCCTTGTCAGCAGCGAGCGCGTTTGCTGCCGGTTCTGCTGGCGTGACACTGACAGCGCCACCTCCTTGCCTTACGAGTCATCTACGTGGCAGCTGGCTGCCTCTTCCATGTGATTTCTTTCACACGCGTTCGGCAGAGGCCCTTCCAGGCCGGCGTGGGCCAAGCGTGGGATCTGGAGAAGGAGAGCTCTGGCTTTGCGAAGGTGCTGCTTTTGCCTCTTCCCCCGGTGCGGGACAGAGCGCTGCTCCTGCCAGAGGAGGGTGGTCGCTGCTTTGAGCAGCCTCCAGGGGCTGTAAGTAGGAAGTGAGCTGGGGGTATTTGTTTCCATGATGGATGGGCTGGTGCTTGTCTCAGTCAGTTTGTTCGGATGTTTTGCTTTCTTAGAAAGTTTTGCTATTTTCTCAAAGTGAGGCTGTATTAGGAATGGGGAAAGCTGCTATGTGAGACTGCATCCTGTGACTGCCAAGTGAAGTAGGTGAAAATGTGCCTGGTTTTGAACAGGCACTGCCTGACACCAGCGTGTTTTTTCATCTCTGCCAGCTGTCAGAACCTGGTAGCGTTCAGTACATTTGCTGGGCCCAGGGCAGTGGCTGTCCAGCCCTTTTGGAGGGAAAATTATTTTATGGGGAGATTGATATATAGGACGTAAGTGGGAATATTTCTTATTTTGCATCCAGAAACCTGCTGGCATGGGTTTATTTTTTAAAAAAACCAACCTGTAGCTGAGATCACCTCTGTAAGTGATGTCCTCGGGGAAAAGGTGCGCAGAGCAGTCAGATCTGTAATCACATTCTCTCAGTTCCTCAGAGAGCTTTTGGAGCTTGAAGTTCTTGTTGAGTTTGGCGAGGACAGACCCACAGTGTCACTGAACCCTGAGGCCATAGGAAAAGGCTGAGTGTAGCTTGTCAGCTAAAGATGCTGACAGCTCTTGAGGATCTAGCTAGCGAGTCAGATTTGTGCTGAAGGCATGGAAGGAAATGACTCATTGTGCTGTTCCTTCAGCTGCAGCTGCACAGGAGCCTGAGAAGGAGCTCCCTGTAGCCCCCACTGACCCACTTGTGCACTCTGTGTTGCAGGATGTGATCCAGGTATCTAAGAAATACCTCCCAGGGATGGCAGTGGGGTATTCCAGCGCCAAGCTGACCTTGCATGTGGGAGATGGTTTTGAATTCATGAAACAAAATCAAGAAGCCTTTGATGTGATTATCACGGACTCGTCTGACCCTATGGGTAAGAAATCTGGCCATAAAAGGGTACTGCTTTCCACACTCCTCCTTTTCTCTTCTTCTTCCTGCCCCTTGGAAGTAATGCCAGCCTGCCCAGGCTTCTTTCAGGTGAAAAGACTGTCACCGACTTGGTTCTTTTGGTGGAGAAAGGGAAAGGTGAAGACCAGAAAATTGTATTAGCGAGGCTTCAAGCCAGCTGCTGTGTTTCTTTCCTCAGAATTCAACTCCAGCAGCTATTGCTTCTAGCAGAGAGTTGATCCTTGAGGCCAGTAATTCCATGGGGGATACAGAACCGTGCTGCCAAAGGCAGCTTTGCACATGCCCACAAGTGGAGCAGTGGCTCACACACGGTTGGTGTAGCTACGTCGGCGAAAGATGGCTGTAGTGAGGTTGCTGTGTGTCTGAAGAGCAAACCAGAGGTAGAGAGGGATCAAACCCAGCACCTCATTTTAGGGACCTAACAACAAGTGCCTGGGTCACCTTTGCTCTTGCTATAGTCAACATAGAGAGAGGCACCTCTAAAAGGCAGTTTGAAGCAGGAGATAAGTTTTAAAAAATACTCATTGAAGCAAGAGACAGCTGCTAAAACTTTGGTAATGGTCCTGGGGTTGCTACAGAGCAAAGCTAAAGTACTGGTGGTTTTGTCTTTACTTGCTTTTCTCCCAGGTCCTGCAGAAAGCTTATTCAAAGAGTCTTACTACCAGCTGATGAAGACAGCGCTGCGTGAGGATGGGATTCTTTGCTGCCAAGGTGAGGCTGCTGTCTGTGGGCAGAGGCTGATGCCAGATCATTGCATGCAAAAACTCTCTTCTTGGGGAGACGTGATGCAGGGACTGAAATCCATTTCAGCTCCCAGGTACAGGAGTGTTTTTGATCTGTGTGTGTCAACTCGTTAACTGCTGGACCGCGCTTAGTAAAGCTGGCGTAAGGGTCTTATCTTGCCTTTGAAACCGCATGAGCTGTGCAGAGTAGAGCAGGTTTGGGCTTGGAACCACCGTTACCCTGGCACAGGCCTGTGCAGAGAAGAGGGGCAGCTCTCACCTCGCATCCTGTCTTCCTTTCTCCCTGTAGGTGAGTGCCAGTGGCTGCACCTGGATCTCATTAAGGAGATGCGTCAGTTCTGCAAGTCTCTGTTCCCTGTTGTGGAATACGCCTATTGCACCATCCCCACGTATCCCAGCGGGCAGATTGGCTTCATGCTCTGCAGCAAGAACCCGGTGAGTTTCAGGCACCTGGAATGCCCTTTTCCGCTCCGCTCCACGCCCACAGAGCTGCCTGGGGCTGTCCCTGACAGAGCCTGAGCTGTGGCACGGAGCTCTCCCAGCTCCGAGGCCTCTAGGCCTAGAAAAGGACATTTTTTTTTTTTCTCCAATGCAACAAACTAGTAAAAGCCTGTTAAGGTTTTGGCTTATTGAACGCTGGCTGCTGTAAAGTGGGCCCTGGCTTGATAAGAGTCAGTGTGCAACTGGTAACGTGTTCATACAGAGGCCTCCAGGTGTGCGTCAGTGTTAGGCTGAGGGCTGGTCACTCGGTGGCAGACCATGAGGTCTGCTCCCTTCCCAGGCTGCTGCATTACAGCAAGCCTGTAACACATCTGTCACGTTGGCTTCGGAAGGCAGCAGCAGTATTTGATTTATCTGGGACGCTGGCAGCATGCACCGTGCCTGACTTAATGCAGATGTGGATTCTGCTCCAAAAACCAAAAGCCTTGCTTCTTAGATGCTCGGGCACAGCCTGACAGCTTCATCTGGCACGTGGCTCGCATACAGTCTGACCTCATACGCTGACATCTATGAATAAGGGCCAGTCACACGAGGTACAGAGTGTGAACCCCAGCCCTTGGGACTGGAGCTGTGCAAAACCTTTGACCTCACACTAGAACAGAAAGTCATCTGTTTTCTTCAGAGTCCTCTTGGTCCTCTGCCATGAGTCAGGCTGCCTGTCACACAGCCTTTTGCTCGTTACTCAAATGCTACAGAGCTACCTGACCTTTTCTTTCTTCTGTTTTTTTTTTTTTTTTCCAGAACACAAATTTCCGGGAGCCTGTTCAGCAGCTCTCACAGCAACAAGTAGAGGAGAGGAGTCTGAAGTACTACAACTCTGACATTCATCGGGCAGCTTTCATTCTGCCAGAGTTTGCACGGAAGGTAAGTGAGGCTGCGCTACTATTTCTTCATCAAGGACGCAGTATGATTTTTCTTTGGAGTTGGGAATATACAGGACTGAGGGTTTCCTGCAGCCCTAAAGGCTTCCGTGGGCAAGTCGGAGCAGGACAGTGTTTTATATGACATAGCAGAGAACGAGTCAGTCTGGCAAAACCAGAGTTCAGTTTGGAAGTGTTCTTTGGGTTGATGTCCCATGCCTTGATGGCAGATCAATCCTGCTTCACCATAACTACGTCCGAGAGCCGCAGAACTGATGTTTCCCATTGGAAAGCTCCTGAAGTCTTGGATAAAACGTCGTCGTGATTTCTAGCGTGAACCAGGGAGTAAAGGATGCTCTAGCATAGTTCAGTCTTCCGTCTTGAAGGCCAGTCTGTATTTCTGCATCGTTCTGTCATCTCCTAACTGGATTGCAACAGCAGGTTCCAGTAAAAAACTCCTCCAAGTGTCCTAGGGATGAAGGCCAACGCGATGGTTGTGTTTCAGAGCCATGTTTCTGTTGAAGACTGGTAGAGCTGCAGCAGGTCCGTTCCTGACGCTTTTTTTGTCTTTGGCTGTCTCCAGGCCCTGAGCGACGTGTGAGACTGTGAAGCTGCTTCCTTCCTTCAAGTTGGACCCTGAGATCGTCAGTGATGTGGTTGGGACCTTCCCAGCAGACTGCAGATCTGCTCTCCACTGTGTGGGATTGTTTAACCCTTTGCCAGCAAACATTCCCTTTGATGATGTGTTAAAGGTGATGGGGCGTAAGCCAGATAAGACTATTGAAAAGGTCCAGTGACTTATTGCGTGAGGTCAAAACTGTTCTTTCCAGTGCTGGAAACGTAAGACGTCTTCTTCCTTTCTCTCCTCCCTCCACTTATTCTAAATCCTCCCCTCCCTGTGCCCCCCCTCCCACCTCCACCCCCTGCGACTGACATGATGTATTTATAACTGACACTTATTTCTGTCTGGTGATCTTCTGAAACCTGGGAAGAGTCCAGAAGGGTCACTGACTCAGCCTTAAGCACAGAGAGCGAGGGCTTTTTGCGCAAAGTCAGCTCGCTCTCTCCTAAGAGGAGCTCCCTGCTGCTGAGACGGTTTGACTGGTCACGGGTCTGAGCCTTCGCGCCCCACTGCCCTCCTGCGACACCTGCGCTGGTCTGCAGCGTGGCTGGAGAAGCCACAGCGCAAACTGTTGCCATTCACAATAGGTCTCCTTCCAACCCTGATGGAGTAGCAGTATTAAACACCAGCCAGGCAGGCTGGCAGCAAAGTCTTGTGGCTTTCTTTTTTTTTTTTTTTTTTTTTTTTTTTTTTTGTTTTTGGTTCTTTTTTTTTTTTTCCTTTCTAAATTGGTTGGAAACAGAAGTGCTGAGGTACTGACAGGCTGACTCCTGTTCTTACCTCTGCCGTCAGAGTGGTTCCAAAGAATGTTTATCAATATGGTGATAGGCGCTTTATATATATAAATATATATATATATATATAAAAAACAAACCTTAGATCCATTGCCTGCTGTTCAGTCCTGATGTTGGGGAGTCAGTTGTGCTGACAAATCTCTTGTCTCGGTCATGCTGAGATGCCTCAGGCCTGGGTATTTGCTAGTCCTTAGGAGGCATCATTATTTCTAATCATGCTGCCCCCAGAATCCCCAGATGCAGAAGTTGTTTTTCGCTGTACTCTGTCGCGAGTTGCATCTGCCTCCACTTCTTTACTTTTTTTTTGAAAGACTCCGTACCACCGCTGTGCAGTGGGTACCTTCCCGGCACAGCCACTGTGCAGTTGTCACTCCCTTGCAATCAATTAAACACTCGGCTCTGGTTAAGGTGACATGCGTGTGGGTCGGTGTGTTTCTTTGGGGAGAGCATGGGGGTGGAAACGGAGACCCTGAAAGTTAGCTGTGCTCCTCAGAAGACATCTGGGGGTGCTCTACAGTTGGTCTGACTTCCTCTCTCCCTTGTCTCTAGGGATGACAAGTTACCATCAAAAGTAAGCTCTGAAGAGTGATCCCGTTGCGTGTTTTGTATTGTAACCTGACTGCGTAACAGCTCCAGCTTCTGTCATCCTCTGTGCTGCAGAAGTCAGTACCTTCTACCCAAGCAGTTCTCAGGTCAAATGCTGCCTCTGGTACAGCTTTCCAAGCTCTTTCCCAGCTGCCCCTCTCCCGGGTAGCATCACGTCATTCCTGTCAGTCACTGGCCCCGCTCAGTTGCATCACCCTTCCCTCTGTGCGAGTTGCAGTGGCTCAGTGGCCTGAACCAAGTTCTGACCTGAGGCTGAACCGGCTGGGAACAGTCGCTAGGTGGCATCAGGAGAAGATAAAAAAAAGGCTGAGGGAGGCTTTTTGCCTTGGTAAGAGAAAACTAGAAGGAGCAGACGGTTGGAGGTGAGCTTTGCCGTAATTGTGGCACCACAACCAGCGTAGGTGGTGCAACCGCTGCGTTTCTGCAGCCAGGGCTGTGTGGTGTCAGTACCCACCCTCCCACTTTGCCCCCTTTCCGATGAGACTCATGGCTTCTTTCCCAGTGCCCCCTTGTACTGCCAGTACCAGTAGAGCTTCTTTGTGGTCATAATGCATAATGCAAAATACTGCTGAGCTGCAGAGCTGAGTCTGAATTCCCTTTGTATTTTTGTGTTGAGAAGATTACACCCATTTGGGTTCTTAATTGCCTGGGTAGCTGTCTCTCCCACAGCTGCTGATTAGTTCGGGCTATTGAGGCATTTTCATTGCTCAACTCTTGTATTTTTAGTATAAAGAGCAGACTGGTAATGGAGGCTAGTTCTAGCTACTCCTGTTTAAATTGCTGTGGGACCTGAACCCTATTTAGCCTTTCATCCTTGACAGAAAACTAGCTCTGGCACCTTCCCCTGGAATGGGAATCAAGATCAGGACTGTAGTCCAGGAAAGCCTTAGAGCAGCTGCCAAATAGTAACAAGTTCAAGCCTTCCACCCACCCTTGGTGAGTACAACAATGCCCAGGAGGGAAAGAGCTTCCTCCAACCTGTTGCTAGCCTCCACACAGCTAATTATTGCTTCTGTTTCTCTGAGCTCTCTCCAAATTTGTAAGTTCAGTGAGTGGCCAGTGACGAGAGCAGAAAGATGAGGCTGTTTGCCATCCAGATCGCGCGGACTCTGTCCACGGGGTCCCGTACAGAGTTTCCAAGTCGCTCCAAATCCCCGTTCCTGACAGGCAGGCTCAGATGCCTCACTCAGTGCCTTGCGATAGCTGGAGACAGAGATCAGCGCCTGAATCAAGCACAGTCAATCTACACATTGAGTCCCCTTCCACGAACGTAGGAGGTGTGAGCTGGTACCTGGCAGCTGCTGTGGCCGAGGACGCCGGGGATTGGAAAGAGACTGGCGATTTGGGTAATGCCCAGCAGGAGAAAACTCACGGGGCCTCGTGTAGAACTAAGCCCTGAACACTCACAAGCAATCTCTGCGATGTCTCCAGGTGGGCAGCTAAAAGAGTTTGAGTAACTTTTTTTGGAGTTTCAGCTGGCTTTTGCCCAAGGCTAGTCAAGCAAGGCTGTTCGTAAGCAAAGATCCACAAAGATGTCTGTCTAGACGTGCTGCAGTCGTGTTCCAGCATCTTATTAAGCGAGGAGCACGCGAACGGGGATAGGCTCTGTCCCAGCGTAACGTGGGAGCAGGTGGAGACAAGTGGGGGAGCGGAGCCTGATGGGCTTTAGCACATCCATTGCTTAAGCCTCTTGGCGCCTTCTGAACTGTGTCAGGCTCTGCTCTGTGCCTTGCTCATCGAACTAACTCAATTTTTAGAAAGTCAGAAGAGAGCTTAAAAAAATTAAGAGAAATCTCTTGCCTGTATCTCTTGAGCTCTTTCAGCCAGTTAATTGGCGTGAGTGTTGTATTCCTCCGGAGCTAATCAGGGCCTGCCTGAATTATTGATGGAGCTTGGCTGGAGTGAGAGACTGCTGAAGAATGACAATTCATCTTTCATCAGAGAACAGCTGCCTCAGTAAGCGAATAGTCAAAAAAGTAATAACAAGTGCCACCAAGTTCAGGGAAAGGAAAGTTCCTTTCATAAAACGGTGGGGGAAGAAGAGGGAAAAGTGTGAAACAGCAGCTCTGGTCTAGCAAAAGAGTTGGACAAAATGTTCAAAAGGTGAGAAATTTAACGAAGTTAAATACTGAGTAGGTGACACTCTTTTCTGGTCACGTATAGGACGGAGTTAAATACTTTTACAATACGCAAAAGATGGGGAACTCCAGCCAGGGAACCTGAATTATAGCACAGTGATGTGTGAAGCAGATAAAGGCAGGGAGGATCTTTACAAATGTTTAGGGATCTCAGCAACGGGCCTTTCGAGGACGCCAGCTCGGGGCTAACGGGGTTTGAAAGGCTGGTGACAGGGGAGCAGGGACCCCCAGGATGGGGCTGCCCTCTCCCTGGTACCGAACAGCTGCAGCAGCTGCCCACGGCCGGGCAGCCTCGAGAAGGAGTTTGCTTAACAAAGCTAATTTTGTGTGCCAGGGATAAGGGTAGGGTGATGTACGTGATCACCGTGCGGCTCTTTCATCCCCCTTCAGCTGTAGGAGAGGAGTAACGCGAACCCCACGCTCTTGGAGCGCGTGAATTCCTGCTTAAAGCTCTCCCGGCCGAGTGGTCCCTTCTGGGGCGCTGGCAGTCTCACTGTCCCTGGCGAGCTCTTTCTGCCTGAATTGCCACAAGGTGCAGCATGGCTGCAGTCCCTCGGGAAATCCAAACAGTAGAGAAACGTTTCTGTCCAGGTCTTGTCCAGCCAACCTTGCCACCGACAGGACGAGCGTGGTGTGACAGAGGTCAGTCTGTGTGTCGGTAGGTGGCAACCCCAGGCGTCCTCTGCCAGAAATGCCTCCTACATGGAGCCAGGAAAAACATTTTTCGGTGGGTAACAGGTATTTTGAAATAGAAGCATTTCATAGAGAGGAGCTATTTTTGAGGAAGACTTTTGGTTAAACTGAAATGCTTAACTTTGTTATTTCAAAACGCGTGCAAAAGGTTTTGTTCCCCCTCCTGCAGCCCCTCTGGGGTCGACAGACAGAGAAGGCAGCACAATTCCCCCCCGCTCCACCTCCCTTGAGAGCTGTAACGGGTTTGTAGTTGCGTGTGCTCCGAGAGCAGCGTCCCTGTGGGGCTCCCCTCCTCCTGCCTGCACCTGCTCCGCAGCTCTTCCCCGAGAGGAGCGGGAGCCATCGGCTCCAGCCCACGCTCGCGCAGACTCTTCCTCGGGTTCGTTAGATGAGCGGCGATGAAAAGCCGTGGCTGGAACAGCCACCTGCATGCTTCTCGGGGGCCCCTGGGGAGCGCAGCGCGAGGGAATACTGCAAGCCTGGCCTGATAAATGAGCTGTGATTTCAGGCCCATGAACAAATTGGTTTCCCCTTCCAGGCAGGCACACAACTGTCAGCTGACGATTGCTTTATTTATTGCGTTGGCCTTTGCAACCAGGAACTCTTGAGGATAGAGGGAAGGAGTTCCAGTGACAAGAGAGCAGAAGCATTTAAACTTTGTTCCGGAAGCCCGATGCAATTCTGCTGCGTGCTTCGAGGCGCAGTGATCTGAACCCAGACCAGGCAACAAATGGGCAGAAGATGGCAAATATCCAGGCCACAGAGGAGAGCAATTGAGAAATTATCTCATTCCTTCCTGTGGTATTTGGTGCCAGACATAATCTTAGCTCTTGTCTTCCAACAGTGCCCAGTCGTTGCTGCTGCACACATGCACTGAGGAGAGGTCAGGGACCTTTTTCTTGAAAGATAAAACCTCTCCCGTTGCACGTTGCTTGTGCACCGTTAATCACTACAAAAACCTGGAGGTTGCCTTATGTGCTTGTGTAAGCATTTTCTGCTGCACTTCTGAACCCGCGCCGCATCTCTGCTGAGGTTACGTTAACTGTGAGCCAGAATCCTTGGAAATCCAGGCCTTTTCAAGTTCCTGTGTGCTGAAATTCCTTTTGGAGCATCTCTGCTCTTTCCAGGCTCCCACGACACGCTCACCAGTGTGCTGATTTCAGACAGATCTGCCCTCACTGTGAAATGGTAGAAACCCCTCAGACCATGCGTGGCTCTGGACAGCAGAGAGCATCAAGGAAGAAGACTTCTAAATGGGTGAGTCAGATAACAGAGAAAGGGAAGAGGAAATCAAGGCAAGAATTCTCAGAAAAGTTTATTCCTCTAAGGGAAGACTTTCAACCTTTCCTGTACGGAGTGATAAGCATTTAAGGGTTGGCAAAAAAAAATAATTGGTGCTTTCTTAAAGGTCAGCTAGACGACTCGACAGGGAATAGGGAACAGTAGGAATGAAGAACAGTCCTGGTGCTCTATGTTGAACTCTCTCCAGTTGTTAAAAAGAGCAAATTTTATCACCACAGTTGTACTTTACTTCCTGTGTAAAAGGAGATGGTGCTCTAGGCTACAGAGGGGAGGTGGTGAGCAGTGGTGGTGGCAGCAGAACCAGCAGGGTCTCCGCAAAGGGGCCAGAGGACCAGAGCTTGGGGAGGACAGACGTGCAGGGGAAGCAGCAGAGGGAAGGAAAGGAAAGGGAAGGGCACTGGGGAAGATGAAGGAATCTGGAAAAGCAGCATCTGATACTGAGCAATGCTGTGGCAAAGGCTGGAGGGAACTTGTTTGTATGTAGAGATCCAGCCCTGCCATGGGCACTGGAGTGTGCGTGCTTCGCGGGGTCCCTGCCGCCCTCCCTGCCAGCTGGGAAGGGACCCCAGCCTCGCCAGGGCTGCACGGACACGTCTTGCGGGTGTTGTGCTCATCAGCAGGGCCACGGGTTTGGTGCTGACCCATCTGAGCAGATACTCCCTCCACAGCCAACCCCTCAAGATGTGACAATTATTTTATGACTGCCCTTTAATCCCAGGACAGACTCACGGCCACGTGGTCACTATTTACCTCCCCGTGGGCCTCCCCAGAAGCTCAGCAAGTCATCCCTTTTCTTTGGTAGAAGAGCACTGTCACACTTGTGAGCCCATTTGCCCAATGGAGCATTATAAAAAACCCAGCCCGTTCAGAAGGCAAAGCTGCAAACAAAACCATGTTTATTAGAACAAACAGTTTGGTGAGACCAGATGGCCCCAGCATGGAGAGCTGGCTGCGCTGCCCCTGCTGTCTGCCGAGCTTTTGGGCTGGAAGGTCCTGGAGGTTCAGCCCTGCCTCGTAACCACCAGCACGGGGTTCGCCTTCTGCCTGCCTGTCAGCCCAGGCACATCTCACGCTCACAAGTACCTGCCCTTGGCTCCTCGTGAGCAGCCAAGTGTGCTTTCTCCATTTGCTGTTCTCTCTTTTACCTCTCCTGGAGCAAACCGGCCGTGGGTCGTTTGGCAAGTCGCTGTGATTTGTCTGCGTGCTGGAGCCTGGCACGTCGGTGCTCTCTGTCTGGGAGCCCCAGACTGGCTGGGAAGCATTTGACAGAATCCATTACAAAGGGCTTACAGCAATTCTGATAAAGTAGCAAGATCAGTCTAAAAGGAAACAGATAATGTTTCATCTGAAACTGGTGCATGGAAGGCAGCTCGCACGAGGCGGAGTTGAGAAACAACGAGGTTACAAAATTTTCTGAGGAAAATTCATTTCTAGAAATTGCTAGATTGTCACCTATCCCCACAAGTCCATACGATTCAGAGAAGGTTTTTTCTTTCTATCTTTCAGTGAGGGAATCCAGCATTTCTTTTCAAATACGCTTGGGAGTGACAGCATCTTTTCCCTCAAGAGCATCCAGGGTGGTGTACCCGGTGTTAAGAGCTGGATTATTTGCAGGCAAAGCTTCGTCGTGCTGTTGCCAGGAACTGTAATGCCGGTAAGTGGTAGAAGTGAGGGACACGTTTTTCTGCCTTCTGGTCTTAGTTCTGCCACAGCATCCCCTTGGCCCAGTCACCTCCCTGTGGTTTGGTTTTAGGTGCTAACACAGGGTAACAATTTACATTTTGACCACTGTTTGCTGTTAGGGTCAGAAGAGGGCTTGCCCTGAGGCAAATGCTTCTGGAGAAAGGGCTAGTGGTGAGAAGGGATCTCGGCTCTGTCTCCGCATCTCTCAGGCGTGTGACAGGGGATGCCGGGCCCACATGATGGGGACAGTGCAAAGCAGGTAACGGTGCTTAACAGCACCTTCTGCTGGCCCACGAAGAGTCTCCCTGGCAGGACAGGGGTTTGGGCAAAGGGAGAAGCATTATTAACACCTGCTAGCCAGAGCTCAGAAACGGTAGGAACGTATCCCAAGCAGCCTGCAGTCAGTGCCTGCACACCGTGAGCCCGCAGCTCCAGCCCTGACCAGCCTTTCAGTACTTTGTTTTCCCTTTAAAACGCTTAAACCCAACATCTCCAAGTCAGGACTCTCTGTGTTGACCTGTACTTCTGGAACAGGTTCAGGACGTATTGAAACAATACTAGGAACAAAACCCAGTAACCTCCAACTGGCTTCCAGGGAATCTTAACGTGCATTTGCAAGACAGATTCTATGACTGCACCGCTGCAGTCTGTGTCCCCACGTTACCGTAAAGGGAAAGCCAGGCGGATCGGCATTCCACACCGAGCTGCATCACTGGGTGCAGAGATCCAAACACCCCTGGAGTCTGGAGCGGTCCGGACACACAGGCTGAGGGTCCAAACCCGTATCCAAGTACTGGGGGCCAGAAGTTTTACCTCTTCCCTCTGAACCACCCAGCACTGGCCGTAGGCTTGTGCAAGCTGGTGGCCTCTTGTATCCAACATTACGTTCCCAGGCAGAACCGAGCCAGCCAGGAGAGGCACAGATCCTGCCGACAGTTTGTCGGGGCGAAGAAACAGTTTGTTACCGGAGAGTCCCAAACCTTTGCTTCCTCAGTCCCTGCAGGTCTGGCACATGGAAAGCCCAGAGGCACTGAAGTATCCCACTCAAGCAGCCAAGTGTTAACAACCTCTCCAAAGTCTAATTTGCCTTTGATATAGACTTAATTGTTTGCGTCACCCACTGGGCTAGGGGGAGGGCTATAAAAGGGGCTGCAGCCATTGTCTGAGGCAGAAGAGAGCCCAGAAAGAGCTCCCTCTCCCAGTCTTCCTCACTCAGCACAGTAGTTCCAGCCTGTACATCATGCAGCTGGTGGCCAGCCTGGCGTCCGTTCTGCTGCTGGTGTGGAGCGTGAGAGCCACGGCGCTGCCCGGAGAAGAGAGACTCGCACTACAGAACGTCAGGGTGAGTGTGTCGCACCCTGTGCAGGGCTGGGTGAGGTGGGAGCACACAGAAGCCAGCTGGAGCCAGGGGAGGGGTAGTGAGGGCAGTTGGGCTTCACCTGCTGCAAACAACTCTTCCACCCCTCTGTATTCCAAGGCGTTACAGCTTCACACACTGGTGGAGCATGGGCTGCTACTGCAGCTTACCAGCCCATTGATTTAAGAAAGGTACCAGGGCAGATGCCAGAGGGCTGCAAAAGTGAAGCCTGAGATAAGCAAAAACTGGCAAAAAAGAACAGAAAAGGGAGGGAAAAGGAGAAAATTATATTGCTGAAAGAGTACAGCATGAGAGAATAAAGCAGAGTACTAGGGAGGGAGAGAAAAGATACGTAATTGGTAAAATGATCAAGGGAGATGATATTTTAAATAGGACTCATGGGAAGGACAAATGTTTAAAAGATGGGTTCGGTAGGAAAGTAACAGAGGAATAATAAATGAAGTAATTATATCAGAATAAAATTGCTTTTTCCAGAGTAGTATTCACAAGGGGAGTTATACTGACATAGTTCTGCTAGAATAATTACACTCTGAACCAGCACAGCTTTATGCAGTGGCAGAACTTATTATAGCAATATAATTATCCTACCAACTGGCAAAACTCTACTATTATAATGGCTATAGCACTATAATAACTTTGTTTTGCTGGACTATTTCCCTAAGAGGCCAAAGGGGTGGGAAGCAGCAGCATAACATAATCACGAGCGAGTGCTCTGTTCCGCTCGCCCCTGCCCCGCGGTTCCCTCACCTGCGCGTTCCTCGCGTCCCTGCCGCTCCTCTGCGCCGGGGTTACTGTCCCCACGCTCCGCCAGCCCCGCTCTCAGCTCCGTCCCCGCGGCTGCCGCTATTTCAGCCCCGCAGAGGAGCTACCCAGGGAAGCGAAGGATCCCGGGGATGGTTCCGAAGGCACTAACTTCTCCTTTGTGTGCATCCACATCGTTTTTTCTGCCTTAGCGTTGGCTCCAGCTCATCCATCAGTGTCTCACTGCTTCAGGAGCAGGCTCACATCCCATTAACAACAAAACTGGCTGCAAGAAAGAAACGTGCGCAGTGCGAGGTGCTAGGGCGAGCATTCTGCTAGAGATCAGGGCTTCTGCAGCTGGCTGGGATTAACCCTTCTGGGGATCACTGTGAACTTTCAGCTCTGCCTTCTCACAATAACAAATCCAGTACCTAGAAAGTAAACTCTTTCTGGTACAAATGCTAGTTGCTGGGAAAGAAAGAAACAAGTTGTAGGGAATAAATGGGTACATGAGGCTTTAGTATAATGAATTTAAGTGTAATGATGCTTAGTCTTCTACACGCTGTGGCTTACGAACTAATCATGTAATTACAAGAGATGTAACGATTCTCTTTAGAGCATTCCACATACTGAAAAATTGTGAGATACTGATGAGCCAATCCCTACAGTGACTACTGCTGTAACTCAGAGAAATGTTTTAAGTATGAAGAATATCAGGATATTACATATAAACCACGATAAAATGCACAACAGTGCGAAGGAAAGATCTGCACATTCTGACACGCTGGCGGAGGTAGTACAGGGAGCTGTGCCCCAACCCACGTCTGCTTAGGTCTCGAGCTGCTGCCAAAGCATCTCCTGCAGCTCAGGAACAGCTAGAGAGGATGCTGGCAATGGATTAGTGCAGGGGAAGAGCTGCCTGGTTTCACTAAGAGCCACGGCCGATCATGCGTAAGGAACATCCCCCAATAGCAGGCTGAGTTTTGCCTTCCCCACCCGAGTCGGAAGCTGCTGGCTCTCCTTGGAGCAGGTTATTTCAAGACAGCACTTGCAGCAGGGAAAGAAGCTTACAAGGAGGACATGACCCAGGAGACACATTTAGCTGCATTCCCTGGTCCCTGTCCATCTCCCAAAGGCTCAAGACATTTCTGTATTTGCAGCACAGGAGTAGGAATCAGGACAGGCACAAACTGGCTTTTTTATTTTCCTCTGCTACAAACATAGCATGTAATTCTTTTATGCCTCAGTTTCTCTTGTGTGGAAGCAGAGTGATAGTTACAAGAGCTAAGACAGCGGTTAAAAAAACATCCATAAACATTCTGTAACGTAAACTCAAAATAACTGCTGCTGCCTGTATTTATCCATCCTTTGGGTTGCTCACCAAGTGGTGCTTAGGGACAGAGCCAGCGGTAAACACGGCACCTGCGAGAAGTGACAGAGGAAAGTGCTTCTGAGAGTCCCATCCGCACGGGAAGCAGGATCTGCTCCTGTCAAACCCTCCCTCCCAGCTCGTCCAGAGCCAGCTCTCTGTGCTAAGGAGTCACAGACACCAGGAACGCTCAGGCAAGAGGTTAATTCCTCAGATTTGCTGGATGTAAAGTTAAGAGACACGAGGTAACTCACGGCTTTTTGCTGATGGGAATCCCTCAAGCCCCAAAGCACAGGCTGGGCTCTCCCGTGCACTGCTACAGCAGAGGGATGGAGCTCAGCAACTCCTCGTTCTCTGCCTTCCCCCAAGGTCAGGCTATTGAAATACAGGTTCTTGTTCTTGAAATACAAGTTGCCTGCCTCCGCTGATTAAATACTTCCCTCCAGAGACTTAGGGCATCTCTCTCCCCACCAGCCCAGCCCTCTCCTTTGGTACATTTCATTCTCAGCACTTTGCGGTGGGTCGCAGCTCCCGGTGTGGTTAATTTAATATTGCCCAGGATTCTGGGGCTCTTCCCCGACCTTCCCCGGGCAGATGCTGGGCAGCCGGAGCAGCAAAGGCAGCATGAGCTTGCTAGGAGAGAAGCCAGCCTGGCATTCACTGAAATCTCCTTAGTGCGGGCACCGAGGGACTTTACAACCAATTTGTGGCGATTCATGAGCAGCTCTTTTCGGGTTATAACGTGGCACGTGCTCCTCTCCCCGCCCAGCCGGCTGAGCTGGCCGGGGCCCAGAAGTGACCTCTGCAGCCACAGATTCCTTTGGTCCGATGGGAAAAGGGTCAGCTCTGAGGACAGGGTGCGAGGGAGATGGGGGGAGACTCCACGGGGGATGCCTGCACCCTCGCAGCATCCCCCCGCCCGGGCAGCCGCGGGGCCTCCGCGTCACCTTCCCCTGCCCTCTGCCCGCAGGAACAGAGCACGGCGCGGAAAGACGCCATCCTGAAGATGCTGGCGGGCCTGCTGGACAGCGTGGACGCGGGGCGCGAGGCGGCCTCCCCGGACGTGGAAGAGGAGGCCAAGCTGGAGGAGGAGCGGGCGGTGCTGGGGCGGCTGGCCCAGCTCTCGCAGCGGGACCGCAAGGCGCCCTGCAAGAACTTCTTCTGGAAAACCTTCACCTCCTGCTAGTGCCGTCCCGCCCGGCCCCGCCGGCCGCCAGCTCCCTCCCCTCCCCTCGGCCGCCCCGTCCCCCCAGCTCGCTCCCTGTGCTCCTGCCCCGCTGACAATAAAGCTATGGCGCCCCGCGGCCTGGTCTCTGCTCTCTGCGCGGGGCGCGGGGCCGTGGGGGGCGGCGGCGCCATCTTGTGGGGTGGCCAAGGGGGGGCGGCCATTTCGGGCAGGCGAGGGGCGCGCCCTGGGGCCGCGGCTTCTGCCCCCCGGCCGAGAGCAGCCCCGCGGTGGGAGCCGTGAGGCGGCCGCCCAAAGCTGCTGCAGCTGCTCGCTCGGCCTCTGGGGGACCCAGGTGGGTGTGCGTGTCCCCTCTGTGCCAGGGTGGGCGGGCGAGGCGAGGCCCAGCTGGGCAGCAGAGGTTGTGCCCGGTGGGGTCGGGCCGAGGGGCCGTTGGGAGAGGGGGGTTTGGTCCCAGGACTGCAGGAGAGCGGCCCCTGGGGCTCCTTCCCGCGCTGGGGGTGGCTGGGGGGGATGTGGCGGGGCCGCCGTGCCCACAGCCTGGCCCGGGCCCGCTCTGCTGAGCTCCCTGGGACGTTCCTGAGCGCTCTGGGGCTGCGGGTGCACCCGAAACGCTGGGCAGCGCATCCAGAAACGGTTTAAATATCCCCTCTGCGAGCCCCCGGCCAAACAGCTCCTGAGGCTGCTCTGGTTCTCATGGTCTCTTGCTGTCTCATCATCTTGATTTTTTGAAAAACAAAACACCTGATTCCTCTTACGCACCCTTTCGGGTGCCATTTGCTGCCTGGGGAGCAGCCGGCCCCGCTGCTTTCATTCCTTTTGCCTCGCCGAGGAGATTTTTGAGCCTTGTTCTTGGACCTGCCAGGGTGGAGATGCGGAAGGCAGACGTGTCTCTCAAGGGGACTGCTGGGGCCCTGTGCTCACATGCTGGCAAAACAGAGGTAAGAAATTCAGCTGCCGTGTTTTTTTGAATTCTGGGTGTTCCCGGGTCAGGTTCTGGAGCTCTGTGGCGTTGCTGGGGGTGAGCACGCAGAGCAGCAGCTGGGCCTTGCAGAGCCCTGCTGGGGAGGACAGAGGCAGGTCCTTGTAGCCTCTCGCTTTTCTACCTTTACGTTTTGTTTTCGGAGGCCGCCGACCACAAGGTCGCTCATCTCAGTAGCGGCATTTTGGATTAATCAGCAGCCAGCCTGTTCTCTTCCACTTGAAGTGACGCTTCCAGCTCTCCCCTAATGACGAGTGACACAACCTCGATGGCTCGCCACCGCCGCCGCTTTGCTCAGTGCCAGGCTGCGTTTTCACTGCGTCGTTTGCCCCAGTAGCGTCTGGCTGCGTGGCTGTGGCTTGCAGGAGGAGTCAGAGCCCCGTGGCTTGTTTTATTTTCCACTCCGTAATGAAAAATAAGATCCGTGCTGAGGGAACTCAGGGTATGGGTAATGGGATATGGAGCTTTCCAGCAGTGTTGCCTGGAGCACCCAGCTAGGACACAGGAGACCTGGTTTTATGCCTCACTTTCCTGCTGGCATTTGTATTTTGTTGTTACATCCCTTTCCATACGTCAGTTTCCCTGTCTTTAGAATGGGGCAACAGCTTTTTTTATAATTTGTCTTAGAATACCCAGATGGCAGTGGTGTATACAGGCTAATCAGAGCCCTTATTGTTACTCACACCCGCAGAGCAGTATGAGACCGACCAGGGTGCTGGTACCCAAGAAGTATTTCCTAAGAGTTGCCTTATCCACCGTTAAATCTTGTCTGTGATGATAATGTTCAGGGCGATGTGTAGTGAAAACGAGAGACCCCCGCAGCACGCAGGCATAGAGGTTACTCCTGACAGTGTGGCTGCTCAACAGGCTGCGTACGCTGTGATGTTTAGTGGTTCCTGGAGGAGAGAGTAGTCCTGCAACTCATGGTTGGAAGTGAACGTGGAAGTCGAACTCTGCTTTCATCCCTGCAGACGGTTCCTGGTTCTGCAGGCTGAGGCGCGCTGGCCGAGCACCCGCAGGACGCCGGAGTTGCCGGCGCACGTGCTGTGGGCCGGCGCCAACCCGGCTGAGGCAGCTTCTTTCATCAGGGCTGAAATCAGTGCTTGGGCTGGATTCAGTTTTGCCCTTTCCTTGGTGGGTTGGTTTGCTCAGGCTGATGTGATGCGAGATCCTGCCCAAGGACAGCGCTGAATATTGGGGAGTGTCGCGCGATAGATCGGGTTCGACGGGAGGGGCTTAACAAAGGGCTATAAATAACGTCATCCGTGGGCATTTTCTGTTTCAATTTTCACGGAAGAATTGTGAGTCTTAGCGTGTTATACGTCAAGCAGGAGGGAGCGAGAGTGTGGCATTTCTTTTTTAGGTGCAACAGCCAGTGCATTTTAATATCTTTGTCATAGCTCAGCATAGTTGTGTGTGTGACAAGGGGATGATACCTATGAGCCATCTCCAGATTGTTTTTAAAAGTGAAAAAGACAATTTAAAAAGAAAGAAAAAACTGCCAGAAGGCGAACTTTTAGTCAGCTGGCACATACAGTGCTGACCTCACCTAGTTCAGTGCACACTCCAGTGGTGTTCACTGTATTTATTTTCTAAAAAATTTTTTGTGAACCTTAAGCTAACGCGTGCTTATGCATCAAGCTGCAGGCAAGGGAAGAAATTACCATGGGGCCAAGCTCAGCTGTGAACCTGCAGCGTATTTAATACCCAGGGGTAGCTCTGGGTGTGCGTGTCCCATCTCGTGGTCAACGTGAAGTAGCCTGAGGTCGCTTCTTTCTTGGTGAAAAACACAGTAAATGTGTTCTGAGATCAGAGCACGTGCGTATGTGGACAGGTACGACAGGAACTAGGTGGGTATTCATCTGAAAGTTAGTAGCGACTTCTTTGTACGTGCTTTTAGTAGTGAAGGTCTTGTTTTAATGTGAGCTGGCAGGGAATCGATACTTCGCTCTGTGCATTTTCAGCCTGGGACAAAGGAGAGCGTCGCGTCCTGACCGCGCTTCACGAAGGTACTGTCTGTCTGCAGTACCTGGCAAATGGAGTTCAGTTCAGCGGGAACACGACGGTATTGCCGGGCCTTGTGTCCGTCATTCTGAAAAACGCGTGGCCTGTGAGGCACCTTCAGCATCGATTGCAGCTACGGAAAATTGGAGTTAAAGCTGGTACTGCAAGGAGAGTGAAGCACAAGGTTGCACAGGGTGTCTGTTGTCTTGGCTCGTTGTCACATGTGGCTCTGCTCAGAAACACTGACCGTGTGTTTGAAAAGCAGCGAGTCCATTTCTTTTTCAAAAGCCACCAGTTGTCAGGTTAACGGCGTATAAGCAGTCAGGTACAAACTGGGAAAAGAGTAGCTGGGCTTGCGCTACAGGGGAGTCTTTTCTGCACGGAGTCGGGTGAATCCCGCTGTTGCTCTTGGTCCCAGGCAGCCGGGTAGCGGCTCGCAGGATGTGCTGTGACAGGACACTTGTTTTTGACAACCTTCATCTGCTAAGCTGGTGGCTTCGCTCGCAAGGAGCTTGACAGCGTCCCTGTGGCACGGTCGGGCTGCTTTTATTTATCTTCAGAGATTTGTAAGGAGCTACAGTCAGAGTTCCCACGGAGGCAGTAGATGATGAAGTGCAGGTGGGTAAAAATGAGTTACCCGGAGACACACAGCAAACTGGGACTTGTCAGCATAGGGGGAACTCTCAGAGTGAAGCTTCTGTTGTCATTAAAGTTGCCTTTTATTTCATAATAGTCACTGAGCCTGTAAAGGGGGAGATATTTGGGAGTCTGTGATAGAGCCTGTGTCCACAGAAGCAAGGCAGGAGCTGGTGGAGAAGAGCGCGCTGGTGTTCATCACCCTGTGTGAATAAACCCTTTGCAGAAGCCTGGGAGTACACCGAGAGACGAGAAACCAGCAGCCCGTGACCCAGCGTGCTGAGGAGCAGCTGTACCCCGTGCCGAGGGGGAGCCGCGTAACTGCCTGTGCCGAGCCCGCCGGCCTTCTTGTACCAGACGTGTCTCACCTGCGTGTTCCTCTTTGCTAATTCCAGCACCTCTGGAGCTCACAGGTCTCACTCTTGGATTCGTATCTCCTTGTGCAGCCTTGGGAGGGAGGTACCAGATGAAGAAAAGCCGGCACGAAGATAGGAGCTCTGGAGAGAGCTTGTTTGAATCGGGGTTCAAACCTTCCAGCCCGTCTGCTTCCCACTTGTTAAAATTATGTAGGGCTTGCAGAAAGTCTCCGAGGAAGCGTTTGGGAGGCGAAGGAAATCTGAACGATTCCAATCCGTGTCTTCCGGCTCCCCAGAGAGTGCCGCAGCTGTAAGTGCCAGCCTGGGCTGGGTGAGGGCTGTTGTCCTGCGGGACCACAGCCTGCGAGGGAATAAGTAGCTGTGCCGGAGGAGGGAGCCTTCTGTTTCCCTGGGCAAAGAGTGTTCAGCTGGGAGTGAGGAATTTCTGTTCTGGCAGTACCTTGGGGACCTGAAGTACTGTTGTTTTAAACCAATTAATGTTTAGTGTAAAAAAAGATAAAAAAACATAAGCAATCTTTCCAGCTGGGACCTCGTTGAATTTGGCTTAAGGTCAGGCCTACTTTATAGTGTAGGATTGTTTGCTGGTTAGGTAAGTCCACTGTTAAAAATGTCTGCTGGGCCGTGCTTGGCTGGTCTGTTTTACTCTGTTCTTGATAGGGAGGAAGAAGCCAAGGATTTATGGCTGTGGAAAGCTGCTCACTCCTGGCTTGTACGTTCCAAAAACTGTCTGGGACACTGTCAGTCTGTTATTTTATACACGTTGTAGCTTCACTCACTGCTACATAGAAGGAAGAGTCTTCAAATCTACTTGATTTTGCTGTGAGTTAATGTATTTGAACAAGAGCAGATTGTCTGGATGGCACTGGGTGTGCTGGTCTGCGTTAGCGAGCCTAGCACGGGCAGCAGTTTAATTAGTGAAGACAGGAAAAGGAGAGTATTTCATACAGAGCTTTTTACTCTTCCAGTTAGGACACGACTCTGTGCAGGGAGGCCCTGCTTTGAGTGAAAACCCAGAGGTGAGGCCGCGGCTGTACAGCGGCCTTTTCGCTCTGTCCTTGGCCTGGTGCTGCTGATCTCGTCAGTGGCGAATCCGTCCCGCGGAGAGGGGTGCTCTGCCAGAAACGTCGGTGCAGGTGTACGGGCAGGGAGCTGCAGCTGCCTGGGAAGCCGTGGGTTTGCACTTGAGGAGCCCAGAGCCGTGGGGAGCACACAGCAGTCTGCGCTCTAAAGTGTTGGCTTCCAAACAGTGCTCGGCCCCGTCTGCGAGCTGATGGATTTACCCACTGCTGGGAGCCAGCGGGCTGGGAAGTGCCCTGTGATTGCTCTTCCGGAACGAGAGCTGAGCCCTGATCAGTGCCGGGAGGCAGCTTGCCGTGCCGTGGGACAGAGCAGGCCAGAAGTAGGAGAACTGAGAAGAAATGCCACCAGTAGCCTTGTGCTCAATTCCGGAATAAAAATGTGAATGTCTCCCTGTTGCAAAGCTGTCTGAATGGTGAGTGACTCAGAAGCCGTTTGTTCGAGGGTACATGAACCCACCAAGAGGGAGGTGCGGGAATGTCCTCCCTCCCTTTAACCATTTAGTCGCAGGCAGGCTTGCATTTTGTCAGTCGTCTTATGGTGTTACTGTGTCTTGGTATAAAATATGAAGTCACTGAGTGTTACTGCTGCAAGGAGACAGTGGGTTTGAATGTCTGTACGTGCGTATTCTTCTCTTCAGGTGCGTAGTTGCTTCCGCATTTATTTAACTATCAGTCGCGCAGGAGTCCTTGTGAGATGATCCACCTTTGCCAACGCTCTCGTGTATCAAACACGAATGATTGTTCCTGTTTTACAGGAGACAAACCCAAGTCCCAGCTAATGTTTCAAAGACCCTGCAGGAAACAAGCGGGAAGGTGGGAGCCACGATCCAGGAAGTCACTTTCTTGGAACACAAGATTCAGCCATGTCCAAATCACTGTGGCTGGGGAGCTGCCCGCAGTTGGAACAGTCACAGCCCCAAGCAACGCTCTTGGCGCAAGTGATGTGCCAAGAGCAGCCTTGTCTTTGTCAGCTCCTGTGTCAGTCGCAGGATGGAGGCAGGCAGAGAGACAGGTTAATATGTTTCCTGTGTCTGTAAGCCCTGTCCTGACAGCTGGTCAGCTCTGGCTGCAGGCCTTTGTGGCCTCTGAATGGCAGGCCATAAATCAGAGCTGGCACTTAAAAGAGGAGTCCTAATGAAGGCTGAGAGATTCGAGGAGAATTGTTTTCCTGAGTCCCATCTCATTTTCACACATGCACATACAGACGTTTGCTCTGTCCCTCAGAAACAGGGAAAGAGGCTTCACCTCTCTGGGAAGAGAGACTGTGGTAAATGAGATGTCGCAGGCAAACACTGCCCTGGCATTAAGGGGATTTTTTCCAAATTATTTGAAAAGGCTTGGCAGGAGGGCTGAAAGTGTGAGTAACACAGAGCACTGTAGCTGGAGACAGCCTCATGAGCCCTTGGGAACGTCCCAGCGCGGAGCACGGAGGCAGAACACAGGGGAACTCCGTCTCCTGGAGCCTGTGCTGCACAACACGTGGGTCGCCCAGGCGGGCAGCCAGGGGGTGTCGCTCAGGGTGGCTCCCCAGAGGGCTGCGGCGCTGCAGGCTCGGCCCAGCCCTGTGTCGTCTTCATGGAAGCGGGTACGAGGTGCCCCAGGCTGGCCCCAAGAGCGAGCTGGCGGGAGGCGTGTGAAATGCTGTTTGCAGAACGCTGCTGGGCTGGCCGTGGCGACTTAACGCACCGGCCACTTGGCCAGGATGCAGATGGCTCCCATCCTGCAGCAGATGTTTGCCTGCTGCTGCCTTGACTCTGCCCCTTTGTTGGGGGGTGTGTGGCACCACGCAGGTGTCATCTAAAAGGTGAGCTTCTGTTTTCCCATAACTTCTGTGGAAGTGGTTGACTCTTCTCTGCCATTTGGACTCTCCTTGTGCCCGTTTGTTCTGGGAATACAAATAATATTAACAGGAGGAAAAACCTGAAGAATGAGGAGTCCTGCTGGGAGATGACCCTTGATTGCCATGCCCTTACACAGACCCCTCAGGCACGAGTTCTCACGTGTGGCCGTGGAGCCTCTTCTTGCTGTGTCTGCACGAGGCTTTCACAATAACAATAACTCAGTTGTGTGATTTATCCTGACTATCTGTATGGCAGGAGGCAGTACAGTCCCACAGCCAAAGCTGGTTCTCAGGCCTTCTTTTAACAGATCTGCCCCAAAAATGCAGCTGAAGATCTTGCAGTATGAGTAGGAGAGGAGGGAAATGAGAGAACGTGCGAGTGACTGCCGAGGCCACCGGCAGAACAGCAGTGCTGGGGTGGGACGTGGGTCTGTAGGCTTGCAGATCCAGTTAAAACTGAAAGTTTGCTGCTTTGAGTTCCTCACCTGTCTGGAGGTTGCAGTGTATTAGAGGGCAGCGTTACAGTGATACAAGAATAAAAACCTCACGGTCTTAGGCGACTTTCTTAAATGAAAATATGTTTCAAAGCGAAAAACCATTTGGTCCATCTGTGTCCCATTACTGAGCTGGGGCCATCATCCATTTTCATTAGCCAGGGCCTGAGCGCGTGGGTGGGGACGGAGGCCGAGGCAGCTGCCCTGGCCACCGGGCTAAAAAGCACCATATGGAAAAGCCTAATGTATGTTAACAGGCATCGGAGACCAAAATTGAAAGAATAATGATCCCTCCACATGCAGTAGCCTCGATGAGGCAAACTCTCAGCACCAATCTGTCAGCTGCAATTTTGGGTCATTACAGGGCTGCCGAGCAGAGGCTAGAGACAGGCTGGAGTAATCCGACTGCAGCGAGAGCAGTTCTCCCGGCCGGGCTGGTGCTCTGGCTCAGCTCCTCTTTGCTAACACACATCAAACAAAATATATCCCATTCCTCAGAGATTCTTCCTACAGGGCCTCAGGGGATCCCAGCCAAACGTCTAAGCGGCGCGCGATGGTCTTTTAATTTGCTGGCGGCTCGGTGTTGCTCCTGCTACTTCAGATAAACACACGCTCTAGCCAGGCTGTTTCGCTTTTGCCTGCCCCGCAGAGATGTACCTGAGCTATTTTCATTTTGACCTCCCCGAGTTTCTTCTTTCAGTTTTAACTGTTAGCTAAGGAGGCTCAGAGCTTGGCTGGAGCCGGGCAGAGCTCTGCGCTGTGAGGGCCTCGGCACCCAGGTTGGAATCTGGGTTAAATCCGATATCCTTGCACCAGGTTAACCCTACATACGGATGACCCTGCCTGCCTTTCCGGCGGAGCGGAGCGTTGCTGGAGCAGAGTGAGCTCCTCAGCTGTTTGGTGGCTGGCGGACGTCCCTGGCAGATGACTCGGGCAGTTTAGGATATCCTTTCATGAGCTGTGTGCCCAATTTTAAATCAGAGGGCTCTAGCGGCTGCCAAGTCTACCTGCACTCCCCAGCAGGGCCAGGGCCTCCAGGGCTTGTCAGCAGCAGCTCTCCGTGCACACAGCTTTGAGACTCAGCAAAGGGTGGCCCTGCTATTAGTGGGTAAAAACAGGTGGTGGGGAGTTCAGCAGGTGTGAAAAAGTCACAAATGTAATCACTTATGCTCAGGTAACTTCTTAAGAAGTATTTGAGTACCAACACCTGAGCATTTGGTTTTGGACAGCCAGGTTATAGCTCTCTCTGAAATGCAGATTTTTCTGTGATAGAAGATAGTGATGTGTGGGCTTGAGCTCGCTCCTCCTTTGTAATGCTTCTGTTTAACTGTGTTTTGTTGGAAAGTGTATTTAAAAGCCATCGCTTTCTTTTTACAGATTCCCTCTATTGTTCAAGCTTTAGTTACGACTCCTGCTGAAACTTCAACGTTCTGGATTTCACTAAGCGTGTTGAAAAGCCAGGAGAAGGAGGCCCAGGTAAGCATCCCACTCATGTGAAAGACAAAGTTAAATTTCTCTATGAAACAATAGCAATCTCACCGCAAATCCAAATGTTTGCTGTCCCCCAAAACAAAAGCACACAGGAGTTTTGCTGGTTATCGCTTTGTCTAGATTTCTCTGAGAGAAGCAAAGATGAGGAAAGAAGCTGAGGAGTAAAGCGTGTGTGCAGCACGGAACTGTTGCCCTGCATTTTGGTGGGTTTGGGTGGGGGTTTTGTTTTTTGTTTGGTTGGTTATTCTTTTCTGTAGTGCAAGAAATAAGAGCTTTAGGAGGGAATTCTGAGGAAAATTAACTTAGAACTAGACTGCAAAACACTTGAACGTTTGAAGTTTGAACATTTCCAGTTGTTTTGTGCAGAAGCAGAGCTGACATTCCTGCCTTAAAAAATGATGGGTAAGACCAGTCCTTGCAAAAAGCAGTGCATCTAGAAGGTACCCCTGGTTTCTCCTAGGAGACAGGAGCAGTCAGGGATCCCAGACTTCTTTGAAGGGGGGTCGGTCGGAAAGCCAAAAGCTGGGAAAGACATATTATTCCACTGTGGCAGTAAGCAAGAGTTCGACACAACTGGTTGCCTGTTAGGTTTGTGTTTTGTTTTGTTTCTGGACTGCTACGGTCATTTTAATATGCGGGTTCTGATTGATGCGACCGTTGGCTCTGACACGGCCTTCAATCTATTTTCTCCAAGTCAGGAATGAGGCTGTGTGTATTCAGCGAGGACTTTAGCCAGAGGGAAGATTTGTCCATTTCAATGTATCATACTAACTCCTTAATGTCTGAGCAGTAACTCTTATTTCGGGAGCGCTTTGAGCTGGCTTTGCTGTTTGTCTAGATTAGTGGAGTAATAGCCTTTTTGTTAGGAAAAAAATGAGGTTGTGGACAATTGCAGAGGAAGAGAAACGGTGAAAAATGTTTTTGAGTTGGACGAGGGTGAGTAGAAAATGCATTTGGAGGTATATATGGACAAGGAGCCTGTTGCAAGTGGGTTTCGAATTTGCCACTCCTGGTGCTGGCAAAACCTATTTGTCAGCACGTCCCTAAAACCTGTTCTTCAGCACGTTTCTCACCTTCTCCCTCTTCCTGACATCGGAGGGAGCCAAGCTTGCTTTTCAGTCCTCCCTTGACAAAGGAAGGATTTGGAGAGAAGCTACTGCTGGAGTGGGTGCTCTCGCTGGAGACGATGCTCTGGTGGAACATGCTCGGAGCCTTTTCTAAGCTGGCAAGTGACTGCCCAGGCCTTCCAGTCGCTGTGGCAGATGTGTGACCCCAAACTGCTCTCTCCGAGATGGTCGTTCCTGGGTGCTGTTCTGGGAGCTGAAAAGTCTCCCAATTACTTCGCGGGGCCGGGCTGCTTGCTGTGGTAGGTTCAGGAGAGGCTTTTGCTCAGCCTCACTCTGTTCATAGTAGGGAATTCCAGACGGGCTCATCCTTGGTTGGCCGTTATGTCCTCTGGTACAGAGATCTGTCATATTTTTCTTGCTTTGCTCTGCTGTGATCCCCAGTCTGCCTTTCCTCCTTTGAGACTTGACGTTGGACAAGAGAAACAAGTTGGATGTGTGCTATTCACCCACCCACTTTGTTCCCCTTGGCTGTTGGGGTCACACTTGCCCAAGGAAAGCGTGTGGACTGTGCCCGTAAGGTGCACGGCGTCTTTGCTTGGGGAGAAGACAGCGCTGGGTTTCATAACTTTGGCTCTAGCAGGATCTGAGTGGTAACCAAATTCTCTTCCCAGCACAAACAGGGGCTCCAGTGAAGTCACCGACTTGGAGCCAGCCCAGCAGACACGCCGCAGCTACCAAGGATGTGGGCGAGAGTGAGGTGGTAGCTTTGTGAGCTGGTTCAGTTTGTGAGAGCCTGGCTAATGGGACTGGGAAGACAGGCGAGGGGTAAAGAGAGTCTGACCTGCGCAGTTCTTGCTCTGTCTTCCCCGTGGCAGAGTGGAAGTTTTTTAGAGGAGAAAGCAGAGTAACGTGACCGGCACTTCTTACCTGTGTGCTGTCATCCTGCCTTCCCAAGGGGATGTGTGCGCGGTGCGGGGGTTTGCCCTGGAATTCGTGCAGTCGGGCATGAATTCTTACACGTATGTCCATGCGGTGGTTGAAGTGGGCTGGCAGATGTGACAGTTACGTGCTGTTGGTTTCTGCAGCTGTGTACTTGAGCAGAAGTTTTACAGGCATTTACACATTACGATTTTGAGTGTGTATACACACAATGTATAAATTGGGTGTGTGCAGTCTCTAATATATGTGTGTGTGTGCACACCCACAGACACACGTGCTCTGTACTCTGAGCTTCCTGGTGCTCCTGGAGAGGTCATGTTCCGCAGCCTGAGGCCAGCCCCACACAGGTGACAGTTACCCTTGGTTTTCAGAGCTCTCTTCGTGCCAGACAAGCAAAGCTGTCGACTGGTATCTTTACAGAGTTTGGGTTTTTTTTCCTAGGCAATTTGAGCTCAGATCCGAGGGCTTTCAGATGAGGACAGCACTGCAGAATTGCACTGGCTGCCCTCTGGAAGTCAGTTAGTGCAGGGTAGAGAGGACAAGTCCAATGATTTTTTCACTGTTGTAAACAGAATATAAAACAGCAAAGTAGAGTAGACAGCGTGGGAAGGAATAAAGCCTGCCCTAACTGAAGAAATTACCTTCCCTGTTGCATGAGCTTTCTCTGCCTGCTATTTTTTTCCCTGGCATGATTATTTCTTTTCTTGTTTCACAGCAGCCGGGCTGTTCCCCCTGCCCTGCTCCACTCTCTGCTTGCTCTGCGTGCTTGTCTTTTGATGTCAGTCACGCTGTTTGATTTGTAACGGAGGAAGCAGAATGCCTTCTCTGCTGCGTTTGCCCCCCCCAGTCCTCTGAACCCCCCAATGCAGGAGGAATGGATTCAGCCACGGAACAGCAAGCACCGAGCAGTCTCTCAGGGCTCTGCAGAAGCAGCTGGCGTTTGAGAAATAAGGGGCAGTGGGGAGCAATGTCTTCAGGGATCACAGCAAGTGGTTATTACGCTCGTTTGCTCTCCTGGTTTGTGACGCAGGGATGGCCACCGCGCCGTTAGGTGACTGCGCTGTCTCGGCGTAGAAGCCGGGAGGGCCTGTGTGTGCTTTTCCTCCGTTCCTTCAGCAGCCTCTTGCTTCGACGCTGTACCCGGGGTTTGGATCCGGCGGCACGTTCGGATGCGTGCTGTCCTGTTCGTTACCCCTCAAACATTTGGTCTTGGCTGTGAGCATTGCAGTGCTTCTCGTGGAACTGCTGTCAGAAGGCAGGAGCTTTCGAAGGCACGGAGGTGGTTTCTCCCCCAGCACAAGAAGATTTTCTGAGGCAGTGCGTGGTTTTGCGTGGTCCACTTGAGAATAGAGTCGTCTGGGACTCTTGATTGAGTGGATGTGAGGCTGTATTGACTTTATTTTTACAGGATCTCAGAGTTTGTCATAGCTGAAGCTCTTCCTGTAGGAATGTAGCTTTGGCAAAATTTACCTCAGGTAACATTTTTTGCAATCTCAAAACTTGGGGTTAGAGGGAAATCTGAACTGAAGAGCTACCACAGGACTCACCCTAAATCTCGCGCAACTTTAATGAAGGCCTTAGCTGCTCAGCTGGTTTCCAGCCTCCTCATCTTTTCAGTTGGTTCCTGGCCCTGTCTAGTTTTGCAGGGATCGTAGAGATGAGGTCTCTGGATCTTAGTGGTACCAGCCTGAAGGGCCCTGAGTTGGCTGAGCAGCTCTGCTCTTCCAGACTTATTCATGTGTCTGGCTTAGCTGTCTGCACTTGCTGTTGCCACAGGAGAGCTTGGAAACCTTTCCTTGACAGACGTCAGTGTCGAGTAATAAAAACGTATTTTGAGAGACTCTGCAGGGTCTGAGGGAGAGTATGGGCTCATATGAGGTCTCTCCAGTATTTCTATATCCAGTCATTCTATATCCCTCCATTCCATAAGAGATTTTTTTTTTTTCCAAGAATTCCTTTCTCTGAACCTTGACTTTCATGCATGTTGGTGCTTCTCTTGAAACCGGTGGCTTGTCTTTGTGCTACCTCAGCCATGAAGCGTGGAAGGAGGCAGGGGTGCAGGAAGAGAGCGGGAGAGACTTCTCCAAAGGCGTTTGTCATTTCAGGTAGCACCTGAGCTTCCTAAAGGGGATCAGTAACTCATTAAGTCGCAGAGCGCTGGAAACTGCAGTGACGTGGATGAAATCCACTCTGCCTTCAGGCTGGCTTAGCCCCGTGCAGGCGGAAGGGAAGCTGAGCAAGAGGAGCGTCTGCGGGGCCCGAGGGTGGCTGTCACGGTGCCCTGGGGATGCTGCTGCCCCTGGCTGGCTGATGCCCAGCGGCCTTTTGGAGGTGGGAGGTTTCTGGGCAAAGAAACAGGGACGGTGTTGGCGGTGTGCGCGTCGGGTGCCGACAGCCGGAATCACAGCAGCCTTGTCCCTCCACAGACCGTGCCGAAGGAGAGCCAGCGTGAGCACCCAGCGTTCAGCTGCTCAGTCTCCAGGATTGCAATTTGTTGCTCGGCTTTCTTTTTCCAGCACTGGGCAGCGATCGTCAGCTTCAGGGGCCTCATCTGGGCTGTGAGAAACTTGTCAGCCCTGAGATCAGAATTGTCTCCCTGTGCCTCTGCTGCTGAACTGAGCAGGAAGCCTGGTGGGGGATGCTGCTGGAAGTATTAATGTCTGTAGGAATCCGGCACCAGCACAGTTCCGCATGGGTTGATTATTTTTTTGCAATTTTTTTTCGTCTTGTTTCCAGCCAGCATAAAGCCCCCATCTTACATGTGTTGATAGGATCGTTTTAGCAGTCAGTGGGCTGTGGGAAAAGCTGGTCCCCTCTGAGTTCTTGTCCCCTAACCATGCCTGTAAATACTGGTGCTGTGTGATTAATTATTACTGCAGTTGGTTTCTCCTTTGCTTTTATTAAATGGTGTTTTCTGTTTGCAGTCTGCTAAATGGTTTGTTGGCTTTAGTTTTGTTCGTGTAATAACTCCCGCGTTCCTGCCAGCGCCAGCTTCACTGCCTGGGGTAATGATTTTTTGGCTGTTGGAAAATGAGTATCAAAAGGTGTCCGTTTAATTACGGGGTATCTCGGTATAAATTTTCTGCGTGTGTGTTGTGGTGGTCTCGTTGCTGCTGCACATCAGTTTTCCTCCTCTGTGTCCATTTTTGTAGGAGAAGAGGTGAGACTTAGGTTCGATATTACCAGATCTGGCTTTTCACCCTCTGTAATTTTAGGCCTGTCTCTCTATGTGCTCTAACAGGAGTTTGTGGGAAACCTAAATGCTGACTTGGAAAAACGCAGTCTGCAAGCAGTGGGGTTAATAAAGCTTTATGTGCTGTAGCATTGGCTCTCCCAGTTGAATTCCCTGGGGTATTATAGCGGTGTGAAATCCCTGTCTGGATCCACAAACGTTTAAAAGAAAATGGAGTTCATTTTTCTTTTTTTTTTTTTCTTTCCTCCTCAGAGAATCCCCAATAGTAGGAATTCATTTGTCCATCCATCCGCCTGTCTCCACTGCACCGATACCCTTGGAAGTGCCTCCCTCCTGCTGAATTTGGTAGAAATTGGCCGTTGGGCTTTTAAAGTCAGTAAACTAGGTTACACAGATGTGAGCACGGAGGATTTTTGTCTTGTTTCTGTAGCAAGCTAGGTTCAAAAGACATAATTTGTTAACTGTCCCTCTTTACCTTATGGGTGTTCCGGCACGGACAGGATAAAAAACAATCCATGTGTATAAACAGGCACGGAACAGGGTTTGGTGAACACGAGCTTGCGGCGGATTAAAATGCACGGCTGAGAACTGGAAGGCTTTGACATCTCTGAAACGTGTGCCTGGGTGTGCTGTGGTGCTGTCGCCCGAGTGTTCCCGTCCCGTTACCCAGAACCATCTCAACACCCTCTCTCCCTGTTCTGAAACCCTGTAACATGCCCCGTTACTTTGTTTTCAACACCTTCCTGCTCCGACAGTGGCAGCAGCGGTGCTCCCAGCAGCGTTGATAGTGGTTGTGGATGGGCTGGTTGGGGGAAAGAGGCTCGCCCGTCTCCCGCACTCCCCCGCGCAGGCAGCATCTGAAGCTGCTCTGTGCCTCCTCCCACGGCCTGCCTCCCCGCAGAGCTGCCATACTACGGCTCCCTCCAAGAGCCTGCAGCGTTCCTGGTCCATCCGCTCCATCTCTGCCTCTCCCTGCCACGGAGTGAGGCTGAACACACGCCTGGTTTTGAGTAATTGCTCTTCCCAGAACTCAGCAGGCTGAAGGGGGTGGAAGGGAGATAAACATCAGAGTCCAACATCCAGACAAACACAGCAGAGCACACGCAATAAATACATCCGCCCCCAAATGCAAATACATCAGAAGAGATTCCTTCCCCGGGGCTCGGAGCGGAGCAGGCTGGGACAGGAGAGCGGCGCGATGAGGTGAGTGCGGTTGCAGGGACTTCCCCGGCTCCTCTGGCCGCTTGGCTTTGTGCAGACCTTGGAGGGCACGGCCCCGAGTGTGATACCTCCTGGTCACATCCGTTGTCAGGCGAGAAGGGTGTTGGGCATGAAGATTTCAGCCAACTCTGAGACACCTCCTTTGGTGTTGACACCGGCAACTTGAATGTGTGGCTTCTGGGGTATGATCTGACCTGATGCTCACTTTTTCTCCGTTAATCTCTTGTTCTTTTGACACAGGCTGTTTGTCTTGCTGGCTGTGCTTTACAGTGGGGCAAGCAGCAGCATCGTGCTGCAGAAAATGTATGGGAGGTTCACGTCTCCCAACTTCCCAAATGTTTACCCGAATCACAAGGAGAGAATCTGGAATATTACTGTCCCCAAGGGGTATTCTGTCCGCATCTACTTCACTCATTTCAACCTGGAGCTGTCGTACCTCTGTGAATATGACTATGTGAAGGTATGTGTAGGGTAAGACAACATGTAGCAGACCAAGTTGTTAAAAACTTTGTATGTGATCCTGGACACGTGCAGGACCAACATAACTGTTGCAGTCACTTGATTCTAGTCTGCTTGTAAAGTTCAGGCTCAGCTGATTTCTAAATTATGTGTTTATTGAGGCCCATGGGACCAGGAAATGGAACTGGTTGTCATGTTGGAACATCTGAAACTTGAGTTGGTTTTGCTCAGAAAATTCTGGCTTTCCCCTCTTGTGAGGCAAAAGGTTTGAGATTTTGCCCAAAACAACATTTGAGCTTCATTTTGCTGGAGTTACAGTGTGTGTTTAAGATGAACAAGTAGTGCTTTACACCAGAGTGTACTGGGAGCCAATGAAAGTGTAAGTGATGGTCTGAACAAGATACCGTCAGCTTATCTACACGTGCACCTGCAACGCTTGCAGTGGTGTATTTGGTAACTGATGTGAGAAACCACCTCAGGGAAAGAAGCAACGGTGCTGCCTGTGGGAGGTGTTTGGGTGATCAGCGGTGTCCTGTGGCTGCCAGCAGGTGCTGCAGCCTGGGTGACCCTGGCTCTGCGTAAAGAGGGAGCTGCACACACAGTGTGTGTGCAAAAACAGGGCGTCATGGGTTTACATGGCAGCTTGCTCCCGTTCCCCAAATCCGTGTTGTTTTTGGTGTAATTTCCTTCGGGCAGGACAGCATCCTCATTTCTGATGGGTCTGTAGTGCACAGCTCTGCCACTACCCTGTACGACATGGACCTCATCTGTCAGGACATTTCTCTTGTATTAAAAACACAAGATAAATGAAGAGCTGAAACCTTAATAAGTGAATCACAGAGTGAGTCACTAGTTTAAAGAGACCTTTTACTATAAATCTGAATTTGTCAGTGTATAAAACTGTTCTGCTGCATTGTCTCTGGCTTTACCCAGATCTAATTGTCACTAAGAGTGCCAAGTTAACAAGAGCATTATAAACAAAGCGTGGTGCTGGTGGTCCAGGCTGGCTTCATGGCTTTATGGGAGCCTCTGAAAGGAAGAAGGAAGACCAAATTATGGGCTTAAGTCACAGAGAATAGGCAAAGACTTCTCTTACCCATCCATGGATCTGGACTGACCTCCAGAAGCACCTTTCGAGAACATCCCAGCCTGCCTTCTCACACTGCTGAACACGTGCTTTCCAAGCCATTGGCAGTGGCGTGCAGCAGGTTGGGAAGAGCAGGGCTCTGTGCCCATCTGGTAGATTTGTCTGCCTGTTTTTCAGCTGAGCTCTGGTGGGACAACCTTGGCTACGCTCTGTGGAAAGGATAGCACAGACACTGAGGAGGCTCCAGGCAACAAGACATATGTCTCCGTTGACAACAACCTCATGGTGGTGTTTCGGTCCGATTACTCCAACGAGAAACCGTTCACCGGCTTTGAGGCCTTTTATGCTGCTGAAGGTGAGAGACCAGCCCCTCTTGTAGATGGGAGAGACCTGGCTGTGGTGGGATTGGTGCTTCCCTGTGCTCTTAACACCAGTGGCTGCTGGTGTGAGGTGGGAGAAGGCAACTGTCGTACGGAGGCAGGTGCTAAAGGGCACAGCAAGCAAAGGCAAATGAGCCAACCTTGCAAAAGGCAGACTGGCTCAGACTAACACAAAGTGGTGTTGAAGGGTATCGGTTCCCTAATTCTGTGCTTTTCCCGTTAGATATCGATGAGTGCAAACAGCTGTTCGATGGTGAACCCCTCTGCAGTCATCACTGCCACAACTATGTGGGGGGCTACTATTGCAGCTGTCGAGTTGGCTACACGCTGCATGGAAACAAGAGGACGTGCACAGGTGAGCTCTTGCTAGATCCGGAGATACCTCGCTACCTGCAACATCCACTTAAATCCAGTCCTGACAGTAGCGTCAAGATGAAAGCTGTGGGGTTTTGTGGTGGTTTTCAGTATTCCCTTTGCACCAGGTGCAGCTGGAGGAAGGTGTAGGGGGTTAGTCAGGGCAGTGAGCAGAGGCCCAGGTTTGCAGAGTGGCTGTGGGCTGGTTGCTGCTGTTAAGGACAGTGATGTGGTGTCACAGTAAAATGGTGTGCTGGCAGCTGGGTTTGGTTACTCCTTAGACAGCATCCGTATTCAGATTTAGAGATGTTGAGTGGAGAAACAAGAAATTTGTCTTGCACTTCACCACAGGCAATTCTAATCTTCGTGGTGGCCAGTGCAGCCAGCCTTGCAAAACTGTGTATGTCTCGCTCCCTGGGTGCTGAGACACTGAGTATTCTGGACCTAAGTTAGTAGATGCGTTGGAAAACCAACAGTCAAGTTGTGAAATCAACTGGAGAAATAGTTTATTTATTGTCTCTGGAAGGACACAGGAGAAGGAGCAACACGGTCCAGATATCACTGACACCACATGCAAGGATCCACCCGTTAAATGGGAGATGAGGGCAGACACAGTCTCTCGCTCAGGACAGACAGCGTGAGATTTACCAGGCCGGCTGCTGCCTGGCTCTGCCGCTCAGTTCACAACCAGGGAATGTTTACGTGTCGTCAGGCAGCGAAGTGTCTGCCTGAATCAGCACCGTGATCGGCACCTTCACACTGCGGTGAAACGTGCCTGCACGTGGCGTCACATTCGTCCTTTGTGGGTGCAGCTTTGCCCACCTGGAGCTCAGTCCTGTCTGGAAAGAACCAGCATGCGTACTGCTCGCTGAATGTTGCTGTGGGGGGAAGATAGTTTCTGTGAGCTCCCCAGTGCTGAACCGCAGAATTGGATCTAACTTGCAGTGCTTCAGGCCACCTTGGCATTTAGCTTCCCAGCTCCAGCCTCTTACAAACCCTGTCCAGCCACAGCTGCCTGGGTCTGATTTGAGATTCAGACTCCTCATATCTCCAGTGTATTGAAACAGACCTATTAATTCAACTTCCCATTCCTAAAGTGATGGCTTTTAGCACAAGTATATGGATTTACTTACGCTATAAAGCATGTGCCTGGGCTTAATGCGAAGGTGCAAAATGAATAGCTGCCAGCTAGCAGACTAGCAGCTTTGCTGACCATTCATGTGTGGACACTTATGCCCCCTCCTTGAACATGGTGACAGCAGGGGGAGCTTAGCAGCAGGTTCAGAAGGCTGGGCTGCTCTCACAGGTCAAGATGTGCGCGTTGGGAATTGCTGTGGTGCAGCTGGTGTGCTGGGACCTGTTCACATTTTGGAGCCCCCGAGAGGCAAGTGCAGAAGCTGCTTCAGCCACTGGGCTGGGCTGCAAAGCAAAGGTCTCTGTGGGTTCCCTTAGTGAGAAGAGGGCAAAAGCCACCCCTTTGAATTTTTTGGGGGGCTCCTGTCTGAGCAGGCTGATATTGACAGGCTTTTTTTTTTTTTTCTCCTTTATTTTCCAGCATGAGATAATTAAGCTTCTCCTCGCTTAGGCAGAGATGGAGACAGATGTGCTGGGAACAGCTGGTTTGCCCTCCCTTCCGACCTGCCTGTTGCAGTCTGCCCGAGGGCTGCAGGCTCCTCTTGCTCCGTGACTTGTGTGTCTTGGTTCCTTGCCCTTCAGGCCTGCTTCTTGCAGATAATAAAGAGGCTGTTCCGTGTTGAAAGCTGTTGGGAGCCTCTGGGGCGTTCATTTTCTTGCATTTCCCGTGTGTCCCTAGGGAAAAAAGAAGGTAGATAAGGCAGGAGCTGATAAGAGAGAAGCCCTTGTGAAAGGCTCCTGAGCATCACAGCTACCTGAAGGCTTCGGTTTCTTGTCCACCTCTTATTGCAGTTTAAGAACTGTGGAAGGTTAAGCAACAAGACCAGAACCACACTTTTGATCCCTGATCTTCCTTTTACAAATGCTCTTGTCTGCACAACCTTGTAGGTTGAAACTCTTTGTATTCAGAGCCCATTCACTCTTTGAAGAGGCTTGAATTTTTTTAATTTTTTATTCTTTTTCCAATCCAAGTTTGTGGCTCTGGCCGTATCTCCTGTCATCTCTCTGTCTGCAAAATGAGAGCTGCCATCACCGCCTTGACTTACTGGGAAGACGCTTAGTAAGTGTCACAGAAGGTAGAGGCTGCGCAGAACTGATGTGGAGGTAGAGGGGCTGTGCAGGCAGTTACTGAGACTTACTTGTGCTGTATTTAATCTTGTTCAGAAGCTGTTTCATGGTCACAGTGAACTGTGATCAAAGCAGCTTGAGATTTTGTCATGGCTCGGTGATAGAATTTATGAACCGCCTTTCATTGGAGACCTAATGAGCCGGTGACAATGGATTTGCGAGTTTTGAGGGGGTCATTTTTCAGAATTCAAGCCTCTGGCAAACAGCTCGCTGTGATTCTAATAAAAATATGGCCTAAGCGTAATTGAGCACTCTCTGGACAGCTCTAAAGCTTGGGCTGAGAAGCCAAGGGACAGCATTTCTGCTGGCAGACGTTAAAAAATTATTTGATCCTTTTTGTGCTGGCTGGTTTATGACTTTCTTGCTTGCAGACTTATGGAAAAAAAGTACTACCCTGACAAAGGGAGCTCCCAGCGGCCACATCCAGGAGATATTAGGAAAAAGTAAGGTCCAGCCTAAGCCTTTTCATCTTTTTTTCATCAACTGCAAATTTCCTCAGAGTGCCTTCTGTTGGGTCAGCTAGTTTGGGCTACTCGTGTGAGCGCAAGTCGAGAGTTTGTTGGTGATGGCTCGCGTTTTTCCAAATTGCATTATGAAAATCTCACATCGAAACTAGGAAACTGAGCGTAAAGGAGCCGGATATAATGAACCGTGAAGAGCTATTAGTCTCTACCTTTCTCCTCCTTTAGTCTTTCAAGACAAGGGGAAGGCCAGTTTTGTGAATTAATGGGGCATTAACAGGGCACTCTTCTGATTTGTACGGTAACAGCATTTCTCTCTTTCATGTTTTTACTCTGAGCTTTAGTCTAATTACACTCCTTTAAACATACTTTGAGGAAAGAAGATGACATGATCATTCCGGTAAATCGAACCCGAGGTGTCGCTGCCTTCTAGGTCAGGTTCTTAGGGGATTTAACCTCCCCCAGCTGAGTATCCCTTCTCTACACGGTAGATCCCGTGCCCGGGGAAAAATGTTGCGTTGTTTTTTTTAGGTAATAGGAAAGGATGCTGATGCAGAACTAGCGGAAGATTTGAGGTTCCGACTTGCTAATGATTTCAGTAGGGAGCTGGGGGTGTAAAGATAGTGCTCATTACATTGTGGCTTGTATGCTTAGGGTAAGGCTTCCCACAGAGTCCTTTTTCACACCCGAGGATTTCATGTTTTCATTCCTATCTCTTCCTATAATTGCCTCCAGACTGCTCCTGTAGGGGCTGTAGAGCTGGAACAGATATTAGCAGCACGAGGAAATTTCAGTTTTTAGAAGCACATTTTTTTGCATCGATGGTTGTGAGCAGTGCTGCTAAAGCTACATATCGAGTAGGTTTGGGGTGTTTCTTAACCTGGGCTTGCGGCAGGTGGGAGGAAGCGTTACGGTGGGGCCTTAAAGCCTGGGAGAGGGAATGATTTCTGTGTCGGTGGTGGTATTTTAAGCAGCACCTGCAGCAGCTCCGGAGAGTGTGCTGGAAAACATGCTTTGTTCTTACACAGCCGTCAAACGCTTCTGGAGTTTGAGGCACAATGGGTAGAATTACAGAAACGTGCATTTAGCTGGGAAGAATGAGGTAATAACAATTCAGAGCAATAAAACCCACGTGCTGATAATCCCGTACAGGTATAGCATGAAAGAAAAATATTTAATTCCTGTTGTAGCTCAGCTGACTTCTGCCAGTGCAGAGTGCTGTTAGGCTGGATTCAGAAGCAGCCAGACCCTCCAGGTGAGTTAGCCAAGCTTTCCCTGCTTCTTTGGACTACGCGAGGCATTTCAGACAGGATTTAAAAAATAGGCGAGTGCTCAGTTTTAACAGAATGGGCATTTCTAGGTATTAACTGTTTTGCTTTGTGTATTTGTCGGCTGTGTTTGAAAACCTAGAACAGTGAATTGAGAGTAGAACACCCAGAGGTGCTCAGTCGCTGTGGTGATAGATAGATTTACATCAAATAAAAGCGGCTGCTCATAACTTCCTGGGAAGAAGGGCAGAGTTTGTTCCGAAATTACAGCTCGTACTAAAAGAAACGCTTGGTACCCAAGTGCATCAGTACTTGTGTGGTGGTGGTGGTGTGCTAAGAGCCACACAGACATAAACTGGAAAGATGATCCTTTCCCCCATTGCTGCTTTCCTTTCCAAGTAGACACTTGTACCCAAATACTCCCTGTAGCAGCGAGCAGGGCTGTTGCCTGGGTACAGGATCGAAGCAAGTTTCGCTCTCTGAAGTAAAAAGGAGCTTGGAATCATGGTTAATGAAATCCATGGCTAGTTAAGGGACAATGATGTTCATTTTCTCAATCACAAGTTGCTCCCCATTTCATTAAAATGGCAACCCTAAACTGTAGGGTCTCTTTTAGGTGATAATCTGTAATTAATGTCGGGATAATGGCAGTTTTGTTGGCGGAGGTCGGCGTGGTGTGTTTGAGGATACAGTTCAAAGTGAAACAATTTCCCTCTTACAATTAATTCAGTGTCACAATGGTGCAAAAGCACTCCGGTGTTATCAGCCAGTCCAGCATTCCTCATCAATTAAAGGATTGCTCATACAGCTTTTGCAGCACATCATAAAGCCTTTGTTCCCAGCTGATCAAAGCGCCACTTCACAGTGATCAGATGCTGTCAACAAGCAGAGCTCCTCGGGCACTTGTGGCTCTTCCTTCTTGCTTCTCTTCAGCGGGGAGCATTTGTGGCTCCAATTGTGTCGGCGAGAGGCACAGCTGGTTTTGCTCAGAGAGTACAATTACATTCTAAATGTCTGGCAACAAAGGCATTTAAAAAAAAAAAAAAAAAGAAGCTGCATTCAGAGGCTTCTGGAACTGAGGAGCTGATAGCTAGCCCACCGCTCTGCACGCTCCCGTGCAGTGGACAAGCTGCGAGTGTAACACCTCGGAATGTTTTTGATGAGCTTCCAGCTGTCACGCCTATTTCTGACCTCCAGGCTGTGACTCTCTCAAGCGGTGCCTTCCCGGTGTCCTTCCCTGGGCACCGTGAGGTGGGGGTGCTGGCTGGTGCTTGAACCCGGGTCCTGCCATGGCGGAGGGAGGGGAGTTTTCTCAACAGCGACAAATGCCCCCTGGTGAAGTGTGAGACGAATTTCATGTCATAGACAGGTAGATACGTGGATCTGAAACTTTCTCAAAGGGATAGACTAGCGTAGGAAAAGATCCACCACCTCAACCCAGTAATGTCTTCATAACTGGTATCTTAGGAACACGCACCGGGTAGAAGATGAAATACACGGCAGCGCGTGGGTCGGAGACCACTGCTTGGTTCTCGAGTCTGGACTCTTCCCAGAACAAAGTTCTGGGAAGGCCTGAGTAGGGACTGGGGAGTGGGGCTTTGAAACGGTGGCTTCACGTTTCGTTTTCAGCTGTGCACCTCCTCAGCTGCGTAGCTACGAGGTAGGTTAGCTCTGACGAAAAGCTTTAAGAGAACTGCAGGATTCCAGCTGACCTTACAGTGCAACTCAGGTCCAGGCGTATGGTTTTATTTTAGGGAACAGTTTCCCCAACTTGTCGGGAGTCCGCGCAGGTCACGGCACACCTCTGCTGTGAGCACATCCCGGGGAGTCGCTTTTCTTCCCTTTAATCACCCCAACTGCCCATCTGTGGCCACGCGAGTGAAACAGTGTAGAGAAAGGGCAGATGAAGGGTGGGTTTTCTTCTAAGAGCCTTCAGCAGTCAGCAAGGAATTGGCTCTTAAGGGGAATGTTGTGTTTTCTGATCCGCTGCAGGTTTGCCATGTCCCTGTCCTGAAGCACCACCCCATGGTCACATCGCACCAGTGCAGGCGCGGGACGCTCTGAGTGGCCGCGGAGCCCTCCCTTGGGCCATGGCCGTGTCTGGCCGGGAGCAGGCGAGCTGTGCTGCTGGCAGCCCCGCTTAACTGGATTTCTCGGGGATTAAACACGTAAGTGCCTTTTCTTATTAACAAGTCCTGTTGCTCACGTTCTGGCGTTATGAGGGGTATTCAGGACGCTCGATTTGTTACCAGTTGTCCTTTCTTTGATATCCTCCCCAAAGAATTATGTTCTGCGTGTGCGTATGCTCGTGCTGATGCTCTTTGAATGCTGCTGCTTAGAGATTTGCTTGTAATTACGTTGGAAAACAAGGATGATTTCACAAAAGATTTCACAAGATCAGTGTAGCAAGAATTTTTAATGTTCTTTCGTTTGTACACCTCACCAGGGACGTTCAAACCGAAATACTCGGTCATTCCTGCTGAATGCTGCATTTCAGGCTTATTTCTCAGTGACATCCTGCTTCCCAGCAGGTAGTTTCAGAAGATATTCTCGTAGGAAGCTCTTCCACTGTGCTTACAGCAAATTTTTAAACGCACAGTTAGGTAATTGTGTTTTAGGAAGGCACAGGCTTACCTCAGCAGTTATTTTTTACTCTGATTTGATAGTCGCACACGTTTACTGTAGATACTCAGAACTGAACTGATGTGAAGGGTTGCTGTTCAGTGGAAATAGCAGGAAAGCTGAGCGTGTGGAAGCAGGTAAATGCAGGCCGGTGCCACGTTGTCCTCAGGGCGCACTGACCAGCACCGTGTGCCCTCCCTGCTGGGGACAGCGCAGGGGCCAGGGGTGGAACCGCCACAGAACAAATGCAAAAGGTACCTTTACGCTGAGGAGGCAGAACCACTTTCTTGGAGAATGTTCATTTCAAAAACCAGCCTAATGCATCACGTTACTCTGATGCTCAAAAGGGCAAGTGCTGCAGGTGCTGTTTAACGCTGAGGAAGAGCAACAGAACTAAAAATGTTCAGACAACCAGGCAGGGACTTGAGCTTCCCGCGGTTGTTCACCCCGACCTTATATTTACCCCGGTGCTGCGAGCGCTGCAGGGCAATGCCGAAACTCGGTTCAGTTCCCCGTGAAGAAAGTCAAAAGCTGAACCTTCAGTTGATCCCAGCTCTCTTCTGGAGAGTGCAGTTTCCTGAGTAACCAAATGGTTGGAGCTTTTAAATTGCTTGGCATTGTTTCCGACAGGAAAATTGAACCACGCTCCAGAAGTATTTGTGAGGGGAAAGAAGTCACCGTGTACCCTTACGGCTGAGAACAGGGTTGGGGAATTTCTTTTTTAATGCTTGAGCTGTTAAATTAGTTACTCTGTAAAATTACTCAAGATCCAAGACTGAGTTTTGGGAGAAACATTTTACAATGTAGTAGCAAAATTGTTCCTCTTGTCTTTTAGATTAGAATATCCATATATTCCAATTACCTTAATTTACATTTAGAACAAATACACTTACTTCTCTATGCCCAAAACATACGTCTTTCTTAATTACAGAACTTTTCCAGAGGATGTATTTAACACTGAATAATGAGAATTGTACTCTAAATCAAATACTCATTTGCAAGCGATTTTACCATTCCAAAACAATCTAAGAATTACATTGGGAATCATTAACTAAATTTAAACTGTACAAGCATAACAACTCAGCGCCCAAATCTTAAAATGTTTAACCGTTACTGCTGCCTTCATTGCCTTGCAGTCTGTGGGACCGAGGAGTGTATTTACGGAGGAAGATGAGCCAGGCCTGGGGCAGGTCCCTCCGGTACAGGGCGAGGACGAGGTGGGTCCCTCCCGGGTGACACCAGGGCTCTAACGGCTGCTCGCGGGGTCTTTGCTCAGAGAAACCCCTCGGCTTTGAGGATTAAATTGGGGATTTTGAACAAACGCTCGTTTTGCTATGACAAAGCCCAGGCAGAGAAAAACGTTGTTCCTGAAGGTTATAAAGACAATCTTGCCGATTTCGACCGTGGTATTGCAGGGGCCTGGAAAAGCCGACGGGTGGCAGAGGCCAACGGGGGGGTGAGCTGTCCCAGGGTGGGGAAAATCCATCCCAGCAGCTCACCAAAGACTTTTAGATGTTCAAAACCTCCACCTACCTAAAGATGGCATTACTTTTCTCTTAATAAAGTCTGTTTTGTTTTCTTTTAAATAGTGCTGTGGATTCTGGCAAGATGGCAGCTGCTGCTATGAGCCGGCGTCCGGCGAAGGCGCAGAGCTCCCAGGTACCGCGCGGGGCAGGGGGTTGCCGGACGGTGCTGTGCGCTACAGCTCCGCAGCCCTTGCCTTAACCGAGTGCCTGACATCATGTTTTCCTGAACCTAGTTTTATAAAGACCAAGATTTCGTCCAGATTTATGATTGCAGTAGATGTTTGGCTGACAACAGCTTCTCAGAACCAATTAGAGGCGATACTGTAACAACTACAATATAGCTCCCCTTAAAATTTACATAAATTTCTCTTTCTTGCATCTCACATTTATTAGTATTCCACTTTCTGCAATATTGTAACTGAAAATGAAGTATCTTTAAAAAACCCAAACAAACAAGACTCCAAACACTTCAATATGTTTTCAGTAGTAGTTTATTTACTCACTTAAAAACACTGGAGTATGCAAAGCAGTTAGAAAATACTAAAACTTGAAAATTATTGCAAAATTTCCAGGGGTTTTATTTGCAGGTGAAGGAAGGCTAAAATTATTAGCAAAGACTACTCAGTGCTGCTAACCAGCCTGTTAAAACCTAAACCTGGACAATTTAAACAGAATTAAAGCCATGCTAATTACAAAAACTTACCATGAGTTCCTTGCTGGGAGGTCACAGTTAGGCTTTGGAGGTCCAAGAATACCCTTTTTAACTGTTACTCAGCAGAAGTAGCTGGTAATAGTGCAAGTGCTAAAATGCAAAATTCACAGATGGTACAAGAGTTTGGAGATTATTCTGACTTAGGTGCAGGAAAAAAAATAAATAATCTAAGCAACTTTTTGCAGTGGGATATGAACAACACAGGTGTGGGATCCCTCCTTAGCCGCAGTGTTTCAAACCCCTCTTTGAACCCTTACGAGGTACAGCGAGACCCAGCTGATCTTTTGCTGCTGTGGTGCAGCTTTATCCACTCCTTGGTGGTCTGTTCACAAGCCTCTCTATCTTCCTTACTGCCTGTGATACAACTTGAAAAACTAAATAGGTTAACAACTGTGTTAACACCAGACTGAGAACATTCATAGCTACAGCTATGCAGTATGGTGTACAAAAACATGCATCAAGCTTCAGGGGGTTTCAAGCTCAAGTAGATGAAACAATTCCTAAAGCTCCTGCTACCAGTGGAAATAACCTTCCACCCTTTTCTGCTAAATGTCCTGCTCTTTGTTAAGAAGTTGCCTCCTAGTTGATGCTTTGGCACCTGTAATAACTTAGTTTCTAAGATTAAGACTTCTGAGGAAGTCCAGGTAGGTTTACTCATGCTTTGTTCAGCTGGAACGTTCTAGGCTGAAAGTGTTGAGGAAGCTGCTTCCCAGGAGTGGACTGATCTCAAACCAGCTTCACGACGGGCAGCCCCAGAGGAGATGCTGTGGGCAGAAACACCCTGACCGTGCGCGTCCCTCTCGCCCAACCCACTCCAGTGAGGGGCTCCAACTCCTAAAAGACAAGTAACGCTCAGTCGTACAGATGCAACCCGGAGGGAACTGCTTACCAGTCCAGGTGCGGGCACCCAAACAGGTGGGAACTGGGTTTTAGATCTGTACGAATCACTGAACAGTGAGAAAATAGACTGGATTAAAGCTGGGTGTCAGGTATCGATACAGGGTGAGCGGTGGCTCTGTTTGACCTGTCAACTTTTAGAGCATTGCTTATCTGAAACAAACCACGTTACTGCAAAAAGCTTTACAGAACTCCAGCTCAAAAGGGTACAATTAATTAACTGCTATGAATTCTTTGCATTCAGAGCTGCAAAACAAAGACACATATTACTTAAATCAGTTTTATTTAAGAATTTCCTACAGTGACAAATCTTATAAAAAGCATCCAAACACGAAACTGCAGCAAACAGCATTCTTATGGATATCTTACAGACAGTGGAACTTCCACCCAGAAGAGGCACACTGAGCTCGCGAGCGAGCTCTGCTGCAAGAGCCACCGCAAAGCACGCCCCAAGCTCAATGTCCTCCTCGCAAACCCCACCAGCATCTTCAGTTCACATTACCACACTTACAGATCATTAACAGAAAAAAAAAACAACACACACCATACAGCATTCACAGCAGTTGACATAAGGGAAAAAAAATACAAATATTCATTTCACGTAACACATTCAACTAATCCATTAGCCAGGTGTAAAACCCACTTCAAGTCTTCCACGTACGGATGTCCTTCGAACGCAAGAAACACTCGTACTTTATTTGCTATCATTGCTCTCCGCACACTCTCTCACCAAAGCCACAGGATGGAGAGACATCTCGCCAAGTCAAAGAAAACCCCAGAACGCACCACCAGGTCTCTGCATGCGCTCTCTCCTGTACCTCGCACATACCAGCCCTCTCATGCCTCGGCACCACCAGCAATCCCACACAAGGTTTCAAAAGTTCAAACAGCCTTCTGGTTCCATCTCACAGCCTTGCGTTCACAGCGTTGATACGACTCCATGAAATAAAGAGTAGCGGATAAAAATGGAACACCCACCGTCTCAAGACGCAGCATGTGCGGTGTGATGAAGTATTCTTGGATGAGAAAGCATGTAGACAGAAGTATTCCTAAGGCAGAATATTTACAGCACTGCTTTCAATGAAGTGCTTCTTCCATACACATTTGAAATGAGATGAACTGCGGAGATTAAATGAAGCCTTCATATCGTACTTTAGGATGGAGGGGAGACAGTGTTAAAAAAAAACAAACCACAAACAAAACGAAAAAAAACGACACCGTGTTCTCCAGCGGGGGCACTTGGAGAGTCTTATGGTGGGATCAAATTAAAAACGAGAGGGAGAGAATGCTGTTTCTGACCAATGGTTTCCATTCCGAACATGCAAAGAATTCAGGTAGCCAGGAAACGAAGAGAGAAAGTATTACAGGAGAAACCCTTCCTACTGACTGTAGTGTAAGTTCACCTATCGGGCAAACAGCAGTCCGCTTCCAAACATTCACTATCCCAACGAGATATGTAACAAAACTTATAAAACTCCTTTTACCTTTTCTTTTCTTTTTCTTTTTTTCTTTTTTTTTTTTTAAAAAAAGAAAAATGTCAAAAATACTGCTGAATATACTGCACACCGAACAAACTGATTTGGAAAACTTTAGTATATATGTAATTTACAGTATACTTACCATGAGTTAGAAAAATTTGATTTCCCACCATAGAGTCAGTGTGAGAGCCCACTGCGTCTACATGCCCCAGCCTGACGATTTGGAATCCATGCTCGAACCAAAGCCTCCGTTAAACCCGCTGCTGGAGCCCGCGTTCGAGGCCGAGCCCCAGCCTATCGCTGCCCCCGAGTTGGAGCCACCGTACGAGTTGTTTCCTGAGCTAAAGCCCTGGTTCTGCTCCCGCTGCATGTTGCCTTGCGGCTGGTTGTTCCCCGACGGCCCCGACTGGTTCTGCTGACTGGCCAGCATGCCCATCATGCCCCAGCTGCTCTGCAGCGCCGCCTGCGCCGCCGCCATCATGGCGGGGTTGATGCTAAAGGCTCCGAAGTTCATCCCTCCCCCCATGTTGCTGCCCTGGTTGTTGCCCAGTCCCCCCCCGCCGCCCCTGCTGTTGCCAAACCCGCCCTGGTTCCCGAAGCCTCCCGGGTTACCGCCAAACCTTCCGCCTCGCTCTAACTGCCTATTGCTATTGTGCTTAGGTTCAGCATTGGATATATGTACGCTGATTCCTTTAATGATCAAGTCCTCTCCACAAAGAGACTGGGCAACCTATAAGAAACAAGGGATTGATTAAATGCAAGTTAGGCTGCTTTTTTTCAAAATGTCAGTAGTACAAGATAAAAAAAAAAAAATCCCGCACGATCCCGAGCAGATATTTAACCTGCAAAGGAAGCGTTACGCACACACGTAATCCAATTTGAAGTGGTTTATCTTCACATTCACCACTACGCTAACTGGAGCCGGAAAGCGTAACCCTAGACAAATCGATCAAATCAGGCTGATATCACAGGAATTCTCAGGACAGCGGACAGGTAAGAATTCCATCTGTAGTACCAGCAATAACGCTTTATCAAGCTACGAAATGCAGGCTGAGTTAAGAAGTTAAAATATTTCCAGACGTACCTGATCATCTGCAAATGTAACAAAAGCAAAAGCTCGGAAGGGTTTAGGAATGAAGACATCTACCACTTCTCCGTACTGGGCAAAGAACTGTTGGAGTTCATCTGCCGTCATGTCCTCGGTGCAGCGCCCAACGAACACTTTCCTGCTACGCAAAGGTTCGTCAGGACTTTGCTGAGAGAAAAGAAAAAAAAGAGAAAAGAAAAATAACTGAATAAACCACCACTACACTTGAGAACCAAGTTACGGTAAAGGCCCCTTTTTATTCCGACAGCTGAAGGTCAAGAAAGTCTGAGATTGGACTTAAAAAAAGTTCTGTTCAGGCACTTGTCTGCACCTTGGTACAGATGGAAAAGAGTCCCAAGAAAGTGAAGAGAGGGCAACACACAGGAGCAGGGACAAGGCCACAAGGATGCTTTTTTCTGCGCTGGTAGTAACTGCCTGTGTGCGCTCCGGAACTAAACAGGAGAAACTTCAGGTTCAGTTTTGAATTCAAACCGAGCCTCGTTCTGATCTTCCCTACGTGAGTTACTCCACCTGCTTCATTCTCCATTCATTCCTGCAGCAGACAAGTTAAGCAGGTACTGCTGGCATTAAAAGACATTATTTTCAGATTTCCATCTGTACTTAATTCCACCACATAACGAGGTATTTTCCCAACACTTCTTGCTCACTTCCTGCTCACCCACCTCCTCCCTAACCTCCTTCTTTGCTCTCACCTGCCCTGTCCATTCGCAGCCTGAAAAGCCGCATCCAAGAGTGGATTTTTCACCTGTTGATGTGCTCACCTACTGCAGCTGCTGAAGAAGTGCACTTCAGATGTCTGGGTAAAGATAAAGCCAGCAAGAAATACAGAAGTACCTTGGAATTGGGAAGTTTACAGTCACACCATCTTCCATCTATCATGTGCCGCTGAGACATTACTTTCACCTGGGTTTCATAATCCGTAAACCGAACAAACCCAAAACCTTTCGAGTGGCCAGTTTTAATATCCTTCTTAACCTAAGACAAAAAAAAGCAGATTTTTAAACAAGCTTTTATTATCTCACCATATATGCCTACCTTTTCTTAAAAAAATTATCATAGTGCTACACAGTCAAAGCAGGGCTTGAGACACCTAAAAATTAAAACTATCAGCTTGCCTTGAGCCCAGGCATAACCAGAAATGTGATTATTTTACGATACTGGGATGACTGAGTTAGACTAGCTGCACAGGCAACATGACCACCACAGGGGCCAAAACGTGCCGGGGCACGCAGGGAACAGGGGATACAGACCGAGGCAAGTGTCTGGGGACCAGGGGAGAGCCCGCTCCTGGGAGGGTGTAACAACACCCCGTGTGAAGACCCAAGAAAAGCGAAGCAGGTTTGTCTCCCAACGTCTGCCGTCCCAGAGCCCTCACGCCTGGCCAGGTGCCCAGCGGGTCCCCGGCAGCCACGCACACAGAGCTGACACAGCCACACCTACAGAGGGACTGATGGCCTGGTGTGGGCGGCGGCACCACGGGGGTAACTGCTGGCAGGACACTGCTGTGGGAATTAGGAAAGTTCTTTCTAGCAGTCTTGCAAACGCTCCCATCACCACAATCTCTAGTTCTTAGCACACACACACACTCCTTAAAACATACGATCAGCTACAACAGTTAGTAAGAGCAATATAAGTTAAAAAGCCCCTTAAACCACTGCAGCCATTGAACTGATCTGCACGAATTATGACTCCCAGATACCCCTGGCCATCTGCACCTACACGAGCCTGCAGCTACAACGCTCATGCGACGAAACACAACCTAGGAAGAGACACACAGCTCCAGATCTCTGAGCTTCCAGCGCTCTGTCTGTTTTATTGGCTTCAGCAGAAGACCGAGTTCTGCTGAACATCCCTCCTTACTTGAGCTACAAAAGGATTTTACCTGCACCATCAGAACTTCTCCAAACGTGCTGAAATACTCCTTTAAGTCTTGTTCGGTGGTTTTCCAGGGAAGACCCAAGACTATTAAATCTGAAGTCTTCTGCACTGCCCGTTTCACTTTCACGGCCGATGACGCATCTGTTTCATCCATTTTTCTCTTATTATCTGCACACAGAGAAGCACGTCAGACATCATCCTGACTCCGCCAATCCCAGCGATTATGAACCGTGTGGCATAAAAACAGACTACGATGAGAAAAAGCACAGACTACAGAGACACGTGCCTGCTGCTGGGAGCTTTCTATTACAATAGATATCCAACCACCTACAAGCGTAAGGAGAGAAGGAAGAACAGTCCACACCCAAGTCCTCCTCCAAAACTCGATCTGACTTAGTTTTGTGTTAATTTACTAAAGTGCTACCGAGCTCCTGTAGATAGAGGGTTCAACAGCAAGCACGTTGCCACGTTAAACCAGCAGCGACTCCCACGGGCCTCCAGCGCGGAAAAGCAAACTCGTACCAAAACAAAAAGAGACAAACCTTTGGGGTAATTGACAACATAGACCAGGTTTCCCCAGCCGGCCTCCGGGGCGTGCAGGATGCCCTCCACCAGCCGCACGCCCCGCATGCACTGGGACACGGGGTTGCGGTAGCGCAGCCCGCAGGCGCCGGGGAACTGGGCGGTCACGGTGGAGAGCAGCACGGTGCCGTCGTCCTCCGAGGGGATCTCGATGGGCTCATCGTTCTCGTCCTCCGTCACCCGGATATACTCCGACATCTTCGCTGCGAGCTGCTGAGGGACAGGGCAGGGGGAAAGCGGGCGTGAGCCATTGCCTCCCGTCCCCGGTTTTCACGGCTCTCCCTCCGGGCCGGGGCCCGGCTCTGTGTGACCCCAGGGACACCCCGACGCGTTACGAAATGACGTTAAAGCCTCGGGCCCTGCCCTAACGACAAGCGCACGGACCAGCACCTCGGCCCGGCCTCTGCGCAGGGACCGGCAGCGGCGGCTCCCGGGGGCGCGGGGCGACTCCCCGGGCTGGGCCGGCACCGCTGCGGGTTCGGGGCGCAGCTCCCTGGGCCGCGCCGCCCGCCAGGGCCCGCCCAGCCCTGCGACCTCCGGCCGCGACCCCCGCGCCCCGCCCCGCCGCTCAGCCCCGGCCCCAGGGGGTCCCGGGCGCGCCCCGCTCACCGGCCGCGGAAGGGAGCGGCGTCCCCAGGAGACCCTCGCTGCCGCCGCCGCGCCCCGTCCCGCTGCCCTCCGCTGGCGCCGCACAAAATGGCGGCCGCGGCGCCCCTCAGAGGCCGGGCCGGGCCGCGGGGCGAACCATTCGCAGCGGCGGGGAGCGGGTTGCGGCTGAGCGCGGCCCGGCCGCGGGGAGGGCGGTGGGGCCCGGCCGCGCTCCCAGGCGCGGTGCCCGCGGGCAGCGGGAGCGGCAGAGCGGAGCCCCGGGGCGGCGGCGGGCGGCGAAGGGAGCGCCCCTCGCCCCGCTCCCCCCGCGGCGGCGGCGCCGGTGGTGCCGCCCGGCTCGCGCCTGCGCCGGGAGCGCGGGAGCTGCCGGGAAGGGGCGGGCGGGGCCGCGGTGGCCGGAGGGGCCGGGTCCGCCCGTAGCGCCGCTCCCGGTGGCCGCAGCGGCGGAGCCCGAAGCCGGGTCGGCTCAGCGGGCCCCGGTGGGCGCAGAGCCGCGGCCGTCGCTGCAGGTAAATGCGGTGTTGGTGTGAGGGACCCGGCGGAGGGGCCGCGGCCTCGGCCCCGGGAAAGGCCCGGGGGGTCTGCGGAGAGAGGAGGGGTCCCGGTGTGTGCGAAAAGCCTCGTCCAGGGGCGGCGGCCCCGCTCTCTCCCGTCTCTGCTACCAGAGAGACCAGAATGAGTGTAGTAAACCCCCCCCCAAACTGTAAGGTTAAACCGCAGGAGCAGCGCACCCTCCTCCTGACAAGCCCCGAGCAGAGGAGCCGCTCGCTCGGGGAGGACGAGGGGTCTCCCTGACTCAGGAGGAGGTTCCGGGTGCTCCGAGAGCTCCTGCGGCTGAGCGGGGGGAGGCCCCTGAAGATCCTTCTCCACAGGGCGTGACGGTAACGTCAGAGATCCGAGGGTGACAGTCCCTGCGGCATCCGAGCATCGCCCTGCGCGCACCCGCGGCCCGGGCCATCGGTACCGCCGGGGGCAGACGGACCCTCCCGCCAGAGGCGCCGCTGGGCGGCACCGCCCGAACGGCCTCGCTCGGCCTTGGCAGGAAGGGCTGGGCCAGCGTGCCTCCCTCCGCACATCTCCTGCAGGCACCCCCCGAGGGCTTTGGGAGGAACTGGGATAACCAGACAGTTGCACGGCAGCCCAGCTCTGCGTATCGTATTTAGTATTTTAGCCTGACAGCCCGCCTCCCTTCCCCGGCACCTGGTTCATCGCTCAGAAATGATGTCTTCTTTCATTTTTCCAGATATTTGGGGGAGAGGGAGATGTTTGCTATCCCCATTCACTGCCTTGCTCTGACCTTGCATAGAACAATTTTGTAGAGTTGCTAGAAGTTGCAAAAAGCTTGCAGTTTTAGCCCTGTCCTTTAATACCAAGTAAGCGTTTACTATAACATGGCTTAATCCTCTCTAGACCCAATCTCCCCTTACTTAATGGTTAAATCTCATTATACAGCATTAGAAACCTCCAAACTACAAAGCCATTATAGCTAAGGGACACTGACTCTTAAAAAAATTGTGAGAAGAGCCCTTCTACATCTGTTTCTCTGAGCTGCGGTCAGAGGAAGGACTGCTAGCTAGGCTACCGCTCCGAGCCTTCTTTGGTCTCGTAGCTCACACAGATCTGTGTGCAAAAGGATCACGTGGAGGAAAAAAACAACGATGGCAGGAGCGTGGTATTTTCCACTTAGCCTGGTTCCTTTTATAAGGTTAATCATCTGCTTTCAGTAACATAACCCCTCTAGATAAACACTGCAGGAGTTTTTGGTTTTGGGGTTTTTTTTTTACTTTGCAGTGCTAATACTATAAAGCTATAAATTAGTAACTGTTCTACAGTTTTAATCAATCCTTTTGTATCTGGGTAATTGCCACTGCACATCTCCAAGTTCTTTTACTCTGATACTTTAATAATAAGCTTATCTAGTCCATCAATCTCGGTCACATTAGTTGCAAGTCACACCAGAGACATCTGTAACACAATCAGTTTTCATTACAAGATACATGTGAACAGGGAGCCACACAGGGTTGTCATCAGCAGAGCTGTGAAGTCCTGCCCACCGTCACCACAGAGAAGTGCGCTGCAGAGCTTTCTCTAACCAGCTCAGCTCTAATTTAACCAGAGCACGGTGCCACACTGTTAGAAGGAAAATAATTCTGCTGCCTTCTTGCCCCTCCTGATCCGTTCCTTGGTGACACTCATCCAGTCCACCTGTGGGCCATGTTCCCCTTGCCTGTCTAGCTTGACCTTGCTTGCACCGGTCTCCTAAAAAGAAGTAAAAAGAAGTTTTATTAGTAAGGAAAGATGACCCTACAGTAGGAAAGGCTAATCAGTCCCTTGCAATAATGTCTTCTGCTGAGTCTTAAAGACTCCCGCTTAAGATTTATTCGGCTGCAAAAATTGGCTCCCAGCACCACTGAAATCTGGCCCATCTGTGCCCGTGTAACTTTAGACTCAGCCTTATCACTTAATTACCTTTTTTCAACAAAGTCCTGAGAGGAGCTGACTAGACACGGGCTGGTGAGATAAGCTAATGCTCCATGTAGGCGTTCTCCTGAAATTCCTACCTTTTCTAGTCATCCACAATATACATCCCAAATCCAGCTCAGGTGTTGCCAAGTCAGCACCGAGGTAGTCAGCGTTGTTTGAACACGCTGCGAGGACCGAGCGGTAATTGCGGCGTGTCAACATTACCTCCTGCACCCTTTGGAGTCAAAGCTATAGTTCAGCAATCGCGCTGTTTGAAGAGGTTGTCATGGCATTCAGCCAGAGTGACCTCTATCTAACAAAGCATCTGGTGGTAATTTTGCTAACGAGCAGAGTAAGTACCAACCCTGAACTAGATTTCATGCAGGTAAAAGCTTGGAGAGAGCAGTGAGCTCGATGCAGCTTGCTGGCTGGAAAACCGAGGGGAAAGCGGGGCGATCATTCACAACAGAGACTTCTGCCCCTAGAGCTTGTTCCTCGGTTTTGGCAACAAACGAGCTTGGAATTAAGCAAATGTTACTGTCCATTTTCTGTAAGAACTGGGATTCTTGCAGCACTTTCCTTCTGTTATTTTGCATTATGATTAGATTCAAGTTAAGCAATTAACAGTAGTATTGCTCTCGAAGTAACTACACCGGGGGCATACAGCTAGTTGATTCACCCGTTCCCTCTCCCGGGCAATTCGGAGTGCCCATGGGTGTAGACAAATGCAATACCTCGTACTAGCCATCATGTATATTGACTTAAGTGTGCCCACAGGCACAAACCAAAATGCAATACAATAACTGTTTGCTGCTCTAGGTTAAGTGTGCTCATGGGTACGAGCAAACTCAGTGTAACGATCAGCTGCTCACCCTCCCAAAAGCACTCGGGATGAAAAACAACATCAATGGGCGTCTAAATATAACCTCGTGATAAAAAAGCACCGCACAACTGTGGGTACTAAAAGACATGGAGTGCTTGGGCCTGTTTCTAATCAGAACAGTAAAAAGCAGGAGGATTTAATGAATGAAGACAGGGCAGTGTCGTCAGGATCCGGCCTGATTTTGCCGATAGTTACCAAATCCTACCTCTGACGCTTATTCAGTGGAAATCATTTTTTTCAACCTCAAGTTTCTCCTGCTTTATCTTGAGCATGAAGAGGATGAACACAGGTTCACCTCCCTGGACACGAAACATGTTGTCTGCAGAAAGATTAGAGCAAATAGAAACATTAGATTTTCTGTGTTGGTTCTCATTCTAAATACATTTAGCAATTGAAACCAAAAAAAAGGCAGCACATTATCACTGTATCTCTAGGCTTGTGCCCTTAAGCAGTCTGCGTTCTCTCCATCAGCTGTGCCCTACTCTTTCATACCTACGCACAGGCTTCTCTACCAAATAAAGCCCACCTTGAATGCAGTTGCCTGAAGGAGCAGGACACCTTTCAGTTTGTTTATTTCTCTTTGTAATTTAAAGCCATTTGAGCCTCTAGTTAAACAGATGCTATATCATAGAGAAGGTGGCGCTGGTCGCATGAAGGAACAAGATTAGTAGTATCTTTTTTCCCAGCTGCAGTTGAAAAATCCATTTGTACACAATAAAAGTAGTGATTTACAATACTTTTTTTCCTCCTTTTTTCTTTGGAGGAGCTTTCACCACAACCACGGGGACATTTGCAGTGATTGCTTCTTCCCCATAAATAGAGCTTTCCATACACAAGCAAATTATCAGCATAAAAATTTATTAATACCTCGTAGACTTGAAATAACTACTAGAGAAAAACTTCCCCTTAAATAAAATAAGCAGTTTCCACTTCATATAAAGTACCTGGAAAGATCAGTTAGCCCACGAGTCTCACAGGAACACTCCTCCTAACCTCCTTAGATGAAACAGCACCTAAGACTTCATTATAGTACCTGAAATATTTCAGGCAATTTTCCCACGATTCAATAAAGCCACGATTTCAATTACCTCATTTTTAATCCACCTGAGAAGGTTTAGTGCTGTTTCTTCATGGGGCAGACTTTCCACGTTCCTTTTGCTTCCTGTCCTTATTTACTTAACTCTTCCAAAACGGAATAGAATGGGTTTTGTGTTTTTTAATCTTTCAGCAAACAGTAAAAGTCAGATTTTTTTACAAGCTTGGTTCTTGTAAAGACCGGGACAGACTCTGTGCCCTTGGGTCTGGGTCCTTTCAGCCCTAGTAGCTGTTTTCAGAAAACCCCCTTTGGCTGTATTTCCCTGACGCGCTACAAAGCGTCGCTGCTGCTGCTGGTTTTACCGCCAGACAGATGTTGAGCGTTAGCGGGAGCGAGGCTGATGCGATCGCGTGTCTTTGGAACGGCTGGGGCAGCCGTCCAGGTGTGATGGTGTCCTGGGGGCCGCTCACCAGCCCCATCATACAAAGGGATCGACCTGGGTGTAAGCTCTGTTAGGAACTGAAAACATGAGGCAGTAATTGGAAGCAGTGGTGACAAAAGGCCCCTCCGAGCCCCACAGCTGCTGCGGGTGCTTGGGTGCGGGCTCGTACCTTTGTTTCTGAGCTGTGAACCAGGGTTCAAAGCAGAGCAGCAGCCTGGCATCTGACATCTCCACCCTCTTGTTTGATTGGCACCGGTGGGAACTGTCAGCTGTTTGCATCTTGTACACAGAGAATGCAAAACTAACCCCGTGCTGTTTTGTTTGGCAGAGTCGCATCAAACCACCTGCGCGTCGCCTCCCTTGCCATTCTGGACCATCCACAGCAGAGCCTGGGAAGAGTTTCTGCCTGTGATTCTCAGAGGTATCTAGTCCGTTCCCAGAGCTGAGTTCCTGGCGAAGATGTGCCAGGCATCTTCCAAAGGAGCTGGGATTCAGAGACTTTCCTTGCTAGATTGCGTCATAACTCCCAGCACAGGAGAGCGTGAACTTCCATCGGCACAGGCTGTCAGATGCAGAAGGGTGAACTCTGCAGGCTGGCGACTGCGCTAGAGAGCTCGCCTCAGGTCTGTAAAACTGCAAGTGCCCGTGTGTGATAGATCCTAAATATCGAATACAAACGTTAGTATTTACACTGGAGGCTGGAAATAGATTCCTTCAAAGGCAAAGTCACAGGTGGCTTGGGCAAGATGTAGCAACTATTGCTGTAAGACCTGGAATAGTGTGAAGGACAACTTTGGCAGGATTTGTTCAAAAGCTGGTTTTGTCTAATTTTCCTTCTTTGTGTTTTTCTTTTCTTTCAAGGAGTGGGCAGACAGTCTGGAATAGCTTTTTTGCTGTTTTTGAACGATGCACACTGAAGCAGGAGCTCAAGTATAAGACAAGGACTGTTTTAAAAATGGTTAGGTTTTACTGCCTGGTGATATTTTTTCGAAGTACATTTACTGAAGATTTATGTAAAATCTATCTTTTGTCTACTTAAAATATGTCAAATGGATGTACAGGGCAAAATTTAATGCATATGGGTTTTCATTATTTTAAATCATTTGCAATATAAATGATTTACTATGACATCAGACATTTGTTCTTTGGCTGTCCACCATAAATTGAAGCCCACCCAAATTTCCAGTCTTAGCTATATTTCTGCGTTCCCTCTCCCAGTATCTGTAATTTCAGTTCTGTGATTCTTCATGTAAATGACTTTCAACAAGGAAAGGAAGAGAACACATAATTTGCCTTAATACAGGTAATTTTGAAAGAGGAGCAAGACCTTTACATGAGAAATAGTTGACAGCTGCGGAAAGGAGAGAACTAATGCTTGTAGAACAGAAAGTCGTTCTTGATGAGAGTGGCGAGAGCTACTGATCAACCAGATGTGACCAAATGGACTTTTCGTGCAGTTGAAACTGCCAGAGGTGATAGACTTCCATCTTTCACTTCCTGAATTGTTTCCACGTCTTCTTAGTGCCCTTACATTTATAATGCAATTAATCCAGCTCTGGCCAGTTAATGTTGTAGGCAACCGTTTGGAAAACTGAGGCATCAGGGTAAGCCAGATTCCCCAAGGTCGTTCTGAAAGTCCGTAGTGAAAAACTGGTGGCACCTGACACCCAGAATTGTGCTTTCGTGAGAGACTTTCTCCTAACAGCTATAAAAATCTTGAAAGACCTTGTGGAAAACTGCATTCATGATCGTTCGCTGGTTGTCTTGTGATGGTTAATGGGACACAAACCCTTGGATGCATCAGTAGCCTCTATGTGAAGCCTTCCCAGCTCAGTAGTTACTGAGATTGTTGCTACACAATAGCTCCTCAGTCCCTGCACTACAGGAGTTAAACACCTGGACTCAACCCAGTTTCTCATCCATGGATGTCGTCTCAAAACCTACGAGGTCAATGGATTTTGCTGAGACTCTACTTTCTACTCCAGAAACCGAAGGACAGTTGTGAACCAAATACTGTGGTTTTGCAAACTTCTCACCCCCACCTCTCAGTCCTGACACAGCTCCCTTCCCACTCTGGCAAAGGATTTCACTGTTTTCACAAGTTCATACATTATTGCTCACGCACGTAGTTTTAAGAATATATCCCAAATTTGACCTGCCTGAAGATTTGTAGCAATTCCGGGAAATATCAGAAACTACAGCAGCATCCTAAGGGGAATGTTACTTCTGACATCCAGGCTGTCTGTCCTGTCGTACAGCTCCAAGTGTGTCTGACAGTGCCCATTTATCTCTATTTGCTGCTTTCCCACAGTGCCAGTCCCAAACCAAACAACAGCCCTGCCAGCAATCGTAACCCCGAGATCAGAGCAGGGTTAGATGATGTGGTGGGCCCGCATGTGCTTGCCTTCGTTCTAGCTTCCAGTGGCTCTACCACAATGAGATCCTACTGAGAAAATAGCGCCGTTCTGATTTATGTGCAAAAGTGCAGAGGAGAGCTTTTAGTATCTTGGGAAGTAGTTAGGAATTAAGGCCAAAGAAAGGACAGTCACGTCAATTACATGCTAAAAAAAGAAAATGTAAGTGAAAGTCCTGGCTCCTGAACTGTTTCTGGGCTGGCAGATGTTCACGGCTCTCTTGGCAGACGCTGTAGAAAGCTAATGGGCCCATTTAGATCCCCTCCCTTGCACAACGGCCTCGGGTTTACAATTTCGAGGGAGGCCTGGTGGGGCTGTGATATTTCAGCATTTTTCCTGAAATGAAATTAGGGAACGCATGTAATATTTTAAGATCTCTGATACTCTCTTGTCAGGCCTCTTCACTGAACCCAAGCACTCCAGATGTGGCTGAGGGAAGGAAATCTCATGCAAAGTGCAAGGCTGACACCTGGAGGGGAGCGCTGCGGTGCAGCCGGGGGAGCCGGGGAGTTGGACGCGGGGTCGGCAACACATGGCTTGAGGTAGGAACGCCCAGAGCAGGTTTTGGATCCCAGGTTTTGGACCTGCTCTTTTCTAGTGAAGGGGTGCTTTCGATGTTCTGCCCTCTCCCCTTTTCCAATAAAGAAAACCCCAAGTTTTTATTTCAGATTTTCCTTGTCTGTTTTGCAGAGTGGGGAAGAACATGGAAGCAAACTCTTGTCATCTGATTACTCGCTTCTTCCGTGTTCAGGAATATTTGGATCGAAACTTACTTTCCTCAATAAGCTGCTACAAGTAATACAAGGTTATTTCTTTTTCAGCTGGTTAGTCTAATGTATTTGAATTGCTGCGGATCAGACTTCCTGCTGCTCTACCATTTGTGTAACTCTGCGCCGTGAGTTTCTGGAGTACAGACTCGCAGGGCAATTCTTACTGTCAAAGCTGCAGCTGGAAGATTTGGCATTAGGTAGAGCTTGTGCTTTTCATGTCTGGCTCTGCCAGCACCCACGGTGAGGCTGTTCTTGAAGCTGATCCTAATCAAGGAATGCAAGGCAGCTTCTGGGACAAAGTCCTCATGCTCTTGGAAGTTTGTTTTCCAGCCTGGCAATCACCCACTCATCGCACTTACTCAAACCTTTTCAGTAATCTCTCTTCTCTGCCAGGAATTGTCTCAGTATTTGTGAATGCTGTTTTCGGTTGATCTAATTTTAGAATATCTTAATAACTGAGTTATTTACTGTGCTGGCAGTACCATACACTCACGAACCCAAAGAGTCTATGTGCGTTACATCTCCTTAATTCTCTTTGTCATTGCCAGTGTGGGCCTAGTCACCATCAACTTTGCTTAGTAGTGAATAGTTGTTTATGGAAATGGAAAAAAACCCAAACACACAAAAAAATAAGAACTCTTATGTGTGGTTCTACTAATCCACCTTCAGTACTGGATGTGTTCTCAGTGGAGTAGCTCAATACTGACTGCCTGCGTCTCTATCCTTTCTAGCCTTCAAACTCCTAATATGTCACTGCTCTGAGCTGAGTTCATCCCGATGAGCACGCGCAACTGCTCCGTACATTCGCCACTCCGACCAGCTTAATGGGTGAGCCATTGCTCCAGTCTTTGGGGAAGGAGAGACACTGCCAGCTTCAGCCGCAGCACAAGCCATTCCGTGTCCTCGAGGTGCTGCTTCTCAGCCCGGAGACCCAGGAAGCCCGATGCCATCTCTGTGGCTGCTGTTTCTTCTCATCAAGTGCAGCGTGGCTCTAAAGAGACAGTAACATCTTTCCCCCTCCTCCACCCCAGCAGTATTGCCGACGCTGGATTGTCAGTTGCTGAGTTACACCGCATCGCTTGTGGTTACTCAGTGATGTAGACAAATACCACTTCAAGATCAAGGGTGAACCCTGGCCACTAAACTTGTTTCACTTGTGACTCATTCCAGACTTAAAACCTGCCTCTTGCTGACATTTTATTAACCCAATTTGTCATCCTCCTAACCCCCATTATCCAACGCAGGCAGATTATTTACTTTGAAAAGATGTGTAGATAGCTTCCATGCGAATCGTAAGTAGATCCAGGTGCCATAGCTAGATTCCAGAGGGAGCTACAGTCATGAGATACATGTGCTGGTAAAATAACTTCTGTCCTAGATGCTTCGAAAGTCAGCGATGTTCTCCCTGTTTAAATACTGTCTGGACTTTCATTCCTAGAAAGCAGCCTGGCACCAGCGTGGTAAAGTGCCGAAGTACGTACCTTCAGGTCTCAGTGTGGTCCCAGAGATCAGCAAAGGTAAATTTAAGCATATACTTAAGTATTTGCTAAAATATATTCTTGCTTTGGAGAGTCAGTGACTACGTCCTCCCAAGCAATTCCCTTTAAATCTTTGTGTTTATCCCCAAATAAAGCACTCAAGTCAAGAATTAACTTGCTCCCTGGAAGAGCATTCATCATTTCCAGTTTGCAAGCTTCAGGAGTGAAACCCAGGAAGCATCAATAAATCCACTCTGACTAAAGAGCTGCAAAAGGAGTAACTTGTCAGGGTAATGCGACTTAATTTCTTAGAGAAAGATCCTTTTTATGGATCAAATAAAAATGACAGAAAAGTCAAACAGTCAATCACACGTGATTGTCTCTCAGTGGGACAAAAACTAAGTAAGAAGGTGGCAAGGGAAGTGACACGGTTTTACATTTAGCAAGGGAAGAAATAACATAAACTGAGAATAATAACATACGCTGAGAACCTACGCGCAGCTGCCTGAATATGACAAAGGTATGTGTTCCCACAGAAACATTCATTTAATCTCCACATCTTCTCTTGGACAAAAACGGCGGTTATGCGCCAGGGAGCGTAAAGATTTGGGGAGATTCACAGATTGGCCGTGAGAGGGCAGCCTTACCTGCAGTTTGGTGACGGCGGAACTCGGCAGGGTCACTGCAGGCAGTTCGGTTTGGCCTCCCAAGTTGCGATGTCAAGATCTGGAGCTGTGCCCCTTTCGAAACGAGGGACCCATCCAGGCTTTTCAGGTTTCCGTATGGAAAGGGCGAGCGCTGTCCCTTTAAATAAGCGCAGAGATCTCTGTCCAAATGGGGAACGAAGCCCAGGCTACCAACAGTTATGAAACCTCTCTTTTAGAGCTTGCAGGCTTAGGGGCCGCTGCTACGCTCCGAGGTTAATAATCAGTTTTAATATTCACTTAGGGGGCTGTAAAAAAAGAATTGAAAATTTCCTAATTTGAAAATGGACTTGATTGGCAGCTTTATTATCTCTGTAAGGTGCGTGGCATTCTACACAATCAAGCCGTTTTTTAAAATAATCTCACTGCTTAAGTCGTACACGCCGCTAATTGCATTTTAATAAGTCTCTTTAAAATCTTTCCATATTTTTTAATATCCTAATATTAGATAAGTGATTGCTGGGGACACTGGAGGGCACTGAAGTTTATAGAAAGAGGAACACCATAATGAAGCTTTATTGGGATGGCATCACCAAACAATTGCTGTGATAGCAACACTCTCCAGCTTGGAAAAGTGCCAGACGTTCCCCCCCTGGAACTGACTCAGACAGTAGCCTCTCTGGCTCGGGACTGACGCAGAAAATGGATGCTTTCTGGCTCATAAAATGGCCTCTTTCCGGCTTGGAGATGACTGAGGAACTGTCCACTTTGGATTTGGAAGGGACTTGGGAACTAGTCTTTCTCCACTGAACAATGACTTCCAAACACGCTTCCCCGCCCCCGCTTGATTCTGGCTTGAAACTCTAAAAATTATTTTTAAAATTTGTTCAGGACTAAACAAAAAGAAGAAAGATTTTTTTTATCGGCTCTATACAACAGCAGGGGTTGTGAAAGGTTTCAATGGGAATTAGAAAACTGCAGCTTCAGGTAGAATAGACAACTTTTTCTATCTCAAAGATAAAACCTAGTTAAGATGAGAGAGTATTTGGGAAAAAAGTGCGATGGTTTGAGGTTATTGGGTGTCTGTATCTCACATGGGGGACACGGAGCGTTATCCAAGAATACCAGTAGCAAACCAGACTTAATCAATCTAAAATTAAAAAAAAACCAACTCCCCCAAAACCCTCAGATGACAGTGGGACTGAACTGACAAACTCCAGGTTTAGGCACCCCAGGTTAGAAGAGACTTTCAGGCTCAGATTCAAGCCGGGTCAGTGATCGCAGCGGTTACAAACCAGTGGTGCAAGAAGGTGCCTCACAGCATTTCGTGTGCGGAGTCCAGCGGTGTCTGTTGGAAGTTTGCCTTTAGGCTCAGTGCTGTGCTCCGTCTATATTTCACTTGTGTTTCTCCAAATTATGACTGTTGGGCAACTAATGTCACTTCCAGTGTGATTTAACAACATCCATGGGAGGGGGAATAAAATAAAATCCCAAATTAGTTTGTAACTGGCTTCTAAAGAACTTCACTGGGATAAAGGGACTTTTTGGTTTTTTTCCAAAATAGAATGGCAATACCAAAATTTACATTATGTTGCATTTTGTCCTCTGTTTTTCGTGCCCTGGGACCTGAGATCAGAAAGGTATTTTGAGAACAATAGTGACTTTAATGTATTGCCCACTCTTACATGTTTTTTTTCCATAAGTCTCGTTTTAAGAAATCACTATAATAAATCACAATGTCAGGTTTGGTTTAAAACAAAAAATCAAGCTTCTAGCAGTAAAGAAAACCAGCGAAAATGTTATATTTTCTTAAAGATTCAAAACCTAGGAAACAAATACAGAGAATCCATAATTGATTTTTATTTTTTTTCCTTTTGAGCCTCATAATATTTAAATAAAGTTGATTTTTTGGAACTCAGCTATGAGTTTCAATACTTGAAATGGGCAATACTGATACAAACGTCTTGCATTAGTTTGTTTGAAAGTGAGCCATTTTCTGACTAACTGAAGATCTGTCTATCCATGTGTTTCTTCTGCACATCATCAGCGAATCCTTGGACTTGGTCCATCATATCTTTAGGTCTGATCTTATTCCCCCTGAAATCCAAAGGAGTTCTGCCACTGACTCCCAGTTAAAAATGGATCAAGCCCCATTTTACCACATAGTGTGAATAATAAGTGCCTATTAATACTAAATTTCTTATAACTGGTTGGGTGTCTTTCTAGTTTTAAGGTGTGTGAGATGCCCCTGTAAAGACAGCCATGTCTCTGACATTAGCCGCGAGCTAGAAAAGAGTCGTCACTTTGCAAAATTTCCTCTCTTCCTCTCTTAGCTTTTTTTTTTTTTTTCTTTCTGAAAATAAGAGCAGAAGGTCTTGTTTCACACTGACAGGCTGGGAGGCACATGTTCCGCGAACTTCTGCACAGGAAGTAAATGTCCAGGTCATATTTATCCCTTTTCATGTGGTTCTTTTAATCCCCCAGATTGGGTTTCAGAAGAGTTTTACAGTTTCAGTTTTACAAAGCAAACCTTCCTTTAATGTTGGCATTTTAAAGAAAAAGCTTCAGTCAAAACATGTGTGTTTTACATCAGCCAGATGTGACGTTTGGGGGAGCGGGCCACAATGTGGCAGCCAGCTCTGCTGCAGGAGCTGCCTGGGTCGGCGTTGGACGTCGAATGGGAGCTACTGGTCCAGGTTGGGGCTCAGCCTCCTAGCTCTCCTACCTAGTTTAAAAAAAAAAAAATTAAAATAATAATAATAATAGTCCCTGAGCAAATTAAAGATCAGAGTGTGGCTAACATTGTTGTGACTTGCATCCCGGTCGCCCGCGTGGCCGCGTTAGAGAGCACAGCCCTGCTGTGCACTGACCCCATGCCCCAAAATAAGTTCTTGCCTAAAACCGGTGAAGTTAAAGTGAAATAAAAGGCGTTAAGGGCAGCAGAGGCAGAGCAGCACTGGCACTGCCCCAGCAGGCAGGGGCTGCTCCAAAAACAGAACCTGGTTTTGCATAACTTCCATTGAACACCACTGTCCCTCTAACCTCCTGTTTCCAAGACCTGATTTTTGTTATTTTAATTGAAAAAAATAAACAAACAATGAAGCACGTTCAGAAACCTGTTGCCTTTCTCCAGGACTGACCAGGTGGCCCTGCCAGGTGGGGCAGGGCCTGATTTCAGCTGCCCTCTCCAAACAAGGGCCAGCTGGGCCAGGGTGGGGCTTTTCTTCTCCCTTCAAAAGCCCTTCCTGGCAGCCTGGTCGGGGTTTGCACCCAAGAGGTGGTTTCTGGAAGCTGCTCTGGGGTCAGGATCCTGTGTGATCGGGGCCTGTGCGAGGCTGAGGTGCCTGTTGAGGAGGGTCCCCGGGCAGCCGCCATTTGCCTCTGGTTTTGCCTGGCCGGCACCTGCCTCTGCCCCAGCACGGTCTCCTGCCGTGGGTGTCTTGCCTCATCATCTCTGCAGTGGTGCCTGCCCTGGTTTTCTACTTGGTGCCTTGCTGGTATCGCAGTAAGTCGGGACTGGGGCAGCCTTTCCTTCCTGGGGGCCGTTTTGTGACTGTTGGAGCCCTCTGAGGGGCTCCTCCTCGGCGGTTGTTGCTGCCTTGGGCTGGGACGGTTAAAGAAGAGCTGAGGCCAAACTGAGAAATCCTGGGCCTGAAAATCCATCTGATGCGTGTGGGTGGCATTTGGACAAAGGGTCTCTTGCCACACCTGTGCCAGCTCCTCCTGGGCCTCCTCTTCATGTTGCCTTGGCCTGAAGGCCCCTGAGGGAGCGGCTTCTGGAAAGCTCAGCACGGCGTCGCTTTAGAACAGCCCGAGGAGGGACTTCATGTGGAATATCGTGTAACGAGTTCCTCCAGAGATGCTACGGCCGGTGTGATACCGCGTCTGGGACAGACGTGGGACAGTTTGGCGGCTGCCTCGGGCCTGTCCGTGTGGCACAGGCAGCCCGTGGGGTGTCCTGAGGGAGAAGCTCTGTGCCTCTGCTCCTGCACCAGCAGCAGGTGAGTACGTTTGCTCGATTTCCAAAAAACGCATCCTCACTTAAGCACCTCTTCTTGGTCAGTAAGCTGCAGGGCCAGCTTTTGAATCCTCTGAAATAACAGCTGTGGTCTCTTGCGTTGACGCCATTAATTTTTTACTTTTAAGTTTTGTGTCAATCCAAGGTCAGTGGCCTCCAGGCCTGGGCTCTCCATTGATCTCCCTGAGTGATATAAATAGGTTTTCAACAGAGTTGCCCGCTTTCTTGACTGTAGCTGGGTATAGATTTTGTCTTTACTGTGGCTAAATGGTGCGGTCGCATGGCTCGCAGTAAATTTGACAAGGGGTTAATTTAATGGCCTGGAGTCTGTGGGACTGCATGGAGCTGGGCTGGATTATGTTGTTTTTCCGGCGTGAATCTGAAGTAGGTATATATTATAAGCTACCTCGTACGATATATCTCTTTATAATATGCCTGAGAAGAGCCCGGAAAACTCATTTATTTCTTCCTGAGGAGGTGGGTTGAGCAGGTGTTTGGGCATTGGGATTACCTGGATGGGGCACTGGGCTGGAAAAACTGGCTGCTCTTTTCCTGGAAGCAGGTAAAAATACCATAAAGGCAAGGAAACATGGGTAAAGTATATGCTTTGATTGGATTAGCGTAAGCATTTTGGACTGACCATGCTGAGGTCGAAGTGCTTTTTAGAGGTTTTAGCAGGGACTTTATTTTGTGGAAAGAGATTTTTGCTCTCCAAGTTGGTTGGGTTTGTGTAAGCATGTTACCATTTTTTGACTTGGCCAATGTGCTAATTTCTCTTTGGCTGGTAAATGACTTGATAGATAACACAAAGAAATAAATATAAACATATGTAGTTGTGTCTTTTCTTTTGAAGTGTCTGAGTATGGAGAGCCTGATTGTTGTTTATCCTTGGCTGTTCCTCTTACCCCCACTCCAGGTTTTTTCATCTTGTTAATTGACATTGTTGCTATCAGATTCTGCCTAGCATTTTTTCAAGATGTTCTGATAGAAGTTAAACTTGAGCTGATGCAAGCAGCAGGGCTTTGTGAAGCTCTCTTTTGGAAGTACCAATTACCAGTGGTTTCCCCTCGTATCACTTGTATGTATAGCTCTTTAACACCTCTGTAAATTGGTCCTGAAAATAGGGAACAGCAGATTTCCTGACATCATCTTGTTAAAGCTAGATCATGCACTCTGGGTAACTGGATTAACATCTGACCAAGTTCTTGGCTGAAAACTACTTTATTGTGTGAAAGAAACAAAACCAAAAATGTTTTTATAGGAAACAGCCTAATGCAGATCCAACACTGATGCCCTTTTCAGACCATTGGCTCCTTCTGTGGTAGGAAGCGAGCCCCACTGGCCCTGACCAGTGCAGGAAGAATAGAAGGTGGCTTTCCCTCGTGCCTTCAGATGACAAAATACGTAACTAGGAGTGAAGTCTAATGGATATGGCAGAAGTTTAGGAAATAAAGGATTAGTCCTGACTTTGCCACATGTAATCTATGTGACTGGGTCCGTTTCATTCAATCTGCCAATTGCTTTGCTTTGCTGTACAACAGTCCTACAACGCAGAGAGCTAATATGTAGGAAATCCATCAGCAGTCGTGAGGCACTCTGCTGCTGTGGTCAGGTAAGTACCACGGTGAAGGCAACTCCACTAAGTATCTATTAAGGACAGCACTTCCCAGGGCTGTTGCCCCTTCTATCCAAGGTGCATGAAGCATTCCATCAGTGCTACTCATACTCCTTCAATACCCCTGAGGAGCAACGCATTATAAATCCCATTTTACAGATGGGCGAACTGACTTTTCCCCAAGTCCCAGAGTGGTTCAGTGACAGAGCTGGGAATTGAACCATTAGACATTTTCCTCTTCATGACAGCTCTGTACAATCCCAGGACTCATTTATTTTCCCTATTAAAAAAGAAGTAAACAAGTATTTTCTTTCTGAGACCCGCTGAGGATGAGGGATTGGGGAAAAAATGGAAGTAAAATTAAAAATAAAATGACATAATTCCCCGTTGGCCCCGAGTTGTCCAGTCTCCTTTACATTCACACTTCTCTTTGTTATGTTTCCTTGAAGTTGAACCTCCCTGGAGAAGGGAACCTCAGAGTTTCTGGTGCTGGGGAAGAAATGCTTCAAGAAAAAGAAAAATAATCGCAGCTGCAATGTTAAAAATAAGAAGCTAATCAAAGGCAGCCCATGTGGGCGCCACTTTCATCTCTCATCTTCAAAGAGGTGCAAACAAACATTGTTGGCGTGCCAAGCAGCAGCCTCAGTGCCTGATGATCCCATTACTCCTCCAGCGTCCACCCTCCCCTTCCACGCTGCTGAGCCTGTAGGCGTGGGGCTCCAGGATCACTGCCAAGGTGGGAACCTCTAGTCACCAGAGGGGAAGCCACATGTGGAATTCCTCTGTGGATTCCAATTATTTCATAACAAACATACTTGCACCCTATAGATCATTCCATGTACTCCTGCCTTTAGAGCCTGTCTCGTAACAGTAATATCACCTCTCATTTGGCAAGATGCTGAAAAGTCTCTAGATCAGAGAGACTGATCTGTTCTGGTGTTTTGGGGGGGGGGGGGTGTTTTCTGAAGATTTGGTTGTTTTTAAAAATAATATTCAAACTCTGATGAAATCCAGATGTACTTAGTGCAGCAGGAGCGAGGGTTAGTAAAGTTGTGGCACTTGGAGTCTGCAGTACTGGTTCTCCTCCCAGAACTCTTGAGAACTTGCCTTGAATCAGTGCAGCTCATGTGTTTGTGCCTTGGTTTACCTGAGTTTGCTTGCCTTGACATAAGCCTGACTGTTCCTGCAGGCCCTAATGCAGGCCATGTAAAAATAAACGAACCAGCGCTGAGCAAGTGATTAAATAAGTATGAAAACCAACAGAATGTGATGCTCTGCCTGGGCTGATACAACTCCATTCATGGCTGAGTCATCTTGCATGCGGTAACCCTGCCATGCTGCTCCTGCTTCCGGAATGAGAGCGTTGGGAGAAAACTGGGGTTTCGTTATATGTAGTGTATGGTGCAACACAGGGCAGTCTGCCTCTGATTAAGAGGCCAAAGGATGAGTAAGATAAGGGGACTGAACTCTTTTCCCCAATACTGAGGTTTTTAGTGGATGAGTGGAAGTGAAAAAAGATAATTTCATAGAATCATGGAATCATAGAATCATTCAGGTTGGAAAAGACCCTTGAGATCGAGTCCAACCATTAGCCCTGCTTTGCAAAGCTCGCCCCTAAACCGTATCCCCCAACACCACGTCTAAACAGCCTCTAAATACATCCAGGGATTTGTCGTGTTTGTATTACCTTGCCTTGTTCAGAGCATGAGGGAAATGTTGCTCCAACAGGCAGAATCCTGTGGGATGAGGATGCAAGAGGCCCATTCAACTCCTGGGCTCTGCCACTGCTCTTGTGAGAACTCTGTGGCTACTTCACCAGCTGCACCCCCCTGATACTTTAGATAAATGGCTATGAGGGCCAGAGACAAAAATAACTAGATATTACTTCTCAGAACTGAACTACATCTTGATGCTGCCAGAATCTTGGCAGAGAAGATGCTGTCACTGTCTTGTACCTGTCTGGGCCTTTCCTGCTCTGTTAACCTCATGAGCAACATCACAGCAGCTGCAGGACCAGTTCACTGGTGCGGCCATCCACCCACAGAAGCTCTGCGAGGCCTGCCCTGTGTTCACAAGGAGAAACTGAGAGATGGAAGGGAGGGAGCAGAATTGGATCCAGCTCATCATAATGAGGAAAGCCTGTCCCAGCCAGGGAAGGATTCAATTAGGAGAATGGAGGAATATGGATAATACGTGGAGGGCACCAGGACATCTGGGGCTGCCACTGCTAGCAAGAATAAAGGTGCTTTGCATAAGAAACAGGATACAATCATAAGGAAAGAGGAATCTGCTCCCAAGTAGCACTGGTTCTCCCTCCCCTCTACAGTGCACAACAAGGTACAGATTAGACCATTACACCCAGGGGAAGCCACAGAGTCTCACTCTCTTTTTCATGGACAGTAGCAGGAAATCAGTGGATTGGAACCAAATGAGAAACCTGACTCAAAACAGATGTGACCCCAGGGAGATCAGAAATGCAGAAATGTTTTTGCTTTGACATATCCGCCAGTCTTGAGGGTGGGGGAAGGCAGAGGGTGGCAGCAGCCGATTAGATGCTGCTGGATTATATCACGCTGGTAACGGGCCGGCTGGGTTTCAACGCAAAATTAGAGGAGACCATTCTACTGCTACATAGAACCGTGACTGTCTCCCAAATTTTAGCTGGCTCATCACCTGCTTCAGCAGCAAGAGTTCACAGCAGTGCTCCTGGAGTTAACCACGTCTCTAGGCTACAGCCCCTTTTGTCATCAAGCACTGCTGACCAAAGGTACTCTCTGCTGCCGTTCAGCCCACCTCAGAAACTGGTTAGAGTCTCTGTGGGGAAACAAGGGAAAACTAAAGCATAGAACTATGGTGACGTGTGCTGTTAAGTCCACTTTAAGTACCAACACTAAAAACCCAGCACTCCGTGTGGCTGGATTTTAGCTTGCCTCTTGCTTGGCTGTACTGAACTTCTGTGTCTAATTCTGACCCCTTGCTTAAGGCTAACTTATTTTCAAACCTCAGAAGATGGTGATGAGAGTAGATTTGAATTGGGTGGACATCTTGCCTAAAGATGCAGCTGTGGAGTCCTGTGATTAGGTGAGATTTTTTTTTTTCTTACTTGCATGAGTCAAAGGCAAGTTCTGACATCAATAGTCTCCACAAGAAGTCTGAAATTCTATCACTGTAAAGGCTCTGAAGTCAAGTCAGTACAAAGTAATCCGATGTATTCATTCATTTTCAGATCTCATGATTATAAAAGCCTGATGCGTGAGTTTTTTGCTTATTTGATTCTGGTAATAATGAAATGAAATGACGGGAAATCAGTTTCTCCCCTGGCGCCCTCACTCTCTCTCTTCCTTCATCCTCTCTGTCTAAACAAGGAGCCCAGAATTAACTTCAGTTAGCATTAAATTCTCTCAGAGGCCTTGAAGACAGTGATCAGTGTGTCCTCTATTTTGTGCCAGGCCACAGGACATTTGTAACAGAAAGGCAAAATCCATTTTCCAGCTGTTTTCGTCCCTGCTGCTGCCTGAGGTGGAACAGTTAGTTGGTGAATTACCCTGGGCGAGGAAGAGCCTGCAGGAGGTCAGCCTATTTCACAAGGAACCACTAAGTCATGGAGGCCTCCTTTTGGTCCAGCACAGCACAGACTGTTGCTCCTTCGGGGACTGCCTACCCTTATGCAAATACTATTGTCAGATTTCATCTGTTAATGATGAGTATTCTGTGGGGGAAGCTATTGTTCTTCTGCTATTCTTAGGGAGCCTGCACCTAGTCAGCGCCCGCTGAAATTATCAGTTTTTCTGCTCAGCTTCGTAGACTTTGGGACAGGAGGTTTTTACTTAGCCTAGCAAGTAATTCTTTCCGGTCATACCTGTCCCACCAGCTGGACGGGCTGGCAAATCAAGAAGGGCTTATCAATAAGAGCATGAAGAAACCAAATCCTTTCTTGCTTTGTGCCATCTAACCATCTGAAAGATAAATGCTCCACTCTTTTGACTGGGTGGAATTTTGCGCTCTCTTAGCATGGATGTAAACGTGAAGTTTAGGGGAAGGAATTGGGCAGAATGAATTGGGTGAACTGGGAAGAAACCTGTGTCTGCTTGCAGAATGTTTTTGGCATCAGAATGAACCTAGGCATGGCCCAGGAGGAGTCTGAGACGCGGTGAATATGGACCTAATGATACAACAGGAGCATGTTGCCGGAGACCCTGTCAGCACTCTCATGCTTTACAACTCTATCTGACCCCTCCCGGGGATGGAGGGCGAGTTTCTGGTTTGCATTAGCCCAGATGAGATGCGGCGTTGACAGGACTCGGCAAGGTTTGCAGTGGAGTTTTGTTAGCTGGCCACCCGAAGCACTAACGGAGCCACGCGTGGGAGGGAGAGCGTTGCCAACTGGGTGCCTCACGAAGCAGGCTGAGGGTGCAGCTTCTGGAATGGTGGAGCAGAGCCTTCTTCTCCCCCTTTCCCAGACGCTTCAATGGCCGTAGCCCACAAAACCAAAATAGCTGTCAAAGAACAAGCTGGATTTCATTTCGCTGCTGGTGGCGTGTCTGCGTGGTGTTTAGCACAGAAGTTTCATTCTCTGTTGTGAAGGGCAGAAAGTCCCCAGTTCATCTCGGTCCCAAAAGGAGGGGGTTTAGAGGCACAAGAGTCACAGAAGTTCCTGTTTGCAACAGAGGATTCTGTCCTGATGCATCAGTGAGACAGCAGGAAGCACTCCAGGCTTGTGAAGGGTGTTTTCTTGCTGGAAAGTGGAGTGGGACAGGAGAGGGTGGTCTCTGAAAACATGTATCCACATTCTTAGCTCACCCTGCAGAATTCTTGGTAAGGAATTACCCTTGAAAGTAAGCAGGTTTCTCCAAGCTGGATCTATTTGACTTCTTGTTAAGTCACAGATGAAAAAAATATGAACACTGGGATGTGGTTTTACCCTTTGTTTCTAATACCCTGGCAGAGTCTGAGCTACCCTGGAAATAGGGAGAGTTCCTGAAATTAGAATCTGTAAGGCCTGAGGAAGGACAGGGTTTGAAGTTGAGAGGAGACTGAATAATCTTGACAGCAACTCACTAAAGAGAGAAAACTTCCTACTTTCCTGAAGAAAATGAAAATCAGCTCCTCAGTGAGGCACTTCTCAACTGGTTTGCGTAACCCTTGCTCGGAAACTAAACAAAATCGACAAACTTGTGATTTATGGCAACTTCCTTTGACAGGCGCTCCAGCCTGTTTGCACCATTGCCATGGCAGCAAAAGAACTATTTATTCGTTCGGCTACCTCGCCACATCCTGGCCTCCCATTGGAGACAAAGGCGGACCTGATTCAAAATGGCAAGGAGAGCGAGTTAGCGCTCAGGAAACCGGAGCAGCACGAACTCAAGAGCGTGAAAAGGATATGATTGTAAGGGAATAGATGGAGCGAGCTGCAGGGCCAGGGAGCGTTCATTTTCTAGAAAAGGGGCCTCTTCCTTTTCCCTAATGTGGGACTGAAGAAAGACACAGAGGGGTGTGGCATGCTCAACAGACTGGAATTCAAGACCGGCTCTTGAATCCCTGTGTACAAATACGCGGTGGGTAATTTGTGATAAAAGCAGGGTTTACATATGTCCAGGAGCTTCAAGTTTATCTGCGGCCTTACCTGTTTTTAAAAACTTCATTCATGTGAAATAATTTCTTTTCTTTAACGGCTTTTACTTCATCCTTGCTTGGCTGTGCTGAATTTATTTACTTGTGTGGCCAGGCCTTTTATTATGGTTCTTGACTACTGGCATTTTGGGATCCAAATGAAGCAAGCCTTCCTCACCAGCTGTGGTCCAAGTTCTCACGTGAGCCAGAAACTGCTGCTCAGACAGTGATGAGAAGATAGCTGGGTTTTCCCTTCTCTAATGTATCAACACCATGAACAGACTACTAGGAGCAACAGTTTCAGAGCAAACGGCTCTGTGGTTCCCAGCAGTTATTGCAGGTGTGGACTGTAGAATGGAATGGGTTAACTCAAGGATTCTCAACTGGTTTTGGCAGGCAGCCAGTGTGCTGGGATAATGGTGTCAAAACGCGAGTTGAGTTGGGATGCTCCTTGAAATAGGCAGGCGAGGCATCCTTAGGGAAGAGTTGATGTTAGGGTCAGATAATTCACTCTTTATGTTAATTCTTCTCTTCGGAGCCAAGGAACAAGTCAGTTAAAATGTTTGCCCAATACTTTGGGGCCAGCAGTTATAATTACACTCGCACTAATACATATCCATACCCTTGGTGACTCACTGATGCAAATCTCTTTGACTGCTTCCAGAGGGGTTTGCAGCAGAGGGTGGCAGAGGAGGAGACAGTCTCTGCTTTTGAGCCCAAGGGTGAGATTTCTGCTCCTTTACATATCCCTGCGACTGTGATGGACTTCAGTGGGGAGCCTGGATTTTGCTTTTGGTTTAACTGCTGCTCTTCAGCGAGACCTGACCGAAGTTCTTCACTGAGACAATGTAATTGGGACATAAGTGAATTCCAGTCAGTTCGGGAAACACATCCTTTCAGTTCCTGAAAACATGCTATTATTAATTAACGAGCACAAATACTAAGGGGGCCGCACGCCTTTCGTTCGTTGGTCTCAGACTTGTGTCTCTCCATTCGTCTCTTCTTGCTAAATTTTTCAGTGTTTTTAACATCAGACTGATGTTACGTATAATTACCAACTTTGCACCAAAATTATATTTGACATGGCTTGTGTGGGAAATTAGAGCATTTCAGAGACTACAAATTCACCTGGGAAGATGAGCCAGGCAAGACAAGGCAGCGCAGAGTGGAAGTAATTTGAATATTACATGTGCCCTCCTGAAAATGCCAAAATCATTTAAATTGCTAGAAAGGATATTTTCCCTAATTAGCTGTGTGTGCTGGAGGGTTCATAATAATGCACTGGATGTGGAAGAATGGACTGGCAGAATCGAGGCTGCCTGCGCACCGCAGGGGGCAGTGAAGAACTGGCGGTGGGAAGAGTTCCCCCTCTCCGCTCTGAGAGCATAAAGATATTTATCATCCCTGGAGCTGTTTACAATGATACCTCTCTTTTTAAATGCACAGAGAACGTGCCCAGTTACCTGGTCACTCACGATGTTAGCTGCTGAGGGAAATCAGGAGTGTGCTAGCTGTGAGGCTGTGCTCCAAACTCAGACCCTCCCCTATTTGCTGTTTCAGGAGCATCTAACTGCCTTAGCTCTGCTCCACCCTCGGGCATCACTGTGCTGCTCTCTGACACTTCTTCAGCTTCCCAGGGTCCCACAAATACAGTCTCCATTCCCCTCACTTTGCTCTTCACTCCCTGGGGCCCTGCTGGTATGTTCTCACTTCCTTCCACAATTACAGCGATAGCCCCAGTTAGGCCAAGCCAAGTCTGTATTTTTTTTTTTTCTCTCTCTAAATTACCCTGATGACTGTAGACATTCTGGGGAGATGTATGCAGGGAGAGCAAGAGGCGGACACGCTCTCACGGATCTTCTCTCTTCCTGACATCGATTGTTTAAGCACTAAACCATTCGCTGACTCTTGTGACTCTAAACGATGTGGGGCTTTTTCGAGGTTTTCCTCCCCACAGCTATCAAAACCGCACGCAGTGCTAGTCTCTCTAATGTGAGGGCTTCCACCTGCGACTCTGGAGTGAGGCTGCTGCTGGTTCCATCTCCTTTTCTGCCATCACTGCTCCTGTGGTTTCTGCTTAGTTACATATTCATTTTTATAATGCAATTATCTTGTGGGATAAAGGAGGGGAAGACACCCTAATTAGCTGCTTAGAGCACTTTAAAACTGCATGTGTCCGTGTCTTTAAAGGAGACAAGGCTGCGGAATGGATGCCGTTGCACTGTGCTGCACATCTCCAGTGTTGAGTGTTGCAGGTCACAGGGTTGTACCCGTGTTGCCTGATCCGCTGCCGTGGCGCTGATTTCCCATTTAACTGTCACGAGGTCTGGGTCCCTGTTGCTTCCTTGCTCCACAAGGTATCATTTGCACCCCAGCAAAGCGAATGTAAATCGTCACCCTGTTGTGCGAGTGGGGAGTTTTTGGCTTCGGAGCTTTTCTGAATTGCTTTATATGGAATGAACAGCAACACGAATTTCAAGCCAGGGTAGAAATGGGCTGTAAACTCTCCCACACACATTTGCCTGTCAGGGATCCTGAAGCACTGTAGTCCAGGTTTGGAGAAATGGAGACATCTTATTCCCAATGAAATCAGAATTAGGTGTCTGGATTCCCCTGGGGATCTGACTTTTAGCTGCGTGGAGAGGCTGTGTTGTAAGAGCAAGGAGGAACATAAATATTGGCCAAGGACACCAAAGCTAACACCTGCTTCTTGGGAAACTGCCCTGGCATCCTGAGTGTCTGCAAAGCAAGCGGCTGGGCCCTGTGGTTAAGATTTCAGCATGGTCCTTGGCTGGCTTCCCCTAGAAAGATGAAGAGCTGAGTTGATTTGAGAACATTACTCCTGGACAGTTCATTGATTCCTTCACTTGCTTTCTGAGGACTGTAGGCAGGAGTGATGCCTGTAGTCTTCCAAAGTATAGGTGCCCCAATTTGTCAACATCACAAACCAGGAGGCTTTTCCAGGTGATAACTTTCTTGGAGGTTCAGTACTGGGGCTCAGTGTTGTTGCAGTTCCCTGTGCCTGGTGCTGATGGCTACCTTCAGGAACAATGAAAGATGATGTGCCTGGACAGGAAGGGAGGTGGCTCCAGGAAAACTTGAAAAACTAGAAGCATTGTTTTGTTTTAAATGCTGATTGTTTTGTGTAACTCTGGGCAACTGTTTACTATTCTTGCTTTACAGGAGAGGAGGGAAGTGGGTGAGTAATGCACCCTGATGAATGACTTTCCTTTGCTCATAAACTGATAGTTACACCCTCTGTCAGACCCATTTTCACACAGTCTGTGGCCTTGAGATTACCTTATGTTGTCCTCCATATTCCTTTTAACTCAACTTCACTCGCAGCTCAGGGTTTCAGGATTCCTTGGAAGGCTCCAGACTTTGGCATGTGCTCCGGAAACCATCACTGGCCATCCTGCTGCTGTCTGCAGGGCTGGAGGGAGGGCGTGCACCACTGGTGTGTACGGCCCCACCTGCAGAACCAGGCTACCACTGAGAACAGCAGGTAGTGCCCTCCAGGTAGATTCCATAACACCTTCCCTATATAACGTAGCAGCTCCTCTCGTTTGCTTGCTACAAGGAAGAGTCCACTACACAAAGAGCATGTGGAGATGGTGAGCGTTTACTCTGGACTCCTTGTGTTAGCAGAGCTGCCCTACTGCCCAAACTGTCCAAGTTTTCTTCAAGTGCCTGTCCTCCAGCGGGATCTCCGTAGTCTCTTCTCTTGGCACTAGATGGTGCCAAGAACCCTCGTGCAGTTGCAATAAGTATGAGGCCTTCACTTGCTTTGTACCTCAGTGAGAAGATGCCTCTGGCTTGGTATGCAGGCTTTTCAGGAACTGTTTCCCCCAGGGGCTGTTTCCCAGATCTGCCTCTCAATCAAGGAAGAGATTTATGAAGTGGAAAGATGTCACAGAGACGAGCTGGCATGAGGGGAGGGAGGGGAATATTGTCTTTTGGGCTGTGGGCAGAATTTTCACAAGCTGTGCAATTCATAATTTCTTCTGTGGGATTTCCATTTTTTCCTTTTTTTTTTTTCTTTGAATAGTGTAATTTTTACTGAGAGGAAGGAAACTGCAAGGGCTGTCCAAATAGGCTCAGAGTGAGCTCTTCTCTGAACAGCTCTCTGTGCACTTCAACCTGACCTGAAGCAGCTTCTCATAAAGTAGACCTGCCCAGCAACCAGCTTCATCAGTGAATCTTTGCTGTGATTTACCACCCACAGATTTCTCCCATGCAGAGGAATGTAGCATGCAGGCAATTATTCTCATTTTAGGGGCTAGTATCCTCTCAGACTACCTGAAACCAACACATTCTGTATACCTGTGCTTGTATAAAAGATACACAGGCTGCTGAGTCCTGCTAATAATGCTGATCATCCCCAGAGTCCTCATTTTAAAAGAGAGATCCTTATTTCTTTTGGTGAAGCTGTTAAGCATTGTAGCTAATCTCAGGTGCTGAGAAGTGAAGCAAGTAACAACTGGGGATGCAACCTGGCTTTACACGTTAACTCTTCTTCAATTCTCAAGAGCAAGTCCTCCAGAACCGTAGTGCTCCTTACTTCATCAGTTTCTGATGCATATCACCTCAATAAGGGACTTCTAAGCTTTGATGGTCAATAACTCCTGGCTTCTGGAGCAGACCCTTGTTTTCCAGATCATTTGAAATGAGCAAATAGATTTGGAACGCTCCTCGTGTTGCTCTGTGGTAGATCTGATTTGTCCCACTTCCTTGCAAAGTAAATGAGACAAACTCTGGCAGAAGTATACACTGTGGTTTAATGGGACACATCATTGCATTTCTAGTTCCTATTTTCCCTGTCTTGTTCCATTCCTGAACTTGCTTGCCTTTTTATTTATTTTCTGCCTATCCCATTTCTTATGCACCTCCTCCCAGCCCTCTGGCCAATCTGTCTCTCCTGTTCCCTTTCCCTGTCCTCCAAACTACCCACTCAACCCACCAACAGTCGCATCCTCTTGACATCATCCCACAGCACGCTGTGGCTGGGCCATGTTAGCTGCATACCTTGTGACAGAAACCAGTGCAACCAGATATAGAAATGGGGATCAAGTACCCCCAAGAGCGTCAGAGCATCACAGGGAACGAGAGCGATAAGCTGTTTGGCTTTTTTTTTTTTTTTTTTTTACAGAGGAGGATCCAGCTGTTCTGGGGGGTGTTAGATCCAGCTGTCAGCTGAAATATTTAAAGAGAATGTTCTCTGTATTTTAAATCCCCTTCATTTGCCAAGTGTTCCATTTGCAGTGCTGCTTCATTGCCTCTCACCTGCACTTTCCACTGTTACTCACGTAGTGTTCTTTGCATTCCTGACTTCAGTGACTGCTCTCAAAGCAAGTGTTGGCTCTAGAAACTTCCTAAGAGAAAAGGAGTCCCCTCTTCCCGGCGACAGTGCTGGAGCCGGGGAGCTGAACGCACTGCATGGGGCCAGCTGTGTGCTTTGCGTGGGGCAGCAGCTGCAGGACTGAGCCACCCCTGAAGCCGTGGGGATGGAAAGCAGGTCTGCAACATAGCTCACGTGGGGTAGGAAAGCAACCCGTCTCTGCTGGAAGCTGACCCTGAGATACAAGCTTTGTGGGTAGGCAGATATCTGAAGGAAGCGGTAGGACTGATTCAAACACCCATTGTGCAGGAAAAGGAATCTGGGAAGTGGAGTTTGTGGAAGGAAGGGTCTTTGCTGGACCCTTCCTTCCCTCCCAGTAGTCCCCTCAAGCAAGGCACGTGGCACGTGCGTTGCTTAGTTCTGTGCCAACCAGATATTGCAAAGCTTATTTATCTTATGCAATGGCAAAAGATGCCGGCTTTAGGCTCTGAGATTTAGGGGTTCTGTGCAGATACCAAAGGAGCTATCTCTAAAAAAGCAAAGGTCAACATAGAGAAGGCAAGCACAAGAGAAAAGCAGTAGTTGAGAAGGGCCGGCTGGAAAGTCCAAGTGACCCCTTACTTCTGCGTGTTTCTCTCCCCACACCCTTTTACTCCTCAAATGTGCAGAAATGCACAAAAGCCATTTGCTTTACTAGTCGCTCAAAAGCATGGAGTTTATTTTCCTAAATATCGTCTCGTCTTTAGAGTTGGAGTAAACTCCCACCCCACCTAAAACCTGACCCCCCGGTGTCTTTGACGGAGCTTCCGTGGCCGCCTTGTGACGGGAGCGGCAGTGAAGCGCCGAGGAGTCCGTTGTGGTACCCTCCTCCATCAGCTGCTCTAATACCTTTTTGATTATCTCAGTGGACACAGATATAAATGCTGTGCCTTGGATCCCTCGCTCGCAAGCTATCTCCATTTTTTTTTGCATTTTCTTTTTAAAATAAAAATGACTGCTGATGTTTATGCCCCTGTAATACATTATGTATTATTTTGTTTTAAGCGCTGCCTTTTGCATCCTGACAGTAACAATAAAATGTGAGTATGGGATTCCTAATACAGACAGACTAATGTTTCCACCGCTAGCCTTCCCTATCTCTTCTTTTTTTCTTTCTGCTCTCTAAGCACTTTTCTAAAGGCTCCTTTTATATTCCTAATAAAATTAGAGCAAAATACATCGATTTACTGGAAAAGAAGGTTTGGGCTTTTTTTCCTTAGTGATAGCACTTTCTTTGCCACCACCCACCTTAAAAATGCTGGTGAATATTCCACATCAAAGACTTCCAATTTCTTCTTGGGGTTTTCTTATCAGCTCCCTGATATTTTTTTTTTTTTTTCCCTTGGCTCTGCGAATACTCTGCTTGTTGCCCCAACTACAGACCATTTTGTCTAAGCTGATCTTCTGAGGTAATTATCTTTCATTAATGCATTTTAGTCGTATCTCCAAATACCAGTAAATGGCTGGTCTGCATATACTGGGAACTGATCTGCATGGGACCTCTTTACTCCTTTTCCATCTATAGATTGTACAATCCATATCCTGATGTCTGGCTTTCATTTTAGTGTAATGGATGCCCCCTTGCCCCACTCCTTCTGTTGCCTCTTAAACCAGGTTGAGCCAGCTGTAAATTAGCAGATCAAACGTGGCGGTGGTGTTGCGCTGACGCAGATAAACTTACCTGAGAAATTAGTCATACTGCTGAATCTCGTGGTTCTAAATTGCACATTGGGTTCTTGATCTCCTGTTGAGATTTGGGTTAATCCCATTTTTTTTTTTTTTTTTCCCAAGCCCTCTCACAGCACGTAGATATAATAAGGGGAGGGAACGATCGAAGCCCATTGAGTTCGTTCATGCTCTGCACCACTGGGAAGCTTTCAGAACCCGTCGCTGTGCTTCGGGGATTTTAAATTTCCGAGATATTCACTTAGTTATGGAATAGGCTAAAATCTGTCATGCTGATTTAATGAGAGAGTAGGGGAGGGAGGAGACACAGACGCACACAAAAAAAAGCAATTTTCCTTGTAACAGTTGTGTTAAAATATTGATACAGATGCATAGTGGAAAAACTTAACGAGTTGTTAGTGTTAGAAATAATGCCAGCATTAGGCATCTCTTGTGTGCAGAGTTTCCAAGATGGTGTTCAGCACTTCTGGGAAAGAGATCTCACGAGAGACACGCAACTGCTGTCCCTGGGTCCCATCAGTGATGCTTCAGGCAGGTGTCCTCTCCCAAGGCAGCTGAACTGTCCTGTTCGTGACCACAGAAGGGAGCACTGATGAAAGTCGTAGCGTGGTTCAGACTTTACTATTTTCACCAAAAGCTTGAATCGAGATCTTGGGGTTAATGCAACGTGCTGGCACACAGGCCGTCCAGCCTTGATTCCAAGCTCTGTGTACCTTACGCACATCACTTGTTAAGTGCATGACATTTATAAAACACGGTTTTTTCCCTTTTTTTTTCCGTGGAGCACCCTTTGGTTCTGCAGAGTTGCAAACACAATAGAAATGTCTGTGAGCTCTCAAGCCCTTTGGACAGCAGGCTCTCCTGCAGGTTATGTGGTGCCTGGAATCCTACAGCTTCACTTTGGGTTTAACAAAGAGATGACCCACTGGATGCCTGCAGTAATGGAGACTTCAGAGTGACCCACAAAGTCTTCTCCAATGCTGTCCCCTACACTTGGGCTCTTCCACTGGTTCTTAATCCTCACCAAATTTATCCATTCTGCAGAGCATAAACCAAGTCCAACTGGTTATGCTGGGCTCCGTTAGTGCAGACCTCTATCCATCAGAGACTCAGCTGAGACCACTAAATCTGAGCATTCCTTTTAAGATGAAAATGAGAAAGGAATTAATTTTAATGAGTGATGTTTTTTCTGCTGCTTGCCCTGTCGTGTGCGGCCTCTGGGTAGGCAGTGTGATCTGCCATCATGTCAGCGCTCCATGATCAAACCCCTTCCAAGAGGGGATACTTTACACGGGTTTTTGTGTCAATTCCAGTCCCTGAAGAATCTTGCCAATCCATTAAGAGCCTGGCAGGCTGTACTGGGAAATGCTAGCATGAGCAGAAAACAGAGAAGCGAGCCTGAGAATAAGGAGGAAGGAAAGATTAATCTGAGCAGAAATTCTGCATTTGAAAAGGACTTCCAGGGATGTATTGTCTTCAGCTTGTCCTTTGCAGAGCATGTCACCTTGCTAAAGGGTTTTACCATTCCTGTACCGCGCGGTTTGCCTGGCGTCCCTGGCTCTTGCTTGCCAACACCTGGTATTTGAGCGACCTGAGAAAACTATGAGTGTGTTGGGCTGTGCTCTTGGACAATCTGCTTCAAATGAAATGCCTGAGCCCTCCTGAGTACTAATCCTTTGAATATCTGGCTCTTGACGTTACCGAAGGCAGTCTGGCGTGGCACTGGGTTCACTAAGTATTGGTTCCTGTTCATGGTTGGAAATTAAAGACAGAAATGAATGCTGTTTCTCTTCAATCAGACTATTTTTCTTTCTGTATCGTTCTCTACAGAGAGCAAAGACTGGGAAAAGCTGCTGTGGTACCTATTGCTGCCCCTTGTGGGCTTCTGACAATGGACTGGACTGAGAGCTACCAAAATTGTTTTGACTTATTTTACCTTAAGTGCTCTGACCCTCGCTGGTAGATGGCTCCCAAGCAGAACGGATAGCCCTTTCCATTGGGAGCCATGCCAGCATAGGAGTGTTTTACACTAAAGAAGGAAAGTGGGATGAGTGTCTCCTCCTGTGGGCTGCAGAGTATTTTGAACTGAGGCTGGACTCAGAGGAGGATGCACAATACAGCACGTGGAGGGCTCAGTCCAGATTCCTGTCAACAGCAAATAAATCTGCAAAACTATTCTCACATCTGAAATTAATTGGTGAAGGAGGAAGGGCAGTAGCTTTTAATATACATCACTTACTGTAGATAGATCTGCACAAACCCCTCCTCTGTGTCCCCTTATGTCAAGGCTTTAGTCTGAATTATTCCTTTTCCCCATTACCAAAAAGGCTTCTGTTTTCCATAGCTGAAATCTCTGATCATTTAAGCAGGAGAGAGCGAGAGCTGCATCAAAAACCTACCAAGCAAGCCTCCACAGGTGGCAGTGGTGACAGAGTGGCGATGTCTGAATTCGAGGGACAAGGAGTCGGTGAAACAGGGGGATTGCTGCAGTGCTACCATTAAATGATCCGAGGCTGATGAGCAGCACCACGTGCCAGGCTTTCAAAAGCTGCCTTTCTCCTTCCTGGGCAAGTTCCAACTTTATTACCAAGGGTCCTGCTTGAGATACTAACACCTTTCAAAAGCATGTAAAATATAGGAAGCTTTTGGGGTTTTCTGAGAGGACAAAGCGGGGTTATTTCTAGCCAGTGTCCCCATCTTTGCACCATCTTGAGTGGGAACTGCTCAAGGTGCCAGCTTGGCATCAGAGACCCCCAGCCCGTTTCTGTGCTCTCCGCGGGCGGTACGCTGCCAAAGGGAAGTGGGGTGTCCTTTTCCACCAGACCTCCCAGCCCATCTGAGCACAGCCTACCACCAGAGTCCTTTAATGGGAATACTTCCGACTGGCATTGCCTTCTGGGATCCCAACGCGGCACCACCGAGTAGGACAGGAGCTGTGGGTTCTTGGTACAGACCCGTATATTTGGATCCTTTCTGGCTGGGACCCCGGCTACACCCTGTGCTCGTGGGCTCTTCTCCTTTTGCCAGCGTCCCCACAAACCACACGCCCAGAGCTCTCCATTCAGGTTCGCTTCTCTTCAAATCCCAGTTTGCCTGGTCCCCGAAGCGGGCTCGGAGAGCAATCCAAGCCACTGCAGTGCAATTTCCGACAGAGAATTTCCTTCCTATTTCTGAGTGAGTGTGTGTGTATTTACGTGTTTCAAAAAAAAAAAAAAACCAAACACCAACACAACAAAACATTTTGGTTTTGTGCACTAAGCACTTTTGAGGGCGATATGGGGCCCTGTAATACGGAGGTTTATAACCTCCTCAGCTAATGCTCTCTGACACTCTGTTTTGATATCATTACTACATTATACTCACAATTTTTGAGTGAAAAAATACAGTACTTAGAAAGTCGAAATTCATAAATAAATTCATGTCAAACCGCACTTAATATTGATTTTGTTAGTGTTCAGATTCAATAATAAGGTACTGCGTGCATGAATATTTAAATATAATCATCATTTCTGCATCTCCTAATGGCCTCTGCTCTTCTACACTCAATTTAAACACAATTTAAAAACTATAATGTATTGAAAAATACTAGGATTTAGCAATAAATCACCATTGGGATACTCCAAGCCTTTTATAGGATGGCTCAATATCTGCTTCTCAAGGGACAGCACAATTAGATTCATGTTTTTAAACTTCTCAATTATCCATATACCATAATTTTATGTGAAAGTTTGTTTCTCTTCCTCCCCCCTCCACCCCTGCTCCCCCTCCTCACCCCCCACCAGATACTCTCCCTGTAGGAAGCGGAGAAATTGCTAAGTGTTCTCTTAGCTGGGTTAGTATAGTAAAAAGGAGTCAGAGGTCACAGTCCTCAAACTGAATTAAATCCAGAGGCTGTCAGGGAAAGCAGAACGCTGACTCACTTAATCACATTATTTGGGGAAAAATCTAGGGGGAGGAAAGAGATAAAATGACTCAAAATGAACTCGCCAAGGAGGAAGCGGAGTTTTTATATTTATTTAAAAAGCAATATTCGTCTTTATCAAATAGACGCAGGGTGGTTCGATGAGGACGAAGCTGGCTGGACATTTGCGCAGTCGCGGGCGGGAGAGCTCCGGTGAGCAGTTTCCTCCTTAGCAGGATCAGTGAGGGGAGGATGCGGTGCCCTTGGTTCCTCCAGTGCCGGGCTGGGTTATTTATTGCTAGGGGGTGTTTCTGTGGTGCTGGTCGCTAACCCATCTGCAAACCACCCCCTCCGAGGTAGGTCGCTATCCTTATCCTCACTTTACGGATGGGGAAACTGAGGCACTGGTGGGTGAAGTGTTTATGGCAGAGCCACAGTGGCAGATCCAGGAGCTGGTCCTGGGGATTCTAACGCTGTAGCCTTTGCCCAAGTTGTGCGGCCGTTTTCTCTCTTGCACCAGCAGCCCGAGAGCCTGTGGTGGAGAGGGAGGTAAAAAGGCTCTAGCGTCGGAGTCCAACAGCACCAGCACCTTACAGCCACAGATGTTGAGGGCGTTGGTACGATACCAACTCTGCTGCTGCTGCGAGTGGCGCAGTTTGGTTGAACGCGTTGCCGTCGGATGCGAAGAAATGGTCGTAGCCAAGGGAAGGACTGGCTGTCGGGCGTCTCACGGAGAGGACGTAGCTGTGTCACTCGGTGACGCTGGCACCGTCCCACCGTGGCATGGCCCTTGCAGTGCTACGTGAACTGCCACGCGGGGACGGGAGCTGCAGCTGGCGAGGGGTCAGAGCGCGGCACGGCTGAAGGTGCACTCCCCGACGGCAGAGGGAGGGCAGAGGTTTGCAGAGAGAGCAGGGACTGCTGAGCTTTACCGTTCCTAATCAAGTGTCCAGAACTTCTTCAGGCCACGCCATATCCGACTGGGGTTTTGCTTATATTCTATATTTCACCTAAACTCATCAGGACTGTTTTCCTGAAGAAGTTTACCATGTTGGGTTGGAACTAGTTTATCTCATCCATCTGGCAAAGTGTCAGCTCCTACTGCCTCAGGCTCACGAGCGAAGCTGTAAAATCCTATGAGTGGATCAAACAGAAATAATCAATGGTAAAAAAGTCTAACCAAGATGTGATGTAGCCATTCTCCATGCCAGGCCATTGTGATCTGAAGGTGTGTTTGTTCACTTCTGTGGCAGAGAAAGACAGACATTCCTTACTAGGCAGGAACCACTTTCACCTCTACTCTGACAGTTCTAGTGCTCCATTGTCTGGTTCTTGCGTTGGTCTGCAAAATAGCTTTGTAATCCCGATACCAAAAATTGTCAATCTTTTAATTAATAGTGAGGCAAGGAAGGGGTAACACATTTCTCTTTAAGACAGGTGGGGAAGGAAAGACTCTTGTGACAATTATGTGGGTCCTTCTGGAGTTTTAAGGATTTTTTTTCTAGAAATGAGCGTTTGTGAGTTTCTCCGAAGTGTCAAACAGTAAAAGCAAGGTCTTTTCTGAAGGGAACAGTGTGTGTATGGCAAATGCAGTTCGTCACATGGATTTCACCAGTTTTTCTATGTATTCCTTCTTGAAATGTATAGAAACAGAGCTAGGAAGCACCTGGGGCTGAGCGTTTGGGAGTGGAGTATTGATGCTGTTGGGGACCACTGGTTGTGGCATTTAAGCCGAGTGGAAGCGGTGGTGAATGCCCACCTCGATGGGAGGCAGATGGCTACTTTCACGTGGACGCGCAAACTCCACAAGAGCCTCGACAGCTCTCCGTGAGAAAAGGCTGTCGGGTAGCCAGGGGCAAAACTGGCAGCAGAAACTCTTGAGCCTTTTGCCCGTTTGCCCTCTTGCAGATGCTGCGTAGCCGCACGAGCCCCGGCAGCTGGAATCCCCATCCTACCTCTCTGTTTTTCTTCTGCGGTGTCCGTGAGATGCCGTACTAGCAGCCTCAGGTGAACCCACGCTTCTGTTTTCAGCCCCGTCCCCCTGTTGCGGCAGATGGAAGGGCTGAATTTGAGGCTCAGGTTTTTGCTCTGTTGGACACGCAGCTTGCCCTGGGGCCCGAGCCCGACCCCGAGCGGGAGTCCTGCCGGCCTCCAGGGGCTGCCCTGGCTCTGCGGCCCCCAGGGGAGCTGCGGGCGGTGGCGGAGCACGGGGTCAGCCGGGTCCTGGCGGGCACCAGCTGAGCATTGTTGAAAACAAGTGCGCGTGGTGAAAAGCCCCTGGTATCTTCGGACCGTCCCGGCAGATGTCCCCAAGGGATCTGTACCCGTGGCCGAGGTCGGTGCCCTGGTGGGGAAGGCAGGTGGCACCATGGCTAACAGCGCCGAGGGGTGCTGGCACCGGTGGCGAAGCACAGTGGCACAGCGCCACGGGCGACTCATTTTTGTGCTCTCCGCAGTCATTCCTTTCTTCTGGCTGTGTGAAGTCTAAATTTCTTTGCCTCCTCCCCAAACCTTTGTTTGCCTTCTGGCTGCCTGTGCTAGACTCACTCTCTTTTGCCTCATTTTTATCTGCTTCTTCTGCCCCTCTTTTTCTTATTTACTGCTCGTGTCTCTGCCTGGAATGTTTTTGGCTAACAGTAGCGTGCCCTTCGTGTTTGTACCTCACTGGATCATGCTGGGTAGGAGAGGGAGTGAAGACTAAGGGCATTCATGCCGGCTGGTATCGAAGAGGGTGGGGGTTATGCTGTGCCTGAGAAAAGGGCCGTGGAACATCTTTGATAAACATCTTTGATTCCAAACGTGGTGATAGAGACTCATCACTACTCAGCAAATTGGGTTTTTGAATGTTATCAGACTGTTGCTTCAGTTGTCAGAACAGGAGGCAGAACATGTAGTGAGCATGTGCACCGAGCACAGAAACGCTTTAGCCCGAAGCAGTGCTGGGTGCGGTGTTGAGTGCTTCTGTGCACGAGGAGTTCTGCTTGTACGTAAGGAATGCTCAAGAACGGCTGCCCATCTCCTCGCTTCCAACAATCAGTTGCACATGAATGAATCAAATGTTCATTACTGTATGTATATATTTTTTAATTTTTTTCTTTACTATCTGTTATGTGGCAACTTGGATGCCACAACAAGGCTGTGAAATATCCATTTTTTTGATGGCGAGTAACTGGAGAGTATGGCTAAACCAAGGAGCTGTTCTGGCTTTGGTGATTTTTGTTGTTCCTCACATGGCCTGGCTGCGTTTCCAGGTGCTGGATTACATTGTGCCTGAATTCCTCTTACGAAAAAAGATCCCTTTCCGGTTTCCTGCAAGAAGTGACCCAAGCTTGGCACTTCCGACTTCCCTTGGTGACATCATGTGTCACAAGACACTGCCCTCAGCAGTGCAGATGCTGGCGTTACGCTCTTTAACCGCGTGCCCAGCCGCTGTTATGGCCCTCGGTGCTACCTGCTGCCATTTTTCTTGGTCTGTCTGAATTTAATTTGATGATCAGAAGAAACATGGCCAAAGAAACACACTGAAATGTGAAGGGTGGGTCCCTGCGTCTTTCAATTGAGTTCCTTTTTTTTTTTTTCTTTTTTTTCCCCCTCTAATTTAAAGGTAAAGAACCATTGTGAGTTCCCTTTCTTGTGACAAGGGCTTTTGACTTCTACTTAAGCTGCAGCTCTCTTTGTTATTGTAATTTCTGGGTTAGGGAAAGAGCTTGACTCACTTTGAGACCCTGACTAAGACAGCCAGAAGTCTGGACTGAGGTGCAGCTCCAGGGAATCTGTGAAGGGGAGAAGCCCCCGAGTGTCTGTGGAAGCCAGCTCTGCAATTGCCCTGGAAGCTTCTATTTTCCAAAAAAGGAAAGGGCAAAAAAGCCTTGAACACTGATTCTTTGAAAGCTGTGAAACTTAGAACAGGTGTGAGCGCAGGCAGCTGCCAGGGTGCTGTGTGCAGATATTCCTGCTAATGCCTCCTTAGAACTTAATCTCTGAAACCATCTGCTGATGGGGAGCACATGTCCCCGGGGGAGGGGGGCCAGAAGCAAATCCAGCAGCTTCTTCCACCGTAGCCTGAGTAAGAATTCTGAGCAGCAGAACAAGCTGGAGTTGGGTGTCAAGAGCCCTTACTCTCAGCTTGTTACAAAGCAGGAAAAGTCTAGTGTCAGTTCCCCAAATTCAGGGTGGCTCTTCTTGAGTCTCGGGGATCAAGATCTGACTCGTGACCATCTGAACAAAAACAACACACGGGACAGGTTTTGGAACCGCCATCAGCAGAACCCTTTGTCCCTACAAATAGGTGGGATCAATTTTTCTTACCTGGGGTCTCAGTGTGACCAAGATCAGCTAAAACCTCCAGTAGAATGCCTGACTCTGGTTTTCCAGTCTGAAGTCACTGGGAAGTCGAGTAAGTCCTTCGCGTTGTCACCTTTAGCGCAGCTGTCCTGATAATCTCCACTGGAGCTTCCAGCTTTTACCTCTGAGTAAAGCACTTCTCTTCCTCCTGCCTTTTTTTCCCTCCTCTCACCTCTGCTTTTTGACTCTGGGAGAGACAGCCCCTGCTCCAGGGTCTTGGTTCGCTGTTCAGCACAGTGTATCTGAGGATGGTGGATGTCACTGTGCTAACAAGGGAATCAAAGCCAGCCCCTGCTGCTTGCTTTTACCTGTGCACACTAGTTTGCAGAGGCCAGATTGTTCTCAGCCACTGACCTATTAATGAAAATCTGGTTTATCAACTTTGGCAAAAGAAGAAAGCAGTATTAGCCAGCGTTGCCCTGTGACTGCCAGAAGCGGTGTGGTGACAGGAGTGGGTCATACTTCAGCCCGTGACTGAAGGGTCCCCAGCTTCAGAGAGACATCCAGGGACTTCCCCTGCATTTGGTGCTGGCCATAAAAAATTGATCATCCTTTGTTACAGCTTCACTTCTGTCACTTTCCATCCCAGAGTCTGTTTTTTACAGAAAACAAGCTACATTCATCAAAAATGACAGAACACAGACTTAATGTAATCATGTATGGGAACATGAATTGCAAATGCAGAACACAAGCACTAAAATGTATTTTCCATTACTGCCACAAAATGAAATAATCATGAACATTTTCCCCAAGAATGAGAACACGTGTAGAGTGCACTGACACCTCAAAATCTGCTGCCGTGCCCTGGCCTCAGGTGCAGGTAGGCTTCGTGTCTGTCAGCAGGACAGAGATCTGCTAATATCAGAAAAGGTGCCTATCTTACAATCCTCACCATGGAAACTTGTGTTGGTTATTAGTTACAGCAGCTTCTGCAGGCTCATTTGGGTGACCTTCTGGTCATCTCTGGTTGTTAAAGATCTCATGGTATTCTTAAGCGTAACTGAGCAGAGGTACTGGAAAAATAGATGATGTTGTGTTGCTTCTTAATTCTAGATTCTACTTCTAGCTGCTATTGGATCGCTTGCTGATAACCTTGAACAAGTCTTCTCACCCCTACCCAACTTGCATACATAAGCTGCAAAAATACGGATATGCCTATTTTAAAAAGAGTAAAAAATGTGTCAACTGGTTTAGAGCTGGTACAGGACAACATGTTAAATTCTTCCTTTCCCTTCCAGACCTTGCACGGGACCACCCTCTTGCCATGCTCTGAACATCTGCTGTCCTGCACTCCAGATGTGACTATGTTTCACGGACAGGTAAGGTTATACCTGCCTTTATATCCAATTCTTTTATTTGTTTGCAACTTGCTTTAGTATCAGAAATGGAAGTGACTGGTTTACCTCTGTTGATCAGGGTGTCAGGGGAGGCAATGAAGAAGGGTAATAGAATTGGAAATAACCAATCTGTAAACTAAACTAAATTCAGTACTTGCTCAGTTACTTAGATTATATTAAACATATGCAAGTTCTCATCCAGCCTGTACTTGCCACAATTCTGCAAATACAAAGCCACTAATAAGGGGTGTTGGAGCCTGCCCTGCTGAAGGATAGTTGGATATGGATCATGATGATGTCTGGAAGGGAAACTACTAGTTTGATCAAAGCCTTGTACTCAGACAGCACTGAGTGCTGATGGAGTGATATAGAGAGAATAAGGCAGAAAGGCAGTGGCTGGTTTACATCTCGTCCAACAGAAGCTCATGTGAAGGACTTATTGATCTCTGATTCAGGCACAGGCTGGTGGTTAAATGATGGGATGTATTTGAAGAGACTATGCCCAGTAGGAGGTGCTGAAGAGAACAGCATGTTTTGCTGGGACTGCCTTTTTACCCCCAAGATGTGACCCTGTCATACAGGGAAGAGGGAGAGATTTTGTTCTAAATGAATTAAAATGATGTCTTTGCACGAGAGCAATTCAGATTATAAAAAATACATACAACAAATAGACTCAGCAGCTGTAGAATCCAAGAGAAAATCTGGATTTGGAAGAGATTCTTAACTTTTTTTTATACCATGACAGTAAGAAAAGAAAAAAACATTTGGTCTTATGCATCTTTCCAGCTGTTTACACATAGTCTGTGTCCTCTCTGACAAGTTTGCTTAAGGATCTTCATAGACATGTTCATATGGTCATATAAATGCAATCTTCTTTTACATATGTATACACACATATATGCACGTATCTCCACATTCTTGTACATTTGACACACTTGATGTGCATGCACATCTCATCAAAATGAACTTCCTCTCTGAATTAATGTGCTTATATGCATATACATCAGTATGTCCCAAGGTGCATATATGTATCTTTGTTCATATTCCCATATATGCATGAGGTGATCAACATAGTCAAATTGGAAGACTAAGTTATTCCAAATCTGTGTTGTTTCTCATTTTGTTCCCGGGGGTAAATGGACTCGTTCCAAATGAAAGGTAATCTTGGGACCTGAAGTTTTACGTTTCAGCATATAGTGTGGTTTTAACACTCTGCACCATAGACTAAACTCTTCAGGACGCTTAATAGATTCCCTTCCTTGTTTATGCAACAAAGGCAAAGTCAGATTTTTTAAGACTTCAGGTGCTAGGACACTCCAAATAACTAATAACAATGGTCAGATTTCATGGGAAGATGAGACGAGCTGGGCAGGAAAGACCCTCAAAGAACATGCAAAGCCATCCGTGCGAACTTGTCCAAGGGGTTTGTCCGTGTTTTCACCACTGGGTTGGAATACTTTCTCTACAACTCTGAACACATACCTGTTTCACCGTTGTCTTTGCCTGGCTCAAAATCTAGCACACAGGGACATCGTGTACTCTTCTCTAGAGCTAATACACATATGTATATGTAGACTGAACTTTGGAATACCTCATAAACATTCACATCATATCAAACGTATCGTTGTGGGTACGTACAGCCTGTGCGTGGCATTGAACAGACGTGTGTCGTATGTACAGAAGTCTGTGTAAGCATAGATGGATTTTCTGCCTGGGTATGTCTAGCCAGGAGTATACGTGTGTGTTTGTGTTCATAGAAGCACTGAATCCTTTAGTCCTGCACAGATAATATATAGGCACCTTCCAGGAGAGGGCATCTCTCTCCCGACGCAGGCAGGAGCCTTTCTTAACCAATGGCCCCCAGCCTCTCGCACCTGGGCACTTGCATCTCGCTTGCCAATTGGAGGTTACCCGTGCCAGCACAGAGTGAAATATTAAGGCAGCCGCTTGAAATTCAAAGTGTTTCTTTTAATTAATGGGTGGATGCCACAAGTTGATCCAATCCAGCTCTTAAATTAATCTTAATTACATGGATTTTGTAACTTTGGCATTAGCCAGCCACACAAAATATGTATTTCATAATCCTAGAAACGGGTGAAAAAGACTGCTGCCGAGCTGAGAAGTCAGCTGATGATGTTATCAACCTCTGTGGCTGTGGGTGTAAGTGTCATTGGGGTGTGTCTGCGATCTTATCGGGAATACCAAATTAATTCACTCCTGCAAATATCAAAACAAGCTTTTTTGCCGGCAAGTAGGGAATAGGCAAGAGATTTCTGAGCTGCTATATTTGGAGTTTCTATGCCATCCAGTGCTGATACAACAAAGAATAAAAGCATCAGGGAAGAGTAGTTGGGGATCTGTCCTGTTTGGTAATGAGTTTTGAGCCTACACCCGGAAAATGCTCTTTGAGGCTTCAGCTGTTCACATTATACTTGTTGATTTGGGCCTGGGATCGGGAATCCTGCCTTTGTAGCTCTGCTGTTGGCTTGCTGTGTATGACCCGTCAAGGGGAGGGAAGATTTCTATCCCCGTACTTCTGTTTTATCTTCACGTTTGTTCGTTCCGACTTCTGTTTTTCTGGATAGGAGTCGTCTCTTACTGTGTGTCCATTCAGCATTATATGGCATTTAGGTGCTGCTCTGCTACAGATGATGATAACGAATAAATTGAATTATCTCAGGAGAATTGATACTGGTACTCTCTCTTAGGGATGAGCATCCAGGATCTCTCGGATCATCCATAATGCCAACTTTAAATAGAAAACAGAGCTGGGAATAGACGGTCAGGGATATTCATAGGAAATGCAGACACGCAATTTGCCTAACCAGTCACTGCGTATTCTTTAAACAGGAAGCAGGGCCTTGGCTGGCCCCGGGGACTGGTATTCCCTTGGGATTAACATTTGCTGCTCACTGGGATTACACTCTTGTTTCTGCAGAAAAGACTTGACAAACGATGGATGAAACTGGGAGTGAGCACAATCGCAAGCTTTTCTTTAATCTCGCTCTAAATGTGAGTCAGGATAGAGCAGATTTGTATAACATAGCCCAGAAGGACTAGTTGTGAAGTGGTAGAGTGCATTTGGGAGCTTTTTCTCTGCCACTAGTGCAAACCCGGGGGTGCAGAAAGAGGAATGATAAAGAGCAGATCTGTTTGTGCGTGAGCACCATTCGCCTAGAGAGGAACATTCTGCTGTACACAGACGTGCATACCTGTACCCTTTATTTGTGTCTCCATAAGCATCCTTATTTCATTTACTCTATAATATAGGCACCTGAAGTGTTTGTAGAAAAAATCTTTCTCTAGAACAGGCCCGTGAATCCCATCAGTGTTGGTGTGAAATACTTTGTCTGAAGACAGTCCTTCCTTATTCTTTCATGTTTTATTTTTCGTATTTGACCAGTCTTCTGCTGCTGATAAATACTTCTGCCTTTCTGGTTAGCGATTTTACCTTCTAAAGCTTTTCCTCAAGTTGCTTTATAGGGCAAGGTTACTTTGGATATGCATTTGAGGGGTTGTTTTCATAGTACTTTTGGAAATGTAAGTGGGAAAATGTTAAACCTCGTGTCAATTTGCCTAATTGATGGGAAACTTGAGTGTGGCCAGGGAGGAGTGGATTTCCCTTCTTCAGTCTTATGAGTAATTTGCTCATCTGAAAAGAGAGAAAATCCAGTAAATCCTGGCAGCCAGTGCCACTTCCTCATAGGCTGAGATTCTCCCCAAAACCAGAGAAAAAGCAGGGAAATGATGTGCCTGCCTCCATTGGGACACTTTGCGACGCTGACCCTGTGTTTTTTGTTTGGTTTGGTTGGAGCTGATGAAGCCTTCCACGGAGTCAAATTATTTTTACTCCACTTTTTTTCAGGTTTCTTGTACTTTTCTCCAAAGCCCTTGTTTCTCAAGCAATGATAACGGAATTTGGATTAGACAGACTGCTCCTGAAATACCATGTAATTTCTGTGTTCTTGAGATACTAGAACATGCTCGCTTTTGCGATTTTTAGTCTCAAAGGCTTGCTGGAGTTGGTGTGACTCGAATAGGAATGATAGAGCTTCCTCGGTTTTCAAATCTGAAAACCTTTAGATGTCTGAACTCATCCAGCAATGGGGAGGAAGCCAGCAGGCAAATGGAGAAACCTTTCCAGCTTTCAGTGTAGGTAGGAAACAGAATGAGTTAATGTTGGCCCAAAGGGCCACAATAAATAATGAGAGCTCTTCCAAGTATATCGGGGGGGAAAGAAATACGAGAGAGAAGGTAAACCCATTAATAAATTAGGAGAGAGCTGGAATCAATGGTGATTCTAAAATGGCTGAGCTACTTAACTTTTTTTTTTAATTGGTCTTTAAGAAGAAAAATATAGAAATGGAATATGGACCATTAGGAAGTAATGAGCATCTTGGCACCCTGGCTGTTGATGTAAAGCAGATAAGGGAACACTTGAAAGAATGGATAGCAACAAATCAGCAAGTCCAGCTGATGAGCATCCTGGGATGTTTGGCTGCTGAATTCACTGAACTGCTGGCAGATATTTTGAAAAGTTGTGTATTAAACAGGCAGGTCCTTCATGGTAAGTCCGTGTCAGTAGTTCTGGAACAAAGACCAACGTTACAAAGCTATTGGGAGTGATCCCTGCAACTACGACCTTACACAGCCTGTTGTATTCTCAGTTTGAGCAGGTACTAAGATGGGTTACGTGAGCTTCGAGAAGCATAAGTTCAGAAATTGGCCAGACCGACAATCAGACTAGATAGTTTCTTTGCTTCACATAATTTTAAATTACTACTTTCATCTTCTCTGTGAGCTTGTGCAATTTGACGGGAGCTGAATGCACTGCGCCAGGGAAAACGCACCCAATAAACTTACCTGATGGTTTGTGGGTTTGAGTTTAGCTTAGTGTTCCAAAAATGCAGTGCCTTCAGAACACTCTACCAGAGAGATCTCCGGTGCAAACTTCATGCTGCAAGACTTCAGGCTGCTCTGACTGTTTCCTCCAAACGAATGTTTTAGTATTTCAACCAACCTCGTACTGCTGCTGAGGCTGAACTGAGTTTTTTGTACTTCTTGCTGAAGTTTTTCCTTTGAGGTGAAACACTATAGCATAGGCTAAGCGGGCCAGGGCGTGTTCTAGACTGCCAAAATGACAGGCGCTCTCTGCTGATCCCCAAGGGCTGAGTCCATCCTTTGGGTGCGGGGGCACCCGATAGACGTACCACCCGTGTAGGCATCGCTCTCTGAACAGGAGTGGTATCTTGCCATTAAAAACCAGGGGCATTTCCAAGTCTGCGGAGAGGATCCTAAGCTCTTTCTCCTGATCCTTTGTCGGGACTTAAGGACAAAAATGGTAAGCAGAATGTGATGAGTGGTATCACCAGATGGTATTCTTGTTACAAAAGGATTTCCCCTCGAAAAATGTCTATGAAAAGGCAGTGCTTGCCAGCATGGAGGAATCTGCAGTCTGGACTGCTCGCCACTAACCACCACTGTACGAGCATTTTGCAGGATGGAAGATCTGGCTGAGCTGCTGTGTAGGATGGTGTAGCCTGGTGCTCTCCTCAGCCTAGAACCAACTCGGTGATTTTTATGAACAGAGAAATATGAAGCAGAATAGGAAGTGCTTACGCAGGTGCATAATTTACTTAAGGTCTTAATAATGCCTTTCTCTCAAGTTTACTGAATAAACCATCCAGCGATACAGAGCTTCCCCAGATGATGTTGTTTCAAGTGAATAAATTTTTGTTTCCCACATTTCTTAACAATTGAGATAATTTACTGGCTTTTGCCTGAATTTATCTTCCCGCGTTAAAAGAATAGAACTTGATTTTATCCTGTAGCAAAAGCTGTTCCCTTTCTAATTTTTCTCCAGAGGAACTCATTCTGGTTTGGTATATGGTTTTACAGAATTCTGAGTTAGCCCTGAAAGCCCTTGCTCAGGCAAGACCCGTCTGACAGCGGCGCTGCAATCTGGAGCTTGTTGGGAGACCCTGGTCAGTGACCTCAGGGATCAAGGAGCGCCCAGCCAGGACGGTTTGCTGACTGCATCCACCCCGTCGTCAGTTCTGACACGGATAGGGACAGTGCACTGTGTGTCGTGTCCTTCAGAGTGTACAGCTGAGAGATGCAGTGGAGGAAACTCTCCCCAGGTATTTGATACTTCGATTGTGTAGAGTCTCTTCCATCTGCAAATAATGTATGGAATATATTAGCACAGAAGCTGAGATTCTCCAGCAGTTACATTGCAATTGTCTGTCTGTCTTTCTAATTTCTCCTCCTACGCACCTTCTTTATACCCCCCAGTGATACAGAAAGCTTAGACTTAAATGATTTCAGTGGGTGAGAGGCAGGAGGTGGGGAAAGAACTAATATGAAAATTACTTTAATGTAACAGTCTGTCACTCACACTGGCCCAAAGGAACTCTAAGACTATTATCAGTGACCGTACCAGCCACCCGGCTTCTCCTTTCCTCAAGCATCAACCTGAACTAGCACACACACTTACAGGTGAGAGCATCCGTTCTTCCCTACCCGCATGTTAAGAGGTAAAATAGGGAAGTGTTTGTTGTTGGAGGTTGAGGACACCGAGTATGAAGTTTCAGCTTGCCCTTGCACAGTAAGTGCTCAGAGGACTTGGTAGCGTTGGTGAAGTCCAGGTTTAGTTCACATTCAAAACGGGGGTCCCAGAAGAAAGTCCTGGGCTGTTGTTATTCATTACTATTTCTCTTGTGGTAGCACCCAGGGCCCCAGACACTGGTGTGTTAGAGGAGGCTCTGTAGCAGCGGCTGCGTAGGGACGCTCAGCTGCCTCATCTCTTGAGTGGAGCCCTGGTTCGGGGCTGAGGCTCCCAGATGCTGCAGTAATGAAGGTAATTAGTTCTAACAGTGGGTCAGGTGATACCGTCAAATGAGAGACGGGAGACATCAGTTGGGTTCTGAGGGCCCTGTTCTTGTTCATGCAAAGGTCCTTTTGCACCAGTCTGACGGTGCAAAGAGGTGTGAAAGATGAAGTGAGAAGGTAGGAGGGTACCCTGGGGGTCTCTGGCTGCAACATCATTCTCTGCAGATCTGACAGAGGGAGGGAGTCAGATACCAAACAAATAGAGTGGACTAAAATCCCCACTGGTGTAAATCAGTGTCGCTCCTTTGATTACAACGAAGCGATGCTGATCAAGGCCAGCTGAGGACTTGATCTGGGGAATAAATGATTTTTGCCCTTAGTCTGTAAGTCCAAAGTCAAGCCCTTCACATGTCATGTCCCATTCAGTGTTAGAGAAGGTCACGTTTTGCCGCTTCCTCTCCACCTGGGCTATCCCCTCTCCTCTGGATAAACAGTATTTCCCCATTGCATTCCCAATCCCTCACGCTTCACCAGAATTAAATTCATCATTCATTTTTTATGGTTTATACATAGCAGTAATTTATGTTTTCAAATATATTGAGGTCACACTTTAGCAGAAAAAGAGTGTTTCACATTTAAATTGAAGGCATGTTCGTTCCATTAAATGGAGATGTTTTGGATAATTTTAAAAGGCTAAAAGTAGTAGAAAGTAACATTAAAATAAAATTTGAGAGATGTAATTACACCTAATCGTACCATAAAATAATCAATACTGCATTACATTATTTCTGACTTCCCCAGTTATAGCCTTTTTTTGTTAAGCTTTTGAATATTGATGAGGTCAGTGGGGTCGCAGTCGACTCTCTGAGGTCTAATGGAGGTGGAATTAAGGTGATGTCCTCTCCTATTATATCTGCGCGGGGAGGTGAGCTCTATACTTTCTCAAACTGGGGAGATAACGTGGCATCAGAAGCCGATACCTCGGCAACATTTCTTGAGCTGAGATTAGGCTGTCAGTAAGTGCTGACTGGGAAGCTGGCAGTGCTGCCTCCCCATCACAGACCCACTCAATTACACACGCCAGCACGCGGAGGAAATGATGTTCACGTCAACGGAGATCATTAACAGCTGGAGACCAGTGTGTGTGAGGTGACAAGAACCAGTTCCTTCCAGTTCAGCCAGGGCTTTCTGTCGCCTCTGTTCTCCGTGGGAGACTGGGAAGGGGTTTTGGTGGGGCTGTTTGCTTCCCTTCGCCTTCTCTGCCCCTTCGCCGCCTCTCTGTTCAAACAGGAGCCGACTCTGACCGCATTGCGCAGGAGTCGTCCCTCGCCTCGCGGGCGGGCAGGCGGGCGCGCAGCGCACCAGAGCCAGCGGGGCAGCTGCTGGGCTTCGGCGCGGGGCTCGGGTCTGGGACCTCGTTGCCACCTGTTTGTCCCGGAAGGTGTAGGTCTGGCTGCACCCCAGGGAATGTCTCTCTGTCACCACGGAGTGGTGGCTCGGTTCGAATGGGATCTGCTTCTGTCCTGGTCAGGGAATCTTGTAGCCACCCATGGGCTTATGTTTGGGAATTCTTTCCTGTGTAAAGAAACAAATTACCTGCCGGGAGGCAACGATCTGTGTTTTCCCTTGGTTCAGTGCGTACCCCCCTAGTTTCACACTTCGGGCCAGGGCAGTCGTTAGCGTTTAAAGCGAGAGATGTAATATAGGGCAGCCCACATTCTGTACCCAAATTTCTCTTAATGTACTGTTTTGTGCCTTCCTGCAAAGAGTTTAGAATTTAACCTAGGGAAAGGGCTGGGATCTGAAGAAACACTAAGCAGTACTCATAAATATTTGTATTTTGCCTTTTGTGCCTCTGTTTCTCCATCCATACAATGAGTATGAGGTTCTTTTTATCGAAGACTCTTTTGCATAATGGAGGAAGGAAAAGGTTTTCTTTGCTTTTGATAAACCCTTTGAAAAAGACAAAATGTCATTTTTCTGGGTTCTAAGTATCAAGAAGGATAGAAATTTAACACAGAGCCATTTTGAACAGTACCACTGCATTATCCATTTCACATTGCCACAGCATCCTCAGATTACAGTGCTCATAACAAAAGCAAAGATAACGAGCAGGCCCCTATCATTACCATTAATAATAAAAATGATATAATGTATTTTTAAAACTTTCCTTAATGTAACACAAGCCCAGTCATCCCAACACTCGGTTGATCACATCTTCCCCAAATATATATAAATACGTAGATGAAAGTGTGAGCAGGGGGAATGTGCAAAATAAATTCAGATGCTGGCTCTCCCCCATCAGCTGTGTTTCTGCAGGGGACCCAGTCCCTTCCAGAGGGACCAGCCCCTCCCCAGGCTCGCGGTTCCCTGTTAAGTTATTCCTTCCCTTCCACCCGGTGCTGTCCCCGGGGCCGGGCTGTGTGTGCTCCCCTGCCCTCATCAATCCTGCTGTGCCAGTTGCTGAGGGATTTTCCGAGTACCTATTCCCACATACACCAAACTCTCTGCTTCTCCCACCCCCTCCCATCTACACCACACCCCCCGTTTTGTTCCTGCTCTGAAATGCAGCTGTTAAAACTCGTGGTAGAAGGTGGATATTTGCCCAAAAGCAAACTAACAGTGGCCCTCCCTCTCTTGCAGACACGAGACAGCCCCGCTCTTCTGATTAGACTGAATTGCTTTCAATTGACTAACATAACAAGCTGCTGCTGCTTTTTCTTTTTTTTTTAAATTTGAAAATGGAAGGGACACTATTAGGAAATTTACATTTGCGAATATGATATTTAATTAGCAATATTAATAAATTAATAGAAGTAAAGAACCTTGTCGAGACTCCAGATTAATAAAACATGCTCTAGCTGAGTAAATGAGGTGAGCCAGGGATGTGATGCCCATAGAGGATACCGGGGAAATCTCACTCCCTAAATACCCCTTAAACAGCGGATGAGGGGCAGTAGTGAATTGGGGCAGAGCTTTTTCTGTCTTGCAGCACCTGACACATATATACCCTGGGCCTTTCTCTGTCTTGCCTTGATACGAAATAGGAAATTAAATACAGCTCTTCTGCCCACCTTCCCCTTTGCCCTGCCAAGAAACTGAAGGAGTCAGTGGCGGGGAGTGCAGGGGAGCTGGGCCTTGCAGGGGTTCGGGGACAGAAAGGGCAGTGCAGGGCAACCGCTTGGAAATGTTTGGTCAGATCCATGGAAGGCAGTCAAGAAGGCACAGCATTTTCCCATCTGATTCTCAGCGGAACACGGAGCACAGGTTCTCACGTAGCTGCAGCTGTATCCAGCTCGGTCTCTCCAGGGCGCTTTGGAGGATTTTCCTCAGCGGGACCCTCAGCCTGTGGCGTACAGAGCCGGCCCACACAGGAGGTGATGTCTCAGTGCAGAATCAAGCAGGGAAGCAGCACAGGAATGTCAGTGTGGGCTCAGCTGAGAAGAATGACCACATTAAGCAAAGGTCTGGCACAGCAGGAGATAAACTGCTGTGCGGTTCACCGGGTCACTCCCAGCTAGATGTCCCTGTCCTAGTGTGCATCTGTCACTTCTGTGAATCTTGGGTGCTAACCCAAACATGGGGGCCAGTCCTCTGCCACTCACTCACCTGCCAGTCTGCAGGGCGTTCTAGAGCATGCTGTGGTTTAGGCATACCTGGCTTGGGGGCAATGTTTCTGTGCCTCATTTGTCCCGGAAAAAAACTCTTCTCTGTCCCGGGCTCAGCGGGGCAGTGAATGCAGAAGAATGTGGTGCAGTCTTTTCCCGTACTGCTGCGGTGGCGCAGGCAATGGTTCAGAGGCTGGGACATCAGAAATTCAGCGACCCAGTCAAGCAGGAGGCTGCAGTGCCAGGTGACTTCAGTGACTTCATGTGTCATGAAGTCTCAGACAGCAAGGGCAGTGTTGTGGCAGAGAATCATCAACTGCATGGAGATATCTTAGCTGGTGAAGTACTTCTCTGTCTGTTTGCAACTGGTGTAAACTCCTACCCTGATCCCTGGCTAAGGAGGGAGAGCAAAGGAGAAGCAGACCCTTTGGGAACCAAGCTAGCAGTTAAAGCAGTAGCTCTCCTAGGGCCTGTGTGACATTCACACACATCACTGTGAAGTCACGCTCTCCTGCAGAGCATGGGAGAGGCGATTATTTATTAATGTACTGAGCACTGTCCCCATGCATCACGCTGCCTTGCTCTGCTGCAGCCTCAGCAATGGAGCACCAGGACACCACAGACCTGTGGCCCTCGCTGGGCACACCGAGTGAAGATGTCTCAGCACCTAGGAGGGAACCCAGAGAAGGGCAGTGACGCTGAAGGAGGAGAAGGCAAACACATGGATTGTCTGGCATCATGCTGAGGTTTTTGCAATGCTTTCTGCAGGCTCAGCTCTCATGGATCGGCACTAGAATCAAAACCAGTCAGCCTGATGCTCCATGTACCCGCCCTTAGAGCCCAGGGTGCTTTTCAGCTCTGTCATTAATGCTTAGTGAGCAAATATCTGTCTCGGTATTCTCTTCATGTTCGGGACAGTAGGATATTCGTGGTTCATCCTGCATTGTCATTCCTCCCTTCAGTGCAAAACATGTGGGGAACACTCCCAGTGTAAAGAAAACTTCCACAGGAGAAGAAGAAACACTTTCCTTTGGACAACAAGGAGGACAGGCAGGGTGCAAGCAGCTTCTCTCTAAAATTGAACAAAGGAGGACAACGAGGTATGTGAGTACCTTGTCTAATCCCACAGTGGCTCAACTGCTCCACTTCCTTCTCCAGGGATGGCTCGTCCCCACTATGTGGTTTGTGTTATGCTCCTCATGCTGACACCTCCACTAGTTGTGGGAAAGTTTGCTATTGGAATGGCATGTACACAGGCCTCCTGGGAGAGGTGGAGTTCCAGGAACAATTAGGAAATGGCAGAGATACTTGGGGACTCTGACTTGCAGTGCCACTCTTGGTACTGCGACAAGTAAATGGTAGGTGTGGCAGAAGAAGAAAAAGGAGAAAAGTTGGCTTGGGTGGGGTGCAGGGAGTAGAGACAGGTGAGGAAGGCATGAGCTCACAGATGAAGGTAGGAATGGAGCTTGGCAGCATGTGGATGTGAAATATGCATTGGGGTCATCTTGGGATAAAGGAGAAGTCCTAGTGTAGGCAGTCATTAATCTCAGAGATGTGGGCCATGATGAGGCATTCTGAAGCTTAGCCCCAAGGTGGGGCTGCCTTTGATGGCAGCGAGCACACACACAGGCTCTGGGGCCGTGCCTCCAGCGAGCCAGGCAGCTGCCTGGGAACCCCCTCCTGACGCAGCCGGGCTGGGGGTCATCGCTGGCCCCTCCATGGGCTTTGGCGTTGAGTGGTAGGGCTGCCTTGCTGAGGGGCTGCAAGTCAACTAAGTGGTCTGCAGTGGGAAGGATGGTGCTGTAGAAAAGCTTTTTTTGTTCTGTTTTTTTGTTACGATAGACCATTTTTTGCCTCCAGATGACAGGTTCATAGATAGCCCTTGGGTCTTGACCCACGGAAACCCAAGGCCTTTTTAAAGTGTTCTCTATCTGCAGTGGTCAGTCTTGCCTTTCTTCCCTTCTCCTCATCCATGGTTTATGAAGTAGTAGGAAAATTCAATAAGAAATTTGAAATACCCGGCCTGGGTCTTTGTGTTCAGAGCCCATTTCTGTGCCTGGCAAGAATCCTGAGAAAGAAATCCTGAGCCCTGCACGCTGCCCCAGGCATTGCTGCTTATCGCCCTCTGTGTGGGCCTGACGCATCCCAGAAGCTGGCATGCACCCTCGAAGCTCCCACAGACATGCTGCTCTGCCACCACATCTCCTTCCTGACCTGCTCTTCCGGTCCCGGCTCTTTCTTTAGCTCAGGCTGCCGGGCAGGGTGCTGGTTTTCTGAAGACTATAGGCTACTCCAAAGCCATCTTTCTTTGTGACCCAGACCCGAGGTCGCTCCTGTGAAGGACTGGGATCATAACCTTTCCACCACCATCCTGTTTAATCCCCTACTTCTAGTGGCAGGCACTTGGTGGAAGCCTGAAGGAGCGTCTGGGCTCATTCATTAGCCGGAGCTCTGTCCCGCCCTTGGTGTTTGGGACTGACGCCCATGTAAATGACAAAGGAGGAAATTGCAGGCAGAGGAGAGATGGTGAGGAGGGCATTTCCTTGTGCAATACTTGAAAGACTGGGGGAACGATCTCCACATCCCTGAGCATGACTCCTGAGGCCGTGGTGCTCAGAGGGTCTCGTCACAGTCTGTCCTGTGAGCGGTTGGAGGTGCAGCCACCTGTACCAAGTCCCACCCCGAGTGCCCCGCCAGCCCCCCTGAAGCCCCGCGCTCACGCTGCTGCTGCTGTGCAGCTTGGAGGGGGCTCATGGTGTGATGGACTGAGACCCTCTAGCCTCCTGAGGGGTGTAGTCTCCATGTAGTTTCCCTGCAGTTTTATGTAATGCATTGGGGCGTATGGAGAGTGAGAGGGAAAGCGTTAATTCCTGTTTTTTTCCTGCCTGGAGGAAGCACCGCAGCTGCCTGCCCTGGATGTAGGGATTTGCAAGGTGGCAGGGGCAGACCAACTGCAGGGAATTGATTTCTCCCATTCCGGACACTACCCAAGCTCTGAATTTGGGGATGCTGGACTGCTGGAGAAAGCGCTGGGGCTGATGTAGCTGGGGAGTCCTTAGATCCGTAGGAAAAGCTGTATTATGTGTATTTGGTCCTTATGTGGGTGGCAAATTCTCTACTAAACTGTTTTGGCCGTTGTAACTTTTCAAATAGGTGTACGGGGCTTGCTTACGCAGACTGGGGTACTCTCCACTGAAATCTTGCCGTATCCTCTCCTTTATACAAAGACCTCAGGTTCTGGTGGCCTTAATTAACTCATCTCTCGACTGCTCTTTGACAACTGCCTCGCCGAGCCGGAGCTGCGCGCCCGCCTGGGCACCACGGCCGGGCCAGACCCGGCCCCAAACCCGTGGACCCCCCCTCCGGTCCCGACTGTCGCCGGCCGCGCCCCGGAGCCCCCGCGACGCTCCCCGATCCCCGGCAGCCGCCGGGCGCTCCCGCGGCCCCGTGTGGCCGGCGGTGCCCGGGCCCGGCGGGCAGCAGGGGGCGCCCGGGGCACGCCGCAGCCCTCGGCTCGGCTCGGCTCGGCCGCCGGTGCCCGCGGGCTGCCCCGCACGGACCCTGCCGGTGTCGCGGCGGCGGAGGGTGCTGAGCCGGGGCTGGGCGGCGCGGAGCGCACAGGGTTGAGGCCGTGCCGCTGCCGTTCGCGGCGGGGGCTGCCGGTTGCCCCGACAGCCGGCGGGTCCGTGGCCGGGAGCCGGTGGCTGCCCCGGCCCGCAGCGCTGCGCGGCGGGCAGGCTGCGCCATGCTGCGGGTACCGGAGCGGCTGCTCCTGCCCCCGAGGTCTCTACGAAGCCCGGTTATATAAAGTTTAATTATAATACTTGGCTCTCGTGTAACGCTTTCTATCTGCAGATCTCAAAGTGCTTTCTAAGCATTAAACAAGCCTCACAATGCCCTCTCCCGTCTTCATGTGGGAGGGTTTGCTACACCCTTTCTTTATTTATTTTAAATGCTGTCAGGAGAAACGGAGGTGCAGAGATGGGAAAAGGCTTGCCCGAGACTGTCCAGCAGGTCGATGGCAGAGCTGGATGCAGGACTGGGAAGTCTCCTTGGTTTGTGCCTGTCTCTAATTCCCTGGGAGCAGCTGTGCCTGGGCTCAGCTCGGTTTGGGGATCTGACTGGCCTCTGTGCTGGTTCCTAGCAGGTCTGGTCTCCGTGTGGGAGCTGTTCCCCCCTCCCCACTCAGCACGTTTGGGCCCAAGCCTGCCCACTACCCGTGGTGGCTTTTCCTGGCTTTATTTCATGAACTGCTGGTGCAGGAGGAGTGGAACCTCGGCTCAAGGTCTTACTATCGGCAGTGGGGAGGCAGTTTGGCAGTAGAGCATTTGTACCTCAGAAAGGACCATTCTCTGGCATCTCCTCCTTCCCCATCCCCCCTCATGAAAGGTCAAGGAAATGAATGGGACAGCGAGATGTGCAAGCCTGTAAATATTTAGCAAGCCACTCGCTTTTACATTGCAGATTTCGCTCCGTGGGCACGGCCGTTAATATCAGTGAGACATTAGCTCCGAAAAGCACCCGTCACACTGTTAACACGAAAAGTGCTCCGTCAAAGCGGCTTGCCGTGAATTACGGGACTCGAGCTTTCTTTATTAGCCTGGAGTTTGTGCAGCAGAAACACCAACCTCAGACCCACAGCCGAGGGAGAAGGATCCTAGTGGCAAATGGAAAGGAAAGAGCGTTGCCCGCTGAAGCGACAGTGCCCCGCGGGGAGCTGGGGCAGAGAGCCTCCTTTGCCTTACGCGGGGACATCTTGCTTTGACAGACCACTGAAAGTAGCCCTGGTCTGTTCTGTCTTTATCAGAAACCACGTTGCAGGAAGAGCGATTGGGAGGAGGGGGGGGGTTGGAGAATTTCTTTAGACTCTTGGATTGTGTTTGGGCTTTTTTTGTCTTGGGGTAGGGATGGTGAATTTTTGGTGCCAGGGGAACCTCTCGTCGCCAGCCTCCCGGTGGCAGCCGATCTGCGGCTCCGCGTTGGACTCAGGGTCACAATTTGACTCAGATTTCGTTTCATTTGCACAAAGACTCATTGACGCCCGGGCCTAATGAACATCAATATTCTTAATGACAAGGAAAAGATCTGTTTTATGGGACTCCAGACAGGCAGCGTCTCCGTGCTCCTTCTGCAGAATCGCAAGAAAATTGCCCCAATCTCACAGGCGTTTGGGTTACCACCGACGCAAAGTTCAAAGCCCAACCTCGGAGGAAGCTCCCCAGATAAGAGCATCTTGCTTGGGAATCTCTTGTCAAAGTTTTGCAGAATTAAGTGCTGCGCTCTCTTCTCAGCCTGGCTTCTGTGTTTCCAATAAGCAATCCAATTACACACATTCTTTCTTTAGAGTTGTGATGATACTGTTGGTTTTCCTGCCAAAAGATTCGTAAAAACATGATGGGATATTTTTTTTTTTTTGCTTTCTGAATTTTTTTTTTTTCCACTAAAACTAAAAAATTCAAAGAGAAGTGTTCTGGAGTAAAAAAAAAAATTTAAAAAATTGCTGCAACTGAAACATGAGTTTGAATGGGTTGCATTTGTCAGCTTCCCTTGCACTTCTGTTTTGTTTTGGGGGTTAGGTTATGGGTTTTTTTCCCATATAATTTTGCATTTCTACCCTCAGCCTTTTGCATCTTTGGCTACCAGATGTGTCCCACATTGAAGAATTATTTCTCCTCCCTAGAGTGAAATAAATGCAATCAATATGAGTATTGCTCTCAGGGCCTTGAAATATTACATTAATGTTCCATGTGGTGACATTTTAGCTGGAATTTTCAAATACATTATGATGGTTCAAATTAATATTTATCAGATCAGCTTTTATATTTTGCAAAAGAGAGAGGGGGGGGGGAGAGAGAGTAAGCATTATTAAAATACAAAATGCAGATGAATTCCAAAATCGATGGTCCATTTTACCAGCACTTTCAAGGGGCTGTGTTTTGCTTTCTGGTTTTGTTTTTAAATTTATTAGTTTTACAGGCAAATCTATTTATCTTCCTTCATTTATTTTTTTTTCACCCATTCAGGGGGTTTCGGTTGTTTCTTTCTTTCACTCTTCTTTATTATCCCAAAATGTAAATTATGACGTTGGCTAGGTTTTTTCTTTTTTTTTCTTTTCAGTGATTAAATCTGCTACATGACATCTTTGTCCTTTCTATAAATTAAATCATCTTTGCTTTCCACCTTTAGCCACTGCCAGCAGCAATACTCTGATTGCCAGCAATAAAAGTCCTCACTTTACGGTCTTTATTTCCTACACAAAGCAAACCCCCCCCCCCCCCCTCCTTCTTTCCCCTGTGCTTCTGGTGCTTATTTTTTTTCCCCCCCCTCCCGCTAAGGGGGTGGTGGGACTAACTCCTGTTTTCAATGTTTCTCCATAAACAAGGAATTTGCAGAGAGAGATTGCAGAGGGGGGGAAAAAAAAAAATCTAAACCACATTCCACTTTATTTCAGTCATTCCTAAACAGATTGTTCTATGAGGTGGAAAATCCAGGCAGATTAATGGTGTCATTTGTTTTGCTTTTTTTTTTTTATATTTCTGTCTTTCCCCCCCCCACCCCCCCTCCTGCCACTTTGGTTTGGGGAAAATGTTTGAAAAGTACCTTTTTTAGACTAAATGCAGCTTTAAAGATTCGTGGATTATCAGCTGAATTTATTTTGCTGAAACAATGCTGCTTGCAGAATAACCCTCCTTTCCCCCCCACCTTGAAAATTGTAGGAACTGTCTGGGATCTTACCGCATTTCCTTAAAAGCTTTTGCAATTCCTAGAGGAGAATTTTTTTGGAAGGGTTAATATTCCAGTTGAGAACCGAACAGGACTTCCAAACTTTTCCCACTTCCCAGCTTTTTTTCCTGTCTCTGAAATAGTTTTACTGTAAGAACGTCTCATGGCTTTGTGACACACGGCCACAGGAAAAAACACGTGTGGGTGTGGGTGTGGGTGTGTGTGCACGGCTGTAAAGCTCTCTGTGCCCGCTCACATACGCGCACTCGCGGGCTCTCTCTTGCTGGCTCTGGGTGTCGAGATGTACATGCTCCAGGCTGCCCTTCCTATTTGCCTTCAATGCTGATCTGGGCAAAAGAACGACAGGAAACTTAAAAAAGAAAAGAAGGAGGAATCGATTGTTCGACCCGCACTTGAACTCTCCTGAAAGAGATAAAGCAGAATTTTCAATAGGTCCCCTGCCCTTTTCACCAGGAGGGAAAGAGGAGAAGAAAAACAAGAGATATTTATATGACAGCAGCTGCTGAAAATAGCATTTCAGAGCAATAAAAAAAAAAAAAGGCAAAAGAGATTCAATGGTAAAAAAAAAAACCACCACCAAAACCCACAACAACAGAGAAACTCTTTTTCTTGTGCTCCCCAACAGGCGCACGAGCGGCTCGTCCTGGAAATGCATGCAAGCCTCCTATAGATCTGTTTGAAATTATAGTTGTCATTGAGAGTGAATTTATGCTCCTATTGATCTGCAAAAGGAAAATATTAAATGGTTTGGTTTTGATCTTTAGCTGACCTCGGGGTCAAGGGTAGCCTAAGATTAGTATTCATAGAATTCATCACCAAATTGTAGTCTGCATCTACTTTATGCAAACATAGGGAAAACACAGAAAGATAAATACAAAGCCAAACGACAAACGATTTCACCACCACCCACCCCATCAAAAAAACCAATCCCGAGACAATGAAAACAGGGAGATACATACAGGCACAAACCCAGGTAAATGCACACGGCATAAACGGGGAAACGGAAAGCGAATAGAGAGCAGCACACAGACAGAGCCAGTGAATTGCACACACGGGAGCAGGCACACGACTCGGAACAAATATTAATGCACAACTCCACTGAAACATGCCTGCGTGAGCGCTCCAGCACGAGCGCAGGGGAACATACAAAGAGCAAAACAAATAGAAAAAGGAATATATATATATGTGTGTGTATATATATGACACCCCCACCTACCCAGGCAAAAAGGTGCGCTTCTGTGGTGAAAAAGGAAGGACAAGAACATGTTCCCAGACTCTCACACAAAGCCAAATAAAAGGAGCAAGCGCAAATACAGTTAAACAGGTGCACATGGTGATGTGTGCTGACCAAGAGTGATGCACGCTTGGAAACAGGTCGTGACACAGACACAAGCGCAGGCTCTTCTTGTGTTAGGGGTCTCCCTCCTTCTCAGTAAGCCCGACACAAAGTTATTTCAATAATAGAGAAAGAAACAGACTCAGCTAGAAGTAAAACGTGCTTGTGAAAATCCTCCACTAAGTCAGCCCAGTTCAGAAGTTCAGGACGGGGCGCTCCAAGGAGCAGCAAAGCAATTTCACTGCCTGACGGACACTGGAAGGCACAGGGAGATCTGTTTACCCACAAGGGGAGCCAAGTCTGCTCACAAGCACTAACAGCCCAGGCTGTAGCCAAAACCCTCCAGCGTGAACACACCAAATGCCGGTTGTGCACAGGGGAAGTGTCTAGTGAGGAATGGAAGCAACTCAAGGAGCAGAAGGCCCCGTTCCTGTGTGTAGCCATCCCAGAGACAGAGGGGAGCAGCTCTAACTGGGTGGACAGAGACACAACCTCACAGAAACTCAGCTGGGCGCCACAGGATGCTCACCAGCACCCTGAGAAACTTAAGTGAACGAAACTTGGTACTTGCCAGGCAGGCACAGCAAATAACTCGAGGAGGTGAGCAGGGTAAAAGATGGTTTCTCAGCTGTTTCCAGGACTGCATCCCATGGAGTCTGGCAGCTGATGGCCACCGTAGGTGGTTTGTGCTTAGTCTGTGCTTCTGCGGTCTCGGTGCGACTGAACGTGTGCAAGAAAGCGTGGAGCACTTGGAAGTGGGCAAAAATGCACAGTGCAGAACAAAAGCATTGATATTTATTTTTATTCAATGTTCCCCCAAACATAGCTTTCTTGACTGAAGCAAGTGTTGTTAAAAATCTTATTAAAAAAATAATATTTCCTTTTGGTATAGAAAAAACCAACTTGAGCGTTCGCCAAAAACACAGCCGTATTTCATTTTTGTTGTTTTGTTTATTTTCTCTGCTATAACTAAGATTTATATTTTCGTATAAAAGCCTCAACCAGCTCTGAGGCCCACCATGCTTTGTACCATATAATTGCATTGCTAGAAACAGTCCTTGTCCTGAAGAGCTTGCGTTGTAGCTAGAGGAGCAGAAAGAGGAGGCAGGAGTGTCTCTCATTTACCAGCGAAGCCCGGAGGAAGCGACTTGCCCAGGCTAGCCAGGGAGCCTTGGCAGAGCTAGGAACTGGAGCTGCATCTCCTGATTCACAGGCCATTGCTTCAGAAATGAGATCATCCTCTTTTCCTGATTTAGATATACCTTGGTATTTGTGGGATTATGAGACCCAGCGAAAACAGTGCAAAGTATGAACAGTTTTTGAGCTAAACGTGGGTGTAGGAAGGGCTGAGAGGAACATACCAGCACGGCTGTGCTCGCAGACCCGCTCAGCTCTGACCTCGCTTACCAGCCTACGAAGCATCAGCCGTTGCAGCTCATACCACCTTCTCAAAGGGAATAAACTCTGCCACAAGGAGTAGTGTTTTGCCAGCGTAACCACCTGTATGCTCGGGCTCTGGCGGCAGAGTTACCCTGGGAAGAATCACAGTCCCACCGCGAGGCACAGCTCTACAGGCAGTGCTTCCAAACATAGACCCGGTCGTAACAGCGTCTCGGTGCGGGCAGAGATGGCGCTGAGTCCGGCCGTGCAAGGCACCACTGGCGAACGCTGAAGGGTGAGATGGGAAGGGGAGGGCAGGCCGGGGAGGAGAGCTCTGTGGGTAGGATTTTGGGGAATGACAGCCGGGGAAGATGCAGCAGCATTTGCTGCAGAAGTGGTAAAGGGAAGGGAACAACGCGGAGGTGTCAGTGGCTTTGATCTGACACTGAGCAACGTGTGTTACTGGAGACTGGCTGTGTAAGTCGCTCGTCATCCCTTGCCTGAATCCCCCGAAGTCAGGGAGAGTGTCGTGTCCGCGCTGTGCAACCGGGCCCTCACTCAAGGACAGATCTCCCTACAGTGAAGAACCGGCATCACTTATCGTGGCATTAGGCTATTCTTTATTACAGCTGCAGGACAGAGCTGGCTCCTTGCGTGCGCTGTTCACTATCCGCTGCAATGGCAGCTTTTGCAAAATTCCCTGGTGGGAAAAGGCCTCTCTGCAGCTGAGGTGTACAAAAACGGCAGGTCCTCTCCTGGCGCTACCTCACTACCATGAAATTTGTCAGAGATATTGGCTATTTTGATGTCGTGGATAGAGGAAATGCAGCTGGGAGAGTAGAAGAGAAGATGAACACATTTGTCCCTGTTTGTTCAGTGCCTGGCAGTTTTTAGGTTGTGTTGTAATAGTAGCCTTGATTCATCTACTGTACTGAAATAGGTGTATGTAGTGGGCAGTTGCTTTTCCCCAGGCTGCGTCACAGAGTATGGATTCAATCCTGTTTTCCTCCTTTTGGCAGGTAGAGGAGGAGAAAGAGTGTGAAAGAGGGAAGCAGTAAGGCACAGAGGTAGGAGGCAGCAGGAGAAACTGCTGTTGTCGTTTCTGTTTCATTGTTTACTGTCTATGACTTTGTACAGCTTTTAACTCCACCGTTTGGCAAGAGAGCAGCTGGCACCACTTGCCTTCTTAGGAGTGTGTGCGCTGCCTGGAGAAAGACAGCCCAGGTGAGCTAACGTGGGAAGAGATAGGATCTCCTCGCAGTGAGAACGTGGGCTTGGAGCTTCAGACAGTGCTGAAAACCTCTCAGGTCTGAACCCCTCTCCCCTTGGATCTCTCATCCATTCACACTCCGCTCCTTTTCTCTTTGTGCCGATTTATTTCAAACTCCTGCAATTTTGTTTCCCTATTGAAATAACCATCTAACCATTTGTTCATCTCCTTCCCCATCTTCCCTTTTGCCACCCATGGAGAGCCAGTAGCTCCCTCTTCTCTCTGCATTAATGCTGAACCTGTTTCCCCAGCTCATGTGCTGCTGGCAGTGCTCCTTTCTGACTGGCATTGAAAACTAGGTCCTTCCCATTTGTCATTGTTAGATCTCCATAGCACTTTCTCCCTGGGTAGCAGCTCTAACCTGGGAGTACTGACTGAGTCCTAAATGGCTGATGGCCAAAAATTCTAGGTAATTTCAGTGGGACTTGATACTCTTCATTTCTGGTCATAACTTGATCATATAATTTGGCTGTGTACTCTTAAAGAGCTGCTGTGGCTGGTGGAGTCATTCTTAAATCCATAACAGTTTGTAAAGCACTTAAGGGTACCTTCGGATGAAAAGCACTAAATAAATGTTCGGCAAGATGATGTTATTTATCCCTGTAATCACCTGTCACTTCCACCCAATTTTTGTGCCTCCCTGTCCCATCCAATCGGCCCTATTATATGCTCATGCGTATGGTCATGCGCTCATCAATCCACCTTTATCCATATGCAGAGACACTCAAGTGTTATGAGAGCTACACGGAAAGACAGATGCATGCATCTCATCCTTCCCTGCTCATCCGTCCTCATCCAGCTCGTACAGACACAGAGCAACATTTTTTAAGCACTTAAGTGACTTAGGATCCTAAGTTTCATTTCTGAGAGAGGCTTAGGAGTTTAAAAGCCCCTGAAAGTCGGTGAGATGTGTTCTCCAGATTACAATTCCTCAAGTCCGTAAGTGTCATATTTTCCAAGTGCTCCCTTTATCTAAAGATTCAGATAGGCACCTTGTAGATTATCAAAACTGTTTAAGATAGGCACATAAATCCAAATGATTTTAATGCAGCCTGCCTTGAAAATTTTAAGACCCCTCTGGGCACTTATCTTTCAAAGGCATCTAAATCCTTTTGAAAAATTGGTACCCAGAGCCTCTAAGATCCTTTAAAAAACAGCCCTTAAGTTACTCGCCCATAGCCAAACACCAGAGGAGTGACTGCTACCCTAGGTAAATCCATACCTCAGCAGTGCCGTTTACAAAGAAGGTTACTCTGGTGTCTGCTCTAATTAACGAGCTCTGCTCGCTGCCGTCGAGGGCTGCGTCCCTGCGTGACGGGATGAGGACTGTGGTGGGGCTGGGACGCCTGTGCTTTATAGGAGCCTCAACAGAAAGTTCTGTAGAGCCCCACTGGAAGACTTCCAGCACTGAGAGCTTCCAGCAGGCAGAAGGACGTTCACCGGCTGGTGATATTTCTAGGTCGGATCCTGGCTAGCTGTGATCGGGTGAAAAGTTTGTGGAGAGGGGCTGGTGGCTCTGGTATTTGAACAAACTCCTCATTGGTGCTGGTGCAGGCATCCCATGGCTTTATACAGGATTCTGCAGAAAAATCCCATGAACCAAACAAGCTTTCCAGGAAAGAAAATGAAGCAGAAAATCCTGCCCCTCTTATAAATTATATCCAAGTAGGCTGAGCTGGCAAGAACGCCTTCAAGTGTGAAGTTCTTTCCATTTTATGGCAAGGAGTTCCCAAGAGACCATCTTCTTTCTTCTCAGTTCTTTTTTTTTTTTCCTCTTGAAGGTTTGGTTGTGTTTTTTTTTTTCACCAGGGGTAGAGGGGCAGATATCGCGTGCATGATTTGGCTGGTAGGGGCAAGAATCTGTCAGCAGAAAAAGGGCCGTCAGCAAGAGAAAGTGAGCTGCAAATTGTCCATTTCTAAACTGCTTGTTCATCTGACACTTGCAAACTCAGAAGCCACCTGTTCAGCCATCAGTCACCAAGTGAAAATGAAGCTTTCCTTAAACCAGGATTCTGACATATATAGGAGACCAAAAAGGGAAAAAAGGCAGGAGAAAAGGAGATTCTGTTGAATATGCTCGACTGTGAAACAAGAATAGAAACTAAGGCTAAAACCCAAGGGAAGTTTTTTATTTCCCCTTCTCTCCAAACGGTAATATTCTAAGTGCTTTTCCAAACAGCAACACAGACAAACAATCAAAAAATCCAACACGTTTCGCACAACGTTTTTGCAGAAATCCGGAAGCGTTTTTGAAGACAGGAGTTGCCACCTTCCCCCCCTCCCCAGCAGTGGCAGATTTTGGGGGTGTGACTGACTCCTTGCTAAAAGAACACTCTGCGCGTTAACAAGTGGGGCAGCTCTTTGAAGTTGCGAAACTGAAGGGTGGATTAGCTGTGATACCAAGTGCAGAGTACGCTTTCCCCTTTCCATGCAAGGTCAAATTAAGACTGGACCAGCCAGAGACCCAAAAGTAGACCATACTAAGCAGCTGATTATTTTTTGCCCTCTTCGGGTGCAATGCGTTGGCCTCTGAAGGAGAATTTCAGGGTAGGAGCCAGCAGGGTAGTCTCTTACGTGCGAGGTTTTTCTGGCTGACCACAGAGCACATAGCCCATGCGCCTGATCAAATAGCTTATTAATTTCATCATTTCAGACTTTTATGGTTTTTCCAGTTGCTGCTGCTTTTATAAACAAGCATTTCGGTGACCTTCCCCTCCGGACATCAGCGCATTCAGCTCTGCAAGAATCCCAAGCTCTGAAAGTTTATAAATAAGCCTTCTATCAAGTTCCACAACAGGTGTGACCTCCCCCCCTGTCCTAAAACTGAACAGTTTCAACAAGCAAATAAAGACTGCACAGTCCTGTCTTAAAGGGGAAGCACTCTGGAAAGTCGTATATAGGCCCATCTGCAAGAAGGAATCTCGTGGCCATAGCCAGGGGACTCCTGTCCCTTTTAGGTGTGCCTTTGAGCAAGAGTGGGAGACACAGAGTGGAAGGGCGCTCACCGGGACCTACATCAGCATGACATCCCTGGGCTGGCCCAAGACTGACCCCGGAATTGATTCCGGTAGGTTCCGAGTGCTGTGTCTGCCTGGCTGAGACAGGAGATTTCTGGGAGATTTTTGTCACGAGCGGAAGATGCACAACCGGAATCTCTTCGCCCTCGGTGGGGTTCCTGCCACCGTGTCGATGGCACGTTGGCGACACTGAGTAGAGAAGGAAGGGGCAGGTCCTGTTGTGAGCTGCAAAGTGGCCACATTCGTGCTTGCCTGGATTTGGTTAAAATGAGACTGTTGTAATTTCTGGTGTACTGCATGCGTTATGTCTATTCCTCCTTTCCCACTTTCTTCAAAATGTTGGAGGGAAAGCAGGGTCTTGAAGAGGGGAAGCGGAAATTGGAGATTGCAGTTTCCTTCTGTGGGTGACCACCTCAAAAGCTGAGATTGAGACGAGGATGAGGCTTCCACCTTTGTAAGACAATCCTGCTGGCACTTTTCCCCTCCATTTGGCTGTAACATAATCTGAGCAGAAATTGTGAAATAGGGTCAAAAGAGGAATTCATCTAAGGGAAATAGTTTTGCTCTCTGTTCTACGAAAATGTATGGTGTTGTCTATTAGATGCGTAAGTTTGGAAGGAAACTAAATAACCTGAAGTGTCTACGTGGGCTTTGTGGTCCAGGCTGTTCGGTCATCCACGGTAGCAGTGTGGTGTTGGGTGAGTAGATGCTGTGAAGTCATTGAGGCAGCAGGATAGAGGGGACACCTCGGTTCCAATATAATCAGCTATAACTGGATCTCAGTGTCATTGTGGAAGAGTTTGTCTAGAACCATTGAGACAGGAGAATACCCATCTAATTAACAGCTGAGGAAGCCGCCATAGCAAATGGGACAGGAAGAGCCAACGTGCTCAGCGCGGTTAAAGGAGTTGGTACAGTTGGTGTGGCGATGGATACCTGGCACAGTCGATATGTTCTACGGTGTTTTGAAGCTAGTGTGGTGGTGTCCTATGGGCCAGACAGAGTAATTCCACAACCAAGAGGCTTAATATGGTCAACAGATAGGAGGAACACAATGTGACCAGTTGGAAAAGAGCCTGAATGTTGTCAGTGCATGTGAAGACAATGATAAAGATATAATCAACGGGACATCCAGTCTTCTGGCTTTCAAGCCTTTCCATTCTTGACACTGAAAATTACCTTGAAGAATATTTGTTCTTACGTATGTAGCACAGTTTGCAAAAATGCGAGCACGTTGCTATGATGTAGAAACTGCATCAGGTTGCTCCTCCGCGACGAACTGCACGTGTTCGTGTAGTCGGGCACTGGGTGAGCGGAGCACGCGCCAGTGCTGACACGAGTGAGTTCTATCAGGGGTCAGGAGTCAGTGGTGGTGCTGCAGGTCTCCTGCTGCAGTCCCTTTTCTGCAGCATTATGGAAGGATTTGGTTCTAGGAACATCCTAAGTACCCTGCGGAGAAGAGTAAGAGCAGCCATTTGGCTCATGGTGAGCCTCGTCCCTTCTAATGCACTTGCAGTCCCCCAGGGCCACGTCTAATTACTGCTCAAACACAATAGTTGCAACGATGCATCATGCCAAAACCATCCAGAATAAGCCTCACACAGTGGGATTTGTTGTCAGTCTTGCCTGTTTTTTAATTCTTCTTTTTTTTTGTGTGCACAGTGCTGGTAAGAAAACTTAACCCCCATTCCTATTCAGGGATCTGCAACATCTGCATCTAGCTGGCATCTGTCAAATCCCCAAGAGATCCTAAAGAGAAGGTTACTTCTGAGCTCCACGAGGTTCACTGGATATTTTCTGCTTTGGTGAAGGGAAAGTTCCTACCCAGGAAGTCTTTGCACACTGAAGCTTTTGGTATGGGCAGATTTTGCTCTCCTCTAGAAAACAAAGTCCAGTCCTCCCCTTCAAACAAAGTCAGCCTCTGGGCTGAAGGTACCTCTAACATGGCACTGAACACCCTTTGAGAGGAAGGGACAAGCTTTCTCCAGCGATAGCATCTTTGAGAAGGCATCTAACCATGTATATAAGATCCCATTTAAAAGAAAATTAATGTTTCTGTTTGCTACTGCAAGAGCCGACTGTAATCTTTGCTCTATCTGAATCCTTCCTCTGACACCCTTAAGTCCCAGTTGTCATCCCCTCAGTGTAGTTTTACTTTCAAAGAATTATCATTATTTCTCAGGGATTAGGCTGTGGCCACTTAGAGCAAACAAAGCTGATGTGAAGCTTGCGTACACGTATGTGGCCGTGAGGTGGGTGCCTGCCCGTACACATGTATACACATGTATATGCAGGAATGCATAGCTGTACATAACCTGTACATATTTAGGAAGGTAAATGAATATATACAAACTCAGCCTGTGGTAGTGCAATCGGTTTCAAGCATAATGTGTGCTCTGGTGGGAGGAGTCTCGCTGGTTAAGGTGCCCTTTAATAAACTGATCAAGTTCTCTAAGCATAGGGAGGGCCAGCACTGCCCCACAGGCCATCCACAACTCTTCAGGATTTCACCAGCAGTAGCCTCACACGAGTCAAGAAACTTTTCAGAGGAACTGCTGAAAGCTCAGCACAGATGGCAACTCAAAGTGGAGTCCAAATGCAAGAACTCCCGTTCTTGGAAGCTTAAAATCTGGGTCTTCATGTCATGACCTAAACCTCACACAGTTCTACCTGGGGCTAAAGTCAGTTCATAGTCACTGATCCAGCCAAATTTGCTGACCACTGGTGTCGTAAGGCATTGGCCAGTGTCCTGCAACAGCCTGAAGAAAGCACATGTCTCTTCCACTTAGGGGAAACCTAAGGGCTGGCGAAAGTGAGGACTTGCTCACGTCTGGGTTTCAAGGCCTGGCTGTAGTGCTGGGGGGAGCTTCACGTTGCAGCACAAGCTGAGAGGTGTGCAGGTGTCTGCATGCAAAACCGGGAAATTTAAGCCGCCTCTCCGCTGTTGGGCGTGCTTTGCGCGGTCCTCGCTGGCCTGAATGGCAGTCAGAAGAGTGCAGCGCGAGGGAAAGGCACCCCCAGAACAAGCTCTGAAACAGCGCTGTAGCACGGCCAGAAAGCCAGGAGTGTCCAGGAGGTAAGCCTAGATTCAGAACCCAGTGCTCTGAAATCTCTGGTTACTAGCAAAAGCATTTGAAAATAAATATAGACACGAATTAAAATGATACCATTTTTGACAAAGTAGACAGTAGTTGAAATATAATGAGGCACTGTAGAAAAATGCCCCTCCACCAAGCGAGCACTTGCCGGGCGGATTAGCCAGCATTCCTTCTCCTCCATTGAGTGGTGTCACAAGCTAATAAATATTTCAGAATTGGCTGTATTCAATCCAGCCCTTGTCCCGGTTGACGTCTGTTCTCTCAGTTTTCAGAAGGAGACAGGTGCAGAAGGATGAAAAGGGATTTAATTACTAAACATCCCCTACTCCCAGAATCCAAACACATGCTGTACTGTACATATACACCACACCTACTGTACTCACAAGCACATATAATACTCGTGCACACAAAGTCACACCTACTACACTGCGACACACACTTAGTGAGTCCATGTTACACGCAGATTGTGCTTTGGAAGTAGAGGAATCGCGCTGCATCGTGCCGGCGGCCCTGGCCGTGGGACGTGTAAGGTACGTGTGTGCCCTGGAGCTGGAGCACATACTCCTCCTCTAGAGTCACCCACCCCGTTACAGGAATTGCAGGAAAGACAGAAATGGTTTGCTTGTCCCCTCCTTGTGGCCAGTTTGTAAAAGAAAAAGAATTGTGCCCACAAGCAAATATAAATGTGGTTTTTTCCTTCTTGCCCTGAATATCCTGCATTCAGCCCCTGCCTCTTCTCAGGTCGGGGAGGGATACGAGGAGTCACGCTGCAGAGCGCTGCACCCGCGCTGTGCTCACCAGGTACTCCTTCACCTGCAGAGAGCACGTTACACGCTTACACACGCCTGACTTATTTACTGCATGAATAGTTTCTGCTTACACACTTTGCTCTGACACATGAAGTGTACAAAGTCCCTGAGGATAACCTTTAAAACTTCTATTCTTAAAAGGCTAAATTTTCCGATGCTTTGCACCCACGATTAAGGGCATTTTCAGGAGCGCCCGTTTAGACGCCCCACAGTTCGGTGGGGAAGTGTTGCTGCTCGTTCAGTTGGTGTCTGGATCGCTGCTGTGGCCATGGTATCTTCTCTACCAAACTCTTTCCTGCTTTTTGACAGGGAAGATCTAGTAGCGCTTCTCACAATAGTAATAGTCTTAGTCTGGGAGTTGTGGGCGAATTTCGGCGTGCGAAAGCCGCGTTCAATCTCTTTAAATTTTCCTGGCGCTTTCAGCTACAGACGGGACACTCGTTCAATTCCTGTTCCAGGCTGTGCTGGCCTGGCTGTTCCTGTGGGCTGTTCGGCAGCAGTTGTGCTCCGCCACAGAGACAGCTGCCTGGCAGAAAAGGCAGCGGCAGGCGACGTGGCCAAGTTGGTGGAGCCTGGGTGGGAGCTTAGGAGATGACATGTCTTCCTCGGTTCTGTCCCTCACCCGCCAGAAGAAGTCGGGTCGTTTTATGCCAGTTGCCTCGGTTTCATCATCTGTAAAATGAGGCTAGTAACATGAACTTCTTTTGGAAAGTGATTTGAGATTTACTGAGCTAGCAAATGCTCATGTGGGTAGGCTGTTAGAGTGCTTGGAGATCTTTGAGGGACTCCCGAGTGCGACGCGTTGCAGTTACCAGCTACTTCAGACAGCGAAGAAAAAAGAAAGGAATAGAGTTGAAGAAAGGGAGAGTTCGGTGCTCCTCCAGCCCCGCTCCCCCTGGAATTGTACTGCTGCCTCCAGTCTAAGCAGGATCAGGACCTGGAAGCTCAAGTGATAGATGGTGACAAACACCAAGAAAATCAAAAGTGATGGATGATGAAAGCAAATGGTTCTGTGTGCGGGCTGGAAGGGGTTTCCAGATAATGTATCGCTTAGGTCAAATGCAGAACACCATTGGCTTTAGAGCTGGGTAATTAGTGTATCAGAAAATTGGGGGAAATTATGTATGTTTTTAAGATGGGCTATTAAAGCAAGCCATTAATTATTGAGAAGGGAAACTGCTTGCTTTGTTTTATTTAAGTTAACCTTGGAGAGCAGAGGAAGAACATCAGGACGATTTTTTTCTGGGCCCCGTGTTTTATGTAAGAGCACACGTGGTTGCAATGGTACTCGGTCCTCACCGCATCTCATACTCTGCAAACACCCGCGTCCGGGCATGCGTGTGCATTCCTGCATATGTGCACAGCAGAACCTGCAGACGTTGTAACCACGTGTGCACAGCACATACGTGTTACCTTTCATATACAACGCTCCATATGCGCTCGGAATAAGAGCAGTCAGACCTGGTATGTATCACCCAAATAGTTGGAATAGTATACTTAAATGTTGCGCGTAGAAAAACGTGTGACAAATATAGCCCGTTCCCACCGTGCTTACGCTACTCAAAATACTTCTGCAGACTCATTTATAGATACACAAATATTTTGTTAAAGTAATCTTAGGTTTCACATGCATCCCTAAGTTGTAATCAAAAATTTGTGCATTTTTTACACGAATATTTGTGCAAATTCTACATACTGAGCAAAAGTCCTGGGCGAGTTCCTGTATGACGCCATGGTGGGATCTATGGTAAACTTGCAAATCTCAGCTTGCAGGCTTTGGCTGTGGATCTCCACGTTCTCATGTGCACTCTGCATGTTTGCGTATATTCTGGTCCTGGGCTATGTCCACTCAGTACAGAATTCTCTCTTTCCCAAGCTGTAGAGTGATTCAAAAGCTGAACTGGACCTCATTCGCCATTTGACTGGAGGGTTTTAGGAAAATTTCTCTGGAACTCCATTTCCATTAAAGCCCACAGGTTTTTTTTTCTGGAGGAGATGGACTGCTCAGTTAAAACCAGGAGTGCTAATTAAGTTGATTCCACTGTAACTCTCATGGTTGGTTGACTCTACTGTCTGCGTCACCGTAAGAGTGCTAATTTGATTTCATGTATAAAGTGTGTTTGTTTCCCTAAACTGCTCTGTTGGCTTCTGATTCTTCACATACTCGGAGGCAGGCTTAAGTTCTGGTGCAGAAAGACCCTTTTTGGCCTCGGTATGACTTGATGGGTTTGCAAAGCATTGCTCATCGCTAAGTGCCACCTCAAATTTTGCAGAATCAGAGCTTAAAACTGTTATTTTCTCTACAAGACTGCCCAGCAAAAGTGCCCAGAGGAGCAGTTAATTTAAACAACCGTATTTTCACAACTTAATAAGCAAAGTAAAATTTTCCTGTAATCTGGGAAACAAGTGGGACTGCAGGAGTCCAGATGGGAAGCACTTAGAGTTTTGCACTGGAGCTTGCACTGGTGTGTTTCTGCTTGGGGGAGGTGGTGCAGAGCTGGGGACTGAGCAGCCCCTTACCTTGTCCTTGGGCCTGTGGTTGCTGTTGTTAAGCTCTCTAACAGCCCGATTCAAAAGTTTCTATCTTTGCATCCCGGAGCACTGAGAAAATCAGATCTGATTCCAGTTTTGCTCTTTGTACCCACCCGTCCTAACTGTGACCCGCGTTCTGCTCTGCAGCTGGGAACCAGCAAAGTCGGCGACTGCTCTGTGCCTGGGCCAGACCGTAGTGGGATCGTTCCTTTGACTTCAGGGACCAGGACAGGCCCAGGGCTGCCCAAAGCAGTTGTGTTTAAACCAGGACTCTGTACCAAGTATCTGTACCTTTTTTTTTCTTAGCCACTCATTCCAAACCAGCAGATTTTGGGATACAATAAGCTGCAGTTTTCTAGTAGGGATAACATGGAAAGAACAAACACCTTCTCTTTCATTATTTGTAAAAACACAAATTTAAAGCATTGCCTTTTTTTTTTTCTGAAATGGGAATCCTGTGTGGCACAAAAGTTTTCTGTCTGTGGAATGATCTGTTCGGTTTCTGTTTTTTTACCTCGGGAGGAACTAGATGTGTCTCCCGTTTCTGTGTGCAATAGATTGACCTTTATCAGGACGGAATTTTGAAATGTTAAATTATGAAAACTTTGAGACTTTTGCAGAAATGTTCTTGTGTAAAGGATGAGGCCCAGGAAGTAAGAATTAAATTGCAAGAAATAATGGCCTTAAATTGCAGCAAGAAAGATTTAGGTTAGCCATTAGGAAAAACTTTCTTATGATAAGGATAGTTAAACACTGGAATAGATTGTCTGGGTAGGTTGTACAACCTCCGTCAAAGGAAGATTTTAAGAGCAGGCTGGGCAAACAAGAGTGATGTAGCTGTAGTTGGTCCTGCATAGAAGTGGCCAGACTAAGTGACCTCTAGAGCTCCCTTCTAATCCTACATTTCTGTGATATTAAGAGTCTACGATTTGGCATTGCTTGGGCTATAGCTAATGCAGAAGTGTGTGCAGTGGGATGGATAGTTGGTTGTTGAGGACAGATAGATCCTTTCTCACATTAACACTAGTCATGGTTATGGTCCATCTAAATTCCAGTGCATTGCTTAGAAAAATGTGCCCTTTAATTTCCTAATAAAACAGCTGGGTAAATTCTTCTACTTGCAGCTAAAGAAAAAAAAAAAAAAAAGAACACTTGAAATGAATTTTTAATACAGATTTGAGTGGGATTGCAGCAGGCACTTCTGATCTGATAATTGCACTGGATCAGCCAGAGTCGTCATCTTTTTTTCCCATCAGAAATTTCGTGTGAGAGTTTAGTGCTGGTGAAAGTTCCCCGGCTGAGGGCTTGCAAGGTCTCCGGAGAGCCGGAGAGTGGGGAGCCTGGGCTGTGGCGCGGACAGGACGGGCGAGGGCATGGGCAGCCCCAGCTGCTGGTCCCATCCCTTTGCATCCGGTCGATAGGAGGAAGGTCAGGAGCAATCCTCACTGTTTATTTAGTCGGTGGCCCCTGCTGAAATTACCCAAAAGAGCGTACGGTAGCACTTAGAGCGCGGAGCATAGCCAGCTCCTAGGGACTAGTGTCCAGCCCCTCTCTGCTAAACAGCGGCTCAGACGGCTGAATCCAAAGGACCAAACAAGAAAAAGACGTGTGGGTTGTTTTGAACACAGACGCTTTTTTTGCTTGGTACCTCCCTTTCGAAAGTTTAAGTATTGCCAGAGCTGCTGTTTGGGGAGTCCCTGAGTTTGCAGCACGAGTGAGACTTCGAAAGGTTCTTCCCTCCAGGCGGGGTCTTTGTGGGGACTGTTCACGGAGGCTCTTCAGATGGCTGAGGTTAATCTCTCTGTTCCTTGTGCAGCCACAGACAGGGCCCCGCTTGCCGGGGTAGCAGTTCAGAGCAGAAGCCAACCGAGCACTGCTTCGTGCTCTGGGGCAGCCTGTTTGCTTCCTTGGCTTGGAAGGGTTAAGGCTAAAGGTCTCTGGGCGACAGCTAGCCCATTTAAACACCCCCCTAAAGGGGACTGGGCTAATACTTGAAATGTATTCCCCTTTCTTTCTTTAAGACTATCCCAGACTCATTACACCATCTTACTGTCTTTCCTAATTGACACTAGAACATGTTGGCTGGTGTTGCTGTCAGTGCATCCCACCAGCGAGGCAGAGCCTGGATCAGCCAAAGAGTGCTTTTGTTGGCTTGGCATGGCTTGAATTAGTTTCTTGAGGGAAATCAGCTATCTTGGTAAAAGCACTTTGGTTCCTGTATCACTGCAGCTACACTACAGCTTTTCGCAGTGTAGAAATACAGTTAAAAAATCATGGCCCTAATTGACATTACCATAAATAATTTCTAGCATAGACCTGGCTCCGAGTGAATGGGGAAGCACAGCAAGAAAAGCCTCTATGTCCTATTACCAGCTGCCCTAAGCCAAGTCTTGCCGTGAGATCCTCCCAGCTCTGCTCCTGCAGCCTCACAAGACAGACCTTGTGAGACTGGTGCACTCCCCAGCTGTTGGGAACGTGGTGGTAAGCACCAAAGGGAAATTTAGGCTGAAAACCCTGGCAAACGTGTGTTGACTTCTCCAGGATTTCCTGAGCACTTGTTTTTTTCCCTCAGCCTGCCAACGCTTCCAGAAAGACAGTTGCGCTACGAGATGAAAGGGCAAAGATTCTCTGTGCCTTGCTCTCTGTTTTTTTTTTTCCTTCTTTTTTTCTTTCTTTCTTTTTTTTTTTTTTTGTGTGCCATTCTGGAGAGCCATTGGCTGCTGCCTGAGATATCCTGAGAGATGCGGCAATTAATTTTCTTTTAATCAAGGTCGGATGAAGTAAATTGGTGCGGCTCTGCAGCCCCTCATTTTCTGTTTTTGCAGTGATGCAAAACAAATATGATCAAATTATGCTCCTTCTCACCTTATTGAATTAGGAAGCGTGACTGATCCGGGAGAGCTGAGATGTTATATACTGTACCAATCCTCACCATCCCCCCTCCCTGACAAAGCCATCGGGAATCTTTTTGCAGGTTTTTTATTTCAAGTTCGGAGGGAAGTGTGGGAGTGGGTGTGGGTGGTGGGGAGAGAGTCCTATTTATTTTTCTCAGGCAGTGGGGTGAAGCTCTATATTCCACCTTACAGGGATGTGCGAGTAATCGCAATAATCGGGTCCATCTGGGCTCAGGAATAAAATATGACAAGAGGACAAAGAAGTTAAAGAGCAGGCCTGCAAGGCACAGGTTCCCACAGCAGGTCTCATGGATGTGTTTGTCTGCGCGCCGAGTGCTCGCCTGTCCCGGGGTGGGCTCCGGGGCACTGCTCCGGGAGGGGAGGGTCACGGGGGGCTCTTCCCAGCTTCTTCTCCTGCATTCCGCCTTGCCCCCCCGTGCCCCAGCTACAATACGGGTAATGAAGTTTGCCGTGAGGTTCGCAAATGAAAAGCCTGATGTGAGAGCCGGGCATTATTTGCACTTTGTTAGCTCCTGAGGACTAGTTTGCCGTCATTTCATTGGAGCGCGCCAGTGGAAAGAGGAAGAAAAAGAGAGACACACGCTCACGGGCAGAGCCGTCGCATGGAGATTGTGCTTGTGGTTCTTTTTTTCATGTAATCTGAGCCGAGCGTTATTCTGACTGACAGCATCCGTTTGCTCTTTGTAGACGGAGAAACATTGCAAATGCAGTGATCAATACCACTATGGACGTGCAATCACACGATACGTGTGGTCTTGTAACCCACGGCTGGAAGGTCTCGGCATCCGGCGGACTCGGGCTGCTGCGCCGCTGTGAATTTCAGAGGGTGTCTCGGTGTGAGCAAGGGCTGCAGGAGTAGGCTCCTTTGGTCAACTTGCAGCGCCCTGGAGGGAATAGACCGTGGAGATGCAGCAGGAAAAATGCATGATGAGTGGGCTAATGGCACACTTCTTCTCTGAGAGAAGCTCAAGGTGGATGTGAGCGTGACCTAACGGGATCCTTTCCAGTGTGATAATCATAGAAATGGACAGAGAAGTCTTCGGGGAGCGAGGAGAGCATGTAGTCCGTCCTCTGCCCGAAGGCGAAATCAAGTGATGACTGAAATATGAACTTTCCTTGAGCGTATGGAAGGAGCTGGCCCGAGAGAGGATGGGTCAGCAACAACAGGAATTTGGGACTAGACCCCGCTGAACTGTTCACTAGTGCTCCGCACGCGGTGTCGTGATCTCTGCACAGCTGGTTAGATGATCTCTTTGATCCCTTTTGGCTTCCGAATGCACAGTTCTGTTAGAAAGAGAGCACCCAGCAGGTAAGATGTCTGGGATTTAGAAAAAGGCAGGGGAGACTGAGAAAGGCAGGCAGTCCTAACCCTGACTGGGATGCACGGATAAAATTCATGTTCGTGAGAACCTAATGATGCTAAGGACCTCTGCTAGTCACAGCTCATCCAAGAAATACCTCTTTGTGACCTTCCTAGTGTGCTCAAACATTGCTCTGGAAGTGATTTGAGGTGGGTGGGGAAAAGCGGGATTTCGTGTGCCACCAGAGCCTGCACCATTGAGCATCTTGAGCTGAGCAGCCGTTTCCACGATGGGAAGATGTGGGAGCACTGAGCACTGCGCTGCTTGGCAAAGGCGTAGGCACCTAGAGAGAAATTTAGGCCGTGTGTAAAATACTTCCCTGGACATACTGTGGCAATAAATAGAGGTTATTTAGCTTTGGGTCTGTTTTCTTATCTTTCTTTTTTTTCCTCTCTTCTATTCTTTTTTATCTTTTTCCTTTTTTTTTCTTTTTTTTTTTGAGAGAGAAAGAGAATTTGAGAGAATGTACTTAGACTGTAGGTTTTGATTTATAGACTTCGGGTGACCCTTTTCACCCTGACCCTTTTCCCTGTCAGATTAGTTTGGCTCAGATTATACTGCACATTCTGCTTCGCCAGAGCACAAACCCAACCCCAGCGTAGGTTGATAAAAAGAAAGGGAGGTTTACAACATCTTTCTCTATTCGTTAGGCTTTCTGTTTAAGCACAAAACATTGCGTTTGTCCATCTGAAACTTTTCGTGCTGCTGCCCATCGGTGCTGGACCTTAGGCTGGCGATCACGGTGTTGTGCGGGGTCTCCCGAAGGGTTGTTTCTCTGCCACAGGTACGGAGAACTTCGCTTGCTGTGGGCTTGTGTTGCACTGGGTGAGAGCAGATCTGGGAAGATGAGCACAACGAATGTCGTCTTAGTTATAGGAAACCTCTTTAACCTCCTTAACAGGGAGAAAGGAAAAAAAGAAAAGAGGTAGGAAACAGGAATTCCTCTAGTAAAAAACCAAAACGAAACAACAAAAACCCAGGACAAACCCAACACCAAAACAAAATTGTAGCATAATCTAGGCATTCCTGCTCTGGCAGGGGGATTGGACTTGATGATCTTTCGAGGTCCCTTCCAATCCCTGACATTCTATGATTCTATGATTCTATGAAAGCCCTCATCCTTGCAGGCTCATGGAGAGGACAAAGATACACAGGGGAGAGAAAACAAGACACATACATAATACTAGGGAACATTTTATTTTTCACCTTCTTCATTTTTAACCACCTTTCTCTCCTTGTTCATTAGTCCTGCAATCTCTTCCCTTCTTTGAGACGGTTCTCTGAGGTGTACGGCTCGTGACTGCAGTCAGTGTTAATCGAAACTCTCCCCAGCAGGAGGAGGGGAAAACTTGAAGCTCTCTTTGGTGTCTGTAAACACTCCGTTCCTTCAAAGGCTGTGGGTACAAAAGGGCTTTTGAAGCATTCTCTGTGTACCAAATTACAGACTAGACCGGGACCCTGACTGTAATTAATGACAACGCTGAGGGAAGGAGATACTTCGTGTTGTATGGTCCAAGCTTAGGATACATCCAGCAAGGCGCTAGCAGAAACGAGCCCTGAAGAGGAGTCTCGTGTGCTAGCAGGGGTTGGAGGGGCTCGTTGGGAGATTGGATAAACAGGATTAATTCTCTCCTCCTCTCTCCCGGATTGCTTCACACCTTAAGGCTCAGAATATCTCCTTTATGTCTTTTCTGTATGTATCACTTCACAATATCAGTTGCTAACATCCATCAGTGACCCAGATGTCTACTGACCTCCCGATCGAAGCCGCCGCGATTTCCTCCTGCAGTGTTCAGTCTTGCTCTCACCTCCCACTGCCCGTGACGGAAGGGGAAGCTCCATCTGGGTGAGCGCTGTGTCAGAAGCTACTTTCAGGAAAAAGCGGACCATGTGGAGAGTTGGGTTAGGATGTTCCTGGGAGCTGCCGAGAGAGAGGCACAAGAAAAGGTGCTGCTTTTTGGGTGACTCTCATCACAGCAGAGGGGCTCCCACTGTTCCTGCAGCCCTGTGGCTGGTGAGCTCCACAACCAGGGTCTCTGGGTCAGGAGACGGAGGGAGCGGTCCGGCGCTACTGCCGTGCGGTGGGTCCAGCTTCCCCTCCCAAGAGGAATGCCCTTCACTCCGCACGCAGGATTTTCTCTCGTCCCATCGAGAGTGGGCTCGGTGCCACTTTATACTTTGGAGGATCATTAGCAGAAATCATTAGCTATAATACAACCTCCCCCATAAATCTCCCCTGCACCTGGATCATTTGTCCATGCCTAATTTCCATCTCCCTAATTTTATGATTTGTCCCTCATTTGATGAGGGTTTCTTCCATTAATTGTGTAGTAAGTGCTTCCAGATAAAGGGCTGAGGAGTTGACCCCGTCTTGGAAAGACACGGTTTGGGTTTTTTTTCCCTGAAGGAGAGAGTCCCTCTGAAATATTCTTGCTTCCCTTTCAGAGGGCATCACTCCAAATCTTAAAGGCACCACAGCAGCTTCCCATAGGGAAAATGCCTCTTTCAGATAAATCCTGTTCACTGGAGGCGCTGCAAGGCAGATGAAAGCAGCAAAGCTCAAGTCCAAGGTGTCCTCTGCCAGAGTTAGAAAAGTCTTGCAGGCATTATCTGTACAATTCAATTCAGACCAAGGAATAAACCTCTGCTTTTTTTCCCCTCTGGACCCCTCCTAATTATCATACTTTGCTGCCCAAAAGCAATTCTGTATCCTCCCACAAAAATCTCCTCGACTGAACTATTCCCTGTTATGTGAGGCTGCAGCAGAGCTCCCTCGCCTGTGCGATAACGGGCAGGGAGGGAATTGGTGGGGCTGGTGGAAGAAGGACCGTGGCGTCAGGCCTGCGGAGCTCCCTTTCCGGCTTTTCTGCAGACCTTCTGGGTGGTCCAGAATAAGGCAGCTCTTTCTCAGTGCCTCCGTTGCCATCTAAATAAGATGGTGATACTAGCGGTAGGGTGCCGTGAGAGTTTAATTAATTAATTTGCAAACGCTGTGAGATCCTCTGATGAAATTCACCACATCAGCACAAAGTCGTATTTTATCTATAATGCACATGGAGATCCCAATAGCCAGAGCGTCCCGAATGCCCAGGAAAACGGGACCAAAAAGAGGTGCAGCCAAACTTTCTGGGCACTTCACTGAATAATCTGTATTTCTGGCAAACAGGGAAATTTTTCCAAATCAAGCATTTGTCCTTGGACTTCTCCCCGTGCACAAGTTTGAGGCAACTGAAACGGTTTAAAGCGGGACAAACACAACCCACCGGAGCGCTCTCAGAGCTGAATTTGACCCAGTGGATCTGCTCTACCAAGCAGACAGCGTTTTCTTTCTCCCAGCCTAATCTCCCCCGTCTTTTCTCGTACCTGTGCCGTATTTGACATGGATGTTAGAAAATCCACCAAGATAAAGCCTGATCCAAAACTCCGTCAGAGAGAGCAAAAGCTTCCCTGGAAGCAGCAAGGCTCTAAGTGGTGCAGGAGGCAAAGCTGTCAGATTCTCAGCACCTCTCTCACTGACTGTTCCCTTTAACTCTTGATTTAGTCTTGAGGGTCTGGCTGTGACATTTTTGCCCTGGTTCTCTCTTCCTCTGAGTTTCTGTCCGTCGCAGGGGTAGTACAAATTCAGAAGAAGGGTGTAGGAGAGGAGAGATGCACCGTGCCAGAAGCAACCTGCACATTTTGCAGGTAACGTTATCTTTTATTGGTATCCTAAGAAGAATGTCAGGCACTAGAGTGGTTGGTTGGTTGATTTTTTAAAAATTTCTGCTTCACTGCCATTCCGCTGCAAGATTTTTGTCACATCCATGATAGCAGCAGGGGCAGGCAGTGCACGATGGCGCAACTGGTCATTCACAAGATTTCTGGAGACCTTTTGTCACATCCTCTGGAGCAAACTGTGAAGGTCTCAACACCATTTCTGTTCTAAAGCTGGAAATACTCTGAGACTGAGCAAAGCACAGGCTTCTCCAGCTGACTTTTCAGCCAAAAAGGGCTCTGCTAGTCAGCCAGAGCTACTGAGAGACCTTCCCATGGCTTTACTAGTTGAAACAACCATTGTAGTAGTTAAACAAGACAGTAAATTAAGACAGTGATCAAGGCCATGGAGTGTTTTTGCGCTCTCTGAAAGTCAGTAAGACATTTCTACTGATGTCTGGGCCAGAAGGAGCATTTTCGCAGGCCAGGCATTGCCTTCTCACCAAAAGAGTCTCTCAGAGCCCAGGCCACTCTTCTCACTGATGTATTTCAGGTGGCAGTTGACGTTGCTTCTCATTTTCACAGCAGCTCAGTTCTCTCTGGTCAAAGTTGATGGTGAGAGAAGAACTTTTAGGCCAGCAGCAGAAGCTCTGGTGCCAACTGACTGGCCTTGCCATCTGTCTTCTCTTTCCTTCCAACCTCCGGATTTTTCTAACAGCCTCCCTTGCAGGGGGCAATGAAAATAGAGAATATGTTCACTCCCTTTGCCAAACCCACTGAAGAGCAGCTAAGTCTGGTCTGTGAGGACAGTTGTTGCCACAGAAAGCAGGAGTGAGAAAAGTCTGCACCAGGTTCTGGAGGGCGTGACTGATTTCACTTGTGAACTGCAGAAAGCACTGCACTGTGACTGCCAGAAGGAGCACTGGTGCTGGAGCACTGTCATCTCGGCTCTCAAGGACAGCCAGAGCAGTTGAAAACCTGCCCTTGGAGCCCCTGTGGATTTGCAGCGCCCTGCGTGCTGGAGCGGGACCACTCCAGTGGCTGCCACGCCAGCCCTGAGCCTGTGCTGCGAGCGCTCAAAAAGTCAATTTTTACTCTGTGACTCCTCAGAGCCTCACAGCAGCTGCAAGGAGACAGCAGCTGAGGTTTCTGGGTGTGTGTGGAACTGGGCTGTGGTTTTTCATCCTCAGTTTCGCAGTTGCTGTCTGACCCTGCAAAGGCCTTTTCCCCTCTTCTTGCAGAAGACAGCGGGCACAAGCCGTTGAGCACTTGATCCTGCCCCATATTCCCTCTGCCTTGCAACCTTCCCCCTTTGCACGGGGGGAAGACATGCAATAAGTGCTGATGGCACGAGGAAGAAGCTTTGCCGTGTCCACAGCAGCACCTCACACCTTTCAAATTCAAGTATGATTTTTCCCAAATATCAACGACTGCAGGTAGAGAGGCAGCTGGAGAGCTCTAACACCCACGAATGCCTTTTACCAGTCTTCAGACAAACCTTGAAAAGACACGTGAGATGGTGTAGGCTGGCGTGGTGCTATCTAGGCTTACTCCCACCGGAGAGAGGGTCTTAGCAGGACATCAGTCTCCTCCTTGTTAGTTTTGAGAACTGTGGTCATACACTAAATTTCTTTCCCAGATTTCTTTTGCCTGACTTAGGCTATTTTTTTCCTAGCTGACATGAAATTTTTACTAAATGCCATCAAAATTCACGAAGCGCTGAATTTTGGGCCTCATGGCAATAGGTAAAATAAAGAGTAATTGTACTGATTCCATTGCATTTTCCCAGAGGACAATGCAGATCAGAGTTAAACTGCAGAAAGGAGAAGTTCAGAGTGGGTGCTACCCAGATTTTTGAAATTAAGCTGAGTTCCAGACGAGCTGTGCAGTGAAGTACCTGGTTTTGCAGTAGAAGGAAGTGTAAAGCCAGCTACAGCCCTGCCTTCCACCAAACTCACCCTCTACGGAAAGGATGAAATGGTTTTCCGTAGCAAGTATGGGCACAGGACATTATCTGATGATTACAGCAGGATGAAGGAAACAGAATTTCTCAGTTCCTCGCCCTGCTGTGCCACTGCTTTACTGCATGGTCCAAGGGAAAACATCTCCACGTTCTTTTCCTTGGTTAACATGCCTTGTGAAGTAATATTGTACTTTATGAAAGATTTTATTTTCAAAACCTCCGCCATGACCGTGCACCACGGGATAATTACTTTGTCTGAGATAACAGGCCAGGGTAGGACACTTACCCCGTCTGTCTCTGTGCTGTGAGGGGAGCTGCTAGGAACTGCTGCTCTCAACTCCTCAACACCCGTACCCGTTGTATTCCCGTATGGCCAGGGTGTCAAACACACACACGGGAGAATAAGGCCCCTGAGTACGTGCGTTGAACTTTGAGGTGCTCGAGCAGAAGGAGGTGGGGGAGCAGACACGTTGGTGTTAGCATTGCCATGGGCTTACACAGGTCTCACCTGAGCAGAATATTCAGCTGACGTTGGAAATTGTAGAGAAGAATGTTTGTCTGAGTTGCTTCAGGCCAAAAGAGGACGCAGTGGGTAGCCATACCGCCCAGCTCGGAGAGTCTGACCGAGTCGTTCTGAATCTCCTCCTTGGCTTTGGTGCTTCGCATGGTCACAAGCTGGGTGCATGGCGTAGCTGACGGAGGATTGCAGGCGTACACCAGCGCGCGCAAAGTGCGTGAAGGTGCAGGAGTGCGTGAGAGACCAGCCCCGCGGTTCTGCCCCAGCGTCAGATCAAGGGCTTGATTGCGAAGAGCAACATCCAGCAAAGATCTGCTCTGGGCGCGAGGCTCCGCACAGTGAGCGAATCTCCTCAGGCAGGCGTGCACCTCTCTCTGACCGTATTGTTAGGATCTGTTGCTGATCCAGGCTGCCTAGAAAGCTGGATTTGAAGGGACAGGAAACTGCAAAAGTAAGGGCTTTTATTTTTTGGGTAGTCTGATTTTTAACTATGTAAATTCACGGGATTATATTCTGATGATCCAAACACTCTGGGGATGGAACAAACGCTGGAATTCCTTTCCAAAAGAAATTCCAACACACTCAGCATTGAGAGGTCTGATCTTTCTTCTGCAGTTATCACGCTGCATTTGCCTGTTAGGCTTTGTGTGTGTGTGTGTGCACATGAGAGTGCTGCTGCAAGTGCAGAAAAACGTGTGGAAACCTGTGAATGGGGGCAAATGCCTGTGCGTGAGAACCCGTGCAAGAGGCATTTTGTGTGTGTGACAGACAGGGCACACGCGTGTCTACAAACTTGTGTTTATGTGGGAGTACAGACACGCGTATGTATGTAGCTTTGTGCTTGCGTGGGAGAGGGGAAGGGAAAGCATGGCAAAGTTATTTGAACCTGTTTGAAGGTCGGGTCTCCCCAAGGTTATCTGCTTTTTTTTTCCCTCGAATCTGTAAAGTAATGGTATTCACACTCACTACTTGAGAAGTGTTTCTTTTTATAGCTCTTCCAGATGACAAATAATGCCTGTTTTTGAAGTCCTTTTTAAGTCATTGTTCCCTGGACGCGGATACCATGTTTGGGTGCAGGAGGGGGACAGAACGCAGAGCTATTTCCCCTTTCTGTCTGCAGGGAGCTTTACTGGGACTAGTGAAATTCCAGCCAGGATCATCCAAGGGGCTGCAGACTCACAGCGTATGAGCTAATAGGACACCCTCTCCTTCAGGCCCCGTGACACAGCGAGAGAGAAGCAGCCACCCACCAGAACCCACTGCAAGCTGCTCAGGTCTAGAGCACGGAGGCTGTAAAACCCAGCTGAATTCGGTGCTAGGGTTGCCGGAGTCAGCGTCCCCAAGTTGGCCCGTTGAGAATAAGCCAAATTCAGCTTTGGGGAGTGGACAGGTGCCTGGATCAGAGCCACCCCTTGTTGGGGGCTGGGGTTGGTTCAGTTTTGCCCATCTTGAAATCTTTTGGGTGCTGTTGCCCCCTGTGGGCAGTACGGATGCGTGGGCAGCGCATCCAGGGTTTTCTCCACTTCCCGGAGAGGTACAACGGGTCTGTCCCCAGCAGTCTTCCCAGCAGACCAGTCCCGCGCTGCGGGCACTCGATGGTGCCGTTCTCTCACCACAGTGGCCACCTTTGCTTCTTTCAAACTAGCCCCTTCTTCCCTGCCTTCCCTTAATCCTAAGTGGTTTAGCTGATATCTCTCTGCCTGGTAGCAGCAACAGCCGTTCTCTGCCTAGAAATTTTTCTGTACTATGTAAGCACGGGAGTGTAATGGAAACAGGATTTCGTACCTCTTTGCCCAGGGCCAGACAGCTTGCCCGTGCCGCGGAGCGCTCCCGTTCCTTCCTGCTGTCGTGGAGGTTTTGCTCCTCACTGATGGGCAGGGAGCTTATCCCCATCTCTAGAGTCTGGCCCCTCGTTTATTCTCTTCCCTGCAGATGGGACAACTGAGCTTTTTCTGCTGGTCAGGTCCTGAGATGTGCTGGAAGTTCAGTGTCGGCCGTGGTTCTGATAGAAATTGTCTGGAATATGGACTAAATGGGCATCTCAGGGCTTGGGCCAGAAGGAATTGCAGAGACCCGTAAAGGTGTTCAGCTTCATAGTGGAAAAAGCTCAAGGGAAATGGCTTGTGGGAAAAATAACGAGCACAGTGGAGAAACAGGGAGCAGAAAGGGGTGGAAAGATTCAAGAAGTAATCCAGAAGAGGACAGGGGGAATGCTTGATTGAATGGATAAAACGGTCTGCGAGCAGGAAACGATATCTGACTTAATGTATTAGTCAGACAGAAAAATTAGATGGTGTAAACTGATCCTTCCTGCAAGGGGTGCTGAACTTTTTTGGTGACTTTAGAAGGCCATGTTTACAGTAACTTCAGCTCGTGACCAGGCTCTAAAGGCAGGCTCTTTGGGGCAGGGAGGAAGGGGCGCTTCGTTAACACATGCACCTGCCTCCATGGGCAACCTGGCCTTGCCGATACTGGACTTTTTTTCCATTTATTGTAAGATTGTACTTTGCTTTTTAACATAGAAATATAAAACGCGCATGCATATGGCTTATCAAAGATGATAACATTCACAGGTAAGGGAACATAAGTCCACTTTATAGCAATAAATTATCTTCCCCACCCTTTTGGACTGATTAGCAGCTGTGTCTCACCTAAGCTTTCTAGAGTGTTCCTTTTAATTTTTCACCTGAATTGTTTTCTCCATTTTAGCTACACTCGTAGGGGGTGTTTTCATAAAAGTGCCTACAGGGATTTCCGATTGTTGTTCCCACCGAGCCCCTGAAATTACCCAGTCAGTTTTGAGATACTCGCCGTAAGTGTTCATTATCACAGAGTTTAATTTTAATACCAAGAGGCAAAGGGTACTAGTTTGCACCAGATTTCCATTCACCCGCAGGAGTGCTCTGGTTTACCCCAGTTCGCTCTGGTTGCACATTCATTGGCTGAGCGGGGCTTTAAGTCTGAGGGAGACTGAGGTTTAAAATTTAGAGATCTTCAAGTAAAGACAGGATTTTAGAACCTGGCTACATGAGCTGGTGCGGATCTGCTGGGGACAGTTGGCACCGGTATATAACCTGCTTTATTGTTCTAAGCCGCTGAAACTGTTAAACTGTTTCTGTCCATGGAAGGGCAGAGTGTCTCCAATAGCCACGGTTACTGGCATTAGGGTATGATTTGAGTCAAACCTCAGCTTAACAGGTTACCAGTAAAGTTGCTACAGTAATTATTAGTGCAGTTCCAGAGCAAAACTTGCCTGGTTGAGCCATGTTGGCATCTATGTTGGTTTAGACAAATATATTTTATTTTACTGTTGCAACCAGTCAGGAGCGTGTATGGCTCGGTAGTGTATGTCCGCTGGGTAGAGAGGAACATCAAGCTGTGATAAATCAGCCGCTTGAGATAATTTGCACAGGGAATCTTCAGCCTTTTCCTACAAATTTTCCTGACATAACTGTAATATCTGCTTTTTCAAGTACGTGAACTGATTGTGGACATTCAGATTGCTTCGTAACAGTCCCAAAGAAAAAGAGCTTTATAACAGAGGATGGGTAAGCAAACCCCAAACTCAGTTTCCCCCGAAATCCGCTGAAGGGAATAGCTGTGTTTGTGAATCATGATCCAGGACTGAAGAATGTGAGATACACCCCTGAAAGCAGCTGCTTCAATTGTTGCTCAAAACTCTTTGATACCACTTGGGTCCTTTCCAGTACTTCTGGTTGAGCGAGTGCTCAGCTACTCCTCCAGCCTGTGGCTGCCATGTGCATTAGAGTCAAACGAATTAGAAAGATTTCAAACACTTCCTGCCTTAAATATCCCGTCTGACGTGGGCTCTATAAATGGCCCATCCGAGGGCTATACCCCAAGTTCTTTGGTCAGATTTCGTACAAATTCAGATTCAGCACCTTCCCTCACACCTGACTGGGAGCAGAGACTTTGGGGCTGGGCTCGAGACCGGTCATGAGGCGTTTATCATGAGCGAGACTGAGTTTGGGTTACCTGGGACTCTGCTTTCACCTTCTTGCAGCACTGAAGGCATCACATGGAGATCGTACCCAAGCAGGTCCTTGGGTGTGCTGAGTGTCCCTTCTTCTGCTTGTGAACAAGCTCTGGCAAACACTCACACGCGGCGGTGCAGTGACCTTTGTATTTCCACCGGTGTCTCAGGTACGGCGTGTTTGTGCTGTTGGAACAGGAAGGGGAGCTTCCTGGAACCAGACCAAAGCAGAGACAAGAGAAGGCTGCACAGATCCGAGCGCCCCACGGAGCGCGAGCGTGCCGAGGTGGCTGCGCTCCATGTGGCGTTCCCAGCCGGAGCCAGGACCGGTTACGTTGAGCTCGTTGAGTTTTTTCTTCAAGCTCACAAATGACCTGTAGATCCAAATACCAAACAGAGCACGGGATCCAGTCCTGGTCTCTCCGCTAGCTTGTTTCCTGCTGTTTTCAGAGGTGTCTTTCACAAGGAAATAGAACTTTGAATGCCAGCAGAGCCAGATTCCACTGACGGATCTGGGTGGCAGGAATGTGTGGCAAAGTCGGGAGTCTGGGTCTGGGAACGGAGAGCGGGAGGGTGGGACACGAGCTTTTATGAAGGATCATTTTCTGAAGGTGAGGAGGCTCTGCTGGTATTGGTATCATACTAGAGGACAAATGTTCCTTCCCTTTGATCTGTAGCCTGTTTCACCCTGTAGGATTTTCACAAGAGGATTTATCAGCCTGTACGTTTGTTAAGTTGAAGCCAGAAAGGGAAAATAGTCCCTTCAGTCTTTGCTAGTGGAAATTGCTCTGTATGGAAACCCAGAACACAATGAGAAATAAATAAATTGAAACCCAGAGCTGAGAAATAAACAATCCCTGTGGGAATAGTGTGATCACAGGAAAATAAGAACAATAAATTGCCCTTCTCTGAGGTTTCAGGGCTCTTAAAAACATCAAATAAGTCTCATAGCTCCTTCTGAATGTGGTGGTGATCTTTCCGCCCGTTTTACGGATGAGGATGCTGAGGCACAGAGTGACAAAGCAGTGGAAGTGCCAGTTGTGATATTTTGTATACATGAGCGCTGCCCAGCACAGTGCCTTTTAGAGATACCTGAGCTCACTTGATATCAGAAGAGCACAGCTCTATGAGCACAGTGAGCTCTCTGGTATAATTTTCCACTCCTTGCTGTACTTATTCAGCAGGAGCTTGGGTATCTTTAACCAGCATTGTACTGTGCGGTGTCGTCATACCTTGTAATCTGATTCATATATTCCTAGGGCCAGTGAGATTTTCTACCTGTCCTCTTTCATACCATGGGCTGAAGAATTGCCCCAGCCTCTCTTCTTTACGCTGGCCAGCACCTAGCAGGGAGCAGTCCTGCCCTGCTGGGGCTTCACAGGGCTTCCCATCTCTTCACTTTTAGCTTCTAGATTAATTTTTCCAGAGAAAATATTCCAGACTCTTTCTCTAATCTACCTTCTGACTGACGCATTTTGGCTTTATGATGCTACCTAACACCAAACACAGTCTTTTCTTCATGAGAGCTAGGAATAGGCAAAAAACCTTCTTCAAAAGAGAGAAATGAGTGGCCACCAGGTGAACCCAGCCCGAGGGGGGTTTCCCCTTGCTCCTTGGCACCGGCCTCTGGGGGTCACTGTGACTGCAGAGAAATGGGCTGGGCAGGGCATTTACCAGGCTCAAGGAAAGCAGGACTTAGAGGTATTGTGTCCAGAAGGTGGGTCTGGTCTGGACTGGGCTGTTGGACGGATTCTTTGTGTGCACGAAGGTCACCGTCCTCAGCCAGGTTACAGGTTGAGTCTTTATGAAGTGCAAACTTTTACTGTTGAGGCAAGCAAGTATCTCCCGTGGTTGCAGAAGAAGGCCGTAAGCATTTCAGAGGGCAGTGGTTTATAAGCAAAATAGCCATAAATACATCAGCCAATGGATTAGTAACCCGTGTGGGTGGGTGTAGTACATGTGCATACGTATACATGCAGACATGCAGACACACGCATTTCTTTTTCTGCCAAGCTTATGCTAAGTGGTATCGTTGAAATTAACTGCCGGAAGAGTTAGGATCTTTGGGTGAAAGTGTATATGTTTGAAAATCTAGCAATAGCGATATTTCTTTTGAACGCACCACTGTGTGAAGACATAATTCCGTCGCAGAGGCTCACCGAAGAGTGGCTCAAATCAATCCGCGTGCTAAATCTGGTGAAGCAAGTCTACAGAACAGAATTTGTTGATGAACGGGTGGTAATTACATTGCAACTGAAGGTTGCTTGCAGACTCAAGGCTAAACTAAAAAATCTAAAGCATATTAATTATCGCTACCTGCTGCAGAGCCTCTGTCACTGTGAGCTGGTTTCTCCCCGCTCTGGGAAGGGAGGAAGAGGTGAATTTGCAGACATGGAGGGATAAAGTGTGTTGACTAAGAATCAATATTTTAGCGTCCCTCATTACTTGGGAATGCTGGCTTCCATTTTTGAGCACAGATTACAGAGAAATGCTGCTCTCACAGAAAAAGGCACGGATTTCAAAGGGAGAGGAAGATCCTGTGCGTGCGAGAGGAGAGTAGCATGCAAAGATGGAATGGGGAGATACAGTATTTAAAAAGAGGGGAGTAGTGAACATCTATGGGCTTGATCCAAATGCCTACTGCAACTGATTAGCCTCCTTCCCCAGACTTCAATGGGCTCTTGATATTTTATAAACACAGATATATATTTAAAATTATTTGAGAAAGTTAAGATGATAGAGAGATTGTCAACTTCCAGCAGTGGTGGTTAGATAGTGTAACACCATCCTCCTAAGAGATGCTACATCAAGATGATCAGGGAATTATGTGCATAAAATAAATCCTCGGGCTTCAAGATAAGAACACATTGCAGTTTCTTGCCATATGGTTCAGACTAAAATTTCTTGCTAGCCCAGCTCAGATTCTCTTCCTTCTCCTTCCTGATACGCTCCAGCTGAGCTCAGCTATTCCTGGGCTGGTTCTAGGCATATTAAGAAAAATGTATGTCAGTGCCTACCGTAGTTTATTTTCAGTAATCTGAGCTACGTGGGCAAGCCCTTGTTACACTCTGACGGCTTCGTGGGGTCTCTGTCAGTGCCTCGGGTCTGCGGAAAAGAGCAGAAGAGAGACCTCAGTCTGCTCTCGGCGGGGGGACTTTTGCAAAAGCTTAGCCTCAACCTAACTGTGCTCCCACTGGAGTCAGTCAGAGCTTTGCCGTGTGGGAGGTTTAGTGTTGGCTTCAGCAGGGAGCAGGACACTGGAAAAACCTCACAGGAAATAGCTGATGAGAGAAAAGGAGTGGTTTAGGCCAAAGTGAAGAGGAATCTTCTCATTCGGTTAGAATAGATGATTCTGATCCATTTTTGCAGTGGGCAGCGCAATGTGTCTCTGTTTCACACGAGTGAGGAGGAATGAGGCGGGGAGGGGTGGTGGTGGTGGTGGTGCAGGAAGAGAAAGAGAAAGCAGTTAATTTGACTGAATAAAGATAAAAGAATGCAAGCGCCACCGAGTTTGCTGTTTATCTGGACATTGTGTAATGTTGCGGAATCAGATGTGGCACTCTGGCTTTTGCACAGAAATGCCCAGGGAGAAATCCAGCCTCGCTGTTAGCAATAATGGGAGCTTTTTAGAGGAGACTTCGTGATCTCTTCTCCGCTCTACAAGGCATCCACTTTGAAAGCAAATTCAGGGCACTCTGGGCTTCTTAAATGAGAGGAATTTCCCTTTGACCTGAGGAGCGAATTTACGTTTTCACCCCACTGCGGGGCAAAAAAAGGGCAGGGGAGTGCCAGGGTGCCTGGACCCAGAGGCTGTCATGCAGGGAAGAGTATGGCTGTTTGGGAGAGGTGAGAGCCCAGCCGGTCCACAAACAAACTGTGAATTCATCCAAAGTTAACCTAATCCTTTTTGGTTGGGATGGAGGACTCGAGCTGTTTAATTCGGAAACAAAGGAGGGAAGGGAAAGCTGCAGAGGTTGTAAGGAAGAGCAAAGCCCTGGCATTGCAGAAGGTCTGTGAGGTCCCGCCAGGTCTGGATTGATTAGTATTCAGTATTTATAATATCTCCATAATGGTAAAACAAAAGAAAACAAGCCCAGAGAATGCATTTTTAATCATCAATCATTGCTCTTTGTTTGTCGTGAATGAGCGGCGAGGGGAAATAGTCTGCCATAATCACCTCTCTTCACATCTCCTGCCACACGGGCCTCGCTGGGTGTGCTAAAAGGGAAATAAATAAACAAGCAGCAGATCTCAAAATAAATCCCAGAGACATGGGTGCTACGTGGGTTATCACACCCGCGCACAAGGGTCTTGTTGGAGACGCAAAGTGAGGGAAGGACGTTGAAAAAGCGGGAGACAGACACAAAGACAAAGCGTAGATGGGGCATTAAGTGCAAGAACAAAGAAGGGTTGGGGTTACAGAGAGGCAGCAGGTGAAGGAGGAAGAAGATTTCTGGAGGATGATCAGTGGTGAAATAATCAGCAAAAGCGTGTCAGAATAGGAACTTCTCATGGGACGTAGGACATTGGGATGGAAAGCTTGAAAAACCACCGAATCCAAAAGAATTTCAACCTTTTGAGTTTCTGTGGATCACATGATTTTAGGATTTCTTCAATTATTTTTGTCAAGGAGACCATTCATGCTAGGGAAAAATACCAAAAAGCCCATAGTTTCTATTAAGAGCCCCCCAAACCGTATCTTATCAGGAATAGCACTAGGCTGAACTTCTCCAATGGGATCCCTGCTTTGATCTTGCGGCAATTCTCACAAGGCCTTTATTGTAGTCCCAAATGCCTCTCGGGAGGAAGGGAAACATTATAATTCTCCCTTAATAAGTGAGATAACAGGCTGCTGGGAGGGTAAGGCCCAAATTTTCTAAAGCAGGGCTGGTGACTCCACACCCACTCAGCGCGTTCGGCTGAATGTTCTCAGGGAGCCCCGAGCCATCAGGACAGCCTGTAAGGAACAGACACGCTACAAGTGAACCCTATTGAAAAATAATAAAAAGGTAATGACTTTGTCATTACTGGACATGGGTTTGTCTGTTGGCGAGGGGGGAGGAAGGGGAGGTTTTCTTCACTCGGGCTATAAATAACGTTTCCCATTATCCCGTGCAGTTCTCATGAATTCCTTACGCAGCCCTCGCTTTGCCTCCACCTCACCTGGGCAGCCCCTGAAGCCTCCCGTGCCGTCCCGTCAGGCTGGCACCCAGTGCTGGCAAAAAGGAGAGGGCCAGGCGGCTCCTCGTGCCCGTGCCCCAGTGCCAGCACGGCCACGAAGACCCTGAGCAAGGCGGAGGTAACCGAGCGACCTCCTCTTGCCACGACAGGGGTGCGGGGTGACCAAAAGGGAGCAAGCGTGAGCCTGGGACAGGTATTGGGAGGGATCCAATTTCAGAGAAGTCCGTAGATAAACATGCTTTGACAAAAGTGTTCACGATAGCCCGGAGATGGAGCGTAGAAGGGTTGTTGTCTTGTAGCGAACTTGGCTTTTTGCGTTTAAAACAGAGCAGCTCAGCGGCTTAGTAGCAGCTCCTTGAGCAACTGAAACTCGGTTGCAAAGCCTGACTTGGAAGAAGCTTAAACCATTTATTAAAAGGCCAAACTAAGTTGTAGTAACTCTGTCTTTAACCAAAATCAGGGCACTCGCTGACTTTGCATGTGGTTTAGCGAAAGACACTCCAAATTGCACATCTCGCTGAGTTAGACGACGTTTCCTCCTCAAAGGCAGGTGGGAGGGACCCAAAGAACTGTTGTGACTTGGGACCCATTTGGAAAATAGCAGCATTTAATCTAAAGGTGTGTTTTTAAGTCAACGGCCCGAAGTGTAGATGCCTACAAGGATATTTTTAAAACTGCATTTATATAACTAGCTTGATATAATTAAGAACTGATTTAAACTCAAACAAAATAACTCCCTCTTGCACCCAAATAGGAGTCTCCACACTGCGAATCGCATCTGTTGAACTAAATTAGTCAGAAAATCAGGGCAGCTTCATGCTGTAAACAGACGTCGAGCTGCGGAGGATATTCCAGTTCCGTGTCCAGCTCTGCCACTGATTCACTGTGTCCCTAGGCAAGACTCTTAAGTTTTCCATCTATAAAGTGTAATAAAACCTATGTAGGTGCCAGGTGATGTAGTGCTTAATTAATTAGTAAATTAATATAATGAACTCTAACTTGAAGGTCTGTATCAGCACAAATGAATTGTTAATATAAATTTTTATTATTTATTGCTATTTAGTTGATTATTTTCTAACACAGGCAGGCTATTACAAACATACAACTTCACACTTGAATTCCAGTTTTGTTATCGTTGTTGCTTTTTTCTGTTTTGTTTTCTTCTGCGTTTATTTATTGCTTTTAGTAGCCTCCCTTGGGAGTAAGCCCCAAAGCAGAGGGTATTACCCACACACGCAGAGCAGTGAAGTCACTGGGAAGTTCTGGGACTGAACTGGGGTGTAAATGCCAGCTGTTTCTTGCTAAATGCCAAGTCTTTTGCTTGAACCTTGATACAGATTTAAGGCAAATAAACCAGATAAGGACAGATTCTGAGCCAAGTAAATTCTTGTCTACCCTCATTTATACCAGCCAAAAACCGGTATTGGTCTTTACACCTATAATTTGCCTCATAGGGTTTCAATATTTTTATTATATACTTACATACCAGTATTCATTGTATGTATTTCTAAACAAAAGTTTGCCGTTTCAAAACACAGGGCCTGATCCTCTTCACTAGAAATAAGTCTTGCCCCACCGCTGTCGGCGTGAAGCAACGCCTGCTCCGCTCGGAGGATTTGGACCAGGGTACAAGGGGGATCCAATCAGTTTCTTTTTTCTCCTGCAGTGTGCGTACGCAAAGAAATAGTTGCCTGTGAGAAAATGGCACTTGACAAACAATGACCACATGATATTCTCTGATTACTTGTGCCACTCTTGCGATAAAAAATGAAAGCAGATAATATTATGCTTGCAACTTAAAAAAATGCCTCCTCCTTCTTTGCAATTGCTTTTCATTTTCCATTACGAAACAAAGTAAATCCACCAGGTTTTTGGAGTGCGTGTCTTGGTGATTTCTTCATTCTTCCAGCGAGTTGTGAAGCAGGATGAGAGGTCCTGGGTAGCACCTTGGTCTGCGCTAGGTTTGGAAAATGTCAGTCGTGGTGCCTGATGGCCAGCGGGAAGCCTCGATGGAAGAGTTGACTTGTTTCCGCCCGCTTTGGTGGGCTGGTCAGCCTCGACCTCAGCTTCCTTCTCACTTGAGGGCCTCTCTGAGGGATTGGTGGGACGTGTGGGCCTGTGTCAAACATGCCATCTGGCCTGAGCGGTTGGGAACGAGGCACCTAGGCCTGATTCTCTATTGCCACGTGCCTCTGAGCAACAGGAACCCCTTTCGCAGTCCCTGCTCTCCCTCTCTGTGAAAAGGGGTAGCCGGGTCACAGCAGGGCAAGCTGAGGACAGAGCTAGAGCCCTCAACATGTCTTCCTCTGCTTTTGTGATCTTCATCCAGGCCCTCCTCGTGTTGTTTTTGCATCATTTTTCTAGTGTGAGTAGTTTTCCAAGGGTACGTAAAGTTTTCTCAGGCTGCCCTTCCTGGCTTAGCTGGATGGAGCGTGTTCTCTGGGGTATGTGCTGGCTGTGAATAAAATACACGAATGCCTGGTCTACAGTAAAGGCGTAGCCTGTGCACTTACCAACAGCTGTCCTGCCATCAGTCTAAATATTCTGTTCCCTTCTGGTCTGTATGGCTTGTCCTACCTCATCATGCTCGTATCTCGGCCTGCCCAGCAGGGCAGGAAGGAGCGTGACGGAGGGTGGCTCTCTGTGTCCCTGCACCCCATAGGTAAGAGCAACACACCGACACGAGCTGCCACCACCCCACCCCAGCCTGGAAATAAGAGGACCCTGAGCAAAACAGGGGAACCATCCACAAAGTTTGGTTTAAGAGTGAGGGTTCTGGATTTAAGCAAGAGTTGTGGACAGCAGACGTAGAGGACGACCTAATAATGAGTTTGGATGCTATTATTGCTAATTGCTGAATGATAAATAGCATGAAAGGTGTCCTACAATTTCAGTCCGTGGAAATTTATTTGAAATATGTAGCTCAATACAACCGATGTCTTATGGGCAGTAAGCTTGCAGTGAGCAGGGTGTCCTCTCCCCAAGGGCAGCAACCGACGGTACGGCTCCGTGCTGGGGTAGCTAAAGAAAGACTGGGAACAGATGAAACCTGTTTGGAGATGGAGGAGCACGTGGCATCCGTGCTGCCAATGATCTTGTGCAACTGAACTGTTTGTTTGTTAAATGTTCAGGCAAGCAGGAAATAGTGAAGATAGGAACCATAACTGTGTAATGTCTCACTGGTTTTAGTAAACACTGGTAAAGAAAACCATAAGGGGAAAGGGAATGGTAGTGACGTCCAAGGCTCCTTTTGGATTTTTTCCACTGTTGTGTTGTATATGTGCAAAAGAAAAGAGCAAAATGAAGAGATATATTGGCTGGAGGTCTTGGATTAAAAGATCTTCAATGCCAATGAGAGCGAGATAGTCTGGTTCAAGATGCTGGGATTCCACGTGGGCAAAGAACCCCCACTGTACTGAAGCATCCTGCTCCCCAAGGGACACCTCAGCCTCTGTTAGAGAAGTTCGTTGTTGAATTTGCCCATGCTGTAAACCATAGCTTAGATTTACTGAGAAAGTAAACTGTATTTTAGAGGAAATCTGAACGAAATTGGCTACGTCCAGAAAAGGCTCTTGAGATTGTTCCGCCCATGGCCATATTGCTCCTTTCTTAGTCTTTTTGTGTTTCAGACCCACTTTTATGATAGATGCAGATGCCAGCACTTATGGTTTGGGGGCAGTATTGACACAAGAACACAAAGGACTTGTGAGGGTGGTGCCTTATTACAACACTAAATTAGCTGGAGAGAGATTACTGCACCACTTAAAAGGAACTCCTGCAATGGTTAAATCTATACAACATTTTCATCCACTGTTCAACACGGAAGTAAAATTGCTTTGGGTTGATGACAGGAAGATGCTGCATAAATAGTTAAGTATGCATCATTTGCAATTTGCTAAATTATTTTCTTTCTATCTGGAACGGGCTGCGTAAGGTGTCATTACCTCATGTCTATCTGACTGAGGAGCCATGCGCTCTGGGGCCTTTACTGGGAACCAGTACGGCAAAAACATCCGAGGGGCTGGACGGGGCTTTGCACAAGCAAAGGTCAGGAAGCAGAGGCCACGAGGTCAGAAGGCACGGGCTGGGCGTGCGGAGCGGGGCTCTAAAACACAGGCAGGGAGAGCTTTTGGGCAAGGTGTGGTCTGGAAGGAGGCTGGAAGCTGTTGTCGGAGGTACGGTCTGTCGGGTGCCTGAGCCTCGCGCCACGGGCAGGGGAGCACAGAGAGAGCTCTTGGGCGATAAACAGCACCGCCCCGACACCGCGCGACTGTCCCCAAGTTCTCCTGCTAACTAGGACAACTCTGCAGCTCTTGAAAAGTAGCCGGCTCCCAAGCAGAAGGAAGACCATCCAGTCTGTGTCGAGCACCCCAGATGAGAGAAATGCAAAAACACGAACAGGAGAAAATAATAAGAAGTAAATGCAATTAAAAGTAACGATGCAGATTTAATTAAAGGGCCCTGTTCTCCCAACCCTTCATTCTTCAGGGATGCCTCATAAGCAAGAATTCATAGCTTGGGACCTGCTCTTTTATACTTTTGTACCAGAAGTTTGGACGTTTACTTTCAGAAACACATGATTTTTATCCTGGCAGTGTCTTTCCAGCATGGAAATTCAAGAAGTTTGGTCTTTTTATTTTCCGCAGTTTATAAATACTCACCGCAGTTATTATAACAGTCTCACACAGTTCTATTTACTTTAATTATCCCATTTTGACCCCCATTTTCATGCTTTCTTATTGTAAGCAGGTAGAAAGGAGTAACTATGAATGAAGAACACCAAGCGATGTTCAAATAAACGGAAGCCCAGATTCTGCAAAGGCACAGACACTTTAAACACTCTGAGTATTTCCACCGAAATATATCTCTCCACTGTAAATTCGGCCGGGCTAGTAAAAGTCTAGTCTTTACAGGGACCTAAATATTTAACTGAATAGATGTACATTGCTGAACTTGTCTGTTCAAAATTCATGACTCAGACTCCCCCCCATCTCCCCAAGCTGCCAAATCACAGGATTTTCTCAAAAGCTATTAAAGACCAATTTCTTTGGAAGTTTCTTACTTGTCCTCTAGCTTCTAGGGCTCTTGGGAGCACTAGGCCACATTTCCAAGCTTCCTTGTGTAAACACAAGTGCTAGAAACATGTCATTCCAGGAGCTGGGGATCAAAGGAGAACACCAAATATTGGAAGACTCACAATAAAAGCTCAAGAGCTGGCAGCAGTCCTGCAAACACTCACGTACATGAGTCACTTCTACTCACATGAGTAGTCACATCGAAATCGGAGGAATTAGCCCATTATTATTAATTATTGTTATTATTTATGTGTGTGGCAATAGCATGTAGGAGCTGTGATCACGGAGCAGGGCCCCATTGTGCAAGGCACTGACAGATCCAGAGCAAAACCGTGGTTTCTGCCCCAAAGAGCTGACAGGGTAAGCGTCGGACAAGAGGCAACAGGTGGAGACAGACACAGACAGGGAAGCGCAGGGGAAGAGCGAGACGCTCCTGCAAGGGGTTCTGTGTGGGTGTGCTGACGCAGAGCTCCCTGCTCCGAATGAGTAAAGTTATTCCAGAGTTTACAGGTTTGCGTAGCTCGGGCCTAGGGCCCAAATCCTGCCGGCCCTGGGATGGAGGCAGATACGTTCACCTGCGTGCAGTCCCATGGGCTGAATTCACGCAAGGACTGGGGGACGGGACGGCAGGTGTCACCCCCAAGCCCCCCCCCCCAAAGCGCAGGGGTGCCAGCGAGCCGGGGCGCTCGGTTCCTGCGGATGAAGGGAAGGGTCTCTGCGGATGGTTTTGCAGAAGCACCGCCACCGCCACCGAACGTGCACACGTGTCTCTAGTGTGCACTAACTGCCTGAGCTGAGAAGGAACAGGTAGAGCTGAAGAGGTAGTTTTCTTGGTGGAGAAATGCGATGCCTGCCTGTTGGAAATTCAGGGGCATGCAAATGTGGGGGAACCCTTGGCTCTGGTCCCACAAAGACATCTCCCCAAAGCAGCCCAGTCCACGAGGCTGCCTGTGGCTTGTGTGTCCGTTCCTTGACGTTTTCTCTAGGATCCAGACCTGCAGAACTTTAGTCCTGCAGGGAGACACCAGCAAAGCGAGTGCTGCAGCCTCGCAAACCAAGAAATGGCACAGCTGCAAGTGCAACAAGCCAGTAGTTAGTTCTAAACTTGCGTGAAATCCAGACTGAGAACGTAAGCAAAAGAAAAGCACCGAAGTTCAGAAGTTTGTAAAATAGAAACTGAGCACTATGTCTCGGAAAGCCAGCTGGCGGGTAAAGAAATACACGCAGCCTGGTTATTCGTGATCTCCGCAGAGTTCATTCTCAGGGAACTAAGGTGAGCAGAGGTCACCAGGCTGCGAAAGAGAAAATTTTATAGAACTCCCCGTGCCTGGCTGGGAAGGAGGAGGGCTGGGGAGAGGACCCGCCCGGTGCGGGGACAGGGCGGGAGGTGGGCAGCTGCTCGAGCGGGCTGGGAAACGGGGACGCTTCTCTCGCCTTTTCCTTTGCCAGGGAAGGGCGATCCGGTCCGGGTTTTGCAGGCGCCCCTCCCTTGCCCGCCTGCCCTGCCCGCCTGGCGACCGAGTCCGCTCCGCGCCCGCTCCCTCCGCGGCGCTCCCCTCTTCCCCTCCGCGGGCGGGCCGGGGCAGGCGGCGGCGGGATCCAGGCCGGGTTTTGCGCGCCGCCCGCCCTCCTGTTAGAAATAGGAAAATTCAATAATCAAAGCAAAGGGGAGCGCGAGGAGGAAAAATCCGGGATCAGGGCAAGTTTGATGGCGCATGCGCGCTGCAGCCTCCATCCCAAACACACACACATTTCCCTTGACTTGGAAAGTCACCCAAAGCAGCCCCAAGTGCAGGTAAGCCCGTCCGCTCCCGCCCGGCCCCGGCCCCGGCCCCGCCGCCGGCAGCCCCGGGCTCAGCGGCGCCGGGGCCGGGGCGCTGCGCGGGCGGGCGGCCCCTGCGGCGCTGCCCGGCAGGTGGGCACCGCGCTCCGCGCCCGGCTCCCGCGGGGCAGCGCCCAGCCTGCGCGGGCACCGGCCGGCAGCGGGGCCGGCGGCGGCCGCACCGCTCCGCGGGAGGCGGGCGGCGGCGGGGGGGGGGTGCCGCGGCGGGAGGCGGGCGGCGGCGGGGCAGCGCCGTGCCCGTGCCCGCTCGGCGGCGGAGCCGGGGCCGCGGCGGCTCCCGACAATTTGCAGCACTTTGGCAGGAGCTCGAGCAGGGGACGGGGGAACACGTGTTCCCGCTCCGCGCCGGGCGCAGGTAACCGCAGCCCCGCACCGCCCGGGGGTCCGGGCGCGGGCACCGGGCGGGAGGGGCAGAGCGGCGGCAGCAAAGTTGGGCGAGCGGGCGGCGGAGCGCTCGGCGGGCAAGGGCCGGGGGCCGGCGGGGCGAGCCGTGTCGGGCAACTTTCCGCAAAGTGGCCGGGCTGGGGCCGGCAGCGCTTCGCCCGGCGCCCGCCGCGGGACGGCCGCAGCCCCCCGGCGGGGACGGAGCGGGCGGGGGGCCGCGGCAGGCGGCCGGGCAGCCCGGTGCCCGGCCCCCCGGGCGAAGCGGCAGGTTATTTTTACTCGGTGGCATTTGCAGAATGCGCAGCTGATTTGCCATCCGGAGCCAGGAAGTTTCCCCCCCCCCCCCCCCCGCCTCCTTCCCCTTCTCGCCCCCTCGCCCCCTTTTCCCCCGGGCGCGGAGGGGCAGCGGCGGGCGGGGGGGCGGCCGCCCGGGGCCGGGGCCGTGGGGGGGGCGCGGGCCGGGGCTCTCAGGGGAGCCGCTGCCAGCGCTGGAGGCTCTGGGGACGGGGAACAGGTGTCCGAGCCGTCACTCAGAGCCGGGCCGGCGGGGGGGCGGCGGGGCGCCGACGGAGAAAAGCGGGGCGCGGGGCCGGGACCCCGAGCGGCGGCCCCGGTGGAGCGGCGACCCCCCGGGGGGGGGGGGGGGGGGCGGCCAGGAGGAGGAGCGGGGCTGGGCGGCGAGCCGGGGCGGCGGGCGAGCTGTCAAGAGGTCGGGGCGGGCGAGGGGCCGGGGCGGCCGCTCCCCTCGGTGCCGGCGCCGGGGCCGCCCGGCTGCGCGGCGGCAACTTCTCGGGCAAAGTTAGAGGGGAAGGGGAGGGGGGGCGGCGGCCGGAGGCTGCTCGGAATCTCGGCGGGTTTGATCGATCGACCCGAGCCCTCCTGCCCTTTGGGGCCGGAAAGGTGAAACTTCGGAGGAGCCGCACGGGCACCTTGTGTGTGCCCCCTCCTGTCGGCGCCGGCCGCACGGCGCAGCGGGACCCGCAGCCGCTCCGGGCTCCGCCGCCGGCTCTCCCCAAACTTCATTGACGAATTTATTTCCTCCATTGATTCGCTGACTCCGAGCGCGGAATAATTTCTTGCGAAGGTTTTGGACTTCTCGTTTGCAGAAGTGCTGCCCGCTTCCCACCTCCCCTTTATCTGCGTGTCGCTGCCACCTTGCCAGCTCTCCTAAAGGTGGTTCGGAAGAGTTTATGGGGGAATATTGTTGAACTTCGGTAATCAAGTTTCCAGATCTTATGCCTCCTGTTTAATTTATTAGACTAGTTATTTATTCTGTTGATGATAATCTGTTGCTGGTTTCTATGGAGATGTTAAACTGATCTCTTTCAGAAATCAAACTCCATATGCACTAAAACGTTTAAAGGAGCAGCGTCCCCTTTTGTTTTCAGACTTTGTACCTTTTCAGTGCTTTTATTGGGCTCCTGTATATTTTATATATTAAAGGCTGAAGTTGAAGCTTTGTGCAAGACAGAGCTTATTATGGCTAACAGAAAGTCAGGGCTTTGATCCTTTTTTTGCATCATCATTTAAAACAGATCATTTTTCCCCCCTCATCACACAAGATAGCAGAACCCTTTCAAGATCAAAGAGTCCAGCTAAAAACTATTGTTTAAAAAAAAAGAAAAGAAAAAGAGCCAGTTAAATTAGGGGGATGTTTCCTTAATCTGCTTATTTTGTTCTAAAGATTTTTTTTTTTAGCAGTGAAAACAACAACAACAACAGAAACTTGTGGCAACTATATTGTTATTTTTATACCTCCCAAGTCTTTTTAATGTTAAAATAAGTTCAAAGTCAAATATCTCTAAAGATAAAGTGCTTGTTAGGGTGTTTTTATTACTTGCTTTCTAAATGTGGAAGGTCAGAATCCAGAAAGCTACCGCATTAGAGAAGGTTTTAATAGTCTTTGTCTCATCTTAATGAGAGAGAAATCTAAAAAACATTTTCCCTGCAACATTTAGAAATTATTTCAAGGCAGTCTCTCTGCGTATAACTCGGTTATCAATATTTCTTAACGTGTCCATTGCATTATTACATGTGATTCAGTGTATTGTCACTTTATCAAAAGTAATTAAGGCGAGAGAAGAATTTTTTTTTTTATGCTTACAATTGGAGAACTCATGGTAAGCTGGTGTGTTGATCAGGCTGACGCCCGGTGCCCACCGATTGTGGTTTTTTGCTCATCTTCTGGAGAAAAGTTAAAAGGTTTGCAAAGAAATTACTACCAGCACGATGCATGTTTAACACAGGAAAAAAAACCCCTTGTACTTTCTCTTAGTATATCTTCAAAATGTTTCCACTCTTTAAACCAGAGACGTTTTTCCTCTCAGTGCTTCTGTACTACTCTTAAAAATAAAAGAATAATCCTAGAGGAAATAGTGCATGTAACCCTTAGAACTCATACGTGTTTGTGTGTGTATGTGTACGTACATTTATATTTCACATAGATGTAAGTACACACACACACGTACATGGAAAACATCTAGGTGGTTTGTGATCTGTCCATACTGGACTTTATCTTTTTCCCTTGTCAATTTTTCTTTTTTTTTCTTCCCCCCCTTTTTTTTTTTTCCTGATGATTTGTAGTGTGGTGGAGCATTTAAAATTTTTTTGGTAAATTATTCTCTTTATTTGTTTGATTTGAATTGCAAACAGAATCGACTCTGACAAGTAAAAAGAGGAGGGGGAAAAAAGGAAACACTATGGCTTTAAACTCAGGAGTTTGCATATTCTCCTTGTATCTTTCCCCTTTGCTAATTATTGTGTTGTTTTCAGAGCAAATATGTCATATCCATGGCGACCAGGCAGGTTTATTGTCTTTCAGAAGCAATAGCTCACATAAGTAATTAATGACTTCTTTTTTTTTCCTCTGGCTTAGGTTAAACAGATCATTCAAGGAAAGTCATATCTCTCTCTCCCTCTCTCTCCTTTTTTTTTTTTTTTTTTTTTTTAGCCCAGTGACATAAGAACATGAGTTAGAACAAGAAAATACTTTAACCAAGAAGTCAACAGCTTATTTTTCCCCATTTCTTTTTAAAAGCTCCAAGTGTCAGCTTTCCGCACACATGACGTTGTCATTCTTGCAGTTTCAGAGCGAAGCCTTGGTACAGGCAAAAGCCACCGAAGGCTGGAGTTCAGCTGGTGGTTGTACAGCTGAGCAGAGCGTCTGCCTGGCTCTGGGTGTCGATGTGTGGGGAGGTTTTATTCTTGCTTAAGGGTTTTGCTGTGTACTGGGGGAAAAAAAAAAACGTTTCCCTTGCTATCCCGCCTTCCCCCCCCCCTCCATTCTATCTGTATTAAAATCAGTGTTAAAATAAAGGTGTGTTTTTGTATCTTGCAGATTGTAATTCAAACAGTTTCCAGGAAAGAATTAGTAATTCATTTTTATATACAGCATATATACACACACGCTTGAGCTCCACCCAAAACAATCAAGCTAGCTGGAAAAAAAACACCACCAAACTTATTTCCTTTTGCTTTTCAAGCCCAAGCAAACTTGCGCCGTGACTTTCAAACGCTTATTAAAAATAGCCCCCCATTTTTGCAAGGACTTTGCAGCAGGTATGAATCTTGTCCTTTTCCCTTCCAACTCTGTTTCTTCCTGTTAAAGCTGAATTTGCTATCTGTCCAAGCCAGGGGCTGGTTACCCACTATGATTTACTGAAGTGGTGATTTTCTCCCCCCCTGCCCCCCCAAGCACCTTCACCCCTGTTTTGTTTTTGCTAATTTCATTTTCAGAAGGATTTATACGCAGTCCAGCTATATAAATTCCTTGGGAGATAAAAGCGCCGCACACTTCCATAAACAAAAGCTTTTACTTGCATCCTGTCTTCCTTTTTTTCTTAAAGTAAAAAGGAAGAAAAAGCCTCGAAACAAAACCCCAAGCCATCTGATTGAAGCAGGTACCATAAATGTATGCTGGTAATGATTCTGTATTCCACAATGCTGCTACTTTAACTTTTAAAATCTGTTTCCTTTCTGGTTTGCAACATTAATCAAAGAGCCGCTTCCTTCCAATTTTTCCACAGACTGGGGCTAATTAGAACCACTCGAATCATATTTTGTAAATTCCATGTGGATGTTACTTTAGGTTTCAAGATCGCGAGTGCTTCGGGTTCAGTCTGCCTAGGCGCTCGTAGGGTTATTTTTATTAATGTTTCTGTCTCCCAAACCAATTCAGGGTTTCTCTCCGTTTACCCCAAATAGATTTGTGGGATCACTCGTTGGAGGTGTGTCGGAAATAGACGTTACAAGTTAGGGAAAAAGAAAAGCCGAGAAGGAAAGAGGTTTTGCTGTCTAGTTTCCAAAGAGCAACAGAGAACCCCCCTAAGTAACGTGAGGCTGAGGATTCAACAGACTTGATAATTGAGCCCTTAACCTCCTGATGTCTATATCAGAAAAACAGAGTCTGGCAGAGGGAGACAAAGAATAAAAGCAAATACCGGGTAGGTGGAAGCTGGGCAGACAACTGAAATATTGAAGAACAGTTCAGGATACGTGTAAAGCTGTGTGTTACGTTTCATTCGGTTCGGTTTTCCCCTCTGGCGAAGCGTAGCTGGTTTAAAGGTGGCTTTGGGAGAACCTGATGTTTCTAAACGCAGCCGAGAGCCTGGCGTTCCTGTGGCGTGAGCAGATGTAACTTGGAGAGACTTCTCTTGGAATTGGTGTTTGTGTTTCCCTGCTTTCCTTTTGGTTTTGGGAGACTGGCTAGTGATTATTATTATTTTTTTAAAATCTTTATGGGAAGTTAAATAGCTAGAAGTTGGGAGTTCTCAGGCTGTGATTGTTAGGCTGTGCTAAGGGGATTTGAATCAAACCACTTTGTGCACCCGGCAGGGCGACTGCTTCGGTATTTCTCTCTTATGTATTTGTGTACCTAAATAGGGCATCCGAGAATTAGGGGGCAGTGGGCTCGCAAGAGGGATCTTAAAGTTAACTTGCTTTGGTGTGTAAGACTGCAGCTTCAAAGAAAAGCAAGAGCGCATCGTAAATTTTGCTAAAATTAATCAACCGTTTAAGAGCTCCACATTAACGAGGTTTTCCAGGCAAGCAGCTTTCTTCTCCTCTTCTTCGTCTTCTTCTTCTTCGTCTTCTTCTTCTTTCTCATTCAATGTCCAAGAGGGTTGGGGTGAAGGGGGGAGAATGAGTAAGAAGAGGAAAGGATGGAATTTGAGTAGAAATAATAAAAACAAAAAAGGCTGGATTTGTAGAATATAAATCCTCATGTGTCCTTGATCCATATTGTCAGGGTTTTTTTTTTTTTTTGGTCGGATTTGTCCTGTGTGCCTTTGACGGAAAAGGCACGTAGAGAGAGAGAGAGAGAGAGCGCGACAGAGGGGGAGAGAGAGAGACGTGTCACTGCTTTGGAGCTCATTATCATTCTTAATAAGTCTTAAGGAATAAAGAGGAGCATTGAGTGTAAATGCTGGGTAATCCTAACACTCCTCAAGGTGAGAGGAGTCTCGAGGACACAGAGAAAGAGAGCGAGGAGGAGGGGGCTCCTGTGGGGCAGGAGGGGAGATGCCCGTGGAAGTGGTTCCCAGGGAGGGGGCGCGGGTCAGCGGGGCTCCTGCCTCCGGGCACCTCCGGCTCGCCCGCAGGCCTGTGCCAGGAAAGTTGTCTCTAAGTTTGCATCCCAGGGATGGTAACAGCCCAGCTGGACCTTGGCCTGGGGATATCGGCCTCCAAGGGAGGTGTTCTCTGGCAGACTTTGGGCTGAGGACCGAGGCCGCTGGCCGCCCTCCTGCAGCCCCAGCCCAGGGGTCTGGCTCCCCGCGGGCCAGCCCTGCGCAGGGTGGGCAGCCCGGCCGGCTGCTCCGCGGCCCCGCCTCGCCTCCCGCTCCCTCCTCAACCCGGGCCCGCCGTGCTTCGCCCCTTGGGATGTCCCGACTCCTTCCCTGTGCCCCAGTTCCGTGCGGACGCCTCTCCCGGGCCGCAGCCGCCGGCCGGGCGGCGCACCCTGCGCCGCGGACACTAGGTGGCTGAGAGCGCAGGCACGGCTCGCCGGGCGCTGCCGACGCTCGTTCGCTCCTTCTGGTGGGCTCCTTTATTCCAACTTCAGGCTGACAGCGAAACGCGGAGAGGTGTCTTTGCATCCCTGGTGGATTCAGAGACGTCCCGGGCCGGGTGCCCTCAGCGGCGCTGGGCGGTCGGGGTGCTGCGGCGGGAGGACGGAGGCACCCGTGGAGCGAGCTTGGGGGCTGCTGCTCCCCTGATGGGAGTCAGGAACCTGCCCGCGTCGCTGGGTCCTTCCCTCTCCAGGCAGATTTCACCATACCCATTTTAAAGGGTGTGCGCGTTCCTTTTGGAAAAAAAACGTTTCAGGGTTGGCCGAGCCCTTGGTGCTGTGCTGGTGCGTAGCAGAAGGTGCTGAGCCTCCGGTGATGCCCACTGGCCTTTCTTTCTGGTCTCTTATCTCAAGTCCAGTTGCGGGCAGAAGGGACTGCCGTGATTGGGAATTTGTCTAATGCATCCAAAGCCAAAAGAAGGGGATGGAATAGCACTGGGATTATTTTTTTTTTCCCTCCTGCAGTGTGTGTTGTCTCTCTGGTCCAGCCCATAGCTTCTGGCTGAAGTAGGAGCTTTAGCTTTTTTTTTTTGAAATGACTCCGCGTACCTCGGAGCAGGTGGGAAGGAGTTGTGGATGCTGAGTTTTGATCAGTTGGCAGGAGAAGCCAGATAAAATGAGGCAGAAGTCTTGCTAAATGCTGATTTTTCTGGGTCCAGGTGCTTGGCTTCAAGGTTAAGTGTTACGCTGGTAATATTATTAGGTATTAAGTTATTAGTAATGGAACTGTGGGGCTTGCCTGTACTTGGCAGAGAACCGCTAAGAAACTGTGTTAGGGCTGAGTTCATGCTGGTTTCTCTGGTAGTGTCCTTCCAGCGCGCCTCAACCCTGAGCTGGAGGGAGCAGTAGAAAACATGGATGGAGTTTTTGTGCGTCGTCTCTTTTGAACTCTTTCCGGAGACGGCTAATGAGTTGTAGCAAGGAGGCACGGGCTCTTGCGCTGAGGGATCTGCCTGCAACCCCCCACGCTCGCTCTGTCCAACGGCTGTTGATGAGGTGTCAGCTAATACCTTTCACGCGTGATTGAGCGGGTCTAGAATAGGACCCGGAGGTGCAAGAGTCTGCGCTCCCGGGGCGAGCTCTAGAGCCGTCGGTCTGCGGAGGCCTCGTGTGTAACGAGCGCTGTAGGAAAAGGGTCTGCGCTGGCAGAGCTGTCAGTCGTTTGGGGCCTTTGGCTCCTTGCCCACCATGGCGTTTTGGGGTAGTTTTTCTCTCCAGAAGGTATCCTAGTTTTGTTCTGCCGCCAGTGATGCTGTTTTGAAACAAAATAGGTTGCTTCCAAATTCTGAGCCATAGGGCTTGTCATTTCAATGACAATACAGCAAGTCACCTCAGAGTTGGTCTCCAAGGCTGGTCTTGATCCTTCTGCGGGCGTGCTCGGCTGGCGAGACTGGTCCCAGTGCTGGGAGGGCGGCGCTGTGTCACACGTACCGGCATCCGTCAGGCTTGGGAAGGGAGGAGGTGGATGAACTCTTTGGATTTTTCAGGGGCTTTTTAGTTCTGGATACCATCCTTTGAAAGAACAGTGTGAGCTAGAAAGCTTAGAAGGAGAATCCTTGCATCCCCTTGATGGGGAAGAGCTAATTGGAATGGCAGAAGGGGTCTTATTTCAGTTCTGGACTGAGGTGCACTGCGTGGTGTCGCTCAGGAGGTCCTTGTGGAACAAGTGTTGAGAGTGTGACTCCAGCACAGGTTTGTCTGGTGGGCTGGGAGAAAAGTGAACTGGCCAAAGTACAAACGAGGCTGGTTCTGGTCCTGACTTTGACTTGAAGGTGGGGATGGCAGTTGACTCTTGCTTGTAAGCTAGTTCTTGCCTGGTTTTGTTTCTGCTTCCAATGGCGAAGGGACCAAGGGCTTTTCATTCCTAAGCAGTATGACTGCCAGCCCTACACCCTCCCCAGCCTTCTTTAGAGGGCTCTACCTTATCTACGTTCTACAGGAACGTAGGTGGCATAAATGCAAACTGCGCTATGTGTTTGCAGCCCGTGGCTTCAAGGTATCTCCCTCCTGCCCCGCTCAGCCCATCCCCACGCCAGTGAGAGCGAGGGCTGCGCGGAATCACGCTCGCCTCTGTGTTGGATGATGAGGCTGGCAAAACAGCTCCGAGGCTGGCAAAGAGCTCCCAGCCTGGCTGCCTCCCCATGGTGGCTGTGTCTGCGGAACATCCTCTCGGTTGGGCTGCTGGTGACGAGCCCCTCCCTCCACCAGCGCCTCGGGCTGGCCCAGCTTTATACCGGGGAGCAGTGTCCTTTCACACTGGTGAGCCAGCAAAATCTCTCCCAGGGGTTATTGTAACCTCTCAGCAGCGATTTGCAAACAGGCGTTCGGAGATAAAGTCTTGGTGCCGAGCTAAGGGCCAGTAGGGCAGATATGAAACGCGGCAGGTTTATGAAAGGGAAGGTGTATGAAATGCAGCCTGCATCTCCCATTTCACTGCACTATGCCAAAACACACAGTTTCTTATTTCAGTCACTGTGATCTTTCAAGGAGGTTAATTTCCATGACGAACTCCGGGCCACGTGCTTGGAGGATTTATCTAATTAGACTGACACTTTTCTTTTTTAAAAAAGAAAATTAAGCTGCACCTTGGAGGACTTAAGTATTTTAAACTGTGGGAGCGGCAGCAGGCGGTGTGATCCCTGCTCACAGAGCAGGGAGAGAGGAAATTTCCCCTTTTTCTGTCTCCTGTTTTAGACTTCGCCAAATGTCCCCTTTTACTTGATTTTCTTACATGATGGCTGGATGCTAAAGAGTGTTTTATCCTGCCTGAGTGAGTCCCTAAAGCCTCAGCTGGCTCTTTAACTCATGTAAACTATTGATGTTCTGGGCTGTTACGTATTCAGGATGGAGGGTAAGGGGGAGACCTGTTAATGCTCCTTAGCCATGTCCTAGAAAAACTGCATCCTCCCCGGGCAGAGAACGGAGTGCCTGCAGCTGTGTAAGGACTGAGGTGGGTGTATGTCCCTCTCATCACGCTTGAGCACCTCGTGCCCCTGAATGTGTGTATCGCTGAAGCTGGCGTGGCTGTCCCTGTCCTTGTCTGTGGTCACGCAGAAAAGCGAGTCCCAGGAAAGTCCCGCTTTGTCCGACCTCAGTGCAGTTGGGGTTTCCTGCTCAAAATGCCTTTCAAACAAGGACTGGGACCATGCTGTAATAAAAGTAGAGGATTTTAGGTGGAAGCTGTTAGACACAGGCAAGCCCTGTGCTTTGCTCAGGCTGGATAGCTTTCACACGCGCAGGCACAGTGAATGATGCTGATTTTGTTCCCATCAGAGGGCTCCTGGAGTCCTGCTTTCCACTTGCTGCCTGCCCGTTACTTGGCAGACTCCTCGTGTTGCTGTTTCTGAGTCCAGGTTCCCATCACTTCGCGTCGGATAATGCTGCAGCCGTTTATCCTTGCAGAGAAGATGGAAGGGAGGTCTTTGCAGGGCGTTGCATTTACTGCACTGAACTCAGGCTGCTCAGACACGTTTTCTGGCAGCCCAGGCTGGAGCTGCGTAGCGTTGGTGGGGTCTGATATGAACGAGGAGGCAAGTATCCACGCAAAAGGGGCAGCATCAGAATAGCCTTGCTAACTCTGGTGATAGCACACAGAATCCCATGGAGCTATTCATGTTGCAAGACTCTGCACAGAGTGAGAAAAACATGTCAGGCTTGTCCAAGGAGGTGGTCACTGGGTGTGCTACAGTCCCCAGCTGATAACACTGAGGGATGCATGGTGGATTGAGCCTGAGATTTAATTTCAGTTTGTCTTTGGTGAGGAAAGGAATAAAAATGGATGTTTCCTTTCCAACACCCCCCCCCCCACCGCCCTCCCCAATGCAAAAGGAAAAGAGAAAGAAAAATAATAAAATCTACCAGGCGCTCAAAGGTCTAACCAATAAGAGCCCTGTCGGCTGGGGAGCGATCGTTCTGGCTTGGTCAGCCATCCCTAACAAGTTACGGGTTGTATAAACTCCCAGCTTACAGCTGTAAATTTACTCAATTTTGAATACAGCCACAAGCTGGCTCAGCAGGATCTGAAACCGTCTGCTCCAGTAGTCGTGGTATGCTTGAAATTCACAGCTTCTGGGGGCCCCAGCTTCGGACACATGTCACTGTGGAGGGCCAGATCCTGGACTGCACCACCCGTAACCCCACTGTGCCCGAATTTGAAAGGGATCTCACCCGTAGAAGCTGCTACGTTAATTTACCCTTTCTGAGCTTTTAGCTTCCCTCCTTGGGTGACTGCCTCTCGGTCCCCAGAGCTGCAGGTCCCTTGCCCCCGTGCCTGTTTCTGTCCTGCACCTTGGGATGGGGAGCGTGGCTGGGGGGAAGACCCCCTTGCAGAAAGCTTCCAAAATGTCGCTCGGCACAGCAGTGCCCATCCCTGCCGGCCAGTGCCGGAGGTGGGCAGGATTTGGTCCGTACACAGTCCGGGGGCCTTTCCTGCAGCATCTGCTCGGTCCCGTGCTGAGGTGGAGTCAGTGGGTGTTTGCTTGGGCGACTGAGAGCAAAAGCGGAGTTTTGACTTCAGGGTTTGTTGTGGCGGAAGGGACCGATCTCTCTGAACACCTCTAATGTTGCAACGTTTAATACTCCTAGAAAGCTGAACTTTTGGCTTGTCGGCACCCAATCCTGCCACAAACAGGAGCATGTTATTTGCATTGAAAGGGGTTTTAGCCCAGGTACGCAGTTAAATTTTGATTCAGAAATTGGACAATTAACAGGCAGAGGCAGTCTAGGGGAAGAGGAACCTGGTCCTGATCCCAATTCCTCTTGCTGCTGGACATTGCTCCATGTTTCTCATGGGGAAGCGTTTTGGCCGAGGGACATCCTTTTACCTTGGAGCGAGGCATTGAGTGCTGCCATGTTACTCTCATTGACACCTTTGCCTTCAGCAAAACTGATGTGGTATTTTCTCTTTGCTGGAATGGACTTGGAAGGTAGAGATGGCTTGAGGGACCGATGGCCAACCCCAGACCTCCTCAGCACACGCCTGGCAGTGCCCTGGGCTGCCGTCCTGCCCTCCCAGCCAACTCGTGGCCACCTTCACCAGAATGGGCTCATTGCCTCGTTCAGGCTCCTCTGAATGGTGAGGACAGAGGTTGTGGGGATAATATGGCTCTAAACACAGTGACCGTTCACTCCTGAATTCATCTTCTTACAAATATGTGAAGCTGGGTGGATGCAGATGAAAGGTTTGCCAGAGGTTTCCTCTCCCGTCTTCCTCCTCTCCCCTGTGGAGCTGTGCTGGCTCTGGCTCCCAAAGGGTTAAGGTGACTCATGCCCCTCTCACCAGATCTGCTGGCAGGAACGCTTCATCCCAGCCTCTAATTGGTGGTGTTTGCTCTGCACTTTCTCGCTCTGGTTTTGATGAAAACATTTAACCAGGAGCTTAGTGTGCAGAGGCTCCCAGCTGACAGCCGCCGCTCTGTCTTTACCAAGTTGTCCTTGCTGAGTAAATCCAGCAGCCTGGCTTAGGGGTGGCAGGGGAGGACAAAATACACAGCGTCACAGCCCCTGGCCCCTTGGCTCCCCTCCTCAGCCTGCTCTTACCTACGGTCAGTCATCTTAAGGGTCCAGACCCGGATCTGCTCTAGCCCGCAGGTGCCTTTCTGTCGCCGAACAGGCAGCGGCATTGGAAGCCAGGTCAGAGCCTTGGGACTGGGCTGCGGAGGTGGGGAGAACAGGAGGTAAGACCTGGTCTTACTTGAGAGCAGAGGGACAGCTTGGTAGGGCTTGGGAGATGCGTTCCCAGACCATCCGGCTGCGATCCCGGGGGATTCTTCCCCAGTGAACAGGCTCTGACAGGTCCTGTGCTGCAGAGGAGAGGTGAAGCTACTGGTTCTGTTAGATGGAGTCAACCTACTCATTCCTTCCTAGGCTGTTTGGGAGCTTGTGCAGGATTTTCCCAACGCAGTCTTGCGTTGTAGCTGTTTCAAGTAATAACCTGCTCGTCTATAGGCTCTTCTAATGGGCTTCATCCCAAGAAGTCTCACCTGGTTCTAATTTTTTGCCATGCAAGTGGCAGAGAAGTTACCGTGTCCTTGTGGAGACAGTCTTGAGAGCGGGCATGTCCAAGCTCCTCAGCTCCTACGTCACGGAACCCTCAGGCAGCAGCAGAACTGAAACAGCCCTTGGGGCAGATGCCAGTTTATCTGTGTTGCTGCTGGAAAACGCATTCAAATTTCTGCCCAAACAGGAGATTGTGACATGCAAGAAATTCATCTGAGCCCGTCGGGGCTGCCACTGCTCTGATATTTCTTTACTTTTCTTTCCTTATCTCTGGTGATCTACCCTATGAACAGCAAAACAAATCCAGATGGGAAAATTTATAAACCAGAAAATCTGGATTCCCTGTTCCTGGAAAAGCATGATTCCTTGTTCTCAGCCGCCTCCGTGTGTCATGGGGTCTGCCATGAGAAGATGCCAGAACTGTCGAAAGAGGCCAGGCCTAGGTCTGCATTGAAGAAACTTAGCAGCGACGTAACACCCCGCGTGAGCGCGGGTTCCCGAAGCAGATGTGCTGCTCTGGGGGCCGCAGGGTTTGCCCCAGGGAGGACTGGTGAGCAGAGACGTTTGTCCTCTTGAGATCCTTTTGAGGACCTTCCTCCACGTCATTCCGCTGAACTGATTATGTCTGTTGAGGGAAGTTTTCTGCCTCTTCCTTGACCCTGAGTATTGATAGGCTGGAACCAAATACACACGTCTCATTAAAAACAAAAAGAGCCGGGCAAGGCCCCCGTCGGGCACAACGTACTCTCTGTTATCAGCCCGGAGGAAGGGGAGCGAACAGGTGTAGGATAACAGTGCAACTGAGAGAGACCAAAGTGCATCATAAAATAAACAGCCAGTGCTCCAGCTCCCCCAAATGCACCGTTGCCTTGCAGGGTCCACGGTGTGCTTTTGAACGTGCTCCGAGCAAGTGCCCGCTCGGGGCACCGATTAATTTGCAGCCAGGAATGCGTTGCCGGTTATCTGCGTCGTGGCAGTGCCTGGGAGCCCCCCTGCCCTTCGGGTTGTGCTCGGGCTGCAAGAGCCCTGTCAGCTCCCGCCCTTAAGGAGCTCACGGCTCAGGGGGAAGGAGGCTGCTTGCAGGTCTGACCAGCTGTGGGTCTGACTGGTATCATGAAAACCAAGGAAAGTCGGCCTGGATGGAGAATCGAAGAAGGCATCTTAGCCTTCCCTGGTTGTACAACTGTCTTCACGATGATCTTCACAACCTTTACAGTCCTCAGGGAGGAGCCCATCCAGCCTCTTCTGCGTGACAGCCCTTCCTCCTGAGGTTTCTTAGGTGGAGATACTTGCCCCGGGTTTTCTTTGCTTTCTTTGCACCTTTTCTTACCACGAGAATCTTCTCTTGCCCCTCGTGCTTTGGGGCTGGCAGAGCTTGCAGTGGTGCTGCTGTGGCGTTTCCATTGCATTTAGCGAAGCAGGGGCTTGGCTGCCTTTACCCCGTGGGCAGCCAGCGCTTTAGTGTCTTAGCGTGACTCAGCCGCTGGAATTGTGCTTACCCAACAATACCTTTTGTCCTTTGCTCAAAACTTCTGGCCAAGAAAAAGGGAAAAAGGAGGAGGGAGAAAAGAAAGAAAAGATAAAATTCTGCATTTAGTTGTCCTTTCATTGCAGGTGGTGCCAGTTGGTTTTTGCTTTGTTTGTACAGGGTGGGGAGAAGAGAAAAAGAAAACAAGGTGGAACTCGGACAAGGCCCAGGAAGTGTTTGAGCCTGACAACAAACTTCCTTTGTTCAGGGGAGCGGGGGAAAAAGAACAGAAAAAGGGGCAGAAAACCAGCTGAAACCAACTTCAGCCCTGCACTGTTGGGCCAGTTTCTTCTTCCTACTCTTTATTGTTTGGGGTTTTTTGTTTTGCTCAGGTGTCGTGTGATAATTTTGTTTGCACTAGGGCCTTTGTGTGCTGCCTTCTAGAAGGTGGACAGATGAAAGGTTCCCTGGGGACACACTTGTTATTTGGCTGGGGAGGATTTATCAGTTTTTCGCTGGGTATCCTATAGGCTGATGCTTTGCATGATCCTTCTCTACGAGCCATGAAGATCGCGATGGCCGGAGGGGAAGGATGAAGGACCGTGCTGTTTGGAAGGAGAGACAGATGCGCAGTTTAGGGAATAGATGTGCAAGTTGTAGTTTAAAATGTGGAAACCAAAGGATTTTGTTGGTGAGAGAAAGAAGAGGACCTTGAAGGCAGCTGTCAGGGTTACTGCCCCCAAGTGCCGGGGCATAGACCTCCCCGTCACAGGAGAACTCTCTGACCAGCGGGTTCTTGTTGGTGCAGAATCTCTTGCTGGATCCCCTGCAATGTTCTGCTTGCAAGAGAAAAGTTGGGAGTTGTGGGATGGCTGCCCAAGGGGCACTAGAAATTTGAGAGACCTTGTGCTCTGTGGGACGGAATGGATCTGGTGGGGTTGGCTTTCGCAGGGTCACTGCAGCCGTTTCACTGGTGCTCACTCCAGGTACGCTCGGGGCCCTGCAGCGCTCCTGGGCTACCTGGGGCCTGATTAAAACAATCAGAAGTGTTTTCCCTGACAAACAGGTGGTAATATCTCTCTCTGTCAGGCACTTGCATGCAAGGCTGGGCTTGGCCAACACTCAAGACGCCCGTTTCTCTCAGGAGATGCTCTCCCCTAGGGTGCTGGCTCACACCTTCCCAAACTGGCCGTTACTTCTCCTTTGCTGTTGGTGTTGTAGTGGCCCTGTAATGTTGGAGTAGCTGGGTGGTGAGCCGGCTGGGACAAAAGGCCGTCGAGTCTCTTCTTGACCAGGTTAGAAAGATACTACACAGTGTTTAATTAATCTCTGTTATCTAATTTGGGTATCGCAAAGTGTTGCATCAAAATGAGTGCACAAAATTGTGGATGTCACCTGTGAGGCAGGTGCTGGCCACGCTCTCCGAAGAAAGGTTAAATGTTTTGACTTGGCTTGTAAGAGGGAAGGTGTCCAACGTTCTGTATGTGAAAAGGAAGAAAGAAAAGCAGAGAATCAGAGTCACTGCATGGAGCTGGCACTTCCCTGCGGTGTCTTATGGAAGGCTTGCCATTCTTCTGGTAACGGCCAAAATCACCGACGTGCCCAGTACCTTAAAAGAAAGCATCCAAAGATGCTGCCAGTTAAAACTTTTCCCCTGATACTGAGGAAGCACATTCCCTGTATCACTTTTACAGGGATTTATATCCTTAGCATCCTTTCTTTTCAGTGCAGGTTCTCTCTCAGCTTCATCAGACAGTCCTGCAGCTGCTCTTCTCTGTGCACGTACTGATAGGGCTGTGGATCTGGGACCTGGGTTGCGTGATCCCTGTTAAATAACTCCAGAGCAGAGTCCGAATTCGCTGAATCCCAGGCGAAAGTTGGAATATTTCCACTACAGAATAAACTATTCCAGGTTTACACTGGGAGCCACTGCATTCAGACGTTGGTCCTCAGGCTTTGCCTTAGTTTTTGTATCTGTACAACGGAGATAATAGAACTTGAGCGCAACACAGCTTGTAGCTGAGAATTAAGGAACGTTTTGTTTGAGCCGGATGGAAGGCAGCTGTGGAACGCGGGCTGTATTTTTGCTGCTGGTGTGTTTGTCTGGAGTTTAGAAAGGAAGGCCTGTGAGACTAACAGAGAAAGGTGAATGCACTTGCTGCCGAGGCTCTCCAGGGACGCCCCGGGGAAACTTGCCCGGGGGTCTCGAGGGAAGAGGCTGGCACCGGGGCGCTGGCAGCGGGAGCGGCGGTGGCGAGCGAGCGGCTTTCCTGCCGTCCATTCCAAACGCAGGAATGACTGTGGGGAACGATTTCAAAGCCACCACTATGGAGATTAAGGGGATGAGAATGTAAATCTCAAGTAAAAAGGTAATTGAATGTAATAGCAAACACTGCTCGGTCTATGTTAATTTTAGCTCTTCCCCTGGATACAAGGCGCTGTATTAGTGTTTTATTACCATTTTGTTTGCACTAATAAAATAGTAAAATTTATTTCAAGGAAGTTGAAGGATGGTTTTACAATGCAAATTTGAAGAAATTGGACTTTTCATTTACGCCACTGCTATTTTAAACCCTGAAGGGTGTAAATTAGCCTCCTGTGCCTGGGTGAAATCCACGGCTTCCACAAGCAGGGGGAGGATTTGATGTGGGGGAGAACAAAACCAAATCATCTGAATATTTCAGAGAGACAGAGATATCTGATGAGGATAGAGAAAAAGCTGACTGCCTGGGCCCACTGAGAGGAAGGGCTGGAGCAGCGTGGGGAGAGCTGTTCGGAGAGCGGGTTTCTGCTGACGAGCTGCTTCACCTGCCGTGAGCGATGGGAAGGGGCAGAGCAGGGCAACTGCTGTGCCCACGGGCGCTGCGCCTTGTGCCCGGTGCCGGCTAGACGGTTGCTGCCGGTGAAGGAGGCCGCGGTAGCTGGGGCTCAGCAGATGCTGTCAATGACAGAGAGTTCCTAGAAGGGTGGAAGCCTTGGGCAGGTTTGGCTTTCCGGCCCGTGGGACCCCCCGCTTCGCATGTCGCCCGCATTCCTCTCTTTCTCTTGCTTTGCTGTCTTCATCTTCCTGCCGTAGCCCGGCCCATCCGGCAGCTCTGATTCACCGCTGAGTCACGGCGCTGCCAGCAAAGGTGCCTCCAGCCCGAGAGCCTGGTTCAGCGACCTCCTCCTTTGCTCAGGACTCCTCTTCGGCATGAAATGGAAGGGGATGGGCATGTTATCTGGTCCCTTTCACCTTTGTAAAGTTGTTTATAACAGTACTGTTCTGATCACGCTGTTCTGCCATTGCTTGGCCTTGACGTAAATGATGCTGTAAAGGCCAAGCTGCACAGGATCGGGTCCAGAGAGCCGTGTTTGGTTCCAAAGGTCCTGCGCCGAGTTGGCCATGTGCCTCTTGGAGGCAGGTGTCTCGGGGTGTAGAAGCATCCAAAACTCAGCAGCTTTCTTGGATTTTTCTGAGTTTCTGCAACAGGTCTGAATGTCTCGCAGGGTAACTTTGAGGGCTTCGTTCTCCTTGTGCAAATGGAGGTGTGGAACAGGAGTTGTAACATCATGTTTTTCAAATCCCAGAGGTCCCGTTCTCCTGCTGGGGAAGGCTCTGAGTTGCTATTTTCTAATCATGTTCACCTTGCACGTACCTCGGTCTTCAAGCAATGCTAGCATGAAGGGAACCATGCTGCTGTTGCTTGTTTCTTCTGTATGGGAGAATTGACATTTTTTGTCTGAATCTTGAGTGAAAACATACCTCCTTTCATTGTTCTGAGGTGATCTTGCTCCACTGCATAGGATGGGTTACTTTCTTTGAGCAAGTGTATGTGTTGCGTAACAACCTCCCCAACCCTCATCAGATTTTTGTACAGTGACTGAGGTGCTGGTTTGGATGTGAAGTCCTGAAAGAGCCCTTTTTCTTCTGATATTCGGGGAACTATTGAGCACCTGAAACATTGCTTATTCCTGGGCAGTTTCTGTCCACAGGAATTAGCGATTTTGCTACCAGCCCAGTCACTCTGCTGTGGGCTGCTCCTCCTGTGGGATGTGATTGCTAATGGACTCGTTTGGTGTCTGCCTTACGGGTCTAGCTGTTGCCCTGCGTTCTTGGCCAAGTGGTACAGAGGGAGCTGGAGAGGAAAAACCAGCTCCGATGATCTGATTTGACAGAGAGGTAGATCTCCCAGCTCCCCTTTGGATTATGAATATCATCTCTTCGGTTTATCCTCAAGAGGCCTTTCAGGACAGAAACCGCTGTTTACCCCACGCGAAGATGGGGCGAAGCTTCAGGTTGTTACTATTTCTGGTTCAGCCAGAAGCAAATCGCTGGGGAAGTCGAGGCCAGGCTCCAGGTCCTGCATTCTTACACTGTGCAGCCTCTCATAGCATCGGGGTGCTAAAGAAAGCCTTCAGAAGTTTTGAGAGCCTCTTGCAGGTTCAACTTAGCACAAAGCCACTAGGCCCTGGGTGCTGTCAGGCAGCCCTCTTCAACTCCCTGCCCTTCTCCTTCGGTGGGTGTAGCAGAGGCCGAGCCAAGACTGAGGGCGTTACCAAAGAAAGCAAAGACTTATTTTTGGCATTGAAATGGTTTCCTATTCCAGGCGAGTCTGGGGAGCAGCGTGGTTGTGTACCCAAGGATTTAAGCAGTGCATTAAGCAGAGGGGTTACACTCCGGGTGGATTTCAATCAAAAACTATAATTACATCAAATAGCAAACGGAAATGGAAAAAGAGGATTACTAACTCGACCCTGAACGCTGTTGGCTGCTGAACCTGCTCCATTATTCACACCCCCTGCATTGCCTGAGGTGGGGTGTGTGTGTGTGTGTGTAGGCAGTCAGGCCCCCCCTCCTTTTTCCATTTCCTTCATCCACCTGATGAAGTCAGAGGCTCTGTGTTGGTATCAGTGCTCGGAGGAAGGCTGGAATTTGCATGACTTGGATTTGGGACTTTGCAGGGCAGGTTTGATCTCCCTCTGCAACTCTTCCTGGCTCCAGGCAGGAAGAACTGCTGGGCTCAGGCAGTCGTGGGAACCCCCAGGCCCACAAGCCCTCTCTGTTTCGTTATCACACCAGTGTTTTGGACTCATCGCTTCATCCCCAAGGAAGCTGGAAAGCGCCGGACTGCGAACGGGAAGTGCTTTTCTAACCTAGAGAGCTAGGTTAGTGTTTAAAACTCTTCTCGAGTTAGGAGAGCTCTTCTGTGGCCATGCGTGGTCTCTGAAGGAGATCATGGTGCTCGGTACCACTGCTAGCCAGTCCTTCCCAGTTGGGGGCTCACCACACACCTGCACCCGCAGGTTGAGGCTCCCAGGTTTGCTCTCTGGTTCAAGGTGTAACGGGGCTTCCTGCAGCGGTAGGAGATACGTACTTGGATCATTCCGATTTGCCGCTTCTGCTGCCTGGCACCACTGTACCTGTCGCCTACCTTCTGGTTTTCATCTGCCTCGTCTCATCTGTCCTGCTCTCCTAGTCCCTGCTGATGTCTCTCTCCCTTCTTGTCATCGGCAGGTTGTGTCTCTACACGCCTGTCACACACCTGAGGTTGGGAGGATGTGTAGTGAGCGTGCTGAGATGGCTGGAACAGTTTACCAGACAGGGCAAGGTATTCAGTTCCCCGCTGCCTTCCCAAGCCTGCTTTCTCAGGTGGTTTTCCAGGTGTTTAATCGCAGATTTCATAGCCCAGCCCAGCTCCTGTTTGATGGGATCTCTTCTTCCCTGTTCATGGTAAATGGGTGAGGCGGTGTGCTGGAGCTGGATCTTCATTTAAGCTGCAGAAGAGCACCGCTTCGTGCTTTGCTGTTACGGCGTCAGCTGCACCCTGACCAAATGGGCTGCCCCTTTTTCGCCTTGTCGTGGCTTCGGAGCTGAGGGAAACAATCTGGTGCAGAGAAGAGAAACCCCAACACGTTGGGTGGTGTCGGAGAGGCAAGAGGTTCGCGCGTGGTCTGGGAAGACGTGCAGGAAAGGGACAGTTGTTCTTCCAAGCTCCGGATAGTGGCAAGTCTGTAGTGCCAGGTTTCAGGCTCTGAATCAAAAACATTCTGCATGATTTGGCTGAGTTTAGCCTTGCGCCTTGCACTGTCTCGTGCCGAGGGATGGCGTGGAGACGTGGTCAGAGCAGCGGGCTGGCCTTCCTCATCCTCTGGGGACTATCGCTTTGAGTCTCACTTGAGCTTTCTCATTTGTCTGAAAAACCTGGAGCTGCCCCATAGTTTTCTTGCAGCTCTTCCTCGAGACACTTTTGAGAATGGAAGACCTGACTGCCTTCTTGCCTAAACCCGTGTTTAGTCTAAGGACTAAACAGGGAGAGTCATCCTGCTTCCATAGGGGACAGGCCCCTAGGTTTTGCGCCCACAGGTGAAGTAGCTCTCTGCAGGTAGCCACAGGGGATTTTAGGGCATCTCTTTTTTTTATTATTTTATGCTTGGTGAGTGTCCCTGAGCTGGTGTCTGTAAGGATGAGCTGGCTCTCTGCAGGAGGACGTTTCACTCGGGTCCCGTTGACCAAAGCTGACCAGGCTGCGCCGTCTTGTCCTGCGCGGGCAGAGGTGGGCGGCTGCATTTCCACGGCACCGACCTTGCCTGAGCAGGAAACGCTTGGGGAGGAAAGAGGCTTTGTGATTGTAAGGTAATATTCTTTTCTCATGGCCAGTTCTTTGATTTTGTAATGCAATACAGCGAACGATAAAAAAAAAATAAAATTGCTGTCCAAATGTAGGTTTCACTGAAAATCATTTAAATACATTAAGGAAACTTGGCCTTAGTTAAAAACTTACATCCCTTTTAGCAGGTAGGGGAAGGAATAACGATATCGATTACAATGAACTTTTCTTTATTATACAAACAGGGAAAAAAAATTCTTAAAGACAAAAATATGACCAAGACACTTTCCCAATGTATTTTTTTCTTGCGCATTTTACAGACTTTAATTTTTAATTTATTTCAGTCTTCCTCTGCAGTATTAAGAGTCCAGTTATAGAGGTTTAGGGGGCTAATTCAGGAAAACCAAAGACTTAAACGAACTGGTTGTGTCACCGCCCAGAAGATTTGCAGTGGGAAACATAAATGGTGACAGACGAACTGCGTTGAACACTCTAAAATTTATCTTGATTTCGGATTTGGTTTTGTTCCACTTTGCAGAAAATATCCAATGATACAATCGCGGCAGATGCGAAATAAAAGGGAGATCATTTGGAGGTGTGGAAAAATGCAAGCAGAGGGTGAGGTTGAAAAAGAGGAGCGAGATGTCGAGGTTCAGGCCCCCCTTTGGGAGGAGCGTTCAAGACTTACAGCTCCAGCTGAAGCCTCCCTGAGGTGCGAGCGCTTAGAAATCTGGTAGAACTGGGTCCGTACCATTTGTAAGATAAATACGCGCGCGCGTGGTCATTTCTCGTTGCCGTAAGACACGTTCCGTTCCTCCTGCCCGCACCAGCTCTGCCGTTACGGCACCGAAGGTCCCGCCGGTTTCGAGGGGCCGGCTCGGAGCGCGAAGCATCTCGGGGAGGAGGAGGGTGTTAGAGTATAACCCCCTGAGAGCAGAAATGCTGGCAGGAGGCATCTCACCTCGGGGAAGTGATCTTCATGGGTTACTAGTTTTATCAGCGGCACATCCTTTTATACAGAGAGAGGGAAGAGAGGAGAGAAATTCCATCCGGCTCTGCTGATTCAGTGGAGTAAAGAAGTGGAATTCATTAGGAAAAAAATGTTTACGGCACAGCTTTAGTCAGAGGTTCTTCCATTTTAATGTCCTGCCTTTTTTTATGATGGGTTGTTTGAACGACAAAGCAAGCACTAGGGGCTGCTCGGTGTTTTTATTTTTTCATTAAAGTTTAATTGCATGACTTGTTATGTGATGTAACTTCTGGAAATGCCTGTTGTGGTTGCTTGCAAAATTATTTGTGATTTGTGATGTTTGAACCTTAGGTGCAGGAGCGTTAAACCTCGGAGAGGTCTTCAGACACACGTGTATAGAGAAAATGGGTATATATACAGAGGGTAGGTTTTGATTAATAAAAGAAAAGAACTGAAATGGCTGTGAGAGAAGAATGTTCTTTATTCAAAAGCTTCTCTGCTACATCACTAGGACAGAGACTAAAGGCCTTAAAATTAGTGTAACTGTAATTTATATCCACCTTAAGGACACTCTTTGCCTCCTGATCAGTAATGGAACCTTAAATATAAATGGATCCTCATCTCGCAAACACTCAGATATTTTCTGTACTCACATGAGGTGTTGAAGGAAGGGTTTCAATAAGGAAAATACAGCATTTGCATAAGTACTCGCAGCATCAAACAGCAGAGAGTTTGTATTGCATAAACAACAACAGTGACATTAAAATCACGCTGCTTTAATAGTTTAGAAAAAATACAACAAAAACATTGAAACTGCAATAGATGTTGCTGTCTGTGTTGGTATCGATTTCATAATTTGCGTTGCCTTAATCTTGGGTGGGTGAAGATTAAGACTCTCCGGGTAGAGCGAGTAACGTCGTGAGCGGCTCTGCTCTGCCTGGAGATGGTGTTTTGAGGGCAGAATGTTTCCTCCATGAAACGTGGGGTTTGAAAAACAAAATATGATCTTTTATAAATACAAATTTTGAATGGAAGACTTCCATTAAATAACAAAAGTGCTCACCTTAAGCGGGTTTTCCAAACGTCACGTGTAAAGACGACAGCAAAAAGGCCTCCAAGTGCACACGTGAGACTGACGTTCTTCCCCCTGTCCAGCACATCGGTTCTCAAAGGAAATCTGGAGCGTAAATACTGGCAAAAGGGGGAAGGAAGAAGAAGTGTTTGTATTATATAATCTAAAGACTTTTATGTATAAAACATTTATGCCGGTTTAACTTGAGATGTGGTAGTTAAACTGATAGCCTGCATGGAAACAATTATTTTGGCTCAGTTCAAATTAATTAGTAACAAACCTCCTATGAAATCCAGATAAAAATAAGAGAGGTGGCTCTGCATTAAACAAGTGCAAGTTCTGATGTGGTAGATTCTTACACACATTTTTAAAAAAATCCCCGTCTTTGAAATACTGTTAATCAAGTATGAAAAACAACATAGAAGAAAATTCACTCCGTAGAGCATTTGTGAATTAAGGTTAACACGTTCATAAAATGATGATAAAAAAAAATTAGCGATGGTCACCTTCAGCTGTGGTTCCTCTGAAAGACAGCTGAGCTTCGTCAGAGTAAAAACCAGGTTGCTCAGAGCTGGGAAGAGGAATCTCACCTGAACTCCTCCTGCAAATGGTGGGGCTGAACTCCTTTTACCCAGAAAGAATTAGAGATTTCTTGCTTCCCACTGGGTTTCTCCTCAGCGGCGAGGACGGGTTTTCACAAGAGCCGCGTGATGAGCGTGTCCCACGACGTGTGGGTGCTTCTTCCTGCAGGTAAGGACGGGTTTCTTAAAAAACATACACCTTTTTTCTCTGGTTACCATCCCTGAAAAGTTTGTCCCTCTCATTTTCTTTTTTCCTGGGATTCGTTCATATTTTGTTGCTACACGCAATCTGTACATTTGTGTTGGCTGTAAATAATTTGCTCTGGACTGTAAATGACTGTGCAGCCCATACACCAGAGCGGGCAGGTCTAGAGCTGAACTCTGGGCAGTTTTGTCCACCAGGCATCTGAACTTGCGTGTGTGTGTTTGCAGGGGTCGTACGCTCAGGCTGTCTGGCTGTTTCAGAATGCAGAAAAATGTTTCTGTTCTTGCTGGTCGTCTTTCTAGCGAGTCTTTCTCTGAACCAGACAGTAACCTAAGCACGGCCCTGGACTGATGCCCTGCCGAGCAGCTTCCCTGTTGTACGTAGGGTGTCATCTTTACAAGACAAAATAAAATTAAAAATAAAATAAATTTAAAAATCCCACAAAACAAAACGCTAGTCTTTAAGTGGAAGGAGCAGTCTTCCCTTCGACTGAGAAGTTTATTTAGCAAAGAAGGGGATAACCTAGTGGTTAGAGCAGAGAGGAAATCTTATCTTCTCCTAGCTCTGACTAAATTGCTATTTGAGTTTAGTCAGGTTACTTTAACTCCTTGTTCTCCCACCTTCACTGTGAAGAATTCCCCCGTGGCCTGGCGTGCAGTGAAGTTGGAAGTTTGACTGTTCGGGCAGCAAACGCATCTGCATACCCGGCGATTTTCTGTCAGCAATCCGAGGCTGTCTCCGAGTTCCCGTGCACTTGCTAATTTTCTTCAGTGAAATAACTCCGGCTTTTAAAACTAGCAAAAGCAATTAGTTCACTCCGGGGACCAATAGGTGGAAACATGTCATTTTAAAAAATGGATTCAGTTGTGGGGATCTCTGAGGCTTTAGATGAGGTTAGAATATTTCTGCCGCGAGTGATGTCTGTACGCACCGGGTGTGCTCCGTGCGCTGGGAAAGCCAGAGCTCGTTCAGCCCCGTGATCCTCGTGCGGTCGCTCCGACAGCGCCGGAACAGCCTTAAAGCACCGCGCGTCGCTTCAGCGTGAGCATATGTACGAAATGGACCTATAACGCATAATTGTAGCAAGTCGCTAGAATACTGCGTGTGCACTTCTGAAATTGGCTGGGTTAATAAAATGTGCTGATTGCTCCCTGAGGATATCAAGGGACTGGATGATATTAGTAAGGGTCACCAGTTCAATTCTGGGGCAAGTTGGCAGCGGCTGCAGCAGCTACAGCCCCCTGTGCTTTTCCCTGAGTTTCTCGTAGGCAGGTCGGTGTATTGGTACGAGGGCTGGTTGGCAACTGGATTTAAAAAGGAGGATGGCTCTATATGGAGGGGCTTTAGAACCCGCAGTGCTTTCCCAGTTCTGCTCAGGATTTCAGTCCCCTTCCCTCTGTGAGTTTACAGCAGGAAGCTGCTCGCCCATGTCCTCTGGATCTGCAGCCCTTGTGTCACCCATCTTGCAAATCTCTCATCTTATTTACGGTTTGGAAGCAACAATTAATTTGAATATCGTGTTGTATTTTTTTAAACAAAGATAGTTGATTTCTAAGTTTCAAAGAGAAAGGAAAGATGGGAATATTTAGCTGTTGTTCTTGCTGACCACTGGTTACAGGGATTCAAGCTGCCAGTCCAGGAGAGAGAGCGTTTTCTACCTTAGGAGGTGTCACTGATACACCTGCACAGTGCTGCTGCGTCAGTTCTGTAAAGGAAAGGCAGCGGTCTCGGGCAGTAAGATGATATGAGATCCCCACCTGCACCTCTGGGTGAACAGAGGCTTCTTGCCTTTCCAGCGTACGCCTCAGGGCTGAGCGCTCTTTAGCTGGGGTCTCGTGAGGGTGTTGGGATACTCGTGCGTGTAGAAAATCGGTGGTTTCTGGCTGTGCTCCCTGCAGCATCCTGCCCCTGCGAGACACGTGGGAAGCTGAACGAGGTGACGCGCCGAGCAGGAGGGCAGCTTCTGGTCAGGCGCTTGTATTTTTGCTGCCTTAGCTGCTGTTATAAATTCTTCACTCTGGCCTTTCACTTCTGATATTTTTCCCTTGGCCAAATCAAGACGGTTTTGTTACCTCCGGCTCCCTGCGGACGCGGCAGCTTCAGGCAATGAAATATGCTCCAGCCTTCAGAGGGAGGACAGGGGACCCGCTGCTGGGAATCTGAGGTCGAGAAGGGTTCCGGGAACAGGACTGAGGCTTTTGCCTTCGTTTCAGCCCTGGCTGCGTCCTTGTGCGTGTGGAAAACCAAAAAAACCTGCTAGTTGTGTGCCGGGAGAATAGGTGAAGGTGCTTGGAAGTGCTTTGGGATTTATAATGTGGAATGACAACCACCAAGCAGTGTGTGGAGGCTGGCACTGAGACGTGCCTGCTCTTCTTTGCCGCTACCCACCTGGGGAAGTAAGGTCGGCACAGCACCTAAATTTATGTAAAAACCAGATGAGTTGGGGAGCAGTTCTAATATTTGTTCCTAAAATAAACAGGGGGGTCGGTGGGATTGCCTGAGGTTCCTTCCCCCTGGGCTTGACGTGGAGGAGCACAGTCCTAGCAACTGGGCGTGCGTTTTTAAGCCACAAGTGAGAACGTGCTTTCTGCTCCTGGAACGAACTTCTCCCTTGTTTTTCCAGTGGTGCTGAACAAGATTGGGTTTGTAAACAGGGACGTGGAATCCCATTCAAAAGCTTAAATATGCCTCTAGGGCTGGGACCCAGTTGACAGTCCCCGGTGCCCAGGAGGGAGAAGGGATGAGCATTCTGCTGCAGTCTGAGCAGAGCTGTAGAGTTTGCTCTGGTGGCTGAGAGGAAACGGGGTACTGAGCCCACGCTCATCTCTGGTACGTGACTCTGTGGCTGCTCATGAGCCCAAAAGTGCTTCTTTGGCCTTTGCTGTCGGTGGTAGGAGCGCTGAAAGGCTGCAGCGCAGCAGGCTTTAGACTCTCGCGCTTTCTGGGAGCAGCTCCCTTCTTCCCCCCTGAACAACTTCTCTCGCTCTTGGGTGATGGTTGGGAGGAGCGAAGCTCAGCCTGACTGTGAGGCAGCGCCAAGGATCGTGAAATTACTGTGAAGGGTAGAAATAACTCTTCAGATCCTGCGACACGGTCATTGCATTCCCCCCAGGGTCAGGCTGAGGGTCTGTTTCAGAGCTGAGAAGTTGAGGGATGCTCAGGAGGTTCCCCGAGGCTGCTGGGTCAGGGCCCTGATCACTCTGGAGAAACCTCCCTTTTCCCCACCTGTACATCTTCAACGGTGGCTCCAGTGGCTGCTGTTTGAAGTAGGAGGAAAGGGCGGGAGTTTCTCCTGGAGGGGCTGCCCCTGTCAGCAGCCTTGGCTGGGCGGAGGGGGAGGTCTGGCGGGCGAGCAGGCGGGCGCGCGCAGAAGTGCTGCTGGAAGCCAAGGCTCGTCCTGCTGATGTGGCCCTTTCTCCTGCGGCGGATCGTAAAATATGGCTCAAATTTTCATTACGGCCTCTATTGATTATCTTTTGGGGCAGATGAATTATAGGGAACATTAAATTAAAAAAAAAAAAAAAAAGAAGGAAATATTTGAATGAGTTTGGGAGGTCGATGCCAGAAGGGCTGACACACGGAGCCTTACCAGCACTTGCAGCTCCCTGGGCCTGCGGGGCCCTTCCTGTGGTCACCCTCGAGGGAGCACCGGTCCAGGGAGCCCCCGGTCCCTGCCAGCTGCCCTGGGTGAGCAGCAGGCTCCCCAGTGGCCAGGGGCTGCGCCAGGGGACAGCCGAGGTGTCGGAGCGGTGGCGGCAGCACCCGGGTGTTGTTCCCGAGTCCTGCCCGATGGCACGTGCTCTGTGACCTTGGGGACCTTCCAGTTGAACAGTACTTGACGGGTGTCTGGCTGGCACCTACCCTGGGATTCTCTGGTGAAAAGGGAAAACAAGGGGCTGTGAGTGGCAGTTTGGAGAGAAATTCTGATCTGGTGTAAATACGTGTGTGGAAGCCACCAGTGAATCATAAAAGCAGTGATGAGATTTCAGAGGTTCCCCTCCTTCCCTGCACCGAGAGAAACATCACTGCCCTCATCCCTTCGGTGTGCTGGGGTCTCTGCTCCTCTCGCCAGGGTTCAGTGAGCGCCGGAGCGAATTCTTGGTGTGGTTTGTGGTCAGGGACCTCTGACTCCAGGTAAGAGAAGCGCCAGGATCGAATCACCCCATGGTTACTGCGGCAGGCTGAAGTCAAGCCAGAGGAGGAGAGATCTGGCTTCTTGCTGGCTCTGGCCACCTCTGATTTTGGGGGTGTTCCTGGAGGCTTTCTGAGCCCGTTTATCTTTGCCAAGTTGTTCCGTGTGCCACACGGTGCCGTGTGCTCCGTGTGCAGGAGATGGCCTGGTAAGGCTTTATCCTCTGCTCGCTTCTCTGACTGGATCCGCGTAACCTGAAATGTCACCAGTGCGCTCTTCAGCAGCCAAAAGTGGGGAGTAATGGATGTTACCTCTTTCCACAGAGGCAGAGTTCAGGGCGCTCTGCCCTTTCCTGGTGGTAGTAGGAGGGTCCTGGAGCAGGAGCTGGGTAGCTTTAAGATCCCTTCTCTGCGCTTCGCTCTCTGGGTTGTTTTCTGTCAGTCAGGCGGGCAACCAGTGCTTCTGAGGAATTCTCTGTTTTCTTTTTGAAGATTGAGAAGAATGCAGCCAGGGTCCCTCTGCAGCCACCCGCCTTCACACACCAGCCCGCAAGACAAACATCCCCTCCCAAATACTCGCCCGCATCCCGACGCGGGGTCCCGCGTGACGCGGTCCTCGCGCCCCGCTCTGCAGCCTGACCCGGCGAGGCACGCCTGCTCCCGCCGCCCCCCCCGGCCCACCGCCGCCAGCTTTCCTTCTGCGGGTCGGAACGAGCACCCGGGGCGCGACCTCTTGCTTTTGAGGCATTTGCGTGCGGCGTGGTGGTGCCTTTTATTCACACGGGCGCGCAGGTTCCCGTTTGCCCGCTCACGCGGCCGGTTGGCAGCGAGCGTTGCCAGCCGGCGCCTCTGCGGGTGCTGCCGGGGCAGAACCGCCTCGGCCCGCGCCGGTGGGAGCGCGAGCGCTCCTCGTCCTCGTGCGTTCGCTGGCGTGGTTGTGCGACCCGGGAAGTAAAGTGTGAGCGTTCCCCCTCGCTTCCAGGAGGTTTAGGTACCGGTGGACAGGGCCACCTTTCTGAGCGCTTGGTGCACTTGCGTGTACGTGTTTCGCTTCCTTGCTGAAGCTGATTTCACAAGCCGTCCGCAAAGCTTTGGCTTCACCTGGGCAAATGCAAAAGGTGGTGGTTTCCATGGCTCCACGGCCGGGCTCGGGCGACACACCCTTTTTGTGTAAGCTGGCTCCCTGGAGTCGATTGTTTTTTTGGCAAACGGCTTCATAAACTCCAACAATTAAACCGAAAAGAAAAAAAAAACAACAAAAAACACAACAAAACACAACACAACAAACCCCGTGTGTTACAGAGTGAGACAGCAAACAGGTTGGAGCAACTCCCCCAGCCAGCCCCGTCCCCACGAGCTCCGGAGCCGGCCCCAAGCCCCCCGTGCCCGGCGGGAGGAGAGGAGCCCCGGCTGCACTTGCTGGACTTGGTTTTGGGAGGTGCCTGGGCTGCTCAACCCACCAAACTGCAGCGAGCTAGCAAACACGAAGGAAAAGGTCATGTTATTCGCTTTTCTTTTTTCAAAGCTGAAAACATCCCTCTCCCTGGGAGGGGAGGCTGCACAGATGCCAGCTCTGATTAATTTAAATATTTACCAATCCCATTTTTTTTAAATTGTGTATGTTTGCGCTCTGTTTGTGTCCCATAAAATACCTGGTGTTTTGGGCGTACCCCGTTTGCAGGGTGCATGAGATCACACTGAAAAAATGCAGTGAAAAACATTTTCATGCCACGACACATCAAATAGGATTTTGAATTAAGATGAAGATTTTTTCCCCCTTTTTTATCTCTGAAGTTTGGGTGAAAGGGTTTTCTTTTTTTTTTTTTTTTTTAATTCTCTTATTTAACCGGGAAGAAAAATTGCCATGGAAATGCTTTAAAAGTTACTTTTGCCTCATTTCACCGTGTCGGGACAATGAAGGCAACTGTTCGTTCTGGTCAGAGCCCCCTTTGACCTGTGTTTCTGTGCCGGTGTCCCGGTGGTGGTTTGTTCCAGCGACTGGGGGAGAATCCCGAGTCTGAGAGCCGGTGCCAGCTCCGAGCTCCTGGGTGAGCGCCGGCAGTTCCGCTCCTTTCCCCGCTCGTCACTTGTCTGTCTGTCAGGCTTGCTCTGAGGCACGGGCTGTCTTCTGCTGTCTCTGCGCCCCCGGCACGGGGGTCCCGTCTCGTTTGGAGCTGCCGAGGTGCCGCCGCAGGGCTGGCAGGCAGCTCGCCCGCCGGGCTTCGGAGGCAGCTGGGATGAAGGAGCTACCCCTCGCTGGTCCTCCCGGCACCCGCTGGGCACAGAGACTCGGGTTCGTGCGCCCCGGAGCTGATCGTGGTGCGGAAGCCTCTTTGGGCACATCGTGGCACGTTGTCCTCTTTGCTGTGGGATTTTCTGTAGGCTTTTGGCCGTAGAGGCTTGCACTCCTCTGGGAGGGAAGTTTTATTTGCAGGTCCAAGCAATGAAAGCACGACTGACGTTCACCCCACCTCCTTTTAATTGTTTACCGTGCCCGTTGGGTCATAGTCTGATCCCAGCTACATCTGGGGAAGTACAGAGCTGTTCCTTGGAAGCATGAAGCGTCTCCCAGCTGAGAGTAGCACTGCTGGGGTCAAGATCCAGCTGCCTCCTCTCTCTGCCGTGTGGCTAGCGAGCCAGGCAGAGACTGGCCCAAAGCACCCATCTTTTGCAGGGGCTTTTTGTTTTTCTATGTCTTTCAAGGGCCACAGCTTGAACCGCCCCGTGGTGAGCAGCAGGTCTTGAAGCTGTGCCTCAGGGGTGACGAGAGGCAGAGGCGGTCACGCTTCCGTCCGCGGGGCTCGGGGACGGTTGGCGCCCGCGCAGGTGTCGGTGCGGGGATGCCCGGGGCACCGCTGCCTTTTGCCAAGCCTTAAGGCCATCGCTGGGCAGGGTAGGATGTATGTGTGTGTGTGTGGAAACACGCTGCTAGAATGTGAATCCTCTGCCCCTGCTCTACTGGGGGAGAAGGAAAAGAGAAGGGGAAAAATCAGGGTGGGCAGCAGTTGTCTCCTGTGAGCCACTAGCCAGAATTTGGAGTTGGACCTGTTACTTTTGAGGAATGTAGGGCAGTGGAGGAGAGACGTTGTGTGAACGTGCACGCGGCTCTTGCTTCAGTGTCCTAGGAAAATGCCAGCGCGTAGGATGGCGAGGAGTAGTAATTACCCCACAGCCTCAGCTCCACCACTGCACTCTTTGATCACTTATTACTTTTCTATTCCTTCTGCTTCTTGTTGTAATTGTTACAAAATCTCTCTGCTTTGGGAGGGGTCCAGGACTCCAGGGCCCAATTGCATCTGCCCTGATTCAGAAAGTGGGTCATGCTGCTTGGTCTGGGAAGAAGATACTCATCTTGCTTAGCATGATATTTATTAGGAGATAGGGAAGGGAATGCAACCGCGCTGTTGCCTAGAAAATTGCTCTGGGGGGGATAGCGAAGGACTTGTGAGGGCAGAGCACAGAAAGTTCTTGCGCACCCGGCGCCTGCTGAAGCTGCGCCACGTTCCCCGCGCCCGTGGTGCTGCCGGCTCCCCTCCCAGCGAGATGTGGTGCGGGCAGATGGCGGGACGATAGAGGAACTGGGGACAAGGAAGGGATTTGTAGCTGCTCACTCAGCAACCGCCAGGCAGCGATGAGCTCTTTGCCTTCCTTGGAGTCCAGGCTGGTGGGAGAGGAGGGAGGGGAAGACCAGATCTGGTTTGTTCATGAAGACGTCCTGTTTCCACAGTTGCAAGTGACGACCTAACCTGGTTGGGTTTTGCTGCTGGATGGGTGACCAGCTCTGCTCCTGCGTCCCCTCCGAATAGGCGGCAAGCCCGGGTACTCGCTGTGCTGTGTGACACAGTGCCCTGAAAGGCAAGAGCTCCCCTGCTAAGAGCAATTAGAAAACCTGGATCCAAAGCCTAGAATAATTTACTCTGCGCCGTATCTCTCTCTCGTTAGACAACAGAGAGAAGGAAACTCAGTAAAAGAAGCAGATGACGATACGCCCAGCGTTGCTGCAGCAGGGTCTCACAGGAGGGACGCTGCCACAGACCGCCCTTCTCGTGGGGGGTAGGAAAGCGCAGCTGATCCTGCCAGTCTGGCTGGGCCTGTGCTGCTGCTTGCTGTGAAATCACCCTCAGGATTATCCAAAGCAAGAACTGGCAACTCCAGTAACTTGGAGGGCCGGATCCTCAACTCGTTTAAATTGGCATGACTTCACTGAAGCCACCGAAACTGTGCTGATTTTACACCAGGTGAGGATCTGGTCCAGAATATTCTGAAAGAAGAAGACGAAGAGGGCACGGATGGATCAGAGGTTCGACAGAGCCCACTTACGTGGGGACTCCCGAGCTGTCCTGAGTGGCGAGTGGGTCAGCACGTCATTGCCTTACACCTCAGACAGCTTCGGAGGGCTCTGATCTCTGGTGGCTGTGGTGGATGCCCAAGCACGGCTCGCTTGGGTGGACGGGGACCTGCACTTTAACACATGGGGGACAGAGCGACGCAGCGGGTGCCTGTGCTTTAAAACGTGTTGGCGGGGTTGGTGAGAGCACCCAGCGTTGCCCTGCCAGCATTCCCTGCTTGTGGCTTTGGAGTGGCAGTGTGGTGAGAGGGGTCGGAGACACGACGCAGACCCTCGCCTTTGCATTCGGCCTGTTGTGAGCCCTGCTGGGCTTTTTCTCACGGGTGCTCTCAGCCTGGCCCGTATTTCCCCATGCATCCGCCACCGCTGCTATCCCTTGTGGCCCGGGATGCCGTTGGCTGCGGCAGACAGGCGGCTGTGGCTTTCGCCTCACACCACTGCCACCACAAGTTTTAATTTCTCCGAGCCCGTGAGATGACGGGAGGAGAGTTTCCGCTTCAGGGAAGTGTCCGTGTCCCGAAGGACGGCTCCGTCGGGCAGCGTTAAGCACATGCCTCCAGAAACTGGTGGTTCCCGGTGTGGCCGGCCAGTTTTTTTTTCCCAGCTCTGCACTTTTTTCTTAGGTGAGGGTATTATGGGATGTATGGAAGGAGGAGCATCGTCGTGTGTTTTGTTTGCTGTAGCACCAGGCTCTCGGGGCCTGCCGGGATGCACAGAATTCCCTCCAGCCCCCGGCACGCACTCACATCCGGGGTGGATCGGGAAAGGGTTTTAGCAACTCCCAGTGCAGCAGCTCAGGACCGGAAGTGAAGAAGGGTTAAAATATCCAGCTGAAACTCCTGTAGGATGTAATTACCTGGGCTGGAAGCTGGCCAGGACAGCAGGTATCGTGCATCATCTGCTGGTGGTATCAGAAGCGCCCAGCGTTGCGGGAGAGGTGGCCGGGACTGAGGAGTGACGTTGTTTGCGAGAGATGGGACCGCTCCCTCGAGGCTGCCTCCGTGGGCATTCGGTGTAACGGCTTTTGAAGTCGCTTGGTGTTTGTTTCCATGGTTGTTCTGTGTGCGTACCACGCTGCCTATAAAATGCTCTTGGGAAACTGCAGTCCATGGATGGATGGGTTGCCCTCTCCTGACGCTCGTTCAAATGCTCCTACTTTTCCATTTAAAAGAGGAAAAAAAGCTTAAACAACGACAACCTCCAAAAAAAAAAAACAAGGAAAAAAAAACAAAACAAAGGAAATTGACTTCCCAAAAATTACACTAAGCTAACATTTGAGACCTGGCGCAAATCCATCACAGCCAGGAAACTCAGAATTAACCGGTGCGCTCCCATGGCTGCCGGGAGGGGCTGCACTCCTTCGGCACACCCCGAAGCTCTGGAAGCTGGGGGCTCTAAGCTCAGCACAGCTCTGAAGCACAGCAGAAGGTGTTTCTTGTGCCTCTGTGCCTGCAGAAAAGCGACGTCAGGTGCAGGGGCAGCTTGCTGCTTCGGGGTGATGCTCAAGGCCAGGCTGCTGGTGCCGAGAGCTGGCAGGGCTCCTTGCGCAGGGCCTTCCCCGCGGGCTCCGCATCGGTGGCGCGGGGACAGAGCGACGCAGCGGGTACCTGCGCGCTGCTGCCGAGGAGGCTGGAGAATTTCCACCCTTAGCCCAGGTCGAGAGCGAAGAGAAAGTTGATTCTTCTTGGTTCGCGCTTGCACGTGACGCAGCGTGGCATAAATCATCTGACTGACAGCCTGGGTTCAGCTCAGGTTAGAGGGGAAGGGAGGGAAGCGCAGGTCAGGCCGGGGGGCAGCGCGAGCGGCCGGCCCCGAGCAGCTCACGGGAAGAGGCTCCGAGCAGAAATCGCGGCTGGGGCGGCGGGTCAGAGGTGGCCTGGGCTGGCAGAGCGGGATGGAAGGAGGTTGGCGAAACACCTGCTGCGCGCTCCTCGCCCAGGGCTGGTGCTGTCGGCGCCGCGCGTTTGCGAGGCCTCGTTCCGCTCCTCGGTGTTGACGAGGAAAGGAGCGGGCTCCTCGGCGCAGCGCTGCCAAGGGGCTGGCACCGCGCTGACAGGGGTCCGGCCGGGGTCGAGCTGCCAGCCCGCTCTGCCGTGAGCCTTCCCGGCCTCGGGGTGCCGCAGCCAGGAGAACCGCGGGTCAGGGCTTTGCCAGTATCTCCCTACAGAGGCTGGGGGAGGTCGGGATGTGTTAAGGCTGAAAATATTTACAGGTTTTGAAGTTGAAACACAAACAGGAAAAGCCCTTTAAAAAGTGAGTGTAGTGGATATTCAAAACAGGGATTACCATGGAAACGCCACAATATTTGCTTAAATTGACACAAAGGTTGCTGGTTGCAGGGTTCTGACTTGGTTGGCTCCATTTTCTTTGGCCCGGCACCTATCACAAATTGATCTCAACAACCCTCTTTTGTTTTGCTTCTTTTATTTTTGTCTGATGGAAATTTTAAAAAAAAACCAAAAACAAACCGACACCACCAAAACTCTCTAGTCTACAAATCCCACCTCACAGAAGAGTCTGAAGCTTCCGAGATTCTGACAAGTGTTGGAGCTAGGACGTTTTGTAATTTTGTGAATAAGGTAAAAGTTTTTGGTCTTTTAATCCATGTATTTATCCATTTCCTCCAGTGCAGGAAATGGAAGGGGATTGTCTTAACTGCCTAGGGAGAGCGGGGAAAAGAGTGAAACCTGTTGCAAAGGTAGCAGCGGCATCCAGGGAGCACAGGAAGGGAAGCGGGAACTTTTGTTTTCCAGCCCGTGGACCGAAATTTGAGAGATTTCATTTGGGTTCCCAATTCTGCCTCAGATCTGCCAAGTGACCTTTGACAAGTCTCTTAATTACCGTGTGCCTCGCTAAACTGGAAATAATAATTCTTCCTTTGTCTCGTCTGGTTATATTTGTAACGTCTTCGGGGCTGAGGAATTACATTCGATGTGGGGGTGTACGAGACTGACGATAGAGCTCTGTTCTACCAGCAGTTGTAAGACAAACACAAGCGAACGATTTCCCCCACAAAGGAGGGATGGCATCATCGTCTCACGTGTGCAGAAACGCTCGGCTGGCTGTGGGGGGAAGCTCTTTGCAATAAGTGGCTTAGTACTGTAGGCTGCTTCTGCAACCGCTTGACCTGGATTTTTTTCTGGGGAAAGTTGGCGTGTGTGGCCCACCGGGCGGTCACCTGGGCGGTTCGTGCCTTGACTTTTGAGTTGCCCGCGCCACACGTGGCAGAGAAGGAGATGGGGATGCAGGGTGGTTGGCAGGGTGTGGAATGCCTTGCCTCGCTGGACTGTTGTGTGTGACCGAGGGCTGAGGTCTGTGGGTGGCTGTGGCATTTGAGGCCGGCGTCATTGCTTGTGCTCGTGATTCACCTGAGCTCTCGTACTGCTCAGCAGGGAATATTCATTTCCTTTTGAAACTCTCCTCAGGGCAAAGAGACTTCACCAAGTGAAGGGAGGCCATCAAATTCACACTGTCTTCACCTGAGACCACCTCCAAAACACAGAACCTGACTTCTCTCCTGGCTTTGTACACTGGAATGGACCTTGAAGCCTGCGACTTCTCCGTGCAAGGTACTGGCTTTTGTTCTGTGATCAAACCGTCTGCTCTGGAGTAGGACTGGAGTGAGTAATTTTGGCTCTCCAGAGACTCCGCTCCAGTTCCTGGGGAATCTCTAGCCTGTAAAGTTTAGAAGAGCTGCGGAAAGTCATTGGTTTGGGTGGTAAATGCGTGGTGGGGCGTTGGTTTGTCTTGGGCTGGCTTACAAGTAGGACTGGGTTTACCCCGACATCGCTGCCCACTTTGCACAGGCAGAGGCACCCAGCTGACACAGCAAAGCGCTGGTTTGAACAGCTCCCTCTCTTAGCCTCCTTCTTCCTAATGAGCTGGTGTGCAGTATTAACAATTAGCTAAGTAGTATGCCAGAACAGGCGAGCACGGGAGTCCCCTGGGTAAGTATTGTGTGGGACAGTTTCTGATTGACTTGTTTCACAAAAGAAGAGGAGTTTGAGAATGTCTGTGGTCACGGTGGGAAACTCAGAAACGTAGTGAGGGGGTGGGACCGTGTTTCTAAAAGCCGTTTTACTTTCTTCACTGCTTGGCTCCCATCACAGCTTCTCTACAAAGAAAGGTATGGCACAACAAGGCCTGGAAGAAAGCAGCTGTGGGATAACAACAGCGGGATAATGTCTTTTTTCTCAATGTTTTGGGGATTTGGGAGGTACCTGACGGCACTGCCATGCTGCAAGTGGAAGGGGCTGAAGATCCTCCCTGCTTTGTGTGTTGTTCCTCCTGCTCTGTAGGAGGTGGAGGTTTTGTCAAGGGGTATCTCTGTACTGTGCTGGCACTCCTGATGGTGATGCCTCACTGAAGACCAGCAACCTGAAGTGCCTGTAGGGATTGTGTATCACCATGTTCCTCTGTCTTTTGCTGCTGTGCCGTAAGTGATAGCTGGGCAAAGCCGTGTGTCTGGAGCTGAGACTCACAGGTAGAGCTGAGACCTGAACCAGAAGGATTGGGGTGGAGGGGCTGTGTTGGCTTAGCACGAGGGAGGATGCGAAAAATCACGGGGCTAAGATGTTGCTCGGGGGCTGTCCATCCCTGGCTGTGTGGGGCACGGGGGAATTTGCTTCTGTTCTGAGTGCCCTACCTTAAAGAGTAACAGCCATGATCCTCTAAGGCTCAGCAGGGCTTAGTGCTCGCCACGTGTTCAGAGCCTGCAGACCTGAGTGCTTTCAGTAAACCTGCCAGTAAGCACAGAGTGCTTCGGGATGGGATATGGGTGAGCTGTGCCTTCCCACACCTTCCTAGTGCTGAAACTCCTCCAGGGTCTGGCATGCTTTATTTGGAAAGCTCAGTTTTGAACTATTAACGTAGGGAACTCTGGCCTTTATCCCTGCGTGAGCTGCTCTGGCACACGTGTCCCCTTTTAGAGCAGTGGCCCACGCCTTCCCAGGCCTCCAGAGGTGAGAAAGTTTCCCAAATCAGAGCTCTGCCCGAGGGAGCAGGGTAGTGGAACATGAAGAGCCTTGAGGTTTTACCAAATAAGAGAGAAGTTCTCAGGTTTGACTGCATCAGGTGAATTTTCCACCAAACATCCAGAGAGGCCCAACATCCAGGGGGAAGAACTCATGATGAGGAAGCTGTTGCGTTGATTCTGGGTCCGTTCTTCCATCAGAGGGAGCTTTTCCTGTGACCCCTCTCCCAGGTTTCTGCTGGTGTAGCTCTGATGTTGAAAGCCCTGAATGTCTGAGATGGACCTGGAATGAGCAGGACCTCTGGGACAAGAAGGCAAGAGGAGGAGGCTGATATATCAGGAATTCCTGAAGTGCTGAAGTGAACCTGAAGGTTCAGGTTCTTGCAGATCAGTAATTGTTTTCAGTGTTTGCCGTCTTTTCCTAGTACCTACTGGGTGCGTTGCCCGAGTGTCCTTTAGGGGCTGTTTTCCAAGGGACAGAAGATTATTAGAGACAATAGAAATATTTCCCTTGACTCCAGCTGTTTTCTGAGGTCCCCCTGGTTCTACAAGCGTCACTTCGGTGAAGGAGATGCATTTAGCCTTTCAGGCATGTGGCTTTGTGATCGCTCGTGCTCTGGACTAGAAATCCCTGTGTTCCAGTCTTCAGCCCTGGAGCAAGTTGTATGGCTTCTACTTTCAAAACAAGCTCAATTTACTTTGGGCTACAGAGGCTGTTTGCGCGTTCTCCAGAGCCCATACCTAGGCTGTGATTGCTTTTTCACTCTGTTTATAAGCACAAGCTGGCTGTTTAGTCCTAGAGCCATAAGGGTTGGAGGGAATTTTCTTGTTCAGTTGATGAAGGGTAGCTTTTTATACAGGGAAAGAGCTAAAAAAAATGTGGGGAAAGGATTAGAAATACCTGCTCTCTGTGTGTGTTGGAATTTGCAGAGTATTTCCCCTTGCTTCAATTGTAAAATACACCTAAATTTGGGGGTTAACTCGGGCTATCTGCCTTACTTTTGCCGGGATCATTGGGATCGTTGCAGAGGCACAACTGCCGAGGGAGTGAGGTGGGAACTCTGCCTTCCGCAGAACTGCCACCCGCCCAGCCCGGCCAGCCCGGACGGCTCAGATCCTGAGCTGGGCTGGGGAATATGAAACAACCTTGCAAAATCCTTGTGGAAATTTACCCGCCTGTGTATGAAATCAGCTCGCCTGCCTTTGCCAGGAGGAGTTTAACTTGCCCATTAAAATATACATCTATTTATGTATTACTTGTTCTGTGAGAGAAAATTTTCCCAGGCAGTTACAAAACTCAGTCTAGACTGTAACGTGTGGCATCTGGTGGTAACACGCCATATACATATATCTGAATACGGTATCTACTGTATCACCCTGCTTGGGAGTTAACAGCACGTATCTGGATTATAGCGAGGTCTTTCCGTTCGCAGTGCGCTCTCGCTGGGTAAAAAAGTTTGGCCCCGTTCCTGCGTGCGCCGCTCTGGATGGGGCTCTGCCCTGCCTGCTGCCACCCAGGTACAGCCGGGCGGGCATTTCCACGCTGCCCCTTCTGACCTGTGGCCCCACGGTCCACCTAGGCTGGAGGCAACGGTTCTCGGGCAGAGCTCTTCCAGAATGGCTGAGTTGAGGAGAGGGAAGATGTTAAAAGCCTTTCTGGGATAAGAGCAGGGTTGTCACATCCATCTGCTCAGGCCCTGACGAGCAGCTGATCCATATTGTTAACATATTGCCTGCCATATGGGCTAGCTCAGCTCTCCAGGAACGCTTGGGAGACCTGACCTCTAGTGTGACAAGATGTGAGCATGAAGGACGGGTTGACAACAGCCCTTGGGTCTCGGAGTGTGAAACCGTGTTTCAGCCACTTCCGCTGCCTTCCCCTGCGCTCGCTCGCGCGCCGGCTCTGCCTGCCTCTCTCCCTCTCTGCTCGCTCTCTCTCTCGGAGGGTTTTTTCCTCCCTCCCCCGTTTTCCGCATCCCTGGTCTGCGCTAGATCAATGACCTTCACTCATAACCAGACTGGACAGTTCTGACTCCCTCCCCCGGGCCTTCGATCAGATGTTTGGTTGGCGGCGGTGGAAAGCTGAATGGGGGGAAGTCAAAGGAGGGGAAAGAGGATCATGTGTTCGCCAGGCCTTAGAGCTGTCCCTACTGTGTCTGCTCCGGGAACGGGGCTGGAGCCTGACCCAACGAGGTCCTTAGCGCCTCCTGCTCACTTGGATACCAGCCGATGCTGACAGAGGCTCTTTAGTGGAGGGCCACGTCCAGCGAGGGGCTCTGAGCAGGCTGAAGAGGCTCTGAGGTTCGGGGAAGGGCTCTGGTGCCAGAGTTTGAGGAGGGAACACTTATAAGGCTCTTGAGAGACACAGAATGATTTAGTTTGAAACTTAAGGTAGGCGCAGCCCAAAGCCCTCTCACAAGCCCCACTGTGCCCAGCAGCTAGTGAGCTGGCACCGTCCACCTGACGGGGAGTAACTGTCTGGGGTGCAGAAGCTGAAGAGGTTTTCTGGCAGCGGGGAAGTCGGCCGAGCAGGATGGATCCCTCCCAGGGGGATGTTGAAGGAACCTGGAGAGCAGAGCCTGTGGTGCCATGAGGTGTAGGCACAGAGCTCACGTGTGTGGGTACGTGGAACAGGTTAGCCCTAAAGAAGCCCAGTGCTTAAATGAGGGCCAGCAGTTGCCTGGGTTGGCATGCAGGAGACCATCCGGCCCCAAAACTCAGATGAAAAAAGGATGTTCGGGGCTGGAGAAGGCAGGACCAGGCCAGGCCATCATGCGTCCAGTTCTTGCTTTTCCTGCCACCTTTGGTTGTTCTTCTGACTTCACTGTGTTCTCAGACTCCTAGAGCCATCGCTGGTGATGGTGGCCACGTCTTTCCTAAGGCTTCTGTCTTCACACTTGAACTTTATGGAGGTTAAATCCTGGCGCTATTAAAGCAAACACGAGTTTTGCCGTAAACCTCAGCAGAGTCGGGATTTCAGCCTTGGCTCCTGAGAAGAGGATTGGGATGTTTCTCAATCTTTTTTTACCCATCAGCTCTGTCAGACCTGCAGGCATGACTTATTTGTCTTTCGGTCTCCCCAAGTAAGGATTGCCTGTTTTTTAAATGCCCGTCCTGTGAAAGTCAGTATCCTCCAAAACCCTGTGATTTTGCCCTACTGCTCTTCATACAGGTTTCAGATGGGTTTAGGTCTTTTATCGCTCCCCCTCCCCATGTACCTGCAATTGCAATGAGCATTAATAGTGTTTATTTGTAGAGAGGAGCCCACTGAGGTATTGCAAAATAAAACACAGTGATGAGTCGTGGTTTATTTACTCAAGCTTCACTGATGTAACAAACCTGATTTTATGCTAATAATGACTCAGAAGCAGAGCTGGGAGGAGAAGCCAGATCTCCCGATTCCTTTAACCATCAGACAGTATTTCTTCCTGTCCTTACTAGATCCAGCAGCAGCTCTCTCAGCTGGGATGCAGGCAGCGATTCCGTGGCACCCCGATGAAAAAGCTGGCTGAAAGAAAAGCCTAGTAGCGCTCTGCCAGTTCGCAGGCTTCCACTAGATGTTTAGGAACGCGCTGCTCTGCGGCAGGCGCTGTGCGTGGGGCCGTCCGTCCGTGTGTCCGTCGGGCAGCTGTCCGGCGGGAGCCAGCGGGGACGCTGACCTGCCGGGGTTCCTCAAGGAAAACCGGTTGGAAAACACTTGGAGCAATCAGTGCTAAGTACGCACGTGAGCGTTCGAGGGAAATGCATGTTCAAAATGTAGTTCTTAGAAATCTGATAAACCCCCAAAAATTTGAGAAATGAACAAATACTGCAAAGTGAATGTGATCTGTTCTCTGATGTCTTCTACTGGAGGCTCATTCCAGAGCTGGTGCTCAGCCCATGGGGCAGGACTGGAGGTGAGGCTTATCTCACTACTTGAGCTGAATATGGAAAGGCTGTTTTAGCATATTGCCTCTGACAAATTAAGTATTAATGCTGGGGCTTTCTCTTGTTATTACCGCAGTTATATATTAACCATTAAGAGCCACAGGTAAGCCATCTGCTGATGTAAAGCGGCAGAGCTGCATTTTCTGCCAGGAGAACTATCTTGATTTTTGCTGGGGCAGTTTACGATCTGTCCCGGTGTCTTTCTTGTGATTCTTGCTGAGTTTGTCTTAGCTGTACATTAATAGAACATACAAGAGAAAAAAAAAGGAGAGGACAAACTAAGGTGAGTTTGAAAGTAAAATGAGCAAACAATATTGCTAGCCTTGTCCTTTCAGAAGTCAAAAGCTACTCCCCTCCTCCCCCCAATTATAAGACTTAATAATAGCGAGGTTTCTCTGTGTTTGTGGTGCACAGATCACATTTCAGGTTGCTGTGCCCTGCTAGTGGGAGAGCGGAGGGAGGGATAGCGCTGTACACACATTGTTGTACAAAACAAAAATCTTACGTAACTTGCAAGATCTCAGGCTTTAAGAGAAACACGAAGCGCTGCAAGGCTGACAAGAGTTGGCACATGGCAGCAATTCCTGCTTGATTACCACGTCCCTGAAGTGTGCTGACCTAGAGAATAGCCTGCTCAGGAACCTGGCTGCCATCCTCCCTCGCCAGGGCTAGTTACAGCAGGAACCGAAGTCAGTTGCCCCCAAGGCCAGGAACGTTTTGGTAGACTTGTTTTACCCGGGGCTGTTTGGCAGTGGAGCAGCACGGATCCTACCGGAGTTGGTCGCATACGACGTGGGGCAGAGGGGGTTTGTCCTTTCTGACCTCTCATCTCTGAGGAACTGGTAGCTGGACAGTCAGGGGTAAAGGCAGAGATCTGTCCTGGGGGTGGAGCGAGGAGACCTTCTTGGCATCTTCTCCTGCAGCAGCCCAGCCCAGCCCAGCCCTGCTGCCTGCGCTGCGGGTTCCCCGCGGCCGCTGGGCGCCGGCTTTCCCCCGAGAGGCTCCTTCCTTTGCGCCCAGACTGTCGCAGCCTTGCCTTGCCTGGCCTGGAGGGAGCTGCTGGACCCTGAGGGGTGCTTCTCCCGCCTCTCCCTGACTTCCCACCACTCCTAACCCGGGGGTGAGCGTCCAGGGGGAAAGTGCAGGTGCCCTCCCCTGGAGCCAGCTGTCCTAGCAGGGCCTGGGTGAGGAACAGGGACTGTTCCAGGTGCACGCGGAGAGCACTGAGCTCCCAGGCTTTTGGCCCAAACCCAAACAACGCCCCCCTGGCGGAGCCGTCTCTTGCCTCTTTCCCAGCTGCAGAGAGGTGAAGGTGCTTCCCAGGACTTCCCCGAGTCAGTCACCTACCAACTTCTGGGCTTGCTCTTTGAATCCCACCACACACTAGCTGTCCTCCCTCTATCCCGTTCTCTTCTATCCACTTCTTGCTCGTTCCCCTGTGCCACTTTTTATGGGCTCACCAGAAAGCAGAGATTTTTCTTGCCCTTGTTTGCTTCACTCCATTACTCCCATGTGTTCACCCAGGCCCTTAGTCCCTTTGTTTTTCAGAGTCATGTGGATCTGGGCTCTCTGTTTGCTTTCTGGGATGCTCTTCTGGACAAGGCTGGTGTGGGAAGGAGGTCTGGTTCACAGGCCAGCTCAAGGGGCGGGGGAAATGTGCTTCTTCAAATTAATCAGAATTTTCTCCTCCAGAAATGCTAATAGGGGAAAAGCAATTAAAGCAGCCTGTTTTTTATTAAGTAATCTGTGTTAAGAGCTTGTAATGAAGTTTAGTGCCGTTGTGACTCGATATTTCAGCTTCATCGGTTTGAGTCAAAACAATCCAAAGTGGGAAGGGAGCGAGGAGGTGAGCTGCTCCCCAGCATCGCTTACGCTGACTCTCATCCCAGCACGCTCTTGCGGGTTTTCCAGTATGATGTGTACGTGACCGCTCACTCTTTGTCCTGCCCAGGAAGGCTGCACTGCATGAGAAGGGGGGTTTTAAAACCTGCACACACAAACTGGGTGGCTTCTTCTGGCTTAAAGTCCCCATTCTCAAAGTGGCCCCTTGGAGCAGCCTTTGCCTCGTTTCTTGGGGTGGCTGCAAATGCCAAGTCTTGTGTAGGGAGCAACGAGTGGGCAAGGAATGGCAGAGGGGAGATGGCAGTGAGGAGCGGTGAGACCCTCCGGCTGGGGGCTGTGTGCCTCTGAACACGCTCCTAAAGCTTTTCCAACACCTCGAAAAGTTTTAGCTGCCACAGGGCGATGGTGGGGATGGCACTTGCCATTCCCACCCTTTGCACCTCCAGGCCTGCGCTCACTCCCTTGTGACCAGGGTGGCAAACTGCTGGGTGTTCTGAGCAGCTGTGGAAGGAGCCTGTCTCCTCCTCCTCCTCTCCTTCCTCCCACCCCAGAAGGCAAGAGAAAAAAAGGGACAGTGTCCCTTTAAACAACTACATGCCAAGCCTCTGCCGTCCTGTTTTATCTGAAGTCCAACCGCATGTTGTTCCAGGGCCGATCCGCTTTAGCTAATTAATAATCTGACAGGAGCCACCCAAGGGATTAGCTGCTGAGACGAGCTAGACCAAACCCCCAGCAAATGAGCCCCGCGCTCCCTGGGGACTCGGAGGTGACTTTGGGGGGCAGGGGGCTGCACCACATGCAGAAGGGTGTCGAGGCCCTGAAGGGGATTTATGGCATCTGGGAGGGTGAAGGGGGAGGCGAGGGGTTACAATTTATGAGATGTAAACTAATAAATCAGTTAGTTGAGGAGGGGAAAGGGGGAGCACCAAATTAAAAGATAACGTCTTAAAGGAACAGTGTGAACTGATGGTGCTCCTTGTGGCAGGGGACACCGGGAGAGCTTCCAGTGTGGACCCGTTGTAGCTTCCTGTGCCTGGAGAGAGAAAGAGGGAGACTGCAAAGCAAGAGAAAGAAGGGTGTTGATGGGGATTGAGAGGAAAAGAGACGCGTCTTTGCACAGTCTGTGCAAACGTGGTGGGTTGGCTTTGGCGGCGGAGGCAGCAAGGTGAAGGAGGGCACGAGGCTGCCTCTTTTTATCACAGAAGACGGGAGCTCTGGGTGGTCGCAGTGCCCCTGGCCTCGGAGCGACGGGCAGGCAAGGGGGTGCGGAGTCATCCTCTGCAGTTGGTCCTCTCGTTTGATTCAGCCTCCAGCCTTGTAGGAAACTCTTTGGTTCCATACTTGTTAAGTGGGATTAGTAGAGTGGGTCAACTCGGAGCAAGTCAAGGTACTGTTAGGAGCTGTCTGAAGACAGAGCGTGATGTATTATCTTCTCCAAATCTGCCTCTTCAGTGTCGCTTCAGGCAGTGACGGGATTTGGAGTTTGCTTCCGAGGTGAGTGTTTGGTTCTGTTCTGGAGGCTTGGAGAGGTTGGAACTTCCTGGTGGTGAAGGTTGATTTCGGAGTCTCTTCTGCTGTCGGAAGCGATGCGCCTGCTGGGTAGGGTGGTGGCCTTAGGCACAGGTTTGCCTCTGCCGCTGACCAGTCCCAGAGCTGTCCTGCCCGTTGCCTTTCCTTTCCAGTCTCTTCTGGTGCCTGGAAACTTCTCCTGGCCCAAGGTTCTTTTTGAGAGCATGCCCAGGCCTCAGCTCTCTCTAGGGGCTGTTCTAATGCAAATGGTAACGCAAGATGGGATTTCCAAAAGCCTTCTTAGGGAGATTTGTAATCCCTGCCCCATGACGGTGCTAGACACAAGCTAATGGAGAGGGACCTTTGCGAGCTCTCTCTGCAGACCCAGAGCAAGCCTCTGAAACCTTGCCAAAGGCCAAGCTTTTGCCGTTGTTCCCTGCAAGGGCAGGAGACTCCTTTATTTTCTCCATCCCCAATAGCCTACAGCAAACCCAGGGCAGCAGGGCCCCTTCCCTGCCCGGGGCCAGGCAGCGAGGCTGTGACTGTGGAGCAGCAGGTGGTCCCAGGAGCCGGGGGAGCTTCTTCTGGCTCACCCCACCCCAGAGCCTTCCATGGCCTGAAGCCAGCCCGAGCCCTGGTGGCCAGCCCAGCGTGAACCACAAGGAGCTCTGAGGGGGCTACTGGGAAACGCCTGGTGGCTGAAGGGTCTTGAGCTCGTGTGAGGGCTGCCCTTGGGGCGCAGAGCCTGCGCATCGCTCTTCCAGTGGAGCGACTGCATTAAGCAAACAAAACTCATCTGACGACTTCTACATATTTCCATCTAGAGAGCTAGCTTGCAGGGTCTCCAACACTGACACGTTGGGACGAGGCTGCTTGTGATCTCAAAAGGCAGCGAGCTGAGAGGGAGCAGTGCTGTGCCTTGCTGGAGCCACCAGCCGCTGCGATGCTGAGCCACCTTTTTGTCTGGCAGCTTTGGTGGGCACTAGCTTGAGCTTGGGCTGCCAGAGTGATCTAGGGCCACTGGAAACCTCTCTCTGCCCTCCTGCCAGCACCGCACCAGCCGTGCCATCGCACCCCTGCTCATCCTGCTGCGCTCACACGGTTGTGGTGGGAGCGTGCGGGGAGGCTGTTCCGGAGGCTGGGCTGGCAGTCGCGCCGTCGCAGCCTCTCGTACACGCAGCCGTGGTTTGGCCTCCCTCCTGCAAGGCTGCCAGTGGCCCACGCTGCCTCCTGACCAACATCATTAGTGCGGGTATTTATATTTCATTAACAACATTAAGCCAAAATGGTATTAAAAGCAACACCAATGATAAATAGCTTATTAATAAAAAGGGAACCGGCTGCACCACGCGCAAATTCAATCCCTTCCTGAACATGTCTCTACCACTAAAACCAGCCATTTAACTCTTGCTGTCCTGGAGAAATTTGAAGGATGCTTTGGGAGAGGAGGGGAATCACATGAAAACGGGGGGGGGACGACACAGGGGTAAGAACGTGGAGATCTCTCAAAGTGTCACTGTATTTCCACTACTGCGTGGGACGCAATTATTTCTGTGTTTGTAATCTTGTTTGTGTTAAAACAGGAGTAGCATAGAGAGCATGAAACAAAAAAGCAGTGAGATTTAAGATCCAAGTGAGTGTCTGCCTTTGATTTTACCGTCTTCTGCCCTGTTTCCCCTACGCACACCCCTCTCCCTGGCTTGGGTAGAACCATCCCCAACAGCCACCAGCGCAAGATCCTTTGCCTGTACCAAGCCCAGTCTCTCCCAGTGATCTCTGAGGACAGCCAGCCCTGTCCTCATTCCTCCCTGTGTGTTTATTCTAGGGATTAAGAATGTTAAAAATGTGGCTTTTCTTGTAAGCTTGTCAATCAGTTTATTATTTTTATTTTTTGTTTTTGTTTTCCCCCAACTCCTTATTCTCTGAAATGACTTCCCATGCTCCTGCCCCACCCTAAGTACAAAGGCTCTTTTATTGCTCTTCCTGCTCCTTCTTTCAGCAGTAAATTAATTACCTCAGAAACTTGGATGACTTTGGAGTCGGAGGCCCCCCTCAAACCACCTCTGGGTTTCTCAGAGGAGAGGTTCCCCTCTCCAAACACAGCTCGTGCGCTTTCCCGGTGGGGAGGACGCGGTGCAGGGCTTTGCTTTGCTTGATCGCGCTCCTGCCACGCAGCGCGAGCTGCTGCCTCCTTCGCATCCCCACACACTCCCCTGCTCCCAGGGCGTGTGGGTCCCCCCGCTCTCCCGCATCCAGGGTACGGTGGGCAGCCCATGCCCTGCGCCCCACGTGCGGGATCTCCAGAGGGGGCAGCGGCCGGTCCCGGGCTTGCTCCTGGCTGCTGCTGCCTGCGTCGGCGTGCTTCACGTGCAGCTCCCCAAAACTCGGCAGCTCTCCCGTTGGTCGGCGTGCTTTGCGTGCAGCTCCCCAAAACCGGGCAGCTCTCCCGTTGGTTATGCTCATCTCTATTGCCCTGACTGCACGCATCTTGCTGGCTTAGGTTGCGGCGATTGCAGGTTTGATGGCAACTTTGTGGTCTCCCTGCTGTGGGTCGGTTTGCTCACCCTTCCACTTGCGTCATGCAAAGGCTTTACGTGAAGAACGAGACCTTCACCCCAGCCTGACCATGTCCGAATGTCAGATCTCGCGTGTAAAACCGCAGTGGTGGTCCTGAATTTAGGATTTGAGGTGCATCTGGGGTCTTTCTGCCTCCTCCTTTCCTAGTCTTTAGGTCCTTCTGTCCACAGGTTGGATGAGAAGGGAGCACAAGAAGACAGTAGAACTGGTTGTCTGTATCTCTGATCTACATCTTGCATGTGATGGAGAACAACATAACCAGAAAGGGTATTTTATCATTAATTTGTATGCCAGTGTGGTCAGTATCATGGATCACATGTCTCCTGGTTAGCTGGATTATGGATTGTGTGTCCTGGCAGAGTCATGTAAGAGAGGAAACTCATCAAAACCTGCCTGTTCCAGGCCCAACTGATTGTCACAGGGTCTGTCCCTTCCTCACATGAGCATTAAGACACTCAGATATTCAGAGCAGGGAGGGGAGGGGGAGAGAAGGGAGAGAAACCAGGCATCAAGATAATCATGATTTCCCCAGAGCCATGCAGGGAACTCAGAGGCTGATATCCAGCGGCATCTCTTCCGTCTTGCTCTTGCCACAGAATCACGGATAAACAAAGAAACCCCAGTGCTGCTTACCTGCTCTGGTCCCTAGCGCTCATCCTGGGGCGTCCCCTCTTGCAGGGAGCCTGACAGAGCAGGGTCGGGAGGGGGAATGGACTGTGCTCACAGCCTTTCTTCTGAGGGCTTGAAGGGCTCCGAGAGTGAGAGATGCAGCCTGGGGGTTGGCTGTAGCACTGGATGAACATCTTGTCTGTAGGTGGACAGAGAACACAGAGAGGATCCAGCTGCCGTGGAGCTGCTTAATTGTAGGCAATGGAGGTTCCTACAGCCAGCAGAGAGAGAGAATGGATCGCTCGGAAATACCCCCTACAGCTGGTGACCGTGAGCTGGTGAGGGGAGGGTTGCTGAGGAAAAGCCTTTGAGCTTTTCATCGTGAAGCCACTCCTGGAAATATCCCTGAGGGAGCTTTGGTAAACCCTCCTGTCCACCAGAAAGACCATCCCTGCGCAGTGACAGCTGGGACCATGTAAGGATGCCAAGGTGCCGAGGTTTCTTAGGACCGAAGGTGATAAAAGCACTGCTTAGTGCTTCTCTACTGCTACACTTCCTTTTCATACTTTAGGAAGGATCTCTGTTGCTCATAAATTAGGAAGGATCTCTGTGCCTGCCAGGTCTCAGGCTTTCTCTCTTTTGAATAACCAAACGAGTATGTAAGGTCTTGAGTCCTGCTTTTCACCGTGTAGAAGACTAGCCCCTGCGTCAGAGACTCCTGGGTGGAAGGGAGCAAAAGCTTCCCTCGTGTTCCATAGGAAGTTCTGACGTGCTCCTGGGAGGACCCTCTCTGCCGTTATTGTCTCATGTCAGCTCTGTGTCCGCGGGATGAGGGATGGGAGCCGCGTCCTCTTGCGTGTTCAGAGAGTGTGAGAATGGGTAGACCTGAGCTGGTGTTCTGTGTCTGAAGGGTGACTTCTCGTGGGACAGACAGCCTTGTCATGGGCAAAGCTGATCTGTCCCCAGCTCCCAAACTGTTGCACTTAGTGTCCACCCCGAGCACTTTCGCAAACTCCATGAGCTGCCTGTTCCATTGCAACTCTCTCTATGGAGCCTCTTCCCTTGAAAGGAATTTTAATCAAACTTGACTGAGGAGTGCTGAAAAACATGAGGAAGTAATTAGAAATATGAATTTACAGCCTGCCGGAGTACCTCCCTCTCTTTCCCTCTCTCTGCCTAACGCCTGTGTTTATCTGTGTTTCCTACCGTTACCAGTCTCATTCTTCAAGCCCTCCTCCACTTCAGTACCTTTGTCCAAGCGTGCTGTGTCAGATTTGTGACCCTCAGCGCTGCTTCAGAGAGAAGGGAAAAGGTTGGGCCAGTTCTGGGCAAGACTGTGGCCCTCACTTTCTTTGGGGAGGCAGTAATAAGCCAGCGGGAGGACTGTCCCAGGAGGAAGTTGCAGGTTCCCTGAAGGAAATTGGCTGGAACAGCCTCCCTGGTTGTCTGTGATTTCCCAGCTAGATAGGCCCCAGGGGAGGGGGTAGGCTGGAGCAGGGTGGAATCAGCCTGGAAATTAGGATGGGCTGGATGCTTCCTCCGTAAGGTGCCATCTACTCACTTGTGCCGTTCTTGAGGTTCTTATTTTAGTTTTCATGCATGAAACCAGTACTCTGGGAGGGCTCTGAGCCTTGTTGACTGCAGGATCCGTAACCAGCTCCTAGAGATGGTCACGTACTCCAACAGCACCGTTGGCTCGTGCCTCCTGATTCCAGCCTGCGTGTCCTCCTCCTTCCGTCCCACGTGCGCACACGGTGGGTCTGTGCTTTGCCTGTGTAGAATAGAGAGCTTTCAGCTCTCTGCTCAACGCACACCAGAGCTTTTCAGCCCTTTGCAGAGGGCAGAGTGAGGAGAATTGCGTGGGTGAGACTCCAAACCCAGTCCAGTTGCCTTGGGCAGGAATTAAGGGGCAAGGTGTGAACTGTGTGTGGGGGTAGCAGAAGAGCTAAAGCACTCAGGCGCTTCTTCTCTCATCTTCGCTTTGCTTTCTTCTTAAAACAGTAGCAGAAATGGTTGGCAAGTTGCTGGGCACCAGGGAGCGTGGCTGTTTCGGCAGTTGCCAGCCTGTGTGGGGATTAGGAGGAGCTCTGAATTCATTGGCGGAATTTAGCAGAAATGGGTAAACTTGTCTGGATGATCTTTCAGAACATTAAAGAAAAAGCTGCCTCTAACCTGTAGCTTTTTTTTTTTTTTTCTCCTCCTTTTTGAGGGTTGGGCCCTAGGGGCAATTTATTTTCCTTGGCCCTAAAGGGGCCAGAGCAGCAGCTGTCTGGGTGCGAATGGGGGAAGGCATTCCCCGCGTCTCTGGCAGGCAGCTGCCGTGGAGCTGAGCGGAAGGGTCTGAAGCCCCCGGGAGTGCTGGGTGCCTGACTCAAATCTGAGTTTCACTGGCTGGGGCTCTCATCTTCCGGACGGTAAAAAGGAACCAACCCCAAATGCTTTCCCCAAATCTGCTATCAAAGAGACTGGTACCGTGGCCTTACCCTGGGCTGTTTGGTGATGAAGGAGAGAAGGGGGAGCAGCATAAGTACTCCCTCGGGATCCCCTCTTACACTCTCATTTTCCTGTAACCACTTTGTTTTTTTGGCTAATTAAAGACTCTGAGCAGTTTTCAGCCTGTGGGGTTTCTTTTATTTGGTTCCTCAGCAATTAACTTTTTTACTGAACCAAGTTTTGATTGAGCTGGGTAGGATCTGGGGCCCGTGTCTTGGTTTAAACTTACAGGTCCTTTCCCCAGAGTCCTGTGAATCCATTCCCTTTCCTATCCCCTCAGCAGCCCAACACCACCTTTTCCCCCTCCACTGATAATTCCTCCCAGTGCTGCCCACTGCCTTTGTGCTTTCTTCCCTGCTTTTGCTCTCGCCAAGCTGCTTCTTCTGCAGAGAAGAGAAGGACCCAGGAGCCTTTTTGCCCTGTCTTCAGTGGGCCAAGAGCTTTGCTTTTTCCCTCTGCGCAGTGGTTTTTCCCATGACATGGTCCCAACGGGCTGGGAGGAACCTGAGCTGCAGGACATGCCGGTCTGTGAGCAGCTGTGCCCGTTCTGCTCCGGAGTCTCAGGGTGCTCTTGGGCTTTAGTTCCTTTCTTGCCTGGTGCCTCAGCCCGTCTCTCGCTTTCCTCGCACTGAGAAGGTCACTGGGCTCCTGTCTTCTCCTTGGGGCTGAGGCTGCTGGGGCAGGAGGTTGGATGTCCACATGACTGAGTCACCGGGTCCCTTCTGCAGTGCCCCTGTGGGATTGGGCCTGTGCTCTGCTCTTAGAGCTGGTGCTTGCCCTCTCCTGGAAGGGTCTGCTTCTTGGATTGGCCAAGGTCATAAGCCTCCACACCCAGCAGGAGGCATCGGCCTCCCCTCCTCAAGGGCCGGGTTGTGTCTCGAGCTCTTTGCCGACTGCCTTGGCACAGCTGGCAGCCCCTGACTTGCCCCACGCTCTACGTCGGCTCCTCCGTCCCTTCCCCACCGAGGGCAAGGGCAGCCTTCTCCCGCTCGGCTCGGAAGCTCCTTGCCCAGCTGTTCCGGAGTCCTGCAACTCGCTGAGCTCCTGCCAGACATTTGCACGAGGTAACAAGTGTTGGATGTATTTGTTGTTCCGAGTGGTTGGGGCTTTTTTGTTGTTGTTGTTTTCCCCGAGAGCCGTTTCCTTTGCCGTTGTGCGACGGCGTGGGCAGCTGTCCCTTTCAGTAAGGAGCCTCGACACCAAAGTGCCACCCATCCCTGGGCTGCTTCCACCCTCCCTCGCCCCCCAGGCCGTCGTTCCCTGTGGCGAGTGTGCCCACGCCGCCGGGGTGTGCGGGCGGGCGTGTGCGAGCTTTGGCTCGCCGGGGAAGCGCACCTGCAGCACGCACACCGACGGGGTGTGCCGGCACCGCCGAGCGCGCTCCCCTCGGCACCGGCTGAGCCCTGGGCGTGTGTTGTCACCGCGCTGTCTGTCCGTCCGTCCACCCGTCCATCGCATCTGTGCGCACACGTGCTCGTGTGCCTGCGCGCTCTGCACGAGGCGCTCGTACCCGGCACATCCAGCAGCGGCTCTTTGGCACGCAGGAATCCACGCAAACTTTTTTTTTTTTTTAAGGGAAAATGACAGCTGTTTGCATCCTCCTGGAAAAAAATAAAATGGCAAATGAAACACAAATTAAACCCCCAACCCTACCCTGTGCGCGTACACCGAACTTTGTCGGAAAATACCCAACCTCGTCCCCAAATGCTGGAGGTCTGAGACAGTTGGAGTGCAGGAGGGAGAAAAACCGTGGTTTCCAAGGACTGATTAGATGGCATGCCAAGTGTATTAAATTTTGCAGACATTTTAACAGCAATATGCTAGATAGTTGGGTGTCCCCTGAGGCTGCTGGATTTTTTATATCCTTCACAGAAGGTCAAAGCCCTCTTCTGCCTGCCCCCTCCCTCTCTCTCTGCTGTCTCTCTCTTTCTCTTTCATTCCGTGTTCCTTTCTCTCTCTGTCACCATCCCTCTTTCCCTTTCTCTCTCTCTCTCATATTTTTTTTTTGTGCTCTTATTTTTTTTCCTGCTTTTTCGCCTTCTCTTTTCCTCTGTGCCTATAAAATGAAAGATCAGTCATTTGTGAGTTCCCTGGTGAGTGGAAACTCTCGCACTCCCTGTGGTCTCCTCTCACAGAGATGGGTATGCTGGGGCTTTCCCCTCTCTTTTCTGCACTTTGTTTTGGGGAAAATATGTTTTCCTCCCTTCACTCCCCAAACATCAATGCTCTCTCTCCCCCCTTTTTGTATTTTTGTAGCAAAAAAAAAAAAAAAAGAAAAAAAAAAGGACAGGAAAAGAATCCATCTGGCATATGAATAATTGAAATGGCTCAACTCTGTTCCTGTTGCTGTTGTTTGCTCTCAGTTCCTCCTCCCCCGCCCCAACCATAGCGTCCCCCCCGGGGTATGGGAGTCGAGGTAAGGATGTATTGATTCATTCGAGGGAGGAGGTTTGGGGGGGTCAGCACGCAGCCCGTACCGACCCTCCAGAGTTTTGTCCTGAGCACGGCGTGTGGTTTGAGGGGCGCAGGGGGTGCAGCAGAGGTTTCTCTGCCCGGTGTCCAGGTTTTGTTCTCCCCACAGCATCTCCCGCCGTGCCTCAGAGACTTCCCGGCTGGTCCCCGCTCGGTGGCAGAGCCGCGCAGGATGGGGACCCGCTGTGCCGGCCCTCCCCAGCCGCCCCACAGAGCCAGCACGATGCCGGGGGTCGGTGCAGGGATCCCGGCACCCATCCCTCTCCCCCGGCACCAGGGCGTCACGGGGTCGCGTGAGGCTGCGCTCCCCTCGCTCCCTGCTCCCCGTTGGGTGAGCGCTGGGAGGGAGCTTATGGGTTAAACATTTTAGGGCACTCGTAGCAATCTGAAAAAATCCCACCTCTCTCCTTCCCACTTAGCCCAGGTTCTGCCCGAGTTCTCCGGCTTGGCCCCAAGATGCCAAGCCCGGTGCCTTCGCATTCCGAAGTGCCCGAGGTACCCGCGCGCCTGGCATCCAGAGCGCAGCTTTTGCTGTCTCTTTAAAACCATTTAGAGTAAAAACAAAGAACTTTAGTGCATTAATTCTGGATGAAGATGGGTCTCCAGATGACAGCCTGATCCATATTCTTCCCCACAAGGCAACTTCCATTTTCCTCCTCCCTCTTGCCTCCTGCCCAGTCTTGCCTGCCCCTCTCTGTCGGTCTGTCAGTCGTTTTCCCCGCTCTTTAGAAAGGAAAAGCTGACATAAGGTGTTGAACCTTTAAATACACGCGTTGAGCTCCTTTTTTCTGTAGGTAGTAGGCTGCCTCTGATGAGTTGTGTGTTTTGAAGAAGGCATTTGCTGTGTGTGTCTGTGATTATGCTTGGCAGGCGTTGGGTGCGCGTGGTGTGTTTTTGGGGGATGTTTGTGTATTGTTGGGGAGGAGTTTATATTTAGGCTCCGTTTTTTGTGGTTTGGGTAGGTAATGTATGTATGGGTGAGATGTGTGTGTTTATCAAGCTCTTTGTGTGTGTTTTTATTCTGTCTTGGTGTTTGCTGTGTGGGCATATGTCTCTGTAGTGTGTACGTATGTAGATTTGTGTGTGTTTTTCCTTGTGTGAGGCCAGTGTAGGAGTTTGGGCTTGAGACACAAGGATTTTGTGTGTGTTTTAGGATACATACTCCACGGATTACGTATGAGTTTTGTATGTAGTTTTTGTGATGTTTACTAATTTCATTAATTCTGGCGTTTAGAGGGATGAGTGAGTCTTGAGTGTGTTTGAAAAGTGTTTTTTGTGAACGTGCATTTACAAAATTACAAGAATGACGCTGTAGAGGTATTAGAAAAGCGACCGAGGAAAAGAGCCTGCTGGAAAATTCAGTGGTGCAAGTGTCTCATTGATAGTGTTACTGGAGTAGTAGGTGTCCAAGGCCAGGAAAATGCCTGCAAACTGAGAGAGAGTTTCTTCTTCTCTGCGTCTAAAAAATCCAGGAGAGAGGAGAAAAATATTTCCGATGGCATTCAAATCAGGTTCATTTATATGTATGTAGATACACAGGTCTTTTTATATAAAGACTCCTACACATGATATAAAAGTTGCATGTAAAATTTTTGGTAACCCAGCACGTGGTACAAATAATTAGATATTTATATGTAATAAAACTGGTTTGATGGGGAAATCGCTCTCTTCTGTGCAGACTTCCATTTGAAGACAAGTTTCGGTGCTCGTGTTTGTTTTTTCTGACAGCAAAACCGAGGGTTTGGCACCGACAAAACATATTCCCTGTAAATATCTAAATATCTGTTCTCTGCCATAAACATTCAGAGATGTGCCCAATCATGTCAGAGGAGCCTATTTATCCACTTCGTGCTTTCATGTTCCTTGCCGTGCGCTTTGTGGAGAGAAGCGAGCTGCGAGCGGGCGGGACGACTGCTGTCCCTGGGACAAAGCAGCGGCGCCCGTCGTGCCCGTCGCACGGCACCGCGTGCGTGTCGGGTGGGCTGCGTGGGGGCGAGGACGCCCGTGCTGGGGCAGCGAGCCCCTTGCAGAGGGTGGCCGGAGCCCCCGCGACGCGTGGGGCAGCGCCGAGGATGAGCAGAGAGACCGGAGATTCTCCGGTGGGCGGCTACCCCGGGCGCGTGGTGTGTCCGGTGCCCCTGTGCCTTGGGCCGGGCAGGGTGTCACCCGCTTCGCCGTAGCTCCTGGAGGCAGTGGGTGCCCCGATAGCTTCGTGCTGTCCAGGTTAGATAAAGAAATGGAATTTACTTGGGGTGCCGGGTGAGCGGCCGCCCTGGCAGCGGTCGGTAGAGCAGCCGCCCGACCAGCACGGCGAGAGCTGGAGCGGCCGGGTTGATTTTCTCTGGTCTCACCCAGGAAGAACTGTGTCACGCAGCCAGTTGCTCGTTCTGTCTATCGATCATTGTTAACACAGTTTTCACTCGAAAACGCCGCGCTCCGGGCGGTCGGAAGGACGTTCGGCGAGGAGCTGGAGGGTAGGGGCTCCCGCTCTGCGCGGGGACAACGCTCTCCTCCTCGCCCGAGCTGTGCAAATCCCTGAGTAACAGTACCACTGTCCCGGGGGGGAGGCTTTGATCTTGATTTACTCTAGCGTTGCTGCAGAAAGAGTCTGGCCCACTGCCTTGTGGAGGAGGTAAAATTACCGCAGATAAAACCCAGTCAGCAGAGCGGAGCCCGGCTGCTTTTGTTCTCCGACCAGGCCTTGTGGCACTGGGCGTGCGGAGCCGTGCGGCAGGTACGGTCGGGCGAGGAGCAATTTCCTGCTTCCCGATGAAAATACGTGGATAAATACGTTTAAAGTTGCTGTGGGTGAAGCGGAGGCAACCGTTGAGGTTTCATGCGACTTCAAACCTTAGATTTTGAAATGGAATGAAGCGACAACTGTAGGTGAAAAGTTGGCAAGTGCAGGAACTTTTTGTTTAGAAAGGAACCAAACGATATGCTCAAAGAAAAATGGCATTTCCCCCTCTGAATTAAGCTGCGTAGAATTACTCTGCATTCGTGAAAAGTTTGGCTGTTAACTCCATTTATGGTTTTCACTGCAAAAAGTTTTGGTGAAAAACGCGTTTGAGTGGAAAGATTTGTATTTAAAATAGTTCAAAAAAGAAAAAAAAAGAAAAAAGAAAAAGATGAGTCATAGTTTATTTTCCCGTCGACTTTCACAGCATTGCTAACATAACCTAACGTCGCATCTGTTGGCTTTTGGAGGGTTTTGTTCACTTAACTAAGCCAGGCGCGTTTTGAAAAGGCTGCGAAGACTAACGCTGGGGTTGGAGACTTCTCGGGGAAGGGGAGTCCTGGAGATCCCGCAGAAATAGGGGCAGCTTTGAGCACCGTTACGGCCCCGCCGTGTCCCAGGCTTTAATTACAGCCCCCCGTCAGGATGCAGGATGATGTGTGCAGCCCTCCCTGGTGCTTTTCTACACCTGCCCCTCAGAAAAGTGAGGGTAACACGCCATAACGTCCTTATGGATGTGGAGAGCTTCATTCCACGCCGAGTTTATACCGTTTGAGGTGTGGGGGAGACTCTGAGTGAGCACGGGGTAGCTGTACCGTCAGTTTTAATAGCTCCTTTTAAAAAATAGAAGAAATTAATTCACAGTCCTCCCAGAAGGAGAGCGAGATCTTAGTAATTGGCACCTGGAATTGTCAGTCAGATTTCCCCTCCTTGTCTCCAGCACTTCGGTGGCGTGTTTGCCGCTGGATGTGACTTTAGCAAAAAGTTCAGAAAAAAATTAAAAAATAAATAAAATAAATTTAAAAGAGCCCTTCCTTCATGCATATGGAGTTTTTGGGGAGAAAAAAAAAAGGTATTTTAATGCTTTCTATTAAATTGGGACTAAAAGTGGTGTCTTAATTTGCATTCATTAGCATATTTGCATATAGATCACTGAAATGGTGGAAGAGGAGAAGAGCCTATAAATGAAAATTCTTTTAAAGGCACAGGCATCCTTTTATTTATCTTCAGTCTCTCTCTCTCCTATGCAAACCTCCCCTTGACCACTGGCTGGATGGAGCTGGCTGCGTGGAGCGGGCCGCGGCCGAGAGGGAAGGCTCCGCGGTGACGGGGCGCGTGGTGGCCGAGTTGGGGTCCGGGTGCCCGTGGGCAGCTCCGGGCTGCGAGGAGGGAGCTGAGGTGGTTCAGAACCTGTCCCCTGGAAATCCGTCACTCGGGCTTTAATTCTTTGCTCTCGCGTGCTTTCACTTCTCCTGCACAGAGATCTTTTTTCCCATCCTAAACCAGGGAGGGAAAAGCGTTTATAATTTTCCCCAGGCTTTGAGCTGATTTGCTTGTAGTCAGTTATAATAATAATAGGAGCAGTCGTTCTTTTTAAAATAAATTTCCCAGTTGTGTTTCCCGGCGATGCAAGGTGCCGTACAACCGCCTGCTCTCACGCTACGGTTCTTGTCGTGCGTGGTGTGCTCTCTGGCTATTGCAAAAAGTAGTTTGAGTGGTTCCCAAGTGTTTGTTCCAGGCTGCAGAAGTTACCTTATAGATGGACCAGCTAATTGAGATAAAGACTGAAGTGAATATAGATAAATCAATAGTGAGAAACATTCCTTCCTACAGAGATGAAATCTGGGCTGGAAAGGGGGCTAGAAACATTCAGCGGGGTCTGACGTGCCCAGGGTGTGTAACAGGTCAGAAAGCAAACGTAGAAGAGCCCTCCCGAGGCAACGATACAGCGGGGACAGACTGGATGTTCGAGTCAAATTCCCAAGCACTGAGAAGAAATTACAGCAGAGAGGACAGTCCACCGAGATAAAAATGGAAATTCAGGCCGCAGTTTACACTGACCCAAGCTGTTCTTAGCAGCTGCGGTTTGATCCTGGCTACAAAGCCCACTTAATAAGATTCACAGCCATGTCGCAGGAGGTAATTCGGCTGGGCAGAAGCGTGCCAGGGCGCTGGGTTGGGCTCAGAGGGTTCTGGGGGCAGAGATGTCCTCCATGGGAGAGTCCCCAGGGAATGGGCCAGATGTCCCCCGCCTCTGTCCCACCCGTGTCCCCATGCGTATCACGTGGAGACGATGGGATGATGGAGTTAAACTGGGGTGGAGGAACAGAACGGCCAAAGGACCGAGAGCGATGCCGAGAGCGATGGGTCCGTCCTGTTGCCTGGGGCTGGCTCTGAAGCCTTGGCTTTGGCTCAGCTGTGTTTGGGGAAGGGAAGGAGGAGGTGGCAGGAGTGTCCCTCACCCAGGTGCTGCTCCATCACCTCTCGCCAGCACCCTTGGGCAGAGAAGATCCCCCTCAGCAGCTGGAAGGAAGGGGATGGCTGAGAGCTCTCTGAGGTGTCCTTCAGTTTAGAGGCAGTTTTGCCCGTGCTGGGCAGCCCCAGCATCCCGGTGCTCGGGAAGCCTTATTGACCCAGAAGAGGGAGGGCGAGCGGGGAGAGGCTCCCCTCGGCAGGGCAGGCGCCTGCCGGCCGCGGGTGCGGTTCCCTGGCCCGCGTGGAGGTGAATGGGCTCGGTGCGGGGAGGGCTGGGGGCCGGGGGAGCCGGCGCTCCACCGCTAATGAAAATCGGAAACCGATTGAGCAGCGCAAGGTGCCCAGGCAGCAGGTTGTGGAAATGAGGAAGGGAAAGGGGGGGGTTGGGGTGAGGGGGGGGGGGGGCTAATGGAAGCTTCTGCGAAGCGGATGTCGTATTGATTGCTGTGTGTCTATATTTATATATTATCAAGTATATAAACTTCAGCAGATGTATGGCGCATAGATAAATAAAATGCATGCTGAAAAATTAATGAAATGTACATGCAAATCCACCGCCATCGATCACGCCGGCTGCCAGGACCAGAGGGCTTTTTACTTTTAGGCTTTTTCCTTCCTTTCTTTCCTATGCTCTCCCTCCTTCCCCTCAAAAATAAAACAAAAAAACAAACCCCAAATTCCCCCACTTGAGAAATTCCTCGGGCAGGGCCCAGATGAGATGTGGCAGGATTTCGTGAGGATCTCGGTGTTTTGTCGGTGCTGCGGCGGGTGGCGTGGGCAGGAGGCAGGGCAGCACAGGGGCCGGGCTGGTGACCCAGGGGGCACCTGGGGGGTGACAAAGCGGGGATTTACCGTGAACAGCTGGCCTGTGTGAGGGCAAAGGAGTCTGGGCAGAGGTAAGCTAACCAAAAACATTTTAAAGTGGGAGGCAACTGTTATTTTAAGGAAGTCCCCAAAGAGCCTTATGCCTCCAGTTGCTCTTCTGGTCGTGGCTGGCAGGAGGGTTGTTGCAGGCACAGTTACCGGGACTGGGATGGGAAGACAAACCTGCAGCGTGAGGTTTCGGGCTGTGAGTAGCCTCTGGGAGGCTTGTTACTGAGTTCTGCAGGAGTAGCACAGTGAGAAAGGTTCCTGGATGCTTTTTCTTGAGGGGTAGTAGATGCGTGAGGAGTTAAACGTGGGAATCTCCCTTTGTGCTGGGGACCACAGCGAGTTCTGCAGGGCTGGCGCACGGAGCCAGGAGGGCAGCTCTCTCTGCTCCTTCCAGCATCGACCCGTGTCTGTCAGGGATGCCCCGTCTGCCCTCTGCAGCCTTTCTCTTCAGCTTTCCCTCACTCTGCTCAGGGAGGCAGGAAGCAGGGAACTACGCTTGGAGGGTTTGGCTCCGGTGTGTGTCCCTTTCCAACAGCTGTGTCCTCCCATTCCTGGAGGGGACATTTAGCGTGTCCCCTCTCCCCCGCCATGCCGTGCTGGGGCTGGCAGGGGCTGGCTGGGCGCAGCGCCGGGGCCCTGTGCGGAGCCGCGTGGTGCCCCTCGTCACCCAGCCTGCAGACAGAAGCCAGGGCCTGAGAGCAGAGCGATGCGTGGCTCTGACACCGTCCTCTGCTCGGGGCAGGGCTGCTTGGCAGCCAGACTGCCAAATCGTTTTACATCCCCACAGTGGACCGAATGGTTGAGGCTGTGACCATCTTTTGTGAGCCCCTGGGAAGCCAAGAGGAGACCGGCCTTGGGAGGAGCGACCGGAGCTCCGGCGAGCACCCAGCTCCCAGGGGCTGCCAGGGCTGCGCAGGGCGGGCGGGGGCCGGGTATTTTTAGGCGCTCTTTTTTGTAGTTGTTGTTTGTTGTTAGCTGTGTCCCATTGTGAGTGGCAATGCTCTGCGTTCGCTGAGGGTCACCAAGAGTTTAATAGAGCAACCACAGAGCTCCTTGGTGGTGCAGCTGGCGACCCACTCCCAGCTTGGCTGCGGTCTCTCCCCGTCCCTGTCCCTGTCCCGCTGTCCTCGAGCAGAGCTGCTGCCTCTGGCTGGTGCCGGAGTCCTGAGGCGGGGATCCGGGCGGGAGGGGGCCTCTGCTCTGCAGGTATTCAGCAAGGTGCTGTTTGGAGAAGCCTCAACTGCAGCTGGACACAGATGCCCTCTGTGTACCTGCTGGTATTTGTTAGCGGTGTCACCTGCTTTCTGTCGCTCCCTCCAGCCTCTGAATTCAGCCCTCGGTGTGACCTGCTTTTTGGGGTGTGCTCCCAACAGAAACCGCAGGGGAGAGCCTGTCAGAGATCGCCTTCCTCTCCCTGCCCTCTGTCGGGTCCGTCTGTGCTGCTCCTCCAGCCAGACGCTCTGCCAGAAATGGATTTCCCCAGTTTGGCAGACCACATTTCGTGTTGTTGCTGTGAAGCGAGCAAGAAATTGGAGGTTAGGGGTGTGTTAGAGCTTGGACAGCTGCAGTGTGACTCCAGAGGTGTAAGATGGCATGTGGTGACCTGCACCAGGGAGCTGCACTGGCCTCGAGGCTACTTTCCTGGGCACAAAGATCACGAGCAGTTCTGGTGCGAGCTGGCCCCTCGTTCTGTCCCACGAAGTGGCCGGGGAGGTGCGGAGGGCAGGCGGCTTCCCCGGGGTCGGAGCCGCGGTGCCGGGGCGGGACGGGAGCTGCGGCCCCTCGCAGCGTGTGGGCCTGGCGCCGCTCCCCGCTGCCTCCGAGAGCCACGAGGGGAAACTGAGGGAAAGTTTGGATGACAATTAAAAAGCTGAAGACGAACCCACGGAAGATGAGCAGCGAGGCAGTGTGTTTTTTTTCTTTGACACTTTTTCATTCCCCCCTACTCCATCTTCCTCCCGGTGTTTCCAGGAGACTCTCTCGTCAGCTCAGAAAGCTGCGTAGGCCCATGGCGGCTCAACCTTTCCCTCTCCCCGAGCCCCGGTCTAATCAACCCCTATAATTTATGCAGAAAATATGATTTATATTTAATTTCACCACACTTGCATTGTTAATTTGAGATGTAATTAACCCGTCGCTATGACAACTAATTTCGTGATGCCGTAAATTACCGCCGTCTTTTCATCAAAATTCAGTTACTTTGGCTCCTGTGTGCAATGTACTGATGCAATTAGGTTGCTAAGGGCAACCCAAAAGTGTTCAATTTCTTTTGTGTATCTGCACTGGGGTAGAAGCTCTGGTGTGTTATCCCAAAGTCCTGTTTTCTTTGGTAAAGAGCAGGGCAGACGAGTCCACGGAGGAATGTGCGTGAGGGAGACGGAGCGGAAGAGTGTCCTGCGCTGGGGTTTCCCTGCGCGAGCCTCTCCACCTCTCGGTGTGTTTGTTTCTCTAGTTGTTTTAAAAGAGCCGGGCTCCTGGTCACGCATGACCCTGTTTGTCTTAAGCCAGTGCTCTCTGCCTTCTTTCTCCCTTCCTCTCTCCCAGGCTTTCCTCCCTGATGGTCTGGGTTGAACCTGGGCAGGGAGGGAAGGCTTTCACTGCTGCTTTCATCCGAAACGCCAGCAACGCGCCTCAGCCCTTCCCTAAGAGTTTGTGTCCCTCTGAATTTGTGTGTGCGCGCAGAGAGAACTTGTTTATATAGATCTCCCCCCCCTGCTTTATTTAAAACAAAAACCCTCTGTGTTGCTTTTGTCACGTTAATTCCCATTTTGCCAACACCAGGGGCCCAGGCAGACGAGTTACCAAGGAACACAAAATTTTAATTAGTGTATTTTAATCATTCAGGCTTTCCGAGCTAATCCACATACCCTAGAGAATTCCCGAGATGCAGCACTGCTCTGCTTTACCATTTATTGTTGAGTCTATTATAATTACTGTTAGCAGGTGGGGACTGGGAGATGTTTATTATGAGTTTTTCATCTTTAGTATAATTACCGAAAAAAACAAAATAAAAAGATGTCGGTGCATTTTGTTTTCCTAGAGGGTTTTTTTGGGGGGGGTATTTTTCCTGTTCCTTGCAGGCAGGTGCTCACCAATTAGTGCCTTTTTCTCTGTTTTTATTTATTTTGTTGATCACTGACTCACCTTTACTTTTCCAGGATGGAAGCTAGAAGCCAGTGGCTCCTGGATGGAGTGAGTTTACCTAATTTAAGGCAAGAGATTAAGCTGGGACAGAACTAGACACGCTTGGGATCCCAGCCGCTGTGGGTGGGTAGAGTGTGCTAAGGAGGGATGTCTCCGTTTGAGGCGAGTTTGTTTGTGTTTTGCTCTCTTGCTGCTCTTTCTTAAGTGGTGGAGTTTCATCAGTGGGAGCGGTGGGAGTCGTGAGCAGGTAGGAGGGAGTGCCCACACGCAGGTGTGCGCACACAACTGCCCGTGCCGCGTGTGCGCCGGTGTGGGTGTGCACCTTTGGTGTGTCTCTACAAGGACGCAGTCACGATGGTGTGGAAAGTCAGAGCCCTTCGGTGAGCGGAGCCTGGTGAGGTACTAAATCTTTGGTGCACGGGGCGTGTTCAGGGCAGGGCAGGAAGGAGAGTGATTCCCTGAGCTCTGAAGTGTGATGCCTTTTATTCAACCTGGCCACCACAGAAAAAAAACTACTTCTGCCTTCTGAAGCCGAACTTTTCTGTGTGATCCTTGTAACAAGGTTCTAGGTTCTCGTTTCGCAGCTGTAGCTTGTAGCAGGGTGGGGAGTGTCTGTGCCTGTCCTCCAAGACCAGCTTGTAGGCGGGCAGGTTCCTTCTCCAAGTACAAATGCCTGGGAATAGAGTGAGGGGGATGCGCAGGCTGCAGGCAGTGCTGCTCCACTCCTCTCTGCGATGGCTTGGTAAAAGTTGGGAAAGGTGAGCCAGTCTGAGGGCATTAGTTCCCCATTATATGTCATGGCATCACCCAACATTTTTAATTTTATAACCTACGGAGTTCTCCAGGTTTCGTCTCAGTTTGGGGTTCAGACAGACTCTCACATCCCTGAACAAAATCCCTTCAGAGAGGCGGAGTGTCAGCGGCGCCCATGCCGGGCTTCTCCGGGAAAATGCCGGGCCGATCCCAGACAGCTCTGGTCAGGGCATCTTCCCCAGAGCCAAACCGCGCATTCACTGCCTCTCCCCACCTCCGAGCTGAAGCAGAGAAATGAGCCCCTTCTCCACCTTGTACTTTAAAGGCTGAGTGCAAACATTTTCTTCCCTTTGATGACGGTTTTCAAGTTTTCCTGGAAAATTCCACATCTCTGCATGAGGCCAGGGCCTTGGCTGAGGTGAGACCAAGCAGGATTAATTAATAAAGCTCAGTAGCTTACACAGGAACTCTGTAATATAATTACAGCTTCTGTAAAAAAAGGCCCTGGAGTCGGAGAAGGCTGTGAGAATCACACAGGGTTGGGAAGAGCGCCCTTCCAGCCCCGCATGCTTCCCCGCGCCCCAGCCTGGCCTTCCCCTTGCCTTCCAGTTTGGGAGCAGTTTGGGTGCCCCAAAGTGCCCTTTGCAACCGAACCGCTCTTTGGTCTTTGCTGCCACATGTTTGTGCTGTCGGCTTTCACCCCAAATCCGCTCCTGGGGCTCTTCCCATTGAGAGAGGCACCTGCTCCCAAGGTCGAACCTGCTGATTTTCGGGGCTCTTGTGTCTTCTGGCTGGTCAGGGTCTGGCTGTCAGCAGGGTCAGTTCTGGGGGGGTGTGGGGATGTCCCCCTCCTCCGTTTTCTCCCATCTCTTCGAGCTTTCTTCCTCCTGCTCGGAATCAGCCCCAGCTCCCGGGAGAACCCTTTGTGTCCCCTTCTGCACCCTCCTGCATCTCCCCTGGGCTCTGCCGTCCCGCTGCTCCGCTGGGCAGCACCGGCCCCAGGCGAGATGCAGGGAAGTGCCCGGAGCGAACTCTTCTGAAAGGGCCGGGGCCAGCTGGGGAGGGATCGGTCCCCCCCCGGGAGACAGGGGGGAGGCTTTTCTTCTGATTCCACCAAACTTTCCCACCCCGGCCGCGGCTCTACAAAGAGGCCCTGGCCCCGTGTGCGGGGCCTTCCGCACGGAGGGGTCTCGCCAGCTCCTCTTTATTGAGTCTTCAAGCGCTGGCAGGACACTCCATTAAAAAGCCATTCGCTTTTGTGTCGCCAGGCCCCCAGCCGGCTCCCGCTCATGTGACACTGGCCACAGTTGTAAAACAACAACACAAATAGTTGGCAACTACTGAGGGTTTTTTCAAACCAGGGTCGTCATAGCAACTTTCCACAGTCAATCACTGGCGAGCGGCCGGGAGGGGTGCTCTGAGTGGCAGGGCAGGACAGCCCGGCTGCCAGCCCTCTGCGGTCCCTGTCACAGAGACTCACCCGCCTCTTCTAATGCTTTTTGCCTCCTACACGAGTGGAACGCAGGCGCCTTCGCCGCGCAGAGCTGGCACGGGAAGGGCACAAGTCCAATCCCCGATGCTGGAGTTTCCTGGAGCGTGGACCCGGGCTGCGGGGTCCCCACTCCTGCTGGCAGGGAGCCACAGGGAGAATCCCTCAGCACCCGGCATCGTGCCAAAGGGGGCATCCACCCCCACCAGGGTTTGGCACAGTGCCGGGGGGGGCATCTGAGTCCTGCCCCCCCCCCCACACACACACCTGGCACGGTGCCGAGGGGCATCTGAGTCCCTCTGCCCGTGGCACCGTGCCCGGTGATCAGAACGTGGCACATTGTCCTTGCGTGTGGCTCCGCGCCAGGTTTGATCAGCACGATCAGCCGCTGTCGCGTCTTGCAGGATGCAGGACTAGGAAATGACTTGGTGCTCCTGAAAACTCCTCGGTTTGCGGGAGGGTGGGTGAATCCCACAGGGTCTGACGTGAACGAAGGAGGTGGTGGCACCACTGGCGAGAGACAGCTCTGCAGAGCAAAGAAAGTAGAAACCACACCTTTGTGGTGTGGGGCAAGGGCCACGTTAGGCGAGCAGGATGGGCTGCCCCACCGTGATGTGGGACCCAGCTGCCACGGGGAGCAAGGGGAGCACCTTCTCTCCTCCCATCCCTTGCCCTGCTCTTTCCTCTGCTCCCTGGTGGGTCCGCAGGACTGCTCAGGTATTGGTGCCTCTCTTGTCATCTCTTCTGGTCTTCGGAGCACCTCAGCGCTTCTGGGCTTTTATGATTCTGCTTTTATGACTTGATTGCTTTCTCCCATAGATCCTGAACACTTCCCGGGTCTTGTGAGATGTTGGCCTGGTACGTGATTACCCCAGAGCGGTAGCCGGGTGGTGCGTGCAGCCCAGCTCTCTTGGTTGGATGGTTCCCACCTGTGCAGACAGCCCATGGCCTGTGCTCCAGAAGACGTCGCTGGCTGTCACTTCTGTCCTGTGCTAGGCAGAGCAGACCTCGGGCTGCTGTTGTTGTCTTCACATCTCTCTGCTTGAGGTTCCCTGGCTGCCTCGAGTGACTCCTGGAGGGGAGGAATGTTAAAAATCCGCTCTTGTAGTAAGTTGGCACCATATCCAGCCACCGTCTGCTCTGTGCCAGAGCTTAGTAAAATGTTGGCGAGGACTGCGGCTCCGAACTCAAGGCCCCCCTTCCCCTTTTGTCTCAGTTGGTTTGGCAATTGCACGGTGGTAACACAGCTCAGGGTGGCACAAGAGCTTTGCTGCCCAGATGCAGCTGGAGAGTGGAAAGGGATTTCCAGGCAGAGCAAATGATAAAGGGAAATGGGATGTGAGGTTCTGTGGCAGCAAGCCAGGGCCACACCGGGCACTTTGCTAACCCTGGCACCTTCGCAGTGACTGCAGAGGATGGATGTGCCCCGTGCAGCCTCAGGGGAAGGTGCTGGGGGTGGGTTGTCCCTTGGCTGCTGATGAAGTGAGAGGCTTTGCAGGGAGCTCTTGAAGGAAGGCAACGGCTGCTGCTCGGCTTCGGGTGTTGTAAATCCTATTTGTTGGCACTGGGACTACGTGCACGGGAGCTGCTGGCCTGGGCAGGGGAGGAGTGATGCCGTCTCCTTCACTTTGTTGCTTTGCATCTTCGTCGCTCTGTCTCACTTCTCTCATTCATTTGTTCTTAATTATTTGTTAATTTCCTTCCTTTCTTCCTCAATTTGTTCTCTCAGTCATTTGCTCTCTCATTTGCTTTTTCTTTCTTTTGCTGCTGCTGTTTGCCACTTAATTTCCTTCTTTCATTCCTCTCCCCCTTGGTTGTTCTTTCTCTCATTCCTTCTGCTTTTTTCTCTTCTTCCCTCTGCCCTCCCCTGGGCATTTTCAGTATCTGTAGCTTTTTCATTGCGTTGCTTCAAATCCCAGGTGTGTTGCTTTCCTTCAGAGAGAGATGCCTCGCTCTTCTAAGTGGAGCTCCTGCAGCCACTGCCCCTGCGTGCAGCGCTTGGCAGAGTGTCCCTCACCTTTGGGCTTTGGCTTTAAACTTCAGGGGTGGCCTCGGTGAGCGAACACTTTGTGGGGGCTGACACTGAGAAGGGAAGGAGCAAACAGCACTGGAATCCTGCCCCTGAGCGGTGGTTCCTGGCCAGGGAGCGGTGGTGGGAGCGCTCCCAGCCCTGCTCCTTGCCCGCTGTGCCCGCTGGATGGGCACTGGCAGGGGAAGGAGGACGAGGTGCGTCTGTGACCCGGGCGATGTGTGCGTACTCACGCGCGCGGGGTGGCCTGTTGGGCCGCCACAACGCTGGCACGTGCCATCTCGTGCGGCCACGCTGGTGCCGAGACGCCGGCACCTGCCTCCCACCCGCCTCCGCTCACGCTTCCCCTCGCCTCTCCCGTGTCTCCCAGCCGCAGGCCGTCGCGCGTGGGGTCGTGCGCCTCCGGCCGGCCCGCGGGCCGCCTCCGTGCATCCTCCGGCAGCTCCCACGCGCGTTTCGCCCTCCTCGGCAGGCGTTTTGGTCTCGCACGTGCCCGTGCACATCTGCGCTCGCGTGTCGCCGGCGCGCACGCCGCTGCCGACATGCGCCGGGGCTGCCTCCCCCGCGCGCGCTGCCATGTGCGTTCCCATGCGCTGGGGCTCGCGGGCTGCCATGCAGTAAATTATCTCCCCCCTGCGCCCCACCACAGCCCCCCTCCCCAATACCCAGGCCGGCTAAAGTGCTGTAACATAGTAGCTGCCTGAACTCCGATTCAAAGGTTAATATCAAAATCTGGAGCGGATTACCTAAAAATTACTTACAACACCATTAAAATTCTGAACTCTTTTTGTTGTGGCTGTAAATTAATTTAAAATGTCAGTTTTTCTGAGAAATCCAATAAGAAATTGAGCCAACGGAGCAATCTGTAAACTGTCTGGCACAGAGGAAAGTGTGTCTTTTCAATCGACAAGAAAAAATATGGGGCTTAACTGGAACCATATGGCAGCGCACTTGAGAGAAATCTGCTGGAGAGGAGGGAGGGGAGGGGGAGCCCGTGCAGGCGGGAGCAGCGGGAGAGCTGGCGGCTCGTGTGGGAGAGGAGCCGGGGCCGCCGGGCGTGGGGACCGGTGGGACAGGTGCATGGAGGTGGCCCCGAGGAAGCACGAGAGCTCTTTGCACCGCGGAGACCCCCACGGTGACAAGGCATCCCGTGCGGGACGCAGCGGAGGTTTTCCCGAGGTCCCCGCAGACAGACGCTGGGGTGAAGGGGCGTCTAGTTTGGGGACGGGGCTCTGTAGGAGGTGCTGAAGATCTGAGCAGTGAGGGCAGCTGGAAAATGAGGTGTTAAAGTGGATTTTCTTTGGCCTGTGGCCCACGCTAGCCCACCAGCATCCTGCCACCCAGCTCCTTCAGCAGCCTCCCAGCGTGGCCCCGGCAGCCGGCATCCGCTTTGGCAGGAGGTGTGGGGATGGCGTGGCCCAGGGGTGGCTTCTTAGCTCTGACCCCGAGGCAAGGTGGGCACTGGGAGGCTGGTGGGGAAGGGCTGCGACTCCCCACGCCCTTCCCCAGCCCCCTCTGCTTTGGCTCGCCTCCCCGCAGCATTCCTCGTGCTGGTGAGAAACCCTGCTTCCCCTCCGCGTCTCCTGCCTGCCGACATGTGTTACCCATTAGGCCTTAATTTCAGAAGATTTACAACACATTAAGTAATTTGTAGGTTATTTCAACTTTAATCTGCTGAAGTCGAGAAAATCAAAATTAAATTCAAAACACACGGATCTTCAAAGTACTGGGATTGGGGACGGGAGGAGGGTGTTTACCAGCCCTTGCTTGTCTCTTCTCCCAGGCCGCTGCCTCTGGGTCTCCTGCCCCCTCCTGCGGGGCTGCCCTTCCCGCCACCTTCACTGCTCGCAGCGGGGGTGAGGGCTCCACAGATGGGATCCAGGGGCAGCTTTGGTGGAGGGGTGTCAGTGATCACAGGATGATGTCCTTTGGAGGTCTTCAGACCGATTGACCGCCTCCGTGGCGCAAGAGGGAACGCGTTGGGCCTGGCAGTTTCTGCAGCCCCCGTGGTCGTGTCTGTCATCAGCTCAAGCGGCAGATGCGCCGACGCTCCCTGTACTCTGGAGACGAGGGATTTGCCTCTCTGCGCCTCGCTTCCCTGCCTCTGTGTTGGGAGGAGTATCGTGCCTCGTGAGCCTGGGGGTGCTGAAGCTGTACGGCGTCCAGGGGCTGTGGAAAGGGAGACTGTCTGCCCGAAGGAGCTACAAGAGAGGTGAAGACCTGGGGACAATTGTTGCCGGCTTTCCTGGTGCTCTTCTGCATCCACTGGCCAAGGGCATTTCTGTGACTTTGTCTCTCTGAGGAGTATTCCTCTTGCTGAAAAGGGGTTGCCGTGATGCCCTTCATCTGTTTTTCTTCTTCCATCTGCAAGGAAGATCATGGGAACGCTGTCCGGGTTGTGAATCTCTGGTTGGAGATAGCCCCGCGGGGTTTATCAAGAATTGCCACCTGTGTGCTGAGCATGCCTCCTGCCCCGAGCAGGATCACATCATTGACAGCTTTCAGAACTGGTCTGATCATTCATTTCAATGATTAGAAAAACCAGAACTGAGATCTTCCTTAAACTCCTGGGGTGGGATAATGAACTGGTTGAATCACAGAACTGGGAGTCGTTTCTGATGAACAGAGACTGTTAAGGCAGTATCTTCGGGCTCAGGAGATCTGAGATTTGGCTCGGATCTCTACTGTGCCAAGTTCTGTGTTGATCTGAAGCAAATCGCTTACCCCAGTTATGCCTCGGTTCCCCGCCTGTGTAGCTGAAATAATGCTCTCGGAGGAGAGTTGTGAGGGTGGCTGTGATGGGTGGTGGACTCGGCTGGGCCTTGTGTGGCTCTTAGAGCAGAGTCCCCAGGTGGTCCCAGTGCCTCCGTTCCACATGTGCATGGGGGAAATAATAGCTTTTTTCTCTCCCCAGAGTTTGATGAATGGAAAGTGTGTGTGTGTCACAGTTTTGCTATTTCGCACTGATCTCTCCACCCACATCCCAGACGGTTTCCGGGTTCCCAGCCCACCAAATCCCTCAGGCATCTCTTCAGGGGCCCTTTCCTCTTCCAGTTTAGTGCCGCCTTATCCCAGAGCTGGGTGGCGGGGTGCAGCAGACATCCCATTTGGGAGCAATCCAGAACTGCTGAAAGGATGAGCGTGCTGACTAGTTGGTTTTCGTGCGTCCCTGCGTTGCAAGGGTGCTCAGCCCAGAGCTGACTCTGTTGCCTTGACTGTCTGTGAGCCAGATCCCCTGGAAGTCGGCTTTATCAGGAAGTGTGTCATTGGCTTACACTTTGGGATACGAGCACTTTTGAGGGCGATGTCCCCAGTTCTGCTCCAGCGAGGAATCTGGAGGTGCAGGAAGTCTTCAGGCATGTAACGCTTCATCTACATCTGTAGGTTTTCCTGCTTCAGGCCTGAATACCTGGCTCTGTCCATCTCATCTTCTTGCCTGTGCTGGGAAATTTTTATCAGTACCATCACAGATTTGTATTTTCTCTGAGATTACTTCACACACCTTACACAGCTGCTCTGACCTGTTTAAGGGGGTAGATGTGGATGCAGATGTGGAGCACGACTCCTGTGTTTTACACAGACCACTGGGCAGCCATCGGAGTAGGAACTTTCAGTCCCTTTTGGCCTGGGTTGGTTTTAAACCAGATGTCAAAGCATGTGTGGTTTAAAACAGAAATTGTTTTTCTAGTCTCTGCAGAGTTCATCTCCTGGGTCTTCTCTTTGCAAGGAAGGAAGAAAAGGATTTGTGTAGAGTGGTTGTTTGCTAACCCTTGTGAAAGTCTTGTGTAGAAAAGGTAAAAATTAATTTTGATATGTATTAGCTGGTCAAGCTGAACCCTAGAGACCACCTCAGATTCACTGTAATAAGCTGAAATACATGTTAAAGCTGCAACCTGCCTTATCCACATGAAGTATGTCCCCGTTGAAGCAGATGGCAAAACTCCTGGTCACTTCATTAAGACCTGATTTTCACTTCATTTTTAATGGTGTTGGGAATCTGCCGTCTTCCGTGGTGCAGGCCTGTCCTAAGACCCCGAAAGTTAAATACTTCTGCCCACCCCTCGCTCAGCTGTGGGTGATGGTGCGAGTCCGTGGGGGTTTTTTTGGTAGGGGAGTTTCTTTTTTGGACTGGAGGGGCTGCAGAGAGGTCTCCTCCCAGCAGAGGAACAGCGTTCGGCAATGAGGCCGCACTAAGGGCTGTGACGTGCTTCGGTTACTGCCCAGCCCCTTCAGTTTCCTCCCACCCGCTGCCCAGGAGTGTACAGGGTGATAATACCCACTGCCTTGTGGGGGCTGATGATAGTGGAGATTGGCAGAAAACGTAAGGATCCCGTGGTGGAAGGCGGTGTAGTGGAACATGAGCACGCGCTCTGACAGTCCTGATGCCATTTAGTTCATGTCTAGTGCCCTTGATCCTCTCGTGAAGATCAGGGAAAGTTCAGACTTTATGCAAGGCAAAGGAGCATTATTGCCCTCTTCAAGCAAAGGGGAAATCAAGTCACAGGAAAAGTTAAATGAATAATTTACAGGTGTTCATGAGCCTTTGGCAGAGCAGGGAGTGGTGCTTGAGCACCCGCCTCTCAATCCTCTGCTCTAACTTCTAGATCAAACGTTCCCAGACTTCTTTCAATGGATGGGAGGCAGCTGAATAGAGAGTTGGCCTGATTGATGCCCTTTCTGTACATAATCTCAGAATCTCCCCGTGGCAATTCCAGCAATTGCTTACGTGGGAGGTAATGGCAGGAAAATACTCACAGTAGGATTTGTATGTGCTTTGTGTTTGCCTAAACCTGATCTCCTTGAAGTCCCAGAAGTTTAACTAGCCACTTCAATGCCAGCAGAATTGACCCTAGCGCTGGGCATTTTTGCAAGTCCATGTCTTCTCCATTGCTTTGAAAGCAGGTGGGTAGCTGGGGAAAGGAGGAGGAACCATCCATATGTGAGTAGTCAGCTCTCTGTCAGGTGATTTTCTGAGCCAAGTATCAAGGCAAACACCCAGCAGCTGGGAACCTCTGCTTTCAGACCCTGCTGCCTTTAGAATATATCATCCCTGGTCTCCTTATGTGTCTTGGACTCTAAAATATGGTAATCTCTGGGTTTCCTGCTCACCAAATGGTGCAGGGGAGGGGGCTGTGCACGCTTGATCTCCAGGGGAAGTGCAGCCCGTGCAGCATCGGGTGAGCGGAGCAGCCCGGCAGCTTCTCCCCTCCCCTGTGAGCTTTGACCAAGTCTAAGGCCTCACGGCTCAGGCGGGCGTGCTCGGCAGTGGCTTTAAACCGGCTAGCCACAGCATGGGCAGCACAGAATCTGATACAGGCTCATTGCCCAAGGCTCAGCTCAGCTTCTCTGGAAGGTTTTGCAGCCCTCACGGAGCAGGTACCCAAGGCAGCCGTTTAAAGCTGCGGTGTTGACGTAGTCTTGCTGGCTTTCTGTCTTCTCCTTCCATCTTCTCCCTCTCTCTGTCCTCTGTGCTTTATACTTTCTGGTGGCTGAAGAGGTGGTACCTCCTGCAAACAGTGCACGCAGTCTGTGTTTGCAGGGTATGGCTGAGACTGGGATAGGTAATTTGTCCAGTTTGGTATCGAAGGTCACATGTGAAAGTGTGGGTGTGCTCTTTCCCAGCCTGGTGGTGTTTAGTTCAGTGTCTTTGGACCAAAACCACTTGAACTGATGAATTAGAATGAGTTCCTGGAGTGGAGAACATGATCCACAAACGCTGAGCTGGGCAGCAGCAGTGAGATCCCAGTTAGGTCCATCTTCTGCGGGCACCTCTCCCTGAAAGTGCGAGACGCCGTGATGCTTCCTCGGCGCAGTTTGTGACAGTGCGGAGAGAACGAGAGAAGATGGGCACTGGTCCTGAGGCTTTGGGGGCATGACAACAGCTTGCCCAGAAAGCACAGAAGGGGCCGTGAAAAGCTGCTTCCGAGTGGCTCCACCAGTTGGGCTGGGAAGGGCTGGAAGCTGGAGGGGCTTGGCGTACAGCGGGAAGGAGGCCCCGGCTCAGCCGAGCGTGCCAGGCAGGTAGCTGGTTGCCCTGTTTCTCCTTGGTGTCTGCTAGTCTCCGAGTCCTGGTTCACAGCTCCCTGCAAGCCAGGGATGGAGGAGATCCTATGAAAATGATGATATGTGACAATCAGTCACAGCAATTAGTGTTTTGGTTAACAGGCCTTTTTTGTTTTCTCTCACCCAGACAGAATGTCACAAATAAATCCTCGCCTGCATTTGCATATTAATTGGATCGGAGACGTCAAGCATCTTTCATTAAAGAAAATGATCTGCATATTTGGAGACATAAAATAGTTATTTTGATGGGTTTTTTTCATAAGATCAGGGGGTGGGGGAGGAAGGTGATGGGAGCAGTGGAAATTGAGGTAGAGCGAAGGCAGAGAAAGCAGCTTTTGCGGTTAACCCCTTGTGGCCCAGAACGAGCTGGTGCCCAAAGCAAAAATAATGATATAAATAAATAAGTGGTGGGGCTCCAAGTGGCTTGTAGAACCCTGCAGCATTCTCTCGGTAGCTTTGTTCTCGGGGCCTTGGTGGTGGTGGGCAGCCACAAACGCACTTCCAAATGTCTTCCCCTGCCAGCTCTGTCTGGCCACAGAGTTGGGTTGTTACAGGCCCCTCCTCGTCACCTCTTTCATGGGAGCCCCTTGCCTGTCCTGTTGGCTGCTCCGCGTCAGGCCCTTTGGATGGCAGAAGCTGCGGGAGCCACGTGCTATGGGCGCCCTGAGCGCCCAAAGCCATCAGTGGCTCCCAGAACCACGGTGTGCCTTGGGGGAACCCCCCGCCCGCTCGGGCAGCCACGCTGGTTGGGCAGTTGGGCATGAGAAGCTCATCCTTGCACTCAGGTCCTGCTCCCCTTGCCGCCGGCTCGAGTGCGTGAGGTGGCAGAGGGCTGGGGCTGGGTGTTGGCTCCCGGTCAGCTGCCGTGACCTGGGTCACCATCAGCTCTCTCTGTTCTTCCAGAGGTGGCTTTTCTCCAGATAGCCCGTGGCAGCGCCTGTGTGTGTGGATGAAGGTGTGAGTTGTGGCTGCGGTGGTTGCTCTCTAAGCCCGAGCTGTGCCCAGAGCTGCTGCCCAGGGCCGTGCAGGGGCCTCAGCTCTCCAGCATCTCTGTAGGGGTGTGTGCGTGTGTGGTTCCAGACAAAGCTGCTTTTCATCCTGCTGTCCAGGAGCAATGCATCTGTCTAAAACCATGGGACAGCTTGTTCTCTTTGTCTGGTCTGCAGCTCGCTTAGGGAACGAAGGCTTGGGTTGAGGCAGGGAAAAAACTTTCCCAGTGTCCCCAATCCAAATCAGCGGTGGTGTACGTGGTAGGTAGGAGGGTTCACTTTTTAACTCCTGGATTTATACCCCTACCCCAGACTTTGAGTAATTTTTTGCCTTCATGTTGGCAGAAGCACTGCCCAACAGCCCAGGGCGGGATGCAAGGAACCTGACCCTCTACTTGTGAAACTGTCTGGGGAATTTCTGTAGGCAGCGTGCAGTGGCTTGAGATGGATTTTGGCCAGGACACTGAGGTTAACGCTGCAATGGGATCCAAGGGTACATTCGCATGAATGTAAATGATCATGTTATGGCAGATTAGCAAGTTCCCGCTTGTTAGCCGTGCTGCGGTGTGGGACCACGAGCACGCTCCTCGCCTGCTGCAAATTCCAGGTAAAATGCATTAACTCGCAACCGCTGCAAACATGGGCTGAGGGGCTGCGCTCTTCTTTGCAAGTTACCGCGGCATCAGCAAGGACCCTTATCTAACAAGTGACTTGAGTAGCATCTGCTCACATGGAGACCTCCCTCCCTCCCTTGAGCCTAGTGCTGTCCTCGCCTGCTGCTTGGGTGGTGTGGACCAAAGCCTTCTCCAAGGTCTTTTCACTGAGGTGTCCCCAAAGCCTAGCTGCTCCGAGCCGACAGGTCTGGCAACAGATTTGGTTTTGCAGGTTCCCAGTGGCTCTCCCTTCAGAGCTGCCCTCAGGAGCCTCAGCTGAGCATTGCAGAGGAACACAAGCTTGGGATTCCCTGCCCAGTGCTGCAGGTGACGGGAGCTGGCAGCCTCACCAGGAGAGCAAAGAGTGGCCTCTGGCCCCAGGGATGCTAGGAGAGGAGCCTGTGGAGGGCTCCCTGCTGCTCGCTTGTGAACAGAGCCTTGGGTGGCACAGCTTCAACTCTTCCTGGAGTTTCCACTCTCCGCAGGAGTGCTGCCTGAGGTTGGGTCAGGGAGAAGGTGGCGAGAGCCAGACGTGTTTGCAGTCATGGCACATCAGCTTTGGCACGCTTTGCTTCGTTCTTTTAAAAGCTAATCCAAGCCAAAAAGGACCCCTGAGGACATCTGCTGGGGTCAGTTTTGAGGAATTCCCATCCCGGTGCTTTAGAAAACAGGCGCTTTGGTTCAGAAAGCCCACCCGCCTGTCGGGCAGAGCTCTGGGCTGGCCATGGGACAGCCTGGTGTGAGCAGACCTCCCTGAGGCCTCGTTTGCTCAGGGGAGTTTCCCCACATGCCAGACCCGACTCTGTCTTGGAGCTGAGAGAGTGAGGGCAAAGCGGAGGCTCTGGTTAGACGAGTACTCCGGAGCTGTCGGTAATGGAGTATGCAGCGTGGGGGCTGCTGGGGCAGGTTTAAGGAAATCAGCTGGGAATAGATGAGAGATAATTTGCCTTATCAGAGTGCGAGGGAGCAGGTCTCTCTGGGCGTCTGAAATGACTGCCAGAAGGTGGGGAAGACGGTACAACCCAGAGCATGTGAGTGCTGGTTTGGGGACCCAGCTTCTTTTCTTGGCTCTGCCACGACCCACCTAACCTTAAACAAGTCATCAAGAGATGAAATCATCTTTCTCAGCCTTGATTTCCCTTTGCCTGCCTCTTAGATTTTAGCTCAGCCGCCTGAGGCCAGGGGCTGGCTCAGCCCTGGTATTCACCTGGTGCACGAGGGGTCAGACCTCTTGGGGTGGCTGTACCGGAGGGTGGGAGGCTGCCTTCCCTCTGTCCTTGGAATCTCAGCAGGAAGGGCTTTGGCACATGATAAAACCTTCAAGGCACTCTCTTTGGCAAAAGGGTTCGGCTCCCAGCTCCAGAGAGCTCTGTCCTAGACGAAGGGACTGTGTTTCACACCCCTGTACTGCCTCGCTTAGCCATGGTTTCTCTCTTCACCCCACACATCAAGGCATGTTGCTGGGTTTTTTTTTCAGAATCCTGATCCTAGGAAGCCATCAGTATCCAGGGAACTTTATCACACACACTCGAAATAACCCAGAAAGCTGCCAGCCCCATATTAGGGAATGAATCCCAGTCGGAAAGTGAAGTGAATGCAAAATTTATTGACAGGCTACTGTGACTGCAGGCATTTTGTGACCCAGCCCCCTCCTTTACCTCCACTCCTCCCCATGAACAACAACCCACAAACCCTCTTCAATCCTGCAGCCTTTATATTTAGCACGTCTGGGTCCCTTGTCTCAGCTCCCAGCACTCACAGTGTGCGCAGGAGCCTTCCCAGGGGACTGGAATACAAACTGCAGGCGAGGAGGTCTGCACAGCGTCCTCCCCGTCTGCCCCACACCCAGTCCCCTCCGTCCAGCAGCTCAGTACGAATGCAAATACTGCTTGGTAAAAAAAAACAAAAACAAACAAAGCCCGAACACCTGCCAGCCTAAAAATTCTTTTCCTGAGCTCAAACTGGTGCAGGGTTTTGCTGTCCTTGTGACTCCGGTGCAAGGCAGGACGATTGGGTGGTGAGAGCAGGAGGTGTGCAGGAACGAGCTGCTCCTCAGTTCTGCCAAGGACGGTGCTATCTCAGTCAATCATGTTAATCTTCAGTGACTAAGTTTCCCCATTTGTAAATCTCTACCATCGCTGCAGCCTCCGAATGCCTTTCATGTCTGCTGGTGAGTTTCCTGGAGAGGTTCATGGAGCTTCTGGAGGTTCTGCTTGAGTGTAAAGTTCTGCTTGAAGGGGGCATTTGGGATACTCACTTGTGCCTTTTAAAAAATGGTTTTGTTTAAGAATTTTGTTCTGCTCTTCCTTGAGAGGAGAGGTAGACATTCAGGAGTATCTTCTGTGAGATAGCATGGGTTTAGGCGTGAGTTGCTGTAGAGATGTGAAATGTCGCTGTACTATATATGTATTAGGTTCTAGGGGAAAGAAGCAAAGTGTAGGATGTGCGTTAACACTTGCGTTGCACATGGTAATTTTTCCCTTGTAATTCTCGTGAGAGGCAGGTGACTCTCAGGATCGTGCTGTACCAAAGCACAGAAGGGTTCAGTGTCAGACCGTGGCCACCGAGGGACTGACTCTGCACCTAGCGAGGGCTGGAGCTCCCATCTGCCTTCTTCCCTTCCTGCCAGCCGGTCTGCCTGGGCTCCTCTGGGGCTCCTTGGCCTGAGGACCCCTCTGGTAGATGGAAAAGAACACGAACAAAGACAGAGGGAACATCTTGCAAGAAATTTTCACCAAATTTTGACCTAGGGGCAGAGACCCCAAAGAGACTCGGTGGAAACTTGTAGACTGCTAGATGGGCAGCAAAAGATGCGCTTGGTCTGCAGCCCCTACATCTCTCTGCTAAGGTAGCCAGAGGTGACAGCCTGCGCCAGTCAAGGTGCCGGCTTCTCGCAGGTAGCTGTCTGCCTCCCCGGAGCTGGACTGAGCCCAGTCCCACCTCTTTGACTCGCTTTGCGTGAGTAGAGGACAGCCATCGGTGGTCTGCTCCCTTCCAACCCGTGGGCTGACCCTGTCCTTGCTCTTGCTTTGCACCAGAAACTGCAGAGGACTTTTGAGTTCACCCCTGCTTTACTCTGTTATGGATGTAGAGGAGGCTCAGCCCTTGGCCGGCGTTCAGACAGGTGACCTCTGTGTCCCCACAGATCCTGCCGGCGCAGCCACGTGCAGGGGCTCTGTGTGCTGTGTCCCTGTCCCTGTGTCCCCTCGCTGCCTGCGAGGAGGAGGAGGTCCCTAACGCCCTGCTTGACATTTGGGATGTGCAGCTTCACTGTCTTCCCGCTGATTTAGCCATCTGTGTCACCAAGACATATCAGCACTGGGACAGATAACTCCATTTCTTAAAACCCACTAAAAGTAGAAGGGGCAGCGAGGTGCGCTGCTGGAGGCTGAGGTCACCTCAGAGGAAGGCACGGCCACCCCCAGCAAGTGAGGGGACGGCTGGAGTTGTGTGGGAGAGGGGGAGAGCTCAGGTCTGAGGGCTGGCTTGGTTTGGGGAAAGCCACGTCTCTATGAGCAGGAGTTGCCAGCAGAGGAGGGTTTCGTGGTTTGTGGTGCATTCAGCTCAGCGGACAGGAACTACAGATTGTCTCTTTTCAGCGCCTGCTGTCCTTTAGCAGTCGGCCGGCACCATCAATCACACCCAGACACCATCAGGAAATGATTCCCAATCAATTATAATTGCTCTTCACCTACTTCCTGTATAAATCACTGATGTTTTACTGCCGATGCCACTGGAACAGGGGAGCGAGAGTCTCTTCCCTCAACTTTCTGTGTGTGTCTCGGGCCCACCCACCGAGTTCCTTGGGATGGCCCTGCCGGGCTGAGAAACAGCAGGTGATTGGGGTTTAAAAGCATCAGCAGGTTTTATTGCTCCTGGAAGCAAAGGACGAGTAGGAGGAGGAGGATGTTGTGTGCTCTCCACATCTCTGGTATCAGTGGGCAGGCGGGGAGGGGGGCTGCGAGGCAGAGCCCACGCCTTTGGCGTTCAGCTGGTTGCAGAGGTTTCGTGCCCAGGCAGTGGGAGCAGAGCTCTCATTAACACCGGATTAGGTCCTAAAACAGCCTCTCCCAGTGGGATCCCACATGGAAGTTACCAGACAGGTGTTCTCACTTGTCATTCTTTTTCACCTTCCTCTCTTTTCTTGTTTCTTCTTCTTCATCTCCTCCAGGCTCGATTGCTTGGTTGGCAAGGAGAGGTGCTGGTGGTCAGACCTGGCTTTGAAACAGAGTGTGAGACCCAGCTAAAACAGCGGAGACCTGGCGCTGTTTGACTTTTATGGTATCAAAACCCCACAAGCTCTTTTGTTGAAATCTCATCAGCGCGTCCGATGGGATGAAACACCTTTTGGGAAGGGGAGGTCGGGGACCCAAACATCCTTTTGGAGAAGGGCAGAAAGCCAAGCTGGAGAGGAGAGCTGCTCGGGGGCCAGGGCTGGGCGCGGGGCGGGATGGCGTGCGGCAGGGAGCCGTGCCAGCGCGGATCCCGTTTGGCCTGCGCAGCCGGCGTGGAGGTGGGTGTCTGGCGTCGGCGGAGCCCGACCGGGCGCGAGCGCGCCGGGGCAGGCGCGGGCGGGCGGGCGGCTGCAGCGACTTCCAGGCGGATGATTATTTTATGGAGTCCTCAGAAGTCCAAAGTTATGTGTGTTTGTTAAGCGCCGTAACGCTGAGTTTATTTAATGTGGTTTTAACTGCCGCACGCTTTTATAAATCAAAATAATTAAAAATAATAAATTTGAAGGTTAAACAACAGCCTGCGCTGTGGCAAAGAGGAGCGAGAATGTCTCCGGGCCGTGTTTGCGGGGAGGGAAGCGGGGGTTCCCGGCGGCTGTCGCATCGCTGGGGGATGGGGCAGGTTTCAGGCGGGTGCAGCAGGGGAAAGGCAGTGCCAAAGTCCGGGCTGCGGCACAGCCGTATCTTTTCACACCCTGTCGAGGCCATCGTGAGGAAAAGCTCAATCCAGGGGGCAATGGCAGCCCCAGTTGCGTCTTCACGACAGCCCAAGATCTCCGGTTCCCTTCCCCTTCCCCCGGTTTGAAAGCACCTACAGACACTTGGGCTCGCCATCCTCCTCATAGGATTTTCCGGCTATCGATATTCTTCTTGTTGCAGGGCATTTCTATTGACGCCACATCTCAGCCTGCATTATTTACACAGTAGCTATTGAATCTGTCCCAGCGCTCGGGACAGCCTGACAGAACCCAGCCTCCCTCTTTAAAGGTTAAACAGGCCGGGTCCCCTCGCGACTTGGGTTTGGTGCTTGGGAAACGCAGGGCTCTAGACAGCTACCTCCCCCCCCGGGCCCCCCCTTTCCATTTTAGCTCAGGAAGGTTACCCTGAGGCGCCTGGGACTGGGAAGTGGAGGGTGCTGGAGAGTGTGTGTGTCTCTTTAAATGCTCTTTGTGTCAGCGTGATAAGGAATTTGATGGCTTTATCAGAAATACCAAAGCTTTATTTAGCAGGGTGAGGCGAGCGCCACTCGGCTCCGCACAATCTGCTGATAAATTGGGGAAAAAAAAAAAAAGCAAAAAAAAAAAGCTAAAAAGGCAGTGGGGGGAGGAAAGTCTAAACTTTCCCTGATTGCATTTGGGCATGGCCCAGCTTCCAGGGGACGTGGAGCTGGGCACATTCCCTGCCTGACTACAGGCGCTCGGGATGGTGAGGCCAGGTGTGTATCACTCGAGTCTTTGCTCGAGATCAGAGCTCTTTTAAAGATTAGAAGCAACTTAGTTTTATTCTGTTTCATCTTTTGGTGTCCCCACTGTTCACCTAGTTCTATCTCTTCTTTTTCTTATCTTGTCCCCAGTTTGCTGCACATCTCATCTTGCCTTTCTCCTCTGCCCGTGGTGCTCAAGCATTTTTGGCCAGTGTCTGGCATGTCATACATGTCTTCAGATATAAAATTTTTCTGTCCTTCAGGCTATGGGTCTCAACAAGAGGTTTGGGGTTGGCTGGTCTCTGGGTCTCATACCCTGGAAAGAGCTCTTCCACCAGCTCCCCCGTGGAAATCTGCTGCTTTGTCCTTGCCTCCAAGGAAGGACTCGGTACACAGGAGCAGAGCAGCGCCTGGGTTCACGGCAGAGCAGGAAGGAACGTGCAAGGTTTTCCAAAGGATGCACGTTGCCGTGGCTCCACCGAGGTCAAAGGAGTTGTGCTGCCTCACCGAAACGAGCCTGGCCCCATGTTTCTGTAGCACTGTGAGATCTGAGTTAGGAGGAGCTGGAGAAAGACCCAGTATTTCTCCTGATTTTTGTTTATCTTTAACACATGACATCTATTATATATTGTTACCATGTTTTGTTGTTCATCGCGTGCCTGCGAGCGGGCCACACACATTGTGACAGTTCTGGTCCCTTCCTGATCTCGTGCCTCCACACCTTTTCTTTCCATCCTTCTGTTCATTCTTACTCCTCCTCTTTCCTTTCTCTCTTTCTTTTGATTTTTTCCTCTCTCCTCTGCTTGCACGCACGCACACACACAAGCACTTACACATACAGAGCCCTTTCACAGTTGGATCATCTGTTCTTGGCTCTCGCCCACATCTCTTTTTGATGTGGTTTCTCAAGGGTTTGGGCCAAGTCCCCCATTTCTCTCTCTGTCATCAGGAAGCCTGCTGCAGCCTCTGATTCCAGCCGGATCTGGTTAACTCTCTCTTAGGAAACCTTGCCACCTACCAGAGCAGAGCTGGTGCTGTAAGCCTGGCCGGAAAGGAGGAAGAGGGCTTGAACTGCTCTAAGTTACAGCCTGATGTTCTGGACAGTTACTCGTGGTTTACACTAATGCCCCTGAGCATGGAACAAGGTCCTGAGTTGATGCAGCACGGAGTGTCCGGAGGGACTGGCTGTGGAGCTGCTCCTTTAGAAGATCTGTTTCCCTTGTTGGGGTTGTGTGGTGCTTCTCCTCTGCCAAGATGACAGCAAAGGGGCAGCACCGTCAGCTCTAGGCAGGGCTCTGGCTCTCAGCTCTCATTTTGGGGCTTCTCATGAGGACCTAAGGCACATTCGACCATGGTCTCCACCTGGGGCATCTTTTGGCTCGCTCGAAGCCCTGTCTAGTGCGTCGCTGTCCCTCTAGCTACTGTGTGAGAGAGTAACCTGTTCGCTTGAGCACCGAGTCTGAGAGACCCCTGGTCCCTGGGAAATGCAGCTTTCAGTCCTACAGGCGATTCATCCTCCTTTGGAAGGCAGCCTAAAGGTGGTGTAATTGTTTGTGTGAGAGGGCGAGTAGACAACTTTAGAAGAGGCTTAACGGCAATTAGGTTTAAATGACCCCTCTTCTCCGGCAGGTTTCAAAGATCCCAGGTCGCTTTTGGGAAGAGAGGCATTCCTGAGTACTCCCTGCCTGATTTCTCTCTCGGTGGCAGCAGAGCGGCTGCATCGCAGCTGGCTTCGCTCCGAAGTGCGTTGGAGTCCCCTGGGGGCTGCTGTTAATAGTTGTGCTTTCAGCAGAGAGCGGGTGGATTGGACAAGAGGACAGGGGCAGGGGACACAGCCCTCTCTTCCCAACACCCTCCTGTGAACTGCCTGCTCAAGCTGCTGTTGTGGCTTGACTCAAATCCTGTTAAGTCGGCAGCAAAACTTTCACCAGCCTCAGCCCATGGGCCAGTAAAGAGCAAACATTTTCAGTCGGGTCATTTCCAGGGCCTGGGATGGCTTTAGGAAAGAAATACCTGGGAGACGGTTTGCTTTAATAAAATGGGGAGAGAAGTGAGAGTAGATTGCTTTGGGCATGGGTAATGGGGCATGGAGACCTCGCTGACTCAGCCAGCGCTGCAAACTCTGTCCTGGTCACTCAAGCTGTGGCCGCTTGTCCTCTTGTCTGAAATGAGCCCATCATCTCAGCCTGCTGCCCAGCAGGCTCGTGTCCCCTGCCACAAAGCATCTTTCCATGTGGCACTAACTGGCCCTTGCTGGCTGCACCAGCCAGGAGCCAGAGCCGGAGAACCCTTTGGCTTCTCTTGCAGCTCCGTGCCGAGGTGGGACAGTTTGCCCCACGGCTGCCCAGCGCTGCTCCGTGCACGCAGCCTGCACGCGAACTTTGTGTTTGCTGCGGCCGGTGGTCCTGGCCTAAATTTGTTCCTTTCTAAAAATGAATATTTAAATAGAATGGGCTAAAAGGCCTTGGGCTCCCCCAGTGTGGGCCTGGGGTGCTGGAACAGCAGAGCTCCTCCCTGAAGCTGGCTAATAGAAATCAGTCCTGATTAGGATTAGTCCAGCCAGCACTGAGCTGGCAGGCTGATAATCTAATAAAAATTCCCAGGATTGGTTTACTCTGGGGAGGATTTGCGCTGGACGCGGGAGGAGCAGGATTAGCCCAGCTGTGTTAGGGAAGGGAGGGCGGCCGAGGGTGGGCAGGGAGGCTGCCGAGAGGTTGGGGGGAGCAAGACAGACAGCAAGAGTAAGTGGAAGTGACAGGGTCAGCCCGGGCCTTTGTCCTACAGCCTGATTAGAGAGTCTGCCCCCAGTTTCTTACACTTTGGGATGTTGTCGGACAAACTGGAGCTTAAATCTGTCAGGGCGCAGCAGAGATTGGAGTTGACGTCCCGGGAGCGTATTCCTTGCTGTGCAGAAATCCAGCCCTGCTGGGAAAATGTAAAATGCCCATCCCAGCCCCCTCGGAGCTGGAGGAGATGTGAGCTCAACTTCTTCCTTCAGCTACATTGGGAGGCTGAGGCTGAGCAGCAGAGAGGCTTGTCCACAGGCAGGTATCTGCCGTGAGTGGTCCATGTCCAGTTCCAGACTGGTCTCTCCACCTTCATCCCCTGATGGAGAGGAAGTCCTGAAAGCTGGGTTGTTGCTCTCCAGCTGAAATCACAAGGCTCTGCTTGACGTGGTAGCAAAGGCACCCACCGGGCGCGAGTGAGAACTCAGCAGGAGATCCCCATTCCTCCAGGGAATCTCAGGGTGGGCAAAAAAGCTCCTTTGGATGCAAGGAGAAGGCCTGAGGCTGCAGACGGTGACTCTTCAAACTGGAGGTACCAAGGGGCTCTTTGTCCACTGGAAGACCCTTCATAGAGGAGGGAGAACGGGAAGGTCTTTTGCCGGCAGAATTAGCCAGACCCCAGCTGTGCAGGCACTGAGGAGCGTGCTTCGCAGTGTTGCTGATTTTTTGGCAGCTCTGAGAGTGCTCTGTGCTTGGGGAGCTGCTGGTGCCCCTGGTGCAGTGCACAGGCTTGGGGAGCTCCTGTCAGCCCTCGTCTGGCTGCTGCACTGTCAGCGGAGGGAACCCGAGCTGCCTTTCTGCTGCAGGGCTTCTCGGCCTGCAGCCCCTGGAATGACTGTGGAAAACAAAAGTAACCCTGAACCGTGCATGCACGTTCCCATAATTTTAAAGCAAGAACATGCAGAGGAAGAAGAACAGTCTCAAAGTTTTCACCTAAATGTTGCGCAAGATGATTTGTGGATTAGTTCAACCATGTTTTAGTGCATCGACTAAAGGTGTCCTGACAGTCTGCTCTGGCTTCCTCAGCTGTGTTGTGCAGTGCTCCCTAGACCAGGCAGGAGAGAGAAGAGCCCCGCAATCTTCTGAATTCATCCTTTAACTCTTCCTGTTACTCCCTTCTCCTCCCCTTCAACTCATCCAGACTGCCTCTTTTGTTACTGGTCTGGGAAGTTCGTCGCAGAATCCCCAGCTCTTTAAATGTGTCTTTTCCCTCTGGGGACACTGCAGTTGGGCAAGGATGTCTGCAGAGACCCTCCAGAACATTAGAAGGGGAGTCCTGCCTGGAGCAGCCACTCCAGATGTGCCTGGATGTTAAGGCAGGAGCTGTATAGGATGCAAACCCCCTCCTAGAGTCTGAACTCCACAGAGAAATGCCCTCAAAGCTCCCGAGGTTGCAGATTGTGTGAGGGTTTGTTTTTTTGTTCCCCTTTAACAGCTGTAGCTACTGTGGATGGGCTGGAGCATTTCCCAGCTGAGAGCATCTACCTGTGGACCAGCATCCTAAAAACTCTGGGGTCTGGCAGTTGTTTGGGAAACACCCCCTAACCATCACCCCCAAAAAGAAAGGAAGGAAAAGACTCGAAGATGAAGCCAAGATAACTGAATAACGAGAGCACTGTCCTCTCCAGGCTCGGGTAGCTGCATATATGATTGTCAACTTGATGAAATCCCCCCGGATGTAATGAGCTGATTTTCTGCTGTTAATATTGCATCTGCTGATGAAGGATTCGTTAGGATAATGGAACGAAGCTAAAATATAAATGACTCGCTGTCAAGAAGCAGCTTTTGCTTGTGTTCTCCTGACAGTTCCTCGGCCATGGCGAGGGAGTTTTGTGTGCTCCGCACACGGTTGCGAGGTGCGTGTGATTATTTGGTCCTGCACGGGGATGCACGTGCCGGAGCACGGTCCCCATGAGCCGATCGCCCCGGTAGCCTGGAAGCCCGTGGCGTGTGCCCATCCCAACCCGATGGCACGACCCGATGGCACGCTGCCGGGCAGCCGAGGCACTGGCGTCCCTCCCTGCGCCGGGGCTGCGGTCAGAGAGCGGTGGCCAGAGAAGGCGACTGTTTTGCTGGGCTGAGGCTGCTGGGAGAGGTGAGGGAAGGTGCTGTGGGGAAAGGATCTGCGCTTTTACTCCAGGCGTCTTTCTTTTTTCCTCTTCTGTTACCAAAGATGCCGGGTTTTGCTTCCTGAACAAGAGAAATCAGCTTAAGCATGTTAGAAAGTGAAACGGATCTTTTACCTATAAAGCTTTCTGGAATAGAGTACTATTTTCGTTGGAAAAGGCAAAAAAAAATTTTGATAAAAGTGGTCTTCTTATTGTTGACTAGTAATCTGTGCATAAAATACAAGACTCCACTGCCTCTTTTGAGACATGGGGGTGAGATGGGCTTGTTTTCCCTTGCAAAAAGTAAAATGGAACCAGCGCCGACATTGAGAGAATTCCAACTTTAGAACAGTTTCACACACGTGTCCCTGTGTCAGGGTTGTGTGCGCCCCTCTGAGCGTGTATGAAATCTTTGGGATCGGATGCACGGGGAGGAAAACCTAAGAATATGTTTGTGAGTATCTTTGATATCTTAGACTGTACATTTCATAACAGCATTCACCAAAACAGCATTGCCAACCTCGCAGCTTACCCTCTGCCTAAGGACATTTGGTGCTTTAATTTTTTTTCTCTTAGATTTCTGGACACCAGAGACTGTATGAGAATCTCAGTTTTCATTATTTGTTTGGTGGTTTTAGTTTTTAATCTCTTTTCTCACTCTTCCGATTACCAAGCAGGAAAACCAAAAAGAATGAAAACGTGAACTGCAGTGGCTCAAAAATGAAATTCAAAAAGGGCTTGTTTTCTGTTGTTATTTTTCAGGTCACATTTTCAGCCAAGAATGTTGGGGATCAGAGCAGTAATTTTTAATTTTCTTTACTAGCTGGAGCTGGATGTGCTGTTTTGCTGGGGGTGTGAGGTAGTGGTGTCCCAGCCCCTCTAACCTGCACATCTTTGTTGGAGGTTCAGACTCCTCTCCCAGTCCAGCAAATCCTTTCCTGGCCTGGCTCTACTTTTGGGGAGTTCTGACTCTTTTAGAAAGGAACATCGGTGGTTTAATTGAATCATTCTTTACAAAAGACCATGAATATAAATTGATGGGGGAGGGGGGAGGCACATGAATATGGTACTAGAAATTTTGCATCCTAACGTGTCTGATGGAAAACAGCTTTCTGAAGAAGTGAAATTTAAAGCGTGTGTCTGCGCGTGTGCGAACGTGTACGGATCACTTGGTCAGCCCTTTTTGTGAAAACATTTCTTTGCTCTCCCTCATGATAAAACACTACATGAAAGAAAAAAAAATCAACCTAAAAATTACTGTCCCCGTGATATTTGGAGGGGAGAACAGTCCTTTTCTGACCAATATTCTGTCTGAATTCGCACTAGTGGTGCGAATTGAAGGCATCGAGTGAGGCAGAGGTCCCTTGCTCTGGAGGCAAAGTGCGAGGGACGGTGAATTCCCGTGCTGGCCGCAGGCATCTCCCACCTAAAGACGTCTCGGTGCCAGAAAAGACAGAGCAGGGACACTTTCCAGAGGACTGGAGTTACTCCACATGGGAAGGTGCTGCAGAAAAAGTGAAAAGACTTTTGTGTTTCCACGCTTTCTGTTGCACAAGCTTCGAAGTCCCAGGCTCACAAAGGAAGAAGCTGATGAACAATTTGCAATTTCTTCGCCGCCTCTTGGCGATAGTAACGTAGCTGGTCCCAGGCAACTGAAAGTCGTAAGCTGGGCTCCAAAAACGTGAGATCATCCCAGAGGTTTTCAGATGGAGTCGGTAAACGCTGAAGGGTATTACGTTCTTGGGCTTGCTTTCTGTATCCTTCAGCCTTTCTGGGCTTTTCTCTGCAGAATTAACCTTGGCGAGGGAGAGGAGGTGGCCAGAGAGCTCTGACCAGCATCCTTCCCTCTTGGCATCTCTGAGGCTTTTTATACGAGGTGCTTAAAGGCAAAGAGCCAGATCCTGAGCCAGCAAGAGCCAACACAGCTCCGTCGGTGTCAGCAGGGCCTCCCTGATTCACGCCCGCTCGGGCTGCCCTCCCAGCGTCGGGGAAACTCTTTTGAGGAATTCGGTTGCAACTTCAGGGACGGCTTGGCTGGGACAGGGTGTCTGTGCTATGGGGGGAAGCCCCTTGCTCTGGGGCTCGTTGGCATTGGGCGGGCTCAACCAGCCCGGGGGGGATCACAGACCCCCTCTCCCCAAATCCTCCACTTTGTTCCTCAGTTTCTACTCTTGTCCGGGTACCTGCAGGACCCAGCAAGCCCTGTCACCTCTTCGCACGTACCGGCTCTCCGGGGCCATCGCTCGGAGCATCTATCTGTGTTTCCGTGTGTCGCGCTTTTTTTTTTTTCCTGGAGTCCCCTGCTTCATCATTATCTTAATCACTGTTGTGTTAAGTTTCATGCTTCCTTTGACCTTTACTTTCGGCCTGGTTATGCTGTTTATCTGCCTCTGACACTTGTCCCCTGGTGCTATTGCCAGGGAAACCCGGCGAAGAGGCCTTTCCCTTTTCCCCCACCCCCTTGTCCCTTTCTGTTTAATTTTTTTTCTTTCCTCTTTTTTTTTTCTTCTTCTTCTTTTTTTTTTTTTTTTTTTTTTTGTCTTTTAACATGGTTTTCCTAAAAAGTTTTTTAATCAATCAAATTTGAGGCAGAAAATAGGCTTGGTCACGCCTGGTCCTTGGGTCGTGTGACACTCACTCAGGGTCCTGACAGCTCCTCAAAAGGGGCACCCGGGACGAGGAGGGGGGGCCGGCAGCGCGTTTCCCCAGGAAAGGGCCCGTTTCCATGGCACTGCCCCCACCTCTCCGCCATCCGACGTGGGCCTCGAGGCTCTTCAAAAGGGGCGTTGGGAAGCGTGCGTGTGCGCGGGGCCGGGGAACAAAACGGTGGCGCGGGGGCGGCGGCGGCGGCGGGGTGCTGGCTGCGCTGACAGCTGCCGGGGTTCTCTGCCACCGGAGCTCGTGGGGAGCCAGCGGGAGCGACGGCGGTTGAGCCAGGGCCCCAGCCCAACCCGCATAATCAGGGGCTTTTCATAAATGTCCCATTTTTCATCCCCGTCGAAGGCGTTTGCTCTGAGGCGGTGGCCCTGGTGCGGAGGGATGGCGCTCCTGGGTCCCGGGGCACAGGCTGCCTCTGCCTCCCTCGCTCTGCTCCCCTGCACCCTCCTCTTCCTCCTTCTCCTGGCGCTGGCAAGTGCCGGCTCCTCCTGCCCTCGGCTCGGGCTGTGGTAGGGCCTTGCCGGGGCTGGGATGGTGGAAGGAGCGGGGAGCCAGGGCTGGGGCGGTGGAGGGAGCGCGGAGGCGGCCTCGTGGCCGTGTCGATGGTGCCGGCTCCCACCATGGCAGGACCAGGTCTCTGCGTGAGACCATCTCTCGCCGTCCTTGGCACAGTCACTTTTCCCTCGCGTCCCCCTCACCTCGGCCTCTCCCCACGCTGCCCTTCCGGGAGACCACTTGCCCTCCTGCTGCCTGCACCCAAGGCTCTGTGCTGGGGATTTTAAAGCCCTTTTCTTCCGCCCTGCCCCTTTCTCAAGCTCTCTTTTTTCAGTCGGTTCCCTCCCGTCCTCCTTTTCCCCATGCCCTTTCCAGTTCTCCATTTGTGCAGGGTCTTTTCCTCTCTCTCTTTTTGGTAATTAATGATTAGTTTTAATTGGTTTGCTTAGGCAGCCTGACAGCAAACTAGCAGGAGCCAGCCCAGGGCTGCCAAATGTCGAGTTCGGGGACTGCTTGGCTTCACCCATGTCAGGATGCGAAGTGAACTCCTTGGGATGCCCCCTCGGCAGCCCCCTCCCGCTGTGCCGGCCAGGGCCGTGGCGGTGCGGAGGGGTGGGGGTCCCGGGTGCCCTCAGTGCTGGGCAGGAGGCACCAGCGGTGGGCTGGGAGCGTGGGACTGCGCTGCCGTGCCTGGCTCCATGCTCTGGTGGTGGCCGGTGGGCACAGAGCCTCAGGGTGATCTGTGGGATGGCCCCCGTCCCTTTTCTACTGCCCAGCGCTGCTTTTCCTCCTCCTTTTTGCATCACCTGAGCTCTGCTCAACAGGTTTGAGCAGGGGAGGGCAGGGTGAGAGGCAGGGCAGGATTTCCCCGGGGAGCGGGGAGTCCTTGGGAGCGATGAAGCAGCGGCTCTCCCCAGAGCTAAAAGGCAGGTAATGGGGACGGGGTGGGAAGGGAAGGGGGGCTTTGCTCTTTTCTTCCTTCACAGTGATTTCCCTTTGCTTTGCTTTTCTTTTCTTTGCCTTGTTTATAGCTCCCATTTTTCTTTTTTATGAGAGAGAAACTGCAGGGTTCTCCCAAGGCTGGGAAGAGCGCTCGGTCCCAGGCTGCTCCCAGCCAGATGGAGGCAAAGAGAAGGGGGGCAGTGGGCCTGTAATCCTGAGAGGAGAGTTTTCCTGGGTAAAGAGGATTGAGGATGGAGTCTAGGACGTTTCAGCATGTTGTTTTTAGGAGGAAGGGGCAGACCGTGACCTATTTGGGATGCTTGCTACCCTCATTTTCAGCAGAAAACTTTGCTGAGACCACTGGCAGCTGTGTAGCCCTGACCCTCTGGGGGTACAGCTGGGTTGGGCTGTGCTACTGGGATTGCCAAGAAAGGGCGAAACAGGAGATGGCACATGTTTCTCTCACCTTCAGCCTGTGTGGTTTTCCCTGAGCGGCCCGAGGTCGGTGGGAGTCGGTACTGGGTGTGACTGTGCGATGAGAACCTGGCACGGGAAGCTTGGGGCTTCCTTCAGCTGCCCCTCACCCTGCGCTGTCGGTCGTGCCACCAGCTTGTCCTCCTGCTCAGGCAAGGCCTGGGCTGGTCTGGGGACATTTCCGTGCTGCTGCCCCATCCCCTCGCCCCTGGGAGAGGGTGTGAGCTGCACTCCTCTCGGCATCAGCGCACAGACAGGGTCCATGGCCCAGAGCCCGGGCTGGGCTCGCAGAGGAAAGAGATGGGCTTTGTATCTGCCTTTTGTTCTGAAACATCTACTCAGCAGATGACAAAGCCCAACTCTATCTATAGAGCAGCCAGGATATTCCAGCCCTTCTGCAAAACCAAGAAGGCTTGTCAGGCTGGTGACAGTGCGAGGTATTTCTTGTCCCTGGCGGTCGCAGACCTTCTCAGTTGTCCTTGGTTTGGGTGTTACGGGTGCTTTTGCCCTTTCTGGACACCAGTCCCGCCCACCATCTGGGTGTTCATATCTACATACGCCTTTTCATGGGATCCAGAGCACATGTAGAACTGAAATCAGAAGGATCTGGTGTCTTCCTGTGATTTCTGTCACGGAGGAACAGCCTTTTTGTCAGTCACAGAGGTCCCCGCTGCATTCCAGATTCATGAAAGATGGAAGCCGGCACAAACGCGTCTGCCAGCAGGTCTGCGTGTCGTTCAGCTGTGAGTGTACTGGCAAACACCACGCTGTGATACCTTGCTGCTGCCTGGCCCCTTCCCCAAAGACTCGTACATTTAGAGCTCACTCAGGTGAAAATACTGATAATGCACGTAAAGACTGGTGCTGTGCAGGCGTTCCCTGAGGCTCGGGGCCACTGTCGCCGTGCTCACTCCCCTGCCCCTGCTCCGTGCAGGGGATACCGCTCGGCACGCCCATGCAGCTCGAGTGTCACTCCCTGGTCCTGGTGTGACCCGAGAGAGAGTCCCGCATGTGGTTTTGCCAGTGTTTCGGACCTCAGCTCAGCTTTGGGCCTCTGCAGAGCAAGGCTGGGGATGAGTCTTCCTTTCTTGGGGAGTGAGGTGAGGAAGAAGTGTGTAAGAATACCTGCTAGGAAAGGCATCAAGACCTCCCAGCTCGTTTCACTTCTGTGTGATCTTGGCTTATTCCCGCAGCTGATGTCCACTCACTAGCAGGAGATGTATTTTGAATTGCTGCAAACCTCCACGCTCTGTGCACCTGGGAAGTCCTTTTTTCGTTTTCACACACCCCCACCCCCTCAGGAGGTGTTTTAAGACCCTTTTCACTGTCTTATATAGACTGTTTACATATTGTTGCACACCAGCGAGCCAGAAGGAGCTCGAGGAGTTGGCCACAGGCTGTACACCCTCCTGTGCCAGCAAGACTGGGACACATCCAGCTGAGCTTGGTCGTGACCCAGGTTGTGTCGTCTGTTTGTCAGTCCAGTGTTGGCCAGTGCCGAGGACATTTTTTGCCAGGTGAGGCTTGGGCCAGGCCAGACGTGTGACCATGTGCCTGAACCCCATGCCGTAGCTCCTACTTGTGAGGCACTTGTGGCACTCAGCAGAGGGCTCAGGGACCGGTGCTCTGTGGGGGCTGTATCCCCATCCGTAGGGCCGAGCTCAGGGTGCAGGGCACTTGCTTTGCAGCTTACCAAGTTTATTGATGATACTAGACTGATCAGGGCAGTTTCAAAAATTAGTCCTGCCAGCGGAGAGTCAGGTGCTGTACAAAGTTAAAGGGAGGCACAGCTCCTTCCCCGTGAGAGGAGCCGTCCCTCTCCCTCGTGTCAGAGCCGCCCCTTTACTTCTTGTGGGTGACAACACTCAACCCCTCCCTTTGCGGTTTAGGAGACTCATGATACTTGTGTAGTCCTTGACTGTTGAATAGAAGCGGAGAATCACCAACTGTTTCACCATAGAGCCATGGTAAGGAAGCTGAGGCACGGAGCTGAAGGTGCTTCAAGGTGCCCTCAGCGTTCCCAGGGTGACTATCTCAGAGGGATGATCCCGCGGGGTCCTCGGTTTCACATCCCACGAGCCACCAAGACCCACCATTGCAAACGAAACCGAGGGGAGCGGAAGGCGGTGATGCCTCCTGCCCTGCCCTGCTGCGCATTCGGCTTGCCTTGCCACCCTTCCTCTCCTCTTCCTCTTCCTCCCCCGGCCCCACTCGCTGCCAGCACGTGCCCTCAGCCCTGCCTCGGCCGCCAGCCCGAGCCGGCTCCTTTAAGGCAGGCACGCGGGGGAATTGCGCGCGGTGCCAGCCTTCGCTGCGAGTGCCTCTCCCGCTTCCCCCTCGGAAAGTTTCCTGCCCAATTGTTATGTGCGATCCGATCTGAAAGTTGCTCTCTAAGCTTCTTGTCACATTTTGACTTAATGAAGTGCAACTGGAGTGGGAATTGGGGTTCATCACGCCAGTCTCACTGCGCTCCCTTGTTGTCAGAAAACAGGGGCGGTTGGGGACCGTAATGCAACGCTGCAAGTCGTTATCATTCCGGTCAGTCTGTTTAACACAAAATTAAACAAAGAACTAATTAGTGCCTCATGAATTAATAAATGCGCAGTTGCCGGGTAGGAAGGGGAGGAAGGAAAAAAGGTTGTTGAAGGAAAGATACTGAAAAAGTCGAATTAGGATGTTGTGTCAAGGGGAAAAAAAAAAAAAAAATCTGAGTCCACTTTGGCGAAGAGTTTGGATCCATTGGTTTCCTTGGAATAAGCTCCTCTCCTCCTCCTGCGTCCTGCTCGTCTGCTCCGGAGCAGCGATGTATGGGCAGGCGTGGGGACAAGGCAGCCTCTCAGTACTAAAAAGGAGCTTATAAAAAAAGATGGGGACAATCTTTTTAGCAGAGCCTGGTGCAATAGGACAAGGAGTAATAGTTTTAAACTAAAAGAAGAAATTGAGACTAGATATAAGGAAGAAATTGTTTACAATGAGGGTGGTGAAACACTGCCAGAGGTTGCCCAGAGAGGTGGTAGAAGCTCCATCCCTAGAAACACTTGGACAAGGCTCTGAGCAACCTGATCTGGTTAAAGATGTCTCTGCTCACTGCAGGGGATCGGACTAGATGACCTTTAAAGGTCCCTTCCAACCCAAACTGTTCTATGATTCTATGATTTCCTTGCAGTGTTCCCTAGGAGCTGAGGCTGGGAGCCACAAGGCCACTACTCAGATATAAATATTTATCCAAAGAGCTTTATGCCCAGAGGTGGGAGCTGAGAGGTGCGGGGTGGGAAGGAGGGAGGCTTCAAAGGTGATCATGGCAAGCAAGTCTCTCTTCATCTGAACTCTTTGGAGCTTCATACGTGCTGGTGAGGGGTGTTTTGCTGTGGTTGGGGCGTGCTCCCAAAAGATTCATCTCCCCCTGACTCGGAGGAAGGAGCCAGCCCTTGGTCTCCCGAAGCAGGGGAGGGGGCTCGAGCAAGTAAAAGGGGAAACCCTGCAGAGGAGGGTAAGGAGGCAGGGACGAGATGAGGAGGAGGGTGGCAGTGGGGTAAGCAGGAAGAGGGGCAGGGTGAGGTGGCACCCATGGCTTCAGAGGTGGCGACACATCGCTCCTTTCCCTGAACAAGCCGAGCTCGTCACCGTAACAGCGTGTAATCTCAGATTAACCACGTCCCAGCGATGCTCCCCCTGTCCCTGCTCCTCGCCCTGGCCGCGCCGGCCGGCACGGAGGCGTGTGGGGCCGGGGAGGACGGCCGGTGGCCCGGCAGTGGCGCTGGGCACGCGGGCGGTGCCGGACGCCCACCTGGCCGGGCAGCCCCGGCGGTGCCGTGCCGTGCCACGCTGCGAGCAAACGGGCTCTGCTCTGGCGCATTGTCAGGCAGGGAAGCAGGCAGAGCTGGGGGAGGGAAGAGTCCATCCTTAAGAGGACATGTCAAGTACAATTAGCGTTATCTGTCTAAATATGTACTGGGAACACAGAATACAAGAGGAGGCCTGGCTGGCTTTAATGGAGACATATGCAAGGTCATATTGCCTCATACAATCCCCCAATCTGATTTGGGGATTACACATTCTAAGTAAATTGGCGTTATTCCTCTTGCATCATTGATAAGCTGCGGCCGAAAGAAGGGGAGTAAAAAAAAGAAAGAAAGAAAAAAAACAATTAAAAACTCAAGCCCAAGAATTGACCGTGCACGGGGGCGAGGGAGTGAAGCCAGAAAGACAGAGAGAGTTACAGGCAGAGAGCTCGGGAGAGGGGGAGAGAACAAAAGGGAGGGAGAGAAAAAAGAGCGTGACAGAACGGCAGAGAAAGCGATGGAAAGAGCGAGGAAGAAAGGGAGAACAAAGGGAAGAAAAAGGTGGAGAGGGAATGAGAGAGGCAGAAGGGCAGAGGGTGCCAGGGTGGGAGAAGGACCTCAAGTGGGGGAGCTGTTACTCCAGCCGCACCTCGGCCGCGTTCACACCAGGGTTTGAGTGGTAAAGGAAGGAGCCAGGCTGGTTCTGCGTCTTCCTCACCCGAGGGGCTCCCTGTGCTCCGTGTCCGGCCATCCATCTGGGATATCTCACCAGCTCCTTCCCGCTCTGGGTCCCAGCCAACACCAGGCATCTATCTTTGGCGCAGCACGCAGGCAGTGGTGGGGTGTGAGCGACGGCGGGAGGCCGTCCGCACGCAGGGAGCACCGGGGCCCCAAAACACGGAGGCGAGCCACAGCGGCAGTGCAGAGCGCCCAGAGCCAGGTCCCTCTCAGTCTTGCCCTCCCAGGGGCTAAAGCGGGGTCCCTAAGGGCGCTGAAGCACGACACTTGCTGCTGCGCCCCGGAGAGGCAGGTGTGCTGTGAGCTGGTGCTTGGCGCAGGCAGTCGGCGCTCTTGGATTCGACCACGGACTCGTGGTGTGTGACCTCGGGCCAGTTTTTCATTTCGCTGCCACGTCTCGGGCAATCGTGATAGCTGTCTTGGCAGGGTTGCAAGACAGAGACCGCAGGAACGGGCCACGCACCCTTGCCACTGTGCGTGAAGCCCCCCAGGCTCCCGGCCACCTCCAGGCGCTGGGAGAGGGAAGTCCCTGGCTGTGGAGCAGTCCTCCCCCTCCCGCGAGCTCTCCTCCCACCCTGCCTCTGCAGGATAACCCCCCTCCGGAAGTCTCACGGCACGGCTTTTATGCTCTGTCACATTTTTGGAACATATGGTTTTAAATAATTCAATTTACTTTTCATGTGTTTTGCTGTGACTTTTTTTCCCCTGTCCCTTTTCTCCGCGCTCTCTGCATTCTCCAGGCAGGAAGACGAACGATGAGCGGATAAGGGGGTCCGGTGCCTCGGCCCCCAGCCCTGCGCCCCATCTTCTTGTGCCCCACTGGTGTGCAAGGGAGGCTTCAGCATGAGCACACTGGTGAACCTCGGGGGAAGAGGGGTCACCAGAGGGAATGGGGAGATTGGAAAGGGAAAAACGTGTCATGGAGCAGGAGGCACCCTCGGGTGCGTGGGCAGAGTATGGTGCAGACCAGCACGGGGTCTGTCTGTGGTGCCTGGGAAGCAGGATTCAGGCCGCTAATAGGTGTTCTCTCTGTGCTAAATTATTCCCAGCCCTTGTTAGGAACCTGGTGCCCAGTGAAGTGTGGCGGTGCTGTGTCCCCCGTGGTGTGCGTGGCACTGCGTGGCACAGCCAGGAGCAGGGAAGGCTGGGTGCTCCGCGCTGGCCCCGCGTGCCGCTGGGTTCTCACCCAGCCCTTGTGAGTGTCTGCACCTTGGCTCTTGGTCAGGTGTGCCCTGCGTATTGACTGGATTCTTTCTCTTCCCTCCCCAGGATGAAGTGAATTTAGAGCTAAAAACGAGGCGAGAAACCAGGCCTTGAAATCTCCGAAAGGTAGGAGAGACTTCAGACTGCAATGGGTATGTCACTATGCCCTCCTGGGTTCTCTTTTCCTCTGCGTGTCTCTCACACTTTATGGCCTGCTCGCTGTGGCTACGTCTGCACTAGAACTTGCGGGATTGGACTGTTGTTAGCAATAAAAAGAGATGAAAACAGAAGAAGGTCTAATGCAGACATGGCCTATGTGTGTCCTAATCTCATCTTTGTCTTTGTACACCAGTTGTTCTGGGCACCTGGTTTTGTCACTGTGGGTTTTCCTCAGTATCTTCGCTACTGCCTCTATCTTTACAGATAAAAGAATATGTAAGAGCCTTGGTGAGTAGGGTACTGCTTTATCTTTGTCCGTGTGGGCTGGTGGGAGATGGATAAGGTCCTTCCACTGAATAGGATGCAGTCTCCATCTGCTGTGAGGTTTTGCTGAGCTCAGTTCACATAATTTAAGATGGTTATGTGCATGCTCTCCTCCTCCTCTGGCACATTTTTATCTGTTCAGGCTCCAGCACCGTGCCGGTAGGATGGAGGCAGCTCTGTGTCTCCAGCAGAATCCTGATTTTTCTGAGTTTTCCCTTTACATGGAGCCTTACGGTCTGTGTTTCAGAAAAAAAACAAACTGACTTCACAGCCTCCTAGAGCTGGGTGTCACCTAATCCGTGCCTGATCAGAGTTAGAGACCTAGAGCCCAGGGAAATCAGAAGTGATTGCCTGTCTTAAAAGCCTTGTCTCCCTGTGCTGGGTAAGAGAGTCTCTTTCCCACCTCAGGTGATGGTCACTGAGAAGTCGCTGCCGTGCCAAGGCAGTTCCCGCTGTTCTGCCTCTTCATCCTGACCCCAGGGGGGACCACAGGGCTCCCTCGTGTGTCCCCTGAGTTCCCCCTTTCCTCCCTGCTCCTCTGTGCCGTACGCTCAGCATCACCACCAAGCCCACCTTATCCCACTGCTCCTCTCCCTCAGCAAGTCCGAGACCCGTCCAGGGCAGGAGCGGCCGCAGCGGTGGGGAGGGTGGGGAGGGCTCTGCGCTGTGGGACGTCACCTCAGAGGTGCTGGGAGCACTCGGCTGCGGCATGTCTGCGCTCGGAGCATCCCTGCGGCAGTGGGGACCCCCGAGCCCCAGCGTTGAGGAGCTCCCAGGCTGAGTCCAAGCGGTGTCGGAGGGGCCTGGGCCGGCTGGGGTGGGAGGGGGCCCCAAGCCGGGCCGGGCAGTGTCAGAGGTGACCGGTGGAAGGCCAGTGTTATGTAAATACCGCTGCTGTAACATGGCAGGCCTGAATACCCCTCTGCGTCCATCCATCATTGCTGGGGAACAGAAGCCTCCCTGGGAGCGCGGGGGGCCGGCAGCGCGGGGCATGCAGACACAGGCAGCATGTGCCCTACTCATAAACTGTTTGTTTTCTTTTTGTCCCTCTCGTTTCGGGGCACCCCGCCGAGAGCAACTCTCTGTTTTGTCCTTGCAACCTCTCCCCCAACCTTCCCCCCACCACTTTAGCCCTTCCTTTTCCTCCCTCCTTCCCCCCGTCCTTAGAAAAATGGGGGGGGGGAAAAGGGGGAGAAAAAAAAACCCCTCCCCAGTTCACATTGCGGCTTCTTTCTCTGACTTCAAAGGCTCCCCATCATTGTTTGGGATCGGCAGGCAGTGGCCCTGAAAACGTGATCACAGCCGGGCACAGTGTAGGTCAGCACCGAGCGCCATGCTCCGAGCGCTGAAAGGAACAGGCAGATTCTTCCCTTTTCATGCTTCACAACCCTGGTTACAGCGCTCTGCCTCGCCCGCGTGCTCCTCGCTGCGTGGCTATTCTTGCTCTTTTCTCCTCCTTTTCCTCCCGCCTTCCCTCTCTCTCTTTCTCTCAGTTCCCTCACGTCTGTCCGTTGGCTCCTGTGTGCTGGGCATTACACTCCTCGCACTTTCTTCTTTCCATCACCTTTCTTCCTCACTCTCTCCTGCCTGGCACGGCACTACTGCCCCTTCTCTCTCTCTCTGGCGCTCTGTTGTATGAATCCCTCTTTTCTTTCTCCCTTTCTCCCTTCTCCTACAGGTCAGGCTGGAAGTTGATTTCCTCACACTCCCCGTTCCCCTTCGGTAGCAGCCTTCCTCTGACATTTGCCCACGTTTGTCTTCCCCTGTGATATCTCACTCACTGTGCCCTAAATTGCGGAGGTTCTGTAATCGCTGGATTAGCCCCAGACAGCCTGCAGTCCTGTTCTCCCGGCGAGGTGCAGGCCGACTGCTTTCATGTGCAATGGGCTTACTCCCCCGGAGTCGGGGAGGGAGGCAGCTCATGGTGCCCGCCGGCAGCGGCAGCTTTGCTGGTTAACTTGCGAGGAGCTGGCAGGTAGGGTTAGTGCTCCGGCTGACTTTGTGAAGCCAGGCGGCAGCTCCTTGCCTGCAAAACGTCCCCCCCAGCAACACCGAGAGTTTCATCTGATCTGTGGCAGAACAGCCCGGGACCCGGCATCCCCAGCACCCACCGGGGTACAGCCGCCCCGTCCTCCACCCCTGGAAGCGGAGATCACGGTGCTTGTGCCTCTGGTGATTTGTGAGGTTGTTTTAATGCCGAGGAGCCCACCAGGACTTGTCTCTTGCTAAATAGGCATATTAAGGGACATTGCGGCAGGGGTTATAGAGTAATAATTTGTCCTAATGAGCTGGTGTCACGTTCTCCTAGGCCGAGCTGTGCGCGAGCAGGAGCCGTGGTAGGAAGGGGCTCTGCGCTTGCTGACCTGTCAGCCCAGGTTAATGAAGTCCGGCGCTGCCTGGGGAGTCAGAGAGCAGATCAGCCAGGCTGTGGTAGCTCGGGGGGGCAGAGGGGAAGAGTGGGGCTCTCCCCGAGCTGCATGTCCCAGGGAAAGGCCTGTGCCCTGGAGGACGGAGCGGCAGGATGCACGTTATGACGTCGGGCTCTCCATGCGGTGCTGGTGAGCTGAGGGCCACTGCATCCTCATCGAACTGTCTCCACAGGCCAAGGTGAACCTGCTGCCGCTGGAGTTTGGCAGGGCTTTGTCCTCTGGCCTTGCCCAGGTTGGCACACGTGGAACGAGGCTGGAAGAAGAAGAGAGATCTCACTCTTCTACAGTTGCTCCCAAGACTGGCAGGGCTGAGCTCGCATGGCCAGACCAAAAACAAAATTTCCTTGTGACAACAAAGATGGGTGTAGGCAAGCGGCCAGTGGGGATGACCAGTGTCTAGCCAGGAGGTTTACAGAGAGATGCCACATGATGACCCTCACTTTTCTTTGTGCACAGTGTATGAACAGCCAGAGGGATTTCATTTCGTCCTTCCTGTTCCCCCTTTGTCCTCCCCTGATTTTTCCCCGTGGCTTGCTGGGATCCTTCGCCTTGTGTGGCAACTCTAAACCCAGGCAGTTGCTTCCGTCCCTTCTGGGTAGCTGGGCAGCAAAGGCACAGAGACAGTTCTGCCAGTCCCTCGAGTGCAGGATATTAGGGAGCAGGGAGGTGGCAGGACGTCCTGGGCAGCTGGTTTGAGCAGGGCTCTGTGCTCTGCAGGAGAGAGCAGGAGAAGGGGGAGTCCTGGCCCACCGGCTGCCTTGGGGATCCGTGGTCTGCCTCACCCCTGTGGGAGCCACCACCCCATGCGTGCTGGGGCAGGACGGTGCCCTCGGCCACACTAGCACCCTGCGTTCTGCAAGCCCCGTGTGCCATCTTCCTCCTCTTCCCACTCATCTTTCTTTGCTCCTTCCACCCCCCCCGCTTCTCTTTGCTTTTCTCTGTCTCCATCTCTCTTTCCCTTTCATCTACTCAGAAGGCTTTACTCTACTTCCTTGTCACCCTAATTGATTGCATTAACCTTTCAGCGTATTGGATTTCCCCAGCACCGTGCAGAGAGCGCTGTGCAATATGCTTATAATCTGGGCTGTAATGGACAGGGAGCAGTCAACGAGCCCCTGCTCCAACAGGTTCTGCCGACAACTTCTTCTTGGGGAGGGGGAGAGAGCCTGCCCGGCTCGACTGTCCTGCAGCCGGCGCAGAGCCGGCCTCGCTGCTCCCCGGAGTTACTTTGTGAGCAGAGAGTCCTTTGAAAAGGAGTTGGGAAGCAGGGGGGGTGATGTTGTGTTTGACCCTATGCCTGTAATTTTTCCTGGTGTCTGAGCCCCCCTCTCCGCTGCCTGCTCTATCTACAGTTTTGTTCCATCTGTTCAATACTAAACCGACGTACGCTTTACAGTTAGGCACTTATTGCTAGTGGCAGTGTAAGACAATGTCATGGAATCTGAATGTTTTCACATTGTGCCTGCCTTTTGCCTTTTCCTCTCATTTCAGTGTATGAGGATGTGAGGGAGGTGGACGCTTTTCCTGGGGTTTCAAAGATAAAAGCACAGGAATACTGTGCTCGTGAGGAAGACAGCACCGGGGTGCAGAGAGATCAGGAGGCAGAAGCCCCGAATTATATCTCAGACTTGGCCCTGGATAAATCCTTTCACTCCCTGGGACTTCATTTTCCCCCCCAGGATGGCGGAGCTGTAATTTCAGCACCCGGTAATGTGGTGTGGAGTCTGCAGGAGGGCTGTGGGGAGAGCCAGGTCTCTACTCACTGGGAAGGGTTGGGAACGCGAAGCCACGGAGCCAAGTGTCACTGCTCGCGCTGGCTGCGAGGCGAGCAATAAACCTGCAGCACCAGTGGCAAGAGTGTCCGAATCTGTTAAAGCCTGACGTCCTGCTGCTGGTCAAGGCTAGAGCTGAGAGATGCTTTGGCATTCTTGTATTTTAAAGGACCGCAGTGATGGATCTGCCGTGATGTTCCGGCAGTGGTGCCCCCTTTCAAGTATCGTAGTGTAGGCTTTAATTCCGCAAAATGTTCTGAGCACCGAGTTGAGTTTTGCTTAAGCTGAAGTCACCCAAGCACGTATTTAGAAGTTTCATTTGACGTGGACCGTAGGGTGGGACCTAGACCCTCGGGAGGCCCTTTAAATATAATTCTCCTTTTTAAACAGCATTTAGCACAGGATGGATCTTCATTTATAGTTATGGCTCACAGTGTAAAAAATAACCTTAGTGGAAGAGTTTTTGATAACTTCATAGGTCTTTAGCTCTGCTGCTTTAGAAGCTGGCCCACCCTTCCCTGGGGATGTTTAGAAACTTTTCAAGCTCCTGGGCACACCAAGAGGAGGGGACAGGGCTGTATCATGAAAGGTGAGGGTAAATCCCCGATGTCTCTTTGTTTTTGCAGGAAGAAAAGAGAAGTGACAGGAGTCAGAGAGAGGAAAAAACTTTGTTCCAGGTGATCGTCCCGAAAAGGGGCAGGCTTCTTACAAGGCAGGAGACAGTTGAGGGGAGGGACTCTATTCTAGGTTAAACAGAGAAGAAATAGGAGCAGGAAGCAAAGGATGAGAAATTTAAAACAAGCAAGAGAGAAAGAGAGTGAGCGAGAGCAGCACCTCCTAAATGGAAGAGTAAACAGGCACTCCGAGGCATTAACTTAATTGATTGTTCTGCAACAGGCTGAACGCTGTGTTATTCTGTCGCCGTGGCAACAACCCAAAAAAATTGTCAGCCTGTTTGGATGAAGTGAAGCGAAACATTCTCTAATTTGCGGTGATCCGGGTGTTTGTTTTCCTTCCGAAGAGGCGGGGGCTCTATTGATCTATTGTTTGCACAGAGCTTTTTTTTTTAATGGCGATGTGGGGAGAAGCAGGAGGCCGGGGTGTGCTCCAGGGGCAGGTGAGGATACGGGGGTGTCTGTGCCGTGTTTCCCCGGATCTGCCTTCGCAGGGTGGCCACACGAACCCAGCGCAAACTCCAGCGGCAGGAACCGGCCGGAGGAAGCTTGAGGACAGGGCAGAGTGTTTGGCTGCAATGAGCTTGTGCCAGAGCTCCTGCTTTGGTCCTTGCTGTTCTCGTCCCTTTGGGCTCTTCTGTATGGAAGCCTCTGGTGTTCGGCGAGGACAGCTGCAGCTGCCTCAGGGACAGGAGCATCTCTGCCCTGCCCAGCTCCCCAGATCCGTGCTGTTCCATCTGATGTGTGCAGACCTGTGTCTGTGCACACCCTGTGCTTGTGGAAAAACACCGTTGCACACTCAGCTGAGGAGTCCCCTTTAAGTTTTATCCCAGGACCGCAGCTGTGGTAGGATAACAAAGTGCCAGCTTTGAGCTCTCCACTACAGTGGCAGAAAGATGAAATCCCCGAGCTAAAGGATGGGGAATTTTGTCCCTTGGGATAGGGACTGTGCAGGACAGGGTCGGTGTGGTGGGACAGGAGAGAAGGGTTTTGAATTGCTCCAGACCCAGGGGGGTGGCACGGGTGGGAAGAGGCACCACGAGTTGAACGGTGGCTTGTGCCACCTCCTCAGCTGCGTCTGGCCGTGCGCAGCCCTGGGGGCCAGGAAGGAGCTCCCAGGGACGCCGCTCGCTGTCAGCACATGCTTGGTTTCAGAGTGAAATGTCGCTGCAGCACTTGCTTCAGCTGGGAAACGTTCAGTCAGGATGGGAAAGCCCAGGAGACCTGGGAGCAAGCCCACGTGGCCAGGGGTGAGCAGCAAGGCCTTGGGCCAGAGACGTGATGCCAGGAGACGAGTGCTGTGGCAGTGGAGGAGGAAGCTGACAAAAAGGTGCCTCACAGGTCTGCAGCGGGGGGAACGGGCAAAGATGGCTCCGAGCCAGTGGAGGGTGAGTGGCAGAGGTGGCTCTGGGCCAGCAAAGGCGAGCAGAGAGGGTTTCCTCGTGACAAAGAATGAGTAAGAGGGACAGGCTGCTGACCTTCCTTGTGCATGGCCCTGCACAGGGGTTTCGCCCTCTCGTTTGGGGGTTTTTCTACGCTCCCATGGGAGCCCCATGTTTCCCATCCAGGCACATCATCCTCATTACTCCTCGGCAGCGTCCCAGCCCACGCACAGCCGGTCCAGCTGCTGCACAGGGCCTGCGTTGTTGATCCCTAAGATTTCAGGGAGGGCTGTAGAATATGTTAGTGTCCAGTGCTAGAGGGTGTTGCTTTTTGGGGTGCACAGGGACGAAAAAACAGAGTGTGTCCCTGCGCTCTTCTGCCTCCCTTCCTTCTCCTTTCTCTGTTGTCTCGGGATTTTTTCCTCCTCTGTTTGTACTGAGTTTGCCTTATCACCCTTTTTCTCTTCTTTCTCTCTCCCCCTCTTCTCTATTCCACTCTCTCCATCCAGGTTTTAACTCTTCTGCTCTGTTGCCTTTTCTCACAGCGCAGATGTGGGTGACAGGAGGCTGTCGCTGCGGGGCAAGCCATGTCCCTCGGTGCTGCGTCCTGTTTGGGGACCCGTCCCCCTGCTCCTGGTGGGTGTGGGTGGGTGAGGGCACCGTGGGCAGGTGGGAGAGGAGTGCTGCATGTCTCCTGGGAGAAAGCTGAGCTGCCAGCGAAAGTTTCCTGGCTATTGGAGTCAGGAGAAGCTAAATAACCCTGTAACTGGTATGAAGGTGAATTCACGGTCTAGTGAGCACTGAAAATACGAGAGGGCTCTGAGACAGGCAAAGTGTGGAAAGGGGAATACAACCGCCCGTGGCTCAGGGCAGCGCTGTGTCTCCCCAGCAGTGCGGGGATGTGTGTCGTTGCCATCCTGAGCATCAGCCACAGCTCCCCGCCTTCTGGGGGGCCAGCCGGGACGAGGAGGGTGCTCGGTACTGTAAGTTCGGAGACAAATGAGACACTCACACGCTGACACGGCAGAGAAAGCCTGCGTCCCTCTGGCTGTGGACGGCCACGCACCGTCTGGCTGCAGAGCCCCACGCACACGGGTGGCCGCTGAGCACACACGTGTGCACAGACATGCAGGCTGCCATGCCCGCGCAGGATCTCTCAGGTTCACATCTCTGCGTGTCCTCGTGTGTGTAAATGCACGCGCAGCTGTGCGGACGTTGGGCCGCGGGCACACACACGCTGCAAATGCGGTCCTCTGCCGTCTGCATCGGCTCGCAGTCAAGTCAGATTCCTCTCTGGTGTAAGTACTCTCTAGTCAGGCAGCACAGACAGATTTATCCCAGCATATCTTGGATGTCTGTGTGGTTACCTGCTGTGAGCGGGAGGAGAGTTGCAATCTATTCTTCCAGCTGGGAGAGGCTGATGCCTTGGAGTACCAGGAGATGCGTGGAGAGGAAACCCCCTTCAGCTTTTCACCTGGAGCCGGTAATCTCCTCACGCTGAATCCCTGGAACAGAGGAATTGCATCTGAAGCTCAGCCAGTGGTGATTTAGTGTTAGACATTTGCAGAAGAGACTTTGATTAATTCATAGTAAAATCAAGTAGCACTTGGGTGCCAGCACCACATTCCAGGGTGAGCCGGTGACCGAGGTGCGCGCTGGGCGGGCTGCCAGGTGCCTGAGCAATCCCCGCGGAGGTGGCAGCGCCATCCAACCCACAGCCTCTCCCAGCTTGGGCTTCTTAATTATTAATTTATTTTTCTCCCTTCCTTGGCAAAAAAATAGTATTTGGTAACGACCTCAAATTGCAAAATGCTGATGATTTGGAGAATGTGTCACAGAAGCTCCAGGGTGATAAAGGGGAGACGAATCCCAGCCAACAATCCGGCTCAGCCAGTTTGCCTATTTATTAAAGAAAAAGCCCAGATCATTAACTTTTTTGTTGTTGTTCTGTTTGCGGGCAACTCCCTGCTGGCAACTTTCGGGCGCCCAGTAAATTAAACCGAGTATCGGCCTGGTTCGGGGCAGCCTGAGCACCTAGTTAAAGCTGTGAAATGCGTTAGAAGCTGGCTTGGTTTATGTTAGCGCATGAATAAACCCTTTAGGGTACCACGCAGAAGTGCTCTCTGGCATAAAAACGGTGTTGGAAAGTCCTCATTCGCTGCCTTGTGGAGGGTCAGGTATTGTAACCGGAGAGCTGAGCTTCACTTCTCCTCCCACTGCTTGTTCACACAGTTAATTGCCCCTCGACATGTTCCTGTGCCATGTTGGTCCCCGGAGAAGCAGGGCTGGAAGAGAGCATCTGTAGGCACAGGCTTTGTTGGTTCCTCATTTGCCTGCTTGGTTTGGTTGTTGAATAAAGAACAGTTTAGGGATGGGCTTGCCTGCCTGGTGCCTCTGTGAACTCAGTGAGTTCCCTGTGCTATCAGGGAAGGGTGATCACGTCCCCCTCCTCTGGTACAGCCCACGTGTTCGCTGAAGTAGTGCTTCAAGCTAAATCAGTTTGCTGAGGGCTCCAGCTTCCCTTAATTCAGTGTCAGGACCAGGCTTGCATGGCTATTATTCAAGAAGCTTTATCAGAAGCACAAAGCTAGCATCTGCCCTCCTGCTTCCCTCTGGGCATCGCCAGCTCTGCTGCCCTGGGTTTGGCACAGGAGACTCGAGGGACTGCCTCGCGGAGCCCATTTGCAGGCAAAACTCGTTTCAGCTCCTCGAGAGTCCCGGCTGTTGCACGGGCTGGAGGAGCGCGGTGGCTCAGCAGCGCGGAGACACGGGGAACTGGCGAGAGCTGAGGAGCTCATCTGGGAAAGGGGATAAAGATGCCGAGATCGCCGCCCTCTCCTCTTTCTTCTTTGAATCCAACTGAGTTGTGACCGGGGCTGGATTTTAGGTTTTCATCTCAGCTGATGTCCAGGCTCTTTCGCTCAGAGGCAGCCACCTTCTTCCCTAGGCCTGGTTCATGTCCCTCCACGATGATTTCTCTGGTGAAGTCTGCCCAGACCCGTGCTCACGTGGGTGCTGATGGGAGGAGAAGGGTATTTTTCAAGGTTTCTGCTAGGTTTTTTTCTTCTGAAATACAAGGATGTGCAATTTTTTTAGTTTCAATTTAGCATTGGAGAATTTTATAATTTAGTAATTAAAATCTCTGATAGGCTTTAGAAATTGCAGCTAATTGAATTTAATGGGAAGATGATTTTCAATTTTATTTGATTACCCGGACCCCTGGCATTGGTATTTATGGGAAAAAAATGGGAAATGTGCTGTGTGGGCTAAGATGGCATAATTGAATTAGGGCTAATCGGATTTCTTCGTCATGAATTTCACTATAATTTTCCTATAATTTTCCATTAGATATCTAGTTTACAAATATTCACAAAGAAATGAAGCTCTTTCGGAATGGAGATTGCTGGCTAACAGGATTACGGGGACGATAGCTCGGCACTGCCAGCCTGGGCTCCTTCAGTAATGCAATCGCTGCGTCTGCCTCACACTTACCGCCCGCCGCTGCTCCCCGCACCCGCTCCGGCCCGCTGCCAGCTCTCCCGAGGGGCCGCGGCCACGCTTCCGCTGGGGTCTCTGCTGCCTCTTCACGGCGGTGTCCGTGAAGAGATCGCTGCGCACGGATCCTCGTGCCCTGATGGTGCCGTGCCGTGTGCGCACGCGGTGTGGGCGCGTACCCGGGCTGGCTCGAGTCACTCGCGTGGTGCCGGCACAGCCCCGGTGTCGGCACCGGTTGTGCTCGGGCATCGTTGCCCGAGCAAGGCCAGTCCACACGGATGCACGCGTGCTGCATCGCGGGCATCTCTCCACATGTGCTCGTCGCTGTGTCTCGCGTGCGAGGGGATGCTTCGTCTTCCCTCACGGTCGCTGTGCTGGGGATGCTGCTGTCACATCCCAGAGGAAGGGTCACAGGCCCTGCTGTGTGCAGTCCAGCATCAACTCTCCGCTCTTGCTGCTCGTTTCTTGCCTCCTCCATCATCTCCTCTCACTTCCCTGCTGTTACTTCTAACAAATGAGTGTCTGTCCCACCTGCTTCATCAGGGACAGTCCCCAACAACCTTCTGTACCCGCCTCAGTGCCCTGCACGGGAGCAGGGCTGACACAGCCTCTGCCTGTGATGGGGCAGGAGGAGCGGAGCGGGTGACGTGCCAGGCTCCCCCTGCCTTCCCTCCTTTCTGCCTCTCACACCTGCCCAAGCTGGGTCAAGCCCAGAGTGATTTCTGGACACCAGCCCTCCTCCACAGCATCAGAGCCCCGTCTCTCTGCCTGTCCCGTCTCCGTTGCTGGCTGGGCTGCATGTTGAAAGCCTTTCTCTGTCTGCTGGTGTGACCCGGCCCGTTTCAGGGGACAATTGCTGGGGGAGCAAGGAATTAGGGGAGTAAGTGGGTAGCAGCTCCTCTCTACCCAGAGCCACTTGCCACCTCCGTGGCATCAGGCCTTCCACATACATCCAGAGCAGGAGAGTCTGTGCTGAAACACCCGTGACAATCCAGCCCTGTCCGTGACAGTCCAGCTCTGTCCCTCACACTGGTGTGCTGTGGCAGCTGTACGTGGGACACTCCCGTGTTTGTACACTTAGGTGTGAACACGTGTGTGTGTGTGTGTGTGTGTGTGTGTGTGTTTGCGCACGCCGCATGTGCTTGCGCTTTTGTTTGCATCCAAGCGTGTCTGTGCAGGAGCACAAGCTGGCTTGCAGCTCCTCTGGACAGAAATCACCTTTGTGTTTTGTGCTTGCCCCGTGCTCTGCAGGAACGGGTCTTGCCCAGCCTGAGATCTGGGCACCTTGCCCACCTGAGACCCTTGGGCAGTGGTTTCTGGCGCCTCCAGAGATGCTCCCAGCACCTGGTGCGCCAGGCTGGGGCCGAGCTGGGGCTCGGGAGCTTCGCGGGGGCATCTCTGGGCTGGCTCAGGGTGTCGTTTGCTGGTTTTGCAGGCACAGTGCCCGCCGTTCAGTGCCAGGTACCTGTTGGATGCGATGCCTGGGTGGGACTATCCCCTCGCCTCCTCGCCCTGCAATCCCCAGGCTGCGCTTTTAATCGCTGTAGTAAATTGTAACTAATTGCTAGCGCATTCAAACCCCTGCCACTCCTTCCCCCTAAGTCTTCTGGGCCCCTGTGGAGCACGAGGATGTGCAGTGCACATTCACAGCCGCACGGCCCGCTCCTGGAGGAGTCATTCCCTCTGGGCAGTGGTCAAGAGATGAGCAGCATTTGGCTTCCAGCAGATGCTGGAAGCTGTGGAGTATCTGGAAGAGCAGCAGCCACATGGTGGGGAGTTGGTGTCAAACTGTTTTGAGTAGCGCCAAGGAACAGTAAAAGGGAGAAGCGATCCGGGCAGAGCCCCACCCGGCACACGGAGACTCAGCAGAGCCGCTTTGGCAACGCTTTCTGGGCGCCGTGTGCCAATAATGTGATTGAAACTGAATTGAGAAGGAAGGAGCGAAAGAGAAGGAAAGGGAAAGAAAGCACGGATTGTCTGCTCCTGCCGCCCAGGCCCCGAGGCCTCCGGGCGCCTCCCTTGACGAAACAGAAATCAAACAAAATTACAGAAATAGGGCAAGAGCATTTGCCTAATAGACTCCCCAAGCAGGAGCAGGAGGAGGAGCACAGCGCTGCCAGATCTCCAACCTGCAATCTGAGAGCCAGCGCCCTGAGCCCACATGAATCCAGAGCACGGCCCCAGGCCCCGGGGTCAGCTCCAGCTAAGGAGGGAGAAACTGCCAAGAAAATGGGCTCAGCATAAAAAAACAAAGGTAGAAGAGACACAAAAAAGGGGATGTCCCACATATCAACGTGACTCACCCCCTGCTCAGCCCTGGCACACTGTCTGCGGGGAAAGCATTAAACTGTAATAATAATAATAAATTAATCATCCTTCCCCCTCCCATTGCACTTTTCATCTAAGGATCTCGGAGCACCTGGCAAACATTAATTACCGAGCGCTCCCGATGCCCCCGGGAGGGTGGGAAGGGACAAGGAGAGGTCTCTTCACCTGCCACGACAGGGCAGCCGGGAGCGGACGGGGCGGCAGCGCCGCCGTGAGCAGGACGAGGGGTCCCTTGAGTGCTCCCGGGGACCGGGGGATGCGGGAGCTGCGTTGCCAGGGCGCTGTCAGGGGCAGCTTTTCCTCGGAGAGGATCCACACCCTGGGGAGAGGGGAGAAGAAGGGGAAATGCTGCCCTAACAGAGGGGGCACAGTGGTCCCCGGAGGAGTGGAAAGCCCCACAGCCCCTGAGAGAGAAAAGAACAAACTTTTCTTGGGTAAGAGGCAAAGGAGGGAGTATGGGGAAATAAAACCTGATCCTGTGACTGGAGATCGTTGAGATAGGAAATCAGGCCTTGCCGTTGCGTCAGCTGCAGGGCGTGGACTTCACCTGAAAAAACACCTTGGCAAAGTTGTTCCTGCAAGGAGGAGTGGGAGGGACAGTGGGAAGTCTGCGGAGGGGATCCTCCGGGTGTGTTTAGGTTGTGTGTGGGGGTTCATGTGTACCACGGTGTATGGATATGTGTGTATTTGAATGTGAGTGAGCACACGGTATCATTTTCTTCGTCGGAGTGCATATGCATGTTGCGTGTGCGTGCTGGGATGGGAGGGGTGGGGAACATTTGTATACTGATGTGTGAACGTGCTCAGCCCGGTGCATGTAGAAGAACAGGTATGTTTAGAGGGTCCATGTGGCTGCGTATGTGCAGTGACACATCTGTGCTGTCCTTGTGTTCTCCCTCCTTAAGGAGCTGGAGATACAGCTGGGGCCACTCTCTTAGGGATCAGCGGCGGTGAGCAGAACTCCCACTGCTCAAATACTGAGTTCATAAGAGAAGCGAAAATGGAGAAATCGGGGTGACGCAAGGTGCGGCAAACTTACAGGACCTGTCAGCAACCTCACACCTGGAAGAAAGCATTGGGTCCAAACCGAGCTGTTACAAAGCTGGAGGTGAAGCAGCACAAACATTTCTGTGCATCGCTTCCCGGGGGAGGACATTCCCTGGCAGGTGCTGCGGCGTCCAACTCAGGTGCAAGGACTGGGGCAGGGTCCTATGAGGGTTCTGAGTGATGTTGGCCAAGCTGGTATCTGTGTTTGGGGCCAAGTGAAACGCAGACGGGCAGGATTTTAAAGGCAGCACCAGGTGACAGTGATCAGAGCTGATGGCACGGTTAGAAACCAGCAGGTGAAGCCGGGGTGATGCTGCTGATGTTTTGCTCTTGCACCAGGTGGGAGCTGAGCCCCGTGCAAGGGCTTGGCTGGGCTGGGCTTCCGCTGCTCCTGCCTGACTCTGCTGTCCCCACTCTGCTTCCCGGCCCCCAAGGTCCCGGCTGGCTCCATCTCAACTAGACTTTGTTTAGAGTCTTTTTTTTTCCGGGAGAAGGTGGAATACTTGTGGTTTTTACAAATGACTCCCCCTTCTCCTCTTCCTTCTCCCTGCCCTCTGACCCGGTGCGCTGCCCGCGCGTTTTCACGCGTGCAAACGCGGCGCTGGCCGAGATGATGAGTTGCGAGTCCCAGTGTCGGATCCCCGGGCTTGGGACGGTCTCCGGGCGCAGCGTGTCCTGGTGTGCGGAGCCAAACAGACCTGGGCTCCTTCCAGCCCTGTGACTAACCTGTCCAGCCGCTTTTGGCGAGTCACTTCCCTCGCTAGTGCCTCAGTTTCCCCATCCGTGCAGTGGGGTAATGATGCTGGCCTCCTTTGAAAAAGCACATTAAGTTCTGCTTATAAAAAGGATTAAAAAGCTGGTGAGCTTAGGGATTGCTCCCCAACCCCGGCGAGGAGCCCCGCTCCGCCAAGAAAAAAAAACAACTGGTGTGTTCACAAAAAAAACACCAAAACCAGCCTACAACCTGCTCAAAAAATACCTATTTAATCAGGTAAATAATCTGGCCGTTTGTTTTAAAGAAAGAGGCTCCTATCTGGTGTTTACCCAACACGCCTCTTTAGAACCTCCCTCGCATTCTTCGCCGCTTAGAAAAAAAATAAAGCAACGACAACAACAACGAAAAAAAAAAAAAACCCAAACGAGGAAATTCGCTGCAAAAAGAAAAAAAAAAAACCACCACGGGGGGGGTGGGTGAGCGCTCTCCGGGGCGGGGGGGGATGCTCCTCGATGGGAGCGGACACCGCCTTGGCCGGGGACCCCCCCCGGGGGGTCCCCGCCGCCTCCCCCCGGGCCGGGGGGGGAGGCGGCGGGGTCCCCCCGGGGGGACCCCGGCCCCGCACCTGCCCCCGGCTCGACGGTCCCGTTCGGGGCGTGTCCAGCGGCCGCCGGTGCCCGCCCCCCCGCGGCGGCCGCTCCCGCCCCCCGGCCCCGCTGCCAAAGTGACTCGGGGAAGGACCGGCAGCACGGCAATGACATCAGTGCTTTAAAACAACTTGTTATTCGGGAGCAATCAGCTGCAATTAGGTATTAATTAAGTATTATGAAAGTTGATTATTTAAGTGAATTCGGCTTTCGGCTCTCCGACTATGGTAAGTACGGCACAATTGTCCTTTTCCTGCCCCCCTCCCCTGCTCCGTGGAGCCCCCCCGCCCTTGCCCTCCACACCCCGGTCGGTGCGGCTGCCGGTGCCCCCGGTGCGGAGCTTCCCCGCTCCTCTCTCCCCCTCCCTCCTCCCCTCCCCTCCCCGGCGGCTGCGGGGTCGGTGTTGCGGGAGGATTTTGCGGAGCCGCCGCTCCGAAACTTTTTAGCGGGTGCGGGGATGGGTGGAAAGGGGGGGCTGCGGGGGCGGCCCCAGGTGCTGCCGGGGGTTCTTTCACTTTTCTTTCACTTGTTTTACGGAAGTTGGCTTCCTCCGCCGGCCCCGCCGAGGAGGGAACCGGGGGCTCCGCTCCCCGCGTCCTTCCCGGCAGCGCTGGGGTTGGGGAGCGGGGCGGGGAGGCGGGGGGGAGAGCCGGGGCGAGGATGCGGAGGGGAAGTTTACGGGGGTTTTGAAATGATTCTGCGTTTATATTTGTTGTAAGTTGTGTGGGTTGTTTTCTCTTTCATTTCTTTCCCCTTCTGAGCTCTCGGCGTCTCGTTGGTAAAGGTTGCTTGTCAGGTTCCTGCGCTGTCTAAATGAAAAGGAATTTAATTTATTTGGGACAAGGCAGTGTCGGATGAAGAGGCTGCTTATTACATTTAATGAGTATTGTGTGTTTTTTTTTTTCCAACCTGGGCATATCTGGGATGGGTTTGTTGTTGTCCTTCCATGTGAGGTAGATGAGACGTCCCCCACCCCTTCACATCTCCGAGGGAGGAGGAATGGTGGCCAGGCTGGGGCAATGTTTTGGTTTTAGATTACAGGCCCCGGGACTGGGGCTGGGTGTGTTTTTGGTTGTAGCTTTCTGTGGCACGTCCACTGGTTTTTGATCAGCTGTCAGGACGGGGAGCAGGGTCTGGCCTGGTGCTGGGTGTGGTGGTGGACAGGGCTCCACCAGCCTGGGCGTGATTGCGGCCGGGGGGTCCCGGGGGTCACCGTGCTGGTGGGCTTTGCAGCCCTTGGCCAGTTTGGGGCAGGGTCTCATTTAGATTTCACAAAGTGGGCGAACTCAAGAGTTTGGTAGGCATTCCTTGGGCCATGTCAGCTCCCTCTTTGGGACCTGGTCCCACCGCGTTGGTTCCGTACCTGCTCACGCAACTGTATCTGCTCCTGCAAAATGGTGTAAACCATTCTCTGCCGTTTAAAAACTAAATGGCAGCGATGGGCCAAACAGGCCTGTGCTGGCGATCCGCCACGGTCCAGGTAATTACTCCTGGAGTGTATGGGTATGTGTGTGTGTGTCGGTTTTGTGTTGGTTTTTTTTTTAGTAAGGAATAAGATGGTAATAAACTGGTTGATGATTGACTGGGCCTGAACTATGTACGCTGATATTTTGATTGAGAGGATAATTTTGTCGTCGTTTATTCCATTTATTTATTTATTTGTTTCTATCGCCGATATCAGGAACCGAGCGGCTCGGGAACTGCTTCCACCCGCCAGCGCGACGACGCGCCGGCTCTGGTCGGGCCCAGCCGTGGGCGTGCGGCTGCCTCCCTTCTAGATCAAGGAGCTGGCAGGCTGCGTGGGCAGCCCAGGAGTTAAGGATGTGGTGAAACTGCAGGAGGGCAAATGCTTTAATGAGTAATAAACAGTGATTTACCCCTGATCTCCATCTCCGGGAGCTGCAGCAACGGCGCAGAGGTGGGACGCGCGGCCGGCCCTGGCGTGGGGCAGGCGGGGCCGTGCCCCTCCCCGGCGAGGCAGCTCCCTCTGCCGGCCGGAGCCCTGCGCGGGGGCCAATGGGCGCCCTCGCCCACCCACGCCCCCTCCCACAAAAAGGGACGGCCAAGGCGACACCTTTGCCCCTCTGCCCGCCAAAAAGGAACCTCCTTCTCCCAGGAAGCGAGGTGGGCTCCCCAGGTGACGCGTGGGTTTCGGCGCTCCGGTGTGGGAACGCGGGGCCGCGGTGAGCCATGGGAATGAGGATCTGGGAGATCTGTTTAAGTCAGCATTACGGTCTGTGTGTGGGTGAACCCGTCTTGTCATGATCTCGGGGCAGAGACCTGCCCCATAATCACCACCTCTAACCCTTATCTACTCGGGCCAGCTTATCTCCCGCAGTCACTGCCTCTTGAATTCTCTCCAAGCCCTCGGGCTGCGGCTCCCCGGAGGCAGAGCCGGAGGGCTGCTCGCACCAGCCGCCAGCTGGCAGAGGCAGGTCCGGAGGGGTTCCTTTCCCAGAGGGACTCGGTGTGTGGGGCCTGACAGTCTGCTCCTGCCGAGGGCTTCCTCGGCTCACTCAGCCCTCGCGTGGACCTTCTCGGGCCAGAAGCGTTCGTGGTGGTTGAGGGCTGGAAAGAGTTCATGGACCGAGTCCATCCGCCCAGGGTCGTGGCAAGATGTTCCCTACATGTGACTTTCTGCAAGCTTGGTTGTAAATATCTTGAGTGACTGGGCACCTGTCACTTCCTTTGGGAAACTATTCCCCAGTCTAATTATTGTTGGTATGAGATTACAGGAACTGATCTCAGAATGGGGACCCAGAAGCCTATAGTAAATGGGCAGAGAAACACCTAATTTTCCACTCAAAGGGTTGCTTTGTGACTTTGTTTTGTCAAATCACTCAGTGGATAGGAACACCTTCTCTGGGCTGATGCCAACTTTCTTTTTTTTTTTTGACAATACAGATATTTTGAGAGACATTGGCTCTGTCAGGGTTGGTATCATCCCTGTGTTGAGCTCACGGTCTGCAGAAGGTTCACAGGCAGTTTGCTGGGGTGTTCAGGTCGCTTTCTAGTAGTCCTTTGAGATGCTTGTTGGGTGGAAAGCATTCAAGTGCTTAAGCCTACCTAGCGAGGACTCTTCCTTGTGACAAGGGTTTACCCAGGCAGGGATTAACTTTCTCATCATGGTGTTAAGCAGAGCCCAGCTATTGCTTGAAGAGCGCGCTTCAAAGCCAGTTGAAGCCTGTGGGATTGTTTCTCCTGGTTTGGCAGTATAGAGCAGTAACTCACAGAAAGACCAGAAAATTGATCCTCGAGATAATAAGCTTCTATTTTCCTGTCTGCTGGGTCCTGCGCCCTCTAAACCGGGTCTGCTACCAACAGAGTGGGGTCTGCTGATGTGTGCAGGGGCTGCGTCCTCCTGCTGGGAGGGGGAGAGGCGACGTGTGCTAAACCCGGCTGTGAACGGTACAGATAGCTCGGCCGGGAGGGGTCAGCTGTTTAATATGTAGCTTCCATATCATCAGTTTCTCTTTCTGTTTTCCTGGAGTATTTATGCTCCGCTCTGACTCCTCCTTGCCACTGCTGGAAAGGACTATCTGAGCTTGGAATTTATTTCAGGGCTATTGGCTGTGCAGCCTGGTCTGTCCCACTTCTCCTGCTGCCAGAGCACTTGGCTGCCCTCACAGAGAAAGCCTTTGTGGCCACTTCGACTCTTTTTGTGACACCAGATCATACCCCTAGGCTGCTGTACAGCCCACAACTTAGGTTTCCCCTCTGAGAAGTTGGTTGAAAGTATTTGGAAAGTAATGAAAAGTGCTGTGGGAGGTGAAGACAACCGTTGCCTGTGCTGCATCTCCCACCTCCACCTGGGCTCCTTCCCTCCCGCCCAGGGTTTGGAGACGTGGCCGTTCCCAGGGTTTGGGGAGCTCAGGTGCCACCCATGGCTCAGCTCCCAGAAGTGCTGACACCTCAGAGGCCACGCTGGCTGATCCAGCTGAGGTTTGGGAGAACCAGTGTCCTCGTCCTCAGCTGCACTTTGCAAAGCAAAGAGGGGGCAGAGGAGGCTCGGCTGGAAGCAGGGGAGGGGCAGAACCTGCAGCCAAAAGTCCCACGCGGCACCATCTCCTCCCCTCCGGTTCAATGCGGACTGGATCAATTTGGACGTCTTCAGCAATAAAAAATGCCGATGTCGTCCTAATTCACCAGGCCCCGAGATGACAGCAAATTTACATTTTTTAATTAAACTAGCAGCCAGTTTTTATGAGAGGGGGCTGGGTTATGCAAATCAAATGGTTGTGTACGAAAGATTAGGAGAGTTTGGGAATAAATTCCACAAATGCTAATAAAAAAAAAAAAAAAGAGAAAGAAAATGAGAGGGGGGAGAGAGAGGGACATTGTTCCATTAGCCCCTTTTAGACTGATTTCCCTAGGGAGAAAGCAATGGGGGGTGAGAGATGGAGGCAGCTTTCAGAGACAGGTAAAATCCATTTTGAGGATTGAGAGCCCCTTGGACCAGGACCTTGTTGCTCCCTGTTTCCTCTCCCAGGGTTTGCAGGGGAGACGGAGGCAGACATCAGTAGCAGAAGAAAAACTTGCTGGTTTCTAATCCCCATTCCAGCTTGACCAGTGATCTTACAGGCTGAAACAGCAGCCAGGGCTGGGGAGCTGCCCTGGTGGCTGCAGCCTGGCCGAGGACGCAGCGGGAACCCTCAGCTGATGGAGGGGCACGGGGGAGTGAAGGGCCGGGTCCTGGGTGTTGGAGGAGGACGGACCTGGCGGGGTGACAGAACAGTCTCTGGATGGGCAAAGCCCAGGCTCCGGCTGCATGCGAGCGCTGAAAGGGCTGCCCAGAGCTAATGCGGGTGGGAACCGCCTTTGGGCTGGCAGATGGGACACGGAGCTGGGCCAGGGGCTGGGATCAGTGCCCTGGGGCTTCCTCCTCTCCTTTGGGCAGCTTTTGCTGGGGAGGTCCTGGTCCTGGCAGGAGCTTGCTGGTGTCAACAGGCACCAACACCGATCGCAGGAGCGGGGCTGGGCTGCTGTTCCATGTAAGCACAGGCTTCATCTGCAGAGCAGAGCTCGTTTTGGAGAGGGACGATGATGCTCTTCCCTCCCTCAAACCGTAGACCCCCTTGTTGGCCGTCTGTAGGGCTCTCAGTGGCCGAGTCCATCTGTTAACTTCTCTTCCCAGCGCGTTAACCTGGCACCAGCCTCATCCCCTCTTTCTCAAGAGACTTCCCATCTTTATTCATGTGGTGATTCCAGAAAATAAAACAGTTTGTCAAGCCTTTTTGAGAACAAATAGTTACGGCCAAGCAAAAACATGCACTTCACTTGTGTAAAATATGTTCTTGTTTAAATTTCCCAAAGAATTCTGAGTTCTCATTGCGTTTGGGAGTTAGGTGTGGTGGCCAGGTACCGAAGCAATTGTTTGCTTTGCCATGGAGAAACAACCCGAAAATTTCTGGAGGCTGGGAAACTGCTTAAAGCTTCCAGTCCTAAGGCAGTTTCGTGCTCGAAATAAAAGCTGAACAACCCGTGTAGGTTGGCAAGAGAGAACAAGGGGTGGAGAGAAGGAGATACAAGGAAAAAGGATGAGAAGACTGGAGTCACTGGGTGCATTTTATGGCAATCCCCTGAGGATTTGGTGCCTCACTAGAGAATTTTGCCACCCATTCCTGGTTTTGGGGTGTGAAATGGATGATTCACCTACGTGTTTTGCTTTGGAGAGGTGACATTTTAGCAGAGCCTCTTGTGAAATCGGTAAAAACACCGAGCTCGGGCTGGAGCGTTTCTGGAGGTGTTCCCCACACCCAACGCCTACGTCCCCGTCGCCCTGTCCTGCACATGCACATCTACCCCAGACACTCGCCCACCTCCGCGCTCCCGGACGCTCACGTGCCCTGCGCTGGGGTTGTGCTGAACTTTGTGTTCTCCCAGTTGCTCCCTCAAGATATTGCCGTCCGCTGCGCTCTGGCTTGCGTCATCGTGGCAATGAGTGGAGCTTTCTTAGCAGCCGGAGAGGATGAGGATGGTCTGTGCCCCGTGTGTTGGGTGTCCCTACGCTCCCACCTCTGCTGCCGTGTGTCCCCCGCCGGGAGGGACTGATGGCCTCGGCGGCAGGCTCGGTCGGCAGGCAGTTGTATGGGAGGTTTTCTGTAACGCGAGTTTCTGAGCTGAACTAAGGCCAAGTTCAGCCTAAATCTAACAAAGAGAGCTCCAGTACAGGTCTGTGAGACGTGGCAGAGTCTGAGGATTTGGTGTGGGTTGAATAACTCCTAATCTATAAAGTGGGCATAATCATACTCCCCTGTGCAACCCAGAGCCAGGGCTGGGCGCTTCAGTGATGGAGATAAGTGAATGAGGGCTGGCTGCTCTCCATGGCGGGGTGCGGGGGTCGGGCAGGAGCGCTCCTCCCTCCCTCCAGCCCGGGTGTGGTGCCCGGGGTGTGGGAGAGCCGAGCCCGCTCCCGCTCCCCGCCAGCTCCCTCCTGACCCGTGGCATCCTGATGCCTCAGTGGCCGTGGCACCAAGCGCCCCCGAGTCACAGACAGGTTGTTGTGGGCAGAGAAGGGTCTCTGGGACCTGGGCAGGGCGGTGCAGAACTCCACCTGGGCTTTTCTGTCCAGATGGTGCCGTGGTGTCAGCCCCTCGCCCGAGACCGGCTGGGCTGGGGCAGAGCAGAGGAAGAACCGGGAACTTTCAGCTTCCATACATGGGAAACTGTCAAAAGCCAGGTAGCAACACCAGCTTTTGTCTGGTATTTCCAGAAAAACCCGGCGGGACCTGGCATCCCAGGGCATAATTTATTATGGAAAAATAAAATAATAAAGTCCCAATCCCTTTGAGGCCTGAGTCATAGAAGCATCTTCTCATTAAAGCAGCTCCACCTCTCTGCATGGTGTTTGCCAGCACCGTGCCTGTATGAATCCACTCCCTGAGCCGGCTCGCCCAGGGCAGCCCTCCTCCTCCTCCTCCTCCTCGCTGCACCCCTCTCCTCAAGCACCCCTTGCCCTATCTGGAGGAGCACGAGCAGCTCCACATGGCAAACCAACTTCTCCCCAGGCCCTCCCTTCTTTGGGCCAGGGGGATGTTTTGCTGGCATGTTTTGTAGACAGATGTCTTCATCTTTTCACTCCCCCTTCCCCCCCCGGCTCTCTCAAGTTCTCTGGGCACAGCCCTGGCTCCCACATCCCCCTTTTCCTGCTACGTGCGTGCTCGTGGTGTGGAGGTGTCTGTGGTATCTTTCCATGGCTTGAAGCTCTCTTCCAAGTGGCCTCTGCAAGCAGGGAGAGGAGAGGAAGCTGCTCCTCGAGTAATTACCATCTGCGTGTCCCGCAGGCAGGCAGCAGATGTTAGCAGAGGAGGACCGGATTGGAAGGGGGTGAGGGAACCGAGGCCAGGGAGAGAGGGTCTGATTTTTCTTCTCGATTGCATACAAATATTTTTAGCAGAAGCTCGGTAGGACAAAAATCGCAGTTTTTCAAAGTTGATCCATGCGCTTGCAAACTTTGAGAGAAAGCTCCTCTGCTCACTCTTGCTGTGTTTTCAGTCATTCACTCTTGGCTTTTCTCAGCCTTTTTCTATGCTGCACTATTTAACTTTTGTTGCTAAATAGCTTTCCTTTATGTCCTCTTTCCTTTCCTTATTCCTGCAGATGTGTCCCTCTTTGTCACTCTCCTGGACTTCCCATTCTGCCTTTGATTCTGTCTTGGTTTTCCTGTCCTTCCCCCTCCCCCTTCCCTTCCATTATCTTACTCTTTATTTTTTGTTTCCCCATTTGTCTGTGGGCTGATACTCAGATGAGCAAACTTCTTCCAGTTAAAGGATGTCATGAATATTAGGATTTTTTTCAATCATACAATGAAATATGGCTCAGATTACTCTAAAGAATAGGGTCCTTTTCATAAACCACCTGCTGGGGTTTTTTTGAAAGAAAGCGCAACCGCTCGCCTGCGCACTTTAAGCAGTTGTCTCATCTCCACCTCGCCAAGCTTTGCCGTTCCAACTTCTTCTTCTGAATTTGTTGCTCTTGGTGGAGTAAGTCTGCTCTTCTCAGACTGCCAGCACGCAATGAGTCTGGGCTTGGACAGGTTGGGACAGGATGGTGATTCTGGCAGGATCCTCACTATTTTGAATGATGTTTTGCGATTGTGCTTTTTTTGATTGCGGCGTGCTTATTTTAGGGTTTTATTTTTGTTTTCAACAACATTTTGGGCTGAAACTCATTAGCTCTCCATCTGACTGAGACAAGGCTCTTACGTTCAGATGTTATCACCCAGCGGGGCACGAAAATGCACAGACGCCCCTGCCTTCTCCTTGCCTTGCTGGTGTGGACTAATCCTCTCCCCCAGTCGTGTGGCGGGTTGTGGTGGCCACCAGCCCGGCACGGTGGTCATGCCCGCCCCGACTTTCCCGGGTGAGCCCCTGCGTGTGCCCAGGCTGAGCTGAGCTCTTGTTCCAAACTGATCGGTCGGGACTGATGTCTGTGCACCCCGCGGGGCTCAGCGCTGAGCCTGGGAGTTGGGTTTCTCTGGCTGTTCCCCGTGAGGTGAGGGCCGTGCCTGCAGCACCCCAAGGAAGAAGGTAGAATAGATCTTTGCTGGAGGTCAGTGCTTGAGCCAGGCAGGTCCCCGCTGTGGGGACAGGGGTCCATGCTTCTGTCCCCTTCCTCCCAACCTCGTGGCTTTGGAGAAGGAGCTGTGAGCGCCCCTTCTCCTGTGAGCTCAGAAGGCCAAGTGTGTGCTCCATGACATCCTACCTTGCCTGTGGTGCCGGCTGTGCTTGGCTGGATGGTGCCCTGCCGTTGCCAGCACCCCTGTGGCATGGCAGCGCCAGCAGGGCTGAGGAGGTGGTGGGGCTCTGCCCCGTGGGCTCTGCCCCTGGGCCTGGAGAAGCATGGGCAGAAGGTCTCTGCGATCTCCTGGGAGCTGCCATGAGGCAGGCACGGGCAATGCCAGAGACGGGGACAACAGAGGACACCAACTTGTCTCAGACTTGTGTTTTCAGTCTAGCCTATTTATATTCATCATAGTTTCTATTTTTTCCCCAGTTACATGCATGTGTCTTGTCCTCACTATCTTCCATCTTCCCCGAGCAAACCCGGCCGTTTTCCGTGTGTCTGTCCTGGGAGGCACAGAGCATCATCCCTCTCGGGCAGAGCCCACGCGCCCTCTCCCCCCCAGCCCCGCGTTTCCCTGGGCAGAAGCTGCATACGCAGCCTGGGCTGTGCGAACACGGAGTTTGTTTTGCCAGGGTGACCTGTTTAATCATCTCATTTTCTGGTGGCCGTTTATTCCTCGTTTCCACGGTTACAGCCCCATTAAGAGGAGAAGCAATAAGGCAGCGAGTCAAACAGGTAATAAAAACATTAAAGCCATGTGCGCATTGGGAGGGAGGGAGGGCGAGCGGCACTCACTGAGACGAGACGGGCCGTGCCAGGGAGACAGAAGGGTCGCAGGGAGCTTGTGCGCAGTGTGCTAACACCCGCCTCGGTTCCCAACCTCTGCAGGGGCCTGACTACAGCATCCTACGACACCCTGCCTGGCTCTCTCGGAGCGTGCTGTTGCTTGGGACGGTGTCGCTGCCGCCGGCGTGCAGCTCTCGCCAGTGCTGCGCGGGTAACACGGAGTTGTGAGTGGCTGAAAGCACTTGAAATCGGAGTATTTTTGCCACTTTGTTTTATTGCAGGGCTGTGACTGCCTGGAAAAAGTTGTAACTTGATGCTTCTGTTTAGTTACTGTGATGCCGGTGGACCCGAACGTTTGCCATTGTGATAGCTCTGCCACAGCACTTGTCAAGGTCCCTGCTGTTCCTGACGGCAGCGATGCTGATACCCCGAGGAGCTTCTGCAGAGTTGTGCTTCTGCACAGTTCCTAAAGTAGCAGTAACTGTTCAAAATACTACTTTGTCTTCAGTAGCTAGCTACCTAAACCAACACAACCTAGGGTATCATAACAGTGCTTTGTGGCTTTCTTAGGTAGAATGAGTATCTGTTTATCGGAGGGCGTATTTCTGCAACCTCCAGGAGAAGGTCAGGCTCCATGGAAACCGAATAGCTCGATCTTTGCTCTGTGGGGTGGTGAGTGGGTGGGAGCTGTTCCCCCGGGAGCAGTGGGGGATGCCGTAGGGATGTCCTTACAAATCCAGGGAGAGCTGTGGAAGGCGGGCAGCATAGCTGTGAATTACCTTTCTGCTGCTAGGGGGAAGCCCCAGATTCCTGCTTTTCCATTGTGGACTCACAAAAGGAAAGTGGCATCATTAAGCAACTGAAGCAACTCCTCTGGAGTGAGGAGAAGGCGAGGGGACCTACTGACTCGGGGAAAGGAAGGGGGTCGCCTTCAGAGCAGTTCGCTTTCCTCAGGGCTCTTGGTAGGTGATGGGTGTCCTTTGTTACTAGTGCTGTTATCCCAAAGCTGACTTTGGCAGCAAGGAGACCGTGGTCTGTCTCCCCTGGGAAATTGTGGGCTGGACATACTTTGAGCATAAACACCTGACCTGAGTGTGAAAGCCAACAGTGACTTGTCCTTGTCACTTCCCAGTGGCCACAGAGGCCAAGTGGTGGTGGATCTCATATGAAGAGATGTTAGCGAGTGAATTGGTATTTTTAATACTTGTCTTTCATGTTAGGGCCAGTAGCTGTCTCTGATGATCGAACAGAGGTTGAAGTGATGTCACTAAGAAATAATTTTAAAACTTCCTTGGACGCTGCAAGCCTGAGGCTTGGATTTTCAAAGTCATGCTGCCTCGGCCAAATTTTGTTTCTTAGGAGCTGAAGGTTTATCAAAATTGCCACATCTCAGAGCAGTGAGGAAGGCTGGGCTCCCTGGAGACCTGCCCTGGGCTGGAGAATATAGACTTTGTGAATCTGCTCCTCATTTCAGACAGTCTGTAGGATAGGCCCGTGAGCTGACTTGGTAATTAAATATGAAAACGATTCTCCAGGACCCGCTCTCTCTTACCCCGTCCTTTTCTGAGAGTGGGGAGCGGGTTTCACCTTCGTTTTTGTGATCTCTGGCTCCGCCGTGTTGTGCTGTGTAGTACCCAGGGTAGCTACAAACCCTGATGGCTTTATGCAAGCTGCTTATAAGTAATGGGCTTAGGAAAAACAAGGAAACTGCGTAGCTGGACCCTCCTCTTCTCCGGAGGAGTTTGAGCTGCTGGGTCGCTCTTGTGCAGAAGCAGGTGCCCATGGGCTGGAAGGGGTCTGGCCTCTGAACAGGGGTGAGTTTCACTCTACATGAAGGTGTTAAATACAAGAGTCTCCCTCATTTAGGTGGCACAGCCCTAAGAGCAGAGCAAAAATATTCATAAAAGCAAACAAGAGAGCAAGAGAATAATCGTGGAAATGCAGGGAAATGGAGTAAACTAACTCCAGGGGTGTTTCACCTGTTAGCTTTCTCTGGTGAAATATTCTACCCCATTAGAGCCTCAGTTTGCCCTGCTGGGATTTTTAAAATTTTTGTTTTTATTCCTGACATTGTTTGGGGGTTTATAGTTTTGTTTCTCTGGACTTTATCAGAGAGCATATTTGTGGTGAGCACTGTGAAAGGACCTGGCTCGCTGAGTAAATATTCAATGTGGAAATGAGCTGCGTGACCTTGAGGGGGGAAGAGGGAGGAAAGCTGAAATTCATAAAAAGCTGAAAAAGAAGAGAATGAGAAGGGAGAGGAGGGGAAAAAAAAAAAGATAAAAGGCTCGGCCAGACTGAAGAAGTCACACAGGAGAGAAATATTGGCCTTTCTTGTTGAAGTGGTGATTGGACACGTAGTGTCAGACATCTTCGAGAGGCCGGATCCTCAGCTGTGCTGAGCACTGTCACTTTGAAAAATAAGCCCATTTAAGGTGACTCGAGTTGGGCAACAGAAGTCAGTAGTCACTTTAGATCGTCTTGGCCTGTGTTCAGGAGGGTGAATTTTATCCTTGGCGAACGGCCAGCGGAGGCCTTGCTGTGTACTGTTCCCGTTCCCAGAATAGGACTTGGGGTGGCTCCTGGACCTCGTGCCGGTCCTTCGGGGCAGCGGCAGAAACCAACTGCCATTGCTCCCAGAGACCAGAAAGTGAAGTCCACACACACGGGGGGGGTTTGGGTTTCCAGAACTGCCTGGTTTGGCCTTGAAGGTTTTTGCTTCAGTCCTGCATCTAGTCCTGGATGATCTAAACTGGATTTTAAAACTGCGTTGTAGGGCTTGGAAAGAGATGAGCGCTGAATTTCTGCAGGTTTGCATTTTTTTTCTCTATGGGATGTTCCTCTAGCGTGTTCTTAGCATCTTCATGACCACAGTGCCGGGAAGCCCCTCGCTCCTGCAGCTGCAGCCGTCAGGTCTCTGCTGCCGTTTCCTTGAGTTCCCATAAGTCTCAGGAGGGATCTGGACACGAGGAGCTGGGACCCAGCAGTCACGGGGGGCTGGAGCAGAAGCCCTTGTGCTGGTCTCCAGGCAGTTGATGACGTCTGCTCTTTTTTTTTGTTGTTGTTTGAATGCATTAAAAAAAAAAGTTTGGATGCATTTAGGATCCCCTTAAGGTTCATCGTGTTGTCATTTCTTCCGCTCCCCAAATTCTCTTAATCTTCAAGAGGTGAAGTCTAACTTCACTGGCATCAGCACTTCAGAAATGCTGCACACTGACATAAGCATTTCAGAGCGTGGGGCAAGGGCTGTGCCAAAGCTGAGCCCTTATTGGTGTCGAACCAGTGCTGATTACCTCTCTTTGGTTAAAACAAAATAGCTGCGCTGATGATCTTTGCATACACATCTTTAAGTTTTTCTTCATTTAGGTGGGGGGATGTTTTCTTTCTTTCTGTAAGCCTGAAAATTGTAGAATTAGATTTTCATTGCTTGTATAGGAAAGCTCTTCTGTGTGGAGGAGAGCTTTTTTTTTTATTATTATTATTATTTCTTTTCTGTTGGAGAGTGTAAAATAGTAAGGAAAAGTCTTGTCTAGTGATGACCTCAAAATAATTTCTGTGGCGGTGCAACGTGATGTCAGGCAGGCGGTACGCAGCTGGGTGGGAAGTGCAGGCAGCGGGGGCACAAGTGCCTGACACCGGGGGAAACCGGCATAAATAAAAAAAAATTTAGTCCAAGGCTTTGGGAGGAAGGAGAGCAAAGTCACCAGTGCAGATGCCAGGGCAAGGAACTGCAACTGTACGTTTAATAGCTTTGGATGTTTGCTTTTATGTGACAGTTGCTGTTCAGGCAAACAGATTGGAGAACTTGAGACTTGCGTGGATTTCAGGGATTTCATTTACGTGTGTTCCCCACAGGACGTGAGCGGCATGGGACCTCGGCGGGAGGGGTGCCCCGCTCCTCCTGCTCACCACCCCGGGCACCTCGGTTTACCCGCGAGTGTTCGCTCGCTGAGCTGAGCCTTCCCCTCTGGCTCCTGTCTCCTTGCTCTGCCCTGAAGTCATTGTCCTCCGACGCTCGCCTCACTGCCCTGCTCCCCGCTGCTCCCTGTGTTGTCCTACGCCCCCGGGAGCATCCCCTGTCCCACCCCGGGGGTGCTCGGCCTGTGCCTGTCACGAACCTGCTCGTCCAGGGACCTCTGCAACCTGGGCTGAAAGCCCCACCTGGAAAGCAAACGCCTGCCCTGCCCGGCCTCCCCTGCCTGGCTCTGGGTTCAACTCAAACTATCCAAAGAGAACTGAAAGGCAAGGCGTGTTTTTTGCATTTTTTTCTCCGAAAGGAAAGCCTGCAAGGGGTGAGGGGCAGACTCCTTGCAGCGAAGGTGTTAACAAATAGCAGGTGATTAAACATGACAAGCAGTGACATTTCTGTGTGGGGTTCTCAGTACCAGCAATGCCAAGAATGAAGCTATAAACCCTGACATTTTGTGTTATGCACTGAGGTTTTTAATAGACATCTTTCTCTCCCTCCCCCCTGTTTATTTCTTTTATTCCTTTTTTCCCTTCTGTCCCCTTCTTTTCCCTCTCTTCTCCCCTCCTGACCCTCACCCTGGCTCTGCTCCATCCCAAGTGCCCCCCGCCTCCTCCTCCCGTACCTCCCTGCCTGCCCTTATCTTTGCTCCCTTGCTTTACCAGCCTCGTTTGTTTGATGGCCTTTACTTTTTCTTTTGTTCCTCTCTTCCTCCCTATTTTCTTGTTGCACTTTTCCAAGCTTTTTTTTTTTTGCTTTTTGTGGCGTCACTCCCCCCTTCCTTACACTTCTCTTCCTCCACTTAACTCCGGTCCCTGCCATATGCACACACGCTTGCCGTCTTTCTCACGCAGACGCGCTCCCACACTTTATTGCACACACACCGACACTCTCGGCACACTTTTCTGCTCTCCCCCGCCACGCTCTCGCTCTCTCCTGCACCGTCTCTCACATGCGCTCGCACTTGCTCTTTCCTTTCTGTGCTTCCCCTCTCTTGCTCGGCTTTGTCTTTGTTACTCCCTTCTGCTGTCATCCTCCCTCTGTCTGTTCTTTTCCACTCTCTCCCCTTCTCCCTCCCTTTCCTTTCTCTTTTTGGGGCCTGATGTAACACGCTAACCATGGGCAGCCAGACCAGTTGCTTGTCAGGGAGCAGGTGTCCCACCCCTGAGTGATGTTTTTGTTAATAACATTTTTGCCCTGACTCAGAAGCCAGCGTTTTGGAGGTCGGTTGTTGGGGGTTTTTTTTAAGGACAGGAGCTGAGGAGGCTGTGCTTTTGGGAACAGTTGCTGGGTTTGTACTAAAAGGACTGCAACAGTTGTTCTGCTGAGCGAGAAACGTTGGAACAACTGCAGATTCCCCCCCCCTATATCTATCCAAAGGGCATTTGGAGGTGACACCCAGTGCACCGTCCCCCTCGCAGCCAGCTCTCATTGGAGCCGGCGGGCTGCTGCTGGCTCTCGGCTTTAGGAACGGGGCACTCCTGCCACTGGAGCTGGCCCTGCCTGGCAGCCCTCCGTAGTAGAGAAAAACTTTCCTCGTATGCCTCTGCTGCCTTCTCCTGATGGGGTTACGGGCATGAAATTAGCAAAATGCCGGGGTGACCCAAGCGTTCAAGCACAGAGCTCTAGTTCTCCTTCAGATCAGCATCTCGCCTGGTCTCCAGGGCCCAGTAGTGATGGCCCAGCTACATGATCTGAACACAGGAAAGTGGTTTCCAAGCGCAGATAGAAGGGTTTGGTGGCGGTCATCTGCTTCCCAGTGCATGACCTGCCTGGCTTACTGCATCTTATCGAGCTGTGACCTCCTTCATGGAGAGGCCAGGGGGCAACGCGTGATGCTTTCCATCCGGCAGGATGGAAATTGTGTGGGCTGGCCCTTCAGAGTCTGTCTTCTCTGCCAAATCGGCCTGGCTCTCAGCACCAGGGCCTGAACTTTCCCCATCTGGCCAGCTCCAGCGACAGTCACGCTGCAAAAGCCGTCGCGAAGTGCCGCTTGGGGACTTGAGGCATCTCCAGAGGCTCTTTGAGCTGTGTGGTGATTCCTTCTCATCCAGCTGCGGGAATGTCTGTCTCTCCCCAGGTCCCCGGAGGGGATTTGTAGGGAGCTCCTGGAGAATTACCATGCACACACTGTCCGTGCGCTGCGTCAGTGCCTTACCAGCCCGTCGCTGTAGCTGACACATCTGTGCTGAGAGCATCCAGGGTGGGCAAGAGGATCTCGTGGGTGGACAGCAAGGACAGAGGCTACGGCAGCTCCTGTGCACAGGAGGTCACTGCGACCCCAGTGTAAAGGACTCGGCAGGTGTTTGAAACGAGTCCGAACTAAACTGCAGGTTCAGTTCCAGTATTTTCTCTTTCTTGACTCTGCAGTTGCTCTAAAAATCAAAATATTTCTCCAAAAAGATGCCACCTTCCCATAAAAGTGCCTCTCCCTCCCTGTCCACCCAGGTCTTATTGATCCAGCACCACAGACAGTGGCTGCAGCTTGAGCTGCCAAGTAGGGCAGATCGATAGAGACTTGGTGTGGGATTTTGGCAGCTGGGACATCCATTTGTCCCTCCTCTCCCACCATCCCTCCAGGAAATGGCCAGCGTCACAGTGAGAGCAGGTGGGGCAAAGCCTTGTCCTGATGCTTTCCTCTCACCTCTGCCCTGTCCTCTGTGCTGCAGCTGCTGGGGCCGGAGGAACAGGAGCCGTCCCTCCCCTGCGCTGGCTCCACGCTCACTGTTTGCCGTGGCCAAGTGGAGAGCAGTGGGGAGGAGAGAGGTGCCGTGCAGACAGCTTCCCCTGCTCCATGGTGTAGGAGAGAGTGGTTAGCTCTCCTGTAAGATGTCCTTAACCCTTGCCAACCCTCCCGGGCTGCTAAACCTCTGGCAGGTGCCGAGCGCCGCGCTCAGTGAACTTAATGAAATGAGTATTTCGGGGAGAGGGGGAGGGAGACTCCATACTGCACCCTGGGGCCCTGGGTTTATTAATGGTGACCTGCTATTAAAGACTAAAGTGCTAACCTGGTCATATTTAGCAGCTTTCAATGGTATCCCAGTGGCCTCCGCCTGCAATATCAACTCCTGCGTTCCCCCCGCAGCCCCAGGCCGGCAGGAGCTGACTCCAGAGTTTCTCTGCTACGATGAGTCTGGTGGGCAGCACTAAGAAGTCTCTGCGCTGCTGCTGCCAGACAGATTTCCACCCCCTCCTGCTGCTCTGAGCAGCTCCCCCCTCTTACTGCCAGGTCTTGCCAGGGAGCTCTTGGAAAAGAGGACCAAATCCCAGCATCTTTATGATCTCCTTTACTCAGACAGAGCCTGGGGGTCACTGGGAGAGGGACACGTGCCAGTAGGAAGCTCGCAGGGTTTGGCCGTGAAGGAGAGGCGGACTCAGGCTCTGCAAAGTGGTTCTGCAGAGCTCTCCGAGAAGGCACTGGCAAATTATCCCTCCACGGTGGCAGGCTGGGAAACGAGGCGGCAGCTCTGCCAGACCTGATTAAAACAGGACTTGAGGCTAACAGCTTCAGGTCAGAGCAGGAGGGCTGCTCTCTCTGCTGCTGTCCCTCTTGCTCTGGTCCAGGAGGGACTCGGAAAACCCAGGCATGGGGGGTTGTCCCCAAGGGGACAACAGTATTGGATATTGCAGTGACAGGCACTTTAGAAAGATGCTGGAGGCTGCTGCTGGTCCAGGCAGGGATCAGTGTTAGCAGAATTAAAAAAAAAAAAAAAAAGCCCCAGAGTCTCCTTGAAGCTAATTCTGCTCTTGATGCCTCCCCAGAAGCAAGATCCTGCTGTGCTCTGTGTGCCAACTGAGATTATTGCCTTCCCTGATCACTTCTTCCTGGATTAAAAACTCAGCACAGAGTATTTTGCCATGTGTTATTCCAGGATACCCACTAGAAGCTCCACATGGTGCAGACCCTGACGGGGGGGATGGAGGATTCACGGGGCGTCTCCAACTCGGGCTGCTCGTGCTGCTCAAGGCGGGAGGTGGGGACGCGCCTGCCCCCTCGCACCTTCGCTCTGCCTGGGGTGAAGGCTTGAAGAGCGAGGCCGAAAGGGATTTTCCTGTCTCCATCAAGCCCTGCAAGCCACAGATCCCTCGTCCTCACAGCCCTGCCCTTCATGTGGGCACGCTTGTCGGTGTGGGCTTTGGGCCATTCCCCAGCAGAGCCAGCGAGGGCAGGGGCCTTGTTCCAGCGGAGAGCTCCAGCCCTCGCAGCCTCCCAGCAGGACGAGTGCCGGTTTGGCAGCCAGGCTGGGGGCAATCCTCGCTCTCTCGTTTGGCTCTGTGCCCCAGCTGATCCAGAGCCAGGTTTTGCCGTAATCCCTACATCCTGTTGCAGGTCCTTAATCAGCTGGAGCCAGCCTGGAAAAAAAAAATAAAAAATAAGCAACAAAAAAACCCAATCCCCAAACTGTTGCGGTTGCAGCTCCCCACTTGAGGGTGGTGAGGAGGAGGGTGCAGCAGCCTTCCTGAGCACCAGGTGGGAGACTGGAAGGGCTGGGAGAGGTTTCAGCTCCCTTGCTAGGGATGAAAGCGGAGAAAAATGTGTGTGTTTCTGCTGGGGGTCTCAGCAGGACCCACTCGTTGCTGTTCCCCCTCAGAGGAGATGGGTCTGTGTTCGAGGAGTTGATTCCTCCTGTTCTCTCACTGCCACCGCAACTAGGGATGCCACCCCTTCAGCCCTCGCTGGGCAGGCTTGAAAACTCTGGGTTGTTGTTGAGTTGTTTTTTTTCCCGTTTAATGCATAGAATAACACTGATGGGTCTGAACAGCTCCAGCCAGGCGACGAGGGGAAAGAATAACAAGCTCCTGAATGTCAGGCGAAATTATGGGCCATTGCTATTTAGGGTGAGTCTGGTGGATTTAGGGCCTCTCTGTTCTATTGTCCCAGCTGCTCTGAGCATTGGAGCAGGCGAGACACAAGTCGGGAATTTTATTGCAGAGCATGTGCAGAGGAAGGCTGGTTCTGAGCGTTTCCGGAGCTGAACAGCAGCGACGGGGGGACAGGGGGGCAGGTTCTGTTGGAAAAGTTGGTGAGGTGTGATACTGGGAGGAAATAGGAGGCTGGAAGTCCTGGAGAAGTGGTCATCCAGCAGAGAAGAGATCCCTTTTGCTTCCTGCTCGTTGTCAGGACTCGGCTCCAGATGTTCGTCAGACTGCCCACACCCGGGTAGCGTCGCTCTCCATCCATCGGCCCTTGCCTAGGAGGTAGTTGGTGTGAAAGACAGTGCATAAATGTGGGTGGGGATTAGGGGTTTCAGTGCCTTCTCTTGGGCTGCTTTTGGCCAACGCTGGTGATGTAACTGGGGCTGGCACCGTGCTCGCACGACCTGCCAGGTATTAGGGGGAAGGGCCCAGATGAATAGCACAAGAGAACACAGAAAGGATGAAGAAAGTGTTATACAGCTTGATGGAAGTGGGTCGTCCATGGGAAAGTGGAGTTTGCAGGAGTCCTGAACAGGGTGTATCCTAAGCTTCCAGATTTTGGCAAATACATTATGTCCCATGCCAGGGCGGGGAGGAGTTGCAGAGAGGAAGAAAGCCGTTCTTACCCGGCTGTCTTCAGAGGCGGGAGGCTCGGCAGGGTGAATTCTTTGCTTCTTTGGGGCTCTTTTTATTTGACCGGATTAAAAAGCCTATTTGAGTTTCTTAAACCATTTAATCTAAAATCCCCAGGTAGATGCGCCATTGGATTCAGTTTTAAGCTTATAAACAAAATAGGTCTGCGTTTGTCTCTTCTTCATCTCGTTCTAAAGAACCGAGGGTTTGACCTGTCCTCCCCAGAGTCGGGGGCTTGTTGGACTTCTTGTGCTTACAAATCCCTCTGAGTTTTCCAAAGGGTGGGAAGGTGCGGAGACCGGGGTGCTGGTGTGACCCTCCTGCAGCTCCAGGTTAGGTGTGCGTGTGGCCTGGGCAGGTGGCGGGAGGAGGGAGCAGGGGCCGAGCTCCACCAGCCGGGTTCAGCGTCTGAGTCGCTTCCCAGGACCCTGTTCCTGCCCGCAGTGGTGAGCCCAGGGCAAATCCCATTAAGATCGTTGCTCTGCGAGTAGCGTGGGGAGGTGGGAAAGGAGGAGACTATAGGAAATGGGAGAAGACGGGAGGGAAGCATGTTGCAGTGTGGTCCCCTGCAGCAGTCTGGGCAATTCTTCCCAGTTCCCGCAGCCCTTTGAGAGGAGCTAGTTCTCCTCTGCTCTCAGTGTGCCCAGCTCCTTCCAGGGTTTCCTCCTGCACCCGTCTTCTCCACAAGCTTGGGGTTCTTATCTCCTTTCTAGCTCCGTATGACTTTATTGCTGCCACTCCCTGCACTTCTGAGGAGGTTTCATGGACACGAGACCAGTTGGGACTGCTCTCAGAGCAGCCCAAAATGGGACAGTTCATGGTTTGTGTTTGCACGACAGAGGTGCTAATGGTGGCTACAGGAATGTCACGGCTCCATGGCCCACAGTGTCATGTTTCTGACAGTGGCTAGTGCCAGATGCTCTGAAGGAAGGTACCAAACCCCAGCAGCAGGCAGATGTAACATGATCTGTCCCTGTGTCCCCTCGATGTCCTTTCCATATGTCCGGCTCGAGTCAGCAATGCCTGCACCCTGCGTGGGATGACAGTGGCAGCGCTCGGTCCAGCCCTGGCAGGAGAGCTGTCCCTTCCGGATCTTCCCTTGCCTTCTGCTGGAGGAAGCCGTTTGCCGTCTCAGCTACCTCGTGCAGCCGTGGAAGCGCTCGTTGCAGCGCGGCCGTGGGAAGGCCATGAGGGCAGGCTGTCCTCCTCGCCTCTTGTAGTCTTTGCTGTGAGCAAAGAGGCCCTCCCGCGTCCAGGGCTCTCCAGGAGATGCTTTATGAAAGGGGATGGTGGGAGCAAGACTGCCTCCTTCTCCACCCCCGCTTCTCCCAAAGAGCTGGAGACAGACAGAGGGACAGGCATCTGTCCGACGGCAGCTTGAATAGGAGGGAGCCCTGTTGGCTTTGCCGAGGGAGCCTCTTTCTATATGGAAATGAAGAATTTAGGCTAATGGAGCTCAACCATCTCTAATTTTGCGATGGCAGGAGGATTTTGATTGAAAGTAATTAAGCAAGCTAGCTGTAAAATTAATTAAAGCAAAAGGGGGGGGATTTTTTTATTGGATTGGATAGCGATATAGCGGCTGTCAAATGGGGGACGGATGGGGGTGACCTGAATTCTCTGCCCTCCCTCCTCCCACTCGGGACGTTTATGTCACTTTAATCTCCTTACAGCGGCTGGTGTGCATTTGTTTGAAATAATCAAGGAAATATGGTCAGAAATTGTCAGCTTTCAGATCTAATTTACCTGACAGCCCTGCGCGGACCAGTAAGCCTCTGTGTGCGTGTGTGAGAGCGGGTGTGTGTGTGTGTGTGGCGGGTGCGACTGTGTGGTCGTGGAGGACTCCTTGTCTCCCTTCTCCCCCCTTTTTCTTCATTCCGTCTTATCTTGGTTCCTAGCGAAAATGCTCCTGACACATCTGGGACCACCCAGCACCTCGCAGGAAAAAGAAGCAAGTTTGAGAATTTTCGTGCCGTCCCTTCGCCGCCCCCACCTTCCCATCACTGCCTCCTCCCAACCTGCCGCCTCATCCTTGCACCATAACCAGCTTTAGGGTTTAGGCAATATAGGATTAGGGGAGGTGGCTGTAAGTCTTTATTCCAGATGGCTGGCAACTGCTAAACCCACTGTCACAAGTACCGAGTTATAAAAATACTTAAATTAGGCCCTTTGTTTCAGCCCGTGTCCCTGCCAAGCAGCTCTCCCGGTGTCCTGCGGGGAGCTCAGCCTGCACAGAACAGGTGGGGGGATCTCAGTCGAGACTATAGTGACGCTGGGGAGAGGCTCCTCCGGACTCGCACCTATCTGGATTCCCTCGCTCGGCTCCATCTGCTTCATTTTGCCCTTAGCACTGAGAGACAGGTCCTGCGGTAAGAAAGAGCTGGGCATGACTTGGTAGGCGTGCCTAGCAGGTGAAGGTCCTGATCCAGGGAGACAGGAAGGCTGCAGCTCTCATACATCTTCCTGGGGGTGCACGCTCTGGACAGAGATCCAGGTTCCCCCTCCAGACCCTGCAAGGACCCGCTGACCTGAGCTCAGTTGTGCTGGAAACCGGGGCGGGAGGGCGAGCAACTGCTGTAGGGTCTGCGTTTCCTCTGAGCTGCCCTGGTGCTTCACATCTGTCCTTCTAGGTTGGCTCTTAGGCTTTATGATTTATTATTTATCATTGTTCATTAAATGCTGACAGAGTTGGGGCTTTTGTTTGTTTTGTTTGCGTCTCCATTTAGAGGCCTTCGCTGAGGCGGGCTTCAGTGCCAAGACCTCGGGCGCTTTTACAATTACAGCCCGTGATCCTATTGTATTGTTTATGTAATGACTCTCAATCCCAAGGGATTCTGCAGCCTTTCTTAGACCCGAGCACCCAGCGCCTGGCAGGGAGAGTGCAGGGCAAGTGCTGGCCCCTGGTGCCAAGGAAAATCTCTGGGCTTTACGTGCTGGGGGATTGTTAATGCGTAGAGGGCTGGACCTTGCTGCGAGGATCCACATGCGGGGAAGTTGATTAAGCTGCTTCAGAAGAAGCAGCAGATGATTCATCCCTGCTACGGGCTGCGTGCCTGCGGAGTGTCTTGGTGGCTCAGACCTGATGCTCTGGCCGCTGGCTGCCCGCAGTCCACCGGTCTGTCGTGGACCGGTCCCCTGAGTGTCCCAGAGCACCTCAAGCCATCTCAGCACCCAGACTGAAACTTTAGCCCTGTTCTGTAGATGTGTGGAGGGCACCTCACCAGCTCTGTGACCTGCTGGACATGGTCTGGTCCATGACCGGGCGGGTGTGGCTGTGCTGAGGTGGGTGATGAGCTCATCGCCCCGATTCCCAGGTTTATTTCCAGCTTTGCCACTGATTCGCTTTGTATCTGTAGCCATGCGAATGCATAACTTCGTGCCAGTGCTTCCTCATCAGTATAATGGGTATAATTAGGCTTCCCTGATTGAAGATAGTGCCGAACGCTTAGTGTGATGGCAGATTTTTTTCTTTTGTTTAAAATTCCTTTTCCAAAGGAAAAAAAGGAGATAAGACCCGTTTTTTGAGTTCTGGTTCCCATATTGTATTTCAAATATATGTGGATTAACATCTCTGTTAATATCAAACCCTTTCCTTGTGGGATAGGTCTCTTGTGAAGCGTTGGCTTCCCATAAACCTCGCAGAAACAGAGTTAGGTGAAGACTAAATGCTTCTCAGTGCTCAGTCTGTCCTGTATTCAGCAAAGTATGGGGAATGCAGGTTGTGGCACTGCTGATCTTCTGTGTTAATTACAAATATAACAGAATGTAGTATCAAGAATAGTCTAAATAATTCTGTGGCCTGTTAAGCAAAAGAGGGGTCGAGTTCTGGGATGTGGACCAGGCTACCACTGATAATGGTATCTGAAGTCAGTGGTGTCTGGAAGAAGGGTCATACTGTGCTGGCTGCTCCGATTTCCTTCTGTAGATTGCAAGACCAGATGATTAAGAGTGCATTAGATAATTTTCTAACATAACATTCCCTACAGGCAGTTACTGGCATTGCTGTAGAGCCATCCTGAGTGACGGTGTCGGAAAAGGAAGTGCACAGGACAATCTTTCTGCACTGTGAGAATGTCTGAGACCCCCATGCACAGCTGTGCTCTGTTCTGACTCCAAGTCTCCTCAGACATGGCCGAGGAAACTGCACGTGAGTGCTGACCCTGGGGGCACCTTCTCTTGTTCTTTTCACACCTACTTGTACCTGTTCAATAGTTTCCCCTCTCAGGCACTACCGGTCTCGCTGCAAATGAGTCTGGAGACCCTGACTCCAGCGCAGGCAGGAGCTGGAAGACATCCTGTGGTTGGGTGAAAGGGATGAAAAGTTCAGATTTGGGTGGCACGTCTGTTTCTCTCAGTTCGATGTGTGTGGCAGTGGAAAGGCATAAGCTCAGTTTTCCTGTCACTGATGTGGTGTCAGCTGGGAAAATCGTTCTTCTGGGCTTAGCAGACTGCCATTAGCATAAGAGCGGTCAGAGAGGGATCGAGCCTGGCGAGTCTGGGAGAGGAGACCTGAGGCAACGGGCTGAGAGTGTTTGGGATATTTGACACATTGGGTTTGCTTGCTTGTTCTCAGGACTGGAGATGAGACTCTCACCTTCAGTCTGTGGGGCAGGAGAGTCCTTTGGAAAGCAGACGGGCAGCTCAGCTCAGGCCAGTTCAGAGAAACCGTGGGAAGGTGCGAAGAGATCCCCAGGAGTGAGACGCGGCAGAGACCCCATGTCTGCCTTTCCTGGGGAGGCAGTTCGGGCTGTGGAGCTGCTGACTCTCACACAGCATCTTGCTCCAGCACTGCTGTTCCTGTGCATCCAGCTGGCTTGGGGCAGCCGAGGGAAGAAAAAGACAGAACTGGCAGCTCAGCTCATCAGGGAGTTCCAGGCAGAGGTTGCCCTGCCTGACTTGCAATAGATTTGGGGGCTTTCTGCTGAAACTGTTTCCAAGGGCAAGTCTGAACAAGCCAGCTACTCTTAATTTCCCATGCAGGCAGCAAAACCACTGAGAAAATAAAAATGTTGCAATAGAAGCTTTGGGGATAAGAGGGCATGGGTTGGTAGCCAAACAAGACTGTTTGGTGATGTATCTCTTGTCCCGTTTACCTCCCTGGCAGTGGGACCCAAGCATCTCGTGAGGGTTCACGACAGGCTTTTGTGAAGACCTCCTGAGCAGTGCAGGGGGGTGCTGAATGGGGTGCAGGGCAGCGAGGGAGGCACGGAAAGCCGAGTGTCACACTGGCAGCTCGTCTGCTGGGGCCCAGTTAAAACACAGGTGTAAGGGAAAAGGGCATCAGTATGTCTCCCACTCACCCTCTCCTTTCCCTGTTCTTTCCATCTCCCATCCTCCCTGGAGCACCATGCAAATTTATCAGTTTACACCAGAATGCAGTAAAATCACTGAGGTCGCCAAGGTCTTGGTTTCATTAATTCTGAACCCTGATATCCCAGCCCCCCGTTCTGGCACTTGTTCGTGGGGCTGTCGCTGCTAGTACAGGCTTGCCTCACGGCTTATTAAACTGGCACCTTTGAAACCTAGGCTGTGTTAATAGAATCGTAGACTCATTTAGGTCGGAAAAGACCTTTGATATCATTAAGTCCAACCAGTAGCCTAGCACTGCCAAGTCCACCACAAAACCATGTCCTTAAGCACCACATCTATGTCTTTGAAATACCTCCAGGGATGGTGACTCCACCACTTCCCTGGGCAGCCTGTGCCAGGGCTTGATGACCCTTTTGGTGAAGAAAGTTTTTCCTAATGTCCAATCTAAGCCATTCCTGGAGCAACTTGAAGCCTCTTGTCCTGTTGCTTGTTACTTGGGAGAAGAGACCAACCTCCACCTCGCTACAGTCTCCTTTCACAGAATTGTAGAGAGCGATAAGGTTTCCCCTCAGCCTCCTTTTCTCCAGGCTGAACAACCCCAGTTCTCTCAGCTGCTCCTCATCAGACTTGTTCTCCAGACCCTTCATTGCCCTTCTTTGGACACACTCCAGCACTTCAGTGTCTTTCTTGTAGCGAGGGGCCCAGAACTGAACACAGTAGCCAGGATCCCTTGTCAATATTTGTGGATTTTTTTCATCTTGGTTATTTGTCAGTAAATGATAGCGTTGAGCTGAATATCACTGACCTGCTGGAAGTAGAATGAGACCTGTTGACTTTGAGGAGCTTGAAACGTGTCTTTGCCCTGCAGTGCCAATACAGCAGCTGCAGAAACAGATTAGTTCCCCATTGAGAAAAGAGAAGGCAGAGTCTCCTCCCTAGCGAGGGAACCGAAGGGGAGCAATCGGCTTCACGGTCTGCTCTAGAGCCAAGCCCGTGGCATTTGGAGTACGTTGTCACTGCAGGACCAGCGTGTGACCGTGAGCCGGCAGGTTAAGGGGCAACTCCCCAGCCCGGGCGAGAGCCGCTCCGCTCCCCAGCTGGGCTGGCCAGCCCTGGGTGCAAAGTCCCAGGCTTGGGAGGGGGCTTTGTGGGAGAGGGCTCGAGGCAGCGCTCCCTGTGCTCACTCTGCATGGGAGTTACACCCTTACGGAGCTGTCTTTTTATTTGCAAACTGAGCAGTTGTACTGGAAGAGTTTTAGCAAACATGGGACTGCACAATGCTGTGTGTACTGAGTCACACATCAGGGCTAGAGCCAACTAGCACTGTGAGCTACTGAGGCAAACATTTGAGAATAGTTACAATAGGCACCAAAAATATCTTTAGATGAGATCTTTCTGCATTACTGCATGTTGGGTAACAGGGAGGGCTGACAACCTAAGCTTAAACTCTACCCACATGCTCTAGAGCTCATCCTGGGCAAGGCAGGCAACTGGGATGGGAACAAACAGAGGGAAAGCTGTTTTGGGAGCCCTAATTAGCCAATTTCACATGGGTTGGAAAAGTTCTGCCCTGGTGGGAGAGACAGGGTTGTGGTCTTGCAGAGCACTTTAGGCTCTAGTGTTTGGCCCAGTGGTCCTGCTGGCTCCATTTCAGGAGGGAATGACCCCAGAATTACACAGTACGTGTGCATCTGCAGCTCCCCACACCTGCACGGGGCCAGAGCAGGATCAGTCCCTACAAGATGTCTTCTCCTGTCTGGTTTTAAAGCTGCTAAACAAGGAGGCTGCTCTTGGCATCTCCTGCGGAAGCTCTCCCTTTCAAGATTTTCTCAGGGGTTTGCTCTGTGGTTGCTGTTTCCTCTCCGACACCCTTTTAAAGTAAAGGAGCTGCTTCCCCAAAGCAATTGGTTTCCCCAAAGGGCTGATTTCAGGGACACAACTCCCCAAACTCAGAGTCTGGGCGCCTCTCCCAACCATCTCGGCACAATCGGAGCGCCGGCAGCAGAGGCTCTCGGTGCTGCCGGGCACGTACTCGCGCGGGCTGAGCACGGGGCTGGTAGGGAGCACCGAATCCAACCCAGCCTCCTGCCAAGTGACCCTTCAGCACCCTTCCCCAGTCCCCCGTACCCTTCCTTCGTGTCCCTGCTCTCTCCTACTCCCTCACCCTCGCGCCGGGGCTGGGATGTGGGATCGCACCTCGGCTGCCGCTGCCCCTTCCCGGCCTCGAGCGCACCAGCTCTCCCACTGGTTTTGCAGCCTTTTTTTTTTTTTTTTTTTTTTTTTTCTGCCAGCGCAGGGCACTGAAAAGTGCTGGCACTGCCAAAAACCCTGTGTGCACTACGACTCCCCAAACATCCCTTTATTTTTATTGTTCTGTTAATTACTGTTTAAACTTTAATAAGTCACTTCGTCAGGAGGGGGGACCTGCAGTGAGGTTTCTGTGCAAACACTGGGCCCGGCAGTGACTCTAGTGTAACATAACCCTTTATACAATGTGGGAATGTTTAGACTGTAACAGAAACTTGTTATTTTAATGACAGTTAAAGGGGAAAAAAAAAAAAGAAAAGAGCGAATGAAAAAGGGAAGCAAGTTTGTTGGGGAAATGGCTCATCTCAATCTCTCTGTCTGGCCTCTTTTCTCTGGGCTTTAATGATAGCTGGATAAGGAGGCTTTATGGCTTCTGTTGAAGCAAGTCTTGTTCCCAGAGATGCCCTGTACGAGGCAGCATGTGGTCCCCTCTGTTCTGGGGGCAAGGCTAGCAGCGCAGAGATGCTGATGGAAGCAGCATGGCTTGATTTTGCTCAGAGGCAGCGGCAGATGCCTAAAGCCAATTTGAGCTCAGTCCAATTATTCTGACCCACACGAGAGACTTTCCCCTTCTATTCAGACCTTCTTCCACTGTTTAAGTTTTTAAGCAGCTATGCCGAAACAGATGCTGGCATGCCGTAGATAAGAGGGTCCAACATCCCGTGGAAAAAGGGACCTTGAGGCTAGAAAATGGTACCTTATGTTGACTGGTCGCCACTCAAAAGGAGGAACCATTATGGACACCTGAAAGAGGGGAGGAAAAAGAGAGAACGTGGCTCATGCTCTCGGCAGCGGGAGGACAGAGGGTTCACGGGCATCCTCGGTTTTGGATGGGGACTGTGGACATGGTGGTGGAGGGTGCCTGTGCGGTGGCGGATGTCCCTGCCTCGCAGCACTGAAGTCACCTCCAGGTTTGGCTTGGCTATATTTAGCCCTCGCTATAGACGAGACCATATAGAGTGATATATATGATCTGAAAACCTTCAACTCTTGCTGACCTCTCTGCTGCAACAGTGAAATCCCCCAAATCTGTGCAGCCTGGGTGAGACGTGGCGCTCAACCGGGAGAGCTCCCACCTTTGCCCTGACAGGTCCCATGTTTCCCCATCCCCAGGTGGGTCCCTGGTGATGCAGGTCCCCAGGGCAGCACAGCTTTCTCTGCCAGCCCATAGGGAAGAGAGGTGTGAAGAGGGTGTGGGGGGCGGACTGGGGCACAAGAGGTTTGGCAGGAGATGCTGGACTGGAGGAGGCTGGAATGGTGTTGGGAGCTTGAGGAAAGAAGAGGGGAGAGGAAAATCACACTGAGGCTGAGGTCTGAGGGGGGGAAGGGAGTCACAAAGGGCAAAATTTGGAGGGGGGGGAAGGTCAGGAGGATGCTGGGTGTCAGGAGCACTTGGCTGGAAGCAGAGCTTTTCACAGCGTCAAGAACCTTCCTCAGGTGCTGGCTCCCTGCCACGAGCCCTGTTCCTCTGTGCAGAGTCCTTCTCTCCTCTTTGCTGAGTTTCTGACCAAAGCAGGAGCCTGGGGGACTTGCACTCCGTGAAGCTTTTTACTGAGAGTGAATGTAGGGTGGAGCAGGAGGGGATGAAGTCATGGGCCTCGGGGGGGGACTGTGTTTTCCCCAGTGGGTGAGCATGCAGGGAGCAGCCAGAACGGTTCACGCTTTCCTCGCCTGCTGCCGGGGTTGTGATTGTTATTGATTGGGTTTGCTGTTCTCGGCACTTTGTGTTTTTCCAGCTGAGCATTGGCTGCACCTTGGATTTTTTTTTCTTTTTCAAATTTTTTTCTTTTTTCACCTCTGCTTTAGTTCAAATACTCACGGACGTTGCGCGTGGGGCAGGTGTGTGCACAGCCCTGTGCCGGCCAGCACCGCGTGGTTGGGAGTGTTCAGGGCTCCGGGTGAGGTACCAGTAACATGCAAGCCTGTTGTCAGTAGGGTTAAATTCATAGGTCTGTGTTATCTCTGCAAGTGTGTCACACAAAAAGGTAAAGAAATCTGCTCGTGTAGAAAAAACAGTGTCAAACTGGAGCAAATGATAGGAACACGCACAGGGACTTGGGCATGCATCTCTGGCTGGGGATGCATAAGCTTCAGTCCCAAAGACAGAGGGACCGAGGGAACTGCTGGCTGGAGAAGTAGTTTTGTTGCTTTTCCAGCATGTGGTCACGGCTTTCAGACCCCAGCGAGCCCCTCGTATTGACCTGCCCTCCTTCCAGCCCTGTGCTCGTGGCCCTCCGCCGAGCTTGCGGGGCCAGTGGCAGGAGCCGTCCCGTTAGGAATGGCATTTTCCAGGTCCCTGGGTGAGACTGAACATGTCCCAGCTGCAAAAATAACTAGCCTCGATACCCTGTGGAAACAGGAGCAGCAGCGACACATCTGTCTGGTCTGGGCAGAGCCAGCTCGTAACTAATGCCCCAAAGGGGCATCGAGTGCCTGCGAGCTACTTGTCAGTGAGCAGAAACCCAAAATAGAGACCTTTGGTGAGGACTGGCCGGTCGGAGGGGCGAAGCCCTGCGGCGGGCAGAGCAACGGAGACCTCTGGGCCTCTCGTAGGACCGGTGGGTTCCAGCAAGACGTTAACATTGACTGGCTTCTCTGGAGCGGCTGCGGGGCGCCGCGGGCTGCTGGCGGGGCCGCGGCTGGCACCGCTGGGCACCGGCGTCCCCGTGAGCAACGCCAGCCCCTTCCCTCCCGCCCCGCAGCCCCGCAGCCCCGGGTGTTTCCCCCACCGTGGCCGGTGGGGTCACTTTGGTTGGAGAGCGCGAGCTGAGCTCAAGGATAGAGCCCCCTGGACGGAGCCAAGGAGCCGCTGTATAAAAAACGCTGAGGTTTTCCTTTTCTGTACAGCGCGTTTCCCTAAATTGCCTTTGACTGTGTGCATCGCTAATGAAAGTTTATGCCCTTGTTAGAAGGACAGGCAGGTCCGTTCCAGTTAGGGCTGGGTCTATCCTTCTGCCAACTGCCCTCCCCAGCGCGCGCGCACACACACACACACACTCGCGCTCGCTCTCCCTGGTGAATAAGTGGAGGCTGTTATAAAAAAAAAAAAAAAAAAAAAGAGGAGGGGAAAAAAAAATTTCCATATTTGTGTAAGTTGCTTTAAAAGCATTTTATCATGTCATAAAAAAAAAAGGAAAGTACTCTCGGAAATTGATCCTGCACACGAGCCCATTGGACAGAAGGACGTCGGGATGTTAATGGCTATTTTGCTCCAGGGTGGCTTATTAAAAAATTTATACATAAATGCTTAAAATTGCATAAATTATTTAAAAAAAAAAACATAGTAAGCAATTTGCAATCCCGATCCACTTTTCCTTTTTTCTTTCCCTCGTCATTCTTTTCTTCCCTTCTTTCTTAAAAAAAAAAAAAAAAAAGAATTCTTTCCCCCTCTTCTCACCCTTGTCCCCTCCCTGTCTGAAAATGTGATGCGTCCTAAATTGTACATGTGTGTGTGTAAAATAAACACAATTTTAAATCTGACCCGCCGCTGGCCGGCAGAGCTAGCTGCAAGGGGAAAATAAAAAAAAAAAAAATTAAAAAAAAGAGGGGAGAAGAAAAAAGAAAAGAGAGAAAGAAGTTTGGATATGATGAGTGTTTCTCGCAGGCGTGGAATGTCACCCACATATCCTGGAGATTGTACTGGGGAGGTTTATGATGGTTTCCCATTGATTTGTTTCCCCGACGCAGCTGCCGACCTCTATTGAGGGACAAACATAATCAGCACTGACGCAAATTAGATGGTTATTCGTTTTGAAAATTGACAGAAAAACAATAAAAAAGATGAAATGCTCCCAAATCAATAGATATAATGAAATTCAAATAATCCGAGAGATGAGGTCTCCATGGCAACTGATAATGTGGAAAAGAAAACAATTTAATAAAGGACAGACACACTTTGAAAACAGATTGGGCAAAGGGAAGGCGGGGGGGGCGCGGGAGCAAGGGGGGCCGTGGGTTGGGTGGTGGTGGGAGGGGGCAGCGGGAGGAGGTGGTGGTGGGGAGCCGGAGCCGCTGCCTCTCCGGTTGGTTAGCGGTGCCGTAGTGAAGGATCACTGTCCATCCCAAGGACGCCTGCCATAATTAAGAGAGGCTTTCGGTCCAGAAAGTGCAGATTCAGGTTTTAATACACAAAATTATTTCAGGAGCACTGAATCGGAAAGTCGTTTGTTATGACCTTCCTGAGAGGCCTGGAGCAGGGCATGTTGGAGGCGCGGCGGCTGAGCCAGCTGAGTTATGGCATATTTGTGTTTTTATAGTGCGGAGGGGAGGGGGGAAGGGGGGAAGAAGGTTAAACAGTATTTACAGCTCAGTTGTTTTCAGAAAGGAAAGAGAAATAGAGTTCATGAAAAGATGCGAGTGGAAGAGAGGGAGAGGGAGAGGGAGAGATCCCCTGCCCGGCACACACACTCCGCTGGGACGCCAGCTCCGATGAGACACTCACCGGTGCTCTTTTTGCCTTAAGGTGTGGGGAGGTGCAGATGGGCTGGGGGCAAAGAGGGGATCGCTGGTGGGATGGGGAGCGTGTCTGTCCCTGCTGCCGAGTCCGTCCGCAGGGTCCGGCTGGGAGCCCGCTGCCTTCTCACTCCGAGCTGCAGAATAAACCGCTCCCGGCACGCGGGCTCGTGCTGAAGGCACATGTGTGTGTGTGTGAGAGCACGCAGGGCGCTCTGCGCTCGCACGGGCGGCCGCCCGTGTGCGGGGCTGCTGCCGGGCTGTCCGCGCGTGGGTGCTCGCCGCCCGTGCGGGGCTGAGCAGAGCTGCGGGCGGGCGGGCGCCTCGGGGAGGTGCGTGCGCTGCGTGTCTGCGCTGCGGCGGGCGGCCGTAGCGCTCGCGCGGCCGTAGCGCTGGTGCAGCCGCAGGTACGCGGGTGTTGGTGTGCGTCCGCGCGTGTTCCATGTGCGTACCGCATCGTGGGCACGTGCACGGGCAGGCGGTGGCGTGTGTCTGCGTGCTGGGTCATGTGTGCCCCTGCATGTGATCGTGCACCTGCACGGCCACGTTTTTATACACGTGTGTGGATCCCACAGATGGGTGTTTGCAAGGAGCGGTGCAGCAGGCGCGTGGATGTGCTCACGAGGATGGGAGAGATAAGAAGATGAGCCCTAATGACCAGAAGAAAGAACAGCGAAAGGCAGGACAGAGGATTAGGGTCAGTGTGGGTGCTGGGAGGCGTGGGGTGAGTGCCCGCACAGCCCAGCCAGTGGGGGTTTCTCTCCCATCTCTGACAGGACTGGTGAGTTAACAAGCTCAGCAATGACCCTCTGCTCTCACACCAGAGCTCAGCTCTCCTCTGGCCAGACCGTGACCATTTTCCACACAAACTGGATGGACAAGTGTTTCTCCTAACCACGTTGCACAGCGTTTGCAGGTGCTGGGCATCTCCGGGGATTAAAGAGCCCCTGATCTCCCAGTGCTGCACGTGATGGGTGCCTGCTCTGTGGGCTCCCAAAAGACTCCCAGTCCCACTTGGGCTTTGTAGAAACCTCTAAGAGATCTGAGTGTCCCCAAGGCCAGAGCATGTTGCCTGCAGTGGTCGGGGCTGTGGGAAGGTCATAACACAAGCTGGAAGGCCAAGATGCTCTGTTTTGCTCTCTGTCACTCAACTCCTGCTGAGGTCTCCCTTACCTTGTGTGGGCTAATACACTGATTTACTTTGCAGGACCTTGAAAGACCACAGTAATGAACTTTTTCTGGCCCTGTGTTTCTTAATGATGCAACAAGCATTCAGGCTCCCAACTCCCATTTAGCTCCTGACTTCCCACAGCAATTAATTAGGAGTCTGCATTCTTTGTTGGGTCCGAGCTTAATAGTGCTGAAAGGGATTGCAAATTACTCTTAAACTGCCTACAGACTACCTACTGGCTTTGGAGGGACCCTTTTTTAGGACATGGCTCACTTAACCCCTGCCCTTGACTGGGGATGCCCCTGAGCCCACCCTGAAGCCAGGTAGCTGCTCCCCACTGACTTGGTTCACGGTGGGTTTGGATTCCCTTTAAAGTAACTCCTTAAAGACAGTCACCAAAGGGGCTGATGAAACTTTGAGCAATTCCTATCTGCATCCTTTGAGACCCGTTTAGTCTCCAAAGTCCTTTCTGTTCACCCGGCATCGGGTACTTACAGCTAAGTCTGGTTCCCTCTCTGCCACCTTGACCTTTCATTGCACCCCCTGCCCTGTCTCTTCCAGCTTTCACGCAGGGCTCTGTACAGCATGGCCAGGAGGCTTGCGGCTTGGCCTCTTCTTCGTTCTTTGGGAGCTCACTCCCGCACGGACGGGCTGGCCCCGCTCCCGAGGCTTTCCCAGCCCTCGTTGCTCTCCACCATCCCTTCCTTCCCTCTCCTTGTGCCCACCTCGTCCTCCTGGCACAGCACCCGGAGTGTGTGTGAGTGTCTGTGGAGAGGTGAAGGTAGGCACCGTGTTTGCATTTCGTCGCCCTGACAACACGTCTGGCTTCGTAGGGAGTTTTCCGAGGGCCTCAGCCAGGCCGCAGGGACCCGGTGGTGATGGGCAATTTCTCTTTGCTCTCCCTTTTGCGTCTTTCCCCTCGGTTTTCTTCACAACCTGTGGGGAGATTGATGGCGGGATTGTGATGTAGATGTTAGCAGTTCTGCTTGATTTATAGAGTTACTTAGGCTGAGTGAGGCCACTTAGGCTCGTCTGGATAGTAAACCTTTTAACTGGACTAAAAATTAATAATAAATAAATAAATACGGCAAGGAGGAGAAACTGGATCAGAAAAGCCAACCCTCTTGGCTTTATGTTATCTAAAAGGAGGACTCTGAAGACAGAAGGCCCCCAGGGAGCAGCCTCTCAGCCTGGGGAGCGGCGTGACCCTGAGCGCAGCGTGAGGCTGGAGCTCTGGGAGCAGGTTTTCACGGGACCGAGAGGAGGAGACTCTCATCCAAGATCCTGCATTGAGAGATGAACTAGAAGGTTGACTGCAGGACACAAAGGGCTTTGGAGCTTCAGACTGTCCCGAATCAGTGCTTTCCCTCTGGGATACTTGAATTGCAGTAGCACCTCAAGTTGCAAACGAAACCCGTTTGGGCCCACCAAGCTGGGCAAGAAGTCTTTGCCCAGGTGGCTGACCATCCGAGGAGACCCGAGGGGAGTGTGCGTGGTGTTATTTGCCCAAAGAGCAGGAGCAGAGCAGGGAGCAGACCCAGGGTGCCTGACTCCCATTGCTGCTCACTTTTTTACTTTTTTCCCCTCTTTTTAACACTCTGCTCCTTTTTGTGAACTCTGGAAGTTCCCCGTGTTACTTGTATGCTAGAAGGGCCTTCTTTATTGTCCTTTGGAGGCTCAGGGCACGAGTGCAGAGCGAGGGGAGGGGAAGGGCAGGGGCAAGGAGCTCCGTGTCAGCACTCGGGGCTGAGCAGCAGAGCCTTGGCGGCTCTCAGAGCAAGGAGGCTGGGGGTGGACGAGATCAAAGCACATTTAGGATCATTTCTGAGATCTGCTCAGGAAAAGGTTCAGGCGTGCGTTACTAAAGAGCTGTGAAGAAGGATTAGTCCTGTCCTTGCGCGCAGTTGAACCACTTTCCCCACCAGCTGTGCCGAATGCCTGTGAAGAGCTGGTCGAGCGGCAGCAGAGCAGGTCAGCGGCAGGTGAGAAGACGCTGTCGCAGAGGAGACCGGCGCGGCGCGAGGGAGCGGGGCCAGCCTGGAGGCTGCCGAGGTCCAGCCGTGCAGGACCCGAGCAGGGCCGAGGGGAGGACGGGGTCCGTGCGGGCAGCGCGGTGCTGTCAGCCGGTGTCCGTCCTGCTCTGCTGCCCGCCCAGCTCTGCTCTCCGGCGAGGACTCTGCGGACTCGCGGGGACTTGGAGTCGCAGCCCGTTGCACCATTGCAGCGGGAGCGGCGGTGCCTGGGCTGCGCCAGGGCCAGCTCGCTCCTAGTGTGAGGTCTGCGCTGCCTTTCTCTCCCTGGCCAGTGATATATGGCATAAATTAGGCCTCTGAAGGGGGATACTGCATCCTTAAGAAGAAATATGTCCTCATTTTTCTTAAACACCGTTTGCACTGAGTGAAATGTTTAGAAGGGACGCTGAGGGATAACTTTATTTCTTACTAGGGAGTTCAGAGCCGTTCAGTTAAACCCATAAAACACTGGGAGTAGGGAAGCTGACAGCCTGCCCGTGCATTAGAAAAGCCATTACTCATCTAGGGGAAATTCACCCCATGCTGGAGCCTCACGTTACCAATGGGGTGGTCCAGGGGAGGACACGGGATCATCTCCCTCTGCCATCAAAGGGGTCAGTAGGATGCTCAGAGGTGGAAAAGACTCAGTTAGTAACAATACAGCACAGCGACAGAGCGATGGGACAGAGATCTCAAAACACCGAGTAAACACGGCTGGGCTCAGCCCGCTGGGTGGGCGATCATCCTCGTTCCTCCTCCTCTGAGTGGGGAAACTGAGGCACAGAAAGCTGGGGAGGCTGACAGTTACACGGTGATCGGAAACCAGGCTGGAAGCCAGCACTCGTGGCTTTTAACTCCCAGCTTAAATCACTCAAGCCAAGTTCCCTTCCAGAGCAAGCAGTGAAAGTCAGGAGCCCTGACCCCCTGTTCCGTTTCTGCTGCAAGGCCGTGTTCCCGGCGGGGAGCTGGGAGTCCTGGCTCCACCTTCGCTCGGCCCTTTCTTCCCAATGGGATTTAGAAAATCCGCTGGAAGACGAAGGCGAGGTCTTGAAGGTGGTAGTAATGGGAGTTCCTGTCTTGAGTGACGGTTGGCGGTGCGGTGGGCTGCGTGGCTGGTGTGCCTGGGTGGGCTTCGGCTCTCGCACAGGTGCCACCGTCCCCCCACGACTGCTTCTCTGGGGGGACAGGGCCACAGGCACCCAGCAGCGTGGCAGAACAGGCATCGGCCACCAAGAGGGTGGTGACGTTCTATTTGATATTTTATTTTGGAGGCTTGACACCGAAAGATTTAATATTTGTTTGAAATGAGAAACAGTCCTCAAATGAATTTGGAGAGCCTGGGAATTAATGTCAGCTCCCCCCTCCCCTCCCTAAACACCCCTCCTCCCCGTCAGCTCAGCCCCCCCCTTTCAATTTCTGAAGCCTGCTGATTTGAATATTTATAAATATCAGTAAATTATTTATTGTAGCAATCTGCTGTGCCATTTCACCAATCGCCGTTAACACTTTAGGGCTCGCTCTTCAGGAGGACGCGGCTGGAGGAAACAGGCACCTGGGGGCTGGGAGCACGCTCCGGGGAAGGGGCTCTCGTCCAGGGCAGAGCTCGGTGGCTGCAGCACCGGGAGGGGTTGTCTCTGCGTGTGGCACAAGAAGGGCCAGGAGTGTCGCAGGAGAGGGTGGGGACCCTCTGTACCTGGTGCAAGGGGACGCTGGAGAGGCTGTGGCCGGGAAGGGAGGTTTAACTGGGGAGGGCAGCAGGGAGGATCGCCTGACAGCGCGTCCCGTTTGCCGCAGCACCTTTGCGGTCTTTGCTCTCTTGGCGTGCGGGGACCTCGCTCTGTCTCAGGGCTCAGCACTAGCCCTCTTCGCTTGTACTTTCTGTTCCCCTGAGGAGGAGAATTCCTCTCGGGTTCTCCCGTCCCGTTCCGTCCCTCCATAATTACATTCTGCACTGAAAATACACACCGTCCAGAGATGGTGTGGCTATTTTCTGTCTGAGGAAAGGGGGAGCTGCCCGTGTTGGTGAGCTGCTCTCCCACAGAAACCCCGGCGGCAGCGCCAGAGCAGCCAAATGTCTGGGTGGGAAACAGGAGCCGCCCAGCTGGCAGGCCCGGTGTGGGGCACCAGCATCTCCAGAGCTCCGTGCTTCCCCCTCCTCTCTGTCCTTCACTGCCCGATGCTGGTTTTTGTGCGCTGCCCCTCACTGTCAACAGAAAATTAGAGTGTGACTCTGAGAAGGTTTAGCAGAGGGAATCAAGGCAGGCTCACTGAAGGGAACCAGTGCTGGTCTCTGCCCCTTTGGGCCAGGGTTGAACCAGGCTCTGGGAGCTGGAAATAGGGAGAGAAGTGGGCTCTCGTGCGGCTGGAGGTGCCGGTGCGGCGGGCAGGAGAAGGTCAGGCAGTGCAGAATGCAGGCAGGCTGCGCTCTGACAAGCGCTGCCCGTGGGGACCCGAGCGGAGTCCCCGGCTCTTCCCGCGCGGTTTCTGGGCGGTGTGTGGGGGGGAGCCCTCGTGGCTGTGGGAGAGCAGGGAGCGTAGCTGGCAGCGCTTCAGCGAGGACGTCCTGGCTGCTCACTTGGTTTCTCCTCCCACGTCTTTGATTCTCCTTCTCCTCCCTGCCCAGTGCTGAGCTGGAGCCTGTCAGGTCCGACTTTAACACCAAGGGCTTTCCCCGGCTTCATGCAGACACGCACAGGCGGGATCCATGCTTGCAGGGCAGAGGAGGTTGTTAAAGAGCCTTTGTGAACTCCCCAAGGTCAGCCAGAAGAGACAGCATCCGCTAATCCAAGGTCATTTCCTGGGCTAAAAGCAATAAAATGTTTTATTGATAAACTGAAGAGGGGAAAATATACACACTAAACCCACTCTCGCACGTTGTGGGCCATGCCTGGGCTGTTACCGCCTTTGCCCTGGCCCTGCCTGGGATAACGCACGAGTCGCTGTGCTGGAGGGGAAATGTTTGCTGGAAGGGGCTGAGCGTTTGGCTGCCTTCCCTGCCTTCTCCCGGCATGTGGCTGGGCACGGCCAGGGCATTGCTCCGGGGAAGCATGTTCCCAGCGCCCCAGCGGCCTTCTGCTGTGAAGGTTTGGCTCCATCTTAGGGTCCCTAAGCAGCTCGAGCGTGCAGCACCCTCACCCCGACCCCAGCGAGCTGTGCTGCCCTCCCTGTTTGGGGCTCCTGGGCAGACTGGAGTCTCTCCAGTCAAGCTTGCACCACAGTGGTTAAAAAAGAAAAGGACCGTGCGGCATGTTGGCCCTCCTTCCCCCCCCTCCCCGCCCCAAATAATGCTGTTAATAATTAATCGAATGAGAGCTTGCAGCTCCTGGAAAGCTGGCACTGGGACCTCCCTCTTGAACGGAGCTGCTCAGCTGGGCTTAAAACTCTTCAATAGGAATATGAAAGCTCCATCTGTTCGACGTACCCGGCCCTCTGAAGTGACAGCGCGCCGTCCCTCCCCAGCCAGCACCCCTGTCCCCGCAGCACGGGCCCTCCTGCCCCCCTCCTGCCCCCCTCCTGCCCCTCCTCAGCCCCGGCACCGCCGAGCTCCTGAGCACAGCCGGGGCCCCTTCTCTCTGCTGGGGTGGGTGTATTCAGTGACCCCAAGCCAAAGCCAGACTTGGACTCTCTTTTCCTTCCCCTGCAGCGCCAGACTTTCTCTCTGCAGCGCAGTTTACCCCTCGGCCGGGATGCCCCATTCTCACACTGCAAAGCCCTCCGTTCCCGCACGCCGTGGTACCCCCGTGACCCCTCTTCTCCCTCAGGGGGAGGCAGAGCTAAGCCATGCCTGCCTCGGCAGCATCCCACCGTGGAGTTTGTGGGTGAGAAAGTGCTGTTTCGGGGGCTGCGTAGGTGGGGCTGACAGCACTCGGGGGCCGGGGGAAGTAGGGGCAGTGGGGGTGGCAATCTGGGCTTGTCGGCAGCACATTCAAGGGGTGACAAGGTGGCAGAATGGTGAGGTGCGTTTTGTCCCCCTCCTTGCCAGACCTGGGTGAGGCAAGTCCTACCACGTCTTCAAGGCTTCAAAGGGGAGGTTTGCTCTGGAGATGCCACGGGGTTGGGCGCCGAGCGGAGGGAGCCGGTGGCTCCTGGCAGGGTGTGGGGAGGGGGCGAGCGGAGTAAACTCCCGGTGGCATTGTTTTCCGAGGAAGTGCTCAGTGTAAATAGAGCATGTGGGAGAGTTTGTCCTGGGCAGAGATGAAAAGTCCGTGTGACAGGCTCAGGTTATAAACGGCTTCCTCAGATTGATGTGAAATCAAAACATTTCTATTTAGACGGAGAAAATGAAGGGGGATGTTTACTTAGCCTGGAATCTTTAAACAGTGTGATGGAGACGATTTGGGGTGGGGAGCTCGACCTGGGGGGAGGGAGCCTCTGCTTGGCTTTGGGGGTCCCTCCCTGCCTGGCAGCCCCGACCTTGGGCAGAATATGAGGGTCCCTCATTCGGCAGCTCAATTCCTTTCCCTCAGCCCGAGTGAATGAAACACAGATGCTCTGGTCCCCTGTGGCCCGATGGCCATCATCAACGTTCTTTTGTAAGGATGGTTTCCCTTCTGCTTTAGAAATTGGCAGGCTAAAAGAGGGGAACAGAAATGTTGATATAGGTGATGTCCCTGCCATTCCATAGACAAGGAAATAAGGCAATGGGAAGATAAAGTGATGTGCCCAGGCTTGTGGGAAGTCGGTTGCAAGGCTGGCAGAAGCAGCTGAGAGTTCCGAGTTCCTGCGGTCGTACGTGTAGAGATGGGATGGAGATACAGGAGGGCCCTGGTACCCAGGCCCTGTCTCAGGGAGGTCTCTGGGAGGGTTCGTTGTATAGATCAGGGAAAAGGTGCATTTTCAGAACTTGCTTTATTTCTAACTTAAACTTTAGGAGAAGATTCTCAAAATGTTGGAGAGTAGCATTGCTGTGCTCAAAGAAAATCCCAAAGACAAGAAGGGAAGGGCAGGAGCTGGGGGGCAGAAGCTGGGGAGGCAGAGGTGCAATGCCAGGGTGTGTGAGATGGAAGGAGGCAGGAACAGGAACAGAAGACGAGTCGCAGGCTCCCTGGAACTGCCGCGTACACGGCAAGTGCAGCCTCGGGAACGTCTGTTCCTCTCTTCCTTTGAATAAATATTTATATATTCATTTGCCGGCTGGTGCACGCACTTGGCTGCTCACCTCCAGACCAGAATAATGGGACCTGCCCTCCTCGCAGAGCAGAGGGAGGGCAGCGGGGATTCGGGTTGCCGCGTGTCTGCCTCCCAGTTATCTCCAGCCGCAAGCGGCGCCGATCTCACCCGTTAAGCAGGGCTGGGTATCGTGAGAAGGTGGACGGGGAATCACCGGGCAGCGCTGGTGATTCAGTGCTGACCCAGTGCCCCGGCCGCGGGCAGGCACCGCACCGTGCCGGAGGCACCGTCCCACCACCTGCAGCCATCGAGGCTGTGCTGGCCCTTTGCCCGAGCACACGGGCGTGAGCCGTCGGTGTCCTGGCCAGGCTCCAGTTGGAGCTCACAGCAGCCTCCTGAGATTCCCTCTGTGGTACCAGTTGCGCGTAGGATTGGCCGTCGCTTTCTGCCCTAAATAGCGCGGGAATGCGGTGGGAAGGGAAGGTGCCGGCACGCGGAGACTTCTGCAGCTTCACGGGCGTCTGCCCGTGCCCATCTGTATGCGTGAGGACTGCGTGCGTGTGCCGGGGGAATGTGTGAGAGGGAAGTGCGTGGGGAAGCGTACGGGGATGTGTTTTGGCGAGATGGGACTTTTTAACCCGTACGTGTATGACTGCGTCTGTGGACGTGCCAGCGCATACACACGGCTCTCAAACAGCTCTGGTTTCTGGGCGGGGAGGTGTGTGTTTGGGGGCAGCGCGTGCTTTCCCTTCACGGGAGCGTGATTGCACGTAGGTGTTAGTGCTGGGGGGGCCGTGCGTTTGGAAAGCGGAGGAGTACACTTTGCCTCTCTTTGTGTGAGGGGCTGATATATTTGTCGGGGGGTTATTTTTCTCGCAGCCCTTGACAGGGAAGCGTGTCTGAAGCTGTCAGGAGTTTACGCTGAGCAGCCACTCTCTGGCTCTTGGACAGCAGGTCTAAAGTTTCAGTCTGTTTGTATTGGGCTGTCATGTTATGGGATTAGGGGCTGTCACGATGGCTTCTGGATGTGTCGTAGGGGGTCTGATTAATCTCACTGTGCTTCTGTGGAGCAGCACCTCTGCGCTGGTGACAGCGAGGTGTGGGCTGAGCTGCCAGGAGGGACTCCTGTGCGGTGGAGGAACCTGTTCTCACCATTTGAGGTCTGGAGACGGTTCCTGTTTGCTCTCCGTGTGATGGGCCCCTCTTTGAGCACGACAGCAAGTCCAAGAGCACATTTTGGGGGACATCCAGCAATGTCCCCACAGTAACTCCGGTGGCCCGTGTGTCTGGAGAGTGTTTTATGGGAAAAGTCAGGCTCTGGGTGCCTCTTGCCCTGGGACCTTTAACCCTTCTTTGTCTGGGTGTCTCTCTGAGGTGTTATAAATAAAGAGGGAGTGAGACAATGCAGCTGCTTTCGAATCAGTTTTTTGCTTTTATTTGCGATTGAATCTTGTTAATTGTTGGTGCGATAATCATGCAAGTGACTCTGATAGGGACCATTTAGTTCAAGATTCTCCGTGACCTTGAAGTTAAGACCTTACCTTCTTCCTTTCTCCCCCCACTTTCTCTTACCCCTCCTTTACTAGCTATCACATATGAATAAACTACATTAAAATAACAAACCTACACTAATTAGCTGATTGTGCTGGGAAGTGTGAGAGCAGAATTTCCTGTGTGCGCGAAAGCGAGGAAGCGAGCAGGCAGAGGGGCCTGATGGACTGATACCAAGCCGAGGCGATTTTCTGCCGTACGGCTGCCACACACCAGCCTGGTGCTCCAGCACACACACGTGCCAGGGCTCCTGTCCTCCGTACTGGTTTTTTCCTGGTGCATACTGGTTCTCTTCTCTGAGGTGATGCTCAAACCCCGTTAAGTGAATTCTTCACCAACGCTAGGGTTAGGCTTGGGATGCTGTTCTCTCTTCTATCGGCGCTTGGGTGCAGTTCCTGGCTGGTGTGGTTTTGGCAGCCAACACAACTGGGATGGAGCTGGGAACCTAAAAGCAGGTGGTGCTACAGACTGAAGGAGAGAGCAAGTCGGGCTTTCAACAGACTTTATACCCTGCCTGAGCCAGGAGCAAAGCCTGGTCCTGGCCGTGTTCAGCTGCCTGAGATGTCTGGGGACTTTGGAGCCCAGTTCAGTCCCAGCATAAATACGTGCCTCTTTCTTGAGGCCGATGGCATCCTTTGATCCCAGCAGGTTCAGAGCATGCCTCTCACTGGGCTCACCTGGCTGGGCTTCCAGTCTGAGCTTAGCAGACAGGTGGCAGTCCCACGTTTCAGAGGATGCTTAAAGGCCTGTTGGGTTGGGACCAGCTGTTTGCTGTTTGGGTTCAAGTTGTCTGCTCCCACTAATGCCCTTCCGTGCTTCTTTCCCCTCTCTCTTTCCAGCTGAAAGAACTATATGCACTGACGCAGCCTCAGGAAAACCCACAATGGCTGCCAAGCGCAAAGGTGGCCTGAAGCTAAATGCAATCTGTGCCAAGCTGAGCCGTCAGGTCGTCTTCGACCACGGGGGAGCCGACCAGGCGCGAGCGGACAAGGGGCCGCAGCGGGAGAGCAGCAACAAGGACCTGCCTCAGCCTGGGACCAAGGAGCTGGGGACGGAGTTTTCAGATGGACTCAGCCGAGTGCAGAAGATCGAGGAGGACAAAAGGAGGGAGGTGATTGAGAAGTGGGTGAATGGGGAATACAACGAGGAGCCCTTGCTGGGGCGAGCAGAGGGCAAGGAATGTAAGGGCGCCGAGAGCGCGGAGGTGCCCCCCGAAGGGGTTTACATGGTGCAGCCCAAGGGCTGCAGCGATGAGGAAGATAACGGGGACGAGGCGGATGCTCTGAGAGGCTCGCAGGATGGCAACTTCTTGGATGACAGGGATTCAGACGGGCCGGCCTCAAAGGACGATGCCTACCGCTCCTCCAGCGGCGAGACAGGCTCCAAGCTGGGGGGAGGAACCGCCTCAGGTAAGCCCTCTGCCGCCTCCGCCTCTTGTGTTTTCTGCGGGACAGCCGAAGCTGTTGCTGTGTGTTGAGGCCAGATACTGTCTGTATCTGGCAGGGAGAGCAGAGGGTGAAAGCCCCGTTCCCCTGCAGGCTTTTTGCTCTCGGGACCATGCTCAGTTTGCCTCTGGTTCCACCTCCCTTTCCCGAGAGGGGCGTTGGTGAGGCTGGATGGCTCTTTCCAGACCTTGCCAGAGTAGATCTGACCCCCGTAGACTCCTTCACACCCTTCAGATGGCGATGGCTGTGGTGTGTGCTCTTTTCCTGGTCATCTATTTACATGTGAGGGCGTGAAAAAAAGCCAGAGAGTGCCCTGGTGGCAGATCCCAGGAGGATTCTGCAGCCCGTTCCCAGGCTGTGCAGCACAGGCAGGGCTGCGTAAGCACACCCGTGCCCACATGTTGCAGCTTACCCTGTGGTAATTAACCCCGACATCAGAGTTGACCTGGGCGTCAAATAAGAGCCCGTTACAGAGCCGTGTGACACGGAACGCATCGTGTTGCCTTTGTGCTGCCCTGTGTTCCCTCGTCCCGGCCGGAGGAGCTGAGGGGTGACCATTCACCTTGGATGCCAGTTCCAGCCCTGCCTGTCCCCCACTGCCTTGGCCCAGGATGCCAGCTTGCACTTGCAAGGTGTTTTCCCCCAGGCTGCGTGTGCATTTCTTATTTTCACACAACTACCTTATTTCTGTGGTTTACTCAAAAGCTGAATTCAGCAAGAGAGGTTGGGGAAGTCCCCAGATAAATTTCTTTCTCTCTGATACCCAGGTTCCCCCCAGATTGATTTGAGGGGGCGTGTGAGTGCTGAGCCTTAGTAAAAGCTTGGGGTAGATTGAATCCTCTCCATTAGGGCAGAGCAGCTCCCTCCCCCGATTTGTCACTCGCCTGGGTCGGATCTGTAATTGAAAGATCTTCCCCCTAATCTGCTCCACCTGCACGCACCCCTCCCCTGATCTCAGCACTTTGTGAATCCATCAAACTTTCCCCCTTTTGTGTGCGCGCGTGTTTTCCTCCTCCTGTTAATAATGCAGCCGAAACTCATCTCCGTCTGTCCGTTCCCCTTCTGGAGAGGCACATTCTCTAGTCTTCACGAGTTCGGTGGCAGCGCACATAATTATGCATATAAGATATAAACAGAGCTGTTTAATTATCCTTCGCCACATCAGTGACAGAGTAATTAACAAACATTGCAAGATCAATGAGGAAAAGTGTGACCTTCAGTTTCCTTTGATAGGAAAGCCCTTGTCGTTCCCAGACACAAGGTGATTGTGCCTGGACTCTGTTTTTAGTTTGTTTTAATTTCTCCCCCCCCCCCGTCATTTGCAGCTTTTATTCGCTACGAAAACTAAAAGGAGGGGAACTTAAATGTAAAAAAATACATTAGCAAGCTGGGAAAAATGAGAAGGAACTGAGGTTTCTCACTGGGGTCGGAGTCCTTAGTAAAACGCTGTTGTAGGGCTGTATTGTCAAAGGATTATGCAGAAATGTGTAAGCGTTCATGGGGGGCTGAAGGCTCCTTTATGTTGAAGGCAGGTAATGGCACATGTGGGTCCGGTTTACATACACGGCCACATGGGATTTGAGTTGCACACAGACATGCTGCCGGCTCTTGAGCGTCTGTTTCAAGAGCCCTGTTGTAAATGTTTTTTGCAGCGTTTCCCTGGAAAGCACAAACTGAAACGTCTCTTGCTTTGGGAAGGACAAAGTTCTTTTCCTCTTCGGTTTTTATTGCCAGTGCTCCAGAAAATAGATTTTAAGCTGTTCATCACCGAGTCCTCTCAGACCAGGTGTTACTGGGTGCAAGTTAGGTTTATTCCACGGAGATCTGGAACTGCCTATACCAAAAAATACTTTTTTTTTTTTTCCTGGGAGTTGGCGGGTAGCGGGAGGCAAGTGGATCAAAGTAGAGGAATACAGCTCTGCCCTCCCTGTCAGTGTGGGGAGAGTCATCGCAGGAACTTGATTTATTATTGATTTATATATAGCATTCAGATTTCCTAGCAGAGTCTCTGACAGAGATCCCTTTCCACAATCTCTCCCTGACGCACACATGCCACAGGAGATTCTCTTGTACAGTCCCGTGTTCTTTACTCTGCCTGTTGGGCTAAAATAGCCACCAGCAGCTTTTCCCTGTACAAGCCTTCAAAGTTCGCCTTTCTTTTCTTAACCCGTTGGCTAAGTCTCTTAGACTGGCCCTTTTTTTTTCAACAAGGAGGGGTTTCTCTTTATAATTTCCTGGGGAAACTCCACTTGGGAGAACATGCACGGGTGCCGGTTTCTTACTCATTACCCTAGAGCCCCCAAATCTACACATTTTCGCTCCCAGGCAGAATAAAGGACAGAGCCCTGGCTGGGATGTCCCATCCCCCAGTACCCAGACCTTACACTCCATTTGGGCTGTTTTGCTTTTCCTTCCATATATAGTGTGCTGCTGCAGGCTATTTTTAGCCCCTTTTTTGCTAGCTTCGGATCCTTTGTGATACGATAGCTGCTCTGAGACACACAGATCTCTGCTCTTTGGCAATGCCCACAAATGGAGAGCGGCGGCAAGGGGAGAGGGAGCCCTTTTATTATCGCGTGGAAAAGGAGAGAAAAAGGCGGTGCAGGGGAGGGGGAAGAAGAGCCAGGGACGATGCTCCCTGTGCCTCCCAGGGCTGGCCATTTCTCGCAGGGATTTGCTTCCCAACCGCTGTCCTGCCTCGCTTTTGTCGGCGTGTGGGTACGAGGAGGGTTTTCTGCTGATTAGGTGATAACAATTCCCTCTTTGCCGTTATTTGAAGGTGTACCTGCAATGAGTTGGCTGGGTCTTGTACCATCTTTGTGGTGAGACAGCTCCCTTCCATGAGGTGCCTCCACTGGAATTGCCTCCAGCCTTCTGGTTGGGTGCCCGTGCAAATACCCAAGGGTTGTTTTTCGGTGTTGGTGGGCTCGTGCTGGGATGGATGAAGCGGTGGGAGCTGGCCAGGGCTTCATCTCAAAAGGGAATGAGGAAGGACTGAGCAGCGCTGATGAGGGAAGGTGCTGCTGTCATCTAGAACCAAATATGAGCAAAGGAAAAGCAGTCAAAGGTGTTTTCAGGGATGGGAGGGAATTAAATCCAGGGTAGTGAAAACTGCACTCAAACTGAGACTTTGCAAAGCTTGAAAAAAGGGTCTGAAAACTCCCCCTTTCCTATGCTCTTGGGTTTTGCATCTAATTGGAGGCATCAGTTCAAATCTAGCCACAAGGATACCAAAGATGCTTTCCAAGACCAGATGTGCAGACTAGAGAAGCTTAAAAAGGAGCAGGTCTCCTACAACATTTCATTTTTTTCTGGTGTTAAAAGAAAATACTAGGTTTCCTTGAATCTCCTTTCTTGATTTGCAATGTTAGTGGGGCCTGAACCGAGCTGGGATTTGTAGAACTGATTTGAGATGTGGCATTGAAAAGGAGAGTCTCCCTTCTTTTTTCCTATGCTGCAGGTTAGGATAAAGAAGGAAAGGGTTTGGCTGGCTTTCAGGGCAGCTGTTAAAGCTAGTAAAAATCACACTTAATAGTTTAATTTCATATCACATCCTCTCTGTGGTATTCTTTCTCCCCTTGCAGTTTGGCACGGGCTGGCTAGTTTTCCTCTGTGGTGCCTGGAAGTCAGGGCATTGTGAAGGAGGTTAGGGGATTGTTTTACAGGTCCAAAAAGAGAGAAAAAGCAGAATAGCATAAGCAGATTTAATAGAAAAGAGAAGTGTTAGACCCAGTAGGGGTTTCATGGGTTTAATCGCTTTTGTTGGGTTATAGGGTTACACTGAAGTGGGCGTGGAGAAAAGAGAAAAGCAGGTAAAAAGAACTGCTTTAAAGCAAGATGAAATTATTTAATATGTCTCTGTGTGTGAAAGATAAAGTTCACAGCTTTGATGGGGTGTTGGAGGGACCACAGGAGAGAGCCAAGTGGGGAAGGACAGAGGAAATGATTGGATCTCCAAGGAGGGAGTAATACAGCCTTTCCTTGTGGTTTCCTTCTGACAAGTCTCTTTATGGGACACTCTGGGGCATGATTCTGCATTTAACATCCTTTAAGATTAATACTGACCCGTGAGGTGCAGGGACAAAAAGCTACAACTGGAGCCAGATGCCACAGAGACATTGCCCCCAGCTCTGTAACTCTCAGGGTGCCCAAACAGTCAGGCTGCCCAAAATCCCGTGCGGGATGCTGGGCCTAAGTGCCCAGAATGGGAAAGCCAGTTTGGGCTAAACCCGATCCCAGCACTCAGCAGGTGTGTCTTTCTCTTTCTGCTTGTAGGCTTCAGGCACGTCCTTTGCCTCGTCTTCCTCACGTACCATGTACACAGGCTACTTATGCCGCAGCACTTCTGCTGCGTGAGCACAGCTATAGCAGCAACAGTGAAACAGGACTGTGACCCTCATGGTCTTGCTCATTTTAGTGCCCATTGCAGGCAGTCCCTTCCTCCACACAGTCCCGTGGAAGCTGGTGGCTGTTGACTTTGGCTTGTCATTGACTGGGCCTTCCGTGCACAGAGCCCCCAGATCCTAGGGGTCCGTTTTCGTGCTTGGCACCTGCTGAGGTGTTCTGTGGCTACGGCTTGTGGCTGTGTCTTGGTGCCTTCCTTTTCCACTAATTTTCAAGGCAGTGTTGGTTTGGTTCTAGCAGCACGTTGTGCCCAGAACTTCCATTCTTCTGCCGGCGTACCTGCCTGTGCTGGCTCCCTGTGGACAAGTGTGCTTACCCGTGAGAGCTGGAGTGAGTGATTGGAAAAGATGACGAGGGAGGTTTGAAGGACTCCTGCACACAGTAAATCTTTACTCTGCAGGAGAGAGCAAGAGGGAGAGGAGGAGGAGCGCCGTGTCAGACTGAAGCCTAAATGAGTCCAAGCTGGCACGTCAGAGCAATCTTTATTTCCTCCTTTACACTGATATTGGGTGACCTCCAGATGTGTATTCTTCCCCTCCTGGTGGCCGGTGAAACTGCCTGAGGGAGTAGGGGAGGGAGGAAGGGAGGAAGAGACCCGGGAAGGACAGCTTGGACAGCTTTTGCTTGTTCTTTCTCCCTGTGATCACGCTCAGGTGAACTAACCCCTTCCTGTCCCTTCGCCAACCCACCCGAGAACAGGCTTTCTCCCCGCTCTGGAACCCACAGGAGGACAAGAGCTCTTCATGTCCTCAGTCCAAATCCTGATGGAGAGAAGGCTGTTCCTTACCTAATTTACACCTGCATGGACTCTTCCCTTTCCTGGTCTTCCTGGAAGCTGTTTCTGGCAGCTCAGGAGGCTGCCTGTAGGCTCCCACAGCCTTCGTTGAGCTGGGGCCCCTTTCCATGTGGAGAGTAGAGGCTCTCCAGTCATTGGGACTGAGCAGGAAGGGAGCAAGCTGGGTGAAAAGAACTCTTACAAAATCGACAGGGAAGGGATGGACTGCAACAGCCACGGGGAACTATCCTGTCTTTCTCTTGCCTCCTCTTTTCCACTCCTCCCCCTGCCACTCCTCGCTGCCGAGCTCCTCACGCGTACAGCCTTTGCCGCTCTTCCCCCACTTTAATTCGTCTCCGCCTCAGTTGCTTTCTGTCTCTGCTCCGCGCTTTTCCGTTCTGCCCTCCTCCTGCTCCACGCCATGTGTTGTCTTGCCCCGTCTCCCGTACCCGTCCCACGCTGCGCCGTCCTGCCCGCTCCGGGCCCTGCTGCTCCCCAGCACACGCAGCGCGGCTCGCGTTTCTGCCCCCCCTCCCACACGCGACGCGCTGCCGTCCATCCTCTGCGCACCTGCTTCCGTCTGCAAACACACACAAGGACAGAACTGAACAAACCTCGGAATATTGGCGTTGGTCTCACTTCCAGTAAAATGACTTTTTCTTCATATTAGGCCAAGGCAAGAGTGCAGAGACATTTATGAAACTTTGTTTAATGTACTGAAAAGCCATCGGCTAGAACATTTAGGAAATTGATTTTCCTGGCATTGATGAACTCTTTTTATTTTACCCCAGTATTAATTACTTTTTTTTTTAAAACAAATTAATTTAAGAGTCGTAAAACCTAACAAGTGAGCCAAACGTCAGTAGATCATGTTCCCCTCTCCCCTTACTCCCCCTCCTTGCCGCTAGTGCCGGTACGGGAGAAGAAAAATCAACGCCTTGCGTGACTCTCTGGCTTTGGTTCTCTGTAGGGGAAGCTTCATCGCTGCGAGATTACGCCGCCACCACCATGAATGAGTTCCTGGGCATGTTCGGCTACGACGATCAGAACATGCGGGATGAGCTGGCCCGCAAGATCAGCTTCGACAAGCTGAACGCTGCTACCTCAGAGGCCACCGCGACTGCCGCCTCTCTCCCCGGCGAAGATGCCATGAGCAAACGAGCCCGCTTCTCCAAGTACGAGGAGTACATCCGCAAACTGAAAGCTGGAGAGCAGCTCTCGTGGCCCATGCATTTGGCTAAATCTGAGGAGTTGGGCTCCAAGCTGGGCAAAGAAACTTCCTCAGTGCTGGCACAGCCCATCCGGGTGCCAGGTCCAGATGCCTCCATGCTGACGGAGACCAAAGCCACCATCCTGCCGCTGCCCTCTCCCAGCAGTTCCCAGATGCAGGGCCTGATGTCACGGGCCTCCAAATATGACTTCTTCATTCAGAAGCTGAAGACGGGTGAAAGCATCAGGCCCCAAAATGGCAACACTTACAAGAAGGCCTCCAAGTATGACCTAGAAAATGTCAAGTACTTGCACCTTTTCAAGCCTGGAGAAGGAAGCCCAGATATGGGAGGAGCCATCGCCTTCAAGACAGGCAAGGTAGGCCGGCCTTCCAAGTATGATGTGAGGAACATTCAGAAGCTCACTCCAGTAAAAGCTCCAACGCCCAGCCTGGCCCCTGCTCCCCTCGCCGGTACCCCCAGCAGCACTCCTGTGGCCGGGCCGGAGCAGTCCGTCTCATTGCCATTCAACACTCCTGAGTACCTGAAATCAACTTTCTCCAAGACAGACTCCATCACAACTGGAACAGTCTCTACAGTAAAGTAAGTGTCCTCCCACTTGTCTTGTCTCTGTGTTAGCGGGGGATCGTACCCAAAGTCTGCGTGTGGACCAGTGGGCAATTCCAGTTTGTGCGACCACAAGCACCACTCTGTTCGTGTGAGGTTTCTTTTTGCTCTCTGTTGGAGCGTCCACTCCTCTGTTGTACCTTACATCTCCGTTTATCTTACATTAAGGATGTTGCCTGCCATCAGCAGTTGCAGCCATGAACCTAGAGCCCGCTGGCTCCTGAGTTCATACCTTAAAACGAAAGGTGAGGGAACGTGGTCCTGTCAGCACTCTGAGGTCAAGGTTGCAACTACTTTACTTTCTCCTCCTTGCAGTTCCCCGGGCATCCAGCTGTGTCTGTAGAGGAACCTGCTTCCACTTAACTCAATGGCAAAGCTCTGCTGACTTCATTGTTAGCAAGATGGGGCTTTTTGTTTGTCCTAGAACTCAGAAGGCATTTTGGTGCCTAATTCCCATCAATTTTCATGGGAGTTAGGCACATACATACTTCTGTGGGGCCAGGCCTGTGTCTTCTCAATTTGCTTGTTCCTTGCACAAATGGAGGTGATTCAATTACCCCTCAGACTGGGCAAACTCATTAGCCCAATTACCACTAATTACCTCCTACACACACGTTGCTGGCAATCTCTGCAGTGATGCCACTGACTGAGTGGAGATATCTGAAGGCCTTGCCAAACCTTGGGTTGCTTTGTAACGTGGCTTCCAGAGGTGGTAGCTGCAGGAAAGCTGCGTGTGTCTGTGAGGCTGCAACCAGGGAGGCAGGGAGGGACTTCTCTGCTTTCTTGTCGTGGTTTGGATTTACCTGTTTCTCACTTGTGGGCCTGGGGCTGTTGTGAGCTGTGAATCCCATGGGGTCATTTATAGTCAGACGAGGACTTCTGGCCTGCAGGTCAGTGCCAAGTGCCATCCACACGCACCCTGCTGCTTTGCCCTCTGGTAAGAAGGAAGGCTGGTTTGTGTTTAGTATGTGGACCTAAGAGTCCTTGGGCTGAATCCTCACTCGAATGCTCTTCACAGTCTCAGGCAAGTCTGCGCTTTCCCTTTTCCATGTTTCCTCACCTGGAAGGCAGAGCTAATGGTACCTGCCTGCAGACAGAGTTGGAGCCTCTATGGTGGTGTATGAGAAAGGGCAGAGGATTATTAACATTTTTCTCTGGCCCCTGCTCGGGATGGACCTTCCAGATGGCAGGCAGGGACTCCTATTGCTGAAAAACACTGTGTTGTAAATAATCCTGCAGGCACAGTGCCTTGTTGTGATGGGTGACTTGGCCAGGGACACTGTGCCTGAAGAGTCTGCAGGAACACTCAGCTGCTGGAGATCAGTGGCCGTCCCAGAGCTGTGACCAGCTGGGGGGCTGTGAGCCTCTTCTTGTCTGCTTTGGTGTCGCACTGGGATCCCAGTTTGATTTATTTTCTCTTGCTCATTTCCTGCGACTTGCAGACGCAAGTTTGCAGTGCCTTGGCGATCCCTCCTCTAGCCACAGGACTTCCTCAGCTGAGGCATCATGATGGGGCTGCAACAGGAACGGAGGTGACCAGGACCTTCAGCCTGGCAGTTCCCAGTGTCCTGGTCACACATGCGAGTATAGAAGGGGCTCTGGCTCCTTCTGCTTCAGGCTGCTTACTAGATACAGGCTTTCATGATAATGGAAAGTACCCATTAGTTGTGCTGGTGGAGACAGTGCTAACTGTGGTGTCTGGGACCTGGCTTTCCTCTCAGTCACCACTGGGACCACATAACCTGGCGGGAGTTGCCCCTTTCTCTCACACATATGCACACACATCCTAGCCAGGGGTTTAAACTCTCTGACATCTAATGGTATTAACCTGCCCTGAACTAATCTACCTACTTCAAGTGAACTCTGCATGGAAGTGTCCTTGCTTAAACCAGGCTATGGAGCTGTCACGAGTAGGAGTGGAGGTTGGGTGTGGGCAGAACCGAGCAGGATGGCCGTGTACAGCCTGGCTGGGTTCATCCTGGCATGCCGCTGAGTCTTAGGTCTGGCCCCGTATCTCTTCTTCCTCTTGCTGACTTCATTGAGGATGTAGTTTTTGTCTGCTTCCTAATGATGTTAACCCAGGCTTATGTGATGGTTGGGTGCAGCCGGGTTGGTTTTCTCTTTGATTAAAATACTTCAATACCCTTGCTGCCCCATCCGTCTGTTGGAGTTGGGACACCTGTGTGAAAACAGAAGCAATTTAGTGAAAATAGGTTTTCATGGTTGGTCTTCTCAGTGTCACCAACAAACTTCAAAGAGGGAACATGCACGGGGGGTGGTAGGTGGACTGCGTTGTTCTCTAGGAAAAGAAGGTACCCGATTTGAAGGGCAAGGGGGAGGAAGGTTAAACCTATGAGTGTCTTTGCTGGGTACTCTTCCCTGGGCCCTCTCTCCTGATGTGTTGGTGGTGTGTGAGAGAATTGAGGAGCTGACTGTGCCCTGTTGCTGCCTGCTAACCACCTCTGCCCTCTGTGTTTCTCATTAGGAATGGATTACCCACTGACAAACCAGCTGTCAGCGAAGACGTAAATATTTACCAGAAGTATATTGCCAGGTAGGCAAAACTCTTGACTTTCTTGGGGAGAGGGCTGGAAGTAAGAGGGTGGAGAGGTGGTGGGAGAGATGAGGTCTTGTCCATCTGGATCAAGTGTTGAAACCAGTCACGGGCATTTACATTTCCCTCTGGCATCCGTACTTGCTCTGTGCCCCTGCTCGGAGGGCAGTGGCTGGGAGAGGTGTACGAGCATGCCAAGAGCATGCTCAGCTCCCTTTTGTTTGTCATTTTGTGACAAACAGTGGGAAAATGTTTCACTGCAGAGGCCCAGGATTTAAATGTGAGCACTGTCTCTTGCCTGTCATTCTTCCTGCCCATTGCTGTTCCGTCTCTAGCCTTTTTTACCCTACCATGTCCAGTGCCTGCAGGAGGCAAGCAGAGAACCTCTCACCTCTGAGAATCTAGGCTGGAGGAGTTCACAAGGGACTCGAGTTTAGGCAGGTCTTGGCATCGATGTAGAATGTTTATCCTAGAAAATTTTGCAGCTCATTTATATGAGAAACCCTCACTGAATAAGGTGCAGACTAGGGCACCTTACACAGCTGTGGACAAGCTCAGGTCAGGAATGAGTGATGCTGAGAGGGAGCCCAAGGCTGCTGTGGCGAGACACGGTGAGTTTTGCCATGAGAGCCAGAGAGACAGAGGAGAATATTGCATACCCGACTGCCCGTTGTATAGCTCGTGGTGCAAAAGGTCCATCAGCCCGTTGAATCCTCCATCTGCACCGTGAGAATCTCACCAAGAAAGCGCCTTGTGTACAGACAGACACCGGTCAGGGAAGCAAGCAGACACTTCTCTTCAGAGATAAAACTGAAGGGTTTGTTCCCACCAGCACTTGGGTGCTTATTAACAAGAGGGGAGGGAGATGTGTGCTGTGTTTCCCCAGCTCGCCACAGTCTACAGAGTCTCCCTGTGGGAGGCAGGCAGCTGCTAGGAAGGTGTGAGGGAAGATCTTGGCACATCAGCAGGGGAAGAGGGTGCTTTCCCTAGCAGGAGAGTGGAAGAAGAGGTGATTTCCTTTCATCTCTTTTGCCCAAATCCCCGGTGTAGGAGAAGGGGGCAGAAGATCCCGGGGAAAGAGAGGGCAGTTGCACCACCCCATGCAGCTCCTCGAGCAGCAACACCTCTAGTGCGTGCGACAAGGCGCCGTCCCCTGGGAGAGAGCCGGGGTGAGGGCAGGGGTTTGAGCCCGTCTGTGCAGAGGCAGAGGGAGCAGCACCCTTCTGTTGCTGAGGCAGCAGGAATCGCAGAGGTTGCGGTGAGAGAGGAGATGCCACTCTTTCTGTCCCCGGTTCCTCTCTTACGCGGAGAACTCTACAAACACTTCACCCACATCCACTCGCCGCCGCGCTCGGCGAGCCCCTTCCCCGGGTCAGGCAGGTACCCGAGGGAGGCTCGTGAGAGAGCTCGGGGACACCACATCCTGCTCAGAAAGCTCCGCGAGCCGCCCGTTGGCAGTGCCGCCACTTCCCTTCAATTTACACACAATTTTAAAAACAGTTTAAAGCCTTAAAATCAAGAGGTGGGGGGGAGAGGGAGAGACACGACACTCTATGTCTGCGCTGCATAATTAGCTTAATGAGTTTGCCAAAGCCACTGCCAAAAGCTGCCCAGGGATAATCCATTCTCGCACACAACAAAACAAAACCTCTTACTTAGCTAGTTTGGGTTGTTTCCCCCCCCCCCCCCCCCCCGTGTATTTATAATTAAAAATAAAAAAAAAAAAGACCACAGAAAAAATTATTATTATTAGTGCCTCAGCAGATGGTGCTTCTGGCAGCACTTGCTTAAATATTTATTTCTGTGTGGGTTTCCTCCCCCCCTTGTAATTGGGGTGGGTTGTTTTTTTTTTTTCTTCCTTCTTTCACATCATCGTTACAGGGTAATGAGTCTGTAAACACTCTCTAAGCATGCTGACTTCTATATTTATTATTTTTATTATTATTTATTTATCTTGGGTTTTCTTTCTAACTCTTGCCAGATCAAGACTAGTTCTTTCTGGCCAGAAAAAAAAAAAAAAAAACCAAAATAAAATGTGAACCAATTAAACTAAGAGAAGGGGGAAGGGATTCGGCGTGTGAAAACGGATCTTTGAGCCTGTATGGACAGTTGAGGAGTTTGGATTTGCATATCAGTGTGATTAAATGCTCTGTGAGTTTGCTTGTTTCAGGCGCACGTGCTTGTGTGCCTGGAAATTGTGGGTACGTTCATGTAAATCAAGAGGGGTGTCGATGTACCTTAGAGTACGTGCATGTACATGTGTGCGTGTGCATGCGTGTAAGCGAGTGTGTGGTGTGTAAGCTCTCCTGTTACGAAAAAGCTAAACAGATGCTGTGCTTTAAAAATTCATAGCTTTGAACTGTTTCAAGTGTCAAAAGAAACACAGGATAAATATAACCCTTTAGGAGCCTTAACCCTACAGACTGCCAGAGCAGAATTTCCCCTTTGTGCTGCCTTTGCCGCTTCCCTCCTTCCCGACGCGTGCGGGTCGGTAGAACCCTCGCGTCTCCCTTCCTGCACAGCTCACACACACACACAGGGAGGGAGTTTGAAGTGCCAAAGTGCCTGTTGGGCTCTTGTTTGTAAAGCTGAGCCCGTGAGTTACTCCTGCTAAGATGCCTAAGATCCCATAAAGTCAGAGCTCTTCAGCGTCTGGCCCTTCTTCACCAGCAGTTGGCATCCCTTGGTCATTTTGCATCCTCGCTTTCGGGCTGCTTTGCTGCAAAGGTGTGCGTTTGCTACCCAAGTCTTTATCTTCCTCCTCTCCCTTCCTGGCCTGCTCTCCACAGATCTCCAGCCCCCTGCAGCCCTTCGCTCTCTCTTCCCCGTCTCACCGGTGGAATAGGGAGGAAGCTTTTCATGGGACAGTTTCTTTCCTTTAAATCTGCTGCCGGTGCTGACATAAAGCCCTGGACTAGCAGGACCGGTTGGTTGGACCTGCCGCGGAGCCGCGGGTGCCTGGGTAATGCCACGGTGACTCAGGCCGTGCCCTGTTCTGGCCCCGCCGTTGCCCAGGCGTGGAGCAGGAATCGCTTCCTCTGCTTTCAGTCCCACACCTTTGTTTGTGCAGCCAGCCTTGCTGTTTGCCTTGTGGTTTGTTTCTTCTCCGCTGCCGAGGTTCGTTCCAGTTTCTCAATCACCTGTTCTGACGTGATCCTGATTTCCTGCAGTATTTCTTCTCCTTCCCCAGGGAAAGGCATGTCTGCTCCTGGCATCTGTCCCTGTCTCCCTTTGTGAATGCTGAGGCAAAGAAGTCATTTAATTTTTTAGCAATGTCTATCTTTTCTGTCAATTAAGTCCCCTTTCCATCTCCTAGAGGCCCTGCTGTCTCCACAGTTGACCTCGTCTTCCTTACTGTGCTTCAGAAACGCCTTATTTAGAACCGCTTTTCATCCTGGCTTCTTCTATCCCGTAGCTTAGCGTTACCTCACCTTATGATGATCCATAATCTTCCCTGCTCCTGCCCCGTTCCTTGATGCCCCAGGACACCCTCACTCCTCTCCTTTTTCCTTTTTACCCGTTGCCCTTCCTTGTTTCTTTCCTGTGCCCTTTATCGTACGCACTCCTGCTGTGTTTAGCATTAAGTGACGTGAGGAACCTTTGAGGAACCTTTGAGCAGATGGTACTTTATCTTTCAATGTTTCCCCTCTGAGTCCCCTTCTTTCCTCTGCTTTTCGCTTTCAAGCTCTTCAGCTCTTCCGTGGTCCTCTAGAAGGTACACCAGGGAGTTCGTCGTACTGATTAGCTCATTACTGGATCGTCCCCTTTTGCCAATTCCTGAGGTGTCTGTCAGTCAATACACTCTCTGTACCATCCTTCGTATTGAGAGTTCCTCTGTAATCCTGCCATGGTCATCTTCTGCGTGGCTTGCCACCCCATCCCCTGCTCTGCAGTCTTCTCTCTAGTGTGACACCACATTGTGATTAAAAAAAAAAAAGTCTTGAGACGTAACTTATACAGACACATGAATGTCTGTACGAGCTTTTCTGAGGTCCTACTAGATAGGTGTATACCCAGAACTTAGAATCGATTTTGGACCGGTGCTCATTTGTCTCTCTCTGGCATGGAAGATTTCTGAAACTTGCCGCCGTGGTATCTAAACACACATGAGAACCCTCCTTTCTTACTCTGCCCCAGGTAAGCAACTTAGATGATGGAGATGAATTTCAAAGGGAAAGGCAGACAGGTTAGGGATGCACACGAATGATCCGGCTCAAGAAGCACCTTTAACTAGTGACAGATAAGAAAAGGAAGGCAGGGGGGTCACCATGCTTGGAGAGGATAAAGGAGATGGGGTTTAATGCCATAAACATATGGGACGAAAGCAGGGGCAGGACTGGCTTTATCTGTACCTTGCTTACAGGCGCTACTGTCAGGACACTGTTTTATTCTCCCTGTCTTTCTTCTGTCCTCCTCTCACGTTCGCAGGTTCTCTGGCAGTCAGCACTGCGGACACATACACTGTGCATACCAGTACAGAGAACATTACCACTGCCTTGACCCCGAGTGCAACTACCAGGTAAAAGAATGGCAAAAAGTTACCAGCGCGGCTGCCTGAATGCAAAGGGCCACAACCCCGGGGAGATGTGTGTCCTCCTGCCCTTTCCTCCCGCATGCACGCACGTGCCTCTTGGCTCTGAAAGAGGGAAGGATGTATTTTGAACTTACTAGAACCCTATTTTGTTCCCTTTTCATCCCATCTAACGCCATTTATCCAAACCCAGACCGCTATAACGAAGAGCAGAATATAGATCAGCTCAAGTCAGTGGGAACTACTCCAGATTTACATCAGCGAAACCAAGAGAATAAATTCTGCCGTGTTACAAATTGTGCCTTAAACTAGGGAATGCTGATGTGTTTGTCTCTTTCCCTCCCGCTGCCCGAGTGACATCGCAGCAGCAGTATCTGCAACAAAACACCCAATAAGACCAGCAGCAGCCCGGGATTTGTGGGGAGAGCGTGGGGGCAGGAGCATGTGCGATGCTGTAATTACTGGGAGGATTGCCAGGGCAGCCACGTCAAGGCAGCCGAGTCACGTGCCGCATGTGTTTACCCTCTCCCCAGGTCTGAGAGCCTGACACTGCCATTTCTGTGGTCAGGCTGTCAATGGGAATCCCCGCGTTTGCCTCCGCTGTGCATCAGACACAACTTCAGCCCTACCCCGGGAGACCGTCGGGTCTCAGCGGGAACGAGTCTGCCCGCAGCGCAGACAGGGAGCTGGTCCGGGTCTGCTGAGCTTGGCTGGGGGTTTCTGTTGACCAGAGGAGACTGTGGCTCTGGATGTGGGTGGTGGTCCTCTGAGCCCAGATTTGGTCGTCTAGGTGGGTCTGTCCCAGCTGGGACACGGGTACCCCTGCACCAGAAAGAGAGAAGCGCGAAGGATGGAAAGACAGAAAAACCTATTATTATGATTGGCCTCATGATTACTTCCTAAGGAGTCTGGAAGCTGCTTGCAAAGGAGCTGTCTGGTCTCGCAGGGAATAAGGATTTAGGCTGCTTTTTAAAATGCAAATTATTTTATGGCTGAGATATATTTTAGAATAAGTAACGCTCTGTAATAAGTGGGCACAAATTAACGATGATTGGCAATAGCAATCCTGTATGTACGCCCTGGGAAATCATACCTCCAGCCTCCAAGGGATTCCCGTTGAAATCTATATCCATATATTCCCATGCCAATACCAACGAGATTGATCAGGATTGATATTATAGGAGGAAAGAGTGGAAGCGATAATAATTTGTTTCCTGTGAGGGAGACTAGAAAAGTTGTTGAACATTAGAACACAGCCTTTTTCAATTACCCCTCAAAATAAATGGATATTGATTTCTTTTTTTTAAAAAAAATTAGATTTACTTTCCCACCTTCACTGTTAAATATTGATGTCTGTGGGAAATAGAAATGAAAAGCTTCATTTTAAAGGCACTTAGCCTGCTCTGATGGTGGGGTACCCCTTCGTTACTTCAGGCAGGTAGAGGATGGAAAGGATATTCTGGTCATACAGATTGAACTCTGAGCTCTACTACCACAGAAAGTGACTGGAAGAAAGTTCTGCGTCCCCTTCTCCTGACAAAACCATCCTACGTTGCAGGGGAGGCAGAAGACTTAAAATCGAAAAAGCAGAGCGTTTTTCCCAGTTTCTAGTCTGACACGAACGTGGCAGCCAGTGTCTTGCGAACCACTACAGCGAGTGATTTGGAAGCTTGGATGACTCTCTTGCAGGCTGTTTAGTTCGCTGGTTTACTTTCTAACTATAGCAGTTCTTGAGATAGTAGCAGCTAAAATTATGTTAGAAGAATTGCAGTCTTAAAGCCGCAGGGAGCGAATTCTGGACATCACCCTAGTGTCAAGTTCACGACTTCTCACGTGTGTGTACCCTACCAAGAAGATGCTGGCACACAACTCCTCTTCAGTCTGACTGGATCGGGGTGATTACTGCTGGGCTTTAACCTCCTGGTGCTATAAGTTTATTAATAAAAACCCCAACAACCGCCCTGCCCCCAGGATTACTCGCCCACTCCCACCGCGTGCGTCTCACTGTCTGTCTCTGTATCTCTCCAGAGGTTCACTAGTAAACAGGATGTGATTCGACATTACAACATGCACAAGAAGCGCGATAATTCCCTCCAGCACGGCTTCATGCGCTTCAGCCCCTTGGACGACTGCAGCGTGTACTACCACGGCTGCCACCTGAACGGGAAAAGCACACACTACCACTGCATGCAGGTAACGGCCGACGGGGCAATAGCGCTCGCACACGAGGCCAGTGGAGAGCCGGTGTTTGAGCCGTGTCATTTCTGGGGTGGACTGGAAGGATTCGTGAGCTCAGGCAACCCGGCATGTCCTTGCTAGAGAGCGAGGGGCTGTCCGGAGGCGATGCGGGGACATCCACAGCCCTTCCTGCTCACTTCTCATTCAGGCACCTCTTCGAGGAGCCTGTGCCCTGCCCTCGTTGCCCTGGGCAATGAGGTTGGGAAGGGCGAAGGGAAGCACAGTTCTCTGGTTTTAGAAAACTTGTGCATGCGGTGAGGCAAAGCCGGTCTCAGAGTTTTTTCACAGTCTTGGACTTCACTTGTTCAAACAAGTCCCGTTCTCTGAGATGGAGGAGCCTCTCTGCGATGCCGCTGCACTGCCTCGACTGCAATCTGATCTGTCACTCCCTTGAAATCGGACTTTTCTCTGACACGTCTGCCCTTTAACACGGGGTTAATTCCCTCCATAATCAATTTCTAAAATAATTAAACTTTAATGTCACATATCTAGACTTAACACCCCCGGATCCCCGTCTCCTTCGCGAGTACTTCTCTGTGGTGTGGGCTGGGAGCTTTGTCTCAAGAGTCGGCTTCCAGCAGAGCCGTCACCAGAGCTGGGAGTTGCTGCACAGGTGTGACTGTGACACCTTTACTGATTTTAGACACGGACACGCTGGATCGTTTGGGTCTTGTCCTGATCTTTCTTCAGATTAGAGGGTTCGATAGGTTCTTGTTTCTTCGGAGCCCTGCGAATGTGCTGTGGTGACGGGCAGGATAATCGGGCAACCCTTGTTGAAAGCTTTTCTGCTCCGAAAGCTCAGGTCTGGCTTCCTACCCTATCCCAACAGTTTAAGACCCGGGTTAAAGTCACAAGGCCTTAATCACATGCTTAAATGCTTTGCTGGGCTAGACTTCAGCATATGTTTGACTTGGAGTCAGGTAAGCTTTCTGAAGTCAATGGGGCTTAAGCACATACTTAAATGTTAGGCATGCACTCAAGGGCTGTTCTGAATAGGGGTTGTTTTGAGCTTGTGCTCACAACATTTGATAAATTGGGAACTTCATGTGACTTTCGCTTGAGGACGTTTTTCTGTTACGCTTCCATAATATTGATTTAGTTTCTTCAATTCACCAGGATGAGATTTGTTTTGATGGTTTTTTTTTTTCACTGTATGAGGAGGGTTTCACAGCTTTAAGTCACTCTGAGTTCAAACAGAGACCCTCGTTTACACAACTATATATGGGTAATTCCATCCTGTGCCCACTGTCTTCCAGTAAAATAATGCCCATGTAAGCAGTGTCTTACAGAAAAGGTGTCTGAATATAAACTCCCAATTAAAGAAAATACTGCGTAAATGGCAGAATTTGGGCCATCCATCTCACGGGTTTTTTTTTTTCTTTATGTCCATAATTGGTATGGATAAAATTCAGTTAGTTGTTTATATAAACTGACATTTTTTTTAGGCTTTAGCACCAAGAGCTGCATTGCAAATTATTCCTAAGGAGGTTTTTGTTTAATTCTTTTTTTTAATGCCGTGCAGGGTCTGTGTTTTTTCAAGGTGTCAGTGCAGGGAGAGAGAGGCTCTTTTATATTGGAAATAGCTGGAGATCCTTTTTATTTTTTTTTTTCTGGGTATTTGTCATGGGTTTTGTTATTGCCTGTTTGAATCAACCTGGGCTGAACTAAGAGGTGCTGTTTTCGTTCTCTTCACTTCTGAGATGGTGCAGGCATTGGCACACGTTGTGCTAGAGAAGAAAAGAAAAAAAAAAAATCCTCCCTCAGCAGGGCTGAGGACGTTTTCAGATTCCAGTGTTTTTTACTCAATATGGCAAAGTTGCCCGCTTTACCCAGAGGAAGGCAGGTTTTCAGCATTCCGTCCTCGTCACACCATTCCCATTTGCTGCCCGAGTTTAAAATTGTTGGAGTGGTAGTCTTGAACAGTGACGGGGAAAAAAAGTCACCAGTTTGCTAAGACCAGCTGAGCATGGGGTTTGTGCTTTGCTAGAGTGAAACCAGTTACAAGCTCACAGAGATTGGCCTCATGTTGCACCACCCTGCCTTACCTCCCAGAGGGCTAAAGAGGTAAATAACTCATTCCCATTCAATTTTGTGTTTCCCAAATAGATAAAAGTCCTACTTCATCCCGTGTTGCTTCAAGATAATAACAAGTAACGGCGTCCGCCACCGTTCTTTTGTCTTTAAGAGCAGAAACCCTGCTTACTGCCTTCCTGAGCAGGCATATGTACCCATAGCTGGTCTTCTATCCCTTTGCACCCTCCCCTGTTTTTCTTAGTTTTCCACATCCAGAGAGTTGGGGTTTTTTTCTGCAACTGCTGTGTCTGTCTTTAGATTGGGGATTTAAGTGATGACTTAATACTCTTAGGAGAGGTGCACAAACGCAACTATTAAATGTCTGTGTGCTGCTCCTGTGTTTATTGTTGCTGATGATTGTGGTAGGCTGTTAAAACACTGTGCTGATGACTCCCTGTTTCGGCCTGGGGTAGGTGGGTTGTAACAAGGTCTACACAAGCACCTCTGACGTGATGACCCATGAGAACTTTCACAAGAAGAACACGCAGCTCATCAATGACGGGTTTCAGCGGTTCCGTGCCACGGAGGACTGCGGCACTGTGGAATGCCAGTTCTACGGGCAGAAAACCACTCACTTTCACTGCAGGTGAGACAGCAGGGAAGGGGAGGAATCCTGCCTCAGAGTCGTGTGGTCTGTTTGCCAAGTCATAAAGTCAGGAGTATGCACAGGGACTTGATTTTCCTTTCTCAGTACTGCTTTTGACAGAACTCGTGTTCCAGGGCAGATGCGATTCCAGGATCTTGCCACAGACCGCTCTGAAGGCAGGAGTGTGATCTGAGGAGAGGGTACCCACTAGGAAACACATCCTAGAATCATCTGGGAAAGAGCTCACAGTGCTCTTCAGTGGTCAACTGAAGTAGGCCACTAATATGCTGCTAATGGCACTTCCACGCTAGAGTTCTCGCCAACCTTTCAGGGCCAGACTCTGCCTTCTGTACACAAGTGCTCTTGCACTGATTCCTCATGTTCTCAAGAAGAGCAGGGAAGCACAGTTTGTACCTTAGTCCCCGTTGAGCTGCTGTTTTAGTTGGAACTATTAGTGGTGGGTGCCTGCATCCCCGTGTTATCGTGGCTGTTCCTGAGTGGAGCGAGCTTCCCAGCTCTCCCCCATGGCAGCATTTCTGCTCGCCTTGGTGTCACAAGTTGACCCCCAATAAGGTCCTCGACCTTTGCAGCCAGGGCCATTGTCTCATCCTGGCCCTGGTCCTTACCCCAGAGGGAGGCAGGTGACAACAGTTGTGCTCCCAGCACACACAGCCAACCACCCCTCTCCTCCTCGATGCCCTTGCAGGCGACCTGGGTGTACGTTCACCTTCAAGAACAAGTGTGACATTGAGAAGCACAAGAGCTACCACATCAAAGATGATGCCTATGCCAAGGATGGCTTCAAGAAGTTCTACAAGTATGAGGAATGCAAGTATGAGGGCTGCGTCTACAGCAAGGCCACCAACCACTTCCACTGCATAAGGGCAGGCTGTGGCTTCACCTTCACCTCCACCAGCCAGATGACCTCCCATAAACGCAAACACGAGCGCCGGCACATCCGGAGCTCAGGAGTGCTGGGCCTGCCTGCCTCTCTCCTCGGGTCCAAGGATAACGAGCAAGAGGAGTCCAGTAACGATGACCTTATTGACTTCTCCGCTATGAGCTCGAAGAACTCCAGCCTGAGTGCCTCCCCCACGAGTCAACAGTCTTCCGTTTCTCTCATAGTCCCAGCTGCACCCTCCTCTGCTGCTGAGCTTGCTTCCTCACAGGCCAGCAAGTCTGCCAACAGCATGACACCAGCCACCAAGATCTCTGGCCTGCTCTCCCAGGCTCTTCCCAGCAATATACCCTTGGCCCTGGCACTCTCCAACTCAGGACTTCCTGGAACAGCTGGATCCTTCTTCCCCATCATCCCCAGCCGGGTCTCTACACCACTTCCTGCCAGCTCCGCTAGTCTGATGACTGCTGGTTCTTCTGGCACCAATCCAACATCATCTGCCTCTGCGGATTCCGCATCCCAGGCCATTTCAGGATCTGGCGAGCCAGCGGCGACTTCTTCTCCAGCTCCAGCGGCATCTATAATGGAAAGGATCTCTGCTAGCAAGGGATTAATCTCTCCTATGATGGCCAGGCTGGCAGCAGCTGCGCTCAAGCCCTCTGTGGCACTTGAAGCAGGTGAGTTACCCTCATCAGTTGTCCTTACGGTGGGAGGAAGAGCAGTGCCTGATGACTTGGAGAGGAGGGAATGAGAAGCCACCCAGTTGTCCATGGCACTGGAGTTGGGGAGGAGGTAGTAAAGGAGCCACCTTATGGGAGAATAAGTTTGGTCGTGTCCAGTTAACCCTTGAGGAGGGCAGTCTGAGCATGGTTTCCTGTGGAGCTTGGCTCTGCCCCTGTGGCCAGAAGAGAGGCAGGAAACGCAGCTTTGCCCACAAATGGAGGAGGCTCCAGCAGCCTACACCCTCTCCTGCAGACTATTGAGTTTTAGCTGAGCCTGGTGGTGTGGACCCTGTAGCTCATGGGGAAGCTGGTTCTGTGCTCCATCTCTGTTGTCCCAGCTGTGGGTTTGCAGGTGATGCTGGTACAGTCCACAGACCGGACCTTTCTCCTGTTCATTTCTTGCAAGCTGTGCTTCTCTGTCCACGGCGGCACCACGAGAGGGATGAAGTGCTCAAGAGATGTCCCTTGGGGCAGCCCAGAGCTCTCCCTGCTGCCACCAAGACCCGGGCCAGGTCGTTGCCTGTGCCCAGCCCGCTCAGCAGGGATGTGGGGCTCCCTCAGGAGCACAGGGTCCCTCCACAACCCCCGCTGAACAGGTCAGCTCGTGGTGGGCACTGCGGCATGGTGGAGGGGAGGCTCGTGGCGGCAGTACCCGCGGCGTGGGGCTGCCCCACGGCCTCCTGCCCCATGGGTGCGAGTGCTGCCGATGTCCCCTTCTGCCCGAGAGCAAGCGAGGGAGTAGGACGAAGTGATCTGATTAAAGAGGGAGGGGAACTTTCGCATACTTTTAAAATTATTATTTGAAAAATTGTTTCCTAAAGCAGAGAAAGGTCATTGAGGGAACTATTTTCCTTTATTTTTTAATAAAATGCCACTTGCTGTCTGAGAAGCAGCTCGCCGTCAGCTGTACTGCCGGAGGGTAAATTAATATTTTAGTCACTTGGGGATTGTGGAAAAAAGCTCTGCAGACATGTTCCTGTCAGCAACTTTTTTTCCCTCCTTTTTTCTTTCCTGTTCTTCCTAATTTTTTTTTTCTTCCTCCTGTTTTTTCCCCCCCCCTTCCCTCTTTTTTCTCTTCCTTTGACTTTTTCTTCCACGGGCTCAGCACTAAACCTCCTCCCCAACCCCAAAGAAGGAATTCCCCTTCTTTCTGTGGGGCCAAGGCGATGGCGGTGGCCAGAGGTCACGCGGTTTGAACCGACCCCATTGGCTGTCACCTTCGATAGCCCCGGCGGGGGCAGATGCTCCTGCTGGGCAGGCGCAGTGGCGGGCCATCGCCGTCGCTACGGCAACGCTGGGATTGGGGACGAGGAAGGGGGCTTGACTAGCAGTCGAAAGCTGCCACATTGCCTCAGCATTAACAGAGTCTTTAATAAACGCTTAAGAGGCAGCCCCGCAAATTAGTTATGACAGTTTGTGCAGAGAATCAGGTCTCCCCCACGCTCCTTCCGCCCTTCTCCTTTAAAGGGCCCATAGCCTGGACAACTTTGACATAATTTTGCAATAATTATCACTTGAAGAATTTCCACGCTGGAGTGGACGTCAGAACCCATCATGTCAGCTTGGCAATAAACGCTGACCAGCAAGCCCAGCACTTCCCTCCCCCCACACTTTTTCTTTGCTTTTTCCATTTATGCACCGGTGCTAGTGATTTAACTTACTTATTTGCCGTTGCAACCTCATTTCAGACCTACATTTTTCATTTAATTTTTTTGCATTTGATTTCGGTGTCTTTCTTAAGCAGGGAACGGACAACCAGCAGCTCCCGGACGGTTCACTCCAGCTCAGGTGAAGCAGGAAGCGGTGGAGGCCATGGGATCGTCATCTGCCACCAGTCAGGACTCCTTGCAGGAGCACAGCCTGGACCTGAGCGTCAAGGATCACGGGTGAGAGAACTGCACAGGCAGGCACACTTAGTTCTTTCCAGCATCCAGCGCTGAGAAGTTTCTGTACCTGTAATATGAGAGGACAGAACGTGTTGATGAAAGGCACTTTCGCAGGGGCCCAGTTGGATGCCCCCAGACTGGAGGCAGACAGGCTCTCTCTACTCCCCCCCAAGTGTGTGTCCTTGGGATGGTTTTTCAGGCTCACAAGCACCTACTGACCCTTTGCCAAGAGCCTCACCTCTTGCACTGCCCTCTGCAAAACAGGCAAAGCTCCTTCTTTTCACTTCGATATTCCTGTGGTTGTCATTAAAGCTGCTCTGACGCCGCACTTGAGCACACTTTGAGCAGGAGCATTTGCGCTGGGGTAACGGGGCATTTGCATCAGGTCTAAGAGAGGCACCTTCCAGAGAAACTGGACCCACGGAACGACTGGATGTCGGGCTGACTCTGGTCTGGGTCTGGCACGTGCTCATCTACGGTCACGGTGCTGAAGCTGCACCTGCCTCAGAGCGTGTGTCCCACTTGTCCAGCGTCTCTGCTGAGAACAGGAGCATTTGGGGACTGTCCTGTGTGGAAGAAACCACAGAGGAACTGATCCTGGAGACAAGTGAGCCCGCTCCACTTTGACCTTTGTGTATATTCCTTTCTGCACGTTATTTAAACAAACCTTAATGTGGGACACCAGCACTCGTAGTTTGCTACAGCTGCTACCGATGCGTGTGAAGTATAGAACCGTAGAATCATTAAGGTTGGAAAAGACCTCTGAGATCATCAAGTCCAAGGCTGCCTTCCAGCACGCTCGGCTGTGCCCGCGGGGGTTGCTGCCTCTGCTGCCGAGGGGGGAGCCGCGTGTTTGCAAAATCCCCCGGGTTTCGTGGCGTGTTGCTCAAAGTTCTAACGGGACGAAGGAGTAGAAGATGGGGTGGGTCGTGAGTCAGCTGATAAAACACGTGTGATGGTGTGGACACTGGAGGAAGAGGTCTGGACTGTTTAATAGCTGAAAGAACTAAATTCTGCAGACTTGGGACCCTCTCTCTCTCCATCGTGGCTATCACAAGTAAATGAGTCTGGCCTGCCCAAGGGAGGGTGGGCATCATTCTCCTCCTCCGGATGCGGCAGGTGAGGAGCGAGGCAGCTTGAAGGGAGAAGGATTAATCTCAGTGCTCACAGTCCCTGTGCACATCTTAACTAAACCCTGTTGGTTTGTGTGTTCCAGTAATGAATCAAATGGCCACACAGTCTCAGCAAATTCATCTCTTTTATCCTCGCTTATGAATAAGGTAAGAGCCATCCATCAAACGCCTTTCATTCCCCCCACCAAGAGAAATTAAAGCCGCGATGGCGGGGAGGGGGGGGCAGAGATGCGTTTGTTTTTTAATGTTTTGCCTCTAATAAGATGAGTTTGTACCATTTAAATTTTGAGACCATTTTTCATCGGGTATAATTTCAGAGCCACTGCTTACGAATTAATTTAATGAACTGGCTGAAGAAATATATTGCAGCCTCTGACACCTTTTTTTTTTTCCATCCTTTCTAGACAGAGGAGGGCTCCAAAAGATATTTTTTTTTTTCATTTTTATTTCCAGAACCTGGCAACTTCTCTCTCGCTCTCTTTTTATAGTTACTCATTTTGTTTATTTGCTTAAAAACGTTTTCTTTCATTGGGGGAGGGGGAGGAGAATCATTTGGTTTTATGAAAGAAAAAAATTAGAAGTTTTGAGGCAAAATCATCCATTTCTGTCTTTCTGGTGTGAGTAATGGTGTCCAACAGAGCCCTCTTTACCATGTTCTAGGATATTTATTTTAGATAATGCACAGTTTCTTTTTCCGTACTTTTTCCTTAAATTATACATCATCTCAAATATATATTTCCCTTTCACATGATAAATTCTACTGTACCAAGATTAATTTTGCTGGTGTACACAACTGCAGCAGAGATCAGGGCAGCCTTTGAGCCACGCTTTAGTATTCTGCTGCGTGAGAGGTTTTACAGGCATCGCTGTTGCCCTTGGCTCTGGGCGTTACGGGCATCAAGGCCATATAACCCTCGAGAGAGAGGGCAAAGTGACTTTGCCTAGTAATCTCTCACCTCCTTTCTCTCTTATTTCATCATTCGTTTTTTCTCTGCGTTGTTTAATTTCTGCGATTATCCTTATGCCACTCTTCTCCTCCGCTGGCTCTCTTTTACACTGGGTTTTTGATGTTTCCTTTTACACTTAATTTCTTGCTCGTTCCTGGGTATTGTGCCTTCAGCGATTCCAAACGTGCAAGGCTTTTCTCTAGTGAGTAAATCGATTTAGTGAGTCTGCTGTCAGGGGTCCTGAGTCATTCTGAAGGGCCCAGCTCAGGGACATTCTGGTCCAGTAGGAGCTTCACTTGAAAATCTCCAGGAGCGTATGAGATTTAACCATATGCTTAGAAATAAGCATTTGTTTGTGTGCAGCCCTGCGTAAGAACCTTTAGGTTGTCCAAAATTAAGTGTAGCACAGGTTCTTCAGCCTTGTTCCTTTTTTAAAGAAGGAGTGGGATTAACAGATGGCTCAGATCAGCAAAGAGACGAGCCCGCTGGTTTGCAGGAGCCTGTTGCAAGGCGAAGGATCGCAGAATCAAGCTCGGCGTGCTCGGGAGCGCATCGTGTTTGCTTCCTCCTCTTGGCGCACGCACATTTCTGCTCGCGGGGCGATCCTTCGTTATTTGCCAAGGAAAAAAGAACCGTTTGCAGCAACTGAACGCCCAACGAACACCAGTGGAAAAAGACGACCTGAATTTCTGACTCCAGCCATAAAGAGCTGCAGTCTCCACACAGCAGCAGGGGCTTTACCTTCAGGGGGCATTAAGAGAGCCTCAAATAGCCAGGGTTCCTGTAGCGTATTGCAGTTTATTTAGGGGGCTGTCAGGCTTAATTAACTGATATTTATAAAGGGCTTTGAGATCCTCAAGTGAGTGGAGTTTGTAATGCAAGTATTGGGCCCAATCCTCCATTTCAGTCATGCTGTGAAATACACTGTTGTTACTGCAAAGAACTGAGCGTACAGCAAAGCAATAAAGGGTCTGGGAAATTGTGGGTTTTTTCTGAAAGAAAATTTTCTCTTTGAGCATTCTTGAGTAACTTCTTCTTTTTATCCTGCACATCATACACCCAGACCTCTAAACCTTCTCTACCTAGGATGTAATTGAAGCCTTTCACACAATGCAAGTTGTGGGTCCAAGTCCTGCTTTGTAGAGCAAAGTCCATTTAGCACAGAAAGTGACATAATTTCTTTATTGACATTAGTAAGAATGGAACTTAAGAAACTTAAGTGAAGCCAGAATTTTTCCCCAGTTGAATGAGATTCCCCCCCCTCCCACCCTCAAACCTGCCTGAGAGTCACTTTAAAGCACGACTGACTGGGATAAGATGGTCCTGAATAAACCAGAGCTTGCCAGTTCTAACAGTAGCTCTGGACTAAGAGACCAGCATTTTGCAGGAGCTATATAGAGCTGTTACTGTTTAAACCTGCACGCCTTTTCCATGCTGAAATAGGGCACGTCTCGCTTCACCTCAGTCTCCACATGTATAAAATAGACACGATGCTTCGTTACTTTTCACAAAAGACACAAATGTTAGATGGGCACCTGAGTACTTTGTGCTATCTGGGTGGAGGACGCAGAGGAGCGAGGTGTTGTGAAGTTTTGCTGATGCAGTTGAAGCACGCTCAGATTTCTTGTCTTCTCTCTTAATCTTTGAAGACTTTTTGTGGGACAGTCCTGAGGGTCTCTGCTCTGGCAATGTTCACAGCCGTGTGCTGGGCTTGATGCAGTGTCTGTGTTCTTGTTCCAGATGTCCAAGACCAGCGCCAGCCTTGGCAACCTGCTGAACATTAAGACAGAAGGAGATGGCAGCCAGGCTGGGGCTGGGGAGCCAACGCAATATTTGGGCAAGGCAGTGAAGGCGCTTGTCCAGGAGAAGCTCTCTGAGCCATGGAAGATGTACCTGCGCCGGTAAGGACTGCATGGGACTGGGAATGGAGGAAAGGGAAAATGAATTCCTTTGACAAGTGTCTGACTTATTAGTTCACACTTGAATGCAGAGGTCTCTTGACTTTAAAGGCCTAATTCTGTGATACGCTGATCACCTGCTGGAATACATTTCGTCGTCAGTCCCAGGTAGCTACAGGAGGTGTTAATGTCCTATAAGAAGTATCTGTCCGCACAGAATTATTTTGCAAAGGGATCTTGAGAACCAGCTATAGGCACTGATATTCATGTAGTACCGTTAACCTGGACTTCACCTTTGCCTCCTCTCCGTGTCCCGAGTCTGCGAGACCTGAGGACCCACTGGAGCTTGCTCTTAGTGCTGAACTGCTTCGACTGGGTTTAATCATTACGCACAGATCACAGAAGCCTTAAATGCTTGCTGTGGCATTTCCTCTGCTCCTAGCAGTAGGCCACTGAAACAGAATACGGAGCAGAAGGGTATGGCAACTGGGACGGTTGCTGCTGGTTTTGTTGTAGACAAGAAGGCTTGAAAGGAAAATGGAACAGATACAAAACTCACCCACACACAGGCACATGCACATACATGCCCGGGCAGACACGTGCTTTGAGCACACGCAGATACACCCAGGCAGACACACAGGGGTTTGTGCTCTGACACAGTTAGTTGCCTACAGATGCCTGTGGACACTTCGTAAATCCCAGCCTTTAATGGAGAAGACTAGAAAGTCTTCTAGTCCATCCGCCCCTGGCCAGTGTGCGATCTTCCCTGCAGTCCATTTGCATTTTGTCCAGCCTAGCTGTAATTACACCAAGCAGTGTGGCTATTTTCTTAGCTCTGGGAGCGCTATTCTACCACCTAATACGTTTCACTGTCAGATTTTTTTTTTCATGGTATGCTGCCTGAATTTTCCTTTTTGTAATCGTGTTGCAGTTCTGGTTATACATCCCCTTGAACCGCAGCAGAAAATTCCTCTCCACAATTGGAGTTCACCCCCTTCAGATAGTCAGAGCCATTTAGCCAGGCTTATTTGCTTCCTTTAACCTGACTTTGTACATTAGTCCCTTCAGCCTGCTGATCGTGTCGTTGCTGCCGCCGCTGTTGCCGTTCCCCGAGCGGGCGCAGAGTTGGGCTGCCGCCGCCGTACCGCCACACCAGATGTAACGAGCTCTCTGCCCCCACATCTGCAGCTCACAATTGTGCCACCCTGTCTGCATCTGTGCTGCACAACGTGCAACTTTTCCCATCCACTATTAGGGTTGTTTTTAATGTTGCTCCCATGAGTCCCCTATGTATAAAAATACGCCCCCCGGCTGTATTAGCCACGTGCTTCCAAAGACAACTCTGGTGTTTGGAACCCTCTTCTTTGCCTTGCAAGACCTCTCTGTTATTTTTCTCCTCTTGCACTGGTGTTGCCAACTCCTCCCAGTTTAGTGTCTTCTGTGGATTTCATTAACACGCTGTTTACTCCTTCTCCTGGATTGCTAATGAAGATGTTAAATAAGCTCAGACCTCGCCGAAGTCATCCTTGCAGCGTTCGCGAGATACCTCCTCCCAGCTCAATATGTTGCTGTTTGTCATTAGCTCTTGTTTACGGTCCTTCAGCCGGTTTTCAGTCCATGAGGTAGCATTCACATGCAGGCCAATTTGAATTAATTCTAAGCGTATATGAGACTGTATCAAAATGCTTTACTAAAATCCAAATATATTGCATCCCTTCATCCACTAATTTTGTAATTCTATCAAAAAAAGCAATTAAATTTGTCTGGCAAGATTTATTCTTTATAATCCTGATGCTGTTTATTGCTCATGGTTCCTTTATCCTCTAGATGTTTAATGATTTTCTCCTCCCTCTTAATATTTGTTCCATTACTTTACTGGAAGGAGAAGTTAAGACTAGAGGTATGATAATTGCCAAAGATCACTTGTCTGTCTTTTTCACTGAAAGAACAATACCTAGATTTAAAAAAAAAAAATTGCCAATCTCATAGTGCCTCCCTCTTCTCTGTGGCTTAACAAATAGCAAATAGTAATGCAATCAGTTTGTGAGTTAATTTCCGTTGCACTTCAGGACATACATCATCCAGACTGTGGCTGATTTGTGCATATTTATATTTTCCAGCCAGTCCCTTTATCTTCTCTTCTAGAAAGTCTTCATTGTGTCCCTAATTGTCTGCTTTGTCTTTAGTTTCCCTTTCCAAAGCAAGTTTATACGGCAGACATTTTTGACTCATCACTTCCCATTTTTATTGGCCCTTCTTTCCAAGTACAAAACCTCCTGTCCCCGGTCAAACAACCCCTTGAGCTTGCAGGAACTTGGGCTCTTACCTCTTACCTTTACTTTCCTTCATCTTCTCCCTGGAAGCCTGAACTGACTGCATGTATTTTATATCCACCAAACTTCCTTCTCCAGTACAAATATTTTTTTTTTCTTTTTCCTTTACCCTCAAACTGTTACGAGGTCCCTCCTGGGAGCGCACAGCCTGCTGCTTGTTTCTTGCTTTCCTGCTCATCAGAGCAATTGTAGTTTGTTGTATCTTAATTATGCAAGATTCCCCTGTTAAGTTCCAAATCCTTCCTGCCAGTGTTTTTCACCTGATTTCTAGATTCCCTGTGATTCTGGACTACCCTGAAATCACATGTATTTGTGCTGCTAAGCCTGGAGAATCTCAGCCGTGGATCAACAGTGAAACCATACTTAGCTGGTTTTGTCCTCTTGACCATTTCATCCAAGATGACAAGAGGCGTAACTAAGACAATGGCTTTTGCTCTCTTTTTCTTTTTTCAGCATTTTTTCTGTTGTACTTCAGAGATTGTGCTTTTCAGTATTTATGCATGCCAGGCTGTAATTGCTATATAGGTGACACATCGTCTCTCCCATCTGCGTGATACTGTTATTTCAAGAAGGGGGTTGGTGGATTCTGGATCTAGATTTCCTTGAACCACTGTCGTTTCTTCCCTTTTGCTACTCTCAGTACATTGGAAAAGGAAGAAAGAAAGAAGAAAAAAAAGAAAAGACCTGTAATGTTTCAACAGTGTCCTTTTGGTGTGGATCGCTTTTAATTTACTGACCTTTGATTGTTCCTCAGTCTTGGCTTTCCTACATAGCTGCTCAAGAACACTAATGATTTTCATCTTCTATTTCAGAGTAGTTCTCTATTTTGCTCCCACTAAAGTGGATGGGAGTTTCTTGGCCAAGTTCAATCGGAGAGCGATTAGGTTCTTGTTCTGCATGTTCAGAGCTATGTAACAGCCAGTAATCAAGCAGCAATGCCAGCAGTGCTGTTTGTGCAGCGGGGACGGGGACATTAGAAAACACAATGGTGTTAGAGTTGAAATACCAAGAAAATTTGCCTTGGAACACTTTGGGACCTTCCGTAAGACGCCTGCTTGTCTGCTTTGGCCAGGTTTGGTACCAAGGACTTCTGCGACGCGCAGTGCGACTTTCTCCATAAGGTGCATTTCCATTGCGTGGTGGAGGAGTGCGGTGCCCTCTTCAGCACCCTGGATGGAGCCATCAAGCACGCCAAGTAAGTAGGAGAGAGCGAGTCTTGGGAAACCTTGAGAAAATTCCACAGCTTGCACACGGCAGGACGAGAGCGACACGTTACCCAGTGACGGTATTTGAGAGCAGCAACGTGGGCAGTCGTGGGGGCAGCAATTTGGGCATCCGCCTGCCTTCTGTGTAAATGTGCTCAGCTAAAAACTTGGCAGGACTTTAGTTTTGTTTGACGGTAAATGCACTCAAATCGTGAAAAAGTGTGGGCAAGGCTGAGAATTGGACATTGATGTTTTTTCACAGCCTGTCTGACAAGACAGTGTGTTCAAGGAGACCTGTATTTCTCACAGCACACAAATACACCATACAAAGAAATAAGAAAATGTGAGAGGGAAAGGATCCCATAAACCCAGACATTATCACTGGAGACAGACTCTTTGTGGACAGCTCCCCATCACTGCACTGCAGAAAGCACTTCATTGTTCTTTGTCTTGTCACAACAAATCTCTTTTAACAAGTTTTCCCTAGCCCTTAGTTCATATGGTTTTGTTTAAGACATTCACATCGTGTGGATAAGGATCTTGATATGAAGCAGCCAAACTGTCCAGCCCAACAGCAACCACTTTCTCACATTGCCGTGCTCTTATATTGTAAACCCTTTGTCATTTCATGTCATTCTGGAAAGTAGCAGACACCCCAGAGCTTGGTAACCAGAACTGCAGGTTAGTTAATGTATTACAGAGGCTGTACAGCACGCTCAGAACTCTAGATGACTCTTGGGTGAAGAATTAATTTAAGGTATGCTCCCACTGTTCCACTGAGGTGACTTGCAAAGGGTGGGATATTAGAAATTTTTCCTGTTGCAGATTTCTAAAGAGCATAATCTGCAGTTCAGAACCACGCCAAGTTCCTTTTAAAGTAAAGGCAATGGAAGATTTACCTGAGCAAAGAATGAGTAAGGCCTTCAGCAGCTGGAGACGTGACTGGTTCTGAAAGGGTTTAAAGAGAAGACGTTGCAAATTTTAAGACCACAATGTCTGTTAGCACAGTCGGTCTCTGCTGTTGGGTAGTTCCCTGTGGCTCACTACAACAAACTATTGGCTCCTCACAGCAGCCACGGGAAGCTGCATCTCACAGGCATCCTGAGCTTACTCTCTGCAGCGGTTCTTGCATCTCTCTGATTTCAACATATTTCTGCACCCTTCTGTCTCCACGCCTCTTAATATACCCCCTTCCCTTCACAGACAGTCTAGAAGGCTCCTGAATCTTTCCACAAAGTTTGCAGGGCCTCTTAGGATTTAGCCTCTGCTAACTTTTTTTTGCAGACTCCTGCCATGTTTTTATTGGTGTTTCATCAAGTTATATGCAATGGTCGAGACTTTTTGTCTGAATTACGCTGTCTCTTTGCAGTTTTCACTTCCGAACCGAGGGTGGGACTGTGAAAAGTAACTCAGAGTCTCCCTTCTCAACTACTGCTGAGAATAAGGCTTCACTGGCTCCTTCATCACCATCTGGTACAGCCGTCACCATGGCAAGTGCTTCTGCCCTCGACGTGCCCACTCCCAGTCCAGCTGCCGTGCCCTCTGCCCCCACCCTGCTCGCTTGGAAGCAGCTGGCCTCAACCATACCCCAGATGCCTCAGATCCCAGCATCAGTGCCTAGCCTGGCAACTTCACCCTTGGCAACGACTTCCCTGGAGAACGCCAAGCCTCAGGTCAAACCCGGATTCCTGCAGTTTCAGGAGAAGTAAGTTGTAGGTGCTGCTGCCTCCTTATGTCCTCTCCACTCTTGCAGTCCCCTCTTCACCTCAGTTATCTTAGTTTAAAAAAAAGGACTTTTTTTTTAGTATATCTCAGAGCCTCAGAGCACTTTTAGGTATGAGTTTAGAGGAGCAATAAACTTCTTCCGGGATCAGGTTAGGCGCTACAGCTTAGTTATTCAGGCTGGTGGAATTTCAGTCTCTGGGTCGTATATTGACAGTCAATTCCCTGCGTTCAAAGAAGTGTATTAATTGCGTTTCACGTATCTGAGCAGGTACCATTGGGTACAGTGCTTTGGGATCCCAGAGATCGATGTTCAGCTGTCTCCAATCTGACCTCTGTTTGTGCAGCCAGAAATCTATGGAATGGGTGGGGGGATTAAATAGCTGATTAAATAGGGCACTGCTGGTTTTGTCTAAGCAGGGGAAGCCCTGGCGTCTTGCAGGGTGCTTGCCCAAGAGTTTCATTTCAGTTACACAAAACTGAGATGGGAGAAACTATCTAAATCCATGGAGGTAAGTACAGACAGAAGGGGAGAAACAGCATCTATCCAGATCTCGAGAGAGCTTTACATTGGAAGTGTGGCCCTCAAAGACTACAGAACCCACCATGCATTGCTGTATTTTAATAATCTCAATCAAGAAAGTGCACTGCCTTGGTGGAATTGCAGCAGCGTTGCCAGCATCAATTTTACCAAAGAGGAAGGTGGCTATGGGAAATCTGTAGGCCATGTTTGGAATAGAGGCTTCAGCTGGGCTCCCCTTGAATTAAATTTTGGCAAAGAAACAAAGGTGTGAAATGAGTGAAGGTGATGATTGGGTTTTGGCTGTATTCCAGCGATCCCTGCCTGGCAACAGACTGCAAGTACGCCAACAAGTTCCACTTCCACTGTCTTTTTGGGAACTGCAAGTATGTGTGCAAAACCTCTGGCAAAGCAGAATCCCACTGCCTGGACCACATCAACCCCAACAATAATCTGGTGAATGTGCGAGACCAGTTTGCTTACTATTCGCTGCAGTGTCTCTGTCCGAACCAGGTAAGAGCGATTCAGAAGCGGTGTTCTAGCTCAAGGATGTGTGCGGGAGAAATGAGAAAGAGCAAGTTATGCCTAAGAAGCGAGACTGAGTGTTTAACTCCTGCTCTAACCACAGAACCATGGAACGGTCTTAATGACACGGTGTAGCAAAACGTTCAGTTTCCATCCAACTGGAAATGGCAGAGCTTTTCTGTCTCTTTGACGTGGGTGAAGCAGACAAGGCAACTGAATGATCTCAGAGACACAAGATGAAATAAAATGAAAATCTGTGGTGAATACCAGGGAAAACCGTGAGTTAAGTTTGGGCTATTTCAAGGTAGAATACTGCAATACAGCATACATGACAGCAAGACAAGATACGTGACAGGGAACAAGGCTGCATTGCAGCTCGTGGAAGATAAAATGGATGGGATCTAGCGAATCAGTTCAGGCCTCCCTCTGGTGTCTTGGAGGGACAGGATTAGTAGCAGCAGATGAGAGTACATTTGGTTTAGATATGGTTAAAGCAACCTGCCTCTTTGCTCCTCTCCAGCACTGTGAATTCAGGATGCGGGGGCATTACCACTGTCTTCGTCCTGGCTGCTACTTTGTCACTAACATCACCACCAAGCTGCCCTGGCATGTGAAAAAACATGAGAAGGCGGAGAGAAGGGCAGCCAATGGATTCAAGTATTTCACCAAGCGAGAAGAGTGTGGCAGACTAGGTGAGTTTTCTTCTCTTCCCTCCATCACCTTCCTTGTGTGGTCTGTCCCGTGTTCAGGATAAGAATGCTGTGAGTTAGAGCCTGTGAGATGTGTTTGGTCATTAAATCACTGAACAAGAAGTGGTTCCAGACAGAAAACAGTTCCTGGTATGCCTGAGTTGAAGCATGTTTTCACAAAAAGACCCAGGTTAAATGGATAGAAACTTTAATATAGAGGATTATATATATAATGTCTGGAGATACAGATTCGCCTTTGTTTTACCTTTTTATCTAACTGTCAAGACCTTTTCTTGGGTTTTTTTTTTTGTACTTCATAGTTTTTGGGGTCTACTGCTTGTGTTGGGTGGAGTTTAAGGATGCTCTTAGGAGTTAAAAAAATAAAGCATAGGGGAAATGCCAGTTCTGAGGAGTGTCTTGTGTGAACGTCTTCCTGTGTCAAGGAAGTTGCTGCTTTGCCTGGTTCCAGGCAGCTTCAGATGAAACTGTTCTGTCTTAGCCAGAAGGTAAATAACCGGAGATAGAGGTGTGGGGAAGAGCGTTCAATAAGCTACTCCCTTCTCCCCCGAAACCGTTCTCCACGGCCACTGGCAAGCTCCAGGAGTGCAGCGCTGCGTCTCTGCGCCAGCCTCCCGGCAGAGCTCGGCCGAAGGAAACACCTGGGACGTGGCGCAGCCTCTCGCTGTGGCTTGCCCACTTGCCAAAACTATTAGCAGCACTGCAGTAGTTATTAAATCTAAGTGCCTCGAGTGTAAAGCTGGTAAAACAAAGGCACAACAGAAAGTAGAACGCGTTCCCAGGGAGGTTTCTAGAGCTGAAATCCAGGGCTCTGAACTGGGGGGAATCCCTAAGATACCTCCAGCAGCGCTGAACTGCCTGGGATTCACTTAACCCTTCTCGTCATGTTTTGGCTTAACGGTATCAAAGATCTTGGATTACTGGTATCACAGATCCTGTCGCTCCTGGTTGGAACAAAGACTGAACCAAAACAGGGTTCAGAATAACACTTGTCCTCTCACATTTCAGGGAAATAGCCACAATAACCAGAACCCAACTTGTATTTCCAGCTTTGAAAACATCCCGAATTATCTCCCAGTGGTAGCTTGTTTGTGGTAACCAGGGTAATGACTGTCAACACGCCACAGCCAGGACCTACCTCGGTCTCATTTACACATGTCAGGAGATTGGGCAGTTGCTGTTATTTACTCAAGTTGAGGTGTTTCAGGTGATAGCAAGAGCTAGACAAAGCAGGACAATGATATATGAGACCCAGCCTGCACGGATGCCCTGGCAACAGGCGAGCCTTCACCTGCCCTTTGCTGATAGTGTTTCAGTCCCGCCAGCACTGTTTGTTCTCCATCCCAAAGAACAGCGCAGCGCGGAGAGGTGGGGCTGTGGGGGAGTGCGGGACCCAAACAAACATCAGCTTGGCACGCACATCAAGCGCGATCTGCGAGCTAGAGATGGGCTGGGCGATCCAGGAGCTGTTTGGCAGCGAGGCACCTACAGACCGTGCGTGTGTCAGCAGCGTTTGTTTTTGGGAGCGATGGGCGACACGCACCCGGCAGTGGGTGCACACGCCTGTAGCTGGGGCTTGCCGTGCAGTAAACATACATTTAGCCAGCACTTTGCATTTGCCTACGTGGATCCAGGCAGCGCGATGGGCTGGCGTAGCTGGATGTGTTTGTGTAGGTGTGCACGGTTATACCGACACAGAAACTTCTCTGCGAATCTCTGGGCTTTTTATGATGCAGTATGTATATAGAGCAGATGCAGAAAGCACTGCCCTGCTTTAAGGGCTGTGGATGTTTCCAAACACACTTGCCATTTTTTTAATATGTAGATTTATGCCTGTGTAAATGTATACACGCACGTATGGTTGGGGGGGGAGAGAGATAACGATTACGTACATAAGTAATGGTGATAGATCGATGAGTAGAACTGAGCATGTCTGTAGGCCTGTACCTCTGCGTGTAGAAGGGCATGGCCAAGGGATGATGAAGAACAGACAGAACCCGATTATTGACATAGCTGTTTTTTAACTATTGCAAGCTGTTATTTATCAGCTATAGAATGCAGCTGTTTAGGGTTGTCTGTTAATGAGATGTAGAAACTCCTGACATGCATGGCACGCTCCATGAGGAGCAAAATGTGTCAAATGCCGTATGTCAGAATACCCTGTATAAATTGCTTGTTGTTTAGTAGCTGCCCCTATGACGCAACAAATTTGGAGTGGCACTAAACACTTCCTGGCTCATTTCTTATCTGACCAGAGAGCGTACGCTGTCCAGAGCTAAAGCTTTTAAGAGAGTGCTTTTCTGAGAGCACAATTAAAGGAAAAAAGGAGAAAAAGAACTTTTCATTTCTAATCTAATTATGAGCGTGTATTTTTGATTGTAACTTCTATGATACAGTTAAATGTCTTGGGTTTGTTCTCTTTGTAAAGAAAAAGGCACTAGCTAAGACTGGAGAGCATTAGGCACTTCTAGATGTAACGGTAATGTTCGTTTCTTTGCAACAAAATGAAGAGGGTTGGGACTAGTCTGCAGCTCCTACTCACTCCTTAGCTCTGCACACACTGTAATCCTCTCCTGCAGTTGCTCAGCAGGCAAGAGATGGTGGGTTTTTTTCATTCAGGACTGTTCCTGAAGGACCTGTGGCCATCAATAATCTTCAGTCCACCAGAAATCCATGTAGCCGCAGCCTTCTGCCCTCTCCAGATCATCTTCCCTACAGCCCCTTTCCCTCTCGGTACCTTTCATGTACTACGTACAGTGCTTTTGTCTGTGTAGGTTGCAAATACAACCAGGTGAACAGCCACTTCCACTGCATTCGAGAGGGCTGCCAGTTCTCCTTCCTGCTCAAGCACCAAATGACATCCCACGCCAGAAAGCACATGAGAAGGATGCTGGGGAAGAACTTTGATCGCGTTCCTACTCAGGTGAGTCACTGGTTTTTGAAGTTGTAGATCTGCATGTTGGTCACTTTGGCTGCTTGCTGCAGAACTGCTTTAGCGCTGAGACACTTGTACCCAGACTCTTAAGGAGGTGTGTCTGTGCTGGGGGGTGCAACTGGGATATTGGGGTTCACCTGAGGTAGCTTTACCTGGTTGGACTCGTACAGTACAAGGAAAGATGATGAAGCACATCAAAGCATTGCTTAGTGTAAACAGCTTTTCCTCATGAATTATGGAGAAAAAAACAATTGAGAAGGATGACACTAAAATACTCATATTTACAACTTGCACTCCCTCTCTGCTCTCTCAATATACAGCAATTGGCTTATTAAAATTGAAGTGATTAGGATGTGGAAGAACTGAATGTGCTGGTTAAACCAAACGTTTCCTGTTGCACATGAAGAATTATTTCACTGCTTCCACCTAGGATGGGAGAACTAGCAGTCACAAAATTTCTTTTCCCTTATTGATTTGGAGTTTGGGGCACTTACCCTCTCTCAGCAAGTAGCAGAGCAAAGCAGTTGTTTCTTTTCTAACACATAACTGAGAGCAAGTGGCAGATTGGGTTTGTCTGTTTCATTAATAAACTGAAGAGTTTCAGCTGCAGCACTGAGTGTCCTCCTGCTTATTCCTCTGACTTGCTTTAACTTCCATTGACTTGGGACATGACACAAGCTGTAGCTTTATTTAAATGCCTGTGACTGACCTGACCCTAAGGACATCTTCTGGTGTGTGAAAAACAAAAGGGGCCATCTGTAGAAGCAAGACGGGAACCCCCTTTCATTCCACAACATGGGAACGAGAGGTCCCTAGTAGTTATTAAGTACAGTCGATAAGTTAATTGTTCAAGTTTACTGGTGTTGGATTTAATGAGTTCACAGATGCCAAGATGTTACTGTTGTGGTACCTTTTGTTCTTAACACAAAAAACTTAGGTACAAGAATCGAACTTAGGAGAGGTTTAACAAATAGATTTGTCATCACTACTCGTACATGCTGAGTCTAGCCTGAAGTATTCGAGCACACGCTGGGCAGAAAAAATGCTAGTTTTGACCTTCTATCTCTTTCACTGGCAATCCTGTGTCGCTGCAGCACCGGAGAAGTAGCACTCATGGCCTGAGCACTCCTGGGAGCACACAGTGCTAGTCACTACAGCTGTGCTCGGCCCACGGAGCAGTCCAGCAAACCAGGAGAAAAGGGTGAAACCACAACTCGGGGCACACAGCCAAGCTAACCAGATTGCTGTGCTGCCACTGCCTCGCTGCATTTACACGTGCTGCCTCCAGTTTGTGCCATGCCTTAGCGCTCAGTAGGCACTTCGTGGTGTCCTTGGATATACTCTGCTTCTGGGTACCTCCTACCCCGAGAAGACCAGGCCAGGCCAGCAGCTGTGTGTGACACGGCGCACGCCTACGTCACGGGTTTCAGCCCGCGTGCCCCTGTTGCAGTGTCTCAGCACGGAGGCACTGGGACGGTCGCATCAGTAGTCACATTTCCAGTCTCTAAATGCACCAGGACCTACACAGTGAGGTGGTAACGCCAAGATTAACACCTCCTGTTTTTGACTGCATCAGAATGCACACACCAGGATAGTGGTGCCAAGATTAACACTCCCAGCCTCTGAGCGCATCGCAGTTCACATACCAGCGTACACGTGCCAAGTTGAGTGCTCTGGGCTCCCAGGGAAGGCAGGTTCAGGCTCCTAGCCACAGTGCCACGGCTTCCACTCACGAGCATGTTCCAGCTGCCCCTCGTGAACTGTGCCAGAGAGAAATAAACGTGCAGACAGATGGTTTTGGTCTTGGCATCTCGCTTTTGGTGTGAAAGTCCCCGTCCTGTTTTCTTGCTGCAGGTTATTGGCCACACTCCAAGAAATGAAAATCTCCCCCAGGTTGGCAGCATGGCACCCAGCCCAGCCTCATCAGGAACCCCAGCTTCCTTTCAGGGACCCCCAAGCATGATGGACACTGAAACAGATGAGTACATGGATTACACTGGCTGCAGCCCTGGGGGTATCTCCTCCGAATCTTCCAATATGGACCGCAGCTGCTCCAGCACTCCAGTGGGCAACGAAAGTACATCCGCAGGTAAGAGAGAAGGGGGAGGTGGGATGAAACGGATCATAGGTTGCGTGCTCTCTTGGGAGATACACTCACGAGAGAGGCCAAAGGACAATTGCACCTTAAAATATAAACTGTACCAGCTTCACAGTAGTGCCTCGTACTAATCTAACTCCCTCCATCATTTCTGAGAAGAGACCCATCAAAATGTGCACCTCAAGCATCCACGAACTAACAGTATTATCTTTTTTGTCCCCTGAAGAGAAAAAGTTGTGAGCCTCTTCTGTACTTGGTATTTCCCCTGATACCTTTTTATATTTCCTTGTGCAGCATCTGAAGTCAGGCACTCTCCTATATTGTTGAGGTATAGAAAGACTCTACAATAGCAAATATTACCAACACAGGGGAAAAAACCCTACCACATCTTCAGAGAGCAACATATAAAAGCAGCTCACTGAGCTCCCTTCCTCATGCAAAAACCTCTTGATCCACTTTGTGCAGGGTTGCACAGATGAGCGCTCCGTCGTCCCCTCTTTTTGGAAGTGAGTTTCTGCCGTTGTTTCCCCTTTACCAGGACAATGTGTAGCCATCTCCTGCTGCCCCCTGTTACAGGGTTATCTTTGCAGTAGTTAGCTGTCTTTTATGAATTCTGTTGTCATCTAGTGATGATCCAGGGATCTCTTAGCTGTCCTTCCCAGGGTTGTTACATTCTAGATAGGCTGCCTCACCAAGTTTGCTTTAATTTCGCACAGGTTTTGCTACTTCACTTTCCCACACCAGTTAGATGAAGGTTATCACAGAGCACATCAAACCAGTATGTTGTATGTACACCGCTGGGCCATGGCAGGGGTCGCGCCATGACATTAAAGCTCCTCCAAAGAATTCTGGTGGGACAGAGGTTCCTGGCCCGCTCTCCTTTGTCACTAAGCCATCTGGCCCAGGTCACACTTCCTAGGAAATGGCCCCCACTGCTGCCCAGGGAGCGAGCAGCTCCAGCCACCCAAAGCGTAAGACCACCTTACAGCAAGTAGTCGGTACAAGCTGGCACCACGTAATGAACAAGGACCAAACAAGCAGGAATTTCTGCATGAAAGCCTGTGGCTCTTCCCCCATGCCCCTAAAGCCACCTCACCTTCTGCAGAGACCACCCTCCTCTTCCTGATGCTGTCAGTTCCTTCTGTTTCTTCTTTGTTACGGTTCTGTTTCATACATTTGTGAATGTATTTTTTTTTCCATTTTCATCATATTGCTTCTGCTCTTGGGTTCTCATTTCAGTTCTTTTGTTCTTTTTGTTTTGGTTTGGTTTTGTTGTTTTGTTTTGGTTTTTTGTTTGGTTTCTTTTTTTTTTTTCCTTTTTTTCTGTTTTTTTTTTTTCTCTCCACATTCTCCAGGCTGCCTGGTTCCTTCTACTGCTACTGCTGCTGCCGATGATGCCACCCACAATGCACCACAACCTCAGCCACCATCTCTGCCTCCATCTTTCTCACAAGCCCTGCTTAGGTCTCCCCTTCCCACCCTCCCCTATCTTTTCTCTCCATCTTGTCTCTCATACTCTCTGCTCAGTGCCACTCTTGGATCCAGCAGAGGCATTGTCATGCCTGCCGCCAGCACCACTGGGTTTTCGCCCATCATTGCCACTCCAACTCCAGTAAAAAGTGACGTTCCCTTAGTTCAGGATGCAGCAGGTAACACTTCTTTGCTTTCTCTCTTAGTGTCCTGTGCCCATCTCCTTCCCCACTCACCCTGCCCACATTTTTTTCTCTGCACCTTTGGGTCAGCAAAATAAGCCTACGTCACTCAGGGTCTTAACTTTATCCGGGGGCTCGGCCATGCCTGCTCTTTTTGTCTGTTGACACCGTAACCACAGCTAAGAAGGGTAACCAAATCCACAGCAAATCACAGAGATGCCTGAGACCAATTTCCACCAATTCCAAGCTATGAGGAAAAAAAAAAATCTAACAAAATGCACGGTTTAAATGCACTTTCAGCCTCTTGGTAACAGCAGGGTGGCTACAGAGCAAATTTTTGCTCCTGTAGCATTAAGGGGACTTGGAATTCTCGTTTAGATCTTCCAGGCCACCCAAGCCAGTGCCTACCATAGTCTGCTGCACGGGTCTCAGCAGGTGAATGTCTGACAAGGTACCCAGTTCCCGTATTTTTATCGCTCTTGTAAGCTTCACTGCTTCTGATTTGTATATGAAGCCATAAAATTCAGGGCTGCTTTCCCCCACACAAGTACCAGAGTGAAGTACAGTCCGTGTCACTGTGATGACATCATCAGACAGCTCAGGCTGTTTCTCATACTCCCTGTTATTTATATCGGCTCTTAACAGCTGCAGAAAATACATCTAGATTTTTGGTTTTAAGCTGCCGTGTTTCCCATGTGTGACTAAGATCAGAGATGTCTCAGGCTGGGGATTCTCATTCCAGCTGGGAATGTTTTTTAGGGTGTGTCTCAATTTTGGCTTCTCTTCCCAACTCTCAGCTCTTTTCTAGTTAATTAAGGGCATATTTGTGCTTCAAGTTCACACTTAAGAGGATTCTGGCAGCCTACAGATGTCCCAGGCGTTCTTCCTGCCAGTTTTAGTAATGCACAAATCCAAGGTAAATGGTTGGGAGTGTGGCTGGAGAACCAACTCCACTTGGAAGTTCACAAGTTTTTCTCATGGGATTTGGCAGGAGAATGATCCTTGCCCTGTCTGGAGGAGTGTGTTCCAATGAACAAAATCCACAAGAAACTAAATTTTTGTCTTTTTTTTTTTTTAAAAAAACCCCACCCTGAGTTGCATGAAACATAAACATCTTAACCTTGTGCTGTGCTTTTTCTCTAATTATGTATTTTTAAGTTTATTTTCTTTTCACCTGTGTATAGTTTTGCGAATGTTCACATTATTAGTAGTAGTTGAAAAGACAAGTTTATGGCGTGCACCTACCACTGAGGTTTGCTTGGGATTACATCTGTTGAGGGTTGGACTCTTCAGCTGGGTGCTAGGGACCAAGCGTTGTCTAGCGGCTGAAGGAGGAGTGTACCAGGCTATCGTCGCTCTTTCTCATGCCCTCGCTCTGAAACTTTGCCTGTATGAGAAAACAGAATTGGTTTGACTAAAGTTTTAAGCACATCTCTTTGAATTGTTGTAAAAGCTGGGCAGATACATGCAGTTTAAAGGTAGCAAAATTTAAATTCAACTGATTTCCCATCCAGAGTCTTTCCCCTAAGATGATTTATCCCACATTCGTGTCTGAAGGCAGACGAGAGCAGCATTCATACTAATGATAAAAGACTTAATGGTGTGGTTGTAATTTTTTTTAGAAGGAGTTGATCTGGATAGCAGCAATCTGTCCAGGCAACGATGTACTTAGACTAGTTGCCTGCAAGCAGAGAACTAGATTTTACAATACCAGATGTTTAAGGCGGGAAGCAGAGAGTTAATTGGTCACAGATTCTATAGCTAAGAGCTTGCTAATTTAAAATCTGCAGTGACAGAAAGTTATTCTTTCACTGGTAACTGGTTAAATTAGCCTTAACGTGCAGCGTCCACCAGCTACATGTCGCTACGACGGTCTCGCCATGGATGCCCCAAGCCAGCATCCTTATTTGCAGCCTGAGCAAAAGTGCCGTGTAACCAATGGGTGGGGAAAAATCTTTTGTTCTCTGCGTTCTTTGCTTACCCTGCAAATTGTATGGCCCGGCCAGGCGAGCAGCGTGGGAGATGAGGTTGCTGCTGCCACTTCCATTGACTTGTAATTCAGTACAGTGCCAGTTTCACTTTTGGAGGTTTCCTTCAGTGATCGCCACCGTCTCCTAAAGGGTTGTCATTGAAAGGACCAGATATGGCAAAAATAGCATTCATCACTTTTAATACCTGCTTATCCGCCAGAAAAAAAATAATTCTACAACAGTCAAACAGATGACTGTTTCTTCAGTCTCCTAGACAAGGATGCAAGCTGCTCTGGATTCTCAGGCCCCAGGCACTGCATGTCACAAATCATGCCTCTTTTTAAGAGGATGGCAGTTTCAACATGAAGGGGGGGGGGGGAAGTATGTTTTAGTTGCAAGCTATAATTTCCAATTACACTCACAATTCTGCACCTGGTGAGAAATTCTTGCCTCCAACCTTGTCTCGTGCTGCATGTTGATACTGGAGATTGTGGTTTGATTCTGGAAATAGCAAGCAGAGAAGGAAAAAAAAGTTAATAGATATAATGAGGTCGAGTCCTTGATGTCAGCTTGATCCTAGGGGACGTGAGCACTAGCCAGTTATGCTGGCCCTGTGAATGAAAGTGGAAGATAGATGAGGGCTCTTTATTTACTAGGGGCATCATGTGATTTTTGAGACCCAAGGGAAAGCTGTAGAACTGGTATTTTCTCTCAGAGTCCACTGGCTAGTGATGATGAGAATTAGCCCCATTGAACATCTGTCCATCTGTCTTTCTAAGTGCACTCATCGTAATATGTAGGCTCATTACAGTGAGGGATGTTGCAGTCTCCTGGCCAAAGTCCATCCTATTTCTATAAATTCCCCCCCTTGCAGTTTTAATCACGCACGGGATCTTCCTTCACTTCCTGCCTGTCCTTGGCAATTGTAGTGTATTACAAGAGCCTAGACAGGGGGAAACCGTACCCACGTACCAGTTTTTAGCATGCTCAAACTCTTTTACGCTTCAGCTCCAGGGAACTCCAGTAACACACCTCAGTCCTTGGACCAGAGTGTGGCAGCTCCTCTGTATTAAAGTCTTGAAAACAGGACTTTGAGGTTAACTAAGCAGCAGGAGAAACTGTGAGAGTAGCAAACCAGAAGTAACAGCCAGCGTTCGGACAACAGCAGAGCAGCAATTAGAGGCAAGGTGGGATATGCTGAAAGTTGAGGCAGTGATGATCAGCAGGCATCAGCCAGCCCACGATCCCAGGGATCAGGCTCGCCCAGAGCTTGAGGGATGAGCTGCTGGGTGGGAACGGTTGCCGCGTGGTGTCTTGGCAACTAGAGAGCTTGCCAGGGTGGTTAGGAGACGAAGAGAGACCTGGCTGTCAGCAACACCACTCTTCCCTTTTTCTCCTCAGGGAATACCATCACTATGCCAACTGCCTCGGGGGCCAAAAAGCGTTTCTGGATTATTGAGGACATGTCCCCCTTCGGCAAGCGCCGCAAGACCGCATCCTCACGCAAGATGCTGGATGAAGGGATGATGCTGGAGGGATTTCGGCGCTACGACCTCTACGAGGACTGCAAGGACTCCAGCTGCCAGTTCTCTCTCAAGGTTACCCACTACCACTGCACGCGGGAGAATTGCGGCTACAAGTTCTGCGGCCGTACTCACATGTACAAGCACGCCCAGCACCACGATCGCGTTGACAACCTGGTATTGGATGATTTCAAGCGTTTCAAGTCTTCACTGAGTTGCAACTTCCCAGACTGTCAGTTCTCTGGCAATAGCACACACTTCCACTGTCTGCGCTGTGGCTTCCGCTGCACTGACAGCACGAAGGTGACAGCCCACCGAAAGCACCACGGCAAGCAGGACGTCATCAGCGCTGCTGGCTTCTGCCAGTTCAGCTCAAGCGTGGACTGCGAGGTGCCTGACTGCAAGTACAAACTCAAGTGCTCCCACTTCCACTGCACCTACCCTGGCTGCAAACACACCGTGGTGGGCATGTCACAGATGGACTCGCACAAGCGCAAACACGAGAAGCAGGAGCGAGGGGAGCTTCCTGCCATCTCGCCGGGCCCCGAGGGCCTCGCCCACTCCACTCTCGAGTATGACATCCAGAACTCTTCCATCAACCTGGACAGCTCCCTCAACCTCAGCACTGACAACAACAGCTCCCTCTTCTTCCTGCAGAACGCGGCTGGCGTGGGCCTCAATGATTCCCTGGACCTCAGCAAGAAGCAGTCAGAAGTCCCCGAAGGTCCATCGCCGAGCAGAGCCGGGACCGCGCCTCAGGAGAGGGGAGCGGTGGCGTCTGGCTCTGGTGATGTGGAGGACGAGGATGACTCTTCCCAAGAGGATGAAGAGGATGACGAGGAGGAGATGAACGAAGAAGAGGAGGACGATGAGGAGGAGGATGATGATGATGACGATGAGGAGGATGATGAAGAAGAAGACTTGAACACAGATTCTGAAGAATCGCTGCCTGACCCTGAGGGCCTGGCCACTAAAGAAGACGGAGAACCAGAGGAGGCTGCTTCTTCCACAGACCACGGCGATGCTTCCAGGCCACAGGGCGAGCCAGCCCCAACTCCAGCCCCAGCCCCAGCGCCTGCTCCAGCTCCAGCTGCTGCCCCAGCCTCGACCGTTGCTCCAGCAGCTTCCCCTTAATCTTAGAGACAGCAGCAGCAGTGGTTTTGTTTTTCCTTTACAGAGAATTATTAAGAGGACCCCATATGAGGTGAGAACAAAGATTGGGATGGCAAGTGAAAAACAAACTCCGTGCCACACACACGAGAGAGAGAGAGAGAGAGGAAGGAAGGAAACCCACGCTCCTCCACAGGCCCCCTAAGAGAGACAGGTTCGCAGCAGGACTGGTGCTGCCTCACTTCATTCTGCAGATCACAGAACACCGGGGCAGGACGCAGCAAAAACCACCCTTTTACATGGACACGAACCTTGAGGGTACCGGCTGCTTCTCCTTGCTCCCCGTATGGTGCGTGGGGCCTGTGCCCATCTGGGGACCCTTCGGTTATGGGTGGGGCTCTATCCCCCCCCCCATTTTTGCTTCCTGGGTTTTTATTTTTCCATGTTTTCAGTTGTACGATATCAATAATAATCTCCACTTCTTGGAGGGGGGGGTGGGTGGGAACAACAGGTAATGAATTTTAGAAATATATATATATATTTGTGTGTGTGTGTCTCTCTATATATAACGTACACACACACACATATATAAAATTCAAGGAATTGGTGTCGCAAAGACAACTAGCTCAGCTTTTGCCGGTGGGAAGGAGGGGGTGAGGGGTGCGTGCTCTCTCTCTCTCTCCACCCCTCCCCCCTTCTTTCTCCAGCATTAAACGAATGGCATCAGACAGCCAGGGTGGGAGCGGGTATTTATTGTCACATAAATGAGGACGCATTAATGAATGAGCAGGGGTGGGAATGGGACACTCCTCTGTTCTTCCAGATCCTTTTTACTATTAATGATAATAATTTTGAATGCTATTTATATTGTAAAACTTTCTCAGTCTACACTTTCTCTGTAGGACACCTCTCCTCGTCCCTGCTGTTCTGCCTGTAGGGATTTAGCTGAAGTAACTTGGGAAGTTCAGGCAGGGGCAGTTCAAGGGTCTGTCACACTGGAGGACTGGGGTTCATCTCCCATCCAGTTCCATCTCATCCCAACCCCTGGGTGCTTCCTCTCCGCCGAGAGCGAGGCGTTTTCGTGGTGCTTCAGTATCCCCATCTCAGGAGGTCGTGAGCTGACGCTCTGTCCCACGGTGCAGCGCAAGGAGCACCGTGCCCACGGAAGAGCGTCGTAGCCATTAGAGCAGCCTTGAAAAATACGACCTGCTCCCTTACCTGAGCAGTCGTACGTCGACAGGTATGTCCCCAGTCCCCAAGCCCTCGTCCCCAGCCCTCCCTGGGGATGGGTAACTCTGTCTTTCCGCCTGGGCTGAGAGGGCTCTCTGGTGACTTCTGGGAGAGGGTGAAGGCACCACTGAGGAGGCAGGAGAAGGCAGGCAAACACACTCAGGATCCCGCTGAGGGATGTCCTGCTCAGACTGGGAGCGGCTCTTTTGCTCAGCACTGGGGCAGGGAGGGGGGACACCACTGTTCGCAGCCCCCGTGTAGCTGTCGGCCCGGCCGTGGGTTTGCAGCTACAAACCGTGAGGCCGCTGCAGCCCACGCGGCACAGAGAACTCAACGAATGGGGAGATGCTAGCTGAGGCCAGGATGCAGTCCAGCCAAGAATTAACGCGTTTCTGGGTCCACGCTGATATATTTTGACGAGTAGGGCTAATAGCTTGGGCACTGCATAAGCAAAAGCAACCTGCCACCTCCAGAAGCTTGGGCTTTCCCCTGGTTACAGGCTCTTCCTCGCTCTCTTTTGCTGTCCCAGTCTGGGAACACACACTACAGGACCCTGTCCCAGATTCCGACAGGTGAGACAGTCGCTGTTTGACCCCAAATCCTTGCTTGAGTCTGAGAGGGAGGGCTTCTCTACATGCACCTGGGCTCCAGAAGGACTAGCCGTACGAATTAATTCTGATAGTAGTTGTTTCGGTGCCAGTTTGTAAGTATACCAGCCTAGCGAAAGGTTCCTTGTGTCTAAAGTTTGTCCCTTTTTTAAAAAAACAAACTGATTTTTTTTTCTAACATCATGCAGGCACCCCCTCCTTCCGCCCCCCCCCCCTCCCTCCGCGACTCCACGAGCACTTCAGCTCCAAGGGATCCCCATAATTTGTTTTCTCCCTGAACAGATAAAGGCCTCAAGAAGTTTAGGTTGCTTTTTTTTTTTTTTTTTTTTTTTTTTTTTTGTTAATTATTTCCCTAAGGAACTGGTGCAGATCAGGTCTGATTTATAAACAAGCAGCTCAGCTGTGTAAATGTGGGGACAGAATGTTCAGATAATGTTGCAAAAGGAAAGGCAAAAAAAAAAAAAAAAAAAAGTTGTACAGTATTTTTCCTGTAAAGGTTATTACTATATATAGAACAAAAGAGAAACCACCAATGCCAGGGGGATGAGGGGGGGGTCACCTGCCTTCTGGATAGCCCTTAGATATGGTTAATTGTGTGCAATTTTTTTTCCTTTTTTTCTTTTTTCTCTTTTTTTTTTTTTTTCCTTCAATGTAGTGTTTGTTTGTAGGGGGTGGCAGGGGAGGGGCGGGGGGGGCCTTAACGCTGCGGTTTGAGGCTGACTTCACACTCCTAGCACTGACCGGAGCTGCACGATTCCGAATTCTAACTTGAATTTTTGTAGAGATGAAACAAATGAAAACAAAACAAATGAAATACTGTTATTACTAGTTTGTAGTTTATTTAAATTCTTTGGAGTTCTTTTCCTCTATCAGCTATTTGTGTGACTTTTATTTTTATAGGGGTTTTTTTTGTTTGTTTGTTTGTTTTTGTTTTGTTTGGTATATCCCCTGCCCTCAACTGTGTGTTTTCTAGCACAACCCAATTCTTGAATATAATGAAGCTCGTGGCCCTGGATTTTCTAGAAATGGGATGGGGCAAAAAAAAAGATTTTACTTTTAAACGGCGTTTGCTGCAGGTTCTGTACTTGTATATTTTTTTTTCCCCATATTCAACTACTTAGATAGTATGGTGATGGGCTCCAAGAGGAATCCTTGGATGTAACACAAGGCGCATCTTGCAAAGCAGATGTGCTGCTTTTTGTGCCGCGCCGAAATCGACACGACGTGTATCGGTGACTTTTGCGGGAGCAGGATCGAGCCTCCTGCCTTCAGTCCGACATCCTGCGAGGTTCACAGGAGAGCCGGCCGTGAGCGCGGTCAGCGCCCAGGCGAGGGGGGGGTCCGGTTCCAGCGGCGAGGCGCGGGGCTCGCTCGGGCCACTCGTCTCCGGTCAGGACAGAGCGGCCGCTTCCCCGCCGTCGGGAGCTGGGAACCGGCCCCGCGACAGAGTGTTTTTACCTCTCCCCTTTCGTATCTCACCAGACTCCACTGACTGAATCCCTGCACAACAGTGGGAGAAAGCAGAAGTGTGTGGAGAAAAGGGGTGAAAGATCTCCCAGTAGCTCCGCTGACGCCGGCCCGCGCGGGCTGGCGCTGGATGTAACGCTTCGTCCCGGGAGGCAGCTTTAGGCAGGCGCGGCCGCGCCGGGATCCGCGCCACAACGGGGCCCCCCCCCGTCCCACGCGTCGTCCCGCGTGGCCGAGCCTGCCGGAAGGGCCTGTGTTTATCTATGCACACCATTTTCTCCCCCAAAGCACCCTACTTCTCCCTAACATCTCAGCCTTTCTCCCAAACTTTCCTCACCTCTCCTCCGGGAGCTGGCACGGGGAATAGAGATCCCTTTCCCGAGGGGCTCCTGCCCAACGCGAGAGCCCCGAGAAGGTGCGAGCCCCTCGCGACCCCAGAGCGCGTCTTAACCTTCTCCAAGTCTTGTTTCTGTAAATCTCTTCCTATGTCTCTATTCGCAACAACAAACAACAAAAAGTCAAGAAAGTTAAAGCCGTTTTTTTTCTTTTTTTTCTTTTTTTTTTTTTGTTTGCCAAGTTAAGGCTTTCGTTCAGCAAAGCCCTTCCGGAGCTGCTTGTCGAGCAGGCGCAGGTTTAAGCCGGGCTTAAGTGCTTTTCTGAACAAAAGCCTCGACAGCGCAAAGATCCCTGCTCCAGCGAGGTGGTTTTTTTCACTTCAAGCGATCATATCAGTAGGACTGTTGATACAATACTCTTGAAATACGTGCTTAAAAGAATGACCAGAGAAAGAGAGGGAGATCCAACTGACTGTACGAAGAGGGGGAAAGAGGAGAGAGGAAATGGAACTGTTCTGTCCAAAACAAGATAAAAACCAAACGAAATAAACCTTGAGATGGACCCTCCTGATTCTGCTACCATTCACTGCTGAAGAGCAAAAAAAAAAAAAAAAAAAGAAATGAAATAAAAACTATTGACTAGATGGTTCATTCTAGCCGCAAACTCAACTGGATCAAAGTCTGTGTGGAAGGAATTTTGTAAAGAAAAAAAAATTTAAAAAAAAAATTTTCCAATGTAGCAAAAAAAGAAAAAACAACTTTAAAAAACAAAAATGAAAAAAAAAAGACAAAGAGGGAGGATTCTAGCCTTTTGTAATATCCATATTGCACACTAGGACTATAAGCCATTGCTAGCTCATTTTGAATTTTAAATGTGTAATTTTTTTTGTTTTGTTGTTGTTTTTTTTTCTTTCCGTGGGGGAGGGGGGGAAATAAATGCTTGAACCACCAATGCTCTTTTTAATGTTTTATAAATATGTATGTGTATATATATAAATATAAAAATAATATGTATGCACATATATATGTGTGTGTGTATATATCTATATGTATATACATATATATAGATATATAGATATATATATAGGTTTTGAGACAAAAATGCAGAAAGTGAAAAAAAAAAACACCCTAAACAGGATGGTGTGCTCTGATTTACTTGAATCTGGTCTCTTCAGCACCTGCGTTATTAAGAACTGAATATTTTTCCACTTGAATTTAGTGCTATTAGAAATTTAATATATGTGTTTTATTTATTTGATTTTTTTTTTTTTTTTGCATGACTGATGCAAGGTTTGACATTTTCACTCAATAAAAACTGGAAAAAAAAAACCCCAAAGTTTTAAGTGATCAAGTTGTCTTCTTGACTGAGGAGGTGGTTTGTTGGTTGGGGTTACTTTAAGAACTTCCAAGGCTTGGAGCAGTGCGGGTCTTGTAACGCCCTGCAAGCCCGGTAATGGCCCTGCACCTAATTTTGACAGGCCCTGTTTTAGCACTAGCACTGAGGGGTAAGTGCAATAGAACGGCCTTCTCTTCATGTGGACTCTGGCCATGGGCTTTTTAAGCAGTCCCATAGTTTTATTTGAAGGGCTCATCAGAGCCCCTCATAAAAGTGATGGTTACATCTCCGTGATTTGCTAAACTGGGACCTGGGATTTGAGATGTGACAGCTCACATTTTCACTTTTCCCTTCCCAACTTGGCCTGCAAACTCAGGCTGGTGGGTTGGGATCCACAGTGGACCTGTGCTTGCTCCAACACAAGCAAAACCTCACGACATTCAAAGCCCACTAAATCGGTAGCTGTTGGCGTGTCAGCCTAACAAAAGAGAGAGGAGGAGCATTAATGAACCACCCTGCCTGCATAGAAGGGGTGGGGGGCTAATAAATTTCCTGATCTCCACTAAAATGCAATGTTGCAGCCATATACTCTGACAGAACTTAGCAAGCATGCATAAAGCTGTATGCTATATATCAGAGATCTGGGAAAAAAACCAAAACCACCCTAAACCAAAAAGCCCCACAAACCACGCCTTACCTGGTCACGCCATGGCTTTTTCCTGCTGTAGAAACTTCCATTGACCATACACTTGCAAAGTGGGCTGAGAAAGTCTTTCAGGCTGAGGTGCCCTGACAGCCACAGCACAATGCAACGCTGCCTTCATGCGCTCTAAAGCAGTTGATCTTGTCGTAGCTGCCAGGTACCAACATGTCACATGGAAGGCTGCTGCAAGCACACATGCTAGCAGTCCCTGTGGAAATTTGTACATACATGTGGAAATTTGCACATACATGTGGAAATTTGTACATACATCAAGACAGAGCTCTGCACTAGAGCTGCCTCTCTGTTTACACCCCATACCCGAAGCTGTTGTGGCACCAGTGAGGCAGGTATGGGGAGGGGGGATAGTTCTGTATCCACCCCCCTCCTGAGCCTCCGTCACAGCCCCTGCAGTGCTAGACAAACTCCCCAGGTGCTGGCCTGGTCTGAAACGCTGTCCTTATGCTGCCTGTCTTGCCGAAGTGCTGGTGGGGATGAGGAGAAAAGCAATGGCAATGTTCTCCTTTTACCCAAAGACGGCAAAGAAAACTCCACCTGCGTGGCACTTGCCCTGCGTTGTTGCAGCAGCTGGGTCCTTGTGCCTCTCTGCCACCCGTCAGAGCGTCACAGCAGCGCTTGCCAAGCCTGACGCATTGGCAGCAGCTGCCTCCTTATTAGCAGAGAGGATTAGCCCCCTCTCTCTTTCAAAGCCCCTTCATTGCTCTGCTGCAGCTCCCAGCCATCCTGTTTTCAGATGTCATTATCTGAACGTGCTCCTAATCCAACCTTGGAGCACAGCGGTTTGTTCTCACTGGAGCGCTGCCCACAGCACACGGGGTATATACAGGACCGTGTTTCCGGGGCCAGGGGGAGGACCGGGATGACAGACAGGGGACATGAGCTACACGACTCACTGCATGAAAGCTCTTGCTGGAACTTGCCTGCTCTCTGTGGAACTCTGACTGCATTTCAGAGAAGAATGGCTAAGCTATGAGAGAAGCTGCAAGTTCCACAAATCAAAGGCTCACAACTGTGCTCAATCCAAGCCCTCACAACTGGTGACACTGCAGCTTGGGAGACACAGAGAGCAGCAGGCAAGTAGCAATGCTGGCATTCTAATGTCAGGACAAAAACTGGGCAGCTGCTGCTGCTTTGATTACATCAAGCATATCCTTGCAACAGTATTTTTTTTGTGAGTGCGGGACCCTGCAGCTACACACATGGCCACGACACCACACTGCCTGGTTTACCTAACACCCAGGATAACTACTTTTCAGCACGCTACCAGGTCTTCTGCAGCACCCACCAACACAGGGACACACAGCGGGAGTATCCCCTGGCACCGGCTCAAACATAAAACTCGAACAGAGGAGCACTGCTTTCCTCTCTCCAAACAATCCAAGACTTTAAATCAATAGAGGCAGCAAAAGTTCAATCGCCTCAAAGATAAACAAGTAGCATTCAAGGTATTCTAGGACACAGAATGGGTTTTGCTGTTGCTTCCAATCACGCTGGGTTTAAGATGTCATTAACCAAACATGCCTAGTCCAGCCTTAGCACATGGAGACTTGTCCATTCTGGGGCCGTAAGGGGCAACAAGGACAGAAATAAAGACAGTAGATTCCCAGTGTTGGCCAAAAATGAAGGTAATCGCCATCATGATGGTTCAGAAAGACAATCATTGCTCTTCCTCCAAGTGCTCCTCACAGACAGCCTAGAAGAGTATTTTTAGAGATTACCAGGAAAATAATACTTTGGGTTACACCTTTCCTTATGTCCCAGCCCTACAAGGAACAGTTTTTATACTGTGGTAGGCATTCATTTCATTTGAAGGAATCTCTCTTACAACCTTTGATCAGCTCCAAACTGAACTCCCCCGCAGCCAAGCAGCCCTTTCACAGGAGCTGGGAGGACCAGCCCGCAGAGCAGTGGGTGCAGGGCAGCCAGCGGCCACCCCTGAGCCACGCCATCAGGTTGGCAGAGCTGACGCACCTGCCCAGCAAAATACTCCTCAGCACTTGCTCAGCTGAGTACACGATGCAGCAAAGCATGTTCGACCCTGGGAGGATATACAGGCCAGTACCACACAGACTCCTACACACAGAAGGAAACTCAAAATTCTGATCCTTACTGGTGGGGGGGAAGCAGCTTTTACGACGCAAAACACACACTGGGTGTAACCTACAGCTTGTAAGGACCAATGCTCGACGTTGAGTTCCTAAGGCATAAAGGCATTAAGAGAGACCTGGAGCCTTGCTAGGGAAATAGGTCTGTTAAACTCATCTTCATACCTCTTCTGATCTGGCGGCAGGCCTGGAGACTCCCAGCTCTCGCAGAAGATTTGCAAGAGTTAACACATCATCCTCCCTGTACCAGGACAAGAGGTCAGAAGTAGAAATTTTGACAGAACATGGACACAAAAGGGGAAAAACATTCACACAATGGAGAAAAAATTGAGCCAGCTTTTGGTACTGTCCCTGTTGCTCAGGTATGGGAGCTCAGACAGAAACCAGCCATTAACAGATAGCATCTAAGTAATAGATAATAAGTGCCTTGAGACTTCTTGGAAAAAATATTTTCACTGGGCATTGGGTATAATAACACAAAGCAAGAGAGAAGTATTATGATACAGAAATGAACAAGAGTCTGGACCACATGTTTAAAACCAAGGCTTCACTTGACCTCTAAACTTCGCTTCCCAGTTCTGCACAAGCCCTTTCCAAGTAAGGTTCTGAAGCAACAATCCCTCTACATGGTATATACAGACTCCACCAACTGCTTGTGTTACACCCAAGTTTTGCTTTTGTGCTTCTGCACTCTTGCACACAGGCACAAAATTGTGTTCTCAAACCTGCAGGTGCCTTTCTTTTTTTTTTTGAAGACCATGAGAAGGCCTTTTAAAGAAGAAACTCTTGGGGAAAGGGAAAGAAAGGAGCTGTAATCAAGTATCTCCCCCCTCCTCAATCTGCATGAACTCTGCAGAGAAGACTGAACCTTTCAAACATGACAATAAAATCTCACATCATCTTCAAGGGGAAGATGAACTTTAAAGAGTTCTCTGAAAGTCAATGAGTAGCTTGTACCTATTCCTAACAAAAAAGCATGTAGATTGTTGGGAGCATTTTTGGAGTTTTCCATATGCGCACGCATGTACAACACACTCGATTAAATAAATAATTTCTGTCTTTCTTCACAAATCAAGACAGGACTTAGTTGAATATGACCAAACTTGGAAAGAATGAGAGCATGCATGAATATAGCCATCCACAAGGCTAGCACATGCATAGCTACAGCAAAATAGACAGGTTTGCCTAATACTTGTGTGGAGACAAGGAGAGTATGTTGGTTTCAGTGAAAGCACACACTAACAAGTGAAGGAATTGCATGTCTGATATTTACTCTACCTGGTATATTTTATAGGTGTCTATAAAAAAGTAAGGATAGGCAGGATGCTTCTGAGTCCCGCTGTCGCAGACATCGTTACATGGAAATCCAACACTGAGGCAGGAAGCCCCCACTTTTTGGGTCTCTGTCTGCTGCCTTGAACAAGTACCTGAAAGCTGACAACACCTAGCTGTGGGGACAACAACTCTACCAAAGAGAGAGAGGGCAAGGAGGGGAGGAAGGCACTGAACCGCATTGGTAGGTACAGCAGGTGTTGGAAGGGTTGAAAACTTCTTCAGGCCAGTCGTGGGGCAAGAAGTGAGCTCACTGGAGGTCCTAACATGCATCTTCCCTCACAAGGGCCAAGCGTTTGCTCAGGAAGGTAGGAACCAGGCCCCTCCAGAGGCAGAGCCCTTCACCTTCCCCAGGGGAGGCAGAGTGCTCTGTGCCCTCGTCCTGCTCTTGCCCCTGAAGTGCCCCAGACCCATCCTGCCTGAGGAGGGGTGGCCAACATCGGCAGCTTCCCTCCTTCCTTTTGCTCTTTTTTGGCAGGGAAACTCTTAAACAAACAACCGAAGAAACACTGAGGATTTAAGTAAACAGACTAAGATTTATCTGACAGGCAGACTGAGCCTTTCCCTGCCCCCTTCCCTTCCCTTCCCACAGGGCAGGGTGCTGCCTTGCGCTCTCGCTGTGCTGCCAGCTCCCAACACCTGCCCTAAGCCCACCAGCAACCCCCAGGACCCTGCCGTGATCCCAGCCCACAGACAAGCTCTGCCTAAACATCAGAGCTCTGCAATCTGAGACATTAAAGAGGGTAAAACAAACCCATTCGTCTGCAGCCAAGGTAGAGAGCCCCTCACAGGGAAGCGAGCTCGTTCATTCAGCTGCCAGGCATGAACTCTGCAAGCCCCGTCTCAGCCAGAGCCAGTTGTGGTCACAAGAAGGAAGGGCAGCAGCTCTGGTCTGTGGTTGGAGGCAGCTCCGTACCCACCTGCCTGTATTGCTGAGGCCGGTGACACAGCCACCAGCACAGAGACAGCTCCCTGCAGCCTCTCCACAGCCCCTCTGCAGACCTGCTGTGGATTTGAGAGTCGGGGAAAAGAAGGTAAGGAAGAGGTGCAATAGTGGGATGTTTCAGCTGGCACCTAGCTCATTCTGGGGGACAGAAGAGACCGCAAAGCAAGAGGGAGACCAAAAGTTGCTGACTGCTGCAGTGGAAGCATCGATACTACTGTAAAGCAATGCACAGACACAAAACCACACAAGTAAGCAGGCAAATAGCCATTCAGAGGTGCAACCTGCTGTTGACACTAAGAGGGCAGGAAGCAAAGAATAGCATCTACATAGGAAAGCTGCAGCAATTTAGCAGACAGTCTTTTGTGCACGCACATATCAGCTGAAACTGCTTAAGTAAAGCAAATCCATTCAGAGAGATGGAAAAATGTCCACCCAAGAATTTGCTATGCTTTAATTAAATCAGTTAAAGAAATTAAAGAGGTGTTACTCTAGCTCCACACCGATACACCTCAGCACTAGCTTACAGAAGCAGAGGGATAAAGTTGGAAGCAAACTGTAGAAAAAGGAGAGAGCATTAGGCAATAGGAGACAGGCATGACAGAAGACTGAAAACCCAAGGATGCTGTACAAAACAGACATGCCAAGCAGACAAAGTGACTGAGAGACAGACAAGCAGGCTGGCAAAGTGACAGACACAAGAAGAAAAATAGGCAACAAATAAGCCAGTTGTACTTCTAGATCCTCTGAATCAGCCCTATCCAGCCAATCACCTTCTCTCTCAGGAGGCACCATCATAAAGAAAAGCAAGTATTTTACCTAAATCAGACAAAACCACAAGGTTAAACCCCTCCCGCCATGCCCCTCTTCAGGCACATTCTTGTAGCCAGTATCACAACATATCTCTCATTGTTTGCGCAAATATAGAAGAAAAAAAAGTCCAGAAGGGTTAAATCCTTCAGCAGATGCAGAAAAGAAAGGCTTGGTGGGGAAAAAAAGGGGTGTTCTTCTAAAATGCTCCATATTCTAAGTAACCCCTGCACAGTCCTTGCAAAGCATTTGGGGAGATTTTTAGTCTGAAAGACACTTTACAAAAATAAATTGTAATTGAGTTTAATAATCTTCCCCTTTTCAGAAAGGGCCTGACAGATGCTGCCTAGTGCTCACTTCTGCCCCATTTCAAATATTTTTACCTTATTTGGATGAAATATATTATTTTTCTAATGAAAGGAGGTTGGTTGTGTTTTTTTTTTTCCAAAGAGCTGGTTTTCCCTTCGTCCAGCTGGTGCCTTTATTAGGTTAGTACTTGCTCTCTTTTGGGGATGGGATTTTTTTTTTTTTTTTTCCCCTGGGCTGGAAGAGACCATGCCAGCCCCTCAATCTACAAGTGCACAGTTCAGAGCTTGTACTGCACAGCAAGTGGAGCAGTTGGGCTGTGCCTTCCATCTTCCCTCTTTCCTGGTACCCTGAGATTCACCTTAGCTACAGTTCCATTATTTCATTTCATTTTTTGAGAGCACACGTAGTGGTAAGAGCCTTTCATCAGCATAAGAGGTAGACACAGCTCTAAAGGTGCCTACAGAGGCTGACTCCTGAAGAAGCAGCACGGTCTGGGGATAAGATGATGAAGGAGAAAACTAGCAGCTCTCCCCCCTGCCACTACATAAATAATTCCCTATGTTGCACCTCCCAGCATCCTTTTATTTATGTTTTCAGTCCCTGGAGGCCAAGCCCCTTGCTTGCTTTGCACTTGCATACCACCCAATGGCATGAGAGGTCAAGCCCAGGCTGGAAAACTCTCAGCTCAAGCTTAACATCAGTTTTCGGTGTGCAGGGTCACCAACACACACAACCTGTGCGTAACATAGAGCACCATCACACAGAAGGGATCTTCCGAAGCTTCCTGTTGTCAAAGCCCTCGGGAAACACATTCCTGGCCCACACCCTGCTGGGTGTAGAGGGTTTAGTCAAGCACAGAGACCTTGACTCTAACACAACAGGTTTGCAACAAAAAGCTACTCTGGACTTGCTGTCTAGCCTCAGTTTTCCCCAAGCATCACATGGGGAGTGAGGAAGCTTGGACAGATGGTCAGAAGATACCTCTTCACCCTTCCCTACTTCATCACATTTTTGAGTTTCCCCCACTTCTCCTGCTGCTATTGAAAGGGGAGCTTTTATATCCTCAAATTACTGGAAAGCACCAGCCTGATAATGTTTCCGCTAGGAGAGCACAGGCTCACAGGGTTTCACTGAGTTGGGCTCAGATGACACCGTTCAGAGGCAGCTCCCTTCACCTGCCTTCCACAGGCTACCAAGGACCTTTGGGAACCATATCACAAACCCACTCAACTCACCAGCCCCAGCCTGGTTAGTTGTCTTCCTGTGGCAAAACAAAGGCTGATTACGCAGTAAAACAGAGCAGATTACACAGTAAAATAGAGTACTTGAACAAGCCAGATGGTGGGGAACTGCTGCCACTGCTTTCTTGTTCTGCATAGAAAAGGTTCACTACCTGGTCATCTTTCGGCTACTACGATGCCGTTCTCAGTGCCTACTGGCCAGTGGGCTAAACATTTCACGGGGCAGCTGATCTAAGAAGTTTGTTTCTAGAAAAAATAATAAAAAACAAAATTACACATCAGTTGTCAGACTACATGGTTTATAAGGATCAAAGTATTTGCCCTGCAACTGTGCTGGAAGGATGAGGAACACAAGACAGAAGAATAAAACTCGTGATTCACAACAATATCTATCTGCTGGTAGGAAGTTCTGGCTTCTTCCAAATTATCTGCTGGTGGGTTGGATTTCTTCAACAAAGTACACAAACAGCCCATCAGCGGCCAGAGGCCCAGAGTGAGATTTTTTTTTTTGAGCAACAGTGGAGTTCTCTGGGATTTATCAGGTTGGGGAAAGGAAAACCTGTGACCTATTGAAATGGTAAAGGTTGTAAGAAGCAAAAACTAAGGGAAGGAAAAGGGCAGTTGAAGAAAACTGCCTTTTAGTCTGCACCAGAAATCCTGAGGTAAATGAATTGAACACTGGCAACATGGAGGAAAAGGGGGGAAAAATTAACCCGCAGGGATGCTTGTACTGTAAACCTCGTAAGTCACTCTGCAAGGCACATACCTCAGCAACATATTTTCCACATTTCACCAACTGCTGTTGTCCAGGCACTTTCTATTTTCAAAACCTTCTATGTATATGAAATGTACACAGGCAGGACAATACTTTTTCATCATATCCCTGCGTTCAGTCGTGTTTTCTTTTCACAAGGATTCTTGGCTTGGAGAAACGAAAAGTGCCATCTCTTAAGAAAAGCCTTTCCTTTTAAACACTTTCAAATTTGCCCTGTTTTAGCTAAACGTGACGTTCTTTGTGAACGTTAAACAGTGGAGAGAGAGGCTGAGAGGAGAGGGAGAGAGAGACACACACACACACTCACTCCTGGGGAAGATATTCGTCCATTTAAGGAATGAGAAATCATCACATTCAGCAGCAGGTCTAAATACAGTAATATGAAGGTCCCTTTCGCTCCCCCTGAGCAGGAAAATGTCACTGTGTACCAGACACCCAAATACTCAGGAATCAAGTAAATCCCTCATTTTTAAGAAGGGAGCCAAATACTTGTGTTGAGCAAAGCTGGGGCTGCAGTAGCTGCGAATCACTCGCTGAACGCCATTTCTTTCCATGGCTTCTGCACTGACCCGGCAGGGTGACACCAGTCACGGGACAGGGCACAGCATTCCCGGCTGCCAGATAAGCCCCAGGGGCCGTGGGATATCTCCCAGGCTGCCTTCAGCACCTCCTGCCGCCGGGGTGGAAAGGCCCCGGGGCTGCAGGATTCTGCACCCTGCAGAGCCTCCTGCTGGGAGGAAACCAACCAGAAATCGGAACCTGCTGGACGATGGATCCATCCCAACCTCTGCGACGTCGGAGAGGACCTGGCATTACAGTCGTGTTGGAGCCATTTCCGTTGAACTTACGTTGTACTTACATATTCTCTACACTGCCTCCTGCTGAGAGAACCGAGTATTGGAGCAGTCAGAAAATCACCCATAAATGTCCTTCAGGAAACATTTTATAAGGACTGAATTTCTGTAATAGTCCCTTTTCCCTTCCTTTACCACCCATATTTCTCCCCAAAATAAGAGCCACAGTAATCCAGTAATAGCCTGGTGTTAAATAGTGGTAACTCATATTTATTACAATTATATACAATCGTATTTTATATTTGAAATCTATACATGATCACACAGACGAGCACACTTGCTTGGTGAGGACAGTGAGACTCAGTTGTTACAAGAATTGCTCTGCTAAGAGGCTCTGATGCAGTGAATAATATAATTGGACACCACCACTGTACCAGCTGAGAACACAATGCTGCAAATGAGAGGTTTCAAAATTCACTGTTTTAATTTGTGTATAGCTCCAATGGGGCAAGAGAAGGCTGGGCTGCGCAAGGAGGGCCAGTGGTTACCTCAGAGCTGGAACTGTTCTCTCTTCTGTAAAGACGGCTCTGCTGAAGCAGGTGCCTGTCACTGGGTAGGTACAGGTTTCAGCTGATCATTTAAGATGGGTTTTCTTCTCACTTAGGGAGAAAAAAAGGCTACAAACCATTGCAAAGATTCAGAATTAACCGCTTATTTCAGCAACTGATATCACCTCATTCATCCTTTCATTCAGGATAGCTATAAATCAAATGTAAGATGTCACAAACTGATGTGAGCTCCTTGTCTTTGGAGCAGAAAGGGTAATAACTGGGATGAGTGGAGTCAACTTCTAAAGCCTTCTTTTACTGGGGAGCAATCAGTAACAAAGCCACCTGTTCTCACAGCTTTTACTGTGGCCATGAAACCTGGACTTGGTCCCTAGCAAGAGGCCACTTTGATGTGTGTAAGCATGTGGGGTGGAAATAGTGTTCTTTGGACCCCACAGAAATGTAGTGTTTTTAGGTTCTAGGTACTTTCAGGAATTTGAGGCTTGGCTAAGGCTTGGAAGAGCCAAGACTGAGATCTGGTAAGGAATTCAGGGTTAAAATGTTCTTTTTTTTTTTTTTTTTTGGCAACAGAATATCAAGTAGTTTGAGAAATAAAACGGAGGGTTATTTTGGGAAACAGAGAAGTCGTTTGGGCCTTATGTGGGGATTAAAGGCTTGTGAAATCAAAGAGCTCGGGACAGATTCGTTTCTGAAATTGGAGAGAAGGACTCTAGGATGCAGCAAAGAAGCTGACTATTTCAGGAGAGATGGTGTTTTTTTTGTAAGAGGACTTATTCTGTAGCAGTGGTGCATGGTAAGGCGATCGGTCATCCAGCCTAGGCAGTGGCCCCAGCTCACGGGGAAAAGGTGGGTCTGGGAGGGGAGAAGAAGCCACTGCAACACTGCAAAGCCCTGTGGTGAAACAGGGCCCACTTTGTTCACCGGGCAATCCTGACCCTGCTCAAGGTCAATCATGGGAGAATCACTGGACGGGATGGTGGCACTCCTCTCCACAAAATGGGAGAGGCACCGGGGACAGTGCAGGAGGCTGGGGAAGATGTACAGCAGCAGCAGCAGCAGCCAGGGCGCCTTAGTCAATCTCGTTCTCATTGCTGGCCCCCTCAGGTCTTCGTAGCTTTTCCACTTGCTCATTAATCTGACCATCCCCTCCTCGCCGGTCCTCAGTCTGGACACCGAGACATTCCTCCTCATCCACGTGGCTAACATCATCATCCTCATCGTCCTCTTCCTCCTCTTCATTCCTTTTGGTTTCCCTTTTCTCCTCCTCACCCTGCACCTCCATGCGCACTTGGCTCTTGACGTCAATCACGGCCGTGTTGCCCTCCTCTGTGCTCAGCAGATGGCAGTTGACCTTCGAGCCCTCAGGACTGTGGTTCTCCTTGACCGGTGACGAGGTGGTGGACTCGTTGCTGACAGGTGAGATGTCACTGCTGCTGTTATGGTTGGCAACAACAGGGTTGGAGGGCGAGCTTGGTTTCACTGGGATCTGCCATGACGGGATCTTAGGAGCCGAAGGGGAGGGAGGGAACTGCCTCCTTGGGGGAGGGGAAGAGGGGAAGAAAAGGAGAGAAAGGGGCTTTTGTTAAAAACAACGAGGGGTTATCATTAGAGAACGGTATTTGCACTGGGGAAGTCATGTAAAGCAGGACTGAAACTGCAAGTCTCCTTTGCCATAAAGGAACAAAACCAAGGCCACATCGTTTCTTCAGCCAGAATCTCCAAGTGCTTTACAAGCACCCAGTAACTGAGCCTGCACACAGGGAAAATATCATGGCTGGGCAATGTGAAGTACTACAATGATCTGGTTTGGCCCATTTCACTCAGGAATGCTGCCTGTGGAAAGACAGAGGTGTCCCTTATAAAACAATCACTAATTAATTGGTAAAGAAAATTCCCACCGGAGCAAGAAGTCAGACACACCAAATCCTTGTGTGTGCGCCAAGGAATTTCACCACCTGGCGCTCACCTCCTTTGTGATGTTCAGCTGTTGTGTTCTGGCTCATTACAGTCCAGAGCCTATTTCCTAGTGCCAGAGTGCACTCCACATGTTTGGGTCAGATCCTGGCTGCCACAAACTGGTTCAGCTTCTCTGACTGGAATGGGGTCACACTAGCTTGCAGCAGCTGAGAAAGCTGGCTCGTCTGTCCTTGAGCTCCTTCCAGGTAGGCTGTAAGGATTCGATAGTGGCAGGCTAATGCCCAGCCCTAACAGGAGAATCCAAGTACTAAACAGGACAAATGTAAGTGCAGTGGGGAGCACTGGTGCCCTCAGAAAGTCACTCATCATTGAAGAGCAAAGCCAAAAAGCATGTCTGATCTAGTACTCCTCAGGCATCCTTGCTCATGTATGTGAAAAGCAGGAGTATGAAGAGGGATCGGACCAAGTCCTCATGCCCCTAGGGTGAGCTGGCTAGTGCCACAGACAAGACCGGAGCAGGCAAAAGCTGGCTGCTCTCCTACAGTGAGAGCTCAAACGCAGCAGATTACATTTTCTTAGCCTGAACTAGGAACAGTAGTTGCTGTCACCTCCCTCTTCCTGCTGCCACCACCAGCCATCGAAGAACTCTGCTGATCTAACCTCTGACTCCTGCGAATGCAATAAGCTGCTGCCTGCATTATTCCACCAGTATCATAAACACAATCAGTAAATTCAGTCTGGAGACTTGCTTGGCTCTGGTGTTGCTGCTGCCTTTTCACTGCAGAAACATTTGCCTTTTCGTTGAGGAACACGCCCCAAAAAAGATTTTTCCAAAAAGCACATCCCCCAGCTGCAAATTTCCCATTACTGAAAAGGTGTCATTAAATAAATGCCTTTCCTCTCCATGACTGAGAGAATCCCAGAAAGCAACCCTTTCCCCACACAACAATCTGTTCACGTATTCCATCCATACCGGTTCAGGAGAAGTCCTTTTAACGAGTAGATCTCAGATTTCAATTCATTAATATTCTGCGACTCCAGAATCCAGTTGGTGGAAGTTGTGGCCTAGAACATGAAAAAGAAGACATGAAGATCAACGTATGAACTGGGAGATAGTTCACAAATGTCGCTTTTTTCCTATGTTATCCTCCCTCTCCTCCCATCTGGATAAAGAAGGGTCCCCACAATAAAGAAGGACCTGAATGGATCCCCACGATGATCAGAAATAATAATCGTCTCAAGGTGCTAAGAGTATTCAAATATTTGCTTTCTGTTTGGGGGACTAGTTAATCTTGTCTCCAACATATCAAGCACAACCACTGCTGAAACATCTCAAGTGGATCTTTCATTTTCGAGAGGAGGCCAGGTGAGAATTCAGGCAGAGCTAAGCCTACATAGGATGTTTTCCACCAACATACCAGAGAGCGAACAATACACAAAGAGACAAACTAAATCATTTGACACTGACTTAATGAATGATTTCGAGAGAAGAACTAGAACTAGGATCCTGTCAGGCGGTAGGAGTTACCCTGAAACAGGTCCTTTACTCTCTCCTGTGACTGCACTTAGCTGAGGCAACAGATTCAAATGTTACACATGAACAACTATTTTAAAACCATTTGTTCATTTCTCCTAAATCATGAAATAAAGAATCAATTATCTGGCACTCTGAGGCATTTAGAGGTGGACTGATAAATTGGTACTTGAAAGTTGCAAAGATTTTCCTTGCTAGATCTGAAGAATTAGAGTTATGCTTGAGTTATGAGATTGTATCTCCAGGATCCAGCTGGACCAGGCACCATCTCTTGGCTATTTCAAGGCAATGAGTGCAATTTGGTGGGCAAAGAGAGTAACTCATGGAACAGCTGCTGTCAGCACTGCATCAGAACTGATACGGGATATCAGGCAGAAATTAGAGTGAAGGACTAACTGGGGAGAACATGCTGCAGATAATACTTCTGGCAATCTTTCCTTTAACCCTTTGGGGAACTTGAGAAATGAGAGGAACATCCTGAAAGACAGGTCATGGCCTATGGTAACCCCATCCTATCACTCTAGCAATTTCTGTAGCCATGGGCTGAGTATGGGACCGAAGAACACTCCTGTCTAGTGTTTCCCACAGTCATTTCTGCTAAAAGCTATTAGGAACGAACCCATTTGCGAGCATCACTCCAGAGATACTCCTAATAAATTCCCTGACAACTGAAGTCAGGACTGGAATAACACAAAACTCCTCCACAGCAGTTCCTACTTGATGTAGCCAGACATGGTTGTTCCTACTTATTCTTCAAACAGACTTCAGCTAATGCTGAGTAACCCTGAGCACCTTCACAGCCAGCACTTCTCACAGCCACTTCTGGGCTGTGAACCCAGTGAGCTGGGAGAGGCTCAGTCCGTAGTAGCTGCGATATACACAGATGCGTTCCCTTGGGATTCACACTCCCAGCCCTCAGACAGCAAGAATCCAGGAGCCACTGTTCTGGCTTTCCAAGACCTTGAAAGCTACAGCAGCACATTAACAAGGGAGTGATTTCCACTCACTGGCCTGCAAAGGACTCAGATTTCCAAAACACATATGGTGCCAGATGCCTAGGATTTAGAAATAAAATCTGACATCTGGGGCTTTTTAGCAAGTCTCTTTAAAAAACAGTTGTAGAAAATTCAAGCCTTGAATTTTTATGTACGTTTTTTAATTACTTAAAGTCCCTCTTTTTAATTTTTTACAGCATGCCAGTAGGAGTTTGAAAAGCAGATATAAAAACTTACATTACAGCTGAGAAAACACAGCTTTTATTCTTTGGTTTGTGGGGTTGCCCAAGTTTTTCTTTGTACACATGAGGTTTAGATATCATAACAATGTGTGCTACCATTTCAGCGCAGGGGGCAGAGAGGGGGGAGGAAAAACTTCGTCAAGACTCTCTAAACCACCAAGACTCTTATGCCCTTTTTCCTTCTCAAAGCTCAACATGTGGTCTTAATCTTAACACTTAAGACCTGAAAACAGTTTTCCAATTTCCGGACTGGCTCCAGGCCACCGACAGGCCACAGTTCCCAAGGAAAATTGAAGCAGACTGTTGTGACCATAAACTGGCTTTCATGGTTGGGTTTACAGCTGTGCCACTGAGGGATTCCTACTGTAGAGCGTGCGCAGCACAGAGCCAGCTGTGGCCCACCAGTTACACACCATCGAGGGCTTTGTACAAGATTAAAGTACAGGTAAGGGAAGAAGACAACTGTTTGTACTATAGGTAAAGGACTAGAAGGACTGTCTAAGGGATTTCACAGGGAAAAAAAACCTTCCCTGTACAGAGATTGCTGAAAGATGACTGGGCCCTGAATAATGACAAGCTTGGGAGTGAAAGGAAGACTTCATGTCTCTGACTGGTTCGGATCCATCCCACCTCACATGTAACCAACACTGACCAGCTGATTGCATGCTTAGGCCAACGGCCGCAAAGTACTTTGGAGATGAAGAGCACTAATTCTCATTGCCAGAAAGAAAATCAATTTTGGTTAAAAGTGGTAATTTGTGTTATACATGTAATAACACAAACTAGTCAGAACCGATGGTTTTATTGCCAGGGTCAAGTCAGGAGTCAAGGGGAAAGCACCACTGCGCGTCACTCACGTCATTGTCACGGGGCCACCTGTTACACTGAGATGACCGAAATCATTGAAACAAGAAACCAAGTAGTAGGAATGTTCAGCCATTACCTGGCTTGGATCTGAACAAGTGATTTAAACGCAGTACTTCAAGCGTATGTTTGACTGAACAAGATCAAGTCATTGTTTTGACAATGTGTAAGTGTACAGGAGAAATACAAACCTGTGAAATTTACATATTAGACACAGATAAAACTTCTGCACAGCTGGCCTTTACCTCTTTTGGTCAAGGGACTGACAGCACAATTATTTCATCTCAAATGCAATGCGGAAGATACAAAGCTGAGAACAGGTCTGAGGCCTCGGGCACACAGGCATATAGCACGCAAAGCTGTAGAGCAAAGCCTTCTCACATGTTAGATATATACCATTAAGTATCCAATTAATATCCAGTGCTTTAAACAGACCCCCTATGGAGAAGTCAGATGCAGAGAAACTGGCTGGCGATATGACAGAGCTGAAGGCCGGATTGTGAACCTAATAAGGTGCTTCCCACGTGCCCACAAAAGACACCATGCGTGTGCCAAAGATGATGGCGATGTTCTAAAAAATGAACAGTTGGAAGTAGGTACCTTAGAAGCAGCCAGCTCTTGGGTGAGCTCCTGGATTTTCTGTTGTTGCTGCATTAGCAGTTCTTGGACAGCTGCTAAAGTTGTCTGTAACTGAGTCACTGGGAGGGAAAAAGCAGGAGAGTGTTAAACTGAGATACATGTACACACTCATACGCGTCCTTCCTGCTGTCTAGCTACAAAGATGCCTCTATTTCTACTATATTTAATTTATCTACGCCCGCCTGCTCACTTTAATCCATGTGATTTATCGGCACTACGGGTAATCTACCTGCACTGCATCTAACCTCCAGTATTTCTAGTTTATCTTCCCATTGTATAGGTGTCTATAGCCCACAGTATATCCGTCCAAAACCTCTCCCTTCTAATTATATTGGTTTATGATTTGTACGTTTCCCTGAACCTATACAATGTTTGTATCATTTATCTACCTTGGGCCTCAGGCAGGCAAACAGTGGGGCTATCTCCAGTCTGGGAAGAGGCTGGTCTCAGGATTGACCTTAGGGTATCATGAGAAGTGACAGATGCTTTTCTTCTCACCCTCCATTAAAAAACATAATTAGCATCCTCCTACTCTCAACCCACCAGCTCCATCAACCCCAATTCCTTTAACAAACTTACTGCTGAAAATCGTACTTTTTGCCATCCCACCAACTCAATATACTTTGCACTTTTTCCCTTTTATTTGAAGAGAACACCCTGTATTTCCCTCCTACACCCCAGCAAACACCGAAGAACTACTGCTGGACTCCAGCTGTAGGAGAACTTTTCCACTTTGGTACTTTATCCAAAGCTTCCAGAGAGTAAACAAGCTGATAAAATAAAATAAAATTAAAAACTCTAGTGGTGTGACAGGTAACAGCTAATCCGGACCATCATTAGGGCATCGGGTAATGAACAGACACCCTATAGAGTCAATAACAGAGAAGGTGGCTAAGGTCAGGGAGGCACAGTAATTACAGACTCTCCTGACCCTTCATCGGATTTTCAGATGGAAGGTGGGGGGAAAACACCAAAAAAAAGCCCCTGAAAACATCAGAGAAGCAGAAATTAAAAATGAACTTTACAGCCCTCCGAAAGGCTGTCATTTTATTCCCCTTATTAATATTCTGAGGTTGGGAGCCTTTCCGTAAAAACATAATTAATTGAGGCCGCGCCGACAGTAAACAAGCAATTTCAAATTAAACCGAAATGACGGCGGCTTCATTTGCAAATGTGAACAGATTCTCAGAGCAGATAAATGAAGTCACCACATAAAGTGGAGATGGAGGGAAAGAAAAGGGTGGGAGTCTTGGCAGAATGGAGGATACAGGGAGAAAGCTTTGAGGGGTGAGTTGATGGAGTCATTAATCTTTACCTGTCTGTGTCACGCTGCCACTCATCTCAGAAATGTTTGACTCAATCCTCTGAAGTTGTTTCCTGTCTTCTTTCCCTCCCATGATGAGAGGAAGTAGGTATTTCTGCAGAGAGTACATAAACTTTTTTTAGGAAATGGGGATATGCAAAGTGGTCTTTCTAATCTACCTGAAACATCCTCAAAGCCCACCACCCAAACCTCAGCCATTATCACAAAGCCAGTGATCATTTATCCACATATCTGGATGAAAAAAGAAATTCCCTCTACCGTAGAAGAGAACATATGAGTTCTGTGGTTACATTTTTGAGGGTGCTATAAACCAGCTCCTAACTCTATTTAAGGTTTCATGGAACAGCTCTCAGTCCAGAGAAACATCCATCATGTAGAGAGCACAAGTTCAGACGTTATGCTCTAGAATGGGGACACCCTGCTGTGTTGCAACATCTGAGCTACATCCCCAAGGCAAGAAATGCAAAAATGGGAAGAGGAGGAGGAGAAGGGCCCAGGAAAGGCCAGAGGAAGCACAAGACAGGGAATCACAGGCTGGAAAAGACCTTTGGAATCATCGAGTCCAACCACTAACCCTACGCTGCAAAGCTCACCCCTAAACCATATCCCCAACACCACATCTAAAGGACCTTTAAACACCTCCAGGGATGGGGACTCAACCACCTCCCTGGGCAGCCTGTTTCAATGTCTGACCACTCTTTCTGTGAAAAAAATCTTCCTAATGTCCAGTCCAAACCCACCCTGTTGCAGTTTGGGGAAAGAGAGGTATTATAAATTCGGTGACATGGTACACAGCCACGACATCTACCTCATTCTGCCCTTGCAGAGGATGGACTTCCAACATTCTGACTGGTCAGAGAAGATTCTTTCCTATCCATGGTGCAGGATCACCAGCGGGCAGATCATTAGACTGGGGCTATGACAATAATGTCAGCTGGCCAATGCTGGGAGAATCCCTTTACTGAACTGTCCTCCGTTTCTCCGACTTAAACAAATCCTCAATACATACACACAGTGAAAATGATCTCGTTTCTTGAAGTTTGAGATGCACTGTTAAAAAGAGTTTTGTTTGCTTGCCACATTTTGACTCCGCATTTTCATGTTAAGTGTCTACATTTCCCAAACGTACCACTGGCAGTGCCAGCAAGAACAGAGATGCTTCACCAGCCTGGAACCAACATGATCATGTGGTATAACCCCTTCTCTCAGAGTACAGCGTGAGAGAAGTGAGGGAGATTACCTTGTAGAGCTGGTGGAATCCAAAGGCAATTCCTGCCATTATGATAGCCAAAGCGCCGTAATCTCGCCATCTGGAGCCCGGTGGACCTAAAAGCCAAAATCAAGAAATAATCACAGTCGGAGTTGCAGGTGACAAGGGTTTTATACGCTCACTTTATCAGAGAAAAGAGCAATGAGTAACGCCAGTTCTGCTGTTTCTCAGCAGGCACAGATTTACTGAGCAGGGGGCATTGAGATGCTGGTAGCCCCTCAAGGAGAGCATGCAGGCTCCTAGCCCTAGGACAGGGAAACATCTGTCCGGACCTCGAGCGCTGACACTGGCCTTGCACAAAGTGTCAAAGGGAGACAAATCACAGCAGCAATTAAAAAAGTTCCATCGAGATGGTTTGCCCTGCTCTTTCCTTGCAGAAGGTACTCTGAACCCTACTGCACTTTCCCCAGGTAACTGTCTGTGGTGTTAGTACCAGCTAAGGTTAACTCATTACTTGAATACCAATTGTTCTCCACTATCATAATTTTTGAAAATGGGGACAGAGTCAGAGACCCAGAAGAGTAGAGAAAAAAAGAAAGAAGGAAGTGTTTTGAGAAAGGAGAGAAATCTATCAGGGGTTTATGAACACTGTGTCAGCAATTAAAGACCATTTCAATACGGAAGGATCCAGTGTCTTTCAAGCCTGAATTACGGCTAGGGACCAGAGCACACATAAATAGCAGAGAAAAAATAGGCAATTAAGTACCTACAGAGAGAGGTAAAGAAGTAGATAAAAGCTTGAGATATTTAACACACAGCTCTGCGCAGGAGCTTACAGACTCCACAGAGGAAAGCAAAGGTATGGCATCCTCTGCTCCTTCAAGCAGAATCAGAAGATACCTGTAGTTTTCCACCAGCTTTATCCTTTCACCTCCCTCGCAGTTTCTTTAACGAATCTTGCACTGCCCCCGGTTTTCTTCAATAACAAAGAGGATGCAGTGCGATCTTTCCTAAAGTTCAGTGGCAGGATGTGGGCAGAACTGATGAGGTGGAGGCCGGCGTACAGTCTCCCAACAGACAGATTCAAATCTACATGCGCCCCGCGATGTCTCGGAAATGCATTCTGTTCTCCAAACTTTCAATTTAGGCATTCAAAGGGAAGTTTGACTGTCTAAAATGGCTGGAAACTTGTCTCCTTTCTGCTTTGCTCTCCTATCGCCATTTTTCCTGTTGCTGGGATCTTCTACAGGCATTTCATTGCAAGGGCTACTCCTAATCCCAGCCCTCAGGCTCTACAGACAGGCGATGACTCTCAAATTCTGGCTCTCATAGCTTCTTGCTACCTTTTAGGACACAGATCCTCAAATTATCTACTGGCTAGAAATCCAAACAAATTAAAGCAGCTCTGTCAGAATTGGCGAAAAGTGTCACCAGCAGTATTTTGGGTTGCTGCAGTTGCAGTTTGGGAGCTTAGGCACATGATCAAATTATCATAACTTTTTAACTTAATGAGTTAACACACGTCAGCTAAGCTGCAGTAACTGGCTGTGTACATGTCAGGATTGAAAATGATCTCTGGCTAATCTTGCTGCAAACCCCAGTGCCCCATCCCACTCTGCTCCCCCTGCCATTTCTGGCACCTGAAGTCTCTCGGTTGCCCAGTTCTCTGCCCCGAACTTCGGACTAGAAGTGACAACGCAAGTCTGTCCAGGCTGAACTGCCTGTTGCAAAGGGTTAAGGCGTCCCCGGGGGGGCGGCGGGTCCCGCTGTGCCCTGTCCAGGGCACTTCTTGCCTGGCTCTGCCTGACGACCTCCCGCTGCGGTGACCTCTGAGCAGAAGCGAGGACACCTGTAGGACCCCGTCCGCTTCGCCCCCTCACCTCACTCATCTCTCCCGCCGCTCCTGTAATGCTTGAGCTAAGATCATTTTATTGCCCCCTGGTTTTCATTATTAATGAAAAGGGACCAGAATGATCTTTCCTAAAGTTCAGAGAGTCTATAAAGACAAGAAGCTGAAATGCCATTTTACTCGTTTTAGAGATGTGTGAAATAATTCTGTCTTGTGGAAAAAAAAAAGCGAAGGGGGTGGAGAGGAAAAGTGAGCGAGGGAGGGACGCAGTAAAGGCTCTGCACTGACCACATCAACTTTACAATGTTACGAAAAATGTCAGGGCTCTGCCTAAAGTCCACATTCAACCCTCCTTTTTCTCCGCAACACTCTAATCTAAAGCGTGGGCGGGAGAGGGTTAGAAGTCTCTCAGTTGTAACCTCTGTGCTCACACTGACTTCTTTGCATATTCTCAATCTACCATCTTGTAAAACTGGAATAAAATCCAGCAAAAGTGAAAAAGCACTAATGGCCCAGTTACTCTTCCGTTTAGGCATGGGAGACCCTCCAAAGGCAAACGGAAGGGGCACGGAGATTCTCTCCAGCTGTAAGCCTGTGTTTTCTGCAACTATATTTAATTTTCACAGCAGCAACTGTAAACTGCACTTCCAGAGTAAACACTGTTTTTAAGATCCTCATTCGTCTTAGAGTTAACTTTCCTGCCATCAATTAATTAGGCTTCGTGCACCCAAGTAAGGTCAGTCTCGCTAGTACCCACATCGAAAACTGTAGAAACTCAGACTGGAAGTAGAAACTCAGACTGGAAGAAGTAATTTTCCAAGTGCAAAGAGTGAACCCATGGGAAGGAGCTGGGGAGAAAAAACGTTTGGATTCTAGTTACCAGTTTTAATTGTAAGAGCAAACAGTCTATATTCGACAGCCTCCCACATAATGAAGACACAGGGGTGGGAGAAGAAAATCCAAATGGCAAGAAAAAGAGTCACTGGAGCTGATATTTAAGCAGGTGTAAAAGCTGCACAAAACCCCATAAACGGAGACCATAAATACCGTGGGGAAGAACAGACAATACCTGGGTGATAAGCGTGCAGCTTTGCACACCTTGCTCAGAAACTCCCCTGAGTTTGCTTGTAATTATAGGGGCTAGAAAGGTAAAAAAAAAAAAAAAAAAATATATATAAACCCAATTAATCATTTAAATATTTAAAGTCAGATTTTTGTCCTCACCGTTGGATTAGTGTATTTCATAACGCCAAGAGCAGACAGCCCGGGTTTTTTACTGGGGGTTCATTTTAGAGCATGTTTAAACTAGTCAGATTGAGTGATGCTTCTAGCAACTAATCGCATGTCAAATAAAAGATATTTTATGTAATAAATTACTGCTACAAGTAATTCAAATGTCATTTATCAGTTTTATTATCAGTCAGGCAAAGTCTTGTTTCTCTATATTAATCAAATTCAAGCTTTTTTTTAAGCTTTTTTTTTTTTTTTAAAGCAGTTTTGACACCTCTTGGCAAAAGTACAAACTGGAGGGAAGGAATTACTCCTCCAGAACAGGAGCAGAAACAGTGAAGATGGTGTTGAGCTAAAACACTGTGTCTAGATAAACTTAATTCTTGTCTCTTCCTTCCAAAAGTTATTATTTCTCTTAAAACAAACCCAGGAGGAGCTCGGCATACAAGAACTATGCTACTCTGAAGGTTTACAAATACGTTTCTTGCCCATTAACTCTTCAAGAATGAGAAAGTGCTTACACAGGCAACAGCTATCTCCCACAAAACATCAGAACATTAACACCTACCCTAGCAGTTCCCGTGGCACAAAAGGAGGTACTGAAGTGGTACGCATTCCTGCCCGCACTATTAAAAATCAGAACTGAGCTGACAACTGCAGGAGATCAAGCAAGTCGAGTCAGAAGGTGTGCACAGGATTTCCTGCTCTGACTCACAAGAGTGGACATCTCACGCCGGAGTGGCTGGCAAGATCGCCAGCTCGGCTCTCTGCTCCGTTCCTGCGGCACAAACTCTCGAGGTGGTTCTGGAGGCATCCTGGACCTCCATACCTGGAACCCACGGTTTTAATGTAACTGATAAACATGAAGCAGCAACACCTCGTGGGGAGGGGGGACAAAGAGAAAGGAGGTTTCTTAGGACACTAGCCAGTGCTTCGCAGCACAGCGCCCTCCTCGACTGTTTCTCCTTTTTGCTCTGTGGGGGGGTAATTCTTTGTCTCTAGTTTTGTGATTTTGTGTAGAGGTGCCAAAATTACTCAAAAAAAAAAACTTAAAAAGAACCAAAAATATCAAACGCAAAGCGGTTCACAGGCTCCAGGCTCTAACTCCGGCAGATCTGATGCTGCTCACAAGAAGCTCAGATGTCCTCTTTGAGGAAGGCAGATGTAGTTCACAACCATTTTCAATACAAGCTCTTCCAATACGAGTTGTTCCCATCAATGAGTCAACTCACAGGTTCTACTTTCTATCTCACTAGTCCTTTAGATGGAATTTCAGACCCTGAGGGAGTGTCATGAACACTCTGTAAGACAAGTGTAACAGAGACAGAAAAACTAGCATCTGTCTTTTTCTGTACATGACAACCACTGACAAATCTGTGAAAGATAAACTGACTTTGTAAACTGTCACAGAAACAACTGTCCCGGAGCAGATTCGGACCAATTCAGAAATGCTCACTATAGGCTTAGTGCCCAACTGATGAAATAACCTACAGCAAATACGGCACCTTGCAGAGCACTGAGCCACGGCACAGTCTTGTCCGTTAGCTCTAGAGGAAGGCACATGTTCTCTTTGCAGTTCTGGTACCACGCAAAGCACTTAACAGGAAAACACGAGGATGGATCCGTCACTAACACCACCAGTCCTACACCAGTCAAGGACTACAACAGGGCACAGATAACACCTAAACAAAACAAACATTTTGGTCAAACGAATGCCATGTCTATTTAGCTATTTATTCTTTTTATATATCCATTTAGAGGTTAAGCTTAAATAGAAGGTGTACAATAGAGAGGGGAGGAACAATAGCTAATGAACCTATTGTCACCATTTCTCTGATTTTGGGGGTTGCTACAAAGGACTAGATCACAGGCAAAAGCTTTTCGTTTGAATTATTTAAAAAGTACCAATCGGATCACAAAGCTAGAGTACCAGTTTACAATTATAACCTCTACAAAAGCTGTGTTTTGGTAGTATTTTTATTCAGCTTTGGTTTCTGAGCATTGCAGAATGATACTTTCAGACTTCTTTTTGGAGCTGTTATTTGGAACATTTTGATGTTTAAATATTAGTAAATATTATTACCCAGTTAGAAGAAATTGGGAGCTGGTGCTTTGAGGAAAACCAAAATAGGAAAAGGAAAAAAATAATCAGTGATAAAGCTGCAAGGGTTAACAATAATGATCTTCCCTGCTAGCCCAGTAGGCAGAATTCAGTCTTAGAGCTCACGAGCACACCCAGTACAACAGTCAGGAATACGCCAGTTCTGAACCCAACGCCATCATAAATGTATTTCTTTCCAAACTGTTCCAAACCAAAGTATTTAAGAAAAGCACATCTAGCAATAGCAAAACTATGCCATGAACTAATAAGTGGACTGTTGCACTGGTTGATAGCTGACCTAGAGCTGTTCAGAAGCAGTATCAAAATCCTATTCTTGATACTTGGCAGGTAAGCGTAGCGCTTTTCAAACTGCCAGACACACATGAGAGTTGAACAGCTTCTTCTGATGGATTTTTAATGGTGTGTACTTTGGTTTTTATTGTTTGGAGCTTAGATACTTTTTTGCGAGGTTTGTTTTAAAATGCAAATATATATGTAAATTTTGAGCCTACGGAGATTATGTTGGGACTTTAGAAATTCTTTGAGAGTGCATTTTGTACACAAAACCACACACTCACATCCACACAGTCTACGCAGAATTTCTGCTGTCACCCCTCAGATTATCTATGATTGAAGAGAGAAAGCTTGTTGAAATTAAGGATCTATATTAAGTATTTATTATTATATTAACTATTTAAAACTCATTCATACTGGGGGACACGCAGGTGAAGTCACAGACTTCTTTCAAGTAAGTGTTTCAAGGCATTAACTGTCAGAGTTCAAGGGGCGCCTGGATGATGCTCCGAGCCATGTGGTTTAGTTTTAGGTAGCCCTGTGAGGAGCAGGGAGTTGGTCTCCATGATCTCATGTGTCCCTTCCAGTTCAGGATATTCTATGATTCTAGGAATTGATCAGTTGCCTGACTAGGTAAGAAAATAAGTCCTCCATCTACAAGTTTTGATGTCTCACAGTTCACTGAACAGAGATCACTGCTGCGATAACTAAAGATGTAGTAGTGTTGCACTTTTCACAGCGTCTTCTATCCAAGAATCTATCAGCTCTCTAACAGTTTAATGATTTAAATATTAGAAAACTCTACTGATGAAGGGAAGCATGATCTTAAACTTTAGAAGGAAAGACTGAGTCATACATTGACTAAATGCTTTTTTCAAGTCCTTAGAGCGGGTCAGAATCTAATTCATATTGACTACACACCTTTCAGGTCAAGAGGTGCCATAGGCTAGTATGTCCAATGTTTGTAGACACTGATCATTTGTATCTCATTTTCCTCGTGTAACACAATCTTGTCACTGCCATCAACAACTACGAAGTGCATTCCAAGCAACATTTGGTGTCCGATTTGGACCAGTACAGCATTAGTTGAACTGAAATCTGGGATCGTGCCGAGAAATCTGTGAAATTGCTGCCGAAATCACTGCTGAAAGCAACAGGACCAGATGTTTTTTTTTCCAAGCGTTACTTACTATGCACCACCGGGTGAGAGGGCTGAGTTGGCAGCAGCTGTGTCGAAGGACTGGGGGGCTGTGGCTCATCCGTGCTGGTGCCCGACTGCTGGAAAGCCAGGTCAACTTCTTCATCTGTCAGGCCTGGGGGAGCAGAGGAAATGAAATCAGTTTAGCACCTTTACCCACTTGATGCACGCATAATTAAATTCTCAAGCCAAGCAGAACCCTTTCAAGCTACAAAGAATTTTGGCACTGACTTGAGCAGTAATGCCTCCCCAATTTTGGATTCACTGGAATGTCTCCCTCTCTCTTTCTCTGTTGCAATTTAACCTTAAGCGACAGAATATTAGCCTCAACGCTGCTTCCAAATGTGGCTCATTCAATTTCCTTAATTTATCCTTGAGTTTATTGCCGCTTTTGAAGTAGCTTTCTATTGCAATTCTCCATTCTTCCCCCGAAAAAAAGATACCATCAACTGCAAATGTGGCTCATTTTAATCTGTAATGGTGTAAAAAAAAAAAAGAGGGGAAAAAACTAACAATAATGCATGAAAACAGACAGGGAAACAAAAAACTAATTATTGGGTTAGACGACTAATTAGTCTAGATCGTTTCCGAAGACGGGAATAATTTGCTTTATTTTATGACAAATGCAGAAATAAAAAGAAAAAATCAGGACTGACTGTGATTAGTATGAATGGGACACAGAATGTAAGGAGGAAATAAAACTATAACAAAACAGATCAAAACAAGGCCAAGCCCAAACTTTCAGCTTAGCGTTGCCCCGGCCTATTGCTGCATGATTAGATTGCCCGAGGGCAGCCTGGGTTTTATTTCCCACAGAGCTGTAGTAACGCTGCACACACGGTACACGGTGGTGCAGTCACTCCTGCCATGGGGAAATGCCAGGATGACCATCTGTAACCGGCCACAACACACGGAAAGGATTTGGCCAACAAGAGGGACATGAAATGCAGCTAAAGGATTCGCGATGACCAACATCTGTGCAGAAGGAAGCACAGCTGGATTATTTTTTCCAACAAGAGAAAGCAACCTCTAGAAGAAGAATGGCAACTGTGATGTGGGGCTGGACAGCTGTGTGTTATTTGTTGTGTTTCTCTCCTGCACAGAAGCCGACAGAGAGCCAGGGTCCCTGCTATGAGAAACGCGTGAAGGGATTCAGGATCTTTTACTACACATACAGCGGGTACGCAAAAACATTCGGAGAGGTCGAAATTGAGATTTAAGGAAAGAGGTTTGGAAGAGATGAGACAGAACACTTTATTCTCACACTGTTGTTTTGTAGGGACTGAGCACAGGGAAGAAAATGGTGTGAACATGACAGGGAGAAAAAGGAAGGAATACTTTATCTCCTCCAGTCAAAATCCATGAAGTTTTGCTTGCAGATGAAATTCCTGAACTTAATCCTTTAAAACACTTACCTTTTTAACATTACAGGGAGACACAATATAGAAAATAGCCACGCTTCTGGGCACATTCCCTAAGTTTTGAGAATTTTTTTCAGGATCTTAAGCTTCACTACATGTTAGGGGCCTAGACAGAATAATCTGCAGCACAAACAGTGCTGCCAGAAATAAATACACAAGCCTGTCTCAGAACTGTTACTCAACATCACAAAGCACTAACACAGTGCTTCTGGAATTCAGAAAGCTTTATAACCATTAACAGATCTTTTCCCTGTTCCTGTGAGTACGTGAGATACTGCGAGCTCCGGTGAGACACTATTCTATCTGGTCTACAGTGCAGCTACTGATGCACAGAGAGGTTAGGGGATTTCTTTACCATAACAGAATATTGTCAGTGTCAGAAACTGTATCAGAAACGTGAAATTCCCAATCTCTGTTCCTGCAGTCTGACAAAATCATCCCTTTACCTGTATTTGATACGTGCCTCAGGTAGTAAGGAACCAAACCCCCACATAACAGTATGGAACAAGACTTGCAGCGAGAGTAATAAAAGACACATGAACACAACCCAGCCTACGGTTCCAGTCAGAAAAGCAATATTTATGGTGTCTGATTCATGTCAAAAAGCGAGGTCCTGGTCAGAAAGAAACTGTTTTAACCAGCTCCTAATTAGCCAATGGAGGAGAAAGAATAAACAGATGCCAACACTGCAGATCACTGGCAACTATGGAATTTCATAAAGACAAATACAACGTCAGCTGCTGGCTGCAAACGTGGCTCCCACTAGAAGAGGCATTTTGCTCTATTCCCATGCGAAGACAGCGTATCTGATAATATTGAACAATTAGAGACATATGGAAGTTGTGGAGGATCCTTACTTCATTCTACAAAAAGAGCTGGAAACAATGTTTATTGTTTCCTAACCATACTGGCTCTCCTATTCTCATCCTGTTTGAGAAAAAAACTGAAATCTTTTGCAGATAAAATGCATTTCAAGGATTATTCTGGTCTTGTCAGCTAGGGACACTCAGGTATCACAGTTTCCATTAAAACCTTGCTGTTCTGTGAAGAAAAATTTGATGTAAGTGATAGAATGGTGGGAAACCTTTCTGGTTTGAATCCTGTGCAAAGCGTTGAAAATTAAAACTGTTGTTCCTTTCCTGGACTACTCTGCCACTTTGTGAAGTGGTTCTAGTGCCATTATACAGAAGAACATCACAACTACATCCCTTCTTAATTGTCAGAGGAGCCTGGGAGTGCCATCACCTTGGAACACCTTTGTATTCACCTGAACAAGATGCTTCGAAGGCCCTGTCACCTTGACCTCCAGGCATCAAGGGAATAATCTCCCAGAGTTGACTCCTTAAGCTTATCTATCGAGTAAGTCTGCACCCAGGCGTCTGTGGATACAGAAATACACCCGTCTTCGTGGTTGTCATTTCTCACACACACTAACAAAACGGACAAGACGTTCTAAGACTGTCTTTGGACAATGAGAGCTAACTCATCAAAATTCCCTTTGGATTGTATTTTTTTCAGATTCAGCACACATGTATGCACACGGGATGAGTTTTCCACGTCCCAAATTATTCAACATCTCTATATTAATTACAGGAAAAGTGAGAATTTCCAAACCAGATCAAAGTATCATCTTCCAATATCTCACCCTGCTTCACTTTAGTCCTCACACCACTGAAATACATTAAAAAGTATCCACGGTCCCTTCATGGTTCTAATCTGGTGACCCCAAAATAATATCACTTCCATTGCGTGCAAAAGCAGTGCCACGAAAACGGGAGCTTCGTGTCTAATATAACTCTCGAGTAGGTATGTCAAGAAAATCACCTCAGATAGACAGAAGAATTGCTCTAAATCCACCTTCTCAACAATTGGAGAAACAAACATTTTCGTTCTTCTGGAGTTGCAGCAAGATCAAGACCATGCAGAATGCAAAAGGTTAAAAGGAACAATAAAGGAAACTGCCAATTGTAAGTGAATTATATTTGGCTTTGAAAGCTGAGCCACGGCTATATTATAAAAGGCATCTCTTTGCGTTGTTTACCATCACCCTGACTAATGCAGACCTTTTTTTTTGTTTTAAATAATCTCATGCAAATTAGACACACACTTCCTTCCAGTTGATTGCTATCTGCAAGGAATAATCTAACCGCAGAGGGTACCGAGCAAGGACTGAGCTGAGGAGAAGGATGCAAGGAAACTGTTTTCATAGCCCTACAGAATGCAAACCTGTTCCCTTCCCCCAACCATCCATTTCGTTCCTGCACAGCACCACAGTCATTGCAAAGCCTTAAAATTTCCCTTTCAGGTTTCAGGGTGCTGATATAAATAATCCGGCACCCACGACGGTTTTGCACTCGGAGGTTCTTGCTGACCCTCTTTAGCGATTGTCACTGCTGCAACTCAATTTTCCGGGATCCCTCAGCCCCTGTAAACTGTAGTCAAACAGAATCAAAGCAAGTCAGAGGATAAAACAGGGTGCCACAAACATCTCTTGGTGCCTGCACTTCAGGTATTGTATAAAAAGTCTCTTTCCCCAAGAACTTTTAAAGACTTTGCTGTCTGTCCAGGCCCTTTTCGAAAATCTATTGCTATTTAATATAGGGACCTGATGTACACCAAAATATTGTTCCTCTTACGAGCACTCTGAAGTAGAGGAGTACTCAGAGGAGCACTGTTACCCATATTTTACAGATGAGGAAAAGCGAGACCTACAGATATGAGAACTGTTCCAAGGTCAGAAACGAACCTCGGACAGTCAGAAAATAAAACTCAGGAGATGTGAGTCCCAGTCCGTTGTTTTACTACAAATCCCTTCTTCTCTACTTTCTGGATGACACACGGTAGTAGTAATTGCAATGCAAAACCCTTGCATGAGAGGTGAGCCACCAAGTTTTTTTCTTCTATTTCTCTCACACGGGCTCTGACATTTCACTGCCAACCCTTTTTCTCATCCAATCCACTGAGCGTATGCTTTCCTTCATTCTATTCCTCTTTGCATTCCTCAATCCACTAACGTGTGCAAGATTTTCACAACCTGAAGGCAACATTAGTTTCAGGGAGAAAATTTCTGGTTGGGAAGAAATGAAGAATTCTGCCATAATAGGGAAAGGTGGAGGAGAGAATTAAGTTCATTTCGTGAGTTTCCGAAGTCAGCTTTACTACCAATCGGACAGGGCACCCCGGAGCAATCGTCACCCCTAAACCTTCCGCAGGGACAAAAGGCAGGCGAGGGGTGCGGAGCGGGGAGTTGGTGCCTGTTGCGTGCGCGCTTTCTACTAAGAAGGAAACAAAATAGAACTGGACAACTTGTTCAGCTACAACAAACTGTGCGAGTGCCCAAAGTTAGTGCGTGGTGTCATATGACTAGAAGGAAGATGTGCTGGTAGGCACCCTGCGATGACATTACACTCCTGTTCCTGGAAGCCACTGAGTCAACTCTGCTCAGAAAGAACATGGCCACATTTTAAAAGAATGATCATAAAAACCTTCTGGGATCCGATCCAGACTAACGATTCCACCTGTTCAGTCAGTTACATGCAGTGCCGAGTGATTCTTTCATCAAACGTTTGTCTTGTATCCTGGTCTGCGCTTAGCTGAACACATTTCAGAAAGGTCAAAAAGGCACAGCCTCCTGATCCCTTTTCTTTCACACGTCTTGCTTCACGGGGCATTCGTGAGGCTGAGCCCAACCCAACATTTTAAGAAAACCTAAGGTCTCGGAAACATCGCTCTGATATTTTTACCCTTCATTTACATTACGACGCTGTATTTGAACGTAAACATGCTGTCGCTGCGCTTCCAGCTCAAACTTTGTGTAAAGGAACCCGAACATCAAAGGGAAAACGACTGGTCTCAGCTGCCCGGCTGAAAAATGCAGAAATCAAAGCAATTTGAAAAGTTACTGGAAGGGCTTTGAATTCTTACACCTTTATTCCTCCACGAGACCGGTAATTATGCAGTTGCAATCTTTAAGAAACCTTATAAACTTTAACTCCTCGGGGGGATGAAGCAGCGATCCGAACTGAGGTAAGGAAGGAAAACCCGGGGGACGGTGCGACGCTAAGAGTTGGAGCGAGCCAAGCGGGAAGGAAAAGGTTAAAAGAAAAAGTATTTTGGCATAACAAATGGAAATAAATAAATAAAGCTGGCGGCAGTCTCTCCTCCTGGCCAAGCTTTTTGGAGTCTGTAATAAAATGAAGTGTAATGGAGGAGAGGAGGGCAATGTCAGAGGGTGAGGGTTTGGGAGAGAGGTTGTTAAGTATCTCCCTCCCCTCAGCTGGGTTTACTCCATTTACAGGACCCCGGGTGATTGATAGACAGACAAAGGAAAAGCAAGCAGACAGTAACCCCCCTCTGGGAGCATCGGCAAAGGGGACAACAGCATCTAGAGCCCCAAACTCTCCTCAGCCACTTGTAATTAAAAAGACAGAGCAAGATATGCAAACCGGAGAAAAAGTAAAAGAGGATTTTTTTTTTTGTATTATTTATTATTAACATTTTGTTGGAACAGTAGAGTGCAATAAGGACTCTCAGAGCCGTTAAAAGTCGTCGGGTGACCTGCAGACCCCTATTTCCCAGAGCCTTGTATAAAATTGAATTTTTTAAACATAAATTACACGTAATGACGACACTGTAAAAACTAACAGTAATGGAAAGCTGTGCTGTATTTCATTAGCCTGTATTATTCCGTGCCACCTGATCCAGCCGGGCCTTGTTTATGAGTTAGTGTGTTAGCAGATGCCGATGGAAGCATTTGCTTCGACCTTGCTCTTCTCATTGGGGCATGAAATTACGACGGCAGCACCTTGATATTACAGCCATAAATACAGTAAACTGCAAATTTAAGCCAACGGCTCCTATTGTCTCTGAACATAAAGCTGATCGGTATTTATTTAAAAGGAGAACGAAAAAAAATATTATATATCACCTTGTTTATGGGTCCAGTCTCCCCCCCTTCCCCTAATCTGCCTTATTCACTTGGTTAAATACTAAACAAACAAACTAAATCCTCCCTATTTTCTACTGATTAAATATTCTTACGAAATGAGTATTGTCTTCGGAAAACTGGATCAAAGTATTTTCACTCTGAATAAGAAAGGGCGAGCAACTTGCTTAGCACGTCTTGGAATGGAAAAAACAGGAACAAGTACCGGAACTTTTCTTCTCAGTTTTCTATATATGAGAAGTTCAAAGTGAAAAATGAAAAGGTTACTTCTGGTCACTCATTCACGTTTGTGTGTAACGTGTATGCACATGAGCGAGAGAAAGAGAGATATGTTTCCTTCCAGTTGTTGTCTATTTAAAAATATCTCCCTTGTTAATACTATTTCAAAATGAGAAGGAAGAGATAGGAAAAAAAATTGCAGTAAGATTAATGAGAGGGGAAAAATTGCCGAGGGTTCCTTCTCTGTGGTGGCAGAGAGCGGGGAAAACGCCTCCTTCTCCTATGGGCATTTTGGGTAAATACCCCCTGTTCTCTGACAACCTACCCACTAGAATTTATTAGAGGGGAAAAATCAAACACAAAGGCAAAAGGACATTGTAATATCACAAAGCATATCGCAGCATAAATCACAGCATTATAAGCCAGTGCAAAATGTATTTCACTGGTAGTTTCAAGGCAGGGAAAATACAGTTTTCACTTGTAGTAAAGGGAGGTCAGGTCTTCCTCTTCTAATGTAAAGTAAGCTCCTTGCTTATATGAAGTATGTTATCTCTGTTCCACATAGAAAAAAAGGCAGGGATACCTTAAGTAAAAGCTCCCGACACAGCTATATATTTCCGGAGCCAAAGCACTAAGAGAAGAACACGAGGAACAACATGCAGGATGAAGAAAGCTGGATAATGGGACTCAGACTTGGGATTCTGAAATGCAGAAGTCCTATCAGATGCTGTGCTGTCACAGAGTCTTAACGGAACCTGGATGCCTCATCTCTGAATTAATCTGCAACAAATCTTCAGGTAACAGACAGCCTAATTCAACAGGCACAATTGTTGCTTCACAAAAAGTTCAAATTAGAAAAAAGGCGGACAACAAGGTGTCTCTAAATCAAAAAAGACACATCCACAAATCCTCAGTAACCTGAATTACAGAACCAGGAGTTCAGTTACAAAGCCCAGTTAAACTCCTACATAACAGGCATAAACAAAAACACCACAAAACTTCAATCTTGGGTATCTTCTTCCAAAGACCTGTCTGCTACAGAATCATTCTAAGAATCCCACAATCAGCAAAAAAAGACAGAAGAATCAAGTATTTGGGAGGAAATGTTAATTTATTATCAACTGTGGGTTTTATTTTTAGATCTCTTGCATTTAGTTTTTCACTTCTATTACCGTACAAGCAGATGAGCAGCACCTGACAGAAATCCTCCTTTGAGTAGGCAGTGGTAGAGTAAGTCCACCTGTCTGCTCACACTGCAGGAGACTCAGCTGGAGGCCAACGTTCTAACAGGGCAACACAGGACGTCCAGTTCAGCCAGGACATGACCAGCCAGTATAAAAACCTCTGCATATCTGAAATGATTTCAAATTAATATCCTCCTTCAGGTTTGGAGACTCTACAACAGGATGTCAATTCCAAGGTACTTGCTCAGGAACAGAACATAACCAAGGCTCCAACATTTGTTGAAAAGAAGCCTATACGGGCCAGAAAATCCAGATAATGGAAGAGACACTACTCTGGTAACCATAGTGCTGTCATAATTCGTTTCCACAACTAACAACCTCCCTAGAAAAGCTCTGCACACAAAAATGGAGTAACTTAGACTACATACCAGGTCTATTCCCTTTCTATTAAATTGGGAATTACAACAAAAAACATTCTATAAAGGTGAAAAATACTAATTTCTTCTACATGTTGATTTCCCAAAGTAGAACAGTTTGGTACACAGCACTTCAAAAATCTTGAAACTAAATTTCCCTACCAAAACTCACCAGAAATTTTAAAAACAGCAGTGTCAGATAACGTTTGTGCTTCAGATCCATTTAGTTTGTGTGAAAGAAAAATATTCTCTTAAGCAGCTTGTTGAACAATAGTAACAAAATGATTGGCCTTTGGCTACTCTTTGATCTGTGATATTATCTGCAGGAGCTTCTAAGAAGAAAGACAGAGATTGTAAAGCCAGGTAAGGTAAAACACTAGCAATACAGGAGGTTTGGGTTCAATGTACCTTCGGAACTCCCATTTTAAACTCTTGCCAAAAACCTGAACCAGCACGTTACAGGAATTCTGGCACTGACATAGAAGGAGCTGGCCTGGAGTATCTGAGGTCAACCAGACCCCTGTAACTCCCAACATCTCCTTTGTTGTGGCAGCAAAGTACCAGCAGGGCCTTTCGGTGGTCTGAGCCGGGACGGTCCGTCCTGGATTTGACCTGGCAGACTGGTCCCAGCCCCGAGGAACTGCAGACCAGAAGTCACTGCTGCTCTGCTGTCACTGGACTAGGCTGGCCTGAAATTCTAGAGCCACTTTCTTCTCCCCAACTCTGTGTTCAAAAATAAAGGAATTGCATAAAGAACAGCAATTTCGAGCCATTCTGAGGAATTGTCTAACCAGATTTGTCAGAATATCTGAAGGATGACTTAGTTTTACACATGAGAAAGTCTCTCCTGATGCACCACTTCCAGTTCCTTATATTGCTCTGGAATGACCGATTGCCCCAAACACACTAAACAAGCACCTGGGTATTTTCTACATTAGACAACACCTGTCAGAGAGCAGCCTCTGCAGACTAAGATGAACTGCAGCGTCAAGAGCAACTTGCCTCAGTGTTATGTATTTCCTCTTTCACTTTCAAAATTTCAAACTTTAGAAAGGAACAGATCAAACCCATTAGTCCAGATTTCTCACCCAAAAAAATCACACGAAGTGCATATGAAACCAAGTTTTAGTGTTTGAAGAGCGCCCAGACCAGAACATTGAATCTGCAGTACGACGGTGCACTCTGTGCACCCTCCCTGCCAGGCAGCTGCTGTAAGGGGCTCAGAGAACAGTAAGTACAGCAGCATGTTTTTAAGAACATGTAAAAATACACCTATGCATGGAAAAATATATGGACAAGTAAAGAAACCACCACTGAGCGAGGAGCCATGAACACAGAGGTCCAAGTCCTTTATGTGGCAGGTATTTTCTCACAACCTTAGAGTGTTTTTGCTCCTCTAACCCACTTTCTATAAAGTGGAAGCAACGTTAGACACCCAGCAGTCAGGTAGCATCGCACTGGGGAGATAAGCCCAATTAAGAAAAATACATATAAATACTACATATTTATCATGATGGTACCAATGTTTCAGGTCAATCTGGTTTGCACTTACCCCAGAAAGAGACGCTCAAACCCTATTATAAAAAGACATGTCAGCAAGTATTCATTACAGATTATAAATCACCCTCGTTCTCCTTTCTTTTGTTTTAGAGAAATTTTTTTACATGCCATTAAAATATTGTTTGCTGAATGCTACTACAAAGCTAGCCACCTGTAAAATTAAAGGCTGACGCTGCCAGTAACAGTGTTGAAATACCTTCTGTTTAAAAGACAAACCTACTTTGTAATTTTTAACACAACTGTATAAATATTTCTCCACCCACCCTTCACAATTTTGTTGGTTACGTCGCGTCCATTTAGACAACAACCATCTATGTCATCACACAGGATGTTAATCTTGGGTGGAGGAGCAAGAAACAATAGCAGATGAACTTTTAAGAAACCAAGATTACACATTCAAGCAGGGTCCTTCAGGATAAAAGAAGAGCCAAGACAAGAACCACTAGGAGACAAGTCAACAAAATAGCACAAGTTTCAAAAGATCATTTTTCATCTTCTCGCTTGTTTATTGTTATTTTTTTCTCCCCGTGTGCCTTCAACAGGTCTTGCAGAGCTCTGGAGAAAATTAAAGGAGTCTGGATTAAACGCCCAAAGGACGACTAATGCTACCAATACTAAAAATAACAAGGTTAAGTGGTGGAAACACTCCGGTGACCACACACGGAGAACTGGAGTGGTAAGGTACAAAAGGAGTTTCATCATTGCTCCCTTGGGCCGTGCACAGAACATACGAACTGCTGCTAGTTCTCCAGGGTTCTGATTACCATGCCAAACACACCTCCAGAGTTTCCTTATTAGTATAATAAAACGTCTCTACACATTTGGGTTCTATTCCCAGCCTTGCTATTGACCTTGTATAGGTCATTTCACCTCCATCTGCCTCAGTTTCTACATCTGTAAAACAGGAATATTAGAAACAGGAATAATATTACACAATATCCATTGAAAAGCATTTGAGACTAACTCAATTATCATGTACTAAGACTGACAGTTTTGAGAATCTAGACATACATTATATTGCATTTGAGCTAGGTAAGGCGTTGCCAAAAAATAACTTTTCTTTTTTTTTTTTTTTTTTTGCACTTGTAGATCGTCTTTGGAAATACTTTCAGATCTCTAACTCTCACCAAACTACACAAGGATTCAAATTCATGCTTTGCTTCAACGAGGCGCTAAAATATGTGGCATTTCTCTGGTCTCCTTTTGGCCAAGAGTTGCCCTCAAAATTCAGTCACCAGAGTTGAATGTTCGAAATGGAAATACCAAAATACCTGTTTTTCTTAACACTGCCTGTTGTCTTCTAGAGCCTCACAAAAGTTCCAGCCCAGGAGTTAAAACGGGAGTGGCTACACAGAACTCCCACAGAAACTGGAGTGAAGATTAAGAAACATTTATGGGCATGTACTTGCAACATAACGCAAGTCAGATCAGTAGGTGAGGCAGATGAAGCAGCTGAAAAACTCGCTGTTAGTATCAACTCGTAAGCGTATGAGGCTATTTCTTGGAGTTCCAGGACTAGGAAATACCCCTGAACAAAGAAATCGCCTCACAAATGTAAAGGGAGTGTATAAAAATGGAAAGACACTCTATTCTGGCACTGGAGGAGAACGTGTCTCCTCTCCGTGGTGCCCCAAGGCTGATCAGTGTCACCGAACAGGGGTGCCCACAGAGGTTTTCACAGTCAGGTCAACGACGCAGGGCCAAGGACGCACTCTGCGGATCCCCCTCTCTCCACAGAATTGGGCACGCTACAGCGCGGAAGCACAGGAATCCCACCAGGCCCGGGTGAGCCCTGTTCCAGGGGGTGACAGCTGGACGGGCTGTTTAAGGGCAGATCTCTGAGTAGCAGCTTCACCCTTGGTCCCTGGGGATGACAGAGCCCCACGCTCCTGAGCACCAAGCCCAACAACCAGGTGCAACAACTCACCCTTTACAGTCCCCGCAGAAGATGAAGCTCACCGAAAGGACTCCGACTCTTTTCTTCCCCCATCTCCCCCCTGGTTTTCTTTTCCTGCTGCTCCCGTGTGTCTCAGGTGGCCTGGTGTGCAAAAACCTCTCCTTTCATGATGCAACATCTGGGCCCAGGTGAGGCCCTGACTCTGCAGAGAACCCAACAAATGGGCACAAGCGGCTTGTGCTCCTCTTGACAGCGCACGTGCGAGTAAATACCACCCCCCGGGGTATTCTCAGCAAACACACAGCCTTCCCCAGCTCCTAAGATACACACACACACACACACACACACAAACACTTGCTTTACCCGACACTGAACTCACACCTCACAAACAAATTATTTAACTACTCTATCCCCCAAGGAAGACAGTGATCATTTCAAATGCAGCTCCCTGCTCGTCTCTCACATACACGCAACGGCCTGATAGGTTAAATGCTGCCATTTAATTACAGTAATGGAACCTGCTATTTTTTGGTTCCCTTGAATCCTCTCTCGCTCTCTTTTTTAAATACATACAGAGTCATCTTTTAAACATGTATTTTATATTTCTGAGTTTAAGAGCTGCATTCTCCTGGTTACCTGAAGAGCAGGAGCAATGATATTCTGACATTCTTCCCCGTACCTCTGAGCAACAAGCCCTGAAAATGCTACATAAAGAGGAAGACAGGTTGGGGGAGATGCTGTAAGAAGGGATTCCTGCTACCACTGCGGAGGCCAACCTGCCCCTTCATTTACTTAGACAGTTTGCTTTGATTTTATTGAATAAAACTAGTTTAACCTCTCCCCCGCCTCCTCCCCAGGCCTGAAGAGGATAAACACGAAAATGCTTTGAGTAATTTTACTGAAAATGCCATAAACATCAGTACATCAGACCACCAGTCTGGCACAGTATGGTTATATTTACGTACATGGCCAGGAGTCAGAATTATCTCAGAGCTCACGGTTCTTAATACACCTGACTCAGTTTCCTCACAGAAAATGGGGGTGGCACTTCCTCTTTTCCCACTGAAATCTGGAGTTTGGAGAATGCAAAGGTCTAATGAAGAAGAGAAAATGTAATCAGAAGTGTATTAAATTAATTGTGCAATCCTGCCATTCCACAAAAGGTGTCACAAGCTCAGGCTGTCAGTATCTGTCGAGTATTTTGAATATGGAAAGAGGTACAGAAATATGTGATATATGTTTGCTAAATTCTTGAGGATGCTGCGAAACAGATTTTCCCTCGAGGGAATTCAGGAAGGGGGCTGTAGGTGGCCAAAGACTAGAGTGTTTTATGGGTAGTTAGTATTGAAGGAGGACACATAACCCGGTATTATACGAGTAGCAGAATAATTATTTGTGGATTTTACATTTTGTTGCGTGGCAACTAAGAAAAAAACTCAGAAGCAAAGAGTAAATACTTTTGGAAATCAAAAAAAAATTCTTACTTATGCTAGGGCCACAACACTCCCAGAAAAATACCCATATTTACACCCATCCTCAGCTTTATTTGTCCTCCAAATGTGAAAAGCTTATTTATTTGTTCCATGGCAGTTGGCTCACAATCAGCCAGCCAGCCATGCAGGGATATTGCCCATCTTCATTCCCTGGTACAGATATCCACTGGTGTCTCTTAAGGATGGAATCTTAAAAGGTGAGGCAAGGCAGAGACAAAGACAAATTTAATTTTATCACCATAAAAAGGGACATTTCCACATGGGCAGCAAGGACATGAATATCATGTGTATGCGGGGGCGGGGGGGGATTATAAACGCATTTTTGGCGAAATTCAATAAAGCTGATTCCACTGCATAAGGTCAGCAATTTACTTTTAAAAAATGATATGATTGCAACTTTTAATATAACCCATGTATTTGCTGCAAGATGCTCTAGAAGATTGTGTAATGTAACCACCCGACCTCTCCACAGGAGCAGAGATCACCCCATTTACCCTTTATTGTCTTGCTAAAAGCAATGCACATTTGCACGGTATGACAAAGTCAACAGCTTTTACTTCAGAGAGCCTCAGATTTCACTGAGAATGAATTCTCTGCTCTCCTCCTAGAGGAAGAGACTCTCACCTGGACTAGGCTCCAGCAGAAGGAATAGGAAGGAATGAACCAAAAAATAAATTCCCCTTTTAGCTAAGGAAAGAATGATCACGCTCCAGATTAAAATTCAGAGGGAACAGTGTGTCGCAGAAAAGCAAACAGGACTTCACGTTCACAGGCACCCAAGACATAAAGTGAGTAGAAATGTGGTCCAAGAGAAGCCAGAGAATTATCTAATACAGGAACTTATTTTATCTTTCCTAGTAGGAAAGCATCATTAGGTCTGAGATGGATGTCAGCAGAAGAGCAGTACAGATTATCCTAATTACATTCCTTGCTTTAGCCCCAAGAGAGAAGGCCGTGTCTTTAGGCTGAGCACACCAGGTTCATTCACAGAGCAGATCCGGAACCGAATTCCTTCACTTGCTTCACGAAGACTGTGGGGAAACCCTGCGTGAATGACCACGAAGAGTAAATTCCTTCTATCACAAAAGTATTTCTACACAAACCTACCTAGACTCCTTCAACTGTCTCAGGGTGAAGCTTGCTTCAAAGGTCAAAGCTGCAGGGCTGGATTAGGATTGCACGCAATCCGCCGGAGCCTTGACATTCTGACATTCTCAGGTTTGCAGCTCTCCCCTCCCGTACGCAGCGGACGGAAGGAAATTCTCAGCCCCTCTGCAAGTGTGGCCTTTACTGCAGTGAGCAACTTCAAAAATCACACGCTGCAGCACTAAGAATTCCGACACAAGCATATCAAAGCAGTTTATAAACACAGCTAACGTAAATCTTACTAAGCCAATAACGCAGAAGTGGTAATTAACCCCATTTTACAGACGGGCAAGCTGAGAACAAGTAACTTGCCCAAAGCCAAGCAAGCAGAGGTATCTCGGATCTCTAACGCCTGCTCTTAGATTGCAACTACAGAAGTGACTTTTCTTTTGGCACTCTGCATTTACTTTCACTTGAAAACATGATTAATAAATGATTAAATTTACAAATCAGACTTAGAGCCTCAGTCTTTTTTACCCATCACTAAAGCTAACAATTTCAGGACTCGGAATACAGCTCACTATTTCATCATTGTCTTCTAGAGTAGATAGACTCTGCTTATAATCACATTGGTTTTTCAGTGCTACCAGGAATGGAAATATTGTTTTGACAGTAAACAAGGCAGATATGACTCAAAACACACTCACTGAGCAATGGGAGTTAATTTTGCAAAGCCATTTTTAACGGCTCTTTTACATTACACAGTTCCTGTCAGATAGCCAAGTGGAGAGACATCATTAAACCCATGACATTCCAATTATTTGTTAAAATTAAGCTTACAACCCATATTCTGTAGCATGCACAACTTCTTGGACACCAAACCGGTCTTTTTCAATTTATCAATAATTTTTAAGCTACAAAAACATGGCAAAGGTGATTCCGGACTCTTCAGTGAAATCGTGAGGAATTTCTGTGACCCAACAGAAAGAGAAGTAGCAGATTGTCACCCAACATACTCTAAGTGAACCACCTCTCTTGTTCTGTGGAGTATAGATCTAAATGGTTCAAGATCACTGCAGGTTGAGCCTGAAGCAAGAGAGGAAGGATGTTACCACTAATGTGACTCGTATCCTCTGTTATAGAACACATATAGAGGCATTTAGAAGATGTAAAATTTGAGAGTTGCTTCCCCAACGTTTTCTTCACAACATCATTAAACATCAAAGGGGTGTCTCTTGCAACAAACCTTCTCAACACTTCACACAGAAACCAAAGAGAAAGTCACCGAGATTTTCATGTTTTCAGTATTAAATTATCTTGCAGATCTTGTATCAAAGCCCCTTAAAATAATTTTGCTTAAACCAAAACACTGTGAAGATTAGTAGGCCTTACGTTTCCCATGATTTTTTTTTAATTCTGCTCCCTTTAAACAGACCCAAGTAGGACTTTCTCCCACACATTCAGCAACACATTCAGTTCAGAGCCAGTAGCCTACATAGAGTACTCAAGCCAAGTGAGCAAGCACAAGACAGTGCAAGATTGCCAGATGGACGGAGCTACCCGGTACCAACGATGACATATTTTACTGCTAGTGAAAAACACTTTTACGACAGAATTCCTTAGTTCCAAGTAGTCCTCATCTACAAACTTCTGGGATGTAATTTTTTCATACAAAGCGTTTCTTCAAAAATCCCCAAAATGTTCTGGAGACAACTCCAAAGCCCAGCTGCATCCGATTCCCCAGGATATCCCAAGGTTCATCAGTCCATCGCACTTCATTAACACTAGTGCTGCAGGTCTCTTTTTACCAAAGAAGCCAAGAATATCTGTAAAGTTCAGGACAAGTTCAGCTATCACAAACAGCAGTAAAAGTGATGGGGGAAAGGAATCAGCATGATGAATAGGCCAGTACCGAACAGCAAGTGACAGGTACGCAGACGGAAGACGGGCAGGACAGGGAAACATCACCTTCACAGCAGATGGATAGCAATTCTCAATCATTCTCAGGAAGAAAGAAGAAGGCAACTAACACAAAATACAGAACTGTTGAACTAATTTCTGGATGGTGAGCACATCTATTCTCCTGGATTAGGAGACTCCAGCAGTGGAAATCTTCCCTGTATGTCGAACATTATCAGCACTGGGCAAACATAGCAGAGTGCTGAAAACGGATGTGACTACTGGTAGTGCTGCTTGAGAGCTGGTTAGCAATGAAAGCACTCGTTCTCTCTCGCTCATCATTCTTTGGATCCCAGATAAGTTCCTTAGGAGACAACCAGATTTCCCCATTTATGCAGAACTGTATTGACCCACAGCTTGGATGGGAGGCACCTAAAGAACACGAGGGTTGCATGAACAGGTGTAGGACATATTTTTCTTTAATCTAAGCAAAATACTATAAGGCACATTAGCTGTCTCTCAAAGTCATAAACAGAGGTCTAAGTATCTTTAGTAATTAAATACCCCATAATGCTTTTCAAGAAACTTAGTAAATTTTTTACTCGGTAATTACATCCTCTATCCCTAAGCTCCCTCTGCAAGATCACTTAGATGAAGTATTCTTCATTTCCTCTCCTAAAAAACCATGTTGTGATGTTAAGCAGCTGCTGTCTTTTACCTCAAAGGTAGATGCTTTTTAGTGGAAAGCACGGTGAGATCTAGATGATCCCATACACACCATCAAACACGATCCATGCAAGTAGCTGCAAAGTTCCAATGGTTAATGGGTTCAATGTGCTCTAAGATCCTCAAACGAAAAGCATTATGAAGACATAGAAGGCAGTGACTTCTGCTTAACCTGCACAGTCATTTCTGTAAGCCCGTACAAGCTGCCAGACTTACTTTGTGCTACTTGGACACCTGTTGCAAACCTTCTCAATAATCCCAAAGCACACCTTCCCTGGTTCTACCTGTGCCAGTGAACTTTCTTGTCTCACGGCCTGTTCAAGCAATTCAGTGCTGCATACACTAGGTATGTTCTTGCAATATATTGTCGTTATCTATATCTGAATTTCAAGCCCTTTGTAGCTTTAGAAATGCAAGAGATGAGGTCTGTGCAGAGACTGGCAGAAAATACTTATTAGACTGTTAGAGCACAAGTCACCCGAACTGCAAGCACAGAACGGGCCAAGTGTTCCCTTACACCCCCAGTTGTGCAGTGAAATTAAATCTTCACTCCTTTTTCTCACCATCTCTTAAATCCATATCCTGTCATCAAGTTTGAAGAGAAGTCATCTAGCATTCTTTGAACAGTCTACACTTACAGCCTAATCACACATTCTTGTATCAAACACAGTCATTTCTAGAGAAGCGTAAGGTTTGGAGTTCCGTTGCAAACTTGGCCCAAACAGGTATTTTCACAGCACGGGTTACTAACTATATTTTTTTTGTATGAGTTGTCACTGGTCTCTATTGGCTTGCATTGTATTTTCTTCTTAAGGAAAAGCTTTGTAAAAACTGCTCGAGCTTCTCTGAGACATGTTAAAGAATTAATTACAAAGTAAAGCTGAAGGAGAAAATTAATTTTGGAAACACAAGAGGTTACTTTTCTTTTCCTCCCTTTTCTGGAAGTGGGGGAGGAAAGGCAGTTATTTTCATTTTCGTGCTGGGGGCAGGAGTCGGGAGCTGTCCAGTCGATAACCTGGCCATCAGAACAAGGTTTGTAATTAAAAGGTCAGTGACCTGGAAAGCTAGGGCCTCACTCTCAGGGCTTCTCAGTAATGACGGCGCTATTAAATTAAGACTGTTATGAAATCAATGCTAAAAAAGCTTTCATGGTAACGAGATTCCATTCAAGGACATGCAAACTGCTTCATGAAATGGACTTAAATTATAAAAAAGAAAAGTAATAAAAGAGGGTTAAATTGAAATCTGCTGCAGAATTTACTTTCTTCAAAGCCCTCCAGCAGTAGGTTGTGCCCCCTTCTCCTACATCCTCAAGGCGATCCGCTTGGGTTTCTCTGGCAAAGGAGAAAGACAGGGGGTTCAACTTCCAAGAATGCAGACTACAGAAAGAGGAAGAAAATTCAGTCACTTTTTTTACTGGAGATCCCGAGGCTGACACCATTTGTTGTTGGGGAATCAATTGGCTTTGAGCTCCAAGTGGGAAGGGGCATGTACAATTACATTATTTATTCATGTCTTCAGAAGTCACCACGGCCTGGCATCTCGACACTGGCAAAATTTTCTGGAACTCTGAAGCCCTGCAAAAAACTGTGCAAGACTTAGAGGAAAACCTCGTGTGATAACTCAATTCCTACCAGCCAAAGTAACGAAACAGATCAGTAGATACAGCACGTAAAAGGGCAGTGCTTCCAACAACCTCCAACTCATCTCACGAAGCAAGAGCGCAAGTTTTTGGAAGCGTGCAGCTCATTATGTTACCCATATACAAAAAATACTGATCCAGGCAGCCTATCTTCTGAAGACTGTCCAACCTGGACGTTTTCCCAATGTAACTCAACAATTACACATTTATTTATCCCAGTGCACTTCTGTTCTCCCATCACTGTAATTTCTGAGCTCCTCGTAGGCTTTTGTCTCTTCCCACAATCCCACTCTGGGAAGGCATTACCGTACTCGTCTTACAGATGAAGAGAACAAGCAAATAAGAAAGAAGTTCTTCATCCAAGATCACCCAGTGAGTCTGTAACCCAGCAGCTTTTTCCTGCCCCAAAAGACTAGCCCCCCGAAAAACGGGGCTCCACATACATAATGCGCTCCCACCCCCTTTCTCCATCTCGCCAGAAGTTACAGATTCAAAGTACACACGATTAACAAGCCACACGAGTTGCCGGATGGGTAACTGAGCAGTACAGGACATCTGAGGCACAACAGTAAGATGACAGACACATTTCCACAAGGGTTTAAACCCCACATGCTGTCTAATTACTCCCAAGGCGCCGCTGATTCTGTGGCATGTCATCAGCAAAATCAGCGAGTTGGACAAAAAACAAACAGCATCTTTTTTTCCTTTCTTTTCTTTCAGATACTCTGAGGGGAAACAGCTGTTTTTTCCCTTCATCTGAAGAAGTTCATGATAAAAAGGAGGAAATGTCATAAATTACACAAAATGCCAGTGTAAGCTTCAAAGAAAATGATAAATGATTCTAATAACTTCATGTTTCTCATTAATGCCTCCGTATTTGGGAGTTTAAAAGTGCTTAAGACAACAGAGAAATCTCATTCAATTTCTGAAGGACCCTTTACAAACCCAGGACACCCTCACTCTCCCAACTGTCTTCAACACTATCATCCCATGTTCCGGAGAGAGCGGTTCAGCAACGCCCTGACCTGCAAGTAACTGTGAAAATCTACTTTCAGCCCCTGCAACTACTGTTTCACAAGAAAACAAACCCAGTCCAGTTGATGATCCTGCAGAAACTTTCATTTCTCGCTGCACTAAAACGTATTCAACAAAATACAGTTCCTACTAAAAGGAAATAAAATTTGGCCTTTTTTTGGAAGGAGGCACTTACAAAAAATAAGACAAAATTACAATTCAAGGTGGAATCATCTCCGCTCGTCTCAGAAGTGAAATTTCTTGCGCAAAGTCGGGATGGCAGGACCCGAAATCACACCCACAACTAATGCTGCAATCCTATCCCTGTAGCCGAGGTAGGGGAAGGTTCCTGCAGAGCTGGGGCACCCAGTCTTTTCCCTCTGCATTCACAGACACCAGGTGATCCAGTACCATCCTCTCCACTGCAGGAGGTTTTAACTGGACTTTGTGGGGAGTCCTAGACCTCTCCTGCATGGCTCCAAGACAGTAGCTATAAAAGACAAGCTGACACACGGCGTACAACTATCCATAGAAAATTCCCCTCCACCAAACATCTTCTGGGGTCTGTAAAAAGATCTTCTTTTGCAATTTCTGCTGGAAGAAACTGGGATCAGAGTAACTGTGAAAAAAAATACAAGGGTATCTCTGTATCATTTCCCACAAAGATAATTTTAAGAGAGACTCTTGTTACTGAAATGATTTCACTAGAGAAAATGCTTTTTTTGACTGGCAGTGAGGACTTCTCTACCAGCCAGCCTAACTATCTGTAAAATGGGGATAAACATTACCATTGGGATGACAACGACTGTATAGCAGAGAATAGGGGCGACAGCCTACAAACCAGGTAATCCCTCATTTACTCCGGACACTACATCCACCTTTCAAGCCACAACATCTACCTTTCAAGAGTAATTGCGTCCATCTGCTAAAGCTCACAGGTACCCTGACAGCGCACACCTCGTGCTCTCGAGCACTGAACAGAGGCCCTGTTGTAAGCTCAGTGATCGGATTCTGTGCGGACGTATTTCCAGCGACTGCTGGGTACAGACACTACTGGACCCTGCTCCTTCCTATCTCCTACTGTTAAGTTTTCAAACAAACAATTAGCACAAAGGGAAGGAGGGCTAATTAACAAACACGAACAAACAAACAGCTCTACCAAACCATTTTTGCTCTTTAGTAATTATTAGCCAAGTAATTCATAAGGAGTATTAGTCGGGCCACAGTTTCTCTGTGCCTCCATCTCCCCACCCTTCCTCTTCTCCCAGTCAGGGATTTATTAAAATTAAACAGATTAGATGGAGCTCCTGATACTAAAAACTGTTCAGCAAAGCCTGCGGTGGGGAAGTGCAGAGCAAACACCAGAGACATTTGTCTCTAAATTGCTCTAAATACCTTCTGCAAATGAAATTCTAACCCAGCTGTGTTGAGAGAGAAAATGAGGAATAACTGGTCATTGTCAGCACAGAAGAAGATCAGGCAGTTATAATATTGCACGATATACTGGGGGCTAAGGATCTCTCAGCAACAATAGATTTTGTATCAGGTTACCCCGGGTAATCAGCACAGCTTTTAGGCTCAGTTTTCCCTTGCTTCATTGCTTCGATGATAGAGTTGAAATCCCCAAGCTTTTATGATTAATTACTCCCCATAGGTCCACATATTTCAAGGAAAAACTCATGGAGCACAGCGGCCAACAGGCTCCAAATTTTAATGCCATCCTGACGGGAGGGCAGGGCAAGCAACGTACTTGTGTGAGTGGGAAGTTCTCTAGCCGGCACTAGGACGAGCAGCGAGAGGATCACCCTCGATGTGAGGTCCCCATGAACTACTCATGACACCATCGCTCACACACGCGACTGCCATTCCCCGTCCAGGTCATGTGCTATTCAAGATGAGCAAAGCGGTGCAGATACTCGAACTCTCAATCTCATTACATCAGGTCTCAGGCATCTCAATACACAGTTTGTAACCCCAAACAGAGTAATTCATAGACTTCCCTACTTTTCAAAACTCAGGAACCTTAGCTATAGAATTTGGCACGCCTTAAAGTACTTCTGACTTCCATGTATAAATGGGTCACTCTCCTCTGAAGTTTGGACTTCGTATTTTCAGTAGCATTCCAGCTGCTTAAAGTGCTCCATACTGCACGCAATTACCTCCAACATAAGACTGTCATTATTTACATCTTGCAGTAGGGATCTAAGCAATATGGTCCCAGGAGGATAGAACAACGTGGAATGAACTTTACCTGAAATGCACTATAAGCTGTGCACTAAAAACATTAGAAATAAAAAAAAAGAATAAAAGATAGTTCTGCTATGAGTCAGAAAGTAAAATAAATTCTCAGCAGGCAATGGCCGAAGTATGTTCCATCTGTCTAAGACGATAAAGGTTTTGTCAGGAGCAGTTCTATCCCTGCTAAGGAAAAGGGCTAAACTCAGTCAGTAGTTTACCATTTCAGCCTGGCTGACCCCAGGCTTGACCTTAACCTGACCTTGTTTACTTTCATCAAGTCCTTTGCCCTTCATTCCTCTCTCTGGTTCTCTTCCGAAACGTTTGACCTTTTCACCTAGAAGATGGTCATTCTAAAGCCAATGTCACCAAAGCTGGAACTGACCAACTAGTCCACAACTCTAAACGGTCCTCATTGTAGGAAATATCTGATAAGAGCAACCCAAAACCTCCCAACACTGTATTCTACAGTTCCACATCTGGTGCCAATATTGCTTTAGTCAGTTTAGAAGAAAAGAGACTGATACTTCCTACAAACTTCAAATCTTTTTTTAAGACAGACTATGTGCCTTGTCCTTAACATCTAATCTTCCATAGCGATACATTTTGGCTTTATGCTAACTCAAGCTCCCTCATTATCACTGAAAGCACAAACTTAAGTCCATACCTTTCTTCTTCAGAAACGCTCTTCTGGTTGCAAGAGGACTTTGGCGGACCCGTGGATTCTGTAAGAACTTCACTGCTGTCACAATCTGATGAGGGTAGGAAGATTGGAAAAATAGAAGAGAGAAAGATCCAAGTTAGGAATGGTCAAATTCCTATTTTACTTTATGCATTTCTGTACTGCAAAGTAAGGCTTTGTACCCAACACATGGAGACGGTCTGGAGCCAACACTGACCCAGCATTCAGAACCGGTTCAACAAACATCAGAGTTGGTGGCTCAACTCTCATCAGAGAGCAAAATTACGGTATTTCAATCCGGAAGTTTTTTGTTGAATTACCCTTCAAGCAGCTCAACCTGTACAAAAAAAAATCCATTAAGATTCTTAAGGGGTTCTGTAATTTATGTTGTGATCTTCTTAACCTAAGTTGGCTCCTATAGTTGAGAGCAATCTTGAGACAATGTGTGTGATCCGTAACAGTAGGCTTACTAATAAAAATGTCTCCTTTCTGACTTAACGCCCCTGCAAATTCTAAGAGATTTAGGCCTTTTCTGCCATCATTCTAATTTACTGAAAGCCAGAAATAAACCTCAGCTTGTGATGACTGGAAAAGAAGCAACTTCACATCTTTTGGATCACATAACAAAAATATCAAAAAAGTCACTTTTCTTTACAAAAATAGGTAAATTAATGTTCCACACCAGCAGAAATCACAGATCTCTTTTGTCCAAAGACTGTCTTCTACATCCTTCTTTAAGGTCACAGAGCACTTAAACCAAACCACTTATTCAAACAAAGGGTCAAGCATGGGACAATACTCAACGGCGATGATGGCGCTGGTTTTTTACATTTCCATTTATCGCCAAAGACAGGGAACTGTTTTTTCCTTCATATGGTAGGTCAGCTTTCCACATAGTCTCCTATACCATTACACACACTATTACATGTTGCTGCACTAGTGATTCACTTCACTTTTATACAAAGACATCTGTTCTGAGAGGAATAACCCGCCGGCAGTTACCAGCGTTTAGGAGATGGACGCATCCATGGGAACTAGTGGAAGAGATCACTTACTTCCTAAAAACATCCACGCATATGCATGGAAGAGGTTTTTCTCCCCAAAGCAGTGGCATAAACCTCCTCAAACAGTGGTACATGCTAGTCCTGTGCTAGGTAGGTCTTGAAGAGCTTACCTTAAAATACAGTTTCTGAAATTCGGTTACAAAAAGGTTTTCAAAACTTTTCACGGCAGAAAAAGAAGGTAAAAAAAAATAGCATCACTACTGAAATCACTAAGTTTCACTTTGTGTTTGAATCAAACCCTTCGAATATGCATTTCTGGTCAGAGAGCAAAGTTCTGATGGGTTTAATGGCACTTTCAATGTACTCCTCAGTGCATTCCATCAATGTTTTTTTTCTTTTAAATTGCATCTCTTATTTCTTTAAATACATTAATCAGGCTAGTGTAGGCAAAACGGATCCATTGGACAATGCAATAAACATGAATTATCATCTATCCAACACGCATAATGGCTTAAAAATACATAATAGCAGGTGTAGTTTAAATGATTAGTTATTACACCTGTGGTGGGTCTGATTCAATTGGGGAAGATCATCTTTAATAGGTTAAAAGGTTTAGATCACCAGGCTTCCCTTAAAGTGGCTGTAGAGAGGGTATGATGGAGTACGCTGTCATTACTAATTCATTTAAGAAAAACATGGGAGATACAGCAAAGAACAGCATAAACGAGCGAATCCAATTTAAACATCAGGTAAAGCAGAAAACACCTTTTAAAAAAGCATGATAAATGAATTTGGGAGGGAGAGGAAATTGACAGATTTATTTTAACGGGAATTTGACAAAGTCCCAGCACGCTTCCAAGTTGGGAGGATAAAATGAATGGGGTCTTTTTAATTCTTTCCCTTTTCTTATTTTCCTGCTTTTTTTTTTCCCCCCCCTCCCTTAAGTTTATACTCGGTAATTTCAAACCATAAAATACCACAGCGAAACACCCCGCGCAAAGTACACTTCGGTTTCATTTATGTGCACTTGATCTGTCTCCAGCTGAAACGCAGGCGACAGGCGAATCACAGATTTAAGCTGTGCTGATATTGCCACGCCAGATGCAGAAATATAAAGCGCCCCAACTAATAACCTTAAGGTAATATGCTGAATAAGAAAGATGCCCAAATGAGCAGACCAACAGATATGTGAACATATCAAACCCACTTTCCTTCTAACAATAATTACTTGTTTGTTTCTTCAGAAACTCCTCAACACTCCCTCCCACATCTAGTGAGCCAGAGACATGGACAGCCTGCAGAGCTGAAATTCTGCAAGCTCCCATACTTCAATTATCAGGTTTTCAGCATTAAAAAAGCTGTAAGGAATAAGCACTATTTTTCATTGTGCTATTTCAATCACAACCATGCGAACATTTTATTGATTCTAATCCTTTATTAAAACTTATTTTCACCTTGTAAAAATGTAAACATTTCAGTAGTAAATTTCACTCCAAAATAAACTTCTATTTTATCTCTCCCCTGCATCACTTCCTCCATTATCCACAACGTTTTTAATCTTAAACCAGAATAAAATTACAAGCAGTAACAAACTTCATAAAAAAAAGAATCCTGGACCTGTTTTCCTCCTCCCAATAATCCCATGTTTCTCATATTTGTGTTTGCATTTACCTCTGAACACACAGGCTGAGCAGAAACATCTTCATTTTTCTAATTCATCTTGTACACGTGAGCAACTTCCGAAGCAATTTTGGCCATGCCACAATGCCAGTATTTTCAACAAACATACAGAGGAACCTTCCCACCTTCTAGGGATCATTTTCTTTGCACAAACAAGGGCAACTGCAGCCCATAATTTAAACAACAGAAAAAGGAGGAGGAAGACGAGAAGACTTTGCAGTCCTGTGTACAGCCAAAAAAAATCCTGCAGCAAATAGCCCTCTGACTCAGCTGGGAACACTGTTCCATACTATTTCTGTATCATTTGTAACACTTCTCCGGATTTTTATAGTATTAGGACACGGCCAAATAACGTTCATTGCATCATTACTCTGATTCTTAGATTGCCAGCACACAGGGGCCAGCAAACTCGTCCTGTCTAGTCGCTCAGGTACATATTTCCCTTAACGAAACGGTGTATTTGGCTTTTAAAAGCAAGTCAGTTCCATAAACTTGCTATCCCCCCACCGCTTCTCCTGCAGTGATACCGTACACCAAGCCCTACTCCTGACTGGGCGGTGGTGGGTGGAATCCTGCAGCAGGTCCTGTCCTACAGTCTGATTTTCTAATTAGAAGACGAGTGTAACTAGTCAGGGATTGTATTTGTGTACGGCCAAATTACATAAATTCAGGCCAAATATTCTGCTTCAATGTCAAAGATATAAAACGGAGATGGGAACTTTATTGCAGATGTCGTGGGAGTGCAGCAGGCTGGCGAAATTCTGGGCCAAAGCACAGCACTTCGATGTTACAGCCGAGGTCCCTCGTTCCTAATTTCCCTCCCTTTTGTGCTCACGGGGAAGGGAAGGGAAAGCCAGCCTTATTTCTTACTGTGCTCGGAGGTGCAGCGTTTCCAACGAAGCAATCTAAGCTACTTTACCAGTTACCAGCATTAGCAAAATAAACTATGAAATTTAAAATACTGTGGCAAATGTTGACTTTCTGCTATCTCAAAAAAACCCAACGAACCGAACCAATCAATCAACACAAAGGTGAAAGAAATCACCTTCATCGATAACAGCTCCACAGGATGTGGTACTAGAGTTCCACGTGGAAAACGGAATCAAAAGGCACCAGAAGCGCAGTCCGTAAGAGCTCTAATAGATTTCCTCATCCTGGGAACCCTCTGTAGGTTATTACTAAACAGCATTTGTTGATAGACTGAGACTTTGAGATGACCTGTGATGTAAAGGTTGGGTCTGAATTATACGTTGCAAGGGATGGTATTTTGTCTTTCTGAGTGGATCTGTATCTGTTTAAATGCAACACTTCTTTTCATTAAGCAGAGGCGGCACAGGCCATGAACTATGCACAGACAGTTTACATTACATGTGCGGAAGCAATCAACACTGGCAATATACACGACGTATGTAAAAGAAGTTGGAATTAATTTTTTTCCAGTGTATTAAAAAATAATAATATGGCAGTATCAACAAACACTCAACCTATTTCAGCCGGAGCAGAAGGCCACAGCTATAGGGCAAATGGAACTGATCAATATATTAGCCTACAGCAACACCCCCTCAGCGTACGGCTGTATGTTTGCAAGGCTCAGAAGATTAAATTGTCTGTGAAAGGTTTCTGCACTCCTACTCTAAAGGAGATACCCAGAATCCTGTTAACAAGCATCAGGCTAAAGCCAACTTACGTTTTAACAAGGGCTGACTTAAAAGCCTGGTGCTGCAATGAACAAGAAAACCCCTTCAAACAGAAATGCTGCATTTTAGTAAGAAATCAGTGCTCTGCCAGGACTACCTTGACAAATACGGTTATCGGTGGCACACGGAAATAGTTGCAAAGCAGCTGTTAATCAGGGAAACACATCGTAGAACGCTGATGCTAGCACTCACGGAAAAATGCAAGGGGCTAATTATGAAGCCATATATCTCACTAAAGAGGCACTGTTCCTTCAGATTCCAGGCAGAGCTCTCTCAGAGTCGGGGTCCTGGGACACTACATACACAATGTTTTCCAACACAAGCTTCCTCTTCCCAGGGCAAACCTTTTCCCAGCTCAGTGCTCTGGGCCCCGGAATTCGTGTTAAATTCGTAGTTCACAGAAACTGCTTGCTGTTTCTAAAGAAATTATCTGCACGTCAGTCAGGAAACACTTTAAAGCTCCTAAGATTTCATTGAAATTTTTATGAAAATGTACAGAACCGCAGGAATTACTTCTGTTGGGAGAGAATCTAGACACCTACAAAGTTTGGCAGGTCTCAAAGTCATACTGAGAAAAGTTTAAAGATGCAATAGCAACAATAAAAAACCCCTCATGTACAACAGCACAAAGAAAAAAAATAATTTAAAAAAAAAAAAAACAATTTAGAGCAAGATTCACAAGAGTAAGAACGAGAAAAGAACAAAGGCAAGGAAGAAACAAGCTTCAAACGGTATCTGAAAGCCCAGAACGAGAAGAGGCCGGACCAGCCACCGAAATACGGTAACGCCAGCCGAGAAGGAAAAATCCCAGGTGCCCGGAAACTCAGACAAGTGGGAGTTCTAGGAACGAGACCGAACTCGGGGCCAGCAGGAGCGCGGCCGGTGCCCGGTGCCCCCCCAGCGCCTCCCGGAGCGGCGGCGGCGGCAGCGCGGGGCCAGGGCGCCCCCTAGCGGCGGGCGGCGGCGCGCCCCGCGGCAGCAGGCAGCCCGGCGGAGCCCAAATTAAGTGTTTTCACTCAGTGGAAATGAAATGTTTTGCAAGATGAAACAGAAAGAAAATTGAGGTTTTAGGTAATTACTAGTTGGCATTTACATATCACAGGCTGGTTCAACACCTATTCATTTTCCTCTTTTATTTTCAATTTTTTAAAATTGCTCATTAAAATGAACACATGACAGGGACGGGGGGGAAAAATTACTCTTCCTCTCTTTCCTGAGGACTACAAAATCCAGATCTACTTTAAATACATTTATCTATAATTATCACATACAAAAAAGCCTTACTTAATTTACATTAATAGGGTGACCAAAAAAAAAAAAAAATTGATAAAAGCCAGAAAAAACTCCCGGCTGAGCTGTCTTCGTGTCATCTTGTTGTGCCTACTTCCTTCCAGGGACAGCCTCCGCGGAGCCAGGACCCTGCCGCTCCCTGCGCTTGCTGGAAGGAGCAGAAACGAAGAAGCTGGAAAATCTTCGGTGTACCCTGCTATCCTCTCCCCATCAATGTCACCCGCCCGTTCAGCTACACCGCCGCGTTTTCAGATGCTTTTTTCCCCTTCAAACGTACTTTCCTCTCGGTTCTTCTACTATCCTCGCTGCAAAGAAGCGACTCGACGTGGTCCCTCTTCTCAACTTCTTTGTTCAAGGAGTCACTTGGCACTTCCTCCGGCTGTTCATAAAGGCGTGACCTTTCCACCTTCTTTATTCACACAGAACCTGTCTCTCCCCACATCACCTCCCCGCTTCCAGGGATCCTGATGGGCAGGTCGAATCAGGCTTACAGGCTCTCTTAGCTCGGTGGCCTCCCCATTTAGATTGCCATTGTTCAGTTAAATAAATATTTTCTATGCAAAGCCCTTAATTTTCCTGCACCCTTCAGCTTTTTTTTTTTTTTTTTTAATTTTAACCTTGTGAAAGTCTTATTTAACCCCACAATGCATTCTAGGATACAATCCGTATGAAAAATGCTATATAAAATAAAGTTTTATTGTATCATATGTTAAGGGCATAAAACATCCCTGATAGAAGTGTACAGGAGCTGACATGATAGACTAATATATTTTAAGGTCTATTGTGTAAATATGTATTTAGGGAATTCTAAAGCATGGTATTATTGACCCAAGTCTCTCTTAAAACACATTGATATATGGAGTAAAAGCCCTTATGAAAAGTAGCAACTTCGTCTGTGTAGCAGTCACCTTTCAAAGTGAAATATCTCTGCCATCTTCAGGTTTTTTCTGATTCGATTTAAAACCTAGTGGACATCTTGACAAAATTCCTCTCTCTTTAAGAGAAGTAATATTCAAGGAATACGTACATGCATAGCACTAAAAAGAACAAGAAAGTTTTACACACGCTTTAAAAGAAACGTACAACAGCTATTTTTACACACATAGAAAATGTGCTATCTATGTATTTTTTTTACTTCAGGAGGAAATACACCTCTGAATGAGGCTTCATAACTTCAGGTTTAACACAATCCAAACTGTTACAGGAAAGCGATAAATGCTCGGAAAACGTAAGCAGTAGAGCAGAAGAGCAAAGTAATGTATTAAACTGATAATGCAGTCATAATAAATTCTAATCAATGAGTAGCAGGAATCTTTTTTTTCTACCGTTCAAACATTTTAACTTTTTACTGAAAAGATCTAATCTCCATCATTTCAGAGGGAAAATAAACTTTAAAAATCCCCTTTTGGTACTTCTGCTCAAGCTGAAGTCACAAGCTTCCTATAATCCCCAGTACCACCAAAGAAGGCAGTGCAGCAAGAGGAACAAGGGGGGCGGGGGTGCCGGGGGGAGGAATAATGCTCGCGATCCAACGGGCAGCAAATTATTTGAAGTTCCGTTTACACAAAATCTGCAATAACTTCAACGCTGAATGCACGGGATCATTGTGAGTAACACACGGACCAGAAGGTCAGCTTCTCGTGCAAGGAGGTGAGAGATCTGCCTCCCAAGCGCGGGGGCACCCACCGGGCCACGGTGAGGTTAACCACCACATTCAGCAGGACACAAGAAAGATGCCGGAGAGAAGGTGAAAGGTCAAAACTGATGAAAGAGAATCTGATTTTTATCCCTTTGCATGACAGTACCCAATTTATACATCTTGCTTCTCCCTTCTTACAGCAGGAAGCTGAAGGATCACTGAGGCTCTGTGCTGTAAAATTAATGCAAGTGTCAAGCTGTTGAGCTGAATCACTCCAAAGGAATGTAATGACTCAGTGTCCAAGATGCTCCCTACAGCACAACTAAGATCCTTCCGTGGCTCCACAGCTAAAAAAAAAATGCATGATACAGTCTTCAGGGGAGAGGATGGCAGCATCTCCACCTCTTACCTTTTTCACTCCTCTTTCCATACTGCCATGGCTGCAGAGATCACATACAACAGCTTTTGCAAGAAATCTCTTTTGCCCTATTATCTTCATGTGTGCAGAACACAAAAAAAACAATGAAGCTGTAATTTATTACACTTTCATTCTTTTAACTGCAGGGCAGACAGGGACTGCTGGAGGTTCATTCACATGCTGGGGAGCTAGAAGATGACATAAGGATAGGAAGCCCATGTCACATCTAACAATTATGCCCGAGTACTTAAAATCACTATTGAATGGTAGGCTACACAAGGCTAAATCAATCGAAGAGATGCACCAGAAAAGGATCATTGTTCAGACTTACTTAGATCCTTCTAATTCCACAGTCGAGGTACTGGAAAATACAAGTAATACAATGGCTTAGATTTAGTGCAAGAGGATCAAAAGTAGAAGCCATCAGGAAGATGCTATAAAGATGTTTTAGACTGAAATGACTCAAACGGACAGGACAAATCAGCAAGGTATTATTCCTTGAACCTGCTATTTCAAGAACCCCATTTATAGAATTCTCAATCTATGGGAAATGTAGCTTAGAAAATTAGTGTTTTCCCTGCACCAATAAAACCCCAAACAATTGGGGATGAAGTCTGGGGACTATGATGGGCATTATTATGTGGAACATCAGAACGACAGAATGAATAAGGAGATACTAAAGGAGACCACTTGGATCACTGGAATCTAGCGAATAAAAGGTTTCATGTTGGAAACGTTAAAGAAGCTGGGAATTGTGACAGGTGCACAATAAATCATGCAAACCACAGCAGTTGGGAAGTAAGGAGTAAAAGGAGAAGGGCTTAAAACACTGGAAGACCTTTACATAAAATTAGTATTTTAGTTAGAGCTCTCTGGGACAAGAATTGTCCTTTCATTCTGTATTTGCACAGTGCCTGCTGCTGGTCTGCAACTGGCCTCCTAGACATTTATTACAGCACAAATAATAAAAACCGAGCAGACCATGCACTTTGTTCCTGCTGTTAATTGCCCCATTAAGGGAAAAACTAAGTAAGGGGCAAGAAATCTGATTGGCCGGAGCTGCCTGGTCTATGGGGACTGCAAGTAGAATAATTTTATAGATTGGAAAGCAGCTGTGTCCCTTGTCTTTGTCCAGTTTTCTACAGCAAGAAGCTCACATCACAGAATTTCTCCTTTACACGTAGGAACTCGCGTGAGCGGCCTCAAAAGGAACTGAGCTTCCTTGTCAACTCTGCGGATGCTTCCTCTACAACGGGAGTAAAACTCCATGTCAGGGGCAAACAGGAGGAACCCTTCCACTGTAGCTGTCAATCCCACACATAGTCTACAAACTACAGGTCCATTTAATTTTCTGCTGTGGTCCATTTGGCATTCTTCATGGATGTTACCTTCACAACTTAAACGAAGAACATAGGTGTTAGGACAAATTCAGGATGCTGCTCAACCAGTCCAGCACTGCATGCACCAAAAAATCACGTGTACTAACCACTAACTCTTGAAACACTTGAGTAAGATCCCACCATCCTAAACTCAGTTGAAATGTCCAAGAGAATTAGTCCTGTGGAGAACTATACTCAAGGCAGGGTGCTCCTGCCTAGTTTTTACACAGAATTTTGGGTGCACACCAGGAAGGCCTACAAAATCCGAGAAGGCTCAAAATGGCACTTCTACTATTTTTTTTTTTTGTTTTCCTTAAGCCTTGGCACAGCCAGCACATGTCAGGGACCATTATAATTATACTCTTTATGTGCTGAAAAATTAATAAACAATTACTCACTTCAGGGGGAAAAAAAACAAAACCAAAAACAACAAAAGCAAGCAGCCATTTCCTTGACAAATGCTGCAGGGAGCATCAACTTTCTCTCTGAAATCTGGGTCCACATCACAGCAAGGGATTAACACCGATGAAATAATGACCATTGTTGCTACAGAGAACCAGCACAACTGAGTCTGTCAAGCTGCAGTTTTCTTCAGACTCCGCACCTGATCCATACGAGCTACAAGGCATTTTTCTACCTTTGTAACACAAGGAAGCAGATTCAGTCCTTAATGCTGCCTTGGCCCAAGTACAGGCTGTTCAATCAAGTTCCATTAAGCCACAACCTCCAGAATTTGGGGGGTTTGAAATGCACTAGTTTCAATCCTGGGAGGCCAAAAACGGCTTCTACACTGCCTCTGTGGGTGGGAACTAAGGGTTACCTCTACTGTGGTAGGAAGTCAAGCTCAGCTTTCCAAGAAATCATGAGAATGGTAAAAAAAGGACACTGTTCTGAAAAACAGGTGAGACAGCAAACATCTGTGACCTTGATAAATTTTTACTGAAATTTATTTGCAGCCTAAATCTTGACTAAAATCTGCCATTCAATTAGCTCTGCCCTAAAATACTGGCAAGTTCTTTATTATCTTCCTGGAGAATCCAGAGGGAACTCAGGTGCACTTGCACTGAAAGGCTTCCAATTTTCTTTCAAAAATTAAATAAAGTTGAATAAATCCCACATATCCCTTTTTAAGCAGACCCACGCTACCCGGTCTTCTCCCCACCCTAAATCAATGGTAACCCAATTCGAATGCCTTACAGCTCTGTCTGAGAACTAGTGGAGAGATCAACGCTTTTTATCTTAAGGATTATGGATCGCTCCTTGGCTGACTAACATACCCAGCAGCCCATTAGAAATACCACAAAGGGCACACTGCTTCTCCTGCCACCCCTCAGACTCGAGAAAGCAGCATATAAAACTTCACCCCTTCACGTTGGTAGTTCTGAGCCTGCCTGCCTTGTTTCATACTCGAAACATACCAAGATTTATTAACTTTTACAGTAAAAACAAATAAAATAATGATGAAGTAAAAACACAGTGATGTAAGGGCTGCAGCTAGCACCGTTTATCTGTGGAAATCCAATTAGTGCTCAAGTGGCAGAGATACCTGGAAAAGTGCTCACAATCAAATCAAAAAATGATACAAAAACATTAACCTGATGGCTAAAAACTCCACATTTAAACATTTAAAGTAATAAAGGTGCTTTTATTGAGTATTTTCTATATTTCATTAGGTCCTAAATTGACGACGAGCCCTAGAGATGCATTTCCTGGGCTTTTGGATCCTCAGACCAAACGCTTGACTTTGTTGTTGTTGTAAAACAAAAAGAGTGTTCCTTGCTAGAACGGCAAACTTCTTCCTGCAGTAGCAACTAAAGCAACAACTGCATATGCAGGAAATGCTGAGAAGCCCGTGAAGATATTCTTGGACCTGACGCATTCATTCTGTAGTCATCATGACATGAGCAGAAAAGTTTAAACTACGGAGTATCTGGATTTACCTCTATTGTTGAGCTCTACCAGAAATTCTTCTCTTCCCATCACCTCGTGTGCCTTGCCTGGGAAAGTGGCCACGCTGATGAGACGGTCGCTAGAAAGACGGGTACCCACGGTACCCCCTGACAGTCTCAGAACGAGATAGGAAGGGAATAAACAGTGAGATCAGTGAAGGCCCTTGCAGTAGGGCCCTTGGGTGAGATCTGCCTCCAGGACTTACAGAAAAGCACACACCACCATGTCCGTGCTCCACCTTTCCAAACATTGTGAGTCTGCTGCTTTTTGTCAGCATTAAATTCACTTAAATCTATTAAAAAAGGAATCAGGAGAGAGTCACTGTCAATGAACAGAAGACCAAACTTCTGAGGAAAAATTTTCTTCATCTCTCTAGAAGCACAGAATGGGAGACAATACTTCAGAAGTTTGGGAACATCTAGCAGAGCCTTACCCATTGGTTTGCTTATAGCAAAATATTACACTTGTTTCCAGTATCAATTAATGCACGCAGCTCTTAAGCTTTACACAGAGGAGTTGAATATACACATACAGAAGAGACTGCATTAAACGCAAAATAAAATGCACTTAAATTCCATTCCAAGATGGATTAACCGAGTTGAAAGAAGCAAATTTCCTTGAACTATATAGAAAGTATATTTATATTTGTTTCAGAAATATTTTCTACTTTGTATTTCATTCATCTATTTTTAAAAATCCAAAAGGCTTTACTACTTTTTGAGGGAGAAGATTTCATGGCAGATCACCGTCAGGATTTTTACCTAATTCTAATCCTTATCTTCATTTTTTTTGGTGATATGAATCCACTGCTCAGAAATAAACTTAAGACTTAAGAATATCATACGAGCAGCTTGGATTGTACCAGATACCAGAAAAAATAGTAACTTCCTGACTTTACTGTTTCACCGGGCTGCTACTCACACTCATGTCTTCTGAACCGACTGGCCCTATGTGTGGTGCTCTCTTTCTACAGAGAATATTCATGAATTAGCTTTTAGATGCCAAAGAGTACAACCTGTCTTCAGGGAGCAATTTCTATGTCTCTTTAACTTTTGTGCTTGGTATGAAGCAAATTATAAAGAGGAATGCGATACCTCGAATTTGCACACTGAAAGGTAAAATGTTTAAAATAAAAAATTAAGGACAAAACCCCTACATCAAACCGATTCAACACAGCAACGCTTGGATTCCCCTCCTCTCCGTCCCCTGTAATCAACAGGGATGAGCACTCGGTAAGAATCAGTGGTGAGAGACCTCCTGCTCCTGTCTGGAGTATAAAGAGTCCTGGTTTATTATTCTGCATTTGCATGTGGCAGCAAATGTGTAAATGTTTTAATAATACAAAAATCCCAATAGAGTGGAGGAGGAGGATATGAAAGAAAGAAATACAAGGACATTTACTTTCTTGAGCGTGAGATAGAAAGGAAAAGAGAGAAAGGAGATGACACGATAAGGGACAAAGCAAGCTTTCTGGGGTATATCTGGAAAAAGCTAGAAGAGAAATCATTAGGAAGTCCATAGTGCATCTCCAGTGATACAGTGCGGATCAATTCATTTAACACTGCCCTGTACATTTACAGAAAAGTACTTTTGATACAATAAAGGCTCATAAACACACAGAAATTGGGTTAGACCTGTTTCGAATTCCTGCCAAACAATGGTTCAGAAAAATGAAGCTCTATTTTAATTAGCTCGACTCAAGAGTGATTTGATAACAGCAGATGCTGTCTGGATGCTTTCAGCTTGATGGGCTCCACATACATGAACCTAAGAGTGGCTTTGATGCAATTAGATATCTCTCTCTCCTTTAACATGTGTTAAGCTGGGCCAGTGCCTTGTGTCTCTTTAACATCTTGAACTGGGAGGGTATTGATGCTCTTCCTCATTCTTCTCCAAATGAGGGAAGCTAAAGCAGAGAAAGCGGCTCCTTTGGGCCTTACCCATGCAGTTTCGACAACTGGAGGAGAGAAAGAAAAGGGCACCAACACACTGGCCACAACATAAGGTCTTAATATCAGATATCCTTCAACTACAAGCCACATTTCCCAGCATGTCATTTTTACAGGCTTGGTTAGTCCCAGTCAAAAATAGTGTCTGTGCCATCAATTGCTGCTTCACCTTACGGAATTTTCTGTAAAAACGAGAGAGTTTCGGTAATAATTCCGCATGTCCCTTTCAGTCCTACAGTCCCAGGAGATACTGCACACACACACTGCACTGTTAGAGCAGCTTCCATTCAGTCAGGGTACAGCTCTCCCACCATTTTCTTTCAGAGCCAACGTCTTCCATTCCTGGAAATATTTGTGCATTGACATCCCAGAGAACCCTCTGCCTTTCTGAAGTGATCTACCTACCTCACTCTGCAGCCATAAAGTACAGGCATTTGCTAAAGGACACATGCAACATAGGAGCTGCTTTAATGCATCAGGGACAAGGCTAATAGGAGGTCTTGATTTGTTAATTATCTGTCAGTTTGTCACAGCTGGGCTGCAAGGAGTGGGTGAGGGGGAATCTTTCTGCTTGGTTCTTTCTCTAAATGCTGTATTAGGCTGTCAAAACCTTCATCCCACCACAAGAGGCTGTGAAAAGAAGAGCCAGACTATCCTTTTCTTCCTCCTTTTCGCAGCAGGGTATGCTGCTTCAGATGTCCTACCCTCCCACCATGTGTCCAGAAATGTATATGGCATATATAAAATGACCTTCACATCATCACACCGTGCCCAGTTTAGTCAAGGGACATTAGCAGACCCGAGCATGATAAATCAGAAAGGAAATCCTGGTGCCAGGGGAGCACGCAGGAGGCATTTATTCTGCAAGGAGTCCTAAAGTTGCTACCTGCTTGAATCAGCAATTTCAGAGCAGGGTTTTGGAAGGCAGAAAGCTTGGCCCTTGTGAGAGCAGACAGACAGATATACATGGAGTTAGAGAGACAAAGAGGTGAAGGAGTAGCAAGATTCCTTTTCTTCTTACATCTCTGCCCCACGTAATCCTCTAAGTAGGGGAAAAAGTTCAGGCTGTGAAACGGGATAAAGCACGGAATGCCCCATGGATTCAAAGCTAGAAAAGCAGAAAGCAGGCTGTGCTATAGCAGCAGAATTTACTATAAACGCTTATGGCTCTTAAATCCAGCTAAACGTGGCCGTTAAGCCATGAGAGCCTAGGGAGATTCCCACCCACTCCTCTGTTTTCCCTGCAGGCCACGTCCAGAGCATCCCATCACTCAAGTCCTCTCCTCAACAGGCCCTGGATTATGAAAAATCCCCTGCAGGAGCTTCCCACATGCAACAGACACACCCCGTTTCTACCACCAGCGATGCTTCTCCCTTTCAGGTGTGGGAGGCTCAAAATTTATTCCAGGTACACAGGGGTACCGCATGCCTGAGATGGGAAAATTGAGGGCATTCAGCTCTGGCTTCGTACAGGTAATCAGAAGCTATAAAGTCACCTGAACTGGAAAAAATGGCCATGAGCATTACCCCAGTTCACTGCACCATTTTTAAAAAAAGGTGTCTCAAGATAACATTTGTTTCTTTTACACTTAAAACAGCCAAGGAGCCCACACATATAGTCAGAACACAAGTCAAATTCTCAAAGCAACTTTCTCCTTTGGACCATCTTCTCCTACAGTTTGGCAAAATTGGTGCTTTTCACCTCTTGAGTTAGAATCCCTTAGAACGAGCATTTCACTTTCTAATGTGATCCACCTACCGGTGTGCAGCATGTCAGCTCTATGGTTAGAATAAGAGCTACAGTTTCCTCCTCTTATTATTTAGTCCTGAGCACTAAAACAAATGATACGTTTTTTCACAGACAGTCCTACCTTCCCCAGATGTGGCCTACTGAGAAACCCATGAGAGACATCATAACCATCTATCTTTCATCAAGTAAAGTTAATAGATCCACTTTGGGTAACATTTGCAAAGCTTGTCCCTGGAAAATAAAATTTGCTGAAGTACTGCTTCTCAAACTTTACGCAAGCTTCCCTCCCTTTTGCTCTCATCTGTTGTGGTGGCTCATCCCACATTCCTCAGCTGAGATGGCAGCAAGTTCCTTCAGGAAAATGAGAGTTGCTGGAATAAATGCTAACTCTTCAAACTAGGAGGAACAGAACTCCTAATAGCAATTACAAGTAGAAAGCTGTTTACTGGCTAGTGACTTTGTGACTTCCTTTGAAGCCTTTTGCATCCCTTTGGGGGTTATAACCTAAATTTGAGAAACACTGCTTTAAGGAACTTAGCTATAAAGAGTCATAGCACTGGTGATGACAATGTGATGACATAGCATTGCTCCCCACCCCACACCTACATGAGAGTTTAGGAGCAATTTCCCAGCTGGTGGCCTCAGCCCCTTTGCCCTCCAAAGCTCTGCCCTACAGTGATACAGACTCACGGGTGTTGAGATGATGCTGGAGATAAAGACCCAGTCGCATCGATAATACAACCCATGCAGCAGTCAGCATTAATTATTGCAAACTACTATAGGGCAAGGCCTGTGTTTCTGAAAACATCTGTCTCTCAATCTTCTGGTCTTTAATAAAATCACCCTCCCAGCCATAGGGTGTAACTGGAATTGTACATACGCATGTGCATGCAAAAACATAAATGCATAAGGAGATTCAGGTCCTCATTAAAAAATGGAATAAATAAAAATTCACCACGGAATTCTGCCAGAGTCTGATTTCCAGATCTGGTTTTGCTGCATTCTTGCCCACAGCCTGCAGAGTTCTGGGTGCCTCCCTATCCTTCTCCAGCTGCACAGTCTGCTTCAAATTCAGACTTCTTGCACCTATAATTACTAGGTGCCCTGTGCCAGGCTCCTTTAATTAACCAACCCAACTCTTCTCCCTTTGGGATCAGACTAAGCTCTTTTTTATTAGTTCCATCATTAGTTCCATCAGTATCTAGGCCTAAGCAGGATACCTTATACCACGTCCTGAGTGGGGCTGTAGGGTGCAAATGACCTCCAAAGCACCTGCCTGCAGAAGAGCCAGAGAAAGCAGGGCACGAACCAAGGAAAAATGACACGAGGGGTTGGTACAACACCTTCTAAACTTTATTACATCAGCAAAAATGACACAGCTCAAAATCCTCAGGAAAATGCCTTGCACGAGGGGGACCCTGGTGGGCCCGTTAGGTGCTGCTACAGTGCTGAAGGCACTTCAATCCAAAGAGCAGAGAGGCAAGAACAGAATAAAACCCCTTACTCATCACTACACCACAGCAAACCTTGTGATTTGTGGGGCTCCAAGAAAGAGTCGAGCATTCCTGGAGAGCGCTATTTCCCCACACCTCACTCTCTCCAACTGACACTGCCTTACCAACAGCTAGGATGGAGTCTGAATTACAGGTCTGTGACTGCCCTAGAAGAGGAGAATTCCCATTTCACTGTTTGTACTTAAGACTCCATGTTCCTGTCTCCCAGAAGAACTGGTAGATCAGAGCCCAGATACTGTTCAAACAGTTCTTTTTCCTCCCTGCATGGTAACACGGAACCTCTTGCAGGCAGTTTCTTTAGCATTTATTGGTATTATAGACAAGACTCTTTCATTCTCTGCAACTGTTTCACCTATTTCTAGCCAAAACGCAGCACGACCGCAAAAAAAGAAATGGCAAAATGCACAGTGGCCTTTTCTGGACCATAAGATACTCTGTATGTAAGCATTCATGCGTGTGGTGGAGAAAGAATGGGAGGTGAAAAGCAAAGAGCTGCCTAATGCCTTGGGATTTCTTAGGACAGGCGGTCACTCTAGTTGCACAGCTTGACTTCCCTGGAGAGTTTTCTCAAGGAGAAACCAGCCATCGATCTTGGGACACACAACTTCCAGGACCGCTCCTTATCTCAGAACAGCTTCTGCCACGAATTCCTGAATGCGCTTTAATGTTTAAATTATTAAATGCATTAATGTATTTACATTATTCAAGTCTTATGTGCATTTTTCTAAGATAATTTATGTATAAGAGTTTGAATGTCCATGACTGTTAATGTCTACAACCCTTCCTGTTCATTATTGATTCTGGAAGGGAAAAAAAAAGGCAGTGTTTTAATGCCTTATTTTTAATGTATTAAGAGTCTGAATAAGTGCATTCTCTTTTTTCTTTTGTAATTTCATAATTTAAGTAGTGCATTTATTAAACTGACACAGTATGAATTGTGGTGAAGTCTGGCACAGGTCCATGCTGCCAACGCAGCCCAACCGACCATCACGCTACTCTGCAAATCAAGTACAAGCTCAGCTCCTCTTACGCCAGCTTTTACTCCCCACCTGAAACCAGAAGGCACAGAGATTACAAAGAAGTCTTTTTAAAATACATTTTCTTTGCTATTTACATGGCTTTTCTCTGTCATCTCCATTTTAAGTCAGTGAAAGTTTTCTTATGCTATTGATGAACTGTTGCAATGCAAACCTGTTTTGTCAATGAGCTCTAACACACATACTACGGTTTAAAATTTCTACGGTACCTTTCAAGCCCAGTAGCTCCAATGCTCTTCAAAAACCTAAACTGCACATCATTTTGTTGTTTCTACACCGCCACTGCACATATCACAGAACCAAAAATTTGCCCACAGCTCAATGTTCACAGGCACGTGATATACAGGAATCAGGTCAGCTCCGCTGTTGAACCACTGTCACTCTAGAGCAGGATGTAAGAGCTGCTCATCAGTAGCTGGCCATCTTGCACGAGTTTGGGACAAGAACGCTACAAAAGGCAACAGAAACTGCCAAAAAAAAAAAAAAAAATCGGCTACCACTCAGCAGAGCAACCTCCACGCACTCCACCCACACATAAATGGTGTTGTATGGACATGTACTTTATATATAAATTATGTGTAAATGCCTTAGATGTTTATAGCCAAAAATACTACTTTCAAAGTCCAGTTTTTACTGCCAGGCAGCTCCACTGCCAGCTGAGGCTCTACAGAGCAACAGTGACACCCGATGGCTTTCAGCTTCACCTTCGGACACGTATTCCCTGCGAGAAGAATCCAGGGGCTCCATTTCCTCCGTCAGCACGGTGGCCCCAGCTCAAATCACCTATCAGAACAGCTCATCAAGAAGCTGCACTGTAGAGAGATAAAACTTGCTGTACGTAGGCACTGTATGTAATTATGAGTGTGTGCATAAGCTTCACAGTACATTCTGCATAATTACAGCCTTGCCTGGCACAGTTGCCAGTGCGAGCATGAACACACACGCACACACATAATGTATGCACAATATTGTGCATATGGACTTGGGAAAAGACAGAGAACAGTGAAAGTTGCTGGCTGTTGTTTTAAGAGCTGACTCTGCCATTTCTAAGGTTAAGTTTGTGTTTTTTTGCTACTCATTACCATTCTTTAACTGTTACAATTTATATCAGCATATAATGTTAAATAATTACAGGGAGCGGAGCTCACTCTAGCGAGGATATAAATGCGCTGTGGGATTCTACAGATTTAAACAAATAACACTCACAGCAGGGGGTGAGCAGATGAATTAGCATTAATATCCTGCCTGGGAGATCCCAGTGCAGTGTTATGGCTTAAATACAGATCTTTTCTGTAACAGTCAATATGACAGCTACTAGCAATACAGCCCGGCACAATCACCAGTCAATATAGTAGCTGCAGCTAAAAGAATGCCCTTGTAATAATCCATACAGCAGCCAGTTAAAATAAATAACTTCCCTTTAACAGTCTATATCGCAGCCAACTGCATTAAAACCTTCCCTTTTAAGGTCTATACAACAGTCAGCTAAATGGAAAAATTGGCATCCCTTCTGGCAGCTTCGGAGGGAAGTCAAGCATCGAATGGGCCAGGGACTGAATTCTCCCCTCATCTCTTGGGGGCGAGGCGGGTCCCTTCCATACCGTGCCGGTGGGGAATCCTGCAATGCTGGATTTAAGTCTGGTGAGAAGATGATCTGAGCCTCCAAAGTCATCACTTCACTATGTTCCACAAGCAATTACATTTACTTTAACAAATACGACCAAAACCTCTTTCTCTCCTGATCAGAACAACGAATCAGGCAGACCACAGCTGCCCAGCAACAGCCAGCACATACATGCACACTTCCCCAGCGTCAAGGAAACACACGTTTTCTAGCACTTTTACCATGAGAGAGACGTCCCACCTTTGCCTAAAAGCAGAACCCAAACTTGAACTCTCCATTTCAAATCAGTAGCTGCTTTTTTACTCCCTAACAAGAAGCAACAGGCTGAAGTAGGCTAGGAGTCTACCTTCCTTGGACCACACCACAGCACTTCATTTTGCAATAACAATTGCAAAAGACCATCATATAAATCATTATAGCAACGGTTACAAAGCATCCAAATCTGAAAACTGAACTGGAGAAAAAATCCATGACCACAACAAATTCTGTCCTAACGCCACCACACGCAGTTTTTTATATCCAGGGTCAAATTCTGTTCTCACATATATAGATTTTATACTGGTGTACCCCCATTTTGCTGTGATGGAGTGGCTGCAGATTCACACTGTGAATTAATTGACCTGCAAAATAAACCTGCAGAACTTGGACAAATTAAAACAATGCTTCTTGAGGCAAATTAGAAAGTAAACCACAAAAAACTCATAAAGCACTTAATACTGAGCTTATAGTTTACAAACTGTTGTACAAGCATAATAAATCTCTAGAAAATGAAATGTGTAGGTATTTTCATTTTTTCCATACTGCTGTGAGATTTTATTGATAGGGAATTCTGCCTAAAATACTGCACTTGCTAGCTCCTTACAAAAGAAAGGAGACAGACGACAATTTTGGTAGAAATTGGAATGATAGAGCAGGAATGGCATTTATTTAAAACTGCACAAATGAAAAACATCTGCCTGATTTCTTTTTAAGAAACCTGTCCCTTTGGGTATATATTAAAAAACATAAACATAAACCAGGGGCCTACAATCCCACCAGATGTTTAGCACCTGGAGCCTTTTCAAGTAATTGATTAAGAAAATAAATATTTTTTTCAGGTAACAGGAAAAAGTTATCTCTAAAATCTTTCACACTGTGAATGCTTTAATTTTTTCTATCATGGGTTTTAAGGGAAGACTGCAGCTACAAACACATTCCAGCTTCTAGCCTCCCAAATTAAAAATAAATACACACCACCCCTACTCCAGAAGTCATGGTTTGAAGCTTTGACCATATTTTGCAAAATGACAGTTATTAAAAACAACAAACACGCATCACAGTGAGTCATCTGGTTTCCAACTTCTGAGTCAAAAGGGGCTGATTCCACACAAACTGAAACCTGGCTCTCGGACTACTTGCATGTTTAACGATTTGTATCTCTGCACCACAGCTTCAGAACAGGATGTGGAAGAAAAGAATGAAAAGGAGATGGGAGAAAAGGGAGGGGAGGGGAAGAAAAAACCCACTTCTTTACTGGTCCCAGTGTCACTGCAAATAAAGACCATGTCAAGATTTAAACCATAATAATGGAAAGGCTATAAAGGTCCCTGCTATAATGTTTCCTCTGATATTCCCTTTCATAAGTGCTCTCTTTATGTTGCATGCTTTGCAATAATACATGTAATGTTTGTGAACTAGCCCCGCCGGGGAAGCTCTATCATATGAAGCTTCACAGAATATAACATTAGAAGCCAGACAATTCATTTACCAGTTCCTCAACTTTTGTTAGCTGCACCTACCTTCTTCAAGAGAATGCAACAAACATGAGGAGACAAGTAACCTAAAGCAACCTCCAAGTACATTTAGCTGCAAACAGATCTGTATGTACCAAAACACGGACACGCAGTACGGAGCTACCTCTTTTGCCAAAGCAAAACCTTTCTGACTAAGACTAAAAGCCTCTCCCCAGATCCAACGTGTCTAAGCAAGAACCCGGAACTTGTTCACAGCCATGCCAATCGGATCGATAGCATGCCCAACTTCCTCTTGGCAGAGACAGTGAAGAAAGGCAGTGCCGAGAGAATCCACACAACGGATCCCTGCCAGCACCAGCACAGCGAGCCTGCTGATGGCAGAGCACAAACACATGCACATGGGGTACGGATTGCAACACCTTTTTCATTCTGCATGTGCACAGCAAGACCCACTCACTTCAGGTAACAGGCAAGGCTACGCAAAGCTCAGCTCTGCCTTCCCAGGAGGAATGACTGGCAGCAACCTGAGGCACCTGCGTGCCTGCAAGAGAAGTATAGAGAAGATCAGTCCCTCCGTAAGAATTTAGGGGCATACTGGAATCCCACGGGGCTTTAGTCCTGAATTTTTCAAGTGACCTTTGAAGCACACCGGATGCTCGGTAGCTGACCATTAGACTGAGAACTACATCCATCTTTACAGAATTGTGGCAACCTGATGTTGAGAGAGGAGTTGACAAAAATATAGCGGTGGGAAGGGCGGGGGGGGCCAGGCTCATCTCAGTCTTGACTGTAATTCTCAATCACTGCACAGAAAGTATTTATATCCTGTTGGCAGCATGTGTAACCAATGCGACTCTTCGTGTCAGAGCTGTCAATTACGGGCTTGACTTATGAGGAAAGATTAAATGAGCTAAATATGTAGAGCTTGGCTAAGAGACCAGGCTGGGGGTGGGGGAAAGCACAAGTGATGTGATAACTGTCTGCAAACATCTGAAGGGTGCAGATGCTTAAGGAGGAAAGGAATCACTTAGGGTGGCACACAAAACAAACAGGAGAAGCAAGCTGGAAGACACAGGAAATTCTCACTGTATAGAAGGGAACTCCATTCCAGCAAAGCTGTACACTGCTGTAGGACTGTGTCCCAAGGAATACCATCATTTAGGCCATTCAGATGCTTGACAACATGCTAGGAAGTTGACAGCAGAGGAAAATCCTGCTCTAACCAAAAGATAAAACAGATAATGCAAAAAAGCGGGGCATATTGTGAGTGTAGCTGATGATACGAAGCTCTCTCTCTTGCTTCTCTCCAGCTGTAAAAACCTTTCTCTAAAAACCTATAAATAACTTCATTGTTACTTTTGCAGAAAGGCAAATGCCAGAGTAGCAGTGATGTGTTACGCGATCACAACTGAGAAGAGGACAAAGTCTGTACAGAGAAGAGCTATGTAAACACACACACACAAAACCAAGCAATCAAACAAAATCTATTAAGATGTTTGGAAAGATTTTCAGTGTAAGTGACATATGGAGAAACACAAGACACATGAGAAGCAAGGAAAGTCTCTTCTCCAGTAAGGTGGTGAAGAACTCCAAATCCAAGCACTATACCAACTCTCAGGTTCATCATCTGGCAAATCTTGGATCTGAAGGTGCTGGCACCAGAAGCGTCTGACGGATGCACTGAAGTTGGGGACAGTTTTTCCAAGTTCTTGAATAAGCCATTCTGCCTTTTGTGCCCCAGCTACCTTACTTTTTAACGTGATGAAGATGCAACATATCCTTTGCTCTGAGGCACAACAAAGATGCCGTAGATATTGCAAATTCTTTCTTACTCTTTTTGATTGCAGTAACAATGACACAGGCAGCATCTGGATACAGGCAAAAGGAGTCCAACTGCTCAGTGGTATTAGAGGTAGGAGAGGAATTAACAATCTCTAGCAACACTTTCCAGATTAGGAATTTAATAATGTGGAGTCAAGAGGCACTACAAAGAACAAGTCTCCCGCACAAAGTTATTTCAAGAAGCTGAAAAAGCAGACACTCCTGTGAAGTTCTTCAGCTGGTCCCTCCTCTCCCCAAGCAGAAAGAACTGCGGGCCATTGCTGCCCTCTACAAGCTGTTCTGCACATAGCATGTTTGTCACACACGAGTAGCTGAAATGATACGATTATCTCACCTTGATCCCATAACCCCCTTCATCACCAAAGTGGACACTGTGCAAGCACCTCTTTGCTGTTTGCCATCACCTTTTTAAAATTAATAGGTAGACTTTCCAAGAGCTGGGATGCACACAAGTGCTCCCAGTTTTCCTCACCAGGCGAAGAACTGGGCAGCCGACCAATACAGAACAGCTAGGTAACAGCAAAGCAGGCCACAATCTGTAAGATGTAACGTGTTTAGACCTCCAAAACATCATGTGAACATAAACAAAAAAATGAAATTCATTTTTCTCAAGAGGAAAATATCAAGTAATGCTAACTCCTGTGTGTCAGTGGTTTTTGCAATGTCACAAAGCACTGTAGCTTCCATTTTACCTTCAGTGAGATCTGGGATCCCTGGGAGTCAAATCAAACCTAACATTAAAAAAGATTATAACCTAACTCCCAGTACTTTAATTTCCTTGCATGTTTTGTAAAGAGCAACTTAGAGCATTAGAACTATCTCAAAACCATCTTAAAAGTCTTCTGACCAGTAATGTTGGTCTGTCTGAAAAGCAAGTAGGAATTGCTTTCAGAGCTCTCTTCTGCCCAAGTGTAGAGCAATGATTCCAAGCTGGTAACTCACCACACTGTCAGTAATAGCCAATGACTGTTCCTCTCCTAGTTGTTACGCTGCCTCACCCACCGGCTCGAAAGTGTCATTTAACCTGCAAGCTCTTAGGGACAGGCAAAGCCATTATTACATTTTGTACAGTCTGATAGGGTCTTAACCTGCTTTGGCCTGTAACTACTTCAAGTTTCCAGCTTTCATACATTAACACATAATGCTACAACAGAAGTTATATCCCAAACTATTACAGTCCACCCTCTTTAAATTGGGATTTGAAAGAATTCCAGGAAAACTTTCCCATTGACCTCAAACAGGCAATTTAACTTGGCATGACAGTGTTCCTTTAACTATGCTCAGGAAGTAAATTTGCATCTGCCTGCCTTGCACCTATTAATATATTTGTCTAAATCAACACAGTAAAAGGAATTGACAGATTAAGAGAGTACATTCTGCATGAACAACAAAAGAAGCCAATGGACACACAGAACTAAGAGACAAAACCAGGCAAAAAAAAAAAGTAAGTCTCAAACTTATCAGAAGGTCAAACGCAAGAGAGATCTGCTCAGTAAATGAAAGAATTCTCTTTGCAGCAAACCAAAGGATATTGCGTAAGGTAGTCACACATCTCTGGCTCCCTGTTCCTGGCGCAATAACACCAAAACCTGCACAGCAATTACCCTCTACAGCATGAGAGAATTATTGGCCGGCACTAGGAGCCCATGGCAACGCATTCAGGACCTCCCCAAACAAACCAAACCACTATCACAGTACTAGGGTTACTGCCTGCACGGGAGGTCACAAAGCTGATAGTCTCTTTCTCTCCTGCTGACAGTGGTAAATTATCCCGACTAATGTTTCGCTGGGGGCTATAAGTTAGTTGCCTACTGATTCTGACTGTCCAGAAATCCCCTCTGGATAGATTTACTTTCAGAGAATCATTCACTGTAGGCCACCACTCCAAGCAAACCCATTGTGGCAGACAGAAAATTTGTACAGTAAACAGGTATAAATCTTGTCTTAAACAACAAAGAGATGGGAAAACGGAAAACAGAAGCGTGGTGAGGAGTGTCCCTCCAGTACACTCCAGTCCCTCGTATCATTTCTGGAAACAGAAGTACTTCTAAAAAAAAAAATCTAGACTAGGACCTTTGAACTTTAAAAGAAAGGACAGGGTTACTACATGGTATGCCTTGTATAAGAACGTGTTTCAGAAAACATGGTGTGAGTTTTCCAGTGAAAATCCCTCATTCACCAGAAAAGCAGTCAAAACCAGAAAAAGCATAAACTAAAGACATAGCAGTATTATACAATCACTTTAAAAAAAATGTGTTGCACATAAAAGCTTTTCATGTTACCTTGTACCTTTCAACAGCCTGTATAAAAGGGAATAAAATGTCCATATTTCAGTGCTAACTGCTATCGTCTGCAACAAGAAACAAAAATTAACAGCACGTGCTAAAAATACAAGAAGAAAAGTTAAATAATCCTACTAAAGAAAATATCCTGCTCCTCACACCATGATCCAGGTCATTTGTAACTTAGTGAGAAACCAAGCGATTGTTTTACATTTACAACCAGTACTTTTACATTTACAACTAGTACTTCTTCCAGACAGCAAGTGCCAGCAAGGGAATGAGTATGTTTTGTGACAGGAAAAAAGAAATAAAACCAACAAACAAGCAGTTCATGGAAAGGCCTCACTTACAAGCTCTGCTTCCTTAGGTTCTTCCTACAACCCAGGCTCATGTTAGAGGCTCTCACATGTATAACCTTCCCAGCTGTAATTTAGACTGCAGCAGACTTGGGAGAAAGCAAAGGCCAACAGCAAATATATATAAGCTCTTGAAAACATCTCAAAAGCAGCACTGAATGGTTAAAAAGCTACAAGACACTGCTAGGTAGAGACAAAACAAGCTAAAAATAGAAGAAAAAAAGATTATAGAGGGAGAAATTAGACCAAAGAAACAAAGACTTGAGAAGAAAAGAAAAAATTAGAAAAAAAATTTCTAATGCTTCAACTTCAAAGATAGGGGGTTTGTCCTATAGTCACATCTTTTGCACACCCCAGGACTTTGCTCTGAGTGGCTGCAAAAAGACAAACCTATTCCAGTTGCACAAGTGCTCAGAGGATTATCAGAGGCGGCTGCACATACAAGCAAAAAGAGATGCAGCAGTGCTCACTGCTAAGCTGGACTCAAGGAGAAGGTGATCCCGCACTGACGATGACAAACGTGGCTGTAAACAGCAGCAGAGCGAGATGCTGACACTCTGCTAACACAAGGTTACACTTCCCACTACGGAGCTACACGGCAAATTTTAATGGGCCAAGACCGACAGCTAGGGAAATGAGTGTCCGCTCTCTGCTGCAAAAATTACAGCTTTTCCCATCCCCCTCCACCTCATTCTCCCCTGTCAGTACTGTAACACAATGACCTCTTGTTAGGGAGTATTTTTCAGTTGGGACAGTTTATTGTAAGGACACCAGATAACCCAAGGGACTAATGGCACGGACGAGGAGCCCCATATCTCCAGTTTGGTCGGGCTCCATTCTGAAGGCCTCAGTAAGGCCGTAAACCTTAGCAAGGTATGCTCTGAAAACCCAAAATGAAGGACACAATATGATGTGTCACATTGCACCTGCTACACAATCTTGCAGAATGTTGAAGTCCTCTTGCAAACAACTAGAAATGGTTGCTTCTCCCAGATTCCTGAGGAAAGCAGCAGGCTGTTTGGGTACGAGTACAAAGAAGATGGTGCCACTGAGCACAGAGCAGAGGGTATTTAGCACCTTGTAGGATACAGCATCCATTAGAATCCCAAATACAATACAAAACGAGTTTGAGTCTATAATGACACCTGCTGATAGAACGCAAGATGTTGTAACGCTATTGCTTTCTCAAACTTGTGCGTATCACCACTGATACGTTCCCCACAGGTCTCAGTCCTATGAAGCACTGAGTGCTTTCAGTCACCACTTAAGTCAAAAAAGGTGAGGGGGTACAGAGCAGAATTTGGTCATTAGACTCTTTTCTCTCTCCTCCAGATTCTCTAAGTCTTCTTCAACACCAGAGTCGAAGTTGGCAACGATATGACTAAGCACATGGCTTTCCCATATAGAGTAATTTGTTGAATGCATGTCACAGTTTGTTCTGGTGGTTCCGTAAACACTTTTGTGATGTGGCACCATGGGCCTACAAGTCCACTCTACGGACCGAAATCTCCTGCCTGCATCAGAAGGCAGCACACTGATCCTGGCTCCAGAGAAGCCAGAGTAGTGTGGTGGAAGTTAGGTCATCTGGCTCACAGAACTGAACTGCTCATTTAATAAGGCTTCTACAGATGCTCAGATGGAAGCAATAATGACTCCTAAGAAAACATGACAAAGACTGTGAGAGTTTAATATTAAAAAAAAAAACAATTAATGAAAAAATAAGGAGAAAACCTCCACCTTTCAAAGGGCTCTAATTAGCTCACATGCAAGACTCGCCACTGTGAGAGTAAAGTTTACGCTGGAGTTCTTTAAATCTATTAGTATTTTATGTGGTAGGAATATACACTTATACAGAAAGACACAGAACTGCTGTGTGCTTCCTCTGAGCAATTTTCAGTTGCATATACAGTAAGAAATTAATTAAATCAAAAGCAGTGTTGGAATCTGCCTTGACAAAAAGAATGAACAGCACAGGCTGTGATGATCGGCTGCCTGCTATGACCTTCTAAGGCGGGGAGCAGGAACCAACTCCAAAAAATCCAAAACCATCACAAAGCACACGGTGTCACTAACAACTTCAGGTAATCTCACATACAGATATCTGTGCATTTAAGGGATGGCACAGTGTTACTAGACTAGAAAGATTTTCACTGCAGAGTTTAACAGCATTCACAAACAACCCTTTCATTAGACGATCCTTCCCAGTTCACAGTTGCTACTCACATCTCTCTCCTTTAAAAATCATCTCCTGGGTTCTCCAGATAAAAGTCACAAGGTAAAAATACTTTGATGTAGCCAGTGCCACACCATTATGGGAAGTATTTGAGTCTTCTCACTGCAAACAGCTCGTACTCACTACGATCACCAAATGAAAGCCAGAGAAGAAAGCCAATTAGAGCTTTATATGTTTAGGACAATAACACAGGCTATGATTTTTGGCAAAGTTTTGACTGAGTTATAGATGGCTGAAGAGAAAGAAAAAAAATTAAAAGGTTGTTAAAAAAAATATACGGCAGCTCCAGAGAGTTGTGGCTCACTTCCCATTCTGTGTCACCATAAAAGAGAAAACAAAACCAGGTTCCCTTAGTTATCCTCATCCACAAAAAAACCCAGAGCTCTTTTCCAAAACGGTTCTAGAGTGAAAACATTGGATCACATGCACTGCCAGCTGCCAGACACTTCTGAGCTCAGAGTGCATCTGAATATAAAGACAGCTTGAAAGAGGTCTCTGAGCAGCAGAGGGTTTTTTTATTAGACAATAGCTCTGAAAGTCTCACTTTAAATTATGCCGCAGGTCTTTGTCTTCAGACTCTTACTAAAAAAGCACTGATCAAGCGCATACGTTGCACACACTTAGGACAGGCAGTTCATGCTCAAGGACAGCTCGGTGGCCTAGGTGACCCACTAACCCCAGAAAGACAGGGGTTATGGTTACAGGTCAGAATTCAGAGGTCAACAGCAGGGCAACGTAAGGCAGTTTACACGTTTTCCACAAAGTACCAACTCCTTAGACAAGCAAAACAATGGTTGCAAAATGACACAGCAAAGAGAACAACTTACGGATTTTATATTATATTATATTATTAATAATACGCAAGAAATTACATGCTGCTTCTTGAAGAACTTACCAGCGGCTCCCGAGAGGCTGCATTTTCAGTTGCAGGGCAGGAGCCAGCCTGTAAAGCAAAAAGAAGAGTGAGGTTACATTGCCACCTGATGGACACAGTTACAAATACTCGTCTACTAAGACAACTCTTGCTATGAGCATGATTTAGGCAGACACACTGGTTTCAGTAGCAGCTCTGTGACGGACCGAAGACAAAAAGGTGAGAATCATAAAAAATTTTACTTCCAGCAGTGCCCATTTAAAACAACAGGATACACAGAATCTGCACAGCTTGCTTTAGGGAGACAGAGAGACTACCGAGAGATGTCATGAAAGAAACCTTCACCCTAACTCAAATTCAGAAATAACACAGCACGGTGAACAAGCACAGCATGAAACTGGGACTCCTTCTGCTAAACTCTTGACTGCAACACTCGTCACACTGCGTGGTGTGAGACAGGACGGTTCATCTTGCCCACTAGGAAAGGGTGGCACACAGGAGGAGAGCGAAACTATTTGATTAAAGCAGGACAGCAAGCCAAAGATTGGACTGGAGCTTCCACCCTCCAGGCTCACCTGCACTTTTGTTTATATTCACTCATTTGTCAAGAAAAGGCATAACATTTCAGCACAGTCCCACTTTTTACGGAATTACTCTCTGTGCTTTTCTTCTCGTGCCAAAAAAACAAAAAAAAGCAGTTTGATCTCTCTGTAACTACCATCTACCAGTTCTCCCAAGGTAGAGACACCTAAGTAAATAGAATAAACTTATCACGGTCAGCCATGTGGAAGTGACATGATGTTAACATGGTCTAAACCATATTGCCTTCAATGTGGCTTTTTTGTGTTACGAGATGTGACACATACTGGTTACCTCCACAGTACAAAAATGCAGTTTTATTCATAATGAAGACAAGCTTTGAGGCTCAGTTAGAAGAAAAGGGATCCTATTTGCTGAGTATAGGGAAAGACAAAACCTTCAGACGATAGCACAGAGGTCCTTAAGTGACTTTCCGTCCTTCAACTGTGCTCATCACTTAGGCAACACACCATACCTTCACAGCATCTCAAGATTTTTTTCCCATCTACAAAATAAGCAAAAAATATAGCTAAAAATGAGCATTTACCACAAGAGGGTGCCAGAAACTTAAATATACTGGAACTTGGCTGCTTCCAGACATCACTAAGACCCAGCCAGATGTCACAGCTAGGCAGTGATTCTCTAGAGAGGCCCTTAGGCTCCTCATCTGCAGTCATCATGATTTTCGTTACTCCACTACACACCTGCAAAAATTTCAGCCACTAAGAATTCACCTGACATAAGCACTTCAAATACCAGCTACTGTACTGGAAGTCACACTGTCCACTCTTGTCTGTAGTGGAAACAATGTTGTGTGACACCAAGAAAAGGGCACTTCAACCTTGTCAGGTCACTGGCTTGCCATTTTTATATGCACCATATGTCTGCCTTCAAATTTTTTAGAGCTGAATGAAAGAAATATAATGAACAGTCTCAAGATCCATCCACTTCCATACGGAAAACATACGAAAATCAACACAAGACTGCAGCTTGCATGATTTGCTCTTCTCTAGCTTGTTTTGAGGAAAATTCAAAGCACTTTAACTACTTAAGCTGACTTTGCAAAGAGAAAAACTACAGATGTGCGGTACAAACAGTAAAGTCACAGAGGCACAAAGGAAACCATTACAGAACTCGCCTCCTCAGAAAACTCAGAGCATCCGACGTACTAGAGCCTGTATGTTCTGCACTAAGGAGCTGCACTAATTTTTATGGACTGTCGCTCCAAGCAAAATTTGGCCAACCTGGGAAACTGCTCAAAGAAGAATCTGAAATGAAGCCTAGGTTACTGCAGAAAAACATATATTACATTCTCTTGAGCCTGAAGACAAAGAGTCAGAAGTTTTGACGTGTGCTAGCACATAACCTGATGACATAGGTTAGATGGATAATCTATGGTACTCTGACTGCACTGTCCAAAGCTTGTTTTAAATGAGATCTTCACTTTCCTTTCAGCAAGATTTCCAAGTACAAAGCACAGCGTAACAGCAAAGGAACCAGTCTCATAAGGTAGGGGACAGTGACCCTCCAGAACGTGGCAGCTCTGAGACAAGTCAGGGAAGATTCCAGCCTTTCCACACAATGGCTGTTCAATTGTCCATATCTAATGAACACAATGAACATCACGGTCCAGAGACCATTTATCTTCATCGTAAACCATCCTTTAAGGCAGAGAATCCAGAAACTCAAGGGTCAAGAGCTACATGCAAGTAGGGAGGAAAATTTACCTCTACATTGACTAACAATGCAACTAGGGAAATTAAGCCTCTGCAGCAACAAATCAGGTATTTTTTAACATCTTTTAAATCTGCTTTAACTACTTCCTCACACGAAGAACCCCAAGTCGGTAAAATGGTCTTTGGAAAGAAAACAAGTAAGATTTGCACATTTGTACTCTCTTTGCTTCACCACTAAACCACATGTAAGAACACCACCAAGTATAAAAGATGTTGGAACACCAATGCATTCTGTTCACCTTATCATCTCTTCTTTCTCAGTCTCTCACACTAAATTTAAATATAGTCTGGTTTTAGCATAGTGAGCCGTTCACTGTTATAAAACAAACAAGAATCCCACATACAGCATCCACTCTGTCTGTCCTACCTCCATGGCTGCGCTACCGTTTTGGTACCAAGTCAAATTCAGCCACTGACTTTAACAACCTCAAGACTTTTACAGACCAGCTACACACCAACTTCCAGGCTACAGGATTCTCAGCTTCTGCACATAATTGTACAGATAATCAGGTACCATTCTGTGTCCCAAACTAAGCAACTTGGAAAAATCTAGAAATATATATCTAAACCAACAAAATACTTCCAACCAACATTAAAGAATTCCAATTTTTCTCACAGTGCAGAAATCAACAGTTAAATGGAATGCCAGAGGACTGGGTTGCTGGCTGGCTGAGCCAAGAAGACTCACCAACATACTGGCAAAGCATTTAGCATCAAAGAAAGACTGATAGCCAAGAAAAATCATAAATTACTGCTTCTGATCAGAGGCTATACCATCACCTTGCTCCTCCCATTCATTTACTGTAAGAAGTAGTAAAGAAGAGACTGGATCTTTTCTTCCGTTTATTTTTTAGTAAAGACATTGCTAAAGCCCCAAGGAGCACAATTTCTAAACAAAACCGAGTATTTTAAAATTTCCAGTGGAAATGTATATTGCCTTTAGATTATAACTCTAATTATTTCATTTGAGTCCCCCCTCCCCACAATGCTTGAGGCAATATATTCCTTCATGAGAATGAGAAAATTGAACTAAGAAAAAGAGATAATAAGCCAAAAGATATCTGACGCTCCCTTTTCAGCATCTGAACTAACTAGATTTGTAACAGAAAACACAACGGGACCCAAACATAAATATATGAAGCAGCTACTTATAGCTTTATGTTGAATGCTGGCAATAAACAAATATTATCAGCCGTAGAAAGCAAATATTTTTTTAGATTCTTTAAATGTTAGCGTGTGATAGGGACATTTTACCTGCATTGGTAACTGCCAAAACTGCAATGATTGCATAAGAGGAGTGGTATTTACTTTCTGCCAGACTAATATAAATATTTTCATTGCTTTGTTTTATTCCAAAACTGTCCCCCGAAGAATTTATTTACTGTGCTATATATCTTTCAATTACACCCCCTTTTTTCTGGCCAAAGCTCAAATCTCACCCAAGCCAACAGAATCTGCGAGCACTGAACACTTCTCAGCTGAGTTCTGGAAGCAGACTGTGCAGCCAGGCACATACTAGATGGTTGAAGATGGGGATATCTGTCACGAGCAGGCACCGATAGCCTTGGATAGGCAGAACAACCCTTCTGTCTCCACACAAGCACACAATGGGGGGAAGGAGGAAAGAATATACAAGCAGGGCTGCTCCTGGTGTGTGCGTGGAGGGGGTAAATACTAGTGTGGTTACCCTTTAGCTGAACTTGAGTGTTAACTCACGTACCTGAAGCAAAGCAAACCATGAGAGCTGCCCTTTAAACTATATCCAGACCCAAGAGTACTTGAATGTTTCTCAGGCAACCGCATTTGCCAATGAACCAGACTTCTTTGTCAGAAGCTCCTAGCCAACGGCCTTGCAGACTGCCCAAGTGGCTTGTGGATCAATCGCAGGCTGTTTCACTTTTTCTCATTCCAAAAGCACTCACTCAAAGCACGAGGAATGGACTTCACCTCGAGCTGATGAAAGTGCAGAGCTGATGCAAAACTGCCCAGCAAGCCTATTGTGAGTTTGGTAACTTGGCCTTTCACAACCTAAGAGGAGATCAGTTGGTCCGAGTATGAATTTTATATGATTTATTTCTATTTCAGTATAGTTTAAGAACATTCCTTCCAAACCCTGCCTCCTCAGTCCAAAATAAAAGGATCAACACAGAGGTTCACAATGATTTAGTCAAATCCAGATAGATTTAAATGATTGCAGATAAAAGCATGTCGGTGGCAGACTTTGCTCTATTTTCTCCCCTGTTGTTGAAACAGCCAGACCTTTCAGCTCCTGCCAGCTGCAGGAGGGTCTTCTGTGGCCACCTAAGGGATTTCATAAAACTCCGTCTGTCCTGGTGAGATGGGAAAGCTGTCAGGAGGTCACTGCCCTTGAGGTAAGTAGAGTTTGGAATGAAATACAAGCCCAAGCAAGCCAATGCGAGTGACCAGAAACCTACGCTGTGTATCTACATCACACTGCATTTTTCTCCTCTGGCTCTCCCATTCATTTCAGGCCCCGGTTAAAAAATATCTTAAACTTTTAGTACGTTTCTTGAGCATGTACTCAATCCAGTAAACTTACACTTGCCCATTCAGTTTCTGACACAGCTGATGTTACACCCACCATTGCTTTGCCCTTTCATGCCGCTGCTTCGGGGATCTTCCTCCCCTGCAGTTGCAAAGCACAAACAAGATTTTGTCCAAGTGGTGCTCCACCTCATTTCAAAACCCAGTTGACACATAAACTACCTCCCTTCTCTCTGCCTGTGGAATTTTTACTTGTAATTTTTACTTTTTTCCCCCCTCTGTTCAGGTGCTTTATTGAGCTCCACATACAGACCCCGAAAAGCCAACCAGACCCCAAAACGCCAACCTGCCTCCTGCCCGGGGCCCGGCCGGCTCTTCCCGCCAGCGCAGCCCCCGGCCGCCGGGTGCAGCCCCCGCCTCCACCCGGGGCCAGACGCCACGAAACCAGCTCCCCGAAACGCGAAGCTCCCGCCGGGCACAGGGGGTGAGGGCAGTGCCCGGGCGGACCGAGCCGCTCCGCGGGGCCCTCCCCGTTAAGAGTCGCCCCGGCCGCGGCTTCACCCGGTCGGCAGCCCCTCGCCGTGCGAAGGCAGGGCCAGGCGCACCTCGGGGAGCCGCTGTCACCGCCCGCCGCCTCCCGCCGGTGCCGCCGCTCTCGCCCGCGCTTCGGCGGAGACAGGGCCTGAGGCGGCGCGAGCCGCCCCTCGCCAGCGACCGGTACCGCAGGTGCGGGGGGAGGGGGGGGGGGAGGGCGGCACGCGGGCGGCAGTTGGCGGGAAGGCCTCGCGCGCGGGGCGGGAAGCGGCGCGGGCCGGTACGGCCTCAGCGGGAGGAGGAGGCGGCGGGGTGCGTGTGTTTGAGGCGGGGGGAGGCAAGTTGAGGGGGAGGAAGGCATTGCTGCGACGCCCTCTCCTCGCCCGCTCCCCCGCGGAGGCGGCGGCGGCGGCGCCCTCGCCCCACCCCGTCCCGCCCGTCCCCTGCCACCCGCTGCCCGGGCAGAGCGGGCAGAGCGCCGGCCCCGCTCACCTGGCTGGGCTGCTCCGCTTGCTCCGAGGAGGCCATCTTCCCAGGCCCGGCTAATCCATCCCCGCCCAACCGATGGAACGCCCTCAGCGGCCCTTCCCCGCGCGCCGCGGGGCCCCCAACCGGCTCGCGCTTGCAGGCAGAACTAGTCGAACGCCGGGGCACCGATGCGCCCGGCGAGGAACCAGTCCTGCCTTGAGTTTCCGGCCTCTGCGGCCTCCCGCCGGGACGGCAGCCAGCGGGTGGGCCGGCTCGGGGCAGGGCTGCGGAGAGCGAGCCACGGGCTGCGACACTGCGTGGGCTGCAGCGTCCTGCCTTGCCTGGCAGAGAAGTTTTCCTTGCCCGGAAAAGCCGGTTGGGCCGTGGGGCGGTGCGGCGGGGTCGCTGCTTACGGGTGTCACCGTGGGTACCGGCCGCTGCCGTTCTGCGGCTCCCAGGACCCTGCCAAGGGGCACCAGTGACGGCTCCGTTTTGAAGGAGCAGCAGGAGCTGCCCTGGGGAACACCCTTCGCTTTGGCAGCCCCGGGGCTTCCCGCTCTGCGCTCCCGTACGTGTTGCGTGCCTGTATTTTGTCTGTTTATATTATAATTTCACAGCCGGCACACCTGCCCGTAAGGGAGCGCCTCACTTGGATACACCCAGCACAGTCATTCCGTTCCTTCCGTTTACAAGTAATTAAACGGTTGCCACGCGCTGGGAACATCCAGGTTCTGCGGTTCAGGTGAGCTCTGAGGAGAAGCACCAGCACCGAGGGAACTAAGCCCGGAGCGGCAACACGGTGACCGAGGGCAAGAGCGGCCCTGCCCGCCCTGACTTTCACCCTCGGCCCCCGGAACCGGCTCTCGCCGAACTCCGCGTCCCGGCGCGCCCCGCGCCCGTCCCGGCGAGCCCCGCGCGCCTCCGCCCCCGGAGCCCCGGCGGCCATGGCGGCGCCGCTGAAGCGGTGCCTGGTGCGGCGGCGGGACGGGCGGGAGCAGCACGGCGTGGCCGCCTCCTGCCTGCGGGAGCTGCGCGACAAGGGTGAGGGGCGGCCGCCCGGGGTGCAGCGTGCCGCCGGCTGCGGGCGGGGAACCCGGCGGCTTCCGCCGGGCCGTCCCCTGTCCCCGCAGGATAAACCCCGGGTTCGAGACCCGGCTCCTTGGTGTGCCCGCCCGCCGTCCCCAGGAGGTGGCGGGGCTGTGGACCGGACAACGGAACGGTCCTTGCCCTGGAATAGACCCAAGGAGAGCAAGTCTCCGGGTGATGCTTCCTAACGCGGGAAGCCAAGGGAGGTGGGAATAAGCGTCTGGACGTAGTTTCACTGAAGGTTTGCGTGGAGAGTACCAGTTCCTGGAGGGGAGGCTTGTGCGTACGCGCTAAAAAAAGAGCTGAAGTGCAGAGCTGCATGGAGACGGGTCCTGGTCTCTAGCCTGAGCTACTAAGAGTTGCTTGTCTGTTGTGATGGGCGTTATGAAAGGGCAGTGTGTGCATCACTTTTATTTAATTAAGTATTTTTTTCTGTTCTGCAGCTAGTGGCATTCTGGCGATTGACAAGGCCAGGGAGCCCATCACCTTAGTACTGGCAGAAGATGGCACCATTGTGGATGACGAAGATTACTTTTCGTGTTTGCCGTCTAACACCAAGTTTGTGGCACTTGCCAAGAATGAGAAATGGTCCAGCAAAAGCTCAGGTACTCTGTGGATGAGGGAGCGTGGACGGGGAGGGGTGTTTGGAACACACCTAGTGGAATTAGGCTGTCTCGGGTGGATCAGGACTGACCCGTGAAACTGATGACTCTTGTGTCAGACAGTGGAACAGCCTGGCTCTCCGAGCCTGTGGATGAAGTGGACAGTGGTGCAGAGAAGTGGAAGCAGCTGGCCAGGCAACTGAAGGATGACCTGTCTAATATCATCTTGATGTCTGAAGAAGACCTCCAGGTACAGTGGGGAAACCTCTAGTCCCTGCCTTTGGCTCTGCCCATCATCCATATATCTCAGTAGATGGCAGAGAACAGAATGAATAAACAAGATCTCAAGCTTAATTCATCTGCTCCTGTTTGGCTGTGGTGCTGGAGTCAGTGTCCTCCTCAGGTGTCTGAGGAGAATGCTCTTAATCACCGACTGTCCCTCAGAGCATGTCTTTCCAGTTCTGGCAGGAGACTTGTTGTTTGTACTGTAATCAATGTGATGGAATTAGTTACTTGGGCAGCCCACATTACAGGAGCACTCTCATTGTTTTAAGGTGCTCATTGATGTACCACGTTCAGACCTGGCACAAGAACTTGCCCAAAGTCAAACCAAAATCCAGGTATTGCAGGACACCTTGCAGCAGGTGCTGGACAGACGAGAAGAGGAACGCCAGTCGAGACAGCTCCTGGAACTCTACCTAAAGGCCTTGAAAAATGAAGACAGTATCTTAAGCAAAGTAGCAGGTAAGGAGCATGAGGATGCTAGAGAAGGAGCCTTTCAGAGATGCCTGAAATAGTTGAGTGGAATAAATAAGGCAGAGAATGAAGGGCCCGAGTGAGGCACTTGCGTAGCAGCTGTTAACGTGTTTGATGAAATAGCTGGTATAGTGTAAGAATTCTCTGACTGGGTGACACCAGGAGTCCTCTCACTGCTGCATCAGGAGAAAAGCTTAAATCATGTAGTCATCCTTAACATTGTGGATTTCTTAAGTTAGAGGATGCACCTAGATAGAATGTGTATGTAGTAAGCTCAAAACCTTCAAAGCAGTCCAGGCCATTTTTCCTGTCCTGTGTTTGTCATGGGCTCTAATGATTCTGCTGCTTTTCAGAAGCTGAAGAGGTACCAAGAAAGGAGATGGATGTGGTTGACACAGGTACCAGCAGTACAGGCACTTCAGCCAAAACGGCACTCAGTGACCACATCCTTGCTGCTTTGACAGAGAAACCTGCTCCAGAGCTCTGCTTGGACAGTCAGGATCTAGAGGTGGGTGAGAATGTCATAATTGTATTCTGGCAAATCTCTTCCTCTGGAGAGAGAGGTTCTAGGGGAAGTTGTCCTTGATTCTGGAGGCTCTAATGTCAATATACCTCAGTCTCAAAGTGGTGAGATTTAATGTATTTCTCTTCCTCAGTAACACTATTCCCTGCTTGGAGCTTCTCTGCAATAGCCAACTTCCAAGTACTCCAGTTTGTCCTCTGAAAAGCCACAGAATAATTTTGGTTTCGATCTCTGCCCAAGCGTAGTCAGGCAGTGCTTCAGCTGTTTTACCAGCAGTTGTTTGGGTTTTTTTTTTTCTGTATGCAGATGCATCTAGCTATATTTCTTTTATACAGTGTAAATAAGCACCTAGCTTGGAAAGTCTAGGTAAACTTTGAGAAGGTGTGTTCTTTCTAATGCTACAAACTTGCTACTCTTGCTTTTCCCTGCTGTAGACACTAAATAACTGCTTTTTGTTCCTTTGAACACCTGCATATAGCTTCAAGTTGAGTGCTGGTAGAATATTGAAAATCCACCAGCCCACAGATAGATGATCAAAGCTGGGAACACCTTCACTACCAACTTGCCAGTGTCTCATTACTGGGTTTCTCATTACTGATGCTCTTAGTGTGGGCAGAGGGGTTAGTGGTGGAGGAGAATCAGTAGAAAAGACTTAGAAACCTGTCTCGTTACAGCTGGTCTTGAAGGAAGACACACAAGCCCTGGCCTCAGCGCTAAGATGGGACAAGCAGAAAGCTGAAGCTCTGCAGCAAGCCTGTGATCAGGAGCTCTCCAAGCGTCTACAACAAGTGCAGGCTTTGCATTCCCTAAGGAGTACGTCAAAGGGCAAGAAAACACTGCCCATGGGAGACTGGCTTAGTTCAAAACGCAAAAAATGAAGACTGTAGTGCTGTTTGCAGCTTTTTTGGAGGTGATTTGGGGTTTTTTTTTTTGCATTAAAAAAAAAATACAAGCAAAGATACATCCTGGGAGCCATAGTTTGCTGGTCATACTGTGGTATGGCTGTAGACAAGTAAAATCTGGACATTGTCCTGAGGCTTAAACTCCTGTGATGATGCAAATCATGTGTAACCAAAGGGATTTTGACTTTTTGCAGAGTACTAGAACAATGATATTGCTAAACACAGCATGTAAGGGTTCAGCTTTCAATACCTGGTTTAGAGCCAGAAGCTTCCATCTCATAATGACGGATGGAGATTCTGAAGCCCCAGGCAGTTTGCTTGCTTTGACCTCCACCGTGTTCAGTGCAAAGGATGGAAGGAAGAGCTTTGGAAGACGCTTTGAGGCACAGTTAATGAACAGGGCAAAGGGGTTAGCCAGCTGCTGTCTGGCTTTAAGCTCCAGCTTGGGATCTAGGAACTTGAATTCTCCTACTAATTTCATCAGTTAAAGTAAATTCAAAGTCCTTAACTTTTGTGCTTTTTCAGTAAGGAACTCCTGCCTCTTGGGTGCAGTGTAAAGCACTACCTTGTAAAACACAGCAAAGGTAGAAATACTCGCTTTGTAAGGCTGTGGAGCAGAAGTTGTGTATTTGGCCTGTCTGTATTACTTTTGTATTAACTGGCTTATCTTTAAATTTGTTACAAGTCTTTCTAATATCATTAAAACCTTTTTAGTGTACTGTTGGACTAGTTTTGATATTTCCACCAGCTGCTGTGATTACAGAATATGCTGATAAGTACAGAATGACCTTAAGGATCGAGGAAGAAGTTAAATACAGAAGTGCTCTGTATTTAACCTGTCCAAAGTATTTAAGTAGAACGCGTGTTCATACTGGTGACACTGCACCAGAATTCCCACGTGGCACAATCTGTTCTTCTTGATTTTATTTGATCAAGATTGGAGAGTTAGAGCCTACAAAAGGCAGGTTTTTTCCCTATCCGCTACTGCTCAGTAGCTCAAATACAGAGCAAGAATAAAAGGGACCAGATGTAGGGAGTCCAGAGCGTTACTCTTTTTGCCCTGTGTCACGTATAGCTGAGTGACTCTAGTCCAGAAAATGCACTCTTCTTGCAAGAGAATGGTTTTAAAGAAGGAGCAATGCTACCCCTAGAAGTTCTCAAGGGTGATCAAAAATATTGTCATCTGGTACCTTCTTTATCTTGGGTAGTACTGAAGGTATGAGTCTTACTAAAATGAGAACCTGATGATTTTAAACTTGGGTTTGGGGAACTGCCCTAAGCTGTATCCTTCAGAAAGGAACAAGTGACTTCAAGGAAAAGCTTGCCTCATGAATCAAGGACTGAGCAAGAAAAACAGTGTTAAAGTCTCTCCTCTCTTGCTGCATATTTTAGACTATCTTGACAAGCATATTGTTATTGATACAGTTGGCCCACGCAGTACTGTAAGCAGCCTTCTCATTTCCCTTGGCTCTACCTGTCTAATACCCTACGTCTTTAAAAATCTGCTGCTTTTGGATCTGCGGCATTTGGTCAACCTCTGTCACTCCAGCAGAGGGCAACGGCGATGCATTGCCGGGCACCGCTCCGGAGCCATCTTACTGGAGGCAAATCAGAAATGTCGTGCAACCTACTGAAAGTGAGAACTGTACACCAGCAGTATCACAGGTGGAAAATGACACAAAACACATTTTAATTGTCCACGCAACAAGTGAGAGATAGAGCTGTCAAACAAAAATGAAATATTCAAAATACCTAAGCCAAAAGTATCAAAAATGGAAGCAAGGAGGAAGTCAAAGAATTACTGGGGACACTAAGGAGCAGCATGGAGGGAATTGCACATACTGAGGTGCAACATATGGTTGGTGAGAATGTTCTACTTTTTTAAAAGGATTTTCTTTTTAATAACAGTAAGATGCTTTTTTGTGAGGAATTAAGGCATTTTGGCTGTAAGCTTTACTGTTAGAATTAACAGACCTTTCATTTTTAGAACAAAAACATCCAACTAATCATGTTCAGTTAAAAAACTGAAGATCATTACTGTTGATAACCTGCAAGAGGAATCTCTAATAGGCTGACTTTGGTTCCTTTAGGACAGTAAGAGAAAATGACCAGAGACATTACTTGAAAGGTAAATCATGCCATGTTGGAATCTTCGCTTTCCATCACAGCTGCTTCTTGTTCCTCAGAAGTTCTCCTTCCTTTAGGTGCACCGGACTTCCTTTTCTTCTTCTCCTTTTGCTCCATGTTACTTGATGCGAGCTCTTCACTCTTCTGGGTGATATACTTCAGCTGAGAACAATGAACTAATCGGTCATCTACTGAGGAGCCAACACAGCAACATTAGCAGAATGTTATGAGACAGAAAATACAATGAATCTCACCAAAGAATTGCTCCTTCTAGCCACAAGCTTCACATCTTCGGTAGTGACTGTGCTTCGTTTTGCATGCCTGCACAAAATTAAAAAATACCCCTTAATGTGTCTGCCAACATTGGTTGTAAGAGGCCGTACAGCATCTAATTCAGAACTGAAACTTAACAGGGAGCCACTAAACTAAGCATGTCTATTTTTTTTCCCATTATAATACACTATTTTACAAGTTTGTACATGTACAGCTAAATTCTCACATTTCCTGTGTAAAACCAGAAGAATTTAGCATTAGAACTTCAAGTACCACTGTTCCATTCCCTCTTACTTGCCAGTAGGTCACTGTGTCAAGTTTTGAGTCTTGAAAACATTCCCTTACCTCCTTGGAGCAACCAGATGAAATACAAGCATACCAGTAAGCATCTGTCACTGCCAAAACATCCAGTACCCCTACGTATCAAGGCATTTAACAATTATATACAGTCATTCATCTAAACAATCACTTGTACCACATAAATGACCTTTCAAATTCAGGAAATATGTATTTCCTAACTTCACAGACATTATTTAATCAGCCAGTAGAACCCTTTAACACTTGAAGCACAAGATATATTTTAAAGATTGTCTAATTCCAAACACACACACACAAAGCAAACCCTTGTAACAGTCTGTTCCAGTACCTACCTCGCAAACATTTCGAGGTCTTTTGCAAAGTTCTCTGGAGGAAACACAAAGATGTCACATGTTATAAAACGCTATCTCTGAGTAGGAGGAGATACGTAATACAGTTCTGGTTGTTACAGAGGTGTAACTGCAAATCACGGCAGTTAGTAAGGAGAAGGAACCACAACTTGCTATTACATCCCACTCCGCCGCACAGGCAGGTGGCCCACGCTACATGACACGTCTATTTAAACGTTTATTCCGAGTCTGAAAGACAGAATCACGATTTCTTGCACTTTTAAAAAATGTAAGGCGAGAAACAATGCGCCGGTGATATCTGGCTCCAGCGCTATTTGTTTCAAAGCATCCTTTCTCCAGCAACCGCTCTCGAGCAAACAGATAACACGCAAACATTGGGTACCACACTGCCGGAAGGTGACCTCCGAGATGGCTGCGATGGTTTGTTTGCTGAACTGCACGCCGCGCTCGTCCGCAAGCTCCTGGCACAGGCAGCCCACCGTGTAGTGAACCGCGGCCTTCAGCCTCTGCAAGGATCCAAGGCAGCGACAGGTCAGTTCCCTGCACACCGACAGCCCCGCTCTTGCCTAAACCATCACTATTTAAAAAGACTCCACGTCAGCGACCGTTCACGGGCTCCGACGCGGCGCTCAGCACACGGTTTCCCCTCAGGGCCACACACCGGCCCTGCCACGGCTCCATCTCGGCCCGGCCCGGCCCTGTCCCGGCGGCGCTGGGGGCCAGCCCCGGCCCGGTGGGAGCGGGATCAGCGCCGCGGGCCCGGGCGAGAGGCGGGGGAACCGGCCCCGCCGTACCTGGGTGAGCAGGAACCGCTCCTCGCCGCCCGCCGCCTCCATGGCGCCTCCCTCACCGGCCCGGCCGGGTTTCCCGCCCTGCGCGGCGGGGCGGGGCGGTGCCGCCGCCATGTTGGGGCCGGGGCCCTGCCCAGCGACCGACACCGCCCCGGCGGGGGACATCGAAGCCCAGCCCCGCCTTGTCGCTAAGGCGGGGTTTGGTGGTGGTTTGGGAGGGCGGGACGCTGCCCCGTGGGGCCCTGGGCGCGCCCCGCTTTCCTCAGCGACCACGGCCCCTCCTGCCGGGACACCCCGGGGCAGGGTTCTGCACCCGCCCGGGCCAGGAGAGCCCTGTGCAGGGGGAACGGACCGGGATCACCGCTCTGGGGCTGAGGTAAAGCAACATCAGCCCCTGTCCCCTTCCCTTCCCCTCAGGGGTTCGGTTCCAGACCAAGCGCCGCTGGCCGTGAAGCCGCAGACTCCGGCGTCGCTGTCAGGTTTCTGCACAATCATAGAATTGTCAGGGTGGGAAATGTGACTCTGCACTGAATAAATCTTTTCCTCAGCACTAATACCCCACTAAAACAGATCAGGGAGAGTTTTCCCCAAAATCACAACACCTACACATGCTGTTCCTACAGTCCACCGTGGTAGTTTCTAATAAAATTGTCCTCCTGGAGAATCTAAACCACAAATCCTCCAAGAAAGCCTTCACAACGCTCCAGTTATCACGACTGCCTGCTACAGAATTCCTAAATCTTACAACGTAATCTGCAGAAATAGCGCTTTAAACTGAAAGCTAATCTTTTGCTAATCACAAATCACACAGATACTCAACTGATAACCAAGTAGCTGTCTTTACAGAAATAAATTGAGCAAAAGATTAATATAAAAATCAGCATACAGCACAAGTCTTAGCACTTGAGAGGTTTTGAGTTTTTTTTAAAAAAAGGTACAGGTACTCAAGTGCATTTTCAGAAGTCCTGAAGATGACTGGCAGTGGATTGCAGGAAGAGGGCACCAAACAGGGATGACTTTGCATGCTCCTGCAGGAATTTCTAATTGCCTCTGGGAAGAGGAGGCACGGAAGCAGAGAGATTGGGGGAAGAAAGAGTGCAAGCACACAGCCAAGCCAACAGTTCATACCAGAGCTTAAAACTGGGAACAACGCTTAGTTGGAAGGAGAATGGCTTGGTGACAGGAGTATTAGTCTTGCCATCCTTGCCCTGCATTCACATTTCCCCATGATCCACCCCACCTTTCACAGAAAACAGAGCTCACAGGGTAAACAGCTGTGTGCAGGGGAACGCCCAGGAATTAATCTTTAAGAACCAAGCTACTTGCCTATTATGAATAAGCAACGGCAAAGAAAAAAACACCTTTACCTCCCTGGAATCTTGTGTAGCGTTACTGTACTATCTGCCATTCTCCACTTCTGCAATTACTGAAATGCTGTCATCTCTATCTTGATCCCTAGGAGTTTATGCACTACAATGCAATAAAAATATTATAATTGTAAAATGTATTCTATTAAATACTGCAAAAAGACACCCTAGCCAGTTTTGGCCATCGGCAGTGGAAAGAAAACACCTCAATACATTTGTAAGCAAATTTATTTAGCTTTCTTCTATGAGAGAGATATATGTTGAGATATATATATGAAATGTACCCACAAGTTATTACAAAAGTGTCCAAACACAAGTTCTAGACTAGTACAGTAAAAAGTGGCATTCTAGGAGGAATATCAGATCTACAGTATCTTGGCTTCAGGAGGAATATTTCCATTAGACATTGTAGGAAGAGGAGGACACATTTCCTCCATGGCCTGTCCAGTTAGTATGGATAAATACGCCTGGCTTCGATAGTAACTCGTACGTATGTGCACCAAAGTAATCGCGCTGAGCCTAGAATAAGAACACACACACACAAAACACACACATGAATATCACAGTCATACAAGTACCAGAAGCTGCACCAACTGATACTTGACTATAGGAATATTATAATATCGGAGTTAGATCTTATTTCTAATATTCAAAGCTATTTTCTCACTGTTAGCAAAATTACTGCAATGAAACGTTTATTAATATCTAGTAATTAACAATTCTGTAGTGAGAACAGTTCTGACAGGTATCAATCTAAAAACCAAGCACTTACATACATCCAAAGGTACAAAGATACTTCTGTATAAAGCATATTGATTCAAAGATATCATTACCCTTGGCTCAGAGATGGAATACTAACGTGTCCTGGGCACTGTCATACCAATGCCTCTGGTTTTCTTTATCCAGACATCTCATAGTATTTTACTGCCATGGATTTCAGGTGTAACAGAGTTACATGAGGCAATCTACGCCTTTATTTTCACAATGTTAAGAGTGATTAGGACACCCTGCCATGATGGCTTTAGACCAATATTTAAACAACATGATGCTATTTCAGTAGCTAGATCAGCTCCTCTGTTTCAGGCACCTACCTGGATCAGGTTAGCTGGTAATACTTCATGCCTGTATCCATCATAAAAAGAAAGTGCTGTAGTGAAGCAGGGCATGGGGATTCCGATCTGTACTCCGGTACTGATCACACGTCGCCAGGAGTCCTGGGAGAGAGCAGAGAGAGAAACTAATCAGTGTTTGCTCAGAAGTATGTGCAGACATAGGAACGACTCTGTTTTACTAAACAGCACATATCATTTCACCTTATATGAAATCTCGTGATGAAGTCTGAGCAAATGCAGCAGTAGATTGCCGATTTTATATAAACAAGGCTGATCCAAAATAACGGCAAGTAAGACAGAGTTAATGAACAGGACAATACGAGCACAGCCAGATACTTCACGTGCAATCACACCACGGTCTCAAGCAATAACGCCGCTCTTCCACATAAACACAATCAGCGCATCCCAAAAGCATGAACGCAGTGGGGAACTTACTGAGCAAACACTGACACACTTTCAGGACCTCTAATCAAGCACACTCTGTTAACTTGAGGCTGATAGGACAAATACACGTGGCATCATTACATGAGACCTTGGTTCACCACTTGATGGATCTGGATACTGATTTATAAAGTCATGCTTCAGTGATGCAAACCCCTCTCTATTTTTTTTTTTCGCTTCTTCATTTAAAACTAAGATTCTCCATCTTTCTGATGAAATAGAGGCAAGAGACATTTGTAGGCATTTCTGTAAGGGCAGGTTATCACCCTGGTGACTGGCAAAATTTTAATTGGGACCTGAGTATAGCCGACCTCATCACAGTAACCTTGTTCGATTTCAGCCAGCCCCAACTATGTAGTTTATTTCTTGTCCTGATCCTGTAAGACTGGGATGTTCTACTAAAGAAGGGCACCTTGAAGCCATAGATGATGAATTCCTACACCTGTACATTACATGTGTACAGATTCACACACACAATCTCAAAGAGCTTAAATATTGTTTAGAGGTTTTGGGGATTAAGGATGCCGTATAAAGATGTTTCAAGGATGTTACCTACTTATTAATTTTTCAGTCTAACTATACTTGTGAAGGTAATTCCTGGGAAAGAAGCTGAAGCCCAGATGGTGAAGTATTGGTTTTATACTCTTCCTTCCTTGGAAACTCACCTGACAGTTTTCAACTGCTGTCTTAAAGAAATCATCCAACAGCAAATTCTGGAGCTCAGGATTTCGATCAAAAGCATCTTTGATTTTTCCCAGGAACACACTAGGCAGAACACAGGAATAAAATTTCACAGCCTCCAACAAAGACCCAGAATCCAAAACACATAGTGCCACAATTTAACTCAGCCAGACCCAGATTCCAAACACTGAAAAAGATGTAAACAAAACAAAGACCGAAGAAAATCTGCAGTAGCTAAAACACCAGAAATTTTCCTTCATCTGATAACCCTTAGTGCTGTCCACAGCAACAGCCTCTTGGGATCTTATCAGCGGATTAACTCCATGGATTTTCCAATAAAATCTCCAGGCTTGTCACTCTAGCACCAGATTGCCTGCCCTTCTCCCCTCAACAACTAAGTTACCTCCTCAATTACCTTCTGATGATGCAGCCTCCCCTCCACATCAGTGCAATGCCACCATAATTCAGTGTCCAGCCAAATTCTTTGGCTGCTTGTCTCAGCAGCATGAAGCCTTGAGCATACGAGATAATCTTGGAAGCATACAGGGCCTAAAAAACCAAATTCACATTCCAAGTGAAGTCCCACAAAGTTGAATGAGAAACCTCACAGCCTACATACTCTGTTTAGTCCACATCTCATCAGGGATGAGTGCAGAAGCCACGTTACAGCTATCTGAGGACCAAAATACCCTTTCTAACTGTTGCAAAGTTTGGTCTCAACTGAGAGAGATCAAGGGTTATGATCCCTGTTACAAAGACAGGAGTGCTCGGGGCCAAAAAAAGTAATCTCTGTGCATGAATTATGACCTCTGCACCCCAGTTCTCACTGTCCACTGGGGCTCAGACTTGAATTCCATCAGGACTGTTCTTTGGTGAGGAAGGGAAACCGGTCACACTATGCTCCGTGGACACCACGAGACAACACGCAACGGGACAGCTGAAAGCAGGAACCAATTGTCCCGAAATGTAAACACAAGAGCTCCTCACCAGGGTTTAGAGCATCCAAACCCTGCTTTGATACGCAGCTTTAATTCAGCACTCTGGCAATGACTCACCTTACGGATGTCCTCCAGAAAGGCCTTCTTGTTCCCACTGAACTGAGTCACTTTAGGCCCACCCAGCAACTTACTGGCCTGTATTCTCTCCTCCTTGAGGGAAGACAGGCACCGTGCAAACACAGCTTCACCTTTAAGCATGGCAGGAAAGAGCAGATAATTAGAGAGATCAGCATCACCGTTAAGGTCTCCCTTAATGCTCGTAACACTCGTATCCAGAAGCCCATTAGAATGTTTTATAACATCACTAAGCAGGTTACTAAATGTCATTCACCAGGGCTAAGGAGTCAGCCAAGCAGTATCTTCAGCTCCTAAAGAGAAAGCCTGAATGCCAATCTTTTGATCTGGCTCAATCAATTTCTAATCACGCTGGTTTAAGTTGCACTTATTTGCACTGCCAAATAAGTGGGGGAAAAAAAGTTTCCTTTCCAGGGTCTGACAGGAAGGTGATCAAATTTGTTATAGTCTTCATACTGAATTCCTCTTCCACCTCTTAAGTGATTCACAAATTAAGGAACAAAAACAAACCAAAACAAACAAAAAAAAAACCCAACCCAAATCAAATGAACCAAAAAAAAGATGAATGCGTAATGTTTTCACAAGATTCTGCATCCTCCCTGCAGCAGGATTAACAGACCGTATCAAAATCAGAACTGGCTCCTCTCCATTTCTGCAAAAACTTCCTTGTCCACTGGGGCGGAGAAGCATGGGGGGAAAATCAGGAAAAAGCTGGAGCAGCATGACTCTGCTTTTACAAGCCAAAGTCTGCAAGTCATGCTTATGCAGTAAAACCACACACACAACAGCTGCCCTACGAACAGCCACGTTTGCACAAGGGCTATCGCACATAATTCCCTATCGACTCATCGTTACCTAACAATGCTCCTCTGGCACTGCAGAGGATTAATTAGGGAGTGTCTTCTCCATCCTTGGTCTTTGCAAGAACCCCAAACAGGAGAATATTAACAGCACCAGTGAGAAACAGCGTTTCAAGCCTAGGACTGAAGGACTGTAGCTGTAGCAGAGTATTAAAACCATTTACAAACGTTGTTCTGTAAAAATATGTTGTTGAAATGCAGTCACGTTTCTCTGACAGCTATCACTGCAGTTACTCCCTTTTAGAATACTGAATATAGTTTTTCCTATCTTCTAATACAACAGGATTTGACCAGTTGAGGCCAAGAAAAAGAGGTAGAGAAAGCATGAAAATCAAGCCAGTCTAAGAGCAAAGAACCTGCTGAGTCATCTGATTTACTCAACAGGAAGCCTACACTGGATCTGTGAGGAGAGAGCGCTCTAAACTTGTTGCAGATGTATTTCAAGACCTGTGTCACAATTCCCCTCGGAGGCGAGGTTAGATAAAAAGGGTGGGTGATGAGACTGTTAGATACGTATGCAAGCAGGTGAATTGTCACACTTTAGGGATATAATCCAAAGCAATTACAAAAGAAGCCACCAAAAATAAGATACCACAGACAAAGGGAAGATAACAGTACTACTGACATTTGAGAAACAAGGTAAAAAGCATGCCTGGCAAAGAAAAACATTAGAAGCTCTGAAGGACAGAAAGACTGCAACAGCTACATCTAGAAGAGCCTCTTCCGCGAGCCCCAGTGTGGGCTCATCTCTGAGATGACCTGTTACAATGCTCCTTACTGTCACGTGGTACGTGCAGGTACAGATCGAAGAACCCCTCACCTATGAGTGTGACAGGGACTCCGTAGTCCAGGGCAGAAATGGCTGTCCACTTCCCTGTGCCCTTCTGTCCTGCGCTGTCCTTGATCTTTGGGAGGAGGTATTTGCCATCGGTGTCTTTGAATTTGAGAATATTGGCTGTGATTTCAATCAGGAAAGAGTCCAACTCTGTCTTATTCCATTCCTGAAATACCTGGAAGAGGAGAAAAAAATATGTGTATATACACACACACACGCATATACATAACTCACATACACACATACATACATGCAGACTCTCAGTATTTCTTACTGGTACGTATGGCAGCTCTACCCAAGCCAAGCTGCCTCCATCCACAGCGGACAGCCCGCGTGGCTCGAGAAGGCAAGATACAAAAAACAACAGATCACCTTTGACATCTCCTCATGCTCCATGCCCACCACATCTTTCATCAGGTGATAGGCCTCACAAATCAGCTGCATGTCTCCGTACTCAATCCCGTTGTGCACCATCTTCACAAAGTGTCCAGAGCCCTCATCTCCTACCTGTCAGGAAATATAAAAAAATGCCATCAGCAACGGTGCTGTCACCACTCCCATCGTTTAATATCTGCCTCTTGTTTCCTTCTGCCTAAAGGAAGAAGCTCAGTGCTAACTGAAAAAAATGTGGGTCGCAGAAGCCTTTAGCTCCCCCAGCACATGATCCAGCCACAAAACTTTGTACGGGGTGAGTTATCAGAGACAGTAGATTTGAACTGAATGCAGTGAGCCACAAAATCAACCCACTAACGTTGCTGGTTTTATTAAGGACACACACACGAGCTTCAGCAACCAACCTACCTAAGCATGGATCTAACCACGAGTTAAGCTCAGCATCGAATAAATATTTACCCAGTCACAACAAGGTTCCCCAGATCCCACTTTAGCAGCAATGCTTTGAAATATGGTCTTGATGTGGGGCCTGCAGGGAGAAATAATACGCCTCAGCAGATAGGCAGAGGACACGAACACCACAAGAAAAGAAAAACAAAAAACCCCAACAACATCCATCAGTATGATGCATCCTTTCACACCTGCCAAAAGGCAACTTGGGGTGAGGGCGTGCTGGCAGGTTGATAACCCACCACACAGCAATGTCAAATGAAAGGTACATTTTTCCCAGAACTAGGCATTGTCTGCAAGAAATGGGGACAGCCCATGTCAGGCTTATAGCTTAATGTGCCTAAGGGAGCCCAAATATTAGCTTCTCCATTTTAGACAGTGGGAAATGGAGGCAGGTTACCATACCAGCTCGCTCTCAGAGAGGATGAGTGGCAGAGCTGTTTGCTTTTATAACCACAAAAAAAATCCAGGGTGATCTGAAGGCAGCAGAGAGAGAAGGCGGGAAGAAACTCCACAAATGCAAGTCTGGATATAGTTCTCTGCGTTACTGCGCTAATTAGGAGCTTTTGTCATTGCCAGGCTCCCCAAGTAAAATTAATTAGCTAACAGGAGAGCATTACAGAATGCCCAGTTTGGAGCAACCTAAAGCAACCACTGGGAAAGGAACACGAGTGGCACATGGGCTGTAGGTGCTGTGAAACGGGAGGGACAACGTTCAGGTAAGGGTGGCACACAGAAGCTGTCCTTTACCAAGCTGCTAGTAGCAAAAAGAGATGATTGGGCAGCAGATCACTGTTGTGTTGTTTCTGCCTTTGTGCCATCAAATCTGAACAGGTTGATACTGGCAAGAAATGCTGACGCAAACGGGCAGGGACTTAAGAGATTCCAAGGCTCAGGTAAAGCCCGGACACACCTTTTCTTTCTACATTTACAAAGAGAATGGGCAACCAGGGATAAAGGCTAATATGAACTTTGAAGCACAGTCCTTTAACATGAGTACAAAAAGCCAAAAAAATTAACTAATTCAATTGCACTGAAGCATCCTTCTACAGTGTGTGTCACTGCAGAGACGTGCTGCTCATGGCTAACAGCTTTCCAAGTGGGTAGTGCACCAAAAGCAAAAATCATAATCAAAGAATAGCATTTGTTTAAAATGCAAGCAAAATCGCTTTCTCCCCTGACACACATTTCTTCCTTTGGATTCCTGTAGGTACTACTTTCGCCTGTGGATTCCTGGAAGAAAAGCTGCCTTTGTTTTGAAAGCTCAGCACTGCTCCGCGACCCCAGCAAGGTTGAGAAATCTCGAGCCTTGAGGAAGTGAGCTGGCAACATATCTTGTTCTCTCCACACCCCCGCCCTCCTCCTTCCCTCCCTCAGCTCTCAACACGAATAGAGGACAATTGTTGCAGACCATTCTGAAGAAGAATACACCAGCTCATGCTCACCAGGCTTCTTTGGCTCCTCCTGGCATGAGCGAAGGACCATATCTGGCACCCTCCTCTCCACCACTAACACCGCTTCCGACAAATAAGATGCCTTTTGCCTGCAGCTCCTTACAACGTCTCTGGAACAAAGAGCAGAGCAGCATTATTTAATTTCTTTTAATGCCTTCCAAACAAAGTTAGCAATTCAGACTTAAAATTAGGTTTTCAATTCTGCCTTGGACGTGCTAAAAGACAACCTTAGAGAAAGCTTGTACATACACCAAAGCGAACGTTAGGAAACTTCCTGTTGCTTTGACACGGATCCTTGCAAAAGAGACGTGCTGAGAAAACCAAGTCTTTGTAAGCACTGGATAAAAAAGAGCAGCACAGAGGCTGGAAAGGCTCAGAATTAAGTGTCAGGTGATATAAGCTTTGTGCAAAGATGTGGGGGAGGCAGATTAGGCCCAAGGTGGAGTTGCTGAGTTCATTGCAGCGAAGGTGCAAGCACAGATATTAATTCCCCGAGTGGGAGAAAAGCACAGGCTGAGATCCCTAAGGGGAGCTGCAAACTCCCCAAATATTAATCCTCATTTATCCAAGATCAGGATGCCAAAGCACAAGGACTAATGCCAGCAACCCTTCTAACATTCAGAAGTACTGGTGTGAATGCAATATTTTCATGTAAGCATCCCAGATATGCTAACATAATTTCTAGAGCTACAGCCTGCTCAAAAACAGGCTCTTTCTTTTTTTAAATAGACAATTACTCTGCTGTTTTCATTACTAAGACAGCCAAGCCAGCAGTTCTGTCTCACTGAATTTCCCCATGGTCATTTAAGATTAAGCTACAACAACAAATCTGTAAGTGTCCTGAGATTTTCATATCTCCCTGTAAACTCCGCAAGATTATATGACGAGATTTTTCTAAAAGCCTTCGCTCTTTAAAACATGTCAACAAAAACATTCTTTGATGATTTGTGTAACTTCTATAAAAACATAAAATAGTCCGTAACTACTATAACAATTGCTTTTTAATAGGCTGAATGATGTAAGTTTGCGGAGATAACTCAGTTTGGCCTTCCCTGAGCAGAAGGCAGATGGCATCTTAGTGCCTGTCTATTCTGATGACTAAAGGAGAAAGACTCCTGTCTTTTATTCGTCCACTTCTGGCAGAAAACAGGCTTACCGTGGTATCTCGATACTCAGAATTCCCACCATCAATGATGATGTCTCCAGTTTCCAACAATGGCACCTGCCAAAAATAAATCAGCATTTTAGTTTTCTCCATGCATTCAAAACCTCATTAACGACGAATAATTGAGAACTTCCAGCAGAAACGTCTCCAAAAGATAGCAAGAAGACACAGGATAGAAAGACTGTTTGACTCACCAACTTATTGATGAAGTCATCCACTGCACTTCCCGCCTTCACCAGTAAGATAACGCGACGAGGCTTCTTTAACTTGGAGACCATCTCTTCCAGGCTGTGAGCACCGATCACTTTGGTTCCCTTCGCCTCATTAGCCAGAAAGTCATCCACTTTGGAAACCGTTCTGTTAAAAGCACAAACCTGGAGCGGAGCAAAGAGGCAGGAAAGCACATTAATACAAGCTGTCAGCTTGACAGTCAACCTAGTACAGACTACGAATTACATAAGGAAGGTTCAACAGCACATGCTCTCCCACTTCCACCTGCCCTAAAGACACTGAGCAGGCACGAGCCCGCAGCGCGTCCCTGCAAGTGCCTCAGGAACCTGCGGCTAATGGCCAAGCCCAAGGCAAACTTCAGGGAAAAATCAGGTATAACTACCACATCAGGGGACTGGCTGAGTGCAGGCACACACTGCTGGGTTATACTGAAAGGAGGAAAGAGTACCTATTAGACCATCCCTCAGAAAAGAGAAAAGCACAACAAAACCAACAACGCCCACAAAATGCCCAGCTCCCATCCCAAGTGCTACCGAGCCAGCCTACATGAACAATGTTTTCCTTCACTTACCACGAAGCCGTGGTCGTTCATGTTCAGAATAAGGTTTTGACCCATCACAGCCAGTCCAATCAACGCGATGTCAGCTCTGGAATGCGGAAGAACAAAACCGCCGGGTAAGTCTCAGCAGCAGCGATCTGGTGCTCGCACCCATTCCCAGTCTCCCTCTCTCGGGCTGTTCTGACCCTGTCGGCTGCCGGGCCAGCCCATCCCTCCCCAACAAATGCTCTGAACGGCTCCTGTAGCCGTTACAGCAGGGGCTCCTTGTGGCTCCCGGTCACTGCAGACACAGTGGAGACCAACACGGAGGGTGGTTCAAGTCACCGACGTTTCCTCCCGGCGCCCAAGCCGGGTGAGCACAGCGAGGGCCCAGAGCCCGCACCGGGCCGGGAGCGGAGCGAGGGGCTCCGAGGGGTTCCGAGGGGCTCCGACGGGCACCGGCGGGTCCGCGGCAGCTCCGCGCCGAGCAGAGGCTGCGCGGGGGCTCACGCCGGCCACGGCACCATTTCTCTGCTCCAACACGAGCCGCCTGAGACCGAGGGTGAGCACAGCACAGCGGGGACTGGGCGCTCCGCCGGGGGCTGCCGGACCCAGCTCCGCCCGCAGCGATCCCAGCCCCGCAGCCGCCACCGCGGCACGGGCAGCGCCCGGTTCCCTCAGGGTCTCTCATCCCTCGGCTCGTTCTCCCCGCCGGTCCCTCGGCCGCCGCGGACCCTCCAACGGCGGCAACCCAGCCCCCCCGCCCGGCGGCCGCAGGGCCCGGGCCCTCCCCTCCCGCACACGCCGCGGAACCGGCCCAGCAAGGACCGCACGGACCCGCCCGCCTCCCCCTCAGCCCGCCGGGGCCCCGCTCCGCGCCGGGGGGCTCTGGGGCCTTCTGCCGCCCCGCACTCACTCGGCCATGGCTGCGGCGGCGCTGAGGGCGGCGGATCGCGGTGCTGAGGCCTGCGGCGCGCGCCCGGCCGACCCTTCGCCGCGCGGGCGGGGCGGGGCGCGCCCATTGGCTCTTCCCGCGAGCCCCGCCCCCCGCCCATGGGCCGATGGCCCGCGCGCCCCGCCCCCTTAAAGGGCCAGCCCCGCCCGCCGGCGCGGGCAGCGGGCACGGGGCGGTCCCGGGCGTTCCCCCGGTGCCTCCGAGCGCCCCGCGGCTGCAGCCCAGCCCAGCCCCCGCGCGTACCCACCCGGGGCGCCTTTGCTCCCCTTGAATTAAACCCTTGCCTCAAATCCAACTGCTGGAACGTGTCCCGAGGCTGCAGCGCAGCCGCCGGTGTCGCTGTGAGGCGTCCGACAAGTCGGGCAAAAGAGAACTCCAAGAGAGCGGGGCCGCCGGCGGCACCGGGGGGCAGGAAGCTCATTCATTCATACCTCTGCTCCGGCACAGAGAGATGCGTCAAGACAAACCTGCGTTTGCAGCATCTTCGCCAACTATCAAAGGCAGGTTCTGAGCAGGGGCTTGGCAGCGAACCGGCCCCACCCGGGCTGTGCTTCCCCTCCCTTCGCGGGAGCGAAGCCTGACGGCAGCGACACAGGCAGCAGCTTCTCCGATATTAAACAAGCTGCCAGAAGAGCAACTGGGAAAAGTTAATGGGTTACTCAAGTGCCTCATTGAAAAAAAAAACAGCCCAGACTCAGGCCAGCAAGACACCCGTGACAGCTTTTCAGATGAAGAACAGCTCCAGCCAGCAGCCTGGGAACACAATTTTGCCATCACGCAGCTCTTTTAGCTACAAGAGGTGTTTGGCAGCAAGGGCCGGCCCAGTTTTCTGGGACTGAAATGCTCTGGGAATGCCCCGACCAGCTTCCTCACCGTGACTTTTAACAAAGAGCTTTCCACTTTCATGCCAAGACACGAAGATTCACGGGGGTTCCCCCACCCAGCCTTGTCCCCAGAGCTGGTGTCTCAGACTTTGTGTTACGTTTCAGTGGTTTGGTTTCACAATCTTCCCGTTACTCTTAATGGTCAGCCCCACATAAGCAAGTTCAGCGTCGGCACCACTACAACACCCCTGTTTTATCCTTCCAGCAAAAGAACCTTTTGAAAACATCCAAAAACTACTTTGTGATGCTGCAAAACATGTCAAAGGATGAGGGAGGGTAAGAAGGGCTGCTCATCCTTCTCAAGAACAGCTGAGAAATTTCTTCTCACAAAAGCTTGCTCAGGACAGGTTTTCAATACCAAGATACTAGTAATTAAATCACAATAGAAGGAGCACACGTGGTATCTGCTAATGCACTGGTTGTACCTTTATTGTTTCACCTCGTTCACTAACAACTCAGTGGTGCAAGGTTACCATACACAGTTAGATATCTGCATTGCACACCTAAGGCTATACAGCAAATGGATCAGAATTAGTACAAATACATGAACTATATTTACATTTTGTATACTCAAGCTCCAAATATCGGATATATTTACAAAATAAAATAAGAAAATGAAAACCTGAAATTAATGTACAGTGTTGCTGATACACTCCTTCGCTGGGATGAAATCAGTTTGCAAAGAGATTTGTTCAAGAAGGCCACTTATACAGCATGTACCTTGTATACCTTGTGTACAGAGAGATTAAACAGGGAAACGGGGACCGCAATCAAGAAAAAGTATGTATTTCAGTGCAACAGCATGTCTAACGTCCAAATTCAAGAACCTCAATCAACTGCACGTGAAGTATGAACAAGCAGAGCGGAAAATTAAGAACCGATCCCGGGAAGCGCCGATCATTCAGGACTCCCTCTGCTTCTGGCCCCTGGTCTCAAGGCAAGCAGGAGGTAGCTCAGTACTGCTCAGGATCAGGCCACTCACCTGGCAACATTAAGAACTGAAGACTCATGACCTCCACACCCTCAGTTTTCTGACCCTGGTAATTTAAAGACTGTTCCAAATAACACTGGACACAACCATCTGGTTAGTGGTGGACTAGTTTTGATTTCAAATCCTTAGGACGCATAAATGGCCTTCTGAACAAAAAAAAAAGTCAATCCTGTTCTTGAACGGCTGATGTTTTTAAACGAGGAAGCACAAAATTAATACATTCCTGCTACATACAGTACAGCTCAGACCACACACTGGGGTTATTGACCACAACGGAGAGATGCAACGCACACACGTCAGAGACCCATTTGGAAGTACATTCAGCGAACCGTTCCAGAGCAGCATTAGTGTCCTTCCTTGGAGCAGCAGGTCAGAGCTGCATCTTCACCAAAAACACCCACCACAGTACGAACTAACACAAACTAAGGCTGTGCAAGAGTACCGGAAAGACGCGTATGCATAGGCGGGATCCATGGATTGTAGAGTGTCAACGGGTGTTATTCCAAAGCTAACCCTCTTTCTTATCTAATGTGCAATTAATTACAGATGTATAAATATACAATACATTACATAAAATTAAATCCCTGTAAATTAGAGAACAAGCAGCAAAAAGGAAAGTCTTTGCTTTGAGATACCTTGCTAATCAGTCATAAGGATTATGAGACACTGACCAAAAAAAGCCCTTTCTCAATGGTCTGGAAATAATATTCCCTTCTGCATCCACATACCAGAATCTTCTTTAAAAAGGTACTTAAAGTGCATTTCCAAAATACAGTATAGGAGGTTTAGTTTAGTTTCAGATATCCAAGAAGTTCCAATGGCAATGATATGTTTTTAAACTGACAAAAAAGAAAAAAAAGAGAATTTTCTCCTTCCTTTTAGTGAGGAACATAAAAAACCCAACCTACAGCACGGTTTCACGCTCATTCTCTTGGAGAAATGCCTTTCGAGTCTACTACCAGTGCTTACGCTCAGTGGGCTGGCAGGCCCCCGGCACGCTGCCTCGTCCGCGACGGGCGAGTCCCCGGAGCTGTCTGACTCCTGGACTTCGCCTGCACCGGCCGGTAAGCACGGCCGGGTTTTGAAATGTCAAGAGAAGGCAGCTTAGCACACCTTTTTCCTTCCTGCTCCATTTCTAAGAAGAAATCTCTAACACATTGGGCTAGATCAAAAAAAGCAAATGGAAATCCACTTTTTTTTACTTGCTTCACTGTCCTTTTAAAGAAAACTTGAATTGATTTCAGTCCAGTTTTAAGCAGGGAAACTGACGTCTCAGCGCAGGCTTCAATAATTGGTGAAAAACTGGAACTGTGTGCCTTTACGTCAGGCCTGGAAACACCAATGCCCATTTGAGCCATAAGGATCTATTTTGTCACAGATTATGCAGCTTTAAGAGAACCGAATGCCTACAGATAGAATTTGGCTCTTCTGATGATCTGTTATCCACACAGACATCAAGTCATCAGAAGCTGCTTCAAGTCTTTAGACAGAAGAGCAACGTTTACGCAACACGGCTGTAACGTTTCCAGCTCTGCATGTTAGAAGCATCTGTTTCTTCCTGGTTTTAAAGGAAGATCCCTTAACCGTGGCTTTGTGCAATGCCTGTAGCATCCTCTTCGTTTGTTTTCTGGCTTATCCAAAGCAAAGACTTAGCAAACTAGTTTTCTTCTAGTTAAAAAAATTAAAAATAAAATGCTCTCAGTGTGTCGCAAAAATACCACCACCTAATTGTTACCCCTCCTCAGTCTGGTTCCACTTTGATTACACACGGTGGTGACGGCAGCAAGAGCTTAGTGCTTACAACCAACCTAATGCTCGAGATCGGCTTAGCTCCAGCTCGGGGAGCCCTCCTGCAGCACTAGACTCTTACTTATCCACACTGGAAGTGCATTATCAACCATTGCGTAACAAAGGAATATCATCACTGTATCAAGAGTCACACACAATTAAACAAGACAAAAGCAGAAGGAAAAAAACACAACGGACATCCTCGTGCTCCTGGGTCCCCAGGATGCTCCCTCACTCTGGCTTCCAGTTCTGAAATAAATCTCAGGACCACAGCAGACAGTATGAGCACATGATTTAACTTCAGTACTAGCTCCAAATACATAAAGATATGTCCTAGCGAGTGTCAGACTCCATCTCCCTGCTCCTTTGCCAATGATGCTTTCAGGAGGCCTCACTACGCCTTGCACTTTACTGAAGAGTGAAAACCCCAGAAAGCTAAAAAACTGCTCAGCTGACGCCAGTCCCACGTGCACTTTTGGCCACAGAACTTCCAATGCATGGCATGACCTGCTGATGAGCGAGCTGAACCAAAATGACCTTCTTGAGCTGGAGTGTGCTTGGAGGCAACAGTGGAACAAAACCCTTTTACCTCCCCTTTGAGAGGTCGGAACCTCAGGATGAAATTCCTGTACACCCCCGGGATCACTGCTAGCCCTGTCAGTGCACAAGGTAAGTCAAGAGAGTAGAGCACAGCGCGTGAAACGTAGGAAAAGAAAACAAACAACACCTCCCCATCCCTCTGACCTCCCTGAAATGAGTTGACTTCTCGGAGAGGGAATTCATTCTGCTTTCCCGTCTCGGAGCAAGGAGCAAAACGTTGGCCACAAGGAGAACTTACACGGTAGGTGAAGACACCACCCAGGTGGTCTCCGAAAAGCCAATTATTACAGCCCACTGAGCAGGACCAGCGTCCACTTGAGCCACCCTCCAGGAAGAATTAATTCCGAAGTTAAAACTAACTAGGGGGGGGGTTAGCCGATGCAAACTGTAACCGAGAAATTAGAAGACGTTCAACAGTTACTCCAAAAGGAAGTGGAAGTGTCCTGCTGTTCCCTGGCAAAAACTACAAACGCTGGGCTGGGAAGTGTTTTGTGGGCAGAGGAGGCTTCTTTCCCCAGGAACAGAGGTGATGTCATCTGAGTGCTACCGAAACGGGATGCATGCGTGAGGCAGGCCTTGCAGAGCAGCCTGTGCTAACGTACCAGCAACAACCAGCAATCTCCACCGGGAGAGGTGGGAACTGTCACTGGGGAACTCAGAATCAGGAGGAGAAGCGGAGAGAGGAGCTGCCGCCCTCCGGTGGTGATCTCCCAGCGCCGGAGGGAACAACCGCACTTCCCACTTGACACTCTGGGCTCATCAAACACGAGGCTGAGCATCTCGAACTTCAGGGGTTGTACCTAATATTTCAGCCGTGTGATTTGTTTTTCCTCCACATCAACACAAGTTCTGTCTCCTCAGCTCAGTTCAGAGGCAGAGGACTGAGCACTAACTCTCTGGGAAAGCGTTAAAGCCAAGCGCTGCTCACCTGCACCCCCCAGCAAGTCTGGAGGCAGATGACTCCAGCCAGCCCCTCTCGGTTTGTTCCCTGCCTTTTTTCCAGCTCACGCCTTCGGCCTGTTGAACCCTGGGAACTCAAAAACTTCCACCAAGTCCAAAATCCAGTCTGCCCAGATAGATTTGTCCAATATCAGCTTTCAACAGAATTTAAATTAGAGGCTGGATCCAGAAAGCCTGAGGAGCTATTGCAGTTCCTGGCTGGGAAATGTCTACACAGAGGAATTCAGCTTTCCCTGGCATTAGAACTTTGCCCTGAGGGAACCGGTGACTACTGCCAAGTCACAATCTGAATGAGAAACCTGCAGCAGTCTAGACAGACAACAATGGACAGTGGGACAGACATCAAAAGGTCAGTTGGAAAGGGAAAACAATTGTTATAAGAAAACATAAATAACTTTTTTTTTTTCTTTTTAGAGTCGTGCATAATCACTCGATTTTTTTTTGATTTTTTTTTTTCTTTCTCTTTTTGTTTGGCCACATGCTACTAGTACGATTCTCGGTACAAGTGAAAAGAAACAAGGTAGGGTTAGAATACCTAGAAAATGTGCTGAAGGAGTCGGGGAGGTAGGGGATGTTAAGCCACAGGATTACATACAAGAGAAACTGTCAAGAATCACAAAGAGAAAATGAGAGGTAACACTTCATCTATTGGAAGGTGAGTTGGGGAGAACAGATGAGAACATTACATGGACTCAGTACTTCAGCTGGCCCGTGCGTCTTCGAGCCAGTTTTGACCTGCACGAGAAAGAAGTAAAAAAGGAGTTGTTGAATTCTGCAAGTTTATTTTTCTTCCCTCCCCACAGTTTGTCCAGTTTTTTTTTTTTTTCTTAAAATCCTTTCATATCATTCTAGTTCACTCCATATATTTAGAAATTAAAATGTATCAAGGGCTGTAATGAGAAAGACTTCGCATCCTTCTGCTGTGCTCCTTTAAAGGAAGACGGGATCTTTTAAGGACTGCACTGGTAAGAAATTACTTGATGCTGTGTGGCAATAGCTTCATTTGTAATTTTTTCACTTTTTTTACTAAAAGGAAGAGCTACTGTAGCATAGTCAGATCTCTGCAGCAAGCAGGGGGTGTCTGTGACCTGTGTTAAAGGGAAGGCTTCTAGAGACATTCAAAAAAGGGAAGGAAATGAGAGTTTCTGCTTCAGCTCGGAATTGAGAACTGAAAGGCAGTCCATCCCCGCCCACACAGAGGTAGTAAGAAGCTTTATAAATTTGGAAAACAGCAATACAAGGAAACCGTTTTGCACGAGTTCAAACTGGATACAACTGCCAAGAACGCCACAAGCAAAGCACCATCACCACATTTCCTGAACTACAGGGCCTGTCGGATGTTGCTGCTGTTGCCCACCCTCCTCCCTCCTTCCCCCATCCTATCAAAATCTTCAGATCAAGATGAAATTCTGTGCCAAACTATCTGCCTCATTCCTTACGACCGTCTCGCTACCTTTAAGCTCCGCAGCACTGCCCGCCCACGAGCCGCCGCTTACCGTATTGTGCCAGCAAGAAGAGGGTTGAAGGCATATAACCAGTCATTCATGTCCTTGTCATTGATGGCCTGGAGCAGGACCCCGCGGTGCTTGGTGCACACACCAAATGTGTTGGGCGTCTGCAATATTAAGGACAATTTAAAATACTGAAGTCCACCAGCACAGCAGCTGATGCGCGCTTCCTCTCTTCCTCGAGCTTGCCATCTCACATGCCCAAAACCCACAAGACCTAAGGTCTTGCATTTAGATTTCTCTGGTCATTTCCAGGATATTAGTTGGTCAAATGCAACATCTACAAAATACAGTTTTAACTCATGAGTGTGGTCTTTAGGAGGTGCTGAGATGGACCAACAGTTAATATGGTTCCTTGCAGGATGTTCGCACGCATTGTTTTAGTGTTTGGTGGTGGTTTTTTTTATTTAAACATCACACAAATGAAAGCAAACACACATGGCAATGGTACCAACACAGGCCTATAAAAATAACTATGATGTGTAAGAGCAGTCACTTTCAGTCTCCTGTACAACTGTGTCCAAAACATAAGAAAACCTGAACAAACTGGAACTCTGTGAGCAGAATCACCAGAAGCCAGACACTCTCCACTACACAGATGCGTTTTCCTCGGACCAGAGGTGGCACACGGGACAGTGTGGATTCGTCACCGCCTGCAGTGTTCCCACTCTACGGGTAAATAAACAACAGTTCTCAGACTGACCTTTACCATTGCCTGCTGATCCTCACTGTATTCCACCTGAGCTGTGGACAAGTTTATGATTCCTCTTTCTACAGGATCTTTGTCGCTGTTGTAAATAAAAACATAGGGACGGCGAACCACCACAAAGTGCTTGGCCCAGGAGCTGGAGAGAGGCTCCTTGAAGTGGAGGTATCCTTTCTTTGAGACCACAGACCTGGGGGGAAAAAAAAAACCAAAAATAAACCCACAGATAAAGTGGAATACATTTTCCCATACACAAGGTAGCTGCTGAGCATCCCTATTAGCTGCAAAACACTGTGGAAGACACTTGGTCCTTAATAACATTTTGCCTGCAACAGTATTATGAAAAAGTTCTTCCGTGGCAACCTGAATTTTGTCTTCAAGAATTATGCAAAAGCCTGACAGAAAGAAAGACCCGCCAAGACCCCTACTTGACTGAACCTCACCGATGGTTTTGATGATAACAGACACGATATTTAAGTCACTGGAAATCCTGTTCTAATGAATGATGCAGGGAACGAATGCTGCGGGGATCACATATCAACACGACCTTCATCAATCCTGCCTCCATCATGCAGGACTCTGCAGTTCTGCCAGCACTTTTAATTTACCTTCCTCAAACAGGCCCCAAGAACTACAAATCTCAGAAAGCCCTGACACCTCTCAGGAAGCCACAATCACACGACACAAGAAAACTTACCCTGGTCTGATTTCTTCAATATCAGGAACAAGGTTTAGGAACTCGTTCTTTCCAGCTCTGGCAAGGTAGGAAGTTTCTACTGCAGGAATGAGCTGGAACTGTTCCACCTCATGGCAGGGACTGGAGGCTCGAGAATTTGCTTCTGGTGTCCTTCAAAAAGAAGCGGAGAAAGAAAAGTAAATCACAACAAACCAACTGAAAGTGTCAACGGAATATAACGTGCATCTACGGCCTGGCCTGTCTTCTAAGTCTCATCTTCCAGTCTAGATTTTTTGGTATGACATTGTGTAATATCAAACAGCGTTTCCCTTGAAAGCTGAGATTACTGGCCAGACTGGTTTACTCTGGGTTGTTGTTAGTGGGTCTTTTTAACAGACTTCTGAAAAAAACCTTGTGGACTCTACACACTGAAGAGTGACGCTGCTCACTGGAATGACCAGCATCTGACTGTCCTTCCAGCACAAAGAAAAAAACCAACCTACTTCAAATAACCAAAATGGGGACAGTAATTGTGCAGAATGATTGGAGAAGAAGAGGGAAGGAAAAGGAAGAAAGGGAAGGAAAAAAAATCAGAAAACATAGCAAAGAGATCTGTGAAGTGCTGAGAAGTGATTTTTTTCTATTAATACCCTGTACGTACTTCTGGTCAATTGAATTGCATCTCGAGTCCACCAGAGAAGGGCAGGTAGATGAAGGTGTGAGGGTAGCACTGCTGAAACTCGACACTGACGGGTCTCGCCCAATCGGAGAGATATCTGACAACTACAAGGACAAACACAGGCAAAGCGTTACAGAGGAGGGGTTTTTTACGCAGCTAGTGCTCCGTCCCGGCCAGAACACGGCTTTCAGCATGCACAAGGCTCAGAAAACAGAGAGGTGTTGCTATCAGCCTTTCCCTACGCAGCGAATTTTCACACACAACCATCATGAACTCATCTGGGGCGAAAATCCAACGGCACTTCTGTAGACACAGGTTGTTACTCGTATCCTACACTTGTGATTATTCACACCCCGACTTCCTCAACAGTGTTGGACTATCCAGTCTGCAAACTGGGTGCGCCCTGTGCCTACAGTCAGGGCTTTAAAAAGAACCAATTTATACTTTTACATAGGGAAAGTGCATGTAGGGAAGGACAGTAAAAGCACTTCCAGTCTGCTAATCAGCTACGGTCCAAGTTCACACCACTCCCAATTCCTGCAATTAGTCTTTGGAACCTGCTGCTGAATAGCCAAATGCTTCCAAGAGATAGAAAATAAAAAAAAAATACAGGAAGCATTTTGTCTCACCACAGTATCAACAGATTTGACAAATTACGAATATATTGCTATTGTACCACAAATACAGTGTACCGTACTGCACGAAATATTTACCTTACAATCACTGATGCTGTTGTACACCTGGTTAAACTCCCGGTTGAAAGTGTGAGTAAGAAGTTGCAGACACTAAAGTGGGAGGGAAAAACAAACAACACACAGAAAAGAATTTTACATTCAGATTTTCAGAGAAAGTTGAACACAAAAGGCAAGTTGCCAAGACATACTTGGCAGCTCATGAAAGAATAAACAAATTCCGGACTGCTGTGAAACATCCCAGGAGAAGAGAGGAATAGTCACTTCCCTTAATAAAATTACAAAGTTTCATTTACAGAACTACTAATGAAGGGGAATGAGGTACAGCCATTGTACAAATGTAGCCACCAGCACTGGCTGCTGAGAACAGATTATTTCAGTACTAAAATGAAACCCACACAATACCGGGTATTCACCAGGCTAACTGGGAAACTCATCACTAATCCTTAACCATCTTTGGTACCTCAGTTTAGAGCCACGATGCTTTTCTCATACTATACCTTGGTGGCCAGCTCCTTCTCCCGATCCACCAGGCTCTCTATATCTGCCGAGTCGTAGCCGCTGCTCTCGCTGGGCGTCACGGCACTCTCAAACGTCGTAGTCGAAATCTGTGAGGAAATGCTGGTGGAGGTACTGAGGGTTCCACTGCTCAGACTGGGAGACAACGAGTCACTCAGGGACTTGGGGATGCTGTCACCGAGCTTTTCACGAAGCAGAAGGAAATGTCGGGTTTTTTCCACCTAGTAAGAAAAGGAATCAGTATCAGTATCAGCATGTTGCCTATTTTACAGGCACTGAATCCTTATGTGTTCTTTTCAGATTCCTACCGGTAACACTCTCCCCAGGGACAGGAGTCTACAATGGCTCTAGAAGTTGAATCTGCCTTTGTTGAATACGCTGAGATTCTGAGCTGAAGATTCTACTCAGCAGCCGGCAACACACTTTCTATCTTCTCCGTTTTGAGAATTAATTTAGATCTTGACTTTGAGAGCAAAATCCCATTTGGGAACCCATTCGGCTCAGAAAGTCTCACAGTGGGTAGACTAAAGGCAAATTCAAAGGCACAACTGTGATTTTTCTTTCACTTCCACTATCTTTTTACTTACCTCATGCAGCAGCTCCAGTTTCTCCAGTTCCCACTGATGCTCTAGAATGAGGCTGTCACCCCTGGGCCTCCAACCCGCCAGGTTCTCCTCTCCTCGCACGTACGCCACAGACGTGTCCAGGACTTTCCTCCTCCTCCTCTGCATTCCTGAGCAGTAAAAACCAACGTAAGACATGTTAAAAACAGAGCCAGAGGGATGCCACTAAGAAACAATCAATTAGCAATCTGTAAAGAGCTAACACTTCCGCTGTTTGTCTGGAAATATCTAAGGCAATGATTCCATACACAGTAACCATACATCCCTAAGAGATTTATTTAGTCCAGTCTTCTTACTTCACTCAGATATTTTCTGTTGACCACCATATAATGCAAACTCCTGTTCAGTCTCATTTAATACAAAAACTTCGACTGCTAGGTCTTAGAAGAAAAATGTACTGATGCTATGTGAACTGCATTCCTTCCAGGTTACCAAGCTTGCATCAGATATCAGTAATATCTTCAAAAGACCAAGAGAAAACTCTACTGCTGCAAAACTGTACATGCCCAGTTTCCTGATATTCCCATGTCAAAAAATGTAGTTTTCAGTGAATCCTTGGCTCACCAGTAACAAACACAGGTCCACGTCAAAAGTAAAAGCCCGCGTAAGTGTTTTTACGTAATGCCCATGTTCCTTTACTCCTACGAAACATGGGAGCTGCTCATCATCAGGACAGAAGTGTTTAGTCCGTTCTGCCTATGAAACGTTCTGCAATATTTCAGTTTACAGCACCTTTACCGCTTGAACACCCGGTCACTGCTCACCTGGACTGCCTGTGTCTGACATTTTGCATAAACTTAGTTCATAGATCCCAGTTACTCGATTGCTGTTCACAATAAACCAGAGAGAAAAGAACAAAAAAAAAACTATTACCTTCAGAAAAAAAAGCGCATTGGCTTTAGTTAATTACAAGTTTAAGTACAGTTTAATTAGTACAGTAGAGTTTAGTGGCTGGCCCAGTCCTAACCCTTGACAGAATTACATGTGATTTCTAATTGTGACATAAAATAGCCAGGACAGACTGTAACATCTCTAAAAATGGCACTTCCCTCATCTTCCCCCCAGGCCCCCATTAGACTCAGAGAGCAACTGCTGCAGTAAATTAAAGTTAAGAATCATCTAAGTGCACTCTTGGAAAATGGATGTCTCTCCCAGTTGTTCAGCTGGAAGGCTGGAAAAAAGGGTCAGTAAAGAGAGAAGCCATCAGAGTTTCACTGCAATAAACACAAGAAAGAATGTTCAAAGCCAGACTGGAGAACTATAACTAGGTAGGCTTCCAAGGAAGAAAGAAAAGAAAATTAAGCTACATTCTCCTGACACCCTCTAAGAGAAAAAAAGATATGCTGACATAAAATATCAATACCGAAATTGTTAACTGGACTTACGAATCTGGAGATTTGGAGTAGCCACTGCCAAAGAGATTGCGCAGCGATCGTGGCGGGGAGATCTTGGCATCTCGTGAATAAAAGACCATACAAACGTCCTTTGTTATAACGGCAGGCTGGATGCAGTGGTCAAGCTAAGAGAAAAACCAGTAATGAATGAGTGGCTGCAGACAACTGAGCCAAGTCATACTGCTTCGCTCTTTCAGTGGGACAGCTCTTTGAAATTTGCTCTTGTCTGGGTCTTTGGTGAAGGGCTTTCGTACGTGTTTCTGCAAAACAGATCTGTCAAGTTTCTTGATGCATCTTGTGGGTGAAATAATTGTACTACACAAACCAGCAGTGCCTTGCACACAAAGCCAAGAGCTAGGCCAGCATTTTTAACACCAGCAGTACTTACATAGTAAAGTTCACTGATTTTAATGGATTTTCAGACAGAAAAATAGATAAAATGAGGCGCAGAAAGGCAAGAAAACCCAGTTTTACTTCACATTTGTTCCAAGGCAGTAATACCTTGAGATCAAGATGTTAACTGAATACATTTTCCCACCTTGTTCTCAGAAAGTGAACAAAGATTTTCACTGGCTTCAGGGTTCTAAATCATTTAGTCCAGTAAGTATTTACTGGAAACAAAAAGATATAAGTAAGTATTTACTGGACTAAAGGATTTTTTTTTTTATTTACAGTACATACTGTCTGCTGTCTCAAATAACTGTACTTGAGCCACAAGCAAAACGGAAGGCACAGGTCTCTAACCTCCAGGTAAGCAGAAAGAGTCATATATATCTTCTCTCCATACGGTGTCACTCGATTGAGGAGAAGGGAGTTATGCAAGGAGCTATCCCAAACCGCTTCAAACCGATAGAAAGTCCTGGAAAAAAGTACAGTAAAAGCTCAATAGTAACAGTTCCTCTGTGCCCCTCTCGTCGGTCAGGGTAAAGCACCTCTTCCTTGCCATCGTCCACTACGACTCTCTTAGCTAACAAGTATCTGAAGGAAAGACCTTCTCTTCTTTCCCAAAATCAATTACTCCTACCTCAAACAGGTTGGCATAAGAGACCATGGCCTGTTTAAAAAAAAAGTCTCATCTAAAGGAAAAAAAGCGTGACTACGTTAGAGGACAAAAGCTGCCACAACACTACATGGAAGTCAGCGCTAAGGAACAGCGTTTCTAACCAGACAGAATTTCTCTCTATCGCTTCAGGAGCATTCAGCCCAGCTGGACCCCCAAAGTGCTTGGTAAGATGCTTTTTCACAAGCCACGCTCATTTTGCACCATATTTTAGGACTAACGTATAGCAACAGGAGAGATCCCTCTAATACTTCATCTCATAAAAGCAGCAGTTTCTGACAGCGCATCAGAATGAGCGATAGGTAGGGCTAAGTCCAATATTCAAGGGATAAAGATTGCTTTCTGCATCCTTACTAGCTTCAAGTAAAAACTTTTAGATCTAACACGAACTTTTCTAAGAAGTTTCTTGGTACGTGGAAAGAAAGGAGCTGAAGGCTCCCACGGCTCTACCCCAGCAATCAGGAAAGTTCATCTGTTCAACAAAAAAAGGTGAGAGACAGCATCGTACACAGGAGAGCTAAACCACCAGATACTCTCTCCTCTCTAACAGGAGCCAGGGAAAGGAGCTTTCTCCTTTCATACGATAGAGACTGATTTCAGGTCGGTTCCTTTGGAAAGAGTCCTGTACCCTTACTCCGGAATACCGCGTGCCTTTCTACACCGGTAACAGAGAAAGGAGGTATTAATTCATAAAATTTCCCTCCCAAATATCCCCTTGCTGTTGAGCTTTTCCATCCCACTTCGAGTCCAAATGATGTGGTACAAAAAGCACGAAAGTGCTTCATGTATATTACTTTTTTTAAAACAAGTTAAATCTCTAAAGAGCTTCTGTACTAATGCCCATGGCCAACTCAGAAAGATAGAAAATGAAGCCAAAGACAAATGACAAAAAGCAAGGTGGGGGTGGAATAAAGAAATAACAAAAACCAAATCAAAACAACACATGAAACAGCCTAAAAGTCGACATACCGGAAAAAGAGTTCTAATCTCAAACTGTTCTCAAGAACCCTCTTTTACCCAAACCAGTTACACAGTTCTGGGCTAATACACTGAGACACCACGAACTGTGCAGTCAAGTAACACCGTTTGAGAATATTGCTGAATACTGTTGGCATTTGAAGCCACACACTTCAATTACTTCCGTCTTGCTTCTATTAAAAACACTCCAGAGAAACATATTCTAAAGGCTAAATAATTGGCAACTTTAAAAGCACTGTAATGGGATAATCCTTACTTAAGTTAGATCAGGCAAACAACACAGATTATCCTCTAACCCTTTCCAAATCTGGGTTGAGTTCCTACGTTTTAATCTTTCCTCATGTCTGAGTTACGTGGGCAATTTTAAAAGATTTTACCCAGCTGCAGATCTACCATCTGGGAGGAAGAAAAATTAGTAAAACCAGGGAAAGCCAGTGTCCCTCCCCCTGCACCAGCTCTGCCCCGTTTGCCAGACGGGACTTCCCATCACGAAGAGAGAACACAGGTGTAAATGTTCATCAGCGCAGAACCAAATGCCCCTCATTAGCAAAACGAGGGGTTCTGGGTCATCAAGCTGAAGTCAAGCACAGCTTCTACTGGATTTTGTCTAGCCAGGAGGTTAAATGTACAGTCTTGCCTATCCAAACCAGAACTTGCCAGAACAGTTACAGAGGGAGACAAAAACCTTCTTTCAGCATCGTCAATAGCCCAAGGAGGGGAATGGAGCACAGAACAGGCAAAGCACGGGCAACAGGAGAAGCAGGGTAAAGGCACCAATGTATAGTCAGAACAGATTTTAGCATTTAGTTAGAATGGATTTTAACTTTAGTGAAAGGTGCTGAATAGAGAGCATTGAAGACTTAAAGTCTTCTCTTTTTCAAAGAGGCAGAACACAGAAAGCAGAGTGCAAACTGTCCCAGGCTGTGCAGCCAGCACGCCTGGCTCTCGTTCAATCAGGAAGGTGAAAGAAGAATCCAGTCTGAGCAGCTACTACACGTCTGGCTTCTCTGCCAACTGGTATACTAAAAAGTAGCAACCACACGGTTAAATTTCAGATGCAAATCCAACCTAAGACCAGAGGTTGACTGTCAGTCGCAAGGCAGCCCCTGCTTTTTGTTCAGTGCAATTCTGAGCTGGAATTTCAAGTAACCTAATCCTTCAGCCCTTGACTTGGTACTTCAGACAGAGCGAGCGTTACAGAGACAGTCAGAAATTCCAAATTTAGTTCTTTGACACAGAACAAAGGGAGAAAATAGCAAGGACTACAAACAGAGACTATGTTCTGATGCCACGTTTCGAGAATCCGAAAGACTGAACAAAGGAAGCTCTCTCTTACGTGTGAAGGCAAGTTTACCTCCACAAGTCCCCCACTGAACTGTACCTGAATAAGCCCCTGACAGAAGCAGGGAGGAGGTACACTACTTCTGGAAAAGCTGAGAGGTGCGCTAACAGAATCCAGTAAAAGCTAAAGGGGAAGCGGCAGCAATACAAACGAGACATAAAGCATTCTGTCGTCGAGAATCTTTATGTACAAAGGAAGCAAACGGAAAATACCTAGGCATATCCTTATCAAGAAAGAGCCTGTAAAAACATAGAAAGAGCTTTGGTTAGTGCAGCCAAAAGCAGAACAGAAAAGCAAGAGCTGAGAGGAACAGAACAGGTGGACTTAAAAAAACTAAAACAGAGCAGCACACCAACCAGCAAACAGAACAGCACACCAACCAGCAAACAGAGCAGCACACCAACCAGCGAACAAGTCTGCACATGACGAGCAAACGTAAGACAGATCCCTTCCCAGGGCCTCGGTCCCACGCCACCACCCCGCCACGCACTCGTCTCACACCCTAAACCTTGGCGTTTGGGTAAGAGATGGTCAAAAGCTTCGCTTCACTCACACTCACCTCTCATCCACGTGGGCCACCTAACAGAAAACTAGAGCTATGCAGGAATTTCTCAACACTGCTAGAGACCAGAAAGCACGGGGCTTTCCAGCTGGAAACCAGCAACAGTGCCCCGAGTTGCAGTTACACTGACCCATTGATTCAAACACACCCACTTCTCAGAGGGAGGCAGGGAAGAGCCGCCAGCGCCCTGCCACTGCCAGCTCGTCCTGACAGCAGGTGGCAGGGAGACGCTGCGCTTGTAGGAGCCGCCTCCTGAACCCACCTTTACACTGTGGCAGTGAGATTTCAAATTGCAAGCCTCTAATGGAGAGGGAAGAAACCACTGCAGTGCCTGGAAGGACACCGCCTCCGGCATTCAGCAGCCGCAGCAGAGATGGGCTCCAAAACCACCCCCTTCTCCCCGGAAACACTCGTTCAGAGTTAAATTTCAGAGATATTCCTGCTTTGCACCAGCTAAACAGCCTGGGAGCGGTCAAGTGACTTGGCTGATGTCAGCGCAGGGAGAGGCTGTGCCGGCGATGCAGCGTTCTGCTGCGCTGCCCTTTGTTGCAGCCGCTGAAGCAAAACACTGTGGAGTCTGACTGATCTTTACAGCAACACACCCTAATGAGGAGCCACACGCAGCCAGAAATCTCTCAGACAGGGGCCCTGCTCTTGCCCAAATGACTGCAGTGACACGGAACAGACACCCCCTTATTAGAACTGGAGTCAATTTGTGATACATCTGTATAAATCCACAAATTATGAAGTTTAATTTACAAAGCATGGCTCTTGCTTAAATTGTCATATGCCTCCTCTGGGAATACTTCAGGTACATACACATCCATAAATATTTTCCCCCGCGACCGCCCTTGTACTTCAATGCTGTATTCTAGCAACAAATCCTTTTGTCAGTTTAAAAATTCCGGGCTAAATTCCAAAACTCGCTTAAGCTGTTCCTTTCCATACTCCCTTTATCGTTTTTACACACAGAAGTTCAAATGCACTCTCGAGAAATCCTCTATGTAGACCAATGGACTTCGACTTTAGCAAGAATTTATCATAACATTCATTCTCTATCTCCACGCCCTGTGCTCACAGAATTCTACATTTAATAATGAGCAACGTTCCCAGCTTTCCAAACTTCCTGTCAACACCTTGTAGGTCAAAGAAATTTTAGATGCCTGCTAGAGTGCTCACCGCATTCACTTACCTATTGGAGCTGTGAGAGGACTTCAGGTATTTTGCAGAGATAATGTTCAAAGACAGAATAGCATCCACAGCAGCTTCATCTACCTCTGCTTTGTTTCTTATACGCCCTGAAAAGGTTAGGAGGGGGAATCAATTAAAACTAACCCTGACACAGGGAAGGAATTGGTTTTTCCAAATATCATTCCAGACTATGTGATTAATGAGCAGCTGTGAGTGGAAGTTACAGAACTTAAGATTTTCCTCTGGATCTCTCACATCCGTGTAATCACACATAAAGGTGACAGAATCTGACACAAAGAGAAATTATTACTTCTACTTTTGACTCCTTACACAGCAACACGCAAGACAATACACTCACCCACAACCAGCTCTCGCACGTCTTTCCAGTGCAACTCACTGCCCTTCTCGTGGATAATGGTGACTGTGATTCTACGCTGGATTCCCTGGTAGAATTCATAAACAAAACACCAGTGAAGTATTCTCACCCACACACTAACAGCACCTATTTTGCACTTGTATCGCAAAAAACCTAACATAATCCTGAAATTGTTGCTATGCTCTTAAAGAAAATAGCTATGGTTCCTAGGATATATCAGAGTTGACCATGAAAACAAGCAAATACTTGAGTAATGTGTATTTATATACTTATATGTTATATTGAAATGTATATACCCAAATAAAAAGTGTGTATACCCACAGAAGTCCCTAAAAAATAGCAACTATTCATACAGATATTCCAATTTTTTCCACATCTGTTAGAAGTCATAATATAATAATACTCTGCAATAGCTTAGAAGAAGGTAAAATTGTAGGATAGAACTAAAACACCACATCTGAAAAAGAAAAATTCCCCAGGTGTTGACTGCGACAGGTTCCACTCTGCCGAACGCAGAAGACAACTACAGGGGGTGCTTTGTGTGTAACTGTTTCAAAAGAAGTTGAAAGACGTTTGCCTGTACTGGGAATCTGGCAAGGGAATTACAGAGGCTAGAATTACTCTGGTTCAAACTGGAAGTAACCGATGAGGACGCTAATAAATCCAGAACCAAGTAACATTTTTATTAACCTTTTAAAGAAGATTATTGGAGTATGGCCATTCTTCCTAAGCTATACAAACTGTTCCTGTCATTTTAAGCAAGAGAGGAAATGCAAGTCACAGGTAAACTCGATTAAAAAAGAATGAGGACGAGAGGGTAGAAAAAACATCATATAAACCTATAAACAATATTTAACTAGGATTATCTTTAGAATCTAGCTAAAGATAAATTATTATTAAGGATTATTACATGCACTTGAAATGCCCTGAGACACGGTCATTTTGTAGGTCTGTCTCATAGCTGCGCGCAGTGAGAAAGAACCAATGAGATCTGAGTCCACACAATCCTCCTGTGTCCTTGGCAGAGATGTCGGAGAACACTTCAGGCACAAACCCCATCCCAAAGGTTCCTGCTTTTTAAAAGGTTTTCATCTTCCACGAGTGGGATGCACGCTGATAAGCCAAGGAACCAGCGATATACTAGAGGCCAAATATATTCTCCTCATAGCCCCAAGCGACCAGACTAAGTACAGACTGAGAGCTGACTGACCCTACAGCCATCATTAGCCTGCTGTGTGGGAAAGGAGAAGCAGGAAAGATGCAAAATCCAGTCATTAGCATTCTCATCCCCCCACAGAGATGAAAAACTTGCTGCTCTACAGCCTTCATTAGTACCTGGTGAAGCAGGAACGTCCCCTGGCAGGGCAGGCCTCCGGTGTGGTCCACAACAGCAGGAATATACCTGTGGGAGGCAGTCAAATTGTCAGGCAGGAAAGATGCGCAAGCACAGCAACGTCACTCTGCATTCTGCTGCCACCAGTTACCTCCCCATACAGCATGTGAAGAAACGCGAGTGTTTCTATCGACTCTCAGACTGGACTCTTTACTGCACCACAGGACCAGCGAAATGGGGAAGTGCCCTGTGCTGCACTTCCAGTGCTTCTGGAAGACCCCACGTGCTGAGGGACGTGGTTTAGTGGCGTTGACAGGGCTGGGACAAAGGTTGGACTCGATGATCTGGAAGGTCTCTTCCAACTGAAACTGTTCTACGGTTCTGTGGTTTCTCAATACAATCCCTGAAGATCTGTTAGGGGAGAACCTTTTCTGTAGCAGAGATGAACATAAATTAGGGTCTTCTAGATGACTCCTGGAGTCTCTCGTGACCCAGGGAATCTAAACTCATGGCCTACATGGGATAAGTTTTCCCAGCACGTGTTCAGCTGCTGAGCATGGGCTTTCAAAGTGGAAAGATTACTTGGAGTGTGAAAGAATGTCGTTCTGTCTCTTCAGTCCTTTCTGATGGGGACAAGGAGTGCGAGCAGGCTTTACGCTCACTCACTACACACCAGCCAGGCCACCACCCAAAGATGATTGCTAAACATCAGCTTGGTACGAACGGAACAAAGGATAAAAGATCAAACTGACATAAACTGCTGCTCTTCAAACGTGAAGGATTAATACTGGACTTACTCCCCTGTTGGTTCCAGTTCGCTGATCTCAAACCACACCAGGAGGTCGTACTTGCTCACGCTCTGGCCCAAGCTGGGTTTGCTCATAGTGTTTAGCTTTGTAGCTGGCACTTGAAGAAAATAAAAAAAGAAAGAAAGTAAAAATGGTTTACAAAAGCTGAACATGTAAAGCTTACCCTAGGGCTCACAGAAACGTGTAATTTCAGTGATCCTATGTACATATGCAGACCACATCCTTCTCCGTGAAAATTATGCTGCTTACAGCAATCATAATTCCTCAAAGTGTTGTTTTTAACATCAAAGTTACTAGATTTAAAAGAAAGTTAAATAATGAAAGAAAAGCATATGCCAACACACAGTCTCTCCAGATCTACAGAAGGAGTTTCCTCAAATGTCTATCAGTTACTTTATGGTTTAACAGTTTGTGATTTAGAATTGCTTAGGCCTGTTCATCTGCAACATTACTCACCCATAGAGTATATAAGTATATAAAACCAAGTATGTAAGTATATAAAACCAAGAACTTAAAACTTCGGTCTTCACTTCTTCATGTTACAACTTGCTACTCTCCTGTAGCAGCAGATAAGATAACGAGTATGTAAAAAGGCTGAACAAGACTTATTCCAGAGCCATAAACCTGCTGATCTACGTTCCTGGGCTCCTTATGTTTTGGTATTAGTGGCAACATCCTCTCAGTTTCCTTTCATATAAATGTAGGGATAAACCGTATTAATGAATAACGGGATAACTCAATTTCTAGAAATAACCTGATGTTCATTCCCACATATTTACATCCCACCTTTTAGCCACCATTCACTACTCAGGGTATTCACTCCCATCACACCTCACAGCTGCACATTAACTCCTTACAGATGGACTTAATGCCGTTGACGGCAAGAGGCCAACACACAAGTTTATTGCTAAGAAGAGAAAACTCAAAAGCAGGAAAAGAGAAAAACGACAGACAGACACATTTAACTAAACATGAAAGCCAGTTCTACATGTTCTCACAGTGCTACTCTGGCACAATTAATAACCAGCGTGTCTTTTTTTTTTCTTTTTTAAAATAAAATAGAATAGAAATGTAAGTGAGGAACAGCACTGCTAGTAACAAAACAGGATGAGCAAAATGGAAACCTACAGAGACCACAGCAGAAAGTTTCCCCTACAGCTGCCTGGTTTACATATGCAGCACCTCGTATCCTGGTATCACAAAACTACGCACAGAACACGGGAAAAAATCAGAGGTCCGGGAATTTTCAGGGAACAGATCCCGTGACACAGCAATATCTGTGACACTGAGCACACTGGAGTTTATAGACCCTCCATATGGTTCTCTCTAGAATAGCCCTAAACTTAAGCACAGCATCGTCCTTCCAAGACCGCAACCACAGCAGTTTCTACTCCCCAAAACACTACGCGGTAAAGCTAAGGAAAAAGGAATTTTGCCGCACGTTTTGGAACTACTTCTACATCTACCACAGATCAAGTTTGGCTACTAACCATCTCGTTTAGGAGCCCGCTCACTCTGACAACTGGGAACAGGCAGAAAGAGAAAAGGTGGCAGCTGGTCAGCTCCATCCTGGAAAGCAGCCACAGCAGAGGACGCAAGCACGTTGGCATGCTCGGATAGCGTGTTCAGCACATGCACGTTTACATAGCCAGACATAAGATACCTAATCAACTCAATTTTTCTTTCGTGGTCTGCAAACGGAATGGAACACACACAGAAAAAAAAGGATGGTAGAAATGTGCAGGTGAGAGAAAGCTGGAGAAGGAGGAAATTAAAAGGTGAAATGGAAAAAAAACTCACAAAAGAGTTCAGCACGCATTATTACAATTAAGCAAAGAAAACCAAGGATCATTTTGACAAGACTGACTCACTAAACAAGAACGTTAGAGGGCAAAAAGATGAAGTAGTTAATGGATAAGCAAATTTCCAGTCAAGTGCTCAGTAAGCACACAAAGAGCTGGATCTCATGGAATATGGTCAACACCTCAGGAATGAAATTCTGGCCTCCCGTGAACTAAGAAGCAATTCCTGCAAGAAGAGGTTGAAAAGAACACATAAGAAGGAAGAGAGCCAGCGAACACAGACCCAGCGAGTGCCCTTTGCAATATTCACTCTTACATTTCTTCGTGTCCTGAACATCTTAGGGAAATGCTACAAACTTCATTTTCAGTGGCAAACGTGTGATGCACAGAATTAGCGACCTGTTCTCACCTGGCTTTGAGAGTGGCATAGGGGGAGGAAAGAATCTTCGGGAAGGCTGTGGAGGGCTACAGAGAAACAAAGAGGTATCAATACAGAGGCAACTAACCACAAAAAATACATACAAACACACGCACATGTACGTACGCGTACACACACCCCCAGTACAGTCCTTCCACCCATTTTTGTCACTAAAAATACCCTCACAATCCCATGAAGGCAGGTAAATATCACCTGCCAGGAAAGCAAATGGCCTCAGCCCACTTCTCAGACTAACCTATGTTTTTTTTTCTATTCTAACTTAATTAACCCTAGCTGTCAGTAAAAAAATAAATAAATATATATTTATGATTTCCAACTGCTCCACTTCCACTCTGCACTAAAAATTTAAGTAGGTAACAGGCATTTCCCAAAATAACTTAAAGGAAAGGAACACACCTCATCTGTTATTTCCTCTCAAAACCAGCACGTGCTGCCCCTCTGCAGCTGCTGCCTCCAGCAGAAGCACTAACCAGGCCAAGCAACCCAGACAACAGCCTCGTCCCTCAAGCTACGAAGACAACTAGGGGGCCTTTCCCTGACTCCAAAACTTCAGATGCTCCACAATTTTGGCGCTGGGATGTCAAAAGGTTGGGAGCCCTTTGGTTTTCCTCTAACCTCTCTTCTTCTGTCACCCGACCTCTCTGCATCAGGCCGCGTGCCCTGACCCAACGCTGCACCCTGGAACACCGTTAAGGCTGACCCAGAACTCGCTGAGATCACCGCCCACGTTCTGAGCACAACAGTCGCCACCACCGTGTTTGTCAGGCGGGTGAGCTGTGCTGGCAGAACAGCTTGCCCCGTCTGAGATGGCAGAACAATTCCACCACTCCCTAACAAAACACTGCACCGGGTAAACAAGCCTCTGCCAGCACTCCTACTCCTGAGGGTGTGTCTCTCTAGTTCAGGCGTATGAAAAAGTATTGGCCAAAGTGAGGAGCGAACGTGAGCGTGATCACAAACAGCTTTATGCCAGAATATCGAACAATACCTGTTGAGATCCTGTCCCTGCAGATGGAGAGGATGCTGCTGGTAATGTCCAAAGACTTCAAACACAATAGGTTTTGTTTTGATGTACTCCACAAACGACTCCGTCACTTCCACGGCAATCTGTCAGGAAAAGTAAAGAAAGAAAGTGACACAAAGAAAACCAAAATCTTGCAAGCGTGAATTTTAGGAGACTGCCTTATTTCATAGGGTTTAGCACCCCTCACAGTAAAAGCAATTGCATTCCTTTTTGGTTTAGGCATTAATTCTACTCTCTGAAAAAGGAAAAAAATGAAAGCCTTGATACCAGGCATTTTATGGGGGAGGCTCCATGCAGCCGAAGGATTACACAGTTCATAAAAATAGATACATTCAGTTTATCTGAGATCATGAGCACTGCTATTCGTATGTATTTGATTTCCTGAATTCTAGACTGTTTCACTGAACATCCTGGAAAGGAAACGGGGGAATTCAAAGGCAGGAAGTAGAGGTGAAACAGAAAAGTTAAATCTGCCACACGGAATCATTCTGTATTTTGTCCTCCACTGGGGATTACATCATTCACCTCATCATTCCTCCTACTGTCTACTCTTAGTAATTCCCCTTTGCCTCCCTTTCCCATACACCTCTCATGGGTTTAACAAGAAAGACCCACACAACTCCCGGTGCTAAACCAGACACTTAGTATTCAGGTAAAGCTTTACTTACATTCTGAACATGGTAAAACCCAAGGGGAGTCCCTCGACCATTGTTTTTGAGAGGTTCTGTTGAGAAAGCTTCGTCATGCCGATGTAAAAAGCTTTGGAAAAAAAACAACAAAAGACATAAAAAAATCAAACATCACAGAATCTTCGCAAACATAAACCACCACCAATCTCCAGTTTAGTGACGATTGCTCTGCTGTGAACCTCAGACTGAAGACACAATTTCTTCTGCTAGAACTTTACAGGGAGTTGAGTGATGGCCTAAAAGCCAGGAACACACCCCAGTCTTTGGGACCACAATTCCTGTACTTGTTGTGTGTCTTTATTGCTCCCTTTATCCATTCTCTTTAAGAAATTAAGCCAAAAACCACTTCCACTTGAGAGCTACTGATTTACTCAAGGGTCACATGGCTTTCATTCCAATTGTGCATACATACAATCTCATATTGAATTTTTCACATTAAAAGCCATTATGAAGCAAAAACTTCACAAATCTCTGACTTGTAGCTTAAAAGCACACTCTGATTCTTAATTCTGCAGAACTTTGTTCCTGCACACCATGCCGACACAGGCCAGGTACTGCTCATCCCAGGAATTCCAGTAACTGACATGGTGGTTTTCTCTGCCACACCACACTGCCACCAGCTTGAAAAGCTCTCCACCAGCCCCTCGGTCGCCCACCGTTATCTGCACTCTCTATCAAAGCATTAATTGCCTGATGCAAGGGAGGACAAACTCTTACTTGAATTGGCAGAAGATATCTGCGTACTCAGGAAGGATGCCGCTGGCCTGTAGCACCGTCACACGGAAGGTAAACACGCTACCCAGCTTCAAGTGATCCCCAATTTCCTCAGTGAACCCTTCCATAGTCATCTTGCCATCCAAAGTGGCTGACTTCAGGTCTTAGGGAGACACAAACACCACAGATGAAATCAACTCTTCTTTTTTCCTTTTCCTTCTTTCTCCTTTCTTTTCTTAAAATATTCCTTCAGGCAACAGCTTAGTCCCATTAGTCCCAAATTATCTGCTGATAATCAACAGGGCCAAATACCTGGTAACAGATTTTCTGCCCAGTTCTTCAGACGACTAACTCCAGCATCGATCATACGAATCCCAGCAGTTACACCTCTCCCTACCTCTCATATTCTTGAAGGACACTCAGAACCCTTTACTCTCACTGCCTTAAAGTGTCCCAGATTCTCCTCAAGTTCTCCAAAACTATTGCGTATTTCTTGCTTACCTAGCTCATTCATTCTGTTGATCTCCTCTGGGGGAGTGGTAACCTCTGAATTCTGTCCCTGCCCTTCCACAATTCTCAATTCTTCCAAGGACAGACCGGACCGAGTCATCGCAACTGAAGAAAAATCACTCTGAAAAATTAAATGAAGTGGCATGTAACAGACTCCTGCAGTTTCTGGTTTTGTCATCCCCTTCTTCTCCCAAAATACTTATTCTTTATTTGAATCCCAAACTACCGCACTGAAAGAAACCTAACTCAATTTTTACACTTCTTACCTTATCAAAATATTCGTTGTCGAATGAAATTTTAGCCGTGCCAGACTGTCGAATACCAGATCCATAATCTGGGGCTTCTTCATCAGCTAAAAAACAAAAAGGAAAAAAAAAAATTATGGGGAGAGGGAAAACCCCTCAGTTATCTACATGGAAATTCTGATTACAAAGGAAAAGAGTCCGTAAAGCAGAAGAGGCCCGGCTCCAGTCCTCCAAGAGCAGATTAGAGTAAGTGCTGGAAAAATCACAGCAGAAATCCATCCATCATGAACTCGAGTGTGGGAAAACGACAAGATGAGCTACGATGTTTCATCATGAACACACTTAACTATGGAGAATTTTGGATGCAAAACAACTTTAGTGCTCATTTTGATTATTTATTTACTGCTGATGATTACACATGAGGTAAATCAGCATACCATAATACAACGACCCACATGGGAACGTACACTTAGGTGGATTTAAACTGCCAGCTAAAATCCTGTAGCCACAAACCAAGCAGTACCACTAGCAAAGCGTCACAAGTACAGGCTCCAAGTCTGAAAGGCGGTTCTGTCCGCACAATCTGTCCATTTAACCTCCTCCTCTTTGAGGAGAGTAACAACAATGAGGCCTGGTTAAACGCCAGATATTTTTTCCTCCAGTAAACGCATGCTTGCAGGAGAAAACCCAGGATTCAGAATGTGTTCCAAAGCTTCGCTTAGGGAGCAAACAACACCACAGCCCTTTTTCAAGAGAGATCCCCAGTTCAATTTCTCTTGGCTATGGTGTATTACGGATAACTAGAATATTTATTTGAAATATTTGGTCAATGCTAAGGAGACCAAACCAAACTACAAAGGAGACTTTTGTGCACATCCAAATAGATTTTATTTCACTTGCTGGTTTAGTTCTTGCCAGAGTGATTCTTACACATCTTCAGAGTCTGAGATTTCATTGTATGTTCCCATGGAGAGTGAAACTTCGCGGGTTACCCCACCTAGACAATAAAGAAACGCTGGCAGTTCGCCACTGCTAGAAAGGACAGCGGGAAGTAGCTGTGCTCTCACCAGCACGCATCAGACATGGCTAAGGACCAACAGAAAACTCAATGAGCTCACCTCGTACTGGAAAAGTATAAAATATTCGCAGCTGACTAGGGGAGTGCAGCTAAGCCCTGGCACGCACACAGCTGCAGCTCAAAACCGGCCGAAGCAGTCACCATGTCCATCTATCTGCCCTTCTCTTCTGAAAAGTGGATCGTTCTTGGTGATTAAACACTACGTTAAAGCAGTTTCTAAGTCTCAACACATTTTAGTGGGGCAATGAAACGGAAAACTGCTGATTTTTGTTTATACTGTGCTGAAAACCGTCAGTTCGGGAACTTCTTCACACGCTATTCCGTCAGACAATGGAGGAGCACATTCCAGAGCATTATTTAAAAGGACAGTTTGAGAGGAGCAAACACTTGCTACATTTAACTTGTGCAAGTCACCACAACTACCAAACGTACATAGATCCTTGTCCACCACTTATACCGGCTGCCAAAAAGAAAAACTCTGCTTTATTTCTAGTTTTTAGACTCGCTGGCACTAGTTTGACCTTTCACTGTATTAAAAAGTAGTGTTGTGTTAGTTGCCAGGTATAAACTTTGGTGGTTCATTTTAAAAGCTACCATCAGAAGCATTATTTCAGGATTCATTCTTGCTTGGTCCATATGATTCACACCAACGAAAAAAGTTCAAAAGCAAGTTAACAGTAAAGAACAAGTGTTCTCTGCAACAGTAAATTATTCAGAGAGAATGGTTAGATTTGTTTGCCTGGTTTTTAAAGCTGCAGTTACTCAGAGCGTACCAGAGTTGTAAAGCTCTCGGAGCATCTCACCTGCTATAGCCTGCACTGCTACTCGCAGAAATCCTCGCACTTCTCCTTTCTCACTGACAACAGCTACTCGGTGAATCAGAGGCACCGGGTACAGGAGATTGCTCAGGTACACAAACGCTCTGGTAACAGGAAGGAAAGAAAACACAAACAGCATTAGGCAATCCTCTGCAAAACCGGCTGCGGTATTTGGCTGCCTAATGGGCCATTCAAATCTCCAGCCTACTTTACTCCAGGTATCAGCCCCACGCCGTGCTCAGGTCCCCGTGATGTCCCCACGGGGCTCTGCAGCAGGGGCAGAGCCGAGGGGAGCCACAAAATGCTCTAAACCAGAGTAGGCTGGAGACATGGGGCTTCTACCGGTGCCTTACAAAACACATGAAGGAGACAGTTTAGGATGATGGCTTTGGAGATGGCGATTTTAGATGCGCTACGGTTGCAAATGGAGCTGTTAGCACGGTGGTACAAGTCTACTGAGGAGTTACTGATTATAAAGGATGGCTTCGAGTTCTCCACCCCACGAGCATGGTTGGAAGTGATAAATTAAAAGAGAATTGACCTACTGTGTTCATACAGGCTCAGATATCTTACTGAACATATAAAAGCACAGACTGACAATGTTTTTTCTCTTCTATGTTCATCTGATAACGCTGTGCAGAGAGTGATCAGAAATCCCCCATGAACTGTCAGTCACCTCCCGGGTTTCTCGGAAGATTCACTGAGTGTAGGGATAGCAGAAGACTGATAGTCTTCACAGCTAAATATCTTTGGGAGTATTAAATTTAGTTCTTTAAAAAAAAACCAAACCCACAATAAAACAGACAATAAAACACTAGAACAGTATGCTGGAGCAATTATTTAGAAATTACAGTTTACAAGAGGAAGAGCAGCCTTTAGGCCCGGTACCGGACGACCCTGCCCTACACTCACTTTTACAGTTACGCACAAGCAGGGTCTATTTTGGAAGAGCAAGTTAAGGACTTTCATTGGACGGGTTTTTAATTTTAAGTTAGACCAACATTATTAAGTTATTTTACATTTCTGCTACGAATTAGTGAAGTTTTTAACACACCACCCTTCAGTGTGATTAGCTTGAGCAAAACCTTAAATGCTGAACAGCCTAACAGGCCAGGTAAAGAGCGGCTCTCAACACGGGGGAACAAATGAGCTGCTTCAGAGTGCAGAACACTGCTAAAACGCACATGATTTTGAGCAGTAGTTTTACGAGTCATTAAATTTAAAATGACTACCCATTTATATAGGTAGATGTCATGAATTTACGCATATTAAACGACACTAAATACGAGTCATTTGGTTAATCGGCTCGCCTTCTTGCCGTCTTTTTGATCAGCCTTTCTTATTAAGGGTAATTAATTCCTCAAATTTATAACTGTTGCTGTTTAATACTCATAGGGAAAGACCTGCACGACAACAGAGGACTGGGAGCGGAATAAAGATGTTCACTGCCTCTGTCTGGAGACAGCAGCTGCAGGATTTGTTCCGTGGGCACAGCACGACTGATCGGGACACGGGGCTAAGGACCAACGCTAGCGAGGGGAAATGCTTCTCCTTGGGTTCACATGCCCGTTCCCTGAATGAATGAATGACCTTGAAATGGCAAAGTAGTCAAAGACGTGTCAGTTGTGAACCAGAGAGACAAAAATAATGCTACCAAAACACAAAGTGATGGCAAAACGCAACAGAGGAGAGAATGATTAATCAGGCTATAAAAGTAGCAAAATGAAAAATGAAGAAAACCATACAACAACAACAAAACAACTGCAACAAAACACTTGACTAGGATTAGGATCTAATTCCTTTTCAGTCTGCTCCAAAGCGAGGTGAACACTTAAAAGCAGGGGAAGGGAGAAAAAACTAAATTTATAGTAAGAAAATCGCAAGTTCAATTTTTCCCCCCCCTCTATAAAAAAAAAAACCCTTTTATTTTTAGCTTTCAAATTTCAAGTAGTGCTCATTTGAGAAAGCAGCATCCCACCATACAAGAGACCAGTCCCTCACACTCACAACCTGGAAATATTCACTTGGACCGGACCAGGGATGGAGTGCAGGAAGGTGTGCAGTTATACGGGCAACATGAAAAACACAGGCAGTTTGAAAACCGCATTTCAAGCTAGGGAGAACGGACATTTTTCCCCAAAGGAAAGGAATCTAAATAGCCTCACATTTACAGGCATACAGTGAGAGACAGTTTCACCAACAACAAGAGGTGGTCATTACAGAAGCCTTCCCAGTTTAAAGCCAAACTAGTGGAAAGTAAAAGCATTAACTGCACGAAAAATAAGTGTATTTTTGACTTCCACGGCTGGAGTTCTGAAGCTGCTGTTCAACGTGTGACAGCCAAAGCGTTTGGCTTTACTAGCAACTACGAGGCTGTCACCTCAGCAAAATTATTATGGCAAGGAGAAAAATATTTCCCATCTTCTTGAACCTCCTTCCACCCAGTCACGCAGCTCCCTGCAATCCTTTGAACTCAGCACACAACGCAAGAAGTTTCAAGCTTCCCGTCTGGGGACAAAAATGCTGGATCTCTTCTGTAGAACGGAACGCAAGAGCACGTTCGCTGTACAGAGGAAAGAGCTGGTTTATGCAGCAATTACTGCCTTCCAGTGCCGTTCCATCTGCGTGAGCACAAGACAGGATCAGGTCAGGAGATGAAATATTAAAGTTCTCCTCCTCCCCTTCCCGCCCGGGAAGGACTCCCACTCCCCAGACACCCCGTGTGCAAGTGTCCCCTGCACCTTAGCCCAGCAGACTGAAAGAGGGGGAGCTTGGATTAGCAGAAAGATTGGTGAGGTAAAATGGCATACTCACAACAAAACTAGAAATGAGATTTAACAAACACAACTTTTCAGAAAAAAAAAAAATCAAAACGAAACCAACACAACTCTGAATGATGACGGGTATTTTTTCAATGAACGCATCGCTTCGAGATTGAAATCAAACATCCCACAGTCCTACCCCACCTCCCTTAAAACAGAGCAAATGTTTGATATGTCACACCCTTCAACAGAACCAGCCTTTAAGACAGCCCAGCATGCCACAAGAGATGGCTAAAGGGACCAGCTCTTTTTTTCCTTTTCTTTAATAGTTATTGCACAAATAAGACAGTCACAGCACAGTGAGAGAAAAAAACACTGTGATGCCTACGGAGTTGGATAACTACACAGTCAGCTTCTCCTCCTCTCCTTCATGACCTGGACTCAACATCGCTGATGACTTTCTCCCCAAAATATTTAAAATTATCCTACACGCTCCACAACCTACAAAAAAGTACACAGTTGAAAGTGTCAAAAGAGTTTTTTGAACACTACCTTGTGCTCAAGACAGGCTCTACGTAGACGGGCAAACCCTCCGATACCCGAAAGCCACCCTGTTCCAGAGCAGCGATCTCATGGCGCGAGGCACCGAGGAATCAAAAGGGTTTGTACCCGGTGGTGCTCAAGAGTCTTAACAGCTTTCTGCTGACTGAATCGGCACAATAGAAGAACAGAACAGGAACAGAAATAAAACAGACTAGAAACTACCAACTGGAAAAAGAGATCATTCAGATGTCCACTCAGAGAAACTACCAATTAGGTTTCATTACTCTACAGAATTTAGAACCCAAGCAGAGTTCCTTAAATACACGCAGCTTGCATGGCTCAGGCTTGAACCCCTGACTGCTCCACGTGTCTGTGTGCAGACACAGAGCTCCGTATTCTATTTAATACGTGGAAATAGGAAGCGAGTTGTTTCGTTGCCAGGAAGCAGGGCTGTTTGCATTCGACTCTGTATTTGCTCAGCTTGCGTTGCGCTTCCTGAAGAGTTTGTGAAACGAAGATGAACAGCTTAACATTTTCCCAAGCACTGCAGGAACCTCTCTGAAAGAACAGGCACAAGAGGAGAACACGCCGAGTACCCAGCGCTGTTAGAAGCCAGCAGCCCCAGGCAGCGCACGCAGCGCTTTCGCTACCCGACGACCACTTCTGAGCCCGTTGAGATGGGTTGCTCAGACTGACTCTTATGGATCAGATTAACCTGAAAGAATTAAATTTTGTCAAACACATTATCAGACACCGCACACAAGGGCGCGAATTCACAGAGAACAAAGAGAACTGATGTAATTTCTTGCATCTTTAGTAATTGTAATTGTTTCAAAGACTAGATCAAAGAAGTTCAAAGTTTTAGTCGCAGCTTGTAAACAGGTCTGCTAAAGACAAAGAGCAAGGTTAGATGGCTAAACTCATCTCAAAGCTTGATAGAAGAGTCACAAACTCAGCTCCTTGTTTTCACAAAAAAATGCAAGCAAACTTCCTCCATTTGAGGAAACTGCAAAAAGATCCCCTTCCTGATCCAGAAGCCTTCCCTGTTTTCAGTCACGGAGAAGGGAAAACTCAGCTCTGGTCCCTTCCTCACTCCTCCTCTCCACCAGCCATAGAGTCTCACCCCTCTTTCATACAACACCTGCAGTTACCACATCCCTCCCTGGTTTAACAAGCCAATGGCCTGCAGAGTGCTCAAAAAAGCATCATTGGAGGAGTGGGAACAGAAGAGAGGGCAGTGAAGTAACTAAATCAAATCTTTGTCAAAAGTAACAAGTCTGAGCAAGACTGTCTGTGAAGAAACAGTGCAAAGTACTACAATTTTTAAATACAATTTGCTGTCTTTAGCGTCTACACCACAGACCGGGATCTGATAATACCTTAATCTAGACTGGCAAAAAAGTTAACACTTTAAAACATATTAAGCAAACTTGCTTCAGCAATTCAAGAATAGTGCATGGGGAAAGTACCCCCAGCCAGTGAATTGTAATGACGACCTTTCCCTGCGTAACACTTGCTACTGAAAGTCATGCATAATCCGAGACGCCAAATCATCTCAAAAACCACTATTTTCCTCATCCAGAAAGGACCATTCTTCCTTCTCCTCATGCCATCTTGTCTCTTCAGACACAGAGGGCGTGAGATGAGTTTTCAAAAAATGGATTTATTGGATCAGACTTGAAGACTTTCCACTGTGCTCTGTGATTCTTTTCTACAGGGGGAAATTACACACTACAGTACTATCGTAGTGATCTTGCAATGGCTAAATAGAGCATTCTTACAAATAATGCTGAAATACTGTAACACAAGCAAACCCACATTCATTCTGCATTGCGACAGTTACCCAGAAACAGAAATATATTTTCTCAATTATTACTTAGGTCTCCATGGCCTCTGACATGGGAATTTAAAACGTCGTGTTCAACTACGCTCATTCTCTGGCAATTGCAATTTTTGTATAGGGTATTTTGGCTGGCTTGACACATACTCCAGGAGGCACAAGGCAAAGCCATTGCAGTCTACAGCAAGAGCTGGTCCCTTTTGGCCATTCTCACAGTAACCTCACCAACCTTCCCACTAAAATGAACCAAGGGGATCGGTCGTAAAACGGGTCGCGCCCATCATTGAAGAGGTCTGATCCCTCCTCAGTTCCAACGTCGGAGCCAGTATCATCCACAAAGGCCTCATCATCAAAGTCCTCCATCTCATCCTGCTGCTCATCAGCCAGTTCCGTGATGTCGGAGTCAGCCGTGGAGAAAGTGGGGGAGGGCGTGCGATCAGCGAGACGCTCATTCACGCAGCCATGGAATATGGGGGAGCTAGACATCAGTTAACGGAACACCAATTAACAGAGTGAGGGGAAAGAAGAACGCTTCATTTAACAGCCGTCCGTGGCCATCAGCACAGAGACCACCTGAACAACAAGCAAAGGCTTCACACCACCTGGACTGCAACGAAACGGAAGGAAGGGAAGGGACTGCTGACAAAGTCAGGGAAAAGAGCATCCTTGAACTGGGCAGAAAGCAAATGAAAAATGAACATAAACACGGTCGAACACACAGGTATTGGAAGCACGTCTATTTAACAGAGCTACAATTCCCATTTCCAGCACACAGCACGTTTGTAAAGAAAAATACTGTAAAGGTGCAGCTGACATCAGGAAATTAAGAATCCCATCAGACATTAGGTATACCCATAGAGTATGGCCAAATTATTTGAAGCACCTATGTAAGTAAGACCCTGGGCCACTTTTCCCCCTCAATTTCCAGTGTTCTTCACGCTCTCACAGCTCCAGTGGCTTTAGATAAAAAAAAAATGTAGCTAGCTAAGTTCTAAAATAAACTTACAACTTACTAGGGTTCAGTCAAATCCGATTCTACAAGGTTACACGAGAACTGGCAACATTCTAAAGAGCTTTTTCTGCTCTTTGCTGTATTTAAAGTCTAAGAGAAATCCCCACGAGACAACACACACAACTCGTGTCCAAACAGTTTACAGCCACAATCAGAGACAAAGTTCACGCAGCGTTATCAGCATACCAGCAGCTGAGATTATGGTCACATACCTGCCAACCAGTTTGAACCAGTGAAAGCGATCATAAAAGGGGTCGCTGCCTGTCATGGTGCTTTCACCCTCATCCTGCGTGTTCGACGCCATCTCCCCAGCTCGGTCATACATCTCGCGCATCAGGTCCAACCTCTGCCTGCGGAGAAGAAAGCAGGATTAAAAAAATTAATAGAGAGTGAATAAAAAAAAGCAGAGAACAAGTAGGGTACGCTGACTCCACCTACAGAAAATTACACCTAGGAAAGAGAGAGTAAAGATCAGAGGAGTCCGTACTGAGGATACCAAGGTGTTTAGTCCTGTACTAGTTCTCTGACATCTTAGAGATTCCGGGAGAAGTTTTGTAGGTTAACCCCACTAAGCACAAGGTAAGGACACTGCAGAAGCTAACGTAAATCTCGGATTTCATTCAAGTTTCTAAATATTCTTCTTTCACATCAAATTCTGGTGTGTTTTTCGATTACTTTTTCACATTAGACAATGGTGCCGAGTAATTCAGGCAGTCTTTTTGCATTCCATTCCAGAAATGTTGGAATTTTTATTCAAGTGACCTGATTCCATTATAGACTTTTGGGTTTTTATTTTATTGAAGAAAATAACACCGCAAGACCCTTTGTTCAGAAGTTACTAGGGAAAAAAAAGTTCTTCAGTCAGCATTTGGCAAATGGGGAGAAGACAAATGTCCTTCACCCATATTTGCAAGAATACAATGAAAATAATTCAGATTACAGTCAGAATTTGTGTAGCTTCCATAGAAATAGAATTTTCTTTATTTAAGCTTTTTATTAAAAATTACACCCTACACTACCTGGTTATATAAAAGCAGGTGGCAAGGAAACTTCCGCAGTGAAAGGAACACGAAGAAAATGAATGCAGATGGATGAGCTTTGATGAGCCTTACTAGATTTTAAGAAGAAAATCTAACTCCGAGTTACAAAAATTAAATGTGGAGGTGAGGCAAGATGTTGTAGAAAACTGCACTCATTTAAAGAATCTAGAAAGCTGATATTTAAAACATATCGCACTGTCTGGAAAGTCAACAGGTGTGAGGACAGACACAGAAAAAAACAAGAGAAAAGAACAGCAAGGGAGGAAATTTGTCAGCGAAGTTCCTTGGACAGAGGGTTTTTTTCTCCAGTAGTATTCACATACTTGAGTTTTTCTAAGGACCAGTAATGGGTTGCTCCATTCTTCAGATCCTGGACTTCCACAGCGACCACCGTGCGGGGGAAAGGTCTATTGTCCCGGGTCTTCTCCAGCTCAGTGGGCAAGAGCTCTGGGGGCAGCGGTGAGTAGAGGGTGTCTGTCAGCAGGACAAACTGAAACTGCACCTGAACGCAACAAGAAGAATTACTTTAGTTCTGAGAAACCAGATACAGGCATCACAAAGGGGACACAGACCTAAGGCACTGTATGAAGCCAGTTTGACTCTCTGTGAACAGATTCAGAGGGTTTTTTATGACAGTTTTTTGGTCTGAAAATTGCATAGAACATATTTTTTAGCTGAGTACACATATCTTGCCCTTACTGTCACAGCTAGCAGAGGTCTGGAGAACCACTGACCTAGCACATCCTGCAGCACCCACTTCTCTTGGAAAGATGAATGACCACATGAAATTAAAAGGAAAAAGGAAAAGGCAGGGCCCCAGCGAGATGTGCATGTCCATGTGTTTATGACACGGGCAGGAATAGCATCAGGGAAATGAAGAAGAGGAGAATACAGCAACCAGCTTTGCATGCAACGGTCATTCAGCCAGAAGCCTCAGTCAGAGAAGGGTGATTTTCTGAAGGCTTTTAAAGCTCAAACTAATAAGCGAAAGATATACAACTTTAAGGACAAGTGACTCTGAGCATTTGAAGCAGGATTATATAGTCAAAACCAATGTGTCAGAAAATTGAAAAAGCTACTCTGCATGTCCCCACCTTTTTCTTTAACTCGACACTGATTGCATTGGCTTCTTTCAGATAAACTGCATTTCCCCAGAGCTGGTCCCTCAGTGAAGTAAACTGGTGAAATTTCCACTTCCTGAAAGCCCACTGGGCCAGTTCGTACTCATGGCGCGTCCAGGGCACTGGGAAGAGCAAAGAAAACAGAGAAATAAAACACTGTTTTTTTCTCTAAACGATTTCACGTAGCATCTAATACTACTGCTGACTGTGTCATCGAGTTATCAACATGTTTTCTGGAGGAAAAGAACAGAAAACAAAAAAAATCTGCACTTGTATTATTTGTGGAGGAATAAACGGATTTAAACTTTCTCACCAGTAGCAGTGGAGATATGACAATCACGTAAAGAGATTTGGAACAGAGAAAAGAGAACAAATTCTACTCCTATTATTTTAAAACAGTTAACAATTATTAAAGCCAAATACTGGAACAGCAGAATGAAAGCAAGTTTTACGGGAATATTCAACTCTATCTACTGTCCACAAATGGAGTTACACAGACATGTCACAGCCTAAGAATTCCTAACAAGGAGAAAAAAGGAAACTTAAAAAAAAAAGAAACAAAAGCAATATTATTATTTTGGTTTAAGACATCCGAACACTGTTAGTGCCAAGAAGAGATAAGATTCCTTCAAATTCAAGACCACCAAATCCAAGTTTGTAGTTAAACTAATCTAGTTTGTACATCAATTGAATGTGGGGATGTATATCTACTGGTTACGTGGAACTTACTGTATGAATAGGTATCTTCTTTACTACAGCACCTGTTCCTTTAGGTTTGGCTACATCCAAATTATTTTTAGCTTCAGACTCACCTTCTTCTTCCTCCTCCTCCTCCTCTGTCGTTTCAGCTGCCAAGGATCGTGTCTCTACCTGCTTCTGCAAGGCCTGCAGCTTACTCTCATAGTCCTGTGGGGAGAGAGGAGATACCGTGTAGGAGGACAGACAGAAGCCAGGAGAACAGCTGAGAGAGACGGACACCTCAGATGGAACGACAGACACGGAGAACAAATGCATAAAGACGCTTCCACTCGGAGGTCACCTACCAACATCTACCGGTTTAGCACCATCTGTCCTTGAAAAGAGAGAGGGCAGAAGCCAGTACCACTAAGATGAGAGTGGTGGTGTTTTAAAATCATCAGCTACACATGCTCACAGGATGTGTGAGAGGGAAAGGTTTAGGATTTGGTTTTGCTAAAGACTGGAAAAGGGAGATTTTTGAGGGGAACCTTGCTGCTTTCAGGGAGGTAGGAAAGAGGCAGAAACAGAGAAAAGCACAGAAATTAATTTAGAAGGGGAGGATCGTTCACCTTCATTTTCTCAAAGAGAAGAATTAACAGCACCATTGATTTGCCTTTTGATACAAAAAAAAAGATGATTTCAGATTTTAGGAAACAAAAAGACATTTTGTTTTCAATCAGATTCTCCTCTTGGGACATCAGTATAACTCTCTCGCATGTGTATTTAACATATCAGGAGATCAGTAAAGAAATACCATCGCCCTGGCACATGGGCAGAGAAGTCTGTGCAGAGGTTTCCCCACAAGGAGCACTTCAACAACACCTGCTGGTGTAAGAGCATTTTCTTCCTGTTCGGCATAATCAAGACCTGAAATAAATGCTGCTAAGACCTAATGCCCCTTTTATTACTTGCTGATAAAGCGAATGCAAATTCCAGATATTTAGAATAGACACAGTCACTGTGCTCCCGGTGTCAGAGTCCACCTCGCCGCTGTATTTTGTGTTTTGAAGACAACCCTTTGACACACGTTACACAAATCTGACTTGCTTCTCAAGATTTTTATACAAAAGTTGCAACAATTCACCAAGTGTCAGAGAGTTCTTAAGGAGAATTCCTGAAGCCACTCGTCTTGTATTCCAACCTTCTCTCTTCCACAGTTCCAAAGCCTAAAATTCTTCTCCAATGCACTGTTTGCAGTAATGCATTAAGTCTAATGGCTCTAGGAGGAAAGCTTCACACTTCACTCTCATCCCACATAAGTATCCCACCTAAAGAGTTATTTTCCTTGGTTTTCATACAGCATCATAGTACTCAACACTGCCATAATGTGATTACAACAAATTCAAGAGAAGTTTGGTCAGAAAAACCATTAGACAGTATCTGGAAACAAGATAAACCTGAAATACATTCCTTTCAGCAATGTAATATTTCCTGAAGTCAGCATTAAAAACAAGCAGTAGCCACGCTCTTAGGAAGCGCAGGCTTTTCGATACCATAAACTCAACGCACACGACCTTGAGGGAGAGAAAACTGAGCCTTTGCAGGAAGGTTGTGGTTTAAGTTTCTAATTTCCTCTTGAAATTTTATTTGGCTGAAACGCTCCTTCTTCATTTGTGTCTGCTCCACTCACTCCGAAATGGCTCCGTACTTACAGTGCAGGGAACCTCAGCCCAGCAGCAAAAGGATTACAGGCAAAACAAACACAGGTCCTTTCTTTAGGTACTCCTTCCGAAATTCTTAACGATTCACCAGAAAACTAGTCTAGGCTCGACGCGGAGTATCAGACTTATCTATGGTCTTGAAATACCCAGCGTATTCTTAAAAACTTGTTAACATCGAGGCTCTCTCTGATCTTTTTCCCCTCATCCATGTAGGTAATGCTTAAACACTTGAAACCAAGATAAAACAGGTCAGATGTGAAGTGGCAGAAACAAGCTTCTCTTACTTGCAAGGAAGGGCAAGATAATTTATTATCCTGTAGCCTGAAGTAGATAATCCGAGGATGTCATTTTGAGCAGCTAGATTGTAGACATGAAGAAATGAAAAGCTCTTCAAATACTGCGTAAGCAGAATCTTTGACCAGATTGTTTTGGAGAAACTGAAAAGCTGCAGAGGGAACAGTCAAAAATCAGGAGCTTTCCACTCTGAAAATTCCACTTCCAGCATGAAAAACCCGGGCATTCATTCAATTCATTCAAAGACCCGCTGCTTGGCTTCTCTAATTTCAGACTTGTGAGCTGAGTAAGTGTCTCTTCTGTACATTTAAACACCCAGACAAATGAATGCCTGATGTAAGGAGACATTTTTTGTTGACCCCACACTAACAAACGTGACTTTCAAAACCAAGTAAAAGAACTGAAGTTTGTTTTCCCATAATAATACAAACCCAGGTACCACTTCCCCAAGCAGAAAAACAGGACTAGGATTGTCTCCTGGCACTCGAGACTGTAGTAGTGTTTAAAAATAATTGGCACTGAGCAACAGCGGGAGGATGAATTTCCGGGTGGTTCACCCAGAAGGTGCCCTGCCCGCACCATGGAAGGCGTTGGTTTGCTCTGCCGAGGGACTGCTCAGCTCTGTGGGAAAACATTTTCAGATCTGGCTAGTGATAATACACACCTAATTCTGAGTACCCACGGAAAGGTGCCTCACCTACTAGGAAAGGAAAAAAAAAACCACCTGCATCTAGAAGCTGCCCTGAAGGTCTCTGCCCCGGACTCCCTGGAACCCGATGCATTCTGTCGTACGGCTGCAAACTGCAGCACTAGCTCCAGGCACACGGAAATAGGGAATGCGAAGTTTATTTTGTGCAGGGGCATGGAAATACCTAAAGCCACAGCAATCATAGATTTTCTGAGAACAGATTTAAAAAAACCCAATACAACAACAAACCAACCATACACTCAGACTCAGGTCAAGCTTTCGCAGCAGAACACTGACCCATAACAACTCAGATTCTTTGCATCTACGCGATGTCTGCAGCAGTACTGGGACTGGACTGTGTGCGATTCTCTCCTGTATTTGAGGTCTACAAAAAAAGTCAGTTTCTTTTCTCTTCAGTGAGCAAACAGAACAGCCAGTTCTGTATTTTCTTGCAAAATTTAGATACACAGCACACAAGATGGTTCATGGGGACAGCACTGAATGACCTGTATGACTGTATGACCTGTATCCCCTTGCGCTATAGAAAGCCTTTTTTTTTTTAAATTTAAATAAGCTGTGTGACAGCAGACACCATTGTGTAGGCTGCTCTTCACATCACAGCAGAAAAATCAGGGTGGACATACAAGAACAATTAAAGAAACCTTTTTAACTCTGCTAGAACAACACCAACCCCAAGACAAAAAATAAAATCGGGACAAGCCTGCAATGAAGTTTCATTTCCATTTCACTGAGACAAGTCTGACACTTACAAGAGTATTTCATAGTTTATTGAAAGAGCACTTGTTACAATACAAACCAGTTCTGCTTTTCACAAGGCAGATGCTTGCTCTTAAGACAATCCAAAACTCGTTTTTTCTTAAACAATAGACAGATCTGAATATACCATTAAATTCAAAGGCAGCTCACTGCTTTCTTTACAGTACAAATGGGTACGCAGCATAGATTTCTCATGTGGCAGCTCCTGAAGTCGTTCAACGGGAAGTGTCCGAGTCAAATTTCAACATATAAAGGATAATGAACAAATTCCAACGTATAAAGGACAAACGGTGAGGGAGATAGTGAAACTATGCTGAATGTACTGTTAAAAACAGCATCCTGGAATTTGACAGCTCCCTACATTCAGATTGCTTGACAACGGATGCTGCAGTCCCTCAGAGGAGCGTTAGCGGCACGCGTCCCGCCCCATTGCCCCCAATCCACGTGTCCCCAGCGAGTCCTGACGGATATTGCAGATGTCACCACGCAGGCACAGGTGGATACCAGCCAGCTGTCAAAGCACGCAGCACCGGCAGGGAAGCTTACAAAACCAGCCCTCCTATCTCATGGATGCCGCGTTCCCATGAACCTGAAAGCCTTTTCGCACAGTCTTGCAGGGAGGCAGCTCCATGAAAACAGAATGTGGAGTGAGGTGTGTGAATTTCTGAGCAGTGCAAGGAGATCCTCAAGTTCTCCCATTGCTTCCCTGCTCAGACGAGGCACTACACTGTCACTAATATTCAATTCTTCAAGTAGGCACTTGTTGTCATAGGACTTTTTTTTTTTTCCCCCCCACCAAATTTCATGTCTGTAATATCCTGCTAAAGCCAGGAAGAAAGCTGCTTCCTCTGAGCAGACCGGACTCCTTTCCGACATGGACTGTTCATTTTCTCTTTCGTCAAATCACACCAGAATAAGCAGGGCTGTTTTTCCAGCGCTGCACTAAAGCAGTGGGTGTCAGACTGATGGTAACCTGGTGTTCGTCATCATCACCACTGCCACACAGGCTTTTACAGAGATTTCTTCTCAGATTTTGAAATTGAAACAGGTTGACAACATTTTTTCTTGGTGTCTAGTGATAAAATATGTAGCAGGAGTTTTTAATCTCATGTCAGTACCTGTAGTTGCATGGACTTCAAAACTGTTCCATGCTCAACCACGTGGTGGTTCCACAGCGGCAGCCACAATCCTCAACAAAAATGGGACACAAATTGGTTTCCCTCACAACCTATCTCATGTAAATTAACTCTGTTTGGCTCACACATTCCTTCAAATTTGAGAGGACCTTCCCAAGCAAGGATTTCTAAGCGAGTCCCAGCCTTTTGGAAGAACTCATTACTCTTGATATGCACAAAACCAAAGTGCAACGCACTACTAAAACAGGATTCTAAAACAAAGGCAACAGCAAAACACTATTTGCAGCCCAAAAATTCCACTTTGCAATTCTGATTCAAGCTCAAAGAAGGCATTGCTCATCTGTGAGGCTTCTTTTCTTTAAGAATCAAGACGGTTTGGGACATGATGCTTTATTTCCTTTGTTCAAGTAGGCCAAAGCATGAAACAAATGCAAGTTACAAAGCCGTATGTGGACACAAAATTAAACCTGCCATAAAAAAATAAAATAAAATCGTCCCAAGTGATGGGACCAGCTCATTCTTTTAGGCCAGAGGACTGACTCTGTATCTCCTACATCAGAGGGTGGGTGTTCTATCAGTAACACGTGCGGAGATGTAGGAGTGGACACTTGATCAGTTGATCACAAACGGTGCACAGCTGCCGGGCAAGATACTCCGGGCAGCACCTGCGCCATCCCACAGTTCTGAGGGTTGGAAAGTGGGGCAGGAAACAAAGAAATCAAGATCAAAAATAAGCTTGAGGCACTTCCTACTCATCTACAGCGATGCTGAAACATCCACAAGTAACAATTACCAGTAGGGCTTATTGTTTACCAAAAAATAAGGAACCTCAAGCAAATTGAGGGTATTTGTGCAAAGCAGCACAAATGCTTCAGCGGGACAGGTACACTGCAAAGGGGACCCATCTTATCAAACACGGGAGAGAAACCAATTTTGGTTTGAAAATCGTATTCAAGTTAAATTTAAAAGAAAAATAATTCCTCAAAGCTTTAGATTGGCTTCTACTTATGTCCACAGATTTTCAGAAGCGCAATTTTTTTCTTGGACTTTGAGAAACTCGGAAAGAAAAAAAAGGTATAATGAAAATCGGGACTCTCCAAGTGAGATAAAACCCCAAGCTCATAAAGTCTACTCCCTAATCAATAGTTTTTCAGCAATTTGAAACAACCTGAAGTAGGGATTGCAAGCATTTGTTTTACAGCAAATCACCTGCAAGTTTAGACCTCTTCAGATCAAAGCAGATATTAAAAAATTTTAACTTGCATTTTGAGTGTGGGGAGAAGGAAAGGCACTCGTTTTCTCCTCAAAGTGACCTTCTCCTTTATTAAACAAGTCTTGAAACCCGGGTTTAATCCAAGACCAGAGGCACTAACATGAGGTATCACATTAGGATGAAGCAGCTTAATTCTCCTGTCTCTGAGGAGAATTCAGCCAATTCAAAGTAGTGATCGATAGATCTTCATAAGAGTAACTATTTCAAGAACATCTCCCAGACTCACGTCCGAGAAAGCTGAAAACATAAACCAAAAAGAATTAACTTCTTGAGGCTTCTTCCTACACCAGAGTGTTGAAAAATCCTACTTCCTTTCCACGACATCGGTACAATAATTAAAAACTATTATATAGAGAGATACAACGGGCATTAGAAAAAGCTTATTTCCAAAGTATTGCTTCAGCAATATATATATATTCTGACATAAAATTCCATTCGGGCAGGTTTAACTGTCACAGCAATTTCATACCAATAATTATGAACGTAAGCAGAAAGAGAAAAGACATCTCCTACTCGGGGAGTAGGACTGTTGTGACCCAACAGCTCTTCTTAATTGCTCTACGAAAAAAGCCACATATCTTGTCAGCTGACAACTTTGGGTTTGCAGATTATTATTACTAGTAAAAATTCGAGTTACGAGTGGAAAACGTTGTTCTGAAGAGCCAGATCAATTTAAAGACAGATGGTCAGTTTCCTTATTGCTAAGAAAAAGGTCACAAGAAACATTCAACAGCTAAAAACTAAATTCCTCTTTTGATTGTCTACATAAAACATAGGAGGAAGGTAGCACTTGGTAAGTTCCAGACAATATTTTCAGAATTAGAAAAATACTCCAAGACACACACAAAAAACCTGGTAAATGAGCTAGCAGGGAAGTTCTCCCCTCCGCACCCCTCCCTCCGTGTCTTCTAGGCTATGACAAAAAGTTCTTACAATTTTTTCGGAACCTTCTTCCAAATCAACGTTGTTACAACCGCAACAGAAGTCACAGGCAAACGCCAGGGGCTGAAGGGCCAGTACCTCGCGTTTGCGTGTCCAATTGCTCAAGTCCTACCTGGCCGAACAAAACCCAAGCCATAAGCAAAGCCAAGCCCGGCTGCTCCTCGGCGACAAGCCAGGATCGCCCCCGCCCCCCTCCTCCCCCAGACTGCTCTTGGCCAACTAATCATACGGTAGTTTCTCTGCCCGCTTTGAGGTTGGGTGCTGAGAACTGGCGCCTCATCCGGGGGGGCGTCACAAACTGGTTATAGTGGTTAAGCCGGTCAGTCTGTTTGGGGTGGGAGTTGGCCGTGCTGCCGTCCGCACCGCCCCCGTTGGCGTGGCCGCAGTAAGGCTGGCGGTGCTGGTGGATGTGGCGTTTCTGCTGGAAAGTCTGCAGGTCTGGATTCTGCTGCCCGCCGTACGAGTGCAGCGACTCGGACGAGCCCGAGGCCTGGCGCCGCAAGCTTTTCTGAGAGCCGTTATTGAGAGAATTGCTTCTCCAGCGCAACTGAGGCGACGGCGGCGGCGGCTGCTGCTGCTGACCGCTAGGCTGGGCCGGGGCGTTCAGCTGCTGCCTGTTAATCTGGATATTATCTTGATTCCTCTGGGGGCCATAAAGATTCCACAGCTGCTGAGGGTCTTTAGAAGCAGCTTTGCTTTCTTTTTCTTTGCTTTCCTCTTTGTTCTTATCCTCTTCTTTCGGAATTCTAACCTCGATCACTTCATCCTCTGTGATAATGATATGGGTGCCCGGACTCCAGGAGTTCCTGTGTTTGGGATTGCTTTTGAAAGGAAACCGGGGCTTGCGATTTTCAGGCGGAATAAAGCGGTGAGGCATGTTTTGTCGACGAAGTTGTTTCGCTATTTCCTGCTGCTGCAGATTTTTGAACCGAATCTGTTCTTGCCTCATCCAACGTAAGCGCCCACGTCTGAAAGCCGGGTCACCTGCCATCAACTGAGAAACACGCTCCTCTTTAGCGAGATCATCGTTCTCGCTTCTTTTTAAGTCATCTGTGGGCTTCTTATCCCCATCCACCACAGCGGCAGAGTTTGGAGACTTAGCTGTGGTCGACTGAGCTTTCTCAGGAGATCCTATCAGAGGCAAAACCTTCTCCATTTTTAGCATCTTATTTCGAAGAACTTTTATCTCTTCGTCCTTCATGTTGTTCTGCTTCTTCACCTCCTGCAAAATATCTTCCAATTTGTCTATATGCACCTTAAGGTCATCCACGTCAGTTATTCCTTTACCGTTGGCCATGACATCTTCGATTTTCTCATCTCCGACTCCCACCGTATCCCAGACATCACGAGCGACAGCTCGCCACGATTCGCGCTCGTTTGGATCTTTTTTCCCGTACATGGCACAAAGCTCTTTCATTTTAACAATGGCCAGAGCCTCAATCTCCTGCCTAGTGTGCCTGAAGTCATTGAGGGCTACCTCATAGCATATCTCTTTCACAGCCTGAATCTTTAAGTCTGAGATGGTAACCCACTTGGAGTCTTTGCTAAGGCGTCGACGTTGGGGTATCTGGTACATTTTAATAGGCTCTCGTTTCTTCCCACTGCTGGGGAGGCCACACTTTTTTACAATGGTTTGGAGCTTGCTGGGGGGCAGCTTCTCTCTCAGGGAAGTGATCAGTCTCCAACTCTCCTCACACGATCTCTTGTCCGAATCATCCCCACTATCAGAGTCTGCATCCTTTGGAAAAACAAAAATCAAGAAGTGGCCCCAAAATAACGAAAATTAAAATTGTAAGAAAACGGAAAAGCTAAACAAGAAGTAGCAGGCAAAGAAAACTAAATCAAAAATCAAAATAGAACAAGTGATAAGGAAGTCCCTGAAGACTGAGGGTTAGGACATTAAAATGTATCTTCAAGAGTCACGGACTGTCAAAATTGGAGCTCTTCACTAATTTAAAGGTTAACATTGTATTTTAAAGTCTCCTCATCTCAAAACAGCATATAATCTGAACTCCTCCCTCCCAATCCCTTCCAAAATCTTTAAACAGGTCAACTCAAACCAAGTTCCTGATTAAAAAAAAATTAAAAACCAAACGTAAACTGCACTTCATACATGCTACAAAGACATGCAAATCCCCGCCACACACATTTGCCTTGGTGACTGCTGCTGCCTCTTTCAGCAAATCCTCCCCAGGTAGGTGAACACAACAGCCATCACAGAAGATGTCATGAGCAGCCAGAGTGAGTCGGGTTAACACTGGTTAGTAACGTTGCACGTGGTTGCAGGGATGCTCAAGTTTAGAATCCACTTCACTACAATAGCAGCCAGAGAAGTGTTAGCCCATCAGAAGAAATGAAACAGAAGCAGCCGAGAGGTTCAATGTTAAAAGGACTGTAAGTGCCACTATGACAGGTGAAGACAGTGGTTCATACTCCAACACTTGCTACAAGCTAAAAGGACATCCAGAGTCAGAGTTTCAGAGGTGGGTTGTAGTTCGGGTGGATTTTTTTTCCCATTTGTCACCTTGTTGCTTAGTTTAAAGAAAAAAAACCATTAACGGTCTTGTCTGTCCGAAGAATGTTTCAGAAGAATGTAGCAGTAACGACTTTTTTTTTTTTTTTTAAATTGTTTTAATACGAATTCTCTATTTTATATCCTTGATTTGTGCTCTTCTTAAACCCTAGAGTCTGGAGCTTCCGCACACTTGCTAAGAGTTATGCGTGTTTTGCTTCTTCATTACAAGTTTTCCACCTTTTGCTAAATGATTTTTAATGAGCAGTGCTTCAGGTTTCCATACGCTAGGAATATCTGTTCAGCTGCATTGCCACCAGAAGTTAGGGATATCCATTATTGCTTACTGCAACCAGGAATTAAAGTCAGACCACTTCTCTTTAAAGGATTATTAAGATATCTCTTCAACAAACAAGAAGTCCTACGTATTACGTGATCCAAACACCTTCAGTGAAACACCGCAGTTAGTCTTTAGTGAACCTCTGTCTAACATCCCTATTTGTCACACAGAGAACTGTCACACGTGGGAAATAAGGAACAACAACAGCCAGTTACTCTAAAGCCAAAGGAAACCCGGGCCACCGACTCAGAACCACGGGTTCCTTGACTTAACACTTCGGGTAGAAGACCACGAAGAACACAATATAATTTGTATTTGGGAATGATGAATGGAAGTAAAAGAAACACTGTTCTGCCCTACGGTCAACAAGCTCCACAGCTTAAGATTCACATTATTTGAGCCTCTTGTGACCTTATCTCATTTTATTATTTAAGACTAGCCTAGAGAATCAACTTCTCCCTTATGTCAAAAGAAGCAAAACGCTGGTTTAGCAACAGAACATAAACTCTGTGAGTTTGCAGCCGACAAAATTTGTGGCCTAAGGAAACAGCATCTAACAAACTGCGTATTGCACTGAAAACAAAAGATGCCCTGGAGGAAAACACTACAATCTACACGTTCGAGGTTATGTCCAGAAAGGGAAAACACGAACTACTCAAACATTAAGTCCCCAATTCCACAAGATTACTCTTATAGGTTACAAAATTACCATGTTACTACATATGGGTAAAATATGTCTTGTGTATGAAAAGCTGATTAAGAGACACTACGTGGTCATTGCCCTCTGTGCTCTCAAAGGTTAACCAGAACAATTAACTGAGGTGTACACCCACGTTCTAATAGCGAGTGCTCACTGCAAAGGCATTATGACCTAGAGAACCAGGAAAAGAATTTCAGCTTTATTAAACACATTTTCACCTTCAATTTGTAAAATAGAGAACAGTTATTTCTATTCCCTGGTAATACTAGTGAGGCAAATACATATTAGTTGTCAATTTGGGGGGACAAGAGCTATTATTTATCTTTTTTCTATGGCACATCTAACAAATAAATACCCGAATTGGTTGGAATCTCATCCCAAACCCAAAATGATCTGATAAGCAGGATTAGCCACCTTCTTATGTCGAAGATTATACTCTAACTTAGAGCAAGAAGAATATTCCTATTCCAATATCAGTCTTACATAGTAGCGAGTTAGAGAACCTGATATTGCAGCTGGATATCGAAGCAACGTAAATACTTTTAAGGTACACAAGCCGAAATGCATTCCCAGATTTTCCCAATCATTATTCAACTACTGGCAGCTGAATGCATTCATCCTGTCCTCTCCAGCCCCTGCACACAGTGACACAGTGACGTGACGAGACGTGTCAGGGAGTTTCGCTGTCACCCCAACTATTAAGCGTTGCGACGAGCAGGACAGCGCGCAGCAGAGCGCCGATCACGCTGCGGGGAGCCCTCAGCGCCAGCAAAGGTGTCCCTCAGGAACCACCCCGGCAGTGCCCGCAGGACAGCACTCCACCTTTGCCCACTGACTGGAATCGGCAAAACCAAAACCAAGCTTAAAGAAATCAGCGACTTTATCACCGTATTCAGCAACCCACTACCTAAAGGACCTTCCCTTAAACTTAGTGCACAGGGAAACAAATTCCCGTCGTCACACTTTTTATAAATGCAGCCGTGTGCGAAGCAGCTCCCCAGCCAGCCGGTTCTCACATCTTTAATTCATACAATAGCTCAGCTTCTGCCTGCCAGCCAAATTCAAGGGAGGGAATTCCACCTCCTTTGACACACAGCCAGAACTTACACGATACTCAAACTATTTTTATTTTCACATGGAATTGTTTTTTGCCATCCTACTTTCAGCTACGCTAAATTTTAACTACAAAATTGCAGAGATGAAATATTGCATCAGCCACATCTTAACTTCAACTAAGTGCTGCTTTTGCTCACAGTCTTCAGCAACTCCATCCAAAAACTTAGTCCCTTATGATGAAATTATTAGAGATGCAGAAGTTTTAAGTGTGTAATACAAACAAAAAAATTAAATAAAGATGTAGCTTCTACCTACGGAAGCCACAGCACTTTGCTCTGTTCTGGTTTGGGGAGAAGCAGAAAAGCTTTATGGTTTAAAACCAGACAGGAATTTAACCCACAGTGGTCTCAAACTAATAGTACAAACGAGTCACAACTTTGAAATTTCTATTAGAATCCAGGCACAATTACATTTCCGTACTGGCTAAAAGACAAGCCAGTGTAGTTAAAGCAGAACCAGGAGACCCAGGTTTCTTAAGGTAATCTAGATTTCATTCCTGGGCTTGGTCTCATTTTTAAAATTCACAGAGTGCCTGAAGACTGCACACCTTTCTGTTTGTAACGCACTGGAGATACTTGTTGTGAGAAGACTGACCTATTCCGATACCAGACTTAATTTATCAGACTTCCTATTTAAGAAATACGTGGAATGGTGGAATTCCCAGTTCTGAATAAGTTATCTCTCCCTTTGCACACTGCTCCTCAGTCGTAAGCCCACCGTCGGCATGTGTACCGTTAAGACCCTCACAAGGAACTCCATGCAGGGGGAGGGAGAAGGGTTAAAACATGCACAATGCAGCAACATCTTCAGACGTCATTCAAAAAAATAAACCTAGTGTATCAATGTTCTAGGAATCGTTCTGTAGCACAAAATTAGTGTGTTCTGGTGACCCAAGACAAAAATGAAGACAAACATCCCAAGAAGTAGCCGTTTAAAACTACTGAAAAGGAACTTCAAAAAACCAGAGCATAGAAATGCCCTTCTTTCAGGTTAAGTTGCAAGAAATTCAGCCTCTCCCAACAAGAACCAATTAAAGCCTCTTCAGTGTCAGTTACGATTTCTGAATGAACACGAAGGAGCTCACTCACACTGGTAAAAACTCACTGTGGACACACAAAGTATTTGAAAGCAAAGGGAGAACTGCATTGTGCAGACAACCCAAGCAGGTTTCCTAAACTTTCAGATAAGCGAGGACAGGAATTACTGTTTGCCAGAGGTATAGTTAATCAAAGTGAGGACACATACCAGCCTTTGCTGCTCCAACAAGAGATCAGCTTCCTCCTTCTCTTTCTTGTACAAAATCTCCATTTCTTGTAACCTGAAGATGAACAGAAGAACAGAAGTAGTCAAAAGGTCAGGATTTTAGTGTTGGTGTCACTCTAAGTGCACGGCCCACTGAGTTAGTTACGAGAAGGAACGGTCATTCGTCTATTCTAGTACTAGAGAGGTGAAGCTTCCTGTAAATTGCTGTTGAGTCCTTCACCAAAAGCCCTGCAGGGTTAGTGGCAGGTTCTTACTGGGATTTGTAAAGCAGCCAGAGCACAGAAACACCAAGTAAAACAACAGGGAAGCTTTCTGAACTTTTACAACAGGTAGCAGAGATGCTGCGAGACAGAACCTAGGCTGACTCCTTGTTTCAAGTAGAAAATTTGAGTTATTTTGTTACCTTTTCTCCATCTCCTGCTTCATGTCAATGCCCTGTTTCTCCAGAAGCTCCCTCTGAGCAAAAGTCCAGTCAACTGGCTCAGAAGGAGTCTCAGCTGATGGTGTTTTCTCTCTCTCTGCTCGTGCTTGCTCTGGGTGGTTGAATCTGAAGACATGATTTTTACCCATGATGATACGATTTCCTAAAAACAGGAGCAGAAGGTAACTCTTTCAGGCAAGGATTCCACTGGAAAACATCACCGAATGATACATCTCATGTCACCTGCTGGGTGACAGCATAGGAAAAAACTGCCCTGTAAGGATTTCTCTATACATTGCAGTTAACTAGGTGGCAAGAAACAAAAAAAACCCAACAAAAAAACACCTCAAAGAAAACTTATACTGCTAAGTCTTTTGGCTAAATCTTACAAATATACGATGTCCACAAAGCCTGACACATGCACATGATGGGAGACAGAAAAATGCCTTTGCTCTTCCAGGGAACATATTAATGTAGTTAAAAATTTAAGAAGGCATTCGAGTAAATAGATCTACAAAGTCACCAAAGTCGGTCTTACGACATACATCACTACAATGCAGGCTCTTAAAAATGTCAGAGACCACATCTATATTCTTGTAAGCAATTCAATTATCTAGAGGCAGAAAAAAAAGAGGAACAAAAAAAAAAAATCTACTTTTTTTTTTAAGACACAGTAATTACTAAATTATGAAGTCGTAGTATTCAATATGAGCCATATGCAGCACAGAACAGCCAAAGCTGTTCTTCCCTCATTGTCCAAATTTGTGCTGTAGTCGGTAGACTTGGTTCAAGAAAATATTCACTTATTATTGGTGCAAATAATTCAGAGGTGGGTTTTTTTGTTTGTTGGAGTTTGGGGTTTTTTTTCTGTTGTTTTTTACCAGTAAGAAAATGGGGGAGGGACACAGAAAGAACCATAGCTTGAAAAAGATAGGTTAAAACCCGTAATTTAGGGAAGTCAGTCCCTCCTCTCCGATTCTTCCCCCACATGTTCTTCTAAAGGAATGTAGGAAACCGAGTGGGAAATGTAAGGAGAGCAAAGAGGAACAGTTGCACTCCTGCAGAGGGTCATAGCGTAGGTTTGCCAGGAAACTGGGAATTTTCCATCAGCAACTGGCAGTCTGTCTGCTCTGTTCCACCGAGACTGCCAGGGGCAATAGGCTTGGGCAAGAATGTATTTGCATAATATCAGGGTAAGCAGGGTGCTGCGTGGCAGTGAATATTTAAGTACGCTTACATCTAGTGCAGCAAAAAATGTAAGAAAATGAACCGGTTTCTGCTTAAAAGCTACACTCCAGGAAAGTAACACTGCTGTCCTTTAACCGCAGCCAGCGCTCTCTACATACGCTGCAAATGTCACCCAGGGACAGTCCTTGGAGAGCCTACAAAAATAGATCCTAACATTTCTTACCTGAGCGCAACTGCACAGGCTGCACAACCCTCTTGCCGTTGACATAGGTTTCTGACCGTTCACAAGGCTCCAAAGTAACAATAACTACGAAGGAAACAACATTGACCAATAAGACTTCAGAGAGCATTTTATAGAAACAGCTGTGCAAACCCTAGAGGCGTCTCATTTTTGGTATATCTTCCTACTGACACCACGACAAGATACAAATAAATCACTCCTTGATGTCATGCTGGTTAAAAAAAGAAATAAAGCCCCATGAGAAAATCAATACTACCGACATCTCCACATACTGCAGTTGGAATTTTTTTCTTCTCTGTCAGAATTTTCATTTTTATGATTAACCAAGATCGGCACCTGACTCTTATACTGGCTGCAGCCTACAATCACTTGAACAGATTTTATTTTCTCCCCCTAAGACTCAAGAAAACAATGAGTCAAAGGTGATGGTTTTCTTGAGATAAGATAAGCTTCCACATACCAGTATTCCCTGGCCAGCTATCGAGTGAGGAGTGAAAGATTCAACGATACTTTGCTAGAAGCAGCAGTTTTTACCTTCACCATTGTTGTTCCTCTCGCTTCGGAAGATACAGTGCTCTTCTTTGATGTGAGCCCCACTCAGAACAATGTCCTGCCTTCGCTCAGCATCAGCTTGGCCAACCCTGGGTCCGAAAGAAGATTTTTCAAGAGCAAATCAGACACTTTCTACAACTCTGTGTAGGGCAATATAGCCCAGAAACATCAGGGTAAAACCTCTAAACTATTAAGACTGTTCTTCAAGTTTAAAGGTTTGAATTGGGGCTTTACTTTGTGTTGCAGAGAACTTAACAGATTTACCATGAATTGGATCACAACAGCTTGACAAAAGAAGAGAGGAGTTTTGGCTCTCTTAAAACACATAATCTAAAGAAACAATTGAAATATTAAACACTTCTGGATTTAATGTGCTTCCTTCCCTCTTGTGTACTCCCTTCTCCCTTTAGCAAAGGAATGCAGAAGCTAAAAAAAAGTGACAGAACTTGTAGTGGTGTGTTTCAGCTGGCATACAGTGATCCTCCCTTCCAATAATCACCATGTGCACTTCAACTAAAGGAGCAAAAATATCTCGGGATACTCTTGCTGAATCATTTGATGCTACAAGCAGTTTCATCCAGCGAGAGGCTGGCTGGATCCCTGGAGCATGAAGCTTATACCATTCCAAATTCAAATATTTGTGCAATTCCAGATACGATTCCTAATGCTTATGAGCTTTTTGCTCTACTTCCTACTTCACACATTTCTGATGTCAGCTAGCTGGGCTCAACATTTGCTGTGATTTCTTAAGCCCTGAGCTATTCTATTCATCATCCTGTGCCAAAATCTCTACAAGTTTGATATTCTTTTCAGGTCCAATGCATATTAAAGTAGTACTACAGGACTATCCTTGTTTGTATATTCTTCTCTATTTCCTCCCTTTTTTTTTTGTTGTTTTCCTATATCTCAGAAGTGATAACATGCTTTCTTTTACTGCCCAAGTGTAGTAACGAGCTTCTTGTAAAGTCGCATCACTGCCCTCATGACTTCTCAAGTGCAAAACCAACATAAAAGAAAATGCATTTCTTTTTTTTCCCCACCTACAGTCAATGTCATGCTTCCTCTGTACCTGCAAGCTCAATAGCTCAAGGCCCAATTGTTATTTAAACTCAGGATGCCTCCACCACGGGCATTTAAGCAAGCAAAGAAGCAGACTTCAGAGCCTATTAGCCCCAATCCTCACCTAGTAATACCATCTTTGATGTAGTAAAGCAGACATTCAGACATGAGTGGGTCTTCGTTAAGGTTTACAAGATGAGGAGTCTGAAAGAACAAAAAAGAAAAGTTAATTAAGAACTGAGGACCTACTTTCCGGCTTCTTCCCACAGCTGTGGAGGATGTATAGTAATCCAGCAGTTTTGCTATGTATATTGAGGTTATTCCATAATATTCAGACATAACCTCTTGCAGCACGAAGAGCATCACAAAGTAACAGCAGAAATACAGCGCAGGTTGCTAAATTATCTGAAATATCATAGAGGGAATAAAAGCTTCAGTTGGAAAAAAAGATTCCATGTAAAGTCTCCGCGAACTTTGGTCAGGGAAGTCCAACGGCAGAAAAAGCTGTTTCTGTAAAATTTTGGAAGCGCTGTGGAACCAACTTAGGCTTTTCTTGGGCAATACGGGTCGGGCGCTCATTTGGCAGGCTGTTAACATCAAAAGAAAATCTAAAACTACCAACATTCTCCAATACAAACAGCTAAAAAGCTCTTCATCTAAAGTTCTTCTAAATTTAAATCTGCTACGGTTACTAAACCAACCTTCTTTGGTGAAAAAACCCCATTGGAATCAGCAAACAAGTCACAAGGCCTTGGTGTGAAAATCTAGCCAGTGAGATAGCAGTAAGCACAAGCACAAAAGAAAAGGCAAAAATGGTTAAACAGAATTAAAGAAAGATGAGAAAAGAGAAATAAAACCGTAAATAATTCACTCGTCCCTTTGTTACTCGCAAATAGAATAAACTTAGCAAAAGGAAATAAATTTGACTAAGGTTCCTTGGGAACATTGCTTCCGTCAACTTATTCTAGCTTCAAAAAAGTTTAGTTTGTATAGATGTTAACAGCACTCAGTCTGCAGAAGCTCAAAACTGACTGAATGTTCACAGTGAAATTTATCTTTAAATGAAGGCAGCTGATTGACAGTTGCCTAATGGAAGACTTAACTACAAAGACAGAAAGAGGAGAAAAAATAAAGATACTTCTTTTGCCCCTAAAAATATAAATTCAGCTGAAGATGTCCCATGTTCTCGATGCTATTCACTGCATTCAAATCAGCATGTGAAGCTCTATGAAGCTCTTAAATTAAGAGAAAACTGGAGAGAAACCAAATCCCAGAGCTAGTCAACTGCCGGAACACCTCTATGACGTCTGCCACTCGGACACTTTGACAATAACGCTGCACCCTCTACATACACGTTTTAGTATATCTGAGTTCATTTACGACACTAAATCATAGTCTGAATGGATCTTGCACAGGCAAGAGAGCTTTGTAAGAAATAAAGCCCAACAACTCCAAAGATGATGCTACCAAAACCAAATATCCACTTATTCTGAGACCTATTATTCATCCACGGACAGTTACATCTTCAGCTTTCTGCTGTGCCGCGTTCCTTAAGCACAAGCTGAAGGATCTTCCCTGCTCCCATCACTGATGACAGCAAGAGCAATTAAATCCCCCCAATCCATTTCAAGAAGTTTCCTGCCATCAAAGACAAAATTGGTAGATACAGCCATGACTGCACAATTTGATACCTTTTAATTCATGAAGTGGGCAATATTCACCTTACAGGGTTCTGTTTACAGTTCTGCTGGCAAAGACACAGTTCTGTCCTAGTAGCATATGATTAGATACACACTGGTACCTCAGAAGTGTAGTTTTTATTTAAAAAAGCTTCAAATTTGCTATATTTATCTCCTAAATTTTCACAACAGCAACCACAGTTACTATAAGGAGAACTACCAAAACTGAAGCAGGAGGGTAGCAAGGAACAGAAGCAGACAGGACTAGGTCAGGAGTTTTACTTCTCCTAATTAATCCTTACGTGGGCAAAAATAAATACTATCTACTACCAAAGGAACTACTTAGTCCAGATGGCATTCACACACAAACCTGATCAGCTGAAAATGCACCAAAAGAGTCATCAAAAAGAGCTGAGGGCCTCTGAGGAAAAATCTAAAAGGAGATGAGTGTCCATAACATAAGAGAAAGAAAGGTAAAAGATGCTCGTGTGTTGAGTGTGCCTACAAACCCTGGGCGCTTCTGGAGGAGATATCAAAAGCAAGCCTGAGCTCTCCCTGCTCCAAACCTAACAGTCCAACACTAAGTGAAGGATGAAGTATTTTAGCCAATTCTGTCCCGTATTTCTGTGCGATGCCTCTGGCTACGCCCCTGTTTAACCTTAGATCAAGCTTGTTAGAGCGTGCAAGTTCCAGGCTAAACTACTACCCTCTCCCTCTTGCTCAAAGATTTTTGAGATGGAAGAAAGTATGTTCTTTTCCTTGCACTTCTTCAATAATTCTGCTTTAACTGCATAGGTATCTTATCTTCTAACTTGACCATTTTATATTTATAGGATTGATTTATGCCCTTTTCCTGCACAGTTCTGCTTCTTTCAAATTTCAGGAAAGAGCGCTATCGACATGTACTGAAAGAAATATTCCCCTGCACCCCTTATGTTCAGCAGTTCATTAGATCACAAAACTTTTTTTCAAGGGGAAAAAGGATTAACAAATTAATTCACCTAAACAAGACTTCGAGCTTTCCTGGGTATCTCAAAGAATAGGCAGAGTACATGAAGGTCACACACAGCTACTGCAGAGAATGGCAAGAACCATCTCGGAGGCAGCGTTTCTGAGTTGCTACTCAATCAACAGATACACAAGGAGCTGCAAACACTTCTTGCAGCACAGATTTTTCTAAAGGAAGGTACAAACAAGTTTAACCATTTTTGATATCGGAAGTCTCTCTGTGAACCTTTCACACTGCTCCTCTTTCAGCATTTTATTAGGCCAGCACAGGCCTCCCTACCCTAACGACCAACAGGTACCTTCAAGGGAAGCTCCCAAAAAGCACGAAGCATTACGCTGCATCACGTGCATCCAACTTCATTATTACGGGCAAAATAACTCCCAGATGTAGAGCATTTGGATAGATTCTACCACTAACGCTATTTCCCAAAAGATACTGTAAAACGAGCTTATGACTAAGGGTCCAAACCTCACTTAAGCTCTTCTGTCTGTCACAGGAATACAGGCCCTTGTGTGAAGGGCTGCTCCCTCATCACCCTCTTCCCAGGTCGATCAGCCTTTTAGAGACATGATGCAATAGTCACCCATTTTCCCTTACCTTTTTAGGGGAGAAGACTCCCAGTGTTCCTCCATCTTCCCGAATGGCAACTCCCATTTCTGCCAACAAAGCCTCCCTGAGAGAGAAAAGCAAGACATTTAGCGCATTTTAGGTTTCTTCAACAAGTACGGTCTAATGAAAGCCATGAAACAAAATACAGCAGACTTAACCAGTCTGTCCACTGACCACAGGGCCAGGACTGCCACCACCTCGTAACACAAAAGGCCAACTTTCTGAACTTCAGTTCTAGAGCTGACAGGCCTGCAGAACGGCAACGGCAGAACTCTGCACCCGCTTTCTGATAATTACTAAACATCCGTCTTGTGGATCAATTCAAACCAAAGCTGGAAAGCTGGAGCCGTTTCACAATTTTAGATACTCTGGTACTGAAAATTTAATCTTTTCTGCTTAACTTTAGGGCTAGAATTTTTGGAATGTAAGAGAACGGTGGAAGGGGGAAGAAAGACAAGGGCTCCAGACCAGGGCTCCATGTTGCTTCACAGCAGAAGCCAATGTAGCAGCTTAGGATGTCCCTGAATTCCAACAGTAAACACTTCAACGGTAGGAGATATAGGAAAGGATATGGCTTTCTCTCAGCATCATCCCTCCATCATCCATGCTCCATTACTTTTAAACAGAGGAGCAGTCTTCATTTTCTAGAGACCATCCACATCTACAGCTCTTGTGATTCCTGACCTTTCCATCCTAATGGCCTCGGTTTTCCTCAGCTTCTCTTCCCAGGTTTCGTTCAGCTCTGCAATGATCTTCTCAGATTCCTGTGTGAGAATCCCAAAAGCCGTTTCACAAATCTTCGCAAAATTCTTTACACAACACACAACGCAATTAAAGTTTGTGCTCAGTTCTAGACCTCAAACTAATTTCGGATATAAAAAGTATTCTCAGCACTTCAAAACTCTCGGTTGCCTTTTTCAATTTTCAAAGGGGTAAACAGCCTTGAAGGCAAGTCGAGAAGAAAAGACAACCCCGTATCTAACCACAGCCAGACCTAAATTTGAACCATCTACATTTTTTTCCTTGTTTTCTTTTTAAAATCTGATTTACAGACATCATTCAGTAACTGGATGCCAAGGAACTGCCGAGACCACACTGTTATTTCCATGGCAACAGCGAGTTTCCAGTAGGAAAGGGATACGCAGTGTGTGTTCCAGCCCATTCCAGTCCCCGTGGCAGTCTCTCATGCACAAGACACGAGAATGAAGCGCAGATTCAACCCAGCCAGCTCTCCCCACTCATCCTCCCATGGAGACTGGGGGGGGGGGCTTTCATAAAAATTAAGAAATCCTTCTCTGTAATGCACTTTTGATGCGGTTCAATTCTATGCAGAATTGGGACAAGGCCGCTATTGTCTGGCTGAAGCATGCTATTCTGTGTGCTTCACATTTTAATCTGTGGGGGCTGGGCTTATGCAACAGTGGCAGGATTATTCTTCCTCCTTTTTTTCAACTTTGGGGTAATTTAGTCTTCTGAAAGCTGAGCGCGCTTGCTAAGCCACGCTTTGTCCACACCAGCGCTGACCAGGCCTCCTGAAGTCTACGCTTAAGATCAACTTTTCCGTAACTACCACTGCAAATGAGAATGAAGATTTTCATTTATAAATTTAGCTGTAGCTCCAGGCTACAATTAAACCTAAATAATCCTAAAAGGAAATGCTGTGCACGAACCCACTTGATCGTCCACCGCAGTGAAGCGCCCTTTACAAGGTGCAAGTGGGTTTCAGAAAACTTCCTACAGAAACGGGAGCACGCGGGTTCGTGGTTCTTTAGCCTTACGGAAGACCAAAATAAGCCTCCTTAATCTCCGGCGATACCCACCTTCAACCGTTCGATCGCCTCTTCTCCTCCAGGTGTTGACATGATTCTTTCCTGTATACTGGACACAGACGTTAAGCCCACCTGACTACTGAGAGAGCAGGAGGACGGAGAGGCAGTGAGGGACCCCATGGAGGCTGTGGAAAAATTGCCAGGACGTTGATTCTCGGAGGCTAGCAAGTATCTATGTTTATTGTTCTGAAAATCTTTCAGATCTGGGAGAGAGACACACAGACAGAGGGAAGGCAGAAAGATGGGGAAAAGGAAAATAGGAAGAGGGAAGGAAAAGGGAAAAAAGGAAAGGAAGGAAATACCAGTGTAAGAGGAAAGCATTTAAGCAGCACCAAGACAAGTTTTGTAATTTTTAGATGGCAGTTCTGAAACAAGTCTTCTACTATTAGTCTCTAAAACGTAACAGTAACTCAGTTCACACCCTGAGCATTATTAGTAAGGACTGAATCATAAACCATTTTGATTTAAAAAGCTTGAAAAAATAAATAATATGCTTGACAAAAAAACCCAAACCATTCTCTTACTAACTGCACGTTAAACTGAGCACCACGGAGCTCAGACCAGGAGCAGATTCAGTTCCTCATGAGATTAGTGACCTTTTGGGCTCAAGTCTGAACAGACACCAACCCTTGAAGCCAGCAAAACGCTCTCTTCCAGGCACCTTTAATCTAAAATGGTGACTAAGTAAATCTTTATTGCAGCAGTGGTTCTGCTGCTGAACAACTCCTCAACTTCTCATGGGAGAGTCTGTAAATCACTTGTCAGTCCATGGCAGGGAGAAGAGAACACACATGCACAGTAACAACATCACGTTACCTCTTGACCCCTCACATCTGCAAAAATCTAAGATACCTGATCAGTGAAATATCTGATCATGCTCTCATATTCCAGAAGGTGCTTTTTGGTCTTAGTTTAGATGAGGAAGGCCTTAAAAAAAACCACCTGAAATCTAGGAAGGCAGTTTTAGTAGCCTGAAAGATGCCTCCTTGAAAGAGGAAATTCCCAGCAGGAATTTATTTTACTCTAACTCCAATTCTCAGATATGTCTGTAAACCATATCCTCAGAATAATCACACATTCCCCAAAAATCTGGAAATACCAGACAATTAAATAGCTCAGTTTTAATAATTCCGATAGTTTTAAATTCTATTTGAAAACCAAGTCTTTAAAATAAGTATCCTTAAGAAAGAAACAGGCCCAGTCAGACCTTGCAAGTTATAAACAAGGGCTTCACACTTAGAGAAATGAGATGCTCACCCAGACATTGCATAAATTTCCACGTCCTCCTACATCTCCTCTGCTCTTACCCTGAACAATTCTGCTATTGTCAGCCTCATACCCTAGTTCACTCCACACTCAACCTGCTGTTTCAGCCTCGTGAAACCGACGATTGCATCGAGTCAGTTTGAAAACCACCATCTGCAAATAGGGGAAGCAGGGGTGGGAGCTCAACAGGAGAAAAGCAGGTTAAGGCAAGGGAATGCCGCCGGGATGAGGAAAGCAGGCATGACAGAGCAGGGAGGATGAAGTCTCGAGAGGCCAGTAGAGACATGCACTCCTGAAGGTAAAAGAAGGGGCACTTGCAATAGCTTTCACAGTTGCTGTGACCACAGAGAACCCAAATCCTCAACATCATGCAGGCTTCTCCTGGAGGCTGCGGCTTTCACGCGGATGACGTACGCACACGCTGGAAGCGGCATCGGAACGTTAGACAAGGCCAGGATGAGTCTTTACACCACCAGTAGCTTTAATTCCAGGAAATTTCAGACAGATCTCTTCTAATTGGTGTTGTTGAGTGAGCGTGAGGAAGACTGACTGAAAGAGTTTAAAAAGCCCACCAACCCCAAATTTACATAGAATACATTTTTCTTGCAATGGGCTACGTTTATTTCCCCTCTCATAGAAGCAAGTGGTAGAACAGGAAAAAAAAGGCTATATCCTGACTGCTTTTAACCCTAAAGTCAATCATCTGCAACCAAGTATTTGAGCTCAAAAAAAGAGACCTTCATCAGATGTCCAACTTGGTTTTTTTCTTAACAAAGAGACTTCACACAATAAATTTCAGTCTCCTGACATTTCATCTTGAGTTATCAATGGACACATTTAAAACAAATACTTCTGGATGGAAACGAGACTTTAAAAAACCACCAAGTCAGGTGAGCAGAAGCTGCTTCAACTGAGTAACTTGAGAAAGCTTTAAGAAAAATACTTCCTAGTTTGAAGCTAAACTGTTGACTGTCATGAAAACAGAACAAATAATTACCACTCTCCTTTCTACATTCTGTCAGAAAGAAAGCAATGAACATATGTTGTATTTTAAACTGCATCTTTTTTTTTTTTTTTTTTTTGACCATCAGCTCCATCTAAGAAATGCTGGTTAGGCTAGTTTCCATGAAACTGCATCGCATTCCTGTGAGCGTTCTGTCTGGGATTTCCCCGTGAGAAATGCTGGCATGCAAAGCTCAGTTAAAAGCTGACCCAGAGAAAGCAGGTTAACAAGAGAACCACACAATACACACATTTGCCTCCACTTCCAGAGTATTCATCTCCCATTGGATCAACTGAAAGGAAGCAGGAGGGAAAATACAAGAAGGATCAAAATTGAAGGTTCACTAGAGACACAGGAAGGGAAGAGAATACTACTTGATGTTTAAAGAAACAAAACACAATTTTTCAGTAACACATACATTTTTTCCAGCTTTGATTTAGAACCAGAAAACACAAACTGTACCAAGGATGTAAACACCCACATCTCATTGTCTCCCGGCCCCATTCTCTTGAAAATAAGCAAATAAAAGGATAAATACATGTTATATATGTATAAATACATCTTGAAGCAGTCTGGGACTAAGTCTGGACTTCTGCTTCACAGGCAAATATGTTCTGACAAATCAGAAGCTGGTGCAACATTTTTTTTGTTGGGTTTGGGTGTTTTTTGGGGGTAAGTCAAACCATTTTTTAATCTACTGAAACGCATTCTGTGTTTTTACGGGCATATCCTTCACCAGGAATTAAATCACTGCTCGTATTATATAAGAATGTAGCAGCTAAAATTTTAATTTGCCTTGTCTGGAATGAGGACAAGGAAATAATTCAGGCACAAGTGTGTTCTGGTGCTTTAAGAGGTTGCTGGCAAAGCAAATCAGTACAATACCGCTCTGCCAACCTAACTCAAAACCTCGCTCCAAACGAATTCATTATTTATTCACAAGCAGCTGTTTCATAGCTATTTTGAGATGACAAATGGTCTGTCACTCAGGACATTATCTAACAGGAATTAGCCATCGTTTTCTTTTCTAAGCAAGGATGGCATTGAAGCCAGGTATCAACTAATAATCTTAATCCTTTAAGGATGAAGAAAAGATGCCCTCTGTCTCAGCATGAAACGAAGTTTCTAAATCTCAACTATCCTCTTTTCATTGACAGACAGACAGCCCTACAAACCTCCCCGGCGTAGCTCCTGAACATGCAAGTTCTATTACGCAAAATCATTTCTACAGTAACAGAAGAACTTAGTCTCAATGTTTTCTCCTGAGAGTTCGAAGGTGGCCTCTCAACTCTACAGACAGTCCTAGGATGGGTGGTTTAAAGACAGAGACAAACATTTCTAAAACCACGTTCAAAATTTAATACCAGCACCTACATTTAACTTCTGTTTTAAACCCCTTTCTCTCAGAGGCTCAGCTCTCCCCTCTCTGTGAGGCCAACCTCAAGACGGTAAGGTCCACGTAATCCACTTACTGTCAATAATATCTCCCAGCCCTTGGGCACGCAGGAGATCCTTAAGCCTCGTCACCTCCTCCTTCAGCTCACGCACCAGCTTGGCGTTGGGATCTTCATTGATAACTGCATTGCATTTAATCTGTTTTGCACGATCAGCGTATCTGGAACCAGACCAAAACAATGAAACCTTACAACGAACATGTAAGTGCTCGTACGCAACACAAGGACGCAGCGATACAGGAGACATTTAGCTTGCAGCTGCATGTCAGAAGAGCATCCCAGATTATATTCAATCATGCATCTGAATTCACATTTAATGCAGAGTATTGCTGCAAAAAAGACAAGTCCTGCTCGAGATGGATTAACAATACGGACAACGAACGTGATATTTTTTTCTTTTTTCTCTATTCAGTTCTTTGAAGCCTCAGCTTGACTAATTTTTCACGTTAAGAGTAAGCAGTAAATCCCTAACTTACTACTCACATATAATAGACTGTTTTTTCTCTTTCAGGGTAATTGAGTTCTTGTCAGCATAGTCCTCTTCCCCACAGATTTTCTCCAAGCATACTAACCCAAAGGTTTGAAGGATAAAGTGTGGCCATTAGAGCTAACAGCTACCCATATCCATCTCAGATAAAGAGACTACCTTAAAGTGCTCAGAGTTTCATCGTAGTTTATGTCTGCTGGACTCAAAGCAGCAACCATTGCAGTTCTGGAGTTACCGCCTATAACAAACAGGCAAGATTTTAGATTAAACTACAGTGCATGATATAGGCATTTACTACCTATTAAATATCAGTATTTTCAGTAAATTGCAGAATTTAACTATACACTACTTTACTAAGGAACATATGAAAACCATTGGAGAGTTAACTTTTACAAATGGTGGAACTATGTGACTCAGATCTTGACTAGTACCTCGCATTTGATAAAATTAAGTGAGATAAAGAATACGGGGTGAGAATTTCTTCCCATACTGGCAGAAGCAAATGAGCCATACCTAGATTTTCTCGAAGAAGCCACGTTAGTACAGAATCCCTGTACGGTATAAAGTCCGTCTTCTTCTTTTTTTTACTCTACAAAGAAAGAACACACTACTGAAAGACAGGCTCTGAATGGAAAATTAATACTTGGGACATAAAAACCAAAAGAACCAGCACACATGTTCTGTCTAAACAGAGGGGTGGCCCATCCTCAGCTGTACAAGTGATTACTGAGCTGGATATTACACAACATGCAACATACTCACACATCTAAACAGACCATAAGCAGTCCCAAAAATTCCCCTGACACATTGTCTTCATAAAGGCTTTTGTGAGGAGTATCTACCCAACATTTATATTCTGTGCTCTAACACCATTCCATGAGAATTCAAGCAGTAAACCTCCCTCGTTCAGGGGAAGATTCACTTGTCCTTCGCTGGAAAAGTTACAACTTTTTAGAGCAGTCAGAAGCGTATTGCAGGAGATTGCACAGCTACAGAGATGCAAGCAGGCACGTGTCCAAACGTCCCGTGTTTCTGTAAGCTCTTGCTAGGAAACTTCAGAAGGGAAGAAGACGAAAGTACTCGAACACCGAAATTCGAAGTATGAGTAGAAAGGAGGTGGCTTCTAGATTTTTTTGTGTGTCTTTGTTTTGGTTTAAAAAAAAAAAATACTCCTAAATACACAGTTAAATATGTACCTTTCATGGACTTACCCCCAACCTTAGAACATTTTCAAACTTTAGTAGTGATATTTCTCAAGGTTCACGACTATAATATTTATAGTGACAGGAATTTCTCAAGATCCCTGCTCTTTGATTCCAAAGTGAAGAGAATAAATCTTACACTCAGGCATAAAAGACAACATCCACTACTACTCAGACCATCCTACCTTGCTGGTGCAGTTATCCTAAGTTGAAAGCATTAAAGAAAGAGGAAGATAGAAAATGAGCTTCTTAACAGAGCTTATATATAATTTCCATCTTAGCTTGGGTATGGATTTCTTTTCTTGAGAAGCCCAGCGAATGAGAACAGTTTTCATTCAAAAAAAAAAAAAAGAGGCTAAAAAGCACTTAAGTATATTCAACTTGTCCAAGCTGTTGAGAACTCACTTTTAAAAGGAACAGCAATAATTGAATTTTTTTTTAAAAATGTATTTGAGGTTGAGTATAAAAGACAAAGTACTTTCCTAAACCCACAACATTATTTGGATCAACACATGCTCACTCAACTCAACACAGTATTAAGTCTTGCCACTGAAAAAAAGTCAGTAATAATCAAATTGTTACAATGGGATTTCTAAAATTTCTAACAACAAAGCTGCAGTTAGTTTTCTAAAATTATTCTTCCAAATAAAAATAAACTTACTGCCCTGCAGAACCAAAAGCTTTCTATGTGAACACGTCTTCTACACGAATGGAGGCTTCTCACCTACTCGAGGTGATCCTGCTTCCGCAGGGGGGTTGGACTAGATGATCTTTCGAGGTCCCTTCCAACCTTAACATTCCGTGATTTTTGCAAGGCTTTTTCACAGCTAAATAAACCAATGCTTCAAGCTAGCAACAAATAAAGTTTCTAGCAGCCTGCACGACACTCACAGAACACTATCAGCACTACTCAGCCACCCAAACACACACAGCTCGTTTGGCTGAGGATTCTAGGTCAAAAACAGTGAACGATTCTGTGGCGTCGCATGGGTTTTACCGTCTGTTTTACTCCCTAAGTCACTGCAGGTAAGTAAATGCTGCACTTACCACTTCGGCCAAGGCTGAAATCACTTTGCCCAGAGTTGTGAGAGACTTGTTTATATTCGCTCCTTCCTAAGAAAACAAAATCCAGTATTATATAGTAATTTCCATGCTTAAGAGTAGCAATCCTTTCTTATTATTTGTCAGGCAAAGACTCCCCGTGATGCTTGTGCACCCACCTCCCTTATTTTCCCCATACATCAGCAGCCCAGTACCTTCAATCGGGTTCCTTTGGCACCAGTTGAATCAGCTCGCTCGCTCCCGGCTAGATCCACAAGGCTGATCTTGCTGACCTGAAGAGAGAAAGCACATTGACAACGAGAATTAGTTCTTGGATAACAAGAATAAGAACAAATCTTCAAAGAATTCTATGGCGTGAGAAGAACTCTATTGTCTAAGAAAACCACCGTGAAAGTTTTTACAAGTAATTAGCTTGATGCTGTTATCTTACGGATAAGATTATGTTCTAAGTATCACTATACCTAAAATGAGAGAATGAGGTCTCACAGGAACAGAGCAGAACAGAAATCAAAAGAAATTGTTACAGCTACACACAGCACAAGAATCTCAAAGGAAGAGAAACTTAATGTTTCATCCTGATTCGAGTGACACCAACAAGAAAGCACTGGCCTAACCCAAGTCAGTTAATGATAATTTAACAGGGTCTTACCAGTGTGGTAGGGGAGGTCTTCAATACATAAATTTTTTCAGATCTGCCCACACCAGTAGGTTCAGAAACGCGAACACTAACCTGTATTTCAGCTAATTTTGCATGCAGAGCTGCTATTTCAGAGTAATAAAAGCCAGAAAACTGTTCCATGCTAAACAGTGCACCTCCTTTTAATATGCAAATTCCAGAAAGTGCCCAAGTCTCACTCATCCCAATTCCCGTGCCCAGAGAAAAGAACTAACGAGGCAAATATTTTGCACTGACAGGCAAAACGACAGAAAGTTCTGGGAACAAGACTGGGGAAGATTAACTTCTTTTATTTCAAATAGTCCTCCCCAACCAAGCAGGACAACCTAGGCCTTAGGGCCGTATTTCCCCCACTACTATATATTTTCCTCCTGCAAATATTCCAGTCTAACTGTTTTTAGAATTACGATCGAACAAAATCCGTTAAGAAATCAAAAGTGCTCTGGTCAAGCCTCGCAAATAAGAGCGAGTCACTGTGAAAAGCAAGTCATCTGTGAAAAGCAGCCACTTATCTGTACCATACCTTCTCCGTGGAAAGATCCGTTTCCGTGTCATGTTTCTTCTGAGTAAAGACAATCGTAAACACAGCATGAGAGCGGCTGCTGGTTTCGTTCATGTTGGTAGCTGCCACAGTCCTAAAACACGAAGAGATACAGGCACGCTTAGCAAACAGGAGCCTCTGCTGCAAGCACAACCGCCCGCAGGGCTGCACGCAGCTGTGGAGGAAGGAGACCAAGAGGCTGTTCTGCCCTGTAGCCAGGACGAGCCGCACTGAATACCATTAGCGAGCCCTTTGATTTTTCACTCCTGAATTACTCCCGTCTTCCCCACAGTTTAGAGCGAGTTTCCTCAATCTGTGTGCTCAATAACCTGCCTTGAGCTCAACCACTCAAGAAAACAGGAGTGGCATTTATGTCAGTCTTGCCGACACGTCGCTAAATGGAGCCTACAGTTGACATGGGAACAACTGCTAATGAACCAGAATCTACAGCTAGAATGTCAACTTTAGCCTTGACCTCCTGAACGAATGAATGAGGAAACTGTGTTCACGTGCTTATTTACACCAGTATAGTGATACAGTACACAAAGGCAGAACTAAGAGTCGTATAATTATTTACATACTTCACCTCAAGCCATTATAAGCTTTTCATATCTCTACAGCGATGTGCAGCACCACGGCAACGCAAAAAATTGATTTCAGCCTTTTAATAGTATTGACCAGGGCATATTTCAACAATACTCCTCATGTGACATGAGTTTTTTTTAAATGTGCCGATGCATCCCCGAAGGTATTTCAAATTTGCTGCTATAAGCCATATATCCCCCGCAACAGAGAGAAATGAAACGCTACCATCACTAACCTGGCTTTGTTCCCAGCATCCATGAGGTCTGCAATGTCTGTGTACGACGTGACTGCTAACTTGGACAGATCTTCCACGTACGGTCCAAGCAGAGGATGTTCTCGCACCCGCAAATTCCCTTTGTTCTTCGGGTTCAATAAGTCTCTGACTCTCTCACAGTAAATCTCCATGTAACTCACCTGAAAACAGGAATTTGCATGGACAATTTAGCGTTTCTTAAGGCTCTGGAAGCAGCATTTCAGAGTGCCCCCGGCAGAAACTCCTCCAGTCCTCTACAGGGAAGCCATGGGTGCGCGTCTCAGTTCATTTAACAGCTTGAGACAATGGCAGAAGGGAAGAAGAATCACCAGTGTCTCACATCAGGCCTCCAACATAAGCTGCAGGCCTTGCATCTGCCCCTCAACCATTTCAAAAAAAAAGCTGGTGGTTAATTAAAAGCTACACACTAGAGTCCACAATCATTTTACAACTTTAATATAACACTGCAGCAAAACTGTTCTTCTCAAGTGGCAAACAAGACAGATGGAAAAAGGAGCCTGCTTACAAGGAATCCCTCTTATGAGCCTCCAAAGCAAACAAAAGGAAAAAAAAATTCTTTGTATGCAGAAGCAACTTTTGATTCTAAGCTGTACCCACGTCCTGCTGTACTCCTGAGTCATCAGCACAATTATTCCAACTATGGTAATCTTAAATCGGCACCCTTTGAAATAAATTATAAAGCTAAGGCTAGTTTTAAATGCATTCTTTAACTTTTGTGTTTCTCATGGCACTAGGCTTTTCCCGGTCCAACAGGTACTGTGCAGCTGCAGCTGTCAAGACGTTAAATGTTAAAAGAGACAGTAAGTTATTCACTTTTGTTCCCTGGAACGATTACAGAGGTAAGGAGCAGTTTCAGAAATTTAGAGATTGAAGATCTCTTCTCATATAAGTGCAGTTCATAAAAAATAATCCTATATCCAAACCAGAACACAATACGCCATTTATACCTTTCCATCACTATTTCTGTCTGTCTCCCTTCTCTGCTTATTTACCAGATGATTGTTCTTTGGTATTTGCATTATAAGAGAGACTACTTCTCTCTCACATGTGTATAAATTTATGGTTTGAGACATCATCAGAACAATAAACAAGTACCAAACAGAACATTCTGAGAACGTGGGAATCTTATAATTCACAAATCCTAAATGTGATACTCCTGTGTCAGGTGTAACTGCAAAAAAAATTAAAATCTATCCAAAAAATCAGCCTTTTAATGCAACGTCAATAACACAGCACTTTATCTCAGTTTAATGCCCAGCACACGTTCTTTGATCCCTCACCATACTCACCTCTACAGAATACGACATTTCTTCATTGCTGTTGTCATTGATTTTCTCAAACAATTCTTCACAGAGCTTGAAAGAGAATAAACCCAAAACAGAAATTAGGCTTTGCTGAGTAGTAAAGAGCACCTGCTATGACAAGCCATTAAATTGGCTTTAGAGCGAGAGCAGGGCAAGAAAAAGAACCTACTACAGGAACCACATAGGGCCTCGCTGGGAAGATCCTTAATCTCAATTCCACACCACTATCCTTCAAACTTATTTTATACGCTACCTCAACAATTATTCTAGGCTTAACCGATATAATTATTCTGTACTATAAAACCAGAAAAAGCCTCTAAGAACGGAAATTGGAAGTAATAATTTCAGAAAGGAATGATTTGAATCCTTAATCCCCTCTCTCCTAGTCTCATAAAAACAATACCCTGTTTATTCTGTGTGCTGAAGTTCCAGGATTCTGTTTTAAATCAACAGGCGGAGAAGATTTCAACATAGAAATATCAAGATCACAACACAAAATTTTAGCACGAAGCTGTTGTCACAGGTTTTCAGTTTATTTCACCTGTTACGCCGTTACGTTAGATATATCGAGACACAATAATTTTGTCATTGATCATATTAGCTCTTCCAACATGAAGCTAAACAGCAGCACACCTGCAACCTGTCTCCACACACACGCCCAGGCTACCAGCGGAGAACAACGCTCCGTGTCACCTATTTCACACCTGCGGCGCGGGGCCAACGTCTCCGGCAAAGCTGCCGCAGAACGAGGACTCAAGCTGCTCAGTGTATTTATTTATTAAAACTGAAACCCAACCTCAGATTTCTATTTTGGGAATGGAGAAACGCACTGTCTTCCAACAAACTCGGTCCGCCTACACACCAAGGAAGGCCTGCACTCGAGCGCCACACAACCTGCAGCTGCAGGATGCTAAATTCAGCCTGACAGCACACGCTGTCGGCAGCCAAAACCTCTTGTGGGGATATCTCAGCTTCTTCAAATTTCAAGGCAAACGTCAAAAACAAATTTCAGGGCAGGGAAAATAATGCTGGCCTGTGCTCAGCTGCCCTAAATACTTTTTTTACCCCCAATGTTTTGGGAAAGTTCATTTCTTACCAAGATATATTATTCAGTTTTTAGCTTCGAAAAACTTGTTTCCACAACAAAGTTTCTGGTATGTGGCTCAGTAATGCCACCTTTAGAATTCCTGCTGAATACAACGTGCTTAAGTACTGTCCTAACTCAAGTCAGAAAAGGAGACAAGAAACTCAATGAATCTGACATCCTGATTTACTAGTTTGCTGGGAAGCATAGAGTAAAATTATTTTAGAAGTAACCGAGGGAAAATTACTTAAAATGCTCCTTTTCCCCCAGTAAATTTCTCTCACTTCCGAAGTAAGCTGTAATTCTCTGTTAACTGTTATTGCCATATAAAGAGCATATAAGCAAGCGTGTGCTACAGAAAAACAAATCCCCTTTCTGGGTTCTGTTCTACCTGGGGGATTATGCCTGCTTGGCTCTCCTCCTGCTTGCCCATCATCGTGTAGGATTTCCCAGCTCCAGTTTGTCCGTAGGCAAAAATGCACACGTTGTAGCCCTCGAAGGCATGCAGCAGCATCTCCTTCCCAATATCATTGTACACACGGCTCTGAGACGCAAAGCAGGGATCTTCGGGCTGGAAGGACATGAAAACAGCATAAATACAGTCTTATCCTATCATTCAAGTAACATTTCGAAAAGCAACTGTTCTATCTTGTGGGTCAAGCCCTTAGGAAGAGGCAAACGTAGCACCATCCTACACAGCTTTTTTCCCAGGGCAGCAGTAGCACGAGAGGAAATTGTACAGGACACAATATTACTGACAGAAAGCTGGATTCTGTGTATTTGCTCTTTTTTCTCAAGTCCTCTCTTGGTCACTTAGGAAAGTCCATGCTAAATATACTTGAAAAAACTGTCATGTAGCAATTACCTACACAGATGTTTTATGTTGCACAAACCAGAAGAGACTGCCCAGACAACATACCACTGAAACCCAATTTCGTGGGAGTAAGCCACTACGTTGTATGTGACTGTGTTAACCCAGCATTTTCTCTCTCTGAAATACTGGATTGTCACATTACTTGCACCTGAAATTGTGACAAATTTAGCTGTGTTAACATTCAAACATTGGGATCAAGGTTTTATCAGACCAATTCTTTTCCTTGACGCTGCTTATCTGCTAGTTTTCAGGAATTATGTTCATAGTGTTCCTCTGACTGATCCTGTAATCTACTTGCATGGCTGCTCTGGAAGATTTCAGCAAAAGAGCTGCACAAATCCAAGTTTTTCACCATGAAAACAATCTTGCTGATCGCAGACTCACACTGAAATATCACGTTGTATTTGCATCAAGTTACTAAAATTAACCTTAGAGAAATGCATTATCCCTTCTTTCCATATCTTTGGAGAAAATAAAGCAGAGGAGGGGTATATGGCAGAACAACACGGTTCTGCTGCAGAACAATTGCTGGAAGTCAGTAAGACCTTAGCACCAATTCGCAGGAGGGTGGGGCAGAGGAGCTAGATGAGTTTATTGCTTTTGCAGCTACTGGAAACACGGATCAGAACTCTCTCTGTTCCAGATATGACAAGGGAACCCTGACCCCATCTCTCCTGGAGCTGTAAGAGCTCACACAACTTTCACTTGTTTAAGAGCAAAACTGAAATAACTCTGGTTCACACGAACCGTTAAAATATTTAGAACAGAATATTGTTGACTATTTTCAGTAATCGTTCAAATATTTACAAACTGCTGTCAAACTCCAGCAGCTTAGGTTTCTGCTCTCCCCCTAACATGAAAAGGCAACCGACAATGACAAGCCTTTAACCTGAACAGGGCAAGAGAGAGACAACGCAGAAACATCCGACAGGTCAGAAGAGAATGTAGAAAATCAAGCCAGTTAATAAAACAAGACAAATGGGTTTTCTTGGAAAAGAACTTACCGATGTGTGGGACCAATAAGAGTAGTCAAAGCTGAAGGACTTTGGTGCTTCCTTAGGGTTCTTTGGGTTGATAATACCTACAGGAAATAAAAGTCAAACTCTCAGCTAACTTGACATTTAGAAGAGTAATTAATGAGCTTGCTGACCCTCAACTTAATCTGCGAGTCTGAGTATTCACAGTGTTGCCACACTGCACAGGGGTAACAAGATTGAAGCAATAGACTCACAGCTTCCTCACACTCTTATTTCTGTAGGCCTTTTTTGAAGTAAATCACAGAAAAAAATTGCTAGAAGGTATGCTGCTGCCGAACAAAATTCCTGTGTTGGGCAGAAAGTCAGAAGTAGATCATCCCAGACCCTTGGCTTTTAGAATGGGACAGGCTTTTAGGAGTTAAGGGATACTAACAAGAAGCAAAATCCGAAAGAGTTGAAAAATCCCTGGTGATTTCATCAGAGCACAACTCAAGTTCATTTTTAAACACGTTACACAGTACAAGAGCTCACTGCAGAGGAATTTCCTTTAAGAAGCCCAGGAGCTTCAGGGCATGGAAGACGACATGAAAAAAGTTGGATCTACAGACATTTCATGGTTTATCTACATCATTTACCACAAAGATCTTTTACATGCACAAAGCCTACAGACAGATTTTTAGCAAGACTGACATTAACTGAACCAACCAAATCATTGGTAAATGTTCCTACTGGATACAGCCACGGAATCCCACAGGCGACCCCCGAGCAACCCGCGCGCTTTTTCCGTCCCCTACCTCCACACAATAAATGACAGCCCTATGACGACATTCACACACACAAAGCCAGAACGAAGAGAAATGCTTGTGTGTAGCTCCTATGTTACAGCCTTCAAAACTGCCACTCGAAAAGCTGATTTCCCATTGCCTTTTCAGCTCTTGCAATCCTCAGCTTAATTTCTCAAGTATTCCTACATAAGAATCCAAGAATCTTCAGGGGAGTTAAGTCACCGAGCACTTTACAAACACCAGAATAAACATGCTTTGCAAAAAACCCCAAAACTTCTCTTCATATCAATACACCTGTAAATTTTATACTCCTTTTCTCAGATCCTCTCTTTCAATATCACACCCACACATGCGCATTCCCCACAGTTAACAAAACCTCTTCCAGATACCTTTTGGGTTGGTGTTTTTGTGCTTTTTTTTTTTTTTCCCCTCCTCTTTCCCAGCAACAAAACGACTTCCTACAACCTTTGCCTGGAGGGGAGCAGTACACAATGGATTCAGGTGTCATTTTTTCGACATGCAGGATGTCTGCAGTGTCTGTATTCCAAGAAGGGTAATTTATAAGCACAACTCTCTGTGCAGAAGTGAATCCCTAACGCTTTCTTCTTTCCAGTACTGCAGTGATGGAAATCCTTATACCTATTATTTCCAGCAGGTGTTTTCAACACCATCTGTGTAAGGTCGGACTGTAAAAAGGCATTCTCTCAAGCGGATCAGAATTAGATAAACCACCTTCGATTTACACATACCCATCTGCACCTAAAGCAACAATCTGCCTTTGGGAGTGATACACTAATTATGATACTTGCAAACAAAAATCTACAAAGAAAGGAGCGATACAAAGGGGGCTACAGCCTTCCTGGAGATGATTTACATCCTGATATCAGGCATCCTAAACAAAGGATGCTTATTTCTCACATATTAATGCCAGTTAGGCTACCCTTTGGGAGAGGGAATTCTCCCTTTCCTTCTCCGATAAATAACTACTATAACACCTACAACTCCTGCTATTTCAAACATGAACCTAACATCATCTTGCACCAAAATCTCTGAAAAAGTGGTTACAGAACCCCGCTGAAATAAAATCATTTCTCTACCAGATGCTGTGGCCCTGAGTAGGGCTGTTGTCCAAAATTACAGCATACAGAAAAAATCGCTGTCTGCACTGCAAATAGCAACAGTTGCTACTCCAGTTCTTGTGGCCACCTCCATTTCACTTGGGCGCACCTTGTGCTGACACTCTTGCCTTACAAAAGCTGAACAGACATGCAAAGCCAACGTATTTCCACCAGCACAGCAACAAACGGCAAAAACGTTTGTGGCTTTGGACAGGGATACGGGCATCAACGCGTAACAAACCGGCAACTCAAGCAATCGGACACGGCTTTGGTTTCCCTTTGCTAGTGTTGACCAAAGAGCAGCACATCGACGGCAGGCACTCTGAAACCAGCTCTAAAGTTCAACTGAACAAATAAATCCCAGAAGATAAGTCCCCTGCCTCAAACTTCAATCAGTTTTCTCCTTTCCCTGTATTCCAGAGTGCTGCAATTCAACAACTCCTCATTTCTCCTTCAATCTTTTAACACAGCCCTAAAATGTAAGGAAGAAGCAATAGCTTGTACCTGGAAGTTCCTACCCAAAAAAGGAGTGCAAATGAAAACCAGTCTCCAGATTAGTTCAACGTAACAGCTCTTTGGGTGAACATTACTTTCTTGAGTTGTTTTGGGCTCTAAGTTCAAGGCAAAGTAACCTAACTATTAAAAGCAGAAAAAGTAGCAATAAATAGCACACACTCCTATGTACCAGAACCTATTCCTGTGTCCTGTATAGCACAATCCTAATCAGGAAGGCAAAAAAATAAATTGTCGGCACCTCTCCTGACAAGACACACTCTGTTGCTTGACCTCAACCGCAGATCATTGTAACCCAAACTCTTGGTACTACTCTTGTGAGAGGAGCCACAGCCAGGGCAAGAGAGAAGCACCTCCCTTCACTGTACAGCACATTTGCAGCAGGCTGTGTCTGGCAAGGCACTACAGGCACTACGAGCTTGCTGGGACAGACACTGAGCCTGCTGTATTGCTTCCAGCTTAAATTTGATCCATCACATTTGTGAAAAGTGAACTTCAGCTCCGTGACTTACGCAAGTAGTTCCACTCTGCCCTCATTTTTCTTTAAAGCCATTTATTACTATTATTATTATTTGTTTAGGCTTTTCTCAGCTCCTTCACAGCAAGTTCCATGTCCAGCTCACTATTCTGAAAACTACTTTCTAGGACGCGTGTTTTTGCAAAGCCTATCTTGAGAAGCCTATCAGGAAAAGGAGATTAACGTGCAAGAAAGCAGCTCTGTCAGAGGTTGGGAATGCAGCTGTGTGGCCAAAACCTTCCACTGCAGCAGGAACAGGTCAGAAAAAAACCTCTCGGCTGCCAGGAACTCTGCATGCTGCCCCTCACTGCTGGGATCCTGTCGCAACCTTTTCACTCAGCTTCTAGTCCAAGCCTAAGGTCTGTTTCTCCCCATTCCTGTTTCTTATGCAGAGCCTACAGGCTCCATTTTCAGAACCACTGGTTCAACAGAACTCTCAGCCTGTCTACAAATGAATCCAGCAGAGCTGACTGCTTGAGGAAATCTAAGATAGCAACCTCAATGGATTTCCAGCAGACAAACTCTTAATGCGGAACCCCGAGCACCAAGTGGGCAGCTACCTGACCCATCAGTCCTGTCTGATGCAGCCCAAGCTTGAACCAAGCAATCAGATATACAATAATGTGAGATAAGACATCATCTGAAAGAAGATGGTGATGCAGCTAAGAAACTAGGAATTCAAACTGCAGTCATTCACCTAACTTGAAGGTGTCTATTGCACCAAGCATCTGCTTTGGAGGGACAGACAAATCCATGCAATTTAGCTACTTCTAAAGGAAGCTAATGGATATTCCTGAAGAAATTAAAAGGCTTCTTACAGTAGAGGTAAGCTTTATCCTAAAAGTTCATACTCCAAATTAGGAGAGGAAAAAAAAAAAAAAAAGAATGATCATGCAGAAATTAGACTGAGTGGGCAACATTGATTTTCTGTTCCACATTACTCAGCAAGCTGTGTTTTCAGCTAAACAAGGAAACAAATAGAATTTAAAAAGTAGGAGGACTGTCATCAATATCCACAAGAACACTGGAAGCTTTTTTTCAGTCTTTTTGTTTGTTTTTTAAACCACGCAAGGCCCAGATGAAACGTACTAGTGAATCACGAAATAGGTCATCATCCATCTCCTCTCACCAGAGCCGACTCGCGGCACGGTACGCAAGCTAATGGTTTAATTACAGAGCCTCAGGAAATGAGAAAGGCAATAACGCAGAAGATCACAGCAGGAACACATTAATGGCCTTTTTATCTTACCAAATAAATTTGTTTATCTGCTTTTTCAAAGGTCCAATGTGGCAATTAACTCTTCTGTTTGCAAACTGACACTAAGGCTTTGTGCTGCGGCTATAATTAGTCACCATCGGCACGGCACCGCAGAGCTCTCCATGGTCGAGTTGGGATTTTTCTGAGAAACTCAATCCCTTCTCCAGGCCCCTCGCTTCACCGAGAGCCAGCTTCTCAGGTCACGTGGAATCTTTCCACTTTGCACAAGCGAAGAAGGGTTCTGCATCACGCAGAAACTGGAAGAGGTATTTTACAAAACCGCCACCTCCTGTACCACCGCTACCGAAAAAAGGGACAGGCACCTCAGAAACACGGAAAGGATGAAACAAGGTGAAGACACCCTTTTCCTACGGCAGCGGCTAAAAACTCTTCAGGGCCAAAGCAGCAACCACAGTTTGGGTTAATGTCCACCATGTGCCTTTGGAATGGAAGGCTGAGGAAAAGGCAGGGGAATGCTAACATTTTAAAAATACACTCTGCAAATTGTTGATTTGGTTGAGGGAGGGAAATGCCCCCACTAATCCTTTTCTTTATTTAAAAATTATGATTTTCCAGAAATCTTGAATAGTATCTTTTACCTTAAGACACAATATTTACATCAGTTTTCTACCTTGGTAAGCAAATAGAGGCAGTAGAAGCGATTAGGTGTCACAAACTGATATAAAGTTCAAATAGAAGCGCACTGTGTGAACAGCTACACAGCACTACCATTTAATTGGAAGCAGTTTGTTTAATACCCACTGCCATCCCAACATAGGCACAGCTTGCATTTTAAAAGCTTATTTCTCCTTACGATTACCTAGTAAGCCATATAGAGGTGCTTCATGCCATCTACAGTGCCACTAAGCGTAAGTAATCCACGTATTTGAAGCTCAAATCGTTTAAACAATTCTTTTTAGCTGCTTAGCTGTTTGAGTTTGCTGGGTTTTGCTTGGGGGTTTTTTGATACCTGTAGCCACAAACATACGAGTTTTATAGATTACTGACTAAAGGTAAGGAAACCAACAGCTTTAAAACAAACTTCTTCACATCAAATAATCTAAAATTTGTATCATTACATAAGGCCCATATATTTTAACTAATTAGTCCTTGCACAGGTAAAGAATATAGGAGCAGCAGAACCTAATAAAGGAGAAGAAGGCAGGAGCACAATCAGCGAAGAAATTATAATTTTAGGTGTGCTGTATCAACAGTAACAAACCAATCTCCGCAGAACATTTGGGTTTTAACATGCACTTACTTAAAGAAGCAACTCCATTTCTTGGCATAAGGTACCTCCACAGTCCATCCTACTTGTTCCTTAATTAACATTTTTCATACCATCCACCATCTGTTTTACCAGCTCGCACAGAAATAACATACCTTTCAACCTTTCAAATCTATGAGATCAAATTAATTGCTAGTTTCTAACTTTAGCAGAAACTGTCGGCAAACTTGGAAAGACCATTTCACTACTGAAACAGTACCCATACACTCGGTAACACGTGTTATTTTGCACTCTTACTGTCATTTTAGGCTCCTAAACTTTTTTACCTTACAACCCAATTTTGACTTGTTGAAGCTGAAATTCAAAAAGCACACTGCAAAAATTCACTTGATTTTACAACGATAACCAGCGTGGAGCACGACAGAAAGCTGATTCGAAGTTGTTGTCCTCCAGGATACTTTCAGCTGGAAGTCACAGCTCCTTCCTAAACAGGTGCACAAACCCATTCGCACCTCGAGCCTTCATCTCTGGACTTACAGTTCATTAAAATTAACCAAATGAACAGACAGTGGGAAACCTGGGGTGAGGAAAGCAAACAAACTCAGCCAAGATCAGGTCTCTCATTCCATTCCTGTCTACTCAACCACATAAATATTTTTGCAGGCACAAAGAATGACCAAAACTACTTCTTAACCACTGAAATCCCATGTCAGATTATGACACAGGATTTGCAGTCCCGACCTAATCTGTTTTCATGCCCGTCAGCACCGCTCCTCGGCGTGTCACAAATTTGGCAGGTTATAGATTATCTGCAGTTGGGTACCTGGGGATACAAGTGACTCTTTCTAATAAGCTCTTGGAATAGAGAGACAGAGCCCGAAGCAGACAAGAGCTAAGAATTGAAATTACTCTCTTCTTGCTGACTGCATTTAAAGCCGAGTCACTCGACTGAACAGCTCCACCTCTGCCAGCGATCAGAGCGGTGTTCCGGGGCGTTCTGCCATCAGACACGCCACAGATTAGTCACTGCAGGGTGCTCCAGTGACGAGCTGCCTAACTGCAGTTTGCCCTTCACATAAACACCAGCAGACAGAATTAACTTGGGCTAAATCCCAGGATTAGCTGATATACAGTCTGTGCTGGAGGGAGGGAGACAGACTGATAGATTCACATTTAAAAAGAAAAGGAAAAAAAAAAAAACAACCACAAAACAAACTATCAATTGCCAATCAGAAATAAAACCCAATGAGAGTCAGGTATGAAACTGGAGGGGCTGAATGTCCCCCATTTGTGTGACACAGCCTGCTTTCTGCTGTTCACCTCTTCCGTTCCCGTATGGCTACCACATCCGTCAATGCCCACGGCACAAAAGCCTCTTTCATTTCTACGTATGACACAAAATTAGGTTTCATCTCACGGAAGAGGCTTCACAGCAGCCTGGACAATCGTCCCAGCGGCAGCAATAACCTCGGCAGAGCACACACTCCCACCGAGTGCCAACGCATCTTGAGAGATAACAGCTAGAAAAAAAGGCGCTGCCCTGCCTTCGCTTTTGTTCTTATTAATCACTGGCAAAGGAATAGGCAGAAATTTTTAAAAAAAAATCCCACATGCTACTCTAGACAGAGCTTTAGAAGGGGTAACATTCAGGGAAATAAATGCCAAAATTCCTTTCTGTGCCTCTTTCAAGCTCTCTTTGAATCAATACAAGCAGTACTTTTGTATGTCCGAATAATCAGTTTAATATAAAAGGTCTGGGGCTTTCAGAACTGACTCCACAAGACCAAATTAACATTAAACATACAGTCTCTTAAAACACATGGGTCTGGAAAATATATCTGCGCCATCTGTAGACTGGAATGACAACAATGAGAGCATGTTCGTTACCCAGAGCAGGGTGGAGCAGGCATTCTTTATTCGCTGGAACGCGAATAACACCCCAAAGACACGTTTAATACAGGCTTCTTCCCTAGGCATATGCTGCAATCAGATACAGGGCCATACTGCTTTCATAAGGCAGACTTTCAGCATTGTTATTATAAGAGATAAATGAAGGGAAATGGACACTTCCAGCCTCTAAAGCAGTGCTGGCTTTTCAAAGCATTGTTTGCATTTTTCAAATCATTAAAAGGGAAGGAAACCAAGTAGAAGCTAAGAACAGCTCAATTGGAATTCAACCGGATTCTCTCCCCACTGTGGAATTTCAACCCTGGACTGGGAGAAAGGTTGGATGGGGGAGGGAGTTGGGCTCAACAGCACCAGAGCGAGGCAAAGGCTGGCTCGCAGAAGCTGCTAGAAAGCCGCTCTCATCCTCAGCTGCTCTTACAGATCCCAGTGCTATAAATACCACCTCTACAGCTGGTGTTCTTGGAGAACAGCATGCCAGCAGGCTCTGCACCAAGCGAGAGCTAGTCGAACCATACTGCTCTACCTATCTGGAAAGCTGAACCAAAAATCTTTCCAAAGCTTCCACTGTCAACTGATTACCTGGAGAAGACGCGTATCGCGTCCATATACGCAGCTAGCCAAGCACTTGAGGTCGAGCTGAATTCTCTCCTCGCGTGTTTTTGGCGTCAAGGCAGAAAAAAAAACAAATCCCCTTCGTCTTCTGCCTCTCCAAGAGCCAACTGCCATTTTGACCTTCAGACACACGCCAGCACGACATGAAGAGGACATCATGTGGCACTGGAATCCTGGGCAGTCAGTGCAGCCAGCCTCGATACCCTAAAGGATGTGGGTAGCTCAAATACCCAGTTCTTAAAGTAGTTACCATTGACAATTTGTAGTTTCGTTATCTCTACTTGAATACCGGATGGTGGCGCGTTATTGAAGCATTTGATAAAAAGAATCACCTCTAAAGCTCTAGCTCTGTGGCAGTGGGCACTAAATCTGAAGGGGCAGCATTTCATATGATTTTCTTACGACTGACAGAAAACTTTTACGTTCATTAGTAATATTAACTCTCTAGTATAGTTCTATACTAAGCCCACAAAAGCTTTCTAAATGTAGCCCAACTGCATTTAAAATCAGCTGGCCATCCCACTGTCTTGCTCCAGGCTCATTATTTGTACCTCTAACATTTAAAAATCATTAAATGTTCATCTTTCTCCACCTCCCCAAAGCCATCTTCCAAAATAGATTTTTTCCTTTTTTTTTTTTTGAGTTATTTTTGTACGATCATGAGAAAGGTTTTAGAACGAAAACCAAGCACCCAAAAAAATTTCACGCTTTTTTTCTTCTCCACAAAAAGATTCAAGACTTGTGACAAAACGTATGAACTGTCAATACTGGAGGGCAGAGAGTGATAAGACAGACCTACGGCCAAGCAGCCGAAATCCCTAACCCTGCAAAACACAAAAAATTCTAACGTTCATACGTAGAGTCTTTGCTTTTTGTCCGAGTTCAGCATCATTGTTTTATGACTCCTACTCCCAGAATGACCCAGAAAAAAAAAAACTGAAGAAGCAAGAACCACTCTCAACCAAACTCCACTCCTGGAACAACTAAAGAGAACAGTGATTGCAGCGTTTTCTCTTCGAGAAAAATTTGCATTCAAGTCTTCTCTCGCCTGTTCCAGAACTTGGAACAAATGCAGGAATTGGTAGCAGGACCGTCATTAGAACAACCTGGGTAACCTCTGCCATCACAACCGCTTTGACTTGTCTTTCAAACCAGTTCCCAACTCAATCTCAACTGCAAAACAATTCGTGCCTCTTCCACGTGACACAATTTATCTTCCCACAAAAGAGCTTGTTTTGATAACACATGGACCATGAATGCAACATAGGATTAACATATCGGACAAGTAGTCATTTCAGTCCAACCACAGCTACGCGGATGTGCAGACCAGAAAATCAGGGTGGGGTTAAGTGACTTTCCACCACTTTTTTTTTTTCCCCCTCAAAACAACTTCATCATGCAAGATAAAAGCATAAAAAAACTGGAAGCACCTTAAAAAATTGAAAAAAGCAAGAAAAACAAGCTGTATGCAGAAAAACCACAAGACATGCTTTAAGAACCAATGCTTATTGGCAAGTACAAGGAATCAGAAATGGGGTTCACTTCTTTTTTTTTGAGATAGCTAAAATTACTCATTTTCAGAAGACAGATTGAGAGTCAAGACTGAATCTGTCTATGAAAATGAATCCTCCCACCTATTTTATACTTTCATTGAAAATGTCTCATTAAGAGAAGAACAAAAGTAATTAAGACAACTACAATGAACTCCTTTGCTTGCCTTTTCTACCTATGTAGATTATGCTACATAAATTCCCTTATTTTACACGTAGGCAGTGCTAAGTCTAAACAAAAGTGAGTTTCTTATAAAGACTATTCTCACCATTCATTTAGACCAATGATTATTTCCATGACACAAGTTCATTTGTGAAACTATCTGAACTATGCCTGCGGAACACTGCTGCAGAAAAAAAACCAAAACCACCAAACTTACTATTTCCCTGAAGGCATTCACACACACACCCACACCAGGGGTTCTTTTCTTCTCAGTGTGTCTTTTCATGAAGTAAAGAGTTAAAGATTAGAATGGAGAGACAGAGATCAGTAAACTAATTTTTTCCTCCTGTAGGACAGGGAAAAAAGCAAAGTCTAATACTCCCCTTGCCCATATACACCAGTAAAGGACTGGCTGAACTACTGACGAGGTTACCTTGCTCCATGAACCTTTTCACAGTCTTATAGTACCTTCAAATACCAGCAATTTTTGTATCATATTTCAAATATCACTAATTTAGACAAACATGCTCAAAATCGAAAGCGTTTTACGTTAAGTCGTGCCTTCCCAGATATTTTTACTTTGCTCCAGAACCACTGCATAAAGCAGGACACATCTTCAATTAAAAAGCAGAAAAGGAACTCAATTTTATTTCTTCTATTTTTTTTAATTTCAATATTTCGGTTTAGACCCAAGGTTTAAAAAAACCTCAGAGAGGGGAGAAAAAAGAAAATAAAGCAAACCCAGAAAACCACCAAAAAAAAAAAATAAATCAACCATTGGAAGACAAATAAATTTTTCCTCAACCTCTATAAATTAAGTTCAGAATGCCTCAGGAATTTTTTCTGATGCCAGGGATGCCTGCTCGAGGACCTGCCGGCCGTGTGTGTGCAGCACCAGCTGTGCCTATTGGCCCCGGCAGACGGGCCGGCTCCACCGGGCCTGCGCCCGTTCAACACCCAAAACCTTCCCCACCTCACAAAAGAACCTTCTCCCGTTACCGAGCCACCAAGGATATCACCGGCTTAAAACCCAAATAGTCATTTCCAGTCTTAACCTCAGCCCCCAGCTGCACTCAGATTAAGATAACCCAGACTGGGCAGGCTCGTATCGACACGAAAAGGGGTTACGGCAAACCAGAAAGTGCCGCAATCTCCGGTGATCCCGAGTTCAAGCACCTGGTTTCACTCCGCCACTTGCACCCACAAGGTGCTAAAACCTATTTTCATTCATCCGGTGCACAATTAACGGAACGCCCGCTGCAGGGGACATATTGCAAGCAGGATACATCTTTAGCCTCCTGCTTCATTAGTTTGGTTTTCTACACACTTATTTAGCTTTTTAAAAGAATAAGCCAGGTGGGCTCTTTGCTAGAATATCTAAATGCTGTCCTACAGCTACTAGCGTGACCCTTTGCTTCATATTCATTTGGTTTTATTTATGCATTATTTATTTACAGACAGGATTATCAAATCACTTTCACACACACAAACTAAAAATGAAAAACCTACAGAAAAACACACACCACTAGGGAAGTCCTTAAGCACCGAATAACTTAGCTTGTCATTTCAATAATCCAAGGCAGCAGCTGCCAACACTGTTTATATTTGTTCCATTTCAAAACCTGATATAAAAATGAGTACAAGAACTACTGACACACAAACTACTCTTAGATCTGCAGCTCACCTTTCCTCCCAGGTATGATACAGCAGAATCTTTCTCCCACCCACCACAAATCCAGTAATTAATGAAGCAGGCAATAAGTAATGAATATATTGTGGGTAAGATACAACAGTATTAATCACTTAGAACACAAAAAGTGAAAAAGCAGAAGTTAAAGACAAAGTATATTCAGTGAAGATATGCTGACAACCACGGGCTATTCTTGAATTCCGCATTTCAAAAATCTGCTTATGTATTTGACCTGCAGCACGATAATGACAAAATTGCTTAAACCAATCCCACTCAGTCCCTGTTTTGGTCGGGGTTTTTATTAGTAATTTGATGCTGCCATTACCTCTTGGAAAGTGTTTTGCATTTCCAGATTAACTTAAGTAACGGGATTTTGCAGCTTCTGTCTTTAAGAATTCCCCTATTATTTTCTATTCTCCAACCAACGCTTCTCCCGTTTCCACTGCAGAACTTCTGACAGTATCACTCAAAGGGTACCATCTGTAACTGGATACGTTCTGAGCCGCGCAGGCCTTCTGCCAAAATACCAGCCCCTCAATGCAGCCAGCACATGTGACTTCAGCTGGACTGCAGAATTTCATTTTTGCAAGACAGATTTTAAAACTATAAAGACTCGCAATTCCTTAAGATACCACGTTACTGTAGATCAATAAATACCCTTCCAACCATAAATACCTTCCATCATTCTGACTTCAAGAACATACTTTATCACGGATGTCAAAAACCACTCATTTTTTCATACATCCATTAAAAAATATAAATGCCTTACACATGTGATATATGTTATTATCTGTATCTCTATGCTCTTTTCCCTAAAAGAATTCTAAACGCTTTGCCTCACTTCCACTATAATGTCTCTGCCTATACCAGCTAATATATGTAAAAAACCTCACATTTAGACAAAGTTAAACTCAGAGCCCACAAAGCATTCATAGAATAGCTCGGCCAATCAATGCATAAAGAATTAAAGTTCGAGTAACAGTCAAAATCCCTTCTCAGCTATCAGACTTCACACGGTCTCCTCAATCCTCTTCATCGCAACAGTCCATTAGGCTTTAATTCCAAGATAAGAGAACTTGAACAGTCTCGGAGGTTTAAAATAGTCGCAACCCAGCATATTGCCAGCCTCTCAGATTTGCCTCCTGTCAACTTGATTAGTGCACAAATGAAAAAACAACCTTCTGAGAGGCAAGATGTCTAAGGCTTGATGACTTCATCAGCACATTTGAAGGTATGACACAGGAATTCCACAGGCTAGAATTACTACTGAATTCCCTTTATCTTGAAATTGCTGCACCAGATATAAGAGTGAGATACATGAACGTCACGTTCTGTAATCAACTTTCAGCCAGAAAGTTCAGACCTTAATAACACAGAGTTCAACAACATAACTGTGAGGCTGCAGAAAAAGAAGGATCAGGAAAAAGGAATCCTTGGCAGAAACAGCGATGGTACTTATGCCCCCAAATCTAACAGGTAGCCTAAAAGCATACCAGAGGAATTTCAGCTTCAAGTTACGTGCGTCAGACGACTTCGTTAGGAAGATTCTTTGGAGAAAAGATTTCTGCTCAGTTTTTCACCCCACCAAACAATGTCCTATTCGTATGTTTTCTTATATGATCCTCTTCAGCTCAGGGAGTAAAATTACTCTCCTCTAAGAGGGAAATACAGCGAGAAAATAGCTCACAGATTGTAAGAACGTATGTACAACTCCTGCAACCGGTGATTCCTTTCCCACAGTCCGTGATGGCCCTTGATGACTTAAGCCTGACCATCTGTCATATCACCCATCTTGTACCGGAGCCACAGGACTTGAATAAAGGCTACAGGTTAGAGCGTTTTGAGAGCACAAAACATAGCAAGAGCTGTAAAGAAATTTCCAACTAGATAAATCAGGAAGTATTTTTCTCCTTTTGAAAGCCAACGCAGTTTCTTAAAAACATTAAGTGTCTTTGCAGTGCAGCTCTAGCATTCAGAACCAGAGCACAGTGTCTTTGGTGTACAGCACATTTCAAACTTAGATTCAACTCCCCAAAAAAGTTTCTTTGGGTAATATTCCATATAAGGTCTGAAGCCAAGAATTTACTACACTGAAAAGCAAGCTCTCTTCTGTATGATGCCTCTCTTCCAGTGAAACCATAAGCACTGGATATCATTTAAGTGACCACAACCAGGACTTAATTTCCATTGCAGAAGCATGCTGAAGTACAACCTTGGCAAAAAAGGAAAAAAAAAAAAAGGAAAAGAAAGGAAAAAAAAAAGAAAAAAAAAAGGAGAGGCCTGTATGAAACCTCCTTTGTATTAACAAGCACAAGTAAACACCCAGTAATCAGACAGTGAAGTAACTCAGTGCCTGTTGTTCACACATCTAATCTGGAAAACACAAAACTTGACATCCTTTTCCCCTCAGCTTTCTCACTCAAATTATGCTCCTAAACAAATGAACGAACTGCAGAATAAGCACATCAAGAACTAAAGCACCAGCCCCAAGCGTGAATTATACCACAACAATTATCACGTAGTGGTCTGCAACGTATACCTGTACCTGTCAGTCCGCACGATATTCCCACACACCGAGGTTAAAAAGGTTCTCTCTTTGGTATCCTAACCTTTCTGTGCAATTCTCAACACACCACAAGCAAACGCCATAAACAACTGCATCAAAATCAAGGTACTCATGATTTAGGCTTTCTCGTCAAATCTAGAGACAATATAGTTTATAATAACAACCTCAGATCAAGAAGATCCCTTAAAAGGGAAATCTGAGATGATACAACGAATGCCGTACCCAGTTTAGTCTGACAAAAAGAAGAATATTAAGGAGGAAGGGAGCGGGGAGAAAATGACTCCCTTAGGAGATTAAAATAAACTTACTGGTTGAATTGCCTTGCATCTGGATGATGCATTTGGATTCTTTGCTGGTTTCTCGGGAATTGAAGGGCCGGACCCGAACAGCCACCTTCACTGAAGCCCCCGACATTCTGGTTCCTTGGAGTGCAGTCAAGAAATTGAAAGTGAAGGGGTCAAGACTGCTTCAAGTTATCCTTCTCGTTGGCGTTTTCTAAAGAGAAAAATATAATTTAGTTACTTAGTGCTATTGCATTCAAGATACTGATACAACCAGAGAGGTTCAAAGTTGTTTGACAACCTCAATTTTTGCTCTGCAATCTAACCCTGCCCCTCGCCATGAAAGGCGTCGCTTCAAAGACCGAACTGGAAACACACTGAACAGCACCTGCACGCTGTCTGCCGAGTCGAAAGTTTCCGTCACCCGAAGCAGTTCTTCTGAAGTGTGCAAACATATTTGTTTTCATTACTTGGGTTTCTTCCCAGAAAGCAGGGACGCCAATACCGAAATGAAGATCTGGTTGCAACATGTGTTAGGCTTAACCCAACACAGATAATTTTAGCAGTAAAGATCCAGCTACTTAGATTTCAGCATGAGCTGGCTTAGCTACCTTATACTACGTACCGAGGTTCTCTAGCTGTCAACCCTCGCTGCCACAAAGCATTAGCAATAATACCAGAATTAACACAACTGGCATGGGCCAGATCACACTGACTTGCAACACACACCTCTCCAGAGAAAAGGGTCTACCCAAACCTTCAAGAATCCTTCACATTCCTGAGAAAGTCCTCTTCTTAGAGGAAATAAAAATTCGTTAACTGCTTGTATATCTAGTGCTTAAAGAACACACTATAAGGAAGAAGAGGAATCAAACTTATTGCCTTTGGGGTAAATATTACTGTCTATCTTCAGTAAATTAATCTTCATTATCAAAATACTTGTTCAAATCCTATCATGTCCAAATGATGGAGGACTTCCGTTGGCACGTAACTATCCCCGCTACCCACAATCCAAACTTCAACACACATCCAAGACAGTACTGAAGCATCAAGTTAACTAAGATTGCTTCAGCTGTACTGTCCTTGATCAACCTTTTCCATTGGAATAAAGTTTTCCAGTCGGTCTACAATTAAGCAGTTTATTTGCCACAGGATACCGTCAGTACTGAAGTTAAACAGGTTGAAAAGGCAGCAAGGCAGATTCAAAGAAAAAGCCATCAAGGTCTAGTAAAAAGCTACCCCTCAGTCTCCACGGCACAGACTCTCGAAAAAGGGAAGACTACACCGAGAAAACTTAATCAGCATGCACAGCCCAGAAATCTCGACAACTTCTTTTCTGGTTATCTATGCGCCACATACCCAGGGAAATGGTCATTTCAGGGCTGTAATCACAACACCATGAACGTACAAAACTTACTGGCAGAACTAAAGTAGAAGCATTTCAGCTCTAAAGGAAGTTCTGCCACTGGTAAAAACATTTATACATGCTTCATCCAACTTATGACGCATCTTCACATGGTGCAAGAAGTTTTTAATAAAACTGCATTATTTCATTAATGCCATCACATGGTGAAGGCAGAAATTAAATTACTCCACCAAGCAGAAGTAATTTAAGGCATTCCTCAATTTAGCAGGTACCTGAGGCATCTCGCCAGACTAGAAAAATCGGAATGTCTTTAGGAACAAGCCAAGGGAATTTCAATGTCAGCAGTACCGCAAATTTGTAACGATTCACGAGACAACCACACAGCCAAACTTAGGTTAGCACAGAATTTTAGGAAGTTTCACTAAAAACTCAAACATAGAATAGAGCAAAGAAGCAATGGGAATGAATTCACGTGGTCTTCAAAGTTTAAGGGAGACTGTGGGTTCTTCAAGAGGACTGCGCTGCTCATCTTGCTCGGAGGTGCCTACTTTTTTGTGTAATAAACTGCATCAAACATGCAGCTTCCTTCTCCCTGAGTATCTACTGGGTAGAATTTTTGCTCTCCTTTCTTAACGTGACCCTGGCATAAGTACACGTGCGCTCACGTGAAAGCTAAAGGACAAGACTAATGCTGGCACATTCCAGCAGCATTACTCAACAGACCCTGAATGTTTCTGCCAGAAAACAGCAATGCTGGAATCTCGCTGTACACGACCACGGAGCGTTGTTTCCAAAATACCATTTAAGAAGCCTACCAAGTGCAAAACCTCTGCTACTATCAAGTTCACAGTGACACCGCTTACTTGGTCAGACTGCAGAGAAAGACGAGGGGGGCATTTCCACAGGGCGTAGCTCACCACAGAAACTCTAGGGGCTTCCTGGTTCTCATCTTCCTTTTCCCCATCTATTGGTATTAATGCTTCCCACAAGGACCAATGGATAAAGGTAAGGCCATTAAGGAAGGAGATACTTTGCTTTTTAAAGAAAGCAAAAATACAACCAACGTGGTTTAATAATATTATTTAGGAAACAGAGGGAGCTGATTTCCCCTCCTTAAAGAGCCCCAATACAAAGATTTTTTTCTGATGGTTGCATAGAAATACTAGATTGCTACATTAATTTGTGCAGATAAGTAGCAAATGTAGGAAACTGGCAAATAGAAGACGGAGTGAAAGAATCACCTACTTTAAAAGCAAAAAAAAATCCTGAATATCTCTGAAGACCATATTCACAATAAGAAAGGATGAAAAGCAACTGCCAGAGACTTCAAATGCTCTAGTCAAACGACAGCATTCTTTGAAACACAGCTGTGAAGGAATTCTTACAGAACAGGTCACAAAACCACCTACAACAGCATAAAAGTTTAACGGCGACACTTTTGCAATTACCAACTTTTCCCAACCCTACCTTTTGTGCTTACAGAAAATTAAACGTGGTGTCATTTTACATCTCGTTCACTCTTAATTCTACTATTTTTCATAGCTGAAGTAAGCAAAATGCCTACTTGCAGTTGCACACGGATTTCAGATGGTTTGAACACCATCTAAATATGCACAATTTAATTTTAATTAATGAAAAAATTAACCAAAGACAATGTCTTTTTCCAAGCTTCCCATATTTTAAGTTGTTGGGGTTTTGATGGTTTTTTTTCAGCTTACCAGCAACTCTGAACTGGTTGTAACATTTTAGAAAGGCAATACTGCCCTCATCATACAGAATGATAAGGCAAAAATGATACCAAGTTGCAGAGCATCACACATAATAAATTGCAACTGTTTTTCCACATTTCCCAGTAGTATCGCTTCCCACTACAAAAGATGTAGCTTGCAACACAAAATATATGATACAGTCTGTGGTACAGATTTAGAAGAACAATCTTTAAAAAAAAAAAAAAAAAAAAAGAAACTGCTTTCTTTGTCGTGTTCTGTATAGACTTTGAAGGCTGCCTTCCATGCTAGAATGAATCATTATCCTGATGTCTTGGAAAGAGCCGAGTAGCTTTAATGTTCAGTCTGTGTGAAGCCAATGAGGAACCAAGTAAAGAAGGGAACAGCACGCTCGGGTCTTTGACGTGATACACCAGTGGCTCTAAAACAGGTGGTAGATAACAGTCGAGTTGTTTAGCAAGCTCAACAGCACAAAAGCAAATCCTACATATTAATTTTACACTTAATTTAAGCTATGATCAGGGGATATCCACCACCCACCATGCAAGTCACCCAGTGAGGGTTTAATATTAAGTGTGTCATTAAATTACCTAAATATCTTGTCTGTTTTCTATATTCAAGCTGACAAACCCAACGATGTTGGTCAATCACCCCTCATGGTCTCCAAGCACCTATAACTAGATTTGAACTTGCACAAAAAGGTTTATAGAAACAAGCTGCTCATTAAGACTTGGATCCATGGGCGTATTTAAAGTTCTGGCAAGCCAGTTTTTATGCAACGACAAAATACAGAACATATTGCATTTTCTGAAAGAAACTCACAAGCAGAGCAGGGAGTTAAGAATCAAATTATTATTTATATATTCAGAGAAGTTTGGAACAAGTTCAAAGCGGCTACAAAAACAATCGTCAGAACCTGTATCTCTACATTCAATTAAAATCAAGAAATCCACCACGCATCACAAATGAAAACGCATCACTTTTATTTAACGTAGCCACCCATCGTGTCACATTTGCATAGGTATGCCGACCAGGGAATGTGCTGACTTTTAAAATAAAAATTTGACTGCAACTTAATCAGCACAACAGCTCTAAAGGAAGAAAAGGAATAAGGATGCAGATCAGCGTATGGAAAGTTGGCAAAACAGCTGTTCGGAGCAGGAGGGGTTTGTGAACAAGAGGACGGCTGCGAATCCAATTTTAGCTCCTCCACTAAGGAGCCGGTGGTGGTGGCAGTCAGATACACCAGCTGAACTCACACGCTACCCACCGCTCTCTTTGTGCTGAGCCACGATGTCAGATAACACAGCGGCGCAGGGCTCGGCACCGCATTGCAAACCCGATGGGCAAAACGTGCGGCTCTTTCCCAGTACACCGGGATGGTGCCACAACAAAAAGAACTGAGCTACCAAGCATCTGGAAGTGAAGAGAAATTTCAAAATTCGGTACGAGCGCTCTCTTATCACTCGGAGAACAAACCTCCCCTCCATCCTCTCCCGGGGAACTGGAGCTCTCCGGTCCGGGTTTAATGCCCAGATTCTGCCAACGGCCCCAAAGCCAGCGGGGCCGTCTCCTGCCTCCTCCCCAGGATTGTCAGCTCATCCTCCCAACATGGCTGCCCGGCGGTTGTGCTCGGCTCAGCCCCGGCACCGACCCACTGCCCGCAGCTCCGCCGCACACACACCCGCCAAACCGCAACTCCCTCCACGTTCTCGCACCTTCCAGCCGCTCCACGGGCTCTGCCTCCCGCCCCAACGCGCAGTTTTCGCCTCCGCCGAGCCCGAAAGGAGGTGAAGGGGGGGCGAAAAAAAAAAAAAAAAGACGGCGAAACGCGGCGATATCGGCGACTGGATCCAGACGAGGGAAGGAGGGGAAGCGGCCGCACGGCCCGGGGGAAAGGGGAAGGAAGCGTCCCAGCGGACGAGGAGACGCATCGGGCAGCTGCGGGCGAGGCCAGGCCGGGCCGGGCCCCACGCCCTTGCGCCGCTGCCCTGACAGCTCCGGGACACCGCCGGCCCCCCCGCCCCGCCTCCGCGGCCCCATCCCACCCGCGGTGACCCCCCCCTCAAAGCCCAACAGCCGCGTAAAGCGGCACCTCCCGCCTCCCCCACCGCATTACGGCATCCACCCCACCCCCGCCCGGCACCCCGCCGCTCCCCCCCCCCCGCCCCGCTCCCCAACCAGCCGCCGTCAGCGGCCCGAGCCCCCTCCGCGCCGGCCGCCCCTCACCTGGGCGGCGGGATTCTCCGCAGGACGCGGGCAGCGCGGGGCCGCCGGCGGTGTCAGCAGCTGGGGAGGGCGGCGGAGCCGGCGGAGCAGCGCAGCGCGGGGCGGAGGAGACAGAGGAGTCCGGCCATCCCCATCACGCTTCGCCGCCTCCGCCGCGGCTGGGGGACACCCCCCACCCCCCGCCCGCCACCAGGAAGGGAGCAGGAAGGAAGCGGGAAGGGCGAGGGAGGGAAGGAGGGAGGGGAGAAAGGGAGGAGGAGGAAAGAGAAAGGCCGCGCCGGGAAGAAGGAGCGCAGCGAGGCGCCCCGCGCAGCGCCGCTCCCACACTGACAGGAACGCGGGGCTCTGCGCCCAGACCCGCCCCCGCGCGGATGAGGAACGTCCGTCTCGCCAATAGCCGCCGGCCGGCGCTCCCTCCTCCCCGCAGCGCACCAATCGCCAGGCCAGGAATCGGAGCGGGCCCGCCTCCGCTCGTGTCAATCACACGCTGACACTGCCGCCCACCAATCAGAGCTCGGGAATTCCCGGCCGCAATAACAAGAGCCACTTCTCCCTCTGAGTCAATCCCTCCGCCGAACCTCGGGGAGACGGGGAATCGGTTCTTTTCCACCCTCAGCCAATCAGAACTCGGGACGGAATCCCGGTCGTCACCTTTTTAACCTATAAGGAGCGGCGCGAGAGCACGCAGCCCCATCACCGCCCGCCGCGGTGTGTGCGGGCGCGCCCCCTCAGGCGGCGGCGGCGGCGCCGCTGTTCCCGCCGTCGTGAGCGGGACTTGGGCGCTTGTGGCTAAAAAAAGCCTGGGCAGGACGGCGGCTGCTCGGCGCCCCCGCCGCCAGGGGCCCGGGGCCGGGCGGGCGGGCCCGAGAGCGGCGGCCGAAGGAGCGACTGCGCCAACTCCCATCCGACTTCGGCGGGATGCAGGCGGTGCTCCAGGTCTTTTTTTTTTTTTTTTTTTTTTTTTTGAGAGGCTTTAGGTTATTTTTTGTAAATTTCAGTGTATTTTTACCTAAGTGATTCCCTTGTTTTATCAAGTGGTGGTGTATTTCCATAATTTCGCGCTGGTTTTTGCGGCAATATGCTGTGACGTCCCTCCCTTCCCTTCGCATTTTGATCATTTCTACCGTTAGAAATAAGCTCGTGTTTAAGCTTATTAAGCTTATCTGAAATAACACTACGTGAAGTACCTCAGTTACATAGTTTCCCTGCGCCGCTATATGAATCAGATTTTAGCTGTTGGGAACATCCATGTGGGACCTGAGATTCCTCGGTTCGGAAGGAGGTTTATTTCTGTTCGCAGGCCCCGGCTGTGAGCTGCCTTCATCTCGGTGGTCCCTCGGGCCTCGTGTGTTCCCCATCGGTTTGGGGGGTTTGGGAGAACGAGGTGTTTGTTACTCTGGTGAAAAGTGACTTTTTTTTTCCCCCTTGCCAGGCTCCTGTGTGCCTAGCATCTGCAGTTAGGCCTAAGCTCAGCCTAACAAGACCCAGCTTGGAGCGGGAAGCACCACCACAGAACCAACAGAGCGACAAACAGGTGGCTTTCACATGTCCTAGAAAATACCATTATTTGAACTTCAGAGAGTGCTAACTTCTATCTAGGGCCACACAGAATTAGGTCAGTTATAATTTCTCTGGGGGGAAAAAAAAAAAACAAATCCCAAACCTCACCGAACCTGCTTCAAAATCCTCTGCGAACTGTCGGAACGCTGGGTGTGTGCTGAAGAGCTCTGTGGCGACAGACAGCGTGATTAATTCCACTTCAGCAAAGTTTGTGTAGTGTCTCTTAGGAACAGTAGATCCTGCATCACTGTCTTATGTCTAAGTTTGGAAAGTGCATGCATAGAATAGTTCCAGGATGTTAATTCAGTTGCTTGCTTTTAAGACACTGTAGTGTCTTGAAAAATCTGCCAGAAATGCTCAGAGAAACTCTAGTTACGTGGTGAGAAGGAAACGGTGAAGGGCGTATGACACATGCTGTGGAGCAGCTGGGAGGTCACTCACTGCAAAGGGAGACAAGAGGAAAATTCCTCTTTCAAATGTCCAAGTATGGAGTTGAAAGGTGGTCAAGCATTAAGGCACTCCTCGTCTCGCCGGCTGTGATGCCTTTTTAAGTATAAAACAGGCATTTCATCTCAATTTAATTAGACTAGCCTTCTCAATGTAATTTTTAAAAGTCAGGCCTACCTGAGTAACTGACAATTAACATACTAAAAACTGTACCTCATGGGAATGCTGCTGCAACGTTCTACCTGTGAATCTTAAAAAAAAATAGTATCCATTTCCTTATAGGAAAGGGACCATTCTTATTCCTTTTATGTTTCTAACCAATACCATACAGCCCTGCAAGAGAGCAGAGACAGATCCCCATTCTCTGCAGAAATGCATGTGTTCAAAACTAGAATTTAGACATTCCTTTTCAATAGAATAGTCACATGACAGAAGCCCCCAGCACAAAAAGAGTGTTCCTGCGCATTACTGTGCCAGTAACATGAGAGCAGGTGGTGCTGTGAAAATTTGCCAGCGTTTATTAGTACAAGCAAAGACAACTGGTTACAAATCGCTGAGATCCCCCTACCTAGATTTGGGAAACCTGTTTGAATACAGGAAAGAGGGTAGGTTTAAGCAAGTGGTAACAAAAAGGAAGACAGTTACGTCGCAGGGCAACGCTCCCGGGGCCTGCTCGAGTCAACCTGCTGCCGGCTAAAGCAGCCTTGTCATCCTGCTGTTAACAGCATTAGGCTGTCCTTGCTGCCAGCAGGGAAGAGGTGAGAGATGTAAATTGTGCCGTTACGTAAGTGTAAATTGTGATATAATAGAATCAATTGGACTGAATTGTATTGCTGTAACATCAGAACTGGCCCTAGTAATTTCTCTAGTCACGCAGCTAGAGGGCAAGTAGAGACCAGCGATACAATCCTTAAATTTTCCAAGAAAAGCACATTTTGCAACGTTTATGTAAGTTAGCTATTCCTGGGATGAGCAATTCACAGCTCAGAGCTATTCCGATTCAGCAGAGACCTGTAAATGTCAGAGGTAATTCGATCAATTGGTGGTGTCTGTGATCTCAAATATAAAGTCTGGGTATTTTAACAAGGTTACAGCGGAATTGAAAAAGGTAAGTGACATGTTCGCAGAGGGCGGGAATAAATAAATCACAAACTGCAGGTGATATTAAGTGTACTAAGCTAAGAATTGTCACACAACTGATAGGCTTTTTGTGGGGAGATTTATTCCTCATCCAAAATGAGCTTAAGATTTCCTTTTGGGTTACTCACATGTCCACTGTCCAGTGGCCGGCCCAGCCCTAACCCGCGACACCACGGAGAGACAGGACCTTGATTCACTTTTGTACCCAAAAGACAGCAACGTAACAGTACTTGAAGTTGCTCATGCTAAAATACATTTCATTTATTCTGCTCATGAATGCTGAATTTGGGAGAGTGTTTGTCTGAATTCACACCTTGGAAATACTTGATGCTAGTTCTCCAGATAAAATAGTTTCAGCCACTTAACATTAGCCTTTGTGTCTTCTGCAATATCTGCATTGATACGTTTTCAAGCGATAAATGTGTGCTATAATTAGACAAAGCAGCTCAGTAATGCACTTTGCTATTTATATTCCTGAAGTTAAAGTCTGATATGATGGCAGAATAAATATGAATTCAGATTCTGAAGGGCATTGTCTTGATTAATATATCCTATACCAAATGTAAATGTTGCTCGTTCCTCCTGACAGACAAGGTTAAGAGAAACATCCACATTTTTTTCAAACAAGTCTTTCAGCTGGTACAATGGAATAAATAAATAACAAAAAAATATTAGGATTTTCATTTTATACGTGGATTAAAAAGAGCTAGATCCATACAGATTTTCTGGTAAAACTTTTAAATTCACAGCCCTCTTCGGTCTTAGTAATAAGACTTCAGATGTGAAATATCAAGATTAGGGAGTAGGGGACCTCAAGCCCTGTACAGGGTACGCTTAAGCAACCTGCTTTTTTTAATTTAAGGATGGATTATTTCTGGCTTGTACTCTTCTCATAGGATTACACAGCGTTTCCACAGATCCTTCCTTATTCACAAAATTCATAATAGCTGGAGAAAATTAGAAGAAAGCCTTTCATCCATCTTTCCAACACACTCATAGCCTGTCAATAAAACTGAAAGCCACGTGAGGTTAACTTACAGGAGAAAAAAAAAAAAACCATAATGTGAAACAAAGCAATTTAATTGTCCTCCAGTAAAAAACAAATATACACCACAGAGAAACTGTCCTTCATTAAATGAAGTATAAATTTTGGTATGTTTCTAGATATTTCTAGATTTCTAGAGTTAGAATGTAGGAAACTCCACCTCAACATGAGGAGAAACTTCTTCTCTGTGCGGGTGCCGGAGCCCTGGCCCAGGCTGCCCAGAGAGGGTGTGGAGTCTCCTTGGACCTTCTCCCTTCATCATCCTCGTAGCTCTCCGTTGGACTCTTAGAGTCCAACGGAGAGCTACGAGGATGATGAAGGGACTTGAAAATGTCTTCTCAGTGGTGCCCAGCACCACTGCCCAGGCTGCCCAGGGAAGTTGTGGAATCTCCTGCTCTGGAGACTTTCAAACCCGCCTGCACACGTTCCTGTGTGGTGACCCTGCTCTGGCAGGGGTTGCACTGGATGATCTCCAGAGCTCCCTTCCAACCCCCAACATTCTATGATTTCACACTATAATTCTTAATAATGAAGTGACAGAGAAATACTCTTAAATGTTCCACTGTGTCGGAAATGACCCCTTTACTAAAAAAAGGGTTTGGATGCTGAACGAGAGAGAGCACTCCATGCAGAGAGAGACTCTCACTCTTCTCTCTGGACAACACAGCAGCCAAACCAACAAAAATACCCCAAACTCCACATCATCTTCACCTTTTAATTCAGAACTACTTGCACATCTGAAAGGTCAGTGCTGGGTTATATAAAACCTAATCAAAATTCCACCTGGAGCCTGTCACCAGCTGTCACACAGCTACGAATCGCTGTAAGAGTCACCCACTTGAGAACATTCATTAGTTTGGAGTATTGCTGATAGCTGTGTGCACAGAAAATTTTCACGTAATTTACTGAAGTTACCACCAGATGCTCAATCACCGTCAGCAAACGTGAACAAAGCCACCCAGTGCTTTGTATTTTTAATACTTTCACCGACACGCTTAAAGGAAAGACAAAGCAAACATTTTGTGCGAGTGTGTATCATTTATTGTAGTTCAAGAGTCAGGAATTGAACAGAAGACACAGCGAAAAACAAATAGAAGAACCACCTTTTTTTTTTTTTTTCAGGCTTAATTTTAAAACACTGTGGTTTCAAATCCTTTTTAAAAAGGAAATTCAAGTATCATATGCAGAGGGCAGTAATACAAAAATGTTTGTGAATTTTTTTTTTTTAGGTTTTTTTTTTTAAAAATGTAATTCTACATTTCCTGCACCCTTTCTGCTTTGGTAAGGCCAAGCCATGGATACAAATTGGTATGCAACATAAAAAAATGACCCCTGCCCCAAACTGCAGCCTCCAAGAATAAAAGGATCTGCTCTCTGCGGACAAGCTCTAACGGCTCAGAACTGTCTTTTAGCATATATCATATCTGCAGCATTAAAAGAATGGATTTTGTTTCTTTTTTTAAAAGTCACTGAAATCCTGGTATTCCCAAGCATCTCATTCGTGGCAGCTGTTTTAACATATTTCTACCTCAAGGCTTTTCAAAAATACCAGAGCATCTAGATAAACATAAAGAAGAGGGACATTTCAAAGAACAGAAATTAAGATCCATGTGTGAAATCTTTGCTTTTTTGAAATGATCCTTTTGTCTAATACTAATTAAAAACCAAATATGCAAATATGTGTAATATAAAAATATGATCCCAAGATTAACACTTTGTTGCAGGCACAGTTATCGCACAGAATATGTTCTTTTGAGGGCAGGGGAACGATTTTGATTTGCACGGGATTTTTTTTTTTTTTGCAATACAAAAAAAAAAAAAAAAAAAAAAAAGAAGACAGCAGTGCAGGTCTGATGGGTGGAAGAGGAAGAAGGGAGGGAAAGAGGAAAAAGTTACTTTAGCAGCAAAATGTCCAAGGTTCTAACCACAATCAAATTAACGGATATCTGGCTGTAAAAAATAAGGTTGAAGGGATGCTGCCCTGATCCATTCATCTTCGCTAAAACAATTCCGCTGTAAAAACTCCAAAATGTGACATACTGAAGGACAGTTTTGTAACATAAGCAACTTCCTAGCTTGTCCTCCGTGTTATTGACCATCGTTAACACTTAAATATATGTACAAGGATTAAGCCGCTTTCCTCCTCGTCCGCACGCCCCAGCTCACCACCGGCCGGCAGCGCCCGCGGGCGCGCTCGCCCCAGCCGCGGCCGCTCAAAGGGTGTCTCTGCTCCACAGCTCCCAGCGCCTCGCCCCGCTCCTCCCAGTGGTGCCGGCGTGCTGCAAGGGAGTCCTTAATGCTCAGCGTTCTGCTTGTCTCTCATCCAGGCTTGGATTTGCTCTTTAAGTTCTGGCACTGAGAGCGGAAAGAAGAGCAAAAAAAGAATTAACGGTTAAATTATTTGGTAATATTACTGTAAGAAGGCTCCTCATGATCGACAGCAATTTCTTTTCTAGAGACCTGATCATGAATATCTACTAGTATTTTCCTCTCTATCAAGGTATATTCTGCACAGCTTTGAGTAAACGAATTCCTCATTTCCCTACTGTAAGAATATCCTTTAGCCCAGTGGTTATGAAGGCAAGGCTGTGTTTTTTTTTTTCCCCAGAAAAATGGAGAGCAGAAGGAATGAACCTTTCTGTGCAAGTTGAGATGAAAGAACCATCACCTCTACTGAGGCCTCGCCACCGTCCCCCTGAAAGCAAAAAGGAACAAGCACACGCCCGCCCTCCCCTCCCGGTTCCGCTGCCGACCCTTACGCAGGTACCTGGCTCCAGCATATTTTCTGTCAGCGTCTGACGATTGAAAGGGTCAGTGGAAGAGTTCAACAGGTGCCTCAGGATGATCGACCTGTCCATAATAGTTCCCGACGGCAACCTCACGGGGTCGGTCATCAGAGTGTCCATGAGTGGATCTGAGGGCACAGGTATCTCCTCATTAACCAGAAGACAACAGCTACAAATTATTTTGCTTTTATACTCCTTTCCCCTTTCTGAACTAGGATGAAGCACTAGTTAGTTTCACCTTATTTTCTGATTTTTGTTTTTTTCCGTACTGTTTTAAAGTACATGTAAGGCACACATGGATAGGACCAGACAATACAATCCCAGGGAAAAACAAAGTAACTCTCAGCTCTCTCTATTTACCTACTATTTAATGGAACTAGAGCAGGATGCAAGGCTTCAGAAACAATACACAGTTCCTGTTAATGTTTACTCATATTTAGAATCAAAGTAACAAAACAACCCCCTCCTCTGCTGAAAAGTCAGTATTTAGAAAACTCAACTTACCTCTGAATTCATCTGGAGCATCACTGTAATCGATTTCTGCACGGGCGTTCTTGGCAACAATTTCCTCCACTTTCTCAGCCAGCAGTTTGAATTTCTCTATTGCTATGGTTGACTTGATACCAGCCTTTCTCATCTTCGAGATAACCTCCTCAAAGAGCTCTTTACTGTAGGACCTCTATAAAGCAAAGCACAAAAAGACAACGTTGCTGAGTTGTAGTCTCCTAACGTGCCATAAAAATGCTAAAGATCCCTTAATGCATTTTAAAACTTTGGGAGGAAGGATCAATGACACCTCAATATTACATCAGACAGCAGCAGTACGTAGGTAACATTCCATCTTTTCATCTGGCACTGAGATGTCAACTTTGGGTAGACTTACTCTTTTTTACTGGTCATCACCACTGTGGAACTGTACAGGACTATTTAAAAAAAAAAAAAAGCAAAAAAAAAAAGCAGTATAACCTAATCAAAATGAGTAAGACACTCAGAGAGGCTGACTATAATTATTAGGATTGTTCCTTAGACAAAATATTTGTCTTGCCACTCCTGTCCATATTCTTGTTCTCACAAATCCTGGCTGAAAATACAGCACAAATTGAAAAGTTTTTTCAGATTTCTTAGCTTGTCTGAACTTCTCAGTACTGGGAAAGAAGGAATTCTTTCTCCAAACCAAACAAAAAAACCCCATCCCATGATGTTGCAAAAATAGTAAGGCAGCTCAGAAGGAGCTCATACTCGCTGGAAAGTTGCCAACCAGCGCAGTAAGAACCCTACAGCGACACAGCACAACAGCCGGGGAGAGCAAATGCGTGTCCTACAGCTTCAACTGAAGCAAGAGTTACTTTCATGGGGAAAAAAAAAAAAAAAGGAAAAGTTAGAGTTAGGCAAGGACTTTTGAAAGCTGCTTATGTTCTAAAGACACTGTTCTCTTTTAAATTCACAATGCCACGTTTCCATGTTTTGATATAAGCCCTTTAATAAAAATCGTTACTTACACTGCAGAGCAAGGTTGAATTAAATGACAAAACAAAAACACACTGAGTCTCACAGATTCCTCTTTTCCTTGAGGATTTTAAAATGTTCAACACGGCTCTACTTCTTTCATCTACACCACACTGCACCAAGAAATACCATTCACTACTCAGGACACACAGTGCCCACCCAAACTCATTTCTAGTCCACCGAGGAAAGCAGAACTATGGCAATATGCCCGGAGCTTTATAAGTGTTTTCAGATTCCCTCGAATACGTGCTAGGATTTGCAAACGGGAGACGTATCCAAATGCTTTAGAGAGCCCCTGCCATGATCAAGCAACTTTTTGTTTTGTTTTCTCCCAATACCAGTAGCCATTAACCAACGGTGCATTTCCTTGGTGTTTCTTTCCTGTCACTGACAGTTTCCAAGATACTAGTCACTCCCCCCCTTTTTATGAAGGGCTACTTTGTTAATTAAGCTTTATTCCGGTTCCCACACCAGCAGGCTTCTCTCTTTTTAATCCCTCTGTCATTGCTGTGCATTTTGTTGTGGCTAGCACCAGTCAGTGAGCCACGGCTGACATTGGCACTTTCACATGTATCCAACAGCATAAAAATACTCTGCCTGCTCCTTACCCACGTAAGGTCTGTTTCAAAAGCATTACTGGTATGACCTGCAATTATCAGAACTTAAATAATCACAGACAAAAGATCAAATGTTACTCTGATGCGCCTGCTTCACTAGACATGTGTTGTAAAACAGCTTCCACTAGAATGTCAAGTAGCCATTGAGAACACTTTTTTCCTCTGGATTTTTTAAGTTTGTAATATAATACACAGGCATGGAGGGATGCGATTCAGTAGTCTGACAACTTTGGAAGCACACAGAAGGGAGTGATAGCTTGTCTACCTTAAGAATTAACATTCTGCTCTGAAGACTACCATGGGGCACCTCCTGTGTGCTGCGTTCTGTCACTTTATTACACAGCCATTTAATCAAGTGATGCAAAAGGAAATACAGCTTGGAAGCTGTTTGTCTAGAGAATGAGGCTGTTAAAAACCGAGGCTCTTACTCTTCAGTTCCAGCTCTGCCCATTCCACATGTTCTTGATGAGGAAGGAGGAGGGAGTCAAAACTCTTTATATGCTTCAGTTTTCCCACTTGCAAAATTAGGACTGAGTACTTCTGCTAATTCACAATGAGGCTGTAGCTAATAAGCAACTAACGCTCAGGAAATTTCCTGCGCATGTGAAGTGCTATAAATGATTTTGTGTGCCTATAGGTTTGCAAAACACTTTGAAAACAGGCTCGGCTACAAAGAGGAGACAGAATATGAACACAGATCATCTCCTGGAAGAAAACAAATAGCAAATACATACGATAGAACCTGTGTGGCAGCACACAAGGAAGATGAATCTCTTCTAGAGTATTCTGCAAAGTCCTGTCTGTCACCAGCGCTTTTGCCCTGCCCGCTTCCATCTTTTTGGAGCTCACCTGGTCATCAGCAATTGCTTTAGCAAAGCGAGCACAGTCTAGCTGTAGATAAATGTCGGTCAGTTGGTCCAACAGCTTCTTTGGTTCAAACCCGTATTTCTCAGGGTTTTCGACTTTCAGGTCACGGCACTTGGGGCCACACAGTTGCTGTAAGTTAAAGTTCAACATAGCAGCCAGTCGCGGTCCAAGTTCCTACAAGACCAAAGTAAAACACAGACCGCAGCGTGAAGGCAGTGAGAAAGAAGATTATCCCTAGGTTTGCATACAGCAAGATCAGGAATTACTAAGTAGTGAAATTATGATTTTGTAGGCTTGCAGGAAGTGTCTTTCTGCATTCTTTCCATTAAAAAAATTGTAATGCAAACAGCTTCTGTCTAGAAGGATCACACATCTCAGTGACTCAGGTAATGCTCTCAACATCAAATAATTTCTAAAGCAATTAGATTGTAAAGAGATTTCAATGAGTTGGAGAAAGGCGAGGAGAATGGAGACAAAGGGCTATCAAACATTTCCAGGTTATTATCCAACAGCAGAGCTGTCAGAGAAGCTAGAAACCAAATTCCATCTGAGCAGGACTTACAGGTCTGAGAAAAGGCTTTTGAACCTGCTTGGTAAGGATATGGAACATATCAACAGTTTCTGTTGCCAGGGCAAGATATGAACGAGACACGCGCTCATCCTGAGCCAGCTGCGACTGCCGAGCCTGTTGCTGATCCTAGAAAAGAAGCATTCAGTGGTTACGAGTCCACAGAATTCCCTGCGTCATCACCCCTCAAAGCCTTAAGAGCCAGAACTGACACCATCTAGAGAGACAAAAGAACAGAGGGCAATTCAACCCCAGATGTGATGCATTCTTTGATTTAAGGTACGGCTCACTTGTACTACCCCATACTAAAGTCTGCACCAATTTTCTACAGTTCTGCAACACGAGAACACAAATGCAAATGGTATCACAAGACTCTGCGGTAATCGAGTCTGTTTACATCCTGTAACTGCTCCTCACAGCTGCAGAAGTAGGTTATGCTTCCTTTCCATCCAAATGCCAATACTTCAAAACCAGCTTGGGATCTGAGACTTAAATGAAGTTCTGATTTATGCACCATCATAAGTAATAAACACTCCACACTGGAACAATCTGTAGATGATGTACCAGCTCATTTTGTCTCTACAGTAATGGCTTAACCTTGCTAGTAGGCACAAACAGGAAGAAAGGCTTCAGAAGAGCAAACCAGAGTAAGTTTAACAAATAAAATCTTTATAGCTTTTATTTTCAACCTTTTTTTTTTTTTCCAAATAATCAATAACCTTAAAATAGAAATACCTGACATCAGTGGGTCAACACACGCAATTATTGCTTAATCAGGCTACGGTCTGAGGTAGAAGACTCTAACCATCTGCATCGAACCCACTGGAGATCAATGCATTATCAAAAGCTTCTATTCCTTGAAGTCAATTCAACTGGCAAGCATCTTCCAAAACCTCCTTCAAGAAGGTTAAAGTCTCAGCTTCTCCACTTAGAATTCTAAGTGCACAGTCATTGAAGACTTTATACTATTTCCACTTCACACGACACTCTTTGCCAGCCACCACACAACTAGGCAGCGTGATGTTTTTTGCAGAATGTCATCCAGAGTGACCACGGTCATACTGGCAGCAAGAAAAAGCATCCAGAACTGCTTCTCGTGAGCAGCTCTTTGGTGCTGCCCCTCACTAAAAAGGTGGGGTTTTTTTAATGGTCTTGTATTAAAAAATGAAAAATAAGCAAAGGGCACTTTGAAAAACAGCTCTGTTCACCCTGGGCAGCAGGTCCCATTGTTCTTTATTCTTCATCTCCTCTTGCACTTCATGGATACGTTTTAGGGACTCCAGACTCTCATCCAGCAAGAAAGTTGTGTCATTTATCAGCATGTTGATGTAGCGAACAAACTGCTTCCCAGAGCTGAAAACATTGAAACACGGTTATCACGGCAGAGCAGACGGGTGTGCAGACCAGCCTGCAACCCCAGCAACACTCTTTCTGCACTGAATATTTTAAATAATGATCCCATTCCCCAAGCCAAGCCGATTGTGGTGTCCAGAGCTCAGCTGAGAAACATTCCAGTTCTACTGGAAGGGGCTGCCATTTAAAATACAACGGGAATAAAACGGCATCGCCCATTCCCAACAGCAACGGCCTCCTCTGCCCAAGCAGCATTACACACAGCATCTTACTCACTTGAACTCTTCCATAAAAGTACTGTGGTGAGCTATATTCTGCCAGAGGCTTTTGAAAATGGTGCTGATGTGGTAGCGGATCGTAAACTTGTCATAGAATTCACTCGTGGCTCCAGTATGTTCAACATCTGGAAAAGCAAACAGATCCCAGAACCGAAATCAAAATTCTTTCCCACCACTGTTCACCTGCCGCACACCGACATCTCCCCTCTACCGTCTCCAGTGCGCTGAGCCTCAAGCACCCAGCTTTAAGAGATCAAATTCAATTCCCATTCAGAAGCCTCCGTCTCAATGACCATTAAAAGAAGCAGCACCATCCGCTTTCTAATCCAGAACCAACCTCACTTCTGAAGAAAAACCCTCAGAAAATAAAACATTCTGCTTTGTTCCAACTCCACTCTGCTCCTTGCCCCACAGTCTAAAATTTCACTAAGAAAACTCTGGGGATGTGGCAAAAATAGGTGTTTTTATTGGCACAAAACCCTTCTGAAGCACCCGAATCTACAGGACTAGCAAAATGACAATGAGAAGTTTTAAGAGCCCAATACTCCCTTAAAAAGCAAACAAAAAACTTGCAGTTTGGAATCACAAAGACAGCTGTCACATCAATCTACAGTGCTGGAGCTGTCAGCACACAGCAGCCTGTGGAAGGACAAGAATTCTTAAGGTTCCATCTGATGCTATTTCCCAATTCCTGTGCAACAAAGCCTCATCTAAACAAGATCTGAGATCTACCTGTTTTTATTTCTTCCCGCGTTTTTTTTGTCTGTTTGGTTTTTTAAGAGATTACAACAACTAACACAGCCTTTTGCCTTGTAATGGCCACTGCTTACTGTCCACTCAGTGAACTAGAGACAAAGCAGTTACCTGTGTAAAACTTCATCAGGGAGGGGACTAACAATTTAGTGGAGAGAGGATGATTCTCAATCATTTCAAAGAACTTTTGTGTCCGGGGCTGAACAGCTGGATTCGTCATGAACATCACTTCCACCAGCTTGGCTACTAAGTAAGGATTTCGGATGTAGTTCTGGTTGCACAGCATCACAACAAGGAACATCACTATGTCCTGAGTACAGGGCTCATAAAGCACCTGAGGAGCATATCTGAAAAGAAGACAAGGAAAACAAGATTAAAACCCCCCAACCCTTTATTGCCTACAGAAGATTTATCGTATACATCAAGTAAGACCACTCATTAGCAACTGGAAAAGTTTAGTTATTATATCATAATTTCTCATCTTTCTTTACAGAAACTAGACTCTTACTCTTCAAAAAAGTCTTGCCAGCTGGCCACTGGAAGTGGAATTTTAGCCTGAAACACCGTCATACTCCTTGGTTGCACGTAACAGCAAATTTGCTGTGAAGCACCATTACAACAGCACCTCAAGAGGGCAAAAGCAAACATCTCATACAACACAGAAGTCTGGATTTGAAGGCACCTTCTCAGGAAGAAAGTGACTGGCTTCAGATCTCAAGGCTTAATGCTCATGCCCGTCCAAATGACTAAAACCATACAAATGCTTGAGTCCCAGCAAATTTATAAGTGGGGGCATTTTCTATTCACTAAGCCATGATTTTTTTAAAAATATGATTCCAGCAACAATTCAGCATATCATGAGACCAAATGCAAACCAGAAAGAACCTTCAGCTTTCCTCCACTGTATCTGCTGCAGTGCCTGCCAATGCCATGATCCTATGTCTGTTGTTAAAAAACAGAACATTAACTACAGAACAGCTGGGAAAGTACTTTTGCACCCTAAACTTACGTGCACACCACCTGTTACAGGGGCAAACGGTTGTACAAATTTCTTTTAGACATAACTTCACTTACTGTACAATAAAAAATAAAAATTCAGCAACATCTTCCACGTAAAACTCCGGCAATGCTGCAAATACCTTCGGAACTTCAGGAGTTAAAGGCAATTTTATGCTGCAGAATAAAAGAGAGACAACAAAGAGGACTGTAAAATCGCAGGGTTAAGCAGGAAGTGTCATGAGCTCTCTTATGGAATTCTCCTACAGGAGCTTACAAGACTTAGGAAACCGACTGTTTAAAAACCCATGTCAGTACTTCAGATGTACTAAATATACCCAAGGGTTGCTCCCCCCACAACTGAACTTTAAACTACAAATGAGACCTATATTCCATGCAAGAATGTATGGCACTGACAGAAATAAACAATCACATAAGAATACAGACATGAAAAAAAATAAAAAATCGAGAATTGCTAAATGTAGGATCTGAAATATGTTTAATACAAATTACACAGGTAATCCTGACACTCACTTGGGATAGGCAGGGTCAAGAATGCGAAGCATCAGCTGAATCACCATGCCGTAGAAATTCAGACATCTCCTGAGAAAGTTTTCATCCAGCAAACCAGCATCTGCACAAGCCTTGCACCTCACCAATTTCTGCGGAACATGCACACAGAAACTGAGCCAGGGCAAGACAACATAAAAGGAAGGTCAAGCCTATCAAACTGGTCAATGTATCTGGAATTAGGACACTTAATAACAGAGGTATCAAAGTGGGAAAACGTGCAAGAAAATTTGTGTCAATTGGTACCAGGAAGATTCAAGCAGGACAGACCTTCAAAAGAGAGGACCCAGCATACTTATCTTTGGAAGGATTCCGTGTGAAATTAGCTCCATCGCGGGCACAGACTGTGCACACACAACTACCCCTGAACAAATCTGTTCGCCTTCCAGTAAAACCAGTATTTTCCTCTTTCTGAGGGATACGACTCAAGTTGATCCTGATGTTACTCTGAATCTTAAACTCCCCATTAATGTTATATTCTGTCACGACCACTACCTAGCGCAGCACTCGCATGGGTATCAACTCACCATTTTCAAGAAGCGTCGGTGGGAAATTGCATTTAAATATGAGGACACAAAGTAAATACACAGGTAGCCAAGGCCTTCAGCCGAGAACTGCATCACTTACAAACCTTAAGCTGTGTCTTGCAACGTTTCAGCATTTCTCGATGCCTGGTAGCCAGAGGAGAATCCTTCCACTGACTTTCATTGTTTTTCAAATCTTCAACAGTCCTGAAAACCACAGGCAGTAGCTGGTTATCATGACAGCGGGGATACGTACTGCCATCTACGAGGCACTTCGCATTTATCTGCTAAATACCGAGGAAATATCGAGAAGTGGGGGGAAAAAAGCTAATCATTTTCATAGAAGTCACCCATCACCATGACAAGAAAAATAAATTGCTTTTGTAAATGCAGACTGAACATCTGCGCAGCGTGCAAAGGCACTACGTACACTAGCTCCAACACGCATGCCTCTCAGACAAATCAGAACAGTGCAAAAAAAAACATAAATAAATGAGGGGAAGGATGAAACACAGAAGGGATTCATGCTGCTTCACAAACTAGTTTTATCCACTGTATTAAAAAAAAAAAAAAAGGTATTTGCCTTTTTTCTTTTTCACGCTGAAGTCTACAGTCACTCTAAAGGAAGGTTAAAAGGACGTCATTAAAATTAACCCTAAAATTAACCCTAATATAAAGAAGGGCTGGTCCAGTTCACTGCAAGATATTTAGAGATCTCATTCATCTTCTAATATTGGAAAGGAAAATGGAAAACAAAACGAGCTAAGGCAGAAAAAGGCGGCTGCTTCGCAACACTTTCCCAAGAAAGGTACAAGTCTGCATCCCGTATTGTCCCACGTTCCGCTATTGTGAGTAATTTTTGCAGCTTTGTTCTACCTTTCTCTTGCTCCATCATCCCTAAAATTCAGGCTTGCAGAGAAGCACAATACAGGTAGAGTCCACAGTCCCCCTGCCGGCGCATGGACCAGTAAATCAAGGTGGTTGATACCAGCTCCCCTACCCACCTCCTCACTCTGCCCTGCAGACAAGAACTTAAATAGACATTACACACCCCAATTACCTTTTAAAAATTCTGCGTATAGCCATATCTTAATCCTTGTCAGGAAAGGCTGCTAATTGGAACAAAACTCAATATACTGAACTGTATGAATGCAGCCCCTTTTCATCCCTCCTCTGAACACAAATTCTTTTCCCCATCAATCTCCACTTAGGGCAGAGAAATAGCCAGTGTAGTGTCTCTACCACCAACATCGAATTATGTTGCGCAGCGTTGCAAGCAACTGAGCAATTCACGGAAAATGCTGAACACTGAGCTCCTACTGATTTCTGTGAAAGCCAAGAGCTCTTCGCTCTGCACGGTTCCACGGAGATTGCTGCATAAGCAGCTCCTTCGCAACAATTCTAAATAAGGCAAACCCGGCAATTCCTTTTTCAAACCAAACATATGGCTTATTTACAAGTAATCCAAGGGCTGTTTATATGAAAATACTTTTTTTCTTTAAGATACGCTGACTCTTCCTGCTCTGCTCCCTGCAGCTTCCCAGGTTCTCAGCCTGCATGTGCTTTAGAACCTAAAAATGAAATCACTGAAAATGCAGTCTAAAAACCCTGTAATGGACTCACGGTATAACTGCCAAGGACCACTTACCAAAACGCAGTGAGTGCAATCATAAACAATGGAAAACACTGATGATACGAAAATGTGCTCTAATTTTAACAGGCTATTCTTCGAGGTTTAGCAGCTATAAAAGTCTACTTGAATTTATGCCAAGAGGAATGGAAAACAGCAGTATCTTCATGTCAACATCGTAACTTGTATTTCTGACTTTTAAAATGGCAAACCACATGCTGAATTACACGCACATCAACAATATTTAGAGTTTACTGCTGAAGGCTTCCCTGTGCTGACAGTATGACAAGTTATCTGGCCTCGGAAGCCAAGGGGAAAAAGGTAAATGTCTCCTGGGACATACAAAACAGCTCAGGCACAACTAACGAGGTTGAGTTTCTGACATCTTGAGTCAGACTTGATTATCAGCCGTGTAACTTCACGTGCTCTCCCACAGCGATGTCAAAGAGCCTGGGGCACTGACGTCCACACACCGTCAGCCACACCACAGACTGAGTTGTACCCAACAGTGTGAAGTGTCATGAATGCTGAGATGCTCTGAAGATAACTGAATTATCTTTGCAATAGAATGGTCTTCTCACCACTTTGAGCTGGCTTGTGTGACCGCTATCCCCCATCCCCCTATTATCTGAATTCCTGATTCAAACCACAGTCCCTCAAAGCAAGCAAAAAAGACCAACAGTTCAGATGATCTGTACTCAGCAAGTTTTACCCAAACTGTCACTCTAATTTTATTTAGTTTATAGGACTTGTGATCACAGTGAGCAGAGGACATCGCTGGGATGCTAGGACTCTCAGACACACGTCGTAATTCACAATTTCTAACCTGTTGAGCTCCCTGATGGCCCGCAGTCTACGTATGTACCGACGGCAGCTTGGCAGGATTGAGAGATGATGGGCGTGCAGGGTTAGGAAGAAACATTCTGTCGGGAATTTCGGCTCAGAAAATGGAGACGGATCCCTATCTAGAAAACAAACCAACAAAAAAAAACAGAATAGCTCAATAAATTGAAAAATGAACCGCCCTAACTAGGGTTGAGACCTTGAACCCAACTTTCTTTAAAACAAAAGACGACAGCATCAAGAAAAAGCATTTAGGAACATGGGAATTATTTGCTGGAGTCGAGTACTTCCATGGACATCCAGTACCACAACCAGAGCGCACAGTAAACGCTTAATGCATCTCAAGAAGAGCACTCACAAAGTTCAGCGATCCAGGCTGTAACATCCTCCATCGTTGCTTTCACTCTTGTCTCATCTGTCGGGAGGTCAATACGGCACCGGGGATGAAACACGTACATGGGATCAACCGTTTCTAGCTTTATCTTCGTACTTAGTTGCTGTAGTACCCACAAGAAGTTAAGCATAAAGCCATCTGTAGACACCAGACGGTCATCTGTCTGTGGGGGAAGACAGTGAATAGTTCAGGACATAAGCGTACAATCACAAGAGTATTTTCTGCTGCTTTAACAGTATTCAACACAAATGAGTTTTGCAAGTTCAACAAAAGGGGGAAATGATAAAAAATCTGTAAGGAGACCTTTGTCATACCAGGAAGGACACTAGCTTCTATACTCACTTTCTCTATGGTTCAAGTAGTCATTCTCAAGAACATCAAACATACAAAGAATAGAAGATTTAAGAATCTAAAAGGACTTAAAAGGGCCTCTTTCCAAAAACGCTTGCCACAGCAACACAAGAGTTTCAAACAGCCGCTGAGCTTTGTTCCTAAGTTTTATCTTATAAGTACAATGTTTCTATTGCTTCTTCACAGAAATATTCGTATTATTGGTTCTGAATGTTTGCCTTTGCAGAGGGGACTCGAAGACAACAATGATTCAACGCTCAGGATGCATGCACAGATTTTATCACAGGAAATGTGTGCAATGCATTAATTAAACAATGGCAAAATCACATCCCTGCTGTTTCACTGGAACCACGCCAGTTCAGATCTGCATTATTCCTTCTACAGGAACCGTACAAACAAAGCCCAGCAGCTTCCCACCTGGGAAATAAGGGGTTTTAAACAGTCAATTGGTAGGAAACCCTCATAGATGGGGCGGAGGTACAACGCTTTAACATCTAATATTGAGCTGCTGTTACTGAAGCGACACGTCAGCCCTAAGAGAGGAAATAAACTGATCAAACGGGTAAAGGAGAACCATTTCAGAAACAGGAAAAGTATTGAAAGAGATTCAGACTTCAAAATCCTTTTGTGCTCCGTTCGAGAGGCACCACTGCATGAGCCGCCCAGTGACATTTGTGCCCCGGGTCGGTCCCCACATCACAGGGAGAGCGCTCCCCTTTATTTACCTGCATCTGTGCCTTTTTCATGTTGGCATTGACAATAGCTGCCATGTAATTGAGAGCTGCTTCCCGAGTTTCACCGTTCAGCAAAATGCTATGTAGAATCTTGAACAGCTCTTGCTGCAATTTCAAGTAAACATCCCGTCAGGTTGCACATACTTTACGTCACGTTCCGTATTTTTATGTTCCACAAATTCCACAAAACTAACTACAACCCCTTTTATGGTCTTATTGTCAACTTCATATGCGTACGTTAGTTATGAAATGAGTTACAGGAATGATGAATTTAGAGAACTACACACACTCCTAATACAGCATGACTTTTTTTACTCATCCATTAACATGAACTATAATCAATGACTAACTGTTCTGATATTTTCTGGATTGGCTTACAGCCTTAGAGAAATATTAGTAGCACTAATTTTTTTTGTCACCAGGTCCCTTCAGCCATATCCTAACAGATTTGTCATTAAACACAGAAGCTAGAATTTTTAATTATGTTCTTCATCTGTGTCGAGACCAAAAAAAAACCCACCATATTTTACATTTTTGTAAAACACGACAACACTTACCCTTGCTAATTCCAGGTAATGTTGCAAAGACTGGCTAACAACCCGGGTGTTTTCAAGAGTAATGGCAGGCCCTGAGAAGTACTTTTCAACTACTTTGTTCTGAAAGTAGAAGGAATATTGGCAAACGTATCAAACAACTGAACAACCCCCCCCCGTGCTACTATCAACATCCTTCTGTAACACTTACATCATCTTCAGCAAAGACAGAGAGACTGAAGAAGGCTCCAAGATAGGAAAGCCTTTGCAGCTCTCTTCCCGCACCCGTGCTTAAAGATTTAGGTAACCATAAGGGCAATGAGACAACCTAGAAAATAAGAGAAATGGCAAGTTAATCAAAGCTGCCACCTCATCTGCGCTGTCGCCTTTCCGTGTTTGTCACATGCTCTCGACTCTTCACCATTCAGTCATTCTGATAGATAAATGGAAACATCTCCTCGGTACTTCAGCAATCTAAGCAAGTCTTGTTTGCCCAGGATAAGGACTCTCTTTACTATTTTTTAGCATGAGAAACTACAGTAGCCTCTGTTTAGAGTCCTGAAGAACATTATAGAACATTATCAGTGTTGATTGTATGATGCCACCAACAAAATAAGTTACATGGTTCTCTTAAACTGAAAAAACAATAAAGTTTAAAAAGTTAAATTCAGAATGCGTACACTTACCAAACTGCACATAGGATGCGTTTTCCCAAATTTGATTTCACAAAGTTCACATAGTGCCTATGAAGGAATCCCAAGAAAAATTACGTTTCTGTGTAATTCCTAAGTAATGTGACTGCAAATAACACGCTTAGCACAGTAAACTGCTGAAAGAATCAGACCTTTTTCCTGTAATCAGTGGAAAAACTTCCATGTTGTACAACGGCAAAAAGGTCCAAAAAGAGCTAGAGCACACCCTGCTCCCACTTTAGCTTTTACATCGTTCCAAGTTGTCTCAAAAAAGCTAACGCGGCTCACAGGATAATAAATTACTGCACTTATTTCAAAAATTAGTTGTGCAAATTGCTTGTTTGTTCAGAACACCACAACGCCTTTGCTGGACTCCTGAACTGCCCCATAAAGGCAGCAACAATAATAAAAAGAGCAATTGTCCCGTACATACACCAAAGCCTTTGTCTTTTGAATCAGAGTGGGAAAACGTCAGATGAACACAGAAGCCAGAAACAAAGAATCCTATCCAAGATCTCTAACTCGCTTTCAACTGCAGCGCAGAAAAAGAAAGCCGTTATAACTGACCATTCTGAAAACACCACAACGCTGTAGGCTTTCGTATGTCCTCATTCTCCAGTTATACTACAGCTAGTAACTACTATTCCATCCTTGCGCTGCACACTGTGCCACCTAGCTAGGACCAAAAGGGAATACCCTTTTCAAGCGGCCCTTACTTGTAGCCAACAGCCAAATTTGCACCAGTTCACAAGTTAAACTGGGTGGTTTCTGTGCAAGAAAGCACAGAACCAGCAAAAAATGTTATTTTTGCAAAAGCACCAGAGTTGCTTAATCAATTTGATTTGCAGCACTCCAGAAGTACAAATAAAGCCTGAGATGCAACAGCTTTTTTTAGCAACACACGCCGAAGATCATAAAACCTAGAAGGTCCTAAATTGTGCTCACAATGCACAGTTTAGCCAAGAATTTAGCTTGCTCTTTTGTGGCCAAGTGTGCTTTTCAAATGACTTTTCTGTCTTGTCAATAAAAGCTGTAGGAGGGAAGCACATCTAGGACTAAAGTATGCACTTAAAACCTAAAAATAAGCATCCCTACTTTTCAGCCAAGAAATATTATGACGCTTTCCTCAGCAAATAGTCACCAATTAAAATAATTTTGGGTTTAATGCAATAGATTTTTGCTTCCCACATACGAAATGAGTCCAGCAAACATTAGTATGGATATTGGGCTTTACTTCCCAGACTTAGACTGGGGGGAGCTTAACAGGATTTTACACGCATCCACGGTACTACGACAACGCGTATGCACGACAACATCCATGCATTCGATTCATCTTATATAAAGCAATACGTATACACATTTGAATAGCGCGCTGTACAAGTGCTGTATATTAAGCTTGAGATCTCCTTGGCCTCAGACTCTATTAGATTTTTAATGGTCTTTTACACATCTCACACCACATTAAGCTTCCAATAGAGTTTAACAGTAATCTGCTAACTAAAGAAATCCTCAAAACGTTGACATACGTAATCTTGTATAGAAGCTGCCCAATTTACCAGTAATCGTATGGAAACTGATTTTAGAATTGAATAGTTCTTACCATAAGGGGGTATTTAAAATTGTCACTATCAAGGGAGCACTCTTTGGAAGCTACAGCCAAGCCTTGTAAGATGGGAATAAAGATCTGTAAAAACAGGAGTTGATAACTTTATTCAAGAATAAGAATTCATCAAATGACAGCGTTGCTGCACAGAGCACGGAATGTCTCTTACGTAAATGTGCAATTCTAATCATTAGAACCAGCCAACAATGAGAGTCAGTCCTTGTCACAAAACACTACACAAGTTCAAACAAGCAGAGTTTGGTTTTGTTCAATAGGTTCAAGGCACAGAACTATGAGATGCAGAATAAACCTCTGGAAATCCATTTTCTTGGATATTGCAAATAGTAAAATCTTAGGACATAATTATTTGGTTTTTTACCTATGCCTTACCTGTTTGAAGACCTCTTCATCCTGATAAGTTGTTCTCACCAATTCTTGGATGAAGCCGAATGGGAGATTCCTACACAGCATATATGGTACCAGCAAAGACTGCTGCTGCAACGACCTTTATTTGTTAAAAAAATAAAAAAAAAAAGATAAATATCCAAAACTACTGATTATTTGCAGTAGTACTTGTGGTACTATTTACAAAAGCGTCATCTACGGATGTGCCAGAAAGCCGACTATCATGTAAGCACACCCACTTCTTTCAGTAATAACTAATCTTAACTAATCTCAAAGTACAGTGGATAATTGGTGCACCTTTAAAGAATATAGAAATACATCAGATGGAACGGTAAGTGGTAAAGCAGTAAACTATTACTCTGGCACATAAACGTATCCTGATCCAAAAAGTGATTTTGATTTTCTTATCTAATCCTCAGAAGGAAAAAGTACATCCCAGGACAATCTAACTTGTGATTAACATGAGCTGTGTTTACCTTGGTTGTGTCAGGGATCCCTGTAGCACCAAAGCAGCGTGTGAAATGCACTGCGATCGGATGTTGCTCAGTAACTGGCTAACTGTTGGCTGGCTACACATCTGAGAAAAACAACTTGATTTCAATACAAACTAGAAGCATTGGCAAACAGAACAGACGGGAAATATTCGTGCAGTCTGAACGCAATAGGCACACTAAGATTAGCACTGCTCCAGCTAAAAACCTTTCAGATTATATAGAGAGGGTTGGCTGGTTATTGCATCTCCAGAAGAAAAGCTTAACGCAGAATATAGAATGCTGATAGGGCGCTGCTCTCACAAAAGTATGTTTTACATGGAATAAACTTGGATAAAAAGCAGATCAACAGGGGAAGGACAGTTTCTATCACAGTGCTTACTTCAGTAAAACATACACGATTCAAGTGTGATGAATTTATCAGTCACCAAAGCCATCAAGAAACTTCCACCAGCTTTCCCCACTGAACAGTACGAGAAGTGTCTGTAGCAGCACGGCTCCAACTTCGTTCACCTGAAACGTACCTTTGGTGCTTTTCTCTCCTCTATTCCAACTCTGTCAAAACACTCAATGAGGTAGTTCAGCATCTCTGTCTCCTTACAGTTTTCAATGGTGAAGTGGTCACTGCAGGAATCGGAAACACTTGAGCTGCCAGAGCCTCCCACACTTGAAAACAGAAGAAACAAAGCATTAGGCACAGTTCTTCACTTGTGCACCACGAAATACTTCACGACCTCCCAACTTCCTCTGTCAGTTTTCTGAAGACTCCATCCCATCACACACACGGCTCAATAACAAAGATCATTTCTGTCATCTTTGAAGAGCTCTCCATTTAACAGCTTGTCCCACTCTGGAAGTTCAGCTGCACCGTACCATGACTGAAGAGTCAATCGCTTTTTTAACGAGCCTCTGAAAGACAGCGACAAGGTGCGTGACTTCGAGATAACCAATAAAGCTTGCTCTCACGTGGAAGCACCAAAACTGAACAAATTTTAGGTTGTAGCTGACATGGAACTGTTCGGACACTCAAGATACCACAACACTTGGTGCAGTGATGCAGCCTCGTCCCGGGGGGCTCCGTACATCGCGCTCAGAAGGGGGGTTTTACCAACGCTGTTAACACGAGCCAGCCCACGGAAGGTGAGATCCTGCCACTGCAGAGAAGAGACCTCGGCTGACAGACAGGGCTACAATCACTTTATGAGCTCTAAAGAAGGAGAATAAACAAAACAGGAGGCGATGCATGGAAGCAACTGTTCCTTTTAAGATTTCAACACCTAAAGATCGTTTCATTTCAACTCAGTTCATTTCAATTCTCTTACAGTAAAATATGCCTTTTCATCAAGTAGTACAGCCTCGGGGGGAGAAAAGAAAGCACCGATATTATAAACATGGGAACTAAATCCACAAAACCAAAAACCATGCTTGAAATGAGAGAAAATTTTTTTTAAAAAAAATGAGTGAGAACAGACTCCACAATTCTGTCTCGGACTTGTTATCTCAATAGGATCCTTCTCTATGTAACAGCTTGGCAAAGCTAATTAAAAGCAAAATCCTCATTTTACAGAAGGGAATCAACACAAGATATATTCACTTTACGTAAAACGAATTAAAGAAATGGCAGTTACGTGGATGGTCTGCTGCTATTCCTCAAAGAAAATTCTGCAAACATCCAGGGTGGATTTAAATGACGACCAATTTATAAGCCCCGGATCTTTAACTGGAAAACAAGAGTATTTGTTTCCTTAAACGCAGCTTTTTAAAAACATGTTTAAAACTAGGAATTATGTCAAAATTAGAGTCTCCTTTAAACTGTGAAATAATTTATACTTTAATAATCAAGCTGTACAAATGTATTGTGCAAGATTTACAGTCCAACCAATATACAAGGGAAAGGTTATTACCGCTAAGCATCTGGTAGCTCAGCATGTTCAGAAACGTAACTTCCACTGGCAGCAACCTCTTTTTGCAGAGAGAAATGGTTTTCACTCATTGAAACTAATCCACGCAAAACATAAGTCTATTAAAACAGTACACAGTAACCATGAAATCATACGTTTTCTTTTCTACTGCCTCTCTTTTAAACCTCGACTTCTCACATGCAGCTTAAAAGTTATCCTTTTAAGAACACCAATTTTTATAAAAAACCCCAACTACTTCTACAGTTAGTCACTCTGTTAATGGCTTCACTGCAGCAGTGACTGAAATTATTCCAATGCAAAGCTCAGACATCCTTCATGCACATACTGAATGCCTTGGTGTTTTCAGAATTCAAGTCGTTGCATAATCGTACAGTCACTGTGTTTACAACTTCACTAACATTTTACTGCTGTCTGCAGAATGCCAGGACATAATACACAAACTGAGACTCCAGAAGCACGGTGGCTTGGCAACTCAATTTGACAATTCGATTAAATTGCCAACAGGATAAAAATCAACAGACGAGTCGGGGGAAATAACCCTAAATTCCACATACCCAAAACACCCCAAACACGTGTTACCAAGTTCACTCTTGTGAAATTAGACTGGAGTGGAGGAGCTCCTCTGCAAACAGAAGTCCAGGGCTCTCCTCTAGATGCTCTTTTCTCTTGGCATTTCCAGTGTTCTGCAGGGTTTCTCGCACAGCTACCTGGCCACCTCCCAAACACAACTCGCTAATATCGACTCTATTTTTGTTTTCCCATATCTTACGGTCACACAAGTGAAAGGGTTTTGCTATATGAAGTTTTACCATAACATATTCTGCTCTTCTCTCTCCAATCCTGGCTGGTTCAGCTACGGCAGCCTCTACTACCTACAGCATCAAAGGACCAGCTTAAACTTCCAAGTGTATTTTCTCTACAGGCTAGAGGAGCGACCCTCAGCTGTCAAACAGCAACGAATCTTCAACAAAGTCACACTGTTTGCATCTCCTGGCTATTTGTCACCGTTTCTTTTCTACGTGTTAACCTTTGTCCTCACTTTCCAGTTTCTGACAGACCAACACACACATGAGGTACCCTTGGTTTTAAAATTACAGCCATGGGTGAATAACATTCCTTCTACTCATACAGTCAGTGAGGATTTCCACTCAACCACCACGCCAGAAACCATGCTCATTACACCTAAAATGCAACACGATTAACATGTACTTTATCTTAGTCATCTCTTCAAAAGAGAGCCGACTAACTGGCATGCATTACACGTTTATATGTCATCTCAAAAACCCATCCAAATCATCTCCTCGGCTTTAGTCATTTCCAAAGTTACTCTGAAGAATACTTGACACTACACAGACTGTTAGTTCCTAAGCAACCAAACATGCAGGTTACATTCTCTTTCTCCAATACCTGGACCCAAACTGGACACAAGAAAAATCATCATCTTCATTTTCTTCATCACTACTGTCCTCAGACACATCAGAAACGGCAAGGAGGAGGGAGAAAGGGTTGTCGTATATACTACCACAACAAAAATGAAAAAGGCCATCAGATTTTTTTTTTTTTAAGCCAAAAGAAACACTAAATGGTAGCTTTTGTTTTTAAGTCTGCCAAAAATCATCTTCTCTAAACATGCAGACAACAGATAACTCCGTGTTAGTAAAACCAAGACTATACTGACATGCTCTCTCACACTTCTACAAGTTATTCACGTATCCAAATGTCACACATGAGCAAATCAAAAATTTAAGAAGAATTTTTGAGACTTAACAAAAATTATGGCTGAGGCAAGAATATTTTAGACATGACCAAGTACTATGTATTACAATTCCAAGCTGCTCAACTCGAAAGCAGTGGCTTCAAAACGTTGTGTGCTCGTTCTCGCTCCTGCAAGGACTGGGGATTCCAGGAGCAACCAACAGAGCAAATGCAGGAGTACTTGGCCTGGCATACGGAAAGGGGCTAATCTGTAATTTAAATCTATGCACTGAGGAATCAAATCTAACACAGCAAGTAACAATTTTCAACAAATCAACCAAAGCCCTACTAAGAAAACTGGTTTCAAAGCAGGAGGTCTCTTTGGTTTACCAGCCAACAGCAGCAACTGACCAGAAAGCAAACAGTTTAACTGGAACGGATGCAAGAAAAGGTGAAAATTAGAACAGTATTGCTACCTTTAAAGTAGTTACACTGCACTTCAAATGCTCACAGACACAGGTTTAACATTTTGGCAAAGATAGCTTGTTAGGAAGTCAACGTATTAGCACAAACCAAAACACAGAAATCAACTCGGGGTAAGTAGGGTGAGCTCAGCACAAACAGAAGCGCTTCCAAATTGCACGATTATGCCACACCCTGCACGGCACGCATTAAACACTCTTTTGTTCTTGTGAAATACCTAGAAGGAATCCTGTTCAGTAAAGAAGAACGCCTGCGCAAGGTACTGGGTGAAGCAGTAAACAAAGGTGGACCCATTGTTGTGGGTCTCTGTCTGGATGGGATGACTGGCGTGGCTGGAGGGCTAGCAGCCACGGCTGGAGGACTTGGTGAGCTAGATGGGATGGAAATATTCACGGAACGCGGGATGGAAGAAGCTGAAAAGCCTCCAGAATGGGCCACAGTGTACGGCCGGTACCTCGGGGAGGAAGGCTGCGTCCAGGAAGGGCTCGTGGCTGTGAGGTGAGAGCTGACAGTAATGGAAGGCACAGATGTGGTGGCAACTGAACTGGCTGGTGGGGTAAGAGATGAACCAGTCATTGGTACATAGCTTGTGAAATTGGTAGTAGGAGCTGGACTAGTCCCATAGAGACTAAACCAGTTACAGGGGAAAAAGAAAAAAAAAAAAAAAAAAAAGCAATGATTTAGGATATGAAGAAGAAGGGTGAAAAAAAGATAAAATGAGCAAGAGAAGCTCTTGCCCTTCTCATGTCTCTTCAGCAATAATTCTGTAGCTCACGCACATTATTCCTTTTTACTCAGGCTGAATAAAACTATGTCATAGTCTGTACAATTAAATTGAGCCTTCACTGCTATGAGTTAGAGATACATCTCGGAAGGAACCAGCTACATGGCTTCAACCTATCGAATATACTTCTAGCTACGGCACCGTAATGAAAAACGGTGGAGGGACTGTCATAAGAAAAACAGTGAAGAATTTTAAAAATCTATTCCATTTAATGTTCTTGGGGCATTTCTATGACTCCCTCTCTTTCTCTTCTAGCCTATCGGTCACCACTCAAGTGAAATCAGCATTCAGTTACAATCAGAAGTCACCTGGATAATGAACTGGAACCAAAGGAGCCCACGTTACAGAACATGGGGTTGCTTCCCGGGTTAGAGCCCATGTTTAAGATGAGGCTTCGGTCCGGAGAGCGAGCAGCTGCAGCGATCGGTTGGGACGTAGCTGTCAGGCTAGCAAACGGGTTCTCATCCCTGGACTGGGTGGACATCATCAGCACTTCCATCAAAATCTGCCCAATCAAGTCCTTAAAATCTGAAAACACTGGCAAGAATCAAAGAAGAGCGTTAGCATCCTCACTAGGGTCTTCACCCGCACACTAGTCAGAGACGTAAACACGATCAGAGACTTCAACGGAAAAGGACCGTAAGGTACTTGTGTGGATTAAGTGCTGCTTTCAGCAAAAACAGACCGACACATTTCTAACCATCTCTCAGTCTGTATTAACTAGGTTCTGGTATTACTGCTAAAAAAAACCAAATACAAAACTTTTAGGGAAAGTACAAAAGATCACAGATCACCCAATGTTGTTACTGTTGATTATTAAAGTTGTCTTGTCCACCCTTCTCCCTTTCCCACCCTGCTGCCGAGTCGGGCAAGTCGTGTCAAAGAAAGAAGAAACATACACACACGCTCCACATACATCTGCACGTAAAATAACAATTTTGAATTTGGTCATGTCTTCTAGCTGACATATAAAATATAATTTGTTATACAAAATAATTAGGAATTCTTAGCTTCTCAAACTAACTGCTAAATGTCTACTGTGACGCAAGACAACCCATTCATTCAGTAAAAGGTTTCCAGAAAAAAAAAAAATAAATCCAGCAACACTGCGATAGCAGGACACTAGTTTGACAAGAGAAGACACAGGAGGACAAGAGAAGACAACAGGAGCCCTCCAATTTACTGACACGGGAGCTGTGACCCGTCACTTCCACATTCCTGTCCGGGATTCCCTTTCCTGCTAAATCTGCCAACAGCAGACACTGAAAAAGACCGCAAGTAGGTGGCTCCGGCACTGTTGCAAAGTCAGAAAAAGCTAAAAATAAAAGGGTAGGAAACGCACCACTCCACTAAAATAATCCCTTAAGAGGAGGAACAGTTCCGATACCCACCTTCCTTTGGGTTCTGCTTAAACTGGGCGGAGAGTGAGTTCAGGAAGATCACGTCTCTGTCTCGGTCCTTCCAAGAGACTCTGAAGATCTTACAGACCAGCTGTAAAGCTTGCTCCTCAGACACTTCAGACCCAGACAGAGGTTCCTTGGAGGGGGCAGGGGATAAAATTCAAAAAAAAAAACTAAACCTTATTTACACCAGTATTAGTCAAGTCACAATCAGATGCAGGTCTTCTTTAAGCAGCTTCAGACTAACTCTTAATGGGAGACTTTGTATGATATGAAGGAATGTAGATACATTTGTCAAAATTTATTTGGGGGAAAAAAAACCAACCTGAAGAAACACAGAAGTGATTAAGATGTGGCAGAAATGTGCAAATCCAGTAGGAAACAAATTCCCAAACAAATTTGAAAACAATGTATTAAAGAGGGAAACTTAACCCAGATACCTAGGCTGCCTGCTTTAAAGAATTAATCGGGGATTCAGTTTTTCCTTGTGCACAGGGGTTTTAAGAGTTCCTTGTAAAAATGAAGAAGGAACAAGCTTCCCCCAAGTCTTAGGGACATGGTTTAGTGCTGGACCTGACATTGCTGCGTTAACGATTGGACTCGATCTTAAAGGTTTTTCCCAACCTAATTCTACGGTTCCATTCGATGATTCTAAGTAATTACCCCTGGGAGAGGCAGCGTTCAAGAACATTTCCAAAACACAAAGCACAGGCCAGCAACACAACACTGTCCTCCCCTACACTCTTCTAGTAAACTTTAAAAGCAACACAACACACAAACCAGCAGCTGAGCTGCACACAATTTCAAAGATGGAGAAGTTTCAGCTTTGAGGCTACTTTCCTGCATGAGTTGTAGATATTTACTAGATTTAAAAAAAACCAAAACACTGATATTTGACTAACAAAAATGCACACTGTGCTGGCAATTATCATACTTCTTGCGATAGTAAAACTGTTTTCTTTCAGAAAAAGATAAGTTAATGAAGAACAAAATGCAGATAGGGAAAAACAAGGTTGCCACTAAAAAGCTCCCTTTTTTTTTCCAAAAGCTTTCCCTCAAACCATTTAATAAACCATATATTTTGGTACATTCATGCATTTTTTAAATTGATTTCATCTCTCTACTAGTATTTTACTGTTTCTGAGTAGTTGTACTTCTGCTTATTTCTGCAAGGAACGCTTTGTTACCGCCATCATTTCCAATGCAGACAACCAGGCGAGAAAATTGGTTTTCATCAATGAGGACTACGCTGGCTTCTACCCACTTAACTTTTTGGTATCTCCAAACGAGTAAGAGGAATTGAACCGAGTCTGTAAAGCTTTATTTCACTTTCCACTGCTCCCCACCCCCTGCTTCAAGATTGTCCTTGATTCCAAGCTATTTATTTCACCGTAGCACAATGCAAGCTGCCCGACTGCCTGATTTGCAGCGGGGAATTGACTGGGAAGGGTTCTGCAGCAGGGTTATTGCTGCGTGGCTTTAAGCCAGGTTTTTACCAACTGACCTTATTACTGACAGTGCAGGAATAAACAAAGACATCTAATGAGCACTGCAAGAATGGCTGTAGAAACTTCCCTACGCTGACGTCCCATTTCTTTATTTTGCGTGGGCCTTAAAACCAAATGAGAGAGGACAATTTTAGGAGTGAATTAGAGCTTTGTATTTGCTTTCTTTTTTATTTTAAAGGGTTCTAGCACCTATGTAAATCTTGATAGATAAATACTCTTATTTATTTCCCTATAATGTCTTTAAGAAAACCTTATTAAATAGCATTACTGCAGCATACCTAACATTTGAAGCAGTACTTTGTTAGCAGACTTCTAAAAGCTGTAGAAATTAGCTGCAACAATCTTCAGAACTGCCTGAAGACACACTTCTTCAGGCCTACTGCATATTACTAGGTCACTGTTGTAGGGCATGTAACAAAAACATTTTCTTCAGAGTTTTCAAGTATCATTCATAAAACAATTTGAGATAAGGGAAATGCAGCTTTAATCTCTGACATTTTTTTTTCTTCCCACAAGTTTTGATGAGGAAATACAGCGAAAGAATTGTTCACAGATGACACCTGAGGGCTAATTACATCCTCTCAAAAGCACGTATCCAAAATATAGACAAAACTGAATTCACTGCAAGCTAAATCTCGGCATCGGTACTCCAGCCAGCCAACAGAAAAACAACGAACCTTGTCCGTCAGACTCCTTTTCTCCCGGCGATCATTCTCGTCGACCTCCATGTTTTCAATTCCTGAATCCACATCTACCTGGGACATACTGTAAGCAGAAAGAGGAAAAGCCTATGACCTTGTGGAAAGCTGCCGACATTCCTCTGTGAGATGCTGACTGAAGAAGCGACACCTTAAGTAAAAGCAGCAGAGAAAAAACCAACACAACAAGAAGAGCAATATGCACAAACAGCAACTAAAATCACTAGCTGATAAATGCTTTTCACGTTACATTTAGTTTGAATTCAAGAAACAATTCTAAATTTCTTCCGTAGGCAATACAAACTACACAGCTATCACATCCCACAACCTCGTCTTTTTTAAAGAGAGTAGCTGGCCCCACCAGACATCACTTAATGCTTTGTCTTTTATCACTTTAGGTCAGTAATTCCCATTAAGACCAGCCCAGAAAAAGCATCAGAGTGGTCTAAACAGTGCATCATCTTTAAGCATTAAACCCTACTGCATTAGCACAGCTGGAAGTGAAAAACGGCAGAACACTGCCCTGGGTGAGGGGTTTTGACGATTCGCCCTGCACAACATTTGCCGGCTTAGACAAGCTGCGTTGTTTACCTTTTCTCACAGGAGACACTATCAATGTCCATGCTCTGAGACCGAGAGAGAGACTGAGATTGTGTTTCCAGGCTGTTAGATGGAGAACTGCTGAGTGAACTCACTCCTTCGCTGCTCTGGCTTCGGTGGGCTACTCCTAGAGAAAAGGCACCACCAAGATTACTACTACAGAGATGAGAAGGCACTACACAGTTACGCGGATGGAAAAGGAGAGGAAATACTGGTTTTCAATCCAGCTCTTAAGCACTCTTAGTAATGCATCAGGAAATAAATGTTAATAATATTCACATTTGACTACAGATAATCACATTTTCTACCTCCTCCTCCAGCAGCATAGGAATGCTTACCTGCATTACAACGTAGGGACAAAAATTAAATTTGCCTCAATAAAGTGCCCTATTGCCCCCTATACTAGGCTGAAAATTAGTATCCAGAGAACACTCAGGTCTTACAAAGTGAAAAGGATGCGTGTGGTAAAATTAATTTGCATTGGTACTCAGAAAATAATTTAACAAGCAGATTGTCCAAACACTCATGTTCTAGAACTGAAAACACGTAAAGGCACTGAAGCGTAGCAGGACAACACAGAACATGTATCTAACTCGCATATATCACAGAGTATTTGTGTAAAGTAAATTTTACTCAGTTTTGTTCAACGCTTCTACACTTTGGTTAGTAACTTCAGGGCTGTAGCTAAGTATTACCATTCATTTATAAACATCCAAACAACATTCTTGAGCCCGTTGGGTTTTCAGGATGAAGACCAGAGAGAGGAACCGAGATCCTCCAAGAAAAGTTGGATTTCACTTAACCACCTATTTGCCAGCATTAACTAACTGTCTGCAGAAGATTTCACCCAGGAATGCCACGAAAAACTCCATTTCAGTTCAAAACAGCTATTTCCTCCAGTCCTGGATACTGAAGCTTTGACACTCTAAGTCCTTGCTGAGGCACAGACCCAAAGCCGAGTCTGAACCGAGTCGCTCAGGTCAATCAGGTTAAAAGCAAAATTATGAAGACCCACACACTGTCTGTCATCCATACAGTGTTTTGTTCAAAATACATACAAAAGAATGATCGTATTTTCCAGGAAATGGATGCGAAGTCCGATCTCACCGTGACGTGCAACTTCCCATAAAAATGGCTGCGCACAAGGACACGGCTCTGCTGGGGCTGCTCTCTGCGCGTCCACATGAATTACAGCCCTCTGCAGTCGTTTTAGCCCAGTGCTCAGAGGAACTCCTGTGAACCACACAGCCTCAGCCCAGTCGTCATTTATGCTGAATAAATACCGCAGGTAATCACTTGTGAGCATTTTTTCCTTCTCTATTCCCCAACGTAACCCCATCTCTCACGCCGGTGTGAACAAGACGTGCGTTATTGAACACGTGCGACGAACAGCACTGTAGGAAGCAAACACCATCCCGACTCGGTAACTTCTGCTTGTGGTCATCAAACAATCTAGCCTGGATAATTAGTCCAGCGCAGACAGACAAATTCTCAAAACCCAAGTCTCCAAGGTGTTAACTACCTGACCCCTTCAAACCAGGATAAACCTGTCTGCCAAAGCACAAACTCTTCCACCTTCAGGTTCGTGTCTTCACGCCTCCTGCTCTGTTGGCATCACCATTTATCAGGACCTCATCTATTTGAAAACTCACAGCTGATTTTTCTCAGGTTATTTTTTCACCTGCATTAAGTCCATGATCCACCTCACCATCCAGTTGCTAAGGTCAGCAGAGGGAGAGGCAGTGAGAAATACCACCTTTACCACGAGTCAGACCCAAGGGAGGTTAAAACAGCCGGGTAACCACACGCCGAGTGAACGCAGCGAGTGACCTCTGCACCGGTCTTAAAAAAAAGTCACCTTTGCTTCTAGGTTGCTGCCTACAATCACGAGGACAAAACACAGTGTTAAATTCCATCTGCAACGGGCTTTTCTCAGGAAATGCTTTTGACAGCTTTTCTCTGTCCTGCTTTGGGTGCAAAACGAGCAGGAAGGAGTCACTTCTGCGTATTTCAGCACAGCGCTGCAATTACACTACGAGACTTAGGCTTGTAAATCACTGTAATTGCCACAGGGAAACACATGAGTTTTCAGAAAGCAAATAGGTAAATAGATAAATAACTCTGTTTAGCAAGGAGCATTGCAAAAGTCTCATTTCTGTCAAATTATTAGAAATCACCTGGAGCACTGTGTGCAATTTTGGGCATCTCAATATAAAGACATCAAACAGCTGGACTCAATGATCTTATGAATCTTTTCCAACCTCAATGATTCTATGATATTGAAAACCTGTTTAAAACGTTCTTGACTTTTGTTTTGAGATCAGTTTCATGAACCTTTTGGCCTAATACTGCAAAAGGCAAAGCAATTTGTTTCCAGATAAAGAGCATAATGCTGGAAAACGTGTCAATTTGTTTTCACTTCCAAGACAGCCAACTTGAATACAAAATTTTATTACTTTTTTTTAGGTCAAAAGTGGCATTATGTATAAAAATATTACATCCACCTCTCTACAAAGCAATTCTCCCAACTTTCCATGCTTTCTGCATTTGTCTGATGTTAATAGATGAGGCATTACTTGTATTTTCTCAAACAAATACAATTTGCATTCACTGCAGCAAACAGGGGAATTGGTGAAGTACAAAGGAGAAAGCAACTACTTCATTCTTACGTTGACAACGTGCAGTCACAGCCTACTATTTTTAATTGTGCCAAACGCTGGTAATAAAAGTTCAGAAATGAACTTGGGACTGATTCCTAAAATGTACCTGGAAACCAATCAATAAAAACTGTGTTGTAAGACTGAAAAGGATTTTTTCCCCCCCCATCTCCTTGACAGCTCAGCTTTCCTTTATGTAGCATCAAACTTTGAGCTTTGGCAACACATCTTAAATGTCATTAGTTTACTGATACCTGGAAAACAATTGTGCCTACCTATTTGTTATTGAAATAAGGAAATGAAAACCAAAAGTCTCTCCATTCACCATTTTAGAACGCTTCTTTCTGATAATTACTCCTAGTGGCAGTAGAAACACCACCAGTAACAGCGTTCGTGTTCTAAAGACCCCGAGTTGCGCAACAGCTTCCCGCAGAGGTACAACCACCACCTTGTCACCAAGGTGCCACCCTACCTGATGCCCCGATCGGCGAGGTAGCTGGGGTCATGCTCTGGACATTGAGGCCGAGACTATGGGATGGCCCCGGGGCTGGCGCCACTACAGGCGGCCCAGGGGGGGTTTCTCTCTGCGGTGACGTGAGGGGCGTCGTAGGCTGGGAAGACGGTCCGCCCGCCAACCGCGCGAGGCGCCTTCGACGAATCTGCAAGAGGGAAAGAAACGAAACGAGTTGGTTGGCGCGTCCGGCTGCGCGCGCTCCCCGCGGCTGCCCCTGGGCCCTCCGACATGGCAGGGCTCTTCGCCCCTCCAGCCCTGCAGGGAGAGAAGCTCTGCTCCATAACCCGCTGAACGGAGGCGAGTCGTGCTGCCATTTCTCTGTTCTGCGCGACAACGCTAAAATACATACTCAAAACCTAAACATCGAGGGCATCTGCTGCCTTGGAAAGCCATTTGCGCTGAGAGTGTCGTGTTTGTCCCTCGAACGGTTGTGTAAGACAAGTTTAACATTTACTGCTCAGCCATTTCGAAACCTGTAACGCTCCTCCCCACTTATTTTGGCATTTGATGAAACAAACTGCATTAATCTGATAAAAGGGACAATATGAACGTGACCTTTGCCTGAATTTCACACCACGTGACACTAATAAAACCACCCGTGCTACAGAAGATCCAACTGGAAGTTAAGTTAATCTGGAACACGCTAAAAATGCACAACTCATCTGCTGGACAGAAGCATCTTGAGGTGTGAAGAGAGTAAATAACATCCTCTCGTAACGGGGAATTAAAAAAAAACAGCTTTTTTGCACATTACTACTGAAGACAGAAAAGCAACTGCCTTCAAAATGCAACTTTAGAAAACTGTTACGAACTTAAAGTTCCTAAAGCTTGAAACAGCACAAAAGTACCACCTGGAGGGTGTCCGCTCCCGGGAAAAATGAGCAAGTCGTGTTATTCCCTCCCAGTGTTACGATACCCCGGCATCGCCTGCAGCGCATCGCTCCGCACTCCTGCTCGTAACCCTAAAGAACTGCCAGGCAAGCGCAAGAGTGACAAAAGATTTGTGTCACGCCGATGTCCCCGCTACGTGGCTGTAGTCACTTAATGGCTTATGAAACCTACTCCAACAGGAAGGAGAACAAATCAAATTAAATCAGACTTCAAAAACTGTGGGGAAACAGTGTCTGGAACTGCATCTCTCTCCGTGACAGGTGTCACCACACGGACATGGATAGCAGGTAGAAAATAAAATCCTTTTCTGTTTGTTTGGGTTTTTTTTTAAGAAAGAAAAAAAAAAAAACAAACAAGCTTTGATTAAAATGTCTTATTCCCTCCCACATGTCAAGCAAAATAGGGGAGCTTATTGCATAAATAAATTGTTTAGCTTTGCCATAAAGCAGAAGCTGTACACCTTATGGTCCCTACAAATTTTTTTTTTAAATATCTTAATTTTTCTACACCTGTACTTTCTAATTTTTCAGCTGATTACTGAAAAGACTTCAAAACTACCTCACCTCAGAGACACACCTGAGAAAACGTCCCCACTCCTGCTCTCCCTGTCGCTGAATCAAGCAGAGTGTCCGTAACTCACAAAGCTGTACCAAAAATACTACCAGTAAAATAACTTACCTGAATTGAAATCTCCCCGAATGAGGGGGTTGAATTAAAGTTTTAAAGGCTGTTTCCTTACCATTCAACTGATCTATAACCATGTTTTTCAGATAAAAGAATGGCAGCGAAGAATGGGGGGGGGAACAACAAACACACACACAACCAGCTCATACATGTTTAAGTAGCTGAGGGAGAAAAATGAAGATGAATTACGCAAAAAGCAGGAAAAATAAATGTGACATGAGGCTTTTCCATAACTGTTCATACTAGCCAGTTCCAAATCTGATGTTAGGAGGGAAATACTTGAAGAGAAAAAGGCACCGATAACCAATATATTTATCAATTTATCCTCAGACAGAGTCAAGAGTCTGTTATTCAAACTCGGAGCCCTCACAAGGTATGATTTGCTCAAAATCCCTCTACATCATCTCCCGGTTTTGAGCAGATAACTGAGGTTACTTGTGCCGCTCAACACTCCTTCACCTACAGCGTGAGGCGAGATCAACGCCAGAGTTACAGCAAAGCCAGCTGAAATCACCGCTTTCAAAACGGGAGGACGCTAAGACAAACTTTCTGCCTTGCCCGTGTCAGCCTTAGTCCACCAACCACCTCCTGTTTTCAGGGACCAAGCCCCCAGACTGTAACCTGCCCTGAAAAAAAAATCCAAAAAGGGCAGGAAACAAAACTGCACAGGCACCAGGCTGCTTTTAGGCAAGATATTGCAATTAAAACTAATACAAGATTTTTTTCCCTGCCCCTTTAAGGACGATAGGCAAATTATACAGATCTTCTTTGCTGCTGAACAAATAAACAGTAAAATATAAAAAAAACTGAGAAGATTTTTCCCCACTGAAAGAGACAGCTTTTACAACTCACGGTGCATCTAGCAATTATTAAAGGACCAGACTGGTTCTCAAATACCCTGAGTTGCCATATTCCTCTAGGTTTACGTAAAATTGTCGCAGAAATCTGAAATTTCACCTGAGCAGCAGAGAGTTTCACGAGAGAAAAGAAAAGGGGAGAAACAAAGACACCAAGATAGGAAGGCCAAGGTGCAAGCTGAAAGAGAGCTTTGAGACTAGAGCACAAAAGCGGGGCACACCTTCCAGCCCGTTAATTCCCCGGTGCCCGACGAGTAACCGGCGTGGAGAGGAGGGGACGCAGGCTTCTCGCTCAGGGCACTACTCGGGGACTCAGAGGACGCAGCTCTTTGCACAACGCCGGGCACAAACAAGGGCCCAACCTGTTGCCTTCGCCCAGCACAGATAACAAACGTCAGCATCGGGGGAGTTCAGAGTGACCCGGGCTCATTTCACACTCCCCAGGTTACCATGAAGACACACACAGCTGGATTTTTTTAGATATTTTCTTGGGGAAGTTCAGGGTACCTCAACTCACCATGTGATTTCAGCAATAAGCACTCACAGTAGTGACGTCTGACAAGCTGGGAGGTATCACGATATCTCCTGACAGTGACAAGTTATTTGGCACTAATTACACAGGCTATGGAACCAACGATGCCCATCTTCCCCACAGAGCACCACTCCACAAGATGCACTTTGAACGGTTAATTAAAAAATAATAATCTAATGGGTTGAATGAAGAAAAACCACATTGCTTTTTAATTAGTACAGTTTTTGCCGGACACATCTGGACCAAGTCTTCAACTAATAGTTTTCAGAAGTACATTTCTGATCTTACTGGACTTGTTAGGAGCTGTTGGCTGGATACACTACAACAATGTAGAAACAGCACCCTGTTAAAGACTGCTAACTGATAATTTAATTTTGCAGCAGATAAATAAAGATATAACCAGGAAGACTGGTCCCTCAGGCTCACACTCTCTCAGTTAAATGAAATTCTGTATCAATATCTGCTTTAGTGGCAACTGCTTAGTGAGACTCTAAGGAAATATTTTTCTCTACCATAATCAGAGAAGAGTTCCACATCTGTACAACAAAGGGTAGCTTGAATCAATAGCTTGAATCTTCTTGTATTCATTAAAACATGTTAAACTGATTTAAGAAATATTTCATTTTCTGGTGACACTTGTCACATTCCAGTCTCAGAAAAGGCTACCCTCAACTGTTCAAAAAATCACCTCACCGTTAGAAGAGGCTAAGTTTGCATCGTCCTTCCCCACTTTATGCCACAGCTGTCTTGATTCTGCTTTTCTGTGCAGTCACTATTCTCACCTTGTGCTAAAATTCACACACTACAAAGGAATTTTCCTTTCTCTCCTAAAGATTTTAGTACGGTCTATAGTAAACGACAACTTCTAGTGCTTTACCCAAGTAAACACTGACAAAATTTCTGTGTGAGACACTGTTGATAGCAGTGGAAAATATCTTCTTGACGCTAAAATATATCCTATAATCCCAAAGCCATTATCGATTGTATCCGTCTCCTTTTTAAGTTACGTCTTAATGTTACACTTAATCAATCAGGGTTTGATATAAGAAGATAATCTAATCTACAAAAGGCTTGTGATTAATTTCAACTTTCGTTGTTTCTACATCGTCAGTCGCTGCCAGATAAAACGTCTGAATCAAACAGAAGTCACATATAATGTATTTTAGAACGCTGTTTTCCCTGCACCTCTGTTCCAGGATCCACTGTGCCAACTATCAGTAAAGCAGAGACGTGAAGGGACATTAAAATAGACTTGGCTCGGACATCGCAAAGAGGGGTCCATTAACAGCAAAAACTGACAGCGTGACTCTCTTAAAATGACAGAAGATTAAGTTTGTCTCAAGCAATCAACCTAAAAGGCCGGTCAGCTTTGGTCCTGGCCAAGCCGTACCAGAAAGACGTGGAAAAACTTGAGTCACTTGAGACAAACACTTTGCCAGGAAAGGTGGATGAGTCCCTACCGGAGAACTCATTTTCTGCAGCCTCAGTTCCACAATGCGGTGGTTTTGATGATGTCAGTAATTTGCTGAAGCAGTGACACAAACAAGCCTACATAGGTTAAATAATTCTGAAATTAATCATAAAACACCTCACAATCAGATGCAGTTTAGCAATCGGAAGAACTGCACGTAAACAAAGCGCTCATGAAATACACCTGCAAAATTCGAGATCCTTTTTCACAGCAGGAGTTACAAAACTGCATCCTATCCCCTCTGCCCAACACAGGAGTAGAACTCCTTCTCTCAGTGCTTCCACAGAGTGCCAGGACCCTCACCACAAAGTATTTCCTCCTAGTTCCTGCTGAGACATCGTAAGATTGCTAAATCATGACATACACCGTCATCTAACACATCTTACCTTCTTGGAATACAAACCTGAGTGACAACAGCAGCCACCTTGCTCTAAGGTACGGCAGAGAACAAAACCAACTTATTTCAACCCCTCCCCGATATTAAGTCCAGCAATGAGCTACGCTGCAGCTGGTCCGATACAACACACTTTAATATGAAAATACTAAAGACATGAGGAACGATTTAAGGTTGTAGGTGATTTAGGCAGTACGCTAGGACAGCGGGAAATTCCCTAGACCCTGATCGGAATTTGAGAGTCCTCCCACACCTGAGCAAAACGTAAGCCCGTACGTTAAAACGCAGAACACAGCACCCTTGAAAAGGAAGAAGCAGTTGTCGTTATTCCATGTCAGATGCCTGTCAATCACAACCTGACATGGGTAACTCTTAAGAGAAGGAATAAGCGGTTGAATTAAAAAAAGGCAATTCAAAAGGAAGCACTGGAAAACTGACCAGGCTGTTTCACGCTGTTTCAAGAAGAAATTACATTAAATGTAAACCCACACACACAGAGACCTAAGAAAGCAAGATCAAGTGTTTTGCTATGCTAAAAGTAGAGGGTTTTTTACAATCACACACAGAGAACATATGAAACGCCTGGTGCTGAACACAGAAGGGAGACTCCTCCAGACAAAGGCTACCTGGCAGATGGAAGCAGAGAATAAACAATTAACCAGGAGAGCAGCAACTCAACCCCATCGACCAGCCCGGCGGTCGCAGGTCAGGGGCAGCGCGGGGAGAGCAGGAACGCGACAAAAGCGGAGCCCGGGCGCGGAGCGAAGGCCTGTGCCGCTACCGAGCGCCTCGGTAACATCCCGCCGGGACGGGCTTCACCTCGGGTCAGGACGAGGCCCCGGGACCAGCCCGGAGCCCCCCCGGCCCGCCCCGCCTCGGGCCCCGCGGACTCACCTCATCCGCGCTCAGCTCCTCCATCGCCTTCCTCTTAATGGTGAACGGAGGGAGGGCGCTTTCCTCCGCCCCGCCGAGGGGCAGCTCCGAGGAAGCGCTCTCCTGTCGCCTCTGCCCGGCTCGGGCCGCCTCACAAGGGCATCTCCGGGGCGGCCGCGCCGCGCCTCGCCTCGCCCGCCGGCAGCCGGCCCCGCCGCCGCCGCCCCCGGCCCGCCGCCCGCCCGCGCCTCAACTGCCGCTTCGCCTGGCCCCGCCGCGGCAGAAGAAGAGCGGCTCCCGCGGCTGCCCCCGCCCGCCCGCGCCCCCCGGCCTCGGCCCCCGCCCGCGCCGCGGCCCCTGCCCCGCGCAGAGATTATTCATCAAAACAAGAGAGACGCGGCCATCTTGGGGCGAGGATCACGTGACACCGCCCGGCGCGGCGGAGCGAGCCAGGCACGCCGGGCCCCGCGCCGAGCCGGCCAATGGCAGCGCGGGGAGGCGGGGCGGCGGCGCGGCGCGCGGCACGGGGCGGGGCCCGCCGGCTCGTCGTGGCGGGGCGGGAGGGGCGGCCCGCGCGGGCGCCATGGCAACGGGGGCGGGGCTGAGGGGGGCGGGAGGGGAGGGGCCCGGGCGGCGGGGAAGGCGGGATGGGGAGAGGGGAGCCCCGAGGGAATGGGGAGAGGGGAGCCCCGAGGGGATGGGGAGAGAGGAGTCCCGAAGGGATGGGGAGAGAGGAGTCCCGAGGGGATGGGGAGAGGGGTCCTGAGGGGATGGGGAGAGAGGTCCTGAGGGTATGGAGAGAGGGGAGTCCCGAGGGGATGGGGAGGGGAGTCCTGAGGGGATGGGGAGAGGGGTCCTGAGGGGATGGGGAGAGGGGAGTCCCGAGAGGATGGGGAGAGGGGTCCTGAGAGGATGGGGAGAGCGGAGTCCCGAAGGAATGGGGAGAGAGGAGTCCCGAGGGGATGGGGAGAGGGGTCCTGAGGGGATGGGGAGAGAGGTCCTGAGGGTATGGAGAGAGGGGAGTCCCGAGGGGATGGGGAGGGGAGTCCTGAGGGGATGGAGAGAGGGGAGTCCCGAGGGGATGGGGAGAGGAGTCCCCAGAGGATGGAGAGAGGGATCCTGAGGGGATGGGGAGAGGAAGGCCCGGAGGGGATGGGGAGAGAGGGGTCCTGAGGGGGTAGGCAGGGGGCGCAAAGGAACGAGCTGGCCACTGGCTTCGCTGCTTGCCGGGAGGCGAGAGCAGCCCCGCAGGTACGGACATGAGGGATCGGAGGCAGGGTGAGGCTGCTGAGGTCTGCCCAGTTTCATGGGTCTGTACGTGCCCCTTGCCTCCAAGGTGTTAAAATCACTTCTCAGTAACCGGTGGTTGAGATAGCACAGGTTTTTGTGTCTAATCGTTACAGTTTGTGTAATATCAAGGGAAAATGGAGACACGCAGCCCCCAGTGAGCACTGGGCCTCATTGAACCTGAGGTATTTTTTTCCTTTCTTGTGTAAAAACACAAATGTTTCTGCAGCTAATTCTTTTATTATACCACAAAATGTTATTTTTGTGGAAGACACTCATCTTTTCCTCCTCCTTCTTTTCCCTCACCCTCAAAATTAAACTCTAGAGAACAGAACAGCCAGGATCACTGTTGGCTTCCACTAATTTGGACGTTCCCTTCCAGCTCTGCTTCTCCATCAATCATAATACACGCACTGATAAAAGGGTTTTGAGAAGTTGTTCATCTGGAAAAGAAAAAAAAAATAAAATTGGGAGTTCCATCAGCAGATTTTTGCCCCAGGATGAGCAGTCACTAGTAATAAGAGCTCAACAGTGTAGTTTGACTCAGCGAGTGAAAGAATCCCATAAAAGGGTCATGACAGGATGTTCTAAAAATGGAAGCAAACTGGTCTATAGGCACAGGGGAGAGAATAAAGACCTATTTCCGTAAGCCCTGCAAATAATTATAAAGCAATAAAATAGATCAGATTTGTTTTATGCATGTAAGAGGCAGACACGGTACTTGGTCTTGTGTTTCAGTGTACATTTTATCTATAAATACTTAATGTACTGTATTGATTTAAAGGTGTTTGAACAAAAACAATGTTTTCGATGACTTAATCAAGGTGCCCAGAATGGAAAACAAATTGTTTTGTAAATTTTTGGGTCATAATATATGTTTTGCTGGTGGTTTTGTAGAACATACGGGTGCTGTTACCTTTGGTTTTATATTACGCTTAATTTTGTGTTGCTTTATCTTCGTAGGATTATGTTTTGTTTTGTTTTCCAATGGCGTTGAGGCTATAATCTAAAGCATAAGCTTTTATGTGATTTCACTTGCACATTTGTTTTTATGCTAAACTGTTGGTTTATTCCATATTACATGGTCATTGCACAGAATATTGTTAGGAAAACTATTAGGAGACTACACAAGTGCTTCTCTGATGAGTTTTCCTCTTATCCTTCAGTCAAAAGCTGTCTTAATGTCTTTTTTTTTTTCTCTCTCCGCTTCCAGAACATGTGACTGCTGCCTTTATTTCTTTCACCTTGCATTTCAGGATGTTTAATTTGTATGTGAAAGCATGTGCATTAGTTAGGATGTAAATGAAATTAGGATAAGCAGTTTTGTCACTGTGGTAGCTTCTCTCAAGATCTTTGAAGCATCCTTAAGCAAGTTCTGCGTAGCATCGCCTGCTATTTGAAGTGTGACGGTAGCAACAGGACAAGTAATAACACTGCTGACAATAACTCTTCTCTTTTTCTAACAAGTAAGAACCTTCTACTAGCAACCTTACTAATGAATTACTACACTTCTAGTCACGCAGGTCTCTGAGGCTGCATTTTTCTGGTTTGTACGCGGAGTGTCTCTTTGTACTAACGGGCGTCTTAAGGTCATCGTTGCCTTTCTGTATCGTTTCTGGTGCGTATCTCACCGGAGGGCACAGCCCGAAAGCTGTGGGGTTTCACAGGACCTACAGGATCAGGGAGGGAGCGCCGCGGTTTGGATAAGGAGGGGACGTTCTCCAGACGCTCCCTGGTGGAGCAACGAAACCTGCGAGGCTCTCGCTGTCGCGGGTAGACGAGACAGAGTCGGCCTGCTGCGGGAATTTGTGATTTACATTAGAATAACATGGTAACGGGAATTTTGTTTTCAAACAAGCGAAGGCTACTCAGTTCCTGAAGGAAGACTGTCAAGATCCACAGAATAAATACTGGGTATTATACTGGGTATTTTACTGCTGATACCCCAAATTGCCCTAGCTGTGTGAAGGACACTAATTCTTCATATTTTGAAAACTAGCTTAAATTTACATGAGCCCATGGGGGAATTCAATCTAACAAAAAGCCCTCCGTGCTTCAACAGCTTTGCTTTGCCTCTGCTGGTAGCTTTGAGAATTCTGAACTGACAAGAAGTATCAGAAAGGTGGTGCTAGTTACATTTTAAAATGTCAGGGATTACTTTAGATTATTTTCTTCATAGAAACTACGCTTGTCAAACTCTTCTCTTCCTGCTAGTAATAAGATCCCTGCAACGTTAGCGTTACCAATAATGTTCAGCAACTCATTGCACATGTAACTGCCAAGTTGATCTGACCCCACTACACGTGTTTACATGACGCAAAATAAACCCTACTCCTCTATGTGACATGACACAACCGATTGAACAGATGTATGCAAATAAATCTTAACTAAAGCAGCATTGCTTTCACCCAGTATATGTGTTTATAGAGTTCAATTATTTTGCAGGCTGGAATCTACATGGATTACTCAGACCCATCTTCGTTGTTCAGGGACTTGGTCACAGGCTGTTTACCTCTGGGGTAAGCTCAACTTCTTTATTTGTGAGAACCAAGCAGCTATCGTGCAATATAGAACCTTACATTACACATTTAAGACACAAGCAAGTAGAGTTAACTACTAGCCTGCATCAAGAGAAGCATTTTGAACAATAAGTCTGTATCCTTTTTAGTCTATTTCCTTTATCTTCACTTTTCTACTATCATTTCCCCTCTATTTTGACATTGGCATGCCCCTTTAAAATAGGCAGTTTTTCTTGTTTCGATTTAGACTGTTAATTAACTGGAGACCCAAGCCTGTCACTTCTGTTTTAGGTTGTGGGGTTTTTATTTCCTTCCAAAAACACATCCAGAAGTCAAGTACGTAAGATTGGTTTGGGGCATTTATTAGCAAAATTCAGATCTTTAACAATGGCAACAGAAGATTTATTTCCTGAGCCAGACACATCAGACTCTTTAGGTTAATAGGTACAAGGAATCCGTTCTTGTCCATAGAGCTGTCACTGGGCAGGAGGAGGCCCAGTCTCCTGCACACAGCTCTCTCTCCATGTAGGAACCAGCACACGTAATTCAAGCTCTCTTGAAGACCTGTCTACATACTTGATTCTCACAACGAAGCTCCTAAAAAACACAAAAACCCAAAGAAGAGTAACCAAACTGTTTCTGAAAGCAAAGATAGATCCTTTGTTGTGACTACCAGCCACCACGCAGTGGCCATGCTAACTGGTTATGCTTAACGTTCTGAATTTAACTACACAGGACAGTGAAACAATGAAGTTGTTCCAGCTAAATCAAAACCCAAGTGTCGTACACCAACCGTCACAAGTACGACACAGCTAGAAGAAGGCTTGTGCACACCAGGATGACATTATAGATCTTATTTTTGGCATATAGAGACAAAATTGGCAGAAATCTGGAGTAAATACCAGGTGGAGGTCATCTCCTTCAAGCCAGTGAGTCCAGCCCCTGTTCTTCTTCTCACCAGTCTGGACACAGACAAGTCTGTCATTTTCCCAGGTAACTAGGCTCTGTGGAAGAGGAAACAAAAAAGTATTTCTGTGTGTCTCAGTTCTGCAGTGTACTTGTAGACAAAGTCCTTTTTTCCTAGCTAAAAGGGGATCTAAATACTACTCCTGAGGAAAAGTGAAACTCACGCAACTCAGACTCCAACCTCAGCATTGTTTTACAAATAATATTCTTGAAACAATTTCAGCTCGAGTAGTTGGATTGATTATGGCATCTTATTTTTCCTCTTGATTCGATATACTCAATCTTACCTTGCATTTTCTGTTATCCAGGCCTTTATTATCCTCTTCAAACTCCTCTCCAACTTTGAATTGAAGCGAGTAATCTCTGAACGTGCTAGTGGTATGGATATAAAATGAATCACCATCTTGTTTGATCACTTTCTGAGGCTTCAGCATTTTTGCTATCTTGCGTGTTGCAAAGTCAATACCTTGGGCAGGAGGCAAAACAGTCAGAGTTGTATTTCTCACCAGCCATTCTGACAGCCAGGACTTACCTTTATTACTACTAGAAGCATTTACTGCTATAAAAAGTTTAGTTGATTGGGTTTTTTTTTTGTTTGCTACTTTATTTAAAGCTGCACGTTACACAGATCAAGTCATATTCTTGGACATTTCAGTCTTTGGAAACCAGTTCAGTCAACTGCAGCACAATTCCTGGGCAAGGTTTCTAGGACTCCTTTTAGGAGTTGAGGAGAATTGGTTTCCCCCACGCAGATACCCCAAGGTTGTTCTCAGACTTACTCTCTGCTTAGCTAAAGGCAATAGTTAATGCCTGTTCTCAGCCTTTGTCAGAGGAAAGGCATTCTGTCAGAAAATTGATTTTATTCTAGTTGCGTATATAATAACCATTAAGGGCCGCTGCTGGTCATCCCTTTGCACAAGTCAAAAAGGCAGAAAGGGGTGGGAGAGACAGGGAGAAGAGAAGGCAGCACACAGTTGCCTGCTGTCACAGTCTGTAAGGAGCTTTGTACAAGAAAGCTGGTAAAGCGCTGAGAACTTTTTTAGCTCTCCATTAAAGCACTGTTAATCTCTTTCTGGAAAAGATCTGAGCAATGTAAGAGGTTAGCTTCAAGCACTCCAGAAAAGGGACATTTAGAAAGACTTATGAACAGATCGCCATGCTGAGAGAGGTATTTTGTAAGCCATTTAAAGATTTTCACCTACCTAAGGCCACCATATAACCTTCAAAGTTGTCATTACTGGTAAGGTTCCAGGTCCCACTGAAATCCACAGGCATTGCCGGACTGTGGAAGGACGACAGCCAACCGCTGACAAAAAAACAAAACTGAAGAAATAGTTTTCCAACCAGGCCTTAAATAAAGGAGCCTGTGGGTGGGATTACACCCCAGAGCCTGCTGATAGAGGGGACCGCTGAGCCAATAGGTGAGAGGGTATTTGTAGATCAGCTTCAGCTGCCTTGGAGGGAAAAGTTCACAGTTTCCGAAATCTTTGTGTGGAGCAAATGTTAACAGCCCAAGAGTCGCAATGCAAACTAAAAACTGGTTTAAACTGCTTGTGTCCATCCTGTACGCTTTGAAGGGAATCACAGAGAGATTTTGGCATTGCTAAGATTCCCTGCCTGTCTATTAGATCTGTGGCTTTATGACCTGAAACTTGTTGAAAAGGTGATCTGCCCACTGCACACACGTGCTGTGTTTGAACGGACAGGGGTTGACTTAAACTGTGGATGGTAGTGCCTGTGACACAATGACACAATAATAGAGAGTATTGTATCTTGCTGGTTTATGTCTGGAGTGTAGAGCAGGCAGCATCGTTGTCCAGTGGTTATAACAGAAAAGCGAAAGACTAATCCCCTTTGTGTGCGTTATTCTCTGTTATTCTGACCCATTTGGTTTCTGGTTTCTTTACTGCTGTTAGTTATATCCTAGTTAAATGAACACACGTATACAAAATTCTTATTTTCTCAGATACCTAACCAATCAGAAAGTTTGTGTAAGTTAGGCAGGAGGCAGCAGATCCAGAGGCCTGAGCTCTGTTCCCAGTTCTGCGGCCCTGTATTCACCAGTTTTTCTAGGTGGGAAAGAGGACAAATACCTGAAAAACCCAAAATAGTTGGGCAAGGGAAACCGCAGCTGTGTTGCTACCATAATGAAAGGGAACGTGGTGTTCTCAATCTTGAATGAGGAAACTCATCTAGAGCTACTACATTTACCTATTCACTGTCTCAAGTTAGGCTGAATAAAAAGATAATATTTTGCAGAGAAAATTATTTCCCTGAACTTTAGCTACATTTTTGGAGCTGATGGTTTGCCCTTTATGACTCACAGAATCAGGCAAGTAGGAAATGAGGACGTCAAAGCTTGTTTCCTGTTTGCACATGGATATTGTTCTCTAACCCCCACTAAACTGGGAATAGCGCAGAGAAATGCAAATTAATGTTTCCCCTGGACTCAAATAGTAACATTTCACCCATAATTTGTTATTACAAGGTTATGGTAGTAAAGCACTGTTGCAATACTACTGACTTTTCCAAGAAAAGAGAAGTCAGTACTAGGATAAGTCCCATGTAAAAGCCTGGATATAACATTTTATTGAAAATTAGGATGATGCAGGTTGTCCGGGATGTGGTGCTTCTTTATGTAAGTCAGTATTTAATCTGAAACTAAGATTTATAAAGGGTACAAGGGTTACTATTGCAAGGCTCAGCCAAAGAATTGCCTCTGGAACTTTTTGTAAGAACTGCCAAGTGCCCTGGCCACATCATTTGATGATCCATTTCTTTCTCTCTTACAAATTCCCTTTTTTCTTGTTGTGGAAAGGTGGGGTTTTTTTTCTGTTTCCATCTTAACTGCTGTGCAGCATTGAGCATCTAACACATTCCGTTAAAGTTGTGGCCTCAGTACAGAAGTAGATAAAGGGGTTCCTGCTCCTGTTCCAGTATTTATATTTTGAGTCATATGGTGTTGAGGACCCTATGTTCTCTTAATAGACAGCAGAACCAAATGCAGTGATAAAAAAAAAAAAAGCCTCATTTTTGTTTGTAGAACGTCTGTGAATACATTATAACTCTTCTTTAAAGAAGTTCAGTGAACTGCATTATTCACAAACCTTCCATTTTCAGGTATCTAGATCTTCTTTTAGGTCCAGTCCACTCTTCAAAGTTATACCTGTCTAATATTTTTTAATATGCCACATCACTGGCTGCGATGGTGATATTTAAAACTGACTGGAGCAGCACATTGTCAGTGTGTGGTGACTTCCAGTCCAGCAGGCGGGCTTCTGGATCCCAGTGGTGACACAAAGGATCCACATTCAGCAGTCAGTGTAATTTCTGAACACTGTTCTGTTTTGTATAGACAAAACTGTACTGACATCATTCTACCTACTTTAAAATCATGCAGTCATCAGACATCGGTTTTGGTTAATAACAGGGTGACTAAAATGAGCATATCCCATGCGATTTATTTTATTGAAAGACCCATCACACAGATTAAAACTCAGTGAAATGTAACTGTTCAGACCAAAGCTTTCGAAAACATCCCATTGAATTTGCAGTTTCTCTAGAATGACATAAAGTGCACCAGCACACACCAGCATCGCCAGCATCGTTATTTAGAAGAATAAACCTAGACTTAAAGGGGAGTTTTAGTCTATAAAGTGACCACATAAATAAGGTGTTTTCCCGTTAGTGAGATCTGCTGTTTATTCAGAAGGACACTGGTTGACTGAAGTGCTGAAAATCTTCCCCTCTATTCTTGTTGGCGACAGACAACGAGCAAAAACTAGATCTTGTCCTTTCTGATGCACCATTAATAATACAGTTATCTTCAATCCGTTATGGCAGTTTGATTGCTAAGGTGTCACAGGGGGCACAATTTATCCTTCAGTACCCTCATTACTATCGATGATAAATGAACCCAGTCTCTTTCTAAAAGAACAGTGTGAGCTTGCCTGAGCTCTGGAGGAAAAAAAAAAGCAGACTGAGCACATTCAGTGCAGGAATCACCAAGAAAAAAAACCCAAAGCGTCCTTGATGCCACTTTCTGTCGCAGAGCAGTTAGAACACTCCTAAGTTGTGACTTGATTTTATTACACTGATCTCCTTGTAGATTCTCTGTAGAAAGCCACCTTTGCAGTCTGGAATTCACAGAGACCTGACGGTCTAGTGTAGCATAATTGCAGAATTTCATGTGGGACTCCAAGTTTTTATGCCTGATGCTGCATTGTGGGTTACCGGCTTTCTCGAAGTCTCTACCCTCCTGCTGGGTTTTATATCAGCCTTGCAGGGCCCAGGGCCACCCGTGATGGTCTGTGTTTGGTTTCTGGCTTCCAGAGTTCCCCTAGGGCCCTAGGGAAGCCTAGACCTTTGCCTCAGCTCTTTGGGGGTCCCCTGCCAGAGAAGGAGGATGACAGGCCATCAGTCAGGATCCTGGAACGTGTCCCTGGTTCTAGACTTGTCCAACAGCATCGCAGCTTCTTGCCCTGACAACTCTCATATTCTCTGCTAGATTTGTTGATCTAAAAAACGTGAACAGAGCCATCTTGTGAAGATCAGATGAAAAAGCTGTTGACCCATTAGGTAGCATCTTGGAAACCTTTCCCTTTTCAATAAGGCACATAATCCAAGCAAAAATGGGATGACAGCAAATAAAGGGAGGTAGAATTCTATCAACATGGCATTCACAGCGCCTCTCTGGCTTATAGTCACACAACACAGACAATAAACTGTTAGAATAAAAAAAAAAAAAATTTCACTTGTTCTCAACTCAAGTTACAAAAAACAATTCTGGCTACACGTACATTTGGCTCAAAAGTAGAAGCTCACTTACGGTTTGAAACAAAGGGACAACTATCTGAGAATCAGTGCAATGACACTAAGTTCTATCCATTAAATCAATAGCTATAAACTACTTTCTGAAGTAGCTCTGCCCTTCCAGTGCTGAACTGAACGTACAGCTCTGGAAAAGTGAAGCAGAAAGCGTTTCCGGGAGCAAACTGCATGACAGCAGACAGACACGCTGCGAGTCTGAGAGGCAGCAGCTCAAAGCATGGGACATCTGGCGTCACTTCAGCCAGGAGCAAATTTTACACTTCCAGGATAGAGCTAAACCATTTCTTTGAGGTGCACCACATGTTGGCAGTTTTTAACGAAAGGAGTTATATAGGTTTAGTCTCAATAAGTGATATGTTTTGAAATTAAATGGCTTTGTTAAGCCAATTAAGTCATTAAAAATATTTGTGTTGATGTTTTATAAACAGCAGAGTTAAACACAATCAGAACATTTTGTTTGTTAATTTGTAATTTTCATACGCAAGTGCAAAATTCTTGTACTTAGTTCGCCGCGTTATGACAAAATGTTTAAATGTGAAAAACTTAATGAATTTAAAAAAAAGATTGTGTAGTTCCAAGTACCAAGTGCACCAAACCTTAACAGCCGCTACGCATGTACTAAAGCCACAGACTTAGCCCACCATTTACTTTAAAAATCAAAAACCAAGCAAAAAACCCAACCCCCCAACCCCACATTTTCCTGTACTGAACTGTAGTTTTTTTCACAGCAGAAAGTAAGTTGTGTAGTGCCGGTTAGTTCTTGGAATCACTTGCATTCTTCTGTAAGGGAGCCAAGACAACCCCAGCATTCCTGTCCTCACTCTCTGAACTATACAGATTATGCTTTTCTATGTACGCCCGAACTACATCGGGCACCAGGTATCGAATGCTGTGGCCCCTCCGCAGCGCTCTCCTAATCTTGGTGGAGGAAATGTCATTTGTGATCCATTCTTCCACGAGGTGAATGTTATTCTTATGTTTCCACAAAATATCAGATTCGTAGATGAATTTCTCGACGCTGTTTCCAATCCTACTGATGCACACAATGCCGTGATTTTCCATAATTTCAACGATGTCTTCCAACTTCCACAGGTTGGGGATCCCAAAAGATTCCAGGATGTCACTTCCACAGAGCAGTTTAACCTGCGGTACGCCTTAAAAAGAAAAATCAGTGTGAAACAGGGTAGATTTGCAGCTCCCAGTTATGTCACAGGGTGGTAGGAATATGGTAAAACATCTGTGAAGGCAGTGTGAAAAAAGTCTGGTGATGCTGCTGGTCTTTTCTTCGAATACATTTACTTTAAAACACTCTCAATTAAACAGTAGAATTTGGAAAGGTTCGAGGGAAGAAGTCTAGCAAAAGTCAAGATTATGTTACATGTCAAAGTAAAGAACTAGAATTAAGATCTAAAAGCCATAAGCAAAGTAAGTGCTACCTAAAATTACAAAGCCAAGCTATGTCTGTTTTAGGAAGTTTTAAATTACAACTTAAAATGATTCTGTACCCGGATACATTTTGAATATCAGGACTTAATCCTGTCCTTCCTTTCTTCAGCAATTTATAATCCAAAATTCTCAGCTGCAACTACAGCACAGCAAAGTTCTGTCAGTAAAATGGATTGCTCAGACATGCTTCAGTTCAAATTTCTACTGAGTATTTTTCATGTCCTATTTATTTTACACTTAAAATTGTCTTATTACAAGCCTCCTGCTTTATGTTGCGAGATCCAAGGGAATAATCTCATTCAATGACATCAGAACAAAGAATTAGCATCGAAAAAGTTCCTCATCGGCGCAATTCCCTTGAAATAGCAAGCACTGTTAAGCATTTCATTTGCAAACAGACTTAACTTTTTATATCTGCACTCTGATTTTTCTTTTTAACGGGGTCGTGCCTATTTGGTTCCTGCTTCCTCTTCCGTCCTGGCCTTGCTAAAGGTAAAGCATCCTGCAGACTATTGGTGGGATCAGGAGATAAAAGCTTTTGATGATGGTACCTGCAAAACAGATGTATTTTAGATATTTTCAAGACATAGAAGACTACAGGGAAGAGTATGGCCCACTAAATAATCTTTTCACCACTTCCTCCTGCAGTGCTTTCACAGTCAAGCCACCCAAGAACTGATTTGCTGCAACAGGGTTGTGTGGAAGCTGGGTCAAAAGAGGGTCAAAATGCAAAGATTTCAAAGCAACAAGGGTTGATTTGTTAATAAAAAATCGTTTTAAAAGGAACCTCAAGGAAGGAGCAGTGACTGAAAAAGTGTAAATCTTAAAGACATTCCTTCAAACAATTCTCATGCGAGCCTTTAAATACACAAATGGGCAGCACAGCGGAATCAGAATAAAACGAGGGAAGCTTGTGCAGCACGTGTCTACTCTGTTCTACTTTCTTGTCCGTCCTCACAAATACCTTTTTGGCGCAAAAAACTGACTAAAGCCCAAGAAATAATACAGCTTAAATATTGTTCACAGGCTCGTTTTTTTGTAGGGTTAGGACTAACGGTGCAATCTTTCACTTACAATGTTCGTATAAATAGTATTTCTGAATTCAGAGTCTATTCCTGATCTGGGGTTAGCCAGCTATTATTCTAACTTGTTAGAGCTAACACCTTTCCTTATCCTTCCGTAAGTTCTTGAGACTTTTTAGGGTTTGGCTGAAGAATACCTTAAAACTTTTAGTGTTTCCAACCACTCACTCTGGCTGCTTTCCCAATCATCAACTTCCACCCAATCTGAGTTTTTTGTAGCTAGTTTTGCCATAGTTACTCGGTGATTTGCACTGATCAGACCTTTCTTCTTATACGCATCACCTACTGGTGAAATGATTCCTTTGATTACTTTGTATTTTCCTGTGGAAAAAACACATCACACAAGAACATGAAAAGTGGTTGAGCAGATGTTCCTTCCACTGTATTGTATTTAAATATTACATAGCCATTATTCACTGCAATCACTAAGAACACCAAAGCCAGCTCTGAGAGCCAGCCCGGTGGAAACGTACAGTACTCTTCTGGCCTTGTGCAAGGCTGCACAATTAAAGATTTAGTAAACTACATTAGAACAATGTATTTCATGAAGAAAAACTACAAGACGCACGCTTTAGCTCATTAAATTAGTAATAAGCAATGCAGAGCTGTTCTGAATGATATCAATTACCAGCTCACCTGTTTCGTGCAGGTAGTCTTTAGCCAGCTCAAAGAGCCGCAGGTGCATGTTGGTGATGGGATTGAAGGACCCACAGGCCAGCAGCACGACTTCAGTCCTCTCGGGATCCTCCATAGCCGTTCCTCGCGGCTACAGAGCCCAGTGCAGAATGTCGGTGCTGGCTACCAGCCACTACAGGAGACAGATTAAGAAACAGTTATTCTTAGTTGTGCTGCCAAAAAGTAGAAGACTTTAAGATCAAATTGAACACCGTATCTTCCTTCCGTCAACGTCTGGCCTGTGATTGTTCATGTGATGCTGCATTATCCTTTTCCAAGGAGATTAAAACCACCGTCTCTAGTTCGTTCGGGTTATCTCCAGGTGACCAGATGGAGGTACACTGGGCAGAGGTACAATGCAAGGAGCTGAGACAACAGTTGCAGAAAAGAGGATAATCCTTCTATGGGTCTTCAGAAATCAAGGATGTAGAGAAAAGCCCCAGGAAGAAGTCGTGTAACAGATAAACAAAGCCAAATTTGCCTTGTCCCTGTGTTAGCAAAGCGGCTGCGATTCTCCCATATGCAAACAAAATCACTGAAAACAGGCTGCTTGCCTCAAGAGAGGACAACCCGCTCTGAAGAAAAGCAGTTCATGCAGAGAAACTCCAGTAAGAGAGATTATTTGTCCAGACTGCAGGACAGACTTTATTAGATCTTCAAAGTTGGTTTGTGGCGGTTTTTTTAAGATGCCAATGTGAATCGACTGCCAACTTCCTTATAAGTAACTTCCTTAATTCTAGTACTTACAGTGGGGAGCAGAACATCCTATGACATTCCTAGTGCTACTATTCTAAATTGCAGTAAGTCTTTGCAGCAAAAGCTACAGAACTGACATTCTACTGGATTCAGTTCTGGAGGACAGGAGGGTTAATATTGCTTTGCTCAGGATTTATTTGCATTTTACATGCTCTTGGTATGTGGAAAGAGAGTGCTACGGACTAAACATGAAAATAACCAATCTGAAAGTAGTAGGTGTACCAGTGGAACAGATGATAAGATAGTGAATTTTTTAAAAAATAGATTTATTAAAAGCTGCAATAACAAATATTTTCTTCCCTTTTAAAAATACAACAGCACTGTTCCAATTCTGAACTTCAGTCAGAAAGAACTGGTGAAAATAAAGAAATTTCACTTCTTATCTCATTTCTCCTCACACAACATGGCTTTTTGCTTCTCAGTGCTTTTTGTCATGAGACTCTTCTGGCTTGCCACGATGGTTTCCCCTAGCCTGGCCCTGAACAAATGAAAACTGGAATGTGGCACGGGCCATTCTCCTGCGGCTGCTGTTTGTGAGATGTCCGAGACATCTGTGTCGAGCCCCGAATGCTCTGCCATTGTTTCTACAGCAATATCACCGCCTGCAAAAACCCCAGAAGGCCACCCGCGCAGTTTGTCGCTGCACAAAGAAGCTGATGTTCCCAGCCGCGACATCATCACGCCTAAATCTTGTCACAGCTACCACGTACTAACAGCAAATGGCTCTCGAATAAAAGCAAGTCTTGCAAGGCTTCACGTTTTGCAAGTGTTAGTACTTTTCCGGGCTTTCAAGAGTTTCACAAACTTTAAAAATATTCTTTATTACTGCAGAGTAATTCAGCATATGAAGGGGTCGGTGTTACTTGGAACAGTCTTCACCGGGGCATCAGCTGGAAGAGTTACTATGGGAACAGGCAAGGAAAGGAGTTAGACTTGCCTTTGTAATGCACAAAGCCCTACTTTCTAAAGAAAGTGACTCATGCTGCAAAAAAGGGTTGAGTTTTTCCTTAAAAAAAAAAAAAGCAAGGGCAGAAATAAGAGAAAATTTTAAGATGGCAATATATAGTGCCTTTTTGAAGTTACCTAAATGTCCTTTCCCATTCTGCTAATTTTACAGTCTCCAGAAATGGGCAATTAACAGATTGTAAACTCACCTTGTAGTGCTTTAGATCTGCATAGAAATTGAAAATGTAAATATGACAGGTTGCACACAGCCTCAGTCTCCTGATCTGCACTGATATTCTCTCCTAGCGCTGCTTTCACAGAAAACAGCTGCATGGCCGACGTGGAGAGCAAAGGCAGTGACAAAGAGGCGTCACCGCACGGTTGGCGTTACTCTTACGCCATCCTCATAACCAACACAGCACCGCTGGAGCTGGAATCTGCTTGGTAGGAAATGATCTTCATGGCTGTAACTTCTGGTGAAAGCTACGCAACTCGCACAGCCCAGGAGAGAAAAAAAAGCCTCAGTTCCAGTGATGATTAAAGCCCAGCCACGGACTAAGCTGTATATGGAACTATGGCCACTCTTTTTCATTAATTACGTAGAATTTGGCACTGCTTGACACAATTCTGATTATTCCAGTTTGTCCACAAGATCCAAACTAGTGGCCCAGCTCCTGCTGTACAGAGAGGAGAGATCTGTATGCGGGTGTTTAGTTTCATGAAACTGAGAACAGCCTTAAATAATGCTCTCTTATACCAAATACTAAGCGAAATATTAGCAAACCCCTCTCTACAGAGACTTAGGAAGGGGAAAGAAAGCAAAATGGTCTTCACTCAGCTTTTCTGTAAGCACAGGACATCCTGGCTCATCCCTTCTGAGGGCAAAATGAGGTGCCCTTGACATATATGCTTGTGTATAACCTCATCACGCTTATAAATAATCTTCACAGAATCACAGAATGTGATTCTTACCAGTATTTAGCGTGTACTACTGGCAGTCCTACGAGTGCACAGCTGGGCCGGACGTGTGTTTGCTCTGAAACCCACCCGGGCCTGCCTAAAGGAGCCTTGGGCTGGTTCTGGACGCGAACCTGGGGATCCGCAGGGAACTGTGGGCGCGCCCTGTTCGACCCCATTGATATTTCAGCCGTAACATTTACTGAGCGTGTTTATCTACCTGCAGGACGGAAGCACCGTTAACCGCTACGTTTGCCGGGCGCTCTCCCACCGGGCCGCTCTGCTTTTCGCTTCGCTTCCGGGCCCCCGCCCCGGGTCCCCGCGGCCTGCAGCCGGTGCGGGCCCCGCACTCGCGGGGACCAGGCCCCAGCCCGGCCAGGCCCCCGCCGCCGCCCCCCCGAGCCGGCTGTGCCCGCCCGGCCCCGCCGCCCCTTGCCGCCCCTTACCGCCCCTCGCCGCCCGGCTGCAGCTCCGCGCCCAGGCCGGCTCCGGGCGGCGGCGACGCGCTCCCATTGGCCCCGGCTGCCCGGAAGCGGCGCCGCTGGGAGGGGCCGCTCCCGCCCGCCGCGGCCTGCCCCAGGTGAGGCGGCGGCGAGCCCCGGCCGGGCGCCCGGCGGCGGTCGGGGCGGCGTGTGGGGCCCCGGTGGGCGGAGAGGGGGGTCGCGGCCTCCTTTCGGCGCGGCGCTGCCCGCGGGAGCGGGGCTGGCGCGGCCTCGCCTCCGCCGAGAGGCCCGCGAAGGAGGGGGAGGCGGGCGGGAGCCTGGCCTCGGGCACGGGCGGCACTCGAGGCGGCCCGAGTGCTGCTTCGCGGTTCTCCCGCCCCGCCGCCCTCCCTCCCGCTCGCTCCGCTCGCTCCGCTCCCTCGCACCTCTGCGGCGGGCAGGACCGCGTTGCCTCGTCCGGCTGCTGGGGCCGGTGGGTGAGCCGGGAGCTGCCGCCGGTCGCTGCCGCCGGTCGCTGCCGCCGGCCCCGGGGAGCGCAGGTGCCGCCCGGCTGCTCTCGCTTCCCGCCGCCGGTGGCTGCCTCAGGTGTTTGTCAGGAACCATCCGAGCAGTTGTCTCTTCAGCAGCTTCCCGAGGGGCAGGATCTGTGGTTTCATACCTGGGGCCTCGGTGTTTCAGTAATTGCTCCTTGGTTTGAAACTGGATGGGTGTGTGTGTAGTGGCTGCTCCAGTCGGTGCCTCAGCCGAGTGCCCGGGGTAGCCTCTTGCTGCGAAGCACAACCCCCTGCACCCGGCCCGGCGTGTCTCTGTTCCCACTGCAGGGATCTCCAAGTGTTCCAGTGAGACATTCCGTCCTCAAGATAGTGCATGGTTTTCTTGGAGCGTTTTAAAGCAAGTTGTTGATAACAATAAAATGTTCTTTCTCCTTGGCGTGTCATGTAACAATTTCACATATTCGTAGGAAAACAGAAAATGGCTTCAAGAGGAACAACAGAGACCAGTAAACTAAAACAAAACTTGGAAGAGCAGTTGGATAGATTAATGCAGCAGCTTCAAGATCTAGAGGAATGCAGGTAATAAAAACAGATGCTTTCCTCATATATAGTAACAATTTTCATTAGTGTTTGGCAGAAGAACCTAGTATCTTTCAAAAAATTTCAGGTTGTTTCTTTATTTTGTGTTTTGCTGTGGCTTTGTGTCTTTTAAATTAGGTAGGATGTTTGTGTTAGGTAGTAAAAATTATTTTAGAAGCCTTTTTTTTTCATTTAGATTATCATCTTCTTGAGAACAATGTGGGCAGAAATACTCACTACTATTTGCTTTGAAATTTTATATTCCAATATGACTTCAACTGTCAGTAGCTGTTAGCAGAATTCACAACTTTTCATATGGGCTTTCTAATAGCGGTTAGTAAATAGCTTTTGCATCTGTCTTGTCTTACAAGTACAAATGTTTGGTTTGGGGTTATTTTATTAGTATGTCTGATATTTCACGTGATGTGTTTCATGTGATTTTGTGTTAGCTTTTTTGTGGGCTAATAAAATTTGAGACAGACTGAATTATCAAGGAAAAGGTGAGTTTCTGTTTCAGTATCCGCACTTAGACATCCTGTGTGGTTTTAGATGCTTTCTCTGGCTATTCCAACTTGTCCAAGCGGTACTTGTCTTTTCCAAGAGCAATTATAACTGCTGAAGGTTAGTAGTGCTGTTCTTTGAACTGGGCAAGGATCACTTATTCCTGAACAACTCCGTGGGTTGGGTGAGGAGGTGGGCTTCTCAGACAATTTTGTTCTCCATAACTTTGAGCAAGACAATCTCGTTGCAGATGTTTGTTGAGAACCAAGATACCCTTTTAAATATTGTACCAAGTGTTAATTATCTCATAGTTGTCAGGGCCTTTTTAATACAAGTGAGTTCCTACGAGCGACACAGGTGCCTGGGTGGCTGGGAGGTGGTGCAAAGCCGGGGAACCCCTGTATGCATTAGCTGGATAACAGCTAGGAGGGCTGGGGCGGAATAATCTGAAATGAGGTGGGTGTTTTGGTTGCTGTCAGCGGAAACGTGCTTCGTGATGCTCCCTGATGTCCTTTTCTCCATGTTACATCTCAGGTTTAATCCTATGAATTAATGTGTCTTCTTGGATCCTCTTTAGAGAGGAGCTAGATGCAGACGAGTATGAAGAGACCAAAAAAGAAACTCTAGAACAGCTGAGTGAGATCAATGACTCCCTGAAGAAGATTATGTCTGGCGATATGACTTTGGTGGACGAGCTCAGCGGGATGCAACTGGTAAGGAAGATGCGTAACTAAAAGTAGATCACATTTTGGCTGGATTCAGTGAAACTGAAAATAGGTACAAGTGGTTCATTTTTATTTTTAGACAGGCACGGGTGAAACCTAGATCTGTGTATCTAATGTTTTTATTGTGTAGGTATACATGTAAAAACTTGGTCAATTATCTTCATTTCAAAAGGAAGGAAAAACTGCTGAAGAGTTATAACCATAACACTATAGAAGAAACTGTGGCAAATTTCAGGGACTAAATATGCTAGCTCCTTATTATTAGAAAATAACATAAAATAGTACAAATTAACATAAAAGGTGTGAAGGACAATACGGAACAAGATATATTATGAGAAAAAAAGTGCATGGTCTTTGTTAGAAAGCATGAGAATAGCATTTCTTCTGCTGTTACTGCGGATTTGTATTTCAAATTCATACCAGTCCAGATGAAAAGGCTGTAGAGGTGACTGTAACTTTTAAGTTCTTTTAGGAGATTGATCCTATTTTATGCTGATTCTCCAACTTGTGATCCATTTTCTTCCTTTTCAATAATCAGGGCATCACTTGTTCCTCCCGAGCCCTGTTTTAGGGTTTTGTTTCCAGAGATGACATCGTTTGTTCAAACATAACTGTGGTGAGATTTAACCATAATAGTTTCGATACCCTGTAGAGGATTTTGAATAGCAGTAGGAGATTTACCTCATCATTTACATTCAGTTTACCCTTAGAAGAGCTGTAATCATCAGTGTGGGCATTAAAACTGCTAAAGGTAGCCATAATTTTGAATGAGTAGCAGTCTTAGAACATCCACTTGTGATGTGCTTGTATCAGGAAGATGTTGGAAATTGTTAGAAATTAAGACTTGGACTGTAATGAAAAGTTGTACAGCTCTCTCTCACTGTAGTTGCACTAATCAGTGGATTTTTCAAGCTCTTGTATAAAGGTGTTTTTTTTTTTTATCTCACTGCTGTTGTTTTGCAAAAAAAAACCCCAAAAGTAAAGCTCTGTATCAAATGATGCAGAGGATACTAATGATGCTTCCCAGCCTTCATTAATCTTGTTGTGCTGCTATAGCTTGTGGCTGCTATTAATTCTGCTTGTTCTTGCTCTTTTCCTTGTAGGCAATACAAGCAGCCATCAGCCAAGCATTTAAAACTCCAGAAGTAATTAGAATGTTTGCAAAGAAGCAACCAAGACAATTGAGGACGAGGTTGGCAGAGGTGAAGTTTTCTGTTTTACTGTAAAAACCGTTTGTTTGAGCTAGACTGATTTAAATACGTAGTGATTGCAAGGAGACCACCAAGTGTGTTAGAAAACTTGGTGGCAGCATCATAAGGAAATAGAGAAGATCTCTTTTAGAATTTGTTCAGTTGTAAATGTTATTGAGGTAACGGGGACAGCATGGTGTATTTCCTGAATTATTTTGTGACCTACTGCATCAAAACAAAAATGTGATTAACAGCTACTGAACTGAGTCTTAACTGGAAATAGAAAATCTGAAGAGTATGAGTCTGTGATTGTATTGAGGGGCTGGAGAGTACACTCAGTGTTTAAGATCTAGACTAGATTTGAGTTTCAGATAAAGTGAAAAAAAAATGTGATTCCTCCATGTATCATTGATGTATGAATCCATAATTTTGAATGAGTAGCAGTCTGATAAAAAAAAAAATCAAGCTTGGAGAAGTCAAGTATGCTGAGGTTTGGTGCAAAGAGTATTTGCAGAATCTTCAGAAGAGAAGCTTATGTATTTTGACTTATTTTCCCCCTGGTATACAGATGGACCGAGACTTAATGGTGGGGAAGTTGGGACGAGACCTCTACATGCAGCAGAAGGTGGAAATCCTGACTGCCCTCAGAAAGCTTGGGGAGAAGGTAAGGTGCTGGTGTGATAGTTAGGTGAAGAGAGATTTCTGTTGATATACTGAAGAGGAATTTGAAATCGTTGAAGTAAGAAATGACAACCTTTATGAACAAATGAAAATGCTGCTTGCTTTTGTAGTATGTAAGTGTCCTTCCATTTTAATGCTGAGCTTTCTGAAGCACTGGCTACTGAGCACATATCAAATAGCATTGGACATTTACATAAGGCTGTTTCTACTTCAAAATTACTTCTTTGTTGAATGAATCACATAAAGCTGGTACGAGTTGATACTTTAAAATGCTACACAACAGGTCTTCTGGTGGCTGACTGCCACCTGTCCGCCCGGCAGGAGCTACGCTTTTGACATACCTTGAGCTTTACTTGCTTTTTTATTCGTCTTAATACCTACTCTTGGTGCGAGATAAATAAATTAGAGATGAGTGACAACCTGGTTGTTGCCTCAGTGAGAACGTCAGTGGCAGAACAATCTCGGTTTTTTACCACTAGAGGGGGGAAGAGAAGCTGCTATTTGGTTTTGTTGATGGTATCTGAAGAAAATGGGTTGCTCTGTTTCTCTGTACTTAGACTTTCTTAGGAAATGGGGAAATGTAGTGGAAAAATTCAAGTGCAGTACTTAAAGGAGCTGTATTCCAAGTAGATAATGTTAAGAGATGCCTTCCCTCAGAATTTTTTATTGTCAGTGAAAAAAATGGTTTGGAAATATGTTAAAATGCTAGTTCAGGTTTTAAACTGAATGAATGAAGATATCTGATCCTCCTGGCACGAGTTCCTTGGATCAGACAAGCCACTTCACCACGCACCGACATAACCTCTTCATCTTTTCAAATGATCCGTAACCTACTTCACAGAGGGCTCGCTAGGAGAGCAGTTTCACATCTCTTCTGAATGGTAAATGCTACATGTTTGTCAGCACAGTGCTGCAAAATACGAGCTAGTTAGACGCTTGCTTACAAAGCACAGCAAAGGCAGCTAACCTATACTTTTTCCTTAGTTCCAACATAATTCCAAATGCTTGTCCTGATCTTTATATTTTTAATCAACTGATGCAAACACTGTGGGCACTTTGACATACTTACGCTTTGCTTTAATAATGGTGTACATCTGAGGCTACTTAAATGAGTGAGTTCTAATTTAGAATATCTGAATCTTCCAAATGTAGGTTACTACTTCATTATTGTAAATATTTTATGGGCATCTGTCACAAGGCTTCGAAGCACGCACATAAAAGCGAAATATACGTGTGCAAATGTCACTTTAAAGGACGAGAACCATTTCTAGGTCATTGACGCTTAATGTGGTCAGAGCTGGTGGTAACTGCATATTTTTACTCTCCTCAGTAGATGATACGAAGCGAGCTTAGATCTTAGCTCATTATTGTATTGACTGTGTGACAAAATTGTGGTTGAGATTCTTTGCATAGTTTTCGTATGGGGTAAAGTGTGACCTTTTCATCAAAAACGATTGCTGGAGGTCAGCTTGAAACTTTGTGGCACGTGTCGAGACATTTCTGGTGTTGCATCTTCTGCCTTTCCTGGGCTGAGAGAAAATTCAGTGGCAGCGAGGTAGCCTGCAGTTTTACTTTGGCTTTTGATATGTTAGATAACACTGCCACTTAAAAATTGACAGTTGCTGTAACCTGTTGCAGTTTGTGTATATACCTTTGTAGGTGGTGGGAACACTGACAGTAAAACTACCAAGTTCACAGCTGTGGCCTTTTTTTTTTTGATTTAGCTCACTCCAGATGAGGAGACGTTCTTTTCAGCAAATGCTGGTGCAGCCCTGAGCCAGTTTGAGAGAGTCTCCACTGACCTCGGTAAGTTGTCGTTCATATAACTTCCAATTTGATTGCCTCATTGAACACTGATTAATAGAAATACCTGTGATTCCCCTATGAAAGACAAAATAGGAACAAAAGATTCATATCGTTAAATGTTGATATGCATTTTTGTGTTTTATTAACAATGAAACTGATACACTCTCCATCAGGAAAAATTAGCGCAGCAAATAAATCCAGTGCCAAGTGTCCATAAAATGCCAAGCGCTGCCCGTAATGCTGAAGGATTGAATGGTCTGTCTCAAACGGAGATACCGCTCTTGACAGATCTTTTTTGCATTAATGACTCTCTTCAGGAGAGCCTTTTCCTCTGCTTGATGCACAGAATTCAGCAGTCACTGGCACATTGTCAAAATACAGCTTTAAAGCACTCGTCTTGCCATGGTTGTCATAACTCTAATCGCCTTGACAAGACCAAAAGTTCAGTTATAATGTGCGCTAAATAAGCACAACAGTTCATTCTAGCATCACAGTTAGAACGGTGATGAAAGAGCTATGAATGGCAGGAACATGCCAGACTAGGTCAGGGTACAAATAAACTGTCTCTGTGACCTACCTGTCAGTACTCCTCTTCCCAAGGGTGTAAGCGAGGTGTTCAAAGGAGGCTTTGTTAGAAGCATGCTCTGCGTGTGGTGGTTTGACCCTGGCTGGCCACCACGTGCCCACCAAGCTGCTCTCGTTCTCCTCAGCACGACAGGGAGAAAATAAAATTGCATAGGTAAAGGCAATTTATTAAAGCAAAGGCTGTGCATGGAAGCAAAGGACAAAAAACAGATTTGTTCTCTACTTGGCATCAGCAGGTGATGTCCAACCGTTTTCTGGGCAGTAGGGCCTCAGTATGTGTAGCAGTTCCTTTGGAGGATAAATGCCTTGATAACAAATCCCCCATCTCCTCCTTTCTCCGAGCTTTTACTGCTGAGCGTGGTGCCATACGGGATGGAGCATCCCTCTCCTCAGCTGGGGTCGGCTCTCCTGGCTCTGTCCCCTCCCAACCTCTCACCCAACCCAAGCCTACTGGTCTTTGAGAGTGAGACAGCCTCCGTGCTGCTCTGCAGTGGCCAAACACGGGTTTGCGTTACCCACACCCTTGTAGCTATAAATACAAAGTGCAGCGCTGCGAGAGCTGCTGTGGGGAAAGTTAACTCGGTCCCAGCCAGGCCCAATACGACCTGTCAAGCCAGTATGTCTCCTTGGATTTTGGGGGCCCTTTTTTTTGTGTTGTTTTTTTTTTTTTCAAGTTATCTCAGCTGTTCTAGTTTCCAAAATGTAGGTTTGATTCCTTCTGATATCAGATGTTGAGCTTGATTTGAATTGTGTATAAGGAAATTCACAATTTGCGCTAATACTTACTGAAAATGTTTTTTCCTCTCGTAGGATCAGGAGACAAAGTCTTTGCTCTAGCAAGTTTTGAAGTAGAAAAGGCAAAACAGTGAAGAGGTGCGTGAGGCTTGTGTCTCCAGTTATCGGCAGCATTGGACTTCTGTCATATTGCGTTTGTTATTCTAACATGCTGAAAAAAAGCAAAGCAAAACAAAACACCCAAACTCTAAACCTTTTGGGTTCTTAACCAGAAGATATGAAGTAAACAGCCTTAAGTGCACTTTGGATCCTTGGTGTCTGTACCCCTTAGTAATAGAAGCTCTGAGGCTGAACGCTAAGTGGTACTCTAAAAACTAAAGCATGGTATGACGGTCTTTGGAAAGAATCAGCAATTTTGAACTCTCCTGAATATGTATTTCTCTGACTATTAAAGCGTAACCTTTTTGCATGTGGTTGTAGCGAGCAGATCTTTTTCAGGAGCAGTCCCAGTGAGCGAGTGGCTTTCTGGGCGGTTCTTCACGTTGCTCTGAAGTTGTCTTAATTTTTGTCTGGGCTCCCTACTAAGCAGTTAGCACTAGGACTGCACTGAAGCTTCGAAAAATTGATGTAGTTCATTTGAAATGCCATCTTTCTACAAACTGTTTGCAGAAGAACCAAAAGGAGACTGCTGGTCGTTGGCCCTCAGCTGCCTGTTTGCCGTGCCCGTGAATGAGCACTGCTGTGTCCTCGCCTTGACTGACAGACAATGGAAGCCCTGTAGGGAGGCTTCTGGAGTAATTTAACCTCTGTATTGAAATGACAGGGAATTGCTAGAAAATGGCAATGAGAAGCCCTTTGTGTGACCTTTTATTGGAGCTCTGGGTGTATGACTGCAGGCTACCGTTATTTCCAGTATTTCTGAGATAGCACAAAATAGGTCACGAGTAGAAACAGGTTTAAAATGGGGGGAAAATCTCTCATTATGGCATCGGAGCAAGTGCTGCCCAGTCTAATTACCAGATGGGGGTGCTGGGAAGAGGGGAGGGTCTTTCTGTCTCCTCAGAGAAGTTGGAATCCTGAATAGTCTCAGGGTGTCCGAGGATTTAAAATCCCGTGTTGTTGAATTTTTAGCTCCTGAGTGTGAAGAAGCTATTTGGGACTCTAGCTCTGTGTTTAACTTCCTGATAAACGTTTTGTCAAAGCAGTATTAAGGGAGCTTGTTCTCGAAGTACCGGCTGCTTCACGCTGCAGTTCAGTACTTGGTCACGTTTTGTCTGAGCTGGCTGGAGGCTTGCACTGAGAATTTTTTCAGCTTGAGAAATGTGCATTTCACGTCTGCTTTGGTATGTATTCAGGTGCTGATCTAATGATATTGGCAAACAAACAAAAAAGGAAAACATTTTTGAGTTTCATACCCGTTCCCTTTCTTATTTTACCACTAGCTAGATAAAATTATACGGCTTCTAGCTGTAAAAAAAAAAATGAAAAAAAAAAACAAATTTGAAGAAAAGTAATTTCCTCCTGTTTCAGTGCAAAAAGTTCAAACATTAGATGGTTTGGGTCCTTGGAACTGTCTGTTTTAACAGGGAGATAGTGCTTCCTTTCTTTGGAGAGCTTCAGGAGTGGAGGAAGCGTTAGGAAATCTCATGGCATAAGGATCGTCTGGCTGTGAGCGCGCTGATGTGCTGTTATTATCTGGCACCCCTCCGAGCCAGCAGGACTTGCTGGGCACAGGTACAGGCAGTTCCCTCCCCATCAGGTGGGGCAGGAATGCGTCAAGAGAAGAAAGCTCCTTAAACTCTACAAATTAACTGTGTGTTCTAAGTGATAAATGTATCTTTTTCTTAAATGAGAGTACAACAACCAAATGCCACAGTGGTTTCTACTGATTTTCCAGCATTAAAAAGAAGTTAAACAGAGATCTCTACCTGTATTGCTAAGGTGGTAAGGTGTATCTTAAGGACAAATGGATTTTCTGCTGGTTTTAGTGGTTAGATACTTTTTGGCAACATGTCTTATTTAAGTTTTAGGTGTGTGTATGAACTGATCTGTGAAATGGGATAACTGCCAACACAGGGAGTCTCCCGCTGGAGCGAGAAGGATGGTGATAATACCGGGAAGATCAGAAGAATTCCTAGGAAGAAAGTGATTTTGTTTTCATCTCGGTGCTTTTGAATTATAAAAAATTAAGCAATACATGTACTAAAAGGATGATACTGAAGTATTTTAGAATTTTTAGTGGTTTATACACCAACTTTTAAACAAAAATGTTGAGCAGACTCAGTTCAGGTTTATGGTGGTGTGGGTGGTTTTGGCCACAGTGGAACTGGACCTGCATCTGTCGGCAGCGAAGGTGACTCCCTGTTTTGAGGAATCCTGTGTTTAATGGAGTAGAACATCTGTGTTTTACCTACCATACATATATCTTAGGCTTTTATAGCTAGACCTGAGCGTTGGTGAGAACTGCTATTAGGCTGAGCAAGTGGAGTGGAAATAGTCTTAAATGTGGATCGGCTATTGCGGTGCCAACCTCAGGGTCACACAGTGGTCGCGTAGAGACCGAGTGGGTAGCGTGGGCTATAAACAGAAAATTAACACGATCAGTGATGATTTAGATTGCACTTACAGAGCATAAACACACTATAAATAAGCAAGTTGGTCTAATTGTAAACTGGGACTGGAACAGGGTAAACCAGAAAACGTGTGGTTTAGAATGTATTTTGTTTTAGTAGATATCCTTTTGAAATCTAGTGTTTTAGAAATTAATGGATGCACAGTATAGACAGCATAATTTATGTCTTTCACTGATGGAACTTTGTTGCTTGGTATTTTTAATGTTTTTGTTGTTTTGGAGATTTTTTTTTTTAAGCAGCTTTTATTTAGATGAGTTTTCTTTCAGAACTATTTTCCTGTCTGGGGCAGTATTATATTGTCTGACACAGGCTGATGGCAGCTTTATAGCTGAGAGTGGCTTATTAAAAGGTGTTATTCGACAGTCTAAAATTATTGAAAACAAAACAGTCCATGGGGACCGTAGCTGCCTTCTTCTGCTTTCTGCTCATTACTGGTGCTAAGTAACTCTTCTCCCTCCACACCTCCCAGCCTGCTTGCAGCATTGGTATGTAAATTAAATCTCTCAGCACTCCCACAGATCTCAGTAAGTTTACAGTATAATGATATGGAAATCCTTTTCCTTGTAGTTTGAGAGGTGTACGTTTCCAGGAGAAACTCTTTTTTTTTTTTTTTTTATTGATTTGCAGATGCTTCAGGATTCTTTCAACATTTCTGTACTGCAGGCAGTTGTAAAATTCCTATTAAATTGATCCTTGACGGAATATCTTGTTGACTTTGTGCTCCTTTCTGCTTTTGAATAGCTCTCTCGTGATTTAGGTGGACGAAGATGATACTGAAATTACTGATCAATATTATTGCAAGATTCAGTGTGCCAGATGACTGCAAGATTCAGTTGTGAAGGGTCAGAAAGCTCTAACCCAGAGGCTGGGTATGTCCCGCAAGAGTGCCCTGACTATAAATGCAATTTAACAAGGAAGGTGTTGCTGATAGGAAGCTGTTCATATGTTGACCCCAGCGAATAGTTAAGTAATCTGCTTGAAAGCAGTTAGTTTCAGAGGCGTAGTAAGTTAATTGGTGCGCTGTGCAAAATATTTTGCCGTATAATCCTGGGATGTACCTCTGCTAGTACCTGAAATGTTTCTGCAGGGGCTGGAAGAAAGTCCGTAATCTATTTATTAATCCTTTGTTCAAATGAAAACTGGTAGCAAAAGAGCCCCCCCAAACTGGAAGGGTGGTTTTGTTGTTTAACATACAAGATTTTGATGTTCAGGTTCCATCCCTGGTCCAGGGGTAGACCCAAGCAGATCTCTTATTCTCTACACATCTTTCTCTCCCGGAATAAAAGACAGATTATGATACTTGAATATCGAGTGCTATGAAGTTGTTATTGATCATACGTAGCTTTGAAGATTAAAAGTGCTTTGTTTTTTGTTTATCATGGTGCTTCTGAAGTCAGAATCGTGAAGTACGGTAGCTTTAAACACATCAGTAAAGTTGCCCGGAGTTCCTTTTTTGCCACATGTAACCTCCCTTTTTTAATCTTCTTTCTCTATAGGGTGAATCTAGTGATTGTACTGATCTAAGAATAAAAATGGGAGAGAGAAAATTGAAGCTTCAAATGCTCGGTCTCCCTTCTGTCTTGTATTATTTCCCTTCTTTGATCTTGAATGTAAAAGTAGCAATTTCTCTTAAAGGAAAAATACAAGGTTTTGTAAGAGATCCCTTAGTTCATCGTGCAGCCTTGCCTGTTAAAATCAGATGCATTTTGATAGAGAATTCTGTATTAATGACACTACTGACCATGCATTTGAGGCTGTGTCGTTAGTGGCTGAAATGACAGGCAAATTAAAATAGAACCGTTTGGGTTGGTTTCCCTTACAGCCATTCCCTTCTTACATAAGCACAAATACAATTTGTATGTTGTAAAGAAATAAGAATCTTCTTGCAGGCACATGTACTAGTTTCCCCACTTCCATCATTTTTAAATTCTCCCTGCTGAGTTCTGGGGAGGCCTTTTCTATTAAGGAAGTAAACTCTTTCTTTCAATTCCATCTGCGTAGTTGCCCACGAGAGAGGACTGGGAGTGCTCATATTGGAGTTTTTCTTTACGAGTCATGGAAAATCTTAACACCTTGTCTTGCGATGAGGTTGTAGGGTTTTTCTAACTTCCTGGGGCTTTATGCCTGTGAGAGAAAGGGAAGAGTTGCTGGAGTTTGTTGCCCAAGATTTCTCTCCGGTAACTATTAAATATCCACGCTTCCCGCCTCAGTCAAACAGGAGCTGCTGATGTTCAAAGCATCTGAAAAGATGGCCTGAGGTATCTGTCAGGATAAGTAAAAATGTTTCAGAATAAGTAGACACTATAACAAGGGCTTAAAAGAGGAAATACAGACATAAGGTTCATGGCTGTAATGACATGTAAGGCTTTGCTGTATCACACACTGAAGTATCTACTGTAACACACTAATGTGTTAATGCTATATCTAATAGCAGGTTTCTTTTTAAAACAAGTTTTAATCATGGACATCTCTTTTTGTCTTGCTATCGTAGTAGTTTGCTGCTTGATAATCTTTAGGATCTTGTTTTCAGCGTTCAGAAAAGGGTCGGTAATAATTGCAGATGTACTGAAAACCAACAGGCAGAAGCACCTGCAAGTCCTGTGGACGAAATGTTGATGTCTGGGTAAACAGCTTTTCTTCTGATTGTCCACTTAATATCCCTGCGGGGTGGAGACTGAAATTCCTTTATGTTGTCATAAAAGAGTGTGCATTGCAACTTTGTAATACCAAATGGAGTCTGAGAACACTTCAGGTTTTGAATAAAATATGCAGCTGGGAAGGTTTCTTACTTTACAAGCTAAGTCTGGCTTCACAACAGAAAAAGCCAAGTTTGTCATAGCTTTTTTTTTACACTGAAGGGCTTTTTTTGTCCATCCCCCTAAAATATCTGTGTACGTCCTCACTGCACGGTTTGTAGAAACATTAATATTGTAAAGAAGGCAGGTGAATTATTCCTTTAATTTTCTAGTATACGCTCTCTAATGTGCCCAAGTTGTGCTCCCCGCTAGTCACAGAAATGTCGACTGTCTGTTGTGACCCTACATCGTTCATGTATTGGAATGTCCCAATAATGCCACGAGTTGATTGGTTGAACTGCATTTAGTTTTCAAGAGACACTGTACTGTTTCTGCATGAGAGCGTGGTTTTGATGGATTGGAATTGTCGGGCTAAGCCTGAAATATAAAAGATTGCAGAAAGAATAAAAAAAAAAAGGTTCCGAACGTTGGGTAACGTACGCATCTTTGCAAGAAACGGTTTTCATTATTGTTGCACGTGGTTAAATCAGGCGGATAATGAAAGCAGGGCTTGTGTGCACAGATGCTGCTGGAAGGCCTTAATGAGAGGGAGATGCCAACAAGTACAGAGGGACTTGGAGGCTGGAAGCAGCTGTGCTGTGAAAGAATCCTAAATGAATTTCAGAGCTGATTAAGAATTAGAGATCAGAGAAGGACAGTGAATTGAGAGATTTTTTTCCTAAGTCAAGCAGGGACTCGGAGAAAGTCTGATGAAGTTTTGGCTCACTGGAACGAACAGCAGCCTCATTAAACACAAGAGATTAGAAGCTATTGAAAAGGAAAATCCATTTAATCTGTTAGATTTTTTGTGAAATAACACCCAATCTTTATACAGTACTTCTAAGAAAGTTAGAAAGACTTCACCTTCAGATGGTTAAACTCCCTGACACGTCCCTGCTAACGACAAGCTGTGTTCTTCCCATTTTGTGGTTGGGGCAAGTGATTGGTCAGATAATCGACTCGATGAAGTGCAGTGCGCTTCTCTTGCCTTTGTGAATGTCTGTGCGTTCCCAGGAGACGCGAACAACAATCTGCTACATCTGTTGTGGCACCGGGAGTTGTGACGGATGCTCAAGAGAGCTCTCGTCTTCTGGCGATACAAGTGATGCTGTAGCGGCAAGCTGTCACCTCGCTCGGTAGCCAAGCAGCGCAGTAAGCGGGATGGTAACAAGGTGAGGTGGGGCGAAAGCCGGTTTAGACTCAGTGTTTTAGGAAAATAAATGTAGAGGTCTCCAAGCGTAGAGGAAGCTTGGAGAAGTACCGCTCTCTACTAAACCCCTTTCTAAATAAATGCAGGATGTTAAATTGATGCTCTTTGAGACTGCATTGCACTGTCGTGCAGTCAGCCGGCTACGTTAGAATAGGGAAGCGAGGCAATATTTAGTCATAAAATGGTGTTTTGCCCATCCTGTTATCAGTAAGAAAATTCATACTATTGCAAAGATGCAAATGATGGCTTAATTATACGCTCCTACTAGCACAAGATGCTTTTAGATCTTTCCCTCAGACTCGTGTACTGTGCTAATTAACAGTAATCCAACTGGAGGATCCCAGAGCAATGCATCGGCATATTTTTTTCAGCTTATGCTGGAGCTCTTATGTTCTTTTCTTAAATAATTAATAATCATTACTGCCTGCTGTGCTGCGGGTATGTGCTAGTGATCTCAGATCCCAGCATATTTGCACCATTCCTGTTCCTGTCAGCAGCTTGGGTTTGCTCTTTGCAGAGGCTTTCATGTTAAGACCTTCATTAACTGGCAGTGGGGTATGGATTTCAGTGGCATCGGGCTTTGATGTCGTTAAGTAGCAAGCTGTTAAAGGAAGTGCCACCTATTTCATTACTGTGACTATTTTTATGCAATTACGTTAAATACCGAGTAGAAAACAGATGCATTTTACTAAGTAACGCTTAGTACACAAAGGATTTTTATCTTCGGGAATTTTATGCTTTCCTTGCCAAAGTGAGCGTTACTGGTGGGGAAACAAAATGCACATTAGTGATGGAGCAGGGGTGATGAACTTTGATGGCTTCTGTTGTCTTTTTAATTATTTCTTCAATTAACTTCTCTCTGCATTCTGTGGTTTTAGTCTGTTTCAGCCTGTCTAGGGGAAGGAATATTTTCAAATGCCCCAGTGCCCGAATGGATATTCCTCCTAGCTGGAAGTTCTCGGAAGATGGCATTTTCTGTCTTTGCTGAGTCAAGTTGTACTGAATTTTGCAGTGTCTTTTATGAAGTTTATCCCTGAAAAGCAGCCGTGTAACCTGTTTTAACATTAACGCCCTTTACCTAAACGGCCACTGCTGGAGATGTGGTGTCCTTGCCCCGCTGTGCAGGAGCTCAGGGATGAGTCTCACCACGAGGACGTTTGTTCGGGTAAGCACGTGGCTGACACCCCCTACCCGCGTCTCGCACCTCGCCCATCCCGACAGAGCTCTGTCGCCGCGGGGGTTCCGCAGCCCGCAGCGACAGCGGGGGGGCAGCCGATGAGTGCCGGCCGGCCGCCGCGTGGCCGAGGCCGGTGGCTGCTCTCCCGGGGAGCTGTGCCGAGCGCTCCTGCGGGCACCGCCCCGCAGCCCGGCCTGCGCCCTCCGCCGCCCCTTCCCCAGCGCGGCCCGGCTCCTGGGCGGGGCTCCCCGCCGGGCGCGCCAAATCCGCCCGGCCCCGCCCCTTCCCCGCCCGGCCCCGCCCCCCCGGCGGCCCCGCCCCGCCCCTTCCTGCCGGCCGGCGGGCGGGTGCTGCCTGCGGCGCCGCCGCTGCCCTGGGCGCCGGGACGCGGCGGGTCCCTCCCCCGGAGCCGCCCAGGCACCTCCCTCCCTCCCTCCCTCCTTCCCTCCCGCCTGGGGCCGCCGCGGTGAGTCACGGCGGAGGAGGCGGCCGCTCCGCTCGGCTCCGCTCCGCCGCCCTCGCCCGCCTGCCCGCGCCGAGCGCGCCCGGCTGCCGCCGCCCGTACCGCAGGACCGCCGGGGCCGGCCCGGCCCCGCACGCAGGTGAGCGCGGCTGCCCCTTTGTGCGCGGCCGCGAACAAAGGCGCTCGCCCGGGCCGGGCCGCCGCTCCGCCGGCCCCGGGCCCTCCGCGCCGCCCCTCCCCGGCCCGCGGCCCCCGCCCGCCCTCCCCGGGGCCCGGCGGCGGCGGGCGCTGCCAGGCCGTGGGCCCCGCGGCGCAGGTACGGGAGGTGCCTTCCGATTTTCCCGGCCTCGTCTCTTCCGTCATGCGGCACCCCGGCTCCCGGCGGCGCTGTCCCGGCCCGGCTGTGGCCGCGGCGTCGCGGCAGGTGAAGTCGTTCCCCCGGAGGAGCTGCGGAAGGTGCGCTGGAGCCGCGGGAGGGCGGGTGTCACGTCCGCACGCAGCGAGCGGGGCAGCCCCGGCCGTGGCCCCGGAGCCGGGCGGCGCTGCCCGGGGTGACACGGCGGGAGCTCGCGTGGGGAGAGGCTGCTCAGCCCGTGTGTGCGTGGTGGAGGCTTCGCTTGGAGGGGTTTGTGCCTGGACTGGAAATGGTGTGTCCAGAGCACCTGAAGCAGCGTTCCCTAACTTGGGGTACAAGTGGACGGTGTTTGTTGGCACACAGTGGTCCTGTATCCCTTGAGGAGACAGGGGAGAGAGGAACAGCATCATTTTCCGGCTCGGAATACATCAGTAACCCAGAAAGCAGATGGGAGGTGGCACTAGTTTCTGCTTAACACCCAGATGTGCTTTGTCAGGGTGCATTTGACTTTCAGGCTCGCATTTGCTTTTTTCTCAACAAGAGGATGTTTTGCTCTGTTGTATGTCATCTTTTATTTCACTGTTCCTCGTCTTGGCACATCGAACAAAATAAGCTTTGATGCTCTGCGAGATGAGAGCAAGACATTCTGCAGATGTAGTGGCTTAAGAAAAGACACAACCCACCAAACTCAAAAAAACCAAACACTGGAGGCAAGTGAGGTCTGTTTGTTCAGTCCAGCATGGTGGCAGGCATGTCTGAGCATTTTAAGAAAACAGTTTTTAAATACGTTTACAAAATAAAAAAAATTTATGTCTAGTTGTTGTTGGCCTCTGAACTTGCAAGCTGTCAACTTCTTCTGGCCTTGGGATTTTTGGGGCTTTTGTATGATGTGAAATAGCCTGCTGAAGGAGAAACACTATGTAAATAGTGAAAAGTGAGGCTAAGCCACATACTTCAGGAGGGTTCTTTTGAAAACCTGTGTGTTTAAGGTGAGGGGGCACAGAGAAAGCTATATATTACTTTTTTTTAAATGCTGGCCTATTTTCTTATCTGTCTAAAAGGTACTCTTTGCCTTCACAAACGGATTCAGCTGGAAAATGGCAGCAGGTGCATTCCAGATACTGTTAGCTGGAAGAGCATCATCTCTTTTATTAGTTCTCTGGCATCCTGGTAGGAATCAGCAGCTTTTTTTCAGTATAATTTAAGTTTGTTGCTAAATGGATTTGCGAGCTCTCTTGGTTGGTGCGGTACATTGTAAGAGTGTAAATCTCCAAGGAAGCACATAGGACTGAAGAAATGCAAGAGCAGAGGCCGTTCTCACCAAGTTACCTGATAACTGAGTGGCCGAAGTTTTATAGTTTACCCAAAGTTGCTTCAAAGCAGTCGTTCACTTTAGTTCATCTTACGCGTTGCAACAGAAGTGATGGGAACTCCTGTAGGACGTCAGCGTGCTCTTGGGGAGCTTTTTGACATCCAAGTGGGAAGACGCCACGATCTTCTCTAGGAAGATTCCACCCATGGCCTCGTAGGAGTCATCGCAATAATGACGTACCCGCTTGGCACGGCTGCCGCTTGCCCAGATGCCAGTTTGCAGTTGGGTCCAGAGCTCTGTGCGCCCCACGGGCAGCGTGGGCCTGTGGGGAAGAGGGCTCTTTGCTCGCTGTATGAGTTGAAGCTTCTGTCATCTCAACAAGAATTGGTTAATACTCATCCGTTTCACTAGATACACAACATAACCGTGTGAAGTGTTCAGGCTGCGCAGAAAGCAAGTCCTAGATCCCAGTTTCGTGGGAAATCCGTATCGATTTCTGCTCTCTTCCGTCCTTTGCCATTTCCCTCCTTCTCTTGCCCACAGTTTTAGAGTAATGAACTACGTATGAGGAGAGAGAGGTGTCCAGAAGAATTTGGGGGTTTTTCTAGAGAAAACCAAAAGTGAACTGAAACCAAACCTCAACTTCGCATTTGCACGCGTGGGCTGTGATGTACATCAATTGCTGGAAACTAACAACCGTCTTGGAGTTGCGTAGAGGCGAATAAAGCGAACGTCTGAGCGTGTTCAATACGGTGAAACTTCGTCTAGGAAGCAACTTGTGTGAAGTCACTCTATTTATATTAGCTTAATATGAGTCTTCTCCATAGTGTTTGTCATCTGTAACCAACATAAACAGTTCTGATTTTTAGTAAGTATTTCAATGTGTGAGCTGGCTGTTGACTGCAAAGCATCCCTCCTGAGCATCTGACCTAGTTTTAAGCATCGGAAACGCGCCCAAGTGCTGTGCATGCGGAGAGGCGTAAGGCTTTCGGAGGCTGCTGTTGGATAGACTTGGAGCCACTTTCAGTAAGAGTTTTTCCAAAAGAGAAGGATTGGGTATCTTCAGAAACCTTTCCCTATATGTGTCTGCAAAACCGTGTTTCTTTTTACTGCAAGCTGTCATCAGGTTGGATTTCCTGCTGAAGTGCAGCGAGGACGGCAGCAGCTGTGACAGCTGCACCACCCCGCCGGGTGCATCCTGCAGAAGCCATTGAACCTCGTGTTAGTGGTTTTAATTGGAAAAATTGTAATCCTAATTCCTAATAAATATGCCAAATGCTTATATGCTGGTGTAAGTGTTCTAGCTGGAAGGTGGTTATAATTCAGTTTTCAGGGGGTGAGAATAAATTACATTTTCTTCCATTTCCGGATATGTTAGTAGTCACGAAGGTAAAGCTGGTGGATCATGTTCTTTCTTTAAGCTATCACTGTGATACTTCTGGAATGGTGTGATGGGATATTCATCCAGAAATAAACCTTGAGTTGTAATACGAAAGCTGTCAAGTGTTTAATAGTTTCACACTGCGCCCTCTTTGAAAAAAGCACTTAGTCCTGTTTTTCCAGTAGACTAAATGCAATCTTTCATATCTTGTGATATTCCCTTTGAGAGTATACTTAGATTTTTTTATTTGGTGTCTTCTGTGTTAAACCATATAACCAGAAGCCATACATAACCGTAATGCATTTTAAAAATAAATTCTTATTTTAATAATTTAATAATTTTATATTTATATAATAATTTAATAATTTAATAATAAATTCTTATTTTAAAAATAAATTCTTATTTTTAAAATGACTTTCTGCATCACCAACAGCAGTTTTTTTTGTTATTCGGTTTGAGAATTCAGGTTTGCTGGAAAAGTACTGGTATCCATTAATTTAACTCTGGCAAAGCTACTGCATGTGTGTACAAGTGTGGGAATAGTCCCAGGAGGTGTTTTATGTTTTGATGCTGATGTGCACTAAAGATGTACATTGGAATGAAAACATTTTGTCACCTACTTTACATCCTTAGAATGTTGGCAGTCTAGTGGTCTTGCTTCTAAGTATTTGGGAGAAATGATACATACTAAAAGCTTTTTACCAACAAACTTAGTTTTGTTTAGTAAAAAAACCTAAACACTTAATTTACTGTTGTTGATGCTGTTGTGTCTCAGAATGAATGAGACTTACAATTCTTTTTCCTTTTCAAGAGCCGTGTCCTGTCCGTGATCTTCGACTGGTGTAGGACCAATAGACCAGCATGAGCAAAACTACGGCGTGTTAATAGGTGAGAAGAAACCAAAGGTCAGAAAAATAACCAAAGCGTGTTAGTTGGTAATTGAATGAGAACACTCTCCTGACTCTGGAATTTATTTTCAGACCTGGTGTTGGGGAGGCATTATGTAACTAATGTTGAAAAAAACGAGGAAAATTATTTTTTCTGCTCACCGGGGGTGATTTGACAGGATGTCACAGTGCTTGTGTGTGGTTTAGCTGCCAGGTTGAATTTAGGGAGTATAATCAGTATTTCCAAGGTTTTACAGAATATCAAATGTACTAAGCCTATTCTTTTTAAGAAATAATGTCTCATAATTATTAATGCCATTTTAAAAACAAGCAAGCAAAGGAACCTCGCAGCCTAAAAATCTCATCTGGAGATAAGCTGTCATGAAAAAAAAAAACCACTAAAAACTTCAACTTCTTGCGTTATTGGAATTCCTGTAACTGACTAAATGAGCTACTGATTCGGGAACAGAAATGGAGCCCGTAGGTTCGTACAAACATCACACTTGTCTCAGGATGTTCTGGTTTATTTCCTGCAAATAAGTAGGCCAGGGATTTTGTTGGTTTTTTTTGAAAGTCCATTTTCTGTTAGGAGGGTAACTAATAAATCTGGAAGCAACTTAGGCAATCGACTTTGTTTATGGCCAGGACCAAGCTCTGAAACTTTCTGACTCAGTTTATCCTTCTATAAAATTAGTTGACTGCTTCACAGGAATGGTAAGATGTTTAATTAAAGTGTAATTGCTTCGCCTCTGAACTCATCCAGCTTCTGATTCAGCGCGCACCGAAGTCAGTGAGGAGCTTTTAATTAATTTCATTGAGCTTTAACTAAGTACACATGTACGCGCACCCGTGTGCGCTTGAAGGAGATGTGACCTAAATTTTTCTGAAAAGGAGCAGTCTAAATACCGAGACGGTTTAAGGCAAGCTCCTGATGGAGGACTTGGGTAAAAATGAGAAGGGGATAGTGCAGCTGCCGTGATCTCTGGTGCCTGTTGCCATTCTAATGTAATTTTAATAGAGTTTCTTAAGTTGGAGTGTGCCGGATCTTATATGGAAAACCAAACATTTCGTTGTGTGCTGGCAGCTTGCGCAGTTGGTCGGGGAGGCAGTATCAGACTTCAAGATAAACACAGTTAACTGAATGTTTATGCAAAAATGGTCAGCAATAACACTTAAAATATAATTAACTTTAAGAGTTGGTGCCAGATGGAGAAAAATAGGAGCATTCACATCTGCTTAGCTGGGTTTTTTTGCAGGAATGTCTGTAGACGCCAAATAATACTCATTGGTTTATATGGAATCCGTGAAAGGTTTTGCTTAACTTCAGAGGTCAGAAACTTCAATTTTATTTTTTTTTTAAACAGAACTTTTACCACTGAAAATTTGGTCAGCAGCTACGGGGGACTCAGCAAAATAAACCTTTCACAATTCCCGTAAAACTGCAGCGGTTTTCTTCCTGTTCCACGGTTGTGATTCGCAGTTCACTATCTCTTACAAAGCGTGTTCTAAACATTAAATAAAATTCTGTGTGCGTAACAGCGTCTGTGGGGAAATGCAGTTTTGGCACCTTGTTTTTCACACACCCGTTGCACAGTTTTGGCACCTTGTTTTTCACACACCCGTTGCATTGTTCTTTTCTTGGTAGCTGCAACTTTTTTGACTTAACTGCTGTGAGCTCTTCCCTTTCGTTGAGACACTAAATAAAATGAAGACGTACTGCCATTCTGCTGACGGTTTGGGAAGCGCAGAAATCCGTCTGCAGCTTCAGTAATTCTCTGTCCCTCTTCTGCCTTCAACTGGCGGTTGCTGCGCGCGGGCCGGCTCGTGGAGGCTTTCTGACGCGGTCTGGAATCTTACAGTAGTTTTAACTTGTAGAAGGATCAGCCTTGTCTTCAGCATTGTTGTTCATCATTATTATTGGTGTATATTGGAGTTTAATTAATCAAAGTATCGGTGCATCTGCATGGTGTCCCCATTCTTAGGGGAGAGGTTGTTGTTTATCCGGTCAACATGCTAAATTTTATGCATGTAGGAGATGTTAAATCAATCAGTTTCAACTATTTAACTTCTAACATTCTATGATTCTATGATTCTATGATTAATGTCGATCTCTGAAGAAATTAAACTTGCCACACAATTCTGCGTGCAGCTTCCCGTGCAGCTCAGCTTGGTTGCCTTTAACACGTGTGCGTTCTCAGTCTTGCCTGCGATTCTTCCAGTTTTCATTGTACTCTGAAATTAATCTGTCCCAGCACTGATTGGGACTTGATATAACCCTTCAAACCCCCCGTAGTCAGTAACTGGTTTGTGTCCAGCCCGCGGGTGTGTGTTTGTGCAGCAGTGCCGGAGGGAGATTTCTGCTGTCAAAGCCGTGACCTCATGCAGGTTTGTTTCACAGGTCAGGGCTAACGTAATTAAGGTAACATTTGGAATCGTGGCTAGCGAGGAAGGAAATTGCATCACTGTTCCTGAGAAATAGGAAGTCTCTTGAAGGCAAGATTTCCTTCCTTGTAATCCCACTTTACGAAAAGATAGAGAAAGCAAAATGTCCGTGGTATAACCGGTGCTTAGTTAGGAATTAAACTTGTGAATGTTGAAAGTCGTCTCTCAAAATAGACAAGGATTGTTTTTTCCTTCCTCCTCTCTCCATCAGATGTCTCTACAGCATGGTCTTGGGTGGTGACCTGAAGAAGGTAACAAAAATCCTTTTCTTTTGATTTCTGTTTTTAACAAGTCCTTCCGAGAAGAGAGGAACTGGAATACTTTCGCACATGCGATTGAAACACCTGTTCAGACCAGTTTATGAGACGCTGTGGAGGGAGGGTCTCAAGGAGTATTATTTTATGAAAGTTCTAGGAGCAGGGGTCCCTTGCTCGTATTATCCAGTAATGTTAACGATCCAAACAGATCACTGAGGAGGCAAGGGTTCAAGATGATCAAGGAATATAATCATATTCAACCAATAGCCATTAACTCTTAGTTCAGTTTTCATCAGAAGCTATTACTGAAATAACTCTTTTAAATGGTTTAAAAAATTGAACATACTTGGATTCAAAACTGAAACGACCTCTCTGCCTTTTCAGTTATGCAGAGCATCTGTGGGGAAAGCAGGACAGAATGTTTTTATTTTTTTTCCTCTCTTAAGAGGCACAATAAGTAGGTGTCGTAAGGGAGGTATTTATCGAGTTTTACAGCAGGTTTTATTGATGGACGGGGCCACGAGAGTGTTCAGGTTGTTGTACTCAAGAACTATTAACGTGAGAATCTCTGCTCCTAATGCTGTGCTTTGATATAGTATTGCAAAATATTCAGATCCTAAGTAGCCACCAGCCTAGTAACAGCTTATGTTTTAATTGCTTTAAAACCCCCCTGACTAGTTAACCACAGTCACTCCACTGTAAAAGATCTGTAGGCATTTTCAGTGTAAAATGTGTATGATCTGGCATTAATAGTGTTCAGATGTCAGTATAAATTATAGGGCAGCGTAGGTCACGTTTTCAATTGGAAGCTGTCTCTAACATGCCAGGCAGCTGCAGAAATACTGCGTTGATGAGTATCAATGGCATAAATATAAATGTAATGGTGCTTGGGTGAGTGGAATAGGGAAATCCTTGCCGTGGGTATTACTTGGGACTTCTGCCACTTCTGGTTGAACGTAAGAACGCAACGTGCTTAAGCTGTGGGGAAGTTGGCCACTAGACCGCAGGCAGTTCGACTTCAGATGTGGTCCTTCTGTTTTCTGGGGGCTTTTACTGCATGCTCCTAAACTGAAAATAAATGTTACTGTTATTTTAAAATCCTTACAGATACTTATTGGAATTCTGATTTTGAGATGGGTCTGTGACGGGTTAATAGCGTCACTCCGGGTTTTGTTAGTTGACTGAAACATCAAATTTTTCTCTAGGTGTGCTTGAATTTCAGCACAGCTCAGATTCAAAAACCTGAATACAACTACGGTATTAATGGGTGGAAACGCACCAGATCCTGAAGAGTTGCTCCGTTAGCGCCACTGGTAGTTCTGAATGCGAGCTTGTTCATGCCCGTTTCTGTTTCCTCTTCCGTGTCAAGCCACCTGAGAATTACGGAAGAAGGCAGAAAGAACATCCTGCGTATACACATACTTGCATCAAATTTGACGTTGTACTCTCTTGTCTAGGCATGGTGGGCTTATTTAGGTTCATTGTGAAGACTGAACTAATTTCTTGCTATCTACAGTCAGCAAGTTCCTTATTGCTGTTTGTGCTTCGTGAGGGTAGGGTGTTTGTCCTTCGAGTTAGTTTTTAGCCTGTTGAGTTTCGCTGCTGTAATACAAATGGCACTCTCCAATAAAACCCAGCTTGAATGCTGACCACCAGTCAGCCTTCAGAGGGTTGCGAGTTTGGCAGAGCTTCTTTGAGAACGTGACTTTGGTCTTAAAGGCGATTGGCGTGGCAGGAAAATGAAATGGCCACAATTAATGGTCTCGATCTTCCCCGTGCGTGGTTGTGTATTGGCCTTGGTTCAGTTTGTGCAGTGATCAGAAGAGACGTGCTGCAGGAGGCTCTGTCATCGGTGTCAATAATTAATAGTCCAAAAATATGATGCCTCATAGGTGGAGCTGTTGTGCGGGTACATATTTGTGCGATGTGTGGCGTGCCTCCCGTATAAAATGGAATGGATAGGTTGAAAGTCATTTGTTGGTCCCTGTAAGCTGTTGATAATTTTTTTTGCCTCTCATCGGTGCCTCGTTTCTTCACTGGATTATGGTTCAAATTAAAATCAAACTGTCAAAGGCGATTTCGTAAGAACAGGAAAAAGCACCTCAAGTTTGTTTGTGTGACGGAAACTTCATTTTCCATTTCTGTAAAAATAGAATATTTTCGCAGAGTTCCCTAGGAAGCGTTGCCGCGTAGTTTTGTTGTGATGATGGGTGCGTAACGCTTTTTACAGCAGTAATCCTTGTCTGGGCTACCTGGTAGTTAAAGCCGGTGGCTATCTGTCATTAGTGCCCGGTTGCCCATCTGGGAGGTTTGTAGCTTTGTTATAAAGCCGGGAAGAGGTGCCTGAGCCACTGTGAGAGGTGCTGACGGTGGGGACAGGAGCAGCGCCCCACAGCCCAGCTGTCGGAGACCACCTTGAGTCAAGTATTGTAACGTTCTTTTCGAATTGTTTCTCTGGCTGGGCTAGAAAGTGTGTCTAAATCCTGTAGCCAAGTGGTGTCACTTCCTAAAGAATTTTTGACAAATGCGCCTTTGAAGTGTGAATACCTTTGTGAAATGAAAAGTGGGTTTTCAAGGTTTTGTTGCTGTTACTACATTTAATTTCAGATACTTCGAGTTGACTGGCGTGAACTACCTCAAAACCTGTGCTGCCTCTTTTAACTGTAGGAAGCATGATGGATGTCTTCTCTTTGAGAGATTGCTGCTGTGCTGCAGCAAAAAGAATAATCTGGTTTGTGTGTGCCTGAAGGTCAGGAGGCGAGCGTTAATTTAATTAAAACGGTGATTGTAATGGTAGGATTTTTTATTTTTTTTTACCGTTAGCTTGAGTATTGATTTAAGATGTGGTTCAGTATATTGGGAAGCTTCTTTGACTGCACCTCGTGATTACTTTTGAAGTTCTTTTTGAAGCTTTTTTTCCCAGCACTGAAAAAAAACCCCAAACCTACTTGTTTTCATAGATTTTTTTTTCATGCCTGCATGGCAGTGTTTTAGTCTTTCCTGTTCCCCTTTGAGAGAGAGGACTGTCAAGTTTTGTTCGGAATTTAAGTCTGATATACAAGAGATGCAAACGGACCACTGCAATTCCAGCTGGAAATCGCCCCAAGTGTGACACTGGGGTTCAGATAAAAAAGATACTACTGAACACAGAAATGAAGAGGGAGAAAAAAAACCCATTGTATTAAATATTGAAGCTCTTGCTGTTCACCTATAAATAGGTAGCCGTTATGAATTCTTCATTGTCGTGGCCCTCTGGAGATGGGAATTAATCCAGTCTCCAGCTGCCTGTGACTGAAGGTCATGAGTCAGACTGAATTAGAGGAAAAATTTGTAGCAGGATTTCGCAGACTCTGGTTCCTGACTTCAGGCTTCAGGCTCCAGCTTGGAAGGTTTTTAGGGCTCTGGCTGTTCTCTGTAAAATGCCAGGTGAAAATTAGCAAGGCTCAAAGGTGCGGCATCGCCTCGCGCTTCGGAGCTTCCCAGTGTGACCGTGCTTTAGCCACTGAAGCGCTCAGTGGCACAGGAGGGGAGGCTGATAGCTTAACCTTGGCTAATGATGTCGTCGAGTTAAAGGACCTCTTCCTGCTGGCTCGTAACTCCATTTGCGTAGCGCAAAGGAAACCTGCAGCGGGCGCTTTTATTCGCCAGAACTCCTTATCTGAGCTTTTCTAATCCTGTCCCGTTAATTGAGGTTTTTAGCTGCCTTGAACAGAACCAGCCAGATTCAAGAAAAAAAATAAATTGTAGCTGAAGTGACTCCTGTTGGATTTCTTTGGGGTGTAACTGGAAATGATACAGGATATTCGAGGCAGTCAGCTGTGACTTACATTTTAAAGAGCTTGCCAGGTGGCTGCTATAAGTACCCTAAATTATTAAGATTAAATATGTAAAATACTACATTTACTGACAGTTTACTGCTTTTATTTTTGCCTTTTTTTTCCCCCTTAATTTAGGCTGTGTAAATTCCTCAGTTTCACTTTGTTTTTTCCCATACCAGTAAAATGTGGATGTTAGGAATTTCAGCATTATAGAGGACTTCAGTGTTGGGGGAGACATGTAATTTGAAGGGACAAAAGCTTGTGTTACTTTCTCATTGCATTAAATAACGATGTCTTTAAATTTAAATGGGATGCTTAAATAATTTGACTTACGCAAAATTTACAAGCCTACCAGGGTTTCGTGTGTCTTATTTTCTTTTTCTATTGGGATGTGAATTTTTTTTATTTTTTTTTTTTTAGCGGGATGGCGGCAAAGGAGTCAGAGTAGTTCAGAAATTCTTTATTACGCACCCATCCAGCAGAGAAGCCCTTCCAGGTTTTGAATTCACAAGAGTATAGGCTGAAGTGAGGGAAATAGAGTTACAAATCTGTAATTTTCAGTTGCTGTGTGCTGGAATCCTCCGCTACAAAAGCATTCAATCAACACAGGTCTTGCCGGCGAGCTGGAGTTCCTTAGGAGCCATTTCCACCTGTTCATAAAACAAACTACTTAAACTGAGTGCAAGTACAGACTTCTGTCTAAATTTTTTTAGTGGAAAATTAAAAATATTTAATCCTCTTCTGCTTTGGTAACGTTACTTGCCAAGTAGCCCGGCTGGTTTCTGGTTTAGACGTACCTACATCTGCTGCCTCTGAATCCGTGTCCAGTTTAATCTCCTCGCGAATTTGCCGCCTTCCTAGAAAGCGTAACTCCAGTCCGTAGCGTTCTGTGTGGAGCTGGTCCTTCCGTCCTGTTGCAGAGAGGATTGCTTGTCCTCCCTCCGCAGCCGAAGAGGAGGCTTTGGTGGGCAGGTGGATGGGGTTGGCGCGGGGATGTCGGGCGCACTTCGCTCTGCCCAGTCCACGTGTCAGGCTTTGCAAAGCAGAAGCTTTCCTGTGCTCCTGGCCCGGGCAGCGCGGGGCGCAAGGGGCTGCCCAGCGGGACGGCTTTGCCTCTCGTTTACTGACCAACCTCGTTTACTGCTTGGGAATGGGAGGGGATTTCTTCACCTCGAATTTATGGCTTTGGCAAAGCTGGGCTGGCAGTTTTGGCTGCAGTATCTAGATCTTTGTCATTTATTATTCTGTCTCATCATATTAAAAATAAATGAGAGCTGAATTTCATTCTCTGTGCCTGCCAAACAAGGGGAAATTAGGTGACCCAATTATGTCCACTTGCAGTGTGTTGGGTGCAGCAGGACAAGCTTGTAGGACTTAGTCTTTGAATGTAGTTTGAAGAATGTAATCATTTCAGACTAAAAGTACGGCTTTTGAAATGCACGGCTTAGTCTTTTCCGTGAGAAAGGAATTGAATAATGGCACTGGAGAGCAGAGCCATGCGTACCTGCGAGATAGATAAGGTATTGGCAGCCCAGACTTCCCTGTTGGCTTCTGCACATCTGCCTCGCCCCTACCTGGAGAGACCAGTTCCTGATCTCACAGAACAGCACGTTCCCCAGGGCTTCATCAGCCTGTGGCAGCTCTCCCTTCGGCACTAGTAAGTCAGGGTATGATTACCAAAAATTCCGCTGAGACCCCGGGATTTCTTCACTCGGGCCAGTAAGTATCAGGGGACGTGTAACTGGGCTTCCCAGCAGCTTTGACCGTTTGCTGTTCCGGACGCCCGGCTTTCCAGCTGAGTTCCCTTCTTGCTGTGGGCATTCGGTCAGTCCAGTGCGTGGTGGTTCTTGTTTTTCTATCTCCCTGTCTGGCTTTTAGTGCTGAAAATACAGATTGAAATGTTGTCTTTCAAGGAGCGTTTCTCAAGTGCCATGTAATAGATCTGGCAAGAATAGGTAAATGAATTCATTCAGTGTTTTAACTATAAACAGTAGGATTCATTAGTGCTGTTGATAAAAGTTGGTTTCTGAGGTATGAGATGTGCACAATTTGTTTTTATCTTCACTCATCAGCTGACAGGCAACTGCCAGCACCCTGCATTTGGCGTGTTGCATCCTGATGCTGGTTCAGTTTCCTTATGCTGTTGTAATTCAGTGACAGGTACTTGAAAAACATGTTTCTTTTCAATTACTGTGCCTTACATTTTGCTTAAAAACTCATTTAACCCAGCAGTATTTGGGGCCGCAGCTTGATCTCTCAAGTGCTAGAACCTAAAGCTAAGGTTTAGACCTTTTTCCCTATCCCATATGGACATCTCTGAACTTGCAAACGTTGCTTCCCTGCTTTTAAGTCTGTCTGTGGGTTAAAAAGTACCCTTTGTAGCAATCTCTGCCCCAAGTGTAAGCCATTGTAAGGAAGTAGAGTTATTTAGGACAGAAGGATAAGGATGGATTGAAACTGGAGTCTTTCGTTTCATTTCCATGGTAAAGGACCTCACATGGTTTTATCTGTTCGTAAATCCTGGCTGGGAATGTAAGCCCGTCGGCCCAAGAAGCATTTTGATGGCAAGATTTAGAAGTGGGGTTTATGTTCTTGTGTGCTGCTGACAGCTAAGGTTTGACAGGACCTGGTGACCAGGAGAAAATCTGAATCTTGCTTTCCATGGCAGAGGTGCTGGTTGGTGTGAGGAGCCCAAGCAGCTGCTGGTAGTAGCTGTGTAAGAGGGAAGTGAGACAGACCTGCCGGAGTCCTGCAGCATTAACGGGCTAAAGGAAGCGGTCGCCATTCCTTCAGACAGAGACAAAAAAATTGAGCATAGGCAAAATAAACCATCTTCTGACCTTGCAGGAATAGAAGGCGGACAGAGGTGAGCAAAGACGCAGATTTCAGAGCTGGTAGGTGCAACTGAGGCAAAGAATTCCCTGACCTGGAAAATGCAGGAGGGATGGATCGTTACGTAGCACACGGGTCTAGAAAAGCTGGGGCTTTTGGGATGGTGAGCAGAACTCAGGTAGTAGTGATTCAGTTGTTCCTCAGCTGTCTTGCCAAACTTTCTCCTATTTTGCAATTCTTCCACCCCCCAAATACACAGTTGCAAAATATTTTTAGATCTTATTTCTTAGGGTTCATTAGAGATGAATGTGGAAATGTTGGTGTGTAGTTGCAAATGTTCCAAGTGTGAGCTGCCGTTTCGATTCTCACCTGAATTCCTCTGCATTTATAGGGTTAGGAAAACATCTTTCTGGTTTCATTTGTGTTTGGTGTTAAATATAACAAGTGCATCTCTGAAGCGGTTACCTCCCGTGCTCTAATCCTTTTCTCTAGGAAGGAGTTCCCACAGTGACCCGGTGAGTATTTGTGCAGTGAGGAAGGGGGCGTCTTTGAAGTCCACAGAAATGAGAGCAGCAATTAGTTCCTGCAAACGGTCCTGGTGTCAGGGCTGTAGATAATCTTTCCTGGGACTGCTGTTGCATATTTAGAGGGCAAGAACAGTGGGAACTAATTAGTGAGGTAGGGCTTAAATAATCTTTTCAGAGCAAGCAATTTCTCCCCTCTGGAGAGGTGAAATGATTCTTTTAAGCCATTGATAAGACTCAGCTGCTTCCAACACTTGTTAGTAAGAGGCGTTGCAGAGAGCTGGGCGAAGCTAACAGGTATTTTGCGTTCAGCATTTTTCTGATGAACCTGGTGCACAGAGCAGCTGAGTAGCTCTGGCCACTCCTGTCTGGTTTCCCTGCCTAGTAAAGACATCTGCGTGGGGTGGCAAACAGCCATGAAAGAAATTGAATTAATCCAGATCTGCCTTTGTTTTGTTGATCACAAAGAAAAAAATAAAAAGGGAGAGAACATCTTTGGTGAATTGAAGCTGGACTTCATTAACAGATGGTGCAGGTGTGCTTATCTTCCCTCATCAGAAACTCTTAATTATTGCAGGTGGGTTGGACTACATGACTTTTAGAGGTCCCTTCCAACCTAACGCATTCTATGATTCTAATTAAGTACAGCAACTTACACTACTAATTACACTGTTCTAGCAGGGATGCTGCCCTGAGTAGCAGGCACTTGCTATTTTATTGCCCATTACAGAGGGCTTGAACTGTCACTTCATCTGTGAGATTGAGCTCCTTGTCCTAGAGGCTGATGTGATGGATAGGAAGAGTTATAAATTCTTACCGTGCTCTGATACCCAGTGTCAGTTGTAAAATAGATTCAGAAATACGTCATGTCTAAAAAACGAAAAAAAATCTGTAACTCTTAGCTGCTGTTGAACAGTGAGGTTGGTACGAAAAATTCTGTGCAAAGGGTCTTCCAGCCCAGCTTTCAAGTGCCAGTCTTTGTAATTGCTATATTCACGTAACACATGCGTACTTGAAAACAATAATTTTGGTCGAAATCAGCATACTTGACATTTCTCCCTAGTTCTCTGCAAGTCTTCGGTAAGCTACGCCTATTTATTTTTTTCACTAGAAGGAATTACATGTCATCATTCTTGGCTTTTCCAGGGAGTTGGGTTTTATGCTGAAAACTTCTTAAAGAATGCAAAGCTCGAATGCATTCCATTCTGAAGCGATTGGGAATGTCATTGGTATGGTCGGGGCGTGAATCTTGCCGATGAAGAATGGCTTGACCTTTGAAGAACTTATTCTTTAAAACTGAAAAGGGTCTGCCAGCTCCCGACGAGCCTACAGTTTTATGAATTTTGGCTAAACCGTGTTCTGGGGCAGACTGTGATTCGAAGCATGTTGGACTGAAGGCTCTTTCTGGTGTTCAGCTTTGTGTATTTCTGTAATGCTTTGCTCATTTGTTTTCACAGGGCAGTTTCCTCACGCATTTTTTCCAGCTACGATCATTAATCGGGACTGAACACGCGGGTTATCTGATCTTCTGTGGTTTTTAGAAGCAGGTACGTTGGCAGGGAAATCTGGTGGTTTATCGGTTGGGGGCGGCAGGGGATGAAAGCCTCGTTCGTCTCTGTGCCAAAAACAATTGTAGGGTTAGGGAAATTCTGCTTAAGGAATGTTTTGTTACGTATAGCCTATGAATGGAGCTTTCTTAAGAAAGCAGACCTGGTAAGTACTTGGATAAGATTTTTCAGTCCTTTGTGAAGGTGGGTTGTGCTGTCTTCTGGGCATCGACTGGTTTGTAAGTGGTTTTTGGAAATTTACTGATGTAATGATATAGGCTGGGTAGTTTTGTCATCCTAAATGATGTCTTATGACAGCTTCGTGTAACAGGGACAGAGATGCTCAAGTTTTTCGTGCTGTGGTCTCAGCACTGTCTTAAGACTTCTGTCTTTTCACTTTCCTGTCATCACGCAGAAGCTGTGGTGGCCGAGGCTGTCACCCAAAACAATTGTGCAGTGTTTACAGAGCAACAGCACTGGCTCTTCAGTCTTAATTTACCTCTTTACACCTATGTTTTGATAGCTTTTGAGCCAAATCAAGTGCTTTTTCCTGGTGTTGCTTGTCAACTTTGTGAAGCAAGCATTCACTGAATGGGCAGGCTTGAGTATTTTTATCCTTCCTGTTAAACCAGGAGCTTCAGGAAAAATCTTGGCTGACATTTGCTTTAGATACGAATTTCTATCGCCCCTTTTTAAAGTCTGCAAAATTAATAAACAAGTGGAAGATTGTTACAAAGGCAAACAACAGATAATGACATGTATAGAGTACAAATCTCTTGTAATAACTGATGTATAATGATGAAATGTGCTATTCCTGGCTGGCCTGGGGGCAGCCGCGGCGTTCTCTTGGTGCTTGTGTATGGTGCCACCTATTGATGGATATCCCATATAATTTATTGTATTTTTAAACAATAGGTGTGTCCTCACGTTTCGGGTTTTTGCTGAAGAAAAGTGCTTTGTCACCTTCCTTCTTCAAATAAAAATATGTAAAAAAAATAGTATTGGTATAATATTCAGAACCCATGACAACGTTTCAGGCTTACTTGGTATCTTGATAAATGTTTAGTGTTTTCTCAGTCTCTGGACATGCGTAACTAAATATCTGCTGCTCTGTCTTATTTTGTTCACTATTTTACTATTGACATCACTTGTCAGCACTCGGTAAATTACACTGTGGAGTATATGCTTAGCAACAATCCTATCTGCTTGAGCTGACACTACACAAAAATATGGGATTGTTTTACTGATTATAGCAAAAAAAAAAACCAGACAAGGATCACCTTGCCTGTTTACAGGCTGCAGGTTTCCAAGCCAAACCATCTACAGCAAATCTGCGTAATGCACATCTTCCCACTGCGAAGTTAATCGAGTGGGACTGGTGATAGAGCTTTTTCCACTTTTTACTACAGTTATCTTCATGCGAAGTAACGTGGGTGGTACAGCCTATCCCAGCAGCTGCTGCTGCAGTTTGCGTTGGTCGTGACTCACTCAGGAGGGCCTGTGTGTAATCTTAAACTGCTTCCACACCCAGGTTACTTCCCCCTAAAAGTAATAATGAAAATAAGGTGAGGGGAGAGGTTGGTAGTGACGGCAGGAAAACATGACATGGAAAACAGCGTGTTTGATCCTGCCGTGATGCAGTCTTGGCCAGACGTGGCTCTGCGAATGACAAGTTTAGCTGTTCCTGTTTTTAAGGATTTCCCTGGTGAAGCGTGTGTTTCCGTACTCTGCCAGGCTATTAAGTGCTCTGGCAACTGGTGAAAAATAGCTAGTTTGGAAATCAAACTTTTCCTGTTTTACCCCATTACCTATTTTAGCTTGTCTTTTTTCTGATCTTCTGTCTTCAGGAAATCCAGGAGCTGGCAGGAGGGGAATGAACCGTGAGGGCGTCCCCGGAAAGAGTCCGGAGGAGATGTACATTCAGCAGAAAGTGAGAGTCCTGCTCATGCTGAGGAAGATGGGATCAAATGTAAGATGCGCTGTCGTAGCCTGGATTTTGTGACTTTGCAGACAATTTTGTAGTGACTGGGATAGTGGTTGCCGAGATGAGCAGGTGATGGTCTGGTTTTACTGCTGAATTGTTTTAGCAGTTACTGATTTAACCAGTGATTTGTGCTTTAAAAATATTATGAGGCTCGTGGTGCCGGAAACTAAATCCGAGCATCTGATCATTTCTATATATACCACAAAGCTTTTTGTTATTGGAAAACCACCAGAATAAAGCAACTGTTTTACTGCAGCTTTGAACGTATCCATGAGTGCATGATGTCCCGGTTTGCTGCTGTGTCCTTGCTGATGGTACAGTTTGCACAAATAACAGTTGATTAAACTGTTGAGTAGTAGAATAGAGACAACTGTGACATTTCTTCTTGGGCTGTGGGAGATGATATCTTCAGTCTGTCTTCGTTTTCTTTTGTGCTGACTGACTCTTTCTGTATTTCCAGCTGACTGCCAGTGAAGAGGAGTTCTTGCGCACATATGCAGGTGTAGTGAATAGCCAACTTAGCCAGCTTCCTCAACACTCGATTGATCAGGGTGAGTACTCGACGTGTTTGCCTTGTGCTTGTTAAATCTGTGAGAACGCTCTCAGAGAACACCGAATCAAAGTTCCTGTATTTCTGTAATAATATACCACCTGCTGAAACCCGTCCTGCAATCTGAAATACTGCCTGCTGTAATCTTTGGGAGAGAGGGAGAGTGGTCTGTGCTACAGGTGGTTTTATTTTAACAGGTAAAGTCAGTCTTCTCTAAGATTTGTTAAGATGAAGAGCGTTGTTAAGCACCTTACTCTCCATAATAGCTCAAGACATTGGTGGCCAGAGTACCATGAGCTTCCTTACTCTATGCTATAAATAAAATAGAAATAAATTTTAACCTGACTGATATTTTGCTGTAGGTGAATTTAGTTTCAGCTGTTCATAGGTCCCTCTAGTTCTGACTGTGTCTCACTCTCCTCAGTATGCATCCTCTGCATAAGATGACTTTCATCTAAGTTTTTGTATTGATTCTTCAGCTGGACATCTGTGCTTGAAAAGGAGTAAGACTAGGGGTGGCAGGCACTTCCGTTGTGTGCTTCAGACTGGGTGGCTTAAAATGAAATACCAAGTACATACGGATTTCTAAGGTAGCAAAGCGATTTGTCGTGCCTATGATAATTTAGTTGCTCTGACTTTAGTTCCTTGATAACACTTTTCTTACAAGTCAAATGGCATCATCTGGCAACATCTTTTGTTTTCCACGCTGCCGTGAGCGTGGAAGTGCAACATTACTATTTCAGCAGAGCAAGAGGGAGAGTTGAGCAATAGAAGGAATTTGTTTCCCATTGCATTCCTTTAATTTGCACAACCTAATTAATTCCCAGACAGGGGTAGTAGACATGAAACAAGTTTACAAATCTGCTTTGATTTGTTTGGATTCCCATTAAGGGGATGAAGTACGTGCTGCTTCTGTGAATTCTTTTGCAGAAGTCTTAGTAAACAGTCGCGTGGTGCTGCTCTGAATCTCCTAATCTCTTCTGAATCCCCTTCGCAGGCCTCGTGCCAAATCACATTCGTAACTTAGAATTCGGTATTGAAAGAAAATTGTGGGACTCGAGTGCCAGGAAGAGAACCGAGTTGAGCAGAAATTTAATATAGAGCTGAGGCGTTTAGAAAACCATTAGAAACACAACCTGCACAAACTTGCTCTTCAGTTTTTAAGCCTGTGTGTTCATTCCTTGCATAGCTGGGAGGTTGGTGGAGATAGATATACTTGCAGATATTGGCGTGGAATTCTTAAACTTTTATGCCGGCCTAACGTGAAGATTTGCTGGTTCCTTGACAAAAACTGAGGTAAACGTATTCAGTTAAGACTGACTGTCGTGGTTGCAGCTGGTGTTTCTCAGCGTTGCCCCTAAAGTGGTTACATTGCGCACAAGGAAAATTTATGCTGAATTACCTGCGCTTTGTCCAAGAAGAGATAATAAGAACAGAAATCCAGATACTTCGTACAGCTGTGCTCCTGCACAGCTTGATCTTTCTTGTCTAAACTGTCTGGTTTTATTATCTGTAAAATTATATTTTTCTCACTTTGAAGAGGCCTTTGGAGACTCAGAAACAGTTGGATTTTGGTATAACTTTTAAATCAAGAGAGCCAGTCTAAGGTGTCTGCTTCTAGACTCACCGCTTGTGCAACGCAGGAGGCGTAAGAGCTTCCTGCATTGTTCAAAAAGTTGTCTTGTCCCATGTTGGAACAGCTGCTAACTGATTTCTCTGTCATCATTTTCTTAAGACCCGTGGAGATTCTTAAAATGTTGTCCATAGGGATTTGAAGCTCTCGCTGATGCTTGCTCTGATCTAATCTGAGACACTGCTGTCTTTCCTGGGAGATTTGACCCCACAATCTGCCTTCGATCCTCCCAAATTATAATTAAGGGAGTGATCTGACCGTTAAGACTTTTTTTTGGTAGAGGAAAAAAGAAGAAAGAAAATAGTAAAATATTTAGAGAGGTGAGAAAGGTTGTTGGCTCTCTTCATACTGTGATGTGCCATCTCTCCAAATGAAGTAGCGGGTTGCGTGGAGAACAAATGAAAATGAGGAAACCTGGCCAAATACTTCTTCCTCTGGAGGACGATGAAGCTGTAGCGTGCTGTAGAGACAGAAACAACAACCATTTGTTGCTCAGGACTTCTGCCCGTCCGATACGGTAACGTCACTCTGCGCCGTGATGGCTCATGCAGCGGCACTTGTCTGGCTGTGACTTTTGTTATATCCTGCAGCTGGTGGAAGAGGATTAGGAAAGCGTTGGGAATAGAGAACACCCACTGCAGCATCTGATGTTCGCTCTCCAGACAGGTTTCATCTCCACTAGATGGCATCGCCTTGTGCTGGAAGTCCCAGCCCCAGGTCCGTGCTCTGAGGTACTTCTGTGTGCTGAGCGCCTCAGGATCCCAGAGAGGAGTTGTCTTCCCTATTTTTCTGCTGTTTTCATTGAATCTTCTCTGGGAAAATTTTATATCTATATATAATCTATGTAAAAGGTGCGTTATTTAAGGAGGAACGTACAAAGAGTTAGTGTGTTAGTGGATTGCGTGATCTTCTCTTTCAGTAGTAGGACAGATTGCTCTCACCCTAGCTTGTCCCAGACCTATCTTTAGAGTCATTCTCTTCCAGCAGACACACAAAAGGCAGAAAGCTGATTTCATATTCCCTTTTTGTTTCAAAACAGGAGTGACATTCTTGGCCTTAGCACTCTGAAAGCTTTGTTACAGACCTGAAAAGTTTTGTGTCACTTAAAAACTCTGTAGTCTGACTCCAGAATTGCAGGAAGGACATTTTGTTCCTTTTTTTTCTTTTTCTTTTTTTCTTCTGAGAGAAGTGTAGAGGATGGATGGTCTAGAATTTTAAGTGTTTCACACCCGCTGTTACAATTTTTGTGGGTTTTTTTGTTATGCATTGATGAAATGCTGTCTTAGAACAGCTGGCTGGTGGCCTTCCAGTAATTACCCCGAGGTAGGACTGCTGAGCTTATCACTGCCTGGTGCTCTCTGCTGGGGTTTCTGATGAAGATCTGTCGACTTCTCTGTCAGGTCTGTCTCTCTGACCACAGGGAGTCACTGCAACCTCCATGTCCAGTCTGTATCTGCAGCAGTGTGACAGTGCATTGTAGAAAGTTTACACTTGTCCTTGCTGAATTCAGGTGCTTGTGCCATAAACCTTCAGTCAGCCACTATTAATAACCATATCTCTGACATTTAAAATTCCTCCATGGTACTCTGCTTGCTGTCTTACGGCCCAGCAGTAGAAATTAATTGCTAATTTTGATCAAGACACAGCTTAGAAGACCTCTATAATTTTCAAGCAAGCCTAAAGCCTAAGACTGCCTTTCAGTTTCTGCTTATTTTTACAGGAAGGGGATAAGTTAAACTCTTATTATTTCACATTTGCTTTCAAAAGAATTCATCATTTCAGACGTACAAAATCACCGTGGGTTAGGATTGTTGAAAGATCTCCTTTTACATTTGGAACATCTTCACTCTCGAAGCGTCTACATTCTCTGCTGTTGAAGTGAGCCTTGTTACCCTGACAGCAAGCTCAGAGTTACTCTGATGCCATTACTGAACATCTCTGTGTAAATCAGGCAAAAATGACATAGGCTGTGACACATCAGGTTGAAATTAGTATGAGTTCTGAACCCTTTGCATTAAAAATACATTATCCATTGAAAGGTGAAGTGCTAGAAGAGGGGAGAAGATCTCAGTAGTTCAGGAAAACCTGAACAGCAGTAAGAAAACTCTAAATGGAAGTATTCACTACTTCAAGTTAGTATTCATTAAGAGACTAAGCATTGTCATGCTCTCTTTTTTATAACTGTCTTATTTTTTTTATCATCACCGTAATGTTTTTACCAGCTATGTGAAAGGGCAGGATGTAGAGCGTTGTTACGTACTCAAGGAGCGTTTTAGGTGGCGTCTATGAGTTGGTTTTGGTTTTGTGGCTCCAAATATAACTGAGGAACCTGAGGGCATCTCTGCTCAGCCAGTGTTATGCTGGAGAGTGGATGTAATCTTGAGCTGTTTTGAGATGTTGAATATTACTCTTCTTGCCTGCATTGCAGCAAGAACTAACCCAGCTCAGACTCATTGGGTTTCTTGAGCTTGAAATGATGAAATTAAGTCTTTCTCACATATTTTTAATCCAAGCAAAGTGCAAGTTCTACTCATGGAAACATCTGCATTAAAAAAAGCGTGTTTCCTAGTTCTTTACATTTCTAAACGATGGGCTTGCACTTGGCTTTCGAAGCCGCTGCTCTGGCAGATCTGTAAATGGAAGCTGTGCAGCTCGTAAGCGTGATATGTGAATTATACTAAGACCTTGGTGCTTACAGCTCGGTTGTTCCTATAGCAACAGGAGTGTCGTGCTGGTTCCTGAAGAAAGCTGGTCCCTCGGGGAGGGCAGAGCCGAGATGCAAACACGAGCCTTGGCTGGGTTAGACGCGTTCTCTGGATGGCAGGGTATTAAAAATGAAGCCAGGCTGCTCGCGGAGCTAAGAGGGGAACCGCGCTCACGGAACATCAAATAAGGATGGAGAAGTGGAGATAGAGCCCTTCTCAGTGTCGTTTTATTCTTTTTGAGCATAGCGCTTTTTTAACGTGCTCTTCCTCTCAGCAGTGCACGTTGCGTTTTCAGAGTGCCCAACTAGGGTACTAATACTGGGAATTTCAGAGAAAAGTTCATGTTTAGAAGATCGTTGCTGGAAGGTAATTGAAGAAATGTGTCCATACAAAGATCTTGAGTGAAATAATTTTTTTTTTTTATTTGACAACCTTCAGAAATCCATGAAAGGCTTAACTTTCTGTTCTGTAAAAGCTTTTTGGTTTTAATTAAATTTGCAGGTGACTATAAACCGATCAGGTGTGTGTATCTATTAATAGTTCAGAGAACACTGGAAATAGCAGCTGTTAAATGTGTCAGTTCACATCTTCCTTTGTGTTCAGGTGGTGCCGTTTTAACCCAGTTTGTACCCTGCTGGTTTGATCTCGCGGTAGCCGAATCCTTGCTGTGGAAAGCAGTAACTGTAGTCGTTTTGGTGAGATTTTCTGAAACTGAGGTGAACTGGTGAGCGGTTGCGTGTGCTGAGCTCAGTGGCTCTCTGCAGTCTTTACTGCTGTGCAGGGAAGGCATCTGACCTTCACATCCTCTTGCCTGGCTAAGACTGAAGTCCAGGTGGAGTACGAGAACTGCTAAATTCAGCAACCCCAACAACTGCAATGGGAACAAAATTGCAGCAGGATTTCGTTGGAAAGTTAGTGGGGTTAGACTGTTGCTATTGCTTTTTAAGATGGGTCTACCAGTTAATTGTTGATTTCTCGGAAGGATGAGGGTGAGAACATGTAAGGCAGAGGTGGGTGAAGTACTTGCAGGTTGGAAAGTTTGTGGCAATGAATGCTTCGCTCGTGAGAGAGATGAGGAATATTTTGTTGGGTATGTGTGAGTCTCTACTTCAGTGTAGAAACGTGTGCCCAGAGAGGGGAGAGCTGTGGAGAGAGAAGCTGTATGCACAGAGTGCAGAAGGTCAGGTGTAAATGTGCCTTTTTCATTGTTCTATACATTAATTACTGGAAGTGCAAAGCTCAGTGAAGGATGTGCTAGAAGTAAACACGGTTCACCATCCTATTGTCTTAGTGGCAGGCGTTTGGCAACGTGCAGCTTAACTTCATAACCTGTGCTCTGCTTTTTTAATTATTTTTTTTGGTACTTGATTAGAAAGAAAACATCCGTTGTGGGAGCCAAGTAGGACTGCAGCAGAAGCTCTATTCACGAGTACTTTAATCCCTGCTTTCCTTTCACCACGTCGAAACGCCTGCTCTGTTCTCTGGAAATGTTTGTGTTTGTACATGAGCGCAGGCGGCTGTAGAATCGCTTAATGAGCAGAGTAGTTAGGTGGCGTTCATTTAGCTCTGGGTAGTTTGGGTTGTGCAACTGGAATTGAACAAAACCTGCTTTTGTGCTGGGAAGTGTGGATGCGGATGACCTTTTTCTGGACCCAGGTTTTTTTTGCTACAGGATGTCTTCAGAAATAATCATGCTTCATGAGTGGCTTCCAGAAGGTCGAGAGTATCTCTTTTATTTGCATACTGCGCCCTTACCCTTGTTCAAGCTCAGTAGTGAAGTTTTCTGTTGGGTTTTCAGATCGTTGACATGCTCAGCTGCAAACCAGTAGGACTTAGTGCCCATGGAGATGTTGGGGCATCGGTGTAACTGATCACTTGGCTTATGGACAGGAATATTTATTCCCTTTCTTACAAGTCCCCTGAACAAACTGGTTCCGGATCTGGGAAATAAAATTACCTTTTATATCCCAGTCAAGAGTCGTGGCGCTTGTGGGGAATGGAGAAGCACTGAATAACAACGTGTCTGTTCTGTCAGTGAAAAGAAAAAAAGGCCGCGAGGAGCAGCACCGAGAGGGCAGCGACACGTGTGTGGGAGTGGCTGGGCTGATGTCCTCTGGGAACCATCAGTCTTGGGGTGAAGTAGATGTGTCCGTGCTGGCGTCAGATGTGATAGCCTGCAAGAACTTCCCACGTGGCTGCTGTTACTCGGACAGAGGATGTCTTCCTCTGTGTAGTAACGTATCGCCTCACTAAGGAAAACTGGGCGTTTAATGTGGGAATAAAAGAAATCAGCATAGGCTTGAGTCTTTGCTGCCAGGTGTTGTTCTGTTGGGTGTTGTGCCCTCGGGTTACCCACCCACCCACTTGTCTACCTGGAAGGTAGTGTTATCTTGTATTTGATAAATCAAATTGTCTTTCCAAGGCAATTGCCTGAGGCTCCTGCATGTGCTGGGTTGCTTGTAATTCCTGCAAATGAAAACATTGGCAGTTCTAGCAAATAACAAAAGGAACCGAGGAGGGAGCCAGTAATAAAACTGTCCAGAATTGTGTATAAAATCCATTCTTTACTAATCTTATATTAAACTCTACCATGAGACCTAGAAATATGTCACTTCCAATCTTCACCTCTTTTCTTCTTCCTTTCTAAAATGAATAGCTAAACCCATTTTTGCCACCTCTGGTCTTCACTGCCATCCCGTTGGTTCCTGAGGGTTGTTTTGCTGCTCGCTGGTGTGTTGGGCAGGGCTTTCTAGCTTTGTATTGCCATCAGATTTCATTAGTATATGACTACTTGTCTGTTCCAGCATCGTTTATGAAGGTATCAAGTAAAATTGGTGCAAAGGCCTGTTGTTGAGATGGCACAGCTGTGATCTCCTTTTCAGCCCAATGATTATCTTTTCAAACACAATCCATAATCTTTCCTTAATGAATCGTTTGGCCACCTTGGCTCTTGTGCTGATTGCCCATCTTTAATTAAAAAAGTACCATATGGGAAACTATGTATTATAAAGTGCTAAAGAATGTGAGACAGGGACCATGCTTCTTGGTGAAGTTACAATTAAAAAAACCCCAATATATGCAATTTGTTCACAAGTTCAGGTAACTTTAAAACTGTAGTTATCGTAATTACCTTAGGGGTAAAGCAAGGGTGCTGCACACTGGCTGTGCCGTTAGCTTTAGTGCGAAGGACCAAAACCTTGTATTCCAGACCTGTTCTCCATCCACTCTTGTGCTTCATCCTTTAGGATGCATGTAACAGTAATTCACTAATATGGCAGGTATTTTTTCACACTTTTATACTGTATTCTGTATTGTGCTCTAGGCTTTTTCCTCCTGGTAGAGCACTGCTTTAAAATTTGACTTCTGTTTTCCTGTGGTATTGCCCAGCTGCATTTCTTGTCCTCCCTTCTCTTTCCCTGCTCAGAGGCCGGGCAAATGGCAAGTCGCGGCCACGCCGGGATTGAAGCGGTGGCGGGTGGGCGCGGGAGCTAGCCGAGTGCCAACCTGCTCTCCCGCGATAGCTCTTTTGATCGTGAAAGCCGAGAGGAGCTGCAGAGTTCCCGGCATCCCGTGTGCCAAAAGCTATTTCTGCTCGTCATGTGTTTTGAGCGGCTGCGTGCGCTGAAAGCTGGAACTGTTCGGGACGGGCAGAATTTCCGACCCGTGTGTTTAGGGGCTTGTGGGGTTAGCTGGCATGAGATTTCTTTTTCTACGAGAAACTTGTAAGGATGCTGGGAAGAATTTCTTTCGTATTTAGGCTGTAGACGGGGGAGACTCCAGGAAAACGATCAACATATGTTAAGTAATCCAGCTCATCTCTTGTGCTGCTGACGTGATGGGTGCCTGGGCGGTTGCTAGGCTACTCCAGCTGCTCCAGCTCCTGGCAAAGCCACTTGGGCTGTAAAACGCAGGGACCTGCCTTGTGCTTCTCCTGCTTCCTTAATGCTTCTGAGTGTCGTTGCTCCCTCCTTTTTAGCGTAGAAGGGTTTTTCAGAATCCTAGCAAATAAAAATCTTTCTTTTTTTGTAGAGGCTGGTAGTTCTTGCGCGTTTTAAAAGAAAAAAATCAACACGGCAACTTGTTAATTCAGAGCTGGATCCTAGTGCTATATATCATTTATGTTTTGATCAAGGCAAAAACAGTTTGCGGAGGAGATGAAAAGGGAGATGACTGCAGGGCTTCTGAGTGTTGGCAAGAGAGTACATCAGCAGTTTTTGATGTAGCTCTATAAGATAAGGGTCCTACATATGAAAAACAAACTGCTGCGTCCTTCATGTTGCCTCTTCTGAGTACGTATAACAAATAAATTGTGAAGCGTATAAAAATGTAGTTGCATTTCATAAGCATTGTGATTTAGTTTTTAAGGACCTTAGCAAGGGGAATTTACGACTTCTCCCTCTTTCTTGGCCACTCTTCCTTCTATACTGCAACTAAAGAGCTCATTAGATAACTGGGAAATGGAACCGTGTTACAGATGAGGAATTTTTATTAGTCATCCTTCTTTTACCCTGTATGCAGGTGTATAGGCAGAAGTTGCTTGGGGCACAAAACTGAAATCTTCTCGATATGCTTCAAGCAAAAGACTGGAGGTTTTTTACATGCTGATGCTCCATCCAAGTTGAATTTGAACTTTCTGAACCCCAGAAAGAAAATTCTACAGAGCTGCTGAGTTACCTGAATGGGACAGCCAGTGTGTGCTGCCTTTGGTGCTTCCTGCTTGGCTGTCTAATCCTTTAGTGGAAGCTCTGAAGGAGAATTTATTAAACATATTGATCCCAAGCAAGCAGAATTCATGAAGGCCAGAAGGGTCACTGTGGGTCCCCTGTTGCACTTAAACAGGATCATTTGAATGGAGGAAATAACTTTTAGAAAGTCTATGGGCCGTGACTGGAGAATTCATCATATTTTCTGATCAGTTAGATAAATGCTGTTAGAGGATCTACAGATGAAAGAAAGTATTTACTTTTATCCGACTTTCTAGGGGATCAAATTTTTACCAGAAATTAAAAATATTGCACTCAGCCCTTCAGGGTTGTTTTGCAGTTCTTGTCTAGACTGGAGACAGTGATTTAAACTGCGGCTTTGACACTTGTGTGTGATGTATTTTTATTTCCGTGTTGTCCTGAAGACATTTCTCTACGTGTTAGGCCATGCTCTATAGCTAGGGAGTCCAGAGAGCAGATTTGATTTTTTCCTGAAGATCTCAAGGTACCTTTTTTGGAGAATGAGAGCTTAGCGTGGCGTGTTCTTTACAAGCCTTTCTCAGACATGATTCTCAAGCCATTCAGGTCTTTCTGCTCCAAATGCCCACTCATAAGACCACACAAGCTTGCAAATACTTGGAGATGCTTATAGGAAGGTAATTAACATCTTTCTGTGCTCAGGGGACATGAGTTTTGATGGTAATTATACACAGTTGATAGCATCAATTGAAAAAAAGAAAAATCTAATAACTGAGAAAGTCCACACACTGAATTCTTCTGGAAAAGATTTCTTCAGGCTAAGGATGAAAGCATTGCTTAGCAAAGCTCTGTCTGTTCCCCGGGCAAATGGAAGCCTTCAGCTTGAAAGAAAGTGCAGCACTTCCGTTAGAGAATGGAACATTTTCAAGCCATGTTAGTTCATAAAGGATGTTTTAAGTGATTTTCAATGGGAGGGAGAAAAAAAAAGGCAAAAGCCTTTCAGCTGGCCTGTTAAAACAATTTTTATTCTTAAAAGCAAAGAGTAATGAATATCTAGATGTAAAGATAAAGAATATTTAAGCCTCGCTTTAAAAGGACAGTGTGATGCATAGGGCAGCACGAGTTTTATTGAATGGTTGAGTTCCTTGTACTTCAGAGAAGCTCAACAAATCTCTTAATGCGGTGCCAGAGTTTATGGGGAGGGGGGAAGATTTTCTGTACATGCCTGTGGTGACACTATGAAATATTTTTTGTCTTCTTTAAGTCTTGCTTCTTAGGAATATCCCAAAGCAAGGAATTCTTGGTTTTCTATAAACCAAACTGATTTCCTTAGGCTTGCAAAAGAACATTTTAAGTCTACTGTTGAAATGTTTAGACCACTTCAGGTTCCAGTCCCAGCAAAATAGGAAAATGGAGTTTTCTCCTTTTTCTGTCTTCTTTTTTCCTTTCCTTACTGATTTTACGGATACGTAGAGGGACAGCTCGGGTGCTCCATTTAAAGGAAGTAATTGTGGCACGCATTTTCCTGTATCCCTTGTTCTTCCAGGTGCTGAGGATGTTGTGATGGCATTTTCCAGGTCAGAGACAGAAGACAGAAGACAGTAGCTCCAGGATACCTGAACACCACAGAACTGGAGAGGACAGCGAGATCCCTGAAGACAGAGGAGGATGGCTGAGCATTAATAAGTTCCTTTGCCCACCCTAGTTGTTCCTTGGTACTCCTTCTCCTTTGTAATTTTGTTTCCCTTTGCCTAACCCTCGGAATGCGGCTCCCTGCCATCTCTTCCTGTAAGTTGTTGCTGCTCAGCTGGGCTGCGTTAATTAAGGACAAAGCTAAAGGTGCATTTTTGATTGGCTCAAAGGGACAGGCTGTGATTGGCTAAAGGAAGACAATTTTTCAAACTTGACCAATGAAAACCTCTTATCTCGCGTTTTATTTTATATTTTAAAGAAAGTCTCTTGACATCCTGCTTCTGAAGAAGCTTTTCATGCTGTGGTGCTTATTTAGGTCAAACTTGTGAATTTGGAGAGGGTTTCATTTGGCTGCGTAGAACTGGAAGCAACGTGTGGTTGTTTGACAATGCAAACGCTTTCCCTTCAGCTGGCTCGCAGGTATTTTGCTGACTTCAACGTTTTCATTGCAGGAAGCTGATGGTTTTGGTGCATTGGTTATTTCTTTATATTTCCTGAAAACGGCAAATGTGCTTTGCAATATTTATTACACCCACACTATAAACGCTTGCTCTTGGGGGTTTGGTTTGTTCTTTCTGATTGGCTTCGAAATCATGGGTTTGATTTCTTCTTGGCTGCAGTGTTTCTGATGCAATCAGTTTTTCCACGCTCATCCGCTCTGTGGCCTCAAGCTCTTTTGGGAGCGCGTGTCGAAAGCGTATTTAGTTCCATAAGTCTACCTGTTTAAGCTGGAACACGGAGATCAGCAGCCGCGCTGGGCGACTCTGCGGGCTCCGCTGCGACCTCCTGGGAGCCCTGGCTGTTCAGGGGGCTTCTCTCTTTGCTTCTGACAGAGGAGCTGTAGGTGTTTTGCAGGAATTGCAAGAAGGAGATCTATGGCTGTGACGTGAATTTGCCAAATTTGTATAGAGAATATGTGAACTTGTTTAAAATACTACATAGAGTTCCACTTTAACCCTTTAACTGCTGCACAAGACTAGCTCTCACGTAAGGAAAGAAATAACGATTATTAACTTAAATCCAACTTGCACTGGGCTTTAATAAACATAAGTTTCTAGTCACTTGAAAAATTGTACGTGGTTTGGCTCCTTGCAACTGTTCGGTGATACAGAAATTATCCGGATCCTAAGATAATCACATTTTCTTTATGCACTGTTCCAAAAGGCAGTAGCACTGCGTGAATAGTGAGTGTACAGGTGACACTCAGGTTTACTCTCTTAGTAGTTGCAGGGTCTTAAAACACACACACAAGCGCATTTACCAACTGAAAAACCTGCAGTGAAATTCCCGAAGAGCACTGACTGCTCGGGAACCTGCACATACAGTTTCCAGCACTGCTGCCGAAAGCCTAGCGCTTCGTTCTCTTTCGTACGCGGGTCATTTTTACAATACTTCTAGATTTTCCTGTGGGTTGCACTGACTTCGAGATGTTTCAAAATCTATTAAAGCAGAACTCCATTCACCTGTTCCTGGTTCCTTCCGTGTGGTTGTTAATTGTTCAAAGTAACAATTCCAGAATTGGCCTGTGACAACACGACCATTTTCATGGGAAGAAATTGCGGTGACATGATGCTGTTGTGGTCTCAACATGGGGAAAAAAAAGCTTGAGAGAAACCATGGAATGTATGGAAAAGGAAGAAAAAAAACTTGTGAGCACAAGGAGGGAAATTATCTTGAGCAAATAAATCCTGTGTAATGACAACTGTACGTGTATTTATGAGAAAGATCCTTTTGATTCCGTTGCAGCTTCGTGAAGATCAATGCGAAAGTCAACCTTTTACCCCTGCTTGTTGGGGCAAGATAAGAAATTTCTTTATTAGAATAAACCAGGAATGAGCCCAAAAGATTCCTTAAATTTTGACCTGGCTGCCTAAGAGGCACTTTGACTTCGGTGCAAAGGGGGGCAGCCCTTAAAGGGTTAATTGGAGGGGATACGCGTGTTTCTGGCTGGAGTGAATGGGCTGGGCTGGGGTGGCCTGTCATTGTCAAGCTAACTGCATCCTCCCTGTGTATCTACGGCATTTCTGAGCTGTTAAATCTTTTCAAGGAGAAAAGTGAAGTGTTTATGTGGTTTAATCTTTTCACTGAAAATGTAAGTGTTGGGAGGGGGGGAAATACAGTTTTTAATAGCTACCCTTGTTTCTTCTTGATTTATTGTACTGTTAAACCGCCCAATGGAAAATCCTTGCTTCGCCTTTGTGGAAGAGTTGCGTGGAGACTCCAGACTTGGGAACCTTGAGTAATATTTTGAGAACGATATATTGAGAAAAGGCCATGTGTTGCATAACAACACGATTTGGGATTCAGAAGATGACGGCTGTGTAGTCTCTTGGGTGTATTTGTGCTGGCTTTGTTACCTGTGTGCTCTCCCCTTCCCCGCTGGGAATTTCTTTAAACCGGGACTGGAAGATGTATTATAAAAGAATTCATATATAAATCAGTGAGAAAGTAGTGGAGAAGGGGGCTTTCCAATATTGCCCATGAATTGTATTTCTAAGTATTTCTCTTCTTGCTATGAAAACCAAATCCCAATTACCATTGTGGAGCCAAAAATGCACACAGCCTTTGGGTGGTCTTTGTAGCACACCTTTAGATATTCAAAACGTGCTGTTGTACTTCTCTTACCAAGCTTATCGTCTCCCGTCCCTAACACCCTGCGTTTTGCAGAGCTTGAGGAAAAGATTTAGAGCTGAATCAGATGCTCCTCTCGTCTCTCTGCAGACGGGAGCAACTGCTGTAATTGCCAGTAGGTCATTGTGTCTGTGAGCATTGCCCGTCGTAAAGGAAAATGAGACTCCGCCATTCACGTGGGCCTTTAGATTGGTTCTCCCAGGTCCTAAAATAAACCCTGGAGTAACAGACCGTGTGAGCTGGTGGCACAGCCCCGCCCTGGAAGGAGCAATTGCCTGAAAGAAGCTGGACCACAAATAAAATAAAATAAGCTCTTCAGATTCTGTTCCTATTCAAGGTGAGTAGTTATAAGTTGTATTCTCTTGGCTGTTCAGTGGCCTGTGTGCAAGTTTCTAATGCTTTACCATTAAATCTGTCTCAGTTCCGTGAGGTCTCTCGTTCTAATTCACCAGCAGCCTAAACAGTTCTGGTGAAGGCTAAAGATTAAATGGCCCGTGAAATTCAAAGACTCCTGTCACCCATAGAAGAGATCATCCTAAATAAGACTTCAGGGTCATATGTGGGATAAATTTCTATAACTACTGAGAATCAGTTACAAGAATAGAGCAGTGTCATGTCTTAAAGTTATCAGTGTTTTATAATGCTGGAGAAGAAAAAAAAAAAGAAAAAGGCCAAAAGTTGAAAGCTTTGAATCAAATATATATAATGTGTGTTAGAAATTATTGTATGGAAGACGTACTGAGTGCCTGGGCAATGAAGGGAGTGTATGATTTGAAGAAAGATCAGTCCTTCAGCTTTCTTTTTGGTCTCTTGCCTCCCAAAGGACTGTGTGGCAGAGCTGGCTGCAAAAAATGGCTGCAGGGCACGGGGACCAGCAGAAAGCACCAGTGCAGTGAGAGCCTTTTCTGGAAGTTTAAGAAATCTTCAGTTGTGTTCAGTCTCTACAAAAGAGAGTCTTTAGTGAGTAAACATCTCTTCCTCAGTTATTCATCAATATTAAGAAGCTTTGTAAAAACTACAGAATAGTTGTGTTAGGTGTCGGAGTAACAGGAACGCTAAAGTGTTGCGCATTTGCTGCCTTGGCGGGGTATCTGCTGAACGCGGTTGATTTTTTTCAGTCAGCTGCCAGCGATGTGGTGTCTACGCAGAGCCTCAGCATCAGCCCGTTCCACCCTCAGACGGAACTGAACCTGTTTGTTGCTCAGGGCTGCAGTCCGAGCGAGGTGTGTGAGGTGCGCAGGGCAGATCCTTCCCTGGGCGCAGCATCAGCACAAAGTGAAACGTATTGTTTAATTTCTTTTAGGTGCAATGTTTCCATCTGATTTATTTCCTGTCAGTTAGGCTTGGATTAATTATTTCAATAAACTTAGGCAGTATGAATCACCTTGCACAAAACTAGCTTTTAAGAGGGTTAAAAGGTGTCAAATTTGAGTAATTGTGAGCCAGGCGTAGCAGTGATGGGCGTTTGCTGGACAGACCCTTTTCCTGCGGGTGTGGCGTGATCAGTTTGCTGTCAGCACTTGCGTCTTGCAGATTTTGGATCCTGGGTATCTGAGACATCTCCAGAGCTGCAGTAAGTAGGTCACGGGATTGCTGTGGTGCTTCTTCCAAATCTGCCTTAGACTTGCTGTGTAAATAGCGCAAGTCTGTACAGAATTTGCACTACGGTTTCCCTTAAGCCTCCTTGTTACTGATGCTTTCCACAGTTTTACAGATACTGAAGTGCTGCGTAACAGGGAGGAGCGGTGTTATTACTTACCGAGGTAAGAGAGGAGCTTGGGTCCGTTCCCTTTCACACTGTAGTAGGTTCCCATACAAAGACAGAAAGCACCTACGGTCTTGAGCTCTGCATTTTCTTTGCAGCTGATTTGCCCTAAGCAGAATTCCTGCAGTATGTTATGAACAGCCCGGCTAGTTTCCTTTGTAGCCTCAAGCACTTCAATTTTGGGGATTGTTTATTTTGGAAAAGAGAAAAGGTTTTTTTTGAAGCTTTATAACCTGCCCTGCTTACAAGCTGCCTCGTGTATCAACATGAAATAGTTACCTGCCCAGAGCTTTTTGCTGTCTTGACATTTTCCAAGTTGAATCTCTTTGCTACTAATTGCTGATCTGTGACCAGAAGCCCCTGAAACTCGGAAAATAAACTTTCAGCCCTTGTTGAACAATTACAGTACTAACTGCAACCCAGATGTGCATTGATGGGTCTCTGCCTTTCTCTGGGTTTTCACCAGAGATGCTTGTTGCTGCCCTTCCCTGCTGCCGTTACCGATGCTGCAAACCCTGCAGGGTCACAAGATGATCTTGTCTGCGCCCTCGGTGGCGGCAGCAGCTGGGGACACTCATGCTCTCGCCATGTGTTGTGCGTGTCAGTGCTACACCCAAGTTCTCTGGACAACCCCCAGAGGAAAAGGCCCTTTGCCCACTCTGTAACACAGGTGGTTAATAACTATTTTTTTCCCCCCAAGGTTGTAAAATACTTCTGATTAACCTTATTAGTGAAGTTGCTTGAGCTGAATCCTAAGGTTATGCCTGCATTCAGAGTTGAGAGTCTTACAATACCAGGGACCCAGTTAGCGAGATTTATGTTTGAATGGGTATTTAATAGTGTTCTTGGCGTAACTGTTACAGTTTTAGCCCCAAGCAAAGAGTTAGCTCCCTGTGTTTTACTCGTGCTGCACACCACGTTTGTATAGCAAATTTCAAATCTCGGAAGGAACAAATCATAATGAAGTTATTCAAGCATGCAGAGTTTGCTGCTTACACCGTAGTCCACATGTAACATAAACCACATTCCCATTTCGCAGTGAAGTGAAAGTAATTTTACTGCTCTTCTTGGCTATGGCTGTAACTCAGTGCTCTCCTGATGCCTGCAGTGTTCCAACTGATGGAAGAAACAAGGGTGATTGTTCTGAAGATTCCTTTCCTCAAATGCGGGGAATCTTGACATGAGTCTGGATAATATAAGTTCACATCAAGGCTTGATGTAGAGATAGACCAGAGTAAGAACGTGGCTCCCAAACCTTGCTCTCTAGCTCTCCTGTCTGTAGGGTTTTGTTTTAAGCTGCCACAGAGCTCAAAAGTTGCTTTTGTTTCCTGCCCTTAGTCTGTTCCTTCAGAGGAGCTAAATGCATAATTGTGGTCCAGGACTGCAGAGCAACGTGTGACTGGAACTGAAACATTGCTTAATCGTGTCTGGTTTGCAAATGGGAGCCCTGTGCTCAACTACAGCGGCAAGTACGGCCCCGAGCTGGGGTAGGACTGTGATGGTCTCGCTGCTTTGGCACTGATGGTTTAGGGATTTGCTTTTGGGGTTTTTTAGTTATGTAAAGGGAAGGAACCTCTGTGATTTCAGAGAAAAGGTGGTGCTTCACAAGAGAAGCAGCTTTGGATGCTATTTATTACATACATCTATTTGTCCCGTGAAGTAGGAGAATACCTGAAGTCACTTGATCATGGAATGACATTGAAGCTTCTGTTGCTGGTGACTACGTGCTGTAATCCGTTTTCACCTTTACTTGTGACCTCCACGTCTGAGGGCACGGCACGGTGTAAATTGCTTTGAACGTGATTGGAATGGACAGTGGTAGCCAAGCATTTCCCTTCAGTCCTTTGTCGTGTATCTGAAGCGCCCGGAGCTGACAGACACTCGCTGCGTGTCGCCTGACCGATGGCTGCGGTTCATGCCCGAAGTGAGTGCCTGATGCCCGGCCACAGCCAGGCACGCAGTTCTCTCCTGTGAGTAGAACAGTTCACAACGCAGTCTGCGCTCTTTTATGGTTTTTTTTGTTTGGTTGGTTGGTTTTTTTTAATGGTTAGATTCTGCTAAATCCTTGGGCTGTGTGAGGAGGAAGATAGGGGTAGGTCAGGAATAGATGACTTTCTGTAGGTGGGAAGGATAAGAGGAGGATTCTGCCTCACTGTTGTATTCTCATAAGCTTCTTTGAGCCTGGAGAAAGACGGTAATTAAACGAGACAGAGTCTTAAGCTTTTGACTTGCCTCGCCAGCAGCACCAGACTTCACAGTCTCCCTCTAAAGGGAGCCGCGCTGCGCGCTGGTTCTGCAGCGTACTTAGCTGCTTGTACCATATGGGCGTACAGTAGAGCCTTTTGTTTAAGTCTGGCCTTGACCCTTGAGGTCACAGTCTTCTGAAACTAAATGGGACATTTGGACTTAGCCTGGCTGGTGTAGCCGTGTGATCATTTTTACTTTTTTTTTTTTTGTCCTTTCTCCAAATGGAACAAAGTGGAGATGTCAGAGAAGTGGAGCAATGCGGGAATTAAATCTTTTCACTTTCAGTGCTATTGTCAAAAGGAGGAGGCAAGATTTAGATAAGTGAGGAGTGTTTCGGTGAACAACGTGCCAGTAACAAACAGGAAGGGCTTTCCAAGGGTTTTGCAGACACCGAAACCAGTGAAGCTCGGATATGTACCTGCTCTAATAAGTAGCAGACTAACATGGTACCACTGCTATGTTTGGGAACATTTGCAGCTAATATCCTGTAGAGAACAACCTTTCCTCTGTCCTTACAAGTTTAAACAGAGAATTTGTCAGAAAAAGCACCCTGGTGTAGGTACTGGTGAGGTGGATCACAGAGTCTTTGACATAGTAAGATTCACCTGGTAGTGCTTAGGGCTTAAAGTCAACACCTTGAATTCAGTGCAGACAGAAGAAATGTTAGAATCAACCGTGTCAGGTTGCTGTAGAGCAAAGGCACAAAAATACTTCTGAAACACAAGTCCTGTTAGGTACCACTTGGGGATCACAAGCACCATTCAGTCTGCAGGGCTGCGTAGTGACTTAGTTGAGTTTCAGCCACAATTCAATTGGTTCTCTAACGCTAAAATGACACGTAATGACGTCTTCGCAGGAGAGGCCCTGCTGCTTTTGCGATCTGGTGGGATAGTGTGTTCTGCTGCCTGGGTGGAAAGAAGAGGTCACGTGTGTTGTTTCTTTTGTTTCCTATCTTGACGGAGTGTGAAGAGTTGGTTCCTGTCTGGACCTGAATAAATCTTTCTGAAGGTTATTAGCACCATTCTTGCTTAGAGCTACTGAAAGAGAGAGGGAGCAGTAAGGGAGGGGGAAAGAGGGAGATTAAAGGGGAAAACCAAGTAGGTTATAAATGCATTTTCCTCTGTGCTGGAGGTTAAATAATATTTTATGCATGTGACAGAGATACTGTGATTAAGGAGCTGTCAGGCAGAATGAGAGCTGGGCAGCAAAGGGAGCAGAGATGCTTGAGGGAAAAGGATACGAAGATGTTCTAATGCTGAACTCTCTTGTGCATATCTAGTGTATGATGTGTGGCTTTGTGTGCCTTTTACTAGAAAAAAAAAAGACTATTCTACAGATACTTAGGGGTTTTTTTCCCCTTCATTGCTCAAGTATCTCTTCTGTTTGAGATGTCTCACTGGTTCCTAGTGACATGACTTTAGAAAATGGTCAAAACCTCTAGTCTACGCTGCTACTTCAGGGTCTAAGATTAGGACTGTAAAATGGCACATGATAATCTTGTGCATAAATCGTGGCTTTAACAAATGGAAAAGATGTCACATTGTTCCACCTGTTTGTTGCAGAAAGACTGGCTCCTCTGCAGCTCGCTCTGTCCGAGTCGTTGCAGAGCCTCTGGAGTTGTAGCTGTCATACCTCCTGTTCCAGCTGGTGAAAACGGGGCGCTCAGGCTCATTTGTAGATCATGTCAATAAATACTTGACCTGTCCCGAGTTGTGTTTTAATGTGACGTTACACAGACACCAGGCATTCCCAGAGGCTCTTCCGCGCGCTCCCCGGAGCTGCCTGTGTAAGCTGAGCGTCAGACGGGATGATATGCCTGTCTCATCTCATAAGCTTTTTACTTACACTCAGTGGGCAATGTATCGTTGGAGCAGCAGCAAGCACGGACAAACGTGTGCTGTTAGAATGCAGCGCAAAGCGCCGTTCTTCAGTCATTTATCACATTACAGCCCCCCTCATTCCCTTTGCAGAAGACAGGGTGTCATTCCACTTACTCAGCTGGTCTGCTCTTGACAGGCAGAAGAGTAGTGGACAGAGCAGAAGGATAAAGTGTAAGAAGTCTTACATCAGAGGCTCATTGTCAAAACAAAAATGGAAATTCAGGGCTGCTACATGTTTCTCTAGGCAGTAGCATGGTCCTTAACGTTGTGTCGGGTCCAGCAGAAGTTGATCCCGTAGAAGAAGCGGGCACAGAAGCCTTTACAAAAGAACTCACTAGAAATGTCTGCTCTTCCTTCACGGAGCAGAGGAAGGCAGGGAGTTAACAATCTAATGGATACATTAAAGCAGCGCCTGTTGGGATGGGGTAATTATTCTAAATCACTCAGATTCACCTACATATATGAGATTGGTTGGGGGCGGGGGGACATCTTTACCTTTGTGCCGAGTACAAACCGTCGTGGTGCTGGTCCTGCTGCGTACGTGAGCCTTAGTTCTGAGAGTGCGTTAGTTTCCTGCTTTGTTAAGACAACGCGGCTCTTTGCTGGCTCCCTTTTAAGGTTAATATGTTCATAACGCCCATTCAGCCCGTACAAAACCACTGAGTAGAATTCTGCTGGTTTCCTGCTGGTGCTAGGTCAGTGGCTGAGTCAGTGATAGAAACAAACCTCTGTTTGTACCTTCAGTACATTCCCAGAACCTTCTTCAACACAACCTTTCCACCCCGGGACAGTTTGCTGGCAGCATTTAACCTCCTTTCTATTGCAGAGCAGCGAGGGAAAGCGGCATCTAGCTTTAAAAACGGAAGACAGACGTGTCCTTGTAGGGAGACGGCCTGCCTGGGAGCTCCCCACGGGGAGGCAATCGGCCGCTGCTGCTGGCAAGGAGCTCTCACTCGGCAACATTAATCAGGGCTGACTGTTCCTCTTAATCCTCTGATCCCTTCCATACGGACGAGAACACAAGCGTCGCGTTTGCGTGCTATGCTCTTCTTCGCTGAAAATAGGGCCGGCTCCCTGGCTTGCAGCAGGCAGCGATTAGATGGGTGGGTGATCAAAACATGATTAGCAAATCTGCAATTAGAGGGAAGGGCAGGAGGGCAGTGGCTTACTGCAAGGAAAGGTCACAACTGGTATCTGTCAGAATAGAAGTAAGTATGTGAAATGACAAAGGGTTTAGCTGCACTCTTGTCTGATGAGACTGTAACTTAAAGAGCCAAGGAGCTGCTGGGAGCACTGGAATTTTTGAGAAAGAAAAAAAAAATCCCAAATGTGTAAAAGGGGGCTTTCCTCCTGGAGCAGATAATTTTGAATGGGACTTTTGAGAGCACCAGAGATAGTTTACGTCGCTAAAACACGGTCTCAGAAATTGGGATGTCTGCATCAAGTTTAAATTTTATTGAAGACGCTTTTTCTGACTGATACACAGGATCTTAATAGTTTTCTTCAGTAGCTAGGAAGGCATTGACCATGCCTGGCAGAGATTTTTGAAGCTTTTAATATATGAGTGTGTGAAAAACTTTGAGACTGTGTGGAAAACATCTGGTGAAGCTGCAGACTTAGTGCCAGATGTGACGAATGTGAGCAGGCCAGGAGTGGAGAGGAGTTCATGTCAGATGCTACAAGTAGAGGAACAACAGTTTGCTTGAAGCCAATTGCAAGAGAAACAACTGCCTGGATTTAGTTTATTTTTGTTATCTTTAAAAAAAAGCCTATGTGATGTGGAAAATACAGCAACTAGAACTCTGGCTCAGAAGAACCGTTTAGCAAAATTGATCCCATTTTTCCACATCTAAATAATAGTGTTCACATCAGCTCCAGAGACAGCAAGATTGGGCCCGTTCACAGCACCACGCAGTTCCCTGGTTTCTCTGAGTAGGAGGCGCTTGCGTGTAATGTTACGAGATCGAATATCGCGTGATGAAAATTCAAATTACACCTCTGTGCAAACAGAGGGACTTGATGTTAGGACTGTGGCTGCAGCACCTATTGCCCAGCCGCGCTGAGCACAGGGCTCTGTTCAGGGGAACAAGTGGGTAGGACTTCAGTAGCTAAAGCATAAAAAGGTTAAACCTGGTAGCTTTCTTCTAGTCTGTAGAGTTAAGAGTTTGCAATCTGTACTCAAAATGCATTCTCAGGAAAGTAGAGATAAATTTGGACATTGACGAAAGTCGATGAACGGTCAAGTAGGGATCATGCTGACGTGTTTGTGCTCTTGCATAATATTCTTCTGAATATTTCTTATTGCATGGTGTATTTAGAATAGTATCAGATTTTGCGCTGCTTAAGATTTGTTGGAAAATTGAGGCTGGCTGTTTATGATATATATGGTCAAGGGCATTTAGAAAACCAGCCTTTTTAATGAAAATAGTACAACTCTGAATTTCTAGAGAGGCTTTCATCCTAGGATCTTTAAAGTACTTTACAAACAGTTAATGAAGTCTTGCTACTCCTTGTGGAATAGGCAACTTGCCTTAAATTGAGAGGATAAATGAGGCACAGAGGTATTAAGGGACTCCTCTGTGAGCAGGCTGTCAGTGGTGTCACCAGCAAGAGGACGTAGCAGCCCTGTCCTGTCTCGGAACCTTACCTTTGCAAATACTTAGGCCAAGAGCTCTGTGCTCTCCGAACAGGGTCAGTACAGTCGGGTCCTAAGATCAGCTTTGGGAGGTGGTTGTGGGTGTTGAACTGCATAGGAAATAATCAAACTGTCTTCAGAGAGCCCTTAGTTTTGGTCTACTAGTCAACCATTGAAAATAAAAAATATTCCAGATGGTATTTTCGGGAAAGGCAGAGCAAGCTTTTTCAACACAAGCGTTTGCCCGCTGAGGTTTTATTTCTCTTCCTCCCCACGGGACGGGAAAGCAGCGCAGTGCTCTGCGGCGGGAATCCCCAGCAGTCGAGGCACAGTGAAGGGCACCACAAATGAGCTCACATTTCCTTACCGGTAAAACTTTTACCAGGCAGCAGAAAGCAGTGGATGCCTGCTGCTGGCTCTGGGAGTGACGTTGGCGTTGTTGGGTGACACCCGTGTCCTGTGTGCACAACTGCATTGCAGCCAGACCCTCTGGAGATCGGGGCACAAAGGACACGGGGACAGATGTTCAACCGCCTTCTACTGAGTTTCTGCCCTGTCGCAGGAAGACACAGTATTTTGCACCTTCTTTTCCTCCTTTCCCAAACACCTGCTCACTGAAGGAAGCCATTGGATGTCTGTTTTCCTTCCCACAGTGGGGCTTTTTTATCCACACCAGTGTACGAGACCTAGTGGAGATTCAGGTATCCTTTCAGAGAAAACTGTAGAGAAACAGTGACTTCTTTTCAGAGCAACAATAATTTGTCCTGGAGGAAAAAAAAAAAAAGAAATCTTTGGGGTGTCCATGCAGTACATACCTACTTACTTTAGTCCAATTTACCCACCTTACTATCTTACAGTATTGCAAGAATGGGGTGGTTTTGTTTTGTTCCTCAATATTTCTTTGGAATATCTGTTAAGTGTTCATTTGTGGATGACCGGTGCAATTGTAAACCATCTCGGTTGACCCGTTGTAACTTTTTTTTTTGCTAAATGTCATTGGGTTTCGTTGATGTCAGTGGGAGGCTGAGCATCGTGGTAGCAGCGGTGACGTAGCTGGGATTGCTGCGCGCGGCAGCGCTCGCACACTCCGTAGGGCCCTGCTGCTGGATACGCAACTGGAGGCATGTAAATGGGTTCCTTTTCGAAGCCTCTGAGAGACTGCAGCCCAACAGGAGAGCATCTGCTTTTCTTTCCACCGAAGGACGCCGCTGGAACTTCTCTGTGTAAGCTCAGTTAAAAAACCATTGCTTGATTTTAGTAAAATGTAATAATTTGGCTCCTTTTACCTACGGAAAATTAGTTATCTGAAGAAAATGCAAGAATATTGTCTACCGAAAAGGGCAAATAAAGAGTGTAATTGTGTTAATTATCAGAATACCAGACATGTAATTAATATGCCACAGGAACAAAGAGCAAATGTACTAATGGCACATAATTGTGCTTAAACTACAGCCTTGGTTGAAGTCTCTGCAATGGAACTGTTGTGCTTGTGCTCCTTTTCAAATTAGCAATAAGGAATAAATTAACATCCATTTTCTTGCCCGTACAAAGACGGAATCATATTGTGGGGCAGGGTAATGAATTCAGAGAATGCCTTTACATTCCCATATGGCTCCTAGGGAGGGGAATACTCATGCCCATGGCTCGTCTCTTCTTCCTTGCAGGAAGGCAGGCAGAGAGAAGAGGAAAACCTCATTGTAGGACCAGATGTTTGCTGAATACCATGATCCTAAAGAATACGAAAATAATCTGTAAGCTGAGTAATTTAAGCATCGTCACCAGTACCTGGTACAAAGATTTGAGCTGGTTTATCCACCCATCGGTGGATGACATTTGAGACACGGTATGGAATTGTAGTTTTGTTGTCAGATAGAGAAGTAGGTAGGGTAGGGTCTACTCACTGAACCAAAGGGATATCTGTGTTAGAACTGGAAAGAAAACCCATAATTCGTCCCTCTTCCTTTTTTGTTGTTCGCTCCTTCTTCCCTCTCCCCCTTCCACACAGCATAAATCAGTAGGTCAGTTTTCTGCATAAAAGAGGGAGGTAAAGCTGTTGTTGCTGTGGGGATGGCCCACTGGGCTCCCCTTCAGAACAGGGCAGTACAGCACACGAAGAAACAACACAGAACCACTGGCGACCTTGTTTTTTTTCTGGACAGGTGTTGTAGAAAGGCTCATCCAGAGCACCTGACAGTAATTCTTACTTCCTTGAGTTAGAGGATGATTAGTAAAATAACTTATTCCTGATGCTGTTTCACTTTCTGCTCTGTCTCCCTCTTTGCTCTCCCTCTCTAAGCTTTACAAATAATTTATTTAATGCTCTTCAGAGGCCACAGTGGTTTCAGGGACTCAGGAAACCTCAGAACTCCTTCAAGTAAGGAAATCCATTTTTAAGAAACTGATCCAGTTTCATTGAGACTCCACTTCTATTTATATAAGACAGCTTAAATTAGCCATTGTGGTATTAAATGCAAAGACTTAGGTTAATAAAGCCTAAATTTTCTGAGATCCTGAAGTCAAGCATTGCTTTTTAGCTAAGTGCTTAAAAGCCAGTCTGTTCCAGGTATTTCAAGGTGTTACAGTATTTCTTAATTCAAGGTATTTCAAGGTATTGCAGTACTTAATAGTTTTACCTACCCTCTTTGTGCCTTGCTTTCCTAAATATGCAAATGAAAAGCCTAGAAATTCTGTCTTGTTCAATTGTAATGCACCTGTCATCACAATATCTAGACACCTGCCTTTCTGCTTCGCAGAAGTATTGTGAGAGTGCATTAATTAACGCTTGTGAAATGCTTGGAGATCCTAGGATGGAAGGTGCTAATGAGTTGTAAAATATTATAATGATGTTGCAGAATATTCAGTCTCTCTCTTTGTAAGGAAAGACTTGCATCTTTCCTTCATTGCTTTTATGTTTTTAGATGCATGTTTTGCAAGAGAAGGTAAGTCTAAACAGGAGAAAAAAGGATTAAACAAGGTAGAAAGATTGCTAATGCTGCTGGTTTTCGTGTGAGGAAGCGACTTGGTTTTATGTACTTCATCGCTTATTGAATTTTCTTTTTGTCTCTCTGATGAACCCGTACTTCAATGGCTTCTTGAGAATTCTCTGAACAGTCAGAAATGTCAGGGGAGAAGATTTGCTTCTTCAGATTGCCAAGGCCTTCATTTGCATCCCCTAAATCAATTCTCACACATGATCAAAGCAGTTCTGGAAATTTTCAAGTGTGGGGAAAACCAGTCCTGTAATTCTTTCTCCTCTAATATATACAGTCAGGTTCCAAAGCATTAAAAAACCAAAATCTTCACCCACTAAATCTAAAAACACAGGGATTTTATGCCTCTGTGTTCAGAGGATTGCAGCTGTGGATGTTAGGGAAGCAAGGCTGGAAGAAAAAGTAACAGGTCATCTCCGTATGTTTTCTCCTCAAGCTGGTGGGGCATCGCTCTCGCATTTTGTTGTGGAGTTTTCTTCTGAGTGACCCAAAAGAAGCCTCCCCTGCTTGCTGCCTTGCAAGAGCACTCTGTGGTTTCATAGATCTCTTTGTGAAGAATTAATTTTTTTATATTCACCTTGAATTATCTTTTTCTTAGTGTCATTATTGCTCATTCTTCCTGCTTGGCTTAGACTGATAAAGCCATATCAGAATGAACAAAAAATACCGGAATTCAAATTCCCAAAATATTTCGGGATTCTCCTGTTTTCTTCAGTGGGAATGGGAGTAGCTAGAGTGGAGCTGTAATACAGCTTCTCAGAAACTGGTCTGTTGTTGCCTTCATCTAGTATCTTGTTTGGCTGTTTGTGCAACTCCCCCATGAGCTTAATTACTGCATAGTCTCTATGACAATCGGTCCCCTCTCAGAAGTGGTTTCAGGGCAGCTGTGATAAAACAAATGCTCAGTAGCAGAGATGAAGCTTCTCAGAGAACTCAGTTCTGAGTTCTAATTTCCCATTAAAAACAGACACAATCTGGAAACAAGCTACTGTGCAGACATTCATTGGACTGAGATGAAAAGAAGCCCATGACCCGTTGTAGCCTCTTCTTTTAAAGACTGGACCAGGTTCTTAACCCAGTTCTAGACCACTTGAAGTTTGGACCCTTCCCCAAATCTGTCCTTTCGAACAAGGAAGGGTCCAAGTCTAATATCTAGCCCAGTGGTGCATATTCCATGTGTATCCAAAAGCATTTATGATCCTGAGCTCTAACAATCAGATCCAGATCTGCCGTTGACTTAACTGAGCATGTCTCGCGTCTCTCTGTATTTATGGCATGCACTGGCTTCCTTTAAGCAGCAAGCCAAGGCGTTCATTTTCCCCTATCACCTTATCTTTCCATTTCTGGCTGCTCAGCTCCATTCTGACAAGTGCAATAAATGTGTCCTCCTGGGTCCTTGCAAGCTGGGCATTAGTCACACTGTGCATTTCAAGGACATCAGTCTGATAGTTTTTCAGCTGTAACGGAAAACATGTTCTGCCAGAAGTCATTTGTTCCAGTTTTGTTGCCTACCAATAAAATAAAAATCAATGTTTATTTGGAGCCTGAGAAGCAGGTCAGAGAGTAGGAGGGAGATAGGTGGTAAAAATGAAGGTGCTGAAGTTAGTTCTCTTGAGTTTCTCTGAAGTAATGGCGTGTGGCATTTGAGCTAAAGTGAGAATCTCTGACAGCTTGTGAAACGCAGCTACCTCTGGCAAACAGGAGAGCTGTTGTTTAACAGCAGACAGGGCTGGTGCACGGCAGGTCTTGCACTGGGCAATTTAAACAAAAGGTATTTGAGAGGATGTTGTCGTTGCCATGCTTTTAGAGTAAGTGCCAGTGGAACGTCAGTGGTGGTACGGATCAGAATCTCCTTTTTGCTGCCTCCACCGCAGGTGGAGTGTCCATACTATATCCTCGACCACTAAAATGCCAGGTCAAACCGCTTAGTCATATAACCAAACAAAATCATCTAACTGATCTTAAAATACAGGCTGAAGAATTATGTGCTTTACTGAATCAGTGCCTTAGTCACAAGTGACTCGGAGGAGTTTTGCTTACAGAGTGAAATGCAATCAGTGCCTTCTCCTTCCTTGGAAATTTCCCAGTTTCATGCAAGATAGAGCCCAAGCAAATTTTGCTCTTTATCTTTTCTGCCACATGTAATGAACCCAGGTTGATCTCCAGTTTAAAGGTAATAATTAATTTTGTAGAAAATATTTTATAGTATGTGCATATATTTGCGTGTGAACTGGCCTCTGACTTACAAGCCCTCTTCAAATACTTTTACACTGACATTCAAGCTCTGTACGTAGCTATATCCCCAATCAAAATCCAGTATTTGGGCAAAGAGACCTGTGTTATATCTTGTATTCATGAGCGGGCAATCATCTTTTAACTGGTGACATCTTGCCTTCCAAATCTTTACTAATGGGGTGGTTCTTACTCATGCATTAAGCTACTAAGACTAGTTTGAGAGTGATACCGAGCTGGACAGTCCTTCTGCTCTTCATACAAAAGAAAAATACGTAATGTAGCACACTGTCAGCTGAAGCTGCGTTGGCAGAATGTAAAGACTCAGCTCTCTGGCGACAGATGGGCTACAGGCTTCTTCTGACATGATCTGCCATCCAGCATATGTTAGACAGGCTGAGAAATCAAGGGGGTTTAGACTAAGGCTTTAGCTTTATTTTAAAAAAAGAAAGATGTCTTAGCTCTTGATGGAGCAGGTGGCCTACAGCACAGCCGCTGAAATAAATGCAGGCTGGCTCCGTTGCTTGGTTAACGGGTAGCTCCATAGCACAGCCGAGTAATTGAGGAATTGCTCGTTGTGTTGGACCACAGCGCGTTGCCCTTCAAATCCCTTTTCTGCTCTGCGCTCTTGTATCAGCAAATACGCTGAAGGTACAGCACGTGAAGCTGGTTGGGTTTGAGGATGGAGGAGGCCGTCGGGTGGGCAGAACATCTGCCCTCGCGATACCCAGACGCCCTGGCTTGCTGCGGAACAGAGTCTGGCAACTTGCTGGGACCTTCCTGACAGATCCAGGGCAGCGAATAAGTTGGGTTTTCCACCTTTGGCTGGTCCCTCTCATCGCAAGTTTGGGTAGTGGGACAGGTGACGGTGTGGGGCTTGCCTTGGGAGGGAGGGGGAGGTATTCCCAGAACAGATCCATCTTGGTATTTAAATTGCTTAGTATTTTAAAATAAAGAAATACCACATCTAGGATCTTGAACATTCCGGACTTTATTTTTATTTCACTGTGGGAGTGCAATGGCTAATAGGTACAAAGCATGAGTAGTCATATCTAATTATAAAATAAGCTGGTTGCATTTTAGTTGTCAAAACTCTGATCATGGTAAAGTATTTTCTTCTTCTGTCGAAAGATTTTCTAATTAACATCTTGGACCAAAGAGGAAACAAGTTTTCTGTGAGCGGGTAGGTCTCACGCAACTTAGTTATTCCTATGAAACGCCTTGATTTGGGATGGTCCTTTTTCCGAATGGACTCAATGGATTTTGCCTCGATAAAGGTCAGCAAAACTACACCAAAAAAAAGAGGTTTCTCGCTACGTGGAGTATTTGTATAACCCATGAGTGCTGCTGTTCCTCTCTTTGGGCAGGGTTTGTGCTTCGAGCAGCCCCCACCTGCTCTGCGGATGATGTTTTGAGGTCCCTTCCACGCCCTGACATTCTGTGAGACCTGGGGACAAGCACCGAGGAGGCCTGGGGACGAGTACTGGGGAGGCCTGGGGATGAGTACAGGGGAGACCTGGGGACGAGCACTGGGGAGACCTGGGGATGAGTATTGGGGAGATCTGGGGATGAGCACCGAGGAGACCTGGGGACGAGCACCGAGGAGACCTGGGGACGAGCACCGAGGGGACAAGGGCCCGAAGCCTGAGGAGGCCGGGCACGAGCACCAGGGGCCTGGGGCTGGGCACCAAGGAGACCTCCGGGTCTGGGCATTAACAGAGAGTCATGACGGTGCCCTAAGGTGAGTTTATGCCTAAAGCAAGCCCATTGCTGCAGGCCTGTGGTTTCCGAGCTGTGAGAAGGCAGCCAGAGGAGCTGGGGGGGTGTGTCCGGGCAGGGCTCGGTGGTTGGTTCCCCCTGGCCCTGGCCAGGCTGAGCCTCCCGCTCCCAGGCTCCCCTGCCTTTGCCATCGGTGCCGGGTTACCTACAGCACAGCGGTTTTGCCTGTTTTCGCTGCAAAGCTCCGTGAAAGCCATCATTTAAATGGCTTTCTCCGGGTTTTAACTCTTTCTGAAGGGCTGGGCTTCGCACCAGCGTCAGCTGTTGGGCGTCCCCACGGCCCCGACCGCCAACTGCCCGCAGCTGCACCCACGCAGGTGCGTTCGCTTTGCCGAAAACAAAAAAAAAACCCAAAACAACCAACACCGCCCCCCAAGCCCGGTGCCGGCGCGGGCCGCAGGCGGTGCCGCAGTGCCCCGCCGGGGCGGAGCGGGGGCGGGCCCGGAGGCTGCGGATCGCGCCGCCCCCCCCGCAGCGCGGATGGGCTCTCCCGCATCCTCACCCCCATCCCCGCGCCCTTGGTTCGCTCCCTTCCCCCGCCTGGGAACCGGCCGCGCTCGCTGCCGCCATTTTAGGTGCCGCTGCCGGGCGGGGGAGGGAGGGAGGGGAGGAGGGGAGAAAAGGCGAGCGGAGCAGCGCAGCGCTTCTCCTCCCTCCTCCTCTTCCTCCTCGGGGCCGAGCCGAGCCCTCCGCCCGGCGCAGAGCGGAGCCCGGACCAGCGGGGGCGCCACAGCCGCCCGGCCAGCCGGGGCTGCCCCGCTCCGCTCCGCTGGCGCTGCCATGCTGCTGCCGCCGCGCCGCCCGGGCATGCCGCGCTCGCCGCCGGCCCCCGCCTCCTGCCTGCTGCTCGCCGCGCTGCTCTGCGGAGGAGCGGCGGCCGCTCGAGGTAAACAGAGCCGGGGAGGCTGCCCGGCACCGGCGGGGAGCGGAGGGCGGCCGGCTCGGGGTGTCCGTTCGCCCCCCCCTATACTTTGGGCTTTGCGCTGCGGGGCCGAGCCCCCTCCGGCCGGAGCCGCGGGGTGCGGGGCGGGTGTCCTTGGCTGCCTTCGTCCTTCGGCAGAGGGGGGAGGGAGCGCGGAGGGGGGCATAGCGGCGGGGAGGGAGGGGAGGAGGGCGCCGGCCGCCCCTCCCCGGGCTGACCCGGCCGCCGTTCGCCCACCTGCGCCGGCCACCCCTTCCCTTCCCCTCCCTCGCCGAGACCTTCCCGGCCCGGAGGTCGGACCCGGCGCCCGGCCTCGGCGGCCCGTTACGTAACCCGGCGCAGGCTGCGGGGCCCGGCCGGGGCCCGGGTCGTCACTTGTTGCGGGGCCGGGGTCGCTGCGGCCGGCCTGGCCCGGCCCGAGCGCTCCGCCCGCGGGGAGCGGCTCCGGGCGCCGCCGGACCGGGGAGCGCCGCGGGGTCGGGGCTCAGGGAGAGCGGCGGCGGGGCGGGCAGGGGGAATAAAGCGGCTGGGGAGCCCCTGGGGAGCCCCAGGCTCGGGCTCCCGCGGAGGATGCTCGGAGCGGGAGCAGAGCCCGGCGGAGCCGCCGGCCCTGGCGGCGCGTTGCGCCGTTGGCCTTGTGGCCATGGATGGCTGGTGAGGAGCGGCGGCAGACGCATTGCAGGGCCCCTCCCGAGCAGGTTTCAGTAAGAGGCTTGCGAGCGCTTCCTCACCTGAAGGTTACCCCTGGGATGGAGAGCGCCGTTGCTGCGAGGTTTAGCTGATGCCGTGATGAGATTCGAGATCTGGCGTTTCGCGTAGATCTGGCAGGGAAGCGTGGCTGTAAAATGGCTTGTGGAGGCACTGGAGGGGAGTTCTTGGTCTTAAGCTAGACCAGCTCCTAAAGGACACATCTTGCTGCAGTTTCCCCGTGTAGGATCCAGAAGCTGCTGCTGGAAGCCACCTGGCAGCTGTTCAGAGAGCGGCCGTCCTTTACCTGTACAAGATCTTTTAAGTACAACTGCGATCCTTGGAACCATTAAACCTAACGCTTACCACGCCAGTACAGAGCCACAGTTTCATGGAATTATTTTCCCATCCTTTCAAATCATGAATAAAACCAAGACCAAAAGCCATTTTTAGATAAAGCTGACATGCGGTTGGGACCGAGTGGCAGGCTGGAGGTGGTGTGACCCAGGACGGCTCTGGTGGCTCTCCTGCAGCTTAGTAGAGGCTCTGGTTGGTTTTCAGCCTCATCGACAGAGCTGCCCGACCGCAGGTCCTCATCTGTTAAACTTCATCACATGTAACTGAGTCGCAGCATGAGGTCCGGTTTGGCTTTGGTGCCTCAGTCCTCACTGGCTGCTCTAGGTGGGCCTGCCGATGGCGTTACATAAACCTGTCTTTAATTACAAGTTCTGGAGAACACCTGGGAAGGCACTAGGGGCAACTGGCTTTCATTTCCTTGTCGTTAGGAGAGAAATTCGTTTGGAAGCATTTGTATCAAGGTTGCAGTTTTGTGCTGTATTGTCAGATCCATCTTTTCCAACTACAGCTTCATATATTTTTTTCATCTCTGTCGAGTCCTTGCTGCTGAGGTCAATAAGGTTTCTTCTGAGTGGTGAAAACTGAGTTTTGCTGTGTTCAGGAACGTGCAGAGATGGACTGGAAAGGCCACACCAGTGTGATGAGTTCCAGTCTCCAGTCCTGTGTGTTCCTGTGGTTGGAACAGGGGAAGGAAAAGTGGTGTCTTTGATGATGAAAAGAGGTGGAAATAGCTTTTGGGGGATGCGATCTTACGCAAATTTAGGTGCAAGCTAACTGACTACCATCTCCCTTGTAGGTATTTTAAGGGGTGCAAAGAGTGGTTTCGGGTTCTACAGAGTCATATTCCTGCCCAGGAATTATGATGCGGAATTCTTGATTTAACTGAATTTATCATGTAACTGGTCATGTTGAGCTGAATATTTGTCAGCTTGCTGGACTCCTGTTGCAGAGGGAAGGCAGGAGGTAGCAGTGCAGCCAGATAGTGGTTGTCAGCGTGAAGGAATTGGATGTTCATGGGCAGAGCTGAAGGGAGTGGGATGAAGTGGCTCTGCAGAAGAGAAGGAAATGCATCTCCTGGCTGCTGCTCCCATCCTTGCTGAGCAGGTAGAGCGGATCTACCTCTGGAGCCTTGGGGCCCTTCCAACTCATTGTCATTTAGGAAGGGTATTGATGAACACAATACTGTCTCAAGGAAGCTTTGCTGATCTGTGATTTTTTTTCAGGAAGTTGTGTAGTGCTGTGAATGTCTGAAATCCAAACCACAAACCACTCTGGCGCTGCCACGATCTTACTGCAGATGTTTCTTTGATACAGGAGCAGCCTTTATAGTGTAGGGCTGGCGGTGAGGTTTCTATCTCCTTTTTACAGGCAAGGAAATTTAACGCTGCCCTGAAGAGACCGTTTTGCTCTTTATGGGGGCTCATTTTTTTTAAGTATTTCTGAAAGTAAGAGACCAGTGAGAAGAGAGAGAATTAACTGGTGCTAGACAGTGCTGTGATGCCTAATGCTTGGAAAAATAGAATATACAACCATCTGTTCACACAAACAATTTTAATCTCTTTATGTATATATTATATGAAATAATACACTGCTTTGGAAATTAAAATGGAGGAGAGATGGTCTGGACAAGCGTGGTTTGCTGTGTCTGCTTGCAAATACTATCATGACAGTTTTCTTCTCCCATATTACTGGAGTACAGGTTGTGCTGCCTGGGCCAAGTTACCAGGAAAAATTATCAACAGAAACTTTTCTAGACTTGTAGGGTGTATCTTTGGTTTGTGGTCTTAATGTTTCTGTAGACTTGACATCACCAGTTTCAGATTCTTGCCGTGGTTTTGTTAAGGAGAGGGACAGAAGCTAGGCTTCGGGAATGCTGGTTCTCGTGGAAGTTAGAAGGCTTGAAGTTAAACCCAGATCAGGCCACAGGACAGCATGATGTGAGCATCTCCTCTCAGATTAAATGAGAGTTCTGATAGTCTGGGTCAAGCGGTATTTTCTGCCATGAAAATTAAATATCTGATGCTGTACTGGCTCATGGCTACGAAGCTGTTCTGCAGAGGAGCAAGAACTTCTGTAGTCGTTGACATTTTCTGAAGAAAAGCACTTTTACCGTTTTTCTGAGCCTTATCTCTCTGTTTAATTGCAGTCGGAGAAGTCTCCCTGAAATTTTCCTCGTGATATTACAGGGCACACATCCTGCAGCGTTATCGTTATTGTCAGAGACAGAAGCGATACCTCAAAACATGGGAGAATTTAGCAAGGCAGAAGCCTCGGTCTTAAATAAATCTTGTTTTGCACTCTAACGTATTTGATTCGCACGGATTGACTCACATTGGCTGCGGCAGCGACTAAACCTCCTTAGGAGCCTCTGGAAAGGATTACTCGAAACCTCAGCGCCTTTGAAGAACTGTCTGTCCTTTGTCTGTGGTATTAGGTCTCATCTCCCTTGCTTTGTGTTCAGATTGAAAACAAGTTGCTGCCGCTGCTCCCGATTGGTTTCCCGGGTTTGAAATGGAGTCAGCGGGTAGAGCCTCAAGTGCGGGCTGTGCCGAGCTGGTGTTTGCTCTATTTGTAAATACGGTTCCTTTTCAAGGGGTGAAGTTTATAAATACGACAGCAGTTAGAAGGAAAATGATTTCCGCTCTTCCACTGTAATTAGCAACATTTAAGAGAACGTTTATTAAATGAATGTTTACAGTTAGAGGCTTATGTTTTATATTCCAGCGTTCTGTTTGGTTTGAAACATTTTAAATCTAACTTCCAAAATTAAGGCTTTGTTGCCTTAATCCCATTTAGACTCTTTTGTTTTGGGGTATTTGTTTTGCTCTTTTCCCTGCCGGGCTTTCAAACCAAATTGAAATTTGGTCAGTACATCCTCTCTCTAAGGTCTTTGGTGCCCTCAACGTTTCTTCTGCTGCAGCTGTGGATTATAAAAATTAAAACTAGTTGCTGATGTGTCATGTACACGTACCTTCGTTTCAGGCTTAAAGCAAAACTTCCATGTGTCTTCGTACAACTAAAACCAGACGTAGCCACCTGGTTCAGCCTAGAACAGGAAACTCTTAAGTGGTGATAAACCATAGATTTTTCCCCAGGCAAAACATGATTTAATAAAACCTGTTGAATTCCTGCAGCCGTTAGTTTGGATGTGGTGTTTGGAGAATTAGTTACACAAACTCCAACTGCAGGCACCTGACAATGAATAAACCTTACCTTGTGCTCCTGATATAGGACGCTTGAGCTTCCAAAGCACAGATCACGACCGTTCCTTGACTGGGGCAAAGAATCCAAAATGGAGATCTCGGGTTGTGACACGAATCCCAACCACCTGATTTTCCTTCGGCTGGGACCCACGGAGGCTCATGTGAGTGGGTGCCCTGAGCGGTCCCTCTCCTAGTGCAGATTCACCCCCTTGTGTTTTGGGACTGCCGACAGTTTTCTTCTCCCAGTAATGGAAATCAGGGTTTGTTTTGGAAACCCCTGCCGGAGATAAGCAGAGTTCCATGCTATGGAGGAACTGAGCATTGGAGCAGAACTTTTTGCCCCATTGTTTGTACCTGCTTGTAGGACCATGGCTTTCGATCAAATCCTAAGTGAGATAAAACCCAGTTAAATGAACCAACGCACTTGACCTCTTCATTGCCTCTGGTACATTTCAAGTTGTTTATGTACAAAGTTAATCCTTTTGTAGTAGAAAACCGGGGCAGGGCTCTGAATTGCCGTCTGCTCGAGCCGGGGGCAGGAGCAGAGCACACGTTATAATCGGGCCGTGCTACGCCCTTTCTTACTAAACTTTACTTTCAGGGTGGAGAAGGCGCATTTCATTGCGTAGATCTTTAGACCGTGGCTGAGCTTGTCCTTTTTAATGATAATGCTTGATATTTCATCACAACGGTATTAAATACTGAATATTCAGGGTAAGACGTGCTTTAGAGGGTTTTCTTGTCATCTCACTGAAAGGCATCCTTGTGTTCTCTTGCGTCAAGAGGACGGCAGAAGATGTACAGTAATCAATTTTTGTCAGACCTTCAGGACAGGAGTAAAGGACTTAACGCATTGAGCGCAGTTCATTTGAATTGACAGAAAGTATAATTCTCTTTTTATGCGATCTCTGGATTTTTCATGAAGTCTCCAGGGATTTTAAAAATGAATATTTTATGTTTATCTCCTGTCACTGGGTTGAACATTTAGCTTTCAAAGTCTAGTACTCTTTATTGAGTTCATTCAGTGTTTTTTACCAGTTCATAATTCAGAATTTATTTTGACATAAATCATCTTGATCTAGTTCTAAAGATATGTAGTGTCCCTAAACAACACTATGTGTTAGAAGTAGTTATCCAGAAGGAGAAATATTTCCAGCTACAGCACTTTCTGGTTGAGGTGTGTCTAAATCTTCAGTTATGTAGGTACAGGATCCCGTTTAAGTCAAATGAACTCCTGACCACATGTAAGAAGATAATGGAAGGACTTTGATAAGTACATTAAATTTTAATGTGTCCACATTCAAATAACGAGAACTGAAATAATTCCGATTGTCTTAAGATCATAGCTTTTGATTCAAGTGGCCACACTAGCCGTACAGCTCATTTGCATTCATTAATTCTTTCAGACAGCAGGAGAAAGTCGCTGCCCGTCGATCTGGGGGGTTGGATTCTGCAGCATCGGCCGTTGCTCTCGGCGAGGCATCCCCTTGCCAAGGCACGGCCTTTGCTGCACCGGTCAGGTCTGGCAGTGTTGGGAAAAGCTGCTCTGCTGAGTTTCATGGGAAACTGAGCACGTCTGCCTAGAGCGAGCGGTATTTTAAAAACCTGTGTTCAAGGCACGCATCACATCAGGCACCCGTTCCCTTTCCTCTTCCAGCTCTGCAGCAATTATCTTCAGATAAACCAGGTTGGACAGGTGGCTTGTGCTCGCCTTGGAGACGCGTGTTCCGTCACTGCTTGGCGGAGGCTCCAGCCTGAGCTTTACAATTCAGTTTGCTGTCTGGGAGAAGAGGTGTGCGTAGCTGTCTCTTAAATTTTTTAATTTGTTTTTGGCCACTACAGACGTAAGTAGAAGTGAGCTTGGGGTGTTGTGCCAGCACAGCTTCCCCTGCTTGACTAGATTAAATGCTAGTTGGGATTTACAACAGATTCCAGTTGAGGCGCTTACAAATAGTGTGAATATTGTGTTTCAAGGAAACCAGTGTAGTTTATCTCGGTTAAATGGCAAGAGATTAACAGCTCAGGGCACTTTGTCAGTGTCAGGCTTGGAAGAGGCCAACTGTTTCGGTTCAAAATTAACATTCTGGCTTTGAACAACTTGGTAGATTGCGGGAGTTTTCTGACATTTAAAGAGGGAAGAATGTGAAAAGGTAATTTTCAGTCCCAACGTTTAATAATATTTCAGTAAACTGAGACCGGAATAGTGCTTGGTTCCCTTTCGCAGTTGGTTTGGGGGAAAGCAGTGCTGTGTGGCTCGTGAGCTGTGCCTCACGTTTCAAATGCTGGCTTGAGAATTTCTTCCAGCCTGTGGTTGTGCTGGAGTCAGTAGATCCCAGACACGGATAACGGCCCTTTCCTGGAGATTCAGCACTAAGTTTGGGGGTTTAAAATCCAGTGACGTTTGGCCTTCATAAACACAAAGGGATTTAAGCTTTATGTTTTAAAATCTGGTGATGTTTTAAAATCTGGTGATGTTTTAGCCTTCCTCAACACAAAGGGCTTTGAGCTTTATGATTTTATTGTCTGCAGCACAATAAAAAGGACATGACTTTGCTTTTAACTGGGGCTGTTGTTTGAAGGTTCGCTGGGCTCTGCAGATGCTTCGCATACTCATAATTCCCTTCGTATGTGGTTACAGCCCTTCAAGCTTTTGTAGGACTCCCTGCTCTACTGTAGTAGGTTGATAAATTAGGAGAAGATTTCTCGATGCTTTTGAAAAAAACGTACTTCCACTCTACGTTTGGAAGCATTAGGATGGAGGAGGAGTTCTCCCACGTGCAGAAATCTGTTCGAATAGTTCATGCGGGGTCCTCGCAAAGACTTGAGATGGCCTGGGGTTGACTCGAGAGCTGCGGTTCAGCTGGAGACTCGTGCTCGAGCGGTTCCCTGCGCCTTCCCTGGTAGGGAGGACTGACACGTTAGTCCCTTGGAGCGGGACGAGGTTGGCTTTGGAAGGTCCCGTTCTCCTCGTGGGGAGCTGCGGCAGCACGCCGCTCAGGCCAAGCAGGACAACGTGGCCGACGTTTCCCCGGCGGTCGGCGTGCTGAAGGCGCGCCCCCGTGAGCGCAGTGAGGCGGTAAAGGCGGTGTTGCCGCATTGAGTCAAACCACATGGTGGTAATTAAACACTGCTTGCATTGAAATAGTTGGTTGTGAGTTCTCTCTTGCTGCGTTCTTATGTGCGAAGGTACTCCGTGCTGCTGCCCAGCAGCTTGGTGCTGCGAGCCAGTAAAAGAGTGTGGGTGAAAGCATGTGGGGAGGGTATTAGGATTTCCTGTATGAGTTTGGTACCTCTAGGTTTAATCAGTTGTTCAAGTGTCCTTCTATCACCATTTTTTGAATTCCCTGGGCTAAGCATGTGGCAGACATCATGAAATCCATCTGAGCTGGCTGGAGAGTCTGGGTGAGCCTTGTGTCTGCCTCTTCTGGCAGTAATTCTGTAATTCCTGAGAGAGGTGAAGCAGCAGGACGCAGCGCTGCGGCCGTGTTCTAGCTGTGCTCTACGCATTGCCGTGATTGCACAGGGGTTTATTTCAGAATTTCCCCACGTTCAGTGGAACTCTCGGATTCCTCCTTTGCCTGGGACACCATACAAAGGACTTGTAAAGGTGACGTAGAAGGTTCTAGGTACAGACCTCGTGCTGGGACAGAAGTGCCTGGCACTCCCTGTTTGTTTCCTCACCAAATGTCCTTAGACCTTGTGTGGAAATTAGCTACGTTTGCTCTCTTTTCCGCTTGTTCTCATGATTATAGAGCCCCCATACAAGACAAAATACTGAAACTGGGAAGTTTTGAAGTATAGTTCACCAACTGCATCCCAAGCTGGAGAGAGGTAGAATCCGAACAACCCCGTGTCTTCTCCGTTGGCCAGCCCTTTTCTCGGGTGGTGCTGAGTACAGGTTTTTCTAGCGTCGTGCTTGGCATGGGTGGCAGCGGCTCCCCATCTCTCTTGGAAGGTTTTTGAATTGCACTTCAGGGGCATCTGAAATCCCAGCATAGTTAAGAGACTCATTTAAATTCTCTGAGTTACTTTTCGAAAGCCTACAGGGACGCTGAACTCTTCTGAACGTACTTAGCCGGGATTTTGTCTCAATTTTTTTTAATTTAGTGAAATGCTGGTTCAAATTTAGGAAAATGAAAGGAAAATAATTAAATCAATATTCTAAAGGATTTTTTTAAAGAAGTCGTCAAAGGCAAAGGTTTTGACTTTGTGCTTCTGCTTTGCTTTCAGTTAACAAGCATAAGCCATGGATTGAAACAACCTACCATGGTATAGTGACAGAAAACGACAACACGGTGCTCTTGGACCCCCCCCTTGATAGCCCTGGACAAAGATGCCCCTCTGCGTTTTGCAGGTAAGGAATTCATCCGCAGTTAGTTTTTAAGAAGCGGAAATGCTTTCTTGATGCAAATGCCGTGTGTTATTTAGCCTGTTTTCCCGGACAGTAGCTAATGTTTTGAAGCTTTTAGACCCTAGGAAGTGTTTGCGCGTGGACCAGAGTTTTATTTCGTATTTACAGCTGTAAATATACTGCTGGATCCAGATACCCAGACCAGAGAGTGCTCTACTTCAGATACTCCATGCTTCTTTTGATTCCATGTGCATATGTTATTTTTCTGTTTCGTTGGGGGGTTTTGGTGTTTTTTGTTTGCTTGTTTGGGGTCGTCTTTTGTGTGCGTAGTGTCTAACCTTTTCCTCAGTCCTCTGGATTCCACATTTCGCAGCGTTTTGTCTGGGAGTTCTGAAACAATTCTTATTCTGATTTTCTTGGTGTTCTCGATTTGCCTCTTAATAGATAGAAAACAGAACAAAGATTGCATTTCTTTTGTGCAGTGTTGGGACTGAGAATTCCTGTAGAAACGCAGATTTTCTGTGATCAGCTTGCTCAGCAGTTTGGGGCGTTAAAAAAAATGGACAGCCTTGTCTACCTGAAGAAAGATTTTTTCCTTCTCTAACAAAGAACACGGAGAACGATACACAAGCCTTTTGCAAAATGTAGGGTAACTCTTTGCTTTCAGCAGAGGACTGACAAGTGACAGTTTTAGAAACTTTAGAACTTTTAGAAATTTAGAAGTTTCTGTTCATTAATTGGACGCAGTATTGGGAAAAGTCCTTTCTTGGTTTGACAGAACATTAGAAAGTTGTTTGAAGAATACCAGTGGGCATCTCCAGGTATTTAAATTAGTTGTAGTGGATAACACGAGATTAAGTTAGATATTTGCAGCAGCTTACTTGGTTAAGTAAAATTTGAGTGAAGAACATCAGCAAAATACCTAGAGGATGTGACTTCAAGGAGCAAGCGATAGAAGAAGAGACTGATGAGATTAATGGCTGCTTGCAATGTTCAGCTTGTGAACTGCGTTGTGTGCTACAGTATTATGGCATCTTGATCACAGTTTCTTGAAGTGGTACTTAAAGTAAGAGCTTCATTGCCTTATCATAAGGCTGTAATCGTCGCCAAGGCTGCCTTACAAATTCAGGGTGTTCAGAAGTAGCGGTGAACCTCTGAAAATCAAAGTTTCTGATGCATTGGATGCGTATGGCAGAGCTTCTTAAGTGATCTTAACTGGAAATAAAACTGCTGCTTGCGAACAAAAAAAAATAATATTGAATTTCCAAATGAAGAAGCTTGTGTTGGGAAACACAAAATCTGTGAAGTAAAAAGAGGTAGAGGGTGGCTGACTTGTGTACAACATGAATCATCTCCCACAGTTCTTACGTGCTTTAAATCTAGGTACCAGTAGTTTGACAGCATGGAACAGATTTTCAGAATGGTGATTTTATACCTCTTGGTGGATGGTAAAGTTTTCTTGGATAAGATACCATATAAAGCAGAATATCTTCAAATATACTGTCAAATTTGCAGAGGACAATCCAATGTCGAAGCAGCTCTTTAAATGAGAGCACTTTTCCGTTGTGCTGATCTAAATTATATAAACCTGCTTTCATTTCATGAACATTTTTACCGATTGGAAGTTGGTTTTATTGAACATTTGCATAAACATTCTATATTTTGGCTTTTGAAAATGAACAATTTTGAAGCAGCAGCAGAATGACTCGAAAACAGTGACCTTAAAAGAGTTCTCTTAAAATCTTGAGTAAAACCTGCTAACGCTCTAAAGAAATTCTCCTCTGTGACTCCGTTGCGTGTGAATTGCGTAAGTTTTCGGGAATTGCGCTGTGGGGATCCGTGCAAGTATTTGTCTCCCGTTGGATGGAACAATGCTTGGATCTGTCTTGGAGGAGGCCGAACGTGGGAGATGCGTGGAATCGGCGTTACCGGCGGCGCTGCGGTCGTGCCCTACGAGGGAGAATAGCGTTGTTGTTGGTGTTGTGGATGTGGGTGCCTAAGTGTGAGAAGCCCGTTAGATCAGTGACATGTTTTCACAGCAAAACAAAGCGTTTGGGGGATTAAATGGCCGTTTCAGCCCTAACTGGTGTATTCCTACTTAAAAATCAAATTTATTCATGCTTCAAAAGGTTGGATATTTTAATTAACTGTGCCCCCTAGCTGAGCTGTGAAACTTGTGAACTGTCTGCAGGTTTAAAGTATTTTAAATAGGGCTTTTTGCTTTGTTTCAGGTTTGAGCGCGTCAAAAAGTCTTGAAACCAGTTCATTTAAATGCTTTGCAGTACGTGAACTGTGGGGCAAGTAAACGTATTTTACTGCTTCGCTCACTCCGTGCTGTGGGTAGGATCCTAAAATTCAAGTGTGCAAAAACAAGTCGGCTTCTATAGACATTTATTTCTAGACTAATTTGTGTGGTTTTACATCTGAAAAGACAGATTTTTGGAAGCAGAGTTTGAGTATAGCCATGCTGGGTTGTCTCGCTGCACTGCCTGACGCGGAGGGAGACACACTCTGGAGTCAGGTTTTTGTACCGTGAGTGTTACGGGTCTGCTTGAGAAGACAACAACCGTTCTTCTTCCTCAGCAAAACTTTCCTGTGTTACAAATCAAATCATGTTGGAATTCGATCCAAAATGGTTTTGCTGAAAAACTAAAGGACAGCTCCTTTTCCTATTGTACTTTAGAGTGATCTGTGTCCAAAATCAGTTTAGTGTCTGAAACTCTCAGTATGGATTTTCCCTTTCACTATGCAAAAAGGAACTGGTTTTTTTACTGCATTTGAAGCACACCATGTTGTACCTGGATGCCTTGGCATCGCCAAATGTGTTTTGTTACTGTAATACTCTTAAGACTATAATGCAGGGCCTTGCTAACAAGGGGTTTGCAGTGCTTCCCTCGTGGAAATAAATGTTTCCATGTTTTTTTGATGTAATAGGGTTTTAATCCCTCTTCCCCCACCCCTGGAGAGAACTCTCAGCCACAATACTTTATTTTTTCCCCATACTACTGAGGGATGCAAGAAGTATTTTTGTGGGGGTTAGGAATTTTTTGACTTGGGGCACAAATATGTGTAGAGCTTTGAAAACGATCTTGCAGAATCTCTATTCATTCTCGGGGGGGGCGAAAGGCAACCCCGAATTCCCCGCGCCTTTCTGCCAGCCTCTCCCCGGGGCTCACGTTCCCGGCGCGAGCGCGGTGTCCGGGCGGTGTTTGCGGAGGGCCGGGAGCTCTGGTGACACCAGGACGGTGGCCGCGGAGGAGCGACGCGTGTACGAGACGAACGGCTCCGCGTCACCAAACGGATAAAAATTGGGATGTTGGCACGTCCGGCGAGGTGGTTTGGCAAGCGAGCAACCGATGCGTCGCGCAGCCCGTCGGCAGACCTAAGAGGAGGTTTTGTTGCGATAGGGTTTCCGCCGTTTTTCCTGGTGTTCCGCACACGACCCTTGGCTCTCGAGGTTGGAGTTAGCGGAGGGGAGCAGGGAGGTGGGTGCGGGAGGGAGAGATGGGCAGCATTTAAATCCGGCAGTTGGAGCGGCAACTTCTGGCCGATCGGTGGTGTCAGCCACCAGTTCAAGCGGTGTAAAATTCTGTTGAATGATCCTATTGCCAAAACACGTTGAAATCTGGGATTATATTTATCTCCTGTGTAAGAATAGACTGAAATAAATGATGTGGGTGCCACAAGAGGCAGCAGACTTGGTGCGTTCAAATAAAGAGCGGATGATCAATCCGGGGACTACCTGAAGTGAGCTGTTTCAGAAACTAGCTCCTTCTCAAGTGAAGGACTAGAAATTGTGATACATTGAGGTAATTTAACTTAATTTCTGCTTCAATATGAAACTGTAAATTTGCCTTTTTAAGGAAAATATTGCCCTGTAACCTCATCTCTTTAAGGGAGCTCTAGGATGGAGACTTGAGCAGCCGTGTCACTGCAGGTCCTTCAAAATATGTGAGAGTTAACAGGCGATCTGCTAGACTATTAAAAAACTCTTTTTTTCCTCTGGAACTTAAAAGGGAAATATGGAGTTTTCAGTTGTAGAAATATGGTGGTTTCAGTTTAGTAGGTAAAAATTTGTTTAGATTATTTAACATGTCTTCTTTAAATAGAATAGTATAAAAAAAATTCTGATGGACTGTACTTTATGGATAGTTCTTCATCCACATGGAATTGCAAAAATATCATGTGTTTGGTAGTTAAAAAAAAAAAAGGAGGAAAGCCTGTTAAATACTTTAGTGTTCTACAAATAACAACCTGGAGTTAAAAGATTAAATCATATTTAACATAACTAAAACTCTAAATTTGTAACTGTTACAGCAGATCACCGCTGGAGTTTTAAAATACGATTTTTCCAAAGCTTTTCTGTGTAATGTGTGCATCTTTGCCTTTTCCTTATTTTGCTCCTTTTCAGCCTTTCCTGTTACTGACTTGGGTTTATCTTTTCTCCCTTTAGAGAGTTTTGAGGTGACAGTCACCAAAGAAGGTGATAAAGGGTTCTTTCTATCCCTTTTATGAGTATTAACCTACTAACTTTGGTTATGAAATGGGGAATCAGCACTTAAACAGAAGATCCTGTCATGCTCTTTTGTCCCATTTATGCTCCCAGTTTTTTTCTATTTTAAGATATATTGATTAAAAACTGTTATGTAACCAAACCCTTGGTTAGAAATATCTGTAAATCAGACATCCATTTGAACCAGTTGGGATTCCTGCACGTTTCATGGGCACTGAAGAAGTTGATTCGGGGGAAATTCACATTTTCTCAGGTTTTCACCGACAGCTTGCTTACTTTGGGACATCTTAAGTTTCTTCATATGCTTTGTAAAGTAATATTTAACTGCCGAAGCATTGTAACGCCCTCCCTGCAGGCCGTACTTCAGGAGCTTAAAGACCTTTTAGATACCTTTTTTCTTCGACAGCTCTAGACGTGGTTACAGTAAGAGGGCGTTCTTGGTGCTGGGATACCACTGCAGCTGTAAGAGCAGAATAGTGGTTGATCTTGGTGTGAGAAAATCACCTCCAAAACCTAACACGAGGTGCAAACACCGTGTAGGTGTCCAGCGAGTGGCTTTCGGTAGCTCGGCTCACTCCGCTTAACGTGCTGCCCGACCCGCCCGGCTGTGCCCGCAAGAGGTCTCGCGGCGTGATCGGAGGCTTAGGTGTGCTTTTATCTCATGTGCTAGGGGCTTCTCTTGCAACTTTGGTAGGACGAAGAGTTCGGCTAGAGAGGGAGAGCTTCCTTGGCTGACACGTTTGGTCTGTGCTAGTAGATAGCTGTTGAAATGGATGCCTGAGAAGTTGGTATTTCTACCTTTCTCATTCAATAGTTTATTTTGATTCCCTAATTTTAGCCAGGTACATTGCACAGGAAGACTTTGTTCTTTGACAGAATTTCTGTAATTACGGTGCTGAACCTGTACTTGAAGCTTTTCCATCCCTTCACTTGTAACTGTGCATTTTAACCTTTTGCTCTGGTCAAAACAAACAAGCTGCCCAGCTATTCCCGGTAGCTTGGCGTAGAAGATATTACCAGCGCCCTTGGCTGTATGCTCTCATAAGATCGACTCTACCCTAGAGCTATCTCAAGTACTCCTGTGAAATGCCTGTCTACATTTCTCTTTTTCTCTTTTGTATTCCTGCATGAATGGATGCAAAGTAAACAAGTTGCTTGGAAGGCAGCCGTATGCTTCTTTTTACTAAAGTTCCCAGAAATCACCCATTTTAAAGCACAGTGCTCTTGCTTTGTCCACGGACCCTCACAAACCCTTGGCTGCGAAATATTTGGTCGTTTTATTTTTGAAGACCTGCAGCGATTTTGACCTGTTCTAACCTCTCTTGCTTTGAATCTGTAGGTGAGATTTGCGGATTTAAAATTCACGGGCAAAACGTTCCCTTCGAAGCAGTGGTGGTGGATAAATCCACTGGGGAGGGAATAATACGCTCTAAAGAAAAGCTGGACTGTGAGCTCCAGAAGGACTACACGTTCACCATCCAGGCCTACGACTGCGGGAAGGGACCAGATGGAGCAAATGCCAAAAAATCCCACAAGTGAGTGACTCTGCGGTGGGCTGAGGGGAAGTTTGGGTTCAAGTGGGCTCCTGCTGATTTATGCTCCCTGTGTTTAATGTAAAGCAGCTGCTCATACTGGCAGATTTTCATGTGACGGTGTCATAAATAGCAGCAAAATGGAAATGGACTGTTCTGTCGTCTCTTTAGTACTGCTTTATCCCTTAATGTCTCTGAATTTACATTTGAGAATGATGTGGGGATAGAAGCAGGAAAACTCTTGATATAGTTAAAATCTGGATGGAGTTTTGGCATAAAGAGTTTGTATGGGGCACCAAGCCTGGGCATTCTTTCAGAATTCATATTCTAAACCCAAAAAACTGGTTCAAGAAGTCAATCTATATTAAACTCGACAAGATGGGAAAGAATACACGTTGCTGTCATTGACAGGCAGCCTCATCAAAAAAAAGCAAGATCAATAGCATGAAGTTCCTCTCTGCCTAGATTAAAGAATGGGAACAAAGCTAATCTTTATCTAAAGAAAGAAACCACAATGTAAAACAGTCTCTAGAAAATCCACTTGAGAATAACTGTTTAACACCCCGGTGTAAACATCTGCAGAGCATCTGGAAGCTTCCTGCCTGCGTGAAGCTGAGAGGGGCATAAATAAGATGAGGAGCAGATCAGCAGCACTCATGGGGGTGACAGATCCAACCTTGCTGCGGTAGAGCTGCGTCCTGCGCATCGGCAGCAGGAAGTTACCTCCTTAAGGATTACGTTTAGGGAAAAGAGGAATCCCCTTCAACTCTGTTTGATACTCAACGTGACTTTCGAGAAAAGGTTTCGAAAAGGACGATGGCAGCTTTGTTCAGTCTGATAGTGTGCGGTTCCTTCTCCGCACTGTGGAACTTCCCTGTATTTTTCTCTCTCTGTGCTGGTTGAGATGCAAACTTTCTTCTGATGAGTCTAGCGAAAATTATGGTTATTGAATTCGTGGCTGTGGAATGAACCGGTACAGATCTAGCAGCCTGCTCAGTAGCTCTTCCTGCAGCAGTTGATGGGTTTCTAAGCCCTGTACCTACAAACCACTGTTTGAAATTTCCTTGGCCCATGGCTGCCTGACTTAGGGTTTTTTGTGGCTTTTAATTAACCATCTTGGAATTTAGCTCTTAAAGTCAGAAACATAAAGTGTGCTTGGTACAGATAACCTGTTTTTATGGCATTTATTTGGCACGTAGGAGAAAATAAAACCTTAAAGACATTATTTTCTTTAGCGTAAGCATTAGGAGACTTTTGCTTTTATGAAAGGACCATAATGATTTAATTCCTTATAAGTTTGTCTTGCAGATGCTTCTTGTTATTTGCCTTTTTCCTTGGTCATTGACAGAAGCTGCATCATTTCACTATTCTGTATATACCAGCAATCAGTGACGAGCACGAAAGGACAGAATTCAAGATCCAATCTGTTTAGGATTATCTGACTGGTTATCTGATGTGTTAAAGTGTATCTTCCGCTTCTGTGATTCTTCCACTAAAATTGGCTGATCTCTCATTCCTACACCCAAGAAATAAGCCAGTTTTCACTGCCATTACCCATTAGCGAAAGCAAGCTAATCAAATGCACTTCACTGAACTCTTAGTCTGACACCAGCCTTAACTGGCATTCTTGTTAACGTGAAATAAAAATTGGGTGTTTATATCAAATCCTCTGACAGCAGGAAAGCACTGGAGGGATTGTGCTGTTTTAACAGAAGCGAAAGCCTCTTTTGTCACAGCTGTATTTTCTGGTATTGCTGTAAAATGGCAGCAGTTTAATAGTTGCAATAGAAGGGTTTGAATTTTATTTTCAAACAAACGGCAATAATAAGCAACAACCTAGAACTACACTGAATTACATAGCGACATACTGGAAGAACGGTTGAGATTGTTCATTTTATTAGTCATCGGTCACTTCTTTGCGGGAGCTGAGATTGTGAAGGATCGCCTCGTCTGTGAGAGGGAGCTGTTTTACCCGATTCCTTGCACGAGTACAACTTGTTTTACAATATGTGGAAAACTGACCTTTCTGCTTTATTTCCAGAGCAACAGTGCACATTCAGGTGAACGACGTTAATGAGTACGCTCCTGTGTTCAAAGAGAAGTCCTACAAGGCAGCGGTTATCGAAGGGAAGAGGTACGACAACATCCTCAAAGTGGAAGCGGTGGATGCGGATTGTTCACCTCAGTTCAGCCAGATTTGCAGTTACGAAATCGTAACTCCGGATGTACCTTTTGCGATCGACAAAGATGGTAAGGACGTGCGACGCGAGGCGGTGCGAGAATTGCTCTAGTTTGCCGCCCTAAAAACAGGACTTCGACAAAACTGTGGCAGCCCTGGTTTAGCCCCCTGGTTACAACATCGTTAAATGGAGGGGTTCACTTTAGCAGTTTGGATAGATAATAAAAAGTGGGATGTCTTTCGGTGCAAATAACATGTGCTCTCCACTGATGCAAGGAGCAGATGGTCTATTGGATGTGTGTTGTTTCTTGTAAAGTGCTTTTCAAAATAAAGGAGATATGGTAGCTAGCTGGGTTAGATTTTAAACCAGCTCTTAGTGGGCTTTTTTTTTTCTTGCTTGTAGTTTTCTATTCTTCATCAAGATAGATTTTCTAATTAGCTTTCAAAAACAAGACTCCGTGTGTGTACCTTCCACATTTGAGATTCTCGTGTGTGGCTCTAGAGATTACAGGGTCGTGGTTATTGGTTTTGAAGTCTGCTGATTTTTTTAGGTCCTTTTCTTTCTGCCAGTGATCTGTGGACCCTTCAAAACCTATAGACTGCTCCTAGGGGTTCAAGCAAGCTGACTAAGCAAAGCAAAACACGTTTTTAGTGGGCTTGAGTTTGAGGTTTGGGGGGGATCCATGTTACCCGTGGATATTTTTCATGGGTGTGCAGATTTAAACAGAGAGAATCCTGGCACATGCCCGACAATTTATCTATCAGTTACCACCTATGGAGAGTTTTCATTTTGAGTCATACAATATGCTGTTAAGAGCCTGAGAAGTGTTATACCTGCTGTTGTGTGTATGTGTGCTCATCTTTGGGTTTATGTAATTTTAAAGGATCTGAGCCTGATGTCTGGCTTTAAAAAGCCAAATAGTGAAGGGCTAATTCATTTAGAGGTGGGTCTGTTAGAGCCTTGGTATGAAGTAAGTGGGTGGTACCTGGGTGCATTTAATGCAGCAGTGACCCTAAGAAATGAGTGCATAGTGACGTCTGATTGTTGCTTCTTTTTTTGGTGCCAGGTTATATAAAAAACACAGAAAAGTTAAACTATGGTAAAGAACATCAGTATAAACTGACAGTAACAGCGTATGACTGTGGGAAGAAGAGAGCTGCTGAGGATGTGCTGGTTAAAATTAGCATTAAGCCTACATGCAAGCCCGGCTGGCAAGGTTAGTTTGATCTCCTTCCTATCTGCTTTCAGCATTTGCCAGTACCTTCAGTTAAACAGGAGAGATTGTTAATGTTGTTTCTTTGGATCAATATGCAGGCTGGAGCAAAAGAATAGAATACGAGCCTGGTACTGGTTCCTTAGCTCTCTTCCCTGGGATGCATTTGGAGACGTGCGATGAGCCAATAACCTCAATTCAAGCAACGGTTGAGCTAGAAACCAGCCATATTGGTAAAGGCTGCGATAGAGACACCTACTCTGAGAAATCCATTCACAGACTCTGTGGTAAGAATTCTTTTGTTAAAATTAAGTGGTGTCCCTTGCTTATTAGTTTTTCTTTGAATGTTATGTTAGACCACAAAGTCAGTGAGCACATGTGGTCTTTGCTTGCTTGTAGTTTCCTCCAGCTTTTTTCCTAGAGCAGTAAAAAGCTGGAATTGGCTGAAGGTGCCCTTTCAAATAATTCGCAAATGCAGTAAAGAATCTCTTCCTTCTGCCTCTCCACTGGCTTACGTAGACTAATAATTTCTCTCGCATGAGATTGATATTCAAGAGCTGAAAGGATGTTATGTGAAAGGAGCGATGTTATATTAGAGGGATGCTTGTGCAGCCCTCTTCAGCTGGGTGGAGGTTAGTCTTACAACTGGTACAGTGTCAAGAAGAAGGCTTCATGATCCCAGGCCTGAGGAAGAAGAGGTATTAATGTAATGGTTCCTGAGATGGAGGCAAAGTGAGGTTCTACAGCTGGAGAGACAGTAAGCAAAACAAATTCCATGAGATTAGTTGTGTACCCAGAAGTTACATTTAAGGAAGACATCATGATACTAGACGTGTCTGTTGCTGGTGCCACGTTATTTAAAACAGAATTGCCTGATGTGTGATGGTAGAGGATAATCCCGACGGTGCTGAAAAATTAGTGCTCAGAAAAATAGTTTGGTTTGGAACTCGCGATCCTTTTAGCTCATACCTTTTTTCATGTGAGCTTTTTCCTTGCAGGTGCTGCTTCTGGCACGGCCGAGCTGCTTCCCCCTCCGAGCAGTGCCGCTAACTGGACAGTGGGGCTTCCTACTGATAACGGTCACGACAGTGACCAAGTCTTTGAGTTTAACGGCACGCAAGCTGTGAAGATTCCAGATGGCGTCGTCACAGTCAATCTCAAGGAGCCCTTCACCATTTCGGTGTGGATGAGGCACGGGCCCGGGACCAAGGAGAAGGAGACAATCCTGTGCAACTCGGACAAGACAGGTTTGTCGATACTGCAAATGCGAACAGTCTCGTGCTTGGGTTTTGTGTGGTTGCTTTTATAGGCTGCGACGGTGTGTGTGAGAACAGTTTTTCTCTACGTTAGGCTTTTCTTGGAAGCGAAATGGGCTGTAAAAGTCGCTCTTTATTGTGTTTACCTGTAGGCATGGCCTGAGATTATCTAGCTTCAGATTATGCAGACTTGCTTTTCTAATTCTGTTTCGATTTACATTACGCGTTTCTTCTTGCCGTGGCGGATGATTTATTCTGGCAATGCAGACTCGGTTTTGCATCCCCAAATATAGCCTCAGTCTTGACGCTGCCTAAAATCATCAGGATACATGCAGCAGATTTAGTGACAGTGTTTGCTACTGTATTGGGGTTTTTTTTCTAGGAGAAAATATTTTCTCTTTCTCCAGTGATGAGGTTTTTTTAGCTCTGGAAAATTTCGCTCTCTCTGAATGCTACAGACACAGTCGTTTGAAGATGTTATTAATAAGAAGGAAATCTGATAACGCTGTTTCCAGAATTGTTGTCTAGTGGAAGTAAAAGAATCCTTGTCCTTGTTAACTGGAGCAGTGGGTTTGTTCAGTGTATTAGTAAGACGCTTCGCTTAAAATGCTGCTAGGTTTTTCAAAGGAAACCACACTGAATATAGTTAAAATTTTATTTGAAAATAACAAAGACTTAACAGTATTTGTAATATCCTAAAACCATTTATTTGAACAGGAGAAAAATGATTGTCATTCAGAAGCAGGTACAAATATTCTTCTCTCTTGCCTACCTTTACTCTTTCCTTTAATCCAAAACTTCATGGAAGTGAACTGGTGAAGGAAAAAGACAAATTTAAATATACTTTTTCCTGGCTTAAAGTACGTGAGAAGCAGACCTTCAAAACAAGTTTTCTCTTTCTGTTACTTGGGTTGACCTGACCATGCAATTTTTGCTACAGGTAGTTTCTGGGAGTATCAATATCATTTACCTTTATTTCAGTGGCATCTTGTGCAGTATTGAAAGGCTGGCACTGGGTTTCCTGGGGAGAGGGAATTTTGAATATATTGCTCTGCAACAACACGGATGTGATACTGTCAGGCTGAAAGATTGACATGATTTTTTTCTTTTTTCATTCCCTCCTTTCTTGATTCATCCATGTTAGCGAATGGATGATGTAGCTAAAATGTTCTTTTTCCTTACTCTTGCCTGTTTCTCTCGTGTCCCACCTCTCTTTTGACTGATAAATCCTTGCGAGCTGCGGTGTACGTTTCTCTTAGGAAAGCACACCCACCTGCCATCCTGTGTACGAGTTCCAAAACAGTAACTACATGTGGTAGAGGCTACTCGTTTGTTACAAAACAGCTCTTCTGTTGGCAAGTGGAGCTCTTGTTCTCTGTGAGTCTTCGGTCCTTTGCCTTGGTTTGGATGGAATTTGGAGATAGACGTGTCTGTTTATTGTACAATATATTACTCGGGGCTTCTTCAAGAGTGTTTGCCCTAAGTGCTGTTACAAAAGTTTCACATTCCTCTTAGGATGCCTGTTTGACTTCTGCGTTTGTGTCTTCCTATCAGTTACTTGGGGATTTCTGTGTGAAGTTACACAACAGGTGAATTTTGTGGAGTCCTTGAGGCTTACAGGAAATAACGTTAATTAAAACTCTTGTGCAGATATGAACCGGCACCACTACACGCTCTACGTACACAACTGCCGGCTCGTTTTCCTCTTCCGCCAAGATCCTTCAGAGGGAAAAACGTACAAACCTGCTGAATTTCACTGGAAACTAAACCAAGTAAGTTCGGAAGGTGTTAGAATGCAGTGAAAACCTCTGGAGACCCAACTTGCTGGTAGTACAACTATTAATAAATACTTCTTGCAACTCCAGACTCCTGGACCCAACAATTCTTATTTTATGGGATCAAGTGTCAGAGATAGCCTCAGCTGCACCTTTTCATCTTCGTGTATCTTCACTAATCGGCTTTCACTATAAATAATTCTGGTTTGGGAGGCTTTTTTTTCTATTCAAAATGCTTGTGTTTTTCCCTAAGCAGCCCTTCTCAGCAAGTACGGGTTCTTTGTCAAGTAATGCTAGATTATAACAGTATTTCAGAATGTTGCTTGCGTGTAGATAGGTATCTTTAAATTAAAATATGGGGTTTTTTTAGATACTATAAAAGTTAAAGGAACGGAAATAACGTGCAGCTTCCTATATTGGCAATAGAAGAAAAGAAGCTATTTGTAAATGTTTGGCAGTTGGTTTGTTTTTTGACAATGCATTGCATGCGTGTGAAACATGAAGTGTGCCTGTCTAGGCTGATACGCCTGCGTGTACGTATGTGCAAAATGTGCGTCAGATCCAGTATTCAACCGGAGGTAAAAAATGTTGACATTTGAAAACTTCCTTTGCTCAGGTATGTGACAAAGAGTGGCATCATTATGTCCTCAATGTTGAATTTCCTGTGGTGACTCTCTATGTGGATGGTGTTTCGTACGATCCGTTCCCAGTGACTGAAGATTACCCGCTTCATCCTTCCAAGATAGAGACGCAGCTCGTGGTTGGAGCGTGTTGGCAAGGTAACCCCATACAGTTGTTGATACTTTTAATTAACTTTCCTTAAGCAAATGAAATCTTTGTGATTAGCCGTGGAAGTACATGGCAGATCTTTTTAGTGCCTGAAAGATAACTCGTTTTGTCTTTCGCAGATTATTTTTGCTTCTAACTGGTATCACCTATTTCCTCTTTTAGTCATTTTTTCTCTGGGTGGTTTTTTTTTTTCGCTTGTTGGCTGCAGGTGCGTGTGAAATATGAAGCTGCTCACCAAGCAGCTTTCCATCAAAGGGATTTTTTTGGTAACCATGGGAAGAGAGCTAGCTTATTTGTAATAAAACAGTTGTAATGGTACAGCATACACTTTGGATTGCTAAGCAGAACACTTGATTTCAAGTAGGCTGGAAAGCGTATTGTAGGAGAAGTGTGCTCATAAATGGAAGCATGACCAGCAGAGAATTCAGCTAAGCAACGCACTGATGCAGTCTCTTGGATATTTTACCATTTCTGCTTATAAAAATAAACACAGAGAGCATCTGCGTCGTTGTATGCGGACTATGGCTTAAAACACGATGTTCTGCAGCCTCTAAAATGCTGATTCATGTGCTTTAATAGTTGTGAAATCTGTTCTTCGAAGCTTGAGAAAAAGAAGAATGCATCTGAACGTGGAGGCTGATGACCAGAGATCTTTGTAACAAAGCTCGTGCCTCCCAGTTCTGAAGCGTTTGCTGGCCGATTAAATTACCCCCTCGCTGGTATAAAGATGATCTTTTTGGCCAGACCAGTGTCAAATGATTCATGTTTTATTGTGGTTCTGGGTATAGACTGTACGTGCAGTGTGCAGTGGTGCTTAGAGGTACCTCGTGAGTGAGTGACAGATGGGCAGCTTTGAGACATGTTCATCAAATTAACAGTCTTGTCTCTTACAGTGTCTCTTTTTTTGAGTTGTAAGTGTAAATGCAGGTTAAATTACTAAAACTCCCTCTCCATCAAATTTACCATTTGGGGATGAGTTCACTGTCGGTATTGACGTTATTTCAGTGCTAAATTCATTCTGTTGTCCCTTCCTTTGAGTCGACTGTTTTCTCCACAGTTCATCTCATTCTGCTTGTGACTTTCCAGCTATCTCTTCTAGCCCAAAGGGAAGCTATAGTGGCTGGTTTTCAAGAAACCGGAGCTTGGAAACTGTTCCAGCTAAGTGTATGGGTTGTGTAGTGGCTTCCGTGTATGTTCTGCATCCTAACCAAACATTGAGTTTAAGAGCTCCTGTGCTTTCATATTGGCACCGTTATATGATTCTTCAATTTCTTCCCATACGAGCTTTCTTTTTAATGGCAGCAGACCGAAATAGGAGCATTGAAAGTCTGAAATATAAGAGCTTGAAGCTCTACCTTTAAAAAATGTCACCAAAACTCTGATTTTTAGGGAATTAGAGTATGGAGAGAAAAAGTATGCCAAAAGGAGTGAAATCAGTGCTTAAGGCCTTCCTTTTTTTCTTACCAAGATTTTAAAATAAATCGAGCTGCTCCAAGTTATATATACAGCTCACCTCTAAGCAGAGAGGGATATTTTGGCTTTTGAAAAAGTTCTTTTAACATTTCTTTGGAAAGATTAAAATGAAATTTTCATTTGTGGTGCTTCCCCCGCCCCCCAACACGTCCATCCGGTATTTTGACTGCTTCGCACATACGATACTATTATTATAATAAAAAATCTGTGTCGGTTCATGTCTCCTTCTGATCAGCATTCAGTACCTTCTGGTGATCTGCTGATACAGGCTGGGTCTCACCTGAATTTCCCCGTTGGCAGCCAAGCGAGTCCGTAGACTTGTCTCGTTACTAACAGTGGTTTGTGTGAGATCGAGGCGCTGCGGCTCGAGTGTTCTCCGGCGCGACTGTTTTTACTGCAACCCCTCAGGTTGTCTCGTCGTGAATGTTGTGTTCCTGTAACAACACGGTGATGCTTCTTCCCTGCGTTGCAGCTGTTAGTGTCTCAAAAAACTCATAATCCTCGAGAGGCCGGGTCGCGTGTGAGCGCTGCTTGGGGGAGGTGCTGCTGTGGATGTTCTGTGCTAAGAGAGTTTGCCAAATAATAACTACTTGGTCCTTCTCCCTCTTGCCCTATTCTTTGTCTTGCTTTTCTACAGAATATACAGGAAATGAGAATGACAATGAAACTGTGCCTGAGACCTCTGCAGGTTGCTGGAGTTTTTTTTTCCCTACTGTTTTATTTCATTTTTAAGCCAAGACATTGCTTCATCTCGCACACAGCATGAAGTGCAGGCATTGCACTCGGGCCATTGACCTTCACATAATCCTCGCCTAGGCTTGTTTCTTCATTGTGCTTTGATTTCCAGAGCTTCATCAGCTGGTTTTTTGGTTTTTATTTTATTTTATTTTTGTGTTCTGGTGGGTTTTTTTGGTTGCACCCAAATGCACATCCCTGTATGTATCTGCAACCATTGTGACTGCGGTGAAGTGGTGTAAAATAAGTCGCTGATGTAAAATATCAGCTTTAATTTCTTTCATCCGGTTTTGTTAAAACAAAATGCACCTCGTCCTATATAAATACATGTGTGTGTGTGTATATATATATATATATATATGTAGGTGTGTGCGTATATAGAATTATCCAGTAGTTTGGGAAGGACCCCTGGAAGTCAGGTAGCTCTGCTCCCCGCTCCAAGCAAGACTGATTTCATATTTAGATCAGGTTGCTCATATATAGCTCAAATACATGTAATTGACAGTGGATATCGTGTTGATCAGAAGCTGATATAAAGTTCTAGTTATAGTCAATGGATATAAAAGCTTTGGTAGCTCAGTGTTTCAGGTTGGCTACAAGGTTTTGTTCATGTAAAAATTTTTAGTGATATCCTGGTGGATTTTGTGTCTTGAGACACTTAAAAACTAGTGTATGTTTCTAAAAATAAAGTGTACACTTTCTGTAAAGTTTAAAAATTCTTCAAACGATCTGGTTATAATTGACAAGAGGTGACACATTCCAGGGGCTGGAAGCTGGAGCTGTACAAATCTAAACTAGAAATTACATAATTTGTAACAGGAAGATTCACTACTGAAAATTTCATCAAGTTGTGTCGAGGCTTTTTTGTCACTTAGAATGTTGATAGGTTAGAATCTTGGTAGGTTAGTAAGTGATGACATTGAAATGCAGATTTCCCGGTGCTGTTCGGTGGCGAGATGGACTCGGTGATGATCACGATGTCACGTTCAGACAACGCAAGCAGCACGGGCCTTAGCGGGCTGCAGTTCATTGAACTTAACTCAGTTGTGTAAAAATGTGTAAAAACCTGAGTTAAACCACTCGCTTGAGTCTGCACAGAGAGGGTGGCACTTGCGGGGGGGGGCAGGTAACTCTTAGACACGAGGTGAATCGCTTTGTGAAGCTTCTTTGAGTATAAAGAGCGTGTACTGGTTGGCCTGGGTGTAGGTAACTACGTCTAGGTGTAGGTAACTACGTTTAGGTGTAGGTAACTTAAGTTTAGGTGTAGGTAAGTAGCACTGAAGGGAAGGAGCTGCCTCCCTCTACCCTGATGAGCCCTGCCCGCTTTGTAGAGAGCCACTAGTGGGAGGCGTTAGCTCAGCGTGAAGACTCTTTGTAGTCGATCTCATTGGTTCCATCTTTGATTTCTGAAGAGCACCACCTCGCTGGGCGGGCGATTTGTTTTGAAGCGTTTGTTACGGCAATATCAGCCTGAGTTTCGCAGTTCCGGATGGCCACGCTTGAAGGCCATGTGCATGGTGAACTGTTTAATTCTTTCTTTGTGCTTGAACATAATCACGAGGTTAACACCCAGAATGGATGAAAACTAACCCGCATGTGTGTAATACTCCGTGGTACCAGAAGGCGTGTTTGTTGTTTCACAAAAGGGGAGGGGGAAAAAAAGTGAAAAGAATCGAAACATATAAAGATTTCTCCTTCCTCCTTTTTACGAAGGTGGCGAACTCCACATGGCTCAGTTTTTCCGAGGCAATCTGGCAGGTTTGATGATTCGTTCTGGTAAACTGGAAAACAAGAAAGTGATCGATTGCCTGTACACTTGCAAAGAGGGACTGGACTTGCAGATGGCTGATGGCGTTGGCAAAGGCGTGAAGGTAAAGCTGTGGGTGAGCGAAGGGCAGCATCTGTATTGCTTTGCTGATAATAGCGAAAAGTTCTGCTGGCAGGGTTAGTGGGACTGTCCCAAATAAACCAAGCTAATCTGTTGCGACATTTTTCCATTAAAATACGAAAACTAGGAAGTTTGCTTCTGTAGGCGAGGTCTTAGTGGAGATTAAGAGTGAAGGTTACTGTGTTCTCTTTAAGTCTCGAAGAGAAAGCCCATATTTGTAAGCCTTTCTGTTTTCCCAGCCATACCAGCTTGTGTTTTATTAATGAGAGATTCTTAACAAACAGCTTCGCAGAATGAGTCCCGCTGGCGTGGCTGCTTTTGTTAACAAGGTTGTGTGAACGCAGCTAAGTTTCTCCTTCGTATCGGCTCTCTCTATTCTGTATTACTAGAATCTTCACAACTATGAGAAGTGCCTTGATTTTTTTCTTAAAGAACAAACCACTAAATATATTCCACTGGACTAAGGAAGTGAATAAGGAAGTTAGACTGTGTGTCCTACAAGACCAGGCTTTATTGCTTTGAATACAGGTGTAGTTATCCCAGCATTTACCAGGCTAAGCCGTGCTGAGCTTCCAGTTTTAGTTACCAGATCATGTTACTGTTTGGGCATTCTCATATATTACTATTTTTTTCGGTTGTTTCAGGTCCACGTGAACCCAAGCCGGTCAACTCTGACCGTGGAAGGGGATGATATCGACAGAGTCGATAAGGCCATGCAGCACATTTCCTACCTGAATTCCCGCCAGTTCCCAACACCTGGGATTCGGAGGCTTAAAATCACCAGCGTTGTCAAGTACGTCCTAGTGCTGAAATAACGTGTCGCTGCACGGTGATACTGAAGCCTGGAACGATGTGTCCTAGGAGTGGTAAACAAGGGAGTCTTGCGCTTCCGAGCACAGCAAATGTTTTCTACGGCAGCGCTCTGTTTTCTCCCTGAGAACGTAGTAAGGAGCGTGTAAGATAGGGAGGAACTTGTTGCAGTGCTCTGAGTATGTCTCCAGTATCGTATCGCTAAAGGTGTTCGTTGTGGCTGTTAGTCATAGCGAAGAAAATGGGGCCAAGTGTTAACTGGAAGTAAAAATTAATTGTAAGATTGCTCCCTTGGTGGGGAGTTCTTTCCAGTGCGGTTGATGAATTTATCTAAGACTCTTGGGTCTGAGACAGAGCTCTTAAAAAATGTATAAAGCAATTACTCTGCATAATTGCGCCTCCCTCTCAAATAGTCTCCTTGACTGTGCAAAACTGCTCCTGTACCTCGCAGATGTTTCAATGAAGAGGACTGCGTCTCCATTCCGTCTGTGGAGGGATACGTCATGGTCTTGCAACCAGAGGAACCAAAGATCAGCCTCAGTGGCATCAACCATTTTGCCCGCTCTGCTTCAGAGTTCGAGAGTTCTGAGGGTGTCGCCCTCTTTCCTGAGCTTCGCATAATAAGCACCATTACACGGGAGGTGGAGCCGGAGGGAGATGGAGATGAAGATCCTACAGGTAACATCCTTCTCTGCTCGGGACTCTTGCCTGCCCTCACCCCGGTCAGGGATCACGCTGGAAGATCTCGCTCTTGCAAAGGGGCCTGGATTTCTCTTTTAGTACAGGATTTAGCAGGGGGAAAGAAGGTGTATCTCTCTTGGGGTAAATACCCCTCGCTTCTGTTTTGTGGGGGTTTTAGTCACTATTTTGTGACTACTTGCTCTCCATACTTCAGGCCCAGAGCTTAATATTTCTTCTGGAAGAAGAGTTGAGTTTGCGCGTGACATTTTATAGCTCCTGGGCTCTTGTCAAGTTCACCTTTGTTTCTGCTTCTCTCTTTGGCTTTTTCTCTGCTTTTTAGTACAAGAGTCTTTGGTATCTGAAGAGATCATGCATAACCTGGATACGTGTGAGGTGACAGTGCTAGGAGAGGAACTAAATCAGGAACAAGAAAGCCTGGAGATTGACATGACACGGTTACAGCAGAAGGGCATCGAGATGAGTAGTTCCAACCTGGGCATGATAATCACAGGTAGGGGGTCACTGCTTCTGGTCTCCTTACAGGAATGGTCTGAAGACGCTGATAATGGAAACGGTGTGCTAGAGAGATGGCTTGTAACACCTTGCTCCAAAGACTTCATTTCTGATGAGAATTCCAAGCTCCAAGGTGTTACAGCTATTTTGTGGAAAGCTGTGTTTCTGGAAGATACGTCATTCTTGAGCCTCCTTTCTGTTCTTCCCTCATGTCCCGAGTTACCTCTGGACTGTGGAAACGAAGTCCATTTTGCCCCAGAAAAGGCTTGTTCCTTGCACAGATAATCCAGTGCCCAGGAGCACACATCACAGAATCACAGAATTGTTGAGGCTGGCAAAGCCCTCTGAGATCATCAAGTCCAGCCTATGACCCAACACGCCCACATGGGCCAGACCAGGGTACTCAGTGCCACATCCAGCCTCTCCTTAAACCCCCCCAGGGACGGTGACTCCCCCCTGCCCTGGGCAGAGCATCCAGTGCCTGAGCACCCTGTCTGTGAGGAGGGGATGCCCGAGATCCAACTGAAACCTCCCCTGATGCATTCTCAGGCCGTGCCCTCTCCTCCTGTCATTAGTTGCCCGGGAGAAGAGTCCAACCCCCACCTGACTACAGCCTCCCTTTGGGGAGTTGCAGAGAGTGATGAGATCCCCCTGAGTCTCCTCACCTCCACAAGCCCAGCTCCCTCAGCCTCTCCTTGTAAGACTTTCCCCCTAGTCCCTTCACCAGCCTCATTGCTCGTCCTTCCCTTCCATTGTATATTTAGACTCCATTCACAGATTTGAAAGAAGGGCTCCCACACTGGATGTAGGATTTTATCACAAAATTAATCCACAGAATTTCAGTGGAGCCACATATGTCTATGTCTGTGGTGTTACTTTTTTTTTTCTACTAGCTGCAGATCTTTTTTGGCCAAAAAAGTTTACTCGAAGAAAGGGAATGATATTTGTCGAGTGTACGATGTTGTACCGGTCTTCTTGCGAAGTAATTGTTTTACCTATTTGTCTCCACAGGGGTTGATACTATGGCTAGTTATGAAGAAGTTTTGCATTTGATACGCTACAGAAACTGGCACACGGTGTCTCTCTTTGACAGAAAGTTCAAATTGGTCTGTTCTGAGCTTAACGGCCGCTACGTCAGCAATGAGTTCAAAGTGGAGGTACGTGCGCTGATCTGAGCGCGGTGAGAAGTTTTAGAGGCTGGGTGGCTGAGAGGGTGAAAATTGTTGCCTCAACTGATAGATAACCGGAACGATTATTGATTTAGATTTTTGTCTGGTAAATAAATATTAGTAAACACAGGCATTTCAGGTTGTATTTTTAAATGTGTTCTTAATCCTACATTTCAGCTTTAAATAAGGGTGCATAAACAGTGAAACTTGTGTTGTAGAAGAAATGGTGAGGCTGATGGAAGAGAGAGGGCAACAAGGTGGAACTGGAAAGACAGCGTGTTAGTTTTTGGTTGTGTGGTGCTTCAGTTGCTGATCTGGAGGGCTTATGCAAGCACAGAGAGGCTAAAATTGCATCTCGTCTGCAACAGAGTACAGGTTAATTAGTTAGTGCGCTTAAATGTGTGGCAGCACAGCAGAAGAAAACATTAAGGGCATTAAAATTTCTGGTGCTGGAATGTGAAGTTATCTGTGTTGAGAGGAACTGTCACGCATCTCTGCATCTTTCAGCTGGGAGCTCCAATTCCTACATTTTAAAGCTGACCAAAAGGATGACAGCAAAGTTAATTATATTTCCCACTAGTTGGGTGGTTACGATGGGCTGGGGAGCCTCCTGGGTTGCAGAACAGACATTTCGGTGTTACGTAATGCGGTTTTGATTCTTGAGGAGATTTTGGGAGCTTGAGTTGGGTCCTTAACCGGGCTGGTGAGCAGCAAATGCTTCCCGTGTTCTGCAGTAACCGCGCTCTCCTCCTGTTGTGCAGCCGGCCGGGTACCCTGTGGCGGCGCGGTGTTCCACTGCACCGGGGGGGTATTCAGCTCTGCTTGTTTTGGCAAGGAAACACCAAATACGCTGTGCGAGTGAGGAGGCTGCAGCTGTACCTCCCAGCCAGCTATGCCAAGCGTGGGGTAAACCTGAAGGAACAGTTTCTTTCTTAAAACCCTTTGACTGTAATTTTGTTAATAGAGAAGACAGGAACGAAGAGAATGTAATTAGCGTGTTATATATCGGGTGCCTGCTCTGGGAAATAGCTTGTTTATTTATTATTCTTTCTTTTTCTTTCTGTCTCCTCAGAAGTTCTGGAGTTTAACGTTTTCTTTCTGTTCCCAGGTGAATGTTATCCACACCGCCAACCCAGTGGAACACGCTAATCACATAGCTGCGCAGCCGCAGTTTGTTCACCCAGTGCACCACGCCTTTGTGGATCTCTCTGGTCACAACGTCGCCAACCCTCACCCGTTTTCAGGTAAGAATTCCCAGTCACTAAGTTCAGCTGCTTTTTTTGTAGGGGCTCTTGCCTCAGAGAGGTTTTTTCTCAAGAGTTTAAACCAGTGCCTTGGACTAACGATCTAAGCAGCTGCTCAGTCCTGTGCTGTTGCTCGAGCGGGAAGGACGGAATCGCTACGGATTCAGGCAACATCTTTTCCTGCCAGCAGGAGAGCTTTGCTGTTGGTGTGTGCACAGGGGAAAATGGGACCTGTGCTAGTCCTGAGTGGCCTCTAAGACCTAGACAAAGGGCGGTGAGGAACTGGGACAGAATTTCTTGTGAATGGCATGAGGAGGGAAGCGCAGCCTTATTCCTGTGTGGTATCTGTCCTTTCAGTTTTAATTACACTAATTTGGCACGAGTGTAGGATGTGAGAGGAAGAAAAATAGGCAATTTAGAGAGGAGTCCCTGTGTGGTGGAATCTGCTTTTCCATGTGTCCGTCCTTCAGATTGGTGTAATTATAGCTAAGCACCCAAGTTTTAGTTCTTTCCAAATGATTTTTAAGTGGCCTCTGTGCTACCCCAGATAACAAATGCCATTTCTGTCTGGCAGGTGATGGGAACAGAGGACGAGTTGTTAGCCTTGTGTAAGAGTTACTCCTTAGCAGCAGCATCTAAGAAACTCTGTTTTCTTGTTGCAGTTGTCCCAAGTACAGCCACTGTTGTGATTGTAGTCTGTGTCAGTTTCCTGGTTTTTATGATTATTCTGGGAGTGTTCCGAATCCGAGCTGCGCATCAGCGGACCATGCGTGACCAGGACACGGGGAAGGAAAATGAGATGGACTGGGATGACTCTGCTTTGACCATCACTGTGAACCCCATGGAGGTAAACCCGGTAGCTCAGCACTTGGCAGACAAATGCTTGGGGTTTGCAAGGGTTGTAGCTTCATGATACATAACTGGGTTTTACGGGGTAGCGGCCAATGCCAGCGTTTATCGTGCCGCACGCTACCTTAACCATGGTTTGCTTTTTTCTGAACGTGCAAGAAGTTATTGTTGAATCATCTGTATTTGTGATGTTTCCTTCTCCTGTGGTTGACATCTGAGCTTTTAGAAAATCAGGTATAGGAGAGATGTGCAACCTTAATGATGTTTGGGTGACCCTACTGAAAGATCCGTTTCCAGTAGAGTTTGTAGTGAGCGACAGGATCGATAGGAGTGTTACAGAGCTGTTCTAAAGAGCACCACTTCCTTTTTTTGTTTCTCTTTGCCAAATTACTGCTGGACTTCTGAAACCAGTAAGGAATCTGTAACAGCTCTTTCTCAGTATAGTGCCTTGAGCTCAAATTTGAAAGAATAAAAAGAATTTTGGCCAGGATGATATCAGCAGCTAATTTCTGTCTTAACAGACTTATGAGGATCAACACAGCAGTGAAGAGGAAGAGGAGGAAGAGGAAGAAGAAAGTGAAGATGGCGAAGAAGACGACATCACTAGCGCAGAGTCCGAAAGCAGTGAGGAGGAAGAGGGGGAGCAGGAGGAGGACCAACAGAATGTTAATAGACAGCAACAGCTGGAATGGGATGACTCCACCCTCAGTTATTGATTCTAGCTGTTCCCTTTGTCTTTGTTTCTCTCTAGAAGACTCCACTGTAACACACTCCATTGTTACCGAGGATTCATGGTGTTTAAAAAAAAAAAAAAAGAGGAAAAAAAAGATTCATTCTGGCCAGTAGATTCAACCTCCCCACACCTCCCTGTGTTTGTGTTACGTCAGCTAGTTCCCGATGCTGTTTCTAGGATTGTAGTTAGCACCTCTTCTCCTTCAGCCATGCCTCAGTGACTGGATTTTTTTTAATTTTTTTTTTTTTTTTTTTTACGCTATGTGAGGAACCACCTTGCACTTTTTTCTTCATGTCATCTCAGCTAAGTGACTCTACAGGTCTGTAGCCATTGCACATGAATTTCTGAACTGTCTTTTTTTGCTCGGTGAAACGAACTTGGCTTCGTTCCTTTTTCTCTTTCTAAAAGACGCAAAGATTGCTTGTTGGCAAAGGGTAAAGCTGCTCATTTCAGCCTGTTGATTTCTTTTTTTTTTCTTCCCCCCCAGATTAGTGCATGTGTAAAGTGGCAGAATGAGGTTAATATGTAGAAGATTAACAGACTTTTTAATATTTTGTAAATATATTGGAATTATGTAATTATGTCATTTGTGGTAGTGAAAAACAGGGATTGGGGTTTAAAACATGCTAAAGTAAAAAAAAAAAAATCATGCCGCATGAAATATTACGAGTCTCATACTACTGCAGCAGGAGCACGGGCACAGTTCTCTAGTGTAGATGTTTCAGTAATGCAGTGTCATTGGCCTTGACTGCCATGTTCGCTCATGCCCCGCTCTTTTTGGGTTTCCTTTAATTTTTCTTTCTTTAATCTCCTTTATTTTTTGCAGAGAGAATGGACAAGCTTCTGAGAAACTGTAGAGGCTTTAGGAAACTCTGCAGAGGTTTGGCTGCCCTGTGCAATACAGCTTGTTGGGGTTTTTTTTTATTTCCTTCTTCTTTTCTCCAATTAAATCTTGGCATAAGGGCTTTTAAGTTATTGGGAGAGAACGCTCCGTGGCTGGTGGGCAAATTAGTGTGCTGTTGCTGTGGTGTGTTGCCACAGCTCCTATTAATTACCACGAGGCTGCCTGCAATACAATGACGGTCTGTCTGCGCCGCTGCCAGGGTGCATTATTCATTTAGGTGCGGGATTGTGACACTGGCAACCGAAGCTGGAAAGCTGAGACCTGTGTACCTGTGCATCTCGGCTACCAGTCTCCATAGATCGGTATTTGGGGTTTGGGTTTCCTTTTTATTTTTTTCTTTCGGCTGTTCAGTTTTTTTTCTACTTTGGTAGTGGGAGGGTTTGGGGCATAGCTGATGTAATTTCTTTTAAACACACTCCTGCTCATTCCCTGTAGCCCCTTGTACAGTAACTTGGACTGTTGGTGTATTAAGCCTTTGTTTACACTTAGTAATTGTGTTTTCCTGCTGGTGAAAAAACTATAGCATAAAGTATCCAACCAGAAAACCTTGGGAATCACGTTAATATTATTCCAGATGATTCTGGTTGTTTCAGATCAAAGTTCTAACTTGGAGTTGTAAAGGACTTTTTCTAAAGAAATAGCTGGAAGGTACGAAAAGTAAATTACAACCCTGTGGTGGAGAGTGCTAAGTTGGTGTTTTTTGTTTTTTTTTGTAGGGCAGGTCTTGTTTATTTAACTTTATTTGGTCTTACGCAGAGCCTTGAATAATGACTATCTGCTTACTTGAGTTTTACGTTTGGAGATGGCTCAAAATTTTAAAAAAGCACCTTGTTTTGCTTGTGACAGGAGGCTAGGACTCCATTCTCTCCTCAGCACGGTAAGCAAAGCTCAGTTGTTGATCCTGCACGTAGCCTGCCCTCGCTCGGGGTGCGCAGAGCCCACGGGACGCGGCAGGGAACCGGCGTGCTGGAGGAGCGGCGAGCGAGCCGAAGGGTGGGGCCACCAAGGGTCGTAAGGATTGTTCCAGATGTTTCTATAGCTTCACTTTCAGAGCCAGACCTACTCTCACCTAGCGCCGTGTGTCGAGGGAGCTGACGGTGGGTTGCTACTGGGGCAAGGCGTGACTGCGGAGTGCCTTTTACATAGTAGGTGGACCTGGAAGCAGGGAAGAGAACCCACACAACGAGCTTACCGCTTCAGGGGTTGGTTTATTTTTTTTTTTTTTTTATGTGAAATTTTAGATTTCTAAAAAAAAAAAAATGGGGAAATGGTTTTGACTACTTACGTGGTAATTAACTGCTAGTTTTAAGTAAACTGGGAAACTTTTAACTTATGTCTGACAGTTGTCCTGTGTTAATGTGTAGAAGATTTATCCTTCCATATACTGTTGCTGTAGCTGCTGTATTTTAGACCAAAACTGATCATGACTTGATGGTAAGACGGAAAGGTTGTAAACGTCCCGATGCAGTTTGTAGCCACTGTGGATATAACTTTTCAGATGTGTATATTGGTAAAAGGTCAGTTTGGAAAGTCTATAAGCTACAATAAATTTCTGGTTCTAAAGGTTGTTTGCACTTATTTCTTGCTGAACAGAACAAAGTTTAACCAGGTTATATTAACTGTGTGTTAATCCTGTCACTCTGCCGGTGACAGAAAAAGTTCTGATTTGTTTTCGTTGGTCTCAAGCATAGACAGACTTTGGCAGCATCTGTGGACAATTTATCAATTATGATTTTTAATTTTTTTAATTACAAAACATGTACCTAAAGCAACTGAAAAGTTAGACATGTAAACATTCTCTTCTTACAGAACCACGGTTTGGCTTAAAAAAATACTTCTTTTTTTCAAAGGCAACAGAATAAGCACAATCAGTTTGTACAGAGTTAAAAAAAATAATCACAGCAATATCTCTAAATAAATAAGGGTATCACCTTGAGTATATTTATAAATCAGAAGATACTTATTTATAGTGAGCTGTAATATTTTTGAAAATTATTTAAGTTTCAGTCTTCAGTACAATTCAACGTGCTGAAAACTGAGGTGAGCTGCTGCCTTGTACATTTGGAGTCAAAGGCTCGTTGCCGACCCAACAGAGCCATCAGAGCTTCACTCCAGCTGTTACCCAGTTGGACAACAAGGAACAAGGTCCACGTGGTGACGCGTGGATATTTTTACTTCTTGTAGGTAAGTTTCTAGACTAAGTAACCTCCGTAAAACTGTGCTGGATTGAGAAACACCTTTGGAATCGCTCAGTTCTTGCAGTTTAGGCTGATACAACTTTGTTTTATTGCACTTACGAAACTCAAGGACAGACGACACGAGCCACTGCTGCTTTGTACTTCCTAAATCTGCATTAGGGCCTGAGGTTTCTGGAGACACGCCCAGAACAGCGGCTGAAGGGACGTATCGCGCGAGTCTGCAAACCAAGACCCTGAGAGTGACTCAGGAGACGATGGGGTAAGCCAGCCTTGCTGCAGGGTGACAGGCTCGAGCCTGGATTATTGGCTTGTGGCACGGTAAAAGAATTGCTTTTACATTTACAGAATCGCATGTTTCTTCCCTTCCATGAGAATGTACAAACCACTGAGTAAGCTGCATCTTTTCAGTGCATCTCGGCATGCATTGTGCCCTGGGATTTTTTTTTTGCTCTGTAAATTAGTAAGAAAGGAAATAGCAGTATTTATTCTCTGAAATGGAGCAAATGTGTGACCACAGCGACCTCTGCAACCAAACAGTCTGGGTATGCCACTCAGGGGAGGGAGCACAAACATCTCTGCCAACCTTATCTTACTCCATGATTGTGACAAATTTTCTATATATTCAAGTGAGCTTGGGTGTAGAATGCTTGGTCTCCACAAACCTGCCTCTTTAAAAAAAAAAATCCAAAACACCAAACTTCAAAGGTAGCATCAAACAGTCTAGATGACAGTGGTGAAACCTTTTTAAAAATGTCATCCTAAAGTGTAGGTGACACAAAAGTTTGATGCACAAACCACGGTGCTTTACCAGCCATTCAGTGAGTGTGTCCGTCCTGCTCAGTAGCTGGGACGTAGCATCACGTGGCTGTTTTTTCTAGGGGACAAATATAAAGCAAAGCCACACTCCTCAGCTGGTGTGTGTACTGCAGCGTCTGGCTGGGAAAGCACAGACTGGCTGCCAGTTGGGGTAGAGCAGCTGACACCTGGGAATCTGCTACTCCGTGGAAACCTCCGTTTGTCCAAGGCCTTATGGTAACATTTTTTTAAAACTGGCTGTAAGAGATTCAAGCATCTTCCCAATCTAAGTGATGACACCCGGCACCCTCATAGCCTGTGAAGCTTAAGGCTGTGTAAACGAAAAACGATAGTACTTAAAAATGGCTAAAAAAAACCCATCTGATGGTTTACTCATAATTTGTTGACCCGTTTCATAATACCGCGTTTCTAATTGCAAATATGGATTCAGTGTTTTACAATTTTAGTTGAAACCTGAGACCACACTGGTGTTCAGTTCAAGAAAACTGTGCGTGGTTCTCTGGCTGCAGGAGAACCACAGCATTAGGCTGGTCTCCAGAAGCTGCAGCAGTTCTCGAGTGCTGGCTCCTGCAGGTCAGTTCGGACACATTTATCTGCTTGTTTTCCTAGCACAGCTGCAGGAAGAGGCAGAGCTACCTTTCGGTTCTGGCTCACTACATAGGGTCTGTAATGCAGAGGAAGCACAGCAAAACCAATCACTTGCTGCAGAGACACTACTGGTAATTCCACACTGTGCTGGAGAGCTGTTACGGAGGAATGTGTTAAATCATTTGGGTCACTCGGAAGGGTCCGTGCCGTTCTGAAATGTTCTGGCCACTTACCAGTTCGAAAGGTAGCGAAAAAAGAGGAGCTCTGAGGGTTACACAGAGTTAAACGAGTTCTCTCTATCACTGCTTTTGGTAAAAGGTGCTTTTATGAAATGCAACCTGGTTTATACTATCATGAAAAGAACAATTTAAATTAGCAACAGCATAACCCTAAATCATGATCTGCTACTATCTGTTTGTACGTACAGGTGAGGAGGGAAGGGTTTATTAAAGGTGACTCATATTCCATTCACCTAATATTACCTCATACTCCATTCCAAACCTAGTATTACCTACTCCTTTACTTAGGGTAGAAGTTACTTTTTTTTAAGGCAGTGTTAACTTAGCTATACAGCTGATTAACACCAAATATACTTGAACTTGTCCTCTTTTAAAAAAAAAAAAAAAGTGGACATAAGCAGCCAGTACAGGGCAGCAGTCTTTTAATTTTAAAAGTACGGGGGTACCTGGTTGTAAAGTATTAAAAAGAGCTGAAAGTCAGGAATGAGTTGTACCTATGTACTGGATGCAAAAATACCGTCAAATCAAATTTATCCCGTGACAGGGAAGATCTATTAAGAAGAAACAGGCCCAATTCAGTCTCTGTCTTAAACGTGCTGGTTTTGTGGGAATTTTAAACCAGACATGAAACCTAAATGTACATGAGAGAGCAGAGAGAGCAGTCCATCGTGTGACAACACAAACATCTCTTGAGAAACAGGATCTGAAATGCCTGTAGGTCTTTTACCTACATAAAAAAAAGCTTGAAAAACAGTTCTGTGAGTAAAAGAAACTTGCTCAGCCTTGTTAAGGGCATACAAATAAAATACAGGATTCAGCTTCAGGGGTGTCTTGAAAACTAGACTACATTTTTTCCTTAAAAGGCAGGAACGATAATAGCACCTCCATAGGAACCCGGCATTGTGGAGAACCTGGGGAAATGGAAGGAAGGAGCCCAGGGAGCTGCTCCGGGCAGCAGGTACTAACCACCCTACTCCACCTGTCCTCCAGCGTGACCTGCAGGCTGCAGCGTGCCTCATGCACCTCGCTGCTCCTGTGGGGCACACGGGGTGGTGGCAGCAGCTCCCAGTCACCTGTCCCCGTGCAGCACCAGCCCTCAGAGCTGCTCACCAGGTGAGGACACGAGCTGGGGACAGACACATGACACACGGTTGGGTACAGCACCTTGTGGGAGATGGGCCGGGTTCTGCTCAGGAAGGAGACAGGAGGAGGCTGGGGTCGACAGTTTGTCCTGACAGGTGGTCTCTGGCTGAGCCCCCCACAGACAGCTCCAGTAACAGACGAGGCACCACGTACCGTAGTTGAAAGGAGGAAGAGTAGGGAAAGGAAGAGGGAATAAATCCGTAAGATGAGAGCCGAGATGCAACTTGGAGCAAGTGTTTCAGTTTGGAGCCCACTCACGTGGCCACTCTGTCCTCAGCGGCACAGAACCGTACCAGCTGTCCCAGCTGACACTGGGATTACAGGGTTGGACCACGGTGACTACGCAGGTGCAGGCTGGTGCCCTGCACACATGTGTTGCAGCGAAGCCAGGTGACAAACTAGCTCTAAAGTACCCCAACAGGAGGTTCAGGTAGCAACCAGCCTTGCACGTCAATCCTGAAAAAGCAATCTTACTGTTTTCAGGCTTAAAACCGGCATAAACGCAGAAACCCAGCAACTGCTTAGGCTCAACTCTAGGTTGACTTAGGAAAGCAAACAAAAACAGCTAACCCATCCACCAATCCACGTCTGTTCTTGTGGCATCTATTTTTTTTGACAGCAATAAATGGATTCCAGTTCAGTTTCAGAACACTTTGACCTCTGTAGCAGAGAGAAGGTAACACGACAGCATGGATATTTTTACCCTGACGCAATGCAGAGTAAAACAAACTGTCCAAGTCAGCCTCCGGAGTGATTTAAGCTGACCTACCTTGGTGTACACTGAAACAGGGCAGGAGGAGCAATCACGTGGTGAAGTTAACACCTCTGAGCTCTGGTGAACACCTAAAAGATGGACTACAGCCTAAGAGCTACAGGGATAGCAGGGTCTCAGTGTTCAGCTAAATTTTCAAGAAAATAGAAATATACACATTAACACACTGGAAGGATGTTACAACTGCCTGAACTCTTCCACCAGAAGATGTATTTGAAGATTAAGTTCTTGAGGGTACAGTACATCTACCTACCTTTCACTGTTTGCAGTAATTTTATTGCCTCGCGTCTCTCCCTTGTCCCCCAAAGATCTTACAGGAGACACGATTATGCAGCTGATAACAGTCCAGCGATTTTTCAGTCATGCAGAAAGGTCTGATCTCTGGGAACGCAGGTGGGGGATCTTCAACGCGGCAACATTCATCAGTCTTTAAAAACCTTTCTGCAGTTGCTGGCCTCAGTGCAGGTATTACATTCTCTGGGAGCGAGCGTGCGGGCTGACGCTGCTCTACTGCCTGTTGTCTTTGGATACGTTGTGTGCCAGCCAGTTCACTTTGGTTTTCCAGCTCTCTCGCAGGGCTTCATTAAACTTTAGTCTGAAGTGCTTCAGTGCCTCCTCATCGGTTTTCCCAAGAGCTAAGGAGTCCTGGAGGCAAGAGGCAGGTAGTTACTGCAGTTTGCATGAGTTTTTTTCATTCTGATAATTACATGCACCCTGCTCTTGTGTTCGGCGTAGGGCAACAGCACATTTCTTAATGCTCTTGTGCAAAGCTACCGGCTTTCAGCTGGCCAAGCCAGGCAGTTAGAGTCTGAGAGACGAGCTTGGAATAGGAGATGATACACAACCAAAGAGCCCTTCTCCTTCCCTGCAAGCTGGCTCTACTGCCTCTGTGCTGAAGACTCTGAATTTTTTTCTGGAGCACCAGTATCTGGCCTTTCTGGTGTCCTACACATGATGTCTGGGTGTCTACTCCTGATTTCTGGAGTTTATTTGCTTCTAAGAACATGCCCGTCCACGCTGAACTCCTCCTCGCTGAGCTGCAAGACCAGTAACTCAGTTTTAACCATACCTGGGTTCTGCTTCTCTTACCTTTAGATACTGAATGTCTTTAGAGCAGCTGAGTTCTGGCAGGCCAGCAGCTTTCATCAGTGCAAACAAGTGCAGGAAGAGAAGACCGTGGCGCCTCAGAATCATGTAGGCTTTTTCACAATAACCCCGGAATCTGTTCAGAAAGGAAGATGAGGCAAAGGAATGAAGACTCTGCAAGATACATTTTTGCAAAGCAAGACTACGTATCGGTGTGAATCCTGCTCTCTGCCTTGATGACTACCAAGCTCTTTCACCTTCTCTAACAGGTAGATAATCATTTATTTCCTTTTGTCTGTATAGACAGTTATAGGCTACATATCATTGGTGGAAATAAATTCTGAAAATTCAGAGCTTAAAAAGCTTAAGTGAAGTTTAACTGCTAGCACTTACCTTTCAAACTTCTCATTGTTGTTAGTTTTTCCTTGCTGGATGACGTGCACAAAGTCGTACGTTAAGATGAAAGGAACTCGTTCCCTATTAATACCAAATTTAGTCTTGAAGTTCCCCAAGAAGTGACCAAAATCAATATGGAACAGCTGAAAATAAGGAAGAAATTGTTTTCAGAATCGTATCTATTTTGGCTGCTCAGTGTTGAGTTCTCTTCACAGTTCCCATATTCAAAAGATACTGCCAACAGGGTTTGGGGAGGGAGAAAAATGACCTCTCCCATGGCACTCCTTGGGCAAAGAGGCAACATTTACTTGCCAAGCTACTCTCCAGTGTAATTAGATATTGGATCGGACAGAAAAGGCACTTACCTCTTCAACACCTGGTACATCTGGAGAAATTTCTGGGTTTATAAAGCCTTATTGTGCCACTAGTAGAAGCAAGAAAGAGAACTAAAATGGGCACCCTACCAGCGCAGTCTGCAGGCCCCGGCAGCGTGTGGAAAGAACGTGTCCTGCTTTGAAGTTGCTATGATATATTTCTTGCTCAGGTAAGGGGTTTTTTTCACCCTTTTTTAACACCTAGCCCAGCAAGGCCGCCATGGCTGACGCAGCCCTTGCACAGCTACACAAAGAGCGCAGGCAGCAGCACGCACCTGGGGGATGTGAGTCTCCAAACACCATCAGCCAATGTCTGACATCAAATATTAACTAATTAGCTGCCTTCACTGGACCTGCTCGAGACTCACCTTGCAGCATCTAGCACAGGGTTGGTTTAGGCTTCACAGAATTTACACTAAAACAGGAACGATAGCTTAGACCTCCCCCTTTTAACAAAATGTTACTGATGTGGTTTAGTGCATGCCCTGTTATAACAAAGGGATTTTCTTTTTCTCAGTTTTGCCCTTTGTCCTCCAAATAGTGTATGAGAAGACAGAAACTCTGGTTGCTATTCTTGGGGAATAGAGAAGTAAAGGAATCAGTACAGGAAATCAATGGGAAATTAAAATCATGGTGAACACTTGCATTCATTTAAAAGAAAAAAACAAAATCGAAACATTTTTTTCTAGGAGGAAAACTATAAATATATCAGCTTGTGTAAGGAACTGAGGACCTTACCTAGCAACTACAAGCAATTTGTGACTGCTGAAGCCAAGTAAGTCTTCAGACTGACAAGTACAGTGCTTGAGTTTGCATCTGCAGACAACTTTAGGTCTGAGAGGTATGAATTGCTCCACTGTAATTTCAAAGTGGGTATTAACAGTGGCAGCTGACGGCAGCGTCGCTTACAGAACTGTAATTCAAATTATAAAACTGTATTTACCCTCTTAACGATAGAAGCTATTGAGAATATTTGTCCAGTCTGCCTCTTGGCTGGAAGGGGAGGTACATTCCTCAGCAGCAGGATTGCCCTGGGCTGTATCGGTCCATCGCTAAGGGGCATTCATGCCCCTCTTCACCAGCAGCAGTGAATCCCCATACCTGGCCAGTTTCCCGGATCATGATGTTGTCACTGTGCCGGTCACCAATCCCCAGCACATACGTTGCCACGCAGTACCCAGCGCAGGAAAGAGTGAACTCCTCTATAGCTTGTTCTAGTGCATCACTGAAGAGGGTAAAAAAAAAAAAGATTGAAAGAGAATTTTACTTTGAACACCAGTACTTCACCACTGCGGAAGTTTGTTTTTCCAGCTTCCCCCATGCAAACCTGCAGGAGAAGGGAATCGCATATTTGAATTTCTGCAGTGCTCTCCAGAGAAAGTACTTATATCCATGCTTAGAAAAAAAACAGCTATGATAACAACTGTCCATAACTGTCTCTAGACGGAAGAAAGTGGTAAAGCAGCAGTAAGAGGTCAATCCCACTTACCCTGGGTTCTTGGATTTCAGCCAGTTGAGCAGCGCATCCTTGTTGAAGGCCGCAGTGGCCACCATGTTGCTCTTGTTCAGCTGGATGTTGGCGATGGTGTCTGAGTGCATGACTACTTCTATCAGCCCAGTCTTGTCTCCTGTGGAGAGGCAGCCATAAGGGGTCATCCTGCAGAGATGAAAAAAACCCTTCCACTGAAATCTCACCCAGAATTGGGTTGTGTTGACTTTTAAGCTTTCCCTCATCTGCCGCATCTATTCTACATTTCTACTCCTCAGTACCACCAAACCCAGCTGGCTGCTCACAGAACGCTAGACAGACCTGTTGGGGACAAGACAAGCTGGCAGACGAAATGGCCTCGCCAAGCGTGACGTACCAACATGGTAGGACAACTGTGTGCTCGTTGCTCACCTCAGGTCCAGGCCCTCTTGCTTCCACAGGATGTCCATCAACTGGATCATCTGCAGAGTCAGCATGTCCTGACGAAGATCTGGGCAGCATAACAAAGGAAAATAGCGTCCTAAGTACCTCCCATTCTCCTCTCCTCTTGTGCTCTTGCAAGCAGACCTCTGGCCCTGCAGCAGGCTGCTGGAGGGGCCTTTGCCACTGGCTAGGGCTGGCTAGCGAAGAACGTCAGCAGAGAGCAGCGTCTACTAGGGCGGTAACAGGGTAAAGCCACCGTACTTGATACCTCTGCTCAGACAGGATTATACTAACGGGGTATACACTACTTCACTTTGCTAAAGCTCTTCCCACAGGAGTCCACGTGGCCCTTTAGAAAACATCTGCCTGGACACAACAGTGAGCAGCACCCACCCCAACCCTACAAGTCCTGGGCAGCTGCCGCTCTTTCAGACCTCACAGCAGGTTTAGGTTTTTTTTTACTGTGCAAGGATATCCAGCTCCTACTGTGCTAAAGAGGGCAGCAAGTGAAATACAGAAATATTATGTCTTCAGAAGCTCAAACCTATTGATGGTCCTGTCATCTTAATGGTCCATATTTAAGCCCACTCACCACAATAAATATGAGACTACTATGCCTGTGAAAACATATCCTGTAAAGACTTACCATCTCCATTTTTAAAAATAATACCCACTCCACCTCCACCAGTCTCTTCATTATTAAACACAATCCATAAAGGTTTCATTTTGGAGTCCATAAAGGTGCACTGATCCACACTGGAGGAGACAGAAATATCAGACCATCAGCGTGTCCGTCTATTAAAAAAGTGGCCGCCTAAGCCGCAAATTCAACAGCACCTACAAATGCTAACGGACAGGTGACTCCCGTGAGAAAAGAGGATCCTGGGGAAAGCAGAAGCCTGGCTCTACTGCTGAACAAAGCCTGCGGCACAAATTCAGAGATGCAGCTATCTTCCTTACCAAACTTCAGTGAGGATAATGTTGGGGTTCAGGGGGGACTGGAGGTGGGAAAGTGCTTCAAGATAAGTTTCCTGCTTCATGCACACATGCATCATCTCCTTGGTTTGAGGCTTGGTGGCCTTCTGAGAACTCACTTTAACAAAGTCATTCAGAGCTTTCATCTTGTTGAGTGCTTCTCCCTGAAGAAAAGGAGGGATGGAACAAGGTTAACAAATAAGAAATTCCTGGAGAAAATAAAAAAAACTATTAAAATCTACTGCAAAACCTAAACGTTGCTGTTATCTCTTATCTTCTCGTTAACTTGTGGCTGTTTCACACAGTGCAACAAAACAAATTTAGTAGTGGCTGCATGAGGGAGATCCATAATCAATTAAGGATGTTCTGCTGGGCACAAACGCTCCGAAAACCAGCAGCAGCACGGGGTTGTGGGCACATCTTAGATATAGCTTCACACATACACGTCCCTCACTTCTGAATCAGGCACAGTGATCCTTGATAGCTAATTAAAGATGTTTTAGAGTGGGTAAATAGCAGGATTACCTCCACACCACAATTGAAGGAAAGGCTGCGCTGCTCCCAGTCAGATGGCCAACTGCAATCAGCCCTAAGTGGTAAGAGCAGTGCTCTTTGAACATTTCAAACCATTCTGCACACAGTGTCGTTTGGGACACGTGTGGGTAAGCAATGAGCAATGTCACATGTGACGGGGAACTCCAGGCTCTCAATAGGATATGCCAAAACCAACAGAGCAATTAAAAGGTTTGGGGTTTTTGGGTTTTTTTGCATTACTGATAACACCAAGTTGGGAAAGCTAACAGCTGAGACTCAGCTCCGAGCAAGAGGGAAGTCAGCCTTATGGTTAGAAGCAATTTTTACCTGTTTCATCAAAACTTTCATGTGATGGGTGCTGCCTCTGCAGTATGCTTCCAGGATCAGGCCAAACCTCAAGGCAACTGCAGGAACGTGCATTTCTGACCTAGGGGGAAGCAGGGAGGTTAAAGCAGCTCTGACTCACTGCAGTGAGTCACAAATTCTCCCCATTCATGGCAGCACAAGGAGGGAGGAGAAAGAGGCTGCAGAATATTAGCTGCTGTTTAGATCCTCTCTATGTACTGGGGAGGGGAAAAAATGCACCCACCCCAGACGGTGATGTAGAAAACCGTTGCCTGAAGTGATGAGACATCTTTCTGGATGATTAAATTGCTAACCACTCCTTTAGAACATTACTTAAGGAGCAAGCACAGCTCAGAGTCTATGGCTCAGAACTGGCAGGTGGCCACGGATCCTAAATAAATTTCAACTCTCAGGCATGTTTACATAAATTCCGAAAACAGAGCCTAATCCAAACACCACCACAACAGAAAAAAAAAAAAACCAAAACAACAAGCAAACAAAAATATTCCGTGTAACCCAGTTCCTGGGTTTTGGTAATCACAGCAAGGAAATCCCACCACTCTTTGATGAAAGACACTCGCTAAAGGACAGCCAGTAGCCTTTAAATAAATACTCTGGCGTCTCTCCATACAGGCTTGCCTGCTGCCTCACTTCACAGAGCAACGTGGAAACCCGTAAATGCTGGTTTCACTGGATTACTGAGAAAAAGCCTGAAACATTTGCTCTTTACCTCAGGTGCCAGAAGAGGAAGTGGCCAATCTTGCGGTTGGATAACGCCCTGTCCAGCAGGAACTTGGTTAATTCACAGTCTAAGTAGGATTCATACTTAAGCACCTGGACAAGCTGTAGCAGGTACTGGAACAATTCATGATCTCTGCGGACAGAAAGGAAAAAATAAGACAACCTTATCTTTACTGCAAGCAGTGTACTTGCAAAAACTGTAAAGACAAGACTGTCAGCCTTGTTCACAGTCCCCCTCAGCAGCCCTAAACATAAATAGAAAGGGGCTCTGCCTATCCCTTGTGGATAACACTTACGTCAACTTCTTTAACGAGTTGATAGCAAAGGAACCAACATAACGGTCGGGAAAGCTGAAATCCAGCAGCTCCAAGGCATTCAGGACAGGCAACTCCGGCCAGGTCTGAAGCAGGGAAATCATCTGTAAAGGAAAAAAAAGAAAATGGAGCAAGGTTTCTATGACAATGGATACAACTAAAATTCTGCTGATGGAAGAGCAGCTCCTTTGTGGGGGGTGACTATTCACAGCTACGTCAGAGCAAGTTTGCAGGCACCAGGCCAAAACCATCAGCCCAAACTTCTTAGCAAGGCTGACAGGAGGAACCATCCCAGCCCACAGCAGGGTTCCATTTGCTGTGCCACAATTAGTGGAATAAGCTCTTTGGGAAAAGCGCTTTTCCGCAGCCTAATAATGTCGACTAAAAAGGGACCTTTAGAAGGTTCTGTCAAAGCTCTTGAAGTAAAGAGGGATGAGCAGCACAGACGCCATCTCTAACTGACATCTGACGTGCTCAGTGGAAGAGATTTATTGACCCCCTGAGGTAGCTTGTGCTGGTCTCTGTCAGTTAAGAATATCCAATCCAGATCCTATTTCTGCCATGAATCAAATAGATTTTTTTTTCTTCCCTCCAGTTTCTATAGGGAATAAGCAACACCCTGTTGAGTCTGGGACACCACAGGGAGCCAAACGGAGCCCAGAAGAGCCAAACCTCAGCTGGGTACCACTCAGCACGTTCGCAGTGACCACCTGAGAACAGAAAAGATCTTCCTCAGCTTCAGTGACGCCAAACCCACCTGCACAGGGGCACTCCGAAACATCCCAGGCAAAGCTGGCCTCCCAAACACAACACAGGACTGCAGACACTGACAGATGGATCAAAAAGGGAGCTCTGGCTGCCAACCCCAGCATCCTCACCTGGGCAACATCTTCATGCTTGTTCCATTTGGTGATGATCAGCAGCTTTGCCAAAGCTTGTGGGTACTGGTCACGGATATCATATCTCATCTTCCACACCAAATCTTTCTCATGCTCATATAGTTCAGTGTGACTCCTCCGCTCCAGGATCTCCTTCAGCTGCAGCTTCTGCTCGTGGGAAGAAAGAGCATACACAGGGCTCAGTCTCAAGCCAGAGGACTTGTTCAGTCCAGAGAGACTCTGTAGCACTAGGGCATGACCCAGTTTGGTGAAAAAAAAATTGGTTGGAGGCAAGGTGGAAACATCTGACTTGATCTATGAAACCAGGCTTGCGTATAGCCTGTATGTAGCTGAAAAACTGATGCCACAAGACTCACCTCCTCAGGATCTTCTGGCACAGCACGGGGTGGTTCTCCATTCCTCCCCAGCTCCAGCAGCTGGGAAACAAATAAAGAGAGTCTAAGAAAGTCTCCTCGTTTGCTCTGTACTTTTAGCTCACCATCACTTCAGGCATTTATGCTGCACTAGAGGTCAGTCACTTGCCACCTCTGGAGAAAGGAATCACACCTCGCACAGGCCAAATGTACTCAGCAGGATCCCCTTGCTCAGGGGTGTAACCTAACTGCCCATAAAGACCCTTCCCTGGTGGTAACAAGAGTGAAGGGATGCATTCTTTCCACTCCAAAGGGCACATCTGCACACCCATAGAGCTTGTGAAGAGGGGCTCTGGGTCACTGAGCTCCGGGCTAATAAGAGCTGTAGCTGGTTCTACACATGTTTGCCCAAGCCACCTCGCACACTGGCATGACCCATGAAATGGGTTCAGAACCCCATTCTGAACCAGAATGTGGATAGTGGGGGAGCATGAATGTATGTCCCTGGCAGAGCAGATCTCATTTCTTTCCTGTAACAGGCACATTTCTTCTTCCACTTTAAGTGTCTGGCCAGTTGCAGCGACAGATGGAAAATCCCCACATCGCACAGCATGTTATCACTCTGTGCTTTAAGGGAGGGAGCTGTGTACTTTCACTCATTTCCCCTTTTATTCCTCTTCCTTCCAACAGAGCCTAATGCTGTCTGCACTTTAAAGGTGGCTCAGTTACACTCTTTTTTTTTTTAAACAAATGCTCATCTATGAGAGCAGCTTTATCTCAGGAATTCACAGCTTGGAAAAGCATTCACTCTAAGGTCCATTAGTTATGAGAAAAAGGTCAAATTTTCAATTAACAATATCTGTTCATCCAGTTTGCTTGTACCTGGCCCCTGTCGACAGCTGCCCATGAGACAGTGACACTGTGTGCTCCTGCACCAGCAGAGATAGGGAATTTCTGTGCCCCCCCCCCAAATAAAGTGTCTGTTATCACCTACCTGCTCAAATGATGGGTAATACACAGGATGCGATGCAACGCTGGGGAAGCAGATGACCAAGGCTGCTGCACTTTCTGTGTTGGGGTTGCATTGCACCGTGCCCATAGGGTTCAGAAGTTCCCCTTTCTCATCTGAAAAACAAAGTGCATAAAACCATGCACCCAAACCTTTGGTCCAGAAAGCAGAGCACAGACTGCTTCCAGCTCTGTCGCTGGATGTTGCCTGGCCTTGAGCAGCTCACTTAATTTTCCCAACCCCTCACAAACGAGGTATACACAACGTCTTCAGGACAGTGGCAACCTCTTATGTTGTACATGCAATGCCAAGCAAAACAAGGTCTTCATCTCAACATGGCTCCGGATGCCATCACAATCTGGAGTGGGAACCTGAACTATTACGGTTTCTCCTACAACTCCCGGACAGCAATGTAGAAAGCAGGGAGTCCCCTGTCTTTGTGGTAGGGCCTAAGGACACAAAACGATACCATAGCTCTTTCCGGTGACACACCTGGAAAGGAGGACCACATGTGCAAGCAGCATTCCCCTGTTTTCAGCTGGTCCTTATAGTCAAAGAGCATGACGTTCACCCAGGCGATTGGGCAGTCCTGCAAGGCAAAGAAAGAAGCTCATTTAGGTGCTGTAACTGCAAAAGCTGGATGAAGGGAAGAGAGGAACTAACAAGAAAGAGAGGCATCCCCATGCAAAGCATCAGATACAGATATTTGTCAAAACATGGGGTCTTTTGTATAGTGCTGAATAGCACCAGACAGTTCCCACAAATATGTCTAAAGCTTCATCACCCAATATTTGCATAGCTGAAGAATCCTTAAGCTTCCAGTAAAGCCTCGCAACTCAACACCCAGAGATATTTGAAGGAGCTATGACATACATATTTCATATATTTCACAGTTTATGGGGAGGGAGAAGAACCTTAATTTTGAAACAGGGAACACAGAGTTAGTTTAACTTCAGAAAACTAGGCAGAGAACACCAGACATGTCTGCTAATGGCAAGAAAATGCTTGGCTCCTTTCCACAACAACAAACACGATCTACAGAAATCACACCACCCCATCCCCCAAAAAAATATAACCCACAAGCCCAGCGCAGTCACACAAACCAATCTCATTCTGGAGGAGGAGAGTCCAGCAAGTAAAGTGACTGGGACGTGGCCAAGGAAGAGAACCCATCTCCCTGCTCTAACCCGGCTCCCTGGCACCAGAGCAGACAGACATATTCCACAAGTGACCTCAGATTTCCTGCAGTCAGGTTCCCCAAATGGAACAGTTGACTTCATACAACCGTTTACTTCATGTAACAGTTTCAGCAACACCAGCACTTCACTCGGCTGCTCAGAAAGCACCAAGGCTCAAGCACACACTTGGCACAGAAACCGACCCTCAAAGAGGCTGCGAGGCAAAATTCCAGAGAGATGCATCCACAAACAGGGCAACGTTTGAAAGGAACCACAGTGAGAGATTTTCTTATTCCACAGAGACATTCTGGAGAATGTATCGGGCTTACCCTGAAGGTACACCGACAGACTTGGTGGAGGTAGCAAAGTCAGCATTTTCCTCTAATGCAACAAAATGAATCACTTCCAATTGGCCTCTCGTAAACCTTTCAGTTGATTTGATCAGACTAAGTATCTATAAAATCTCATTTGAGACAAGACTTTCTAGATCATAGGAAAAAGTCGAACAAAACACCACTGCCAGCAATGACCTTTTCTAACCGAGTAAATAACATCAAACCACAGCACAGAGCCTGCCAAAACACAAGGCAAGATTTTTTGGTGGATAAGGTCCGGCAAAGCAACGATTCAGCATTGTAAGGACAGAAATACCTCCTGCGTGACTTACAGAACCACTGAAAGCTGACCCTCTGGGTGACATTAACTCTCTGACTCATCCCAGTCAGCCTGCAAGCATGCCTGTTTTTGTGGTAGTAAATGATTTAGTCCCACCTATCTGCTCTGGACAGTCTGCATAGACAAACAACATGCATGTAATTAACCTCCGAGTGCTGTCAGCAAAGCGAGCAAAAACATTAATCGAAACCAAAAACGAGGGTGCACACTCTGACTGCAACCTCCTCTAACCAGTCATTTGAAAGGAGATCTGGGTACCTCCGAGCTGCAGCTGACCATATGGAAAAACCCATTTCTGCAGAGCTCAGCTCCAGCAAATATTGTGATTTTATATTAAGAGCTCACCAGAACACACAAACTCTTAACTCAGCTAACCAGGCTTGTTTTGTTTTGTCAAGATAGTAAGATTTCCTTCTGACTGCTTCAAAACTGAAAATTGTTCCAGTGTGACCACAAAAATGCAGCCTGTGGATGAATCAGATATTCTGTGCAACAAAAACCTTTGGCGGGAGCTGGACTTCTGCTATTCTTAAGTAAGAAAACAACAATAAAACGGTTGATTTTGGTCCTGGCCTCAAAATGTTTCCAGTACGAAGTCTACAACCCAGAAATGGATCCACACAAGCAGGGCTGGGGAGTTGCCTGGTGCCCCTCAAACATTAGTGCACTGTAACCCCAAGAAGCCCATTGATGTCAACACAAGAAAGGTCAGTGAACGTCCCAGCAGCAAAAAGGAGTTGGCACAACTAATATCTTCCGTGATCACGTTTACCAGTCCCTCACTTCTCTTAACTCCAGTAAAGATGGCCTGACTAATCCTCTCTTTAAAGCATGGTAACTGTTTTTGTTGCTTATAAAGAAACCTCTTTGCATGCAAAGAGCTAGAGGCATCACGCCAAGGTTACAACATTAGGAAACCAGGAACTCAATTACAGGCTGCACTAAGATCTACTTCTAAGTTACTGAATTATTAATGGGCTAGAAGTTTTGGAATAGAGGTGAGGAAAGTGAGAAATATCACTACACCTCTGATTGAGAAGCTCAAAGCAAGAGCTTCCAAAGTGATTTTACACTTTCTATGATTTCTATCCTCAGTTTGCAGCACCCGAACAGTACCCTTGAAGATTCTGCGATTTCATTTCACATCAGCTAAACCTTTGCTGCAGCCAGTGTTTACATTCCTCATTTTCTTCCCCCTTCTTAGCTGTTAATTTGCTCCATGGGGGATTTGTATGCAAAACGTTACTAGAAAGTAGATGCAACACAGCAGAAGATGGTTTAACCTCAATTACAAAACAAGGAAGTTGCGGAACAGCAAAAACAGACACAAACGATTCCTCTGGACGTGCATTCAGATGCTGGGTATGTTTCTTAATGGCCTTTCTGGACAAGAAATTACATTTAAACCACTTTTCCTACAGGCAGCTCTTTTATTAATAGAGTCTTCTTCTAAAAGCAACGGGCATTTGGTTCAGAATGATGCCCTGCACCCTCCAGCACCGGCAAGCCGGGCTCAGACCCAGGTTGGCTTTACTTACAGCTTTCTTGGACTTCTTTTTGGTGGAACGTGCCTTCTTTGCCTTCTCGATGACAGCATAGAGGGCAAAGCAGAGCCGCGCCATACGGGGGAGATCACAGATATTGATATCAAAATCCAGCCTCTGCTTCCACACTGGCTCTGAGCACACATTCACTTCAGAGCTTGACACGGTCTTGCACAACATCTCATTGCCATGAAAGAGACCTGCCTGCACCACCAGCTGGGGAAGGAGAAATAAAAGAAAACCATGAATCCACAGGGATTTGACTTGTTTGCTGAAGACACGTGAGTAGAAAAGGAATGGGAAAGAGGATGCCCTACTCCTGCCGCTTTCCCAACTCATTTAGACATTAAGTTCCTTAATCCTTCTCTTTGCTCAAATTCAATAAGGGCATTATCATCTTTTTACTTCATGTGGAGAAGCAAGAGCTGCTTAATCATTGCAAAGTGCTTGAGTAATCCATTGGTAAGAGTATTACAGGTTTCACATGGGTTAGAAGTGGGCCTGGTAGAGTTAGATGATGGTTGGTCTTGATCTTAAAGGTCTTTTCCAACCAAAACGATTCTATGACTCTATGAAATACTCACCAAACCTTGCCCCCTGAGATGCCACAAAAGCAGGGCAGGCACCAAAAGCTGGGCAAGTGCTTGTGCCAAAGAGAAGGCAAATCAACACCGCGGGCAGAGGGCACATGCAAAGAGCTCAGTCCCAAAGGGCAGCCACTCCCCTGCTCTCCATTCATGGGAAACACCTTGCAAATCGGTCTTAACTTTACCACTCTCCCATCATCCTCTCTTCTCAGAGTCGGATTTCCCCTCCTCTGCTTTGTGCAGACTTCCCTGTCACTCCACACGGCTGCTGAGCAGAATTACCACAGGGCAGCAGCTCTGTTTGCTGCTCAGAATCTTCTGCAGGGGAGTGTTCCCAGGAACACTTTGCTGGGCTGCTGGCTAGCAAGTTCCCTTCCCCTTCCTGTTGTGCCGCAGTTTAGGAATGGCCCACGGCTGAATGAAGTGGAATGGAGGATCACGTGAGATCATGCTGTCGGCCTTGGCTTTCCTCACCACGCAAACAGGGCAGATACAACTGGGAAAGCCAAAACACAAAACCAAAACCCCAAAGAGAGTCAGTACCTACCTTCATCCTCTCATCTGCATTGACCTTGCTGCCTTGCACCAGCTCAATGTAGAAAGACTGCTCCAAGGACCAGAGAGAACCATAGTTTGGCTAAAAAGAGAAAAGGGTTCCAATCAGAAACACATGCAAAAAAGACTTCTCAAGCCAGCACCAGACCATCTTTTATCCCACAATTTTTGCTCCAAGAGAAAGGGACACTGCTTTGCAGGTGAGCAGCATGAAGTCTGTGGCAACCAGGGACGTTGTGGAGGGAGCTGGAAGCCCGACTGGAAATTCCCTGCTCTTGTTGCCCCGCTAGGAACCTGTCCTCAGAGAGGCAGGGAGAACCAGCTGCTCTTCCCAGACGAGATCAGCATTGCCATCAATAGATGAGCTGAAGGTGACCCCCCTGGGTCAACGTCCCCTTTTACCTTTTTCTTAGGGAGCGGGGGAGGCTTGGCAACCATCTTCGGGGGGCTGGCAATACAGTTGGTTTGTTCATCTCTCATGGCAATGATAGTGGAGGAGTGTACCATGGTCAGGTGGGGCGTTAGGCCTCGGTGCAGGCAGCTGCGAATATACTGCAAAGAGAGGACAGAGTCAAAACGTAAGGATCTGTTAGAAGCGTTCCTTCCCTAAGCAGCATCCAGGTCCTGCCATCAATGTGTTGCCCTCCCATAAACAGCATTGCCCCATTGAGAAAGGAAAAACACATCTCAATCCACTTCCCAGCAAGAGGAGACCCTCTGGCAACAGGCTAAGTGATAAAAGCAAGAACAAGGCTCACCTGGAACTGGTACAGGGGGTAGTTCCCATAGAGATATTCACATTTCCCATTCACCTGCAGGGTGTAATCCTCTGGGTTCTCCACTGTCTCGTGGCGGAAGACAGTAGCCTGCTTCTTGATAGCGTAGCTCATTAACGTGATGGGGAACTCCTTCGGGGAGATCTGGAAGGTGAAGCTCTCCTGCAATCCCAACAACACAGCACACACTGTCAAACACCAGCAAAGGGCTGAAATCAGCACAATGAGCAGCAGGAGCTCAGCGGAGAGGTAACGACATTCCTGTTACTGACAATAAAGAGAAGAACAGGCAGAATTACCCCCACACACACATTAGCAAATAAGTAGGGATGTTTGGCAAACCAGGCAGAAGTGTATTTCAGCAGTGCAAGCAGACGGCTGGAAATCGGGAACTTGTTTAAGCAGAATCACCAGTTCATGCGGTTGCTAGCCAATAAAAACCTCCCCGCTGTCACTCCACCAGCAAGGCAGAGGGTGGCAATGGCCACCATGCTCAAATACACTGCTCTGGAAGGTCTTTCTCCCATGAGGGTGGCTCCTGCTTCATGCCCAAGCACAACATGCAAAAACATCATTACCAAGAATCACAGAATCACAGAATGTTAGATTGGAAGGGACCTCAAAAGATCATCAACTCCAATCCCCCTGCCAGAGCAGGAACGCCTCGATTATGCTACATAGGAACGTGTCCAGGGTCCCACGGACAACACAGACCGATGCCTGCAAGCAGCATTTGCTGAGCACGAGCTGAGCAGACTCTTGGCCTTCAAAAGAAAAGGCACGTGCTGGATTCTGTGCTCCTCTGCTACCCAAAAGCAAAAAGCTTTAACGCAGGAATTGCAGCTACCAGGTAACCAGTACACACAAGGCATGTTCAGGAAGGCGAGCAGCTCCCTTGGTTGGAGGCTCAGTCTCCCTCCCAACCTTCTCCACAGGCAAAGGAATCTGGAGAATGAAGATGAACACTGACCACACAGAAACACCGTCCACACACACATTATTCTGTCTCCAAATGCCCAAAGGTTCCTGAAGGGAAAGCACAAACCAGTTAAACATCATCACAGAGAAGTGTGTGCTTTACCCCGCCAGACTGAAACTTGACGTTGACAAAAATGTTCTTGCTGGAGGTGTGTAGAGGGACAGTCCCAAGGCCTTTGGCCATGGGCTCCAGCTGCAGGGGGAAGTTGTACTCCATCCAAGCTGCCCAGCTGAGCTGCTGCCGCTTTGCTGCTCTCTCCTCACAGAACTGGCACATCTTGGTGCGGAAATCATTCACCTCTGGATCCTGCACAGAGTCAAACTCATGCAAACCTAAGTGGAAAGTAAGGGAAAAAGGCAAAATAAGCACCCAATGGGGGAAAAGAGCCTTTGATAATCAACTGTGTGTGAAACAGTCTGCCTAAACACATGCTTAGGATTTGTCCAAAAGGAGAAGCGTCAGTCAAGTTATTAGCAATCACTTATTTACTACATACAACTGCACCAACTCAATAGCCCTCTGCCAGCAGGGAAAAACACCTTCCTGGTCCCTTTCCAGATCTACCAAACTGGCTATTTCCATCGCCTGCATAAGCAGGGCCCCATCACTATCCTGCACATGGCAAAGCTGTCTGGGACAGAAGCATGTGTCACCTACAGCCAGCACCCTGCCATGCTCCTGGCAATACCAGTGATGGGGAAACCGACCTTTTCCAATGAGCAGGCTGATCTGGGAGTTAATAACCTTCTTGACTCTATCTCCTTCTCGAGCCACGAGCCGCAGGACCGGTAGGAAGGGCTGGATGTCACAAAGCCGCCGTTGCTCATCCTCCAGCTCTTGCTGCTCTGCTGTCTGGTTGATGCAGGTGAAGACGTAGGCCTCGGGGTCACTGAGCATGTGGTACAGCGGCTCATACTGCGCGTGCTTCCACACCACCTGGGCCAAAAGAAGGGTGAGAACACCACTGCATCTTCCTCTTACCGTCACCCCACCTTGCTCTCCTGAGATACACCTTTTAGATACACAGCCAGATCTTCTCACAGCAATTCCTGGACCTGCAATCACAGGGCTGGGGGACTCCAATTCATGCTGAACCACTTGGCAGATTTATCTGCAAATTACTTTAATTGACTTCCCATTTCGCACTTGCCACTTATTTCAAAAACTAAATCCCTCAACCTGAGTATTTAAATAACCCGCACCGAATACCTCACAGTAAGTACCTGCTGGCTGCTAGCCATGTGAAACAGAGATATTGCTCCCACTAGAAGCAAAACTGGGTTAAGTAGCTTGCCCCAGTAACATGAAATTCTCATGCCATGGTTGGACACATACCCAGAGGAACGAGCCTGACACCACTGGTACCAGCTCCAGCACCCAGTTGCTGGTAGTCTCAGCAGCTAGACCTGGCTTTAGGGGATTGCAGAGGCTGCCACAGAGAAGGGCTCTCACTGAGTCACAGGAAACTGCCTCAGAGCAATGTAGAAGAAACCCAACTTGCACTGAGTTAAGACCCAACACATTTCCCCAGGTGCTCCTCAAGAACTGACCCCTTGTTCTGGGGACTGCAGATACGACCGTGGAACAAGGCTGTTACCTGCTTGATGGTGCCCAGGCTGGCATTGCAGGACACAGAGAGGTTTAAGTATATGCCTGTGGGTAGCAGAAAGTCCACCTGGATGTTTTGGTTTTCCCCCTTGGACCAGAATTCCATAGGGCAGTAAATGCCTGGGGGCATCCTGCTCACTTCTTAGCTACCACCTGCAACAAAAGGGAAAAAAGTCTGTGGCTGTTGACTGCATAATATCTCCTCAGATCTGTGCTGGCTCTATAGAAAGTTGATGTGCAGAAGAGTCCAAAAAAAGGAAGGTCAGCATATCCTCATAACTCAGGAAAAAACATGTCTTTCACAAATCTCCAGTCCAATGCCTTTAAGCCACAGAGGCGTTCTTGCTACAGCGTTTGCTTCTATCTCAATGCAACCCTTTCTCCTCCAGACTGTGATTAACATCTACATAAGCATTTGACAAAGAAATTAAAGAATTGTCTTCACTTGAGAACAAAGGCACTTGTCCCAATAGCTCATTTGCGACCAAGCAGCCAACAGAAACAACTAATTCCTACCCCGGCTTTGCAAGGCAATCCTCAGGCCACACATGCTCCAAGCTTCACCTTGTTTTTTCAAAGCTCAGTTCCAGTCTGCAAGAGGGAGAAAGAGGTGTTGCTGGTTCTGAGTACACATGCATTTTTATACACACAAACAAATAATACTCCACTGCCTATCTCACCTCTACAAACAGAAGGAAAATGAAATCTAAGGCTGAGGTAATCAAAATAGGTTTGTTAATTCCATCCACGCCCTTTCACTTGGCAGGGCTCTACAATTTATTCTCAGTACATCCAAGGAATGCAAAGAAGAGAAAAAGAATCTGAACGCTACCAGGTATGTTTTCTTTCTTAAATGCATGTAACACCAAAGTCAGAGAAACCCTCGTGCACCATCCATTTGCCCACAGGCAGAATGCTACAGCAGCGTAACACTCCAGTTTCCTCCACAGATGATGGGCAGCAAAGTGCGGTGTCCCCGTGTGCAGGAAGAACTTGCAACTGTTCCATTAGCAACTAACAAGAGGTAGATCAAGTGGCACTAATTAATTCTCTTCAATCACCTCAGCAGAGAAACCAGCTCACGTAAATCCCCTCTCACTTACCAGAGTTCTTCTACCAGGTCAGCAGAGAAATGTCCCGGTAGCACAGCCCGGAGGGTGCTCATGCAGCCACAGCTCGTAGCTGCTGCTGCAGCCTCCTGCCAGCCTGACTCTTCGGCGGTTCTAAATACAGCTCCGCACGTGCCCTGAGCAATTGTAAGCGTCACTTGTCCTCAGTCCTTGAAACCAGTACAAAATTCCCTCATTCGCAACTTAAAATATGGCTTGGCAGCTGTGAGACAGAGCAAAAACGTAGAGAAAAACCGCTGCTGAAGATGCGGGTCTCCCAAATCATGAAGTCCTGCTGGCAGCTTCTCGCGAGCCAGCCCTATGCTTCAGCACGACAAGCAGCCCAGCATCTTATCTGCCAGTGCCCGGGAGCACAACGCTTCCCCATCAGCAGTGAGGTAAGGATTCCCAGAACTATGAGCTATGTTTTATCTGTCCTGCTTCCTCAGCGCACACAGCTGTATCACGCAGCAACCGGATACAGAGACCACAAAACCACCCATGTGCCTTAAGAGGGAGGGAAGTAGAAGGGGGAGGAGGCAAGGTTTACCAGTTTGAATAAAGCAAAAACAAGCTTGCCTCGTCTCTTGCTCATTAACAATAAAATCAGCAAGTTTCTAGAATATCTGCTACCTCAGCCTTCCCCAACAGCCACAAAAGCAGCGAACATCCAAGGCTCCACTGAGCAGCAGAGACAAAACACGCAGTAATGGCCAAACTGCTTCCTTCTGCTGAGGATTTCTACCTGATGCCACATCCCAGTCAGATATGAAGTACCGATCCACGCTGTGAGCGGAACAACATCAAGTCGCTCAACACTTTTGTCTTTCCAAACTCACTGGTTATCTCACAGCATAGAGGGAGTTTTCCAACAGAACCTGGAGGGGATAGGCCAAAGGAAGAATAACCCTGGGCTTGCGCTGTCTCTAGTATTTTGTTTACCAACCCTCTCCCCTTCCCATGGCTAAATTAATTTGATTTGATCCACTGCGACAGTTTTTACGTGAGGCAAGTTCTGCTCAGATTAGTACTCCTGCACCACCCACACTTTCATCTTCCCCTTTGCCTTGGGAAACTGGAACAGGGTTCTCCAGGCTGTAACCTTGTTTGCACTGCCTTGATCTCACGAGTAAAAGTAACTACAATTCTGTTTTCGCTGGGTCATTTTGCCATTTGTGAATAGCCAAGTGCAGCAGCGCATTTTTGTCAAGGTTTACGCTACCGGGCCTGTTTGAGATACACTCCCTGTCTTTCACTGCAGGAGCCCTTAAAAAAAAAGATTCCTCATTGCAGCTGGCAATTTTTTAAAAGCCCCAAAGTAATCTCAGGCTTTCATCCTTCTGGAGGAGACAGATTATTGTTAAAAATCCCGTGCTGCCGACCTGTGCGGCTGGTAGCCTGAGGTTCAAGTTAATCAGCCCACACTTGACGGAAACTAGTTCACTGCACAACTTGCGTATCTCTCAAAGCTAGGGGAAGCAAGGGCGAGACGGAAGTTTGTGTTTTAGTGGGATGCAAACCCACAGAATCAACCTCAAGCAGGTACACAGGCTATCAAAGACCCCTGCTCACCGACACCGGGCTGTAGCCACCCACTTTCTCTGATAAGACACCCCCAGACCTCACTCCTCCTACTGTAACATGCCCCAAAACATCCTCTTGCTCGAGTACTTCCACATTCCCCCACCTACATCTTCCTATAACGCTTCTTCCTCTGCCACCAGCCACATCTCCCTCAACCCTCACACACTCATTTCATGCGCTGCCAGAGCCTAGCACATGAAAACAAGACGCACTTTGCTCAAAACGTTATTTTGTTGTTGAGATGGGCAGGGCCCCAGCTGCCCTAAAGAAAGAACCACTCTTCCTACCCCCACAGGGAGGCAGTAATGGAAGCTCTTTTCCCTAAAGGAGCGAGCACACTTGGTGGGAACCTCAGATCTCGCTGCAAAAATGTGAGGAGTGACCAGCCACAGCCCAAGAGGAGAGCCCAGCAGCGGGACGAGCCGTGTGTGAACCGGCTGATGTACGCGGGCTGTGGCTTCCATCTGTGTGAGGCTGTTTCTTTCTGCCTGCAGATAAACAAGCTCTCAAACTCCGGAGCACAGCATCGCTTTGGATTTCTCAGAGCATGTAAGAAGAAGAGAAATACAGGCTGTCACACGACGCAGGTCCCAAAGCATCAAGCACACACCCAACAACAGATTTCCACGGTCCGAACACGAAGCTATTGCACACAATTCCCAGAGAATTCAAGGGTACTCCCCTTTTCGCATGTGGAATATTTTTGTAAAAATCTGCGCGAGACAGATTTTCACAGGGAACTAGGGATGAAATACACACAGACCCATTCCACACTGACCCTGCCTCTGGTTCAGAGCAGCCCAACAAGCAGCAAAACCTCCTAATAGTGGACAATTGCTCCACAACCCCTCAGTAATTCTGAGATGTGGAGTCATTCCCTAGGGGGGTAAATCAGGAAAGATGCAGCCATTGGTACTAATCGCTTCCTGACAGAGTCATACGGTCAGCAAACCCATCTTACAATGCCCAGAGCTCTTCAGCGCCGGGCAGAAAAAGAGGTGGAGGAAAACAATCACGAGAGAAAACTCCAGGTTTCAGCTGAAGGCAACTCCTCAACTTCCTCTCCCTGCTTCGCCTCAATCCATCATGCTGTGGAAAAGCCACAGACTGCTTTGCCCTCCTTAAGGTTTCCTCTCGCATTAATTAGCGTGAAGGTAACGAATGTGTATCTTTCCCAAAGAGCAGAGCTGGCCGAGGCAGAGCTGGAACGCACGTGGGATGAGTCCAAGCACCAGCCTGCCGGGACAGAACGTAATCCCCCAACATTATCGATGCCAGATAACGAAGAGAGGCACAACATCAGCCAGGGAGGCAGCACCTGGTTTGAGTTCACGCACCCTGAGGAGCACGCAGTGGCACAGAACGGCTGATTTATGCAGAGTGTAACAGAAACACGTGAAGCCACCCTGTCAGTATTCAACAAACCAGCAGTCAATATAAAACACACTAACATAGGTCTCCTCTTACAAAGTTTATCAGCCACAGCTCTGGTGTTTACAACATACAACTGCTATTGGGAGAGAAAAGAAAAAAAATAAAAAGAGCAATAAAAAAAAAAAGCAGCAAGCTAGCAAGATCACACACGGAGGAGCGTTCCACAAACCTCTGTGAGGCTGTGGCGTTAGACAGACACGGAAACTCTGACGCCCACAAACAGATTACAAAATTACTAAACCCCAGGACTACAAAAATACCTTTCAAGTTTATAAGAAATGAGTGGGGCAGAGCTCGCAGGTGATGTGTGTCGCGTGGGAGAGAGCAGGAAAGCACTTTCATTGCCGGCATCGACTCAGCTGAGGGAGGAGACCACGGGAATTTTGATGTGCGCACGTGTTTGACGTGTCTTTACCACGCCAGCTTCGCAGATTTGAACCAGCCTTAAGCTTTCATAGGTGCAGACCCATTTCACTCTGAAAGTGTTTTAAGCTTGGGCTTGCTTCTTTTGGTGGGGATCATGGGGTAAAAGAGGTCTGCTGCACGCTGCAAGTCATTGACAGACTGAAAAATTAATGTACAAAGCCCCTCCAAGAACAGGCTGGGAAAACACCCGTGGCAGGTAAGCGTGTCAACCTGTGACTGTGTGTGGGAGCTTTGTAGGGGGGACCCCCCCTTGCAGGGGGTGCCAGACACTTAACTACACAGAAAAAAACATCTTGTATCTGCTTCCCTTGTGGCATAGTGTTAAAAAAATCCTGACCCAGGCTCCAGACCTGTGATGCAGATGCAACCAAGAGAAGCTCACTGTAAGGTTGGCCTCTGCAGCTCTGCCTACTGGCAAGTATTGACAGCCCAGCTCCTCATTCATCTCAAAATTAACACGTGCTGGCGAGACGTGCTAGAAACAGCCTCAGGGACCGCTGGCCTGCAGAGGTGCAATGTCACCCCAACTGAGCAGGGCTCTCCAACGCAGCAGATCAGAGCCGATGCTCTGGCCGGCCTACATGACCCACAGCAAGCTGCAGGGAGAACTTCCCTGGAGACTGCCACCAAGGGTGACTCTGAGGCTGGACATTCAGCCAGCAGCAGCCTTTTATGCCAGACAGATGGCTTTGCTGCCTTCTTGAACACCTTCTAACAGCATTTTGGAAGTGGCATTAACAGGTTACACTTTGTTCTTGGGTCACAAAAAGCATTTCCTTTACAACTTTCATCAAGCTTTCTGTAAAATACGGATCAATGCCCCAACCGTGCTGTTAGGCCATCGCTGCTCCTTTTCACAGTTCCTGGGACAGTGCTGCACCTTCAGTAAAGACCTGAGTTGCAACAGAGCTCCGGTTGTCACTGGTTTCTCCCTCAACACCTACACACAAGTGTAGCCCTTGCCCCACGAACTAGGTAGGGAAAAACTAGCACCCTCTGAAAAGCTGTGGAGAAGCATTTGAGTACTGAACAACCCCTAAAATTAATGTTTTGGTATCTTCAGGGTTAATTTTCAAAAAACTTAGCTTAGAATATCCTAATCTCCTTTATCCGGTTTAGCATAAGACGACTTCTACCTCTACCAAATATAAAATTCAAATAAAGTTTTTTGCATATCATCAACTTCTGGTTTGTATATTGATCTCTCATACCCTGCCACACAACTGCCCGCACCAATTCATTTATTCTTTCAACAGCAGTTCGTTGTTCATCCAACTGTACCTACCAGACACATAGTTAGAGAGTTCGACAATGCCTTTCGTTAGAGATTTCTAAGCCCCTGATCAGTCACCTTTACTCTCCGCTTACAGAATCACAGAACTGTTGGAGTTGGAAGGGGCCTCTAGAGATCATCTAGCCCAACTCAAACCCTTACCAGGTAGTCTTACACAAACCCTTAGGTAGATGCCCGCATCCTAGAATCTCTACAGGATGACTGGGCAAGGGATGAAAATGCACAGATCTACCTATTCAGGCCTCTAAAACACTATAGAGCATCCCCTTCCCTACCAGAGGGGCTGATATAAACCAGCATTTACATACCAAAACCAGCATCTTCCTGCACCAAGATGTCACCAGAGACACACAGATCTTTTCCACCTTCCAAGGAAGGGTTCGAGCTATGTGGAGACTACAAGGGTCAGGCTTTGAACAACCACTGGGTCCAAAGAATCCCTTGGCTTGTGCCCTTCCCTTTAAGAAATAAGGGCTCTCTTACTTTGAGGATTCATGTGGCTGTATGCCCGCCTTGCGCATGTACACCCCCACAAAACAGGCTCACAGAGAAGAGTAATGGGAAGCAGAACTACCCTAATGTAATCTGAACTGGAGCTAACCTTGTTTGTGTGCAGGGCTGATGATGAAAGAGGTTGTCAGCAAGGAAAGAGAGAGGAGAGCAGAACATACACGTGGTGGTAAAATCAGGCTGCAGTTCTGTGGGGCTCCCAGTTCCTGAGCAACCAGAGAAAGCGCGTCAGAGCGACACACCATGCCTCAAGCTCGGCAGGAGCTCAGATCCAGCCACAGCTAATAGCCAGAGGGAGGGAAAGAGAAGCTCAGGTAATGGAACTCAGGAGAAATGTTAATGAAAAGCCATGCCTCAATCTGGAAGTAAAACAGCATCACTAGGGAGAACCAGAGGAACATCAGGCAGCGAGAAAAGCATCTGATGGGACGGTTTGAGAACCTTGCTCTGGTGGAAACTTTCAAGCAGCCTTTTAGGCAAGTTCACAGTCAATCAACTACGTTTTCAGTCTTGTCTGAGGAAGCATCTAGTGGGGAACAGTGTATTTAGTGGTTAAAGCAAGAGCTTGAAAACTGACAACTTGCTAAGTTCCATTCGCAACCGTGACAATTGTTTGATGCACGACTTCAAACAACTAACTCCTCCACCTTTCAGTTTTCTCACACGCACAAGCGTATCTCAAAAAGGGTGTCACAATTCTTAAATGCTGGCAAAGTGATTTGGGATCTTCGCGCTCTTGCTATCACTGCTAACACGAGGATAGCCTGGGAGTTGGAGGAAGTTGTGAAAAATGAAAGCTTCTAGCTGAAGAAGTTGCTGAAATCAGTCCTTTTCAAATGCTCCCATGAGTGGACAGTACCAGAAACCCAAGCTGGATCTTGCTGATGAACACAAAAAATAAGCCGTATGTTCCTAACGACCCTCCACCATTATATCCAACTTGCTTTGCTTGCAGGTTCCCATCTTGAGCACGTACCGCTCGCCGTGCTCGGGCGTTAAGAGACAAAACGCACCGTCTGAAGCCAACCCATGGCAGAAAAAACACCCTCCGCTGTCAGCAACCACCCCGGGCAGGGCAACTCCACCGGGAGGAGGTTGGCAGGGCCAGATGCTGCCGAGCACGCACAGATCCCTGGGTGACTTCACCGCAGCGCCAGAAGCGCCAGTTGCTCAACCTTCCGGGCAAAGGCAAGGACGAGAGGGCTCCACCATCCCATGGGGTGGCTCAAGCAGGTGCCACGAGTGGCCAAATAAAAAGCCCGATCGCCACCGCCCGCCTTGGCAACGGGGGAAGCCGATTCCTCCGGGGGAGGGGGGAGAAAAGACGTCTTCAAGGAGTGCCCCCACCGCGGCTGAAACCTCCACCCACCTCGCAGCTTAGCGACCCTCCAAACACCCCATTTCCACCAAGCAGAACTGCTTTTTTTTTTTTTTTTTTCCCCTCCCTTAAAAAACAACGCGGTAAAGCAGCGCGATTTGCCGCAAACACGGCGGGCAGGACCGGGCCGCGGAGAACCCTCCCTCTCTGCTCTGAACACGCTTCTCACCGTCCCCCCCGGCCCCGCCGGGACTACCGGGGACGCTCAGCGTCCCCGGTAGTCCCGGCGGGGCCGGGGGGGGGACGGGCGGCGGCTGCTCCTCCCGGGCCCCGCTCCCCGTTAAAGGCTTCCCCCGCCCGGCCCGGCCCGGCTCTCACCTGCATTCCCACCCGCGTTTCCCGTTGTTCCCCCGTTGCTCCCGATGATGCTCCCGGTACCGGCGCCTTTTGCGAAGCGGCCGCGCGCAGCGGCGGGCGAGCGCGCGCACCGCCCACCCGTGACCCGGCGGCGGGAGAAGGAGGAGGGGGGGCACCGGTTGCCCCGCCCCATGCGAGCCGGTCACCCCCCACCCCGGGAAGGGTGACACGAGTCGAGAAGGCGGCGGGATGAGCAGTGGGAAAGGGTAAGGGGTTGCGGCTCCGTGTCCTCGTCACCCGCCGGGGCACGGGGTGTCCCCACGCCGGGGTCACCGGTTCGCGGAGAAGATGCCCCACGGGCAACGCGACAGCCCCAAGAGAAATGGATCCCGGCAGGCCGGTGTGGAGAACGCCCAAAGCAAGCTCAGGTGGGATGCGTGGAGAGGAGCGTGGCCAGCAGGTCAAGAGAGAGGGATTCTTCCCCTTTACTCTCCTCAAAGAGCGCGGCCAGCACTGGCGTCCTCACCGTAAGAGGGACACGGATCTGTTGGAACGAGTCCACAGGAGGCCACCAAGATGATCCAGGGGCTGGAGTAGCTCTGCTGTGAGGATGGGCTGAGGGAGCTGGGATTGTCCAGCCTTGAAAAGAGAGGACTCCAGGGGGGCCTTATCACTGCCTGCAGTGATGGATGTTAGGAAGAAATTCTTCAGTACGAGGGCGGCAAGACTCTGGAATAAATTGTCCAGAGAGGTTGTGGATCATAGAATCATAGAATGGCCTGGGCTGGAAGGGACCTTAGAGATCATTTTAGTCCAACCTCCCTGTTGTGGACAGGGATGCCAACTCTTGACTAGGATGCCCCCTCCCTGGAGATGTTCAAGGCCAGGTTGGATGAGACCTTGAGTAACCTGGGCTAATTGAGACGCATCCCTGCCCACGGCAGGGAGGTGGGATTAGATGATCTAAAAGGTCTCTTCCAACCTAGGCCATTCTATGGTTGATTCTGTGTAGCAGAAGGTGTCCCTGCCCCAGGCATGAGATGATCTTGAAGGTCCCTTCCAACCCAACCCATTCCATGATTCCATTACGTGGCTGCCACTGTACTGCTGCAGAAGGGACGTGCTGCTGGTAACAGCAGACAACAGCTCCGCTACTGCCAGAGTTGAAAAGACTTAACTCTAGGACATAACGTTGAAGGTAGGCCCCAAATTCACACGTATGTGTAAAACTATGCACATAGAAGATGTAAAATGGTTTGGGGTTCACTCCTTTGGAAAGGGCACCTCTGACCACATCAGTCACACACTTGGTTTTTTTTCTTCACGTGGAAAACTTCTGTGCAATAAGGGATGGGGAGGACCCCAAATCCCAAAAGAAGGTCAAGTAGGACTAGAAGAAACGTCTCCAAGGCACACAAGGTGGGGACCAAGGTAGGAGCAGGGTAGCGACAGGCTGGGAAATGCACCAGGTGTTTCACTAGCACCTGCTATTCACGGGAGGAGGAAGGAACCAAGCACACCTTTAAACGTTAGATACCAATGATGACCCGTCTTTTGTCTCCCCTAATCTGCGGTACAGGTCCGCTGGCCGCAGGGGAAGCCCACCCAGGTACCAAACCACAGTGCCAGGGCCCATCCCACCAGAGCCCCAAGGTGCCTCATGGGTCAGTCGCTGCTCAGACGCCCCAAGGGGCTGCGACCACCGTTTCGCACGGAGCATCTCTCCAACTTGTCACAGGAAATCAGTGGTTCCAAAGAAGCAGCAGATGGGGATAAGAAACGTTTCCAGTGTTCAAAGACAATCACTCTCCTCTGCCTCATTAAATTTTCAGCAGCAATTAAATACCCAAAGACCATTTGTTCATTTGAAAAAAACCTCTTTTCACATGTCTCCTCTTGCACTTGAGATGTGCTGACCGTACTTTGGGTCACAAATAAGAAGAGATTGTGAACCTGGATTTGTGGGTTTAATTATTTCACTTGCACACACGGAAACAAACAATTTTGGTACAGGACACAGTTAGCGTTACTGTATTGCCCCAACTCGTCCCAGAATTACCATTTTTCCTGAAGCTTCTTCTGCTGGAGGCATGTGATTTGGTATAAATTCTTTTTTTCCTTTCCCTGTTATAAAGTAATAAAAACGCATTATTCTTGCAACCTGACTCTTTTTTTTTCCCCCCGAACATTACTAGTTGACAACACAAATATCTCACCATCAGTACAAAATGTGACTGTTGAAACATTTGTTCTTCAGCTCCATTTGAATCTACTATCATGTCTTAATGTGACCTTTTAAAGCTCAGAAACTGTCTATTTTAAATCATCGGCCCTGACATGTGTTGAAGATATTTTTAACAGACTGTTTACAGGAATTCTGGTTTCTCTTCTGCTATTTTTTTTCCTTCCCAACAGCTTTTCTATTCACCATCTCCAAGTTTCACATATAGGACTCTACTGAACACTTTTAGGACATTTCCTCACGTGGCGTTTGAGAAATTGGACAACAGAAACCGTATGGAAGGGAAAAAGGAACTGAAAGTCAGAAAAGTAGTTGCAACCTGCTAAATTAAAGATCCGAGACCTCCAGGAAGAACAGAAGGGGAGGTCAGTTAATTGTTTTTCTCTCTGTTGCTGAGAACAAAACAGTGGCAAAGGGTTTAAAGAAAACATTGGTAAGAAGGGCTGGTGGCATCCACATGGGATTATTTCAAATATATCCCACAGTGGCTGGCTAGGATTAAGGGCTGCTTTCTATTAGATTTGACTCTGGAAAATAATTAAAGTGTGATTTTTCTTTTCATCTGTTGGTTGTACTCTAGTTGCAAAGACTACTCGCATGAATACCTTCTTTTTACGTCCCTTTTCTGCAGCAAAGACTGTGGGTTTTTTTGAGCCCTTAGTCTTAATTATCAGTCTTTCATAGCTCCACCTTTTTGGCATTTATCCTCACATGTTTTTTACAGGTTCTTTCCTCTCTTCACTGCTCCAGGTACACCATTCTTGCACATTTGCTTCCGTCACGGACACGGCTGGAAACAGTGGCTGTACAGCTCCTGACCACGTCCCTCCCAAATCCCTTCTCTACACCAGTTTGTTGCATGAGGAATTTCACCAGTGTTGCTGGCCTAGCTGAGACAGCTGGCCAGCTCTCTGAGGAAAAAGGAGAAAGAGGAGGAGGATGACAACAAGCAAGTGATGTAGCCCCAGCACCCTGGTATTTACCAGACTGCCTGGCAAGAGCACAGTCGACTGCCACGGATGCACCCAGAGAGGAAAACTCGATGCCTGCCCTCCTGGGTGCCGAGCCACACTGATGTTGGCAATTATAGTACACAGCAACGTCTGTGAAGCCTTTCTTATCCTCCACTTATTGGGGTATGGGGCAAATAAACAAACAAAGCAACCCCAAACTCGCCACACTTCATCGCGCCACAAAGCAAACAGGAAGCCAGAGCAGTTTTGGGAGAGTCGAAACTATTCGCTCCATGCGGTTAACACTAACCAACAGGCGGGAAACCGCGTTTTCTGCTTCAGCTATGCAGTTGGTCTGCAAATACGGCTGGTAGCTTGCCCTTATTTAAAAGTCAAAAGAAGGGTTGTGGGTTTTTTTGGAGACATAGGATCACAGCCACATGAAGTGTGCATCAACACCGGCTGTCACGGAGGTGAGCAGCAGAGCTCACCTCTGCAAGTACAGCCAAGGGCACGTCCCGCACTCAGAAACGCGATGAACAAACCAAACAGAGCTTCGAGATCTGAAAATCACTCTTTCTCTTTGCATCGTACACAAAGGGTCTCTCTAGCAGGTTGGGAGGCGACTGGGCAAAGGACAGCAAGCGTGTTGGGACTGGTGGAAATGTAAAGAGACAATAGACAACGACCACCCAGGAAAGAGCCGCAAGGAAGATGATCCCCCAGTTCCTACGACAATGCTGGCTCCTGCCAGGGCTGAGGAAGAGAAGGAAGGAGGCTGCCAGGGCACAAATTGAATTTCCCTGGACAGAGCAGCTCTGTCAGGAAACAGGGACTTGCGGCAGCCAGCGGTGCAAGGATTGCAGGGCAGTAGCCCCTCACGTGGGTCTCTGAAGAGAATAGCAACAAGCGAAGGGCTGTGCTGAATAAAACCGAGAGGAGAAATTCACCACAACCCCTTCTTAAAATGAGGACTTAAACTACCACCTGTCTCGAGAGGTCACTATCACATGTCTCAGGTTCCACTTTCCCCTGGTGCAATTCCCACAAAAAAGTCAGGTCCCCTGCTAAGGACAAGGCAGGGGACAAACACCAGGCAAGGGTATTTAGGGAAATAAACCCCAGAGGTTCACAAGCACATTTCCCAGTTTTACCCAGTATGGGTTGCATTAACCCAGGGGGACCACAGAGACAGGGACAAGGGCCTCGCCGAGCACCCAGCTCTTTGTCGCCCTGGGCTGACCAACCCCCTTGCGCTGCTAACGTGTCACATCCTAACGTCCACGTCCTTAACCAACCCTGACACAGATGCTGTTTTGCTCTTATTCTTCATCTATGCTCAAAAAACTTTCCCAGGAGGAGGATATTTCTCTGAAGAAAAATGTGGCAGTTATTTCATAGCTTAGACTTCAGGGCAGCTGAGCGCGCAGCGGTTGTAACATGAATTGTTGTTTTTTTTCAAGAACAAGGCCACAGCGTGCTTGTTGATATTGTCACAAGAGATTATTTCAGAGAAGGAAACCATGACGAAGCCTCAGCACGTTTTTCTCTTTGTTCGATGGACGCGCGCTCAGACAGAAAACTCACTGAGCAAAATCTTGCCACGAGCTGTGTATAGGGGCTGGAGGTGAATTATTTGGGGGTGGGATTCACGGAACTGAGCAGCCAATTTGTTCAAAGAGCCTCTGAAATAATGTCAAGCCTGGAACCCTGAACGATAGAGAAGGGAGAATGACGACAGAGATAAGCAGCTCTCTAGCTGAAGGCCAGAACGGCGTACTTTGGCGTCCTTGCCCAGACAAAAATACTGTTTTATTTGTGTGACTACGCATTCAAATGAAGGATATTGCAGACTTGAGAACAATGCATTCCTCCACGATTTCCCCGCAAAGGAAAAATAAGCAACAAGAACTGACCTGAGTGAGCCGCAGCGAGCAGCCGAGATTCCTGTCTTGATCATCAGCAACACCACAGGACTTCTAAAGGAGAAGGTTCTCCTTAGGAGGTTATCAAAATGAACCAGGACGCTTCATTTGATACCTCCCTGGTTGTTTCTTAATCAGAATTTCAAAGTTACAACCTCAGCCCGAGCCGAAGTATCACGTTAAGAAAAAAGCAAGTTCCCTTCCTTGGTGTTGAAAGCAGCACAACATCCCAGAGAACGGAGCAGGAGGAATGAGTCAAATACTAGATAGGGGGAGACGCTAGTGACCCAGTTCTGCAAGATGCGTGAGGCTACAGCTAGGTCAGGGATACGGTTTGAGATACTAGCTGCAAAAACATAAGACAACATAGTTTGGGGAAAAAAACACAAAAAATAGCCAACACAAATGAAAATCCCCACCAAAATTACACGTGCTGCTCTGAAAACCCAAGACTTCATGCTTTCCAGGGCAGGACCTGGAGTAAGGTACTCGAGCGCTACTCCTCATACAGGCACTGATGCCATGGCTTTTCATATGTTGTTTCACCCGCTTCCTGGCACGCAGAATACACACAATATTACTTCTGTGCCTCACAGGGCATTTTGCGAAGCTTCGCTGGTTGTACAAGTCGTTTGAGGTCTTCAGCTGGTGGTGCTACACAAGTTCAAAGCACCAATGTCTCAACACAAAGTATCATTCACTTCTTTATCACTTTATAATTGCATCCTTAACGGCATTTTCACACTCACACGAGGAGTGCGACTGCCTCTCAAACCCCACTTCTGTTGAAGTTGGTTTTTTGATGCAAAAACAACTTCAGACAAATGGCCAGAAGCAACGTCCCTCTTCTGACCAGCGGTTCTTCAGGAGGGACAAACAACTTTCCTCTCATTTTTTTGCGATACCATTTCTTGGGAAGCGCTTCATTTTGCAAAAAGTGAGTGATCTATAGAACCATCATTTTCCATTATGAGTTGTAACTGCCCGTTTAACTAAACTATTTAATCTTGAAATTACTCTTTGGGGATTCTGGATCGTTCTCTTTGCTACCAGAAGAGAAACAGCACCCAGCAGTCAGAAGTACAGTTTAAGTTCACATGGGTGTTGGGTTCTTAAAAGTTATAAAACAGGACCACGGTAACAAAATCAGAGCACTTTAAAAAGTCCTTTATCCAGTTTGGGAATTTTGGGGGTCCTTATTAATCATTTCCAGTAAGACCGGATCTTGCAAGCTCTTGTGTGGGCGGCTGCCTGCGCCCTGCAGAGCGACAGATGCAGGTGCCTGCCTGCACTAAATATTTTGCACAAAGTCCTGACTTGGTTAGAGTTGGGTGGCTTTTGTTTGCTTTGTTTTATTTGATGCTTCAAGTGTGTATTGCAAAGCGAGCAACACTCGGAACCCAAACAAATACACTCTCTGCATAAAAACCAAAATATTGGTGTCGTGTTGCAAAAAGGGGCAGATGCCGGTGACAAAACGCTGTAAGAATTTTTTAGCAGCCACCTGAAAAATCACTTAAGAGTCAGAAATAAGTAGCAAAGGCCATTGCATGAGTCATCAGCGACAACAAAGGAAAAAGGAATGTTAAGGGATTTTTTTTTTTATTTTTCTAAAACGAGAGACGGCTTTGGCTAAAAGAAAATTATTACTTTTACTGCTGCCAGAATAAAATTCTCATTTGTGAATGGGGGAATTTCCACCTGAGACATATCGATAAAGAATCATTTACATAGCTGGAGGTAAAACTACAACTTTTACCCTGGGAACCGTACTGAAGGAAAAACAAACTCTTTTCGGTAGCGAGGATGTACAAAATTTTTGTCCTCAAATTTTGGTCCAGAAATAGATAATGTTTGTTTTCATTAAGTCTTTAAAAATATTTACACAGAAGAGAAGATGCATTTCACAGAAGCAAACATTCCAGACAGCCTAAACAGAATTAGGACCGGGAAACCGTACCAGACAATATTAGCTACGTTAGGCACGCTGTATGCCACAAGGGTGAGCGTGCCCCTCAAACTCAAATAAAAAGCTACACTGGTTCTTACCACAGTATCATCATTTAAAATGCGGCAGCAGCCAGGATCTGAGTGAGGCTGGGTCTCCTCTCACACCAGGGGGATGCACTTCAGCAGCTAAATTTGCTGCCTCAAAGGATTTTCCATCTCCCTGCCTTAGTTTCCCTTTCAGGACAGTGGGAACAGCAACGTTTAGTACTGGATCACGTAAGAGATTAAGGTTTGCAACGTGTCTGCAAATTACAACAGCTGTTATCGTACCATTTTGTGTGATATTCACAGATCTTTTACTCAGTGACACAGAGACTAGTATTATTAACTTGGGATGGTGAAAAACAGAGTCACAGTAACATTTTACTTCTGTAAGTGACCTGGGCAGCTTGTCACAACAGACTTTTATACTCTTCTGCATTTTTAACTCAAAATTCAGTGCTGTTTTTTTTCTCCTTGGTTGTCGAATTGAGTCCCAGGAAGCCCAAGCAACTCTCCAGCACTGGGGTGTGCAGGACCTGGAGCAGAGCAGCGACTCTGCTCCCCGATCTGGGCGAAGCTAGCACACAAACCACAGCGCTCACCTTCCTCACAACAGACATTCAAGAGCCCCGTGGCTCTCAGGTCTTAAAAAAGGAGTTTAAAAAGTTGGGATAGCCCAACAGACGGAAAAAGAAAAATGAGGTAAATGAGGCACTTCCAAAGGCAGCCAGCAATCAGCCTTATGCTGCCTGCGAGCGTATGCGTGTCGCGTCACAGGCACGTACAAAATGAGGTGAACTATCTGCAAAACAGCAAAACAAGCCACACAAAAAGTGCATTTAAGACAGACAGGTATCTAAGCTATTAACAAAACCCCCAACTCACCCACCATCATTTGCACGGAATTTCCTATTTTATTTCCTTGTTACCTGCAACAGGAAGAAAACCCAACCTCTCATTTCCTTCCTCCTACACACTTTCTGTTCAGTATTTTGAGTGACTGGTGTAAACTAGCTACAGTCAGGAGCCAGATTTTCAATTTGCTCTTCTAAAGACCATGGGTAGAATGACACAGGGCAAAGTCTCCTGGATAAAATGACAAAACAACATGGGTAAGGAGATGGCAGCAACACATACACAGTCAGCAGCGAGAGGCACGATGCTTGGATGCCTACAGGAAGGAACCAGGGGCACATCACTGTCAAAATGGAGATAAATTACGCCACCGAGTTCACGCGCAGCTTTGGTAAGGCAACGCTTTCAGAATTAGGCTTGGAAATTTAATGGAAAAAACCCCAAAACTTAGTGACATCTGTGCAGCCTCTTTCCATAAGCACCAGTTTCACAGGTATGTGCTATTACGTACAGCACGGAAATATCACCCAAGCACAGTGCCAAGCCACAATGCTTTGCGTGACTTTGAGAATGAATGATCTGGAGTTCCCATCGGAGATACCAAGAAACATGGGAACTACTTAAAACATCCAGCCCTTTCCTAGGGCACTGCAAGAGGGGATGTAGCTTGTTTCCAATGACCTCACCATAAACCTCTCCTTCTAAAACGAAAGTTTTGAAAGAATTAGCAATAAGCAACAAGGCACCAGAAAAGGGAGCTCTTCCACTTACGTTAATGTCAGCAAAGAGTCTCTCTTTACCATCCCATTTCCAACTGCTATGTTCTCAGCCAAAGAGCAGCTCTCTCGTGATGGGAAGTAACAGAAAACTTCGCTTGCTTTGTTCCGAGAGGTCGGAGGTGTTGGGTCTTGAGGTAGATGTTTTGCTGGGAAGCATTGGCTTCAACACCGTCCAAAGAGCTTCTGGGCACTGAACCGCCTGTCACATGAGGTCTGTAGCTGGGCAATCCCAGCGTTGTCACTACGGTGCACATGCATGTGGTGTGCAAAATTGTAAACTGCCTCAGCTGCCATCTCAGGCTATGCAGGTTGGAGAAGTCAGGGGTGAAAGTAAAACCTGACTGATAACGTCTCTTGTTGTGGTTACCTGCTTGCCAGATGTGTGTCTCACCAGTCAGAGGCCAAGCAGGTTAACAAGCCTCCCGTACACACGGCACGGCACCCCAACGAACCCCTACCTGCTCATGTGGTGACCCCCCACCCGCTCATCTGTCAGGTTCCTTTTGGGATGCTCTGCGGAGTCAAGATGCTCACTCAACACTAAAGAAAAGTTTGCAAAGAAAAGGGGCCTTTAAAGACATTTCCTCCCCAGCCCCAAAAGCGCCCAACAAAAATATACCTAGCTGCCACACACGTGATTCCTTCTGTGGCAAAAGCAAAAGAAATTCACAGCCCTTTGTCACTAAAAATACATTCTTCCTCCTCCTGAGACTTCTCCTTTTGCAGAAGCATTTCTCTTTCTGTGCCATTTCCCAGCATGTCTCTTTTACTAGCTCCCACCCAGGAGCCAGACGAATGTCCTCTCAAAGCACAGAGCTCCTGATGATGCCGTACGGGCTTTTAATGTCGTGCCATTACAACCTGAGCCACAGCACCTACTTACAGACCATTCAGTGCGAATGGGTCATGCCCTGACTATTCCTCTGCGTGCGTTTATTTACCATTCTTCTCTTCCTTCAATGCTTTATCGATTGCTGCTTACTCCCGTGCACTCTCCTCGCGCATTCCCTGGGTTGGAAGGTCATATGCAGCAGTGGGGGAACGGAGGCTAGCACTACTTTTTGTTCCTGAAACACCAGACAGTCTTTTCCCTGTGGTCACATAAATATCCATATAGCAAACCTGAAGACTGGAGTAGCTCCCTCAGATTAGCAAATGCCAAAAACCAGACCAACCAACCCCTTGAAATCCACACCTGACCTTTTTTTTTCACTGCTGAATCACAACCAGCAAAAGCCTGCTGAACTTTGAAATGTCTTTTGCCATGAGAAGTACACGCATCTGATCTCATTTACCAGAATGGCTGAGCTCTTGTCCTCCAGGGCTCACATCTTTACTGAACCTTTGTCTTCTCTCATCTCTGACACTCCAGCTTGTTTGGCCATAGCAGGTTACTTGGCACCAGGAATTGATCAATCCACAGCGCATCACAGCATTTTTCTGTACTCCTCTTCCTGAATCTGAGTTTAGTAAATGGTGCTGCTATCATCTGGGTCCGGGGCAAAATGGTCTTTCTCCATGCTGGCAGCACCAGGAGAAGACACTGTGTGTGCATTGTCCAGCAGTACTGCCCACTTACTCCCTCAGAATCAGCCTTAAAGCGGAAAATGAAAACCAGTCACACTGCTGCCCTTATGCCACAAAAACAGAGGAAGAGGCCATAAAAAAGGCAGTAAAACCGATTCTGAAAACAATGTTTTTCTCTGCTCTGAATGAGGAGTCAGCAGCTCTGATTGCATGTGTGCAAATTCCCCCAAAGTTTCCCTGAAACTTTCCACTACAGAGAGACAACTGAGCTCCAGCAAAGGTAGCCACTGGTACTTGCTTATTTACTTCAATGAAGATTTCTGTGAGATCTTATCATGGGTGACTGAATCCCTCTCTAGTACGTACCAGAAAGAAGCACATCAACAGTTCTACAGATTGCAAGTGCTCAGAAGTCATCTTACCGGGCTTCTCCCTGCAGTGCTTTCCTCTTCTTTTTAGCTGGTTGCCTCAAAAATATTCTGGTGGGAGGACCGCGAATTGCCAACTGACAGGCTGTTTGCTCTACAGACAGTTGTAGCTTTAAGGCTGTCGGTGCACATCACACAGCTTTATTAAAAAAAAAAAAAAAAAAAAAAAAAAAAAAAGACAAGAAAAAAAAGAAAAAAGCCACCACAAAACAACCTGCCTGGGTAATACAGAAAAAGATCTCTGCAAGAGATTGCATAGAGCCAGGTGAGACACCGGTCAGATGCAGCTTTCCAGGAGGAGAGAGCATCTGCTCAACTCTAGGCTGAGGAGCCCGGGAGACTTGTGGGAAACAGATCCAGGAGGATAATAACCCTAGAAATTAATCTGGAAGCCATGAATGGGCATCACCGTGAAATCACCGGTGACGAAGTTACATTCAGCACACAGCAGAGACTCGCTGTTAAACCTTATTAACTACATCCTTGTATCGCAGCAGACAGCTCTGCCCACAAACTAGAGACCACAATATTACAGTGCAAAAATCATTCACGTGCTTGCTGCTGGCTCAGGAGGGAACTGTAAAACGAAGGAGAAAACTGACTCCTAATGGAATTTGTTCCTGTCATTTGGGAACCTGGAACAACCAGCATTCTGGCCAGTTCCTTTACAGCCCCGCTACCAATTCATATCCAGAAAAGCCAGGCAATCTTTCTTGATAAACGTTTGCACGGGTTGTTCTTGCCTCTCTTTAATCACTGTCTATATCTGGTACCACTCATAATATCTGTTGAAGAGCCCCAAAAATGACATTTGATCTGCAGGAGCCTTTGGTAGAAGCCAAGAGCGGGCAGCTGAAATGAGATGTCGTCTCCCTCCTTGCCCTCCTCTAATGTGCACGCAAAACTCGTTCATTAATTTTTCATCTCGCTCCCCAGCCACTGATTAAAGAGGCACCTTACCCAACTCCCCTTCCTTTGCTCTCTCCAGCAAAGTCCTATGTTTCCATGCTTTCGCAGCTGTCTCTCTCCTCCTCCCTGCCCATTTGCCTGCTGTTGTCTTGCTAATTATTTTTACAAGGCTCAATAATTGATGCCATCTTTCCCATTTTTCATCTCCTTCCTACAGCACTGTCTGGCAAGCAAGGAACCCCACAAGCAGCTGTGCTCAGCTGGCTGCCTGTCCACCTCCTGCGGAGAGGAGCCATTGCCAGAACAAGACTTTGCAACCTAATCCTCTATTTACCTTTTTCTGGACTCTGCAACCATTAGCCGGAGGAGCAGCTTTTGAAGTCACTTAGCAACATCTTAGAAAACCGAGGCTCTGATGTCACCAGTAAAAACAGCCTCTCGGAAACACCCATCTATCTCATGCCTTGAACCAAAGTTAGCTGTAGCCATCTAGCTCCATTCCGCAAAAATTTTTCCTTCTAGAGAATTTATCTTTGACTCACTGGCAAACAAGGTAGCAACACAGTGATTTCAGATTAAAAACAATCTCCCATTCCGCAACAATCATACTGACTAGAGCACAGGATTCCTTGTGCATCTCTGAAGTGCACGGCACTGAACGAGAGCACAGATCAGATCCTAAAGTGAACATGATGCTGGTCCTATCTGGCAGAGCAGCTCCCTCAACCCCACAAGTTATTCACCTACTGAAGATGGATTACAGATTTAACTAGAGGGAGTAGACACTCATGTTAAGTCTGTAAATACACAAATTACACTGACAGTCGAGTTCCTACCGCGACTTCTTTTTCTACGAATGCTGTCAGGCACCCGAAAAAGCTAAAATTACAGCTCTCACGAATTTTCAGTTCTTTGCAAGCAGTTAGCCATCGCTCCCTGGCTCCCGGTATGGGAATCGCTTCCCTGAGCTGTTCACTGTCATCCAGCCTTTGTACAAACTGCCCAAGGTCATGGAAAGGTAAAGCAGCTCCAAACCGTTGCACTTCAAACTAGATGCTTGCTCATTTCACACACTAAGCAAACCTGGACTTTTTTTTTTAAAGCATAAAATCCCAAATTCTGCAGGAATCAGCACTGGTGAGGTTCATCTTTCAGCATTATTCTGACACCGACTACATCTGAGCGATCATCACAAGATGCCTAAGTACAGGCCAAATTCCGGTTTTGTCCATTCAAGAGCAGCTGAGGAAGACAACTGCCAAAGAGGAAAATTAATGGACAGCTCTGCCACAGTCCCACAGCACTGAGCAATGCATTTCTGAGGAGCGCATGCAAACCACAGCGTCACCTCCTCAGAGAGTCATTTCTGTGGTTCACCATGACGGGATCACACCCGGAGAAACGCATTGGCGTGCAGTTAGTGCCCTTTCCAGAGCCTGCACCCTTCTGCAAGTGTCACCAGAAGCTTCTTCCAGCCTACTAACCTCCACCCCCTCTCCTCCTTGCAGCTTGTTGTTTCAAAGAGCACTGGTGTGAAAAAACAGGAAGCCATGCAGAGAAGAGAGAGAATACAGATTGAGGCACGAAACTGCAGCAACAGCTCCCCCAAGACACACCCCACCCCCCCTTCCCTTACCACAGGCCACATTCCGGGTGAGAAACGCTGCACTTGCTCTTGACGGGAAACTGGTTGCGGAGTTGCATGGCCAGAGAGCCACGGACGGAGGGGAAATCCAGCAGCATGAAGGGAAAGGCATCTGGCGAGACTCGGCTGGTCTTAGGGGTGCGAGCGCGGTTGGTATTTAGAGAGTCAGACTAAACCCCAGGTATCGGAGGTTCCTGGAGCGGTGCTACATCTCACTATTGGCACAAGTCCTAGCACAGGCTGCCCGCTACCGTGTGATGGAAAAGGCAGGACTGAGCACAAAGGGGTCCCGTTATTGCGCTCTTCTTTGGGAGGCCGTGCCGATGGGGGCTGGCTGGGTGGGAGCTCTGGCAGCTGGTCTTTCCACGACCGCTTCGAGCACACCAGGTTCAAGAAGTTCAACAAATTTTGCTGCAATTCTTGTAGGTTAATGAGAAATTTCTGAGGGCAGACTGGTTGCCCATTTGTGCTTTTTGCAGCCTCTGCAGTAGGCCACTCACAGCGATTCACCTGCTTTTTAACTTTCTAGGTTGGGTAGGGTATTTTTGGCCCCTCAGGCATAGGAAAAGCCTTAAGCTTAGGCTAGCTTTGGGACATAACACAAGCTTAATTCCTGCTCTGAAGGTCCCAAGGCCATGGAGTAGGAGGAACAGGTCAGAACAGACACTACTCCATGGGCAGCTCTGCGCGCGTTTTATGCCCTAAACTTCAACAAAAAGTACGCAACCTGCGTATCCCCAAGAGCTCATATTTGCAGCTTCAGATGTCTGCAGAAAACTATTTTACAGACTGAGATTTATCTTTTGACCTGCTCCATCTGAACAGCTCTTAGCATCGTTTTTACACCCATATATAACCTGTCTAAGGAACAAGGATTCCGAGTCTATCTATTGAAGAGGGACAGCGAATCAGTTTGTCCACAGCTCTTCGCATTCACAGTTCTCCCAACCCACTTGCTGTTGGCAACTTCTGACAAAAAGGTTTCTATTATGCAGGAGTCTTCAATGCTCACACTCTTATCTCTTCAGTCTTCTACAAAAGGCCGAGAGATTAAAAGGGTGGAGATGAGGAAACAACAGTTATGGGCAGAAGGGTCGAGCAAACCACTGTCAAACAAGCAAATGCCCGGGCTTCCATTTCATATAAAGTATTTCCAACTTTATCTCAGCATGTAGCTGTGTCTGTGTCTATGTCAAACAAATAACTGGATAAGACAAAAGGAAGAGAAGCAGTGTCACAAGAATCTTGGTGGTGTTGAAAGCAAGGAAAAAAGCCAAACACAAAACACCGCCTGGCCAGCGCTTCCGGAGACCAGTGCTCCAAAATTGAAGTGAATGCAGGTGGGATAAGAACACACAGCCTGAGCCAGAGTGGAGAACAGTTCACAATATGCAGTCACAAAATGTCCTAGCACATCCCGTAGCGAGTGACAGCTCAGGATCAGTTATAGGCCTTAGAACATGGTAAGGCATCAGCGTGGCATTGCCCTACCCTGCACTGAGCTTGGCCTTTGTCAACTCAAAGTGTTTTACAACTGCACTAATTCAGCACTGGGCACAGGCAATCTGTCCTCTTCTACTGTCCATAACATATAAAACCTTTTTTTTTCATTGCTAAAACCCAAAAGGGAAGGAGTGAAGACAGATGCGAGGCAACACAATGGAAAAGAATTAAGCAGTCTGATACCTACTGGTGGGAAAGGGGAGTGCAGCATTTCCTTATTTTCGAAGGCACTGTATTGCTTGCAACGGGATATGCTGTGCTGTGGTTTATTTATAAAACCTATAAGAATGTTGACCAAAGGCTATAACTTCAAGAAAAATAACCAGAGGTCGAGTTTTCTAAATGTAGACACAAACCCAAGAGAAAGAGGCTTACCAGTAAGACCCTCTGCTGTTAGCAGGATGCAAAACACAGGAGAGGCTCCAGTATTTCTGGGCCGCTAAAAAAGCAAACCATGAACAATCCTCCTGGTTAAAATGCAATATTCTGTTCCAGCCACGGGAGTGAGGCAGGGAGTGGGGAGGTGTGTGAGAGAGCTCCTGAATGAGAGTGACGGGGATTCCCAGCACCTCCCTTCATTGACAGAGCTAGTCAGCGAGTCTTCCCAGGCTCTTAGTTGTTGGGTTTATTTGTCTTTTCAAATAACTGGTGAAGAGATGCTCCTGCAAGCAGTGATTCAGAGCAGGGCCTTCATCTAAATGCTCTGAATCATTCTTTGGAAGAGAGCATCTCTGCTGACAATTGAAGGAACCAATTGAAGGCAGACAGCTAGAACAGGTGATTAACTCTTCTGTGGCATTCGCATCAAGAGATCCACGTAAGAGACCTAACTATTTGCTACTGGCTCATTATCCAAACCCGCTCAAAAAAAAAAAAAAGTAAAAAAAAGAGGCAAAGCAGGTACAATAAGGAGCACGAGAGGAGGAAGAACAAGGCCGCTTATAATGTGGTCTGCAATTCAAATACCTGGACCACAGAGAGCTTATGTACATCACCACTACTCTTGCAAGGAACACCATAAATTCCACCCACATCTGATCGGACCTGCCCATAGATGCCATTGCCTTATGAAAAAACAATGAAGCCCAGCACGATGGGGGACGCTGCTGGGAGGGGGTGAGCAGAAGAAACCACTGCAGCAGAAAACGGCATTGAACTCGTACTCCCATCTCCATTTGCAGACTTTTAGAGTCTCCCTTTGACATTGCTCCAGCATGTATTTATTGTTTCAGTTTCCACAGAGAGATGCAGAGGTCTCACTAAACCCCGTTTCAGCCCCATTAACGAACCTAACGTTATTAATCTGGCACCAGCGCACCATCTAGTGGCAATTACAAATAGAAAAGCTGGGGAACCAACAAAGTGCTGGCAAATAAATCACTTTTACCAATTTAAACAGGCTGTTAAAAGTAATAAAAGGGCCACATGATGCATGAACGCCCTGGAGAGAGAAGGCAAAGCTCTGTGCTCTTCCACATGTCCTCAAAAGCTTGACAGACCTGGATATTTTTTTAAGAGAGATGAAAATCAAGAGCTGAACTAGCGTAAAATTTCTCTAACTGCCTTGTATAATTTGACAACATTATGAGTATTTTTCAACCCACAGAATTCCTGCTCTCATTTATTGTTAAAAAGTTAATCTTAAAACGGGATTTAATGGGAAACTTGAGACTCCTTTCTTATGTTTTGCCTGATATATTGCACTCTGTGTCACAGCCTCTGCCACCTACAAGACATTCAGTATTTCATGCATCGCACATCGCGTACCACCTCTTATCAATTGCCCAAAGGCTCCAGCTCACCACTGAATTCAGTTTTGCCAGCCTTGGCACAGCTACTGCGCAACCAGAGCCTCACAGATACAACGAACCTTATCGTTCGCTCCACCCACATGATAAGGATTGTTTAATTAACATAACTTGTTTCTCTGTAAAGTTGAAGGAGCAACTAATACCTGTATGTAGCCACATATATTCATGCACATAGTGGAGAAATGTACACACCAGGCACTGGACTTTTATTTACTGCAGCACAGCCACTATCTCTTCAGACCTGTGCCCTTTATTCCTAAGAAATCCGTGTTTTCAACAAGAAGGGGTGCTCAAAGATCAGGAACGAAAATTTATTTTAGGACTTGAAAGTCCAGTTTCCGATACACAGTATTATCTTTCAGGATTTAGCCCCATCCATATCCATTTCCCATTCTTCAGAAACCTAACGTATAAATGGAGCTCTTGCCGTGTATTTGTAATTACATAAAGCTTTAAATGTCATTTTTAGTGTCTCTACAGCAGCCGTTGACTGAAACAGAGGCTTATGTACTGACCACAATTTCCTTTTCTAGACAGTAAACATTTTTTTTTTTTTTACATCGAAATAGCAGGGGCCTCAATGCTGTAGCTGTGAAGACTATCACACAGAAGTCTGCTGGTAAACCACAGTTGCAATTAAACACATCCAGAAAAGTTAAAAACTAGAACTGCTTCAGGAAATCCTGAAGATATAACATAAACAAACAAAACCACACACACACAACAAAAATACCTCGCAACCAAACACTGAGAACACCCTCCCCCTCAACCCCTTTAAAAGCCCAAGTTGAGACATACAAAAGAAGTTCCAGCTACTAAATCAGCAAAGAGAGGGGATTAATAATAAATTAGCTGTGCCCAAATTTACATGTAACTAAACAGAAACACTTTTAATGGCTTGATATCCAAAAATCTTGACAGTATCACGTGTCCAGGACTCAAATTTAACAGTTTTGAAAACCTTGGGCCAGATGCAGCGAATAATTTCATCATCTCTGGTGTGAGAATGGGTGTCGGACACTACAGCCACAGAAAGTAAACACAGGAAAAAACCACCACCAAAATCAAACAAAAAGAGCCACAAAAAACGAACAACAAAGTCTGCTTTTGAGTACGACACATTCATTTCTCGCTACGTGCAGGATTACGTGAGCGGTGAAGTGCTCGCTTAGTTATAAATTGCTGGAAATGCCTGTAAATAAAAACTAGCTTTTTCTTCTATCTCAGCAGGGCCCTGGGGCAGGACTGCAGCTTGTAGCTGCCACCACAAGAGAGAAATTGGTCACAAACACCTCACCCAAACCAACACCGCCTGGGAGCCTCCCGGAAAACCACCCGGACTGTTTTCTTCCACCTATAAAACTCACTTTGCACACTCCTTATAATCTCTTACTTTCAAAGCGGGCAGGAGTGACCTTAAGGCACATAAAAGTCATATTATACATGCGTGTGGTAGGAGTACACGCAAGACAGTGCCCACAACGGAGGGGGCAGAAAGCTCCCCTCACACAACTGAGGGCGTGGGGGCCAAGTCACCAACGAGGCCCTTACGGAGGTAAGAAATTGCCGTCGCTTACCTCAGCCCATCCCCTGCCAGGCGGCTCCATGAGCAATCCCAGCTCAGGTCAGAAGACACACACCTTCCAGAAACCAGCAGGGACCCACCGGCTTGGGCAAACCAGGGTCCCCGGCGCAGGGCGAGCCTCAGGCACCTCAGAGCCCCGGCTCCTGGAGGGCAGCCGCGCCAGCCAGGCAGCCCCGGCCTCGTTCGGGGCTGAGGGGAGGCTCCACGCCCCCGCTGGGCCCGCACCTGGCGAGGTCACCTGAGCAAAATCATTAACTGGCTCTTCAGAAACTGGAGCAGCTGTTGCCCTTCTCCAAGAGAGGGCATTCCACACACAAAAAAAACCCCAAAAAAACCCCAAACCCCACAACCAAAGAGAGAAGTCTTCTCAAAAAGGCCCCTCTTTGGCCCCAGCTTTGCAGCCTGCGCCGGGCCTAAACTGGAGCCTTCGCTGCATTTGCACAGGAGGGCACAATTAGAACAATTAAGGTGACCCAGACACTCCCCTGAGAGCCCACAGGTGTCACAAAGCCAGTAAGAAGCACCAAGAGCAGCACGCAGAAATTCTGAAGCACAGGACCGACCTCCTGTGCCACTTGTCACCTCCCCGGAGGGATTGGGATGGATTGAGAGCAAGTCTTGAGGAAAAAAAAAAAAACCAAGTTGAGACTGGGAAGGCGAAGTAGAGGTGTCCAGCTTAAATGGAGCCTGCGCAAGGGGAGGGAAGGTATTTCCTCAAGTGTACAGTTGTTTATGGGATTTTTCAACTACCTAAATCAATAAGCAGAAGTTTTATTAACTGGCAATCAAGTCAGTTAAGGAAAAATTCTGACTCTCTTGCCTGCAAGATACCTGGCACTCAGGGACATGGCCCACCACAGGGTTTCTAACGAGACTCTGTGCATTGCACCCTTGCCTGGCAAAAAGAAAACCACAAAATCCCATTCTTCGCGGGGACGGGGTGTGATGGAGCCAGTGAGTGAGGTCCCAGTGGCACTACGGGCAAGGCCATAGAGAAAACCCTGAGCAAGCGTCCTCCAAGTTGCAATTTCTCTCTACTTGCAGCTCTGGAGAGCCATGTAGGAAAGCTCACACACCCCCCCAAAGAAAGCAGACGGTTTCACTCTTCACAAGTTATGTACACAACAGAGTAGAAAGATGATACTCCAGGGTCCATCTTACTAAGACTGGCTACGCCACGCTCTGAAAGTGGGACAGCACAATTAGTTTACGCACAAGCAATGAGCTCATGCCTGAGGGTATAACAAGTCCATGCGTGAGCTGAAAGTTCACACATAAACACACAACCGGTTCATGCATGAGGGCAATGTGATGGGCAAATAATTGGTTAATGCAGGAGTGCACAGTAAATTTCACGTGTGACTCTAGACATTCACTCTCTACCCATTACCTACAATGGAATAGGAAGAAGTATCAACAGAAGAAATACTGGATCTAGTTGTACTACCACCAGCTATACCACGCCCTGAAGGCAATTCGATTTGAACCAAAATCATTATCCGAGAAAACAGATTGATTTATTCTTTCTAGAATAAAATAGGAGTACTTTAGACGAAAATAGTTACTTCCCTTTCAAGCTCCACTTCAGGCACTGAGCTGATTTTATAACCGAAGTCCAAACACAGTTTTTCAATGTATAGCACGTGGTTTAGTGCTCAAGATTATTCGAAGCTACACGAAAAATGAGACCAAAAGAAAACAAAAAGAAACCTGAAAGATGATAAAACTGCAGGATCTTTAATACATTTGACATCCTGTAAGAACAATCAGAAAGTTTTTGCCCCAGGTAAATCGAACAGTATTTCCAGCATTGCTTGTGTCATATTGCTAGAATTCAAAGATGAAATTCGGAATCACTCGGTAAGAAAGTATAAAATAACAACTATAAAACTGGATTTAAGTTGCACCTTCCTTCAAGGATCATGAAAAAAGCTTCAGAATATTTTCAGTACTTTCTAAAGGTACAACTCTTAAGAAGTACCATTTCTTAAACAAGTGCTAAAATACAACATACAAGTGTGGCTCTTGACATAATGATATTCCAACTCTTCTCTCCCTTAAATTTAAAAGAGCTTAGAAGCCTATTTTATCCCTGAACCTTTATTCTGAGGGAAAAGCACAGAAACTAGTCCCTCTGAAATTAAAGGGGAAAATTGCAATATTAGCATCATTTATAAGAACCATGTTAACATATGTGAACGTATATAACAAGCAACAGTATCAAACAGCCATTTACTGTGTGAAAAATCCCATGCAGATCCACTTTAAATACAAACCCACAAGATTCCCAGTATTACTCCAAAGATCTTTGTGTTTTGTTGTCGTTATTCTCCACCCCCCCCCCCCAAAAAAAAAAAGACCCCACACCAAAACCCCAAACCATATACTGCTTTACCATAAACCCTGAAAGAAGTTTAAGGACACTTGAAAAGATAATTTCCCTGCATGAACTAAGTTTCACTTCTGCAAGAACCAGCATCTACGCGACTCTTCAGGTACATTCAGATTGGAGAAGACGCAAGATACTGATTCGGATGCTCAGGTTCCACAGCCCCCCTTCAGCCGTGCCTGAAGGTTGAAGCAACCAAACCGACCCCCCCCCTCCCCATCCCCAAATCCCGACGGATAAAGCCGCGGAGAAGCACGACGCACCCTCCTCCCAGCACAGAGGAGAGAAACACGGCGGCACATCTTAAGTCTCTGCAACAGGAACTTTTCAGGCCAATCTTCCTTCAGTCCGAGCGTTTTCAAAGTCGCTTTCTCCGAAATTCAGCCGAAACCCGTCACAGCAAACCGACGCGAAAGCTCTGCCGGGCAGAAGGGCGCCCTTCGGGGCTTCATTTAAAGGGGGGCGAGGAGCCGAGCAGCGTGGCCGCCGGGTCGCGGGTTGCCCCGAGCTCCAGCTCGGCGGGGCGGAGGGCGGCGGGCAGCGGCCCCAGCAGGGCGGGCGGCCCCAGCAGGGCGGGGGTACCCCCCCAGCCCGGCACCGAGGGGCAGCGGCAGCCCAGAGGCAGCGCCAGCGCCGGGCAGCACGCACCGTGCGGGCACCCGCCGGGGCCGCCGGGCACGGCGAGCGGCGGCAGCGCCCACGGAGCGGCGGCGGCCGGGGGTGGCGGCGGCGGAGGAGGCGGCGGCGGCGGCGGGGCAGGTCGGCGCGGGCGACGGCGGCGGCGATAGTCGCCCCCCCCGGGAACATGTCGTGGAAGGCGGGGTCCAGCGCCCAGTCCCCGCCGCGGCGCGGGGCGGTGCGGGCGCCGGGTCCGGGTGGGTCTCGGCGGGGCAGGCGGAGGAAGCAGGGGTTGAGGCTGAGGTTGTGGCGGATGCTGTTCTGCCAGCCCTTGGGGCAGCCGCGGTAGTAGGGGAAGCGGGCGGCGATGTAGGCGTAGATGCCGCTGAGGGGCAGCCGCTGCTCGGGGCTGGCCCGGATGGCCATGGCGATCAGCGCCACGTAGGAGTACGGGGGCTTCTGCAGCCCCTCCGCCGAGCCCGGGCCGGCCGCCGCCTCGCCGGGGTCCGCCTCCCCCATGGCCCCCGCCGCTGCGCCTCCGAACCCGGCCCCGCCGCTGCCCCTCTAAAGCCCCTCACCCCGCCTCCCTCCTCCCCCAACTCTGCCCCGGGGTGTTTGGGGTCGCAGGCGGGTCGGGACGTCGCTTTGGCTTCGCAAACCCAAATATCAGGGGGAGGAGGGCGGGGGTGTGTTGCGGGAGGGGGAAGCACCTGCAGTAAACCCAGTCGGATCTATCGATTCTTCGCGCTGGAGTGAGATTGGGTGCTGAGCTCGCCTCCCGCTCCGCGGGGGCAAACCCGCACCGGCGCGTCCCGCGGCGGAGCCGAGCTCGGGGCTGCAGCGACCCCGGGTTCACACAACTCACCGAACCCTTCGAAGTACATCCGTGCCTCAAGAATTATCGGTGGGAAGATGACAGTAATTTAATCAAAACTCGCATCCTCCTCTGAAGTGTGGTTCCTTGATCACCCTTAATTCATTTAAAAAGAACGCCAACCAAACAAAAAACCCCTACCACCAGCCCTTAATTTTTAAAGAATCGTGACTCTCCAGTCCTGAAGGAATTGGTTCCTCTTTTCCAAAAGTTGTACAGAGCTAAGAAACAAGGAAAACACTGATGACCATCAGGCTGTTGTTCTCAGTTTACAGAAACTACCAACAGTAGCTCAGTAGTGGTGGGTAAAACAACACAGCCAGGTCTCCTATTTTTAAAATACAGGGTTTTAAATAGACAACTTTCACTGGCCTGAAAGGAAATATTGAAATCATTAAGAAAGAAACATCCTTACTGGTGATGACAAATCTGCTAACAGCAGAAGGAAGCTCTTCGATGGAGCACAGGAAGACTCCCCTGTATGACTGCAGTTCAGTTCTTTTTCTGCTAGCCCAGTGTTACAGAACGTAAACTGACCATCACTGTTGAAAATAAAACCAGCTTGCAGAACCATACAGCTCTCTAACAGTGAAAGAAGAGGGGGAGAAAGTCAGGAGTGTTTGAGAAGCGCATCCCCTCCTGTACCACAATACACAGAACTTCCCCAGGTATTTAAAGACAAGGCAGAGTGTGCTGCCAGCTCTTAAAACAGATTAGCAGCCTAAAACGTGAGACAAAAATCAGGGAAAACTACAGCCTTTTAAGCCTTACTTAGAAGGCCTTTGTCTACAAGCTTACGCAACCTGTCTCTTAGTTCTTGCTAGCTTTAAAAGAGCCAAAAGATCAAGTTCATTTGACCAGACAGGCACACAAGCACAAATACTGTCTCTCCCCCTCAAAACATTCAGCCCCCCAAGAAAGAGAAGCACGCTAAGGTGAAAACTTACCAGTTTTTATTTTTTAAAGAAAAATATTCCTCTTTGAACACAAAGCATGAACTAAAAACCTCTGAGGAACAGCTTCTCCCTTGGAGCGCATTTAACTAAACTGTACAGTGTTAGGGCTCCCCAAACAAGTACACACATGTGACACACAGTATTTCTTTCACAGGAAATTAAGTTTAGGACTCAAAATTGTCCTCCGCACCCTCTCCAGATACCCACTCCATCCAAAAGTACTCTGTCCTTTACTCCCACCACAGGACACAGTGATGATAATTTCTGGATGCAATGTATATTTAAAAAAAAAAAAGGTAGTATGGGCCAAATTGGCCCTTTCTAGCCTTCTAACAAATGTCTGTGTGAGAGATTAAGACCATCGTTATTTCCAGGAATGGTGCTTGGAAGAAAAAATATAGCAGCATCCACAGGCAACACAAGCCCTTGATTCCAGCTGCCCTGTTTTAAGGAATCCAGTCAGCTCAGCAGTGTTTTACAGATGCCCCCATCACCCAAGAGGGGTTGGGAATAAAACATTCACAGGCCAAATTTGTTGCTTCAACAAGCAGCCTAGATTCAGTGAATCTGGCCTACATACGCCAGCAATGAGGTCTTTTTTTTTTTTTCCTTTTCACATTGCCACAGTGACCCATTTAATTTCTAAGATTTTATGTAAAAAGATACGACAACCCTCAGAAATGAGCAACTCGTTCTACCCATTCTCTCCATCCCATCAGACAGATACACGCAGAATATTTGTTACATCTGCCAAACTACCCAGACCACGTAACCGGAACCAGACTCAGAATCCAAGTTCTTCTTAATTCGGAACAGCAAAATCATCAAAAGTCTCTGCAAGGTCTCAGAACATGCCTACCAAAGTACCTGGGCATTTTCAAGCAAAGGTGTGTAATGGAAAAGGTCTGGAAATAAAGCTCATTTAGTGATCATCCTGGATCACCAGTTGGTATTATGAAGTAATGCTCAAACCATGATCAGACCATTTAGTTAAGATCTTTTCCATTCCATAGGCTCCAACAGTTTTTACAGTAGGAAAAGATATTAGAAAAATAAAATCTCACCCCTGAACAGCACTGGATGAAGATCAACATCATCAGTCACCAGATTTTTACAGGGGGACCAGACAATCTTTTGCTTCCTCCAAACCAGCTTCATATAGAAAACAGCAGCAAGATAGACACAGTATCTAAGAGCTAGATTAAGGCCAACAATATAAAGACAAACACGGGCTCAGATCTTTTGAAATGAAGAAACCCTCCAAATGTTTTTATGTACATATGCAAGCACACGCGTACTCGTGTGTACTACTCAAGCGAAGGCTTCACAATCATGAAAGCACCACTGGAGAGTGTTCTAGCACCACAATGAAAAAGTTGGTTGTCTTCCCTCTTCAGTGTAAAATCCAAAGTCTTTATATTGCTTTGGACAAGGTCACCAAATACCCTTCCAAGAACAGTTTCAGGGAGCAGATTTCCGAAGTGCAGTGACAGGTGAAAGTGTTCCTGTGAGCAACAGGAGGTGTGTTGAGGGGCTGCAGCTCCTCGGTTGCTGGAAAGGAGGAGAAAATTCGTATTGCAATCCGGCAGAGACAGAGACCAACTTGGACTCCAGGTGAGCACGATGGTAAAACTCAGCGCAGACTGGGAGGTGGAAGTGGAAAGTTTGCATACATGAAGTCACAGTGCACATCTGTTGGCATAATATAGACAAGCAAACCCACAGTACTCTCTGGCAAGCTTGTCTTGCATAGGAGGCCCCTGGGTATGCTGGAAGTCAAGACAAGGATCCGTGAATGGGATGTCACACACTGCACCAGGACATCAGCAAAGTCGAACAGCAGAAGTCTACAGGGACACCTGTAAGTTGGTCTGCTAGCATCTTGCCTACACACATGCTCAAGCGAGACTGCAGAAGTCTATAAAAGGGACAAAAATCTCCTAACAGCAAGATTAGGGGTCCACTTTGGCTATGAGTAACATTTTGTGCAAGGTACAAAAGAACTGATCGTGAACCTGCAGCACATTGTTTCTGCTGCCAGGTCTCTATCCTGGCTTTGGGCCTTTGTGCAGAAGGTGCTGGCTGTGCAGCCCTTCCCCGACATTCTGGAGGGGCTGGGAGAAAGATGCGGAGTCAGCAGTGGTATCTCCACAGTCTCTCAGATCAGCACATGTGAGCAGAGGTCTGTAAGATGAAGAGTGGGCGATGAGCAGGCCTCACTAACAAGGGAGGATGGGGAGCAGCAGCTGCACGTGGGCTGCTGAAACAATTCAGGAAGAAACGGAAGCGACAAAGAGAGACCTGATTTTTCAGTGCTTGAATCACCACCAGCAGTGAAGCCCCATTTACTCGGTCATACAGCGTGCTGATCAGAGTCTGGCTATCACTCACGTGATGTACTAAGTGAGGCTCTGGTAGGAACTCAAAACATGCAAGAAAAAAAAAAAGAAGTGAAAGGAATGGTTATCATCACTCCAAGGTGTGAATTTCAGGTTCAGAGCAGGAAATTACCAGCAGAGATACACTTTGTTTCTGTGCACATGCAAGAGTACAATAGAGGGAACAGCAGCAGAACTGAAACGGAGGGGAAGACACAGTAAGTGTAACACTAATTCAGGATGCAGACACAGGACAATGGGGTGAGGGAGAAGAAAGAGAAAAGTTTGAGGTAAAAGAACCCAAAGGAAGAGACAGTAGAAAACCTCTATTTATTAATAGAGTCAGTCCTGCTTCAGGAAATTCTTAGCTAATGTCAGTTGGTTTTCTTTTCACACATTGGTAAATCTTCTCTCTGCACTTGGAATTTAAGAATGAAAACATAAAGATCAAGATTTTTTTTTTCTCAAGATGTACTAAATGATTTTGAGTATTCAGCATGAGACTGTAAATGGCCCCTGAACTCTAAGCAATGCTGAAGACTCACCTAAAAGCAGGAGTGTCCAAATTATAAACTGCTTTTGAAAAATCTAGGGCTACTTCTTTCGGGTTAGAAAATAATCTATCCAGAAGGCTGAATTATCCAGAAGCAGGTTTGGCATTTCTCACTGAGAGCACCGTGGCATTGAACTAAGTAAGAAATATCTGAAATGGTTACTTAGCAAATCCCAACATCAGATCGAGGCATCAGGTTTCTGGATGAATGTATACAATCAGCTCCTCATGTATCTTCTAGTAGAATAAATTTGTGCGATTTACAGCAAGAACAAGCTATGTCACACTCTGCTACAGTGAAACCACCACCAGAGTTGTGAACCGAAGCCCTTTGACTATGGTGCAAATCACATAGGGATCCTTTCTCATTACAGAATTAATTGTAACAGAACTAATGCCTCCTGGGTAGGCAAAGCACAGGCTTCCTCTTTCTAACGCAAATCACAAAACGATGTCTGTCTGGGCTTCGTGCACACCTACTACAGCAACAGTGCTGGCTGGAGGTACGTACGGAACCAGCATGACCAGAACGGCAACTGGTGGAAGTGGCCTCAGGGCGCAGCCCAGGTGGAAGCACACGGACATACAAGATGCAAGAATATGACAGAGTAGTCAAGGTCACCCAGGTGCTTAGACAAGCTTAAGGCAACAAAAGAAAATTCACTAATAATTTAGAGGAGAGTGCCAAAGGGAAGAGAGAAGAGCAACCGCTGGGCAGAGGATGGGGATGCTGGTACAGTAGCCAAAGCCCAGCACCAGCTACTAAGCCATCCCTCTTCTCCAGCTCATTTGTTCTAATTCTCCTCATTTTACCAGCACCATCAGCACGAGGTTAATATGTCAGAAAGAAGAGCTGGGGATAGGTTCCTAAAATCATAGCTTACACATTTTCAAGCTCGTGTCTCAGGTCAGTTCCTTTGAAAGAAAGCACGTGGGCCATTTGGCTGGCCTCTTGCTTTGAAGCGGAGCTTTCTGGGAATTCTGCCTGCCACCACCTCCAAAGACAGCCCCGTGATATGTTCTGCCTGGAAGTCATGGCAGCAGCTACCTGGGTTCCTTGTCATACAGTAGTTTTTTAAAAAAACAGCATGCACCAGTGGCACGGCCATTAGACATGAAGGCATGGTTGAATTCTTCTTGTCTGCTCGGAAGCAAGTGGAACCGGAAAGAAAGGGAGTGTTGGTGCAAATCAGCGCAGGCTCCGGTAGACGTAGGCTGATGTGAAGATAGCGTTGAGAGTCAGGCTCACGGCTAGCAGACCTCGGAGAGCGGAGTTACCAAAATGACCTTAGAAGACAACACAAAGGAAAACAAGAAGGGAACAGTAGAAAGAGATATTAAAGAACTGATGAGATAACTAACAGTGAACATACACTGTGCCCTTTCTCTCTCTCTGCTCAGCATTTTCACCATAAGCAAAAACTGCTGAAGCATTTTTCCTGTTGGAAAAGATTGCATTGCTCTCTTTGGTTCTATTTTCATCTCATTGCTCTTCTCAACATCCGCATCCCCACCCCCTTCCTTTTGTCTCAGTTTAGCGCTCTTGTCAGTATTCTTTGGACAGTCCAAAGAACAGGAATATTAATGTCATAGAACAGCAGGCAGAAGATTCATTTTGCTACTACTTGTTATTTATTTAATCACAAGATCAGATCACTACTGCAGCACAGGAAAGGTCTCAGTTACCTCACAGCTATGCTCACACACACCTGAAGCACTCACACGACCTGCACCTACCTTTCCAGCCTGCCAAATCCTCCCCTTTGGTGGTTGTGTCCACCACACAAGTCGATGAGTGTGATGAGTGATCCTCCTTTTTGATGGAATTATCACTGCAAATACTCCCTCCTTCCATAGCAGATCTCACATCTGCAAGGAGAAAAAGACATGAAAATTCAGAACACACCAGTGGAAACAAAAAGGAGCAGAAGTTACAAGACTAAAGCTCGGCATGAGTGATGAATGGTTGCCTGGTAAAATAACGAAAGGATTGAGGACAGGACCTGGAAACAAAAGGCAAATTTCACTCCTGTACAGCACAAGTTGCCTGCCTGTTTGTCTAATACACTGTCCATACCAGCATCACCACAGCTGTGGTTAAAGCACACATCCAAACAAGGGTGAGGGCAGGGGCAGCAGTATCCCTGGGGCACAACTGAGTGAGAAAAGAACATCTCTTTTGATAGACAAGAGGCTCTCCAGTGCCAGTGGATACATACAGGAGCTTTGGTAGCCTAAAAGTCAGCACCACCTGAGTTTTTCCTGAAGGTTTCCCATCTATTGTGTGGCCTAGATGATGTGCAGCTTTGCCTGCAAGCCAACTCCTTCCTACAGCTGCATGTCCAGGAGCCCAGCAGGCTGTGAGCGTACCGTGCATTCCCCGCTCGCCAAGCTTCTTCTTTGCAAAGGGCGACAACTCGGTGGCAAAGATGTTGCTGTCTGAGTGGGTGTGCTCCTCTGAGCTCGTTGGGGTGAGCAGAGCCTCATTCTGAGATGGGAAAAGCAGTAGCTTCTGTCCTTTCAGGTTCAGGCGGGCAGGGCTGATGAGTGGCCGGCGGTACCGCAAGGAACCCGAGCTGGAAGTCACGGAGCCAGCTATTGACGGCGCTGGAGAGGGGATGCGGGAGGGAGCACAGCTGCCTGACAGCAGGGAGAAGTGCTCTGAAACAGAAACACCCCCAAAGAGAAAAGGATGAGATTATAAACCTCAGTACAACAGGCACAGTTTTCTTTAACAAGAAAAGGGGACGGGGATTGAAAATGCGCAATTTATCTTGTACTGAAATCCTTTATTCAGTTGTTCCCACACTGCAAAACATGGACAAATGCCACCTGCACTTCAGTACACTCAGAATGACTTTGACTAGAGGTGGGTTTGCCAGGAGCTTGCTTTCTCTCTGCTCAGCTGCATCCATTCAGAACAGCCTGCCTTACACGTGCTGTTTTGCAGGTTCTGGCACATCCTTTAAAGGCTGTTGGGAAAGTGTATGAGGATGTGAAGAGCTCTGCATAACACCATTAGCCCAGGCTGTGACTGCACTTCCAACAGTGAACTTCAGCAGCACAAACTGCCAAAGGATTCATTTGGGGTCAGGAAGGTGACAGACAGGTCACTGGAGGAGACGAGAGCAAAGGGCAGAGCAGACAGGGCAGCCAAATGAGCAGTTCTTTGGGCTGGGGAAGGAAAGTTGAAACAAAAGAGCTGCCCTAGTTGAAAGTCTCCTATCACAGCAACCTGAACTCAGCTGCAGAGCAGGGAAGGGATCCTTGCTCTGTCTCACTGATTTCACCCTGAGCTCTCCCAGGGAGCATGACATCCAACACACATAGCACCTCATTTTAATGCAGTCTCACTCTAGTTCGAACTCTCTCTGCAGCATGTCTAACAGCCGAACTGACATTTTCACTTGTTTGGGTGTGAGCAGGAAGCAAAGAATTAAACTTGGATCATGTGTTTCAACCCAATCACTGCAAATCCTGCAAAAACAGCTGCTCTGGAAGGCCTCGTGTGTTACCTGATGTGGGAGATTCCTTGGACTGAGATGACTGCGAGGCTGGGCGACTTCCACTGAACAAGTAGCCAGAATCTAAAAAGCAAAAATAAAAATAGTTTGAACTCAGCTGGCTCAGCTACATGAGGTCTACCCTTCAGAAATACAAATGCATCATCTTGTCATCAATCTCAGCAGACGTGTGGTAAATGTAGCCAGGAAAAATGTCCCTGTTTTCCTGGGTAGGTGGTAAACCAGCAGCAGAATAATCCACTTTGCCAGTCTGCAGCAGAACACACCTGGCCAGCAGGATCCAAAACCAACCCTGCGACCTTATCACAGCCTGACTTCCTCTGCTTTAAAAGGAAGGAAGGTTGTATCCTTCTGCCATGACAAGGACAAGAATTGGCCTCACGTTGCACCAAGGGAAGTTTAGATTGGATATTAGGAAGAATTTCTTTCCTGAAGGGTTATCAATCATTGGAATGGGTTTCATGCCCACTTACCTGCTCTGGCCAAGGAGGGGATGGTACCCAGCGAGAGCGCCCTGTTGAGACGACCAGGAAGAGAGGAAGAAGAAGTTCCGCGCGGGGATCTAAAGAGCTGTTGGTTTGTCAGCTGGAGAATACTGGGTGGTGTGGGGACAAAGAGAGATGTAGCAGAGGAAGGGAAGCCAGTCCCAGTGCCGTTGGGAAAGAGAGTAATCGAATCCCCAGAAAGGAACCTGCAAAGGACACGCAGGACAGACATTGAGCAACGGGTACATCTCAGTAACTCCCTCTCTCAGCTGTACTTCTCACACGAGCATTTGCTTTGCCATCAGGTTTGTACTATTTTTTTCAGTGCAGGACTGCAGGATGCAGAATGCTTAAAGAGTCCACAGGAATGTTCCTACGCCTTTGAAACTGGAGAAGAACCTTACTTAAATTACCATGCACCAACCTTCCCACAATACAGGGTGGGAAAAATGATGGGACAATTGAGGAACTCGGGTGCAAACAGTACCTTTGTTCTCTCTCTGGATGAGAAAATTACCCCCAGACCACCTGAATGCTTTACAGAGCCCAGATACACACAGGAGCAACAACTGAGGGCATCTTATGTTTGTTATATGCCCAAGCAAACAACAGGCTTAGAAATGTCATTACCCTGAGAAGCAAGTAGTCACCTACTAGTCTTTAGAAAACACAACCAACATCCTACTCTGGTGCCAGTATAGAGGAAAGTATTTTTATGGATACTGAAATCAAGATTCAGGCACGAGAGCTCTGTTTTAAAACTACCACTCAAACCTCCTAAATGCACTTGCCTTTATTATGCTTGAGGTAATGAGGCAACGAAGACTCACCATCCTCATTTTAGAGACAGGAAAGAGAAGCAAAAAGAAGCTGGGTGACTTGTTGAGGGTCACATAAAAAACCTGTGGCAGAACAGACACAAACCTGGGTTTTCCAGTCCTAAGTTGAGGCCTAAACCTCAGTGATACGCACACCTTTCTCTGCATATCATCATTCACCACAAATACGTCCTAGCACAGCCATTCAGAGGGAACTGCGCTCGGGTAGCACACACTCCAGGAGTGTCTTGCTTCTAGCCCATAAAAACCAACTGCTGTTAGAGTGCCTGGAAAAAAATTAAATTGGTAATAACGTTGGCAATCGTATTTCTAGATCTGTGAGTTGTTTTCAGTGGGTTCTTTCCAAGGGAAAGCAGGGAGCTGCAGAACAGCGTGTCCAACTTGAGAACGCGAGACAGAGACACCAGACAAAACATACTGAGGGTACTGACCAGTTAGCTTGATTTTTAAGTACTACAGACATAAACTGACCTCTATTCCATTAGTAAAATAACTGCATAAGAGGACTTTGTATTTTAAACAGTTTTTGCAGCTGACAGTGCCAGAGTATTTCACACTCAATTACTATATGCAAATAAACTATGCAATTAATTTCTGATACCCCCATTTCATCACCTACCTTTGCAGCAGTTTAGTATTTAAAAATCAACCTAAGCTGAACAATCTGTCAAAAAATAGTCCTATTTTAACCTTCTTTCTATTCTCCTTGCAATCATGCACTGACCTTAGTCTATGTCTACAGTTTAGGTGACCAGATAGCACGAGAAACGAGGAGTCAGCTTTGGAGTCTCACTTGTGTCTTCACAGCACCAAAATAAGCATTCTAAAAAGGTTGCAATGTTAAAAGCATAGGAATTTTGCATTATTTTTAACTATGGAATAAAATACTTGAAAGAAAGTCTAGAGTAAGGATCTCCTGTTAGAAACTGGCAATGTGCCTGTCAAATAAATAATGATGAAGGACTAACAAATTATGAAGTGTATATATTTAAAAATTAAGATATCAAACTTTGCGGCATATAATGAAGCTGCAACATCTGGAGGTTTAATCTCCCTTCTGATGAAAAGGGAGACAGATGAGAGCAGCAACGTGGCTTTTCTTCAGAGGAAGGCCAGTAGTAAATCGGAGCATGAAGGGACACACGTGAGGCAATTTACGCATGTGCTATTCTCTCCTGGAGATTAAAGAGGTGTTGCAGCAATATTACGCAGTGCTAGCAGAAGCAGCAGCCTAGAGTTAAGATTACAATTTAAAATATCTTATAAAACTACTTATCTGCTAGTATGAGGCAGACATCAACAATCCCGACCAGCTTAAGCAGGCTCAACATCTGAGCCAAGCAGCTTCCCCGTGCTTGCAAGCAGGACGTGCCTTTAACAGCAGGGAGCAACTCCTCAGTGTCGCAGCAGAAACCGCCCAACCTCTGCAGGTTCCAGAGGACCCGGGCACAGCATCAGGCTTCGCAAACACGCCGAGTCCTTCAGTCCACGTGCCCGCACGCGTTTGCCCCAGCACACGCGCAGGTGGAAACGGCAGATGCACGTGTCCGTCTCAGCTTTGCCAGAGAAAACGGATGGGAAAGGAAATGCAAAGTGCAGCTTGGGATTAGGGTAGGAATCACTGCACGAAGAGCGATACCTGCCCCTCACTGCATCATGTCTGTGAAGGGCAAATCAGAGCATCGTCTGTGAACAACAGAACTCTTCCTAATTTTGCACCTTTTATATCTTTGGGCTAAAGGAACAAACTTTAAACAGTTCCTCGCTGCAGTGGAAAACAGCATATCTAGTTTATTGGCTTTTGGTAGTTTTTCACTCAATGGGTCGGAAGATACCGCAATAATTTATGACTCCTAACCACCATCTCTTCCCTGGATTGTAACTTTTTTGGATTGGGCTTCCGTGGGCTCTGCTGCTCAACAGCCCCACTTCTCAACCTCACCAAGTCAGCGCAGCCAGATGCTCTGGGCACCTGACAAATCATCTGCCTTGCACCATCCAGAAAAGGAATTTTAGCAAAGAAGAGCTGAAGAATTTTAAGCGTAGTCTATTAATGCCTTTGGATTGGTGCTGACCAAAGAATGGCTTAAATACTGACCTGCTCTGAACAAAGCAAATTCCTGCAACACCTGGAAAGTCCCGTCCCTTTCCTACGTGCTTTTCTCTTTCATGTTTGCCACTGGCACGTCAAGAGGGCTAGATGCTACTAAAAAGGAGGGGTGCTGTCACGGGAATGCAGTTCATACCCCAGAATGGTCAATTAGAACTAAAACTTCTTTCAGAAGCAGATGAAATAAAGGTGAGGAAATCAAGAGGATCACAAGGGAAGAAGCAGCCGAACGGCAGCCCTGGACGGAGCAGTGCAGCTGTCTCTTGGCTCTCAGACAACTGCACAGCTCCAAGCCATTTGTGCAAGTGATAACAGTGGGTAACGGTGGAAAAGGAAGAAGGAATTTAAAAAAAAAAAAAAAAGAAAAGGAGAAAAAGGGAAAAAAAAAAGAGGAAAAAAAGGCTCTGGAGTCAGACAGGTTGTGGAAATAGTCAAGGCCCGGAAGCCGTTTATTTCAGAACTTGATATCGTGAACATCGAAAACTGGGCATCTTAATTAGTGTTTACAATGATCACAGCATTACTAGACAGTTGGGCACAACTCTACTACACAGATATTTTAAAAATAAATAAATAGAAGGTTAAAGAAGAGCATTACATGGTATGAGACCATACACTGTCCTGAAGCAACATTTCCGAGCGGCAGAACCTCCCCTCCTCTATCCCAACACCTCCCTCACGTCCAAAGACAAGATCACACGGGTGTGCCTTTTTAACGCACATTTTAACCAGAGATGCTGCAGCACCCTGGGATAGAGACAGACACGGGAGAGCATGGGTCAGGTCAGACTGCTGGGCTGTAGATGGACCCAATCCTACCACCAGGTAATTCAGAACCTGCCTAAGCAGGTAAGACGCAGTCAGGGTCAGGCAGCTTGCTGCGGGTGCCCAGGTTCAGGTGCCTGGAGGCAGCCAGGGACCCGCGTGTCAGTCACGGGGAAAAAACGTTTCCTCTGGATTTAAGGTCCCCCCATAATTTAGCTCTGAGTTATCCACATGTAACCGCACCATTTTCTGCGGGCAGCGTGGGTGCTGCTGCCCAGGACTGCAGCAGAAGCTCGCTGCTTCCTTCCTGCTGGCTGTGAGATAAGCCCGCTTCTGCGAGCGGACGTGCAGCCACTTGTCTGCTCTGCTGCATTGCGTCAGTCTGTGCCAGGACCCGTGCCTCCGGTCAAGCTGACAGAATCATGAGTAAAGAGCAACGTAAAATAAAGAGCAGGCACAGGTAGAGGGGAGAATAATGCTAGAAAAGGGCACAGGTCTTAAACACATGAAATTTTGATATGCGACAGGGAGCTAGAAACTTTAGATGCCAGACTAAGAATTCTTTTCTCCTACGTGTTGCCCTGCTTTGGATGAAAAAGGAGGGTTGAATCAGAGCTCAAAGTGCTCCAGCCACCAGGTCCTGCACTAATACCTTCTAGAGTACAGGCAGATGTTTGACATCAACTCTGCCTTCCCTCCCAGCCGGTGGCACGGGGTGTGTACACGCACATCCCACACCTACAAAAATCCAGACTCGCTGGAACGATGATGTTCACGGGACCTCTTCCCAGCCTGCGTACTTGACAGCTTTGGTCCCAAATGAGGCTTTACCTTGATGGCTCAAGGTACATGTCAGGACTGAGTTCTGCCCCTTTCACACAAGAGCATCTGCTATGGTTCAGAGGTCCCAGGGGTACTTGCAGGTGACAGCACGCCTGGAATGGACTGGCAGGTGGTATGTGACAGCACACAGCTTCAACAGCATCTCTTTAAAAACCAAAGCAAAGCCATACACCACAGCTCCCTGCTTTCATGAGTGGAGTCAGTCTAGAGCCATCATCTGGCTATGATATTAACTTTTTATACGAGTATAAATAATTTGTCCACAGTACATCAACACATACTTTCTATAGTATCTACGGACGATTATTAGCTTCACATAATTCAGCGTACTTGAAAAATACTCATAAAGCCAAAATAAAACACCACTACAGCATTTTGATATTCCCTTCCTGTCCTCACCATTTGACACATCCAAGCTCAGTTCACTAGGGCATGCAAAGCACAGATGTAGGAAAGGAGGAGTTAATAGAAAGGAAAGAATGCGATATAAATACAGCATGTTTAGAATTGGAAAGGGCCACACAGGCGTCGGTTTGCATGCACCCATGTCAGTGAGAGCTTCAAGAAGACCAGAAGTAGCAGCAGCAGAGATGCTTACTTGGTTGCTAGCTCTGGGTTCTCTCTCAAGCCCCACAGAGTCTGCAGAGTTTCTCAGAAATTTAAGAGCGCAGCCCAGGTACCCTCTTACGCCCAGCCACGCTCACTGGTGGCAAATGAAGGTCAAGAGCACTGGCCTGGAACAGACACAGGCACTGCTGTCCCACGTCACACCTGAGTCAGTTCCACTGAAGCAAAGCAGCACAGTGCGAACAAAAATTTCATCCAGGGAAAGGCACTTAATGAACCCACATCGGCCCCTTTACAGATCTGGCTCTGCTGGGTGGGGCATGAGATGCCTCTGAGGTGGTCGATCAGCCGCGGTCACTGTGAGAGCAAAGACCAGAGCAGGCACTTCAGGCTGGAGCAGATGTGACGTCAAGTGACACACAAACCCAGGAATGATCCCTCACCACCTTCTGCAGTGCCTCTGGTCCTGATACCAGCACGCGGCCAGTGCAACAAAGCAGCACCGGAACTTAGAGGCTTTTGGGCTAAAATCCTCTAACGCTGTTGTTTGCCTGCTCTGGCGTGCAGGCCAGGGAGACACCGAGGCAAAACCGCTGAATCTGGTGACCACTAATTGCCACATGTTCCTCTGGTGCCTGAAATAAGAGTCCACCTAAGCGAAAGCAAGAAATGCAAAGCACCAATCAAGTGGCTCTGGATTATTTTTGTGTCAGCCATATTAGTGAGTTACCAGCCCTTTGTTGGCTGTTTGCCCTCTCAGCAGAAGGAAACGTGTAGCCGTGTGTCACACAAAATAGCACCTCAGCTTCACAAGGATGGTGGGGCTGTGCTCAGTGTTGGGCTTGCACCAAAGTACCTGAGCTGGGAGCACACATGTCCTTCGGTTGGGCTCACTGTGGGGAAAGCAAGCAGGCAGTTCGATGGTGTATGTAACTGCTGAGCTACTTTCTACCTGAACTTCCAGTAAAAAAAAAAGCCACATTGGGCAACGCGCCTTCCTTACAGAGCCTGCAGCACAGCACAGTGTTTAGAATAGTTTCTGTGGCATTGAAACCAGAGGAAACTGTAGGAAAAGTCTCAGTAAAAGGCAGTGGTGGTTTAACTACTTTTTTTTTCCCTGCAGAAAGTCATCAGTAAAATACTGCTAACTGATCTTCTTCAGGCTTAATTGTCTACAGAGACACAACTGGTATAGATCAAATACTAGCAGTTTATAAATAACACCTCTGGAAGAAACTCCCTTCTCCCTCTTCTCCAAAAGATCAATCAGCCTCTTAGGATCAGCAAAAGCATGTGAGACAAAGCACATGAGAAAAGCAGAGAGAGACTTGACTGTTAGTCTCTAGAAGATAGAAAATTCAAGTGCTCCAAGTTCGGTTTTGAGGCTCAGAGGTTTTCTAGTTTTTACAAGCAGCAGCACAGACATGCTAAGGTACCAAGAAGTGGGAAAATAAGCTGACACCTGAGCAAAGGCAAAAGCTTATGTGGCATTAAAACTGAACCACACTTCAGCACGCGTTGTTACTTTGTTTTGCCTTTGAAAATTTTCCGATTACGAGTCCAGAAGTTCTTCAATTACAAACTGTCCCAGACCAGGGCTTCCGTTGTACAGGTTTTGAACTCTTTCAGTATAGATTTGCATTTGCTAACAGAGGTAAAGTACTTAATGGTGTTACTCAGGCTTCACAGTGTAAACCCCATTCTTTCCCAGTTCTTCCTCCCCACCCCATCCCAGTAATTCACAGGAAAAAAGGAAATAAAAGATCAGGCACAGGAAAACAGTGTCACAACAGCAAAACATCATAAAAAGTGCTCCATCTCAGGGGGCTCAAAGGTGGGGCATGTTAAAATCGAAAGAAAAAAAAAGGCTGCTAAAAAAGAAGGGAAGAAAACAGCTGCTCAGAAGAAACAGGAGGCCACATGAAATAGAGCAAAGTGAAAGTTAATACAGCCTTGACTTTCAGTTTCTGAAATCAAAACAGCTGAAGAGGCTGACAAGCATCTTTAGAGGCTGCCACTGAGAGCTTCCTTCAAAGTGGGTAAGAAAATTTGGACAGATTAATTTTATTCTCATGAAGAAAAGAAAGGATGTTGCCATTAGAAATCAGGCACGACGTTACCATGACCATCCCCACACATTTTAACAATTTGTCAGCTGCTCACACCCCTCCTCCTTCTAGGGGTCTCAATCTATCCTTCTAAACATGAGATTCCTCCCAACACTTGGACATACTCGACAGCAGAGCAGCAGGACCTGCTCACCTGTGCCACACCAGGTGGCTGCAAGTTCACCTGCCGGAACTAGCAGGAACTTTCAATCCAACTTCTATAGGGAAGTGCAGAAGACAATCATGGCTAAATAGAAACAGCAGTTTTTTCCTACATTTAACTTTATGGGGAAAACTGGAAAGTACGAAAGTGAGAAGAAGGGGAAAAAAAAGCCTAAGATGTCTTATTTCACTTAATGGACATAATAGCTCAAGGCTTCCTGGGTCCTCTGTGCAGCTGGTTTAGAGAATGGCAGAGCTGGCACTGGATTTTAGTTCCAGTGTCCACTTCATTAGTGGCTTTGTCCAGCTCACTTTTAACAGCAGGTGGGCTGAAGGACGACGGTGCTGGAAGGGCTGCTGCAGCAGGGAGTTTTCCAGGGATGCAAACATTATAGCAATCACTGCACTGAAAAGAAAGCTGCGTAGACAGTGATAGCACATCCATACAGAAAATTGTCCCCCCATATCCCCCTTGCCTCCCCAATTCCTGTCCTTTCATCAGCTTACTGTCTTAACACTGCTCCCTCCTCCAATAGGCTGGCAGGTACCGAAAGAAGACTGGATTCTTAAGGAACATTCTAATAAATCTCATAGAGAGTAGGAAAGAGGCACCAGAGTGGTTGGGAAAATCTAACCCAGCACCAAGGACCCTGAACATTTCTGCTGGCTTTTTCCCTTGTTCTGATGAACTCATGTGGCTTCTTGTATTATTTACTGTGAAACAATTCTCTAAATTCAATAAAATGTTCGAGGAGGAAATGGGACATAATGGTTCTTATTTACTGTTTTCAAACTCTGAGGCTGGAACAAGAAACAATCTGTGACCATGAGCTGGAAGACAAACCTTTTGGCTCAGATTCCATAAATGATAGGAACACAGAAGAGTGGAACAAAACTCTGCAGACTCCCATGGACAAGCAAGCAAACCACCCTCAGAGCAGCACCATTCACAAGCACCAGAACAGAGAAAGGTGTTTTGTTTGCTCGGAGGTGGATATTGCAGTTATCTGAAGGCACCAGAAAAAAAGTTCCAAAGGAGAGCACATATGGGAAGCAGGTTTTGTTTGTGCGTCTCCTTGCCATGCTGGTTGTGAGGTGACAGGCACATGGTCTTTCAGCCAGAAGCTCTACCTTCCCCTGGCACACTCAACTTGGCTTACCGTTAACAAATCTCTACAGAGCTTCTGTTAATGCTACATTTCTGCTTTCACAATGAATACCGGTTTGAAGAACAATAATTAAGAAGTTATGAAACATCTTTTGTTTCCATTAAAAAAGCTTCTATAATTTCACGAGTATCTGCAGCATCCATTAGTGTCTGAATATTTCAGCAGGAGATGCAGATACTTCACAGTGAGAGATCCATTCTGATTATTTGAGAGTTTACACATAGGAAGATGAAGACATCCCATTAACTTATATCAGACTATCAGTACGGCAAATTCCACTGGGCTATTCTGAACAGAAGAAAACAGCAGATCTTCTGTAACAATGCTATTTCCTCTGAAAGACCCAAATAAGGACGAGAAACTCAGTGGAGTGCCTTGCAAAAAACCAGTGCAGGATAATCAGACTCCTTATCCTAAGAGGCCCCAACAAGTTAATCCTACGCAAACCCAAGTGGCTGAAAGCTCCTTCCTCCCCATGCAGTTAACATCCAGCCACCTCAGCTTTCAGAGGAGGACTGTCAAGCATTCAACTCAAAGTCACAATTTTCAGACCTCTTTCTTTAGCAGCATTAGCACCAATGCCAGAGTTCAAAAAATAAACCCTTCAAGTAACAAGAAAAAGGCACCTCCGCTGCTGTGCAGTCCCACAGCAGAGGCTCCCACCCCTTCCTAGAGCACATCCTCCGCACCCGGGTTCTCAGCACCGAGGAAAACATTGACTGAGTAAATAGTGATGTACAACGAAAGCTGATGATGCACCATAGCATATGGTTGTTAGTCCCATATTTCTTCCAAGGCTACAGGAGCGGAAGAACATACACATTTTTATGCAGTTATGCTTTTATACAGATGCTCCTCTGGGAGTGGTGGAGGTGGGTGGGTAAAAAAAACCAAAGAAAACCAGTGTAGAAAGCAACAGCCACCGGTATGTGTGAAAATTAAGCCTAAACCAGTTGAGTAGTTTCAGATACTCAATCAAGACACCCTGAGCTACATAACCTTTTAAAGCACCCTTTTAAACAAATTATTGAAGTTTCAATCAAAAGCACTTAAGGACGCCACTCCATCTAAAACAGGAGTCACAGGAGAACGGCAGAGTGAGAGCAGGCAGACACGTGACGCTACACAGCGGGAGGCAAGAACCGCCAGGTTATGGGCTACACGTGTCCCCTCCTCGCACGCCGGCACACCGCACAGCGTTACTAAGGCACACGTTACAATCCAGAGGCAAGCTCCCAAACAGTTCGAAATTAAAAAGACCAGCACCATTAGAAAACTGAAGGTGGCCTGGGCCCCACGGAGGGTCAAGGCAGAGGATTCCTCTGTGACTGGCTAAGGATGGACAGGCAGTGAGAAGAACCGCAAGGGCAGGAGAAGCCAGAATCTCTTTGGCTTGAAGAACAGAATGGGGAGGAGGCTGCATTTATGGAGCCATTTGTGAAGCAGCTGCTGGAAGAACTGGCTTTGGGGAAGTTGGATTTTGCACTGCTGATGTAGGATTCAGGAGCAAGGGAGAATGGAAGCAGCGGGAGCAGTTTCCATGGCTAGCACCAGCAGCGGAAATGCTTCAAGGGGCTAGCACAGCAGAAAGCAAGGATGGGAAAAAAAATTAATATATGGATAAAGGAAGAAAATATCTTCACCGCTTATCTAAATTTTTTTAAAAAAAAAGAAACAGAGGAAGGGAAAAAAGAGGAGAGAGAAGCACCAGTCGCAAAGAGTTCACAAGGCTTTTTTTCCTCCTTCCCCCAGCGTCACTGCTCTGGCTCTGACCTTCGGGGCCGGTATCTCCGATGGCCCGTTGATTTCCGTGTGGCCACTGCTGCAGTGAAGCCCACCAAGCAGCACAAGGATGTGGTGCCAAATTTGGCTGTGTCCAGCCAGCTGGGTGTTTCCATCTTCAGGTACCGCTCAGCTAAATGCATACTCATCACTACGAACCACAAGACTGAAGCAAAGGCATCAATTCTCCGGAGCCTGCAATAGCCAAAAAGAAACCAAAGGAGACACAAGGTAAGAGTTTAAACCCCAACGAACCTCCGTGGTCCTGAGGAAGGAGAGGGAAGGTGGGGAAAGGGTGGGGAGGGTACACAGACTGACCAGGTTATGTACTACCTCTTACTACAGTTTTATCATCTGCAGCCCTTCCCACTGCTGTGACAAGTACCTGAATACATCAGTTCCATTTTCTACCAGATTACAGGGTGCTTTTTCATTCACCATAATTCTTAAAGTAAAGCTTAAACGAACCAAGGCACAGATCCAAAGCAAGCTGTCCTGTCTCCATCCAGCCAGCTGGCAAGCCAAAGAATAACAAGAAGAACTGTGCCCCCCAGTACTAGATGTGCCATTCCAGCAAATGTTTATCCCCTGGCTCATCGAGTCAAGACAGGGGAAAAGACCTCCCAGTACAATGCAGGTTTTTTCTGTAAGTGAATCAGAAGAGAAGAGCACACTCACCTGATCCGCCCAGCTAAGAACATGGCCAACAGGCAGGTGAACAGCCCAAGGACAGCGACTGCCATCTGGTGATTCTTCCCGTACGCCCAGGCTGCACTCAGGTTCTCCACCATCTGCTCTGGGAGCAGGCTGAGCAGCTCCCGCCAGCCTGCCACCGGCACGGAAGCGTTGTTTTCCAAGTCTGTATGTGAGCTTGTGCCATTCCTGTTTGGACCAGACACTGGACCGGAGGAGACAGGAGCAGGGACTGCTGCACTGGGTGAGAAGGGGTTGCCTGACCCGTACAAGGCCATCAAAACCAGGAACGCGCAGCTGAGGAAGGCCAAAAACCGCAGAAATATCACCTGAGCTGGTGTGGTTATGGAAGCAGAAGAAGAGGATGTACATGAATTCTGCAGAGGAAGGGAGAAACACCTCGTTAGAAGCCAAGTGAACTGCAGTAAGGTTTTGAAATGTGCTTTATAAAACACTTCCAGACTGTATGGTTTAGTGGACAGTTTTGCTCTAGTCCTTATTAGCCTCTGTACAGGGCTGACACCACATGGGATACTGCAGGCTAGCAAAAAGCAACAGCAGAGCTATGAGGAGATGCCAAGGTCAGGCAGGGCATGAGGCAAGCAGAAGGTCCTAATTCACTTCCCATTGTTCTTACTTTTATTTTTCGCAGCCGTAGCTTCCTGCACTGTACTCATAAACTGGTTTCCCTGCCTCCTCTTTTCTGCCCGTCCCACTATCTTCCTTACACTCTGTTCTTATTATTACCTTAGACTTACTTTCTGGCAACTGCACTGAGTAACACCAGCAAGACGAAAACCTCGAAGTGACATCAGGAGCATTTGTGGCAACTATCCTGTGCTCTTCTAAACTTCTGCCATGCACCCAAGAGCCCCATGGTTGCTGCGTTCCCTTCCCAGCAGCAAACCCAGGTGTAGAGGTACCTAGTTCTCTGCACTTCCTCCTAAATTCCTTCATCTCTCCCCTCACACACCTGAGCATAAGTCTTGTCTGTCTCACGGCGTTTGAAGTGGTGGCTGAGCAGCAGCGCTCGGAGTTGCCGATTCTGGTGTTTTATGTAATACTCCACCGCAGCCTGGCACGGACGGCACAGCTTGTAGGTCTGCTCCAGATGGTGCTTATACACCTCGATCTCCTCGTCATATTTGCCCTGGTGAGAGAACAGGAGATGAAAACTAGGGAAGAATTGCAAGTCCCTCACCAGTTATCACGTGTGAGCAAGGCATGCTTTCAGCCTCCAGAGGAACATTCTGCTGAAACCAGTCCTGATCAGTGACCAAGCTGGAGGTCAGCCACACAACCAACTTTGCGCACCGCTGACCCAGCCTCCATGTCCCAGAAGAGACAAAACAGACCTTGGAGAAGGCTGCTGTGGCCAATTTCAGGATGTTGATTTGCTACGGCCTGAATCTGGGGAGCCATAAAACTGTGAAGGAGAAACCCCACTATTTTATCCTCCATGTATATTAAGTAATGGGAAGAGAAGAAGCTGCTCAGCAGGAAATCCTGGTGCTGTAACTGTAAAATCCCTTTTCCCTCCTAGGCACTTATCCCTAACCAGGGAGGTGATGTGGCTGCACGGGATTCCTCTGCCACTCTGCAATGAAAAGCAGAGCAGCACAGTCAAGGCCTCAGGAGAAACAAAATCTAACGAGGTTTTAAGGTGACTCGTGGGCTGTTGCGCCGACCAGACCCCGTAAGCTCAGCTGGGTCAATGGGAAGTACTGGAGCTGTAAGCTGATTCCAGCAAAGTTTGATTTTTGGGCTTCAGCTTCAACTTCCAGTGTCCATCTAGAACGGGTCATTCCATTCTGGCTTTGGAGTAGGATTAGGTAAGTTTGCAATACTGATCAGTAACCTTCTCTGCACTTCTGAAGACTACTGGAGCATCTCTCTGTATCACACTGAAGAATTCCCGCCTCTCCTGCTTACTAGGCTGCAGCATGGAATTAAACAGAGCAGGAATAGCAGACACATGCATGGGAACGCCTTGGACAAGCATTCTCCTGCGATGCCAGTCCCTAAGGAACACTCACCTCCTCCCTTGGCGAAAATGAAGCCAGCTGTTTGATTTTCATGGTTTGATGGTTGTTGCACTTCTTGCAAAGCAGAATTTGGCTGCTCACCCACTGCTGTGGCTTGGTAGGATCACAAAAAGTCGTAGCACCTGACACAACATGGTTAAGGTGTTCCATGTATTGAGCAGGAATGGGTTTGTTGTAGTCTCCATTCTGACAAGAAGCAAGAAGGAAGGCAGAAGGGAAAGCAAACATGAGATCATCAAATCAGAGCTAGGTATTCTCTGGTTAATAACAAGATTCCCTAAGCTTTGTCAGGACCTCTACGCTCCATGCATTCACCTACGTAACAAAAGAAAAAAGTAAGAAAAAGACCCCAAATGCTTCAAATCTACTCCCCCTCCGCTGTTCCTATTGCAAGGTGCTAGTGGTGGTGGTGGATTTTGGCTTAAAACAGGCTTTGCTATTTAATACCCTAAATTCAGCTGTTCCAAACACAAAACCAGAGAAGAATTGTTCCATAAATAAATAAAAAAAGATTCTTAAGAGATAATGGTGAAAACACCAAGGCCATTTTCGCCCTTGGAAACAAGACAGGGAAAATTGTCTTTATCACTCTATGTCAGCACAACCCAGTACAGTGGATTCTTTCTCAAATTTGATCAAGTGATCAAATGGGTCTATAGCATCTTAAAATGAGGAGCAGGGTTTTCCTGCAAGGACCGTTCCCCAGGGCATGCACCTTCCCAGCCATCCTTCGAGCAATGTGCCATGGTACCTCTTGGAAGCCGTTGTACTGCTCACAGTTGGGGCAGTCCCAGCAGTTGCGATTCCCATATGGCACGACTGTGTCCTGATTGCAGAACCAGCAGTTCACCGTCACGTGCGTGGGCTTCTTCCTGTTCGGAAAGGAAACGTGTCAGGCATGAACACCGAATTCAGCTGATTCAGAGGAAAGCAGTGGCTTTCAAACCGGGAAATGCAAGAGAGGCTGGAAAAACAATCAATCTTCCCAGTCAGTGTGTTTAACGGTATGAGTCAGAGCAGTCATTTCAGCAATGAAAAGATGGATTACTAAAACAGAACTAAATTCTGCCTGATGGCCATATCTCTTTGTGCTAGTATCATGGACATGCCAGAACTTCAATAAGTTGTGAATAATCCACCTCACTGTTTCTCAGAGGCAAATTTAGGGGTGCAAGTCCTCTCCATAATGAACAGTGTTAATATATGTGAAGGGTGCAGTAGAGTCAGTGGCTTAATGCACAGAATTCTAGGAAATGGAAGTTACGATCCACAAGAACTGGATATGACGGTACTAAAACTCAGGAAACAGACTCATGAGTAGAGTTTTGTCCACACTGCTTTTTACAAAATTCTTCAAGGACAAAAGTGTATCAAATTATCCCGAGTTTCAGGGACCATAAATAGCTGTTTCTTCACAGCTTTAGGATACATAAGAAGAAACTGAGGAATCAGTGTGTCTTCCCCAGTTTTTATGCACTGGAACTGAAGAGACTAATGACCTGCATCAATAAGCCCCTTGTTTTTTAAAACAGTCTGGCCAAAACAACAGTCACTACAAGAGAAACTGCTGCAACACAGCCTCACTGCAACAGGTTGTGACAGATGTTTGAGCAAAGAACTTCACCGTCCTGGTCCTCCAGCCTGCTGCTACAGAAGGTCTGCATTTGTCTTGAAACTTGGCACAAGATCCATAAGGAAGCTTGCTGGTAGGTCAGGACAACACAGCTCAGCTGTCCGGGTTTACCAAAACCTGTGCCAATCCCACCTCCGAGGAAGGGCAGCTGCTCAGGCAAAGCCCGGGCAGTGACTGGCTCTGGCAGCTGTGCAGACAGGTGGACCCAGCTGCCAGCAGCCCCCTTTGCTGCCCAACTCCACCAAGGAACCAGCGTGCTTCCCGCTGGACAGCTTCTGCGGCAGCAGGGAGAGCGAGTGAGCAGGGAGGCTCACTGAGGGCCTGGAACACAAGGAACGGTCGCCAAAGTGCTCACCACTTGAGAGCAGCTTCTCCCCGCTCTAGGAAATGTTCTCTGCTGCTACGACATTCTCTGCAAAACCTCTTTCCGAACGCTGCAGAAATATTGTCTGGCACCCTACAACCAAACAGGCAGGTGGTTCTGCCCTTAATTAAGCTGGATTCTCTCTCAAACATCACTTTTGTAGCTGGATATCTGCCATTAAGCTTCTTCCCCACTCCTACTTCCATTGACCACTTGATTCACCAAATATTAGACCTTCAGGCAATGCTTGGGCTTTCCTGTTTAAATACTAATGATGAGGATAAGCTTGAAATGAAGCACCAGAAAGAAACCTAAAAAGCCAGAGGGCACAAAGGATTCCCTGCCAGATGCTGAAAGAAAATGGTGGGAGCTACTAGGGTGACAGATTCTCATCTCAAAATAGATGCACACACCCACACCCCTCCTAAAACGAATACTCACTGCTCAACTTCGTTCATTGCCAAGGGGGCTCAAAACAGTAAGTGATCTGGGTTAAAAATATCACCATTGAAGCTGACAGGCAAAAAGAAAGTTTAAACTGGACAGAAACGTAGGTTGCTCGTCCAAGTTATTCACAAGCTACCACTGTGCAAAAGCCAAGCAAACCACACGTCAAAACAGCCCTCTGAAGGACAGACAACACCAGCTGTCGGGGCTAGTTTCATCTCACTATCATAGGTGTAAGAGCTATGAAAATACAAGGCACAGGCTCCAGCACGTTAATCACCAAAACACAAGTCCTACTGCACTTCGAGCACTGACTTTGACAGCAAGCACCACCTCAACTCCATCCTCTTGGCAAAGGTTATTGCGCAGGTCCCAGGTACTATAGAAGTGCCACAACCCCACCTTCACGCTGCTGAGGCGCCACCCCCTGACACGATGGAAATAAGAGATGCCACACTCTGTCTCTGTCCACCACCAGCCTCCAACTTTCATGACGAGACAGAGTAGGTAGAAGCACCGATTTCAAGGATAACACAGAAGCGGCAAGCACAGGTCAAAAAATTAGTACAGCATGCCATGCTACAAAGCAAAAAACAGAACCAATGTCAAATCTGAGAACTTGCTACCAGAGACGGCAGCCTCTGCCATCACTGACCCAAAGAGCGCCAAGGAAGAGATCCTCACGGGATACTCTATATTGGAGATGAAGGAAATGTGGCTCCAGAATGGAAGGAAACGTGGTTCCAGAACTCAACAACCCAACTTCCAACAATATGCCACAAACAAGCAGCCAAACCGTGATCTCGGAGAGACCACAAAACATGACCGGGTTTTCCTGCTGTGTCCAAACGCATAAGGTTTAAGGAACTCCTGTGCATATCTGGACATCAAATCTTTTTTCTCCTTAATACAGAGAGAGCACAGTTTTAGATGCTGGCACAGTTATGGCAGCATAATTCCACACGTTGGTAGTCATTCCAGAACTACTTTCCACCAGGTTTTTCTGATATATTTTATTTCGCTTTCTATAGGTGGTCGTAAAGGCATCTTGCTAGATACGAAAGTGCTCTCATGCCGAAAATTGAGCAAAGCAGGGCTGTACCATAACACTAACACAAAATGCAAGGGCAGCAGCATGTCTGTGTTTGGATCAGTCCCTTACAAAGCTGTCCTCCTTGATGACTTTGGAAGATTCATTTAACTAAGGCAAAGACATTAGGTAATATCAGAACAGTACTGAGAAACACAGATATATAGACCCAAAGAATTATCAAGGTCACCTCCTGAAAATATTTACAGCTCCCCAGCAGTTTTCAAGGGCTTGGGAAGAAATGCTTTCCATTCCAGAGACCTTCTGATGAACTTAAGCACAACAAATCCAGTCACTTCCCTCAAAAGACATGTTAGCCTCATCTGGATCAAAGAAATTCTGTGATTCTGTGAAATGCTGCCTGCTTCACTGGGGATTGCTTTAGGCCACTGGTATTTCTTAGTCGCCCTAAATATGCCACAAAGATGCCAAGTCTTGTATATGGGCTAATATACCTGTGACAATTTCTAGGGTTACATAAACAGCAAAGGCTTTAAAGCAACTTTAAGTATTTTACTGCGGATGCAGAAATATGCTTCTGTTTCAAAGCATAAACTTGAAGTGAACCTGAACACAACAAGCCCTTGGGATCGCCTTTTTCTCCAACAGCACTCAACAGATGAGCCGGCTGCTCCATTCTGTTCTGCTATAAAGTCTAAAGTGCCTCCTATTCTGTACCTTCCTCCACTCGTTTCAGGACATGCCAGATTAAAAAAATCTGTCAAATTAAGCTTTATTCCTTTTATGAAATCTGCATGCCGACTTCCCTCCCCGTTCTCAAACGGTTTCAAACCCCGTTTTCAGGTGGTGTGTCTAAATCTGTTCTAGGGTCAGAAATGCTGCAAGCAAGGAATTAATCACCAAAACGCTCCTGTCCTTACCTAACCACTTGGATTTCCAGGCAACCTCCCCACATTTCAGCACCGCAACGACCGTCCTTCCTCCGGCACTCCCCCGCGACCGCGCTTTGCCCTCAACCCGAGGGGCACAAGAGGCAAACCCTTCCCTTCCCCGGTCTCGGACACGTCAAAAAACAAAGCGGGAAAGCCCCCGGGCCCCAGCAGCCTCTGCAACCCCGCCAGCACGGCCAGCCGCCCCTCGACCGCCGCCCGGAGCGCGGGACACGGTCGAGCCCCGCCGGGCGCTTCCCGCCGGCGCACGCACACAAAGGCGCCGCCGCTGCCGGGGACACGCGTTCAGCCGCTCCCCTACGAGCCGCTCACGCTTCGGCGGGGCCCTTCTCCCGATCCGCCGCCCCCGCGGGGGCCAAAACCCACGGACCGGGGAGCCCCGGGCTCCGCCGTGCCTCTGCCCGGCCTCCGCTCTCCCCGCCGCCCGCCCTCGCCGGCCATTGTGGGCCGCCGCCCCGCCCGCCCGCCCGGGCCGTACCTCCGCGCGATGCGGTAGAGCAGCAGCCCGGCGGCGGCGGCGCACACGGTGACTCCCAGCCCGCCGGCGGGGCAGCGGGCCAGCAGCGCCCCGGCTCCCTCCATGCCGCTCCCTCCAGCGCGGGCCGCCGCCGTCGCTGTGACCTCGGCGGCGCCGCTTTGTACGGCGGCCCGGCCTCCCCCCCCCACCCCGCTGCCGTTCCCCTCCCTTCTCCCCGCGGCTTCGCTCCGCCCCGGCGGGGGCGGGCGGCCGTGAGTCACGGAGCGGCGTGAAAGGCCGGAGTCGTGCGGCGGCGCCGTGAGTCAGCGCCGCGACGGTGGAGATCGTGGCCGCGGGGGCGGCCCGGCGGGCTCCCTGCCCTGCCCGGCCGGGGAGCGGGGGGAGGCCCGTCGTGCCTGGCCCGACGCCGAGTCCAAACACCTTCTTTTCCTTTTTTTTTTTTTTTTTTCCCCACCTAAATTTAGACGCGGGAGTTTGTGTTACAAAAGTAATGAGTCGGTCCCGCCGGAGCGAGAGACCGAGAAGCGCCGGGCAAGGGTGGCCCGAGTGGCCGAGACGAGCTGCAGGCCCAGGCCTGCCGAAAAGGCTTTAAAAACCCCTCCAGGGCTCCTGGCACCATCGAAACTGGAAACAACGGGGCCTCCAACACGGCAGGGAACTGGGAATTAAGTTTAAGGTACACTTTTGAGGAAAAAGGATAGCTGCCCAGAGAGTGACAGGATCGAGACAGGCAGAGGAAGAAGAGTTCCAAGAGAACTGGCTCTGTCCGGGTGTACTTTCCTTCCAAACCACCAGGGAAAAGCTAAGATCTCTCCAGTTACACTGCTGTGCCCTCCACACTGGTTTTAGAGCAGCCGTTATCTCCCTTTTGCGGTCTCTGATCAACCCTACCCACTAAACCCTGTGCTGTAAGTAACATCTCACAAGGTGCAGTGCGGCCAGCGGGGCAGGAATTAAAGCACAGGGCTCTGTGGGCAGTTTGTTACCTGTAAAACAGAGGTTGAAGACTGCTCTTCCAGGTTTTCCCTCTCTGGCTGGATTGATAAACACCACAATTTTGCAGAAAGCCCTCGGGTCCCTGATGGGAGTAGTTCTCAGGTCAGACTTGGTCAGAAGCTCTCCCCTAGAAAGCAAAGTAACACCTATTTATGCTCTGCCCCCTCGGTACACGTGGATGGGATTTACTGTTCTTACAGAACTGGAAGGAGCTGGTGGTTTGACAGTTGTGCTCTGCCTTTACACGAAGGCGAGACCTCCCCAAAATATGGGACTGCCTCAAATTGCATGGCTGTCTTCCAAGTAAAACAACAACACACCCCTCAGCACAAGGCTTAAAATTCAAGAGAAGCAAGTTGTGTCAACATCATGTTTTAAAAAGCCACAAATGGAAACTCTTCATAGACAAATACCTGCACTGAAAGTACGCTGTACCTCTAAGCTAGTCTTAACTGTGGTTGGGGTCTCAACTGTTCCATTTGTCTCCCCAGATTTAACTATGGAAATTAACTCTACAGAACAACAGTGACTATTTCCTCCCGATAAATGCAAAGGTGGCGTAATTTTCCACCTCTCTTCCATTGTTTAGCTCAATTATTTAGAGATTGTTATGTAAGACCAAATGATAGGGAAAGGAGGAAGAACCACACAGTCATTGAGAACATGAAGCCCTTCTGCAAGTCCTCTAGGACTTCTGTACTTGAGAGCTTGCCTATTTTTTTTACAGAAGTCCCTTCCTGTCAACGATATCTGTAGTATCTGTCCAACCATAGATGCATTGTTTACTCTAAGTTTCCTCCACAAAGGAGCTAACGAGGAACTTGTGCAAAACGACTATAAATCATGGTGAGGGGCACAGCCACAGTACAAGCATGTGTCACAGCCATCAGTAAATGCAGATAATTGAGGGGCATCAAGGCAGCCATGGATACCTAAAGGGATGCACTAAATCTTGTAAGGACTTGAGGCATCTTCAATTGCTTCCAAAGCTAAAATATCCAATATGAGTAGTTAAATACTATTGTAGCAAGTGTGTTTGTAATTTCAATTTAACTGTTCATTTATGAATAGAACAGACTCAGTCCTGCGAAAGTTAATGGAAACTTTGCGGTCACTTTGGACACGACCATAGTTTCATCGCCTTACTGATAATTAAGCTAGAAAGGGTCTAGTGTAATGAAGCCTAAACCTGGAAGGAAACTGCCCAGGAAATCCTAACCTGTAACAAATTTACCTTCTTTCTGTGGAAGCTGAAGAAGTGGAATGAACAATGAAAACTGCTTTTAGTTTTTCTTTCTCAACCAGCAAAATGCTGGTTCTTCTTAAATTCAGATATCCCTTTGGAAAAAAAAAACCAAACACCTACTTCAAATTCTTCCTTCTGGTAATAGGCTTATTCCATACTCAGTGACATCAATGGGATTGCTCAGAAAGTATCATCTGAAACATTAACTCTTTACAGGGTTATGGATTAGCAAATTAAAAAAATTCCAAGAGAGAGAGGAAGGAAAAAACGACTAAATTATACCAATTCAGAAATTCTATTAGCTCCCACTAAAGCTTATTAACTTCCTATCAAATTAAGAATAATAACTCTGTTAGGGTTAGTAGCATAAAGAACATAAAACAGAAATCCAGCAGAATTCCTGATTTTCTATCAAATTTAGAAGGAAAAATATTTGTTCACTTTCTCTTGCTTTCTCTCTTACCAAGTCCCGAACTCCTAAAGAGGGTTCAGCTTCCCTCATTCTCAGAAGATATCAGCAGTCTACACATTTGACTAACATTTTATAAGTAAGCTCATGTGCTGTAAGTACAGAGGAGTACTAATTTAAGAAAGCAAATCTCAGAAAACATTTCAAAGTAGCAGCACAAGTGTCCTAGTTCTCAAAAATAGAAACAGCACTGTATGACAGTTTTGACTCCTATAAAGAGACTAAAGCTTTTTCTGCTCATCGTCTCCATAAAAAGAGCCATGCCAGTTTTCAGTTACTCAACTGTTTCCTGTTTTAGCTTCGGGGTAATGCGATACGCTATTTTGGTAAGCTAATAGAAAGCAGTTATTTTTGCAGTTTTGCCTCATAATGAGGTACAGACACATTCTACTCTCTTTGCACTATGCTCCTCCATCACTCTGATGTCAAATATGACCTCAAGTATCAGTCATCAGTGAGGTTCTAATGAGAACAAACGTGAAGGTTTTAATCCAGTTATCAACCCATTATATTTCTGCAACAGAATACTAGCCCGAAAACTTCATCTTGTAAAAGACAGCCCCACTCACTGCTAAGCTGTTTCTTAATGCTTTGCATGATCCTTCCAAGTCCAAACACCACCTCTGCTGTCTATGGTCCTTGATGTCTGTGAAACACTTGTTTATGCTCAAGAACTCAACACCTGCTCAGATCATGAGAAGCTCAACGTTCAGTTCAGCAACAGAGAAGACTGAAGCCGGGCTCAAACGCTGTAGTGTTTGTCTCAGCTGCCAAGGCAAACAACACTAATGAATAGGAGAGCACAGTACGGTCAAAGCAAAACACAAATCTACCCCTTGGAGCTCTAGAATATTTTATCCTGCACTATCAGTGTTTGGAACCTATCTCATCCTCTCTTCCACTCCCTAGACCCCTAGCATTAAAGTGTAAGGAAAACATAATACAGTACCAAAAGCCTGAGATCAGGACACATGGCCAAGTTACTGCATCTCATGGCATTTCTGCAGGGCAGCCTGGCCACAACCACTGTCCGTCCTTATGCTCTCAGTCCTTCACAAAAGCAAGGTCTAAAAGCCAAGTCACGACAGATCTGTCTACGCACACTACCCTAAGCATGTACCCCAAATGCACAGGTGCACACAGTACTGTAATGAAATTTTTGCTAAATGCCTCCCACAATCATATTCCAGCAAGTAAGGAGCTCTTCTAAGAGACACTGGTGTGCGTATTTCATACCATCAGAACAGAGAAACGTAGTGCAAGATTGTTCGACTTGAACACTCCGGAACATTCCCACAGCAACAAATGACACACTTTGAATAAACTTATTTGGGCGTTAGGCTGCTTCAATGCTAAAAAATGACGACCCCAGTGGTAAAAAGACAGAGTTTCAAATTTCCAAACCAGTTCTCCTGTTTTAATACAGTTTTAATGAACAGAAGTCCAAGAGATCACTTGATAGTGTGAGGTACATTCCTTGACCACATATGGCTGTGCTTAAGGAAAAGGACATACATATACTTAAATTAAATAGTGTAATTTAATTTAGTAGCAGTTTAATTATCATTAAGTTAAAAAAAAAGTTATAATTAACTATTAACGTTAATGACTTAAGACCTTTCAGAAAGCACGAATCCAAAAGGAAATATCCAGCAGGTGGTCACAGACTTGTAGTTTTTCCAACAGCACTGCCACCTGCATCAGTCTCTTAAAGGACTATTTGTTCAACGAAGAACTTGATCTACCATCTGCAACAGGGAGTCTTGGCTCTGCTACTTTGCACGGTCTTCTAACAAGTACACAATTAACTCATAGGTGGACAACACAATGGCTGTGTTTGGTATCTGCCGGATGAGCTGGGCAAAGAGTCCTCTATAGAAGGCGAGATAGCCTTCTTCACGTGCTACCAGACGTGCTGTCTGAATGAAAGTCTTGTATTTAGTGCCCTCTTCCCGCAGCCGTGTCCGTATGACCTCTGCAGAAAAATAAAACAAGAGCCCAAAGTTAACAAGACTTAAACCTTCCCACTGAGAAGCACGCCATTACCAGGAGAGAGTATGCACAACCCAGGGACACGAAAACCTTCCTGTACCAGTTGCCTGCAGTACTTTCAGCCAGGGAACCCTGCATGCATTGCCCTTCATGCAAGAAGCCAAGGTGAAGGTGAATTTCCTTTCATGTGGAATAAATGTATTTGCTCATTCAAGGTACTACAGAACTAAATGCTTCACTGATGCTCACATCATCAGTATTGCTCTTTCTATATAACCAGGACAACGTATCTACCCAAAAAAGAGTAACACTGCTCAGCCCACAAGTGTTTCCCACCACTTGATCACAGAATCACAAAGGCTGTGGTTACTCAGCTAGATAAGGCTACTAGTGAGAACAGAAATGTTAGGCATTCAATATTTTTTTTCATTTTTCAAGTTGTTTTTAAACTAGGAAGTCCCAGTCACCAACTATGTGGCTACCTAGGAGTGATGGGACTAGTACTGAAAATACCAACGCATATGCACACGCCACAGTAACATGCATTTGACCATTGAAATGAATTTTACAGCCCTGAACCCCACCATTCATCTTGAATTACAGGCAACAGCTATTCTTCTGCATCCATAAATGGAAAAGTTAACATACCATGTGGATAAGCAATACAAGAGGCACAGCCCTTGGAAACAGCAGCAGCAAACATCAGTCCAAAGAAGTTTGTCGAGTTCCTTTCAGTCCCATTAGGAGGAGAAGGGGGCAGTTGGACTTCCTTTATGTGCTTTTTTAAACTTTCATAAATAGCAAAGCAGATAATGGTCTCTGAGATCCCAGCATAGGAGGCAGTCAGGCCCCTATAAAAGCCGCGGACACCTTCTGTCTGGTAAACGTATCTAGCGCACTGCAAAGCATTCATTGGTTTAGAACCCCGGACTCTAAAAACCAAACAGAACAGAACACATAATGAGCCCAGAAAAAGAATTAACAAAAACGTATGGCTTTCAATAGTTTGCACCTACGGAGAACTTTTACTCCAAAACACTTCTAAGAAAGCTGCATAGAGCAGGACTATCAAGGGTACACCCAAGCTTTGCTAATTCACTGATACACACTTGTAATAATTCCTTCAGCTCAAGTTCTATCCAGTCTGTCACAGTTCTCATCAATGCTCTAAAAGACAATAAGCATTGAAGAGATGGTGGTTTGTGTTAAACTAGTAATTCCATTTAAAGCTGTCTTCAACAAGCCAAAATAGAGAGATCGGCTGTGTGAGAAATGATCCTTCGTTTTGAGAGGCAGCGCTCAGTTCAAAGGTGCCACCCTGTGAAGTGCTGGAATTAAGTCTTATAAATTATTTACAAGTTGTGCTGTCTTAAAGGATCCTTCTTATCTGACCTAACATGTCCTTGCAGAAGGAACTTCCATTCTAAGCAGCCACATTGTTAACCGAGTCCCTCATTGCTTCGATATCCATCAGTGCCTGTGAATCACTCAACAGAAAGATATATATTAAATTCCCTCTGTCTTTGGGAGGTATGGTTAACAGCAAGACAGTGCTGAAGGAAACAAAAGAACATTAAGCCACTGCAACAGATTGCTGTTGCCTCTAGAATGTTTTATGAAACTAATGTGGCTTCATTACAATTTAAAACCATCACCCTTTCCATTGACAGCTACCCAGCTGTGTATCAATAACCTGGGTTTGCTGCGGTACCGCACACACCTCTACAACCCAGGATCAGAACAAGTGATGTTGGGGCACAGCCTGCAACCTCACGCTCAGCCTCCCACGTGAGCTCTTCTCACCTTTCCACAGCCTCTATTACTGCTGTATCAAAGCATTTCAGTCCTTGATAGATTTTACCCTCAACACCAAACCCTGAAGTACAGAAGATTCTACAAGCAGGCATATGAGAGAAATATAATGTTATGCCTAACTTTGCTTAAGATTTACAGTGAAATCAGAAACTGGACCTAGCTTGGTGCTCAACACAACTTCCACATCCTTCCTAAGAGTAACTGTGCATCAAACTGAAGTAGAACACACAGAACCTTAACCTTTAGTCTGACCAGGCAGAAAAATTTGGCTTAAAAGATGGAATTGAGAGTCAAGCAAACAACCGGGCAAGATCTATCAAAGTACACAGAGCAACAAAAAAAACTGTGAAGATTCAGTTTTCCAGAGGCATCCTTAGCCACTCAGCATTATCCCACCTCCCTCGACTTACTTCCGTTCCAGCTGCATTCTGGTTTTCACCATCCATATAGGATTCATCAGGGAATTTGTGATAAAGGCTGAAAAAGAGAAAACCAAAAGTACAGCTGAATCCAGGCCAGTGTATTGTCATGGCAAACATGAACTTCATACACAGAGCAGTGAGACAGTGCTAGTTACAAGCTCTACCCAAAGGTTTCAAGAGACACGTGGCTGCATAGCTTACAATCTCTCTCTTGCCAGAGAAGCCATCTCATGTTAAACTTCAGGAAGCATCAGCCTTGGAATTTCTTAAAGGATTCTTCCCTTTTGCACCTATTTTAATATGTACTTCATGTTCCTAAAGTCTGCTGTAGGCAGGATACCTTACTGACTGGGTTTCAGAATAATTGATAAAAGGAAACCTGCAGAGAAAACACATGTGTACTAGTCTTTTGTTTTCCCCAAGGCTCTAGGTGGTGCCATTGAGCCATCTCATTAATGGAATCCACCTATAATTAAGGGATTAGTTTGGGAAAGATTATTTTAATGATCACTCTGGTGACTGATGCTTGAACTAGTAGAGTTCTGCAGTATTTTTCCTACAACAACTATTTTCCCCATCCTGCGAGGAAAAATACAACATCCTAAAACAATTTGGGTAAAACGATACCATAAGTTTGCTGGTGTCTACTATTTTTCTTACGTTCGGAGACATGACCACAGCACCGCAGTTCGAAAAAAGTTCATCACTAGTTAGTAGTATTTCAAAGTGTTGAACAGGCAAACAATTTCTCTGCAGACCTGGTAAGTCAGGACCTAGCAAACTCCTGTTTTCTGGCATATACAACTCAAACTAAGTGCATTTTCAAAATGTGCCACATACTGGCCTCTGTAATCATTCCTGTGCCACCTGTACAGACAGACCAAAAGCCTAGTCCCTGCCTTATCATTCCTTCTATTTGCTTCCTAACTATTGAGAAGGATAGATGGCTCATAGCAACAATAGCCTGGAACAAAGACTTGAAGAAATAAGGTGCATTTCAGAGCCACGAAGATACCAGTGCATGCATCGCTTGCTGTTGGCCAGGGCCACCGAGGTATTGCTGCAGACCATATGGAAGATGAATTCCAAATACATACCTGCAGAACCTGCAGAACAGATGTGCACAATGTTGCTGTTGGGCACGAAAATGCCATTGAATCGCTCTTTGGCTTTGGAGTAGCATGCAAAATAGACAGCTCTGCGGAGGGGGAAAAAGGGAATAAAAGCAGTGTAATACACACAATGTCAAATTAGACACATTACTATTCCTCCCCCCAAAAACCAAAACTTCCTCTCCAAAGAGGCCTCCATGTGACTACTTCCATCTCCAAGGACACAGGGTTTGGTTTTGGTTTTTTCTCTCCTTATATTGCAGTGCCACTGTTTGATTTGACACCTGCAGGGTAGACATATTTTACTTTCACACCAAATCTGAGATGGGAAGCAAGAGGGTCTTGCAGACAAAGCAAGTGAGACTGGGTGCCTACACCAGCACTGGCACTAAACGTACTCTGTAAATTTGGGAACGTCGCTTTCCCACCTGGAGCCTATGTTTTCCATAAATTTGTTCAGCACTGTAACTGTGTTAGCAGCACTTCACACCTTCAACACTTAACCCTGCACTGAAATGAAGAAGTTTTACACACCTCAAATCCCTAAATAACACATAGGATTAGAGGAAGCTCAGCTGATCTGCAACAGTCAACATGAGGGGTTGGTACCTTAACTGTGTCTTTTAGCAGTAGTTTAGCTATTTACCTTGATGGTGCAACTCCAACCAAGTTTGGACCCAGCCCTCGGAAGAGTGACCTTGGTCCTTCTTTTTCCAGAATTGACCTTAAAATAAAACAAACAAGGAAAAAAAAAAAGACAGTATTTGGGTTAAAAGTTATGCTGCTCGTTCTGTCAGTCGGTCAAGAGAACTGTGCAAAAGCAATGAGTGTTGTGAAGCTGTTACCTTTTAAGTTACATAATAAACTTGAAAATTAGCAGAATTATACACTGCTGAATAAAAGCCACTATATCATAAAACTTCAGTGCACTACAGGCAAATGTGTCTCATATGGCACAAGGTTATGATTTCCATCCTTCAAAAGCTGTCAGGAATTGAATTAAAGTTTCATGGAGAATACAGTGACAGTTGACTCTGATGAACCAAGAAAATTTTTAGCATTCTCTGTGAGCAATTCAGGAGTTTGTTTCCTGTACAGACACAGAGAAGAAGTCCTTTTTCCCTTTCTTAATCTCCTAGTAATGAGTTTTCTCCCCAGAGCGAAAGTTGAATGAGGCAACTGTACTACAAGCTGTGTCTCCCCAGGTAGGGGCACAACTGGCTCTGAGGACATTCCAGAGAGTTCACATCATCCTTCCCAAGTGAACTCCAACTACAGAGGTGCTGCTGTGAATCACTGTCATGACTGGATTTCATGATCAGGCCTAAAGCAGGACGATCACGAAATTATGCTTTCCTGCAGTTCTGGAATTGCTACAGCCCAGATTTCCAAATCAATTTCCACCCACTTTCCCTCACACCTTAGAAGGCACGCTGGGCTCAGACTTCTCTGAAGATGAACTGTTTTGGCAGCTACCAAATTCGGTACGTCACCTTGTTGAAGTGCCTCATTAAAAAGACTTATTTTACAAATTCCTTCCACTACTAATAGCAGGCATGTTTGCAAGGACTAAAACAACAGCCAAACTCTAGAAAACAGCCAAATATCTACCAGTGAAAGCTATGTACAGTCCAGTAATCACTGGGATTTCAGTGCAAAATCTGCTAGACAGCAGCCCTCTTAACTGGACTCACCATGTGAAAACTATCCAAGAAAATCCAGATAACAGCACGGGTAGTTCACGTGCACCTGCTGGAACTGCCAATTTTTCAGAATTTGCTTTCTAGGTCATTAGCACCGTTGAGAACATTCCCCACAGATTCCAAAACCAACCCCATTAGAGAGAAGATAGAGGAGCTTCTGAAACACTTTTTCTGCAGCAGAGTTGAACTTCTCTGAAAACTCCAGGGCTGAGTGTCTCCAAGGAGACAGATCCACCAACTACTTGTTCTTTGTCACTTAACAGTCACGACTGCGGATTCCAGCTGGGGTGACTCATCAGAATCTTAAATGGATTAGACAAAAACAGCCGTCCTTCTGGAAAGCTTTCTGTTCAGCAGCAGGCTTAACCTGCCCTCCTGAGTACCTACTTTCTTCCTATTTACAGCAGTTAAGGGTCTTTCATATTCAACACCTTTAACTCTTACTGAGCAATTTTATGTATAGGACTCTACCAGCTGCTGCTTTAGCCATACCATTTTCTCAAAGCAGAAGCCCCAAGTCATATCCAGTTTGGCACGGCCACAATGGACAAAGGGATGGAAAAGTAACTGCAAGAGACCTAACTTCACTTCCTTCTTCACACTTTCGTATTTTATCAGAAAGATCACAACCAACAGCATTATCTTCATAGATGCTGCCTGCAAGAGAACGGCAGCAGAGATAGTGTGCACACTTCTCAATCCTCTGAAGTGAGCAGGTCAAAAACTCGGTGATACATGCAGCTAAGCAATTCCTGAAGTGAAATGAAATCAAGATCATAGTCACTAAATTTAATGAGCTTAATAAATAATAAATATATTAAAAGGTTGATCCAATTTGAAACCATCTCCTCTCTCCCTAAAAAGAAAAACAACAAAAAAAATCCAGAAAAAGATGGGCCAAGAGGATGAATCAAGAGCCTTGAAGTTTTCACTTACTTTAGTTAGAGCTGCCTAAGTTCAGTGCTGCAAGGTGAAAAGATAGCAAGAGAAAGATGAAAAATCAAAGGCAACTGGCCCTACCTTACATTTTCAGTCACGAATTGCTCTAGAGTCACCTCTGAGTAGACAAAGAAGTGTTTGGCAGGGGAAAGAAGCACTGTTTACAATACAGAAACTCAAGTCCCAGAACGACTCTAGCCAGATAGTTCTGCAGAGAATTTGAATTAGCACTGTACTGTTATATAACTGTGCAGCTTCTCTCCAGGCAATCTGCCAAGCATGTTGGCCTTACATAAAATCATTCAGCTTGCTTTGCTAGTCATTATTTTCTTTGGCATTTCTGCTACCTGATCTAAACAGGATCTCTCTGCATCACCCTGGGGTGCCCAATGATCCAAATAAACTCAACCCATTTGCATGAGGTCTGAACCATAAATTGATGGTACTTTTGATATGAAATTCAGAAGTAGAGATTTTGGACTTTGCAACTGCTGGTAAAACTATTCAGCAGTTGTAAGTTAGATGGTGAAACCCCACCTGGAGCATCATGTCCAGCTCTGGAGTCCCTTTCAATACTTAAAGGGGGCCTATAAAAAAATGGGGACCATCTCTTTAGCAGGGCCTGCAGCAATAAGACAGAGGGTAATGGTTTAAAACTAAGAGGGTAGATCTAGACTAGATATAAGGAAGACATTTTTTACAATAAGGGTGGTGAAGCACTGCACAGGTTGCCCAGAGAGGTGGTAGATGTCCCATCACTGGGGACTTGGGTCAGACAAGGCTCTGAGCAACCTGATCTGGTTAAAGATGTGTCTGCTCACCAGAGGGAGGGTGCACCAGGTGTCTTTTAAAGGTTCCTTCCAACCGAAAACATTCTATGATTCTGTGTCAGGCCCTAATCATTCTTTGAAGCTGGCCCTGCTTTGAGCATGAGACGGAACCAGAGGATCTGCACCACTAAGTGCAGAGAATGAAAAACTCCGCTACAATGCTGGTCCGTGTGAAGTAAAGGCTGCAGGCTGAGAGCCTCTAGGCTCTCACGTTTATATGATGCTCCAAACAAGAGTGCTTCAAAGGAGGAGGTAAAACTATTCATCAAACAGGTAAATGGCATGGGCAGCAGTAGCAACAAGGACCTGTAGTAGCTACTCAAAGCAAACTGGGAATGGCTCCAGGAAAAAGAAAAAGACAGCGTATATGGCTTTTTCAGTCCTTTAATCATTTACCAAGAATTGGCCCCAGCTAGTAAGGATTACCTGTTCCAGTGCTCAAAGGAGACAGTAAACATGATCATTCCCAAGAGGAGACAAAGATAACAGTACTCAGTGTTGAAAAAGAAAAAAAGCTCTTTCACCCAGAATACTACGTGTGATAGTTCCCACAAGCTAAGGCATATCAAGAATTGACAGTATGTCCTATGTATTGATCCCTAGGAAGCCATAACTACCCAAAAGCCTAAATGTGAGGAGACAATTTAAAAATATCACCCCCAGACACTTATTCAGATCAATTCTCTTTGGAAAGTTTCTAAGTGGCGGAAGCAAATTTCTGTGGAAGTTCAAAGGAGTGCTCAGGAGTCCCGAATATGTACATGTTTTTAAAAGAATAATTTATCTTTCTACTGCTGAAGGCAAGAAGCCCAACTGACATGGATCCTTCCAGTACATGTCTGCAGGAAAATTCACATTCCATGTTTGTGCAGAGGAACTGAAACTCAGATGGCTGGTGTAAAGCAACACTGAATGGCCAGGAGGAGCAGTACTCACTTGAGAACACTAAGGAGTCCACGGGATACAGATGTTGGCCTGACCATTCCTTCACCGCTGATGGTCCCCAGCTGGACTTGTGGGTAGTAGACAGTCCGAAAGGCCAGCTTTGAAGACTGGAGCCTAGTCTTTATCACCTCTAAGGGACATGTGAAGATGGCACCAACTGTTCCTCCGCATCTGTAAAATACAATTTAAATAGAAGACGGAGTCAGGAAAACGTAGCTGCACAGGTGTGACAAATCAAAGCACAGCATATAAATAAAATCAGAAGCCTTGTCTCCAGTTGCTCCTCATTGTGAACAAATTCTTAGGAAGCAGGGCAGTTTTCGTATTAGGCAAGGAAAACCATTCCCAAGTCCTGGGGGAGGGGACAGAAGGTTGAGAAACTGTTTTAATAATCACGTGCAGCGATGAGATTGGTAAACACAAAGACGATACCCAGCACTAACAAAAAAAAAAATCCCTGACTGACCATCTGCTGGTCCCATGTTCTGCCAGGACTTGGAATTCTGCCTGTAAAAACTTCAGAGGCGTGCGTGTTTCAGAGGTTGTTGTCGTAAAACAGACATACTCTCGGATGGATTTTTCTTATGGGAAGCAGGAAGCTGGCAGATGAGAGTAAGCCACTAGGGATTAAGACACTATAGACTGAAAGCGTAGCAACGTAATTCTTTACCATTTCGGTACTTATGATTAAGACAGCTGTCTACAGAAGTAGCAAATACCAAAACTACACTTAGTTAAACCCTCTTAAAAACCATGGATATGAACTTTTCTTTCAGGGGGTGAGGGGAAAAAAGCTGCAAGGACAAGGGAGAAGGTGAGGAAAAAATAACAGTTTATCCTGCTCTGTTTTGTCCGATGCATCTCACATTGCTCATATTTCTCTGAAATCAGGTCTCGGGGGAAAAACAGAGGTCACGAAAGGCTTCTCCAGCAAAACCCTTCCTGTTCCCACAGTTCACTCTTACAACTTGGGGCAGAAAGTGTTCTGGGGATCCCTCCCACAGATCCCCCAGTCACCTTTCCTACGTGTATATCCAATACAGACACAAGCGTGTACAATTAACATCCAACTAATCAACATAAGAGAAAATTTAAGTCTGTGGGAACTCAAGGAAGAGAATCCGATTGCCTTCATTCCCAATTCATTCATCTACCACTATCCACTATTGTGTCTTCAATCTTCACTTATTTCCCAGTTAGGAACATTAAAATAATGCTTTCATAGTAACAATTCATAAATTCAGACCACTTAAATTCGGTTTGCTGTTTCTGAACTAGAAGCTGCTCAGCCTAGTGTGACATCTCGCCACACAATATTTTAGCCTCTCTGGCATATTTCCACCTGCATCAGCTGTCTTCTTGCCTTCCCTACCCCACTCCCTGTCTTCATGCTTTTAGTTTGATAAGCCAGCCTTCATTTAAGTACTTACTTCTGGTAATGCATAGGTAATCCTCTGATATTCAACACAATCAGTTAATATCTGCACCATCAGTTTTAAGAGCTTGGAGTTTATGTCGTAGCATGACATTTAAGAAAAAAGCATTTTCTAACAGAGCAATTCTCAGAATGTCAACAGGGCGCATACGTTATGTCCCAAATATAAACACCCAGCACAGTTCAAGTAAGGACTTGAATATATTGGGCATCTTTTTCAGATGAGCTGATTTTCCTCCACATGGGAATTCTATGCAACATAAGCTGGCGTGGTTCTATTCCCCAGGAAGAGGGCTGAAAAAAATAACACTCTGTGCATAAAAGAAACCCTTAGTATTCCCAGGGTGTTCCTGAGGAAGAAAGGAGAAACGACCAGCTTTCCTCAGCTACATAAAAAGCCACACACTGTGAAAGACTCAGACCATGGATACACAGCCAGATAAATTCTATTCGGGAAAATTCTATGCTGCTATTAAGGCAAAATCTCCATGTCTTCACACTGCTTTGAGCCAAGAGATTTTTTTGATAAATCAGCACTGAACCACAGTTCCAGGGATGTTAAGCAGAGTTTACTGCACCAGCTCCCTGCAAAAATCCCCAAACAATGTCTAAATGTGTTCTAAGTCAAAAGATAGAAACATCCCTAGAAACAGAACACTACAGTAGAGTATTTCAACAAGCCACTATGCCCTCAATTTAAAGCAGCTTGATGTCACCAATCTTCCCAAAGTATGCTTCCAACTCTCTTAGACGTGGCTTAAGCAAGCTTTAGTATCTAAAGTTGCTTTTTAGAGCCATAGGAGCAAGGGAGTTAGGGACCTCAATGCCAAGACAAAAAAAAAAAATATCACAAACATGTTTTTATTCAAACAAACAGTATTCCCTCACGTGACCAAGCTACTAAAGAATGTAAGACCTAGCACCTATATGAAATCAAGATTAAAAATTTATTCTCGGTTTTTGCTCTTTGCCAGTTCTACAAAGGGCATCGCAGCCTCTAAGTACCACTTCTTAAGAAATCCCTGTAGCATTACTCCAGCACTACTCCAACTGGAAAGACAACATGGAGTAACCTCTGCTGCAGCCTAGTCCAGTTTCTCCCACACAAAAACAAGCAGCAACTGCACTGACTTCTGCAGGGAAGCAGGAACTCAGACTTGTAAACATGCTTAGGTCTGTTGAGCAACTTGGGAATCATTCTCTGCTGCTTCTGAAGCCTTCCTGCCTGCAGAGCCATCTTCCCATCAGAACACCAAGACCCTTTGACTCCTGTAAGCCGTGAAAGCAACTAACAGAAACATAAGGCACACAATGAGCCTGCTTGCCTAGAGCAGGTGGGTCAATGGGCAGTCACCTTTTTCAACAACTGGAGCACACTTTCTAGTATTCAAGGGCATTTCATCACTCTTAGCCTCTGAAGTATTAAACATTTCAATTCTGGCCATTAAGGTCATCTGAGGCAGCCCTGCCATTTGTGTGCACACTTAAGGAGATGTAATACAGTGTCCTTAAGCCGGCACCTCACCCCATCCTCACCTTCGCTCGAGGCTGTCCTAACACCAGTAACATCTCTACCAAAATTACTTCAGGTGAATGGGCTGCTCTTGTGTTATCTGCAAAATATGCTTTACAACTGAACAAAGGTTAGTGTCTTACACAAGTTATAAAGTATTCTGAAATTCCAACACCTTCTGCTGCTGGAGGGGTAATTTTATCCAAGGTCTTGGTTCTGCAACCAGCTTTGTATCGCAACCCATTTGTTACAACAGGATTCAGTGAAAAAAAGCACGTCTTTCCTCCGTGCCGTATTTTCATCAGCGCTTTAGAAATAGATCAACCCCATCATACCAGAGAGGTCAGAGGGATGTTCCTGCAGTGTGTCTGTTCTTTCCCACCACGCTCTCTCAAAACCAGATGGGATCTGGTGACTTCCTAGGCCTGCTGCAGAAAACGGTCATTTCCCAGGATCCTTAGAAAAGGTAGAGGGTACAACTAAAGGAGTAAGGAAGATGCCGATCACCCAGTACTAGATTAAAACACTGATGAGTTGAAAATTCCTACTTATTTATAGTCTGATGAGTTACATGAGGACACCTAGAGCTCTGGACAGGCACTGTTACTAGGCAGACAAGTTGCACACGTACATTCAGGTCCAGTTTCTGTCACAAGCTCCAGGTTCTACTCTAATGTAAGTCAGGCAGGCAGGGGAAAAGGAGGACTTTAAACACCACAGAGGATCCAGGTCAGCAGGAGGGCAGCGCCTCCAAAAAAAATTAGCTTTGTTGTGTTTAGTACTATAGTAAATGAACTCGCTGCTCCAGGGACATGTCAGAGGAGATAAATCTGCTTAGCAACAGAAGAAACAGTGCTCTACTCTTAAACGGATTTAAACTCACAAGAGATTTCATGTTGCCTCCTAACTATTGTTAGCTAAAAAGCGCTACACAATATTCTACTACTAAGATAGTTTTGTCAAATAAAAGAGATCCCAATACAAAAGAGATCCCAATACAAAAGAGATCCCAATACAAAAGAGATCCCAATACAAAAGAGATCCCAATACAAAAGAGATCCCAATACAAAAGAGATCCCAATACAAAAGAGATCCCAATACAAAAGAGATCCCAATACAAAAGAGATCCCAATACAAAAGAGATCCCAATACAAAAGAGATCCCAATACAAAAGAGATCCCAATACAAAAGAGATCCCAATACAAAAGAGATCCCAATACAAAAGATTCCAATAAAAAGAGATTCGAATAAAAGAGATTCTAATAAAAAGAGATTCCAATAAAGAGATCCCAATAAAAAGAGATCCCAATAAAAAGAGATCCCAATAAAAAGAGATCCCAATACAAAAGATTCCAATAAAAAGAGATCCGAATAAAAGAGATCCGAATAAAAGAGATTCGAATAAAAAGAGATCCCAATAAAAAGAGATCCCAATAAAGAGAGATCCCAATAAAGAGAGATCCCAATAAAAAGAGATCCCAATAAAAAAGAGATCCCAATAAAAAAGAGATCCCAATAAAAAAGAGATCCCAATAAACAAAAAGATCCCAATAACGATTAAAATAAAAAAAAGATCCCAATAAAAAATATTCGAATACAAGATTTCCGACAAGGACCGAGCTGCCCACACCACCACTTACTACACGTAACTGCTCCTTTTTTTTTTTTTTTTTTTAAATTTTATACCTATTTCACACCACAAAACGACCTTACGGCACCACCATGGAAATTAATGGAACAAATCAAGCAACGAGGTTCCTACGCGAGGCTTTTTGCCTGGTGTTACGCGGGGCGGGGGGGGGGTTATTACTTTATTACTGGAATTATAATTACGGGTACCAGGGGCGCGGCAAGAGCCATAGGCCGCGGGGCGACCCGGCCTCCCCTCCGCGCCGGAGGGCGCGGAGGGGAGGCCGGGTCGCCCCGCGGCCCTCCCACCCTCGCCCGTGAAGCCACCACCACCACCCGGGACCCCTCTCCGCGCCGCCGCGGCCGCACTCACCCCCCGGCGAAGAGGTGCAGCAGCGTGTTCTCCTGAGGGCCGCCCGCCATGGTGCCTCCCGCCCGCCCGCCCGCGCGGGGGACGTAGACGTGCCGCCGGCGCGTGACGTCACGCCGCTCAGCGCCCCCCGCGGCCTTGGCCCGTCTGTGTGAGCGCCCGTCGTCCCCCCCCCCACAGCGGAGCTGCCGAGGGCTCCAGAAATCACGGGGTGGCGAAGGAGGGAGCTCGAAAGATCATCTGGTCCAGTCGCCGCCTCCCCGCAGAGCAGGCACAAGCGCGGCGCCTCTCCTGCCGTCGGTGAACCCCGCGGCGGTGCGGGGCTGCGATGCCGGCACCGCCATGGCGGCCGTCGCTTCTTCCCGGAAGCGGAAGCAGAGCGAGTGGAGAGAGAGAGAGAGAGGGGGTGGGGCTTCCGGGCGCCGAGAAGGGCGACGAAGCGTTTTCACAAACGTTGCCGGGGGAGAGTTGTCACAAACGGTCCCGAGTGTTTTTCCCAAGAGTTTATTCATCCTCCAGGGAATCAGTCAGTGCAGTCTGGCGGGGACACGCACTGAGTGTCCGGCACCGCCCCGGTTTTTGGCACTCCGGCAGAAAACCACGAGGAGAAACAACTCTCGGTGGTTTCCCCAGGGCCTGGGAAAGAAGCAGCCAAGGCCGGGGTTAGTTCCACAGCAGAGCTGGCGCGGGAGACCCGTGGGCAACAGTCCGAAAGCCCACGGGCGATATCGCACCTCGGGGCCCCGGGGGAACTGGTGTCAGGAAACAGGTTCCCTTCTTCTCGGGAGACGTGGCCACGGGTTGTGGGTTCCCACCTCTCGGGACCTGTGTGTTACGCTCTGCAGGGGGAGCAGGGCACTTCCCTCTGGTTCCACCCGGCCAGGAATTACACGGAAAAACCTCCCCCCCGTTCAGAACCACGGGCACAGCCCAAGCGGAATCCCAAGCCCACCCGACCACGGAAGAACCACCTCTGGAGCTGCTCACCTGAGCCCTGTGCCCCGGTGCAGCTCGGGGTCTCTGCCCGGCGCCTGCAGGGTCTGCCCAGCAGCTCCCGAGAGCTGCCGGCACTGGCTTCTGCCGGCCCCTCGTTAGCCTTGTGGAAAAGGCAGGAGCATGGAAGAAGGGCTTTTCTACAACCTTTCCTAGAGGGTGGGAAGGACTCGAGGTCCCTCCCTGCTCCCAGGGTAACCTCAAAGCGAAGAAGCGCCGTCGTGACGGCAGCTTCTGTGCCCTCTGCCCTCTGCCCTTTCCACCGTGTCTGTCCTAAGTTGGAGCGTGGCAGCAGCAGCAATGAAGCTCCTCTTTTCTACCATAGCTGCTGGAAGAGGAGAGGGCTACAGAAAACTGTGAATGCAAAAGTAACTAGGGCATCCTCTGGACAGCCCTGATTTGTTCCGTTCCTTCAGGCTCAGGAAAGAGAAACAAAAACAGGTCTCCGCAGGGGAGAGCCCAGGGCTGCCCTTTGGAGAAGGGCGCTGCTGTCTTGAAGGTGCGCACATCGTGCTGCCCAGAGCCAAGGGAGGGGTGTGGGATGGGAAAGCCACAAGGGAAGGGTCAGGGTGTATTACGTGGGCAAAGAAAGAGAACATTTGGACTTACTCTCTTGATTTCTTGCTGAGGCCTCTTCCTTTTCCCCAGTCCTGCTCTGTAGCCTCCAGCTGTGCAGACGTTTCAGGCTCCAATTTTGCCCTTATCGTCCACCATATTTTTCAGCAGTCCCATTCCCTGGAGAAACAAGACATTTGTCTCGTAAGGAAGAGCTCTGTGTCCCAGCACACAGAGAACTCTCTCAGCCTCTCCTGCCATGGGAGGTGCTCCAGCCCCCTCATCATCTCCGTGGCCTCCTCTGGACCCTCTACCAGCAGGTCCGTGTCTTTCTTAGGCTGAGGGCACAGAAATCGTGACCCAAACTGGTCAGGGCTCACCTCAGCTCTTTCTCTAATCACTGGCCTCACATGTTAAAGCATCACTCACCTGCCATACTTGGGCGGCCTCGCTCTGCGCATCTTCCAGCTGCTTCCGGAGGGACAGGGTTTCATTTTGGAGCATGGCCAGTTGTGCCTGCGCTCCTTCTGCCGCCTTCCCGAGGGCCTCTTCTCTCTCTTGGTCTTTCTGGAGCGCTTGAGCATGCCACTCCTCAGCCTTTCTCTGGGCCTCGTGTAATTCCTGCTGCACTTTCTCCACTTCCATTTTCAGTATCTCATTTTTCCTTGGGCTTTGCTCAGCTCCTCAGACAACTCCCTGTTCTTTCCCAGCGCCTGGCCTGTGCGCTCACGCTCAGGAAGGCATTGGTCTTGTAATCTCAGGAACACGTCTGTATAGAGGGCAGACTCCTGCCCAAAACCCGCAGCTCCTGCCGGGTCCTGCTGCTCCCCGGGGCTCCCGGGCCGTGTGTCAGCCTGTTGTAGAAAGAGATCAGGTTTGTTAAACAGGACTTACCCTTCATAAACCCTTGCTGACTGGGCCCCATCACCTGGTTATCCTGTATTTGTTGCATAAAGAATCTCATGGTGATCTGCTCCATCTTCAGATGTATCTTCAGAAGTGTTTGTATTTAAGGAACACGTGACATGAGGCAAAGGAAGAGAGGGAGAAATCGGACTTCCTGGACAATAGTGAGTGGGGTGACTGTGCCACGGGAAGGGGAGGAAGAAGGTGAGATATTCAAGTAGGAAAGGTACGGTGGTTTAAGGGCATAAGGATGTGGGGGTAGTTGATCCTGACAGGATCTAGCAAGCCAGAGTTGTGCAAGCTGTACGGAAAAGGACAGGAAGTTTCTAAGGCACGGGTGGTTGAGGAGAGAAGCTGCTGCTCCTTCTGGGTGCAAAGAAGGAGAGAAAAAATAGTTTAAGTAACTGGAGCTGATAGGGTCCTTCAGAAAACCCTCTGGACAAGGGTTTCTAGCAGGGCTGCCTGTGACCTGAGCCCTGGGGAGGGACGTGTCCAGAGCTGAGTTGTTTTTAAACACAGCCACTTGGAGTCAGTTCACTGGCCTGGCAGAGTTTTACAGACATGCCGGAGGGAGGTCATGTTACAGTTCTAAATGTTAAAGCTGTAGCCTGATTTTCACTTTATTTCCACATGGGCCAGGCTGAGGCAGGACCGGTGGAGGTCAGCAGACTTTATACTGTTTATAACAGGCCAGAGGACGTTGTATACAACCACTGGAGCAACGCTTAAGCTAAATTTGCCTGTGATGGCTGCCTGCCTTCTAGGCTAAAAGGATGCTCTGCCGCCGTGCCTGCCTGTGCCTCTCATTGCCCAGCAGAGAGCACTGTAAGAGCAGCGTTAGAACCACCTAAGAGCAGCGAGGAGTTGGGCATGTAAATTTTGATCTTTAGCAGATCCCACAGACGTTCTCTGACTGCACCTCCAGTTTTGCCTGCATATGCCTATCATCCAGCCTGGACCCTCGGAAGACACTCTGTCTTGTGGCTCCTGTTCCTCCTCACAAAACTCACCTCAAAGGGGAGATCTGTTCTAAAAGTCTTAGGCATCAACGGCTTTTTCTGAAGCCCTGGAAAATAAAGCCACAGGCAATGTTTGAGTGCCTTTCTTGTTTGAGCCAGAAAGCAAAAGTATTCCCTGCTCCCTGGCTGCCATCACCTTTACTTTGATTTTCCTCAGTCAGGTGGAAGGAGGAGGCATGTGTGCTTCTGCCTGCTTGCCTCAACAGCTGTACAGATGGTCTGCGCAGGGGGCTGCGTCTCCTTCCCCGGCATCATCGTTTTCCAGTATTGGTTTGAAATTGGGAAAAAAATTGACCATCCAATGTCCCACACTGCTTCACACACCCAGTAGGATATTGGTAGAAAATCAATCTCTTTCTCGCTTCAACCATCCGTTGAATTTGAGCTCTTAGGGTGCCCCATGCTACGATATGCCTGCTCTTCCATCACACAGTGCACCTCACCTACGGGAGCTGAAAGGAAGTGCACTGCCAAGCATAGGCTTTCAGGTAGGGAAATCCAAGAGGAAGACAAGTTTTGTGGTTGCCCTGTGAGCCTATCAAAGGACCAGCAGAGTGGGCCAGATCTGGGAAAGCACTATGTTCCAGACACTGTTTTTAAAGCATGTTGAGCATTTCTAGGGAATTTCATGAGGGTGAATGTGCACGGAAGCGTTGTGGCCTCCACAGATCAGACACCACAGGAGCCACATCAGGGGAAGTTCCTAAATTGCTTCCTTGCCAGTACAGCATGAACCCAACCAGGAAAGGGTTGGACTGGCTATTCTTGGTACTTGTTTTGTCTGGTGGCTTCCTACAAACTGGAGCAAGGACTCACCAGCTTGTTCCAAATCATTAGCAGCTGGCAGCTTCCCAACCATTACCAGCGTAGCCTGGATTTCACCCAGCAACTTTTTAGATGAAAGACATCGCAGCACGACTTCACTCACTGGTTTAGGTCCCAGTCCAGCTCCCACTAAGGCAGGTTACTCTGGTGTTCCCACCTCCCTTCTACACAGTGCAGAGGAGCTCTGCTCATAAGGACAGCTTGTTTTCTCTTGTGCCCCACCCCGGGTGGAAGCAGTGCAGCTCCTTTTCTGGTTTTTTTTTATGGACTGTCACTGGGACTTTGGGCTCAGGTGCTCCAGTCTGCTGAGAGTGGTGGTGAACAGAGCTGGTGGCCAGTCACAAGTGGTGTTCTCCAGGGCTCAGTACTGGGGCCAGTTCCGTTTAACATCTTTACCACTGACCTGTATGAGGGGATTGAGTGTACCCTTCACACTTTATATCTTTTTCCACGAAGAGCGCAAGCACAAATTGTGGACTCAACTGCCTTTCCACTGAAATTGTATAGGTTTGCTTTGTGAAAAAATGGCAGCTTGTTCCTGTACCAGTTGTCTCTGGGCCACACTGACATCCTTTTGCTATTAGCATCTCTTTGGCCAAGCTTCTCATCCCCTGGGGAGTCCAGGTTTTACTTAATAAGAAATGGTTTCATGAATGCTCTGCATCTTCCCACTCCCTTCCCAACCTGACTGCTTTTGTAGACGGATGGCTATTTGTAAAGAAAATTGTGCACACTGTTATTACAACTCCAGATTTCAGTGCAGCTCTTGGGAGAGCTGGTGAAGCAGCACGGTCTGAAGTGCCCACAGCACAGAGCCATCAGCTGACTCCCTGTTCCATTTCCCATGGAACAGGGAATAAATGGTAATAGAATTACCAGAATATATGGTAATAAAAGGGGTGGGCTGGCCGTTGCCCACCGGCTGCAACTGTGAGGGCCTGGATCTAGCCTGCTCTGCCTCTCTCGCGCATGTGGTTAAGAAAAGAGCAAGAGGAAATTAACACAACAGAGAACTTGAAATAAAATTGTTTTATATCATCTCCCATAAAACAGCCCATAAATCCCTGCCCTCCTGCTCCACCCCTCACATGTTTTCCATTTTGCTGGCTGGCTGGTTGACAGAGAAGCGTAGGGTACGAAGCACATACTCGTGGTGGGAGAGGCTCCCCCCTTCCCTATACACTTCCTACTCACACCTTGTCCCTATGCCTACGGCACGGCGTTCTCTCCTGGTGAGTAATCAAAACACGGAGGAATTCAGCGTCTGTCTACCATTTACATAGCTCTGATTCCTCCCACTTGTGGATCTCTGCCCCTCAACTAGCATCCTCAGCTGTCTTTGCCCAGCACGGGGGAAAGGCACTCGCTTGGGCAGAGCTGCCAGGACTTCTCAGCTCCCAGCGTCAACCCACAGGCAACCGGAACACTGGACCAGGAAGTCCCCTAGTCCTGGAATTCACTGACTCATTAAAGTAATAGTAATTCTCTAATGCCTGAACATAACCTAAACATCCAAAGTACTGTATAAATGCTATTAAGTACTTCGAGTAGCGTTGAATAAACAGAAATGCTATTACTTCAATTCCAGCATTCACAGCTCTGAGTTTAGCCACTGGAGGGACACTGCAGCTCAAGAAATTGTTAAATCCACATTCTGTGTAGAGTTGGATGCCCAGTGTCCTCTGAAGCTCTCAGGAGTTGCAATGCTGTCTGTCATCACTAGCACAGACACTAGCATGGAGGCTTTCTTTGCTAACAAGAGAAATCACAGACGGCGACTAACTTCCAAGATGAGCTACGTTTCATTCCTCTCCTCCCACCTCCACCCCCAAGCACCCCTCATCAGAAAGAATGACCTGGTGTAATTCCAGGAGCTGACCCAACACAGAGAGAGTGAAAACGCCTGCCAGAGTTGCACAGAAATGTAGTCACCTTTTCTTTTTTTTTTTCTTTTTTTTTAATTAGAACAAGATCTGGTAAGACAAGCTCCAGGCAGACACCAAGAACATCTTGTTCAAGAGGCAAAGATTTGGAGCAGGTTTACTCGCAGTGTCCTCTCCCTCACTGGGCGGGGAGTTACACCAGCTGATACCCATTCTCTCCAACCAGCTGGTGAGATACACTGTTAGTCCTGGACTATGTCAGACTTCAGTTCCAGCCCTTCTGGGAGGAGAGTTGGGTTTTGTAACCATGGCAGTTTGGCACGTAGCTAACCTGATGGTGACTCTGTGTATATGAGAGCCGCTCAGACAAATGCAGTTCAGACCAAGGTTGCCTGCGAGTGGAGGGAATGTACTTCAGTAGCTCACTGTGCGATGGCTTTTGCATTTTCCACTTCTCCCAGTGCTGCCGGGCCTCATTCTGGCTTTGGCATTGGCTTTGGCTTCTCTCCAGTACACTGTGTAAGCTGGCATCCTAACACCCAGATTTTGCTGGCCTAGCAAGTAACAACCCATTGGTGCTTCCCCTCAAAACCACTTACACATTTGTTAACTTTAGACTTTGCCATAAATGGATTCAGCACATGGATCTGCTGGCAAACTGGGGATTTCTCCAGGCTCTTCTTGGCCTACATACCACTCACCTCCAGAAGAGGTCCTTCAGCCCATGCTCTGTTTTCTAACATGCTGTCCAACCCAATCCATAAGGGAAATGTCAAACAGGCCCTAAATGCCACTGCAGCTGTGACACCTTTGTAGCTGATCCTCAGGACTCCACTGCAGTTTTAATGCCTTTGTCAAGACCTCCGTGGTTCACAGTCAAAGGGCATAAGGCAGGTAAAAGAAGGATAACTATTCCTATTTTATGGATGGGTAGAGATGCCTTCAAGTTGTTGACTGCAGGGTAAGCCAGTGTGTGATCTTCTACGTTGGCTAATGTGAGAAACGTGCCCACTGCTAATCTGTGACTCCATGGCAAATGCCGTCGTTGATATAGATCACTCTGTTACCTCTGATGGAAACAGTGAGGAAAGGCAAAGGATGACAATGAGTTACAAGGAAAGGGGAAGCAGCATAAGCAGGTTTAAAGAATAAATTAGTCACTGCATTCAAGGCAAACAGCAGCCTGCTTATATATTCCACCCAAAGGGGACTGAAATAGTGACCTCACACTGCTCGTCAAATACAATCCCATCCCTCCCATGACTACCTAATGCTACAGCTCCATCTGTCCGGAAGCGAGTCCCCAGTGCACCAGGGCCAGCTTTACCACAGACACAGAACAGTGCTTGTCATTTTTAAGGACTCTGTATTATACAACCTGCCCTGGTCCAGTCATCTTCCAGAAAATCTAGGAGCAGCAAACAAATAGAAAGTCCTGTGCTGTAACATGTGCATGACACAGAATGTTTGGGTGCTTAGGCACGAGACGTAGTCACGGACCTGGATCCTTGGCATGCTAGGTGCACCAGGTAAGCAGGAGGTCTCTGCCTCAGTTTTGTTGTTCAGCTTGTGCATAAAGGTAACACCATCCAGACAGGCAGGGCAAGCTGCAACAACCATCCCAGCAGTAACTGGGTGGTTCTGATGAACTACACAAGAACTGACCGCAGATCATCACTTGGGCAGGGAGCGCTGCAGAAAGTCTCAGTCACTCTCATCCAGGAGCACAGGCTTATAAGATAAGAAACAAAGGCTCCCACTTTCTCCACACGCTGCTGCTCTTTCCTTCCTCCCTCCTATTTCTGAGGCATCTGAATATCCAGGGACAGTTTTCTGATTCCCATTCAAGCCAGCCTCTTGTCACAGCAAAGCAAGATGCTGAGCCATGCTCAGAATAGGCAGGCTACTTCCCTGCAGAACAAGCTCATGATCTGTCCCCAGCTACTGGCACAAACAGAGCCACAGAACTGGGACAACACCAGCAGAGTTGCAACCTGCCCTGGCGCTTTCTATTTCTTTTGCTGTCAGTTTCGATGATGAACCCCAAAAGTAACCTATCATTGATTAAAGTCTAGCAAAGCTCTTAGGTGCCAGGGCCCCAGATTTCAGCTCAGAGACTGTAAGGAGTGTGCCAAGAGGCTGTACTGCCTCGAGGATCCTTGGGAAACAGTCTGTGTGTAAATCTTTCTCCTGGGATGTGTTTCATGGAGCCATCCAGAGTCTCGTTAAAGCCACAGAGAACATGGAGAGGTGACAGGCAGTAGCAAGTGGCTGGTTACGATGATGTAGGAGCCCACCTGAAAAAAACAGGACACCACAGTGCCTCTGCCTGGGTATAGTTTGTCAAAAACTCTGAGCACAGGTTGAGCTTCAGCCAACTTGGCTTGCACAAGTAGCTTTCGACTGAGAATTTTATGGGGCTCCCTGGGACCACAGGCAGTGGCAGCCCCCCTCCTCATCACCACGATGCTAAGTTATTTTACAATTATTATCTGAAGTCAGTGTTTAGCTGTTGCCCAGGTAACAGCTCAAACATGCCTCACCTCATGGCCTCCCTACAGCTTCGCAGGGCTGCTGGAGAGCTGGGAAGCAGACTTAGTGCCAGGCGCTGAGGAAATGAGCTCTGCAGCCTCCCCAGGACATCCCAGAATACCGGAGAGCTCGGAGAAGAAACATCCCTAGCCAGATTCCTGGGCAGGCACCTCATTCAGCACACAGCGCCTGACACAAAATCCGCGGCGTTCAGTTTCTCCAAACACATGCACACCCATGAGGCAAAGGCAGAGCAGCTCCAACTGCTACCTCTCCCGTGCCTGCAAAGGCAGGCCCTGCAACAGATCCTCTAGAAAATATTTGTCCTCTGACAAACACACGGAGGACTTACAGCCAAATATATAATCCTGCAGTACACAATCTGTCCTCCCGAGCCACAGCCTGAAGTGAGATGCACAAACTCAACACACGGAGCCTTTCAGTCTGTGCAAGGGGTTAAGGAGCTGGAATGAAGACAGTGGCAGGCACTCAGCAATCCTGTGCTGCTAACCAAGCCGACTCGCTCCCTGAAGTCACAGGGAGTTATCTGCATAAAGCGGATAGTAACAAGCCTGGTGTCCCTTCTACAGCCTTTGTATCAAACGTGCTCATCTCCCAAGGCAAAATGCAGTGCTGAGGCTCAACTTGGTATCAGGAAACGAAGTAAATTCATTTGCATGTTGCTCAGTATATCACAATCAAAATGAGGGTGGTGCCAACAGGGCAAGTGAGACTTGTAGTGATGGCACCTTGCATCTATTTCTGGCCAAACGCACAAGGAAACAAATAGCAAGTCAGATTATAAGCAGTAACATGTAGGAGGCAAGTGCTGTGCCCTTGGTGATGCAGGTCACTGCTAGAGTGGTGGTCAGGGGACACGTCAAATGGGAAAACCATAGCCATTTAGTGACTTTAGTCCTCTGTGCCCATAAATCTGCAGTGGGATTTTTATTTTTTTTAATCTCTGTGGCAGCAGTTGCACTCTAGCTCACACTCCAGCTGGTGTCTGCAAGCAGACACGCTTCCTGCCCAAGTATGTTGTTACAGTTCAATTAGGGGCTCACCTACCCCAGTATCTCATCCTGCCTTGTCAGTCCAAGCCCAGCCTCAGCCTAGATCTGTCCAGGCTAGTGAAGGTGAGTCTGTGATGTTTCGGGCCTCTTGCACTCAATGGTGCATTGAAGCACATCAGGAAAGGATAAGGTCAGGTATTTCCTTTGGGCTGGGTGCCCAGCAGCCTTGGAGCAGGGGAGGAAGAGAGTTTCCAAGACCCCTTCAGAAAGCAGGGCCAGTGCTAGTCTGGCATGGCAGAAGGAGAGAATTCTCTTGCCAAGTCTCCTCTGGATCCCTGATCAAACACATTGGGGCACCCTCTTTGTGCTCATAGACGAAACTGCTCCTCTCATGAACTTGGGTACCCAATGCCAAGTTTAGATACAGTCTAGACGCAGCAGCGTATTTATAACCTTGGCGCATGACGTGGCAGGCAGCGGGGTATAAACAGCATTCAGAAACTATGAGGTGCACAGTTATTTATACATCGGAGGGATGAATGTAGGGTACCACAGCCCCAAGGGCAGAACTTGCGATTTACTGGAGATCGGAAGATGCTGCCCTAGCAGCGGGAGCGTGGGTTTTGAGAATGGGATGCAACAGGAGTGAAGATCACTGTCTAAGCCCATACCTGAGCTCCAGCAAGGCACCAGAGTGACCACATCTCACTGGGAACTTTGAACTGCAACAGGTTTTTAAATTTGATTTTACCTGTTGCCACAAGAGATGAAAAAACGTGGGGAGCAGCTGAATGGCTCAGCCATCGGCTGAGATGTAGGCAGATTTCCATTCAATCACAACAGCAAAAACCTCCATATTTAGCAGGTAAAATTCACAGTGACACTCTACTGACAGGCTGACACCATCCAGGGGCTTTAGTGGCAGCAGCTCTCCCACAAGTCTAAGAACTGGCCAGTTCATGACAGTAACAGAAGTCAGCGTCTGTAACGCTTCTTGAATTCAAGAGAACATGAGTACAGTGAGCCTGCAGGCTGCTCAGGCTGTGAGGGATTGCTGAAGATACAATCTCAGTGGCTCCTTGCAATTAATTCAATTTTATGCAGTGCAGATGCAGTCCACTGTCAAGCAAGGTTTGGATGACATTGTCTTGAGCTGACAACGTCAGCTAAAAATCTAGTTGAGAAAAGTTACAGAATGATTTGTTGAAGAATCTTAGTCTGTTTATGGATAAAACTGACCTAGTGAAGGTTAATATCTACAGATCTATTTGAGTTCTTGGGCTGAAATAGGATGGAAGCACAATGTACTATTATTTTCCTGGAGGTCTGAGCTTTCAGACGGCTTCTTTGTGGAAACTGCACTCTTAGGGTATGCTCACAAGATGATTTTGACTCCATCTTAGCCTTGATACAGGAATTAGCTAGGTTTTTTTAATTGCTTGTACCTCTTACCAGACAGTGGCCCTCTGGTATGTTATTGTAGTGTGATGTCTGGTGGCTAATCATGTCCCCAGCCCCATGACACAGGACACCCCGTGAGACAGGCTGGCTGAGACAGCCAGGCAAAGTGACAGGATCAGTCAATGATAACAGCGTGAAGGAAGACTCTGTCAAATCTTCCCTCAGCCCTTCAGGGAAAGGAGCATCACATCAAGAGCTGGACATGACTGCTCTTCCCTCACCTTCCTTCATCTTGCTACAAAGGAATTTAAGTTACTGCCTCTAGGTGGGGAGAACCAGTTCTGCAGGTGATGGTCGGGGAGCAGAAGGGAAAGAGTAAGGTTGGACTCGTGGGGCAATAAATCTGCGTTTGACTTCCATGTCACGAAACACCTCAACCTTCCACCCGGAAAGACACATTTACAGACGTAATTGGCTTTAATAATAGCTTGCACAAACACGGGACTTTCTCCTGAGAATCCCACGTGCTGGGCAAACGTCTGTCCTACAAACCTCTGCCCCGAACACAGAGACGTCACTGTCACTTAGAGGTACAGACGGATTATCCAAGCAGAAGTTATACTGCCCAAATGTTAGCTCATCCTAGAAGTCAGAGAAAGGTCAAAGAGTCAAATCCTCCAGTGCTTTCACTAGGAGATTGTCCCTTCTCCCTAGCAAGTTTAAGGAGCCAGTTTTCTAATCCCTGAGATCAGCTTTACTCAGTTTTTCTCTAGCCATGAACACGGGCCCCCGATTCTGTGCTGTACAACACCTGAACTGGATTTAGACAGAGCAAGAAGTGGACAGTGCAATGAACCTTTTCCATCCTTCTCAAGCATCTGTAGGGCATTATTATGTTTGTGCTGGACCGAGAGGGTGGTGCCAGGTCAGGAGGATATACTGTCCATTTAGACACAAGGAGTATTATTTAGTCTAGAGACTCTCTGAGGAAATATCCATCTGCACGTGAAAAATCTCTGGAATTCCACTTGCTCTCTTCAGTGTCCCTGTATCTCTGCAGCATCCAAAATGCAATTGCTGCTTTCTCCATTCTCTCTTGGCTCTGGGCCTCAGCCACTCTTTGTTCAGCCGAGCTCACAGTGAGTTTTTGCCTGCACCAGGCATGTTAAATAGCAGCTTGAAAGTTTTTGCTGTATCCCCAATAGATTTGCTCATGACTGGTTGAAAAAGGAAGTTTTCAAGCTTCTTTGGAAAGGAGACTTTGTGCTGCTCACCCAGGCCAGCATCTACCCTGAGTGCAAGAGGCTGACATAGCATGGTGCCAGGCGGCTGTAAAACCAGCCACGAATAGATGGGGGTGGGAGAGAAGGCAGCTGTTGATCTTCTTTCAGCTTTAATTATGGAACTAGATTGACTTCTTTTCCTGGTTTTGCTTTATTAACTTATGGATTCTCTACCTGTACTCCATTCCTGGTCTATTGTAACTTCCTTCATTGCCAAAATAGCTTAAAACTACTAAGAAACTGAAATGGACTGTTGAATGAGTATCAGAACTATACCATGTTTGTAGCGCCCCTGTGAGGTGGGGCAGTGTGTTGTTCCCACGTGTGCTAGAGAGGAGAAAGGGCTTGAATCCAGGTCTCTCAAGCTGCAGAGAGAAAATAACAAAGAAAGGAGCAGATAGGGAGAAAGATTTCAATGACCAAGACTCATTTAATTGTGGAAATATCTCTAAATGTCAGTTAGCTAAAACAGAAAACCCACCACTTTGCTTCAGTTTTGAAGATGACCAAAAAAAGCCCAGGTATTTTGTTCAGAACACCTGGTTTTCAAACTGTCACCCTCGAAATTTCCACATTAGAAACTCATCCTCACCCCTGCCCATCACACCTAGAGTAACCAGCTGGATGACTGAGAATAAACTTCCTAATCTGCCAAGGAAACGAACATGCCAGCCTGCGGTGATCTATGTCGATGCAAGTTTTCACTGGCAGGGTGGTGCACAGTGGCATCCAAAAATACAAGCTTGTATTAGAACCAGGAAAAATTCATGACAGGGTTTTCTCTTCCCACAGCAGTGATGGCAGCTGGAAAGCTGGAATGCTGTGCTTTCCCTACGGAAGCTCTGTGTCTGGGGGAACCAGGCAGTCTCGCTAGAAAGGCAATTTCTCTGTGGAGCAGCCTGTAGCTCTGACTCCTCTCTCGGTGCGATGACTGAGGGCGCTGTGAAAGCCGGGAGGGTTTGCTGAACGGTGGCACAAACGACAGGATGGCAGAGCTGCAGCAGCCTCCCTCCAGGTGTCCATTACACAGATTTTCCAGCCAGACAGTTGGCTCTGGTCTTTCCCTTGCTCCACAACTTGGGCAACTGTCGTCCCAAGCTTTCCCTGGAAACCCCGAGTAATGGGCACCTGCTTCTGTGTTGCTTCTACTTTGCCATCAATACCAGATGGAAAAGGAGGCTGAGAAGAGGGTTCTTGGCAATTCATTTATTCCTGTTGTAAAAACGCCACTTTTGACTTGATTTCTCTCCCTGCTTGGTGCACAGACACTAACCATGGCCTCGTGATAAGGGAACCATTGTTGAGAAGTTATAAATAGCTGTCAGACAGGGGTCACCAAGTCTGTGTTACTCACAGCAAATGTGTCAGCCAAAGTTCTTCCATCAGGAAGCCGCATTTCTCACCCTTGGTCTGTCTCAGTCTCGCTCTCTCCTCCCTTCTCAGAGGTGTCTGTGCCACAGGGTATTAACTCTTATCTCTCCAAATTCTTTTGCTCTCCAGTTTCCATTCCCTTTCCTTTCTTCAGCGGGGCAGGGAGAGAGAAATACAGACACTCACTTTAATGACGACATCGTTCATCAGGATCCTCTCCTGTCCCAACACCGTGGTTTGGAAAGTGCATTCTCACACAGACTAGGAAGGTGCCTAACCAGTGCTGCCCTTGTGACAATAATTAGTGTAATTTAAGCACTGTGCTCAGTAAAGAAAATACAGACAGGTCACATTAGGGAGTCAGAGCAGAGAGAAGGGAACAAGGGATAGAGCATCACAACGCAGTTGCTCAGGACAAACCTGCCAGAGGCATCAGTGAATCCAGCGAGGGAGGCGCAGTGCTGCACACGGGTCGAGTAGTCCCTTTGTCACAGCTCTGGGAACCTCAGCTGGGAAGCCAAAATTGAGATTAGGCCTTTTTTAGGTAGCAGAGAAAAGATTGGAAGGGTAACAAAGACACAGCTGAGATTACAGGGGAATTAACATTACGCAATTGTCTTTTATAGGGACCCAGGGGCAGGTCAAAGGGAGGACAGGGTTCTCTTTTCCTCTGAAGTATCTACACTAGCTATTCTTAGAAGTTACTGAGCAGAAGACTCGATTACATAAGTGCCTAATATAGCAAGTTATATGATCATGGGGCTATTTTTTTTAAAGTTTTGATTCGCCCATTTGTACACTTCTAATGGTTAAAGGTCTTTACTCTGTGGAAACTCTTCCTACCAGAACTTGAACTGACTCAAGGGAACATTTATTTTGGGAGACTGTCCTTTAAGAAGAAAAATAAAATAAAACAAAAATTAAAAACAAAAAAAAAATCAAACTCTGAGCACTATTTACATTTATTCGTGCCTTGAGCAAACTGCTTCCTGTGCAGACAGAGCACCATAGAAACTAGGCAACACCCAGCCCCAGGACTGTGTCCGTGTGACGAGAGCTCTGGGCTGGAATTCGAGAGATTGTGACTCGATTCCTAACTCTACACTGGCCTTCTGACTGCCATTCAATAAGTCAATTCATTGATCTGTGCCTCATTTTTCCTAATTCTGTAACCAGCAACGATACAGACATCCTTGGCGGTCTGCTCCTGAGCGCTGCTCACTGTTAACTATTGCAGCTTAATTCAGTCTCAGTGTGATCCCTGTTTCTAGCATGTTTACTGGGCTTCATTCTTTCTAAAGGATCCCGTACTTCAAACCCTTCTCTTTAGAACCAAAAAAAACCCCTATATACTAACAAGTCAACAAACCACAGCTCCATCAGCCAGGAATAAAAACAAAAAATAAAACCAGACGAAGAGGCTTGTTTGGCTGGGCTACATCCTGCCCAGGCAAACTGCTAATTGCCCATCTCGTGAAGGGAGCTGCTTGTGTGTCCTCAAGTTGAGGCCGTGTTCAATCTGGGGAGCAGAGGAAAATGGAAGCTGCACAGAAAGGAACTCCTTTAGCTGGGGAGAAGGAGGAAGGCTACGTAAAGACGACCCTAACGAGGTCGCATCAGGAGTCAGCCCTCCCTTTTTCAATGACAACCTCACGAAGGCACAGCAGAGGTTGGGCTGACCCGAGCGTCTCCTCCGGCACCTCGAGGTGTGTGGTTTCACATCCCGTCTGCCTCCTGGCCCCACTGAGCAGCAGCGAGAGCTAAGAGAGAGAAAAAAGAAAAGAAAAAAAAAAAAGAGAAAAAACCAAAAAACCAACCTAAACACAAATCTCTCTGAAAGGAAGTCAAAGGCCAGATGTTCCTTGCTTCCTGGCCGCAGTCGCCATAGCCCAAGGTTGTGGTTAGTCTGTCTAGAGCTCGTACGCGAGAGACTGAAACGGTGTTTACTGGAAACTGCCCCAGCTCTGCGGCTGCAGCGACACCTGACAGCGGGCGGCCTTCAAAACCCAAGGTTTATCGCAAAATGCGAGGTGGTGTTTTGCTGGGCCCGTGGTGTTAACATTCAGAAAAGGTGTTCCTCCCCCAAAATACGGGATACGTAAGCACGGCATTATTCTTTTTTAAAGTGTGCTTCGGCCTAGTTTTAAAAGAATTACGGCAGAAAGTGGTTGATGTCTTTCTGCATGAAGGAAGCAAAGAAGTTGCTGTATCGCACCTGAGGCTTTGACATTACAGCTCCTTCTGTCCTAAGTCCATTCTATGCTTTATGCAAGACCAGAGATTGACCTTGTAATCAAAAATCAACTATTCTCAGCAGGAAAACACTGACAGAAATATCTGCTATAATTACAGTTAACTCAACCATTTTCTGCTTGTGAAATTACAAAAAGTCTTCCTTGACACCAGTAAGCATTTGGAGTGGAAACAACCTTTTGGATGGAGTCCTTTAAAAGCCACTATTAGAATGCAGCAAGGAGAAGAATCGAATCCAGTCTATTTCCAACAAGTAAAGCAGAAGGAATAAGTGGAACAGTAGAAAAAAATGCTTTTTAAGCACCATATACTGCTCTTTCTAATCCTATTAAGGAAACATAGCCTAAGTTAGACAAAAAAAAAAAAAGCCTGTTTAAGTGTAGGATCTGCACAACCCTTTTGATCTTGTCTTCCAATCTTTAAATCTAAGTCCAGTTTGGACAGTGGCAGACGATGAGCCTATACCAGGCGATGATGTACCTGCTAGAATCAGGATAAAACATTTCTAACTGGCAAGCAAAGAGAGAACACCAATTACAGGATTTTTAAAATTACTACACAGACATTCAATGGGTTTTTTGAAGAATCTACCTGGGTCTTGTGGCAGGGGGTGAAATCAGAGCCTTAGCAGTTCCGATAGCAACACTTCTGGTCTGAGCACTCCCTCTCTAGTTAGTGTAGAGCACGGAGAATATTTAAGTGCCAGATGCACATGACTTCTTTCTGCTTGAGATATACAGAGGGCAGCAACAGCAGTCTTAGTGAAAATATGTGCAATGCCTGAGGGTAAAAAGCTCCGTAGAATCTTATAGCAGTATTTCTCTGTGCAGATTAGGGCCTCGGGGACCTCATGGCCGTTCTTTCCTTTCCTTACGCAGGGCGCTCTCTCTCTCTGTCTTTTATTTAATTGCGGTGTAATCCTGATTAGTTACAGCCCGTCCCTCGCTTCTCCACAAAGCCATGTGGGCAGCACCACTCGCGCAAGGCTGTCTGCCTCAGCTCTCTGAAGCTGAGCCAGAGCAGGAGGAATGAACCACTGCGCTGTCTGGGCCCCTCTCTGTCCGGAAGCTGTTCTCGTCGCAGCACAGGGGCCTTCGAGGTGGCTGCAGGACGATGTCAGCCTCTCCACGTGTGGTGGAAAAAGGAGGGGGGGCAGACGATGAGGGCAGAGCTAGGACCTGCACAGGGAGGAAGAGGTTAAAGCAGGAAAGAGAGGCAAAAGGGCCAGCAAGATGAGTGCAGCCCTTAGTATAAACCACTTCAGAAACGCTGAGGTGAACCAGTCTGAGGGACTGGACCAGTTCCATCTGTGGTATCAACCCACTGATGTCAGCAGACAGACATACTGTGCAGTTGGATCTGATCACTTCAACGGGGCATGTTTTGTTCCCTTCAGAAATACCTTCATCTGGTAAAACACAGACTTCTTCTGGCTTGGGACCACGGGCTCGGACACCTGTGTGCCGTTCTGCCTGGTGCTCGCGGCCAGGATTATCTCCAGTGGAACAGTGTCCCAAGAGGGATGGAGATAAGAAAAGGGTGGTGGGTGCCTGTTCACTATGACTTCAGTCAGACGGAGTTCTACAAAAGCCCAGAGACAATTTCCTATAGATGAAACACTTGTGCTGCCCTGACATTTCTAGCGTCACTTTTGCTCTTGGAAGGGACCCTTCTACATAAATGTAGAGAACATCAGCTGCTACAGGGCTCCCAAGACAACACATCTCCACTGAGGTTCCTGCACATCCAGCAACCTCAACATATATCTGTTGCCAGTAGCTGAATGTTGTACCTTACACCAGTTTTTCTTTGTGACCTTAAGAAAGTGATTTGCTAATTAAACGCGACATTTTCAACCTATGAAGTCTACTTAACCACCATGAACTATTCTGCTTTCAAGTGGGCTTGGCTGCAATTCACAATAATTAGAGGGATTTTCCATGCTTGTCCTTTATTTAAGCAAAGATGATTTTTCTGCCTCTGATGCTTAGCTCGGGTGGCATCTGGCCACCAGCTGTGTGCAGGAATCATACGTACACCCAGTGATCTGAACCTGGCAGAAAGAAGCAAGGAGCAAACGCAGGGGTTTGCACTCTGCTGATCATCCCCATCATCCAGCTCTCTCCCCTGGTGATTTATTCATAGCAAGAAGAAGGCAGTTAACACTTCTGTAATCAGCAGGAAGGAACTGACGGCTTCATACAGGTATGAATGAGAGCAGCATCACATCCAAAACCTCCCTAGATGGTGCTTTGGGTCATAGTACTCGTAACATGTTGAAACATGTATCCTTATGGTCACAAGAAAAGCATGCAAATTCTTAAGGTCTGCGTCTTTTGCAAACTTCCTCCTGTGGCTGACTTGTGACCTGATGTGTTTCACACATAGCTGTGCCAGGAAAAGAAAAAAAAATAAATCATCACAGACTTCTCCTCTAGCAGTGGCAAATAAATCCTGGCCAGTTCCGTGCCACCAGGGAGCAAAGGGAAATCCGAGAAGCCACTGGATTTAAGTACTATTGTCATTTTTCGCTGCCATCTGCTTGGGGCAGAGCTGACACCCTAACATTCAGGCCATGTACAGATTAAAATGTTTTGCTTGGCCCAAAAGCATCTAAGGAGCTAAGGCAAAAGCTCAGTCTACAGACAGGACTCCTCGCCCCCATCTGCGGACTGAACCTAACATGGACTGAAGCTCAGGTGAGCTGAAAAGATTGCACAGGTGCTATTTCCAAAGCCAGGGGGAACAATTCAACCCTGGCCTTATACTGAGTGTCCTACCAGAACTGGTGCTAAATGCAAAACTATCTGTCAGTATTTAGTTCTGCTGCACGTGCCTAACAAGCAGAGAGAGAATAGGCAGCATAAGGAAAATAATGTGAAACGTGGATGCAAGGGGGCCGTTGTGATGCAGACCTGAAGCTGTTTCTCTCTGGGAGCAGCAGTTACAAGCCCTTTTCCAACAGAAACTACAGTCATGTAGTTCAACGAATAGTTTTTTTCAGGACTGACTCCGTGGGATAACATAGAGAAGATGGGAGGATGTTTTTTTTCTGTAATCACAACTTGCAAAGCCACCAGGGCGAGCAACAAGAAGAATCGCAGAGTGTAAGAGTGGAGGGGAAGGCAAGAACAGCATCAACCTGAGCAGGTTAAAGCACCAAGACGGGAATTCAGCCCAGGCTGGGGTGGAATTGAGACACTGTGTGCGCCCAGGCAAATCTTTCAGCTTCCTCACCTCGGTTTCCTCAGCTGTGAAATGGAGATGACAGCCCTTCCCTCCTACACAAGGGCATTGTGAGGCTGAGCTCATTAATGTTTGCCAAGCTGCTCAGAAATCCTCTGACGGAAGTTGCTGCACAGCATGAGCACAAAGTTGTTGTTTTTTTGGGTTGATTTTTTTTTTTTTTTTGGAAACACTAAAGAGATGAGCAATTGAAAGACTAACCAATGTAGTTCACTGCCTCTTTAGAAATGCCTGGTGAAATCCCAGCCAGCAAGGGAAAAGGGTTTGCGAGGGAGATGAGAAGCACGCTGACGCCAAGTCCAGTGCGAGAGTTCTGGCACAAGGAGGATGAAGGCATCCAGCCCCTCTCACACTTGCCTGGTGAGGACGAAAAAAAAAAAAAAGAAGAAAGAAAAAAGGAAAAGAGAGAAGAAAACAAAAAAGAAGGGAAAGTGGGGAAAAAGAAGAGAGAAAGAGGGAGGGAACAGCAATCCAACGTGGTTGGAATAACTCTGCTCACTGTAGCCTGTCCAACAACAGCCCTGGCGGATCATAAAACAGCCTCTCACATCCATGTGGTTTTTGCTGCTAGGAGACAAGGTACAAAACACACAACCTCATGCCGGGCTCTATAAAACCTTATATTCCTCCTCAGACCCAGAGTTCAGCTGAAGAATTTGCATCACCTAATTAGAACCAAGCTGAGTTTTAAAATCAAAGAAAAAAAAGTAAAATAGAAAACGTGAAAAACCTCCTTCCTTTCTTTGTCCCTTTTTTAGATTTTCACTTGCCATAAAATTTGGAAAGTATCTTCCTTACCTCTTCCCAGGAGAACTTCCGTGCTGTCAGCTCGTAGCTACTCAGCACATTTGAAGGCTACAATCACTGCCCCTCGGTGGTGCCCAGAGGCAGGTGTGCCCCATCCTCCTGCCTCCACCGTGAGAATCCCTCACAGGCAGCTCCTGAGAAGCACAAGGAGACCTCAGCTGCCTTTGGCATTTGCAGGGCTGTTTTTCTGCAGAGAGAATGAGAGGCCAATCTCTGCTGTTACAGTGTGATGCTTTTTTATTTTCACTCTTTTTATAGCTTTCTATTCTTTTTTTAGTTGTAAATCACCATAAAGCATGCTGTGGCACAGGTGCTAGTGTTGTCTCTCCCCGTAACAAAGATCCTCACAACTTGCCCAAGGAACTTCACTGTGACAAATTTCCTTTGTGTGTGAATACGCGATCCCTGGTACTCCAAATTTACTATGCAGCTTTATCTACTTGTCCTCCTGCTAACCCTGTCCAGGGCCTTCACATGTCAGAAACATCGTGGAAATTCTGTGACTGGCTGAGAAAACCCAGGCTTCGTAAATACACCGAACAACCCAAAGCCTGTGTCGCGGCTGCCCTCCGCTCTCCCGTGATGCTCCCAATGGCCCGCTGCTCCCCGGGAAAGGGAGCAGGGAAGCTGCTCCAAGCAGTGACCTGTCAGCTGCGAAGCGCGAGAGCAGGGAGGAGCACTTGGGAGGAGGCTGGTGATTCACGTGGCCTGCATCCAGGCGTTACAACCGTCAGGGACCACGGGCGCGTCTCGCCTGCCCTCACGTAATGCAGGGCTCTTCTCCCATCCTCTGCAGTGGAGCCAGAGCATTTCTCTCAGAAGATCCACCAGGATGCCTTTGTTCCTCTCTGAGGGGGCCGTTGAGAAGCTGCTCCAGCAGGTAATTAGCCTCACGGCTAAAAGCACATACTGCATTTTTGCTCTTACTTCTCACTCGCTGTGGACAGGGAGGGGAGCAGGAGGGACTTGTTCACCCTCTCAGCACCGGAAAGCCACGGCAGGCACAGTCTCTTCAGCACATCTGAAGGGAAGAACTATGTCGTGCTAATGTGGCTTCTATGCTGGTGGGGCTGAGGAAATGGAATGTTATGACAGCCTGAATCCAATCAGGCCCGGCAGCAGCACAGCGAGCCTGCACAAAACCAACACCACGACGTGTTGAAATCCCACAGCAGCGACAGCCCAGCTGCTGCTTGCTCTGGGGGACTCAGAACGGCACATCAACACCCTGTGGCTACAGGCAGACTTGCGGTGGATGTCACAAGAAAGGACAACAGCAGGACCCTACTCAGAACTTGCCAGGCCAGCGGGAAGAGCAGAGCCTGAGGCCTGTCCTTGGCTCGTTTCCCCCCCTAGCCACGCTTTATTGCTTTGGCTAGGATTGCAGCAGAGGGGCTCTGAGTAAGGGACATGCTGTAATTGTGGGTTTGGATTATATTTGGATTAGAGAGGCTGTGAGCAACATTCATTCCTAGTGGGTGTATCATGGCCGTGGCTTCCGGAGAAAGCAGCCAGTAGAACAGCAACAGATCCCTGACAGGGAGGGCCGCATCCGCTACAGCCTGTACACTCCAGAGGATGCAGCTGTATCCTCCCCACCGGGCTTGCACTTGCATTTTCCTTCATCAGAACTCAAGCAAGTGCAGCACCTCCTCTACTTGCAGCCCTGATGATACCTGATCTCCTAAGAGTGCCTGCCCTGCACAAAGGGCTCAGGTGGTGGGCGAAAGGGAATCAAACGCGTCTGCCGTCCCATAGCCACCATACCTGCCAGAAGCCTTGAGCTGTCTGTAAGAGGAGGCATCTGGTTTAGGAGACGTCTTACCATAAGTGGCCTCTGCAATCAGAGCTCACCCTCACGGTCTTTCCACACCCACAGACACCAGGAAAGACCCAGCCTAGAGGCGCTGATGTCAAGGAGACCTGATGGACGCTGTATGCGTCACTGCGCCGAGGGAGAGGAAAAAGTCATCTCGGGGAGAGAGAGCAGAAAGAAAAGGCCCTCGAGGATCACATGCTCAGAGGATGAGAGGGGAAAGAGGTCAGTTCCTGACAAGCAGCTCGAAACAGACCCATTGTTCTGAGTGAGACTCTGTCGTCCCTCTTTCACCAGGTGTTACCTGGAAAATCCATCTGCCCATTCCCTCTCCCTTCACCACTCCTCTGCCCTGGCTGCTCGCAAAATGGGGAAACTCGTGAGACAGCTGTAATGGCACCAGCTTCCTGGCCAGTCTCGTCTTACCTTCCTAGAGGAAAATCAGCAGATCCGATCCGATGCCTGGACCGGAGAACTGTGCACCAGGCAGCCCTGAGACAGACTCTGGCTTTGGCAGAAGTACCACATCCCATGGCAGGATGCTTACGTTTCATTACTTCTGTGGTTTTTTCCTGGTCTATATGTATCTGCTCTGAGGGTTCACCAGCCAGACACTGCCCTGTAGCAACAAATACCAGGTTTAGAGACCACACACTCCCACAGAAATGTTACTGTCTTTCTGACCTCCACATTTTCTCCACTACCTGCCATCACCTTCTGGAAAGGCTAAAAGGCTTTCCATGCCTTTCTTTGTATGTAAGAAAAGAAGTTCAAATCTTTTCCCTGCCTCAAATCCAGTGAAAAAAGTCCCTTCTGGGTCTTCTCACATACACACCAGGGCTTATCTGCAAGACATTTCAGCTCAGTACAAAACTCCAGTCCTGGATTTTGCAACCTAATAAAGACCATTGCCTAACAAAATGATGCTAAACCCGTTCTCTGTCGTGTCCATCACCGCCCTTGCATCGCAGCACCACTTCCCCGAGTGGTGCCAGAGCAGGCTCCACGGGTACACATGGAATATATGTCTTTTGCACAGAATGGTTATTTTAGAAATTCCTTGAGATCATGGCGCCAAAGAAAGGAGTCTGCAGAGGCCAGTGGTGCATATAAAATGAAAACATTGTGCTCCCCAAAATGCTGTCACGGGGAAACAACACAGAGAAGAAGGGAACTTCTTGTCACAGTTGATTTATGGTTGCTTTGGCTCACAACCAGCTTGGAATACCCCAAGCCTTTGGAGAACCTGTGGAAATGAAATGCTGAGGAAGTAGTACATCCTCCCGAAGAGTCAACTAGAAACAAAGCGCAGGTTTTATAAATATGGTGTGTGTACACTATTAAAAGACACTCTTTCTCATGAGTTTTGGCATTGTGTCTAATACTGCTGGCCAGAAAGGCTGGTTGGGAGCAGGAATTTGGGGATTTCTTAAAAATGACAGTATTGGAAAAACATTGAAATGTTGACATTTCCCACAAAATGAGAGTTCTGAATTTCTTTTTCGTCGGGAACCATCAAACTGTATCACGTTGCTTCTTTTGAAATAATATCCACATTCAACACAATTGTATGAGCGTGGTTCTTCCAATATGTAAGACGGAACATGAAAATTTTAACCTTTTTTGTGCTCTGCACATACGTGACTTTGTCAAGAGAAAAGCAACCCACTAAAAGCTTTTTCAGCTTTGTGATTTTCCTTCTTTTTTTTCTGAAGTAAACTCCCTTCAGTGACACTAGCTTCAAACCAGTGGTAACAACAGGAAAGTTAACTCCTGTGTTCTTCACAGAGGTCACCTATGTGAGTGTTTAAATTGGAGCAGGTGTTAAAACCCAAACTTCACATGTTTGGGAGCTGAGGCCAAAGAAAGGCAGACACTGAGATCACTGACATCCATAGGATTAATATAAGCCCACTCCTAATTATAACTGTAATTAAAATTGTACGGCAAGCCCTTGTTTTTCTGCTATGTAGGCACTGTCGTGTGCCATTCATCCCTTGTCAATACGAGAGCACCAGCCCTTCAGCCTCGCTCATCTGTTTCTTATAAAGTACAACTCTTATTTCGGATCGGAAGAGAACGTGTTCTACGCACAAGTATCTTGTCTGCTTCAGAGCACTGTCCTTTCCAAACGGATGCCACACTGGCTCCTAGCCTTGTCTTCCAGAGTCAAACAATAAATTCCATTCCTTCTACACAGTTTAGCAAAGGCCACATGAGTCATCACAGGGTGTAAGGACAATGATAAATGTTCCTTTTAAAATGGTTTCTGCTTGACTATTCCTCCTTTAAGAGGCCTTTTGGGAAGATCTAATCAGGTCCCTGGAAAGAAGAGATGCTTGAGGCCCTGACAGGCTGTATAACCCTTTCTGCTGTGAAAATCTGGAAAGACCCTTTTCTGGGTGATTAAAGACATTGTCCTGCTCCCCAGGAATATTTGCAGTCAGGTTATTCATTTCATGGGCTGGTTATGGCGGGGCTGTGATGGCAACTGTGGATCCAGTTGGCTCCTTGGCTGCTTCTGTCCTAGTCAGTAAGATAGGTGCAAACAGCAAGATAATTCTCAGTGGATGGTAGCCAAAAAGGTTTGTTCTTTCAATTAATGCTAAAGATTTCCATGAAACTTTTGGGTAGAAGGAGATGCTGCGGACAGGTGGGAAGGGAGTTCTTTGTTTGTATTAAAACAGAAAACACAGAGGCTTTGGGGTTCCAAGTAAGCAATTATTTTCAGTGTATGTAACACTCACTGGTGCACTCCTCTGGAAGACGAGGGATTATTTTAACATGTATAGCTCAGAAGTCTGTTGATAATGATAAGAAAGGCACAGAACTATTACGAATTCACAGCTACTCATATTTTTTTTTTTGCACCTATTTAACTTTTCTTCCATCTATACCTGCTTCTCACCAAGTAAGAGTGTTGCTCAGTGCACTGAGCCTGCACAGGAAAGTGCCACAGATGGTATTGAAACACGAAAACGGAACACACAACTTGAGTTGCATTTTTCATTCCCATATTCTTACAAACGGAGGCAAAGTTTTTCTCACTAGGCAGATGGAACCTTGGGTGGTCACTACTAAGCCATGTGCATAATTTCTAGAAAGTAGAGCCAAATAAAAAGATTCTAAGTACCTTAAATAGACTTGAACATCACTTCTCACCCATAGCCTCATGTGTATCCCTCCCACTTGAAACAAAGATCAGCTCCATTGCCAAACAGCTAGAGAATATAATTTTTAATGTTCAACAGCTGAGAATGAACATGTACATGTGCTTGTAAAAGATATGTCCCATACATATAGGTTTTCTTGCCAGGAATCTGGGTTTGCTGTATGAAATTAAGGACTGCACCTTGAATTTCTCCACCATTAGGAAAAGAGAAGTATGTGCTTTAAGTAAATATCAATGCTTCCTTAAATACCATCAGAAAAGGAAATTTAGTAAAACAAATCTCAATGTCAGAGAGATCATCTCTGCAAAGGGAGAACAGTCCAGGAGTCTTTGGTCCCACTCGCCTCTCCATCACAGGATCTGAGGGTTTAGTTTAGTCATTTAATTTGTTCTCTCCCAGTTTTCCTGCTCCATAAAAGCACCTTGATAAATCTGGAGAATAACTCTTTACTGCCTGTAACCTGCTTTGAAAAACCTCAATGCAAGAAGCTGCTGGCATTTAACACCGTTCATCAGGATGGATGAAGGGAGCAAGCGCAAGCCAGCCGCATGGAAAAAGCTGACATAAAGGGAGAAACGCAGCACTTCCCTTGGTGATTTGACCTCTATGTCCACATTTTATGACAGCTGTTGGTTCCTACAATTAATAAATGCATGTTTGAACACACCGTTCTCTCTTGCATGCTCTCAGTGTTCGGGGGTGGCAGGTTCTGGAGGGTGGCTCTGCACAGCTATAATGAAGAGCAGAAGCTGCAATAAACTTCCCATTCCTGCAGGGAAGACCAGTTGCAGATCTGTACAGTGAAAGCCATGGGAGGCAGGAAAACATTTCCAGTGCTTCTCCACGAAACCCAGGAGATGTGCTATGTAACTGTGAGCTCCATCCCCTCGTTCCTTGTTTAGAAACTATTTACATTTCCAAGACATCAAGCATCCCCTGGCACAGCCCGAGCCAGCTCCAATCCCCTCCAAGAGATGGCAAAGGAGGTGAGAACTGTGCTGTGCCTGCCTTCACACGGCCAGCCTCTCCTGCCAGTCTCTGTCTGCAAGCTCGTTTGACAAGAGCAGGAAAGAATTAAGAAAAAACAAAACCCCAAAGCCCAAAGACTATTTTTATTTATGATGAGGACCATGGGCCACTCTTTGTCTAGACAGCTGGTATTAGGATCTGAAGCTGTCCTGGAATCTGAAACACCATTTATTTACAGGGGAAATAAAAGCCCTGGATTAAACAGTTCATAAAAATAATCTGGGAACTGACACAGGGCCCAAGGAAACCAAAGGTAACAAGATCTAGAGCAGGCATCTTCGTTTGTCTTGGCTGTAGAGATGTTTTCTCAGAACACAAAACAACTTCCCCCACCCCCAAAACAATTTGGCTTCAGGAGAATGTTTCCTTTTGCTTCCTCTCCTCCCACCTTTGTTTGGCTGCTTTAAACACATCCCCCCCCCAACAAGTAAGCTTCTAAACAAACTGGTCACCCAATTGAAAAGCAGGACTGGAAGGGGACAGCTCTTACCCTTCCAAAAAAATCCTTCGAACTGGCAGCTGCGGCATTTTCATGCAGAGACTCCTCCTGGCACAGATGCAGCAAAGTGCCCTATTGACACCCACACCTGATGATCTTGCCTCTGCCTGCAGCAAGAAACCAAAGCAGGGAGGTAGACAGCAGGAGCTCTCGGTCTCCCCTTTTGCTGCCAGAGGCTCTGCCAGGCGTGATGGGTGCCTGCCGTGCTCGCAGGGCTGTGCTGCAGCCCACCAGTTTGGCCTTCACACCGCACTCATTTTCCACTGCCAGTTTGCAGACTTGAGGAGGTTTCCAGACACGAAGCTAAGCAGGGAAAGAGCAAAACAAACTTCTGGGCTCCATCTGCTCCCATTTCTCGAACGAGCGGTGCACCAGAGCAGCGTATGAAAAGAGTCTGATGGAGTCACCCAATAATTTTACACAGCAGCTGCCAAACTTTAAAGACAAGCTACACTAAGCTATGAGACCTTCCCCTTTGAGAAGGAGCAAGTGGCTCCTTGCTGAAGCAGGAAGTTCATATAAAGCAAAGCATTAGACCTAATGCAGAACCGCTTGGCGAGTGAAGTGCTACAGTGCTTGAACCACAGAGAGACGGTCCAGTCAATAAGGCAGCAGCTGCAGGAGAACACAGCAATGTCAGGCTGCAGCACAGACTGTCTCCGTGCAGCATGGGCAGGGGCAAGAGTTGGGCTAAGGGTGACGGGCAGATGCAGAGGTCCACAAGGGGAGAAGCAAACCTGGGTTCTGTGATCCTCAAGCTGCTACAGAGCCTTGTGCAAATCACCTCTGTTGCCTGGGTTCTAAAATTCAGCTATTACACATTAGATACAAAACTATCTCTTGTCTACTTTGTTTGGGGGCAGACACTGTCCCTTCTAACGCAAAGAACCACCAGTACAAAGGACAGCGTGTAATACAAAACAATCGTGTGCTCCCTTCCTGCATGCTCTCTGCAATCTTTAAAGCATCTGCCACATTACTGATCTTAGAGGTCTTTTCCAACGTTAATGATTCTACGATTATGAAGAGCTGAGCTTTGGCTGCTGTTGCAAGACTCGATTTACTGGATCACGGTCCCGACCCAAGATGGCCAAACTTGTCATGGTAAGGAGACGCTGCTAGTGAGATCAGAGTCTGAACAGAAAAATTCCAGAGTGCAAAGAGAAAAGGATGTTTTCGTTTCCGCTGGACAAAACACAACTTTTCTGGCAGGCGCAAGTAGGACAGTCTGTCCACTTTGGCAATACCCTGCATGCCTGGACACACACAAGTGTGTTTTTACATGCAACCCGGTTTGATTACACAATCTCTCTCCAAGAGAATTTGGCAAGAAAGACATCTGAGAGACTATAGAAATCGAGAGCAGTCTGCAGCATCCTGCTTCTCTCGCGCTACTTCTAGCACCATTTGGAGCAGCTGCTCACTGAGAAAACAATCAAAGAAAATCACTCTAACTGTTGATGAGGTACCCAGCCTGCCATTTCGGAGATGTAGCAAGGTTGAAGGTTCTGCTTCAGTTGCCAGCCTCTACCTACCAACCTTTATCAAGCAGCTGAGTCTACAACCAGAACACTCAACCAGCCCCAAAGCTAAATCTTTTCCTTATCTTTGTTTTTCAAAGAATGATTCTGAACCTTCGCCAAATGCATCTGGTAGAAGATTAACGTGCCAGAGGCTCTTCCTGACAAACAATCTTTTTTGCACCTTGGCTTCTTCTGAAGTTGGAACTGCTCTGTCTGTGCTCATCCCTTCTTGAAAACAAGGTTTAACACTCATCTGGGGAGGCAGCACCTAATGCTGGTGCTCAATTCTTCCAGACTCCAAGCTACATTTTCTGGGAAATCCATCACAACTTGTCTCTCACACTTGCTTAGGTTGCAGGTATCCTACCTGTACGACTGTGGTATTTTATTTGCATTTGCGGTTTGTAGAGAAGCATACATGCCTTGTGCTTACTGAAATGCTCTTGAGGTTAGAGCTACTGCCAGACAACTTTAAAGAGGAAAATAAGTTTATTCTAGTGAAAGTCACAGTCTTGATTATGAAATTTCAAACATGAACACAAGAAAATGCAGACCTAAAGCACGTGTGGCACAATGATAGGCATCCCCCAAGTTATTGCCTGTGAATCTGCAAGCCCACCTCGGGAGTGTCTGAATTCTAGGACGCAGCTTCTCAGAGTGCACTCTTGTCCAGAAACGTCTGTCGCCCTTTTATACTCCAGGCTTAATTATATTTTTCTGACTATTTTTTAAAGGCACATAAAGATGTCAAATTGCATATGAAGAATCACCTTCTTTCTAATAATAAGGATCTTAGTGCACAGGGCTTCACTCTGGAACAGACAGCTAGCATCTGTGAGAACATTAATTGAAAATGTCTGTATTTATCCAAGCAGGATGCATCATAAGGACTGAAGTGCTCATTCTTCTAGGTTTTCCTTTACAAAATCAATTGAAAGCTTCCTTTCCAGCATTCTGTAAATCTAATTTTCATTGCTGTAATTTCCTATTGGGCAGCACAGTTTCAGCCAGTTTTTATTTAAGAACATTTCACAGAGACCATATGTGATACATCACTAGAGCTTACTGTCTTAAAGGTTTACTGTGTCAGAGTTGTTATCGAAAAGCAGAGCCAATAGCTTCCAAAACCCTGAAATTTGTGCACTTTCTATACTAGGTTAGAATGAAAAATATCAAAATGTCAGCTTGAGTGATTAAATTTCCCCACTTGCCTTCTTGATTCACCGTCTTCCCCTGGGTTTCCATATAGCTCATTAAACAAAACAAACCAAAACTGTGCCTTTACAGAACGAAAAAGTTTGACATGATTAACTAGCTTTGCTGGTAATGTGTGCAACCCACCCAGGTGTCTAGACAGCTTGAAAAATACAGATCATATTTAGGAGCAACAGCTGTTACTCCTCAAGTCTCTCTGCTGCACCTCAAATTAAGTAGGAACAGACCTTATCGGTATCAGGTGGTCCTCCTCCAAAGGAAACATCCAGTGTGTTGCAGGAAATGAAGTTACTGGTTCAGTCAGTGGCATTTCACTTTTCAGGTCAGCACACCACTCACACAGCCTGTGAGAAAGTTCTGCGCTCCCGCAACGGTACCTGCTTTGGGAAAGGTTAGAGAACAAAATATTCAGGCCCTCAGTTCTGGGAAACTCTCAGTATTTTTTTGTAAAATAAATTAAAATATAATCTAAAAAAAATAATCGACGATTGTGCTTTAGCCAGATGCCAGCTTAGGCAAGTGTTTCTCACCTTCCCATGTATTCTTCCAAAAAAAAAAAAAAAAAAAAAGCTGGTGAGTACATTTACTTATGCAGCTTTCAGACAGTTAAATCTTGTTAAGCCATTAACTATTACTTAGGAAGGCCTAACAAGAGGAACAACAACAGACACCGCTAGGAACATGCATTTATGGAACTCCTCAGGACAAACATGGTGCTCTCTAGAAGGTGACCCAGAAGAAGCATCTATATCTCGGCCTATGGCCCCCACAGCACCGTGGCACAGCCAAGCTCCCCTGGGCCATAAGCTGCTGCCCGCAGAACAACCACACATGATGTTAGAGGAAAAAGCAGCACTAGCTGCCTAAGAATTGTGGATCCAGGCCCTCTGAGTGTTAAGATGCAAGTCTGAGCAAAGAGAAAGCTGCAGGTTAAACCCCTTCCACAAGGACTCTGCCTGAAGCAGCTGTATTTGGATGGGTGTGGTTTTGTAGGCGCACGAGCGGTCCACAAGTGCCGAAAGCTGAGGATGCCTGCTCCTCAACTTGTAGGCATATCAGGCTGGCTGAGAAATTTTACACAACTAACAACTGCTGGGACGCTGCTGGAGCTGGGCAAACTCAAAGGAAGTCTTGAGGCATCCCTGGTCAGCAGGTACATCTGTTAATTGAGTCAGATTTGTCACAGTTCTGAAAAAACACAGAGGTCTTTGCCCACTTCATTGTATTTGCCCATCTTACTTATAGGGGGAAAAGAAGATTTAGAACTCAGCTAGGTTACAGCTAGTCAAAGAGGCTGCCCCGGCTACGAACTGGGGGTGTTCAGTGTAAGGTTGCTTAGCAAGGCCTAAATTCAGGCCGTAAGTGCTTTTATAAGAGACTGTAAATCACCTTAACTTTTATACGCTGCAGCAACATGTGAGCAGAGGAATGTGGCGGGTCTGTGCTAGTCCCAGAAAAGGTCCCAGATGAGGCCAGCTGACTGCGGAGGCAGATGTGCGATACAGAACCTTTGAGTAAAATACTCCAGGCTTGTATCTTCCCTGTGCTACGTGCGTATGCAGCTAGGGCGAAGGGCTGGGAAACCAGCACAGAAGTGCCACAGGAACAGAATGCACAAAGGCAGCTCCAACGCCTGATGGGAAGAGCACTGCTAAGCAGTAAGCAAACTGTAAAACACAAGTCAGACAAAACATCTGGCAGCTGCTTCAAATAGTTTTCTGTCTGAAGGGCAGACAAGCCTGCAATAGTTTCAAATCAAAACATGTGCAAGGACAGGATCAGTGCTCTAGTGTGTTTTGTGCAGGCGTTGAACGAGTTTTGTTTCCTTCAGCCCTGTTTCGTATGCCAAGAAAGGTTGTGCTTTAGGTTAAGGTTTTAATTTTAATAAACTTTACTAAATAGATCACTGTGCATTTCCTTCTCCAGTCAAATGCAACATAGTCTTTGGCACCAAGTCAATAGCATTAGCTCTGCATAGGAAGCAAATGGAAGAGGAGCACGCTAGGAAATGTTTTTCGTAAGCATCTTACCTCATGCAGGAGAGAAGGTGTGACTGCCAAGTAAGTTCTTAAAAGCACGATGTACACCTTTTAAGTTCGCACATCTTGGCGCAGGGGAAGGGAAAATTGCTTTGTGCTAGTATTAGTTAAGGATTTAACAGGTACAGGCTGATATCCAGGCTCCAATAGGGAAGTTGTTTGAGCTCAGAAATACATACTCAGTTCTGCAGGTAAAGGACGTAACTGGCAGCTGTCCTCACCCTCTCCAAGCTTTTCTGTCTTGACATTGTCACAGCTTTGACCAAGATCTACAGTAGGTATGTTTGCTGGCACACGAGCTGCACAGGAGTATAGCCTGTACCCAAGACAGGCTTCCTTTTGAAAGAAACTGTGGCAAGACTGCTAAAGTAGTACGACATGCTTCCTTACCAGCTAAACTCCTCCACTGAACACTTGCCCTCCTGCATACTTTTCTAGACTTAAGTTATTTTCACCAAAGCCTGGACTTCCATGAAGAAACAAAAGCTACTCCACTGCTTGTCTACAGCATCTGGACGCCAAGACTCTCTGTAGAATTGCCACAGCACTTGTGTAGCACCAGCAAGGCAACAGCAAACTATCAAGGCCAGAAGTCACCTATAAAACACAGGGACAGTTCATGCGCAGACGTGATTAGACAGCAACAGCAGGAAGATGAGATGCCGTCCAGGGTAACTGGGTTGGTTTTCAAGGAGGCCCTGATACAAGTAGGACTTGCAGCTTTTACCACCACTCAAAAAGGAGCAGGTCTGCCTGCCACATGCCAGCGCTTGAGCACTGGCAATAACAGGGGGAGCAGAGCCACTGATTCATTAGGACTTGCTAATCTATGATATCATTTGTTGATTCCACCAGGTCCAATCCCCACCTCATGACTTCCTCCTCTGTTGCCATGGCACTGTACATAAACACCGCAGACTCCCAGCCCCAAGCAGGTCATTTGTTTCAAATATTCCATGCAGTTGGAACGCAAGCCTGTTTGGGTGTCTGGAGCTCAGCATGAACTAATTTCTCAGTCTTCTGCACCCGCCCTACCTCAGGCACCCTCCCCAGCTTGCAGTTCTCCCAGAACTCCTCGGCCACCACCACAGCAGAGGCAGCGCTCCACTGCAAGGTACGGTGAAACTGCCCTTCTTCATGTACACGCAGAAAAGAAGCATTTCATCAAAGTCCTTCACTACCTGCAGCAAAACAAGAGTGATTATTATCAAATACACAGGATTTTTAGGGTTAGTATTTACAAACAGTTGTCTTCTACTTGTCAGAAAAAAACCAAACAAAATTAAGACATCCACAAATTAAAAAAAAAAAGCAAACAAACTTGTCCTGACTGGAGACAAAGATGAGAAACCACTGGGGTTTTTTTAAGCTCTCTTATAAGTACCCTTATAAGGCACTTCTTAAGCATACCTTTAGCTGAGCCTTGCAGTGTTTGTACGAACTGATTAAACCATTCAGTTTCCACACACAGGCTGGTAGCTGCAGGGAAGACAGAAAAGTGTGTGGACAGGAAGAGGAATTAAATCCAGTCATCACTGACTGAAGTAAAGTCATCTCAGTTCCATCAGTCAGGAGAGGCTTAACCTCACTGCTGATACAATTCAAGAGCATCTCTGCATTGCACAGGTTGAAGTGGAGGAGACTGAAGGCACAGCCAACAAGCAAACGGTTTGTACTTGACAAGCAATATAACCCACGTCTCCTCACAGCCCAGGAATGAAGCCTCTTGTGCAAACAGATCTCAAAACATAAGAAAACACAGTAACTTATAGCAGTGGGTAGGGAGTGACTGAAAGCTGATACCTAGGGACTCCAATTAAATCAAGTTCATGACCTGAAGAGGTTACCCAGAACACATTAAAACCAGCCAGCCATTTTTCAAGAACAGGCAATACACGAATAACTCTCCCAGTATCATTTTATTTTGCTTTCTTCTATCAACCAGCTCCCTAAAAAAAAAGGACAATCAGGAATCAACATAAAGTAGGCAGTAGACTAGTGATTTGTTTTCATAAGAGCTTCTTCTGTGGAAGGAAAAGTTGTTTTCTGTAATCTAGGAGTGACATTTGCAAACCTGTACAATGCATCATTTGGCAAGATAACCAGAGCTCAGGCTATTGAATCTCTTTGAATCCAGTTGGAGAAAAAGGAGAAGGGTGTAATAAGGTGGCTGTAAGCCAAGTTAAAGTAGAAAACCAAAAGGCTGCTGTCTCATGACAGATTTTATTCAAAGTAATCTAGAGGAGCCATTTTTAGACACTGGGGGCAGCTGTACAAAGTCTCAGCCTACCACAGCTGCGGCTTGCCCTGTACACACCTTCCAGATGCCACCTTTAAAGTGTGATTCTTCCAGGCAAAGACAAGACCACAACAGCCCTTGCTTTACCTGTTTGGGCTTGGGAATAAGCTCACCATTCATGTAGAAACTAGATTATCACAAACTCCGATCTCTTCATGCAAGTAACAACCAGCATCAAGTAATACTTAATAAAGTTTATTAGGTTACTGAGTATTATCTACAGTCATAAAATAGAAAGTCAGAATTTAAAACGGTACAAAGCAATGTACTGGTGAAGTGAGAAGAGATGGAAACAAGGGAGCACAAAGAGCACTAGAAGCAGGGAGAACACAGATGCTTCCCTGGAGTTCTGGAAGACACTGGTTCAAGTTGAAGGCAACCGAGCAGGGCTCCACATACACTGAATTTTGTTGTGTCCCACCCTGTAACAGAAACAAGTACAAACCCCTCTGTTGAAGAAAAAAAGATCATATAATATTAGATTAAAAAAGGGGTACATCACACCCCACCCATTCTTGGCACCAGTTCTGTGCTTTCAAAAATATACTATGCAAGTAGTTTATTTTAAAAAAGGTACCCTACAGCAGCTGTTTAAAACATGTTCTTATACATACACCACAAATATATATATTAACATTTTCAACAACTAAACTCATTTGTACCTACACAACTGAAGGGATAACTCAAGAGCAAAAAACCAACCACACAAACATTTTTCAAGACAAAAGAAATGTGCAAAATAACCCCAGAAAGGCAGCATAGTAACCTGTGGAGAGGTCAAGAGAGCAGCTCCTGCTAGTAAAGGAGTGTCAGCTTCTTTACTTGGCTACTGAGGTGAGAATCTATTTGGGATGTGCTGATTTTGCCTGAATTGCTTGTCCTGTTTATTGCAGTTCTCTCCTGAGCCCCATTCCCAGCTCTGAAGAGGTTCAGCTTCTCCTTGCTGTGCCTGAAGATCACACTAGCAGCCTCCATTCAAGTCTCACGAGTCCGATTCTGCAGCAACCCCCTTGTGGATTTCTCATCTGATGGTACTTCTGCAGCCACGCTTCTACCGCCTTCTCTGGGACAACTTCCCACCCCCAAGCAGGCAACAGAGAGAACTATTCCTGCTGCATAGTTAAGTGGAGTTTATGCCAATGGTCTATGACAGAACAAAGCCTGGTTTGGATGACTTTAAGCAGCTTATCTAAGGAGATAATTCCCTGGCAGAGCCATTAGAGAAACACGTTAGTATGGTTCTCTAAAGCCGTAACATGAAACATGCTACACAAAAAGCAGACCTCAGATGGCAGGCCCTATAGCTGTGTAACACACCTCAGCTCCCACAGCCCATCTCACCCTACTGCAGGAGAAGTTTGTCCCTTGCCCACATCAGCAAGGAACCCCTGATTCTGGACTAAAACTGTGATTTTAAGGAAGAAGAGGGCAGGTGAAGACACAGTATGACTACTCAATCAACTGCGTCAAACCCATTACAAAGAAATGGCAGAACAGGGAATGGAACAAGAGAACTGAGAAGGCAACGGTAATAAACAAGAGAGTAGGATTCATTGTCTGTGAAATAACATTAGAACATAGTGAGAAGTCCTGGTAGAGATACGGAGATCAGCAACATAACTACCGTCTCCAAATCCAAATGCGTCCTGGTGGAAAGGTTCTTAGTTTTGGTGTTTCAGGGCTTGGGGTTTGTTGTGTTGTTGGGGTGGGTTTTTTTTGGTTTTTAAAAACTCAGCAATCAAGTCTGCTTCGTATTCCAGACTCTTCCCAACTCTGCCGTGCCTTTCCATTCTTAGGACTTGGTCTTAACACATCCACTCCTAATGCCCTTTCTTCCCCTAAATTATGTTCTTCCTTTAAGCGATACAGAAAAATCATTCACTCTTAGGCTCTACAACAAAAAGGATGGAGTATAGCCTTTTCTCAGGAGAAGCAGGGAAGCACAGAGCTTCTATAAATGCTCCTTTTCTAAGTGTGCTGGGGAAGTGACTTCCTAAGAACAAAACACTCAGTTGTGAAACAAGGATTACTTGAGAGCTTGCCAATAAGGGCACATGGAGACTTAAGCAGTGACGGGAATACTTTGGCCAAGGAGATCCAACAGTAGCAATGACACGAGGGTGGAGAACCCGTTGCTCAGTGGGTCAGCTTCGATATTTTGCCTTGGTTCCAACTCTCTATCCTTGAACACGAAGGTCATTGGTAGAGCAGGTAACTCTTGAGGGAGGCTGGCAGCGGCAGCGTAGGGATCTCATTCAGTCTTTCCTTGCCCAGAGCAAGCCTCACAGCTCGCCGACACAAGTCCATCAAAGGCAGTGGTTCAGCTGGGAAAAAGAGACCCAAGATATTAACATCCCAACCCACAAGTTATACATTTATTTTTCTAGTTCTGTAAAGCCCCCAGAAGAGATTGAGTAAGAAAAGTGAACACCTGGCATGTTTGCAGGACCCAGGCCATTCACATATCAGCAACCTCAGCTCACATACACAGGCAGAGCATGATGTTTCTGTGGAGGTTAAGCTATTACATGTATGGGAACAAAAAAACACTAGAATACCCTGATGGAACTTTCCTCTCCGATACCACGAATTAAAGTCAGAACACATCTCCTAGCTTGTGCCTCTTACTGTAGTATCTAAAAAGCCTCTGAAAGAGATTCGCTGAAGTAAAAGACTGCAGCAAACAGTCTGATGGCATCATGTGGTATGAGTACCCACAAAGTACCATGATTTGTCTCACACAGTAGGATAACAGCTGTCAAGCCCTTCTTTCATCCTACATACTTCCCGTGAAAAACAAAGCCATCCATCAAAGCTTCATGTCACTGCTTCTGTTGTGACATTTTCCATTAGAGGATTCCCTCCCACGTCATGAACCTAGGAAAGACACCAGCCTTTGGCTATCTTTTTTCGCATCCTGTACTCAAACACCGAACGAGATAATACTAGTTTTTCAGGAATGGCACATGGGGCCCTTTGGTGCTGAAGAGTCATTCACAAGATGCAAGGGACTAAGGTCAAAGCCAGAGTTAACACATCACAGCTGCACATAAGGAAGATACAGATTAGTTTCTCACAGCTTCCGTTGCTCAGTCTGTCAAAGCTCACCTTTACACAGCATGCTGCTCAAGCCTAAGGGGTTTCTCCTCCCTCAAGAGAGAGCTAACACAAAGACATCCCAAATTAAGCAGAGAACTGGACATCCTTCTAAAAGCCTGAGGGCTTAGCATGCACCATTACAAAGCTTCCTCTACAGGCATCTTGGGCTGAACATACACCTAGAAACAGCCACAGGAATGGAAACGTTTGGCTGAGAAGCTGCAGTTTTCAGAAACCCTGATAGATGCCAACAGCTTTAACTTCCACTACTACAAGCCAAATTAATCTGACAGTTCATACAGCTGCTTTAAACAGCTGGGAGACAGGGAAAGTTTAGGTTTTTTCAGCATAGCCATGTTACTGCACTTTTTACCAGAATTTATTCTATCCATAAGGTGGACACAAGTCCCTTCCTTCCAGGATCAAAGATGAAAAGCTTTCACTGAAAAGCTCAAACAGAAGATGTTGTCAGTACCCTTTGATGAGACCACTCCCAACTCTACTTTGGAAACAGCAGACAGTTGTATTGCTCCACGTAGAAAACCCTTGCAATGAAAAGTGGAGAAAGCTAAATTTTTATCTGATTTTTTGGCAAAAAGTCTGTGCGAGAGAGTTGGTAAGAGTCAGGAAACGCATGCTTGAATTTGTCTGCCTCCTCCTCAAGTTTGCAGCCAGAACTGAACTAATGCCCTATATTCCTCCCTCTCCTGCCCTGCACTTCCCAAGGCAGCTTATTCTTAAACCACTGGATACAAACGGGCTGTATTAAAGTCTGTCCCAATTCTTCCTGGTCTGTAAGGTGATGCTGGGGCAGGCAGCAACCCAGACACAAGGGGCCCCAAATTTCAAAGCTTATAGACATTAACATGAAAAATACATTCCAGTTTAATGGCCTTAAAAGGAGAAGATCTTCTTCCCACAGAAATTAAGAACAAGAACTTTGTCCTCATCTATCTCGAACTGATAACCCAGTCTGACAGGAGATCTCGAGACCAAAAGAGAAAGCACACACACATCTGACCTTCTTCCATTCACAAGCACTACAATCATGGGACAGTGTTGCTATTGAATGCTCAGAAGTGGTTAGAGCCAGACACCTTCTTTCTATCTGTGCCAAAATAGCGTCCCGTCATTCCTGGCCTTACGCCCACAGCTCACTCCTATGCTGGGAGCACATTGCAACCAAATCCAGCACTGGAGGTGGCTGTTTCCTTGCAAAGTGCAGTTCTGTGCCAACAACTCCACAGACTTGCTAGCTTTGAGGAAGCTGAAGATTTTGGCTTTGACCCTTCAGAAGAAATTGGTTACTTGAGCTGCTGCCATTCTGTAAGCTGTTGTGGCAGAACGAGCTAGGTTTCTTTCTTTTGGTGAGAAAGTGCTCTGCCAAGAGCCCTCTATTTAGTCTTGCCGAGTTGAAGCGTATTTCTCAAAGTGCTTGCAGATTTCGCTCCTATCCCTTTGCAAGGCTTTCCTGGTTACTCTGACAGCTCAGTTTTTCTGGTGCCCAGTGTCAGCTTGTTGTACCTCATGTCACCATTGCCAGGGGTTTGCCATCACTGCCCCAGCCTCAGAACATGTTCTAAGCACAAATAAGAGAGCTCAGTACGCTACAGCCGTTGGGCAGACACTGTTCTGGAATGCAGGGGAAACACTACTCTCTTCATACTGATATTGCCAAATTTATTTCACTAACAATATAAATCCAGATTTTAATCCACTTCCTTCACCTCTTTCCTCCACCCTACCCAGAGGACTGAGTCACAGTCTGGCCCCACGGGAACTTCTGACTATGAGAGATAACAGACTTTAGCACATTTGGACAGCCAAATTTATTACTAAGCTTAGCTAGAGATTGATGGCCCTATTAGTAAAAGGCCTGGCATGCAACTTGGGCTGAATACAATATCCAGCCCCATACTAGAAGTGAGCACACCCTGCCTGAAAGAAGCAGAGAAGTGAACTACTTTTTTGAAAGATGAGACATTGCCTTAGATAGGGATAGATTTTCCCCCTCTCGCCTGCAAGGGATTTTAAAAGTCCCTTCATGAGCCACTTAAGGAAGGTGATTGTCCCTCAGACTGTTTCCTGTCAAGAGACACCAGGATTACATTGCCAATAATGCAACTGTCAGAGGGACATTCTTGCTGACACTTTGCTAGCAATACAGAAAGGTTTGTCATCTAGCACCATCTTTTCCCACCCTACTGTCTTCCCAAATCCTCCTTGCTCCCTTCAGTGCCTCGGTAACAGTACGTGTGTACAGCAAGACAAATGTTTTGGATTAACCTTTAAAGGATTCAGAGCTATATTCAGCTACTGCTGACATGAAATCTTCACCTCCCGAGAAAAATGAACAGTCTCCCCAGGAAGAGACCAGACTATTAAGCCTGCACTTAAAGTAGCACACAGATCTGTACCGCTAGAACAAATCCAGGTAGTTATACTCACGGTCAAGTCCATTCAAGTAGCGCATCCGTATTTCACAGTGTCCCCACACGGCGCTTACCACTGGATATAGCTTTTTCCCTTTGAGTCCCCGAAATGCAACACCCATGTATTGCCCATCTACAATGAAGCTCAGTGTCCCATCATCCATGTCCAGAACCACCAGGAAGGAGTCCGGCACAATGAAAGTTTCATCTGGTTCTAAGAAGGCAGGATAGGTTTTACTTGGCTGGTTCTTGCCATCATGATACAGTCTGTTGCGCCCAAGGTCCCACCCCCAAGATTCATGGTTATTTCCGACGAGCGTTGTGTACCCTACGGAATGCAAAGGGGCTTCTGCTGTTGCCACCCCGACCACAGCATGCGTGCCTCGCTGCCTCATTGCCCACGTGATCTGCCACACGTGCAGTCCTCGTGTGTATCCCACTTTGCCTCTGATGGCGTCTGTACTCTGAGCCACCGGATGCCGGTGAAATATGAGTTTGTCATCCTCTTTCACAAATACATTCAGTGAGCGATCGTCATTGTTCCATGAATGCAATAACTGGACTTCGTATGATACCGGAGGCATGTCCAGTAGCAAGTCCAGACGCGTGGGTTTGCTGTAGTCGAGTCCTTGGAGTTCCTGCTTCAACGGCCTGTACACAGGGTCTCTCATATCCACAGTCTTTATCCCACCTGTGACCTTCTGACCCATCGTGTGTTCCGATTTTGCCTATTTCTAGGCTCCCAAGGCAAGCTCATCGATTTACCCGGCTGCTTCTGCTGTCATCCAGCCCTACAGGAAAGGTTGCTAGGAGACCTTGTCAAGATGTGCACCAGTCAGTATTGCCTAAAGGGTGGGAAAAAAACCCACAAGAGACAAGTTAAACATTAGCACATACAGGCTCTTATGCAACAATTACTGAGTACAGGTTTAATCTGTTTATCCTGATAACTTGCCCTTCCTTTCCACCAGCAAGGAAGGGCAATGCCTGTTACTTATGCAGTGGATCCTGCAGAGCAGAGATAGCAAAGATCAGAGGCAGGTACCAAGTTTCTAACGCCCCCTTCAGAAGGGTGCTTGAATTCCTCCTTGCCTAAGGAGGGTATAGATTCAGCCACCAAAGCTCATCTTGTCTTTACAGTGAATGCACTGCTCCTTCTTACTGCACCACTAAACCTTACAAGATCACATTTGTATTGAGGCTGCCTTCACCTTGCTTTTGCATCATGATCACCTTTATGCTGTCCAGGCTGGAAAACTCAAGAGTTTGTTCAATGCAGAAGACTCAGAATCCAGCACACAGCAGTGCTTGAGACTTAATTTTTTCCTGATGGTCTTCAGTTGGTAGGAGGACTGAAACCAGTGTCTTGTATAAGCATAGTTTTGCCTGGTCTCTTGAGCAGATCAGGCTGAACAAGACATCCCAGTGAAGGCCCAGGCTGCCCACTGGTGTTCATTGCTCTAGCTTCTTCCAGTCACCCGGGAGAATTTCTTCTATAACTATCTGCAGCAGAGCCAAAACACACAAGGCATTTAATACTCAGGGGAAAAAAAAAAAAAAAGTCCAAACAGCTTCAGTCCATTTCTTAAAGGCAGAAGTGAGTTTACAGCTGCCTTGTCTTTGATCCAGTAGCAACATGCTACAGCTGACTAGTAGTGAGGGACTGGGTTATACAGATAATTGCTCTGCAAAGCTTTAATCTGAGCTGTTCCTAGCAGGGCAGAATGGCACTGCTGAATAAACTTCTCCCTCTGCTGCTCTAGAGAGGCTGGAACTAGCGCTCAGAATGCAAAACATTCATAAGCATAGCTTGCACTACAGGGAAAGGAAAGCAGGGTGCATTTCAGGAGGGGTATTCGTGTTCCAGCTGAAGAGCACTGCAGTGGTACGTGGAAGTTCTTGGTGAAGCTCTAGGATATAAGCATCCCCTATAGTAAAGGCTACGTACTGCAAAGATGCACACAAGTATTGCCTCTACTGTTACTCAGTCATAAATTATTTTATCACCTCAGCACAAACGGTTCCTAAAGAGAAATAACGATTTAAGACAATCCATCTCCCCACAGCAGTGATCAAACAAGGTAGGAGCCAGGCAACAAAAATGAAAGATTCTCCATCTGGAGAGTTACAAACCTTTCACAGATCAGCTGTCAAAGCAGCTAGCAGCCTTCGATACAGATTTGAGAAGATAAATTCTCTTCGACCCCACTACAGGTTTACTAAGTACCTTTGAGGCCTGGCTACAAGGTCAAAACAGCAGAAAAAACCAAAACACTGGGTCCAGCTTCAAGGGACACCCATTCCAGCAGCTACTGGTACTGTTGGCCCCACTGAACTACTATAGCTAAGACAGCAAATAAACCTGCTGTAAGGTTTGTCTCAAGGCTTCAGCTGGGACAGCTTCTCTTCTCCAGGAGGGAAAAAAAAAGAAACCAGCTTCAGACAGAGTCCAGGAAGAGAAGCGAGATTCTTCTCACAGTTTAGCAGTTTTCCTTCCAAATGTCAGAGAAACCTCTAAAAAGTTTAAGCCAGCTTGGCTAGAGATACCAACTCACTTTGCATACCTCTCCTCCAGTACTGCATCCACCAAAGCGTCTCTGCTCTCACTCAGCAACACAAACAACCCTCTGTAAGACAGCTGCCAAACTGGGGGCAGCTATTAGGAGGATCAGAAGTGGGAGGGGAGCAAACTAGCTTTCTAAGAAAAAAAGTGTTATTTTAACATTTCCTGAAGTGAGGCAATCACGCAGGGCTCCTGCCAGCTCCAGTCACAACACTTACTCACAATCAGGGACCTCATCTGGCATAGAAAACAGAGTATGAATCAGATCTGGTTTAAAAATAAGGTTACTGGACATAAGCAGCAAGGCTCCAGCTAGAAGGTATCAGAAGGCTCATGTATGCTCTGGGTTTGAGATCTTTAAGCCCTCACACCTGCATACACTCAAGTTCTCAGATTTATACCTCAAAGCTGACACCAGCTCTGTTAGGAAGAGATTTGTGAAGTCACTCCAACAGGTGTCTTCCCTGGGAAAGGAACACTAATGTTGACTAGAAGCAATAATTTCAAAAAAGTTTCAGTTTAAGTCGGTCGCTCAGGCTGGGATAAAGACAATTGAGCTGCTGAGATAGAACTGAATCATGCGGTGATCTACAGAAAGTACCAGATGAACCACCTGGCATTCCCAAGGCCTGGGGCACACGGACAAAGGCCGTCAAGGCACTGGCAAAAGCACACTTGGAAGTCTACAGGCAAATTCAGCTGTTGGAACTTTGATTAGGATAAAGGAACAAAACACTGGCAGGAGGAGGAGAGGCAGAGATTTCCTGAGAGCTGCACAATACATGTGAGAACACTGCATAGGAAGCAAGAACCAAAACAAAACTGACTGCCAGACTGCAGGCGTATTCACACAGACTGCTTTGAAGCACAAAATGGTTAAGAGTAGTAAGAGAACACAATCCTATGCTCTTCATCAGCAAAACAACGCCTTGTTCATTATGACTTTTTGCCTTTTGCCAACACAAGCTTAGTGAAACTTCTCTCGAGGCTGCTGCACTAGAAAGGAAATCACCACAAGGAGAGACAACAGGAACTTCTGAAGCGCGTGGGATAGGGCACAGTCCCGCTGCCTGCTCTGAAGGGACGGCAGCCTTTCCTGAACACAAGCACCACTCATCGCCTGCCTCAGTTATGACTCTTTTCCCAGGCAGACTATTAACACTAGATGAAGGACAATGGCCAGAATAAATAAGGGAAAAGGGGAAAGAGGGGGGGAAAAAAAGGAGAAAGATTGGAATTAAGGGGTCAGAGTGAGAGCAGGGCAGAAATCCTGGCATATGGTGCTCAGTTAAGTGGGATATGGTCTTTGTTAGGGCAAGGCAATGATGCCTGTTCAGAGCTGGCACCACCGTTCCTGGCACTAGCCTGGTCTAGAATTGCAGAGTAGCACCTTGCCCTACAGTCAAGAAGCACAATTATGCACTTTTTTCTCTTTTAAAAAGGAAGAGTCTCTTCATGCACAAGACAATACAGGCACATTCCCTCAGCAGGACAGATACAAAAAAGCTTACCCTTTTAAATTAAAGGATTAATGCCCTGGGCAGCTTGATATGAGACACAGCTAGTCACGAATGAAAGATATGCTAGGGAATTAGCTACTTCAAAACCTTTGAAGTGTTACAGGTTTAAGTGCAAATGTAAGCACTGAAAATGCTTTTATATAATCACATCAACAGCTCACACTTGCTCCAATTCTGCTCTGCTTTATAAGCATAAGCTCATCACCATGATGCTCTGTTCTGCTCCCATGCTATTGTCAGTTTAATTGTTAACCTTCTAGGCTTAAAAGCTCTGAAACAAAATAATAGTGCCTCAGAAAAACGTTCACCATCATTTTCAGTGAGAATGTGATCTCCCCTTGGTTTAGTCATTCAGAGCAAGCAGGCAATTTGCCATACTAGAAAGATATGCCAGGTTTCAAAACAACTGCTTGCTGCAAATAGATCAAGGCAGGAGACAGTGAAGACACTTCAGTGAAAAGGGATCCCATTCCCTGCTGCTGAATGGAGAGAACACAGCTTTACCCAGAAAAGAATGTATATGGCAGAGCAGAGTTGGTGTCCAACTTCAGCTCTTCAGGCATTGGCCTTGATCATACAGACCTTCTGTAAAACCAAGCTAAAATCCAGGACGGATCAGCAATGCTACAAAAAACACAAACTGGGATGGAGAGGGAATTCATATGCCTCAAATAGCATTCAAGCCTTAGCCCCGAAGAACCAGGACACTCAGTTTTCCCTGGCATTAATCCTACACCACATTACTTGCCCTATTTCCTGTGACCAGTTTTTGCAGTAGGCAGAAGGCTGTGACAACCCCATCCAGGGCTGATGCAATCACTTCACCAACATTCTGGCTTTAGCATCCTTCCCGCTCTGCTAAATATTGGTCAGTCTTTGGGGGGAAAAAAAAGTAAACTCACCTGTGCTGTTGAAGAAGTGTTCCAGTGCTGCGTTAGCAGAGACCAAGCAGCTACAGAGCAGATGACAAGACCAACCGCACTAACAACAGAGTTAGAGCTGGTTTTGGAGTGTTGCAATTTTGCTTAGATTGGGGCTGGGCAGCCGTCATTGCACAGCACCGGCTCTCAGAGCACCGTCAGCCTCGCTGCTATCTTGCTCTGCGCAGGCAGAGAAGGTTGCCACAGGGGCAACTGCTCTTCAGTGGGTGGGGCTGCAGAAGCAGCAGTTTGGCTCAGCAGGTTTAGCTGTTGGCAGGGCTGTGTGGCCTCCGCAGAAAGTGAAACTGCAGCCACTCTGAGATCACAAGAGGTTGGGCAAGGAAGAATTAAGAAGAGGTGGCACGTGTCCCAGCAAACAGCAAAAAGGAAAATCCTCTCACGCAGTAACAGGCCCCTGACAAGTAACTGCACTCAATATATATCAGGGATGAGAAGAATGAGACACGTAGTATCTGGTAATGCTTGATTTACACAGGCTACAAAGTTAACAAGCTGCCTTGCTAAGCAAACAGCCTCATTCATCTACTAAGCCAAAAGCAACAGCTCTGCTCTTCTGTACGTGAGGCAGCTAGCACAAGCATGCCCACCCTGCGACGTATCAGAAAAGGCTTCTAGCCAAGGAAGCCAAGAGCCCGTCATCACAGCGCTGTCAGGACCTGTAAACATTAAGAATCAGCTTGTCTGTAGGAACACAGCACTCTGGCTTTCTCTTTCTTGGGATGGTTCAGACAGTTTCTGCAGAAGTTTTCTAGCTGTTTTTGCAATGTTGGGGTGATGAATGCAGTATGTCCTTTTACATCATGTATGGAGTGTCTGGTTTTCCAAAGCAAAGCACTAAAGCTACTCAGAGCAGCACATCTGAGTAAACTAAAACCTCAAGTAACAGCAACAACCACTCATCCTCGACTGAGCTACTTAGTAGGAACCAATTTATGCAAGTTCCCCCTCCATCCACCTACCCAGCCAGGTCCTGTTAATTGCAATGCTGCATAATGTAGCAGGAAATACTTTTAACCAACAGAGGTGAGCTTACTCCGCAAAGTATTTGTAACGATGGAAGCAATTTAGACAAAAGAAGTTGCACAAGTCCTTCCCAGAGAACTCCTCTCCTGTTAAAGGCTAGTTACAAACAGTAGTTTTTGGTGCAGAAAAACTACGCTATGTCTTGAAATAAAAAAACCAAGTGAACTCAGGCTAGTTTTCCTCACAAAGTTTAGTGGATGTTTCAGAAAGGTTATTAGACTCTTCATATATCTATGTATAAGGTAGCTCGCAGGTACTTTATGAACGTCAACAGCATGTTAAAGACCAGACACAGTGCTTCCTCAAGCCTCTTTAAAACAGCCTCTCAGAGGCAGATTCCAGCCGCTCGCCCGCTCTGGCGATGCCATCTTTGGTGGGCATCAAGTCTTAAAATGGTCAAATATTTGGAGTTGAGCTCTTCTTTTCACTCCAACCCTGTGTTTCAAATTACAGACTCTCTTCCCTAATAAGCCTTCAGACCCACAATGGAACACACGTATTCTTCCACAGCCTCTCCTCCTCAGGACTAACATGCGCTCACAGGCACAGCACCAAGATCAGCACATCATGCTGACATAATGGTTCTGTCCACCAACCCAATCCATGATATCTCATCCATCCATCCCACATGCCTAAGCACACTTCCTAGTGTGTTGCAGAAAGGATTGTTTCATAACAGAGATGTTGGACTGGAGACTTTCCTTCCTTAAAGGACAAATGGTAGTACAGTATCTCAGGACCTTCCTTGTCTCTCTCAAGAAGTAGAGGAAGCCAGCCTGAGTGCCAGTAATCTGAATCCATAAAGAAGCTGGGATCAGCTTTTTAGAAGACTCACTCACTGCAAATCATTATGGTCTTGGCATGAGGCACTGTTAGTCCATCTTCCTAGGGTCAGTCTATTTATACCAGAACTCTAAAGCAATTCTTTTGTACTTTATCCAAAACTACCTTGAGGACACTTTCTCCTTGGTATTTTGAAGACAGCAGCATTAGAAAGCTATGTAGGTTAAACAACAACTACCGCTGGCTTGCAACCTCCGCATTATCAACAGCACAGTTTTCCCCTATCCCCTCAACTGCTGTGTCCATTTCCTTTTCACCTTTACTCACAGTCTGTAGCCTTACTGGGCAAAAACCATGTTCCAAGTCAGGACAAGACAACTTTGGTTGGATATAGTTCATTTACTGGAGATGTAACTCCTTTTAACATCTGTACGTTAAGCAATTTGCTCACTTTCCCAGCACGCTAGTTGTACAACAGAAGTTTTCTCTGAACACATACCCCATACATGGCAAAATGCTTCCACACAGGCATACAAGTGCCTGTACTGCAGAGTAAGCAGCATTATATGGCATAAGGAGGCTTACAAAGTGGACCACAGAGCCAGAGAGAAGCCGTGGTAAAGTATGCACAGTGAGCTTCCTGAACAGGCCAGGAAGCCAGCAACTGAAGCTACTGCCCCATAAAGCAGGATGGAGCCCTGAGTCTAATATCCCACAATTGAACTGACAGCTCTGCATCTCAGCTAAGCACTGCGAAACTTAGTCAGAGTCCCTTCCCATGTCCCCTGTTTGCAGCTGCAGCATTGACCTTCTTTACATCTCTCCCCTTTGCTCCCCTTTAACTTCCTGCTGGTCTAGAGTATTTGGTTGTAGCCAGCTGGTGAAGCGCTATTTTCCAGAAGCAACTTTAAGCTCTGTATTCAAGCAAGTATTTACAGGCAGCTGTTGCAAACCTAGAAGTCTGACTTGATGAACTGGGGTTGCAGGTAGAATTCAGCATCTGAATCATGCCCCAAAACAGGCTGTCACATGCTCAGATGACAGTCTGCTCAGCGAGCAGCCCAACCGTTTGTCAGTGGCTCTCAAGTCAGCAATACGTACTAATGAACTGCAGACATCACTTGTTTTCAATGCAGAAGTTGTGGACAGGGTATAGTGGGGATGTAACTGCTGATGAAGATCAGATGTGTCAAGTTCAGCTTTGAGACATAGATCTGCACTCCAGATAGATTCTTTGGGAGGAAATAGCAAAACAGCTGTGGTTTGGCGGTTAGGTCTGAGCTGAGACAGCACCTGTACATGGCTTTATAGGAGCAGAATGATCCATACACTTCCCTTCTTCCTTCGAGATGTGACAGCAGGGGCACAGAGGAACGCAGTCACTGCGGACCTAGAGCCTGGAGAAAAGCTAGTAAATTATTGTAATTATGCCTTTATGTACAGCCTTATTCCCACTCCAAATGCTGTGCACACCACCAGCAATCAGCACAGCCATTCTGGAGTGCAGGCTGTTTACAGCTGATGCACTGGTTTGAGCAGCTTAAGGGAGGTTATAGCACTCCAGCTACAACGTGTTCCACCAGCATAGCAAGTTCTCCGCATGCTTCAGCATGCAGATACCCATTTAGAAAACACAGCAGCACCAGCTCAAAGGTCTTCCAGATCAGGCAAGGCGTTCTTCCCAGGAAGATATTGTTCCCCAAGCTGTTTCACTGCCCTGTGCTACAGACATTTGCCCCAGCTTACAAGAGAAGCAGAAGCAAGCAGCAATTATTTTGACAGCCACTACCCTGCAAAAGCCATTCAACAGATGTAATAAACTGTTCAGCATCCATGTTTGAAAAATAAAGTCAGCACCGTACCAAGTTGCCATGCCTGCCTAATGCTTCTCTCTCCTTCCCTCCAGCACTGGAGTCATAACATCCCAAGATAGGTTGCATTTAGAAAGGCATTTCCTCCACAATTAAGCCACCATAAATTTTAAATAGTCAATGGTTATATTCAGAGCTATTTGCATTAAAGAAGCCCACATAATCCATAATAAGCCACCCTCTTGCACAAGAAACCCTGCTTTTAGTTATATCCCCACTTACTAATTTGCAGCCTACACAGCCTACCATCCATCCCTCATGTCTGTTTAAGTATCTCAGTTCATTAGTTTTGTCTGATAATCAGTAGAAGTGGATGGGAGCAAGGGGTGGAAAGAATGAAGCTTGATTTTTCTACCTCTGTCCAGTTTCTGTTGCTGTACTGAAAGGGCTTTTTTGCTATAACTGCAGGATTAGCTGACAAAAGCCAAAGGTTTTGGTTTGTCACCAACCTTTCCCCTGGAAACAGTTAATAACCAATCACTGTGGTTTAATGCTAACAGCAGCTGCATTAGAAGAAATCCATGTGAGCTCATCAGTTACCAAAATTCCCCTTCTGTCTACTTCCTAGGTGAAAGCAGGGCAAAGCAAAGACAGTTGTGCTGCTGCACCCTGTGCTATCCTCTCCTAATTCACAGGATGCCAGCCTGCTATTTTAGCTACCCTTTGCCTAGAAGCAAATTGTTAGAAAGCCTCTCATACACTATGTTTTTGAAGAAATATAGGAAACAACATGGTGGGGCTTATCATAGGCTATGAGTAAAACTGTGGTATCCCAATTGCTGGAAGTGCTAGTTTACAAGTCCTAGTGTGTTTGGTTTCTTCTCTGGAATAGCTGCAGTGTCGCTTTCAGTGGGCAGAATAGGGCAATGCACACCTCCATCAACACAGAGCACTCATCAAGACTTGAATGAAGTCACCTAATACACACCAAGTGCTAACAGTTGCATGAGAAAATGAACTGAGCCCTCACTGTATTAGATTCACCTAAATTTGGACATTACAGACCTGAAAAGCAGCGCTTTCTCAGATACCTCGAAAACACAAGGTACACAGCAGATTGCAAGGATTTCAATCCCTCCTCCTAAAAGTAAAGGTCCTCTCCCTACAGGAGACATGTAGAATCCAGCAGGATTCCTTCTCTCAGGAAAACCATTTGCAGTTTGAGCTATTTTAATATTAAGGTTGCCCAGCTACTGCCTCCTCCTTTCTCTCTTTGTTTAAAGATGTCAAAAGCACTGCTAACAGTAAAGCAAAAATCCCCACAACAGAGCAGCTGCCAAGCACCAGATTACTCAGCCTGCTGCCCTCAAATAGGTTTATTCTGTCTGAAGCACACGTATCTACATCAAATACATTATGCCAGAGGGGAAGTTGTGCAAGTGTCTGGTACTACTCATCAGCATCACAGAAAAAGCACAGCTGAAATCTGGGCCACGTACTAGAAACAAATAATTCTTGGTCCATTACAACAGTGTCTCCCTGCTCCCTCCAAGCAGAGCATCACAGTCTTACAGCTCCACAAACAGAACAGCGTTCTCGGCAAAAGAACAGCAGAACAGCACATTCAGTCACAGCAAAACTGGGGCCTTAAGGTGCAGAACTGAAGTTATATTACACTCCTGCTTCATTGCCACTCCGCTTGAGAAGCTTCAGCACATCACTCCCTTGGATCTCTATTTCTTGCATTTAGATGGGCAGCATTAGCACCACCAACCTATCACACAGGGTATGAGAAAACACTTTTTGTATGCGTGGAAGGTTAATGAAAGTGTTGCACACTTCTCATTGCTGTATCACAGGGAGAGAATTGTGGCAAAAGGTAAACAAGAGGACCAGGGAGGATGCCCCACAAATTGCCCGCTACCAAGGAGGAAATTCCAAGGCCCAGCACACTTGATATCCAGTAGGACAACATTCGGCTCCTCCTCAAGAAAAGCTACTCCGTCCCTGATATTTAAAGAAGCACAAGTTAACTTTTTCTCCTGCAGTCTTAAAATATATTTACATTCGCATCCTTAGCAACTCAGTTGGCATCCTTTTCTTCACATCCAGTAATCAAGCTCCAGCTCCAAGTTCATTCCTTTCATCCTCCTTTTTACAGTCTGCACTTAGTCACTGTGTTGACCTCTACTGTCACAGCAATTCCACCACAGTCAAAAGGATGGACGTGGAAAGGCTTCCATCCAACTCTGTGTGGTTGGTGCTACTCTTCAGGGAGGAAGTACGCAAGCCCCACAGTCAGACGCTAATGAGTTTCCTGACTGAATCTTTTCCACCTGGTCAGATACTATGACAATCAAATCATGAGACAGAAGAAAATTCATTCTATAACCCTGGAGCTTAATGCAGTTAAGGAGCTCTGCATAGCTACTGTGGCTTTCTACACGTGACTAGTGCTCTAGCATAACCCAGTCTATGCAGAGCTTTAAGTTAGAAATAAAGGGTAGAGGAAGATGCAGTGTAAAAAGCACAACTTCTTCCCAAGTTTTTTCCTTCCACCAGCTCAAAAGCTGCTGCCAGCAGTACCTTGTCACCAGCAGCCTGCTTCAACCTTTACAGTAGATTCCCTCCACCCTTGCACCACCAGCCCCTTTGACCTATCATGATAGTCATGTCCTCTCTAGAGAGGAGCTGACATCAAAAAAACAAATGTCAAGCCTACAAGCACTGCAGTTCAGTAGCTATTGATTTATCTCTTTTCTTACTGAACATCATATAAATGAGCAATATAATAACAGAATTGGTTCACATGCCTTTTCGTCTTACCTTGCCACATGGAAAAAACATCAACATTCCTCTATAATGTTTACCCAAATCTCTTCATCCCAAGCTTGTTAAGTGTTGAAAAAGGACTGAACCTACATCCTCATGTACAGACCCAGTAGATCTTTCACAGCTTAAGCTATAGATTCAGGTCTTTCCTGTCCTGAGGTCTGTGGAGACTGAGGGTGTCACCACCGTAGACAAAAAACCTCACAAGAGGAGACAGTTGAGTCACTGAGGAAGTGATTTTTTTTTTTTAATACTGTTTAGGAAACCATTCTGTTCACTTAGTAAAAGGATGTTTTCACAAGTCAACACCCCTGTACATACATCCGAAACGGGAGCTTATCACACAATCATGACAGGTTCTTTAAATCAAATTTAGGCCTGTGACACTGTTCAATGTCTCCAGCAGCTGCCTATATGCAAAAAAAAAAGCTTTTTGTGGCCTCCCTCAGCAAGGCTGGTAGTTTAAGTAGGGTCAGGCAGACACGGCAGGCCTGGCTCCTACCATCTTCTAGGGGCAGGCATGGCTTCTACCATCTTCTAGGAGTCATTTCCTGTAGATTGTACTCTCAGATGAGATCTGTATAACCTGTCCTCCAGACACTTTTTGTAACGTGCTAAATAATGACTGCAACATCTTTTCTTCCAGGTCCAGACCACTACCCAAGCAGCCACGGCCTAAGTTTAGGAATTCCGCACTCCCCAAAGTCACCTGCTACATGAGCAATGCTGCGTGAATGTCAATGAGGACAGGCACACTTCAGCATCCCCCTTGGAAACATTTCTCCCAAAGCATGCGACTTATCCACATCAGCCCTTTGCAAGTGCTGCACCTTACAGGAACAGGGCTCTTCTTTTTCAGTGGAAAAGATGAAAGCCAGAAGCTGGATGTTCACACAAACCTTATGATCCAGGCAAGTCTTTGAAGGCAGGAAGGCTAGGGAGGGCAGGGTGGACTGGGAAAATCAACACTGTCTGGCTAGAGGATACAGATTGCTTCACTACCACCATGAAGAGTTTCCAAGAGTTCTGTTCTCCTCAGCTCCCTCCCCTTGCTGTGCTCCACCTTGAGCTACACAGCTGGCACTATTGTGACAGCATTAGCTACACACTGCAGCTTATAATCAGCTGAAAGAAAAACAGTCTGCATGAACACGGTGCATCAACATCTGCCACCCTCTTTCCCATGTACAGCCTCACCTGGAGCTCAGCTTCATCTGTCCCTCCCACCCAAAAAGAACAGTCACGGATATTCCCAGGCAAGAATGGATCTGCATGTTAACTCAGAGCAAGCAGGGTTCATGAGCTTCCAACCTCCAGATTTGGTTCAAAGGAACACAGAATTACCTTCAAGATAAAAACAGTTTTATTATCAAAATTAACTAGGTATTTTGCTTTGAAATACAGTTTCTTCGCCTGCATCAAAGGGCTGTTAATTTTAGTCTTGTAGCAAAAAAGCAAACGAAATTAAAGCAGCATCTGCTTGGAAGAGATGAATGCAAGATAAAAGGTGTCTGTGACAGAAAGCTGGCAGCAGCCTTATGTTTTCTATTCAAGTTTGATCTGGGAGCAACAAGAGCCCTTAAAACATAACAAAAGCTGTGGAAAAACCCTTTCCAAATGCGACAACATAGCCGGAAGATGCAATTTCTCTTCTCCAATTGCTGCAACAGTCAGTTGAGGTAAAGAGTCCAGACATATCCAAACTTGCTACTCCTGTGTAATCGAGCACCTTGGTTTGCTCAAGTCCACGATATCCCTCCTTCAGCCTTCAATTCCCTCTTCCCCTCCAAGTCTCCAGAGGAAAAGCAATTTTCTAGGGATCTCCCTTAGCAAAAAGGAAATACATGGCAGAACACTTCCAGGCATATTTGTCTTGCAATCCTGGCAGTTTGATTACCGGCTATACCGATTACCACATACACATTTATCATTTTACTTTAGTCCAGGTTTTAAGCACTGGAAGCACAGATCTCATCCTTCCACTGATTAACAGCCAATATGGGAAGCTACTTCCATCTTCCCTTTAAGCTGTCTGAAACTACCAAAGAGAAGGCAGCACAGTGCACTCCTCCTGACCCAACCCATTGTCAGTCTCTAAAAAGCTGTGTTCACCTCTCACTTCTGAAGCAGCTGCCAGCAGCTATGTAACTCAAACTTCGGTTATATGAGCAAAAACCAAAAGAGCCAGATAAACATGCACCAGGCCAGTGCCGAGACATTTGTCAACATTCAGCAAACCACTCCACCAGTTTGCTTAGTAAGGTAAGCCCTCCACATCCAGGAATGCACACAAGCAACAAGCCATCTGACAGCACCCTGCAATAAAGTGCTGAACTAAGAGGATATTCCTGGCAGACAGATTACACAAGAGACAACTCACGCTGCCAGCTTTACTGGAACATACACTGCAACTCCCCAAAGCAGAGCATGCTGGGAGGACGCCTCACTAGACTTTTGACTTGTCATTAGCCAAAAAAGTTTAATGACATGGTTGGACTCTGTGTTTAAATATAATTGACCTGGGACATACCATAATTAGGAAGAGAGACACTCTACATCTCAATGAAGCCTACAGCTGGGCACACTCTCAGCATGATGACATGTTTTGCTTCCACCATTCCCTGGAAGAGTCCTTGGAAATTGCTACGGTTGGTTGAGATAGGCAGGGTGACCCAAAAGCTTCAGCTGGGTTTTTACATCATCCAGCAAAAGGCTTCACATAACACAGCACAATTTCCAAAAGCCTTTCTAGCCTGACTGCTTGAAGTTTTATCCCTATACAAGTGCAACTAGACAAATCAGATTTGGAAGTGCAGAGTGCACCAAAATGAAATGGATTAAAGCGCATTACACGAACTGTGGTTGCAGGAATATACGTGCTGCCTTTAGAGGACATCTGCACTGTAAGGTGGCCAGATATTCAAGAGCAACCTTTTCCTGGAAATAACAGTTGTGGTAACGCAGAAAAATGGGGTTTTTTGCCAAAAAACATGACCAAGACATGCACCTACAGCACTGTCCACAGTTGCTTCACTACTCCTCAGTGTCCGGAGTGGAATTTGTCCCTTAGTCTTACTGGGGCACACTCCAAAAATGCATTCCTAAGCAACAGCTTCACTAACTTAAGCTCTGTAAATCAAATGATATTTTAAGTGGCTTCCTTATCACATCCTGTGTGCCAACATGAAGCCGCACATCAATCATTTAGTTTGAGAAACAAAGCTAATCTGTATGATTAGGCCCAACACTGCTAATTTACATAGTGATAGTACCTCTCCACTGGAAAAAAGTGAGTATGAAGTAACAGTTCGCATCAGTTGCCTCAGCAAATGCAACTGGAACAACTGGTTAGGAGACAGTCATGCTCTGAACCGTGTAGAATGATATATTGCTGAAGAGACAGGATATACTGGCTGAAGTGACAGATACTTACAGGTTTTTTGATGGTAAATAGCTTTAAGTGTCATCTTTTCAGACATCATCTGAAAGCATAGAGATTTTTTTATTCTGGGCCACTTCAGCATAATTATCCAGACTCAATTTTAAGTCTTGTATGGAGTCCAGCCACAAAAATATTTCTCCCAAATCATGCATTTCCAAAAAGCCTCCCAACTCAGCACCAAGAGTTACATCAAAAGGCATGATGCTGGACCATGGAAAGGTTGCAATTAGAACCATCCATGACAACTTCAACATCATGTTGAGGAAGGAGACTGGAAGGATAGTTTGTGTAAAGGAAATGGGATCTCCTCCTTTAGGTATCAACCCTATTTTCAAGGCAGATGACCACACCAGAGATGGCTTTTATCCCATCTGTTTCCACCTTCCAAATGCCGTGACACCACCACAGACGCCTGAGTAAGCAGTTTGAAAAACATGCACGTTCATCATCTCTTCCTTCCCTCCCCAGGGCTTCTCAGCAGACTAAACTGTGGGTTTCCTCTCCAAAACAGTAGAATTCCAGTACCTGTAATTAAGCCAACAGCTTTCTGCTGTGACTATTTCAGATCTTGTCATCTGAGTTCCTTCTGTTAAGGTTACCCACTCAGAAACCTCTCCAATGTAAGAGACAAGAAACAGCACAGTAGCCAGTGATAGGACAAATTCTTTAAATGTAAGTAACCCTGAGTTGTCTTATCTAGGCATTGAACAGCTGCCGGTACTTTTGCAGTTCAAAGGCAAGACAAAAGCTGTACAGTCAACCTATCCTCCCAACATACCACAGCCAACATAGGTCCTCATAAGTCAACATGCCTTCTAAATAAGTGTTTAATATAAACATTTGTACAGTCACTTAATTCCTGGTGAACCAAGCTATTTGATGTGGGCCACAGAAAGCTCCCATGACATCAATGGAAAGTTTCCAATTAGGAAACCAACTTTGAAACACATTAACAGAACTTAAGAAAGAGAGAGGGGAAGAAACCTTCTAGAAACAGTCAAAAGATCTGTTCTTAAGAAAGATTCACTCCATGTACTTCAAAACAAACAGAAAAGATAAGCTGCCTTGCTTTTTCAGAGTCTACCGAGAATTGTAGAGATAAGCACAGCTGTGTTAGCTGCTCCCTTCAGTATGTAAGCTTCTGTTTTTTCTAAGGTTGGTCAGTCTTAGACAAAGCACATTATTACAGATGCTACTGAAGCCCTTACTCCTCCTTTGGAGGAGGCTGGATGGCTTTGCCAAAATTTACTGTGTGTAATCATCAGTTTGAAAGCAATGAGAAGGCCACTGCCACCCAGATTCAGTGCACCACAACCTCCTGAACATGGAACAAATGCAAACAGTCTAGAGTATCCAATTCCTGGACTATCAAGCAAAACACATCCAACAACATTCTCCCTCCTTAAAACCCTCAGAAAAAACACACTTTACCTTGCAGTTTTATTTCTATAGTCAACTCATTACACTACTAATTCTCAATGAAAGTACAAGATGACGTGATGCTACACACGTCTCCCCTACAGCTAATCCCAATGGTTTGATGACACCATAGGAAGATTTGAAAAAGTTGGCTACAGAGATAGTCACCCTGGAGAAATGCATCTAGGCATGGACTCGCTGGACTGTGCGGCATTTCTACCAGGCTTGCAAGCAAAGAGGGGTTGCAAAGCCACCTCTTTCCCTGCTGCCAGCCTGCCACCTGCTGGGACATCTGCTCTGTCCTTTCAGGCCTAAGGACAGGACTGCCATTTCGTACCTATTCAGCACCACAGCCCTGGGCCAAACACAATTTCCATGACAAGACTGCTTTGTGACTGTCTTAAACAGGCCAAGAGAAGATGCAAAAGTATTGTGAATACTGCATTAGCACAAAAGCCATCTCAACGGTAAAATCACTGATGAGCCTTCTGCTGCACTGTTTTGCACCTTGAAATGGAGATTCCTCTGAGGCCAAGTGTTCTTTCAATAACAGTCTCAACTGGGGATTGGTTGACGTTTTTTGTAAAGTTTGAAGGCAGCCTAATCCAAATAGCATAAGATGTCTCCAAACAAGTATCCTATGATTCCCCCTCACTCTAATGACCACAAGCTTGAAAATCATTCTCCTATCTCAAATACACAGGGCAATTTGTCATCAGTCTTTATACACAGTCTACAGCACACAGGTCCCCAGTGTCCACTAAGGTCTTACCTGCTTCAAGAAGTCTCTTCCCACTTAGAGGTTTAACTGCCATTTGATTCCTCTTTCTTACCACAAACAGCAAAACCAGTAACATCCATCCTTCCCCTGAAGGATGCAATGTACAGTCAATAGAAATTCTAATTAACCCCACTGTTAATGTGCTGCCACATGGTTGTGCCCGCAGCAGCCAGCTGAGCTGTTCTGCCTACAGGGACCTGGCTGGGAAAGGACCACCAGCACGTACTAACAGCCACATCCCTACATCACAGGACAAAGATTGAAGGCACCTCATAAGTCACAGCCAAATTCAGTTTTGGAGAAGATGCATACAGCAGAAAGTCCTTATAGAAAAAAAACCCCACGATGTATGTATGCAAGTACAGCTAGCAGCAAAGATTCTCCTGTTCTGAAACTAATAAGCTCAGTAAAGCAGCAGAATGACTGGAGTTCCTTGTAGGCAAACATCTGGACAGATCTGCCATCCTGGAGTGACAGTGCATACTTGGCAAATTTCCCCTAGTAAACAGCGCGCTGCTCTGGCTGTGGAGCAAGCTGAAGGGTAGTTGCACAATCGCAGCCTGCCTGCAGATGTGGGTTATTGCTCCTTCCAGGCTCTCTCTAGGCAGGTGTCCCCTCCCACTTAAAGTGTTGACACAAAGCTGTGCCTCTTGCAAATCCAGTTCAGTGTCCACACACCAGGCTTTATCTGATTACTCAGATAAAGCCTCGGGATTTAATGTTATTCATGCCAAAAGCGCAGATTTTGGCCTGTGTGGGCATATATGACCTGCTCCTTCAATAATCTCACTGGAAGGCAGCATCTTAGAGCTGCTTGGCATGCCTCATACCCAGAGGATCAAAAGCACATGAGGAACACCAGTACCCCAATGAAACATGAGAGATTCAGCTGGGGAACATGTAGGGTAAACCTTCCAGGAAAGCTCTCAGATCCTTCAAAAGCTGCTGCTTCTTGCAAACAGAGTTAAGAAAGTTAAACTACTTCCCAGATTGTTGGTCCTTGAGTCAAGTTGGTCCTCGACTCTATCTCAGAGTCAAGTAATTAAGGTAGATATCAAGAATTAACTGTGGTATCCAAACTTCAGGATGGACCTCAGCCACTGAAATGGACCCATATTAATAAACACGAGACACACACCTTATCCTTTCTTCTCCCCATCCCAGTATACAGCAAGTCCAACACAAAAGTTGGAAAACCAGTAGTGCATTTTCACCATTACCCAAGCCCATAGCCACTTCACAGCAGATTAGCTGCCCCTTTTTAACTTCTACATAGCAGCTGTACATTGGCAAGACAGTGTGCTGCATACCTAATCTTACAGTAATATTCTGCTGGAATCACTGTCATGTGTGCAGCCCTTATGCCCTTTTCCTCTTAGGCTGCAAACTAAACTATGCTAGCAAGGTCCAAGAGATGCATGTGTTGCAATCAACACCAGAGTCAAATCTGAGGCTGAAACCACTTATGACTGCCTGACTGATCCTTGTTGCAAGAGGGACACACAGCACTCCAAAAAAGCTGCAAGGTAAGAGGGAGGAAAGCAATGCCCTGGCTCACAAAAAAAAAAAAAAGAAATGTGTTCATTAAATTGATTCACTCTGGCTCTATTTCATTCCAGCTGGAAGTGTGTAACATGCCACATGGAAAACCCCTGAACACTAGTAGTGAAGCTGCATGGGACACCAGGCAAGGAAGCCAAGCGTTCAAGCCAGCAGTGCAGAACCTTGACAGCCAGCTGTAGAGTAACAAACCAGTACAGCCTGCTCATGCCTATCATATAACCCCAGAACAGAAAGTCCAAGCGACTCGATTTCCTGCCTGCAGGAGCCGAGCCAGGTACTTTCTGGATTCACACAGGCCCCAAACCTCTTTTCGGCAGAAGTGTCAACAGGTTTTTTCTGCAGCTGTTCAACAGCTCACAGGAACTAGGGCAAATGCTAGCACTCCTAGTTCAGCTTACCCCTTAACAGCTGGTTCACAAAGGTTTGGCTATCTCTTTACATGGGCACCACTTGAAACTTGCAAGTCCCCTGCGATTAGTATGGAAGAAGGCAATCCCACCCCTTATTGCCCAGGTTCAATAACATGACCAGTTTAGCCTTTATTTAAATAACATGGAGAGATTGCCTATCAAGGAGATCAGCCCCCATGTAGAACTGCTGACAAGCCAGCACTAACCCCACCCATTACACATACCCAGTGTCCCAATTGCTCCATAGTGTGGACCAAAGACTACTGTTTGGAAGCCTTTCAAGGATCATTATTCTCCTCTCACTGAGAAGCAATGCTGCTTTCCCTGCAGCACAGCTCAGGAGGCTACACCACTTCAGACACAGGGATCCTGAAGCACCGTATAACAATGAGTTAGAGCATCCAGGTAAGAACTGCACTTTGGCAAACTCCACAAGTTCCTTCAAGCCTACAAGTCGTTGTTGGAATCCAGGCATTTTTCACATCTCTACTTACTGTAGAGTTCAACTTCCTAAAGGCCATTCAAACCAGAAGTTATCCACAGCAACCTTCTCCAAAGTTTAAACTAAGGATTTCTAAACATCTGAGACCAATGCAGCTTTCTAATGAAGAGAACAGCTTGGCCTTACCCCTCACTTGCTTTTCTTGGCTGTTCACCATCTGTGGCTCACGTTCTTAAGAACTAAGTTGTTTCTGCAGTTTTTGTGCAACCAAGTGCCTTTGTACATTTATGGTGTCAAGGCCCCATCTGGGATCTCCTCAGGACAGATTCCTGATTTGATAACATACCAGTTATCCAAAGAAAGCAGTTTGAAACTGCTTTCAACACAGCTGCTCCAACTTACAAGTTTCATCAAATTCCCCTTCCAGGCTAAAAGAAAAAGCCCATGTTTGGTAACTCCATTCAGACATTAAGACTTTCTGCCTCAAAACTCTCAAAAGTTGTTGCTCTCCCTTTGAAATCAAGCAGACGATTGTGGGATTTGTCTTTTTTTTTTTTTAGTACAAAGCTTTCTCCTCCCAGCGAAAGTTTTGCAGGTTAGAAGACTACTATACACTGGCAGCGCTGCTTCAGTTTGAAGCCTGTCTTCAAAAAAAATCAAAACAAACAGAGCCATAAGACAAGAAAAAGTTTGTGGACTAGACTTTCCAAGGTGAAGGAAAAAAGATAAGGTGGCTATTTCTCTATTAAGATCAGAAAAAGCTGCTAATCCAAAAGTCTTTGAAGCTGAAGTTCAATGCTGCTTAAGCACAACACATAAAACCAGAAGGGAGGATGGCAAGACATCTACCACATGAATGAAACGCTAGAAAACGGATGGCATGCTAAGCCCCCCCACCCCTAGCTGTGGCATTTCCACCTTTTCCACCCTTGCTTCTTAAGCCTTTTCTATTCCAACTACTTTGATGAGCCACAGGATAGAGCCCGTTAAATAAAACCTGGTATTTGCACTTATCCCTGCCAAAGGTGATCAGACAAGAAAAGTATTAGCTTTATTTTCTCCCTTCGTAAGTTTATGGTAGATACTGATGTGTTACTAAAGCAAAAAAGCAGAGTTAGTGAAGCAAGGCCACACATCAAGTCAGATGTATAGAAAGGATTAGCCCACAGCTGTCCCTGGCTTGCAGCCCTGCACTCATCCCCATAAACCACACTCCCTGGGGCACACACAGGCACCATCTGGCCTGGAGAGCTCTGCACCTTAAATCCAATCCCAAGCATGACAACTTGTGACAAAAAGAACTGTCCCCAGCACTCATAAGCCAGCACCAAGCACTCATCTCACTAGCACTTGTATCTGCTCACCCCAGTGGTCCAGGCCCAGAGCTCAAACATGTAGTTAACACACTATGAAATTGATCTTCACCTACAATCTTCCCCAAGGAGCTTCTGCAAAGGCAGTACCCAGGCAGTGCATTGGGCTGGGACAGTTTAAGTTTTACCCAGTTTGAGCTCATCGGCAGGACATTACTCACAGTTCAGCTGACTGATCTGTCAGTACCCTTACTCACTGCCTTTACATGCCCCTTTCCTACTTCTTTTAAAGAGGTGACGCTGCTTTAGTAGTCCCTGGGGAAACACAGTTAAGAGCGGTATTTTTCTCCCCCGCCATGGGTTTGGTAACTAATGCTTTTAAGGCAGGTTTTCCCACACTCATGGCCATCCCCTGTAGCACCTACTCCATCTTTGCTAAGGGCAACTGCACTCATTCCCCCCTGCCCCTCAGCAATTACTTAATGGAGCAGTGGCAGCTGTAGCAGCTGCTCACATGGAGTAACTACAGTGAAGAATTTTTTGCTGCTCAGAGCAGTGTTGTAACTGGAAGTGAGTCAACACCTTGACATCAACCCATTCTGCGATGACCAGTGACTGCAGTTTGGTAACCTTGGTTCTCAGACACTTACTCACTTTTATTCTGCAGGCAATACACAGCTTTGTCTGGAAGCAACTGGTGTCTAACTGGTATCTTGTACCAGCTACTTCACTTGCTAAGTCACATCGCTTGCCTGCAAATATAAAGGCACAGTTCCACAGCCAGCCACATACATCAGCCTTAGGTAGAGTCAAGGTTAGGGAAACTCAAAAGAGAGCTTGTTAGCATAATGCATGCAGGTCTAGAAAGCTGTAACGCTACATCACTCTACTAGCTAACACACGTACAAACCTCCTTCCACAGGACATGAAGATAAGCACAGCCCAGCTGAGGTCACCTCATTCATACTCCCTGCCAACACCAGTTAATCCCCACTCCCCTTATCAACACAAGGCCTCAGTGACTCCAGGCTGTCACTACGTGTATACTACAGCCCAAAACCGCAAGCACAACTTGCACTGGCCTATCATGTGCCAATTCCAGTGTACTCGGTGGCACCAGCCACAAAATTTGAGTGAGACACAAATCTCAGACAACCACAGAGCATACTCCCTTTCACATCTTATATTCTTCAAAAACTGTATTGTGACTTTGAAGATTCACTGCCAGCACAGTTAGCACTCATTCAGAAAGCCTGGCATACGCAGTGTCTTGACTGGCTCACTAGCTACAGATTTTTATTTCCAGTAACTTCATGAATTCTTAATTAGGCTTCACAAGACAGTCTTGACAAGACAAGAAGCCCTTGCAGACTGCTTTCACTTGTTCCAAGGAAAGGAAATGGCCAGGAGAAAAAAAAAAAGACACCGGAGAGCAACAAGCAGAGCACATTTTCCACATGCAGCATCTAGCAGCAGCGAACTGGCTCCGTACAAACGCAGCACATCTCAGCTAGTCAGTTCCTGCAACACAAATCCACATCTCAGCATTACCTACCATAAGCTTACAAACTCCAGCCACACTATACTGCACTTTTGTGGACTCAAAAGCAGAGGAGAGAGGCTGCAAAAGCCTGCTGCTGATGGACTGCAACAATATGATGCTCCCCAGAGGAATACACTGCAGAAGTTCATTCCTTGTCTTCAAGGGAGTAGAAGAATAGATTGCTGCTTTATGTGTTCATCATCACAACTACCAAAAGCCCTGAGAGGGTCAGCAGCCAGATATCCTGACAGAGCTGGGAGGAGATGGGTGCAGTAGCCACTGGTTGGTCAGGGAAGACACTCCTCCACAAGCCAGTTATGTGCTGCCTGGCATCGCCATTCGCTTTGTAAACAGTAACACGGCTCCCTCACATTCCCAGTCGTTCCCTTATCAACTCACCACAGAAATATCCTTCCTCACAGGCTGGGATAACCACTTTGACCTGATCCGTCCTGCAGCCAGATCTCTTTTACTACAAGCCACTGGAAAGTGGTAATTCAGCAGTCAGCTTGCACCCAGCAAGACTAAGCTGCCTATACTACTGTGTTTCGCAGCGTGGAATCTGGTGTAGAAATCAGACACTAGAGGGGTGGGAAAAGCGAAGATTGCTTCTAGGACAGAAAGTTCATAACTTCATCCTGCATTGCTATCAGGAAAAACAGAGCTGGTCTTTCTCCAAGGTGGCAACTCCCATTTTTACAATCATTTTGTAAACTTCCTTATCTTGAGCAATGGCTCAGACAATTCACAGGTTTCTAATCAGGCACGGCCACCACCAGTCATCAGCCACACTGACCGCCCACATCGCAGTCGGGTAGTAAGAAGAACAAACAGCATACTTCAGCATGAGGCTACTGCAAGGAGAATCATCTCGTAGCAAGAGTTTAGGTACTTCAGATACAGGCTTATATATGCTCCCATCGTACTAGCATAGCTTGTGTAGTTAAAAAAAACAGGTATTAGGCCTGCTAAGAGACCACCACTGTAACCACAGACACTGAACACACAACCCGACTTCCTCAAGCAGTCGAACATCTCCGAACTGACATTATCAGCCTTTGCTTTCCCAACTCACCACGCCAGCCGGCATTCTGGCAGCCGCCCATCCTCACGGCATCCCCAACCACCCTCTGCAAAACGCCGCCACTTCTTCCAGGCCCTGCTCCTTCCTTCACCGACCCGTTAAACCCCCTCACTCTGTGACCCTGTGTCCCCCCCCTACCTGGGACGGTGCCCCAGGAGCAGGCACCGAGCTGCTCAGCAAGGCTGGCCTGGCGTTTGTTGGATTTATTTTTCAATTTTCTTTTTTAAGTTGGCAGGAGGGGAAGGGAGATCCTCGGGAAGGCGGCGAAGGCCGCGGCAACCGCTCGCCACCGCCCTGAGGGCAAAAAAAAACACCACCGCTCCAACCACCTCGCCCACCTCCTCTTACCTTTCCCAACCAGCCGTCCGGACCATGGCAGCGGCCGGGCCGGGCCCCGCTGCGCTGGCGGAGCTCAGAGAGGGCAAACTCCCGCCCTCTCCTCCTCCTCCGCCGCGGCGGCGGCGGGGACGGGCAGTACCCGCGGCTCCTCCCGGCGCGGCAAGCGGGGCCCGGCCCGTCACATGGCCCAAATAGAGCCCGGAGGCCTCTCCGCTCCGCCCCGGGCCCGCTCCCGCCCCGCTCCGCCCCGCGGCGGCCGCCGCGGGGCGGAGCGGGGCGGGAGCGGGCCCGGGGCGGTTCGTCCGTGTGGGGCGGGAAAAGGGCGGGAAAACGCCTTTGCCTCAGAGAGGCGGCTGGGCAGGGCGCGCAGCCGGCGGTGGTTTTTTTGGGTGAAAACGGGCTCATTTCATAAAACAGCTAAAAATAGCAGCGAGTTTTCCGGCTTTTTCATCGCTTTTTTTCAATGAATTGCATCCTCAGCGGCCTTATTCACCGCCACAGTGTTTCCTTATTCCCCAAACACTCCAGGGAATGTGTGCTTGTTTGTTGTTTTTTTTTTTTAAAATTGTTTGATTACCGAAAGAATCAGCGAGATACAATCCATTTCAGTCTTTTTTCACATTTGGACAGATTTAAGAGAGTAATGTCTCTTGGAGATTATTTTTCGGTGTTCCCAGACAACAAAAAAACACAAGAAAAAAGAGCCTGTTTGTGGCAACACCGCTTGGATCTATAATCCAGTGGATTGTTCAAAAATGAAGCAATCCCGTATTGCATGGGCTACCTCCAAAGACCACCTAAGAGCTGCGGGAAGCGGCATAAATGATTCAGGAGGTGGCAGCTTGCCATCTGAGTCAGTGTGGAATGAATGCCCCTGCTGAAATTACTGGGGTTTTTTTAACATTTTTTAACTTCTTTTTAACGTTGAGCCTTGACCGTTTGTCATCACTAATGGTCTTGGGGCGCGTGTGTAAAAAAATAAAAGGGGCAGGGTTCATTTCTGCGTCCTCATTTTTATGTTCCTGCCTCCAGAGGTCTTTGCTTTCATCTCAGCTGAACTTCATTTCCAGCGCAGGGCCTTAATTCTAACGAGGTTCAACCGTAAATGCGCGAGCGCGTTCTCCTTACCCACTTTTTAATTAGGCAGGATGCTCAGCCATTTTTCTCCCAGGAGAAAAACTCACAGGGAGTGTGGAGACGGTGAGGAAGGCGATTCCTGGGTGTACGCGTGTGCTGGACGTGTGGGGAGGCTGGCAGAGGGAGGTCTGCTCTGCCCGGAGCTGAACAGGCTTTTTGTCACGTTTCATGGGCCACACATTAATGTACAACTTAGTTACGCTGGTGCTTACAAAGAAAAAAATCCTGAGGCTGCATGTGGCATGGAAATGAAATTGCACGGTCCCCAGGAGCCATAAGCTTGGTCATTTCCTCAGCGAGGTGGTCACAGCAGGACATTCGGAGACATAGAATGAGACAGGGCCCAGTGAACCCACTGAACTGTCAGAAGTCAGAAGAAATTAATATAATGAAAAGGCTGCTGAATATTCCCCCTCTCCTCACCCCTTTCAAGCCATGCAGTCAAAAAAGTCCTGAAAGAGGACTTTGGCCAACGCAGAGAAATAAATTCTGCTCAACTCCATGGGACAATGCGTGCATATGAACTTGTTCATGTGTGCATTTGTGTTTTTGCAGGACTGGGACACTAATTTGTTAAGCATATTTTGAAGTCCTTGGGCTATAGTTGCTCTCTGGCAGCCCTTGTGATTCATTAAAAAAAAAATTCACATTAGATAGAATTTATTACTCTAGCTGACCAGAAACACCAGGGAGATTGTAGATACAGCACAGGGCTCTTTCACACCCTGCAAGGTAGAAGTAGAAGAAATTTTAGATTAAATAGATACACATTTGGGTAGCTTTTTGAAAACTAATTTATTTTGACCTGGTTCTATTCCCATTTAAGTAGTCCTACTCCCATTTAAGTAAATTTTCCCTATTAATTTTAGCAGAAGTACTTCAGCAATACCACCCCAAGCATGTTGTGCAAATCTCTCCCTTTTAGCTTTTCTTGCAGTTTACTGTTCAGTTCGTGGACAGTGGACGGTTAGCCAATCCTTCGGGACCCGTACTCGCCCAGAGACCCTGTAAATATTGCTTTTGGGGAGTGGAGGAAGTGCCAAGGTCCTGAGGAAAGCCCAAAATCTTGTTTGTGGAAACTCAAAAGCGGGTTCTCCCTGGTCTGCCTAGCCACAGCCCCCCAGGGTCAGCACAGCACGAGCACCTTCTGCAGCAGCAGAGACATGTCATCACCGAGCCCGAGAAAGTTATGAATGGTGTCTGAGAACTGTACAGGAAACTCAGCAGGCTTTCGTCTGCCTGCAAATTCAGCTGCTCTGCTGACTCCACCACAGCCCCGTTACCTGCCTCCCAGCACTGGTCACCAGTTATGACCCGTTATCTCTCACTGAGCACCTTACAGCACATGGTCATTGCCAGATGTGCGCTTTGTCCGAGTGCTACTCATAGCCTTGCATTTTCTTGTGCCCTGGTTCCCAGTGCAGGATTTCCTGCTCTAACAGTGATCCTTGTTCTTTACAGTGAGAGGGAGAAATGGGGTGGAGGAGGTATAAGAGCAGCAGGGAAGTTGGAGGAAACCAGACGTGACAAGTGCTGAAGCAGAGCTTTTCAGCTTTGTGGTGGCTCCTTGCCAGATGAGATCACAGCTCCTGCAGAATCTTGTCTCTTTTTATTTCCTTAATATCTGACTTTCTTGCTTCCTTAAGAAGCAGGAATTGCTATTCTTCAATCAACTGCTGCACCTCAAACAACAGCGCAAACAGTGGAAGAGGAGGTGACTGACAATTGCCAGTGTTTATGGTCTGCAATGGAATCCCTCTAAGCTTCTTTGGAAAACTAACTGGGGATGGAATCTGGATTGGGAGAGACTTCTTCAGCTCTCATCCTTGTGAATATTTTATGCTAACATTATTAAAAGGAAGATGGGAGGGGGAACGACTTGGCATGCCTCCTTTTTTTGTGGTCAGCATTCAGCGTTGTAGATTAGCTACGGGGTCTGGAAGTGGATGGGCACCCGCCTTGTGAAAAATGGGTCCCTTTTGAATGTCTGAAGTTAAGCACCTAAATCGTTCTTAACAGCACGCACTCTCAGGCTGGTACAGACTTTGTAGATGTATTTTATGCTTGACTGATAACAACCTTGCAGCAGTAGGGTGGCAGGCTGTATTAAAAAAAGGAGATCCTGCTGCTTTGCATTTGTGGGGTGTGTGTGTAAATACAGGCAGGCAGAAAACATGCAGCCTTCTAAGCCCTGGGGAGAGGAGGAGAAAGAGAGAGTAAACACTTTGCCCGGAAACATGTACGTGCTGCGTGCAGGCTCTGCCTGTGGGAATTAAGGGAGACAATGTAATAGATAGTGAACAATGAGCGTCTGTAATGTACAGCAACAAAGCCAAAGTAACCCAGTGTGCCGCAGAACAGAGAGAGAGACTGTTAAAACAGCAGCCTCATGAGGTAGAAATCCTGCCAAGCCTGCCTAGAGGACAATCAACAAGCCTCCCTCAGCTGGAAGATGGCTCGGTGTGGTGGAAAAGGGAGTAGAAGAGAGTGAGATGGAGGAAGAAAAAGAAGGCATTGCCCAGGGGCCCTTTGCAGGAAAAAAGAATACTAGTCATCTTCCTTTTAGTTAGTCTCTTGTGAATTCAGATTTCAGCACAGTCAATACAACACTTGGCACACTGCCACACAAGTAAATGAAGCTGTTGAATGAGACAAAACCCTTTATCCAAAACAAAGTAGAATCCAGATATCTTGCTTTACATTCATCAGGAGCGCAGGACCTTGCAGTGACGTCTCCTGTCACTGCTGCTTCACCTCTCCACTTCAGCATAGGGTGCTGGGTGTCAAGCAGCCTGCCTTAAAAAATGGAATATGTGTCACTCTGGAGCACTTGGATGCAGAAGATACTCTGCAAACTTTCAATTCTTTTCAGAGCAACCCTTTCAAAGGCAGCTGATTGCCCGGTTACCTCTGAGGTACATGTGCTACAGACGTGATCCCCTCTTAATGAGAGCACATGGCTGGAGCTCCCTCTTACAACCGCGATAACTCCTGGCTGACAGAACTGTCTGCGGTAAAACCTTCCTTTTTCTTATTGCACCGTACTACACACACATAGGAGGCTGTGCACCGACTCGCAGTCTGTGCATGAGAAACCACTGGGAGTGGGGAAGCAAAAAAAGGAGTTCCTTGCCTTTTTGATGGAGGGCCATGAATGGAAAATGGTAGCAACCAGGATAACAGAGGAATAGCAGCTGTGGAATAGCTCCCGGGAGAGCAGGCTGGCCACTGTGCCACGGGAGACCAGTGCTCATCCCTGCGCTGTGTGTGGTTCAAGGAAGAGCAGCAGAAGAGCTGTTGTCAGAGGCCCAGCTGCGCTGGTCTGTGTGTCTAGGAAAAGCTCCCTTTGCAGGACAGGGCTGGGAAAAGCGGTTCCCTGCAGCGTGAGGGAGCAGCACCCTCTGCTGCTGGCATGCTCATCTCGGGAGCACCTCTTCAGTTGCAGACGGGGAAGCACTTCCAGAGAAAAGCTCAGGAAAAGAAACGTCCCCCTGCAAGTCAAAACACAGCAGCTCGTGGGTGGTTTGTTTGTCAGACAGTTTGGTCATGTCAAAATACTGCTGTTGGGAAAGGAGATGCCAGGCAACGTCTGCTTGGAGCAGATAATAGCAGTAAGAACAGGCTCTGGCTTTGTGCTGAGGAGATTTTGACTGGTCCTGTTCCCAGCAAGTACTTTGGCTGGTATCGTTTGATAAACATGACTCGATACAACAAGGATGCTGCACGACAAAGCTCTCCATTCCTCCAGCAGCCTTCGTCAGGCCTCTTCCAAGTATTTCATATCTCTATGAGGCAGCTAATTAACTACTGGTGCATAGCACGAGGAAAGGGGAACTCGGGCAAGCAAGGTGACTCAAACGGTGAGTCAGTGGCAGAGTCCTGCCCCTTCAACTCCCTCCTCTAACCGCAGACCAGCGATTCCCATGGGGCTGGGAACACAAGGAAGGAGTCCCCGCTTCCCCACCTCTAATGCTACCATGGGGCACACAGTGTGATGCTGTATCACCACCAGACCAGCTCCCTGCAAAGCTGTGGGATGATGCAGGAACCATGCATGCGGATAAATCCTAGTCACCCGTGTCCTTATACCTCCCTTTTGCAGAGGACTTTTTTGCTTTTCCCAAGTTAAGCTGTTTAACATCAGGCAGGTCTATCCCACAAGCACATTCCCGAATGGTATACGCACACCTCAGGCAGACACAGAGTACTTGGTCTCTTTCTCCTATCTCCTCCCTCTCCCTGACTGCAGGCTGCCCTCTTCACAGCATTTCACCCCAGGTTTCCCTTCTCCATGTGGAGAAATAAGCTAAACTTGGTACGGGCTGCAGCTCCAGTCGCCCACATCTCAGAGACATGTATGTGAGCTCCCGTTGCACCACGTTTTTCCACCTCATGATCTCCCTCTTTTCCTCTCTGCGGGGAGCAAGGGGGAGCCTCCCCAAACCTTCAACCACACAGAGTACTGTGCCAGCCCATAAAATACACCCATGTAAGAAAAGCAAAGTACAAAAGAAGCACCTGAATCCAGTTAAAAATAGGCTGGGAATCTACAGAAAAGAACCTGCTCAACAGTTTGTGTCTGTGCACAGGTTTCATTTCAGCAACCCTGCTCAGAGCCAAACATTCACACAAGATTGTGCTGTGGATAAGGAGATGCCTACAAAAAGGGAGCCCTGTTTAAGGAAAAAATGAGGCGATGTCTGGTCAGAACGTCACCAGGACATAGTTTCTGCGGGAAATTCCTCTCAGTAGAGCAATCCGTCAAAGGAGAGCCAACACGTCCCGCCGCAGGGAGCAGCCGCAGGGCACAGGCCTGGCACAGTCTGCAGTGGTGCTTGCAGGAGAACCTGGTGCTGCATTGCTACAGGACGTCATGCCAGCTCTCTGCAGGGGGAGCAGCTGGAATGAGCTGGATGGATTCACATTACCCACAGACATTTCACAAGGCAGCTTGGTTCAGCGCTGCTCTGGCTCCTGAAATGTGCCGGTTTTCACTCTCTCCCCTCCGTCTCCTTTCTTGCCTCTTTTTAGGCAACTGCAAGACTCTCAGTCAGCTGCTTGAAGAAGGGAAAGCAATATACCAAATCCCGGCTAAGGCAGGCAACGAATCCGGAGGCCCAAATCCTACTAAGGATTCCCCTAAGCTGTGGCCAAAGGAGATGAAAAAATTTGTTTTGAAAAGCATCAAGGCACTGAAAATTTCACTGCTTTTACCACCACTGCCTCTGCTCCCGGTGTCTTGGGAGGATTCGATAATGCTGTAACTGCTTGGAGCATCTCTTTTCAGTGATGTGCAGTAGTCTCTTAACTAGAACAAAACCCTCTCTAAATTAGAATTAAAGCACTTCTGAGCTGGATGGGAAAATACGGTGTATCCAAACCCTACGATGTGAGTGTTAGATCTCCTCACTTGCACAGCCAGCTTCAAATGTATGGGTCGCTTAGATAATTCAGCATCACCAGCAACACCGGAAAATGTCATATACAGATCATAGCAACGTACTTGGTCACCCAAGGGAGCACTGGAGAGGATTTGCACACTGAAAAGACCCACACTTGGCACTACGGGAATGCTCTGCTGCATTAGCAGCCCAGGGAATCGAGTGAAAACTCACGAGTCTGGGAATGACAGGGCCCTTTCAGCTGCATCCAGGGCAACTAGCATTTGTGAACCGGCAAGCAAAAACCCACTTGATTCACTGAGAAGGAGGTGGTTGTTTCTGGACACGAATGTTTGGGGATCAGCTAAACCAGAGCTGGGGTCTCCGTGCTGGGAGCATGCAGAGTGCCTTCCAAGCCAGAGTCACAACACAGCTCGTTCCTGAAGTTCAGTGCTTAACCTCAGCTCACAGATCTCAAATAGATGACAGTTTAAAATGCAGCTCTATGAAGTCTATGTTATGAAGCAACTCTGTACTATGGTGATAGTATCTATGGAAATGCAACTGAGGGAGTAAATGCGGATCAGGGGAGGCTTTCCTAAGGCCTGGCATGTTCAGGACCCTGCACAGTATTGGGTGATTCCATCTTCTCACCTTAAAAGGGCTTTGGCTGCTCCTCTGCTTTGAAAAAGTCTTGGCCTTGTTTGGATGATACACAGAAAAGGAGAGAGTGAACATTTTAGACTGCTGGTTTCACCTACAGAAAATTCAACATTGCCCTCCTCGTACAACTGGATCTTTAAAACTTCATGCACCAGGAAAAACCTCAGAATGACCACCAATCTTTGAGAGAAATTAAGAGACACTTTTGTTAAAAACTATTTATTTTTTTATAAATATAATTCTCCATTCATTACACAACATGAAAGGAATCACAAAACTTTACTCATGGGAAAATAAAACTTTACAACTTGATTTATAAAAGTTGAAGTGAAAAAGTTTTCTGTAAAACATATAGACAATCATATAATTGAATTCCAGGAATGCACTTGCGATTTAAAAAAAATAAAATTGGTATCAATAATCACTTAGGAAAGAAACAGACTACAAGAAATTACTTCATGGAGTTACTTTTGCAAAAAAAAGGTTAATACAAGCTCTCAAGAAGGTGCACAGCTCCTATTAATAGCTTTCGCAAAATAAAAATAGCACTGCTTCCTTGGCCTATAGCCCAATGGATTTCTATCATTCTTCCTCATCAGATTTGTTGCTCTTTTAACCCTTCTTCCCATCTGCAGTCTCTCTCTTGCCAGCCACAAATTTTATATGTGTAAAAATATTTGGTTTTCATTTAGCAAATGTTAAGTATTAAAGAGTTCAACAGGAATTGTCTGTGTAAAAACAAAGTTCTAAAAAAGCCCAACAAAACCCAGCAAACACAAACAACCCAGACAGCTACATTCACTGAGGAAAAGTGTGTGTAACCTTTTACTGGATTTTAACAAAAACTAGGATGAATTTTGGAGTGAAACGTTAGAGAATTTGCAAATAAATCCTATATTCACCTGGAAAGAACAACAGCTCTCTTGGAAAACAAACCACAACAAACCTAAAACATGCTTATCTAAAAGTGCAAATAAACATCTCTAAAATCAGTGTTTATTTCAAAAGGTGCCAGCCAAATATTAACAAGAAAGTGTGCAGAAATAAGAAAACACCAATGCCACAATCATCTGTAAAGCGGTAATAAATTCTTCCATAACAATATATTTATTCTCACATAGGTCAATGTTTCATTAAAACTTGTTCCCTCACACCAGATAGAAAATAGAAGTTAACATGGCTATTTTTGTTTAAAAAAGAAAAATTATGTTTGACTTTACGGACATACCAGACCTAAACCATCTTCCTCTGCACAGCTCTTTCGGCCACTGTGGTATATTATGGAGCCCGTGTTTGCTAGTACTTATCTACAAAGAGTTATTGCATTTAACTCCCAGGTGTATGCTCTTACTCCAGACTCCACTGTCAGCATATGCACTTGACAAGCAAGTCCTGCAGCAAAGAACCTGCAGTGCTCACTTTTCTCCTGCTTTTCTATGCTACTCTCTTCCCCCGTGATCTATTTGCACCCTTTGCGCTGGCAGTTAAGCCTGCTTGTGACCACGGAACAGGCAGGAGCAAACTCAAACAGCCCCAGAGGACGGATAACCAGCCACCCCGGCTCTCAAACCAGACCAGTCAAGGCACTTGTGTCTCTTCTGCGTTCCACTTTTGGGAAAGCAACACCACCACGGCTCCTCTCCTTTCCCCTGCAAAAGCAAAGTGACATGCACCAGCGCAGCTCACGTTAGTCCAACGCAGTCTGTAAAATGCAGCTTTTCTGGACCACCTGCAAGGTGGGGAAAGGTGTCTGCCAGAAACTGCAGCCAGTCCCCAAGAACGCAGCCTCTCCCTGCTGCACATCACGTCTGCCAAGGTTATGTTCTCCCCAGCTCTGTTTGCCTGGGGACTGCTGAGGAGAAGCTGGCTCTCTAGAGCTTGCTCAGTGCACTTTTAATCTGTGCAATTAGCAGAGGGCAACAACGTAGATTTCTGCATTAAGATGAGCATTATGCTGAAAGGCAACAGCTCAGGAACCTGGGAGCACAGGCTCTATAGACCTGCCTACCTTGCTCCATGTGCTGTCAGACCACAGCACCTATTTGTACCTGGATTTGCATCTTCATCACTAGGATTCAGCAGATCCCTGTGCAGGGAAGATTTTGAATCCAATGCCTGCTGTCCAGCTCTCTAAAGCAAGGTCTCTTTCCTTCCTCATACTGCTAGGTCCCTACGGGCTCACCAGACTTGCAGGTCCAACTCCTGAGGACCCTGTTTTTCCCTTGTGAGGCTCCAGGGCTGTGAAGGGTGGCTAAGCCTGGCACAGCCTCAGACCAGCCCTGCTGAAAGAACAGCACACAACTCACTGCTGCTTCTCGGGGTTCAAGCGCCATCTCTTGTCAGCATGGGGGCCCCTCCCAAGTCCTGGTCCCTAGGTCACCTCAGACCCCACCATTCCCACCCAGTCACCCATCCACAGTGACTTCTCTGCAGAAACAGGGCCAGTATTCACAGGAAGAAAAGAGAAATCCCCTTGAAAGCAGCCTCTGCTCCTATGCAGAATCCTCCCTGCTGGCAGCCACATCCACGTCCCATCCCGGTGCCACGCTGGGTGAGTGGATTTGTCTCTGGTCTCCATAGGGACTATCAGTCCAGATTCTCCCATCTTGTGCTGTCTTTATTTCCTCACCAAATGTTGCACTCTGGTGTGCTGTGGTAAATTACCCATTAGAGAAGATCACAGAGGATTTGGGAATATCGTGAAAGCAGAGAGACACCCATTGTGCATGGCAGCATTCTGGGAAAGTGGAAATTAGGAAGGGGAGGGTGGGGTCTCTAGATAGGACGCCAACCCTTTCCGTGAGCAACAGCACGACACATTTCTATAATCACTTAACATCCTGCCAACGCAGAGATGTAATTTGCTAGTTCCATGTACTCAAGAGATAAGCATAGAGAATATTCCCTCCCGTTTTAAGTCAGTGTCCTTGAGTTCAAACCCCACCACCACCATCTGCAAACACCGTAACTACCTTAGTGTGTGCTGTAATGACAGATGCATTGATATTTTACAAAGCTGCCGCCTGTAGAACTTTTATAAGACACTAAATGACACTGCAAGCCTCAATTCTGAGCACACAGAAAAGTTCATTTCAGAGAAGGAGACAAAGAAAGAACATTAAAAGAAGCATTTCTTTGCTAGCTAAACCCAAACAACTCTGAACACCAAGCTCTTCCCTTAATAACGATTGCACTGCAGGCAAATAACAGCTCTGTGAACTGCCATATTCCTCACCCTGTCCCCATTATTCTAACAGCCTAAAGAGCAATGTGTCTTCCTTCTCCATCCCCCATGGTATCAGCTATCCACTTAATGAAAGCAGCAAATTACTGCTTATAATCTCAGCCGCTGCTGCTGGGAAATTTGCAAAGACTCAGGACTGCAGTGAGCTCACAAATCAGTGTCAGCATTTCGGGGCCACATGCCACCACAGCAAACGGGTGTCTCCGCTTCCAGGAGAGCACAGCCACAGTCAGTGCTGACAGCTGGACAGGCTGCACATACAAGACTATGGACCTGTGTGCACAGAATCAGCATTTACCGAGAGCACAACTCTGTCCTAGCCAGACCAAGCAGGGCAGAGGATGAGTATGTTACTGTCTTATAGCCTGAGAATAAAAAAAATTTAAAATTTGGCAGGTACTTGATTTGACAAGTCTCCCGTAGTGCCTGCGAGGTAGTTAAATGCTAATAGCCACAATGGCCTGACAGGGAAACCTGAGGCACTTCAAGGTGAGGTAATTTGTCCAAAGTCACAGTGAGAATCCCTAGCAGAGCCAGAAATGCTGCACTGGGCTTTTGGCTCCTACTTAGCTCTGAACACTGAGCCCAGATCCTTTCCAGACTTAAATGTCAGAGGCAGTGCAGGCCATGGATTTCCCAGAAGGTTAGAGGAGTCCGTCAGAGATGAAGCTGCTGCTGGCAACAGAAAAACATGGACATTGTATTGGAAAATCCAAGCTGTAAGGGCCACACAGACCAGAGAGGAGGGACCCTGTGAAGGCATCACCCAAGCAGAGCTTCATAATCCACATACCACACCAGCTGGCCAGAGTTGGGGCTGACACCCGAGATCGGCCATTTCTTTGGCTCGTGGCCCACTCTGCTGAGCAGGATGGTGATGTCATGCTTGCCCTTCCCCAAAACCAGGACAAACACCTGCCTGGCCTTGTTGATGAGGGGTAGGCTGAGGCTCATCCTTTGGTGAGGTTTGACAGGGCTTTCAGTCAGCACCACAGTCTGAGCTCCTTCCAAGCCGGTTTCAGATCGGGGGAAGAGCGACGCAGTGTGCCCATCAGTGCCCACCCCCAGCAGCACCAGGTCAAAGCTGGCATTGGCCACCAGGGCCACGATCTCCTTGGCATAGAGCTCTGTGCCTCTGTCCTCTTCCACACAGAGCCGCTGGTTTAGGTGCACAGGCATGGGGTGGATGTTGAAGTAGGGCACCCTGACGCTCTGGAGGAGGTGGTTGTGCAAGCTGAAGAAGTTGGACTCGGTGTCAGTGAGAGGGACACAGCGTTCATCTACCAGCCAGATGTGCGTGTGCTTCCATGGGAAGGCGTAATGGTGCCTTGCCAGCCGCTGGAATAAGACCACTGGGCTTGAGCCACCTGAGAGGGCCAGGTGGAACTGCCCAGCATGTGCCACAGTCCTGCTTGCTGTCTTCTCGATGTCAGAAGCCAGCTGGGAGATCAGGTCCTCAGACCATGCTGAGACCAGGGGACTTTGCCGAAATTTGGACTGGATTGACTTGAAATCACTTGGCATCAGCCTGCTGGGGTTCAGTAGTTCCACTGGCTCTGCCAGTGTGAACGCCACTTCCCCGCTCACCATTTCAAAGTCTAAGAGGTGCTGGTTTTCTACACCCCCAGGGTAGAGGCGCAGGGGCTGGTTGGTAACACTTTCCAGCAGTGGTGTCCAGAATGCCCAGGAGGCCAGCAGGTTCTCAGTGGTAATGAAGAAGTCCTTCCGGCCGTGGTAGATGTTGGAGATGAGGACAGAATATGCATCTCTCTCTTTCACAGGGCTGTACACATAGTAATCAGACAGCGGTTGTCCAAAAATGTGCAGATCTGGCTGACCTATTGCTTCTCTCCAACTGTCTTCAGGCATGACAGGCCTGAAAAGGTTTCTGCTCACAAGCACCGCAGGGGTGTTGAGTGCGCCGTGTCCAATGTAGAAGATGATCTGCTTGGCCTTACATTGGCTGTGCCCTGCATCCCTCAGAGTCTCGCTCTGAGTGCAGTAGGCACGATTCTTGAAGAGAACACGAACGTAACCTACCCGTTCATCCAGAGCTTTCCCAGAAGTGAGGAGGAATGGGACTCCTTCCCAACGCAGGCTGTCACTGTGGATCAGCACACCTGAAACGACAGTGATCTCGGCTACCATTCTCTTTCCTTACCTCCCACAAATCTGGGCATCCACTGCATCTCTTACTCTACATTCAGTCCTTTCACCACATCACTAGCTTAGCTGCTCTCCAGCTACCCTGCTGTGCGTCCTCCCAGGTATCCCACTTGATGAGCCTCCTTTCATCTTTCAGGAAACAAGTTTCTGAGCAAGAATATCATTCAGGAGACACAGTATGGCCAGAGACGGCCTCTGTGGTCTACTAATCACACAGAACTGCCAATGCTTTAGCCCTCAGATGCAGAGAGTAACTCGAATTTATGTAAAGGCAATGGAGTTTGCAGGCCACTTCTAAAAATAACACCAAGATCTTATCAAGAGTAATGGGACTTAGCTCTTATGCAATGCTTTTCACTGGATCGTTAGTTAACTAACATGACAACAGTATTATCTCATCACAGCTGCCAGTTACCTGCCATTAGATGCCTGGAGACATCTCTGTGTTAGCAGAGAGGTCCAGAGTCAGGGAGATGGCATCAGCATGCAAGTACTCACATCTCCTGCTCTCCTCAACTCCACACTACCCTCCTGTCCAGGGCCCAGGCCAAACTCTCACCGGCAAAGGTTGGTGTTGTGCTGATGTAGTCTTGTGTCTTCTGCAGCTCCTTCTGTACTTGGCTGGCATATGCCTGATACTGACCCAGCACAGCACTGCTTTTCTCCAGGCGCCGCAAGGACTGGAAGGCCCGCAGCTTGCACTGCAAAACCTCATCGGTCCTGCTCAAGTTGGCTGGGAGCTCCATGGTCAGGAACATCAGGGCCTCTGTGAGGTGGTTCTGCAGCACGTCCCGGATGACTCCATACTGCTCGTAAAAGCTGGTGCGGCCTGAGGACAAAGAGGAGGTAAGATGCTGGTCTGGCTGGATAAGGCTTTAAGCAACCTGACCTAGTGAAAGATGTCCCTGCTCATGGCAGGGCAGTTGGACTAGATAATCTTCAAAAACGCCTTTCAATCCAAACAGTTCTACAATTCTAGGATTCTAAGCGCTTCCTCTTCCCTCCAGAGGGGCTTCCAAAATGTCTCTGCTACTAAAATAAAGGTAAAAGGCTCTCATGGAACTGCTTGTCCTCCACAGAGCCAGACATAACCTTCCTTTTGGGTGCTTAGCCCAACAAGAATATTGCTTTTGCCTGACACTTCCAGAGTGCACAGGGCAGAGGGCAGCTTTGCTTTCTTGGACTGCTTGTGCTTTCAGAAGCTGTGGCCAGTGACCAGCAGCAATACCCAACTCAAACATCCCACAGACAGCTCGATGCAGAGTCCCTGTATAACTCTTGCCCTGATGCTCCTGTCCCACAGGTCACAGCACCTGGGCCCAGAACTCCACCCAAGGTGCAGTTCTACTCAAAAGCTTTGACACGGTAGCTGGAAAGTGGGGTCAGAGCAGGAGCCCCAGCAGCTCTAAAGATACACACCAGATCCATGAAACTGCTGAAGCTGGGCCTGGCAATGAGTGCTCCTCTTCACTGCCTCTTTACCCCTGGTTTTGATGTCCTCAGAAGACTCTGGCTGAGTCATGTCCTTGAGAGACAAAATTTCACATACAAAGCCCTGCCTCTCTTTCCCAGCCTGACTTCTCGTGCAGGTGGGAACAGGGGCAGAAGGACAACGCACTTACAAAGAAAGTGACTCAAGCAGATGCCTTTCTGTAGCCCAGCAGCAGTAGGCTGCACACTGCAGACTACATCACAGCCACAGGCTTCCCCTATTGATTGATACATTTATCTTCCTTCCTCTAATCCAAAGGCACATTCATTAACGTAATCAATGCTGCAGACTTGCTGGGAGCCAGGCTGCCAGCTGAAGCCACACAGGGGAAAAAAGATGTCAAATGAAAAATTACCAGGATGGAGAAGGTACAGCGTGTAGCTGGGGCTACGCGCAGACAACACTGTTCTCCCCAAATCTCTCTGCAGCACGTCCTTCTCCCACAAACAGGCCCACGTGAGGTCTGGGCTGCCAAACCAAGCATTACTCCGAGTTTGATAAAATCGCATTAATTGAGTTTGTGGTGGCTGAGGAAGGAAGAGAGGGAGGGAGGGAGGGAGGGAGGGAGAGAGAAGAGGAGGTAAAGGGAGTGGAGAAGCAGCCCTGATGTTGCAGAACGGAGGGCGCCTGACATCCCCAGAAGTGCTGCGGGTGGCAGTCCAGCCCCGAGCACTTTATGCTGAGCACTGCAGAGCGGATGCTGCAGCACTGCAGGGAGAGATTGCAGCCGTGTCCTTCAGCAGGAGACCCATGCTAGCAGCTCTGGGCTTGGATATTCTCTCTGCAATGCTCTTTCTCACTACGGAGAGGAAGGGAAAGAAACTGGCAGACAAACAGACTGACCTAGGTACCTGGACTGAGTCCAGCTATATGATGTGAGTAGCATCCAGCCGATATGAGTAGCATCCAGGCAAACAATACAAGAGCATCTTCCAAAGAATAGCGCAAACTTGTACTCAGTGTGAGCTTGGTAGCTAACAGGACAGGAATACAAAAGGGCTGTTGTTACAGGAACCAGATTATTGCAGCACTGAACTGAAGTGGCCTTAAATTGCATCAATTTCAAATTCAGTGCCTTTTACTAAGATTTGGGATAGAAAGCTAGCTATGATGCCCCAAAGCTCTAAGGCAGATAAAGGTGGGGGATTCTGTACCTGCTCCCAGCTGAACTGCAACACGAATCTTTTCCTGGAAGCAGCAACACTACCTGGAAGTAAGTCAGTCCCTAGCACAGGCAGCATAAGACAGTCCCTCTCTATTTCCAGGGAACACCACATTCATCTGCTCCTTTTTGTTTCTGCACCAGCACTACCTCAAGGGCCAGAATTAACGAACCTGCCAGTTCTTCTCACTCATTCACCCTAGCTCTGCACACTCGCCTCACCAACCTTTAGCATCCAGAGTCTCTTTCAAGACAATCTCCACTCTTTCCACATGATGTCGGTTCCAAATTGGATCCAGAAACTGTCGGTTCTGATCTCGAAAAGGCAGGATATGGGCTACAGCCTGTGAAGGAAAAAAAAATCAAAGACACAACAAAAACTCAGCAGACTTGCACAGTATCTCTGTCTCACTGCCCCACCCAGCACTGGGATGTGGCCAGCTCTGGAGTGCCAGCAGACATGCCACAGAGAAGAGAAAATCAGCAAGAGAGCCTGCAGTGATGCACAACAGGGTCTCCAGTGACTGTACAGAGCAGACATTAAAGGTCTTTCTGAGGTATTTTGAGGTTTCATGTGAAAAAGGCTGAACTACAAACTGCAAGGCACTCAGTTTATATCCCTCAAAGGACAAAGGGCTGAGTCAGACCATCCTGGGACAAATGTATGGCTCCAATGTGCTGAAATACATCAGATCATACGCTTACACCACTAAAGCCATCTGTGTTTTCCAAGAGAAAAAAAGAGGCGGGGGGGAAGAGAAGAAATCCTTCCTCTTAGTACTAGACATGCAACCTTCTGAGCAAAATCTGGTCACAGTGCCATGGCTGGAACAGACTACTTTCCAAACACGGCATCACACTCCTCTAAAACAAGGATGGCATGACCTTGAACACATTCCCTCTGGGACAATGCAGCTCCACAACCTGAGCTGTCCCTGCAGCAGCCAGTGCTCCACGCCCTGAGTGGAGCACAGGGCAGGAAGAAACCTTCTCCTAAGCATCCCGCAAAACTAACATCCCGCAAGTTCCATATCATATCAAACTATTTCTTAGCCATGGCTGAGCAGAAGCCTGTGCATAAAGAGATGGGAGAACTGTGAGAAGGAAAAGGCATTGCTTATTTGGCAAAATCAAAGTCCTGACCTTGGTGAGAAGACCAGGTGAATTTTGGATCTCTCCTTCATGCACATGCATAGGTCACCCCCACACCCTGGTTTCTCGGGGGGACCCTCATCACTCTAACAGGAGAAAACCCTGCTTTGGTCTGCACATTTCCTCTGCTCTTTAAGAGTACAGAAAGCAGCACAGTACAGGACAAAAATGCCAGTACAGGACTCCATAAGCAGAGGCTTGAGAGCACACTCAGCAGCTCTGCCTGAATTCGAGAGATGAATGACACTCATCAGACGTGGAGCTGACATCCAACGCCCTCCCAGCCACTAAGTCCCCCAGGCTGGCAGGGGGCTGTGCCCTGCAACCTGCTCACCTGTTTGCCAAGGTAATGGTCCACCCGGTACATCTCCTCTTCCCTGAAGAAGCTTGTCAGCTCTGCAGCCAGCTGCTGGGCTGACTCCAGGTCATGGCCAAAAGGTTTCTCCAGCACCACACGCAACCAGGCTCCCGGAGGTGGTCTGCAGCTGCTGTTGATGTGGCGGGCAATCTCTGTGTAGGCAAATGGTGGTACTGAGAAGTAAAAGATTCTTCCAGCTTCCTTCAGCCCCTCCTGGCGAAGCAGCGTCTCAATCTCTCTGTTCAGCATAGTGTAGTTTTCGGCAGTCTTCAGCTGGTGGTATTGGCTCAGCTTCAGAAACTGGTCCTTGAGCACAGCACACTTGTTGGGAGCTTCATCTTGGGGACAGGCTAGCTGCTTCAGCACATCAAACATCAGCCTCTGACCTTGCTCCAGAGCTGTCAGTGCAGCCCCATGGAAAGTGAAGCTGTGGCCATTGCTCACTTGGTCCATGTAGAGTTGAAATAGACCCTGCCACAAATACTTCTTGGCCAAATCACCTGTGGCTCCCAGCAAGATCACTGAGATGTGGCCCTGGGACATTTCAGCCAGTGATGGTAAGGTTCCCACGAACAACACAGTACACAGGACTCGTCTGAGCATCTTGGGAGAGATGAGGTAGACCCAGGAACGCTAGAGGACAGAATTAAAAAAGAAAATCCGCCAATCCATGTTATGACACTGCTAAACACAATGCAAGGCATCTGCTTTCCCATAGCTGAAGAGCCGGGGACTTCTGCCTGGATCCGCCACCCAGCAGTTTCTCCTCCCCTCCAGGATTTGAATCATGGTAGTAACTGGGGCTCTTGAAAAGACTGCAACCTCCTCACACAAACCAAGAATGGAAGCAGTGTGTGCCTAAGGTCTTTTGATAGCATAAGCACTGGTCCCACAGCTGAGTTTATGAGGAGGTGTCAATGCTTTTAGACTGTGAAAGTGAAATCCACTTTAATACCAATTTCAAAGCTGCCTACAAACAAACAAACACGCCTGCAAATTAAGCACCGCTTTCAACAACCTCCTGTTTGGGACTTTGCTCAAATGGTCTTATGCTGCCTTGGCATTGCTTCATGTCAATATTGTCACAGCAGCTGAGACAAACATGACCACTGGCAGTTCCAGTACACAGGCTCTTCCCTAATCCACTGCACTTCAGCGACTCATGTGCGCTACCACTCTCACGAACGGAGCTGAACTAGGTTCTAACGAGCTACTCTGAGACAAATGGTCTGATAAAACAACACAGGGGAAGAAGTTTAGTTCTTAAAATTGAGTCTAGACATGAGCTGGTCTAGATGCTGTCTCATGATGGTTGCGTATGTGGCCAGGAGACAATGTGGGGTTTGTGTTCTGCCCTTTGCAACTTTCCATCACTAGGAGCGTGTGTCAGCACCCGTTCTGCCCTTCTCGGCTCAGTGTCCATTCAAGCCACTGGAACCAGTACAAGCTCGTTTCCCTGACCAAAAAGCCCCTTTGCTCATTTTTAGTCTTGTTCCTCTAACGCAAAATAAAGTTGTTTTTAAGATGACACATTTAGCTCTTATACTAGAAACATGGCAATGACTTTACATCTCAAGAGAGATAATCCAGAATAAATCCAGAATAAATCATCGTGCTGTTCTCATTACATCAAGTATTATTTCAGAAGCTCTTACACTGACTACCTTATTCTCTTAATTTCATTTTCTGAAGTTGTGTTTGGTTGGAGCATAACCTTCACAGCACACAAGATAATCAACTTCTTTAAAAACTTTTGGTTCTGGTCAATAAATTTACACCTTCTAATTTTACTTTTGTAGGAAAACTAGACATTTTTCAACAGTAAGAGGAAAAAGTCCATGGCTTTTTTTTTTTTTTCGTGCAGTTCCAGTCTCACTAGGCTTTGTACTGGCATGATTACACCACTTTATAATGTTAGTTCCCTGACCGTACAAGTGAGAAATGGATCTTGGGCTTATGAATGAACTTTAATTTTCTGTGGGCAGAGACAGGAGAGAAGAGTGTCACATGAGATTCACACAACAGCTGTCCCTATCTGCAGCCTGAACTGGTCTTTATAAATCTTGCATTTCTCTCCCCAGTAAACTCACCTGAGTAATATGGAGCTTACAGAGCCTGCAGTGGCAAAGGTAGCTGGAAACTTGTCTTCTTCACAGCCTGCAGAGCGCAAATCTCTCTTCTCTGAGTACAGCGGGCTCTCTGGTCAATGGCCAGGTAAGATAAGGCCGGTTGTTCCCCTTCTGGTAAATGGGAGGAAAGACCTGATTACAGCAGAGAAAACACGAACGTGCCTGTGCCAGCGAAGTCCCAGCACAACCCAGCTCTCAGCCCATGCACGCTGGCTGGGCTAAACCTTTTGGCTGGCGTTTGTGAGCATGCAAAACAGAACCATATTGGCAACTCTCAACACCAGAGTGTCTTCCTGACTAGCTCTTTTGCTTTGCATGGGAGCTCAGATCGATGCTGGAGGTCTCCAACCAAAACCCTCCCTGGTGTCCTGGTCTGAGGGTACCAGAGGCAGCCTGTGGCAGCCACATCCTCCCTGACAACTTGCCTTTCCAAAGACCTGGTAACAGGCCTGCCCCAAAGACCTGCTGAGGACGGCCATTAAGGCCTGATGACTTTGCTTTACCTGCCTTTTGTGTGCTGGCTCCCAAGCTAATTAGAAATGATCGCAGGCCAGACTCAACTCAGGTACAGGAGACCCAATTTGAGTTGGACCTCCCCTGAACAGCGGGTCTGCAGCTGGGGACTCTCCCCTTGCATGGGAACATCCAAGGAAACTTCCCAGGACTGAGAGCACCCGCTGCCCCCCGGTGAGATATATTTCTGGATATATCCTTGTGTGAGCCCTTGCCTCCCGTGGCTGAGTGACTCCTTCTTCTGGGTACCCCCGAAAGAGATTTTTCCACTCTTTTGTGAGTGTGTGCACACGACACAGTCCCAGGAAATTTTTAACCTGGTACTCTGTTCTGACTACCTCCCTTCTTGCTGTGCTATTTAACCTCCATGTACTCGCTTAAGGAATCCAGCAAATCCCAGAAGGGCAGAAGTGTGGCTCCTAAGATTTTGCCTGCAATACAAATAATTATAATTTTAAGCAGAGGTTTGCTTTCCTTCCCCTACTATGGGCTTACAATGCAGGTGACAACATTTCTCAGTGCAATAAAGTAATATTTATATTTGCAGCCTTTATTCCAAGAACCTAGAGAAATCTGACACTGCCTGTTGCACCTTAGCAGGTACCTGCTACAGAATGGGAAGGGTTTGGGTGGGTCATTCTCTTCCACGTAGCCAAGGAAACAGGTGGATTAGCCAAGCAGTTTCCCGGCAGATTCAGCTATACAGTCACGTGTATTCCCAACCCAACTGGAAACCAGTTTCACAACACATATTGCAAAATACTGTGCTACACTGCACAGAATAAGCAGAAGAAACCCAGGGATGTTTGTTTACTGGTTTCATATCAGACAGTCCTCACCGTTCACATTAAAAAATAACATTCTAGTAAGCCCCCAGCCAAACAGAACAAAGTTACTCCATCAGGCTTCAGGAAGACTCCTGGGCTTGATCCTTACAAAACACCCTAACCCTGCAGTAAACGTAAGACTGGGCACTCCCCTTGCACTGTCACTGGAGTTCTAGTTTGATGGAAGCTCGTTTCATGTCTTGTTAAGTTTCCTTGCAGTACAGAAAAAAAATTAAAAACGTCTTTGTTACTGTTGCAGCTTCACTGAAAAATAATTAAAAGACGCATGGCCAAGCGCAGCGTGGCCTGGGGCTCCTACAAGGCTACGCACGTGCAACAAGTGAAAGAACTACCAAGATTCTTTGAGAATCAGGGAAAACATACTGGTCTCCTGCATGTGCAAACATTAGAGCAAGAATGACCTCGGCATTAGCTCCTGGAAAGGTCAGAGGCTTAACGTGGAGCCTCACGTTAAAAGCAAGCTGAGGGATGGATGAATTAACGCTCAGCGGTGACAGCGGCTCAGTTTCCGAAGCCCTGGAGAAGCAGGAGGACAGGGTTACAGCGAGAAAAATGATTACAGCGTGTAGGCACCACCTCAGCCGCACTGACCCCAAAGCCCAGCCAGGAGAGCTCCGAGGTGCGGGTACCTGCAGCCCCCGGGTACCTGCTGCCACCGGGTACGTGCGCCGGCACAGACCCGCTCCTCATCATCCGCCTGCCCCGGCCGCTTTCTTCCCGGTTTCCCGAGCGCTGGGGACGCAGAAAGGCCTCGGTGAACGTCCCTGCCCACGGAGAGCGGTAAGAGGCACCGGTTCGGGGCACCGGCCCGGCCGAGCGGGGCGAGAGGCCGAGCGGCGCGGCCCGGCGGGACAACGTGCGCGGGAGGAAGCGGGGCCGGGGCCGCTCGAACAAACGCCGCTGCCCTCCGCGCAGACCCCCGCCCGGAGCCCGGCTGCCCCGCCAGGGGAAGGGGCGGCGGGGGGACCGGGGGGGCTTCTCTCTCTCCCTCCCTCCGCCCCCGGCCGCCCGTGCCGCGGGGCGAGCCGGCGATGCGATGCACGGGAGAACGCCGCCTTTCCCTCGCTGCCCCACGCAGCCGGGGCGGGGAGAAGCCGCGCAAAGAGCCGCCTCCGCCCCCCGGCCCGTCCTGCCCGCGCCGCCGCCCCCCACTCACCTCCCTCCCACCCCGCGAGTGGGGCGGTGGCGCCGGCTGCGGGCGGGCCCGACACAGCGCCCCGCCCGCCGGGGCGCTCCTCCTGTCGCTCGGAAGAGTCTGCGGTTGGCGTCTGCTCTTGCCGGGCAGAGGCAGTCGGGAGGGGCGAAAATTGCGGGACTAAGGGAGGCTGAGGTGGGAGACAGCCACCCTCGCCCAGGCGCTGTGACGGCGCCCCGAGCACTGAGGCTTGCACCCTTTCGACAGCCAGGGGTTGCATTTGCTACCGAAATAAAAGGTCTTTATTTTCCACCGTTGCATTGGCTGGTCTATTTTAATATAGATACATCTGTGTGTACAAGTATGTATATCTATTTGACTAAAACCTTGCTTTGCATTCTGAGATTACTGCAACTTTAGCACACTACCTTCTAACTACACACCTGCATCCACAGCTCCAGTCCTGCGTTTTCTAAACAAAAGCAGCACCTTGTGAACTTGCTGGAGTGCATTTCAGTTCAGGTTGACCATACTTTTAGACACCTCAGGTTTTGGGAAGGAAGGTGGATTGATGAGAGGCAGACAGAAGAAAAGCAAAACTATACAAAGCCACCACCACCCAGGAACGCACACAGCAGAGCACTCCTATAAAATGTCCTGGTACAATGCACAGCTTTTAATGGAGCTCAGCTGTTGTCTTCAGATTCACTGGGTGAACAACATCATACATATTATTTCCCTAAACAGGCTGCAGTCGGACTCAGAATCACTGCTAACATTGGGCTCACTGCTACATCAGGGCTCTGATTATGAATTCCACCAGCTCCCGTGCCCTCTGGATGACAACAAGGCCCCAAGCAGAAGGAAAAGTCCCAGACTGGACTCAGCAGCAGATGGAAGCATCCAAGCCCAGTATCCTGCTGACAGTCCAAAAAAACCCAGAAGAAGAATCGTGCCACTCCCATCCAAGGAGGCAGGGAAAGACAACCTGTCCTGATGAGCGGTGCTTCTCTACAGCGTAAAAACAGGAGCCAGGAACACCAGCGGCACAGGGAGAGATGAGGAAAAGTCAATATCAACCTTTCCAGCCCAGCAGGCATTAATAGCCCCAGGGCTCTTCTAGGGGCCCTTTTATGCGGAGCACCATGGGAAGGAACACTGTGATTGGTCCATTTGGGTCACCTCACCCACCCTCTCCTCCCCCATCGTGATTGTCACCTGGGCCAGGAGCCTCAGAGAACTTTTAGCCTGGAGGTCTCAGACCAGGACACGCAGTTAAATAACTCTAACTGTATCCAGTGACAAATGGTGTTATGCTATATGGCAAGACTAAGCACCATTTCTACTGTCTTTTTCACTCAGAGATCTCAAATTATCTTACGCAAGTAGATATACTTTACCACAACTACTTTACAGAGGAGGAAACTGAGTCACGTTAGCAAAACTGAGAACAGGATCAGGGTGCCTTGCTGCTCAGGCTGTTCACCTAGCAACACCATTCTATGTAAGACAACCCTTCCATTATATTTGTGATATAACTTTAAATTATATTTACACTATCATTTCGTGATGCCAGCCTTCTTCACTATTCTGTTCTGGAGGTTTGTCCATCAGAACACGTGCCTGATCTCAGAAAGACCCTTTATGGTATTGCAAAGGTGTCACAGTGTCACAAGGAGTTAGCACCTAGGTTTGTCTGCAAGATACGGGTCCAAACTAGACTGCAGTCTACCCATTACACGTTGCTTTGTGATTCTGACCGTGTTACGGATGCAGCTTTGGACTGGGTAAAGTCCGAATGCCTCCAACAGTGGCCCTATTTCTGAAATGCAGCAGAGGGCAGATCACAAGTGTAACTCACGTGACGAAATTTAACTAATTAAACCCGGTGAGGGCGTAAATAACTCATCTGAAAGAGCCAAGTGAACAAATAATCCAGCTCCAGAGACCTCCCCTTACTACTCTATGTGATATTACTACACAGTACATTTAGCAGGAAGCTTACTGGAATCAGTGTTATACCCCATAACCGTGCCTTTAACCCATTAACGACCTGCCAGCAAAGCTAATCTGGGTCCGTTTGGATATAGCAGACTGTGAGAAGAGGTAAATGGGAATCCCCTTTCACAGTCTGTTTTCTGTTCCAGAAGAACAAGGGGGTTTGCCACCTACTTCAGCAGAAATTATTAAAGCGCAAATCTCCCAGCTGCATATTTCTGGCACATTGAATGAGATGAACAGCTGAGGCTCTGGTCACTTGAGCCTGTTATTATTATAGATAGAGCTGCAAGTTGGGAGTAGCAGCACTTCTTTAATATCTTCTGTTGAGAAACCATGTTTTCAGCTAAATCTATGAAGCCAAACTTTAAATATTGAGGCTGAAATTGTGTGTGGGGGTTCACACTGTGCTGTCATTTTTTGGAAGTGTCTGGAAGAAAAATGGTGCAGCTATTTCTGAGCTGAAGGTCAGAAGATAAAATAGGTTTTTTGACCATGTTAAAAATATCTCAGCTGTTTCATTAAGGACCTCTAGCATCTCATAATTTGGGGCAAGCAAGATTTTATCAGGATGATGGTTTGGATCAGAATGCGCTTTTGTCAGAAAAAGTGTGGGTTTGTAAGTGCCTTTCTGGACTTCCCCAGCTGCGTGTCCCTTTAAGGGAAATAGGTCCAGTGTGACAGATGAGACATGTGATGCCAATAAAGGAATAAAAGGTAGTTAGCAAAGGAAAGGGCCTTGAGAAACCAGATAGTCTACAAGCAAATAAAAGTTCTGCGGGGGAAAAAAAGAGCTGTTCTGGTTGGTGCTTAAAGAGGGTGTTTCAGAGGAGCAAGCATTGAGCTGAAGAGACCAGTTTATTGCTTGAGAGCCTCTTAGCCTATAAATCCTGTGTTTCAGCATAGCAATTGAAAGCTGTTCCACAGCAAGTGGTTCCTTAGGAGTGGGAAAAGCAATATAGAAGGTGAGCTTGGTGTAGCAGGAGTTCGATACCCTTTGGTGTTGCGTTCATGGACTGGTCCCAAGGTGTGCAGGGGTGAAACCGAGTCAGGATGGGCTTTGTGCTGCTTTGCAGAGGTAAGGTGTGCTTCAGTATAGCAAGATTTGATGAAGTCATCTGGAAGAAACTTGCAAGTATCTGCCAAATTTATTAGCCTCTGCAAAGGTATCCACTGCCAATGACCTATAGATATGTCTGTAAATGACTGAGTAATTTTTGCGGATGCTTTATCATTCCTCCGTTCTTGTGTGTTTTGCGAGCTAGGAGCCCTGCTTGGTGGTGTGCAGAGCCTGGTGGAGCTGGTCAGACGCTGTGCAGGGGAGACAAGCCTCCAGGAAAGCTCTGAAGTTCTAGATTGTCAAGTTCATGTGACTTTGAGTAAGGCTGTTAACTTCTGCTGTGAAGAAATAAAGGACAGCTGTACAGCAGCTGAGGTGCTTAGTAGAAAATAAAATTGCTGTCTCGTGGCTTCTGAAAAACAAGACTGTAAAAACCGTAGCAGCAGTTCTTTAACTGGTATGGGAGAGTAAGAAAAGGGGGCTTTGTTATGGCTATTGAGGCAAGTCAGTGACTTATTTACTTACTGAGTTCTGGAGCCGCAGTTGTGCTTGAGGGCGGTTTGTGGTTAAGCATGCTCCCTTAAAGCCCTGAATGGACCCAACAGAGGGAAATCTCCAATCCAGTTTAAGAAGTTTAGATTTAAATACTTATGCCTGTTTGGTGTTAAACAATGCCATCTCTGTGCGTCCAGACAAACTTAGTTTAGAGACTGGAAAGCTGATTGAGACAGGAGCCCTGTCTAGCGATGGCGGGTGATGTTCCCAAGACCTGACTGCTCTGGTGTTGTCTGGACAGCTCGGCTCTTAAAGAGCTTAGCATTAAATTAAAGCTGAGACGTTCCAAGGTGAGAGAGTATTAGAGTAATGCTGCCTCTTAAGTCCACAAACAATAGAAATAGAAGCTCTTTCCCTTTTAAACTGTAGCTTTTAAGCTGTAGAAATCATGCCCAGTGAATGCCTCACAGTTGTGCAGCTTTAGTGGGGCAGGGAAGTGCCTTAAACACCTCTGACTTGCTGTGAAGCTTGAGTGAATGGCATTACTAGCTAATTCAATTACCTCTCTGCTGCTATCCCCAACCAGTCATGGGACTGAAACATGACTTAACGCCCCACTGTAAAGTTCTGTCGTCAAGATGAGATGAGTCCTTCAGCAGTGCTGCTGCAGTAATGATGCAGTCTGCCATCCCTCAGCAACCATGACGTAGCTGCAACACAAATACTCCATAAAGGCACTGACAAGGGGAAAGGAATTGGGAGGTGGGCAGGAGGAGAGTTCATCTTCACCAAGTACTCTACCTGAATCAAACCAGAACTGATCAGTCAAGTGAGCTGTGCTGCCTTTCTGCCTTTTGTTCTATCAAAGTGATGCTCTCATCATCTTGATCAGCAGATTAAAGTGCTGGCATCTTCCCCAGGAATCCCTGCACCAGGGCAAGCTGCCTTCAGTCCCTTATTCAGTCTTGGGCTAAATGAAGATGGAGATGGAAGTTATAGGCTGAACATGCTGTTTCTTCATTGCAACATAGGGAACCATTTTATTCCTGTTGTGCACAAGGATGAAGTTAGGCAGCTTTCTTAGCTTTCAGTAGCCAAAGACTACTTGTGGCTCCTGAGGCTCTCTTAGCGAATTAACCAAAACAAAAAGTTGTACCTATTCTATCTGAGGGGGGAAAAAATAATCAAAAGGGAACTATTGATTCCCATTGTTATAGGTGTAATATGTGGACTAAAATCTGTGTGCTCGAGATAAGCGAAGGTGGTTCACAGATGAAGTGATGCCTCCTCTCTGCTCTTGGTGTTAAGAGTAATCAGCTTTCCCGGTTCGTTCGCTGACATGAACTGTTCCCCACATGATCCAAACTGATTCAGAGCTGCAGCAGTTTGGAGTCTGTATCATAACTGGCTAATTTACTTCAGGAAGAAGCACAACGCAGGTAACTTGTGTTGCTGTCTGGCTCTCGCAGCTCCTGGAGTGCTCAGGAATTGGAACTGCAAACCCTTGAAGGTTTGGCTATACTCTGGCAGTATTTTGTCCACTGAGTAGTGCTGGATTTCTTCAAACTCTTTGGGGATTGGTAAGTAAGAAATGACATTTCTTGGCTTGTGATGTGAAAAAGTGGACAGAAAACAGGCACATGGGGAGTACTGTAATCATTGAACTACTTGAGACTCCCCAAAATGTGCTTGATTGACGTTTAATAGTTACTGAATCCTAGGTAAGTATTGATTGATGAAGATTGACACACTGAACTTCTGAAATTAATAATGGATATTGTTGTCCTGGTACTAAGTTTCCTGGTTAATGAGTACTGGACAATTTGTCTAAGTATTTTGAAGGCTTCTTCTCACTTGTGAGGAACACATGGAGGCTTCCTAGTCTAGGACTATCTTGGCTCTTTCTTTGACTTTCACATCTTCAGTACTAGGTTTTTATCACTCCAGGAGGGCAGTGCCACACCACGTGCCAGTGTTCGCCACGATGCTGGGTTCTTACTGAGTGATACAGGCTTAGCCACTGCAGTAAGTTTATTCTATCCAAGAGGTTTTGGAAACAAATATAAAGCAAAATCGCTATCTACCAACCGCCTTTATGTTCCAATACAAACAACAGCCTAGGCAGTATCTGATGGCATTATACTGCAGCAGAGCTGTGTTGCACTTTATGTCAGAAAACTGATCAGCCCAGGACTGCTGCACTCCAGAACAGCTGAACGGCATGAATACAGCTGAGCATCTGACAGTTGAATGGGAAAGCAAAGCAGAAAAGATCTCCCTCTGCCCTTATCTCAATGCCGCGTTCAAATTAGACTGAGTGCTGAAGTTTAAAAGCCAAATCCATCATCATAACACATTTGTCCTCCTGTAACAAAGTGAAATGCACCAAAACGCATAACCGTGTTACTATTAATGGACTGTGTTGCAGCAGCAAATTGGTGCAGTTTGGGATGGTACATGTTGTTCAGTGCATTCCTTGGCATCCTGCACACAGGCTGGGCATCGCAGTTCTGTTTCATTAAAGTGGTGCTTTTTCTCATCCGCCGTGGATTAACTGTATTTCTGGTTTGTGGAGTGAGTGGCTTTGAAGCGCTGGGAAACACTTCAGTAAATCAATGTTTTCAAATCCTTGGCAAAGATAGGTAAAACTTCAGTAAAATGTTTTGACATTCAGGGGAGTCTGTTCTTGGTGAGGGTTCTAGCCTTGTTCCAAGTGGCACTGAAGGCCTCCAGAGGCAGTGGGCTTTCTTACACCGAGAATATCCCTCCTGTTAATGCTAATCTGCCGTGTGGAAGCTGCAGCAGTACAATGCTGGCAGCAAGGCACAGATAACTCTTACTACAAAGCTGAATATCCAGCTTGGTCTCTCTCTGCTCTTCTTAGGTGGTGTAAACCAAAAGAATTGAGTATGCTGTCTTATGCAACAGGTACAATGAAGTAAAAACTGATCCAGTCCCCTGAATCCTAGGCTAGACCTCTGCTGAGCGGGTGGTAATGACTGGCATGCTGGATGCAGAACTTAATCTGCACATACTACATCTGGCCTGGCAAAGACCAGGTATCCTGAGTGTTTAAGTTATGCAGGGGACAGGCAGGGAGGTGTAAGTGGTCCAGTCAAAAAACTAATCTCCAAATGGAAAAGCAGTGAAGGTGAAAAGGAACAAAAAGGCTCTCCAGTCAGTGCCAGGGCTCTTTTGGATGCGGATAATCAGCACATCTGAAAACTTGATCTTAAAGCTTTCAAGGGTGCTAACAAAAGGCAATAATAAATTTAGATTGACCCTGATGTACACTTGGCATTTCACACCAGTGCATTGAAGTATGTGGATGAACAATTAACGTGTTTCAGAACTCTCACTCTGCAACTGTTGGTTCCAGAGCCAGCTTGCTGTAGCGCTCTTGCCCACATATTTTAAATGCTGCCTGTTCAGTTGTCCCCCCCTTCAATAACCTTGAGCTTAAACTGGTCTCCCCTTCCTGTCCCGCTTAGCGCTGGAGACTAGAGAAACAGAACCAGGAATCGTTAGTAATTGGTAACTCTAGGATGTAAAGTGAAGTCTCCTCTCTGTTCCATAACGCCAACTCTCACTTCCATGAAACAGAAGGAAGATGGGCTGCTGCGTGTGGTCTCTGTGCTCATTGAACCTCCCTGCCAATAAAACAGGTTGAATCCACCATGAAGTACAGGAGTCTACACAGCTTTGGGAGCTGTAGCCTTCCAATGGGTTAATCGATGGAAGAGTTGAAGGATAAACTGTGCATTCTGTCAAACCAGTAAGGGGCAGGAACTGAATGTACACAGGGTAAAAAGGCTTTCTAGGCCTGAGCTGGTTTAAAGCAACATAGCTTTGCAAAAGTTAGTGATAGGTCTCTGGATCAGGCTTTGTACTGTTCTGTGTATCAGGGGAAAAAAACCGACCTGTTAAATGTTCACAGAAGGGGTGACCTTTTCGGTATTTTTCAAATTTAATATTTATACTTGCAACTTCTGTCTGAATTCTTGGTCTGGTTAAGAGTGCAGTTAGCAATCGCGTGGAGAATGAGATTTTTCCCTGTTCTTTTTGTCACTCCCCGTCCTTACTGATCCAAGTTGAAGAGCACTCTCCCCGCATCTTCTCGGCTTTAGTTTGCCTGAGAAGCCGCTGCTGACTTCTGAGAAAGTTCCAGCCTGCACCCCAGATTTAGACTAGCTCAGGTGGGAGCAGGGTATGCTGAGGAGGCTTCTGCAGATGTCTGATCTGCTTTTCATTCTTTGCTCTTGCAAGAGCAACATCACCAGGTGAGAAAACCCAGCAGGCAATCAAACGGCTCAGTCTCCACCTTGTCAGGAAATACGGCTGTTACAGAGAGCCAGCGCTTGCTTTTTAGCCACAATCCTATAGGATCAGGGTTCTTGCAGTGTCAGGGATTTAAGACTTTTTAACTCCCCCTCCCCCATTTTTTTTTCCTTGCTTGTCTGAACAGCTCTGGGCTCTCCCGGCATCACTTCAGTGCAAGGACCCGTCTGACACTACTTATGCCAGGTCCTGCCTCCCTCGCAGGAGAAGCAGAGGCTGCAACTTTTGCTGCTCTAGACAACGCTTCATCTCTAAGAAAGCAGAGCTCTACAGAGTGGATTTGGGGTAAGAAGAGAGAACTTCGGAGGGGGGGGTGGGTTCCTAACCTGGTTTAATAGAAGGTCTTGCCTTTGCATGCTCTATAAGGAAGGGAGGCATTTTAAAGAGGCTGTGGTCCTCCCTCCCTGCAGGGTTGTCTTTTATAATGGATAAAAGATTAAAAAGTCCAACTTCTGGTGCGTGCTTGCTAATTAAACTCCATGCAGTTCGTTTCCTTCCTGCCTTTTTTAATTCTCCTTGGGAACAATATAAGGGAGGCTGAATCAGTGAAAGCTTTTTTAAATTTATTTTTTTTTAAAACAAATGAAGAAAACCAACCAAAAAAAAAACCAACCCAACCCTAAAGCCAGAATTAAACCCACTAAGATTACTTGTCGGGAGCCCCGGGTTTTTGCAGTACCTCCGCTGCTGCTTTTCCAAGCAGGTTGGTGGGGTTTTAATGCCTTTAGGCTGGTGCAGTTGTGCTGCAGTCCGAGCCCTGTGCTCAGCTGCAGAGCCTTTGCAGGAGCGCACCAGGACGCGCTGCCTCGCTGCTGCTGCTGCAGCCCTGCAGGGAAGGAAACTTCTTGCATCTCCCCTCCTTTCCCCCTTCCTTCACACTTCTCAGCTCGTCTCCCCACTCTCGCTCGCTGTCACCCCCACCCAGGAACCCGGGGGTTGTGTGGCAGGAGACGGGAGGATGAAGGAGAGAAAAGCGGGCGCTGCAGCTTTAAGAGTGCGGTGGTGCCAGAGCTTTTCTCCTTCAAGTGATCTGCAAAGCAGCAGCCTCAGCCAGGGATTCCCCTTTTCGTGGTAGTCCGGAGCTGCCAGCTGGAATCAGGGTGGTTTTTTTTATGCAGCCCCAACTGATTTGCCTTTACCTTTGGTTTTTAAGCAATCGGTTAAAAACCAATTGTTTTCGAAATGTCCGGACTCAGACCTCAGCTTCAGCACTCTTCTCCCAACAGACCGTGTCCTTGTGTGCCTGTGCCTGCTGAATGGAGCTTAAAAAGTGTGGTTTATTAAGAAAAGTGGTCTTATGACCTCCAAGCATCAATACCTTTCAAAAGTTGAATTTGCATTGGAAATGTGTTACCACAGGCTTCTCCTGCGGAAGTTTAACTTGCGTTTTCTGGAGAAACATGCATTCTGAACACCATTTCTTAATGGCAATGAGGACTGAATTTTTAACTATAAAGTAAAAAAAAAAAATCACTTGGATGTAAATATCTGTTAGGAACTTACATTTTCCTAGTATAAAAATATTTCTATTAATTGAAATATAGCTTCTTACCAATTCCAGAGTCTTGGTAACTGTATGAATGAATGGGGCAAGGGGAAAAAATGCAGTTTGAGCAATTATGAATTCTGTTGAAATAGCAGTGAAGTCAGCTGTGCTGAAATCCCTCTAGATATGAATTCCCTATTATGTATCTGGGAGTAAGGGGGAGAATCTACTCAGCAGTCAGCTGTTACAGCACATACCAAGTTAGATCCTTGCTGCTGCTGTGGAGTTGATGCTGGGTGACATTAGCAGCATCTGAAATGTCTAAATATTTGACTTCCCTTTTTTTAGTGATGTCTCTTGACACCAGGAAGGGCGTTCTGGTCCCCACTGATGCTGAGGCAATTACTTGTGACTGCAACTTTATTTGAGAGTAGTAGTGTGTGTTTACATTGATTAGATCTATAATTGTGGTGGCTTTTTTATCATGCGCTTGCACAAGGACTAAGAAAAGTCAGTCGAATCTGTAGGAAAGGTAAGTGCTATCCTCATCACAGAGGAGGGGAGCTGGGACCAAAGCTTGATGTCTCAAGGTCACACAGTGCAAGCTGGTGGTAGAGGCAAGCCCCTGGGCAGCCTCAACTGCAAAGTCATACTTCTAAATTCAGTGAAACTTTTGGATCTTCCATCAGACATATCTCTGTCCCCAAGTCTTGAAGACACAAGGGGAGTCATAGATGTAAGGACAAAATGTTGAAGTCTGCACGGTGTAAATCACAGGTTTAAGTAACTGAAGCTCAGATGGTTGTGATGCAGACTTTATGCAGCCCACTAATGCTACGTTACTTCTGTTTTCCTTACATCATCATCCTAATGAGCAAAGAGACTTAAATTCATTGGCAAAGTACTTACGCATAGGTTTCTGCGTTTATGAAGAGCAGCTCTCATTGGTAGAGCAGGAACAAAATACAAGCAAGTAAGTTAACACCAGGTTTGGTGTAAATGACCAAGCGATAATGAACGTGACAGGGTGTCACAGCGTATGGGCATTGCGGAAGGGCAATCAGCGTAAAAGCATATTGGTCTCTGCCTTAAGAAATTGCACAGAAGAACAGACTTCACCAAAGTTGGCGGAAGTGGTGAAAGCATGGGAACTGCTGCAGGGAAGCAGCTACGTTCAGCTTCCTAGAAGTGGGCATGAGAGCCTCTTGAAAGGCTTCTCTTTGTGTCTCATTGAAAACTTGGCAAGATGACTGTCTACCAGCTATAGAAAATAAGAACGGTTATAGGGGACAAAAATGAGCCGAATCCCAAATGTGTGCATTTCCAGCAGTAGAGCCTGTATTGAAATCTCACCATGCTGGTAGTTTCCTATTCGGGTGAAGTACAAATGATTTCATGCTTCTATAAGGAAATTAAGGGCAAAGAACCCTTCAGTGCTGGAGGACGGGTTGCAAAAGAGGGGAGTAACCCCAGAGCGCAAGGATTGCGCGAGGGAAGATGCACTTTACCTGTCCTATCAGAACCTGTGCTGCCCTAGCAGCCCTTGCTTTGCGCTCCTGGGAAGGCATCCTCAGTACACATTAAATCGTAACTGGGGCTCATAGCACCTCCAGTACCACCTTAAACTTCTGTGCTATGCCTACAGCAATCCAAGAGCGATATCCAGGTAGTGTGAACACAAACACAAGGCAGAGTACTGAAAACCTGAGTGCAGACTCGGTGCCTCTGAAATCTGGACTTCACTGTGTCTGGTGAAAGACTGTATTTCACTGGATTTCTTCCTTTAATGCCAGTCTCCGATCTGGAAAGCAATGACCTTTTCCTGGCTGCCATATTGATTCTAGAGTGAGTTACAGCATTTTATGTATTTGTACAGCCTGGTGTATTTGCTTCTGCTAGAGTCAGTCTTTTTTTTTTTTTCTTTTTTTCCCTTTTTTTTTTATTAGGAATAAGGTGTCTTGAGAAAGTGCTAACTTTATTAAATGCAAGGAGATTTATTCAGAGAGATGCCATGCCAATTTCTTTATGGTTATAACCAGCATAACTAGCAGAGCCTCTGATGACTCTGCTTTACCACATGTTTAATGAGTAGGACTTAACTGCCAGTTTGCATGTTGCTCCTGACTTCTAATTATTTCTTCCCAGTGGCTGGTATAGAAATGGTTAAGAAAGATTGGGTCAAATGACAGCGTGTATTTTTGGAGGAGGTCATGGGTTCTGTGCCTGGTGCCCCACTGCAAAAGGCACATATCCTTTAAAAATCTGGCAATGTGTACAGTTTAACTCTTGCCTTTGCTGCTAAGACATACCTAGTGTAGTGCAGCAGCAGGCTGCATGCGGGGCTGCAGGGATGTGGCTGATTTCCAAGCTAATAGGTTCTTCCTCTGCTCCCTTAATGAATGACACACTCCATGGGTATTACCTAGCACTGCAGCAAGCTCACGTGTTATAAGTTTCTTTCTTCCAAGAAGTCTGGTTTTAGGCGTGAAGAAATAGAGAACTGATGTGAGGAAGGGTCTCTTACACAAAGGGGAATTTAAAAGTTACTACTGGACCCCAGTTGGAGGGTGACTGGTAATGCCTGTTCCTGTGAGGGATTGGGAAGATACGCTTTCCCTTCCTGAATAATTTAGAGGATTTAGCAGTTTTGCCCATTTTCCCACAGACCTGAAACATATGGACTGGGGCAAGGGAGAGAGGCTGCTTCTTGCAAAACCTCTGCAGGTTCTTCCAGTTGGCTCTTTTCGCTGCAGAGTCCAGAGGGTGCAGGAGTGCAATGGGTGGGGGAAATTGTTGGCTCAGTTGTGTGTGATGTGATGCACCAATGTATTTAAAAAGCCTTACCAGCTGCTGTAAATTGCTTTCTGCCCATCCCTGTCTGACACATGAACACACAAATTCCCATGTGCCGGGAATCTTAACGTTTTTTTTCTCCTACCTCTATGCCTGGGCCTAAATGTCCTTAAGATGTAATTTTTCTAGCTCAGCCTTTAGATTTTCTAATTATGCTGGGAGAGCGAAGCTGCAGCAGGGTTGCCATTCTGCTACCCTTCTCGTGCCTTTCCCTGCTTTTCAGACAACTGATCTTTTGAGTAAGGCAGAGTCCCTGCTGCTGAGTGAGGAAGAACTAAAATTTGGCAAATCTAAATGGGTTTTAATTTGCGTTAATATTCTGCAGCAAATAACTGTGCACATTTATAAAGAGAGGGCAAAGCTTACCTAGTTTTAAAAGCTTACTTGTGATGAATAAAAAGTGCTCTGCCCTTGTCTTAAAGAACAAAATTAAGTGAGGATGTGCTTATCGAAGATGCCCTTCACTTGGTTTAGCAGCAGAAGTTGTGTGGAATCCTGTGACAACAAAATAAGGTCTCTGCCCCCGAAAACTCGCAGACAAGAGCCTATTCTATTCAAGAAAAGCTTGGAAATGGCCTTGAACTAGCTGTTGACCTTGAATTGTTGGTGAAATTTTTAGGTTTAAAATACCAGTGGATTATAATTTAGCAGCCGTCTTAAGTCCTTTGCCAGTCCTGTCATTCAAGGTGGAGACTTCGGTGGTGATGCACAGTTTGATTAAACACAGGGAAATTATGTGGAGAGCCATTTTCAACTTTGAAGGTCACTGCCAGACTGGGGGAAGCAGGGGAGAAAGTTGCTGGCTGAGGTCATCCCTAAGGTGGTGTGTTTTGGCTGCTGTGGAGCTCCCGGTCTCCAAAATGCTTCCCCACTCGTACCTTCTCCCAGGGGATACCTCAGTGTACCTTTACATACAGTAGAGAACATACTTTTTTGGATAGAAGTCATTGTGCTAATGCAGCAGCGCTGCCAGTGGATGAACATGTGATGTTGACCTCTCTCCATTGCACAGTTTGTAGAAGTGCTTGAGAGTTCCTGCTGCGCTTCAGAGGGAGACATTTGAACTGCTTTAGGCAAAGAGAAGGGCTGGAGGAAACTGCTCCCTGAAGCTTATCTCGGAATTAACCCGGGCTGTGGAAAAGCACGCGAGTTAGAACACTGGGTTGCAGTCCTGAGGAGACAGGCCTTGGGTTGACTATCAGGAAATATTTCTGGCTCTGAGGCTGTCTTGCCCGTAGAGCTGGTAAAATCTGCGTGCGTCAGGGCAGAGACACGGGTGCTCTGCAGAGGAGCTGTACAAATGTGGTTGTGGCACACAGAGGGTGAGATGAGCAGATCCTTGTGTACACCTGGAGGAGTTGACAAGAGGGGTGGTGCAAATAAGACCTTCTCCTCCTTGAAGGCTCAGTCCTATAGACCAGCCAGGCAGTCATTCAGTGTCCAATTACCAACTCTCAGCTAGCGCGTGTTGGGTAGATGGGGGAGAAGCGAAGAGGAGGGAACACTTTGTGGTTTGCTGGCAAGTCACCCGCTCTTTGATGCACTGCAGCAAAAGCCCTGTCTGAAAACTCTTCAGCAAAGAAGGACATTGCAGGGTTGCAGGGAAACGGGAGGGGGGGGCAACAATAGAGAGCACACGACTGAAAGATGCTGCTGCAAGCGCTGTGACAGCCAACACTTGCACTCTGCTTCTTTCCCCCCCAATCATTTAGCAATCGAGTTGGCCAAGTCCAGTGTCTTATGTCTGCGAGTGGAATGCAGTGTCCTTTTCCTGGATGTCCTTCAGCCACAACAAGGGATGGTGCTGCGCATAGACGTGTCCCCGGGGGCTTATTGTAACAATTCAGGTAACGGTCATGATGAGGGAGCCGCAAGGCTCCGGTAGGTGAATTGAACTTGGGTGACAAGCCACCACTGCAGCATCCGCTCTGCAGTCACCTCAGCCAGGATGTTTTAATGTTCCGGGGACTAAAATGACAGATACAGCGCATTTTATAGCAGCAGTGCTGATGGAAAGGAAGCGCAGAAATGGGTAACTGCTGATGCAGTGCGGGTGATCCTTGGATCGTTGTGGTTGCAGCATGCGCAAGGTATCTGGACCATACCCCGGGTCATACGGTGACATGAAGGATGGTTCGTACACCTCATCTGCTAGGAACTAAAGCTCTTCAGTTGTCAGTAGCCCTTTTTGGCCCCTCAAAAAATATACTGTTGCTGCAGAGGAAGACTGCAACCTGCGGGCTGCCCGGTCAGACGATCAGTTCTGGCCGTCTTAGGAGAACTTGACTCAAAGTGGCAACCCAAGGGTGGAAGAAGACTCCACTGATCTACAGGCCAAGTGCGGGGCTGCTGGCCTCAGTCTGCCAAGGACTCAGAGCAATGCTTGAAACTCCTTAGATTATAGGCATTTTCTTGCAGTCTAGTGAACTGATGGTTTAGCATTGGGAGAAGCAAAGTTACAGGAAACCTCAGGTGTGGAAAAAACCTGCAGTGGTAAATTGTGTCTATTGTAACCATTCCTATATAACACACAAGTTGAATACGTCATGTGGTGAATGTACTTCTGTCGCTGGGTAGCATTCATGATATTAATATTTAGCTGATGTTTATTTTCAGACTCTAAGAAAGTGACTTGGATTTACGTGTGATGAGTGTTTCTGGTAACAAAGCTGGTGACTGGAGCAATGTTGGTATCTTTAGTTGTCTAAACAACTTGTGTGGCATAATATCCAAAACCAGACACTTGAACTGTGAACATGGAGCTGTCATGTGTGCTTGATTTTAAAGTTGGCCTTTCTTGCCGTGTTCTCCTCGGGTCCTGAAGAGCTCTAGTAGCAGCCAGGAGGGGTGTGGAGACCTCTGCATGCATTTATTTTTTTTTTTTCTCCATAGCTTTGCATTGCAGCGGTTCTGTTCTTGATGACCGCTCTGTGCAGCGTCATCTCAGTGGGGTCAAAGCTGCTTTTAACTAAGCATGGAGTTTGGAGAATGTTGGATTAGGAAAAGTATTTCTTCCCGTGGCAGTCGCTTCAAGAGCTCCCTAAGCCAGCTCCGCATGTGAGGCAACTGAACTTCACCCCTTTTCTTGCTGAAAACTCTATTGGTTCCACAGATGTGAGGCATGCAACAAAATAAAAATACCCGCAGTCTGTTGGGCATTGCGGAGAGGGAAAAAAGCTGAGAGCAAGAGGCCCAGCTTTCTTAAACTGATTGACAAAAGTGACCCTTTGCCTTAGCTGGATGCAATGAGCTTCCCCCGGATGCCTCTGAAGGAGACTCTGCTGTCTGTCCCTCTCCTTCCTGCTGCAGCCCTGTGACCTTGTGTGCCTGGAGAGGCCCTTGCTGGCAGGTTAGGTGAGAGGAGGACAGGAGACCTTGTTCCCAGGACAAGGTGTCCCCTCTGCCAGGTCTGGCTCCCAGCAGAGGGAAGCAGAAGCACACCACACCGCAGTCCTGCAGCCTTCAGCTGCTCTGTGCTCTTTCAGCCTTGGCATCATTAAAAACAAACAAACTACTCGGATCCACACCACCTCAGCCAGAAAAGAGGCATTTCTCTTGCTGCTTGATGATAAAGCCTGTGAGTAGCAGGGAATTGCTACCTGTAATTGCACCGGCTAATCCTACTAGCAAGCTCTGTCCTTCACTTCAGGTGCTATTCTTAGTTCAGTACCTACTGGATTCTTGCCAGAGCAAATGCGAAGGCTTGGGGTGTGCCTTTGGAGAGATCAGTTGAGTGAGGGAATCAGGAAACATCTTTTCCCTCTCTTTAAGAGGCAAGGACATGCAAGAGGTTGATGGAGACCCTACTTTTCCGAAGGAGGTAAGTCAAACACTGACGGGTGAACTCAGTGAACTGTCGCTAGCCCTAACTCAGCCCAGAGGAGCGGACTGAGCGACTTCAGGTTCTAGTGACTCTTTGCTCTTATGACCTTTGTGCAAAAGCGTGAGGTTTGTTTTCTTGCCTTTTCTACCCGAAGCTGGGTCCCCACTTGCTGCTCTTCATTTGTTCCATCAGCTTAGTGTGTGGAATCCCTGTGCCGGGCTGGCCCTGCTCTGGGGAGTGGCTGTGACACCAGGGAGGAGCGACGCAGCCCACGAGGAGATGAACGGCTCTTTGAAGAGGTGCCTGCTGCTGGGAGGGGTAATGCTGCCGCACGCCAAGCACACACTAGCCACATGCCAAGCACACACTAACCACACGCCAAGCACACGCTGGGGATCCCGAGAGATGAGTCCGATGGTGTGCACGTTTCAAACCTGGGGTCCCGCACCGATGGGTTCTGGTGTCGTTGCAGCAGCCCACCTCGCAGTTACCAGTTCGCTTTTTTTTCCCCCAATTCCTGGCGCCTCTGATGTGATTGCCAAGTTGTGGGTTGCATTCTTTTGCCAGGAAGAATCCTGCAGAAATCTCGCATTTCTTCCCAACGCGGGCTTCTTGCAGTGAATCAGATGAAATTGAGCCCTGGCACGAGCGTGCTGAAGTTGAAGCGCTCCCGTTCCGTGCTTTTCAGCTTATCTGACATCGGTGATGTCGTGCAGGAAGAAATCGCGTCCCGTGTGGTTACACCCCGATGCTGCTGACCTCCCCGTGCTCTGCACGGTGCCTGACCCTGACATGGGGAGGGCTGGCCTCTCTGGCGAGCGGGCAGGCTCGGGGAGAGGCTTCATTTGGGCTTGTCTGGGCTTGTTCAGGCCTGAGCCTGCCTTTGTTTTTGCGATCTCGCAGGGATCCGAGTGGATCAAAGAGGATTTGCCTCCGCGCTTTGCAGCTGCTCTGCTGAGAAGAATCTCCTCGAGAGAGACCCCGGCATCGATCTGCTCACCTGGAGCCTTTCTGACCTCTGTCTCTCCAGGTAAGCGCGTTCTGTGTGAGTTCGTACTCGTGCCTGCAGATGTACCGGGTGTATCCGCCTGCGTTAGACTCTCTGGCAGCTTTTCTCAGTCTATTTGTGCCTGAAGTGGGGCTGTGGGAGGTGGTGGTGGTGGTCTGTGCAAAAATGTGTGCATAGGTAAGCTTCCAGGGATCTTTACAGTGTGGGAGAATGTTACAGTAACTGCCCTTGCTAGTCTGTCATGTTAGAATAAAGGGTGTTTGCTTCTGCTCTTTTTTTTTTGCTTTCTTTCTTCTGTGTGCCTTTTCCTTCAAGCCCTTCGTACACAAATGCACACTGGAGTTGGGAATACTGGCGAGTGTCTCGGTTTTGAGGCATTCCAGAAAGTAATAGCACCCCCAAAAAAGCAGCTGTGTGGTCACACTGTCTGAATGTGCTGCAGCTGTACAGGGAAAACTGAGGATGCTACTTTGCAGCTTGAGTCTAAGCGAGCAGTAAATGATTCTGCTGAGTTGTCTGGCTTCCGCATCCAGGGGACAAGGTAACTGAATTCACGTGGTAGTAGCCACTCTGTGGTTCATCGTCATGTCTAGCATTTACACAGGGAAACATGGAAGCTGAATGCTTAATACTTTGCTCTTTTGGAAAGAGCTGGCATCTATCCTCCTCTCCTGCTACATTTGGCACAAACTGTCCTCCCCATCCTATCTCCACCGTTGTTACCTGGCTCAACGTGTTGCCTCCACGGTCATTAATAAGGACAAATAACGTAGTTCAAATGCTGGTACCGCCTGATGCTCACATGAGGGAAGAAAGCTCTGTTGTGCTGGATCTGGCTTTGCTCCCCACTGTCCCTGTTCACACTGGCAAAGTGAGCCTACCTGTATCTGGGTGCCCTATTTTGTAGGCAACTGTGTTTCCTTGTATTTTGGAGGTGGAACACCAGTAATCTTCCAGTAACTGGTACAGACCATCCCTTAATGCAAATGGAGAGAAGTTAATAACACATGAAGCATTGTTTTGTTTCCAAAGAGAGACTCAGCTGAAGGGGCTTATGCGACTGTCGGACTGTAATTAAGAGCCTTCAGTTTTATGTATTTTTTTCTATTTGCATTTGAATGTATTATAGGGAAAGGGAACAAGCATCAAAGCTATGCCCAGCCTGTCTGAAGCAGTCTTCTCCCTGAAATGAGAATCCTTCACCCAGTGGACAAGAGAAAGCTTCGGTAAGAGGAATTAAAGTAAATAATTTTTACGCTACTGAAGATGGAGTTTGGATCTTTTTCACTCAAGCCTTCCTGTAGATGTTCTCCCCTGATGATGTGGGTCTACTGTTATACCTCTTTAGAAGGGAAGCAGCTAAGGTGCAAAACTCTCACCTTTTCTAGCATGTTGCAGTGCACTCGGTATTAATTGCAATGCATCTTACAAGGGATAAGTCTTTTTTCTTTCGCAGACGGATACAGGCCATCTCAAGTTTTGCTAAATGCAGGCTTTGTTCACCTCAGAGGTGAACCTGAGGATGAGATTAGAAGCAGAAGCAGTGTCTAACAGTGTTTCAGTACAAGTAACCTTGGGCAGGGGAAATGCAGGGAGGAAGATGTTCTTCTGCGGAGCATCTGAGGGTAACTGCATGCGTCCTATTGCCCCCTCACTGGCTTTGGTGTCACAATGTGTTATCTCCTCTCCCTGGACAGGTAGAAAGGCCAGATAACCTACTGGTAATAATCCTGATCTTTGCATCTCCCTGCGTGCTTTGGTGGTGCATGGTGAGCATCTCTCAGCGTAGAGGATGGTGACAACTTCAGCCAGTGGTGCGTGGGACTGCTCTGAAGGTCTCTGGCTCTTGTGCTGAGGAACTGACCGAGCAGTAGCAGGCACCAAAGTGTGAATTTCCCTAATGCAGCTCAGACAAAGGGAGGAGCTGCACAGACTGTTTTGACACTTGACCTCCTGCTTGGAGGCAAAAATATGCAAATGAGTGGGTCTGGCCTTTTAAGAAAGGGAAGAGGCATGCCCCAAGGAGAATCTATAAAGGTCTCTCAAAGTCCTGGTAAAGGAGAAGCACAAGCTAAACAGGCAGGAAAGGACAGAACTGCTGTGACAGCAAGATGTCTACTATGAATTAGTCTGGCTGTGTCCTCTCTGTCCCAGCAGACTGAACTGGGGAGCACAGGTCAGGACTTTCTTGGGTTGGACAAACTTGTCTTTTCCATGCCCATCTAGGCTATTAAACCCCAGGGTTTTGGGTTTTTGGACTGGCATGCTGGAGCAGATGCGGGTCTGCTGCCGGCCACAGCTCTGAGTTTACGACCTACGGCTGATGCTGATGCGCTGCTTGGTTAATGAGTCATCGGTGCTTACGTGTGGCTTACAGTCCTCTGAAATCTGCAACGCTCTGGACTCTGCCCAGGCCTCTCCCAAGGCACTGAATCAGCAGAAGGTCTTCTCAGCTCGTACGGACTGCTGCAGAGCAGAGCCAGCCGGCGAGAGGGGTAGCCTTGCTTCCAGGAGCCGTCTCAGCCTCGCCTGGGGCTGCCCACCACACTGGCTGTTCTTCACAGCTCGCTGCTGGAAAGTCGTTTTGTCTGTGACAACGTCTACGTGAAAATGAATGGCACTTGAAAAAGCTTGCAGCCAAAGTTAAGATCTTGCCAGTGGATATCTCTGATCTCATATGGTAGATAAGAGGGGGAGAAAAGTTAATGAAAGTTTTCTTAAATATAGTTATTACAAGGTGAAGAACAGAATTTGCTAGAATACATAAACTGGCCTCTTTTTTTTTTTGCCTATCTTCATGTAAAAAGAAAAGCGAAATCTTAAAGGAAGAAGTTGCACTGAATCTGGCACAAAATGGTTTTTTTAACTCTGCTGTGGAAGAAGTCATAAGTCTGGTGTACTCTGTGTGTGTGTTTCTCTCTGTACAGTATGTGGAGAAATTCAGTAAGTGATGTGTGTATTAATAATTGATTGTCTTGTTTTGATGTGGGGATTTAACATCGCGTAAGCCAGTGGTAGATTTTAAATGTAATGGCTTTTAAGGAATGGGAGGAGACAGTTGCTCTGTATTTTCTTCATGGGATCCTTAACTCTGTACCATGTTTGATGGAATTTTTATGTCTGTATTTTGTGGAGTAGATGACTGAGTGACAGACATAGCTGTCCTGCAGGTCCCAGTAATGTAATAACCTGAACTCCTCCCTGGATTTCCCCTGTTGTATCTGAGAGATTTTGTGCTTCTCAGAGTGCAGGAAAGTTTGAGGAAAGAAGCTTCTAGGAGCAGATCTGGCTTCCAACAGCGACGTGATCCAAGGGCTGCAAAACTGCTGCTGCTTTTCACTTGTCACCTGCAATGAGACGAAGATAGCCTGTTACCCCAGCGGCTGTGTCCCTCTGAGTTGAAAGTCAGTCGGGTTAGGAATGTGGCTGAGCAGTGTCAGACTAGGACTCTGTCTTCACCCGTGTCGTTCTGTCACTTACCTGTCTTGCGTGACTTTTGCTGTCTTACTGTGCTTTACAGAAAGGAACTGCTGGTACTGTCTATTCTTTTCTCTTGGTTGTGCTTCATTTTATGCATTTTAGACTCGCTGCAAAGGTGTCGTCTCATTTCCTTGTTAGCTGTGAGGTCGACCTGCAGGAGTGGTGGCAGCCTGTGGGGTGGAGCCGTAGCTCTATCAAGAAAGCCGGAACAGCCTTGAGTTTGCGGCGAGTCTGGCTGATGAAGCAGGTGTCTGCACCTCTCTGCAGCTCGCTTGCGGTATATCTGGCCTGGCAGCGGGAAGCCGGGGTCCCTTGGGAGCTTAGATGGACTTTGGGAGCTGCTGCCAGGTGGATGACCTCCTAGCGCAGAACGGCGAGAAGCTGGTAAATAACTTTTCTATCTAGGGTCGTGTCAGTACATCTGGTAAGGAAAGATTCTGCTGTATGATTAAGTTAAAAAAAAAAAAGAAAGAAAAATAGCAAACCGGAGCTGTTAAGCAGCTTGTGTCCTGTATTTGGGGGTTGGGATGCTGTGAGAGCTTGGAGGAGAAGGTGACAGGAAAAGTGTGATGATAACAATGCTAATTAAGCTTTGCCAGGAGTCATAGCCTAGAACTGTTTTCTGGTTGGCTTGGTAGCGTGTTGCAGGAGTTGCAGTAGAAGATGGGACAACACAGCGCTAGTTTGAAATTTTTTTGAGAGACTAACTCAAAACCCAGGATCCACATATCATATGACTTGCATCAAATCAAAGTCAGAATTTATCAAGTATATTCTCATCTTACAAAGGGACACCTGGCTGTAAGGTTCTAAGTCAGGAAAACTGACTATTTGGAGAAGCAAGATGCCTCTCTCCTACCTGAAGGAAGGACTGTCACCTTCTTTAGGAGAAAGGAGAGAATTTGTTCTTACTCTGCTACCACCACTAGTGGTTTGGTATAGTTTTAAGATTATTTTTCCCAGGGATGCCAGTTCATCCTAGTAGGCATTATAGACTGAGGCAGACATTACTTCTAATTCTGTGGTTTAGAAAGAGACAGAGTTCATTAAACCAGTTGGTATTTAGGGGAGGGAAAAAAAAGGCGACCAGCCTGTATAAAAGACGTGAAGCATCCTGATATAGTTTTGAAGTTAGCCTTGTTTAAAACGGGCTGTTGAACTAGCTGATACCCAGGAGTCTCTTTCAACCTCAACCTTTCTGAAGTTTGAAAAGTGTCATTTCATCTTTCTATTCAAGCTTTCTCCTGTTGCTGAGTTTCCCCTACAAATTTCACCGATGAAGGTTCAGCTTTGTTTTGTCTTAAACCAGGAAGTGTTTGAAGCTTCCAGTGACAGAGGGGCTGTTTGCATCAGGCTTCCAGCAGGAGTTGTTCAAATCTTTGGAGAAACTTTGTGTAATTCTTCAGGTGCTAGTTCAAGGCTTGTGACTAGATCAGCCGTAGCGTAAAACTCTACTGGTTGGCAATAGGAGGGTGACACGATGCTGGGAATGAACTTGAAATAAATGGGCTTAATTAAATGAAGCTCATGGTGTCACGTATTTCAGTGGTGACAAAACAATTGCTGCAGATCTTACCTGGCAGGACTTTTTACCTTTCTTGGAATGCAGTATTTCTGTAACAGGAGAGCATTTCCGTCTTCCACACCCATCAGCTTATTGGTTTATAGTCGTGATTTCTTTATAGACTGATTCCTTTTACTGTTATATGATCCACCAAACCACCTTTTGCTGCTGCTTTGTCACCCACGGTGTAAGAGTGAGATTCAGCTCAAACCCTCATCCAGGCACTTCACCTAGCACAGGATCGATGGGAGTTGTCGTGATTTGTGCAGACTGTGTCGCCACCTACTCTCTCCAAGAAAAGTGCCCCAGCAAATGATGCAAGGGTGGTTTTCCTGTTCCACATTCTCCCAGAGTGCTGAACTGATTCAGCTGGATCACTTGTTGTCTCCTTTCCTAAAGCACTAGGAATTCTTGTAGGTAGCAAGCAGCAAAGGACAACTAAAATGATTTAAAAATTGAAAAGCCGCATCGTTATCCTGCCGCATAGATACAAGGTTGTTCCCCAAACATGTCGTGCTTAATTTTTAGTTACTCAGAGGAGAGTTTTACAGTTCCCAAAACAGCAATTCTGCAGCCTCGTGTGTCCCTGGAGGAGGATGAAAGATGAAGTAGTATCTTCCTATTCTGTACCAGATTGTTTTGCTCTCATATAGCTGTGCTTGTCCCTGACCTGTTAATTGCCTTTGAGATAGTCTGGTTTGTTCTGATCCTGATGGGAGATGTTGGAGGGATGATTAGGTCACTGTTTAAACAAGACAGCTAGTTCCAGAGTGGGACGCGTTTTCAGGGCAAGAAGGTGCATACTGTTGTCAAGTCTTGATTTTGTTGATGTTTTGGAATTGTTTGCTTTTTTCCTTAGGGTGAAAAGGTTACAGTCAAGAAGTGATTTGTTAATTAATTGATGCTGTCTCCTGGGACACAGGGAATGGAGACCTTGTTCTGCTGCCACAATGCCTGGTGGGTATCAGTGTTCTCTGCTGTGCTGGTTTGATTGGCGGCCAGTTGCAGCACTTATTTCGTCTTTGTCAGTCTCCTTTGATATTATATCGAGGGTCTGAGCTCTCCCCATCACCGGCACTGGGATCCTGTACAATAGAATCCACAGAACTTTACATCATGACTCTTGCAGTAAGCCCAACAGTTTTGTCTTGGCTTACTGCGTCTTCTGAAAAAGCACGTGCTCCCGAATGCTGGCCTTCCTCAAGACTTGGTGATCGCCAGGAGTTTGGGGTTTGAACATCTGCTTTTTAGTTTGAAGTGCTTCTAATTTTTGCCTTTTAGTTGGTGCTCATGACTTTCTTTGCAGGATGGGCAGGTTTCTGATAACTTGATGGAAGATGAAATATATATATATAGTGTTGCCAGTGGATCACTGAAAGAAATTAGAGGCTGACAAAAGCCAGTGAGCTTCTAGTCATGCAGCATGTTTTACCTTTATACTCAAGTGTTGCACAAGAGGCCCTCAAATAACCTGCTTTTGAGGCTATGATGCAAGAGTTAAGGAATTGCTTTGCCCTGAAGGTTGTGCTCTCACATGTCCACATGTTTCCAGGAACTGAGGGTTGCAGGAATGCTAGATAACACCATGTCTTGTGTATCTCGGGCTGTTCCACATGTATAATAAGAAAGTCAAATGGCTTTTAGTACAGAGAAGTATTGGTCCCTTTTTCAGTTGTTTTGCAGATGATTGTGTTCCCAGCGAGTTCTCTTTCTGTCTAAAATAACATATATATGTGACCTAAGAGCAGAGCTGTGCAGTCAAGTGAGCCCACCAAGAGTTTAAACATTCTGTGTCTTAAACTATTAAGCATCTAGAAACACTTTGTTGTTCTACTGTTAATGGCCGTGTGTGAAACTTGGGAACTCATGGGGATAAATATGGATTGTAGACAAGTAAGTTGGGTTTATCTTGTTAATATTTGTCATTCTTAGAGGCCTTGAGAAAGACTGGAGGTAAGGGACGTGGTATCTGACAGTGTATGGTTTTGAGCTTTTTCTCCCTTGAGTACTGTTGTTTTGGGTTGTTTTTTTTTTTTAGTGCTGCTGCAGATGCTTCATGAACTCTTTGTCTGTCCCCAGCCTCTTGCCTTCTGTGGATGAGAAGGAGCTCAACTGACCTGCCCTAACGTCCTTCCTTGTGTGATGCCAGCTGTGAGTGTTTCTTTGGCAGTGTCTTAGCTGGTTGTTGTGAACAATAGTCAAGGAAGCAATCAGCAAGTATACTGCCCTAGAAGTGCTACACATTGTTGGGCCTGCCTCACATCTGCATGGCTCGAGAGGTGGATGGAGATCCAGGTTGGGATGCTGTCCAGGTTGCCCTGGAGCTTGGGGTGTCTGATGGAGCTAACGTGAGAAACGCCAGAGGATGCTTGATGATGTGCTCATTGCATCAGAGGCAAGACGAAGAGAAGATAAACATGTTGCAAGTTACTTTGCTTTTTCTTTGTCCTTCCCGCACGCAGAGAAGCGTCTCTTGGTATTCTGTGTAAATGCCCTTTCCTAAAGTGCCACCGCTCCGTGCTCGAGTCTGAGCTGGGTGTTGGCTGAATGGAACTGATGCAATGACTGGAATGTGGTTGGAGTGACAAAAACATGCGTGTAACTGCTGAGCAACTTCTCCTGTGTTAATAAAGTCAGTAAGTTTGAATTCCAGGTTGTAAGATGATATTCTGCTCTTTGAGTTTCCTGTACATAACTCCGCAGTAGTGCTTAAACCAGGGTGGTGAGTAGTGACTAACCAGCTGGTTCATTTCTGTAAATACGTGAGCACTGTATTTCAGAGAAGTTTGGTAAATATGCCTGCCTTGAAAGAAGGAGGGTGAGGAATATAATATGGTGGTTTATAACCCATTATCAAGGTCATATTTGGATTCAGCACTGCAGATGTTGAGTGTCCTTGTGTCAGTGAAAGAAATAGTCTGCTGGGATCTGTTGCACCCTTTCCCTTTAGCAGAAATGCCTCTTTGCTGCTTCACACCTCATCTGTTTCAAATAACTTGTGTGAAATAACTTGAGTGAGGCTTCTAACTTTGTAACCAGGAAAGCTGACATGCTTCATGACCCTTCCTTCTTAAGGGTCTCATTATTAGCTTTTGTATTCCCGTCTCATCTGTGTGAAAAGTACGGGCTGCGGGCAGACCTTTGTGTTGCAAAATACAGTGTGTGCCTCCAATTCAAATTACAGTCAAGGCTACACCCCAAAAATCTGACTATTTGGCCTATTTTCCTACCACTAAATGTAAGAGATGCAGTCCATACATTTTTCTTAGAGGTAATGAGTGGCCTAAAAAATATTATTGAAAGATTGCCACAAAGATCACTGCAGCAAGTGCCTCTTTGCATGGTGCACAAGTGCCCTTTCCCAAAGTGCCACCACTCCATACTGGAGTCGGACCTGGGTGACTGTAAGACCAGATCTTAAATGCGATATTTTTTTTGTTTGTGGCATACTCTGTTTCACCGTGAATGCACAATGTTAATACCTTTATTTTTCTCCGTGCAGCCACAGCATGAAGGAATACCCCAAATTAATCTCCTAATTTAAATTTGAAATTAAAAACTATCACAACACTTGGAGCATACTTTAATTCATTGATTGTGCTGGCTTGATTCCAGCAGTGTAACTAATTACATTCTGCCCGAAAAAAAAAATCTCTCATTGCTCGTCGCTTTTTTGAGACTTGTTGGCTTGAATTCTTGTGCGGTCTCTGCAGCCTGACTACACATTTTTGATGCTGATGGAAAACTGCTTAAAATGACTGAGCAGCTCTCCTCGCTGGAAGAAAAGCCACTGGGCTTGCTGAGCAGATCCCACGTGGGCGATGTTGTGTGTCCTGCTTCAGCAGTCGTGTACACACGCTCCGCTCTGCGGTTCTACTGTGTTGGAGATGATCGTGAAGGACTGGGTAAGATGCCAGGCTCATCCCGATCCAGCCAGTTTTTACACTGTGGTGTAAAGGACGTGCTTCAGGGCCGTTCTACCCCAATGCCGAGCCTGCCAGCAGTTGCAAATTTCTTACTCTGACTGTTGCCTGTCATGTTGGTCTGGTTAAAGAAGATAAGAGGACGGCACATTTCAGTCTCTTGAGAATCCTGAGCCGGGTTGGAGTAGCAGCTGACATGCCACAGGTAGTACTCACACTGAAATCAGTCCTGCCTGCCTCGGAGGGCATCCTTCTGTGTTGCTGTCGAACATCAGAGGGTCGGGAAGCAGGAGAATGGTGAGTAATGATGTAGAAGTAGCAGCAGCAGAGAAAGTCACAGTATTTGGTCTTACATAATCAACAAAGGAATCCATATAGTGTTTGCTAATTCTAGAGGATTTAGAAGGAATTTGAACTAGTTATAAAAATAAGAAACTTTGCTTTCTAGTTTCCTACACAAGGAGAGTCGGGGAGAACAGTACATGCCCTTTATAGCTCCACATTACTGTCTTGGCTCTATGTACTTCTGTGTGTTGCAGTCCTGCTTCCAGAAAGCCCGTTTGCTGTACGTAACGAGGCCTCTCCTGCTGTGCCAAACTTCTAGCATCGCTCCGCGTGCAAATGTCAGATTCCTCTTCGTCGACTTGGTAGTACTTACTTGTACTTGTTACAGAGCTGCCTAGACCCAAGTGTTTGTCAAGTAAAAAACTTGAAAATCTCTGAAAACTATTTTTCTGAGAAGACAAGCCCCATGAGAGCTGGCTGTAGTGTCTGCACCTGTTTAACTGACTGCCTTGTTGCTTAGCGTTCTTAATAGATACATAGGAAATTTATTTCCTTGTGGGTTTTTAGCTTGATTCTTCTAAATCTATGTGAAGCAGTTGTTACCTAGAGGGGGCAGCTACTGAGATATTGTCATGAAGGCTATCAGTGACCATTTTGGAATTTCTTGAGTAGCCCTAGATATCTTTCCTTAACGCCATATCGAAAGCTGTCTGTATTAGTGTCTATCCAAAATGGAATAGATGGGGTTAATAAAGTCAAGGATTAGGTCCTTAATCTGTGCTAGGCCTGCTAGAAATGTAGCTTTATTTTTTTTGGTCACATGCTAGAAAAAGCAACAAAGGACAAACATGAGTATTTCCCCCCCCCCTCTTAGAAGCCTTCTCTTAACTGTGCTTCTTCCCTGACTTCCTTTCAGCTGATGCAGTGAACCTAAGGATCAGGTGATGACTTAAAAAAAATGGCCTTATTTTCCTGGAAAAGAGTTGAGGTGCTGGTAGAACCGTTGGCTACCTTCTTCTATCATGTTATGATTCCAGAGTTAGGTTGATGTTTCCAGAGAATCAGGTTTGTTAGCTCTTGGCTAGATGTTGTTATATATATATATATATATGTAGTGTCTTGCGTGGGTATAGCCAGGCTGTGCAGAAGATCTGTGTCAGTGAAAGGTTATGCACGATGCATTTAATTTTGTGTTCCTCTGAGGTAGTTGAGTGTCTTATTGCTCCTAGCTGAGCCTTGAGAAGCTAATGAGCTAATGAGTTGTACTGGCTTCCTTGAGAGGGACTGCATGGCGACTGGAAAACTAAAACATTGAAGGATTTTTGCCCAAACTTGGCTGCTAATAGCTGATTTTTAAAATACTTCTTTTTCTGGTTATTTCAGTACACATCTACTTTTTTTTTGTTTTAAATGGGTGCAATGAAACTTTCTTCCAGGCTCCTACTTGAAACTAATCTGTGGACATGAGGTAGGGATGGCAAAAGTACGTCTGCTGGTGTTGGAGCCATCTGACCTCATCCAAGAGAGATGGTGGAGAAGTGCTTGTTGGATGGGAAAAAAATACTACTGCCTGGAACAGCAGTGACCTCTTGTGGGTAGTGTGGATGGCTGGTTATGCTGGCAGTTGGCACTTGGGAGTCAGAGAATATTATTCTGTTGGAGCTATGTCTGTGGCCGTAAAGCAAACGTGGTAGAGGGAGCCCGATCAGACACTCTTGGCTGGGTATCAAAAACAAACAGCCAAAAATGAGGCTCTTCTTCCTCCCGTGTGTGTGCTCTGAAGCTCTGATATGGTGTCTTAGTTGCTGAGGAGCAGTCCAGGCTCTTCTCTCCTGGTGGACTTGTGCTATAAAAGTGCGGAAAAAGAAACCAAAGAACAAGAAAGGAGCCAAGAATGTGTAAAGGGCAACAACTGGGAACACAGCCTTGATAAAGTTTTGTCTTGTGGGGTTTTTTTTGTGTGTGTGTGTGTTTTGTTGGGTTTTTTTTAGAGGGGTCAGATGATAGCTAAAGAAAGCCTGGAATAATTAGCTTTAAAAAAAAGCTGTTAAGGTCAGATTATGTTCAGGGGAAATGCAAGTTGCTGCAACTTCCTTTTTTTCCTATAAGGAACATGCAGAGGGCGTTAGGCTCCAGAATAAACTCCTAAATGTAAAATCCTACTTGACTGTAGTTTAACGGAGTGGTAAAGGTTAGAAGGTTATGTAGAAAAAAAGATCTTGTTTCCAAAGGAATTAACTTAGAGCAAATGATGGATTCATCAAGGTGAAGCAGCGCACCAAGCTTGGATATCGCTGAAAGGACACCGTAGCCAAAAGTAATAAGCAAACACTCAATAATGTCTGGATTTTAAAAAGATATTCGTCAGATGTGTTTTCTAGGGTGTGTTAGATGGCTTCGGGGTGCTGAGATAAACTTGGATGGTGGGGGGATAAGGCACCTAGTTGTGCAGATCAGAATAAACCTCGTTAAAAACTGTGAATTCCGCAGGGATCCTTCACGGCTCGGAAATGATTAAGCTGTTTGAGAGAACAAGGCACCTGAAACAACAACCGTCTCCTTTGGAAACGGAGCACCTCGCTCTCCGCATCAAAGGCACAGGTTGTCTGCGGGGCAGCCCGCGAAGTATCAGGCAAATTAGAAGCAGACAAGGACACGCTTTCAACTCGTAACTTCTTTGAAGAGGGGCAGAAAAAAAGCCCTTTCTTACCAACCGGGAAATTTTAAAGCCTGTTTAACGTGGTGGTGAATGCTCGATTGTGTCTGCTTATCGTTTTGTGCTCCACAGGTTGCAGGATACCCCGGGAGCCAGCGCTGGGTGTCTCAAAGGAGCGACTGCGGAAGGTGGAGGTAAGGTCGGTGCCGCCTCGGAGGGGGAAGGACGGGCCGGGGGGGGCGGCCGGGAACCTCTGCGCGTCTCGGCGCATCCGGCTCCTTTTTTATGGTTTTCCTGTTAAGTTGTTTTGGAGGTTTATTTTGGTAAAAATGCCTTTTTTTTTTTTTTTTTTTCCCCCCCCGCTCCCTTTTTAGTGTAACCGGCGCCAGTTCTTTAAAACACGGTGCCCCGGCGAGCGTTGCGCCGGCAGGTGGAGGAAGAAGTGCCGAGGCAGAGGGCGGCGCAGCTCCGCGCTCGCCTTGGGGCACAAAAGGTACCGAGCGCGGCTTTCAGGAGACCGTAGTTAAAAGAAGAAAAGAAAGAAAGAGAGAAAAGGCTGTTCCTGGGCTGCGGGGGTTTCCTCGGCGTGCCCTGCCCCTGCCGCTCCCGCCCCGCCGGGGGGATTCCCCTCGGGAAGCAGCGGGATCGGGGCGGGGCCGTGGCGGGGCCGGTCCCGCCGCTCCCCCCGCCCCTGCCCTCGCCTTCCCCATCCCTTTTCCTCCCGTCCCGTCCCGTCCCGGGGTCCGTCCCGCCGCCCGGCCGTCGTGTCCGTGGGGCCGGCTCCGCGTCCGTGCCCCCCCGCCCCCGCCATGCCCGCGCCTCTGCCCCCCACGCAGCTGCTGGTGTCGGAGCGGGTGGTGGTGCTGGTGTCGTGCGTGCTCTCCTTCCTGGGCTCCAGCCTCCTGGTGTGCACCCACGCCCTGTGGCCGGAGCTGCGGACCCGGCCCCGGCAGCTCCTGCTCTACCTGTCGCTGGCGGATCTCCTCTCGGCCCTCTCCTACTTCTACGGGGTGCTCCAGGACTTCGACGGCACCTCGTGGGACTGCGTGCTCCAGGGAGCCCTCTCCACCTTCTCCAACACCAGCTCCTTCTTCTGGACCATGGCCGTCGCCCTTTACCTCTACATCACCATCGTGAGGGGCTCGCCCACGGGCACGGGCTTGCTCTGCCTCTTCCACGCCGTGAGGTGGGTGCTGTCGGCCGCTCTGTGGGAGCACAAGGTGTGGACCCCGCAGGACCCCCCACTGCGGCCACACGCTCCGCTGGGCGAGGAAGCGCTTGGATGGTTGCTCGAGCCACCTGCTTGCTTCTTAACAATAGTGTTGCTCTTCTCAAGTTCCTTCCAAGCAGGGATTTTGCTGCCTTTGAACTAACCAGCCCTGCTTACTTCCCCTTCTCCTGAGGAAAGAAACAGAGATGAGGAAAACTTAATTTATTCTTTTTTTCACATTGAAAAATCTCTGGCAAAAGAGAATGACTGAAAAGCCTGGCTTCTGCTTTCCTCTACACTCTTCTCTGACGTCTTAGAAATAATATCATGAAACTTGTGCTTGCTATGCCGCCTGCTGCTGCCGAAACTCCCGTGTTTGGGTTCTGGTTCTACAGCCTGGGCTGTAGCTCCTTCCCCTTTCTCCAGGCAGGTTGCTGTAACTCAATACCCGTAGGAGAATGTAGTCTACAAGTGAGGAGGCTGCTAGAAAAGCACTCTGAAGGTTGTTTTGGCATGTTTGATTGAAAGCGAGGCAAAACAGACCACAGCGTAGCTTTATGTCTCAGCTTCTGCTATTTAGGGAGCTGATTTTCCACATCATGTTTAGTAAAAGCTTTCATTATGCAATTTGAGCTTGTGGAATCATGTGCTGCCTCCACGCTGAGCAAAACAGTGATCCCTTAGTCCTCTGTGCTGCCAAGATTTTGCAATAAATTATAAGAGGAATAATCTGTGTTTTTTGTTAAAAAAAAAATCCATCAGGGCAAGCACTGAATTATCTTTCATTTCTTAGTCAAATATTTGTCACCTGTTATCTTCAAACAGCATCATTTGGTAGATGATTGATTTAGTCCAGGTAAAGGGAGGCAAGAAAAAAACAGTAAGTGTGAACAAGGGAGGGAATTCAATTCCTGTTTTACCTCTTCTAACGATTGCTTGACTGCAAGATCTGGATTAGAGGAAGCCTGAGGTGGCTGCACATGCTTCTGGGTACACCAGGCTCTTGGTGGTGAAGGTGAAATAAGATGCAGTGGGGCTTGCTAGGTTATTGCATCTCAAGTGAATAGAGACACGAGTTGTCCTATAAAATTATGGCCAGTAGAGAGCCACATGTTGCTTAAGGAACAGAAAAAAAAGGAGTCTGACTTCTTAGGGGTGTGCTGTCTGCATGAGGCTACCTCAAAGAGCTGATGCAAATCTGGTCTATTTGTAACTTTCCTGTCGGCTAATCTCTTGTGGTGTGCCTTTGTCTGTGCCCTAACTTCTCTGTCTGGTTTAATGTTTCTCAGCCTAATCAGCTACAAAGTGTGGACAGAAACAGCAGACTCGCTGAAATAATGTTGGCAGTCATCTCTGCACTCCTGTAAACCTGTAAAAATCCTGACAGATTTCTTTAACCGTGTGACGGAGAGGAAGGGAGTGTTCAAACGGAACTTCTGGTGAACTCGCTGGGTTCATTGTCAGGTCTTTGCAGTGAAAATAAAATGCTGTCTTCTGTTCTCAGTATTGATCAGCCCCACTTGCTCTGTTTAAAGGGCGATGCAGGTAGATTTCTTCAAAGACCTATTGCCAGGTTCTGCTTGGTGAATGACTCCCATCCTGAGCAGAGCCTTTGTGATCTGGGTGAAAAGCCAGAGAAAACAAGTGAGGGCTTGTTCTCTGCCCATCCCCTTGCGACACACCTTCCTTCTTTCCTTCCCTGTACTTTTATCATTACCTGGGAACTCAACCATAACATCAAATTCTGGATGTAGCGCTTGGAGATGGTTCCTTTTCGCAGTTTTCTGTGCTTCAGTCTCACTGTGGCTATCTGTGATGCTCTTGGCCTGGAAATCATTGAGAACTGCGCAGAGAGGAACTGCTGCATCTGATACGAAGCGATGCTGATACATACATTAATTGCAGAAGGCAGGTGGGGGCAAAAAAAAAAAAAGGTGGCAAAGGGCAGATGATGTTTCGAGGATTTAAAGATAAGTTTCCGATATTTCTGGTGAGGCAAAATGTTTTGCTTCGTAGGTTGTTAAAGCAATCACGTGGTGACCATTGCATGAAGAGTCATTCTGAGACATTTCTGAAAAGGATTCAGGGCAGGATGGAGTTTTGTCATGCATGTTCCCTTTTTTTTTCACAAGCACTTACTCATAAAGGGCAAGTGTTTGTAAAGATGGACACTTTTTTAGTGTTGAGTATAACCAGAGCCTGTTCAGCTGAGTGGAGCTGCCTAAATACGTATTGGAAGTCGGTACCTTAAATTTTCTTTTTAGGGCAATTAAGTTGTCACACTGGATCCAACCCGTCAGACAGGTTTGTTCCTTATTGATTCATGTGGTCATGCATCCACCTATTCTGCTGCTAGACCAGGGAACTACAGGCTCTGTTTTGTTTTCGAACTTGTTGAGCTTGGATGAGCTTCGAAAACAAGCTTACAGTTAGCTTTGAAAATATTTATGTAATTGCAAGGTGTAAGTTCTGGCATCCAGAGTGTAAATTTCTAGGCTAGCTCACTTGTTCTGGATTTCTAAATGTCAAATGTTGTTTAGTTGGGTAATGGCATCTTTGCTGTGAGAGCACTTGATCCAAACTGAGGATCACTAGTGGACCAGAACCCACCTTGGGATTGTTTCTTGCTCTGCTTTTGATAGCAATTGCTGTCAACCTCTGAAGTATCTACATTTATATCAGGCAGATATATGCCTACTTTTTAATTTTTACATATATATACACATAAATTATATGTGTGTTCTTACATAAATCTCTGTGTGCGCTTCTATATACATTTATAACCGTGCATGTATGTGTAAGAGGAGTCTCTGTTTGGTACCAGGGAGCTGGTACTTTGGTGCTGTGTAAAGGTTGTGGGGAGCAGAGGGAAAGCAAAAAGTAGGTTGGAGCAGATTTGCTCTGGAGTTCTGCTTGCAATGTATGCTCAAAGCTCTTTCCTGAAATCGGCTGGTACATGCAGAAGACTGATTTTTCTCTCTCTACAGAGTAAAAATTCCTGTCCTCAGCAGGAACTGCCTGCAGGCTTGCTGCTAGGAAGGCTTGTTGTCTAACCTGTGCTGGCAGGTGACTGCAAATCTTCCCTGCTTGTAAGAGCCTCTGGAGGGGGGGGAAAAAAAAAAAAAAAGGCAAGCAGCTGTGCAGCATAAATCAAATTATGGTATTAAGTAATCTGACCCAGGCATACTGAGGACAAGAAGGCCAATACAGCTTGAGCTGTAGTTTAAGGGTCCTTGTCTTACCTTGTATAAATGCAGCATTGGTGTTAATGTGGAAAGATATGCTGGGCTGTGTGTATTTGTATTCACAGATTGCCCGGGGGCTATATAATGGGGAAATAAGTACTGCTAGATTTGCCAACCTTTCTAAAGAGATGGAAGGCGTAGTCGTCTTTCCCTTCTCTCCCACACCGATTGAATTTAGATCCAGGGTTGCTCTTGAGAGGCCCACCCTACATAATTGGGCAATTTGTGCTCCGAGTAACATTTCTGCCTCTTTGTCATTTTGGATCTTTTTTATTCCAGTCTTTACATATGCCATGGGTGTATAATATTCTGATTCTTCTGTTCCTCCATTCTTCTAGCTGGCTGTCAAGCACTGATACTTTCCAGTCCTTAGGAATGTGTCGTGTAGGGGTTCTTAAGAATAATCACATCACTGGTCTCAGTTCTCCTTTCCAGTGTTCGGAAATGGAGCTGAAGTTCACTCTCATTGCTCTCTAGATTCTTTCTAACTTCACTTTTGAGTTTGTAATCCTTTGTTCTTGGTGTTAGTTGTTTCAGGTCACTATGGAGATCATAATTTAGGCAAATTAGTTTCTTAGTATAGTTCCTTTTTCTTGGTGCTGAACTCCTTTGTGCTTGTGTGACTTCAGTCGGTTTCTATACGGAAGTGCCACTTCTCTTGAATTCTTTACCTTAGTGGCCGGTTCTTCCAAGCGAACTGAAATTTGAATGTCTCTGCATCTGTAATCCTCGTGTTCAGGCAGATCACCATTTTTACCAAAAGGAGTCTTGAGCTGTCTAGAAACCTTGGTGGTGGTGTCGATGTTGGGAATGTTTTTGGAAAGCCTGCTCTGATAACAGCGTGGGGAGGGCTTCCTGCAGCAGGACTGTCCTTAAATAACAACTCTGGCTTGGATTAGCACTGGCTGTTCGGAACTGAACACTGAGACAAAATGTTCTAAGCATGCTAAAAGGTTGACTCTTATTTTTTTATTTTTTTTTTTACAGCATTATATTTACATTTGGTTGTGGGGTGTTTTTGTGAGCAGGTGAATCCAGACGTTATTTAGGGGTAGGAAATGGGGCATTTTTGAAACCTAATATCATGGGATTAATGCGATTTTTCAGTTGGGCTGTGGAATTCCAGATAATATGGGCTAGGCAACTGCTGGTTGCTTGCATAGCCTGATAGATGTGAAACTCATTTTAGGAGGAAGATCGTTTTCATGTTCTCTGCAGCTGCTCCAGGCAGTCAGAGACAAGTGTGACCCAGGAAGATAATGAGAACAATACAGTAATGGCTTTGTTTTCTTTGCACCTGGAGAGACCAGGAGGGTTATGCTGGATACTCAATCTGAGCACCCTGAAACATTTGGGTCACTTATTGAAGTGTCCCTTGTCCTTTCTAAGTGTCCACAGAACCTTTCTCTGAGGGTGCAAATGGGAGGGGTAGGTGATGCATTCTCTTGAATCCAGGGCAATATTTCAATTGTGGAGTAATCTGAGAGTTGTACGTCACAGGTTGGGGCAGGCATGTAAAGTCCTGGGTGTTAACAGCACCCAGGAAGGGGATGAGTGTTTTTACATTTGGGCTCACGGAACTTTTCAGTTCTTCCTCGTCGTTTCTTGTGGGCAGCCCAAGCCACTGAGTGACTTAATTCATGTGTGTCACCGCAGTTATTTTCCTTCTAAGTGCTTCCCTGGTTTTGCCTCTGCTGTTGAGTGAGGAGCCAGAGTCAAAACACAAATTATGTGGGTACGGCTCCTCTTTGCTTTCTTAGCTTTCTGCTGTTACTGCCAGTGCTTTTCCTTGGGAAGAAACTTGCCCTTTGGAAATTATCCTTTTGCTCCCAAAGTACTGACTACACCTCTCTTTAAAAACAAAACAAGCCACTGAGGGCATAAAATTGTGGATTTCTTCATGCGCTGGTCCTTTATGTGCTGAGCATCACTTACAAATTGGAAAGTGAGGTTTGCTTGCTCGTGTTCTGAAAGCTCTGAATCGACCAGCTTGAATGACTGGGTCCTACAGGATAGTGGCAACATCCAACACTCTGGTCTCATCAAATCCTTGACCTTGCCTGTATCTAGGAGAGAATGGAAGAAGAAGAGAAGGTGTGATGTCTCCTGTTCACCTCGCTGGACCCTGACTGCTTGGTGTGCAGGCCAGGTTCCAGCTCAGAGCGTAGCGCATCACTGTGCATCTACCCTTCAGACCGGAGGGGCTAAGCAGAGCATGTTCTTGCCTTAACCTTGCTCTTCATGTTCTTTCCTCAGCTGGGGAGTCCCCCTTGGCATCACGGTGGCGGCTGTTGCTCTGAAAAAGATCGGCTACGATGCCTCCAACGTTTCTGTGGGCTGGTGCTGGGTCAACTTGGATGCAGAGGATCGAGTCTTGTGGATGTTGCTAACGGGGAAAATTTGGGAGATGCTGGCCTATGTGATTTTGCCAGTGCTCTACATTCTCATCAAGAAGCACATTAACAGAGCGGTGAGTATTTTGCTGCTTTTGTCTGAAGTTGCAGCCTTGCTATGTGATTATATCCTCCTCTGCTCTGAAGGCTTTACTGCATATTTAGCAGCCACAGAGTCGGGAATTGCTTCCTGTGCTGCTGAAATGCACCTGGTTGAGCAGCCTGCAGCATCATTACACGGTGACTTAGCACAAGAAGAATGTAAAAGCCTTTTGAAAACTTAAGGGGGTTATGAGATGCACATGAGTGAAACCTAAATCCTACGGTAAGAATTGAAACAGGATGTGAAGGGCAACATTCGGTTTTAATCAGTCTTCCACAGCTCCCCTTGTACCAAGTCTGAGATTTGTTGTCTGAATTTATCAAACCTCAGTCATTGTGGGATCTTTAATGATAGTTTGCACTTATAAATACTTGTTTTGTACTAGCAATATAAGCCTCATTTGGGGGGTTTATGGTCACTAGTAGAGTCTGGGCACTATAGAGCATTAAGCACCATATGCATACACAGTGGGGGAAGACACCCTGTCCCAGGAGGGTTTCAGAATTCAGAGGCATATTTGTTGCTGCTCCTTGTGAACACAAAGAATCCAGGCATCTAGGACAGTGTTTGCATGATAGAGAAATCTAGACTGAAAGTGGCAGAAGGAACTACACCCAGAGATTCCTGTTTTCTCTTAGTAGGGAGAAAAAACTCCCGAATCTGGATAGATATCCTTCTAGAAAATGCTGGCACTGCAAACCTGCTGTGGCAGTCATAGTTAGGGATAAGCACAAATCTGGGTAGGTGCAGGATCTCACAGATGAGTTGGAAGAACAACGTAGTCTTAAGCAGCCCTAAGGGTCCTGAGAAAGGGGAGCTGGGAAGGGTTTGCTAGTGCCTGTCACCATCACCTGACGTAAATCAGAGAGGACGCTGTGTTCCAGCAGCTGTCAGAGATAGCAGCGTGCCTGCCGGGAACCTGACCCTCGCCTGCCCAGGCTCTCGCCCTCGCTCCACCAGGGATTCTTGGACACTTGGCTCTCCCTTCCCCACTCCCAGCCCTGACCCTGTTACAGGGGCGGTGCTGAGGGCTGGAGCAGCAGCACATGGGGCTGTCTGGACCAGAGCATCTCTCTTCTCATTGTGCTAAGCCTTGTAGCTGTTACTAAGCCCCTTTGTTGGCGGGAGGTCTCCCACTTCCAGAAAAGGGCAATAGGTGACCAGGGCTCGGTTTGGGCTGAAGTGGGTTTCTGGTAGTAGCTCCTGCACAGTCTGAGAGGGAGAGAAATTATGGAAGCAGCTGTTGTGGGGCACTAGGGGCTTTCCAAATGGAAAAGGCTGCATGGGAGTGGGTGGGAAGCTGCATTAAAAAGCCCTCAGCGGGGTTTGACTCAGCCCACTGTGCAGTGTTGTCGTACAGCTCTAGCTCTGTTCTGGAGGAAGGGAGGTGTCGGGACTGGGAGTACTGGAGGGAAGGAGAGTACTGTACATCTGAGTTGTGTGTGCTCTGTAGCCCTGATGGTAGGAGGAATAGTTTTCTGCAGGTCAGCTATCCTGAGATTTAATCTCTTCACCCACATTAACACCCTGATGTTTAACATCACGTGTCCCAGCAGCTGCCCTGTGCTGTGTTGACCTGCTCTCCCCATCCAGGAATTTGAGTGCATCCAGTGGCTCCTGCCATAAGGTCTCATGAGCCTTACACCTCCAGCCACCCTGATCCAGGGCACAGATCCGTCAGTTCTTACAGAGAGGTTTGCAGGCTCGCCCAAATCCATGGAAGCCTGTTGCTGACAGCATGTGGCCAGAAACCTGGCAGCAGGTTCTGCACAAACGTACTGAAGGACTGGTTCACATGGGCGTAAATCCCTTGTGGAACTTGCTGGCTGTGGCCGTGGTGAAGGCCAAAAATTGAGGTAGTTTGAGTAGAAGAGCCAGACTTCTCCCCAAGGCCAATCCCTTGGCCATGCACTTACACGGTGGTGAAGGCAGTAGCAGTGGAGCCCGGCCGCCGGCTCAGCAGAACTGTTTCATGGAGCACCACGGGGTTTTTTAATGTTGTTTCTGGTTTCTTGGCAACTGCGTAGCGATGTTTGTTAATATAAAGCTTTAGTGGGACTCTGATAAGGGCTGGATAGTCTTTATTTGCCACTCCTTGGCTTCAGCAGGAATGCTTGTGTTAGGGAGGGCAGAAGGTGGCTGAAGCCTGGTGCTCGTGTCCTCATTAACTTCCCGCAAGATGCAAAAATTTAGTTTGCTTTGGAAAGAATCCCTGGAGCTAAGTGTGCGACGTGTATAGCTTTTTTGTTCACATTTTTGTCTCCCTCCCACCCTCCATGGAAGCACGCAGCTCTCTCAGAGTATCGCCCCCTTCTCTCAAGAGCACCCGCGTTTCAGCCCCGGACTTCCATAGCAGATAAGAAGTTGATTCTCATCCCTGTCATCTTTATCGTCCTCCGCATCTGGAGCACTGTACGATTCATTCTGACCCTCTGTAACTCCCCTGCAGTGCAAAATTCAGTCCTGGTTGTCCTGCATGTAAGTATTTGTCAGGAAACGCATTAGAAGGAGGATCTGGGAGGGAGATGAGGCTTTGTGGCTCTCAATATCGCTCATTTGTGGCAGGACATCTGCTCTCTGCTGGCAGGTGCTGTTTCAGCAGCACCTAGTGGCTACAGAGAATGTTGGCAATGCCAGCTGCTTTGTAGGAAAAGCAAGCTCAGAGCAGAAATGTTGGGTGTCTGTCCTTCAGCTCCTGCTCTAGACCAGGCTGTAGCAAAGGCAAACCACCACAGCCGTCTGGTCTCCTTTTGGGTGCAAGGTGGATGCTTCTGAATCTTTTCCTCATTTAGGTGGAAGTTGCTGAATGTCAAGTCGGGCAGTGCTATCGCTGCTCTGACACAATGCTTGTTCCGGGGGGTGCCTGTAGGAACAGCACCCGTTAATTCCTTTCTTGCTCCTGCAGGGAATCGGTAACACGTTCCAAGGAGGTGCCAACTGTATTATGTTTGTCCTCTGTACACGGGTGGTCCGGACTCGGCTGTTTTCCTCCCTTTGCTGTTGCCACTACGACGAGTTGGACTGGCCTTTGCAAAGATCACACAGCTCCTGGCAGCGCCCAGAACCCCACAAGGACAAGGATGTGCCAGACTCCGAGCGGACGAAACCCCTGCTTGCCAGCACCTGAGCCTGGGCTGATTTCTTCTTTCATGGTAAAGGTCTAGTTGAGTCTTCTCTCCCGCCGTGTCTGTGCGCAGGAGTAGGGAACAGCTACCAGTAAGCAGCTGACAAAAAGGGACGTTTCTGCTGCTGCTGGGGGGGTTCCCTGTCTGACTGTACAGGAGCTCCCCGACATGCTCTTTTAGGGCAAAACCAGTTGTGGAACTGATCTGCTTCCCTTCCCCATGAGCTGGGGTAGCATCTGTTACTCAAGCCTGTAAAATGAGGAAATAGACTGCAGTGCTGTCTGGCATACAAGGATAGGACACCAATGAAAACTGAAGAGGAGGAGTTAGTGGCCTCTGATGTAAAATACCATGCACACGTACATTTCTTCAGTATTGCACAGTTCAGGTGTGTTTAGTGCCCCAAGTATTTCTTGTAAGGTAATGGAATCCCTGCCACCGGTCGTCATAAAAAGAAAACAGAGGGTGATTCATGCAACTTATGTAGAACATTTGTAGGAGCAAAAAAGCTTGACAGAAGCTCTTAATTTTGAGTGCAAGACTGGACACAATGCCCTTGCATTGAGGGTGAGCATCTTGTTTCCTTGTGCTTGACCTCATGAGTTGCAGAACATGCAGGGATGTCAAGACTTAATCTGTTTAAGAGCCCCTGGGGTTGTGGTGCTGCGTGGGCTTCTATGAAGCAGATGTTGACAGCACTTTTCTTCAGTCACAGAATGCAGCTTGAAGGAGTTAAAAACCTATAGCAGCTGTCCTGACTGCTTAGGTAGATGTAAATCCTGATGTGCTGGGAGCTGCAATCTCTTCAGAAAGAATACGAAACCCTGTGTCCTTCTGCAGTTATACTTGCCCTGTGGGTCACGCTTGGTGGAAAGAGCTGAGTCCGAAAGGCAGGCAGCCTGCCCCGGTCCTGGGGCACAGCAGGCGCTGAGCACCCTGGAAAGCGAGCTGTGTGTGAGGTATGGTAGGTCTCTGGGTACATCTGGGTAGGTCCTGTATACATCTGTTTCTTGTCCTCCTCAACCACAAAGCCTGAAAAAACAGGATTTTTTTTTTTTAATCAATTGACAATTCTTTCTCATTTGTATAACAGGTTTTTGCAGAAAAAACAGAAACCCCATGAATTGCCTGGGGGGCGAGGGCAGCTGTTCGGCTCCCACTGCTTCGGGCATCCAGCTGTTCAAAAGCTGCTCTTATTAATTTTAGTCATGTTAACAACATGCAGAACAGTTAAATGATACACTGATCTCGTGGGACTATTGGCAGAGGCAAGACCTGTTATTTCCCACGTTGAAGACTTGGCATTTACTTTTCTTATTAGCATATTTAAGCCTCCTTGTACACAGGCTGTGTAAATATGGGAAGGTGGAATCCTCAAGAGCTCATTAGCCCATGTCATGGGGCTATAGAGGGGCTCGGCTCATTAGCATCTCTAGGGCCTTTGAAGGGTGGATGCAAGTATCTTATCTCTGGCATAGATGACTTCAAGAGGTTTTGCCTTCTTTCGAAAGGCTTTATTTAAACTTCTGAAAGCGAAGTAACAACCTTGGTAGCTAAACCTGATGTTAATCCCATGTGACTTGGAAAGAGGAGCTGTGTTAAAAACCCGCAGAAAGGCAGGGTAGTAAATCTTAAATTTTATGAGACTTAGAATTGTGCTGTGTTCAGTTTTTTGGAGCCGGCCCTGAAGAGAGGAAGTAAAATTGTCACCAGCTTGGCTTAAGGGAAAACAAAACAAAACACCACCAGCACAAAAAAACCACACGCCCCCCAATAAAAAACAACAAGCCAACCAACCGAAACAGACTCGTTGTTCTCCGTTTGCCTTTTTCCATAACAGAGCTCTGAAAAATGCTTCTGGAGGAACATGCAGCTCAATGAAATTACATTTCCAGCTCCCAGGGGTTCAGGCGAGCGTGTGGGTTTGTAAAGGTCAGCTATTGGCAATAGTGCTTGTGCTGGTACGAGTGGAAGTGTCTGGTCATCCTCCTGTAGGCAAGTGCAGAGAAAGAAAAACAGGCAGCAGAGAGCCCCTGAGAAGTGTCTGTAGTTCCGAGCACTGAAGCTGCCCGCGGGGGGATAGGGGAGGTGGTGCAGGAGTGCGGGGCTGCTCCTGGCGGGTCCCCCTGGGTCACGGGGGAGGTGGCTGGAGCGCAGCTCTCCCCGCAGCCTCAGTTGTCTGTGAAGGTGACTCTGAACTCTTTCCTGTGAGGCATGGACTGGAGAATTTTAACTTCTTTCTGAAGGTGGCTGAGGTTGGGATATGTGGCTGTACTTCAGAAATGGGTCCATTCTTCCTATTTAAAGCTGCTGCAGGGTGACATCCATGGGGCATGAGCTGCAGCAAGCCTGTTGTCCTGTCTCTGGGTAAACCTGTCCGCACTGTCTGCAGGAAGATGGGGCAGTCCCGGATTTTAACTGTGCTTTGTTTTGAGCAGGTGCTGGATCATCCCAGAGTCCCACAGAGGGAGCTAAAGCCTGGGGAAAAGCGGTGCTGGAGAGGCTGAGCAAACAGAAGAGGTCCTGCTCCTCCTGAGCATTCGGATACCAGCTGCCTTGGTCTGGAACTGTGCTCGGGATCCCCTGGAAGATACTGTTTGGCTGTGCTCCAACTTCCTGGGTTTTGTCCCTCCTTTCCCTCTCTCTCCACTGTAAATGTTAAAAAGGTTGGACTTGATCTTGAAGGTCTCTTTCAACTGAAACTGTTCTACGATTCTATAAAATTGTTTGGGGTTTTGCTTTTCTGTCTGACAAAGTGAATGTGTTGTGAGTTCTGAACAAATATCACACTGATAGGAAAACTATCCTGGGCATGGATTTCAGTCCTAGTGTGTGAGGTCTTCCAGGGAGCTCCAAACGGGCTCTTGTTCTTCACTTAAATGTGGACAATAGTGTGCAGACGTGCTTGTTTTGTGGTGTTGATGGATGGTTCCTCTTTATGGTTTATTTCTCCTCCTTGGTGGTTAGGTGGTGTTGTCATCAGGGTTTGTGGTGGCAGCTTGCTTATTGCCTCCCGGGAAAAATCTGAACTCTGCAGACTCCCTTGGTGCTTAGGGATATCTGGGTGTCCCACCCCAGCCTGCAGCAAGGACAGCTCTCGCCAGCAGCAAGACAGGGACTGGCATATGCTCTGAACTCTAGATGTCCTTGGCTGAAGTCTGTTCTTGCTTTGGGAGTACTATAGCAGAGCTGGGAAGGGGATGGTTTTTTGCTATTTGGAGATAGCGTTTTACCTTATTTAAACTCCCCACTTGCTTGTGTTTTAAACGTTTTCTCCAACTTTTACAAAATAAATTGTTATTCTTTACCAAGGTGTCGTTCAGTGGTGTTGTGATAGGTCTCAGCACCTTGGAGAATTTGGATGTAGCAAGATCTTTGGCCAGGTTTCTTGTGTCTGCCTTAAAGACTAAAGGCACACACAAGAAGACATACAGAAAAGAAAGAAGGCTGGCAGGATGCTACCTCGCGTTGCCTTTGTGCAGTGAAACTAGGGTCTCATTGACCTCTTGGGTTTGGAACCTCATGTCTGCTGCAGTTTACCTGCAGAACGTGCTTCTTTATCCAGCAACCCCCTTCCCTATTGCTAAGGGATCAGACTGCCACATCTACCTTTTACTTAATTGACCAGAAGCCATTCATGCAGCTGGTAGGGCAGTATCTGCCTATGACTTATTTGCAGGGAAATAATTTGTTACTTAAATTATTGTTGTAGCTCAGGACTGCATATGATACTGACTTAGCCTTGACTGAACATGCAATTCCTTCCCAAAATGCAGGTGAAAACGCTGCTAATTTCACTCTTTTGGACATAAGCTGTGGGATGTCTCCCTGGTGCGAGCGTTGCAGTCGATGTGCTGCAGCATCACTGCCTGCCAGCTCCTGATAGAACCATCACTTTTGTACAGCTCACAGCTAATGTTTTCCGGCAGATTTAAGTCTCCCCTCTTAGTTATTTTCTTGCCAAATATATCAGGATTTCATGGGGTCCAGCTCTGAGCACCGACAGTTGGGCTGAGTGTAAATGGTTGCCTGCACACGCACGTGGGTGCTCTCACCGTGTGGTGGACAAGTGCCGAGCAGAGGAGATACAGAGCTGAGTTAATGTCTTCAGGCAAAAATCTGGGGTGAAGAGCAGATGTTAGAAGCTTAATGTGTGAAGTAGCTGAAATTGAAAATGTGCTTGTAAAATGTTTATAAAATGATCTCTCTTTACTTGCTGCTGGCTCTATTCTTTGCACAAGTCCAACAGAAGAATCTCAGCCATTGAAGAAGTTTTATATCCATGCAATTGCTTTGAAAGTCCAGAAAGTTCCTTCATCATCCTGTCTCCCTTCATCCATCTCTTTTAAGATCATCCCAGTGCCAATTATTACCTTTTGAATGTTGTGATTGGATTCTTGCTGTAATTGGCAAATACTCGGTGTTCTGCTGCCATAAGCAAATATTTACTCTGATGAAAGATTTCTGATGGCAAACATATCCTCTTTGATTTCTGTATATGTCAGGATTATTCAAGTTCAAGGGAGGAGTTTAAAGACCATCACAGAGAATTCTCCTTTCTTATGGAGTATGAGAGTGACTGCCGTTCTGCTGATAGCTCCCAGAAGAATGATGCTGCCTTTAAAGGACAGCAATTTCATGACAGAAGTTTGTCCTCCTTGCAACTTTCCCACCCCTGGGGCAGAATGGCTCACTAGTTGCCGGTTAAGACACCAGGGGGCACTGAAGCAGGAGCAGTTCCTGAAAGACACACAAGAAGTGTTCCTGAGGTGTGACCCACTGCCAAGATACCCTAGCAAGTAGCGTCCTTGAGGACATTCACTTAGAATCATAGAATTGTCAGGGTTGGAAGGGACCTTAAAAATCATCTAGTTCTAACCCCCTCGCAGGGACATCCCTCACTAGATCAGGCTGCCCAGAGCCCCATCCAGCCTGGCCTTAAAAACTCCCAGGGATGGGGCTGCCACCCCCTCTCTGGGCAACCTGTGCCACGGTCTCACCACCCTCATGGGGAAGAACTTCTTCCCAACATCCAATCTGAACCGACCCATCTCTGGCTTCAATCCATTCCCTCTAGTCCTACCACTATCCGACATCCTAACAACCCCCCCCCCAGCTTTCTTGTAGCCCCCTTGAGATACTGGAAGGCCACAATAAGGTCTCCTCAGAGCTTTCTTTTCCCCAGACTGAACAGCCCCAACTCTCTCAGTCTCTTCACAGGAGAGGCGCTGCAGCCCTCTGAGCATCCTCGTGGCCCTTCTCTGGACACACTCCAGCACGCCCAGATCTTCCTTGTGCTGTGGGCTCCAGAACTGGATGCAATGCTCCAGCTGAGGTCTCGTGAGAGTGGAGTAGAGGGAAAGAATCACGTCTCTCGCCCTGCTGGCCACGCACCTCTTGATGCAGCCCAGCATACGATTGGCTTTCTGGGCTGCAAGTGCCACTGACGGCTCATTTTGAGCTTCGCGTTATAAACAGATGCAAGAAAACACAAATGACAAGAAGTCTAGGGACTAAGTTCCATTACCCTTCCTATTTTTAGAGGAGGATACTTTCGCCTGGAGGAAGGGAGGCTGCAACCAGCCCAAGAATGCAAACAGAGGAACAACTTCCGTTGCTCAAGAGGATGCTGCTTTTTTTTTTTTTTTTTTTAAGGTGGCTGTTAAAGACAGACCAGTAACAACAAGGTTTGGTTCAAATTTCTCTGGCTGCTGGAGCTACCTATGAACTTTGCATTTATCTGATAAACTCTACAAATTGTAGTCAACTATTAACCATGTCCTGTACTGTTCAAAGTGGTGCCATAGTGCAGGAGGTTAATACTAAGCCAGCAACACGTGGCGTGCCTTGCACGTTAGAGGGGAAAGGAACTAATGTGCTTTGGCGGAAAAACATTGTGTTCTGCGCAGCGTCAAACCCACCAATCTGAGAGGATGAGCCTGGTCTCTGCAAACTGCGTAAGTGCCTTGAGCAAGCTGGTCCGTGCAAGGTAGGACGAGTGGTATTTCTGCCCAAGGGCAGAGACGCAATTTGTGGCCACAGGAGGGTTAAAGCAGTTCAGTTTTATTGCTGTGGCCCACGGCAAAGCCCTCTTTCTGTTGCCAGGCTGCTCCCCCGGCCTGCCCCATTTCCCTCCAAAGCAGCGGTCGCCAGGCAGCCCCTCCAGCTGCACCTTCCGCTGCAGCTCTTTCTAGAGACTCATCGTGTCGGCGTGCGTATAGCTGGGGGAAAACGGCTCCGTTAGCAGCTTTTGCGAGAAGTCTGCCCCTTCTAGCTGGACAGATGAGCCTGTTTCCCCTGCTCCTTGGCAGCACCTCTCTTCTGAGTCAGAATCTGGCAAAAGAGCATGTGATCTCGCCACGACAGACTTGAAGAAGGGCGAAAGAGAAGAAAGGAGGGAGTCACGCAGGGAAGGAGTGATCAGGCGACAGCAGCAACTTACTTTGGCTGGTAGAGCTTGCTGTTGATTGGATGTTTTCTGAAAATTTACAGGGGGGCATTTTCTGTGTAGGGCGTTGTCTGTTTCAGCTATAAAAGCCCGCAGCCAGCATCTGTGATTCAAACACCAAAATGAAGTTGAAAAGAGAGAAGCGGGAGAGCTCTGACGACAATGAAGGTTCAAAGGGGGTAAGTATTCCCGACTCTGTCCTTCTGCCTTCAGCCTCCCACAGGGATACAGAGCAAGCTCTCTGAGATCTGCAGATACCTACAGAGGAAGGAGAAAGCCAAGATCTTTTGGGCTAAGATATTCACAGCTGATCCCACGGGGAGAGCGATGTGTATGCTCTTGAACCCAGTTTATATTTGTCTGCAGCGTCGTGTTGCACTGATTCTCCTGATGCTTGCTCTTTGCACAGTGTAACTTCTGTGTGACTTTCCCCTTTTGTGTGTGAGTTTTCTTTCCTGCTTCCTAATCAATTCTCAGTTGCAGGTGCTTCTGGATGGGGGCTGCCTTTCAGAGCAGCTTTTTTTTTGTGGAATCTTGCGCAATGCGATGATGCTCGTGTACGCCAGAGCTTTTTCTAAAAGGGCTGAATGTGAATAATTAACACTAGTGGCTCTTCTGAGCTCCTGGGATTTGTCTAATGGGAGCAAGGCAGCCTGCTCTTCATCATCAGAGTGAGACTGTCAACAGTCTGCTCCTTGAAAATGTAGCTGGAAGCCTCAACTTCTTCCTAATCCTTACTCTGAGATTGACTCGAGCTTTGGTCTCCTGCAGTGTCTTAAACTCTGCAGGTCTCTGTAGATGAGATACTAGAGCCTCTGAGGAATATAAGGAACATAAGGAGTACCAGCAGCTATTTGGACAAATGTTTAATTAGGGAAATGACAGATCCTTTATGTGGGATCAAAGTTGAACATTGGGACATAAAACCTTGCAGATATTAAGGCTAATAATGGTGACAAAAAATGGTAGGCATCTGGATGAAAAAATACTTTATTCATGTAGCAGCAGTAAGATATATTAGCGAATTATAACCAAACACACAAACAACCCCCCCAAAAAAAAACCCCAAGAGAAAAAAATCGCCAGAGCTCTGTCAACACAGTAGGGCCAGCCTGGGGACTGAACAGCAACTAAATCGTTGTGAAAAGCGAGTTGCTTGTAACCCCGAGGACTGTGTGTGCCTGCAAACACCACTGGGATTTGATCCTCCTCGGGATGGTAATTCCACTCTTGTGCTTAACCGCCAAGCGCTGCTCTTGCACTCCACAGCCGGGCCCTCGCTGAGCGACTTGGAGAAGTTCTAATTGGCTTCGGTGGCAATCAGATTAGATCCGTAAACAGCTTGATCCTGAAGTGTGGGAGGCAGAACAAGCCAGCGTGTGAAAGCAGAACAAATTAACAGGAAAGGGATTTTGCCACTTCACGCAAAATCTCTTCTTTTTAAGGCTTTCTTGTGCCAATATCCTGTGTTATTTCACTAACCAATTTGCGTGTTGGAAAAAGAATAATTGCATAGAATTTTTTTCCCTGCGGGGTGGTATTTTAAGCATGATAACTTCAGATTTTTTATTATCGAAATGATCCATCAATACCAGGAAGGAGTAGAATGGATTACTGTAATGACTATGTGCAAATCAAGCAGAACAAAATGAGTTATAATGAAAACCAACCCACTGGGCTTGCTTTGTACGGTGACATGAAGTGAAAAACACAGAAAGCAAGCCTTAGGGTATTCCTTTATTTTTACTGGATGCCATTTATGCCTAAAAGCCAAACCTGCTTCTAAGGTGTTGTTTGTGTGTTTTCTTTCCCCACCGCAGAAAATGACGCTTTTGCTCGCCCTGGTAACACTGATCTCCGCGTTTGGATCTTCTTTCCAGTACGGCTACAACGTGTCTGTGATCAATTCTCCAGCCCCGGTACGTTGGTCTGTAGAGCGGACCATGACCTAGGAGTAGGTTTGCAAATAAAACAAAGTGGGAGCATATCAGTAGATTGTGGGTGTTTGTGGGCAGATGCTTGTACCTCTTTGAGCTGTGAATCACTAGGAACTGGTGAGAAGCAGTTTCCAGGAAAGCAAAGGTGGAGGGATGTTAAGGTGTATACCTGCTGTTTGGACTTTGCCCAGCAGAGATGGGGAGTGAGGAAGGTTTTCTCTTCTGGAAATCAGGCAAAATCCTGTAAGGAAGGATGACTTGTAGTCCAGGCTTCTCCATCCTTCTCTTGCATTCATTTTCCAGGGTAGCCATTCTGGTTTTTATTGAGGCATTTCTTTAAAGCTTTAGGGCATTTGTTGCTAACTAGCTTTTACAGCATGAAATTTTTACTCACTGTGCTAAACGTGCTCTGTATTTTGTTTCAGTACATGCAAGACTTTTACAACCGAACCTACTGGGACAGGAATGGAAATCCTATGGACAGTAGCTTCCAGACACTGCTCTGGTCCCTTACTGTGTCCATGTTCCCCCTGGGTGGCTTTATTGGGTCCCTCCTGGTGTGGCCTCTGGTCAACAACTGTGGCCGGTACGTGACGGTGGTGTTTCAGATCCTGCCCCAACAGGTTGCTGCGTTCAGATAAGACTTGCCTTGCTGGTGGCTCCAGCTTGCCAGGTCCATCAGGAGCGTGGCTGTGTCACGCATCTTGCCTGTGAGGTGGATGGGCCTAGCGATCGGTTGCTGATCTCAGCAACACGTGCTGTGTGGAAGAATTTATGTGGTTTCGATGCGGCCAAGGCCAGGCTGTTTGCTGGGCGCTGAGCCAGGGAGAGGGCAGTGGTGAAAGTCTTGGGCTGGGATCTGAGATCAGGCCCAGGGGCTGCTGCTCAGGTGTCCTGAGAAACTTCAGCTCTTTCTTGAAGCCTTCTTTCCTACAAGGGAAAAAATGGAAGAGTCGCTATTTTCTCTTTGATTAGTCTTTGGGATGGTGATTCATTTGAGTGTTGGACAGCCCAGCACAGAGGGAATCTGTCTGCTACTGGGGCCTTAAAAAATGTAAACTGAAGCCGTCTCCTTCCCTGTTACTTTGCAGAAAGGGAACTTTGCTGATAAATAATCTCCTCTCCATTGTTGCTGCAGTCCTTATGGGAACCTCAGAGCTAGCAAAAACTTTTGAAGTCATCATCCTTTCACGTATTATCATGGGAATATATGCTGGTAAGTAAGAGGTTGAATGGGAGAGGGAGAGCAATAAATATATTCTTCGCTCTGTAAAGGTGTTTTATGCTCACAAGAGATGGTTTCACAGGTTCCATACTTTGGCCATACATCTGCATAACAATGCTGCACGTACTTGACGAGCAGTTGTCATCTGCATGTTGCAGAAGTACTAAAGATCTCTAGTAAACAATGGCAGTGAGAGTAGAATTTAAGATGTACAGAAGAGATGTGTGTCTGCAGATGCAGTTATCCTCTGCCATAAGCATCTGCTAGGAACCGGAGCTCCAACAGCCAGGAAACCTGCTGATGATAATCTGTTTTCCCAGATATCTGAAAGCAGATAGCCTGGCTGGTTTTGTGTTGTGTTTTTTTCTTTTTTATTATTACTTTTTCCTCTTCTTTTTATCATAATCAGAAATGGAATAAACCTTCTAAATAAAAGTTATTGGAAACAGTGGCAGATCCAATAACCCAGTCCTGGAACTGATTTTTTTCTGCGAGAGAAAAGAAATGTTAAAAGAGGGAGTGAAGGGTTTGGAGCCACTGGATTTATTTCAAAGCTAGTGGGAAGCCAAGGGGGAGGGTGTATGTGTGTTGCTGGTGTAAGTGACTCTGTCAGAGCTACAGTAATATAGAACAAGCAGAAACCCAGTGTGGGAGGGTACCCCGTGCATTTCTGTACTCGGTGTGTGCAGAACCAGGCTGATAAGGGTCCTAACACCATTTGGGTTCAATTAATTGGCTTTGGGCTACTGAGGCTGACGTACTCCATGGTTTGTTAGTGAGTTGGGCTATCCTATGACGAGAAGATGAGAAGACAAGAAACTGGTGTTGGAAAACAGCTTGCTCTGTAAAGTGCAGCAATGGGAGGTGGTGAGCTGAGGCAGGAAATTTATCTTGCTCAATGGCTTTGTCTTTTGACTCTCCTAAGCCTGCAACTAGAGTCGGTTCTCTCTAGGAAGCTGCTCCTAGAGTCGGTTCTCTAAATCAGTACTGAGCAACCTGTGAAGTGTGATCTGTTTATTTATAACTGATAAATGTGTGATCTGTTTATTTATAACTGATAAAAGAATCTGGACTTTCCCTTCACAGCTTGACCTTGCTTTTGAACTGTAAACAGTTTTTTTATAATGTTTTCTAGTTGCTTTAATACTTGTTGCCATGCCTTTTGGCTTTCAGATAACAGCTTGATCACCTTAGTAGCTCCAAGCTCCTGAAGGCTAGGAACTTGAGAAATGTAAGATAAGGGTCTCGTGTTGTCATTTGACTCCAGGAGTATGGGTTTTGCATGCCAGGATTTACAGCGTAAGCATGGGAGCTGGCAGCTCCCTAGGGTTACTGTAGGTAACCATGCAATGTTCCTCAAAATAACCCGTGTCCTTAGTGTCCTCTTCAAGTGGAAATAGCAACTGCAGCGTGCAACCTGTAAGAGATCTCACACCAGCAAAGCCCTCTGCAAAACGTTACTGAGCAATTAAAGGAGAAGTGAATTTTTAAAAGCCAACAAGAACTCACATCCCTCCACCATCAGCTTGTTTGGCTAACGGTTTCTTATCTTGTTTTATATGAAGTAGAAATTCTCCCCTCATGTTTTGTCCCATGTTCCACTAAAGAGTAAGGAAAACGTACACAGCTTGTTCACTGGCCAGAAGATGACATGAACTCTTCAGCTGGAGCAAAAGGGTTGGAGTGTGAGGTTTCTGTATATCCTGTGGTCCAGCATGGGTCACTTTGGTCTCACGTGGGAAAAAGGCATCTTAGTGAAGCTGGTGAGTGTGCTGACATAAGACAGCTGCATGTCTAACACTGTTCTCTAACTACTAGGTCTGGCTTCCAATGTGGTCCCCATGTTCCTTGGAGAATTGTCCCCCAGAAATCTGAGAGGTGCTATTGGAGTAGTACCCCAGCTCTTCATCACTCTTGGGATCCTTGTAGCTCAGATCCTTGGTCTGAATGGCATCCTTGGGAACGAGGAAGGTAAAGCCCTGGCTCAGAACTTTTCTGGGGACTCCCCTGGGGAAAGGTTTTTCACAGTTTTCATCTTGTCTCACTTCTTGCAGGCTGGCCCATCCTGCTGGGGCTCACTGGGATCCCATCACTCATTCAGCTCCTTACATTGCCCTTTTTTCCTGAGAGTCCTAGATATCTGCTGATACAGAAGGGCAACGAAGAGCAAGCACGACAAGGTACAGAATTATCCTTTAAGGGAAGGGGAGGTGAAATGGGGTAGATCTGCCTGTGGGACATGACTGACAGCAATCAACAGTGAAGCAAGCAAGCATGAAATTCTTGATTGACATGTTGCTGGTGGATAGAATTCCTGCAGCATTGCTCCTTTCTCTGCACACATGAATTCCTGACTTCCCTCCCTAGAAGCACTGCTGCCCACAGTTTACGTAATGTTCTGTCTCGATTTGGAGCAGGAGAGTTCACTGTAGACCTGCTCTCTGGGGTCCATAACTCACCTTCATGTCCCAACTAGCTCTGCAAAAGCTGAGAGGCTGGGATGATGTGGATGTTGAGATAGAAGAAATGCGCCAAGAAGACCGGTCGGAAAGGGAAGAAGGGCAGTTCACTGTATTCAGCCTGTGTACCTTCAGAGGCTTGCGATGGCAGCTCATCTCTATCATTGTCATGATGATGGGCCAGCAGCTCTCTGGGATTAATGCGGTGAGTGGGAGAGGCCAGTGGGGTGAGTAATAAAGGGATGGGACTTTAGAGTGGATGAACTGGGGTGGTCCTGTCACAGAAGCTAGAACCTAGGACACAGCAGTACCCCGTCATCAGGGACACGGGTTCTGCATCACGTTGTGGTGGACTGAGCCTGACCAGTACCAAACCCAGTACACACATCTAATAGACGCTGTCGTGCTGAGGATAGTTTTCGAGTAAGGTACTTGTGCCTGGATCCAAACACCAATGTCTTCAGAAATAAAAGACTTCAGGTTTCTGTGCACCAGTTCCAGGATGGAAAAGCTGCCAAAATGGGATTCCTGTGCTCTGCCTTTGGCCACATATAAACACAGCTGTGGTTTTGCTGCAGGTCTTCTACTACGCAGACAGAATCTTCGAGTCGGCAGGTGTGGAGAGCAGCAGTATTCAGTACGTCACTGTGTCGACAGGCGCCATCAACGTTGTCATGACTTCGCTCGCTGTGAGTTACCATCACGGCTCTTTCAATTCTTGCTCGTTCAGTCTCCCCTGTCCACCACTGTTTAAATTACGTCATTATTTACACATACTGTGAGCCGCTTTGCACAACAGATGCCCTGCAGCGTCCCTTGGGTGAAGGCAGCTCTGTTAACCCACGTGATTCATCATGCTGATTTCTCAGAGGCCTCGGAAGTTTTCAGTCTCTGGGCTCCAGGGTGACAGACCCTTTTTTTTTTTTGCTGATGGCAGAAATTTCACTGAATTTCTTAGAAGACAAGGGTCTAAATTTTGTTGGAATAAGAAGTGCTGTGCCCCAGGCATGTGACTCCTCACCTTCTACTGTCTCTTTCAGGTTTTCATCGTGGAATCCCTGGGCAGGAGAATCCTTCTCCTTGCTGGCTTTGGGTTGTGCTGTGGCTCCTGTGCAGTGTTAACTTTGGCCCTCAATCTCCAGGTGTGTAGTTGAATGGCTCGGGTGATCCTTCCAGGGAACAGGCTGTTGGTGTATTTTGAAGTTGCTTCTGCACCCTGGGTGTGGAGAGGACAGCAATGAGTTTCTCTGTACTTGTGTATCTGTCTAAAGTAAACCCAGGAAAAGCTATGGTCCTGCTTGTCTGAATACTGCTTCCAGTACCTCATGTTCATAATAATATTTGCTGGAAGTGAGGATTATACCCAGACATGATATGGACATACCTGGCAATGGAGAGTGACACTGGCATTAGAAATCTTAATACAAATAGTGCCTTGAATGTGTTGATGTTCAGGTAGAAACCACATCTAACCTGTGATTAAATTCTTCCCAGACGACTGTCCCATGGATGTCTTACCTCAGCATAGTGTGTGTCATTGTCTACATCATTGGACACGCTATTGGAGCCAGTAAGTAGGAACTGTTTAGTCCAGCCTCCTCCACAGGTTGGGTAAAGGCAAGTGCCGTGTTCAATTTCAAATCAAAAGCTCTGTGGAGCTAATCCAAGGAGATCAGATTTCTTGTCTGTGGGGCCACGTGCCTTGCTGATTGTCGGCTGGGCTTACTTATGGTCCAGTGACCGGCTGCGTCCCTGAGGCAGGGGAGCGTCTGGCTTGCAAGAAGAAATGCAAAGATGCAATTATTCTTGTGCTTGAGATTCCTCTAGCGAGATCTGGAGCAAAACCGAAATAGTGAGTCCTGCCAACTGGGCAGAGACGTTGCATGCTTGCATCTGTAGGCAACAAGACAAATTAGACGCATCTCAAATGACACGTGTGGCCCTGCAGGTGCCTTTGCAGAAAGGAGATGTGCAGATAAGTGTGGATATTGGAAAGGCTTTGTCCTGACGCAGTTTCTCAGCGTGGTGGTGGTGTCCATTTAGCTCGGAAAGCCCTGCCAGACCCTTGCTGGATGCTGGGAGATTGCTGGAGGAAGAACACCAGCTCAGCGGGGCCCGTGGTCTCACTCCGTGAATGAGAACAAGGTCTGTGTCTGCTGCTGGGAGCCGCGGGGCGGCACTGCAGGGCTCGGCCTGAAGGCTTCTCCCGGGAGGCATTTGTCCAACACCTGCAGGTGCTGGGCTGTTTCTTTGTTTTTCTTTGGTTTTTTTTTTCTTTCTTTTTTCTTTTTTTTTTTAAAGCAGCGGTGACTTGCTTAGTTGCTGCTGGTAGGATGCTCTCTGGAGAGACAGTTCATGTTTATCAGTCTTATTTTACAATTTGTGCTGGATGTGGGTTCAGGGTGAAGGTGAAACCAGAGCAGAGATGTTGATTGCTGTGTGTAAGTGTAGGAAAGTCGTTTAGTTGCCCTGTGTTTTTTTCTTCCTTTTATTTAATCCCTTACTTGATTTACTAGGTGTTCCTAAACACTAAGTAGTTTAGAAACCGTTGGCTGCCACTGAAATGAACGGTGTAGTCTGGGAATTCAGAGTTGGAGAATTACCTCTGAGATTTCCACACATGCAACTGTCTTCCAGGTCCAATTCCCTTTGTGATGATCACCGAGATGTTCCTGCAGTCATCCCGGCCTGCAGCGTTCATGGTGGGTGGGTCTGTGCACTGGCTCTCCAACTTCACCGTGGGGCTTGTCTTCCTCTATATGGAGGTAAGATGCAATCACGGGACAGGGCAAACCTTCAGCTTAAAATCAGTATCTTCACCTCTGTGCTCTTCGAGAGCCTTTTTAACCACCTCTAACTTCTAGTTTTCCAGCTTAAGATATGCGCATGTCACTGTGGCTGCCTTTGGTTTTGTTCTTAATAGCTCTTGCAGTGTTCTGCGTGCTCAAATCCTGTAATGTACACAAGTGGAGTAGTGCCCTGATCCCTGCTCTGTCTTCTTTCATTGCGCTAGGCTGGACTGGGGCCCTACATCTTCCTCATCTTCTGTGCCATCTGCCTCGCCACTATGGTTTACATCTTCTTTATTGTTCCTGAGACAAAGAACAAAACCTTCATGGAAATCAACAAGATCATGGCCAAGAGGAACAAGGTGGAGATTCAGGATGACAAAGAAGAGTTTAAGGACTTCCACACTGTCCCAGGTGGGCAGGCAGAGGAGAAAGAAATCTCCAGCAGTGAGCTGTGACCCAGCCCAGCGTTTTGCCTGGCCCAGACATTTTTTTCAGAATACATTCAGCTAAAGAACAAATACATGGATTCATCATTTGATACTGGTCTTCATTCAGACCTTCTGTAAACTTCCCACAGCAGAAGGGGGTGACACAAGCCAGCACCTGGCCTGGGTTTTGGTCAGTCGTGTGCCAGAAGTGCACTATATTCCTCTGAGGAACTGTCATTCATGTATTTGAGGGTCCAGCATGGGTGATGCCAGGCCATTTGTGCTCTGGGGTGCAGAGAGTGTCGGTTGTTCTGAGGTGCTTTGTTAGATGAGCTGGTAACGGTATTTATCCCGTCAACTCTTGTCCTTTTGTGTGCTTCAAAGGGCTGTTAAAGTGGAAATGTAATCTTGTCTCCACCCTGCTCACCTAACTCTCCTTCAAATCTAACCTAGTCCCCAGCTGTTGAGGACGAGTCCTTCCAAAGCCTTGTTCTTGGGGTTAGGAGTCATCCATCTGGCTGGTGCTGACTCACAACCAATTTGAACCAACTTGTCCCAGTGGCACTCTAGGCTTCGAGCTATTTAGCTCATTTCCCTCCCTGGAGCTTACATTTCAGCTGCTCAAGACCAACAGGCCCTCTCTTAATCCTTTAATAACCCCCACATCCCTGCTCTGCACCTCTGAGCCAGGTGAAGCTCATTCATCCCCCAGAGATACACAATGTTGAATTCGGTGAGAACCTCCCTCCTGGAGTCAAATTCAGGCTGATTCCTGTGCAGTGGGCTACGGGGTGGAGCCTGTGTCTACAAATGCATCCAAACTTGTCTTTAGCTTCTCACACCGAGTTGCTTAAATTTAGCTTTTGAAAGAGCTCAGCTCTCAGGTACTTGAAACCGCTTGAAAACGGTCTTCACATGGTTTAGAGCTCGGTCCATCTACTACTTTCTGGTTGTGTCCCCTAAGAGCACCATTCTACCTGAAGGTGAAATTGGTTTGAAAAAGTTCTGAGTCCAAGGACTAGTGCTGACTCTCAGAAGAAAGTAAAGTGCACACTGGTAAAAACGAAGGATTTCTTAAAATATTTATTAGCTTAAGGGGCTTGGGGTTAATTAGGGCATAATTTAACACGAAGAAATCCAATTTAATTAATTGTTATGTGGGGCTGCTGCCCTCTGTTTTGAAAAAAAAAATGCTGAAAAACCTGGCATAGATTTTGTGTTGTTGATACAGTCCTTCATGTGATTTAATTTAACCTTAGAAAATGAGTTTCATACCTGCCCTCGAACTTGTGATGTGTATATGTGTTGAAAAATCAAACTCCTGGGAGGGATGTGACAATGCAAAGTGTTGCACTGTGCCAAGTTCTGCTCTGTTCTTTGCTCCTCTCCCACTGGTGGAGCCTTTGCGCTCTTGGAAAAATCACTTGAGACAGTAGCAAGCTCATACAAAGCAGAACGAGAAACAAGCAAAGAATCTATTTTTCTCTCAGTTTCCCCAGCAAGCAATCTGGAGTCTTCTGCTGCCTTAAAAAAGAAATTTTAAAAAAAAAAAAAGTTGGAGTCACTGGCAGCTGGTGTCAGACTCCAGAACCACCCCTCCCAAGAGGGTCATGGAGGTTTCTCCCCACGCTATGACATCTCCCTTCAGTTGCCCTTGTTTGCACAGTGCAAGTGCCCGAACATCTGCAGGACTGAGAACGTGGCTCCACAGGTTCACGTGAGTCAACCACCCTGCAAAGCCGTTGGAGAACGTCCCAAGAAGAGTGTCCCTGTCTTTCCCAAGCACAAGCGTCCCTCCACCCTGGCTCACATACCCCTTCTGGATACTCTTTGCTTTACCGGCTGCTCCATTGAGCCATAAATTTGCCATTCCAGACTGGGAGGCCCATGCCATGCAGTAGTGCAGCCAATCTTGAGCCTTGTGCTGCAGGGGGAAGCTGATGAAATGGCCTCCTATCCACAACCCCACCTCTGTGCCCACGGTCATCACTAGCTCATTATCCCTCTCCTGTGTGGAGTAGGAAAGAACGGTCTGACTGCCAGCGTGCTGGGCTTTTGTCCAGAAACATAAGGTGAAGGCTTGGAGAGACATATCGTGGAGGGGATGGACAGTCACAAAGCTCTCAATGTTTTCCACAGGGAAGTAGAAAGCTGGAAAAGTGCTAGACTGAATACCTGAAATAAGCAAAAAGCCAGCCATTAGGTTTTGGCCCAAATCCTGAAGAATACACCCAGAGGAATGGGCAGGGCTGTGGCAGGCTTGGCTGTCTTGAGCCGCAGTTACTGGTGCGTGTTGTACCAACAGGGAAGGGGCTTGAAATGATGAAAAGCTCAGTCCCTCGCCCAGCTCTGTGGGAAAAATGATATTTCCCCCACCCCCCTTCCTCCTCTCTCATCTTGTGTAAAATACAGATGATTATTATTATTATTATGGTGTGTTCAGCAGGCCTAGATATGGGACAAAAGTCTACCTGTTCATGTCAATACCAAACCTGTTAATGGTTTCAGCCATCAAGGCCAGCTGACCATGGCCTCGTCATCCTCACAAGGTAAGCTGGGCTCAAGAAAAGGTGTGTGTTTCTCACCTATGTGCCTCAGTCCATTCAGCACCTCCCTCCTCATGTCTTGGAGCTGCACCTGGATTTCTTCCAGTCTGAGGTGGAATTCTTCTGGATGGCATTGTTCTAGAGCAATCAGACAGCTGAATGTACAGAGGGCCAGGACCTGCATGTGGCAGACTTTCTGCTTTCTAGTTTGCAGAAGGTTTAGGTAAAAAATCTTTGTTTTTAAATGCAGCATCTCACCTCCATACGGTGCCTGGTGGACCAGCCATGCCAGGGCTGTTTCTACAAAGGTCAGTGTACCTCATCTGCATGGATGCAGACACCTGAGCCCGGTACTCTTTATCCTGGGAGATCTGTGTGACACCGTTGCAGGCAAACCACAGGGCTGGCATAAAACCTACAGCTACAGCTGCACCCGTAGAAGCAAGGGGCAAAGAGGGACATGGGCCACCTCCCACTGGGAAAGGCGATCTCCAGCGTGCCCAGTGTCAGGGACTTACAGTTTAACTCCCTCCACATAGGTCTCTCACCCCTCCCTGGAGAAAGCCTGTCCTGCCTGCTGGCTCCCTTTACCTTGGGTGAATTTGGCTCTGAAGGAGGACTCCACCACCCGCCCGTTGAGGGGCTGGGCATGCCGGTAGTCGTTGCGCAGCGTCCTGTTTTGCCAGTCCAGCAAGGTGTTCTCCAGGAGGCTGATCTGTGAGCAACACAGGCTGATCACGGAGGGGGGCAACAGGTACAACAGTTTTGCCCAGTGCAGCTCCTGCAGCTCAGCATCAAGCCCGGTGATTTGTTATGGAGGAACCCACTGGCTGTCTCGCTGAGTATTAGCGAGGAAAAGGGACAGAATGTGAGGGCTTTTATCAGCTACTTAATAACAAAGATATTTTGCCTGAAGGAAGATTTTAACACCTGCACGAGAGTATGCATGGATGGAGATTTTGCAGCTGTTCTGTAGCATACTCCTTTCTTACAAGAGCCTACTGGCCTTCCCCCTGCCAAAAAGACTATTTCTTTTTCTAATGAGAACACACCGTGATCCTCTGCTACTGTAGTCTCCACTTTACCTTGTTCTTCTCCTAGGAGAAAATGTTTCTGATGGTTCTTTTTCACTAGGGAAGATGAACCACCCTGCAAGACTCAACAGTAAGCTTATTCTACTTGTGTTACCTTTTTTTTTTCCCCTGCTAAAGCCTGTGTCCTGACAAGGCAGACAGGGAGAAGGGGATCCTGCCATGTATGCAGCTGCTGGGACACGTGGGGTTGCTGCCCAGTGCTCCTGTGCCCTCTACAAGGTCCTTGGTAACTCCTCTGTGGGAGCCTGGATGAGCCCTCTCCTGTCACACAGCCAAGACTCACAGCAGGCTGCTCCTGACATGATCCAAGCTGGCTGCACAATGTAAGTACAGACAAGAAAAAAACCCAAAAACACTCTTCTTAAAATGTGTGAATTATTCTGTAACTATTTTAATGTAATGAATGTCTCTGTTATGTTTGGGGTCTTGGGGCGTTGGACTCTCTCACAGTGGTTTTTGCCTTGTTGGCTGTGAGGCAGCAACACGGTGTCATTACAGCCACCTGTAGTTCCAGTAGCTTAGGAGTCTATCCCAAAAGCTCTGTCTAAGAAATGCCCTATTAGCTCCTCTGTCAGGCTATTTCCAAAAAAATCACGGGACAGAAAAGAAAACTTGTGTGGAAAGGTGCAGCTGCTCTGTCTGGTAAAGTTATCACTTACCTGTGTGTGTGACAGGACAATTGGAGAATGAAAGATGGTCCAGATCACACTCTCGGAGCAAGGAGGGGTCGTTAGTGAGCCCTGGTACCTGTAGAAGTGTGAGAGGTTTTCTGGCAGCATGGCCTGGACATCCAGAGAAATGAGCTTTGTAGATTGACCTCAAAAGGAAGCAGAGAGGCAATATGGACAATGAATAGGGAACAAAAAGGCAAGAGTGGTGTTAGAGCTGGGGCTGGCAGCAGAGCTCCTGCTACCTGGGCATATGGACTGCAGGATTGTAGCAGGTTGTTCTCTGATGGTGCTGAGTGTTTCACGTACACCTACCAGGAGTATGTTTACTGCTGCCTCGAGCCCCTTCCACACCACCCTGCCACGTGGGCTGCTGTTGGAGATGGCGTGGGCAGGGATGGCATGAAGTTGGGCATGGCTGAGGATGCTGGGACACATAATTGCAAGCAAAGCAGCAGCAAAGTGTCTGTCCCCGGGCCCAGTGCATACATACAGGCTTTGAGAATATCAAGGATAGAGAAAGGCACTCCTAGGTCTTACCTGCAAACCTGATTTTTGCGAGTTTGGAAATGAATTCGCTGTAGTAGGTGTTCTCGAAGTGCCCATCCTAAACACAGGATAGAAATTTGAACAAAGGGTTAGTGACCTACCTGCCCTCTGTACTCCTCATCATCTTGGGGGACTAACTGGTGGACTGGGAGACTTAGAGAACAAGTACTATTGCAGATCTCTTGATAGGCTGGACAATCCTGGGCATGATAAGATATGTACGCATAGAGGTTGGGTAGAATAGTTAACTGTAAGGATCTTTTTTCACCACTTCTAAATCCACACAGAATTGAGTGCTCACTTGTGCAAATCAGAGCAAATCCTTGAGGTACAGAGGGTGAACTCAGCTGCCACACCTGATAATCTGTCTGTACTTTTTACGGGGAAAATACTGCTGGGGCTCCCAGGTTGTATTGGCTGGTGTTGTGTGAGCCCCAGGTGACATTAGGGAAGAGCAGTTCTGCCACAGCACAGCTTCCTCAAACTGGTGGCAGACATCAGCTCTCAGGATAGACCTGCCAACCCAGTACTGGCTGCTTGTGTCTGGACCTGCTCAAACCGCGATTACAGTATAAACTGTGATCACAGACTGGCCTTGCTCAGCAACCTGGGCATCAAACCTACCACATACAAGAAGGCGAGCACAGCCAATCCATTTGGCTTGTCTTTGGCTTCTTCAAAGCTTGAGTAGTCAGCTGAGTTGTAATGGACAATGTGCAGCTGTCAGAAGAGAGACAGGGTCATTTAGGAAGAAGTGATAAATGGTTTCCTTGGTGCTTTTAAGGACCAAATACAAACTGAAGAGAGTCACCATCCCACCTCCTGCTGCTTGTGCCTCACAGCACAGCCAAACAGGCCTTCAGTTGAATAGGTTTGTAGTGAATGTGGAGAAACAACTCCATCTTTGGAGGATATTAGTGCTACTGCAACAGCTTTTTTTTTTAGTCTGCTGTACAGCACCATCAGGCTCAGCCCTTGCACTGCACAAAGCGCCAGCGCTTTATGGAAGCCCCTATTCTCCCACTTTCCTCTGCATTGCTCCCTGCAGGCTTTGTGGGCTGCAGCTTCCAATTTCCCAATGGCCCCACCTGCAACGCACCCTCCCTCCAGCCGCTCTGCTCACAAGTACCTCCGCGAAGTATCTCATCCCATCTATGGTGTGTTCCGAGCCGCTGGTCTCCAGGTCCAGGCCACCCCAGTGCAGATGCATCTGTACAGCCGTGTAGAGGCCTGGGAGCCCTCTGGAGATGTGCATGGTAGGTGGCAAATCAATCTGAACTGAAAAACAGGATTGGAGACAGCAATGGATGCAGCCACGCCTGTTCTTGTAGCTACATTTACAGTGCCTGGTGTTTTCTGCCAATAACACCCTCTCTGAAATAAGCTGGCACAGTCATATTCAGGGAACTAACTCCAGTATGCAATGAAAAGCATTGAAGCTTAAAGCTAGGTGAGCTTAAAATCCTTCCTGACCTCAGGCTTGTGCACCACAAAGATGACTTGGGCATGAGCCGTGTCAGCAGATTTTTTTTTCTCCATCTGAGCAACTCTGGGTTTTTCCTTAGGCAGTAATAAAAGTGCTTTAATGCTAATCTCTTGCACAGTACATCACATCTCGCAAGGCTCTGCACAGATTTGTTAACTATTTTATTTCCAAGGAAGAAAAGGGGGATAGAAATCAACAAAGTGAGCGGCCATCATCATCATTTCCAATATTCTGGACTCTGCATTTTCTAGGAACAGGGGTACTGGGCCAGAGCCCTGTAAGTTTGAAAAGGCTCTGTTAGTGCTTGAAGGATTTATAGAGAGAAATCTTTTTGCTTCTCCTTGCCAAGGAGTATTCACAAAGAGACTATGAAACACTTGTCTTTCTGTTAATGTACTGTCACAAATCATACATTATGCTAATAAGTATGCCAAACCTGGGACTGAAAATGGGAAATTGCTTCATCCTAATGAAAGCCCAGAGCATGCTGTGAAAAACAGCAACTCTCCTTGCAAAATGTAGCACAGTATATGATTCATTAGTCATAGTTTGGATTTGTGAGAAGCTTCTTTTCTTTGTAAACTGTTTACAGACAGACAAGACGAAAACTTGTTTCCTTATAATATCCCAAAGAGTCTGCAGTGGGAGGGAAAAAACCCATCCACATTTTTACAAAGATCCCTGCTGACTGCCTTCCATAACCAAGGTTATTTATCTCTAGTACCTCACTATGATTTCTGCTTTCAGCCAGAGAATTGTGTTCCGAGTTTACGGGGAACTTTAAGTCTCCTGTAAGATATTTTGTGCAAATACTTTGCTGCGAGCATGAAGTAAGGTAACAGCCCAGTTTGCTTTTACTTTTCGCATGTGTAAAGTGTGTGTGGAAAGTTCGACTGCTCTGAGCTGGAAGTGTCTTATTCCTGCTTAGCTCTGGTTTTGCCAGGCAGTGGAAAACCCGCCTTTGTGCTTTACTAAAATGCCTGCATCAGAAAAATCATTGTTTTGATGTTAACAAAAGAACAGGAAAACACACACGTGCGGTTGGGTCTCAAAGCTAAACCTGCAGGAATTAATTTGTAGGCAGTCAGGGTAGCGATGCTGACACGAGAGCTTCTCACTGAATGTTAAGCTTGTGTGGGAGACAAACAGGAGTTAGGTTTTTTTTTTAGAAATACAATCACAACAGTCTTTCTCTGAAGGCAGTATGTCTCGTCACTTCATTTCTCTGCTCTCACACCATATTTCTCTTTTACAGAGAGGAAGAAAGGGCTGTTTTGCGGGATTAAAGAGCTACCAGCTTTATGTTCCAGACACTACCTCCCCACTGCAGCTATTAGAAAACTCTCCCATTGCTCATCTGTAGTCCAAAAGCATTATCCCAACAGTACCAGCTGATGAATTATTTAGACAATGAATTACAGACTGCAGCAGGGGAATCCCAGGACCTCCTGAATTATAAGCCTTGCCTCGAGGCTGTGTGGCCAAAGGCAAGGCTTTTAACCCATGCTGTGCTTCAGCTTCCCCTCCTGAGACTTGAAATACCAACCCTCTGCCTACAAGGGAGAGATTCTCCTCCGAGTTGCACTTTGTGTGACCTACACCTAACCGAACCTCGGATGCAAACTTGCTACTGAACTCTCATTTTCCATTCCTATCACTTACTATTGCACAGGGGCAAAAGATGCATTTTTTGAATGCAGAGAGGAGTCGGTGTGCCCCAAATACCGCTCACAGTTCTGTTTCTACTGTTCTGCCCATTGTTTTATTTCTCTGGTTTACATGTGTGTTTCTAGAGAGCTTTCCTGTGTGATTGGTGAAAACAGCAAAACTAAGAGAGCAGAATGACGTGAGATGGCGAAGCAAAGTAAGGTGAGTTAAAAAAAGAAAAAAGGCGGGGGATCATTCTCTGTGAATAGCATTTCAATTAGCTACCGTGAATAATCTGTTCCTGCGCTGTCACGAGCTTGACATCCTCCCAGGACATCTGCTCAGCCAGGGAAGAAAAGCCTGCCTGCTGCTGTGGCAAAGGAGGCTCATTCCACTGCATTTCAAGTGTCACTTGCTGGCCACTAAAGGTTTGTGATCGTGTTCTAGCTATGGCAGAGTGCCGAGATAACACACAGGGTAACACTCTTCCTGTAGCCTGTGTGTGCTGGGAAAAAATGTTCCTGAACTTGGAAACTCTCTTTTATACCCTAAACACAATGTAGTAAGTGCATGCTACATTGCCCAGGTGAAACCTCCAGAGGATACCCACTGCTACATCAAACTTAAAGGATACACCACTTATGGCTGAAAAGTGGAAAGCTCTCAGGCATCTCTTCCATCAGCTGTCCCAGCAGGAAGGTAAGATGCGTAAAAACCTGAACTCACCAGTGCAGAATGCTAACAACCACGTGAGGAAAAAGGGTTGGGTTTTCAGGACAGAGCTCCCATTCAAGACATTTGCATTTCAAAAATGTGAGCTCTTTGCCTTGCTGCTGCTGGCCTGTTCCCTGATCCTTGGCTGCCAGCATCACCCACTGTCAGGGACCCCATGGGTGCTGTGCGTGCAGTGATTCGTGCACGCGTGAGCCCACAGCTCGGGAGGAAAAACGGGGCAGGAGGTGACAGGCAGCATTTGCTTCCTTGTGCCTTAGAGCATCTCTTTCTGACAGAAGGGTGGCTGACAGCTAGAGTTGCTGCAGGACCAAATAAGCTCCTTGAGCTTTATGGCCTCATTTCTGTTTCAGGCAGCTCCTTTGTGAGTGGTGACTTCCCGACCAACTCCTCTTTTGAGGTGGGTAACGAAGGGGATCCCCCCCAATCTTACCAGAGTGACCGTTGTTGGTCATGGTGAAATCCCCCTGCAAAGGTCCATCATAACCACTCAACTCCAGTTCCAACTGGGGGTTGTACGTCACTTTTTTCCTCTGGATGTCAATTGGAGATTGGTGCTTGCCAGCACAGTCTGCAAAGTGCTTTGCCCAGTGCTCTTCATCCAGCTCTCCTTCTGTGCGGAGGAGAAGCAAACCAGGTTATTAGGGCATGGTGAGAAGTGCTGTTAGCTCGGGAGTCAGAAAGCTCTCCTTTTTTGCCAGCAGAGCATGTCAATCTAGTGATTGTAACAACAGGAGCTGCAGCAATAAAAGGTTGCTCTGCCTTCCCTGGAGTAAAAATATACATTACTCTGCCTGCAGGACAACTGTGCTGCAAATTAAGAAACCTGCATTGCAGTGATAGCTTGCTGATCACTGGAGACTGAACCTCCACCAAAAGAGAAGCAGTGTTTATGTAGAAATGGGGATTTAAACAGATCTCGGCAGCCAAAGGTGTGGAATCAGGTTCTCGCACAATATGAGACCGAATAGGACCAGGGCAATAGGTGGGAATCTCTGCTTAGGATCAGGAACTGTCAGCAAATTTGCGATTTTTAACTAGGGAGAGAGCTAACAAAAGAAGAATAGCAGTGAAATGGTTTAAACAAATGGAACCTTTTGTATGTTTTCTGGGATAGGAATGGTTGGGGGTGGCTTTGATGTCCTGAGTGTGTTTTTTATTAACAAAGCCCACCCCTCTCCTGAGCACAGCAGCCCCATGCCTCTTCCCGGCATCCCCTTTTCTCACCCAACAAATAATGATAAATTGATTCATTGCTTTTGTGTGACGGATCCTGGTGTGGAATAGGACCTGGGCGTCCCAGTTTCCGGATTCAGTTGATTGCTCTGAGCTCTTGATGCCCCTTCAGCCCCCAGCCCTAATAGCCCCTAAAGGTCACGTGAAGTGTTAATACCAGCACAGCCCTGTCTTCACCTGCACGTCATCATCATCTCTGCAAGTATATAATACTAAAAACCTTCTGCAGTCGCCTGTGGAGAGAGCAAATGTGTAGGAGAGGAGGCATGCTGGATGCAGACCTTTTTTCCAGTGGCTCTAAGCCTCTTAACCCTAATTTGAATCTTTTGCTGCAGAGGTCTGGGTGCTGCTCAAACCCTTAACAAAGGCTTGAGCCCTTCAGGGCCATTTGCCCTCTCCATACTGCTGTATTTAGGACTTCAACGATAAGTAGGAATTTTGATGTCACCTCTCTAGTGACTGTGACTGATAATCAGTAAGGAAACATTTTCTTCTTTGCCCCAGAACTGCAATATATTGATCAGTGTCAGAGTCATGTCTGTCTGAGACAGAGTTAGAGCTAAGGCATAATAAGGAATATTGCATTCATTCAACAATATCCTTTGTTTTAGCTTAATTTCTGGCCCACTAAAGATCATCAAAGGACTACCATCTGCAAACAACCCCCTGAAATAAATGAAAATCAGATAAAATTTAACAAATTATATAAATACACAAATAACCAGTTCTTATTGATCTGTACTGCATGGGGTATGACAATAAAATAACAAGCAGGCAGCATTTAGGGCTTTTTTCTTCCAGGATCACCCAAAGGTCAGCTTTTATTCAAACACATTGTAAAGATTCCCCCCATTGTTTGAACCTTACAGGGCTGCCAATTCTGACAATGTGTCCTAACCACACAAAGGAGTGAAAAGGGGTGACATTGAAGAGAATCACTTTCAAGTCACACAGGCATCAATAAAGTGGAATAAATTAGCTGCTCTGTGGAGAGCACACACTAATGGAAGAAGAGTCAAGCTGAGTGTTGCTTCTGCAGCACAAAAAGGATGGAAGAGTCTTCAGCAACCCCAAAACAGCCTCATTTTTCATTACCTTTGTATGTCCAGTGCACAAGGTGAGAGCAGCTCAGAGACACCAGGAGCAGGTGGAAGAAGGCAGCTGTGATTCTCATGTCTCTCGCTGTATCTGCAGTCAGAACCAAGGTCAGGAGTGCGTTTCTTTAAAAATCCACAGGAAGAGCAACTGCCAATTTACTCCAGGTCTGGCCTGTCCAGCACCCATCCTGCCCTTCTTTTCACCCATTCAAAACACTAACAGCAAACAATGCCATGCAGACAGTTTAGGCAGTGGGCTTTAAGCGCTGAAGGCGCTTTATTGATCCTCTGAACTAAGCTGCCTGGGCAATTGGAGCGGGTTTCTCTCCGATGGCCAACGCTGATGGCCTCGGAGTCACCGTCTGACCTCGCTTTCTGCCCACGTTTCCTGCCCATTCATAGAAAAGCCTCATTGCCAGCATCCCTAAACCAGTGCTCTGTAAGCAAAGATACCTAATGCAGATCTCAGAACACCGTCCTGAGGCGGCCAACTGTTCCCTTGTTACACAGAGGAAGAGCTAGGGCAGAAGGCATTTAAGGGACTGGTTTTCCAAAGTGCTGAGCATTCACAGTCTTATTAGAAGTCAAAATTGTAGACGCTTACCTTCTTTGAAAACCAGACTTCTTAAGGTCAGATTTAAAAGCCCAGTATTTCAAAGTGTTTTGCTTTCAACACCCTCCCTAGTTGCTGAAAATCTAGTTTGGAATGTGAGAGATTTGCGACCTCTGGAAAATTCTGAGCTTTGAAAAACTGTTTAGACTGTTGAAAGATACAGGCACAACACAAGACACTGAAACCCTGAAGACTTCTTAAAAAATAAACAGGAATTAATATAAAAACTAGCAGGTGTCAGATGTCTAAATGCTCTTGTGGAGTTCGGTACCTGCTCTCTACATCTTCAGACACTTGATTTCCTTAAAAATGTGTCCCAGCCAAATAACTGCTCAAGGGCCAGCAAAAAAAAAAGTCATTTGGCAGTCCAGGGAACACACTGTGGATCTTCTGCCTGCCTTTTGGTATCCTGTTACCAGGCAAATGTCATTCCCTTTGAAAAGCCTTCTCCCTCCGCAAGGATGACACGCTACCGACAGCCCTTTCTGCCCACCAGTGCCTCCCAACCCACAAACCCGTGGCTTAATAACGAAAAGGAAGCAGAAATCTCCCCTGGAATGAAATGTTCACCTGGTATTGAGAGGAGCTACAGCTTCCACCAAACACAGTACAGCCTTGCTGTTGATTTTAGCTGACGGGCAGCAACATGAAACATTTGGCAAGAAAGCTCACATTGGTGAAATCTCAGCACTTCTGTTTGCAAAGTCCCTGCCACTTGCAGCTATTTGCAATCATTATTTTCAGCAGTAAGGTATGTAATAACAGCAAGAGCCATAGGTGAGTTACAGATTTCATATGAACTGAGGTTTCTGGGATTAGTCTGTGCTGAACAACAGAAGAGGGTTTCTTATCCAAAATTTTATTCTTTGCAAGGGAATTTTTAATGTATAAAGGCGTTTTCTGGTTTGTTGTTTCATGCAGCACGTATTTAGTCTTTGGAACTGCTGTAATATGGAGTTGATTAACCAAATGTGTATTCTTCCCTCTTTCCCCTGAAGAAGTCATTTATTCTGACAGTTCCACTGAACTGTGCAAGGACTAAACTAATCAAACATGCCCTGCAATGCACTTCATAATCCTTGTATATCCAGTCGGGTAAACAGGCTTTGAAATTAGCTGAGGGAGAAATTTTGAGGGTTTATACCTATTTACACTCCAGGATTCCACACAGCAGCATATGAAGGTGCAAATAAGAGTCAAGAACAGGAGGTCACCTCTGCACCGAAATATCCCTCCTGTCACTCTGCCTGTGTGTGCGCCCAGAGTGTTTAAATGGATGTCATTTAGGAACAAGCTGTTTCTCTTTCCTGTGCATTATCAATTAACTAGCACAGCCTGCACAAAGGATTTGAAATAAAGCCCATCTGAGAATGTACCAGTACCAGGAAATGGGAGACGACATGAATTAATTTTTAATGGAGCTTTTGCAACACGCTAAAACTGTGACATTTTACTTGACATCAGCAGGAGCTGTGGATGCTCAGCACGTCCAAACCCCACATCTCTGTTAGCTCAGGTTAGCTTCCCCCAAATCAGTGGCTGCTCTGGAAGACACAACAATCTGGGGAGAGGATTTATTAAGGGTATGACGTATGAATTTTTTCTGGGGTTATGACGGAACAGTAATTTCAATTAAACTCTTTGAATGTATTTGAATATTAAGCTTCTAACTACAAGCTGAGTAATATGGAAGGAGTCCTTCTCCTATACAAAGTATTGCACGTGTCAACTATTGCCTATTAGTTCTTGGAGCTTTTTTTTAATGTATACAGCATTAAACCTGGCTGGCTTGAAGTTTGTCTTTGTCAGTCATCTGTTTTGCTACCTCACTGTATTGCTCGAGAGAAGTATGAATGTAATGCCTAGAAACTCCAGATATCAAGACGTGCAGTAAAGTGGTGTTTTACAGGTGAAGAAGATTGTAGGTCTAACAGGTATCTCTGCACCCAGATACAGCCAGTGGGAAAACCTAATGTTGGGTATCTCAGCCACAAATATTCTTGGCATGATTTCTTCACAAAGGCAGGCTGCTTCCACACAGATGCAGTTGCACAGACTTCAGCCTCCCCTCTCCCGCCTCGACTACAGCAGGAAATAAGCCTTTTATCCCACATCATTGGCTTCCATGCACTTCACTTTTATCTCTACAGTTTTCCCCGACTCTTTGCCATCTTTTAAATTCTCCTTCTCCCAGGCTATTCCCTCTGTCCTCACTGGCCTAAAGCTCAGCTCAGGTCTGACTTTCAGACCCATTCGGAGTATTGGTAGCCACATTAAACCCCTGACACTGCATTGAAGTAGCTGGCTCAAAACCTCAGTGCTCTTTTGACCCAGAACTTGAAAGGGTTAACTCCTTCCCCTCTGAATCAGCAGGAATTTCATCAGGGGTTGCAGTAATAGCTGCATCACTCCCAAGTCCAGCAAACATTTGACCAGGAACAGGCTGTTTGATGTGAGACAGACAGATTGCCTTCGCTCAGGCTATCTAGGCTGTTGTAACTAAGTCTAAAACCTCTTCAAACGGAGCTCTCTCTGCTGAAGTCATGCTGGATGAATACAAGTATTCAGAGCCGACACAAGTTTTATGAAAGACAAAAAGCAGCTAGTGCTGGCAAGCCCAAACCCCCGAGTAAAGCTGGCAACAGCTGCGAAGATTGAAGCACAAGAAGATCCTTTTATTCAACAATTCTGTAATGTTTTTATATCTTTCTTCCAAAAACAGCCCTCGCTTCTTTGAAATTTTGCTCATGGTTTTGATTTATTTTTCCCTTTCTTTTTTTGCCCCCTGGCTTTCAACTGCATACAGAGATCACGGAAGTCAGAAGTAGAAAAGGGCTAGAATTCATTTCTCCGGTTCACACAATCCCTTTAGGCCTCCTTCCTCTTATATAATATTTTGATGTGCTTGGCTAAATTCACCTTCTACCAACATAAATTCAGATACATTTGTTGATTCTGCTGAAGCTTTGTGATAGAAATGGGCTTTCAGGCAGCCAGAGATAGACACCGGAGGTTTACACCGGTATTCCAAAAAGCAGGATTTGCCCATTTTAAAGCAGAGGTTTCCTGTGCAAATTCCATTTCACGGTCTAACAGATCTTGGCATTAGCTACCTGTAGTTCATTGTCAACCTAAATTTTCTCTTGCTCAGTTTCCGCCAATTGCTCTTAGTTATAGCTGTAGCCCTTGGATTATTTTAAAACACTTTTCCCTCTTTAATGTTCACATCATTTCTGGAGTGATTATCACCTCCCTGCACCACGAGCATGAGCTGCCTTTCACTCACCATCTCCCCAAGGTGGTGCAAAGGATAATGTGATGCTATAAAAAGAGGAGAACATGGTCAAATAATCCCTATTCATTTTCATTTCCAGGAAATGTAATTACAGTTCTTGTAACGTCTATATAGGTCTGCTCTACAGACACTGCTGAATGTGACTTCATGTTCTGGATCCCTGCTTGAGACTGTGAAAAAAACAAAACGTGAAGGAAGTATTAGGAAGGGGGAGGACAATCTTCTCTCTGCATTTAGTGTGAGGTACACAGGAACACAGCCTGAGCATGGGGATGGAAGGAGGCTCTTGAAAGCCAGCCTGGGAGAAATTTTTCCATCATACCAGAGCTCTATGTGAACTGGATGATGATGTCTTGTCTCTATGACAAGACAACTTGTCAGCATCTGCAAATACCTGACCACCTTCTCACACCCTGTTGTTGGTATTTTATACATATCTGCACCTCCTTCCGTAAAAATATTCATTTTGCTCTTGATCTCCCAGTGTAATAACATGCAGAGGAAGCACAGTTGTGGCTCATTCTCTCTGAAAATCAACATTAGCAGTGCATAAACACAGGAGAAGACCCCAAGCCCCTTAACAAACAAACACTCTTCACAAAACAAATAATGGCTCTGGAAATGTGGCTGTTGCCCACTGCTGGGTAAGCACTTTTCCTTTCTTATTTCAGCTGTATTGTGTGTTGAGCAGCTGTGACATCCAGTGGCCAAACACAATACAGTTGGGTTTGGTACAGAACTCTTCATACATGGTAACAATAACAGAGCCCTTCCATTGCACTTTTCATCTTCAAAGAGCTGTACAAACAGTAATTCATTAACCCTTACACAGCTCAGTGGGGCAGATGAATGTAGTAACCCTAAAAGTACACGTGAGGAGGGGAAACCACCCTCCAAACTCCACATGCACGGCAATCAGCTCTCTGGAGAGGTGAAGAACCTGCCTCAGGACTAGAGTACAAAACCTTCACCCACCACTGCAGAGAGCAGCTGCTGGGATAAGGGAGCAGAAAGGTGCAGCTCATTCAGCATCTGATTAATAGGTCACACCTGACAGAAGGGTTGTGTTCTTTTTCCCCAGAGCAAGAGAGCCCAGGGTTAGGTACTGGGGAAGCTATAAGAGAGGACACAGCAGGACTAGAGCTGGTTTGGAAGAGGTCTGTCCAGAGGAAAATGCTTCTGCAATGATTTTCTGAATACATCAGGAGGACTGGTAGAGGTGAAAGGTAGGGAAGGGAATGCAACCATGGGTTTGGATTAAGAAATACAGTGGTGGAATCAAGGAAATATGACTGTAATGGGTTACTGCGAAACCTGTTGGGACAGGTAAATTGGAATATACAGAAAACAAATCAGTAGAAAAGAGGAGCTGGGTTTCACCCATGGAGCAGGGCATCCCAGACTGATGGCAGCAAACATCTATTTTGCAAAGCAAGCAAGAAAGAAATGGACCAAGAGATGGGTTTTCACAGGCCCTTGTTAGTGAGCAAGAACAGTCAGCAAGAAGTCTTTGACAGAGGTTTAATCATAAATTTAGTGCATGTGTTGCATTTCCAACTTTGCATGACTCTTTGTTTGTGTTTGAAGCATCTGCTCAGCGAGCTGAGTGGGTGGGCAGGAGTGTGTGTGCTGAGCTGCTCAAAGCCTCTGAGAGCTAGTTTGCAGTGACTGTTATAGGTATAATTACTCCACATCCCACAGAGTGTAAGATTCAGGAAGACATGTAAAAATTATGTGTCTAGGTATGAGTTTGCCACCTTAAGCTTCCTTTCTAGCTAGTGCAGAGAAACAGCCTTGATAGAGATGCTGTGTTTTACACAGGTATGTTTGAGGTCAACCCAGACATGCTTCCTTTTTATTATAAAAGCAGACTTGCATGACTCAGAAATCCAAACTACAGACAGATGCATCCATTTTCAGAGATCAAGAAGTCGGTCCCTGCTTCCCCCAAATCATCTGTGCCCCAGTGTTTGCCTGCTCAGACCTACAGTTGTTTTTTTTTTGCTGGATGCAAGAGCCACGCAGGGATGTTCAGCATGAGCAGAAGTGCCCAGAGCCCCTCATCTCCCAGTAGCTCATCACTGTTGTGCTGTGCCTGTGTGAGGGGTGATGGGGAAGGTGATAGGAGCTAAAAGTGGTTCCCATGAGAATGAGGCAAATTTGTAAGGCAGGAAGACAACATGAAGGAAATCTAAAACCTACTGTCTGTGCTGTACCTGTTCTGTGGCAAGAGAATCCTGCTTGATAACTCTTGTGCTTTACATAAGCATTATGCACTCATTAAGAAAACGAGTTGTTAGAGCTTTACTCATACTGTTTTTCAGGTTTCCATTCTAAAAAGAAACTAAAACCAAATATAATTTCTTAGTGCCTAATCGATTCCTAGCTTGCTTTCCCCTTTATAGGAGAATATATTTCAAAGTGAGAGGGAAAGACCTGCTCAGCAAGAAGTCTCCAACAGCCTGTAAGAGGCAATGCAAGACCTGCACACTGGCCTCTGTAAAGGGGATTACATAATGGTTTCATCATGGTTTGAATGAGCAGCTATGGCCTTTGGATGCACAGTTCCTGGCAATTAATATCCAGATGATTTAAAAGCTTTCAGTCTCATCTCAAATCATGGTATCAGATCTGCTGGGAAAGGTACTCTTTGGTATTAGCACCCTGATTTGTGCATTGGTTCACTTCCAAACAGCCCTTCACCATCACCTGAAAACTGATATAGTAGTTTTATACGTAGCTTAGCATTTGCAGTAGGTAAAGTAGTACACATTTTTCCTATTCCAGCCACTTACCTGCTTTTTTGTTGTTGCCATGGTTGTTGTGAAGCACTGTTCTGTTTTAGATAAAATACGTTTGGAGTATTCTACCTAGTACACGGGTGTCCAACACAGCCCTTGCATAACCGTGTAGGCTGATGACTGACCCGTGCTACATATTCACAGCTACACAAAAACCTGCATCCATAGTATCACTTCCCAGTCATTGTCCTGAAGCTGTTTTCAGAATGGCTATTACATACGGGAATTGGTGGCTTTCAAATAACTTTCAGGACATTAACCACTTCACTTCTAAAATCCTGGGAGAAGACAGGAGAGTTAAGAGAAGCAATGAAGGTTACAAGCATTTACAAAGACATCAGGTCTGTCACTTCAAGTAATTTCATTATTCATGTGCCTAAAACCTCTGGTGTTTAATTGCAGAGCTAAGCTGTGAAACAAAATGTGACAGAAAAGAAGCGAGAGAGAAGGATGTAAAGTCAGAGGAGGTTTTGAATCCCTGGAAGAAAACATCTCTACATAGTCACTCACTGATTTTAATAGACACTCAGAAACAGCATTAGCCAGACTCTGTCATTACCTTTCCAGCGTTCCTTAAAAATACCATGAGCTGCAGAGTCAACGAGGAGAAGAAATCCGAGCGAAATTCTGCATCCGATGGCTTTCGTCCGGAGATCTCACCTCGACTGCGGTGACGTAGTATCGCAGTCAGAAAGCCTCGTTCATAAGGGCACTTAGATCCCGGACTGCTTTTCAAAAAGCAGTTTATCAAAACATAAACAGGCTGGCACTTGCAGAACTGCCGGGTAGAGCAGGTGAGGGTGGTGCATCCAGAGCGACCCAGACACATGTTCTTCAAGGTGTTTTGTGAAGCACTGGGGAGAAAGAGAAGTCCCTGAGCATTCAGGAAGCAATTTCAAAGGCGCTACGAAAGCTCACACCCTGGAATGTACCCTACCGTGCATAATGGTTATTAAGCATATTAATGCACCGGCAAACAAGTCCTGATCTGCGGTAGTTCTGCTCCCTGCCTTGGCATCCTCTGACGTTTGAAGCAGTGATTTCCCACCCTGCGAAGCTCTGAGCTCTCCTGCCCTTTAAAGCGGGAAGCAAAAGGCTGGCCTAGTCAGCTTCTGTGCTCACGAGCATGTTGTGAGTAATCAAAAATCGTACGTACACCCTGCTTACAAATTTACCACGGCACATAAGGCGCAAGGACTGGCTAGGCCTTTCGATGGAAGGGGTTTTTGATCACGAGAATTGTTTTCCATTTGTGGGTGGTGGATGCCTGCGAGCCAGATCTGTGTCGGTGTTTTTTCTCCATCTGCTCCACCGGCGCGTTACGCCGATGTGTTCGTGCACTCGCGTGGGCTGTCAAACTGGATTACTAGCTACAGCGGCTTTATGTTGCCTGAAACTCTCTATTCCCAGCATTCACCCCATTAGCCACACATCCCTCTCCCAAACCATGAAATAAATATATTTTAAAAGAGTGCACTGAGTATTTGATTAAGTAGTAACGAGCCCAACTTCCCACAGAAACTCATGCCAGCTAGGCGTCTCATAGCCTCAGGGATGCTCAGCATTTTTGTTAAAGAAAAAGAAAAATCAGGCAGGATAGATGACTGAGCGGTGGCATTTTGAATACGAGCTCTGACTTTTATTTTAATATGCATGCTGCAGTGCAATTTTAAATCTGCTGATCCAGGAAAAAATTATACCAACACCTGAACAGTGCCAGACTTCTGATCATGGATGCCTGATCAATGCTGCCTCCAGCTACTGAAGTATCAAGTGTCTTCAGCTGCTCCCTCTCCTCCAGACACACGATTCAGTGGAGCGGACACGGCTCTTGGCACGATGTCTGCGGCCAGAACCGCGAGAGAGTCCTGCCTGCCGGGGATGGGACCGTGTGAGTATGGGGGGAATGCAGATTCTTAGCCCACAGCTTGTTGCTCACACTCCAGCGGAGGAAAATTGCTTGTTTTGCATGGTTTTGTGGTTACTGGGAAAGAAGAGCCCAGGCAAGGGACAAGCGGAAGAGTTTAGGCTGGTCTTCTACAGTCAATTCTCTCTGAAGAGGAATATGGAGCTGGAAGAGGCTCAGTGATCAGCTCCCCAGGCTAGAGGGTTTGCTTTACACTCCACTTCTGCCTGCCACCAAGCTAACTGTGACCTTTCACAAGACGCCCTCTATTCCCAAAGAGCACCCTACCATACTTCACCACCAGACTTTTGCTCAGCTACCACAATGCTGAATTTCCCTTGGCCTTAGGATTTCTTGTGCTCCATCTTCTCTAGCTCATTATAAAACTCAGCACCTTGACGTGGTTTTCCATGCAGAGCAGTTAAGGGACTTTTACAAAGTGCAAAGATGATGGAGTACCTCTAGTCCAGCAGTTACCCAGCATAACAATCCGGTTTTCTGATTTCCAGCAAACTGATCACTCAGGAGGGTGTTTTTGCAGAAAATGCTCCCCTCTCATGCTTTTGCACCAGGAAAGGTGAAGCCCTAGGGTAAGCCAGGACGCAGCTATGAGAGGTATAACATGGTTTGGGGGAGGTTCATCTACATTTAAACTGGCAGTTGAATTCCAAGGGCTTTTCCTGGCCAATACTGCGTTATCTCAGCTGTGTGAAACCCAGCAGTGTTTTAGCCTGATTCGTGCCTCTGTGGCCCACATGAATCTGCATCCCCAGCAAGGCAGAGAAAGCACAAAAAAACCCCAGCACGAAGTGCTGCTGCAGGCACACTGGCCATATGGCAGTGCCACAAAACAGCTCGGGCTTCCAACGGCGTCTCCGTGTTGGGGGGCTGGGAGCGGTGCAGGGGGACCTCGCGGGGCACTGTGTGGGCATGGCGTGCCGAGGGACAGCGGTCGGTTCGACAGATTTCCTCTGCTTTTTATAAGACTTAAAGCCTGCCTCGGGGGGATGTTCTCAGGAAGGAAAGAAAAATGTGCCCAACAGAGATGATCGGTCATAGTCTAGCTGCAAGGGCGAGGCAAGTTCTGGAGCAAGCACAAACATAACTTTGCAAGCAGCAGCAGCTTTGCATGGTGCAGTCTGGATGAACTGGGCACTGTCAGACCCCTGGAGCCCCCAGACCCCAGCTCCAGGCTTGGAGAGCTTCACAGGTTTGATGTTACATACTTGAAATACTGCAGATGCGGGCTGCCAACAGGCTGTGTAGTGTCAGGGGAACTGAGAGGAAGCAAACTCACATGTAGCGACAGGAAAAGGGGCAATGGTTTTAAACCAGGGCAGGGTAGATTTAGATCAGATGTTAGGAAGGAGCTCTTTACAATGAGGCTGGTGACACACTGGCACAGGTTGCCCAGAGAGGTGGTGGAGACCCCTTCCTTGGAGACATTAAGGTCAGGCTTGATGGGGCTCTGAGCAACCTGATCAAGTTAAAGCTGTCCCTGCTCACGGTAGGAGGTTGGACTAGATGACTTTTAGAGGTCCCTTCCAACGCAATGCATTCTATGATTCTATGAAAGCCCAGGGGTAACTGGGGCTCTGCGGTGTCCCAGCAAGACAACGCTCCAGTCCTTGCTCGGGGCTTCAGCCCCACAGCTGGGGATGGGGCTCTGCCTTGAACAGAGCAGTCATGTCCAGGAACAGGATCCCTCCGCAGGGCCGCAGCTGGGAACACGCGAATGCTCATGTTCCTATTAAACACCGTGACGTTTGCTGCTCGTTCCATAGAAAGCCGAGTACCGCTTTCCAGGGACAGAGGCTTTGCTGACCACAGAGCACCCAGTTCATTCAGTGGCGCGTGGTTCGTACTTCACCGTGATGCAACGGGCTAAATAATTATCAATGAATAATTTGATGGGTTTTTTTTCAACATCCACAGAGGGACACGAGTCACCCGTTTTGGCAAAATCTTTCACTTCTGATGCCCGGTGCCGAGCGCTGTTCAGCCCCATTGTTTCTTTGATCACAACGTAGTGGTCAAGCACGTGTCTTGGGGCATCAGGTGCCCTCGTGCAGATCCAGGAAAAACACTTGGAAGCGTTTTTGTCCCCGTTGGCACGCTCATGTCTGAGGTCTCACAACCGATCGCACCAGTGGTCCTTCTCCACCTCAGGAAGCATAAAGGTTATTCACTTCAGAACCAAAGCAAAATTCTATTGCAATTAACCTTTTCCTAGAAGTAAGTGAGGTGGGTGTTGGCCTCTTCTCCCAAGTAACAGCGATAGGATGGAAAGCAATGGGTTCAAGTTGCACCAGGGGTGGTCTATACTGGATATCAGGAAAAATTCCTGCGCTGAAGGAGTGGTGAAGCTTCGGAAGAGGGAAGCAGTGGAGTCACCATCCCTGCAGGCGTTCCAGATGTGCACCCGTGGCGCCTGGGGACACGGTTCAGTGGCCACGGCGGTGCTGGGCTGAGGTTGGACTCCCCGATCTCAGGCGGCTCTTCCAGCCCGCTGATTCCACGACTGTTTAACAAAGACCCGTCCCCCGCGCCATTCCCTCAGCCGCCTCCCCGCCGCTGCCGGCCGCCGGGTCACGGGGCAGGACCCCCCCGCGTTGCGCTCCCGGGACAGACGGGCGTTGGCCCCGCCCCCCCGCCCAGGCCCCGCCCCAGGCCCCGCCCCCGCCCGCCCGCCCGGGGATTTTCCACGAGGCGAGCGGCTGAGCCGGCCGCGGCACGTAGCGCACGCACCCAAGCCCGCCTCTGGCGCGAGGAGGCGGTAGCCAATGCCAGGGCGGTGAAGAGCCTGGATGGCCAATGAGAGACGGGAGAAGGTTGAGTCGACCAATGGGGGACGGGAGGGGGCCGAGCCGGCCAATGGGAGGCGGGAGGCGGGCGGCTCATCTGCATGGGGTGGGCTATAGCCCGGCGTCCGCGCGGCTGCACGGTCCCAGTCGGAGGCGGCGCGAGTTGGCGAGTGGGCGCGTGCTGCGGAGCGGGGCTGCAGGCATCAAGGTGAGGGCGGCGGCGCCTCTCGGCCCGGCCCGGCCGCAGCCCGCGGTCGGGAGCGGTCCCGGTGAGGCCGCGGTTTCCTCCTTCCCTCCCCCGGGCGGCAGCTCTGGAGCCCCCGCCGCCCCCGCCGTGAGATGAGGCCGCGGCGGCCTAGTCTGGGGGCTGGGCCGGGCCGGGCCGGGCCTAGGCGGTCTCTGAGGGGGGCGCTGGGGCCGCGCTTCCCGCCACAGGGGGCGGGGGGAGGCCTGCGCGGGCCTCGGCCCCGTCAGCGTGGGCGGGGGGAGGGTGGCGTATCCGGGGGGATGCGGTGGGTCAAGGCTCGTTTCGAAAGGAGGGTTTAACCTCTCTCTCTCTCTCTTAATCATTAACAGTTGCTCTCGGATCGCGTGTCGTGATTTGGACCTTCCCCCTCTGTAGTGGCGCTGGATGTCCTCCAGCTTCGCATCTCAAATATTTAACGTTCGGTGTCAGCGCTTCAGTCTCTGTCCCTTAGGTCTTCCCGTGGGGTTAGTTAAGCACCAGTGGCCTCATGGCAGCGCCTGTGGGGAGTAGCCGCTCACAACGTTCTCTGCATCTCTGGATGTTAAGATGTGGAAGAAAAATGGCCACTTAAGCAGCTTGCCTCACGCAGCGTTGCTGGAGAGGATCTTGGTCTTTCTCCCATTCCGTTACTTGGCTGCTGAGTCACAGGGCAGGGCTGTGACTTTCTGAGCCTGGCAGGAAGTAGTGAAGCCTGTCATCCAAACCCACAGATCGAGGCAGCGCAGTTTCAGGCCTCCATCTTATTTAGTAATGAGAGAGAAAGTAGTTCAACGTGTCTGTGACTTCTTCCCCTGCCAGGCATTATTTAAAACGTGTTATGTCGTGTTGCAGAGCATAGAGGTGAATTAAGACCACGTGGAATGCAATTGGAAGGTACCTTTCTTGGTCCACATTTGTCCAGATTTTAGGAATGCTTCGTTGGTAAATTGATATGTTGGAATCTGATGCAGTGAGGTCGAAGTTCTAGTGAGTAGTAAGGTGTTTTTTTTCAGCGTGGTAATGGTATGAGACTTGCAGTCTTACAGGACCTTTAAGTGTCACGTAAGGCTTCCACTTTATGGCAATTCTGTAATAAGACACTAGCTAGGATAGTTCTTTCTATGGCCAAACTTCACTGTTATTTTTAAATCTCTGTTTGGATGCTTGCTGTTGTTAATTTTAACCCTGTCTTGACTTACAACAAATGTGGCTCTGCAATAGCTCACAGGTGCAGCTTTTGGTAATGTAGTTGGCTGTAAAGAAAACCTCTGGAAGTGATTTTAAGTTGGAGTAGTCTGGGTTAGTGTTCGAATACTGCATTCCTTGTGCAGAGCACAGGATCAGGTAGGGAGTAAATGGTGATTTCTTTCACTTCAGTTGATACTGAGAACCGACAGTGGGCTGTAACTTGGCCTTGAAGTACGTAATAACGTGTGCTTCTGCAAAGGCCAGGACAGCTAGCGCGTGTGGTTCCTCCTCTAAAGGGAGACACTGACCTTGCCAACAGATTATAGTGCAGAAAAGGTTTAAGGCAATGCAGTCATTAAATACCACTCTGTGTTTGTGTGTTTGGCTAGCTTCATCACCAAGTACAAAGGTCTGGAGCAGACACTGCTAGTGCTGAGCTCTCGGGTTCAGTTAACGTTTCCACAGCTAGAATTGTGCGTGGGCTGACGCTCACTTTCTGGATGAGTTGACTAAATTGATTGAGGCAGAATGCGTAATGCTCGGCTTATGATGAGCTAAACAGCAGCAGATTTTTACATGGGAATTGCTCAGCTGGAAAACTGTTTCTTGAACACAGAAGTAAGGGGGTTTGCAGAATGAGCCAAAAAAAACCCCAAAATGGTGTGAGGAATTCCTGGAACGGTGCTGTGCTGTGAAATGCGCCTTTCTGAAGAAAAGAGAGGAACTACTGGAGAGGTCATTTGTCAAGGACGCTTGAGTAATGTCAGACATTACCAATGGAAGCTCTTGCAGTGTGTACTCTTGGAAGTGTTTAAGACTTCCTGTGAGCTGCTTGTGCTTTGGAAGAGCAAGGCAGCCAATGTTTTATTGCAGAGCTGCGATTCTGAGAATGAAAAGTAAAGCAAAGCAGGTGCCAACCCAATAAGCTCTGAAAGTTCTGTTCAGATAAATGGGGCTTCTTCCTATTAGCCATTGTTCAGTGCATGTGAAGAGAGATAAGTGTAAGCATGGATGGGACTGATAGCTGCAGGGCTGCAGGGATTTGTTTCTAGCTTATATATTTACTGATTAGAGTGTAGTGGCAGAGTGAAGGCCACCTCAAACCTTTTTTCGCTGCTTAGATTAGTCATATCATCTGTCAGTGCGTGGGTCTTACTGGAGAGCAGGCAGTGTCTAAAATCTTTGATCTGCCTTGTACAATATGCTGCTTAGTGGCAGGACAGCTGGAAGGGACACTTTAAAGCCATGGGGACAAACCAAATGGCTACCTGTATTTTTAACATGGGGAGGGAAAATTTGCTGTGGAGGGAGAATGAGTGTATGGAGTTAACTTCACACTGCGCGCACACACGCTTGCTCTACAAGCAGCAGTATTTCTAAGGTTTGGTTTTCTTAACTTTGCAGTAACACTGGGTTGATTCATGACCATTTCTGTAAACAAGGTTACCACCCGCACTGGCTTGCCAAAAAGCTGGCTTCTAGATAGTTCTACTTCCGAGGCTGAGCTTTATTTTCTGCAGATGGGCTGGATTTGGTGCCAGTCGATGGCTTACAGGCATTTGTACGACTTGATTTTTAACAGATAGCTGAGCTTACATAAGGCATTCCTTACTGCAGTTTTCTTAAGGAAAGCTTTATAGATGAGTGAGAAGGGAGGGGGGAGGAAGTATTCAAAAGATGGTGATTTTCCTTCCTTTTAAGAGAAGAAACTATTCCTGTAAATACTTAAGACAGGGTGTAACTATTAATGCAAGTTCTTAAAGCTATGACTGTCTGCTTCTATTTCAAGACGGGTTAAATTTGGCTCTGAACAGCTGCTGTGCATATCAAGAACTGTTGCACTTTAGTCTTTTATGAAAAAGAACTCTTAACTAGTAGCAGAGACTTCCTGTATTAGGATTGCTTGGCTGCTCTTACGTGGTGAGGTGACATTCTTTTAGATCTCTCTGGAAACAAGTCTGCTTTCAGACTGCCCTTCCCACTTAGGTTGCGATTTCAGTCCTCTCAACATACAACTAACTTCGACCAAGTATAAAAGATTTCCCAGTTAGTGTGATGGTTTTGAGTTGTTCCCATGACTGCAGGTGTTGCTACAGGATAAGAATGTTAAGCCCATGCTAGCAGCACCAGTTGCTGCACGCTGGGAGGGGTACAAAGGCTTGTGTGAGGTCCCTGGGGAAGGTGCAACCTGATAGTTACCCCAACTCAACTGGTAACTGTGCAGGCCTACCCAGAAGCTTATGAATCACACAGCTGGAGTGCTGCAATCGATGGATAAAAACTGTTCAGGAGGGAGAGGTGTGGGAGCTGCTCTTTGTGTTTGGGGCGGGGTGGGGGGAAGGAAAGATTGATTGCCCAGAGCTGTGTTTGTAGAAAAACAATAAACAGGCAAAAAGTGTAGGTTTTAAGCTTGGAGCGTGTAGATATAGTTTGGGTGTGAGGAAGAAATTTTTATGATGAATGATGAGACAATGGAAGAGCTTGCTGAGGAAGATGTGAGTGCCTATTTTTTGTAAGTGTTCAATTTCAGGTTGGATGCTGCTTTCAACAGCCTCATCTAGTGATCTTGGAAGGTGCCTTACAACACAAACTGTTCTGTGATTAATGCTAAGCTCTTCTTTTCAGGTGTTAAAGATGTCTATTACCAAGATCCATGCCCGTGAAATCTTCGACTCCCGTGGGAATCCCACTGTTGAGGTAGACCTCTATACCAACAAAGGTGAGTCCTTAGTGGTAGAAGTTTATTCCATTCCTGTATCTGATCGAATGGAAGAGGTAGTCAGAAATGTACGAACTGCCTTGTTCTGGCAGTGAAGTTGTGTTTACTCTTTCCTCCATACATACAACACCGTTGCTGAGCTTGCTGTGGGACTTGCAGGAAGAACCTCTACCTCATTGTACTGGGTTGAATTTGCTGAGCTCAGGATTTCGGCCTCGACAGCGAAGGGGTTTTTGAAGCGTGCTGCAGTCTGAATTGTGCAAGTGCTAATCCAGACCTGCCTTCCTCCCCTTGCCCCGAGCGTAAACTGGGATAGTGCTTGCATAATCAGAGTTAACAAGACCTTTATTCCTGTCCTTGAGCAGCTGCTGATGGTCTTCTTTTTCAGTGTTCACTAAACTTTGTATGACTGCACTCGAAATTTAATTCTCAGTTTTGTCTAGCAGTTGCTTTGTGTAATGAAACGGTCTCCTGCTGCAGAGTTGAATCTTGGTTAATGGTTTCTTCTCTGCGTAAATGCTCAGACATGACTAAACCGGTCTAATTGGGTTTTCACATATAACATCTTATATTCTTAATTATTGTTGGACTTTCCCTTGGTTTGTTAGTTGTTCATCCCATATCTGATAGGATCTGACAAAGGCATTGTGCAAACACATACCAGTGTGGTTTGGTGGAATGAGCAAACACAATAGCTGTAATACACTAACTAAATAGCTGATCTTTCTGCCTCAAAAGATTAATGCAGTCATTTAATGAGACTACCCCTACTAAGCTCTTTGCTGTGGTGGGATGAGGGGAAGACTGGAGACTGACATCTTGAACCACAGGCAGAACAGACTCCAGTGTCCCGATTTGCTCAAAGTTCAGCATCCTTTGGCTGAAAGAATGGGCTGCTTGGGTGGGTATGCTGTAGTCAGAAGAGCTCAGTACTCACATTAACAAAATAGGTCTCTTAATTGTCCCTTTTATGCTGTATCTTAGAAGAATTTAAGAGCCAGATTGAGATCAAGAGTAGATTCAGTCAATAAAGCCACCTTTTGGGAAGGGGAATGGATGACTTTCTTAGCTTAAACACTTGAAATGCACAGTGGAAGGGAATGAATGAGTCAACTTGCTGTTGATCAGTATGAGGGAGACTGAGTTGCTGATGCTGTAAAGGAGCAGACAGCTCTCGTGGGATCAGTGTAAAAGTGAGTAGAGGTGCGATCTGGAGATCACCTCTTCCATTCCCACAGATGGAAGTATGTGATAGGTTGGGATGGTGTATGGGTGGAGAATGTTTTCTGGGTTTAAATGTGCCAAGACAGTTTTGTTTTGTTTTCTTTGTGAAAAGGTCTGTTCAGAGCGGCTGTTCCCAGCGGTGCCTCAACTGGAATCTATGAAGCTCTGGAGCTTCGTGACAATGACAAGACACGCTACATGGGGAAAGGTAACCTGAATTTTTGTGCCCAGCTTGGCCTGTTAGAGTGGCTGCGTTGCTGCATGTGTTTCTGTCAGATTGTACCAGTGGACACATGGGCTCCTTTACCGCTGTTCATGTTCTGTACCAGGCGTGGCAAGTAAGCAAAAGCAGTGGATGTTAACAGTGAGACGATAGCAATGCGTACCACGTGCAGGCTGTGTGGCTGGTGCGGAGGTAAAGCACAGGCTGCTGGATCTTCCAGGGGACAATCTGGAGAGTGACTCTGCCTCTCTAGTGGTAATCACTGTATTTCCACAAGTGCTGGATGCACAGAGGTGATGAGGTCTCTAGTATAGTCTGTGCAAACATACTTTGCTATGTCACTCACTCCTGTTGATTACCCTGCCTGTTGGTGCACCTCAGAGTACAGGGTGCTTTGGTGGTGTGGCCTGAGAGCGTGTAAACCACCTTGCTCCACAAGGCCTTGTGAGACTGCAGCTTGTCGCAGATTTCTTCACAGACATGTTTAAAGAACTGTAAAATGCGTCAGTAATGGAAGAACCTTTTGTTGCAGACTGCATAATAGCTCGAGGCAGAATACCTAAGTTGTGTAAGAGGTGTGATGTTTTAGTTGTCTGGGGACTCATTGTATGTTCTGAAAGGAAACTAAATACAGCAGTCACCGGACTGGCTTGGGAGAAATGAGTAGCCTAAGACAAGATACCGTTACCTAATAAACATCCCAATAGTGATTCTTTTGACTACTCTCAGAGCTTGGTGAGTCAGGACTCCTTTTTAGCTGACTGCTGTGAAAGCATTGGTGATGCTTTTCAGGTGTATGCAGGCAATAAAACTTTGTGCCGGGAGAACTACTTGTCATCAAACTTTTCTGCCAGCCAGGTGAAAAGAAGCTGAAATATTTTTTGTGCCTGCTAAGAAAGAGTGGTTAGAGTAGATAACTACTTAATTCAACTTGCAGAGCCTTGTCTGAGAAGATTCATGGTGGTTGTTGTTTTAACACAGAGTAAACTCCCAGGTGACTGAATATTCCAAAGAGCTGAAGAGCTTATGCTGTTTACCTGGAGTGCTTTTCCTTGAGAAGAGTAAATGTGTACTTACCTCAGTGTGCTCAATGTGTGTGTGCTTATACCTGTTAAATCTGATCCTACAGGCAGCTCTTACGGCACAGTAGTCTGAGCTTCCAGGGCAGGCTATCACAGCTGAAGGTTTTTGTCAGCTGGTGAATGAGTTATTAAAAAAAATAATAATGTCACCAAATGGTATGTGCTGCAGGTAGCTGGTAGCTCTTATGTAATATGAATTTACAGACTTATACTGTTTAAAAGGCAGCTAATGTGGTTCAGGGTACACTTAATTAGCAATCACCAGTTCTGAAGCTTAGGTCTTTGGAAGTCTTTGAACGCTATACAGGGATGACAATATTCCTCTAGGCTAATATTGCTCGCTGGCTATTGATGGTCTCTGCTTTTGAGGAAGAAGCAAGTTCATACTGGGACTGTTGGTTTACGCAGTGGCCAGGTCCACACTGATTTAGAAGGACTATGCTGTGTTCATGTTTTACTACTTGTCTGAATCCAGGAGCAGACCATCAGTTTCTGTACCTGCAGAGGTACAGAGGTAGTGTGCTTCAGCGTTGTCTCAAGTGTAAAACGTGTGTGCCAAGTGCTTTAGCCATGTTACCAAATGATGGCAGATAATGAAATGCCTGAACTGTTACGTCCTGAACTTCTGAGGAAACCTTTTGTTTTCTCTTACTCAGCCATTCTGTGAATGGAATTAGCCTGTCCTAAAACCTTTCCCAAATGCTGTCATTCAGCCACTTGAGGTTTTGAGTCCACAATGGTGTTTGCAATAGTACAGCAGCCTGGGTGGAGAGACCAAATACAGCCTTGCTGGCTGATGCAGTTTCCTTGACTACTTGAGCCCTTTTATTTCTGGTCTGCTGCTCGGTGTCAGACACTTGCAGTCTTACGTCTGTTGACCTCTTTGTGTCTTATCCTTTTTCTTGCGTGGCTGGCTTTGGGTTTGGCTGCGAGTCTTCATGTCTTGCCTTGTCCATTTCGCTTCTGTCAGGTGTATCCAGAGCTGTTAAATATGTTAATGAGTTCCTGGGGACAGCATTGTGCACACAGGTAATGGATGTGCCTTCGGTGCAACCTTGTCACTTGGATGAGTTTCTCCAGTGCATGGTCTTGCAAACTGACGTTGCGGTAGGCGTTCCTAGGTGCTGCTTACTTCATGTGCTTTTGTTTAATCGAAGTGACTTCTGTAAATGTTGAGAAATGGCTGTAAGCTCAGGTTGGATCAGGGTTTGAAAAGCATGAGGTAGTATTTTTGAGATTGTTACTGAGATCACCTACTAATGCCTGCATAGCCAGTGTGGTTGACCAGTGTCTGATTTGCTTGTTCCTTCTAGGTGTCTCAAAAGCTGTTGAGCACGTCAATAAAACAATTGCACCTGCACTGATTAGCAAGGTAGGAGCAACCTGTCTTCTGCTAACATGTCCAGCGTGTTCTAACTGATGGGTTGTGTCTCTAGAGACAGTTAGAGAAACTGTATTACATGAAGGGGTGTTAGCCTGTATACTGGAGTGCATGTGAACAAACTGACCTACAGTGATTGCTTTACTTAATGACTGCTTATCTAATTCTTAATCAAAACAATCTCTAGCAGCTCAGGATTGTAGTGTGCAGAAATACTTAAGCACCTGGGAACCTCAGTGGTGTGCAGTTAAGATACGAGCTGCTTTATGCTTAAAAAGGTGGCTGAGCACTGGGAGGGGACTGAGTTTTAGCCAAGCTGGCTAACTTGGAAGGGAATCTGAGGGGGTCTCAGTAATGTCTCCTTGAGGGAGATCCCTGTGCATTTTGTGGGTGCAAAGCCCCAGCTAGAAAGGATGGTGCAAAACTAAGTTGCAATGCATGAAGTGATTGCACGTTCTTAGTGTCAGTTTCAAATGTTAGGTACTAAGTTACAAGTGGGTGTATCTTATGAGCAAGCTGGTCCTCTTTCAGCTTACACTAAAGGGCAGGGGGCATAAACTGGCCTTTCTCCTATGACGTGCCAGGCAGATAGCGTTAATGTCAGGAGGTCAGGGGAGGCGATAGCCTTACAGTTCCGAATGTGAAGAACAAAACAAGCTTTTGATGTGTCCAGCTTAGCTGTCAGCCTTGGCTTTCTGGAAGTGACGACAAGATGCTGCTGTGTGATAATGGCAAGAACTAGTCTTTTCAACTGTTGGTAGTTGTCTTTAAGCAAGTCTTGGTTCCTGCCAGAGAAATAAAAATGTGGTGGGTAGGGGGAGTTTGCAGAGCTGTTTGGGGTCAAACAGTGCTTTGTTTGCTTCTTTCTGCAGAATCTCAGCGTTGTGGAGCAAGAAAAGATTGACAAACTGATGCTGGAAATGGATGGAACAGAAAACAAATGTAAGTGGGCTTAGTGCTGCTGTGAGGCATGAGAAGATGAAGAATCATATAAAGAATTCTAGCTCACCTTATCAAAAACAGTGAGCAGCACATGGCATATGCTGAGCATTTCTGTAACCAAGGCCATGGTGCTGTTATTGCTGAATCTCTTTATGAAGAGACAACATTTCTGTAAACATTTCTTTCAATTTCAGCTAAATTTGGTGCCAATGCCATCCTGGGTGTATCTTTGGCTGTATGCAAAGCTGGTGCTGCCGAGAAGGGTGTCCCCTTGTACCGTCACATTGCTGACCTTGCTGGAAATGCAGAAGTCATTCTTCCAGTTCCTGTAAGTCTCCTGATAATAACTTGATCTCACCAGATGCTTCATGATACCATGTGGTCTTGGATCAAGTTTTCTAGAGAATGAAGAGTCTTAACATAAATGCTGTTACCAATTTACCCTGAAACCTTCTAACTCGACTTTTCTTTCTGGTTACTCTAAGGCTTTCAATGTGATCAATGGTGGCTCCCATGCTGGCAATAAGCTGGCTATGCAAGAGTTCATGATCCTCCCTGTGGGTGCTGCAAATTTCAAGGAGGCGATGCGCATTGGTGCAGAAGTCTATCACAATCTCAAGAATGTAATCAAGGAGAAGTACGGCAAGGATGCAACCAATGTGGGTGATGAGGGTGGCTTTGCTCCCAACATCCTGGAAAATAAAGAAGGTAAGGAGGAGCTAAGTGTGGGAAGAGGCGTAACTGATACCCAAGGAATGGAGACTGTACCTGTCCAGTATGACTGGAAAGCAAGATCAGTAGGCTGTAGGACTTGCTGCTGTTTCTCTGCTCTGCTTCTTATCCTGAAAAAAAAAAAAAATTTCCAAGATGGTATACTGATGTGGTTCAATATAGGACTACAGAGCTATTAGCTTGGATACTAGTTTATGCAGCCTGACAGGATGGTTTTAACTTCAGTGCCTCATTAGTATTTCATTCCTGGGGCAGCTTAAGCGAACCTTACCCTCTTCCAGTTGAAAAGTGAGGCTGGGAATGTCTGAGTGCATTGCAGGTTTCCCAGAAGTTGGTAGTCAAAGTTTAGTGGAGGAGTTTTTCTGCTGACAGAGGAGCCTGCTAATGTGTGGGAGTGCATGAAGGCTTGCCTGGGAAGTTGAAGATTTTGCTCCTTCAGCAACCAAACAATTCTATTGAAAAATCTGTAGGGGGAGGGAGGCAGTTTGTCTTGTGAAAGCTAAATACCTCTTCCTACAAAAACTGTAGTGGAAGAGCCATTTTTGCCTCTTTGCAGAAATGGAGATGCTAGTAAGCCAGGAGAATACTAGAACTGTTAAGTTACTTGCTCATTAAAGCTGTTAGGTGTTGTATTGTTGTGAAGGTGGCCTCTGAACTGTTTTGCCTGACACTGAACATACTGAGCCAGCACCTGAAATAAGGGTATTTCTGAATCCTGCAGCTGGATGCAGATCTTGCTAGGTCTGTACCCTAGCAAACACCGGTGAAGATGACCTGGGATGACCATTACAGTCCAAAGAACTTGCTGGCAGCAGCTGCTTTTTCACTTTAATACATTAACTTCTTAGGGGGGAAAAAAAAAAAACCACACCAAACCTACACAAAGAAAAAATACAACCAAAACCCACCCCCACTTGATCTGAGCTTCCTGCAGTAGGTAGCCTGGCTCATCCAGCTGCTTGGCTTTGAGTCAGGGGTGATTGGGAGAGCCTTGCTGGTCATGACCATCCTGAATTTCCTTACCTGGACTTGGCCAAGCAGGGTAGCATAGTGGATAGTATCCAGAGGCTCCTACTGAATAGTTTATTCCATCTTATGCATATAAATGTGCGAGTGGAGAAGAGGTAGATGCAAAGGGAGGGTGCCCTGTGCAGGGCCAGGCTGTGTATCGTGTTGCCTGGCAGGGTTTGGATGCTTGCCGCCTGCATGGTCAACACCTGATCTGGAGCTAAAAGGGATTAAAGTGCAGTCACTACTTTCTGCCTGCATGCATAAAGCCGAAGGAGGATGTGGTATCATCTAGCATTAAGCTTCCTGGGCTGACATGTAGTCCTGTCTGAAGAGATTATGAATCCCATAATGGTGTCTCAAGGGTATTACAAGCTAAAAGGAGTATTAAAGTAATATCTTGTTCCAGTCAGTTCAGAAGTTTAAGAACCTTTTCTGCGTGGCCTTTGGGCTTTCTGTCGGGGGGTAATGGAGGTTCTTTGGCAAGTGAGTGTACCATTGGTGGTAAGTGAATAGCTTTGGAGTCAAGGTCTTTGGCAGGAACTCAGAAATACCTTACTGTGTTTCAGCTCTGGAGTTGCTGAAGACTGCGATCGCCAAGGCTGGCTACACTGATAAGGTTGTCATTGGCATGGATGTGGCTGCCTCTGAGTTCTACCGTGATGGAAAGTATGACCTGGACTTCAAATCCCCTGATGATCCCAGCAGATACATTTCTCCTGATCAGCTTGCTGACCTGTACAAGAGCTTTGTCAAGAACTACCCTGGTAAGTTGTTCTTCAACAAGAAGTGCAACAGAAGTGGTGAACAGGGGTTGATTGCTGACGGGAAGAGTTAGGATGCAGCCTCCCTTACGAGAGAGATCAAGAGCAGAACAAATAGTCAGCCTTTTAGGAGTCTTGAGAATGTTCTTTGAGGTGGGTGATACTTGACTGTAGCGCTTTTGCCCACTGCTTTCAAACAAGACCTTTCAGGGTGGCGTTGTCTTAAAGCTCCTTGTATCCCTCTACAGTGGTGTCCATTGAAGACCCATTTGACCAGGATGACTGGGCTGCCTGGAAGAAGTTCACTGCCAGTGCTGGCATCCAGGTGGTTGGTGATGATCTGACTGTGACCAATCCAAAGCGTATTGCCAAGGCCGTGGATGATAAATCCTGCAACTGCCTCCTCCTGAAGGTCAACCAGATTGGCTCTGTGACAGAGTCCCTGCAAGCGTAAGTTCTCCTCTCTTGGCCATTCCAGGGAGAGGAATTCTCTAATTAAGAGAGATGAACATAGAGACTGGAGTGAGTGGAATAGAAATCTGTTGGTTGGGCATCTGTGAAGGGAGAGCAGTTGTTAACTAAGAGGACATGGACAAGTAAACCTGTACCTTCATTCACTTGAAGTCATCAAACAATTCACTGGGTGCATGTGAAAAAGCAGCTCTTTATCACTGCATTGTCGCATGATCCTGACCGTGACATGTACCAAAGGGCAACTCTGTCTTGCCAAAGCGAGAACCGCCTGCCATGAGAGTGAAAGCTGCTGAGGAGGTGGGGTGGTGGATGGTGTTTCATCTGTTTATCTCTTCCAGCTGCAAGCTTGCCCAGTCCAATGGCTGGGGTGTGATGGTGAGTCACCGCTCTGGAGAAACAGAAGATACCTTCATTGCTGATCTCGTAGTTGGTCTCTGCACTGGTCAGGTTGGTATCTGTAGCTGCTGTAGTTTGACTTTTTGTTCGCTGAGATAATACAGTGATGAAGTTGAGGCACAGTAGGTGGGGTCTGCTCTGACATAAGGCATGTGTGTTTGCCCTTTCTGTATATAGGAATCTGATTTGTCTAATGGGAGTGTGGCAAGGGAGTGTTACCTTGTGTAAACTCACCTTTAACCATTAAGTAAAAAAATAAATTTGGTCAGTTGTCTGGGTCTATCAGGATTTTCTGATACTGAAGCTGTTAGCAAATGAACACTCTTTATTGTTCCCAAGGACCGTCCTGTTTGAGTTTACGGATATTTAGAGTCTAATGCTGAGATAAAGCTTGTGGTTATGCTTATTACTCTGAACAGAATAGAGTGGTTTTGTGTTGGCATCTGTGACCTTATTTCTGCTCTAGTTCTTTACTAACTTCCTGATTTCCCTTTCAGATCAAAACTGGTGCCCCTTGCCGATCTGAACGTCTAGCCAAGTACAACCAGCTGCTGAGGTGAGACTCTTGGTGGTGAAAGGGCTGAGGGTTCAGCCTGGCATAGAACGGATGCATTTGGGGCACAGCCTGGTCTTCTGCCTTTCAGAAACACTCTGCAGCTTAAGAATATAAACTGACAGTGGCAGATGTGCTTTTGGGCTGGTGCTGTGCTCCCAGAGCCAGCTGTGGGCAAAATGATGAGCTGGATGGATAATGTTCATAACAGACACTGAAGGGGAACATTGTACAAAGCATCCTGTGATGCTAGATAGGAGACATCGACCTTCTCTCTGTGTGATGCTGTTCCCTTGGGTGATTGTTTGGAGTGTTTGAGTGAAGTTACATAAGAAGGGTGATGCTAACCAGTGCAGTTAAATGCGTGTAACTAAAGTTGCTTGTTGGGAAATGGCTGGTGACTCTGGTAGTATCATCACTACCAGGTCGATCAGGTGATGCTGCGTAAGGCCAGCAGCTGTAGTAATGCAGGAGTTCTGCACTGTCTGCTCACACTCGGCACTCTCTTCCCTTTCCATCAGAATTGAAGAGGAGCTTGGCAGCAAGGCGCGCTTTGCTGGAAGGAACTTCAGGAACCCTTCTGCCCATTAAGCTGTGTGGATCGGTCACCCCCTGTTCTGGTTGAAAGCACTAGTCATCTTCTTAGATCACGATTACCTGTACTAGAAAGATAAGGGCAGCTGAAGAAAAGAGAACAGTTTGCAGGGCCTCTTCCCACCTAGACAATTCCTTCACCTAGTGTTATCACCAACTCTGATCTGTTACTTGTAATGCTCTGCTGCTTTTGTAGAACGGTCCCTGCAGGGGGGTTTCTGTCTACTGAACGCCCTCCGGGATCATGATGTTGTGACTCTGGGCATAAACACTTTAATTCCTTTCATCTGCCTGTCTGGTCTTCAATGTTTGGAGCTGTGTGACTTGCAGTGCAGCAAGAGGTCCCTGCAAACAGAAATAGTAGTGTTTTTACATGTGATAAATAAAAGCATCAAACAACCCAATGAAGTGTGGCTTTGAGCTCCTTTGGGGGAGAGTGAGGGGCAGAGATACCTGCCTGTGCGTCATCGTGCCTGGTTTAAAGCTGTTCTGCGGGGAGCAGGAGTCGGGCTGCTGTCACAGTGGCCATGGGGTGGACTTCAGTTGCCTTGTGACAGATGAGTTAGTGTCCGTGCCTTCGAGGATACGTTTGGTCATTTGGAAGGGGGACTAAATAGTTTTCTAACCCCAATATCAATTATGATCCTGCAAGGGGGGGAGAAAAAGCTCAGTTGTTCATTTATCAAAGGTGTGATGTATCCTGACAAGTGCTGTTGTCCTTTACCATGGCCTGTTGCAGATGTCTGCTTTGTCAGTCTTGTCACAGTATTACTGAAAAAATTCAGTGATGGCCTCACCTTTTAGCAAGAAGTTGGCCCAGTGTTAGCCAGTTGTTAGCTGAAAGTAGATTTGCAGTCTCGGTCTTCTGCTGTGAGAAGGTGCAGCTCAGCAGCATGTGAGTTGTGGAACAATGCTGTCCAGAACCCCTGTGCTTTGGTAATAGCACTCTAATAGAAGGTGTAATTGAAAGTTGATCTGATAGCTGCACTTTAATTTTTACCCTATTAGTACCTGGGTACCATATTTCACAAGAGGGAAGAAAAGGCTTCAGGGGATTTCCAGCTGTGTGAGAGCAGATGGCCATAAACAAAAGGCTCATGAGCAAATACTTGTTTCCAAACCCCTTTGTTTTGTTCAGGTTGCAGCTCTGCTGGTTTGGCTGGGACTTGCGTTCCTGGAGATGAGGAGGAAGTCTTTTTTTTTTCCCCTGGAGTTTGGCAAGAGGTTGTTCAGTGGCTCTTGTTCAGTGATTGCTCTGCAGTCACTGTCAGAGCAGCACCCTCGGAGTGGGGAAATGGGGAGCAGAGTTATGTTAGTCCCTTACCAGGCAGGAAAAAGCAAATTATTGCACGATTGAGAAAAAGGGTTGGTTAAGCTGGTTCTTGCTATGTTGTTCTTTTTTCCTTAATAGCAGATTTGTAAGGAATAGATTAATCTCTGATTCATGTCAATGGCTATTCTTGTCTTTCAGTTCCAGGAAACTAAATTAACCTGTGTCTGGAAAATTTTATTACTGTGAGGAGCACAACAGTGCCCCGCTGTGGGGGTTGCGTGTGTTGCATTGTGTTGTAAGTCAATTTTATATCTCGTGGTTTTAAATCGGTAAGATGGAAGTGGCACATTTAAAGCCAGTGATGCTGCAAGGTATGCATCATTCACCTTAAACCCTGGCTCTTAAAGAACGTCTTCTAGTCTGGGGAAAAAAACAACACGGGTTTTATTTGAAAAGCTGCTGTTATGAGGTAGAGAGTTATAAAATGCTGAGGGGTAAGGACTGTGTGCTGTCTCTCTAAATGGACCTGCCCACGAGCGCTCTGTCTGCAGAGGACAAGAGGTGTGAGACTGCCCTGTGAGAAGTAAAGCCGGGATGGAGATGTTTGTGAGCTGCTGGGAGAGGTTAGGTCTGCCTGGTACTAGCGTGAGTAATGGCTGTGAAAGGATTTAGCGCTCAGGGGAGCGTTTATGGGAAAGCCTGGCATCATCTGCAGTGTCTGTTGATCAATGTTTTTTAACTAGCAAGACTCATTTGTTGTTGGCATTTCCAGAGTACTGTCTTGTGTAAAGCTGCAACACCAAGAATGCTAAACATCCCTCACTTGAGAAAGGAGGATGTTCTGGCACCTTCACTATAACTGAAGCCGTGGAGGGAAGAAAATAATGGCTTTTGTACAATGCTCTGTGCAAAAAGCTCATCGCAAGTGAATGTGGCTCCGTGGTCCTGTGAGCCCCTTCAGCAGATGGACCCTGCAAAGACAATAACTGGTGCAATGAAAACATCCCTTTCTTCAGCAGCTGGCAGCTGTTTCTCCTTATAAGATTTATCTTCTCTGTCAAGCCCTTCTTAAGAAGAGCTTTGCTATAAATACCAAATTTATCAGCCCAAGCTCAGCACATGGTAAATGCCTGTTCTCACACCTATTTGTCCTTTTGGAAGGCATTGGCCTAAGCTGGCTGCACTCCATGAGATTTGAAACCTGGTGCACTTTTCACATGTAGCTGATCTCTGAATTAGACCTGTTAAATGAATAAACCAGCTAATTACGCATAAATCCTATTGAGATTTTTTTTCTTCTGTCAAAGAGGCAAGCTTGTAATATATGCAAAATGGTTTAGAATGCTTTTTAGCAGAACCCTGTTAGGAAGCAATAGTGCAGCTGTTTCTTACCTGCTAGTTCAGAGAGGCCAAATTCTCAGCCCATCTTACCTGGGACTCTCTATTTCCACTGGTGATTTTCTTTTAATAAGCATCAGAAAGCAAAAAAAAAGCTGAGAAATCAGGTCACTGGCTGCCATAAATCGATAAAACCCTGAAAGGCAGTACAGTTGTGAGGAAATGACTGATGTGAGTAGTGGCTGGCACCTGGGACCCTGGACTTGTGTGCAGTTACATCAGCCTGGGCAAAAAGTAAGCCAGTGCCCTGAACTGGAATTTTTCTTTGTCCAGATGAATAGTTTGGTGCCAACTCTGACAAAAGAGGCTTCTACTCTGGTTAACAAGGCTGCAGGTGAAGCCCAGGTATTACTTCATTATCGTTCACACCTTGTTGTCAGTGCAAGGTGAACTGTTACAATTACTGAATATGTCATGTCTTAAAATGATCAGGGAACTGCATGTAAAATGGCAGGGTTAGAAGAACATTCCTCAGGCTGTAAAATCGAAAGCTGAAGTCGGATGCTGTTGAACTGCATGCTCCTTCCAAACACCAGCAAGTCAATCCTACAATGTCAGCTGCTGTGCTCACCTGTCCCATCAAACCGGGGCTACATAAAGCTTTCAAGTTAAATCTGAGAGAGTTTTTGGGCCAGAGCAGCAGCAAGGTGCTTCCAGCTGCAGAGGATTCAGGCTCTACCTAATGAGGCTGGAGCATTGAAAGGAGCTACTTGTAAAGGAAGAAGAGAGACCAGAATGGGTAAGTGCTCAAATGCGGGGCTGCGGTGTGTAGATAAGAATTTAAAGCGTGTTAGAAAATGATTGGAAACTCTGTGTGTGTTTGGAGGGAGGGGAATAAGTGAATAGGGAACAAGATTTGATTGCTGAAAATCCAGACCTAAACCTGCAGTGCTAGAGAGGGGGAGAGATGTGTCTGCTCCTTAATCAGGGCTCAGATTCTGCTGCAGAGCTCCTCACCTTTCTCTGCTGTCCCCACAGAGCTCCTGCTCAAAAGGCTGCGCTTTGTAATGGAGCACAAATGGAGCCCAGCCAGTGTCTTTATTACTGCAATAATTTGCAGGGATGGCACTCTTTGGAGCAGAAGAAGGCATCAGCTTAGCAAACACCAAGTGGGAGGCTATTCTGAGGATAGCAGGCAGCCTTAAAAGCGGATCTGAAGTAAGAAGCAGCAGAAGAGGTAACTGGTGAGCAGAGAGGAAAGGCAGGTGACGCTCTGGGGAGAGTTCAGGTAACAGGGTACGTAGTGGAGTGATGCCAAGGCCTGGAGTGGGGAGGATTTCCCATTACCCCCTGGCTCTGTTTCTGAGTTCGTAGAGGTAGCTCTTCTGCTTTGTAACCCAGCCTGCTCTTACTATTAATTTCCTGATATCTTGGCTTCTAGGTCTTGTACAGGCCCCGTCTCAAAGAGTTTGCCTGAACAGAAAGGAACATTGCCATCCCTCTGTCATCGAGGAGAAACCAAATGATTCAACATTTGGCTTTCTCGCTAGATGTTAGCCCCTGGTAGGGAGTAAGCACGTCATTCATAACCCTCACTCTCAGAAAGTGAAGCTGTCGGCGCAAGGCATGTTTTTCAACCCTTTGGTTATTCTGAACCACCTATAGAGCCTTCTCACTCGCTTCCTATTATCGTGGGTGTCAAAACTGTTCCTTGCAGGAACTGCTCAGCTCAGTGAAATCTTGTGACTTGCCAGGTAGGAGTTTTTACTGCCTCTAACACGGGCAAGAAAATTTTACACCTAATGCTGTTTTTTTTTTTTTTAATTTCTGCGTGCTTATCCTGGGCTCACCTGATGGGACACTTCCAATCGTCCCGCGCACAGAGAAGTCACTGTTCCATTGTGTGCATCCAACAGCCAGTGTCATCGTCCTGGGGAGCCCATGGCATGCACTGGGGCTGCTGTGCCCTCTTGATGTCTGCAGGAAGGGACCTCAGCAAGCCGTGCCACGTTTCCTCGTCTCTGGAGAGGCGGAAGCTGTGGGAGTGAGGCGTTTTCCTTGGAAAGAAATCCATTGACTGCCGTGCTTCAACACCCACTCACTCACTCGCAGACATGAAGACTTGTGTAAACAGCCTCGCACGCTGCCGGGAGCTGAGGGGAGCAGCCCCACAACAGAGCAAAGGACTAGTAAGAGCAGATGAAGGGAGTGCAGCTGTTGTGTTTTCCCTGCTGGCAGGGGGATATTTGGCTTTTCTGCTGCAGTGTAGAGTGCAAGGAGACACGAGGGTGGATGGTGGATGCAGGGAGAGAGGATCTTTGCTGGGCAGGCAGCCAGCCCTGCCTGCCCTGTAGCAGTATCTCAGGCTATGGTCTCATGCTCCTGTTCACAGCAGGATTTAAAGAACTGTGCCAGGTACCAGCTTAGTCCCACCACTCCCTTGGAAAGCTTTTATTACTCTTCTCTTTGTATTGCTGGGTGAAATGATTTCCTTGTAGATAGGAGCTGTGGGTGGATGTGAGAATAAAATGCAAGAATGCTGCTCCTCTTGGAGCATGTGGGAATGTGACCTCTGCCTCCATCCGACTGCTGCGGGCACCATGGTGGTGCTCAGGCTGTCCCGTCTGGGGGAGTTCAGGTTTGGTCATTTCTGTGGTGAGATACTCATTTGCATTCCCTCTTTTGTTCCCCAAGGAGGACTGAAGTGCTATCAAATCTGACACACTCAACCTGTACTTTGTGCTCTGGGGATAGAGTTGCAGAGACTGGAAGTGTGGGGTGTGGAGTAGTTTAAGAAGAAGAACTAAAGCCGTATCAGGTGCAGCATGCCATTCTGCTCCAAAAAGCTGAAAGGAAAAACGGAAGGAAAACAAACCCCCCCAAAAAAGGAAGAGGACTGACACAGGGACAAAGAAAAAAACAGTTGAATGAAGAACTCCCATGATAAAATGATGCAAAATAAACTATAAGAAAGAAAATAATCACAATGTCCTTGTGCTACACTTGAAATTTGTGTCTGGTGATATCTCGTGTCTCTAATACAATGCACAGGCTTATCCCTGTGCAGAAACTCATTTAATCATCTAGGGTGGCAGTTACAGGCTTAAGTTACAGGAGAGACAAGAAATAGAACGCGGGTCGGCAAAATAAAAACCTTGGACAAAGCCCAGGCAAAATGACACCTTGCTGACAAGGGTGTCTGCAGTGGGGCCATCGTGACCGTCTGAGCATCCCTGGGCCATCACCTCCTCCTCGGCTGTGCTTTAGTCCAGCTGAGTTCAGCTCTGGTTCAGCATCTCCCCTCGCTGATGCTGCCTGTCAGCAACCAGCAATTTTACCAGCCCAACCAGGAGGATGAGGTTAACCCAGTCGTCCAAAGACTAATTGGAGAACGAGGGAGCTCTGTGATGGGCAGGAGGGTGTAGCGTTTCCTTGGAAAATGAGCTGGGAAAGCACCTGGATTGGTGCATTTTGAAAGCAGAATACGGGGTCTTGCTTGGTTTCTTTGCAAGGATCAGAACTGTCCCAAGCAAGCATTGTCCTGTGTTGTTCAGGAAGGTTAAATTGGTTTAACTTAACCATGTCTCAAGCAGAGACAACCCCCGAAGCTGTGCAAATGTGCTGAATCTCAGCCTTACTCCCTAAACACTGCTTACACCAAGAAGGAAAGAGGGGTGGGATTTTACAGGCATTTGTGCTCTCCTTTTGCTTTCTTCTCACTATGACCAGAGTCTTCGTAGTTTTTCGGTGTCTGAAGTGGTGCTGCGTGGCTGTGCAGAGCGGAGTCCTGCCTAGAAAAGACCCTGCCAGTGTCCCAGCCTTGCCCTTGCTCCGGAGGTACCAGCTGGTGGGTGAATATTATTGTAGGTTAGGCTTGGGGATTTTTGCGTCAGGAGCCTAATGCCAGCCATGTCTCATTTGCGCTGCTGTGAGTACATGCAAAAATCTAGAAGTTGCTGAAGCTCCTAAGCCAGTACTTTGGGAGGAGAGATGACAAATCCCTGAGAAAGACCTGCTTGCTAATCAGAGTGGAGCTGCAGGGATTTTGTGAAAGTAGGTTCCAGGATGTGCTCCTACCTCCACACTATTTTTTTTTTTGTCTCCTCATTGAACCAGGTCTGCAAACAAAAGCTGGGGAAGCTCACAGGCTGCTGTGCTGCTCTTGCAAAGCTGGCTGATCCATTTTACTGCACTACTTTAAGTCCTAACCTGTGGTATTTATGCTCTGTAGTGTTCAGGTTCTTCTCTCATCTCCTGCAATAAACAGTGATTGAAAGATGCATATCATGGCTTCTATGGAGGCTATAAAACCACTGACAGTGGGAATAGCTGAATTCAGAGCCTGAACGTCTACTGTCCCATCAAAATCCAGAGAGCAGATGTTGCTCAGTGTGTACAGCCTGAACCCGTCTTCAGTCTCTGAACAGGAGAGCTATATGTCTTCAGCACGGCAGATACACTTCTCTGTTACTTAACAAGAACTAAAAGCCTCTAGTCCAGCTGTTGAGGATGAAGTGTGTTAAGAACAGGCTTTTCCAATGGAGAGAGTCCCCACACAGGTGCCAGGAGGCTCTGAGCGCTCTGCAGCCCCACGTCTACTCCGAGACCTCAGATGTCTCGTTCCATTTCTCTATCGCTCACTCAGCTCACCTGTCCTGTGGGATGGATGACACTTTCCAGTAAGGTGGGGAGAATTCATCAGTCGATTTTGTACAGTGCTTTGAAGATAACAAGTGCTACAGGGAAAAAAGAGATAGTGCTTGAAATGGAAATTTTGCCATTTCTGTCACCATATTTTCTCTCCCTTTAACAAAGTACATTCAAATCTATCATCAAAGGCAGCTGTGTTGCAACACCAGAGAAAGAGCAGCTACAATGGGGAGGTGGGAGCCAGAAACCTCCTCCTGGAGGAGCAGATTTGCAGTGGGAAGGATGGAAATGCAAATCTGAAATCAATCCATCTCTCTCTCCCTTGAACGCTTTGGCCATTTATAACAGTTTAAAGTGAAGTCAGTCGCTGAGGACAAGAAGAGAAGCTTGTAAATCCATTTACCACTTTCTGCACTGAAGGAGAAGCAGTGAATTTATAGTGGAAATGCGGTAAGTGCACAGATGAGGCGTTCCACATTAGCGGTAGAGGATGGCTTAAAAATATCAGACCAAACCTTTGAGCAAACAGGAAGCATTTAGGCCTTGGGAGCCAGACGTACCAAAAAGCTTTGCAGCCTCATCTTCCCTCCACCACCCAGGCTCTGAGTTTTCATCAAAGGCACAGACGTGTCTATGCCACGTCTCCCTTCACCTTCCCCTTTGTGATTCTCCTGTGTTGGCAGCATGAACCTCGTTGTCACCCTCCCTGGAACCTTCCCCGCTGCTGTGGGGATGGAGAGATGCGTCAAAAAATGGGATGGGGCTGCTTCCCCAGGCAGCAGGGGAAGCCACTTACAGCGGGTCTGGCGGCAGCACCGCCAACATCTAAATCTCCTCTCGCCACCGCCTGTTCGCAACTGCGTGTGGGAACAGCTTTCTGGCTGGTTTAGCAGGACCCTGCGCCTTGCTGGGGCAGTGCTGTGGTTCCGGAGCTCCCTTTCCTGCAAAGCCAGTGAGCCTGTACCAAAACCATCATGGTGTGTCAGAGGCAGACAGCTTTCCAGTCTGTAATTTCAGATTCCACTGGTTTTTACGTACGCTTCAATTGGTGTTAACCATAAGAAACGTAGAAAGGAGCCAGCTCTGAGTGTGTGTGTGCCAGTGTGCGCCAAGCTTGTCGCTGACAGTGAAAATCCCTTTACACAAGTCCAAGGTTTAGACGAAATTGGAAACTCACCCACCTGGGAGCTGTGTTGGGTCGGCGCCGTGGCTTACCCGAGGCACTTTGTCTGTGCACACGGGTGTCTGCGGGACGTGACCTTGCGCAAAACCGTCACTTTTCTACAGGAAAGCAGCAGGTCGAAATGCCTCTGGCTGCTCTGCCCGTGGCAACAGGAGTAAATTGAAATGTTCCCACGTATTTTGTGTGTGAACGTGCACATAACTCAGGTACTACTTGGTGTCCAGTGGCTCCTGCTTCTCAGCCACGAGGCTGCGATTCCTGGAAGTGGAAAGGTACCGTAACCCGCACCAAAACCCGCTAGCACTTGGGGTCCTTTTTAGAGTATTCTGCTTAAAAGGACTATTTTCTGTTTGTGGTGTTATTACTTATCCACAGGCTGTTTGGTGTTGAAAGTAAGTTTGTTAGGTTTTTACTTACCAGATTTTTATCTGCTATGCAAATCAGAGAGTTAATTACTTTGCAACTATCCCCAGGTATAAGCAGGATACAGAAATAAGCATCAACGGGTGATGCAATTAATCGCACTCGTGAGGAAAGGCTGTCATTAGTCATTTGCAGCTTCAGCACCGGTGACTTTCAAGGTGTACAAATCTCTCGTCAGGTACATTTCATGTTCTGCAGATGGCCATTTTGTCTTCTCGCTGCATGCACTGGAACATGCCCAAGTATACAAAAATGAGAGGAACGATTGTTCGGGCTGAAATTTTTTGTTCGTTTTCAATGGGATTTTTTTTTTTTTTTCTTTGCACGGCGCACATCCTGGGCTTTGATAAATGAGTCTCACTAGGCACTGTGGTAAGCCAACCTCTGCTAATATTCATTATGCAGAACCCACTAGGAAATGGTCTGAGTCAGGAAAACGGAAAACTTTTAAAAGATGAAAAGAATTTATTTTTTTTTTTCCTGAGGAAACTAATTTGTAACACTTTATATTTCTGGGATGTTTTAGAATGTTAAACCTAGAAATTTCAGGGTTGTATGCGTTATTGATGTATTCAAAACTTCATAGCAAAGATATAACGATTGAGCCACGTGCAAAGATACAGACGAGACGCTTTTTTAGATCACAGAACAGGTATTCAGAGGTGACTTGGGAGCCTGGGGTAAAGTCACTGAAAGCAGCCACCAACGTGGAAGCCGGGGGTGAACTTGCCGTGTGCCACTGCCACCAACATCTTCACGGTGGGCAGGTTTTCGTCTTGTGACCACCAGTAACTTCTTCCTCTTCCAGTGGCCTTGCAAAACACCAGGAGTGCGTGGGCTGTAGCCACCACAGATTCTGCTGAGCCACTGGGATTTTGTGTGCAGCTGAATGTGTGTTAATATGCTCAAACTGGTCTAAAACTCAGATTTCTTTCGCCTTCGCTGCAACCTGTACAGCCGGTTTTCAGAAGGTAACTGCGTCCAGGAGTTCCCAACCACCCAGGGCATTGTCCTTCAAGTGGCATGAGATTTCCAGAAAGCTCTCTAGTAATACCTGGGAAAATAAGATTTTTAATTCCTGAGATTTCTACGGTAAACAAAACAAAACAGGAAAAACCCCAAAGCAAACAGTTTTCAGCTAAAGGGCTGGCACTCAGATATTACAAAGGGAAAGAAAGAATATAATCCTTTTTTTGTGAGTGGAGTTAGGTCATCTGTAAAAGCCTCTCAGAATATTATCTTCCAAGCTAATCGCTGTATTGACATTTGCCTGTTTCATTAGAGCTCAGTTTTTACTGCATTGCTGAGGTTAGAACCTGACTCATCTGTCATGGTCAAGGACTGGTTTGTAATTTCATGACTGTAGAATAAAAAGAAAATAAATCTCTCCCTTATTTTAACTAGTTGAGTTGAAACGGCATTCACAGAATTCTCAGTATTGGTGTTTTTTACTTCGTAGTTCCTGGTTAGATTTCTTCTCCTGGATTTTTGTTTCATCCAGTTGGCAAAGAGACAATTATTTAAAAAAAAAGAGACATGTTAAAACATATTTGTAAAGAGATAATTTTAAAAAGTTAAATATATTCCATACAGTGACATATAGATATCAGATATAACAAATGCTAACAAAGGAAGAAAGAAAAGTTATCTAAAGCTGCAAAGAAAAAACAATTTAGGCCAGAACTAAGTCAATTATCTGTGTAATAAACCTGCGTGGCTACTGACTGAACAGGTAAGTTCATGGTCCCTATAATACACTGACAGTAAACTGCAACCGATCAGCATCCTAACGGAGTCAAAAGTTGTCTCCAGAATTCTCCTCCACTCAGGGTAAGAATTCATTCCTCGATAACCTGTGTTATCTGGAAGTGATTTTCCTTTTGCACCAGCGCTTGCTTCCTGTCCTTCTACTAAACGGTGTGTTGCCGATGGTTTGGTTTTGTTTCGGGGTTTTTTTTGGTAACGAAGAAGATGGAATGGTAACAGACAAAACGCAGTGTGGTTTTTCCATGAGAATTATATGAAGCATTTGAAGTCTCCGCTATGTCTCTGGCCTCAGAGGACGCCAGATGCACGCCCAGCAGCACAGACCTCTGCAGCTGAGAGGCCCAGGCGGGAGCTGGCACAACGACCTGGGACAGGAGGTGTGAGAGCATGCAAGATGGGAAAGCAGCAGATGAAGCCGGAGCAGCGCCGCGTGTTTTCTGCCAACCTGAAAGGCACGTTGCAGCCTTCGGCGAGGTTCCTGGAGCTCCTGAGAGCACACTCTCGGCTAAATGAGCTCCGTGATGGACACGCACGCGTGCACCGGGGACAGGCAGCCCTGCCGGGGTTTGCGACGGGGCTTCGGCGTGACCCTGTTTGCGGTCACGACAGAGGCATTTCCAGCTGATGGCAGAAGCAGTGTTTCAGAGCCGGAATACTCAGACAGCAGAAATGTTGCTGCATCAGATCTTTCGAAATATCCAGGGGTAAGGATTTTGAGGATTAACATTTTGTGTGTAGATACCTTATGTGGCATGTTGGAATTTAAGTCTCTTTGTGGATTTGGCCAATTAGCCTTTCTCTGCATCAGCAATTTTATACCTCCCAGGAGCGCTGGGGGACAGACGCGCAAAACGTTGCAAAGATGTCAGAAACTGCCTTGTTAGAGACCTGCTCGTGTCTCATATAGACAATATGTATGTACGTAAAATATTTTACGTGGAGAACACGTCCAGTCATTTCCCCATCAATCTCTCTCCGCTGAAATTCGAACCATGAAAATCTGCAGTCACCAGACAGAGGAGCAATGACCTCTCTCTGCAGCATTTGGGTCCTCCTTGATCTTCCTTGTGTTAATTGTTTGCTTGAGCTGGTAGAAGATTACAGGACGAGCTCTGTGGTTTTGTTTATTACTGTCCACAGGGAGGGCTGCAGCTCTGCCAAAAAGAAAAAAAAGGAAAAAAAAAAAAAAAAGCCAAAACAGTGAAGCAGCTGTAAGTGCTATTCCTGCAACAATCTTCTGGTTATGAAGCAAACTTATAATTGGATCACTTGTGCGTGGTGCGAGGATGTGGGTGTGCGCGCTGCAACCGGCTGTGAATAATCGCCTCCTTTGCTGTTCAACTTGTGGGAATTTCAGGAGGTGCACAGAGGTCAGTTACACAATACAGGAGGAAATTTCCCCTGAACATGTTTTTTTTTTTTATTTTTTAAACAACTAAATAGGACATCAAAATGTTGTGAGTAAATACTTCTAATCCCTGTGGGGTGACGTGATCACCAGGAGGTTAGCAGAAGAGGAAAGAGGGAGAGGAAAAAAAACAGGGAGAGAGAGGCTGCGGTGAGGAATTCTCTCACCAGAGATGGGGATGGGAGAAAGCCGAAGGCGAGCCTGCCGCCCTGGCAGCTCGTACAGTTTTTAATGCACACATTCAGAGACTGAGGAACATGAAATTGTAATTAGCAGAGAAAATAGGAGAGATGGAATCAGACTCTATCGAGGACAGCTTAAGTGTAGCCTCCAAAATGGCTGTGTCAGACATTTAACTGATGTGCATTTTTAGACGCTTATCTAAATTAGTTATTAGAACACAATCAACCCTCTGTCTCAAGCTCTGGTGGTAATGGCCCTGAAGTTATGCCAGGGATAAATTTGTCCTGTATGTTCAGGGCAAAGATCTAAATTCCTCTGATGTACAGACTTCAGATGTTGTGTGTGCCTTTCTCTCCGGCGAACAGAGTTCCCACCTCCCTCTGCTAAAGGCAATAACGTTAACAGCCTCAAACTTATCTCCTGTGACGCTACTCGAATCAGCCACGAAGACAGTTTACCAAGACGGCAAACAGTTGGGGTTACACCAGTGTAATTGAGGGCAAAATCTGTCCTGACACATCCTAGTGCTTTTTCGAAAAGGATATAATTCCACGTGAAATTTCTCAGATCCCCAGGAAGAACGTGTGACGTTCTCTACCGCCATGTGATTTATTTTGCTGGCCTGTGCTCCGCGGGTGAAAGGTGAGGTTGATGTTAAACAACAAGTTTGCTCTATTTTTGGCACGGCTCCCTTCATGCGATCTTTTCTAACAACAGGACAGCTCAGAGATTAAGAGGCTTAAAAAATCTCCGAAGTGACCGAGTATTTTATTAATTGCCACTTGGTAATTTGGAATTCTGCTGTTGTGACAACCTCCTCACCACACAGAGCGATAAGAAGCAGCATCAGCTTTTTATCTAGCGATGCACTTATGCATAATCTGGGCTTTCTGTGCAAGACCGGTAACAGTGGCTTAAAGTGACTAATACGGAGCATGGGCCTAAGAGGTCTGATGGACCGGAGCCACAGCGCAGCCAAAAGCTTCTGACAGAGCCATAACATTTTGTACCTTGTCTCCCATTTGAAGACACTTCAAACATATTTGCTCACAATGCTAATAACTGTTTACTTATTCATGAGAACAAGACAACGCTGACGAAACGCACGTTGAGCACGTCCCATGGCGGAGCCCTGGTGGAAGGGTACAACGGGATGTACAAACACCACCGTGGCTGCTCCACCTTCGCTCTGCGCCTCCTGCACCTCCCAGGGCTGGGCTGGGCCGCGGGGCTGGTGCCCGCTCAGGCCAGCGGTGCCAGGTCCCCGGGGTCAGAAAGGCACAGTCCTGGTCGGAGCAGGTACAGGGAAGAGCTGTGGAGATGCTCAGGGAGCTGGTGGGGACGGGCTGGGAGAGTTGGGGCTGGAGAAGGCTCCAAAAGGGGAGACCTGAGAGCGGCCGCTCCAGGGGGGGCTCCAGGACAGTGATGAGGGAGTGTAGGGACAGGCTGAGGGGCAACATTGTGGGGACAGGGCAGATTTCGATGAGGTATTCGGAAGAAGTTGTTCACTATGAGGGCGATGAGGCGTTTGAAGAGGTTGCCCAGAGCCGTTCTCCCCCGGCGGTGTCCAAGGCCGAGCCCGCTCTGCCGGGGTTGGGGGGGATGTCCCTGCCCCCGGCGGGGCTGTCGCTGCCCCTGGCAGGGAACGAGATGGCGTTTCGGGTCGCTTCCAACCCAAGTCATTCCAGGCTCCCATGATTCTGTTTTCTCAGGCAACCTAAACCCCAACAAGAATCCCCTTGACCCGCCCCCCCCCCCCCCGACGCTTTTTCTCATTTAATCGCAGAACAATTGCGGGCTGCGCGGGCCCGTGTGCGCGCTCCCGGCGGCTGTGCGGGAGGGGAAGGGAGGGCAGGCCCGTCCCCGGCCGTGCCCGGCGCTCCCCGCGGGGGCCAAGCGGCCGCCTTTGTGCCAGCGGGCCCGGCGCCCCTCCCGCCGCCGCCGCGGCGGCCGGTCCCTCCTCCCCGCCGCCGCCTCCCCCCTCCTCCGCCTTCCCCCTATTCTTTTAAATCACTTCCATCCACTTCGCCGATTGGTTCCGACCTCCTGCCGGGTCACGGGGCGCCCTCCCTCCTCCAATGGCGAGGCCGGATACTGCGATGCGGCTCCGGCCTGGCTGCGTTGCTGGGTGCCCGCTCGGTGCGTGCGTGCGTGAGGGAAGGCAGGCGGAGGCAGCGCTCGGCTGCCTGGACCCCCAGCCCGCCGCCGCCCCTCCTCCTCCTCCTCCTCCTCCTTTCCCCCCTCCCCGCGGTCCCCCGGCCCGGTCGCCGCCCCGCTCCTCGTCTTCCCCCGTTAAAATGCCCCTGGGCTGCCGCTGCTGAGGCACCAAGCGGGGACGCTGCCGCTCGCCGCCGCCGCCCGGGCTCAGAGGGGAGCCGCTTCCCCCTCACCCGCCGCCCCCCGCCCCGCTTCCCGCCGCCGCTTTGTCCCGGCAGCGCGGACGGAGCCGCCGTTGATGGTGTGAGCGCAGCGCCGAGGTAGGTGGGCGCGGGGCGGGGGGGGACTGGACGGGTTTTGTTGGGGCGGGGGGGGGCGAGGCCCTTCCCCCCGGGTGCGGGGGGGCCGGGGGGGGCTCCGGGGTGAGAGCGCGGGAAAGGCCCGGGGGGGGGGTCGGGTCGTGTCTGCGGGGGGATAAAGTCTCTCCCCGAGTTCTGCCTCCCCCTGCGGGGGCAGGATGCAGCCACCGGCCTCTTTTTTTTTTTTTTTTTTGTCTGGCTGTGGTTTGGGGTTTATGTATTATTATATTTTTTTTTTAATTTTTTTCTCCTCGAGGGTGTCGTGTCCGTCCGCTGCTCCGCAGGGGAAGGGGTTTCTCGGGGGAAAGGTTTAACTTGTTTAACCTTTTAAATAAACCCGAGGTTGGGAAATATTCGGCTTAAACACCTCAGACCATTTCCTCCGTGTGTCCGTGTAAAAGCTGAGCTTATTTCCGTGCTACGGAATTGTAAAATGAAGATTTTATGCAAATGGATTTAACCATAATATTTTCAGTAGCATAGGAAGGGGTGGGGTTTTTCTTTTTTTTCCCCCTCTTTCTTTTTTTTTTTTGTGTGTGTGTGTTGCCATTTCTCTTTCTAAAGTGTGAAAAGATGACCAGAATCAGAAGAGTAGTAGGAGGTAGAACAACATGAGAGGCTTCATTGCTGAAACTGGCTCTTCAAGAAATCGCTGGGAAGAAAACAATGATTCATTGTTGAAGTGTCTTTCCCCTCAGATTTATTTTTACACGGTGGTTGCAGTTATTTTGATGTACTGACTCCTCAGGCCGAGTTTTTCCTTGAAGCAGGAATGTTCCTGGAGATGAGGAGCTTGTCGGGTTTTCCTGCAGTCAGCAGGCTGCTGCCTGGCGTCTGTTTGCTCCCGAGTTGCGTTGGCCGGTTCTAGAAATCAAAGGTGTTATGTTGTTTGTGCGCTGATGCAACTGAAACGAGGAGCCTCAGCCACTAGTTCTTCCTGTTACAATTTAGTAAAAATGCTTTCTCAGAAGTGATATAATCCAAATAGTGTCCCCCTTCTTAAATGGGGATTTTAACCAGATAAAAACGAACGCTGTCACAAGAAGTAGTTGTTGGTTGTAAAAGGCGCGTGTCAAATTTCCTGTTGGTGTGCAATGTATATTGTTGTTTTTGTAGTTCTGGTATTACCAGGCAAACATTCTGGTTGTTTTTTGGGGTTGGGTTTGGTTTTTTTTTTCTTGGTACGCTGCTCCCTTAGAATTGAACAATCCATGGTGGTTAAGGGGGGTGGAAGTGTTTCCATAATAATAAAAGCATTTCTGGTAAATACATCTCATCGTGGTTTTACTCCCTGAGTTTGTACCATAAGCTATGATCTGGGGTGGCCTGGCTTGGCTGAGGAGTGATTTTAGGGATTTATCTTGTTGGTTGATGAGGTCTGGAGGGAAGAGCAGGAGGTAGATGCACACAATGCCCAGGCTCGGGAGCTCATTGTTCTTTGCCTTCACTCCGCTGTGTTTGGGACCGTGCTCTCGCTCAAGCAGGGACTCTTCGGAGAAGCAGGAGATAGAGAACAGAAAGCGTTTTCTACCTCTTTCCTCCTTCCCCAGGATGTCTTTCGGGTAACCTTGCAAAAAAAAAAAAAAATCGAAATAGTGTTTTAGAAGCTAAAGGGCGCCAAAACATTCTGTCTGTTGTTTCCTCCTCCCCTCCCAGGGCTGGCTCTGCTGCTTCTGTCTGTGCGTGAGTATGTAAAGAGAGAGGGAGCACATGAGGTGAGACTCGGAAGTACACTCTTTTGAACCCCTCTCAACTTCTTTCATGTTCTACCTTCTTCCCCTCCCCAAACGAAAACTCCGTCTGGCTTGAAAGAAAAATTACGACGCTTCGGATTTGTGAATTAGCTTTGGGATGCTTGGCCGGAGGCAAGCGGGCAAGGAAAACTCCTGTGAGGGGAGAATACTTCACTTTGGGATGACAAAAATAAAAGGAGGTGTGCAGACGTCTGTTGGAGTGTACACATGATTTCCTTTCTTGATGATTGTTTAGTGTTTCTGTTTTTACAGAAAAAAAAAAAAAGCAACCCACAAAACCAAACAAACCAACCCCAAACCCAACTGTAGAATCGAAGCGTATCTCAAATGGGAAGGGACCCATGAGGATCGAGTCTGACTCCCTGCTCGTCACAGGACTCGTGCAGTGTGTGCTGAAGCTCTAAAAGAGCAACTGCTGCACAAGAGCTTGAGCTTTTGGGTTACTGGGTTGTTGAATTCTGGTAAAATCTCACTTAGCTTGCTGATAACTGACCTAGCTGGTGATACTGGGCAATGCAGAAGGGGGTAACAAAATAATGTGGATATTAAGGAAGAGATGCCGGTTTGCCAGATCCTTTGGAAAATAGGCAGCAGTGACTGTAGCAGTTTAGCCATGAGGCCTTCCAGTTTGATTTGTGGGGTTTCTTTTTGACTATTTAGCTGACTTCAGTTTACAACTGGGTAAATAACTTTAGTTTCCTTACCTGAGTAAAAGTGTGGTCATTGCTTGTGGGCTGAGGATGCCTTTTTTTTGGTGTTTTTCTGCCACTCGTATAGTTTTGGTGTGGCTAGTGATAGTTTTAACGTTACTGTAGGCGATTGTCTGCGTGAATGCTGTGGTGTGGGTTTGAAGAGAGGCACAGTGACATACTTACACTGCCTGTCTGTGGCTTTACGATTCCTGTGGCGCGTGAATTTTTACTATGGCGTAACTGAGAGAGGGATAACTTTTCATCTGGGCAAAGCTCTTGATAGCCCTGTGCAAAATGGGGGCAATTTCTCAGGCAGAAAAGGTAAGTGGAGCTAGGACAGAGACAACCCTGTCTTAAACAGTAACTGCATAGCTGGATTTACCAATAGCGATTTCTTTGCATCCAGGGGTTTGTTTTACCTTGAGAGGGGGTTTTGTACACATGCAGAAGTCCGTCCTGTGGACTCGTGGGTTACGGATTCAGTGCTGCCGCAGCGAAAAGGCAATAATCAACAACATTCACGAATGTGAAGGGATGTGGTGTGTGCAATTCTTCACGCTGATTACAGCCGAGGTGAGAAAAATGGCATTCTGGTGTTGCAGTTTAATAATTGACTCCTTTTAATAACACGCTATTTGTAAATTTGCTGTCATAGCTGCAAAAAAGGCATCTCTCTGTTCTAGCCATACTGGGTAGTTGTTTTGGCCATAAAGAAGTTATTTCACTTGTGGGAGTGGGAGGAATATGAGCATATAGAATTTTGCAAGTATGTGCTAGTGGCTGTGTAATGGCACAGCAGAACCTGTGTTACCCTCTCAGCAGAGCTGTTGGTTCGCTGAGATTGCCTGAGGGTAGCTTTGATTTCCTTGCGTGCCGTGTTTAAGGACACTGTAAGCTTCAGTGACATATACTGTGGTGTTGGAGTATGAATACAGCAGTCAATTTGTACTTAATTTCTAGTTTATAAAATAATAATTGTGTTACAATCAGTTACTATGTGATCCTGAGATGAGTGAGCAGCTGCATAAATTTAAAAGGGACGGCTGGGGTTGGAGTTAACCGTTTAAACAAATGCCAACCAACTCTTTAACTTCCTAATGTACAGAGTTTTTTGGTGTTCTGTGGGCTGCGTTTTGAGGCTTTGTTTTGGGATGATATCCTGGTTGGTCTGTTTGTTAAGGTTCAGCTGTTTTTCACTCAATATAGTGGAGTTGTTTCAGTTGCGTGGAGTCTAAACAACTCATCCCGCTTGACTTAAAGGGATGCATAGGCCCTGACTTTAGCTGAGAGCTTCAATTTAAATCAATAGGCTTAAAATAAGGCGTATTTTTAAAAAAGACCTATCTTGGAACCAAAACCGTATTGATTGGGGGAGATGTGTTTATTTAGTGTGCTTTTTTTACAGCCGCCTGAAATGGAGCTTGCGCTCCAGTGGTGTTCAGTTGGTGTACGGCGGTGGGGAGATCGGAAGGTGTGCGAGATGGGTGGTGTGGAAGGTGTCGGGAGGGAGGTGAGTGTGATTAGAGGCAGTTTGGAAATGGCTTTGCCAGCAAGTTGCCAGGAAGAAAATCTCGCCCCTGCTTGGAGCGATAGGAGATGTTAGGGAGCAGGATCTACAACGCGGTATTGTGCTCTGTATGTCGGCTTGCCAGCAGCGTTTTACACAAGCTTTTATAATGTTGGTAGCAGTGCCCAACTGCTCTTTTCAGAGAGGCTGATGTAGGAACAAAGGAGCAAACAAGATATGAATGCTCTGCTGGCTCCTTTTGATTTGAAAGTCTACTAGGGCAAACACCCAAACAGATCGGAATATTATCTGACTATTCCTGTTTCAGTAGGAGCTGGTTGTTTTCGGTTCCTATTTTTTTAATTTTAATTCAAATGTCTGTTTAGTTCACTTAGCATCCAGAATAGTACGTTGACCTGTGTGAAACAAGCTTGGATACAAATACTGGTTTTCCTTCTGTGCCTGGTGGGGATAATAATGGCCTTTTTCTGTGAAATTCTTAGAAATGTGTGCATGAAATGCACCGCATCACAGCTGACTGTGTTTCTATGAATTCTAGGCATAAAGGATTGCGTTTGTGTTTGGCATCTTAATTCTGATAGAAGTGCAACTCTGGAGATGTAGGTCAGTTTAGATATTGCTTAAATTTGATAGATTAAAATAAGTTTTTATGATTGAGTTATTGAAAAATGGGTAGGTCGTCTTTTGTTCTCCCCACAGAAAAGGCTAGTTCACCGTTTTAAGATTCGAAGTGGAGGAAAAGGATTGCGTGTTAATTTTGAGGGTTTAGTTCATCTGTGTACTTAATCTGTCTATATTAGGAAAAAAAAAGTCATGGTATTAGCAATCTGTGATGCTGAGAGCCCGTTTTGGCCTGTTCCTAGTATGTAATGGGGTTTGTTTTATAGCGATGGATGACACCTGGTCTATTCTAGTGACGGCTGTGGTGTTCATGACCAGCAGTACTAATGAAGCTTACGTTCTTGTGGTTCTGATGAGAGCTTGTAAATCCTGAAGTTTGCTCCTTCCATCCTTGTTACCAGTTACTTTCTTTTTTTTTTTTCTTTTTTCTTTTCCTCCTGTCCTTCTTAACAGTTGAATGGACAAGTAGCATGGATGTGCCTAGGGGCTAGCTGGCAGGCAAGCAAAACTTAAAATGCTGGTTTCTGTCTGGCCATGCCTTAGTGGGGATGTAATTAATTAGAGAGTTTTTCCCTATCCATCTGCCAGTTTGCACAAAACTTTCAGGAATGTTGGTTATTGCGGAGATGACTGTTGTGGCAGCCTCGTTTGAAATTCATTACGCACCAGAAGTTACTGGCATAAAATGAGAGGGTAAGGGAGTGGGGATCGGGGGGGAAGTGAGGTGAATGAGAGAAGTTTATTTTCTCTGAGAAACCAGGTTAAAAAAACAAAAAGAGAAAGGAAGTTCTGTTTTCTAGTGCTAATAACTATTTCTGTCTGCGTGATGAGCAGTTTCTCTTTATGTTCGCCTTTTTCATATGGCCAACTGTTTTGGGGTGGAAGCAGACAAGTTCTTGGGCACTTGACCCATCTTCCTGCAGATCTTCCTGCCTTTTTTTGGAGCTGTTTTGAAGCATTCTTAGTGATCAGATGGTCTGGGAGCAGGCAGCTCATACAACTGTTGTTTGAAATACATAAGGGGAACATCCTTGTTATCTGTTATGCTAAAAATGAATAAAAACAGTAAGGAGCAGAATTTCTTACTAGTGAGAAATCACTGTTGAAATTTTAGAAAGCCAAGCTCTTGTTTGATTTGACAGGGCTTTGGGTGTGTGTTCGTGCCAATTCTCCAACAACTGAATCCTTACCTAGAGGAAGCCTAATTCATTTTAGGGGGGTAAAAAATGATCGGTCGTAATTGATCCCCAAGATCTCTCAAGTGTTATATATGAAGTTTTTGGGCAGATTTTGTACATGTTAAACTCTCGATCCTACAGCTGGATTTCTGTCCTGATATCGTGGTAGTCTGAATGCGTGTACCTGGGGGTGGTGGTGGGGGCTGTTGCTCGTGCACATCGTGATGCACGTCACCTAGAACTATATTTGTGCCTGGCGTCGGGCAGGGCCACGCTGGTGCGTTGGTGTAGGATGAGTTGCAGCGTAACTTAAAGAACGTTAGATATGTGGCAGGTGTTCGCTCCCCATGACAGCACAGGTGAGAGATGCCCATTTTCTTCCCCTGAAGGACAGGTAACTCCAAGCAGCCCTCTCTACTTCCATCCTCCAATAAATGGCTCTGGGCACTTAACACCGAGGATCTGCGACTCATGGGACCTCATCTGTGCATTTATACCTTGAGCCACAAGTCTGGGTAGCTCTACTCATTCCATGTATTACATGAACTGACCAAGTGTCTCGTTTCAGTGAGCATCTTAAAATTTTTAACAAAAGCCATTTGTAATGTTGACAGTAGAAGCTTTAGTGAAGAACGGCGTTAAGTTTCCCTCAAAGTGAGGAACCGTTCAAAGCACATAGAGACTGGGAGATCCAAAAGGTTTGGTGAACAGTGGGTTTAGAGTGTTAGTCACAGCTGAAGGCGTTGAGCCCAACTTGTGATGCTGGAGATAGGTCTTTTCTGCACTGCCACTGAAATCTCTGTGGTCTGGGGAGAGCTCCTGAGACTGTACTTTGTTTTAAACCTGAGCGCTTACGATAATTACGTGGCTGCATTGCTACGTAAAGCAGGATGAGCTAGACTTGAGTGTGTTGGTGTGGTGGAATAGAGAACTAGAGCAGGGTAAGATGGCTTCTGTCAAAGCCTACTGCTCTGGCAACCAGCTTATTTCATGCTTTAAAGAAAAATGGCAAGTTTGGTTAGTAAGTAACAACCTACTCTGTGTCTTGGAATTCTACTTGTGTTCCTTTATAACTTTATTTTTAGCTTGTTTTCCCATTTCTTCTCTCTGCAGTAGCTTTAATGCAGGTGCTTCACCTTTTGTTCAGGTGCATCAGCTTCTCTGTGATCATGTTTCTGTATGATATAGAACTAAGTATGAACTTAGAAGCATGAAAAAAACCTCAAAGTGTGGAAGTATGAGCTTAAATTGATGAAGTTGCTTAAAATTTACCTGCTTAAGGCCTGGTATGTGACAGCATTCTGCAATGAAAGCTTTGCCTTGCTCCTTGTTATTAGTAAATTCAAAAATGGGGAAGAGCCCAGGTGCTTTGGGTGAGCACAACAGTTTAACAGCAGCTGTTGTCTTTCTAGAGGTACCTGAGATGTCTGTGCTGCAGTGGTACCTCTTGTATAAAAAGGAATGCAATGTCTCCATTAGAGTTTTTCTAATGAGGTCAGTGCAGGAGACTTGAACACTTAATCCTCATTTTTACAAACTGGGAGTGAGATGCAGGAAATCTAATTTATGTCTCCAAGGTCATTCATTTTCATGAAACTTAATAGACTTGTGTTTGACTGCTCCTTAAACCACTGAGTTATGCTACTTGCTTTCTAACATGAACCCTTAAGAAGAGAAACTTTACCCAATGATAGAATGAACTTTGAGGTATCTCTGTGCTTAAATGTTTCTGTAAGTCAAATGCCCAGCTAGTAAGAGTCTTCAGGAAATAAACTGGCTTATTTTAAGACTGGTTTGGGCTGTGGATTTAATTTTTATTTATTGTATTTGTAAGACGTAAACTATAGGTTTGTTATTATCACACACACAAGTTCATTTGCTGCTGCTGGGAACACGATTGAAATGGGCATGTTTTTAGTGAAGTAAAATGTATTTTAATTTCTTTTTGTGAGAACTTGCTGTGATTTGCCTCTTGTATCTCTGCTTAGTCAGGGAAACATCCTCCCCCTTTCTTGTTGACAGTGTTTTCTGTGACTCAGTTTCCATGGCAAATTTTGTATTCCCTGCTGCTTAATTCAGCTGAACTCAGGGCAGAAGCTGTGGAAAGCTGTCACATGATGACAGTGGAAAAAACTGTTTGCTGCTCGTGTTGGCTGGCCAAAGCTAGAGTTGGGCATTGTTTTAGAAGTTGGGCTTTAAATCAAAGGAATTGAGTGAAAAGGGGAAACGTGGCTAACTCGAAGAAGGTAAAGGTTTGTGAAGAAACCTGGATGGAGCGTAGTAACACAAGTGGTTCTCTTAAGGCAGAGATGGAAGTAAACCAGCCTGATGTCTGGGTGTGGGGTTTTTTGTGTTGTGTTTTTTTCTTAAGGAAGTCTGTTGGTGTTGGGGGAAGTTGCAGTGCATGCTTCTGGATGGAAATCTGAATAATATTTGGATTAGAAAAAGACCAAGTTGACTGTTACCATATGCTCCCGAAAGAAAACTTAGGCAGGACCCAAGTTCTCTTCTGACCTGCTAAAACAGTCGTAGTTGCTGTTTGAATGCGTTCATCAAGGTTGTGAGCTGTCGTAGGAGTGCATTAAGAGAAAAGATAGTGGTGCATGTAGTCTAGTGGTAAGATTTTTTTTTTTTAATTGTACTAATTTGTAGGGAGGTGTTAGAGTTATCAGTGACATCTCGCTAATCTCAAATGTCCTTTAGTGGGTCAGCAGGAATCTGTGTGCCTTGTGATGTACTTGTTTTGCACTTCTGCTTGTGCTTTCTTTTTTTCTCCGTAATGATGCCCATTTTCCTACTGTAGGCTTGGGGATTCTACCTGCTGCTGTTGTTCTTTGGTGATTAGTGTGAGTGTTTGGGGACGTGTGTCTTTCTCCCCGAGTCTCGCTCACTATGGCAGTTTACCTTCCAGCTCTGGCTTTGTTAAGCACAGCTCCATAAACAGCCTATCTGCTCATCCTTCTGGTTGGAAAAAGTCATTTGATTCTTATTTCCTGCTTCTCGTCATGGTGAATAGACTTAGTCTTTTATTGTTGAATTTTATTGTCTGACTGCATGCTTCTCTTTCCATGTCTGTACTGTATGAAAAATGGAACTGGCTCCGCTCGTGTTCTCATTGTATGTCCGTTCTCTCAGCGCAGGCTTGCTTCAATTAATGAGAGCCCTCTTCTCTTCCCTGCGCTAATTATTCATCAGATAACTGCTTGCGTAGCTTTTGTCCCAAAGTACAAGTTTAGTAGACATGTGGAAAGTAATTACTTTTGTGTATGTTTAGTGAAGTCTTCTGAGCCCTGGTAAGTTATAGTCACACTTCTCCTTGCTGGGACTTCCCCGAGGCCCTGATGTCCACGTTGGATATTCTTGAATAGAAGCAAAGGCTGGGAGAGGTTGTTAATGCATGAGGCCTCTTGTTTATGACGTTCTGTTTGAAATGAAACATGTTTCCTGTATTAAATCCCAAATATATTTATATTCAGTTCCTGAAGATGATGAAAGGTCATGGTACAAGCAGACAACAAGAGAGACTGGAAAGCTGGCGTGTTGTTAATTTATAACAAGAGCTTCGATGATGTTGGTATTGCAATATTTGGATTGTGCTCCAGGCGCTTTAAAAAAACCCGAACCCATACAACTTGTTGCGTGACCTCAAGCTGAACAACTCGGTGCAGTTGTGTGTTTCTGCTTAGGAAATACGTGTGGTGATCCTTTGCCAGTGTTATCAGTAAGCTCACAGATGTTAGGCGAGATGCAAATGCCGGGTTTTTATCTTTACTTTGCTAATCTGAATGTATGTTAATTTAGTTACACGTCACATATTTCCTCATTGCAGTGATCATGAAATAGCTGGATAATGTTTTAAAACCAACAAAAAGAATCCTCCCAAACCGAACTACTTGGCCACCCCCCAACACGGAGAGGCCTGGACTTGGTAGCTCAAAACTAGGAAATCCCGTGAAGTGGCAAACTTTTCACTTTCTTTCTATGGCGTGTTATTGTTTGGTACAGAGGATCAGCAAGCTATAAAACAATGATGAAATATGTGGGGACTGTTAATTTATTTTTTTTTTTAATGGCAGTTTGTGTTCAACAGCTGATTCCAGGAACAGCAGGGAAATTGTTCTACTGGTTAAGAAATGACGATATTTCAAAAATATAATTTGGGCGGCTCTCTTTTCAGTGTGTTATAGTTACTTGCACCTTTTCTTCGCCCAGGGAAGAATGAAGTTCTTTTGGTATTTTACCATGTTACTATATTTTTTTTTCCCCATTAGAACACAACGGGGATGTAAGGTGTGCTTTGAAAGTACAGCTGTTGTTTTGATGGTGTTTTATTTTTCTGTATTGATGTCTGGAGATTGACATATTAGGTGATATATGTGCATCAAGCAGAAGGGAGCTCTGTTCTGTGTGGCCGTAGATCATCACTTTTTCACTGTATCTTTTAATTTAAGATGTGTTTACTCTTCTTTTACTTCAAAAATCTAACTCTGATGGCAACTTTCTCTTGTATCTTTGCATTTGTTATTTTGTGCCTTGATGTATAGCCAGTATCTACTTGGTATATCCACATAGTTAAGGATCTTCTGGTAGCAGCTGTAGAAAATAACTAGTTCTTCAGTATTGAGTGGAAATTATTCTTACTGATTTTAAAATGCCTCTTCTGTTGGCTGCCAAATTTGAGTTGAATTAAATTTTCTTCTTAAAGTTTTAGAATAAATTTCTAGCTTGCTATTTTTTGTGGTTCTCAGAACTGTTCTGTGCTACCATTCTCATCCTTAGTCAGGTTTGCCGTGAAAATAAACTTTGTAGTAAGTACTGTAACTTCTTAGTTCCTGGTTTACTTGTGCTTTCAGCAGAAAAAAATGTGCCTTTATACTTTGTAATAGCGGGATGTTTTCAGATATTGCTAATGGAGAGCTCGTGTACTTAGTATCCCTCTTGTTACTAATTGATTATTTGCTCATTCAGAGAACATTTCTGAATCAATATTGGGCATACATTGAGAACATGCTCCCTACCTCCTTGAAGGGAATGGAGCTGGGGTTTTGCTTTCAGGTGCACAGAGGTGAAGGTAGAAATGTTGAATGAGCCTTCCAAGATGGAAAGAGGTGATGTCACCCATTAGTGAGCTAAGGAAAGCTGAAAGGTTATTTTGTATGTACACATTGGCTTTTAATAAAAATATGTTCTTTAAAATGTGATTGAGCAGTTACATAATTTGAACCTCATTTAAATGTGGTTCTTTTTAAGTCACTCTGTGGCTCGGTGGGTGTGTCAAGAATAAAATTTGTATGCTCTCTCTAGCTTGCTTTCCCCTCCTGCCCCCAGGTGAGAGGAAGGAAGGGATCCAGAGGAGAAAATTAGACAGAGCAGATGAATACTTGCAGTGCAGAAAATGGACTGAGGCTTCTGTGACTGTGAGTTTCTGTTTGAAATCCCACTGGGTGTGTTCTCTGTGTGGCTGGAGGGGTTGTTGAGCCTCTGTGTAGCCTTCCTGTCTAGGCTGTGATTAGGAGAAGAGGTGGTGGCTATAGTGAGGACAAAAATACTCTTTAAACTTTGAAATAAAACTTGACATCATAGAAGCAATTATCAAGGAGCATGTCTGGGGGAAGAGAGTTTCCTCCTTTTCTGAGACTACTTAGGCACATGTATACATGGGTCGTTGAATGGGATTTATTTTTTTCACCTCTAAGTTTGTTGGGTTTTTTAGAAAGAAAATGCCACTGTGTTCATCTTTCAGATGATGACAATACAGAAGGACAGCAGACTTAAAAGGTATCTAAAAGTACCACTTCACTGTAGCAGCAAACACTTTGTCTTCAGTGTTTAAGTTCAGACAAACAGCTTAGTGATAAAGTATTTTAAATTTGGCCAATAGTGGATTTCTGTGAGGGCAGAACCCGTTTTGGGTAGCATCACTTAAGCATCCCTTTGTGGTTGCTGCCTGCTTAGTTCGTTGATGTGAGCAGTTCTCGGGTCATCAGCTCCTACTTGCTGAAATAGGGCTTTAGGGGCCAGTCATCCAGAGCGGGAGCTGACTTTGGTAGCTGTGGAAAAATGTCTTGCGTTTCAGAAGACTGCAGATGTTTTGTGTTTGTCAGAAGGAACTTGCAGAGCGTGTTACGTGGCTGATACGCTGGCTCTAGTGACTTGATTAGTTATGAATTTGGACTGTAGATAAATTGGCTGTCAGGGTGGGCTCTGTACTACTATAGCACACTACAATTATCTTTTTTTTTTTTTTTTTGAAACCACTAGTGTCAAAACAAACCCCGACTGTGTGAGGACCAAACACGGCAGGAGCTGGAACTGGAAGCTTTCACGTTAGTGAGAAACTGCTTGGAGATTAAGGGTGTGCAGAAAGTCTGACGTTTGGGGGTAGCCCTGGGTAATGAAATGCACCAAATCGTTCAAGAAAAGGAAGCTGATATATGCTATTACAGTGCAACATCTAAGGGAGTTGGTTTCAAAATGTGAAAGAACTTCCCGTGAGCCAAAGCACCCTTCCCCAGTCCCTTTAGGAGCTGGATCTCCATCTGTATTACATTTGCCCATTATGATTAGTTGAGTATATTCCTGAGAAGATAAAGGCTTTGTGTAGTCTTGCTCCTTTGATGATCCTGAGCTGGAGGAAACCCACATTTCTCTGTAGTGGTAACTCATTCACTGTGTCTAAAATTTGATGCTCTCTTGTAAGAGGCAAAACTATTTGCTATGCATTTAGTTCTCAGTGAAGTGTCATAGCTGAAACATGTTTAAAGAAATCTGCATTAGATTACAAGGTTTAATTTTGCTTGCTTATGCACTTTTTCTTTTTTTTGTCGTCGTTCTCCAACATAGGATTTCTTGCTGTTTTGTCAGTGTTGAAAGAGCCCACACAGTGCCTTTCATCATGGTGTAGTCTCATCCAAAAGGTGGTTTTATGAAAAAATTACTGGTATGGGGAATGTGCTTCTCAACGAGAAGAATGTCACAGCTCACCTACACGTCACTTCATTCTGTGTGTGTGAAGATAGTTCGTTATAGACCTATTTACTTTATATGTTAAAGAGAATTAATTTTGTGACTTTGAATAGCTGTAAAGCTCGAAATTACACAGCTGAAGTCTCTGAAGTGAGAAACTGGTACAGGTTTGGAGTACAGTTGGGTGCTACTTCTGAATTGCCAGTAGGTTTGATGGGTTAGCACTGCGTAAAAATGGAGTAAAATTTTAGACTTGATTATTTGTGGTCAGAGCGCTGAGGAGGTGGATACAGCGAGTGTCCCTTGTGTGGTCGGTGCTGACCTGGCTGCGCTAGGGATTGCTCACCGTGAGTACGAGCTGGTGGCTGCGGTAAAGGTAAGCAGAAAAAGCTTTCTAGAGGCTTTCAGGCAGTTTGAAATATTTCTAACTGGGTTTGGAAGAAGAGGAAAGACCTGTGGAGATGATTACTAGGGGAGCTTGGGAGTCCAAAATGTATTTATGGAAACAAGCCAATGCTTAAGCAGAACTGTAAAGACCTGTCTTCTGATCAGCTTTTTAATGTGAAAAGAACTCCCCAGTTTGAATTACAGGGCTCTGGTTAAATGATTGCATGAGGGATGTTTTAAAAATAGCAAATACGTTTTGAGTCTGGTCAAATAGGGTTCTTGGCATTCAAAACTCAGATGAAATCTATGTTGACTTCCGTCTGACAGCCAAGTGACTCAAATTCTATGTTTCTCGAAGGAAAACGGCTTTATTTTAGATTGATTCCATTGTAGCCTGTAACAACGAATAATCTTGTACTGTGTTTTCTTTAGAAGCCTATGATCCATAACTCTGCGACCCTGCTTCAGTTCAGCTATTCAAAATAGGGTTTTTTAATGCTTATGCTTAAGGCAAGTTATAATTTGTGAAAACTATTTTTTTTTCAGTGTCAAATGGTCTGTTCAATGCGTCTTGAGCTTGTTTCTGTGCGCTTCAGTTTGCCAGATTAACAGAGCTATTAATAATGGCCTCTCGCATTTTCAGCATGAAAGAGTTGGTAAGCGTGGAGCTATATGTAGTTTGTATTTTTAATTAAACTTATACTGGGATTATCTTGTATTACCAGTTACCTTCTAGAAGATTATGTTCATAAAAGGTTCATGAGTTGTTAAGTGGAAGAGATTAAAGTGATTGTTGGCATGTTAGTAGAATTATTTGTTGCCTACGCAGCATTTGTTCATAGCTTTAATTTGCCAGTAATGGCAGACAAGTAAAATGCAAGCATCTGAATTTTAAAATCTACACTAGCTGAAAAAACCAAGCTGTATTTCTGAGTGGTTCTTTTTTATTATTACCTTCTTCATGTCATGTTTAGCTGTTTAGAAATAGTAGTTTGGTTATTTTTTTTTCCCAGTGTTTCTGTGCTGTTAGTTTATGATGATACTTTTCCGGTCACACCATTAAGAGTATTTAATTTATTAAAGAATGGACAACCACTTAAAGCATGGTGCGCACAAATGAGCATAAAGAACTGAAGAGCCCATTCTGGAGAAATACTTTTCATTAAGGTGGACTTGTAAATCCTTGCCGTATTGGCCAGTTAGTCGATAGAGGAAAGGTGTTGAAGGAATTCGGTGCTTAGATAACCAGTGTGTTGAAATACTGTGCTTATTATGGTTGTATCCATCTAGATCTGTTTAGAATTAACTGTGAAATATGGTGCAGCAGTAATGAAGAATACAGTGGGTGTCTCTCTGCCGTTATCAAAATCCATTAACAAGTTTTGCCGTGCTTGAATGCCTTTCGTTGTTCTGCCTTCTGATTCATCCCAGAGCAGGGCAAGTAAATGGCATCCATTCTGCGCCGACAGAAACAGCCCCTGCACGCTCTACAAGCAGCGATGTCGCAGTTTGAGTAAACATCTGTTTAGCTTTTAATAATGGATACCAGGCAGGCTGTGGAACTTCTAGAGTGGCGTGTGTTTTAGATGCAGCGGGGAAAAACAAATACGGGAGATGCTGTGGCAAACTTAATGTTGTCTGATTACACACTGATATACTGTGGAAACGTGACTTATTATTTTGAAAAGTAATCTATGGGGTGAATTTTTGTGTGTAGAGAGGGTAACTTGTTAATTGATATATAGTCAAACCAGTTTCCAGCGTGTTCGGGGGTGTTACAGGAACATATTGCACTGTTCTGCTTGGTATGGCTTCTGAAAAATATTTTCCCTTCCCATTTTTAGCAAAGAACTTCCCTTGTAGTTCTTTGAATTTGTCTGGACTGGAGAAAAAGGAGATGTTTGCACGTGAGTAGCTTTGAGTCAGCGCATCCTAAAAGAATTGGGCCAGCATTGTGCAATATTGATGCTAAACCCACTCTTCTCAGCTGATGGTGACTGTGAAACTCGGCTTTAGCACTGACTCTTCCACATGCTAATACACTTCTCTCAAATTTGGAGATGTTTGAGATGATTAAGGGTTCTAATCTTAATTGCTAGTCGGTTGCCAAAAGTGTATTCTGCTAACAGTATGTCCAATTTATCTTCATCCAGCTTTCCTTCTGCCCCGAAATGGTGGTTGTGTTATGTTGTCAGTATAAACATGTGCCCAGCTTACGGAGTGTGCGCAGGGGCTTGGTGACTGTACTTAGAGGTCGTGTATTGGGATGTGTGCGAGTTCAATTTAAAAGCTTACAAAGCAGTGACCGTTCCTAGTGTCGGGCTTTGAACTGTGAAGACACGATTCCCGTCTGTAGCAACTTGCAAAACCAGATTTTCATTGCAGAACTTTTGCTAAATGCGTCACGATGTTTTGAAACGTAACATTTTTTTTTTTTTTCCATGTTCGTAGAGGTAGGCAATATATATATATGATAGCTAGTCACCACGTGGGAGCGATTTTTCTCAGTAAAGGAATTTGTGTGGATAGGAAGTCTGAACTTTCTTTGCTCAAACCCGAAGAATGCAAGCATACTTTAAGTTAGCGTATTACCTACATCGATCACTCTGTCTTCCAGATGTTTGAAAAGGGGAATGTATCGGAAGGGACTATCAAGAAATGAACGCAGCTCTGTCTCGAAAGTTAGTGTTTCGTGAATGTCTAGCTGGTAGAATGCTATATGCAATTTTTTCAATTATAAAGGCTTAGGCAAGGCTTAGAGATTATTTTCTGAGATTCTAAAATATGTACTATTTAATGCATAATGCAAAAGGAGAATCTGGTTTATTAATGTAAGAACACGAAAGTGGAACCAGCTGCAACATTATGCCACCCTGATGCAGCTTTGATGCTACGTTTTTAGCAGTAGATTAAATATTGATACTTCTTTCTCCCCCCTCACCTTCCAGTACACTCTTAAAGCGTTTGCAGTTGTTTTAAAGTTTTTTTTTGTGGAAGAACTGGTCAGGCTTCTGTAGTTTTTTCCACTAGACTTTTATGAAGTATTAAGGGTTTGTTTGCAGTTTAGGAGGGAGAAGAATGTATGAGGGATTTTCTCCTACACACAGGTGAATCTGTTCGTGAACGAGAAAGCTGCGGAACTTTGTAAACTCGAATGAAACATGTTCATATCGTTAAGAAGGAGCACGATGTACCTTGGCTGCAGTGAAATTATACCTAAGATCAAGTAAACAGTATATGGAACTCAACTAGTAAAATGGAAAATAAATGTGCAATTATATCACAAATGAAAGACAGATGTTAGGAACCTGGGGATTACGAGGGCTGGTATGAAAGGCCTGCAACAGTCTGATGCTTGTTTGAACCATATGTTAGCTCTCCAGCGTGAGTTACACACCGCTGAAACTGCTGAGGATGCTGGAAAACAAGGTCTTATACTTCTGAGCGTTAGGTAAGTAGAGAGGTTGAGATTTATAAGGCTGTCAGAGTATTCCGCTAGGGCTGGAAACACTTGAATTCAGTAGGACAATGAGCTGCCCGCTGCAGAAAAGCGTTTGGCCCTCCCAGCAGGGCGTGCGGGTAGTCTGTCTCATGGTAGCAGCAAGGTCACAGAGAGTTTTTGGCACTGTTGGCTTCTGAGACTAAGCAGCTTCACGTAGCTCTTGGAATTAGCTTAGTCCATCCCCAGACATCTCACGTCTGGAAGTTAAATTGTATTTATGAAATGGATTCGCTAAATGCTCTTTCCTTACTATCAAAGAAGCTGAAATTTCACAATACTTGACCGAATCTCTTTCTAGTGAGCAAAAGGCGGCTCCACGGCTGAAGTGGAATTGGAGGTCGCTGAAGATGTTTTTAGGTTCAACTGGGAGCTCTGTAGAATACTTAGTCTGTAAAATTCTGATGCTTTATTTAGTCCTTTTTGCAGTGGAAAACAAATCAGTGGGAAAGGTTTAATCTCTAAGTGGACAGTTCAAGGTTTTGAAGATCCACAGAAGATCACGCGTTCTCTGTGTGTGTTTTGGCTTATTGCGACTCGATGACAGCGTTGAACTGAGTGCTCCGAGCGCTTGTCTCCGTACGTCCTGGTACCTGGGCCGACTAGTTCTGCTGGAGAGATACGAAGGAGAGAGCTTAACATCTGAGTAATGGTGAGCTTGTTTGTAGAAGCCCAAAATCTCACCTGCGTTTTTTTCTGTTGAGTGGAGCTGGTTTGTTTTCTAAAAGGATTTTAGGAAAAAGAGTGGGGCACCTCACAGGTATCTCTGGGAGTGAAAGGACAGAGTTGGTTGTGATCTTGGCTAAAAACTCTCTCTCTATTAAAAGTCAAAACTGTCAGAAGGTCCTTGGTTTGGTTGTTCACAGAATTTTTTTTTTCCCCCTGTATGTTGTGGCTTGCTTCCTGGGAAACAACGTGCCCGAACGATTTGTAGGGACTGGACAGCCCCAATCTTTGATGTGTACTGGAGGTTGAGTAAAGGACACCTTTAGTTACATCCAGTTGTGATGAGTAGCACTGGCTTTCCTAAACAGCTGTTCTTAAGCTTCTGTAACCATGACATGAATTCTTCGGCTCACTGCATCGTTGGGAATGGAAATGCTGCCTGACTGAACTTGAAGGATCAGATCATTGACATTCAAGGGACAGAATGCAGTCGATATCCCCCAATTCTAATAAAACCTGGCAGCTTCGCCGTGACAGCCAAGCCTCGCGCCCGGAGACTTCCACGTTTACAGAATTGCCAGTGATAAGTCTTCTGACCTTGTTTTTCTAAAGAACCGTAAACACTCGTGCGATGCGGTGGGCGGCTTCTCTGGGATGCCCAACTCATCTCCAGCTGGCTCCTAGGCTCAGATTTTGCTCACTGGATAACGGTGGGGAAGGGAGTTTTCATGTTCTCCCCGCAGTTTGGGTACGAATGCCTGTGGATTAAAGCCCACCCGCTGTTGCTTATTTTTTGCCGTAACCTCTCCTGTGCATTGGTGTGTGTGGAGTGGACTTATTGCACCTCGGCTGCTGAAGGGTCTCTGCTGGGGTAGAGAAGGGTGCTGGGCTGTGAGAGACCACTGCTGCAAAGCTTCCCCAAAGAGACGGGAAGGGAAACAACCGTGTAGCTCCGTGACAGAATGCTCTCTTCTGAAGCAGCGCGAGGAGAAAATAGTCGTGTTCTGTGACAGTGGAATCAATAGGGCCTCTGTTGAAACGAATGAGTATTTTTATCTCTTGAGGCTATTGTTGAGGGCAGACCGAGGCAAATGTTTAATGGGTTCATGCTTCTGAAACGATTCTATAACTGCATGGGAGAGGAACATGCTTTTAAAAATGGAGTGAGCAATTATGAAAAGGAGGTTAGTTGTCACTTCTCTAAATGGGTCCTTTTGTTACAGTTGAGTATTCAGTATTCAAACAAGCACTGAGGACTCGGCAGTCGGAGCAATCGCAGAATTTCTGTTTATGTGTTTATTTTGTGACTTCGGACTTGGCGTGTGCTGGTTTACATGTCTGTAAAGTGTGAGGTATGCTCTGAAGAAAGCTTAACATATATATATAGAGAGAGGTAGAACTTCTGGTTTCAAAGGGAATACCTCTGCACAATGGAACTTAAGACAAATATGATTATATATGTCGGCATCTTTTGCGTCCTGGAATTTTGACATTTAGTTTGTCCGCAGGATGAATCTATCAAGTATGCAGTTCTCAAAGCACATTTGCACCACGAGTATGACATTCACATGTGCGAAATGTTACCGTAAACTGTGCTTCAATATTGGAAAACTGAGATAACTTCTGCCAACTCGAAGTTCTTGATTTTTTTTTTTTTCTTTGTACAAAAGGCCGAAAAGTGTGGCTGCCTTGTATTTGCTTTTGACCGAACAGTTGTGGATAATCTGGTGTTTTGGCTGGGCGTGCAACTCGCTTCAACTTCAGAAGGAAGAGTGAGAAATTCCAGCTTGAATTTCTTGTTTATGAAACACACGTGTGCTCATGCTCTCACCGCCTCCGTATATATATGTGTGTGTGTATATATATCTATATATTGCTGCAGTATTTATGGTGTGAGCAAGGAAAAATGAGTACTAGCTAGATTGCCAGGGTTACTCATGCTTCAGCAGTTCATCCTAAACAAGGTTAGGATGAAGTGTTTACTTAAGTCACTTGCTGAGTTTGATACTTTCCTGTTTTGTTTTTAACATGCTTGGAGTACCAAAAGCCTTTGTTACATCCTCGCTTCAATTGCTGTAGTGGGAACTAGGAAAGAAAAACGCTTTTATAAAAAATGAAAGAATAGCCCGAGTCTCAGAAATACTAAGCTGAAGTGACTTTTTTCTTTTTTTTCCCCCTTTACCTTGTCAAATTAACATGATTGCATGTTTTACTTCTTATGCTAAAGAGTTTCTGATCTTCAAAGGCAACTTTCAACAAGACATGCTGCTTCAGCCAAGCAGGCTAATATTTTAGAAGCAATATTACCGGTAATAAGAAAGGCAGAGTTATGATAGTTTGCATTAATTTTAATAACTTTTTTTTTGTACAGCAATTGAGTCTAGATGTGAGAAATTAAAGGGAGACACGGTTCTTGGTTTGACTGCAGTGTGTCGTACCTGACGCGTAGCATTATCTCGCGCAGACGTGTAAAAAGGCACGAGAATCCTCGGTGGGTGCCTTGGGGTGGTGCTGGACTGGCTTTTCAGAAAGTCACAGCTCTTGTGGAGGAGGTTAAATGATTCAATGCTACCACAGCTGCTGCTGCTACGTGTTTTTTTGTGCTCGGTGATTTTTTTTTTTTAAATTTTTTAATGTAGTAACTATGTATGTATGGCTTGTGTGTTTGTAGGTGTCTTGCTTATAGTAAATAATTATTCTGAGATTAGTTCACTTCAGATAAGCTTATAATCTTAAGTTAATACTGCTTTGAACATCTTTTTTTTTTCCTTCCATCCTGTCAATCAGTTCTTCCATTACTGGTTAAGTAAGTAATTACATTCCCTGTTGGCATTGTGCTTGCTGAAATGGAGTAAGGTTATAAATGGCAATAATGATATATAATACTTCTGTTGTAAGGTAAGCAGAAAACTTCACCTGGGTTGTGTCTTCCACTTAGGAACACCTTTGCCTAAAACGCAGTCCCCGGGGTTTGCTCGTGTGTGATATGCGGCCCCCGTAAACGCTAACTAAGGCTTTCCGAATTCTTCCTGCTCCGAGTTGACACCAGCTCCACGCTGGCTGCTGAGCAGAGCAGCGTGTCTGCGCTGTGGTTCTTTACAACGGGTGGAAGCTGTAGGGTAATTAAGATGGCAAACCTTGGAGATCTCACATCCCCTCCCTCTTTCCTTGCGAAATCAGCTACAGCATTGAAATGAGACTTGAAAAGCACGCTCTGAAGCCAGAACAAACACCCTGAAATTTTTATCATAATGTTGCTTTTAAAAGTCCTAAATGTCCTCTATTTAAAATGAAATTCCTTTGTATTAACCTGCTTTCATATGCTAGCTTTCACCAGACTGCAGAATTGCCTGATTTGACTTTCTAATGTAACTGTAATGAATCTTCTGGGAAATGGAGCGATTGAATGCATACACTGTGCGACTCCATTGTAAAATATTCTGTCAGATCTGCTGTATTTCTGATTTTATTTTTTTTTTTTAGGGGAGGGGTGTCCCCGTCAGGTATTAAAGCCAAACCCAAATGTATTCTCCAGGGAGCTTCAGGAGCTCAGACACTACAGTGTGTCATATTGCCTTGATTAAATATATTTTCAGCATCACATACGTGAGGACGCTCGCTGGGTGATGGTAGTACAGCTATATTAAATTCAAAGGCGTGTGTATTTGGAGAGAAAAAGAATAAAGATGGAAATTGCTGACAGATAGCGTTGCGGTGGGCAGGAGCAGGCGGGCTGCGCTCTGCCGGCGCACGGAGCAAGGTGAAATATCTGGTGGGCAGATAAAGGCTGATACATCTGTGTGTAATGGCTCATAAAGACACTTCTTCGCTAGACGGTGTTCCGGTGTGAGCGTTATATTCCGCGTTTTCATGTGGCAGCTGGTGGGCTTTTTAAAAGGGTTTTCTGTGATACAAGTGTGGGTTTCTTTTGTAACTGGTGTATCCATAGTGTTTGTAATTGCTGTAAGATAACGCCGTTTTATTTGTGTGAAGGAAATTGAGCACTGGAGTTTAATAATTAAGAATTTATTAGTTAAACCCTCATGTTATAATTAGCCAGATGCTGCTATTTTGAAACGGTTAGCTGCAATTAGTGTTTTTAAATAGGAGGGTCTTGCATTTATTGCTGTATAGGCTTGACTTTGAAGATTTCAGGCTTTAGAACCTCCTGAAGACTGATGTTGAAGGTAAATTTTATTCTAATGAAAGTCAGAAATAAAACTGAAATTTCAGGCATTTCTCTAACGCAGTGTGTGTGTATATGGACTTTCTTTATTGTGCTGGGTTTTTTAAAGATAAGGAAAACCACGGGTGGATTTATTGTTCCATTTTACGTACAGATAATCCAAGCAAACAGGCAGCCATCTGATGGGTATGGACATCTCTAGGTATCTTGGATGAAGAACGTGTGGATTTTTCAAACAAAAATGTTAGTTTTTTGTCATGGGCAAGTATTTTTAATAATGCCAGCTTGAGTGGTGTGATGAAGCATCCGGTGGGCGCTCCTGAGAGAGGATGATTATACTGGAGAGATATCAAACTATGAATCATTTACACTAACCTCTTGTGAAGCACAGCTTGCATTTTTAATGACGGATGATTGCATTTCATAAACAGACCTTTAAAAATTAAAATAATATTGATCCTCTTTCACTTAGCTCTATTAAAACGGTGAGCTATATATCTCCTTCTAATAGCTGCAGGACAGATTACTTTAAAAAATACACCAAAGCGGGCGCAAAATTCGAACCAGAGGGTATATTTTTGTGTTAAGATGCCACCTTGTTCTGCAGCTGTACTCACACAGTGCCCGACTTGTGAACAGAAAGACTGAAAAATATTCCACACGCCATATGTGAAAGGGAGGGGGGGGGAATTACACGTGTCGTACTCAGCTCTGCACCCAGCAGCCATTCCTTGTGGACTTTTATTTCAGGTCTGAAATGCCCCTTATTTGTGCTCTTTAGAGTCTTCTCCTAAGGAAAGCCGTACCCAAATACTCTTGTGTATTGTATCACCTTCTTAGGTATTATATCACCTTTTAAAGTGATATATCACCTTTTAAGGTGATACATGTAGTCCTGCTATTTTTGGTTCCTGTATCTTTGGGCTTCCAGTGTCTTCAGGACGGCTGCTGCAACAGGTCGAGGTGAGCAGCGTGATCCTTGCTCAGCTGCTGCGTGCCGCTCTCTCCTGAACCTGCTCAGTATCCTCACCCCGGCTGTGCTGTTACTGTAGTTTCTGGGTCACCAAATTCCCTGGGGGCAGGAGAAGCAAGTAAGCAGGTGGAGTGAGAAAGATGCTACTAGGCTGTCCTTAAATTCTGCCGCTTGCTTGGGCTCGCGCTGCAGCGGAGCTGTGGGATGCCGGGGAAGATCTTCGTGGTGCGCGCGTGTGTGTGTGCGCCGTCTGCGTACCCCTCAGCTTCCCGTGGTCTGTGCCTTTTGATTCTTCGGGGCTTCGTCCAGGTTGGTCAGCTTTTTTAGTCAAATCTTCCTTGTAAATTAAGATGAAACTAATACTTGCATAATACTGGCACTATTGCGGAACAATCGAAGTTGGAGAAGTCCAGGTTCTCTGTTTCTGAAGAGGGAGTGCAGTTGGATCCTGGCAGGGAGCAGGTTTAATACATTGGCAGTGGGTGTTGAGATGGAAGCCTTTTGTATGATAAATAGTCTCTTGAATTTCCTTTAATTATGTACACGTGTGGCCCAAAGTTATTTTAAGGCCCTGGGTTGAGCTGTTACACTCTGAAAACTGAAGAGTAAACAGAAGCAGCAGCCACTGTTGTGGTGGCTCTTCAGAGGAGACTATTAGATTATTCTAAGTGATTTTCAATGTGGAAACACAAGAAATAGGGACATTTCCTTCACCGTTGTGATTATTGCATGATTATTATTAAATGTATTTCATTATGTTACTGGTTCTCTACATTACAAAATAGAGAAGTATCATACAATTTAGATCTGGTTCTTGAAAAGGCTGTACTTAGGGAAAAAAAATTACGTGGACCACAAAGTTGTTGGTTGTTTCAAAGGTGGCTTGTGGAAATCCTGTTCTCAGAGCAGTGGTTGGTGTAGGTACTAAATCTTCGCATCTGCACGTATGTCTGTGGTGTCGGAGGGGAGGGGGTCGTGTTAACTTTAAAAAGCAGTTGGTATGTTGTAAGTTGAATACAGATGAGTGCAAAGCAGGTTCTCAAGCTTTGGAGGATGCTGTAATTTCTGTATTTTCCTGTAGATAACCTTTTTCTTTTGTCAGTAGGGTCGGGCAATTGAAATAGACTGATGTTGCATAGAAATATGTTCTGTGGTAGTTGGTGTTTTCCACTCCTCTCTTTTCCCTCTCTGGTTTCCTTCCATAGAAAATTTAATTCCTTGAATCCACCGGAGTAGACTGACTTGGATCTTCCTGTCTCTAAAACAAGTTATACACAAATCAGCCTTTTGTCAGGGCGTTTGAAAAACACTGTCTACGTTTGGAGTCAAAGGCTTTAAAACCTGTGCGTGTCACTTCTCCAGCACCGAGGATTTATTCCACGCGTTCCTGTGTGGCGAGCTTGCGTGCTGCGTTTATCTCCGGATGAAATTTTTTCTGCCGGTCGTTGCCATTTTGCATTCTGGTTTTGTAATCATCTTTTGTGAAATGGCTTTATTGTTCGCTGATCAGGTGTATCCCGACATAAATAAAACATTGGCAGTAATTGGCTGTGACAGATTTGCAGCGCTCCCTCCTCTCTCCGGCGTGTGCAGCCTCTGACAGTTACAGACGGCGTCCCCAGCACCCGGTGCTCGCGCAGCAGAGTCCCCGGGGTAATTGGCTTTGACGGCTCCTGGTTGCTGCAATAATACTGATCCATGAGCTTGTGTGAGCTGCATAATGCCTCGAGGATTTTGTACCCATCAATACGTCCTCGGCTCGAACCTTTTTTCTTCCATGCTTTTTTTCTTGGTGGGTTATTAAAAGAAACGCTTGCTACGTTTGCTCTGTGTTTGGTATCTCCACAACCTCGGCTGTCACGGTAGATGAAAACACCATCCTGCAATTCGGCGCGGAACGCTCCCGTGTGTCTGCAGCTGATACAAAGAAAATTCCTCCCGCAGTTGGTTGAAGGCACTTGCAGTTCAAATCTCTTATTTATGGAGGGCCATTGATGGTTTACAATTATCAAATCTCTTATTTATGGAGGGCCATTGATGGTTCACAATTATCTGTGGTGAAATGTGCCAGCCTGTTGGCGAGAGCACAACTGCTTTTGTTTGCAAACCTTAAGCTGTGAGACAAACCCGAAAATGGGAAAAGGGAGGGGCGTACCTGCGGAGCGAGGACCAGCAGTTTGTTGGGTTTAACCACAGCTGAAGGCACGCTAACTTGTTTGCTACCCAAAGTAGTAACTCCCATCACTTTTACAGGGCTTGGTGAAAAAAAAATATAAAAAAATCATCTGGTAGTTGGTGGTATTGATCACACTTGATGTGATTAGCACGTTCTGAGAAATGTGAATTGCAGCAAATCCACCTTGGTTGGATCCTAATCAACTGGAACACCAAAGCTGGCCCATAGAACTGAAATGCCTTAAAACCAGTTCTTAAAACAGGATTAATATTTTTTTCTTATTGAGAGTTACTGTTTGCTCATTAAATAAGCAGAATTTTTGTGGATGGAGCGTTGGCCAGAGTGATTTACTATCTCGGCAGTCATTGGGATTGTTTGGGGGAAGGCGGTTTGGATAAATAACCCTGTATAATTCTGTTCTCTGCTAATTTTAAGGCTGTTTAGGGAACTGGTTCTAAAGACTTCCAGCAGCAGTTCAGGAAACACTGTGGGTCAGACCAAGGCTACAGGGGCTGAGAAGGACTTGCTCTGGAAATGGATACTTCTGGTTGCTTAAAATAAAATACTCTTGGCACGCGTCAAACCAAGATGCACCTGTAGTGGAATCTGGACGAGTAATGCGTCTTGAGGAATGACAGTGACTCAGGGAAAGGCCAGAGATTTCTTTTGGTTGTGTTTCAGTGCCAGCCTCTAACTCACTAGATTTACTTTTTTGACTGCGATAATTCGAATGTGGTTGATGGGTGTGTAGCTGTGCAATACTGGTGTGTTTTGCTGTCTTCTGGGGAAATATCAGGTAACTCATAGTGAGTTCTTCTGCATATTTATTTTTAGAAAGAAAACACTTCCCAGAGAAACAAACCCTCTGATTTAATTATCAATATGGGGAGGTCTGGCAAAATTTTAAGTTCCTCGTTTCATGGTCTCAGCTGTGTCTCGATACTGAAAATAAAAGTTGTCTGTTTAATTACATGCTGCAGAGAGGAAGTTTATGATCAGCGCCTGGCTGGCTGTTTGCTTTTGAGTTCCAGTTTTCCGTGACAACAAAAAAATGCTTCCTACTTAGCTGGTGTTTTACGAGTTTGTTTTTATAACTATTTTTGTGTCTTGAATCTTTAAGCAAAATCCTGAAGCAAGATGTTCTTCATTGTGTGGTCTTTCTGTTGGTGTTTTGAAGGAAAAGGTACTGGATTGTCCCTTCTTCTCACCAGAGAAGGACCAAATGCTCATGCTTTGATTTTCAGTGAAACCTTAATTTGAAAATACAATATTTAGAACTACCTATCTGCTTTGGTGGTGTGGTATTGATATCACCCCCTGCCAAGAACAAAACCCATGGAATTTAATGTTTTCAAATACGCCCAGCAAAATCTTGGGAATCGCAAATAGCAAAAAGCAATTGCAGGCTAATCGATAAATGTAATTACATATATATTCGACTAAAACTGGGTTCTGCAACATTAACAACCTAATTACAAAGTGCATTATTATTGTAAACCTAGCAAAAAATACTTTGCTGATAGATGGAGCTGCTATTTCACACCCTGTTCTACAGAAACTAGTTTTAGTAGCTGCTGTATGAACAAGTGAAGTGTTCTGATTTGTGTCCAGATGAAGGTTCCTCTGGAAGCTTATTGCAAAATCGTTTGCAAAACTTAAAGATGACTTTAGGTCTTACAGCTTTAGACTCTTGCATACAAGTTTGGCTCACGACGAGGTGTTTAAAGTCTGAGTTCTTTTGGTCTTAGATGTCCTTTGGGAATGTTGACTCTGTTTAGGAGGAAGAAGTTTTGCCTCGCATGTATCTTCTCACTCTTGTCCTTCCACTCCTAGTTTAGATCTCTTCCTTTCACCAGTGTAGTACTGTGAGTTTCAGTGCGTATTAGTTCAACAGCTGACCCTGCCTAGGTGATTTTTTTCAAAGCTATTTCTAAGCTCTTCTTTATTGGCTTAGCTAAACCCCTTGGCTTGGAATTTAAATTTCAACAGGAGCGGCAGCTGCATATTGGCATGGCCCGAAGCCCTTTTTGTGTAAGGACTGCATGCAGTGGATGTAGAAGAATGGTGACCGGGATGTACCAGTTCTGTCTTGTGGTGTTTGGTTTGTTTTTTGAGGAGTGGGTAGCAGACTTCAGAAGTGCCCATGGGAGCCTGAAACAAGTGGTGAGGGGCGGTGGGAGCTGATCTGCGTGGTATCTGCACAGAAGAGCATCAAGGTGGAAGATTGTCACGCTGACCGTCTCTCTCGCATTAATATTGGTTAGAATAACTGTCAGTAAAGGTCACAGTCTTGCTGATCCAATGTGAAAGCTACACAATCTTGTTAGCAGATACTGTACCGCACGGAAGAGGATTACGTAGCTGTAATAGTTCATAGTGTATCTTTGTAGTGCTCTCTAAAGGAGATTGATTTCTTTCCAGGTGTATAAATGATAAAATACAAAACTTGAGGTAACTTATTTTTTTAATAAAAGATACCCTTCGTGTAATACTTCAGAAGTGCTCTCCTGAATAACCTCGTAATGATCTACAAGCTTGCCCTGACTTAAGAAGATTAAGGAATTAATGTCAAATTACAGACATAACTGCAAATAGTATTTACTGTGTTCAGCATGAGGGAGAGACAGGCAGTTGACAAACATTAAATCTATTTTTAAGATTCTTTTTTCTTAAAGGAGGACTCAAGGCTGTTAGGATAATTTGGTGCTGGTAGGTTGTGATTAGTGATACTGGTCCGGTCTGGGAGAATTTGGCGAAGGATGCGGGCAGGTCTGCCCAGAAGCTGAAGGTGTCAGTTGAGCTCTACGTCAGCAAGGTCTAGAAAGGTAACAGGTTTGCAATCGAAGTGTGCGTGTGCAGTGGGTTAGATTTGGTGTTAGATAATGATAAAATGCTTAAGAAGATTGTCTGTGTTGCATAATGGTAATGGAATTCTGGTTGGATAAACGCGTTAATGTAGAGGAGGGAGAAAACGCACAGACTTGAGCTGTGGGGGGTGTAAACGTTGCTGCTGAAAGCCCACGGCGTAATTTCCGAGCATCTTGTTAAATCAGTGTGGCTAGTTAAAAATAACACGGAGTAAGTTTGAGTTTTCCTGGCTGTAAATGGCTTACCTTAATCTTTCTGTTTTGGTTAAGTGAAAGGGAAATGAGGTCTGAGGAAATGCTTTTGAGCAAGAGATGGGAAAGCTCCCAAGACTCCTGATGTCGGTTGAATTGCAGGTGGTGTTTTTATGTGTGCACAGCAGTGGTGGTTCTACAGAAAGAATGGTTTATGCTAAAAAAATGGCCAGGCTATTGATCCTTTTGAAAAAGGAATCTGTGTTGAGAGGGGTAGTAAAGATTTGAAGCTATCAAAGGCTCTAGATTAGTCTTTCAGCAGATGCCATTTTTAGCTACTGTTCTCAAGTATCTGTTAATTTTGATGTTCAAAGGTAAACACAAATCTACAAAGGTAGAGCTTAAAACTCAAATTGCTTCTTGCACTGACAACTGTTAGAAAACTGTGATCTTTGTACGTGTAAAAGTATAGAGCTGTGAACGGGAAGTCTAGGGGATATGTTAGCTGTAGATGACACTTTATTTAGACCTTAAAAGCTGTGATTTTACAGCTTTTGTGGCTCAAACCCCAGAATCTTGCAAATGATGTTATTAATGCAGCAATGTTTTAGATAGTTTGGCACTTATTTCCATCAGGATATCACTAAAGATGACATTCAGAATGATTCTGTTTAAGGCTTGGGAACCTAATTCTAACCGGCGTACGGAAACTGCTTTTACTGTACGTGACGCTCAGCCACACAGACCTGTGTTTCTGTTTTGTAAAAAGGCATGTAAGTACTTTCCATTTTGATATATTAATCAAAACCAAGACAAAACCCAAATGACATACAGAGTTTTCAAGGAAGACACGGCTTAATCTTTATATTCCACTGAATGTGCAGGAATCTGAGTGGGATTTTTTGCAGTCTAAGTAGCCTACCCTGGTTTTCTTCGCTATGAAATAGCTCTTGTGGCTGCGAAGTTGAGTTTTTGACTTGGATTTGTTAAGCCATTGAACGAGCAGCCATTACTTTGAACGATTTTCTTGGAACAAGTGTCTCTATGGAAGATGGGTTGTGATGGAAGCTTCTTATATCCTCTCTGTAGGCTGGTGTTTCTGCCTGGTCGTACTGCAGAAAACTTTTCTGACTTCCCCCCTACAAATCCTTATTTTCCTGGCAATGTCTTAGTGTGTTGGAGACACAAATAATTATATTCTGTCTCCTTGGATTTATGTTGGGCTTGTTTAAAAGTAAAACCTGCTTTTGTTTTAACTCCTCATTTCCCCTATGCTTTACTTTAATGGTTATTTGAGGATAGCCCTGAATTCTTTTGGCCCTCAGAGTTCCTGCAGTTACTGCCCGTGTCCAAAAGTAGGGTCCTGGAGATCTTTTTTGAATCCCCTTAGATGAAGGATGAATATCCTCTTCAAGAAAGATTAGAAGGATAATCATAGATTTTGTGAAAGAGAAGATACGTCTCCAGTATCGAGAGATGTTCAGGAGCGTGACCTTGTACATTCACTTGCTTTTCTGTGCTGGAAAGTGTCCTCAGACTGGAGAATGAACATGGGGAGTGGTGAAAGAAACACCTTCCTCCTCCTCCTTTGGTTAGAAGCTTAGATTGCCGTCACGGCTCGCTGGAGAACCCTTGCACTGTGTCAGCGTGTTCCCTGTTCTCAGTCAGAAGTTGCAAGTCTGCTTCATCTGGAGGGTGAAAACAAAAGGACATCATGGAGTTCTGCAGTCTGGTTTTCCTCTGGTTGTTTTGTTCTCTTTTTTTCCCCCCTCAGATCTCAGATTTGCATGAAATGAATCACTAATAATTGAATTGATTAACAGTTAGGTGCTCTTTGCAGAGCTCCTTTCTTGTGCCAGTGTTGATTTTTCTGTACCTGCTTTAAACAAGAAGTTTGTAATCCATGAGCACGAATTTAATGATATATTTCCACATAACTTTCAATCTCAAATGAAGGTAATAGGTCTTTTAATAGTAGTTTGATAACTAAGTGGGTGTTTCATTAACTGAAACGCTGTACCTTAAAATCTCTTGCAAATAATAATTAAAACCTCCAGTTCTTCTGGCTGTAAGGTAATCTTACAGACCTGGCTGGTGTTGAAACAGATCAAAACCAGCTCCTGCAATCCATTTCCAGCCTGACAGAAAGAATCTGAGCGATGTCAGCATCCTTATTCACCCCAGTAGAAAGCTGCGTGTGATGTCTTTGAAAACAAAACTTAGTCTTATTCAACAGGACCTAGTTAAATTCTTCAAAGTGGCAGTTGGTACGTAGGGAAAAAGAGATCAGGATGCCCAGGTCCCTGAGGTTTCAGCTGAGAAGCTGATGTGATGTTAGATGGTGCCGTTTTCTGTGGATTCTTCAGCACTTTTGAAGATCAAAATTAGTATTTTATGACAAAGGATGGAAGGACCTGCATCTTCAAGTTAACTTAAGTGCTAAAAATAGTTGCATTGTCTAGAACTGACTTGTAGTAAATGGAATTCCAAGAGTTTCACTACTTCAGATGGTTAACTTAGTGAAAATAGTAGAGAAGGGGGCATGTGTTGGTGCAGTGGCTTATCCCCAGCTGGCACACAGCTGCTGCCTCCCTCCTGCGAGGTGGGACTGGGGAGAGAATCCGAGGAGTGAAAGTGAGAAAACTTGTGGGATGAGATAAAAACAGTTTAAGTGAAACAAAAGCCTCCTACAAAAGCGGAGCAGAACTAGGAATTCCTTCCCCGCTTCCCACGGGCAGGCGGGTGTTCAGCCATCGCCGGGAAAGCCGGGCTCTGGCACATGAAACGGCGACTTGGGAAGCCAATCTCCATCGCGCCCAACATCCCCCTCTTCCTCCTCCTTCCCCCAGCTTTTTATGCTGAGCACGATGTTTCGTGCTGTGGAATATCCCTTGCACACAGTGCATGGAAATTTAGAAACGAATACATTTATCACCTGCTGTCTGGAAAATGCTGTTGTGTTCACTGTGTCTATTATCAGCTTTTGTGTAAAATACTGCCCGTCTGTAGAAACCTGCAGAAACCGGGGGTCTGATGAATTCTGTAAGTGAAGGGGGGCATTGGTGTTTGATGTCATTAGTGAGGAGCTGACTCTAGAGGGCACTCTGAATCAATATAGCACTGTCCTTCCCCTCCTTTAACATGCCAGGATGACGTTTTCTGTGAAGAAAACCAATACAAGTCACTATGCCTTCCTTCTGGTTTTCTCACCAGCCACATGGCCTCGCAGTATATTGGAAATGGGAACATGGGTTTGGCTCTGCAAGATGCATCTTAATTTGGCACTGGAGGGATTCCTTCACAAGGCTTCCAAAACACCGAGTGCTGACACCCTACCTATTGTGTTCATGCTGACTTAATTCATTTGGATGCTTGAAGTATCTTGTCCGTATTTTATAGAGCACAAATAAAGAACACATAGTTCAAACTTGATGGCATTTTTGTCCTTTCTTGGACAAAAGGCCAAGTACTGCATTTTGGCCTCAATATATTCAAAGAAGCCATGTCTTGACCTGCTGTGGTTTTTAATATTCCATTCTAGCAACCAGTGATAACTGGTAGTAAAACATGTAATAACGTACAAATTCCACACTGAGATTTCATGTGGGGATTTTTTTTTCTGTTGTTTATAACTGTCCCTGTAACAATTTATTCTTTCTCTTACATTTCTATACAGTCTTGCGAGAGTCTGGTTATTGCTGTTCTCAGTCGTGGCTCTTGCTGTTAGAATAAGTTCCTAAATTAAAACCTGAACTCCTTTGAACAAGTATTTTAAAACCTGGAAACACAGCATTGGCAATAATTGCATAGATACAAGGTAGGATCGCCAGTCGCTTAGTTCAGGTAGCTTTTTAATAGATTTTCCTTTGAGCCTGAGAACAGTTTCTCTAATGACTAAAAAATGTCCCTCAGTTGTTAAAGATCTTAACTAAAGCTTTAACTGAAGTTCTCGGTCAGAGAACATTAAAATCTGCAAATGTATCTGTTCAGATTGCTCATCTCTGCGCTGCTCGGTGGCAGGAATGGTACAGTTCTTTTACAGATGGAAGGAAATTCTCAGCTTGATGGCTTGGACTGTGTGGTCGTCCTGGCACATGTAAAATTTGGGAGTGTGATTGTTCAGCCTCCCCTCTTTTGTTGTACTGAACACACTTTGCCTTTTTCCTCTGGAGAAGTAGAACTGTTTCTCCCTGAATATGCATTCAGGTGATGCAAAACTCATAATTTTTACCTCTGACTTGAGTGGTTATGGAGATAGTAATTGTTTCAGCCTGATGGAGATTAAAACTTGTCTCCCATGTCAGTTGTTAAATGTGGGAATAGCTGCAGGCTGTGGAATAAAATATTTGATTTACAGTGCAACTCTGAAAGGCTCTAATGCAAGAACTGTATAGATTTGTTTGCTGTAAAAGCTTCATTTAAGAGGAGAAGCAGCAGCAGCCTGCTCGACCATTTCTGGTTGTGATTTTCTCTTTTAGTAGGCTGAGGCCCAGTGTGGTGATTTGTGTGGCATAATGATGGTAATTCAGAGCTGGAAGATGAGTTGTCTGTAATTTTGAGCCTTTCTCAGTGTTACAGCTTCTTATCAGCAGAGTTAACAGGAGCTGAAGCGTCTGTAATACATGGAGTTTTCCTCCTTCCTCAAGTTAAAGGTTAAAGTTATTACAAGCGTGTCTGTTAGCTTTTGTTAGCCTTGAAGAGGGCTTTGGGCACTTGCACGTTATTGCTGCGGACATATTTTTCTACTTAACGTGGTGAGCAGTTGTTTAATTGGAAAAGCTGTTACTTCTCTTGATCCTGACTACAGCAAAAATCAATGTCTTCTCTGCAGTCTGAACTAATAGGAATCAAACTCATTGAAGGGTGAAAATGGTTTAATCAACAGAGAGCCATCGTAAAGGTTATTAAAAAAACTCCACACCCACAAACAAACCAAACACCCCCCCCCAAGCAGACATGGGGCTGCCTACCTTAAGTTGGACTAATGGAGGGAAGCTGGTTTTAATCTGAAATGGATTTTGTGATATTCTTGGGAGCTATTTGATTTCCAAATCTTTCCTTTTAAACACCACGTCCTACATACACCTTGGGGCTTTGGATGAACTGACAAAAGTGAGGTGTAATGGTGGGTTGGTGGAAGCCGTGAAAGGCACTCTTGGCTACTCATTCCAAGAACTGCATCAGACAGGATTGTCAGGCTTGTTCTTCATCTCGTTCGTCCAGTGAGGTCCACTTGTTTTAAAATACATCTAGTTACCGGTATCCCAAAGTGTAGATTCTGTTGAGAAAGAAGTAGCAAGGGGAAGGACAACGACTTATTTTGTTGCCCTTTCTATTGGAAAGATTTAGGTGGCATTGAGGTTGGAATTGGTGTCTCGTAACCCTGTAAATGGGGTCACGGACTGAGCAGTCGTCACTTACGTGCCTGTAAGGGGAGGCTGCAGAGTTACTTCGTGTTGCTTTCGTGAAATTGCCTTCACTGTTAGTATCTTGATGTGTTTTTACAGCCATGACTTGCGCGTTGGGTATACGAATGTGAACTTGCCTGGGCTACTGCAGGCACGGGGTTTGAAAATTTTCATTCTGGAACCTGAACGACTGGAAGTTACAAGGAGGAACAAAATGGACAACCCGACGTGTGTTCTTTGACTGCTTAATGATGACCGTGTCAGGGAAAGTGAAACTTTAGTGTAACCTTTAAATTACGTTTTTGCCTCTTGATATGCCACCCTTGGCGTGTTCGGGTCCTAAAAAGCAAAGAAGCTGATTTCATTTCATGAGAAAGTTGCCTGCCAAGCTTTAATTCAAGCCTTGTTAATGGATTATTAATGAACTCATTAGGTGTACGTGTATGTTTGTTACTGGAAAAACATTAGCATTAAAATCCAGCCGTTGCTGTCAGTCACCTCGAGACAGCGTGGGCAGCGTGTGGGGAAGGGAGCGAGGGAATAGCTCAGGGACCAGGCAGAGACCACCCCCAGGGTTTTGTGCATCCCATGTCAGGAGACCTGCCAGCGCGTCTGGCTTTTGGTGTGCACCTCTGCACGCCGTGTTCGTTGTTCTTTAGTTCGCGCAGCAATTAGTGGATCGAATTAATGGAGCGGGAACTAGATGTATCAAAGACCTTTATGCTTTATGGTTGTTTTTTTGCCCAGTGCTTTCAGTTGGGCTGTTGTCAGCACTCGAGGGGAAAGCCGAAGACGTAAAATTTGCGATTGCCAAGTCAAGCCTCTTGAATTTGGTGAGGTTCGTAACATTTTTTTTGAGAGTCCGACACTAGATGGCATACTGCGGCTTGGCCACATCACCTGGTCAGAAGCTGCTCATTCTTTCCTCTTGAGCCCTTTTTGTCGAAAGGTTTCTTAGGTTTCTGTGCTGTGGCTTTGAAGCTGTTTGGGTGTTGTCACGTTGGAAACTTGTCTCACATCATCTGAAAGTCGTGTATTCCTTTTCTCCGGGAATGTTTTGCTTTTTGTGTAAATTTAAGGTTGGACGTGCAAATATTTTCTTAAATGAATGTTTATTTTTTGGAATTGTCCCTTTGTGTATGTGTTTAGAGTTAGGTCTTGATTTGCAGGCTGCAGGCAGTTTTTTCATGGAAAGATGTTTAGAATGGGAGGAAATGGTTCTCTGATGTCTTATTCTGCAAGTACTTTCAAGAAACTACATAGATGGCTCTCACATATCCTTATTATGATGTTATTTTGATATTACTTGGTTGCCCAATTCTGATGGGGATTATGTATTTTAAATTTGCCTGTCTTAGTTGGCATGGATTGCTCTGTTTTCTCTCCAGGTAGCAAGAGACCTGGGATGCGTTTTACTTTAAATTCTCTTTCTGCTGGACCATTAAAGGAACACCATCAGGGCAAAATGGGCAGGTTACCAGTATAGCCTCCCTAAAAATACCACGTTAATTTGTATGTTTCTGTAGTAGCCACATGACATAATGAAACCAAGGGCGAACGTAGTTAAGAGTAGCGTGTGTTTTACTTGAGAATTTCGAAGGAGGTTCAGAATATGGTCACGTGAGTGGGGTTTTTAAGCCCTTAGTGTGTTATTATGTTATGTTAAATGCTGATAGGAAAACGTGCATTGTTTTGACAAGTAGCACAGACCCCATTTATGTTAAAATACACAGCAGGATCTGGGTTTTTTTGAGAGTGTTTGATAAGCCTCACTATTGCCACCGCTTCATCTACAGCCTGAGAAATATTGTGAAACTGATTCTGAAAGGCTTTCTTAACTGTTAATTGAGTGATTTTTCTGTATCAAGAATTCTTTTAGTTCACTTAAAGCTTCTGTGTAGGTGGTTGAAGAGTACTGCCTAAGAGATGTTCACACAGCAGCGCATCCCTGTCTGCTGGATAAAGAGATCGAACCGAGTCCAGCGAAGGGGTTGTATAACTTGTGTGCTTTAAGGAGGGGCGCGTTGTACTCTGAGCAGTACAGTTCTGAGTTTATCTCTTCATCAGGTCTTCCAAAATGTAACGAAACCTCGTTTGGAAGGATGGAGAGTATGTTTGAAGTGTATTAGGCTGCAACATGGCCAAGGCAGATACGTCCCGAATGCTTGGTTGCAATTCTTGCCCTGGTGTTCATATTTGATGTAAACCTCTGTTTCTTCCTATGAGGTGGAAGCTGCCTTGTTTGCTTACTCTTAGGAATTTGCGGAGGGAAACGGAGGAGTAAACTGAGGAGCTTTGCGTTATTGCCTGTTGCGGGGAATTCTGGAGGGGTCTGGTGGAGCAATCTCTGAATTAGTTTCCTGCGCTCGGCATCTTCTCCCGTGGTTTTGGGAAGTCAAGAGTTTCTTCCTCGTGTAACTGAGCTGGAGTCATGTGGCTTCAGACTGTTAACATTTTTTCAAGATTATAGTAGAAACTTCCTGTTTTTAGAGCTTATCTCCATGTCTGGAGGGAAAGATTATTATAGGTATGGTCACATCCTGTGGTTATTGTCACTGCAGAAAATTCAATAGACTATTTTTTTTTTAAGCCTTTGAATGAGAAAGTGATTACTATGCTAGAAAAACATGAGCTGTAGTCACATTTCCTCTCTCCACCGTGATTTCAGTAAAAGGCCGTAAATCCCATTAGAAATTGTACGTATCTGTTAGTTCAGTTTCAGCTGAAAAAAAATCTCTTGGTAAAGAATCTTTCTTGTTCTGGGAGGAGGATTGTAAAAGAAGCATTTGGCAGTCATTTCCTTTAGCTGGTGAGTATGAGCACGCTTTGTATTATAATAGTTTAAACATACCGCAAGCTGTTGATAGAGGTATCAAGTTTTCCATTCCCAAAGTCCCTTTTAGTTGAAACTGGAGGGAAGGACAAGCAAACCTCCATTGTTTTACAGTTGCTTTGATAGAGTTGAAAAAGATTCATTTGCTTACTTCTTCCTTCCCTCTTTATTTTTTTTTTAACTTTACTCAGTCCTTCCTTCCCACATTGGATTGTTGAGAGTTTTATTTTGTTTGCCTTTTTATATACAGCTGAGAATGAATGTTTTTATTTTTTCTTAAATCCATTTATTCGCGTTTCATGTATATAATTTTTCTTCCTTTTAAATATGACTTTTTCATACAATTATTTGGACTTTTCAAGTAATACCTTCTAAAATAGTCTGTGTCGCATTGTCATTTAATTCAAGAAGCTGCTGAATAAGTCGATGCCTTGCTGTAAGCACCACAAAATCTGGCAGACGCGACCGGATTTTGGTTTAATATTCTTGGCTTTCAACGTACTGTTCTATAACTTGGAGTTTCCCTGGGCAGAGATTTTCTACAAAAAACACGTATGATTTTAAGTACTGGTTCCTACAGAGAAGAGGAAACAAACCAGAAGAGAAATACTGAAAGAAGCGATTTCTGTGATTAGCAGACATGAACTTTTTTTTTTGCTTAAACCTGTCTTGTGTGGTTTGTTTCCATTTCTGGATGTGAAAGCTGTAGCTGGGTTTCACGTAACTTGTCTCACTACTTGTTCCTTAGTAGCTTGGTTGCAACATCCCAGCTGAGTTTATTACACTTTGTACTTCTGTCCTTACCTATGCACATAAAAACTTTTATTTTCGAGTCCTGCCAAGTAGCAGCCTATTGCCTTTCTGGCTGAATTCTGTCCTTTTTGAGGTGCAGCTGTTCTAGCACATCGATTCTCCTTTTGCATTAAGTTTTAACTGTAAATACAAAACGCTGTCTCCCCCTCTCTGCCTCATGTTTGTTTTTTCTTGGGCTGGTTGGTTGATTTTATTGTTTGGGGTTTTTTGTTTTGGTTTTGTTTCCCCCCCAGCACTTGTAAACTAGATCCTCCTGTGAAATCCTGCCATTTCCCATGTTGGCACGTGAATTGCCCGAGTCTTCGCAGCTCCCTGAGAGGGCAACTGTTGTTGTTTCTTTCCTGCTGTGACAGAGAGCCGCACACATCCAAGATGCTCTGTAAAAATAAAAATTTCTTCCAGAGACGTGTAGGGTGGAGTTAGGCAGGACTTTGCAGCCTTGATCCGCGTTCTTGAGCTGAGCGATGCCCCGACCTCACGGCCAGTAACGGTTTGGCTGCGTCGCAGGTTCTGGAGAGGCTGAGAAGGAATCTGAGGCAACTGGTGCTTTTCCCTCGGAACAATCCAGTGCATTAACAAGCAGGAGGTACCACCAGTGCACAGATCTTGGGATTTCATTTCTTTTTGTTCTCTGGAGGATTTTTGTTTGCGGTTGTGCAGTGCTTCTGAGACTTGTGCATCTTCTATCAGGTGGAGTTTGATCCAAAGGTGCTGCGGAGGTGGCAGAGGAGTTGGTGGCAGCCGTTGGTGACAGTTACAGCCGGGGCAGTGCCTGGAATTGGTGGGGCTAAGGGTGGTTGGAACGAGGTTGAAGTCAGACTTCTCTGGGGTTGGTAGGGTTCTCCTTTTCCCAGACTATTGATGTGATGTCAGATTTTAATAGTGACCTGTAAGGACTTAGAGCTTGACTGGAGGTCTTCTGAACCATAAACCTGAGCATCATGTAAGTACGGAAAAGGAGTCACGCGTGGTAGTGTCAGCAGTTCAGTTTAGCAGGTTCAAGGTTAGATGCTGTGTACGTGGAAGCTGGAGGGGGAAGAACCCTCACCCCAAACAGAAACAACTAACCAAACCAAAAAAAAAGCCCCCAACAAAAAAAGCCAAGCCTCTGAAGATTCATGGCCTGTAAAGGGTACGGGTTCTATTTGGGCCTTGGAGAGAGGCAGGGAAATGGTTGATGCAAATTTCAGCAGTTACTTGCTAAATTGAAATAGTTCCTCATCTGCTGATTTTGAAGAAGTACTGCCTGCTGTGCATGGAAATGTGGTGGAACAGAAGTGGATGGGACTCTGTGCTTAACTCCGTGCAGAGTTCACAGTCTCCTTAGGTCTGGGTTGTGGCATGAAATGGCCTTTTGATTATGTTGAAGCAATAACAACATTGCACTGAATTTCCTCTCAGAGATTACGTTTTAGTAGTGTGGAAAAGCGCCCTTGTATAATTGTGGAGCAAGCCAAATTAGTGCTGTGGCAAGAAGCTGCTTAAAACTCTGCATTTCCTCTTGAGTATTCACATGTGCTCACAGATCTACAAGTGTAGACAAGACTCTGCTTCAAGCAGGTTTGAAGAGATTTGTGTGCAGGTGGTAGAGGACGTCATGTCAAGAGCTGAGTATCACTTGTTCTCAGCTGTGTTTATACTAATAAACCAGTGCATTATCTGCAAAAGGAAGAAAACATCACCTCTAACCTGACCAAAGGTTTTATGTTTAGGGTAGGTAGAGCCTAGATGCTTTGATGTTGAATTGAAAACAAACAGAAATGGGTAACAAATACTCAGTGCTCCCGCTCTGAGCGATTCCGAGGTGACCTTTCCTGCTAGCAGCCCAGCCTCTGCTTCCTCTCCTCTTCTGAGGAACCCTCAGTTGACTGTTGGCCTGGGGAATTCTCTAGATCATTTTCAGCTTAAACTGCTGCTGCTTCGGGCTTTTTGTTTTACTCGAGGGTGTCACTCTGCTTTTGACGGGGAAGATGTGTCCTGACTGTGAAAGGGAAACTTTTGATGGGGACTCGCATTAAGCGACGCACAAGAAAAAACAGTGCTGTGACAAGAATCTGAAGCTGTGAGCTTGTTCTCCACCAACCTACTCCCTTCCTGGCCCCCCTGCCCCACCCACCCAACGCCAAATCCGAGGGGAGAGCGTGATGTATGTGAAGCTCTGAAAACAGTGTTAAGTCCCATTTAAAAATAGGTTCAGCTTAGCAGGGGTTTAATGTGTTACAGTTGTTGTTTGCCTGAGCTGGGAAGTCCTGTTCTATTGGCTTTTAGAAAACACTTGTCATGATCACATCTCTGTGTGTTCTTCAAAGTAAGCGTAATGCTGCTTGTGGTACGATTTGGGCCAGTCAGACAGTGTACTTGAACCTGCTTTTTAAAGAAGTTAACTGGATGAGTTAACTGCATGACTTCAGCGAGCTGCTTGTAAGTGTTTGTGGGACCTCTTTGTCTTGGATATCCCTTAAAAAAAGGCGCTAATTTACCCATTTAATCTGTATGGTCTCATTAAGTCTGTTTACTGTTAGTTTGCGTTTCAAGTGTGCGCATATCTGGTAGACCTGAAATTGCTCCTTTGGAGCAGTTTTTCTAGTGGGTGAAATGTTTATGCACACTTGATGGCTAATTCTGTCGGAAGGAGTGGGGAATGCTGCTGATCGATAGATCTGGTGGCTTGGAGGGAGTGTATCTGTATTTAATATTCTTCCAATTTGTATGTCTGTGTTTAATATTCTTCAAGTACGGTAGGACTCTTGTGTGAAGCTATGAATTATTCCTGTTTGTTATGAGTAGTATGTCTAGAAAGCAGCACATTTTACAGCCCTTTGAAGATACACTGTCTGTCACTTCTCAGTGCTCAATCTTTCATGAGCTCAAGTGCGTAGGTACAGCGTACAAAGCGTTACAGTATTCACTGAAAGCGCTGAAGCCCCAAACCTGCAAGTTAATGGGTGCTTTCCAGTTCTGAGCTGTAAGGGGAGAAGATGTACCGGACTCTGTTCCTACGTGCCTTGGAGCAACGTCAGGAATTGCTGACAGTGAGTCAAAGCTGTGGGGTTTTTCAGATTTCCAGCTTTTGTTGTTTGTTGTCACGACCTTAATGTTTCTTCAGCTAGGTGTTCTATTTAATTATCGTGTTTATAATAAATATCAGCTCCCTTGGCTGCGTGCTTAGGCCTGCAGCAGGCGGAGTGCTTTGCTTGTAACCGCATCCCTTGTCTCAGTTCATTATCTGTTAATGGTACTCGACATGACAGGGTTGTTTTGATAAATGGAGGCTGCCAGGAAAACTGGGCTGGATTTTGCACGCGGTGGGATTGAGCTTTATTTCATTGTGTAACACCAGATAACTAATGCACGCTGGCTGGACCAAACACAGCAACATCTTGTGCGAGGTCTGTTAGCAATTGTTCTAAAGGCCTCGTTCAGTGAATCTCTGCTCAAGCCCCCTCTAAGCCTCATTTTCTACAGTACATTTGCCTCACCCCTTGTGGAAGTGGTTTATGCTTGAGTAGATGTGATGGGGTTTGTGTATGTATAACTCACGGGGCTTTTCCCCCTTTTTTCAGACACGCAGGCTTTTAGTGTTGATATTAAGATGCGCTGCTGTAAGTCTATAATGCTGTGACTAGCAAAGGTGTATTTCATGACCAAGAAGAGATTTTTTTTTTTCATCATTTACAATCAGTCTCCAAAACACGAGATAAAAAGCCCCTATTGCAAAATGGAGCTCGAGGCTGCACTCTGTGTGTTGTTTTTATTTTAGTCTGTGAAATGGGGGCAGATCTCCATATCTCATAGGAAAGCCAATTAGTGAAAGTTCAGTTGTTTCTGATGTCGGTGATTGAATGCTGTAGCAGTTCTGTTCATTCAGGAATCTCCAATATGCTGTAGAAAAACAGATGGGGCTTCAGACGATTTCACTGGCATCCACCACGTTGCTGAATTCTGAGGTTGGTTTGCCTTGGATTTGCAAGACGGTGTCTGAGATGCAAGAATACTCTGCAGTTCTGTTGCTGTTTTCAAACTGCTGGATGCCGTTCTCTGCACTGTTTGAACAACTTTCATCCTAATGGGATAAAAGAAACTCTTGGAGAGAGACTTTTTAGCGAACGTTTCCAATATATGCTGACTTTCAGGATTTGTGGTCCATGCTGGCTGGGTCATCTATCCTACAGGAATAAGGTGGTTTTGAACAAATACCATCAAACGGGATATTTTTCAAATAAATGCGATTTGGCCTGACTTAACTTACTGCTGTAAAGCTTTTTTTTGGAAGTAATTAGAAGATTTAAATACACACTGATTTAAATACACACTGGAGCAGTAAGTTCCTTTCTATGGTTTGCCAGGTGTCAGGCCACGTTTGATTAGAAAATTGAAGTGAGGATAAATGCAATGTGGTTGCTTTGTACTGACACAAGGATTGAATTTCAGCTCTGGCAGGTTTGGAGCTATCACACGGCGACTGGGTTACGCACCTTAATTTGAACCCCTCCTTTCAAAGCTAGGATCCAGTTCAGGAGCTGTTGTACAGTGAATATTGCGGGAGCATCTTCCATTTGTATTGATCATAGCAGCCTTGCAATGTGGCAAGGGCATTAGAATTAATCAGCTGCTTTTAGCTGTGTTGGTGGTTTTAGGGAGCTATTTCTAGAAAGTACAGAATAAATTTTGAACTTTTGGCTCCTGAAGGACTCCTGTGCTATGGTAAAAACCAACCAAACAAAAAAACCCCAAACCACGGTAGAAATATCTGTGGGCAAACAGAGAGAAAATACACAACTACAAATAATTAACATCATCTGGAAAGAATAAGTTAGCAGACAGTGCTTGAGGGTGTTGCTCTAATTAACTGTGTCTGTGAACCTTGGTGGGTTTTTATTTTTATTTTTTTTTAACTTTGTAAAACCAGCTCTGAGAAGGTGTACTCTCGTATTTTATAGGTAAAACACTACTGCGTGGCTAGGAACTGGATTTGCTTGGCCGGGGACAAAGTGTGCGTTGCCCTTAGGTAATGGATTACAGAGCTGGCTTGTTTTGCATGTTATCTGCAAGGGAAATAGCAAAGCTTTGCTCTCAAATTAAGACCAGCAGCTGAAAGGTCACGGTTGTGCCGTTAAAGAACAGGGCGAGACGTTGTGAGATTCGGGCGAACCTGGAACTTGACTGAAGACGCAGCGAGAAACGTTCATTATTTGGGGTGGAAAAAGAAAAATAATTAAAAGGAACATGCTTTGAGCGGATGAATTTCTCTTTCCGATGGGGGCGTGGAAAGGATTTTAACCCGAATATCTCCCTAATTGACCGCCCTGCAACGAAATTCCTCGCTTTAGCGGCGCCTTTGGGATGCGACGCCGGACAAGCATCGCTTTTCTTACCCATCTTAGGCGTGTGGCCATGGGTTCCCTCCCTCCCCCTGCTGTTTTATCTGCATTTTCCCCACCCCCTTGTGTGTTTTGCTCAGCCTGGGCGAGCCGGAGGCATTAACATTCCCGCCTGGGGGAGCCGCTCAGCGCTCCGGGGCGGGGGGGAGGATGCTTCGCCTCCTTCCTATCTCCTCCCGCAGATGCATTTTCTAGCTGACCACGCTATTAAAGAGCCGCCATCAATCACGGAGCTCCCGGTTCCGGAGAGGAGGAGGAGGAGGAGGAGGCGGGCCGGGGGAAGGACGGACCGTGCGGCCCCCGCCGCTTGCACCGGGGGAGCGGCGGCGGCAGCGCCGGGCCGGTGCGTGGGGAACGGGGACGGGGGGGGCGGCTTCCCCGCTGGGTTTTTCTCCTCGGTGCGACCTCCCCCCCGGCCCCGGGAGGCGGCCAGCCGCCTCCCGGGGCCGGGGGGGGGGTGTCGCACCGAGGATGAGGAGGGGGGGGAGGCGGAGGGGCCTCCTTTTGTTCCCCGGCTGCGCCTTCCCGGCCCCCCTCTTCCTCCCCCTTTTACCGGGGGGAGCCCGGTTGGGTTTGGCCGGTAGCTCCGGAGGAGCTCCAGGGGCGGGGGTGGGTGAGGGTACACCCCGCTGGAAGCTCCGGAGCTTTTTTTGGGGGGGTTTTAGGGTCAGTGGATGGAGCAAAACCGGGTCGATGAGGTCATTTGGGAGCTTTTTTTAATGCAAGTTGGGTCTTTAAGGTTGAATAGTTGTTACTTAACACAGAAGACACCTGGATGAGGGGAAAAGCTTGGCTTAAATCCGGTTGTTCCCGTTTTTTTGGCTACACCAGGGTGGTTGTTTTTTTTTTGTGTGGGTTTTTTTTTTCCAGGAAAAGTTGGATCGACTTGGTAAGGGAGCGATAGTTTTTTACCCGGGGTAGGAAGTTCAGAATGCTTGAAGGCTGCCGGGTTTTCTTTCCATAACAAATGCTTTACCTCTCTGTTCTAAATATAAACAGTTAAGCTAAACAGAGTGCTGTGTTTTTTTCTCTAAGCTTTTTTTTTTATTGTTGTAGGGGTTTTTGTTTTAAGTAAATGAGATAAAGAGATAAAGATTGCATTTTCCTTATCCTGAAAGTACTTTTTCACTGCATTTGCTGAAATGGAATGCCTTTGAAGTATTAATTGGTACGGTGTGTGGTGTAACTTTTTCTTTTTTTTTTTTAAAGCGATGTTTAATCTCGTATTCTAAGATAGTGACAGGAGACGTGCTTGGCCACTTTGTTTCCTGAGGAAGAAAACCAGCTCTGCTTTGTTTTGCAATTGGTTTTAGGCTCCTCTTGAGTGCATGTGGCTTTGCACTGCATGGGGCATTGTGTGGCTGGACGGCCTCCTTACAGCCATATGGGGCTGCTTTGATTGTACGTGAATGAAAACGGCGGTTGACAAGGCGATTTAATTTATATATGCACGTATATATTTAAAAAAGAAAACCATTAATGTTAGGCATGAAGCGGAGATAGAAATCTAGTGAAGCGTAGTTTCAGACACTCCACCAGGATGTTTATTCTGGGAACTCAGTTTAAAGTAAACTGGATTTAAAACCCTACAGACGAATGCTATTCCAGTGTCAAGCCGTTAATCTGTAGGCAATTAGTTCCAGACGTGCGACCAACTCTGCATTTTTGTCAGTTTTTGTTCTTACAGGCAGTTGCATTTTTGAATACTTCTGTCTAGTGAGTGTCGCGGGGCAGACGTTTGAGATGCTCAACAGCAAGTTGAGAATTGTGTAGGAGCCGCGTTTTAAAGCTTTTATTTGTTTTTCCAACCCTGCAATTTAGTGGTGTTTAAACTATTTTATAAAGATCTCTGGGACCAGTGAAAGGTGGTTTTGAGTCCAGAGCACTTGAGTGCTTATTGTACTCTGGCAGGCTGGGAGCTTGGCAGGCACTTCTCGAAACGTTATTTGATCTGGCTGCACGATGGAATTGACTACGATTACACAATTTCCACCATTCCCCCCCTCCCGTGGCTGTTTGAAAGTGATGCATCAGCGTGTGGTGTTCAAGAGCGTCTTTTAAGACCTAAACTGCATGTATTCGCTTTAAACACGCTGCCAGAGAAAGGCAGTTAAGGATTTGTCTTGTTTTGCGGTCAGGATTTATGAATTGAGGCAAGGGCTGACGTAATCTATCCTTCCATTTCCTTTGTGTGTGTTTTATACTTGATGGGGCTTTGTTTAACTTAAAATAGCCACGACTGTTTCTTGAACACTTCTCTATCTCGTTTATGCCGTGGCCCTCAGCGTCAGCAGGCAACTTGTTCAACTTGCCTGTGGTTGTGCCTCCTCGAGGAAATGGTTCCTTCCTTTTGTCACTAGGCTTCAGTGAATTGCCTGTATGCTAAGTAGATGAGATTTTAATTTTAATTAACATAATGATGTGTACAGCTGTTCTGTCAGGACGCATCGACTGCCTTTGCAATTTTACTACAGGTTGTAGAGAATCTCTCGGTGCGTGTCTCAACCCCTTTTTGCTTACCTTCGCTTATGTGAAGGTGACAGGATGGGGCTCTTGTTTCCTGGTGGGAGCAGTTGCTCTCTCATCCGTGAGAGAGCTTTGCTTTGATTTGCATGGGGGGGGAAAGAAAATCAGCTCTTTATTATTAAACTAATTCTAAGCCACCTTGTTTTTTGGGTTGGGGGAGCCATGCTACCTATTGTTTTGCTTCAGAGTAGTCAGAAGGAATCGAACCTCCTAATTTTACAGGTGATGTGTGTGTTTGTTGGTTGTCCCCCCCTTGGTGAAAATACCAAGCACAAGTTGGACCTGGGAACTTAGTTATTTGGATTTTTTTCATGTTGTGAGAAGTTCCTTGGATTTAGTCAGTGACTGATGACTAAAAGTGGCCTCAGTAGGTACTTAAATTACAAGACAATATGAAAATGACTGAGCCATAATGGAAGAGTCAATACAATTCAAGCACTTAAGGTTGGGGACTCTTTTAAGTCTGACATAGTAACAGATCCCTGTAGAATTTACTCTTCCAAGCAGTCAAAACATACTGTATTTGCTCCATTTCCTACTGAAATCTAACAAAGGAGTCAAAAATCGTATTTCCCTTTCCTGATAATAAAACTATTCCTTTGAGATTAGAGCTGGGAATGAAATTTTTTTTTTTTTTTCAATATAAGAGTTCCTGCTTATTAGTTGAATGCTCTTAGATAATCTTGTGTGCTGGTTCGTGTGAGAGTGTGTGAGGAAGAACACATCTAACCTGCGTGTTTGCTGTTGGACTACTGTAACGGGCTTAAATTGGAGACCTGGCCTGTGCTCGTAGTTAAGACTGGTTTAAAAGAGTTAAGAGGAGCCCAGGGTTGTTAGATCATTTGGAAGCTGCTTACCCTTTCACAGTGTAATAAAGTAATTATGAATAGTGTATGAAAAGTGGTTGCAGTCTGTTTCAACATTATGACTGCCTGTCTCTAAAAGAAATTGCATTGTCCTCTTTGCGTTGCTCTCAGAATTTGCATATTCAAAGTGTGTTAGATATTTGCCACTTCCAGCTGTAAATGCTAAGTAGCTTTTAAAAAAAAAAAACCCAAATTATCCCATCTGTTTGTACAGGTTTTCTGTTCTTGGCAATATTTCACCTTGGGTCCGTTCTCTTTGCAGTAGTACGCACCGCTGTCGCTGAAGGAGCTTGTAGTACGTCCTGGTCTAAATGGAAGAAATTCTTTGATGAATGGATGTAGTAGTTGCAGCTCAGCAGGGGCTGCTCCAGCTTCATCTGTTGATATTGCTGTGCAGCCCTGATGCAAAAATAGAGCAGCATCACGGCTGTTTCTTTCCAAACAGCACCTTTTCTTAACTCAAAGAATGTATCATCAAATGCTCCAGTGCATGGGAAGTATCAGTGTACGTTTTTTAAGATTTAGAAAAAAGTAAAATTTTAGCCTAACCAGACTCTGTGCCCGAATGAAATCTGTGGCTTTGGTACAATTTTTGACTAAAATATTGTTACCGTGAAAAACAAGTATGGCGATCTCTGAATTATAACTAGGAACTGTTTACCTTGGGACTGTTTGCTTCCCTAGTGCTCCCCTTGGCAGGACCCTCGCTCCTGGAAGGACGGTTTTCCCTGCTCGTGGAGGCAGTTGCTGATGGGCTGGGATTTAGCAGCGTGCCCTGATTTCACGTACCAGCTGGGGGTTCCTTCCTCCCATCAGGGTGGTACCGAGGGCAGACGGGCGCCGGCGGGGTGACCTCCTGCATCGTGCCCCTTCTCTCTGCTGGTGCTTGAGAGCCAGGGGCCGGATTTGGGGGACTGGTTCAAGTTTGCCCCAGAAAGATGCGTGAGCTTCTTGTGGTTGGTGAAAGCAATTCTCGTGGAGTTTTAAAGCGTGGAGTTCAAGTAATATAAATTGGAATGAAGCTAAGGATGTACACACAGAACTTTGTTTGACTAATTTTAAAAAATGCTGACATATAAAGATATATTTTGGCATAAAATTTTATTGAATCCATGCTTTTGGCTGAGCGTGTTTCTTCTGAGGACACGCTGTGGTATCGGAGATGCCAAAGGTAAATATAACTATCCCGTTCTGCCGCATTCTGTGGGAGTTCAGCAGCGGTTTAGCATTTCAGGAGCGTTACAAAATTCCTGCCAGCAAACTCCTTCCTCAACACACATCTCTCAGCTCTTTTTGAATACAGAGAATTGTTGATGGAGGTGAATTTGTAAGTGTTGTTTGTTCCTTTTCTGTGTTCCTACCCCTTTACTAAGGTTCTTAAAGACAGCTGACGCAGCTGAAATACTTGTTGAAAATCTTAAACTGAGCACACGATTCTGCAGGATGTTTTTGGCGTTGCTTTTCTGGGTATCTCGGAGTTCAAGGAATCTTCAGCGAGGCCAGATATGCTTCATAAACATGGCATAGTTTTCTTCCAAACTGACTTTTTTTAATGGGATTTGAATGTTTGAAATGTACCAGTAGCTTGTTTGTTTTGAGTTTACTTCCCTGGAAGTTCTGAAGGGTAGTAACTCATGACAAGTTTTTCACTTTGCTGTTGGGCTGAGAACTTGATAAATATCCTGGATAGGAGTTTATCTGGGTTTTCTTTTTTCTTGGTCCTATCAGTCTGATACTAAAATGCTGTGCACAAACGTTGTTCTGAATAAACAGTAGTTCTGTAACTGTTTAGAAATGTCATTTATACAGAAGTTCCTTCTGATTCGCAGGCCAGATCCTAATTCAGCATTCGTTAAGAACTAGTCAGCAAGTGGTAAACCTCGCCGGAGCTGTGCGTGTCGCCTCCCGGGAGAGGCTGCAGGAGACAACAGGGTAATCCCTGGAGCGTTGGATGGTTTTAATTAGGTCCTGGTTGCTTGGGTAACTGGCACCCGGTGAGTCTTCCTCTGTAGTGTTTCGACAGTAGCTCTGGAGTCGGCTCGGGGTTAGGTTGGCGTTTCAGGGAAGAACTTTGACTCGTCGTCCTTCTGAACTCGGACTTGTTCAGTCGTTGGGTGTTCATGTGCCCGAAATGTTGGAACTTCAGAGCCTGCAAGTGCAGTGGTTGGGAGTTATCTTTTGTTTCAAAGCTCTTACTGATGTCTAAGCTTAAAACTTTGCCTTGGAAATAGTGTTAGCGTGAGACCTGTGAGCTGGCCCTTTTCTCAAAAATAGTGCTTCAAATCTAATGAGGAATTCCCTTGGTTGCTGCCCAGGAGTAGTAATATAGATAGAAAGAAGGTGAATTTTTCTGTTGCCTGTCCTATTACTTACATTTACTATTTTTTAAAAAATAGGAAGCTCACTCACTTCCAGAAAAGCCAACCAGACTTAAGGGAAAAAAAAAAAAAGAAAATAACAGAAGCTTGTATGGTGTGAAGTCGTATTGGATGCCATGGAGCAAATGAGAAATTTAGTTTTCATGTGTGGAATGGGAACTGGTAGAGACGAGTGCGTAGGTGAGTTCCCTGGGCTGTTGGACGTGGTCGAAATCCAGCCTCTGTTCGCCTGCGTGAACTCGCCGGGAACTTCCCCGGGCGGCAGATGGTGGTAGCTGTGGGAACGGAGCAGCTCTGCTATTGTTTCCTCGCTGTGGTTTGCTGGGGTGAAACGAGCTGCTCTGTGGTGGCTGTTCTAGGAAAGGCGGCGTTAAAATAAATGCAGATGAGAACGGCTGCCGCGCTGTAGCGGCGAAAGTTTCTGCTGGGCAGAAAAATACGTAATAAAGGCTCGGAATGCTTGAATTCTCAGTTACTGAATCATAATTGTCTTGTTTAATGCAGCCTGCAGTTGCACACGGTATTCTTGGTAACCACGGCATCCCTGGAGTGTCGTGGCTTTGAAAAAGCAGGTTTGGAAGTGGGCCAGCCTTTAGAAGATCCGGCCTGTGTAAATTTTGATGTTTTATGAATACAATTAAGATAAGCTTATTACAGGCTGCCTTAAATTCAAAAACAAAGGCTAATCCTGGTGTCAGTAGAGAATTCTACCTGTTCTCTCAGGCTTGAGGATGCATGTTGTGCGTGCGTGGGGCTTTGGTGATTGTAGTTCTTCCAGTTGTACCAGGAGAGGTGTGGTAGTTCCTGGTGCTGGAGCAAATGTTACTGCTTACCTGCCTTACAAAGAATAATCTAAAATGACTGTAGACGATGTATTTTTTTGTTCGTTAGTCTGTTCTAATTCATGTTTGTACGGGTTAAGATATCTTCTGAGTTTTTCCTTATTATTTGTTACGAAAAATCTGTGGGATTTGTGTGATTTCTGTCATGTGTAAAAGGTTGAGACATCCAGAAATGGAACATTTCCCAATTACCTCTTTGCCGCCATTTGTTGTCTTGCACATTTGGTCTTAACTGGATGGTGGTATGGGAGTAAGATGGCCCTTTTCTGATTAAAAAGTAGTATTAAAATGTACAACATTACACGTTGAATGAGGGAATCGTGTCATAACATAATGTGGTGATTTAAGCCCTTACTGTTTGAAGAGGCAGAAAGATAAAGTAACACGTTTTGCTGTGATATACCTGCATGCATAAGCAGCGTAGATTTTTTTTTGTGGTTTCATTTTTTTTCCTTGAAGTGGTGCAACTGAAGCTGAGGGCAGGAGGTGGGTGTACGCTTTGTTTCTTGCTGAACCCTATGAGCATAGTCTGGAGACGGGTTTTTGCAGGTCTCCCGGGGTCTCCGTGTGACCTGGGGCAGGCTGGATGTGTTCATGGATGTCTGAAGGACGCCCAGCTCGATTTTGGGGATGTGATATGTTGGAAGTCAAATGCCAATATTGACAGCTTTGGTTTTCTATCCTTTAAGGTCACACACAAGAAATCATGTGATCTCTTGAACCCTCTTTGCAAGCAGCTTGTAAAGTGTTTTGGAATCTTGGGCAAGACTATTTCTATATTTAACTGTTGCAGACAAACTTGTAGTTAAACGGTACACCTCTGCCTCAACACTTTCCGTGCTTGTGCTTTCTTGCATACGGAATGGTGTACGTTTGCTTTTTGAATAATATTCCTGCTCCCTCATAGCAGAACCTGCTCGTGTAGCTGAGGACTAAAGACCAAAGGTCATGCTTCCACTAGTGCGGTTTTACTACTTTAAATACTAACTATTTGTTACTGTTCTCTGCAGATGCAATAAAGGAAGTGAGATGTAATTTAATACACTTCACTTGTTAAGTATTACGAAGAATATGCTGACCATTTGCTGCAGACAGTCCATAATACGAGCCAGAGATCAAGCCTGCATTTCACACATGAATAAGCACACTTAATCTCGTGATTACAACGGGGCTGCTGTGCTGGGAAGGGAGGCTTTGTAGGAGGGAAAACTCTGACGTCTGCTCCGTCATTAACCGAAATAAGCTGCTCCTCAGAGAAAACGAGACCCACGTCTGAAATTCAAGACAGCTTCTCTAGACAGAAATATCATCTGTCTTGATGCTTCTGTAAAACATATTTTAAAACAACGGACGACAAAACCCACGGCCCGTGAGTATCTCCTGCTCGCTCTGCTACCGTCGCACGGTTTTCCCCGCCTTCGTAGGAGGACGCCGAGCAGAATTTCTTTGTTTCTACTCTTGGGGAGTTTTATGGAGCACTGAAGCCGCGTGGTCGTGGTTAGTCTTGTAGACGGTCTCTGCGACTCTCAGGATGCTGCTTTCTTGAGAGAGAAATTGCTTTAATTATAACCACATTTCAGTGGAAATGTCGGGTCAGTCAGCGCATCGCAAGAGCCCACCCTGCAGTTATTCTTCCATTTTGAGTAGCTCAAATACGCAGGCGGTTGTGCGGAGTTAAATAAAGCTGGTAATGTGGCTGGAGACCAGAGGTTTCGCCTTTACTTGCTCAAAGGGGTTTTCCAAAAATAACTGGCTCTGGTTTTCTTTTGGGTGACTTAAATGCAGATATTTTGGAAGCTTTCTCGAAAATGAAAGGATTTTGAGAGGGCAGCTGAGCATTCAACCATTTAAAGATGAAACATTCACTGGAGACAAGCTGTCACACATAGTTGGGTAGTTATTTGTAGGCCTGTTAGAGAAGAGATGGAGGTAGAAAAGTGAAATTCAGAATGTAAAGTTAAAATTAGATGTAAGTGGGTAGAGTTCTAGATGTAGCCGCGTTTGCAGTCGCCTGCACAGCAGCAGTGGTCTCCTTCTAATAAATGCATCCGAGTGAATGTTTTCAGTGTTGAACACAACTCATTTCTGTCTTGAAATAAGGGTCTTCGCTAGAAGGCGTCGGGGTGTGAGGTACTCGTAACTTTTAGTCATGCATTCCTTACAGCTTGGGCTTTCGTAAAGTGGGCGTGTGATTCCATTTCATAGCGTTCTTTAATCTCACCATTAGCCTGGTTGCTACTGGGCACAAAGGATTTCTCTTTATGCTTTGATTTCTTTGTTGGTGTTTCCTGGGTCTGAACTTACAAGGTGTTGGAATGTGTATATTTTACCTAGTGCAGTAGACATATTACAAATTTGTTATTATTTGTTTTTTTGCCACGGGCTTGCCTGTTAAGAAATCCATCTGCATGCCTTCAAGGTTTACCCTTTTGGCTTCCGAAAGTCTGTCGTCTTTTTCTGAAACCTCTGACAGCAAAGGAATTTTTCGTTTTACAATATCTGATGACTCTCCAGGAGAAAGTGTGACTTATTTGTTGGTGTATGGGTGGGCTGGTGGCTGGGCTGTGGCGATGGTGCAGTGGTTGTCACTGCCTTTGGGTTAGGTTCTTCGCCCTAATTTCATTTTTTGTCTCTTACTCGTGTGTTGTCGGCCGAGCGGTTACCCTGCAAATCCCGTTCTGGCTTGGTGTGGCTGCTGGGCGGAAAGCAAAGTGATTGTGCCTGATGAAAGGAGAATCTGCTGTATCTCCTAACAAGTTCTTATTTAACTTTTTTTCCATTTTAAATGTTGTTAAGCAACGTTATAGTGCAGATGTTTTCTTGGCTCCAAATGACATTAAATCCCCTGGGTAATATTTCTTGTTACAACAGCAGCTCTTTAGAGGTCCCTTGGGCCTTTTCTCCCCAACAGCCTTTTAACGTGAGGGAGCTACGATGCATTATGTGGACATTTCAAAAAGTCCCATTTTTTTAATGGCTTTATGGATGGGATGACTGCTTTACATTGCTCAGACCTATACTGTAGCAATCATTTACATTAGCCTGAAAGACTTTAGAGAAAAAGAAGCAAATACGTGGCTCCATATTTAATGTCTGTGGATCATTGTTTGTTCCCACATGTTATGACTATAGCGGCGACTAAAGCCCCTTTTCAAATGACGAGAGGAGTTCTGAGCGTCCCAGTTTGATAGAGTGGATCAACACAGTGGGCTGGGATCTGAATTTTTGTTCTGGAGCCATAGTTCTTCGTCTTCTTTGCTCTTTGGTTTTGAAGCGGTCGCCCAGCCACTACACCCAGAAGCTTCTTGGTACGTGCGGGAGGTGACAGGGCTGGAGGATTTGGAAGGGGCCGTGGGATTTTCTGTGTTGCGGCATCGTAAGCCAGGGCCGAGCTCTTGGGGTGGTGATCCAACTGACAACCTCATGGCAAAATGAACAAGCAGACAGCTCCGATGTCCCTACCGTTTTTTAGATTCCTCACCAAACAGTAGTAGAGAGAATAGAAAATCTAGCGGGTTTATCGGTTAAAATCGGGAAGTCTTATTGGAAGTACAGAGTCAAGACTCTTGACTTTATGTTGCTGCTCGTGAGTAAATGTAGGGGGTCATGATGAATTTCAAATTACATGACTTGATGGAATCCCGTGTATGAAACTGCCTAAACGCAGGTGTTCTCAGAAAGCTTTTCTCGGATCGCTGTTGTGAACAGGGGACGTAAATTGCCTGCCTGTTTTTGGAGGAGGTAGGAGCTGATGTGTTCACCTCAGATATTATCCCTGGTCCTTCAGTCTACTGTGTGGTCAAAGCTGATGTTCTTGTAAAATTTTGTTCTTGGGACTTACTGAACTTATGACCTCTTGCATGTAGGTAGTTGTTCCACCTGCCCAATGCCAATTAAAGTAGTACAAACGAAGTGAAATGTCAGCTCCTCTTAGATGCTTACCACTCCACTCTTTAAATATCCTCACAGTTCCAGGTAAACCTGGCTGCTTCTTGAGGGAAGATTCAAAGATAATTGAAACATTCTTGAGTAAAATGAAAGGAAACACGTTCCTCCTCTAAAAAAGTAACTGAGGATGTGCAGAATAGCCTGTCACGTTCTGTTGATAAAGAAAATATTATTTTTTTTTCCTTGTGAAATCTTGCTTTGCCTGTTTTCTCCCGTTCCTTTAAGTTTTGTAGCATCAACATTGTGTTGAAGAAAGCACTCGCAGTCGTATCTAAGCTGTCGTCCTGCCTGGCTTGTCTGTCAGACAGAGCCTTGACCTGGATTTCAGAATGATGCCACGATCTCCCAAATCAGAGCATTTTGGTGTGAAGGTGGAATGTGCAGTGGGAGAGCACTGATACGTGGAATTATACGGCCTGCAATTTAAAAACTGACAGCTGTGAGCGTAGTTGGTATAAGGCACGGCTCCGAAATATGAGATCTCTTGTTTTTCTTTCCTCAGGTCAGACTGGGTAAATAGCAGGGGGGAAAAAGGGTCGCCGTCTGTCATGGGAAACACCTTGGGTTGTCTGCCTCCATTCAGGGGATGATGGCGGTCCAGCTGTGAGAGATGCTGATGAAGTCGGTGCCTGTCTGTTTCTCGGCACACCGACTTCTTGAACTGTTTGGGGATGATCTGTAGAGAGCAGTTCCAAGTGAACAAACATGCTTTTAATTGCACGCGCTTAGAGAGCTCCCGAGAGCCGTGGGCTGTAAATGTGTAACTGGGAACGACCGTGGCTGGCTGGAGTGGTCCAGGGCTCTATTTGTGTTACAAACTCAGCGAAGGAGCTCAGACAACTGATAAGAGGGGTACAATTTGCTGGAGAGACTCCTAAGAGCTTTTTAAAAGATTTTCAGCAAACTCGCTTCCAGGAGGGTTGCAGGCTGGTCCCGTGAGCACTCAGGACTTGGCGGTGGGAGCCCTGCACACGGGCTCAGCTGTAAAGCTGGCAGGGCCCCAGCTGGCCTGGCACAGTCCTCGGAGGGGAGTCGTGAGGTTGCATGAGAACAGAGCAAGGAAAGGAACTTTTTTTTTTGTACTGAGCAGTACGTTAATGCTGTAGAAAAAAGTTTGTGTGTATGTAGATGTGTGAGAACTTCGGAAGCCAATTTAATCGCTAAATCTTGTAGAAAACTCTCTGAATGAATCCTAAAGTAATCAAGGGCTCACCATATTGGCCTTCATTCACAGATCTCAAAGCCTGACAAATGCTTTTAAGACATCTTAAGGTCTCAACTCCATCCCTGCCAAGCTTTCACTCCTGTTTTTCAGGTGCGGGAGTAGCAACGTTCAACCAGAATTACCCTGAATGCAGCACAACAGGGAGAGCAGCGGTAGTACAGACTGCAGGAATCGCAGTTCTTTTGGCAGCTCTCCACTTCACTACTCTAGAGTAGTCTAGTGGGATGTGACATAAGTCTTGGGTTCTGTTGAAATACAAAATCTAAAGGAACAGAAGGCCCAGGACTCGCGTCTATGAAGTTCTGGTGCTGACAGGCTTGCAGTTCGATGTGTGCTGCCAGACAGGATAATTCCTTGCTGCTGCCTTCAGGACCCGTGTGCTACTGGGGCAAGAATGTTTAGTAAAATCTCACATAAAACTATGTGTAATACTGCCCACATGTAATGATGTAAAGCTCTTGCTGTACTTTTTTCCCCCTGTGCTTCCTGTGCTGGCTTCTCAGTGAATTTGACATCAGTTTGCAGCCCCTGGATGTTTGTTAGGAGGGCTGATAGCTCTGGCTCTCCAGTTTGAGATGACAGATGGATCACGGGGATGGGGAATGTTCCGAGGACTATCCTGCATGAACTCTTAAAATACTTTGTCACTCTGGATGTCTGCAGCTCGCACACTCAACAACGGGTGGAGGATAGGGCAAGAACGTGGGAGAGAGTTGTTTTTAGTCTTTTTTTTGAAACAATGGTTAAGTTTTTGTGCCTCCCTAGGAAGGTTGAGCCCATGCTATTAATGAGCTTTATTGTAGAGGGTGGGATCTTTTGAAGTGTAAGATGTGAAGGAGTTTTGTTTGAAGCAGGCACGTGTATGGTTGAACTATAGGGCCAGTGCTGAGTTTGATACTTGCAGTGGAACAGTTCATTCTGGCTGTTGCAGCTGAGCTTTCCTTTTCCTAATGACCTTTAAGGTTTTCTTAAAGCCATTTTTCGAGCCTTATTGTATGTGGGGGAATCTTTGTGGGCTGTTTTCTTTCTCTTTTTTTCCCCTAAGCTTAATCCCTTGCACTAAAACCAACTTAAAATTTTTCCTTGACATCAAAATTAGAAAAACCCCGTGGAAGGAACTCCAGCAGTTGCAGCACATGCTTCCTTTAATCTGGCATTTATGGAAAACAGTGCCTTTTTCATCTGGCAATATGAGACTAAAAGCTTACAGAAGAATGGACCTGTTGTGTTTATTAAGAGTGGTAACACATGACCAAACAAATCTTGTTAAAAGATTTATCTGTCTGGCTTAAATAAGAAAAAGGAGCTCTTCTCCATATTTTTAGTTACCCTGCGTACTTAGATGCCTCCCGTTGCAGTCTCATAGCATTTCTGTTGGACTTGCTTTCACATTATCTTTAAAACCTGACTCTTTAATGCTAGTTAAGAGGTTTAAGTACTTAATGTGCGAGGAGGTGGTATGTATGCCTTTGGCTGTGATACTCGTTTGGAGATGTGTATAGATCAAAGAGCTGTCGAGCTGCGTGTACCAGGTAGCTGCAGTCTGGCCATTGTAGGAACTCGCTTGTGCAGGTACTCGTGGGACTGGTAGTATCCTGCTCTGCTGACTCGGATGGGAGGATGGGAAGCCTTTTGTGTCTGAACAAGTGATGAGACTAATTGGAACTAGATTTGAGGTTAAATTGTAGGTACTCGATTTCTCATAAGGCACTTGGGCCTTAACTTTTGGTTTTGAGGTTGCATTTGAAAATGCGCGGGCAGATCCGATCGTATTGGTTGTGACATCTTCTGTCCTCTCTGTCTTTGGGAGTGGAACCGAGCGGGGTTTGGCGAGAGTCAGATCTGGTGCCCGGCTGTGGCTAGAGAAGGACTAAGGTGGAGAGGTATGTCCTGTGTCCTCAGCGGTGCCTGGGACCTTTGTGTGTTCCTTTCTGGAGCGGGGCTGCTCTCACGTTGCTCCCAAACAGGCTGAAGGTGCAAGAGGCCGTTTCAGGAGTGCAGGGGCTGGGATGGCGATGCTTTTCTTTCCAACTTCATCTGCGCTGAATTGTTCCTCTTGTACTTCTGGGCAGAGGAGTTGTACTCTGGACTTGTCTCAGGTTGTTGCTGTTTTAAACTGTTCTGAGAAGCTGTTGTGCAATGTTAAACACCTTTTCTTGCATAAAAGTAGTGTTTGCAAGCACTTCATGTGCTTGGGATGTGGTACTAAGTACCCAGATGATACAGGGGCAACTTTTGACTCGGTGAAGCACCTGCTTTCAGACCTTTCTTTACTTGGGATACTTACTGCCGTTGCCTTCATCGTGTCTGGCCCCGACTCCAAAATTAAGGTTCCTGGCTGCTCCCAGAATCCTGCTGTTCTCAGTTTCTTCATTTCTGGAGACCTGAACATTTTAATAGCAATAAGAGCACCTGTATGTGATTTGAATTCGTAGGTATCTGCAGTTTCTGCTGGAAACCCGAGAGCAGACAACTTCAGCGAGTAGCTCTGCAAACAGATTTTTGGCCTGTGTGACAAACAGAAAGCCTTGGAGCGTGATGGCAGCGAAGCTGACATTCTTCCTCGGGTTTTCCAACTTGCATTAAGCAAATAATGGATGGGAGCTACTTTTTTTCACTCCTTCGTATACCAGTCTCAGCCGCTGTCAAGTGAATGTTCCCCTTTTAGCCTCAATGACTTCTTTCTGAGATTAATCTTTAAAAACATCCCCACGGAAGACGCAGTAAAGCAGCCTGAAAGGCAGCCAGTGCTCTTCACCCGGTGGTGCTGTAACTTGAATTCCTTTTCTGTCGTACGGTGACAGACGCAGCTGCTTTGGTGGTGGTTTGGTAGAGCGAGAATGAGGAGCTGCCAGTGAGTAAAATAACTGGAAACTCAAGCTCCAGAGCTTGCCAAAACCACTTAAGTCTTTCAGTGTATTTGCTTCTACTGTCCTAATCCAGATTTAAACATCCGTGTGGTTACTGTATTTGGCAACGTACGTGATGTATTATCCCGGTTTACTTTACAGAACAAAGAAGAAGGCTCGCAATCCTTTTCTAATTTTTGTGATGGTGTTAGTTTTATGGGTTCCGTCTTCATGAGTAATTATGTACAGAATGATCGAAGTGCTTAACCCACCACTACATCTGGAGCTGATGAATAGTGTTGAGTCAGCGGGTGGGTTCTCCCAGTATTCACATTTTGGTCAAGAGGGATTAGGCAGCGTTAGAGCTTTTGAACCTGGAGTTCCTAGTGTGCTCCTGGTCAGGGTGCCTGGTGGTCGATGTGAGAATGTGTGAGATGAAATGCAAAAGCTTCAGTTTCAGTGATGTACAGTTTCAGTTGTAAGAGATTTTTTGCTCGTATGGTTGAAGAGATCTTCCTAAATGCTCTGTGTGTGCTTCTGTTTATTAACTGCTATTTGCTTTTGATTTCTGGTGTTAGTAAGTAAAAAGAAGTGAGGTAACAAGGAGCAATGTTGTGTTTCACTGTAGAGACAAAATATGTCTTGAAATATTTAAAACATGCTTGGATCGTTGCTTAAATAATAAAGATTATTTATCAAATACTTCTCTGAGGCAATAATAACTCGGGATTAATTAGGCAGTGGCTGATAGAACAATTTTTATTTGCCCTTCTGGTAGTCCTGTGTTCCAGCTACACACCTGAGGTCGTGGAAGGGAATCTTCCCTCTGGTTTTGGTTCATCTGTTGGTTGCTGGTTTTGTGTTGTCTGTGCGTGTCCCCCCCAAGTCATGGCGTAACTGCTCCTCAGGTTTTGTGACAGCTTTATTCTTGGAGAGAGAAAAGCAGGCACAGTTTCATGATGATGTTGATTTTTTCAGTCCTGTGATGTTTTTGAAATTCAGTGTGTCTTGCTGTAAAACAGTCTTGGAGGTGTGTGTGTGTGTGAGAGAGAAAGTTGAGTGATGGAGATTTCATCACTTGGCTTTTAATGCCAGTCGAGATTCCCGTGAGATGAAGAGGCTTCCCGTACTGTTCCTAAAAACACTGGGTATGAAATTGCAGTTGTATGGGTTCTCCTGAAACAGGAGTTGAGAGGAGGCTGTCAGTTTTGTACGTTTCGTAGCTGGAAGTTTCATAAATGAACACACTGAGCAAATTGTGGTATATGCAAATTCTTGCACAGCCCTGCAGTAGACTAGATCATTATGAAAATAGCATTTATTTGTTCAATGTTACTCTTTTATGCAGAACTTTGTTGTGCAAAAAAAAAAAGCGAGGGGGGAAGCCTGTAATAATTGGACTTGTGACAAAAACACTGAAGTACTTTGTTTTAATTTAATCTGAGAGAAACAAGGACTTTAATCTGCAGTTGTGTGGAGCGTTCTAGTAAGTCCTGCAGTGTTTGTGCTTGTTCATTACTGGTGAGAACTGGGACTCTGCAGTGTCAGTGGCTCCTCTGCAGCTCCCTGGTGTTCGGAGGCTTCACTTGGGCTTCATGGCAGGCTCTGTAGAGGGATTTTTGTCTCTCTGGAAGATGTCATGAACAGAAATTGGTTTTCCATCGTGATATTGCACAATTCGGACCTTGGCGTAAGCTTAAGAACTGGTGGTAAACCTAAGGGGTAAATGTAAGATGTGAGCAGAGTTCCTGTAAGTCCTCAAAAATTAACGTGCAACCAACATTCAGGTTTTGATAAACAGGAGCGGGTAGTGATAGAACACAACTAAGGTGAGAAGCGAGGGAAAAAGTGATGAAAAAGCCCCCCAGCTTCTTTTGTTTAGGCTTTGGTTCCCCGTGTTCTTGTACCTAACTCAGAAATTGAGTCTTTCAGAACCTGGGCTAGTATATGAGAATCATCAGAAGTGGCTGGATTTTATCCATCCTTGGTCATTGAATACAGTTTTTAGGTGCATCCTGTGGGCTTTGGTTACTGATCTTGGGAACACGCAGAGCTCTCTTGTACCTAGGTTGAGATGCCACTGTAGGTTTTAGATTGCCCTGGGAACGTAATTGGTTTTCATTCAAAATGAATAGATTATTTGCTCTCTAAAGTGCATTTTGTATCAACAACAATAGGAAAAAAACCTTCAAGCTTGCTACTGGGGAATTTCCTAGCCGCTAGAAATTGAAGACATCTCTGAAGTCCCCGCCGACGGTCGCTATCGCCGTCATCCGCGACTTCTCTGGCAACTGACAGGTTCATCGGGGTCTTCTCTACGGGAGTTTTGTTGGATTCCCCTTGTGTGTTATCAGAATGATGGCAGCTGCTGCAAGGAGGAAAGGAAATAGAATCATTTCCTACCTGGATGATTGGTTCATTCAGGAAATGCCCGAGAGATTCGAGCCACAGTCTGACTTGTATCAGCCAAGGCAATTTGTCTCTCTTTGGCTATTTCCGTCGCTGGCAGCAATAGTCAACAGGGACAAGAATACTGTAGCCTGAAACTCGTGTAAGAGTGGAAAAATTTCAAATACACGGGATCACTGACTTCTCAGCTGACTTCTTAAAAATCAAAGTAGTCTTTTTTTTTTCCTTCTCTAATGTGGTTTCAGATGCTCAACACAGGAACGTTCATCCTTCCTAGTTCCCTGACTTCCCGGCTGCAGCGTTCCATGTTGTGGTCTGATTTCAAGTTGGACCAAACTTAGAAATTAATTGTGGGTAAATTCAACTTTATCCTGAATTGGTGAGCTAGGGAAAAAAAATAGCACAACTTACCTGTGTGTGTTGGATGCACCCTTCTTGAAATAGTCTTCTTTGCTGAATATTTACAGAAAAAAAGGATATGAGTCTTGTTCAGCAGTAGCTGCAACTGTTCAGACTGCTGCTAACAGCAAGTCCACTTTTTTAAATCTGAACTTGCATTGGAGGAAAAAAAAAGGTGCAGTTGATGTTAACTGTATTGATTAAATGATCAGGGAAGTAAAAGCTTAAGATTATCTCTTCCCTTCGTATTCCCCAGCAGGAAAATGTGTGTGAAGGTGATAATTGTAAAATCCATCTCCATGTGTTCTGAAGTGCCAAAGGTTTTATTTGTGATATACGGAAAAGCAGAATTTGTGCGCGTGCGCTTGTAACTACCGTGGTTTGGTTTCAATTAATTCCTTCCTGTAATCTGTGGATTACAGGTTAGCTCTGGTTTTGGAAAAGTGGGGTAGGGGGAAGACCTCCCGAGGGATTGCCCCGGAGGTGCAGAGGGCTTTCTCTGCTCGGTACCAGGGCAGCCCTTGCTCCTGGTGTTGAGATGGGAGGCAACACAGCCCTTTGATAAACCTTTTCGTTGGCTTCAAGGAAAGAAAGTTGTAGATTCTTCCTTTCTCGTACTTGTCCCTTCCTGATTTTTTTTATCCCCCCCCACTTGCATGAGGCTTTAGCTTCAGGTATAAAATGGTACATGTTCTCCGGGAGCACTTCCCGTCCAAGTAGTTACCATATTTCTGCAGTGAACAAAAGAATGGTTTTAAAGAATTGAGGACTTTTTGAGGATAGCTTCATTCTACAGACTCTTCATAAGTTATTTCTACAAATACTTCAAAAGACCGCCTTGTATTTTACTGTCTTGTGTAAATTGCTTTAGGATGTGGGGTTTTCTTTGGTTTTAATTCTTATTTTCAGAAACTGAAAGAATTTTGAATATTAACATGGGCTTTTCCCCTCTTTCTCCCCCCCCGCCACCCCTTCAAGAACCTTTTTAAAACGCTGGGGTTGTTGGAGTGGTTGAATTTTTCCTGGATTTGAGTGAGAAATTCAGAAGACTGAAGCCCAGGCTCACTGTCTACCTTTCACGGAGGCCCAGCCGTGAGAGGACAGAAGAAGGCACGTGGCGAATCATGACAGCGGACAAAGAGAAAGACAAAGACAAAGAGAAGGACAGGGATAGAGACCGGGATAAGGAGCGTGACAAGAGGGACAAGGCGAGGGAGAGCGAGAACTCGCGTCCTCGGCGGAGCTGTACCTTGGAAGGAGGCGCCAAGAATTATGCGGAAAGCGACCACAGTGAAGACGAGGACAATGACAACAACAGCGCCACCACGGAGGAGTCCACAAAGAAAAGCAAAAAGAAACCACCCAAGAAGAAGTCCCGATACGAGAGAACAGACAACGGTGAAATAACGTCTTTCATCACGGAGGATGATGTTGTGTACAGGCCCGGAGGTAAGAAATTCTACGTTATGTTTCCTTTGAAAGTAATTGTGCGCCAGAGCTACGCGTTAGCTGGCTGCAGCAGACAGCGCAACGTGCTGTCTGTTAATTTAAATTATGATTGTCCTAAGGGCAGGTTGCCACAGTTCCACTGGAGACAAATATGGGGTATGCATGCAAAAGCTTTTGACTATATCTTGTAACATCTGATTTTGTTGGAATGAATTTAACTCCTGTTTGAAAAAGAGCCACCCTTTTTTCCTTTCTGCTGTATTAATTATCCGTGTATCACGTGGAATCTCTGTCCCTGGGAATTTTGAAACTAAATTGCGTGAAGCTGTGAGCACTTGGCTCCAGCTTTCAAACAAGACCTGATCTGAGCTAGAGATGTGACTGGGGGACATATACAGGTATCTTCCAGCCTTTCTGACGATTTTGTTCTTCAAATCTGATTTCTTTATAGAGCTCCTCCCTATTTTGTTTGTGAAATATGAACGAGGTCTCATACCTGTTACGCCGTTGCTTTCACCCCCTCGTTAACAGCCAGCTAATGGCCGTGCACAGCAGCTTAGCCGCTGCTCAGAACAGGCAGGGTCGGTGTCAGCAAGTGTCTGGGATGTTTTGGGGACCGAAGCAGAAGCTTGCGGTGTGCTCTGGATGTCCTGGACCTGCCTTTTAGTGCCAAGTTCACATAAGGTTTGTAGGGTCTCGCGTAAAGTTTCAAGATCTAACCTGGGGCTGCTGCCAGCTAACCTCTTCCTCAGAACGAAGTTGTGCTTGAAAATTAGATTATTCAGCTGTCATCTTTTTTGAGTAAAAACTTCTGTATTCATATACGCAGCATTTTAAAAGCGTTGATTGCAGGTGTTTGTTCCACCTCAGGAAGTAGTTATGTTTGGCTTTACTGTTCAAAGCACTGGCTTAAGGGCTCTCGTAGTTTTGTATTACTTCCCTGTAAAAAGATCAGTGTGCTGTAGCAGCGCTGCTGGAGCAAAATAGATGGATTCAAACTAAAAACCACAGAAACTAATGAGATAAAACCTTGTCCAATTTTACCGTGAGGTGCTGTATATCTCAGCTACTAAAATCTCCCTGTATGAGCAGAGATGCCAATGGTTTAAATACTCTCTCCAGTTGTAGTTGCTGTAAAGGCTCTAAAATGCTGGTTGTGTGTGTTTGGGCATTACCAGCTGCAGATACGGCTGGGCTGAAATTCTGCTGGGTTTGGAGGTGTCGCATTCCCTCCTTGTCTCCGTGCGAAAGTTTTAGAGGCTGTCGTCACTCGAATCTACCCGTGTTTGTCAGAATAGCTGCTCTATTGAAATGCTTCAGACGTCCTTGGCATGGTTTGTAACGGCATGTTTTTCTCTCGCTCAGGGCTTGTAGCTGAGTTATACTTGTTGCTCGAGCAGTAGGGAGCCTGCGACAGCGTCAGCTTTGGTGGCAATCTTATTTTCGGTGTCAGAGGATGAAAAATAATTTAGAATCTGTTAGCAACAGCTGTTGTGTGGGCCCAGTAGTACAATGCAGTACACCGTCTTTGTTGCAAAAAGGTTTTGCTTAGAATTAAGACAGAAAATCAGTTTGTAATCTCAATTTTAGCCTGTGGCAGGATGGAGAAGTATTAGCGCTTTGTGTGGTGGGAGCAGGGCTTGGGTTGAGGGGTATTTGCGGAGCAGCAGGCGTCAGTGCTGCAGTTACACAGAGTTTGCACCTTTGCCGGGCGATTAACAAAGGAGGGGAGAGAGCCTGGAAATGCTGGTAGTGGGGGGAGAGCTTAGGTGGTTTGTTTGTGCTGTATTTTCCCAGAGTATCCATTCAGAAGAGAAATCTTTCTGTGCAGACTGTCAAGAGCTTCAGTTACGGCCGTACCGTCTCGCTTGCCAGCACTTACCCGCTGGGGGAGATTCTGTTTACGGAGTGAAATTCGAGGTAGAGCCTCAGTCACAGCATCGGCCTGGAGATGTGTCGGAGAACCTGCGCGCAGCAAATGCTCTTTAAGTGCTGGCTGAGTACTCGTAGCCCTTAGTGGCCCTCAGGGAGCTCCCATGGCTGGTGGTGTGGGAGAAACAGCCTTGTCTAAGAAGGCCAGTGCTTCAGCCAGCGTGTTTTGGTGGTGGAGGTTGCAGAACCGCTGATGGGGGAGCAGTTCCTCCTTACCACACTGGTGGGTGTCTGGGAGAGGTTGCGTGGTCTCGTAAAGGGTTTGACAGCCGGTCTGCCCCGTCTCGGGTAAGCAGTGCTGGCCGCAGGCAGCTTGGTTCATCCTGTCTTTATCTGTCTTTCTGCACTGTTTGAAGAAAAGTGGTGAGAGAAAGTGGTTGTGTCTGCTCTGGAGGAGGTTATCTAGTGAAAGAACAAGGAAAGCCATAGAGCTCCTGATAACTGAGGAATTCTATATGTTTTGTAACTTAAAAACCTGCTTATTGAATCTTACATTTGAGTGGTATTCATTAGCATAAGAGATGTACCTTTGCCTTGAAACTCTTGTGTTCAGTTTGCTCTTTTTAAACTTATGTCTCGCCTTGAAAGCTGCAGAGAGCCATGAGAACACACGTTATTGGGCAACTCGTTGTTGGAGGGCCGTGAGCCTAGCTGAAACCTGAGCTGGCTATACTGATTTTAAATTTCACTTAAAACATAATTTAACAGCAGTGAAATCTCGAATACGCTTCCCAGTGTGTAATATATTTGAAAGCAGTTTTGGCGTGTATTACAAAGGAAAATCTTAGCTTCTGTCTTGGCTAGGTTACAGATAGGGAGATGCGTTTGTAGCTAAGGGTACAAATTACGTAAAATTTAAGAGGGATTAAGAGAGGTTAAATTAAGGAGGCTTGCACAGCGAGGTATTAGAAAGATGAAAATTAAAGGTGTGTGCGGAATGGATCGCTGTCTTCAACTTACATCCTTTTAGGCTTTAAGGAAAGGAAATATTTTTCCATTCATTCGGTTCTTTCTCTTAAATACTCTGATATGGATGGATGCGAAAGGTCTGCGTTTTCCGACTACGAAGATCTTGGTTAAAAATGTGATTCGGTGTTTACCCCATTGCTGCATAGTGTTTAATCCAACACTTTAATATGGCTTTTTTTTTCTCTGCTGAGCTCAGCAGCGATGTTTGAGTAATAGCAGATAAATGGTAAATAAATAATCAAAATCACTGGAACTTTTTCAAATGAAAGGTTACACTGTATTGTTCCTATATAAATACTGTTCTTACATAGATATAATGATTGTATGCATAGCTTTAAACCACGTATTAAAATTTATTGAGTGGAGCTTAGACAACACTGTGCAATTAATCTTCTCTACTTTGTTGGAAATCGCACAGGGCTGTCCCTAAAAGCTTGTTGGCCCAGTTCCCCATCTGTCCTCTCAGCTCCACAACCTCCTTCCCATTTCCTTTCAAATGTAATCCGTAGGATCGGGGGGGTGTTGTTTTTTTTCCTATTTTCTCACAGTTCTTAACGTTACTTTTGTCAGATTGACTGTTACAGTTACAAATTAATTTCCATTGAACAGTCTGATTTGCTTAGAGGCTTCCTTAGCTGGAGGTAGTCATAGCATAAGATAAATGCCTCGAGACTGATGGTTGTTTTCCTCCTCCTCTTAAATTCAGTCCGGTTATTTAATGCTGGATTTCCTTCCGTTTCTAGGACAGATTGATTCCCTTCTAGCCTCCCGGCTTCTGCCAAAACGTGGCGCGGTTTGAAAGGGTTGATTTCTTCCCGTGGGGTTTGGGTGCATGTGCAAGAGGGACAGCACCTGGCTCCTAACTGGGTGTGCTCGAAAACCGGTCGCCTTGTTTTGCACGATGTTTTTTGGTTTGTTATTTTTTCTTTTTGCCGTTCCCCTTTTTTTGACTGTCAGACTGTAAGCAAATGCGAGTGCTTTGCTACTCTGCTGTGCAAACCAGGCTTTGTAACTACATCTGTTGTTTGGGTTAGACAATCGGTCTCGCTGTAGGATTTCCTGTGTAGAGGAACGCGCTGAAGCGCCGTCAGTCGAGGGTTTTCACAGTGCCACGCTGCCCCAGACACCGCGGAGTAATAATAGTGGCTTTTGTATAGGCTCTGCTTATTAAGGAATGGTTAAAAGACTGATTCGCCTACTTGTAAGAGGGAGCTACGTGGTGGAAAACAAGTAGTGCTGGCAGTAACTTTAAGTTTCTGACCAGTGTAATGAAAGGTGAAAAAGGTGGTGATGATGCCATTCCAGAGAACTATTTTTCCCCTCCCTGTTCTGGAGGGCAACAACTTGCTTAAAATCTTCCAAGGACCTGAGGTATGGAGGTATTTTTCTTGTGTATCTTCAGCCTGTCCTTGAATATGGAGATTTTCTTTTCATTATCCCAATAAATTGCTCTTATAAAGTAAACGAGGTGAGGTTCCAGAAAAAGTGTACACCAGAAATACCTGCATGAAGGTAATAGCTGGGTTTGTGGATACGTTTGTTGTCCGGTTCCTTTTTGTTCTCTGAACTCCTGCCAACATTTTGTGCCGGAGGAAGCTGTATGGTCCCTGTCCCCTTTCACCCTCGGTCTCTTCAACATGTCAGGAAGGGGAATTATTACATTACAGCCACAGAACTTAATCCTGGGGATATTGTTGCTACTGAGCAGACTGTTGTAATGTCATCATGATGGCACCTTGGGAGCTGGACTGGAAAAACTTTGTTGGGTGAAAGTAAGTGGATTTGGAGCATGAGGAAAACAGATGACTTTGTCACTTGGAGATGAGGACGATATTGTTTGCGCTGCCTACGTAGAAACATTTAAAAGGATCTGCAGGAATTAAAAGGATTTATGAGGATCTGTTTCTACAGTGACATCAGTAGCTGCATAAACAGCACATCAGCAGGAGGACTCACCGGGAGGTAACTCGAGGTGAAATGCTCCTGCAGGGAGGGTGCTGCGCTCCGGGACTTCGTTGTTTTCCAGCAAATGGCTTTGGAAGCGCTTGCATGAGGGCATCTTTGTTCTAGGTGTGCTAAGATCTGTGTGAAGCCGGAGGAAGAAGTGCAGAGTGTTAGATCCGGGAGGTGTGGCTTGACAGGTGCAGGCAAAGAGGCAGAATCAGCTTCGCGTAGATCCTGGAACACCTACCCTAGTATATGAACAAATAGGATCGTGTCTCTGCCACTTGGAGATGTTTCAGCAATCCCTGTTTAGGTCAGCTGCTGGGCTTGTTGGGTTAGTTGTTTTGTTGGGGTTTTTTGAAGTTGAAGGTATGGGAAATCACTATGACTAGAACGAAAGTGAGGTATTGCCACCAGAAAATACAACTTGAGCACTAACTTTTCTGGATTTATAGGTTGCTGCCCCTTTAAAATGTTGTTGGGTTTCTGTCCCCGAGTGCTGCTCAGGAGGCACCGTAACCCCCACGCTGTTACCTGGACAGGCACCAGAGAAGAGAAGAGAGACTGAATTTGCAGGTCGGACGCCCTGGTGTGAAATACTGCGGCTCGGTTGTCACCAGATGTATCAAAGTGAGATCTTACTACTTTTCGCTTCGGTTCGGTCTGTGCTCCTAGAGTACGTGGCCATTTTTCAAAGGCAGCACGTCGTAAGTTACGAAATAGTTTGCCGTGTTCAGCGGCTCGGATCTGCAGCCCGCAGGCGCTGGGTTATTGCACCATCTGTCACAATGAGAAAATAACCAAAGGTGCTGGGTCGTCTTGTGTGCGAATCTGCAGGCTTGGCATCAACGTGTCCCGCGGAGTGTGGCCGGGGGAGTTGCGGTCAGTGGAACCAGAATTACATTCACCTGGCAGCTGCTCGTACTGAGATTTTTCCTAGCTGTCTTCAAATCCGCCATCGATTTGGTTAGCGAGCGGGCAGTAGGACTTCTAGTTTCTAAGCTTTAGTTCTTCCTGGTGTAATTAATGGTTAAATGTTCCCTTTGTTCCAACTGTGCTGAGAGGTTTCGTGTTGTTCTAACCGAGGAAATTGCTGAAACGGTTGTTTTAATCTAGAAACCTCCATCAGCTTTATAAAAATATACATATATAATCAAAACCCAAGCCAAAGTACTTCCTCTGTTTAGTTTGTTACTAAGTGGTGTTGCTGGTGTTTGGGTTGAATGTTGGCGAAACTAAAATGCAGGAACTGGGCGCAGGCTCTGACGGGGATGAGGCTGCGAAGAAGTTGGGGAGGGAAAAGAATTTTGTGCTTGGGAAGAAACGCAGTGAAAGTTTTTTCAGCTGTACTTTTTTAATTTTAGGAGGTCTTTGGCCAGCCTGTTTGCTGTCCATGTTGCAGGGACTGACCGAATCTGTCGTGGAGATGTGTATTTTTGTGTGTGTGTGGAGCCTCTTTGCTCAGAAGCTTCACCTTTGACATGAGCATCTGATGCACTCTGCATTTCCCTCTTCTTTTTGCAAGTGTTACTGTTGTGGTTCTAGGTCGTTGAAATAATCAGGTTATTCAGCGATAGAATTTCAGGGGCTATTGGTAGGAATAACTTCAGGGGTTGGGCTGTTTAATGTGTTTATAGGAGTTCCCTTATTTTTCACACACACATCCCTGTTTTCAGCCTTTCTGCATATGTGGATAGTGGTGAGGGAAACTCATAATAATCTTTTTTTTTTTAGAAGAGGATGTTAGCTTGAAGACTTCCGTTTCAGGGAAAAAAAAATGCAGTCTTTACCTACTCCTCCTTTAGTAATTAAAAGAAATAAGAGACAAGTCCTGGATTTGTAGGTGAGCCTTAGAACGTGTCAGGAGGGTTAACAAAAATGTATGAACGCATTTGAAAGTCCATAAAGGCATCACAGATGGATTTTTCTTTTGAAGTTGATTGAAGTCTGTAGAAACCTGTGTCCACGTGCAGCTGAAACTTGAGTTCTTGTTCTCTGCTATTGGATACAACTGCGTTTTTAATTAATTGTTCTTCTCAGCATTTGAGATTTGGTGAAAAGCGTAGTTTTTAAAGATTGGGTGAGTAGAATTAAGTGCAGAAAGTAATTCAGGCCACATGACAGCGTACGTGGTTAACTCATGTAACTAATTTTCTGTGTACGTGCTGTCGGTGTCAGCAGTGTGCATAAGCCAAAGGGGAGGGGAGAGAAAAAAGATGATGCGCTTACTGAGGTCATATTTACTCCTAAAGGTGGCAGACGTTGCTGTGGGTATGGACAGCTGTTGGTGCTTGCCAGATGGAGCCTTAAGTGCAGATCAGGACTGATCTGGCAAATGGATCCCTCTGGCTTCGTTCGGCCTTTGTGTGTGGAGCAGGCAGAGCAGCGCCGGGGAGGTGACGGGTCCGAGGGGCGGGGGGACAGCCCTTCGCCAGCCTTGGGCTGACAGGTGCATCTTCCTGCTGCCTTTGGTATCACCCGGTGAAACTGTGGTAGTGGTTTCGTAACAGGGGAATTGCACGAGTGGAGAATTTTAGGTGAGACTTTCTCTCTAAGGTTATTGTTAACGCTTTATCTGGGAGTCGTCCCTCTGTTCCGTCGTAGCAGAAGATCGCTGACAAAACGAGATGTGCTACCACTGACTCTGATAATGAAGCGTTCCTAGATTACGTGAGCTCTACAAACACATGCTGTGTACTAAACGAACTTCATAACGTGTTCCCCGAGAAGCTTTTAATGTGAAATAAAAAGACCTTGAAAGCCACAGTGGTTTGGAGCTGTTACAGGATGAATGTGAATATGTGAATGCCTTATCAATGTAATTTTTTTGTATGTGTGACTGCACCAGCTCTAGCTGAGAATTTGTGTTTAACTGCCGTAGGTAACTGTGGAACACAGTGGCGAGCGGTTTTGCAGGCTACTCAGAGGGATTATGTTTGCAGAGGATGGATGTAGAAAGATACCAACCTAAGCAAAAAGTGATGCTCTCTGGGCAATGCAGCAGTTTATGCTTTAACTTCAATCTGGAGATGATTCTGATAAATTGGGGAAGGGAGGGAAATGGAATCTGTCAGAATTTTGATTCTGGGACTAACCTTGGCTGCTTCTCTCTGGAGTACTAAGGAGATCCTAGGATACTTGGATACTAGGGAGAGTATCCCATGAGCTTACTTGATGAGAGTGTCTGTGTTTGCACCACAGCAGGATTTGAGGCAACAGACTGCAGTATTTGAAATAGAGCATTCTGTGAAAATCATCCTTGCTCAAGTTTTCCTCTTCTGAACAAGTGTTTCTGTTTGGGGCTGCAGCACCACCTGGTAAAGCAGGTTACTCTTCCGTTTGTCTAACTGGGAAGCCGAAGCGATGGGCCAGTTGCTAGGGAATTAGTAGTGCTTGCAATTTTTTTTTCCTAGCCGAGGGTTAGAGAACTAAACCCAACCACGTTTTGATGAGGTATTGTAGTGTGTTGCACTTTAATTATCAAAAGGGTAGCTGAGGGAGAGAAGTTAAGCAACCATTTGGTGTTTGTGGTGGGCTTGGGAGTAGAAGAGTTTTCCCTTCCAGGCCCTCTCGGTGCGCTCGTTTTGGCTGCTGGAGCCCAGAGCTGTAATTACGCATGGGCCAATAGAAGAGCCTCTTAAAGCTGTGTAAAAATGCCAGTCTGCACACTGAGCGGGCCAACTGCGTACTGAGCATTTCTTCTTCACCGTTCAAAGGTATCATGAAGCCTGTTCAGCTGATTTCACGTAGCTTCTTCTGTTGGTTTCTTAAGGCTTGGCATTAATGCTTGCGCTTAAGGTTGAGGAAAATATCTGTAGCCATTGTTCCATTGTGTTGTAATTTGCACATTAAGGATTTTTTTTTAATAGGAAAACAAGTTAAGGATATTTTAAAAAATGTAGCACTGTGGTAAGGTTGTGGTGCTGCTTGTCTTTGTGTGTCTTCCACGGTCCTTTAGAAACGAGTGTCCGTGAAGAGCTTTTTGGAACACGCCCAGTTCAGGTTTCAGAGCCTGGTGGTTATGTGGGCATTTGTAAAATGTCAGAGAGAAGCACTGCGAGCAGATGTTGTACCTCCAGCAAAAGCTGGCTGCAACCTTAAAAGATCAGGAAAAACCCCGAATTTTAGATGGCACCGTGCAGTAAAGCTTGTCTGTTGCTGAAGAAGGAGCTCTTAGTCTAACTGGTGGGTTTGGTTGTTTTTTTTAAGTGGCCTGCGCTCTTATTCCCACCCTTCCTCACTTTTCACGCATTTAATTGAAAAAGAAAAACAATTCGAAGGCAGGAGGATACCCTGGTGTGTGTTAGTGACTGAGCACCTACAGTGTCTTGGCTTCCAGTGCAGCCTTTTTTGGTAACACTGCTTTCTCTAAGAAAAGGTTTGCTTTGTATCGAAATTGTTAACAAAGTATGTCTGAATGCCTTGCAAGAACAACTGGATACTGTTGTGGACATGCATGAAAAGTGCAGAAAAATAATTGGTGTGGGAAATCGTGTAGCTGGGTGCCTGAGCTGCAGAACAGTTGCTTTTATGAAATCGGGAACTGCAGACTACAATTAGCTGTCATTAATTTTGTTGAATAGAAATATGTTCCATTTATTGTACAATCAGGAGCCAGGCTTGAATGAGTTTAAATAGATGAAATCTAAATTATACTGACAGTCCATTAAACAGCAGCAAAACCCCTTAAAGAAAATGGATTCACTATGATACCAGTTTATAATAAAATCATTTGCCAAATAAGAACTAGAGTCCAGGCATGGGGAATACTCCTGCGAGTTTCAAATGAAGGCAGTAAATTGGTTGAACCATTTATTGCGGAGCGGGGCTCTAGCCCATTGTTTTCTGACAAGGAGCCAGCAGCGCTGCTTGAAATCTGCTCAGCGGGAAGTGGCACGGAAGGATCAGAGGAGCAATTTGTTTGTTGTCAGCCATATGGGGGGGAGAGAGGCGCCTCCGCAGCTCCCTACCTGTCACTGCCGATATTTTTCTAGCTGAAACCATGTGCTTGTCGTTCCCGGCGCTTTCCTCCCCGTGTCTCTACGTTTGTTACTAAACCCTCGTGCCGAACGGGTTGCTGTGCCTCGAGGTCCGGTTCCGTTGCCGACCGTTGCTTTCGAGGGCTTGGCAGCTTTCCCGAGCCCGCGATACCGGCGAATTCACATTTCGACGTTTAGAACTCGTTGGACGTTGCAGATATTTTTCTGGTCCTTTGAAAGGCGCCACTTGGTTATTAATGATCTGTAACTGCTAATATTGTGCTAATATTGTGTTTAACCGTGCTGGGTGGTGGTGGTGAAGGATTGTGGCGTTTAACTCGGAGTGCGGAGACACTGGAATGAAGAAGACCCCCTGCTTGGGGCTCCCCCTGGTTTTGGCTGTTTCCAGAGAACAACTCAGTACTGCCTGATCACGCATCTTACTGGTTGGCAGACACCAGATTGGAGGAATGTCAATATCCTTTAATGCTGGGATGTAGATATCCTCGAGTTATTTGCTTATCCCACCACTATTATTCGTGATATGTACATACATACACATGTGCAAAGAGTGCCTCCCTCCCCTCTTACAGACTCCATAAAGTCTGTAAATAAGATTCTCTGTCTCCCAAAGAATTGGGGTCTATCTCAGTAAACAGTCGGATTTCTTATCTTTATATATATACTTATATATATATTTTTTAAAATCCAGGATGGTTCTGATGAAACAAGGTGTTTCAGAGGGCTTGCCTGGACGCTGTTTATTCCACGGATTCGCAGATCCATCCTGCATCCCATTCTGCTGTGGTGCAGCCTTAGACTTACTGAGAATGTTGGGATAAGTTCTGTGGCTGTATTAAATTAGAAGGGGATGTGAAGCAGGAGAGTTTCCCTTTGCTGCAGGGCTGAGCGTACCTGAGGTGTGGTTTTTAGCGCCCGGATTGAGCGGTTGAGCACAGAGCAGGTGTTTCTGCTGGTTGCATGAGTTTGATTCATCTGGTTGGTGGTGACAATGCAGGAGTTGCTGTGGGAGCTGTTCGAACTCTGTGAGCTCCCTGAAGTTCTACCTAAATTAAGAGTGGTTTAGGTTTTTTTTTCTTACACATCTGGCATCTCATTGTTCAGAACCTCTAGCACAGAATACGTGAAGCAAAGCAAAATGAGGTGAAGAATGTGTAATCCAGTAAAACACTGGGATGTCAGATCTGGAAATGCGTGTGTGTTGGAACTCCGGTTCCTTTACAGCTACGGCTGAGAGGGGATTGATAATGGCTTTCCAGGAATATCTGCCCTGCGGAAGGGCAGGGCTACGCAGGGAGCCTGAGGCTTTGTTTCTTGGGTGGTGCAAGTGTTGACTCATTAGGTAAAAGGACTCTAGATGTGAAGATGGTCACTATGTGAACCGCAGTTTTTAAGCTGATAAAGGTTAAAGTGTTCAGGAAAGAGAGGTGATTCCCCCTCCCAAAAGATCTTTAAGGCCACGTATCGAAGCTCTAATTTTAAAAGCAGCTTTTTACGTGGGAATATTAATGTAACCCTTCAGAACTAGGGCACATCTGGTGAATTTCACAAGCCCAAAGGCATAATGACTCTGTACCATGTGTCGTAGAAATACTTCATCTCCAGTGGGACATTTTACACGAAATAGGAAAGTAAGCAAAGGCACTCGTGGCTGGAGAGAGGCAGTGAATCCCACTGACTGTGCGGGGAACTTCACATTTCTTTACTCTTTGTAGTGGCAGATGTTATGGCAAGCTCCTTTAGGTTTGGTTTGGTTTGTTTTTTTTCCTGTTGGAGAGTTTGCTGAGTTTCTTTCTAGGCTACTAGATGTTGAAATAATGGACCCAAATTTATTTCACGTGTCTGAAGGGAGACTTGCGTCCGAGTTCGTTTTATTTTAGGCTGACAGTTGCAGGCATCAGACTTCCATTTGATCTGAAGAGAGTACTCCTCACTCATTTTGCATAAACTTGCTGATCAGTAAAACAATTCAGAGTCAAGTAAACTTGTCTGTGTGAAGAGTATTTTGTGATTCTGAGTGTTTTAGCTGGTTCTTTATGTCAAACGGGGCATCTTTTATACTTGGCACAAAGTGTCAGTAGATGCTTGGACACAAAATAGCCCAAGTAATGGTGATGAGAGTTGACTGACGTTGTGTCAGTCTATGCACGAGTTCTCTGCAGCCATATAGAGCTAAAAATGTTCCAGAAGTATGCGACCAGCGGGAAAAAAAGGTGCCATAGCACGTTCCAGTGTGCGAAGGGTAAGGATGCCCTTTTCTGTTAAGCGTTCTGAGGAAGCAATTGCTCTTTATGGTGGGTTTTGAGTGGCTGATACGAATGCGTCCAGAAAGGCACCTCCTTGGCATTTGTCCAGTTTCTGGGGTGGGTGACACTGCTCTGCGCCTGGATTCACTTGTTTTCTTATCTGTACGGCCTCTGTTGCTTTGGAGACATCTTCGCTGGATGTCACCTTAGTTTGAAATCCTGGCGGGCAGCCAGGACAGAGAGTCAACGCGTTTGCTTCTACCCAGAGTCGATGCCAGATTCTCTTACTTGTGCGTCGGACGGTTCAGAGGGCTGCTTAGCTGGTTACTGCGTGCGCTGTCTGATAACCCTCTGAACACGAGGCTTGCGGAGTCGAGATATCGAGAGCAAATTCTTGTGGTGTTTTCTGTATCGGCAATTTTGTATACGTGTTCTCTAGTGAATCTTGAAAAAACTTCTGCGAGTGGGTGGTGGAGCATCGTGTCAATGGACGATTCCCCTGGGACTTTGAGGAGCTGGTTTGAGGGGGTGGAGGCTGTCTAGGCGGAACGATTAGCCGGGGAGGTCTGGGATAACGAAATGGTGCAGGAATTTGACATGTGCGGCTTTGATTTGGAAAAGTATAACAAAAATATTTAGAATGCTTTAGGGCTTTATTCTTGAAAAATGACAATTCGGGCAGCTGTGCAAGGATAGATTAGTTGGAGTTGTGGTTTGCCTCTTCTTACCTGAAATGGGGCAGGAATTACACGATAATTGCTGTAGCTTCTGCGTAAACTGGGTTGAGTCGCAGCGTGTCAGTGCAAGGAGGTGAAAAGGATGCGCTGGGCGCGGGGTGGTTCAGGTACTTGCCTCCCCAGAGAGACCGACTTCAGAGCTTCCGTGGGATTGCTCAGTTTTTGGGATGAGAAGTGCTATGTAAGTGCAAGTTTGGAGTCAAATAGATTCCTGTTGTTCTGGTGTTGGTGGTTGATTACATACATGATATTTCAAGCTTTTAAAACGTCCAGGTGCGCGCTGTCGCAACAGCTGCTGCTACCCCAGCTTGGAAAGAAACCATCTGAAGTTTGTCATTTGGAAAAGGCAAATCATACTTGAAATAAATGGATGCAGTTCTTGATTCTGCGGAGGTGCTGGAAGTTGTTAGATAAAAACTTTGCTGTTGTTGTCTTATTAAGAAAACCTTAAGATTTTTAGTGCATTTTACATCTGTGAAACTTGTCCTTCTCTGGAGTCTCCTGGTGCAAGACATTTGGTTCCTCACGTTAAAGATGATGAAAATATGTAGCAGAAAAGTTCAGATTGATGTTACTTATGTCGATACATATGTAGCCTTGTTATTTAGCGTAGTTTCCTGTGATGCCGTTATCATTAATTACTGTATTTAGTAAATGCTTGGTTATCACTAGCATTTTTTAAAGATTCTCCTCCTGACCATGTCTGCTCTGCACTAATGCTAGAACGGTGTTAAGGATTCATAATAAATCCAATAGAGGAGTTGACTCTTTCTCACCAGTTCCTTTTACTTTGCTTTAAGATTTAGAATTCTTTGCTCTAAAATGTTATTTAATGCTTTAAGCACAGAAATACCTCTCTAAACACCTGCCTTTCTAGTGCTGATTGTTTCCCTCTTGGGTTGACCTCATTATCCTCCTTCTCTTTGTTATTATCTCTGTTTAATTGGGGTTGAGTTTACATCAGGTGGACACCTGGTAAAGATGCCAGCTGTGCTCAAGTGGAATTCTTACTTTTGTTGGCATTTTTAGCCTAAAAGAGCTGTGCAGAAGTTCTCACGAGAGGCCGGGACTCACAGGGAGCTGGGCCTGGGCGCAGGCGTGGGGAGGGTTGGTAGTGGGGCTTCCCAGGTCAAAACAGTATTTTGGGATTTGCGCTCTGACGAGTAACAAATTCATTTTGGTTCTCTTGTTGTGGCTGCTTTTGTAAGGAACGATCAGAACTTATTACATGAATGGAAATTCTCGACTATTTCAGTTAAGTTGAACAGCGTTAACTTCTAGTTATTAGGAAAAAAAATGAGGATTGCTGCTTGGTTTGGAACTTGCAAAGTTGGGGTTCAGGACACTCAAGCTGTGAGTCGTGACATTTGTGGCTTGTTGAATCATTCATGGCAGAGCTGGTGTGCTTTGCTGTCTGTCTCTTAACCTGTCTGAGTATAAAAGGAGGACCCAAGGATGGTCCTTTTAGATATTTGTTTGGCTTTGGGAGTAGCATCTTTGCCTCCTGGCAGGCTGTGGGCGTATTTCCTGATTTCTGAGGCCAGTATCGTTAATCAGGCACTTTGGTCCCACCCTTGCTGTAGTTCTATTCGGAGGGAGCGCTTTCCTCGCAGTTATTGTCAAGACTGGTTTGAAGACAACGGACCCTATTTTGTAGCAACCTTGTAGAGTCCAGTTGTCAAAAGCCCACAAACGTAATTACTCAGTTTCCATCATGTCAAATGTAATTTGAGAAAGCCCAGTCCTTCCCGGAGGTAAATCTAATTCAGTTTGCTGCATTTCATCTCGGGCTGGTTGCCTTGGCTTCCTTGGTAATTAGGAGAGAAAACATATTAGTGGTAGCTTCTTAATAGCCAGCTAACCATGAACGGCCTGATTAGTTTCCTGTCGTATTTTGATCTGCTTCGTAGGTTGTGACCTGGTCATTTTTATTAACGAAATTCCAACTGGTCTTATATGACTTCCTTTTTTTTCCTCTTCTAGCAAAATGTCTGTTGAATCACAACTAATTTTTATGCGGTTAATTCCCTTATTTATCATCATAAAGCATCTAGTTTCTGTTTTTAGATCGCGCTCGGAATGCATTACACGTTATGCAAATGAAGTGGTGGCTCTTTCTAAGCTTAAGCTGTTTTTTTGATTTATCCTGTTTTTATGCTCTTTCTTGGAGGTACAGAAGTTAATTTCCATTATTGTGAAATCTTGTTTTTTTTAAAGATTGCGTATATATTGAAAGTCGCCGGCCGAATACCCCGTATTTCATCTGCAGCATTCAAGACTTCAAACTGGTAAGGAAAATTTTCGCATCTCCTCCTTTTCCCTGCCCCATTCTCCAGCAGGAAGGCAATATTTCTCGGTCTGTGTCTCTTCCTGTAGCTCCTTGCTCGTTCTGAGTAAATCTTTAGCTCCTGAAAGTAGCTCTTGTGCTGTTAAGGCAGTGATCTGTCATCGATATAGACTTAGTTAACTGGGCTGTAGAGTTCAAATCGTGGTCTGCGTTGTTTTAAGGTTTTGTAACCCGCAGAAATACTAGCTTCGAGGGGTTTTTTTTGGGGGGGGGGGACGTTGTGGCTCAGTAAATTTTTTCCTGGTGAGTTAAATCTGGCTGTGTCTTTACCTCTAGCTTTCTATAGCACAGCGATGTAAATGGAAGCACGTGGGCTGACTTGCGGTGGCTGCCGCGTCTCAGCTGATGGGATGACGGTTGAGGATGCAAAAGGAGACTGGACTCACATGATGAGTTTGATTTGGAAGAGTATAAAAAAAAGATGTTTAGAGCGCTTTAGCGCTTTATTCCTGAAAAATGACAAGAGTAAATTAATTGGTGTTGTGGCCTGCCTCTTCTTACCTGAATTTGTCGGTGTCAAAAGCCAGACGGGTTCCTTCCCAGTCGGCCGTGGCTACACGGGGAGGCAGCTGGTGCTGAGGCCGGGCAGGGGCGGAGACTGCAGCCCGGTCCACGGAAAGGGCCCCTGTGCTCGTGTTGGTCTTTGTGCTTCGGGTGGTGTCCCTGGGTGTTTGGGAGAGGTAACTCTTCTGCTGATCTTGCTGTTGAGGGAAAATCTGAATACGTAATAACCTGGCTTCTTAATGCCCAGCCTGCAGACGTAGCTCATCCACCATCGCTTGCCTTCACAACAGATTTTCCTGTTCCAAGCTTTTTTACTCAAGTCTCCCATTTCACTCCTGACGAGTTGGTTTTTGTGAGACCACGCTGAAGGAGAACGTGTAGACTTGCTTCGGTATTGATGCTCATGGTAGTGCTTGGCACTTGTGAGCGAACGCTCTCTCCACCCCCCTTTGACCTCCCACATCCCCTCTTCTCCTTTTTCTATTTGAAGGGGTTGCTGGGTGTGTAGGGAGCAGGTTCTGGCGGTGGGTTAAGGCTCACTTGTACTGCTCTGGCACATTAGCAGGTGCTTTTGTGCCTGACTGGAATTACAATGTGATAGTTGCCATTCTGGGCAATACCTTCCTGCTGAGTTGCATTAATTGCTCAGGATATTAACAAAAGCTGAAGCTTCTGTTGTCAGCATTGGTCTTGTACAACACGCTAATGCTGTTTGCAAAACTGTGTGGGAAGTGTATTACAGGCTGGTTTAGTACCTTTTAAATTCTTTCTGAGTGGCTTTCCTCCTGTTTTCAGCATGCAAAGGCTATGCCGTTAGGATTGCTGGCAGTTTTGCCCATTTTTCCACATGGAAATAGTATCATTGGTCTATTTATTTTTGCCTGCTCTGAATTCTTTAGTTTCTGTTAAGGTTTTCTTACTGACATAATGCGTAAAAGGAACTTTTAACAACAAAACAAACCCCTTGATGCTGATTACACTGGCAAAAGTGAATCTTCAGTGTTTTTGTCACTGCTGATTTTATTGTTGGGGGAAGGAAAGATGTACAGGGGGAAGGACACTTGATTTCTCTTCTAGTGTCAGACACCAACAGGAAACCAGTCTTGTTTTGCCTTCAGCTAAATATGTCAAGTGAAGCGGGGAAGTTAAAGTCAACAGCTTTGAAATGTTGCCTTCTAATTAAGTACATTATGTTGGTGGTTATAAACGAAAAGTTTTTGGCTGAGTGTATGAGTCTCGTCTTATACTTGCTGGTTTTCTAGGTGCAGTTCAGGCGTAGGAGTTGATGGTGGTTGTTTTTTTTACTGATAAAAACAAAGAATGTAAGCTTGGATTTAAAAAAACAAATGGGGTGGGGGGAGAAATTCAAGATTGCAGACAAGTGCTGCTCAGTACACACATGCACGATCCTGCAGGATAAAAGGCCTCGAGGGGCGTTTTGGGGATGAGGCTCGAGCGCTGTTGAGTTTCATTCTTGAAGTAAACTGAGGTTTAACTTGCTTTTTCCAGTAAGATCTTGAATTGTAATTGGATATGATTTACTGTTCATTGTGGAACTAGAAACTGGTTCTATGAAGTCTGGCAGTTTCTTCTCGTTGAACGTTAAAGCTCCCTTCGTTTGACAGGCAGAGGGTGGGAGGAGAGGGTGGCAGGTTCCCTGTAAATGGGCTTATTCCTGTCATGTTCCTCAGGCAGTGTTAGAAGCAACATCTTTGTGGTTAGAACTATTTTGCCTGATGCACTTTCGCTAACACCAGTGTGGAAAAGGGGGTGAGATTACCCGTAATGAAGTCGCGCTGCTGCAGAAGCAGATGTTACAAATAATTTCAGAGCAGCTTCGTGTCTGGATCTTGTGACTTGGAGAAACCAGTAATTGCTTTCCTCTGCGTGCTCTTTGCAGTTCCAACAATTATTGCAGGTTTCTTTTGACACCAAGATGATTCAGTTCTACTCAAAATTATACTAGAGGAACAGCTCTTTTGCTTTCCTGAAGACCAACTGCACTTACCAATGGCCGTAAATTCCTCGTGACAAAATTTTCTTGGCAGTAGCCAGTTTCTTTGTAATCCGTGTCTGCCGTCCTGCCTTTGGTCGCTGCGTGTTGCTTCACACGAAACCGAGCTGTGATGGGTCATTGCATCTGGGAGCTGTGTTAAGATCAACTGAGGTTGGGAGGAAGAGCTGCAGATTTGGTTCCCGAGCGTTGAGGCCAACTAGAGGAGCGTAGCTGGTTTTCTAGGGCTTTGTCCTGAATCTGAGAATCAAACGGTGCGTTAAAGCTGGCTGGGTGGGAAGAAGTGGTGTTATCAATCCACTTTTAACTTGGTTGGAAACTGTTATGGGTATTAGATATCATAGAATGGCTCTTTATATCCCCTTTACCGTTTTGCTGGTACTGGGTTCCTTCCAGCTTTCTGGGATTCATGCGAATAACTTTGAGGAATCGGGAAGTAAAACACGATGAAGTGTCTTAGGGAGCCTGTCAACAAGGGGCACTTTAGCCGTCGTGTCCTTCTGGCTCTGCCGTCCCTTCGGTACTTCTGTCACGTGGGTTTCGCTACTATGAAATATAATATTTCAAAATCATTTCCAATGACTTGTTGATGGTCTCACAGGTTCTTGGGGAGAGACCTCCATACCAGCAGCACCGAAGGCGTGACGGGAGTGCTGCTCCGCTCTGTGAACTTGCACTGACTGTTCCCGCAGCTGGGAAAGCTCTTTGAAAAAGCGTCGATTTGAAACCTGTGGGAGCCTCGTAGAACACCGCCGGGGGATAAAGATGATGACAGAAAGGACTTGACCTGTTCCTTTATTGCTTGTCCTTTGTCTAGTCTGTAGTGCTACTCATGAGCTTGAAAAACCATCTGCAGTTCAAACTTGCTGTTTGGCATCTAATCGGTGTAACGGGCTTCAAACTTTGACGAGGCAAGTGCGCGCAGGATTCCTGGTCAAATCCCTGGTTTCGTTATGCCTAATTCTCCGGAGGGAATCTAACGATGGCTTGTCTTTAAACTCGAGTTTGTACAAAGAGGACGAGGGCTGTTTTGGTGGTGGTGGTAGGGTAAAGATGGATGGAAGACACTTCAGTAATTTGGGGCAGCTTAAGTTCTCTGATACTTTGCTGTGATGTTGTGGTTTTGGTTTTGGAATTCCTGGATAGCTGAGACTCATTTTAATGGTGAGTGTTTCACTTTTTGGTTGTTCGGAGCGGTGTGCGATATGAAAGGTTGTGTGTCTGCAAGGAACTTGGTGTCTTTTTTCAGTGGAAGATGCCGCAGCAAGAGCAAACACTCGCTTTTACTCTGCCTTTACCACAAAATCACAATGGATGTGAAAAACGCCTCCTAAACAGAAACAGTTCCATTCTGGTGTAGTATTATTTTTAGAAGTCAAGGAAATGCAGTGCTTGTTGAAGACGCAATCAAAGGGTTGGAAGTCGGGAGCGAGTGTTTTTAAGGCACGGTGTCTGGGAACTCTGCTGTTATTTTCATCTGTCTGAACTTTGCTTAAAAAAGCAGGTGGAGAGAATGCAAAAACTGGGAGCGAATGCAAACGCACTTACACATTTCAGCTCCCGGCTGCGTGCCGAGATGTGAGTGCTGGGTTCAAAAACCAACTGCCTGTTGGAGGAGCCTTTAGGTTCAAATGTTTGTAAGGGTAGATGAAGGAAGGAATAGAGGGAAAACATGTAGATATTTTTTCCCCTACAGTTTTCAACAAATGGCAAGTGCGGTCTCAGTCCAATTTCTCTGTTGAATCAGATTCTTCCTTATACCATTAAAGAAGTATTCTGGTTTTTTAATAGGTCATGTTTTCCAACCTTTGCCTTCTAATCTCTTTTGCCTTCACTTAATCAAGAATTTTACTGCAGTTTATCTTCAGTGGCCACCGCTAAATTGATGGTCGCTTTTAGTTGCAGCATTAATCTTTGCATTCATCCCGTGTGACAAACCCCAGAGTTGATTATCAGCATCTCTGGGATATCGTTGATGCCCGTTTCTCCCCGGAAAAACCTGGTGCCCTCTTGTGTGAGCTGGAGCCCGGCTGGTGCCAGTTCTCAGCCCCTGCTTCGGGGCTTCTCTCGCGGCAGCCGTTCTGCTGGGAAGCGACCCACCGAGGATGTCAAAATACGGAGTAGCGCTTCAGTAGCTGCCGTGCTCTTTGCTTAGTTACTTGGGGTGGTTTGGTTTTAGTTCGGAATTTTGCAGGATCTTGAGGAAGTGTTTGGAAACCCTCATTTTTGCCCGGGAATACCAAAACATTTACAGTACTTGTGAGTGTGGATTGTTACAGCTTGTTTTTTCTTAAAGCCAGTGGTGGGGTGGTGGCTCGTGTGAAAGGGTGCACCGGGCCATAAATGCTTTTCCCTTGTTTGCTTTACTTCAGTTTTGGATTATTAAACTTAATAAATTTTAAAACCAGAATTGCCTTAGCCTGGCAGAGGAGTATGAGGTAGTTGTCTGTACTTAAGAAAAAACCCCAAACAAACAAGTTACTAGATCGGGTTGTTTTGTGCTGATTGTGACCCAGTACGTATTTTTTTAATCTCTCTTTAGTGCTAATTCATCTTGCTCTGGATTAATACTATCCTCTTTCAGGATTCAAGACCAGATTATCCTTGAGGTCTTTGATTAGGAACAAACTGCGAAGCAATGCTTAAATCTGTGTTTGGTTTATTGCCTTCCTTTTTTTTTGTTTTTTTTAATATTGGTTATCATTCCTTTCTTTTTCCTCGGTGGTACGTGGCATTTGCTCTCAGTAACCTGCAGCATGTGCTTTCCTTCCTTCCGAGCAGGAGCTCGTCAGGGCAGCTGAACAGGCTGGATTTAAGTGGGCTCCTGTAAATCTGGATTATACAAGGTGATGATTAGCTTTAGAGCAACTTCTCTAACCTTGTTTTGTTCCTTAGCAAGTACTTCTTCGCCCATTGATTTTAAGCCTTTGTTACCCACCTTACAATGTCACTTACTTCAAAAACAGTTTGGAAGAAACAGCAAAATACAACTGGCAAGCTGGAGCATCAGCATAAAGCTCGTCAAAGGGCACAGTAACGTGGCTTTAATACTTCATTGGCCTGACTTGTGTTGAACAGCTGTAAGGAGAAAATGGTATTTCGTAGACTAGTAAGACCGGGATGCGTTAACATTTAATTTGGGGTTTGCTTGCTGTCAAGTTTTTTGTTCTAGAAGCTCTCTTACACCTTGAGATTTAAATTATATGGGCGAATCAATCAAATGGAAGCCGTTAAATATCTTTCCAATGGAAGTTGTTCTGATCAGTTTTTCTTTCTGTAAGGTTATTCACAACAAGAGCTCTCCCGTACATCGGTCTTGTTGCTTTTTCCCTTAATTCTGTGACAGCAGCCCCGCGTCTCTGTAAAGCCAAACGTTCCGGTCGTCACAAAGCCGGGGACGCGTGCTTCTTGCTTTCATTTGGCACGAGTCAAAAATCTTCGACATCGACAGACTTCGCAAAGCGTTTCTTAAATGTTCTTTGGGGCTGGGAATACACTGATCAAAGCGCGCGCAGCGGGGCGGTGATGGCTGAGCTGTATCTGAGCTGGCGATGAAGAGGAAGGGAGGAGGGGTGAATTGTCTGCAGACCCAAAGTTTTGAACTTTAATAGTTCTGAAATAAGTCGCTGGGAATCAAATGTTGCTTCATCTCCCCAAATGCTAATTTCCCGGGATTGATACTATCTTCCCTCATTTCATGTAGTCCTTCAGAAGAAGCCCGACTTCAGTTACTCAGCCTGTTATTGCGGTCTGCGAGTTGAAGTCTAAGCTGTGCTAATAATAAATCAAACCTGGCCCGAATCGCTTTGATCTCTTTGTTCCGAGTTTGTGGCGGAAGAATAGTATCTGGAATTTCTTGAGGAGGCAGCTGGGGATCTGCTCAACCAGTCATGTCTCTCTTTCACACACCTTTACTTTTTGCTGCCTCGCTTGACCCAGCTCCTTATCCCTCCAGAAGAGAGAACAAGTCCTATTTTTGCTTTTTTTAAAAAAATTTTTAATTCAAGAGCGTCATGTTTTGAACACTGAAATTGTCACTGAATTTCTTTTTGGATCAGGCCATTTGAAGAAGCAGATTTGGATTCTCATCAGGCGGAGGATATAGCTTCATAGCTATTGCTTTTTATTAAATGGTAGCATTTAGTGGTTTTGTTTTGTCGCTTAACAGATTCTTTGCCTTATAATCAGTGCGTTATAAACAACAAAGTTTCTCTTTTATCTCTTTGAGTCCAAAAACTTAGTCTTCTCTTTATCTTAATTAAAATGTTGATTGTGATTACTTCCAGATGATGAAAATACACGATTAAAACTTGACGCGACTGACTTTTGTGAGGAAAATCCAATTAATACGCAGAAATTCAGTTCCTACCCGTGCGCGGTGCTCACCGAGGTACCTTTAGATGCTCTTTTGTGTAGGACCTGCTGAACTGGAGGGAAGCTTCTTTCAGTCCCGCGGGCTGGAGGGTGAGGCAGCCGGACGTGGGGCTGGCTCGTAGCTTGTAACGAGAGCACAAGAGCTGGGCAGGCGCGGTGGGGTGTGGAGGTGAGGTTAATTTGCTTGAATAACTTGCCGTTTGGGCTCGGTGGGCCTAACAGACAGGCACGATGAGGAGTGTTCCAAATTCCCCAGGGTGTAGTTTAGTCGGTGCGGGAATCTCAGCTGCTGGAAAGCCGAGGCTCGCCGCGCTGCCTCTTCTTCCTCGGTGGCTCCGCGCACCCCGGGCTGTGGACAGGCTGAGCTCCGGCCTTGGGGACGGGGCCTTAACGGTGACGTGAACTTACCCACCGCACCGCGTTAGGGAACTGTTTTGTAGCAGATACACCCGCAGTTGCATCAACTGCACCGGCTTTAGGGAGGGCTCGGTGGCGTGATGTGAGTGAGGAACCCAAGAGGAGCGTGCTTTTAAAATCCAGTAGAACTGAAACAGCCGCTTCCCTCCCTGTGCAGGGGAGCCCAGGCAAGAACAACACAACCCAAGGGCTGTGACCGACGCCCGAAAGAAACACAGAGCTGCTTAATAGTGGGATATCATAGAATGGCCTGGGCTGGAAGGGACCTTAGAGATCATTTAATCCAACCTCCCTGTTGTGGGCAGGGACGCCACCTCTCGACTAGGTCAGGCAACACGTGAGAACCGAACGGGAATTGAACCCGCGACCTTTGGTGTTTCAAGCACCACGTGGATAACTCGGGCCGTGATCCAGTTTAATTTGTACAAATATAATGCACCTTGCAAATCTGCTCTCTAATCCCGTCACTGAAACCTTTCTTGGTAAGAATTTCCAGCGGTTGATAAACAAGTCCTAATTTCCTTTTTAAGGTTTTCCTTTTTTTCTGGAGAGAGACAGAACCCAACTGGCGAATGGATTTCAGCAGCGTGTTTCCGATTTAGCGTATTCTGAGTTAATTTGCTGTCACGCTTTAAATGCTGATGGTCTACACTTTGAATCTGAGCATCACAGAAACTTGGAACCAGAAAAATGGTGGATTTGCCGTGCAAAAGAAAATATTATTATTAATCGTGATGCCGTCGCCCTTTGTGCCTGTGTGTTTACTTCACTGAAGCATCTTGACGATGGTGCTTTCTCCTTGAAGCCTGATTTGAATGGAAGATGCAGCTGGATTGCCCCAGGGCCTTGTAACAATTTATAGTCTGGATGGAAAGGCAGAAGTGCATAAAAAGACAGTTGCGAAATGCCGCTAGTGCCCCGTAATAGAAAATCTGTGTATGGTGACCTTGTCTGCGTGGGCCCGTGGGATCATTTTTACTGTGATCCAAAGGATTATAAAATGGGAAGGGTCGCGTCTCACCTGGAACGGAGGGGAAAAATTAAAAGAAATCTGTTTTTCTACCTGGTGCAGTATGTGCTTCCTCTCCTTTTGCATTCTTCCTGCACGTGGCCTCGCGTTTTAGCAAAAACATTAAAATTACATCTGTGATTCTCTGCGCTTTTACAGGAGCTGGTGTTTTTGAATGCAAATACCTGGGCGAGGTTTCTGTAGCCACAAGCATTTATGTATTTAAAAGGCTTGTTCTGTTTGTAGATGAATTGATGTTCTGTTCCCTGAACTGCAGCTGAATTAATTTGTGGCTAATTTTTCCTGGCCAGTCGTGAGGCGGCGTGACCTTTCCTTTTTGGTGTGGAAAAAATGCTGATTAATATAGATTCTTGCTTCTCCAGATTCGTCTCCCCTCCTGCAGCCAAGAAGGAAGGCTGAAAGATTTTCTTTCTGCTCAAAACCTTTGCTAGAGCTGCTGTCCCATGATTGCACCAGGCTCAAGGCAGAGCTGAGAAGTTTGCCGGGAAGGTGCGGAGCAGACGAACGAGGCGTTTGAAGGAGTGCTGAATTATTTAAAATGAAAAATTTTAGTCTGCAAATGAGGTTGGCTTTTATGTCTAATGCGAAGCAGATTGAAATGCTGCCGTGATTGCAGTGGGGCACGTGTGGGGCGGGAGATTAGTATGAAAACGTGGGTACGGGGGGCTTGGAACGAAGGAGCAGGGGATGATGAAGAATCGGAGGTGACAGTTTAAGGATTGCATGGCAGGAGCTGCACAGTGATTAAATTCACCGATGCTGTCATTGAGCCGAAAGGCTGAAGATAACATTCTCTCCCTGTGCTGAAAACAAGAATCAATACAAACTCCTTGACAGGGGCTAAATTATTAAATAGAGCCTTTCTTAAAATGTTTCATTATCTCAGATTTGCCTCAGCTGGTGATTTGTCAGCAGCGCAGGGAGATTTGCTGGGCGTTTTGTATTAAAATTGTTCCAAATGCATGTGAATCCATTTTGAGAATTCCCGTCCTGTGCTTCTCCATGGAAATTTTTTTTCTATTTTGCTTACTTTAGCCCAGATGACACTTTGAATTTGCACACAGATACTAAGCTGTGGTACACAGCAGGGTCTGGTCTTGTCACACACATGTAGAAAAAATTTTCTTTTCATAGTAACGGGCTGTTCTTCAAGTGCTGAGTTGATTTGCTGGCTTTCAGGGTGTTAAATTAGCAAGACATTTGAAACATCTTTCAGCTGAACGTCCAGAATGGAAGAAAGAGGAATGAGGCTGCTCTGTGAACATGTGGGTATTCACTGAACTGGGTTGAAAAATATAGCGACATCTTTTCATTTTCGTTTTTATCTCCTGGAGGAAGGAGCAGGAACCATCCATTCGCAGGTGGCTGAACCAGCCTGTCGGAGTGCGCGGGGCTGGGGGAAGATGCTTCCTTCAGACCTGGCAGAGATCTGTAATTCCATCAGTGCCATCGTTTGGTGAAGTAAAGAGCATTTAGCATTTTTGTGGTGTTTATTTTTTTTTTTTTAGTTTTGTTTTTCTGAGTAGCTTAGTTAGGGTAACGCAGCAGTGCGACGAAATGAATTTATATAGAGCTACAGTGGTGTGTCACAGTTACATCAGTGGAAAAGGGAGAGAATATTTGTGTTTGGGAGGGTTAAAGCAGATGGTAGCGCTGTTAAGAATAAGGATTAAACAGCTGGAAGTTAAGACTGTATGTATCTGGTGTAGGGCTTGACTCCAGCTCTTCCTCCATCCCCTTCCTTATGGCCCACAGCTTTACAACTGACATCCAGACCTCGCCACGTAGCGACCACAGAGAAAAACAAGAAACCAAAACAGACACCCCCCCCCCAAAAAAAACAACAACCCACAAACCAGATCTTTTGTTGTTTTGTGGTGTGGTTTTTTTTTTTTCTTTTTTTTCCCCATGCCATTAGCCTGTTTGTTTTTGCACCGCTTGGCATTCAGGCAGCCGGCAACCGGAATTTCCATCGCTGGCGTCTTGCCACATGGAAAAAAAATGAAAGCCTGTCTGGAGGCTGTTGAGGATTCGCCCCCAACAAAGGCTCGGGGAGCTCTTTGGGTGGCTCCAGCGAGGAGCTCCGAGAGCCGAGCAGCCCACCCCGCTGCCGGTGGCGAGATGCTCGGCTGCTCACGTGCCCCGTGGTCCCGACGCGCACGCTCCAAAAGAGAGAACGCGCCGAGCGGGGCCTTAATGTGAGCTGATGATGCTTGTCAGCTCGTTTTAAATCGGAGAATTGCTCCCATTCATTGTAAAGCTACTTTATTTCGAGAGCCAGCTTCTGTATAGAACAGAAAAGGGAGTTCTCAGAACCGCAGGGGGACAAAAATAGGATTGAATGTGAAATCCCGCGCTCGTTTCGCAGAATTGCTGTTGTGGTGTTTCTCCTGATTTTTATACAAAGGAAAGCAGGAAGCACAATTGATGTGAAGTTCATTAATGATTCCATCCCCCACCCCGACTGAACCCAGGATGAAAACAGATGTTGAACGAACAGGGAAAAACAAGAATATACACTCGTGGTTGTGGAGTAGGGCTGGGATTGCTTTTCCTTACTGTGCTGTCAGGAGGGACGTGTGTGGCTGATAATTTGTACGTGAGAACATCTTTAATAGCCATGGCTGTGTAGGTACAGGAGCCATAAAATTTATTAACGTCTCTCTGTGTGTGTGGCTTGTCCGTATTTTTAGTGTTGTTCAGCCCTTTGTCGTGGTAGCGTAGCCCTCTGCACCTTTTTTTTTTTTTCTTTTTTTTTTTAACTTTTCCACTGTCTTGTTTCTTTCTACTTACCTAAAATAAACCTAGCAGGAAAGGGCTACATCTGGTGCTGAGATAGCTAAATAAATCAGTGTCAACTTCAAAATATGGAGAAAAAAAGATTGTTATTTCTAGCTTTTAGGGGAAGAAGAAAAAAAAGTATTAAATGGTACATTAGCTGCTTTACATGTAGCAAGAGAAAATGGAGTTAGAATAAATTTAGCCGTGTCCTCTAGTGTTGAATAGTGAGGGCATCTGTCATGTTTAATAATGCTTCTGACCTTTAGGATTATTGAAGTCGAAATTTTCTCTCTGGTCATTTGGGGGTACTTGAGCACTGTCAGATTTCTCCTGCCTGTGCCGAGTCTCCAAAGATACATTTTTACGCTTCCTAAGCTGCTGGAGATGATTCATTAAAGAAATTTGTTTTCCCACTCTCAAAATTTTGAAGTTTTTTTTTTTTTTTGGAGTGTGAATTGTCACTGAATTTTAATGTGGGTCCCAGCCCTCGCCGGGCGCCCGATGCTGGGCAGGGGCAGCCTCGCCGCTGTGCCTCGGGTTGTTCTTCGAGGTAGCGCTGATGCTTTTGTGAAAAATCAAATGCTCAGTGGGCAGGGCAGGGAAGAATAGTGTGTAATAAGTAAAATAAACACCTTTTTATTTTTCTGACTACACTACGGAAGGTGCGGTTGAGTTGTAGTGTGGGTTGAGTTACGGAAAACATCCCTGAGACTGCCTGACACAAGTTTTTGCCCCAAGTGCTCTAGAATCACGACGCGTGTTGGGAGGTGGGAGCTGGCAAGGGTCTGCGGTGTTGGCAGTCTGTCCTTCCTTCCCTGCCCCATCTTGAGCTGGTTGGACTCTTTCTTCCCATTTTCCCCAGTTTCCTTGAGATTTCAGGACCTGCAGACGTCTGAGGCTACAGGCACACCCGAGTGTTCATCTGCAGCTGCCCTGGCGAGTATCTCCTGCCCTTCTGCTGTGCTGCAGTTGTCTTCATCCATAAAGGTCCTCCCTTGTTCCTCTTTACTATGATGCACTTGCCCGATGTCGATCACGTTATCAACTGGTGTGTGTTCCGAAATGTCACTTTTCTTGATTATCGCTGTCATTTCGGTGTCCTACCCCTCGTCTCGCTGCGTGATTGTTGTGCAGAGCGAGTGTGGTGTTGAAGGCAGGTGATTATTTGGTCTGTCTTGGGTAAATTTAAGGTTAGTGCACCACACTGTATCAAAAGGTGATGATTTCGTATGGATTACAAAAATACCAGGAAGGATGCCTGTTCTCGTGGGCTGCTGGCGAGAGGCTCAGAAATGCTGGCATGTGGAAAGGAAAATAAAAGAGATGCTCTTCGAATACCTGGGACGCGTTCTGTTGGAGTGGCGGAGAAGGCGACACATCTCCCCTTCTTACACAGCAAACGCTTGATTGAGCCACTTAGGAAAATGCTTCAAGTCAGCTCCACCTTGTGACTGTCTAATAGAGTTTCAGATCTTCTGCAAATTCTTCTTTCTCCTCTACAGAAGGCAGGCGTGAGGTGTGCGCGCTGCGGAGCAGGACCAGGTCAGAGCAGAAGGGGGGTTTCGGGACTGACTGCCCGAGATTTGCGTGTTCTGCGCCCGTGGGAGAACGGGTCCTTCTCCCTACGTGGGACTTGGAGCAAGTCAGAAGTAGGGATGTGACGGGTGTGCGATTTCTGTAGTCACTGAATACTAATCCATGGAGAATTTGAACTTGTAATTGTGATTAAAGTGATTGATTTTAAATCAGCCCGAGTTTATTTTGGGCCATTAGAGGGTATTTAAAGGGAAAATAACTCTGTAATGAAATGAGTAGTGTATAAGTATCCTGCCCAGCTTTCTGAGCAGAACTTGGTGTGTTTTCTTAATCTTAGACCTTTCAGTATCTCGTTTCTCGGCACATTTTAAGTTTAAAAGCAATGCGAAATTATTAAAACAAGCAAACTTGTGCGAAACGAGTCTCAAACTTCATCTGAACTTTATTCTTTAGGAAAATAGGCAAGCTGCATCGTTCTGTAGAGCAATTCTTGCTCCATCCACCTGTACGTACTGCTAATACACCTCGTGTAAGGAGTGCTGTGTAAAACAACAAACTGTGTTTCCCTTCTCTTTGTTCATTACTAGTCACGGTTACTGTGAGGATTTTAGCAGGCCAAATAATCAATGTAGTTCCTTCCAACGCTGAATTTTAAAGGTGCTGTTACAGCCTCTGTCTCACACTGATGACTGTAGGGAAACGAAAGCTTCATCCCTTCTGCTGTGGTTGGCGGTTGGAGAATTCCAGTGGGTGTCTGGTTGAGAGGGGCTTTTTTCAAATAGCCTGACCCCACCAAAGCGCTCACACTTGCTCTTTTATGCTCCGTATCCTTATTTTTCTGGGAAAGCTAACTAAAGCTTTTCAGTGAATGAACCTCCTGGGAAGTCTGCATCCCACGTTTATGACTCAGTGCAAGATGCATCTTCATGAAATGGGTTAAATATCTATGAAATACTAGAGGAGCTACAGCGTGAAAATATATGTAGCTTTATCTACACAGCAATGCTTGGTTCTTGATTCAGGTTAAGGCTTGGTGGCTTTACCGGTTTGTTTGCCAGGAACCGTGCAGTAGAAACAGCAATAAACGTGGCGTCTCTATGTTGTTTGTGTATAGGAAACGAGAGGGAGTGGTTAAGGTGAGGTTTGCACGTAACCTTTGAGAAAGGAAACGAGATGGAACGCTCATGCTTGGGAGATCGCTGCAGAGGACGGAGTCGGTGCTTTTTACACCCTACTGCCTACAAACACATCTAGAATATTTGATTTATAGAAAGAATCAAGTAAATAAGATAAAAGAATATACACGATTCACTACTGTGCACTAGAAAGATGTAATTTATGCTCCATCTACTGTAGTTATGATTAGTGACCTAAGGCTGTTGAACTTCCTCTTTATGGATTGAGAAAATGCTGCGACAGTTTTCAAGGGAATTGCTCTCTTTGAGTTTAAAGAGATGAAAATGGGCCTGCTAACAAGGACCAGCTTCAGTATGCGCTTTCATATCCTTCATGTTTTTTTAAGGAAAGAAAAAAAGAAAGAAAGGAAAAAAAAACGGCAATTGGGTGCTTTGATATGTCTGACCCTTAGGACCTGGGGAGGGAGAAGGTGGGTAATGTAGGATATCACACAGTGCATGCAATGTATGCCAAGCAGTCTGCAGAGAAGTATTCCCTTGGATGCTTTTCAAAACATCTTGATGCTGAAAAGAACAAGAAATACGTTTTCAAAGAAAAAGGAAGCTATTGCTTGATGTTAGCTCTCCATTTCCGAGGTGTTTGTCACGTTTTACATATTTGTATCACAAAATTGCGCATAAACGGAGGAATTCTTGCTGCCCGTACTGCGCTCGTGATCAAAGATGCTGATGATCGCCAGTCTGGGCTGCGATTGAGCCCATGAGCTGAGGCAAACGTGGAAAGAAATATCTGAGAATTGTCTCCTGATCTCAGGCGCCGTTTCTGCGTGCGCTTTGCCGAGCCCTCGGAACGCTCTTTCCGCGGAAGCTGTTTGAGTTTTGAAGTCGTTTGGGCCTTTAAGCTAAAAGCTTTCGCACTCTGAAGTGCAAAATTCCATTAACGGTGGTAAAATATCATCATAAATCTTTCATCTGGAAACTGCAGCTGTCGTGGTGCTCTCTGCGGTCTTCCTGGGCGAGCTGCTGCTCGGGAGCTTCGCTTCTGGGCAGGGAGGGCAGGTCCTGGGTGCTCCGGTGCTGAAAAGGGCGACTGCGGGAGCTGTAGTCAGGATTTAATATTTTTTTTTGCCTTTTGGTGCTGAATGCAGAGAGGTGATTAAACCTGGGCTGCCATTTGTCACAGACGAGACGTTGGACCAGGAACAGAAACAGCTGGGAGAGTATCTGGAGCGCGCCGGCGTTTGAAATACGCTTGCTGCATAGTAAATATTTAAATTGGAGCTAATATTGCGTTGTATTAAAGATTAATTTATTACTGTACTCATTGGAAAGCACTTGTGTAGGGCAAGGGCGATAGTTTGCCTTAGTTCAAGTGTTGGAAGATGGATTCGTGTTGCGTGTGCCAGTGCGTGAATATTTTATTTCACTTTTCTAAGGTAATAAACACCAGGGTAGCCCTGAAACTTTCAGGGTTAGGTTCTTGGTGAGCTGGGGCTCTTAGGTTTTGTTTTGTTGGAGTTTTTTTCTTTTTTTTACCTCCCTCATTTTCTAAGTGCTCCCCTCCAGTTCCAAGTGCTCCAGGAGGTCCTTCCCAGCCTTCTGGAACCTTCGCAAGCAGGAGACGGAGCCCCCGGGTGGTGCTGGGTGCCGTCCACTCCTCCGGGCGGTCAAAGAGCCGCGTCGTGCCAAGCAGGAGCCAGAGCTGGAGACAATTGCACGAGCTTCTCAAACACCTGCTTCAATATTGATCTAAGTAGGCTTCTCCCTTCATTGCGTAATTAATCTCTAACAGGTTTATTTTTTTCTCCCCCCCAAAGCGAGACTCCTGGTGAGCAGGTTGAAGAGCTAAGTTCACAGTGAGAAGATTCAGGCCAAGAAGATTGTAGTTGGTGACAAGAAACTCATCTAAATAATGAGCTGTCTCTAATTAAGAGGTTTTAGTAGCACTTGGTTAGGGTGCTTTGGTGCTTTATGGAGATTTTTTCTTTTTTGTGGGGCATTCTGTCAGTTCTGCAGTTGTAGGTAACAGTTGAACACAGAGTTCTTAAACACGTGTTCTGTTGTTTTCAATACGTTTGAAAAAATTGGCCACAATGATAGGCTTTGTGTAAATCCTTGTGGTCAGAACAGTAGGAAAAATAGAAGCTTTTGGTAACAATAAATGATGATTTCTGAGTCAACGCCATTTGAATCTGGCAACGATGGGTTCCATCCAGTGCCTCTAGTAAAAGGGTAAATGAATTTGAATTCTCCAGGAGAGCTGAGCGGGTTGTGGAACTGCTCGTTGGTCTCAAAGCGTCTCCTTCTGGATCTCTGACTGAATTAACACCGTGACTTTTTGAAATGGAAGCTTCATTTGTTCAAGGTGTAATGCTCTGGCAATACTATTGGCCAAGTCCTGGTTTGGCTGGCTGCATTCATTTCGACCCTAATTCAGATGGGAGGGCAGATGGTGTCCCCGACACGTGTACTGTGTGGGTAAAAACTACACACGTGGTTTCAAAACTCCTTTTCCTGTGGTTCATCTTGGTTGTCTGTACATTCACGCGTGACTTTTGGCACCTGAGAAGATGTTCTTGCTTCTTTGTACCCCTCTTCCAGCTTCTCGTTTGAGCGTTTGCCTTTTATAGCCGGTAACTGCATCTGTTTTGTTCTCCAACGTAGTTATTTCTGATTTCAGCGTTTTCAATATCTGGCTCTTTCCAGATGAACGGAGGCTATCGTTCCGATCTACAGGCTGAGATTAGATTGCAGCCGGTGGACCTGCTTTGGGGTATATTTATTTAGTGGTGATTTACATATAAATATAAAAAAAAATGCCAAGTCTGGTGTTGCTAATTTTAGCTCCTGATATCATGTCAGAGAGCAGCAATCTGTATTAGAAATTCCCTGCATAACGAGGTGCAGTAACATCTTCCACAACTTGATTTTAGACTGCTGTTTTGTTTTCCTGGTGAGCTGCTCTGGTTTGTTTCACATTAATTACTGACGGCGTTATTTTTATTAAGGCTGTGCCATAACCCTCTTTATCAGCCAGTGTCTGAACACCCTAATATAGGAAGCCCATGTGTAGAAAATGGATTTTTTTTTTTAATTTTGTTTTTTGGTTTAAAATGCTGGCTTATTCTCTAATTCGCGACAGCTTCTTATAGGATGTGAACATTTAAGTAAGTCTTTCATGAGCAGATGCTTACATCCCCTGAGAAGCTGCTCAAGGAGACATCTACTTGCCAGACATTTACTTTCCAAATACACTTTGTTTCCTCATAGGAGCAGCATTTGCTTATGTGGTGAAACAGCCGAGTCACACGGTCTGGACGATCAATCTTTATTTTTTCCCTTCTCTTTTTATAACTTTAAAACCCAGCAAAGTGAGCCAATTTGTAGAGCCGCTGAAATTTTTCCTGTCATAAAATTCCCTGGACTGTTAGGCAATATTTTAACAGCCCCTGTGCCCGTTCAAACTCCGGGCTGAGTTTGCAGAGCAAACCGGCTCCCGATTGTTTTATCCTTCAGGTCTCAGCATGCCTTTGTTAAAAGGTAAACCCCTCAGCGAGATGTCAAAGAAAACGTAGCCCCTTGATATTTAAAAGGTGAAAAATCTATTTAAACTCTATATGGTGGCTTCAAAGAGTCCCGTGGCCACGTGCTGCATGTTTTAATAGAAGCGATAAATACTGCGGCTGGTGGTGCTCAGCAATTAGATCCGAGCTATAGACTAGAAACGACATTTAATGCCAAATGTCAGGCGTAGCCTGAACGGTATCTTCATTTTCAGCGTTGCGTTTCTTTGGCATGAAGCTTAAAAAACACCTCCAACCTTAATGGAATTTAATTACCAGAGCATATATTCAGTGATTAGTCAAATGCATTTGTAATACCGTGAGTTGGTAGGCGACTGTTTGCTTGTTAGGCTTGACACAGGGCGTATCGGACGCACGGAGCGTGGCGGAGGCAGCGCGACGGCGGAGATGCCGCTGAGCGGGCGTGCCGGGGAGGGTCGCCGGCGACACTGGGTCGGCAGCTGCCAAACCCACTTCCCTGGGAAAGGCAGAATCTGTAATCAAAGGGGAGTTCGCAGAAGCGAGCGGAGATGCTGTGATCAAAAATAGCGCTCGATGCTTTCTCCAGTCGGGGTTTTAATTACAGGCTATTAATGAATTCTCACCCCTGCTTGTGTCTTTCGTGTAGGGATTTCGTGCTGCTTCTAGAAATAATAGCCAAGATGTGGCATCTCCACTGCTTTGCCTGTTATTTTTATGCATTAGCGATGCACGTGCCGTATAACTGCACGTCTAGAAACGCTCCAGCTTTGTGTGTTGTGAAGACTCTTCATCACGAGCGCAGTGGGCGTCACGTGGGGACACGGCTTGCTGAAACCGACCCGGAAAGGCGGGATGGACCCGACGGGCTGTCGGCAGCTACGGCGCGTGTCTGCGCTCTGCTTCCCTTTGGGGTTGATCCTCACGGGTTTGATGGGGTCACACGCGCACGGCGCTGACTCGGATCCGCCGGTGCAGGCAGCTGCTGGCTTTGCCCGGGGGGCAGCAGCCAACTGGGGGAGAGCTTGTTGTGCCCCACAAGCTTTCCTGGGGGGCAGAAGGGGTGGACATGCTGTCTTTTTTTTAGCCCTGACAGCTGTAACTAAACAGGCTTGTTGGTGGGTACTTGCACGCTGTAATAGTGCAGCTACTTGGGGTTTTTGCTTGGCATAACTGACACCATGAACCACAGATGGGATTCGAAGGACATAAAAGGGAAACGGAGCAGAAAGATACCACAAAGGGATTAAATGAGGTAGTAAGCGATGACCCATAACCTTCATGAAAGATCTTATGATAGTTTTATTTTAAGCCAGTCAGTTCTTAAGCATAACTGCCTCTTTTTTTTTTTTTTCCTTGGGATGAAATTATCTTTTGTCATTTAGAATTACACGGAAATTTGTACTGGAGTGTATTTCACTGATAGGAAAACAGGTGACTCGCTAGATCTTGGCACAATGAGCAGCTTTGTTTCTAGTAAAGCTGAAAGGTTTATGGAATAAATACTAGTTTGTTTTAAGTACAGAGGTTTCTTATTGTCGGTACTTGAAATGACTAATGTTCTTTTTCTCCTTGAAAACTTGGATGAGGTTATATTCAAGTCTGTTTTCAGGGTTGTTCAAAAGGTAAAACCCTGTGAACGAGTATATGTTTGATGTATTGGGGATGTAAGGGTGTTGTTTCTGATCCTCTGTTTCTGTGTCTCAGCCAGGGAAGATGGGGTTGATTTTGAGTGTAGGTAAGGAAGAAATTGCCTTGGGAAGTGCGATGGAAAACACCAACAAGTTTGGCAAAGAGGGCGCAGAGTAGTTTATTGCTTGGTCCTCACTCATCTTTTGTAATCATCTGAAAAACAGAGATGGCGATGATGTCTGTTGCTAATTGATCACATTTTCTGGGGCGTGAATGTGAGTGGAATCCCAATGAAAAAAGATGGGTGCTTTGATACTGAAAGAGAGGAGTCGGCAGAGCCCGAGTACAAAAGGCTGGTTACAAGTCGAATGTATTGAGAACTGTTCTGCTTTGACAGATGGCTGATGCCCTCGTAGCTTCATTTTACAGTAACCGTGTAGTCTCATTTTGATCAATTATAGTTTGCACTTGTTTTTGTGTAATTGCACGTGCTCTCTTTTGCGCATAAAGACTGTAATTCTGTAACTAACTTGTTCTAGTAATTTATACAGTAGATATTTTTACATACTTCTCTTTGTTCTTCCATCTCAGTAGGAAACAGGAGGCTTCATGTTAAATTTTAATGGCCCTATGCTGCTAAGAAACACTGTAAAGAATAAGATTTTTAATAGCTACCTATCCTTTAGCAAAACTGAGAAAGCCTAAACACTCCATTGTGGTTGGCTATGTCACAGTTGCTTTTTAGGTCTTATTTTGTTTTTGAAGAAAGGCTTAATTTTTGTTTGACTCATGGCAAGTTTCTTATTAAAGCTATTGTTCCATGTAGGCTTAAGACTTGGGAAGGAATGACCGTTTGCCTAACGGTATTTTCATTTGTTCCTCGTGTTTCCTTTTCCCTTACTATGATGCCTCATTCACAGATTGCCGTCCTGTCGTTGGCGTTCAGCATCATCGGTGTCAACCTCCCTGTGTCAAGGGGAATTGCTGACATGCCCCCCTTGGCAGTTCATTTGGAAGCAAATAATTGGAGGACACGGGTTTGCAAACAGTGAGGAAATCGTAGCAGAAGAAGGGAATAGAGGTGTCTGAAAGAGTTTGTTGTCTGAATCTGATTTGAGCTTAGTGTTCCTACCTCTCTGAGGATGAAGCTGTTATCAGTATGTAGGAGAGGGTTATTTTATCTCTGAAGTGCAATTTTAAGAACGTGGAGCTCTCTCCCTTGGCGATGCCGTTTCCGTGGGGGGAGTTTGGCTTGCCAGGGAGGTAACGATGGGCAGCACCTCCCACCTCAAGACCTGGGTGGAGTTGTAACCTCTAAGGCCGCAAGCGCTCACCTGCTTCGGTGGGCGAGTACTTGAGGTGACTGCGCAAGGCACAGAATAGCCCAGTGTGCTGATTTCACGGGGTGTAGGTTCACTGCCGAAGCTGAGCCTGCGCACTCCTCGCTTTGAGTTACAGCTTATCAGCTCTTGGGTGACTGCTGATGATTTTTGGCTTAATTATTTCAGGATGTTTTGGACATCTGGAAAGCAGAAATTCAGGGGAAGGGAAGATTTATGAGTGACGTTAGTAAAGTTAAGAGCTGGTAGGTAACATTTATTCCACGTTGACTGATTTTGGTTGAAGTGTGGAGGGGAGGACAGAGCTGTGAGAAGCACACAGGGAAGAGTGAAATATATTTAGATATCTCAATTTGGTTATAATTGCATCTAGTTGAAGCATGATGAAATTCAGTGCTAACCTGTATCCTTACTTTGCAGTTGAATTCACTCTGGTTCACGCAGTCTTTCAGTGCGATTTGTTGCTGTTTCTGCTGGACCGTTCCCCAGTTCCCAGTTACCATAATCATTCTTTGCCTGTCGTACACGCTGCAGAGTTCTTGCCTTGTGCCCGTAGCAGCTATCCCACCGGAACATCTAGTGCTCGTCAAAAGGCAGCGTAGCAAGTTTTGATAGTACAGTCGCCAGATCACTGGAAGAACTGTAAATTTTATTTTATTTTTTTTTTAAAGACAGTCTAGCGACTATAATGCCAAACCACCCACACTAGGAGACAGCATATGGCAGCTCCTCTGAATTAACATGCAGACAAGTAGCGTATCACCTAGTGCTTTTCAAAAAAGCTTGAGCCTTCGATATGTGGGATTCCAAGGTTTTTGACTATCTGGGCGTCTCCCCACAACGCTCAGGACCCAACCTTGCAGGTAACAAGTCATGGTTTAAGACTCATTTTGGCCCCGTTTTGCAACTCCTTTGCAAGATGTAGGCGAACAGATCGTTGCTTTATCCGTACGTGTGTGCCATGGCGGGGGTAGGCTGGGCTTTACGGGCATATTCATTCATGGGGCTTGTTTGCTTTCCCCTCCCCTCGCGTAGGAAGCAGCCCTGCCTAAAAATAACCCGCGTGCGCTGTGTTTGCACGCAGTTTTGCGTCAAAGTTGGGAGAAACTGCAGGAGAGATCTAGAACAAACAACGTTCTCAGCACCGCGGGCTGGCTCTGAGCAGCAGGACTGAGGTTCTTGTGCGCTCTCGAGGACGGGACCTCGCTGCGGGCGTGCAAGCGTGTGTAAGAGCTTGAAATTCAGCAGAAGGTGGGAGTGATGCCTGTTTTGCATCTCTGAGTTAGTGGTACACAAGACTGATTTGATTCCCAGCGCGCTGAGGTTGCTTTGTGAATTCCAAAAGGAGATTCGGTTGCTCGGCTCGAGAATATAAAGGGCGGGAGAGAGATTCTTGCTGTAAACCATCGCAAAATGTCAAGAGCGGGACGCGGCGAAAAAAAAATCTGGTATTGTTTTGTCGATAAATTATGCTCTCTCCGACGTAGATCACAGGAACGGGACTTTACCCTGGAAACAGCAGTATTTGATACCCCAGGCAGCTTATTCCCAGCTCAGCTCACACTTCACTGAATGCACTGATCGATTATCCGCGGCTTAACCAAGCCTTCTCATTTCCTGCCTTCCATTACCGCGCTCAATCAAGCCGGCGGGTCTTTGTGGCCTGCCTTGCGCGCCCAGATAAGCCATCAAGGCATGTTTCTATTAGAAAAGCTCTTGTAGATGGAGTAGGCATTAGATAACACTAACAGGTTTAAAGGTTGCAGGCTTTGTGCTGGTTCAGGTTACGAGGACGGGAACCCAAAGGGCTGCGCCTCGGGCTGTTGCGTTTGAGGGGCGGAGAGGATTAAACCTGCCGGGCTGAGGGCTCTTATTTCACGTTTTTATTTCTTGCTAAACACCGATAGCTCTCGCTTTTGACAGTGCTTCTGCGTTTGCAAGAAGCAATTACATGTGGTAATGTGCGTGCATCTGAATTAAATAATCGAGCTGCAAAAATAACATTCATTTGGAGCAGCAACCTCGGTGTTTCCAGGCTGGGTTTCTTGGCTTACGAACAGCCGATTGGGTTTCTTATTTCATTGGAAAACAGCCTACAAAAAGATATCCTGAGAACTCGAAATTGCATGTGCTGTTGCAGAGCGGGAAGAGAAATGATCCTTGCTGCATCGCTTGATTTCCAGACAGTTTCATTTGTGTGTCCCCTCTGCTGTTTTGTTTGTTTGGTTTTTTTTTCTATTTTTTCTCTAGAGGATCTGATTGGAGCGGGTTGTATTTATGTTTTTCCCACCTTTGAATATTAGTGAATAATAATATAAAAATAGCCCTGTGGTGGGGTAGAAACGGGGGCAGCAATTCCACGTGGGAGGGAGGGGCTGGGGCACAGCGAGTCAAATCTGCGCCTCGAATTGGCGCCGGGCTAATCCTGTGGCGTGGAGCGTAATTAGAACGGTTTGAGTGAAACGATCGTTTTTTGGGGGGACAAACGATGCCCCGAAGGAGTGGGTTAATTTGTAGTGTTCAGTCGATAAGATGCCCACTTACAAACTGGCGTTGTGAGGCTTCTGCAGCGCACGAGGTGTTTGTGGCGAGCGCCGGGGCGGCTGGTAAAATCATGAGCAGAGTTGGGGAGCTTAAAATGAATCACGTGATTTTGGTTTTTTTTTTCTCAGATTTAAAAAAAAAAATTCCATTGCTGAAAATGTGCTGGAAGGGAAAGATGTTGTTCTCCTTGTTTCTGTTTTGCTGTTTGTTTCTCTGGAATAGCTCCTGTTCACCGACTCCGGCGTGTGCCCATCTGTCATCGCCGGCGCTTGGTGCATTGTTCCCAAAGCTGGCTGTGATTTAACGTGGTATCTAAATAGGGCAAGTAGCGAAGGATACTGCTGAAATCCCTCGGAGAGAATCTGCAGGACATCTGTGATCATTTGCACAATTTGGTTGGTCATAACCCTGGGAAGAGAACGTGGAATCTCCGACGCCGGGAATTGTGATGTGCCATAACTCCGTTTTCGAGAGCGTTCTGAAAGGAAACTGGCACCTTGGAATTGCCACGAATGCTGTGAAAATCAGTATATTCATTGCTCTAAAGAGAACCTGCAAGATCATTTTTTTTTCCCTATTAAGGGAGAGGCTCGTTTTTAAATAGAAGTTGACCAGATGCTTGTGAAGTGGGATGCTTTAACCCATTTGCGGATTTTATATGGTTCTTGTCGAAGGTCCAAAACTGATTCACGGTTTTTAAAAGGAAGAAAAAACCAAAACAGCAGCAACAACCCCCCCAAATGAGCACTTGCTTGAGTGTTGCAGCCATAGGTGATATATTCATTTAAGGGAGGATGGAGTTCTGGAACACACAGAGTCTTTCTGAGCTGACAGAAAGATATTTTAAAGCACTTGCCATTGCTGTGATTTCGGCAAGTCTGAATTTGGCATGTGGCTATCTGCAGCTTTTCGTGCACAAAAGTGTAAAAAAAAAAAAAGGAAAAAAGGAGAAAAGTGACACTTCATGAACTAGAGGACACTTCTTTTGTGTGCACATGGTTCTAAAATAAATAGTCTGCCACAGAAGTTGGCGCCGCGACACCTCTGAGTATAGTCTGCTCCGTAAATGACATTGCAAATTTAGAAAGTTGGCTGGCAAAACAGCACGTCTAGGAATTTCTCTGCAATGGAGGATGTAAATTTGAAAAACAAGATTTTGACAGACGTTTGATATTTTTAGGGAGATTGAGGCTTTAGGTTAGAATCCACAAAATCATGCCTGTTGAAGAGTGGATACAGAAAATACATTTCAAGGTGAAGCTTTTTAATTAATCAGACAAAAAAAAGCTGTAATCACGATGAAATATTTAGGAAGGAGATCAAATCACATGCCCCAACCCCTCAAAAAAACCCAAACCCAACCACTGTCAGCTGAGCACCAGTAGCAGCTTATTCCTATGCCGGTGTATATTTAGTTGCCTTGTTGTCTAGAGACTTCTCTGTAAAAGGTTTTCTGCATGTAAATGAGATTTTTGGTGGTGTTTTCCTCATGTGTGGAGGCACTGAGTCGTGCCACACGTGTGATTCTACGCTTCAGATGAAGAGAATGCACCGTCGTTGAGCATGTGCTGCTTTCTGCTTTGAAAGATTTTATATATATAAAGAGTCTGGTAATTTTTCAAGATACGTACATTGGCCGTGTTCATCTTTGCCATTCACGATTCCTTTAAAATACCTATTTCACCACTTGTAGTTTTTAGGATTTAAAAGCCTAGGAAGTTGGTAGACACCCTGTCTTCAAATCTGTGCTTGTGCACCCCGTTTGCAGTTTTTAAGGATATATTTTTATATATATTTTCTGAAGTGTTTCTGAAGAGCAGCGAAAGAAAAGTTGCTTTTCTGCCTTAATGAAAACCCCCTGTAATTTCTTTTTCATTTGTTATCTTCCCCCCTGACAAAGCCTCGCGCCTGCACCGTGAAGCCGAGGAAGCTGCTGCCGTGGCTGCGGGCAGGCTGCGGCGGTAGGGCCGTTCATCATTTCCCTGGAACTGTCCCGGGTTCAGGCAGCCTCCTGAAATCCCATCTCCTGCCCCTGTTCCTCCCGATTGCGAATCTGAGTTCAGGGGAGGGAGCGCTTGCTCCTCTCTTCGAGCGTGCGGAGGAACCGGTCGCCTCCGCAATCAAACACGGCCGAGGGAATGAGACCCGTTCTGCGAGCAAAGTTTCCAAAAGGGAAGCGAGTTCCTTCCCATCAAATTAAATCTCCTGAACTAGCAAAGAGCTCTGGACCGTGTGTAGGTGTTACGCTTCCCTAACATGTGGGATTTTTGAGTGATGAGGGGGTAAGATACTGCAAAACGTAGTAAAGACTGTGCCCCCCGTCATCGTGTGGCGACGTGTGAATATTCCGTATAATCTCCTGCTATTCCTTGTTTTCAAACACACATTGGGGAACGTGGGCATTGACAGTGAAGCTCAGAGGAGACAGGACAAAGCAAAATCTTGTTTGACTTGACTGAAGGAGAAACAGGGAGGGTCTTCTGGGAGGAGGGGACAAAATGAGGTGGTCCCTTGGGGCAGCAAGTGGAAAAATCTCACTCCCAACCACCAGTTTCATCTATCCAAGTGTGTCAGAATGCTTTGTAAGCGTTGACCTTGGCCTCAACCCCGCTAAAAGCCCGGCGCTCTTCTGTGGTACAGCAAGAAACTGAGACAGGGCAGTTACGGGATTGCGTCACCGTCTCCGTGACAGCCTTGGCCTCGTTCGCAGCGAAGCTGTGACCTCCCCACTCACGGCTCCCTGGGACACCAAGGCAGAGAAAACCTTTCGCAGCTTTGATCCCTCGCTTGTGTTGTTGTATGACCTCAACGCGTGAATACGTAAAGGATACACCTGCGCGCAAAAACGCGTGCGCTTTGCAACAGACCCCTCGTAGCAGGATTGCTGTCAGGTGACATACGAGGTGCTGTTTGTTTGTTTGTTCGTCACTGGCTCCCTTTGTCCTCTCGGTGACCAGCTCTTCTTTTTACCAAGATGGAGTAACTTGTTTCCTTTTCTCAGCTCTCTGCTTGTTCGGGTTTGGAGCCAAGCAGAGCACTGGCAGAGCACAGTGTACGTAGATTTCTAGTCGTTCTCCTTCCCACCCTGATGTAATTTGTTTTTCGAAAATAACGCCATGAACCCAACCCAGGACTGTGTGTTGCCCACCTGCCTCCTCCGCAGTGCTCCTTGGGGCGTTGGACAATTTGACACAGCAATTTAGTGGCAGAAACCAAATATGGAAGCAGTAGGTTTTGATGGTTGTTGTAAACTACGTGTGGCACGAGAACAGCTCATTTACACGCACAGAGTGATGCTTCTTAAACGCTTTCAGGGTTTTGCGCTTTCTCCTCTCAACTGAGAAAAGCAGAAAGAATTTGCAGAGAAACGGCGGGTTAACTTTTCCCATCATTGCACAGAGATCTCGTTGGCACTAAATAGAATTTATGAGCTCTTAGCAAGAGGGTAGCAGAATATTTACTTGTATTTTTTGTGTGTGTGTGTGTGTGTGTGTGTGTGTTCAGAATTCAGGGAGGCTATTTATAGAAACTGATGCACAGAACTTTGTTTCAGGGGAACAGGAAAGTCCGCAACCACGTTTCTTCAAGAGCAGGAGGAAATGAGTGTTGCCTCCCAGACTTCCTCCTCTTGATTCTTTTCATGCAGTAGACAAGCTTGTTCTCTTTAACTGCAAATGTGCTGTGAAAAATAAAAAAATCAAAAGAGGAGAGTAGGTTCAGGTTTCTCCAGTACAGCACAAGTATGCCCAGTATGTTCTTGAATGTTTTTTGAGTTCCCCAGCAAAGGGAGCACATGTGGTAGTGGTGGGTTTGTTAAACTTTTTGCTGGCACAATGCTGCCGCTACCAGTTTTTTTGTGGTATTACATGTGGTTTTAATCAAAGGCTTCAAGTGTGCTGCTTAATGGCAGGATTGTGATGTTGTTTATACAGCAGAAAGGCTGGAAATTGCTGTAACAACCAGGCTGATGGGAACAGGGGAGACGGTAAGAACTGTTTGGTGCAGTAGCCTGTGATTTAGCTTGTAAAAGTTTGAAGAGCAGCCTTAGAAGGGTTTAGAGAACTGGAGTCCAGATAAAACAAATGGTGCTCGCGGCTGCCTCATGCTTAAAGAATGTTGATTTTCCCTTTAGGCTTTCCTCTCTGCCTTCAAGTGCTTTGGAGGAGTAGAAAGAACTGACAACCAAGGGTTTCAAAGATGAACTGAAGCAGAGTCTGTAATGACTCGATCTAAAATGCTCTTTTTAAGTGGTGTTTGTGCTTCTGTTTCCTTCTAAGAGGGAACAAACTGGTAGCTACATTCTCAGAGGAGAGGAAGAGACTTTTGTGTAAGTTCTGCCGTTGGTTTTGTGGGGTGCGTGAGCAGTCAGAGCCTCTGATTGTCGGGGTTGAGGTGCAGCATCCCACATCCTACCCTTTTGTGTAAAGGAGCATGATAAAGAACATCTACAGTTATGCTGGAATCCATCTGTCCCTGGGAAATGAAAACTGTGGCATCTCCTGGTTAAAAATCAGTGAATTATGTTACTATTGGCATTCCTTTTCCTGTGTCTGGCCATAAATAGTCCTTGGTAGGAAGCAGCAGGTTCAGATCGTGCTGCACGAGGCCAGAATTTACAATCCTTTCCTGATCCCTGCTTGCTCTTGGGTTAGGTTTGTGTGAGCGAGAGATAAGTATTTGCTGGCGAAACACGCGGCCGGAGCGAGCCGCAAGGTGATGCGATGCGTTCCTGCTGCCTTTGTCTCCTTCAAAAATCAATCTGTCGTTAGCTCCTTGCCCTTCTTTCGTTGTACGTCGGAATATGTTTTCCTCCCTTTCGGGGCTTACCTCAGGTCGTCTTGAGCGTGAAAGCAAATTTTCTCCTTGAGAAGCTTGTGTCAGATGTGGTCTGATTTCCCTTGTAGTAATGCCTTCAGACCTTCTTTTTCAGAGCAAACGGGACCACCTCCTCATGAATGTCAAATGGTACTATCGCCAGTCGGAAGTCCCCGATTCAGTCTATCAGCATTTGGTTCAGGACAGACACAACGAGAACGGTAAGTTAGGCTCTCTAGAGTAAGGCTTTCTTCACTTAAACTCTGATTTTTTAAGTGTTAACGGTCCAGAAAGCGAGAGCACTTTTGCACAGGGATGCGAAGGAAGGGCTGTGGATGAAAGCCATGGCTTAGAAGCTGGCTGGCAGTGCTTCTTGCGTGCCCTGCTTGTTCTAGCCTGTGGTTATCACCAGAAGCGTTTCAGGTATGGTTTAAATGCTGTCCTCTAGTGTACTAATATCTTAGGAAAGACTGGGAAAGAAAATTAACATTGGATCTTTGTAGACCTTCTGGACAGTGTACTTGAGAGCTAACTGGCTGAAGGCCAAGTTGACTGAAGAAATTGTACATCTCTTCTAATTTTCTTTTTTTTTTTATTCTACCGTAGCCTTAAGAGAACTGTGTTTTTTCCATTCATGCTACCTCGCACGTATGAATCCTCACTGTGACTAACATTGCAGTAAACGATGTAGCTGAAGCACTCGTAGCTGAGTTTTCCCCTTTTCTCTTTGCAAAAACAAGTGTGATCTTGGGTTTAATAGAAGCAGAAGAAACTTCCGTACGTATTCCAGCACCATTTATCTCTTGCCTCTGGGGGAGATAGAACATTTGCTTCTGTTCTTACCAGGAGATTTCCTTGAGGCAACTGTTAACATTCTGAAGATACTCCAAGGTGAATTGTGATGATGAAAGTTGATGCTTGAAAGGTGAACCACAGCAACTTTTTGGTGCAGGCAGTACAAAGTCGAGCACACGTTCCCAGTTTTACGGGCATTAAGGGCGTTTTGCGTGTGCTTTCAGCAAAAGCCGCACAAACTTAACGTTTATCTTACTAATTTATTTGAAACTCCTAACAACAGAATTATAGGTCAAAAAGTGAGCGTTTTTGATAACGTGACTGCTTTTTTATGCCGCAGTCTCGTGAGGAAGTATTTTTATGTGTTTTCAAAGGTTTGATAGAGAAACCAAGGAAAAAGTTATCTTCTGGTTTGTCATCGCACTGAGATTTTTCTGCATCGGAACACGATTATCAAATTATTTCTTGCAAAGCCAGAGCACTGAAGAGCGAGCGTTTTCTGTACCTTACGGGCCGTGTAAACGATCTGAACGTTTGTCATTTGAACACCGAAGGGTGTGTGTATCTAAGAAACACCCTCAAACTTCGACCTGTGAAAAATAACCTGCGAAACGGCAGCGGTGCAGACCCTTTCAGAGCCCAGCTAATGCGTTGGTGCCTGTTTGTGTTTTTGCTTTCTGGCAGACTCTGGACGAGAGCTTGTTATTACAGACCCGGTTATCAAGAATCGAGAGCTCTTCATTTCCGATTACGTCGACACTTACCACGCTGCTGCCCTCAGGTGAGTTCCAGAGGATGTGGTGGAAGGGCTGGGATGGTGGGTGAGAAAAATCTTATTGCAGGAGAGGTGCTTCTTCTGGTTCCGTGTGGGGATCGCTACCGTACTGCTCAGCTTTCTCCTCGCCTCCTGCAGTAATTAACCGGTGTTCTCTGTTCCCATGCAAAAAGGAGCTGGAATTCTACGATCGCTTTTAATCTCAGTTAATCAGTGTTGCTCGGAAGACGTTGTTTCCCATCACTGCCAATTTAGGTTACTGCTGGGTCCCGCAGAAATACTACCCTGCCCTCCTCTGGGTTGGATTTCACTGCTAACAATAGCATCTCCTGGTGAAGTGACTGTTAGTGCATTGCCCTGATTAAATTGCATTAAAGGCTTTTTCTCCGAGGCCCCTGTCATTGTTGCAGCTCAGCTGAGAGCTCCATTAGGAGCGGGCTGTGCAGACGGGAGGTAAGGGACCCCTGGGTTGTTGTCTGTGCTCTCTGCCTTTCCCCGGAGGCTGCTGCTCTCTGCGCTCGCCAAGTTTTCCACCTCGGTGGCTGACCTTGCGCCAGGCTGAGGGGACGCGCCGTAACTTAAAACAAAAAAAATGCTTTTCCAAATAGAGCGAGGGATTATTTTCCAGCAGATTTTCAACGTGCCAAGCACGCATGGATATTGTCAAAACGCAAATTGAATAATCTCCCCGATAATAACGCTCAGATGGTGTTTCACTAGAACCATCTGGAGACTTTTTTTTTCCTTGTTCAGTCGCTTTGCTGAAGCCACTTACTTCAAGACAAACTGGCTGCAGCTTCTGTTACATGGGTGGGAAGAAGCCTTTGATTTACATGTTAAGACGTTTTTTATAAACTCGGAAAATTCCAGTGGTGTGCTATAATCTCATGAAATTCCACAGTGCCTTTTCTGAGTTACAGAAGGTCGCCTTCCAAATTTAAATCGACGCACTTAGAAACAAGCTAGCGGGAGCTTGGCTGACTTGATGGAACCCGTCTTGGAAACCTGTCTGCTTAGAACAGAGAGAAACTGGACATTTATGAGAACAGAAGGGTGTCTGTAGTTTATACGCAGATCGCGGTGGCACTTAATTAAAATAGCTGTTACTCAAGGTAGAATTCTAATTCTATTTTCTCTCTTTCTTTCAGAGGGAAGTGTAACATCTCCCATTTCTCTGACATATTTGCTGCTAGAGAGTTTAAAGCGCGAGTGGATTCATTTTTCTACATACTGGGCTATAATCCGGAGACAAGGTAAGTGAAGTGACTTTTAAAGGCAAACTTTACCACTGATCAGAGCCTCTAGGAGCAGGAAAACTACTCGGGGGAAGAAAAGCTAAAATCAAATATGGTGCTGATAGGAGGGTGGGGTGGAAGGGAGTGTGAGGGCGAAGCTACACCTTCCTGTTGAGCGTTTGTGTAGGAGAAGAATTAAGAGAAAATTGTGCGGTGAGTCACGACACACAGTTGCATCTCTGGGTAAATAACGTGCTGCTTCGAACCAGGTTTGTAGAACTGTGACATTTTTTTAAAGGTTGCAAACACTAGCAGAAATTCTCATCGGTCTCATTGGCAAAGTGCACGTCCCTGAAAATACCTGAAAAAAATACGTTCGCGTCTTCTAGGAAGCAGCGTTGACACGCTTGTAAGAAATCAAATTGAAAGTTTTGAAGTGTGGAAATTCATGCTTTCCTGTGTAAATCCCACATCAGCAATTTGCTGGCCTAGAACAAAATTTGAGGTGGAGAAAGAACTTTTTTTGGGGGGAATTAGTAGGTGTTTGAAGAAGGCATGTTCATGCTCTTTCATTTTATGGTTCTGTCAGTCTGCCGGGGAGTTGTCCAGCCTATCCTGATTGGCTGTGTTTGGAAAGCAGAGCTGATATTTGAGAGTATCTTCATTATGGGTGGTTTTTATTTTCATTTATGTAGATTTCTAAACACAGAGAATGCCTTAACAAATACCAGCCTTGTAGAGTTTCTCGTCTAGGGGTGTATTTCTACGAGCACTTGAATAAAAGATGAATAACATGTAACAGGGCTCTGTGCTGGCTGGAAATGTTTCTTTCAAAGTAGAAAACGTCATCAGCTGTGGACCTTAATTTCCAGAGAGTGTTGAGAGAAAGACTGTTTAAAATGCTGATTAGATAGGCATATAAATAATAAATATTTGAATTGTTACATGGTAGATTTACTGGGTTTAATGCAGATAGGAATCTTTATGCTTCAGGGCATAGCCAACCACTAACCGCTTGCAGTTAGGAAGGAACTCCCCATGTGGGCACATTATTACGTAATTGCCTATTTATGAGGCTTCCTGCACCTTCCTCTGAAGTGTCTTAAGCTGTCCATATGTCTGCGCCCCGTGGCAGGCTCGGTAAACTCTTCTCATCGATTCCGTGTACGTTCATAGCAGGTTTTGTCAGTGGAAGTCCCCAGGATGCGATGTCACTGGAGTATGGTGCTGAGCTCTGGGGAAGGGGCATGAAATACTACAATATTTTAAAATAGAATATGCTAAAATATTTTTCTAACGTCATTTGTGTAGGTATTTTTTTTTTTTTTGAGCCTTCTGACAGGCTGAGGAAATTACGAAGTTTGTCATGATACGTTCTGTGTTATCCAGCATCGTGCTTGACCCCTTTATTTAACTTTGGTGCTTTTCTTGAATGCATTTTGTTTTTGAGGGTAGGGATGCTAGGTGAGCTGTTTGCATTAGTGTTCAAGTTCAGTGATTAATGGGCGTTTTCTCTTCTGGAATGCCATTTATGGGAGTTGTCAGAGTGGTGTTAGGACTGCTGTCTCTGTAGAAGTAGCTGTTAATTCTTCCAGCTATTAGAAGATGACTGAGGCTGAGAAGATCAATGAAGTGACAACGCGTAGCACTTAGTGATCCGCTAATTACCCAGGCCAACCAGCTCTCGAAATATGTCGGTTTTTCTTCATGTAGTTGCAACCAAGGTCGTTGGGTTTTTTTTTGTTTTGTTCTTTTTTTTTTTTTTTTAAATTCTGGCTCTCCCAGTCTGTATTTTTCTTGGAATAGGGGGAGTTTAGAAAAAGGAGCCGAGTCTACGCTGATTATTAAGCTACTGCTTTACAACACGTGTTTCTTGGAGTACCTAATTCTAGATTTATTTTGCTTTTGGAAATATAAGTAGTGTAAAATGCATTCCAGGATGACCTGCTGGTGGTTTGTCTGTACTTGGTCTCTGTATTGATCTGCTTTTTCTGACGTACTGGGTTGTTTCACATCGAGTGGATGGAGAAGGTTCGTGGTACCTTGAAGGAATCATGTGGTAGACGAGGTTTTGAACACCGCACTGTGAACCTCTCAGCTGACTCGTAGAAAAGTGTGATGGGGTAAATCCTTAGGCCAAGTAAGCTTGAGCTGTGGATCGCATCTACAAAGATATCTTTCTGTTTGAGTGGTTTTGTGTTCAGTGGAAGGTGTTGGAATACTTTCCCAGGGCTCTCCAAGGCAGCTCTGTGTGGGGAATCCGACTGCTTGCTCTGTTTTCGGGTGTTCTGTTTGCAAAACAACCTGCAAATATCCCAGCGCCTCAAAGCACGTGGGTGGATGTGTAGTAAAAGTCCTTGGGGCACGCAGTGCTAAAGAAAAAAGGATGGTTTCCCCTTTTTATTGAAGATGTGGAAGCTTGCTGACTGTAGGTTTAGCTTGGGAAGTGCCAACTGTGAGACTGTCGTTGGGCGTTCTGCGATCTGCGAGTGGTCAACACGTGCGCGTTGGGATAACTTTTTCTTTACAGTGTATATCAAGCTGTATATCCGACTTTTTTCAACTCTAGATTTGTGTAGAACTAAAGGGATATTCATTTTTATTTGGTAAAGACTGGGAACTTCCAAATTTCAGACGGAATTTTAATGGATAAATATTGGCGGTTGTTTTTTTCCTGAAGATTTTGGTAGAAGTTTACGCACTGTGTTACAGTAGTACTTATATCGGTGAGAAGAATCTAAGTGTGGAATAAAAAACTAAACCAATCTTAAGGCTGGGTGCCATCCCCTTGAATAGAGTGCTCATAAAGCCCGTAGGTAGCCCTGAAATAAGTTCCAGGCTACCAAGAGTATGGAATATCTGCGCTGAGCTTGTATAGCCAGCTGGGAGAGAAAATACACTGTATGCGAAGGACTTGGAAATCATTAATTTCCCGTGTCTGCAGAGAAGTCGCTGCCCTGACACTGACGAATTCCACTGACGTGGAATCCCACTCAAGTCTTTGGTTTCCTCCACTGGCCAGATGAGACCAAAGCCTTATCAAAGAAGAAATGTGAAGTGAGTTGTGTATGCCCTGAAATTAGTTCGGAAGAGTTTCAAAGGGCGTAGAATAGCTGTCGAGGAGCATACCAGGCAAAGAACAGCAGGGCTGCCGTACCGCCTCAGAAAATCAGTAACTGCACTGCCTTGAGTTCGGTTGCTTTTGGTGTTTGGGTCAGAAATGGGCTCTGCCCCTTAAAGAGCAATACGAAGCAAGGCTTGGGAGCGCTACTGGACACGCCGCAGGCGGCTGCTTTTCACCAGCTTGCATCTCACCACTCGCTTCCTCCAACTCTAGCCTAGTGCCGGGTGTAGCTGGTTCTGGCAAGAGCTTCTTCCACTCCTTGCTTTTGTGCTCCCACGTTCTGCGTGGGCTTAAAGAAACACCTCTGAGCTCCCTGAGTGCGGGGTGCAGGCGTGCCAAACGCCGCTCTGGCTGGTTGTGGAGTGGACTGGCGTGTACTGGGCAATCAGTTCTTTGATCTCGGGAGTAAAATAAATAGGTCATGGAGTTTTGTCTGACACAGATATCTGTGAATGTGCATTGACCTAAATGCTACTGAATTTTCACTTGGAAAATGGAAATAATCTGATGTTGTTCTACGAATAGTTTTCATGGCCATGAATCAAAATTACTCATCCGCGATACTGGTTTGCAGTGCAGGAGGAGGTAACACCAACCGTTCACGTTATGGGTGAATTTTCTAAATGGATGTTTTGGGAAGACCAGGCTCTTGTCTGTGTCTTTATTCCACAACATTTGCTTTTCCTTTATTTTTCATCTTCTGAAGCGTTCTTGTTGGGCGATGTGACTGAAATGAGTATCGATGTGTTGGGGAGGAGCGTTCCCCAGAGTGACACCGAAGGTGACTTGCGCTTTGGTTTTCTTGTCCTTCATGGCTTCGTGTTTTATGTTGTTCGGAAGGGGATTGCTGTTGAAAGTCCAAATATAGAGCTGCTTTTTTTTCTTTTTTTCCCTCTACTGCCTCCTTTCAACTGAAAAAGTAGTGAGTGGAGTATAGGTTTTAGGTCTAGAAAAAAAGAATGGTGTATATTCCTAGGAAGTCAAGGGGCCAGCGTGAAGTCGTGTGTAAGTGGGATTTTCAAAGCTCCCTCTTAAAAGTTGCCCTGCTGTCGAAAACTGGTAGTTGGACAATAAATTCATCTCTATAAGCAGAATGTCGGCAGAGGCTAAAGAGGACTCTGGAGCTCTGTTTTACTGTTGTGATCCTTTTGTCTGGTTAATTTTTAGCAGTGGGAATGTTTTGATTCTATGCATGTAACAGTGCCTGGGGCAGTGACAGAGGGTGAAACCAGCATCAAGGTTTCTAAACGCATCCTCCTGTCTCCGATCAGAGCCTTCGAATGAGTTGCTGTTGTGCTGACACTTGGTGGGACACAGTGACAGCCCTGCAGCGTATCGCGAGTCCCGTTGTCTGTGGTTTGGTTTTGTTTTTTTAAAGAGGTTTAACAGTTTTAGGTACGACCAGGAATTCTCCTGGTAGAGTAATCTAGGGAGTGTTTGTGTGGCTGCACTTGGAAAGTGAAACAGATGGTTTCTCTATGTCCTAAATTACAGCCAAGTTGTTGGGGATCACTCTTGTCTAATGATGCTGGGAGATCATGGAAGATGCCGAGCACCTTCGTGTCATGCCTGTAGGTACCGTCATGAGTTGAAGTCCCTTTCAGTTCTTGCCTTTTATACAAACAGATGAAAACCCCTTCCAAAACCTGCGTTTAGGTAAATGGATTTGTATCTTCCTCGGGTTGTTCTTTTCGGATGATTCGACACTTAAGAGCGTGGTTTGGAACGTGTCATGTCTCTGTGTCCATATCTCAGTCTGTCCGTGGGTAGCAGAAGAGTTGAGAACATTTTCTCAAGTTCATCTTGTGGTCTTGAGGGGAAAAAAAAACCCAAACAGTTTGGAACAGCAGCGATAAAAAAAAAAGAAATGTGTTTCAGGTGTAGTTGAAATGAAAACTTAGTACATTTGGCCCTGTAAGTGTTCTCACTTAAATCGGGCAGCTGGTGAAGACTCTGCAAGATATTTGGAGTAGTTTTTCTAGTCCATAGTCTGGGACAGTTTGGTTCTTAATGTGTTGCCTCCTGTCATGTTCTGAAACCAGAAGTGAGCTGATAGAATGTTACGATGGGTTTGTTGTTGGCTTTTTTTTTTTAAAAGCAGTTTATAAAACTTCTTTGTGGTTCTGGAAGTTTTAAATGCGTAGCCTAGTACAGCTTAGTATTTAAAAAAAACACATAACAACTTTAATCATGATTTTTGTTTTGAAAATTACATGAATAAACAGGAACGCCAAAAATTCAAGGATGGTGAAGGAAGTTGGAGCAGTGAGCGGAGCCTGGCGCCTCTCGGGTTCGCCTTGTGCTCACACGTGCCGGTAAAAGGCACCGACTCTGCTGCTGAAAACTCGTGCTTAAATGTTCCCATGCTGACAGGTAGAAGCATCTCGTGGCTCAGCTCGTTGCTGCGTTTCCGAACGTTCAGAGCGAAGCCTGTCGCTCGCATCCGCGAGAACCTCTCTGCCTTTTAGCGCGACGTTTCGAAAAGCCGACGGCAAACCAGGAAGCGAGCTGCTCGAATCTATTTTTTTAACTAAATCGCTGCACGTTTCGCTTGGGGGAAGACAGAAACAAGTGCCGGAGCCGGGGACGCGGTGGCCGCCGAGCGTTGGCTGTACCAGATCCCCTCGCGAAGGCCCCACTTCCCTGCACACAAGCTTGGTTTGGAATGCGGGAGCCGCAGCGGCTGCTCCTCCGCCAGCCAGCGAGCGAGCGAGCGCCGCTTTATTTACGGAAACAGCGGGGTTGAGATTGATTGCGTTGCGAGACGGCGTGTGGCTGAGGGAGGGTCACAGCACATGCTCAGTCCCGTCAGTCCGAGGGCGAAGTTTCTGCGTTCTGCGTGCAGGCTTAGGTCATAGCACAAGCTCAGTGAAAGCTCGCCGAGGTCTCTCAGCCTGCATGTGCCTCCATTTTGAGTTGGTAGAGTGGAAAAGGCAGAGTTTGTAGCTGTTAAGGGGAGGGTTCAGGAATACAGCTGAGCCCCCAAGAGCCTGTCATAGGCATGGACGATCCATTCAGCCCCTGCAGGTAGGCTACGTCGCCCCGGCCTCCCCCGAGCACTGCTCATTTCTGCGGTTGTTTGTGACTTCGGAAGCGTTGATGAAATCATTTCGTTGCTAGTGCATGTTCCTCAGAACCTCGTCGTCGCAGCAGCTTCGCTGGGGCGGCTCTTGGGACGGTGCATGAGGGCGCTGAGCTGGCCAAGGGGTGCATGGAGCAAAAACCTTGAAGCTGCGTGGGCTTGCATTTTGATTTTTATTTTTTTTTCTTTCCTGTTTTCTTCCCTCCCCCCCCACCCCGTTCTCGTGGTGCAGTTTGAATTTCCGTGGTGCCGTCTGCCTGCCAACCTGACGGCAGGTCTGCGGGGAGCCGCGGAGGCGTTCTGCAGGATGCAGCAGCCGTCCCCAAGCGGCGATTAGGAAGCGGTTGGGCCTCAACAGACTGTTTAGAGAACGTTCCGGGGAGGGTCGTGGAGCAGCAGCCATTGGTTGCTCTGAGGATGGGTGGTTCTGGCTGTTGATTGAGGGGCAGCGATCCTGCTGATACTTCCTCAAGTAATACGGAAAAGAAAAAAAAAAAATAATAGAAGTAGCCAGCACGGTCCCGCTTGCCCGTCAGTCACGTGCAAATAACACTTGAGCAGCTCAAAATTCAGCAGTGTTGCCTCGTGCAGTGGGAAGCTTGTCGTGTGACAGCTGTGCAAGCAACACCCCCAGGGGTTCTAGCTTAAATTTGTAGGCTGATCTGAACAAAATAGAGGACTTGGGCTCTGCGGTTTTTGTGTGACGACAGCGTGGTTGCGACTGGCTTTGAGGTCCTTGCGGGACAGCCCCGAGTGACTTGTCACCGCTAAATATAAACGGGTTTGAGAGGGCTTGGGTGTGTTGAGCAGGAGTAAACGTGGTTCTGCAGGATGTTCCCTTGCACAGCAGCGTCCGAACTGGTGCAGAACCCGGTGCTGCTCTGCCCTGGCTCGGTCTGTCCCGTCGGCTTGCAGAGCTGATCCCAGCACCGCGGGGTCGACTGCTGAGGGGGAGTGGGGGCAGCTTGTTTGCGAGTTACTCAGGTGTGCCTGGAGTAAGTATTATTTACATGGGATAAGTAGCTTTGTGGTGCTTATAGTGACATCTCTGGAACTTTATAAGTACAACTTTGCCTTTTTAGCCTGGCACAGGCGGGCGCTCCCCTGGGCAGCGTGTCTCTCTGGGGCTGCCCGACCCCTCTTGTCGAAAGCAGAGGAAGGGTATCGTTTTGCCCATGGGAGTGCCACGTCCACACACGGGTGCTCTCCGAGGTGTCAATCCCTTTTTCACTTCCTTTCCTACCTATGGAGCATAAAAATCAAGGACACCTGTTCAGTGCGGGTCACTGGGCGTTTCTGCCATTGGCTGAAGCCAAGTCATGTGAACGGTGATAGAGCACAATTCCCTTGAACCCAGTCGTGCTGAATTTCAACCCCAGAGTTGGAAGGGATGTCTCCCTAGGCCGGGCTTTAGAAACAGGCTTATTCCTGATAATAGAGCTACTTGAATGTGTACAGGAATATGACCCTGCTCTGCAGGAATACAGGGATGACACCTTGTGGCTTTAAGTGTTTACCTATAAGCAGAAGAGAATGCACCAAGGGATAGGGAGGGTACAAACCAGTATCTGTGCTGGTTTTTAGTGATAACTTGTGCACGCCTTTAAAAAAAACAATTGAGAAAAAATGCCAGTCTTAAAATGAAAATTTGCCCATGCTAATTTTTAAAAACTGTAGGGTTAATTTGCAATAGCACAGGTGGAAGAAAATGAAAATACCAGGTTGTTGAACAAAATCTGACTATCAGACAAAAGTATTTCATCCGGCAAAACAAATACTGCTGGGGTAATATCCACACAGGCGTTCTGCACCGAGTCCCTTGCACACGAGAGCTTGGGGATGTGATGTTGGCTGCTTTGACTCCCACAGCTCCTCCGTGAAGGACGGTGTCCGTGTAGACTCGGATGGTTCCTACTCCTAGCAAATTACAGATGCTTTTACTCCCTGCGGCAGTGCTCCTTTCACAACAGGCTGTCAGCGTGTTTTGAGATTTCAATCGTTCCTCTCCACGGGCTCCAACACACCTGTTGTGCCCGTGTTGCCCGTTGTGGCGTTGGTCAGCCAGTTCCTTTGCCTTGGGTGTAGGTGGAGGAGACTGTTGGGCTTTGGTTTAAAAAAACCACAACGACACAAATAGAAAACCCCTCGGAAAACCACACCGCATCCAAACAAAAACACCTGCCAAAAAACCCCGCCAGCAAAAAAATCAACCCTCCCCCAAAAAATCCCCACCCCAAACCCCCCCCCGTTGGTGGGAGGAGAAGCAAGGCTGTGAGTTCTGTGCTGCTGGCTGGGTGCTTGGGGGGCTGAAAGGACCCTGCTCCTCGCCCAGGCTCTGTGCTGGGCTCCTGCGGGTGCTGCTAGAGGGTGAGTTTTCCGCTGCCTGGATGCCCAGAAGATTCTCTCCGGCTCGCAAGTTGGTCGCTGGTTCAGAGAGTTAGAGTTCCCTTCCCAGCAACTGTTTGAAGTTACAAATCTGTTATGGGAGCTGCTTGTATTTTGTCTTTTAGATGAAGAAATAGTGGCCAGGTACTTGATGGTCTTAATTCCCTTTGTTCTAGTTTTGTTTTGGCTTTTTTCAAGGCTTGAATCAGTAAGATTACCTCTTCCCCCTTTCTTCCAGTTCTTTCGGCTGCAAGTTGTTTCAGAGCTTTGTATTCCCAGGTGTGTGGCAGAGCTGGGGATATCTCCAGGCTTGTTTTGCACTTCATGCTTATCACCTTTAACATGTGCTGTTGCTTCTCTGTGTTCAAGGCAGCTGGAGGTTTGCGTTGTCAACCAAACTGAGAGACCTCGTGGTAGACTCTAATCTGGATGGAGCTTTACGGAAAAAAAACAAAAACCTGCTAGGGTGCTGCCTAGTTCCACGGTCCTGCATGTCAGCTGTGATTGTGCTGAAGAAATGGTGCTGATGTAGTGCAGAGTCTGTTTTAATAGTGAATATTCACCGTGGAAAGTGCCAAGGTGCCGCTGGGCCATTTTAGAAACTGTACGGAATAAACATTTAAAGCCACGTAGCTCCAAGTTGGATTAATGTACATATTTACTTATCAGTGCAAATTGCTTGTAAATAATTAACATTCTCTATTAAAATCACACCTAGACCTGATAAAAAACTTCACATCACGCAAAGGTTTCCAGTAATTACTGTTTTGAAACTTGTGCTAAAAATGCTGGTGTCCTCTTTATTTTGAAAGTAGACAAATATTGGAAAACGTGTTAAAAACATGATCAACGAGACCTACGAGCAAAATACCGCTCACACAGGTAGTTCCCGTGTGGAGAGAGGGCTTGTTGCCGTTGCAACGACTTGTGTCTCGCAGCTGCTGTGCTGTGGTGGGTTCCATCCTGCTTTTTGAGTGGGGGACAATACTTTTAGGGATGGTATAGTCTTTTTGCTCAAATGTAAACCCGATGGAAAATAACATTCTCTTGAAAAAAAGCGTTCCCTCTCTGACTCAAACTTCTGCAACTACTTCCTTCTCCAAATAGCAGCGCGGGTGCAGAACGAGGAGTCCTCCGCTTCCTTCAAGTTCTGACTCTGCCCTCGGTCGGCAGGTTTGAGCTTGCACTGACGGTAGAAATGTGAGCACATGTTTATTCATTCCTGCTTTAGATTGAGCAATCACTAAAAACGTTCCCATATAAGTTCATTTGCTTGAAATACAGCTTTGATTTTTCACAAAATCGCTTGTGCCTTTTTTTTTTATTATTATAAAGCACTGTTAGGACAGGTTTTAAAATTTGAACTCGCTAGAGGCTGACAATTAGCAAGAATATTTTCTGACCATTAAGGTGCTGCTTGTAGCAAAGAGGTTTTTAAAATCTTGCTTAAAGAAAAGGTTTAAGGTGCAAGTGAAGGCTGGACACGTGAAATCGGATAACTCGAATTAAAATTTATGTAGAAAATAATTGTTGGGAAAGCTGACAAGCCATCATTTAATCTGTAATTTGATGTAGGTCCCCTTAGGATGGAGACAAACCGGTGTAAGTCATTGTCTTTAAGCAAGACTTACTGTTTGTCTGGGAGCAAGGGCACGAACCAATTCTGTTGTGCTTAGGCGCTAACTCCCGGGTTTGTGGGAGTTGTGGGCTTTTTATGCGTAAGGGGTGGATGCCCTGAACCTGATTGTCCCCTCTGCATTTTGAACTGCGTGAAGTAAGAACGTAACATGCTGAGAAGAGTCCTCTAGGGCCAAGCTGAGGATCCCTTTGCTCAGTGTCCCAGCAGTGACCACAAGCAGGTGCTTGGAGAAAGTCAGAAGAGAGCCGTGACCGTGACAGAGACTGACGGTGTCTGTGGGCACTCCAGTTTTGCATCTCCGCGGTGAAATCTCGACTTTTTTAGTGCTGCAGGGGAGCAAAGGTATGTAAAGCTCCTTCTCCGTAGTTAATCTTTGCAGACGGAGCCTGCAGAGCATCGACTGAGGGGGGGACATGGCCAAGGAAGCTCTAAATTTTGTTTTATGGACGTGCAGAATAAACCAAAACAATGTCCTACCAAATGGATCTCTTGAATGTTGGGCCAGTCCCTTTCAGGCCCTGATAAACTATTTTTTAACCAACTGAAGTTGGAGTGGGGTAGTTTTGTTCCTCTAGAGATGGAACAAAATGATCCTTGCCAGATGTTTTTTAGAACGGCTTCTCAAGAGTTTTTTTTTTTTTAAAAAAAAAATCTTGGGTATTGGACCATCTGCATAAAAGGATTTTTTAAGAAACATTTTCCTGAGACTTTCTCTTTCTTAACTACTTCAGGTTTATTTTGCAGAAATCACAAATACCTAGGAATTACGCTTTCAACTTACGTAACTGATTATCTTGCCAATAAGAGTGACTATTTGGCTGCATCAATGTTAAAGTGTATAATGGGATTTTTTCATCTCTTCTGCCTACAGTGCGTGTAGCTCATCTGGTTCTAGTTTTTACAAAGCCATTGATATTCTTACCAGGCTTTGAAAATAACCCCAAATGTCCTAAGGGTCATTGTTTAGTGCAATATTAAAGACAAAAAGCCAACACCCAAACCCCTGCGCATCGTAGCTTTAAGCTGCGTACGGTCACTTGTCTGGTGGCCCTTTGGGTCTCGCTTGGAGAGCCCTGTCCCCTCTCAGGCTGCATCCCGGGTGGGGCAGAGCTGCTCAGGCGGGAGGTGATTCTTGTTCAGTTGCTGGAACTTCTTTCTTTTGGAGCGTGAAGTTTGCCTCCGGGCTGCGCAGATGCTGCAGCGGGTTTTAGCAGGTCGGGTTTGAAAACCCTTTTTGGGGAGCGCCGAAGAGAATCGGATCGAGTCTTTGAGAGGTAGCCTGCGCTGAGCACTTTGGCCAGCTTCAAAAAAACTACTTTTTTTTCTTTTTGTTGGTTGAAGCGTCCCTCTAATTTCATTACAGATCACCTCAACAGACAGAATCAGGAATGATTATGCACAGGATGCCGTCCTCTGTGACTTTTGGGTTATGGCGTTTTGTTTTGGTGGCGTGGGAGGTTTTTTTGGTGGTTTGTTTTTTATTTGTGTCAAACTTAAGGGTAGCATTAAGTTATTTGCTGGCCAGTAGCAAAGCCAGTGGAAGGGCAGCGTGTGGTGGAGGGCACTGGCTGCGTGGTGACCACGTCTTTGTTGCTGGGTGAAGAGACCTGATACAGAACGTCGTTGGTTCAGGGGGATGCTGCAGCATCGCCGTCTCGGGCATGTAAGTCGGTATGAAAAATGTGCAGTTGCTGCACAGAGAATGTTTCCTGCTGAACTGTGGTAGTGAAAAGCCAAAGCGTGGAAGAAGCAGCACCGCAGTTCCTAGGATCCCCCCGTGCGCGTGCAGTCCCCGCTTTGGAAGGGCCGCCAGCTGCACGCAGCGTGCGCAGCTCCTCGCTGAAGCCCGGCTTCCCAGCAAAGATCTTCCCTGGGTGAAGAACTGACGTAGTGTCACGTCGAGGATAGGGCAGAGCTGAGAAGTGCGACGCAGAAATCTGCAAATGCCTTTTGCCTCCAACCTCTGGAGAGTTTTCCTGCGAGTTTCCAGCCCTGACTCCCGCAGGGCTCTGCCGGTACCGGCACCGCGGTCGGTGCGGCAAGTCCTGAACCTGGGTGACCCTCGAGGCTCTGCCTTGTGCCAGCGCTTTTGTTGCCGTATTTGGGTCCTTCGTGGCGCCGCAGCGTTTCCGTGGGCGAAGGCTGCCGGTCGTGCCAGCTTTTGCCTGAGCGGTCCGAGGGCGGCGCAGGCGAGAGGGCAGAGGGTAAACAGAGAGGGTTAAACTCGTTTCTGCATTGGAAATCGCGCAGGAGCTGTTGCTGCCAGCCTTCCTGCCTCTGTTTCCTTCTCGCTAAAGCTGCTAAATGAAAGCTCTGCACCACCCTGAGCCGTCTCCTGTTCCTCTCTCATCCTCACCTCTGGACCGTTCTCTCTGCAGCGCCGCTTTTGGCCTTGAACCTCCAACCTCCCCCGTCGCTTTAGAATTGAAAGGACAAAGCTCTATTGAACTGACATCCTCTCTCTCCTCTCCCGACCGTCTGGAACGAGCCTCTCTCGGATCAGAGCGGGCTTGTCTCGCCCCGCTCTGCTACAGAAGCTTCTTGCCTTTTTGATATTCAGTCGCAGGCTTCCATCTCCTTTCTGACCAGCCCCTGTTTACTTTGCCGAATACAACGTTGTCATGGCAACAGGTTACTTCTCAAAGGGAACATCTTGTCATTATATTTAATCCACTGCAGCTGAAGAGGACTGAAATATTAAGTTGTTGTTGCTATGGATACTGCTTTGTTACACCAGTTTCTTTTGTGTCGGATTTCATATACGGTGTTGGGTTCCTCTTCTTTCTTTCCCGTAGAATAAACACAGAGTGCCGTGCCATTATTATTGTAATTGCTCTCCGCCGATATAATTCGGCTGCAAAACCCACAGCGCGCTTTAGTTTCCATAGCGAGAATTTTCGTGCCGTTGGCAAACCCATTCCTGGGGACGTGGAAACGAAAAAAAAAACTGATTTAACAGATTGCGTGCCGTTGCAAAGCGGCGTCAGCGAGCTCCCCGCACAGCAGCTCGACTCAGCCCGGCCCTTACCTTTGGGGTGGGCAGCGCCTTCAGGAGGTGAATAGAATCCGAAAATGGCGAAAAGGTGCACGGGCATTTCTCTTGACGCATCATTTCCATGTGAGGAACCACAATTGCACAGCCCTACTGAGTTTCCCCAGCTCCCTCCACTGGAATCCCACCCAAAAAACTTTGCTTTTATCTTTACAATTACTTATAGGATGCCTCAGCATCCTATGATCAGTCTTGATTCTTAAATGCTCTATTTATCGTATTCATTGTGATGCAACTGAAGAAATGGGGACTTTGGGGTTATTTGGAGTGTTGTGCTGTGTCCGACTTAAATAGAAAATAGCTTAATGTTCTCTTTAAGTACAAAACCTACTTGTGCAACCTTTGGCTGCTGTGAGGTGCCGTAGCTGGCAGAAACGGCGTAAACATGTTTTAAGAGTGACTTGTGCTGACTAGTAGAGCTGTGCATGGCTTTACAATGAATTCTGGGAATAGAGGAAGAGCATCAGCATTTTCTGCTGACAGCTTCCCTTTAGTTCCTCGCAGGGAAGAATTCTGACACCGTGTAGCTGGAAAAAAAAAATGTACCCTAGTATTTGATTTCTAATTCTGTTGTAAATATAACATTGGTTTTCTAGTTCAGTCATTTCTTTGCATAACCTGAACACGAGAGAACGGCGTCGGATCACGTCTTGCCAAAAATGATGCACGGGAGAAAAAGATTTTTGACGTGATCTCGTCGTTTTCGGGAGATTTTTGACACGTACTTTGGAATGGATCTGCTTCCCAGGTACCACTGCGTAGGCATCCCGACGTGAGAGTGACTGTTACAGAACCCGTGCTTGTTCCTGTCTGACGGGTTCTCCTGTCGCGCTGTCTCGGGTCAGATCCCTTCCAATCCGCTGCCGTCGTTCACCCACTTGTGCACCAACAAATAACGCTTTAGAGCGGTCACTAAAGTGAAGCTTAACTTAGTGCACACCTGCAACAGGCTTGGAGATTTTGAGGTGCAAATGTTCACGAATGAGCATATAAAAAACCCCTCCAGGAACCTTCTTGACTCCAAATGGTATTTAATGGTTTGGGCTATCCATTGTTAGGGTTGCCGAGGGCTGGCAGTTTAAGGTTGCGATCTTCATTTTTAAAAGTTTAATGGAAACTTTCTCAGTCGAACACAGGAGGGTGGAAGAAAGAAGTCCTGCAGGGTGGCAGCTTGTAGAACGATGTCAGTACCTCTCCAACAGCAAGTTGCAAGACTCACTCGAATTTGGTTTCTGCGCTAAGGGTGGTGATACGTTCGGTGTATGCGCCCGCTCTTCCTCGGGAGCACGTTGAGACTCATTTACATGCCTTGCAGTTAGTCAAGTGTTAAATTCAGAAGTTTGTCACGTCGGAGCTCCAAATTGTTTTATCCTTTTAACGTAACATGCAGAATATACACAAAAGGTGTCTGCTGAAGAACATTTTATAGGAAAATACAAATGTTGATCGTGAGGATGTTGAATTTCCTTGAATTCGATTGTGCTCTTTAATGCTCTTTTCCAGCAGCCCGGGGGGGTCGTTTCAGTTTTCGCACTGGAGCTGTGCTCAGTATCTCAGATACCGGAGTTGGGGCTCAAGTGCTTTTATGAGCTCTCGTGATCTGGCTCCTCACAAGAGCTGGATATGTGAGATCACAGCGGCAAGTTCCCATGAATTCAGCTCTCCTCCTTGATAAATTAGTGTTTCCCGTAAAAGAGTTCTGCTCATGTGCCTTCTTGTTGCTTATACTGTAATATATTTAATAAATACAAAGATTCAAAGGGCACTCTTCGGTGATAAAGTCTTATTTACTCTGTTAGCCTCTTCAAAATTTAGGAAGAAAAATAAGTTCTGTCATGTCGGATGGGTTATTCTGGTTTATGTTGACATAACTTCAACCTCTGCCGTTGCCAGAGCAATTCTACTGCAGCGTGCAAGAAGGGGTTTTCCTTCTGCCACATTGCAGTGCCTCCAACCAACGGTGTGAGCAGCACAGAACCCTTCCAAGGGTAATTCTCACTCCGTGGAGGACAGTTAATTTAGAACTTGGAGTTTTTTATATAAATATCTTTTCAAAAATAGTGGAAAAATGAGAGCCAAGTATATTACGTGGAAGGGAAGCCCTTTTTGAATGAATTGATTCACTTTTACAGGACACCTTTTTATTGCTTTTTAGACTCCCCATGCTTCTGTGTCATGCTATCTCGTGATTTTAGCAAATGAATTACCAGCAGTAATAATAATTTTAGCTTCTTAATTATATAATTTTATATAATAAATTTATATAATAATTTTAACTTCTTAAAACAACAGCTTGGTAATTTTGCATGTGAGATCCAAAGTCACTTGAAGGGTTTTCCATGAGCTCTGCCTGGAAGAAGAGGAATTAATTTTGCCGATTCTGGTGATGCAAGGCTCTGTTCTTCGATGATCAATATCCCAAATATTTTTCTTCGCTATATTTTCCCTTTCAAAATGAAAAAGACCACAAAAATGTTCATGAGGAACATGATGTTTCCTGTGTGTTAATCTTTAGCGAAGTGGGTTTGATGTTGAAATACACAATTGAAGGGACGTGCAATTGGCAACAAAATACAGAATATGATCCTAAATTTCATTAATTGAAATTCCCTTTACTTTTTTTTTTCTTTTCTTTCTATATTAGGAGGTTAAACAGTACCCAAGGTGAAATCAGAGTTGGACCCAGCCATCAGGTAAGGGATTTTGTTCATATTCTGGTATTTGGGTGTCATGTTTTTGCCGCTCAATCTGTTCAGAACACACTTAATCAATGAGTTTTTAGATTCCTCAGGAGTCCTGCAGAATTTCTTAGCTCACTTAGTGAGATTTTTCTGCGTCAGAGGTTGATATGTTGATGATTTTTACTAGAAAAAGTTGGTTAATTCTGGAATATGGGTAACTGTTGGAAATGAAGGAGAAATCTCAGCTATTATTGAGCACGTTCTGGAGTTCTAAATGAATGCCTCCTCAGCTGGCTTTCACCAAGCAATGTTTTTAGTAAAACTATAAAAAATTAATTTGGTGGATTTTTTTTCCAGTTCCATTGAAAGCAGATCTTTTAATTTGTGTAGTAAAATTGTCACGTTGGTAGAATGTTGCCTGTAACAGTGCTTTTTGTGGATCTATCCATTTGAACAAAGTCAAGTTCTTGTAGAAGTGATTAAAAAAAAATAAAATTGCATTTTTTCCAAGAGCGACATTACAGAATTACAACTTCAAGCCCAAGAGAGGTTTCCTTCCTGTACAGCAACTGTGTTGAGATATACATATATATATATATTTCTGTGTGTATTCATCTTTTAACACAGGATACTGTGCTCCTAAGCATGTCTCTTACTGTAGCTGTCATTAATAACTTCCTGGGAAGTTGATTTTTTTTTTTTTATGCAGGCTTTCTCTGCACTTTTTGATTCTGTAGAGAGGATAAGTTTTGATTTGAAAGATAAGGAGGAAACCTCAGCTGTATTGTTTGACTGTGAGAAGCAATAAAAATTGTAAGTTCTTAAGACCAGTGCCTGGAGTCATTTAGATTATTAAAATGGAAACGTGTTCAAACGCTGGGGAGCGGAGTAAGGTTAAGACTCTGGATGTGAGTTTATTCCTGGTATGTTCTAATTGGAGGGAAATCCTTCATAAGCATTGAAAATAATCTGTTCTTAAAGAGCATTAATGTACAACTTACTCTAGGTTGTAAGGCCGGATCTGTCAGCGGGAGCCGAGCACTCTCCTTCACCTCTGCAGTTGGCTTCGTCCTGCCCCAGCGCTGGATTTTCGTGTCCAAGTGCTGAATAGTCATTCAGGCTCTTTTAAAAATCTTGTGTGAGAAGTAGTGAAAGTAAACGTTTATGGAACCCATGTAACGTTCGTAAGGATGTTTAGAGGCAAAAAAGGCTTTGGCAATTAAATGTGTCGTATTCTTTTTACTGGTCATAAAGAGAGCCCTGTAAATGATACGCTCGAAACAACTTTCATCTCAAACTGTCATTAATATTTTGGCAGGTATTAGTCACCTGTGCTGTAAGGTATAATTACCACATGCTTTTATGGATGGGGAAAAAAAAAAAAAAGTAGAAAGAAGGTCCCCTGATTCAGAGTACTGGTTTTGCTCGCTTGATATTTTAAACTTCCATTGTTCTTTCACTTATTTGTCAGGAACAGAGATTCCGAGCAAATGCCGTCGCTAAGAGGATGCACCATTGTCCTGTTAACCAGTATAAGCTGTAATCTTAAAATATGTCAATGCTTGCTTGTAGGCAGTGGTAGGAAGTCAGATTGAAGGCGATACTTGCTGCTTTGTCTTCTGTAACCCGATTCAATACGTGCAAAGTGTAAAAGTAGCCTCCTCTATACACGAGGCTCTGCTAACTCGGGGAGTAGACCCACTTTTCTCCCCTCACATTATTGAGAATAAGGCATCTGTAGAAGAATCCAGAAATAACCCTGAGATCCCAATAGTTGGTTTTAATATCTGTTGCTTCTTTATTATGATTATTTTTCCCTCTGAACTCATGCGTGTTACAGATGATAGGGTAGGGTGAGGGGTTTTAGTACTTAAAGCACAGATACCCCAAACTGCTGCGTGTATCGTAATAGCAAGCAGGAGCAAAAGTGAAGGTAAATGTTCTGTAGGATTGCAGTTGTTCTTCAAATGGATGTGCATAGGAGGTGGAAAGTGGGTCTCTGCTAAACATTCTCCTCTGAAAACTTCTGGCTAACCAAGTAATGACGAGCAGTGTTCAAGAGGAAGTTGCTCTTAGGAGTAACTCTAGTCGTTACTCGGGCTTCTGGGGTGCGTAAGGATGAGCATTCATTTGTGGAAGCGCCCCAGTAGATAGAAGGCATAGAAATACCATCTTGGCATAATGCTTGCTTAGCCCTTTCCGGAGGAGAAGTTCGATGACATATCCATTTTCCCAGGCAAGAAGTAAAATCAAGTACAGATTAAAGAGCAGAACATGAAAGACAGCTGAACCTGTGACTTGTAATTACTGGTTACGTACAAACGTTGCCTCTCAAATATGTTTAGCGTTGTAAGTATAGGAGGTAATTACAGGGCTTAAAAGCTGTTTCTGAAGAGGCTCTCAGCTATCTCATCGCATGGCAGGAGATGACTAAAGATGCTAATTGGGTCTCTGGGTACAGTGTAATACTTACTTAGTGGCAGAGTTCATTTCACTGAGCTATCTCACTTTCAGGAAATGTCTTTGTTTCTCTTTAGAGGTTTAATGATTTACTGAGGACTTAATTTTAAATCTGGTGTTAAATATGTAGGCTCTTTTACCGACTGAAAGTGGTGCACATGTGGCAGCCACGTTCTCGGCGTCTTTCATGTCAGTGTGCTGTAGGAATCGGTTTTAGCTCGGCAAGCAGGAGTTGTAACAGCAGCTTTCTGGCAAATGGGAACTGTCTTTGAGGGTAAATCACCCGACAGTGTTTGACTTCTGCACAACAGAGGGCTACAGATGCGGTACGAAACGGTTTAATATCAAGCTGTAATATTTCTACAGACATCCCCTCGCACTTGCTGTGTGTACAGAAGAGCTTCACTGGTGGTGGGCTGAGATGCACAATTGTCAGAAAATGAGCTGCCCTTCTAAAAGAAGAAATGCTGAATACAATGAATAAAGAATTTACAAACTTCATTATTAATAACACTAGTGCATCCTCCTCACATTGTTAACAAGTGTAATGTCTGTATGAATTCTTCATTTTTTAATTTTTTTTTCCCCAGGCTAAGCTTCCTGACCTGCAGCCCTTTCCTTCCCCGGATGGTGACACGGTGACACAGCATGAAGAGCTTGTGTGGATGCCAGGAGTCAACGACTGCGACTTGCTTATGTACCTTAGGGCAGCAAGGTAATTTCAGCCGAGATACTCCCGATGGCTGTCGAACGCTGTGGTGGGGCTGTGGGCTGCCACGTGTGCGCAGTTGGCTGCGGTCGCTCCTTTTAATTCTGTTTTGGTGGAGCGTGGATGTTTAGCTGGAGTCAAGAATGTGCTGATTTCATGTTGGGCCACCACAGAACCCTTCAGTTGGCTGTGGCTTGTAGATTTAAAATGCAAAGGCGGCAGCACGCGCTAGCGGAATGGAAGGAGCGTTGGATGTGGACCGGGCAAAAAGGGGAGTAACTGCTCTGAGTGGAATAGCTGCGAGAGTGTAGGATTCCCCCAGAGACTAGATGTTTTTTTGAATGAGCTCTAGATTGCATTTCAGTTTCGTACAGATCTCTGCTAAACCTGCTAGATGAATCAGATGCACTGGTGGGCTTCGTAATACTTCGGAGCGTGACTAAATTTCTTGTACTTTGCAAGAATTGAGAGATGGGGGGAATCTGCAATTTTAAGTCACTTTTCTGACATAATAACTAAGAACACAACAGGTTTGCTCTCTCTGGCGAGACTCTGTCCTCATGCATGGAAGTTATATCTTCCATAATCCTGATCATGCTTTGGTGCTGCTGCAGTGTGGTTTTTAATTAATGCAATCCACTTAGATTGGATTTAAATTTTGAATTAATTATTCCATATGCTGAGGTGACTCAGGCTTTTGCGTAGTAATAGCTGTGTTTGCGGTGCCTTGTTTTACTTGCTTGCACCGTATCGCGAGGCCGTGCGATTTGTCATTTAAGATGTTAATATACCATTTGTGCATTGCGTGACGCATCAGCTGAAGAATTTAAACTTTTTTCCCCTCAAACTCTAAAGGAGCATGGCAGCTTTTGCAGGCATGTGTGATGGAGGATCCACAGAAGATGGGTGTGTTGCAGCCTCCCGTGACGACACCACGCTAAACGCGCTCAACACAGTAAGTACATAGAACCGCTGCATGGGAGGACAGCCTTTCCATTTATTTAGGGGCTCCTTAAAGCATATAGTGTGTAAAATATTCAGCAGGTAAAACAGAATTTGGGGTCATGGTACGAGTACGATGGTAGTCTAGGATACCATAAAGCCCTTGCAAATACTAACTAGTTTTCAGCAGTGAGCGTTCTGCGTGCGGAGCTGCCTCAGGTCAATGTTTTGGTCCTTTTTTAATTGAGCTGAAGCAGCTTGTGCGCCATTCTCTATTTTTTGGTAGCCCAGAGAAATCTGTTTGTTTCCCCAGAGCGATGTCCTCAGCTTTTGGAGAACTGTGGCGGTAGTGACACTAAGCTGACCTTTGTGTCTTCACTGCTTCCTTCCTGAAATACAGTAAGAGGAATTATGTGCAACTGGTCCTGCGCTACTCTGAAGAAATGCACAGACAGATCTGCTGACTCTACCAATAAACAATTTTCATTCTTCCTCTTTTTTATGTCACTTTTTATCCATAAAACGTATCTCGGAGGTACGAACAATTGAGTTGCATCCTGTCATTTTCATGGTTATTGGGGTGCAAGTCCTCTGTTCCTCTCTAGGCTGCTTTTCAGCGCTGTATTGACACGACGTAGTTCCCGTTAAAAAGTCTGCCTGAACCAAAACAGTGTTTTCTTACAAATAGTAGTCCTGTCAGGTGGGATATTTTAAGAAATGTGACTTATTTCTGAGAGACTACTTTTTTGAGGAACATAAATCAGTTTAGTTATTCGTTGTCCTGACAAAATGGTGCCCTTTTGGTCTTTCTGCTCACCGCCTTTAAAAGGTATTAAATTTGATAATTTGTGAGAATCTCACCCCGCACTAAGCTGTGGTTTTGTTTAGAAATTATCATACACAACCCAGAAGATTAATGTTAAAAAAAAAAAAGAAAGATATGATATGATTTCTTATTATGGAAATCCAATAAACTTTGGAGCAGCACTTCATATAAATCAGTTTTGACAAGCTCCTTTGCTAGTGTTTTATTTATGTAATAACAGATGCTGTAGCCCTGTGAATGATTTATTGTTAATTATACCAGAGAGAAATGAAGATCATGGCAGGCACAGTGCAACGTGTACATCAGCTCATTGAAATGATTGTTCGCTGAATGTTCCAGGTAGATTTCAAGCCCCGTTCCTTTGTTTGGTTGTTGGGATTTGACACCACCTTTGTCACCGTAACGCTTGGGAAGGAAGTGGAGGGGGTGCAGGGGCTTCTTCCCCTGTGGTCATCTCACCTGGCACCATAGGGCTGATGTTAGAACTTCACGGAAATCGTGGCTTCACCTTCCGCAGAAGAGTTGGCAAAGACTTCTGAGGATAGTAGTGAGTCGTCATAGCCAGAATGTAGGGATACAAGAGCTGGAGGAATTGGTTTTAAAGTGTCTCAGTGTGCTGAGGGTCTCTGACAAGAATTGGAGCAGGTGAGAATTGCCAGAAGTGGTGTTTAGTGCTGCAGCAGGGACTTCAGAGAGCAGAAATGACCAACAGATGGGTTTGGGAGAAAAGCATGCTCGGGAAGTTTGTCTGGTTGAACACTGGTGCCCTAGGTCTGGCAACCCATGGGAAGGTCCTAACAAGGTGAATATTGAGCATAAACATAGTTGCCACAGCTGGTAAGTGCTGTGGAGTAAGAGTTGGGGTAAATCTAGGCGTAGTTTCTTCCCCTCCCTCCCATTTCTTTGCCTCTGACTTCCAGAGCTCTGATTTAGTATCAGATCCTTTTTTGTGCTCCATACTAATAGAAAGCCAGAAACTCATGACCCCTTTTATACTTTGCTGCTTTTGACCTGTCCCTGCTGTTCGGAGTCTGCACAGTTCTTTTCTCAGAAAATCCAGGTCAAGAAGGAGTTAAATTACTACTTTGTTCTCAGTTTTAAAAAAGTTCCAGAACAATAATTCATTCTCAGTGTTCTGCCCTACCCATTGCTCTGATTCCAGAGTAAGTGTGAGCATCAAGTATCTACAGTGGCTACCCTGGAGAAGAAACTGGAAATGATAGTGTGCAAACTCAGCGTGTAAGAGTGAATCTCAGAGGTTTTTGGTCGCTTTGATGTGCTCTTACTTTTGCTTGGGAAATCAAAGAGCCAGCAACTCTGTTTGTCCTCACACGATAAGAAAATACCGCTTAAGCTTGGGTACTACTACGTGGAGGAAAGAAAAAAACAATCATATGCTGATGTTGTATAAATCTCTCTCTGCTAACAGCGTTGTTCTGACTTCTCCTAACACACTATTACAGGGAAACATGTCATCATGAGTGACAAACATGACAGTGTAATACCGGTTTAAGGAAGTTCAGTTCGAAGTAAGATGTCGCCCAGACAAATTACTCCCTTGTTTTAACTTGCCCTTAGACCAGATTTTCTTGTTCATTAACTCCAGACAAGGTTGAAAGCATAAAAAAATTGTCTAAATATATGTTAGCGTTTCTTATTATTACTGGTTTTCCTTTTGGATGAGTCTTAATTAACAGCTACTCTCCTGGTTCAGACGAGGTAGCGCAGCACTTCAGGGGCCGTCGCTCTGCCCGGGCACGTCGGAGAACGAAGCCACTTTTAGCGCAGAAGACAGTTTTGCCACTTCTCATTCGTTCTTATCCTTGCGCTTAGGGGGAAAAACTTCAGCACTTGATTTGTAGGATGAGTCAGGAAATCCTTCTAGAGAAACTGTTGAAACGGCAAAAAGGGCCAAAAATGACTGCTGTGGTTACTTGTAAAAAAAAATAAGTCTCTGGGAATATGTAAAAAACCCATTTTTGGGAAAGTTTTGGTTAAAATGCCTTTGCAAGTTTTGTAGGGATGTGACAAGGTCTTGCCCTGGGTGCTGGTGGAGCAGCAGCCGTGCCCGTGGACCCACGGCCGCAGCCGGCACAGCGAGCTCCTGGTCCTGCCCTGGGTTTGGGAACCTTGTTGTGAGCTCTTTGGCAGCACCAGTGTGTGAACAGTGGATGTACCGTGAGCATCTGGCTTTTTAATCTCCATCATTAGCATCTTAGATCACTTTGTACCAATTACAGTTATTTAGAAGCTTAAAATAGATAAGGGAGAAGACATGTAAGTTGCTTTTTTTTTTTCCTTTTTTCCCCAAAGCAGTGGGAGCTGATTTCTGTATTTTCAAGGTGTCAGATACCACGGATCAGATATTTAAAAAACCCCAGAACTAGCAGTAATTTTCTCTTGAAGTAGTTACTGATTGCTGCCACCTTCTATTTTTTTTTCCTTTTTTTTACTTTTTTTCATTAGTTCCAAATCCTGTCGCAGGCCAAGCTGTGTTATAAATCACTAGTTATAAATCAAAGCTTCCCAGTTAAATGTGACAGCGTGTTGGCAGAACAAGGTTATTGGGCAGTGGCTGTTCGTTGGGTAGTTCAGGTTCTCGAGGTTCCGTCGTCCCTGGGAACCAGAGGGGGTTCAGTGAAGAAGTAGTTTTGTTGCCTGAGATCTGATCCAGATTATTCAGTGTGTGGCAGCAGGTGGGGAGGAGGTAGCATTCCAAAGAGATGGGGAGAAAGGAAATTCCTGCAATTAAAGGGCATTTGGGGCTAGGGGGGTGTCAGACGTGGTTGACAAAAATCAAATCTTGCCATTTGGGAGGATGGGCACTTTCAGGAATGCTGCGAATTTGAAAAGAGGTTTTGCTGTTTCCCCTCAAGGGCGATACTTGCTGTGGAGCATATTGTGTTTGATAGTGGGGCAAGGTGTCCGTAGCTATAAAGAGTGTCTGCATCAAACGGAGATTTGTCAGCTCCCTTACGGAAAGAAGTGGCCTGAATTACATTTTGTGTTAAATTAGGTGCTTGGATTAGTGTAATTACACCAAAAGACCTGGCTACTCAAGCCGCGTGGCAGGAGTTCTCCTTCTGCTTTTCGTTTTCCTTGCTGTGTTTTTTCCTTGTCTCTCCTCTCTTTTCTACCCTGTTAAACACGCTGCAGTTTTACCGAGAGCTGCTGAGTATCTTCACCGTTCACCTTCAGTGAGAGGAGGAAATCCCTCGTTAATAACAACAACGTTCTGGCTCCTGCATAGATTAAAATAGCGAACTGGTGCTTAAATAGGGGTGTTACATAAATACCGACGGGGCAGCACCGGCAGATACCATCTTCTTTTACAATCCTGCCGAAGCGCCTCGCCCGGCAGCGGCGAAAAATTTCCTTTGACTCGTTTGTATCACTTGAGTCTTAAAATGCTCCTGCACTATTGGTAGTGTTTACCGTGGGTTTCAGGCTCTGTCTCTCCGTGCCCCGGTGAGTGGTGGGATTAATTCATGAGCAGCGATGGAAGAGCCCGTGCTCAAAGCGGGAGAACTCCTGAATTCCAGCGCTCTCGCATAAATGCTGGGCGTGCATCCCCACAAAAGTGCGTTCTGGCTGAGAAATCCCTTTTACTGGCTTTGCTGGGTAGGTTTCCAAGTAGTTCGGTGCTACTTTCACCCTGTCTATAGCAGCAATCCTTCCTTAGAGAAGGAGACTCTGGAATCTAACAGCGTTCTTAATGGGCTGCAATTATTTAATCTTGTAGCGTGAATGCAGCCTAACTCCGATGGGCTTTTGGACAGAGATCATAATGACTGTAATTGCAAAGGGATGCCTTGCTGAAGTACAAGCTGCCAAATGCAATGCCATTCTGATCTAGAAAGGTCACAGTCAAAGGGACATTTAAATTAAGTTATAAATTACAATTGAAGAGCAATGTTTTGATGAGCAAGACCGGAGATGTCAGAGCTGCGAGATGTAATTCATGGGTTCATTACGGAACAGAGGTGCCTGACAGCTGAGCCATGCCAAAAGGAGAATTTATTTGCAACATCACGCGGGCGGAAAATGGCAGCTCCGCTCACAAGCCGGAGTAGAAACTTGGAACCTCGTGGTAATGTGCAGACCTTATGGCAATGAGGCTTGCCTGTGATCTAGCCTTGTTTAATCACTGTCAGAATAGGAACGAGGTTTTTGGGCACGTGCACATCCAGAATTCTTCTTTAATCGAAAATCCTGTCCGGCGCTGCACAAGTCGCTGTTTCTTTCTGTTTTAACGAATAAATGCGTTTGTGTCGACTCCTTTTGTTGCGGCTGCCTCCGTGCTTAATGGCACAGCGGAGTTAATGCTAACACTGGTGATTCTCTAGATGACAGGAGAGCAATCTGGTGTTTCTAGCAACACCTTGAAAAGTTCAACCAGAAGTTAATGAAACCATAGGCAGTCATCATTAGCTGTTATTTATATGTTTGAGTTGCTTGCCAATGAAGTGCTTACATATATTAAATGACCGCAAGTAATAAACAGAGAATGAGCCAGTTTGAAACATGTAAATTTAACTCTGATGCTTATAAAAAAAAAATTTTTCTTTTTTTGCTGCATTATCTTACTCCTGGCGCTTACAAAAGCTCTCCCCCGCACTTGTAACATTTTTCAGGAGACTCGAAACCTCTATCAGGGCTGTTGTTTTCACATCCATGGCTCCTCTGTTATATGACTTTTCTCCTTTCATGTCGGCACTTATGGATTTTGTGATTGTTATTCATGTTGTTAATTGATCAAACATTAATGCTTATTTTCTCTTGCTGCTTTGGGACGGTTCGGATGACCCGTGAGCTCTTCCATTTTTCAGTAACCGGAGTAGTTGCCCGTTAGACCAGTCTGTTCTTTCTGGGCTTGTCTTGTGATTTTTTTTTATTTTTTTTTTCAGACTGAACTGCTTGGGTAATAGGGTTGCCAGGGAAAAACACGTGTTGTCCTTGAGGCAAAATAAAGATGCCCTCCAAGTCACAAAGAGGCTTTGGCATTACGGCATGTTTTGGGAGGGAGCAAAGAGGCAAGAGAAACAGAAGCGCTATTCTCTTCAACACTGACAAATTTCCTAACTGAAAAATCTTTTAGGTAGTTGCATGCCCAGGAGAAAAAAAAAGGCATTTGCAAGGTGAGACAGCAAAACACACAGTCCTCTTTCCTTCAGGATGGATCTGTTCCCAGTACTGGGATGCAAACAAGGAGAAAAATTAATGTGTGCCCAGTAGAAAAGGCAACGTCTTATTTTCATGCCTTTAAGTAGGTATTGGTACCACACGCGTCTTAAAAAAAGAATAAAGTTGTTTTGAAAAGCCAGTATTTGTAACTTCCTTGTAGGTGCCAAATAGCTGAAAATGAATAGAAACCAGCTTTGTTAATAGTGGCAAAGTAGTTCCTATCTCGTCGCTGTTCAGGGATTGTAGCTCAACCCCTGTTCCGTTCATCAGTGTTGGGAAATGGGGAAGGAGAGTCCTTGTCGACGTGTTTTCGGAGCCTGCTCACACCCGGGTGTAGCAGCGTGGGTGCTTCCAGAGAGTGGGATGCAGATGGCTCGGGATAAATTCTGGGTGGGAAGGAAAAGCAGGAGATAATCCCTGGCCAGAATCACGGTTGGGTCATCTCTACCGTAAAGAGCCTTCTGAGGGTCTGTGAAATCCCGTGAGATTCATCGACAGCTTTAGCACCGTGTTCAGAAAAGCCGCCTCCTGTCTGCGAAGGGAAGGTTGCGCGCAAATTGCTCTCCCTTTTGGGTGTGGGAAGATGATTCAGTTTTTGTCATCCCGGCAATATTTCTTTTGCTTTGGGATGGTTTTCAGGAGACACAGAGCAGGCTCCTGACGAGTCCTTCAGTTCTCTGTACTTTGAAGCCAGGACAGGCTGTAAATCCAGGGTACGCTAGATGGTTTCTATCAAGAGTTAAGGGCTGGAGATTCTCATGGGTTCGTTGTTGATTTTTATTTTTTTAGTGTATTTTTTTCCTGCCTCACCCTGATTTAAATGTCTGCTGTCTCCTTCAGACGGCTTTTGATCATATAGATACCGAATTTAACGTAGAAAATAAGGTACGCTGTAAAATGGGACCACCTGAAAAAGTCATGTCGAGTTAGACATCCTCAGCTGCTGTTATGTCCTTCGGCAGCTCTCTGCAGAGGTTTTGTTTCCCTTCTGTACTTGTTTTCCAACAGCATCGTGATCTTTGCAGCGCAATAAAAATAGAGTTTTCTGGATGGGTAAACTTGATATCCCATGACTTGCTGTCCCTCCTGCGTGTTAGTTTTTCCAGTCGGTTTTACTAATCTGAACAAAATGTGCTGCATGAAATGCAGCTCGTTTTGAAAAAATATTTTGTTGGAGCTTTTTAGATTTTTCCTTGGAATTTCTAGTGGGTTTTTGTCTGGTGGTTTTTTTTTTTTTTTAAGTGAACCAAAAAACTCGGCAGTGCTTTTTGGGCTCAAACATCATCTGGGTGAAATTTGGGAAGGAAGGGGAAGATAGACTTGGTTTAATGCTGTTTCCTCTACTAATAAAAGCCCAATTACCCCTCAGGTTGTTTAAATTTCACTTCATATATTATCAACAGTAAAAAATAACGAGGCATAGAACATCTCATGTGGCTCCCTTCAGTGGTTTTTCACCGATACCACATCACTGCTAATTTCACCGAATGATCTATTTGTCTTTTTTATTTTTTAGCTACACGAAAGTAACTATGATGCCGGAAAAGCCCTGCAGCGCTTGGTGAAGAAACCTGTGCCAAAACTGATTGAGAAGTGTTGGACTGAAGATGAAGTGGTAGGGAAATGAATTATTCCCTTGAGCCTTATAGTTCATGTTGCTTCTCTTGTTGGTTTTTTTCTTTTTTTATTCTCCAAAGAGATCATCTTTATGGGAAGGACGAAGGGCAAATAATTTGCAGCAGAGGATAAATTTTTGCGTAATTCTGAGTTAGTGGGCCCTCATTTGATATACAGAACTTTATTAGATTGAGAATCCCTTTCTAAGAGTAGAACGAGGGAGAAGATCGAGTGACTGTTTTTGAGAGGACGCTATAGGGTAGATTAACAACTCCAGAACTTCTGGACTCTAAATTTCCCTCTCATGTGAATGAAGGCTGGCTGCATTCTGTAATAGGAATAGGACAACATCTAAAAGACATCCAAAATGTTGTCCCTGATTTTTTTTTTTTTTCCTGCTGATCTTGGCAGAGGCTTACAGTGCCAGCTCCAGCTGGCTAATGGGAGGTTGGTTCTAAGTATTTCTCCTAAACCAAGTTTGAGATTAAGTCCCTTCTTCCCCTCCTGTGGAGTATTAGAAAGCGTTTACTGGCGTAGTTCTTGATGGATAAGTCTTTGACGAAGAGCAGACCAGAAGCAGATTATCTGAAAGCTGGGATTTAGCTATGCCATCCACATGGAGAAATGGTCAGGCTCAAACTTATACTTAACATGCTGCATCCGCCTCGTACGCGGCTCCCAAAGTAACGCGTGAACGCGATGAATTCAGGGCGCGCGGTACGTCTGCGGCGCGGTGGCGTGGCCTTACGGTTACGGGCCTGGAATCGCCGCGGGCTTTGGGCTCGTGCGATTTAACACCCTGGTACACCGCAACTCTCATCGACTTACACAGCGTAGTAGTGACCGCGCTGCTGCTTCCCTGCGGCTGCTGTTCCACCACGTGCTCGTAGTTGGTCTCACTGGGGTTGGGGTTGTCGTGCGGGCGGAGAAGCAACATGTTGAACGTGTCGGTCTTCCCTTCAGACAGAGGTTTTCTGTGCGCGTGGCTTTGGATTGCAGTGTTACTGTTGTTATTAGTCTAGAAGAAGATACTGCTCTGCAGTCTGATTAATGGGAAAGAAATAATTTTGACTTAAGACAGACGTGTCGTCATAAAAGCTGTGGTTGGCGGAGAGGGTGTGCTCCTGGGAAAGCACATCTCACTCAAATGGGCCATGTTGTTTGCGGTATTTTTGCAGAGTTTGGGGGAAGATGATATCTGCGTGAGAATTAGTGAAGCAAAGCTGCTTCTTGTGGTTCATTTTGCAGCTTAATTGCTGCAATTCTGAGGTTTCTGCTGGCTTAATTTTTATACGTACAGTGTAATGCAACTGTGCTTATTAAACAGCTCTCTGTAGCCTTGTAAACTGAAATAAATCATGTGAAGTTGGGAGCAAATTATGGATTCTTAATTTGCTGACAACGTGTAAATAGATTCTTAAATATTGCATTCAACATGAGCTGCATTTTCTGGCAGCGTTTGGAATCCAAGCGCTGCTGCACTACACGCTCTTGTCAGACCTCGCAGCTTAAGCTCGTGCTCAAGTGCTTGACTCCAAACAACAACAAAAAACACCCACAAAACCCCCTAAACTCTTGCGTTTTCAGTACTCGGGAATAATGCGGAGTAAGTTCACTTAGATTACATCCTAAAAATACTTTGCATTTTAATGCTGGTGTTAATTATGCTAAACAGAATAGATTTTTGTGAAATGTAACGTGTAAGCAGACAGAACCTCCTTAGCAAACTGAGTGGGCGTGTCTGGTTTTGTGAAAATGGACAAATGTCGTATTTTCTAGCTCAGTAATTAGGCTGCACTAAAATAGAAAACGAGGTGGTTGTGAGTTAATTGTGATAAAATACTTACCACTCACGGTTTTTACCTTTCACTGCTGGAAAAGCTGCTTCTGTCATGTACCATATTGGAATAAGCGGGAATAGAAATTCAACTTGTCGTGTGTGCTAAGCAGGTATATAAAGAAAGTAATCTGATATAATGCAGAGCGCATTGCTCATGTAAAAACGACAAGTGAGAAGTTCGTGATTGCTTTGGTTTGGGTTTTTTTTCCCTTTGAATGGGTAACTTATTAAGCTAGGTAATTGGTAAAGGAGTTGAAGAAGTAAATAAAAATAAACTTACTGTGTTGTTGTTAAGTTGGCGTTGGGGCCATAAAAGGGAACTGATTAATCCTGAGTGAAGCTTTCATGGTTTCTTAGTATTTTTTAATCATTCAGACAAGGGCTGGAGAGACTTTCTCGTAAGCTCTCGTGTCTCTGTACAGTCTGTCGGGGAGTTACTCCATGAGTTGTGTGCGCTTGCTCGCTCCTTACGTAAACCTTTTTTGCAGGAGCCAGATTAGGCGTAGGCCGGGCCGAATAAACCCGCGTTAAGGTAGGCTTAGCCTGAAATCCAACAAAGAACCTTTGTGGCAAGGAGGCTGCCTGAAGCCGTAGAGCGAAAGTCGATCCCGCGCTGCCACTGGCAGCGAAGCGAAGATGAGTAAAAAGCCTCGAACAGTTTCCTGCAAAGTTTTACGGTTATCTTGTCATCAAAGGGAGCTTTGTTTGAGGAACAGACTGTCGGAACAAATACTTCAAGTGCTCTGCCCTGTGTTTAGTAAGTGCGTGTTCGTATTCTTTCAACCTCTTTTTTTTCCCTGCTTACATTCTTTCCCACATGCATGGTTAAATTGTACAGTGCCAACACCTTTTTTTTTCTTCCTCCCCCTGCATAGTTTTTTTTTTTCCGCTCTCCTTGTTTTTTTCCATCAGCTGCGCTATGCAGTTAATGCCGTAGCTGCCGCAGCTCGTGGTTTTTTGATGAGCAGTCCATATTAAATGATAGAGACTAGAGCCCTGCGAACAGAAAAAGCCAAGTTTATTTAAAAATGACACATTGCTCCAAAAGCACAGACTCTGTGAGCACAGAATAATGATCGCTGACTCTATAAATCCTTGTCGGGCTCAGCTCGTTTTATCGTATTTGTTCTTGTTCTGTTCCATCCAAGTTTCCAGAAACATTTGGCCGCCCTCCAGCCTCAGCAGAGCCAAAGATCAAACTGTGCTCGTATTTATAGACAGCTAAGCCCCACCTGCACAACCTCATAGCATGTTTGTCCCTGGCACTTTGTAGAAAACTCCAGATTAAAGCAGCTGCACTGCACTTCTGAGCATGCCTGAGACTGGCAGGGGAAATTTCTTTATTGTTGCCTCTGTGAAACTGAGGAAAACTGTTTCCGTGCGATACCTCGGGTGCTGGAGCTGCATAGGAGCTCCATGGTAAAGTATTTTTCAGAAAAACCTTGTGTCAAACTCAAAGTTTGCCCCCCCCTCCAAAAAAAAATTAGTCCAGTATGTAAATTGAGAGGCATACTGTGCAAACCAGTCTTCCCCACTGCCTAGTAAGAGTAACTAAAACCACTTCTTTGCTGCTGCATATAAGGCAGCTCAACCAGCAGCTGTTTCCTGTTTACAGAGGTTTGCGCCACACCTGGCAACGCGCGGTTCCAGCAGTGATTTGGTGAGAGGGGGTTGGTTTCTCTTGTAATGCTCGTGAAATAATTCCTGTGGACAAATTCACTGAGCACTTGTCACATATGATGCCGTATTTAAGCACTTTCTAAACGTGCGCCCTGTAGCCCGACGCTCGGCAGCATCACCCGGTAGAACCGTGTTCGTGTTGGGCTGCGGTTCGGAGCGGACGCGTTATTTGGGAAGAAGCCACGGGGCAAATCCTCTGGTTGGCTACAACTGGTGGCAGTTTCCTACCCCTGAATGCCTCGTCTTGAGGTGTCCTGGTGCCAGCAGCCAGAGCAAGGTCAGCGTAGCTGGGAAATGGGGACGGACTGAGCCACTGGGCACTTGTGCGCCGCGATATCTTCTGCTAATACGAGATTATATATTAACCGCTTTTCCTTCTTTTTTCTTCTTTCTTTCCTCGGCTCCCTACGAGCTGGTGCTGCCCAGTGTCTGTAACGCTGGTTTTGTCATTCTCTGTGCAGCAGCGGGTCGTAGTACGGGCACGACGTAGTTACTATTTGTCTCGCTTTTGACACGCTGAGAAAACAAAGATGCTTCGCTCCAACTCAGCAAGGGATTGTCAGAGCAAAAGAGATGCGAGCTCTGCTCTGCGTGTCACAGTCACCTCTAAAAATGTCTCTTTTTTTAATCTTTGACAGAGCACAGGCGTTTCGGATGCAAGCAATCAGAAATCTCGAATAAGAATGGAATGGCGCTGGTCAGTTTTTCTTCTCCAGTTAGAAATATTTTCAAAACTGACCAAAAAAACCAACTCTGCCCCGCTGAGGTGGTGCTTTACTTTCCAAAGATTCCAAATCTGGACCTGTCATCATTGACTTCTTTCAGTTCGGGTTAAATTGAACACCCATATTTTCACAGGAAAAATTGTCCTTACAGAATTTCCGCCCCTCTTCGGGCAGAATCTTCTCTGCAAATATTGCTTTTATACTTTAGTGATGCCCAGTACAATTCTGACCATACACTTGCTCCAGGTCTAAAAATAAGCTCGTCGTTTACGCTTACGTTTCAGATAAATAGTTTATCAAATGGCTGTCATTTACAAAGGGCACGATGTTCATATTAAGGGGATTTTTTTATTTGCTTATTGAAAAGATTTTCGCCTCTGGTACCTCATGTATTGGAAGTGGACGAGTCCTGACTCTTCTTCACGTGACAGTCCTGCTGGTTTGATCTTGCATTTTTGTCTCTTTATTCAGTATGTGCTTTATTTCTGCCTTTTTATCCAAAGTGCTAACAAAATCAATACGGCTTACAGAAGAGAGAAATACAGATCAGAACTAAAAGAACCTCTAGTTTATTAGGTTTTTAATTAAACATGATGAACACATTTTAAATAACACAATGGCCTCGGGCTGAGCTGCATCTAATCGAAACAGATTAAGTCACCCGTCCGCACTTGGGTAGTTATTAATTCTGTTTACTTATGCATGCTAGCTGAAGGCAGAGCTCGCTGCTGCTGTGTTGCAGTTTATTGCACAGGGATGCTTTTGCTGCATGCAACCGTGCTCCTAATTAGCATTCAGATGTTGATTATGAAGAACACTGGCGAGGCTAATTGAACCACCTTCGAAATCCAGGGCTCTGCCTTCCAAAGCTGAAGAGAATCTGGGTGAAATAATAGTTCTGAATCATTTCTTCGATACTTCCTCCTTCTTCTACAGTTGGTCCCACCATTTCAGACATGTTAAATTCTCAAAGTGGAATTGCTACGTGTTCCTTAGGGAGAAGGTTGGGGTTTTTTTCACTTGCGCAGCACTGTCGATGACACACTGTGACGTCCTTGATAACTAGCTCGTATCATGAAATATGCTGCCCTTTAAATATTTTACACTGCTTTTGATGTAGAGTAGTTGAGGTAAACAACCTAGATTCAAACAACCCCTTAAATTTATGTGCAGGGATAGTTAATCCTTGCTGGCGATAAACCTTAATTGGCCGTGTACACGGATTTACAAGTTCATAAATTTTAAAATATCCACACCTGGCTTCAGCTTAACGCTTGTTTGTCGTAAAATCCAAGTGGAGATCCTTCTGCCAAAAGTGACAAGATGCAGCAAACTAATTTCCTAACGTGTTTGCAAGTATTTGTAATCCAGTGTAGCTGGTCAAGAAATTACTTATGCAAAGCGCACGTACTTATTTGCTTGGCTTCTTTGCCTAGAATCATCTTCAAATGTCTCTCATCTGCCCTTTTTGGAGTATCTGCTCGTGAAAACGTTGTTTTCATTGCTCACTCCTTTGAAGCCAGGCGTTTCAGATGTGCTGGGAGACAGAGCTGCTTACTGGGGCAAAAACGCCATGAATTTTATTTACTGTTTATATGGCAGCTACAGAAAATGCAATTCAGAGCAAAATTGAAGCAGCCTCTAGAATAGTCCGGGGAGGGGGGAAGTCATCAAGGGGTATTTGAAAAGGAGGCTGGCATTGCCCGGCTGCATTTCCGTAATCGAGGGGGCTTAGGTTGTTAAGATACCAGTTAGTGCTTAGTTTTTATTTTTTATCTGCAGAAAATAAACCTTAGAGCTTCACAGTAGAGTGACAATTCCTACTCAATTAGTATTTTCTGGACTCTAGAAATCAGATCATCTGATGCCATTTTCACCAGTAACAACTGAAAACAAACAAAGCATTGAGATTAAAAAAACCCACAAATTGCCGTGGTCGCATAGGACCTTTAGTTTAAGAATAAATAGGACCTTAATTTAAGGAAGAGTGGAAACACACAGTCTTGTCTGTAGCTTATTCCAAGTACTTAAGAGTGTAAAACAGCTATCACTCCTCACAGTAAAAATTAACTGATGAAGGATGAAATTATTGTGCTTGGGGGGAAAAAAGTTATTATTTAAAAGTTGCATAAAATTACAGTTACTTAGTTGACAGGCTTACGAAATTGTAAGGTGCGGTACAGCTGGAAGATACAAGGCACAGTATGACTAGAAAAGGTGAATTTAGTTCAAACACAGGTTTCTAGACAAAAGATAACAATCTTTTTGGTTGTGATTAACTTGCATCAGTCTTTGATCCAAGTCCTTGTTTCAAGGGATCGATATTGCACATACGGCACCGAGTTTATTGTCAAGTCCTGTCGGAAATAAGACAGCGAATTAAAAATCAATTATACGTGCAGAAAAGTTTGTGTAGGGCAATCAATTTTGTCCTTTTAGTTTGCAGAAAGATTCCATTGTTTAACCAGCTGTGAAAAGGAATGAATTTTAAAAGCCTCCAGCAAATGAAATAGCCCGAATGGGGTGGGGGAAGTGGATTAAAAAAAAAAAAAAAAATAAAAAATTTCAGCATTTCATGTTCAGCAAAGGCTACCTTCAGGGATAAATCTATAAATCCTGTCAGTGACCTTGGCTTCCAAATGGGCGGTTTCGCTGCTTTTGCTAATCTTGATCTTCCCACAGCTGCCAGATAAGTCAGTCTTTCCTTAACAATATCATTTTTTTTTTTTTTATTTGCTTTGTTTAGCCGCCATATGCTTCTTGATTCATCGTCCCTCTGCCTTCGTGCGGAATATTTTGATCTGTTAAGCACTTACCGTATTGCTGATCCCAAAAAATAACACAACAAATATTTACCCTGGCCCGTGGCCACAGCTCAGAAGGCTATTTCTGTGTGGGGACGGAAGCTCAACTCTAAACCCAGACTTGAGCTCCGGTGTAAACTAAATAATTTCTAGGTGCTTTCAGAAGCCGGTGCTTTGTTTTCTAGAAAAAGGTTTGTAACAGAGAGACGGGAGCGCACATACTCGTAGTTCACTGTTGCCAAGGGGAAAGAATCTGCTGCTTGAAAGATTAATAAATACGACAGCAGTTGATTGTTGAAACCGTGTTTTTCATCTCATTTTCAAGGGCATCTTAAAAATGGAGATCGCTTACCCGTCCTAGCGTTCTCCATCATCTTTCTGTGTTCTTTTAAAAACGAGAACAAGGCACTGGGGGGGACCGGCAAGATTGCGTTCGCTCTCCCATCGGGCAAAGTGGTGATTTTATAGATGGAGGGGGCCAAACCCGCCATCCTTCCTGGTTCCTTAGCAACGGAGCTGGAGTCGGTTTTCATGTTCGTGTCTATCTCGCGTGTTCTATGTATAGAAGCAGGAGCTGTGCGGCTCGGCGGCGGCGCGACTGAGACAAAGACCGCTCGCCCTCGCAGGGCCGGCAGACAAGCCAAGCGTGCCCAGGCGCTGCGCGGACTTGGCTTTTGTCCTTCTCCCCGTCAGATGATGTCCTGGGCAGTGACACGGTTCCTGGCTTCACTGCCCTGACCTTTTATTCAGATCTTATCTGCTAAGAGATCCGGAATCTGGTTTAAATATAACATCATCTTCCCTCCTGGTCTTCTCCAAGAGGAAATCGAGTTGTGATATTGTAGCACTAAGAACATCTGGGGGGAGCAGGGATCCCCGAATTCTGGGGGTTTCTAGGGTTAATGCTTTTGCCCTAGCAAGCAGAACCCAGTGATTGTGACTGTTCAGTTCTGATAGTGATAAAACTTTTTTTGCCCTGTATCTGCCTTTTTAGGGAGGTGTGATGCGTCTTGATTTGATTTTTTAAAGTTACACCATATCAAAGTTACCTTGCTCACATGGCAATGACCTGTTTACTTTCCATTTATTTGTCCACAAATTTGCAAATTCTGAATTTCATTTTTTTTTAAGATAATCTGTATTTGTCAGTAGTATCGTTGCCTTTTAAAGGAGTGCTGGAGTTTGTGAGATACCTGTCACAGTTTGCTTCCCAGTCTGAAGGCAAATGTAATAAATGGCCTGAAAGTTCTGGCTCATGCTCCTTGGGGTACGTTAACCCAACACCCCAACGGCTCGGACTGTGTGAGTTTATGCTTTTGAAAGATTTTATAATTGAACTATAGGAAATGCTGGTTAGCTGTCTGTTTCTAGAAGATGTATTTTGGTTTGGAAATGCTCTGACCAGTGTGGTTTGAGTTGAGGTTCACCTTTTCTAGTGGTTGAGGAGGGCAACTGGTTTATTGGCTTATATCGAAAGCAACATCAAGTGTTCTTGAGCTGACTTCAAATTATTTCAACAGCCCTGTCGTTTCAGTAGTTTGGTTGATTTTTATCTCTCACAGCTGTTAAGAAATTTAAATTAGTCTACAGGAACCATACCTCCTTAATACACAAAAGTGCAATTAGAATGCAGTAATAAATAAAGGTGAAGTGCTTTGATAGTTTTCCATGGTAAGTGCGTGATAGAAATCTCCAGCATCTTTCCAAGTGATTTTTGGCTTAGTCTGAGTTGATATAGGTAAAAGTATTTTGGAATATTTGGGTTGGAATTGCACTTCACTAAACCCATAAAGCCCAGGAATGGATTCCCTGATACGGCAGCTCGCTGGAAGGTGGTTTAGATGGATTACGGTGTGGTCTCCAACTCGCCAAGATGACATTGGATCTTTTATTCTCCGCCCCAAGGTTTTTTTTCTCATACTGATAGTTGGGATCTCTGTCTTAGCCTCGACTTTCATCCTGCTTGAACCCGAGGCTGGCAGCTCGGGCTGCGCCGGGCAAATCCGGAGGCTGAGCAGTAGCTGTAGAGGCTGTAGGTCAGAGAGTTTCAAGAACGAGCAGAGCTGGAAAGAGGTGAGAATGTCTAAGTCGTCTCTTCTTGGCATCGCCAGGAAATCAAAGCTGAAAGCAGGGAGCTAAGGCTAAACCTGCCTCGTGGAGGGTGAGAGTACCAAAACGTGGCATCTCGGAAACCTTGAGTATAATTCAGGTTGTGTCTGAGATGCAGCACTCTTGCTTGAACCTTTGATTTTTAATTTTGGACAAGGCACTTTTTGATTTTCTTTTTTTTTTTTTTTAAACAGGTATTTCGTTTTTTTGCTAATAATCATGGGGAAAAAAAAGCCACAACAAGACTTTTTCCAAACTTTGTGAATGTCACTCGATTCTCTGGCTTATCTGAGTATTTACTGTGGCCGCTGCAGCAGAAAATGACAAAAATGCTTGTTCAGATTCGTATAGTGACATAATTCTTAGTTTGGAAACTTTGATTACTGTCGCAGTGTGGGTGCTCTGTGTGCTTTAGCGCTCAGGACTTATCTTCCTTGCACAAGCATAAGCAACGTGATTGCCAAAATACACCTCATTTGCAAGTTGTTTGCGCGATAAATTTTATTTTCCTAATCTTCCCTATCAACAGCATCAATCTTTTTTAATCTTTCAGATGACACACACACACAAAAAAAAGCATTTTAATGAAGCAAATTATATAGCTTGGCCTCCTTTTGTGGTTAAGCAGAGTGGCCATATTCAATTAGGCTGAAAAATGATCGTTTGCTCTATTACAGGGCTGTAATAGAGCGAGTGGAAAAACCGTGATCCATCACCAGTTGCTCAGCTTTATGTTACTTAAATCACTTGCCACTCTGTCAGGGGCTCCGAATCCTCTGTGGGAGCCATTATTTAATTTAAGTTTGTGGAGGTGTCACTTGTTTGATAATAGGCTGCTTCTGTAGTAGACGTGTAGTGACTAAATATTAATCATTTTCCGCATCCATCCAAGATTTCCTCATTAGTTACGAGGGTAACGGTGCCGGTAAAGCTCATGATTATGCTGCCATAAAAAAGAGTCTGACAGCAAATAAAGACTTGATCCAGAGAGATGCTCGGTACCTCCTAGCAGTGAGGAAGTCTGCTGGGGCTCGGAAGGCTCGATTTCTGAGTCTGGCTCCATGTTGTACCCAGCAAATGTGAGGGGGTTTGCGTGATTCGGAAGGAAACTTCCAGATCTGAAGATCTGAGTGTGGAAATGCCACCTCAGAGGACTGTTTTCTGTTCCGTAGTAGCCGAGTAACTTGGCCGGCAGAGATGAACCCCAGCGCAGCAGCTCCTGGGCGGCTTGTAAATAGTGTCAGGGCTGGAGGTTTTCTTTCCCTTCCTCCTCGTTTAAGTGATGTGTAAAAGATGCGTCGATCAGTACTCTTGAGGATGCATTTCACAGAATCACAGAATGTTAGAGGTTGGAAGGGACCTTAAAGATCATCTAGTCCAACCCCGCTGCCAGAGCAGGATCACCTACACTAGAGCGCACAGGAACGCGTCCAGGCGGGTTTTGAATGTCTCCAGAGAAGGAGATTCCACAACCTCCCTGGGCAGCCTGTTCCAGTGCTCGGTCACCCTCACAGTAAAAAAGTTTTTCCTCATATTTTTCTGGAACCTCCTATGTTCCAGCTTCCACCCATTGCCCCTTGTCTTGTCAGTGGACGCCGCTGAAAAGAGCCTGGCTCTGTCCTCCTGACATTCCCCCTTGACATATTTATAAACATTAATGAGGTCACCCCTCAGCCTCCTCTTCTCCAAGCTAAAGAGATCCAGCTCCTTCAGCCTTTCCTCATAAGGGAGATGCTCCACTCCCTTCACCATCTTTGTGGCTCTGCGCTGGACTCTCTCAAGCAGCTCCCTGTCCTTCTTGAACTGAGGGGCCCAGAACTGGACACAACAATTTACCAACTACTACTTTGTCCAACGTTGCTTTTGCGCTTTCCCGCGCCCTGTGGGTTTGAATTTATTGTGGTAAAGGCTCGAAGTGCGCGTAGCTTCTGGGTTTGTGGCTTTGCTTCAGCTTTTACTGGCCTCTCGCTATCTCACTCGTCCGCTGGCACGTGATCCACCAGCTTTTGTCTCGTTCTTTCACCCTTTCCTTTTCCCCAGGACCCGCTCAGATTTATATCGCTTTTAGGCTGTGTGGGGAGATTGATCAGACAGAGGCTTTATGTGTTTAGAGGAGCTAATAAATAAGCAAATAAATAATCGCCCTCCGTTCCGTTGGAGTAGCTTCAAAGACTCAAACGTTCCTTCTGTTGGAAATTGGGGAAGGCAAACAAGGGCACCTCTGGTTTATTAGGGTGCATGTTTCATACGGAAGGTACTGCCCAGTTCTGTGTCACCGCGTTTTTGACTGCTAGAATTTTTTATATAATGGAAGCCTCGCTAGGAAGAGACAACACGGGAACGAAAATCTCAAGTTGTGAGACTTTGAAGACTAAACTTTCTGCAGAACCGCCTCAAATTTGCGGTGTTCGGAGTAGGTTCTATTATTTACTTGCCAAAGCCACCTACAGAAATACTTGCCCCTCTATAGGTATAATTTTCTTGGGGATCCTTGCCGCCGTTTTGTCTCGTTATTCCTGGCTTTGTTCACTGCTCTGAAGTACGGGGCCTCTTGAAGTGGTTTTATTTGATTCCTTCTGTCGTTTGCGTGAAGTCACTGTTTGAAGGCAGGAATAGCCTCCAGAATAATTGACAAAAAATGGTTGAAATCCCTGTTGAACGATATTTCTGCAATAGGGAACTTCCATTGGAAGTAATATGTTTGAGTCTTGAGTGGATTGTACATTCAGAGTATTCAGGGTGCTATTTTTTTGTGCTTAGTGTTACAAATTGACTGAAAGGACAGAGAAATCACGGTGAGAGAGAGTAACTTGAGTGTTGCTTAATGAGCGTTAAACTTGAGCAAACGGACACGTGTCTTCAGAATGATCTGTGTAACGTGGAGAAAACTTGGGGTGGGGCGGAAGACTGAAAAATGGAGATGTTGTGATGTTGAAGGGAGGAGCTCAAGGGGAAGCTGATTTTGTGTTAAGCCTCCCGTTAGTTGTTGTTGACCTCGTGGTCGGCTCTTGCCGAGCTGCCGCTCGCGGGCCGGGGGTGCCTGGAACGGGCGTTTCGGTATCGATGGGTTAGTGGAGATGCGCTCGGTGCTCGCAGGCAGAGAGGGGTTCCCTGCGGGATTGCAAGTTGAGTAAAAATCCTCATGTCGCGGGAAAACGGTGTGAGGAGAAGGAATTGCAGAGGGAGGCTGGTGTACGATGCTTTCCTCTCGGCTTGTGGCTGTCGAGTGAAGGTGAGGATACGACGCTGTACGTGCCAATGTTGGCGTTATTCGAGGAAATACTCGTGGTTTTAAGAATGCCCTGACATTGCAGCTTTTGCTACAGGCATTTGAGGATCGGAGGATGTGAGGAGAAGAAAGGTTAATATTCCAAATCGATGCACGAGAACCATTCCGGTGGAGGACAGGGGCTACAGCAGGGCCTTGCTTCTATTCCACAAGCGCCGTTTTTCTCTTTTGGTTCATATTACATATGCTGCTTTATATGTATTTTTATCTCTGCTTTTGGATTCTATACTCTGACAGGTTTCATCCCATTCAAAAAAAAAACCCCACGCCAACAATTGGAACTATGAATTATTTTTTTAGAAAATGCAATTTTGCCAAGTCTGGGTGAGCATGAATTTGAGACATGAAAAGCAAATAGCTTCTTTTTTTCTTTTTTTGGAATCTTGAAGCTTTCAGGTTAGGTGCTGAATTCCTACTACTTACTGATATTGAAGGGAGACGCTTTCAGATGTCATGTAGGAAAGGAAGTATGTCCTTGAAAACGAACATGTTGTCCGACTTGTTTTACTTGCTCTTTGGTTTTGATGTATAAAAAGGCTTTTTTTTGTATATTAGCATTTAACAGCAGTTTAAAATAACAATCAGAACTGAATCTCTGTGTCCAGAAAATGGCAATTTTAAGTAGAATCAAAAGCTTTTTGTTTTCTCTTGGCGGCAGCAGATTGTTTTGTTTCTCTGGGTCACAAATGTGCTAGACCTTTGTTCCCTTTAACTCTTAAAATGCATCTTTTCAAAAAATATATGTAATATCTTGCTCAAATCATTTTAGCTTTGTTTACAGGAGGCAAACAACCTCCAGATAATGCTGTATAAATAGAAAGCTCTTCTGCAACTAGAAAGCAGTCTCCGGGTTGGTGGTTTTTAAGGTTATTGTCCACAGAAGGGGATGGTCTTAGACGCGCTGTGCAAAACCTGGTTTATGGACGTGAGCACCGTGGTTATTCTGGAGATGATGAAAGAGCCGGTGTCTCGGGGAGGCTTTGTGAGCGGCCGCAGCGCCGCGCGGATCTGGCCGTGCCTGCCGGGCCGGCGTGGGTGGACCCGCACGTCTGTCGGGAGAGGGTCAGTCTGTCGTGGGCATTTCAGTGTAACTGTGGCCAGCCCAGTTTCTTGCTGGTGGAGATGATTAAGTGAGTAGAATGAGGAAACGCTGCCTAAACAGAGCTGCCTTTCTGGCTGCTCTTGGGGGGAGAGGGGTGTAATCCCGAGGGATGGTGCGTTTCCAGCTCTATGCAGGGGCAGGACTTGTTGCTCTCTGGAAGATACTCCTGCAGCTCGACCCTCTGTTGCCGTGGGATGAGATTTCTAGGCCTGGGTTGGAAAAAACAAATGTTCTCCTCTTCCCACCCTTGATTTGTTAAAGGAAAGTAAATTGCAAACTCGACAGTCTTCAAACAATGCTCATCTGCCCCTGCCTGTTCATCTTTCTGTTGAAATGTGGGACCTCCCAGCTGCAGGACTGCCAGGATGGGCAATAATGCTTGGAATAAGCTGCAAATTGTTTCTCTGGACTCGGGGTTGTTTATTAAATCCCCCTTCTAGAACTCAGGGAAAGTAAAGTCAGGTTTTCTTTTCTTTTCTTCCTCCCGCGGCTGCTTTAATATCCAGCTTTTTTTTTTTTTTTTTTGATGTGTGCACCAGGTTCTGATGTGCCACTGCAGGCTGTCCTTCGCTCAGGTTTCTTGGCGCGCTGTTGACTTTATCTCGTTTACCGGATCACATTTCTGCTGCCGTGCGCTGTGTGATCGCAGCCTCCCCGCAGCTTTTTAACAATTAGTAATTGAGCAGGAAGCGTGTGTTCATCACAATAGCCTTTTGATTTTGATTTTTTTTTTGATTTTTTTTTTTTTAACAATCCCGCCGCGTTTCGTGCGGAGCCGAGGCGGGGGAGGCCTTTTTCTCCGACACGTTTTTGACAGAGAAGCCTGTTGTTGCAGCCGCTTGGCCGCTCGTCAGCGGTTCTCGGCCATCCTTCTCGCGCGGGTTGCTTGGCAACGCGGGCCAGAGCCATCGCACCGCGGCCACCACCAGCAGGTTGGGAGATGATTTATCGGCGGGGCTGCCGGCGCGGTGAACCCGAGAGGCAGGACTGGACCTTTGAGCAGGAACCGACGGGAATGAGAGGGAGAGAGACAGACCCAGCTGGTTTGGGGTGCGTAGTGGAAGCACCCGGAGCCGGTAATCGGATGGCACAATCTAGAGGGGGAAAAAAAATAAATCAAGGCTTCTTATTTAGACGGAATTGATTTTTATTTTTCTTTTGCAATTTGTTTTCTCTTTCTCATCTAGGCTCTCACGCAGAAGCAGGTACAGTGCAGAAGGTGAATAATCAAAGCTTTGTGTGCTGCTTTGGGTGAACCTGAAATCACTCTGTTTACAAAAATAGCTCCATTAAAATACTGATGGCACAATAAAGCTGGGGTTAGCACGGAAGGGTTAGCAGTGCCCTGACAGCTCAAAGCCCAGGGTGAAGGAACACTTGAATTCTCCCTCTGCTTTGGAATGGCCCGAGAGCTGTTGCGTCACCTTCAATATCGTGTTGCCTTTCGTACAGACCTTTGCATTGATCCCTGGCGTTAAACAGAGAAGGGAAGGAAGAGTTTTATGAACTGGCATTTGGGCAGCAGTCGATGCTGTGGTCAAACACAGAACTCAGACCCTCCCTTAAAAGATCACCTTCAGTAAACTAAGCTGAAGGAAGCTTGGCTGACCTTCAGGTAAGCGCCTCGGAGGTTCTCCCGAGTCCTTTTCCCCGAGTAGTTGCGAGGAGGGATTGGCAAGATGCAGAAGGCACGTTGACGGGAGCCTTTTTGCGTATTTCCAAGCGGGCAGAGAGAAGAGACGATGAATCCACTTTGACCTCTTGAACGGCAGTGTAAATGCTGTATTGAAAATCCTAAATAAATGCGTTTGTAACTAGTAATCCCGCTCTGCATGCCATCTCATTTAGCCAACTGTGTATGCAAATGTGCTATTAATGTGTTTGCATCCAGTATAAATATACAAATCTAATCTGTTTATATGTGTAATTTACACACAGCTGTGCTCGTGCTCACTTAAGACCAATATTTCCAGTGAGCGAGAGGTATCATGGGAGCTCTATTGTTCAAAACAAAAGCCAACGGTGCGGCACCGTGGAAGGGGGTTCATTTTCATTTCAGGATCTTCTGGCGTTCCCTGGAGGGAGCCCGCTTCATGACTTCCCGGCTGCGGGAACGCGGGGTCCCGGCAGGGCTTTGGTGGCCAATTCCTCACGCTTTGAGGTGGGGTTTAGTTTTGTAGTGTAGTTTTTCAGGAGGATCAAGAGATTGAGAGGCAAAGCTCATCGTTCCGCCCCTTTCAGCTGATGTTGCTCGTCGGCTTGTTTACAGAGGATACTTGATTTTACACGCCTGTGGCCTAAGGAGTAGAAGATTTTTATCACGCGTAGGTGACCAGCAATGCACTCTGAAGAGGTGCTTTGAATATCCAACGAGGACATTAATGCCTCTTACTATAGATTTGGATCCAATGAATACCATCAAAATATTTGTGGGTTTCCATATCTTTCAGTAAGAGGACTTGGTGAAAAAGAATTTTGTTTTGAAAACACCACAAAAGTTCTAGGACAGTTTTTTGTCTTGATGCAGCAGAATTATTTATTTTACTTGTGATTTTTTGTTAAAAAGTAAAAATTCCAGTATCTATTAAAAGAAAGCTGAATTTGGTTTTAGTACGTATTTTAAATTAATGTGACAATCTGCTGAATGAAGAAGCAGATCAGTAAAGTATGTTTTTGAAGTAAGGGGTGCTTTCTGGAAGTCTGGAAACACGTTCGTGGCACAACTTCAGAAACTGTTCAAACAAGAAACAAAACTGAAAAACAAACAAACTGGCCTCAAAATGGGTTCCTTTAAAAATTTCTAGTCTTTAATCAGCAACAACTGGGGGTTGGCTGGCATTAATTGCTGTTCACGCTTTGCTGCTGTGGCTACCTGGGGCGGTGCACAGTGCCCCGAGTGCACTGAAGGAGCTTGACTTGATGTTGTTCCACAAGTTCCCGTAAACCAAACGCGTCATAAAAGAGCTCTGGTGGGGAGTGGCAGCGGCCAGCAGAGCAGACCCTCCCCTGCAGCTGAGGTCTCTCGCAGCAGAGCTTCGCAGTAAGGGATTGTACATGTCCTCAAGCAGTCCCCAGACTGCACTGAGCAGCTTCTCCTACCTTTGGAGGGTTATGTGAGAGGAGAGAGTAAGGTCCTTCAAATCACGACCCCGTGCTTCAGCCCAGCCTCTCCAGGAAGAGACTAAATCGCAAGCTGGTGACAGCCTTCCTTCCTGCAGGAGCTGACAAAGAAGTGCTGCGGTTCGAGATGGGACAGAGCACTTAACCTAAGAACGTCTGAGATGTTGTAGGGTAAAGGCAGGGAGCAGTGGGAACAGATATTTCTGCAGAGATCTACTCCTTCTGCTTGCAAGCTAGAGATCTGCACGCACCCCTGACAGAGCGCCAAGGTCTGTGGAACGACACGCAGAGACATTTAGGGAAGGCTGATGGTGTCTTGCTAGTAAACGAGTTTGCCAGCTAGGTGGTATTTGCAAGCTTGCTGTTCACTTGTGTAACCCACAGCAGCACAAGTGTCTAATGCTAAGGGTGAAGTCGCTCACTACTTCAAAATTAAATTCAAAAAACATTAAGCAGAGTTACGGTAGGGACAGGAAACGATAAAATGAAGTTCAGGCGAGGTTGAAGCATATCCTGTTCTCCCAGCAGCAGGGCACGGTGAAGGAACACAGCGGAAGCCTGAATGTGGGTTTTTCTTAGTTCCTCTTTTGCAGCGGACTGATTTTCATTCGTTTTTGTTTTTACGAAGGTTTCAGGTGGGCTTCACCGAGTCGCTGTGCTTGTTACTCATCCTACACGCTGCTTTAGTGACCTACGCTGTGCTGCGGTACTTGGGGCCAATCCTTGTTCCCAGTGCGTGTGTTCTTGCGCCAAGAAATTCCAGTGGAGCCTCCCTCCCTTCTGCCCTTTCTTTTTACCCCTAGAAAAGGGTCGTTTCCCCTTCTCTCTCAACTTGGGCTGGTGATTTGTGCGGCTTCACAGCCGTGTTGTGCGATGTCTTTGGGCAGTTGGGCTTTGGGTAAGAGCGTTCAGGAACGAAGCAGCTCGTGGGAAGGGTTGAGCAGGCGATGATGCTGCGTGTCTGCAGTGGTGAGGTGGGTTCAGAGAACAGCTTGGGTATGTGTGGCAGCTGCATTTTCTTCAAGTCCATATTTTTTTGCCCTTGATGGGATTCCTTGCTGAGCAGTATTTAAGTTCTGTCTGTTACTGAGCACATAGAATTCCTTTGAGGTAAAGATACAGAATACCAGCAGTTTGGTGAGCAAAACTTTGTGAATAATACAGGTTATGGTTTTTGTAAGTGATACCCGTCGTCTTTAGATTAAACTGTGTCTTCCTAAGGAGAAACTATCAGGGTGCTTCTGTTTCTAGAGGACAGCACGTACCATTTAACGTTACCAGCAATTGCTTTTATTTGCACTGTTCACCCATAAGCAGAATATAATGTTAAAGCTCAGCCAAGCTTTTAATAAAATATGTACTCAATTCAGCTCGTGTGCACGCTAAAAAATGGTTTGGGGCAAAATCTAAATGTGCTGCACATTTAACAGAAGTTCTGCAGGTACAACCAGATCTTGTTTTCTTTTCAGAGCAACTGTCATAATTTTTCTAATTGTGACATTTAAGAAGATGCTTTTACGCGTTTAGTGTTTATTTGCTGTTACTAATAAACCTCTATAATTTTTCCTACCGTATTTACTATAAGACTTAAAGTTAAATATGGAAGATGGGGGAAACTTCATTTGGTATCTGCCTGGAAAACCTTGGACCTTTCAAAACATGCACTATGCCTACTGCTTTCATAATAGCGAAATATTCCATTTTTCTGTGCTCATAACTAAGGAAAAAGTTGAGAGAACTTGCTGTTCTTGGACGTGGTTTAAGAGATTTTTTTTTTTAGAAAGATTGAGGGGAAAAATCCTTATTTCCTGGATTAAGAAGGAACAGAAAAGTCTCTGTGTTTGTAAATATATGGCATTACAACATGTTCTTCACTAATTAACCAGGTGGAAGTCATGGAAAGGGAATGAAATAGCACATGGAGTTTCTTAGAGAAAATACATTTGACCTAAACCTAATCGAAGCGTCACCTCGGAAGAGACGTACTAGTGGTGGTTCTGAATGTACAGTTCTCTCAGCCATCCTGCCCACGAGGTTTCGGTTTGAAATTCTTAAGTGGATTAAACGGGTTATTTCGTACTAGATGTTATATCCCTGCCTGCTTTCAGAAACAGCTTTATTTCAGCTTTCTGCCGTGAAGAAGGAAGCTGAACCGGGAACCTGAGTTCCCAGTTCAAACCTGGGGTGCTGAATTTCAGCGTACAGCAGCGAATTTTTGCCTGCCAAGCTGTAATCTCTTGATAATAGAAACCCTGACGCCATACCCTTAACTACAGCTTTGCGCTGGCAGTAGCATCACGTTGATAAACACGCCGCCTGAGCTCTGTTAGGCAGAACATAATGGCTTTGTGTATCTTGTCAGGATATTTGCTTCTTGGGATAAAATATGGGACCTGCAAGCAACACATATGCAAACATGAACATGCTGGTTCCTTGTTCTTCCTGGGTTATTTATAGCTCCCTGTTTACACGTTGTGGCAGGATACGGCAGAACCTAATCCATTTCATTAGGGAAGCTCAAATGTTAAAATGCTGCGAGGGGAGCTTGTGTTGGGGCTGGTCAATAGCCATGGTAACCGCTTCGGAGCACGGAACCGCGAGCAGGGGCTGGCCTGGCAATCCGTGGGATTTCCTAGGGCCGCTTCACAGCGATAATTAGCCGCAGCGCTTTTGTTAATTGTCGTGCAGTTTGTCTTCAGTGAACGGAGCAACCGACAGTGCTGACAGAGCTCGGTCATAAATAATGATTTTATATTAAATGGAAGTGGTAACATCGAAATGCTTCTCTTAATTGTTAGAAGTACAGAACTTGGGGTTTTAAACCACTGTGCTTAGAGTCACTTCCACTTTTTATCAGAATTTTTCTCGTGCATCCACAGGTTGAAGCCCCATTGTTCTGCCAGCCCTGTGTCGGAAGGCTTTTTCAATTCAGCAGCTGTCATTTTGAGGTGCCTTCTGCGAGCAGTGCAACATCTCCTGCACCATTAAAATGCAGACATAAAATTTGTTGTGTGTCATTTGTGCAGAGGAGAGGAAATTTAAACTGTGTTATGCAGTCTGTTTTACGAGGCACTGGAGAGCAACAGGTCACTTCTGATTTGGCATGTAGATATTTAGTTCTTTTATATTTAAAAACATTTAGCGGTCTCGGTTGCACTCGACTTGGAGAAAAGAAGTAGCTGTTCTTGCTGCAGGCTAAGGGAGAACTGAACGTGCTGCCTGAACTAATGGAAGACTAGAACAGGTGGGAAAATCTGGAAAAGACAAGGTTCTTAATAAAACCTTGATCGTTTTGTGAAGCTGTAGAATTTCTGTCTAAGCTTAGGAAGCTAATGTTTGTGTGCTTTCTTGTTCTCTGTGTATTCAGGAGTGGCTTTCTCTTGCCTTTCTTTCAGTAGAGGCACGGCATTATTTCATAATTGGACACCTTGCGCTGCCTCAGTGGCCTGGTGATAATTCTGTGGCGCTGATCAAGGTGACAGCATCGTTGGCCAAAACTTCAGAATGCCAGAAGGATTGACTTCCTTCATAGTTGGAAATCTGGAACAGCGCTTCAAGCTTCCTCTAATTCTGCTATTCGGATAGGCCGTGTGCTGGGCTTACGTTCACAGGAGGGATTTTAGACATCTCAGGAGTTCAAAGGAAAATGGTTTGTCATAGGCTTTTTTTAATACACAACACAAATGTAAAATAGTTTGGTTAAAAAGGATCTTAAAAAAATAAGTGAAATGGTCCCCTGAAAATTCAGAAGCACCATAATAAGTCTTTGGCACAATGGGGAGTAGGGAATCGGGGCGTTTCACTTAATGCAGTGGACCAGATTGCTCTCTTGTCTTTGCCTGTGCTTTTTTCATCCGTGGTTGGAGTAGAAGTTCTGGTGTCTTCTTAATCCCCTCCAGTTTCTTGTGTTGCCTTTTGCTGTATATGCTCTGTTACCCGATGCTGTAAAAGCATCGTACCTACCTCAGATGGAGTCCACAAGGCAACGATGTCAAAGACAAGAGCTGAGCTGCGCAGTTTTGAATGCGTTCCCTTCGGCTTGCCTCTTTTAGAGTGTTCCTTGATTTAGTTGATTTTCATTCTTTGCTATAAACTGCAGCCAGGAATTACATTGCTCTTCTGGATCTTGGGAGTTTGTGTGAGGACGCGTTTGTTTGCCTTGCTGCTGCTGCTGCCATCTTCTCGTGCCCAGCGCGGGACAGAAGTACATGCGCGTGGTGCCAGGGGTGGCCTCTCCCTTGGTGTAAAGCAAATTCCCTGTCATTCCCGTGGTAAGAAGTGAGAAATACGCGGGTGCATTAGTGACTGGTTACTCACTGTAGGCAGTCTCGGTATCTTGCTCTGCAGACGTGTGCGTTTCGCCTGTGGCTGCGGGGCTGGTACCTTGCTGTGGTAAATGTTTCCTTGTTCAGGAACCCAAGCCCCCCTGAAACTGAAACTCCCACGTGCTCTGTTCACACGTTTGGAAGGAGCAGGTGGGTATGAGCAGATCACACACTGAAGGGACTGTAATCCTGAAGCGTGTACAACTGGTAGTTAATTCCTGTGTCTGTGCCCCTAGGCACGTCCTTGGCGTACCCTAGCAGTCTCGCTGGTTTTGAGGGTCAGGGTTAGATAAGGATAGATGCCTGTGAGAGCATATCTACAAAATAACATGCGTGAAGTTCCAAAGAGACTGCTCACTCGTAGTCAGCATCATGGTGGGGAGTGTATGAGGTGTGCAGAGCACCCCTTGCTGGGATTATTTATCCCCAGTACTGGAGCCTCCGGTCACCTGCCCACCTCCTTCCAGTAGATGTTTGCAAGAACGTGTGATCCAACGTACATTGAGCCAGCTTGAGGCACGTTTCTTTTTACAGAATTCTTATATCCCTCCCTGCAGAATGTACGCTCAGCGTCCCCCGTCGTTTTTGCAGGCAAGATTTGGGGTGTGCTGGCGTTTATACCTGGATGCTTGTCATAGGGAAGGGAGAGGGTCTTCAGGAACGGCCCTTCCAAGGAGAGGCGCTCTGGGGTTTGTTTTAATCTCCTGGTACCGGTTCGTGGCGGTGAAATGTTGGGGTGTGGGTGCGACTGGTCCTGATGGGATGGCATGGGATGGGATGGGATGGGGTCTGCGCCTCCTTTCCCAGAAGATGCTGCCCCCCGCCAAGGCAGGAGTACGGGGTGAGCGATGCTCACGGCTGGAGGCTGAAGGGTTATTTTTGGGGTGCCGAGGGGAGACTGGAGTGCGAGGGGCAGCTGAAGGCTGGGGAGGAGCAAACCCGGGCCGCGGCAGCCGAGCTCCACCGCCCGCTGGGGGGACCCTCCGCGGAGCCCCCCGGGCCCCGGCCGGCGCTGCCCCGGCGGTGGGTTTCGGGGCGGGGGGGGGGGGCGACACCCGGGCCGGCCCGGCGATCCAGGCCGCCTTTTGCGGCGCGCCCCGCGGGTTCCCTCGGCCCAGCCCCGCCGCGATCACATGCTGGGCGGCCGCGGCCGCCGCCTCCCGCCCGGCCCTCGCCGCCTCCGCTCGGCTCCCTCCGCTCGGCGCCGCCGCCTCCCCGCCCGCGGCCCCACGCCGGCCCCCCCCCACCCCGCCACCACCGGGCGGCCCCGCCGCCCTCCCGTCACCTGCGCCGGGCCCCGCCGCAGCCGCGTCCCGCCGGGCCGGGGGGAGGAGGAGGAGGAGGAGGCGGAGGCAGCGTCGCGGCGCGGTCCCGGCGGAGGCAGCGGGGCCGGGGGCGAGCGGCGGCCCCGGCGCGTCTGGCGGCGGCGGCGGCGGGGGGAGTCCGCGGGAGGCGGTCGGGGCGTTCCGCCCCGCACCCGGAGCGCCGGCGCCCGCCAGGAGTCGTTAACCCCTGCGGCCCCTTCTCCGGGAGAGTCGCTCGGTGCCCCGCGGCCGGCGCTGCGCATTTCCCCTCCCGCCGCCGCCGCCCAGCGCGGAGCCGAGCCGGGGAGGGACGAGCGGCGGAGCGCTGCGGGCCTGCCGGGGAAGAACTGACTGTGGTACTGACTTTTGGTTTTTAAAGCTTCAAACGTCGGAAGTTTTGCCGTGGCAGGGAATGCGGTTTGAATTTCTCGGTGTCTTTTCAGAGCCTTTTTTCCGCCGTCCTCAGTCGCCGTGTGCGTTTTCTTCCACCGACAGACCTTAACCGGAGAACACTGGCTGCTTGTTGTGCTGATTAACAAGATTTTTTTATTTATTTTTTTTTTTCCCCTCCCCTTCTGCTGACATACTATTTTTGTTATCTTTTATCACAGAAACGTTTTATTAAGGGGTTGAGGCAGTACGGCAAGAACTTCTTCAGGATCCGAAAGGAGTTGCTTCCCAATAAGGAGACCGTGAGTACATTTGGACTTTATGTAATTTGCTTTTTTTCGTCTGCTGCTTCGGTGTTTGATCTTACGAAACTGTTTCCTTTTCGCCCTGAACTGAATTCTCTTCAGAGAAACGAAAGAGAGACCCGCAGCCAGAAGAGGTGGCCGTGATTTTTAGTGCTGCTTTTTTAGGTCTCGGTGCGTGAACGATGTTACATAAAATAATCGTCATTGCTGGACGGAGGCACTGAGGTTCGATGGAGTGTGTTTGTGGAGACCAAATCTAATTTTAAATTCTGACAGTGTGATGGGATAATACGTTTGTGTCAACCAGTTAGGCTCAAATGGCAGCGGGTGATTAAAGAAAGCCTAAAACAAACCCAGATCTGCCCGAATGTGGAAGACTGAGGTATGTGCCTGCTCCTCTGACCTGCAGAATTCGGTGGTTGGATTTAACTCTTCGCGTTCCTGAAAGCTGTGGACAGCAGGCGTGGAACTTGGGTTTCGGAACTGATCTGTGGCTCGTTACTCTGCCCAACTTCATAAAGCTTACATAACTGTCATTCTAGTGAAAACCCTGGCAGGTGCTTGGCAGAAGATGGACAGGGAGGAGTGCTCGACTCCTGCCGAGGAAGGGGGGTTTGGGAAGCCTTGGGAATCTGGTTACTTCCCCATTAGTCCTAATTGCCAAGCTTCTCTCGAAGCTTCGGTTTCTGTTCTGCAGGTGGCATTTAACTGCCGGGAGGATGGTTTTGGAAAGCGGTTTTTGTGTTTGTTCTGATTTTAGGAGGGATGTAGCTCTGTGAAAATTGAGTTGGGCTATTTTCTAGCAATGCATTAGTGATCTCGAAAATATTTATTTAAAGCGCAGCTGGTTGTCTGTGGAGTTCTGTCCGTGTGAAATTTGAATGTTGGGAGGAGGGGAAGAGCATTACCGTAAAAATATTTTAAACCCTGTGACTTACCGTACGACGTTTCCGTGCTCCTCAAGATGTTCCTGTGAGGTGATGCTGGGATATCGCAGTGCTCTTTTGGCAAGTAGTAACTCCACGTAAGTCGGATAAAAAGAGGAGGATGAAATGCTTCGTGGGGAGCCTCGGTTGGTGTCAGTGTTCACTGATTCTTATGGAAAAGATGGGAAAAGTTGATTAACCCATCAAGTGCGGGTAGACTTTGCTTTAGTGTTCTGTTGGGTTTTGAGGCGTGAAGGCCTGGAGAAATGACAGCTTAGCAGGAAAACTGAACCAGGGAGCTTCTTAGCAACACGTGCCGAGGCCAGCACGTCGTCAGCTTAAGCAGTCCGTTCCTCTTTTCTTTAGAATATCGCCTCGCAGTATATTTAGAACAAATTGGGATTTATTTTACCGTTAGCAGAACTCATTTTTGAAGTTACCAAGAGGCAAAAATACTCCTCTGAAGTTTGAATTACAGCAACTGTGAAATTAGGCTTTTAATCACACAATATCTCTGTGACAGAGAAAAGAGATCTGGAGGAGAAAGGAAAAGAAAAACGGAAGAACTGAGTGTTGGGGGCAGGTGTCTGACCCTTTCGTGCTTCTTGACTTCTGTGTTGGGAACCTGCACGTCAGGCCTAAGGCTTTTTGTGAAAGTTTTGCAAGTTTGCCAGTGGTGCAGAACTTCTATAGAGAGCTAGTACTTCTCAAGTGTTACGTTTTTGTTTCATTAAGTCTTAAATTTTGAGTGTAGTGTGAAGTTTGAGCAGCAGGGAGGCAGTGTGTTGGTGGGTTTGAGCAGGATTTTAGCCCCACGTGGTAACTGATCTCCAAACAGCCTTTGCCCTACGACGGATTGTTTAATCTCCGTTTCCTATTTTTGCCCACAGGTCTCACTTCTGCTTTCTTTTCGTTCCCAATCTTTTCCAGACAAATTTTACAGCACTTTTACTATAGTAAGGCATGCAGAATAAAAGCTGCAGTAAACAACGCTCGACTGTCCAGTTTTTCTTTCCTTCCTCAAAGTGGAATGAAGAATAATGTAAATTACAAGACTGTGGAATTAATTTGTATTTTTTCATCACCGAAATAATTTCAGATATTTGCCTGCCATCTTTTTTTGGAGTGTGAAGTAACCCTCTAGCAATTGTCAAAATGCTAGAAAAAAGGCTTTATTTTCCTGTTTAGCCACCATATTCACTTGAGGTGGAACTCTAAAAATTATTTCGTAAGGACGCAGAAGCACTACGGCAGCTCCCAAGTTCTGCAAAAGGTCCTTGAAAGTGAGTCAGGGACCTTCTTGAAGTGACTTGCCCTAAATGCAAACAGGCTGCAGGTCAATGCATCCTGCGCATTTCTAATTTATTAGAGTTTACTTTACTAGTCACCGAGGCCTGCGGGGAGGGGAGCCGGGGGTTTTGCCTCTCTGCAAAACCTGCTTAAAGTTAAATCTCCTTATTATCGTGCTTTTCATATAATGCCTGCCTTCTCTAGACACGTTTACGCTGCTGTCACTGGGGGAGAACTCTTCCTAAAACCACCTGAAGCCCCGCGGCTGGAGCATCACAATAGGGGGAGATAAGTAATACAATAGAAATCCAGAATTGCTGGAGAGACTGGCCTGGTTTATATTCAGTCAGACTGAGGCTACTGTACGGGAAGTCAGAATATGGAGGTGAATATGACGTATTTCTTTTATAGTTTTGGAAGGTGTAAAGTGACCACGGCGAGAGATGAGCATGAGGCCATAGTGTGCTGAGTTTTCCCAAGCACGTTAAGGAACGTCCTATTTGAGTTGTGCCTTTGCTTTTCTTTTTTTTTTTCCTTCTCCACGTGCAATACCTTTAGAGAAAACCCTGCATTTGTTAAAACGTCTTCTAACTAGTTTAGCAGCTTTTCAATATTTTTAAAAACCTTTCTTCCAAACGACTAAGCAGCAAGAAGAAAATCTTGATGGAAGGAAATACTTCAGTTCAAAACTGTAGGTGTGTTTAGGTCTTCACCCGTCCAGTTAATTCCAAATTTCCAGTTTATGTCTGTCGCGTTCTCCTCAAGCTTTTGTGAGCGAGAGAGACAGGAACTGAAATGAGCTCTTACCTGAGCGGGCCCTCTGCCCGAGGGGGAATGCCAGGATGGATCAAGGGAGTCCCGCGAGGCTGGAGTCCATGAAGTGTTAAACCTCCTGATACTCTGGAGAAAAAAATACTCCCATGCACATGAGTTTAAATAAAACTTCTGCAACTTTCTTGGGTTCCCGTTGAACTCTGTCTCACGTAAATCTTCTCTGTTCCCTGTATCTTTTTTTCTTTTCCCCTTCCTCCTGAATAGTTTTCTCTTAGTTTTAGCTGTAGTTTAATTAACGCGGTTGGAGTGCCCAGCTCTTGTTTGGTTCGTGCTCAGCAGCACTTCTGGTTCTTCTGCGTGGTACGCTGAGAAATTTTGGAGGTACCTGTGTGATGTGAACCGTTTTCATTAATAACTTTAATGTAAATTTGTATGTTATGAGAACGCAAGGTACGCAGCAAGTGTCTGGTTTGGCTTTAAATGTGGTATTTTCCTCACACACACTGTTTTGGAATAATTTGCTAAAACTTTGTGATAATAGGGGATTTTCCAAGTATTTAAAATTCTCCTGCTCTGAATTCTTTAGGTGATTACGCTGAGCTACATGAATTCAAGAGTTTTAGAAGCGCCAGCGTTGTGATAGGCTCGAGATAAGCGTAGGTACGCGCCTAGAGGCTGGGGATTGACTCACCGCGTTCCTGTAACTGGCTTAACTCGGTGGTGGTGACGTGCAGAAGGTAAATAGAGACACGGACTGAGGGTGAGCTTGTGCGGAGCAGGGACCTCCAGTTGGAGGAGGAGGGTGCCAAGTGGTGGTGTCGGCTTGCTCGGCTTTGGAGTCCTGTTCCTCTCAGCCTCCCCCTGGGCTGCTCTCTCAGAAACACTTGTGTCAGGGCGCAGTTTCAGGTTGAACTATTTAAAGGCCGCGGTCCCAGGAGAAAGGGATTTGTTTTCTGCTTGTCTGGAGTTCCTGCATTCTGCTTTGTGTCCCACGTGTTGTCTGACCACCGGAACTCAAACATCTTGGGCCGGTGCTGGGTAGAACCAGAGGGGGATGCGTGTGATTGTCCCTTTGGCAGCCTTACACAAGAATTTGAGGTTGTGAGATAGCCATGGCGTAAGCTGCAGTAGAGTTGGGGCTTTGGAAACGATGTTGTCTGTCGTGAGAATAGGCCCGAGTACCCCTGACGGCTTCTGCCTCTTCTTGAAACTGGGGGTGACGCCTCTTGGAACGTTGGGAGGTTCTCAAGTGACGCCACCTGCGTTCTTTGGGGGAGGTTTGCGGTACAGGGAGCGGGACCGTGGTCTGGTTGTCTGCTTGTCTTTTTTTCCGGCAGGCTGGAGCTCCTCGGTGAGCCTGGCAGAGCTGCTTCCTTAGTGAAAGGTCTAAAAAGAGGACAGTGAATCTTTGTGGAGGCACGCCGGCTTCGATCTAATTTTGTTTTGAATTTCCCTGTTGAGCACATGGGTATCTTTGGGGTGTGCGATTTTTGGTTAGGCTGCTTGGCAAGAGACGCCGGAGTGCAATCGAAAGGTCTTGCCTCTGGGTGGATGCTTCTGTATTTGACTTTAAAACAGCGTAAAGTTGTGAATATTGTTTGTTTTCCATAGATCGGAATACCTCCGCTGTGCTCCGTTTATGCACACAAGAACTAAACATGCTTCGCTTTCTTCTTCAGGAAAAATAGCCTCTCTTCCGACAGTGAAATCTTTCCAAATTAAATGCTGTTGGGACTTACCTCAGAGGCTGAATAAGCCGCGCTCTGTTAACGTTAGGAGACAAAATGAGCGCAGTGTGAGCTTTCAGCATAAACTTCTGTTTAATTTTAGATTGGGGTTTAGATAAACAATTTTATTCTTGCCTCATTAATGCTTAATCTTGTGTTACATAATATACAATATTGGCTTCCTGAGTAGCTCTTAAACACAGTGCAAATGTGTCGCAGCTGAAAGGTCACTGCAGTTGCCATATGTGCCGGCTGGCAAGGTGCTCGTCCTCTCCGAGGACAAACTGTGTGCTGTTCGTGTCAACAGGCAGCCTCAGGAATATTTGGGCACAATTCTCCTGCACATATGCATGGTAAAGATTCTCCCTTGACATAATTGTCCAAATGGCAGTTTTCCTTTGATGAAAAGGGGATAATTGGATGAATAGGTTTTGGTCCTTTAGCATAAAGCGCTTAGTTAGCACTCCATCGGCTTTGTAATATTTGCCTTTAGTGGTGTAAGTGATTTGTACCAGTTGCTGAGGTTGGGTCTGTGGCGTGGGCATTATCACTGTTCTCCTCTCCCAAAGGAAGTTCGTTTTATTTGATGGTATATTCCCCTAATGATAGGATATTATTACGCTGGGTAGTCAAGGCGTATTATTTCCTGACTTTCCTTTGCTGCAGGAGTGTTCAGAAAGGGACGAGCTATGTAAGCCCTTTCTGTTGGAAAGCTGAACCTTTTCCCTTAATAACTTGTTCTAGCCTAGATGCAGTCAGAGCCGAAATTTTCCATTAGAGTTTGAAGCGTCTGCCAACATAAACAGCCACTGCTTCTTCTCATTTCATCTCTGCTCGCTGCTGCTAGTGCTTCCATTGCACGGCTATTACAGTTGGAGGGTTTTGTTCGTGTTAAAACAGGGACTGGAGGCCTCACGTTTTAAAAATGATAGCCTAAGACTTTTTTTTTTTTTTCCCTTCAAATATCCCACTGGGCTTCAGTGCATTTTGAAAAATGGGCAGAGACATCAGTGAGTTGCTTTTTCCTGTGTAAGTGAAACCATTGGTTCATTTGCATAACAAACTCTTTTGTAGGGAGCCTGTTGCCCTGTTTTTTTTCTTTGGAGTTTGGCGATCTGAGCTGATTGAGGGAAAACACTAAATGAATGTGTTTGGCTTTAAGGTGAAGCCGTGTACTGAGGAGTCGTACAGGAATTCAGTTCACGCTTCTCACCGGGAGCAGAATAAGTAAGCCAAAGAATTTAATGAAATGCTGAGCTCATAGGAGCTGAGCTCAGATGGAGATACTCCTGCGTCTAAGTGGCACCGCGCTGGGAGGTGTTTACAAAGACCAGGTCATCTGAAAGGGAGGTTCAGTATGTACGTGCGCTGCGATTGGGCTTGTTTTTACAAGTTGAACTGTTAAACCTATTGCGAATGTCATCATTTTATTGGATAATAAAGCAGAAGCTTTGGAAAGGTCTTTAAATAGAGACATCAAGGTGTAACTGCAGTACACACCGTGTTGTCTTCGGCTCTGGAGCTGATCTCGGGTCGTGCAGGTGAGCGGAGCTGCTGACGACAGACTCGCTTCACAGGACACGCCTGGGCCACGGTTCTGGCTGCACGGTTTATATGCTGTGCGTGTGCCTGTCATTTCCCGAGTTTCTTCTTTCGACTTCACGTAGCTTGAAGGTGTCTGCTGTTTACCTCTTCACTCTTGCTCTGTGAGCTGCCTTTCTGTGTCGCCTGCTCGCTTTCAGGGCCTGGTGCCACCTGAGGAATGACTATGGCTGCATCTTCCAAAGACCAAAATACCTTCTCACATACCTGTGTGTCTCGATTTCAGCGGAAGCAAGTAAAACCAAAGGAAGAAAGTACCTGCTGTGCTTCGGTTCTGTTTTAAATCTCTTCAGCTTTCTCGTTAAGAGAATAAGAGAATTCATTTTTAATTGTATTAGTTGACTTTTTGGTAAATTACTGCATTCTAGTTTAGTTTAGTGCTCTACAGGTAATTGACACACGTTACCAGTTCAAAAACGGGCCTTCTGGTTTGAGTTTCTTACTAAGAAACCTTGGTAGGTGTAGAGCATAAAACCAGAAGGTTTGTTTATTCACTCTGCCAGCTGGACTCCGGAATCGCGTTTAGCATGGGTAATAAATCAACTCTGCACTCTGCTGGGTGTTTTTTTTTATTATTTTACTTTACAAGATTGAAACTCATTGTTTATTTTCCTCTGAAGGTTTAGAAGTAGGCAGCAGGGATAAAATACTGTTGCAAGCAGAAGAGGACCATTAAGGCGATTGCATTGAGTTCTGTCCGAGAGCCAGAAAGGACAGTCTGTGCTTTGTGGGGAAAGATAAGGAGCTGAGGATCTAAGCCAAGATTATTTGGGAAATGGATACGATATTGTCTGAGTCTTCCTCAATGGCTGAGGGAATGCAGTGCTGCTGTGGCTGTGTTTTCCTCACCTTCTGCTTGTAATTCACCATCATAAGGCATTTTAGTTTAGTTTCTTATTGTGAATTCTCTTGCATCTGTGCTGGGAGGGGTATGTGTGAGTCTGGTTAAAATGTTCCTGTTCATCAACAACTGCGCTTATTATTCCGTGTTTTTCTTTCCCTGTGACAAAAGACATTAGCTTTGCCTCTTCTGTAGCAGTTGTCAGGTTGTATCACGTACTCGGTGTTGTTTGTTTCCCACCCAGATAGCAGCTGAAGATACGCTTTAAAACTTGAAGATAGCTTTCAGAAAGCCAAAAATAAGAAAAGTCGTATAAACAACAGTGATGTTTGCGGGAGATCCTGTTCTAAATGGCGCCAATGTGATAAAATTTGGGTAACTCCTCGAAGAAATTAACCTGTGTAATCCTGCCTAGTGTCTGATTTTTGGAATGGCTTAATAGGGAAATACTCCCCACTTAATCCTCTTGGTGGTACTAACTCACAGCCCCACAACCCATATCTGAGGCTTCCACGATCTGTGATCCTGTGCAGCGCTGTTGGGGGTGGAGTTGAAGTTTTTGCAAGTTAAGAGCAGTCCGAAGCACACCTTAGTGATTTGCTCATGGAAACCGACAACTTGAGTGGCAAAGCGGGAAGATAAGCCTTGATGTCCTTTGCGATAGATGCGTTGATGCGAAAGTGGTGTTGTGCAAATCTCACCTCACATTTTAAGGTTTTTCCTTTTAAAAATGACATTTTTTTCCCGCAGTTACCCCCGGGAAACCAGCGCAGACGGCTCGCACGGATTTTGCCGGGCTGGTGGCTCGCTTACGCTTGAGGAACAACCATTGTGTCTTGCTACTTGATCTGCTCCTCCTCAGTACCCACCCTGCTTTCTTGCCCTAGTCAGGGATAACGAAGATGAATTACAGATGTACCATTAGGCAGGGCAAAAAAAACCCCACAAAACACGACAGAGGAAGGGCACTTAGGTTTAGCCATCAGAACTGGGGGTGTTGTTGGAGGCGGTGTCCCAGGCGGTGCCATTTCCTGCGTGTATTTACAGAGAGAGGGGTTACAATTTCAGAAGGCGTAGCAGCAGTTGCCTTTGAATTTGCAAGTTGAAGAAGCAAATAAATATAAACCAGCTTTGACCTGTTGAGAGAGTTCTGTTACAGGAGAGTCGGGGTGATCTGGAGTGCTCGGTAGTGCAAAGCAATTCTGAGTTCCTTAACCCAGCTGCTTGTAAAAGCGTTGTCCTGGTTGCGCGGGGTTCAGCAGAGCCGAGCCATTGGGGAGCGAAAGGTTGCGCACCAGGAGAAATAAAAACTCATCTGCTGGCAGAGAGGAAACTACGCTCTTGATGCGCCTTGCCTGCCACCCTGAGCATGAAATTAACTTTCTTCGTGCACGACAGATCGCTGGCCTTAATCATTGCTTCCTGCCCCAGGTGACACGACAGGAGCAGAATCAGCCCCCAAATACATTATTCAGCCCTAAATATCCTGTAACGCTGCTACAACCGTACTGTGGGAACAAGACAATAACAACTTCACCAGGCAGATGCACTCATTTTGTCATTTTTGTTTCAAACCAGCTGTAAAAAAGAAGCAGTGCTTGATTACTGGATTTTTTTGTTGTTGTTGTGTGCTTTTTGTTTTGTGTTTGGTGGTGGTTTGGTTTTTTTTTTCTTCTTGCCAAGGAGAACTCCCAGGAATTACACAGATTGCGGAATAAACCGAGAACGAGGAGTTAAGAATAGTGGCTTTTGTTTGAAGGGGCTGTGCTGTAGGGGAAACTTGGGCAGTTTGTGGGGGGAACAGGCTCTGCAAGGCTCGTTCTTTAAGAAATATTTATCGTCGCGAGCTGAATCTGCTGCGTTTGCTTTTGTTTTGTTTCCCCTTTCTATTTTGTATCTGAAAGAGAAATGCTTAGGGGTATGATAGAATTCAAATTCTGGGGAGGTAACAGTGATCAGGATTGCTGATGGGCGATGGTGGTGGCCTTTGGAGGTGAGATCCGCTGCCTTCTCCCCGGCGGCACGGCAGGGAGGGCGCGCGGTTCGTGGGAGCGAGGCTGCGAATCGGAACCACAGCCCTGGGTACGTGTGGGCGAGGGTGGGTTTGCAGCGGGGGGTTCCTTTCCCTGCCAAGAGGTAGGACGCGCTTTCAGGCACCTTTAATGTCTTTCTGGTATGTGGAAAACAAAGATGAGGATGCTCCGAGCCCTGGGAAATGCTTCGGCGTTGGCTTTCCCATTCCTGCTTATTGAGTCTTCCAAGATTGGGGTCCCCCATTTGTGCTCTTTGGGCATTTTGGTTGGAGTAAAAAGGGTCTCCTCCTGCTGCAACCGTGTCTCCAGCCTTGTCCCAAGTGAAATCATGGTTCTGCTGCAGCATCACACGTTCTGCGGTACAGAAATCCGACGCACGGTTTCGCTTCTGGCTTTTAGTTTGGTTAAGAAGGTAAAGGCAGTGCTGCGTCAAGCATTGGGTCATCAAAGCAGGTTCCACAGAAAATTTTGCTTTTTATATCTTTTACTTTAAAAAACTCAACAACTTAGAATGTAGACGGATGAGTTTCCTTCTGATTTAGCGCTCTGGAGATTAAAATCTTCTGTTCCCTTTTCCTTTGTGAGCTTGGAAGCTTTCTCTTCTGGGGGGATGTGAACGAAAGAAATGGTTTCTGAAGTCATCGTTGTGTTTAAGAACTTGGAGTCTTCAGAAACAGACCGAGTGTTACAAGATTAACGACAAAATAAAAATGCTGACAGTACTGATGGTTGGGAAATCCGTCTTGGCTGTGGTCATCTGGTCTATAGAAAACAGGACATCCCTGGGGAACTCCTGATTTATTTTGCTAACTCTGCCCTTCTCTGTGGTTCAGAAACCTCTAATGGTCTGTGAAGCTCCGTGAGTTTTGAGTCCCAAACAGTAGTAGTTTTAAGAAACCTCCTCTACTACGTGAGAGTCTTAACGCTTTCCACATGCTGGGGTTTTGGGCTGCTGAAGAGCTGACCTCCTGTGAGTACAGTTTGGGAAGGAGGCGTCCTGGGCCAGCGCTCGTTAGTGCTGTTGTGAAATGGAGGGGAGGAAAAATAAAAAAGTAATGAAAACTCTGGGCTCTTGGCCAGCAAGGAAGATGTGATAGAGCGAACGTGTTGCTGTTGCCCTTTGTTACTGTCCAGGTTTGATTAGCTCTGTTTCTGGTAAGCTTAATTACAGATTTTTTTCTTTTTTTCTTTAATGACTAAGGAGGGGATCTTTGCCAGTGCTCAGGACTTCAGTTACCTGCGTTGCAGTGAGCGGGAGCTGAGGAAGTAAATCGTAAACAAAAAACTAAAAAATCCAAGCACCCCTCTGGAAGAAAACCCGTTAAATTATATAAACAACCTCCTTCTCTCCCCTTTCTGTGTTCCTGCAGCCCTACTACTATTACTTCTCATCCGTTACTTTCCATCCTCTGAAGTTTTTTTTAGACTTGTAGGATGAAGAGTGAATTTAAGACAAATACGCGACGCTGACTGCGTTACTGGATTTACCTTTTCTATTTAGCAGCACAGGATTGGGGCAAGAGGGATTTTGAGGTTCTAAATGCTCGCTTATTCGCAAGAGCCCAGAAAGACGCATTTGTCACCTGTCGGGGTGGGAGAAGACGTGCCCTGTACGCCTCGGGACCCCTCAGAGATTGCTAGTTTGGGTAGTAAAGTGGTTTGTTGTAGGTTTTTGGGTTTTCTTTCATCCTGGGCAGTGTTCTTTACCTTTGGTTTGTGTTTCACTCGGGCTGCCTTCTCTGCAGTGCTGGTGGCGCACAGGCTACGCTCGCCACGTAGTTTTCCTTTCATCGTATTGGAGTGACACAGCTGCTTTGTGTGTAAATAGTGGGAGAATGTAATGTACAGAAATGAGTGGGGTTTGGGTTGGACCCCGGTTTTGTTCTGCAGAATTTCATACCTTGCAGACCCTCAGATGTGATCTAAAATAGGTGCCGTAAACCTCGTGTGTGCTGGATGCTTAAGGAGCGCCTGGAAAAATGCGTTTGTCCTTCCCGCTGTGCGATCAGACCCACCATGTAGAATAACTCAGCGGGTTGTATAACTGGACTTTCACCTTGTTATGATGAAATGACATGGACAAAGGCCTTCCACCTTCAACGCTGTGTTAAAGTTGTATTGATTTAACAATTCCAGCTCGTGTTCTTATGCGGTGGCATTTGATGTGATAGATTTTTTTGTTGTTGTTGCCTGGTGTTAGAAGAACATTCTTTTGTTGTGAGCGCAAGAGCTTCTAAAAAGAATTTGCCTGCGCACTGTGGGCATAGACCTCTCCTCCTTATCTTTCCTTTATTTATATTCTTTTAAGGTGAGTAATGTTTTTGTTCCAGAGAAATCTGTGTTTCTTAAACTTGTAAGCCTTTGAAAAATGATGGAAATGATTCTCAGCTACAGAATCAAAAAGAAGCAGCCAAAGTCATCTTAGATTTGAGCAAAGCCAAAGAGCTTTAACCCGTAGCTGTCCAAGATATATTTGGAAATAATGCATATAATTTTAGCAATACGTATTTACTACTGTAGAGAGACAAGTGGAGGTTGTAAGCTGCAGTTTGGGGTTGTTATGGGTGAGCCTGCTTGCCCCGTTCTTGCCTTCTGAATGTTTTTCCAAGGAGCACATCAGTAGCGCTGCTGAAGACAAGGCAATGGGATTGTTAAGTGTTGAAGTGAGCTCTCCTGCCTCACCTTTATCCTGTGTTTATACAATCTGGAGTCGTGACTCCAAAAAACCGTGCTGGCATGTAGAAATTGCAGCCGCAGTGGTCATTGCTGCAGCGAATAAGGAGTATGCAACAAATTGATGTGACTCACCACTGAATAGCTGGTTCTATGTATTTATGTCCGTGCCAAACCAGTGTTAAGTTTGGGGGGGTGTTTTGAATTAGTGAAGTTTCGGTTTGACCTTTTCAAGTGGCCATATATAGAAAAGAGATGGGAAGTTTTTAAAAGCGAGTTTCACGTTCTGTCTGATTGCTTTAGTTGTCATCTCGGAGCTGAAAATGTGGATGGAATCCTGCAGGCTGTAGATAAACAGCCTTTCTGGTGCACTGTTTAGTCTTGGTTTGTCGTTCCGTAAAGGTCACGTCAAAACGAGGAGAAGAAAAACCCGAAACAAAAGAACAAAAAACCCCGGACTAGCCGGGACGTCTTATCATCGGGATAAGAAGTTCTTTGGGCTACTGATTTTTTGGATATTCTTGCTTCAGTCTCTCTCCAGGAATATATCGTCTCTCCTTGGGTGCTGAAAAGAGCCAGTTGTGCAACTTCCCAAATACTCTGTTAACTGCCTCCAGCTTTTGCAGCTTCCTCCTAGTTGTAATGCTCTGTTGGCAAAGGGCAGCCTGGTAAGAAGAAGTTTCATGTCTGTAGTTGGAGTCTTTGCAGGGGGAGACCAGAGCCAGTGGGCAGGCACTGATGGATATGCTTTGCTCGGGCACTGAATTCGACCTGTCCCTTCTGGAGCGGTTGTTCTCCAGTGGAAGGATGAGGCTGGGGGCAGAGCTGGGCTGTTGGGTACGAGGCAGTTTCCTAAGATGATCCATCTCTTCTCCCCCACTTCCCAAGGTCACCTTCATCTGCAGTATATATATAGTGGGGATTTCCATTGTATTTCATCAGAAGCATTTCTGAAGGGCAGCAGGGAAGTAAGTTAGATGCTGCCAAAGCTTTGTTGCCTCTGTATTATTTTGCCTTGTCTCTGCCATAATTAATGTTGACGTTGCTCGCTTGAAGGCTGCAGGGTTCCTGGCAGCTCTGCTTCCCTCCTCCCCGGGGGAGCTGTGAGCCATGGGATACCTGCCCTCCGAGATGCAGACGCTGAAAAAATCAGTTGCAAGTACCTGCATCTTCTCTGAACAGAAACCACGTGCGCCCATTCATGAAATCCTTTTATAGGGGAAAAACCCTTTTGTAGGGCGCTTCCTCTGTGAGCTCTGCGGGGTTTCTGAGGGATTCTGCTGGGAGCTCTGCAGACCTCGGTGCGAGGAGGTTGGGGGCCCTCCACCCGTCCTGGGTGTCTGGGGTCACGCTGTGGCAAATTTTTCGAAGCCCAGTGAGTAACCAAACCGCAGCACGAAATAGCGAGCGAACCACCGAAAAGGCTCGGTTTGTCTCTTCGACAATTAGAGTGGTTTCAGTTGTGAGAGCGCTTTGCAGCAGCAAAGTGTGTTTGATGGATTAGGGAAACATGAGTAATAGAAAACCTGCCTGGCTGCTTCGTCTCTCGAGTCTTTCCTGAAGGGAGGAAGGAATTCGTGCTACTTGTCAGCAACAGCTTTCTTCTGAGTAGAGAGATGCAAGTTAAGAAGGCCGGGGTGGTTTTAATAGGAGAAAGTAACCCCAGTAAATCCACACAACCGCTGTAAGAACTTAGTATTTGAATTCAGTTACATGTGGTAGTCGCTTATGTACTTTTTTTCCACTTTTAATACATAAAAATTTGAGTTTTCAAGGGTGCTGTGGGAATGTAGAATAGGTACCCTTCTAACATAGATACCAAAAAAAGCACACAGGTAAATGGCTGTATCTTCTAATGCTTTCACCTTGTTCTGCGTATTTAATGCATTTCAAAAATCAAATGTTCTTAGAAATGTGTATCTGTACAGTAAATAACTCTTCTTTTTCTGAAGTTAGTGCCTCAGTCTAATGCCAAAAGGAAATTGGCATTTTCTTACCTTGTTGGATGTAATTCTTTGTGTTTAAATAAATATTTTCCTTCACAGTAAATGAAAATATGTACGTGTCCATACCTGGAGAATAGCCAAACTGAGGGAACCACCTGGTTTGTTGTCCCTTGCACAGTTTGAGCCTTGTTGGCTGGATTGTTCCTCTTGGGTAAGAACCACCGGACAGTGTAGTAGGAAAGGACTAAGGTTGCTGGGCAGACTCTGTAGCTTTTCCGTGCGGTGCAGCTGCCACCGTGTGCTCTGCTGACCTGTTACCTTCTTACCACGGTGCATGGTTCACTGTTTTTTCCAGTTGACTGTCTTTTGAACTCTCCCCGTGTGGAGAATTAGCGTAGGTTTGAAAACTTACACAATGATTTTTAAGCTTTAATCTTACCTGGACTGGCTGAACCTTAGTTTGGATTTATTCCAAGGAGCGCAGCACGCGTGGCGGACAAGATGGCTAACGAGGCTCGTTACTGATCAACATAATCCCAAAAAAACCCTGGTATTAACAACTTCTCTCCCTTTTACGCAGTTGTTCGAAGTGAAAGCCTCACACTTTTCTCACTGGGCTACCAACACAAGGGACAGTTAAGGCCAGTGGTAGTCCAGCCTGATAATACAGTTGCCAGCCCTTTGAAAACTGAATTAATATTAACTCAAAAACTGGACCAACAGATAGGGAAGAGTTAAGGGGAACAGAAAGGCTGTTGGGAGGTAATAATGTTGCTGTTGAATAATTTGAGGTGACGAATTGCTTGAAGCAGGTGCCTTTAAGAGCTTAGGTGGCTGTCGCCGCTGTGTTTGCCTCCTAATTGATGGAGAACTGCACATAAAGCTGAGAGTGTTCTCAGGTTATTGAATATTTCATATGGAAAACATAAGGATTAGGCTGTGAAGATACCAACCGCAGGGAACCTTTTCCTGACGCACAGCTTTAGAAGGTATTTCTTTTCGTGCCGGTTGGGCCAGACGGGATCAGATGCCTCTGACTGGCCTAAGCCTGTGAGTAACCTCGTGAAGTCCCCAAGGCCACCTACGGGGTCCTGCACACGGTTGGGGCAGTCCCCAGTATCGGTGGTTGATGAGTTGATTAGGCCCAGCCCTGCAGAGCAGGACTGGGGGATACTGGCAGATGAAATACTGGCGGATGAAAAATCCAGCGTGATCTGGCACTTAGAGCCCAGAAACCAGCCGTGACCGGGGCCATGTCAAGCGTGGCCGGCGGGTCAGGGGAGGGGATTGTCCCTCTCTGCTCTGTGTCCAGCTCTGGAGACCACCCGACAGAGGAGGGCCGTGAAAATTATTAGAGCCAGTCTTCAAGCACCGAGTCCTTCCTGTGCTTGAGCTTTGGGGTTTATTATTTCTTCCAGTCTACAAGCTGGGCGATAGCTGTCACCGGTGAAGTCTGTTCGTAGCCTCCCCCCGAAAGCAGCTACCTGCCGGAGCAGGAGAAGGCTGATTCCTTCTGCCTTGGCTCAGCAGAGCTCAGACTCCTGTGATCTTTGTGTCTTCCCTGTTTCCTTCAGCTGCCGCTTACAGACAGAAGCAGCTTGTTAAAGGGACTTGGCTTCTGAAAGCTGGGAAGTAAAATGCTTTGGACATGGTAGTCTAAAGAAGGTGGAGGTCTAAAGTAGGCACATGTAAAATCTTTTTTCTTGCTTGCTTTGGCCAAAATTCATTTTTCTGTCCTAGCAAGTCAGGGTTGCTCTAAATTAAACCAGGTTTTATGTGAGTAAGATCATCACTTTATCCTGGATACCTTTACTCCTCTTGGATGCCAGGGGCTTAGACCAGAAAATTTGTCTGCATCAACCAGAGGCGTGTTCTCTCTCCCTGAAAAATACTGCCTGTCCGCATTGCCCGGAAAATAAATTTTGTAATACCAGACCACTGAGATTTTCCTTGACATGTTGCTGTGATCTTCTATTTTTGAGAAGCTGACAGGGGCAGCATTTTACAACAGGGTATTAAAATTGCCTCCTACCTGGCACCAAGTGTGTGTGCTGGGGACTGATTTGTGCCTGGCATGGCCTCGCAAACCTGCAACCACCATTAGGAAGCATTTGAAGATACAGGATTCCAGAAAAACAAAGTTCAAGGGAAAAAACACAATGGTGGCTTATAGGGATGGAAGTGTCACGTTGGAAGCGCAGGATGCTCCTGTGAGCAGTTTGGTTTGCAAACGGTGCAGTGTGTGGGTTGCCCTCTGGTAAACGTATGAAGATTCATATTCCAACAATTTCAGAAAATTTGTGGCTGCAGCTTATCAGTTAATAATGGAGTTTCCTTTTAAGAGGCACAGAAATATAAATATGTACTGGTAGGCTTTGCTTTCAAAGGAGGCCAGCAAGTATTGATATAACCTCTTTTGTTGCTGTTGTTGTTTTGAAGTTCTCAATTATAAGTGGTTCTCTTAATTTCTTACACGTCGGTTGCCGTGTTGAGTACAAGCCACTAATTAAAATAATCACTCACTCTACCTAGAGGTGGGCATCAATGTGCTGTGACTGTTGGGCCTGGTAATAGGGAATCAGTGGCATAATACATTTGGAATAGCTCATCAGTCAGTCTTTGTGTTTCCAGCACGTATTGGCATAGTTGAACCGGAATAGTAAAAATTTCTGAGCTCTTGTTGTTACGACTGGAATGAGGGTGTTTGTAAGCGGGTAACGGGCAAGAAAGAGGTGTGTGGGATGGAGAGCTGGGCGGGTGGGTGAGGGTGTGAGTCTGGGTGAGTGGTGTGTGGGACCTGTCAGGGGAATTGGTTCCGTAGTTCTGCGTGTCTGATACGGCAGTACGGTAAAGCGGTCTTCAACTTAACCTTCAGAAAGTGGCAGACTGGGTAAAAATGACTTTTTATTCCTCTTTAGCAGAAATTACCTCAATCTCGACTTGCAGAAGAACTCGGGAAGGTGGGTCAAGACAGTACAAGGCTAATTCCTGTGAGGAGGGAAATAAACCTGACTTGGTTTACATGAGGGAATTGAGCTCTAGCTTGGGCGGCGAAGGGAAATGTAGGGAGAAAGGCTGCAGGGAAGCAGAAAGGCAGAATAAGCTTGTCAGGCTGCTGGCGGGAGAGTGCCCCGGGAGGGCAGGCTGGCTGTGGGGCAGGTCAGCGCCTTTGCTTCGCGGGTGTCCTGGGCTCTGTCTGCACTTCTGTCACCTCTGGCACAAGAATGCACGGCCAGAGGAGGCCAGGGAGGGGATTGCTGGATCTGAAGTTCTGTTGTCACAGCCAACCATCTCTCAGATCCCTTTCATGAACAGATCGAAGTTCATTTTGAAGCTCATGAGGTCTGTTGCCATTTGTTCTTTTGCCAACGCTGCCCTTGGGCTTTAGTGGCTCTTCCATCTCCCTGGTGGATGTAACTGTGTGCGGAGCCGCGGTTCTGTGCGACAGGTGTCGTGCAGAGCCGGGTAGATGGAGATGCTTGATGTCATCCAGCAGGTCAGCATCTGAAATTTGCCCAACTTGGAGAGAAGCAGCCGTTAGAAGGCCAGCCTGTGCGGTGACGGCGTGAACCGGAGCCCTTGGGTTTTACTCCCGGTTCTGAGTGGCAGTTGGTTTTTTGGGTTGGTGAAAAGTACCGTTGCCTTACCTTCCTTATTCTGTTGTGTTTCTTTTCTGTCCTGCCTGCCTGGTGGTGCTGTCAGAGATAGCGTCCCCGCAGTGGATGTGACAGAAGGGTAAAAATAAACCCATTTCATGGCGGTTGACGATGTAAACTGAAATCAGTGTCATTTTACATTAGCAAACTTTGCAGAACTGGTTGTGTCAGCCTTACGGGCTGTGCCCACAGCCCTGCTGTGGGTGTGTGGCCTGTGCAGGGCGGACGGGGCAGTGGCAGGAGCCTGATTTCAGCTCTGAACTCGCTGCAGGGTGGTTTGCAAGACCTCAGGAGGCAGAGCCCCAAGTCATGCCCCAAATTACTGGCACCCTCTTTTTCTTTTTCTTCTTCTTACTTGTAGTTGTGGAGTGGGGATCAAATTCACTTTTCAAGCAGGTAGCTGGGATTAACACTTGCTGCAGACACCACGGTGGAACAGAACTGTAAAGAATTAGCAATTTCTTTCACTTCTGAGCTCACCGTGTACATATTATGGTAAGCTGCAACGAACTGGTCTTTCTAACAGTGCTTTACAACTCTTACCATTGTCTCGTAGTTAAATTCTGCTTGCTAAGGATTCTTTTTCATGACAAAGAATTTGAGACTGCAGGGAAGCACCAGTAACGGAGGGATAGGAGGGATAAGCAGCTTACGTGGCAGTTCTTTTGTGGTGTGGGGGAGTGCTTGATGTCCTGCTTCAGTATTTCTCTTTTCCCTGTGTTGCTCTGGTAAACAGGGAGACACTTCAGTCCCCTTCAACCTTCCACACTTCATCTCGAAAATCTACTGGTTTAGAGAAATGTTCTTGGAGAGCAGTAAAAGGGAAACAGCTGTTCGGGGATCAGATCTGAGAGAAACGAAGGCTGTTTACAATCAGGGCTAATGACAGGGATGTCTGTCGGAGAGGTTTTGTTTGCAAGCGGGATGCTGTTGGCCATAAATCGGACTGAATAGCAGAGGAGGAACCCGTCCTCCCTAAACCTCCGTTTGTGTAGTTGTGAATGAAGTTTTCGGTGCTAAGCATGGTGTTTTGAAAGTTTTCTTCGTGAAATAACCTATTTTGAAGACTTTGAGGAGAGCTGCTATAAAAAAGGGCAGGAAATTTATTTTTTTTCCCAAGTGATTGCATCTTCACTTTCCTCATTAGCAGCGAGGGTTATTTTACGAGGTTTATTCCTTCCTGTATAATTTTGGCTGTTTTCTGAACGCTGTTTAGTGCGACTTTATAATACACTATTAAAACTCAACAGCTCCCCTATAGGTCATGAGCTGCCGAGAGAGGAAGCCGTGTGTCAGGGGAGATACTGCCCAGGTTCGACAGGGCTTTGTGTGATTCATCGCAGATGTGTTTGGAAAACCTCAAACATCTGTTCCGTTGAGGTGTGGAATGCAGGTCAGCGTGCAGGCACAGCAGCGGTCCCAAGCAGTGCTGCTAGTGGTGAAGTTACATGGCTGGTAATTTTCTTGGAGCTGCGTGGACCTTCCATTCTTATTTCTGTATTTGAATAAGAGCAGTTACAGAATGCGATATTCGAGAAGCAAACGATTAATTCCTTATTTACCTTTCAGCTCTTCTTGCACCGTTAAAACAGGAAAATCTGATGAAGCTTTCAGACTGTCCATTCGCTTATTTGTTTGAGTGGTTCTGTTTCCTTGTTTTTCTGGTATGTTACCTTCTCCGTGAGCACTGCCTGCCCGGGAAGGAGATGGGACTAGGGGTGCAGAGCACGACGCAAGTGATCCCTGCTCTTAATCTAGAGGCAAAAATCCGCTCTCCAGAGGAATAAAGGAAAGAAAAAAACTTCTTGGCATCGTGGGAATGAGCTCCTGTTAAGAATGACATCAGATTCCGGTAGTAGAATATGGCAAGGATCAGATTTGTTTTAAAACCTGGTAATATATAATAAATGCATTCTAACTTAAGCTGGGGAAGGCATGAGGTAGTTTTATACAAGGAAACAAACAGAAGTACCCGCTATAATTAACAGGAAGACAGTCCTTGGTGGCCTGTAAAATGTTGTAGGATTTGCACGTTTGACTATTACAGAGAAGCTACGGCAGCTTGGGGATTGGAATTCTTTCCCAGACCATCCAAGGTGCCCCAGCAGTGTTGAGGAGCACAGTGCGTTCAGCCCAAAACATTTGCCCGTACAGGGACTCATGGGCGACTTTTAAACTGGAGCTTGAAAGGTAGTGAGAGAGGTTGGAGGCTCGGGCGTCTTCTCAGGTGAGTTGAGTCAGGAACTTGAATTGCAGGAGGTGAGCACTCAACCCTGTGAAATCATCTTCTCACAGCAGTGAAATGTCACCCGTTTGATGAAATCCCTGCTGAACAGGAGGGGTATTTGTGCAGCGCTTGTCAGTTTTAGCTAAGGAGGGGTGTGAATGTCCGGGAATTGTTGTTTTGCCCCTCCCCATGAGAGAAAAATCTTTTCTCCAGTGAGAGAAAAATCTTTGCAATCCCGATGAGCTCAAAGTCAGCGTTTTGTGCCATCCCTTTGGTTCGGTGTCACTGCAGGGAGCCCGAGGCATCCGGTGGAGTGTTGCAGTAATGCAGAGTATTGATTCTGAGCGACAATTAACTGCAAGCGGTTTGTTCTAAATACCAGCTTGCCTTGTTGCTGTGAAGTAGCCAACCAACAGAGCAAAGGAAGCCGGCGGTTATACCGTGGGAAGTGTTTTGCTAAGTATGGTTTGATCCTATTTGTAAAACTGTCATCATGCAATAAAAACATTTCCGAAGTAGTAAAACTTCTCTAATAATTGCGAGGCCAGTTTCAGTTGTGCAGGCTTAGAATAAGCCAGCATATGTATACGTTGTTGAAATGTGGGGAGATTTTAAAGTTCTCTGCTGAACGGTAGAACTAAATCTTAAACGCTTTGTTTAAATGGAAATTTTGAAAGTAGAAAATGCTGCCGTCCTTGTTTGGAACGTCATTTTCTGCACACACATAAATTGGTCATTCATTTAAATTAAAGTTGACGTGCAAACCACAGCAGGTAATCTAGTTGAGGGTGAAATGAGCAAAACCTGTCAGTATTTTTTGATTGGTTTGAGCAGCTGATTGTGCTTGATCATAATTCTCAAACCCTGTATAAAATCCTGAAAACAGAGCAACTGCTGGGGTTGAAGGAACCTTTTTCATTTTCTGGCTGCCATTCCATGCTGCCAGTACAAAACCTTTTTTTTCTTAACGGTCTTTTCTCAAGCTCAAAAAGTGGATTTCCCCCCAGCCACTGTCATTCAATTATCACCTCAGGAAATGCATAGATGTAACTGATGATCCCTTTAAAACATCCTGCGGTATTCCACTCCTCCCATCCTTCATTTTTCTTCTCGCTCCAGTCATTAAATGTAACATTGCCGATGTATATTTTATAGGGTGACCCTGACAGCTGTCGCTTTGAGGATGTGCAGAGATAATAAGATTGTGCACGTAAGGACGGGCAGATAAATAGAAAAATGTTTACGGGATGGAGCGCGGTGGTTTTAACAGCTTTATGGCTTGCTTCTCTCATATACACGCCCACGCGAACCGCCGCTGGTTCCCTGGCTTTAAATAGTGAGAAGGTGTGATGTATTACAGGCATTGAGAAAGATGCCATTGGGCCGTGGCTGGTAGCGGTGAAATGGTTTTTTGTCCCACACCTGAACCTCCCACAATACGCAGCCAAGAAACCTGATTATTGAGCTCATATAAGGTGGAACTGTGGTTAAAGGGGATGATGTGTCGTGCTTGGCACCTTCATTTAGAAATCCTGCTCTTTGTATTGTGCTGCTGAATTCTGGATGTCGGTGGCGTTGATGGAGAAGTGTCCGTGAAAGGGGAAGAACGCGATCCAGTGCAGGCTGTGGTGAGCTCTGCTCTGAAAACATTGCTGAATATTGTGCATTTGATTTATTCGGGTATTTATCCCACTCTCCTTTTTTGTCCTGGCGTGTGAGCTCCAATACTGAGAACTTCTTGTTAACAAGAGGCTGGCAGCGAAAGATGTTGCATGAAACAGCTGTTAACACCAGGGCTTTGATGTGGGTTGTAAAATGGAATGGAAGAATTGCTGGCTCAGGAAAATAGGAACTTCTCAGCATCTTTGCAAAAGCGTTTTGTCTCCACTCTTCGGCACCGCCTTGTGCGTGCTTCACCTGGCCCCTTTTGTTAGGGGCAGCACTTTGGACATCAAGATGTAAGGGAAAAGGGAAAAAGGTTAAATATTTGCATTTGCCAGGCAGAACAAATGCATGTTGAGCAGCGGGTTGGAAGGAACCTGCGAGGAATGCTGGCCCGAGCCTCCATAGGAAGAGAGATGCCCTGGCTCCACGGGGGCTGAATTGCATTCTCTGGGCTCGGTGTGCGTGAAGCAGTTCGTTCTCTGTGCCGGGTGCCAGTGTCCCGTTGGTGCTGCAGGACTGGGCTCCCCTGGAGTGGGAGAGCCCCCGGTGCCGCGGGAGGCGTGATTGAAGTTCAGAGCGGTCAAGCACGTCAGAATTTGTGACCTCGGAAGTTTCGATAATAAAAGTCGCAAATGAGAAAATAAATCCCGGGCAGGCGCTGTAGGGCAAGCGGGCTCTTACCTCCTCCGTTATTTTGATGACCTCTTAATTGATGCCACCGCCTGAGCTCCCCGTGGGTACCTGGTGACACCGGTGGCAGTGGTCACGCAGTCCTGGAGGGCCGTAACCGACACTGTTAAAGAGAGGCTGTAATAATTAATAATGGATGCAGCCAGCAGTCCGTGAGTTCCTGTGGGGATTAGGAGCTCTGTTGATTAACAGAGAGGAGTCTCTGGAGGAAGAAGCCTTAATTACATACGCTTTCTTTCCGCTCTGGCGTGACGTACAGCCGGAGGGAGGGTCGGCAGCTTTTAACTGTGGCCGGGGTTTAAAACAGTGCGCCAGCGTGTCGTGCGCTTGGTTTCGCGCCGCTGTTAAAGCTGGTGCTTAAATCCCTAAAAATGGGGGAGTGGGGGAATTGCTCGCATCAAACAGATAGCGAGGGCGAGTTCCACAATACCCCCATTGCCCGATTTCCTACCAGTGTGCGCAGCCTTAATGACAGACGCTGGGGGAGGTTAGCAAATTAACTGCGTGAGAACTGGGAGGTGGATGTGGCACAGAGGGATGGTATCGTCTCTTGGTGGGTTTTTTCAGGCTACGGACATAACATTTTGAATTGTCTGTGGTTTGCTAACCCTGTACGATTGAGCAGTAGGAGTGAAATGAGAAATACCCATTTGGAAGAAGCGTCAGCCCGTGTTAAGGGCAAGGAAAAGCTGAAGGGCCGAGGAAGACTCAGCCAGTCCTGAGCTTAGTAAGGATGGATAAGCCTGGCCATAGGTCTGGGCTTGAGTCATGCAGGAGTTTGGGAGCCTGTTTGCGTAGTTTGAGGTTAATCGGTACAGTTGCACTTCTCACACAGGGTTGATCTTGGCCAGTTTCTAACTCTCCTGTCTCTTTTGTTTCTTTATATGATAAAACTTACGAAGAATGCGCTGAGACTTAATTGGTAGAGACTTCACTGACTTTGTCATCAGACGGAAGGTGCGGTGCCCTGCTTGAGTGTTACTGCGTTGCTGCAGAAAAATGTTTGTTTCAAATGAGAAATGATTCACATCCAGTCTTTGCTTCCCTGTTCTCTCCCAGCTTTGCAGTCTCTGTTCACCGACTCATTGCTACCAGGGATTCCATCACTCTGTGTCTCTTGCCACTTCTTTTCTCGTGCATAATTTGAAGAGTTGGGTGTAATTTGCACTCACCTATTTTTTTTTTTGATTACTGTTTTTATTTGTGAAGGAGGACAGATATATTCTCTTGGGAGGATTACAGAAGTGATCTGTATGTTTAGGTAACATGAAAAATGAAATTATTTCAGTGTCTTCACTGCTTGAGTGAAATCTTCAGGTTCCAAATTTTTTTTTTTTACCTCTATTGGGAGCGACAGTTTTTTAATGAGCTGTTGTATCCCAGGCCTGTGTGAGCTGCCTGTGATACATCTAAACAAAACCAGAGTTTGTAGGAGGTAGAAGCTCCCTCTTCCTCTGGTCTGTAGAGGACTAAGCAGGGTAACAGTGCTCATTTAGCAGAAACAATTAGAAAGCGTGAAGCCATATCTGAGTGCAGGAGTTTTCCACAACAAAATTAAATCCAGAAAATACAGATGGAGCCTCATCTGGGTTCCCAGGAAATTCTGTGACTCTTCCTGCATTGGGGGTAAATGGATGGGAAAAAAAGATCCAAGGAGTTAGCTTACCTCCTCCTTGGATTCCCACTTGACCAGCCTGTTTGCCCCGGAGTTTCAAATGAGAAATGAGACCGAGTAGCTTACCTTGCTGTTGGGCAGCACGGAACCAAGAGTATAAGGATGGCCACTCTTCTCCTAGAGTTGTACGTGGAGTTCTTAGGAGAGGCCAGGGAGAGGAGGCTTTTTATTGCCTTCTGAAAGCTGATAAATGGCTGGAGGAACTGCCCGATAAAATGCCTGTGCTTCAAAAATACGCTAGAGAACCGAGAGACTTGAAGGATATTCCTTAGAGAGCACGCCATGATTTTTAATGTGGTTTTTTGTAGAGTTAGTAAAATATTGCTTGGTTTTTAAAAGCCTCTCTTAAAGTTTCAGTAATGTTTTAGATTATGCAGTATTCTCTGCACCCAGGGTGGACATTAATCAGCGCTACTGAACAGGCTGCTGAGACTTATTGCTTAATTAGAGCGTATGCAAACCTCTTTGTCACAGTTGGCAGAGGCACGTAGACCAGGCTCAAAATTGTAAAAAAGCCGAGGTTCAGCTCCTCTGAGCTGCGCACAGCTGTTGTCCTCTCTCTTCCCTGCTGCGTTTTTTCAGTGCTTGAACTTTCCGTACTTGAACTTGGTTCAGACCGAGACCAGAGTTCCTGATTTTCTCTCTCGGGGTGTAGGCTCCTGACAAGAACTAGCCCTGCAGCGCTCTGCGCTCAGCCTGGAGGGGACGGTGACAAGGTGCTGACGGTCCCGTTTTGCCCCCTCGGCTGCAGGCACCGGGGCAGAGGCTGCACCCGAGGCTGTTGAAGTCGGGGACTCGGTGCCCGGGGCAGGCACTGGAGACTGTGTTTTACCACAGGACTGTAGTAATAGGGAGCATTAGCTAAATTGAGTTGACTTAATAAAATCTTGATGCGTTCCAGGAAGATTGTGAATTCATTAAGGCCACAGCTGGACAATCTGTTCCCCTCTGCTCTGCCATGGCTGGTTTATAGCCACGGCAGAGACTTGTCATTTACCTTTTCTGTTTAATTACTGTAAAGCTATTCCCCTCCCTCACAAATTTTTTTTTTTTTTTTACTTTTTTTTTTCCCCTGGCAGAGCTAGGCTCTGGGGAAATTAAACAGCAATTATGATGTTTGCTCACTCCGTTATACCTTAACAGATACTTGAAGGTAAGTTGATGCGTCGGTGGGATTGGCTTCCACAGGAGCTGCTGGAGCTGCAGCAGGGCTGTCGGACCCTCTCCAGTCCAGAACTCTGTCAGTCCTTTGATTACCTAAGGCAAGACTAAGCACAAGCGTGAGGCACAGCTTGTGCTGTGTGTTTTACATTTGAAAACTACTGATAAGGAGTGAGAAACCAGGGGCAGCACTTACAAGAGCTGGTTTAAAGGAATGGAGGAGTTAGCAAAGCCTGCCTGGCCTGGAGAGCTTGACTGAGCTGCCAAAAAAATGTGGGTGAAACGACGGGAGAGGTAAGAGAAAGGTGCCACGTGCCAAGGACCTGATCTCCTAGTGATGGGGTGGGCTGAGCAGGGCAAGAAGTGCGGGGTCAGGGAGGTTGTGGGCACCTGGCAGCTCTTACGTCGGCTCAGCCTTGCAGAGTCTCGTTGGCGCGTGCCCCTGCGGGAGCGGATCTGAACCGTTGCTTTCTCTAAAGATAATCCCTAGAACAGAGCTACAAGGAGATGAAGCGTGACTTTTTCCTGTGTACCTACAACGTGGGGTGAAACGGCCTTGGCAGGAGAAGGCAAGAGATTAGATTCGTGAGCTCCTGGTGTATTTCAAAACTGATGAAAGGTGAACAGTGGCTTTTAGTGGAGAACGTATCCCATCTTGTGAAATTTCAGTAATGGGAAAGTAGATGTTCTCAAGGAAAGGTGGCATTAAAAACCTGAACAGCGCTGCTCATTTTGCTGTTTGTGTGTTTGATAAATTGCTTGGGACAGTTCATCACATGTGAACGTGGAAGAAGGGAGTTGTGTGAGCAGAAAAAGATAGGTGGCGTTGGATCAATTGGAGGTGGGGCTGTTAGGCTGAACAGCTACAGCAGGTTGGAAGAGAAAGGAATCTGCATCTACACGGATGGAAAAAGCTGTTTGGTGGAGTTGATCTGGGAGGGCAGCGATAGCATCTCGTGGATGTGGCACAACCCAGGGATTAGAGCTGCTCGTTTGAGGGCTGGCGTCGTGAGGCTTCGCAGCAGCCGTTGATGTCCGTTTTCTTGGTGGTTCCAGAGCTTGGTTGAACAGGAGCGTGTCACTGGGTGCGGGGAAGAGAAAAGGGTAACGGGAGCAGTTGGGTGGTGCTTATCGTGAGAGGAGCCGGTCTCCTCCCTTCAAAGGGTCTGCGCGCTTCAGGCCACTAAACGGGATTAGAGAGCGGCGAGCAGGGTCACCGCTTCAAGCAGCAGGTTCAGCTCTGCCCGAGCTTGGCTTGCAAGCCTCGAGTTTCTCTTCCTCCATCAGCCAGAGACTTCACCGCGGGTAGTTGCCTCAGTGGTCTCACCCCTTCCTTAATTTATCTATGAAGTTTGGAAATGAGAGGGGTGTCAGCTCTCAGACTGAACGAATATAATGACGCAGCGAGGGGCGGTTCGGTCTGCTCGTGTGATTTTTAGCGCGGGTGTTGCTAGCGGAGCCAATTCCTGCCACGAAAAGAAACCCCAAACTTCAAAGGAGGCACACAATGTATCTGCAGGTTGTTAGGTTAAGATTACTCCCCTGGGTGTAGACCTGCTACCCAGAAAATCCGATTGCGAGCAGCTGCTCTCAGCCCTCCCCCGGCGCGCAGGCACCGGGTTCGCGGCGCTGTTGGCAGTGGGAGCGCGGCGCTGTAGGACGCGCTGGCTGCCAGACCTCGCGGGGAGGTGAGGCGAGATCGCCGGGAACAAAATGATCATTACGGGCCATTCATGTCGGCAGCGTTTATGCTGCTCTGTTTGCTTGCGAGCCAAAACAGCAGCTAATTTGCAAGGCTGCCTTTTGTAAAAGGGCCTTTTGATCGATGCGCGCCTGTGTTAATGTTTCAGTAGGCTATTGATTTCTGCAGCAGCTTTTGTTCCCTGGATTTATGTGCGATGGGTTTCGGCAGCACGCACTGTGCATGTTTGATTAAAATTCATTTGACTTCGCTTGCGGTGAAGCTGGGAGCTGGTTTTGCTCCCTGTTTGTAGAACCAAAGCTTTCCTGACTTATTCCTTTGTGCTGAAGCTTCTGCCACCCGTGCCGTCACCAGTAGGCTGTTTCTAATCCTTCCAGACTCACACCACTCCAGCGTTTAATCCCTTAGGTAGACAATATAATATTAGATAGCCAGGCAGCCAGTAAGAGCTGGCATGGAATTTTTTCAGTGTAGAATGTGTGTGTACACAACATTCACATTCTCTCTGTGTGTGTGTGGGTGTGTGTGTGTGCTTCCTCTCTGACTTTTACTTCTCCGTCTTCGTCAGAAAGTTGAGTCATTTACTGAGTCACGTAGCTGCGCAGTCTGACAAGGAATTTAATTACAGAATGTTCACTGGTCCTTTGAGATATCCAGGTTTCATAGGTGGGGTAAAACTAGTTGCTGTGAATAAACGTATATTTCTTTTTTCTCTGTATGCAGTCATGAGTGCAGTTTTTGGAAGGTCTCAGCAAAAAAAAAAAAGCATTGTAATCCTAAAGTTGATATTTTTTATGAATGTACACACGTTTCTTTTAAAAAAAGCTTGGTTTATGATGCAGTATGTGTGTATAAGTTGTTAAACTTCCCTTGGGACCCGATGGGTTTGCGATGTTTAAATAGAGCTCGAATCGATTCCCATTTCCTGGTTTGGGATGGGAGGAAAACCGACAGGTTTGCGCTCTGCTGTCACCGTGTTTCTGAGGGCACGTTCCCTGACACAAAAACATGGGATTTACTGACTGATTCCTTGGTGCTGCCACCTCAGGTTTGATATAAATGAATTTATAGGTAGAATGCGGCTGGTTTCGTTTGCAGGAGACTTTCTGCCTCTGGAAAACATCGCGTAAGCTGCTCCGCAGAGCTTTGTCTGCCGCCGGGCACGGGTTGGGTCCTCGCTTTGACAAACAGTTGCGCGGGCTGGACTTTGAGCCCAGTTAATGGACTCAAATTAAAATGGGATTTCTAAAGCAAACATGAGCACTTGAACATGCAGGAGCAGAGCAGGGTGCTGGGTGTCAGAACTCACTTCTCCTCAGATCTGACGTGACTTGGCTGCTCATTGCCAGCCTGCTGCCATCCTAGGTTTAGATTCTTTGCAGGAAAGAGTGGGGTTTTGTTTCATTTGGGTTTGGGGAGTTGTTTGGGTTTTTTTTTAAGTAGGGCTTTTGTCTTTCAGAGTCAACAATTGTAGGTAACAATTAATTTTGCCCACTTATTCCTTCCTCTGGATACAGTTTGCTGTGGGTTTTGTTGAGGTCTGTGGTGGAGAGGAGTGGCAGCGCCGATTGAAAATGCTTCTCATCTCTTCTGTCTGTTGGCAGCTCTCAAAGTTCTGGTCCGGTTCTTCTTCTGGTGCTTCTGTTTTTAAATTAGACATTGGTAGAACCCTTCAGTGTCTTAAATGTCAGCAGTTAATGTCTAGAACAGCATCCTCCTTTTGTCTTTCAAGTGTTTCGGCCTTACAGATGTTAGTTACGGCTGTAGTTGCTCGTTTGAGACCCTTGGGAGAGTTTGGATTAAGGGTGAGTCTTGAGAGTTAACTCGGTGATGTGCCCCAGTGAGGGCTGCAGGATTTCCCCGCCGAGGGAGCCACTGAGGTTCTGTCATTTGATCCTGTAAAATGCACTTCAAAGAAAACCCTTTTTCTGGGCAATTCAGGTGTGTTTGTTCTGATGTTGATTTTTCAAGGGGCTGGTTAAGAACTTCTCCATTTTTTTCCTCTTGCAACTTGAAAGAAACAACACCTTTTACCTTCGAGGCAGACAAGTCGCCAGGAAATGATGGGGTTTCAAAGTAAGAGAAAAGAGATTAAAACCACATGCTGTTCTTCAGTTGGGCATTACATCCGCTAGCTTGAATGGCAGCTGCTCCAGTTTTTGAATGTAAGCCAGCTTCATTACGCTGTGAAATTATCACTCATTTCTCTAGGTGTGCTCTTTTAACGGCTTAATTAATTTAGATGTGGGCATATGTATTCAAATTAAAACACGATTTACTGGGGTAGTGTCGAGTTACGGTTATAGACTTCTTGTCGAACACGGTTTTTTATCCTAGCTTTCAGCTTCTCAGGCAGGAATATTTTAAAAAAATAACCTGTACGCGGAATGTAGGTTGGGAAAACGGCTCTATCCGAGTTCTTTCTGTAAACACCGGGGGATTCTTAGCAGTTCTCAGTTCCTTGTGCTGCTGCTGCCTCCTGAGCGGTCCAGCGAGGCAAGGGCACCCTCGTCCCGCCGTGGGGAGCAGCAGCGGGTGGAGGCTGCAGAGCATCGCTCAACCTCTTCTCTTACCAGTGCGAGGAGGCATGTATTTGCTTCTGTTCCTCCCTTGCAAAAAACCGAACATAAAAAAGAGGATTTTTTGGTTTTTCCCCCTGTCTTACCTAAAGAATTCTTTTGTCTGGCTGAAACACGTCGTGAAGCTTCCTACCAAGATCGGTGCGCACGCGTACAGAGAGCAAAGGGGAGGAAAAAAGCTGATGAGTCAGATTTGCATGCCCCTCTAACATACTCCTTCTGTGTTTGCAGGGAGAACTAATCACCTTCTATTACTATTGGAAGAAAACCCCTGAAGCAGCAAGTTCTCGAGCCCACCGTAGGCATCGAAGACAGGCTGTGTTTCGGAGAATTAAAACTCGAACCGCTTCCACTCCGGTCAACACTCCCTCCAGGCCCCCCTCCAGTGAATTCTGTAAGTGGAAGCTAAAAGCAATGCATTTATCTTTGTTTAGGTGCAGGGAGCAACAGTCATGTAATGGTGCTGTACCTTCAAGGGAATGAAGCAAGGAAATGGGAGTTCAGGCAGTTGCCCTCTCCCGTTCCTAGAGCATTATGCCAGAACGCCGTGGGCCTCTTTGATCACCACGTGCTTCTTTGTGCGGTTCTTTAAACATAAAAGCATCCTGGAAAGATGGCAGCATTGCCCTGGTACTGCATTTCCCCACTCTTTTGTTGGTTTTGTGTCGTAGCTTCTCCAGGCTTATTACAGTAATAGGAATTAGAGAGTGCAAAAAAAAAAAAAAAAAAGAAAAAAGAAGGAAGTCCTTCATCCCTTCGGAAGGAAGTCCCTTTCATCCGTGCTTGGTGACCCACACCGAGCGCTCGATGTCGGGGTGTGTGCTGCAGCCAGCACCGTCGTATCTCAGTGCATCTTGGAAGAACTTTAGCCTTGACTGAAGCAGAAGCATCTAAACAAAGACCAGTTGCCCAAACCAGTGAAATGCCCTGCGTTGCACACGGGGTTATGATTAGTAATGTCCGTATGGATATGAACCTCAATCCTTACGTGAAAGGCTTACGCTGCCCTGTGAGTGTTCAGTCTTTCTGTGGACTAAACCCAGCACATTTCACGTGCCTTCTGAAAAAATAAAAAGAGACTATGTGGAAGGCACGAATGGGCAGGCTGCTGTTAACATGGGAGAGAGGGGAGACGTGGTGAGCGGGCAGGACAAAGAGTTCTGGAGGGGTATTAGCCAGGTAGTGAGAAGGGGCTATTAGCTTTTCCGTGCTGAAATTGATGGGATTTATTGCTGATTTCTGTGTGCACAAGGAGTGAGGGTCTTGACTCTACAGCTCGACCCCAGATACTCAGCACTTCAGAGCACATGTGGCTGGAAGGACCGCTCCACATGGATCTGACTTCAGGATGAGACTAAAAATCAGTTTTGTAGAGGAAAGAGAGTTTTAGTGTCAATTCTGAAGTCAAGGTTTAAACACCTGCGAGAATTAATGTAGAAATTAAGGCAGTGCTAGCAGCTACCGTTATTAGATGGGACTCTGTGGTAATTTCAAGGATAATGAGTTGTTGACAAATACTAATGGCAAGTACTGTAGAATCCCTCCCTCTCTATAACCTGCATGTATTACAAAATATCCTCTTGGAACATTTAGGGAAACAGTATTCTTGCATCAAGGACTTCTAATTAAAGATGTGAACAAAAGAAGTCACCGCGCTTTCTGTTTGTGACAAATTTACAGACCTGTTAGGTTGGGAATTTATAGTGGTGGTGCTAGAAAAATGCAGTACTCGATATAAAAGGATTAACTCCTGAGTTGTTTTAGAGGATGAGGTAAGACACAATTTTTGTGATGTCTGCAGGTTTTCAGTGGTTCAGATGATGCTTTTTTGTCACAGCCTCATAATCAGCTTTTGCTAAATACTCCTTGCCACAAAGGGAAGTGACCCTTCCTGCATTTTCCACCTCTTCGAAACGTGATATTCTTGAAATATAAGTTTACCACAGGTTGAAACTCTTCAGGAGGCTTGCAGTAAGGATTGGAAAGCTGGTAGTATCCTTGTAGTACCAAAGGAATCACCTGTTTTTCAAACAGGTACATTATATGTAAGCACTCTTTCTTCTACCTCAAAACACATTTAGCTCTTGTATGAAGTATAGCCACGGCGTAACAGAGCAGAGCAGCTGTTCCCACCTGGCTTAGAAGATCAAGTCTAGAAACAAAAAAACCAGAAGAGCCACCAAAAGCATCTGTCCGTGGAATCTAGTGAAGTATGAGCTAGGTATAAAATACTTGATTTTAAATTTGGCCAGGTTCCTGAGGTAAAACTCCTTTCTCTTGAGAATTGTGCTTTTGGAACACACGAGCAGTATTTGAATAACGACTTTACTTGGAAAAGTATCGTGTAATCAAGAGTTCGGTGAATTATATCATGTGGTGCATTCCTGGAATCTTCCTTTTATCTGCAGAGTGGTGAGGTCTGGCCTTGCTTAGTTTGCAAAATCTGAAATACCGACCATCCAAGGCGAGGTGGTTGCAGGAAGTCACAAAATTCGTGCAAGAACTATTGTTATTAATGATTATTTTAGCCAAGTAGGAGGAAATGAAAGTTCCTGCTGAGTTTTTGTTTTCCGTTTTCCTCTTCTTCCCTTGTTCTTTTCTCATTCAGTGGACTTGAGCTCGGCCAGTGAAGATGACTTTGACAGCGAGGACAGCGAACAGGAGCTGAAGGGCTACGCCTGTCGTCACTGCTTCACCACCAGTACGCACCCCATCCATCGCTGCCTTTCTCTCCCTTCTGCTACTGCCTGTTTGCTGCACGATCGTTCGAGCGAGAGCAGTTCCTGTGCATGTGCAGCTGTTCCAAAAAAACGTGGGGTTCAGTCAGCTAAGCCGTGCCACTTCCCTGGCAGAGTTAATCATGCTTTGCCGTTGCAAATTAATATTTAAGTGACAAAGGAGAATCCTGAGGTAGACGTTTATACGGGGGGGGAAAGAAAAATTACATAACCCCTAATGTCTGTGATCAATTTGTGATGTAGCGAATGAATATTGGGCTGTGACTGTCACACATAGAATTGCTTTGCGCTGCACCAGATCTCTTCGGCGACAGCCCTGCTCATGTAGGTATTCCTGAAGGTTGTGTCATATTTGGGCGTGTGCCTGGCATGGGAACGTGAGCCCCAAAATAGGGAAAGGAAGGAAATGAGCTCACTTCACTTTAAGAAACCACAGCTTTGGAAGAATAATAGCTGCCTGCTCGCTCCCAGGTAGAGCAGATAAGGCTTCTTTCTTTGTTTCGTGCTTAAGTAAACAGTTTCGAAGTTGAATATTGATGATGTGCCCGGGAACACAGACTAAGCCTGGACCAGGACAAATTTTCCAGAAGTTTCTCCAACTTTGTTGCCTCTAGAAAAGCTGCTGCTTTCCTCGTTGTTGCGTGCTTTTTTTTAATAACATGATGTGTTTGTGCTGAGTGTCCGGTACATTGCGTGTTTCTAAGCTGTTGCTTTTCCTGCCCCCAAGCCTCCAAGGACTGGCACCACGGCGGCCGAGAAAACATTTTATTGTGCACTGATTGTCGCATTCACTTCAAAAAATACGGAGAGCTGCCACCCATTGAGAAGCCCGTAGACCCTCCACCCTTTATGTTTAAGCCTGTCAAAGAGGAAGATGATGGACTTAGTGGAAAGCATAGCATGAGGACAAGGCGGAGTCGAGGCTCGGTAGGCTTAACACCCTTCTTGCATTGCAGCTTGTTCCGTAAAGAGGAGGTGCTGTCTGGAAAAGGCAGTCTGACTTCTAAAACGGTGCTCTCCCATCTTGCTTGCTTGCCGTGGTGTATGCCTGCTGCTGCGTTTCTGTGTGCAAGGGTGAGATTTGCTGAGGTTGAGCATCCAAAAAACTGCCAGACTGGGAGGGAGATGGCGTTGTTATTGGACTGTCCTGCGATTGCTTATTGCATAGCAGGAGCACATTGAAGTCCTGGGTTTAGAAATTCATCTTGAATGCCAACAGATAGACTTTTTTTTCTTTTTTTTTAATATGGAACGTGAGGGAACCCTCTTACCTCATTCCCTCTGTGTGTATGCCCACTTACAAATGCGCGTGCATGCGTTTTTTTGAGAAAAAATTAGCGTGCAAACAGCAGCAGCTTTGGAACATCATTCTAAAGCAGTTTCTAGCAGATACTACTGAATAAAATAATCGTCACTTAATGTTTTTATGCGGACAAATTAAGGATTTGCCTCCTTTTACCTTTAAGTCCAAATGAGCTTTCCAAAAGAGTTGGAATAATGTTAAACGCTTTTGGATTTTTGATTTTCAAGCTCTTAGCTGGAGTGGTTCATCCATTGCCACTGACGCAAGACAGGAAAAAATGAGGAGGTTGGACAAATGCTGTCTTTGATGCACTTTTATTTCTGTTAAATAGATGTCTACACTACGTAGTGGTCGTAAAAAGCAGCCAGCCAGCCCGGATGGTAGAGCCTCCCCTATTAATGAAGACATCCGTTCCAGTGGCCGCAACTCCCCCAGCGCTGCCAGCACCTCCAGTAATGACAGCAAAGCAGATTCAGTGAAGAAGTCTACCAAGGTAGAATGTTCCCGTTCTTCTTTTGCGTTAGGACTGGACACCTGAGGTGCCTTCAGCTGCCTAAATGAGATGCAGATTCTAGGAGGCCGGGGAATCTGTCAGTGACCTAGAAATTCTTACTTGTGTGGATAAGCAAAAAACGTAATGGTGCATCTGACTGATGCTTTGTTCGTGTGCATAAGGATGTGTAGTGATAAAAACCATTAAAGTATCCCCACATAACCTTACAGCTCTCATGATAAATTAATCCTTCAATTTCGGATGCAAATGCAAGCATTATGCAGCTCGTGGAAGTAGCACAGATCAGAAGTGCCGTATTTGAGACAAGTAGACAGTTGTGGGGATTTTTTTTGCTTTAAGCAGTATTTAATCTTCGTTTACAAAGGAATCTGAATATGTAGTAATTGAGACTACTTCTGTTACTGTTTTTCTGTATGTGTATTTGCTTGATTTTTTCGGAGCAAGCTGGTGGTTTAGTCTGTTTAAATAAGTGCCTTTCCAAGAGAGTACTGAGGAAACAAAGCCAGATGAAGTGGGAAGGCTTGCTGTTAAGCAGTGTAAATTGAAAAGTAGGAAGTTAAAAATAAATACTAGGAAAAAAAAAAAAAGCCCAAATTGGAGTACGGAGCAGGTTTTCACATGATCAAACCTTGCTTAGTTCTCAGTTTGGAGCTGGGTTAGGTAATTATGTGATGTATAAAGCTGTCCCAGGCCGTGGAAGAAAGTAGTAATTTTGTAATAGCTACTCACTGTTAGCCCTGTACTTGAGATGATGTGAAAATATCCCTCTCAAAATATCAGGAGTAAAGCAAGATTTCCACGTCGCAGAAGGAGGCTTATCCTGTGCCTGTCTGCTGCAGAAATTCTTGCTCCGTCCCCTGTTAACAGCTGGCCTGGGTCTCTGGAAGAGTGTACTGGGCCAGCTGGTCTGGTGCAAGTCCTCTTGGACTAGATTCTGCACAGCTGGAGACAGCTGCTTTGTTTAAAATACTCCTTCACTTTCAAAGCTCGAAATCACACCTGGACGATGAGGAATGCTTTATGGGATGTTCCTCCTTCTTGCTAGCTTGTGTCAGAAACGCCTGCAGGGCTCATGTGCAAACTGCCCCTCGGGTTTCTGGCTGCAGAGGTAAAATTGCAGTCTGGTTTGAGTCCTGTCTTAAATTTGACCTCCAGAGGGAGTGGCAAAAGAATATTTTGGGGATGCAAGTCTGCTGGGAGCTGCTCCTGGCAGATGGCAGAACAGAGCAGCAGCCCCACAACAGATTCCCCTGCAACCTGTCTTTGGACAGAGGGACAGCTGCTTGTTGGGTTGTTGTTAAATACTGACTTTCTCGACTTTTTTTCTCACTCTGTAGGAACCCTTCTTATTTATTTGTATTAAATATGGTAGCACTGGTACACGCTCAGTTGACTTTTGCATCTACATCACTGGTAACTCTTGTGTTCTGCTTCGTTTGTGGCAGAAGATAAAAGAAGAGGTGTCTTCTCCTCTCAAGAACTCCAAGAGGCAGCGGGAAAAGGCGGCTTCTGACACTGAGGAGCCTGACAGGTCCAATGCCAAAAAATCCAAAACTCAAGTGAGTTCCACGGGGGAATATTTTCTCTTAGGAGCAGGGTTTGAGAGTGGGAGGGGTGCAAACCAGATAACAAACCGAAAACGTGAAATCCAATTAAGCCACAGCAAATTGGAACTTAATCTGTGGCTGGAAAGCAACCAGTATCATAATGTGTTCCTTCTGTTGAAAAACAGTGGAATGATACATAAGTCCAGAACTCTTATTTTTTAGTTGTAATATCAGTATCACCCATATAGGAGTATACTTGGGTAATTTTCTACCCTTTACCCTCCAGTTGTTTTTAACTGAAATTTGTTGTTTCCTCTTCTCTGGCCCGTTAGAACCGCAGCTGGAGTTTTTGTAATTTAATAGTATCAAAGCTCAATTTAAATTCTTTCAGGATCTCTTTTCAGCTCAGTGTCAGGTGACCAAGTTCGCTTTGGGCACAGGATTTGGGAATTTTGGCACTGAGCTTTTCATATTACGGAATCACAGAATGGTTGAGTTTGGAAGGGGTCTGGAGGTCACCGCTTCTACCCCTCCTGCTCAAGGAGGGCCACCTAGAGCCGACTGCCTGGTACCGTGCCCAGATGGCTTTCAAATGTCTCCAAAGTTGGAGAGTGCACAGCCTGTTGGGGCAGCTTGTTCCTTTGCTTGGTCACCCTCACAGCGAAAACGTGTTTCGTTATCTTCAGGCAGAACCTCCTGTATTTCAGTTTGTGCCCATTGCCACTGGGCACTACTAGAAAGAGCCTGTGGCTCCATTGTCTTTGCACCCTCCCTTTGGATACTGATGGTTCCTGTGCTGATTGAAGTCCTGTGAGGTTCGAAGGGTGCTGCTTGCGCGTGCGTGTGCACAGCACGTGTAATAAGCTGCATCCTGTGTCGTGCTGGTTCTGTTCTCTGCTCAGTTTCCTCGTGCACGCTGGTTATTGTCCCCGCTCTCCCTGCAGGAGATCAGCAGGCCAAACTCGCCCTCGGAGGGTGAGGGCGAAGGCGAGAGCTCTGACAGCCGCAGCGTCAACGACGAAGGGAGCAGCGACCCCAAGGACATTGACCAGGATAACCGGAGCACGTCCCCCAGCATCCCCAGCCCTCAAGACAATGAGAGTGACTCGGATTCATCTGCTCAGCAGCAAGTGCTGCAGGCGCAGCCCCAGGTGCTTCAGGCACAGAGCGGTTCTGGCCAGGCTCCTCCTCCTACGCCGCCGATCTCGGCCCCGCTACCAGCATCATCGCTGCCGGCAGCCTCGAGCGCTTCTTCAGCTCCACCACAGGTCTCGCCATCAGCATCCCAACCCCCCAGCCAGCCCCAGGCCCCCGCCCCGCCGCCTCCCCATTCTCACATACAGCAGGGCCCTGCTTTGCACCCGCAGAGGCTCCCGTCGCCCCACCCGCCTCTGCAGCCCTTGAGCGTGTCGCAGAGCCAGCCGGCCCCGTCCTCTTCGCAGCCTCACTCGCAGCCTCCGCTCCACAGCCAAGCCCAGCCCGCCCCTCACAGCCTGCAGGCCCAGCCCCTGCTGCCTCATCCCGTACCTTCCCAGCCGTTCTCCCTCCCCACTCAGTCATCTCAGTCTCAGGTTCCCCTTCAGACGCAAGCACCGTCTCACTCTCACTCTGCTCTCCAGGTTCAGGTGACCCAGCCTGTCCTGCCAACTGCAACCTCACTGCAGCAGGCTCAGCCTCCGCGGGAGCAGCCCTTGCCGCCTGCGCCCATGGCCATGCCTCACATCAAACCTCCCCCTACCACCCCGATCCCTCAGCTCCCCACTGCTCCACCCCACAAGCACCCTCCTCATCTCTCTGGCCCTTCTCCATTCTCAATGAACTCCAACCTGCCTCCACCGCCTGCTTTAAAACCCCTGAGCTCCCTCTCGACTCATCACCCTCCGTCTGCGCACCCTCCTCCTCTGCAGCTGATGCCTCAAAGCCAACCGCTGCAGTCCTCGCAAGCCCAGCCTCCCGTACTGACGCAGAGTCAGAGCCTTCCCCCACCTGCTAATCACCCCCCATCTGGACTCCATCAGGTATCCTCCCAGCCCCCCTTCTCTCAGCATCCATTTGTCCCCGGAGGCCCACCTTCCATCACCCCTCCTTCTTGTCCCTCCACTTCCACGCCACCCACCGTGCCTGGCATCCCGCTTCAGACTTCCATCTCCACGTCAGCAGCTTCTAGTGGCAACGTGCCGGTGGTGACAGCCTGCACGCTACCGCCTATTCAAATCAAAGAAGAAGTCCCAGATGAAGCTGAGGAACCAGAAAGCCCTCCCCCTCCCCCCCAGAAGTCCATCACCAGAACCTACTGTGGTGGATACACCCAGTCACGCCAGTCAGTCGGCCAGGTATGCAGGTTGTCAGCCGTGCTCCCTTAACGTGCTCTGCTTTTCTCTGTAGAGAGGGACTCCCAAAAGCTGAGAAATGAGCTCCTGTAGGAGCTGAGTGTATTTTACACGTGTCCTGTCAGCCTCTCTTTCTCACATGGTTTTGCTCTGCCTGGGAGGGTGCTGTTTCAGCCAGCATATGCAGAGAGGGCGTTACGGTTTGTAATTGGGAGAGGGGTTTTATATTCTGCTTGTTGGTGAAGTAATATGATACAATTAATTTTCTTACAACTGTCAAGGGAACTGGTGGTGCTGTTGTATGAGGGTACTTTATGTTTTTTGAGACGTGCAGCTCTTAAATCCCAGGCTGTCGCATCTTTCCCAGGGCTAAGCTCTTTCTGTTTGGTTTTTTTTTTCCTCTTCCAGGTTCTATAAGCACCTGGACCGTGGCTACAATTCATGCTCAAGAGCAGACTTGTACTTCATGCCTCTGGCTGGATCAAAACTGGCCAAGAAGAGAGAAGAAGCCATTGAAAAGGCCAAAAGGGAAGCAGAGCAGAAAGCCAGAGAAGAGAGGGAAAGAGAAAAAGAAAAAGAGAAGGAGAGAGAGAGGGAGCGTGAGCGTGAAAGAGAAGCAGAAAGAGCTGCGGTAGGTTGGTTTGTAGCTAAGAGCTGGGTTTAAGGGAGTTGGCGTAGTAGGATCTGACCTGGATGGTGACTCTGGAATGCAAATCCCCAGAAGCTCTCGAAGGCGTGGGCAGTCAGGTATTTGTGAATATGGGAGCCTCGTGTGCCAACAGAAAACCACCCAGGTACAAGCACCTCCTGGCCTGTCTGTGACTTTCTTCTCCTTAAAGGAGATGGAGAGTTTCTAATCCTGGTCCGATTCTGACGTGGGGAAGCTGATGCAGCCGGGGAGAACTGGGCTGAGTATTCCATTACTTGCATAGAAAAGCACTCTGCAGGTGTAGTGAGTGCCTTTGTGCACTTCGTACTGCTGTGCAGGCACAGGAGTGCTGTCTGCTGGAAAAAGGGGATCTGAAGACTTTTACATTTGAAATAAACTTAATTAAAGGCACATAACCCTTTTTTTTTTTCCCCCGGGGAGGCCTAAGCTCTAGCCTTGGTACAGACAGCCAGTACAACTAATCCATTTTTCTGGGCCCACGGAATTGGTAGGTTGGTAATATGTTATTGATGCTGAAAAATAAGGTGCTGAAATCTTCCTATTCCAGGTGTGAATCAGAGGTAGGTGTTTCTGTAGGATTATGAAATTCAGGATATAGCATCTGTCTGTTAAGGGATGTGTCACGCGTGTGGACTTTGCTTTATTTTGGGAACAGAATCCAGTTGTTCTCCAGACGGCATTGGAGCACACAGCTGCAGGAGTCGCAAGGCCCAGCAGGCTGAGCTTGCCTTGTCCTAGAGCTTGAAGCAGAAGAAGGGAAGGGTGTGCCCGCTGTGCTTTTAAGATATATTGGATTAAATTTCTCTTCCCCCATTCTGTGCAGCAGAAGGTATCCAGCTCCTCCCATGAAGGCCGCCTTGGAGAGTCTCAGCTCAGCGGGCCAGCGCATATGAGACCATCATTTGAACCTCCGCCGACGACCATCGCTGCCGTACCACCTTACATTGGCCCAGACACACCTGCTTTACGAACACTGAGTGAATACGCCCGTCCTCACGTCATGTCGCCAACAAACCGTAACCATCCCTTCTTCGTCCCTCTGAACCCCACCGACCCGCTTCTGGCCTACCACATGCCCGGCCTCTACAACGTGGATCCCACCATTCGGGAACGAGAGCTGCGAGAGCGGGAAATCCGGGAGCGAGAAATCCGGGAAAGGGAGTTGAGAGAGAGGATGAAACCTGGCTTTGAGGTGAAGCCCCCGGAGCTAGACGCACTGCACCCAGCAACGAACCCCATGGAGCATTTTGCCAGGCATGGGGCACTGACTATTCCCCCAACAGCAGGACCTCACCCATTTGCTTCCTTCCACCCGGGTTTGAACCCCCTCGAAAGAGAGAGACTTGCGCTGGCGGGCCCCCAGTTACGGCCTGAAATGAGCTACCCCGACAGACTGGCAGCGGAGAGGATACACGCGGAGCGGATGGCGTCGCTCACAAACGACCCGTTGGCCCGGCTCCAGATGTTCAACGTCACGCCTCACCATCACCAACATTCACACATACACTCGCATTTACACCTACATCAGCAGGATCCCCTACATCAAGGTGAGCCCGGGGAGGTGGGCTAAGGCTGTTTCTGCAAGAGCCTGTCTCGTGAGCTGCCGGGAGAAATCTGCCTGAAACGGGCAGACTGTGACTCTGGAATTCAAGTAACAAAATCCCTCTTTTCTTGAACGTGACGCGACTTCTGTACTGAAATGCAAATGTTTTTTGGGAGGGTGAAGCAGTAGCAGTGGTAAAGTTAATGGTGGTAACACTACAACAATCTTCATTGAGACTGCGTACTGTGAAAGGTTTTTCGTTTTGTTTTGTGGGGGTTTTGTTAAGTATTGGAGTTACAGAGCACCACCTTACAGCGGTGTCTGATGTACAGATGGAGACTCCCTTGGGTGAAGGAAATCCACCAGGAGAGATGTCACAGAAGTGGTGACGCTGCTAAAGCTAATGGCTGTTCCGTTCCGAGTTATAGCTGGAAAGGAGCTGAAGCTGGTGTTTCCATATAGGAGACGGAAAGAAAATTAGGAGAGAAAGACTTCATTGCTTCAGCTGTTTGACATGCCAGCCATCTGGCTTTAGCTGAGCAGAAATTCTCTTGTCACATTTCTCCTAAGAATCATCTAAAATTATGGGCTGGCATCTTTTTAGCTACGGTTTATTCTTGCGTGTGGAATTTTTTTCCCCCAGAAGTATTTAATAGTCTCAAAAATGAATTGCTGCCTTGCTCATTTCTAAAACGAGCGACGTGGTTGCTCCACTCTGGAGTCTGGAACTTGGAGTCTGAAAGATGAGGCACTAAGCAGAGTTTTTTCCTGATTTTCTGGTGACAGACTGGAGAGAATATAGCAAGCGAGGCACCAGGTGCAGTAGCTGCTCAGTAAGGAAAAAAAAACCCAAAACCATCCAAGTGCTTAAAGTGCAGCTTCTGGTGCAGCTGGCTACCACTGCAGTGTTTGTGCAAGCAAGTATGGCATACTTGGAGAGCAAAGTGTGTTAAATGTAGCTGGGATGTCTGCTTTTTAGAGTTTGGAAGGAATTTGAGTGCTGTTGCAGAAACCAGCAGGGTCTTGTGAGATTAAGGGGCGGGAGGGTTATGGGTAGGAGATCATAGTGCTGAGTGTCAGCATTCTTTGAGCTCTCGGCTGTGGACTTTGGGTGAGACTGCGTAGATCACAGACTGGTTTGATTGGAGGCAGGTTTCATACCCCTTTGAAGAAATTTGTCATAGGTCCCGTTTATACAAGGATTCTGTTACCAGGTGAGTCACTACCTCTGCAGGTAAGTCTAGATACTCCCCAGCTACTTGTTCTGGACAAAAATGTGGCTGGTACTTTCTCAGTCTAGTGAGAGACCGGTGCAGGTAAAACCAAGTCAGTTCATTGTCCAGTCTCTTGCCTGTACTTGATAAGTAATTCGGCTTTTATGTTGGGTGCCAGGTTAAAATACAGGTCGGGGCTCTTGAGTGTCTCCAAGTAGTTTGTGCTCCTTAGTAGCTCCAGAGGTTGAATAAAAACCCTGAAGTGCACAACCTGAATGTCTCCTTAGAGTGGGGAGGAATAGAGTGTCAAGTGACCACAAGTTTCGGCTCTGGACCAGATAACAGCTGAGGGAGGATCGCATTAGCTGGGTCATATTCCTTTCATTTGAGGTTCCTCTGCAATTCACTAACAGCTTTAACGGGCAGAGATTTCAGATGAACTGATGAGTAAGGTTTTTTTCAGGTTTTACTGGTGCCTTTTTTCATTATATTGGTAAAGTGACATCAGAGAGGTTTGTTCATAGGTGTATCTGTCTGTACGAGGGTGGTGATAATGTCATCTTGTGCAAATAAAAGGATTTTGCCAGCTTTTTTTGCCTGTCAGGTAGTATTGGTAAAGTCGGAGGGATGCTTAAGCGCTTCTGTGCTAGATGTCACTAGTGAACCTTCAATTTTATGCTTGTAAAGGGGAAACAGGAGTTTTGGGGAAAGTTTTTCTCCATCTTGACCATCTTTGTTTTTCCCTGTTGCTTGGTGGTTTTCTTTTTTCTGTCCATATTGAAAGCCCTGGCTTGTTGCTTTGACAATTAAGACTGTTTGGTAAGCAGATGTCACTAGAAGACAGAAAAGTGAGTTTCAAATTGGATGGAGCTAAGCTCCTGGTAATTACTTGCAAGTTAGGCTAAATGCTGATCCAGCTCAAATGTAACAGGGCTTTTGATCTCCCAACAGTGAGTGATGCTTCCGAAAGCAATTGATTGCTTTTCTTTTCTTCTCTTTAAAGGTTCTGCAGGACCTGTTCACCCGCTGGTGGATCCGTTAGCAGCTGGCCCCCATTTGGCACGTTTTCCCTACCCACCTGGGACCATCCCCAACCCATTGCTAGGGCAGCCACCTCATGAGCATGAAATGCTCCGACATCCAGTCTTCGGTGAGAGCATTTTTATGGCCCTTTACAGGTCGGCTCTTGATCTGAATCATCCCATTTTCTTCTGGTTCTTAGGGAGGGGAGGTGGTGGTGTTGAGCAGTAAGTTAGGTTGCAGCTGAAGGTTGTTTGGATTGGTTTGTTTATAAAAAAACCCAAACTCTCATAGCAAACAAATGTCTAAAAAGGGGCATCTCTCTCTCAGGGACTCCTTACCCACGAGACCTGCCTGGTGCCATTCCACCTCCTATGTCAGCAGCCCACCAGCTGCAGGCCATGCATGCCCAGTCAGCAGAGCTGCAGAGACTGGCAATGGAGCAGCAGTGGTTGCACGGGCATCCTCACATGCACGGTGGTCATCTACCAAGTCAGGAAGATTATTACAGGTGAGAGGTGCAACGAAGGCTTTTGAAGACACGGGGGTGCTTACAGGTTCCTTCATCTTTCTCAACATTCCTTCTTTTTTCATACCAATTCCTGCCTTTCTTAGTGTGTTGAGTTACTGTCCCGATGCAGTTACAGAAGATGGTGAAGCTGTTACTAAGATCTAAATTGGGCATAGGTGATAGGGCAGCTTGGAAACTGTGCCCAAATTGCTGGCGGAGCATGTAGACTAGTGGAGTCTTACATTGCGGAATTACCTCTGATACGAGTTTTTAGGGTGGTGCTGCAATTGCTGCTTCCACATCTCTCTCATTTCATTGAGAACACTGGAGGAGGGGGATAAAGCTTTATGAATGAGAAGGGGGGGGGAAATTCAGCAACTGTTAAGAAATTAGTAGGGGCAGTAGGAAGCTGAAAGACGTGAATCCTGCATTACCAGCTGCAAATGCTTGGAGGAGTCCTGTGAGTTCCTTCTCCCCAGAATGCTCCGTGGTGTCAATAGAGAAGTTCTCTTCTTGGCCTTACCTTACGTGACACCACCTTGGTTCCTTTTTGACAGTCACTGCTGACAATAGGTCAGCTAAGAAGAAAAAGCCACCAACACCTAACGAGGGTCGTTCCGCATGTCTGTGGGTGGGAAGCAGCCCGTTGAACTAAACGCCTGCCTGATGTGAAACACTCTGGCGTTTCAGTCCGTGCTTCTGCAGTCGCGAATTGCCTGCTGGCCTTGCCTGCGGGGGCAGCCCGTCTGCCTGTCACAGCTACAGCTGCAGGTGAGGCTGAAGCTCCGTGAGCTGGCACCGCCGATCTCGTAGGGAGCGCTTCGGTAGCAAAAGGTCATCGCTGCCTCCCGCGACAGACAGCGTTATCGCTGCCGTTACAGCGGCTCTCGGGTTTGTGCTGAAAGCTCACAGGTTCTGTCGCAACCTCTGTTCCCTTCGGGGCACCTGGGTGAGGTTAGCAGGAAGCCAGAAACAGTCTCTGAAGTGTCCTGACGCCTCCTTCGCTTTGTTAAAATGAGTTTTCTTTCTCTTTCAGTCGGCTGAAGAAAGAAGGCGACAAACAGTTGTAATAAATTATTTATTTGTAATGCTGGCTGTGGAAACCCCAGTCCTTGGGAAGGAGTGGAACATTTTTACGTACAATAAGAGCTACAAAAGGAAAAGAATATCTTATAAAGATTTCTTTATATATTTAAAGCAGAAACAACCACCCAACAAGTAGAGACTTATCAGCATAGTGTTCATTTGTAGAGAAGATTTCTCAAGACTGGTGTGGGTCTCCCTGCATGACAACGTATTCAGAAGCCTATTGAAAATACAGGACTGTGTGGAATATTCAGAGAACTTCCTGCAATCTTGGGTTTTTTTGTTGGTTTTTTTTTTTTCTTACTAGTTTGTTTTCAGTAGGTGCTAGAATCAGGTTCACAACACGAGTCACTGTGCGTGAAGAGACACTCAATGCATCTAGAGCTATTTTAAAAAAAAACAAAACAAGGATTGCAAGTAGGTGGCATAACAAGCTCTGAATCCAAGTGCTATAATAATAAAAATCTACTTTTATTTTAATACATTGTAGGAAATCTTCATAATTTTAAAGAGAGCTCAGTTCTGCAGCATGGCTTTTTAAGTCTGTAAATAACTTTTTTTGGGTAGAGGGGAGAAACAAAACAAAACAGAACTCCAGAAGCATTTATCTTGATTTTCAGTAACATCACAAATGGTGAATTCCTACCTGGTATTGACAGAATACAGAGTTGATTTTTTAATAAAAAATATATATATAATTATCCCTTTAATTAAAGGGAATGATGAGTATCAATAATTTCAAATGGGTAAAAGCTTGAAATTTGGTTTGATATCAACAATAAGCATTAAAGGGAGTTGCAGGGATAATGTTGCAAACGACTGTTTCTGTTCTTGGTTTTTTGGTTGGTTTGGTTGTTTGGGGTTTTTTTTGTTCGTGTTACATCTCTCTGTTCTGCAGATGATTTCTGTTCAGTTGGGTTTCTCAGCAGTACAGATGTCCCTTGGAAGTAGCTGACCTTTTCGATGCCTACTCCAAGGGTTAGTTTTCAGTGTGACCATAATACACTTCTTTCCTATTACCTTTTGAAACTTAATCTAACTACATTGGTTTTAGACTTTAGGCAAAAGTTCCAAGAAATAATCTGTTCTAAAAAAAAATCTCTTTTTTAAAAAAACGTTCAGTGGCTCGAACTAGTACAGCCAGAATTTTGTATGCATGTGCATATTTTTGGAGGATGTGCTCTTTTCTGGCTTCTTACGTTTGATACATTCTTAAGACAAGTGGACTAGGCAACTTAGTGTTCTTAAAGTTGTTTTGCAAAGACCAGTCTGTATTTCTCTTCGACTGCTTTTGGTTTTGTAAGCAAAAACTTTTTAACTGCAACCAGTGTTCTGTATCTCAGGAACTTACTGCTCTGGGATTTACCCGATACACGGACAGTAACATTTACTGACTCCCAACATGACAGGTCCATGCAGAAATACTCCTGTTGGCTGGTTCCCATGTGGATGATCAAGGAGAGGAATACACAGAAGGCCAGTGAGCATTATTTTTGGAGACAGCTCTGCTTACTGTCTAGGCAGAATTTTATTTTATTTCGTTTTTGTCACCGTTTTGCCATGGGTTTTCTTTGCCGGAGCAGAGGGTGGTGCAACCAACGGACATCTGAATCTACTGCCCCTTTTTTTCTGCTGGTGCGTAACTTGCCCCCATTCTTTCTCTTAACTCACGAGTGCTCTCTCTCTGCTGTTGTAGACTGTTCGGTGTGATGGTTGTGTCATAGGACTGTACTGAGCCACGTTTGATAAACTTGTAGTTAATCATACACTCTGATGGAAGGCGCAGCGTGCGCAGGGCTTTATCCAGCTCCTGAATCTCAAACCAGGGGCGTCCTGAGACACACGATCCAAAGATACTGTTGGACTGTTACTAACATCAACTTACCAATTAAAAATAGGCATCGGGGTATTCTAGGTTCGCTTCAAGTCACGAATGTATAGGAGAGAGAGGAGGACTATTTCAGCTCATGTTGATCTTCCCTTTTTTTTTTTCCTGTGTGCATTCCAGATTGCTCAGTGCTAAAGAACTGCAGTAGCCTTTAATCAGTTCCATCTGCTATATTTGAACTCTGTGAAGGTGTTAGGAGGAACAGCTAGTGTTTCTGAGATTTGGAAACCATGAGGTCAGTCTAGACTCGAGGATGGTAAAGCTGTCTTCAGTCAATGCCTCCAGTCGCTGTCTACAGTGATCAGGTGAAATGGTTTTCTTCCAAGTAACGTTTTTTACTTTTGCTAACAGTGGAGTAGCCAGTAAGATTGGGCTGCCTCAGTTTGCTTTAAAGGTTTAATTAGGCACTTTTCAGTTAAACCCCCACTCCTAGTTTTTACAGTGTGGAATTTGGGAGTTTGGGCAAGTTTAGTCTCTTCAGACATTTCTTCTGATCCTCCTGTTTTGCTGTTATTTTTAGCTATAGTTTGTCATAAGGAAACAAAACAAAAAAAACCCCACGTTAATTGCCTCCCATGGTCCTCTCTGTTTTGTTTTGTTCTTTACACTGAAGTTTGCAGTCTGTTCAAAAGCTGTCCATTGATCTATTCCTGTTTCTTTTTCCAGAAAAGCATTCTGATAATTTGTAGGGTTTGGTTTTTTTGCTCACATAATTCAGCACCCAAGCATTGAAATTCTTCCATTTTAGACTAATGATTAACTACAACTTTACATGCAGTGGTCTTTGAAGCCATCTTGGTGTTCGATGCCCTGTTAAAACAACCCAAACCTTTTGGTTTTCCTTAAGAAATCTCTCTTTTCCTCTGTTTTGAAAGTTTATTTTTTAATTTTGCTTTAGTGTTTCTGAAACGTCTCTCTTGTTCTATGTCGTCATGGTTGAGCTTGTTTCACTGCACCGTTAAAAGCAGAGTGTACATTCTGACTGCTACATTTATATATATCTTGAAGCTTAATGTATATATGAGTAGTTTGCCATGGGATAACACAGTGTAAACAGAGTAGAAACCCAGAAATCGTGACTTCTGTGTTCTCTCCATTTGAGTATTTTGTAATTTTTTTGAAATATTTGTGGACATAAATAAAACCAAGCTACACTACAGCAGCCAGGTTTTGCCTGCAAGCGAGATGTGTCTGTTGATTGTTGTTAGTGGGAAAAGAGGTATTTTCATCTGGGGTAAATTGGGATGCTGGCATGGCCATCTTGTCTGTTGTAAGCCGTCTTGTCTTTTTTGACTTTATTTTTTTTTCCTTCTTTGAGGTCATTTTATTTGTAATACACAGCAAGTAACACCAACATTATGTCCGGTTCCAGAGTATATTCTGCCTCCCCGAGGCACATTTATGCTGTAGGGCTATACTGCATAATTTTGGCATATTTTTCCCTAAGTGAAGCAGTCAAATTGATAAGAATGAATGCATGAGGATGTCTTGGCTGTCGTGACTGCAGGGGCTTTCTGTGTGTAATATATTGTAGCCGCTGATCAGCCTGAGCACAAACAAGGAGTTAAAATGAAGTGTGTGCCTAAGCTCTCTTTTTGTCAGCCAGAGAAGATTAGAAAGATGAGAACTTCTAAAGCAGAGAGAGCAATTTCCCTAGTTTCAAACAGACGAGGAAAGACTTGCCTGCCGTCATCTTTTAAATTTGCCTGAGAGCCAAAGGTGTCCGGAAGACATGGAGAATGAGGACTGATGACTCGCGTAAGCTTGAAATTGGATCGAGGACACTATATATATACCCCAGTAGCCGAGTTTTTCCATGCATCTTCTTTTCTAAGAGACGTTACTTTGTGCCAGTAGGGTTGTCTCACACACAGCTGATACAGAGCTGGCAAGAGATGCCTTCCAAAGGGATGGTAATTGCAGAGAGGAAGATGCATGATAATTCATTGTTTTTCATTGCCTGCTAAAAAGCTAAAATTTGCTTTCAAGTTGTATCAAGCTACATGTTTGTGTGCATCTCTAGTGGCTCTTAATCTTCCATCTATCAGGGATTATAATGTGTTTGCGTGAGCTAACTGTTGAAGTGTTCCATATTGGCAATTCGTGATAATTGGCCTCTCCGAAATTTAGGGAAATGCGGTGATGCCGCGGAGAGAGGTGACTGACGAGTGTGTTTACAGAATAAATGTTTGGTCAAAGGGGAGACGGGAAGGCTGCATTCTTGATCTGGTTCTGCTTTGGTTTTGGTCTGTGATTTTTTAGAAATCATGAGGTATTTTCACTCCAGTTCAAGCTAATTAGTGCTCTGAGAATAGGGAAGAAAAAGTGCCCTGTTCTGAGTGTGCTCGAAGCAAACAGGAGCGTTCGTGACAAATTGCCCAGCGGTTCGGAGCTGCTCTATTTATATCCTGTGGCATTTTGTAAGGGGAAGGTCAGTTCTTGTCTACTGGAAATAGCTACTGAAAGTGCTTTTTCTGAGGCTGGCTATGGTATTTGTTTTGATGTTTCTTCTGGTTTGTATTTTTTTTAATTCCTCCTACTTAATGTAGAACTTGAGCGAGCTTAGGCTGCCCTCCCTCTCTTGCTACAGGTTCCACGCTTCCAGGCTTTAAAAATGATGAATCCTACCGGGACAAGGCTGAAAAGGATTTTTATTACTGCATAAATGGAGCAATATAGTTCTATTGCAGTAGTTGATCTGGTGTTAACGATACTTTGCTCCCTGTGTCGTGTTTGGTCCCCGAAGCTCGGAGCAGCAGCCCAGGCCAGGCCCCGGGGCTGGGCAGGAGGACGCCCGACCCGGAAGGTTCCGGAAGGTGCCATGAGGGGGAGTCCCTGGGGCTGGGCGGTGGGGCCTGCGGGCAGGAGCCTTTTTCCTTGTCCGATGGGGGAAAGGATGACGGAGAGGGAGTGGGAGGGAATCTCAGGCACGGCCTTGGCCTTTTCTCGGCCGGCGGGGGGAGGCCCAGGCCTCAGGGGGGGCTCCCCAGGCCGCGGGGCCCCCTCAGGGCTGCTCAGGGCAGCTGAGGTCGGTCCCTGCAGGGCCCTCAGTTCCCTCCGTGTTGCCGTGACAGGTGATCTTCCATATGTCCCAGTCAGCTGCTCCCGCGGTGACAGTGCCAGCTGTTTTTCCTCCCTCGCTCTCCCTGTGACAGGTAAGGTGACAAAGCCTCGCTGGCGCTTGGGTTGGGTCTCTTTGTAGGGCGGTTCCTCACATCGCAAAGACTCGATGGCTGGTGGTGGAGGGACGAGCCTTCTGGGTGCCCTGTGTGTACAAACTGTCCTTGGCAAACTCCTCTTCTGCTTGGTTCCTTCTTTTACTTTAAGGCGAGGTCATTAAGCCGGATTTCTTTTCGTGGTGTTGACTTTGCAAAAACAAACTGGAGCGAAAGATAAAAACAACATAATGCAAACCACAAATCCCAAGCGGACGATTTAGCCAGGCTATTTTTTGGCCTTTACAAATGCTCATCTCTGTGGAAGGGGTAACCTGGCCCCTGCAAATTCAGCTACTTCTATATATATAAAGACTATAAATACAAAGAACGTACATCCGTGCCTTGTTCCTAATCCCCATCCTTTTACTCACTTTCTCCCTAAAGAAAAAAAAAAGTGAAGGAATCTGGCAAAAAAAAAACGTGTATCTGAAGTAATGTGCGTTCACTTACACCAAAGCACACCGAGGGTACTCGGAAGTACAATTGTCCAAGTGAAAGACCCCAAAAAGATTGAAGCAATTGGCCTTGTTACCCATTCTTTTACTCTGGATGACTGGATGTCTTCTCCGTTTCTGAATCGTGTTGCAATTCCTTTTCGTTATTTGTTAGGTCTTTAAATACTTGTTCAGTGTCCTTACCTGTGGCAATGTCACCAGAAAGAAGCACGCTCTGCAAAGTTGTTGCTTGGCTTATGAACGCTCCCGTCGCGCTATAGCTGCGAGGCTGAGCTTCCTGCACCAGGGAACATGTGTACAGGAGAGAAATTATGGAATAAATTGATGCACTGGCCTTGGAAAATAGCTGTGTGTGATGTCGGCGGAGTTGTATTTCACTTCGCCTGGGGTCTTGCTGGCTTTGCTGGAACAGACTATTAGTCAAATCTGCAAGATGGAAAATCCTCTGGCCTTGCAGCTTGTTTGAATGAACTCTGATTGCAAAGTGTTGGCAATTACACGGAATCTGGTGTTCATGGCCTGGTAACGTGGTCGAATGTATACTTTCAAAATACTCAGCCACAGCTACACTGCGGGGATTTCCTCCCTTCTAAGTTGGGTTGTTCTATTGTCATCTGACTGACACTGGTTTATCCTTTTTGGCTTCTCTCTAGTCTGTTCCTTCACAGCTTAATGCTTTTCATATAATAGTATATAAAACAGATGCCAGTAGCTACTGGCCACTGAAGATACGTTCTGGGAGATGGGGAAATAGTCCCGTTCTCACTGACACATCAGGAAGGATGACGAGCTTGAGGAGCTTGTCAGAAGCAAGGCTGGAGGGTGTCAAGTGTTTCAGTGGTTTCTGGAGCTATGCCTTTGGGAGTTTTGAAGGGTTTGTCTTCAATATATACACAAATACGCTGTGCCACTGTGTTTTTCACTGTGCTCCTGCTGCCACCACGTTATTTCTCAAGAAGAGAGAAATGAATATGAGGCTGATTTTGCAAAATAAGCAGATGCATGTTGGCAACTGCTGCCACAGTTTGAAAAGCGTGCGAGCATCCTGTGCTACAGAACTGGAATGGTTTGTAAAATGCTGGGGTTGACATAGGGCCACTGTGAGGTGCCTTGCTGATTGTAATAAAACAGCATTTAATTAAACCTTCCATCATGTGCGCGTTCAGTGCTGGCATACAGGCACTCTCTGGGTGAAGGCAGGCCATCAGGAGAGCAGCCAGAAGGTTTTCTACTTAAATTAATTCCCTGACTATATCCTATCTTGGAACCTGTGGCAAATCTTTACTTTGAAACTACTGATGAGGTTTTTTTGTTTCTTACCCCCTTTTGATCTGCTCTTTTGGCTCAACGGGAGAATGTGCTGGACCAGGAGAGTTTGTGATCAGTCTGTCCTTCATCCATCCAGGTGCTGTATTAAAGCCTGGCCTGTGCTGAGTTTTACTGGAGGTGGAAATACTTTTCTTCCCCAGCTTGGCTACAAGATTATTTATTCCTTTGCAATAGATAAGACGATAAAATGCCATTTTACTGGTTATACTTGCATCTGTTGCTTTTACTCTTGTAACTGAAGCAGGACAAATTTCTAGCACAGACAAGCCTTTCAAGGACAACAGCAAAAATTGCAGCTGGCGTTCCCTGACATTTCTGTGGTGGTTGGGAACACGGATGCCAAGGGTAGAAAATCCTCGTCAGATCCGTGCTCACCGGGGAAAAAAACAACATTAAGATAGGTACCTTTGCAAAGCACTTCCACTCTGTCAGCGCTGGAGCAGTGTGCAATGCATTTCATTTGTCACATCTTGAAGACTTAGAGTGTAATGAACTGAGAAAAGGCTGGGGGTAAAGCCTACGCGGTGTAAATTTGTGGTTATACCACGTAGTTTCACAGCAACATTGAATGTAGTCCATTTTTGCTGTGTAGGGAACTGTTCAGAGCCTGGTGGTAGAAACCTCTGTAAGCCTTCAGTACACACAGAGCGGGGCGTTTTAGCAGTTTGCACAGGAAAAAGCGGGTTCCAGGCATAAGCCCTTTGCTGTTTCTCCCTGATGTGATGATACTACTTTCCTTCTACCTGTTGACATTGCTTTGCTACAGATTATGTGATTCCAGACTACAATATGCTTGCAGTAAGAGTGTAGAAATATTTTTTCTCTTTCCTCTTTTCCTTCTGTGTTATTTAAAACAAAGCTCCTTGACTTCACCGATTTCTTCTGGAGACGCTACCTGGAGCCAGAAACTGTTGGGAGGTGCTGTGACAGAAATGCCTTCATCTAAATGTAAATGTTGCTTCTCTGCCTCAGGCTGCCTTTAAGAGGCTTTTTCTCTGGGAAGCAGCTACGAAGTAATGGTCCCAATCAATTTATTCGTGTCAATAAAAGGTCTTTTGTATGCTTATTTAAAATGTATTGTTCTGGGGTGAAAGGACGACATTTGTTTTTTAAGCAGGTGTGTCAGGTGGAATGAGAAATAGGGAGTGTAAAGGAGAGGGAAAAGAAATTGTGCCAGGTTTATTGCAGTTGAGGGGAGAGGGTACAACTTGGGCTCTGGAGTGCAAAGCGGGGAAAGATCTAAGGTGTCGTAATAGCGAGACACGAGACAAGGTGGAAGTGGGACAGAACTCCCCTGGTGCTCCTCTCTGTGCCCTGGGACAGTCTTTTCTGATTTGGTTTGGGAGTTGACTAAAGGAGTTCAGTACAGAGTCCCTGATGAAGATAGAGGGAAAGATTTTGAGTTGCTTCAGTGAAATAACGTCTGGTTGTAGATTATCATCTTGGGCAGAGTCAGATCGAAATTCTCTTACTGTACCCTCTTCTGTCTGGTTAAAAAGGAAAGTGGGTGAAGAGGTATCACACAAGTGCAAAACATATTCTCTTCCTGTATATATTTCATACTTGAGTGTGAATTCTGTATGAGTGGTGCCTTATGTGTGGTATTTCATCTTTAGTGTTCCTCACAGCAAGAGGCTAATCACCATGAGCAGGTGTTGATGGCAATTGAACTTTCTCTGCCAATGGGTCTCGGTTGCCGTGATCCTCCCTGCAGCTCCAGACTTTTATTTCTCACAAACGGCGTTTTGGCATTCATGACAAATTATTTAATGGCCCATTGGAAAATACATCTGTCCCTGGGGGCCTGGGCTGAAGGGTTTGCCAGTCTGTCCGGTGCTGTTTGGTTCTGCCACAGATCCCAGCGCTGGTGTGCTGGGCCTTGGTTTTGAGAGCCCCGAATCCTAATGGTTATGGAAGTAATAATTGCAGTCCCGTGATTTCAGATGTGATTGGAACCTAAGTTGCTGGGGTTACTTGCTAAATAAAAGCTGGTGCTTTGGAGGAGGCAGTAAGATAAAGCTTCAGTCCCCAGTGCTCTTCTCCGGTGCTCCTGGCCAGTTACAGTTTGGGGCATAAGGGTCTGTTCTGAGGTGGTCCATCATGAGCAGCTAGTTACACCACCATAAAGTGGGAGAAATGCTGTCGAGTTCAGTCGGATTTATTTGGAATCATTGAGAGCAATGCTTGCGATATTCTACCTAAACATGTAATCTCCGCAAGACAGACAAGGTTGTTGGCACAGTCGTGTGTCTGCTCTGAGGTGCTGGGATGCTACAGATGCCCTCATTGCAAATTTGGAGAGTGAAGAACTGAGCTCGCACTATGTCTAAGCCTTTGCAATGGAGAAGGTCTCCCCTACGAAGACGGCTTTTTCTTACTGGCTGAGGAATACTGACTTAGAGACATCTGGGCTCTGTCCTTGGAGTGTCTAGGTATGTGGCTGGTGCTTCTTTTTCTATCGACAGTATAACATACTGCCCCCTGCAAACTGCCGTGCCCTGTGTGTGTATTTTTGCATGTGCCAGACTGAGTTCTGAGTCATGTGGAGCAGACACTCTCAGATGTTGGGGGGCTGGACTGTTTCTGGCCGTGTCCCCAGGGCTCTTGTCTGACGGATTTTTATTTACAAGATTGCAAAAAAGAAAACATGAACAGTTGGCTCCTGTCCCTGGCATGCATTCCTGTGCCCAGCTGGACTGCAAGGACTTGGCAGAGCTGCCTTTACAGTGCCTCCTGGCTACTGGAGTGCTGGCCCTGGGGCAGGAAAACTTCTCCCACCTTGGAGGGGGGGTGGCAGCCAGCATAGAAAGGACAGCGGAGTGAGAAGAGACGTCTGAAGGAAGACCAAGGGATGTGAGGGGGAATAAGCTTGAACTAAACAGTTTTCCCGACTTCAGCCTTCCAAATCTGATCTGAAGGTTTCCTGCAGCAGTTGATTTCTGTCTATGAGTGACCCAGGTCTTTTCCCTGTCCAGGTAAACTCCTTCCCTCTTTGCAGGAGGTGGGATCTCTGGACACTGCCTGGGAGGCTCTGGATGCCACTGCACCGTTTGCCACTGGATGGCAGCAGATGCTCGGATAAAAGGAGTTCAGCCCTCGGCCTTGAGCATGTGTTTCCTGGAAAACAAGGAATTCACAGCCAGCGTGCCGAAGTCATGGCCAAAAAGCAAGACTCCCCCAACCATGGAAGCATGGACTTCCTGGTAGCAGACCTGTGAGATCCGGGACCACCTGCTCCCACACAGCGCTGCAAGGTTGTGGCTTTCGCGAGGTTTCATTTGTTGCGCAAAACCAAGTTTCTGTTGCCAAAACTTCCCAGCTGCTTCCTCATAGCTGTGCAGTCTGCACCTTCTGGCTCTATCTGGCACCGCAGAGCGGTCGCAGATCTCTTTTGCCCTGCTTGTTTCGCATTAGGGTCTGGAAGACACAGACCCTTTAAGTGAATTGCTCTGTGTGTGTGTGCGCGCATTTATATCCTGGGGGAATGCAGTCTAGGAATTCTTGTCTGGACTTTTGACCGGCTGTGTGGCCCTGTGTGAGTTGCACTGTCTCCTGGTGCCTTGGTTTCCCTCCCTGCAAGCAATGCTTTTGATGCCCTTGTATGGAGAGAGGGATATAAACACAAGGCAGCTGCCCTGAGAATATTTGTTTCTTTTAGATGACCTCCACTCCAGGCTCACTCTTGAACTTGAAAAATACACAAGCCATGCAATAATATTTAATATAACCACCCCAGCTAACAATAGCCCTCTTCTCCCACAGCGTGCAGCAGCTGGGTGACAGCGCAAGGGGTTTTCTTCTAGACTTTTCGGCTTTCTTGGTTTCACTGTCACAACCTCTTGGGAGCTAGCATTTGTCTGGAGGGCATGCCAGAGTGCCTGTCCGTTACTGCTGAAGATAGATGTTGTTTATCAAGCAGATGTACTGCGGTGATCAATGGCTACTGTCACCCAGTATTGCTCTAGTAAGGACTGGTTTCTGTTGTATTGGTAGAGGATGCCCTACATAAAACGCTTCTGACTTTATTGATCAGTCCTCTCTTTTCTGCACATGGCACCTGTGTATCAAGAAAGGACTTGGCTGAAGATGTCTTAGAGGGAGTTTGTATTTTCTGAAAGTTTCCTTCTCTTTTTTCTAGACTTCCCAAATTGTGACCTGTTCTGACTGAATTGCTCGAGTGCAGAACAACAGGACTTTAGCAGAGAGCGTAGCGATGTGTGTGCTGGGGCATGGGAAGAAATACAACGCGCCTGCTTTTCAAACCTTTAGTTGCAGCGGGGCAGAACCATTCCTGGGCAAGGTTCTTCTGCAAAGATGTCCTCAGACCTGGGGCAAGGAGTGGCAAGTCTAGTGTCAAGAGCGAGTACTTGTGTTGTAGTCTGTCATGACCAAATGAATCCCAGCCAGGTGGAAGTCAATCAAGAGTAGCCAAAAGTAAACCACTTAATTACTCTACAAATGAATGGGAATGGAACAGTGTGTTGCTAAGAAGGACCCTTCTTTGACTTTCATGTTGTTCTCGCAGCCAGGTGTTAACCCTCTCCCCACCAACCCTGCCAAGTATGTGGGCCAGTTTAAGCTATGCCCTTTGATATTTAGCATCTCCTATGCTAGAGGCCTAAGTTTGTAAAGTGAGAAAGAGCAAGACCCTTGGCTGCCTGCCCAGCGTGTGCACGGCATCCAGCTGGTGGCTTTTCAGCTTTTATTTTTAATACAGTCTTTGGTGGCGAGATAAATGACAGCACCTCATTCTGCCATGGACCAAGGAGTGCATCTCCCACACAGGAATGCTAGAATTTGTAGATTCCTTGTCTTGTCTTGCTGTCCTGGTTTGATTGTTGGTGAAAAAAGGGGGTTTGACTGGAGCCAGACCTACAGATCACTCTTCTGTTGGTTCTTGTGAAGGTGGGGTTTAGTCAGGAGTCCATCCTGCAGCCCACTTGCTCAGCTCCCCGTCTTCTGCAGCATTGCTGGTGGGGAACAGTTCATTCTTGTCACTCTGAATGCTTGCGGAGGAATGAAAAGATTGATGACCTTCTCCCCTACTCCCCATCCACCTCTACTGGTTTCCTTCCCACCCTCCCCACCTTCCCAGAGCTGCAAGGTCAGAAGTTTAAATCCTGCTTTGAGCAACTCCTGACTTGCTACCAGCTCCTACACATAGCTTCTGCTGGATTTATTTTAACTGTTTCTGTGGAAATGAGCCTACGTAAATGACTATTTTATGTATCCCTATACAAAATAATCCTTAGAAGGGTCTCCGCTGAGTTGCTTTTTCTGCACTGATAAGTAGGGTTGGCCAAACTATTCTTATCTTGTTCAGCAATGGATGAGCAATGGCTGCTGTTAATTCTGTTTAATGACTGAATTCACGAGGTGAAATACAGCTCTATTCACTTGTGTAAGATCTGCTGTATTGTAAATAGCTTTTTCAATATGGAAGTCCCTTCTTCCATTTCTGATGTCCCTGGTCTGATACCAGTAGTGATTTCTTATATGCAAGGGACAAGAGTTACTCCTCATTTTCTGGAGACATTTCTTTGGACTGCAGTGCCATCTCATATGGCCTCCAACCACTCTTCAGCTCCTGGTGTGTCCTTCCCTTTACACATTTATGGCTTGACCTCATCCTCTCTACTTTGGTCCTGAAGATGCACAAAAGAGTACCAGCCGTGGGTGCACTCTGAAAAGGAAATCCAGAGTCTGCTTTTTTAGCTGGGAAAACTTCTCGGCAGTGACAAAGGCAGAGAGATGACTTTGAGGTCAGCAAGATTCAGCCCCGAGTCAGTAACCAGCTTTTTGAAATATCAGAGAGGAAAAGAGAAATAGTTCCCCTTAGGTGTCTTCCTTTGTATTGCTTTTGCCACTTGAGTATGTGGGCTGGGCCAATCTTCGGTTATCTTCTGCTTTCGGAGCAATGCAATATGAAGTCTTCTTGATGATTCTGGGACTCGTGGGTGAAATATATTTATTCAAGTGCTGTGGACTTTGGACAATCTATATAGACGTGGAATACTTCCTGTGAATCCCGAAGCGCTTCTGTGTTCTCTCCAGATCCATGTGTGTACAAGCTCTGGAGAGACACCCAGTCTAATTAGCGGCGATTGGGGAAGAAGCTCACTTGTTAGGATCGGGATGCAATAAATAAAATATTAGCAAGAGGAGGTGGGTGAGCCAGGAGATATAAACAGGGCTGTGCGAAAGCTTTTTTTTAAAAAGAAACGCTGTGGGGAGCCCACAGTAAAAGGAAAGACTGTCAAATATGCACACAATATTCTGTTTGCTGCCTGCCTGCGTGGAATGCCTGGCATTATGCAGTCTTGGACTTCTGGGAAATCAATCCCATGCACATGACCGTGATTCTCTTTTTCCAGTAGCGAGGAAGGATTTCAGCACGTGCTAGGGGAAAGATGTGAGAAGCTTCTCTAACTGGCTTCTGTTTCCTTATTTGTTCCATTTGCTTAATTAGCCATTTAAAGAGACCAGTGTAGGTTGTTAGTGGTTCAATGCACAGCACGTTTCCTATGGGAAGGTTTCTCTGTCACTGCTGGCTCAGTCTGTCTCAGCACCTCAGCTTTCTCTTCTGTAGACTTACGAGTGGTACAAAGCTTGCATTAGGGATTGTTAAATGCTCTGAGATATTGAGCGAAAAAGATTCTGAAGGGGCCCAACAGAATGTTGGGAAGCCACGATGAAAAAAGGTTGCACATATGTCCTATGAAGAAAGACATGTTGGGTTTCAGTCTGATTGCTGGCAGCTTGGGCAAGAATGAATAAATGTTGAGAGGGCTTGGCCTAAAAAAAAAACAAGCAAAAACCCCAACTCAGGACTTGACATGGGGCCTTTAACCCAATCTTTCTGTTCTCCATATGTCCGAAACATTGAGGGGTGGTTTTGCCTCTGAGTGGCGAGTAGCAGGTACCCCCAGTTCACTCTTTGCAGCTGCTTGTTCTGTGCTAAGGGAGTTTATTCTGGGAGGATGACCAGGCTGACACTGCTTCAAGACTGCCCAAAAAAACCAGTGGTAACACATTTGTATAAAGGGTGAGAAGGGGGAAAGTTTTGTCTTGGTTTTCAGTCAGTGGGTTCCAAAAATGTGCAGTTCAAGGAAAGTTAAAATGCTCAGTGGAAAGTGGAGACATCGAGGTGTCTCATAACGTACAGGTGTTTGGAGGTGACAGGACCTCTTGTAGTGGCTGATTTCCTGGAGCACCTTGGAGGAGAACCACTAGGTGGGGTAAAACAAGGTCAAACAAGTCCTCCTAGGGCAAAAGAGCAGTTAAAAAATCATTTTGGTTCTTAACAGGAAGGCAGTGAAGCGACTAAAAAGCGGGTGTGATATGTTGAGATAATCTAATATAAGAAGGTACCCTGGAGGCAGAAGAAGCCATATTTAAAACCATCAGCAGCTGCTGGAAAGTCTTATCAGGAGCAGCAGGAAGTTGGAATAATCAGTCCTAGAAGGAAACACAGTTCATTGCTGCAGCAGGTAGAGCTATGAAATATTTCATATTTTAGTAATGTGACTTGGATTACCCAGGAGCTTGGATAAGTCTTAAAAAGAAACCCCACCCCAAACTACTAAAAAAATAAATAAACAGAGCCAAAAAACCCCACACCAGCCTTGACTGTCTGCTGTCGTTAAGGGTCATATGCCACATTTCACAAGAGATCTCTGAATCCATATCCTGGAGAGTAAAGATAAAGTTCTGCCAAAGAGCTTTGCTAGTTAACTGCACAGCGCACCTTCCACATATCATGTTAAACTGGCACATAATGTTGAGGTTCTCTGTTAAGAACTGCTGTACCTACTGTTGTAGCTGTGAAATAATCGTTTTCTTGTAGGATCTTTTGAGATGTGTTAGGCTAGACTCTTTTAATTGCTATGTTCAGTCCTGTGAGACAGACAACTTGGTGAAGATTTCCCAACCTCCTGGCAATCAGCAATGTCTGGTCAGCGGCTGTCGTAAAGCAGGCACAGCTCGTTTTTGTTTTTTGCTCCTCTCCGTATTGTTCACTTCAAGGATAAAAATGATAGAAAATAGCTACGATGCTGGGAAAAATCCCAACAACTGGTAACTCCCTAACTCGGAGTCCAAAGTAGAGCAAATCAAACCTGGCTTGTGCGATTTGCAGCTTGAACTTACATAGGGCTCCTGAAGCTGCGTGACTTAGAATTACAAAGCAAAGATTCGGATTAACCTTGCCTTCCTTCTAACGCTGCAGAGTCTTTGGCACAAGGATTCCTCTCTGGGTACTAAGAGTGCACGGGTTGGTTAGACCTCCACCTCGATACGGGCTAAAGAGAGACGTGTGAGTGTTCTGTATTGCATTGGTGATATTTTAACCAGTTGTGTTCTGTAGGCAGGTAAGCACTGCCCTTGTTCATCTTCACAAGTCTCAATTTTGTCAGCCTGTATATGAATGTGTGTATGCATAGACAAAAATATTTATGTGTATCCCTGTTGACAAATATATAGGAGAGAGATCAAAAGCCTGCTGAGGAAAAGAGTTGGAATCAGAGGAGGGAAGGAGGATCTGGTTGTGTAGGGCAGAGGCGAGAGAAGCTTTCCCAGGCCTGCTGGAGGAAACAGGTAAGACAAACCATCAGCTAAAAGGCACCGAGCACTGGCACATCTAAGCTTTCAGCCAGTGCTCTGATCGTGGCATGACGGAAATGGGACAGAAGTTCAGCATTACCTCTGGCTGAGCACAGGATAATGAGGGCACAGACAACCGCGGCTGGGCTCATTAGCCATTCTGCTGCCCAATTAGGCTAGGAGCTAATTGCTCATTAACGAGACCGTACCTGCTGAGGCAGCTGGGCTTCCCTAGAATTCGCGGCTGGAGCCGCAGCAGAGACTGGGGAGAACAGAAACAAGATTTGAAACCAAGGAAATGGAAAAACTCGTCTGCCGCTGAGGAAGGTTTTTGCTGCCTCTGCCGCCACTCCCTGGGGACAGTAGCTTGATTCCTGGCACTGCTGCTGCCTGAAAGGCATGTCAATTAGTCCTGAGCTCCCACTGACGGCTGCTTCTTCCTGGCATCCTACAGCCCTGACGCTAATGACGTGGAAAAGGAGTGGCTGAGGTGAAGATGCTGGGGAGTTTAAGGTAGAGACTTGTTCTGACCTGTATTTCTCTCCTGAACATCCTCTGGAGAGCAGCCAAGGTTGTGACTAAGAGGAGGAAGTGTGGTGGTTTGAAACACAGCAATCACAGACGAGGGTCAGCAGTAGGACGTTGGAGAAAGCTGATTGCAATACTCCAGTTGAGTTCAGCTCTGCAGAACATAGGCCACAGCAGCAGCCCCAGCAACATCTTCCGGAAAACAAAAGGTAGAAGCAACGATATGCTTAGCACTCGGCACCTCAGGTGTCTTTTGATCCAGACTTATTTAGCAGTGAAAGTACGGGGACTGCATTACGATGAACTTTTACGTATGTCCAAAGGTTACCTACAACACAGATGAGTATGACAGTCCACGGCACGCGTATGAGACAGAGGCATGTGAGATGAGGATTTCCTACCTAACGGTGGAGAAAGACCTTTCATTAACACTGAGGAGTTTTCTGTATATGCCCTGACATCCTGTGATGGAGATCTGGGATGGGTTTAGTTACGAGTTTGTTACTTCCCTTTGGTCCCAGAAATGTTTTGCTACTGCTGAATTATCAATTCAGGGTGGTTTTGAACACCAGGAGGGCTGGCTCCTACAGTAGCTGAGGAGCCAATAGGACTGTTTAGGTGTCAGAAGGGGATGAGTGCCCAGGATTTTTTTGTAGCATTACATCTTTTGTCTGTTCAGCCTAACTTTGTATTTTCTATTCACTCTGAGCTATACTTGATGGGTGCTGAAGGCCACCTGAGAACAGCCAAGGGATTAATTCACAAACATCCTATTTCAGTTTGTAGACTCTTTGTCCCAAAGGGAAGTAGAGAACCACTGGCTCGGGCTTTACACTCCTGTGTCTTTTGGAGCAGGCTCATAGACCTTTTCTATGAAGAGGTGGCTGCAGGAGGGAACGGGGTGGGAAGGAATGCATTTCTCATTATGTGCTGCAGCCTCTCTGCTCTGGCAGCCTGAGACGAGAAATTTTCTCTCCCTCCCCAGGCCCTCTACCCCCTGCAGCTTGCTGATTATTTTTGGCTGAGGTGGCAAGCACAACCCTAGCATTTTTCCCATAGCGGAATGACCCACGCAGGAGCGGCATGAAGCCTGGGCTGTTCCCTTTGTGCTCTTTCAATTAATAGCAGAACTTTTGCATATCTGTAGCTCCTTCCCTCTGAACACACCAAAGAGCTTTAAGAGCTATTACGTCCTCCCAACCCACTGCGGTCACCCTCACCTCTGCGTAGCTGAAGGAGTGAAACTGAGGCAGGGAGACAAGTCACAAAGGGGAGGCCGTGACTCTCCATCCACTTTACTCAGGCTTTTTACCTCAAGCTCTTCTCGTGCTGTCAAATGCCCTTATTCCCTGCTCTGACTGTTGTGCTGTGGTTCCCTCCTGGCTGCATGGTGCTGTTGGTGATGCCTGCAGGGCATTGCTACAGTTTTTGAATGGGAAAGTTTCTGTGGGTTGTGCCTTCAGTAGTCTCTTAAAATACTTCTTGAAAAGCTGGCTCTGCCAAGCGTAGGGTGTTTAGCTTTTGAGGAATAGGGGCATGTATGTGGGAGTCCCTTTGACTATGGAATATCCACAGGAAGTGTATTTGGAAAGCTGAGTGTAAAAGTAGGTTGTGAAGAAGTGGGGTCAAGGAGACCCTGATGAGCCTCTGTGTGGTGTCTGCTCCACTCAGAGATACCAGTGCCTTGTGTGCGGGGTTAAAACACAGAGTCGGACTTCCCAGGTTCTCCTCTCTCCACTCCCCGCTCAGCCACCACAAGGCAAAACTCCCCATGCTCAGGAGCAGCCTGGCTTGTTTCCTCAGCTAATAGAAAGCACATGAGGAGCACGGTCAGGCACGGGGACAGCTGTTGGGAGTGATTCACTGGGGACACAAACAGGAATCGAATGCTGGCTGATCCCTAGGCAGAGCCCGTCCGCTGCTCCGGGCCTTTCCAGGGGGTGACTCTGAACTTCGGACCCCCCCTCCAGCCCCAGCAGTGACTCACTTCCTCCGGCCCTGGCAGAAGCTCTGCGTGGGAGGGCAAATGTACGATGCTTTGGGGCATTGAACCTCCCAGGCCTCTTCTTTCCCCTGCCTCTTCTGAATCTGCCTTGTTCTTCTCTGGGGGCAGTGTCTGTCCGTGTTTGATCTGTGAGGCCAGAAGGGGAAGCTGCACGAAGGTCTCCAGCCAGAAGTAAATAGGATGTTGTAACACATACAAGCCAGCAACAATGCAAACTGCATTGGAAAAAGCAGGATACATGTGCTGGCTGAGAAGTCCCTGCATGTACGCAGCTCAAGTGGGAGGGGGGCAGGCGGGAGATGACCACTGATCGTAGGTCCCTGGTTTGGGGGTAACTTGCTGTTTGTTCACACATCTCTCGCTGGCCCCTGTTAATTTCCTGTTGCCTTCCAGGACTAGTGCACAATCCTTGGATGGTATAGGCTGGTTGTGAGACGACCTGTGTTGGATTTTGTTTTTCCCTACTGCTTGTCTAACAGATTTAGTCCTGGTTTCAAACTCTGATGTGCTTTGAAGCAGCAAAGCCTAGCATGCTGGGGCTGGAGCATCGCAGAGCGTTGAGAGCCCTGTTTTTTTCTGTGAAGGGCAACCTGATTTTTCCCATGCTGACACACTAGATCCCAAATTCTCAGGGTTTGGTGCAAGCTGCCTGTACCCTGCACTTGCTGGTCTGTGACCCAGCCAGACGTCTGTTGCTTCTGCTTTATTCTCTCTCTCTCTGTGCCAGCAGGCTGGTAGTTACTGGAGCAGAAGAGACGGGCGGAGGTGCCGCAGCTCTGGCAAGAGCAGGCAAAGCCAGAGAGAAAGCAGCTTAGGAGCAGGAGAGTGTGTTCCTCCTTGACCTCTCTGAAGGCTTGACAATAAAAAAAGATGTTTGGAAAGACCCCTCGATCCAGGCGCCATCTCTTTTTAAAGCAGGAGGGCTCTCTTTTAGGAAGCCTGGCTGTGTATGCAGAAAACTGAGGGAGGGTGGGAGAGGACGGTGACACCTGCTCCCGCCTTGGGCCGCTCCAGTCTGCCGTGGCTGCGCTCCAGAGCCATGTGTCACCCAGAGGAATCTGAACTGCGGGACGTGGGGCCCGGATGGCGCCACTGTGCCCCCTTCATGGGGACAAACTCTGAAATTGGACCCTCTGCCCTCTTGCTCCAGCGAACTGTGCTGGCTGCCTCAGCAGACAGAGCTGGCTGGGCCCCGGGCAGAGTTGCTCGGCTGATCATGGAGGTCTCTTCCCCACCTCCTGCACCTTTGTAGCTGCCGCCCGACCTCCTCCCGTTCTCCCAGTGCCCTTTTGCACTGACACTGCCCTCGGAACCGGGCCTGGCAGGTGAGGTGTTGTCACCAGGGCTGGTGCAATATGGTACGGCTGAATAGCTCCTCGCATCTTCCCTCCGTCTTTAAAACCCTCACATTCCTTTTGTGGCCTCCGGGCTGCCTGGATACCGCACTCAGCTGTCACGGGATAATAGCTGTGAGTCCTAATTACAAATCTCCCCAGCTTGATCAGAGGGCGGCTGGGCAGTTCCATCTGCATCGTCGCTTTGGGACCGCAGTGCGGGGGACTGAAGGGGGAGGGAGTGCAGGAGAAATGGTGCACAAATGTCGTGATACGCGGAAGCATCCAGGCCTCCAGCCTGAGACAAAAATAATTAGCCAGCTCCAGGGGGCACAGGGCTGTGGGGAGGTTTGCTGAAGCAGAGGCTCTGCAGCAGAACATAATGAAGTGTGCATACCTCACCCAGCCTCGCACAGCCCTGCGCACGCTGAATTGGAAAGGGCAGATGGACTTGATCCGAAAACATCTCTAGGGGTCCATCCATCAATCCCTCTTGAGCTCCCCCTGGGCTTCCTCAGCGAGGGAGGAAGCTAAAGAGGTTTCATTAGCTGTAGCATCTCCAGTAGAGACTTTGCAAGACCTGCAGCATCCCCATGACAAAGCACCATCTCTGGACCAAGGCACCTGTGGTGAGGCTTCCCTTGCTGCCTCTCTCCAGCAGCTGACTCCTCAAGGAATAAAGACCTTCCAGAACACCTGCTCTTTGCTTTCCCTAGTGCCTGGAGCAGTCCAGACTAGAATGGCCCTGTTCAGAAAAGGAGACACGTGAAAGAAGGCACCTCCGAAGTGCATTATATTCTTAAATGATAAAGCTCATCTCTCCATTCTTGAGAGAAAAGACTTCTCATCCTGGAGGATTTTGAAGTACTATTCCAGCTAGGTCAGGAGTTAAATGTGGGTGGGGGAGAAGGGAGCTGAGACTAGAGTGGGGAGAGATACCCTGTGGGCTGTGACTTGTTGAGGAAGGGGCAAAGCAAGGAGGTGTAATTTTGTGCACTAGTCCATGCCACACTGGGGAGGTGGAGCATTACTCCCCACAAGTTCCTACTTACTGGCTGCATACATCACGGACGGCGGTGGGAGGGATACTTCGGCGCTTACTTGTACGATGCTATTTTCTTGATATTAAGAGGCATGGTTCGTTTAAAACCTGTGCGAGAACAATACACGCGGCTCTCCCAAGGCATCAAAGGGTCTGGAGCAAAAAACGAACGTGCGGCAGGGACCGATCAGCCTTCTGGGGGCTAATGCAGAGTGGCAGTTGCCCTGCTTGGCTTCCCGCTCGTGCGCCGCCTCTTTCCCCTCAACCTCCCCTCTCCCCGACTCCCCGCGGGGCTGCTCTTCCCGGGAGTTATCCGAGGCCAGCAATGTGGCAGCGGCTGCTGCCGCCACCGCTTCTGCTCCTCTTCCGCTGAGTTTAACCCAAGGTCAAGCAACATCATGGCATTTGCAGCCTCGTGAGCTCTTGAGAGATTTAATTTTCAAAGCGTTCCCAACATCCCCTGGGATAGACCTTGGCTGAGGTCCAAGGCCTGTGACTGCCAAAAGGAACTGCACTAGCCCAGACCGACAATAATAGGTTGCTTGCTCTATTCCAGCAAAGAAAGAAAGAAAAGAAAAGCTGTGGGGAAGGGGAGGGGACCCAAGGCCCTTTTGGCCTCAAGCAGGCTTAGTGCTGCCTGCAGCAAAGCGTAACCTACAGCTGACACGATAATAAAGCACATGAGGAAGGGATGCATGTGTACAGAGTCTTGTCCCCTCAGAAGCAGCTGCTGAAAATCTGCTGCCCGGCACAGAGGAGTTTGTGTGTGTGTGTATGTAGGAGGAAAGAGAGTTTCCAGGGATTTTTCTCTTGGAAAACGGAGAATGGGCTGCTCTTGGTGCTGAGGGAAGCAACGGGCTTACCACTGTGGTTGTGGCCAGGAAACATGTAGAGAAGCGGCGGAGAAACTTTTATCCCCAGTCAGCCAGTGGGCTTTGCCAGAGACCTCAGTCCTGACCCGTAACATCTTCTGCTGCTCCAGCCCCAAACTCCAACAAACGTGAATCTTTTTAAATACTTCCAACCTGATTTGCTACCCTGGCTCTTTCAGTCCCAAGAGACAGCTCAACACTGATGTGTGCTTTCTGCTGTTGCCACAGGGGATTCCTGACTTCTGTCCTGACAGACCCGCTGTATTTCACCACTGGGAATCCAAGTTGTTTTCTGGGACTCTAATCTCTTCTCTTTCACCCCTGGGATTTTGCATTCCCTCTTTTCTCGTGGTTCTCAGTTATAGCACAGCAGCAGTTCAAAGAAAAGCAGAGGAGGGTTAACCCCAGGGAACAGCCCTATCCTGCTTTTGACCCTCAGAGAAGAGGTAACAGGCTGATGGAACATCTCAGTGAGTACCAAAAAAGGGTATGTTTAAAGGTGAGGAGATAAAGGGAGGCCTGCCAGTGGAGTACAGAGTGCTCCAAGGTGCTGGATGTGGGTTTTTTGGGTAGTAGGGTTAGTAAGCAGGACATGTAAGTTAAGCGAGGGATGTGCTAGGATTTAGGATTTCTTGCATAGATTGTGATTCTCACAGAGAACCGTGAATCTCAAACCCCAGTCTGAAATTTCCTGGTGTTTACATTGTGATCCAGGTACTGTTACTCACTGCCTGGCTACTTTCTTTCTGGTGTACTTCAGCGTGCAGTGTTGCGTTCTCTGGCTGTTGTCTTAATGGAACATTCACTCCGTGTTGCTGGAGTCTGTCTGGCTTGATCTGGACGGAGCTGCGTTTGCCTTTACCATTGCAATTCTCTTTGGCTGGACTATTCTGGGCCAGTCAATGACTGCACTGAGAATGGCCTTTGTCTCTCTGGTTTTACTTTATTCTCTTTACAGTCCGAGAAGCAAGACAGGAATTAGGGAACGAGGAGGTGATTATTTTAGATGTTGCTGGTCACAAGCCAACAAACTGGGAAGGCAGAGGATGGGGGGTGCGTGAGGAAGCGAGGGTTTACTAGGTCTAAAATCCTCTCATGTTTCTGTAGGCATGACTGCAAAGCCCAAACCAGAGGTGGTTTTGGTTTTGACCTTGTAAAATGAAAACATGACGACTGAGCTGTTGCCAAAGCCAATCCCCAGCTGCCTGTGCTCCGGTCTAGCTCTGGTCCGCCGTCCTGCCACCACTCCCGGCTCTCTTGGCAGCCAGAGGCAGTGGAAGCGAGAGGCCTGGTGCTTCCCAGATGGGCTTTAACACTCGTCTGCAGCAGCAGCAGCAGCCAGGGGGTAGGGGGGAGCTCTCTCAAATGCGCTGAAACCTCTGCTCTGTAATCACAGCTCCCTTTATAACTTTATTGTGCAAACCTGCACTGGAAGAATAGTCTCTGGAACCGTGTTTCAGGCTCTCCAGTGGAGTTAAAAACAGGAGCTTCTCCAAGGGGTGAGTGGAGCTGTTGGAAGGCAGAGTAGCCAGATGGTGACAGAGAAGAGGAGGGGAGAAAAATATGAGGGAGCAGCTCCATATTTGTTTCCATTTGGGGCTTTTCTACCAGGAGGATGCCCTGATAGAGGCTGTGTGTGGCAAACTGAAAAGGCCCAGAGCTGCAGAACAAAGTGGGTAGGTAGAGGGGAAAATGAGGGAAGGCAGATAGGCATGGACATGGCAGCATGTGCTGGTATGAAAATGGATGTATGCACTTGCCTCTTCTAAAGAAAAAAATCAAGCTAACATTAGCTCTGTGTTAGAGGATGGTTCCAGCCACAGAACAGCCTTGCAGGAGAGGAGTGGCTTTGAAGCTGTTTGGGATTTTGGACAAGTAGCACCTATGTCCACTGACAAAGACTGGGAGAGCTGGACCCCTCAAGGGGTCAGGAAAATCTGTTATGACTGTCCTTGCTTTTCATAATACAGCGTCTGCTCTGAACCTGTGTCCTGGGCACAGCTAACCCGGAGCCAAGCACCATGTAGACATACAGGGGAACTTTATTCCCTCATGCAGCTCATCTTGATTTTTGCTTTTATTAGCGCAAAGCTCTAAGTTGGCTGCTTGTGGTCTGACTATCAAATCATTTCAGAGGTACTGCTGATAAGGCTTTCTACTGGAATGGCAACTTGGCAACGATGGCTGCAGTGTAAGAACTGAATTGTAAGGATATTACTTTACATACAAAAAGAAGCGTTATTTATCGTGGTGTTACAGAAAGGATGTGTGGTTTTGAGGAGGAGAGGTTTTCCGACTCTCTTGGCTAGTTTTTTGTTGAGTGGACAGATCAGAATTTAAGGCATGAATTTGACTACTCCCAAAGCTTATAATGTCTTGTAGCAAGATTTTCACGAGAATTGGCACAGCCTGTGGCTTTATCAGTACTGCAGCAGGAAAATGTTTACTGGCTTTGAATCTGCCCAGCCCTGAGCCCAATTCAAGGAGCAAATTATGGGGGAAAGAGATGGATGTTGCCCTTTTTCTACTCCAGAAACGTATTTTGGTATTCTACTCTAGAAATTATATTGTATTGCTGCATCTTCTTCCTGCTACAAATCGATAAATAACGTGAGTATATCGCCTAATTGTTAGGTGGACTGAGTAGCCACAGTTCCCAGCCAGGTAAGGGAAGTTAGGGCTGGGCCAGACACTGCAAAAACGCGCTGCTGACAGCTCCACTGAGCTGAGAAGTCACCGAACAGAATCGGTCCTGGATCAAACCAGGACAAAGTGGAGTTTAGGAGTGCTCCCGGCCTGTCTGAAAATCAAGACACATGGCTGCAAAAAAAGTCCTGAACAACGCAGACAGCCGTGTCCTGTCCTCCCCTGTGTCTCTTCTGGGTAACTATAGAGAGAAGGTTGGGCAGGGTGGCAAGGTTTCAAGCAGCAGGACCTGGGTGCTGGGACTTGTGCATGTGGTGTGTGAGGTCAGGGACTATTTTTTCCAACTCTGGCCTTAGCCCTTGGTGTTTGCCTTCAAGGAGGATGGAATTTCCTACTGAGCGTGTTAAGAGCACACTTGGGCAAGTCAAGCCCTGCATCTGATGCTGAAAATTAATCTGTTTGGAATTTTTGTTGTCTACATAGAATGCCCCTTTTAAAAAGGGGTTGCGAGTATGGGGAGGTCTTAGCTCTGAACAGGGGGAAGATCAGCTATAAATAAACTTGTGACACGGCTACTGTATATAGCCAGAATGGCCGCTAAGTTTCCTGAAGACTGCAGCAAGTGGTAGTTTAAAAAAAATCAAGGGAAGGGGGAATAGTTTCCTAAAATATGGAACACCTCATAAAGCTGGGGAGGTAGGAAACAAGTCAAGCGATCCCAGTCATGGTTCAAACTCGCAGGAGGCATACTGTACAGTACATAAAGCCCAGGGAATCAGCTCAGGATGCCAGCTAATGAGCTTTTTAATTAGCTGCAATTGCAGGCAAGGTTTAAAACCCAAATAAGTAAGTAAATTAAAGATTTAAAAGGCTGAAGAGAATCAATGAGGGGTCAGCACTTAAAATATTAAAATGCCGAAGCAGTTAACTCTACAGTAAGTTTGCAGTGCTGAAGCTGAGCTGTCCCTTTAAGGAAGCAGAAGGCCCTCGTTTTTCTGGTCTGAAGCCCTCTGGCTGGAACATGCCATCTGCAGAGATCCATAAATCATCCTGCACTCAGCAGTCTGGAGTCCAGCAGGGTCTCCATGTGTCCCAGCCCTCGCCTGGAACCTGCGGGGCGTTTTCCGCAAGCGGAGGGTCCCAGCCAGGCGCTCCTTTTGGCTGCGGTCCCGGTGCTTCCCCCCCAGCCACATCCCGGGAGGTGACGGGAACCACGGCCAGGAAACTTGCAGTCAGCTCGCAAGGCTCCGCTCTGCAGCAGTGACTGCCCTGTGCAGATCACACCAGCGCTCCCCGATGCTGAACACCCGGGAACGTTCGCGTTACCGAGGGTGGTGACGAACAGGTGGATTGTCGCCCGCCTCCCGAGCCACCTTGCCTCGCAGCACTCCCTTCCGAGTGCCTGACACCTTCCAAACTCATCTCTCTCTGGTTTACTGTTGGGGTGCTCTGTAACCATTTTGATATGTCAGCCTGTTGTCCGGACCCTTTATCTGTGCCCGTGAGTTGGCCTCGAAAATCAGTTTGTCCACTCCTGCAAAAGCAGGAGATGAGAACGAGTTCCTTTTTCCTAATTGTACCCAGGGGAAAAGACAGACTCGGGCTCAGGGACTGTAAAGTATTCAAGATCTCTTTAGCTGTAAGAACTGCAGTCCTATTCAAAGATAGCTCCTTTGGCCAGGTCAGTGCACTTTTCTGGTACTTGTGTGTTGGCCGTGCTATTAGACATACAGGAGATATAATGAGGAAGTCTGTAGGGAGAGATTAAGTTTGGGGACAGGCTTAGGTTGTGCTCTTGTCAAATCTCAGACTGGCAATAGGCTTTATCTCGGAGAACCACCGTGTATTCAAGTTGTCATTTCAAACCTACAGTGACTCCACTAAGGCCAGAAGTGCTGTGTGGATTTCTATGGGTGCAAAAGAATGAGAACGTGACCCATAATCAGAGATTATTGAGAAATTAAAGTACGTGGCTCATCTGTGGCCTTAGGGTTATGTGGTAGTTTGTGCAGTGGGCTCACCTGTCTCTCATCAGATCACTGTGATTTTGGTACTTTTGGCAGTTTTTGTGACATGTATCATGGTTCAGAGGGCAGAAAAAAATATTTTAAAAAGGCACCAAGGAAATCAAAGCGTTTTTAAGGCCATTTTAGTTTGCGCTACTCTAGATGGTGCTAGCCTGACGTTTTGGGGTGCTGGTGGCGTAGTTGTGCAATGACACAGGCACCTGTCTTCCCTGACACAGCCGGGTGCAGCGGTGTGCTGCTGGTTTTCAGGGGAAATGGGGCGTTGCTGGCAACAAGCTGCCACCTTTTCCACGTTCTATGTGTAACAGACGTGTCAGATGCAATTGAAAATCACCAGGATGTCTCCTGTAGAAACTGCTCTTCATTATGCCGATGCTCCTGGCTGGCCTCAGGGATGGAGAGCATGAAAAAACCTTAGTCCCCTGAGTGCGAGGTGCTTTGGAGAGCCAGGTAAGACCTGTAGGACAGGGCTACCTCGAGTACCGTCACGTAGGCACTAGTCCTATCTTCAGTGTTTGGAACAGAAGGAAATGAATTTGTCTGTAATCGTGATGCTTTGGTGGGGTCTTTTGTCCAAAGATCTCAAACACCTTTGTGCGTAACGATTGATAAAGCCTCACGTTGTACTTGCAGGGAGATAAATCTTTTTGTGCTGGGGGGAGGCACCAAGAGGTCCGGTGAGCAGCCCAGCAGGGGGGGAAGCAGTCCAGAATTTCGGGCACTCTCTGCCCAGACGTCAGCTGGTAGAGCTGCACGCTTTCACCTGGAAGGGGTCTCACAATTCAGAAGGCTGAAGAGCACGGTTGCTGGGTAGTAAGTAGGGGATGGAGAAGCATTTTGGTCGCAGTTTCGTTTGCCAGTGGCCTCACTTGTTTCATCCTCTGCATTTCCAGTCCCAAGACCACCCTGGTCCGAGGCGGCCGTTTGGGCCAGTGCTCCCAGCTGGGTTCGAGAGCCCCGGGACAGAAGCCGTCTGGAGCTCCTGGCCCAGGTGACAATCAGGTGGGGAACCAGGGACAGCTGTGCCTTGGGGAGGATGGGTCAGGTGACCCAGATGGACCAATCACGGTGTTCCTTCCCAGTGCTGGGTATAAAAAGGCCCCCAGCAGAGCCCTGGGGCTGTTGGTGTTGCTGGGCTGCGAGGGCTGTGCTCAGCTGCTCCTCGTCCCCTGGGCTGCTGGTGTGCCCGGCGCCTGTTTTCGTGCTGCAGAGGAGAACCGCTCGTCGGGACAGGTCACCTTGCCCTGCACAGCCACCCCAAGGTTCCCTGTTCTGATTTTGGTTGGGTTTTTGGTTGGGTTTTATATTTTTTTTGATTGGCTGTCGTCAGGACTTTGGGCTCGGGCGCTCCCATGTGCTGCTGAACCTGTGGACTTTTCTACCCGGGGCCCAGCTGCCGTCTGGAAGGTGCGGGTTCTGAATTAATGTATTTTCTTCTATCTTTGAACATATCTACCTACTTTTATGTATTTGTGTATAGTTCAACATCTTCATTGTTATTCTAGGCGTTATTTTCTTTCTCATTATAGTAGTTCAAGGGTTTTTTCCAACCTCATGGTCTCTCTCCCTGGTTCCCCATTATCCTCCCCCGCGAGGGTGCTGGGGGCATCACAGAGAGCGTCTGTCAGAGTTTAGTGGCCGGCCCAGTCCTGAGCCTCAACAGGGTCAAACAATGCTATCATACGTGATAAACCCATGGGGAAACAAGTAGAATTTGAATCTGGGCTTTAGAAGTAACAACAGGGCCAAATACGAATATCTAATAATGAGCTGCTCTTTGGGGAAGCTTTTTTTTTTCTTTCTTTTTTTTTTTTTAAGGAAGACACTAACAGTTTCAAAGTTGCTGGAATTCGGATATGCACTAGGGGCCAAATGGGTTTGTTCAAGTGATGATTTCCTGAGACTTGTGTAAAAGAGGGAAGAAACTGGAGAGATGGGAGGCAAAGAAGAATCCAGCCCCCAGTGGCCTTGAAAGCAATCTGCAAGTGACTGCTGTCTCCCTGCTGATGGATTTGCTGTCACCTCTCCCTGGCATGAGGTGACAGATTTCTCTGCTGGATGAAGCCAGAACCAATAGCCATCCATCACTGTGAGGACAGACGGGGAGTAGGAGGGAGACACAGAGGGGGAGAACGCCAGCCCTGGCAAAATGTTTCTCTGCCCTCCTTCCTCGCCAGTGCTGGGTTGGGGGAAACAGGTCGTCTAGGTGCACGTATTGAGGATGGCAGTGCTGGTGTCCAGTTCTGAAAGGATGGAGGGATGCAAGTTGGGGACAGGAGTGGAGGTGCGTGCACTTGCAGGGAAAACTGTTCTCAGAAGGGAGAGAGCTCTACTTGGGAGACCTCTCTTGGGATTTTTATTACCGTATTATATCATATTGCATTGTATTATGCAGACATTGGGGAAGGGCTCCTGGAACGGCTGGTATTTTTGGCCTGTCTGTTGGATTTATAGTTCCTAGCAGATGGAGGGGCAGGTCACTGCTGTGCTGCAGCTGGGTCAAGGCTCTCTGAGAGGTTTGCCGCCTTTGTCTCCTTCTGTGCATGAGCAGCAGATCCAGAGCTCAGGAATTCTCTTGGGTACCACGTATCTGAGAGAGTTCCCTGCACCAGCGAGGTGAGACCAGCAAAGGTGAATAGCTGTGGCCCGAACTGGATGCGAGTGTTTTAGCTGGAAATGAGAAGGAGGTTGTTTCTGTGCTGCTTTAGGGCAACGAAATTCTAGAGGGACCTCCGAGTGATCGTGCAGTGTGAGAGGTCCAGATTGTTTTTAAGAAAAGTCTTGGTCGATTTGAGACAGGTCTGCAGCATGTATCCGTGATGGGAGGCTGCAGCCCCAAACACTGAAGGCACTCTTGTCTTGTGTGGCTGTTCTCCCTGATGAAATAACCATAACTTCCAGGTTTTGATAGTTCTGTGGTACTGGCACTCTGTTGTCATGGGGCTTTGAGCAACCTGGTCTAGCGGGATATGTCCCTGCCCGTGGCAGGGGGATTGGAACCAGATGATGTTTAAGCTCCCTTCCAACACAAACCATCCTATGATTCTGTGAAGCTCGGAGTGTGATTTAGTCAGTTCTGCAAGAAAATTGAAGGAAATGACCTGCAGAGGCTGCATTCATTTAGTGTATCCTTAAAAAAAGATTAAATATTTTTTGTGCAGATATGTGGAAAGATTTCTGTCTGCCTAACCATCCCATAAAGCCAAAAGGAGTTGGGCATTTCATTCATTTCGGTGTCCTCCTAAATCCTGCAAAGCATGTTTCTCAGTGCTTTGTCATCTAAATAACTTTGTAAATCTGGCCCCAAAATCTCTATATACGGTGTGTTTAATTTCTAAATTATTCTTGTAAAGAGCTAAAAGGGGGAGAAAAAACCCACGTTAGCTGTTTGTTGAAAAGCAAAGAGCACAAGAGTGTTCCTTTAAACTGAATTAGCATGCATAGACCTTGGGCTGCTGTTGCAGCTTTGCTGCTTCCAGGCCCCAGACTTTGCATCTGGTTTTTCATTTGCAATAGGCTAATGTGCTTTGACACTGCACCCCTCTGGGAAGTTGCTGACAGGCGGTGTCAATATTTCCTTCTGAAAAAAACACAAAACAAAACAAAGAACAAACAAACCTCTAAAGCCTTGCTTTACAATGTGCTTTACAGAATTAAATTATGGAGCATGCAGGCAGGAAGCCTCCACCTGGAGAAAATGTTCCCAGTTCAACCCGTGCATTTCCTTGAGTCCATCTTTGGTCTTTGATTTTTCCGTATCCTCTTCAGATAAGAAAGGGAATGTGAATGTTCACTGTCATTTTTAGCAGCTGCTGGACTGGGTTATACCGATGTCTAAGCCGGGTGTTGTGCCATCAGCTGGGAATGCCTCCGTTTGCAAGAGTCGGGCACCCAAAACCTGGCAATTGGCATGAAGGTCAGGGTGAATTCCTTGAGTTTATGTGGTTTATGTAGTATTTTAAATAGTTCTCTGCTTAACAGTGAACTGGTTGCCTTAGAGCAGCCTTGCTGAATTAGCAGCATTGTGCCACTCTGCCCTCAAGCAGACTTTCAGCAAGCTGACCAAAGTCACCTCAGGAGGCTTTAATGGCTGGTATTCAGGGACTATGCAGAGGGATTGTAAAGACCGGCCTCCTTTTACTGACTTTATACTCTTCAGCAGCAGTTACTGTGAAGCTGTGTTGGCGAGTCCATCACTGGAGACTTTAATCCCTTCTGAACTTGCAGTTGAACACCATCTGGCCCTGGTGATTTACTGTCTCTGAGTTCCTCTGCTCGGTTCATAACTTCCTCCTTGGAGATCTTGGTGTCTGCCAAGGCCACGTTCTGATTTCCCATGAAAACGGCTTTCGGAATAGGAATCTCTCCCTTGTCCTTAAAGGAAGAGCCGAGATACACAATTAATTTTCCTGCTGCTTTCTTCTAAAGGGACTGAAGGCTCATAATCGTGTGTCCATCCTTCTGGCTTCTTATTTATGCATCCTTCTGGCTTAAGAGAGTCTTTATTGTTACATGTATTTCTTCTCATGTTTTCTTATTATCTACTCTAATTTCCTTTTTGAAACTCTTATGACATAGATGATACTCTAAATGACCACATATTAAGGGGAAAGTTGTCTTCCTCAAGGATGCTGGGAAAATTTTGTACTTGCTCCCTGAACTGTCCTGATTTTATTCTACTTCCCTTGAATCCCACACACAGAAGCTTCTGTTGCAGTCTCCCAAGTGGCTCACCAATTAATGGGATTGCTTTGGATTTTTTTCCCCCTTGTTCCGTCATTCCTTTTTATGTAGTTGACTCAGGACCTAAAAGAACCTTAAAAAAAATATATATATATAAAAATCATGTGGTTAGGGCATCTTTAAGTTGTTCCATTTCAAACAATTCTGCAATAGTGTTGGCGTCTTTACTCCTACAATTTTTCCTTACGTTAAGTAGTAATAATAACAACTAGTAACAAAACAAAAAAAAAAAAAAAAAACCCACAGATTTCTCTTTGCGAAGAGCAACTGGGCACGTTCTTGGCCACGAGTGACGAAGTGCTCCCGTTCCAGCTCCAGCAGGAATTCCGCAGAGGAGCCAGGACTTGGTGCACCCTGTAACGGCTCTGGGTGGATCTAGTCTGCGCGCCGCTGCGCGTTGCCAGGCAGAGCTCTTCTGTCTACCTCTGCGTGAGCTAATCCTGACCTGGAAAAGAGAGAGTGCCTGTCAGAGAGATACTTCACCCAAGATAATTACCTAATTACCTGAGAAGTGGGGTTAATTAACCCGGGTGGATGGCCACAGTCATGACTGTGCTGCTTCTGTGGGCCGGGCGGGTCTCTCTGTGTGTTTCCTGGTGTGCGGATGGACAAGCTCCTGTGATATTTCCAGTCAGATGTGCTCTGCGATCCCCGTAATGTATCAGGACCTCATGAATGCTGAATTAATTAACTTTCACTGTGATTTCATGGCTGTTTAATGATCTCTTTGTTATGGGTGGAGAACTGAGGCACAGAGCAATTAGGGACTCTCTCAAGGTCACCCAGGAATTCTCTGGGAGAGCTGGAGAAGGAAGCCAGCAGTTCCTATCAGTGATTTAACCACAGCACTTCCTTTTTTTTTTTTTCCCTCTTTTCAAGAGTTGTGGACAGGTGCATCAGCTTGGAAGCTGCATCCCAAGGATGACTGGCTGCAAGTTGTTGAGGCAGGAGGATGTGTGTGGGATGATTGACTCTCAAGAACTGTGGGTTCATTCAGAGATTTTTTTAGACAAACCCTCGCTGTGGCACCGCGGCTCTGTTCAAACGGAGGAATGAGATTAAAGGTGAAGTTTCAGCCCAGAGCTCATCCTCGGGCAGGACAGAAAATAGAACCAAGTGAGTTCTCTGGGTTTTTCCCCAGCCTGGAGATGCTCCGTTGGCCAGAATGTCATTTCTGATTTTATTTGTGCTGTTCTCTCGTCCTTTCTTATTAACCCCTTCTCGTGTGTGAGTCCTGCAGCCTGCACAGAGCTCTGCCCTGCAGCCCACATGGCTGCTAAGGGAATCATTCTGCCTCTCTGCACAGGAATCCCCAATATGTGGATTTCCTGCTTGTCTCTCCAGGCTCTCCTTTAGACTTTTCAGCTTTACGTTCCTTCAATTTTAACTATTTTGTGTCTCTCCTTTCTCCCTCACAACCTCCAAGTCTATGCCACATAAAATACTCCTCTTTCCTACTACAGCTCCCTAACACCCTGCTTTGAAAGATGGTTGTAGGAATGGAGCCAGGAGCTGGCAGACCTGCGTGCTAGCCCAACAGATCTTGCTGTGTTTTGACAAGCTGAGGTTTATCTTCCTTACCTGCCTTTGGTGGAGCGTGCCAGGATGAAACTTTGAAAGTTGCTTATTGAGGTTTCAAGATTTAGTGCCTCACCGCTGCTCTCCAGCAATTCTTTCCCATGGCTGCTCCGTGGCGGTGGCTGCCTGCCATGCTGTGTGGTCTTGATAGATTTTTTTGGTAATGCCTTTCTCTGCCTCTCGGTAGTTTTGGGGTAAACCTTCCATTTTATCTTCAAAGCACTTTGCAAATGTTAACTCCTTTGCACGCCGTCCCTCTAAGGCACACGGCGTTAGAGCTGTTTAACACAAAAGGAGAGTAAGTCATAGAGTAACCTCAGCTAATTTCCCCCTAATGCCACACCCTAACAACTGTTCTGAAAAAGATAAAAGTGGACATAAATTTGCTCAGAATTTATACGTCTCTGCCTGCCAGTTCATTTGGTAACCAGTCATGGGCAAGGGGTGGACTTTGTTGTCCATACAGGAGTTTCTAGGTTCCGACTTCATGTAAATTATTAGCGAATAAGCTCCGGAATACCCGCGTGTAATGGCGTGGCCAGTCCTACATTCACTGAAGCAGAAGGAATCACATCACCTGGGAAAAGGGCCGTCAGGAAACCTGCTGAAATTGGAGGTTTGTTGAAATGTAAAGGCAGGGAGATTCTTCTCTGTCAAAATGGAACTTGTAGCTCTGATTTGTGGTGAAAGGACCAGCATTTTGGAAGATGTTTCAAACACGTAAACTGGCCCAGGATTGCTGCGATTTGTGACTTACTCTTTCCCGAGGTGGCCATAAGGGGCACTGCAGGGTAAGGAATGGGGACAACCACACCGGTCCCAAGGTAAGAATTTGGTTTCAGAGGACACCCCAGGACATGAATAGTACTCCCCAGTGACACTGAAGGGCAGTTATGGTTTACATAGGGTGGTAGGAATGGGGATGGTGCTCCCAGCTACGTGTGTAGAGTCTTAAAGGTTGAGTGCTGAGGGAGATCGTTGTGCGGGCGCTGCTGAATCACCTACGTACAGGCAGAAAATCTTGTAACTGGTGGGGCCTGGTCCATGAAACGGTCCAAACTGGGGTGGAGTGTGTGCACGGGACCTGCCTGGCAGTGCAAGTCCTTCTTCTGCAGTGAGCCTTCCATTTATTTAAGCGTCATCTTGTGACTTCGGAGGCTTTCAGCTGCAACTTTGCTCCCCTTCACTTTGTTGTTCTTCCTCTCTGCCAGTTTATCTTCTAAGAATCTTACTTGGGTTTAGCTTCTGGGTTTTCTACCTTGCATCCTAAGGACTTTGTGCAGTTCAGGAGCCAATGCCGGCAAGTCATACAAGGCACTGGTTTTGCTCTTGCTCTTTTCTGCGCTCTGCCAGTCTCATGGTTACTTTCAGGTTTAGCAGCAATTTGCACATCGTTTTGTTTAACAAGTGGGTCTCAAGAGTTTCCAGCCAGAAGTTGAGCGGGTGCGCTTTTTTTAATATCTCTTCTGTTGTACAGACTGATTTTTCTATATTTTAAGCGTGAGTGGAACTAAATTGCACAACAACACTAAGATCTGCTAACAGTAAGCTACAAAGACATTTGGACTGGCAATTTACTCCCACCGTGCTGCAGGCTCGTGGGGCTGATGCACCCATTTTTCCCCAGCCTTAACCAGCATGGTAGGTTTCTGTCTGGGTAAGCTCACCCTCCCATACTGTTGTAACCTGTCTAGTGGGAATGGCTGCTGGAATGACAGTGTTGATTCAGTTGTGTCTTAAGAGTGGTGCCAGCATCTGTTTGAAGAGGAGACAGCATTTCAGTTTGGAAAGGACCAACACGCGACCCTTTCTCCATCCTGGTGCAAACCCTGACTGATCGCCTGGCGTTAACGGTGTCTCCAGGTCAGCCTGGGAAGAGAATGGGGACACCTTTGCCATCATTTGTTGGAATTGCTCTTCTTTCTCATTAATCTGATAGCAGACAGGCTACTTGAAGCATACTCTGAGGCCCATCCATGTGATGACAGAGGCTTTTCCACAGCAGAGTGGGCACAGAGGAGTTTTCAGTGGGACTCTGATTCCACGTCATTACAGCACCTGCTTCCTTTTTGCCTTATTTCTAGCAGATTGGTGTATGCACGTGCAGGCACACAATGGGAATGTGAAATTAATGTCTCTCTTGCAACACTGGCCTGAGGGGAGAAGGGGATGCTCTGGATCATAGCCGTTCTGCTTGGGCTGTGGCTCAGCAAATTTTCCAGTCTAAACCACCATCCCTTCCTCCTTTCCAGCCTTTCACGAGAGTCGAAATCTCTGTTCCTTGGCTCTCGCCAGCGGAATCTCCACTTTGGAGCAGCAGTAAATCTCTCCATCCAACCTGGCCAACTGCGCTCTCTTAGGAGGAAGAGCAAGGGAGGGAGTCAAGCCTGGGCTATCACCTGCTTGTGGTCTCATCTATCACCTTGAATTGTGTTGCAGGATAAAATTACTCATCCAAACCTAATGGTAAATTAAATCAAGTCTAGAGCAAAGAGGATTAATGGCCTGTGCGCGCACATGCACACGTTCGGCAAAGTGGCTGTGACCCAGATAGAGTTGAAATGCTTGCTGGAAATTACAAAGCCAGTCCCCAGGTAGGCTAGGAAGGGCTGCAAGACTCCTGCATCCCTTTGCAGAAATACTTTGGGCTGTGGAACCATCTTCCACCTAGTGAAAGTGGAGATGACTCTTGATGGAGTCTTCAGTGTGATGTAGGAATTTATCCAAAGGGGAGGGTTGTCTCTCCTGGGATAAGGGCCCTGTGTATATGGGGTAAACCATGGAAGAGGAAGGCTTTTACTAAATGACTGTATAAGCCATAAACATATTTGATGAAGACCGAGAGCATCTGTGTTGTACCTGGAGAAACAGTGGGCTGTGTGAGAGCAAAGGCTTGGAGTATGAACTGTGTGGGAATGTTTAGTGATTGCAGAAGTCAGCTGTCAAAACCCAGGACAAAGCAATTCTTACAGCTTTTCTTTGTGTGCCTTCTGTAACATGAAGCAGACTTTGGTGGACTGAGCATGAGGCTAAGAGCTGGGAAGCTTAGGTCCTTGTCCCTGCTGTGGTCGCTGCAGCAGCCTGGGACTCGCTCTGCCAATTCAGCCAAGCTGGACTGGGAAATTATTCATCAGGATGCCCTTCAGCCTTAAAATTAGAGTGTTACCGGCCTGTATCAGTGTGGAGATGGCAGTCTTTGGTATTCTCTGTCTGTTGAGTAATTCAGAGCTGTAAGCATTACAAATATTTAGCATCCCTAGAGTGCTCTGTGTGTGAAGCACTGTATGGAAGCCAGACCCTCACCAGTGCTCCAGCAACAGGCACAGATTGGCCCCGATTCTGTGATGGGGACACTGAGGCACCGAGTGACTGTGGATGCTAGATGCTCTCATTGTGCTCTCCCCTGGCCTCCCTCCCACTCAAGCCACTAGATCACGTTGCCTTATCACCTGATAACATTTTTCAAAATCAACAGCCTCATAAGGCTTTCCATCATCTACAGCAGATGCTGCAAAGAGCCTCATTTATTAGCTTCATATGGGGGGGGGGGGGGGGAAAGGCAAAACAAAAACCCAATCTTCCCCCTAACCCGTGACACAATACCTCTAAAATAAAGTAAATGTGTGCGGTGGGGGTGGGTAGTTCATCCCCAAAGCAAACAGGGTGTTTCTCTCCCTCTCTTGGGTTTGGCTAAAAAAAGCAAATAAACCACAGAGGAAGCGCGTCACGGTGCAAACCGTAACCAGATGGTGCGGGTGAGAGCGTGGGAGGGGAGAGGGGGTTTCTCCGAATGGAATATGCGTGTCAGAGAGGAAAACTCCAGAGACGGGCGGTTATCGGAGAGACCTCTTGTTTGTGTGACGGTTTGGGTTGCCCCCCCAGCCATGGCTGAGAGTCCTCCCTGGGGGGGTGTGTTGGGGGAAAGGGGGAAAGCCTGTGACTGAAACAGAGATTGCTGGGGCTGTGAGTGGAAAACAAAATAGGGCAGGACTCCCCGGAATCGGCAGCAACCCACAAAACATCTCACTAAGCGCCTTTCTGTTGCTGTTTCCCTGCTGCACGCTACTGGTCTCTCCCTCACTTCCCGCCTCTTTTCCAAGATTCCCAGAAATACATTTCTGGTCCTTCTCTTCCCCTGCTTGTCTATCTGCCTGCTCCTGGTGGAAGGGGCAGCCGGGGACATGCCAGAGAGACGGCCTGGCTGGTCTCAGGGGGCTTTGCAGATCCGCTCCTTCCCTCTCTGCTTCCACCTCAGCCAGCACCCTGCTGGCATGGTTCAGAGACTCCTAGAAGGTCTCCCATGACAGGTGGGCATTGACACTGGCTCTTCAGATGGAGTCTTCAGTCTCTGACACGAGGAGATGAGCTGGATTTCTATGCCCTGTGCTTCACGCTCTCCTTAGCAGCACCTCTCCTTTGCGTTGGGTGAGGTAAAGGGTGTGGTTTCCCCCGCGGTGGGTTATGTAGGGTGGTTTATAGCGGTGAAACAAGCAGGGCATTCAGGCTGTGAACTGGGCATCGCTTTTGCTTCTGTAAAATGTAAATCCCCTCTTGCAAAGCAGCCAGAGCTCTTATTAGACCCTCTTTCTTTCAGTGTTGGTGCTCAGGCCCCCAGGGAGTGGGGGAACTCCACCGCGCGCTGCCATAAAGCAGCTCCAGCTGTGGTGGAGCCGGCGTGGGTAAAAGGTCTCCTCCTCTTTGTGTCACTCAGTTTGGCTCAGTCTTGTCAAAGTGTTGCAGATGGTTTTTTGGCATAAGGTCTCAAGCAAAAAGATACGCATGAAAGACATTAATGGAGAATGGGCAAACAATGAGGAACCCGGTTCAGCTCTGAACTTTGGTGCGTGCACGTACACACGTTCTCAGAGCATCAGCAGGCAGTACACAAGTCAGTCGGGCATCTCTGTGTGCGTGTCAGTTGGAGCATCATCCGACTGTGGACAAGGCAGGCAGCGAGCAAGCTGGCCCTAGCGCTTCTGGAGAACGTTTGGTTTCCTTACATCACTTGGCCACAGTTTTCCCAAAAGGCATCAGGGACAGAAACTGCTAATAACATTTTGAAGAATGTCTTAGAGCACTCTTCAAATATTAACCTTCATTCTGCCTTAGGCGGGAGTGATGATCGTTGTCATTTTAGATGGGGAAACTGGGGCACAAAGAAGCGGAGAGAATTGCCTGAGGCCTCGCAGCGAATTCCTGACAGCGCTGGGAGAGTTTAGGGATTCTGATTCCCAGACTGGGACTTGGGCCTCCAGAAAATATTCTGTTTTCCTGTCTTAAACATTTCTCTTCCTTCCTTCCATTCCTCCCCCACTGACCTCAGGCACATGGGAGCAAACAGTAAAGGTGGCTGGAGCTGTGTTTGGCAAGAAGTGGAAGCAGTCACAAACGTGAGGATGAAGATGGGGATGGAGTGAGTGTGTGCGACAGGGGAGGAAGATTTTATTGAAGCAAAGGGTGCAGCGTGCAGGGTTTGGATGGGGTAGTGCTTGGAGGGTTTGGCTTGCGCAGCGCATTAGCAACACGGAGAGCCTGGAGTGCTGTCCTGTCGGCATGACTGATGTGGCTCCAGATTGTGTGTTGCGAGTGTGGGGTTTTTGCCCCGTGGGTAGAGTGAAGTTACGCATTTTCCACCCACGGAGTGTTTCGGGAAAGGGCTGCTGCAGCTCCTCTGGTGAGAGAGAGGTTTGGACAGTTCTGCTTCACCAGCCAGAATGACAAGGGAAGGATAGAGGTAAAAAAACCCAACATACAAATAAAAAGCTGTCTGTCTGTTCCCCCAAAGGAGAGGTGGGCGTTAGCGGCTCCCCTCGCAGGAACATGGTGACTCCCAGATAATTAACATGTCTATAGAGCAGAGCTTTTTGGCTTTAGGCATGCAAGAGTATTTTTCAACAAAATAAACTGTAAATTTAGAGGGTTTTTTCCCTTGTGTTGGCTTCTGCTTCCCTTCCCAGTTTCCACCCCACCAATACACAGGCAGCTCCAATCCCCTGAATGTTTAATTATTGCTGCTGGATGGTGGTTGTGCACTGTGGAGTAGCTTGAGGGGATAGCAAGAGCTCTGGAGGGAGGGGGCCACAGGAGGAGATAAACACCAGCAGCACTATCAGGACCTAAAGGCAATGTTACTGGAGCAGAGAGGGTGAGTTCTCTCTGCTGTGATCTCTTCCCCCTCTACTGGTGTCACTGGGGACAAGATGGACATGGACACACTGGTAATTACAGATATGCTGCCCCCCGCCATCCACCAAGATGTGATACTCTCCCATCAGCAGCAAGAAGTGCCAAGTGGGGCCACAGGCTTTTTGGGCTGAGATGGGACTCTGCAGCAGGTAATGGAGATAATTGTGTGTTCTGGCTTTGCATCAGGGTGTGGGCTGTGGCAAGTGTTCTGCAGGGCTGCGAGATTTCAGGAGCCCGTGTGGACGTAGAACGGGAGCGTAGTTGGTCTTTGCGCTGTTAGCCTTAGGGTTATAGTGCAACACCTAATGCAACAGGCTCCTGATCTCTGCAAAGTTGCTCTTAGAGACAAGAAGCCTGCCTCTCTGTGGCAATTGCTATGCAATGAGTGCCACAGTTTGATAGGACTTTGGACCCCGTTGCTGTTGCAAACTTTTCTCTTGCTTAACTATGTGTGTTGCTTAATCTCTGAAACGGAACCAATCACCATGATCTGCTTGTGGAGTTGATACTGAGGAAGAACGTGGCCTCTAACCCCTAATTCCTCAGAAATACCTATCTTTAGGGGGTATTCATCTTCAAATCTAGACTGTATAGTTTAGGCTAAACACTGGCCAATATTAGCAAAAAACATTGGCGTGACGAGGTGTTCACTACAACTTGTTCCATAGTCGTTACCTTGGTGAACTCTTTCAGTGGGTAAGTCAGATTTTTCCTTCATCTGAGTGTTTGGTGTTGTTAGGAAGTGTTTCTTGATACAGAGGTTAAACATTCCTCGTGCTAAACTTGCCCACCTTTGCACTGCCCCTGAAAGGCAGGGTGAGAGTCGGCTGCCGAATTAAGCGCGTTGCCTCCTTGTATGAGAAGGGTGTTTGTCTGAACGCTGCTGGGTTACAGCTGTCGGCTGGTACTAGAATGCACCGAAATGAGGCTAGAATTAGAAACCACATTAGCCCTCCCATCCCTCCCTCTTGGCAAGGGGTGGGGCAGGAGAGAGGATGAGAATTTTAGAAGGCAGTTTTGATGAAATCCATCTCCCTTTCCTGGCCCTCTGCATGGAAGCAATCCCAGCAAAACAGAGATGCAGATGGTCTCGCCCCTGGAGCCAATGCCTATGTCAAGAGCCTTAGAAATGTGAGACCGTACCACCAATGAAGTTCAAACAGCACGGAATATCTGCTGTCAACGCTGAGTAGACTCCCCCACCCTCCTTTTCCTTTTTTTTTGTAGTTGCTGATGCCTTTCTTGTTTTGTTTCTTTTTGTTTTGTTTTCTGTGTGTTTTGTTTTCTGACTTTAAGCCTTCTTGGGGGCCTGAAGAAAGACTGATGGAAAAATAATCAATCCTGCTCGAATGGCTTTGCTAAAGGATAGAGAGATCTTGTTTTGAGATCACATCTGGAGGGATGTTTTCTAGGTATATCTCTATATCTCTCTGCCCCTCCCTTCCCTACCTGCTGTGTACTTTTACCTCCTTCCAGCATTAACACTCTGCAGAGTTTCAGTGGAAGTGTTTTATATTTTATACTGGGTGCTGCGGGACCCCAGCCGAGCCCCATGGATCACAGACAAGCAGAGACATCGTTCACGTTGTGGCCTCCTACCCTGCTCTGCTCACTGTACGCAGGGACACAGTCCCTCCTGCTCTCTCCAGCCTTCTCCCTTCTCTTCGTGGGCAGCACAGCCTCTGGGATTGTGGTCTTCCAGCATCCCCCTTACTCTCTTGGCAGAGCCATGGCTCCGTCTCCACTGTGTCCTCAGCACACGCTCTCTCGCTGTAATGATGCCATCCTATGAGTAAGTCCGTAAGTTTTAGCTCTTGCTGAGCATTTTATTTTGGTAAACTGAAAGCTAGACTGCATGTCTCATACATCAGGCTGTTCTCTCAGGCCCCGAGTGCCGAGGATGGGCAAACTCTCAAGCTAAGGTTATGTTTTCTAGGCCACATATTTCACAAAATGCTAAACTGGAAGCAGCGACCATTCTCCACCATAGCGGTGGGTTTCCCAGTGATGTGCTGATCGTATCTCACGCCCGGTTGATTCATCAGATGTCCCACTTTGCATTAGCCACTGGTCCCTCGGAGGAAATGCAAAAGGCAGGGCACACGGCTCTGGATGCTTCCTGGGCTGGGGCACCCCAAGCCTGCTGGACCAATCTGCCTCCGTTTCGCAGTGTCTGGTGATCTGCTCAGGGAGAAAAGTCTGGGCACAAAATGGCCTTTTGGGGTAAATTACCACGCAGGCTCAAAGAGATCAGAAAGCAGTAATGTGAGGGCTGCTGGCATTCTGTGCTGCTCTTCCTCACGTTAAGTCACAAATCAGGTTTTACCCAGGTCTAGGAGAAAAGGGTGTGCGTGAGGTCCGACGTGTCCCCTCTGTGGCACACATCACGGGGAAGTAAATAAACTCTTGTCCGTCCATCCCAGGCAGTTGTAAGTTGTGCCTTTCTTTGGGAGAACGTTGTAAAGAGCTGCAAACTGAAAGACCACGCACTGAGCTTGCTTTGAGAAGATTCATAAGGATACGTGTACGTACTCAGAGAAAAGACATCAGGGGAACAGGTATTGAGGGGCTGCAGTTTTAGGGAAACTGACTGTTTCCAGATAAATTAGTTTGACATTAAGAATTTATTTCCAGATCTTACTCTTCTTGCACCTTTTTCCAGTTTTCATTTTTTCATCCCCTGCCTTTTTTTTCCCCTTCTGGTCCTAATTTTGAGGGGACCGATGTCGACAGCTGAGTAGGCCTCTCGCTTCTCTTAGCTTTTGCTGTCTGGTTTCTCAAGTAATAAATGGCAGGGATCAGAATAGATCAGTATATGTCTGGAATAATTCGGAACACTTGGACATGCAAGAGTTCACAGAATATTCAGAAAGAAAGATAGAGAATTACTCAGAACAGCAAGCAACTATGTATCTAGAGGAAATACAACCATGATAAAGTTCCTGATGCTGGAGCCGCACGCAGTTTAATCACTGGAGATTTTGAAAAGCTTGCATGTGTTTTGAGACATTTTTATTCTTTCAGTCATGTCTTTTGAGACAAAATGTAATAAGCTAAATAAAATGTACCCAAGCGTGGCTGTGAGTAATGAGAGTATAGAATAAAAAAAAAAAACCAAACAAAAACCAACCAAAGGAACTTATATACAATCCTTTCGTCTAATTCAGGGTGCACAGTCATGTTTCAACTTTCTGAACATCAGTGATGTCAGAGGGAATACAGACTTCATTAAATGCTTGGACAGTCCAGTCATTAATAGCTCAGAGAGGTCTTAAGTAAAACTGGAAGGGCCCTACTTTGCTCTTGAGCTGGTCAGTAGCTTGTATGACAAGCAGGGGACGGACAGTTCTGCAAGTGATGAGGAAATTAAGCCCTGGTCTGTCCAAAGCTCCCAAGTCAAGGTACCAGGGGTAGATTCAGGGACAGGTGGCAAGCCCGAAGGAGTTATGTCAGCGAACGTGCGCAGCGTGTGAGTTATGTGAAGAGCATTTACCTATTTGCAGGAAGGGTCTGAGGACGCTTATTTAGTAGTGCTTTTGGATTTTCAGTGAAGAAGGGAGATTGAAGGGCATTTATTATTGAACTTGTTGATCCAGGGGATGCACGAATGAAGCAGTGTTCTTGATTTTTGGGTCAACTGCAGACTGGAGCTTCTGGGGAGTATATTGAGACAACAGAGATGGAACTGAGGGCAGACCTGGACCTTTGTTGGAATGACTGTCTGTTTTCTCTTGCTACAGCTACAGATTTTGGAAAAGGATAGAAATGTGTGTGAGCAAAATGCCTGAATGCATGGACTCTATTTGATAGGCCTGTTCTTTTGAATATTGATTAAAAAGTCTGCATAAATGGTGGTGAGCATCTGTTATTTCTTTGGATTTCCAAAAGTGTAGGAGTACCTCACGCATAAATTAAACATCCCATTATAAAGGGCTGCTCAGAAATATCTCTACCTTAACCCATCTCCTTACCAAGAGTATTGGAGGGGGAAAAGTGTGCTCCATAGCGTGACGCGCTTTTAACAAGAAAAGGTGCAAACAGAACATTGTTAAGGCCTTAGTTCTTCCAGTTTTTGTGCTGATATCCTGCTTTGCTCTCGCCCGTGTTGATGCCTCAAGCTTTATTCAAACCAGTTGCTCATTTGCTGTTGCAACAATTCTCCCTTGTCTGACAGTGCTGACCAAACACAGTATTTTGCTACGCTCTAGACTCGTGCCCTCACTTCCTCTGCAAATGGATGTTCTTTCTGTGCCCACAGGTAGTCAGGCTCATGCTGCTGGGCAGCCTTGCATATTGTCACAGTTTCTGTTGAGACAGAAGACTGGGATAACTCTTCAAAAAAGCAAGACCCACCGAACCCACAGCACAAACACTGAGCTGCAATCCAGTGAACCCGAGGCGAGATGAAACTTGCCCTTCAGGAACAATTTAGAAGGCAAGTTGAAAAAAGTGTGCTATCTGAGTTTGTGGACCTTTTCCTGGTCTGTGTGTTAATGGTAGTGGCTTTACAGGAGACTGAAGTGGATACAGGCCACCCTTACGTGTTCTGCCCACAGACCGTCACGCGCAGCTAGAGGGAATTGATGCCAGTTAGTAAGGGAATAAAAATGTACCCTGCTGCAGAGATGTAAAATTAGCACCACTTGTAGCATCAGCATTAAGAGAATCAGTGGGCTTATTTACAGCCAGGCCAGATGTCAGAGCCAGCAAAACAGTCCTTGCTGTAGCAACACAAGTACCCTCAAGGAAGTGGGGCAAGGTTTTTCACACTTGCCGCTGCCGCTGTGGATGGGTATAGCCAGGAGCTCCATCACTCTCATTCTGCCCCGAGAGTGCTGTTTCCATTTCCTGCCACGGTGGTGAGAAAAGCCTTTGTATTGTTGCCGCCTCCTTTGCTCTTTCAAACTCCCTCTCCCCGGTTGAGACTGCTTTTTGACACATAACGTGCCCCGAGGAGGATCCGAAAGACAAAGCATGCTGAAGGGGTGCTCCCCTACCCACACATATGCTTACTGGGTGGGCAGCCCTTGGTAACCTCCTGTGTCTCATTCGCAGAAGCGCTCGCTCTTGAAAGACCTGGTGGTTAGAGTGGTTCCAGTAAAATACCTAGTGAGTAGGTAGCTAATTTCCATAATACAGAGAAGCCTCAAGAAAAGAAATCCCTGGGGTTTGGTCTGCAGCTGAGAAATTACCTATCACTGAGAGCAGGCAGGGGCGCTGCCGTGTTCAGTACTGGTTCAGGTTTGCTCAGTGCTAGTTTTGACCCTTGCTTGCTCTAAGGCTGCTGAATATGGTTTAAAACACGTATGTTTGAACTTGTATTGAACCTGTTAGAAAAAAAAAAAAAAGATATTTTTCCAGTTGCAGAATGGGGGTGGGGATCAGTGGGCATGCAGAGAGCTGATGTCATTATTGTGCTCTTCAGTAAGGGAGCTGCACCCTACCATTGCGCATAATTTCTGTCCCTTGGAAAATCCTGCTCCAGCTCGACATCTAGTTTTCCAAATGGTTCGGCAGTCCTAGGTTTTTTCCAAGTGCTTTTCAAGCTCAGCTGGCTGACTTGCATCGGGAGGTCAAGTGACTTGCCCCCGGAGGTCATGCAGCGAGTGAGCACTTTGATCCTTGTCCCGACAGATGAGATCAGTTTGAGGCACTTCTGCTGCCAGTGTTGAGATTTGAGCTTCAGGCTTTGGAGGCAGGGTGTTTCCTGGATTACAGAGCTCTGTTTGCCGGACACTAAAGGGACTGTGGGGAAAGGTTTAGCTATTTGCTCCAAATTTGACCCGATCTCAGGTCTGAAAGCAGAAGGGCTTATTCCATAAATGGATTGAAGATGTGAACTGCCTGTTTTATCACTCTGTTCTTTCACCTTAGGGAAAGTGTAGACCCTGCATCACTCCCGCATTGCATTTTAGCTGCAAGGTGTTTGTTTCCATGAGCTCTGTGCCCTGATGGGCCTCCTGGCTTTGACAGGAATTGAATTGAATGCTTGACTCTTCCTGGAATTTGCAGCCATTATTAATAAATGTGTTTCAGCTCAAGCAGCATTTTGAGCTGAATAAGAGGCCAGTCCCAGAGCCTTTGAATAGCAACGAACAGTTCTGCTAGCTGGTTGCTCCTGCAGCATGTGCACAACAGCATGCAGGCTGCTGAGGGGGGTGTTTATATTGTGGGAGTGGGTTGGGAGGGTTGACTGTCTTCACTGAAACTGATGCCCTCCATCTGCTCTCTTCTGGAGGCCTTGGTTGTTATATCAGAGCCAGTCAGTGCAGGTGTCCTCTGCATCATCGTTTCCCATCATCCTTGGAAACCTTGTCACCGTTAAGAGGACTGAGTGGAAAAAAAAAAGTACTGCCTGACCACCTGCCAAGAATTTCTTAATGCATAAAACCTCCTTTTGTGGGCAGCCAGGCCTGGGTGAAGCCTAAGGTATTCCAACTATTGCTATTCCTCCTCTTGCAGCCCTTTCTAGCATCCAGCAAGGGGAGCTGAGAACCTGCTCCCTTCCCCTTGCTCCATCACAACTGCATCCAGTCTGTCCCCAAGCAAAGGAGGCAGCATCTCTGCATCAGCTTACAACTTGCAAGGGCTGACTCCCACCCTGCTGCATTTGCTCTTGCTGGACTGGGATTCTGACTGAAAGCTCTTGGATGGGAGCCCGTGCTCCAGCAGGCTAATGTGCGAACCAGCCGCCGCAGGGCTGCTCTTCACATCCACGCTTCACTCTCGGGCCACTTGCTGTCTCCCCTGCATCTTGGCAAGGCTGCACTTTCTCCCTTAGTACTTCCCATTTTTTTCCAGCATAAGAGGGTTCTCTTTCACGAGATTTCCCTTTCCTAGTTTTCAAAACTCTGTTATTCCCTCCTTCTTTCTCCCTTTGCATGGTGCCTTAAGCACAGCAGTTAAACTGAGTACACTGGGTCAATCTATAGGGCCGTGCCTAGGAAAGTAGCAGTACCTGGTGCTTCTGGCTCTCTGCAAGGTCTCAAAGCCGTCTCAGTTGCCTCTGTGGTGCCAAGAAGGGAGGCAGATGCTGATAAATTCCTATCTGAAATTTTATTTGTATTGGCTTCACTATGGAGAAATACAGTTTTGTCATCCTCCTCTGCTTTCTCAGCTGCCATCAGGCGAAGGAGAGAGATGTCGTTGACATGAGATCTGCATAGCAGGTGATTCTGCAGTCACAAAGCACGGGGAAGAAGGGAATTAAAGGCTGTCTTGAGCCCCCAAGTAGTAAACGCTTCTAAAACTATGTTAGAAAAGAACACGGAAAATTGAAGCTAAATATAAAACCCATCTGAGCAGCACCACAGCTCCCATCTTCCCTTGTTCTGGATGCCCTTTGGACTGGGGAGATAAAGCAGCACTTTTAACTTCCTTTGTTTAGTGTTCCTGGCATTCAGCTTGGCAAGGGCATTTGCTTCTGATCTTGGCTTTTGCATTCATTTTAATAACTTCCCATTCTGATTATCCTTTAATGTAAATATGTGCATGCACAAAAGCATTCACGTACAAGATCACCCTTCCATGCGGGCAGTGCCGCCAGTCTTCGAGATGCTTATTCTCAGCGTAAGGATGGCAGATCTCCAATTTCCGTTTTCCCTGGTAAGTGGAAAGTCATCAGGAAACTCATGAGCAGGGAAGTTTAAATGACTCGAGGTTCACGCAAAAATTTAGTAACAGCTGGAAGAGTAAACCCCAGGATTCCCAGCTCCCCCCACCCCGGCCTGCCCAGTGGCAGGAGATGTCGAGCAGGAGCACTGATTCCCCTGGGGCCCCATGGCTGGAGGACACTGCCCCTCATTTTCACTACAGCACAGTGTACCCACGTTGTCCACAAGCGCACAGAGCTCCAAGGCAGCTTGAAAAGAATGCCATTCATTCATAGGAAAGCCCTGGAAAACAATGCCCAAAACTGGGGAGAAAAAAGGTGAGGGATTTGCACTTTTTCTTTTCCTCCTCCCCTTCCTTTCTCTACTTTCGTGATTTGATTAAAAAGGTTTTTCCGTCTCCCAACTGAGCAGTCAAATGTCACAAGATGCAGAGGCACCAGTGTAGACTTGCCTCCGTGGGCCTTTCCTGGCCAAATTATGTGGCAGCGGGTGCTGGGAGCGCACATGTGCATGGGGAGGTGGGTAGAGAGGGGACAGAGCTGCTACCATAAGGGGTTTTTTTTCCTCACTTCTTGCCAACATAATCAAAATAACTCACTCACACCTAATAAAAGAAAATGCAGAATCCGAAAGCCTTCCTTCCCTCCAGCGGTTTGTCTGGATCCCATTCCTTGAAGCTGAACTGAGAAAGCAAGTGGGGGGGGGGGGGTATTTTGGTTTCATTGTTGTTAGTTTTTCTAGAATGAAAATGCAAACAGTGAGGCAGAAGGTGCAGCGCGCTTCTGGCAGAGATGGGAGTCAAGTGTTCCCAAGGCTGCTGGCTTGGTGATGACCAAACTTAATGTCTGGGTGGTTTTCCTTTTTCTTTCTTCCTTTCTCTCTCTCCCATGAAAACATGCAATAACCCAATGCTTCTTATCTTTGTTTCAGTTTTGGCGAATGATGGAGAAGAAACCTGCGAATGACGGAGAAGAAACCTGCCCTTCAAACACAGGCAAGTGGCCTCTGCTGAAGCCATCGGCGCCTATGCATATGCTCTTTAAGGCACAGGTTGCCTATCTTTTTTCATTAAAGCTACAGAAACTCATAATTTTAACATTGGTGACTTCCCAAAGTTGAATTCTTGGTGTTGGTCAGAGGGTGCTGTCACTATGTGCACGTCATTTACCCTGCAACCCCCAATTTTTTAAAGAGGCAGACGCAAAGTAAGTGGGCAGATTGATCTGCTCACAAAAGCCGTCTCATTTTAGATCATTACAGTATGTAACATCCTTGAGTGAAATGGAGTTACCATCCAAACCTGTAGTTTTCAAGCAATCTCTGAGTTTTGAGGATTGTCATGTTATTATCAGCAGTAGCCAAGATTTGAAGAAGGAGGCAGCAGAGAGTTTCTACGAATATGCAATCCAAGATATTTTTCATCAATGGCATGTTTAAAAGCTGAAGCATCAGAGCTGTATCCTATGAATCTCTCTCTGTATGAGTGGTGGGAAAGCAAGCATGTAGCAAAGAAGGGGAAAAGGTCTGATCATAAAAAATTACAGAGACACCACGCAAGAGGCATAATACAGTAATTTGCAGGTTGGGATGAAAAAACATCAATGCTCAGTTCAGCGTATTGAGCTCTTATGTGTAAGTTATCATTAACAAAATAATTGCACAGCTCAGGTGCTGGTGGCAAGAGATTTCATGTGATAAATATGCCTCCAACATAACTCAATTCTCTTTGCCTAGTGTTTGACTGGGGGCAAATTAGGTTGTTTATGTCTGGGAATGAATTTGGTGAAAAGAGCCTATACCAAAGGGCCTGGAGAGTTGAAAAGGTAGGGTAAGATGAACGTAAATGTTGCATAGCGTAGATTATTCTTGACCCCTTGTAGTAAACCTTTTACTTCGGGATTCAGACATGCAAGAGTCTGATACGCACGCACTAGCACCGGTTCTTTTTGTATGCACCATCTTCACTGACACTACCAGCTCAATTTTCAGTATTGAAAATATGGAGTAATTATCACTTTAAATTTAACCTGTTGGAGCAGGCACAATTCCACAGAGATAATTCTTCAACCATTATCAACACTCGGTACAAAAACTGTCCTCTTCCTCATTTTGAAGCTAGACTGTTAAACATCTTGAACAGCTTTGGAAGAATAATAAAAATGAAAAGATACCAACAAAGCAACCTTATCTCCTTAAATATCAGGGAGGAGTGAATTTCCCCTAGTGCCTTCCACAACAGGCTGTTCTCATGAAGGAGGGACTCTCCTGGCTTACTAAAGAGACAAAAGGGAGGGAAGAGAATGCAGCTATCAAGGAAGCTCTAGCTCCCTACATGCATTTCCCTATCAAGTAATTTGCAGTCTGTGTCTCGATTGGTCTGGGTACCCTTTGGAGAAGTTTTGCGCCAGATACATCAGTTGAGTTTTACTGCGGAGCACCAAAATGCTCTGGTCTTTCCCATATGCCACAGGGAGCCCAAAGTGCATTCCGGGAGCCAAATGCATGACTCGGTTCTTTCTTTCTTACTCCAGTGACCTGAGCTGCACACTGCTTGTGGGGCTGCAAACCCAAACCTGCGATGGACTCGGCAAAAAGCTCTTCTGACCAGTGACAGGGGAAGCACAAGCCAAAGTGGCCCCGCACATCCAGCACGGCTATGCCACAGGTATGACTCCCCAGCACCTGATCTCGTCCTTGGCTGCTTTGGGTGCAGCTGAGAGGTGTGGGTGTCTCTGCTCAGCGCTGGCCTGGCCACCTGCCTCTGTCTTAGGGGGCCCATAAAGGAACCTGAGCATCTCCTATGGGTCTCCTTCTCTGAAGATACTCAAAACCCACCCGGACGCAACCCTGTGCAATGTGCTCTGGGTGATCCTGCTTCAGCCAGAGTTGGACTAGAGGATCTCTAGAGGTCCCTTCCAACTCTGATGGTTCTGTGACAGGCTGCGAGAGTTGGGCTGGTTCTGCCTGGAGAGAAAAGGTTCCAGGGAGACCTTGTAGCCCCTTCCAGTACCTGAAAGGTACAGGAAAGCTAGTGAGGAACTCTTTATCAGAGCATGCAGTGATAGGACAAGGGGTAGCAGAGAGGGTGCAGACTTAGATTAGATATTACAAAGAAATTCTTCACTGTGAGGGCAGTGAGACCTTGGCACGGGTTGCCCAGGGAAGCTGTGGATGCCCCCACCCTGCCAGCGTCCGGGGCCAGGCTGCATGAGGCTTTGAGCAACCTGGTCTGGTAGGAGGTGTCCCTGCCCACGGCAGGACAGTTGTAACTGAATGATCTTTAAAGTCCCTCCCAACCCCCCGCATTCCCTGACTCTCTGGCCGGGCACCACCCGCCGGCACCGCGTTACCCGCGCCGGGCCGCACCCGCCGGGGCTCCGGCTGTCCCAGCGCCGCGGGCCGGGGCTGCCGCTGCCGGAGCCGCTCCCTCCCGCCCTCGCTGTGCCCTCGGTACGCCCGGAGGGGGCCGCTTCCCTCCGGCGGAGCCGCTCAGCTCCCCCCGCGCCGCTCCCCCGGGGCTCGGCGGCGCGTCCCGGCGCTGCCCGCAGCGCGCCTGCCCGGCGGCGGCCACCCGCCGCTTCCAGGAAACCCGCTGCCCCCCCTTCCCCGTCCTCCTTCCCCCCTTCCTTCCTCCCCCCCCCGGCCGCGCCGCGCCGTCTGGGGCCGCCGCCGCCCCGCGGGCTGCGGTGGGGCCGGGAGCAGCCGGGAGCTGGGCTGCGGCCACCCCGGCTGTCCCCGAGGGGGGTCCGCTCCCCAGCCCGGGGGGATGAGGGCGGCACAGACGCTCCGTGTGAGCGGTTCGTGCCCCAGGGAGGGGTGTTAGGGCTGTTGTCCTCGGATAAATAACCCCACCCCGGCTTCGAGGCAGGGGTATGGGCCACGGCGGGGAGGGGGGAGCGGGGCCGGGCGGGCGAGGGCTCGTTCTGCAGCGTTTCTGTAACGTAATTACACGGGATATAAATGAGCGAGGCTTTCCTGTTGAAAAATCGTCACCGTTGTTGCCCCCGAGCCGCGTTGTTCCGGATCGCCTGATCTGTGTGTTGGAAATGTCAAGCCCAGTGTAGGAGCAAAGACTCAAAAAAATCTAATTCTCGGTCTGAAGGAATAATCCTTTTAGAGGGCGTGCGTGTGCGTGTGGCTGGCGTTCTGCGGGGCTGGCAACCTACAGCTCCCACGTGAAAACAGGCTCATAATGCTTCTGTGCTTTATTTCTCCCTTCCACAGGGTCTGTGTATTGTTCTTGACTGGATCCATCGCTAACTCAGGTTGAGCGCAGGGCACACTTAGGACTATGTCTCCCCAAAAGCCATCCGAGGTGCTGGGGCTGTTATCCCTGCCTTCGAGAAAGGGAACTGAGACGTGCCCGAGGTCATCCAAGGAAATCGGCACCTGAATCATTCATTCTGGTCACAGAAATGCTAATTTCATCAACCAACATCTGAGCGGAGCCTTGAATGATATGGCTGTATGGATGATGTAGGTATTTCTGGTGTTGGTCCTACTCCCTTAAGCTCAGTGGTAAATTTCTCTGGCAGCAGAATGAGAGCTAACCAAATATTTTCTTTGGGTTTGGTTCTCTTTCCATTAATGTTGCTTTATGTAGAACCGTTGTAAGCAAGAGAATTAGATGTTTCTTTTTATGAAATTCTTTTATGAAATATTTTTTTGAATTATTGTGGAATTACTCAACAAACATGCTGATTTCTTGTAACAGACTGGGATATCTCGAATGAACGTCATAAACTTCTTTCTGTCCAATCCTTTATTTTTGCGTTCTTTGCAGCAGGAGCAGGAGATAATGGGGCTGGAATGTCCTTCTTGATTGTTCATGTTAGTTCTCTGTGTCAAGCAGCATAAAACTCCAGCTAATCCTGCTATAAATTTAGGTATTCCTAATCCTTTACTATTCCCACTTTTCTTCAGGCCTGAGGCATGTAATCAGTCCCATGCTGAAAAAAAAAAAGAATATTAAAGAAAAAGTTGGGACTGTAAGCAGCTATTTAAAAAAAAAAAAGTACAAGCTACCCAGTATTGCACAAGTTCAGATGGTTTTAATAGCTCTCCCCTCTAACCTGTCTGGCTCTGCAGTCCCTCAGCACAGGAAAAAATTCTATTTGGGAGCATGCAGAGATCTCTCTCGGGGCTGTTTATATGCCCGGTGCTCTTAATACAGTGGTGTAGTGGTGCTTTGTCCCCTCTTATTGTGTGTCCATTAAAGGTTCATATCTCTGCCGTTCCTAAGCACGGTAGGACTGGGCAGCCAGCCCCAGCTAATGCACGGGGCTGGTCAGAGAAGGGAGCTCCCTGTGACGTTTGGAGTTAAGAGTGTGGCGAAACATCTCCTCTTGGGATCTAAACAGAAAAGAGGGCTTCCAAGCGAGAGGGCAGCTGCTGAGAACCGCTGCCTCACAAGCCGGCGCCCAGTTTTAAGATGGGCTGATGCTTGTAAACGTGTGTGTTGTCCCTTCTTCCCTTGCAAAAATAACATTTCTGCCTCCTTCTCCCTTCTTCCTCGCTTTTGTTGAGTTCATTCTTTCCTCTCCTGCTTAGCCCGTGGCTTACATTACTGATGCGTTTAAACAAGTGAGTTCATTCTCCTCTTCTAGGTTATATTTATGTCTTCAGGAGTTATCAGTTTGATGTATGTACACGTTATGAGGTTCTGTGCTTCTTGGCCAGTGTTTTGCTGGGGGAGTCTGTTGCTCTTGCTGTGGCTTGAAAGGGCTTTGAGGGGGACGTAATTTTTTTTTATTATTAAAGAAAAGACAACAAAAGAAAACTATGAATTTTCTCCGGCACAGTGAATTTAGGGATTAGAACTGCTAAACGGCCGCTCTGTTTAACCACGTGCTTCGAATTACCAAAGTGAGCAAGGAAAAATCGGGCTAGGTATTGGTATAACAAGCTGGTGGTCATATCCCTGTTCTGCTGCCCCGTTTGGAGCCAGCTTGGGGAATCACCTGAGAGCACCGCAGGCTGGCCTGGCGTCGCCACCAAAGGATATTTTCTCCCACTGGGAATGCTCCATGAACCATTTTATGTCTTCCTAGGTGATGAGGAAGCTTTAGAGGCAAGCCAGCTGCTGTGAGGAGGCTGCAGCCACCCAGCTCCCAACTTTGGATTTTATAAACACCAAAATAGACAATGGGGGGAACAAAATAGAAATAAACAAACTGGCTGCTTTTGATTAGGAACAGCCCTGCTTCAGTTTTCACGAAAAGCACGCGTGTTTGCTTAACAGTGCAAATAATTACTCATGGGAAAGTGGATTCCTGGACCAGGATCAGATGACAGGACCTTTTACTTGCTCCTGCAGGTCCATTTCTGTTGGGTTCCACCAGCATCTTGCTGGCATTCTATGGGGGGTGAAGCCTGTAGAAACGTGCAGGGATTAGGGAAGTAGTTGCTCTGTCATCAGGCACTTCTGGATCAGGCCCGCTGGGTGAGTTTCCCTGTTGTCTCCAGTCTGCGGGAGGTTGCTCCCTTTTGTGTTTGGGTGCTGCTGAAGATTATGGGGTTCTCTCTCTGTAAATCCGTGAATCAAAATGACCAACCTTCCTGGCTTTCGGGACAGTGAGTTTATGCTTTGATCCTTTGGCTGCACACTGGTTTTCACCCTTGGCAGCAAAGCATCTCTCTTCTTTGCTTAGTGGGTTGTCTGCCGTCAAAACAAATGTCACTGCGATTTCTACCAAGTGTCTACGAGTAAGGCTTGCTTGACTGTGTTCTCAGCTTCTCTATCAACTCCCCATGGACCCCAGTTTGTGCACCTGTAGACATCTGGATGTGCCTTACAGGAATGAACAGTGTGATGTTTGATTGAGAAATGCCTGTGCTGCGAGATACTCAGATGAAGGATATAGCTGTGAGTGGTTCTTGCTGCTCTTATTAGACTCTGTGAACAGAACAGAGAAATAAGTCCTGTGCTGCTTTGCTTTAAATGGGCCAGAGTGTGAGGCACAGATACATATGAAAACTGTTCAGATTGTTTCTTTTTTCTTTTTCCCTGCAGAGAACCTGGCCCTGAGTTTGCTGTCATGCTGGTGTGGAAGAGCAGTTCAACTGGTGTCAGAGGATTTCCACTGACATAAATCAAGTGTAAGCAGGAGTATCGTGGGGCTCTATATTGGACGTGTTCCACTTGCCAGGGTGAACATGTGGACTTCTTTTGAGCAAACAAGCCTCAACAGGCTGCTTCTCCATCCTTGCCCTTATTTTTTTTTCTATTTGCTTATGTTATTTAACTGTGTAAACTTCAGAATTCTATTCCGTAACTGCAAGTGGAGATGACCATTAAAATAAGCCATAACTAAACATTTTAGAGAGACTTTTCCACTTACAACTAATAATCCACTCCAAATTTGCAATAATATGTGGATTTTGCTGTCCACAGGCAGGCAGCTTTGCTGCTATTTTTCATGATTGATAATGAAAATTTTATTAATTATTTTCACAGCATTCTGAAGTGTTGAAAACTTCCTGCAGAAGAAACAAACCCCTATCCTGAAGAACTTTGTGACAAAGGTATGTCTGATAAAGAATATGGAATTAGACTGAGATAGGAGTACATAATGTCAAGCTTACTATTCTTTGAAACAAGTACTCCTAGAAACTTAGATCTTTCTGGAGAGATTTTTCTTTTTTTCTGAGCAAGCAGGTTGTTTTCTCAGCACCCAGGGAGCAGCCTCACAGGATAACCTGAACTGTGCAAGGCCGGAAAGGTTCTGAGCGTGATGGTCACTGATGGCAAACGCACAGCTCACACAGAGTCCTGCGTGCAGATAGCAACGTGTAGAGGATCTTGAAACATCCTCAAGATCAGAATAAAGTATTTACTGCTGGTCCCCTTCTAGATGATTCTGGTTTTTTAAAAATGATGTGTGGAAGCAGCTTCTCTAATACAGATGTATTCACTGTAGGTTTTCCCTCCCCCGCGTCGTTTCTGGGGAACTGGAGAGCTGTGGTCAGTGGCATCGCTGAAGGACACGTGGGCTGACAGACAGTAAGTTTGCTGCAGCAAATAATGCAGTCTTTTCCAACAGAGGCAAAACAAATCACATGTTGTCAGTGGTATTGCAGGTCAAGCATGAAGTTTTGCCAGCTTCCCCAGTCTGAGCAGAAGCAGAAATCCAAGCAGTGAAGGGAGGCAGGAAAGTTGGCTGACTGACTAGCTGCCTGCTCGGAGCTGCCTGTTTAATTTAGTTATCTACCTCTGCCTATTTTTCTGTACTTATTGTGTGTTGTTGTGGGTTTTTTCATATGATCGGTCCCGCAGTTTTCTGTTACGGTGAGTTTCATTCTGTGCCCAGCACCAAAGCTTTCCCCATGACGGTACATATTGGACACTATTTTTAACTTCCCTTCTTATCAATTTCTTGCATAGCAGCACTCTGTTTTACAAGGAAGCAACCTCTTTTAGAGGGGCTGTGCAAATACATCCAGCTTCCTCTTGAGCCTTAATTTGAGACTTTTCTTAGGGGATGAAATCTCATGGCTGTGTTGCTAGATGTAAAAAGTTTTTGAGGTACGACAGGACCAGAAATGCTTCCCTTCATGCACACGTGAGATACCGTGATTAAAAGTGCTCCCGCAGAGAGAAAAATAAAAACAACAGCTCAGGAACCTCCTTGAAGAAAGATATTTATGTCCCAAGTTGTAAAACTAGCCAAGCTCCCCAAAGAAACAGCAGTAACAGAATTTAGCTGTTGGAACCCAAAGACGCATTGTTCTGATTTAATAATTAATGTGGAGTTAATTGAGGCTTTTACTGAGCTGAAACAGGATAAAAGAAACCCGCCAGTCTGGACGCCATGCTTCTCTGCGAGCAAGTTCATTCTGTTCCCCTGTGACCCCCCTCCCCGCTCCCTTTGCCGCACGCCGTTCCCCGTTTCCTTTCTCCCCGAATGGGTCTGGAGTGTGACTGCTTCTGCTGTTCTGTACCCAAAACAAGGAGGCAGGGAAAATGGTCACAGAGGCATCTGGGGATGAGGAAGGAGGCAGCTGCAAGAGAGCCGAGGAACTTTCCTCCTTTCCTCTCCTGGGCCACTGTTTGATGGAGATTTTCTGTATATGCACCAACTTGGGAATTACTGAGCCGTGCGGCAGTCGCAAAGAATGCCTCCGCAAGGCAGCAAAACGGAGACAGACACAGGGAGAAGCTGGCTCCATGTTATCTTTAAGAAAGTAAATAATGACATGGGTTTATGGCTTACAATTTAGTGCTTTAGAACTTGAGTCACACAGAGTGTATCCAGAACAAAATGGCTTTGAACCCCTTGGCATGGCTGCAACGCGAATAAATACTGCTCAGGTTCGTTGGGAAAAATGGCAGCATTTTGGTGTCAGGATTGTTAGTTACTAGAGGATGGAATGATCAGAGAACATTTCAGATTAGACATGACTGCTAGCTTTCAGATCTGGACCATTGGGTCCTTTCCCCTCCAAAGAAGCAGGGTGACATAAAAGGTTGCTAAGATTGCAGAAAAAGCTTTTTCACCACCTCTAAGTCCGCGCATCTATATCTGTAGCCCTGAAAACCACCACCTTCAACCCTGACCAACTCTCCTTTATGTGTGAGTAACCATTTTAGAAAATGAAGTGTATCACACGTGCATTACAAAGCACTGCGTGCGCGTTCAGGAATCCACTGCACTCCCTCCTTCTGCTCCGTGTGAGTTGGAAGGAGTTGGGGAATGCGGACGATGACGGAGTTTGATCGGAGAAGCACAGTGGTAAACTGCTCCTCGTGCACGCACCATGGATGTTGGTTTGGGATCTGGTGGTGCACAGGGCAAACACCTTCTGGTCATGGAATGGGGACTCTCTGGATAAAACTACACAGCCAGTTAATGTTCCATCTAAACCCTACTTTTATGCCCTGAAGAGATTAGTGTCTGTCCTTTGGGCTTTTACTTTAGAGTCTAATAGCTGGAGATTTAATCCCTTGTTCAGAGAAGTAAGTATTGTCCATGTAAATAGGTCTGTTGGAGACAGTGAGGTGAGTTCATGGAGAGAGGGGTAGTCAGTTTTACCAATCCAAACCTCTACACTGTTGTCCAGTGAGTGGTGTAGTATTTAGGACATATAGGAATGGTATAGTATATTATACTTTTTCAATGGTAATCTGTGGCCATATTCAAGTTCAGGTGCTGACTGAGGACGTAGCCCTTCCAGGGTTCCATCTGCACATGGTACCTACATCAATATCAGCCCCTTGCCAGTCATGGGCTGGATGACGTGGTTCTTCCTGGAACCAGTGCTTTGCAGGGTGAGCCTACCTTGGAGCTGGAATCTCAGTCTCTGAACCCCGCAGGCAGTTGCTTCTAGACCACCTGGCAGGGTTTTGGTGAAGGAGTCTGGAGCTGCAGTTTGTCCACTAAATAAAAACATACGTCACGTTTAGGATCACTTCATTTTTAACTGCTAAACACATTAGACGTGGTTTCTGTGGCTTGAAACAGGTGAGGTTTGCAGGGATTTATAATGCATTATTTCTTTACTGCCTATACCAGCTGGCAGCTGGGTCTGAGGGGGATCCTGCAGTGCTCACACACTTATCTCTCAAAGAACATTCCTGGCAGTGGTGCTGGGCTGGTGATGCCAGGCCAGGAAGCAGACATGTGCAGCAGCAGAGCTGTGATTTTTTTTTTTTTTTTTAACTTCCCTTCTTCCCACCTCCTTGTGGGGGAACTCCATCAGCCAGCAAGTGAAAACATTGCAGCACATGGCTGAGGGTGGTAGAGGGGATGCCGGGCACTTGGAGGAAGAGAAAGGACCATGAAGAGCAAAAACTGAACATAAACACTTTGTGAGTCTTATGTAAAGAGAGTATATATGTGCCTGCTGCAAGTCAGCACTTTTGGTACATCCTTGTTTATTAAAAAGAGATACTTTTCTTCATCTGAGTGTATGATGAATGCGGGATTCAAAGCAAAGACAAGCATGCAAAATGAGAATCTGGCTGTGGTCGTTGTTGCCAAAGAAATCAATTTAAGAAAAAACTCTAACATTGCACCTGTGGGATATTATTATTTATGTGCAATCCCATAGTAGCCAGAAGCTCGTATCACGGATTAGAACCATTCCATAATACACTGAACTCTTGCTCCTTTGCGACTCTTAAATTCTTATGATTTTTGTTTCTGTTTCTGGTTTTAGTTTTGACTTTTTTTTTGTTGATGCTGGTTTGGTTTTTGCTATTGTTGCTTCCTCGGGAGATTTATTGATTCTGCATTTGGGCGAGATCTTGGGTTTCAGTTGGTGCTGCTTTATCTTTGTTGGCGTTTAAGACAATAAGCTGGTCTAATTCTGTTCACAGCGCACTAGTTTCTATTGGTATGGAGTTATGCCAATATTGGTAGTTTTGGAAAACCATTTGTAAGTGTGTGCCAAGCCCGGGGAGGGTTTGCCGTTTAGAAACACAGAAATTAAAAGAAAAGAATGGGCCCAGTGATCCTGTTCTCAAACTGCTCGTTGTGTGACCTTAGGCAACTAATTTAATTTCTTTGTGCCACAGTTTATCTATCAAAAAATAGAGATATTTTTTTCTCTTGCAGCAGGGTGGGAAATCTAATAGATGTTGGCAATAAGCTTTTGACCCCGTAAAAGTAACAGGGAAAAGAGAGTATTATTTACAAATTCACGTTTCATTTTTCACGTAATTGTCATTGGTGTGGTGCTATTTGGAATTAAGCTGATGCTGAGTACTTTACTGAAACAGAACCCACAGACTCTTGATCCTGGCACGTGAGAGGTTCTAATGTGACTCAAATTTAGAGTTTCTCTTCCATTTGCTTAGGCAAATTTAGCCTTGTTGGGGATCCAACCTCAAACAGGTGACGTATAGCTTCCACGGCTCACACCTGTTTTCCATAGTACCAGCCCTCTTCTCTGGTGTAGGCACGTGAGGTACAGTCCCGGGGACCACACGGAGTTTGACCAGGTGGCCTTTGAGTGTGTCCTTTGCTTTTCTGAAGGTGATTCTGTGGTTTGGCTTAGTCAGGGTAGAGAAGGGCATCGACAGTGCCCTGCTTTTATACGAAAACTGGTCCATAAACAGAATAAATTGCAGGCCCAACTGGAGCTGTGAAGGCAAGCAGCACTGGAAAATGAGCCTTGTTTAGGGAGATGTATTGAAATGAGCCATGTACTCACACCAATTATCTGTGTGTGTGCTTACCTGTATCCGCACATGCGTGTGTATTAGAAAGGTAGAAATCTAATGGTCATAGAGTAATACAAAGCTCTAGGGAAGAAACGAGCATAAATGACAAGGAAAGTATTTCTTTCCTTAATGGGAAAATGAAAATAAATTAAAAAAAAAAAGAAAACACATATATTCTAGGAAAAGAATGCTGCCAGCTGGACCAGAGGTGCAAATAGGAGACTGGCTCCTCTCAGGACTGTGGTCTGTCATTCCCCTAGAACATGGAATTGAATGAGGAGAGCCTTGTCTGGATGCAGTGTCCTTCTCAAGGTCCTGCAGACCTTATGAAGGGCCCGGAGGGCACATGTGCATCAAAGAGAAATAGGCAGAATCATACTATACAGAAGGGGAGAATTTAATTCAGGCTTTAAACACCCAAATACCCATAATTTATTGATTTTTCTAATTCTTCTGTCCATTAGAAAACTCTTTGCCTCTTTGCAGGAGAGAGAAGACTGAGAACTGAACAGAATGTAGGACGTAAGAGCAAACTGTAACCCAGTGAATTAGTCTTAACTATAGCGAAAACAGCACTTGTGTAAATGAGGCCCCTAAGGGCCGATAACCAAGCAGTAAAATGTTACAGGAGGGAAGTAAGTCAGGGCTATAAACCTGGGAAGTCAGGACTGAGTAGCCAGAATCTGGAGCATAAAACAGACGAGATTAAAGGATGACAGATGAGGGCTGGGAAGGATGCACGAATCCTCACTAGCATAAGGATTCTAATTTCTGTGGCCTCAAGACAGGCTGGTTCCTCCGAGTGCTACCAGGTACCAGAAAATGACTGAGATGCCCACTGAGAACTTGTGAGGAGAGTAGAAGAGTGAGCAATGGATGATAAATAAAATAAGGAAATATAATAAAATCAACATTGAGTGTATTTGATTTAGGAGGACACCAATGAATAGAGAAGGGGAAGACAGCGGCAGGGTGAGAGCTGCTGGTGGATAGGATTGTGCCTTGAGTGAGATATAGTGCGAGCCCTAAATTATCATCATCATTATTTTTTGGCTGGGCTGTGTTGTGACATCAATACCAATTTACACTCTGGGTGAGTAGCACTTACTACCTTCTTGTCTTCATAAATTGTGCATTGTCCTTATTTATTTGCTTCCCTGTCCCCTTCCTCTCTTCGTGCGTTGCCTCCCTCCTCCTTTATAAGCATGATGGGGATGGTGCATCCTTGCTATGGCCTGGATGAGTTTGACATTTAACCCCAGTTTATGGATCCCCAGCTCCACTCTCCTTTCTCATGTGCCAGGTATGGGCATGTTCAACTTCTGTTCTTGCTTGTGATGGTGGGTACAAAAGGAGGCAAGGCTGGCATTAGTCTTGATAGACCTGCGGGCAAGTGATTCTTCTATCACTGTGCAGCTGGTATTTCCATGGTGCTTTGTGTTCCTCAAGTCTAGCCAGGGGTAGACAGGTTGGTTATTCTGAGTCAGTGCCTGGTGATGGATGATGTCACTATCACGAAAAGGACAGAGACTTCAGTGCTACAGAACTACAAATCGAAGCAAACCTGTCCCTAATTGCAGTAGTAACTACAATTCACAATCTCTGATGTCATATTCTGCACCTAGATGAGTGTTCATTACTAGATGCCAGAAATACAAGGTTTCTTCCCGATTCCTTACGATCAGTTCATGCTCTGCTGCTCGCAGCCAACAGGACGTCAAGTTGGGAATTTGCTGTCTTTCTGAGGATCTGCTTTGCTGAAAAGAAAATAGATTTAGATAATATATAAAGAACCTTGGTGCTGGTGCCTGCTTAGAGGAAACGGGCAAAGGAGGGATAAACTGAAGAAAAGAAAAGCCAACGACCTTATTTAGGGTTATAGTAGATTTAATAACCTCTAGTATGATCACTGCTGAGGAATCTACATGCTCATTTCCTTCCTGTACATTTTTTCTTTGGTTTGGGGTTTTGTCCCCACTCTCTCTAGCCTGCTGCCTTCTGCAGGGAGTCGGTATGTAGACATTCTCCTGAGACAGCAGCTGCACGATGGTACCTTAGCTGTAAGGTTGTGCCCTGGCATAATACATCGTGAAACGGTGGGTTAGAATATGCTTAACCCTGTACAGGTGCACAGGGAAGATGGATGCAAGGAACTTTCTTTTTTTCCTGCTGCCTCTGTGCAGGAGGCAGGGAAGAAGCACCATCTCTGAAACTCCTTTCACACGCTGCGTGGTGCTGTGGGAAATCTCATCCAGACTAGAGCGGAGTCTAGCCCCAGGCACAGCGCCCCGGGGAGCAGCTGCCAGGGTTGAGTCCTTCTTCAGCTTCCCTACCCACCCCGCAGAAGCAGAGACTTGCAACTGCAGCTTTTCCTACGGTTGTAATGATGCAAACTAATTGCAAAGAAAGCTGAATCACTTGCCAAAAGGATAGAGCAGTTCCTTCATTTCCATTTTCTGCCTGCACGAAGGTAGGGTAGGAATTACAATCCCCGGGAGCGCTCGCACCCTCTCAGGCTGCAGCTGAACGACGGACGCGTTCGGAACTTCACTGCTCCCTCTGCGGTTGGTTTGACTTGGGGGAAGCAGGAGATGTAGATGTCCCCAGTGCCCCGTGCAGAATAACATGCCTTTCCTTAAACAGTGCTTCAGTAAATATTCTGGGTAAATACTGGGTAAAAACTGCATATTAGATTCCTGGAGGGAATCTTCTGGCATTTGTAGCTGGTCTTGGTGACAAGGGAGTTGCCCTATAGATAAAGACTTGAGAGCAGTGTCGTTTCAGTTCTTATTGATGCCATGGTCTGGGACAAAAAAATGAAAAAATAACTTGACAAGAGGCAAAATAACTTGGCAGACGGTAGATACCCCCCACGCTAGAAAGGCATAAAAATGGCAGCACTAGCTTTCAAGTTTGAATTTCTCAAGAATGAATGTTGAGCACATGAAATACGTGATTAGTTTGCGGTGTTAAAGGACCGCAACCCTTTTTGTTTGTTGCTTGTCTGCATCGAGAACTTTATTGGATTCGTTGTTTTTAATTTTAATTGGTATTACAGAAAAATCACTCGCCCAATTTTATTTCTAAATCTCAATCCACCAACCACTTCGGTACGTGAATGGCCCCATTGTATTCAGTAGCATCAGTAGTTATTAATTCTTAGCTGGATTAAATAATTAGGCCCTGATCCTTCTAAGAGTGTTGCATTATGGGTAACTTTACTCAGGGATTAGCTGACCACAGGTTTGCAGCCTCATCTGGGTGGAGTTGTTTGTAAACAACAAGTGTTTGCTGGACTTGAGGTGTTAATGAATTCAGTGGTGTCCTTCATTTACTTACTAGTAAACATTTCTGTAATGCTGGAAATTTGGGGTATTGAATGAGATAAGGAGTAGATTTATTTGTGCTTATTTCGTCGTACAGTTTTTGTGTGTGAAAGATGCCTCAAACTAAGCAGTAACGGAAGACGTTTAGATTGTATTTGTAATATTGTATAGGCAAGATCTGGTTATTCAACGCACAGAAAAAGCATCTACATTTTAAGTGTAGGGATGTCAGGATGGGGCCCAAACCTGGATGAGTCCTCAGACTTTACTTCCCTTTGGAGCATCAGGCAGGAGTATCTCCTGCAAGAGGCAGGATGACCTCCTTGGAGCAGTGATGTGATCTAGGGGCAAATCTTCCATCCTTCTGCAAGAAGCAAAGCACAACTTCCAGACAAACGATAAATACCCAATAATTTGTGCTTTGAACAGAAATGCCAACAGTCTCTTAGCTCTTTGGCACTGTGGCAAGCCGGTTTGCAGCAGACACCAGTCATCCTTCCTGGTCGTGGATGAATTCAACCTGGATCCGGGCACAGACATCATTGGTCTGTCCATGGTTGGTTCACCCAAAGCGGTTCACGTTGGCTTCTCACGATCCTAGAGACACCGTTACCTTACTCAACGCTCCTGGGTTTATAGGAGATTATAGGACCGTTGCTCAGGCCGTGAGGACAGGTTCATGCCGTGAACACGTCACCTTTTCTGCTCTGGAGGCTGAAGCGTTCTGCTAATCCCCAGGTATAACAGACCGACTTCTCCCTCCTGCCCTCGTCGTGACCCCGACCTGATCTGGAGGAGCCACTCCTCCTGAAGGTCAGAGATAATTCATGTGGTGTCGTGCTGTGTCATTCACGATGAGTGACTGAATTGGGATGATGAATGGGGAAGGGTCAGTTTGAGCGCTAACCCTAGGAACGAATTTGTGGGGCCTCCACTGTCATTGTATTTAAGGTCTGCACAGAGCCCTCCAGGCTTTCTGCCTCAGGAATGAACAGCTTGTCCCTGAGAGCTTGGCTTTTTCCTCAGGGTTTTTTTACCTCCTGACTCCAGAAAGAGGAGAGTGAGAAGCATTTCCAATTTCGTAAAAATTATGAGCACAAAGGTAAGTCCATCTAATTGATAAGAAGCCCTAAATCCTGGTTTTCAAGGGCTTATAATGTGGCACTGAAAATTGCTGAAACCTGGCATTCAAAACTCATCAACTCTTTTCTTCTCATCTCTCTTCTGTTTTCTTACATCACCTTGGACCTCTTCTGCTTTGCACTCTCCGCTCCCTCCCCAAGTAATTCTCTGCAGAGTTTCTCAGTGAGTGCTTGCTCATGAGGGCTCTGGGCTCTGCCATTTTTCTCCCAGTGAAAGCTGCATCCCAGCATCTTTCTGGAATTTAGAAAAGAAAACAGTTTCTCAGGATTTTCTTGCCTGAAACAAAGAACAAACCATGCCAAGGCTTGAACAGGTATTTCTGCAGTGCTGTGTTCTTGTGCCTATGACCTACCTGTTAGTTAAAATCATGCTTGCTGAGAGCCCACAAAGACATCTTTGAGACAATTCATTTCCATTTTACATCAGAAATGAACCTTGTTTACTTAACGGGTTTGAGATTTTTGACTATTCTATTGTAACTGAAGCCGTAGAGCTTCTCTCAGCCACGCTAAGATAAAACACGTGAGGGTATAACTGCATCCCTTAGGGGTTGTACTGATAAAACATTTTGGTTAAAATCACATTATTTCCTCTCTCCCCAATATGATTTGATATGCTAAAACACCTTTGGAGGTGTTTTAATCTCTGAATTAAATTGATGAACCTAGTTGCCACCTTCTGGTTTTCAGCGTTTCCCAGTAGTGCTGGCCAGGAAGAAGGTTGGGTTCGCAATGTGCAGAAGCCTGAGTTTTGGGGGATACTTTGCTGCTGTGTTAGGGCCACTTCCAGGTAAGTTGTGGGATGGACTGAGGAGCAGAATCCTGCTCAGTTGATGTAGTGCTGTTTCCCAGTCTTCCTCAGCTTCTTGCCCCGGGAGCAGGCCAACAGCGCGCTATCGGTGCCAAGAGGAGTCTCTGCTCGATGCGATGAATTGGCCCTTGGTGCGGAGCAGATGAATTTCATTATGAGGTGTGAAATTTTTCACCCCTCTTGAAGTCCACGCGAGTTTTGCCAGCGTGAGATCTGCGTGGTCGGGACTCTTGCTCCCTCCTGGCTTCTGCTTGCGCAGCAGTACGGCTAAAATTATCCGCGCTCACCTCCTTGGCATTTTTCATTCACCTGTTTTTGGCGTCATGTCCCTGGCCAACAGGTTCTTATGCTGGGATGAGCTCAGGTAAAATTATCTCAGATTCTGCTGGAAAGTTTGCCCGCCTCAGGTCTGCAGGCATGAAGACAAAGCCCCTTTCTCATGTTTCCGTAATTCTGAAATGACTTAAATTTTAATAATAAAATATTGCGTGTATTTACTCTACAGTATGGATTAGGCTTCCGTTAGCTGCTCAGGGGAAGCAAACATAATTTGTTTGCAAACATAAACAGCAGATACTTTTGTTATTTGAAAATTAGCTACTCCGTATCTGAACTAACTCTTTTTTTGGTGGTTGTTGGCATGGAAACAAGTGCAGCCTGCAAGTCCTTCTCCAGACACCTTTGTAACTCCCAGAGCAGTCAGTGGGAACCTGTGGAAAGGCTCTGCGGCTCCAAAAACCAGGTGTCAAATACCTCACTTGTATCCTTGAAAAGTATCTCGTTTTGAAAATCAGCTTTGCTCTGAAGAGAGTCTTTCTTCAAGTAGTGACTTGGAAGTTTGAAGTCTGGACAACTCAGAGGTTAAATATTTCAGACATAACAGCTCCTTCCACACCATCTGGTTCCTACGTGTTGCGTAACAACGGGATGAAACGCCTTCCTGCGGCCAAGTGGACACAACTCCACGTGAATGGGTGTCATACCCCTCGGTGCTAGAGCTGAATGTTGCTTGTGACATACTACTTCTTTCCCCAATCCTTGTAGTATCAAGTAGAAAGGGACTTTGGTAACTGTGCAAAGTTTTGTCCCATTTTTGGATTCGGTGTTTGGCTGAGAGAGGGAAAAAAAATCTTCCTCTCAATAAATGACTTGATGATATGAGGCAAAACACCATCACTTCGTGGTGCAAAAGTGATGGCATTTCACTGAAATGTCATGGCTTGAGATACAATCTGTCTTTCCCATCCCAAAGTGATTCCTAGGAAGGCAAAATTGAAAGTGGGACCGTGATGATAAATGAGGGAAATTTTTAACTGTCTTGTTGAAATGCAAAAAAACCTTTTCTCTTCTATAGGAAATATTTTTTTTTAACTGTTTGAAAATGAAGCCAGGGGGAGGGCATCTTCAAAACCTGTCAGGTCGGACAAGGTGGTGATTAAAACACGCTCCCAGTCCTAATGTAGTTTCTAAACTAGCTGGCTTTTGTGGGATTGCGTCAGATCTTCTGATTAAGGGAAATGCTGACAGAAGGGAAAAAGGAACGTGCATAGGGCAAACGACTTCCTTCATCTTCCTTACTTTCCCAGGAAACAAATGCATCTCTGTGCGAGGGAACAAAAGAATAAGATGCTTGCCCCAGCTTCACTGCTTGTGTGGAGACCCGTCTCTCTTAACAACGATCCATCGTGCTGGAGGAGGAGAATCATGAGCAGAGGACACCAGGAGTTTGAGCCTTGTGTCACTGCATTTTATCTGATGCTGTGAAGCTTCTGGTGGGTGGCAGTGAGGACTGAGATGAAGGAATGGATGTAACTTACAGCTGAGGGTAGGGTAAACAGGGGAAAAACTGACTCTTGAAACTGTATGCCTAGTGCCAAAGCCTGTCTCCATGAAAGGTCTTGCTGGGCGTGGAGAATCTTCTGGCTTGAAGGGAATGTGGCTCTGATCGTGACTTCATCCTTTTGCCACCACACCAGTGCTTGGAGACTTTCCTACTCAGCTGGAGCTTGGGATTTGATAACTTAGAAGACTTTTCCTATGTCTAACACCTGCCTAAAAGCCTTTGGCGGGGCTCGGTACAGCCGCCTCCGCGCTCGGCGGCCGCCGAGCGCGGAGGCGGCTGTACCGAGCCCCGCCAAGCCGTTCTGTGCCCCGTGGCTGCGAATGGAGGAGATAGGAGCAGAGAGCAGGAAAACCCTCTCCTAAACCCCGTTGCCCTCCCCTAGTTCCCGTGCCGTCTGCGCGAGAAACCGTTCCCCGAGATGGCACTAGGGTTAGGGTAAAACCGTTAGCTGTTTTGGTTTCGTAGGGGAGATAATCAGGTTGCTCGCAAAGTCCATCTGATGTAGAACCATGCGTGTGCAACATCATGAAGTTTGCTGAGAGGGTTGTCAGTGACCTGCCCAGGGAGGGGTTCGAGTCACCATCCCTGGAGGCGTTTAAGAAACGGGGGGATGTTGTGCTGAGGGACGTGGTTTGGTGGTGTTGATCGGGCTGGGACAAAGGTTGGGCTCAATGACCTTGAAAGTCTCTTCCAACTGGAACCATTCTACGATTCTATAGTTTTCTTTCCCTGTTGGTTCCTCCGCAGTACCAAATAGGCACCTCAAAATATTACACATCTCTGGCACATATTTTGGATACGTTTTTGTTTCTTAAAACAAACAAGGTGTGTAGTCACCGTGCAGATTAAGAGAGAGCCTTTTATGGGGGGTTTACAGGTCTGTAGGAAGGGCGTGGATGTCAGGTATTTGGTTGGAAGGTTTCATTTTCATGCTTTATTTGGCCTATTGCGAGATCGATTAAAAACCGAGCTGTGCAAATTTTTGCGTATTCATGCAACAGTCCACACTCCACGTATATTATTCTGGAGTGTTGAGAATGTTAAAAGTGCTGTGGATCCCAAGGAGGAGAATTAAAGAAGTTTCTATTTCCTACTGTTGCGTTGTAATGCCAAGGGATTAGGGACATCGCTTGATATCAGAAACTCCTGTCTATGGCCTCATTTAACCTTTTAGGCATAAATGTGAAGGTTTTGTTGACAATAGAGCGTAGCTTCCAGAAGAACTGGGACTAGAGGTATGCTGGGTTTGAACATAAAGCTTGCGTGAGCTTTGACTATTAAAGTAAGGGGGAGAGAGAGATTTGGGATTAATGAAACGTGGAATCAGGAGGGGGGACAGAAGTATGAGACGCTTTTTTAATAAGTGCTGTGGATGCTTATGATGTCAGTCAATAAGGTCGTGCCAGGTGCCTAAATTTAGGCATGCAAGTTTGAAAAACACCTCCTTCCTGGCTTCTTGACAAGGTCAGAACAGCTCAGTGACAGATCTGGAATCAGAACCCGGGAGTTCTAACCCCTCAGCCTCTTGCCTCAGGCAGGAGGGAATGGAACTGCGGAGCTATAACTTAAGGAAAAAGTACCCTAATGAAGATCGTGCAGGAGCCAACTCAGATGCCTGGAAGGGAGAAGCACAGAGCTAGAACTGAAAAGATGAAGGACCTCATTGAACCTGAAGTGCCTCATTAAGTGCAGTGCAGCTTGTGCGTGCAGAGTGGCAGATTTTCCAGGAGATCTGTGCAAAGCTGAGACTGGGAAGGGTGGGAGAAACGGGAAACGGTTCCCTTTCTAGAGATACTGAGGTCAAGTATCATTATCTATACGGAAGAGAATTTAATTGTTTTATACTTAGTAGGTGGTAAATAACACTCATGGTCCATTTATCCATTTTAGAACAGTCGGGTCATGTGGAGCTGCTGATGTGTAAGGAAACAGGATTGTCTCTTGTTCCTGTCTCTTGATCTGAAATGCCAAATGCTTCTTCTGTGCCTTTGTTTTCCCCAGAAGAATTGAGGGTAATAAGTTGACTTCTCTGAATCTTTGTGCATGGAATTGTCAGGAAACAAATATCCATCGGGCTGAACGCTGTGAAGTAAAAACAAACATAGAACAGGTATTAGAAATCGATTTGGAATTTCAACTACGTATTGAAATATTCAAGAATATTGAATATCAATGTGGTTTTATGAGGTTCTTAGTATTTTAAGGCACTGCTTCTAAAACATGGGGAGGGTTTTGACGTTGCTGCCATGCACATCAGAAACCAGACTAATATTTGCCCATGTTTGGTGCTTCCCTGTCTCTCCGCACTAGTAATGGAAAACTGAGAAAGGACCATTTGCCAAGTGTTTCATGAATTTCAGATGATAGCTGCTATTGCTGTGCAAAGAGGCATCACGAATTTAATCAATGGCATGCTGGCTATGCGGAAAAAAAATAAAAAGAGGAGGAAAGGATCTGGAGAAGGACATCTGCTTGAAGTGCTGATCCCTTAGGAAGAGAGTGACCGAGGAACTCCTGCCAGTGTTGCTAGTATAGTGTTGAAATTGCAAGATGTGAAAATAGGAAGCGAATCGCTTCTTTTAAAGGGTCTCAGCCACGCGTGCTGCTTAATTTATCTTCCTGGCTGGTCCTACATTGACAGCATTTAGCCTTGTAGGGACTGTTTCTCTGTTATTATGCAGATTAAGCTGGCAAGGTTTGACCGAATGATGCAGACTGGATTTCCAGGGACTTGTCTGAGGGTGGTTTGCAACCAGACGGCTCAGCCGAAGAGCTGTTAGCCTGCTCCTACCCTTTCACTGGATACTAAAGTCCAGTTACGTGTTGACTGTCAAGTAATTTCTTGAGGTATCTGTCTGCTGCATTTAAACCCACAGAAACTGTGCAATCATGGGAAGGGCGAAGATGTGCTGGTCGGAGCACTTGGGAACTGTCCTCTAATGCACCAGTGTTGTAAGATTGGCTGGGGGCCTGGTGAAGGTGGTGGTCTTAGGCCTGGCTTAAGGTGTTCCTTAAGCGTTTTTTCAGTATTTGTCTCTCCAAGGATAGAAAGTTGCCTGTCTGACGGACTTAAAAGAAATTTCCCAGGATTTTGTGTCCTCAGATTCTGAAGAGAGAGTTGTCTTTTCTTCTAAATGCAATGAATCAGAAAGCCCTGATTTCAGGTACCCTCCCCGTCAATCTGGGTTTGAACCTGGTGGCTCCATTTCATCCTTGGTTCTGGGTCTTTCTGCAGCCAAGTAACCTTCTGCTCACTCATTTTTTAATATTTTTTTTCAGTATCTGCTTCCAGTCATGATCTCAGTCCTTGATTTCGAAAGGAACTAGATGCTTGGTTTTTTTAGTCTGGTCTGCAGCTTTAAACTAGAGGGTGCAAACTGGGTGTGAGCTAGGAAAAAATCAGAGTAGCAATGGCAAACAGCACAGGATGTGTGAATCTGGCAGTGAGAGAAACAGGGAAAAACTTGGAATTTGTGTCCAGTAAGTGAGAGCACGTACTCAGGGCAAAATGAATGATTGCTTTTGCTAATGTAAAGATTCTGTTTTCTGTCCATTAGTGTAATTTTGTGAGGGACTGGAGAGGTTGCTACTGTGATCTATAAATCTTTTTTTTTATGAAGGAATTCCGTGATGCTGGTCTTTGAACTTTTTCAAGGACAGAGCTAGTAAGTTGTAAAGCGTGCAACTGTCCCGTTCGCGTTATTTTTTGTTGTTTTAAATATGCTTATTACAGCTGCGGTGTGAGTGCAACTCCTGTGTTAACATTCTCAACACCCTTTTGCTGGGTGGGGCTGAGCGGGGAGTTCTCTAACACAGGCACTCGGTGAGATAGCGGTAGGCGGGCTGGGGTTTTGTGTGTGAGCAATCCTTCAGTTTGATAGCAGCAATCCGGGGGACGTTCTGTAGCACGTGGGCTTCCTAAACTACCGCGGGGTGGGCACTTGATGAGGATGGTGTGCTTCTCTGCAGCTCTGTTACATGCTGGTGGCTCATGAGGTTTTAGCTGTGCTTGCGGGCGGAAAGGCTGCTCTTCGGTTCCGACAGAAATTAGCTCGGTGAAACTGAGCCCTAGTGACCCTTCTCCAGCAGATCATAAGGATTCAGGGTGGACATTTAGAATGTAGCACGAACCATGGAAGTGTTGGATGTTACCCTGTAGACCTAAGTATCGTTTTGAAATGATCAGTGACTCACGAATGCAGCATAATCACCGGAGACGTGCCCAGCACGGAGCCATCAATCACTCTTGAACTGACAGGACGCCCGTATGTGTGTGCTCTGCCTGTCCAAGAGCCCTGTTATAAATCCTCTTGGAATGGAGGAACATGTGCTCCTCGTAACATAGATACATACGCAGGGGTGCCCTGAGCACGTCGCATCATTCTGCTATTGATAAGCAACATCAGGCCTCCGTAGGGCTGCTTGTGCTTAGCCATGCTGGCAGGAGAAAGCGTTCGGTAAAGCTGAATAAAATGCCCTGTGACCTCCAACCTGTGGCTCCCCTGGAGCTTGCTGCACGTGTGCCTTTTGGAACAGACATCTCCATGTCATTCTTGGCCTCCCACAGCGTGGCTTATGCAGCAGGTGTTTGGCATTTCAGGAAGCTGGGAGGGAGAGTGGTGGGCTTTGGAGTGACTAGAGTGTGTAAGGAGAGAGAGAGCGTGGATCCAAAGGCTGCTGTGAATGGGTGCTGCATAGAAAAGCATTCTCAACTGGTGGGTCGTTATCTTGCAGTGAGGAAAGGCAAAACTATTCCTGCATCTCCTGAGTTCACTTATCTCTAGAAGCTTATGGTTTGCACAGCCCTTGGCAAGTGTGCTCGCAGATGCCAGACATGCTCTGCTGCCTGAATCTGTCAGTACTTCTTTTGAAGTTAAGCAGATGTTGGTGCAAACGTTCCTGAGACACAATCGAAAGAGATGTTGAATGGAGAAGGCCATGAGGCCGACATATGGAAAGGTCCGTTTTGGTGTGGTTTGTATGCGAACTGCTGCGTTTAACAAAATAATTAGCATCACTAAAGAGCATTTCAGCGCTGTGCGTCAAGAGAAGCAAGAAGGATGTTTCTGGTAGCTTTTAAATGAGTTTTAATCCTTAGTGTACTTCCCCCACTGAACTTCGAATACTTTGGAAACGTAAAACATCCGTTTTACAGAGGAGCACTGAGGGGTTCTTGCCATTCACCTCATTAAGGCTATGGGAAGAGAAAGCCCAAGCATTTCCTCAGCTCCATCTAAGACACAAACATCTTAACTTGCAGCTGGAGATACAGCCATCTTGTGTGCCGCCCGATCCTGTGCCAGTACTTTCCTGCCACTCTTTCGAGGATGGTGTGAATCCCAGTCTCCTTTTATCCTCGCGCCGAGACGCATGCGTGCCGCTTCCCCGCTACTGTTCCAAACAGATATCTGATAGGAGCTGGCAGGAATGGTGGAAGCCTGTCATTTCGTTACTCGGCGAGTGTTGTCAAAGAGCAGCGCTTTCATTAGCAACGTCGCTGGCAAAAGGCAGAGTTACCTGCCTGTGTCCACAGACAGCGGCAGACGCAACGCACACGCCTGCCAGCACTCGGGTGGGGAGGGAGGAAGATTGGGGGAGAGGGAATGCAGAAGTGGGTTTGTGTAATTAAAGATGGAATAGCCATCTTTGCTGCCTTTCCCGTGCGGCAGAAAATAAGACCGAGACTGAGGGGTTGGCTTCTGGCGATCTAGCTGTGGCAGCATGAAAAATGAGGAGGAGTGCGATAAGAAACTAATAATTTGTGTTCCAAGCACAGACTCACACCAGTGTGGAGGGAAATTTGTGCCAATAACTCCTACTAACTCAGAAAGGCACGCAATCTTTTATTGCACAAATTATTAACGACCAGAAAATAAATGACTCTGTAATCAGATTGGTGCTGCCGGCGCTTTTTGTTTCTTCTTTTATTTGTATAAATTCTGAAGCCAGTCCGCCCCTGAAACTGAGGCAATGGGAACTTTTACTGGCCCAGTGCCCTGCCTGACAACAGAACAGATTAAACAACAGTGAAACAGGAACGTCCTGGTATCTCATTGCCCATCAGACATGGGATTACTCAACAAACATTTTCTGGCCCCTTCAGCAGTTACGGCTCTGAAGGTACACGGGGATCTCTGATCTGGGACTCCGTTGCAGAGCGATTGGAACAGTCGAACGGCAGCACAGTGAACCCTTTATTTATGAAAATGTACAGAAAAATAACAGCTCCCCGTCATCTCCTCTTGGCCCTGTCCCTTTTCAGTCTCCTTTTCTTCACATCATTCCTTTGTCCTTAGGGCTACTGCTGCTGCTGCATTCCGTAGGCTTCTGCTCTAGTTCTTTCACCATTTGTGCTTAGTATTTGGAAGTGATGGGCACCTACAGCAATTACTGAAGAATACTAGAATGGTGGATTCTTAGCCCTTCTTAAGCCAGGCTAAGGTGAATTTTGGCCTTGTGCTTGCATGGGGAAAGGAGCGCAAGGAGGAGGTTGGTTTATTTAGACACAGTCCACATGGAAACAAATTTTTCCCTACCACCAAATGATTACATCCTGTGATCTTTCTTGAATCAAAATCTTTATGACAATGATGAAGAAAACGAGCATTGATGAAGAATGAAACATCTTAAAATCATAGAATTATAGAATTGTTATCAGCTGGAAGAGACCTAGAAGATCGAGTCTAGGAAAAAAAAGGAAAGGTGATGACTTTTGTATTTGCTGCCAGTTCCTTTCTGTTTACACAGTGCTTTGTGTCGTCTGGAGGGTGTCAGCATTCTTCTGTTAAGGCAGAGTTGTTAGGAGGTCGGGTGTGATGCCAAAGCAAGATGGGGAATTTGATTTGGGCTTAAGCTAGTAGTTATTTGCCGGGAGACCCAGGGTGAACTAGAATGGTAGAAGCAAACAGCTGTGAGCCCACAGGTAACTTTGGATCAAGATCTGAGCTTCGCTTTAAAGTTACCTTGATAACTTAACTGAACCTAAACCTCAGTCTGGGTTCCATCCCTGGGAGATATTTGAATTCGAACCTAAAGCTGGCGAGACTTGCTGCTGCGGGCCGGAGCAGCGCTGTTCTGAAGCCCAAGCCAGGATGTCCACAACTTACCCAGGTTTGCTCTGGTTTAGATGAGCTTCACAAGCCTGTGTGACCTGGCTGAAAGTCATTTAAGCTCTGTGTTTAAGGCTCGTGGGGTGGTTTCTTCAGTAAACAGGGTTCCCTGAAGGCGAGGGACTTACTCTGTAGGCGACTAGAAGCTGCTGGTCCGCGTTTAGTCCGTACGTTTTTCTGTTGTTGAGAGAGACTCGTGTACGCAGCTCAGAGACTTCTCCCCTCTCATTCCCACTCCCCACTTTGATTACGCGAACCACAGGATAAGGAAGAAAAATGTTTCCGTTGTTAATTCATCTGTCCAATTCGTTATCTATGGCGCTGTCTCCCTGATGGCTTCATCTGAGTAGGGAGGAGGGGAAGAGTTGCTTTCTCTCTCTCTCTCTCTTTTTATGGTGAGGGGGTGTTGGTGAAGGCGACTGCAGCCCGGCTGCAATAATGAATAATGTGCAGATTGTTCCTGGGGACTGCAAGTGTTTTATTAACGCCGGTTTTCTTAGACCGAATGCCCAATCACCGCAGAACCATGAAACTCAAATTGCCTTGCAGCTCTCTCATGAACATACTTTTAATCTCATTGACCTGTCGTTATACTACAACACATAAATTCAGATTTGGAGATCTTACGTCCAGTCGTAAATTGGGCTGGCAGACTTCCGATCAACAGAATAAAACTGTCTCCTGTGAGGTGGGTTTTTTTATTCGCCAGTGTTGTTCTAGCAGACAGAGTGGAGGTACAGTCGGCTTTTCTTAATAAACTATTCTTTAAAAAAGGGAGGGAAATAAGAAACACAGCGTGGAATTCACAGGAGAGAGAGGAGAGAAAATAAGGTGACATTTAAGTGACGTTAACACTGGACATAGAGTGTTGAAAACTGTGAATTAAGGGGTGTTAGCTTCTGCTAACATCATGGAGAAATGATAGAAAAATAGAAGTTTGTGCAGTGGCAGTCAGGCACACGGTTGTGGCCGTAATTCTGTGCGTTCTGGGGGTGGGCACACGTGTAATAACTTCACGGAATTCCCTCCTCTTATGTCTTTTTCTCCTTTTACTTAGGTGAACAACCCAGAGGAAATCTAATTTTTATTTTCCTCTTGTTTCGCGGTGTTCTGTTTGGATTCAGCAGTGAGTGGGGAATTTGCGGGGAAGGGGGAGACACTGCTACGCTGCTCTCGGGTGTGGGTACTCGTGCAGAAGGGTTTCCCTGCGTGAAGGAGGATTAAAACCTGTAAATCCTGCTAAGTGCTGAGCACGTTAAGCGTGGTGCAGTGGTCCCATCTGTGAGCACCGTCATTGCATACGGACGGTTCCTATTGTCGTCTGTGTCGTCATAAATGCCGGTGGAACAGGTCAGATAATTTTTTGTGGATGCACGTTTCCTCTTTACAGGTCGTTGTAGAAGGAAGCCTTGTGACTGCTAGCAGTATTTTTACTGTTTCATGTGGCGCTGCCTCCTCAAATGGAGCACACAACGTTAATATACATAAGTCACCTTTTTAACACTCCTCAGTTGTAGGTGTTAGATTGGATAATGCACATGAAAGAAAAGAAAAAGAAGTATTTCATACTGTCGCAGTGTTTCAAACCAATATTTTCTCTTTATCTCCAAAAGGGTTCTAACAGAGAGCAGTGCAGGATTCCTCAAACGCAGCTACCTCCAACGTACGTTGCATCCTACCTGCTATGACCGGCTCCACGGTGAGAAGGGTAAGTCAGTAACACCATCGTTATGTGTGGCTCTGCCAACCCGTGTTGGAGCTAAGCAGGCCGTCTAGAAGTAAAGTGCATCCTTTCCTCCGTGTGACTTCACCTGGGGACACGTTGTTGCTAAAAGGAATTCTCCCCTAAAGACAAAGAGCGGCTGAAGTTCTGTATTCCTCAAGATGTGGAGACTTTTTCGCAACCTTTCTAGGGGAGTCTGTGGTTGAAGTGGCTCTTTTAAAGAGCATCATGGGCGTTTCAGTGTCTTTGGAGTGTTAGGGGGTGAGAGCAGCACTAGAACATGAAGAGTTATTGCATTAATGTTCATCAGGTGTGTGTACCTCACTTGAACTGCACACCGGGCAGGCAGGCAGCGCCCTCCATTTGGCCCCTGTGGTGGTTCTTTCGCTCTCAGACAGGCAGAGCAGGACAGAAAATCTGGTTTTGGACAAAGGTGCAGCTTCTGGCACCTGCTTTCTTTCAAGTTGCTGTCCTGCGACGTTGCAGCTGGCGCTGACTCTGGCTTTGTTCCGCTCAGCGCTCCAGCCTCGTACCTGTAGGAATTTAGCAGCAGTCACTTGAGGAAACAAAGCACTTTGGACTTCATCCCCCAGGGTTTTCTGTCCTTACAGTAATTTTTTGAAGGCCTCCGTTTTCACAGCACTGGGATAGATGGACCCCTAAAACATACAGCCAATTACACAGCAGAATTTATTAGACGTTATACCGGTAACGCGTTTACGTGCTGCGGGAGAAAGAGCGAGCTCTGGAAGGAAACCTATAGCAACTGAAAATATAAGTGTGAGAAGTCCTCATAAATATACCTGACTTTGCCATCTCCTTTAATTTAATGCAAGCGGTGAAACACGGGCACAGAGCACGTTGGTGACGGGGTGCAGCCGCGTTCAGGGACGGGAAGGAAAAGTAAGTGAGGGCACCTGGCTGAGGGGGCTGAGCTGCAGAGCGGAGCCAGGAGGGTTAAAGCTGCGTGGTTGATTTAAAGCGAGCCCTTCGCAGCAAGGAAAGGGAACTCTACAATCGGTTATTAATGTTTCCCGTTTTATCTTCTCATCTTCGTGGGTTTAATTGTAAATTATCCAGCGTGTTGTACTTCTCCGCTGTGTTCTCTTCTCCCATCACAGACAGGCGGTAGAGGAGAACATGCTGATGTGAACGGGGAAAGAGGAGGCCCAGGAAAGGCCTGTCCCCTCCGAGGTTTGCCTCAGGGTTGTGCAGCTATGAATTGTGAAGCTCTCTGGGCCTTATGCTGTGATTCACTCAGCTTCTGAGGCCTTCTTCCCTCAAAATGATGTGCCAGAATTTGGCTTCTCTGAGCAGCGGTGCTTGGTTTCCCTCCAGATATGTGTGGCCCAGAGGGCCCATGTCTGAGACGCCAGGATGAGGTACTGTGTTAATTCAATCCTCCCGTAAATAGCTTCCTCATTTTCTCCCCCTTCTACGTATTCAAGCATTTTTCCTTTCCCAGCTCTGTTTCGCCTTTGGTAATCTCCCCGGCATGTACTCCATCAGCACTCCTGTGGGGCTTCTGTGTGTAGGAAATAAAGCCTGTAGTTCAGCACTATCCATCTAATATCTTCTGACTGCCTTTAATCATAGCATTTTCCATTTAATTGGGAAGGCAGGCACACTTTGCATATTAATACAGCACAGCCTGCACCTCCTAAGCATTAAAATCATACACGGCTGGGATGTGTTGCGCAGCGGCTCTGAACCTGCTGGGTGTCCTTTAGCATCTCTGTGAACGGGTGTTTTCAGCAGGGCTGGTTTTTGCCCTCCTGATGCAATCCAATTAAACAACAACAACAAATTTTTCTCCCTTAAAATAAAAAAAGAAAAAGATTTGTGTAGATTCTCTCCATTTAAATAATTGCTCTGCAGACAGTGCTGCCGTGCCTCTGTCTGTCGTGTCCATTGTCTTTCTTAGATCATAACGCTGCTGGTCCCATTGTCTAGGCAGGACAGCCAAAGGGGAGAATATCATCTTCCCTTCACAACTGCTGGTTGTGTAGCGTATTCCACTTCTGTGATCCATCTACCCATGAAAGACCCAGTCTTTCTTTTCTTGGCTTCATACCGCCACCCAGGAGTTCATTTGTGTGAAACCAATAGTTTTGTCTTAATGTCATTGTGGTTTTCGTGACTCTCCCCTTCATCACAACTTGCCCTGGGACAGACGTATTGGTTTTGATTTGGAAAAGGTCTCGGTAGGTCTTTTACGTCGAAAAAGCTTTTCAAGAGCTTACGTGTATGCACCTTGCTACGTGTAAGACACAATGGGCAGTTGTTGCTGTGATTTACTGTCACCGTTAGTTGATTGTGTGTCCAGAAAGACACCAAATGTGCAGCTCTGTTACAAAGAGGAGATGTATGCTGTAGACACAAGATAGGTCCCACTTGCAATTTTCACATCCTCTTGAGTCTCCCATTCTCCAAAGTTTCTGGTATATGTTGTTCAGGTTCCTGTTCGAAGTCAGTAGAGGAAGAAAACTGATGAGCTGAGTCTGTACTAATGTTTTAACGTGTCCATTATTCAGAAGAACGCAGATCTAGCGTCCTGGCGTCTTTGAGAACAGTTGCCCCTGGTTTTGGATGGTGCGCTCCAATAAAAAAGGAGCACGCGTTGGACATTAATGTGCCGGCTAGCCATGGCCGGGATTTTGTCTTCCTTCCTAGGCACACTGGCCGTGGTGCTGGGTCTGTGTAAGTTGGATAAGCCTCCCGTTCCTGCTTCTTCATAATGCCTGTTGAAACATTCAGGAAGCACCTGGATTACTCAGCACCAAAGTGGCTTCCACTTCTCCAGGAAGAAAACTGGAGTGTTCAAGCACTGTTGTAAAACTTGTTAGCTTCCCGTGCACCGGCTCCACAAAAGCACTTCACGACAGCCCCTGTGGGATGGTGCTCTGAATCGGGGATCGTAGGGTACAACGTAACCCTTGTTCTGTGCTGGTCATTGTGACCCCTGATCCAGAGGGCACTGTCTGTGGCTTTGCCTCTTAGCTTGAGCTCAGGGCTGTGGCTGTGAGAAAGGAAGGGGTAAATCTGTTCTGGAGGCCACACACACACCCCCTGGGTGTGCACTGAACCGTGTTTTTGTACGGAACTTCCAAGCTTGACAGGGTGAAGCAGATGACACCAGGAGTACATAGATTGGCTTGGATTATAGATGGTAACCACTGCCAAGGCAGCGTAATATTTTAGTTTTCGGGAATATCACAGTATTCAAACTTTTTTTTTTTGATCCTGGTTATCAATAGGCTCGACAGTTTGGTGAACTTTGTCTTGTTTGAGAGGTTATCAGCAACCCTAAATGCTTACGTCTGCTCTTTGTGTTTCTGCCGTTCTTCAGCTCCCCCAGGAAGTTTTTGAGTACAGCTATGCCTGGGACCTTCTGGATCATGATCCCTTGTGAGCTGGTATAATCTGGGAACTGTGACTCCTCTGGGCTGCGGTGTGTAATTCAGCCCGAGGGGAACGTGTCAGGATGCAGCAGAGGCACACGGTTTAATTATAGGGGAAGTACAGATATGGTGCAGAAGAAATCATAGCTCTTAGGAAGTTGATAACATGGTAGTGAAGGGGATTTTGATGATCCAAAATGAGCCTCTTGTATACCAAACCTCTTGGACTCTCCTGATCTCTCCACCATTCCTCTGTGGACAAAAAAGCCCTCAATTTTCCACGCACACCTGTTCTTTCATGTCGGTGTTGGGTCTTGATCATTGTGACCTCTTTGGTTCTAATGCTTGCTCACATATATACAGAGACATGCAAATACTTTTATTTTTCCTAAATTCAGCTATCTTTGCGTCTACTCCAGTGTGCTTTTCTGGATTCCGATGATAAAAAGTTGCTGGTTAGATTACCGCATCAGTTTGCAGGTATTGGGTTCCCTGTTTTGAGACGGCTTCTGAGATTTCCAGCCAGAATTTTGGAAGGACAACAGTAAATGGTGTCCTAGTTATAAAAATTGGTCAGATGTTTTCCATAGCTATGAAAATACGGCTTGAAAAGGACAAAACAGAGCCAGATCTTGCACTCTGCAAGTATTTTCCTTACTGATCTGTCATTGTTCCTGCAGCGTGTCAGCAGTCCTAGTCATTCTTGTTTTTCTGGTCTGCTAAGAGCTATGTCATTGCGTCTCCGTCTTGACCTACAGTTCCCTGCAGACTTCGTAATTATGGCCTTCTTTAAAACAGACGGGGCTTACCATGCCAGAAATTGTCACAGTGCAGAGAAGTAGATCAAAATCCATTAGGGCAAGAGAGGTGACTAGATGAATTTTCACCTGAAATTTCAATTAAGCTTTTCCTTCTAGAGTTAGTGTGTAAACCAAGCCTAGACATAATGACTCTAGTTTTTGAATTTTAGAATCGGTCTGATAGGAAGAAATAGAGCTTTCTTGAGTTCTAAAGTGTTGTGGCGCTGCTACAGACAACCGTGGCCAGCCGTAAATATTTCAGATGTTGAAAGCCACAAATAAGTAGAGGTTCTCCTCATGTTAATGTGTCTGATGTGCTTAAAAGCTGGATATCCCACTGGAAACGAGTCAAGACCGATTCTTCTTCTCACTGTTATTACAACTAGAGACTCAGTCCTCCTTGTGTGTGCTGGGAGTACACAATAAACTAGTCGCCCTGTTAATATTCTTGTACATGTATCTGTACATATCTGATACCTGGTTTTCTGAAGCACCCAAGAGGGATCTGTAGGGGTGCTTGGGCTCAGGGTACATACACGTGCATTGCTGGACCCTTTTCAAAATTTGTGACTAATAGCAAACAGCTTTTGAGGAGGCATTTCCTACAGAGGATCTCAGGTTCACCAGCAGTGCTTTTCACTACGTGCTCTCTCCCGTGGGTGGAAGAGGGACTAATACCCAGCCCTCATCACCGCTGTTGTTACAGTCTAAATAAGACTTGTGCTGCAAAGTGTCTCAAACCATTTCTGAACGGAGAGGCAGGATCCTGTGTGCTGGAACTGCTCTGCTGTTTCTGTTAGATCTGTTGTTTCGGAAGTACCAGCCGCAGTTGTTTCCCCGTGCTGACAGTACGGCTGCATCCCCGCGACTGCTGGGCTAGAAAACTGGAGTTTGCAGCTCAAACACACAGGCCTGATTCCCAGCACCTTTGGGGAGACAATTGGCTCTCTGCATCTTATCAGCAGCAGGCAGCGCGTACGCATTCCGCGCCTTCAACGCTGAAAAGCATCTGTTTGAAGCACCGCTGTGGAAACAGAAGAATAATATTGCTGGCATTCTGCACCAGGCAGGAATACAGAATGCAGGATAAATGGAAATGGCAGTTGATTTTTTTGCTTTGTTTTGTTTTAAGGAGCTTTGGGTTTCATTGCCTTTTTAATTTATTTTTTTTTAGAAGTTTTACAGGTTTAGGTTAATTAACATTGACCTGCGATGACTGAGCTTCTCGGAGAGATTTCTTCTGATAAGTGTCATTAGCCACTGAGGTCTTGCATAGCCTTTAGTGTGCATTAACATTGAGTAGAAGATGTTACATATCAGAGAGAGAAGGACCTGGGTGTCACAACACCTCAAGTCTTTCCCTGACACTGCCACTTCTTTGCTCTGTGTCATTCAAGTTCTCTCTTCTTCATCAAACTAGAATACAAGTGTAATCACTGACCACTTCCATCACATTGAAATTATGAGACTTTGTTATCAAGGACCTGTAGAAGTAATTAGAAGTCTCAGGGAAGTTAGAGAAGCATTAAGTTTCTTATTCTCAATGGACAGAAGAGGAGGAAGAATTGTAGAGTTTGGTAATTTTTTTCATAGCTTATAGTGAGACCTTGAATTCCCCTAAAAAAGAGCACAAGAGGCTGTTTCTAAGGCTGGAAGGCATTAAAGAGCTGATGGGGCTCTCTTCCAGGCTACAGCGTGCTTTTTGCAGCAACTGTTACTGCTCAGGAGATGCCAATGCGTACATGCCACTAACAGATCTGTGCTCTCGGGTGTTCGGTGCCGGGAAGGAGAAGTTGCACACAGAATAGCAGAGATTTTGTTATTTCCTGGGCTGTGAAAATAGTTCTGCTCGTGCTTTTGAATGGCAACAGGAGTAAGGTGCCTTCTCACGAAGGGGAAGAAAAGAGAGACAGTGACTAGGAACAGGCTTAATCAGTGTTTCACAGTGTTGCTGTGAAACACTAAAAGGGTACCCCCAGAATTTAGGGACTAGGAGGTCACTGGTCTATTTTGAGTCTATTTTTGTTTTTTAATTTGGCAGAACGTCTCCTACTTCTAGCACTGGCAATGCACGTCTTCTGTATGTGTCCTTCCACGTTGCCAGCCTCTGTATATAACGTTAGATCCGTGCAAACTATACGTGTGTGTGTACATCCATATGCACACCCAGAGCCCTACATAGGAACTGCAGCTCTTGGGGACAGCCTTGGGAGTCCCTGGAGAACAAGCTGTTATTGCATTTATTTTGTGTCACCCGTATTTCTAATCAGACACACACACGTGCACACACCTCTCCCTGGCTCACTTCAGCTCTGTATCTATTTTCCTTTATTATCCTGGCAGGAGACGAGCTTCATTAGGGGAGCGGAGTCTCTAACAAGGATGGGGAATGGCAACAACAAAAGGATATAGCAATATAAAGTTGTGTCAAAAAAACCTTTACAAGAAAAACGGCTGACATTAGAAACAGCATGCATTAAAAATTCAAGACGGTTGGAAGGAGGAGCAGGGCTGGGGAGAGAGAAACAAATAAATACGCAGGCTTTAAACTAATAAATCCTGGTATTTGGGAAATGCATCAAACCCTGCGTGCTATTAGAACTGGGTTTATTTCTATTATTGCTAATAACAATGATAAATACCTTTTTTCTTGGATTCCAGTGTGGGCTACCAGCACTTTAAATACGCATTTAACCGGCTAAGCAATCTTTCCCTTGTACTGTTGCTGGAACTGGGAAATCTGTTTTTTCGTACCCAAAATGGAACTGGCTAACTCAGCCAGCAAATAATTTTGGCTGTATCCTGACCAGTAGCACCAATTTAGTCAGCTCTGTGAAGTTATACCAACCCACCCAGCCTGTTTCCTTTGGCTAATCAGACGTGCTAGCAGTCTAGTTATTTCTGGGTTTTTCTAGTCAAGTCTGCTTTGGACAGGTCAGAAAAGGAGACTTCTACCTCCATCCAAGCTCTCTCGCCTCATCTTTACTTATTCATCCTTCCTTCCTTGCCTTCTCCCCTGGCAGACAGCCATGGGCCTGTTTTTCTGTCTCTCTCATGTATAAATGCATTGGTTTTACATGAAGAATGGGGCATCCTGCTGGACATAGATGATTTTTTTTTCCTTTCTGTTTTCTTGCTACACCCACTATGTGTCCCCTGAGGTCTTTTTTTCTCACCTTTTGTGCATCCCTTCTCCAGTTCTCTTTCCTCGGCAGCATGAGGTTGGCTATTTAGAGCTATCCAGGTGGCGGCTTTTTGAGTTTCCTTTATTACAACTCCTCAGAAAGGGTGAAGCAACAGCAAATCTCCTGCAGTTTCTTCTAGCCTTCAGGGAACTGTATCTTCCCTGAAGAGCCAAGCAGCCCTCCAGCAGGTTAGGATCTGTCGCTCCTCAAGGTGTACCAATAGTGTGGAGTGCTAACGGGGTGTTCGGAAGCACTGTTGGAGAGGGGCAGTTGTGTGTTGGGGTTACTGCTCCTTGATTTGTTCAGGTGACATAATGCAACCCAAAACAGAGGGAAAGCTTTGTATACAGCCGGACAGAGCTGGGTGTTTTAAACTCCCGCTGTAACATCAGTTCGTGACCTTCTGAGCAGGGCAGTACCTGCACGTGTTTATTCACCGGCCTTCCATGGGCAACAGGGCAGGGGAAGTCGGAAAAGGAGGTGGTGAAAGGATGCTGGGGTCAATGTGTTGACAGCAAAATATCCACTGAGGAAAAAAAAAAAAGTTCATTTTGAGAAACAGTAACAACCACGTTTTCTCTCTGTATTTGTTTGTACGGTTGTGCATGTGTGCAGGCTCTCGCTCTCTCCAACATACAGCTCTGCTCTTCATATTGTTCATCCTTATTACGTATCATCATTCTTTATTATGATTTATACGCCGTGCCACGGCTTTATTATGATTTATACCCCTGCCCCCAAAAGAGCTTACATAAGGCATCACATAGCAAGAAGACAGGCGTCCCTGTACAGGGGAAGAAACATGGCTTTCTCCCTAAGCAGCGATTCTAACGTTTCTTCTAAGCTATGATGAGCCTCATTTCTTGGTTTCTGCAAGAGGATTTGGTTTTAGTTGTACCAAGTCTTCAAGTCAAGCTTTTATCCAAGGTTACAGTTCCAAATTCCTTTGCTGCCGAGTGTGAATAACTACCAGCAGTGCCAACAGGAGCTGCTTGATGCTGACAGCAAGGAACAACATCCCTCCCTTCTACTACTTATTCTTCTAGACCTTGATTTTCATCTTGCCTATGAAGAGATTCGTATACTGATTGCCCTTAAAGCAGGCTGATCCTTGTTCCGGTTGGGGAGGAACTTTCCTGGACTGCTTTGCAACAACAGCTTCACTCAGTGCTACTCTTAAAATCAGTCACAATTTAGGGATGTTTCCAGAGCTCAAAACATCGTAAGAGGCAGCATTACGTTTGGGTACATATGGCGAAATAACAATGATTGAGTGAATGATGCTTTCTGAGTTGCCAATAATGTTTCAGTGTTTATTTGAAGGAACCTTAGCTTGTCACTTGGTTTTGAGCAGAAAGATGCCCTGTTTTGTCAGTTGTGCTGCTTTGTTGAAAGACCTAAAGAAGTGCCACGTCTCCAGAACCCTGGAACCTCCTCTCTTCGGTAACAGAATAACTTAGCTCCCCAAACCAGAAAACTGAACGAAGGAACCTGCTCTGCAGGCTAAAGGCAGAATCTTCAAAGAAATGTAAAGGAGACTGGAGCTGTCTCAGAATGAGACTTTGAGAACTAAGTACCCGGGGAGCCCAAGGACATGCGCCTTCCACTCCCTCAGACCTTTTGTCTACACTGAGAAAAATACGTGTATTTTTGAAATGTATAAACCTCAGGTTTTTTTACGGCCAAGGCCTTACTGCTTCATCCACATTAAAATTTAAAGCTTGAGCTCCTTTGGAAATGCCAGTCAAGGCTGAAGCAGGTAACAGAGAAAAAAGGGGAGATGCAAGACTGTAGGAATAAGGAACCCATGACCTTTCCTTTAGAAAATGTTGCTGTTGTCTTTGAGGGGACTGTGATTCTCCTCCCACGCCCCATAGTTGCTTTCTCCATTGTGCTCTGTCTACTCTGTGGTCTGGTGTGCAGGATCTGCCCCCTCGAAAGCCCATCCTCTGCTGTCGCTGCTCTCCCCATGGCCTCCTGCTCCTCATTATTGTGGCCCCTCGCTCATTATTGTGCTTCTAGGGCTTCCTTGAATGCACCTGCAAAGCTGTCAGAAAATGTGGATTTCGATGTTGCTCATGGCAAGGAGGGTCAGAATTTTTGTGTTACGGGAAACCCGTGACAACAATAAAAACAACAATGCCCCACCCTCCCACTTCTTTACTGGCCATGGTGTAGATGATTGTCGTGCAGGTAGTGGGCGATAATCTCAGCTGGGGAAATGGATCTAAGGCAGAGCCAGGAGAAACTTTTGAGAACCGCTTTGGGGTTGGGAATACAGCAGTGAGCGGTGTTAAGTGCTGTTTCATTGGCTTGGAAGCTTGTTTTTTTGGCATGGGTTGTGCATTGTAACATGGCATAAATAATCTTGCTGGGTATCCAGATCTGCGTGCAGCCCCGCGTGGCTTGTGGAGCCCCTGTGATGGAATGATGCCAGCAAGGAGTAAAGGAGGAGTTAACCAAAACCTTCAAACACAACCAGCTCCCCTGTGGCAGAGCAAAGGAAACAAACTCTGAGCTTAGGTTTCTGCGCCGTGTTTGGGTTTTTTGATCTGGCATCCAGTTCGGATGCCAGAAGTTTCTAAAGCTGGCCTGGTGTGACTCCGATCCTATTTGAAACGTTGGCAAAACTCATGTGGAATTCAGTAATGCAAAAAAGAGCAGAGTCTTGGAGTGCATCTGCTAGCTGTTTGGGACAGAGACCGTCTTTTGTCCTTTGTACAGCACCTCATACAATATGGTCCTGGTTCTGAGATGTAATGCAAACAATAAATAATGGTGTTTTGTGAGTTGATCAGGGCTAAGGGCAAGCATACATGTATGCCATGTTGTTATGTGTGAGTCAGTGTCAGGATTAGGGAGTAGCGAATATTTAATCACGATAGATATATGCATTTTCTTCCCTTTTCCTGAGGAGCTGGTCAACCATCCAGCTGTTTTATTTATTTATTAAATATCACTGGAGATAGTTCAGCAGCAGGGGAGCACTGCTCTGTCTCCCGAATGATGATTGCCATCAGGCTTGAGGAATCAGTCATTTCTGGCAAGAGGGAAAAAAAAAAAAAACAACAGAAAACCCTGGCTGGTGGGTTAATGATGCAGGGTAAATACTGACAGTGGCCAGTGGTCTGAGCACATCAGACATGACCTAAGGGAATCATAGATTCTGAGGGGGCTGCTGCTGCTCCTTCTCTGTAATGTGATTGCTTCTTTATAATGGCTTCAACTTCTTCTCTCCCCCCCCCTTTATCATTATTGACCAAGGAGCATCAGTAAGGCTAGAGAATAAATAGTTCCCTGATGGTTAACAACAGGCTCTCCACCAATTGGAATTCAAGCTGTGCTCCCTGTTATATTCTTTATAATCACACTTTATTGCATAGAGCAGTAAATAAAGCATCTACCTATCCACCCCCCCTCCCCATCCCCTCTTCGCTACCCCCGGGAACGGGGGGTGCTGTCCCACCGCGGAGCAGGTGAGAGGCTCTAGGGGCGGGCACACCCCCCGGGGCCAGGCTGTCCCTGCAGCCGGGGAGCCACACTCATTGGGAAACCCCTTCCCAACGGCGGGGGCAGAAACCCCGCCGCACCCCCGCTCCGTGCGGGGCGGGACCGCTCGCTGCCGGGGGGCCCCCTTGTCCCGGCGCCGGGAGGGAGCTCGGCAGCCTGGAGCCGGCAAAAAAAGCGAGGCGAGGTGCTCTGTATGTGTGTGTGTGGCTCGGCTCCCCCCTCCCTGCCCTCCGCCGCCCGGCCCCGCGGCCCCGCCGCCCGCCCCCGCTGCCGCCACCCCCGGCGGCGCGGTGCGGCCCGACGGGGCGGGCGGCGGGGCCGGCTGGCTCCTCCGCGCCCCAGTGTTTGCGCAGCCACCACCAACCCCCCCCCACCCCGCCTCCCTCCGCCGCCTTCCATTCCCCGTCTGGGGCCGGGTTGGGGCTGGCTCCAGGCTCCCGGGGGCGGGAGGTGATGATTTTCCAGTGGGTATTTGTCAGGTCAGAGTCTGCGCCGCCCGCCGGGCTCCGCGCCTCGCTCCCCGGGTTATTTATTACCTCTCGCTCCCCGGCGGCAGCGCTGCGGCTCCGGGGCTGCTGCCAGCAACCCGCGGCGGCGGCGGGGGCCCCGCCGGGGGGTTCCCGAGCAGCGACGAGGCCGGTCGGCCCGGCTCTGCCCTCCTTCTCCTCCTCCTCCCTCTGCCCCTCTGGGTACCGGCGCTGCTCGCTCGCCGCCGCTCTCGCCCCTCCGGTGCAGCCGGGTCCGGTGTCTCCGGGAGCGTTTGCTGCTTGGCGAGGGAAAGGCGGCAGGGAAAAAAGGCTTTTCGGAGGGCTGGAGGGAGGCTGGTTGTTACAAAGCAGAGTGGAGCTGAGGCAGAGGAAAAGGAATCTAAGGTATTTCTAATTGTGATTGGGTTTGGCGGAGCTAGAGACACCGTTACAGCAGAGCATCCCAGGCGCCGCTGTTGGCGACCAGTTAGCTGAAACGCCTGATACCCCGAAAAAGGCTCATCCCCTCCTTATTCGTGAGCTCGGAAGTCTCTGTAAAACAAGGGAGAAAATTTGGGTTTGCAGACTTCTCGATGACTACAGCCCATGCCTTCGCTCGGAGAGCTCGCACCCAAGGAGCGCTGTGACCTCTTGCACGCTGTGGCGAGGCAGAGCTGCTCTCCGAGGCAGATTGCGAAAGGCTGGGGCTGGAGCTCACCTCAGCCCCCAGTCATACCTGCAGGTCAAATGATAGGAGTGAAGCAATGTGTTTTGCTCGGGACAGCCTTTGAAGAGCTCTGTGCCTGTGCTTGTCTGTATAAATACGCATGAGAGGTGGACAGCCTGGGCTGGAGAACGGGGTGAGAGCTGTGTCGTTCCATCAGCCATACAGTGTGCTGTTCCTGATGCAGAATTACTCAAAATCCTCACAGCAACATTGCTTACATGATTTACATTTATTATGTTTTTGTTGAATCACTGTGTGTAAAGTTGGGATTTTTAAGATAAAACTGAATGCAATCCCTAGGCTGACCTTATCTCCCGTTACTGGCTGAGTTATGTTCCTAGGATACCTTTAATCTAGTGCTTTCCAGATTTTCATTAACATTTCACCCTTATTTCAGCTTGTTTGTGTCTTTGCATGCAGATTTCTTGTGTGCCCAGTCGTTTCCCTTGTCAGCCTCAGCTTCCTCCAGAGGTTTTGTCTCTGGGATTGCGACCTGAACCTGCTCGAGGTGATGCGGCAGGAACACCATAGCATTGGGGAAAGGCCTGATTTGTGGGTTGACTTGTTAGAAGGAAATGCCCCGTCTTGTGGAGCATTGGCACAGCACATGGGGAAAACAGTCTTGCTTCTCTTTGTGACGGGGATGCCAGTCTAAGCTTTCCCTTCTGCCCCTTCCGTAATGGTCAGTCCCTTGGGCAGAGGAGGATCGCTGATTGCTGAGCTTCCTGCAAAGAGCACTTATACCCGATCCAGCGATGCAGCTCTGGGGTCTGACATGTGCCAGACGTGCAACTCAATTCAGTCTTGCTCCCTCAGTATTGTTCAGGTGCCTTTCAGTCTTGAAACTTGTGTGCTGCCTGCGATGTGTTGGCCAGTTCAAAAAAATGATGGGAACTAGTGAGCAAATGTTTCTCTCTCGTGGGGAATTACACCTCTCTCATTCTGATCAGAACGCCTCAGATGTGGGGCAATATAAGAATCATAAAATGGCCTAGGCTGGAAGGGACCTTAGAGATCATTTTAAGAAGCAAAGTAAATACTGTTGTTATTGTTTCGCTGTATTGTTCTCCTGGCGTGGCCTCCTTGTCTGCAGATGCACCAGGATCTCCAGAGCTCCTTGAACCCTTTTTTTTTTTCTTTCACTTTGCCTGCTCCCCCCATCTATTGCCCTCACCTCCATTCCCAAGCAGTGAAAATATGTCCCAAAAGGCTTTACCTCTGGGTAATGGGTAGAGGAGAATAGAAACCGCTATAAACTTCTAGGATATGTCAGAACAACTACTGAGGCAGGTTGAGAGACACACGTGGAGGGGAGCTTGGTGCTCTGGAGGCGAAGGGGACTGCACATGCAGGTGGGAAGGCCAGGGAAAAATGCTAACGAGCGAGAGGTGGTTAGCAGCAGGCAGAAGCTGCTAATTATCCCACGCTCCAGCTTGTTCTCATGAGAGCTGGGAAACTCTCTCTTTGATCCTCCTGCATTTCATCTCATAATTGGATGGGGGTTCCAGATGTTGCTGCCGAGCGTTTTGGGGAGCTGACGGAAAGGCGTATCCTGAGTCTAGGGCCTTGGACAATCTCGGAGGTATTTTCAGTGCTTTGCTAAAGGAGTGCTTGGGACATCACCGTCTTGTCCCTGTGAAATTACTGCTCAGGTTTATTTGTATTGTCTCCCAAATGGTCTTTTCTTTATATATCCTGAAGATCCCATCCTTTTTTTACTGAAGTTTCATGGAGAACAGAGCTGAATGTCTGTTTCCTCCTGCTTAGAAGAGGTTTGAATTGGATTAAGTTTGTGTCTCACTGCTGCAGTTCTGTATGACTATTCCAATAAATGGATTTACTGATTTAGTGGCATTTGGTGGTAGCTACTGCAGCAGCAAGTCTGAAGACAGCTCCAAGAACATCAAGGGGAAGGGAATTTTGAATTTGTCAGTGCAAATGTGTATATTGAAAGTCTGATTCTGTAGCTAGACCTTTTCATAAGTAGTACATCCAACCTAGGCAAGACATCTTGAAATGTAAAGATGTAATTTTGCAGTAAATTGCTCATTAATGGGCCACAGATCAAGGTATTAACAGAAATCAGCTGGGGAGGATTTTTCCTGCCTATTCCATAAAGAGACAAATCCAGTCCTGAAACACCTGGTCTCGTAGAAGCTCAGGGTACAGACTCTTGTTGCACTGCAGGTCTCTTTAGTATTTCCAAGAGAATTTCTCCTATGCCACAGTACTGGGAGAATGAAGAATGATGGGGACTGAGAAAGAAGGTCTGTTTGCTTGGAAAAAAGTGACAGAAGTATCAATGTAGTTAAAGTACCGTAGGTATAACAGTATGGTCTCTATTATTCCAAATAACCATGCCTTTCCCCAGTTGAGTAACACAAATAAGATCTGAAAAGTACCTCTCTCAGAAGAGCTTCCCAAATGGGAGCTAGGCAGTATGAAATGGCTTTATAATTTCAGTGGTAAATTTCTTAGTGGGAAAAACCCTGCTCCCGTAACAGTCCCAGAGAATGTCACAAAAGAGGGCATTAGTGTTACTAAAGGGCCAGCAGTTTTCTAAGGAAATGTTTTCCATAATCAGCTATGATCTGAAATGAGATAACAGTGCCTGGATACCATAGTGACACACATAGATGGGCTGTGCCAGCTCCTCTCTGTAACAACCTCTTGAGGATCTCCTTACGAATTAAAACACCCAGTCACGCACTTATTTGTGAAGGCTTAGAGCTCCAGATGGAAGAAAAAGCTGCATCCACCCAGGCATGCGTGCTCTTGTCAGTCTTACTTGGCTGTTGACCATGAGCACTCATGGAGCTGGGTCTCCTTCCAGGACTGCTCGTAGAGAGGAGACTGGGACCCATCAACCTTGTGTACTCATGACACAGAACTAGAACACAAAGGGGAGAAAGTGTCTTTGTCCTCTGTAAAACGTTGTATTTGCCTCCTGTGATAAAGGTTTGAAACCATCTCGAAGGTCTCTGGTGGTGCTGGTATTCCCAGGGAACAGAGACGGGTGACCCTCAAGGCTGAGCCAGACACTCTTGACTTAGAGTTCAGGAGGCAAGTGGTGGAATCTAAAGCTGGCTCACACTGCAGAGTCTGCGAGTGCACTATGGGTAGCACGCTGCCTGACGACTTGGATATGAGCTCTGCTCCACAAAGAATATGACAGAAAGCAAGTACGGAGGAATTTCAAATATGGATGGCTTGAAAGTAAAGCAGACGTACTGCTGTGCTAAGCTCCATAACCAAGGGCAGGTTGTCTGTTGCTTTTGGAGCTGAGATTTGGGGCTGGTTTTATGGGTTTTTTTAGAACCTCTTGTGTTCTTAGATGGCGTGAATCTTCACGTCTGGGCACTGGATCACAAACTGTTTCACGTAGGTCGTTCAGATCGCTCTCCTTGCTCTGTCTTGAGGCAGACGTTCTGGCTGCTTACGCCGTTTTGGCGCTTTTGTGCAGCAAAAATGTGAAGCAAGTCCATTTACCTGGGTTTACACCATGTCCTGGGCTTCTCAAGGTCGACTCTAATAGGGTTACATAAATTTTATGAAGAGAGAAATGAGTGGCTTAGTTTGCATTACTGCATTTGAAGAAACAAACTGCAAATCTGATCAGAATGAGGTACGAAGTTGCACGGGTGTGTACGGCCAATGCATGTGTCTGTTTACGTGCTCATTTGTACAAACACACAGATTACTTCTAAGAAGCACAATGTGTTTGTGGTAATCTGAAGGTTAGTCCAGATTTGGACTTGATTTGCATATTCACTCAGTGAGAACTGATACAATCTTTGTAGTTATAACAAAAATATCGAATACGTTGGAACAACGCACATTCTTGCAGTCAAATACAGCAAATTCCCTGGTGAGTTATGCTAGGTCTGCTCTCTCAGGTATCAGTGGGAGAGAGGGGGAGAGACTTGCACTCAATAATTTATGGATCCATAAAGATTTTATTTTTTTTTTTTGCGCAGGTAATAATTCTTTGGAAATTAAGGCTAATTAAAAGCAATACCATCCCTACAAATGCATTCCGTTCCTTTGTCAAGACAATTTTATTTGTTTTCCGTGATGTTCCCATGCGCATCCTTATCGGTGTTTTGCTATAATTGTGATTAGAGACCGTACCACAGAGACAGACTCCTTAAAAACTGAAGGGAAGTAACAAGCAGTCGGGTGGTAATAGATTTAGTCTTCTGGATATTTACAGTGGATTAGGCTTTTTTTTGTTTTAGGGTCAGTGCAGCCTTAACCTATACGCAGTGGTTTATGGTTAATGCCAGCTTTGCTTCTGGGTGCAGAGCATGTGTGAGAACCGTCTGCAGGCTTGATGTACTTAGGAGGGAGGAGAGGAACTTGGAAAGATCTCTTTCCTCCACTATTCGTTTTTAGTAATTGGCCCCAACTTCCTCCTAAGTCTTTCTTGGGTAGTGAAAAATGAAATGTGTGTTGGAGCCCAGCTTTTTGCCCCTTCAGCTGTTGGCACATCTGTTAGTCTGCTGAGGATGCGATGCGAGTTACCATATGGCTGAGATGTTAGCGCCTGAAATTCTGATGACTGCTCCCACAAAGCCAAGCTAATATTTCAGCAGCGTTATCTCCTACCGACTGATATGCACAGAACCTCAGGTTTGATGTTTTAGCTCTCCCTGTCTTTCTGCGGGCACAGAAGGAGGAAAAAATAGTGCTCTCGTTTACCCTGAATCTCTTTTCTGAGTGCACATGCCCGCGCCTCTCCATGTGTCTGTGTCTAACGATGGCTGACCCTCGGTGCCAGGCTGTCACTGCTACTGTGTGTGACAGTTGCTACAGGACTGTAGCTGTTCCCATCATTTTATCCACAGCTATGGCTCTGTGCTACAGACAACAGATGAAAGGAACAGCTTTCGCAAACAGTACAATGTTCAAAATGCCTTTTTAGCCTTTCCTCTTGGTGCAAGACTTTAAACTTTGTGACCGTAGTTTTTTCAAGGGTGTGTTGACAATATATCTCCTTGCATGTCCTTTGAGTGTGAAGAGCGAGTGAAAATAGTTTGTGCCACGTCTGGCAGATGAGTTTTTGGCTAAGGCAAAAAAAGATGTATGACAAACAAAATCCCTTTTTTCCCCTGCTGTGAACAAAAGAGTTATTTGTAAGTATTTACCAAAGAGTTTAGATGAACAATTTTAGGCATCAAGCATCAAAATTACTTGTAAACTGCTTCCTCTGACATTTCCACATTTGCCACTTGTGCTGCATTATGGCTCACAATTACTTGGTTTTGCTCAGCGATTGAGTTATGAATTTGAGAAAGCAGAGCTATAGAAATCTGTGGTGTGAGACAGAAATGAATGAGGAGTGTGAACACCTTCCCAGCTCTGCTTTACAGAGATGTGTTCTGTTTCGTGAATGAAGGACCTGAGTTTGGAGTCATGAGGTGAATTGCTGCAGTTGCAGAGTGAAGCAAAATAAGCAGAAATCTTGGAATGCCTGACTCTACATGTAGAAAAGTTCACATCTGGAAGGCTGACAAACAAACAAAACTCGGTACTAACTTGTTGCGCTTCTCCTGTCCACGTGTGCTGCTTTTGCTATGAAGCTTCACAAGGGAAGGAGCAGAACAGTTGCTCTTTTTCCAAGGAACTCAAATCACTGTGAGAAGATGCAATGTGTAAATGCCTGTTTACATATTTTTAAAAATTCCCTTTTGTTTTGTTTATGTTATTCTTTTCTTATATCTTATCTAAGTTTTTGTTTGATTGAAGCACTCTGTTACAGCGTCGTCACGTCAACAAGTTTACTCAAATGAGTCTCTTCTTCTAGGAGTGTAAGGTTTAAGAAAGAAGAACAAACCCAAACAAGACAAGACCTCATGTGGTCCTGACCCGGCATTTATTCAGAATGATGGAGGCGCAAGTGAGGAGTGAGTACAAAGTTGTCTGCGTGCATTTTTCTTTGTGAGTTCACTGGAGATTCTCCTTATGCCTGTGGCTGTTTGTAGTTTTGTCTTTGGGTATGTTCTGTAGAAATATGATGTATGTGTAGAAGAGACCGTCTAAGAGTTCTGGTCACGGTGATGCTGAAGTGGTAGCAGCTTTCCTATACGGGTGTTGTCCCAGAGAGTCTCTGAAACAACAGCAGAGAAAGCCCAGGAGCCCAAACTTCAAGGAGAATTCCCTACAGAAACATAGGTCCGTGCTGACGGAGCTCCTGTGTGATGTCTTTTCAGAGTACCAGTGTTAATTTGGTAATATTTAGCTATGGCAGATGGACACTTGCTGCAGTCATATTTGAAACTGCAGTATAGGCTTAGTAGGGCCTTTCTTCACATAAATTTCACGTTGCTGTAACAGTAATTGTTCAGCAGCATTCCTGGTGGGGTTTGCACAGCTCTCTAGTGGGGTGCAGTTAGACTAGCAGGGGGGCGATGTGTGCTAATCTCATTGCTAGCGTGTTGACCACACTACATCAATTTCTAGAAGGGAGGAGAGTTGGAACAACACAAAACCTGTCTGCAGAGATGCCCAATGATTTAAAGACCGTAGAACGTGTTAGCTGTAATTAATGTGTTCAAAAACTGAAAGCCAGCTGAGGTAGTGTGTACTTGGGCACCTCTTAAATTGGTCGAGGCAGGTTCTACCTCGTCTTTAATTTGATCTTTCAAAAGCAGTACTAAAAGCAGTCACACCTTGATTACACTGGATTCTTTTTGGCACATTACTTCCAAAGGATTAGCTAACAACGTTCATCTGCCTAACATCTGCTCTGTTTGTGCGTTGGCTTATTCTGTTCTAGCACTGCTTGGCATTAGGATGGCACAGCTAACGTTATCTTCTTTTCAGTGGTCACTAATTTTTTATTGTTTTAACCCAGCCATAGATTCCAGCTTTACCCAGATTCTTGGATAGTCAGCTTTCCAGTGTATCTTTTTGTTACTATGATTGTAGGAGGGCAGGAAGTTAGGGAAGTCGCAACACAAGTGCTGGGACCCAGCCAAGCTTTAGATTAATACAATGTGACCGTCATTTCACCATCTTGTGATACACTGAGTTTTTCTTACCAGCAAAAGGCTGGTAGAGGCTTTCTTCCACATTGCAACTCTGGGATCTCAGGTCTTTCACACAAGTTAGGAATTAGCAACAGTCCTCTGCGTGGAATAGGCAGGATGTATTTTGAATTGAAATATGTGCAAAGAAGTATATTTAACACAGAGAGAAGAACAGGGACTGGAGCTGCAAAGAAGGCAACTATTGCCTTAGAAGCAAAGGGTCAGAGAGGACGATTACTTCCATTGGTGATTTCCCCGAGTGCTTTTTTTTTTGCGTCGTGGAGGCATTGCTTGAGTGTAACTAAACTTGTTGTTTTCCAAAACCTTTGCAGAGTAGGGCAATTTCTTGCTGTCTTATGGGCGACTAGAACACTGAAGTGTGAAGTCAGTAAAAATTTGCCATTGGTTTTAATGGTTGCGCCCTTTTAATTTAAACTTATAGATGTTGTACACATCTGGAGGCTGATTCTGATCTCAGTTACCACCTGAACTTCAACCAGTAAGGAAGCATTTGGAGGGAAGGTGGTTTGGAAGAGGTATTTTCTGAAAATAGTTGGATGAGAAGAGAGTTTCTTAAACCACCATTGACTGTCCCAGGCTGTTCTCTTGTAAGCAGACAAAATGCCTGCATTAGATGGGGATGTATCCCACTTGCAACTGTTTCGTTGTGTAAGCTCATACTACATTGAGGCTACATCCAAGAAAGACAAAAAAAACCTCTGAGTTTCATGGTGCTCCTTTTTCTCTCCATTAAATTGGTGTAAAAGGCAGCATTCTGTATCAGTGGGATTAAAAAGGGTACGGCCCAGCAGTTCCTGAGAGAGCACTTTTTCAGAGGCAAAGCCCTTTCCAGCATCCTTCTTCCCAACACTCCTCCCTTGGATACCCACCTGTGCCCTCCCTGCTGTTGCTCTTGCTGCTGGGCTGTCAAAATATCTCTCTTAATGAAGCAGTCTGGCCTGAGGCTACTATTACCTCCAATACTGATCCCGCTGAGCATGGCTCTGGCAGCATGGCTGGCTGTTCGCATGCAGTGAGCGTAGAGCTGGGCTACACCTGGCGAGGAATACAATACAAAAAGCAGTGAATCCTGGATGTTAGACAGCCGTGACCTCCTCCGAGACTGTGAAAGGGACTGGGGAAGGCACAAATGTGGCTGGCTTGGGAGGTGGTAGTGTGGCTTTTTGGTCTCCTTCCCTGGCTTTTGGTGGGCTCAGTGATTTGGTAGAGGCAGGGTTGTTGCTTTCCATCACTGGGGTGACAGTCCCAGGGTAGTTCTGTGGAAAGATAGGGAAGTGGGGAGAGGAACTGTTAACCTACAATCTCAAAAGGCTAAGCACCCCGACTTCTTTGGGGGAAACAACATGATTCAGCGGATACTAACACCAATCGTTGAAAAACCTGTTTTATTATCTAAGCTCTTCTGGTGTACAGGACAGAACTTTGCTGGCATGGTTAGTTTTGGACCGTGAGGCACTCATGCTATGGACCTGAGAGAACCTCGTATCTGTTCGTTTAGCTTAGCTTAGGCAGAGGCATAATGGTGCCAGAGATGGTCTATATGGCATCTGTGCTGGAATCCTGCAATGGCAGAAGCTCCGGATTAGTTTCTGAACTCAGGCTGGTCATTTTACATGTACCTGGGTGTTTTTCTCCTCCCAGCCTCAACCTGTCTTTCCTGTAAAGGGGCAGGGCCTGCATCTGCAATGAGTTCTTAAAACACTTAGCACAAAAGACCTTTGATCTCAGTTAGAAACTCAGAGCTTTACTGTCACATATGTAAATAACAAACGACATTTAGGAAGTTTCCCTTCCTTTTATGGGCAGAATGATGGAGGCATATCCGGGATAAGTCATTTGTCCATGAAACCGGCGATAGCTTAAGGAGGAAAATCCTTCTCTCTTAACTTTCAGACCCGTGCTTGAAGCACCATCTCTTCTTGTAAAATGCTTTACAGCACAGCTAGCTCTTCGCAGTCGTTGATATGTTTGACCTGAGAGAAACAAAAGATCCAAACAAGGTTTTGTTCCAGTCCAACATGTTGTATCCCAGAGGTGGAGAACTAAATGTTGGGAGATGATCGCCATTTACTATGTTTGCTGTGGCAGCACCTCTGTGAGCAGATGAAGAATCGCGCTTTCCCTTTGCTAGGTGCTGTGGAAACGCACAACAAACAGACGTGGTGATTCCTGCCCCCGGACTTGAAAACGTGTTCCAATTCCTCCGTGCGGAGTTTGCAAAGCGTAGTACCCGGTTCTCTCTAACCACGTGTGCATGGATTTGCTTAGATCTCTCTGATCTGCTCTCCAGTGGTGAATCTGTTTACACTAATCCTGAAAGCTCTACTGTTAAGAGACCCAAGCTGAACAACTTCAGGCTCCTGCTGTCGAACTCAGACATCCTGACAGAGCTCTTGTTCTTTATTATGGCGGGGAGGAGTAGGCAGGACTTAATTGCAACTTTTAGTACTTGTAAGAGACTTCACTGAGTTCTGCCAGAACGCCTTAGTGTGTGCAAGAAACTCTGCCGAGTCCAAGCCGTGCACCTTGTATTGAGCTGCTGCCGCCCTTCTAGAGCGAAGACTCAGCATATTCGCTTTGCTTAGGACTAGGTCCAGATTTGAGCCCAGTTTCTCTAGAGGTAAAAAGCAACTGGGCTGACATGCAGAAGTCACCTTTTCCTCTAAAATAAAAAGTGAATAAAAATTTTCTGGGCTAGGAGAGGTTTCTTTACAGCTGTTTGATACGGGAAGACTGGAGGGTAATGCAAGGTGAGAAGTCTAGAAGTGAGTGCCACAGAAGAATTCATTCCTGGAGGATGAAGGCCATGCTTGTTCTGCTCTCCTGTGACCCCTCCTGGAGGAAGCATGGAGGCTTATCTTTGGAGAGGGCTGTGGCCAAGCTCCCTTGGCACTTGGGGGTGAAGGTACCATGAGGAATGGAGGTGGAAGAATAGTAACCCTTATGGCTGTAAGAAAGAAAGAAAGACTTGAAGAAAAAATGCCCACTCACCCTGTAAAAAGAGAGAAGAAATCAGTTCCGTGAAGCCAAGCCAAAGGAATTCTGAAGGAGTTCTCAAGTCTTTGCAGAGAGCTCAGTGCAGTTCTAGGTATGCCAGGCATGAAGGTTTTCTTGAAGCCTAAGAGTGAGCAGTTCTCTCTGTATGGCCTTCTCACCTGACCTCCATCCAGAATCCTCTTATATGCTTTCAGAGAATGCCTGTGTCTCCCAGAGCCTCTTCCAAGCATTTTCCTTGGTTCATTAGGTGATAATAGAAAGTGATTTTTCCCTTGTCATCTTCAGCAATCAGAAGCATTAAGAATAAGAGCCTAAGCCTGAAAGCCTAAATGAGAGGGTTTGATGGGTATGTATATCTGCCTCCTTCATTAGAGCAAGAAGCAAGGATGGCTCCCAGAGCTTGCATTTCTTGAGAATATTCTTGAGAATAGATAGGCAAGAAATGAGGATCATGGTCAAAGTAGTTTCTCAACCGTGGAGAAAACTGAGGTTTGGGGCTTAGATCCCATACCCAGATCTGCTGAGCCCCAGAGAAGCAGTTTCCTCCCCTCTTACTGGCAGGAAGCAATAGCTTGTCCCGCAAGTAGTCAGTCCATTAGTGGGCTTTTTGTAGGGGGCAACCTATAAGCTGTATCAGCTGTAGGCAGCCAAGTGGCTGCTAACCCTGGTGTGAGCACTCGTTCTCGATCTCAGCCTCTTTATGCTTTAGTTTCTCCACCAGTAAAATGAAGCTCAAAGCAGGTTCCTCGAGAAGGTACTAGAGGTCGTGTTCTTTCTCCTTGTCTGTGAATGCTTCGAGATCATCTGAGAGATGGTGCTGAAGTGGCAGCAGGGGCTATTATTGCTCAGAAACTACCCCGCTAACTCTGTCAACGGCTGATTGTCACGACAGCAAATCCATTTCTTACTGTCTGGAAGGGAAGTTTAACTTGCCACCACCTCCCCCTGCAAGAAAGCAAGCAATGGGAGATGCACCTTGGGACAAAGCTAACAACTTTTTGTTGTTCTGGGAACTTAAAGGCAGAACTCATCCAGAGCTTGCACTGTTCTGCCACCTTGAAAGACTTGTGGGGCATATTTCTTGCACTATGTTTAAGGGGATATATATATTTTTTTTTATTTTTCCTTCTAGGTAGGACTTTTCCCGCACAGTCGATCCTACTTAGCATCCAAAGGTAGGGAACTCCATCTTGGTGATGTGACAGATCTCTGTAACAATGACGCAACTTAATTTTGGGCCGCGTTGTCCTCTCGGGGCAGTTTCACATGGACCTGGTGCCACGTCTGCCCCGGCTCGTAATGGCAACCAGATTTACACCGTGCCTCCCAAGTCTTGCTCCATCATTACACGGGCAGAGAGAAGGCTCCAGCCTGCCTTCTCAAGGTACGGCTGGTCACAACGGGAGTCTGGGCGGCAGAAGGGGTCCGGAGCGGGCCGTATCCCCCCGCTGCCGCCCGCCGGGGCCGGGGGGAGCCCCGGGCTGGCCCCGCCGGGCTGGCGCTGGCCCCGCCGGGCTGGCGCTGGCCCCGCCGTCCGTCGCTCACCCCCTCCCTGTCCCCGCCGGCGCTCGCAAGCGCCTCTGCTCTTTAAATGGGCCAAGTTAGAGAAACGGCGGCGGCGGCGGCGGCGGAGGGAAATCTTGTTTGGTCAGAGTCTCTGAACTACACTGACTTCTGAGCACAGATCGATCTGTGTCTGTCCCGGCTCGGAGGGGAGCCCGGCCCCAGCAGCCCCCCGCAGCCGGGCACCCGGGCTCTGGGGGCAGCGGTGTAGGGAGGGATCTAGATGTGTCTATGTCTGTGTGTCTCTGTGCATGTGTCTATATATATATACACACACACACATACATAGATATATGTAAAGTAATACCGTGTTCTTTAACATTTTGCGCAGGAGTGGAAATTAAATCCCAACTCGCAGTGATCATAAAGCCTTCGGTGGGAGCGGGGCGAGTCTGCAGGTGAAGGTGGGCGGCCCCCGGGAAACTTCTCCGCCCGGGTGTCTGGAGCCCCGCGGGCAGAGCCGGGAGAGCCGGCACCGAGCGGGGGCTGCGGCCCCCCCCGCGCCCGGCGGGCGCCGGCGGCGGAGGGGAGGGGATGGCGGAGCGGCGGCGGGGCGCAGCGTTTAATTTTAATTATTGCATATAAATAAATAAACCAGGTGTCAGTTTAAAGGAAGGAAGGGGGGGAGGAAGGGTGAAAGGGGGCGGCAGGGAACCCTCCAGCCTGGTGAGAAGGTGGGTCGATCTAGGGGAATCAATAAGCTTTTTTTTTTTTTTTTTTTTTTTAAACCAAAATAATGTCTACGGCAGCAGAGACCTCTCCGAGATGTCAGGTATTAGTCCGGAGGGGCAGATCTGCGAGGCACACAGCAGCTCCCGGGTCTACGGTACATTAGCCTCTCCGTGGGAGAGGGATCCCAGACAGCTCTGCTGGGGAGCCAGCCCAGGAGATTTGTTAGCGGGCTGCTCCGGGGGATACCAGCCACCTCCGGCACCCGAGCGCCAAAGGTGCTTGTGTTGCTGCTGCTGCTGCTGCTGCTGGCGCATTTCATCCAAACTCCAGCCAGAGCGGGGGCAAGTTGAACCGGAGGCATCAGAGCCACTGTGCTTCGGAGAGACGAGGGCGCACGGGGAGCGCAGCAGCACCATGCCTGCTATCAAGAAGGAGCGACTTGACAGGGAAGAGATGGCCCTGGCAGCTTTTAACCAGCCCATGGAAACCTTACCTGACTATCTCGCCCCTCTGGCCGCCGCTGCCATTCCGGTGGTCACCCCGCACCCGCCGGCTTACGACCAGATCTTTGCCCACCGCGCGTACCTGGGCTTCCACGAGACCCCCCACCCCCACCCCCCCCACCACCCCCACCACCTCCCCGAGGACCTGATGCTGGAGAGGTTTTCCTCCATCCCGGATTTCCAGCCCTTCTTTGACAACGGAGAGCCTTGCATCGAGGTGGAGTGCGGGGAGAACAAGGCGCTGCTCTACATCAATAAGTTGTGCCAGGGGAGCAAAGGACCCTCGATCCGGTACCGGGGCGAGTGGCTCACCCCCAACGAGTTCCAGTTTGTCAGCGGCAGGGAGACGGCCAAGGACTGGAAGCGCAGCATCAGGCACAAAGGTAAAGGCACCGCTCGCTGCCGCCGGGCTCCCCGCGCTGCCTCCGCATCCTCCCTCTCGCCCCCGAGCTTTGGGAGCGGGATCCGAGCGGGGCGGGAGGGGTTGGGGAGGGGGGGGGAGAGGCTTTACTGCCTCGCGGTGGGGAGAGCTCAGGAGATCTCTTGTGACCGTGCTCCACTCTCGTCCCCGGTACCGGGCTCTGCGGAGAAGTTTTCCCAGCGATTCGGGAACACTTGGTTTTGGGAAGGGGGTAAAGTCTTGGGGGGGGGGGGGGGGGGGGTGTGCGCTCCTCTCTTCGGGAGAGAAGTTTCGTTCCGAGGTTTGAACCCCGGGCACATCGTGGGGCTGGGGGGGGCGGCCGGCGCCTGCTCCGCGCCCCGCGGTTCGTCCCCCCTTCCCTCCGCCCGGTTCCCCCCCCTCCCTCCGCCCGGCTGTCCGTGCCGGCGGGCAGAGCGGCGTCGCGCAGCCCCGTCGCGGCGGCGGGTGAGGCCGGGCACGGGCGGGGCGGGCGGCGGGGGGTGTGCGTGTGTGTGTGTGTATGTGGGGGGGTGTTTCCCCTCGCAGCTGGGTGGCGGCGGGACCTCCGCGGCGCTGACGGGAGCCTGCCCTGCCTCCCTCCCTGCCCTCCCCTCCTCCCCGCCCCGCCGCGCAGCCCGAGCCAGCGCCGCAGTCCCGGCACCGGGGCTGGCGCGGCGGAGCTGCGGGCGGCAGGTGGAGAGCGGGGGGAGCCGGCTGCTGACCCCGCGGGCCGGAGGAGCGGGGGCCCGGGGAGGGGGGGGAAAGGCGGCGGGTGGGAGGAGAGGGGGAGGCGGCGGGAGGGGGGAGCCGGCGCGGCGTGTAATTAGCGGCGAGCCGGAGGTGTCAGCCCGGGGGTCTGAGGAGCTATTAGGAGGTGACTGACACCTCGCCTTGTTTATTGATCGCCGGAGGAAAAGGGGAATAACTTCGGGGCCGCGCTAATTGTCATTACCCCGCGCATCTCTTCTGGTCCTTTCATTACCGGGCTCCCGGCTGCCTCCGGGGAAGCTCGGCTCCTCCGGGGTGAGTCGGGAGGGGCTGAGGTGACACGGGCGGAGGAGCAGGAGGGGAGGAAGGCGCCGAGGGGGCTGCCCCCCTGCCGGCACTGCCTTCCTCTCCCCCCCGCCAGCGTGGGGCTGCGCGGAGCCCCGCGGGAGCGCGCAGGTTCCGCGGGCCCGGCTGCGGGAGCGCCTTGTGCCGCGGCGGCGGGAGCGCCGGAACCGAGGTTCGACGGGGGCTGGCGAGGGATGCGCCCTGCTCCTTGCCACGGCTTGTCTGCGGGGGAGAAAGTTCGGCGAAGGGGCAGGCGGGGTGGGTGGGTGGGTGCTGCCGGCGAGGGGAGGGGTGTTCGTGTGGAAGGAGACGCGTGCTTCCCCCCCCTCCTTCCCTAAATACTTTCCTTTTAGAAAGGTGCTGATCCTTTTCCTTCTTTTTCTTCTCGTCCGCATCCAGGGAAAAGTTTGAAGACTCTTATGTCCAAAGGAATCTTACAGGTACATCCTCCAATCTGTGATTGCCCTGGGTGTCGAATTTCGTCTCCAGTGGTAAGATTATTGTTAAACTATGTGCTTTAGTTAAGACATCTCCCCTCTCCTCCGCCTCCTTCCCTTTAAAAAAAAAAAAAAAAGAGAAATCCCTTTGCTTCTGTGATCATGAAACCGTGGTCTCTGAGGGCTGGGAACTGTCAGTCATTGGAGTCTTTGCCAGAGCGCTGCTTGCGCTGCGAGGGTACCCGCAGTCTAGTTCCAGGCTGGCAGAAGAGGAGTTTGTGAGCAGAGCAGATGGGGAGAGCGGTGTTTGACCTAAAGGATGCAACACACGGTGTGGCTCGATGGTTTTCTGGGGGAGCTGTCGATAGGCAAGCGGGAAATCATTCAGCAGCCTCTTCCCTGTTCTCACCGCTTCGTTTTCATGCCTTGTGCCGAGGCGTAAGATGGCTAAATAAAGTAAAAGGTGATTGTAGTTGCACCCACGTGTTAGAGTCAGAACAGCACAGTTTACAAACCATTAGTGAATTTTGCTAGATAAACTGGAGGAGGAACCAGCTCATCTTAAACACAACTTTTACAACCTTCACGTCATAGATCATGGTTATTGCTTTTAGAGATGTTTTCTTCCCAACTTTTGAGTTCCATGTTTTCTGCTGTCTGTCTTTATCCTTTCGAAATCTCTGTGTGACATCAACGTTTTCATGAAAGAGATGTTGATGCTGCAAATAAAAAGCTACTGAAATCATAGTAAACTAAGGCCTTGAAACCAGTTCATCATGTGTAAAAATAACCATAAAATGCAATAACATCTAAACCAGGTGGCAAAGCTGTTGGTTTGTGGAACTAAAGCAGGTCTTGGTCTGAAAAAAACACCGTGACTTGAAACATTGTCAGTAGCACCGCAGAAATTTGCGTATTTATACCCCTGAAATCAACCATTTTTTCTTTTGTTGTTTCTTTGAGATCAGATGGACAATCTCTTTTGCAGTATCTTCATGGGCCTGCGTGGCAGAATTGCAAATATTTCTGTGTGGTATATACGTGCATGTGTGGTTATGTATACAAATACACACGTTCCCATGGGAGGGGGTTTAGAGCAGTAATCAACAGTTACATAAATTAACGTGAAGATGCCATCTCTGTGATGCGTCTCGTACCTGTTTTGTGTAGGCTCAGTCCTTCCCAAAGCAATAACTGCCCCTCGAGCTCAGGAGTGCTCGTTATAATGCAGCATTGCTTGGGGGGGGGTGTGTGGATTTTCAGCCTGGAAAGACTGAAACCTGACTTTTCTGATGGACTCACATCATTCCTCTGAATTGATGGGCCGAAGCGCGACACGGTGTAAATAAGCTTTCTCTTCCTTTGAGTTTTGCATGTACTGCTTTAGTTGTGTGGATCAGAGGCCAACAAGCAGTGATCTTCAGACCGAAGTGATGCGCCACGGTTGCTGATGGTGTCGAGAAGTGCCTGGCCAGGTGATGCTGCCTGCTGGTCACGTTCTAGGTACCAAGTTGCGTTAGGTGGTAGCCAAAAACCCACACATTGCATTTTCCTAGCAGCTATGTTTTTAGTAGTTGCGCAGGGATACCGTGCGTTTACAGATGGGAAGGCGACTCTGCGTGAAACGAGCATGTTTTAAAATAGAACTGAACTTGAGATGTTCAGGTAGAGGAAAAGAGAGCTTGGGAGCGTTTGGGGAAAGGAGAAACAAATCCTCCTGGGCTTGCATCCTACTGCTTCCCCAGCTGTAGGGATTTGTTAAAGGGGGGTTTTGATGTCGGAATTTGCACAGCGAGGGCAAACTCAATGCGAGCTTCTGTCAGAACGCTGTTTCTTGGTCCTTACTGCATTTTCTGTGCTGTAATTAGAACATACACCTGGCCAGGTGACAATTTCACATTTTGAACTGGAAATCTTTTGGTAGTGCCTTGTCGTAGCTCTGCGCGCTGCATGTTCGAAACAGTCACACGAGGAGGATTAAAGTCAGGCCCAGTTTATCTTTCCCCATTGGGTGATCACTGGGTTAAGCACCACTAGGGTCAAAGGGCCGTTTCTCCTCAAATCTAGAAATTTATAGCATGGATAAGTAGAGACTTGCAGTGCCTGAGGTCCTTGTGCTACTGTGTTATCCCGTGATGGGGTACGGAGATGAGGAGCTGATCCGAAATCAGTCCTTGGGCAGCGGGAACACGCCAGAAAAACTCCAGCCTTGCTTTTGTAAAGGGGACAAGCCGGCTGCTTGGGGGGGCATCCACATCTTCCCCCACCTGCCGACTGCAGGGAGCTCGGAGGAGCCCCCCCGGCTCTTCCTTTGGGAAACCTTACATCCGAGTCACCCAGCCCGGTCCCATCAGCCTGGGGGGGCGTCGGGGGCTTTAGATTGTTGTGAGGCTCAGCCTGGGGCTCTTTCGGGCTCGGGGAGAAGGAGAGGTTGATGGGGAAATTGCATCGTGCCACACACCCGGGCTGGAAAACCCGTCTGAGGGACCAGAGCCGAGCCTTGCCCCCCGTCCCTGCCTCCTTCCCAGCCGCTCCGGCTCCCCGCGATAAATCCGAGCCCAGCGGGCGGGGGGGCCGCCCCCAGTGCCCCACATCCCTCCTCGGCCGGCACCGAAACGCCGCGGCAGCTGCCCCCGCTCCCGGCGCCGCTTCTGCCCCCCTCCTCTCCCCTCCCCGTCCCCCGCCGGTGCCGGGGGAGCCCCCGCGGCGGGGAGAGCGGCGCCCGGCCCCGCCGCCCCCCGCCGCCCCGTCGCAGCTCGTTTGCTGCAGCTGCAGACAGCGGCCGGCGCCGGGGCCAGCTCCGCCACCGACCGCCGGTTTCCTGCGAGGGCGGAGCGGGGGGGGAGCAGCCCCGCGTCGCGCCGGCCGCCCTGGCGCCTCTTCCCCCCGGGCCGCGGCCGCCTCCGCGCCGGCATCCATCCATCCATCCATCCATCCATCCATCCATCGGCGGCGGGGGGGATGTAGGAGGGGCCCTCTGGGCAGCTCCGAGCGCTGTGTGTGTGCGTAGGGATGCGGGGAGGACCTCCCGGGAATGGGGGAGGACATCCCCAGTGCCGCTTTGGGGGGCTGGAAGGGCAGAGTCCTCCCTTCTCCTCCTCAGGTGCAGCCTCAGGTCTCAGCCCTTCACCTTTTTGGAGGCCAGACGCTCACCAAGTTGCTGGATGTAAGCGGGGGGCTTCCCCCCCTACTTGTACTTACCAGTTCTGGACAGACCCGGTCCGTCTTTTTTGAAGCCCTGGGTGGATTCCGGTCTGTTGTGGTGAAACCCATTCGCTGCAGGGTTCCCTCTGTCCCCATCGAGCTCTGTGCTCCAGATAGCGCTCACGCATTCCCTGCATCTCCACTTGCAAGCCCCCAGCCAGGGCTGGTCTTGAAAATGTGTTCGCTGGTCGTGGTCTTTTTAGCCAGCAGGAGGGGGAAAACCTAATGGTCTTGAGAACAGCACTAAAATCTTAATTGCTAAACCAAAAATATCTTGGATTTTCAAACTCTGGCACTGCATACCCACTACAGCAGAGGAGAGGCGTTCCTTATAGATCCACTTTGATTGTTTCCCTTATCAGACAGTGCGTGGCCCTTACTGTGTTTCACATACTAGTCATGATGCCTCTGAGAGTGCGTTAGGAGTGGACAGTGGCTGCTACTCATCCTCTTTTACCCATCTTTTCTTGGACAGGGTGTCTCGTTGAAAGGTAGCCTGTGTTGGAGTTTGAGGTTTGGGTTATAGGTAAAGAAGGAAAGGCGAGCTTTTTAAAAGCCATCGTGATACGGTTATATTCAAACATAACCAAAAAGCATGATAGATTTATTTTTTTTTTTTATCCCGTCTCCTTTTTTGCATGTCAAGACACGCAGTAATTGTGCACAACTTGGTCAATGACAATGGTGATTCATCTGCTTACTGGGGCTGTGTTTTGCTCTTGATTTGATTTATATGTCATTCTTTCTTGTTTGCTTCTTTTTTGCTTTTTGTCATCATCGTTGTTTTCTTTTGATGCCCCTGAGGTTAAAGGCATTAGTCCAAGACTTTGTCAAGGATGGAAAAAGTAACTGCTTACTTAAACTGAATGCCAGCAATCAGCAAAATCCCTCTTATTTAGCCCTAAGATTTTGGAGCATTCTCCTGTCTCCTCGTTTCAGAGGTGGAAGGCAGCTCTGCGTGTCCCTGGACGTGTGGCTTTGCCTGTCCCCAGTGATGCCCTCCTGGCCACTGGGATGCGGCGCAGTTTTCCCGGAAAGCCAGGAAGGGAGCTGGGAAAAGAAGATTGATCCCTGGGCTGCTGTGGGGTGGCATCCAGATTGAGATTCAGAGGCTGACCCAAAAAGAGGAGTCGCCCACGCCAGACACGAGTCTTTCAAGAGAACTTCCCTATGAGGAGTTTTCCTGCTGGTGGAATAGTTAGCTGGCCCTGCAGAGGCAGGGTTAAGTCTGAAATTTTACTTTTAACTGAAGAGATTAGATTGAGGTTCCTTTCTGAGCTGCTGTGGACTTAAGGATTGGAGCTGGAGAATCTTGGGGTTTATGTGAAGGGGACTGTTTTCATAACTTTGCCTCCGTGTCTCTGGGGGCTGCCTCATGAATTTGGAAAAAGCCCCTCTTGTAAAGCAGATTTATAAACCTTTTTATCCCCCCCAAGGTCTTTGGCACAGCCTGGTGGTTTTTATTTGTGGTTTCATGCTGATTTGGATTGTTGCTTTTCATCCAGCACATTTGAGTTTATGTTAGCATTTGTTGGAGTTTTTCTGAGTTGGTTGGGCTTTTCTTGTTTGTTTGTCTGTAGTCTTTGTTGGGTTTTTTTTTTGTGGGGAGGGTGTCAAACAGCACTTTGCAGGAGAAAACTTGACAGCTTGAAATGGGAATCGGTGTGTTCTGCTTTGGAAGTTATTCCTGATGGTCCTTCCACGCAGCTCACGAACAGGACACGCTGCAACTGGGTGGTGGTGTCCACTGTCAGAGATTTGGAATGACTAGTTATTATTTTACGCAGAGGCAGAACAAGCCCAGATCAATGACACCGAGAGTGCCTGCACAATACTGAAGGATTTAATTTTGTGGATTATTAAATACCCTCTGGAAAGGAAAATATTAATTGGATTGCAGTCTTGCGAGTGAACAGCAGAGACGTATAAGCAGCTATGGCTTAGGAAGATAATTTTATCTTACAGTGAGTTTTAAGGAGTTTCAAGTGGGGGAGGTTTCCTATAGTGGAAGAGCAGTAGTGAAGATTTTTGCTCCTGTGAGCCATGATGAGAAAGTGAATGCAAAAGGTCTTGCATGTTGGAAGGACAGAGGCAGATCCGCCTGCAAGTTTAGCATTTGTGAGCTGCTCGTGAATAACCCTCCCTGAAAAACGGTGAAGGGATATTTATGCCAAGGTTGGTGTGTATGAGGAGTTCTGCTTGGAGTGAGCAAATTTCCTCCTGCTGGGATTCCATCAAAACTGCAGAGGGGGTTTCCTTATCCCGCAGGCTTCTGCGAAGAGCCAAGACAGAGTCATTTCTGGCACCGGGGCGTTACGTTCTCTGGTGGGCTCAGCTGCACGAAGAGGCACTTTCCGAGCCCTCAGCCCCCGTGGGAGTAAGTTCTGCACCGAGTCAGATGCAGGAGGGGCTGTGCAGCTAGCTCCGCTCGCCTGGGGAGCTGTACTCCGCTCCTTCAGGTCTAGAAACTCTACAGGTCCGAAGAAAACTTAACCATGGGAAGCAAGATGGGTAAATAAATATATAGAAGCAGTGAAAGCAACATCATCTTGTTAGCGGTGTGTCAAGGGCGGTGTAAAGGTGACACGGGATAAATAATTTTGCTGTCAAAATTAGTTAGAGATGTCATTAAACTGCTTAGGGCTGTCTCTGCTGCTTCAGGGCACAGACACCTGGTTTTAATTTGCAGTGGTCTGTGTCCAGGCTTGCTGGCCTTATCCAAAGGGCTCGGTGCTAATTTGGAGCCTGGTGGCAAATGCCTGTAGTGAACGCGGGATCGGAATGGCAGAGGTGACTGAAGGATCAGAATTAACTCCCTCGTAAACTTTGTTTGTTCTTCTTTTCCTGAGGTTTAAAAACTTACCGACTAGTTCAGGTTGGCTGAGATGATGAACTTTTCAGGTTGCTTGTTCTGGGGTGGCTGTGGGACAGGGAGGACAGAGAAACAGTTTCCTACTGGCCCCGGACTTTGGAAAGGAGATCCGCTCCACTTTTAATGAAGTAGCGCTTGGTCAGACTTTTGTGCTTGCAAAATCACTTCATTTTGTCTGCATTTTCCCCCAGCCTTTTTCTATCTTTCTTTGTTTTTGTGGGGTTTTGTTTGTTGGCGGTTTGGGTGGGTGTTTTTTGTTGTTGTGTTTTTTTTTTCCTTCTGCATTGTCTTTGCTTCTCTTATGCACGACCTGTTTCCTTTACCTGGAAAACATCTTGCGTTGCAGCGGGTTCTTGTTTGGCACCTCTGCCCTCCTCCCATCGTGTTGAAGCGCATCATCACTTACTCAGCAATTGAAGAATCACCACTGTCACCATTTCAAGGCTTCATTTTCTGGGTTTTGGGTTTTTTTCACTCTCCTCACTTTTAGTAGATGTCAGGCTCGGTGTCCCAAACTTGTGTTTTTTGGCTGAGGGCAATGGAAGATACCTCCTGAAGAGTTACTTAGCGTTGCGGGAATTGTGCAGTTTTGGAAAAAAACCCGAGAACATCTTTACCACCTCTGCTTTACTCTCACGCTGATCTTCTGTGAAGGTAAATCTTCTGTGTGTGCCCCCTCCGCTGCTGGAGCGGTGCATTTCCTTTCTTTTATTTTACTCTCTGTTATTTTAACAAAATCAGTGAGAACGGAGAGGAAATTACACATTCCCGTGGGCCATAAATATAACCTGATATGGGATTTTCTTGTAATGTGTCTGAGGGCAAGGAAGGATGGATGGAGGGAATTCCCAAGCATGAAAAGAAAGGTTCTTGCTCATTTATTTTACCTCTAATTAATGTGCTGCCACACCACAGAGCAAGAGGCCTGCGAGTGGGTTCTGCACTGATGCCCGCAGAAAAAAACAACGACTGAGCCTTGATGTGACCTTTTGTTTTATCACATTGTAAAATGAAAAAAAAAAAACAAACCAACTTTGCCATAAGGTTTAATCAACATTTCTAAGAGTGACGGCATCTTCTGTCTTAAGAGGTGTAACATGATGCGCAGCACCCGTTATTTCTTGCATTGCGAGAAGGAAGAACTTTTTGGAATGGTTTCCAGAGATTTAAGAAGCAGGGAAACTCGAGAGCTTTGTTTTGGTGATGGAAGAGACACTCAACAGCCTTTTGGTCTGGAAAACACCTCTGCTGAAATACTCCTGATGATGACACTGCAACAACAGTTGTGCGTTGGCTTGTAGTTGGTTCCCAGTTTGGTGCTGGGAGGTGTGATGTTTTTCCAGATGATTTGAGCAGCAGCTCTGAGGTTTTAAAGTTAACTCAGGCCTCGTAATCACTGGGGCTTCTTAGTATAAAACTTTTCCATTTGAAAGCAAGCAGCCCACGTTACCAGACTCATTCGCCGTCTACGAAGCGTCTCACCCCTGGGAGCTTGTATTTATCACCGGGTCTCTGGGGCTTTGCTAATTCAGAGTTATGAGTAAGATTCCGCTCCAATGGTAGCTGCTGCTCTGCCTGTCTTTCCCCATCAAATTGCAGAAACTCCCTTGTAACCCCATCGTTCCTTTTTATCTGGAGATGAACGTGATGGGTGGTACTCGGCTCTGGGGAAGCTGCTTTTGCTGTGTTGCCAGGGTAACCGGAGATAGCCCCTGAAGACAGGAAAGGGCAAGCATTCCTTTCTGCTGCAGTCTGGAGCATCAGTGATTGAATGAGATTAGGTGGAATTAGATAATCCTGAAATTCACAGTGATTTGACGCCAGACCTTTATTAAATAAGTAAAAGTACCAGCCCTTATAGTAAAAATGAATTCTTTTAGATCAATAACTTTTCCCACCATTTGTCACAGCTGTGATTCTTGAGATCTCTTTTTTTCCTGTGACATGGGATGAACCACACAAACATATCCTCTTTTTTTTCCTTATTTTTTTTTTCCCAGAGGGGACTATGATATCTATTCCTCTTTTATTTCCCCCTTGTGATTCACCCACTTAACCGTAAAGTACACTTACAAAGGAAGGCACTGCAAGATTCTTCAGTGATGGTTCAGCGAAATAGAGTTTACAATAGTGGTTTTACTTTAAAATTGTACACCTATAGTCTTCAGTATTATAGTGTTTTAGGGTCAGTCAGAAAAAAAAATGAAAAAGAGAGAAAGAAAGAAAAAGAAAAACATATCCTTTCCCAGGAACATACTTTCTCAGTGCCCACGTGCCTTTTATTGCCTTTCACGTCAGTGTTTGGTACCTTTGCGTGGCCTTTGGAAATGTAGGCACTAACCTTTCCATGATTCAGCTTCCCCACATGCAGGCTGGGCAGAGCACTTCTGGTATTGCATATGGAAATTGAAATATTTAGATTTACGGGCTAAAAGGGCAACAGACCACTGTTACCAGCAAGATTGAGTCCTCGCACTATAATAAGCAATAGGACTTCCCCAAACTAGTTCCTGTTTATGGTGGCTTGTCTTTTTACTTTGCTGTTTAGGGAGAGCGTCCAATCTTGATTAAATGTCCTGGTCCTGCCCTGCACTGACCCTAGTAGATTGTCCCGCTGAAGAGTAACTACTCCCACCTTTTAGGGAACGATGACAGTATTGCTAATTTGGTTTTTTTCACTGTCACGTTTCCCCTTGGTCTCCTTACAGCTTTGCATGTCACTCTCTGGAACCACCTTTCAGTAGCCAGAGACAGTCATCAAGAAACCTTTTAGCCTTCTCCTTAACGAGTTAAATAGACTGAGGCCCTTCAGTCTCTGCACGTAATGAAACAATCCCAATTCTTTAATCATCTGCGTGACTCTTCGGCAAACCCCTGACACTATATATCAGCATCCATCTTGTGCTGTTGCACTATATTCAAGTGTCAAGGATATATATATATACACACACACACACACACATATATACACACACATGCTAGAATCTTGCTCTGATTACTGCTCTGGAATTTTGTCCCGGTTCTTGGTATGACTGGGGCATTGCTCGTGATAAATCTCTTCACCTGATTCCCACCCTGACCCTTACACCCTCTTCAGAGTTTCTTCCAGGTTGCCACTAGAAATATTAGGGAGGTTTGGTTGCATGCTTGTATTCTGAGGTCTTTTAATCACCTTTTAATCCATTTAATTTGTGCCACGTTGGCTTGTAATGCTCTAATTTCTCATTCGAACAGTTGGGTAGTGTAAGATCAAATAACTTGCAGAAATCTAAGCACGTCACACTAGCACTATTGCCTCAGCAAAAAAAAAAAAAAAGATATATTAGTTTAACATATTTTCCATTAACCAGCTTTAATTTGCATAAATTATATCACCCTCCTTTAATTTATTATTACTTGTCCAGTTTCCTCTATTGCATTATTTCTCCTGGGGGCTATAAAGTTACTTGGATTATTCTGCGTATGCTTTTAAAAATACAGACACAGGGCTCTGTTTTCCCATTTACGTTGTATTTCCTCATTGTTCTGAGGCTCATTGAAAAATCCATGTAAAGCGTCTGAAGAACATCTCGGGCTAACTCTTCTGAAACTCTTTGAGAGCAAGTTAGCTAAATCTGCTGATTTAAAACTGAATAACTTTAGCAGTTTCTGCTTGGAAACCTTCTAATTCATGGCTGGAATGAAAAGTATTTAATTTTCATACCACGTTACAGCGAGCTTCTTCTCCCAGTGCAGAAATGAAATATTTGCTGAACATTCTTACTTTTTCAGTATTTCTGACAGCTCTACCATTCCCATCTAGAAATGGACCGAAACAATTATTACCTCCTGTGCTTAATAAGCCAGGGTTTACAAACCACTTTGGAGTTCTCCAATGATCGAAGGAATTACTAAAATAACACGTGCAATTATTTAAGACGAAAATCTTTATAATGGGTGGGGAAGGACAGGTCTTCACCACTACACACGGTGCGCTGATGAAATGCCCAAGTCTCTTAAAGTCCTTAGTATTTGCTTTATGGCTCCGGTGGGATTTCTGCCTTTTTACCTCCTGTTGTTCGGCGTTGGGTTAATCGGAAACCGGGCATCGTTCTCTTCGTGGAGGTGGTGCATTAGGCCTCCGTGAAGAGGACGATGCTTTCTCCTCGTCTCCTCGATGCGGCGTGTGCTGCTTGCCAGACCGAGTGTTTACAGCTTGTGGGTTCGGGTAATGAATAGATGCGTTGGGCTTCAAAAAAAAAAATGACCTCTGTGGCTTTCCCGTGAAAGCCAAGCCTTCTTCCCCCACCTAGATGCTGTTCCAGCTTACAGCCCTTGCCTGGCTGCTTTTGTGCTCTCCCGATTTTCAGTCAAGTCTTCCTGTTCGCTTTAAATGATCTTGGGAAGGTGTCAGTGCAGGGTTCTTTGTGCAAGAGAAGAGGAGGAGATGTCATACACCTGGGACTCTCAACCCCACCGCGTATTAGAATAACCATTAGGAAACACCCTGTCGTCCACCTCCCTCCTCACAAGACTTTTATTCGTCTGTACAGAGAAACATCCCCAACGTTGGCTTGCACGAAGATGCTGTGCTGTTAGCCTTGGCTGGCACGAAACATCTTGGTATCCTCCGAGCTGTGAAACTTGACATATGCTAAGGCAGTAACAGGGAGAGAATCTTTCCTCCAAGCTCCCCTGGAATGTTCTGACAGTATTTAATCTGTTGGGGTCTACTATGTCATTCAGATTGTTCCCAGTAGGTCAGCGAGTTAGAATCGATAATATCCTTGATCAGCAAATAATTCTACCTTGATCAGAGAATCCTGGTAATTAGAGCTGAAAGAGATGTGTGACATCACTCGGTCTGCTCCACGGAGTACGCTGAGATGCACTGGCATTTATGTGTGTGTTTCTTGGGGGCTTTTTTTAGCTGCTCTTGTGATATAATGGTAGCCAGGCTGGGCTTCTGAAGGAGAACTGCGTTGTTATTGCCAGAAAGTGGCCAGTATTAGGTGCTGCATTATTTTCCTCAAATAGGAAAAACCTCGTTTTAAAAATGGAGTGGAAATGACCCCTTATAATCATCTAGGAAGAGAGCTGGAGATGGAGTTCAGCCCCTGGGCAGATGCCGTGATTTATCCCCAGACCTCTCGTGTCTCAGCCCCGAAAGCACCTCCTCTGCTTCCCTGAGGGGAAGGTGTTATTCCTGGGGAGAAGAAAGGATGCTCAGTCTCCAGGGCTCACTCAATCTATACCTGTTAGCTAAAATTCACCAAAAAGAGGCCCGGCTGTGGCAGCACTTTGGCGTGGTTTGACAGGACCTGAATCAAGATCAAGCCACCAAAACGTACAGGCTGCTGGACACCTACTCCCCAGTTACCCTGAGAGTGTCACCAGTCTGGGTTTGGTTGTCGATGCTGAGGTAGGTGTAAGTGGCTTCCCCTTTTCTTCTTTCACTGATGCCCTCATCTGTCCTGGAGCTTGGAATTTGCATAATTGCAACAACTTATTTGGAACAAAACCTCATCTGTGGGATTTACCAGTGCTCGATGCGGAGCTCGACGGGAAGGGGAAGCTGGTGAGGGAAGATTCTTTTATATTTCCTGGTAATTGAGAGCATTTTTGTTCTGTGGCGTAAATTTGAGCAGTGTAGAAGCTGGCTGAAGGCTGAAATGGTTTATAAGTGAACGTGTGGGAGATGGGCTGGGGTGGAGGCTGTCCTGTAAGAGCTGCCCATCGAGACGCAAAGCGCCTGCGTGCGGTGTGTTACGTACCCGTGGTGTCAGGCGTGGGGAGAGGGATCTGTAGGTGTCATATGCAGAAAGCCAGCGATAGTTGCTCATTGCAGACCTCTGAAAATGAGGAAATACAGCTAGGTTTTTAGGGTTTTTTTGTGGCTGTCTCTGTGAACCCATCAAACATGAATATGGCTGCTTGCCTACAAACAGATTAGTTTTTTATTGCTTTTGCCACCTCTGTGATGCTATAAGGCCCAGCTGTACTATATATAGCACAATAAATCTGGTTTATCTCAATGTGAACTTTGATATATTTTATTAATATCACACTCGTGATTTGAATATTTGAATATGCATGGCACATGCAAACCTGTTATTTAGCTTATGCTTATTTTATTTAATTATTGTAGATTTATCGAACACCTGTCATTGGCTCTTAAGTGCCGTGCAATTAATTAAAAATACAGTCAGAAATTCAAAACTGCCTTTCTGGCCCTTCTCTCTTGAACCCATCACGCTCTCCTTTTCCTAAGCAGGTCTCTTCCAGCGCCATAAACCTGTTCAATCTAATTCTAAGATAAAACATGGGCAGGACAGGGAGCAATTCAGTTGGCATCGCTGGATTACCCAGCCCCTATCCTGGAGATTTCGCAAGCTGGGTTTATGCCTAGACACAAAAAGGAGTGTGATGCAGAGGGGTGATGAGGTGCTCTGGGCAGCTCTCGACGATTTTTTGGCACTGGTTCTAGAGATTTCGGTGGGATGTGGCTTTATGCCTTGATGCGTTTGCCAGGGCCGGTGGGGATCTGTGAGTTTCACAAGTTGCCGCTGGTGGGTTGAGGAAGGAGCTTTGGCTGGTGAAACTCTCTGACCGAGTAGCGAGAGCGAAGGACCTCACTTGCGTGGAGGAGGGGACCCAGTCCTAACTGGCTCTGTGACCTTGGGCAAATAAATGGCTTATTCACCCTGTGTGCTAGTCGATCCAGATGGAAAATTAGGTGAGAAACAAAACCTCAAGAGCCTCAGCTGAAACCATATGAAGGCTCTAAGTGGAGCCTTTCTGGGTTGACGGAGCACAGTCTGGGAAGAAGAAGGGGAGGGGAAGAGGCAAGGGGGGGTCAGGCAGCCTCGGCGAAACATCCAGACGTGGAGGAAAGGGGGTGGAGGTTTGGCAGCTCGGATGGCCCAAACCCTTTGCTCACAGAGTTCTTCCTCTTTGTGAGCTGCTGTAGTGGCTCTTCTTACAGGGAGCCCAAAAGAGATCTTTCCTGAAAGAGACCTTTCCTTCGTCTAAAAACCATAAAGGGGAGGGTGTGGGAGTTAATGCTGCGATAACTCCCACCGGGTTACCCACAGGGTTTGGAAGGGAACATGCATTAGTGTGTCTCTGCTTTCCCCAGTCTCAGCCTTACTGTCAGCAGAGCTGTTAAGAAACAGTCTGAGGATCTGCTGGGAGCTTTCAGGGCAGGGATAGCTCGATACAGAGGATGTGTTGGCTCCTTGTTTCTCCTGCCCTCTCTGCCCAGCCTGTCCCTCCTGCCTGCCAGACCATGGTTACGTGTAGAATTCTATAATTCTACTGATACCCGACAGGAATTTGCAGCCCTTTTCGAAGTTTTGCATATGCAAAAGCCCCAAGTTCTTATGGGTGGAAGCCAAAAGGCACGATCGGAGCACTTCCCCAACTTGGGTAAAGCACCCTTGACCAAAGCAGCCTGAAAAGTATTTGAGAGAATTCTCTAGTTACTGCTGAATTACCTCTTAATAGGCTGCAGAGAGCTGCTGCCACAGAGCGCAGCAGTGTGAGCGTCCTTGCTGTTGACTAAAGGTCAAGTGTAGCCCCTTCCTTTTGCGTGAGGTGACACGGCTGTTCTGAGTAATTAGTTTAAAAAAAAATAAAATTATACATATCTCTGTGGTACCAGAAATGCTGACTAAAATCCAGTAGGAAATAACAAAGCAGTTGCAAACGTGCTTCAGAAGAAATTGTTTCACCGCATGAAATATCTGCTGTTGCATTTGCAATAAAGTTAGCAAGAAGGAAAAATACCAGGGAAATATGAGGTTAAGCAGCTGTCAAATATTTTTACGAGTGTTGTCTTTATTTAAACAGCAGAGATCTTGGGGTCAGGTTTGTTCCTTTGCTCTGTTTATGCAGCACCTAGCACCATGGAGTTATGTTTGAGGACTCCTGGCTGTTGCTGCCGCCGAAGAACGTGTAAGAATGATCTGGACGGGAGTATGAGCTGCGGCGATCGAGATACCTCAGTGCACGCTCACGCTCCCTCTCTCTCTCTGTATATTGGGAACTGCAGTGCTGAGGTTGATGTGTACCTGTGTAAAAGGGGCTGGAACAGGCCCACGTCTGGCAACACTGGAGAAAGAAATGAGTAGATGAGCTAGCGGGCAAGAGACGCGGGGTACAGCTTGTAGAAGGCTGGGAGGCATCTTCTGAAAGCTGACAGCTGCAGATTGGCAGGTGAGGGGAGATGGGAATAAAGACTAGATGGTGGCACTGAGGAAGGGAGAACAGGTGAGAGGCAACAGCTCATTGTACATCTTCCTGCTCCAAAAAGCATGTTCATTGCTTGTCTGGTTGTTCCAAGGTAAGAAGGGAGCGACAGTGGTGCCGGCACGACAGATCTGCTTGAAACTAAGGCCCTTGTGTGGTATCTCTGCTCCAGGGGAGGTGGGGCTCTTCTAATCTCCTTCCCCTTATCTCTCTTCCAGCTGACCTCCTAGGCTCAGTAAATAACGTCTCAGGAGGCTGCAGGAGTCGGTGAACAATGAGTGGCCTCCCATGGGGTCAGAATTTCTTTCCACCTGAATTCCACCTTCAAAGTCTTTGCTAAAGAATCCACAATTACTGTTCATTTGGCTTATGCATTTAAATACTATCCCTTGCCTTTCTTATACCCTCCCAACTTTAAATGGGATTTCAGAGGGGATTGTACTGGGGTTCCAGCTGGTACCCAGTGTCTAAAGAAACCCAGACCTCTGCCTGTGGGAGTGCCTGGTGTTGCTTTACTCTTACCTTTTTCTGTTTGGCAATGGCTCACCTGCCTGAACACAGTGCAGAGGAAGATTCAGTGGAGCCTTTTGAATTGTCTGGAGGGGTTTGTCCATGTGGAAATACAAGGTCCCTGGGGCAAGTCACTGAACCACTGTCTCTTGATCCTGGCTGGCACGTGAACTTCAAGAGTCTCTGGGAAATAATCAGGGAAAGCAAGCCTGTTGCCAGGAAATTCAAGTTCAGTCTGCAAGGATTCAGTCCTTCACTGAAAATACTTAAGATTTAGCAAATTGGAAGCAATTTAAAACCAGCGTCTAAACTTTCCAGGTTTTTTGCATTGCCTGAGCTGCTCTCTGGGGCAAAGTCGACACAGGCAGAAGACCTGGAGCAAGATCTGGTCTTGCTCTTCAGATTAGAACGGAATTGACCGTCTGGCTCTGGAGGTGGTGACCATGGAGAGTAAAACTCAGGTCCACTTCGAGGATTTGAATGGCTCTGAACTTGGGTGGGGATAAGGCAGGGAGAATTCCGTCATTTCTTACCCCCTCCTTGGCAAATGTGGCCTTTTAACTGCTGCCTTCCTGTGCCTTCCAGACATAGGGGAGCACGGGTGTGTCTGTAGAAATGTGTGAAGGCATGTGTGTGCTAATGGCACCTAAATATAGCAGCGGCTCCATGCTCCCGTTAACCTGTCGAATGACTCTTCGCTTTCCTAGGCTTTGTCAAATTGGAGATATTACTCACCTCCGTGACTAATTCCCTGTGGAGGACCCCTAAAGAGGTTTAGAAAACAACTCCTCTGTCGCTCTGGGGCACAAAACATTATGTCTTTTTTTTTTTTTTTTTGATGAATCTGGCTAATGAGAGGAGAAACTCCTGTAGACAGACTTACCCTTGGACTGCGACAGGGAGTCCTCGAGCGGGTTTTCTCCGCAGCGGCTCGGCGCTCACACCGTCTCATGCAACGCTCTGAAACCGCGTGCTCGGGTGTCTGCAGGAAAGCCCAAAGCTATTAATTGGAACTGGTGATTTCTGCAGGGGGAAGATGTGTTGGGAACACGCCTCGGGTGGGATTTCGCTTTCGCTTTCATGGACTTCTCGGGTGCAGATGCTTGCCGGGTAAAACAGAGCTGCTTAACGGCGCGCAAGAGGATCACACGACCGCAGAGAAGCCTGTGTCTTCTTGGAACTGCAGGGGGGGAATTAGGATTGGCAGAGCGTAATTGGTAAAGCTTGTGTTTGGCTGGGATTTTTGTTTTAACAGGCCTGGAAAATCACCAAGTAAATAAGTTAGGAACCTTAAAATTTGCTCTGCGGCACCTCTGTCGGCAAAGTGTACCCGAGTACGTTTATTCAAGAAGGAAGAGTGCCACCTATTGAGTCACAGATTTCCCCTCCTGCAGAAGGCTGAGCGTAGGTGCAGAGTTTCCCATCCAGGTACTTCCCAGGCACAGCTCAGCATCATTCGCGTGGTGGGAAGGAGCCACAGTCTGAGCTGCTCTACCCAAGCAAGAGAAAGCAGAAGCATATGCCCTAAAAACGGAGTGGGTTTTGGTCTGGGTTTTTACAGGTGTGCTGTGTTTTAAAGCAGTGAATGTCGGCTGCAAGAGCTGCCATCAGCAATTTTCCAAATACAGACCCTGCTCTGGAGCAAGTTCATTGTTTAAAAAACTGATGAAAACCTACAAGACTTACAGATAGTTGTGGGCAAGTTAACACAGCTTTATGCGCATTAGGCTGCTTGATGATTTGGTGGCTTTGGGGGAAAGAAACTACCAGACTTGCTTCAGAATAAGTGCTGTGGATGTATGAGCAGGTTTGTTTCCCGTCACCGCTGTCTTCAAGTCTCTGTCCATGGTTCAGGTGTCGCTGGCAGTCACTGAAGACCTCGCCCTCCCTGGCAGTGTCTTAGCGACAGACTTTGTTTCCCACCTCAGGGAAATGTTTAAATGCCTGACAGGGGAGATACCAGTTTCCAGACAAAATGCCTCACCTTTAAAAACATACCTGGTCCCCTCACTTTTGTTCCAATTAATTTCGGTTCTGGTTTTTACTCTCGTGAGAGATGAGGTTTTTTTTTCACCCGCTCAGAAAACACTTCCCTTTGGTATTCCTTGTTTTTTTCTTTTTTCTTCCAGCTGCTTGTTCTTTATTCCTTTGATGAATTATTTACCTCTCTTGGGTTTTGGGGTTTTTTTTATGTTCTCTTTGTGTTTATCTTCAAAACATACAACTCCCAACACTCCCTACTTCCATTCGGTACTCATCAGAAAGCCACTGTGTTTGTTGGTCATTTATTTCCCAGTGTTAATATTTACACATGCAGAGGTATTGTAAATCATGCGGTATCATCCTGTGTTGCTCCTAATGTGCCGAGCCTGCTAGCTGCATATTTCTGTGAGTAGTTTTGGTGTATCCTTTGGTTTCATTAGCACACACAGTCTAAGTGGAACGGGTGGTTCTAGGTGCTGCACGGTCACGGTGAGTGATGAGCGTCACCCCCAGTGCTTGCAGAACACGTATTTGTTTGAGGCAATCAGGTAGATGGCTTGAGTTGAGGATGAAGACAGAGTCACGGCGTGTCACACACGGTTCTTTCCCAACTGCAAGCAGCAGGATCGGATCGTCCTGCGGTTACTCACAAGCAGATCTCAGCCAGGTTTCTTTTTGAGGGGTGTGTTGGTTACTTGAGTGGTGGGAGCACCAGGTCTGGAGACAGGAGCATTCTGTTCCAGTCTTGGATCCTTGACCGTTGTGCTGTGTGATGATGAGCAAGTTGTCCCATCGTACTTTTTCTTGGTCTCACTTGCCCAGAAGATGATAGAAAATCACAGTTTGTAGCGAGAACTCCTTGCCCTTTTTGCAAAAGCTGCAGGCGTTGAAGTGAAAGGCTGTGAGCAATTGCCAAGTGCTGTTACTGATACGCTAGAACCGGGCTTTAATGTTTGCACATCTTGTCTGTTGAGTGAGAAGAATGGGTTTCCCATTGTGATTCCAGGGACTGCACCTCGTGAAGCTGATAATCGGCTCCTTTTTGTTGTCCTTGTCAGAACTGTTGCGATGATGCGGCAAGTCATCTGTCTGACGCCCCGTTTTCTTTTATACAAAGCACCGGAGATAGGAAGTTCACTGCAGTGTCTCTGCTGGCACAGTTAATCAGCACGTGTAACCTGGGCTCTAAGTAGGAGCAGGGTATGAGAGCAGCTTGATCTTGCAGCACGGACTTCTGTGTTGAGGTGAATTTGCAGATGTGTTCCAGCAACTGCCATATAGTGCTTACTGTGAAGCTTGTAAAGGTGCACCGCAGAGCAAAACACCTGGAGGCTGTGCCGTTAGGAGGTGGGAGATGCATCCTTGCCCTGACTAGCTTGTGCTAAGGACGAGTGTCACCCTCAGCCGTGACGTGCCTCTTCCCGGCGCTCTCAGCCGTGCAGCGTTTTGATGGACCCAGGGCACGTCAGTCCTTCGCAGTGCCAAGAAGAAGGGAGAGATTCCCCGGCGTCGAAGAGGCTAAGCAGGAATTTGGCATGATTTTAGCCTCATGCCTGACACTCTTGGACTCTCGTTCCTTTCATTAATTCCACTCCGTGCCGCAGCCGAAGAGCACGTGTTAAAACTCGAAGGAGGCATGTCTAGCAGTTGTTCAAAATCGGTTAATTTTTGATTGGATTTGAAGTCAGACTTCATGGGCCCAACCCACCCCTAGAGGACTGGCGATGGGGAATTGCAGGCGGTCGGGACTTATTGCGGGTAATTGACTTTCTCTGCTTTGTCCACCCTCGCTCTCAGATTCACCCGAGAAACCTCCGCCGTGCTAAGGCTGAGAGGCCTTTGTCCCTAGCAGCCTCCGCCATCAAGATGTATTAAATTAAACATACACACACATCACAGCCCTGAGGCTATTAACCCCCCACGCACACAAATAATCCGTTGTGGTCTAAGTAGAATAACTTATGTTTGGACCCCGATCTAGCCCAATTCATTTCCACACCTGCGGGAGTGACCTTCAAAACTTGCTCGAGGCTCTGTCTCAAAAGTCATTTTCTCGTTAGTGGAAGTGAAATGTATTGTGGAGCTGTTGCTCTGTCCCTGCTTCTCCGGGGAGGCGAGTGCAGAACAACGCTTCTAGTCCCTGCCCACAAAGCACACCAGGCTGCCTTGCTCCCCGTTGGTTTTCTAGAAACCCTTTTTCCTGACTCCTCCTCCCTTTCCCTCCATGGTAATGTAATTAAGAGTAAAGAAAGTCCTCGCAGCCTGTCCCCAAAGGTTCCCATTGCCAGCGCCGTGGGCACCTGGGTGTACTGGTGGAAAGAGAAGGGACCTGTGGTGGCTCAGAGCCTCCTGCCAGCCCTGCCCAGGGTGGTCTCAGCCCTCTGTCCCCTTTGTTACTTCATCTGCTTTGGCTTTGCAGCTGGCTGGTCCCAGGACTGAATGTCTTTTTAAAACAATACAAATTATTCCCATAGTAAATGTGCTGTAGAATTGTTTGGTTTGGTACCAGTGTTTATTTCCAGCTGTCATCTCTGTAGTATTATTAGAGAGCAAGGAGGGGGGGGAAAACCCTCCAAACCCTCCTGTTGTGCTTCGAGTCCTTGCCCATCCATCAACCAGGGGTCACAGTAACTGCAGATCATGTGCTGGGGTCTCAAAAACTGCAGGAAATCGGTCTTTGTTACATGGAAAATAAAGCAGTCTATGGGGAAAATAACCATAAATGTTCATTATTTGTACAGGAAAATCAATTTGTAGGCCAATTGACCAAATAAAGTAATACAATTTGCTGGGAAATCCCCCAGGTGTGGCAGGCAAATCATGAAGTGGAAATAGAAGGATTGGTTTTCGTAGGTAGTCTGTGGTGGTTTGGGGGTGGGAGAGATGCAGGGAAGGGAGACAAAGCCCAAGAAAATGAATAAAACTACGGAAAAGGGTACCTTTAGCTGGGCAGCCAGTTGGAGGAGAGGTATTAGTGAAGGGAGGAGAAGGGGAGATGGTCTTTTTCTTGTTTTTAAATCACAGAGGATGGTGGGAAGAGGTAACAGTGCCTCGGTAGAGCGTGTGAGAGCAAGGAAGGGCTGACAAACGGGGAGGTGGAGCCCAGTGATCTGGCTGGAAGCTCGTGTCATGTAGCAATAGGAGCAGAGGAGTGATGGACACAACCCCCTTCTTGGTTCTCCCTCATTTTGTCATCTGCCCAGTACTTTCCATTACTCTGTGTGTGGAGTCAAACCAGATAATCACCCCAAAAACACCCTTCAGGTGGTTCTAGGAGTCTCGTGTCAGTGGGAAACGCCGTTTGCACCTCAGTGCAGAACTGGCCGTCTCTGAACGATGACGCCCAAGTCTGGTGACGGGTGCTCTGTGCCTGGACAGCTCTTTGTCACAGGTGCATTTTGACACTGGTCCAGTTAAAAAAAGCTAAGGATCAGCCTGTTGGTCAGTCTCTTCCCTTTACCTGACCCAGATCTTTGTGCTTCCTTAATAGAGGCTGTGTGTTTGTGTGCTTTGGAAGGCAGTGAGCTGGGGAGGGAGAGGGACACCTTCTTCAGCTGGTTTTTTACTTGAAAAGATGCATTTATGAGCGTAACACCAGAAGGTATTGCACTGGCACTCTAGTCCAGTTCCTGTGATGGCTTGAGAAGGGTCCGCAGAGTTTCTTTTCCAGGCTGGATGTGCATCTGTTGTCCCTTCATAGGCTTACAGATCTGTGATACGGACCTGCTGCTCCTCACCGGCCTCCCAGATGTGTTAAAAGCCCTTAAATAACAAAAGCTCATGAAACACACGGCGCTTTCCGAATGAAAAAGCCGCGCGTGACGGCAGTATCGCTGCGGCAGATGACGGGGCTTACTGGCTCAGATTTCACTTGGGTTTGGCTCTCCGTAGTAGGGAAGGGGCTCCAGGGAGGCAGTGGCTTCACTCTTGCGCCCATAGCAAGTTTCAGAGCTTTTGATTTGTAAAAAAAAAAAAAAAACGGTCCTTCCAAACCCTTGAGCGGCTGCAGAATACGTTCGTGAACGAGCTGCACCTCTTTGTGTTTTGGTTTTAGTATCCATAGTATGAGGGGTACTTAAACACCAGGTATTTTGTTTGCAGAAGTGGAAGTAATGCTTTAATTAATATTTGGAGTTTTCTTGTTTGCTCTGGATTTGCAAAGTTTGCGTGGCTGTCTGAGGGTCGAGTCGCTCCGAGGAAACTTGGTGGGCAGACCTGGCCGTTGCTCCTTCGGCCAGCGGCAGCTCTCTCCTCAGATTTTTCTGATCTGCTCTTCAGTGCTGGGATCAGACTTGAAACGCTGCAGTATGTGGATCTTTTTATATCTTTACCAGCCCGACTGGATCTCGGTGCAGGTGTTAAGTGAGGGCTTGAGCTCAAGGTGCTTGAAGAGGCACGTCTGCCATCCGGGCAGGGTGGTGCTGCACTGCTGGGTGGTCCCGTGGTGGAGGCAGATGTGGCTGATTTTTGGCACCAGCCTGCCTGGGGAATACTGGGATGTAATGCAAAGCTCTGGTTACTCTGTCTCCGCCGTGTGGAGCAGCTGCTGTTTCCTGAGCTCCCGTCAGTTTGGTTGCTTCAGTTTTGAGGGAAACTGCTGGGAAATCAATTTTTTTAAAGCTGAGAAAAATTGCCCTCTGGTTGGTTCCCATCTTGTTCCAGCCATGACAAGAGTGATGCAGCCGTGGGGATGGACAAGAGGTGTTTCTTGGGTCAAACACCGGGGTGTTTGAGGTGAGTGGGGCTGGGCTTGGGGACCCACAGTCTACGAGCTCCACCGATGCCCCTGGGAGCTTCTGTTTTCAAAGTCATCACCTTGGCCCTTCATTATTTTGGAATCCCAGCTTCTAGGATGGTGTTGGACCTGATTTTGCCAAAAGAACCAACTGTAGCTCTCAGTAGTACAGCAACAGCAAAATCTTCATCCATGTGGGCAATCAAAGGAAAGGAGGAACTGCCTCTCAACAACTCCGGGTCTGTCTGTCCCGTTAAGTGGACTTTGTCATTACTGAACTTTGTCAAACACACTGAACTGTTCAGATGAAACCTGTTTTGGTGTCTGTTATAGAAACAACATGCATTTTGGGAGGAACTGTTTAACATTTCTGTTTGATCTCTGTCAAAGTCGTTCTTTATGACAGTGATGATTTATCGAAAAAGTAAAAGTTCAAAACAGACCTTGAGGCAGGAATTGCACTCTACCCAATGAAAAGCTATAGTGGCTGGTCCACATTCTTGTTGGACTTGAACAAAGCCTGGGTCTGTCTCCTTTTGGCTGAGCAGGCTGTAAGCCACGCTTGGAAATCGCGAGGATCTCAAAGAAATGCTTTAAGCGCGTGTCTCCAGAGCAGAATGAAAGGATAAACCTCAGTCAAATTCCCCTTGATGAAATATTTCAGACTCGCTGGGAAAGGCTGTGTTCTCTTGGACCTGATGTAATGAAACTTTGGAGGGAAACTTTAATACCTTGGAGGAATGACGGACAGTTATTTTGTTCTCTTGTCTTTCTGTGACTCGAAAGGTACAGCAGCGAGGTGCGTGAAAAGAAGGGAAGATGTCTGAAAGCATCCATGCCCTTTTGCTCCTTGCCTCTTCACCAGAGAAGAGGAGCAGGAAAAGGAAAGAAAAAAGAGAAAAATATGTAGGTTTTGCTTTTATTTAGGAGATAGCATCAGTGTACCGCATCCTCAGCTGGTGTAAGTTGACTTTTACTCCATTAATACTGACTTGCATTGCCTGAAGACCTGGCTTCACATCTCCGCTTCCTCCTTTGCAACCTCAGACTGAAACGGAAAAAGTTATTTGATGTGGAACAGACACAGAAAACAAAGACTCAGGCCACTTTTCAGCCTTCTTCCAAAGTGTTTTTGAAAACACGTAGCTCCAAAAGACTGATAGATTTTTCTATCTTGGAGTTACCTCCCTTCAAAGACTGGAAATTCCAGCTGGCTTTTCCAGAAAAGTGTAGCTCTCACTCTATTAACAAATTATCCTTTAGGCTTTATAACTCACTGAGAGGTAATAAATGGGAAACGTTCCCTTCTGTTCGCAGATCTTGTTCATCTGTTTCTTTAGGGCTCCAGAAAATGTTGTTAATATTGATGGGAAGAGTTGCAGCTTCCCTTCTACATAACTTTCTTTCGGTTTAAAATGTGTATATTTTCTCCAGTTATAGCAGTACCTACAGCCCTGTTTCTGTGCACAGCCTCAAACTCAGAATGTCAGTCTCTGCTCCAAAGAACTTAGAGTATAAACAGCACGGAGAGACAGGTACAAGGGAGAGAAAGGGTTACTGGTCACTTTTGATAGCAGAGAGACTCGAGCGAGTTGCCTAGGATCACGCAGGGAAATTACGGTTAAGAATAAGTTTATTCTTTGATAAACTTTCCTCTCTCTGAAGCTAAAATACCTTAAAAAATGGGCCTGGACTGTGTGTAGTGGAATTGATGGCTTCTGTATAAACCAGTCGACGACAACTCCAAACTGTTGATGGGGAATCGTCGAGCGTAGACCTGGCGAGCCTGCTGGGGTGCAGTTATTCCCCGAATCCGTTGTCCCCTTGGCTACAGCTCTTTGACCTGAACTGCCTCCCCTGCTCGCCTCTAGTCGTTGCCAGAAAACCGCTTTCACGAGATGCTGATGAAGAATGCGACGCGGTCTCCAAAACCCGGGAGAGCCTCTGTGGTCAGCACCGCCTTCGCTTTTCGCCTGGACCGCTGCCGTCCGTTCCCCTCCGCTCCCTCCGTCCTTTGGGCCGTCCCTCCCGCGCCGGAACGCCTCCCAGCGTAACCTTGGTGGAGATGATAAATAATAAACTTATTAGCGGTCGAGTTAAAGGGCTGGACTGCGGCTGACAGGGAGGCGGAAAAATAGACGCAGCGGAAGGCTGCCAACTGTTGTTTTATTCATTTGCTCGTCGCTGAGCGCCGGGGCAGGAGGTGAGAGGAGCGGCTGGACGGCTTCTTCTGGCTGCGACCTCGGTCTTGCCCGAAAGGCTGGTCAGGGCAGGGCGGCAGAACCCCGCTGGATTTGCCGCCGAAGCAGCCGCCTGGGCAGCACGTTGGCTAATGAAGGCCCAGGGGAGAGTGGAGGATTATCTTGGAAGGCAACTGACCCTTTCCTTAGGTGTTTACACTCATCGCAGCTGAAGGAAAATGCAAACCCTGGCAGTTATCCTAGCGAGGGATGTGTGGTCTCCGTTGCTGTGTAATTTCCCTAATTAAAGCCATTTGAGTTAGGTTTATTATTTGAAAAAGCAAAAGGAAAAAAAATATTCCAGGCTCTCCGAACCTCCCCCTTTCCTCTCCCCTATCTTTATTATCAATAAAAAGAGAGAGAAAATGCTGTCTGGACTTGAGGATTTCCTTCACATATGGAAAAGATTTAGCATTCTTCAGCTCCCAGCATTGGCAAGGCACAAACCTCCCCTCTTACCTCCCCCCAGCATTCCCTGTCTGCTCCCTGGATTTCCCAGATCTGCGTATACAGAAAGAATCTGTGTGCTCCTGCTTCTGCAGGGTGGGGTTTTTTTAATTTTTTATCCAATAGCAATTATTTCTGAGAGTTGAATCACAGGCACGTGAATCATCTTGCAAACAGCTTTGACGTTTTGATCAGTGTGCAAACTCTGTGCATTTGCATTTCTGTGCTTTTTTTTTTTAATTTTATTTTTTTCTGGTACTGATTTGCATGCTGAAGAAGCGATGTCTGTAGGGACTGCACCTGCTCATCCTCTTGGGTCAATTCCTGATGGGATCAGACGTCCAGAGTTTGGCTGGAGGTTAATGTGGACTGGCAAAAGCCTTACTTTCATGTGCCTTTTTTTTTTTTTTTTTTTTTCCCCTTCCATGGAGCTTTTTGCCTCGCAGCTCTCATAGCTGAGGCCTTTCCATTGCTGGGATCAATTAAATGCTCACCAGGGACTCTCTCTGCAAGGAATCTTCCCTTTTCTGGCTGACTTTGAATGTCACACCAGGGCGTTCAGCTGTTTTGACCTTGTTGCAGTAGCTCCCAGGGCAGGAAACCTTTCCTAACCCTCCCTTCCTGTCTCTCCCCCAAGTCCTACGCTCTCCGCCCGTCATTCCATCTGCGAGCTCTCCCAGGGCTCTTATGCAACAGTTCGTTTTTTGGTTTTCTTGGCTGGGAGGACGGGGCTCCAGGGGAGAGCTCTGAGGGGGTTGGATGGGTGGGGGGCAGACAGATTTTATTTTGTAACTCCGCTGACCTTGCTTAGCCACACAGAGCGGAATTTTTCCCCCCCCGCTCTCTGGGAAAGAAGAAATATCACCACGGGTTCTTTTTCCATCTCTCTGATGCTCTTTTGCTTTCATGACAGAACAATCGAGCTTCCAGGCTTCTCCACTCAGGTAACCCACCACTGTTCCCAAGTTGGGGTTTTTTTGCCCTTTTATTTTATTTTTTTTTTTCACTTGTAGCTGCATCTCTGGAGTTGGGTAATCAGTAACTTTAAATAGTGCGTTGGTACCCATCTGATTTTTCCCGGGGAAAGGAAATCTGCCTCTCCGTGATTTTTAAACACAAAGCAACCCCCCACCCAGGCAATACTTTGAGAGGCAATGAAAGCAATTAATGGTGTCAAAAGACCCTAGGAGGGCGAAGTGGTGAGTGACTGAGGGCTGGGCTGACGCAGGAGCGGCTGGGTGGGTAGCTGGATGTGTCTGGGGAATAGAGGGTTATTGACTCCAGCTCCAGCTGCGTTTCGTTAGCTGGAATCATAACCCACAAAATTAATCTTTAACAATATAGAAAGGGAGGGGGAGTCCTAATACTCGAGGCGGTTCTGCCGTGCCCTCAATGCTCACCCTTGCAAAACCTTGGGAGAAACGTTTTCCCTTCTAGTTACATTAGTTAAGGAGGGGATAAGGGATACTCTGTTCTCCACCTCCCGCTCCAAGGGGTGGGGGAAATCCTGGTGGTGTGAGAGGAGGGTCCATGCTCTGAAGAGGTTTCCTCTGAGCCAGGTCAGCGTTTGTCCCGAGAGCAAACACCTTGGACTCCTCTCCGGCGCCGCAGAGGTGGTCGGTGCAGGGCAGGGGAGAGCAGCTGTGCCGTAACTCCGTGGCAGCATTTTTCCTGGCTGTATTTCACCCACAGACGTCCGCATCCTCGGTGGGGATCCTACGTCCCCCCTGCTCTCAGGGGTCTAATCTGTTCCCTGCTCCACCTTCTGTCTGTGCCCCTGGGCCGGGGAGCTGGCAGGCATGCAGCCTGCCTTTGCCGGACTGAGCGCTGAGACAGATTTACCGCGGCGTAGACTGCAGCTTTTTGCTGGGGGTGCTGCACCTGTGCAGGCAGCTGTGGGCTCTGCAGCTATAGAAAATGCTCCTTCTGACCCACTGGCCGACACAGCCCTACTGGTGGAAGCAAGCCAGCTGGCAAAGCACAGCTTCCCCCTTTTCTTCGTGTGTGTAAAAACGGAGTTTTTTAACAGCGGGGAGGTAGAGTCCTGAGGGGCTGGCTCCCTGGCAGTCGGTGGCTGTTGGCTGGGTTGTTTTCCTAAGCATTGCACCTTCCGATGAGTATCAACGTGCTGGAAACCTTCTTGTGGAAAAAAAAAAAAGTGGAAACCCCATGGCGAGGGGATTGGAACTAGATGATCTTTAAGGTCCCTTCCGACCCTGACAATTCTATGATTCTTACAGGGTTCCTGGTCCAACATAAACACCCCGTAAATGTATGAGATCACTCTGTAATGACATTGTCACACAAGTACAAGCATTTAAAATGTGAGATCACATGGCTCACACCAAATATCTGTAAATCCCAATGTACTTTCCCATATGTGGCGATGCCACTGCAGTCTCTGGGTGTGTTCTTGCACGTAATACAGCTCTAAGTGTGTGCTTTGCTACCTGCCACTGCGTGTAAGCATTAATTGATAACCTTGAATCTGAGGAACTGTAGTTATCTCAATATATTGCTCAGCTCTGGAGGTACGTTCCTGTCCTGGAAGCTGTCTGTACAACTGGCAAAAGACTTCAGCAAAAAACAGAGTGGTGGGAAAGATTCCTTGGATGGAGGGCTCCTCACAAATGGGAGATTTTTATTTGCAGCTTGGGCCAGCGTCCTTTCAAGTCAATGGAAAGACAATTGATTGTAGCAGGTTCTGGACCAGGCTGCTGGGTACCCTTGTGCTTAATTTAAAAGTAATGTATGTCTGCTGGTGAACGCCTCGGAACAGATTAAGAAAGCACCATTGATTCAAAACCGACTATAGATGAACATAAAAGGCAAAATTGATTGGCTCAGTCTATTTTAAATTTCTGGGAAAGGAGAAATGGAATTAAAAAAGTAAATAAAATGCCCCCAATGCAATGGCAAAATAAACGCACTGTGGCCGTGCTTCCGATTTTCTCCATGTCTGGCCCCTCGTCAGATCAAAAGTAGCTCAGGTCACCTGTGACCAGAGGTTGCTGCAGGTGCAGCTTCTCTTTTGCATTCGTGTTCATTTGTTTGCCTTGTAAGAGAAGCAGCTCTGTGTGTGTGAGGTGGTGTCTATATAGGTACATGCATACGTAGTTGTATATCACGTACATAGCATATATGTGTGTGTGTATGTGTAGGCAGCAGCTTTGGGCGTCGTATAAAATTCACAGAAAGGGAAAGAAAAAGCGTTCTGAGGAGCAAGGGAAAGGGGGAACCCGTGCTCCTGGTCTGGTGGGCTGTTTCTCTGGGTTTAGTGCCTCCTTGTTTGCTGCGCTCTCACTCTTGTTAGGGCTGATGAGTCCCTGGGCAGTCACTGAGACCTGGTAACTGCTCAAAGGTACCATAATGGCCATAAAATGATTTTTACTCTCTGATCAGTGCCGTTCTCTTTAGCCTGTGAAGTCACAGCAGAGAGCGAATTGTGATTATTTTGAAGCGGGAATTTGCACACCCTCCCTCCCCTCCCCCTTTAATGGTTACGATAAATTACAACTTCAGAAAAACACCCAAAGCTCCGGCACGATAAAGCTCACGTTGATATCAAGTCCTGGCTTTTCAGCATGACAGAAATCTGGTGCAAATACTGCCCTCCTTACTTTTCTTCTCCTTCTCCCTGCTTTCGCTCTTCTTCTCCCCACTGCCCTTTTGTCGCTGCGCACACTCGAGTTACTGAGGTGGCTTTTGGACAGCGGGCGAGCTCCGCTCCCATTCTCGGTGTGCACTGGTGCAGGAGAAGGGGCAGGGGCTGAAATGCGCAGGAGGGATTTAAGGGTAGAAGATGCACAATTTGTATTGCACGTTCCTGCAGGGAGCACACGGTGAGGAACCTCTTTGCAAAGGGCCACGTGAGTAGATCTCTGCGACTGCGTAGAGGAGCCCACCGGAGGGAGGGAGAGCGTTTGCTCTTTGTCACGTGTAGGTGCGGTTCCCCCTTGCACCGTGGCAGTTCACCTTGTGCAGGTATTCACCGGCAACATTCACAGGAAGGAAATCCTCCTCTCTTTGAGTCCGGGCATTCGGACTTGCTACAAAGCCTTTTGCAACTTGATCCAAGTTTCGCGCTTGGGATACTCAGAGGTGTAGGAGCGCTCACCTCGTTGCTGTCCGCGGGCGCGTTTTATTTCTTCCTGTCTCTCTCTCAAGAAAGTGCGTGTCTTTTTCCTTGTGTACGCGTGTTTTCCCATTTTTTTGAGCCGGCTTGGCCCGCTGCTTTTCTCTCCCTTGGGTGTCTGCTGTTCACAGACAGCCGTGGGCTTGGCTTGGCACGCGTCAGAAGGGGAAAGCTAACGTGCCTCCTTGAGGTGATGCCTTCCGGATGGATTTAGCTAATTATCGCAGTGATTAGGGCTGCCCCTAATGACCACAACTGGAATTTATAGACAGAGGTAAACAACAAGTTTTTGGGTTTTGTTTGTGGAAAGTTCTTAATTTAATTAAAAAAACATGGGCTCTTCTATCACTTAGTCCTCCTCCATCCTCCCCTGCAGAGAGCCTGACTGGCTTTCCCAGGGCTTTCATTTTGCCAGGTTTATTTGGAAAGTTGGAGTCAACTGTCATTAGTGAAATGTTACTCTGCACTTTTTTGGCCTGTTCCACACACCTTTCTGCCTTTAGTTCCTGGCTAAAAACACGTTTCTTTTCTAGGACTTGTCCTACTGAAGGAAGTGTGCCCATGTAACCCGTGCAAAGAAGGGGCATGAGACTGTGCTTCACCTCCCCTTGCTGTGGGTCCCTTCCCAGTTTCATGGTTTTGTTTTCTAACGTTTTAAATTCTGTGGGGCAGTGAGAGTACAGTCTCTCTGGGCTTACTTGCAGTGTAAGTGCTCGTATTGTGGCTGTCGATCACAAATTGAGCTCAGCGCCACCCCGAGTGCTAGAAACGTGTTCCATCACAGCGAGAGCTGAAAACCCAACAGGCTCTAGCTTAGGCTGCACTAGGCTCGAATCTTCTTGTGGATAAGGAGCAAAGGGAGCAGGGACAGAGCAATCGGTAATAGATTCTCACTGCTTGCAGAAGATGGGAGGTTGGGCCCGGGGTCGTGTTGTGCTGGGCTCTGTACACACAGACACAGGCGGCGAAAAAGTGGCTTTTGCCTCCTGGGAGTTTTCTTCCTGGTTATTTGTGTCTTGTCAGGAGTGAGTTGTTGAGGGAAGCACACTGCCAGGACCACCGAGGGAAGGTCCGCACAAGGCAAGACCTGCGAGGTTCATCTAAACGTGCAATCGAACAGCAAAAAGTACCCGCAGAGATCAAGCCAGAATTGATGTGGGCTGCTCCCTGGCGTGAGAGACAAACCTGTGGCTGGCATCGGCACTTTTCCCTTTGCAGCAAAAGTGTTCCGGATTATCTGGATCACGGCTACTGGCAAAGGTTTAATTTCACATTTTCTGCTCTCTTAATGTACAACACTTAGTAGGAAATATTCTGGAGAGAGCAATTGTTGCCCAATTCTGCTGCCGTCTGCCTTTCCTGTTGGCATGGATGAGACGCAAGCTGGGAGGGAAGAGGTGGGGAGAGGCTGGAAGTGCATGACTTGAGTATTAGACCTGGAAGAACTAAATACAGACGTGCCTCTGCTGAAAGGTCTTTTGCAGAGTGAACAGAACCTTTGCCCACCCAACGTACCAGTGTGAAAACTGCAGTGACTAACAGCATTGCCTTCACAGGGCAGCCGTTTGAGCCGCTTAGTTCTGCGTTGCCTAACCGAATTCTTGTTTTCTTCTCTTTTCCTCCTGTGCTTTCCCATTCCAACTACTCCCATCCCGTGCCAGAACCGGGGTCGCCTGGCAGAGAAGAGGACGATCCCCTTACCTCCAACCAGGATCCCGAAGAAAGAGCTGACCTCAGTTTTCTCGCATAGCGACGACAGCGAGGAGAGCGATAAGAGCAATGGTCAACACCCTGAAGTAAAGCAGGAGGAGGATCTCCATATCAGTATCATGAAAAGAAGGTACTTTCCTGCTGGGGAGTGCTGCGTTGCAAGAGCAAAGGCAGAGAAAACTGGGCAGCAGATGACCAGTGTGGGCCAATCCTACCCAGGGTGCCCAATGGAGTCACCTCCAGGGCCTGAAATTAAAGTGCAAATGTCACGTTATGGCTCAGTAAGAGTTGTTGGGTTGCTTTTCTACTTACTCAAGTTTGAGGCGAGTAGGGCTCTATGGGCTCTTGCCCTGTGGGCCTTGTGTTTGCACTAAAGGCAGCTGGATTTGCAGGTTGTCAGTTGTATTTCACCCTCTGTCCAGCGTTCTCTGTCTTTGTGTCTACAATTGCATGACCGAGAAGTCATCCGTGGGCCTTTTTCAAAGCTGTCTGAAAATACACGGAGCTGTAGGAGTCCAAAGTTCTGCCTTTTCCTTTCGGTTGTCCCCAAATTTTGACATACTATAAACTGAATAATTGAATATTGGGGAACGGAGTTTGGGAAGGAGGTAGCAGCAGTGGTGGTTGTTCTATGTTCTTGATGACAAGTGTCAAAGAGCAGAGCCGTGTCTCACTGATCCTGAGTGTAGTCTAAAAGCAGAAGTAAAGGAGTTGCAGTAGGCAAAGAGCCGCACAGGTACCAGGGCTTACCTCAGTACTTACCTATTTTAATTGTCTTTCTTGATAGCATGTACATTCACCCCGGAATCGTGCAAGGCTAAAGGAACAGGAGAAGGGATTGTCTCAAGTTACGTTCTGTTAGCTGTCACTTGTGCTCTCCTGGATGGTCTCAGTGCCCGTAATATTCAGCTGCGAAGTTTTTGGTTCTCTCATCCCTCTGAGAAATACGATGTTTAGAAAACCTGTAACTACAGGAAAATAAATACCTAAAGGCGCTGTGTCTCAGCCTCCCATGCATATCATTGCAACTCATCTTGATTGTCATCTTCCTCTGATGCATAAAATCACTCAGATTCTAAGACAAGCCCTATAAAAACAGAGGAGTGGAAACCAAAGGCATGTAATTGCTTTTCCTTATGTTTTATGTGTTTCTTGCTCCTGAGTAGATAAGCTATTTCCTCCCCCCCTCCCTTACCTTCCAACAGATGCTGGTACATTCAGCAACCGAGAGCTTGAAAGTAGGGAGACAGAACAGTAACCAGCTCTTCTCATAAAACCCGCCTGTAATTAAAGTCTGGGTTTATCATTGCAGCTGTCCAAGAGCCGTGTTGAAGGGTTATCGCTGGGAAATAAAAAGGTGTTTGGGGAATGTGTCTGCACTGTGCTTGGGCACAGGAGCCGCAGAGGAGAGGGAGCCCTCCTAATCAGTTTTGGTAAACTGCCCTTCTTCTCCTGCCCCCTTTAATTATGCATTTAATTCTGCAAAATTATAGCGCTAAATTGGCTCATTAGGAGGGAGAACAACATGATAACTATATAATTGATACGCTGGGCCCCCCAAATATAAAGTGCTCTTATCTTAAATCTTTAATTACAGTAATTGCTTTGCCTTGTTTATTAGGAAACGAAGAAAAAATACTTAATGGTTATTAGCCAGTGGTCCCCCAGCTTAACATTTCTGTGCTCTTCAGGGTTTTTCAGTCAGTCTGGAGGTCTCTTGTTTAAGCCCTTTCATTTTCCTTGGCGCTGTGATGCAGTGTGTTGGGGACAGGCTGGAGGCGCTGGGGCAAAGAGGAGCCAGGCAGGGCTGTTGAGGAGTGAGGTAATAACAGAAAAGAAGAGCAGGGAACATCTACTGCTCAAATGCACCAGCGTTTCCAAGCATTTTGTCCCTTGCAAATGGATCCCCCAGCCCTCCTCTCCCAAGGGAGGGGAGGACCAGCCATTTCCACCTGCTCAAGAGCAACGAACAGAAAGCGTCCTGACCCCACTCTTGCAAGGTTCTGCTGGAGGGAGCAGCTCTGGCTCTGCTCCCAGGGTCGTGAGCAGCCCAGGGACTGGGCTGGAAGGTGTGATGGGGTTGGCTCCAGAGACAGCAGCAGCATCGTAAGGGCCAGACAGCTCGCAGACGTGACAGCTGGGGCCCGGCAGAGACAGTGCCCCATCTGCTTTCTGTTTTTAATTCACCTGTTGTATCCTCCCCGATTGGTGACGGATTGGGCTGAGGTTTTATTGTCTCCCACTGAGAGGAAGAAATAGGTTAAACTGTGATAGTAGGAAAAGGAGGTCAGGGCCTGAGCAAACCTGTGTTTTCCTCTTGGACCCCTGGATGGCCCTCGTGCACACCTGCCTGCATTAAAAGCACTTGCGTTATGGCTTTGAACATTGTTGCTTTATCTTTTTTCTCCCATTCCCAGTTCCCTTTGCGTTGATTGTTCCCTCCATTGCTGGCACAGGAGAATGCTTCTGCTACTTTGAGGTGTGGGTGTTGGTGAAGAAAAGGCTCTAGGGGTAAGAACAGGAGTCGAAGCTTAGTTTCTTGGGTAGCCCCTCACCTGAAATCACTTTAACGGTGATTTTCTGTGTGTGACCTTAGGTAATTTCCCACAGTGATGGCCTTCAGCGGAGGTCTGAGGCAGAGCAAACCTGCCTCAGGATGTTCTTGCAGTCCTAGACAGGAGCAGAGCCCTGTAACTGCTGCGGAGGTTAGCGCGTGTCAGTGGGTGCCAACTTACGGCACAACCAAGTCTTTGCAAAACCGTGTCGTTTGGCTGTCTTGAACTCATGTAATTAAGTTAAGGAAACCCAAGCCTCACACTGCATTGAGCTTGGCTCATCTGCTTTGAAATCCAGGTGACCCAGGCTTAAAGGTGAATGTTTTCATCTTGTAGTGAGACCCCCTGAGTCCTCTTTAGCCTGCTCTGCGGGGTGTGCTAAGTAGCCTTCGTGTTGTGCCTCCTGTCTGGAAGACAAAGGGCTTAAAATCTTGTCTCATATAACCAGAGGCATCTGCTGAGCTTGATACCATAGCTTGATACCCAGACTGTAAGCACTCAGCTCTGGAGATTATTGGGACGGTGTTACAGAGGAAAATCCTTTTTCTTTTGATCACGTTTCGGATCCTTGAAAATCTTGCTCTTTTACAACGTTGCCTACGTGAAACAGTTGTGTTGCCCGACTTACTTTCAGCCTATGCTGATGAATGCGTCACCTCTGCAGCAGCCTGTGAGCTTGTTCCTACCGAGGTTCAAACTCTCTTTTTATTCCAAGAATCTCCAAGCAGAGGAAAGCCGGTGTAGCCAGAGAGTAAGGTTCGGCTTTAACAAGAAGATTCTCACATGTTGTTGGATTTAAGCCAGGCATTGTCTTGTGGGTGCGTGAATTTAATTTTTGTTTTAAGGGCTGGCCCTTCTCATTAGCATGGAAGTGAAAGAGAAGAGGAGAAATGTAATGAATGATAGCACCTGAGATTTAACAGGGCAGGTTAGGAACTGCTTGGACACAGCTTTGTTTGAGTCACCAGCAAAATGTGACATAATAAGAGGCAGCGATACCTAAGCACTTATTTAAAACAGTGGAAGTTTTTGACCTGACCTGTCTCTGAAGGAGCCCTTATGAGATGCCAGTAAAGATGTACACTGGACTGACTAATGGGCAGGATAGGTGCAAATGGATGTGCACGGTGAAAATGCCATTGAAATTCTTTTATTAGAAAAAGAGGATTGGGAGCAAAAGCAGGAGCAGATTGTACAAGGAGAGCGCACAGCGGGCTGGGTTCTTTGCCAAATATTGCTCCGAAATAAAAGCCGTTTGGAGGAGAAATAAGAGGGTGTCCGTGCAATGAGAAGCAGATTTCTGGAGAAGCTCATACTGCCTTTGAGTCCTTCCTCCTTTTTTTATGTCACCCCCTCACCCACTCTTGAACCTCCCCTGGCTGTGTCAGCAGCGTGACCCCAGTGTCGAGCACCTGGGATGGGAATGGGGCCATTTCAAACCAGAGGAGAGCATTTGAAACGAAGGTGCTTACTCAGGGAATGGTGGAACACTGTCTCTTTGCCCTTATTCACACATGAACAGAGTCCAGACAGGGGCAAGTTGCTCTCCCCCGTCCCCCAGCATCCCTCACCTCGCAGACCACCTTTGCAGCGCTCTCCTCACTCCTCATCCATTTTCTAATAGCGAAATTACTGACCTCCACTAAGCCTTAATGGCTAGCGGCTGTCAGCCTGTCCCCTGCCTGCCTTTCTGAGTGGAAAGCTATTTCTCATATCCCATAAGGCTGCTGCTCTTTGACTCCCTAATTGACTGAAGATCAAACCCAAGCGCCCCCCCATTGTATTTGTCACATGCACCCGCTTGTAATTCAGAGCCGCGAGGTCCCGACGCCTTCCCAGCCCATGTGCAACGTGCACGACGCTGCCGTCACCTTCCTCCCCTTCCCACAGCATCAAGAGGAGGAGGGAGGCAGGGCCCCTCTTGTGGCTGGAGACATATTTTGCTGCTTTATGACACTTTTCACAGCTTTCACTAGTTATTTTCTGTCAGTCTTTTCCTTCCCCTTCCTCTGCAACCCTTTATGTTCTCCTTTCTCTTCCCTCGCTCCTTCCCCCTTTTCTCTCTGAGCCGTGCACCACTTAATAACAGTCACCGTATTCAATAAATATATTAAAGATCCCTCTGGGGAGCGAAGGCTGGACTTGGTCCAGAGTGCCAGGAAGCGTGTCATTGACCTAATGAGGACATACATTTGCGGGAGGAGAGAAAGAGAGAGAGAAGATGGCTGCTTACTTCTCAGGGACGTTGTGGGATAAAATACAATAAACAGCAAGAAAATAATTTCTTTCCCAGGAAGGAAATATGAGGCCAGAAAGAAAGATGAAGTGTGAGAATGAAAGCAACTCAAATCTTGACCCACGAGTGCTCTTGGCTGCTCTCTGTATCTCCTTGTATCTGACCTCTGCAGCACCAGAGAATAACCCACATGCCCCAAGGCCGAGTCTCCGTCTTGCTTAACGCCTTTCTTCCATCCGTCATGCGTGAGGTTTCCTGGAGAAACCCACCCCTGTTTGTTGCCTGCACAAGCTTCTTAATGGCAGGTGCCTGAAAACAGCGTGAGATGGAGGTAGGGAGACTGTGGAGGCGGAGGTGAAGGTGAGGAGAGGAGAGAGGAGCTTGCTCTGAGCCTCCAACCACCCAGCCTGCGTCACGGCACCTGCTGGGTGCTCGTGTTTCCATGCAAGGTGGTGGCACCTGGGGCCTGACCCAGGGCACGCCGAATTCCCGGCGACCGTGGGGGTGTTGGAACTGTGCCAGTTGAACAGAAATCCGTAACTGACCCTTTCACCCACGCTGGCCCTTCGGCGCAGCCTTCTAAACCGGAGGATGTGGGGAAACCTTGTCAGTATTTTTCTGTTCTCTGTGGCCTTGCCTGGAAATTGAAAGGTACAGACAAACTCCATCCAAGGGAAGTGCTGGTCTTATAATTAAATGGGAGAAGAAAGGGATAGTTGTGGATAAGAGACGAGTCCGTGGTGGGCTCTCCTGGCGGTTCTTCTGCTCCTGGAGCTGGATGCTGCCCAGTATTCTCCACACTTAGGTGGTGTGTACTGGTTCTGCAGGAGGCACCTGGGATGGTGGGCTGAGCCGAAGGGAGCAGCAGAAAGCGAGTTGGCTGCGGTGCAGCAGCTCGGCTGCAGGATGGGCTTGTTACTGCCCCAGGAGTGACGAGACGTTGGGGGGATGCCTGACTCACTCCGTTGGCCTCTTCCATGGTTGCTGCTCTGGTGTTGAAAGCTTGCAGGGACTGCTGGGGTAAAAAAAGAAATGACAGGGAAGAAAAGAAAGGGCTTAAAAATGAAAAGCTATCCCAGCTGCTCTCTGTTATTTTGCCAGCTCTGTCACTTTCTTTTCTGGGCTGGATTCTCGTTCCAGTACAGGCTCCAGAGATGCCTTGAATAGCCTCAGTCCATCCCGGTAATTATTTATTTTTTTTTGGTTCACATACACAATTCCATACTTTGCACAAACCCAACCATGACGTTTTAGTCCCTCCTTGCTGAAGAGTGTGATGAAGCAGCTTGTTAATTCCCCCAGTTTGCAGTCCCCGCTTGGGACGCTTCGCAGGGACCCTGGCTTTTTCTGCTGCTGTGGGACCCATCTGGTCTTTTTTATTGAACACTTTCTAACTGATCACACTGAGACCTTGGGTGGGAGAGACCGGAGCAGCTGTAGCACCTTTGTTAACCTGGCAATGCCTTTTATTTTGCCTCCTCCTTTTCTCTTATTAATTTGTAAGGGACCGGCTCCTGCTCACCACTCTTTATACAACTTAAGGATGGGCTTGTGTAGCTGATAGTTTGCAAATTATTAGTAATTTGATTTCAATTGGATGAATAACCCGTTAAAGCAAGATGTACATTAGCCTCAGAAATCTAATTGGTGATAACGGCGTAGAGATGTGGAGCGAGTGCTTGGTTCTGCTCCCTATCCCTCCCCCCTCCTCCCCCAAAAAAAGATAATTAGAATTTAATTTCATTCTCACCTATTCATTTGTCTAAATATGGGTGTTTAATTATCCATCTCAGCAGATAGATGTTTCTGCCTCTGTGTGGATCTGAGCTATTCTTTTGCTACGAGGTTTTCCCTTCCCCCTGCTTACAACTCTGTGATGCAGCCTTCTTGCGCTTGGAAGCTGAGCGGTGTAAGTGCCTTCGCCCGGCACCGAGGATCACTGTCTGCCCTCTGCCCGAGTCAACAGCTGGGACACACCGTGAGAAGTTACGGTTTTGGAAGGCTGTGAGGTTAACTTAGAGGCTGAACCCCAAGAGGAGAGCCAGGAGCCCAGGCGAGCTCCCGTGCTGATGTCGGTTCCCTTTGGCAGAGCCAGGGCTGGGAGGTACCTGCCTCCTCGGCGTTTGGGTGGGATGTGGACCCCCCCACACACCCCGTTATGGCAGAGGTTGTGCGGTCCCAGGACCTGTCAGAGAGCTAGAAGCGACGACCATTCCCAGCATGCACGGGAGCTTTTGGATGAGGTGTGTTAGCTGCACGGGTGAAAGGAACGCTGCAGCCCTGATTTGAGAGTCCGGTAAGAAGGACACTTTTTACCTGCCAGGTAGTGTTACAGTAAATGGACATCTACTACACGTTGTAAGCTGAGTGTCTGTGGGAAGGAGAGGCACGCGGTTAGCCAGGTTTTGGGGTGAGGTGGAATGGTTCGTGGCGTGGCAGGGATGCTCCGTTGCTGTGCATCTTTGTGTGCCGCTACCCAGGCTCTGGGAGGGCACCCGCAGGGTGCAACGGGAGCGCCTTCGTGGTCCAACGTGGACTATGGCCCGCTGGTAGGATCTGAACGCAGGTTTTCTGGGTTGTAATTTTTGCACCAGGAAAGGGAACACGGAGTTTTAATCAGACAAACATGGCGTTTAATCTACATACAGCTCAGGACCAAACCCTTCCAGTTTTTTCTGAGGGCACTGAAGAATGTTCTGTGGTTGGAGAGACAAGAGAAGCACAAGGCTCCTTTTCAGTCGTGCAGGTCGATTGGCAACCAGTCCCACGGAGTTTGTTGCTGTGGAGCACTTGGAGCAACCCCCACTTCCAGTTTGCAGCTGCCAGGATCTGATTTGTTCAGTGCAAGGTGCTGAGCTGGAATTAAAGGGGGTTTATGAAGGTTTTGTGTATGTAGGAGATCTCGTGTCCTAGGGAGCGGTGCGAAATCAGGCTTACTCCCTTCCACCAGTTCCATTCTCTCGTGAGAAGCCAGACCCTTCCAGACCTGTTAAGGCCATAAGGGCTTGGGCTGGATTGAATTTGCTTTGAACTTTGGGTTCAGATCAGCTGACCTGGAAAGTCCAAATGTGGCCCAGAGTCTGATCAAACTTTGGGTCACGGAAATTTAACTCGGTGCCTCGTTTTGGCCTGTCCCTCACAGGAAATCTTTGAATGGTGTCTGAACTTCAACTTTAAAGAACAACTGTTATTGCTATAAGCTCGGTAGCTGGGAAATGCCTGTTCCATTTCTCTTTGCAAATAAAACGTTGGGAAGATGGAAAGATGGGGATAGGTTTGCTAAACAGTTACATGTGAGGACCAAGAATAGGAAAAACTGGGTATGCGTGGAACTACTAAGTATAGTTCTGAGCACGGCTTTATTAGTGGAAGTTAATATCTGCTGAAATCCAACAATCCCCTAGAAAGACTGCTCAGAGAGCAACCAGCCTCCCTTTCTGAGCTTGTAGGAAGAGCACAAAAGGTTCGCTACCACATTAGTAAAACTTGCAGCAGCGGCGTGTCTTGGATGTGAAATTATTTCCGTGCTAAGAGATGTTTTCAGCTGATTTCTGAACTAGGCTGAAGCAGGGGCAGCCGTTCAGGAAAGCACTTAAACTGGCACTTAAACCCGAGTTAAGTCCCCTTGACTTCAGTGGTCATGCTAAAGCATTTTCTGGCCTAATTCAAAGCTCGTTCAAATCGGGGGAGAAAAAGGCTCTTTTATTTCAGCAGGTTTTAGATGAGGCTGCTTCTGCAGTCAGGTGGTCTTAGCTATGCACTGTGGCTTTTTCTGGTCGAGGACAGAGGCAGGAGCGCTGTGGGGACACACGAAACGCGCAGAAGTGCATTTTGACCTCTGCTCCTTGTGATATTTGCAGCCACCTCTGTTTAATGCTTTTGGGAACCTACATCTGCAGGAGCCGATTTATGCGCGCAGCCAGGAACCAGCATGTTCCCTGGCAGATGCTGAGAGATGTGGGAGGGGGTTTGTGCAAGGATACGGGCTCGCTTGCCAGTTCGGTCTCAAACGGCCGGGGTTCTCATCAATCACGCTGACGTGGAGCAACAGCGGTGGTCACAGACCTCCTCTGGGCACTGAGGGAGAACCGTGCTCCCTGGTATCGAGCGGAGACACCAGACCATAGAAGGTCAAGCCTTAGCCCTCTGGGCTGGTGCAGATGCTGCCAAGTAGCAAGAAGGAAAAAAACCCTCAAAAATGACTAAGAAAACTGCCCCTTGGCTGCTCTGCCTTAATTTAGGATGTTGTTCATCTAGATTCTGCTGTTCCTCCTTGTCAGCAGGCAGAGTGACAGAATACGTGAAATTAATTTCCGAGGTGGGAAATTGCTAATAATTTATTTACAGCTGGGGCGGGTGTGGAGGAGGGAATACAGCACAGACGTATTTGGGTTTTCTTCACAAAATGTCAGCGCTTTAGCTCTTTCGGCTTCCTCTGAACGTGCCCTTTTAGTTGCGACAGCATCCTGCCGTCCCTGCGCCTGCTGGGGAGGCTGCGTGCGGCCAGGGGTTGTTCTCCCGTTGCTGCACAGCTCACCTGCAGGTCTCTGGTTCGCAGCAGGGAGTCTTGCTGAGGATGCTGCGTCATGCCCCGGGTGTGCAGCGGGGCTCCTCGCGGCACCGCGCCGCTCGGGGAAGGCAGCGGTTGCGGTTGGGAGCTGGGGAGAGGGAGCTGGAGAGGACGGCGGGCGGGTTGTCGTGATGGAGCGGGTCTTTTTAAGTGGCGAGAGTTGGAGCGTTCAGCCTGTGCCATTGACCTCTCTGTTTGTTTGTTGACAGGATACACACCCACTGGGATTTAAACATCTCCTTCCGAGAGACCTCTTGCAGGTACCATTTTGGGGCACCCTCTTTGTATGGTAGGCTAAGAGTTTATGATTCGTTACTGGCGTACGGATGCTGTTAGATGTCAATGAACATTTCTGACTGTCAGTGCTGTGCGTTTGGGTTTTTTCCCCTCCTTTGTTCCTCTTTCTCCCCTTACCACATACCCCTTTCTTTTGTTTTTATTTTGGGGAAAAATGTCTGTGCGGGGAAACACTCTTTTATGAAGGAAGAGAGAATTGATTAGACTTGTAAAGAAAGCCGCTTACTGGTTTTGATGGTTTAATCTGGTTTCTTTATGGAAGAATGCAAGGTTGGGGTGGCCCAGCTCCGTTTCCTGACGTGGGAGACGTGGGAGTCTGCATCTTGTTCGCAAAAGTGATTCTTTGACCACAAGGCTCATCGAAGGCCAAGCTGACCGATGCTCCTGAATTGCTCAGGAATTGCAGCGTTGTGCTCAGCCAACTTAAAGCAGTGCCACCTTAAAAGGTGGGCTTGTGATGGCAAAATGTCAAGAATCACTGAAAGACAGATGCTTTAGATAATACGGTTCCACGGAGACACCCTGGTCCTGCAAAAACTTACGTGTGTAGGCGTCCAGCTGCAGCGTTGAAGTGTGAAGAATCGGAGCCAATAGGACTCTGCATTTTGCAGTGTGAAGTATGAATGGGTTGAGCTACAGCTGCAAAAGTGCAGTGCAAAGAGTTATTTCCTAGTCAGCTCGGGGAAAAAGTTGACATTCAGAAAAAATGACAAGTGTGCTATGAAGCATAAATAAAAGAAATGACGTACAAGTCTGTACTGTGAGAAGAGAAGGGTTGCCAAACCAACCTGGTATATCAGTTTTATAGTCTGCTTTCCTTCAGTAGCAGATACCCTAAAGAAGGTGGGAATTCATAAAATGAAGATCCCCAGTTACAAACATGAAAACTCCTTTGTGACCTCTCTGGGTCAGTTGATAGCCTGAGCATAATGCATTTTCTTTATGTGTTGCTAATAGTCCTAAACTTTTCTACTCCTTTAAAAATACAGCTACAGAAATTTGCCTCTGCACTAGAAAAAAGAAAACTAGAATTTTGAAACATCTTTCTTGCACCAAATGGCCACATCAGGGTGAAATAGTTGAGCCTGGTGGGTATTGCTTGATTTTTAGAACAGGAAAAATGAATCTTTGCAGCTGGGAAACTTCTTGGGGAACACAGAAGAGAAGGAGGGAGAGAGGGTGCAGAACAGTCCAGAACGTGGCTCTGTGTGTGCATCATGTGTGTGTGGATACTGTAGGAATCAGGATCTGATCCACTGGATCTGCTCGCAGATAGCAATCCACTGATGGCTGTGGTGTTTTGCTAAAAGCAGTTTCTGATGCTTTGCATATATTTCCTTTTCAGTTAGAGACTTCAAAACAGTAGGAAAATATTCCTGCTACTACTTGTGGAAGTGCCCGCTGCATTGCTGGACACTTCACAAATGTGTAAGAAAGAATTCGTACTCTGTAAGAGATCAGACTGTCCGGGCAAGGGAGTGAAAATAATTTTATCTGGTGACTTTTGTGACAAGGCTTAATATGTGTAAGACTCAGTGTGTGAAGGTTGTAGCCTAAAGTGTGCACCTGGAGAGAGAAATCCGCCCGTATTTAATGGAGTGCTGGAGTGTGAATGAAACCTTGGCAGCCCCGTGGGGCTCAGAGGAGGCAGTGGGGAGTGAGGGGTGGGAAATGCGCGCTGGGTCCTGCTCCGTGAGGGATCGAGTGAGGGCAGAAGCATTCACTGGGGTTTAAGTAAGCACAGACTTTGGCCTCGCAGCGTAAGCCCCCATAATGCCTAAAATCTACAAAGTTAGGAACACAACCCCCCGCCCTGGTCAGTAAGCATCCAGAAGGCACAACTCACCCAGCGCTCCTGTAGAAAACAACTCAAGTTTTTTGTATGGCAGCCTGTAGAGTAAAACCCCTGAGTTGTTGCTATAAGCTTGTGGGGCTCTAAAATACAAAGGAATGGATTCCTTCCAGGCAGACCCTTGTGATGAATTTCAGCCTAGAGCAGGGTTTTACGGCTGAATTATAAACTCCTAAAAGGCAGAGGTTTGCAATGGAAGTGCTGACACAAGCCTTAACTGATAGCCACGTGAACAACAGTTCTGCACAGTGGCAACTAAAGGTGTGAATGCCTTTGGAAATTAGAGTCCCTAGCTTTAAAAAAACAATAATCTGAACTCGCAATGCATAGAATAAAGTAACGTTATGATTTTTATGTCAACAAGTACACTTCTCGGGCTCCCTTAGGTTTAGTTCTCTCCTGGCAGAGACATCGGTAATTCCTCCTGGGAACAGAAGTTTTGCCTCTGCAGATCAAGTGGTTAGTTCGACTATCAAAAATTGTGCCCATCCAGCTGGTTCGGAAGAAAACAGCACGTGCTGATCTATGTGCAAAGAAAGTAATTTGTGTGTTTGTGTGTCGGTACAGAAAAACGTTGTGTGTATGGGACCTAACTTGCCAGGCGAGTCTGTAAAACATCCAGCCCACGTAAAATTGTGGCCAGGAAGGCCAATGGCATCCTGGGGTGTATTAGAAGGGGGGTGGTTAGCAGGTCGAGAGAGGTTCTCCTTCCCCTCTACTCTGCCCTGGTGAGACCCCATCTGGAATATTGTGTCCAGTTCTGGGCCCCTCAGTTCAAGAAAGACAGGGAACTGCTGGAGAGAGTCCAGCACAGGGCAACTGGGATGATGGAGGGAGTGGAACATCTCCCTTATGAGAAAAGACTGAAGGAGCTGGGGCTCTTTAGTTTGGAGAAGAGGAGGCTGAGGGGTGACCTCATTAATGTTTACAAATATATCAAGGGGGAGTGTCACGAGGATGGAGCCAGGCTCTTCTCGGTGACAACCACTGATAGGACAAGGGGTAATGGGCTGAAACTGGAACATAAGAGGTTCCGCTTAAACTCGAGAAGAAACTTCTTCTCAGTGAGGGTGACGGAGCCCTGGAACAGGCTGCCCAGGGAGGCTGTGGAGTCTCCTTCTCTGGAGACATTCAAGACCTGCCTGGACACGTTCCTGTGTGGCATAGTCTAGGCATTCCTGCTCTGGCAGGGGGATTGGACTTGATGATCTTTCGAGGTGCCTTCCAATCCCTAGCATTCTATGATTCTATGAAAATACATCATGGGGTGGCAAAAAGGTTTAGCTGAGCCTTGTTCTTAGTGACCTGCATATGGGAGTTACACAGGGCGTCCCAAACCCACGACACTGCGACGCGCCGTTGGAATTTACCTGCCACTCTCTCATAAATTTGTCTTTGATCTTCTTTTCCAAGTTGTCAGAGGATACCCGGATTCATTGGATTTATCCACCTTAGATTTGCCCTCTGCACTGCCCTGGATAAAAAGGACATTTAATTGGGTACAAATCATTCTGTACGCAAAGAACCAAAAGCTTGAGATAGAGGAATTGTCCTGAAAGGAGAGATTAGGATCTCTCCTTGTCTTGCCAGGTGCTTTGCTCCCTTCCCTTTCAAGCTTTGAAGTTAATGCAGGTTTGAGCTTTTGTTTACAGCTGGTCTTCCTTCCAAATTGCCTTTTTAAGGTAGAATTCCCTTTTATGAACATATCGGTCCTGAAATAATATGCTGAGATGCGTTCAAGTTGTTTGGTAAATTCGGCACATTTTTATTTTGAGACGAGCCTGTCAAATTTCGAAATAGTAAACGCAAGGTTAGTGCCTGGTCTCCACTCCCATCCGTTTCAGCATGAGGCCAAGCTGCCGAGCAGCACAGGCAGGATTGCCTTCCCGTGGTTGGGGCATCTCGTGAGAATAAATTATGGAATAAAGGCGAGTTCCGGGGAGGAAAAGGATTTTCCTTCTATTTGCTGCCACTTGATGTCTTGAGGGAACTGCAGGGAGGTGAGTGAGGAGTAGATAAGAGGCCGTGCATGTTAATACCGTGCGGTGATGCAGCTCAGGATGGAATAAACATTTTGCCCACCTGAGAATTTCAAGACGCTGTCAGTGCAATTAAGCCATCCCTGTTTGCAAGGAAGTCAAGAGTTGTTTGCTGTTGCCCTTGTTAAAGGTGGTTTGACTGATAGGGGAGAAGATGGGACGGAATTCGGTTACAGCTGCGTACAAAGACGAGGAGCGTAGCAGAGGATGGAGCTGGGCGTCCCGACATTGAGCCACACGCTTTAGCTTCTGACTGCATGGTGGGCAAACTCTGAAAGAGTATCCGAGGCAGCATTTCTGTCTTCAAAGTCCTGTGCTGGTCCAGGCATAACACAGTGACAAAGGAAGGGAGCAGGAGACACAAGAGAGTCTCTTCGCTGCCGGATGAACAAGAAGCCACTTGAGGGGACGCTCCCCCTGCCAGGGGATCATTTTATTCAGGTGTATGCCACAAGAAAGCTGCATAAAGAGATAGTAGGGAAACAAAGGCAGCATTTGCCCAGAGCGAATAAAATGCATTTAACAAGCACAGCTGAAACAAATCGCAGTTGTGTTCAACAAGCCTTTCTGGATGGGCATGAACCACATCAGAACGGATTTTAGACAGACTTGCGGCCAAGAGCCTGGGCATCCATGTGCGTGTGTACATGCGTGTTTAAAAGTGGCTCTAACATGTACAGGTTAGTCAAGAAGAAAGAGGATATTAAAGAAATGAGGCCAAGTGGCAGAAGCAGATGAAAAATACATGGGAAGTGGGATGGGAGGAGCAAACTAAAGGGAAATTCACTGATTTAGCTCATTTCTTTGGAAAGATACACGGGGAGAGAAGAGGAAAGCAGCAGAGGAGAATTAGAAAAAGTAAATGGTTCTGACCATGTCAAGGCTGGTCCTGACTCAGCGGAAAGTATTGCAGCGGGATGCAGGTATCGTTATCAAGTGCCAGAGCATCCTGCTGCTCTGCCCTTTAAGGATTGATATAGGATGGTTTGGGGGCTGTTTGTTTGTTTATTTAGTTATTTTCCCTAGCAAGCTTTTGCCTTTTAATCTAGGAGACCTGAAGTAGGTACTAAAAAGGTCACAAGAAGTCTTCAGCAGCTGGAAGCTAGACGCGACCCCTTAACGCCCTGCAGGTTTTAGCATCTGCTGCTAAAAGAGCTGGTATTTGTCAGATAAGTGCCTTTAAGTTACAGCAGAAAAATCAGACAGTGGCAGAGGGACAACAGTGTCTTCAAATGGAAACGTGCCTTCACCCTTCCATGTCAGTCACTGATTTCTGCCTCGGCACCAGCGGGCAGCAGGGCTGAAGCTGTAGCCCCAGTAGAAAAAGCTGACGGTGGGCCGAACTAAACAGAATGGGTCAGGTTTTGCCCATCTGATTTAAGTCAGGGCACAGAGGACTGATGAGATGCCAACTGTGTATAGACCTGCAGAGCTGCTTCCATCACTTGTGATGACTTTGGCGGAGAGCTGTGAAGCTGACTCTTGACCGTATGTTATAGAACGCTTCAAAAGATCCCTGTGAAATACCACAGAATGTATTAAACTGGAGCTTCTGGATGGGTGTGGGGAGAGCACTTAGTTAACATGAGGTTGAATTCGTAGAATCATAGAATCCTTCAGGTTGGAAAAGACCCTTGGGATCATTGAATCCAACCACTAACCCCGCTCTGCAAAGCTCACCCCGAAACCATATCCCCCAGCCCCACATCTAGATGACCTTTAAATGAACGCATCTTCCCCATCCAGACTATTTCTGCTGTGGCTTTGGGAGGTGGACTGCTTGAGGAGATGTTTTAATCTTCATCCTGGCAGAATATACAAAGAACTTTCACCTTTGTGATGGTTAAAGCTTGTGAACCAGGACGTGCTTCCTGAAGGCAAAGCCAGTGAACACAAGGAAGCCCTTGGCTGGCAGTCGAGGCACGGCTACGTGGAGACAATGTGTTGGAAGGAGCAGACTTTCCAGATGGGTAAACTCAGTTTGCTCATCAAACAGTGCCATACCTGTTTGATTTTAGACAATAGCTGCCCGACAAGTAAATGGATGCATTCTTTTGTTTAACTGGAAGGAGAGAGATAAAGTAAATCCCCCGCAAATCCGCAGAGTTGATGGACGTTAAGAGTATTCTGTGTCAGAATGAAGAGCGTTTGGGAAGTTTCAGCTGAGGAGCTAAACCTCCAGTTGTGTAGGAAAAAATATGAGCAACCTTTTCTTTGCTGGTGGTTGATCACCCTCGAACCATCCATGTGAAGTTTGAAAGTATTGGTATTGAGATAAAAAATGGGAGGAGCTGCGACATAGGGGCCTGATGTTCCATCAGCTGCTTTGGGGGGATTTCAAATGGCAACAGGACAGACTTCTGGTTCTATGCTATAGAGTATGTGGTTTCCTTCTATTTGTGGATCTAAACCTTTCATTTTAAGGCTAGGAGATATGATTTTATTTCAAGTCAGGTAGGTGAGAAAAGCTGTTGGATACCTACAAGAAAAGAGAAAACGTTTACTCAAGAGTAATGCTCTTCATATTTATCCCCAGTGTGTTGTTATCTCTGGTGTATCTGTCGTGGGAGGGGGTATAATGGACCCTTTGAGGGCAACCAAAAGGATTCTGGATAAACCGAGCCTGTGACAAATCTTGAGATCTTGAGGTACACATAATCTTGGTTGCAGCTTTGGGGAAGCATTCTTGATATGTTCCAGCTGCAAACAACGACCAAAAAGAGAATCTCATCCTTCGACTTTGGGATTGTAGGTCAGATCCAAACTTCAAGGGCATGTTTCTGGCGTAGGAGTTTTTCTGGCCTCCCTCTTCACACCCTCAGGTGCGATGGAAAGGATTCAGACAGAAATCTGTCTTGTCCTTATCCGTTGGGTATGTGAGTGATTCCTGTAGATCAGCAGTTCCCACTGTTCATCGTCTAAACGTATAACCTGTCACCCATTTAAAATTGCTCATCTGGGTATTTTAATATTTCATCGGTTCAAAGCAGGCGGCTTAATGAATTGAGAAAATGAGGAGAATTTGGGATATTTAAAGAGACCTCACATCCGTTAGGCACAGCAGTGTCAGTGACACGCTCTTTTTATTGGCTGAGCAAAACATTTCTGTTTGTCTCTTCCTGAGAAACATCGGAACGCAGCATCTAGACAGGTCTAGAAGTTCAGAGGACGCTCTACATGTCAACAGGACAAGCCCATTGATTTTGGTACAAATGAGAAATGCCAAAAAAACCCGTCAGGAGAAAAATCAGGATCCCCAGACTGCCTGGTGCTGCAGGCGGAGGAATCGTCTGGCCCGTCCCTGCCCTCGCACGCAGCAGCAGCTGCTTCGAGGGTGAGGCTGGGTGTGACTGGGATTCTGACGAGCGAGCGGCAGCTTCAGAAGTATTTTTTGATGGACGAGTTTAGAGATCCAGCATGGGAGACCTCGGAACTTGGGGAGATTTGGGGTGAGCAGCAGTGATCAGGTTGGTGTTAGTGGGGAAGTGGAAGAATGGTTTGTCAGTTTGTATGGCAGCACGCTTGAGCCCCTGGGAAATGCTGGGGAGGAAAACAAGGAGACACTGAAGCTCTGTGATGAGAGGGATCCCGCGTGAGCTGCGGAGTCCACAAGGCAGGGAGCGCTGGCAAGGTCTGTGTAGGGGAAGAGCAAAACAGAGACAGATTTGGGTGTTCCTGAAATGCACTTGACTCAAAATAAGGGGGTGCCAACGCCACCCTCCCGCTGCATTTCTCGTTGCCATTGTTGCCTTCGTTATTCTGTTGGCGAAACTTCTTTTATTAGTGGCCAAGGTGAGCTGCAGCCTGTGGTGGGGGAGAGGGTGATCAGTAGCGTGGGCTTGATGGATGTCCGGAGGAAAAATGTAGGGACACTTGTCGTGGTTGTGGCAGATGAGCCGATGAAGATGGAGCATTGCGGAAAATCCCTCTGACCTCCGGTGAGTTTGTGCCGGGTTGCTGCCCAACAAGTGTGTGCAAAGATGTTTTTAAAGGACTTTGGTGCACAACTGCACTGAGAAAAAAATGGCGAGTGGGACTGATGCCTAAGAAGGACAGAGAAGGACTGAGAGGTTTTTTTTGGTCAGTGATGGAGTTTTAAAAGGCAGCCGAAAGACTGAGCAATCAAAATATAACCAAGAAGGCAAATGAACAGGAGGGAACTGTGCACTGAGCTTTGCCTGCTGTAAATTGTGCTTCTGTTTTCTGCCTAGAATGTGAAATTCTCATGGGATACAGGTTACTCCAGCGGCAGTGCAGGTGGGTGGGAGTCTTTCCATTAGTGTCAGCAGGACCCAGGCTGGATTCCTGAGGAACAGGGCCAGTTTGCACTTGTTTGAGCATGTGAAAGTGCTGCCGAACGCATTGCTGGCTGCAAATGTGAGTGACCGGGTGGATGTGGGGTCTGGGTTTTTTTCAGTAAATAGAGATGAATTCAAGAAATAAGAAGAGGGAGCCAGAAAGTTCATCACACAGCAGCTTGCCGTGTTGCAATTCATGAAGTGGCAGGTCAGAGGAGCTGAGGCCGCCCAGTTTACGCCAGAGAGGCCCTGGAGTGCGAGAAGTGGGGTGGGGAGAGGCAGTAAAGCACAGAGAGGTCTGGAGGAAGGAGGCAGCCCCTCTGCCCCTCGTTGCTGCTCATCCGTACGCTCCTTTGCATCCAACTTCTTTGCCTGGGGCTTCTCTGCCTCTCTCTCATGGAAAAGTGACTCGGGCTGCCAGTGGGTCAATGCTGCCTATTGTTTAACAGCGAAACAAACTCTGCTGCTCCCCCTTGCAACCCCCCCAGCCCCATCCACTTCTTTATTAGTCACCTGACCAGAGCCTTCAAATCCTTGACCCAAATCCTCCTGTGCCCAGCTTTAGGTCTTATCCTGCTCTGGCTGTTCTGTCCAGCGTCGACCTGAGAGGGAAGGTGTTGGCTGCGCGCGTGTGATTAGGGAGGTGTTCTTGGGTGGTGTGAGCTGTGGGCAAGGTGATAAGCAGGAGCGAGGGAGGAGGGGGAGAGCCCTTGATCGGTCTGAGCTGCGAGCTTTCCCTGATCCACATCCCTTCTCTCTTTCTGCTGACTCAGTGACCCCGGTTTTACTGCCTGGTTGTGTCGGAGACGGTGACCTTGCCTGTCTGCTCAAGGACCTCTGGCGCTCAAAGGCCACGCCGGGGCAAACCGAGACATGCTGAGGAGAAAGTTATTTTGCAGAGTTTCTTATCCTAAGACGACTCTCAGCTCTGCTGGACTGGGAGATGGTTACTCCTGCACTGGTTTGGTGCTGTGCGCTTGCCTTGTGAAATGTGCTTTTTTGTGTCTGGGGAGGAAGAGGTTGAGAAGATTCATCAGCTCTTGGGGACAAACAGATTCTTTTACTCCCAGAGCACTCGGTTCCGTGTGGTCAGGGCTGGGAGATGGAGGTCTTTATTTGCTTCCTGGTGGGCAGAGACACAGCTCACACTTTTTTTTTTTTCACTCAGAGCTGCCACTATTAACTGGGAGTACGACAGGGTGATTTTTCTGACAGGTTCTGTGCAGGAGGTCAGACGAGGTAGATATAACAGTCCCTTCCGGGGCTTAAAATCAATGAATCTGTGATTAAACGGCGCACAGAGGCTGGGCACTGCAGGTTAAGGAAAAGGAGTGATATTGGTGGCATTTCACGTGGGAGCTGTGGTCAGGTATTTCTCTTGGCCAGCACTCCCCAGGTCGTGTCCATCTTTCTGGATCCTTTTAACGAGCCCCAGATTTACCTGCGCGTAGCAGGGAGACAGAAAGCGGATTTTTTTTTTTTTCAGGGGTTGGAGCAGCGTATTTTTTCTTGCGAAATCAGATATAAGTTTTGTTTTGGCTTTAAAAAAAACTGCTAACTAAAAAAAACCCCAAATCTGAGCGCCCTTGAGTGGTTATTTTACACCAGCCCTGACATGACATAGCTGCGCTGTTACATAAGGTTGTTTCTCAGAGCTATAATGATGCAACAGTATTTATAGACCAATCTGGGTTTTCCTTTTAATGGCTTCCATAAAAAGCTCATTATTCCCTTCACACAGCCGCCGACTGATTTACATGCTCGTCCTGTCCCTGGGCATGTGCTCCAGTTTGGGCAGCCTGAGCGACGCGCTCGCGCTGTCTGCTCGTTGCTAAACGGCTCCGACACCAGTCGGGCTGTGACACTGGCCCGATCCTCACACCAGAAACTTGTCTTTTGGGGACGTGGTGAGGAGAGGGGAGAGGAGATCGATGGAGGAGGGGAAAAAAACCAAACTCACTCGTGTTTCTGCAGTTTCTGACAACGCTGTCTTCTTGTTGCTGCAAAGTCTTTGCCGTTTCGACCTGGCTCGAAGGGGTGCACGGGGTAGGTAGAAGGATGTCACTGCAGAATAAACAGGCTGTGACTCTCTTAGCTGAGCCAGGGGTACCACTGAAATACGCTCCCGAGCTGAGCTTGCTGAGAAAGGAAAAGACATCCCCCATGTGTTCCTCGGGGTGACGTAGGAGGGTTTGCATGGAGGACACATGGGCACACATCTGTGCTCCTCTCCACCTCCCCTGGCGTAATCAATGCCCTTGCATCTTTTCCCCTGCAAGCCCTGACATTCCTCCTTTGGCAGATTGGATTTTTTTTTTCTCTTTATTGTAGGGAGGGGCAGAGGGTTGGGACAGTTTTATGGCAAATGTATCGATCAGTAAAATTTAATATAATCTCTGCACTTACTGCGTGATCGTTAAGGGGATGGAGAGCCAGTGAAACACACTCAAAAAGAAGTATTTTTCAGTTTTATTTCCTCCCATGCTACTTTTGTGAGTCTCTCTTCTCTTCCAAACCTGGCATCAATCTCCTACTTTGCATCCCTTCAAAGACAGTCACGCATTTTTGACTGAATTTTCCCAGTTTGCCTTCGATTAAGCGTTAGGAAAAGACTTACCTGGTCTGGCCCAGTGCTAGATTCATTCCCTATTTCCTCAGCTAACTGTCTTGCAGTTTCTGGATCTGGGCAATTTTGTGTCTACTGAGAATATCACTCCCTCTTTTTTATCTCGGGTCTATCCAGAGCTCCTGCTGCTGAAGTACCAGGTTGCCTCTTGGTGTCTGATGCCTCCCACTCACCCAGGGATCCTGTGCTGACGTGCCAGCAAAGTCTGGGCAGGAAACTGGAGCAGAGAAACGACAGCTTGAGCTTCCAATTTGTGCTAAATATCCTAACTACTGGAGCAGCCTCTCCTGGGTAGTGCTGGGTGGTGCTGCACGGCAGGTGAGACACCTCCTCTGCGCTTTTCGATGCCCAATGTCGAGCGCTGAAAAGCCACTGTGGGTGATCTTGTGGCTCAGAGCCTGAGCAAAGCAAACCCTGTCTTCCAGGGGAGGCCACTATTAAAAATTATTTGAATTTTGACCAAATTTTCTCCTTCCCGTCTCCCTCCCCCTGTTTGCAACCGCTCTTTGCAGTCGCTCGGAGCGGCGCGTTGCAAGAATCACCAGACCCTGCGGGCGCCTGGCTGCCTCTGTGAGATGCAGAGTCTCTGACGCTGATTTATATTTTGGTTAATTGTCTCCATCCATTAGTCTCCTCATCCTTCTTGTTAAAGATGCAGTTGCTGCTAATGTCTGCAGATGAAACACATTTAAAAGGCACGGCTCCCACTCTGAATCCAGCTTGGGTTAACAATCCTGGGAAGCTGCCACCTCCTGAGAGTCTCAGGGGTGATGTGTCTCCACTCCGGTGCCTTGTCAGCGCCTCGCTGCTCACCCTCACGCAAGGGGCCGAGAGGCTGAGGTGTCTGCCCCATTTATCTGGGCACCCCCGTAAGTCACCGCACACAGAATGGTTCTGGCTCCAGAGCCAGGCTGGGGAGATGGCGTTCAGCAGATTAAGGCACTAGTTCGCTGGGACCATTTGAGATTGAGGAGAGGTGACTGGAGGGAGGATCCGAATGCTCATCAGCACGAGGCTTACGGTGCAGAAGTTGCTCAAAAAAAAGGTGATGATTGTTCCCTGAAGTCAGTCACGCAGGATTGCTGCATGTCTGGTTGCCACAGCCTCCCTGAAAGCGCTTGCTCCTGCGTCATTTGTGTGTCCCATGGGACGGCCACAGTTAGCAAATCTGACAGTTCAGTGGCAGCCCTGTGATAGACTTCACCTTCCTTGAGCCCAGGGTGTGGCTCATCAGCTGGACCAGAAGATGTTGCTCGTGCCAGGAGTGATGGTGCGGCTGGTGTCGCGGCTGCCCTGCAGGTGCTTCTCTGCAGACTCCACCGATGACTCAACAGATTACTGGGACGTCTTGTCCCAAGCAGACACCTTCTGTCTGGGCGACGTTCCCGCCAGTTGTTGGGGTGGTTGTCTCTCCCCTTGAGTGCCTTTTCCTGTGAGCAGCGCAGCTATCGAATGACCACGGGTGGACCATTACATGCCATTACAGAACATCTCATCAGAACAACCAGCTTTGGGGGAGACAGAGGACCAGTTAGTTCCATTAAATATAGACAGTGCAGCAATCGAAGTATTCAGAGAAAACATTAGTAATGGTGTGGGTTTTTTTTTTTCCTCCAGTGGTAATTTTTGCAGCCATGAGTTATTAGTACGTCTCACGGCTGCTTTGCAGAGCAGGCTCCTTGTATCAGAGCATTGGGACACAACAGGGAGTTTCAGACTTTAGCTCTTACCTGTATCTGAGCTGCATAGTTATCCAGGTTGCCTTGACCATACTCCCAGAGTCCTGCACCCGTACTCCTTGGGATTGGGTATGAGGTTTTAGGATGAGAAAGACTTTTTGTTGTTGTTTCCCAGACTTGGGATGGAACCCATGCCTCCTGTGCTTTGCTGCCCTGCAGTTTTCTTCTGTTGCCAGTGCAACAGGTCAAGCATATGGTGTTTTCAGAAATACTGTGCAAGCTCAGGTGCCCGTTTCATTAGAGAGCACTTCCATATTACACCCAGGTAAAGGAGCCACTTGAACTTGGCCTTTAAAGCTTTATGGTTGCTGCTCGAGCACGCGTGGCCTGAGTTGTGGTGCACTAGTGAGCTGCTCGGTTGCCTGTGGCTTCGGCAAAACCCTTATCGCAGCTTTCCTGCATTCCTGGCAAATGGATCTCTTGCTTCTGTGCCCTCTCTTCATTAGGACTTGAAAATTGCCCAGGCCGTAATAATATCCAGCCACTCCTCTGCCTATTGGTTTTGGCAGCGAGACAAGAGCTTAGTGGCGGAACGGGAATTCCTGTTGGATGGAAAGCAGCTTGCAAAAGCCGAGGCTATTATTGTCAGTGGGTAAGTGGGCAAGGAAAAGGCAGGATAGATGTAGCATGTTTGGTGGGATGGTTACTTCTCCAGTGCTACGTGGAGCACAATAATAAACAAGCACTTACACGTCACCACTGCCAGGTCTGCTCCTTGTTAAGCGTCTCCCTTACAAAGCCGGGTTCGTCACAAGGTCCGTGCCGTTTGCAGCTCTTCTCAAACCTACAGAGTTGGCCTTGAGGGAGGTCTATGGTGCTGTTGGGTAGCTGCTACTTTTCCCTGATTTCTTCATCCTTTGTGAGCATGAGATCTCACTCCTTTATCAGCAGTCACCACAACGGTTCTTTGCCACACGCAATCCTTGTCTTTCATTTTTTTTAACATTTTCCTCCTCTCCACAACTGCTCAGGATGATGTTGCAGAAGCGGGGCGGTGGATTCAAATCGAGAATGAACAACAGCGCGTCAGCTGTGATTGAAAGCAGCAACAGGAGTTTATCTTTACAAGGCGTGTTGACTGTTCAGATATAGGACAGGGTGAATTTTAGCCTTCTGGGCTGATGTTAAACGTGTATTGGATTTGAAGTTCCGACTCAAAGATCTTGCAGTGCTGCAAGTTCTTTTCTAAGACTTTGCAAACCAAAATAGCGGAAATACCTGGAAAACGTGGCGTGATCAGAGTTTCGATCGTCCTGAGCCAGGTATCAGAAGAAAGGTCTTGCGGGACTGTTGGTAACACTCAGTCACTTCTCAGTTTGAAAGCGAATTGGGATGTGGCCGACCAGCCCCGTGCCCTCTGGAATCCCTGACAGCCAGTACTCGGTTTTCTACCCTTCATTTTACGGTGAGAGCAAAACTTTCTGCTCTGAGATGGAAGTACCCAGACATTCATGCTTCAGAACATGTTCTCCTGCTGCTTGGAGACATACCTGTGTTCCTGCAGGTCCCCAAACCATTAATTACCAGACCCCATGCAAACGGCATGTTACCATGGCAACCCGCAGCCCTACGGAAGGCTATTTGTCTCCTCCTTGACCTTTCGGGAGATCTGTATCTTGCTCGAGCCCCCTTCTCTAATCCGGTTTTTAAAATATAATATTATGCTACTGGAAGGGATCAGACCTTTAATCTGATTGTGTGTGCATGTGTCAGTGCATGGGTGGGGGCGTGCCTGCATTAACAGGCACCCAGCGGCGGCTCAGAGACCAGACAAAGGAAAAGCGGAGCGTGATTCTGCCCGGCTGGGGCTGCAAGTGAGCACCTGGGTGGAATTATTGGCTCCGGCTCGCAGATGGGGGAATCCTCTGCATGGGAAGGACCAGCCCTCTCCAATCCCATTAACGCCGCGGGCTCCTTCCCACCGGGGTTGTGCAAAAACTGAGCTTCTGCTGGGGGGGACTTAGGGATGCTCTCGCACCCGGTGTGGTTTGCCTTCCCGTGAGCCTAGATCCCTGCCTGCAGTTGCAGTAGCAGCTGTGCCAAAGCAGCCAAGTTTTAGGCATTGCTACATGTATGTCGGTATCCCCAAAGTGCATGGTTTGGATCTTGACCCAGGATCTGCAAGCTGGATGTCCATTTGCCCATTGTACTCCCTCCAAGGGAAGGATCTTTAATCCTCCGTTGGCTCTGCCTGCTGGAGCCCTGAGCCCACGAGTTTGTTGCCTGTTCTCTGTACGACTGGATTGCTGTGAACAAGTTAGGTGATGTGTAAACTCAGAGGAACAAACCAACCTTTTCCCCAAGGGAAACATTCTGGGATTTTTCTGGCAGGTGGGGGAGGCAGGGGTTTGCCTGCCTTGCGTTGTAGGGGCTGGGGTTGGGCTGAGGCGTTCCCTGGGGGGTAGGTGGGCAGGCTCAAGTCCCGAAGGAGTTTAGTCAGGCTGGAGTTATAACTTGTTTTTTGCAGCTTCTAGTACATGGACCGAGCAGATCTCCCGAAGCCTGTGCAAGTGCTGTGTCCTTTGTCCTGCTGGGAAGACCCTTCTGACTTCAAGTGCTGCGTAACTGGTGAAATCACCGAAGAACTGAGACTCAGTTAAAGGTTGAACTTTGGGGCGAAAGCAGATAGCTGGACTTGGCTCTGTGGAGGTTCAGGAGGGTCTCTTGTAAAAATTATGTTTGTTTACTATCTCGTGAAGTCACGGATAAGGTGGAGGTGGCAGAGTTGTCAGCTGCGGACCCAAAGCTCATGTTTTATTGTGTTGAGCCAACGTGATGGTAGAAAGTCCTCTGTGGTCTAAGCAGACCCTTACACAAGCACGTATGACCCCTGTTAGAGAGTCCGCACAATCACGGAGTCTAATTTCAGCTCTGGGGAGCTGTATGTACTGGGACCAGCTTGGCATACGGTATTTTAAAAAAAAAGAAAGCTTAAAGTCTTCACCTATGCAGAAAAGTATCTCAGGTTTTCATGCGAAGCTCTGGTTACCACTCACCCTCTTCTCTCAGACCGAGACTGAGCCCCAGCTATAAGCTACCCCCCATTGTGCCAGGCAGAGAGCAAGCCCAGAACAAGAAGGCAGTCTCTGCTTAAAACCTCCCATGCACTAAGACAAAAACAACAGCTCCTGGGGACAGTTTGATGTGTTAAAAGCTGTCTCAACCTGTTTGTCTTATCTCTACTCTTCCTTCCCTTTCCACTCAACATCACCTTGGTGTTCAGTTTGCCTTCTGCACGGGCATTCCAGCAAAGTCAGGTTTTCCTGGGATCCTGCCTCATTGCATGGGTAGACCGAGTTGAACGCAAAGCCTGTGGAGCGTACGTATCAGCCCTGTGGTATCTGCTCGTGTGTGAAGCTGTGATTTGCTAACGTACCTTTGCGTACTGTGACGATTTTAAGGCCGTGGAAAAATCTCCTAAAACCACAGGATTGTTGGGGAAGAAAAGTACCGCTTCTAGTGTGGTAATATTTCCTTCCACGTGGATCTCTCGGTTTTAGCTTTCAGTGCATCTGTCGCTGCGTTCTGCCCTCTTTGCGTGTTGGAGAATCGAGTCGTGTTAAGGAGCTGCTACGCTCTTTTCCAGAGAGGTGGTTGCATTTTGGTGGTGGATAAAGCAATTCCTTCTCGTAGCTCTCTTGCCGTGTTTACATATCAGAGGTGCTTTGGGCTCGATTGGGATGCAAGACACTCTGCAAATGCAAAGATGTAATTATCCCATTTTTCTCTTCCTACTCCCTGCCTTTCTCCCCGTGCACTTCGGGCTCATCTCCTCCGCCCTTTCCTGAGCGTTGTGCTGATGGCAGCGTTTATCTGCATTTGTCCTCTGTCCCTGACATCCAGTTATTGATTGGCATGATTAAAAAGAACTGATAATCACTTCACATTAATCCCATAAATGACTTAAGACACCAAAATGTTTGCATAATGCATCTTAAAGGTGGCAGCTAAAAGAGGATAAGACCCAAAACTGCTTGGCACAGGAGAAATGGGCTTCCCACTCACCTGTGGGCTTGCTTAAGTAATTAGCCTTCTGCTTGCATAAGGAGGAATCTGAACTGGTTTAGCGGAGGAAGATGCGATGGGCGCTCAAAGGCTTTGAGATCCCAGCATCCCATCTCCTTGCCGGGATGGGGAGCGGGGGGAGCGGGCGGGGGGGAGCATCAGGGAACACGACAGCGGCTGCTGAAACGAGAGGCTGGTTTTGTCTGCTACATCTTGCGAAAATCTGGAGCCAGACGCCCGCTGAAAGTACCTCTGTCTAAAGACTTTCTGTCATAAACTTATCTGATTAGCAGCGAGCTAGACGACAGATTAGCCCCTGCTTCTGCACCCGGGGATGGGCTCTGTGGAGCGGTTGAGCAGATCTGCTCCTCTCCCCGAGGCCGCTAGCCCCGCGCTGGGGGTGCGGCAAGTGGGGAGGAGGTAAAGGGGGGGATCAGAGGGGGATATTTAAAGGCAGATCATTGCTAGGTAACAGGGCAGATAATGCACCCTCCGCGTTGTCCTGCTGGTCCCAGGTGAGGACACTCTGCACCGGCGCGGTGCTGGTCATGTGCTGTGTGTCGCGGCAGCACAGAGTGGGTGCTCTTGCCATGTGAGTAGAGGCTGGGAGGGAGCCGTGGAGGCGGGGAGGGAGGGCGGTATTTTCTGATCTGTATAAATTTTTGTAAGCGTCTCCGGTCCTTCCAGCTGTCATCTCCCATTTGGGAAGAGGGGAGGAAGAAAAAATAGCCACATGTAGCTTGGGGCAAGCACCTCGTGGGAGAAGGATGGGACATATACTGCATACAAACAAAAGGGAGACATCCCAGCGTTTCCATTTAGTATCGTGTATATGGTTTAGCTTGTTCTTCCTCTTCAGTGTTTATGTACCGTTTATTCAGAAATATTTTGCGAGTGGATAGCGGTCCGCGAGCAAAAGTGTTTGCCAGCTGAACTACAGTATCTGCTACAGTGAGTGTCTTTTTGTGTTCTCCCTCTCCATAGAAGGAAAATTAAAAACGAAAAGAAAAAAGACTAAACTAACCTACTTAGCAGCAATCTGATGCAAGGATAACAGGCAAACTGCTCTGATGCATTCTCTTTTCCCAGAAGGAAGAGACCATTGTTTCAGGATGTGTTAGAGTGAAGAGTTGAAAATTAGTTTTGTAAATAAATCTGTGCCCTCAGCTCCGAGCAGCGCTGATGTCCAGATTCATGGTGGGTTTCTCTCAGAAAAAAGAGAAAAACTATTATTCAAGTACATAAAGTAATCTTGTGTTCCAACAGTGATGGAATGGAAAAACTTACTTTTTTTTTTTTTTTAAGAATAGAAGGGTGGCAGCAGATAGAAAACTATCAGTTATTTCAGTTCAAGTTTCCTATTAATTCTGGAATAGATCTGCCAATTCCTACACTTTCAGTTTTTCCATCTGAGATGTAAGTTCTGGCCCACGCAAGTTATATCTGGCAAAACTGAAATCAGGAGTTCTGGCAGCTGCAGAGTCCTTTATGGGAAATGAGAGCGCTCTTTGGGAGGTGCTTTTGCACTTGGTCTCCGCTCCCCGAAACTCGAGGAGGTTACCCAGGAAGCCGAGGGGTAGGAGGGGGAGACCATTCGGTGAAATGCAGCTCTGGCAGGGGCAAACAAAAGGACTTCGCGTGCGCACACGGAGATGCTCAGGCACACAAAAAATCAATTACGTGGTGGCAAATAGGATTTCCTTAACTTGGTGCTTTTCTGCTCTGTTGCAGCCGCGATAACGACCTTTCCACTATCATCTCCAACCTGCATCAGAGCCGTCAGCTCGTTATGCCAGAGACCCAGAGCCGCTGCGAATTCAAGAGAAACAGCATCGACGTTGGCTTGGGAGCAGCAGGTAAGCAGCTGGAGCAGGTCCTGCTGGTTTGGATTTGTTGACTTCCCTCCTCTCTCTTTTCACTCCCAAATTTTATTATTTATTTATTTGTTTGCTTAGTTATTTATTTACCTACCTACCTATTTATTTATTTATTCATTTATCAGCAACTGCTTTTTCTGTGGCTGCTTGTGTTAAACTTTGGAGTGAGCTGTATGGAGGCTTTTTAATATCCTGGCGAAAGATTAGCATGGAAGGGATTTCACGGCGATGTTGAAAGTCCTTTTGAGATCTCAGCCCTGTGTTATTCTCAAATCTAGCGGGCTGTGTTAAACTACTGGCAAAGGAGCTTGCACCAGCAAAGAAGTGAAATGTCCCCAGGGTTGCTGTCAAGTGAAGCAGAAAGGCCTTGCAGAGAGCATGGTTTGATTTGTAATTTCATTAATCAGAGGTTCCCCGCGCTGCCTGTGCGCCTGCCAGCTCCTTTGTGAGCGTGAGTGTTTGATTTTGTAGAGCTACCTGGCTTTTTCGGGGAAATTCACCCGGTTTGGACTTTAACGTGGCGATGCCAGCAATGCCCCTCTCGGGTGCTGCGCCGTGCCTCTCTGGGTGTCAGCAGGGGAGCTGTGAGCAAGGATGCTTTGGTGATAGACGTGCGTCAGTCAACAAGTGAGGCACTGGGAATAAGCTAGAGATCTGCTTGTTTGCAGAATCTATGGTGTACTTTTGATTATAAGTAAAAACGGAGGAAAAGCTGGGAGTTACACTAGTTTTTTACACTGAGCGATCACTGTCTCCTTCCAAATCAGAATTGCGTCTCTCCGTCTGTGTGAATGTGGGCCAGCCCTGAAATCTGTACGCTTGTGGTTTAGTTCCTATCTTCTTGTAAGTCATTCTGTTGTGTAACTTAACCCTCGATCTGAAAGGAACACCACATCTAATGCACTTTGGGAATGTCTGTGGGGGGTATTCAGTAACATGGCAGGTACCGGGTACCTGTTTTGCATTTTGCGTGAGGTTTGACCCCTTTCCAGAAAGGTTCCTCCTGCCTGCGGTGAATACGTTGGTGTGACCACTTTTGCAATCAAGTGTTCGGTCCCATGTATGTGTCGTGCTGAACTGGGGGATTTGTGATATGTCTAAAACAGCCATGGGCAGCTCCTGGTCTTTGCTTTCACAGCTGAACCTCCGTATTCCTTTCATTAACCAACTCCACCGCCTCTTTTCCTACACATATCTAAGAGCCAAACTGGCCAGAGAGATACGTTTTTCTGTATGACCTTGCTTGAGTCTGTATGCCTCAGCGGATCCTGGTTGTTAAAATGGTTTTCAATATTGTTTGCTTTACAGAGAAACTTCTGGGCTTCATCAGTGTTGCTGAAATTCTTTGAGATCCATGGCATTCCAGAAGGGCAAAGGGTACTTCTCATTCCCTTCAGTGTTAAGATGTAGAAAAGATGAGATGTAGAAGTCGTCGTTCTTACTTGTTAGAGCTTTTGAGTTCCTTCCTCCTCCTCCACAAGTTCTTCACTAGGGCTGTATGGTGTTGTTCCACTGTGACAGTGTGGAATAAGTGGGGATTCCAGCCTAATTCTAGAGATTCAGCAAATAGATTTGGGGATGGGGGTGATGTTCCCCTCTGCCAGTGCGTGTGCTGAAGCAAGGCGTTTAGATAAGAGTGGCTGACAGCTTAACTCGTGTTTGAAGTGTCCCCTGATAGTGGACCTTTAAAGGAGATAAGGAATACCAGCAGCAAAAAAGAAGCAAAAAGCTACCGATGCTTCTCCGTAAGAGATCTGGAGCCCCGGAATAAGAATGGGGGTAACTGAGGCTTTTGCCACAACAGCAGAAGTAGGTGGCCGAGAGGCGTGTGCTGATAAAGTCTAATTGCCCTATCGATTGGCTTCGGAGCCACCGTCAGCTGTGGTAATGATTGAGATATTCTGATGTGTTTGATGCGCGGTCGCTGTGTCTCGCTGCGCTGGGCCCACTGGGGACCTTAAGATATTATGGAGATCTCTCAATCACGGAGCAAACTTGCGTGTGTTGGGTCTGCTCGGTGACACCTCAGATATATTGCAATTACTTGGATTTCCTTAGGTCCCAGGGGGTCCTGGGTTTCAGGAGGAGCTGCCCTGTTTGTAACTCTGAATTCTTACCCGGCTGAGGAAAGCCGACGCATCGGTTTGGATTTACCCGTCTGCACCATCTCACACTCTTCTTTCCTTCTCACCTGGGTTGACTGTTGACAGTATCGTGTCCACAGACTTTTACGAATGATAAACTTCTGCTTTCTCGGCCTCTCTTTGTGACTGGAAGTGGAGCTGCCTGCGCTTGCAAAACGGAGAGCACCGCTTTCTGTAGTCCCTCGGTGAATGTCTTTTCACCAAACGGTTGTGCAAGCGTTCGTTGTTTCCAACACAGGTGGAAAAAGCAGTAAATTCTGGTGGACGCCCAGAGAATGTAGGGTAAAGGAAGGGCACTTGCCTCTCTGCCATCTCTGTTCCTCTTCGTTGATCAAAACGATATCTAGCTCCTCTTTTAAAGTCTAGGTTATGTCTACCTTGGGCTTATATCCAGCTGCTAGATTTAATCTCTTCCGCCTTCTCCAGCTGGTGTTGGACCTTTTTTTATTTCCTATTTGTTTTTTAAACCTGGGCCTGGCTAATCCAGCTGCTGAGAGGCAAGCTTGGCTCTTGGGCAGAGAGATACTCCCTTGGCGGAGAGGTGAGCTACTTCACCTAAGTGCTGACCATCTTCAGGACTGCAGCTGGGGGGAACATATATAGAACGAACCTGGAAAAAAAACCCAAGCTGTGGTGATGCCCAGAGCTTCCAGACCAGTTTACCTGGGGAACATGAATGGCTTCTCCTCTCTGGACCCCACGGACTTGGTTTTGTGCTGCGTCCTTGCCGTCTGGCGGCGTTCTGCAGTGGGAAATGCTGGAGAACGCTTTGCGTGGTGCTAATTAAATTGCAGTCACGATGGGGGTTATAATATGCCAAATGGAGGAAGAGAGGAGAGGCGCGTGTGACGGGGTCTGTACTTCCTTAGGAGCAGCAGAGGCAGCCTGCAGTGGTGAGATTCAGTAAGAGGCTTAACCACATCTGCAAAGGTAGAGCAAGTGTGCTCCGGTGCCTCGGGGGGAGCGCGCGTGCGGGAGGGGCGGGCAGGCGAGGAGCCTAACGAGGATATAAAAGTCGTTTCCAAATGGATCAGATAAAGGCGAGGCGGCAGACAGGGTACAGCAGTGGCACTACAGAGGGGCTTACCTTGAGAGCGGATGATGGCACAAGGCGCTTTTAATCTTAATTGAGAGAGAGACACACACTCACACACACACGGGGATGAGCAGAGCCAGGGCTGCTCGACAAAGGCACAGTAGCAAAGCTGACGGTTTGCACATCAAACACGGATTTAGAGCCCCTTTAAGCAGCTAGTGGTGTGTCTGTAAACAAGTCCAATCCCCTCTATCCAGTTTGGCTAATGCAGCTGCCAGGGCGCGCGCTGCGGGAGGGGACGGAGGAGGCCTCGCGGGGCTCGGCGGCTCGGAGAGAAAGTGTGGGCGCCTTCTCCCTTGTGTGCGTGCGCCTCGTGCGCTGCTTCAGCATCTGAACGAGCATTTTGCCGTAGAGTCCTGGTCCCAAAGCTCCTGCAAAACTCCTGTTAACTCCTCCTCTTTCGCTCCTCAAATACCCTCTGTTCTGCAGTGCCAGGTTTCATGACTTTCCGGTTGCAGTAGGACTGTTTGCATGGGTAGAAGTGGAGGAATCAGGCTCACTGAAGGTGGGTGTCTTCCCTCTCTTCCTTCTGCCCCTCATAAGTAGAGGGAGTTGGCTTGATGTCTGAATAACGTCTAAAAGGAAACACTTACTGGAGACAGGGCAGAACATCAGGTCTTGCTCTGAACAACAAGCAATTTGCTCTAATTCTGCATGTAATATTTGGGGCTGAGCATGGGTTAAAGACCCCTTCTCCAAAGGCTTCTTTGGCTGTGGTGTGGGAAGCAGTGGGAGACCAATGTTGCAGAGCTCCCAGAGAGCTTGAGCTTTTTCTGAGGGGTGTTGGTCAATGAGATGGAGATGACAAACTCTGAGAGCCTTGACCTCAGAGCAGTGGTGTCCTCACAGTTGCACGTTAACCTGCGATGATTGCTGTGGAGATCCCATGTGGTAGAGAGAACATGACATCTCTGTCCCTTGAGGAGTCCCACTTTGGGAGTCCTGCTCCACTGGAAGCCAACGTACACTTGGTGCTTTTGCAGTCCTGTCAAATATTGTGTCTCAAAAACACCGCAAGAGAGAGATGTCTCTTTTCTCTCTATGAGCTCAATTGCACTTCTGTGTTAATGTTCCTCTCTCATCTTTCCACTCGATGCTCCGTTGACTAAGCAAGTGGGAAAGAGAAAAATCAGGAGTGAACTGTAAGCAGAGGCACATTGAAGAATTGGTCTTGGAATTCTTATTGACAGGGCAGAGCTTGCAGCTCGCACACGTGGATCCGTAGCTGATCACGCTAATTGTCGCACTTTCTTTGGGCCTTCCCCTTGTGTGCCTGTCACGGAGGTCTTCCCAGTGACTTCGTTTGGCTTCGCCCTGAGATCTAGAGCTTTTGTCTGCTAAGGAGGAGTTAATGTTGGGGGTGAAAAAGAATTGGGATCAGGGATGTTGTAGCTAATGGTTAGAGACAGAATCACAGCGAATGGCTGTTTTCTGAGCGCGTGATAATGAGCTGGGATGCAGACGTGTTTTCATTTAACAAAGCCAAACAACAACAAAAAACCCAGAAGCCTTTATTGAACTGTTGCCTTAAATTGAGCAGAAAATCAGCACCAAATGGCCATCTAGGAGTTGTAAGCCCAGCCCCCTTTGTTGACGTGCTGTAGCATGAAGGACAGTTGTTCACCTCGGCAACGGGAGGGTCTAGACTCTGTCAGTGCCCTGCATCCCCTTGGCTTGGATCTGGAGGACTGTCCTTTCTCCGTGCTCTCTTTAAGTTTATTTTTATTTCTTCTGAAGCCTTGTGGGAGTGGGAGGTAACGGGCGTCCTTTTGTAATACAAACCGAGGTCTTGGGAGGTGAAGGAAAAATGGGCAAGCCCAGCATGGAAGCGTTTCCTTCCGCTGTGCCCTGCGACTGCACCTGCAGCGTAGGTTAGCGCGTGGGGTTTTGCTGGTGTGAGCTTTAAGGTTTTATTCTTGGCTTTGTCACTGCGGGAGGAGAAGGAGCCGAGGCAGTTTAGTGCCCTGTTCTTGGAGTTCAGTCAACCTTGCTCTTGGCAGGGGTTCGAAGCCTGCTCGTGGCAGGAGGGTTCTTGCAGGATGGCTCTGCAAACACCTTTGGGAAGGTCAGTGGTGTGTGTCAGAGTGTTTCTCCCTCGCTTTTAGGAAAGGAGTGCCCCAGCTGGACGGGGCTCACCATGGCAGCTTAAGCAGCTCGGCCTCCTCTGTGCCTGGTGCGAACAGGGCGAGCGGCCGTAGGAAGGACCGCGCGTCCCTCGCTCCCCCGGCGGCTGGATCAACCGCCAAACTCATGGCCGGTACCTGTTGTGGCTTTGAAACTGGAATAAGCACTGACTCTTTTCTTCCTTGCCTTGCAGCTCTAGGGAAGAGCAAGATTATCCTGCTTCCAAAAATAACCTTTTCCCCACCCCCTGCTTCCACCTCCTTCCCCAGGTGCCTTGCAGGCAGCTCGTAAAGAGCTGAAAACAAGTCGCTGGCGCGGTGACATCTCACGGCTGTTATATTTAGAAATACAGTGCAGGTCGTGATGTGGCACCTGGCTTGTCCACTCCTGCTCGCTGCTGGGTGGAAGTGCTGCTCCCCACCCTGCCACAAGTCAGGCTGATAAGCCAGGGCTTTGATGCTGTTCCTCCTCCAGCGCATCTCTGTGTCGTCAGGTTTGGATGCTGTGGACTTTGTCTTGCAAAGCCTGGGCTCCTGCTCTTGTTGCACAGCGAGGGAAATTCTGTCGCCCCACAAGCTCCCCATAAAAGCTTTGTGTTTGGAAAGCTTGCAGTGTGATTAGATGCCCAGGTAGCAGGCACCGAGCTGCTGCTCTGCTCCTTGTGAAAGGCCGTGTGTTGGTTTGGGTTTCTTTTGCTCCTGCTGTCTCTGCATATACAGGTAAGCCCAGGTTTCCCCACAGGGACGCAGTAAAAACCCTCAGCTCCTTTCCCTCTGCTGAACATCTGATGACTTTGTATGGTTCTTAGCCTGTTCAGTGCAAATCAAGGAGATGGCTGGAGTCTCTCAAGGGTTAAATTGCATGTATGTCACTGTGAGGAGCAGACTCATAAATTAAACTGGATTCTGTCCTGATGATGTCCTCTCCCCAGCTGCAAACCTGTGGTTTCAGACCTGGTCAGGGCAGTGAGCGGTGCCGCGTGCTTTACATCAGACATGAGAAGGACTTGGGAGGAGCTGTCCTAGGGTGGAAGGCTGGGGGTTGCAAAGATTTTATTAACGATTTGCTGTGAGCAAGAAGAGGGTCAACTGCCTATTTCATTAATTTTTCAGCTCTGCACAAGCTTTTTGTTCTCAATTCCTTTTCTTCCCTTTGCTCTTCTCCCCTTTCCTGCTCTTTTCCCTTCTCCTTGCATGTCTTTGGTTCTTTTTTCTCCCTCTTCCTTTTCCATTCTTAATCCCCACCTTGCATAGGCACCCTTCTGACTTTCCATTCCTCTTCCTCTCTTGCGTTCCCTTGTCCTCCTGCCTGTTCTCCCTTCCCCACCCTCCCTCCATCTCCAGGCTCCTCGGGAAGAAGACAATTTGAAGGCTTTCCTCTCAGCTGAGAGGCTCCTTCCCTCAAGCCAATCAATGGCAGCCTTTCAGCCCCAGTGGGGCTTGGCAAACATTAGATCAATAAGTTATTAGCACCATTCTGTCAGCTGTAATGTGGAGATTGATCGGGGCCGGGGCTCCTGCATGCTGCCTGGCACTTCCCCAGCCTGATAAAGATGACAGATTAAGGGAATAAGAAAAAGGAATTAAGGAGTCTGGCTGTCAAAGCTGTCACGGGCTGGAGGAGCGCTGTTTTTTTCAGGGGCTGGATGAGTGCAATCGGACATTTAAATGGTGCTAAGGGTACAGCACCACCAGCAGCTCTGCTGGAAATCACTACCTTCAGTGTCGGTTTTTCTGAAGGGAAGCTGGGAGGCTTGGAGAAGGAGCAGCCAGGGGAGGTGGAGAAGCTGTCGTGGGTGTTGGAGTACCAGGTTGCTGGCACAGACCACACACGGCAGATTCAGCACCAGGAGCCCACGGGGAAGTGCCACTACTGTCCCTGCCACGTCGCCTCACCCGCCTTTTGGCATGGTTGGGTGTTGGGTGGCATCCCCCAGGATTCAGGGAGGTGTCTGTGTTGCAGGAATGATGCCGGCTTTTTATCACAGATACATAAATTGAGGCCAAACACCCTTTGCCCAAGGAAAACTTGATCCTTATTGGGACCATGCTTAAGTCCTCTGATTAAAAAACTTCCTTCTTCTCCTATTTTACCCACTAGAATGCTCTCCTTTCTAGAGCTGGAAAGTGGGTCTCCAAAAGGCTTGGACTTCCAGCCCACCTTCCCAGCCTCATTCTTTAAATCTTTTCTGGGAGAGTGGGGATTCGCAAGTTTGCAGTTGCTAAAACGCCTCTCTGCAGCATATAAAATTAATTCACATCTCTCTCTTAAGTGCGGTATATCCTCTCCATGAGTGTTTTTCCTACTATGAATATTTACCACCTCTCTATGGCTTGCTGCATGCTGTAAAAATGAATTTTGTAAGAATCTGGGAGACAAGAGGACGTTGGGGCACCCTCTCTAGTAAACACCCTCATTACAGGCAGACGGGAGCGTGGCTCCAACTTGACCCGCGCCTCCCTCTGTTTCACTCCTTGGGAACTGAAGTATTGGACGGTCCTTTTATCTGTGCTCAGCTCCAGCCAGGCAAACGGAGCGAGCGCAAGGAGGTGGGAAATAGCAGGATACTGTTTGCATGGTAGGAAAGGCAGATGGTGGTTGGAAAGGGGATGCAGACTGCTTCTCCTGCATAGAGAGGGTGGTTGGTACGTTGCGCGTTGGGAATCCTTCTGCTCAACTGCTCTCTTGCTCCTGCAGCTTTCAGATGCGCTGCGGTTAACTTGCGTTGAGGAAGGGGTTAATGACACCTTTGGGGTGCTGCTTTCTGTGTGAGGTGTTGAGATCAGTGAGTGATGGTCCCTGACTCCTGCCTGTTGGAGTCGTCCTCAGCTTTTGAGAGGAGCGGCGGCACAACCGGTCTGTCAAAGTTAAGTTCTCTCAAAGTGAGCAGGAAGGAGAAAAAACTTTGATTACTTGATACTGCATCCTTCTGGCTTTGTAGTAAGAGACCATTAGTGTGTCCCTTTCCTCCCTCCCCTTTGTTTTCTGGTTTTCTCCTTGCTTCCGAGAGTTTCTTGTCACAGGGGACTTGAAGTGTGATGCTTAGGGGACATTTGCAGGTACCTTGGTCAAGGCTGGGGATGGTCCTGAGCCGGCGGTGCCCATCCTGCTCTGCTCTTTGTGCTACTGGTACTGTTAAGACTGACAGAGCAGCTAGCAAAAGGATGCTGCCTGCCCTGGAGAGCTTGCAATCTAAATCTAAATGACAACCAACAAATAGATACAGATGTGGAGACATAAAGGAACGGTGAGATAACCCAGTGCAATAGCTAAGGTTTGAAGCCTGCTGCTTGTCCCTAAAGCCATTAAGCAGACCTGCTGCGAGGAGGACGCTACCTTCGTTTTACAGCTGGTTCGACATCCCCTTTGCAGAGACCCAGTGATATTTTCCCCTTTCCTTGCCAGAACTAACCCTGTCCCACGAGCTGGCGTGCGCTTGCATTGTTCTAGGATCCCTAGTCCCAGAAGCCCACTGCTTCCCTTCCCCCAGCTTCCCCAATAATTTTTTTCCCTTCTTTTTTTTTTTTTTTTTTTCTCTTTTTCCATTCTCGTTGCCCTCAGTTAAATTATAGCCCGTTATTCCCATGACCTTGTGCTTCACTCTCCCTTTGTTCCATTGATTCCTGCTGGCAAGGGCTGGGGCCGATGTGCAGCCAGATCCCACGCCGCCGCGCGCAGCCCACCGCGTGGCCCCTCGCCCGCCAGCCTTTGTTGAGAGCAGCTCTGGGCCTGCTGAGACTCAGCAAGCTGGTGCAGCTTCGTACAAAGGCACAAACCCATCGCTGGGGAAGTGAAGTCTCCAGGGTCCCTGCAAACCTGTCACATTCGGCGCGGGAACAGACCGAGCGGCGGGGCTGGAGCACCAGAGACGTTTGAGCAGAGCAGCTCCTCTGGTGAGAGCCTGTTTGTGCCAAAGGAGAGGGAAGAGCTGAATAAACTGAGATGCTGCCAAGACATTTCAGACTGGTCAGTGGGAATTGTCATCTCCAGGGTGTTAAGTTTGATGGGGGAGTTCAGAGCGAGGGAGGATGTTTTCCTCCTCTGAAAATAACGTGAAAGGAGGTGAAAAAAGGACTTGGGTCTCATTCGAGGTTGGCTATGGGAGCCTGGGTGATTTCCCACTGAAGTTGGCTCTGGCCTCTGTTTACTCAGGGTTTCTGGGTCCAAGAAGCTTTCAGAGCAAAACCAATGATATGGATGGGGAGCGTGAGATAGGTCTTGGTCTCTTCCCACTGTGCTGTAGCATAACAGTGCAGAAAAACTAGGTGGAGTCCCTCGGCCACAATTTGGACTCTCTGTAGTCCTCCCATTTAACAATGTTGGGAGGGCAAAAATGTTGTGACCACTTCATATTTGTTCGTTTCCCTTCTCCGGGTGAAACCCTGTGCAGTCACTGGGACGTGGGCTCACTTCTCACCTTGCCTCTGATACGACACGTGTCCTTGGTGCATCTTCTCTGCTGTGGGTACCCTTGTAAAGAGTGGAGATAAAGCCCCTACTTCTTTGGGAAAACCTAGAGGTAGGTTTTCTAATCTTCCCAGCGGACTTAGGCTCCCAAGTCCTCTCTTCAAAGCTGATAATGAGCCTTGGGATTTTTAGACGTGTTGGTGAACACGACTGTTAAGCTCGTGCTGGGTGGCTGAGGTTTAGAGGCAGCGCAGGAGAACAAAGCACCGTTACTTCCAGGTGGCATTTCCACGCGTGGCCTCAAGTCCAAACAGGCCTGTGAGCAGATAAAACCCACATTGCCCTGGCTTCTACACAAGCTCGTTTTATGGTGTCGTACCCACATCCTTTCTCTTTATGGTTGCAAAACCACTTCTGCATGGGGGCAGAAGTGCTGTCCTCCTCCAGCTGACCTCCTGTCCTGACCTATTTTGCCGTAGAAGTCCAGCAGGTGAGGGCTTGGACTTCTTTCCGTGAAAGAAGGGGGAACAATCCACTTTGATTTCTAGACCTTTGGGGAATGTATTTGACTTTGTTTCCAAAAAAAACCTCCACCCCACCTCTGGATCTTTTCCATACTGCTTTGTCAGGCTAGCAGGAGCCTGGAATGTCATGCAGGGTTTGGAGACCTGTGGGGAGGTGTTTGATCAGGGCTGCATTGCACTGGTGGCAGTAAGTGATCAGTATCCTTGGGGCTTCCTCTAGCACTCTGTAATTGTGTTATTGCCTGGCCTAGCTTTATAACGTTCCAGTTCTCCAGAAAATGTCTCTAATTTTCAGCTTCAATATTAAAAAAATGCCCTGATTTGGCTTCCTTTCAACTGCAACGCTTTGCAGAAGGCAGGAGAGAGGAGACAAAAGCAGGGATTGGGGGAACAACAAAAAAAAAGGAAAAGAAAAAAGCGCCCCCGCCCCAACCCATCCTCTGCGCAAGGTGGAGCGTTGCCTTTCGCGGGTCACGCTGGAAGGAAAATGCCGCAGAGATTGATAGACGGGCGTGGGATCTCTCCGGAGGGCCGGGTTCAAAATCTCGAATGCCAGATACGTGGGCCCCTTTCCCCGCGGCGTGCCGCCGGTGACGGGCTGTCACACCTCGCCGTTGGCGCGGCTGCCAAGAAGCGGGTGTTCGAGAGCACGGGGTCTGGTGGAGTCGGCGCCGCTCCGGAGCGGCAGCGCGATCTGGGTCCTCCCCTGCACAAGCGCAGCCGGTCGGGAGCGAGACGGGGACTTGCAACCTGTCCCGCTGACGCGGCTGGGAATAGCGGGGCAGGGCGCGAGCCGGAGCGAGCGTCTGCTGGCAGATGGGCGCACGGGGGTGGGAGTGGAATAGCGAGAGAGAAGGAGTGAGAGGAGGGTAATGAGGTGCCTTGGCAGAGCTGTGAAATCACGGCATCTTCACTGCTCATATCTCCTAACTGCTGTCACATGGAACTGGTGCTTCTGTCACCAGCTCTTCTGCGGAGTCTCTGCTGCCTGAAGTACACGAGAACGAGCCCTGTTGGGTTTTGCTGCCTCCTGCCCGGGCTGGGAGGGGCGAGCAGAGCGACGGGACTTGTGTTGTTTCAAAGCCACAAATCCCGGATGAGAACACTTCTGAGGAGGATATATGATCTTGGCCTCCAGCGCTGAGGGTTTGCAGCATCAGACTAACATTTCCAGGAAAATCAGCATGAAGAATGAAACGTTCCGTGGGGAGCGAGCTTGGGACTCTGTCTGTGCTGTGTGGCCAGGTACTTCCTAGCTTTGACGCTGGCTTGGCAAGCTGATACCATCTGTGGCTTTGGAGAAGTTATTTAAAGGGTAAACTGAGGCAGGAGGATTGACAAAATTCAAATTGCGTTGAAAGGCTGACTCAACACCTGGGATGTGAAGTGCTGAGAAAACCTCAGTGCTGTCACTGGCTGATTCTATCCTTTCCCATCTGCTTTCCAACTGCCACTGTTTGGTTTTTTTTTGGTTGTATTTACTTTGCTTTTGGTTGTGGATGGGTGCAAGCCTCTGCAGTTGCCAGTTTTGTTGACACGCTGGGTGACGGGGTCATGGCGAGATGAGATCGGAGGCAGCTCGCGCTCTTTCAGACCTCGAGATGCCCCTCGGAACTTTACGGAGTTCCACAGTCGCTCTCTGGATGAAGACGTTGCCTGGCAGGCTCTGCCCTCGGCGTGTTCCCTGCCTGCTCGCGGCGCTGCTCAGCCCGCGGCAGCCACGGATCCGTGCTCTGGGTCTCGTGATAAACACGGTGCGAGGCGGGAACCCGGGTCCAGAGTAATGCGGAGTGACCCCGGGTACAAGGGACGGTTGCTGGGCTTAGAACGTTCCCTTGGAACAGAAATAATTTTGTTGTTCTTACAAATAGCACCGAGGGGGTTTGTAACCTTTCTTAACCAACGCGCTTTGGGCGAGTTGCGGTGCGCGTTGACTCACGAGCAGATGCGCTGTGTGCTCACTCGGGTACGGTGCTCGTTTGGGAGATTTTATTTTATTTTTTTCTTTTAAGGTGCTGCATCTTTAACAAGCCCTTGATAGACGGGGATTTGATGCTCGCAGTGACAAACAGCCTCTTCCTTCCTGCCCATATGCAACATCATGCTTTCAGTTTCCCCAGCGTTATTAGGGGAGGATATTGATTTTAAATCTGTTCGGGGACGCTGTAATTGTGTATTAGATATTTGGTGTTGGTTCGGAGGGCTGCAGTAATGCAAAAGGCTTGAGTGTTTCCGTACAATCTAGAGGGGGAAGATTGCTGAGGACCTTGAGGTTTTGAAGGAGGAGGGGGGGAAGAAGGGGGGGAGAGCGATTGAGGGGGAGAGAGAGAGAGAGAGAGGAGAGAGATACTGTGGTAGGAAGATTCAGAGATCTGTTGTGCTTTTTTCTTTTTTTTTTTTTCTGTGTGTGTTGGTTTTTTGTTTTTTTTTTTTTTCCTCCCCTTTCTCTCCCCCAGTTGCTTTGCATCAGGGCATGAAAGGAGTGGAAACACCAGGGGGACAAAAGGCAACAGAACAAATGATGAAACTCAGTAAGGAAATCAACTGGATTCAGAATTTATAGCTTGAAAACCTTGCATTGATCAGTGTGTGAATAGTCATTATGTGCTTTTGGATTGCGTGATTAGGAAAGCAGATCGAGGCTCTCGAGACGATGATTTTTCTTACTTTCATTTTTTTTCCTCTGCTTGTAATATATGTGTGTGTGTGTGAGAGAGAGAGAGAAGCAAAACACCAAAGTCTCTCTGCTTGCTCCTGCCAAGAGGAAAGTACAACCTTGTCTGATACTTAGGTTCCTCATCTCTCTTCTAGATGAAATTTTAGGCAAGAGAAGAGTATGTTCTCCCAACAGCAGCAGTGAGTGTCCTTTAGAAAGCAAGAAAGCCAGAAGTGAGTCCCCAAAGGGTAAGTGCTGCTTCTCCCTCCCCCCATCCCCTTCCCCTTTCTTCTCCTTTCTTAAGAGTGGAACTTAATTGAAATTAAGGAGGGAGGGAAGGGAGGCTGTGGTGTGGGAGCTGTAAGGATCCGGCGCTGAGGGTGCATGAAGGAGGCTGCCAGGGCGCTGGGCTTTCTTTATCTAATCGGAGGGGAGCTTGCAGTGCGAGAGAAGGGATTGCCTCTTAATTAGAATAATTGCTTTATGATTAAAAAAAAAAAAAAAGCAAGCTGCAGCTTTCGAGATGGATTTTTAGGGGTGCTTCTACTTTTCAGGCAGAATGTCTTGATTGCATGTTTAATATAAAAGATCCACACGGGCTTATCGTGCTGGCATCTGTTCCTTTAAAGGGAAAAAAAGAAGCCTAGCAGGGAGAATAGGGCTGCCTGGTTCTTTCTTATGCATTTATGGCACCGTTCCTACAGGGATGGAGTCTGCAGAAGGTTTCTCTTTTTAGTTGTTTTTTTTTTTCTCTCTCTCTCTCTTTAATCTCCTGATTTGTCTTACGGTTCTTTCCTATAAACACGATTTTTAAACTTTCTTTACGACTGGCAAAGTGGAATGGGTAATGGAGCCTGCAGTTAATGAGTTTGTCTCAAGGTTGCGTAAATGAGGTTTCGCAGGCCGTTCACTTAGAGGCTTTGTTGTTAAGTTCAAACTAATTAACTGTCAGTAATACCTATCTTGATTGCTGTGCCTAACCTGCGCTCTTTGGCCGCTGAAAAAAAATAAAAAAATAAAATCAGACTAGCTGTCTGAAGCAGGATCCTGGGTTTGGAGTCCGGCAGCTGAGACTCTCCAAGGTGTACGTTCTGGATTCCAGTCCAGGGAGTCTCAAAGGGGACTTTTTGCAGCAGTTTGTCCTGAAGCCTTCTTAAACTACGCACCTTATATATTATGCTGCGTAGAGATATATCGTAGAGACCTGCGCTGCATCCTAATTTCACGTAACGTTCCTGTATTTTGTCTCTTCGTGACTCCCTGTCCCCAAACTGTGATCTGAAAGGCAGCATACTCCAAGAGGATGCTGAGTGCTAGTGTCGCTTAATATAATATTGCTAACACTACCTAAGCACATAGTAAATCTCTTAACTCTCTCCAGCCTGTTAACTCTCTAATACAAGCAGAAGCACCTTAGCTTTATACTATGCTTTTCTGAAAGGTGTAAAGAGGAAGCCTAGATACTGCTACTCTTGACTGGTTTTCCTTATTTTTTTTATTTTTTCTGCCCTATTCCTGTTATCCTTGAAATGTTTCTAGTAGATGTGCAGGTAAGCTCCAGCAGGAAGCTTCTGTAGATTTGGAGATGTGCTTGTTACGTACGGACATGAGACTCCCGTAACACGCTTGATACACCTGCTCTTATTTTGCTGTTTCTGCTGAGTCTGTGTCCTTCGTAATTCTAGGACAGCGCAGGCTTAGGAACCGAATCCAGGCAACAGCAACCGATGTGGCCCGGCTGAGAACGGGCTAAACTTTAATCGAGCCATCAGAAACCAAACCCTAGCGTTTGGATTCACCCTGGTGGAGTGGCTGAGCACGCGCGCAGGTTGGTGGGTTTGCCGTGGGAGCAGCAGGGCCAGACGATCCCGTTCCATTTCGTTCCTCTGCCTTTCCCACCATTTCTGCTGACTTGAGTGCTCTCGGTGCGGGGTGAGGCAGAGGAGCAGCCCTTGGCTCCGCAGTGTGCCCTAAATCCTGCTCTGAATGACTCAGGGATTCCCCCAGCTCGTTAAGAGGGGGTTCCTAGGAAGCCCTGAATAAAAGCAAAACCTTCATTTCTGACTACTGCTTTGTTTTTTTCAATTCTCAAAAAGCCTTCCCTGCCCTTTAGAAGAGCGTGAGACAGAATGGAAATTGTGAGCTGGGCCTTTTAATAACCTGTCACATTACCTGTTTTTTTATTATATTAGGTCATTGGGGAACCCCCTCTCCTCCCTGACACCCTGGCAGATGTTTTAAGCCTTGGCTCTGCTGATGCACCATCAGAACAGTGCGGGGCTGAACAGGGGCAGGGACTTCTCTGGTTTTGGAGCCTTTATGACCCACGCCCTGCTATGGAAAGAGGGTTGGAGGAGGGGATGTAGCCAGTTTCTGTGTCTTAAACCCCAAAGGTGAGAGCCCCTCGCAGCTGAGAGCTCCTGGGAGAGAGACATCTCCCCGTGCTGCTGCCAGCCGGGCGGCGTTCGGGTGCCGTGGGTACCACGGAGGACTGGCGGGGAAACAGTCTCTGCGTTCCCAGCTCTGCGCTGAGGAGCAGGATGGGAACAGAAGGATCCGTGGTGTGTGACAAGCCGTTTCCAAACACAACGGACCCTGGCGGCTAGTCACCTGGAATTTGGGACCCGCTGCCGTAGAGCCCCGAGCTCGGCGGGGACCCAGGTGCTGTTTGTGATTTAAGAGCGGGAAGGGAAACAAGGACCCGCTGGAGTTTTGTGCAGCCCCACGCTGTCCTCTTGGCTGGAGCCACCTCTCTGGGTGACAAAACCTTCCTTTCTCCTTTTCCTCCAGCCCGGTGGTGTCTCCACGGGCGGTGCGCGACGCAAGGTGGGCACTGTCCCCCTCTCCATCGCACGCCGGCCCTGGACGCGGCTCTCGCTGGGGGCACGGCTGCGTTGGCTCCGAAACAGCCTTTTAAAGAGAAGTGACCCCGTGCCCGCGGCGCATCTCGTGCTGCTGTGGCTGCGCCTGACGAGGCGAGGAGAACAGAGGCAGCCAAGTAAATCCCTCCTCCTCTCTGACTGAGCGAAAAAACACCTGTAGGGCTGGAAACCCTTCCAGCGGGGAAGCAGGAACCTTCCCTTCCCCCTCCCCAACGCGTGTGCACCAGAGATCAAAAGCGAGCCCTATCTCGGTGGAAACAGGGCCGCGCCAGCTCTGCTGTCAAACAGAGCAGAACGTTCTCGCGTCTAATATGGAAATGCGAGCGTATCAGAGGCTCGGAGCGAGGGCTGTGCTGGCAGGTCACGGAGGAAGCTTTCTCCCCGGGAGACAATTCCCCAAGTGAAACCCTCGCTCCTGCGGCAACGGCGTGTCTGGAGATCTGCTTCTCCGATGCCTTGAGACGTGAAATAAAATGGAGCGATTGCAAAAAAAAAAAAAAAAAAGGGAGAGAAAATCGGTAAGAGTGTTTTCGTTCCTGTTTGAGCGGCTGAAAAATAAATCTGGTAGAAGCCTCATCATTTGGGAGGATTTGGAGCTAGGCTGGACCAAGTGCTGGAAAACACACGTAGGGAACAATATTGCGCTCGCCCCCTGGGGTGGGCTGATGAGCTCATGCGCTGTTCCTTCTGCCATTCTCTTTTCTTTGCTATTGTAGATCGTTTAAAACAAAATCTTATTGCGTCTTTGGTTAATGAAGTAGACCAGAACTGGAGCTGGACTGCAGCTGAGCAATTCAGATCCAGCCTCTGTCGACTCGTTCCTCTCCTTCGAGGGGGGGATAATTCCGTATGTTGATGGGGTTGGCAGCTGCCCAATTAGGCCAAACGAAGAAACGATGTTTGGCTCCGTTCTTGATGACGACTGTGCTGCCCCCCAATCCCCTACTGCTGAGTATGGTGGGAGTGGGCTCCGTGCCCTGGCGAGTGACAGCAAAGACCCTAAAATGCTAAGACCTGGCTTTGAACATGGGGTGAGATGCTTTTACGGCTTTTCCTGTGGCTCAGTCAAGGGAGCCGCAGCCAGTTCTGGGTTTGTTGTAGCAAAGGAGAAGAGATGGACTGGGGGCTCCTGTCTTGCCTGGGGTTGCTTGGGGAGGAGGACGAGTTTTAAAAGCTTGGTGACAAGGTCGTGTAGCCGTGACGTGTCCTTCAAGCTGAGCAGAAAACCCGCGTCCTCCGAGAGCCTGAATTCCCTGCGGCTCCTGCCGTCGTCGTGACCCTGCGATGTGGGTGGAGGGTGGGAGAGGTGGGCTCCCCTTGGCTTGGGTGCAAAGGGGGGGCGTGCTGGAGGGCGTGAAGGCCCAACAGATGCCTGCGTCGGCTCTGCCTTCCCAGCGACCGTGCCAGAGTCCATTTCACACCTGGCGGCTGCAAGAGATTTGGCGAGATCAGTCTCCCGCATTACCCCCTGGTAATGACAAAAGCAGACAGCAAAGCTTCAGCAAAGCTGGAATTATCGCTGGCTGAGTCATGCGAAATCTTCCAAGTTTTAAGTGTGGAAATCCAACCTTTCCCTGGACTCCTCCTTCTTCTTCTTCTTCTTAGCCTCCTCTTGCCACCCCCATTCTCCCTCCCCTCCTTGCACCTGAAATCTGCTCTGCGGCTGATCGGATAGAGTTTATGGTAATTAAGTGTTATTAAATCCCCTCCCCCCTCCCTTTTTTTCTCTAATGACACAGCTGTGGGGCGGGGAGGGGGAAAAAAATCGGTGTTTTTCTAAATCAGGTCTGTGGCACGCAGCTTTGCTCCTTAGACCTTCGGTTAAGAGCATCAGAAGGCAACCGAAACAGTTGGTGCACTTCTGCGTGCCTGGGAGCAGGAGCCGGGAGGGTGTGGGAGCCTGTCCCGCAGAGCGACCTGGCGGGGACAAGGGGACCTGGAAGGGAATTCTGCCTTCCACCCCCCTGCTCTTCCCGCTGGTGTCTTTGCAGGCTCAGGTACTGAGGGAGGAGCGTGGCCTGGCTGTCATCTCCTGTCGGGGCTGGTTTCCGAGCGCGATGCACCCAGCGCAGGGTGGGGACCCAGCTCCTCGTTACCAGCTGGCTTGAAGCAGCCGGTGATTTACACAGGAAGCCTGTGGTGCCCGAGATGCAGATACACATCAGATCGGTGGTCGCAGATACGGCCACAGATTGCTCTGCTGCTCGTTGAGAATCCTTGCTGAGCCGAGTGGCTGACCTGGGCTGGAGGGGACTGCAGTCATTGCCCTTTTGCAGAGGAAGAGTGCCTTGGGACCTGGTGATGCAACCCTTTTTTATCGAAACTTTGCACGCCTCATACTCTTTATTTTCATTATTAGCCCCTCCTATGTTTTGGGGAGGAGGTGGCTTCATTAACGACGTGTGAAGATTGCGACCCCTCTGTGCTCGTATAACGATTTTGGTGGCCAACAGCACTTGCCACCAATGGCCTCTCGTTCTCGCCAAGGCACAAATGAGCCAGCCCCTAAGCTGACTGTGGCAGGGCCACGTTTGACAGATCCTCTGTCTCTTGGACTGTATTTGTTTGCCACGGGCTGTCTTTTTTGATAGCTAGCTTGGGGGCCGTTCTTTCACCTGAGATCTGCAGCTCTTTCCCAGCAAGGTGTCCAGTGCCTGCGTACCCGTCACGGTGCTGGCACTGGTGTAAAGTAAGTGACCTGTGCTCAGAGCCATCACCTTGAATTTGAAGCCAGTCTGGCAGCAGAGTCACCTGCCACGAGCCCTGAGGGATTCTGCCTGTGCAACGAGGTGGATGAAGGAGCACGAATCTGGGGCACACGGTAGGGTGGTCTTGTCACTCACTGAACGCAGCGGTGGTCTTGTGGCTGCGGCGTGGGGGGAGCCCTACCCGCTCCCCTCCCTTCCCTTCTGCCTCTTCAAGGTTGTTACCGGGAGTTCCTCTCTGAGTAATGAAGAGCTTTTGCCTGTGGGGAAGATCCGAGATAAAATAGTGTTAGAGCAGCCACCAGCCAAGGCGGAGAACTGTAATTACTCTGCGTTCTGCTTACAGTAAACAGCAGCCTCTGTGGTTTTATCTCCCTGATTGTTACTGGGATCCTTACTGCCCAGGGAGCAGGCAGCCCTCCCTTGCGGTGCAGTCATTCCGGGAAGGGAAGATGGGGGGGGGGGGGGTAGGCGTGTTGAGTGGAATTTTAATGGCCTCAGGGTGCTTAGCCACGTGTAGGAATCTGAAACACCCCGCTGTGGTGACCGGGCAGGTGGATGTCACCGCTGTTGTCGGCATCACCTGCGCTGGGTGCTCGAACATCTCTCATGTTGTTAAGTCCTCGTGGGCGTTCGGAAAGGTGGGGGAAAGGGATGCGTGTCTGATCAGGTGGTAGTTGGAAAAAAAGAGTTCCACGTCCCCTAAGAGAAAAAGGTGAGAACTCAGTGAACTCTTTCATCCTGCCTGTCCTCTTGGCCACCTTGGAGGTAGAGAGCTTGCTAGTAATTTTGTGGTATGGTAATGCGATGCTTGGTGCTTTTAGGGGAAAAAAAGAAAAAGAAAGTTGTTCATGAGTATTTTGGGTGCTGTGGCAACTGGAACTGTAGACTTTCCTGTATATGTGTGCCCGTGTTTGGAGGTTTAGCAAGTTGTAGGTGTGTCTTGACCACTGTCCTGGTTGGAGAGCACCAGGGTAAAGGTCTGTCTAGGTTTAGTGGCCAGCCCAGCCTTAAACGTTGACAACCACATATAATGGTACATCTCGGAGCACAAGGACAGATGCGCTTGGCAGGTCGGTACACCAGGGGCAGTGGGTATGCTGGAGAGTTGTGGGAAATTGTATTGATATCCCTCTACCCCCCTTCCTCTTTCTTTTGCACTATCCCTATACCCATGTGATTTTTCACTGTATTTCTCTCTGGAAAAAAAAAAGAAACCAAATCAAATCTTTCTGCTCTTCAGAAAACTCCCACACGCCTCTGCTCGAGGACTCGGTGACTCAGATGACCCCGGAGGAGCACTATAGACGCATGATGTCAGCACTGAATGAACACGGCACGTTTGAAGAGCAGCAGCAACAACGTCTCTACCAGCTGGCCAACAGCATGGCAGTGCCCAGCCACGGAGGTACAGGCTCTTAGACGTGGGAGAAGAAGGGGCTGGCTTTGCTGGTCAGTGTGAGCCTCGTGAGATGTCCCTAAACCCTGTGAGGAAGATTTATGGGCTGCAGTGTTGCCCGTTTATCATGCAATGAATACAGGTGGTGCTAAAGAGTGTCCTACAGACAGTTTCTCCCACTGCGGGGAGACGTGGGGCATCTTCCCTCGGCCATCTAGAAATGCTGATACCTCCTGTAGCTGTCTGTGGGTGATACACGCTTGTTTACTGGACTAGATGAGCTACAGTATCATTGCCGTGTATTTGGCAGTGGCGTTGAGGAGAGTCCTTCCCTTTGTCTCAAGAGTTTGTGTCGGTCCGAATATTCAGAATCGGTGCTGTAAGTCTCATTTGCGTCTTAGTGTGGAGCAAGAGAAATGTGCTGGCATAAGGCCGGGGGTTTGTGAGATGCAGGCAGTGCCAGATACTCCTTCCGTTTAGCGATGGGATCTGAAACAGCAAGATGCTGTTGCAGGATTTAGTTAAGCATTGATAGTGCTAGATTTAGAAAGTTTGTGCAATAGTCGTTACACACAGACATGGCACAAATCGGTGTTACAGACCTTTTACCTTACTGAGAATGAGGTGTCTTATGATTTTATGGACAATTAAAATATGCAGATGAAGCTCAGCTGTAGTGAAGTCAGCTTAGCAGGCAAATGCTGAAGTCAGTGGACAGACTCATCCATGGTATCCTCTATGAAAGCAATTGTGTTCTAGATCACTGAGGATTGATCGGGTGGGAAAGTGAGGGAAAAGGTTGCTGAAAGGGAGAGAACTTTGTCCATACCCAGTGTGTGCTCACTTGATGAGGGCTTCCTCATGGCACTGCCTTAAGGACCCTGCAGGTCGCAGCTCCCAGCACGAAGAAATTGTCCCCAGACCTTCCCAGGATGGTGTGGTTCTCTGAGGTACCAGGCGTTTCTGCACTTGGCAGGAGCCACAAGCATCCCTGCTCAGGCTAAAGGCTTCTCAGCCCACTTCACCTTCCCTTGGGGAGCAAAGCCTGCTGGCTCTGGCTCCGCTCGGTCCCGAGGAGAGCCATGTGTTGTACTCGAGTCCTCCGGAGCAGGAACAAGGGGTGAGGGCAGTGACTCAGCTGTCTGGATCAGGCAAAGCCAGGGAGAAGGAAGAGGTGATACTGTTCCAGTCTTGGAGGCAGAGGGCTGAAGCATCTCTGAGGAGCAGGGCTGTGCCAGAATCTGTAGCCCCTGTGCTGCTCCCCCCCGCCCCGAGGCGTGGAGGGCTGACACGTACCTGCCTGGGTACCTGCCTGGGGGATCTGGGGAGGGAGCGCGAGCAACAGCAGCGAAGCATCCAGCAAGAGCTGGAGGAGAATCTCCGGTCTAGAGTGTAAATCCCCAGGGCTCCTTGTTAGGTTAATGAAGAGGCTGTCTTCTTTTCCACTCTGTTTGATTTGATTGGCTTCTCTGGGGGCAAGAAGGCAATTCCTTTCGCTGTGTAGTAAGGATTTGCTTATCAGCAAAGGCACGGCATGAACCTGTGCTGAGGCACGCCGTAGTGAACACGGCACGTGCTTCGGTGGTGTTTGGCTGTCTCAGGCGTTTACAGAGCTGCAGAGGTCCTGCAAGCATGAGACCTACGTACAGGGCAAAGCCACGTGCCCTAGAGCTGGAGTTTCCACACGAACACGAGCACAGCGCGCGAGAGGACGGTACGTAACGCGCATTGTGTGCAAAAAGGGTCGCGCAGGCAGACATGCAAATGCTAAATATTCAACCATGACGTGCTGGCTTGCATAGACCATGCTGGATCCAGCAGAGCACGTGCTCGGCGCGAAACCTGTCACGTGTACCGGTGTTGCAAGAGACAGTCGTGACAGACCGCTCAACCTGGGCACCGCACAGGGCGTGTACGTCCGGGCAGGACAGCTGGTATCACCCTGTGTAATGAGCAAAGTAGCTCATTACATTAAGAGCTCTGATGCATTTATTCTTTTTTTTTATGATTATGATTAAATTGTCTCATCAGTGTTGGTTAGGGGAGGGGGGTCACACCGAGGTTTTGGGATGGGCAGGGGGAGAAGAGGAGCCTGCACAGACAGGCTCTCCCGTGTAACATCGACAGGACCAAACTTCGTGTATTTTGGACTGTCTCCACGCCACAGGGCTCTGGTTGGGCTATAAATTATTAGTGCCAGTACAAAGCGCAGTTTATCTGCAGGCTCACATGGAGGCACCAATAACATTAATAATTTAAAAAATGTTAATAATTTAGAAATCTTTTTTTTTTAATTGCTTTTCAAACCCCCCCCCCCACCCCTCCTCCTCCGCCCCCGTTTCCCCAGTGGCATTCATCCCACATTCTGAATTCAGTCTGTCTCCGTGCCTGGAACCTCCATCCGCCAGCGTCCCACTGTCAATCAATCTGATTTCCCAACTGTCAGAGCGCAGGATTGTAAATAACAGATCCTCGGGGGGGGGGCAGGGGGGCTGTGTGAGGGGGTAGGGGGGCGCAGGGGAGGGAGGGAGGGGAGAGAACGGGGAGAGGAGAGGAGAGGGTGTGCGTGCGGGGGGTTGTTGCGGTCATTCAGGATCAATGCAGCTTCTGGAACTGGCTGCATGCCAGACTTCTAAATTACAGGCACTGTGGCAATAAGGAGTGACCCGGGTTTTTCAGATAATTAATTTATAAACATTGAAGGTGCACGGTCCCTGGCTCGGAGAATTCTCTGGGCTTTTTATGTGATCTAATGGGGTTTGTTGTTTCGCTATTTCGTACCTACTTTTGCAGTTCAAAATTGTACATCATTTTAATGCCTGTCCCCCTCAGTCAGGGGCGCGGGGACGGGGATCGTGCGTGCGTGGGTGTGGCTGGAAACGTTCAAATACCAATGTCCATCTTACTGCCAGCAAAAATAGCAGCTGTGTAAGTGTTTCCACCCCAACCTGCGGTCCCGCCATGGGGCTTCAGCCCTGACCATCACCAAAATATTTGATGAAGCTCAAGCTGGGCACGTGTTGGGGCTGATAGGAGTACGGATGGCTGGGATTTCCAGAACCAAAGGAAAACAGCATGGTGGTATGAAGGAAGGCAAGGAGATGGGAAGTGTATCATTACCAGGGTCATGCCACACTCTTAGATATTAACCTAGCTTTATGAACAGGTTGTGAAGGGAGGACTAATATGCTGCTGGATGCGGAGCGCTTTGAAATCTCAATAGTTCATCCTGACCGGGGTGTGTTCATTAAGATAAATTTTCCTCTTCGCCTCTCCCCCGCTGTGTTTTGGTTTCGTTTTGCAGGGTGGTTGGTACAAGGTGAGAGTTTCCTCTCACGGTGCATTTCCTGTGTATCATGTCAATAGCAGCAGAGGTTTAGGTGTGGGATATAAGCACGTTGAGTATAAGGTGTTTTTAGATAGGTGTAGGAACTAAGGGACTCCCAATACCCATGAGAGAGTCCACTCTGGAGAAAGCCACCCTCAGTGCAGCTGGTCTGAGTGTTACTAGACCTTCTCATAGGTCTGTCCAGCTGCGTTGTTCGTCCTTGGATTGTGCTGTGATCCCCGTTCATGTGTGCTTGTGGTGCATCTGGCCATACTCGCGTTGTCCATCGCACGGCATTTGCGCGGGCTGCTTGTCTACGATGACACCCACCGTGGAAATTCTGAGCAGGCCTGTCATTGCCTGCTCTGCCTCTGCCAGAGGGTTCTGCAACGGGGACACACGGCACAGGTTTAACGGGGTCCGTGTTTCTTTCCAACTTGCGGCTGCCTGGAAGGGGCCCCTTTCTGTACCCCATCCTCACCCGCTCCGTGGCCTCAGCCCTTTGCTGTGGCACAGCAGAGCTGTGCCAGGACCTGCCGGGGCCACCAGGCACCCCCTGCCCAGGGGGGAACCGGAGCAGCTCCCAAGCTCTGCCCCGGGTGGGGGTTCACTGTGCTTAGGAAAACAGCCCTTAGTGCTCCACACCCCACTTTTAGGCTGTACCTGGTCGCAGGGATGGGTGGTCTGCGGGGGGAGAGACTGGGGAGCAAGGGGGGGGGTCCCCGTGTCCTGCTTGCGGCAGCAGGGAGGTCCCAGGGCATTAAGGCGTCACAGGTTTTGGGGAGGTGGGGGGATGCGCTGCCTCCGGGCAAACCCTGCGGGTCTCGCTCGGGGAGGCGGGGGCGCGGGCAGCGGCTCAGCTAAAACCGGCGGTGGCCGGGGAGGACGCGGCGGGGCTGGGTCGCAGGTGCCGCCCCCGGAGAAGGGACCCCCGGAGAGAGAGGCGGGGGGAGGCGGCGGGGCAGGCTCGGAGAAGCCTTCCCCCCTCTCCCTTCTGTCTCCCCCCACCCCGCCATCCCTCCTTCCCTCCCTTTTTCCCTCCCTCCGACAGGAAGGCAATTAAACAGCCATCCGCACCCCCCCACCTCCCCGTAGTTGCACAATTTCCTCCGCTGCCAAACTCCCTCGGCGGCGGAGGCGGATCCCGCTCCGCGCCCGCTCCGCCGGGTGAGGACCCGGGGCGGGGGGAGCCGCGGGGCCGCCTCCCCCCCCCCTCCCCAGCCCTTGACAGCTTGCCCGTTCCGCCGAGACGGGGCCGGGGGGGGGGAAGCAGAGGAGCCGGCTGTCGCCCGAGGGGCTGCGGGGAGGGGAGCGGCGCTGTCGCCCGCGGGGAGCCCGGAGCAGCCCCGGCGGTGCGCGGGGAGGGGGGATCGGAGGGTGCCTCCGTGGGGCGGGGGGTGCTGGGGATGAGGGGACACCCACACACACGACGTGGCGGGCAGCAGCTCATCCCTCTCCCTCTCCCCAGATCTCCTCCGGGCTCGGCAAGAGGTGGCGGCGGCGGCGGCGGCGCGGAACCCCGGCGCGATGGAAGCGCACATCCCCTCGGCCAGCAACTCTTCGAGCCAGCGGAGGAAGCAGGGCCTCCCCCAGCACAGGGACACCCACTTTCCCGAGAGGTACCGAGGGGGGCGGCCCCGCCGGGGGGCGGGCAAGGGCCGGGCGAGACTCTCCCCCCCCCCCGCCCCGGGGCGGGGTTTACTCCGGCCGCGGCGGCGTCGCACGGAGGGTCGGGGCAGGGAGGGGGCGCTGGGGACGGGGCGCACGTCGGAGCCGGGGTGCTGAGGGGTGTGCACGGGTGCCGTGGGGGTCCAGGAGGGGAGGGTGCGGCTGGGGAGGGGGACAGATGCCCGTGGGGGTGTCCTGGTAATGCGTGAAGCTGCCCCTCGGGCGTTGCACAGGTGCAAAGGGGTGTTTTTTGGGGGGATGTCCGTGGTTTTGCGGGGGTGCCCACCACATTCTGGGTTGTCTGTACGCAAAGGATGTGTGTGTGTGTGTGTGCAAGGGGGGTGTTGATCTGTGCACAGATTCAGCATCCAGGTTAGCAACTGTTTGGTTGGCGGGAATGATCCTAATCCTGCCTCGGATCTCCAGAGCGGATGCTGGAGTCCAACCTGTTCTTTGGCACAGAGCAAATTAAGATGTTTAAATTTGCATTTTATAGCATCCCCAGTTAAAGGGCGAGTGAATGCCGCAGGATGAAATAGAAGGGGAAGGAATTTATTTTTTGAGGAGGAAGGAGGTATGGCTTGCCTTTACTACTGACAGGAGTGCTGAAAAGCTGATTTTCCTCTCCCCCACCCCCCCCCAGGAAATTCTAGCTCATTTATCTTGCTCTGTGCCATAAGCCATTCCCTCCGCAATCAAGAACTTCAGAAGGAAATTAAATTAAAGCTGCATGCGTTCCCGACAAGGATAGCAGGGGCGGGAGAGGGCCTGGCAGCCACGGGGATGCAAAGGCTTTGGGTGTCACGGGACGAGCCATGAAAGGCTCCAGTATCTAGATTTTTTTGGCTTTCATCTTGGGGTGAGGGCAGGCAGTGGGCTGCAATACTAGTTCTGTAGTGTGCGTGTGCATGTGTTGAGTTCAAAGCCACCCTCACCCCCTTCCTAGCCTCGGAGATCCTGTCTGTTTTTCCTTCTTTCTGACCAATGGGTTTGCAATGCGTCGGGGCTGAGCAGACCCGGTGGTAAACCTTTCTCCTCCAGGGTGTACTTTGACTAACCCACCTCATAAAATCCAACCTGGTCCGTGTGAGCTGTAGGCAGACCTGGGAGGAATGCAGAGATAGGCAAGTTTCAGGGCAGCCACTCATTGGGAAAATTTCTCCAGCTCTGTGTGGCCTGGAGAAGTGCCAGGGCAGCCGGAGGCTTGGCTGCGAAGGCACGTATGGAAGGGTGGAGGTTGCTTGTGGGGAGGTGCTGCACATAGGAGGGGCAAACTGAAAAGAAATGAGACGTGTATCAAATCCAGAGGTACTTGCCACTACCAGGCAGGTGTTCTAGCTGGTGGAGCTGGGCTAGGCCAGCAAGTGTGAAATTGTTTGGGAAGAGGGTGTCATCTAAGCAGGTCAAGGAGAGGACTGGAATTAGGGCTTCCAGTTACGGGAGGCAGAAGTTCCTTGCTAGGTCAGCAGACGGAGATTGAAAGCCAGGAGCTGACAGTTGGAAGAAATCCCTACTTTTCATCTTGATTCAGTTCTCCAAGTAGCCCTACAAATAGTTACGTTGGCGTAAGTGAGAGGGAAATGCTGGCAAGGCGAGTTGCGGGAAGGGGACACGTAAGGGCACAACCTGCCTTTAGTGTTGAGAGACCTTGGATTAAGTTTGCGGGTATGTCTCAGCTCCCCTTGCTGCACAGCGACAGGGGTTTTCATTTTGAAAACAGGTTATACTTAACGTTTGGGAAGGCCTTTGAGCACCTCTGTTCAAGGAACGGTGTAACATGACATGTTGCTTGGAAAAAGGACATTTGCACCCGCTTGTAAAGGTCCAGTTATCTACTTATAAGCGAGACGAGCCTGTGGCTGTGGCAGTGGGAATGAAACAAAGACGCTGCCTTTTTTTTCTGGCCTGCATGCTCTGTAGTTTTGTTTCTGTCTTGTTTCTTGTGGCCTCCATGGCCAGGCTCTCAGGTGTGATAATCCTTGGTTAGCAGAGCTGGGGAGTCCTGCTGGGAACCGGGAAGGTACAGCTGTGCCCCTTAGTCACGACGTGGTGAGTCTGCTTGACGTTGTTTCTCTCCAGAGGTCTGCAGCCACCTGAGTGTCACTGAGGGTCAGCACCTGTCACTCAGAAATGGTCTGGTTGGAGATCTCATGTACAAACTGTTTCTTGCTGCTTTGCCAAAGCACCGCGGGCAGTTTTCGGTGCGCCAGGAGAAGCACTGTGGGGGTTAATTTCTCCTTTCTGTTCTCCCTGTCACCATTAGCCTTGGGTTTTGTATTTGGCTGCCACGATCTTTGTCACCAGGGTAAATCAAAGCAGCCTCTGCGCGCCTTTATTATGAAGGTATAGAAATTTTAAAAGGTTCGGGTAGGCACTGACGGAGGAGAAGGCGATGGAGGAGGCTGGCTCGTGTACGTCGGCAAACTGCGGGTAGATTTACGGCGTCTCCTTCCCCGGGAGCAGAAGTAATAACGCGTGATGCAGGCGGATGTGAACTGTTTGGTGTGGTGTTAAAATTCCATTTCAGCTTCCTACTGGGAGATCTGTGGGGATCAGGTCAGCTCGCAAGTGCAGCGGCTTCGTGGGCGAGAATAATTAGCCACTCCAGACTTCAGCCTGGCAGAGCAAGGGGGGAAAAAACCCCACAGTTGTGACCCGCTTTTATGTACCGTGGCAGTGCTGCTGTTTTTGCAAAAACGGGATTGCGGAGGCCTTTGGCTGAAAGTGGGAACTGTATCTACGGTGTTCTGGTTTCCAGGTGTGAAGAGGTGGGTGATGAGGCTGGGAAGATGGGTGTGTTTGGACATATGTCAGCTGGTCAGCGTCCATCTTCACTGGTCAGAAACTGGTAGGTTTAATTCATGAGACAGGCAGGTGGGTACTGACTCTGAAAAGGATGATGCACACGTGTGTGCACAGAGACACGCTGAATATGGATTTTTCTTGGACCAGGTCCTAAGATCTTTTTAGTGGAGGAGTTGTCTCTTTACCTCTTTGCTCCAGCTTCCTCATCCGTTGAAAAGAGTTAGTAAAACTGGTGGGTCTTGCCAAAAGTAGACTGAGGCTGCAGGCTTGGGAACCCGTTTGGTTTCACAGTTTTGGTTTCCTCGATCCTTCTCTGCATTGATTCAGACTTGGATTAGAGTGCCAGGACCTGGTGGTTTGTTTGGAAAGATTGTTGAGTTCAGTGTTATAAAAAGACTTGGAAGAGGAAAGGGTACGACTGAAAGGTGCCATAGTAACTACTCCAGCCTGGAGTACTTCCCATCTCCAAGCTGCTGTGTCTCCTGCAGAAATGGCAGGTGGCTGTGCCCTGCGGAGTTACTTGGATCCTGCTCCTTGGATCCTGCCTGCAAGATTTGTTGGCAACGTGCTTGGTTTTGCTGGGGTCGTTTAGCCTGGCGTGTTCCTCCCCAAGGTGCTCGTCTCCTGGTACAGGCTGCAGAACTCGCTCCCCACGGGGCTCTGGAGCTGAGCAGGCTGCTGCTCACAGAGCAGGCTGGTCTGTGTGAAGCCCAGGGGAACATTTGCCCTCTCCACCCGTTAAGGAAAAGCTTTCGTGCCCTGCGGTCGGAAGGTGTTGCGTGGGTGCTCGGACCAGGCTGGATCGGTGTGGTGCAACTCGTTGGCTAAATATGATGCATCGGGTCTGGGTTGTGACTCGGCAGGAGCTCGCTGGCCTGCGTGTGGCGCGGGGGCTGTGTGGCAGAACCTGCCCCTCTCTCCCGGGACGAGGAGAAGGCAGATCAGTCGCAGAAAGGGCAAGTGTTGAGGCAGGTACTTCGGTAACAGCCTTCAGCTGTCCCTGGTGCCCTCTCTCAGAGGCATTAGGGACACAGTTCGTCTCCCAGGACCATAGACAGTTGGGGGGGGGAAGGCAGGAGGAATGCCAAGGAGCAAGAAATGCTGCCGGTGTGAGATGCCATCAGCGTTCTTGTTGTGCTGAGGTCTGGGGAAGCTGAGCCCTTTGGCTGGAGCGCCCTGGGAGTGGGAGCTGCAGGATCTCAGAGATGCACTCACTGCCCTTCCATGGCAGAAACCTGGCAAACGTGGTGCATCACCCAGAGGCCTTTCTCCACGCAGAGATGTGCCTGAAATACCCAGCAAGGATTTTGGGGTTGCGATCTTCCCATCTGCTGTCACTACCATTTTTTCATTCACCGCCTAATTCCTCCCCGTGCATCCCAGAGGCTTCCCTTCCCTCTCCCGTGCTCCTCGGGCATGTTCTCTTCTCTCTGGACACGTTCTCTCTCCTGCTCTTACCTGCTCCAGCCTCACATCCTCCTCTCTCTGCCCTGAAAGCTGTATCTCTCTTTCTCTAATTTTTGCACTGGGAGGATTCCTCACCAGATCCCAGCTGGCAGAGCAAAGGCCAAAGAGCTTGACCTGATTCTAGTGATTTAGTTTTAGCACCAGTTTGGATTTTTGAGGGAGCGATTTTGTGCCCAGGCCACCAGTACCTGTCTCTTTCTGCCTGGAAATCCCAAACACTTTTTGTAGAAAGCCCTTTAATTTTATTTATTTTCCCTTCCTGGCACAGCCGTTGTCTGTGGATAGCAAACCAGCAAGGAGCTGTGCGCTGCTTGCCTGTTACCTCAGGTTTAAAGTGTCTCTTCCTATCAAATGCAAAGCAGAAGAAAGCAGAGCTTTCATGCATTCTTTTTTCGCCCCCCCTCTTCCATCCGTTCTAAATTTATTTCCATGCCTTGCCGGTTTCAATCTGCATTTCCTGACCCTCTCACATCTCCAGTCACAGCCTGTGCTTCGAGGCTTCCTTTTGAGCTTGGCGTTGAGTCGGGGGGGAGCGCGGCTCTGGGCTTGGGAGGATATGATGGGGTTAAAGTGAAAGGCTTGGTTTTAACAGTATAATGTGTAACCCCATAATGACTTTAAATATTGATTATTTGAAGGCCATTAGTGCTTATTGTTAAAGAAAAGTCGATACTTTTTAAGCCTTGTGAACCATTTGTCTCCTGTTAAAGGACATATCAAATTTAGCAGCATGCAGTGCAAATCCCCTAATACCCTGCTCACAAGCCTCCAGCTGGCATATTAGGGGAGGGGGGAAAAAAAAAGGAGGGTGGGGGGAGGAATATGCAGTAACACAGAATTGCTCTCTGCAAGGTAAGGACAAGGCTTATCAGATGTAATTGCCAAGGGCTAAATTCACATTGTCGGAGCACGGGTCTGTAATTCAGCTCAGCCGAGAGGTGGAAGAAGAGGAGGAAGGAAATGAATAAGGGAGGGTTGAAGGCTGATGCGAGGATGGGAAAGGATGTGAGGATTTGTGTTTTGGTGCATGTGTGGGGCTTTTTGCTCCGGGGTTGCCAGTTCATTTCCAAGCTTGCTTGGAAGCAATTGGCTGTATTGGTACCAGGCAGCCTGGGAGGGCTTCCCAGCTCTGTGCCAGGACACGACCTGGTCGTTACTCCCTCCGTCCTGTGCCAGGTTTCCTTGCCAAGGATGGGGCAGATGGGCTGGAAGGGAGCAGTGGGAGGCTCCAAGAGGTTCCGTGCCCGGGCGGCTGGGCTGGCTTGTGGGATGGCAGAAAGCGTCTGTCCTTCGTGGTAACTCCCCGGGGGCTCTGTGGCATCAGTCTGCCTGCAGGGAGAAGAACTCCTTGTCTCTCAAATATTTATGAGCTCGCTTTCTAAGTTATCTGCTACTAGGGGCTGATGCTGAGCGTTGCGGGGGATGGCAGGAGAGGTGCGGTGACTCCTTCTTGTTTGGCCCTAAGCATCCTCCCTTCTCTAACTTCACCCTAAAGACTCCGTGGATTTACACCTGTTTTGGCTGGTCCTGTTTGTCTGGAAGCTTTGCCCTCTGCACATGTTTGGTGGAGAGCTCCGGTGTCGCTGAGAGAACAGCTCGGGGGCTCTCCTGTAGCCTGCTGTGTGGGGCAGGTGTGATGACAGCCTGTGCAAACGTGTCTCCCTCAATTTCCTAAACCTTTGCACTCATCCCCAGCATGTGCTCTGCACGTAACATCAGCACCCACTGACCTCTCACGTTCGAAGCCGCTCCTGGTGTGTTTCTTACAGGCTTCTCTTACAACTTCCAGCCCCTTCCGTGCTCGGCTCTGGCAGCCGGGTCAGGTCCTGCAGCAATTCCTTCATCGCCTCCCCAGCCGGACCCCTGCTCACTGCCCCGTCCAAGGATGGGTTCATCCCTGGCCCCAAAAGGCGAGGAAGCTGCTTAGCCCTGATGAGAGGACAGAGGGGCTGAACTGCAGCGTCTGGAGCAGATGTGAATTCCTCAGAGATCAAAGTTAGCAGGAAAATAGGCTTTGATTAACATTGGGCTGCCACCAAAGGGAGAACCTTCTATTTTCCAGTGCCCGGTCCTGATCCCCATCAAACAGCGCGCTTCCTGGGTGCACATTGTCCTTTCCTGGCTAAAATCAAGAAGCCCTCTCTGTTTTTAGTGTTTCCTTCTGAGCCCTCTGCGTGCAGCCTGCACCTGGGGCTTCTGTGTGTTGTTGTCTCTCGTAGAGGATCCCCTTTTCTGCATATATGAAAGGCGAGGAGGGCACGGCCGCCGCTCTCCTGGCCACGGAACGGTTAAAAGCGACTTGATTTCCTAAATTGCTTCTTATAAAACGAACAGCACGTCTGCCAGGCTCGTCTCCCCATGATTACAGCTAATTACGATCGAACGGACACCTCCTAGCCCCCGTCATGCCGCTTTAATTGTCCGTTATTCATCTGCAGGCTGTCCGGGGTGGCAAAGCACTTGGCAGCCCGGCGACCGAGGCCTCGGCTAATTGTGAGGCCTCGGGGATTAGGGCAGGTGATTACACACTTCATGGTGTAATTACATAAGCATCGCTTGGCTGCTGCCCCGGCTCTGAGCCGAAGGTCACGCGCTGCGTTACCTGAGATTAATTGGAGCTGCCACCGGAGTGCGAGGTGCTGGCGGAGCGGTTATACGATTAGCATTAACATTTCAACAGCGACGGATCGATCCGTGGCTCTCCTCCAGACACGGCGAGCTGTGCAATTAGTTTAGAGGAGAGCTGGGGGAGGAAGGAGGAGGAAAGGAGAGGCGGAGGCAGCCGGGGGGAGGCAGGGATGGGGCACTGGGTAGGGAGGAGGAGGAATTTCGGAGGGGTACCAGCCCGTGGGTCAGCGCGTGGCAGCGTTTCGTAGCGGCTGTTGCTCAGAGTGAGGATAAAACTACACCGGGAAGATCTAGGGAAAGGGCAGGGATCCTTTCCTCGCTCCCCTCATCCCCCAAAAAGTCCTTGTCTGGCTTTTTGTGAGCCTCGGTGGTGGGGTCGAGGCACGGGTGGGATTCTCGGGTTGTCCCGCACGCCATCCCCCCGCTGAAAGGGGGGGAGCACGGTTCAGCCTGTGGTCTGCTCGTTGCGAAGTCACAAGCGCCTCCTTGCTCCCTTTCTCTTGCCCTCCAGTCTCTCCTGAAGCAGATTTTATAGGGAGATACTGTAAAATGAAAATAAATGGCGCAGCACTTGGCTTTGCCTCTAGATGCCCTGGTGAAGGTAATAATGTTGTAAGTGGCCATCAAAAGGAATTAAGAGACGTGCAGCCGGAAAGCAGAGATTTGCTTGCAGGCTCCAAGGGGCAGATTTGACTAATGGAAGAGACCTTGGCTCTTATTCCCTTCCTGCTTTTTATTTTTTGCTTTTTTTTTTTCCCCTCCCGCCTTCCTGCAAGCAAGCAGGCGCTACCTGCCTTGCTTCCAGGCATTGTCCTCCTCCCCACCCCTCAAACCTGCCTCTTCCAGCTCTCCTGTCACCTTACATCTGCTCTACCCATCCTGGCCAGCACCACCCACCCCTTCTGCAGTAGTTCTCCTTTCCACTGACCCCGTGGCACTCACTGCTCCCATCCCTCTCCCCATCTGCCCTGCCTGTGTCTTTCTCTGCCTTACTCTCCAGGATTAAAGATCAGCCCTTGTCCCAGTGGTTTTTTTTGCAAGGCGTGCTGGTGATGCCTACGAATCTTCCCACTCCCCAGCTCCTAAAATATAGAATGCCCTTTCAGTTGTAGGATAGCTGAGATAGAAACCTTTGCCAAGGGGATGGGCAGATGCAGCATCTTCAGCCTTGCCTTTGCTAGCCCTCGGGCAGCCAAAAACCCTTGGAAGAGCCCAGCTGAAAGGCCACAGAAGCAAACATATCAAGGTGGGAAGCATGTGGCACCCGTGGAGGCCTGGCTGCTTTCTTCCCCTTCTGATTCTGCTTCTTTTCTGTTTTTTTTTCCCCCTCCCTTTTTAAAAAGTTTTGCATATGAGTGACATCTTTCTGTCTGAGCACGGTACACGGTGCAGGTGAAGCCAGGGCCCTTTGGGCATTGTGGATGGAGCCTGCAGGGTTTTTAACATGACTTTATCTTCTGATTTCTGCAGGGAGATATCCCACCCGCCGCCTCTGCTTTCACCCCAGAACGCACCCCATATTGCCCTGGGGCCCCACTTGAGACCTCCTTTCCTTGGGGTGCCTTCGGCCCTGTGCCAGACACCAGGTGAGTGCACCAGAAATGCTTCCAGTCACCTGGGGGGCGTGGGTGGAGCGAAGATGCAGGCTGTGACAAGCACCCCAGGACGCGTTTTTCTGTTTCCCCGTTCCTGTTGTGCTGACCTCACCCTTGTGGTGTGGTGCCAGGAGCAGGTTGCCTTGGCTGCTCTTTCAGTCCCCACCAGCCTCCATGGTTCAGCAGCAGGCTGCCCTGCCCTGAGAGGGAGGGAATAGATGAGCTCTGGGACAGAAAGGCAGCTCTCAACTGCTCGGTTACCCTGTTGGGAGCCAACCCTGAGTTAGCAAAGAGTCAGCACTGAGACTAATAACCCCGTGTTTTTCACCCTGTCCCCAGGTTACGGGTTCCTACAGCCGGCACAAGCAGAGATGTTTGCGCGGCAGCAGGAGATGCTCCGAAAGCAAAACCTGGCAAGGTAAGGAGCGTGGAGGGTTAGCCTGCCTCGGCTTGGGTTTTCCCTTTCCTAGCATCAGGGGTGCTGTAGGGGTGAGCTGTGCGCAGGCGACGGAGCAGCGTCCAAGAGAGACCGCTGGAAACGCTCTGCGGGTCTGGAGGTGACGCGTTGATCCTGCAAGTGCCGGTTCAGCGTGTCTGGGGGTGAATAAATTACCCAAAGAGCCCCCTCCGCCTCCACTGACGTTCCCTCTCCGCATTTAGGTTGGAGATGTCGGCCGAGATCATCCGCCAGAAGGAGCTGGAGAACCTGCACAGGCAAAGGCTACTGGCTGGCGACCCGCTGAGCCTGCACCCCGGCTTGCCCCCGGACCACCCGGCCCTGCGCAACGTGCACGACATCCCCGAGGGCCACCCGCTGCGGGAGGAGCTGTCGCGGAGGAACGCCATGCTGGTGCTGCGGCACAACAACACCCCCCTGCTGTCCCTCAACCCCAGCGTCCCCAGCAGCTCCACGCCGCCCAAGGAGCAGCCCCGGCGGGGCGCTCGGAAGTCGGCGCATCACCGCGCCGAGCCGCAGGGGCTGAGCGAGGCCAAGGAGCTGGCGGAGCCCCGGGCGCGGGACGGGGCGCCGGACTGTAACGACGAGGAGATGAAGGACTCTGAGAGCGACGCAGATGTGAGCGACGAGAAGCCCGAGAGCCTGAAGGCCGAGAGCAGCAGCTCGGCCGTCGAGCTTAAGGAGTGCAAAGAGACGGGCAAAGCCTGCGAAGGGGCCAAGGAGCTGGGGGAAGCGGCCGCTGGCCAAAGCGTCCCCTGCAGCTCCTCAAGCGCCGAGTCCCCCAGCCATTTGCTTGGCCCAGGCATCAACAAAAACGAGGTGAAATACCTCCCACCAGCCTCCATCCCACCGCCTCAGCCGCTGCCCTTCGGATTCCCTTACACCATGAGCCCGTACTTCCATGCAGGTGAGTGTGTGGGGACCCGTCCCCGAGCTACTGGCTGGAGCAACGACAGCGCGCTGAAAGTGGGGCTCTTCCCCCTTCCTGCTCTGCACTGTGGGTTTAGTTGGGTTTTTTCCCTCCGTGCGGCACCAAGTACCTTCTTTTAATTCCTGTAAAGGACTCCATTTGCAATGAGGCAAATCGAAGGTCGGAGAGGGCGGTGAGGGACAAAGTGAGTCCCAAGCACGTGAGAATGGAGATCCCAGTACGATGGACTAAGGCATCTTGCAAGGGCTTTCTCTGGAAATTATGTGTCAGGACAGGTGCCTGTAAAATATAGGGTCCTTTCGAGACAGGCGGCAAAGGGCTGCGAGGTGCTGCCCAACGAGGCAAAGGGCCAGAAGTGTCGTGTCTGGAAGGGTGGCCTGGAAGGCTGAGTTCCCCAGCGGTGACTTGGACATCTTGGCTGCCCCACATGCTCGGAGGTGGCAGAGTTACCCCCTTGCCAGGGCTCCTTCCCCTCCCCGTGGTGTGTTCCTCAGCCCCACAGGCACTGGTACAGCCGGAGTGGTGCCTGTGGGGTGGGACAGGCAGGCAGGGGGGTCATTGCCAGCTCTCTGGTCCCCGGCGGCGCAGCCCCCTGGGCTCTGGGGAGCAGAGACAGGTGGAGATGGAGTCGGGAGGGAGCAGAAAGTGCAAAGTGGGGGTTTCACACCCCGAGAGCTGCTCTGCCCAGGGGTCTCCTGTGGGCCAGGCGGGGTGGCAGCCCCGCCAGCCTAGCCAAGAGCCAAAAATCTGCCTCAGCTAATTACTTGGCTGAGCAATTGGCAGGAGGTAGGACCTCCTGCCACACGGAGGAGGGAGGGAGGGGGGGGCACGGCACGGGGGGCGCTGGGGCCGCCTGTTTTCTATGCAAAGAGCGGCCGCGGCTGCGAACGCGGCTGCCCATCGCTCATTAGAGCTGCCTCCCAACCAGGAAGGAGGAAGCGATTTTTTTTTTCCATGACAGGCAGGTGGCCAACGTGATAAATATTCCTGCTGCCTTGGGCTGCTGAGGCTGCCTCGCAGGAGCCTTTTCTTCTCCTGGCCATTAAAAGGGGACAGGCACGGCTCTGCGGTGCTCGCCGCCGGTGCGAGGCTCTGCGGGGAGGCCCGCCTTGTCGACGGGTTTCCTCCCTCCCTCGGCAGCGCGCGAGTTACTGTAATAGGCCATTTATTATTATCACTTCGAATTTATATCACGATGGCGTCTCGAGGCCTCGGCGAAGATCAGGGCAGTGTTTCACCGCCCGGGTTTTCAGGCGCTTCTGATTTGTGGAGCCTGTTCCAGGGCTGTAGGTCTTCTCCTGAGGGCTCTTGCTGCTTCACGTGTCGTCGTGGCTGTTAATATTGTTTGAGGGACAGCAGTTTAGGCTCCGTTGTACTGGGCTCCGTGCAGCTCCACGGCAAAAGCTTCCACCTGAAACTGCCTTGGGAAGACGGGGCGTCTCGTTCGATGCAGCACAGCGGGTCGATGGGGGAGCTGGGAGTTCAGCAACTGAAATATCGAGGGCTCGATTGATCCGAACGCTGCGGCGGCCGTGGGGTGTGCTGGGGTAACACATGTCAATGAAAAAGTGTGTTGGTTTGGCCCTTGAGGAACACAAACCGTATGAAGACGGGCAGATGGAACGGCGCCCAGTGCCAGATAATCTCAATTTTTTTGCACAAGGACTGCTCTTTCAGGCCGGACGGTCGTGACGTGGCGTTGCGTGCTCTAGGTTGGTGTTTTAAATAACCACCTCAACAGGGCAGGTAACGTGTCGGGCTGAAAAGGAGGAGCCGGAGGGAGGAGAGAAGTGTCTGGCTGGAAATGACCGCTGAGTTTCATGCAGTTCCTCTGGTCTTCCAGCAATGGGAGGCTCCTCCTTTGGAGGCAGAGAGCTGTTTTCTGTCCCTACTGAGAAGAATATCGATGAGGCAGCCGGCGTTGGGTCGATTCCCTGAGCTGCCTTCTGGGGATCTGGCGGCTGCTCGATGACCTCATCTCGTCAAGGTTTCAGCAGCCTTGCTCCCCTCCTCCTCCCACCACCCTCCTCCAGCCCCGTCCTTTGGAAAAGGTGAAGGATGGAGTGTGCAGGAGGCTAAAATCCTTCTATCGATCCGTAGTCTGGAGAGCAATTAACGCGAGCCTTCCAGTGCCGCTCCACGACCCCAGCCCTCTCCGGTGTGCGAGGAGGGGGGCTGCGTGTGTGCGGAGGAACGGCAGAGGGGTTAGAGAGCGGCAGCAAAACTGATTAAACCCATAGGTGAGCTGACTTCCAAGTGGGTTTGCTTTGTGCACTCGTCTCCCAGTTGGCACCCGAGGAGGAGAAAAATCTCCCCGGTCTCCGTGCGGCCCCATCGCAGCCTGGCTGCTGCATCTGCAGCTTCTCTTCCTGGCCAGAAGGGTTGCTCTCCCTGACCCGTTCAGCCTTTGGCTTCTCTTCTGAAGCAACTGGATATCGGGAGGAGGGAGGGAAATTATAAATGGCTGGTGCCATGGGTGGCGAGGGTTTTTACGTGGACACCTGTCTACAAGACGCTGGCCTGGGACGATGGATTCTTTTCAGTCCCTCCATGCTGGGCCCCATCTGGTGAAATGCTCCATAATCCATTACCGGTCTCTGGGACCATCATTTATCATCGAGCGAGACAGAGGAGGCCTGGCAGGGAATAGATGCTGCCCTTTATGCATCCTCGCTGTCCAGCAGGACCCGGTGACATGTCATTATTGTAATAGAAGGTGCGTCCCTTCTCGCCGCCTCGCACCTATTTGTTATCATTCTCCAAACTGCCAGAGCAGCCGTGAGTGGCTGCAGCCGTGCACAGAGAGGGAGCAGACAGTGCAGTATCTCCCCGAGGAGGCGTGGGAGGAAGGACAGGCGCCCTTCTGCTCCAGGGACCAGTTAGAAAGGGCCAGTCACTGGATGCGCTGTGCTGAGGGCTGGTCCTGTACTGGTTTCCAATTAGATGCACACCGAGGCCGGAGGGACGGCCGTAATCAGCTGCTGTGGCATCCTGCAGAAGTTCTGGGGTTATTCCTGAGTCGGGTAGTTTCAGACCGGTGACGGAGCTGAGGTGGGAGCAGAAGGGCAGGAGGGGACATCGGAACACGGGGCTCCACAGCCCCAATTCTGGGGGTGCTGAGCACGCCGAGTGGTGACTGGGACTTGGGAGCTGTAGGGCTGAGCTCTTCGGCAGCCACCGTGAGATTTTGGGCTCTCTCTGCAGGGCACAGGGGTAAACAGGTTTCCAACTCAGTGGAAATAGGTTTCCACCCTCTAACTTGTAAGTTCTGTGGCACAGAAATTGCTAATAGGCCAGAACCCAAACTATTGGTATTTGCCTTCCCCCTCCCAAGAATGTTTCCACTAGTCACTCCCTGTTTCCTTGGTCTAAATGGGAAGGGAAAACAAACTCTCCGAGATAAATATTTTGGCCGCATTTTATTTCTCTGTGTGTGGGTACATGGAAAATATTTCTTATTCCCATAGAGCGAGCCCGTCTTGCCCTCTGTGTTGGACCCAGCAGGCTGCTGCGTGCGCGTTTTGACCTCTCCCTTCTTTTCTTCTGGGGGCATGAAGAGACAAAGGAAAGAAAAACCACAGAGGGGAAAGGCTCCTGTCAGAGAAGCAGTTGCCAGCCCAGCTCTGCTGGCAGTGTCAGCAGCCCTGCAAGTGATCCCGCGGGCGGCGCGGCTCCGGGATCGTGAACACGTGTGCGGGAGAGGGACCAGGGGGAATCCTCACACCTTTGCCTTCATCCCTGTGGCTGAATCTGAGCTAAATCCTGCCCATGCTGGTGGGGACCTGGGCAGCCTCTCTCTGTGCGGGCTGAGGTTTAACCCCGAGGATGGGTCTGACCGGCCGGCGCCTGGAGAATTAATTCCCAAGCACCGCGCTGCCGCGGTTCGATCCTTGGCTTGCTTTTGGAATAAGGAAGTACCTAATTTCGAGGCGGTTGGCTCTTGCACTCAGATCCCCTTGGAGACGCTTGCTCTGGCTGCAGACGGAGGTGTCTCGCCCCGGCATTGACTGTGCCTGGAATAATTGAGTTCAGTTTCGCTTCCTCTATGCACCAAGCTGCAGCCACTCTTCCAAAAAGCAGAATTAACCCCCCCACCCTAAGAAAAACCTTCCCCTGAAATGGCAAAAAAGAGGAGGGAGGAGAAAAACCAACACAAAACCCTCAGCCATTTGAGCGTTTGGTGAATTTTAGCATAAGCAGCTGTGAGTTTGTCTCCTGGACAAATGGAATGCAGTAGGAATGAGAATGAGGGCTCGTGTCCATCTGTCTGTCTGGTGGCTGGCGGTGGCACGGGGAAGGAAAGTGCTCGCTGCCTCCACCCCCCGCGCCGACAGGCGCCTGGCTCGCCGGAACGCCGGCCGCTCTCTCTGCAGCTTTTATCAAGTATTTGGAGCTTTTTCTAGCTGGAAAAAGAACGGGCGTGAAGAGAGCGAGGAGCTGCCTGGGCTCCTGCGGGGCTCAGGGTGACAAGGCGGGGGACAGTGGGCTCGCAGAGCTGTCCTGGGGAGCATCAAGCAGGACTGGAGGGGTGAGGGATTGCAGGAGAGAGGAGGGATGTGAGGGAGATGTGCAAGGTCTGGTTGTTGCCCGTGGTGAGCGCCCTGAGCGTCCCGGGCTGGCAAGAAGTGCCAGGAGGGAGGACTGCAAAGACGTGCCTGAGGCATGGGGGGAGAGGACAGCCCCGTCCCTTCTCCTGAGGGGCCAGTAGAGCTGGCGGGGGCAGCAGGACGTGGAGGGCTCCTCTCTCTCCCCACGGCTCCAGCCAAGACGTTCTGGCCCTGGAGTTGACACTGGTCTGTGCGTGTGGGGAGAGACGCAACCTCATCCCTGCGTGCTCGGGGCGTTTGGGCACGTGGTGGCTCCTCTCTCCACCTGTGGTCCCTGGGAAAGGGCCGCCCGTCGACTGCCCGGGGCTGCGCGTTTGGTGGCAGCTCTGGGGACAGCGGAGGGCGAGACCCGGAAGGAAGCGGGAAGCTGGGAGAGGAAACGTAGCGGAAATAATTACAGAGCGTCCCTCCTGCAGAGTGCTCGTGTTTCAAAGGCATCTCGCTGGCACGATAACTTCCTCTGTAAATCCTCTCCCTGTCCTGCTACTTCGGACTGTGCTGGTGGCTTTGCCAACCCCCCGGCGGAGGCTCCGCGCGTGGCTTTGCCCTTTGCTCTCTCTGCGGCTCTTTCTGTGCCTCTTGCCTCCGACCTGGTGCGTTCCCCGCGGGAACCGGCCTCTCCCCGTTCTCTGAGCTTGTGCTCCCCAACGTGGTTTTGTTGACCCCCCACTGTATCTTGCCGGTGCTTGCAGAGGTGCTGTGGGACCTGGGAAGGAGTCGCAGCCCGGGGCTGTGGTGCTGATCCAGTGCCTCAGGGAAAAAATCTTAAGCCAGATAATTTTGTCGTGGTAGACCTCTGGGAGAAATATTTTTTCCTGGTAATTTCTGCTTCGTGCCCCGAAGGATAAGAGTTTATACCCTTCATAAAGCCTCCCTCACCCCTTACTCGTGGATGTTCACATTCCTGTAAATGTCCCCTTGATCTCTTGCTCTAAATGGTATCATGCAGCAGGGAGTTCCACGGGTTAAAAATGCCTTTCCTCCCCACAAAAGTGCTGTTTGCTGGATCCAGGTTTCTTCATTACCCGTTTCTGCGCCTTTTCCTTTGCACTCTACAGGAGATACGAGTTACCTGGCTGGCATTTCTCTCGCCATTTCTTATTCTCCGAGCCTCTCCTCTCCCGGCTCCGCTCGGTTTTCTCCCCGCGCGCTGTCAGGCGCTGGCGCCGCGGGGCTGGGAGCTCTCTTCCCCCCCTGTTGGGACCCATCACCTTCGTCTCCGCTGACAGGGCTGGGACCTGAACCGCTGTTGCGTTTCGGAGAATTGACACGTCGGCTCCAACTGTCTCCGGCGCGTGGCGGGGGCTGGCAGGGGTCATCCCCTCGCCCGTCAGGCGCTCGGCCGGGAGAGATGCCCGGCTCCCGCGGCGCAGGGGAGGGCTGCCTCGGGGCAGGGCGGTCCCGTGGATATTTCAGGCTGGGGTGGGTTGAAAAAAGCTTTGAAAAAGAGCAAGACGTTCCTTCTCCAGCGATTCACGCTCCGGCGAGGCAGCAGGCCACCGGGGAGAGGTGCCGGGGCCGGTTGTCATTCGGAGCACGTAGCCAGGAGAAGAGTTGGGGAAAAGAAACCCACAGGGCAGGCAGAGTTTTCCGCTTTGCGGTGCGTGTGGAGAAACACTCCTTCAGGGTTTTTTTTTTTTTCCTCTTCTCTCCCCTCCCCCCGGTTTCTTCCCCGCAGCTGAAGAACATTAAACACATGAAATGCATTAGCCGGGATTTTTTTCCTTTCCCCTGCCCCCCTTTCTAAGCTGGGGACCTCCAGGAGGAAGAGGCCTATGAATTGACCCTGCCCAGTGCTTTAATTGACAGGTCATTAAAGATGAATGTGTGGCTAGAGAAAAATATTCAGATTGCAGGCTAGTTGTTGCCCGGGTGGGATTTTAATGATTTATGTTTCTTTCTCCTCCCCTCCTGCCTACCCACTGCCCGCCCCCACCCCTTCTCCATCTCCAAACAATCCAGGCACCATGGGAGGTCTCTTTCTGGACGGTGAGGAAAGCCCTGCGCTGGAAGACATCAGCAAATGGACGGTGGAGGATGTCTGCAGCTTCGTGTCCAACCTGTCTGGCTGCACCGAGTACACTCAGGTAAATCTCGTCACAGCCTTAAGAACGTCACGGGAGAAATGTCCTCCCTGCAAGCCCCAGTTCTCCCCTTCCCTTCCATCTCTGCCTCTTTCACTTGCACGGTGCCTCCCAGGAGAAGGTGGATCTCAGAGCCCTGCAGGGCTGAAGCTTTTTGGTGTTTTTGGTGCCTTTTGGTGCTGCGTTTTCCTGCTGCACCCAGAGCCTCGTGGGGGCAGACTGGGGTTGCAGGAGACCCCACCCGTGCAAGCATCAAAGGAACCCCCATGCTTACACTGTAGAGTGATGGTGACTGGGATTTTTAAGCTCATTATAGCGGAGTTGAAGCTTCCGTCAGTAATGGGGGCTTCATAAAGCCCACTCAGTGTGAGATCATGTGCAACACAAAAACCAGCCCTGTGTTTTTTTTGCTTCCGCATCTGCTAGAGTCCATTATAAACGCCCCATTGAGAGAACGCACCGACTGCACCAGATCGCTGAGCTGCCTGGGACAGCCTTGTGAAGAGAAAATAGTGCTTAGAAGGGAGGGACTGAAAGTAGCAGAGACAGAGAGGCAAAGGGCCAAAGTTCAGGACAATCCGGCCTTTCTGCAGAGAGACATCCTCGGCCGAGAACGGGTCTTGAAAGGGAGGAAGGAGAGCCGGAGTCGAGCTTTCCGGACGGATCACTTCAAGACAGGAGCTTCCCTGGCTGACAGCTAAGGGGTGCAAAGCTGGGCTCTGACATCCAGGCTGGCTGAAATCTGGAGTGGATGAGGGTGTATGGAAGGGAGAAGGGTCAGCTTCTGATTCTGGAGAAGGATGGAAAGGATACTGGTTAAAAACCAGATGATGGATGGATGAGCGTTCATGGGAGCGAGAAGCAGCAGGTGTGCGTGTGAAGAGGGGAGTTCAGGAGCTGGGTGTAGTGAGGACGATACAGGGATGGGTTCAGGGGTGTACACGTGTGGGCTGCAGGATGTGTTGAAGAGAGCTCAAGCCAAAACCAAACCACACAGCTGCTCACGTTCTGTTACCCCCTGCCCCAAACAGTTGGGCTCTTGCACCGGTGCCATTGCAGCATCTCTGCGTTGGGGAATGAAGGTCAGAGTTGCCTGGAAGCTTCTGAATTAGACCAGTAGGAAACGTGCAGAAATCGTTAACACAGCCACCTCGCAGAAGGCTCCATCCGTTTACACCTTCCACGCCAGCTCCTGGTACACCAGTGGGGAAGAAATCAATAACTTGCTGAGACAAAGGTTCAGCAATCTTCTCAGCGCATTGCAAACAAAATGTTTTACGATAATGGGAGCTGCTGTAAACAGCTCCCGTCGTGGCCTCGCTATGTTGCATTATGCAGGGGCTGCACGGCTTAAGGGATGATGCGTTTTTAGGCACGATGGTTATAGGCTGAACGTTTTTTTTTTTTACTATGTGCAAATGCCGCTGTTCAAGGGTGACCCAGCTCCGTGGCTCTAAACAGCAGAGCTGTCTGTGTTCTCTTCTCCAAAACCACAGCTGCCGGGGAGGTCTGGCACCGGTCTGCGGGCTTCTCCAGCCAGGAAAACCCAGCGAGGGGTTGGTGGTGTGCTGTGTGCGTTTAGAGAAATGGTTCAGACAAACAAGAAAACTTCATCAGAAACCAAAGTCGCGATGATTTCAGCCTTTGACAATATTTGGCTTTGTCCCTGCAGTGGATCAGGACCTGTGGGACACCCGAGGCGGGGGGGGATGCTTTGCTCAAGTCCAGGCTCTTTTTTTGTAGAGGGTTTTAGTGCCAAGCGAAGGGAGGCTTTTGGCTCCCAGCCACGTTGGCTTCGGAGGAAGGAAAAGGACTCGGTGTAGTAGGTTTTGCTTAGGTCAAAGAGCAGAAACACACGCTGCAGTCATGAGCGGCTTTGCTGGTGGCATCCAGCAATAAAAAAACCACTTGCACCAGCTCAGCTGCCTTGGCTCGAGCAGCCGCCCTCCAAAGGGATGGCTCCGGGCTGCAGTCTGCTGCTGAGAAAGAAGCCATTCAAGTAAATTGAAACGCCCTCCCTTGCCTTGGTGTTTAATAACAACGTTGTGCACGGAGGGCCAGCAGGATCAGGCCCCAGGGGCAGCCCGTTTGGGCGAGCATCCCCTGCGAGCTGGGGTGTGGGGGAGAAAAAAAAAAAAGTAAAAAAAAAAAAATTAAAATGCTGCGGAGCGGAGGCGTGGTTTAGGAAGAAAACGCAGGCGTCTGACTGAGGTCTGCCAGAGCCAAGGGGAACCCGCTGGGTAACTGACCGAGTGATGGCAGTTTACTCTTGGGGTGTTGAGCGTCTACCTCCAGCATAAACACCCGGGGGAGGCTGGTTCAGCGTCGCTCTGCCCTGTCTGTGAAGGATGGAGCGGTAAGACCACGTACGCAGACCTGCACCTCTTGGTGTGGAAGGCTCTCGAGTGACCCTGTCAGTTGGAGGCAAAACAAAGTTATTTTGGTCCTGTCTTTAAGGATGTGGTCCGTTTGGCGTGACCGAGTATTAGAACGTGCTCATACGAAACTGCAATTTTTGAGGTGAGGAGGGCTCGTCCTCCCCGACACCAGCTGGGGTCCTGGGGACCGGGCGTCGCTGCAGAGAGCGCGACGGGGCTGCGTTCTCCAGGCTGCTGGTGTGCTCTCGGGATGGGGTAATAAATAGGTGAGAGGCAAAGGAGAAGACCAAAAAAAAAAGAAAAAAAAAGAAGAAAAAAAAAGCAGCGCAAAACTCGAGTGTTGCACATGACTCCATCTAACCTGCAGAATGTGCTCCACAGATCTGTGTTTCTGTATTTTGCCTGGAGACTGTTTTGGAAATTAGCAGCTTTGAGAAGGAAATGCATGAACAAGCAAGTTCCTCCTTTTCAGTTGCATTTGCCTCACTGAAGACTGCAAATACTTTTGAAGTCCACTGGGTCAACTTTTTCCAAATATCCACACACGTGTGAGTGACCTAGGGTTTGCCAAAAATTTAGATTCTTACCTTTTCTCCTGTGCCTCCTGCCCTTTTATTTTTTTTTTTGAAGTTGGGGGTAGGGCCCCTGGGCATGTCACTCTTCTTTCTCAAATCTGCTGTCATGCGCTAGCAGCTGGGCTTACTCATCGCAAAAAAAAATAATAAAATACATTTATTGCTTTATCCAAACTGGCCCAACCAGCCCTAATTCACATTCCCCTGTGTCTCCCCTTCTACTTGTTGGCTCCCAGCAGCAGATACAGGATGTGCCTCTCGTGTATCAGCGTGGGCCTGTTTCATCCCTGAGGTTCTTAGGGCAAGACGAGCGCATCGTACGTGTCGCTGCCATTTCTAAACCTGGACCTGTGTGGTTTTTTTTTTATTTTTTTCCCCCCCCAGGTATTCCGTGAGCAGGCTATCGATGGCGAGACCCTGCCCCTCCTGACAGAAGAGCACTTACTCAACAATATGGGGCTGAAACTGGGACCTGCACTGAAGATAAGGTCACAGGTAGGGAAATCTCCCATGGAGTAGCGAGCGGCACGCGTCGAAGTTGTCCTTTGCCAGAACAGGGCTCCCAAAACACCTGGTTTACTGAATGTCATTTCTTAAGCAAGAATTGTTCATTTATTTATTTGTAATTCTGGTTTCGAGAAAGCTTGCTCTGTCCTCCAGACTGTTCCGTAGCCTCACGTGGGCAGTCGTGTAACTGTTTCAGGAAGAAAACGCGGACAGGGTTCGGTGCCCAGGGGCAGAAACAGATAGTTCAGGACAAGTGGTTGGAGGGATGCAGTGGGAAACGCTGAAAATGGACCAGCTCCTGCTAGAAAAGACAAGTGCGGCTCTTTCTGCAAATACCAGCCAGCAAAAAAGAACAACTCTCAGCCGAACCTGAAAATGGTCATCCTGAAATACCAAAAGAAGTGGGTAAAGCCACCTCAGGGACAAGTTGTCTCTTCTATTTCTAGACTGGCTGCCAGTCCTTTTGCTGCTCCTTTTCCTTGTGACCAGCTGGCCCCGGGCAGGTCTCGCTCCTGTTAGCGGCGCCTGACGCACAAACGCCTTTCCCACAGCTCAGCATCATCTGTTGGTTACTTTCCCTCCCCAGCGAGTAATGGGCCAGCTCTTTCCCTTCTCTGCTGTGCTAACAGACTCCTCTACCATTTTTCTTTCTTTCCAGTCATAGCTTACTGGTCTTACTGGTCACTTCCATTGCAGTTGCCTTCATGGTTGGACTCAGATGGAGATGAACATCTCCACTAGCTGCTTTTTTTTAATTTTTCCTTCCATTTAACGATCAGAAAATAGCTTCTGACACGTCAGAGCTGGTCTAATGTGTTCCCTGGGGGATTATGTCACACCAAGAGCTATGACAGTCCCGTGCATGTGCACATATAGGGGCTGCACAGACAGTCCCTATTCTGGCAGAGTTTCCCTATCCCACAAGCCATACATTTGTTACATTATGCTAAAAAACAATAAGAGCAACTTTACTACTTTCCCTGCAGCCCTCACTGTTTACGAGGGGTCTAATAAAAAGGTTCTGTGGGCAATTGTTCCCTGTGGGTCAATTCAGTAGGAAATAACACTCTTGTGTTTCTTTTTTTTTTTTTTTTTAAAAAGAAAAAAGGAAGAAAAAAAAAGAAAGAGAACACCAAATAGCTCACAGACATTCTTAGATCGCGTTTGGGGGGAGGGGATATGAGATATGGGCTGAAACTAGGGGGGAACCTGCTCCGATTTACTCAATGGTGTTTAGAGTTCTATAATAAGGCACGGGTGGAGGGGGAGTAAGTGGGGAGCAAAGTCCCGATGCTGCTGAATAATGCCACAGTTGTCTGGGTTGAACACAAGCCTGTAGTGGTGTTTTTTTTGTTTTTTTTCCTTAAATGTGAACCAGCTGTGTAGGTGCTGGAGAGCTGTGGGGCCTTTGGCCCTTGCTGGGAGGTGAGAGCTGCTGCAGACGAAGGGAGAGGCCTTGGGCTCTCAGTTTCCTGCGTGGTTAAACAGCAGCCGCCCCGGAGCCAGAGGTTTAGTCCTCCTCACCCTGTTGTCCCAGCCACTTCCCCCCCCCCCCCATGAGAGCAATTCCTGCTGTTGAGAAGCAGGCAGCGTGCACATCTTCAGCCTGAGACCCTCTAGGGTAGCCCTTCCACCTCCAGAGAATCCTTAAGGTTGGAGAAGACCTCTGAGCTCATTGCAGCCCTCTCCACGGTTCTCCGAGTTGGTGAGCCCATGGCAGGGGTTGGAACGAGATGATCTTTAAGGTCCCTTCCAAGCCTGACAATGCCATGATTTGATTATTTGGCGCCCATGCATCAAAGCATCCAGTGAAACCGAGCTAGGGAGCACCACTGCAGGACAGTCCTTTAGACAAAAGGAGAGGAGAAAAACCTCTCGTAAATCACCGGGGGTTTGGGCGTGGGGGTTTTTTTTTTGGTGGATTTGGAAGGGTAGCTCTTCATTCAAATGATGTAACCTACCTCTTCTGTCTGCAGTTCATGTTGGCGCACAGAACCCGGGCTGGCCATGTGGAAACGAAAGCAGTTTGTGCACATTCTCATCCCTCTTTATTTTTTATTTTTTTTTTTAAATAGGTGGCCAAGCGAGTGGGCAGAGTTCTGTACATGGCCGGCTTCCCCATGGCGTTCCCGCTGCAACCGCCGGGTCTGCGGCCCCCGGAGCGGGACCTGCCGCCGGCCGAGCTCCGGCCGTCCTCCACGGGCAGCGTGGCCTCGCCCTTCGGCGCGGGGCTGCCCTCCTCGGCCAGCCGCGTCTCACCAAAGCAGGAAAACGGGAACCCCTCCCTCCTCGCTGGGCTCAACGACACCACAAAACCTCCGTCCTAACTCTCTGCTGCTTCTGGACCTGAGGTTCGGGCGAACAAACTCAAGGGTAACGCGGTTTTTGGAGAGAGACCAGGAGAAGCCTCCCTCGGCGGTGTGAGACACAAGAGTGAGGGAGGGAGGGTTTTTTTTTTAAAATTTTTTTGGATGCATTTGCTTTGTTTAAAAATAAACCAACAACAAACACACAGAGAAGTTTTAAAAAAAACTGCAAAAAAAGGGAAGGAAAAAAAAAAAAAAACCCCTATCCAAAGATGTACTGTGACAACGCGAGAGAAAGAAAATAATTCTAGAGGATGGCAGCAGCATTCCCACTCCTTCTCACTCACCAAGTCGGAGGTGGAGAGCTGTGGAGAGGGAATGAACACTTTTCTTTGCCTTCATGGCTTTCAGGAACTCCAAGGAGAAGGGGGCGCTGCTGCTCCCGACGGTACTCAGCACCCCGAGCAAAAAAAAAACCAACCAACCCATCGAGAATGAACCCACCCGCCTTCCCGAAGAGCTCCTCCTCCCTGGAAACTTGTCCTCGGTTCCTCATTCAGGTGTCTATGCATCTCTAGCAACTTTTAAAACAATACCAAAGACAGACAAAAAAAAAAAAAGAGAAAAAATAATAATAAAAATAAGGCGCGTTCCGGTCCATGTTTACTGCGGTGGGGACGGGCGGCGCGGGCGGCTCGGTGCTGTCCCGCAGGCCAGGGGCTGCCCTTGTCCCTTTGAGCACACACAGAGAACAGACTCTGCCTGCGCTCCAGCCCTGCAGAGGTTTGGGTTGTGGTTTGGATTTTTATTTTTTCTCCCCACTAGATGTTTTGTTTTAAAGAGAAAAAGGAAAGAAAAAGGTGTGTGCGGCGGTGGGACGAAGGGTCGCGAGCCCCTTCCCTCCTTCACGTGTACGACAGACTCATTTATACGTTTGGGGTGGGTTTGGTTTTTTTTTTTATTTTATTTTTGATTGTTTGTAGGGTTGGGGTTTGGGTTTTTTTTGTTGTTGTTCTTTTTAAAGCCTTGTTACAGAGGTGGATGTAGTTGCACATTCTGGCCTGCTGCGGACCATGAGACAGATACCTGTGCGTTCCCAGAGGAGGGGGAGGGATGCTGGGGGGGATTCAGGCTAAAGAAAAAAAAAATAATAATAATGGGTGGAGATTTTACTACTGTGAATGAGATGGTAACTCCTGGGGGTGACCTCCCATGACTTGTACAGTTGTGAACAACAATCACACGTGGTACTTTTCTCTCTCTCTCTCTCTCTCCCCCCCCCCCCCCTTTTTTTTTTGTTTGTTTTTTTGTTTAAACGTTGCACGTGCTACCGTTTGGTTTTTTTTTTTCTTACAGAATAGCTTGGTGGTACATTAGCTTCTTTATATTGTAAAAAAGGAAAAGAAAAAGAAAAAAAAAGTCATTATCCATCACATCACGATAAAAATGCTTTCCAGCAATCAATTTAAATAAAAAAGAAAAAAAAACCCACTTAATTTACAAATGGTACCTCGCTTCCTGAGCTCCTTCACAGAGTTGCTTTATCCAGGAAGGCTCCTTCCTGTCACGGCGTGTACCCCAGGGCACAGCCTCAGCGCTGGCGTCGGTAACTCTTGGCACGTTGGCAGCCAAAAGGCAACCAGCGCTTTGCCTGGCTAAGTTAGAAACAGGAGAAAAAAACCAGCTCCTTTCTCTTTTGGAAGAAAAGGTAAGTTAGTTAAAACGTTCTTGGAGTTAGGGTCTGACAGTCCTAAGGCACATCAGGCGAACTTCTTCAGCAGCCTTACAGCCAAGCCTGAGTGAACTGAGCTGCTTCTGATGGTCTTGACAAGGGTTTTTCCATTTGCAGTGAAGATACAAAGCTCCGAAACACTCTGTGCAGTCCTTAAGAACTCGCTGGCAGAAGAGGGAGGGGTTTGGTGAGGGCCCCAGAGCAAAAGATTGGCCGAGCAGCCAGGAGGACCCTTGGACAAAAGAACTTGTCCTTCCCCATGTCAGCTCGCTCACGCTCCAGCAGGAGCCAAAACCTGAACCCTGTGCTATTTAAAGCAGCAGATTTTAATGAGGGCTTTTTATTAGCTATACTGGACAGTTTTACTGGCCTTGACATGGCCATGATTTTACTGTTACAAAAAAAAGGGTAGAAAAAGCTTCTAAGTCCAAGTAGAGTCTCTGCCGTGTCACTAAGAAAGTCCTTGGCAGCACCTGGGGTGCCCACTCCCCAGCTCTTACCAGCTCTTTGAGACCCAAAAACTGGTGCTGGAGGCTGGCTGATCCGCAACACAGCAGCTCCGAGGGATGTGTTCGGAAGGGGCTGGCCCCAAGGGCGCTCAGTCATCGTCGGAGAAAGCCAAGTCCTCCACAACGTCCTCTTCTCCCTGGGCGAGCTGTTCGAGGTCAGACCGTGACATCCGAGGGTGGCTCCTCTGCTTCGGCGGCCCTTGGGAAGCCTCGGTGGCTCCTTTGCCTTCCTCTGCGGGTGGAAAGAGCAAGAGGTGTAAAGCCTGCTTTACCGGGAGCCAGAGTGAGGCGAGTCGAGGCACCTCACTGCTAATTAATCCCAGACACTCATTAATTCATCGGCGCCACTGCAGCTCCCAGATAGCGGCAGGCGAGCGCTGCAGGGTGCTCGGTGCAGCGCGGGCTCTGAAACACTTGGGGACGACAGGAGAAGAGCTCGCCTAACTGCTGTGCCCGAGGCAGAAACATAAATTAAGAACTGGGGGGGGGCAGTGCCTCCAAATCTTCAGCCCTCGCAGCTCAGGGCAGTCTTCCTCAGTCTTCCTCAGTAGGGATGTCAGGCTGGGCATTAAGAGCTGATGGGAAGGAGCTGTCATAGGAGCAAGACTCCTGAATGCAAAACGAGCCTCAAGTTCCCTACCTTTTTTTTTCCTTTCTTTCTTTTATTTGAAATGTTGTTTTCCTAGTGGGGAGGCACAAGTGAGAGCTGGTGCAGGACTGTATGTGTTCCCATTCCACAAGCGTGGCACGAGCTTGCTTCCAAAAGTGAGTCCTTCAAACCAGGCTCTACCAGCAAAGCACCTGCTTGGCACTAATTCTTACCCCCAGTCTCATGCCCACGGCCTCTCACAGGCTGGGGAGGGTGGCGGCAGTGGTTGTGGGACGTGGCTGACTCTCCCTCTCCTCTGCACTCCCCAGATTTGCTGCCGGGGTCTGTCAGCTCAGCCCACTCACCAAAAAAGCCAAAAAGCTGCCCAGCTCTCCCTCCAGTTCACAGCTTTCAAAACTGCGCTGGTGCCACCAGAGCACCAGGACCACAGAAATCCCTCTCCGGGGCACCGAGTTCTCCCTTAAGGGCAGGAACCTGTCACAGACACAAGCTCCTCGCTGGTCCATTGTCCGACCAGGCTCCATACATATATTTTGGTAAAAAGCACAACCAAACCACTCGGCACAGAGCCTAAGACTCAGGAGGGGTGGCTCTGCCTGTCTGACAGCTAAAAAAAAAATGTGAGAGGCCACAAGCACCCAGGCCTGAACATCACTGCTGCTGCACCAGCATCCCCAGAGCCCGAGTACTCCAGCAGGCAGAGAGGGAAAAATTCTCCATCCTTTACAGCACTGTCAGAACACGCATCAAACCCAGCTATTCTCGGCGCCGAGGTCTGGGTGTGCACGCCAAGCCACAGCCATCTGCCGCGCTAAATCAGTCAGCTTTTGCTCTCACTTGGATGCTTTCTCCCTCTCCTGCTCCCCAAACTAGTTTAAAAAAAGCCTGCGTGCAGGGGCTTTTCGTGGCTGGTCCCCACAACCACGCGTCGCACCCCACAGCACGCAGGGCTTTGGGAATACAAAGGCCCAAGCAAGTGGCAAACAAAAAAAAAACCACAACAGCAAAGAAAACCCCACAGCAGCCAGGCCCTGCTTGTCACCATCTTTCTCATAAACCCCTTGAAGTACTGAAAAGTCACACTAGGTCTCCCCAGAGCCTTCTCTTCTCCAGGTAAAACAACCTCAGCTCTCTCAGCCTGTCCCCGTAAGGGAGGTGTTCCAGTCCTCCCATCATTTTTTGTGGCCTCCAACAGGTCCATGTCTTTCCTGGGTTGGGGTACCCTCCTATTTCTGCATAGAAAGTCCAGATGAATGCAGGACTCGGACACGATCTCCTCCCAGGAGGAGCTGTTGAGAAGTAGCAACTAAAGCGTTACGCCCCGTACCCCAGGCACTGCTCAGATGAAAAGTGAAGCGCCCCCCTCCACACCCCCACGTGTGTGTAACCTGCGGAGAGCCTCGAAGCCAGGTTTCTGTACCCTGTTGGGGTGGGCTGTACTTCAAGAGTTTGTTTGAGCCTCTCTGCAGGAGGCCCCTGCAAAGAGATGAAAGGGACCAGTAGCTTGTTAGAGCACGGCCTGCCAAGACCTTAACCCTTTCGCTCTCTTCTCAGTGTAATCTCGGAACTGTCAGGTCTCCCTGTCCAGGGTGTGGGTCTGTGTGTACAAGTCCCTCCTGACAGCGGCACAGTGAGAAAAGAGGAGACAACTCCTTTGCAGAGGAGCCTCCAGAATGCAAAGGAGCTTTCAGTTGCCAGCACGGTCAAAATAATCCCGCTCTCCTTTACACCACTCACCATCTGAGTCACTGTCGCCTTCCAATTCTTCCTCGTCTTCCTCAATTTCATACTCTCCTTCGTCGTCGTCGTCATCCTCGCCGTACTCCTTGCTGCTTGCTTCTGAACTGTCGTCTGATGCCTGCCTGGCTTTGGCTTTGCCTGCAAGAATTTTTACTCTGTAAATGGCAGCACAAAGGGCAAAAGTCCCACCATCCCAACATCCATCCCTGCAAGGACACTCACACACACTAAAGGGAAAATGTACCACATTTCTCCAAAAGCCAGGTTCCCTTGCCCTAGAGGCGAGCACATTTTGTTTCAGAGGCCTCTGGACCCAGACCTTCTTTTACTCACGTGGAGTTCGCTTCAGAGGAGCATCTATTTCTCTTTTTTTTTTTGCCCCATCCTCCCTCCTCAGCAGCTGGCCCGTGCTACTCACCGAACTGGATACAGAGCCATTAATAAGCCGTCCGCCAGCATTCCCAGCTCCCTGTCATCCCCCTCCTCGCTCTGCTTTCACCCATCTGTCAGCTCTGCCAAGCACGCAGCCTCCGTGCAATCGCCCCCCGAGGGACTGGAAGCTCCATCTCACGGTCGGAGCTCTCCCGGGCACCCAGGGCCACACGGAGAGCACCCGCTCGGCGGGAGATGGATCGCGGTGCTGCTCACTGCACCACGTCACTGACGGGCATCCGAGAGGCTCAGGCAGCGAGCGAGAGGGGCAAGCTCTCATCCATCAAGCGGCACCAGCGAAAACGCCGACAGATCTGGCCACCGGCTCAGCTGAGCGCACGTATTGAGCTCTGAGAGCGTAGAGAGAGCCCAGCTGTGGGCAGGAATTGGCTATCAGGCCCTCGGGTCATTCCTGTGGGCTACAACACGGGCAGCAGGTCACCAAGAAGAATTTACTGAGCTTCTCCAGCCTCCTGCTCCCCCCTCCCTTAAGCTCAGCGCTCCTGCCTCCCCTTCCACCACACACACAGAGGTCCCAACGCACACCCCAAGCTTCCCTCTCCAAAAGGCAGAATCAAGACTCTAGAAGACAATACTTAAGGTGCTCTGGTCAACCAGTGCTTTCTCCCCTCTTCCTCCTCGCTCTGCCTCTAGATCTGCCTCGAGCTGACAGCCCACAGCAGGAATTTTGCCACGGAGAAGGGCCGTGATTATTCTGCTACGAAATGAAAATGTCTGACCTCTCCCTTCCACGCCCCTGGCCTCCGCCAGTCTGGCATTAAATTGATGTAATATGATTACGTGAGGAATAAATGAAGAAACCCGTTCAAGTTCATTAGAGGCACACCAACACCTAATGTGGACAGATCACTCGTTACAGCCAGGCCCGGAGAGACGCTGCAGCCACACTCCCTCCTCGCCTTTAATTGCCTCATGACCAGGCAGACCAGCACCTCTTTCTAATAATTTCCAGGAAGAACCGCCTTTCCCCCCAGAGATCTGTCAGCTGGTAAATGAGAGAAACGCATGACCTTCCCCAGCGACACAGAGATTCATCAAATCCGCCCCAGCTCCCGGCTCTTTCTGCTCAGGGGTTCCTGAAATGCACATATGTGTTTCTCTCTCCTCTTCAGACCCAAGCAAGGGGGTCTCTCCCACCCACCCAATGCCTTCTCCGTTCTCGAGGGCAGCTTCTCTCGATGTCATGGAACTGTTTGTCTTCATGGAACTGTTTGTCTTCGCCACCTTTCCTGGCCCCCAGGGGACGTGCAAACCTGCTGAAATGAGCAGGCAGCTCTCACCTCCACCTGCACACGGTAGGGGAAACGTCCCCTCAGATCCACGAGATTAAAAAACGACTGACAATTCCTCACCTTCCTTCCTTTTTCTGTGGAGCAGCACCTCCTCACCAAACTTGATCTCAGTTGAGCTTTTCCAGGGCAATGGCAGAGGCACTGACAGGGAGCTAACCAGCACTCCTGACTCCCAGGCTCTGACAGGACCAGATGCGCTTTCGTGCTGACGAACTTACTGACTGAATCCTGAAGAACTGTCCACCACCCCCTCTGTTCTTTCAGAAAGCCCTAAAATCAACACAAGTGCCGGTGCTGACAGAGCAGGGGGCTTAAACTGCAACGAAACCCACCGAGACTCCTATAAACATGATTGCTAATCTTGCCACGCTTCAGAAGAGACTCATTCATTCCCTCGCTGTTGGGTTTAGCAAGGCTTGAGAAGCAAGAAGGAAGGTTCAAACGGGTGGGAAGACCTGCGGCTTACAGCAAAGGCTGAAGTCAGGGTTGGGACTCAGGAAAGAAGAGACCTGCAAAGGAGCCAGGGAAACAGCTGCTGCTGCCCAAGATAAATGGCTCATCCCGGTTTGGGCTGCTGTGAGGCTGCTAAGGCCAAAGTAAGGAAGGATCAGAGAGCTTAACTACCGCTGGGCCCTGAAGGACTAGGAGAAGGCCTGGGCCAAGGGGCAGGAGTAGCCTGCTAACAGCCTTTCACCTCCGGCCTAACGCAAAACTGAGGTTCTGATTCAGAAGAAGACAAGCCTAAGAGAGAGATTTATGCCTGGATCCTACACGGCCCATTAAAGCAGGCTGATGGCTTCAGCTAGCACAAGAAGTCCAGTGAGTTCACTGGGCTGTAGGTTTAAATAAAAAAAAAAAGAAATAATGCTCTTTTTCAAATAATGTCTGTGTTAAAGTTGTGTCATGTCTTACTGTGTTACCAGAGGATGCTGTGGAAACAACTTTAACACCAAGGATCAGGCACGGTCAGGGAATGAACCAGTGAATACTCAAAAAAACCCCACTCTCTCCACAAGCCTTTGTGCCTCTAAGCTGCTGACCACCCTGTAACCTGCCCTGCCCTCAACATCAGTTTTCCCCCACCTACTGCAAGAACACTGGAAGGGTTTAGCTTCCACCTGCATCTTTAGGCACCTGCCTGTCATCCCTCTCCTCAACACGTGCAATTACAGCGCAACTGAAAGGTAGAAAGACTCAAGGCTGTAACACCCAGCTGGAGACAAATTTCACCTCTGAATTACTCCATGCACGCGCCCTATGCGAATCCACTACCGTGATGCTGTGCCCACAATGATTCTGCCCATCCGAATCTGCCTCCCTGCTCCGTGCCGCAGTTTCTCCTACTTTTCCAGGAAACCCAGGATGCTTTTGATCCAACTCGAGGCAGCCCCTGGTGCCTGTTCCGGGAGGATTCTGGAGGAGGTGCCTCTGGCAGATGCTGCTGCCTCTCCTGCTTCCCAGCGGGAAGGAGAGCAGGGGCGGGTGGTTCCCATCTGGGAGCTGCGAACACCGACCTGCTGGCGGCTATTTCCTGCAGCAGCGCCCGGGGCTGGAGGCAGCAAATCTTCCTCCGCTGCAGCGCAGCTGAAGATGGGGGAGGAGGCGGGTGGATGAGATCAGGTGGGGGGGACACTCAGAAGAGAGAGGAAGGTAACACACAACTGCACCAGGGCTGCAGGAGGGTGACAGGATCTGAACGTTACCCCCCTCCCACGCGCAGGGACAGTTTTCATCATCTACCCTTTCATCATCCACCTTTTCATTGCGTATTCTGTGAGAACAGGGAGCTCCCCAATGCCCTCAGCCTGGGAAAAAAAGCGTTCCAATCCCTGCCTGGGTCTGGAAGGACCTCTTCAGCAGCCTGCTCTGCCCCGAGAAACACAAAGGTCTTTGAGGTAGAAGATGAGTGAGATGTTTTGGGGAGCAATAGTTAACCCAAGATACTCTAGCCACTCTCCAGGACCACCCTCTTCCAGAGAGATTAGGGACAGTGCAAATGGAAACCAACACTTCACTGATGCAGTATGTAATTTCAAGCAAAAGAAAAGGTGAGGGGGGCTTCAAACAGCAGCTGTATGTCTTGCTTTCCAGACATATTTCTTGCTTTCCAGCTGTATTTCTTGTTCTCCTCTCCCAGAAGGTCCATCCAGGGCAGTTTTATCTTCCTGCCTAGATTTCTGCCACCACTTCCTCAACAGTAGTTGGGAGGCTGATGCAAGATGAACCAAAGTCCTTCCACTGTCCCAGACTCTCCTTTGGCCTTATTCAGAGAGGGCATTGTTAGGCCTTCAAACCTCACAGGTAAAGAAGCGAATACAGCAGCTGCAGGGCCCCTCAAATTCCCCTGCATCTGGCCACCCCGTAGAACAATGGCCACAAAGACAGGGAACTGCAGAAAACTGAAGCACTGGCTTCTCTGACTTCCATCTGCAGCCAGCCCTGACAGTTTCTGAATGCAGAGCACGGCTGGGAACATCTCACACCCCACACAGAGTAGGAACAAGAGCTCATTGTGTGCATCTCCCAAGACACAGGCGCTTTTCCCAGCCTCCCTGTCCCCCGTCCGTTTCCCACCATCGCCTGGAGGGGACTTCACCCGATGCTACAGCACAGACCCAGCGCTCCTCCGCCTCCACCCAACACCCCAGGACCCGTGGTGGGGCTGAGCACAGCGACTTCTTGAGCTGGAAGCTGCCTACAAGGCCTGTTCCCTCCCCCCCAGAAAACACCCTACCAAGAACAAAGGCTAGGAGAAGCAGCTGCCCCAGGAACGTTGGAAGGCAGGACCCACATGCTGACGCTGCACCGGTGATGCTCGGCGACTGGATACCGCAGCTGTAGGGGCAGGGAGAGCCCTTTGGCCCAACCCCGTGGACCTCGGTCCTCACTTGCCCTCTCTTCACAATATACGTCAGCCCCTTAAAGCTGCCAAAGAACCCCATGGACAGATGTCACAAGCACGTGCCCAGGCAGGGGGGTAAAAGCCTTGCCTAACGAATCAGTTGCAAACCTTGACGTTCAGCAGGGAGCAGGAGAGCACCAGAAACAAGGTAGAAGCAGTGAACAGTAGGTGCCCGACAGCTGCTACAGACCTTGTTTGCATCATCAGTAACGTCCATCACAGACGTGCCTCGTTAGGATCCCAACGTGCATCCACAAGTCCGTCAGTCCAAGAACTCTCCCGAGAGTACACAAAGTCTTTTCCTGGAAGGCTCGGGAAGAGGCTTTGGGTTTCCCTGGCTCCCAGCAACCTGTCTTCTGAGCTGCAGTTATCACTGCCTTTTCTGAAGCCACTGGGGATTTTCTAGGGAGTTGACTCCAACGGGCAGTCAAGACAACCCCAGACCCCAAGGATGTATCTCCACGAATCATTTTGATATCACACTCCTCTCTCAGTACCTCGGTGGGTCACGTGCTCACTTTTGCTCTCCTCCTTCGCTGGGTCACCTACAAACATCCAGTGACTTCAACCTCAAGCTATCAAACCAGTTTCTCAACCTTTTCTTCCTCCTGTGATGCTTTCGAGGGAGACGACGCTCTTTGGTTCTGTGATAAGCCTCACAATTTAGCCTCACACCTTACAGTGTGTGCAACAGACTACACGTTATCCGTAGATTAAATCTCCAATCGAGAAAGCTCTGCATTCCTGCAAGCCACCCCACTATATGAACGACAACGCATTTAGAAAACTGGTGATATCCTCAACATTCCAAATTACAAAGAGAACATCTAATCCTTTCCTCAAACTATGTGCTGAACTTCTCAGGCAGGTTCCACAATTTACTGTGGCCCTCTCGTGGTCACAGCCAGAGAGTGACATCACTCCATCTTCTCTAGACTTCCTTGTCAAAAAATATTTGCAGCGTCAGTCACTATAAAATAAATAAATCAGAAGTGCATGCAAAAAGAGGATAAGCATTCTCCCATCAAAGATTCTGGTACCCAGCCCCTCGATAGCTATTGTTTGCAGTGATGTATGCCACAAAAACTCAGCGTGCTCTCAGGTAGAACATGCTTATTCCTCTTATAGATGTAGAAACAAAACACCGATTTCTGTACCTCTACTCATGGCACAAGAAGACAGCAACCACTTTTCGGAGGAGAGGAGAGAGGACGGGTCGCGCACAGAAAGAGACTAATGCACGACTAAGGTTTTAAAATGAGCGGGACTGACAAAGGAGAAGAAGAGGAGAAGGATAAAAGTCTCCCAACCACCTGTGTCTGTCACTTTAAAAGGCCTCCAAGAGGTAACACCATCCTGCATGCTCTCTCCCTAACAGCGTATCTCTCGAGCCAACGGTGGCCAGCTTGCATCTGCTCAGGGCAGGGCCGTATTGACCCACATCATACAGAACTCTGCCCAGGGAGCAGGTATGCCCAGCCCCAGCCCCGTACCTTTTATAGGGAATCCAGCATTCTCCTCATCAGAGTCACTGTCGAGCTCAAAGAGGTCCTTGAATTCCTTCTTATCTTCCTCCTTGCGTTCATCTTGCTTCTTACGCTTAATTTCCGGGAAGTTCAAGTCTTCAAGCTGGAAAAAAAAACATGAAAACCAACAGTAAGAACAGCCTTAATTTGTACTTTTGAACCTAAAGCGCTGAGTTTAAACACAGGAACTCGGCTTTGCCCTGTATCTGTAAGCCACACAACGGGTGGGTGCGCTGCTACCAGCTAAGGGAGCAGCAGAGAGATCTGTGAGCCAGTCACCGAGGTGAACGGTACACGCCAAGCGCCGCTGCCCTGCTGATCTTTCCCTAACCAACCACTTTTGCTAAGGAGCCACCTACTGCTCCCTTAGCACGGATGAAAACACAAGACACCCACGGCAAGCCGGCTGTCCTGGATCTCCGGACCGAAAGCCGCACAAGGCCCCGAGAGCTCGGACAGCCACGCGCCATCAAGTCAGACCGTGCCAGTCGCCTCCGACGTGGCTGTTTTCCACCAACACCCGAAGCTGTGAGAGCTCTAGCAAAAGCAGTGTCGCTCTGGCTGGGGATTTCAGCGCTGCTGTTAAACGGTGAGGTGCTGAAGGTGCTTGAGGTCTGTCTTCACCACGGTTTCCCCCGTTGCTAGCCCTTATGGAGATCAATGGGCCAAGAGCCTTGCTGCTGCAGCCAGCCAATATCAATGCCATTAAGTACTTGCAATTGACACCACCTCACTGCTCTTTACACCTCTCTGGAGGGGGATTAGGGGGAGGATTTACTTGCAAGGGCTCAGGCCAGCAGGGCAAAGATAATCAGAATGCAAATTAAATCCCAAGTGCTCTCTGAACGTCAGTTGTCTGCTGCCCGCTGCCCGTGCCTGGCTGCACACCTCCTGGGAAGCACTCATGCATTAGCACACATTAGCTTGCTTGGAAACATTCGCCCTGCGAATAATAAGTCATTTGCTCTCTCCCACCCGTCAGACCACCCCTCAACACACTCCCCTCTGGCCACATCCACTTCAACCCTCCCGACAGCTTCCCCCAGCGGGAGCAGCAGCAAAACACGGTCGGTATGGAAAGGCAGCTCTCAGCAGAGAGAGAGGAGTGAGAGAAAGGGGATGAGGGGGAGAGACACGGAGACGTGCATTTGCTCCTGCAGCCAATTCCAGCAATTTCTCCCAGCCTGTTTCATGGTTATGGTCCCCAGCTGGGCAATATTGATTCTGGGAGCTGAGCACTTACAAGCAATAACCTGCAGCACCAGGATGGAAGGTCAGAAGCTGGCCAGAGAAGGGGAGAGGGGAGCAAATCGCCAACCTAATTTTAAACCATCTACCTCTTTCCCACTACGGAATGCTTCTCCTTCCACTCGCCCTGCAGAGACCCGCTAGGCTGTCTGTTCTGGGAGGATGCATGAAGAAAGTGGCACACGAATGCCTTCCCAAAGAGCAGTCATTGCATGTGAGAGAAGAGACTTGGGAAGCAAAATGCAGCAAGAGCAGCAAATCAGAGTCACTGCCAAGTGGCTGCCCTCAGCTGACCTAACGCCAGAGTGCAGCCAGCCTCCTTCCTAGGGTGGTTACACTCCTGCAGGCTCCACCGTGGGGCGGGGGAGCTGCTAGGGTGAAAATATTTTCCTTAGCCCCTACCAGTCTTGGTAGACAAGACAGGCTTATGCCTGTTCTCCATGACTTCGGTCACTATTACTCCTCAGCAGTAGAAAATGAAACACAAAAACAATCCAAGGTCTTACTCTCCCTCCTCACGCACCCCGAGCAGGGGATGTTTCCATGCAACACATCAATAAGTAGGTTTAAAGCTGCGTATGAGTAAAATGTCTCATGTACTTGTGTAGAACAGCCTTCTCCAATTCTCCAAGCTTCCCCGATTCAAGGGAGCAAGAGAGAGACTATTCTCAACTTTGTAAAAAAAATTCTCCAATATCCTGGGCAGGGCACATACAGCAGGGAGCAGAGGCTGTTAGTTGAGACCTCTTTGTATTTTCCTAATGCCTAGTAAGAATCCTCTTTTCCAAAGGCAGCCCACGGTTTTGGGTAACATCAGTGCTGGCTGAACTCAACCTGCGCGTATTAAAAAAGGACCTGGTGTCGAATCACGCCGAGTTGTGCTACCTCCAACTTTCTGAGACTCCACAGGAACGCCTTCAAGATGGGCACCTCAAAATAAAGGCACTAGAAAACCTTTCGAGCTGCAGAGTGATCACAAAGCAAAGGAATGAGACCTTGCATCGAGCCGCAGCTCAGAGGCGCAGCCCGTGTTCATCACAGAGTAGCAGTAATCAGGTAATTTGGGGGCCAGTCTTTTAATCCTCAGATAGAGGGCTGCTATCTACCGAGTCTCACGAAGCCGATTAGTCTACATCCCATTAAAAACCATTGGGAAAAGCAAATGGAATGGGCAGACAGGGTCAGCGTTGTTATATAAGGCAAGCTGCAGCTCAGAGCAGCCAAGAGCCGGCCTGATTTTTTTTTTTTTTCCCTCCCCTGTTATTATTTTTTCCCCCCCTATGGCTGCTAATGGGACATGGATTTTCCCAGCCCTAATGGGCCTCATGGCGTTCACTCTCCTGCTGGGGCTCACAATGCTGCATCATTAAGCCGGCAGTCCCCACCGAGAGAGACAACAGCCCCATTCAGCCGGCAGAGATGCCAGGCAGCCTTTCGGAGAGCGACCTCCGAAGCGTGTGTCTCTTTCTTTTTTTCTCCAGTTGATCTGCTCAGCCCACTTCCTCCAAGAGGAAACGAGTCCCTGTCAACGTCCTTCAGTCTTCCGCCGGTTTCAGAAGCCACCCTCTTGAGCCACGCTGCACAAAAGCAAGGCCCCTCAAGGAAAGCTTCCGCCTCGGCTGGTCCTGGCCACCCCGAGCAGCTCCAGTTCCCCTCCTCCTTTTAACAGGAGGTGGGGGCTTGTCTACGTCGAGGGCTGCTCTCCCCTCCCGTTAGAACAGCTGCTTCAGTACCAGGGAAGTGTCAGAACACACCAGCAGGACCAGTTTTGGGCTTAGCCCCACTCACAGCCATCACGTCTTGCTGTTTGATAGCTCCCCTTCCACCTCGATTTCCTTTCTGCAAAGGCCACATTCTCCTGCTGGGTTTGCAGAGAAGACAGGTTGTGGAATCTCCTTCTCTGGAGACATTCAAAACCCGCCTGGACGTGTTCCCGTGCGCTCTACTGTAGGTGATCCTGCTCTGGCAGGGGGGTTGGACTAGATGATCTTTAAGGTCCCTTCCAACCTTTAACATTCTGTGATTCTGTGATTCTGTGACAGGCATGCTTTTTGTTTGTTCTGAGTGGCCGCCCCAGGGAATCTCAGCCTCCTGTCCTTATCTCAGGCTGGTATACGATACTGAGCGTTTCCTTGGATCTCCCAGGTCTTCTGCCATGCTCTGGGACTTGTCTCGGAGCCAGTCATCCTCATGTCCCATTGATTATTTTAATTGTTTCCCACCATACGCTGGAGACACCAATTATATCTATTTCCTGCTCCCTGGCCAAGAGCCTAGCTCAGCCACTTTCACTGCATTAGCACCGAGACAGCTTTCCTTTAGACTCCTCGTGTCAGCAAGCTCCCAGCCCCACCTTCCGCACCCCGGAGCGCGGTGCCACGAGGAGCGGCCAAGGAGCCTCCCGTTGGGCAGGAGATGTGGGAAACGGCACTCCGAGCCCTTCTGGCCAGGCAGCGAGTCCCGCCTCACGGCCAGCCACCCCCCCCCACAGCTGAAAGAAGAAAAGAAAGGGAATTCACAAGAAACGATGTGAACTGCCCAAAGCAGTGCAAGAACGCCCGGGAATGTGGGGATGAACACACAGAACAGGATCCGTGTGTACAGCCTCAACTTGGAAACATGACATGCTCGTTCCAGAGGTAACATCCCACAGTGAGGCTGTTGCCCCAGTTGCTCAGGCACAAATGAATCTGTTACCCAACCTGCACCCACCAGGACACACAATTTCTCACTCTCTACTGTCTTCAGCTTCCCAGCCTTGAATTACAAAGGCTGCTGTGCCAGTGGGTCCTCAACAGCATCAGGGACGGAGGGAAATTTACCCCAGCACTACTTCACCACCCCCTTCACCCATTAACTTTCTCTCCAAGAACGCCCAGCCTACGTGCTCACACAGCTCAGGCCCACCTCAGCTCCCACCAGCGGAGCCAGCTTTGAGCAGCCACCCTCCTGCTGCCAGGACACGGCTCCTTGTCCTCCCGCAGCACCAATAACACCCAGAAGGTGAGGCACTTTATTCTTACTCTTTCTTTGCCGCTGATTTCCAGCTGTATCTCCTTCTCCCTTAGCTTCTTCCACTGAGAGTAATACTTGGTCAGAGGTGTCCCCTCCTCTTTCACCTGCTTCTCCCACTGTTCCTGTGGAGAAAGAGGGCGCAAACTTAAGAAAGGGTTTCAAGGGAGTTCTCCAATACAACATTTTGGCAAATGCAGGAAGTCAAGAGCAGAAGTTAAGACCTTTCCCAAACCATCCTTTCCCAGCTTCTGGGTAGACTCCCAGATTCCTATTTCTCCCGTCTAGAAGAGGTCTGGATCTCAGAATTGCTGAGAACTCCCAACAGGCTCTCCTCAAAATCAGCTTAGTGTCCTCTGGGATCCACTACCACTATCTTGGCCTTGAGCATTCACTTCTACTCTAGCTCTAGCTAGAAGACACTGACACCCAAGTCAAGTCAGATGATGTGGCCTACTGTAGTGAAAAAGTAATTACTTCAACTGAAATCTGAGGGTAGGAATCAAAAGGGACAGATTAGGGGATTATCAAGACAAAATTTGTCCTCTGCTCCTTCAATGGAGGCATTTGATCACCTGCTCAGTTCGTGCTTTTTAATTCAGAAAACCCTCACGCAAGCATTTGCAAGACCTAAGTACCAAAGACACGCGATTGCCTGTTTCCCCAGTTCCACTGACAAGTGTTTATTTTTGAAATAAGCATTCCCCCTGCAGGGTCTTGGAATTCATCCCAACCTTGAGAGAGCAGAGCATGAAGAAGTGCCGAGTCTGTTTCCGCTGTCCAGGCAGGGAGAATAAGGAGGTGCAAACACCGTAAATGGCGGGAAGCAAATTAGATGGTTAAAAATTCTTTTATGCTTCAATCATTTGGCATTTTAGTGCTGAAAGCAGGGGGGTGGGGGTGGTATGTCATGTTAAAATATATTCGTCTTAGCCTGCCAACATCACTTTAACTTAAAACCCACAGACAACTGTACCTGTTAACTGGATTACCACAGTGCCCAGAGGCTTTGCATTACCCCACAGTCAAAAGTCAACCTAATGTAAGCAGAAAGACATGACATACAAGCAGGAATTGAAACAGGTAAAGGAGGAAGGGAACGAGCAACAGGAACAAAGGTTAGCACGGGCACACTCGAAGATCCACACGGATCCAAAAAGAATATCCTGAATCCGGGGCTGAGAATGAATCCAGAGCTCTGCGTGGGTGTCTGTGCGTACACAAACGATCCTCACCAGAACTCAAATCAACCATTTCTGGGGAGCTGAGCCCCAAAACTACGGTGTGAAGTGAAACGCATCAGCCTACGCCAGCTCTCGATTCGGTCCGTCCCTGCGAGGGAAGCTGCAACAGTCTGTGGTCTCAGCAGCTGGCAATTAGACGGTGCCCAGCTTGCGTCCCCCGCACTCGGAATGGCACAGAATCCATTTGTGCATCCTACGCCGGGCGCTATCAACACGGCATCAGGCCAAGCAGGCTCTTACTGGTAATCACGGGTCCCAGGCTCACAACCCCCACGGGATCCAGGCTCGAGGTCTGCACGGCTGGAGCCTGCGTGCGCTCCCCGGTCTCCTCGCCGGCAGCTGAGTGAACGCGCGGCCGAGCCTGCGCTCGCTAGCGGAGCCGCCAGCCAGCAGACAGCCCAGCTTCGCCCTCGCCGTGACCCAGCGCCGTGCCAGTGCAAAGTTACCCCATTTATAGACCAGGTTCACACGAGGCTGCCAGCTGTAATCAGGCAGTCTGTTGATGCTGCTCGGGATGGACAGCTTCAGCGACAGACTCTTCTTAGAGAGGGCAAAAGTCTGTTTGTTCTGGCTGATACAGGTCTTTTTGGTTTTAAAGTGTGCCGGAATCCAGAGATTAAAAAGACCATTAAAATACGCCCATCTTTCTAGACAGAACACCTCCCAATTTTGAGAAGAGTGGACACCATCACCCCACTTTAACCATTTGAAATTCTCCTTCTATTACTACTTCTGCACCAAAACCTCCCACCTGAAACATGAGACCGGAATGCCCACTACTACTCCGTAATTCCTCCCACGAAAGCTGCATTTCAGCATGTTGCATGGAAGAATTAGCTCAGAATACAGGCTCTGGTGCCTACAATGGAGGAGGCACAAATGCACGCTTGAGAAAAACCGGAGAGCATTTGCTTTCAATTGCTCTTGCTGGCAAGGGGGACACGCAAATACCTTCCCTTCCCTCAACCCCCTCCTTCCCTTCCCTTTTCTGGCAGCGTTTGCTCACGAGAAGCGCCAACGCCCCACATATCTTGGAGACAGCCCGGCAAAGTCAACCCAGACCTCGAGGGACACTCCACATCATTCTGGGAAGCCCAGGCTCTGTAGGAGCTTTGGCCCTTCTTGGGAATCTACACCATCTGCTTGCAATGGCGTAGCAGGGGAGAACACGGGATGACCCAGGCACAAAACCTGCCCTCTGCCCACAAGAGAAGCCACTACAGCTCTTCCACCTCGCACAAGTACTGAGTGGGCTGTTTGCTCCCAGGAGCACTGATATTCCACGTTAACCGAAGGGAGAGAGGGGCTCCCTCCTCCCACAGGACACCACCACGGTGGAAAAATGCAGATTGCACAGGCATCCTCCCCGAGCAGCACTTCACAGTGTTGCTCTACCCGCTTAAACGGCGGAAGAGCCGTCTCCAAACATGCTAGGCAAACTGGTGCCTGCTTCCCTCAACCAGCCTCCCTCAGCCAAGGCAGGCTGCCTGCTGCTGCCCCTCCAGAGCCAGCCCTGGGTCAAGCTACGGAGCTACCCAGACGTCTCTGGGAAAGCAGGTGCTTTCAGCTAGGAGACACCCGGGCAGCAAGATGTTAAAATAATCACTTAGTTCGTACACAAGGGACTGCAGCCAGAGTTGCTGGGAAAAGCAGACAGTGGCCGAGTCGTTGGAACCCCTGTTTTATTGAACCAACGACGTTCCCCAGCCCATCTGTTTCATGGAGAGCCCTGGAGGCTGAAATCTCTACCCTGTGGGTGGGTGGTCACAGCATTGCCCAACTACAAACCCAAACCCTAACCACGTCGCTCCAGACGGGAAGTGTAATTCCTTTAGCAAAACAGTCCAACCCAGAAGGGCATTTAAAAAAAACCCAAATGCTCCTTAGTCACTTCAGACCCAGTTCCTCTTAATCCCAGAATAGCGCTGCTGTGTCCTGGCACTGATATGTCAGGATTTCAAAGACATTTAATTTTTCTGCAGTCTCTGCCCCTTAGTGCCTGAAGAAAAACTTAAGCCTGCACTGCGACTTCTACTCTGTGCCCACACATCTGCTCTGGTACCTACATATCAGGAATGGGATGACGAAAACTAAGACACTCCTCAGCAAAGGAGATGCTCCAGCAAAGCAAGGCACTTCCATACATCTGTGTGTGTTATAAATAATAGAAGGGTACAACTTAGGGACCGTGTTTTCCATGAGGGTTTTGGCTGCAGGGTCTTGCCAGCTACAGCATCAGAGCCCTGCCCAGCTCAGTTGGTTTTGACATCTGCCCCACCCCACATGCTCCGGTTTCCATGAGCTCGTCCTCCCTCCTCCCTCTGCCACCCGCTCAACCCCAGCAGCTGGAGCCTGACTGTCTTTCCAGGAAGCCCAAATGGAAGCAGCAGACTCACCACAGACTCCCGGCTGGCCACGCCGAAGGCAGCTTTCTGACGCTTGCTGGCGATGTAGGCAGAATTTTCCTGCAGTTTCTCCAGGAGCTGCCGGATAGGCTTGCAGTAGTTGGCAACCTTGCATTCCTTCAGGAAAGATTTAAGCTGGGAGGAGGAAAAGGCAGAGGAAGAATGAAAGCAATGTTAATAGTTTCCATAAACACAGCCCATCAGCAAAAAAACATTTCCCACCCCCCGTGACGGACAACACGGGGCATCTTTTCCCTTCAGTTCATACCAGACTCCAGTGTATCACCCACACTCAGCCCTGGGGGTCCTGCCACCCTGGGCTGGGAGGATGCAAAGAGTTGCAGTGACAGGCCAGATGTTTGTACACAACCCGGCACAGGGGCCTTGCTCAAAATCAGCTCTTTGCACCTTTTAACATTACTTCTTTCTGAAAAAAACTTTTATCAAACAGAGCACGCTTCTGTGTTAGCTTTTTACTGCGGTAGCCTTGCTCTCCAACAAACACCTCTTTTCTCCTCACCCAATGCAAACCACCCTCCAACACCCCTGCACTGCTCTGACAACTCCAAACAAGAAAGCTGAAGCAGCAGTGGGCACTCCTGACGACAGAAAAAGAAACCGAAGGGTCCAGACTGACTCATGGCTTGAATTCCCGTGCACTCCGCTGTCTGATAACAGTTTTCACCAACTCCAAGACAAGCTTCTGGAGCACTGTCGAAATTCTGCAGGCCAAGTTCTTTGCTAGAGGCATATGTAGATATATACACACATATATACACACACATCCCCTACACGGACACTGGATTTGGAGAAAGAGATCCAACAAGGCAAAAGGAAACAGCCACAACGAAACCTTCATCTCGGCTGGGACCTGCAGGTGCTGTCGTGATAAGGGGTCAGCAAATACAATCCTGCCTTCTCTTCAAATGTTCTGCCTCAAAAGACAGAGCTGGGAGAAGGAAGAAGACGTCTCCTTCCTGCCAAGCCTATGTGTCGGTTTGATCTTACACGCCAAGAGGGTAGGTATGAAGTGTTAATCAAGGGGTGACAGTCACACCTCGCCCCTGTCAGGACACTGCTCTCCTGACCGGTGTGTTGCTGCAGGATCTGCTGTCTGCTGCGCACACGGAGAATGTCCCCCGTCGCCCAGCAGCAGGGGCTTCTCTTGTCCCTTTATCCCCAGCATACGCCCACCCATCATACACCTGACTTGGAAAAAACGGGGGTTAAAATGAACCCCTTCTCCCCTTTCCACAAAACACAGAGCCCACCATACAGGTACAAAGAAACCATCAGGAAAATTATTCTTCTGTTGGAGAGGCAGTCCTACCCTCACCCCCCCCCCCCCTTTTAAAAATATTCATTTTTTTATAGGTGCTGCATATTTATCTCCGCTGAGAGATGCATTTGTCATTCGACTTATCTCACTTGATCCCCACAGCTGCAGCCCCAGATCCATTTCATCCGCTGCCACATACATTATCATTTTTCTTTCGTCGCAGAAAGTGTCACCAGAAATCCTGCAAAATCTCAGGCTCTATCTGTGCAGTTCGGTGTTGTGTGTTCGCTCTCGCAGCCGTACGCTTCATTTCTTCTTTCTCCCCCCTCTCTCCCACCCTTGCAATCCCTCACAGTCCCACCACTATCTGCCACAGACATTAACAAAATGTAATGAGATCTCAGCCCTGTGTTAAGAGGCAGGGAACACAACCAAGAAGGTAAAAGAAGATAGAGGGGAGAGAGAGAGAGAGAAAAAGGGAGCCTGTGCATGCCTTTTGCCACTCTGTCAAATATAACCACGTCATTCCAGAATAAAAGCAATCAGAACATACGTGTGTATGTCATTAACATCTCGCATCAGTTCCGAGCTAAGCAGCTCTGTGATTAGTGGGATTGGTTCTGTCCAACTGCCAGCCTCAAACACCAACAGTTTATACCAGCAGAGACCACAGCAAAATCCCAGCGCCTCTTACTGTAAACGACGCAGGGAACCAGAAATGATCTGAAGCAGTTGGGCATGTGTGTTGCAGGGAACCCAAATCAAGCCTGATCCCCCGCTCACAAAAAAAACCCCAAAGGGAATATTCAGCTCGGGACAGAGAGCGAGGAGCAGGAGGAGTGGTCGCTGGCAAAGCAAACCAGCACCTCCTGCCCTTCTGTCTGGCTGCAGAAGTTGTGCCTGGATCCTGCCCCCTCCTGCCAGCGCCTCATCGACGCCCGTCCAGATTTTCCCTTTAACCTCCCACCTCAGCTCTGTGATGCCTGTGCGGGCTCTGAAGGAGGGAAGAGGCAATCTCCTTCTTCTTCCCTTTGATCTGCCAGGGCGCTTCCTGCCTTCCAGGCAAGGAGGTTTTAAAGTTCAGTCTGAAGGCACTTCAGCCTAGCTTCTCCCAAAGCCGCTGACCAGAAGACGAGGAATGCAACCCTCGCCAGCTGGAACACAGCCCCTACGACACGGCGCTGAGAGAAGCGTGAGCTCATCGGGGAGGAAGAATCGGGACAGATGGATTTTTACAGTTAACTGGAACCGTTCCAGGAGAAAAGCCCCCCCCCCCCCCCCCCACTTTCCCGAAGACTCTGAGATTTTTGGGAAGCTAACCTCAGCACCCCAGCCCAGCAGACGCCACGAGGCTGCGGTTAGTGGCAGCCAAATAGGAATCCGATAGCATTAATTCTCTGCAGAAACACAGGCTGGTCCCAGGGTGCGTTTGGGAGCCACAGGGCGCTCGGTGCCAGAGGGCCGTCAGCCGTTTTTCATTCCAGCTACAACATCGGCTCTGACAGCTCCGATGCTCTCAACAGCTGCTGGCTGAGAGGAAAGGGCTTTGTTCGCCGCCGCTAAGTGAGAAGCACGCAAAGCGAGAGCGAGCGCAGGAGCTGCTCTCCTAGCACAGAGAGTGCCTGTCAGCTCGCATTAGCCAAAGCAGCCTCCTGCCAGCGAGGCGGGGTCCGTGCCAGGCTGCAGGGACGCAGCCAAGAGCCATGCGCCCGGCAGATGCCAGCCCGCTGCACGCCGCAGAAACGAGGAGATTTGCCTCCCGAGCAGCCCCGGGTCCCAGCTGAGACACTGCTCCCACGTCGACCAGAGGCATCGCAGCAACGAGGGTGTCAGGGCAGGCAGCAAAGCGAAGCAGAGGTTCACGTGCCCACAGAGGAAGGGACAGCAGCCCTCTGCCAAACTTGTGTGACACCTGCCACTCCTGAGCGAAAAACAGAGAGGGCTGGGAAGGAGGGAACAACTTCCAAGACTCAGCAATCTTACCACTCAAAGCAGAGAGGCAACTGCTCGTTCGAAACCGAAGCCACTCAGCTAGCAAGGTGTTCGGCGAGGATTACGCACGGTACACCCAGATGCACGGCACTGCCAGGCGGTTCTTTTGCGGACAACAAAGTACGTAAAACACGAAGCAGGTAGGAAGAACACCCTGTGGCACGGAATGCCAGGGGAGAGGTGAAGGAGACTACTTTGCACGTCTGCTGTTAGGTTGAGGAAGGAAGAGGGATAGAGACACGAATTGTGTTGTTTTGTATGGAGGAACTCAAGGAGAAAGTGCCCCAGCTGGTGAAGATGCTGTGAAAGGAGGGAAGATTGCCATCTTGTGGAAAGCACAGGAGAGAGGCTGCAAGGCAAGGGAAAGCGTGGGCTCACAGAGCACGGGTGCTGCTCTGATGCAAAGCAGCAGCTATTCGGGCAACTCCAAATTGCCAAGAACTCATCTGCATTCACAGGTCAAACCCACATCCCTACAGCAGCCATGCAGCCTTCTGTTCGGCTCTAACTCCACAGCCACTTCCATCCACCTTCAGCCTCCTCATTAGATGCAATGCCTCTCTTTCTTCCCAAGAATTCCCCAAAATGCAAAGAAAAACTACAATTAAGAAAAGTGAAACGGCTCTCCCCTCACATCATGAGGACCACCACTAGCCTGAACGACTTTATTCCACTCTGTGGACATTCATGGCACGACCAAGAAGGTCTTGCACCTTACCTGAATGACAGTGGGGAGAACCAGCTCTGGGAATCCAATGCTGTGGGCTTGGCCGTGGAGATACTCAAGCACCAGGTCATAGAGCTGTTCGATGAGTCCATCCTGGGTAGAGGAAGCAGAAATAGAGATATCGGATAGAAACTAAACCCTACAGCACCCGGATTGTAAAATGAGTCTCCAGCCTTACAGGACAGGAGCACAAAGCACATTGCTCGTTTTTTTTCAGGGGAGCTGCGCGTTGTCAGGTGCTGGGATTCCACTTACTCGGAAGGCCTTCTCCTGCAGGTTAGCATTGGAAAGCTTCAAGATCACCGCAAAGTTTATAGGCTTAGCACTTATACGTCCTGGCTTCTTGTTGAAATCTACTTGCTGGAAAATCTACGACAGAAAAAAAACCCAAACAAGTGTAAAGATGACCACATTGCCAAACACAACAGATACCACACGACTCAACTAAGATCATAAAGTTGGTGGCAGAGCTGAGAAGACAATCCAGAAATCCTGATTCATGCTTGCCTGCTCTGATCACTGTCCCACAGCTTTCTTGAATACCCTAGCAAGGGACAGTCAGGGAGCAAACACCAACCACACTTGAAGCTTTAGAGACCAGAGTGTGAAAGATGCCACAGAAGCATGAAGTAAAACGAATCCAACACAAGCAACGTCACAAGAAACCGGGTTTGTTCCTCACACCCATGCTTCTAGCGGTCAGAAGGATTTTACTACAAAGCTTGAGCGTATTTTGGACCTGTCCCTTAAGGTGAAAAGTTTTCAACGGCAAGATTAAGCATTGCTTACACCAAATCCATTTTATTGTCACTGAAATAATTGGAAGCATGACGCAGAGAGACCGGGCAGTCCTTTTCAGAGACACCCCTTGCCATGCACGGTTTCTATTCTAAGCCATTTCCCATTGCAGTCCCTTGTACCAATTATAACTGAAACAGCTTCTGAGTAAGTCCATATTATTCTCGTGGACGTATTTCATTTTATAGCAAGGGATATGGAGAAAAACTGTCCCTTTCCCAGAGTTTGAGAGGAGACCACGCACCCTGCTCATCAAAATGCTGAGCACCAACAAGCTCTAGAGTACAGCTGGAAGCCCAGTAGGTCAGTGTGTCACGTCAAAAGGCAGAGCTGCCCCTTTGCTTTTGTGTCTTCCCAGAGCTTGTTTAGTGATAATGGCTGGGGAGAGAAGTGTTTCTGAAACATGAAGTATGAAGCTTTCACAGTAGAAAGAAGAAAACGGAGAGGAAGTTCACACAAACGTGTGTGACTGGCTCTCCAAGGTGACATCCCCAGTTTGGTTTTAATTAAAAAGAGCCACTATTGCCTTAAAAACTCAACAACTGTAATCAAGGCCAAGAAGTGTCAAAGTCTCCTCCCCATTCCCTCCTTTTTGGAAGGAGTTTCCCAACTTCATTAGGGGAAGGGTAACACAAATCAAGGAGAATTTCCCTTCTTCACCTCCCTAAAAGGTGACATTTTGCACATAGGGAAGGTATCTTCAGCTCAAATCAGCTCAACCCGGAATGTGGCTCAGCCCACATCACCCCGGGCAGCATCAGGGTGCACTGTGCCGACAAGCCCAGGTACTGCTCTTCCTCTGAAGGTGGGACACAGGAAGGAGCAAAAGGTTTCTAAAACAAGGAGCAATATAAATACGTCTTTTCCCAGCCTAGTAGGGGCAGACGTGGGGAGAAACATGGGCAAGAAGTGCAAAAGCCACTTGATCTGGGGCAGATTACCAGAGAACTCCATCAGGGGATAACAGGCGGCAATCGAGGGAGGTGTTCAGTAGCAATAGGATCTCATTTGGGAAAAAAAGAAGTTAAAAAATCAGCCATCAATTGGTAATCATTTGCATATCTGATGACACCCACTGGGGAGGGGTGATAACGAGCCTGCCCTGCCCACCCATACTTTTGAGCACCTCAAAAGCAGCCTACAGGTCCTCTCCCCGTCCCCAACGCTTTTCAATCCCGCTCCTAAGCAGGAAATAATTACTAATCCCTCTGTGCAGCAGCAACACATTCATCATCAGACCCCAAGCAGCCCAGCAAGGCAGGGATGCAGCACGCTGATTACTAGGGGGTGAGGTGAGGAGGAAAGGGAGGCTTTTCAGGTCACACAGATGCCCCCAGGCCAGAAAAGCATGGAGACGAATATTGATTTTTTTTTTTACATTTTATTTGTCAATGCAGGTTATTTGGAAGGGAGGGACAATCTTGGTGGCTTGTGAAAACAAAGAGCCCTAGCCTAGGGAATCAATGCTATAAACCTCGTTATGCACAGTTATTTCTTTGGCCAAAACAGTAGTATTGATCCCTGAGGTCAGACACATTAAAGTGAAAGGCGTTGGGCTCTGCGGGGATCCTAACACGCTGCTAGGCAAGGAGGGAAATGCAACCAGAGGTTCTGAAACTCCCCCAGGAGGTGCCAGGGAAGTGTGGAAAATGTGGTTTCCACCTCAAAACTGGGCAGAATGGATCAGCCAGCAGAATGAAGGGGAGGATGACTGGTGTCTAGGAATCCTGTGGCAGGGTGGAAGGGCAATAATGAGGGACTAGAGGGCCAGAATATATCAAAAGCCAACAATTTGGCTTAAGTGATAACCACAGTAGACAGAGGAAAGGACGGGGCAACAGGAAGGAGAAGGATTTCTGGCAAATCTCAAGCTCGCAGCCGATTTCCACGTGGCTTGTTGGAAGCGTGCTCAGACACAAGTTTACAAAGCCAGAGTGCAAACCAGAGAACTAACTCTGCACCCACAGCATCACCCCGTCAGCCCCCGCGGTCATTTCTTTCTCTCAGGCTCTAGTAAAAACCTCCTGGCATCTGCTTTGATCGCCCCAAAGCCGCCTGCCCCAGGCCAGCTCACAGCAGGGACTGCTGGGCCCGCCGGCAGCTTTGCCTCTGCTCTGTCAGTCACCCTCAGCCTCACCGAGGGAAGGGCCGAGAGAGCCCAGTTAAAGTCTAATTATCGCCAAGTTCAGACGAGCTGCCCAACTTTCTGCAGGAGCTGGTTTGAAGCACTGCCTTGCAACACAGAGGTGGAAGGGACCTGCAGAATTCATCCAGCAGAGTCAGCTCGAGCACATTGCTCAGGTATCTGCTAGGACAGACATTTCACTATTCATCTAAGCAACTTTGAGACACACCACATGAAACTGTTTGGTTTGGTGGGGTTTTTTTTTAATGTTGTAGTTATTTTTTCCTCTCCAGTGCTCATGTGAGACCTCTCGTATTTCAATTTTTGCATACTGCATCTCATCACTAAGTGCCAGTGAGAAAAATCAGGCTTCAACCTCTATTCATAGAACGGCTGAGGTTGAGAGAGCTCTGGGAGGTTACCTTGTCCAGTGTGCCCTGCTCTAGCAGGACCACCCAGAACCAGCTGCCCAGCACAAGGTCCGGATTGCTTTTGAGTATCTCCAGTAACAGAGACTCCACAACCTTCCCAGGCGACCCATGCCAGTGCTCCATGACTCCCACAGTAAAAAGAAGTATTTCCTGATGTTCAGACAGGGTGTCCTGCATATTAGATCATGCCCACAGCATCGTGTCCTGCCACTGGACAGCCCCAGAGTGCCTGGCTCCCTCCTCTATGCGCCTTCCTTTCAGGTATTTTACACACACACGGCATCAGCCTTTATTGCAAGAGCAAATTGTTGGTTCTTGGTCAAAATGTTGTCCGTGTCCTACTCTGCAAAGCTGCTTTCCAGCCAGCCAGCCCCCAGGATGTTGTTATTATGGGGTTACTCTTCCCCAGGTGCAGGACACTGCACTTCTCTCTGTTGAGATACACAAAGTCTCTAACCTTGAGAATCACAGGACGCTTATCTGGTGAATCGACAACTCCTCCCAACCTCGGATCATTTGCAAGCTTGAGGATGGAGCCACCATTAATGAATGCGATAAGCAGTATCAGCCCCACTATCAATCCCTGGGGTACATCACTGGAAGCTAGCCTCCAGCTAGATTTCATGCCACCAATCCAAGCACGAGCCTGGAAGTTGTCAATACACCTCAGGTCTGCTTATCTGGTCTGCAATTCATCAGCTTGTCTGCGAGGAAGTGATGGGGGGTGGTATCCAAAACCTTGATAAAGAGAAAATAAACATCCACTGCCCTCCCCTCATCCACTGAGCCAACCCTCTCACTGTAGGAATCTATTAGATCGGTCAGGCATGAGTTCACTCAAACAACTCCTGGTACCTGCAGGGCTATGATCTAGAAATTTAAGAGCTGCGATATAGCGGTGGAGGGAGGAGAATGAGGAAAAGGGCACAGTTGGCACAGGGGTTCAGCTCAGTCTGTCTAAAGTTCTAGTTTTTCTTCTCTGTGTAGAGCAGGCAAAGAGCCCACATGTTTTGGAAAACCAATTTCAGAGCTGTGCTTAAATTTATGGCAACGTCCAGCAATACTGATTCTCCAACTACAGTCTTCACATCAGCTGATTTCCTCTCACACAATCTGCTGCCCACTCCCACAGATTTTGCACTCCAAGCCCCTGAGGACTTTCTCCAAACCACGCTGCACATCCAAAACAAGACTCAAGCCATTTAAGTGTCAAAGTGAAAAACTCGTGCCTTCCTAAGCATATCAGGGTTAACCTCCTCTCCCATCCCTCCGCAGGGGAAGCCAATTTTAAATTGGCATGTGAAGCCTGCCTGTGGGGAGATTTCCACCTTGTTTATCCACACCTGCCTTCCAGCAGATGAGCCACCAATTTTCTTGATTTTCTTGCTGCAGAAACTAGTGCCTGTCATACAATAATTGAAGTGATGGGGAGAATAAAAAAAAAATAATAAAAAAAAGCGCCTAAGATCTCACAGACCCTTCAAGGGGAGTAACAATACAAAAATAAAAGCCTGCCAGCTTTACACTCTCTCCCAAGCCACGTTCTCCTATCTAAGATGTATTTTTAGCCAGCTGCTCCTTTTACTCCACCCTGGAAAGCAGAGTCGGAGAGAAGACACCACTGGATACCCACACTGGGGAGCATCAGCCCTTGTCAAGATGCATCAAGCAGCCCGTTCTCATTTCTGCTGGCAGGGTTTGGGGAATTCCTGCGCCTACGGGAATTGCACAAACATTCAATCTGCCGTCTCTTGAAAGCAGCAACCTGGCTGAGACAAGAGGTAGCAAGGGCTGGTGAATTTGTGAGCTGGTACAAACACCCTCAGCTAAAGCACGATGGCTTGGCATCAGAACATAGATTCTCCTCCCAGCATCACCACAGTCAACCTGGGACCTTGGGCAGGTCACGTCCCCTCCGTGTCCTAAAGCTTCTCACCATCTCATCCACACAGCTGGAATACATCTGCCTGAAAAGAGCTTGGGGAGACACCCTAAGGGTTGTAAGAGTGTTCAGGTACCTCTGTAACAGAGGTGGGGGGAGTTGGGAAGAAATGGAAGTACAAAGGGAATAGCCCTAAATGCTCTTGGGGAATCCACAGAATTTTTGAGGGCTCCTTTGCAGGAAACAAGCAGGAAGAAGGTGAAGGCTGACAGCTGCCATGAGATTCTGGAATTTAACGTTGTGACAGTCACCTCAGGTTATGCAAGTTAAAACAAATTAATTGTTAAAGCAACATGAAGGAGCATGCAACACACATGCACGTGTTTACCCTGCCCCCATCTCTCCCTTGTCACCGACACCTGGACAAGCTAAGCCAGGCCAGACACAGGCAGCAGGATCGGATGTGGTTGGGGGCTTGTGGAAGTTGGGAGGAAGCTTCGTGAGCCGCACGGTAACGTCTGGCCGAGGCCCGACATGCAGATTAGAGCCGAGGTGTTGGGGCCGGAAGGCAAAAAGAGCAGGAGAAGGCCCCGAGGGAAAAAAGACTTTATTGCTCAGCGCACTAAAAAGTCAAAGGCAGGGGAACCATCCTTGCGCCCTAAGCTCCATCTACCCCAGAGCAGAGATGCCTCCGTCACAAAACCTGGTTGGCAGAACTTCAAGTATGCACGAACAAGAGGAAGGAAGCAGGGAAATGGCAAAGCCACACAGGCCAGGGAGCGGAGGCAGGAGAGCAGGAGGAGATTTATAAACATCGCTGCCTTCCACAGGCTCAGAGGATGTGGTCTGCAGAGCGACGTTTATAAAAACACAAAACCACAAAAGTCTCTGCTTCAACAGAACCTGATTAGGAACGAGCCTGGCTGACTCAGGCCATTTATTACAGAAGCCTCCCTTTCTTTTCCTCTTCAGTGTCCACCTCATGCTGACCTACCGGGGCTTCTGCACTGCTCACCTTGCCTCGCTCACACTTCTCCAGTGAAATTTGGCTGCACCACCTCTCTACTACCTTCTCAGAGCAGCAAAGCTCTCCAAACACACTGCATTTTGCCAGGTTGTGTTCGTGGAGATTTTTTTTCCCCCCTCCATACAAATTCTTCACGGGCTTTTTTTCTTTTTGTGGAGAAACTCTTCCTTTTGTTAAGATATAACCACATTAGCAGGATCAAGCGCAAACAGCTTGAGATGTTACTGCAACCAGGTGAGCCCCTCAATCTCTTTTTTGGCAAACTCTTGGCCTACTCCAGCTGCATTTAATTAAACCATCTAGGAATGTTGTTTTTTTTTTGCATCCAGCTGCTCTCAGATACTCTCTGATTACAAGCCCAATAAAAGTTTAATCCTATTTGCTAAGCAAACAATACGTTCTGTCTGATGCCGTTTGCCAGGGATTTTAGGGAGCAAGCAACCGGGGCAATCCGGAGAGCTGTCGGTGGGCACAGTAAGAGCGCGTTTGCTGGTCTTTGCCAGGTCAGCAGGAACCAACTAACCTCCAGGATAAACGGCAACACTGGGATGAAGGTCCTGGTGTTCTCAGAGAGCAGCGTAAGCGCGCGGATGCAGTGCATGCGCAGAGGGTAGAAGCGAGACGTTGGTACCAGCCTAGAGAGGAGAAAAAAAATAAGGGTATTAGGTCAACTTTGTACAGGAACTGCACCTCCAGCCTTCAGTGACACCCGAGAGCCTTTCCTACTCCCCAAGAGAAAGCCAGCTTTGGTATGCACAGCAAACTGTTTGAGCTGCTCAAGCAAACCCACAACTGGAAATAAAACTCACACGTATTAAAGCTGTAACACTAACACGCGCATTCCTGCAACCACAGCACTGGGTTTCCAGTTTCTGCTGGGAGAAAGTGCTACAAGATGAAAGCTCTGCAGATGAAGTTTATTACCGATGCTGTTTAAATCCCATCCAACACTTTCAGCTCTTGTGCTCCCTTGGTAAGGCTGGGACTGAGAAGAGTCAGCTCCCCCAGCACCACGTAAGCCAGCAGAGGGGATGCAGAGTTATCCCTAAAAGACACCAGACTTCATTACTGTTCCACTAGAAATCTCTCACACTGAATGACCTGTACTTGAAGACATGGATGCACCCAGAATTAACAAGATTTTTTTTAAACAAAAAAAATCCCCACAAAACAACCCTGCAGTTCCCAGACAACAGGCTCAATTCTGATAAATGAACCCCTCCCCAAAGAGCTTGCGGAGCAATCCAGGAGAGCAAAATTAATGCTTGACCAGGCACCATAAATCACTTGCATCCCCCCCACCTCAGATAGTGAAATAATTATCATTGGATCCATTATAGAAATAAATCTACTTTGCACCCCTGATCTGGCACCACTGGAAATGACGAAAGCCATTCTCAGGAATTAATTGATCAAGGAATAAACCTGTTAAGTGTATAGATTTACTGTAAACCAAACCCATTAATTTTAGAGCACACAGCGATGCAACAATCTGCTCAACCTCCCAATATCTGGATGCACAGGGAATACAAAATAAAAAAACAAAATAAAAGCTCTGCTGAGGAAGGTCCAGCTGCCTGGTCCCTCCATGGTGCGGCCGGGGGGGTTCAAGGCTTATTTTTTACTCACTACAGCTCCTTTTGTTATACTCTTGGGTGACCAGTCTTCCTCTGGCAAGAGAGGACAGAGAAAAGCTTCTTTCAACATCAGTCTCCACCCCACCAGGACAGGTCACCAAGGGAAAATGCTCAGGGACACCAAGGCTGTGCTTTGCTTCTCTGTGGAGGAGGCTGTACCTGCTTTCTCCCCTATATATGCCAAGAAGTCAGAAACCAAAACGTAACAGGCAACAAAACTCCTCATTTAACTATAAGTCAGGGAGGAACTCCATTTTTATAGGTGAGACTGGGAGCAAGGTAGAAATCCAAGCAGATGTGGGCAGACAAACACCTTCTGAGATGAGGAGAAAAGGGGTAACACAAGACCAGGAGCTTCTGCAACAACTCTGCTGCAGAAAAAGCTAACCCTGAACTTGGACAAATGCAGGCACAGGGATCAAAAGGAAAAGCTTCTGGACTCCAGAGGCAGAGAAAAGCACGAAACAGAGAAATGAAAGGGGAAATAATTTCCTCCACATTCCATCTCCGCGGTACCTACAACACTGCCCCAACGGTCAAACTAACTGCAACCTTTCAGCTGTTTGTGAGAACAGCATCACTTATTAATACGCGGCAATTCCGTGAGCAAACTTAGCAATGAGGCTTTTCCCAGCAACACAGAAATCGGAAAACATCAATTCCAGCACTTTTCCCTTCAATAGCCCAACGTGCCTGGACCACATCTTGAGCACAACTAACTTCCAGACACACACGGGGTCCATTTCTGAAATATGTATTATTAAAAATCGTTCTGATGCATTTTATATGCTGGAAAGCAAGAAGAGGGAGCAAGAAACCAGGGGAGCTAATTTTGGTTTTAGCCTGAAACCTTTTTCTACAGTTATGTTGTTTAATCACTTTTCAAATTCTGCCCTGGTCTCTCCCTTTAGAGCAAAAAGACTATGATGGACGGTGGTTTCTCCCCAGTCCCCTCTCCTAAGATGCCAAGGTGGCATAAAGAACTGCCCAGGTCCCACAGACAGATGGGACAGACCGACCGACCCACCCTGGCTCATTCTTGTGCTGGAGCCAGGTGCCACCTCCCGGTCCCAAAGGTGCTGGGGGGCTCCTCCCAGCACAACCACCCTCCGGATGCACCCTCGGAGCAGCACACGAGGAGCAGAAGTGGGACAAGGTATTACAGATGTTCCTCAGCACCCTGACCCACCACCTGATCACAGACACCTCTCAAAGCTGAGCAGCCTGGAGAAACACAGAGAGGGACCCATCCAGCTCAGTGCCAGCATCTCCAGAAGGAAGCCTGCTGGCAGCAGTCCCACACTACGCAGCCCCCAAGCAGATGCACGCCCCCCTAAAGAAGCTTTCCAGAAACGCATAAAACGGTACACGCAGCGAGAAAAAACCTTGGCCTGCAGGCTACGGTATTTTATCCTCGCCTCAAACAGAAACAACCCGAGTTCTTTCCTAACACTTGGTTGCTACAGACATACCCACACCAGTGGATGCAGTACCAGCCTGGCTCTCACGGTTCTCAGTTTGGACAATGTCAGGGGTTGGAAGGGACCTCGAACCATCATCTAGTGCAACCTCCCTGCCAGAGCAGGATCACTGTGCCCAGGAAGGAGCCATTAGAGATCCTGGGAACAGACCAAAGCCTGTGGAGCCACATGATTGCCATATCTGCTAACCTACCCACCCCCTTTTTATATCCTGGACACCAGCTCGCTTCAGGAAGGAAGCCAAGGTGGGATCTATTTCTATTTTCCCCACCCTAGAACCCATCTGTCGAGTTGTCAAATCTTTAAAGCCCTGTCGGACAGTAACTGTGCTTCGTGCCAGGCAGCCCTGCCCATCACAGATGTCATCAAATTCTATTTGCTGCTCTCGCTGAGATTCACCCGATTCACCTCTCCTTGGCCCCAGACAGCTGATTTGTCTGCCTGGACAGGTAGAAAACTGCCTAGATGAGAAGGAAAGCTGCCCAGCAGTGGTGCGAAACAGCCTGTGCACACGGGGGATGGGAAGAGGGATGTATGCACACTCTTAACGATCGTTTAAATCTGCTTATCTTCATCACCACTTGGGAGTTTTTCAAGACCAGGCGGGCAGCGTTTTAAAGCCGAGAATCTGGTTAACAGAGCTAACAGGATTTCAGAGATCACCAGAGATTCAGAAATTCCCTCAATGCTCATTATTAACAACCATTTCAAAGCACAAAAGTTTCCACACACAAACTGACGGGAAAAGAAAAAGAGATTCCCAGCAGAGACATACTAAAAATAATAAACGTGTCCTAGTTCTTCAAATTCTAATAAATATGCACCAAGAAAAAAAGCATCTTCTGACTCTATTTACAGAACTAGAGACGAGGACTTGATTCTGTACTTTGGCTCTGTTAGGTCCTAAGGCAAGTTGGCACACTTTTCCTTGTCACTTTGCATAACTGGGAAAATCATCTATTCAGGCTACTCAAGAGTGCAACTTCTCTTACCCAGAGAATTCAGCCTAGGAAATAACTCACACCACACGTTTCTCATCACCTAAAACACACGGGTGCTCACAACGCCCCGTTGGCTGGAATACTTCAATCAAAAACAACTCTGAGACAAAGCAAGGTTAAATCCAAATTGTGTAAGGGTGACACCCTTCAGTGACTGCTCTGCCAAGTCAAGCAAGAGAAAGAAGTATAGCCAGAAGAAGGAAAAAAAACCTCAAACCAAGCCTACTTACTTTATACAGCCAATGATGACCTGCGTCAAAGGATAGATCAATGGCTCCATGACCTCACTGGGATAGATTGTGCTGAGAACCCGACACCAGAAGTACAGGCAGTGGACATACTGCCAGTTATAAACAGACTGAAAGTTCTCCTGCAGAAAAGAGAAAAACGCAAACTTGAAAACGTGGCATCTGAGAGGAGCTCGCTCTGGTTTTACCACATTTTGCCCAGCATTCTCCAAGAGGACAACACGTCCTGTTTAGGGAGGAAGAGTTAACATTCCAGCTGTCGCTGTGACGCCAGTGGCTCACCCACCATCCAGCAAGTTCAGATGCTGCAGCGGCATCATTATGAATCAAAGGAAATACGGAGCAACTCACCAACTGCTTTTCTTCACAAGCAGGGCTCATTTGGGAAGGATGATTTAACGACCCAGCTCACAGATGGTGGGATGCAGCCAGGCATTAGGAAACCTTTAACTGTTCCATCTACCCAGAGTCCCTGGGATAGTCCCTCATCTCCCACAGGTAGGAGGGGCTGGAAAGCAGTGCTCCTGACACCCCAGTAACTTGCCTTCTGCTTTCTGCAGACCAGACGGCGGGGGGGAAAAGGGTTTGCAAACCCTTGCACTAAAACCAAGAGAAACTGTTTCCAAGAAAGTTTGGGCAAGCCCCCACTCTGTCAGGTGTTTAAGCAGTTCATAGTGGAAGCATAAAAGCCCAGAAGAGAGCAGGAGTCCCTTAAGGCCACTCTTCCCAAAATAATTGTGCAGGCCCATTGTATTCCCCAGAATTGCACCAAGAACTTGTGAGATTACGCTTAAGGTGCCTCAGCTCCAATTTGTGTTTGTTTCAGAGAGATTTCCAATGTCCAGGCCACCTCCTCTATTGTACAGAGAGAATAAGATGTCTTTAAGTCCTGAAACAGGGACAGAAGCCCTCAACTGCAGCCACTGGATCATACCTTGCAGTAGGGACTTGAGCCACAGCTGGCAACAGCATAGCCCTCCCAGCCCTCACCAGGTCACCGAAGCAGCTCTGTTCTCAGCTTCTCTTGCACAGAACAGATTTGCAATCTGCTCTTGTAATCACCTTCCACTGCTCAATTTAAATTAATTGGCTTATTGCTTGGATTTGTACATTTTGGCTGTGCTACTGTCATTTAGAGTTCCTACAACCCTTCCCAGCTGTGAAATCAAGTGGATTTAAGCTCTTGTCTGGGACAGGACTGAGGGTGTAAGAAGCCAGTGCAATCCAATTAGGGTATATGCAGCCCAGACTTCATTTATCCCCATGTCTGAACAGCCAGGAGATTTAAGTGGTCACCAATCCTGCAATGTTTGGGAGCAGCTGAACAATTAATCTATAGGGGTCTGTTTTGCTAAACATGAATAAAGCTGAGATTAGCAATCTGACTCAGATTTCTGAGGTCAGACTGGAGGTGGCTAAAATCAGGGCTGCTCCCAAAAGGTCTGAGCTGCTTTGTTCAATTAAGCCCTTTAAGCAGTATAGACTTCACTGGAAAGATGCATACACCAGGGTGGTTCCTAATCTTCTTTACCTTGAGGTTTTGCGACAGAAGCTGCAAACACCAGCTTCACAGTGTTGAAAAGGGTGCCCAAGGCAGAAGATGGAAAATGCATCACAAATTCTTGCAAGTTGGGGAGAGAAAAGTGATTGACCCTGTAGTTGTCTTTTCTCTCCTTCCCTCCTGAAATTCTTACAAAAGCAACTACGAGGTGATCTCTAAAGCTCCCAGCCTCTGGCAAAAAAAAACTCCTTGGCTCAGACAAGAGTACTGACACTTGACACACCCCCAAGAAGTGGCTACTGAAATCTTACCCTCTTCACACACATCCCACGCTGATGGGTACCTACCTTCTTCTTTACGGTCATTGCGCTGCGCAGGTGAATGGCAAGCTGACGGATATAGATGAAGGCATGCTGGTAAGAGGTCTGCGTGTCCAGGGCGTACATCTCCGTCAGCGTGCGCTGCATGAAGTTGATCATAGGCAGGACGTTGGGAGAGGTGAACCTGGAATTCTTCACAAATGCGATGTACATTTGCTGCGCAAGGAAGGAGGAGAAGACACAACCCCATGAAACAGAATAAAATCATTGTTTCATTAATATTCCTCACCCAGGTATGTCCAAACCAGGGGTGGAGTATTTCCTTTATAAGACAAGTCACTTCAAAGGAATATGTAAAAATAATAATCCAGTCTGATCCTTCTTCAGGAGAGATAGGAAAGAGTCTGTTTAGGAGCTTGGAGATGCTCCCATTGTTGCTTCTCTGCAAGGAGAGAGAACTGTGGGATGGTTTTTACCCACACATACTTACCGTTAGTTCCATTTCTTTCTGGTAACACTGGTATCTAAGCAGAATACCCTCGGGAACTTCAGCTACCAGCTGAAAGATCAGAGTAGTTCAGTAGCATCAAGCAGTGTGTCAGCGCTTGAGAAAAGCTCTCAAGAATGTGGAAGACGAGTGTTCATCCAGTAGACAGATGAGTACCAGAGGCCTTCCCAGCTAAGACCCTGTGTGTCTCCAGCAAGAATGGTAGTAGTAGGAAGCAGGATTTCACTCTGACCTAACACAGAATTTATTCCTGGTTTAATTTTATGGAGGCAGCCAGCATCATCTCCAGCACCTGCCCTACCTAGCAGGCTGCAGCTCGTGCTCTAATGTCTCTGCATGTAACATGAGAAAGAAAAGGTACAGCAAGTACCAGCCTTACCTTGAGCAAGGGACTGAGGTACACGTCTTTCTTGTGGCGGCAGATCTTGTTCAGCACAAGGAAGGCCAGTACTCTTACTGTTTCCTCACCTGTGCTCCACAAATGAATTGCTTGCTAGAACAGAAAGTAGAGAATACAAATGAGTGAAGGGACAAAGAGTTCCTTCTTGGCAACAGACAGGCCTGAGCTTCCCTCCTTCACACTAAAAAAAGCAAGCAAGGAGGAAGATGACACAAAGATGTCAGGCTGTACTGTCACAGAATGAGTCAACAGCACTGGCAGCCATTCTGTCCTCACACTCTAGCTGTGAGACCACCTGAAAGGCAAGGCTGACATTTCTACAGTCAATAAAGGAAACTGTTGAAATCTAGCATCTCCAAAAAACGCATGCACTTCCTTCCTCACCACCCACTAGAGAGCAACACCACACTAGAGTATGCATGTGGCTGAAACACCTTCCAGTCTAACATCTGTCTCTGGAAAGGCAACACCAGGGTTTGATTTCTGAATTTATCAATATTTTTCCCTCTGGGCAAACAGGTTGTAATTCCTGAGACACATATACATATATCCTTGTGGTAGCTCTGAATGAATTCCAGTTCCCTGGACATTCGCTGTATTAATTCAAACAAGAGCAGCAGCAGAGTTAGAAGCCACACAGGACCTATGTAAGGCAGCACTTCTGCCGAGACATATCCTTAGTTACTTTGGTACAGATGTGATGACAAGCACCCAAGGCATCATAAAAACACCTACACCAGCTGGAGAGGGATAGGTTAGTCCATCTCTGCAGCGATCTGCGCTACCAGGCAGCCCACCATCGACATATAAACTCATTAATCTGAATTTTACACATTTCCGCATTGCACGAAGCAACCGTGTACTGGTCTCTCCTCTCAAGTTCTTGAGAAGCAGATGAACAGACTTTGTTCTTCCCAAGCACGCCTGCATTTGCCTGTTCACCTGGACACAGTCAGCCCCGTCAGGAAACGTCCGGTAGGACCACAATTATGGCTGATGCCTCTGAAAACTGCACCGACGAATTCTTCATGAAATCAGAATGATTCCAGCTTCAGGGCTGAAAAGGCCTACCCAAAAATCCCTTCTGCAGCAGCAAGGAGACTGTCACACGTTCAGATGTGAGATGTACCAGCCTCCCATCACTGTGTACCAGTCACCTTCGTCATCAAAAAGGGTTCCCAGCCTCATTTAAACACTGTGTTGCAGTTTCTCATTTAAATGTCACCCTGTTGCCCTCTTCCGCGCCTCCTCTGTTGTTCTTAAGCGCTCAGCAGTTGTGACTAAGTTTCTGCAAAAATATTCCGCCCCCAGCTCCGGAGAGTGAAATACTACCACAGGCGTACAGCCTCGGCGCGCAGGCAGCAATTACTCCATCTGCCACAAGGAAGCAGACAGCTTCCCCACAACACCCCCGTGGTGCTTTGCACATAGGAGTAGCTACACACAGAGACATGTGCCCGCTCATCGCAGCCCGAGAGAGCTTCACGGCACCTCAGCAGTCTGTAAGAGGAGCAGGAGTCCCCTCCAGGACCACAAGAAAAGCAAGGGAAGTGGGTACAAGACTGAACTGTCACGGGATCCAGCCCAAATACCACGAGAGGCTCATCTGAAGGGGAAAAGAAGGTACCCCAGACCCAAATGACATGTCACAGCACGTCACCTTACCTTGAGGAGGGCACGGCACTGCTTTGGAAAGGACAAGTAGTAAGGCACTGTGGAAATGACATGCTGAAGAACTGCTGCACCAACTGAGGCTTCTGTTAAACAAGACAGGAGCTACGGAGGGAAAACAAAACACGATCTCATTTAGTGTGTAGTCCTAATCACCTCTTCCTTTACCATCGTTTTGTTTCCAAGTGATTCTGTGCTACCAAAGGAACAGAAAAGCAGCCTAGGAAGAAGCTCATATAAACACACAAAAGCTGTATCAGGAAAGGAGCAGACACATGGTGGGTTTAATAACTCCCCTGAAAGTACATCATGCTGGCAAACGTGAGCTCGGGCTACTGGACTCGGATGGCTAACGTCACCTGAGGTCATCACATAAAACCTTGTTTGCAAATACTGAAAAAGCTAAGTCTGTATATAGCTTAAGACATCTTACAGACAGCATGGCCTCTGTCTTCTGCCTACAAACGGTCACAGCACGATGATGACACCCTCAGTCTACACAAGGCTTGGAAACAGACCATCTGAGCTAGCTGAGAACTTACTGGATTTCTCTAGACTTCCTTTAATGGGAAGCTGCAATACCATTGGGTATCAAGAGGTTAACTCTAGTTCAAGGAGGTTAGACAAACTATTAACAAACAGTATCTTTGTATTTCCAGGTTGTTCAGCTGAAGCCAAACCTAGAGACATTTGCAGTTTCTAATTTGAAGACAACAGAGAACTCAAAGTTCCTTCAACTAGAGAGAGGTTCTGCCTGATGCTGTGCTCCCGCTCTTGCCTGCAATCCCAGCTGCTGGAAGCAGAGGCATTTTTTTCTACTTCTAACTTTCCTCCTCATTCTTCTTGCACTGCAAAGATTTTGGACTGAGCAGGTCTCCTTTGCAAAGTCCCTCACACACCAAAAGAAAGGAGAAGATATTGTTCAGGCACTGCTATGTCAGAAGAACACTGTAGTGAAGCCTGGGACTGAGGGCGCTCAGAAATAAGCACAGGACCAGGGATTACCTCACTGGGACTGCATTGCCAGCTTTTCCTCTCCCACTGCAATTTTCTGCTGCTGGCGAGAGGCATGATGACTTGAGAAAAAAAGCTGATCAAAATGCTCTTTCTGCTAAGTCATTCTGCCAGCTTACAGCTAAGACATCAGCACTTTCTGTTTCTTCCCTTGTATCCCTTTCCCTCGGCTTCTGAGGACTAAGTACTTCAGTGTTGTTGTTCTGTTTGTAATATTCCAAATATTTTTAAAAAAAAACAACCCTAAAATTAACTGGGGACAGGAATTTCCTTCCGAAATACTCCATGAATTGCCTCTGAAACACCAGATATCACCAACTTTCGATGGATAGGACTATCCCAGTGGAATAAAGCATAAGCTTACTTCTTAGTATTTACTATAAGAAGTAGCAATATATTTCCAAAAATTGCATTAAAGATGTCAAAGGCAGGAGCACAGCACGACAAAGCACTTCAGAGGCCACTAAACACTAACTTGTCACACAGAACTACCAGAACCTTAACCCAGCCCTTCTTTAAAGGCCACCTATTTTAATCCAACCATCCTATTGACCTCCAAATTGTTAATTAGAGCAAATACTTCTAAGACAAGACAGGGAACTGGATGGACACACAAATCTCAGATGCTAAAGGCTTCGAGACTCGGGGAGATTGCTTCTGCCCACTGCAGCCTCAGCCAGCAAGTCTAACTTATTCTCTCACTACAAAAGGAGGCAGAGAAACCAATATTCAAGGTTCCCAGTATTGATGACCAGAAAATCACCCTCAAACTGGAGTAACTGTGTTATCAAAGGGAAAAGCACCTGAGGCTACATTGTTACTTGCTTTGTTGGCTCTCCTTTTAGCAACGTTGTTCACAGATGCAAAAACCTCACCTGCCTCGTTCCAAAATACCCTGAACAAAACCCCAGTGATGCACAGACTGACCCCAGTAACAAACAGGCTGAAATTTCTTACTTGTATGGTACAGTTGAGGTACATTTTTATGTCCAGTCGCAGCTTGCTCCAAAGTGGGCTGGTGGAAGGGAGAACCAATCTGGAAGTAAGCAAGCACTGGGTTTAGCTTTAAAAAAAAACCCCAAACCCACAAATTAAATTAGATTTCTGCAGCATAAAGAACAGGTGACTTCCTCAATACTGCCAGTGATTAAAACCAATAGCTTGCAGAGCAAGAAGCAAGAGAAGTAACAATACTTGCAAGACATTTGCTCTTCTAAACTTCTGGCATCACACTCAAATTAGCCCACCCAGGGCATCCCAAAATTCAGATGTGGCCCATGTAAGTCAGCTGCCACCCTGTGCCAGCTTTGTGGCTGGGCTGCAGTTGTGAAACCCCTCAAGCAGCTTTCTCTCACCTGCAGTTCTCCAATCTCCTCAGACTTACTTTAGTTTGTTCTTTGGGGGTTTCGGATGAAGCAGCTTTTGCAGGTAGTGGAAGAGGTCCCGGATGCAGAAGGACACGAGGGCATTGAACACTGGTCAAAAAAAAAAAAGGTCAGTAAAGCATTTGTAAATGATTTTCCTTATATTCCTGGTTTCTCAGCCAATCCAAAAAGAGCTCCCCAAGGAGACGAAGCCAGCAACTCCCACAGCAGAACTACTGTGTTTCCACAAGCTTCTGGAAACCGTCAGTTTTGTCTTACCCTAAAATACTTTTATCCAAACAGCAACATTACCACTGACAGCTTTCTGGCGCAGGGGCCACCTCTTTGCTCTAGGAGTAAACTGCACCAAGCACAAAAGCAGCCTGACCCATGACTATGAGTCTGTTACCAATGTGAACTTGAGAGCACGACTGAACACTGAACTCGGGGGGTTACAGAAAGCTACTTGGTAAGACGAATTCCAATAGTCTTGTAGGATTAGTTCTAAGAGGGATCAGCAAGAAGCTTCAGCAGTTGTCCAAAAAACTGTGCGCTACAAACATATAAGAAGTACCTAGCTTCACTCTAAGAATTTCAGTGCACAAAGCACAACACTTTCCTCAGCAGCCTGCAAGCCCAGCTGCTCCCAGCACGCGCACCGAGAGGAAGGCTTACGCGCTGGGACACCAGAAGAGACACCAGTGCACAGACTCACCAGCAGGAAGATAAGCTACTTAAGTGAAATGAAGCCTATGAAAGGGTAAGTTAACTCCTGCCAGTACTTATCCCCACTCCCCTCCAACCTCCCCCACCAAATGAGTTCCCTCCTCTCACACTACTACAGTGGCCAACTCACCTGCAGCATCGGTGACTTGAAACTTGCTGGGATCAGCCTCACTATCATCTCCTTTGGTGGTTGCTACCGATGCTTTAAAGGCTTGAGCGATTTCATGGAAAAGTTTTGGTGTTAGCCCTCTCTGGGGAAAGAAGAAAAAAGCATGGCTAGGGAGAAAAGGCAAGAAATACTCTGAAACTCTCAAGTGCTTCACTGGGACAGGAGCACCGGAAATTCATTTTAAGTTTGACTGCAAAAATAGCTCCATCCTGTAATATGAAGTAAAAATGTCAAGACAGCATTAGCAAATGCTAGAGGCCTTCACCTGCCCTAAAATGGGTTTTGAGGGCTTTTAATTGGATGAGGGTTGAGAAACAATCAGTTGCAAGAAACTATCCAATCTGAGCTTTCCCTCCCCCTCTTAGTCAGACACAGCAAAGTATTCCATCATCACTCAAAACGTGACTAAAAAGGTTCTTGGAGCTGCCAGAGGCACAATGCCTAGCAAGAGGGTGAAAAATCAAAAGGTAACCATTCTGACCTCTTCTGAGCCACACAAGTTTCGCTAGCTTCTCCCCGAGATGGAGTGCAAGTACTCTAAATCTTGCAGCCCAAGAAAAACTGCAAAGACAAATCATTCTGAAGGAACAAGAGCTCTAGGAGTACGACCTACATCTTCTCTGTAGATTTTTGTGAAAAACAAACATAAGTTGGTCCCACACATGGAAGAGCACTTAGAAGAGAACACTCAAGTGACTGGTATTCCAACTCCCTGCTCACCTCTGCACCTTTTTTCCATTCTTCAACCATTTTCAAGCTCACAGAGATGAAAGAAGTTTTCTTCCGTTTGACTGTTTCGTGTTCTTCTTCCTCATCGTCATCACTTGCTTCCTAGAGAAGTTGGTACCAAGATTGAGAAAAGGCTTTTATGTTTCTTTTGCCGAGTAGCTACTGAGTAGGAAGGCAGGCAGCAGCAAATTTTATTACTAGCATTAGCAGCACTCTGTGTAACGCAGTACTGAAATCAGAGGTATTACAAATTCCCGAAAAAGCTACTGCAGCTTCACTACATAAATACAATGTGCAACAACACAAAACATCAAGGAGAGAGCGTATCACCTGAGGCAAAACAAACTCTCATTGGGAAAGGTGACACAAACCCAAAGCCACAGAGAAAATACACTCTAAGGCTCTGCCTTCTCGATTGTTAACAAGCTCCCCCGTGCTCGGTTCAAATCCACAGCTGGCTTCAGCATCACAAGCCTGCACACCTGCAGATGATCTCCTCCCCAACCATCTGCCCCACATGCCCAAATACGCTTCGGCCTTGCAGTGAAACTCAAATACTTAACGTGTAAGTAATTGGAATCATTGATCCCAGCGTTCCAAAACAGGACCTAGTACCTCCAGTGTATCAGGCGGCACGTGCAACTGCTCCTCCTCCTCGTCAGAACTGTCTGAAGCATCAAAATTCAGCAAGTCGCGATCGTTTTCCTCCAAAAACTTATAAAATTCAGGGTCTTTGTCTTTCAGTCGGGAGAGCTGGTCTTTATGTTCCGATGCCCTTCCCTTCTTCCTGGTAGATAAGGATTAGCATGCATTTATTTCACTACTCAAACTTCTGCTGATGCTGTAAGAAAAACAAGCAACTTCTGGGCACTAAAGCACACCCGGGGCTAATTAACAGTGATGGATTTATCAGGGCTGTGGCCACAGCTCCCACTTAACACCTGCTCTAGAGCACCTGTGAAAGGTTATTTGCATTCAGCACTCAGAAGCCTTGAGAGCAAACTACCAGGTGACATCGAGATACTGACCAAAGTAGGTGGAGAAAAAAAAATCTGTTGTTCAATTTCTTGGAATTACTCTCGCAAGGTTTCTGTAAAGAACACTTCTTTTCTGTAAAGAACACTTTCAGAATACTGAAAGCTATACTGGCAGAGAAACCTGACAGCGAAAGCTTGGTAAAATCTTACCTGATACTAAAGAATTGGTTTGGCTTTTAATATCGACTAGCAGTGCCTATGAACTACCTCATCACTTGTTTATCTGCAGATACTCCTCATGTCTTTCAGCAAGAACAAACACACACAAAAGGAGCAGAAACTAAACAAGCTTCGTCCGTAAAAGATCCAAAGCACCCACAATCCTTTACCAGTTACTGAGCGGGTACAGCTGCGACAGATAACTGACTGCAGAGCGCCCCACAACCGCTCTGCGCCTTTCAACGCTGCCCCTTCAGCCCCCCCCAGCCCGGCCCAGCCCAGGAGCAGCTCGTTCCGCGACGGACGCCCCGCGGGGTTTACCTGGCAGCCGGTGGGGCCTGGGCCTGGCCCTGCCGCCGCGCCTTCCCGCTCGGCCGCCGCTCCGCCGCAGCCCTCTGAGCGGGCCTGGCCCCCTCCTCCTCCTCTTCCCAGCCGCCGTCAGGCTCCGACTCGGACCCGGCGGCGAGGAACTCGTCCAGGCTCAGCTCCGCCAGGCTCCTGGGGGACGGCGAGAAGAGGGAAGCTCAGCGGGGAACCGGGCCCGCCCGCTCACGGGGGCCAAGCGGCTGACGGGCCGCTGCGAGGGGCCTCCCCGGGGCCCCAACCGAGCGTGTCCCCCTCCCGCAGCCTCCCTTCCCACCCTCCTCCTCCCGGCCCTGCCCCGCCGCCCCTCACCTCCTCCCGCCGCTGCCCGCCATGCTGCCTCCTCGCGCTAACGCGGCCGCCGCTTCCGCTCCCGGCGTGCCGCGCGGCTCCGGGGGGGGGGCGGGACCACTCCGTTCGGCCACGCCCCTCCCTGCCCGTGGCCACGCCCCCTCCCCTCCCGCCACCGCCCCCCCCCCCCTCCCCGGGTACCAGCGGTGCCGATGCCACGCGTGTCCCCGCACCACCCCCCCCAGCAGGACGGGCCCCCCGAGCCCAGTAAGTGAGCGGCGGGGCGGGGTGAGCCCCCCCTCCCGCTCCCCCGCATCCCGGTGACACGTGTGCGGAGGGATTTAACCGGCGCGGGGAGCGGGGGGGACCGGACACTCAGCGCAGCGGCGAGAGCCGCGGGCAGCTCCCGCACGGCTCCGCGGCCGGGGTTATTCCGGGTGAGGGAGGAAGAAGCCGCAGCTTCGGGGCCGGCCCCGGTCCCGCCGTCTTCCGAGGAGGAGCCGCCGCGCACCTGCCCGCCCCCCGCCACCCCCCGGGTCCGCCCCGTCTCCCCCCCCGCCGCGGGGCCGGTGCGGGAATAGCGGTGCCCCGCAGCATCCCGCGGGCCGGGCCGGGGCCGTCTCCGAGCCGGAGCTGTAAGTACCGCCGGGGCACGGCCCTGCCGCCCCTTCCCGCTCCCCGCGGCCGGGCCGGGCACTCGGACCCGGGAGGAGGGCGAACCGGAGGGGTTACCTCGGGGGGGTGTGGGGGGGGTCGGCGGTGGGAGGACCCCGCGGAGGAGCTTCTCCATCACTCCCCGCCGCTGCTCCTGCGCGTCCCTTCCTGGGAGAGCAAGTTTTGCCGTCGGGGCACGGCGCGGCACGTCGGGAGCAGCGCCCGGTGCCGTTACCGACCGGCTGGCTCCCCGTTACCGACCGGCTGGCTGCCCGTTACCGACCGGCTGGCTCCCCGGCAGCTACCGCGGCAGCGCCCCGGAGCCGAGGCCGGCTGCGTTAATCTGCTGAGCGCCGTTCTCCTTCGCCGTCCTCTGCCAAGTCGTGGAGCGATCCCTTTGGTAAAGGGAAAAGCTGCAGCTTTAGAGCCCGGGCGAGATGCTGGGGCCCAGGGAGCGGCTGCGGAGAGGTTCTGGCAGTTGCGGGTTTGCTTCCCCTCCCTGGAAGCTCGCCGGCTCCTTGGGATCGTTGGCCAGCGGGGAGCTGAAGGGCACAGGGAGCAACCTCACCTCAGGTTTTCTGGTAACTTGGGGTTGGGGGGGAAAGTGGGAGGCAGCTTTTTTTTTTTTTCTGGCTTCTGCAGTGCCCGTTGGGGCCGAGGGCTCTCCTTGAGCTACAGCATCTCTGGCCGTGGAGGTGGTCCTAGGGAGCAGCAGGCCAGGGCAGGCAGCTGGTTTGGAGCTGCTGGCGGAGCAAATCCTTCCCTCGCCGAGGAGCACTGACCCTGGGACCTCGGCTTCTCTACGGCAAGGAAGAAACGCGTCGGTCGGGTGGCTGCCCCTGCTCTCTGTGCATCAGCACCCGACCACTGACTGACCAGGCTTTTGTGCCAAGCTAGAAAACTGCAGAAACGGTGGCCTTGCTTTTATGGGCCCTCTTTGTAAAGGAAGCCTGCTGTCTCTTCAAGAGCTGCTGTCCGATGAGCGCTGCCCTGGGGTGCTCTCCGTTGCTGGAGAGCACAAGGAGGGAGGTTCATTCTGGAGTGATTCAGCAACATGTGGATATTTGGGTGCTCAGGGATGCTCTGGGCTGATGCAGGTAACTTGTTGCCCCCAGGACAGGGCACAGCAGAAGTGAGCCTCAGAGAGCTGCTGCCCCTTTTCGGTGTGGACAATCCACAGGCATGAGCTGTATTTGAGGATGGGAGGAGGAATGGGGCCTTCACAACAAATTTGGGATGTCTGTGTGCTAGCATTTTGCACCATGAGGTGCTGGTTTGTTACAAGTTCGCTCTTTTATGGCTCACTAACACTTCAATGTACAATAGCCTTTTGGTTCTACAGCCATGCAAACATCTCTGTGGAATCTCTCCCCTCTGCACCGCAGGTTTCTCTCCTGACCCAGGAGCATCTGCTGGAAATGTGTTATTCAGCATGGCAGTGAGTAAGACTCTTAGGGATCTTCGGTGTACAGATCTGAGTTTCCTTCCTGAGAACTGACTGGTTCATGAATCACAGCAAATAATATCTAATTCAGAGCGGACCAGGAGCTGGCAGGCATAATAGTCACCCACCATCTTGGCTTGGCAGTCTAGGATCCAAATGGAGTCGCTCCTTGGGTAGCTAGGATGGTCCCTGATACCTTCTGTCAGCTAAGGTCAGCTTGGTGAGGGTGGTAAGCGAACCTCTTTGCTCTGCCAGCCCATCTGGTGGCCATCTGCCCTTGCTCTCATTGGCATCAACCTGGGTCTCTGTTGGTGGAGTGACATGTGAGAATCAAGGCAGACATGCTCTGAAGACTGGACATCTTCTGGGGGGACTGCTCTGGATTCCAGTCTTGCTTTGCCACATTTCAGGCTCAGTGGTTTGGAAAATCAAACAGCCACACTGAAGTCTCAAGTGCTGGAGCCTTGCCTCCAAACCCTAAGGCAGCTTCACCCTTTCCTCCTGGCCTGCTAGAACTGGCTGCAAACCATGCTGCCTGCCCTAAAGGATGTGACTCCTTAGGGACAGGAATTTGAGCTCTTTCAGCTGAAATTCCCCGGGGCCTGGGACCACTGGCTTTGGCAGGGCCCCAGAGTACCAGCAAACTCAAGGCCATTATGTCATATGCTCCTCACAGCTCTGTTTTCATGTATGTGGCCAGTGCAAGATGTGAGGGAATTCTCTTAATTGTTTTCTGGCTTGAAAACAGGCTCCCACTGCTCCACAGCACGAAGCGTTGAGCTTGTTCAGCAGAGACAAACGCAGATCTGCTTACGCGGTCCGGTACATCTACATCGCCAACCCACGCTATGGCTGAGGCTGGGAGGAGGCTTTGTAAGCTGTCCCTTGACATGGCGTGGGCCATGCAGCCTCTGCAAAAGCGATGAGGCCAGCGTGCAGCTGGTGACCTCCTGGCTCGGAGAGTCACTGGGGAGCAGCTCTTCACATCGGGCATCGGCAGCAGCATCGTTCCTCGGCTTACCCGCCTGTAAAAGATCTGCAGCCAGCAGACCCGAGTGCTTTTTCCTGCTTTCCTGGCCTGCTGCTGGAGCCACTGAGCCACGCTGCCTCATGTCACAGAGTCAGCTTTCTCTGTCAAAGCCAAGTGGAAGCTCAGGCTGAGTCTCACCAGATCCATCTGACATCAGGGTGTTGCTGAGCAGTAACGACCCGTTATGAACTGGCTGTTGCCACCGACTCGAGATGCTGTCACCTTGCACAGCAGACAGGTAAAGGGCACAATCCCTCTTTGAACAGCTGCTGGCCGAGGATGTGGCAGGGAGGGAGCTCCTGGGCAAATCTAGGAGCCAGGAATGTTGAGATGCTCTGATATGGGTTGTCTCCAGTGACCCGTGCCATAAAATAGTGCTGGGTGTGACAATAGCTCCTCTCCTGTGTCTGCTGGGGGACACTGGGAAGGGGGAATTAGGACGTGACCCACATTTCCACTCCTTGGCAGAGGCAAAGGGCTCCTTTCGCTTAGATTTTGGTGTGTTTTGTGCTGGACTGTAGGAACTGCTGTCTAATCCCAGTGCAGCTGGAGACCTACACATTTTGCTGAGCGTCTCAAGGCATGAATTTGTTTCCATTTCTCCTTTCCCCCTAACCTGGGAGTTCAGCAGACCCAAACCTATTTGGGTCCTGACCCTTACAGCTAATTATTCAAAGTGACCCAAATGTGAGCACAGATGCCTCTAAGTCCCTCAACCACAGAATCCCGCTTGGAGCTGCCGTAATCCCCTGCGTGTGAAACGCTGAAGGTGAAACCTGAATTTGAAGATGTCTGCAGGAAGAGTGCATGAGAGAAGGAGAGGATTGTATACCCCCACAGGCACTACCCTGGTGGGATACCCTTTATTTCTTTCAGTTGTGGGGATGTCCCAATGCAGACACCGAGGCTCTGCCTTGCGCTCCCTTCCTCTCTCAGCTAAAGCACTTCTGAGCATGAGCTGCGGTGACTCAGAGCAACTTTGAGCTGAGTTTCCAAACAAAACTCCCCAGGAGTAATGAGGAGAGAGGGTTTAATTAGAAAAGACCTCCAGCCTTCTGTGTGCACCAGAACCGATTGATTACAACCCACTGAGTTGCTGAAAGACACTGACTAGGTCAATGTGCTGAATGTCCTTCTTGCCTGAAGCCAGCACTGTCTCTGTGCTGTGGAGCTGGCAACTGTGTGCAGTTCTTCCCCGTCCTCCCCACCCCCTTGCCGAGGCTCCACATCCTCCCTGGCAGCTTGTCACTTCTCTGCAGATGTCTAGACAGGAGGTTTCAGCGCGTGTCAGTTATGCCTAATTCAAAAAAAAAAAAAAAAAGAAAGGAAAAAAGAAAACCAAGCCCTACTGAGAGCCGGGGACTCTCAGTCCTGCAGACTCAGCGCTGTCTGCGATGCCCTGCGCTGCCTTGAGGCGAGCTCAAAGCAGATGAATTCCACCTTTGGGCAGGAGCAGCCTGTGCCTTGGCCTCCCATCCATGCCGGGGGGGCTTGGGGAATAGAAGGCAGACGTGTGGTCTAGGGCAGTGCTGGCAGCGGGAGCAGAAGAGAGAGAAGTGCTTGGGGCTGAGGTGTGTGCTCCTAACCCTCCCTGCAGCACATCCTTGCTGGGATGGTCGTGTCCCCCACCGTGTCTGCCAGGAGCTGGTGGAGGGGTTCAAGGTGTCCGAGTCCTCAGTCTGGCTGTCTGAAACCAACAGCTTCCTAATATTGCTGTCCCTCGTGCCACCTCTGAAGGCAGAGCTGGTGCCAGGAATGACAGCTCCCTTTGCCACGTTAAATCCCATCTCCATCAGTCTTTGCAGTCCTGACCTCTGTACAGGTGCAGCTGTAAATCAACCACCAGAGTCGTGATGGCTGGACCATCGGAGCATCTAGTTCACTTCCAGGCCCTCTGAAAGAAGCAAGAATTTGGGGTAAGTTTGAGGTGTAAGGGCAGGTAGCGTATATCTACTGTAGCTTGTGAAAACAGCCCTGGCGCCTTAGAGATGCCTACTGCAAGAGGATTAGTGATGCAAAAATACTGCTAGTTGTCTGGCAGTTCAGAGCTGCTTCTTAGACGTGGGCTTCCAAGCTGTGGACAGAATTCAACAAAAGGGACAGCTCAGCCAATTAACGGGGCTTCCGCAAAGCAATAAGGGAGGGGGAGATTTGCAGGCCTGCCGTGTGCTCGGCTGCGTCTCTGGGTGCTGGTACGAGCTGAATTAGTGGTCTTACTTTGCAACAGCACAAGAGCAGCTATTGTTACTGCCGGCTCAGCTGTTTGTGTCCCTTGACTGTTGGAGGGAAGGAAGACTCTGCAGGAACACAGGAGCACATCTTCTTCCCAGCCCTGCTCCCGGGAGGAAAGAAGCTACTGGTGCTTGCGTGCACCCCCCCCAGAGCTGGGCAGGGACCTGCCTGTGCCCCCTTATGCTGCTTTACTGTGTATTATGCGACAGGGGAACGCTGAATCGCAGCAGGTTGCTTACTGGCAAATGGTCTGTGCCTCCTCTCAGAGGGGTTAAAAATAAGAATTCTGGTTTCTGGCGTAGGGGAGATGGAGATGCACCTGGAAGCAGCGATTCCTGCCTGTGACTCCACTGTCTGGCTCCTTCTTCTCTGGGGGTCCATGCTGTGGGTCTGCCCTAGGACGAGTTTTGCTATTCTGTTGTAGAGAGCACTGCTTTGGCTCCACCGGAATGGAGATCTGAAGCTGCTGGGCACAACCGAGTGGTGCTGCCAGCATCCCCTTCCTGCCTGGGGACAGAGCCAGAGGAGATCTGCAGGCAAAAGAAAAAAGGGCTTTGTGCCTGGGAGATGGGCTCCCAGCGCCAAGGAAGGGGGGGGAACCACTCCCCTGAAGGGGAAACTGGCAACGTGGTGCCACCTTCTTGTGCTGCCCTCTGCTCCGTCAGTGTCGTGACATGCTGGGATAGGAGTGAAGACTGGGGAGGAATTAACATCTTATCCTAAAGGTCTCATGGCAGCACTTCTGTGGGAGATGCAGCGCTGCTCACGAAACAGGGCTTTGTAGCTGATTTACCAGAAAAGAAGTACTGGGATATCAACGTAGGGCTAGGGCACGTGTGGAAGTGATGGATGTAAGCATGCTGTGCCTTGGAGTAGAGGTTGTCACCATATCTGCAGCAAAGACTTGTCCCCAACACCTGACCAGCTGTACAGGATGTGTCTTTGCAGTCTCCCAGCGAGCCTGAGGGACACAAAATCTCCATCCAGGCTGTCAACAAAAAGCCATTCTCCGGGGCCTTCCTGGGGAAAGGGCAGGCTCTGAACTTCTCCCCAGAGGATACTCTGTTCCCTGTTTATTGCTCGGCGTGCTTCTTTTCACTCTCGGCAAAATATGGTTTTTTGTGCAAAGAGAACAGACCTCCCTTTGGGCAGGGATCATTTGCATTAATTAACAGAGCTGTTATGCATGGCCACGCTCTGTCGCAGAGGAACCAAACAAACGCCTTCTTTTTTTTTTTTTTGTCATAACCTAAGAGTTATTACAAGTCAGACACCGCATCCATTATAGCCGATGCGTAGCACGTGCGTTCCTGCTGCTGCATGCTCCACAAAAGTGGGCTTGTATTTACTTCCCCTCGCTGGACCTCTGCACACAGCTTCTCTGTCTCGTGTGGTCCAGGCACTGTTCCCCATTAATTATATCTTAGTGGTGCTCATAGACCTTCATTTCCTGGGAAAGAAGTTTCACAAGGAAATAAGGAATATTCAGTGCTGCCAGTGAGGCTGAGAGGCAGGGAGCAGCACAAGCAGCAGTGGGGTGTCCTTTCCCTTTCCCCCCACTGATTATATTCTCACCTGTTAAAGCAAAAGAGCTCTGATGGGAACAAGTTATTGCGGAGCAGAGGGAACGTGGGGAAGTGGGACTGGAGGGGCTGTTTCAGCTTTTCAGAGCTCTGCGAGGTCCATACCAGCCCTCGCTGGTCACAGTCAGGGGGTCGTGGGTGGAGGGGGTGTTAGCAGTAGCTGGTCTCTACCTCTTGGCCATGGGAATCATTGCAAGGAAAGATAATGTCACCCTTGTCACTCCGCATTTGTGCTTGCCCAGAGTTGTGCAATGACTCAGTGGCAGGGCTGGGAAGAGAGCCCAGCGCTTCCGACCCTCTCTGGAAACGCATTCGATCGCTGTGATGCCAACGCATTGGCTACAGCAACCTCCAGTCTGTTGTGCCCTCTCTGTCTCTCCCCTGACCACCAGAGCTGAGCTGTGTGCTCCCCAGGCAGCAAACCTCTCCTCACAAGTCCCCGAGAACATGGGGAGAAGCAGTCCCATCTCTTTTCCTGCTCTTCTATGCTGTCCTGCATTGTCCCCTCGGGGTCCTCCCACTCCTGCAGACCCAGGAGCTCGTATCCCTTGCACGCAGGAGGGGTGAGGCGAGTGCTCTCAATTAGAGCTGGGGCATGACTTAAATACTGATGGGGAGAAGTATGCTCAGCAGTGTATTAAAAAGATAAACCAGCTCAAGCAGATCAGGAAAACCCTCAGGCTTGCAGCTACGGAGAAAAATAAAGGCGAGGAGGCACCGTCTGCTCTCTGTCACTAAACCAGGTCTGGGAAAGCAGCTCTTGAGCCTGGGTAGAGATGCTAATAATTGTATTATCTCATCTCATCTCATCCAGATGTGTCCACGCATGTGAATTAACACAGCGAGGGTGTCCTAGGGATGCTGCAGCTTTCTGAAAAGCTCAGCTGAGGGGTGTGGGAGGAGAAGGCCGGTTAACTCGTGGGCTCTTCTTTCCTGTCAAGGGCACGATGGCATCCTGCTGTCATTACTGGAAAGCATCAACAGGCACAAGTTGCCTCTGTGGTGTGCCCGTGAGTCTTCCCCGCTGACACCGAGATGAGGAATTTCGTATCACACAGGATGATGCAAATAGAAGAGGGCATTGCAGGCTTCTCTCCTGCTCAGGAAAGATGTTTATTCATCTTTTTTTCCTCCCCCAGATTCTAGTACACGGTACAATTGCTATTTAAAAAAACGAATAGATGGCTGCATTCGTGGCTGAGGAGGCACAGCGTGGTGGGTTTCTATTTTTAGGCTCAGCACGGCTGGCGATGTGTAGGTGTCGTGAGGAGCACAGAGGCTGAGGGGATTCTCTCGCCGCAGGGATGCGGGGGCAGGCGCACGAGTGCAGCGCACAGGCTTTTTTCTCTTCAAGCTGCCTTTTTCTCTTGCTCCCTCCCCCTTCTTCCTCCTGCTGCTCAGTCATTCTCTCTCCACTCCCCCACCTTTCCTTCGGGCAGGAGAAACAGCCAAACGCCTTTCGAACCACCACGAGCAGCCTAGATGCAAACAGCGTGGAAAGAGAAAACATCTTTGCACAAATAAGTGCCCCTGTTCCTTGGTTTGACAATTTCCATTTTCTGTAAGCTGGTCAGGTTTATACCCCTGCTGTCGCAGGTTGCATGGAAGGACTGTCCCACTCCGGGCTCGGTGGTGTGGCCCATAATATCACTCTTGCCTTTTAGGATATGGGATTCCCTGGTTATTTTTTGTTTTGGCTAATCAGGGTTATCACGTTCGCTGTCTCTAGTGGTTTATTTAAGCTGCAGTTGATCGATGCAGGACTGGCGTGCCCTGGTGAGACTTCTAAGATCAATGCTTCTGCTGATGTTGCGAGGAAATGCACCTCGTTAGGTGGATTTGGAGACGGTGCAACTTCAGGGTTAACCAGTGTGAGCACATCTGTCGTAGAGCAGTACCCTCCTGAAGGCAGGTGGGGAGGGTATCGATCCAAAGATGAACACAGCTGGGAAGCAATGGCTGTCACAGAACAGAGACAAGTTTCAGCAGCACTTTGTATTATTTGTGTTCCTCCAGGGACTGTCACCTCCGTGTCGCTGGTTTATGAGCAGGATGATGTTTGTGGGGCTAGAGCTATTCCTGCTTGGGTAATGCTTTGGTTTTCCCTCGTGTCAGTGCCGGTGAGAAGGGAAATCCCACCATCCGCCTGCAGCCATGGAAGGGGGTGTGCAACTCCTCAACCGTGACGGCCACAGCATCTCCCACAACTCCAAGCGGCACTACCACGACGCCTTCGTGTGCATGAACCGCATGCGCCAGCGTGGGCTGCTCTGCGACATCGTGCTCCACGTGGGCACCAAGGAGATCAAGGCCCACAAGGTGGTGCTGGCGTCGTGCAGCCCGTACTTCCACGCCATGTTCACAAGCAAGTAGTGTCCTCTCTTCCTCATGGCCAGGGTCTCCCTGCTCTTCAAACCCCCTCCTCTCTGCAAACCTCTTCCCTTACCGACCTGCTCCGTACTTTCGCTGTCCTACCCTATGCAAACACGGTGCCTGTGCATCATCTCTGTGAGCAAAGGCAGTATTATTCCTCCTTTGACTCCCTTCCATGAAGCCCTTTACCTGCAGAGGTATCTTGATGCCCATCCTGCAGACATGGACCCCGTTCCCTAGAGTTTACTGCTCCTCTTCCTCGCTGAGAGGTGGAAAGGAGATTTTCCTGGGTTATAGAGGTGGATGCGGCTTGTTCCATGCGTGGTCAAGTCTTCCCACAGGGAAACAATCCTGCCGTGGGACTTTGTTCATGTCTAGTGTCTGTGTTGCCCCAGATGAGATGAGCGAGAGCCGCCAGACCCACGTGACGCTGCACGACATCGACCCCGCGGCCCTGGAGCAGCTGGTGCAATACGCTTACACGGCTGAGATCGTGGTGGGCGAGGGAAATGTGCAGGTAGGAGCTTCTCCCCCCCAGTCTCTCTTCGCCACAAAGCTGTTCTGTACGAGACTTGCTTCTTGGGGACTCTTCTCTCCTTCTGCTCTTGCTCTGTGGTGGGTCAGGGAGCTCGTCTGCTCCTGCGACTGCTGCGGCTGGGAACGGCTCCTCAAAGCGCTACGCGAGGGCCGGGTCTAGTCCTGAGCATCTGCCATTCTCCTGCCCTTTCCTGGTCCTGTGGGGAGTTACAGGTGCCACTCCCAGCTGTCCTTTAGCTTGGTCCTGTTGGAAACAAAGAATACCTTGTCCTTTATGCACCCGTGTGCTTGAAAGCTCTCAGCAAGCCTGTTCCATTACTGACTTGCAGTGAGACAAGGGTGAAAATGGTTTTCTTGCCCTGGAAACTCTCTTTTCCCCCCCATTCTTTTCCACTGCCAGACTCTTCTCCCTGCTGCCAGCCTGCTTCAGCTCAATGGTGTGCGGGATGCTTGCTGCAAGTTCCTGCTCAGCCAGCTCGACCCATCTAACTGCCTGGGGATCCGGGGTTTTGCTGACACGCACTCCTGCAGCGACCTCCTCAAGTCTGCGCACAAGTACGTCCTCCAACACTTCGTGGAGGTGTCCAAGACAGAGGAGTTCATGCTGCTGCCTCTTAAACAGGTGAGGGATCCTGATGGGAGTGTGGAGGTGTGGGTATGGCGAGGCTTTTCCTGAAAGGCACAGTCTGTGTGTCGAAAGCCCAAAGAACCTGTGCTGAGGGGACAGGGTTTGGCTGGGGAAGGTACCCAGATTCTGTTCTTTGGCCCTCTCTCTTCCATGGAGAGACAATATGTGGGAAGAGTGCTGTCAGCAAGCTTAATCCCGTGTGAAATTTGGATGAGAGGGCAACCCAGAGGGTAATTGCTGTTGCTGGTGCTTGCCGTGTGAGCTCTGAACACACTGCCCTCTCTCTGGGGACACAGCCCAAGGAATAAGTCCTGGCTGCCTAGGCCATGTAGCTGCGATGGTTAATTCAGAGCTCAACTAGTGTTTCTTGCTGCTCTTCGTGGGGTGCCAGTATGGCCCCTGGCTCATCATTGCAGAGTGCTGTGCTGTGCCCAGCCAGCACGGGCATTCTCAGTCCTTGCTCTTCATCACCCAACCCTGTATGATCCCTCACCAGGGTACAGACACCTCCTTCATCCGTTCTCGAGGCAGTGGGGTGTGTGGTGGCAAGGGGAGGGGACATGTCTCCACCTGCTCCAGCTCCATGGTCCTTGGCAGGTGAAGTGAGTGTGCTGGGAACAGCCAGGGCACCTGGCTCTATCCCATGAAATATTGAAGGGACACGTGCACGCGGAGTCGTCTGCGTGATCTCGCTGATGCTGATTGGAAGTGTCAGGCGTTGCAGCAGCTTCAGACGCAGAAGGGGGGGACTGAGCCAAGGAGGATGACTGAGGGCAGAACTGTCTCTACACCAGTGCTGCAATAAAAGGAGAGGCACAGCGGCATCTGCCTGGTTGGAGGGACCCGGTTGCTCTTCGGATTGAGCTGCATGAGAGAGAGATTGGCTGTACACCCCTCGACCACCATCCACAGGAGGGAGGGGCTCTGCTGGGCCAGTTGCTTGGGGGTGTGAATGTGTCCTTTGCTCCCAAACCATATTGACTGAAACTTGCTCTGCAGGTGCTGGACCTTATTTCTAGTGACAGCCTCAATGTGCCATCAGAGGAGGAGGTGTACCGGGCTGTGCTCAGCTGGGTTAAACATGATGTGGACAGCAGAAGACAGCATGTCCCCAGGGTGAGTCTGTCGGGCAAGGTGGCCTCTGAGTGCCTGGTCTGGCTGGATACTCAGCTGAAGAGAGCTGCAGCGTGGCCAGAAGAGGGCAGGGGCAGCAGGTCCTTGCCATGCAACTTCCAGTCCAGGCATAGATCAGGGTGTTGCTGAGAAAGTTCAGACTCCCACAGTGAAGTCCAAACTACTGACAAATCCGAAGAGGATGAACTGTCTGGCCCCTGGCAGCTTGGACACACAGAGTTCTGGGTAGGATCTGGGCGACAAGAGAGGTCAGCCCTGCCTGCAGCCTTCCTGAGCTTTTATGTGCATCCTCCCAACCTAAAGCTCAGGAAAATTTGAGCGGGGATTTCTTTTAGCTCATGCTTTTGTGTCTTGGCCTCTGCACCTTGGAGCATGGGTCTGCGAGCATCCTGCCCGCCAAAGATATGACTGGAGAAGACATGGTTAAGCCTTTTTCCTATGGGGCTGCCAGTGCTTGGCACAGCGTGGGCACCCTCTCGGGGATGCAACCTCACACTGCAGCAGAGGCTGTCGGTGCCTCCGGCAGCCCCAGCTTTAGCTTCTTCTCATCTCCTCGCTCTCATGCTTCCAGGCAGGCAGTGGGTGGGAGGAAACATCCTCTGAAAGCTGGGACAGAGAGGAGGCAAGATGAGGTAGACGCTGAGGGTTTCCCCTGGGTTTCCACCTACCCCAGGGCATGACCCTAGAGAAGCTCTGTCTCCACCTTTGTTGGCTGTGGGTGCTCAAGCATCCCTCCCGTGGGCAATACAGATGAGATGGGGTGTGCTGGGCGAGGGGAGCGGTGTCTGCAGCCCCGCGGTGGGGATTGCTCCTTGTAGGATGAGTGCTGGAGGAGGATGTGGGCACGGGGAGAGGGCAGGGTGCGGATCTGGGATGGTTGTGGGATGTGTCACAGCCAGGCTGAAGGCTCCTGGTTCTGCAGAGACAGCAGTGCTTTGGCTGCCTGTTTGGCAGGTCGACATCCCCAGGTGGGGAGTCAGCCTTGCCAGGGCCCTGGGGGTTTGTAGGGGAGCTGTGGGGGCAGCACTGGGACGAATCCCTTCCCAACCCTGCCAACAGGCTCCTCTCCCCTCAGCTCATGAAGTGCGTGCGGCTGCCCCTGCTGAGCCGGGATTTCCTCATGAGCAACGTGGACACGGAGCTGCTGGTGCGGCATCACTCGGAGTGCAAGGACCTGCTGATCGAAGCCCTCAAGTACCACCTCATGCCGGAGCAGAGGGGGGTCCTCAGCAACAGCAGGACGAGGCCGCGGCGCTGTGAGGGGGCCAGCACCGTGCTCTTTGCTGTTGGTAAGACCCCGCCAGGCGCTCTCGGACCTGCAAACCCCTTCCCCGCTGCCTTTTGGGCTGGTGTTTGCTCCGTTTGCCCTCCCGTGCGCAGGTGGGGGGAGCCTGTTCGCCATCCACGGAGACTGCGAGGCGTATGACACGCGCACGGACCGGTGGCACATGGTGGCCTCCATGTCGACTCGCAGGGCCAGAGTGGGCGTCGCTGCCATCGGGAACAAGCTGTACGCCGTGGGCGGGTAAGGAGCGGGGATGCCACAGCCTCGCCTACCACCCTGGTTTCCCAGCTCTTATGCGTTCTCCCTTTTTCTCCCCTGACAGCTACGATGGGACCTCCGATTTGGCCACTGTGGAGTCCTACGATCCTGTCACCAATTCCTGGCAACCGGAGGTGTCCATGGGCACCAGGAGGAGCTGCCTGGGTGTAGCAGCGCTTCACGGGCTTCTCTACGCTGCTGGGGGTTACGACGGGGCCTCGTGTCTGAACAGGTAGGGGATTGCTTTGCCACAGGCTCCTCCACTGCTCTTGCATGCACTGCCCTTGGCGCTGGGTGCCCGGAGAGCCCCAGAGCAGATGTCTTGTGATCCAGCCATGTCTTCCAGTGTCTTTGTCCCAGGAGAAGTTTCTTCAGGGGAAAAACTGTTTTTGTAGCTCTCTACCACAACAGAACACAGCCTTTGCCAGTTCTTCCCTCTCTTTTCCCTGTCTATTCCTTGGGAGCTGCCCCTGAGGGCCTGTGTCAAAGATCTTTGATCTGGGCTTTGCCAGTGTCACGCCTTATGTTCCTGTGTCCCTACCTGCTGCAGCGCAGAGCGGTACGACCCTCTGACAGGCACCTGGACATCCATCGCTGCCATGAGCACCAGGAGACGCTACGTCCGGGTGGCAACGCTAGGTGGGTGATGGCACGAAGACCTGTCTGGCTTCTGTACATTTCTGGTGGTTCCTTTTGATGTTCTTCTGCTCTGGTTCCTGCCCTTTCTTCCTCATTTCCTAGCTGTGAGCCTGGGTAGCCCAGCTATTCCTCTGCCATGTCCTGACGTGCTCCCTGCCTCTTCCCTCTTCCTCAATCTCCCTAATAATTGGGTTTCTAGTGGCAGCTCCTGAGGGGACCCACAGTTACTCAGCTCCTTTGGACCCCTTCTACTTTGGAGCAAGAGGGCTGGCTGGCCATGATCACCTACCCCCAGAAAAGAAGAGACAACCTTCATTATGAGACCTCCTTCATAGTGAAAGCAGGACAGTCCTTTTAATCATGATCCAAACAGTGGTGCACAGTCAAAACTGCCTCTGCCAGGGGTGTCACAACGTTAGGTGCGATGCCGTCACGTCTCTTGACTCCACTGAAAAGCGTTCTGTCCTGAAGGAGGATGTGGTGTGAGAACTGGCCACTTCATTGTTTAGAATCCTAGGTTAACTGGGTTGGAAGGGACATCAAGGATCATGTAGTCCAAGTTTAGTGCAGCTCTGGGGTTAATGCAAGTACCACTCTCCACCCTAGCAGGTGCTGGGCCTCCCTGGGGATGCTCCCTGAAGAGGGGTCCCTTCGGAGAGCCGGCCAAGTTAACGATCATCACACCAATATGGCTACAGATCGTCCTCCCTTTATTGGTCCGGACAGCTCAATATATACAGTTCAGCAGTGTCCCCGCGCCTGCCCCTTCACAGAGTTGGTCAGTAACAGGTTCACATGCTCCAGCGTTCCATTGGGTAGTGCCATTCCACTATGCAAGCGGCTCTCGCCCCCCCTTCTCCCCCCGCGGCCAGCACCTCCAGCCAAGCATCTCGCAAAGCTCTCACAAAACAGATAAAACCTCCTCCTCCCTGTGTTCCAAGGCAGCTTCAAGGACAGAGCCTTTGTTTAGGCCTAAGCTGGGTTGTCCACGTTTTTAAAGTTATACCGCGCCTCTGCTCCACAAGAAATTCCTCTACATATCCCCCTTTTTCTTTTTGGACAACCCAGGCTTCATCCGCTAGCTTGCTTATAATTTTCTTGATTATACTTATCAAACAACTAAACATAAGTAAGCCTATAACAATTAAAACTGCAATAACTAAAAATGCCTTAACTAAACTCTTAATTTATCCTGTCAAAGTTCTCACACCCATCGCCCTAAATCATACTTTGATCCTTAATCACACACTTCTAACAAAGTAAAAGGCAGCTGGTTTCCCTGCCTTGCTTCTAGCTAAAGAAAGATCACTCTGCTGGTTAGTACATAAACTTTAACACCTGCTATGTGGCTTTGATTACACAACCAATATAAGCTTCATTGTTAGTCACACAAAGAGGATACATATTAATACAACAGGTAACATTGAGAACAGTCACATTTTCCCATAATTGCTCTGCCATCAGCCGTAAGCATCTTCTGCCAGTCCAATCCATGTCGTCGTTGGTAATCGGTACCTCAGGGTCCCATCACGTCACTGGGCGAAACAGAGGGGTTCAACAGGCAGGCCCAGTGCACGGTCGTGTTGCTGCTGCGCTGTTGAAGTGACAGGATGCTGCACAGCCACATCATGCGAGATCATGCGGTTCCCAGGTCCCTTGTCCGTTATTATTAATAACAGGACACGCAATCGAACTGGCTGCTTCCCAATCTCCCTCTACTATAGTGTCTCTGATGACACCGCTCCATCGCTGTTGCAAAGGATCCTTTATGGTTCAAGCTTGAAAATCAGGCTTGAGTGAGGGAGCTGATGGTAATGGGGGAGCTGAACTGGTTTAAGGGTTTCTTCTATTTCTTGCTGTCTAGTTGATAATTCAGCGAGTTTGTTCAGGATCTCTTTCAGGGGTTCATTCTGATCTTCCTTCTTTTCTCCCTTCCCCCCCTTTTTTTTTTTTCTTTTTTTTTTTTTTTTTTTTTCTTATTAGCTCAAGTATTACTTCAGTCACTCTGTTATCACACAGGGAGAGCAGACTTTCCCCGGTCTGTTTTGATCATACTCTCCCGTTCACTCCCATGCACATCTGGTGTACAAGAAGCGTCTTATCTTCATTCTCACGGACAAGCTCTCAACATGAGCTGTACCTGGCTGGTCAGGGTCTCTTTTCATAATTAGCAAGCAAGAGTTATGCACTTGTTTAGAAAAGAGCTCAGCTCAAGGACGAAAGTCTTAATTATGCAATGCAGTGCAGTTTCTCCTTTTTTTTTTTTTTTTTTTTCCTTCCACCCAGTCAGGACGAGCAGGGAGTTTCTTCCTTTGTCTTTTTCCTTTCCTGCCCTCCCTCCAACACTTCGGTCGCTGCCGCAGCAACTTTCTTTTCTGCTTGCATGATTTCTAGAGTGCATATTACGGTTTTCCAAACTGTTCCTAGTTTTTTCGCTTCCTTTCCTTCTGTTCCTCCCTCTAGAGTACAGTCCCACAAAAAGTCTCCTACTTCACGCCATTCCGTGGAACTAAAGATTAATGGCGGGTCGTTCATTTTCTCCCGTTTCCGAGCCCATGGGGCTAATACGTCTCGCTCCTTTACTTTTCCTCCTCTCTTAGAGAGTATACTAAGGAGGCAAGTTGCCGCGTCCGTTTCCATCGCGGTCTTACCTTGGCAGGGGCTTGATCGGTCACTCAAGCTCTGGTCTCCGGTGCCCTTTTGGTCACACCTGGAACTCTCCTGCCTCCAGCTCTCCGGCTCCCAAATCGGCTCACGTCCGATGCTTCGGAGTCTTCCCACATTTAGGCAATCCGCATTTAAGCATCCATAGAGGGTCCCTGTTCAGGCGCCAGATGAAGAGGGGTCCCTTCGGAGAGCCGGCCAAGTTAACGATCATCACACCAATATGGCTACAGATCGTCCTCCCTTTATTGGTCCGGACAGCTCAATATATACAGTTCAGCAGTGTCCCCGCGCCTGCCCCTTCACAGAGTTGGTCAGTAACAGGTTCACATGCTCCAGCGTTCCATTGGGTAGTGCCATTCCACTATGCAAGCGGCTCTCGCCCCCCCTTCTCCCCCCGCGGCCAGCACCTCCAGCCAAGCATCTCGCAAAGCTCTCACAAAACAGATAAAACCTCCTCCTCCCTGTGTTCCAAGGCAGCTTCAAGGACAGAGCCTTTGTTTAGGCCTAAGCTGGGTTGTCCACGTTTTTAAAGTTATACCGCGCCTCTGCTCCACAAGAAATTCCTCTACAGCTCCCCACCATCCCAGTGTCCTTTTGGTGCCTCTCCCCTGCCCTGTTCTCTAGTTTCAGGTCGGGGTGCTGACTCAGAGGTTCCCTCCCCTCCATCACCAGCTCATACTCTCTGCCTGCCACAGCCTTTACTGGCGTTCCCCTGCTCCAGCCTCCGCTGCTAAAAATAACCCATTGCTCTGGAAGGGGAGCACTTGCAGCTCCTGTAATGAGGAGGTCACGAAGCGGCAGGTGAACGAGCTCTTTGGGAAGCTCATGGCATGGCAGAGAAATTGCCCAATGAATATTTCCCAGTGCTCCGTGGTGCATGGGGAGAGGGAGCCCCACTGAGAGGAGCTTGGCTGTCTGGGGAGCGCGGGACACTACAGATCAGACGGTGCCTGTGGGGGCACCCTGTGCAAGGTCTGGGGGAAGCTGTGCTGGGGCTGGGGCTGTGCTCTTCAGCTAACTCCTCTGCACGTGTGACTGTCTCTGCAGAAGGCAACCTCTACGCCGTTGGGGGCTACGACAGCTCGTCCCACTTAGCCACAGTAGAAAAGTATGAGCCACAGGTAAATACCAGAGCGAGCATGCCTGATAACCTTCCTCCTTCTCCCCTCCTTATGGGTGCCCAAAAAGGCCCTGCAGAAAGCTGAGGGCTACCCAAGTTGCTAGAGAACTTAGCAGAGAGAGATCGGGTGTGCGTGGTCTCGTAGTGAACCGCTGCCGTAGCTCAAGACGTGGCTGCCTCCCAGCAAAGCGTAGCAGCAGTGGCGCGGGAGGTGTGCCTGCATGTGCATGAGCAGCACAGACCTCCCTGCCTCCTTGGAGACTTAAGCCACCACGTGTGACTATGAGATGGAGCAGGCATCAGCCACCTCCTCAGCTCTTCTGCAGGGGCAGAGTATCTGGGGTGCAGTCCAGAGCAAAATGAGCCAAAGCTCATCCGTGCGGGCTCCGAGATACCTCCCTGAGATTTTCAACCACCAGAACACTCTCTGTCCCCATTGCTTGTAGGGCAGCTGAAGTTATCTAGGAAGAGCATTTTTTGTACGTGCCCTGAGCCGGCTCCAGCTTCCAGCTGAGGTCCTTGCTGCAGGCACGTCCAGAGTGGTTAGCGGGGACTGTGGCAGGCTGGGGACATGTGTTGGACCTGGGATCTCGCAGCTCTGCTAGAGCAGGCTAGAACACTGCAAAAAGATCAAAGAGAAGGTCCTGGAGGTTTTTTATTAGCTGTAAAGCCACAGTTGTGACTTGTACAGATTTGAAATAGATACAGTTCAACCTCCATGACTGGGCTGGGATTCAGCTGTGACGTGACTGGTGGCCTGGCACGGAGATCTCAGGTCCCTGGGATGGCAGGACTCCTGCCAGCTGTGCCTGGGCTTTCCTGAGCCAGTCACAGAGATCCCTCCTGGCTCCTGCAGCAATTCCTGCAGGAGAGGTGAAAGGAAAGGAGTGGAGTGCTCCCCAAAAGCCTTTTGTGGGAGGGACCAGTTAGGACAGATATCACAGGACTGGTTCGGCAGCGGTACATGGGAAGTGACTCGTACATCTGGCTCATGGACGAACGTTGCCTCTTCCCAGGTCAACACCTGGACGCCCATTGCCAACATGCTGAGCCGCCGGAGCAGCGCGGGGGTGGCCGTGCTGGAGGGGATGCTCTACGTGGCTGGCGGCAATGACGGGACCAGCTGCCTTAACTCCGTGGAGCGCTACAACCCCAAGACCAACACGTGGGAGAGCGTGGCGCCCATGAACATCCGCAGGTAAGGAGCTCGGCCCCTGCCACGCTGCCGAGCTGCAGGGGAGCCTCGGTTGCTGCAGTCAGGATCCCGGCTCACCCAGAGCCTTGCCTTGCTGCAAACCACAAGGCGCAGACACTGCCCCAGGGCTGGGCTTGAGGCTGCAGCCGGCTGGCTCCGCACTGCAGCCAGGAGGGCAGAGCAGGGACTTGCTGGAGCAGACGCTTTCTGCAGTGGGATTTATTCTTGGCCATCCATGTGGCCGTAAAGAGTCAGGGGGTGTAGCTGGCTGACCACGTAGGAGACATTGCTGGGCTGCGGGAGGATTTAAGGGTTGGAAATCTGAGGGTCTGAGGGTCTTCCCTTTAGAGGCGGCCCTTCTCCGGTGGGAGGAGGGTATCAGAGTGAAGGAGAAAATCTGAGACTCTCTACCACGCTGACACTCACTGGCTGAGCTGCAGTTCATTTTTTTGTGGGGTGGCAGAGCTCTGGCCAATGCATCCGAGGTGCTGAGCTCCCTTATACCTTATGACCGAGCCTCACACCCCTGTGATCTCTGCGTGGATGTTCCAGGAGCACCCACGACCTGGTGGCCATGGATGGGTGGCTGTACGCCGTGGGTGGCAACGACGGGAGCTCCAGCCTCAACTCCATCGAGAAGTACAACCCTCGGACCAACAAGTGGGTGGCAGCCTCGTGCATGTTCACACGCCGGAGCAGCGTGGGGGTGGCCGTGCTGGAACTCCTCAACTTCCCACCTCCCTCCTCGCCCACCTTGTCGGTGTCTTCGACGAGCCTTTGACAAAGAATCAGGACCTACCTTACCTCAAGGGGACAGGGGTGCCTGGCAGAACGCTAGGGCAGCGTGGCCAGCCCCGCGGGGCAGCCGGTCGCTGTAGGACGAGAGCGAAGGTACCGGCTGCTGCCTCCAGCCTCAGCACTCCTGAGATCCCCCGGAGCTACCCCCACTCTTGGTGCACGCATCGGATCAGCGCGACCGCAGCAGTTTTAGAAACGTGCTTCCTGGACGAGCACCCTCCTTCTGGGGGGCGAGGAGAGGGGGTGCTCTCTTGCTCCGTTCAGACTCATCTCACCGCTCACCCGAAGGGCGTATGTTTTCTTGGGGGAGGGGAAACTTTCGACCATTGCTGCTTCTTGGATTCACGGGATCCAGCCGGTGCCACGCGTACGAGCACAGCCAGCCTCGGAGGCTTCCAGGGGTCCTGTGGGGTGGCGGAGGTGACCAGTGCTCCTCCCAAGGACCCGGCTGAATGTGCAACCACTCCTCTGAATGTCACTGTAGCCAAACTCTTTACCAAGCCTATTGTGCACTGTTAAAGACTCTGAGGCCGCTGTATGGTTCTCAACGGTGTCTAATTGATGCCTTAAAACACCCAAACAAAAGAAGCCCAGCTAAGGGACTGGAGGAGGTGAGGTTTGGAGACAAAACTGGACGCAGCATCCTGAACCTCTCCAGCGTTTCGCGCTCAGTGGGTCCCACCTTGTTCACTGAGATCCTGTCTGACCATCGCTCTGGGGAGTCCCCAGCCAGGCAGATGGGTTGAATGACCTCGTTCCCAGCCACTGCTGTCCCAGGTTCCGATGACTGTGTCCTGGTACGCGGCTTGGCTGGGAATGGGTCGACCTGTTTGCTGTTCCCCTCTCTGCAAAGCAGATTCTGGGTTTATGGAAAGGTGTCGGTTCTTAAACAAGAACGGTCCAGCCTTCTAAATGAGGAGGATTGCCTCACGTTACTTTTTGGGGTATTAATTTTTTGCCTTTTTTAATTTGAATGCTAATATTTTAATTTTTAATGACTTCATATCCCTTTATTTTTTACACTATCCAGGTATTCCCCCATCCCGTCTGCTTTTAAGGCAGCAGAAGGGATGCGATTACTTTTCTCATTTGTTGATGAGATGATGACTGCGTCCTGGAAGATGTTCTCTACAGATGTGTGGGTGCGTGTGCGTGTGCGAGATACCGTATGTACAGTGAAAACAGCTTGGAAGGGACCATTTGCAATTAGCGACTCCCGGGCAATTAAGCAACCACTTTCATTAACGAAAGGTTGAATAAATTAGTACTGTAAGTCACAAGGCCTGTCCTAGACCCACCTGTGCCATGGAACCTCTTGGGTGGTGTTTTCAATGCGTGTGCTGTAGGGTGCGTGTATGAGCCTTGAGCAGAGACGTGTTTTATCAGGTGTTCTCCACATGAGAGAGGAACGACTCAACCACTGGTACCTCAGTACTGTTTAAATGTAGCATTGGAAATACAGTCTAACTGTTCATTTTGAACTAATTCCTTTATCCTTTTTTGCCCCCTGCTCCTTCTCGTTTCTCATTTGCAGAGCTCAGATTTCACTCGCGGTGGTATTTGTTGGCCAAAGTTTTCAAGTGGCCAGAGGTTTCTTCTTTTCTCTTTTCTTCGGGCTGAAAGGAGACTTTTGAGACGAGACAGGGACTCCCCCATTTAAGACAGTTTTTGTGGCGATCTGATTTCTCTTGGATAGGTGTCTGCGTGTTTCACAAGCCCTCTCACAGTGCCTACCATTGGACACCTGAAATTACCAGCAGCTTCTGAAAACCTGGGCTGCTTCTCCCTGCCAAGCCTCTCCCCAAGGGCGGTCTGGGCTTCTCAGGCTGAGGAGGCCTTTTTGGCATTTAGAACAGACTCTAAATCTGCTTTTCATTCCCCTCCCACTTGCCAAGCCTCTCCCCCAGCTCTGTCACAGCTCGGCAGCTCTCCCGTTCCTGCTTTGCAGAGGACCCTGCAAATGTCCAGGCTCTGCTCGTGCAGGTCTCCTCTTGGTCAGCAGAGCAGTAGGGCTGCCCTGAGCAGGTCCCATGAATCTGCTTTATTTGAAGTAACGATGAAATCAGTGAAGCCTGCGTGCGTGTGCCTATGCACGAGTGAGGTCTCAATCCTTTCCGTCCCGTTCCTATAAGCAACATCAGGATTTCAGTCTCCTGCAAGGATTCCTATCAATCAAACGCCTTCAAGGTGCCCCTCGCTCTAGGGACCTCCTGGAGGGAGGATCAGCCTAAAACTGTACGACAAGGAAGGGGCAGTGAAGGGGGGAGCAGGGCTGATTTCATCCAAGGGATGAGTCGTGACAGCGGTGGCTCAGCTTCTGGTCCAGCTGTTGTAGCGTGAAGGGGGGGCTGCTGCCTTGGCAGGGTGGCAGGCAGGCAGAACCAGAGGGGAAGCGAGCAGCGTGGCAGGCTGAGGAGAATTTTTATGTGTGCCCTTGGCCCCGGCTGTGATCTCCAGCAGTTTACGCTACAAACAGTGGGCGATGCTGTCCTGCCTCTTGAGGGTCAGGGAAACGGGCAGCGTGACTCCTGTCTCCTGAGCAGTATCATCACCGAGCCTGTTCTGCAGAAACCCAGGGAGGAGGGAGCCTTTTTGTGTCTCTGATGTACTAACTATGCAGGTGCTCACTGCTTTCCTGTAAAAGAGAAAGAAGGAAGGAAAGGGAGAAATAGTTCCCCAGCAGCTTGTGGGGGTCCAGAGCACCCCGACCCACACTGTGTGGACACGAGGTGTCAGCATCTGCCCCGGGAGATCCCCGGGGTGGAATCGCTTCTGGTGCTGCACATCCCTCGCCGAGGAGGAGGCCGAGGAGGGGATGTGTGTCTGTGTCTGTCTGTCCATGCGTAGTCCCTGTCTGAGGGGAGGAGAACTGTCAACTGTGTGTGGCTTCTCTGCCAGTTTTAGTTAGTGGTGTCTCACCCCAAATGTTATTTGTGCGATTTCCCACGTGAGCTTTTCCCAGCGGAGGAGCATCCCTGAGCAGGTGGCTCCGGGCTGGGGGTGTTGATGTGTTTCACCCAGGGACCCCGGTGTCGGTCTGCAGCGGATCAGCAAGGCTGGGCAGGAGCCCTTGCCCCGAGCTGGGGGGAGAGGCTCACTTGGTCTTACTGGTCGGCAGACCTGGTCTACTCCATGTCAAATCGTCGTCACTTTGATTTCTCTGTAAGTTATCTGAGTTGTTTATGTGGAACTCTGTTTCTCTGAATATTTTGCACTACACGGGATTGGGGAGGGGATACAAGCAATAGAAGCCAACGTGTACAATAAAGACGTTTTCTTGAATACCGGATCCTGCCTCTCGCATCCTTGCTTTTCGCTTCTCCTGGGCAGGCAGGGAGCTGCTCTTCACGTTTCCCTGCTCAGAGGAGGGGAAGGAGCTGCCATGCATCTGTGCCTAAGCAGCCACCGGTGAGATCTCACGTTAGCAGAGGAGCCAAAGCCAGCTTTGAAGGAACTGCTGCTCTACAGGTGGACTAAAAGGAGCAGCTCTTAACCCAGCTCCTGGTTCCAGCACTCAGTTGGCCAGCACTGGCCGCCTGGCTGGGGAGGCTGCTGCCCTGCAGACAAAGTTTTTGTGTTCCCAAAGAGGATGCTGTGCTGGGGCTGTCTGCTGCTCCATGCGCCTTCACCCTGTCCCTGAGGAAGAGCAGGACAAAGATGCTGGTGGTGATGGAGACTGCTGGGAAAAGCCCAGCCTAAGGCAGACTGATTTACACCTCTCCCTGCTGTTGAATTCCAGTTTAGTCTCCCTAGGACTCCAGATCTCAAGTGCTGTTGACAGCTTTCCTTACAGTGGAGATGAAAACCAGATGAGGAACATCTTCCTTCACCTCCAGGTGCCACATGCATCCCTCCTGGGGGCAGGTTGTGTCCTGGGGGCAGGCAAGGCTGCTTGGCTCCATCCAGTGTCAAAGGCTCTGCAGCAGATCAGATCTGCCTTCGCCCACTGCTGCCAGTCACCGCTGCCTTGGGGCAGGGGGAGTACCAAAGCCCATTTCACGGTGGCAAGAGTGCGGGGGAGTGAAAAGAGCAATGAGAAGCTGCAAGGCAACATCCCGTGGGGCCTGAAAGGGAACTTTCCCATGTGTGTGTGCTGCAAGCCCTGCGGTTAAGCCGCGATGCTACGCAGCAGGCATGCCAGGCTTGGCTGTAGCCCTGCCGTGTCCTCTTTCTCGCTGCTCTCTAGGCTCTTGCTTCTCTTTCAGGCTTCTATAAATAACTACCATGCTGCAAAAGTCTTTCCAAAGTCTGGAGCCCTGCTGCTTCCCCACCCAGGTCAAGCCCTCCTGGAAGCAGAGCAATATGGGGGCCAGGAGAGCAGTTTGCCCCGTGAACACGAGGAGAGGGAGCTGTCCTTGGCCACCGGTCACATCCCGCCCCACCAGCCATGATGGTGTCACTGGTGTCCCAGTGAGCAAGAAGATGCGAATTTGCAGGACCAGCAGTAACAGCAAGAGAGAGGGAGTTTTATCCCTATTCTGAGCTCTGAGGTTTTATTTAGAGCAAGCGTGTTGGAGGAACAGCACATTCCTGGTCACAGTGCTGACCATGTTAGCCACGGATCTTAAGAGGAATTATACTTTTCCTGAACAAGACACGGTTGTTGCTGTTTGCTGTAATTTTTGGTCTCTGCCAGGAGGTGCTGGGACATGGCTTTGCTGTGGATAATTGTTTCACAGCTGTGCAGGGAGAGCAGGGCTCGCAGAAGTACCCTGCCATAAAAATTACGGAGTTTCAGGCAGGGGCCCACTGGAGGGGTGTTCTGTTTCTTTGCTCAGCCATGAAGGGTTAATGGATTACATGACAGAAAGGGGAAGGGGACAAAAAAGCTGTTTTTAAAGATCAAAGATGTGGAAGCCTTTGAGAAATCTTATGGTGTGTCTGTTATCAGCAGCTCTCTGGGCAAGAGTGGCTTCAGCTTCAAGAGAAGGCAGATGCAAACAGAGAGTCTGACACATCCAGTACGTCCATAAGACCTCACATAGCAAATCCCAGTTTGATTCAAACAGATTTTCTAGGAAAACATTCTCTCCTGGTTTTAAAAAACCCTTGTTGAAGAAGCCATCACAGTCCCGTAGGAGTTGTTCTGGTAAGAAATAATATTTCCTCCTAAAAGGGCATGCCTCGTCCCTAGGCTCAACTTCTCCAGCTTCGCTTTCTCAGCATCCCCTCTCGTTATCTCTTTGCCAGCCCCTTGTCACAGGTCTGTCCCCCACGCAAGCACTTCCAGCCTCGCTCCATCCTGCAGCCTCTCTGCTACCGTAGCAAGATGGAGCTGCTGGACTGTCACTTGAAACAGCCTGGAGACAAAAACTGCTCCCTGGGGCAGATGGCAGAAATGTGTTGTTTTTTTTTTTCCCAGAGAACAGTCCCTGTTCACAGCTGCTACTGAGTCTCCCTGGTTGGCCACTCTGTAATAGATTTAAGGATCTTACAGTCTTGGTGGTGTTTCAGTCTTACTAGCAAGCTGCAGAGATACCTCACATCACACATTTCGTAATAATTTCTTAGATCAGCCCTATCACCTACATTAACTAAATCTGATTTTTTTTTAAAGTGGTAGCAATTAGTTTGACAAGATCTAATTTCTATAACCCTGAGTTGATTTGTATTAATTATATTCTTCTCCTTTAACTCTTAATCACACTCCCTAACAGCTTGTTACATCATTTTCCTAGGGATCGGTGTCATCTGACAAACTCCTAATTACTGGGATGGGTTACTTTATCTATTGCAATAGTGGGATCTCTGTTAACTTTGTCCTGTCTGCTGGTTAAGAAATGTGGTCGCTCACTGCAGCTGGACACCGCCAGGTTTTTAATTCTGTGGTTAATTCCCCTTTACAGGGAAGACCAGATTCCCTCACCTTGAGGGTGTCCAAAAAAGGGCAAGGAAGCTGGTGAAGGGAGTTCACCAACTGGGGTTGTTCAACCTGGAGGAAAGGAGTGTCCAGCCTGGAGAAAAGGAGTGTCCAGCCTGGAGAAAAGGAGGCTGAGGGGAGACTTTATTGCTCTGGGCGTGAAAGGAGGTTGTAGTGAGGTGGGGGTCGGTCTCTCCTCCCAAGTAACAAGCGACAGGATGAGAGGAAAAGGGCTCAGTTGCAGCAGGGGAGGTTTAGATTGGATATTAGGAAAAACTTCTTCACCAAAAGGGTTGTCAAGCGTTAGAGCAGGCTGTCAGGAGTCACCAGGCATTTAAAAGCCGCGTAGGTGAGATGCTCCGGGTCAGGTTTAACGGTGGCCTTGGCAGCGCTGGCTTAGCGGTCGGCCTCTCGGAGTTCTTTCCCGATGGAAACGATCCTACGGTTCCATGAGGGCACCGTTTCTCGTTAATCGAGAAACCCCCGAGCTCGAAACGCTTCTCCTAAGCCGGGACGGGAGCGGGCGGGGAGGGAGCGGCTCCCGGGGAGGGACCGCAGCCGGGGCTGCCCCCGCCACGCCCGGGCACAGGCTGCCGTCCTGCCCGCCTGTTCTGCCTTCCTTCCCTGCCTGTTCTGCCTTCCTTCCCCCCCCTCCCTGCCTGTTTTGCCCTCCCCCTCACCTGCTCGCCCCTCCCAGCGCGGAGCGGGGCGGGGGGAGCGGGGCCGGGGCAGGAGCCGGGAACCTCGGTCCCAAAGCCCGGCACAGCCCACACCCACCCGAGTCACGGCAGGCGGGACACGGACTCACGGACACACAGACACACGGAGCTCCCGCTGCTCCGGGGCGCTCCCAGCCGCTGCCGGCATGGGGAACATGGCTTGTGTTCCTCAGGCACCTGGAGCCTTCAGAAACTCTTTCCGAAGGAAGCCTTCGCTGAAGAAAGAGTAAGTACGCTCGTCTTTTGCTTTGGAGCGCGTCGCAAGTGGGTGCTGGCTCCCGCGGTGACTTTGTCCTGCACCACGCAGAGAAGCACGCTAGAACCGGGCTGGCAGCTCAGCCCCGCTCAGGAAACCCAAGAGTTGTTTATATGCCCAGCAGAATCGGGTTTTTGTGTGGGTTTGTGGCTTTCCGGGCAGTGCCGAGCGCGATCAGCTCATCGCGAGTGCCTGGGAAGGAATTCTAGGGCTGTGCTGGCAGACTATCCCGGGAGAAACACCATTTGTTTCATTTCTCTTTGGAAGTTAAAACTCTCTTCCACGGGACAGGCAGGGCAAGGTGCGGAATACCTGACGCTCCTTGTTTTCACTCCTGACTTTTTTTATTTGTGGTGCCCGGGGTTGTGGTGCCCGTGTTGTGAGAAAACAAGATTCACGCTCCTCTTACGCTGAGAGAGAAAGCCCCAAACCCCAACGCTCTGCCCTTACGATTTGATCTGGTTTTGTAACTGGGAAGAAAAAAACAAAACAGCAAATGTCTGAAATTTCTCCAGGGATTTTGGTGCTGGGCTGGCCAGGGCAGTGTTCGGGTACCACAGCGATGGACAGCCAGCACTGCCACCGGTACCTAAGAACACGTGGAACTCAGCTTTGAGACGAACTCTGCTAGGTTGAGGGGTTTCTAAGTGAGAGGAAATGCTGAAGCTGTCCCTTGCTCTCCTCCTATAAATTGGGAGCAAACCCGGAGGAGTCTGTGGAGCTACTGTGGGGTACAAGAGAGGGGATGGGTTGAGGAATTCGGACCCAGCAGGGCTGACATCAGGTAGGTGCAGTGGAGCAGCCAAGCCCTGGAGCACCTCCTTGTCCCCACTGACTCCCGGCTTCCCACGCTCTCTGTGGAGATAAGCCTGGTTTCTGCTGAACTAAATGCTGGAATCTCCTTGAAAGAAAGAGCAACTGCTGGGAAGTCCCAGCAAAGCACTCCCAGTGCTTCTTAAATGGGATGAGTAACTGCTCGTTACTGGTGTGTGTGCAAGCAGAAGCTGGTGGCCTTGCTGGGAGTGGAAGGAAAGAGAGCGGAAAACCACAAAGATAGGAACAAAACCTGTTTGTGAATACACGTTGGTGGAAGCACACATACGCATCTCCACTCCACGGGCTTTGGAATAGTTGTCAGGACTGTGTCTTTGTGTTTTGCGACGGAACATCTGGTGCCTCTGCTGATTTGGAGACACAGATGAGCCCAGTCGATCGTTTGGTTATACGACGACATGTGAAAAAGCAAAGAAACACCAACAAGTGCAGCGCAAACTCCATTACAATTCTCCCAGGCTGTTTATCAGTCTTTTGCTGGGCTGGGATGATTAGAAAGCCCGTGACAAATTGCTTACTTAGCTTTCTGGCTTCCTCATTTCTGAGCAGATTTCACTATGCATCAGCCTAGGTCTGTGTTCTCATGTGTGTTTTGTGTTGTTTTTTTTTTCTCCCCTCTGTAGACAAAATGGCAAGAAAAAACTGCCCAGCTTTTTCGGTATAGAAGGAGGGCAGGAGAGAGATACGACGACAGACAAAATCCTGCAGTATATTCCAGGAAAGGCAAGTACAAACACATCCAACCCCCCTCCCCACTGCTCCCACAGATTACTCCCACCCCCCCAAGGACAGCGCTGTGCAGAAGGGGGATGATGATCTATATCTGGGAATAGCAGTGGGTTTCACTCGAGGAGATGGAGCTCATATCTGCAGCCCAGAGGAAGGAATGAGCCCTGTGGCCTTCAGAACAGCAGAGCTAGCTGCTCCAGGGTCCCCATGCAGATGTTGAGGGGACCTGCCACCAGCCAAAACGCGCGATGGGGTGAGAGGGTCACGCCGAGAGCAAAACAGCACGGTGGGAATATCTCACACACGCCTTTGCTCTTGGTTCTTTTGTTTCTGGGTAGCCTGTGAAGGAAGGGAAAATAAGAGTGAGCATGCAAAGGTAAGATGATTCATTCCCACGCTGGAATGAGACGGAGCAGGCAGCGGTATTAGCAATGAGCCTGGGGAAGGTAATCAGGAAGGGCAGGTCTGTCCCAGGCACGTACCAGCCTTGTGGCCATATGGCCCATTTCCCAGCGCTGCTCAGGGAAAGCAGAGGTGAAATGATGAACCCCAGTATGTTTGCTTGGTCATCTTTGGGCGGGCCGGAGATGTGGACCAAACTTCTGGGCTGTAGTGGGTGTGCATCTCCTCCCCTTAAAGGCAAACAGGCTATGTGGATATGGTGGAAGGGGAAACTGAGGCAGAGACAGAGGTAATTTCTGAGAAGGTCAGCAGCAGAAAATTATCTCTTGGGTTTCAAGCTGCTAGCTAGGTGTATTTCACTGGTGAGGAGGTACTTGTCAAGGGCTTGGGGTGTTGCAGGATCTGGTTCTGCTCATGTACTTTGGGCTACTGTAGAGATTCAAACGTACTCCCCACAAGCAGGGACCCTTCAGTCCCTTTCCATTCAGCTTCTTCCAGGTTGGCCCTTTGTGACCCAAAGGACCTTTTCTTTCCTTCCTGAGAAGGGAGCGGGATGGAAATCCTACTCCTGGCTTGTGAGGTGCCCACGGGTGAGCCCCATTTGGGGAACTCGTCCTGAACTGTACAGGTGGGAAGCGCAGCAGAACTGAGACTGTTCACAGTCCTGCCCGTTGCTTGGGGATCAGAGGACATGTGGCATGGGAACGATTCCCTGTGTGACTCAGCTGGCTTCTGGAAGGGCTGGACAGCACCTGACAGAGCCACATCCCGGATGGATCCTGGCTCCTTCCCCTGGAGAAGCAGGGAGAGCTGACATGTTAGCGGATCCTGGAAAAGGAATCCTGTGAGCTGACAGAACAAAGTTCACTTCGCACAGCAGAGTGTGGGATCTCTTCCGAGAAGGGAAGAAGGTGGAGCAGTTGTTTAGATGTTGCCCTCGCCTGGGGCAGATGGGATTCAAACTCCCTGCTCAGCCGCAAGCTTCTTGTGTGGCCTGGAGAGAGCCTTGGCTTAGTCCTTTTACCTACTCCCACCTATTTTTTTCAGGAGGAACCCCTCTGGGAGCGGGAGGGGGGTCCAGGTCAGAGAGGAGCCGTCAGCACAGGGCTCTCCTGATGCAATCTCAGAGGAGATGGGGTCACCAAACCTCAGGCTAAACCAGGCAATTTGGGACTGGGGCAAGTGACAGCCCTGGAGCCCAGGCCCCCTCTGGACCCTGCTGTAGGCAGCTGGGACACAAATCCGATGCCTTTTGCTCCCTCCAGCCTTCTGCCCCGTTCCCCACAGTTCCCAGTTACAGCTTCTGCGGAAGCCTATCAAAAGCGAGGGGAGAGGATGCGCTGGAAGATCTGTGCTTCTCATTTGCTTCTTTTATCATTAAACAGCAGCTTTGGGAGCCCCAGGGCATCAGCCTTGCAAGGCTGAGCTCTTCCTGCTGCCGGGGTTAGTGATTCAGCTGGGAGTCACTGGGGTCTGCAGGGGCTGAGGCGGGTTAATTATTAACTTGCTCTACCTGTTGGATGAGGCAGCCGAGAGAGAGGGAGAGAACGAGAGAACATGTCAGGGCACTTGTGCTGCCAGAGACCTGCTGTTCCGCCAAGCCCTGAGAGAAACCAGGTTTCCAGTGATCTGCAATGCCTCAGACCCAGCGGGACGGCTGAGCTAACGGGACGGTGCCCCTTGGGAACGGTGCTCTTTGGGACCAGGCTGGGCAACGAGAGCGCTTGCCACCAGCACAACCCAGCCAGGGGAGCGAAGCGCTGGCCATGGAGGATTTCAGAGGAATGATGAATGCTATTTCCCTTTCGTTTTGGTTGCACGCTGAGGCATCCCCACAGTTTCGGGGTTGTGTGGGCCAGGGAGATAAGTGATGCTCGTGGAGGAGGTTGTGACAGCTCTCATCACTGACCCTCACAGGACATCATGAGGTTCCCAGTGTCGTTTTTTTTGGGGGGATGGCCAGATGCAGGCCATTCCAGTGGCTATAAACCTATCTCAGAGAGAGCAGGGATGCGCTTGTGGGTCTGAGCCCAGAGACACCTGAGATTCAGCAGAAACGTTTTTTTCCCAGCGCTTGGGTTTAGGCAAGTCCTCCACATCTCAAGAAATTGCTGTTGTACCTCCATGCCACCCAGCTAGATGCTCGTTTGGGAGAGGGAGGCATTCCCTTTAATTAGTTTCTTGCCACAGGAGCAGTGGCGGTGAAGCTCTCCCTTCTGCTACTGACCCCGGGGAGGATCGCCGTGGAAGCTGGCAGAGCTCTTTGCCAAAGCTGCTGTGGCATTCCCAGCTCCCAGGTTGATTTTTCCTCCTTGGGGCCTTACTTATTACTGCCACATTCCAGGCAGCAGCATCATCCAGGCAGCTGGTAGCCGGCGTTACCGCTTATCGCCGTGTCCGTAATTTCATTACTTTATCCTCTCGCCCCTCCCTGGTGCTGCCTGCTGCCCTCACCTGAGCCGTGTGTTGTTATTGCTGCCACAGCTGTCAGGTGATCAGTTGCTCTTTGTTCTGACAGTGCCTTGTAGCACAAATGTAATCTTTTCCTATCCTTAATTACCTCTCAGTGAGCCCATGAATTGGCAGCCAACAGGCTCCCACCTCCTGGGTACTGTGTGGAGCCGGCTGGGAAGGCTGGAGGGAGCGTTTGGGCAGAGAAGGGGTTAACTTGTACCCTAAACAGTTCCTTAAATTCAGCAAGGCCCTGGAAGGAACCTCAGACTTTGCAGGTGAAAGGGTCCTGACAGTATTTAGGTTCCTGTTACCGGTTCACTGGCTCCGGAACGCTTCGATGATGTCCCCGGCGGGGTTGGGAGAGGGGTTGCTTCATGCCGGAGGGGTGAGTCACGGAGGCCCCAGCAAGACAGATCTGGTTAGCGATGCTGGATCTCCGTGTCTCGCGGGGCTCACGCAGCTGTCCCCTTGGCACGCCGCGGCAGACACGTTGGGCGATGGGGAACTGGATCCCTGCTGAGCCTCGGCAGCCCCTCTCTCTGCTCAGTCCTGGAGATGCTGATTTGTTTGTGTGTTGTCTTTTTTTTTTTCCTGAATCCATGTTACAGAATATTCAGAACCAGGAAAACCAGAAAGAAAACTTGGACCAGAGGTTCCCCAGCCTGTTCAAGAAGGGACGAAGGAAAATGGTCGTCAGGAATCTGGGCAAGATTATCTATTACTCCAAGGTCAAGTTCAAGTTCCAGCACTGCCAGGTGAGCTGTGGCACCTGTTTGTGGGCATTTCTCTTCCCACCCTGCAGGACTGGGAAGTAAAGTTTAATTGTGGGAAATGTGACTCACAGAGACTTCCTGGGGCTGCTGCGTGGCTCAGGGAATTTTGCTGCCATGGGGTGTGTGGGCACCAGCTGGCACCCATCAGCTCCTGGGATGTACTTCTGCACCCAGCTGCCGGGCTGGCAGAAGATCCACCAGCAGATACGTGGTGGTGGCCCCTGGATGGGCAACCGCTGGCTTTTCTGTGCACAGATCAGTCTGAGATGCGAAGGGGAGCTTGGAGGGACAAAGCACCCTGAGATAACCCCCAAAACGTGTCTTTTCTGCAGGAGGTGAATGACTGCTTCTTGGAGCTGTTCCAGTCTTACCTGTACTTCCAGTCTGTGGGCCCCAATGGACTCACCTACCAGGTAGGGCATCTCCCGGGCACACCAGGGCAAGTCCCTTCCCGAGGATGCCAAGCTCCTGGGGGAATAGAGTATTTCTTCCTAAGGACTGCACCCAAACAACCTCAGTTCTTCATCTGCAAGGCAGAGAAAGAAGCACTTGGGAGCGGGTAGAAAAATTAAAAAAAACCCTGGCAAACCGTTTCTCAATCTTTTAACCCGATGATGTGCACAAATTGCACAAGCAGCCAAAAAAATCACAACCAAACAAGCAACAACACTGACTGTGCTCTCCCTCTGTGTGAGTGAGTAACTAAAACTGAGCACGGCTGGTTCGTAGATGTTCGTAAAATTCACTCCTTTTTGAAATGATTTATGTTCTTCCAGGTAACTTGAGGTTAATGCAATACTCCAATATGATCTTGACTAGTACAGCAAGCCAGCTGTATTACTGACAAGACACGTGTACAAATAATATTATAAAATTTCCTATCTACTTTATAAACAGCTCCTTATTTTATTAATTCTAGAGGAATTAAAAAGGAATTAGTGTGCTAGTACTGCTAGACGTTACAGCGATCAGCTTTTTTCACAGTCCTTGTTTAGGAAGCCCGAGACAGGGAGCACAGACTCGTCCTTCGTTCCTGTGCTTTGTTGTAGTGGGACTCTGAAGAACTGGGGTATAGAAAAGGGACAGCTCAATTTTGCTTTATGGTCTTCTGGCTTCCTTGCATTCAACCAGCACTATTTTGCTGAGGTTTCTCTTAAAATTGAAAGGCTTGGACACAGAGAAAATATTCTTACCAGCATGGCAGGGGATCGCTGCAATACCAGCCCAGGGAGCTGCTGGACCTGCTGCTTCCACGGAGCGTGCTGGGTCCAATTCCCAAATATTTTCATCATTTTTGCAGTCTAACACTGAGCCACAGCTACCTGCTGGTGCCCGGTCTGGACTTGCACTCTCCCACAGCAAAGGGGCATTAATTGCGGAGCCTACCTGTGGGTTGCCCTCCGAAATAATGATATGTTCTTCTTATGCAGGGACTGCTGCCTTTAAAAGAGCTGAATGTGTGTGAAATTGAGAAGGGGAAGAGCACTGGGCAGGAGGATCACGCTTTCCGCGTTGCAGGTCGGTGCCTCTTTGTTGTGCTTTGAAGAGAGAGCAGAGGGTGCGTGAATCACGCCTGTCCCTGCTCTTTGTCCCCAAGAGGAACCACGTTGTGGAAGGAGGTTGCAGAGAGATGAAGCTCATCTGCAGCTTGGCTGGAGGCTTCTTTGGGCACAGTCGCTGCGGAGTTACAGCAGTCGCAAGCCCCCAGATGTAGTAGCTAAAGCAAGAAGTATGCAGAAGTAAATAATTCAGTGACAATAGAATGAAGAAAGTTCATTTGTGTCCCAGGCCCACTGTCTGTGTGCTCTGGTGTCCTTGGTTAGAGAGAAAGTTGTACAATGGCCACTCAAACAAACAAAAAAATTACATGAATTATAAAAAGGAGTTAGTACAAACAACCCACTGATCTTGAGGACTGCTGAGTTGTGGCCTTTTTGCATTGCACTGGGCAGGGATCTCCAACCCTTTCTGGGAGTCTGTAAAATGAAAACTTCTCCCAGATGTAACCTGTCAGGAGCGTCGGCACTGGGGTGGGTGGACTTGTTCTGCTTGTATTAAAACATGCGGGAGTGTGGCTGGGTGGAAAATTGCCTCAGGCTTTGCTGGGTTTGTGTCGTGCTTAGGGAAAGAACAAACCAAAGGCTTTCTGACAGAGAGAGCTCCATATACCAGGAGGCAGTGACACAAAAAAACCAGGGAGGCAGCGAGATTTCCGATTGCTGGGAGATGAGTGAAGCAATTGTATTTTTCTGCCAGATAGGGAGAAATAGAGGCACAGAGGGCATAAGAACCTTGTCCATGGCCTCCCACAGGGTCAGGATGGAAATCTTTTGTCTCATGACTCTGAGACAAGAAGACGCACATCCATTCTCTTGTGAAATCCCGCGGCGTCAGTAGTTCCCCGTGCCCTGCCGCTTCCCAGGGTGGTTCAGTCTGTCGGAAGATGCTGGCATGGCCATAGGAAGCCTGAAGGTGGACCCTGAGAACGGAGCCCAGCACCGCGCAGAGTCCCTTGGTGCACCAGCACCGAGAAGTGGACGGCAGCTGGCGGTCGCCGCGGCTTTGCGGTCCGTCTTATGCTCACCAAGGTGTTCAGCACCTCGAGTTACCTCTGCCTCACCTGTTGGCAGCTTTTTAGTTTCTCCAGACAGAGAGATTTGGGTGGGAATAAACTGCTGCTGCTCCGGGAAGGGGCTTTCTTGCTTCTGATGTTCCTCTGGAAGCGTTTGCACGGAAAGAGGAAGGACTGGGCAGAAGGAAAGAGCACGAGGGCCAGCACAGGTCCCTCAGCGTGGCTGTGTCACAGCCCCACCGCGAACGTGCCCTCAGGCTGAGGGAAGTGGCAGCGACCAAATTAGCAGCAGCTTTTCAGGCTCCGCTTCGCAGCAGCCCCAGCAGCTCCTTGCACGAGCTTCAGGCATGTCTCAGGCTTCAGGCTTAGGCGTGCGTTTCTTTTCTCATTTTCTCTTCCTTTGGGGCCCTGCTTAGCTGTGGCAGCTCAAGCAGCCCTTGGGATATGTCTGGAAGGCTGAAAGGAGGAGCAAGCAGTGCCATGATAAGGGTCATGCTCTAGCAGCAAAGTTCCTGCTGTTTGTGTGAGGGTCTGGATGTCCGGAGAAGGATTCAGAGCTGCTCAAACATCCAGATAATGCCAGCACCTTTATACCCTCCTAGCAACCCTATAAAGTAGGGAATCTCTCTATCTCCATTGCAAAGATGAGGAAACTGAGGCAGGAAAACTCCAGAGCCACGTACAGAAGGAGATGTTTCAGAGTCTTAATTAACTGTTGCTCGTAAGTAATGCAGGGATTATGGGATGAAAGCCTCCACAGAAGGGCAAAGTATCAAGCTTATCCGGCGCACTTGCTTATCTGAATACTTCCAAGTCCCACAAAGCCAGATCTTACTGAGCATGCACCAAGTACGATTTAATATGGCATCACTGGTAAATTATTAATCATAACATACATTCTGCAGCCTGTCGGAAATGATTATGAACGTCACTAGGTTGTGTCCGTACTGAGGAGCAGAGGGTGTGTGAGATTTTTTTTCGCTTGTGCTGCTCAGTAAATGATAGATGGAGACATTGAAATCAACAAGATGTAGGGCTCTTCTTCCCTTCAAGAGGATGTCTGAGAGCAGCTTCAGCTTGTCTGGCACAGATTATATTTGGTGAAGCAATAAATAAACAGTGTCAAAGAGCTGCCGACGTTCTACATATTGAGTGCCAAAGTGAAACTAAGGAAGAGCATGAGACTTCTGTGTCGAGTTAGGCTGATCTGCAGAGATGCTTGTCACAAGCTGTTGGGGGCTCTTAAAGCTGAAATCTGCCTCTCGATTCCAAGCTTGGCTTTCTTACTATCTTTGACTTTTTGTTCTTGGCCTGGTTTTGGCCTGAAGAGGGTCTGGCGGACAGAGCTAGATGTGGCTGCACAAGCGGGCAGTGAGAAGGAGCTGGAGCAGCTCCTGATGTGAGACAACGTGCTCATGGTGGTGGTAGGAAGGACCAGAGCACGATGTCAACAGAGCAGTGTGCTCACAGGCAGCCCACATGTGCATAACAGCTCTGGCCAGCTGATTGCTTATTGACGCTGCAATCGGTGCCTTTATCTGCTCGGCTCATCTCATCTCGCATACCTAGGTCCTCTGCTGAATCCCCTTATCGTGTTCTGCCCCACTGAGTCAGAACTGAAGCAGTGGCTCTATCACCTGGAGAAACAGATCCAACTGAACGGAGGAAGCCTTGCCTTGCCCTTTCTCTCTCAGGTCAGCGTCTGGGGACGGGGAGGTGCTGGGGAGCTCGGGGCTGAACGACCGGGGAAGCTGCGCAGCTCCTGCAGCCGTTCTCCGAGTGCCCCAGAGTGGGGCTCTGGGTGCCTCCTCTGGGCTCCAGAGGGCTGGGGATGGCTCTGGGTTCACTTCCAACTGTCTCACTCTGTGTAGACGTACTAATTAGCCACTCCTGACAGACCCATTCTTGCTCGGGAGCTCCTTTGTTTGTGGGGGAACCGTGTGTTTGTGTTCAGATGGTCTGTGCAACCAGCGCTGGAACTACTGTGGGATTTCAGCCTGAAAGGCAGCCCCTCAGGTGTTCTGCACCGCTGAGACCTGGCAGCAGCTCGCTGCATTTGTGCTGCGCGTGTCTGCGCACACGGCTTCTAATTTTGGAGCTTGTCTGCTGCGAGGGAAGGGTGCAAAAAGAGGGCCTGGCAGGGCGTGTGTGCTTGAAAGGGAGACCTGCGACCCAGAGGTGCCACCAGGCGCAGCCCCTGAAGGGTCAGAGGTTCGGGTCTGGTTCAGAGAAGTTCTCACACAGTTGGCTGCTTGTGCAATTATCCAGAGTTTACAAAACATGCGGAGGAGGAGACTGGGGCCAGGGCCTAGAAAACAGGACCAGATTAAAGAGACCTGTCTTCTGCAGTCTCTGCTGGGTGATTTATTTCCCTCTCTGTCTCCACCTCCCCCCTTGTAAAACAGATGATGCTAGGTACCAAGTATGATTATTCAGTCCCAGCTGAAAACCTGGCTCCTGCACAGATTTATTTATCCTTTTCTGCTTCTGCCATGCTTGAAAAGTGTCCTGAGGTGGGAATCTGCTAGCTGAGCTCTTGGGGGAGGACACGTCTACCCTGCTTCTCAATTCTGCTCCTGTCCCTAGAACGAATGGAAGCAAAGTTCTGTGGGGAAGGAGGAGCTGCGGTGGTCCGTGCAGAACATGCCTGTCCAGGACTGGAGAGGGACCCAGCGGGAATCCCTAGGAGACGTCCTCTGTGTTTCCAAAGTGAAGCTTCAGCATCTGCCTTTCCAGGTAGGACATATCTCCGGGGAGCAACCTCCTGCCAGCAGGGCTCGCGAAAGGCAATGGATGGAGTGACTAGCGCAGGTCCTGCCTGCCTCCTGCCACTAATCCAGCGCTCCTTGAAGGGTCATTTAACTTGCATCCTGGTAAATGGAAGGAGGTTTGTTACTGCTCCTGTGGCCCAGCAGAGGTGCTTGGGGACAGCACATCCATAAGTGTTTGCAGGGCAGGGCTGGCGGGTGGAGCGGGCAGGAATCTCCTGTGGAGCCCTGTTGCAGGGAAGCAGCTTGGCTGTTTCCAGAGCCCTTGCCTCAGGCTGCTGTCAGAGAGATGAAGTGAAGGGCTCTCGGGATGTGAGCCCTGCCTGCCTGGTCACAGGGAACCCTCTTCCTCTTTACTTGCCCAGGAGCAGCACGACCGGCTGTTGGTGCTTTACCCGTCCACGCTGGTGATAGTATCTGAAGAGTGCAACGGCCTCTATTTTAAGGTAAATTCATTCTGGAGCACCTTCCTGCCTTCTCTCACCCATCTGCAGTGGCTATTTCAGCATTTCTTTGGCTTGTTGCTCCCTCCACCTGGGTTCACTTGTGCTCCTCGTGTTGGCAAGGGCTTCCCCTCCACGCTGTCCCCTTGCCAGCTGGCAGGTGAGCAGGCAGAGGGGTGTTGCAAGCTATCTTCCCATGAGAAACACCTTGCCCTCCTACAAAAGCCCCAGGGGGAAAGGAGCTGACTGCCAAGGAATCTGAGTCTCTGGGAGGAGGGAGGCTGGCGCGTTTCTGTGTGGTTGTGCTGGCAGAGAGCCCGGCTCGCTTGCTTGAGACAGGAGCTGAAACAGCCCCCAGAGAGTGCCCCTGCAGGGGCTTTGCTTCCCAGACCTTGTTCTGTGGGACCACTTGGAAGCATCTGGACGCTCGTGGGGAAGGCAAAGGCAGGGAGTTGGCTGGAGGGCAGAGAGGAGAGGCTGCTGCCGGAGCCCTGAGCTTGCTACTCTTTCCCTCTGTGGAATAAGAGAGATGTTCCACAATGTCCCCTGAGCAAAGTCTGCCAGTGGAAGGGATAACAAGGACATGGAGACCTGAGTGCCCCAGGGGATGCAAGATGAGCTTCTCCAGTCCACTGGTGTGTCTTTGCGTGTAGGAACAATGCTGGGAGCCTCAGAAGTCTGCACGGCCCTGATTGCCAACATTCATCTTAGGCATCATTGCAACGGCTGTTAAACAGCCCTCTGCTTTCTGGCCCTGGTTTTCCCATGCTGGAACAAACGTGCCAAAAAAAGAGTGCTGACCTGGCTGTGAACCTGCACGTGCGGCACCACTGGCACATGGTGGAGCGGAACAGAACTGAGCAGCATCCCTCCTAGTCACTGAGAGAGGAGCCAGGGGCAAGGAAACCCTGGAGAAATTACAGGCTTGTGAGATTCAGTGTGAACTCACTGGGGTCGTTCTCCATATGATTTCACCGTGTCCATGTCTGGATGCTTTTAATTCAAGGGCTACCCCTGGAAAGACCTGCATAGAGCATCTCCTTGGCCAGAGGAGATGGCTCTGCCTGCCACGGGAAGGGGTAAGAGGAGGGACATGTGCCAGTCAGAGCTCTCCTGCAACAGCAGAGGGTGTTTTCCAGCAGCTGGTGGCTCGTGTGACACACCTCAGCCTGAGCTTGTTTTCGGGAACATGTTGTTTGCAGCTCATGGGAATGGGGCACCATGTAAGGGGGCCTTGGGCTGGGCTCTCAAGATTAGCTCATCTCTTTTGAAACCTTAAGCCAGATTTGTCCGCCCCGTCCGTGCGATGTTCCCTTCCCACGGTGCACGAGCGTCGGTCGCTGGGCGTCTCGCTCGGCGGGGGAATGGCAGGGCTCTGCGCAGCCAGGAGGTGATTCACCAGCCTGTGACACTGCAGCGGGAACCTGATTTTCCACAGGCATGTCCGGGCACAGGAGCCTTCTCCCAGGGCTTCTGCAAATTAACTTCCCTTCCCTGCGAGCAGAAGCTGAGCCCTACAATTTGTGTGCAAAGGAATAGCCCCGGCTCTTTTTGTTCTTCAGTTTCATACAAACCACAGGAGCTGCTGCTGCCAAGTTTGCGTGTGGGACAGGGAAGGGGAAGGCAGGGGCTGAGCCTGCCAGGATGGGGATCACCCGCAGCAGCAGGCTCTGGCTCACCGCTGGTGGGAAACGGCCCTGGGCGAGGTGTCAGTCAGCAAGGGGGGAGTTTCTGGGGGGACAGGTTCATGCCTGGAGGGGCTCTCTGCAGCCGACGTGCGTGTTCTTTGCAGGATGCTGCTGCACTTCCCTAGGTAGGATCCAACCCTCCAGGTGCTTCAGCCCCCTCCTGCGGACATGAGGCTGTTCCCTTAGGGAGGATGAAGCACAGGGCACCTTTGGGAAGTCATCCCAGCTCTCTCCTGCAGCCCCTGTTCCAGCCAGAGCATCAAAGTCCATTTCTTACAGCAACGGGGGGGAAAACGAGTGACAGAACATCGCGTGAGCTTTCCCTTGAAGCCAGTCTCCCCGTACTGCTCAACCCATAAATCACTTTTGGTGGAGGAGAAATACCACAGAAGCCTGCGTGTGCCCGCAGGCTGTTGCAGAGAGGCAGGTGGCCAGCACAAACCACCGGCGCTCCACGTTTCCCTTATGGCAAAGCCGTCACGTCGGCCGCGTTCCCCAGAGCCTGTGCAGCTGGGAGAGCTTTGCAGTGAGGGCATGACGAGGGGTTTCTCCTAGACACCTTATTTCGCAGCCAAATAAATCCTGACTGACTGCACCTTTTGAGAGGACCTTTGGCTGAGTGACAAGGTTTCACTCCTGCTTTCTGAGCTTTCTCCATTGCCGGGGATGGGGGAGAGCAGCGTGAGGTGGGAACTTGGTTTCCTGAGTGCTCCTCAGACACTGTGTTTGTCATCCCAGCCAGGAGCTGCTCCCAGGTACAGCCCTGTCTTTTTAAGCACTTGCAGGGCATGGATTCCAGCTTGCGAGGCTGGAAGTCCCAATCCAGCAACTAAAACCTCACTCAGGAATGTTTTTGCAAAAATTTCCCGGAGAGGTCGGTCATTAAACGATGAGAAACTGTCAAAAACAGGACTAGAAGCCAAGGAGTGTTTTTCCGAGCTCAGGAGGGCACTTGTGAAGGACAGAGCTTACAGAAATGGCTCACACAGTCACACTGGCTTCAGAGGCTTCTTTCTGGCAGTAAAGCTGGTGGTAGGAGAGAGCTGTGAGCGGGGAGGGATGAGGCTGAGTCAGTCTGCTGGAGACAAAGTTCTCCAACCCCTCTGGGAGTGGGGAGGTACCCAAGCCCTCACCCAGCTGAGCAGCAGCTTGGGTGCCTCTCATCTGCTGCCAGCCTGTCCTAGGTGATTCAGGCTCTGAGCTTTCCCCTTCCTCCTCCCCTCCTAAACCCTCTCGGCTTCCCTGATGGGGAAGTCCCTGCGGAAGCAGAGTTTGACTGTCCGGGTGCCTGCAGAAGCTCCAGCCCTGGAGCAGGAGGGGGCAGCCCTGTTGTCCTCCCCTCTCTGTGCTCCTCAGCCTGCTTCTCTCTCCGACAGGGCGAGCTGCCACTCAACGCCATCCAAGTGCTTTTTGAAGAGAACGAGAAAACCTCCTTTTTAATAGAAGGTGTGTGTCCGGCATGCCGAGGGGTGTGCTGGCAGCAGCCACGGAGGTCTCGGGGGTCGGGCTGGTTGTGCTAAGCTGCCCTGGCTGTGTTCCTGGCTATGCTCGCCCATGTTGGCAGCCAAGCTCTGTGAACTGAACTGGTTGGAAGACTCAAACAGTTTGGCACAGGCCCCCCCTCGTTTAGATCTGGGCTGTGATTGCCCCTGCCCCACGTTCAGCCCGGTGCAAATGGTCGGCACCGAAGGCAGAGCGTTCCCCTGTCCCTGCACTGGTGTCAGGGTCTCCAGGTCCCCGTGGGAGGGGTGGAAAGGGGGGACTCCCATGGTTTTCTGAAGGCAGTGACAGAAACTGTCAGTCAACCCCCCTAAGAGCAGTGAGGGATGTTTTTACAGGCCGGCTGATCAATTCAATCCGAGTGATCTGCCGCAGCTATGAGGATTACCAGGAGTGGCTCTACTGTCTCAAAACAGCCCAGTTTCGAAACGCCGACTCCTCCCTCTCCGGATCAGAGAGTTTCTCGGGATCAAAGCTGCCACACCTCGGCCAGGTAAGAAACGTGGGTTTGCGTGTAATCAATAAATGCCTCCCTCTGTCCTATCTGTCCTATCTCAGGCCACGTGTGAGTGCTCTTGTGACACAGCAGACTTTGCCTCAAGTCCCCTGCCTGAAGACTGTCGTGAAGTTGCTGATGCCTACACATTATTTTGAAGCCCTATTTTACGTTATGTAGGCATATATTATACTAAAATCCTTCAGAAGCAGCCCCCTGCCTGTAGACTGTCACAGTGCTGTGCAGTGAGATGTTGCCACAAGGACATTAATGGGAAGGGGAGACCCGTCCTGCCAGCGCTGCAGCCAGGGTGGGCTCAGGGTGCCTGAGCATCCTCCTCCCTGCTGCAAGCTGGGTCTGGCTTCAGTGATGCTCAGGCAGGAGGTGGGGCTGGGGAGGGATGCGCCTGCGGCTGCAATGAGAGCTGTTTCTCTGCACTGTTCTTCTCCCCCATCTAGTTTGCCGGCAGCGGGAGAGGGTCGCTCAGTTCTGACGGCCGCACAAACTCCTGGGCGTCGGGAGGGCGAGTGGCCACCTTGACCCACCTGTCCCAGCACAGCGGCTCTCTGCCCGACGGACAGTCCTTCGTGCTGATGCCTGAGAGCAGGGTGCTCGAAGACCCCCTCTCTCCTGGGTATTCCCAACCTTTCCATGTAAGTGAACCCCTAAAAAGCCTGGGATGTGTGTGGGGACAGAGCGGGGTCTCCAGGTGTCCAGCTGGGCTGAGCTGGGGTGGTCAGTGTTTGCCACACAGCGTAGCAAATCCATGCTTGGAGCCTGTGTTTGTCCTGGCTCAAGCTTTGTCATTGCTGATAAGAGGAAAAAAACGTCCCAAGAGCCCCATCCCAGCGCTCGGCTCTGCGTAGGGGCTGTTGGCAGAGATTGCAGAAGGGCAAACGGGGCTGTTCGAAGGTCGTGAAACCCCAAAGCGAGAGTCCTGCGGGTGGGTGGAGGGAGGTGGTGGGCTAGGCAGGCTTTCTGCTCCGTGCAGCATTTGTGCATCCATCTGCCTTCTCGTTCCAGTGCCTGGCTCAGGCCAACTGGCCGAGCGCGGGGCTGCCGGCGCAGGACCTGCGGAGGGGGGGCAGCGCCAGGAAGCCCAAGGGCAAATGCGGACCTTGTGGCCAGCAGCTGCCCGGCCAGGACACGGAGAGGACCCTCTGCAGCCTCATTCCCGAAAACCCCAACGGCGAGCTCCTGTCCTCCGTGTACAACGAGCCCTACTCCGCGCGCAGCTGGCAGCATCACCCGGAGCTGAGCGGTGTAAGGGGGCTGCGACGTGGTGGGGTTGTCTTCCTGCCTGGGGAAGGGTCGAGCAGCAGAGAACAGTTCATATTTTCCTTAGCAGCAGAGAACAGTTCATATTTTCCTTATGGTGTGGGGATATCTGTCCTGGCAGACACTCTAGGGCAGGTGTGAAACCCATTTCCACTTGAAAATGGCCTGTGGGAGGTGAGGTTGAACAGGGCAAGTGGAGCTCTGAGACGCTGGGCACTGATTCCTGCGGCCAGCACTTTGCAAGTAGGACTGTTATTACCTCACAGGGCACAACCCCTTCTTCCGAGGGCTTTCCAGCATGTGCCCATCAAAGGTTTAGTGTGTGATGCCACAATTCCCTCCCTGCAATGAGCGCGTCTGCCTTATGCCCAGGGAAGTCCCCTTGTTAGCACAGACGGCTACAGCAGCACTTGGGATTTCTAGTTGCAGGGACATTCCCAACTCCCATCCCTCCTGGGGGTGAAATCCAAGTAGGGAACACCGTGTCGTGTTCCTGTTTCAATTTCTGCCTTTCAGTGGAACAGACAGAGCTTGGTGGGAAGTCAGCCTTTGACAGCTCCCAGCTCCCTGGAGAAGCTGGCCGTGCCCTGCTCTCCTTTGTACACTTGACCACTCTACAGCCAGCTCCCCCAGCCCCTCCAGCCCCCCCAGTTCTCCCAGCACGGCAGCACCAGCTTCCTGGGAGGGGTACCCTGCGCCTTCTACAGCCCTGACTCAGCGCACAGGCTTTTGGCTCCAGAAATGGTGCCTCAGGCCATTTCTTTTCCTGCTGTCTGCCTGAGCGGGCTGGGGAAGGTCTGCATTTTGGGCTGCGGCAGGGCACAGCATAGTTCTATTTTTTCGAGCCGGGACAGAGTCAGAGGGGAACAGGTTTCCTGTGTCTCATCGCTGGATGCCAGCATCACAGCAGTCGCAGGAAGAGACAGAAACCACACACAAAGGCAGAGACTGAGGTGTGATCAGAAACTGGCCATGAGTAAGGCACAGAGACCACTTTGTCCACCCCAAAAAAATTCCCACTGTGATACCCATGTGCCTATTAAAGGCTACATTTCTAGTTTTGCACATCTCTTCGGAAAAGAATATTTTTGTGTCTGACCCCTATGCTGCTGAAGCTCTCCTTCCACTCAGAGGGTTTGTCCTGATTTCTTTCTGTCCTTGTCCTCTGAGCTGCCAATGGGTTACATCCCACTGCCTTTACCTCTGGCCAACTTCCACTACCTCTGCGGGTTGTCGCGAGGGACCCGCAGCCATTCTTCCTTTCCCATCTAAGGCCTTCAGAGTTGAAGGTAGTAGAATTTGCAAGGCAGGCAGGCAGAAAACCTTGTTTTGCCAAAGCTTGTTCCCAGCAAGGCTGGCTTACAGGTGGGGAGCATCCAGCCAGAGTTCCCCAGCTTTCCATTGCGGGTATCAAATCTAGAGTTTGTTTCGGTTAAGCTCCTGCAGTGTCACGGACAGACGGGCTCAGCACAGGCCAACGGACACCCAACCATCCCGGTACCCCAGCACCTCCCTCTGCAGAAGAGGAGCTGCCAGCCCCTGCCCAGCAGTCACTACAGAGAGGTGCCCGCGGGTTACAGCACGCCCGGCACCTCGTGCCGTCCCCAGCTGAGACCTCCTCCTGATGCTTCTTATCTTGAAGAGGTGAGTTTGGAAATGCAGTCCTTGCACCCCAAACTCTGCAGGCTGCACCCCAGGGTGCAGGGGTCCCAACTTGTCTTTCTCCAGGCTGGAAGAGCGGTGAGTCGCTGCAGGGCTCTCTGGTGGGTGCATCTTGGGGAGCAGGGACGGGGGAACCGGCAGTGGTGTGCCGTGTCCCAGGACTGCCGTGCTAAGGCATCCTCATCAGTGCATCTTTTTCTTTTCAGGTTTGTTCTCTGTCAGAGGAACATCTGGGCCCTTCCTTGCAGCCATCAGGTGGGGCTCTTGGGAGGCTGATCTCCATCATCATTCAAAGCAGGGCTGGAGCGACCGCGGGGACTCGTGCACGCCCTTCCTCCCTCTGCTTCCCCGTGGTGGGACCGAGCCTGTCACCCTGCCCCTTGGCTTCCACTCCCTGCCCACTGGCTCAGGCCACCCGTCACCCTTTGGGGCTTGTGGTTTGTTTTGACACTTGCACCGCTTTGCCCAGATCTAGCTGCACGTGGGCTGCGATTTTGTGGGTCACCTCATGCGTGTACTCTCTGCTGAGCAAGGGGAAGGCAGCTGCTGGGCTGCTCCTGAGCTCTCTGAACGCTTTGGTCTGTTTTTCTGCAGATGGGGATGTGGATGCTTACGACCTGCCAGAGGCCGGCTGCTTGCACCTCGACTCGGCAGCCTACCATGACTATGCCGAGCTCCAGAGCTTCCAGAGTGACTTCAGCTATGACAACCTGTGGGAAGCTGAGGTGAAGGAGCCAGGCACCCCACACGCCTCCCCAGCACCTGGCCAGCAGTTTTACCAGGGCTGATGGAAGACCTCCACAGCCAGGCACAGAAAAGCCCCCAGGCTCTTTTCTCACTGGTTTTCCCTCCAGGGTGAGCAGCCTGGGGCGTACAAAGCAAAGGGAGGGGCCTTGCTCTGGGAAAGGCTGTTTCCCATATGCTGGCATGACCCGAGCTCAAACTTCTCCCCCAAATCTGAGGATGGAGGCAAAGCACAAAATCGACAGCCTCTGCAGACCCGGAGGGGCAGGATGGGTGCTGTGCTCTGTGGCTGCCCTGGCTCGGGGAGCTCCGGCTGGGGAACAGCATTGCCCCCCTGAAAATAAAGAGAAGAACAAAAGGCTGGTCAGGTTCCCTCAGATAAAAGGGACTGGGTGTTCAGATGGAGCACTCACTCAAAAGCTAAAGAAAAAGGCCTGGTTGGTGGCAGGGTTAGTTTCATAATTTTCCATTTTACCAGAGCCCTCAGGCTGGTCACTTTGAGGATCCAGTGATCCCCGATAAGCCAAACCTTCCTCCATTGAGCTCTGGAGCCTGCAAAGATGCATGAGACATGCCCCACCATGGTATATAAGGTTGGTAGCAACACCTGTGCTCATATGATTGTCTTCCTGCGAGATCAGAGTTATCTGACAAGAGATGGAGAAAAAAATCCAAATCTGGGCAGAAAGGGATGTTCTTCCCACCACATGCAAAAAATTCTTCCCTTCCACTGCTGGCTCCAGCCCGTGGTGGGGACCTGCAATATTGTGAGCCTGACACCATGGGAGCTGGAATCAAGGAAGGTGCAGCCAGCAAACACACCAAGTGGCTTCTGTTTACCAAGGTCTTCCCTGGAAAGGATGCCCAAAACCTCCTCTCACGGGGCTGCGTCCTTTCCTCCCACCCGTCTGCACATTCCCGGGCTCGCACCAAATGCTGCCTGTGCCTATCTAGGCAGGGAGGGAAGGAAGAAAACTCACTGTGAGCCAAACTCCAGTACAGCCAGAGCACTCCAGTGAGCAGTGTGGGCTGCAACCTCTCTCGTCCCCCCCTCCAGAGCAGCAGCAAGACCAGGACACAAACAAGAGGGGACAGAGTCTCGGTGCTATCGTTTTCCAGCCTCTTAGGCTAGATCCTTTAGCACATACGAGGTTAGTGGCAAATCCAAATATTTTTACCAGAGGCTCCAAATTCTTACCCTTTGTTCCCTGAAGAGGCTGCAAACCAAACATATTAACAAAATCTCTCGGTTTTGTTCTTTCCCTGGGGCAAACAAAACAGTCCAGGAGCTCTTTGTACTTGAATCTCTATGTATTATATTGTATCTTTTTTTTTTTTTTCCAGAAAGTCTCTGACAAAGTTTACATGCGAGGTTTGAGTGGGTTACATATATTTAACGTGTAAATGTGGCTGAGTTGAAGATTATTTAATTTTCCAGCTGTGGATGATGTTCGGTACTGTAGAATGGGCAGCTGTTTGCACATTCGCATGCGTGTGTTGGTTTGGGTCTTCTAGCTTTTATTGTTTTGTTTCAGGTTTACTTTCATTTGGGGAAGATTTGTATCTAATAACCCCAAAAGGTTCTATTTATTCAGAACAAAATTGCACTAGGGAACACCAGAAGCTCCTCGTACGTGGGGAGGCGGCCGTGCTCATGAGCTCCCGTGGACACGCTGGCGTTGAAGATGGTCCCCACGATCTTTTGAGTTGGGTTTCCACAGTGATATCTGCGATGTATCGAAAGGGAAAAGCCTCTCCCTATTGCTGTAAAAGTTCCCTGGTGGATTTCTGTGAGAGTGGACGATTGCAATACAAGTTCTTCTGGAATACTGCTCTTCTTTCTTTCTTTCTTCGCCATCAGCTGGTTTAATGGAGGTGAATTTTTGCTGCTGTCTTTTCCAAAGCCCTTCCTCCCTTGAGGAGTTTGGGGCCCTGGGTCCAGGAGGATTTCCACTGTCTCTGGTTCGGGTCAGGCACTTGTAAACACCTAATCCTAGAGCAAAGTCTCCCCTGTGTTTGTCAGGCAGTGAGACCTGGCCGGAGATTTAATGCCAAAGCTCTTCAGACTTTGCTTCAGCCCCGTGTTCTGGGGGATCTCTGCAAAAATCAGTTGGTGACTCCAAACATCTCCGTGCACTTGTGCAGCTGGGAATGCCCGTCCCGTGCCCGGACTGGAGATGGTCTGTGCTACTGCCCTCCAGCCTGGGGAAACCTGGGGGGACCGTGTGGGGCACACTGGCCATCCCCAGCTCCAGGGTCAGACAGGGAGCTCTGCCGAGCTGCGCGGTGCGATGGGTGACAGCTACACCTGCCGGTGCTGGGCCACCAGCAGCAAGGTGAGAGATCCCCGTTTCAAAACGCCGCCGCGGAGACGTGACGGTTTCCGAAGGAATTTCAGTCCAACTCCCAGAGCGGCAGCTTTCCTCCCCGGCTACATCTGGGCTAAATTTGTCACACTTTCAAAGGCTGCCCTTTCAACACGCGGGCTGCTCATTTCTCACGCTTCCAGCGCGCTTTTGTGCGCAGCTGCCGTGGTCTGTTTGGCTCTTATTTCGGGTCCTGAACTCCATCCGTGCGTCTGTGCCCGAGTTACTCCCTCGTTCCTGGGGCAGAGCGTAACTGCTTCCAGCTGCTGCCCGGCGCGGGACATAGCGTTTTGGGACGAAATGCGAGCCTGCCTTTAGCAAATGGGCACTGTCGGGGATGTAAACAGGACCTGGGTGTCCCCTCCCTGAATGCTGCTGGGTTTAGCTCCCCTAGAAGAAGCACTTCTTCCTGCTCTCCCTCCACCCATCCCTACTTTAGAAGGTTGTACAGCTTTGCTAGGCTGGTGTAATTAATGCAGAGCAATTCACGTGTGTGTACAAGCCCTGCGATGTTTCCAAACCAGCCCCATCAGCATCAGATTGGTCAAGACCCACACCTATCTCCTCAGCACAACCTGCTTTCCCAGGTTTACTTTGCTTTAGCTAGCTAGATGCTGACCTGGGTGGCTCTGTTGCAGGTGTGAAGAGGTGTGTTTGTGAGATATATCCACGGACACCTGCCTGGTGACCATGAAAACCCTCACTGTCTTGCTCTTCCTCCAGCACGTTTCTCAGCAGAGTCAGGATTTAAAAATAGAGGGTTTACTTAAAGTGGCACTGGACGTCTCAGGGCAGGTTGCATTAAAATGGAAGTTGTACTACCCGTAAACACACAAAATACCTCTAATTTCCTGGGAAAAAAAAAAAAAAAAAGGGTATTCCTCCTTCACAGCCTGGCTGCCCCAGAAATGTGGTCTGAACCAGGTCACCCACAAAGTGCAGCCCCAGCGCTCTGCCAGCAAGCCCATGCACATCCCACCGCTCGGCTGGGTCACAGGATAGCTACGTCTTTATTCACAGAGGCAGATGAAAGGCATGAGATGACACTAGCTGCCAACAATTCACTCTCTGACAAATGATCTCTCCACCCCCCCCAACCCCCTCCGAGTGCTGAAAGTCCTAAATCAGGTGCCCCCGCTTCTGAAACCGTAGCTGGAAAACCCGAGCAGTGATTGAAGCCCCGCAGGCTGCTGGATTTCTCTCTGCTTTCTGATTTTTCCCAGCCACATTTTCGAACTTCTTTTGCTCATAGAATAAACAGCAGAAAGGTGTGATTTTTTTTTTTAAAGAAAAAAAAAAAGGAAGAAAGTGAAACTCCTTTGGCTTAGGGAATTTGGAGAAAAAGCCTCTATAGCCACAGCAGAGCAGCCCACCCGTCTGGCTCCCGCTCCTTCGCGGTGCCAATCTTTTTCTTGTAGTTTCAAGAACACTTTGAGGTTTGGGAATTCCTTGGTGAGCACTTTGTATGAACGTGTCTCTCCCCACCCACTGCCCAAAGCCAGGGCTGAGGTGGGGGAACCCACTGCCCGTTCCCGCTCGGTAAACCCAGCGCCTCCCTTGCAGAGCCCTCCGAGGAGCTGAGGATGTGCAGGATTTGCTCTAGGCTGCGATGAGCAACTCCCTCACTGCCCTGTGGGTGGGGGAATCAGCCAAAATATGTCGTACTCTCACGGCCGGCCGAGCAGACCCGAAGCAACTGGCGTTTCTGTCATCTTAGATCAGAGGGAGGTCACCGCTCTCTCCGCTCTGCCCTGGCACTCCAGGGTCTGGCACGGCACCGCGAGCCCTCCGAAATCTCTCTGGAGGGAGAAGTGAGGACTCAGAAATGGCCCAGCAGAAATATCCATGGGGGAGCTGTGCTCTGGTTTTATCACGGGGAGACGAAGCAAAAACAGAATCACAGAAAACGAGAGCGAAGAAGCCACCACGGCAAAACCGATTGATGAAGAGGCTGGAGTGCAGGGGGAGACGCAGCCCTCGTCCAGACTCGGGTGGCACTTGACGTATGGAGACCAGATGAAACGTGGAGGCACTTCTTGAGGGTGCACCTGCCTGACTTTTTCATCCGCTTGGCAAGGCAAGGTGTCAGATGTGGGAGCTACGTGCGAGGCAATCGAGCGGGGCGGGATGGCACAGCTCCCACCTCCAGCGCTGACGCTCTCGTTGGGGAAGGGAAGACAGCCCCACGGCAGCAGGGATGCACGGAAAAGGTCGTTTCTATTGTGGTGGCTGCTGCTACTGCAAAAGATGGCGAGGTCCTGGCTCCTCCCTCTGGGGTGAGAGACAGGCAAGATGACCTCGCCATGGAGGGTGAGGAGAGAGCTTAAAAGGTTGGGGAGTAAACCAAGCATTAAAATTGCAGGCAAGTCCAGGCTGGTTCCCTTGAAGGACACTAGAGACACTGCTGCTTGACTGAGCACGGTAGACACTCCCAGAGCTGATCTCTTGATACCAGCAAGATCTTTCAATATTTCCTTTTGCTCCTTTTGCGGGCTGAAAACATCTATCTCGTGAAATATTTATCCCATCCACTTCTTCCAGCAGAGATCAAAAGGAATGTGAAATGCGTGTATAACCTGACGGATCACCTGGCTCCTCCGGTAACTTTTAGCAAGGGGAGGTGCCAAACCACATTTGCGTCTCCAAGCCCAGGATCAGACACAATTATCAGAAATAGGCAAAGGGCAGTCGCTGGCAGAGGTGACAGCCACCTCGTGTCACCTACAGCATAACACGAGAGCTGAACTCTCCTGGGAAGAAACTTAGCACGAGGTTTTGGACTCTAGGATAGAGGCATCGAGGGAGTGAGACACCCCCTGTGTCCCTTGGGGTGAGAAAACAGGTGCTCGGTGCCACCGTGCCTTTGCCAGCTCAAGCGGGTCAGGGAGGGCCAGGAGGCTACTTGTCCCACCTCAAGTGTTGGGGTTTGGCTGCTCATGGCTTGCCTATGGACCAGGGCATTACCTACCATTCCTGCTTCTTGCAACATCTAGGTCTGATTCTTTTCTGGGTTGTACCTGGCATTAATACTTGCACCCCAAGCAGCCTCCCATCAGCGCCACGCCTGCCCTGAGCAGTTCAGGAAAGCTGAGGGTTGTCTCTGGCCGTAACCTGGCCACAAGCAGCAGAACAAGCTGCAAAAACCGTGCACAGAACCGTCCAGCAACGGTGGCAGGAGAGGACATGCAAGTCTCTTTGGGATAGGGCTCTCTGGATCAGGCTCTTAACAACGTGCGACAGCCAAGAGGTGTCTCAGAGGGGTAGGCGTGGGGACTGAGCCAAAGAAGAGGAGAAGCAGGCCATCTCCCTGCATGCTGGGCCCCTCAACCAGCACATCAACTCCTACAGTTCTCTATCAACGGACACATAATGGGTTGATTTCCCATTCTTTAAAAATCAATACTCATTGGACAGTTTCGCACACGAACAGTGTAGACACAGGAATGTACACAAAAGCATTAAATGAGATAGATCTTTATTAGAAGCTTCTAGCATTTTTTATCTGTTCTCCTCCTCCACAAAACTCCTCTTATTGTATATACAGCTACTATAGTCCATATAGAGCCTGTACATCTCTCTCTCTCGCTATTTACTGCTACGTATCTCACTGTACAATTGCACAGTCTGCTCCTTTGTCCGCAATAATACAGGGTCTTAAGTGCAGCCCCCCACACATTAAAATTGCCTGGCACTCTGCATTACAAGGGAAGAGCTAAACCTCTTCTCTCTCGTTTCATAAGACAATTGCCACAAACTCTTCCTACAAAGCTCATAGGCAGATCCGCACAGGTATCCTGGGCAGATTTCCCCCAGTACCTTTGTGGATCTGGTCCCTAAGTGCTTGACAACTCTCACATTCGTGCTTTTATTAGACCTGGGAGTAAAGAAAAACCCTCCTGAGTAATGCCCTTGAGTGATGAGGAAGGCAACAGAGACAGGGAAGAACCTGAACCACTTCTTTTTCCTTTTTCACCCCATTTTCCATTCTGGGTCCCCTCCAGCCCCCTCCAGCCCCACAAGGGTACACGCTCAGCCATGGCGCGTCCTCACTCGATGTCTCCTCCCACCCAACTCTATGTCTCCAGAATGGGAGGCAGTGGAGGGACCAAGTCATATATCTAGACCCTGCATCTGATGGTCGTCAGAGCCAAACACGTTCACGTACCTTTTCCTCCTCCCCAACATGCTCCTGTCCTTGTCAGGGCTCTTTCCTGAGGCTTCCCTGAGCTCATTCCCTTTCCCTGCTGTCTCTACAGCCCTTTTCCCTCCTGCACAGCCTTTCCTGGACATCCCTTCCCTTGCTCTGGATGGGTGACATCTGCCCATCCTCCTCCTATGGTCGTGAGATGTCCTTGCAGTGGGTGCTCCTCACCTGCAGGGACAGACACCGCATCCGTGGCTCTGGCTCGGCAGGGCTGAGGCAGCCACATGCAGCAGAAACCCTACCTCAGCCTCTTGAACCATTAAACCAAGCCGTGACTTCTTGGAATGAAATCCAAGAGGATGAGTCCTCCTGCAGTGAGCCAAGATGGTCATGGGAGACCTGGGACTTGCCAAGCAAGTGGCCCCTCCATCCGCCTTTAGCTGCTGCCCAGCTAGCCACACACAGCCAGCACATGCTTAGCAGAGCACCATGTTTGGACAGAGACAGCTCTTCCCCAAAGCTCTCTCCTCTCCTCCCTTCCATACCGCCCAACCCTTCTGTAGGAACGAAGCACTTTCCTGGTTTCCTTTGCTCTCTCCTCCCTCCACCACCTCAGTGCCTTCCTTTGCCACCAGTTGCCTTCAGGAGGAAGGACGGACAAGCAGCGCCCTGGAACAGACGCTGTGACTACTCCTAGGAGATGGCGCACGTATGCAAGAAGTGTGCAAAGAAAGAACAGAGCCAGCCCATGCCGGGCTCCTCTTCCGTCCAGTACAGGTACAAACTGCCTACCGTGTCGTAAAGGACTGTCACTGGAAGGATCCTGCTTCCTGTGACGTCCTGTCCCGTTTAGAGATGGGTCCAGAGAAGTCTTGGTGCTGGGATCCAGGCTTCTCACACTGCCCAAGATGAAAGTCCCCAGCTTCTGCCTCCACCATCCTCGCGAAGCACCTCTGGTGTGCGCTGAGAGACTAGGTCCGGGGGTATCCTTCTCTGACCTGCCTTCGGAAGTAGCGGATGGCAGAAAGTGTGCCAAAACTTGCCAGGAACACTGGAAAAGAGCCAAGTGCATTTTCAAAGTGAGCCTGGGTGCTTCTTCCCAGACCTGAGGAGCTTTTTCCAGACTTGAAGACCACAAGCTACTTGCCTCACTCTGGTTGTTGGGACCCAGGGGGTCACTGCCTTCCCTTTCTCAGGCCCCTCCTCATCCTCACCACGCTGTGCTCGTTCCCAGTGCATTTGGTCCTGAGCTGCCCACAGACTGGCTGACCACATCTAGTCCTATAGATCACGCGGCTCACACCACGATTTCACAAGAAATGGTTGTTTTTAAGGGAAACTTGGCATAGACTTCATGCATGTGGTAGAGATGGGTGGGGGTGATGTCTTGGATGAGGGGGCCACAGTGGGAAATCTCACCAGGGCTTCAGGCAGCCCTTTCGTTTTCTACTTCTCTTTGGACCAGGAAGATGCCAAGAAAAATATCATTTTGTGGGTTATCTGTGGTTACTCTGATCCCGGACAAAAGCAGAAAATATCAAAACCCGGAATCAGAAAATGTAGAGATACAAAAAATAACTAATGGAGATTAGCTTGGCTTATACAAGAGGTCACATTGCCCTGATCTGTGCCCATGCAGAACCTAAGCCACTCCTTTGGACTTCCCAGTTTTACTTCAGACTCGCTTTTGATTTACGTGCCAGAGCCTAGGTCACAAGCAGGGAGATTTAACTTGTTAGAACCTAACACTCCCAAAGAGAATTGCTAGTCCAAGGTGTCAAACCATCTCTTTCCTTACCGGGGTGCTTACTGCAGGCTGGGTTATGCAATCCTGAAGGGCACGAGGCCCATATCCCGCTTTTCACACCCTCCCTGAGGCCACATCAACCACCTAATACCGAGAAGGCAAGGAGCAGCAGGCCAAATGCTCCTTGTGATGCTCGCACTGAGCAACTTTAGCTAATGAGCTATTCTCAGCCCAGGGTGTCAGCTTCCTGTGTGACCTTAGTGGGGAACATTCCTCCCTGGGACAAGCCCTCACCCTGGTGTCTGGCTCCGTGGTGGGGAGTCTCCGGGATTTAGAAGAAAATTATACCTTACACATTAGAAAAATAAATGCATTTGTTTCTGCTGAGATGGAGGAGTATAAGCCCCCACACTCAAGGTCCTGATTCAGCCAGCAAGGATCCTAAAGAAACCTCCCTTTCCCTGGCACACTGGTCCCTGGCAGAGGCTGGATGGTGCAGAGCCAAAGCCAGGGATGCAGACTCTTTGTGTGGGGAAGGGGCAACTCAAGTGAGTGGAAGGAGAAATGGTATTAGAAAGTAACAGGACACTTTGGGAAAGCAGGAAAATGACTGCATCTGCCCACAGGTGTGATAGCATCCCTGCCTTTCTCCCCACCACGTCTTCCACGAGGTCCTTCCCACCCCTCCCAGCTGGGCACCGTACGTACTGGTCTTCCAGGCATCTGGAGCCTGCAGGTCGGAGGTCTTCACCGCCCAGGACGCAAAAGCACAGAAGACGAGGCACATGTCTTTGTGGGTCAGCGTCAGCGGAGCCTCGGGCCCCCCTGCGAGAAGAAGAACACGAGGTTCGGGGTTTTACTATGCCTCTGCTGCCACTCCCAGAAAAATACATCTTTGCCACACTTTTTCCAGCCCAGAAGGCTTTTTTTTAACCATTGGTCAAGTCAAACATGTCTATTTAGGACTTGGGTAGGTTTCCTAAGGAGAGGGGCATGTTTTTCACCCCTCTCAGTTTTATTCTTTGTTAAGAGCCCAAGGCAAATATATAAAGCCACCCACGGGCTTGGGAGGCACAGCCAGAGGACACGCTTCCACGGGGACCTCTGACTGCCTCACCACCTCCCTGCACATCTTCCCAGCGCATCCCTCTCCTGGAAGCAGGTCTGGGGAGTAAATTTAGAAGAAAGCAGTTCCTGGCATGGCTGCCAATGCACGGGGTCTGCAGGCAAGGTCCCTCTGGGCAAGATCTCCTGTCTACAAGACAGTCCCCCGAGGCACACGCAGCTTCAGGACAACACACAGAACCCCGAGAACCAGCCGTGCTCAGCATCTCCCCACGGATCCCACCTCACTCCCACCACCTCCTCGGTCCAGGGAGAGGGGACAGCCCCGAGTGTTCTGCATTTCCTTCCCTGCTGGAGTCCCAGCATGGCACAGCTTGAAGGCGTGTTGCAAGGATAGGTTATTTTTGCTCCTGTGTTTATTTGATCAGGCTTTTAATTAAAGCTGGCTTATTAACTAGCTACGACCATCGCAAAGGGGCTTCTCCCTGTGCAAACAGACTGGGAGCTCTGTTTTGAGGCACCGTTTGGGATGACTCAGTCATTGTTTGGTTTTAGTATTAACTATGAGGCACCGTGGCTGTAAGCACCATATAAGCTTTAAGACAAATACGTGGGCTGTCCTAGTGGGTCAGACTCGCTCTCCCTTTACTTCTGTTTCTCTTACCTGCCTCCAGTAACGGCCAATGTTCAGGTCACCTCTGAGGCCTCTGGAGGGTGTTATTCAAATCAGTGTGTTTTAAAGTCCCCCTCACCTCTTTCAACTGGAAGTCTTGGACACGTTCCACTCCATGAACACCTTTTACCCCGCCAGTATTAGATTAATTTCCAGCCCAGCCCTAACAAGACAGCAGCTCAGCAGCCATTGCCTCATCTCAGGGGCAAGAGTGCTTTGGTGGAGAAGGAGAAGGATTTTTGCTAGCTCTGCCTCCCATTCCCTCATCAGAAACACAGGTCTGGTGTTCTGCAGGCACTTGGATGGCACTGGGGTGGAGGGTTCCTATCTCTAGCAGACCTTGCAGTAACACCAGCCGTGTTTAACGCAGCTATCCGCTTCAGCAAGTTTTCCTTGGCCGGAGTGCAAAAGAGTAGATTAGATCTGCAGCAAGTTAGATCCACTCAGGGTGACAAGTGAATCAGCTGGGACAGGGACTTCAGGACAGCCTGAGTGTCAGCCAGTTGTACTCATGCTGTCGCAACCACCTCTGCCCCACGACTGGAGTTTACGGGGAGCAAAGCGAGTTACGCACGGAATATCCCCAGATCCCCTGCCCGTGCCTCCTGCAGCCCGTGGGACCTGGCATGGAAACAGCGTGAGCATCACAAGGGAGACTCACGTCACAGTGGTGGCTTTAGCCATGCTTCCCCTCCTGAAGCCAAAGTTTGTGTGGCAAAGTTAACAGGTCAGGAGAGTGATTTCAGACCAGCTACACCAGGCAGAGACCATCAAGATGCTCTGTTCTGGAAGGTGGCCTGGAGTGGTTTGCTGTGGCACGCTCAGAGCTGCCTGCCAGGCTTCCCGCAGGGTGGTGGGACCAGGGGAGACCACACAAGGTGGAGACACATCTCTATGGGCAGCGGGCAGGGGGCACAGAGCTTTACCTGGCAGTGCAAGGGCCATGTCCACACCTTCTGGCTGCATCTGACCTCTTCCCAGCGGAGGCAGAGGGACGAGGGAGAGCTTCTCTCCAGATCCTTTCCGCAGGAGAGGCTGGGGGGCTGGGGCTTGGCCTCTGACGAGATGTATTGGCCTTTGCAGGAGGGACTTCAAAGCCCCCACAGCTTTCTTCACCTCGGAGGCTGGAGCTATTGAGAAAATCCCTCTCCAGCCTGCCCTGTTCCTAGGCCGGTCTAAAAAGAAGTGTTCATACACCTCAGGGACCGAGACAACCAGGGAGCCTTTGACTGGAGCCGAGTCAGGATCCTCACTTTGCAGCTGAGTGTGGTCCATGCTGCTGAACTTCTTTCGCTTCCTCTCTTTACTCTTGACTTTTTTCCTGTTTCCTTCCGGTTCACTGAAAAAATATTCATACAGTTCAGGCCAGGATATTTCCCTTTCCAAGGGTGTTTTCTCCCTCTCCACTGAGTTCCCCATTCTTTCTTCTTCCTCTTGGGAGTCACAGAACAAGTAGTCGTACATCTCAGGCCAAGTCACGTCCAGGGAGTCTGTACTTGCAGAGGCCCCGGCTGCAAAGCTGTAGGGTCTTGGCTCCCTGGGGGTCTCAGCTGCAGTCTCCCCACAAGCTCCCTCAGCAGCAACCTCTCCAGAAGCCATCATGCTTTTGGGATGGAGAGGCTTCTGTGGTGCTTCCTGGCACATGTCTCCCAAAGGAGCTCCAGCAGCAACAACCCCTCCAGAAGCCATCATGCTTTTGGGATGGAGAGGCTTCTGTGGTGCCTCCTGGCACACCTCTCCCAGAGGAGATCTTTCAGCAGCAACCGCTCCAGAAGTCACCACGCTTTTGGGATGGAGAGACTTCTGCAGTGCCTCCTGGCACATCTCTCCCGGAGGAATTCCCTCAGCAGCATCACCTCCAGAAGCCACCAGGCTCTTGGGTTGGAGAGGCTTCTGCAGTGCCTCCTGGCACGCCTCTCCCGGAGGAGCCGCAGCTCCGCTGGCAGGGATCACCGGCACATTGTCACGTACGCCCAAGCCACCAGCCTGCCCTGGCTTTGAGTGCTTGGTGGCCTTCGCCTTCCCCAGGGGCTGTGTCCCCAGCTCTTTCACCTTTTGCTTTGGGGAAGCGCTCACCGCTGGATCACCCTCATCCGTGCTGGGGACGGACACGAGCCTCTTGCTCTCCCCTGACTCCTCACTCCCCATTTTCACCAGAGCTGGCTTGGCTGCCTTCTCCTTCCCTTTGCTCTTCCGCGAGGCCAGTGGTGAACTTAAAGGTGTCTTCACGGGTGTGCCAGCCCCCTGTGCCACAGCCCCCGCAGGCTCCCTGTCCCCCTGAGCTGCCTCGGTGGCACTGGCTCCACGTTGTTTGCGGCTTTTCCTCAGCTGTCCCGGCACCTTGGGCCTCACAACCTCCGGGGAACCAGCTGGGGAGCTCAGCTCAGTTGCCGCTCTCTCCCCGCTCGCCTCTTCCCGTGCCGGGCAGCCAGGTGACCTGGGTGCATTCTCTGGAGCTGGGCTCAGGGGGTGGTCCCGCGGGGGTCCCTGCAGCCCAGACTCCAAGCGAGAAGCACCGCTGGGATTTTTCCTTGCTGAACCCTCTGGAGTAGCAGCCGATGAGCTGCTCTTCATCGGATTCCCCGGCTCTGCCACCACCGGGCTGCCCTGGGGCTGTTCCCCTCCTGCATCCCGTCCATGTGCAGGGGTTCTTGTTCCAGCTGGGTGGCTGGGAGGCTCCATGGCCTGTCTGCTGCCGGCTGCTCCTTTCTCCGATGCCGGCTGCGGTGCTGCTGCTGCTGCTTCACGTGCTGTGTCCTGCCCCGGGCTGCTCTCGGCCATGCCACCAGCTGGGGTGGCACGGGTGGCTGCAGAGGGACGGGAGGGCTGCCTCCCCTGTGCGCTGGGCATCGCAGCAGGCGAAGGGCAGCCGGGCTTGTCGCTCTCGCACAGAAACCTGCCAACCGAGCCCAGGTCTGCTTCGTCCTCGCTGCCCGACAGAAGCTCCGACAGGGAGAGGTGCCCACTGGCCGGCCGGCGCAGGGAGGTGTCTCCGGACACCCCACGTGGGGCAGAGCTGCCCGTGCCAGGCCCTGGCCCGTTGCCCACCCTCGCTGCGATCTGCCCGTTCGCGCTGGCGCGGCAGTCCCTCGCCGGCACGCCGTCCCCTTGTTCAATGTCACTGAGACACTGCTCCTCGGCCGTGGCCAGGGCAGCCGGCGCTAGGGCGCATTCCTCCGATGTCAAGAAGAACTCAGCCCAGTCCCTGTCGATCAGCTGGATGCTGTACTCGAAATCATCCATGCCTGCAGCAGTAAAGCAAAGAAGGGAGGGAACAGAAAGATCAGGGCATGAGGAGGGGGCACCAGCATCAGCAGGTGTAGCCAAGGTGTACTCCCTTAACCCTTTCCCCCCTGCTTCTCTGCCATCCACATTCACTCAGCCTCACTGGTTTCCATCTGAAATTAGTGGGCAGCTCCTGGCAGAGGGAGCAGGACAGTATCGTTGTGCTGGACCATAACCCAGGCAGCAGTGAGAGAGCCCACTGCTACCCCCCTCAGGTCCCTTCTGCCTCTGCTCCTTGAGCACAGCAGTACAGAGGGTTTGGATTCTCTCCACAGCAGCATCGCACCTCATACATCCCTCTGCTGCTCTTCTCGCCATTCAAAAAAGAGAGGGAGTCACACTCTTGAGTATTCCTGCTGCCGTAGCAGCGTGCATGAAGGTAGCATGAAGTAAAGTCCAAACAAGAACGTTTCAGCGAGCCACGGCAGCCCCTTCCACACCCACGGCTCCGGGGAGGGAGATACAACAGAGCCCCAAACCAGTAGATGGGAGAAGAAGCAGAGACCACAAAGCTGCATCCTACCTGTACCACGATCTAAGCCGGTGATGGAGCCATTCAAAGAGCCACACAGGAAAATCCTCCCAGCACAACATGATGCCGTACCCTTGACGGGGGCAGAGAGCTCGGCTCCAGCACAGACCCATTCAGGGGCTAAAAATAGCCCCCCCCCGTCTCCCTCCCCGGTGTGTCACTTGAGATCCAAGTGTGACAGGTTCAGAGAGGGAGGCCCATATATAGAAGCTGATGGGGAAGGGGTGAGGGTGCCAGCCAATGCGTTGCTGTCCCACTGCCTCTGGGGTCTCTGGAACCACTCCTGGTGCCCGCTGCTCACCTCTGCCCTCTGCCTGGGGCTGCTCCGTGGGATGGCCAGGAGAGAAGGGGCCCACACTCAGGCCACAGCCTTTAGCAGAAGGCAGAACTTAACATCTGGATGGCAACAACTGTTTTTTCTTCAGCACACCCACCTCTTTGCCTCAGTCTGTAGGTTACCTGTTCCACATTTCAGAAACATGCCTCGGGGGCGTTGTTCACCTATTGATGGCACTCCTGGGGCACTTTTCGCCAGCCTGATGCAGATTTACATTAAAATATCACAGCCAACCTCACGGTCTTGTGACAAACCTTGCACAGTGTGTGACCCACGCTGCCCAGGAGCATCTGGTGCAGGTGGCTGAGGGAGCCTTGGGCTGGAGACTTGGGGTGAGCCTGGCATGAGGGAGTTACAGGGGACGTGACCGCCCGAGGGTGGCCTGGCAGGTCAGCAACCAGAGCCAGAAATAGCCCCTCAAGTCCCGGAGCCTGCCTCCCACTGCATGCCCTCCTCTGTCCCAGGGGCCAGAAATAGATGCCCTGAAGTAGCTGCCGCCAGCCCAGTGTCTGCCAGCCCAAGCCCGGCTCCAGGCCCTGCTGTCCTGAGGCTCTGGCCACCCCTTCAGTCACCATCCTACTCCAGATCCCAAACCGGAGGTGACTGATCACGTAGAGCTGAGAGGGACCCATGGGCTTTGCATCCACCTTGGGCATCCTCACTCCAGGGCGGCTGGTACCCAGCTCCTGGCCCGCAGGCTGGAGGGCAGCCGAGCCCCTCGCCTTGCCCTGCCCGCACCCACCATCCTGCAGGACGGAAGCTCCCAGTCGTGGCTGCCTTCACAAACTGCACTGCCAGGGAGCGAGCCAGAAGCTCGCAGCCCACCGGCAGCCGAAGCTGAAACTCTCTGCCCCGCACCGCCGGGTAAATATTGACCAGGACACGCTTCCCTTTTCTGTGCTCCAGCCTGACGCACGCAGGGAGCTTGTCGGGTGGAGAAAATATGGAAGGAAAGAGGTTCTGCTGTCTTCCCATCCTATCTCGTTTGTGATCTGGCTACACCCTTCTCCCTCTCCCCCTCACACGCGCTCGCAGACGCAGAAAGGAAACCAACTGGCTTCCTTTTCTTGGCTGCAGTCGACTTCCTTCCCTTTGAGTCCGTCAGCCAGGGTTAGTCAGAGAAACCTTTAAACTCTGCCTTGCAAACCGCAGCAGAGAACATAAAAGAGACGGAGGCAGTGAGACGGAACTGGAAGCCAGCAGCGGGCTGGCTGCCCGCGTTATCAGTGTCACATTTAAAACCAGCGCCGGAGCAGCCACACACCAAACCCAAGAGGAACTGCACACACCCCGCCACACGTTCCACCCCGGCCTCGGAGACAAACAACCCTCGGCGCAGGAGACATCCAAGTGTTTGTTTAGCTGTCCAGGGTAAAGCCCACAAACCATCCTTGGGGAAATTACGCATCTGCTCGCACCTCCCTGCCTTTTTCTGGGTGGGGAGGGGGCACAGAGATGAAGAGAGGACTTGAAGGGCGAGGCACGCTGCGCCGAGCCACGTGGGCTGCAGGAGGGGCACCGCGCTGCCTGCGAAGGACGTCCAGCAGTTACACTGCACAAACCGTCTCCGATTATCCTCCGGCGTGCGGTGCGTGACCCTCTGCCTCTCCGGGATACCTGGCTCCAGCCCTCCAGAGCTTTCTCTGATGCCAGACATCAGGGTTTGCTCTGGACCGACGTGACCGGCGGATGCCACCTGCCGAGCGGCGGGCGGGTGGGTGGGCACGGGCCTCCCCGCCACCTCCCAGCACCTCCAGGATTGACGCTTTGGTATTAAGGACATTATATAAATAACTAATGTCAATGTGTAATTAGAGAAGGGCCTGAAATAAAGCAGCAGATGAGGCCCCTCTCTGCCTGATGACATAGGGCACGGGGTGGGAGAAGGGAACAAGGGCACAGAAAAGGGAGCCAGGCAAGAAAACCGGGAGTGCCATGGAGGGGCACTTCTTTTGGTGTAAAACACCTTCTGTGGCTTCAGGATCCACATTCGTTATTCCCAGCATAAAGGGACTTGAACAGAGCAGCAGGGGAGAAAGGAGCCATCAGAGTCATATAGAATAATACTCTGAGATAAGCGATTTCCTATCCAGGAAACTCCATTTGGGAAAACTCTACCTTCACAGGGCTTTTAAAACCAGCACTAAAAATGTCACGAGTGCGGGGGTTTTGGCTGAACTCGCTGCCAACACCGACAATGCAGAGAAATGTGAGTCTGATTACAAACACGTCCTCCCTGCCCTGATCTAGACCCATCGCATGCTGTGTCTTAGGGGAGGAAGATGAATTTGCAGGAAAAGCAATGGAAAAAGGAAAAAAAAAACAGCTTTAGGAGCAAGACTACATTGGCTCTTGCTGCCTTCCACTGCCTGGGACAGATAGCTCTATTTGTGGGCATTTTCTCATGCTTTTTTCCACTTTGGCTTGACCATCATCCTTCAACCTCAGTTGTTGATACATCCCAGCCTTGTCTGCCCACCTCTGGCTGATCTCTAGACTCTGGTCTCTTGCTCTCACAGCAGCAGCCTTTCCCCCTTGAGATCTCCTCCCGATACGATTCATTTCTCCCCTTCCATAAATTCCTGTGAGGTACAAACCGCCATCCAGGAGGGAATGCTGAGCCGCTGAGGCGCTCACCGCTGACAGCCATGAGACCTCCCTTGTGACGGAGAGGGAGCAAACGTGGGGGGATTTCGATCTGCCCCAGAGCAAGTCTGGGAGGAACAGTCACTCCGTGCTGAGGAAGGGGTTAAGTCTGCACTGAAACTCCGAGCGCAGTGAAGCCGTAACCACCAGTCTGGTTTCGCTGGTTTGGGGGCAGGTGAGTGGCTAGGAATTATCACCCCCAAACCATAAGAGGTCTGCATTGTTTTTGCCTAAACCCTTTAACTGTTGTGGTTGGTGGTTGGTGTGGGGTTTTTTGGTTGTTTTTCTTTTTTTCTTTTTTTTTTCTGCCTGAAACTCACTCCCCAGGCTCTCTTAAAATTCAGGCCGATGCTTCCCGAGCAGCCAGCAGCGGGCTCACTCAAAGGTCAGCCTTCGCTGACTTGAAACTCAGCCCGCACTTGCCTGAAACTCTGCCAAGCTCTTCCAAAAGCCATGTATCCTGGCCTGAGTTTCGGGTTGCTAATCCAAGTCTCACTGGGTTTCAGGTTTCCCTGCAAAGCTTTGGCTTCGCTCTACACAAGAATAGCCTCGGGTCACATCTACTCCTCAGGCTGGACCCTCCCTGCCAGGGCAGGGGTGGCAGCCACCTCCGACAATGCCAAGGAGGTGACAGGACAAACAGGGAATGCAGCTGCCCTGGAGGCACAAGACACAGATGGGTCCAATATCCATAACCCTGGACTCACCATCCCTGAGGGGGCAGCTTCTGCAACTCCCCACAGGACCCCCATGGCTGTGACGTTTCTGGCTCAGGACCAGCAGCCATAAGTCCAGGTGACCTCTGTCATGTCACAACCATCTCGCTTTTCATGTTGCTCACTGATGTGAGACAAACTGAGCGTGCCAAGCTCTCTGCAAGTCATACCCAGACAGACAAAGCTATTCTCTATATATATATTATTTTTTTTAGCAAGTCCTAGGCTGAAGTTCTTGATTCACAAGAAAATCCGACAGGATTACTTTTACCTGCGGAACTCATTTTTCCTGCCGTTTCCACTAGATGTCACTTACAGCCAGAAAGTTAGCAGTTTCCCTAGATTTTTAACCTCCTCCTGACGTGCAGGTCTATGTTAATGCAAAAAAAAACCCAAGAGGTCTTAGATGTCCAGGACATAGGACTGTAATGGTATTAGAGCAGTCAGGTTTGCAGGCTGTCAGGGAGGGGTGTAGGGGAAGCCAACATCTCCTGAGCATCCCGTCCAGCTGGTGTGATGCCTCTAGGGGAAAGGAAGAGCAGGGTCTTGGCTACCACTGGCTTGTGCATGTTGGGAGTCTCTACAAGCCTGTCCTGCTTTGTGCTGCCGCATCAGACCCCTGGTGATCCGCGCAGGGAGGTCACCAGCCGTGTCCAAATCTCCTCACCCCACAAGGCTGGCACCACACCCAAGTGCTAGCTCAGACCTCTCCTTCAGGGCTCTTCTTCAGATGCAAAACAGAGGGGTGTGGGCAGCCCAGGACATTTCAGAGCCACCCCAGAATAATGGTATTCTGGGCAAACCCAGCTGGGAATGAGGAGGTCCTCAGACCCAGGTGGTAAAGGCATAAAGCAAAACTCATGGCAGCATGAGCTGGTGTCTTGGACCACCTCTTCGGTGTTCTTTTTCTCCCGCGCCCAACAGCGTGTTGTGAAGGAGAGAGGCTGCTTTGGGCTGGAATGGCAGACCCTGGCCCTCGGGAGCAAGAGCTCCTCAGGATGGGACACGGAAAAAAAGAAGGGCCTGAGATTTTCTCACGGAGTGTCAACTCAGTGAAGCTCTCCCCTCCCCAATCTGGCTGTGGGCCTGGAAAGGGTAACGGTAGCTGGACCTGCAGCCACAGCTCCGTTTTCTGTCCAAGTCACTGATTAATTATGTTTTGGGTTGAAAGGGCCTCCCCTCCCACCCCAGCCCTGAGCACAAGCTGTTCCACATCTGCAGGACCCTTGTCAGTCCTCGAGGTCCCCAGTTCCTCACCCCTGCGCTGCCCACCCCCTTCCAAACGGATCCTATTCCCGGCTGAACAGGACACAGCGGTTGTGTTATTCTAACTCCCAGCGTATCGGCCGCTCCATCGATCTCAGCCCACCCACTGTCAGCAGCTTCAAAGCGCGAAGGCGAGGTCGGGTTGCAAACACAACAGACACCGGTAGCTCCTCGCCCAGGGCTGCCCCTCTCACCTTCTCCCGAGGGCAGGAGAGCCCCGGAGCAAAGGCTCCAGCTCCAGGGGAGGCTGCCTTGTGCAGCACTCCAGCCTGGCTTGAATTAAATCAGCCTTGGAGAGCCTGTGACATTAACCCTCCGAAGGCTGGGGCTGTAAAATGGGAATCCCAATGGACTCGTTCGTTACGGAGCACGGCAGTCCTGCCCGGGGAAGGTGCTTTCAAAGCCACTCAAGCCGTGCCGGCGCTGCTTCCCGCAGCAAGGGAGGGTGAAACTTGTGCCGGCTGTTGAGGAGCGAGATGTACCAACAAGCAGTGGCTGCAGAGGCTGATTCCCAAAGCCTGAGGAGCCCAAATGCCACTGTCAGAAAGGCTAAAGCTCTCTGCAAGTTGAAGCGTCCCAAGGACCTGACTGCATCCTTCACCTGCTTCTGAAATACGCTGCCTTCGATCACCTGTGAATTAAAAGCCCCAGTTCTCTGAGCAGCTCTTTCCAGGGAGTTGTTCCATGTTTTGAATGCAAAAGCCCAACGGAGAATCACAGCCAGGAGAATAATCAGTGGTCCTTATCTACTGAGGTTGAAGGTTATGACAGAGGTTTCTGAGACGAAATTAGGATTAGAGCTGGGCCAGCACCACAAGAACAATTCTTGATTATCCACTCGAGTGCCTAAGGCAGCGTGTGGACTTGGAGGCCTCCGGTGGTAGAGCAGCAAGTGTAAACCCTGAGCCATGACAAAGGAAGGAGCCTTATTTACACCCCAGTAACACCTAGAGCCCCTGCCTGCCTGCGAGGGGGATCTGGTTCCACTGTGGAGCCCAGCTCAAGTGAGAAAATCTGTGCAGGACGTGGAGAGAACAGTCAAATGAGGCGACAGGAGATGCAGAAGCACAGGGCTGGGGTGCAACGTTCCATCATTTGTGTCCCAGTTTTGGTAGCAAAATCAGAAATCAAAGCCTGGCTGGCTCCAGGGGCCCATACACTGCTCTTGTCCGCTAGACTGGCACCGCTCAAGTGACCTTCACGAGTCCTGGTCTTAGCTGTAGGATGCCTTTGTAGTCCTGCGCTCAGTGAACAGAAACATCTGGGCGCGATTCCTCCGTCCTATCTGCAAACCCTAAACAGTGATTAGGGACAGCGAGTTATTTGGGACCACTGAGCTGTGCCGTGCACATGCAAGCGAGCGTGTCCAAGCACAGAACCATCCTACAGAGAGGACGGGTTTTCCCGTGGCTCTCACCTTCACTTTTTTCCTGCTTATGACTGTTCAAACACAAGTCTGGTCAGCGCTGACCACCCGCTACATGTTTTTGCGGGAGTAAAACCGGGTCTGGGAGCAACTCCACACACGTGCAGCTGGAGCTGGATGAGCGTGCCGTCTCAGAGCAGGTTCCTCACAGCGGGCTCCTCCGCCTTTGCCCCCGCGCTCGTCGCCAGTTGCGTAACCCCGTGTTCAGAGCGACGTGTTCTCCGACACAAAGACCACCGCCTCGAAGAACACACACGCTCTGTACACAGTCTGCTGGCTGTGGATCAATCTGCCTCCGAGCAGAACCAAACAAACCCACCTCCCTCTATCAGGCCATTGTCTTTTGAGGAAATGTTATTGTTCCAGTCTTTGAAATAACACTTCAGCAAAACCCTTCCACGGCGGCAACTTCTCCCCATCTTCCTGTCTCCTCTCCCCACATCTAGGATTCCTATTTTCAGCGCACATTTTTTCCTCCCCTTCTCACTGAAAGCAAGGTATTTCTTGGCCCTATTCCTTGTGAGTGGGGCGGCTGTGCAGCTCGCGTTTGTATTTGCATACCAGTTATTTGGGTTCTGACCAGGGACTGGGTGTTTCGGAGCTAATGAGCTCCTTTGCATGCTGCAAAAATTCTTGTGCTTCTTAGAGGAGAACTTGAAGTAGCAAATCCTGGCCTGGGATGATAAGGAAGACTCTGTTTTTCAGCTCCAGTTGATTTTTTTTTTTACTGGCAAGGACACGGAGACTGCAGTTCCAGGGCCCATACACGGGAAAGTAGATGAGACGGTCTGGGGTGTATTTAGGTCATCCCAGACTTTTGCGTGACCTTGCTTGAAGCTCACTCTCTCTGCTTGTGTTTCAGAGCCCTGGCTGTAAAGGAGGGATGCAATAGCTCCTGCGCCTGTTCAGCACATCAGCCCTGGCACCCTTTTCCCCTTCTGCGCTGCGCCAGGCACAACAAAGTGCCACTCAGGTCTGGAGCCTCCAGACGCTGCTGCAATAACAGCACTAATAATAATGCCAGCCCAGATGCACGGCACTAATGGAAATCTCTGTGCTACCTGGGGCTGCCGATGACTAATCTCTCGCCATTGATTTAGCAGCTGAGACCAAGCCGAGGAGACAATAACAACCGCAAAGGCTCAGGAGCAGGCACCAGAATTACAGCTGGAGTGAGATGAAAAGCTGGGGAGCAGCACGGTCTATCCCTTCTCCCTGGCAGCGGCACGCAGGGCTCCGCTTTGACAGCCAAGATGATCGGAGAAACACATTTCTCCCTCGCATCTACCCCACCTGAAGCTCGTCCTGCCCGTAGCTGTGACCGTTACGGAGCTGAAGAACCAGGCATCGCTGTCGGTGTCACACAGCCTTGTCCCCCACATCCCTGCCCTTTGGTGGGGCAAGAGCCCCTGGGCTGAGGGGATGCCCGCTGGGCAGGGAGGCTTGGCCGAGTTAATCAGCTTGGCGTGGGGCAGACGGAGGTAATTGCCCAGGCAGCAGCTTGGATTGGGGGGCGGGCAAGGGGCTGGTGGAAACGGAGGCTGAAACAAGTCAGGCAGCAGCTGACTGTTCATGCACCTTTTTATTTCTCCCCTGGGGGATGAAGGCTTAGAAAATCCCGGCATGGGACCAGGGCTCCCCTGTTCTGGCATCTTAACAAGAAGCAGCTGCTTGAGGCGGAGTGAGGAATCGCACAAGGAAAAGGCCCCGTTGCATTAATTAAAGGTCACGGGGCCATTCCAGAGGCTTCCCAATTACCTCTGGAAGAGTGTCGCTAATGTGAGATAATGATGTCATACAGCCACTAATGAGGCAGGTTATCCAAACCCCAGGCCTCCTGTGGCCCCCCCCCTCCCCGGCAAGGATGTGCTGTCACCAGCAGAGCAGCCAGAGGGAAAATGGCCACTCTTCCCCTCCACCTCTTCCTTAACGGCGGCCCTGCCGGATAATGGAGCCGGGGGAGGCAGGAGGAGAGGCCAGAGCCCTCTTTGAGGTTTTTTTTTGTGCTGAGGAGCGTCTTAGCAAGGCCCCTTCTCCTCTTGCGTGATGAATCGCTCCTCACAAGCGATGTCAACAGGATATTGTTCCGTGCTGACCCCGCTCCCTTAGTGCTCTGGCCAAATCCAGCCCCATTAGCGCTCCTTAATTGAACGTAATTTGGAGCTGAAAATCTGCCTCCCCAGTACGAAGGGCTCCAGCCCCTCAACTCCCGGAGCAGGGGGATCTCCAGCAAGGAGAGAGGCTGCCGTGTCTGGTAAAACTTTGACTAAAAGCAGCCATGCAGGAGTCTTGGGTCAATATTGGTTTTGGGGATGGACAGAAAAAAAAAAGAAAAGTTGAAATGTTCAATTTTATCCGCCCTCCGCTGTGCCGCTTGTCTCTGGCCTCGGTGCCTGGGCAGTCTAGGAGTGCAAACACCTCTTTGTCTTACGGCTCAGGCACCAGGCAGGAGGTAAGGAGACACAAAACGCTGCAACGGAGATTAAAGTAAGCCTACAAATAGGAAAAAAAAATAATAATGAAGAGTTGTGGGCCAGGAAGTTTCAGAACAGAAGAGGGGGGAACCTTCCTCAGCACCCCCCACCACATGGGACTGCTTTTCTATCCGTGCCTCAAGCACATCAAACCTCTGCGCTATGGCCAAACCGATCTGACTACATGGGAGGGAATCGTAAAGGAGAAGCTGCACAGTTGCACTCCCCGAGGGTATTCATAGAATCACAGAATTGTTGAGGCTGGAAAAGACCTCTGAGATCATCAAGTCCAGCCTGTGACTCAACACCATCACATCGGCCAGACCACGGCACGAAGCGCCACATCCAGCCTCTCCTTAAACACCTCCAGGGACCGTGACTCCACCAATTCCCCGGGCAGAGCATTCTCGAGGGTTCTGCAAAACAGGCAAGGTTTCTGGCGACCAGGCTTCTGCAAAACCGATGCTTAGGAGAAGCCATGCTTGAGAAAGGAGGAGAAAGAGGAGGAGAGAGCAGTTCAGCACCTGCCTGGCTGCTCCCTCTTGAACACAAACAGATCCAGCGCTGAATTCACCACGCAGCTCCTGGGAGGTGATCAGAGGTTATCAGCAGCTTCTCCTTGGCCTCTCCCTGTTGTTTCTTGCTGCTTGCTTAGGTAGTTTCTGCAGCAGCACGTATTTCTTCCCCCTGTGAGGCACTGTCCCAGGCGTTCGCTTTCTTTAGGTTCTGTCTTTTGCCTTCTGGGATAATCTCTCTTTCAACACAAAGTACTTATTTCCAACCAACTCAACAGCAGGAAAGCACAGGAGGAATCAGGAGAGAAAGAACAGGAGCTAGCAAATAAGGAGAAATCATTTCCCTCGCCCTAAGCCTGAATGACCTGCAGAGCTGCTGGAAACAAGCTGGAAGGGGCAGAACAGGAGAGAGAGAGAAGCAAGAGAAGCTATTCTTGATACCTTTTGGGGCTGGGGAGATGGGAAATCTTTACTACGTCAGTGTGGCTTTACCCAAGATCTCGTCAAAGCCCTCCCAGACCCACATCAAGAAGATGCTTCTGCAAATGCGGGGTTGCCTGCGGATATACCGTGGTGACACCCATCTCCAGAAGAGCTGCTAAGCCACCCCCTGTCCCTAGCTCAGACTGAATCTTTACCCACGAGCACACACATAAAGTAAGCAGAGTCTTTTGGAGCAAGAGCTGCCAGCTGCAATTTATCAGGCAATGGGAACAGACAGCACATGACTCGAAGTGAGAGAAGCGTTTCCAGGGGGAGGCAGAGGTGGAGGGAGCAGGAGTCTCCGAGTTCTCCCAGGAAGGCTGAGCTGAGAAGTGCCAGGGTTATTAATTATCTGCAGCTTTCATCCCTCCCACATTCTGCAAGGAGAAAAAGTTGTCAGGGCAAAATGAAAATGGGCGGGAGAGAGAAAAGAGATGAGATGACTAAAGGCAAAAAAAAAAAAAAGAGGAGCGGAGGGTATGCTGGGATCGAGCTTTGCTAGAGAGAAGGTGCCAGGACCAGGAGAACACGGCGTTTGCTGATAAGGAGCTTTCTTGCCCATAGGGATCCTATTAATCCCCCTCGAGTGCTGCAGCGGCCAAGGGGTGGGGTATTTTCCGTTTGCCAGTATGATTACATCTGCTCTAGGAATTCTGCTCCCGTGGTTCCCCCAGACTGGGTGGGATTTTTCCATGCACTTACAGATCAGGCTAAATCAACAAAATTTTCAAGTGTAGTCCTAACCTGCAGTAAAGGAAGAGACTGGGAAGGGCTGGAGCACTAAACCCTGACCTTTGCTAATCCACAGGCAGTAACTCCAGGCGAGAAGTATGCTGCAGGCAATGTCAGACTTTGCTCTCCCTATGGGCAACATTTTTAACCTTAATAGCAGACAGGCTTTCCTGTCAACTTGTAGGCAGCAGCTGTGGGTCAGGGAGTTGCCGCGGAGCTGTGAAGCTGTCAGCCGCCCTGTGAGCGATGGGTTGCTCACAGGACGATTCCAGCTACGTCTGGTGGGAAGACCACGGGGCTGAGACCTTCAGGAAAGCTGTGATGTGCTGCTGGCCTCTCAGGAGACCTTATTCAAAACACAGCCCCTCCCTTAGCTTACTTCTTCATTTCTAAAATGGGGATAATGAGGCTGAGACTTTGGAGATGTTACTATAAAAAACAATCACTGTAGCAACGGACGTTGTTACAGCAGACTGGGAAGGTGCTCTTGATTCCAACCAAAATATGGATGTTCCGAGCAAATTCCTTTAATCATCTATTAACGTCAGGACCCTTACTAGTGAGCCAGCACCCTGGTTTTGGTTCAAGTTTTCTGGTCCCCGGTGTCTCTCCTCAGCCATAATGCAAATAGAGGCTGTCACCAAGCACCAGTTTTATGCAAAGATGTGCCTGTTGCAGCATACAAAATATCTCCTAGCTAAAAAATCTAAATAGATAGCGGCAAAGATGAGTAACACCTGCATGCAAATCCATCCTCAGCCCTCCTGCCTCCTTGCCCAGTCCCCATCACGGGGTAGCTACTGGCCCATGGCGGAGGCAGAGCTTTCTGCTTTCCATGGGGAACGTTGCTGTCTGCGTTGGCACATTCTCTTGCAGCAGGGAAGGGGTGCAGAGAACATAAAGGAGAGGCAGATGGAATGATCTGACAGTGTCCTAGGGCTGGCTCCAACAGGACACCTGCAGTTCCCAGCTCTGTGCTGCCTAATGGCAAAATGAAAGGGCTTCTCCCAGCTGGGAGCGTGGATACAGGATTCCCACTGGACGCATTGCAGGTTACGGTGCCTGCCCCCAAAATACTTAAAAAGGTAAGAAGGCAATCTGTGACAGATGAGCAGATGCGCCTCGCTCGTGAGGCTCCAGGGCACAGCAAGACCTAACCTGGTTTTATCCATGCCCTGGGACTGCCACATTATAATTGCACGGCTGCCCTTTACTTGCAGTTCCTGCTCCATCCAGGCAGGGACAAAGCTGTTGACTGGAGAAAGAAAATGACTCATGCAAGGCCTGGACCAGATCTGTGCTGATAGAATCACTTCCTCGATGCCAGTTTCTGCAAACACGGACCTGGCCTTCAACTTTTAAAACTGACTGGCTCCTTTGTCTTACTATCTGCCTTGAAGCTTGACTATAAATCCAGGGGATGCTTGCTTTCCTTTGGAACCTGCAGCTGACTTCTCTTTAAGCAGAAAATAAACACCGAGTCTGTCGCCTCTGAGTTATGGGCCAGTTTAGAGGCTCCAAGTGTGAAAAAGTTAATTGCCTAACACTCCAGTTAATCACCCTGAGCCTACAGTGCCGACTTGCTTTGGTTCACTCGCAGGGCTTGGTGTGCCACAGGGCACCACCATGAGCTGTGCCAGGGCCACCCACCGAGGGTGGGCTGTGTTAGACCCCACACTACCACCATCTCAAGGGCTCAGTGCTACCGAAAAACTGCCACTGGAGGATGTTAACCTGTGCCTGCCTTTGCTCAGCTGGCTGGACTTCTCTCCAGATTTCGCAGACCCACCCAATTGCAGCTCTCAGCCCCAAACATAGAAGCTTGGAGGCTTTTTGTGCTCATGTGGATTTGAACGAATGGGGGAGGTGACAGAGAGAAAAAAAACACTTGGTGGCTTGCTTTCGACTCCCTCAGATATTAGTAGAGCCGTCAGAGAGGCTGCCTGCAGGGGGGTAGCAACTGGCTGTTGTGATGCTCGGAGTACAGGTAGTTCCCATCCATAAAGTAAAACGCAAATGCTTGACGGCATCGAGTTGCCCCAGGTGGATTCCTCCTTCCCAAGCAACATTTTTCATGTGGCCCCTGCATGCCCTCCTTGCACAGAGGGCTCTGGAGACAGGCACGGCAGCGCCTTGGCCTGAATTCATAAGGAGATTTTTTTTTTTTTTTTGCCGTGCGGCGTCTCTGACAGAGCCAGGCTTGGGGGCGGTGCTGGTGGTGGTTTCTGGTTCTGGTTCATGTTAAGCAAAGGGCTAATGGGATCCATGTGACTCGGCTATTTCTCTGGAGGAAGAGCTCCTTTGCCGATAGCAGCACAACTGTCAGGGAGCCTGCCTGCAGTTTGTAACTCCCGGGGAGGCCGCGGCTGCGAGTGCCAGACACGCAGCGCCGGCGGTAATGCCTCTGGAGGCAGGCAGCTCGTTAACGTCCCTCCGCACGGCTCCCCGGGAGAAGGTGCGTCACCCGGAGCTGTCGCGCTCTCTCGCTTGCCCTGGGTGGGATTAGAGGCTCCCCGAGGAGCTGCTGCGGTTCGGAGCCAGGAACGCATCCTTCTTTTGAAGCTCCGCTTTTGCAGCGCGCGTGTGCCCACACGTGAGGAGGAGAGAGCACGCGCTGCCGCTCTGCTCGGCACGGAGGCCGCCGGAGCGGACGGGGAGCCAAGGGGAGGATGGTGCCCGGAGGACGGCAAGCAGGACTTGTGGCTGGCAGGCTCCAGAAAGAGAACGTCTGCCTTTTTAATCACGCCGACAAAGCGCCTTTGTGCAACGATGCTGCATGGAGGCAGGCGCTGCCCTGTGCAGCTCCAGGATGGAGGGAAGGAGGGGAAATCCTTCCACTGGCTTGAGGAGCTTTGGTGAGAAGGATTCAAGAGAGACATTTAGAAAGATAGAATCGTTTACCTGACTGGGTGCTGGCACAGCACAGCCCGACCCTGTAACCGTGCTCGGACAGCATCTGGCACAGCAAAGATTTTATCCATCAGCGTTGGGAGGAAATGTGAGCGATACCCCAGCAGCAGTGGCAGTGGGGAGGCTGGAAGGAAGAGAGATTTATTTCCACACCTGGTATGGTGGCAGGAGAAGCCCTAGTGCTGTAGAGCTGCCTTCTATCCCCATCGCCGGGGCCTGCATTGCTGCCGACGTGGTCCGTAGGGCTTCGCCAGGTAGCCTGCGAGATGCTTTCAAGAGCATTCCCAGACCTCACGCTTGCACACATCCTAGTGCAGTTGGCAGGACCGCAAGGAAGCCTGCCAGCCGGTGTGTACGGGAACTGGACCCCAGTCCTCTCAGGTCCTGATAAAAAGGCTGACCCTTATAGTAGCAAAATGCCAGTTCTCCCTAATTGCGAAGCACCTATTCTTCTTTTCATTACACAGCCATGGTCCATGGACACTGTCAGAAACAACAGAACTTTGAAAGCAAAATTTGCATCAGTTAAACCAGAAGGAGGATGGCAGATTAGCTGACTGACAACGTGCCTTTGCCCTCGCACATACACCTCCTCTCAGACTTGTTTATTTGTACCTGCTCCACACTCCTGGAAAAAAAAGGAAGCTGTATTTTGTACCTGATGCAAGGGACCATTCAAGATGGGCTCATCTCAGTTCTGCCTTATGTGATTCCTGCTCAGCAGCAGCCTGGTTCATGTGGCTGTAAGAGCATTCCTACAGCCTCTTGCATGGGTTTAGCTAAGCTCACTCCGCATGGGCTTCCCTCTGAAGTGAGGCAACTTTGCAATGCCTGGGGCCTCCCCAATCAATAACTGCAAAGCAACAAAGGGGAGACAAGAAAATATGTGGGATGGTGCATCTTTCCCACCCAGATGCAAACTTCTCTTGACAAAGCAACGGCATTAGAAGGCATTGTTCTGCTTCCTCCCCTCCTCCCTGTCTGGCACTCTTTCCCAGGCAGCCTCTGGTTACTTGTAAATGTTTATCCCCCTCTCAGGCCGAGTGTGAAACACTAATTGCTGTTGACACTTGCTGGGCTGGGATATTAGCTCCCCCCACACCCCAACACACGTTGGGTGCTGAAGACTCCTCTGGAGGTGGTGATACTGAGCGTGAAGTCTGACCCTGTCCTCACCCATTCACATCTCTTGGGCAAGAGTCAGACCTGGTCTCTTCTGCCCCTCTCCAAAGCATGTGGCAGTTGTAGCTGGGCTTCTCCCCACCTACACATCTTCTGGGCTGAGCTTTTCCTGGAGAGCAGCACTGTCCTCCCTGCCATGTCCTTTGGGCAGAGACGCCTGGCAGCACTAGGGGCTGGTCGCTGCAGCTGGAGGTGTTTGAAAAGCCTTCCAGAGCCTGGTGTTGGGCTGTGGATGTGCCCACACTTCTCCTTGTCTTCTGTTTGGTGCATATCACAACTTTCTGGCACACACACAGAACCTCTGGTTGTGCTTCTCCAAGACTGACTGGACCTTAGGTCACACAGAGAGCGAGACACAGCTTTTCCCCTGTCCTGCGTATGCCCAGGCACGATGCTTTGGATATGAGACTGTTTTCAAACACCTCCAGCCAACCTTCTCCCCGAGAGATCCCTCTGTTTGGGGTCCGCATGCCCAGCTCAGCCCTGGTTTGGACCAGCAATGTCATCTGGGGATGAGATATCATGCCAGAAGTGACAGTGGTGATGGAGTGGATGGGAGAGCTCTGCAGTGGGACTGGGACGCAATGGACTGATGCCAGGGAAAGGAAATGGACACAAGCTGAGGCAAAGGGGCAGAAGAGTTAAGCGCCTTTCAAAGCATCAAGTGGGGAAGGAGCTAGCCCCATCTTTGCAGCCCTGCACTCATTCCATGAACAAAAGGCTTTAAGGGCCCTTTAAAGAGGAGCCAAGGGCAGCGGTTTGTGTCTGGAGGCAACGCCCACAGCATGAGTGTGGCCAAGCTGCTGCTTGGGCTGGACTCATTGTCTCCTTCAGAGACATTGTCCCCTGCTAATTGAGCAGCCAGTCCCAGGAGGGGAGATCAGGCCTCCAGAGCAGTTCCTGAGGGATGTGCTTCACTGGGAAAAGTCTGTTTCTCAGCCACATGTCTGCATGACACAGAATCACAGAAGCACAGAATTATTGAGGCTGGAAAAGATCTCTGAGGTCGTCAAGTCCAGCCTTTGACCCAACACCATGACATCGGCCAGACCACGGCACTAAGTGCCACATCCAGCCTTTCCTTAATCCCCTCCAGGAACGGTGACTCCACCACTTCGCTGGGCAGTGCATCCCAGTGCCTGAGCACCCTCTTCGTGAGGAAGAGGCTTCCTGAGATCCAACCTAAACCTCCCGTGACGCAGTTTCAGGCTGTGTCCTCTTGTCCTGTCACTAGTTGCCTGGAATTCTGTGATACTTGGTGTGTGGCCAGCGTGTGCTTGGTGTGTGGCTAGCGTGTATTTTGGAGAATAGGCAGGACCCCAGCCCGACCTCCGCCTGACTACAACCTCCCTTCATGTAGCTGTAGAGAGTGGGTCCTGTCAGACCCAGGAGGTGCATGTGAAGCCATGCCAGCTGCCCTCTAAAGCCCAGCTCTCTGGGGACCAGCCAAATGCGAGGACCCTATTTCTGTAGCCAAGAGGAGGAAGGCAGCAGGGCCTTTGGGATGCTGAAGGACCTCTGGGACCAACGGTGCTGCCTGAGTCCATCCTGAAACAAAGAGGTGACAGCTCTGCCCTGCCTCCTTCAGCTGCTGCCCTCCCTCCTGTCACTGAAACGGTTAAGTGCCTGCAGAAGAAAGGCATCCTGGGGATAGGCGAAGTGTTATAAACAAATAAATAAAATCTCTCTGTTCAAGAGAGAGAGAGAGAGAGAGAGAGAAAGAGGAGGGGAAAGGGGCTCCCGGGGAATGATGCAGCCTCATAAAGTGATGACGCATGCACCAAGAGCTGTGGAAGGATGCCAGGGGATCTGGAAAACAGGTTCTCTGGAAATACACCCTCTTGCCCATTCCTTCTGACGTAAGCAGGAGCAGGAGGTAAAGGAGCCCTGGCTCAGGGATTCCCACCTCTTTGGCTACTCCTGGCTGGGGGGGAAGCCTTCCCAGCAAGTCTCAGCCTTTCCTGGCTGCCCAGAGCCCGAAGTTGCCAGGATGCCTCCCGCTGCAGGACCCAACAAGCCTGGTTGCAGGAGAGTGCAAAACACTTCAAACGGCAGATGGGCAGGGAGAAAAATGACCTTTCTTTCTCCACTGTAGTGGACAAAGCCAAGCCCTTTCCCACCCAGCTGTGCACTCAGTGCTGAGGTGCTAATCCCCAAGAGCCTGGTTAAACCTTGAAACAATGACGATAATGACTCCAACTTCCTTCCCACCATTGTCTCCCTGCCCAGGGATGGGGAAATCTTCACCAAAATGCCTCTATAGGAGGTTTCTCTTTATGAGGTTGCTGCTTTGTTTTTCAGGAGGATCTCCCAGGCTATTGAATGCCCCCAAGTCTGAGAGGGAATGAGGGCAGGGAGGGTGTCAGGTCACGGGCCCAGCATCACTGATCCCAGCTGGGATGCAGCTACTGATCTTATCGATATAAAGTTGATCTGCATGCAGCATGGATGTGCAAAACTCTGTGGGTAGATAAGCCTGGTGTGTCCATCTCTTCTACTCCAAAATTAACAGAGAAAATGTCTAGTAGCTAGAAAGCGCTCCCATCATGGGGAGGGGATGAAGAGAGGTCAGGGAATTGTCATGGCATACTCTAAACTTTGTCCTGTCAGTTCTGGTGTGGCTGTGTTTTCCTTAGGTAGATCAGACCTGTGGTTCAGCTGGTGCAGGATCCAGCAATCAGGGATGGGCAGGATCGGGCTGCAAAAAAACCCACATGTAAACCGCTGCCAGCAGTTACCTGGGAGGAGAGGTTTCTCCCTGAGCCTTGTGAATCACCTCTTGTCTATTCATCTGCTAAGGCCAGAGACTGAGAATCTGTCTGAAGGGCTGAAAGACATGAGCAAGTCCCGAAGCTTTCAGTGTTACCATGCACCAGCTGAGCCTTGGCAACTGTCTGCCCATCAGCTCTGCCCCTGCGGCAAATGCTGTGTAACACAACCCAGCTTAGGCTGCTGGCTCTGCCAGCTAAGCTAAACTGAATTAACCTGCATTTGCCGCTGAACACGAGCACGCACACGGCAGTTACCTTGGCTCAGCCGAGCAGGGGATTTATCTCGCGGTGGTAATTTAAGTACGGATCCGAGCCCTCTCCGGTCTGCGAGACATTAAGCAGCAGAAAAACAGAATTAAGATGCTGACACCGCGCGCACAGCTTTCCTCTTCCAGGAGCCCAAAGTGCCCGGAGGATTGCTGTGTACACAGGGTATGCACATGGGTGCCCTGCCAGCCCCTGGAGAGCTGCAGGCAGCTTCTAGGGCTCAGATGCACCAGTTACGTCTCTTTGGAAGCAGAGGAGGAACTGGCTGGCCAGAGACAGAGCTGCTCCAAGTCTCGCAAGTGCCTACAGGAGCCTCACTGGTGCAACTTTCCAGCCGGCAGAGCTGGGATTTGCATCTTGGAGGGAAAACTGGTTCTGCAGTTTAGTCCCTGGAGACCTGGGTTTAAGCCCTAGCTCTGATGCTGACTCATTGCATGCCCCTGGGCAAGTCCCTAAGCACCTTACATGTCAGTAAAATGAGAGAAAGAATAATTTATACGACTGCATTGTCCAAGCTTTTTGGGCCAGGGACTTTTCCTTGTTCTGTACGTGCAATGCCAGGCACAACGGGGGCCTGGTTTTGGACAAGCGCCTGTAATCCAAATAAATGCTGGAACAAACTCCCAACGCTCTTCCCGTGTGGCCCTGAGATTCTGAGCCCGAGAGGCTGAGTACTCTGAAACCAGGATGACATTGATGGGGGTGGGGTGGTTATTCATCGTTATTTAATGAGGACGTTAAACCCTAGTGTTCAGCCGTGGCCTGTGCATTCGATGAGTCTTTGGGGAGTAATTGTGCTGAGAAATGCTTGCTCCTAGGGACGAACATTTGATATATTAACTTTGGCAATACTTGCAAACCGTGTCATGCCAATAAGGCTATTGAGAATGAAAAAGAGCTGAACTGGAAAGGTGGGCAAGAGCGGAAACTCCTGGAGACAATTGACAGAGACAGGGCAGGGAGAAGGTGCCGGTGGTTCCTCACTCCATCCAGATGACACCACTTTAGGACTTAAGGAAAACCGACAGCCAAAAAAAAAAGTGTTCCCTGTCTTGCAGCACCAGTGCCCTGAGAAGTCCCCAACAGAACCACAAATGAGCTCTGAAAGGCTTTTGTGTTATAAGGGGTGGGATCAGCATCTCCGAGCTCTGTTTCACTGCACTGTGATGCAGAGGCGAGCAGCTTGAGGGCTGGGACCCACCTGCCTGTTGACAGCCCATGGGGGCTGCAGAGAGCACCCGTGTCACTCCTGCCTGGAGCCAGGGGCCTGAGGCAGGACTGCAGGTCAGCCAGGGGCTGTTTAACCCCTTCAGAAGCACTGCCAATGCTTCTGAAGTAGCTTGCTTCACTGTGAGGAGTCCAGCTGCTCGACACCCTCCCTTCTCTCGGCACCAGAGTAAGCCACCCTGACGGGCAGGCGCCGATCTGCCGTCCCTCTGTGATTATTTTCGTCACAAATTAGAAGTGGGTTAGCTAAACCCATCCGTATCCCCCTCAGAGAGTAGTAGCCTGTCCTTGCTGTTGATCTTGGCTGCTGTGGGAGCTTGCGGTATTTTTTCAGCTGCAGAGTTCGGAGTTTACTCTTTTCTGTCTTTCTTTCCTTTTTTTTTTTTTTTTTTCCCCAAGCCAGATTCATATCAAGTTGTGTTATTCTGTATGCAAAGTGTAAACATCATCCCGGGTGCCAAAGGCAACACCACACACACACACACGCAAGGAAATAAGGCAGAGGCAGCGTGTGGCAGGGCAGATAGCATGAACCAAACGCTGGAATGTGTAGGTACCCTGGCTTCCCTCTTCTCCTGACATGAACTCCCTGACACGGAAAATGCCTCCGCTGCGCAAGGACACAGCCACAGAGGCTGTCTCCTGCATCAGTCCTTCTCCTGCCCACTTCCCCATCCCCTGTAGGTCACCGCAGGGGAGTGAGGAGGGGATCTGGTCAGAGCTCAGAGGAGTGCACTGGGGTTGTTGACTCTGAAGGCTGAGGAAGAACAAAGCAGGGTGCTTGTGATTAACCACTGTGTTCCTGGATTTCCGAGGCATGAGCCAGCACGGTCACAGAGGCAATCAGGACTTCAGCAAGAAACAGTCCGAGGGCCTGGCTCCATCCTGACTTCTACAAAACCACTCCGTGCTCACATTTCCTTTTGTAAAAAACGGCAGAAAAAGCCACGATACTTCATCTTCCTTCTCATACGCTAAGTCCTCCACGCTTGCTAGCAGGACCTCCAACAGAGCCCTGGCCCACAGCTTGCACCACAGCAGCAAAGCAAAGCTGATATTTATACCCATCAAGGGCAGGCTCTTGTGCAGAGCAGCCTCTCTGCCCGACCCAAACCACGTCAGGGAATGCCCAGGCTGCTGGCAGGCCGGGTGGAATTGCTCTGCCCTGGGGGTTCTGCAGAGAGCAGAAGGCAGCCCCCGGGAGCTGCAGCAGACACAGCTCTGGACCCCGTGCCGCAACTCGCCTTCCTCCAACCAACCCTTTGAGGACCTGTCTCGTGGCACGGCGATTACAATAAACCAGCCCAGCCCTTGGGTGGATGGCTTAGAGACAAGCTCACCTCTATTACTCCATCCTCCTATTTTTGCCTCTGGACTCAGGGGCAAGCCCTGATGAGCCACAAGCATTTTCAAGCAATCTCCTCACACAGCTGGAGACGTCCAGGACCTGAACTTCACCCAGAGTCTGTTTTAGTCATCAACAGCCCTTGAATAAGGCTCGCAGGGCACAAGGCAGAATATCAGGGTGCCTACTAGGTCGCTGTGGGCTTGTGGAAGAGGGTCTGCAGGCAGGGTGATCCCGTCCTTCTACGACTGACTTCTCATCGGGGTCACAAATGAGGCTGAATGGAAAAGCTGCATGTTAACAGCTCAACATGCCAGGAAAATTCAGAGATCCTCCTGCACAACTTGGATGTCTCTGCAGCTCCTCGTTTTGGTTTGCAAGGACATCCAAGGAGGAGCAGGAGGGGGAAAGGAAGGTGGAGGGAGAAGTGTGGCTGTGGGTTGCTCCTGGTTCTTGTCTCTCTGTGGGTCGTTCATGGTTTCGGGTAGAACTGTGTGTGTTCTGCGAACCTTGGAGAAATCAGAGGCCTCAGCTGAGTTCGTTTTCAAGCGGATTTACGCAGAGGCCAGAGGGTTTTAAAACCCTGCAGTAACAACCAAAACGATGCTCATAGCTCTGGTTACAACTTCTCTCTTGCTCTGTGAGATTGCAGTGCTCTTGGCCCAGGACAGACAGTTCCCATTAGCATCTCCTGCTCCGGCCTAGGCAGCACAAGGGCATCTTTGTCCTGAGAAAAACAAACTGCCACCCACCCGCCTCTCCTCAGCTGTGACAGCCTCCCTTCCCCGCACGGCTGCCGCTGCCCCTTCTCCCAGCCCGCCTGCGTGCCCCTCCTGAAACCACCCGGGAGCGGGCGGATTCCTCTCCCTCTTCGCAGGGTTGGGCGACTTCTCCAGGGAGACGGAGCCGCCGAGAAGAGTCGGGGCATAACACGAGTTGAAGGAAGGCCTCAACGTACCCGACTGCTCGGAGCAGCCCCTTTTTCTCCAGTGGGTACAATTCATTAACCTGGGAGCCAGCCCCAGGACTGACGGGGGGGTTTTTTGGGGTGGAGATTTCCCACGGCTCAGCCCCACGCCTCCCCGGGCAGGTGAGGGACACGGGGCGGGCGGGCGGCCGTGGGGCTGGATGCTCGGACACAGGTGCAGCCCAGCGAGGGACCCGGCCATTTCCTCCCTCGCCCGCCTCCGCCCTTTGTGCCGGGGAGGACAATTCCCCTTGTGTTAGGTCCCACAGTCTGCCCGGGGAGGGGGGGGAAGAAAGGCGCTTTGTTCAGCAGATACTGGCCAGGAAAAAAAAAAGAAAAAAGAAAAAAGAGAAAGCCCAGCACTGCGTTTCCTCTCTGAAGTGATCAGGGCCCTCGTGAGGCGGTTAAAGCAGATCAGCCACGGTGCCAGAGGCCGGCTCGGCGGCCGGGTTGCAGAGAAAGGTTGTGACTGGACGTGACTGGCTACTTCAGGATTCCTATCTGTTAGTAACGTACACAGAGACCTGCTCCTGAGAGTTGCTGATAGCCGGGATATCAACAGCTTTCGCGGTTTTGGCAGCCGGGTGGACTTTAAGGAGAGAGCAGCACGTGGGCAAGCAGGCCCCGTCACCTCACGTCCAGCAAGCGGGGCCTTCCAGCTCCCGGGGTGTTTACAGGAATTATCAGCTTTATTCCAAAAGAAGGCACTTGCCCCTCGATGCCTTTTATTTGTTGGAGCAGCCAGAGAAACACCTCCACGCGAATGCATACCCACCCCAGGCAGATACGCTCACACTGCGTACACGGATTTTGTGTGGTGCCTCGGTGCGACGCGCTCTGCCCACGGTCACACACGCAGACACGTCGTGTGCCGTGCAAATCCTTATCTGTTGCGTGTTGTGCAAATCCTTATCGGAGAGGCGGGAGTGTAGGAAGGCTCCAGCTCAGGAAAGGGCTTAAACAGGCGCTTTGCTTTGTTGAATCTAAAAGCACTTAAGAAAACACTTAAATGCCATCTTAAAGCGGGCTGCTTTCCAGAATCGCAGACAAATGGCGGAGCTAGTAGAGAGGAAACTGTCGTGCTAATGTAGAAACTGAATTATTTATTTTGTCTGACTTCAAATGCTTTCCCCTCCTTTAACATCTGAGATCCTAAGAGCAAAGACAGTCCGACTTCCTGAGGATGCCAAACCCCTTACTCTTTCTATTTGAAAAATCGAAGCTCCCATCCTCAGCCCGGTGAGGGTGCCTCTCACTGTAAAGAGCATTTACAGAAAGAGTCATTGGTTTGGTGCTGAACCTGAGTAATGAGGGGAAACGAGGACTTCCATACTTTCTGTTCATCTCAGAGCTCTCTCTGTGAAGCCCCATGCTCCGTGAAGGAAGGTTCTTTCCCAGGTGCTGCAAAGATTTGCCCAGTCGTTTTGCTGCCCTGGTTTATTTTGTCCCTAATTTGAGACATGTTGGTTTCGTTTGATTTGGTTTGGTTTGGTTTGGTTTGGTTTGTCTAGCTCTCAACAATCTAATGCTCACAATCTTCCACCTGTAAAATAAAGCCAACATACAAAGAGCTACAGTGAGAAGGGACAGAGAAGGACCGAATGCAATTACTAAGATTGTCAGAAAGGTCATGCAAAAGTGACAGCAAAGAGCTGTATATGGAGGGAGTTAGTTAAGGGGATGAGAGCTCAGAGAAGTGCCCTGACAGTCGATGCAAAGGGTTACTCTGCCTGTCTAGTTTCAGATCCTTAGGTGACATCGATGCCTATTTACACCACACAAGACTCTGGTTTTGGTCTACTTCTAAAAATCTTTGGCAAGAGGTATTCTACCACTTCCTCAAAAAAAAAGTTGCTCGTAGACAAGGAGATCTCCATGAAAGGATCTTTTTCTGCCCTTCACTAGAAATATTTCGATTCTTAATTTGAAACTCTCAGGAAAAATGTAAGCATGAGGAATTTGATGAGGACTTTCCTGACCTCGAGTGAGCAGCCTGTGGAGAGGTGAAGCACACAGCACGCTGAGGGAGCCTGGGGTGCTTCGCAAGGAGTTAAATTGCACAGAAATAATCAGCAAACAAGTGGATAATGGTGGGTTTGGTTGGTTTGTCTGCCCTCCTTCCTTTCCACTGCAAAGTATTCCACCTGCTAGCTCCAGCCATAAAGTCATTCCCGGGGCTGTGAGGAGCACTTGTAAAATCAACAGGGCTTATCGGACCTAAACTTTGGTAAATACTCGGACAATCACTCCCCTTGTGCTTTCATCCTGGGAGTGTGTAAGAAGCCAACAGGCTTGATAATGCACCAGTCAAGATGAAGTCTCCCAAGAGCATGAACCTTATCCCTGAGGTCTGTGCTCCTGGCAGCCCCCATGGGGCTGACTTTTTTCTGTGGGTCGCTGCCACTCAGCTGCCTTGGCTACGGAGAGAGAGGTGACCTGTGCTGACACCCCCAGAGCCTGGTGGGGTGGGGAATGGGGCTTACGGTGTGGAGGGGCTGCTCTTGGAGAGGCTGCTGCCTTTCACCACAGCTGCCAGGTTTGATCCCTTCACACGGTCCGTGCATTCAGCCGCACAGCTTTGCGCACATCCAGAGTTCACTCCAGAACCAAAACATCTGCGTTCGCTCCTCAGCTCTCTGAGGACTATTCATGCCATGAGGGGCTGTAGAGGATGGAAACATCTGGGAGAGGATGGAGCGAGTCCACAGGGCCTGGAAAATGAGGAAGGTGATGTGGAACAGATGCTGTAAAGGCTGGGGATCCGGCAGAGCCTTCGGAAGGGCCGGGTGAGGGGTGCGTGTCTGCATGCACGTGTGCAGTATCTTTGTGGCTTCTCCCGGGGCAGTGCTCAGAGAACCAGATTTGTTAGCTGCCTGCCCACCCAGCGAGGAAGTCGCCCTGCCCAAGACAGCCGTGCCAGGCAGGGATTTAGAAGCAGGGGCCGTTTGGCTGAGAGAGAAACTCATGCCACAATTCATGCCACCGCTGAAAAAGAAAGACAAGCTTTGTGGCTGAGCAGGCACTGCACGTGCTGTGCTCAGCCGGCCCCTGGAAAGCTCCGGGAAGACAGCTGGGTGCTCTCCTCCATCAAACTACGGTCTCTAAAAGAGAAGAACTCCAGCCTGGCTGCAGTTAGCTCTGTCTGAAGATACCGTTAGCTGCTGGACAGAGTGCCCTGTTTCTGGACAGCAGTCATCTGATCTATGACTTGGCTGGACGGGCGTCAGCAGGAAAGCAGCATGTTCCAGAGCAACCAGCTGTTTTGTTTGCGGGGCTCCAGACAGGGTTGCGTAAGGTGGCGAGGTCTGGCTTGTGCTCTGGGGAGGGAGAGATGAGGACAAAGGAGAGGACTCTGCACCTCCTTCTACCTCCTCCACCGGGAATGGGACGCTTCTGGAGGGGAGGCATACACTTTTATTTGTAGCTCCCACTTGCAGATTTAGTGCTCCTGCTACTCTGTCCCTTTCACAGCTCCTGGTCTGCACTAGTCACTGTCTGAGTTGTTCAGAGGCACCTCATTGAACTCATGCCAACGAGCTGAGGTCAATCAGCGAGGGGGAAAGAGAGCGAGCCAGTGCAGACAGCAGCACCTTGGAGATTCTGGAGAGGCTGCTGCCCCTGAGCACACCGGTGACAGAGGGCCCTTATAGGCCCAGCAGGATCACATCAGGACAAAATGTTCTTCTCTAATTGCAGGTGAAACCACAGGTGCTGCAAAGGATCAATAGAGGAGTCAGAGAAGGCAGGTTAAGGCTAACAGCTAAGTCCGTTGCTCTCTGGAAGATCACCTGTAATTGCAATCCTGAGGATACCAAGCAGCAAGACTAGGGAGGCTCTGTATTGTCAGAGGAATGGCTTCCTTCGTATCCACCAAACCCAAGCCTAAATGTTAGAGCCAAGTGCGAGCCAGGAAGAGGCAGCAATCCAGACACTTGAATTTGCTCTCTGTTACAAATTACACACACCCAAACGAGGCAGGGCCTCTGCTCTTTGAAAATCTATCCCCGAGTGTTTATTATAGAAACCAGTTGCCCTCTTTGTTGACAGCCAAATTGCAAAGGGCTGTTGGAACTGTAAGGTCCATGCAGAGCCGCGGCCTCAGCCGAAACACCCGCAAAACTCCCTCTCTGCATCTAGCGACACGAAGCTCTCATTAGGTCCTGCTGGGATTTGAACCTAACGCTTGAGAAAGTCTAGCTGTGTCGGGCGCGAGGCTAAAACCACCCCCTCCAGCACCACAGAATACTCTCACTATAGAGAAAACACTTTGTCTTAATACGGGCAGTAAGCTGCCAAGTTCCCAAACGTTCGCAATGCGAGAAAGAACACAGACGGTATTAATTAAACGAGAGGCTATGCGAGTTCCCTTTTATCCCAGCAATGCTAGCTAGCCACATTTTTCTATGCCTCTATTGCCTTCAGCTACCTGAGTGCCCAGGCTAAGAGATACGTGCCTTCCTGGCTGCTGAGCGCAAGACCGAATGTTATCTTCCAGAAGGATTTTCCTTGAAGCATTTTTTTGTTAAAACACCAGCGATGGCTGTCCCAAGGTAAGCACCGCGCTGCACCGCTGGGCTCTGCCATGAGATGGTTTTGCACCCTGGTAAAACTGAATTGGAGCCCCTCAGGGCTTGCAGATGGGGAGTCCCAGTGCTGCGTTCCTTACACGCACGGATTGCGTAGCTGCTTGCTGGGTCGAACGGGTACAAAAACCCCATGGGTTATCACAGGCAGGGAGTGAGAAAGGCCGGTTCCTGGCCGTGCTGCTGCCTCGCCGAGTGAGTCACTTCCCTTCTATCTCGTGGTTCCCACCGGTCAAAGGGACTTGATAACCACAGGTGTGTTTAAGGGATTTAACTCCAGAGTGGCCACAAAGTACTGTGGGGCAGCAGGCAAGTGCAAAGTGCCTTGCTGGAACTGGGGGCTTTTCTCACAGGTGCTTAGCTCTGGGCTCTTCCTTGCTTTTATCAGCCAAGGTTTTGCTAAAGAAAACAGGAAGGGAAACCAACACTTGGCCTGAGTGGGCCAGTGACTCGGGGGCCAGTGAAATGGCACTACTGGTGGCACAGAGCTCTCTCAACGGGGTATTTTCTTTATCCCTAAGTCCACAAGCTGGGCTGCGTGACCTAAACCAGCAGCGATGCCTTTCAGCAAGCCTTCGCGGCCATCACAAAGACTGAACTTCTCCAACCCACTGCTAGGAATGCCCCAGAGCAGCTCAAGCAGCAAGTCTCTTGCTGTCCTTCTCAGCTTTGCATTTGCTAGGCGGGGGGAATTCTCCCGAGCTAAACGAAGGGTGGTGGCACAGAGGGAGGTGAAGCAATTTGCCCGGCAGGCTGGGGGCTGAGCGCGGCTCAGCTGGGTGCTCCATGGAGGACACCGTCTCCCTGGGGCAAGCGCCCAGCCTGTCCCACAGCCGCATCCCTGCCCTCCTCGGGGAGGAAGCACGCCGGCGATTCCCACACCAGGGAGTCCTGTGCACCTGTGTGGCACACCCTCCTCTCCGGCACGGCTGCACGCTTGGGCTCCTGGCAAAAGGGGCCAAAAGGCTGGCTCTAGCCCTTGTCCTTAGCAGAGGTGCGGACCCCAACCCTCCCAGGAAACGCGGAGCCCCTGCCCTGTCCATCTCTCTTCCCTTCTTCTGCGACTTGGGAGTCTCTCTCCCCCTGTCTCTGGGCTTTGCTGGTGTCTGCCTGCTGACTGAAGCTGTCATTATCAGCTCAATAAATCTCTGGCGCGGGTTTTATTGAATCACTGCCTGAGGGGGAACAAGCCTGTAAAGGTTGAGGAGAGCAGAGCTTTCCCACGCCTAAGACACGCTGCCGGAGCTCTTGCACACATTCCGGGCCTGCCAGCGCTCCGCAAATGTTTGGACAGCCTTGAACAAATAACACACCTTTAAAGAGGCCAGCATGAAATTTTTCCTCACCACCCAGCCACCCTCCCACCGCCGCTTCCCCCTCCGCCTCTCCCCCGCCGTCCGCCGCCGAACATCGCGGCGCTCTCTGTGTGTGTGCATGCGTGTGTGCGCTGGTGTGCGTGCGTGTTTATTTTAGGCTTGTCTTCCCCTTTGTGTTTAGGTTGAGCGGTTCGTGGCTGCGTTCCAGCTGTATTTTGTGGGAGGAATTCTGGCCTCCGCCGGGGAGCTTGCGAGCGCTTGACTGCGGGCGGTGGGGGAGGCGGGGGCCGGGATGGGACCGAGCGTGGAAAAGGGAGGAGGTTTGGCTTTTCTCCTGCCCAGATTTCCTCCAGCAGGTAGAAACCAGCCAGCAGGGATTTTCTGCTGACAGCGTGCCAGGCTGCAGTGGTAACCTCTGGATGCCAAGATTTTTCCACCGAGGCCCGTCTGCCTTGCACGCCGGTGTAAGGTTCCAGTGACAGTCTGCTGGGCCTGGCACACTCCGCTTACCCACAGAACTGCTCTAATTAATGCAGCGGCTTCCTTCACACAGCCCTGCTGATGTGTCTTGACCCTGACCTGAAAGGAACTTCCCCGGGGCACGAGGGTCCGTGGGTGGAGGCAGTTTCTCTGCAACGTGCTGATGCTTGGGCTGTCCAAACAGTTTTTGGAGGGGGGAGCTGGGCTCCAAAAGCTTTCTTGGAGGCAGCCCCACGGATGCACGCAGCTCGTTTTCGCACGGGGCAAGGAGACAGTCCTGCGAGGTATCCAAATTTGCTCAGAGGGGTCTGGAAAGCAGCTTCAGCGGCTGCGCCAAGGCGGAAGAAAAACACGGATGTAACGGCAACATCCAGCTGAGAAAAGCGCAGCGCAGCTCGCTCCCACTCAGTCGGGGAGGCTTTCCTGTGCCTTCCTGGGGAAAAATGGCATTTCTCTCCGAGCTTTTCCCTTCAGCGCCCCGCAGCCTGCTGCCACGGGAAATCCAGCTGGGAGGAGGGAAGCCTGAAACCGCTCAGGCTTAATCCAAGTGTGTGGTAGGCAAGCACAACAGGCGCGCAGGTCCTGTTTTGCCTTCCAGCAAGATGGAACACAGCTGCTGGTGTTTCCCCATCGCGGTGTGCAAGGGGATAATGCCAGGATGGGACCATGCCTTGCATGTTCTACGGGCATAATAGGAATGCGTTTGTGGGGCAATAGAGAAACTTGGAAAGGATTAATAGACCAGACAGCTGCCTGCCTGCTGAGTTCTGGGAATGTAAAACACTGCAGCCATCTCAACAGCTCCTAAAATTCCCCCTGACTCGTTTCCTGTTGCTGCTTTCCCAAAGCTGAAAGGCTTGGGCTCCCGTGGATAAAAAATTGGAGAGAATCCAGAATTTAGATTTCTGCCTACTCGATCTTGCCTGTCAACGGATCGTTAAATAAGAAGCAGAAATGTTGTATTCACCATACGCTCATCACCAAAAAGCTAAGTGAAAATCCTGCTTTAGGAAACAAGTGACAATTAGTTTGATGGTTCCATGCTCCTTAGGTCATGTCGTCCGACTTAACCAAGTCATTGCACACACCAGGTAGTGAGGCATTAAGGTCGTGCCTGCTTTGAGGGGAATAGCATGAGCAGAGGGTAGAAGGAGCTGCAAAAGCAAAGCCTTAGCTCTCTTTGGGGAAATAAAAACATGGACATGAAATACGGATGCTGCGAGTCACACGGTGGCAAAAACCAAGCTGTCACATGTACTGGTTGACAACCCCACCTTGGACATGCTGGTGAAGGACAACGTTAGCAGACACGGGAAGAGCCAGAGGCAGGGACAAAACGAAGAAGGAGAGAGCCACGCGGGAGGGGCGAGCTGGGATATCTGCTCGGCAGAGGCACAGGGAGCCGTGGGCACTGCCAGGCCAGAATGAAGGTTGAGGTACGAGGGCACAGCACAGCGCAGAGCTCAGTACAAAGTTCATTGCCACTGCGCTCGTAAACTGCGGATAAGGAAGGTCAGAGGAATCTCTGAAACAGACTCAGGTTCCTCTGTACTGCCCCTGGTTTGCTCCATGGTGGCCTTTACAGCCCGTCCGCTCCGAGGTGCTGTTACACGGGCTGCCAGGCAAGGGCTGGTTGCTCGGCTTGCAGCGGTGTTGGCCTCTCTCCTGCCTCGCTCAGGGAGCCACGGTACCCGGCCATGCTCTGCTTTGCTCTGGTTTAAACCTCGCATGCTGCCCTGACTCCCGGACTGTATTTTGCCGAGCGAAGAGCAGGCTGCCTTCTCCTCCTCCTTTCCGTATCAAGCCTGGTGGACCCTGGCCTTCATTCACATGTGCTGTAGGTTTGGTTTCACCTCTTAAGCCTCTGTAGAGGACGAGGCGAAAGCCTTACTGGGGACCAGGGGGTTAATACTTCCTTCCTCTGCCTGGTATGGATGGACCCACACATGCAGCTTTCAAGTTGCTTTTGAGTGATGATGCTGAGTGGAGGTTGGGCTACTTCCTTCTGAGCCTGGGGTTCTGAGCATCTCAGAAACCACCCTGGGCTGAAAGGCAAGGTTCAGACAAGGTCTCAGTCTGGTTAACTGGTGCAGCTGCCCCCAAAAAAGCACAGGAACCACTAATTTACAACAGGAGGCAGACAAAATCGTCTGTTTACTTTCAAGCCTTAAATTGTCTGTTAGCGAAGTGCAGACCACAAAATGGGTGGCCCCTTTCCCGGTGAAACTGTGAAAACCTGCTTAGTTCCTGTGCTGGTAAAGCAAACAAACAAACATGACCTGGAGTTGGGTTTCAGCGCTCACCGGTACATGACAGCATCTGAAAACAAACTAAGAAACCCCTGCCTTGCTGATAAGAACCAGCCATGACAACAACTGATGGGAGAACCCAGAGATGCAATTAGGAATTTGAAATGTTTTAAACAAAGGGCAAAAGCAATCAGCAAAAGGTAATTAAAATGGATTAAACAAAGCAAAATCATCTGAGCAAAATGCTGGGAACCGGTCCAGCCAGGCGGGATAGATAACTATGCGAAACGTGTGCTCCGAGTTTGTGCATTAATATTACTTTGTGCTTCCGCAAATCTTTGAGGACCTCGGAGCAGCCTGCAAGCAATTAAACCTCACAACACCCTAGGGGAGCAGAGGTTATTGTATGCACTTACAAGGTGGCTGTACAGAGAGGGTAGAAGTGATTTATGCTGGGCCCACATGGCAAGTAAGAGACAGAGCGGAGAATAAAGCCTAGGAGTCCCGGGTCCTAGCAGTTTGTTTTACCAGCGAGGCGGAGGGATGGTGCCATCTGACGAGAGCATTTTGGCTTCCACGATAGGCATGGTGTGAGTTCATTCCTCTAAGCTTGTCTTGTTTATTTTTAGCACCTAAGTTTATATCTGGAATGACGAATTTGGCATTCGCGCTCGGATGTGGCCAGGACAGGAGCAGCTTGCGACAATAAAATCTCCGACACGCTGCGGCTGCCTCTTCCTCTCCCCTTCCGTGAGCTCTGGAGCAGTCCTGGCACGACCACGGGGAGCCAGGCACCACGTGCCTCCGCTTAAGGGTGGTGGGAAATCCACTGGAGACACCTGCACAGAAGGCTTTGACAGTGAACAAACCCAGATAGAAGTGGAGAGTGGGACGCTTCACTTGTCCTTAGGCAAAAACCAAACTTGCTTGTACCGGCATTTTACAAAAGAAATTCATGGCGCTGGAAAACGAATTGGGTTTCTGGGATATCAGCTGGTGCGTTCACTCCAACGGTTAAACTTCAGAAAATAAAAGAAGGGATAGAGAAAGAAGAAATAAACCCCAAGGCTTCCCTTTTCCCATGGGAGAGCACTGAAAGTGTAAAGTGTTCTGCTTGCCAAGGTTTTCCAACTCCGTATGCTTGGGGCTTAAGGCAGGCTCTCTGAGAGGTGGGCAAATAGACATCGGCACGGAGCCTCTCCTGTCATCCAGGCCAGCGCGCTGGCTTCTTTTTAAAAGCCATTTGTTTAATTGATTGTCATTTTTAGTTCAACACACCTGCTGAAATGGAGGGCTGGGCAGTGTCCTGTGTGTTGGGAGGGGGAGATTAGACAGCAATTAAAGGGGAACTCCTACTTCGACCTCTTCAGAGCGCAGCCGAAACAGGCGATCCATCGATCACTCGGGGCTGCAGCCGCCGGCCCGTGGCTGAGTGTGCGTGAGCTGATCCTTGTGCTGTGTCAGGCCAGGGCTGACGCGTTTCAGTTCTCCATTCTTCGAGTACCCTGAAGGACGCAGAGATCTGAATCTCCACTCCCTCTGAAGATAGCTACCACTATTTGCATCCAACTCTTTTAAGAATTATCCTTCCTTGACTAGACCTATTATGCCTCGTGTTCTCAGTGCAAGACTTGTGCATTTGGGCTCCATTTCTTGCTCTCCAGGCTGCAGCGCATGCAGCCAGGCACGCCCTGGGTTGCACAAGGTGTTTAAAATCCCACAGCTCGAGGGGAACCGTGGCAGCCGCTGCTGCACTGCAGGAAAACAGACTGAACAGGTAGCATCCTCATCCTGCATCCCACGGGTACCTGCGTGCCTCCAGGAGTCATAAGACCGCAGGATCTCAGTTGCACAGTTCTGTGCGGTGCCTCCAGTCAGGTGCCTCAAATGAGCAGACCTTTAGAAACACATCATCCAACATCTGAGAATGTCCAGAAGCAGCTGAGCAGGGCCTTTACAGATGCATTTCACTTATGTCTAGGTGATTCTCTGGCTTTGTTTTCCACCTAAGATGCAGCACACAGGATTGTTTGGCGCAAGGCAGGCAGTGAGCAGTTGGGATTAGATTGAGCAAGGATTACGTACGCATATGCAACCTCCAGGATTAGGCATTTGCTTGAACGACAAGGAAACATCCAGTTACAGTAAGCAAGATGAAGCGTCACGCTTGGGGCATGAACTAAGCCAGCACCGTCTGTGTGCAGGAAGATTTTTTCGCTCGAGGGCAGTAGGTTATCCAGGAGAAGGCTGCTGTTCTGAAAGGGTATTTTAGGGGCACTCCATCCTCAGTAGTGACTTGTGCTGCTCCCTGTCAGAGATAGGAGATTGCACTGAACAGACCATTAGTCTTATCCTGCCTACCAGCTCCCTGTGTTTTGGCTAGAGCATGCAGATAGGAATTAGCGACTGTGCAATGTTTGTTCTCACAAAGCAGGAGGGGAGGCTGACAGAGAAAGAAATACAGAGCAAGAGAAAAAATAGCAAGACAGAGAAGGAAGGAAGGGGAGGGGATGTATGCAAACATGTAAACATACATTGCGCTTTCAGGATGAGCTGGGCACAATGGAAAAGTCCCCCCGAATCCATCCCACGCTGAAATTTCTGCATAAACAGCTTTGGGAAAGGGGATGTGCCTGGCTTGGTGGACCTTGGCAGGTTTAAGTGATGAGTAGGTGCTGCACCCCCGGCGTGTGCTTGCAGGAGTGACAGCGATGGTGAGGGAGGAGAGCGGGAGGCTCAGCGCCGAGAGAGGAGCGAGCAGAGGAGGAGGAGGAGGTGGGGGTTAGCGGGGAGGTTGACGAGGTTCTCCTCTGACACACGACAGCAGCTCCAGTCCCGGAGCTGCGTGGGTGGCAGCGCAGGCTGCGTGCCTGGCTTGCCTTTCCCAGGCACGAAGCAGACAGCCTGCCGCACAAAGAAAGTGGTCATTATGTGACTGGTGCTCCCACCTCGCTCTCCCCGCTCAGCTCCCCTCCCCGCCGGAGCAGTCACAGTTCCTCTTTCAGCGCCTTTTCAAAGCGCTCGAGCCACCCAGTTCATTACTGCCGTTGCACCGGGATGGGACGGGATGGGCTGGTGTCTGGGCAGCCAGACAAGGAACATGACATCATTAATTCCCAACGTAAGGACAGGAGCCAGGCCTGCTCAGAAAAAAGGTATTGAGGCAAAGCTTTGCCTGGAGCATCAGTGATTTGAGCAAAGGTTTTGCTGAGGGATACTTCTTCCCAGTCAACGTGCAAACTGGTATAACCTTGCCACCTTGGCGCTAAGGTGAGGACAAGAAGTCCAAGCCAGGGGTAAACAGTGTGTCTGGCTTACAGGACGCTGAATACAAATGTTTTCTGGCTGGCAGGGTGAGGTTAGAGCCTCTACGGTTAGTTTAGTGTGTGGGTTTTAAATAAACTTCACCCTCCGGATTGCAGCCTATCTGTAACTGCCAAGCGTGGGTTCACTTTGGGTAATGCATATTTTGTGTTTGTCCTGAAGTCCCCTGCTTGCCAGATGCACCTCTTCGCAAAAGGAGGTGTGGGGTTGTCCGAGTGGTAGCACGGTGACTCCGAAAGCTTTGGCTGGCTTTGCCAGCTTTGGGAGAGAGCCCGTTCAAGGTATCGATTCAGTAATATAGGTCAGCTTTAGTCATTATGCAGAGGGATCAATCACACCAACGAGGCTCGGTTGCAACTTTAATCAGTGTGACAAAATCGGAGGTGAGGGGGAGTTTGAGGTTGGTTTTGCCCTAGATTTTTTCCCCTTCATCTCCAACTCTGCTCCCATCAGTTGGTGAAGCTGAAGCAGCAAAATGCTTTGGGTTTCTTAATGCTTTAGCACTGGGTGGGTGGGAAAGGTCCTACCACAGCTTCCAAACTGAGTCCCAGTTACTGCATGAGGAGACTTTGATTCATAAAATAAAGGGTTTGTTTAAATGCTCTTCTTTGTGCTGCTTGAGGATGGGAGTGCCACCTCTTTGTCCTCTGAAGGATCAGATCTGAGAATCTGGGGATTTGGGAGAGCACTGTAAAAACCGTAACTCGAGTTCCCAGGATCCAGGATGTGTGTTACGTCATGCACACTCCTTTGGCAGACTTGGAGGGATTTTTTTGAAACCGTGGTTCCTGGAAGCAGCTTGTGCTGTAGGGTTTTTCCTTCCTTCTCAGTTGCACTAGCCAGCGCATATATCCTATAGGGCCTCTGTGCGTGAGCTCTGAGCCAGGCAGACACGAGCTAGCTCCAAACCACAAGCTTTGTGGCCTCAGTTAGCAGAGCGCCAAGCTAAAGACCATGCAGATGTGCTCTCAGAGGGACGTGTGCTACTCTCATGTAGTTCACACTTTGCCCTGAGTGCTCCTGGAGCAAACAATATCTCTTAAAGTTGCACGAGCAGCAGCTGAATTCCCTTTCCATCTCCCCTTCGTGCTTTTCCGTAATCTGCTCCAGGCTGACAGGAGAAAAGCAGAAAAAACCCTGCTCCTGCACATAGAGCAGGATGTGCAGCTCTGCATGCACACAATTTCCAGGCTTCTTGAGAAGGGTCCTGTTTCCACATAATCCCTGTGCAGCAAAGAACTGGTGGGAGACAGCACGTTTCCTTTGCACGGGGCTTATCGTTCCCATTGCCTTTCTGCCCCTCCCTGTCTGTCTGGCAGGCTACCTGGCCTGCAAGCAGAGATGGTATCATGCAACAGACTGATAAGGGCCGTAGGGATGTGGCAATCAGTGGTCAGAACCTCCCCTTTAATCGGATCGGGTAAGACTGCCCATTGGTAAACAGACTGACGCGCGTCGCAGGCTTCCCCCCCCGCGCCCTGTCTGCGTTGTCTCCTGTGCTGAAATACAGCATTTGAGCCATTCATTTCCTTTGGAAATCTCCAAGCAGGTGACTCATGCCATGTACCTTGACTTCTCATTTCGTGCTACCAACACTGATGCTCTCTTTTTTTTTTTTTTTTTTTCTTTTTTTTTTTTTTTTATGGTTGGAATTTGTCCTCTTCGCTTTGACCATGACACAGGCAAACAACACCCCCGTGACCCTGGCTTGCCAGTGATTTTATGGGAGGCCAGCACTCTTCTGCACTTTGATAAAGAGCACAGTTGTGGGGGAGTCCACCCGTATGATACCAGGGAGGAACTGGATGTCTCCGAGAAGGAGTCGTGCAAAAGAGCAGCTCACCCCACTCTTGCCCCCCCGGATCAAAGCTCGATCAAAGCCTCTTGCTGGCTGATGCCTGTTTGGCTGCAAGTGGGAAACAGGCAGGTACCTGAGGTCCATCTCCTGGTGGAGATGGAAAAGGGTGATTTCAGGGGCTCCGTGATGGACAGTCTCAGGAGAGGAGCCAAAGGCAGAGAGAACCCAGGAGCCTGAGATCCCGGTCTCGTCCTTGGAGGTGGCCTCCTCCACAGCAGGGCTTCAGCTGGAGAAGCTTCTCCTACTTGGCTGCTTGTTCTGCATACAAAGGGATGGCTTGGCTGTGTAGAGCTGCCGACCCAACCCATCTCCCCAGTCCTTAGACAACACTTTATACTGGTCTTTTATCTTTTTCTTACAGTCTTTACAGTACTTCTGGAAATAAATACATCTTCCTGGTTTAGGTCTGCAGCCTGCAGAAAGCTCTGCTAATGCCACTTGCTGTCAGGCTCATTTCACTGTATTTCATGTAACTTAACCCAGGAGTACTAGAAGACAGAGAGGCAAAATGTGGCTGGGATGGGTAAATGACTATTTTTGAGGCATCTCACCTTCAGCAACAACTTGGTGATGGCCATGGCTGTCACAGGGCACATCTATGAACTGCAAGAAAGCAGGTTAAAAGAGCAGATGCAGAACTAAAACCCGCTGCAGTGGAAGTCTCTCTCAGATTTATGGTCCCTCTTACATTAGCTAGTTAAAAAGGTAGTACAAACATTTAAACACCAGTGGCAGTAAAGATAAAAATGTAAGCTTGATTAGATAAAGATACGTGTTTTATATTTACACCTGGACCATAACCTTTGTTTGCTTCAAGTTAAGGCTACTCAAGTGCACAAGTATTAAGCAGAGATTTCCTGGAGGCCCAAACACCTCCTAGTGTAAATGAACTTTTGGGGTGTGGGTGCACAATCACTTGGAGAACAACCTGAGGGTTTGTGACTTCCCTCCTGCAGGAGAAGAAGGGGCAGGAAGGAGGACGTCAGCTCGCTTTGGGACAGAGCCAGCAGCTTTAGAGTAAGCCTCTCTCAGCGAGGGATTCCACCAAGCTGTGGGGACGGGGACACTTTTAGTAGGTGCAGCTAGCTCTGGCAGACTCTTCTGCAAAGCGATGGAGTCGTTAATGAAGTCTGTGGACTCTTTTGGCTGAGAATTGCTCAGGAAGAGGCGAGGCATGGGTTGCTTGCTGCTGGGACGGCAGTGATCTGGTGTCACCACTCCCCACGGGCTCGGGAGGGTGATAAGACACACAGGACCTCGCCGGGGGAAGGTGTGGGTTGTCACATGCCTGTGAGCCGTGGCAAGGTGGGTGCAAAGATCACTTCCCCTCAGATCCACATCACAGCCTGCCGGGTGTGAAGCTGAGGTCGCATCAGACTCCTCGCCCACGCAGCCATCTCCTGCGCGCGCCGACGTGCGATTAGCGGTGTCCTCCCTGCTGTCGTCACCCCAGCTACCAGAACAACGAGCTGAGCCCAGCTCAGACCCATGGCCTGACAGGTTTGTTGTCCCTCCCGTGTGCCAGGAGCAGGCGTCGTAGGAGGGACAGACCCTTGCGTCTGCTTTCACAATGGATGCGATTGCCACTTGCGCTGTGCGAGTCCCGATCTTTTGGCTCTGTCCTCTGCTGACATCGAGGTTAAATTAGTCCAGCCCCGTGGACTTGGTGGCACTGCCTGCCTCTAAGACACGTGTCAAGGGCACAGAGAAGCAGGCCTTGGGGACACGGTGGCACATGCCCCTTTTTTTTAATTTTTTTTTTTTTTGCACACGTCAACCGAGCAGATTCCATTTTAATGTCATGCCTGCGCGGTGGTGGTGCATTCCTTTAAGCGTTGCCATGTGAGGCCAGGATGGCATTTGGCTGTGGTTAAAGTGCTTTATCAGTTTCTGAAGTCACTTTGTAAATAGTGGCGGCCAAGAAGCCAGAGGAGGGGGGGGGGTGGAGGGAAGAAGGGAGAAAAATAAAAGCAGGAAGAAAAAGGGCTTTGTTAATTTTAATAGGGTGTGTTATGTTCCTCCTTCATCTCCCAGATATGCCACACTTGGCGATGACAGCCCTGCTTTATGGAGACCTCGGTCTCCCCTAACTCCCCCCGCCTCAAGCCTAGTTAAAAATCCCACACTGCATAGCAGGGAATAACTTGCATTGCACTTCTGGCAGGCGAGGGTAAAACGCGGCTCTGTTTTCATCACGGAAAAGCCTCCGGGCGCATATTTTTGTAATTAGGCTTTTCTGCTCAGCAGTTTTTGCAGCTGTGATGACACTTGGGTGTCGCCCCCCGGTTTCTCACGCTCTCCCTGCCAAGGCGGGGAGCGGCTGGGCCACGGCCAGCCCCGAGGTCGGCCGGCGTGGCGGCCCCCGCGCCGCCCGCACGCGCGAGGGGGATGGCGAGGGGCTCCGCGGCCTCGGCGGCTGGTGGAGACGGGCCTCAAGGTCACCGATAATTCCTCCGCTCCCTCCACTTGGTCCGACAGCAGGGCAGCAAGCTGGGGGGGCTTTGCTCCCTCCTCTTCCTCAGGCTACCATTTCTCCCTTTCCTTCCAGCGAAGAAGAGGTTTCCCCTTCCTAATGACTCCCCCCCTCCTCCTCCACCAGCTCCTGGCTTTTAAGCAGGCTTTTCTTAGCCCACAGAGCCCCTGGGGAGCCTTCCCTCCCCTCCTGCCTGGGGGATGAGGAAGGAGGAGGAGGAGACGGGAGGTCCTGGAGTGGTTCCCGCGTTTCGGGGGGGTTGCGAGGCTCCTTCCTCCCCGGCTCCGGGAAATGGCAGGCGTGAGCTGGACACCGGCAGCCTCCACGCCACCCGTCCGTCCGTCCGTCTGCCTGCACTCCCTCATCCCCCTTCAGCTGCCGGCCCGGAAACCTCGCTCCAGCTGTGGCTTATTAAAGCCGGAATGTCTCTGCGGGACCGCGGAGAGCCAGAAGGACCATTAATAACAACTAACTACGCTGCTTTGCGTGCCAGTCCGGGCTCCAAACGGCCCGGCTCCCACACAAGGGGCAAGAATTGTGTGTCCCCCACACCCTCCGACCCAGCAGCATCACTTCGTGGCTGTGCACCCACCTCCCCAGCCTGACAGAGCCCCCTTCCCACCCTGGGGCAAGGCAGAGGGACGCGTTCCTTCTTCCCAGAGCATGTCAGGAGTCCCTTCGCTGGGATCCCACGCTCGTTAAATGGACGCAGAGTTAACGAGAGGTGAAACCTGGTAGGAGCCTGACCCCGCTCTGGCCACTCTCCCCCAGGGGTACGAGCTGACCCAAGCGATGCTCTGCCACGCGTCTGGAGCAGCAAAACCTCGGACTGGTTGCATTTTCTGTCTTAAGAATTGTTTTAGCCCAAAACCTTGGGCTCTGCACTCCGATGTTGAGCTACTGTGGGCAAGCAAATTCATTTCTGGCCTCGGTTTCTTCTCTGCTTTGTGTATTTAATAATAGGGCATTATCTGGAAGGGAGATGGCTTCTCTCTGCTTGCAGAAGCCCTGATGTTTCTTGTGTCCCCAGCCTCTACCAGAATTAACATTAATATAACAGCGGTCATAAAGCATTCAGTGAATTTGCGCTTTTTTCCTCTTCGTGAGTGGGTCGGAACTAGATCCTCAGCCCTGCGATTGCAGACGCTGGCCCAGAGCCAGTTCTCATGTCAGGGGGTGGATGTCGTCTCACTGAGGCCACTTAACTCTGTGTTTCAGCACCCAGCGCAGCAATCGACTGTCTGCACGTGCTTTGGTGAATCGCTGGGCTTTCCCACTTCAAACCCCCGAATCATAAAGAGCAACGTGGCAAGTCTACCTTGTACAAACGCCATGTGCTGCCGAGCAACTGGAGACTCTGGCCGTCCTTTTCCAGAAACAGGGACGTGCTCCTCTTCAACAGCTCTTCGATCGGCTCCACTTCATGGAGCCGAGGTTCACAGCCCACTTCTCGTCAGACAATTTTTCATGTCCCTTATATTACAGGCGCCATCACACCGTCCAATACCGACAGCAGCAGTGAAGAATCGGGTCGCAGAATGGGCTTTGGGGACTTTAAGAGCCCAGCATTTGAGAAACACATCATCTTTTGACACCATTTGTTATTACAATGAAGGGTCTAGATAGGTTGTTGTTGTTTTTAGTTTTAAATTTCAAATGAAAGCTGATTTTTCTGCCGCTTGACTCCAAGAGCATGCAAGCTGGCGTAAAACCACTTCATACTGTAAAATGCTCTGCTGAAACCAGACTTAGCGGCAGCTCGCTTTCCCTGAAAACTCAGTTTTCTCATAGTCAGGAAGAGGAAAGAAGCCAGCAGCTTTGAAAGAGCTTAGTAAAGTGCTCTTGTTTATTCTTACCACTAAGTCTTGCATGCCAGCTTCCTCGTAAAACTCTTCTGTAAAAAATATCTAGAAGGAAATTAGATTTAAAAAATTTAAAAAAAAAAAAAAAATCTCTTTCATGCACAAATCAGCCTGTTGAGAACCAAAGCAATAAGATGCGTTTCTGGCCTTGGTTTTATTAAGTGACAGGGTGGCTTTATTCAGAGCAGAACAAAACAGCAGTTTCTGCTCAGGAGCCCACATAATCTGCCCCCTGGGTGGAATTCGCACTCGAGACATTGCTGGGTCTGGAGCTCGTGCTGTCCTTTGGCACGAGGGATTTCAGCCCCTGAGCTGCATCTCCACGTGTTTTGGCATATTGCTCAATTGCATATTCTCCTCCTTCTCACATCATACCAGCAGCTCAGGCCAGCTCCAGCCTTGTTCAATCAGCCCCAGAGAACTCACAGCAGAAGTTAATTTGGCCCCCCTGGCTTTTCCATTCCTATTTTAGTCAACTGGCTTCAGCTGTAGTCGTTTCCTGCTCTGTGCCCAGGAGCAGACTCGGTCGGTGGGCTGCGGTGGCCAGTTGTTGGAACCAGGCCCATGTTAAGCACGATTGGAAAACTGTGCTGCTACCACCAGTGATTGCAACAATTCCCACAAAATCTGCTTGGCCTTCGACTCAAGAATCCATCCCTGCTGCACTGGAGGTAAGCTTGAACCCAGGGGCTGGCGAGGGAGGAGTTGAGGGATCTACCTGGGCTGGGAGACAGCTGGGAGACACCTGGGCTGGTGAAGTCTGTTGCAGGTCTCTGTGTTGTTGTTCCTACAGTGTCCCCCTGGGTGGCTTGGGGTAGGTTCTAGGGGAGTTGTCGTAGTGGCTGAGCACCACGAGGTGTGCGCTCTGCGTGTCGGTATGGCATTTGCCCTGTTGTAATTGGAGAAACTGAGGCAGGGAGCGGCACTGGCACTTGCTGAGCATGGAGCAGGCTGGAAGCACGGCGTGGTGTGAGGAGGTTACCTGGGGCAAGGCAGAACCACGTGCCTGCAGCCCTTCCACCAGTTTGCTCGCATGAACTGGCCAAATGCTGCTCTTTGTGCCGTGGAGAGCAGCTCCCAGACGTGTTTTAGTGTCAACCTTCAAAACAAGTTCTCTCTTCTGCACCATTGTCCCTCAGGGGCACAGATGGGACAGGTTATTACCATGCAGAGCTCCCTGCCAGCCTGGCCACGCTCTGGTGCTTGGATTTTGGGCAGTCGTGCAATGTCTGGATGCCTCAGCTCCTTGTCTGTCCTGTGGCACTGCTGTGAGGAGAAAACCGCACCTGAAAACCAAGCGACTTGCATATGTTGAAATCCCAGGATCGGGCAAAACCAAGCAGTTTGTAGAGAGAGGGGAAGAAAGGAGAAAGAGCCAAGGTGACAGCAGCGTACTTGATTTGACCGCGGTGCTTGGAGTGACTGGTGGTTCTGGCACAGCTTGTGCAGATCAGGTTTTTGTGAGATCCCTCTATCTCTTCTGCAGGTCTCAGCCAGGGGACGGCTGCTCCCACAGCTTCAATATCCACTGTTGGGGATCTGCTTCCAAACCCCTGACACAGCAAGGGGGAGTTGGTGACGGAGAGCTGATGAGGATGGGTGCTGTGGCTCAGTTGGCGTTTTGGGGAAAGGAAATATTATATCACTTAGGCTGGATGCTGCTTGTGTTGGTTTGTGCAAAATCAGGAGCATCTTTAAGCCTCAACAGACCCAAAGGTCTGCAAACGAATGCGCCGCTTGGAACCGGTCGCTCCCAACCCCGACACAATTATGTAAAATTAAGTTCCAAATAAATTACGGAGGGAGAGGGTGGAGGATCAAGGAAGAGGAGATTTTGGGAAAGCCTATATAATTGGCCTAGGCCTTTTGACCCTGTCTATTATAGAGGATCTAAGGCTCCTTCATTACCCGGCTCCACGTGCATTGTAAGTGTCAGCTCTCTCCGTGAGCAAGCTTTTGGAGGCATTTAGAATCAGACAAGTGTAGAAAATCCTCCGAGCTCTCCCAGATAAAGTCTCCGGAGGATTCAGGTCTCCGAGCCGCTCTTGGGCCTCGCGTTTGGCCTTTCCATTTTGGCGCGCAGACCTGCCGTTAGTCACTGACCCTGCAATAAAGCTCAGTCAGAGTTCGTTGGAGGCGAAGGAAATGGCACAGCCGGCTCGCTGCTGCCGCAGCCGTGGGGAGGCAGGGGCAAAGGGTGCCAGCTCCAGGAGACACTGTGAATTGTCCTCTTACAAAAGGAATATTTAGCTGATGTCTTTTCTATGAAATTCCTTTCTCTCTCTTCTTTTTTTTGTCAGGGTGCAGCTTTTTGGGTGAGGGCGGTGCAGACAGCAGAGGTTCTTAATATCCTGCATCTGAGAAGCGCTGGTTGTGGGCAGGGTGAAGCTTTCCTCCACCATGGGGACCAGTATTATTAAAGAATCTGGATCCCAGAGAGCATCCTCACTGCTCCAAACCCTTTGTTCTGAGTGGCACTGGCCCTGCTGGACTCCAGCGCAGCGAGGAAGAGGAGGTGGTGTCCCTTCCGTGGCCCTCTTGGGCTCTTTAAGATATCTTGGAAAAACCACTCCTGAGCTTTGCTTGTGAGTTTGTCGATAGGAAAGAGCCTGTGGAAGGAACTCGTCCAACACGTGCCTCTTCGTATTTTGAACCGTGCCACGCTCGTGTATGAACAGGAATGATGGGTGTTTGTACCAGCCTCAGGGATAACGTGATCGGAAAAGAGTAGTGTCACGGGATTCACTATGGAGCAAGGACTAGAAAGAGCATGATTTTTTTTATTTTATTTTTTTTCCTGACCCCAGATCTTAAAATATTCTCAGGGTGCATTAAGTTTCTCTGCAGTGCAGCTAAGTGCTTGGGACAGTCTGTCATAATAAGCAGGTACGACAGGTAATAATACAGATCAGGCTTCCTGCGTTTCGCTCGGAGTCGTTAGCTGAGGGTGTAACAACAGCCGGTCTTCTCTGCTTTAAATGGCAGCAGGGATGCTCTTGCATTTTCCACACCAATCCACAGCTGTTAGCAGGTGAGAGCTGGTGTCTGTGAGCAGGGTTCAGCTTCCTTCAGACTTCTTCCTCTCTCTTGTGATCACTAAATATTTTCCAGTGATTTTTTACAACTGGTTGATGCCTTTTTTTTTTTTTTTTTTAAATAGCCTTTGCATGCATTTAGCGTTGCCAACTTTTGAGGCAGTATATGACACAGACCTGTCTGTTCTCAGCTCGGAGTGTTTCTCCAAACTTCTAAGAAATCGGCAGTCTTGCTGTAGCTGACACGATTTTAGCTCAATGCCAAATGAGGATGAATTATGATATATCCACATTTAGAAAGAACTTTGAAATCTTTCAGTTACAAATAGCTCCCAGAGAAGGAAAAAGATTCAGTGAACCTGACAGGCGCTATTTATGAAGGTTACAGAAAAGTACTGTAGACTGATCTGGACCATTTTTATGATGACATATATTTCCAAGGTATCTCTGCTTTGTTCTTGCCAGCAATGGTTTGGGGGTTCCTTCCTTTGGGTTTTTTTGATTTTCTCTGCCTTTCTTGTCTTCATTATTGCATTTTATTACTTACGGTTGAATTCTGTGCTTCAAACCGTGAACGAGATGACCAGAACGTAGCAGAAAGTATCTTTGGATATCGTGTATTGGAAAGCATCCATTGTAAACGCGGTTGTGGGAAATCCTATGGCTGGTTAATTTAAAACTAGCACGGAAAGAGCGCGGGAGCAAATTCCGTGAGGCAAACCCCCTGTTTTGCAGCCGTCTCACGGGAGTTCTCCTGCTGTTCTGTGTGTTGGCCCTTGAGGCACTTAAGAATGACACCAGTGTCCCCAGAGTCTCAGAAAATGATGAGCCAGCCCTGTACGTACACAAGGATCAGTAAAGGAAATTTCAAGTCGTGAGACTGGGGGGATAGAAATGTGGGGTTTGGTTGGCCTTGCAGTTTTTTAGCCTCTGGTGTTTCCTCAAATTACATTTTCAAGCTTTCCTCTGCAACCACAAGGGCCGTATTTTGATCGCTTTTTAATTGAAACTGAGAGTCTCTCTCAGTCGTAAGTCTGCAGAAACCGTGTCTTTACACAAAATAGAGCATGAACTGTAGTAAAATGTGAATTTGTCTACCATGAGAGCTCAGGCTTTTCACCAAATGAGCAGTAATGACTGATTTAAATGTGTTGGGGATCTAGTAGCAAATGCAGCGAGTATGTCCTAGGAAATTCCAAACCCCTTTCTTTAAAAGCTGAGTGCATGCTTGAAACCGGACCTGTTACAAAGTCAAGATGGTCTTTGCCAGAATCTGGTAGACGCCATGGAGTGATCTTTCCATGTAGGATTTAAGACCCAACATCTCTGTTGATGTCAAAAAGGAGGAAAGGAGCCAGCCCTTGTCTTTGGCGAGCTGGCCGAGCTGTAGAGGTTAGCAGGTTTGCAGAGCCCGGCCGTTGCGGTTCAGTGCTTTGAATATTCAGAGCCGTACCAGAGAGAAACAGGTCTCGTGCTGTGTTTGGATGAAGGTTTTGCTTGGGTGTACGGCCACCAAGTAAATGTAGGTGCTCAGGGGTTCTCATCTCGCTCCCAAAGATCATTCTGAACAGAGAGCTTCGGCATGATACACCAAAAGGAGTCTCTGTGCCTCAGTGTCCCCATCTCGGCAATGATCTTCCACACCACGGAGGAACGCCAGATGCAGGATGAGTAAAATGCCAGGTTCTCCGGTTCTGTTTGTAGGCTCTTGGTTGCCTTTGGTCAGGAGCTGCCGCTCAGCTTGTTTACAGGGATGCTTTGAAAGCACGCACGGGAAAGTTTATCACTCTCAGACCAACTCGTTCAATAACACTTTTGTTTGGTTTCTTTTTCCAAGGTGAAACGCGACTTGGTACAAAGGGGTTTAGGCAGCAGGGGACCCCACTAGAGAGGAGGGCGGGAAAACACAGGCCAGAAGCCGTGGCCATCCATATATTATGAGAAAAAAAAGGAGAAAGGAGCCTGGGTTTTGGTGTGTGCCCCCAACTAGCTGCACCGTCCTCCCTTAGAAACAGGTGTCCTTATCCAGGTGGGGAGGCGCAGAATTCCCCTCTGCTCTGCTACCGCTGGTCCTGGTGACCCTGGAGGAGCCTCTTTTCCATCCTGGTGGCAACTTCTCTGGGTGCACAGAAGCTCCCCTGAGGGCTGACAGGCAGAGGAGCTGCAGCAGGGGTCGTATCACACGGATATCCTTGATGGAAAGGGCGGGCGAGGACCGCGCTTCGCCGCCGCGGTGCGGGACGGGCACCCACTGCGCTGATGCCGCGGGGAGGGCTGGGTGCCCTCCTCACCCTGTCCGCTCCCGTCAGAGATGCTCGAGGTTTCTTCCCTGCGTTGCTGCCGCATCCGGGGGAGCGCGGTGGGAGAAGGGAGGGGAAAACGGCGAACGTGTGTTTCCTCTGCGGCTCGGTTTCAAGGAAAATTTGCCCTTTCACAGTTGCTTAAGCGAAATGTCAGCGAATGCCAAATGCCCGGAGCCACATATGCTCTACACAAGAGAGGCTCCATAAATCAGGGAGCAGTTAGTGGGAAAAAATCAGGTTCCAAGGAGGAAAGCAGTGGGATACGATTTTTTTTTTCTTCTTAAAGCTAGGGCAGTAGCGTTTTGGTTTATTATGTGGCCCAGCAGTGAAGGAATTCATCACGTTGTCACTCCCCTCCTTTTTTTTTTTTTATCCAAGAAGAGTGAGAGTATGTGTGCGCGTATATGTGTGTGAGGTGGGGGGAAGGAACAAAGCGGCCGTGCAATCAACTTTGTATAAAATTGGCGCCGTGTCCCGCTCACAATGCGGGACAAAGGCTGGGGGGCTGGTGGCTCAGCTGGGAGTCAAGGCAGCACAGCTGTGACCAATGCCAACACAGTTCCCGTCAATATGGAGTGACCCTGGCTCTTTTTTGCAACCTGCTTCCAGGCTCATCTCCAATAATTCGCACAAAAGACGGGAACAAACAAAACCTTTGTCAGCACTTCCAAGACTTTCCCTTGAAAAAATCTTAAATATTTCATTAGGGTCTTCTTGTCCTTTTCTTTCTCTTTTACCTGATCTGGGCTTAAAAGAAAAAAAAAACCCCACAAAAACAAAACCACAAACAAAAACCCGTAAATGTGGACACTAAAACTTTGGGTCAACAAATGATGAAAGGAAAAGCTTAACGGGAGAAGGGATGGGTTTAGTAGTGGGGGAAGATACTCGTGCTGCTGTCCAGTGTGGAACACTACAAAGGCAGGGAAAAAAAGGAAGAAACTCTCCCACTTATAAGTTAGCACTCAAGGCAAGTATAGTAGTTTGTTTTGGGGTTTTTATTGTGGGGTTTTTTTTTTTAATGTTTGCTTTGAGAGGCCCAGGCTGAAATTCAGTAGCCAGGGGAACTGGGGATGGGTGGTAACTCAGGGCTTGGGACCAGGACATGCTGTGCAGCCAGTGAAGAACCTGTGTGCCAGGCTCTGCGTCCCACCAGCCAGCGGCCACCGTGTCACTTGTCCCGTGCCCCATGGAGAATCGCGAAATGGTTCAGATTGGAAAGGACCTTCAAGATCGGCTTGTTCCAACCCGCTGCCATGGACAGGGATGCCTCCCATCAGACCAGGTTGCTCAAAGCCCCGTCCCACCTGGCCTTGGACACTTCCAGGGACGGGAAACGTTTTGCGACTTCCCAAAACTTCCGCAACTTCCCAAAACTTCCGCAACTTCCCAAAACTTCCGCAACTTCCCAAAACTTCCGCAACTTCCCAAAACTTCCGCAACTTCCCAAAACTTCCGCAACTTCAGAGAACGTCACCACCAAGCAGTGATGCTGGCTGCGGTAAAGGCGGCATCTGGGGGTTCCCATTCTGGAGCAGGTCTTCTAGCCAGTAGTAGTTCAAACTCTTCCTGCCTTTGACAGGCTGAGGAGCGAGGGCCATGTGCATGTGACCCAGTGCCACCCTCCCTGCTTTCCCTCCACCGTGCAACAGCTCTGAGGAAAACACCAGGTTACTCTTTTTCAACCCAAAGAAGCTGGAGCCCACTTGAGTCGGGAGGGGGGGGAAAAAATATCAAAGAGAAGGTGGAGCAGGAAAAGAAAGAAGTCAAATCCTGCCTCTTCTAATCTTGACCAAGTCGGCAAAATGACCTTTTTCCTAGGTTATGAGGGCTCTGATTTGCTCCGCAGGCTCTCCCGGGCATCCCTGAGCTAACAAAAGGATCTGGTTACAAATATTAAACACTTCTTAATAACTCTGCCATCCCATGAAACAGAGTCCATTCTGGTTTGCTAAATGACTCTGAAAGGAGACTTTTCTTTTTTTCTCCCCCTCCCTTGCTTCCCTTCTCTTGCCTGGTTTTAAATAGGCCCTGAGTGGTAGGAGCCGGCACAATGGCATCGCTCGGGCTTTGTTTCAGCCTTGATTTAGCCACTCTTTTAAGGACCCTCCTGAATAATTCAGTGTTATCATTCAGGATGACGCTGGATTATTACAAGGGTTTCTTCCCTCCCTTCCCCCTCCTCCTTTCCCCCCCCTTCCCCATAACCTTTAAATTCTTTTCACACGTGAACGGGTTCAAAGGAAGTCGTGTAAGGAAAACACACAACGAGGAGGTTGCCGCTCTCCCCCTCTGCTGTCAGTTTGATAAATATAATGTGTCACCAATTAAAAACTCATTGCCATTCTCCTGCTGCAGCCATTGCCTCGTTAAGGTCCTCCTCCCGGGGTGGCTCCCAGGATCCGCTGCTATCATTGTTGATAACAGAGGGCCTGTTTTTTTCCCATCCTGGGCCATTTCAGTGCGACACATTGGCATGTAAATAAGTTATTCACTCGACATCACTTTCTGATAGAAAAATGACCATGAAAGTCTTTGATTTTGGGTTTGCTCTTGTCACGAGCGCACAATGAAATCAAGAGTTTCAGTTTTGTGTCTGTGGCTTGTGGAGGGCTTTTTTTCTTCTTCCTTTTTTTGGGGGCTTTTCTCTTTTGCAACTGCCTCTTTTCAGCATTTGTATGGAAATTGTCCCATCACACAATTTAATGCGGGCATAGTTTGACCTGGTAGGTGTCCCGACTTCAATATAGCAGATTGTTGTTTATTTTTGCCCTCCCCAGGAACATCAAAAAACAATCTGGGTCATCAATAAAAAGTTGTTTCTTTTTCTTTTCTTTTTTTTCTTTCCTCTTTGCGCTATTAACGCCTTTGAAGAAGAGAGGTGTGGCTGGCACCAGAGACCCCCTGACTCTTTCCCATCAGTGACGCATGGAAGGGACCTGACGGGGACAGTCCCACAGCTCTGCCTTGCTGCAGGGTGCAGCAAGGGGCTGTAAATTCCAGGGAAGGCCAATGGTTATGGAGGGCAACCTCTCCTGGGAATATTAATGCGTGCCTCCGGCCAGGAGGCTTCCCACAGGCTGATGCGTGGCCGGCGAATTTCGCTCTAGTGTCCTGTCATTCCTTCTGGCTAAAAAAGCTATTGTGTTGTCCTTGAAAAACTTATGGTAGAAGGAAGAAGGTCTGAGTCCTTGGCTGCTGTGTGCCTGGGTTGTTCATCGGAACACTCAGACCAGCTTTTGGGAATCCAGCTGGACTGAAATGTGAACATCTACTCAGCTCTGCTATGGTTGAGGCTCTCCATTTCATCAACTCCTTGCTTTGCTCTTGAGTCACAGTAGCCTGGCGTGGGACATTTCTAGGCAGGGGACACCATGGCCAAGCGTTGAGGCTCTTTTCGGTGTGTTACGGTGTGGGTTTTTTTAACTTCACCGGAGCTTCTGGAGAGAGAGATTGGAGAAGCTTTCGTTTTGGGGAGCTGGGACACTGGTTTTAGTAACAAGGATGATTTTGTGTAGCTTTTGAAGTGGAAATGCATGCAGATTTGAAGCATGTATGCTCCTAGCAACGTTCTGGAAAGCCTTGATTGTTAGAACAATTTAATAAAGCGATGAGTTTCTCCCACCCACCCCACTCCCCACTTGCCCATCCTCTCTCGAGGGCTCAGTCTGCGATCTCTGCTGTGAAGTTCCCCCTCATTTGCCAAGTGCTGCCTTCAAGATGGGGAGTTCCCTGGAGCTGTAAGACAAAGGGATTTGCAATCAAAGCTTTGAAATAGGGGGAAATAAATAAATAAAAGGCTTCAAAAAGTTTCTTTTCCATGTACATCTCTGCTATCTGGGCAGCTTGGAAGTGGAGTGGGGAGAACTGTGGATTCTTCTTGCCCCCTTTACAGTGAGGATACATGGACCCAGGCACGGTTTTGTCCCATGACCCTGGATCCACCAGCCAGTGGATCTACTAAAGCACATGAGTGTTGGCTGACAGAGTCTCTTGTCTTCTTTTTTGGTCCCATGACAGAAAGAGGATGACAGTGTTTAAATGCGTGGGACATGAAATTGCCTTTGTATTCACTCACTGTTACACCTGCTTGACTTTCAAGAGAACGTGCTCTCTACTTTGGTGCAAAGAAAAAAGGATCAGACTCTGTGGGTGAAGCAGAAGGGAAGAGAATAAGGTGTGTATTCGAAGGGGAACCCACAGTCTTTAAGCCCAGTCTCATTCTTCTTTTTAAACTAAATGCATTTCTGAGACAGCTGAGAAGGAATAAAATGTTCCGCAGCTAAAGTCAACAGTATTTCTGAAAAATCCTAAAAGTGAGGGGGGCACTAATCAAAGCCTCGTTGGGGAAAATGAGAGAGAAGCGGTGGTGTAAGAAAAGCCATGTAGAGATGAGAGGAAAGGGAGCAGGACAATCTTGTTTCGCTCTCGTACAGCTGCAGTGCTGTGTAAACCTGTCCCCAGCAGCTTGCTGGCTGGCTGGAAGATGACAAAGCTTGGGACACTCACAAAAATTATTGCAGTGTCTTTAAAAAGTACAGCCCTCGTGGCATCTCTGAAAGGCCTTTACGAGGTTGTCTCCTGGTGTGAAAGATGGGAGCTCCGATGGCTGATACAACCGAAAAGCCACCTCTGTAACCAGCGTGGTGACTTCTTGCCTTTCTCCTATATGATTTACCTTGCTCTTGAAGTCCCCCGAAGCTAGGATGAAACCCTGTGTTTCTCCCCACTCCTCCTCCTCCCTCGTTATCCTTTAACTAAGGCGACTGTCCCCTCTGTTTACCCGGCCACGGTGCCGAAGGCAAGGGTGCGTGGAGACTGTTTATCTGCTGTCAGTCTATAACTCAGCATCCCTCGCCCCCGGGGTCACCCGAGGGATTGACACCTTCACCCAGGGGCCCGGATTCCGCGCTGCCCTCCTTAGAGATGCACCAGGCTGTCAGTAACAAGGCCACAGGTTTATTCAGCTGAGATCTCCAGATCTCAAAAGATAATCTGGGAATAATTGGGATTTAAGGAACTTGTGGGAATCTGATTTTTTTTTTCTTAATTTTTTTTTTTCACCATTCATGAACCAGATGGACATCTTATTTCTCTCTAATTTGATGGGCTTTTCTGACAAAATGGCAGAGGTTGCACTTTGCTACAATAATAACCTGCCACTCAGACTTTGTAAAGGGGGGTTGTGTAGATTTCTTCTTAATTAGACCGTGTCTCGCTATCAGCGAGGCGATGCGTGCGTGTGCGAGGAGCGAGGATGTTCCGAGCAGCTTCGCTGCATGAGGGAGCCTAGAAAAGAGTAGAGAAAAATCAGGGGGCTTTCATGTTTGTGTCAGTTGTGGGGTTTTTGGTGTGGTGTTTTTTTTTTTTTCTTTTAAGTCTCATTTGAAAAATAAAGATTGGGATGTGAGCTCATTGTCTGGATGATAATGTATTCATGGATTTGCTCCTTCTCGCCCTGTGACTAAACAACAGCGAGGGACAGCTTTCCATGGGCTGGGGGGCAAGTTTGAAAGCTTTGCAAAGCATTTGGATTACTCTGGGGTTTGCAAAACCCACTTTTCACTTGCAAAAAACTTTCCAATGCTGCCGTTTAACCCCTGACCTTCTCTTCTGCTTCCCTTCCCCTCCTCTCCCCCACCGAAGCGGATCCTCTGGCCAAAGCACAGGATCTGCGTCTCCTCCCGAGCACACGGGTGTAAATCAGCGGTGTGCTTTTCTTGCTACCCACCGTGCAAGTGAAAAGCAACTTTTTTTTTTTTTAATTACTTTGGTGTTCAGCCTCCTTAATCAAGTTCCAAGTAGTGATGAATGGTTAAAGAACCGAACAAAGCTCAATCACTACCCAAAATAGGTGTATTTGATGTTATTTTCATTTACCTTATTCCTGTGCCTTTAGAGACTGTTTTTAGCTTTTTCTCCGTCAACGGATGAACTAGTGATTTATTGTTGGGAGCTGAGCTTATTGTGCAATTGCTTGACTTCAGAGACTCGGGTGTGAGAAGGCTGCCGGGTGTTGCGAGCTGGTACCACCGCAGACTGTAGCTTATTCTGCATGCAAGGAAATGAAGCCACTTCATGCTCTAAGGTGGGGTGAGCATAGCATTAGCCTGACGACTTCATCAGCGTTGCCCTCCCCTCGTGTTCGCCGCTCAGAAATGGAGCGCAATGTGTGCAGGACACGCAAGTCCCCAAGGAAGGAGGAGCCAACAGAGGGGACAAGTAAGTCTGATCATACGCCCTGTCAGTGACGCTGTGGCATTTTCATTCAATTTACGCTTTATTCTGCTTCCTGCGTGTTTTGTCAGCTGTCATAACCGGGTTTCTCACAACAGGTCCTGCTCCCGGCAGGGCCAGCTCGGTGCTTCCTTCGCCCGTAGCAAGGGTGAAGACCTGAAAAGCACGTCCTGTATGTTCTGCACGGCTTTTCCAGACAAATTGGCTAAAGCTGCCTTCTCGAGACACTGTTAAACCCCGCTCCGAGCGAGATGTTCTGGCAGGATCTGTGGGGCACAGGGACCAGACTTTCACCAAGGGCTCATCTTTTGCCCACGGGAATTTTAACCGTAGCCAGCGTTGGGATAAAGTCCCTTTTCCCCCGCTTTGTGCATCTGTGCAGCAGGCTGTGAGGCGAGGGTTCTGGCCAGCATTTGTCGCCTGTTTTCGTGACTCGATGGCCTGTGTGCTTTTTCCCCACGTGAGCTCCTTTCCTTAGCAGAGGGTGATTGAGTGAATCTAGTTGAGTCACTGTGTCTTCGCAGGACTTATATTTATCTTCTACTGTCTGTCTCAGGGCCCAGTTAATTCTTTTACCCAGAGCTGCTTTTGGCTGGGAGCTTTGCCCCGCATGGCATTCCTGGGGTGGTTTTTTGCAGGATGTTTCAGGAGGTTTGGGCTATGTTTTGTAGAATAAAGGGTCTGCCACTCCCCCATTCTATCTAGCAACTCTTGGGCAGTCATGAAGACTCTACGTTTCTTGGTGCTGAGGCAGTTTGTGAGCTCTTGGTGCCTCCCTCTGTGCCCATTTGCTGCGCGGCCGCGCCATCAGGCTCTCAGCCTTGATTCACCCCCTCGGTGTTCGCTTCCCCTAAGAAAAAAAATAATCTAAATAAACCATCCTTCTCCATTAAGATTGCTACCGCTAAAAGAAGTTTTCTCAGGGCTCAAGGTGCTTTCTCTCCGACTCTCAGCCCTTTGCAAACCTCCGGGAGGGCCGTGTTTAAACAAACCCCAGCGTCGCAGAGAGGAGCGAAAAGTTTAAAATGAGGTCGGAACCGCCTTTTGCAAACACCGTCCTGGTGTGCCCCAACGGTGCCGTGGCCAAAGGACGGCTGCCAAGAGGCTTCTTCCAGGGTTACGGGCTCTTCCACGAGCCGGTACCGACGCAAAGGACCTCGCCTTGATTTATCCCTTCCTAGAGATGAGGTGGCACGAAGGGGATTTAGAGAAGCCTATCTAATAGAGTGCTGGAAATTATAAATCAGTGCGGCTTTGTAAAGGTTATTACTTTAAACAAAGAAGGGGCTGAATGGAGCCAATTAAACGGCACCTGAATTGATAAACAAACTGGTTATTGTCGGGGGCTATTCTGCGGCTCTGGGGGTCCCCCCTCACCCGGTGAATGCGGAGCAAGGCCTGGGGAAAAAATTTACATGTGATTGGAGTTTAATGGGCCGCAACAGGCCTACCATCCCATCGCCATGGAAACGGGCCCTTTCTCAAGATTTTAAACAGTCTGAAACGTCCTTTTATTGTCTGCCCCCGAAATGCGGCATGTGAGCCCCCCGACGGGGGTGGGCGCTCGTATGTATCAATTTGTTTCTGCCTCCCCCCGCCAAGCGTTGCGAGAGGCCATGAATATATGTGGGGGGACGCGGGGACAAAAGGGCCCCGGGCGAGGGGGCTCCATGGAGACCCCGCCGCAGGAATGGTGACATATGGTCCGGCCTGACCCCGGGCAGCCCCACAATAGGCAACCGCGCTGCCCCGCTCGGCCGCGCCGGCAGTCCCCCTCTTTAACGCCAGTTTTTCAGCCTTTGGCCAAGTCAACCAGCCTGGTTGTTTAGGGTTTGTTGTTGGTTTGGGGTTGTGGGGTTTTTTTTAAGAAATCTGGGCTGTTGGTCACCGGAGTCTGGGAAAAGGAAGAATAAGAGAGGAAAAGAAATAGAGGCAGGAAGAGAAGGCTCTCCGTGTCCCCGAGATGTTTGCTTTCCGCTCGGTTGGAAGCCGTATGAACGCTGCGAGAAACGTTCTCCGGTATTTGAGCAGCTGAGCTGGGTCAGGTCCACCTGGTCTTGGACCGTATCTGTGACTGCAGTCAACACTAAATACACCCAGCAAGAACGAGGAACCCGAGGGGATATTCACCCCCTCCACACACAAATTCTAATTTTTCCAGGTGACTTTGCGTGTCAGACCAGCTCGTTTTGCATTCTTTTACCTCCCTGACAAAAACGTGAACCGTGTGACTCTGAAACCTGTTTTCCTCCCGACGCCTCACCTGTGAGCTCTGCTCTTGCGACGGGCAGCAAACCCACGAGCCGACAGTATTTGCATTTAACCCAGTCACCTGTTGCATTCTTCCTCCAGGAATACTTGTCTGAGGGAGAGCTATGGGTAAGGATAATTCATAAATAAACCCGCAAGTCAGACACACAAAAGTCACCGGGACTAGGCTGCCGCTCTAACATCGTGCAGATACTGGTCAGAGAACTGGAAGGGAACTGGTCGAGCTGGCACGCCAACCGAACAGCTCGCCGTTAAAAACGCTCGGGGACCGGGCTGTGAACAAACAGGAGCTGGCAAAACTGGAGAAGAAACGCTTCTTTGACAAGCATGAATCTACTGAAGAAAACCTTCCACAAGCAGGGAAAAATGAAAAATCTCTTCAACCTCTCGCTGCAGCTTCTTTGCCAAGCTCTGCGTAATGCTCGCAGCATAACGTGGTCACTGTTGGTTTCTTGAGAGGAGCATTTTTTCCGAGTGTGGCTGCTGCCTGTGGTATTAAAAGATCAGTCAGCTCTTGGTTGCTTTCAAAGCCATCCTGTATTCTGCGGTGGACATGAAGCGGGTGTTAAAGAGAGACTGGAGATAAGCTGCATTCCCCCTTTCATCTCTGGGGTGTGAGTTTGTCTGCGCGAGGAGAGGAAGTTATTTCCTGGCAGTTTGGTAATCCGCACGCATCGAGTCCATCGCGCCTGGGAGAGCAAAAAAAAAAAAATCTAGTGTCCCCTGTACCTCCCATTTTGGAAAAGTTAGAGCAGTCAGAGCATAAACTGAGAGGGAATTCCTGAAAGTTGAGATTGAAATTTTCAACGGTGCAGCGGGACAGCTCTGGACCAGGGGCTGCTCTTCAGGAGACCGGGAGATCGCCTCTAACATGTGCTTGAGCAGGAGCTGGGCTACACATCTCCTGCCTCCTAGATCCCAGAGCAGGTCTTTTCTGCTGCATTTCAGGCACTTGCAAATCAGTTTATTTATCACATTCTTGGTGTTATCCTCTCCCACCATTTTGCTTTCCCTACCAGAGGGCACGAGCTGAGCCACGTTAACGACTTGTGGCAATGCGTACACGTAATGAATGGAGCTTAGCTCGTCCGTGGTAACCCAGCAAGTTGTTCTACCCCTTTTCTTGCAGGTGTCTGTGCATGCTAAGATGCAGGTAAATGGCTTGGCATCAGGCTAACCATGTGGTTTCAAAGCTGATTGAAATTAAATTGGTGCAATACCCGTACTTTGGGGGAAGAAGGGCTTATTTGGTCTTACTTTTCATTATTGTATTCCGGAGTTGAGCTTAGCTTGAGATTTAATGCCTTAATTTGAAAGCTACCAGCTTCTCCTGGGGAAAACTAGTTCTTATCCTTGAAAGACCTTACTGAAAAGTCTTTATTCATTATATCTATTAGCCCATTTTGATTTGGCTTGATTTTTTAATTTTTTTTTTTAATTCCTTTTTGAAGGAGTCTGATCCTGCTCTCGAGTTTGGATCCATGGAGGTCAGGCAACCAGCAATACATCCACCCATGACAGGAAAGCATGCTTTTTTTTCTATATAGCAGCTTTACCATTTGCTTAGGAGTGATTTTCCTGCGAAGTTTATTGCCATTCCTTGCATTTGAAAGCAAATCGCACTTATTAAGCGGGTGGCATATGAGCAGGAGAATAACATAAAGCAAAAGAGGAGGTTAAAATCTTGCAAAAAGACATTTACCTGCAAGATGAAACTGTAGTGTGATGAGTTTTTTTTCACATCATAGATGCTAAGTCCAGGGAGTTTCGTTCCTAAACAGGATCTGGGTAATATACCATGTCACCAGCCCTCTGTAGAATGATTTAATTGTTGGCTAAAGAGAAAAGGAAGGTTGTAAGGTGAGACTGAAAGAGAGGAAGTGACGCCAATACAACATCACATCCTGACATTTAGCACACTCTCCCGCTCCAAAGTTCAGGAAGGAATCCTTCCCTCTTGCTGGCTAATTACCCGAGCTCCTTCCAACATCCCTTCTAATCGGGAATCGTGCACGCTGTGAACGCGTGGGGAGGAAATGGCGAGCGTGCAAGGTGTGGGAATTGCACGGTTTAGCCTTTCTTTAGTGTCTGGAGCTGTTGCCTAAAAGTGCAGATGCTGCAGCCCCTGGCTATGCATGCTCCTTCAGGGGTGGGCGAGGGGAGAATTTCTAATGGCAAAGGGGTGGGAATTTGCGCCGTGAGGAAACTGCTGTCGTAAGAAACTTCGTCCTCGGCGAAGCCTGATTTACAAACCCTGTGCAGGAGGCTAAGACCTCATTTCTCGTTTGCAGACTGGGTAAAAGCTCAGTAACGTGGAGTTATATTCAAAAGAATAGGAATAAACCAAAAATTCCTGTTTTACGGCATCCATTTGGTCCTTAAGGGATTAATGTTTTCTGTGTTTCTCGCAGGCTTTAACATTTGTGCCCGTCGTAAACTGCATTTTTTTTTTCCCCTCTCTCTTCTGCTCTTATTTGCTCTCCAAATGGCTGCCCTCACCCTCCCACACTGGGTCGCAGTCCCTTCAGAAAGTCATTTAACAAAGCTGCTGCCTTGTGGACTCTGTGTCTTGACAATGTCAGTAAAGTTCAAACGCTGTGAACGGGCCTGGGACGGAGCGGGGACTGGCGGATGTGTTCACCCAGGCCTGGGCAGACAGAGGTTGACACTGATGCTGCTGAGGGTTATAGCTGAGGGATCAAAACTTATTTATTTTAAAGTCTGTAGGCAGCACAATACCCCTGGTGAGCCCCAGGCTGCTGAACACATCTCCCCTCGCAGCGAAGAAAGTCATTCTGCAAGGAGATGACAGTGCGGCCGCACAGACGCTTATTCCTTCTGTGAGGTCCACGTCAGCTTGGCTCAGCTTAACACCAAACACAGGCACAGGGGTGCTGGCCCTTAAAGACAATGTTGACCATCTTCCTCTTGGTTATGGTGCTGTTCCTCACGTGAGAAATTAATCCGAATTCAGATCCGTACTCATGGCGGTCCAGCTTTTGCTCAGGTGGGTGTGGATGCAAAGTCCCTTTCCTCCAGCGTGTGCTGTGCCCTTCCCAGGCAGGATGGGTGCTCTGGGGGTGACGTGAGGTTTAGCAAAAGCGGTTTGGCCCAGGTACCACTGCAGAAGCTGTGAAAGTCGCTCAGGATGTGCACTTATACAGCAATTTAAGGAGGAAAGACAACCCCAGAGCATTGAATAAACCAATACAGGGGCTGAAAGCATCTCTCTGCTGCCTGTCTGTGTTCCTGCACCTGGAAGGCAATTTGTCTGGACAATGCTTAGCCCTAACACAGGTCTGGGCTGAGAGAGCCACAATCTCCTACAGTGGTTCTGCATTTCATTGCCCTTTCCTTTCTGAAATGCCCTCGAGAATGCTAGGCCAGCCCCCGTCTTCCTACCACATTGGGTGAAAATCTTTGTTAAAAGTGAATTAGCCGAGCTGTTAAACCCTAATAACTCGAGGATTGCTCCTCGCAGCAAACAGTAACTCCAATTACTGCTGGCTGGTAACTTCAATTACTGCCGGGGGAGGAGAGGCTGTGGTTGGCGCTGCTTTGTGGGGTTTGTGGGCTGTGTGGCTGGGCATTCTCCAGCTCAGCAGCCTGATGGAGCACAGACCAGGCCAGGCTCTCTGCGGTCAGTACCTGGGCAAGAAGCCACTTGCGAATATCCGAGATGGAGGCAGATGCTCCAACCCCTGCTGGCTAGAACGTGTGTCAGATGGTGGAGAGTTGTTTCTGGGTCTCAGCTGGTGTGACGGCGTTCATCGCTAGGGAGTGGGCTAACCAAAGTTGGATTCAGGTTTTTACAGACTTTGGAGACAAACTTTGACGGTGATGGTAACCGTGCTGGCAAAGAGCTTAAAATTGGAGCCAGGACGTGGTCCCAGCCCCAAAGGGTGGAGGCACCAAAGGAGAAGAAAGGGCTATTCGGAGAGGGTCGGCATTCCTCTAACCCAAGGCGTGCACCTTCCTTCTCCAGCCTGGCTTTATAGTTTGGTACTTCTGGTGGAAGGTATTGCAAGTGAGAGAACATCTGGGCTGGAGATCGGAAAGCGTTCGTTTAGGTTCTGCATGAGAGACAATGAAGGTTTGAGGCAGAGCTGCCGGGCAGAGTCAGAGGCGTGAAGGTGCTGAGCTCACTGAATGCAATTGTCCTGCTCCCAGGACGTGGAGCTGAAAGAGGTGGCCGAAGGCTTGTGTTTGCTGTGGGCCTAAGTTGCAAAGGGGAGATGGAAAGGCAGGCGGGGTAGCCAGCCCTGGGCTCACGAGCAGCACTGTGGTAAAGCCTGTGGCAGGTTCCCAGCTGGCTGGCAGCCTTTATTTTTCATGTTTTCTTCCTTGGTGTCCCAGTACCAGCGAGCACCCCAGACAGAAGTGTCCAGGGGGCTTAGCCAGACTCCACAACAGGTCTCTGAAATCAGATCACGTGGTTCTCATCCCATACTAGTTTCAGATTTGGGGAATTACCAGTGATGAGTGGCAGGAAGACACCCTTTTGCTAAGCCTGAGTTCTATCCACAGGAGCATCCTCTTCCTTGAAGCCTCAGCACAAACCACCGACTGTATTTAGCAAACATTTGGCAAATTCCTGCGGCTAGCGTACCGCTCTAGTTTGAATGGACGTGAGCAGACCGTGGGGAATCCCACACAGTGCCGCAGAGTGAGTTTTTGCTACTTTTAAAGCAACGCAGCAAGACACAAACGTTCTTTTGTTTCCTCAAAGGATGGACTAGTGCGGGGCTTTTTTCCCCCCTCTAGGAAGGGACTTTGGCAGCTTATACGGTAAAAATCTCAGCTATTCTCATTTGCCGTGAGGTGGGAGATGAAACGGGAAGACGGGAAAGACGTACGCCCCATGCGCCGACACGTCGCCTTTAGGAAGAGCTGAGCTGCCCTGGGAATCAAAAGCCGAGCCAGAAATCCCAGGCATTTCCCAGCTCCCCATTGCATGGCTGCTCCCATTCAGAGAAGAATCCCTTCCCTTTAAAGAGAGGGCTTCAAGTGTGTCTAATTTAGTCTCCAAGGTGGGCACAGGAAATTGTGGATGAAGCAAGGCAAGCTGTTGTCTGCGAAACTCATTTGCAGCCCTCCATAGAGTCTGCTAGACACGCTGCCGTAGTCTTTGTCCAGACCACCAATTTGAGGGATTAAATACCTATTGATTCTATGGAAAATACTTTAATATTTGGTTTTGGGGTTCTAAGAGCAGTACAAATGACTTCTTTCCTCATGGAAGTCGGCTCAGTGCTATTAACAATAATGGGTTTTGTCTCTGAATCCGGGCTCTCTCTCTGCGAGCCAGTTTAATTTAGGAATATCTATGTTGCAAGCACTTGAAATGATTCTTCCTCACGCTTTCTTTCTCAGACACATACTGTTATCTCCATATCCGTGTAAAAGCTTTATAGTACAAATATTTTTTTTATGTATCCTGCAGGACAATTCACTACAGTAAGTGCTCTCTCCAATAAAAATGTTTTCAGGATTAGGCTATGTGACCACTACGTTCGTGTCTGCTACAGGAAAAAACAAACCCATGCTTGTAAACAGATAGAGTTCCTCCCTCTTCTGAGCAAACTAGTTCTGACCCAAATTTACCCTTTCCTGGAAAAATACTTGTTAGTTTAATATATTTTAAACATAGTGTAAATGTTAGCTTGCTTTCTCGGGGGCTTGAGTGTTCCAAGAGAATTTCCCAGCAAGATCCCCTGGTGTCCTGCTTCTGAATTTCTATTGCTTTGGAAAGGCAGAATAAACTCTTTTATACACCTGAGCTGAATCTCTTGGGCTCCATGTATTTGACATCATGATGAGTTGGCAGAAGAGCTCTGCCTCTCTCTGCAGCCATTAGAATGTCACAAGACGTTACAGTACCATACAAAAATACAAGTGAGAAGGAATCCCTGCTTAGAAAGGGTGAAATATCCGCTTTTCAAAAGCAAACCCTTCTGCAGAACGCCTGCAAATTAATCTCGGGGAGCCGTGCGCCTTGCCTTTCCCCGGCGTCTGCCCGAAATACAATAAAAACTACATCAAAGGCAGAGAGAGGGAAGGGCCGTGCCTCCTTCTACCGTATAATCTTCGTGTTTGGCTGCTGCCCGGGTGCTTGGCAGCGTGCGAACAATATCGTAACCTCTGTCGCTCCCGTCGCCGTCTCCTTGCGTGCGTCACGCTCGGACACGCACCCGGCCGGGCGGGCGCTCCGCCAGCCCAGCGCGAGGAGCTGAATTGCCCTAAAAGCTGCTTGCCCAGAAATTTCCCAGGCTGTAGAACGCGTTTAGACTGCTGTCTGAGGACTAAGCGTGGCAAAGCGTGCCACCGAACTGACTGCTGGGGGTCAGCTCCAAGCTCGCTGGGTCGGGATGTCGCACTTGTGCAGCACCAAGCACCAATGCAGTAGGAGCTCTGAACTGGAAAACACGGATGTGCTGTAATGGCTGTTTTGTCTTGAGGCTTAGCCCATGTTTATACGGAATTTATATGGAAAAAAATGTTGGGTTTTTTTACTTAGCTTGTTGCTCTTTCCTGCCCCCATTTCTAATAAAACAGGGGAGATGAGGCCAGTTTTGAGTCAATGCTGCTGGTACTCTGCAATTCCTATCCTTCCTCCTGTTTTCTCCTTCCTCACACCACCCTCTCAGCTGCACTGTTCATGAATTGAAGCACAAGGTATAAACCTGGAGCATGCAGCTACCTGAGTCAGGGCTCAGCCCCTGGGCTGCTCTTTACTTGGACGTGACACGATCCTAAAGAGCAGCAGCGCCTCGGACATATCCTTGAGCTGGGAGGAACCAGTTTGGAAGTAGAGGAGCCTGGTCAAACATCAGGGAACTTCTACTAGGAGTGGAGAGGGGAGTCACATACATGGCAAGGTGGCAGGAGTTGCTTTTAATGATGGTTTTATTTCAGTAATCGTTGAGCAAATAATGCAGCCACACCCGGGACTGGATGGGCGAGATGAGCAGGTCCCTTCTGCTGCAGTGCTGGCACAAATGAGTCAGCAGGTCAGAGAGATCAGTATTCGGGCACTGGCATCTCGCCTTCGTGATCAGTTCCAAGAAGCTGCTCAGGCAGGGGCTGTTGGGAGTGACTGAGAAGTACGAGAGATGTGGTACCCCACTGGGACACCCCTGAGTTCCCCCTTGCCCCCATGTTTCTGTGCCGTGTCACTGTGTCTTCTGGGTACCAGCCACACTCTGCGTCAGTGGTGGCTGCATTTTACTGCTGGTCCCTCTTCATGCTTTGTAAAGTTCTCTGGGTTATGCCTCTACAATCTTCAGTGTGACACTGAAACGAGCAGGGTGAACGGGATGGATCTTGACTGCTGTAAACCATCAGATCTACAGTGAGGTCTGTGAAACTGTGTCAGTCGATGCCAGCCAAGTCTGTGACCCTTGTGGTATGTTGCTTTGTGCGGGGACAGCTGAGGAGTACTGGAGATGCTTTGGTGCAGCTCATAAGCAGAAAAGCCCTTTCTCTCTTGAGCCTTGCTCTTCACTGTGGTTCCTTTCCACTGCTCCTGGGGGGACCTTCATGTAGAGAGCTAAATCATTCCTTTCTCCCTGGGAAACAAATCCCTCAGCAGATCAGATTCCCTCAACTCTGTGGGCCAGACAGCCAAGCGAGGGCTGTGCATCTAAGCTGCTGTGGGGATTATTTTGGGATGTGGTGCTTTTCTGGCACTGACTTTGGTACTTAAACGCGAGCAGAGCTCTCTAGAAAATCTGACCTCATGTATAGACTTAGGTCTCCTGTGTCTCCTCATGAATCATTAAGTCCATTCCAGCAGGAACCAGGATGACAGCCTGTGAAGCCTCACGAGGCTGTGCAGTGATATCCCAGGGAACAGAGGGGATGGAGGGCGGGGAGGCTGAGGAGATGGCACTTCACCACCTTGCTCTGCTCTCTGCTCGGCTGTGCGGGTGCAAAGCTGTCACGACACACTCCCTTGCAAGTCTTTGGCACGAGTGAATTCCACAGCATCCACTGGCCATGTCCTCTGTGCCATAAAGAGAATGACTGCTCTAAAGCAGCATCTCTCACCAATAGAAAAAAAAAAAAAAATCCTTTCAGTTCTGTCACCCTTTGAACGAGCCCTGTAGCTGCTTTGGATGTTCTGTCTCAATGGCTAACACTAAGCAGGGAGGAAAATAAACAAGCAAACAGAGCGACAAGGAAAAAAAAAAATAAAGCCCTGGAAGGAAAATAGCAGCATGTCTAGAAGACAACTCAAGGGCAGCCAGTGATGGGCAGGAGAAGTCCTGCCACTTCCTGTCATATCAAGGGAGAGCAAAGCCGTGCAGACACTGTGTTATCATCCTTAAAGTGCTCAGGTTAGGGAGAATTACGGCTGCTGTGTTCGTAATGCGTGTGAACGTGGGCTGAGAGCTGCTGAGGGCTCTGGCTCCTGGCAGCACGCAGGGCGCTGGCTTGGGGCAGTGGGCAAGAGGAACCAAGGTGTTCACCCCGTGCAGCAGCGATCCAGCCCCGGGGCTGTGTTACGGGCCTGAAGGACGAGCAGGGAACACGTTTGTCAGGCTCCTGCCTGCACCCCGGCTGATCTGCTCTCTTTTTTGAGGGGAGTGTGGCAGGGGCATGGGGCTGGGTCTGGCAAGCACCCACCGGGCACCGCAGTTGCAGCCTGAAAGCTGCCGTATCACTGTACTCTGTCAAGTGTTCAAATGCCTCCTCTCTAGGTGAGATCACTAAGCGAGGGTGAAGACCCCTGTAATTGCAACAGCGTGCTTAGGAAAACCACTCGGTTCTCTGCAACTTAAGGGTCAGTTCCTTTTTTTTTATTTTTTTTCTTCTTTTAGGAGAGTCAGAAAGAATAAAATCCATTGTGATTCACTCCTGGGATGGTGAAAGTGAGCTGGGAAAGACATGAGCAACTACTTAATCCCTTTCCCATAGCTCCCAGGCAGTCAGATACCAGAGCTAATAAGTGCTCCCCGCAAAGAGCCGGGCCCCCAGGCTGGGAGGGTGAGCAGAGGTGCTGGTGCCTGAGATCAGCAGCAGTGGGAAGAGCCTGGGACGTTTTGAAAGGCATGGGCTGGTGGAGTGAGACGCCCCCGACTCTCGGGAAAGGTGCAGGACCACGGCTGCTCCTTATGCATGGAGCCAGGTACTGGTAGCATGTGGTCCTGCACGGTGGCAGAAGGAGCCCTGGAGGGCTTTTGAAGGAAGAGAGTTGATTTGCAGGAGACTACCTGGTAGAGCAGAAGCAAGGAGTCGGGGAAGAGGAGCACAGAGGAAGGCACCTCATACGTGGGCAGTGGAAGGAAAAGCGTGGTACCCGGAAAGGGGAGAGAGAAAGAGGCACAGGACTCTGAATGGAAAGCTGAAGCATCCAGGGATTAACTGCTGTGTGAGCCCCAGATCTGAGTTGGGGAGGGGGGAAAGCTTCTGCTATCACATGTAAACAATTTAGCTCGAGCAACGTGGGTTTTATTGCCTGTCGAGCGCTTTTCCAAATGGGACCTGGAGCTTTCACACACTTCTGTGCCTCTTTGGCATTCTCTTATTCCACAGAGGGAGAAAGATTTTTATCCTCATCCAGCATTAAAAAAAAAAAGAAAAAAAAAAATCCATAAAACCAGCTGCCTTAAAAAATAAAGCCCCTTTTCCTAGTCTATGCTAATAATTTACTATTATTCCAGGTTTTATTACAAGCTCTTTCAAGGGCTGCCCAGAGCCCCATCCGTAAATAGCACATAACTCAGGCCATGAGGATTTCCTCCCCGGTGGGACTTTTAATGTCTAAACCAGAGGTGTCAAACAAGCAGCTCAAAGACCCGTTGTGGCCCTGGAGAGTTCTACATCTGGACTATATCTCAGTGCTTAACACATTAGCTTTTGCCCCAAGCAGCTCCGGATTTCCCTCGTCGGTTTGCGCTGAACCTGAGTTAGATTTGATTTAAGAGGCTGCACATTCAAAGGAAAAAGTACCTGCTCAAACGTTCAAAGTGCTGCCCTGAAGGCTCCCGGGGTTTTGGAGCAGAGTGCAGGCACATCTCTCCCCTGAAGCAATGTGCATTGCACCCAGACCTGCTCCGGAGAGAGAGAGAGGAAGGTTTCTCCGTGCCAGGTGTCGGTCCCACGCACCATCCCTTCTCCCTGGTTATCACTGCATCTGTGCAGAACCTGCAGGCTCGTGGCTGTGGGCGCCTGAGAGCTGTGGCTGCCCTCAAAATTCCAATTCATCTCTCGGTTGGAGGGTGACTCTGCCAGCCTGGCCTCAGGAATGCCCGACCGGGGCGGGGGGCCTGGAGAATCTGTAGCTTCTGTGTCCTGGCTGGGGAAAGGCAGTGCTGGTGGCTCTGTGTCCTCATTTTTCTCTTGTGGGAGGTAGAGTGTGGCCTCAGAGGGGAAATTGGGGAGACTCAGACTCTCTTCCTGCCTATTCCATTACCCTCCTGGGTGGCACTAAGTCATTTCCTTTTTGCTTTCTCTCTTGCTTGGATTCTGCCTGTTCTGACGGCTGGGACTGTTCCCTTCATCTGTTCACACAGGGTCTGGTGCAGTAAGGCTCTGACCTCGGCTGGCCCGTTAGGGTACAATGGTGTAAAGAAGTTGAACACTGAAGTTCTACGTGTGTGGAAATGTGGTGACCATGCGGCATCCCTCCTCCTCCTCCTGCTGCAAAAATGCCTGTCATGTATATTAAGAACTATTTTAACATTTAGGGACAAATTCCTTTCTGTGGCTTGGTTAAAGCACTCTTTCGCTTCCTGATTCCAGTCCCAAACTGGGCAACTGGTCTGGAGTGTTGACGGAAAGGGTGCTGGGGGTGGATGATGTGGGTCTCGCAGACCCAGAGCTCAAGATCCAGCCTGACTAGGATGCTCAGCCCTGGGATTTGTCCCATGCCAAGTCTTTGGGAATGCAAAGATTGGGTTTAGAGGAGAAAAAAGAAACTCCATTTCTATGTGGTTTTTCCTGTCCCAAATCTTCTTAATGTGTTAAACCCTCAGCCTGTAGCTGTCTGAAATACAGTATTTCATGAGACCACAGCAGTGGGGTTGTACGGTGTCGGTCTAGAGGGTGGTTGGAGCAGCCTGAGATCCTGCAGCCCCCGCAGAAGGAGGCTCAGGTGCTCCGCACTGGCTTGGATCTGGAGAGATCTCTCCCTTGGGGAGAGCTGGTTCCCCTGCAGCGTGGCAGGGAGTGTGGATGGATTTACCTCCTGCAGAGGGGCTGGGAAGCATGCTCAGCTGTCCCAAACACCTCGAGGAGACCCGGTGCTTTTCTTTCTCTTCCGTTTGAGGCTTATGTTTCAGCGCTGACGCAGGTGTGCTGGGGAAGCCAGCCCAGACAACCCATCCCGAGCTCCTTCCACGCAGCACCTGCTGCACTTCTAAAGCATTTCTGCCCCAGATGCCTCCTCGGGAGGATGTTGTGAAACCTCCCGGCAGAAGGCAGAAAGGGCACCCGTCTGCTCGCGCCGGCTCTGCAGAGTCTCGAGCGACTCTCTGCCGCCTTTCCTCTCTGGACACCCGCTCCCTTCTCCCCTCCTCCCCGTTCCCCTTTCTCGTCTGCCTGCAGCAGGTTGATAGGCGAAACCTGCTACTCCTGTGTAAAGTGTTGTAATGACATTAACAATCTGCCACCGGCAAGTTTCCAGCGTGAGGCGAGCAGCCTCCGCTCCGAGCGTGCAATCTTGGCAGGCTGACACTTTCCCATGCCTTCTGCCCTCTGTCAGCGGGGAGGTGGGCCACTCCCAGCCTGACAGCTCCGACAGGATACCTTCACAATGACTGAAATAATAGACCTAGCGATGGGAAAATGAGGCCAAGAGAACCCAAGGGTGAATTACAAGATGAATAACTTCCCTGAAGCCACGTCCCAGAGCATGCCTTGGCCTGCTGTTGATTCACCAACTGACTTCCCCTCCTTCGCCTTGCTCCACCGCCCTCCGCTCCCCTCCTGGGAGACAGACCTGTCTGGATTCCGTCACTCGCCTAAAATAACTGAGAGGTTTCAGAGAGGAGAGGAAAGGCAGCAGAGAGGACAGGAGTGGAAAAGCGTGGAGCGAGCCCTGCAAAGCGCCAGCCCTGCATGCTTGAGGAAATGCTCTCTCCGAGTGGGACTTGGAGAAGCTGCAGCCAGGTGAGGGTGAGCAAGTGGGCTGTCGCCAGCAAAAATTGCAGAAGGAGCTTTAGTTGGCTGTCCACGTCCATCCGTCCTGGCCTTACGCTCCCCGCTTTAACCTAAAGTTCCTGAGCTGCGTTTGCTCGGGTGCCAGAAAGAAGCAGTAGCACCTGTTCTCTAGAGAATGATGTGGTTTCCAAATTGGGAACCTCTGGCCACCTAGCTGGTCCTTGACCGTGAAGTGAGACCTATTGACGGAGGTAACAGGTGGGAAGAAGCGGGACAGAGAGGGCAGCACGACACCATGTGCGAAAGTAAGCGTGGCAGCAGACAGCAGGAGGGTCCCCTGCCCTCCGCGGTGCAGAGAGATGGCTGCTTCAGTTTTCAAGGAAGCAGTCCTGGGGCTAAGCAGCGAGATTAGGAGACAGCTCATTATCGGGTGAGTGATGTGAGGAACGCTGCGTATTGCAGCAGCCCGCGGTGTCAGCACAGGGCTGTCTTACGACGACACCGGGCCGGTGCGAGGCTGCCCACCACCCACAGCACTCGGGCTTTCCACTGGGATGCTGTTAGCAGCTACGGTGGAACAGCCCTACCAGGGAGCAATGAGCTTAATGTTCCCCAACAGGTAATCAAAGCGACTGCCAGGACAGCATTATGGCAAGGTGCTCTGCCCGCAATACTTAAAAAAATTCCCTGCGTTTTGCCCTGGGTTTTAAAATGCGCCAGGGCTATGTCCAGTTGGAGATGAGTCCTGCTTCTATTCACATTCCATATTCTGCAATTCATATCCACGTCAATCAAAACTGTTGTTAGCCATAGCTGTCACGTCAAGTCCACGTCTAACAACACGAGTGATTGACAGCAAAGTTTGTTATCTGTGAATGTGTCATCCCATCCAGCACTGGGTGCTGGAGTGCTGCCTGACAGGTCATCAGTGGGAGACTTCCATCATCCATATATGATGAGATGGTTCGAACAAATCATTTTTCAGCTCCTCTCAGACACACGCGCTCTTCTCCCTCCCTGTTAAGCTGAGATATAGGATGTGACAGTGGAAGGGGGCGGAGGCCGATGGACCATGGTCAGACAAATCCTGGAGGGTCAGCAAATAAGAACGGGCTATATCCACTTCTGCTCTAACCCTTCTGGAGGAATTCGAGGCAGCAGGTTCACAAAGAGACGGAGCACGGGAAGAAAATCACTGCAGAGGAGCAGACCTCTGAAGGCCTTTCATTAGAAAGCCCCAAGATACGGTGGCTTAGCAAATTTTTACACTGGCTGTGAGAGCTCGAAAGAGCTCTCTCATTTGACTTCTTGCTTTCTTCTTTGCCATGAGAACCAGCCCAAATCCTCCTTTGCAAAGACCTGTGCGGGAAAAGGAAACGATAAGCAGAGAGTGACCCACGCCTGTCAGCCAAAGGAAAGCGGGGATGAGTTCCGAGTGGCAGTTTGGGTTACCACTTAATTGATTTCATATACTAGTTCACCGGCCATAGAAATCAGTGGAATGGAAAGACTCCAGTTAATCTTGATAAACTTCGAGCCAGGCCTTCAGCGCAATGTGATCCCAGAGAGGGGCAGGCTTTGGGAGCCGATAAACGTTAACAGAGCCGTTCGCCTCTGAGAACGGCTGCGTACGAGACAAAGCGAGAGCTTGGGAACGGATCCGGCACAGGTCAATATCCACAGTCAGAGTTTCAAGTGATATGAAAATACCGTGGCTCGCTAAGTGAATCATTTAGGGTTTTAAGCTTCCTTTTCTTTTTTTTTTTTTTTTATGCCGTAAATATTATTTCATGCAAATGCTTTAACGCCGAGATGTATTATTATGACAGATTCTGGACAAAAATGTTGTTTCCAGAACAATGCTTTTCTTAACTTTTTTCTTCCCAAGGACCTTTGTAAGTCTCTCTGTTCAGATTTTGAATTAAGATTGCATCTCAACTGTGGTAGAAGAGCTACTTGTCCTCTGGGATAGAAATTATGTCCTCCAAGGAAGCATCACCACTAGCAAATTCATGGCCTGATGTCAATTGGGCTCAGGAAGAGTTTGATCTCAGGTCCTCCACGAACTTTTCTATCTATTTTATAGCATCAGCAACCCTGGGCTGGATCTTAATTCCTGCTAGTGGCGATGGAGTTTTTGCATTAGTGTGTATCGGGCTGTTGGACAGTACTTGGGAGGTATCTCTGCATCCCTTTTTGGATACTAGAGAAAAACAATTTCTACATCTGGACTTTTTTTTGTGATCCCAGGAATGGGAGTGATCCATGGTGTATGGAAGCCAAGCGTGTGTTAGTTGATGAACGCAGAGGTCAGCTTATAACACTGTGTGTCAAAGAGATGTTAAAGGCAAATCATAAAAATAGCTTCCCTCATCCCACATAACCTTCGTGTTTTGATTTCCTGCTGAAAAGACCCAAAGGTTTGTTTGGACTGCAATTAGTGAGGTTTGTAGTCTCAACTCAATCATAACAACTTCATTTGGCTCACGAGTTTAAAACGCAGCAAATGCAGAATTAAATCCACAACTGGCTTTATAATTCTCCGCTTAAAAATAACATTTGCAAACACTTTGATCTGCTACATTTTGAAAGCTACCAAATTTGGATACGTGGATTTCCAGTGAGGTGGCAGGGGAGGAGGGGGGGAGGAAAAAGATATTTGACACTTCTCCAAACATTTTAGTCAGACACTGCTGAGCACTGAATAAGAGCAAATCTTTATAGGATCCTGTATTAAAATACCTATTAGAGACATAAACACAGATAGATGGGTACCTAGCTAGGTAGACAGATAAATAGAGATGTAGACAGGGGCTCAGAAAGAAGAGCAAACGGGCCAGTCCAAGATTCAACTCAGCCTGTGCCCTTTCTTTCTTCTTGAGGGCTCTGTGCCCCACAGCAGGACATGGAGAGGGAGGGTGCTGTACTGCTCTGGGCACCACGTCCTGCCAAAATCCCTCTGCCCGTGCCACAGCCGTGTTCCCTCAGTCTGCGGGGACCTGTGCCTTTCAAATCGCTGCAAGCGCTGCGGGAGCACGGCGAGGCGGGCGCTCGCTAATCCGCCGTAATTTCAGCCTGGCAGAGGTCCCTCGTCGCCTCTCCGGAGAAGCCATTCGCGTGTTGCTGCGAAGCGAAGCCGACACCTCTGGCAAAGCCCCCGCGCGAGGGGCACCTGACTGCCGGATCCATTTCAGCCGCAAGCTTTGTGCGTTCTCTGCAGATTAAAATAGCATTGCAGGGAGACATTCCCCCGGGATGCAAAAATGGGATAAGGAACCTTCCCGTGCAGAAGATGAGGTATCCACCCATTCTTCAGCAGCTTCTTCTGTCATGCAGAGCTCCTTATGGCTCCAGGGAACGGAGACCTGATGCTGACAGGACTTAGTCCCTGCTCAAAACAAAGGGCCGGTCTGTAATACACCCTCTGGCCGGATGCGTTTTATTTGGCACATTTTCCCATGGGCTAAATAGGAATACTGTAGACATTGATGCCTTCTGCTTCTGAGGATGCAGGGAGCAAACAGGGACTTGGCAGCTTGAGCCGCTGTGCCTTCTGCAGGGAGTGGGTGGAAAGCTAACAGCAAGGGATATCCTTTCCCGTGAAGCCTTGCACTGCGGGGACAGGTACCTCAAACCCTGGCCCAACCAAGAGTCTCTGCTTCCAGGCAGGAGGATTCTGCACTTGAGAGCTTTGCTCTTAATGACAAATCAGCCGATGTGGGAAATCAATTCCCCCACAGCAGAGCATAACGTCTCTCCAACTGGTCCTCTTGAGATTTCACAGCAAAAACTGCTGAAACCTTAGAGCTCAGAGAGAATCCCACGATCTTGAGAGCATTTAGGATAGAAGTTAAGGTAGAAGAGCTCAATTTATCTTGGCCTTCAAAGCCACAATCTGCAATTCAGTAAGACTGCGCCTTCCCCACCATGTAACCTCCGCGTGAACCATTTAGATACAAAAACGTGAGCTGCCAGTTTCGCTGCTGAAGGCAGAGTTCTCCATCCCGAGACAGACACTGATCTGTATCTTTTCATAAAACCTGTGCCTCACCTGGGAGGGGACCAGTGTCACTGCTACCTGACCTTAGACCAGATAGACCATAACTTAAACCAAACTCCACACAGCAATTCACGTCTGGAAAGTTGGATTCATCCCTCTGATGCTGTTGGGGTGATCTAGCTCCCATTTGGTATGTTCTTAGTGAAGTAGTCAGAAGGACCTCAACGGTGTGTAGCACCCTGGTTTTTGGGGAACGAATCTATAGGAACGTGTCTGTAATACGTGAGCTAGCTTTAGCTTGTGGGTTTGGATGTAAACACAGGTTTCGACTGCTGCATATGCAGCCGGGGTCTCAGACCTGCTGCCCCACAGCCAGGCAGAGTCAAGCTAACGCACGGGGTTTCGCTCAGGCTGCGCACTCACCTCCCGAGAGAGCAGCGCAGGTATTTCAGATATTTGCCTACCTCTGGGTAGGGATGCATGGGTTTGAATTCACAGGGCACTGCTTCTCCGTGCTCCCTCATGCTGCAGAGCACACGGGGCAGGTTTTGCCAGTGGCACTGGTGTTCTGAAGGTCAAGTGCACACGGAGGTACCAGGGACCCAGGGAGCAGCTGCGGCGCTGCCGTTTGCTCGCAGGCGATAGCCCGGTTTGTGTCCCCGCCGCAGCTGCACGATGCAGTGAGTAGCGCTTTGATTTCCCCTCCGGACTGAGCCACTTGAAGTCCTACCCCTCAAAGGCCACATAGAGAATAAGAAATTATGCCGACAGATCTTTCTACAAGTGTGTTTTCTGAGCAAGTACCCTCCTTGCTTGCAGGATGCAAGTAAGATCCATAGCCATGGGATTGAGTCACACGCCTCCGAGAGCAGACCTGTTTTCAGCAAAGTTACATTACCTTGTCTTCTCTTAACACGAGTTGTCAGCTATTTTAACAGTACTAAGTGAATGGCAACGGGAAAGAAGAAAAAGCTTCTAAAGGATGTTGCTGTGTCTCTTCTTAGTGGGCTGACCTTGTGCTTCCAGAATCACACGTGTGCAAGGGGCACAGTCAGCTTCAGCTCTCCTCTAGCCAGGGGCCAGGGCACTTCAAGACTTGTAAACTCGCTGGTACTGAAGGATTGTCCGCTTTGGACAAGGGGGAAAGGACAGTGAGGGCTGCAGCACAGGTCATGTTGGGAGGTGAAACAATCACCAGCCAGGATCGTTTCTCACAGCTTGCTCTTTCCAGTCAAGTCGAGTTGCTCCAAGGCAGTCGGATTTACCCTCCTCGCAGCCACGTCGCTGCACTTTGGTCCCCACTAAAAATAACCAGGCAATAGATTTGTCTCAGTCTATTTGAATCTGAAAGAGCAGTTTGTGTCAACTCACGGCTTTTGCGTACGGTTCTGCGCTGTTGCCTTTCCCAAAGTTGTTACGCAAAGAAAGCGATGAAGCTTTTGATGGTCAGCGGTGACGGAAAGGTAATTCCCATTTGGACTTAGAGAGGGAAAAGCTGTTCACAAAGCAAAACGCTGCGAGGAGCAGCAAGGGGAGGAGGTTGTAGGGGAGCAAAAAGGGAAAAGCAAGGATGCAAACTGTCCATACCCTGACTAGATCCGGGTGGGTCACTGTAGGACTGTTGCTCTTGTTGAAAAGTGGTGATACGTGTAGTGGATCAGGCCTTTATGTTATGATTCACAAAGAGAAGGTGAAACTTTGGTATAATTTTTGTCCTCTTCCTATAAAAGGGGTTCTCAACTCGAGTCTATCAACCGCAGGATCAGAATCTGACCCTCTCTCTCCAAACTGATGCTCCTTTGTCTTCTCAGAAAAATCTCTGCTCTAGCAATCGGCCCTTTGTGAGCAGAATACTTCATGCTTGTTTTATCTTCTCCAGATTTGGGGGGGGAAGAACAAAATCTCTAGACATGTAAACAGCCCTAATGAGAAAACTATAAGCCCAGATCTTCCTGCTTTCAGAAACAGAGTTAAATATAGCCTCTAAATGCTGCTAATTGATTTTAGATGTCTGGGGAAAGCTTCTCCCTTCGCACCATCCCACCCACGCTGCTGAGCAGCTCCTCACCTGCCCCTGTCGCTCCAGAAGGGATGGGGAATGGGCAGGGGAGTCTCTGCTCTCACTATTTCTCAGCTGTCTTAGCACCCAAGTGCTGTCGAAAAAACATGGGCTGCTCAGAGACCCCGACTTAGGCTTTTGTTAAACCTACGTGGATTCTCGTGCCTTCTTTCCATCTGCTCTGTTCTATTTTTGTATTTTGGCCTTGAGATCTTTCCCTCCTTTGAAAACAAGCCTGTTTACAAATATTTGCCTCGGAAAAGTTCTGTTGTCGGAACAGGCAGAAAGAAAAAACCGCTCATCTCTGCAGGGACAGCGTATACATGCAGATGTGTATGATCTTGCAAGGAGCCAGAAAGGCCCAGCTTGTGGGAGGAAGGATTGCTCGCCCCAGAGCTGTCTGCTAACAAACCAGAAAATGAAGTGCAAAGGCAGATGCAAGTTGTTTGCTATCTGATGCAGTAAGGAATAAGCTCTAGATGCATAGGTGATTTTTTTACTATGCAAAAAGGTAGTTATTGGTAGGAAATTAGAATATATTCACAGACTGTGCTCTCTCTGAAGTGAGACGAGCTACTCAAAAGGATGTAAAGTATTGAAACGCTTGCAGAGGAGCCAGGAGTTTTGCCATTTCCCCCCTGGTTTGTGGCCAGCCCTGTGGGGTAATCCCAGCTCTCAAAGAGGTGCCTTCGCTGATGGAGGAACCCAGTGGGATTGGTCTTGCTAAAAACCAAAGCAGAAACCAGACTGCCAAGGCTTTAAAAACTTACACTAAGGGCCGGTACCTTACCAAGGACTGATAATTTTTATGTTGCCATTCAGTTTAAGGTGCCATAAAGAGGTTGAGTTTTAAAAAGTAAAATTCAGCAGTTCTGGAAGATCAGACTACCACACTGCTCTGGTGGCTTTTGCAGAGCCTGGTTGTGACTGATAAAGATCCACATCTCACAGGCACCTGCAATACCACTTTGTGGCTGGTGTGTTGCTCTTTAGTGAATGGAAAGGGTCGGGAGGTTCTGGGGGGAACCACCCCCCGCCAGCCAGCAAGGCACCTGCGTCGCACTTTTCATCCTGCTGCCAAAATTATAAACATCTCCCTCTCCAGCGGGATGGAGGTGCCAGCCCCACACCATGCGACAGAATAAATAGGAACAGTTGCATTATTTTCAATTAATGCATCCAGCTGTAAGAAACATCCTGCTGCTCGCAGGGACTGAAGTGGGAGCGGAGGAGACCCGCAGAAGCGTACGTGCTAATTGGATAAGCTAGCTTCTGGCCGGCCAGTTGGACAACGGACGAGCTTTCAGTGCTTTTAATGCACGTGGGATCTGGCTTGCCTGTTGCATAAGAGCTGTTGCGTAGCCGTACACGAGTGATTTATCTCTGGGTGCTGTGATGGGCTCTTGAACTGCAATGAAAAACCCTTTCTTTAACAATAGTTTGGGGTAACCTTGTAATAACCTCCTCCACCTTCCCCAGAGAAACGCTTCAGTCAGATAAAGGAATTTGTTATCCGCACAGAAACATCTGCCCCCTTCCTCCGACAGGGCCGACTTAGAGTGACAGTTACCCTTTCCGCACCGTTCTGCGTCGCTTTTTTAAACAACGGCAACATCAAGCTTGGATGGAGTTGTTTTGTTGTGGGTTTGGAGGGGTTTTTTGGTTGTTTCCTTTTTCCTACCGGCTCTGGTTGCGGAAAGATCACCTGAGCTGGATTTGTAGCGCTGGGTTTTATTTCATAATGATGGATGTGCTGGTTAAATGTAATGGAAGAGGCGAGATAGCAGGGCAGAAATTTGGCGCCAACTGCCTTGCTTTGAAAGAGCCTGCATTCCAGCCTGCCTAAGAGGGGCTAAATGGAAAGATCTGATTAAGCGTCTCAGTGTTGTGACCCTGACCTCAAAGAACACGCCGATTCTCTGGAGGAACTTCATTTCAATTAATCAGCTTAACAGCCTGAGTAAATCTGGCTGCATCCATTGAGCCCGAGGAACCGCTCCCTCTCCTCGGAGGGTCTCGGGGATGCACGATCCGAGCGGACGAGGCGGGAGGAGGAGGAGGGTGAGGGAAGAGGCGGGGGAGCGGGGCGCGGGCGGGAGGATGAGCCCGGAAATATTCCTCCCTGGAAAACTCGTGAGAAAAAGGCAGCAGGGCAGGAGATGAGAAGGGAAAAAAAGGCTTCAGCTCAAGCCTCGGGTGCTTTTCTCAGGTGATTCTTTGCCATCCGGTGAATTGGGCCAGCCCGGGAACTGAAAGGCTGTACTTCTTGCCTGGGGTCATGCAGGACACGCTCTGTCCTCGCACCGAACTACCTCTCAGTGGATGCCTGTTGGGGCTGCAGCACTGGGAGGACATCACTGAAGATTTCCCTGAGTTTTGCAGCTGTAACTAAATTCCCTGCCCTGGTGAACATTCTGCTGGCTCTGGGAATGGGCAGTTAACAGCTGTCCCCCTATCTTTTCCCGTGGAACAAGGTAGAGCTCTTGCAATTAAATTCAGACAAAGGAGGCATCCCGGGCTGGCTGGGTTTCACGGCTGTCTTCCTCCCACCTCGCCCTGCTCCACCACACCCAGATCCTGCCATCACACCCAGGGACTCCCTGCCTGCCCGCACCCCGCTGAGCCATTATCGCTTTGGCGCTGTGTCCATCCCTTTGGACTTTTACCTTTCAGCAGCAGCATACTTTGCTCTTTTACTGCACCTTTAAAGGGGTAAGACCAAATTTAGCACAATCTGGAAAAGCAGCTGTATGGCAAGCCTTGAAGGAGCCTGGCAACCACTCCCAGATGTAGAGGAATAGCCTGGCAGAGCCAGCAGAGCAGTTGCAGAAGTACAGGGTCTGGTTGCAACCCAAGGGCAGACGCAGTGATTGAACCCAACTTGCACATCTTGAAACAGTCTGGAGTTAGAGGCAATAACATCTTTTGGAAGGATTTTGAGCCTCTGGCACGCAGATTTGCTAGTGCCACATACCTATCTCCAGCTTCTGTACCCCCAGACCCAGGCACAGGGAAGCCTGTAACTTGTTTGAGGCCAAAAAGTGGAGCGCAGGGCACAAAAGTAGGATCCTGACCACGAGGGCTCTGCAGTGTTTCCATGGAGGCTGAAACGACAGCGGTACCCTCGGTGCCTGCACTTCAGGGTCTCACTGAAGAGGCAGAGCGGTGAATGACTGCTCCTCTCGCGCCGGGGAGATGCGGATCCCAGAGGAACGCCGCGGTGCGTGTCATGTTTGCGCTGCTGCAGTCATTCAAAACTCACTCAGAAAAGAGGTGGGTTTTTTCTTTTTTTTTTTTTTTTTTCTTTTTTTTTTCTTTCCTGTGCCTGAACTCAGCAGTGTAACGCTTGGCAGTCTCGCTTTCAGCCTGGGTATCTTGTCAGTGAAAGAAATTTGCTGAATCTGGGGGCGAATCTGGAGGGGACCAGGCAGCGAGGGACAAGTCCAGAGATGTGGTGCTGCCCCGGGGAGCTATTTGGTTACACGCAGGCGACAGGCAGGCTTTCATCTGCTCTTCCAAGCCTTCTTCAGACAGAAGAGGAGGGGTAGTAACTGGCTGTGGGGGATGGAAGAGAATCGCTGTAACATGATTTTTATGTCTGTGATTGCATAACAAAACCTCCTGGGAACCTCCTGATTCAAATGGATACCTAGTTCGGGTTGTGCGATGGAGGACTTTCAGCAGTGATCAATTGCCCACGCTTCGGTGCAGAGGACTTGCTGGAATGGATCGGTACCAGGCTCCAAGCAGCCTGTACTCTCCTGTCTAACCGTGGCCGAAACATCCTGAGGGTGCAAAAAGCCTTCAGAAGCAGACAATCTACTTTATATACCCCCCAAAACACGCATGCACAATGCCACGTTCTCAGAGAAGCTGCAACCTGATTGCGAATAGAACTAGACCTTGAAGGATGAAATGGCATTTCCATTCTTAAAAAAAAAAAAAAAATCCCTGGGCTTGTTGCGTTAATTGGATGTTCTGCAAACCTGAAGTCGTTCTCTGAGCTGTGAAATGCTGCTGATTCCAGCACACCCAGCTCTTGGGAAGGGGGTGGTCAGGAGAATCAGCTTTGCTTATGGGGATCCCACAAACTCAAGGATAGAGGACGCCCAGCCAAGATGTGTGATGCCCCTGGACGTGGCTTTGGCACGCACGCACGTCATCTGTTGGCTTTTCTCTTGAAGGCTGCACGATAGCCCCACCTCATAAATTTGGAGCAAAGCACACAAAGCCTTCCCTTCCATACTGTGCATTCACTCTTAATGGTCTTTCTCCACACCACGGCCTTATTAATTGGTGACAATTGGAAGTGGTTAATTCTGTGTGTGTGAGGCTGCAATTGCTTCCACTTGGCTAGGATTCAAGTACTGGGGGTGAGTCAGAATGGGTGGCAAAACTGTCTTTTCCTCAGTTCCCTTGCTTGCTGGGGGGGGGAAAAAGAAAAAAAAAAGGGAAAAAAAAAAGCCACAACCCCGAGTTATTCTCTTTTATGAGGTAGGCATTGTGAGGCCAGGCAATTGAATTTACAACAGCATTGAGTATCAGAGTCTATCTGGCCCTGTCAATGAGAGTGGCAAGAAAAAAAAAGACACACATTAACCCTCAGCTCCGAGTTCCCAGGCGTTTCAATAGGGTTCCCAACTTCCCAAAGAGCCCGCTGCATACTCGATGAGACCCTTTATACCTTCTAATTACCCTCCTCACAATAGGGACAGACTCTCTTGCTTCTTTTGTAGGAGAGATAGTAACTTTTGCGCACACCACCCCCACGCTGCCTTGGGCAAGGTGGGAAAGAGCGAAAGCTGAAGAGCAAAGCTATTTCGAGCAGGTAGCAAGCAGTTCCAGGAGCGAATTTTTAGGACTGTGCTGCTTCTGAGTGGGAACACAGCGCTTGCACAACTCTCTTTAACTCTGCCAGGCCCCCCTCAACCCCATCACCTCCCCTCCAACTATTTTTTTCACAGGAATCCCTTCCAACAGTCTTATTTTAAGGCTATAAAGGTCACTCCTCCTTTTTTGAGGAGGCTGCACAGGATGAGCTTGTCCCTGCCCACTCTCACCCAACAAAATGAAAGGAAGGTGGGGGGGAAAAAAAAAAAATAAATCTATTTCAAAGAGTTTATTTATTTAAAACACCTGCAATTTTTTTTTTCTTTTCTGGAAGTCTTTAACACAGGCACGCACACACACAGACAAACAGGATACAAACAACTTTGGCATTATACTTTTGAATATTTGTTACAAAACTATTTCTCATTTATTTTTTTTTTAAAAAAGTATCTCAAATAAAGGCATTTAAAGGAGTAAAAATACAAGTCGAGATCCCAACCTCTGAAAATAATAAATAGCGCATTCATAGCGAGGTCCTTTTTTTCTTTTCCTTTCTGTTTAAATCTGCTTTAAAAAAAAAAAAAACCAAACATAGCAGGGCTCCATACAACGGAGCCAACAGAAGTTGTTTTTTTTTTGTTTTCTTTTTTTTTTTGGGTGGGGAGGGAGGAGTGGGGATCATCTTAAGCAAGTCACCAAGGCCTCCATACGGATTCACTGCGCTCTCCGATGGGACTTCCCGCTTGGGATGCTGGAACGATGCTGCCCCCAAATGATGTCAACCCTTGCACGGGGGATGCTGATGGGGTGGCGGCCGCGTTCCCGGAGCCGCTGCCCGCCGACACCGGGACATTGGCGTTGGCATAAAGGGGAATAACCGGTCCGGAGCTGGGAGGAAAAGCTGGGTTCGGGATGAGAAAAGCAAACTGGCCATCGGTAGCAGGGACGAGCTGGAATCCCCCGTAGACCTTGGGGGAGAGGGCTTCAGCGGGGTTCAGCTTGCAGGGCACGGGCACGGCTCCGGCTGCTGCGGGGGGGCAGCTGGACATGCAGAGGCTGCTGCGCCAGATGTGCGGGCTGGCCGGACGGAGGAGGAGGAGGCGGCGGCGGCGGGTAGTTCATGGCCACGATCTGGCCCAGGCAAGCCGAGAGGTGACTGAGGAGGCGGGTCCGCACGTCGGTGTTGACCCCTTCGCAGGTGGACAGGAACCGCGTCACCTCGTTCATGCACTCGTTGAATCCTGCGCGGTACTTGCCGAGGACGGTGGGGTCGGCGCTGAGCGCGGCTGCAGGGGAGGGAGGGGGCGGCAGGTGAGCGGGTGGGTCAAGAGCCCGGTTCTCCAGCCCCGCGGTCCCCCAGCCCGGAGACCCCGACACCCTCCCTCCCCCGCGGGTGCAAGGAGGGGGCGCTTACCCGTCATCTGTGCCCGCTGCAGGTTTCGCAGGTGCTTGACGGTCATCTCCAGGATGTCCGCCTTCTCCAGCTTGGAGTGCCGGGAGCTCTGCGGGAGGAGAGCCGCACCGTCAGGACTGCCCGCCGCCAACCGACCGAGCGACCACCGAGCGACCTCCCTCCCGCAGCCCCACTTACATCCTTCTTCAGCGCGTCCAGAATGAGCGTCTTCAGCTGCCCCAGGCTCTCGTTGATGCGCGCCCGGCGCCGCTTCTCCATGATGGGCTTAGAGGACTGCGGGGAGAGCAGGTCGGTCAGCCCCAACCCCGCTCCATCCCGGTCCCTCCCTCCCGCCCCCAGCCCCCGGCACCGACCTCAGCACGGCCGCGGGTTCGCCGCCATCCAGCGCCTCCGTTACTGCGCCCCGACCTGCACCCGCCATTTACCTTCCGGTGCTCGCTGGCGCTCCGCGGTTTGTCCGGCGTGTGGCTGGCGCTGGCCGGCGCCCCGGCGATGGGCGAGGCGGTCGGTTTCTCCATGCCCGTGTCGGCGGGCATGGCGGCGGCGGGCGGGCGCGGGGCGCGTGCGGCGGGCGCGGGGCGCGTGCGACAGCGTCGGCGGCGGGACCGGCAGTGCCGGCGGACGGCGCCCCCCCGCCTTTTATACCCGGCGGCGGCTCCCCATTCGTGTGAAACCGCCGCCGCGGCCGTTCCCACACTCCCGCCGGCCAATCAGCTGCCGAGAGGCACCCGGCCGCCGGGCGGCCCGCCTGCTCATTGGACGGCGGCGCGGCGCCTGTCCGTCACGCGCGCGGACCCGCCCAACTCAGCGGCCACGTGGGGGATGGCGCGGGGCGGTGGGGGGGGCGGGGGGGAAAAAGCGGGAGGGGCTGCCCGGGGCACCGCCGCTTCCCCTCCCCGCACACCCCCCCGCCCCGGCCTCCCCGGGGGCTCCCCCCGCGTCCCCCTCCCTCCCTCCGTCCTTCCCGCGCTGTGCTTGTGACACCCGCACCGTGGGCGGGGAGGGGGGGTTGCGGGCGCGCCCGGGGCAGCGTCGCCAGGGCGGGCGGAGGCGGCGGCCCGGCCCCGGCTGCTGCCGGCGGCGGCGGCGGCTGGCGCGGCACGCGAGGCCGCGGCCGGCGGGCGGCCAATGGGCGGGGGCGAGGCGGCGGGCGAGGAAAGAGGGGGGGCCGCCGGCGGCGCTCGCCTCCCATTGGCCGGCGGCCGCCCCCGCTGTCAATCAAGGCGGCGGCGGGCGGTGGAGCTCGTGCCTCCGCCCCCGAGACGCGGCCCCGCCGCGCGTCCCGGTCCCCTCCGGCCCCCCCCCCCCACCTCCCCGCCCCCCCGCCGGAGCACGTGCCAGAGCGCTCCCGGCTCCCCGCGCCCGGCGCGCCCCGCTCGGGGCGGCCATGGGAAAACCCCGCCCCCGCCGGGCGCCGGCAGCCGCCGCTCGCCCTCCCCGGGGGGGGTTTTGCTGCCTTCCCCGCTCCCCGCCCGCCCCGGCTGCCGCTTCCCGTGTGCGGCGGCGGGAGGGAGCCGGTGCGCGGCGCTACGGAGGGGAAGGCGGGGGCACAGCCCGGGAGTTCGGCGAGCTGCCCGCGCAGCCCCCAAGCCGAAGGCAAAGAGGGGGAAATGCGGAGTCCTGGGGAACCGGAGCCCCCTCCTCGGGAAAACTTGTCGGGAAAGGTCAGGACCCCCCTGGAGTCTTGACGTACCCCACCCCCGACCGTTTCCCTGCCGGTGCTGACCCTCCGCAGCGCTACCGGGGGGGTGCAACTTGCCCCTTGCACGGGCAACGTCGGGCTCTCGCCCCCCTTTCTCCGCCGTTTCTCGTTAAACGAGCGCTCTGCTCCCGGACGGAGACGGCAGCCGAGATGCCAAATCTCCCTCTTTTCCCGGGGGACCCCCCCCCAAACGGACCGTGGGGCTCCCACAGACGCGTGTCCCCAGCGCTGGTGGGCAGCCCGGGCAGGTTGTGGGGCTCTGGGAACCCCCCCCAGCCCTCCGGAAAGCGGGTAAAGAGGTGAAGGGGGGGTAATCCCGACCGGTCGCACCCCCCCTAGAGCTCGGGACCCACTCCTTGCCGTGGGTCACGGCCCACGGGAGCAGCTGCAGGGGTGGGCGCCCACATCTTGCTGTCTGCGCTCCCGGCGTCGGTCAATTCTGCTCCCACGTCCAAAGAACTTCCTTTAATGTGGAACTGGGATCATTAAGCAGCTTTCAAGCTCTCGGCTAATTTCAAAACCTGCCTATTTAAAGGCCTTTTTAGAGGATGCAGCGTATGCATTAAATCTCTGTGCTGCAGGCTTAAATCTTTTAATAATCATAAATTGGGTATTAGCTTTCCGTAGACCAACATCTGAAAGTCGGAATGGTTTCTTGACTTGAAACGCACGATGCCTTTTTTCCTCTCCTTACCAATTCTGAAGCGAGGATGAAAAAAGTTGCTAAAATTCTGGAAACTCTCGTGCAAAACCGCGTTCGATTCTCCCTCTGAAAACCGAGCACGACACGGCTTAGTTTGGGGAAAATGATTTTTTTTTTGAGGAGAACGTAACCACGTACTACATTTAAAATCCCTATTGCTGGCCCGTTTGGTGCTTTGCTTTTCATTTGCTCCAGTGAATCACTCCGTTCGCCTTAACCGTTTCTGCAGCCAGGGCTGTAATTTGTGCGTTTTCCTGGCGCTGCTACCGCACAGATCGAGACGGTCCCAACCCTGAGTGGCGGCAGCCAGGGCAAGGGAACAACTCAGGAATGCCACCTTCCACCCGCTGCCACCCTCCTGCCCTCCCCGAGCTGGAGTCCTGAGGTGCTGGAGGGACCCAGAAGGCTAGGCAGAAGGAAGAAAATTTAAAAAAAAAAATTAGGAAAGACAAATATTTAAAAGATCTTTGAAATATTTCCATTCTTGTTGCTGCAGCCTTTTGTTTCGGGTGCAATTTCAGGTGGTTTGCGGCGTTCGGGCTGCAAAATGCACACGAGCGAGACGTGCCGTATGAAACAGCGTCGTCTTCCTGCAGACATCAAAGGATCCAGGGGAATATGTTTATTTCAGGATCCTTTTTCCCTATCACACTGATGCACACGTGATCACAGAAACAGCTTCTCTTGCCCGAATTGTGATTTTTGGGTTTGTGGGAGGTATGTTGTTGTTCTGGGTAAGCGCTGCTTATCTAAATGCCCCCAAAGTCGAGCCTGTTCCTTCCCAAGGAGCGCGCCGAGGTGCACATTGTCTTACTGAAGAATACGAAATGTTTGTTTTATAAGTCTCATTGGAAAGGTTCAGGGATCGGTTTCCTTGTGAGACCCGTAAAATGCAGAACAACAACCCTTTGTGCAATCTCCCTCGCTCGTGTAAAAATACTGCGAGGAAATAACTAATGACAAAAATGCTGTCCCTCCTCTGACACTTAATTCTGAATGCATTAATTGCATAGTTACAGTGAAAAAAAATAACGCTAAGAGAGCAAGTTTTTTCGACAGAATCTACATCAAGTGATGCAATTCCCAGGCTGGGAGCAGTGATTATTGACTGTGCTCCTCTCCAGAGAAAATTCTTCTCCGCGTGACAACTTGGGAGAGTTTTTGTCATTCTGAAACTCTGACATAACACGTAGCCTTTCTCCTCCAATTTCAAATGCGTTCAGGTTTCAAAGCTCGCCGAAATCTGGGGAAAGGCTCTCATTGCCTTAAGTAACTGCAGATTAAGCCAGAATTCTGTTTTAACCCAGAACTGGTATTTTGGAGACGCTGCATTGCTTTGCACCGAATCTGGTTCCCACCTGAGCTCAAATTCCCACAGACTTTTCTCCTTATAAGCTGCTTTTCTCCCATCAAAGGTCACGCACGTCTTTACACCCCGTTTTATTGCCGATTGTAGCTCGCTAGCGAGGTCCGCAGGAGATGCCAAAGAAACAAAAAGCGTGACTGGCGAATTCCAGTGCAACTGGAATTGCATTTATTCACTGGCATTTAATGCTACTCCCATGCAATTATTCACTTGCAGTTAGCGCTCCTCTGGCTTGGTATAATTTGGGTTTTACAGTCTGTGTCACTGGCAACCTGTCCGGAATACCCGCTGGGAAAGTGAAAGCCTTTAAACTGTCTCTGGATGGAGACCTGGGATTTTCCTTCTTAAGGCTTATGAGTAAAGTCCCTGTGATTCCTCTCTGGGCATGGCCTATATATTTAATCTTGATCCCTTAAAAAACCATTGTGTTCATACATGTCGTGTTTGGGTTGGTTTTTTTTAAAAAAAAACAGCTTAAAGGCTCTTTTTACCTGAAGACCGCCAACGTGAGACAGGTTATTAATCCTCATACCTGGTGTTTGGTTAGATGAGAGAGAACACAAGGGGACAAACTGCTCGTGGCGGGCTCTGCTTGTCCTTGCTCAGCCCGGATCCTCGCTGGATCTCCAGCTCTCTTTGATCCCTAAACCCAATTTTATTACAGCCGGGCTTCTAAAATTTTGAAGCACGAGTCGAAAGCTTGCAGCTGGGCTGAAAAGGCTCATAAAAGGCTTGGGGTCCCAGGGGGCTGAATGCAAGGTTTTGTCTCCATCCCCAGCCCTGCCTGCTTTGCGCCCCGGCCGTGCCTTGTTCCCCAGGCGCTGTTTGTTCTGCGTATTGTTGGGCAGACAGCTGTGGCTGTGTTCAGCCACTCCAGCGCCTGTTTGCCCAGGGATTGGGCTGTAATCCCTCCTGGATTTCCCTCTGCTTGATCCCATGCAATCATCCCCCCCTCCCTGCCATACATCACTTTGGATAGTGTGTCAAAGGGAAGGCTGAAGGAGAAATTAAGACATTAAGGTCCTGGCGGATTGTGGGGAGGCTCTTTAGCAGGCTATAATGTGTAACAAATTACAGTGCAGGCTTCTGCCCCGAGCATCCTTTTCAAACCTAGCACGGCCTCTTTCATCTCTCTGGAGCTCGCCGCTCTAATCAGCTGAAATTAATTATCAGGGCCCTGTGACTCCCCCAAACAAGCCCAGCGCCAGAAAAAGGAAGCTTGGGGAAACGCTGAGTTTTGTGAACGCCTGCCACCCGCCCACCCTGTGGCCCGTCTGCTGCGCTCTGCTCCTCCTCATCTCCTCGGTGCCTGTCGAGCCCCTCCTGAACGGCTTCGGATCGGGAAGAAAACGCAGGCTCGGACGTCGGTGAATGTCGCCCCCTTCTCTGCCGAGCCAGGCTGCAGCCGGGCACCTCTGCAAAGATTTGGAGCCGAGGCTGCGCCTCGCCAGGCAAAGGCTCCTCCTTAGCTACGTCTCGAGGCGTGGAAAAGGTTTCCCTGGTTCTTCCTTTTGCTTGGCCTCAAGCTCTCTGGCTCCTGTGAGCTCCCACGGCACGTTCCCCGCGTCCGACACGTGCTGCGTCCTCGTGGCACGCGCGGGAGGGCAACAGGAACGAGGCGAAGGCGTTTGCTCGTGCTCCGAGGAAGTGTCGGGGCTCTTTCAGCTACACGCAAAGATATTTCTAAGAAAATTACCGTCTGCACTAATAAACCTTTATTCCTTGTGCCCGCCGCTGTTAAGGACATCCTTTTCAGGGCTGCAAAACTGGCTGCGGGAACGCAACGATGGGAACGCGGTAGGGATTTTGCAACGTTAGAAATGGAGATTTTTTTTCTGGGGCTCTTTTTACCGTGAAGCAAATGGGTTTTAATTTCTTTTCTCACCTCCCTTCCTCCTTCCCCGCCCTTGGAAATTTTGGCAAAAAGAAAATCGCAACTGCGTACACAAAAAACCTTTCTGAAGGCATTGCCCTGGTTTTGTCTTTCAGCGCTGAGAGCCTCCGTTGAGCTGCAGCGATAGAATAGACCAGCTGATTGAGACAGATGTTCTCTTCTTTAAGCAAGTGCCAACACTTTGCCCAAACACATATTTGCTGACTTACCCTTAACTGGGAAACATCTTGAAAAGGCGGCGGAGATAAAAAGGAAGGGAACGAAGCCGCGTTGTGTCCAGATTTAACACAGCCCAGTGCTCCATTCTCTAAACCCAGTCCTGGTTGAAGAGGTCCCTTTCACTGGATCCTGTTCATTTGTTGATGGATAATAGGGGCTGAGTTGCGGCAATCCGTGTGCAGAAAGCAGAAAATAGAGTCAATTACATCTGTATTAGGTGGCCGTGGGGAGAAAATCTCCTTACATGCCTTCCACTGATACTGTTCTTAATTCTGCTGGCTAAGGAGCTGCCTATGTCAAATCCGAGCACGACTCGAGCCGCTCTGAATATACAGCCTAAAACATCTCCTGAAAAGGCGACGGCTGTGATGTAACTCCCCGGCAGGACTTTAAATTAGGCTTTTTCTAATTTCCCAACCACAAGCGCCTCGAAAGGAGATGGCGTGATGATGCTGTCACCTCTTTTCTATGCCCTCACCCTCCATGGCCCCTCCTTCCTCCAAGGAGGGGACCACACTGGCACCGGGACCCCAACTGGGGGAGCTTGGCGGCAGCTCGCGGGGTGTCGGGGCGGCAGCGGCCGCGGTGCCAGCGGCGAGGCAGGGGAGGTACGTGCCCGCTCCTGCCCGGCCGGCCCCGCTCTGAGCAAAGCAAGAACAGGGGCAGGGGCTCCGTCAGGGGCGACGCAACCCAGGCGGGGGGGTGCCCGCTGGGGAGAAATGGGTGACTCAGAGCGGCTCCGTCAGAACCTGCTTCGGGTTCAGAGCGGGGTCCTGGAAACCTGCCTGGTTTTCACGGTTCTCCTTCCCGTGGGAGGAACCGAGCGGCGGAGCGCCGGCAGGACAGGGTCTGGGTTGCTTCCTTCTGCTCTGCCCGGCCGAAAGCAGCCGGATGGAGGAAGAGGAGGCTTGCTGCAGCCTCGGGCAGGCCAGGCAGATGCGGTGGCACCGTGTCCCAAGGTGCTCAGCTTTGCCAAGGGCAAGCGGGCTGTCCTGTTGGTCTGCTCCTCCGCTCCCCAGCTGGGTGCAAGAGCGTGGAGGAGGACAAGCATTAACTGAGGATGGGGGCAATGAGGCACAGGCAAGGACCTGGGAGAAACGATGCATAGCAGGGCCTTTTTTTCTCCAGGTTTTTTGTGGAGCAGGTAAACTCCACAGCCCTATGCCACCCAACCAAGCAGGACAAGGATCTGCGGTATTTCACAGCCCCTTTCATTTCAGTTTCCCTTAATCTTATTAAATGTCTGTTCCCATACCTGGGGAAAGGAAAAAAAGAAAACCCCATCAATTCTATTTGCTTTGCCTTTGAAAAGATTTGTCATTTTGCCATCTGTAGGCAAGCATGCTCTGCAACAATAGGTTTTGTTTGACTTCTCTAGTAAAAAGGTCCCTAGTTTTTCTCTTGGCCCCGTCCACAGCTTGCTTTCCCCCCGCCTCATTCTTTTCAGTGGGCCTGTTGATGAGCTTGGCCTAATCAGATTAACTCAACCCAGACACAGCAGTGGCAGTTTATTCTCTTTTAAAAGGACTCCACGGTTTCCTACAAACTTTTTGTAAACTCTTCATCTCGGGCTAAACTCTTTTGTAAGCTGTATCCAATGGACTCTTTGAGAGACCCACACTCCCCGTCAATGAAGACCTGTTAGAATGGGTCACTAATCCAAAAGAGTGGAGAAATGCCTTTAAAGCCGTGCACTGATGCATTGGGAGCCCTGACTAGCACCCGCAGAAAGAGAGAATTGAATTCCCAAATAGCTGGAACGTTTTAATTTGATTCCTAAAATAAATATTTTGAAAAAGTCCATCTTGTTTACAACGCTAATGAAATAAGCTGTTTTCCTCTGAAGTTCTCTGGGTGCTAGGACACGCTTTGGTGCCTGTTTCTTTAGCCGGCCCACCCTTCCCCTCAAAGAAACCCACAAGGAGCTCCGAAGAAGCCGGGAAACAAAGCAACTACTTCTTGACCGCTTTTTGCAGTTCTGGGTGTTCACGCCGCTTTTCTTCAGACAGGCCGTGAGAAAGGATTTCCATGATGGTTCCTTTACTTTTTAGCTGGAGACTATGGGTGTGGCTGGGAAGGTGAGGGGTTGACACACGTCGCAGAAAGCATCCTTCTCCCTCGGAGAGGTTGGGCGCCTGGTGCAGCACCACAACCACCCCGATGAGGTGCCGCAGCGCCGGCCAGGGCTGCACCCACCCGAGACCCCTCTGCACCCACCAGCCGTGGAATATCCTTCAAAAACTAGGAAGAAGAGGGAGCCCAAACTTTCGTTCTCCTGTTGAGGGACTGCTTTCAAGCTCAGGATGAGGGGCAATGGTTTTAATCTGAAGCAGGGTGGATTTAGATAAGACATTAGGAAGAAGTTCTTTACAATGAGGGTGATGGGACACTGGCACAGGCTGCCCAGAAAAGTGGGGGCTTCATCCTTGAAGTGTTCAAAGCCAGGTTGGACAGGGGTTTGGAGCAACCTGGGCTGGTGGGAGGTGTCCCTGCCCAGGTGGCCTCGCTTGAGAGCCCAAGATTAAAAGTTCTCTGGGGCTCCTGGCCCAGGTGGCAATCATAATGGGAGACAAGGGGCAGCTGTGCCTATGGGGAAGAGAAGATGGGTGACCCAAATGAACCAATCACAGTGTTCCTCCCCACATGCTCAGTATAAAACAGCCCCTAAGACAAACCTTAGGCTTTTAGTGCCTGTTGCTGCTGTTCCCACCTCCCATTTTCCTGCTGCAGAGGAGCACCGCTCGTCAGGACAGGTTGTCTTGCCCTGCCTCTCTGGGTGGGAGCAGCACAGCTCCTTTTCAACTGTGAGGTTTTTTCATTTTGGTTTCTTTTGGACTGCCATTGGGACTCTGCACTCAGGTGCTCCCATCTGCTGCCAAGTCCGGTCTGGGACGTTTTTCTGCTTGGTACCCAGTCGTCATCTGGAAGGTGTGGGTTCTGTATTAACATATTCTTTTGTATCTTTGCATATTTGTATAATATCTGCATGTAGTTCAACATCTTCATTGTTATTCTAGGTGTTACTTTCTTTTTCATTGTGCTAGTCAAAGTTTTTTTTTCTAGCCTCACAGTCTTTCTCCCTGGTTCCCCTGTTATTCTCCCTGGGAGGGTGGGGGGAGGATCACAGAGAGCATCTGTGAGAGTTGAGTGGCTGGACCAGCCTTAAACTTTGACACCGTGGCAGGGGTTTGGAACGAGAGGATCTCTAAGGTCCCTTCCAACTCAAACCATTCCGTGATGTATGTTGGCACTTGTGCTTGTAAAAACCCAGAGAGGCACTCGTTTCAACATCTCGAGGTCCTCTTAGCATCACGCTGGACCTTTTGCTTCCAAGAAGATTTTCACTTTTGTAGTTGTTGTGAGGCTGTGATTGGCATGTCTGAACAACTCCATTGTGGGGAGGGTTTCATGGCATTCAGTGGAAGTTTCCACTTCCTTAGAGTTGCACTGAGGAGATTAATGTTGTGAGTTCATCCCCCTGCCATTGTCACTGTGACTTGGAGTCATTTCATGTCTTTGACAAACTTGCCCCAGTTATAAATAAGCAAAGAAGATCCCACGACGAGCAAAACAGCTCCCTGAGAAAAACCCTATTGCCTTCCAGGAAGAAGACTGTAATTTTTCATGATATCAACTTTATATTAAAAAATTGCTTTTAATGGCAAAAAAGAGTTGTTTTAATGGGGCAGGAGAAACAGGGCACCCAACATGACACACCTTCTGCTCCCTGCAAAATAGTAACGGTCATAGTCCCTTGCTAGCTCCTGGTCTTAAGACACATTTGGTCCCCTAAGCATCACAGAGAGGTTGTATCTCCAGACATTTCTCCTGTAGTTTTTTCTCTCTGTACTTTGACCCCGAATGCTCCAAACTCCGAGCAGGCAATATATTAACCTCTGTTCTAGTTTCTGCCTGTTATTCTTGCTGAAGATGTTATGCCTGGACCAAAACCTGTTTGAAAATAAGATGAGTAAAAAACTGAGTTGAGGATTTGTGCTTTGAAGTAAGTAGAACTCAAATGCATTGTTCTTAAGCTCGTGCTTAACCTAACTGGTTGCTCCAAGGAACAGCGTTCCTTGTTCTTATCCTCAAGTTTTAACAACAGGAAATTTGTGTTTTTTAAAAAAAAAAAAGGAAAGAAAGGGAAGTGGGGACCCGTCTGGCTTGGGAGAGCCAGGTTTTGTGCCTACCTTATTAGGTCCTAATTGGGATTTGAACAAAGATCATCCTGTCGCGTGCAGGTGGCCTGTGACAACGTGGCAGTGACTGAAGAGCAAGTCTTGACATAAGGAGAGAGTCCGGGAGCTCGCTGGGAGCCAGCTCTTCCCGTCTGATCTTCTGCGTGCCCGTCTGGCATGCCATGCATAATTAATAAATTAATGATACACCTCGCTGCTGCACGTTTAAGCACAATGGCAGCTCGCAGCTGAAACCTCCTGCCCTGCAAAAACCTGGCGCCGCGCTTGGCTGCGGGCAGATGGGTTTGATGCGTGGAGAGCTGGCTCGGGGCAGGGGAGGGGTTTCATCTGGAAGGGTGCAGGGACCCCTGCTGAGTTTTGGGGCACCCTTCGCCCGTACGGGAGGTTAAACCTGTGAATGTGATCTGGCTGCGGAGGTGGGATCGGGGTGTGTTTGATCCCAGCTCCTCGGCCAAGGAGATGTTGGCAGAGCTGAGAAGCTGGACCGCATCGCGTGGAGGTGGGGTTTGGTGGGTTTTCCCGAGTTTGTAATCGCTTTTCAGGGAAATGACCGGCCTGACAGCAACCAAATTTGGGTCAGTGGATTTCCGATAGGGGCTTGGTCAGGCTTTTCCTTTGGGTTTGGCAAAACTGCTCAGTCAGGGGTTATGATGCTCCCTTGCAGTGTTGGTTTTTTTTTTGGGGGGTGTGGGGGGGGTCATATTCAGGAAAATAAAAAGACCAGCCATTTATCTGAAGGAGAGAATAATAGGAAATTGTTGCATGCCAAGAAGGGAGAACTTGGTGAAGGCTGGAAAGTCCCAACACTCTGGAAATGCCGCTTCAGCTCACGTGAGCAGCCCCATCTCAGCACCTTTGAGCTTGATGGTGTCTTTAACACCGTGGTCGCGAGCCCCATCTCGGTAGCAGCCCCAGCTCATCTTGTGCACAGGCTTGGTCGATGTTTGCTGGGGCCCTGGCTCACAGCAGGAGCCGGAGGGTGAATGCAACTGGGGCACATGAGGAGAAAAAAAGGAAGATCTCCTGCAGGCAGTTTCATCCCCTCCGAGTTTGCTGCAGGCATCTTCTTTCCTGAAGAAGCAGACACCTAGCACGGAAAATTTCAGCTGAGGCACCTGAGGTCTGGCAGAGTTGCAAGCAACAAAACCCGAGGTCTTACAGCAGGATGTTTTGAGCAATGCCCTACAGCGGGCAGCGCTCCAAGCCGCTGCCCTGGCACTGGCTGCCCTGCGCTCAGCACCCCGGCAAGCAAAAAAAAGCACAGAACCCACTGGCTGGGACACTTGGGGCCATTCCTGCAAGGTGGCCCTGCTCTGGTGAAGTGTATTTTAACTGCCGAAGTGGGTGGCATTTGAAATGCAAGCTGGGCAAGGATGGTTTGCAGAGGCAACGGTGTCCTCCTGGGTCCAGGGCTGCAGTGCTGGGCTCTGAGCAGTTCTTGCTGCAGGCTCTTGCTAGAGGCATGTGCTGGGCTGGGAAGCCTTGCCCAGGGTGGTGTGAAATCCTCCGTCCTCTCCCGACGTGCCAGGAATATAAACACGACGTTCCCCCTGGTCCCCGCAGAAGCCTGCTGCATCGCAGGGGGAAGAAGGTTTAATGAAAAATTTAAAGGCCGGCGTCTTAAAATAAATTCCAATCCTGGCTGAAATTTCACAGCGGCTGCTAAATGTCTCTCGCTCTAGGACTTGTGTGCGGGAAGCGAAACAATCGCTCCCTTCCAAGAGGAAAAAAAATGGGTCTTGTTCCCTCGCTGGGCTGGTGAGACATGAAGCCAGCTCCACCGGAGGGGTGGGAGGTGATGGATGTAATTAAAAGCCCAGGGGGAGGGAGGGAGGAGGAGGGGGGAGAGAAGAACAATAAATGGACGCAGCTTATCTTGTGGCTGAAAGCTGATCTTCATGGACATGTAACATATGGTATTTTCAATAATGGATAAACAGTTTAAAGGGGACCTGCAAATGTTGTCTTTTAATGAGCTAGCAGCGGGGTTATGTGCTGAATACCCTCAACTCACCTTTTATCTTGCTCCCAGGTCCCCCCAGTTGTGGCCAGCCGGGCTCCCGCTGGGCTCTGAAGCCCCAGCACACACTATGTCATGTCACAGCTGCCATGGACCCAGCCCGCTGGGGTCGAGGGGCTGAATATAATTACCCGAGCTGGACTTTGGCCAGGACAAGCAGGGCTAGTTCCCTTACTCTTGGAAGGAGAAAAAAAAAAAATGCTGTGGGATCTTTAATTACCACCGCAGGTCAAGACCCCTTGGTTTTACCAGCACATTTCATCTCTATGACAGCATTGCTGGCAGCCCAGGGCCCCGCCGCTGCGGCGCTCGGTCCTGAGCGCTAAGTTGTGCCTATTTTACAGGTGCCACCTCTTGAAAATATATGGAAGCAGCGAACGAGCGTTATCTCGCAAGTAGGTTTTGGGCTTGTGGCTTCAGGCATCTGCTCTGCAGACGCCCGGAGGAGACAGGCGGGAGGTGAATGTCCTGAGGCATCCTCCGAAACGGCCACGCAGCCCTTCCCACTGCACCCATGCCACGGACCAGCTCTCTGTGACTGGGGCCAAAGATCTCCAGGCATGAGGGGAACTCTTTTTCCAGAAAAAACCTGCATGTAGAGATCAATCTCTAGATGCTGGTGCTTGCTTTTGCTGTGGGACCTCGGGGAAATGCTGAGCATGGCATATAAACCATGCCCAGACAAAAATGAGAAGACCTGAAGAGGTAAGTTGAAGTCCCAGTTTGTCTCCAGTGCCTCCCAGTCTACCAGCATGCTGCCAGAGGGTTAAACTGAATCCACTTTTGAGGCTAAGCCTTCAGCTGCCATAAATCTGTGCAGATCCTTCAAAGCTCTGGTGCTTTACATCAGCCCAGGCTCGGGGCAGCCGTGCTCTCTTTTCATTCTGTAATCTCTGCACACGCTTACGCTTGGAATTATCTTCTTCATTCTTTGACATCCCCTGATGCCCCCCAACAGCCTTCTCTCATCCACATCAGCCTAAGTGTCATGTTTCTTCTGCTGGACCATCATCGAGCGTGCCCTGCATCTCATGCTCCTTGGGAAAGCTGGAGCTCGTCTTGCACCAACAGGGGCAAGATCTCATCACCCGAGAGGCTTTTAAGAGGCCTCCATCACCCAGGCAAGGTCCAGAATTTTTATTTAATACTCTTCTAATGGGTCAGACTTTCTCAGCCCCTGAGCTCGAGTCACCCTGGTGCTGAGCAGATCGTGGTCCAGGCTCTTCTGAGCCCCAACGTGAGTTCTTCTGCATCGCCTGGAAACCCCCATTTCCTTGCCTGGGTTCAGACCCTTCCCGTCTTTCAGGCAAAGCCCTGGGAGTCTGGGGCGTTTTTAGTTAACTGAAAATATACATGTGTTTTGGGAGCCATCTCCTTTTGTACTGGCTCATTAGGGGAAATAAATGGCCCCTGACCATCTGTCATCTTTGTGCAGGTACCTGGCAGAGAGGGGTGGGAAAAAGGCGCGGAGGATCCTTAATCCGCTCAGGCTTCAGCAAAGTGATCGGTGCTTCCCACAATATAATTACAGCAGTCCTGCTGGAAAGTGACAGACCTAGTGAGTGGAAATAGATGAATGTAATTAAAATCCCAGGGAGAGAGCGATGGAGACGGAGACACGCAGAAGAGCAGCGGAGGGAGAGCGAGTGGCAGAGGGCGAAGAACCAAATAACAGGCGGCGGCGAGTCATCAGGATAGGGACCATATGCTGATTTCATTAATGAAGAAAAAGGGTAGGAGGTTGTTACCGATAAATTCTTGTCTTTTTCTCTCTTCTACTTGCTTTTTTTTAAGGAAATTTCATGGACTTAAAGCCTGAAGGACGAGTAAAACCACCCAGTCTGACCTGATACGTATCCTCAGCCCCAGCGGGCTTTGCATCCACGGACAAGATTTTGCCCTCCAAAGCTCCATGCTGCTGCCTGTGGTTTAAATAAACTTTTGTCCTCTGAGCACCCCTGGTTTAAGAGGCTGCTGGTGTCAGATGGTGAGCTGCAAGAAGTCAGCAGGAGACACCCCAGTTCTTCCAGCGGTGTGTGCATGAGGAGAGGCTGGGGTTAGGCTCTGCTTTGCAGGCACAAGACCCAAGTGCTCAGGAACCTGGGGCAGGAATTTTTCTGCAGAAAGCAGCTCTGCTGGAAGTGGCCTCCCAGGAAGCAGAAATGCAGACACCTTCAGAGGGACTCTGGCAGCATCAGCTGCTTCAGACCTTCTCTTCTCACGCTCTCCCACGTGTCTCCTCTTCCTTCAGCAACCGCAGAAGCAGCAAGCCTGATTCTCTAAGGCTCTTGAGCTTGGTCCCAGTACAATTGCTATCCTGTGCCCCGGTCTCTTGTAGCTGGCCATCTTCTGATCCTTAGGAAGCCAAAACTCACCTTTGTCTGCCTTGCAGCAGGCTGGCTCCAGCCCTTGTCGCCATTCCTGCGCAGGGACACTACAGGAGGAGAGCTGGTGGCAACTGCTGCCTGCAGAAGCCAAGCCAAGATGTAAAAAGCTGCCTCAGCTTACCAAGTGACCATCTGGAGAGAGAAACCTCAGGGAACTTGTTTACTGGGGGTAGTTTTAAAGCTCTCGGGGCTAGCATACAAACCCTGCAGCCCCCGGATCTCAAATGCTGCTGGAGAGCAGGAACATGCTGTTGAGCTGCTTGGTGCTGGGCTCCTGGATGCTTCTGCTTTAGAGCATTGCTCTGAAGCGCTGTAATTGTATTGACCAGGAATGGTTGTTTTTCATCTTTTTTCCACTTTAAAAATGCCTTTTTTTTTTTTTTTTTTCTTCCTGCCTTCTCTTTGATGTCTTTTAATTACCTTCCCTCTCCTCCCCATCCCCCTTTTGGAGAACCCTGAATAGGTGGGCGAGGTTTATTTGCTTTAAGATGGATGAGGCTGGGTGTTGAGCAGCCTCTTCCTTGAGTGAGTTGTCTTCAGGGGAATAATGCAATAACAGGGACCAAGGCTGCTTTCCTGGGAGAGGCCGAAAAGCCTCATTACTGCTCCCTTAGCCTTGCAGCCTCCTGGAGCTGGGGTAGTTTCCCAGGATGCTCCAAGGAGGATCTGATGGATAAAGCAGCTCTCGCAGAGCACCCTGCTCCCAGCCAGCCCCCAGTTTGGTTTCAGAGCTGGAGGGAGGCAAAGAGGAGGAGGGTTTGGGTGCCCATCCTGAGGAGATCTTCATCAGGTCAGATCTGGGATTAGCATCTCCCTGTTCTCAGCAGAAGTGTTTTGTCCCTCCGTTAGGACCAGCCTCTCTCTGGAGGGAGAGGGCTTTGTCCCCATCCCCCTCCTCCACCCTCCCCTCACTCAGGATGGATGGGAAATTTGAGGAATGTTCAGATTTTACTCATTAGCCCAACCTCCTGCTGGCCCTGGTTTAAAACAACCTGCAGGGGCTTCCCTTGATCGGTGATGTATGAGTGGCAGCGATGGGGCAAGCCAGACATTGAGCCTGGCTGGAGTCGGACTGCCTCGCCTTTCACTGCGAGCTTGTCTTCTGCGACTGGACATAATTTAGTCTAATTGTCTTCATGTGGGTTTCTTTCATCATGGCCACAATCCGGTTTAGCCAGCGGCTAACGAGGACTTTTCAATGGGTGTCGGTCTAGTCCATCTCTGCTGCTTCTTTCAGTTTCCCAGGGCAGGGCTGCTGGCAGCTCTCTGAAGGGGAGAAGATCCTTTCATAAGAGCTGGAGAAATCAGGGAGGGGAGAAGAACCATCTGCAGCGAGCGCTGGTATAGATCCCATGACTGATCCTGCTTCACTGCTCGCATCCTGCTCTCAGGGAGCAGGGAGGGAAAGCAGCTCTACCTTTTGCCTAGCTGGGGGGAATTGCAAACGTGCAAATCCTAAACCCTGGCCAGAAGGATGAGGAACTGCCACTAGTGTCCTTCCTCGCTGCTGCCAGAGACAGTGAGCTGCAGAAGTAGGTAAGCCCTGGTCAGAGGTCCTTCCTGGGAGCCCTCTGCTCCCGGCCAACACAGAGGGGACTTGCTAAGCCCCCCTTTGCTCTCCAGCAGCAGCACGCAGGTCGTGGTGATCACGGCTGTCCTGGGAACCTCTGGAGATGGGGCTGAACCTGAAGTCCCAGCACCTCTCAGAGTTTTGCATTGCAAGGACAGAGTTCCCCAGAAGCCGAAAGGCTGCTGGGCCAGTGCCCTAGAGACCTGAGGCTTAACCATAGCACCAGGCAGGCGCTTCAGCCACCAGCTCTTTGAGCAAGGGCATCCATGGAGGCAGAGGGCTCCAAGCTCTGGGAGGGACCCTGCAGCCACCCAGCCGGAATTATCCTGCCCTTTTGTGCGAGATGTTTGGGTTTGGGGTTTTGTTGTTGTTGTTGTTATTGGGGGGAGGCGGGGGGGGTGCTGTCGCTTTGGTTTTCTTGGAAGCATGTCCCTCGATTTTGACGGGAAGAAGCTGGCTTTTCATGAAAGCCTCTCCCTCATTATTTAATGTTAAAGCACTTCAATTAGTTTCATTTGATTTACTTTGATGCTTTTGTTCCCGGAGGTTTCCAGCACGCAGGGCTGCTCCACCTCTCGGTGGCTGCTCCACTTTGATCTCGGCAGCGCTGCTAAGGGCCTCCTGCCACTCCCGGGGCTCTGGGGACGGAGGCATCCACGCAGGGCAAAACGCGGTCCCGGCGCGGGCACCACGGCTCGGGCTGCTCCGCTTCCCCCCGGCCTGTCGTCACCCCCATCTGTTCCAAAACCAATATTGACTCGGGAGTGGGGCAGCCCCCCGCCAGGCTGTTTTAATCAAAGCTTTCCCCAGCAAATGAAGTTTTTACAAGAAGGTCTCCAGGTGCTCGGGCCAAGGGAGGAGGACACAATGGCCGGCTCGGCGGGGGCTTGCTGCTATGGCAAAGAGGGGGAGCTGGAGGGGCCGGGAGCCCCGGGTGAACTCCTAGGGTTAGGCTGTATCTACAGGAGCCAGACAGCGTTTTGAACACAGAGCCAAAAACATTTAACATTCGCAAACCAATTAAGAAGGGGAGAGAGGCAGGGAGGGGAGGTTGAGGCACGGCAGCGCAGAACCCTGTTCTCATGGGAATGCCGCAGCGGAGCCCGCTCTGTGCGACAGATGCCCTCGACTGGAGCCCCCCAACGTCACCAAAAAGCCTTTCCTTTCCCATGCCCGCTTGCCATAGCTTTCAAAAGCTGTTTTACCTGGTTTCTCCTTCTTGCCGAGTGTGAGCAGCGAGATTTGGATCTCTAGACCCCCTGCCGTAACGATTTGCAGAAGCGGCGTTAAGGCGACATTGGGAGAGACCGTGAACTCGAAGCAGCTGGCTCCAAGGGCTGGAGAAAAGAGCGGGCAGGTGTGGGAAGAGCTCTTCTGCCTCCTGTCAAGCATCGTGCTGGCGATTTCTCTCTTGTCCAAGGTCTCAGTAATGGCTGTATATGTGCCAGGCAGGGCTGGAATCAGGTAGCCAACATGAACATAGGTGAGGGATGTATTGTCCCCCTGACTTGGGGATGGTTGGGAGGGTCACTGGCCTGTGCCACAGGCACGTGGCAAATTTGGGATTTGCTCCTCACGTTTTGCCTTCAGATGCCACTTCCACTGCATGCCTTGGGAGAGGACATGGGGACGTCTGCCCTCTTCTCAGCTGCCTTGCTTGGGGACGACGTATCTCTGCCCTACACCTATGGATGATACCGTAAGAAATCTGTCTACACTCATGCCTTCACATGCCCTGGAGCAAGCCAGAGTGCAGGACACAGAGGTGAGCAGGTCAGATGAGACATGCTCCAGAGCAGCAGAGAGATAATTCAGGGCATTTTTGGGTGCTCCTATGCAAATAGGCAAAAAAAACACCCCAACCTACTAGCAATCAGTTAAAAACGCATCTATTGAAAAACAAATAAACGGCTGGGAACAATGGGCGAGGGTAAGGAGAGGGGTTGGCTCAGGGAGAGCAGACAGACCCACAGAATGAAAGATTGCGTGCTGAAAACCAGCCATTTAAAAATAAAAGCGGAATCTTTACACCACTTTTCAACCGCTTGGAATATTTCCCCCGCCATGGAGGTCGCTGCCCGAAGGCGTTTTTTAGGTAGGGGCAGCACAAGCAGGGTTTGTGGTTAGAAGCTCAGCGCTTTGGTGGCAATTGTAAAATGCTACCAGGCTTCCCAGTAAATGAAGTGCCTTTTATTTTCCTGCTTTAAAGGGAATGTAATTAGTTTAAAACCAGCAGCGGGGAAGCGCTAGGGCTCCTTTTCCAGGGACAATGGCAAAATAAGTGTATCAACGCCCTGACCAGCATATTTTGCTTTCCTGATGAGGCCAGCTATTGCCTGGAGCCTCTCTTTTTTCCCCTGACGACTACCCTGGGCTGCTCTAAATTGTGCCCTTTCATTACCGAGCTGGGGGCACGGCAGGCTGTCCGGCTCCGACTCGCTGGGGGTCCTCACACAGCCCACCAGCCAGAGGCACCGACTTCTCAGGATCCCCGGCTCCATCTCAGAGATTCCACATCTGCAGGAAGACTCAAAAATTTTGGCCAAGCTTTCCAGCTCTGCTTCTGTAACCTGCCCCAGTGCGTGTCTGCTTCACCTGCGGGAACATCCCGAATGGGTTTATTCTCCCAGCATGCCCACGAGGAAAGCAGAGAGCTGTGATTTCCATTGGCTTCCGCTCACCAATATTTGCCAGTTTCTGAAACGAACCCTCCGGAGAAACTCAACAGGACTGAGGAGGACCAAAATCTTTCCAGCCACAACCTTGCCCCCCATAATGAGACTGAGCCTCGTATTGGTCCCGATACTTCTGGCAGGGGAGGACGGAACTCCCACCGAGCTTTTTCTGCACTTGCCTCTTCATTTTGGGGGATGCATGTTGCTTTGCTCCCTCCTGTCACTGAGCAGGGACCTGGAGCCTTCACTGGCTGCTGCTGCCAGATGGGGCCAGGGGGTTCCTTGGGGATGGCTTGTTTCCCAGGGAAAGGGGATCTCCCTGCTCTTGGGACAGGCTGGAGGGGCCGAGGCTGCTCCCTTGCCCGGAGCAGGAGGCAGCGATCCCGCTCCTGCACCGCCGGGGATGCTCCTCCATCCCAGCCGGCCTGGGGAACACGTTATTATTTCCCCGTTGATAGGGTTCAGTGGGACTGAAAGAGCTACACGCCCTCTGGTAATTTGTAGTTTGTCGATGCTGAGCTGACATTTAACTGAACCCAGGGCAGCAGCAGGCAGTGAGGAGCGAGGAATCGCTCCGCTATTGTAACACCCGCGACGCTGGGAGCTTGGCTAATAGGGGACATTCTTTCCTCCCAGGACTTCCTCCAGGACTTTAATGCATTCAGGATCAGCCTTGGTTATTTGGACTCGTTAATGGCAGCATTTGGGTGACTGTCTTCCCCATTCCCCTAGCAGGAATATTATCCCTATTTTGTTCTGCATTGTTCATAACCAGGGGGTACAATTAATCAGAGCAGAAAGGACTTTGTTCAGATGGAATTCCTTCCACGGCTGCACCACTGAGAACAAATTAGCAGCTCGCCCGTTGCAATTGGCCTTTTCTGTGGACACGGAGGTTGGGCTCCAGTCACCTCTGAGGGGTGCAAAGGAACCTGCACCTTCCCCCAGCACCAGGGACTGACTGACCTGTTGGGAGACATTCCTGAAGGAGGCACAGGGCTTCTGGGAGACCTGAGTTTATCCAGACAAACCTCAAAGCAGCAACTAACCACCGACCCAAGCACTTAAATTCACGTCTGCTCCTAATTTAGGATTACTGCCTTCACCACCTTTTCCTAACTGCTGTTCGTTGGCGTGTCCAGGCAGTTCAGGGAGGAACGGGCAGGCTCTAACCCCGGTCCTGACATTCACCTGCTCCTCTGCCACGCCGTTTGTCTCAGCAAAACGTCCGGAATAGCCCGTCTTGGAGCAGGTCCGGGCATGCGAGAGGAGCCGCCTTTCTGGAGAGATCATCTGGGAATTCTGCAGCCTGGCCTGGGCTCAGCTCTGACACAGGTCTCTGCTGGAAAGCCAAACCTTCACGGTCTGGAGCAAAAGTGCTCAGCTTTGACTGCTGGGCTCAGGGAAGCTGCAGCCCGGGCACGATGCTATCACATGGGTGGTTGGAAGGAGACCTGGAGTTCAGGAATTCTCTGACTCAGAGGCTAAACGCAGTTTCGTTCATCAGGCAGTGAATGCTAATTGCCGATTACAAACTGGTACCTGAGGTTTGCTTCTTCCCAGGGGACACCCCAGTAACACTGCGGTGGATGTGAACGTCCTGAGCACGCGTGAAAACACGGCGATCGAGAGCCGTTATTCTCCATCAGCTTCGTGCTGCAAACCGTTTCCCAGACGATGGACTAAAGAGATCATCTCCCCTGTTCCCTGAACGCGTGACTAACGATGTCATCTGCCTTGGGAGGGGTTCGAGGCTCCTTTTGAGATGCCCACTGTTGATGGGGAGGGGTCATTATTCCTCTGGGTGCTGAGCTTTGGAAGCTTCCATGATGGTGAAGCAGACTCTTGAAATGAACACTTCATCTGAGAAATGTTAGAAAGGAAGGGGCAGAGAACCAAGAGATGCCTGAGAGTGCAGACCTGCCCTGGGAAATGCTGGAATTGTTCAAAAAGCAGGGGCAGCCTTTGGTCTGTGCCCAGAGGCACAAGTGTCTCTGTGCTCCTGGGGTTGCTGGTCTGGTGGCAGCAGCCTCATCTGCAGAGTCTGATATCGTCTCACAGGGATGTGAGGTTGAAACACAGCTCCCTTCTGCTCCCTGACTGCGGGACTCAAGCGGTGTGAGAGCGCGGAGCCTTCCGTGCTGCGGTAACCAGATCAACCAAGGTCACTAGAAGCCAGATGCTCTTGCCATCTGATGCCTGTTTTAAGGGTGCTCAGAACTGAGTCACCTCATCTTGCTCTGTTCAGGCAAAATAAATTTAACCTGCAGCCTTTTGCTCTCTCAGCAGTCACTGGAAAGTAGCCCAAGGACTCTTCTTGTTGTAGAGAGTGGAGTCCTGAGAGGTGTTTCTGCAGCGCAGCAGCAGCAGGTTGACCGAGACGAAGTCTGTGGCAGTTCCTTTTCCTTTTCCTCTTTCCCTTTCCCTTCCTTTTGTTCATGATACTTGCTCTGCAGACAGACAATCCCCAGCTGCTCTCCCTGCTATACGGACATCTGTGGTGCACTCTTTGCTGATGACGTCTGCCCTGGGATGCCGGATACAAAAATGACACCACCCCCACCCCCCCAAATCTGGTTTGCATTTCCCAAATTTTATCAGGCATTGGTTCTTTGAGGTTTTTTTAAGGCTCCTGACAGCAGCCATGGCTTTTGGGCTGCAATGTTCTTTCCCCAGAGCCTGGGAGCCCTGTGATGTTCAGCTCATGCTATTCAATCTGTATGGCTTACTGCTCCGGTGCCTTTCCCAGCTCGAAGGCACAAAACCGAGGAATTCCCCATCCCCATTTCATTAGGAGCGTTGATCCAAGATCAACATCTCCCTCCCTCTTTGTCTCTGAGCTCAGCATCCTGCCCCTGAGTGTGGCTGTTACCGACGAAGCCTCCGATAAGTGAAAGACCTGCTCGTCAGGCCGTGAGTTAATGTGGGAAACGAGCTTGGTCCTTCAGGCTCTGTGGTCTCCAGGCTCGTGTTTGAACCCTGCAATCACGTCTTTGCGACACCCCACGCCCCTGCTCTCCCAGGCTACACATACAGCTGTTCACAAGGTCCCCAGGGACACCACACGCCCGGTCCTCACACCCTGCCCATTGCTTTGCTAATGGGGTGGAGGGGTGTGGCGGTCACAAAAAGGTTAATTTTCTGAGAGGACAATGCATGCAGGATGCTCAGACAAGCTGGGCAGGCTCTGTCCTTGTGCTACAGATTTGCTCCAGCAGGCATGAAACTAGAAAGAAGTGATTCAGCTGCTGACCTGCAAGGCAGCCCCGTGGGGCTTGACAGGTTTTGTTGGAGATGAGGACGTGTTCCTGCCTGTGAGCTCCCAGCGCTAATCTCGCCGAGGTGCAGGTTAGCAGTGGCAAACCCTGGCTGACCCAGCTGGGACGGGAATGGGCTCTGCAAGGAGCTCTCTCAGGAGCTGTGTCCTTTCTGGGGAGACTGAACAGATCCCCTGGCTGAGCTCCCACACTTTCTCAGGCTGCCTTTAGCCACCCTGTTGTGGTTCCTTGTAGCTGCAGCTCCACAACCCCTGCAGCCACCATCCTGCACCGGGATGGGTGGAAAAGACAAGAGGGAGCACAATAACTGCATGTCGATAAGGGCTTTCTGCTGGATTGGCACTCCGAGGTAGCACTGCCACACATGGCAAGGGTGAAGAAGATGTGACAGCTGCCCTGCCTGGAGCATGCAAGAGTCTGTGCTCTCCACCAGAAATGCATTAAGAAGAAATTGAGTTTGGCTTGCAGTCATTCCTCTGATCGATGAGATGAAATTTGATAAGGAAACTGCAGGAATGTGCTCAGTGCATGCAAAAAAAAAAAAAAAAAAATCCCATCCTGAGATCTTGCCCTGTGGGAAAAACGGCAAGAGGGATGGAGCTGTGAACAGCAGCCTTCCTGGAAGGTTTTTCTTGCTGATGTCTGCCCAGGACATCTTGGGGAGGAAATTGTTGCATCTCAGGACTCCATCAGGCCAACATGCAGATGGGCCAGCAGGAGGGCAGCAGAGGCTGGCAGGTTTCTGCAGGGAGGTAATGCCCCCTGCGAGCAGGTGTAGAACGAACCAATTTCCCAGCACACCTGGTCCTGACTGTGAGTCAGCCAGTTGCCATCCAAACCAGAGTACTTTCTAACCACTGACTTATCCCGGCACGGTGCTCACACAAATGTGAGACTACCTGAGGGGGGGAATCCCACCGGAGGGGGGGAACTGTGGTTTCATCAGATCAAGGATTTCTCCGTGTGCCTCTCTCTACTGAACATGCAAACCCTGCCTGGGGACAGGCAAAGGACAGCCAGGCACAGGACGAACACCCAGCCCTTGCCCTGGAGGGAGGCACTGCGTGTGGAAAGGACGTGTCGAGACCCTCTGAGATGCTCCAGAGGATTGAGAACGTGTTGTGGAGCTGCTCTGTTTCCCCTCGGTGATAAATGTCACACAGGGACACAGGCAACAGCCCTGCCTTCACTGCACAAATGGAAACAGGGAGCTGGCTGTTTGATCCCCTGGCGCCTGCGCTGCGGCTTGAAATATGGGCTCGTGTCAGCATCGATTTCGAAATGTCTCTGTCAGGCAGGCACGCTTCCCTCAGATGCGTGGTGGTGGCAGGCAGCACACCACGACTGCGATAAATAAAATTTACTCATTTACTGAAACGGGGGCAATCTGCACCGAAACACGCTGCAGGAAGCGTGCCCTCCTCCCGACGCGCCCGGTGAGTCACTGCAGCTCCCTCAAGTATCAAGATCTGGAAAGCACCCAAGACAACAATCAACCAAATCGGGTCTCGGCGATAACGCTGCATTATCAGGCTCCATCCAGCTGCTGAGTCAGCCCTACCCGCCCTCCCAGCCTGGCTGGCAACCAGGGCTGGGGCTGCTGCCCGAGCGATAGCCATTCGGGGCCCCTTCCCACCCCGTGCAGCTTCCTCAGCAGCTGATAATCCCCCCGCCCGCTGCGGTCGTCTGCTCTGCAGACCCACACAGACGGATGCCGAGGGTGACACGAGCGAGACCTGGGGGGTTAATTTGCTGGCAGCCATGCAGATGGGCCAAGCCTCGCTGCCCCTGCAGCTTTCTTTCCGCTGGCTGGCCGGGGCTGTGGACGTGTCGGTCCCTTTGGCCATCAGCTGCTGGCTGGCCTCTGTGTCACTGTCCTCACTTCCCCGGCTGAGCATCTGCCCCTTCGATCTGGGATCCAGCAGGGACGGGAGCTGGGTGCAGCGAGCAGGACGCCCTGCCATGGCGTGGGCAGCCTGGACTCCAATTCCCTGTGGCTTCAGAGCGGAGCTGAATGAGACAGATGGGCAGAGCTGAAAGTGTGCTGGGGCTGGGAGGAAACGAAGCAGCAGGAGAGGGAGGCCCTGAGGAGAAACACCGTGTGATGGTCACCCTGAGGAGAGGCACTCCTTGACCGTCACGTCCGATAGCTCTGGTGAGGCAGCCCACGGTGGGTCTCTGAGCAGCACAGCTGGATTTTGCTGCTAATGCCAGAAATCCTCATTCAGCTCCAGCACCAGTCAGCCCTGCACCTAGCAGGCACAGCTGCATTTCAGCTTGCCCTTCAGCTAGCTAACCTCTACTAACAAAACTCACGGGAACAGTCTCCTCTCCTTGCTGCTCCCCTGGGTGCTGGCCAGGCTTGTGAGCAGGCGTGGGACAGGGTGGGCTGAGAGCGCCTGCACTGGGAGACCAGTCCTTCTGGACTGGGGCTGACAGGGGACACCCTCCCGATGGCCAACACCAGCTCCTGGGTGTCTGTACCCCAGAGCCTCTGCTGCCAGGAGGAATCAGGCAGGGAATGTGCGGGAGAGGGAAATGGGGGGGTTGTGGAGAGCTTGGCGTGCCAGCAGTGCAGATGGGAGTGCTCTGGGAAAGACGCAGAGTGTCTCCTTTCTTTGCAATATTTAGTGTCTCCATCTAGCATTGCTGTATTGTTTTTCATTACAGCGTATTATCAGTGATGCTGTGTTCCCATGTCCTAGAGTTTCAAAATTTCTGTTTGACTGTAATTTAGGGACTGTGACCAACAGCAGTTTGGAACTAAAACAGGTCTGGAATTGGCAGAGTTTTTTTGCAGAGAGCAAACTTAGCTTTGCAGCTCCATTTACTTCCTACTCAGCTTTCAAACCGCCACAGGTTCTTCCCCACCAAGCTTTGCTTTGAGTCTCACTTTTAAATCTGTCACATTTCACTTGGCTTAACAATGAAATGAGAGACAGACCTGAGCAAGCAAATCCTCGACCAGAACATTCAGTATCTTTGCAGCTGGATCCATTAACTTGGGACCAGAGGGTGGAAATTCTCACCACGCTCAGTGCACGAGCCACACAAATAAATATATAATTATTTTTTTTAAAAAAAAAAGGTCCCTGCTAAGAAGCCAGTGGGAAAAGCACACAGGATGGTGAGTGGAGCTGGGGACTTAGTGCAGCTCATTCCAGGGGATCCCAGCCAGCACCTGCACATCATTCATCTTCTTTTATTGCCCTTTCTCAGCTTCTTGCTGTATTTTAATGCAAAGCCTGATACCCCCTTTGGAAAGAGACATTCTCCAGGCCTTCCCACGTGCTTGGGAATGCTGTTGGCCCTGTGTTCTGGCCAGATAAATAGTCAGAGCAAGAATTTGAGACGAGAGATGCGATGGAAGTATTTTTACCATCAGAAGCCTCGCTTCCCTCAGACTGGCCCGAGCAAAGCCTGGGCCACAAGGTCGCGATCTGGACCCAGCTCTTCTGGAAATGCACGTGTGGTTCCATTCAGACCCGGAGCAACACCCCGTCCGTTGGTGGTGGAGGGAGGGGGATAGGGCAGCCTGGTCCCCATCCCTCGAGCCGGCCGCACAGCAGCAGGTGTGGTGTGACATGTTCTCTCCGGGGCTAATCCCTTGTCCCTATTTTCCTCTCAGCATGGGAAAGCAAATCGCTACTTTTAATCTCATTTTCCAGCTCCCACTCCAGAGGGGGGCCCAAGCCCAGGTGAGAATGCCCCAGGCTCGCTGGCTCTGTTTATTTTATCCCCTCACCCAATGGAGGGGATTTTCCTGTGTACAGGACAGTGAGAACTCTTGGAGCCACAGAGAGCTGCCTGGTCACTAGGGCATGAGGTCCACCAGAGAAGTGAGAAGAGCAGCCCAGAGTCCTCTGGGTGTGTACCTTGGATCTGTGACTTTTTCTCACTGGCATAGATCTCTGGATGCTAAACCAGACTTTTTGCGTTGACCCGGGCTTCCCGGCATTATGCACCCTTCATGGGATCCTCCCTGCCCCCGATCCCCAGCAGAGCAGGGACCCTAAGGACAGGGAGGAGAGAGAAGAACAGTGGGGCTCAGGCAGCTGCCAGCCTTGCCCCAGATCTCCCCCTCCTGGCAGTGCTCCGGGTCCCTGTCCCCCGTAGCTGGTGACCCCTGAGCATCTCCCTCCCTTCTCACCCCCGGGAGGTCCTGGGTAGCCTGCCCTCTGTCACCCAGCCCTGCCTGCAGCTCCGGGTTTGCAGCTCCTTAGCAGGCAGCAGCTTCAGACACATTTTGTGGCCACACGCAGAGACAATAATCACTTGTAGTCTGGCCTCGGCGTTGCCAGCGGCCTGGCTCGGCTGCGCGGCGGAGGCGGCGAGGATGGCATCTCGGGGTGTGGATGGCATCTCTCGCCACCCCGGTGGTGGGCTGGCCTTCTCCCACCCCCAGGACCCCCCAGGCAGCGGGGACTGAGCTGGGGGCAGCAGGGGTTAAAGAGCTGCTGGGATTTTCCTGCTGTGCTCGGAGAGCCCCACGTGGTTTTGCCGGAGGCTGAAACGTGACTCGAGCTGGGTTGTGGTAAGTGGGTGGGATGCGAGTTTCACGACCCGGTTCCAGCAGAGGCGTGGGCAGCATCACCAGAATGATTAATGCTGGGGGGGGAAAGGCAGAGAGAGACCTAGCAATGTGCTGATAAGGGAGGGCTGACAGAGACGAACGGCAATAACAGAACGGACCCGCTTGTCAGTCAACACAAGAAATAACCCCCCCCCCTCCAGGAAATGATAAATTGTTCATGCCACCTGCTTCCACCTCTGTTGACTCGAACCATGGGATACCTGCGAGGCCAGCGCTCGCGCTACGTGAGATTTCCAGCGTTATTTATTGGAGCTCGTAATTCAGATGAGAAAATGGAAAATATCATGTGCCTCTCATCCCAGCTGCCTCCCAGGCTGCCCAGGCTGCTCCCTGCCTCCCAGCTCCTGGCAGCTGAGAGGTGAAGCGCACAAGAATCCAGATGATGGCTAAAGCCTCGCTTCCTGGGGCTCTGGAGAGCTGAGTCCTTGCAAATTCTCTCTGCAGCTGTCGGCGAGAGGGTGGAGGGCAGGTGTGGGGAACGGGAAGAGGAACAGATGTGCTTCAGGGAGAGCAGCTCTCAGATACTCGGCACTCACTGCTGGCCCTTGTCATTCTGCTCGCCTGCCCTGGGACCTGCGCTGCTCCACCCTCGCAGGCTCCGGCAGCAGAATTAAGCAGAATTAGCAATCAGTGGCCCTACCCTTCTTATTAGCGTTAATGGCCAGATAAGCATCAGCTACTGCCACCCATCAGCTTCAAATGGGCAGGGAGCCTCCTACAGCCCGAAGATCCGCGGAGAGGGTTTGGCCCCTCTCGGGGTGGAGGGGGATTTCCCAGGATCTCTCCCCGCTGGAGGGAGCGCGGAGCTCCCGGCGGGAGGGCCCCCTCTGTCCCAGGAACCAGGGTATTTTTCTGGGGACCGAAGGCAAGGGGAGGCGCTGCAGGTACCGATCTTAGAGCTGCCCGACCCCCCCTTAATCCCTCCGGCCGCCTCCGCAGCTCCCGCGGCCGGGATGCGAGTGCCCCCGCGCGGTACCGGCGGCCGGTGCTCGGGCTGGGGATGGGGTCTGGGCCGATGTTGCAGTCTCCGGAGGATAAAAAACCCGAGGAGAAAAGCCCTTCTTGGAGGTGGGTCCCTTCTCTCCTGGTTCTCAGCCCTGCTGGGCTCCTCACCTCCCGGGCAAACGGTGGGGAGCCGCGGTGCTGCTGGGGTGAGGCCACCGGGAAATCCCTTCTGTATGCCCTGCTTGCAACTGTCTGATGAGGTTTTTACACCAGGGCTATAGCTTTCCATTTTTTGTCCTGCTGGGGTAGGAGAGCTGCTGGAAAAATGCCTCTCAAAATCATTCAGCTACCCCTTGAATGGTGGGGAACCAGATTTTGTGCTAATAATAATAAAACAGGATTGCTGGCTTTTCTCTATTATTCTGTTTCAGCACCCCTCAACTTTACACTGAGACAGAGGAGAGGAAGACCCTTGTATCAGAGATGTGGCTTTTGCTATCCCTCTGAAAAACCAATTTGGACAATGCTGAAACTTTATGTATAGAATCATAGAATGCATTGGGTTGGAAGGGACCTTTAAAGGTCATTTAGCCCAAGCCTGCTGCAGTACGCAGGGACATCTTTAACTATAAATATGTCTAAAACCTCATTTCACAGCTGAGGAGTTGAGATTTTGCAGGGTTTTAGTAATTAAAAAGCCTGCAGATTGAAGTAGCCCGAGTTAAATTGGACTTTCCTGTAAATGCAGGTGTGGGTGATTTCAGGGTAGAGCTCACAGCGAAGGGATTAGGTGCACAGAGAGTGATGTGGGAGCAAAAGGTGGGTGACTGGGATCAATTGCTGTGACGAGGAGCCAAGGGAAGCCCTGACTACCTCCCGGCTCTGCTGTGGGAAAGCTGCAGGGGAGGGAGAGGCTGCGTGAAGCTCAGTCTGTTCCCAGACCCCAAGTGGCAGCCAAGGCTTCCCGGTGGAGTTCAGTGGTGTGTCCCTTCTTCAAGGTGTGAGGGGAGGTGGGCAGAGCTCCTTGTTCGAGCTTACTGCCCTCTCCCTGCCAGGCACAGCACTGGGAAGTGGTAAATTCAGGATGCTCACTTCCAAACAGCAGGGCAAATGCAACATCTGAGTCTGGGCTGCTGCCCCTGGGGCTGGGGAAGGGGCTGCTCTCGTCCCCATCCCACCAGGCCACATACTGGTTAAAAGGCTGGTGGCATGGCCAGTGGTACAGTCCAGGAGGGTAATGGGTATTGGATTGCTCCCTTAGGTCTGTTCTTGAACCTAATCCTCATTAGACTGAAACCCATTTCAATTAAGACAGGCTGGGCTTCTCCTTTGTCTTTCTTTTAATTGGACCGTTCCTGCTGCTAAATGGGCAGCTTAAGCATCCCAAAGACCCTGAGAAAAGCCCGGCATGTCCCCTAATGGGGTTTGAAAGTGGAGAAATAACAGCATAATCAGTCTCTTCCTCTTTGTGTCAGCCCTTGATTCACACCGCCTGCCCCCCTCCCCTTCACACCCTTTCACCGAGTGGCTGCTGACAGATGGGAACAGGACCGCCACGTCAATGGGGTTTGTCGGGGGCTTTCATGGGCCCTGTTGCCATTCTCTGTCCTTCTTCTTCGTCTACTCTTGGCCTTTGTGCCAAGACTGGGAACAAGCTGGGAAAGCTGAGCCTGTCCTGTAAATACCTGCCTCTGCTGGATCAGCTTAGGGTTTAAAGGGCGAGATGGGGAATACTTGGCACAGCTCTTTATCCCTTCCTCTGCTCGGCTTACTTTCCCTCCCTGATCCTCTCTTGTTCCTCTTTTTTTTTTTTTTTAATATTTTTATACCTTGTTTTCCTTTCTTGCCCTCTTCATATCTATTTTCCCTGAACTTTTTTCCTCTAGCGGTGTTCTGCTGTGTCCTTTCTCTCTTGTTCTCTTTCCAGTTACCCCTTGGCTGGCTGTCCCCAGTTGTTTTTTGGTTCAGCCAGACCTCTTTTCTAGGGGAGCTGAATTGGAGGCAATTGCTGGGTGGGCAGCCCCTGCATCTGCCTGCCCTGACCCCCACTGCTGGGAAGGTGAGATAAGGGCCCTGGGCATGGCTCAAGACCTCCTGGGACAAAAAGGTCTCTGATCTCATGTGTCGATAAGTGGCTGAAGAGAATCTCCCCCGCCAAGACTTCTCTCATGGCTGGAGGGCTGGCTTGGTGCTGGGGACCTTGATGTCCTCTCTCAGGGATCTGCCCTGCTCAGAGAGGCTTTCCACGGTGTTCTGGGCTGCACTTGGTGCTTGAACTGACAGCTCCTGCCCTTTTTTCCCTCTGCTGACCCCCTGCCAGACTCCCTCTGGGGTTATATGTGCTGGGCTGCGAGACAAAAGCTGGTGGGAGGCACCGGGTGTATGTCAACCCGCTTAACGCAGACAGGTCACCTCCAGATTAACTTGCATAAATCCTGACTTCATTAAAGCTGCAATTCCCTTTTGTGCAGAGAGCTCTGGTGAAGGGGTGCAAGTTGGGCTGGCTGGATGACTCCAGGGCAGATCTGCCTTGCATCGAGCCCTGGGCAGCAAGTACAAGATAAATCTTTCTCACCGGAGTGGTCCCCAAAGAAAGAATGAAGTTGACTTCTGCTCGGGAGCTGTGGCAAAGGTGTTTTGAGGAAAAAGTAAGAAAGCAAAGTGATGCAAAAGCTGGGCAGAGCTGCTCATTGTATGCTTGCATTGCTGAATGATGGATCCTCTTTGCAACTTCACAGCTGGGTCAAAGGATGCTCGCAGGGTCTGTGTGAGCTTGGTCAATGGAGCATGTTTCTACCATTTCACCCACAAAGGAGGAAATAAAAGCGAAATACAGAGAAAGCTGGCATAGTTTTTACTTGTTTTGGGAAGCCCTCTGCCCTTCTTAATTCAAGTTTCCCCAGGAGCTGGGTTTTTTGAGTAGATCCCCTCCACCACCTCTCTCTCTGTGCATCTCCAGCGTTCTCCCTGCACCTCCTCTCATGGCTGAAGCTCCTCGGTCTGTCTGTTCTCTGCTGGGCTGATGTTTCTGCACGCGACGGGGCATCACGTTTGTTTCAGAGCCGACTGGAAGCAACTGTGACGGCAACGTGCAGCTCGTGCCTTCCTCCCTCACGTCAACATGCCCTGAGTGTTCAACCCAACATTTGTGTGTGAGGTAATTGTGTGCGGAGGCGAGCACTGATGGAGCTCTCATGCATGGAATAATTGGTCAGTCATGCAGGCAGTAATCAGGCGCTCATGCAAGAGCTGATGGGGCACTCATGCAGCGTGTAATTGGGCGCCCAGGCACGACGCTACTGGGCGCTCATGCACAAATTAATTGGTTGCTCAGGTGTGATGCAAATGTGTACTCACACATGTTCTAATTGGGAGCCCAGGCATGAGTTAGCAGCTCATATGTGAACATATTGAGTGCTCATGTGTGGTGTAATCGAGCAATCGAACGTAAATTAATTGGGCGTTCTCGCACGGAGCTGATCAGGTGTTGCGTGCGTCGCAGCGGAGCCCTCATGCATAAACGAGCTGGGCAGTCATGCAGGAACACGCTGGGCTCTCATGCGTGCACAAAACAGAGGCTCGGGTGTGAAGGAACCGGGATGGGAGGTCGGCTGGGAGGCACAATGTGCTCAGGCTGGCCATGCTGGGAGTTGTGGTTCTTTCCCGTGGCAGCTGGAGCAGATGTGCCCCGGGGGTGGATGGAGTGGGAGAGGGGCTGCTTGGGATCCCCCTACAGACACTCGCTCCTCGGTAGGATCCCCTCCATGGGTGCCCACAAGGTCTGCGAGGCAGGGGAAGGTGCGGGACAGTTCAAGCAACAATTCCCAAGAGGCGCTCGAGCCATATTCTGGACTGTCCTTTGTGGCACCATCCTGAGCCTCCACATGTGACAAAGATCTCAGCGGTAAGTCTGGGTATCACTTCTTCATTAATAGACACATAAACTCATGTGTATGCAGGCTACAACAGTAACCACTAATGACTTTGCTGTATTCAGATATGTTATTACAATTGTTCCCTACAGAAACACACAAGTATAGAGGAGGGATAGATCAGGCACATCTCTACTGCTCGATTCTAGTGTATATAGTCTTACCTCTCCTCATGCACAGAGCAATAAGTTTGAAACCACTGTGGCCACAGCTGTACCAAGATGTCCTGCTATTGCTCTACAAACCTGATCTTCACTAAAGCTGTGCCCAGCTCTCGATGGGGGCTGCTGTAGGGCGATACGCCGTGCAGGCAGTTCAAACCCATACACCGGCACTTGGAGATGCAGAGAGAAAACGCACTAAATTACATTTCATTAATGAATAATTAATGCACTTCCTGGCTTTCTGTGTTTCCGTGCAGGGCCCTGGATTTGCCTGCACAACAGGCACTCAGCTGCCGCTGTGGTTACTCAAGCTAGCGAATTCAGAACTCGGGTAGGGCTGCAAGCTCCGTCTATTTGTGAACCTTTCATATTTTCCACAGTGGAGAACTCCCCTCTTACCTCTGTCACACATGATTTAACCTACTTCTAGTTCTTGGGCTCCTGGGAGCCTGACCTGCTTTTTTCCAGTACATCCAGAGACAGAGAGAAGCTGTAGTGAGGCCATGAAAGGTAAAAGAGCTTGCCCTGGCTCCAACGCTGGCGCTGGCAGCCACCGTGTGCTGAACCTTCCGCTCCGGCTGTGGCAGAGGCACGAGGGGAGCGTTGGCAGCGGCCGTGCGCTTCCCACGGGCTGCTCTTCCCGAAAGATCACGGATCGTAGCACACCAGCTGAGCCACAGGGGTTTTAATGACTTCCCCACGCAGCCCCATCACCCAGCCCTGGAAATATCACGGGGCTTCTCCGCGCCGCTTACGGAAAAAAAAAGCAAAAAGCGAGTTTATCGCTATGGAACGCCGTCAGCCGTGAACTCGACCTCCCTTTCCAAACGGATCATATGTACCGAGAGGGGGCTTTTTTTCTCTTCCATATGGTGTCAAGCCCACCTTGGGCCAGCGCCTGGCAGACAGCTGGGAACAGAGGGAAAACAGCAGCCGCCGCTACTGTAACTTGCAAAGGGCCGCAGCGGGATGGGAGAGGGATGCGGCACCGAGAGCTGTCTCCCTGGAAACCGCAGCGTAGGAGACATAATGAGGAGTGTCCCTCCCCTCCAACCGCTCTTTAATTCCTTCTTCATCTCTCTTCACAGCCGGGGAGGGGAGCGAAGAGCAGAGCGGCAGGGCAGGGTGTCCCCCTCAGCCCAGCCTATTGTGAGTTTATGACACCTAGCCCTAGAAAAAAGAACGTTTCTAACCCAGCTGCCGCTATAACTTATTGCGAAGCCTTGAGCGGAGGGGGAGGGAGAAAGAGAGGAGGTCATGCAAAGGGTGCTGTGTGTCCCAGAAGGGACCCTCAAAAAAAAGGCGGAGGGGGAAAAAGATGTGGGCTCCCATGGCTCTTCCCACGGGCGCGGTATCTAAACGATGCACTCAAGACTGGGGCAAGTACTGAGACACGCAAGTTCCATTGTGCTGCCTAGAAGCAGTATGTTCTGCTCTGAAGGCAGGTTCAAATATTGCAGCTCCAATAAAAGGCTCGGCAGAGGTTTGCATCCCTGAGCCACTGGGACCTTTTCTCCCTTCCCCTGCCCTCCAACCCCTCCGTCCGGCTGTGCAGGACAAATGTCACTGCAAACCTCTGAGCCTGGAGAATGACCTCCTTTAAGCCCAGACACGCTCCTCTCCTTTGTGGCCTTGGGCAGATGAACCTGGGAGGTGCCCGTGGGGCGGGTGGGTGCTGGCAGAGGACCCCCAGCCCCTCCGAGTGGGGAGAGGGATGCTCCCTGCCGAAGGGCATCCAGAGGGGTTCGGCATTTTTCCTGACGACGGAGCCACCCCTGCAGGGCAGCCCAACCCCATCCCTCCCCTTTTTGTCCTTCCTCCCCTTTTTGTTCTTTGAGAAATGCATTTTTTAAAAATGGAATCAGTTTTCCCTTTGGGGGGATTAGAGCCCTCAGCATTCAAGCTCCCAGCGCAGGAAACAGTGGCTTTTCTTCTGGTGCAACTTGGAAAGACACGGCGCTCTGTTCTCCCTGAAAGCCCCTCACACTGAATGACCCGCGGGCCCTGAATGAAGTGCCTCTCAATTAAAAGTTTCCCATTGATGCCGCCTGAATGAGACCTTGCTGCGGAATTCACCCCGGCTGAATGGCCCGAGCCTTCATCAAATATTAAGGGGCCAATAGATTTCCCACAATATTTGTACACCTTCCTTTGTGGGGATTTTTCCCTCCGTTGAACCAGAAACCGTTAACACATCCGCTCCCGACGTGCCCCCTTCTGCTGCTCATTAGGAGCTGCGGCCCGGACGATGGCCGCTGCGTGCCACCCCCGGGGGTGGGACGGGGAGGGGAGCAGCCACCTGCTCATATTCATCCTTTGGGGAGGCTGAGCCGAGCTTCAAATCCCACGGAGAAACGCGGGGTGGGGAGAGGTGGGAGCAGTCGCCGCTGCTCGAGGCTCACCTGGCTGGAGAAGGGGCTTTGGTGGCATCCCCACGTTCTCCCCTGGTGGTCCCAGGAACCAGGCAGGGGAAGGAGATCCTCCCCTCCTGGTTCCCCTTCCCAGAACAAAAGGAAAATGGTCTTAAGTCTGGGACTCCCTTCTGCCTGGGGACAAAAGCTCTGGGACACTTTAACAGCCCCAAGGGCCCCGCTGACAGCTCTGATTGTTAAAGCACTGTGGCAGCAAGGCTGCCCACACCCTTATTAATGATGTTAATTAGAAACCATGCAGGGCAGCCTCTCGGGGGTGGGGGTGAGGAGAGAGGGATGGGCTCTGCATAATTTATTCCCACTTAATCTCATTAAGGAGAAAAAGAGAGGGAGAAGCCAGTGTGGGAACGCAGTTCATGGGAGGAGAATTACCGCTCTGTCCTTTTCCAGCACCTCTTTCTGCCACAGGACTTGACAGAGCTGAGTATCACCACCAAGGCTTTCCAGGTGGGAAAAAAAGGCACGGGTGGGGGAACCTGGGGTTGCACAGCAGGTCAGGGAGAGCTGGAAACAGAACCCAGGGTGTCCACACCTCACACCTCCTCCTGCTGCTGTTTTCTCTTCCCACCTTACCCTGGAGAGTGGGATTGCCCAGGTGATGGAGAGGTAAAATTGTCACACCTCTACTGAGCATCAGGCAGGGCAGAGGCAGGGCACGACCCTGCATCATCAGCAGCACTTTTTAAGCTCAGCTGCTACAGAAAGCGCTTGAAGAGGCTGCTGCTGTGCTGTTGTCAGTGGGTTATATGAGACAGAAGCTGGGAAGCCTTTGCCCTTGCAGTTCCACTGGGATCCTGCCCACGTGCCTGCAGAGAGGCTCCGTGCACTCGTCCTGGTGCCGGGAGAAGGCTGTCGTTGCTCTGTCTTCGTGGCTGCTGGCTTGCGGCCTCAAACTGATACGGGTGGGAATAACCCCTTGATTCCTTCCCCCCTCCCCACTGTGTGACTGTAATCAGAGAGAGCCCCTGCCCCACCGTGCACGCAAGCTGAGCAAAGGATGCAAAGCATACATCCAGGTGTGTGATACCTGAAGGAAATGTAGGGAAAGAGCTTTTTACAAGGGAAAAGAAGAAATCCGTGACCTCTGTAAGCAGGGGATGAGAGCTGTGTCCTGGCAAGCTACAGAGAAACCAGGTATGTGTTGGAGGGGTTGCTGCAGCCAGAGAGGGTGGGTCCATGGGAACGATGGTGACACCAGCTGGTGTCTGGATACCACCAAGGTGTCAGCCCCATCACAGTTGGGGACGGAGAGGGGTCTGGCTCTCCTGAGGCTGAGGGTGAAAGAAGGCAAGGGTAACATTACTATTTCTTGAATCTGCCTTCTTGGCCATGGCAGGGGCTGTTGAAAACCATACCCTATTATCCTCTGGAGCAGAAAGAATTGCCATTCCTTCCCTCTGCTGACCTGGAAATTGCTAACATGTTCCTGTGGCCCGCGGGTCAGCGGCAGCATCGTCAGGGTCACCACGCTGCGTTGTGCAGGGGGGAGGAATTAGCCACCTGTCCCCAGCCCTAATCCTGCACACGGGGCGAGGGCGGCTCCGCTTCGCCGGCCTCTCGCGCCGTCTGCTCCCAGTTAACCTGGGAACCGCCTTGCGGCTGGAAGATCAAGGGGAAAGGGTCTCCCTTTGGGATGGGGAACTGGGAATGGGACGGGGGAGGCAAGCGTTGCCTTGGGCAGGAGAGCCAGACAAGTTCAGCAGCCTCGTTTCCACCCAGTGCTCACAGCCCTTTGGCCACACACCTTTGTGCTGTGGCTGGGCAGACAGCGCTGGGCACTAAAGCCTGCTCCTCAGCTTGCTTTACACCCACTTTTTACACTGCTCAAGGATGCAAAAGAGCTTCCTTTGTACCTGTGAGCAGAAACTAAGTGTTGCTTGAAGCCAGCTTCTTCCAGGTTAGCGAGGAGGCACCGCTGGCACGGAGCAGCCTGCATAACCCGAGTGAGACTTGTCAGCTCCACCAGCACCGCCCACAGGGTGGGAGATGCCGTCCTTGAGCCCTGTCCTGCCAAAGGAAAGGAAGAGCAAAACAACAGCTTGGAGGTGGAACCAGACTGCCAGCCCAGGCTGCCTGTGTCCCTCACTGTCTGCTTTCCAGCCCTGCAGCTGGGGAGAAAGCCTTGCCCTAATGAACCAGCAGAGGGGTGGGTGCTCTCAGGAGCCCTCAGAACCTCAGCAGAACTCTGGGGGCCCTTTTCCTGGGACCTTCCCAACATGAGATATAGCCAAGGCACAACTTCTGGATGCAGGAAGCCTGTCTCCTGAATTCTGAGCTTTGGACCCAGCTCCCAGCCTAGGAGATTTCAGCGGAGCTGGAGGGTGAAATCTCTTCAGTGGGGCCAAATCCTTTGCCTGTAACAAAGGGAATGTTTGCAAAGTGGCTGCAGGTTCTGGCGAGGACATCTCTCATTTATCTGAGCTGCCTGTCTCACGTGTTCTCTGCAGGTCTCGGCAGCCAGCCTGCCCACGTGGCCACGGGGAAGGAGGCTTTAGGTGTTTTCTGAGCCAGAACCTCAGCAGCCCCAAGGACAAAGCGTGAAGGAAGACGGACGGATGGGTGAGTGGAAAACAGGCAGCTCCTTCATGTGGTCAAATGGGCTGGGAATTCCCCACAGCGTCTGGTGCTGAGGCATGGAGAGCATGCAGCCACAGCCCTGCTCAGTAAATCAAACAGTAGCACTTTCAGCGTTCTCTGGCTGTTTCTGCTCCCTGGGGAGCTCTGGAGCCATCCCTGTGGGGACCATGTGCAACTTCCCATGTGTGCATGTCACAAGCACATGGAGAGAATGGTTTCAAAGCCAAGGGACCATAAAAAAAAAAGTGAAAACGAATGCCTGTGTTGAAAAAGCTTTTAATCAGACCTCATGCTTCCACGCTTTGATGCATTACTCAGCCTGACCTTGGGCTACTCGATGCAGATGGGCTGAAGCTTTGAGGGATCAGACACAGTTTCTCCAGAAAGGCCCAAGGCTTTATAGAACGGGCATCCAGACTCTCACTGCGGGTGGAAGATGTGAAGAAGGATGTCGGAGACATTTCGTCTCAGTGCTCTGTGGCACCCTCAGCTGGAGATTTGCGTGTGAGACAAGAGACTGGCCGCGAGCTGCTGTGAGAAATCGCTGCATTTCAGGAGCTCTTGAAAGCACCTGCTTGTTCCTCCTGGAGGAGGGAGAAGAATGGGCACAGGCCAGTGAGAACGGCCACCGGATATGGGGACAGGCAAAAAAAGAAGAGATTACACGACAACATCTGTGTGCGAGGGGCTGCCACAGCTGCCGCAGCGCCTGTGAAAGCGCCCCGTGGCTCCGTGTGGTTTGGGGACAATCCTGGCTCTTATGGAAACACATGGCCGACATCTGGGGGGGATCAGGAAACATCAGCGAGCGTTGTCCCAGCAACGGCGTGTCCCTCCGTCTGGTCCCCCACTGGGAGAGCCATGGGATCGGGCAGCTCGCTGCTTTGGCGAGGAGGAATTCAAAGTACAAGACGGAGGCGACTGACGGATGGGTCGGGTTCAATGGGGAGGGATATGATTAATAAGTGTTACGGCCCCACAGTTCCTGCTGCGCGGCTGTCGGGGCTGGTTAGTGCTGATGGACGCTTTGATGACTCTATGCCCGTGAGCGAGCTGCTGACTTGATGAACGTCAGCCAGTAGAATAATATTTGCAAAATGCATGTTTGTGGCAAACATCCATCCTATTGGGACCGGCAGTGGCCAGGACACCGCTAATCCCAGTAGCCACGGACTATTCATGCCATCTGCTGATCCTTCTGCGACTCAGGATGTCCGGGTGTCCCCGTTCCAGTCCCTCTGTAGGATGCGGGACACTTGTCTCACCCGTGATGGCCAGGGCGAGGTGCCAGACCAGGGGTTTCCTCCCTCCCTCCCTTCATCCCACCCCAGCTCCGTCTCGCCTTGCAGCGCAGCTTCCATCCACGAGAGGCCACTTTCCTCTCGCGTTTCAGAAAAAAAAAAAAGCCTTCCCCAGGCAAGGGGAAAGGCTGGGAAGAAGGACACTGAGAAAATGAGGACAGCCCAGCTCCAGGCTTAGGGCTGGATGGCTTTTTCAGCGTGTGGCTGGCTGGGCTTTTCTGCCTCAGCTCAGCTCCTCCACAGATTTTCTTCCACTGCTTCATGCAAGCAAAAGAGCAATTGATAAGAAACTGAAGAGCAACTGATAACACCACGCTGGTGTTCTTGTTGGGGCTGTACCTCCTGCCTGACTTGCTTAGGTAACACCTTAAGCCTTGCCTTGCAGAGCACTTGAGAGATCCAAGTGGGACCTGTCTCTTATGAGGGGCTTGGGGTTGTTCAGTCTGAAGAAAAGGAGGTTGAGGGGAGACGTTATCACCTGAAAGGAGGTTGTAGGCAGGTGGGCGGTGGTCTCCTCTCACGAGTTTCAACCGATATGACAAGAGGAAACGGCCTCAAGCTTTGCCAGAGCAAGTTTAGGTTAGACATTAGGAAAAACTTCTGTACTGGAACAGGCTGCCCAGGGAAGTGGTTAAATCACCATCCTTGGGTGTGCTTAAAAGCCACCTGGATATGGTGCTCAGGGACATGGTTTAGAAGTGGGCCTGGCAGAGTTAGGTAACAGTTGGACTTCATCTTAAAGGTCTTTTCCAACCAAAAGGACTTCCAGCAGAACACGAAATGTTTAAGTGGGAGCTCTTCAAAGCCTTGGGGCCACACATGGCCGTCGTCTGCCTGGTAGGGTCAGTGCTTGGCAAGGAGACAGGCAATTGGAGAGACAAACGGCCCAGAGCTTCAGCTCACTCGCAAAGGGATGCTCTGCGCTTGTCTTCATCTCTTTCTTCCTGCCCAGAAAGACTCACCTCAGCGTGGGGCACTAGGGCTGGAAAAGCCACCTCCTGTCTGCGGGGAGGGACTGAGTGCTACAAGAATCGCTCAGCTGCCTTGGACTCGCCTACCCCTCAGAACTCCTGTCCACAGTGCTGGGGAACACTCTGAGCCACCTCTGTCTGCAGCTCAGAAATGAGCTGATCTCTCAAATGCCTTTTGCCGTTGTGTGCTGCTCTGTGGTGACCCGTGGTGGGGGTCACCCATTTGGGAAATCCTGCTGGGGAGCAGAAAGAGGTTGGGCTGATGCTCATGCTGTGGTAGAGCAGCACTCCTGCCCTCCTGGCTCCTCCCTTCTCCTCTCCCGAGTTTCCCTGTGCTGGTATGTTAATTACTTAGGACCTGATTTCCTCGTTTCTGTCGCTGAGGCTGCACTGCAACGGCCAGTCGATAATTCAATCAGTGTGAGTAATATTCAAGTACTGCATCTTGGCGCTGTTATTGTTCCCTGCTTGGTAAAGGTTTATGGCATTTCATTTCATAGAAGCTTTCCTGCTGCCAAAGCCTCAAGCCAGCCTTTTACTTTAGCTATATTAATTCTCCTGGGTCGGCCCTGCTTATATTGTGTTTTTAATTGAACATTCTTTTCCTGCCTCGCTTTTGCAAATTCAGCCTTGATTTTCTTCCAGGCGTTGGCTGACCCAGGGATAGCATTCGTGAGAGGGACCCGGCTTTGGTGAAACCAGCTCCCTGGCCAGGAGAGGAATAAAGCACAAGATGAGGTGAAGCAGGTATTGTAATCGCAGGACACCAGAGTAGTGTGAGAGGGTTTCTAAAGCCTGAGACTCGTGAGCCCGTTTCTGTACGGGGCTAACACCAGCAAGCCTGATTTGGCCGTGCTCGCTATAATAAGTGCAAGTGCAATTAATAATAGTGCCTTGCCAGGGAGAAGGGGGTGGGATATGCCAGACTTCCTCTGCCTGAGGTCGGCTCGGCTATTGCTTCTCTCGTAGCTATCGGCATCCGTGAGGGAGGCATCTCCTGCTTGCTGTAGGCATATCCAGGGCACTAATGGTTTCCAAAAGTGGATTTGACCGACTGAATTATGAAGCCAAAAGAGAATAAGTTGCTTGCAACAAATCCTGCTTGACTAGACTATAAGCAAGCCCTGGGCAAAAATCTGGTCCTGGGCCTGAACTTTGATTGGAACTACTAAACCAAGAACAGCAAGACCGATTTACTTCCTTTACCTCCCCTCTCATCAAAGCCTCTGAGCTTGAAACTTTTTGCTCTGATTTGTTTCTGCACTATTTTGACATGTTTTACTTTAAACTTCTTTGCCATTCAGTAAATAAGGCAAGGTCAGCCCCAGTTCTGACAGCTCTGTGACACATCGTCACATTCCTGATGCTCTTTCCAGCTCTGGAAGGGGGCGAGAAGAGCCGGGAACCCTCTTTTTAGTGGGGGCAGAACTCCAGCGGCTTCAATCAGCTCATCCAGACCCGGACACAGACTGGGTCTATGTGCCGCATCCTCCTTCCTGCCCAGATCTCCACCCTTGACATCCCCCAGCAGAACCCCATGGCGCCAGTGCTGGGTCAGGGGTGTCCCCAGCACCCAGCTGCCTGACCTCCCCGGGTGTGAATGCGCCCACTGTCCAGACTGCCTCCAGCCTGGCAGCCGGCAGCATGGGCGCATTGATAGAGCCGGGACATGAGGAGCTGCTCAGTTTCAAGATTTAGCACAGAGCTGTTCGCCCTTGCAAATGGTCTGGCTCCTCCACCAGGATTATGTGTCTGAACAAGCCCTCAGCTCGAGAGCAGCTGTTTTCCAGCTATTGCCTAACAAAGAAAACTTTTATGACTACAGGAGAAGAAGAGGACTTGGTTTTTCTGTACCAGCCATCTGATTTGAGGGCAGCGTGGCTCAGGAACAAGGCTCCTCAGCCCACCGAGGGGCTGAGTCGCTCCTCGTGTGATGTGTCACTCGCGCCCTGCTGCACGCATTGGCCAGGACCTACCAGCCCTGCGCCACCCCACACCAGAGTGGTTTGTCACGGTGGGCTCAGTTCTTCCACTGGCTTCATCCTTTCCTCTTCCTTTGTGCTTTTTTAAAGAAACCAATTTCCCAAATGAAGCGCAATGGCGAGCAGACAGTCTGCAAGTGCCTGAGTCAGATGAGCCTACTAATGGATGAGGTGGCAATTCACCGAGGCACTTTGTTTAATTGAAAGGCTCTGCCTGTTGCTGCCAAAGGGAGTCAGAATGTGGTTTCCCTGACAGGCTCTAAGTAGATGACACAATATATGGAGGCTCAGTCCCCAGCCGTGCTGTGCTGGGCTCTTTGGCTCCCCTCCTGCTCCCTGCAGCAAGCTGAGTCGCCTTGCCAGGAAGACAGGACCTTGCCTGGAGACTTTTACTGCAGTCGCCCCATGGCCGTGCATCCATTAGACAGGCAGGAGAGAGCTGCCTGCTCCCCACCCTGGGTGCAGCAGCTTATTTGGTGTGAAGAGGGCTGCCCCCTGCTCTGGAGGGGCTCTCCTCACATCAGGCTGGGTTAGCAAAGGAGGCTGGAGGGGGAAAGCATCTTTCTGGTCGATGCTGTGCCTCACTCTTCCTTTATCATTTTGGGCCAGTCGCTTCGTGTTGCTGGTGACCGGTAAGAAAGCACACGGCTGTGCAGAAGCTGCTTCACGGAGCAGCTGTGAAGAGAGAGCTGTTAAAAAGAGTTCAGCTCCCAAATATTGCAGTATCGAGGGGGCACCAGTCGCTTTGGTCAGGCTGGAATGCCAGGGGTCTGCCAAAGCCCGGCCAGCAAGGTGTGGCAGTGGTTACGGGTGCTGGGGAGAGGCAGGATCTCTGCTGGGAGCACTGTGTCCATCTATCACTCCTGCTCCGACCTGGTACATCGCATGATGCTGGCTCTCCCTTTTTTCTTGGGTGTGCGCGGCTGATTTTTCTCTCCCTCTCTTGTCACTTTTTGATGACACCGGGTCTTTTATTTGGATTCGTCTCTTTGCGGTGCATCCAGCAGACAGATTCAGGGAAAAGAGAATTCTGTAGAATCCATTAGGTGCCAGCTGGGCAGAGGCACTCTTGCTCCATCCTCTTTGACCACGTTGCTGGGTACAGCAGGACCTCTGGCTGGCAATTGCTTGGCCAAGCTGGCAATTTGAATTGCCAAGCAAATGCCAGCTGGAGGTCCTGCTGGTACAGCTGGGCTTTTCCTGGGGACTCAAAGCCTGGGCTGCTGCATTACTGGAGAGGGATTCCTACCAACAGCCTGCTCATCGCCTGGTGGGGAGGCAATCAGCAGCCTCAGGTCTCCTGTCCCATGTCCCTGTGTGACCTGAATTAAATCAAGAGGTGTCAGTTCCCACGGCACAGGGTCTGCCCCAGCCGGGGACCTGCAGACACAAAGAAATACTTGATGGAGAAGGATGTAATTTGGAAGTCTGGTGCAGCAAGGACTGGAGCAGGACACTCCAGCTGCTGATGGCCTGCAGCAATGGGATGCCAGGGGCTGCTCTGCCAGCCTGATGGGCCATCAAGTCTCACACAAAACTGCCACCTCTCTGTCACCCTGCTGGGACAGAGTCCTTGATGTTATCTTCAACTCACCCCCAGGGAAAGGTAAGACAAAGAAGGGCAGTGACTTGCCCAGGAGCTGAGTGGTCCTGCTCTGTCTCAGCAGCATCCCTTGGCTTCGCCGTGGAAGAGCGGGCAGCAAGAGGTTAACTCAGTGCCTGCTCCGCGGGTGTGAGCAGAATAATGAATGTGGAAGAGAGCGTTTGGGAGATTCAATGCGAGGCAGCATCGCCCCAGTGCTGGCTTCTCTCAGCTTGGCACCGAGCAGATGAAATATTTCCTGGTCGTTCTATGTGTGTGCACTAAGAAATTGATTTCCAGATAGAAGAAGAAATCTTTTAAGAGCTGGTAGTTTCAATGGCTTTTTTTCCCTTTTTTTTTTTTTTCTTTTTTGGCCCATGCTAATCGCAACAGCAGCAGCTGCATTAACTGGTTTTGGATGAAACTCAACACAAAAGCCTCTATCTCCCTGAGAGTCTGGTCCAATAAATCCATAGTTCAACTATGAAACAGGTTTAGGGGAGTGTGTGTGAAACCAGAAGCCAGGAGGGCTCCATCCCTCCCTGCCAGCCTGTGGCTGTTCCATCCCCACAGCCTGGCTGGGCACCACGCAGACCTTTTGTCCCAGGAGCCCGGCACGGAGGAGCTGGGCAGCAGCTTTGCAGGGGTTGCCAAGGGCCCTCTAACTGAGTGCTAAAACCTTGGCTCCTTGGAGAAAACGGCGGGGCGAAAGGAAAAAGCCCCATGCATGCCCTGAATCTTAATCTCCTCTCTTTCAGTCCTGCTTCCCCCAGCACCCTCGACACTTTTCCATTGAAGGAGGGCTCCCAAAAGCCGGATGTTTTTGCCGTGGCTCGGGGGATGAAGCCTGCAGCAGGGCACGGGCAGGAGGAGGATGCTGAAGCCCTTGGCACCCCAGCTTTGCAGCTGGGGCACCCCGAGGAGAGCATCTTGCACCAAGTCGGACCATTCTGTGCACCAGCCTGTATCTGCATTGCCACCTGAGCATTGGAGAGATGATTTTTTTTTTTTCCCTTTGCTTTATGGTAATGAAAAAAATGCTTCGGTTGCACTTTCTCTCCAGCTAATCCAATTTGTCTCCTTACTGCTTTCAAATGCCTTTTAAAGATTCCCAGCAATGTATTATAGAAATCCATTTGCTGAGATGCAGCAAAAAGGGGCATTTTTATTTTACAGTTATTAGCGAGTGACAAGGTAAGTAACTCGGGGAAGATTGATCATCCAACTAAGCATTTTTACTTTCTCAATTAATCCCGGCATGATTGTAATAAATCCAGGAGTGGGAGTAATTAGATGTGAACGGACCTCACTTCCTTTTGCTGCTGCGTGTCAGGGGTAATGGATAGAGACATCTTTCTCTTGGAAGTGGCCTAGGGAAACGTCCAGTTAGATGGGATTTCTGGAAAGAAAGATAGATGTCAGGGGCCAGTGTTCGCTTTTTTTCCTCAATGGAGAACAGATTTATGCTATCAATCCACATTAAGACGACTTCATGGCTACATAGAAATCCAGCAAGAGTAATTCAATTAGCCCCATGCACTTTTTAAGACGGGATTTGATAATGGAGGATCATTTGCCCTGAAGTTCACGCTGAATTTTCTTCCTCCGTTTCCTTTTTTTTTTTTTTTTATTTTTCTTTTTTAGGTTAAAAGAATCATTGTGGTTCACTGGATGCTTTTGCCTCCAAGCTGAGAGGTTGCTAGGTTAAGTCCAAAACCATGCCGGAGCTTCACGGCCACTGAAAACACAGCAAGATGGCACCTGCACGCGTGTGCATATTCTGTGTCGTGTGAATACGTGCAAATCTCAGCTTCGCTTGCTGGTTTTAAATGTGAAGGCTTGGCCTCACACTGTTAATATTTCTTAGAAGAGCTTGGATCCCAGCAGCTCCTAAATCTTGGGGCAGAAGCAACCAACCCCAAAGACTAGCTCTGAGTTTTTAATACTAAGGCTCCCACCCCGATTTGGGGAGGAAGAGACTGAATTATTGAAAGAATCTCTTGAATCTTATGGTTTCTTCCTTGTTTTCCCCTCATGACTAAGAGGAAAATGTTGCTGCCACCCCTGCCAGGGAGCGGCTCCCCGGCCCTCAGCCCCGCTCCCACGGAGATCTCATTAATAGATTTAGTTATTTGAAAATCATTATACAGGCAGACAGCCTCATAGATGTAGGATCCCAGGGGCAACTTGTTAGCAGCTGCTCTGTAGCTACATCAAGAGATTTTCTGACAGTACACAAAAGCCATTTGACAATGTCAGAAACCACCGAGAGGGATTAACTTAAGAGAGAAAAGAAGGGGGGGGGGGGGGAAGAAAAAAACATTAAAACATGTCTTGGAGCTTATCAGAGATGGAGAACCTCAGAATAGAAAAACCAGCTAGTGGGGCATAGAGGCAACCAGTGAAGAAATCAGCCCGAGCAGGAAAGGGGACACTTTGTCACCCCTGGGGAATTATTTCTGATTAATGCCAGGGTTTTACTTCGTCTCACAGGTCATTCATTGCCTTGAAGACCAGACCTAAAGTCTTGTGGGTGTTTTGCCATGTGTGCCACACTGGTGTGAACGAAGAGCAGACCTGGAGTTATTTACCCTGTGGTTACCAATCCTTTGGCTGCTGGGACTTTCAGAAACTTGATGCACCTTAAAGGATCTGCTCTGGGGAGCACCTGCCCCACAGACCCGGAGAAGGAAGGTCTGCCACTTGTGACAGCCTCGGCTGCCATAACAGACACCTTGAAAGGGAAGTGCTTCGGGGTCAAAACGGCACGGAGATGCTGGCATGAAACTGCTGAGTGCAGCAAGAGCGTCGGCACAGTCATTCCGAGGAGGTAATAACTCGCAATAAATGAGAGACCTTTACAGAGTTACTCAGCCCGACCTAAAAGAAGCTCGTTTGCCTGCGTGGCGAGTTGTTAAAATTGGAAAAAATCTTCAAAGGATATGAAAAAAAAAAAAATAATGAAAAATTACAGTCCTGTCGAAAATGTGACAGCTGCTACTGCTGGAGGGAAAAGCCCTGATGAGGCAGAGCCTTGCCCAGGCAGTTAACCTCAGACGTGTAAGAAATGCCGCGGACATCGCTGAAGCTTGCAGAGGGCTGGGAGTTAAACAGGTACCCAAAGGTCAGCGTTGCTCACCCGTCCAGCGCTCGCAGCAGTCTCACAACACCCGAGGGTCTCGCTGGTTTTGTAGTTGCAGAACTACCCAAATGGAACTACCACAGCAGGCTCCTCTCCTCTCCTCTCCTCTCCTCTCCTCTCCTCTCCTCTCCTCTCCTCTCCTCTCCTCTCCTCTCCTCTCCTCTCCTCTCCTCTCCTCTCCTCTCCTCTCCTCTCCTCTCCTCTCCTCTCCTCTCCTCTCCTCTCCTCTCCTCTCCTCTCCTCTCCTCTCCTCTCCTCTCCTCTCCTCTCCTCTCTCTCCTCTCCTCTCCTCTCCTCTCCTCTCCTCTCCTCTCCTCTCCTCTCCTCTCCTCTCCTCTCCTCTCCTCTCCTCTCCTCTCCTCTCCTCTCCTCTCTCTCCTCTCCTCTCCTCTCCTCTCCTCTCCTCTCCTCTCCTCTCCTCTCCTCTCCTCTCCTCTCCTCTCCTCTCCTCTCCTCTCCTCTCCTCTCCTCTCCTCTCCTCTCCTCTCCTCTCCTCTCCTCTCCTCTCCTCTCCTCTCCTCTCCTCTCCTCTCCTCTCCTCTCCTCTCCTCTCCTCTCCTCTCCTCTCCTCTCCTCTCTCTCCTCTCCTCTCCTCTCTCTCCTCTCCTCTCCTCTCCTCTCCTCTCCGACAGCTGCCTTGTAAAGAGTCTGGACAAAACCCAACTGATTTATGTATTTTTGTCAAGAATGCGGTTTGTTTTATTCCATGCACCAATTTGCCAAATCATTTGTTTCAGTTTTCCCACAGGACCGTCAGATTCTTGGCCGGTTCCTGCTCTCCTCAGGGTGAGGGAGTGTGGTGCTCTGAGCCGATTCCCAACTCACGTTGTCCCTTAAAAAGGGTGCTGGGAGTGACCGTGCTCCTTATCCTGCCTTTTGGTGCTGTCCTTTGGAAAAAAAAAAAAACCCAACACTGCTTTCTCCTTACAAACTTTATTAAAGCTGCACAAGGGAAGGAGATCTGAAATCTCGGGGTGGGGATTGTGCGGCACCTCCACTAGAAAGCCTACAAGGTTGAGTAAATCCACTCAAAGGACTGGCCGTATAGAGGCAAATATATCAGAAAAGCCTGTGAAATCCATTTTTCTCTTCACGGCTTTGAAAGCAGATGGCGGGGAGGGGCTAGAAGGAGAGAACTAACAAACAGAAAATAGTACAAACACAGCGTAAATAATTCTTCCCTTCTCCTCTTTGCAAAGTGTGGGAGCAGAATAGTACAGCTGGTTTCTTCCACTTTGAACCGAGGTTGTTTCTGTGATTTACAGTGGAGCAGACTCCAGGAATACAAGAAAAATTAATAATTAAAATAGGGAAAAATAATCTGCCAGGCACCGAAATATTTTTAGCTGATTGCTTGAGTTTATAATAGAAGCAAGTGTAATAATGGAGTCCTTTGTGCTAAACCTTCGCTGCGTAACAGCGATGACTGCGGAGCCTGGACTCTGCATTGCTCTTGGCTTGCGAGGGATTCTTCCCACCGCAGCTGAACGCTGCTCCCTTGCCCCTCACCCAGAAACCACCTATTCCAGTGAAATTTTTCAGCTGACACAGGCAGAAAACCTGACAACACGTCCTGCTTTGGGTCTTATTTGCCCTGCTGCAGCTTCTCAGCAGGGCAGAGTACGGGGTAGTTCATCCCTGGGGTTTTCACAGGTGGGTTTTGGAGAATTAAGCACTGCCCAGTGAAGCCAGGTTTCCTACAGACCCAAGTGAGCTGTGGGCCACCTTCTTCTGAAAATCATCTCTCTGAAGTCCTCACTGAGGTGGTTAAACACCACGTGCTTGTGAAGCAGCAGCTTTCCTTCGGTGCTGGATGGGAAACTCAGTTTTATGGGACAGAAATTGAAGCTTTGAGTGGAAGGGAACATGGGTGAGGGGTTTACAAGAATGGCCCCGGTGTTGAGGTCGAAGTCACGGTAGAAATGCCAAGTGCACGGTTTAAGACAGAATATGTACAGTGTGTCTTCCCTGTAAAACCCACAGCAGTTGTGATACCTCCAGACAGATTTATGCAAGCTCTGGTATTCCGGGTAGAAGGTAGGCTTGGACAGCATTCTGAACACTCAAGTAAGGCTCATTTATTCCTCCCTTGTAGTTAATTTTTGTTTATGTTCCAGGGGAGAGAAAAAGGATTGGCACATACACAATTGCAGGGGCAAACAGCACAAACAGAACTGCTCCAGACTTAGAGGACGAACAGGGTGGATGGTGAAACTGCAGAGCCTGACGCTGCTCTGTCCTGGAACATGCTCATCGGAGGATAACACTGGGCATGGCATGTCCTCTGCTGGCACTGTGGCACCGGTGTGGTTAAACTTCACCTGGGGACAGGGACGGGTAATTCAGCCGCTTGGCTCTGGGTCACAAGCCTGACTTGTTTAGGGCCATCAAGTAAAACAGCCTTGTAAAACGCCTCTGGGGGGATGGCTAATTTATAGAGGGGAGAAACAATATCTCTCCCCTGGTGCCACTTAACTTTTCATTTTATATTTGCAGTAATTGCACGTGACATCTGGAAAAATTGCCGTCCAGCCCCTGGAGAGAGCCAGGGCAGGAGGTCACAGTGCTCCAGGGGCAGACACAGGCCATCCCACGGGAGGGTGGCTTTGTCGAGCGTTCGTGGGACGAGGTGTGGGAAGCCCTGAGCCCCCTCTTTCCTCGAGTGGGGGACGGACCAGGCGTGGGTGCCTCGGTTTGTCTCAGGACGGAGCCCCCAGACACACCCCGGCTGCCCGTGCCTCAGTTTCCCCAAAGGGAAAACCGCGGCAGCCCCCCCACCTCGGTGATGTAAAGGGGGCTGCAGGGAGGAAAATTCCAGGACACGATCCCTTCCTGCAGCATCCCCGCGGTGCATCCTCGGGGGTGCGGGGGGGGACCCCGGCACAGGGCCGGGGAGGGGCGGGCAGGGCAGCAGCTGCCGCGGAGGGTTGCGGCCAGGCCGGCTGCTGCTCGGCAGCGCTCCCTACACCTTTAAAAGTCTCCTCACGTTGGCGCGCTGATTATCCATTAACCTGATGCGAGCTCCCTTTCCTGGGGGTGGCGTCCTCGGCAGCTCTGCCATAAGAGCCGGCGGCGGGGCTGGCTGCCTTCCTCCCTCCCTCCTTCCTCCCTCCCCTACCCCCGCTTCCCTCCTTATCAGCAATTCAGATTGCATGCAAATCTGCGGGCTTTCTTACAGGGGCAAGGCAGAGGACGGAGCGCTTCTCCCCGGCCGCGGCTTCGGGGAAAGAGATATCTCCTCCTCCTCCTCCTCCTCCTCTTGGGATTTTTCTTCCTTCTCCCCTCCCCTGCTCTCCCCTCCCCGCCTCCCTCGCTCTCTTTCTTTTCCTCCTTTTCACCTCCTCGAACAAAAGTAGCCCTTCTCTCAGCGCCGGCGAAGCGGGGGCCGCTTTGTCTGCCCGCTCCGTCGGGTTGCCCCGGGGCGGGGAGGGGGGGGACCCCGGGACCGGACCGAGCCGCCGCGGCCGGACCATGGCGGGAGGGGAAAAAGCGGCGGGAGCCCAGCTGCTACTGGTTTTACTGGGGCTGCTGGGGCTGGCGCTGAGTGGGGAGGGGACCTGCCCCGAACGGGAGCTGGAGCGGCGGGAGGAAGAGGCCAACGTGGTGCTCACGGGCACGGTGGAGGAGATCATGAACGTGGACCCGGTGCACCACACCTACTCCTGCAAGGTAAAGGGGTGGGGGGAGCTTGGGGGGGGGAAACTTTCGGCCCCGAACAGGCGCCTTCTCGGGGCGGGCGCATGTGGTTTTTATTGTACGCGCTGGAGCTTTGGTGTGTAATTATGTATTTTTAGCCTGCCCGGAGTCTCTTCCCCGCTCGAGCTCCCACAGCTGTGTCGAGGGGAATCTCTCAAGGTTGCTTTTTATGGGCATTTCCCTCCTTGCCGGGATGCGGAGCCCAACTTTCTGCTCGGGCAGGGTTTAGGCAGCCGGGGAAGGTGTTTGGAGCCACTTGCAGGCTTTACCCGTAGCCCCCTGTTTACTTCAGCAGCATCTCGAGTTCCTCTAGCTCAAGCTATTGTTTGACTACGAATCTGGCCTCTGGCTATGTTTTTTTTTTTTCTTTTTTTTTTTTCCTCTTTCCCTCACCCCCCTGAGCTGAGAGACGGTGAAGTACTGAGCAACCTGAAATACCATCCGGCGGGTTGTCAGAAAACGTGCTGTAGGGCTTAACCCTTCCCAGGGCAGGAATCTCGCTTGCGAGGACGTGCTACTACATTGCCTTTTCCTCTTCTTCCCCATCCCTTTTTTCTGCCCATCCTTCAAAAAGCGCTGCGGTTGTTGCTGAGCAGGGCCCGGGGTGATGTGCGGCAGTGGGAGGGATGTGCCGGTGCTGGGGAAGGTTAACTTTATATACCATGGTGTTGCCCTATCTTCTGGAGCATCCCTCAGCCCGGTAAACCAGTTAGTTGAACAGCTTCTGTCTGCCCAGCTGGTGCCCAACTTGCTCCCCTCACCATGCAATCTGTACCCCGCTCTTGTAAATTAGATCACGGACCCTCCGGGCTGGCGGAGAGACCGTATGTTTGCAAAGTGTCTGGCACATCCCGGGTGCTATGTAGAAAACTAATAAGCTGCTGCGAGCAGCCCCCGGTGTCCTGCAGCAGCTTGGGGCACATATGGCTGGATGGATGCGGGGCCACCTGATGCCAGGGCGAGGGCTGCCATGCGAGGAGGTGGTCCAGCTAGTGATGAGGCAGAGAGGCTCCTCTAAGAAACAGGCTTTTTTTTTTCCTCCTGCTGTGGGCACGCAGCAAGGTGTCTGGCTAGCGTAAAAATCCAGGCTTCATCTTGCTGCATCCGAGCAAGACACTGGGCCAGGAAAACTGTTGTGCTTGTGATGGCAAATGTGCTTGCTCAGCAGCTCTGCTGCTGAAAGGGTGCAGTCAAGTCCAAGTAGGAGCTGCTCCCCAGCAGCTAGGGAGCAATGTGTGGGGAGGAACCCGGTCTGCTGGTGGGGGGTTTATTGGAAACACGGTTTGCATCGCTCAGCTTGGGAGGAGAATCTCTGACCCGCCTTTTCCTGAGACATCCCAAGCAATGCTGTGCTACATAGTCTGGAATTCACTGTGAGATTTTGCTTCTGCTGATGACTGGTGTCATAACAGCACACAAAGGCCAGAATCTGCTCCAGGATACCAGATCCTGGAGTCCTGAAAGAGAAAGTGAAAAGAGAAAAACCTTTTCTCCTACCCTGGGTGGAAGTGCCCATCCCAGCTCGTTGTGGCAGTGTTGCTGCTCCCAGTTACGCTGTGACACTTGGGAATTTTTTAGAACAGTGGTTCCTCAGTTCCTTTACCTACACATCAGTCTCTTCTGTGTAATTTTTAATGGCGTGTTCGTAGCGTGTTTGCTTTGAAATGGGTCTTGGGCTGTCTTAAGGACCTGAAAGCAGGTCGATCTCTCCAAACTGTGACTTAGCAGGGCATAACACTCACGACTTGTAAATGTGTAGCTTTGTGGCAGCTGTTGGCCTGTTTCTCTCTAAGATCTTTCAGAGTATTGCTATGAGTTCTACTGATGCTGGCTTGTGGGATTAGGCATGCTTTTTTTTTTATTTTATTTTATTTTTTTTTAAATCAAGCACCTAGATTCTGAAAGGGCAGTTTAGGCTTTAAACCTGCCCGCTGGCTCTTGCTGCCCTGATGCGCTGTGGAGCTGGAATAAGCCCCAGTGCAGAGAGGATCTTGCTGGTTAGCTGGTGAAAAAACACGTGTCTACTTCTTAACTGTCATACTCCTTTCCTTAGGCCCTGGGGTTACCTCCAAATACCACAGCTATCTCTTGTCAGGTTCTTCTTTATCTGAAGAGGAAAGGCAAGGGCCAAGTGTGTGGTAGGAGTTCCCTAGAGCCCACACCCAGAATAGTGAGTGTTATTGGTGCTGGGTGGTCTGCGAGGGAGCAGACACGTGAATATCTGCGAGTGCTGCACCGGTGTATTGTTCTTCCTAGTTAAACTCAACCCTCCAAGCTGCAGCCTTTGATAGATGAAGATAAGCACATTACAGCTCAGAAGAAATGTGAAGTTAATGTTAGATAAACACCCATAAATAGCTACCAGCCATTCATTTGCTGCTCGAGGAGATGAATAATAAAGAAGAACAGGCTGACTGACGTGAAACTGCCCCATGTGCCGCTTCACCCAGGGGTTTGACACGGGAACCTGGGTGCTGTGCCTGCTCCTGACGGCGGATTGCTTGCTCTGCTCCCCAGGCTTGGGTGCTGCTCTTCATCCTATTTACAGCCTCCGTGTTGGCATTCCTGCTTCCAGGGCCTCTGATGCACCTTATTCTGCTCTGACTTGATATTTATGAAGGGGGCCCTATTTATAGGGCAAATATAGGTTCTTATATGTGCTGTAGGAAGTGTCGCGAAGGATGCGGATCCTGTTCTGAACAATAGAGCCCGTGTTGGGGGTAACGGTGGCTGCTCTCCACCCAGGGTCGGATGTGGAAGTTGCTGGGGGAGGTGGGTTCGGTGGTCTGCTGGCTCCTGGGGAAAGGGCAGCTGGTTTCTGATGAGGAAAGACAGAGGGTGACAAGCAAGGGGAGAGGGATGACATGTGGTCAGGAGGGGAGGGTTTGACAGAGCTGCGTGTGAAGGCTTGAGCAGAGCCAGCAATTAACCAGTGCCCTTCGTCTTTTAGGAACTGCTGAAATCTGGTGGTGACCCTTTTTACCTCTGTCCAGACAGACAGCTCTCTTCATGAGACTATGCTCTAACTTCTCTTTTTTTTTTTTTTCCCCTGTTTGGTTTTTTTTTTTTTTTTTTCTACAAGACTAAGGCTGGCATTTCTCAAAGCATCTTTATGGCAGGAATTTGCTAAGGCTGCATGTGTCTGTACAGGTGGTCTCATTCCCTACTACAGTATGGACCCCATGGCACACTGGAAGAAGGCATTTCTGGTTTTGTATTGCACTTAAAATATACCCTTGCCAAGGATCTGTTTAAAGTTTTTGCTGTTTTTACTGTGCCTCTGTGGAGCTACCAGAAGTTTTGTAAAACAATCCTAATCCAGTGTTTTATGTGTTTGCTGGCAAAAGAGCGAGGCTGCCGTAGGGAAGGGATCTCTTGGAACTAGGTTCCAGCCCCATTTTTTCTCTCTCCCTCTTCTTCCCCAGTCCTTGGTGTAGCCGGTGAGTCACCAGTGACAAAGTCTTAATTGCGTGTGATGGTGAATGGGATGCCCTACAGGTAATTGCTTGGTCTTTGGTGCCTTCATGTCCATTCATTATAGAGGATAAGGGTGGGGAGAAAGCTGGTGGACTCTGATGTTGCTTGTGAATGCTGTGGCCTGGCTCTGAGATGTGTAACTGGAACAGCCACGCTAATTAACTCAGATTACCATCTGCTTCAGAAGAGGGGCTAGGCTTTAGCCTTTCTTCCCCCTTAGTCCTAGCTGTGAAAATGCCCGACTGTTACCCTTCAGCGCAAGCCCCAGGCTGTGCTTTCTGCCTGCCTAGTGTATTTATTATTTCTTTCCTTTTGTCTTCTTTGTATTCCTGTTGTGTTTTTTTTTTTTCTTCCCCCCTGGTTTCTGGTGCACCTCTCCTTGCAGCCAGCTCCTGCCCCGCGGGCAGCAGAAGAGGAGGTGGAGCTGCGGGAAGGTGTCTTAACTTGACTTGCGGGGAGAAGAAGCACAACCACGGGGAGCTGTGCTGCTGCGAAACGCTGGCGAAACAGCTGGTCCCGGGTGGGGAAGCAGGAGGCTCGCTCGTGCTAAAGCTGTGCAAGCTGTGCTCCTTCACACCCTGCCTCACCTGAGGTGCCGCGCTCGCAGGTGGCCCCAGACTGGCGCTTCGGAGAGGAGGGGCTGCCTCGTGTGGCACCGTGGTGGAGCAGATGTCTGTGTCGATAGCGGGATTCCTGTGAGATCAGAGGTGGGGAAGGCTGCCCGTCACAGCTACCCTTCCCTACCATCTGAAGCTCCCTCTGCTTGCTGCTTGGCTGCCATCTCCCTCAAGAAGAGAGCTCGTGTTGACAGGGCTGCGTACAGCTGAGCCGTCAGCCTTTCAAGAAGGCTTCTGCTGGGACTGAAACAGCCTGTGCAGGTGGCTTTGAAGGCGTTTCGCTTTGTCAGCCCCTCTTCTTACCCCTGCCCAGCAGCTTGGACTTGGGGAGGGATGGCAGCCTGCGTATGAGTTGTGGCTTGTCCTTTGGTTGCTGTGGCGTTGCTTAGTGCTGGAAGATAAATGAGTGTGAGAGCATGTGGGTACATCTCTAGCTAACGTCTCCGTGTCTGGGGGCAGCTGAGGGCGTGTGCAACTCCCAAAGAGGAGCTGTCACAGCAGTGGTTGTACCTGGGATGGTTTTTGATCTCGGATATGCCACAGAACAGGGCTCACCTCAGCGATAGGCAGTGGCTGATGTTTGGATCACGGGACCTGCTGGGCTGGGTGGAAGCTGAGACTCTTCAAGTCCAGAGTCCTTCTCCAAGGTGGGCAAATAAGGTGCGAGAAGTAGGAGGATCTGAGGATAAAATACACTCCTAAACCTTTTTCTTGACCTTCGGTTGCACCTGTAGAGTACAATCAATGCTAAATTCATTCTCTTTTTCTGCTTGACCAGGTGAATGTTGTGCTGAGCAGGAGGGTCTCATCCAGCCCGCTTGCTGCTCTGCTGGTGGGAATGGTCCTGTTCCCTTGCCACAGCACCAGTAGCTGCCTGCTCCTGGTTGTGGAGGGGACAATGTATGGGAGTTTGGCTCAAGAGCATTGTGGATCCTGAAGACTCTTGATCAGCATCAGATCTTTGTGTCTTCTGTAGCCATTGAGTAATGGGCTGGAGGTATTTGGCAAAGAGTAAGAGTCTCTCTGTCCAGACAGTCTCAAAAAAGCCCACGGGGAGACACAATGCACTTGAAGGGCCGTGCAGGGCAGAGGCCAGCGAGCTGCAGCTGCAGATAACCATGAAAATGGTTCATTCTAGAGTGGCATAATCAAGTGCTCTGTGCTTTCATCGACTCTAACAAGTCCCTCCACCCACTGCAACCCTTGTGTCAAGCACAGGAGCCATAGTGTGAACAGCTGTGTGCTTCTCTGCCACCCCCCTGTCCCCCAAGGTCAGGAGAGCCCTGTCTGTGCACCAGAGCATCTTTTCCCTGCCCCTTGTGTTCCCTGCAGAATTGCACCCTTGAAGCGCATACGTGCGTGCCTGTTTCAGAGAGGGGATCGAGAGCCCCCTTATCTCCGAGCCACCACCTCCCTGGCTGCTCTGGTGCTTGGCACCGTGTGCTGAAGTGCTCTCAGGGCGCTGAGGAGAGCTGGAGAATGCAGGTGACTGAGCACTCGGGCTGCGGTAGGAGGGGAGATGCTGGCAGAGAGCGTGATAAAGCACGCTCTGAGCACGCCAGGCCAGGGATGCCTGCGGTCACGGTAATACCCATGCAGTGCAGCAGCCACCCTCGCTAGAGAAACTCCCTTGCTCCAGGCCGAAACCTCAGGCAGCTCCCTGATGAGCTGTTCCCATTACATGCAACTCGGGGACTGGGCTCTGGGTCGTGTTTCCCCTGCAACAGCGTCGCAGCAGGAGAGTTTCTGACCCACTGGGAGCGGATGGGGACATGTCTCTGGTGTCCTGTGTATGCTAAAGATACATTTCAGGGCTGCTGCTTCCCTCCTGTTTATTTTTTTATTTTTCTTTTGTGGAGAGCGTGGCACTGGAGGGAGGCTGGCTTGCAGTTCTGTGCAGATCTCTCCTTTTTTGGGCAGGGGGATGAGCCAGCAGCGAGGTCCAGGGAGACTGCTCTAGAACCGCTGGCAGCGGGACTGACTCTTGTGGGCAGGACTTAATTTTCTTCCAGAGGTTCGGATGAATATAGGGGAATTGACTTCTGCTGCCAACTCCTCCATGTATTTTAGCAAATCCAGTCTGCTGGATTTATAGCAACGTTCAGTTGCCTTTGACGTTTCTCAGTGGAGTGTCACCTGCTCTGCTTTTTGTTTTCCCAAGGTACCGGTGTCTTGTCAGAGCCAGAAGACTCCTTGTTTCATTCACCCAACTCACCTACCTCCTCCTGCCCCTGTTTTAAGGCTCCTGTGCCACTGCTAGAGCCTCCCCTGGGGATGGACAGTGCTCTCTTCGCTTTGCACCCTGACTGGGGGCTTCCAGCCATTTAATGTCCCCTTATAAGCTTTTTTTCTTTTTACTTTTTTCTTTTTTTTTTTTCCAAATTCAGAAGAGTTTTGTTCTCCTCTGATACTTTCACTGCTGAGCTTTTTGTTGCAAGTCAGGATATCTCTGAGAGAACTGCACCAGCTGGAGTCTGTCACCTTGAATGATGCTGCCTGGGATTGGAAAGGGGATTCCTTTGGCAAGGCTGAGACTCATGTGCTGCCCTTCCCGGGGCTTGAATCGTGTCCCTGATGCTGTGCCTGTGTTTGCAGAGGTCAGGCTTCCAGCTCATGTGGAAAGGGCCAGTGGTGACCCCTTCCACGTGGTGAAAAGGTGAGGTGGATCTCACGTCTGTCCAGGCATCCAATGGATTGCTATGAATTTGAATTCTTTATTAGTCATAAGCAAGACCAGGTCAGTTTTGCTTATTATTTTTTTCATTGTTTTGTAAAAAATAATTTTCCTGGTTGAGGCTCTGCCAGCTTCCCCTGGCTAAGTGTGATGTCCCTGGTTGGAGAGCAGCGTTCCCTGCTCGTGTGGCAACTGAAATGCCCCTTGTGGCCATAAAGGTTGGAACAGTGTTGGGGGAAAATGTTTATTAGCTCATCCTTTGTCTTACTGGTTGCATACAGCAGAAGACGAGAAGGCAAATCCAAGCCTTGGCACCAAAAGCAACGTGTCCTGGTGCAAAGGGGAGAGATGTGCGCTGGGGACGGGGGTCTCTGACCCTTGCTGGAGAGCTGGCATGGCTGAGGGACCCCTTGTGACACAAGGTCTGTCCTGGATGTGGAGGGGACGGTGGTGCCAAATGCCTGGGCTGGAGAGTGGGTTGCAGCTTTGGCAGGAGGAGAAGCGTATGCTTTGGTCTTTGCCCACGTTTTGTGCTTTTTCAGAGGGATGGCTAATGAAATCGGCTCTGCTGGAAGGCTTTGCCAGCCGGAACCACCCCTGTGCATCTTGTGACAACGTGATAAAACATTAACGGGGCCAGCAAGTGCCAGTTGTCTGTGGCTGCAAAATGGTCTCACATGCTCTTTCTCCTCATTCAAGGTGAGAGTCTGGCGTTACCTCAAAGGCAAAGACATCGTCACTCACGAGATCCTCTTGGACGGTGGCAACAAGGTGGTTATCGGTGGCTTCGGCGACCCCTTAATCTGCGACAACCAAGTCTCGACTGGGGACACGCGGATTTTCTTCGTCAACCCTGCCCCGCAGTACCTGTGGCCGGCGCACCGCAACGAGCTGATGCTGAACTCCAGCCTCATGCGGATAACGCTGCGGAACCTGGAAGAGGTGGAGCACTGCGTGGAAGGTGAGGCCGGGGCTTTCCCCGAGGTGCTCCGAGTGTGCCGAGGCGGCAAGCCAAGCCCTGGCTCCGTTGGCCACCTTGTCCTCTTGTAAATGATTGATGGGCGAAGGATCTCGCTGGTGGCGGGGCGGGTCAGTCGCGCTGCTCTGTGGACTCGCTGGTCACGGGGTCAGTGCCCAGGGCTGACCTTGTTGTCACAGGCAGTGCTTGCGACTGAGGCACAGCCAAGCAAAGACAGTTGGTGTTGTTTTTGCTCCAGATTTGACGCTGGTTCTCAGTCCCCCCGTGCAATAAGTCTGATGTGGTTGGGAGCATCCCTGCTGCAAGTCCTGTCGTGACACAAGTGTGTGGCAGGTGCTTATTAGGGAATTTAGAATCCTCACACCTGAGTTACATTTTCCTGTAGGTTTAAAGCTAACAAGCTAATCCTGTGGCGAAGGCCTGTCCTTCATGGTAGTCACTCCTAGCTTCCTCTGTCTCAGAGCTTCCTCGCTTGCTAAGTCAGCCTTGCAGACTCCCGAAGGGATCCGTGAAGCCAGCTTAGTTCTGCTTGGGGGTAAAGCTCGTTTCTCCAAGGTATGACCAAGTCGGAACCCAGGTGAGAAGCTAAGTGATTTTGGAGGGGTGTAAGGTGTACTTCTACGTTGTGGTGAAGCCCTGTAGCCCTTGCATGTTCATCTCTCTGGAGCCTTTGTGTCTGCTCCCAGCAGGGCTCAGAGGAGGAGGGTTGTCAAGTTGCGTGGTGCTTGTGGAGTAGGGGTGCACCGCGTTGACTTGTGGCTGCCTGAGACAACGTGAGGGATGCTGATGTGCCAAAGAGCGCTGCTGTGGGTGTGACAACATAGCTGTGAGGAAGAACTGAGAGGGCAACAACCCTGAGGTGCTTTTTAATAGGGTTTTGGACCTCCGGACGTGGAGACATGCCTCCATGGAGAATCGATCTTTCTTCTACTCGTTGCTCAATCCACTTGAAAATGTGCTTCTGTAATTAACCCATTTGCTGGCTTCTTTCTTCTCCCTTTGTGCTCGTCCTGTGTTTCAGCAAGAGCTCCAAGCTCACGGGGGAATGTGGTGCCCCAAAAGCCCTTTGCTGGGGTCTGAGCATGTCCCGAGAGCAGATGAGTAAACACGGGAAGGAATGCAGGAATTCTGCACGGACAACAAATAAACATGCAGATTGGCTCCCTCCTCCCCTTGGATGTGCAGAGGAGAGGCCATAACCCCTTTTTCCAGCTGTGAATGCTGACAGAGGTAAATGACTGAACTCTTGGTCTGGAAGAGAGCTAGTTCAGCAAAGTGGCTCACAAGAGGCACCCGTCTCAAGTGGTTTTTGGAAGAGGGAGGGACACTGGAGGTTTTCTGCCTATGTGTGTATATATATATATGTATTCCATATTGCATTTTAAAGGTGTCAGTCCTGCTCCTTCCTTGCACCTAGTGGAAGGGGAGGAGAAAGAAGAGTGTGTGTGTGATTGGTTTTGTTAAACCTGAGCAAGCGCTTGGAAGGATTCTGTCTTTGCTAGCTTGCCATGTTTTTTGGCTTGTTCGTTTTGCACACGCTTGATATGAACTGGGATGGCTGGGCTAGGTGGTTCCCGTTTGTGATGAAAGATGTTGTCCCTTAAGGCCCATGGGAGATGATGAGAGATCTAGTTTTCCTCCTTCGATGCTGTACCTTAGGAAGGATTTGCTTGGTGTTGCTCCCGTGCTGTTGTGCAAGGGAGCTGAAGGTGCCAAAGCTGGGCATGTCTAAACTCTCTCCTTACCGTGTGCTTGAATGGCAGGTCCATACAGTTATAGGTGGGTTTATCATTCCTCCCTGCTGTGTTAACCTTTCCTGATGCCGGGTAGACGGCTCGCCGTGTGTGGTGGACCTGATTTCTCCAAACTGGTGGAGACTGCCCAGACCGTGTTGCTGGAAATGGCAAAGGCCAGGCAACCTTTGGTTACTAATAGCTCGGTCAAGTGTTGCTCGGTGGAGGTGCAGTGATTTTTATTCATCATGGAGCTGACTTAGCAGCTGCTTCCCTTGCCTTGTCGTATCCAGTGGACTTGCTTTTCCTTCTTCCAACATCTTGGAAGCTTGGTCATTGCGTGAGTATCCCACGTGCTGGGTGCTAGCAGGTTTGCTGGAGAGAGCATGGAACAAACTGACTCCCAGAACCTTGGTTTCCCTTGAGCTCTACTCAAAACTCTCTTGAGATCTGTGCAAGTCCCTTTGGGCTTGCCCAGTACAGCTGCCTTGCTGGCTTCTGGGAGGCCATGCAAAACCAGCCATGAGAACCTGCTCCTGCCACCCTGGGAACCATTTCCGAGCTCAGAGTCTGAGAATTTAGCTCCGGGACTTATTTCCCATCAGCTCCCCACAGGAAGGTTCAAAGCAAAGCTGCCCAGAACACTGCTCTTTGAGTTTAAAAACAAACTTTTGAGTGCTTTTGCAGAAAGAATTGGAAGAATGGTGGCAGCTGAGTGGAAAAACATTAATGTTTTGAGTATCTTCATCTCCTGTTGCTCCAGCTTGGAAAAATCCTAGACATCAAAATCTTTCCTAAAAGGGAAGTTCAAACCAGGGCATCCCTGTGAAACAGCTCAGGTTAGAGTAAAACCAGCGTGTTTTGATTACACTTAATTGTAGTAAAAATGCCTGGACTGGCTGTAATCAAAGTGCAGGGCTCTGCAGACTGGCTCAGCACTGAAGGTGCCTGCAGGGCAGGTTTTTTTAGCGCTGATCAGCAGAAGAGCAGCTCAGGGGCTTGCTCAGGAGCCTGGGACGTGGGCTTGGACCTTGGGAAGTTTGCTCTGGTGCCTCTGTGGGGAGACATGGAAGGGACACAGGGCTGTCTAGCACCCAGATTGGATCTCTTCTTGTTCAAGACATCTGGATGAGGCTTTCTGGGGAGAGAATCAGCCTGATAAGCCGCAGCCTCGCTGTTGGCTGGCCCTGGAGTCTTTTTGTGCAGATGTTGGAGCCTCCTGAGGCTCGGCGCGAGGTGCGGCGCTTTCCTCTCCTGGCTCTCCCCTGGTGGTGCCATCGAGCAAGCTGCTCTTCTGGAGTTAACAGCTGACTGAGCCCCGAGAGATCTTTTCCCCCTCTGCGTGCGTCTCGTATTTCTCTTTGATCGCAACTGAGCTTGAAGAAAATCAGGATTTTTTTTTTTATTTGGTGTGGGAGGGGCAGCACGATGACTCCACGCTGAGCTGTCTGGGTGGAAGGAAGTTCAGATTAAACCTTTGTTAGGGCCTTGGTTAATGAGAACCCAGAGCTCCTTTCAAACAGCGCCTTGCTTGTGGCATGATTTGCATGAACGCCGGTGCAATTGCCCCAGCCGAGGCTGCTTTGCTACCTTTGGAGATGCGTTTGGACTTTGAACCTCCTGGGAAAAGCTGTGTACAGTGGCTTTGCGAGGCATAGTGAAACCTTGGGAGCGTTGGGTGCAGTTAAGTGCAGGCTGTGGGAACAGAAGGGGCTGTCGGTGGCTTGAGAGCACATCGAGGGTCAGTCCTCAGCCTTGAAATAATGGAATAATTGGAGTATTGCCCCTGAGACGGGCTGAGAAGCTGCTCCAGTGACATGGGAAGTGTGAGCCAAGTTGGGGGGGTTGTTAAGCCTTTTGGTAAGGATGGATGTGCCTGTCTCAAGGTGCTGCTGTGAGGAGAATGCACTGGCCTGTGAAACTCTTTTCCATATAAATACCCATAACGAAGCGAACTGCTCTGGCTTAGGCTCAACATAGAGTGTGCTGCAGATGCGCCATATGTGTAGAAATGTCGTTTAGCTCTTACTGAAATTCTGCTTCTAGCCAGTCCAGAACTCTCTTCTGACCCTTTTATCTCTGTGGCAACACTGTTAATTACTCCTGCAGAATTGCATCGAGTCCCGCAGCCTCAGTTCTCCCACGTTTTCTCCCATGTCCTCTTGGGAGCGGGTCTGCTTTGGAAGCATCTCCCTTTAAGTTACACTGTCCATTCCGGTTTATCTTTTGTCCGTTCACTTTTATTCTGTCCTTTCTTTTTAGGTCTCTGCCTCCATAGGACTGAGACGTTTTGTTCTTGTAAACCAGCCCATGCAAAATTTCCTTTTCAGGCTCCTTACAGAGACTGTGGGGCAGGCACAGTAGGCTCCTCTCGGCAAGGAAATTGCTGGCATGGGTTTGCGGTAGGTGATCTGGGCTGTGGTCACTTCCCATGCTCTGGTCTCTCTGCAGCCCTTCTCCACCCCTGCAACTATTCCTTTTTAATCCACCCCTGGCATCTCGTTGTGCTTCAGAACAGGCGAGGGAGGGGGCTGGAAGAGGGTTAGTGTGTGGGTTTCCTCTTAAAGAAGTGTGGTGTGTTGTTGTTTTTTTTTCTTTCCTTCCCTCTTCTTGGCTCTGTTTCAAATTGGAGATAATGAGAACCCCTTCCTTCTCCCCATCTGTGGGCTGGGGTACCTCGGCTGGAGCAGATTTCATCACAGACTGGCACTGGGAAGAGCAGGGATATGTTGGTGCTACAGGGACGATACTGGGGTTGATGGGGCAGCCTGCCCTGTCCGCAACCCTGGCCCCATTTTTGCATTTTCAGGCCACTTTCATGGGGGGCCCCGTGCACGGGCCAAGCACGAGGGTCCGCTTCCTCCCTGCCTCGCGTGGTAGCAATGCAAAACATCCCCTGGGTTTACGGCAGTAGCTAAGAGCGAGTCGATTTGTTTAGCAAATTCCTATGGAATTTTAATCTGGTGTGGGAGGCTACTGGCCTGGGAAGGCTCCTTTGGCCCCCACTTCCCACTCTGGCACGTCCCCGCTGCATTTCTCCACGGGATCGGCTCGGGCTGCTCGCTCGGCGGCGCAGACGGCGGATCTCAGCCCTTCTGACAAGTGCTGGGCCCTCGCCATGTGCTCTTGGGTCTGTTTCTGCTTTGTTTGCTCCCCTCGTAACTTGGAGGGGGGGGACCGCGGCTTGCAGTCCGTTCTGCTACGGAGGGGAGGGAGCTGCTGCCGCCGATCTGTGCCTCCTTCTGCTGTGTGGGGGTTTTTTTTCTTCTCCTGAGCTGCTGGGTACCACTTGGTGCCGGTGCATCCTCTCCTGGCTGATGGGAACATGCAGAGAAGCGGTGCTCTCCCTATTTCATCCTTTTTGTATCGACATGGGGTAGAAAAGAAGGGTGGGTAAGGGAAGGGATGTGGGAGTGGGAAAGGCAACAGTGTGAAGCGCTTCCACGTCTCACTTTCAGTCCCTACAACCTCCTTTTGGTTCTTTCCTCTGCAGGACACTTGCACAGCACCAGCCTTGCTCAGGGGGCTTGGTGGGAGCTCTGCTGTGGTGCACCCAGGTGCAGGGAGCTCCTTCTTGGGCATGTGAAGCCTTTGGTGGTGGTTTGGGGGGCTGCAGGGGAGGAAATCCCGATGTGGGGTGGCTGCTCCCTGGGGGTGGCAGAAGGGGGTGCAAAGGGGTGAAGCTTCCAGCTGGCAGGTGTCATCGTTCCTGTTCACCAGGCTGGCTCTGAGTCTTTCCCTCTGAGCATCTCCTGAACGGAATGCCTGCAGATTTGGGACTCTGGCACCTCCTTTATCCTCTTTGCATCCCTCGGTTTTGCAGAACTGTTTTTCAGACTCTTTGATAACCTGTCCCAAGGCAGGACTCGGGTGCAGATTTTCTGTCTCGTTGCCTCTCCCTGACACCCCCCACCTCCATCCTGCAGCCACCATGTAAAACGTGCTGTCACCGCTTCTGTCCACACCTTCCCTCTCCGTCGTTTCCGTGTCTGCTCTGTGTCTCTTTGCACAGCATCAGACATGGGAGGGAGCAGTCAGCCCTGTCACACTGTTATGTGCTGGAAGTGTAAATTAAACATACAGGCGTGGCTGCTTGCAGAATGCACCCAGACAGTCACGCGTGTGAGTTGGGCTTGTTTTAATGCTGCAACTACTTTGCAGCCACCTAGAGCTGAGGGGCTCTGCCTCTCTGGTAGGGGCAGAACTCCAACTCCGTTTCTCTCTGCTGCAGGTTGCCAGCTCCTGCTGCTTGAGGTGGGCAAAGCTCTCCTTTTGGTACACCCAGGGCTTATTTTGGACTCTCTCCTGCTGAGATCTGGGATGGCAAACAGAGCAGCCTGGGTGCCCTCAGAAGCTGTCCCAGCAGAAGGGTTGCAAGGGAAAGGGCTCAGTTTCCAAATGAAGCCTAGGCTTTGCTGGTGGGGAGGACAGAGCTGACTTTGCCCCAGCCTTCGGGCTGTCCGGAGCTGCGGTGGGACGATGGGCAGCACCAGGCGGGTCGGTCTTTGCCCCTGAGCCCAGCGGGCAACCTGCTGTCAGAGCTGCCTGCCAGCACCCGCCCAGGCTTGCTCAGTGCTAATCCTTACCCAGGAGTAGGACTTCGGTCTGTTTATCTTATTAAACACTCTGCAAAAATCCTGCATTCCTTCAGGATGACTTCCAGGAGAGCTCTTTCATGTGCCGTGTGGCCAGGGTGGGGACAGTTGGCCCGTGCCCCAGGACTGGATGGATACCCTCCTCTCCCTCATGAGCTCTGCAAGCTGCCCCCTCCTTACGAAAGCCATTCTAGCAGCGCCTTTTTATTTTTTTTTCCTCAAAAAACTGCTTCTCTTCCTGCATTTTCAGCTTCCTGGAATAATTTTCTTTGATTAGGAAAGGAAATGGGACTCTAGTGCTTTCAATAATTCATACTCAATTTGGCTAATTCCAGTCTGGCTGCAGCACAGGCTACAAAGTGAATAAGAATGTGTGAGGTTTCAAACCGCTCTTTCTGATTTGCTTCTAATTTTTGCTCCCCTGTGTCCAGCAGGCACATCAATCGCTGCTACCCTTCCTAAACCAAGCTGAGCAGCGTGGCTGGGTGTGCTGTGTCCCCACTCCTGCCTCAAGTCCCCGTGAATTGCTGGTCTTCCCAAGCTTGCACTCTTCCACCCTGTGTCTATCCTGCTTTCCCTTGTTCCTTGGTTGCTTTATGATCTAGTTTGTAGGCTGGAGATGCTGGGATTCCCTCGTAACCCACTCTGTAGCTTGCTTATTCCATTATCTCATCTTGGGCTGCCTTTTTGGGAGAAGGAAACCAGGTTAAAATGTCTGTGCTGCCCTCCTCCTGACTCAGGAGACAAACCTTGACATCTCCCATGACCGACTGCCTCTTCTTATCCCACTTTTTTCCTCCTGCGTAGCAGTGGATGTTGGAGGAGAACTGCACGCTCCCAGAGGATGTTGTGTCATCTTGATGGGCTGTAAGTGCATCTTCTGTCTAATATTAGACCACTGTGCTCTCTCTGTCTTGCAGGGATGCTAATTAGCTAAAGTGAGCTGGAGGACTGGCTGTGCCTCAGCCTCTTTGATTTGCGGGCGATACTCAATTAAAGCAAGGGGAACAGAAGAAAGCTGAGGGAGCTTTTGCTGATCTCTGCACTTCGGAGTGCACTGCCTCTCTCTGGGTATTTAGCTCCCAGTTCTGTATTTCAGGGGACAGAGCAGCACGGAGACCAACTGGTAACTCTCTTCAGACATGCGGGAGTGCTTTGGGTTGGAATTTGTCTCATCCGAACCGCTCCTCCTGGAGAGAGAACGGATTGCTGAGGCTCAGGATTTGTTGGAGAACAGTGTGAAGCAGTTACCTTTCCTTTAAGGGCTTTAAAGCAATTTGCCCATGCTAACAAGCCATTGAACTCCCCTAGGCACTGTCTGCGTTTCTGCAGACTGAGGCGGGTATGGTGAGTAAGCAGCCGTGTGGTCCCAGTTTGCAAAGCTCAGGGTAACTGGTTATCCACCTGCATCTTCACTCTGAACTGAACTTCTCCAGCTAAGGAGAGTGTGGTTAGAGCTAGTCCTGTCTTCCTTCTACCGCAAAGGCCACCGAAGCAATTTATCCATTTGTCCGGACTGGAAGGACAGCTCGTGCTGCAGAACCCAAGGCCAGGAGGGATGCTCAGAGTCTGTAACTGCTTGCCCCTGTTCTGTGCGTGGTGTTGAACCAAAGCCACCCTCTGAGGCTAAATTCATGTGCTGAAAACCAGGCTTTAACCTTCTTCCCAGCCTGTGTCGGTGTTTGTTGCAGGTGGAGGGTTGTAGCCAAAGCCTTTAGCCTGGCTGGGTGCGTGTTAACTCCTGTGGGAACCCAGACTGCCAGGGGCTCAGATTTGGTAACCAAAGGGTTAAGTTGAGACCTTCCAGAACTTGCAGAACTTCTGAACCCCCAAACTACAGAAGAGAAGTCACTGGAGGACAGGAGGGGAGAAAAATTGACTAATACATGACTTGCCAACTCCAATTCAGCTGCCAAATTGTGATTGTATTGGCTCTGAAGTTGTTCTCCTTGGCCAAGAAGCACCGTATCTCGCCCTGTTTCTGGGGAAAAAGTGATGCTCTGGGGCCTTAGGTCAGTTCAGGCCTTCAAGTACTTCTGTCAAATCAAGGAATAACTGCATTACAAAGGAAGCATCAGCCTCAAGAGGGTGTAAAATTGATCTGAGTGGATCCTCTGACTGCATAAGGCAAGCTGGATCTCAGCTTCCCACCTGGGACAGGACAGCGCCGAAGAAACTTTCCTGGTTTGCGTGGTCTGGGAAGCAGGGATGGACACGGAAAATTGCATTGGCTGGTTGGAGCTGTAAGGTGTGTTTCCAGCTCTGTGTTCTCTGTTAATGTGGCGAGATTCCCGCTTGCTGCGGGAGGCAAAACTCATCCGAGCTTGGGATGGAAGGAGAGGTGCAAAAAAGAGATTTGAGCGTGTTCTAGGGGGTGTGCCTGGGTACTGGGGGCTCCCTTTATCAGTGCTGTGGGCTGGCTCCTCCGTTGCAGTGCTGAGACCACCCCTCCCAGCTCCTGCAGGGATTTCCTTGCCCCCCCTGAATATAGATTCTCTGCAAACCTGAGCCTGATAAAAACCTCCTGGGAGGGGGGGGGATGCAGAGTGCCTGTGCATGCAAAGTGTGAATTTCACACCCCTGAGAGCAGGGGCAGGGGTGGGTTTGGCCCCCTTCCCTAAAGTTTCTCAATCCTGGAGCTCTTTCCTTGTCTTTCCGTGCAGCCAGCCTGGGAGAAAGGTGCTTCCCTGGGCTCGGCTGCCCGCCAGCCGGCATCCCTCCACCTCGCACCTTCTCCCGGATGAAACCTTAATCCGCTCTCGCGCTAAGGGGCGGGTGGCCAGGAGCAGCATTCCAGGCATAGCTCAGCCAGGTAGGCTGGCAGGAGAAGCCCTGCTCCTCCGTGTTGGGATGGAGGCGTGGGAGGAGCAGCCTTGCCCCTAGGAAAGGGGTGCCCTGGGGAACGGGGGCGCTCCCAGCCGCGCCAATGGCACCAGCATCCTTCCCCGGTGTCGGTGGGGTGGGCTTTTGTTGCTGATTGTCTCCTCTCTGGGGTGTCCGTGATGCAAAGCAGCCTGCTTTCTCTTGGTGGGCTGTCCTGGTGGTAGAGGACATGCACTGATTTTTTTTTTTTTTTTTTTAGTTTTTTTATCATGGTGGCTGAGGACCGTTTTCCCTCTACAGGAAAAACAGAACCACTAATCACCAGATAACAAGCAAAACCTGACTAAAAGCTTTAAATGGTGATGAAACGTCGAGAAAATAGGGGTTTCATCCTTTTTTTTTTTTTTCTTTTTTTCCTCCTCAAAGCGTTTACTTCCCTGAGAAAAAATCCTGGCATGTAAGTGGAGAGAAACGTTTTATTCAGAGTCTGCACCCCTCCAACCACCCTGTTTCTCTGCTTCACAGTTTTTAAATGTTTTGAAAAAGTGATCTTGCTTTTCGGTAGGTGGGAGCTAAGAACTACCTGCAGAACTTCCGCTGAGTTTGGCTCTCAGAATGGATCGCTCACCTCTGCGGGAGGTGCAGCACTCTGCTCTGTCTCCATCTCTCCTGCAGGAATATCTTGGCCAGGGGATCTGTTTGGGTGGATATTTTTTCAGTCGCTTCTCATTCTGTTGGTGCTTGAAGACTCTAAGAAATTGAGGCTGAGAGGCCAGAATTGAGTTCTCTTCCTCTGTTTTTTACCCAAGCAAATCCTTTTGATGTGGCTTGGGATGGGTGAGAGCTTGGCCAGGGGTTGGCTGTGCCTTCATTTGGGACAGTTGTGCTCTGGGGCAGTGAGTCTTCAAAAAAAACCAAAAGAAAAGCACAGGTTCTTTGTCTCTTCTATTTGCCCATCTCCTGCTTACGACCAGTTTCTCTCTCAGCTTTCCTTGTTACACTGGGCTGTCTGTTTATGTAGCAATAAAATCCCTGAGCAAATTGTTTTAACTGATGCTGTTTATCTAAGAGATAAACTGGGATCAGTGGAAGCTCCTGGCAGTTGTGTGGGGAAACTCTGTCAGGAGGAGCCATTCGAGCTCCATCTAAGTGAGAGCTGCTGCTTCTTTCAGCACAGTTACCTGTGTCCCGGACTAAGCACAGAGAAGAAAACCTGCAGAAATCCCTTATTTCTTGCTGCCTTTGTCTCGTGGTTGGAACACCGGTGCAGCAGAAGGATGCAGGGTTTTGGGAGAGGTGTTTGCTGCCAGCCTGTGCTGGGGTGGACTCTGGGGTGCAGTGACCACGGGCTGTGTCTCAAGGGACCTGCAGCCCCATGCCCACCTGGCAGCTCCCTCTCTACCTTATCCCAACCCTCCTTCTCTGTAGTTTACTTTACCTACTCTTGAGTTTTAATGGGTCTTGAAAGCCTGGAGGGCTGCTGAGTAAAAGAAATAATCTTGGGTAGTTCTTACAGGGCATCTCTGCAGCAAGCAGAGCATCAGCTTAGTATTTGGAAATCTCAGAGGACGTGTATAACTAGAGTGGCTTGGATAAAAGGTGGATTTAGGTACGGGGAAGCTTCAGGCTCAGGACACGTGCAGATCTGGCTTCTGCACTTGTGTGTCCTGGCGCTCTGGCTGCTGGAGCTGGAGCCACTGTCGTCTAGCAGCCCTCTGCTTTGAGGGGCATCACTTCAGATAAGTAGCCAGGTCACTTGTAGCTTTGTTTAACATATGCTGAGGAGTGAGCTCTTCTGTGCAGGAAGCATTTCCCACCCTCAGCACGTCTCCCTACCCCCTCAGCCGCTGCATTCCTGGGCTCTGAGGTTGCCTGCAAACAATGGCACGGAGATGCATGTCCCTATAGGGTGACGTCACCCTGGGGAGAGGGAGAGACCCCTGCTCCATAGGTTACCCTTTGTCCCTGGGAGATTTCTGGGACCGTTTCCCTCATTTATGGTTAAGTGTCCACCTTGGGTGCTGCATTTCTGGACCCTAAAAGCTTGGGCAGCAGGAAGGAAATCTCTGGTCACTCAGTATGGCTTCATTGCCCGTGGGGTCCTCCACAGGTCACAGGTGACCATCTACACACTCGTCACCTCCATGGACTGCGTGGGATGATGTTAAGCCCAGGAAGAAGGGAAAGGTCAGGGGGAAGGTGTTATTTTTAAGATCTGCTTATATTTCTCATTACTCTTCATTGTATTTTCTCCCCCTGTCTAGCTGAGAAGGGGGAGTGATAGAGTGGCTTTGGTGGGCTCCTGACCTCCAGCTGGGGCCAAACCACCACAATCTATTGCCAATGGATGGTGCAAGAGTGAAAAAAGATCGTGATTGGGTGGGTCAACCAGTTATTGTGTTAAGTTTAAGCCATCTCTGGCTGAGGCAGTCCCTGAAGAGCTGACGTCCAGATCATGGGATGATGAGTAGGGTATAGGCAGGCTTGCTCAGCCCTTGCTTGGTTCTGTCACTCTCCCATTAAACATCAGCTACCAGCAGCCATCAGCAGGATACGAACCAGAGGGATCTCTGGTCCTGCCACCATGGCCTCTTGTTCTTTTCTCTCCTCCAGCATTGTCACCATAAGGCTTGGAAGAAGGTGAACGACAGTGTGGGAGCAGTGGCTGTCCCCGCTTGCCATCCCAGGCATGGGAGGGGGATGGAAAGTCAGACTCTCACTGTGAGAGCTGCCAGGGCTTCAGACCCCCGGTGCTGCAACCCCGGTCCCCTCAGTGTCCCCTCCCGGTGTGCCCCAGCCCATGAGGAGCTGCATGCCTGCCTCCATGCACATGCTTGGGCTCTCTCTGTAGGGCGGGCGCGTGGCTTCCTCGGCGCAAGGCTGGGCAGGTCCTTGTGCTGCAAAAACTTGCCTGAGAAGCTGCCTCTTCCTCCAGTCCCCTCCTGGCCTGCCTTTTCCCCTTCAGCTGTGCCTGTCCTCCCCTGTGTTACCAGTCCAGCAGGCTGCAGGTTTCAGGGTGGGCGATCGCTTGACCACCTCGAGTGTACATCTCTCTGCGCTGCAGGGAGGAAGGGGAATGCAGCAGCATCCCAGTGACTCCAGTTTGAGCGTGCCTCCCAGCTTGTGGCCGCAGAGCACAGACGAGGGTGGCAATGTTGGCAGAGCAGCCCTGCTCCCTTCTTGCCCTTGGAGGAACTGGGGCAAGGTGAGGAGATGGGGTTGAATCTCTTCTTTCTCCTCTGTGGTGCACAGAAGGGACAAATCTCTCTCAGTGGTGAATTGCAAGGGTAGGAGCGCTCTGTGGATTTACCTTGAGACCCCTTAAATGTGTAGGGAAGATACAGCTCCTCCTTCAGCCTTTTTCCCCTTTTCTTGCCCAAGACCTCTCTTTCCCTCATGCGTGTGTGTGCTGTTTGCGTAACCTGTTCTGGCATGTGCCCTGGTCAGGTGGATTATGTTCGGCAGAGCTCTGCCAGCCTGGAATGCCAGCTATGCATCCCCTGGATGCAGACACCCCTTTCAACGATGCTGTAGTTTTCCTGCAGCACTGGTGCCTCTCGGGAGAGAATCTGGGTGACGCCAGAGCTTGTCAAAGGATGTCGGAGGGGAATGCTGGGGCCGGGGGGAAGAGCAGCGCTGGTGCAAAGCTGGGGCTGGTGGTTAGGGCGTGAGGCTGCTGGAAGGCAGCTGGCATCCCTGCCTCGCCGAGGGCTTCTTGTGTGAACTTGCTCGGGTGCTGCGGGGCTGGGAGCTATTCCTCTCCCTCCACGGGAGGCGTGGGAGGCTGTGGGGTGGGGGAGTTGCAGAATGCCTGTGGATCTCCAGCAAAGGGAAGGCAAGGTTGCCCTGAACAATTGGTAAAACTTGGGGCAGTCCTTGCAAGGGGAAGAGTCAGGCTTTGCCTGCCGAGGCGGCTCCTTCTGGCTTAGCAGCTCGTTCCCGGAGAGCAGAAGCGTGATATCCTGTGTGCACACGCTTCCCACAGAGTTCCCCTTCCCTCCCTCGTCGGTTGTTGTTCGCGTAAAAAGTTTTTAATCTCTTTACGGAGAGAACCGCTGGTTATTTTCCACTGACACCCAGGCGGGACCGCGCCAGGCACAGCGCTGCACTGTTCCCTGGGGGAAGCTCAGGGTGAAATTCCTAATCCTGCAGAAAAAAAAAGCAGTTTTCCATTTGAGGCAATGCTGACCTAGTCTGCAAATCCGTGGTCTTTCCGCTCTGCCCAAGAGCAGCGGGTTCCTGGCTCCTGCGTGGTAGTAGGGGTATTGTGGGCAGAAGGGAGCCAATTCCTGTGATATTCTCATCGGCGGTGTAGTTATTCTTAGGGGGCTGGGCAAATCCTACAGTATTATCAGGGTTCTTGCAGTCCTGCTGCCAGGGTTTGTCAGTAACCCCTAGGGAGCAAGGCATATATTTAGCTCTCTTAACGAGCCCTCTTTTGCTCGGTGGAATAGCGTGGCCGGAGATAGTTTCCTTGGAGGATGCTGAGGGAGTACCCCGTGTCCCTGGAGGTGTGTCTCAGTTGAACAGTTTCCACAGAGCTCCTCCATCAAGCCTTGCCATGTGACAGCCCATCTTTCAGCCTTGTAAAAACTTCTTTTCCTACCGGTTTCATGTGTTTAAATAGATGTGGTGGCTCTTGTTGGAGCTTAGATAGAGGTGGCACTGCCAGATTGCAAATGAGGCTTTAGTCACTCTTCATTCCATTCTTTCCCTCCCTGCTTTGCAGCAGCCAAGCCCCATGTGCTGGGCTCATCTGTGTCACCGCTGAGCTCTGGGGCTCTTTTCAGGGGGAAGAGGGTGATGAGGGGAAGCGGGGAGGGGGCGGCCGTGGGCCTGCCTGGAGCTGGGAAGAAAAGCGTCTTTGTGAGGCTGCCCTGCCCCGTCAGCCCAGAAAATGCCTCGCTGGAGCGTAGTGTTGACGCTAGCACCTTCTTCTCTTCTCTCTGCTGCCGGGGAGGGTGTCACGGTCTGGACTGCTGGAAGATGGAGCCCAGCTTGTTAAGATGCTTGGTGTTACAGCTACAAAGATGGTTTAAGTCAAGGAAATGGTGAGAGAAATATGATGGAAACTTGCTTTTCAGGAGGGCCTGTCTGAATCAGTGGTAGCAACTTGCACACAGCATCTTAGTATCCAACCTGACAGAGAGAGCAGCCCGCTCCCTTTTCTCCTTCTGTGCTTGAGAGCAGTCGATCGCCTCTCCCCTCCGATGCCATTCCTCTCGACTGAGCAGCCTCCTTTGGTCTGTGCTAGGCTGTCACTGACTCTGGTTTCTGGGACTGAAATCCGTGTTGGCAATGGAGTGCTGCTGCTTTTCAGATTGTGCTTTGCAGCCTGCTTACTCCTGCCTGGTGCCTGTCGTGCTGACCATGGGAAGGACGAGCTGGATACTGCCCAGCTGCAGGTACCTGCAGAAGGCTCTGGCTCTCTGGGCAGGCTGAGATAAGGCTGTGGGGAAGCTGCCTTGCCCAGAACCTGCTGCGCACACATGCAGCGAGCAGCTTTGTAGGGGATGGCTTTTCCTGGAGCCCTAATGCAGATTTTGGGCAGTCTGTACCACCCAGCCTGTGCTCTGCTGGTGTGATGTCTGCGCAAGGCAGCGTGTGCTGGGAGTGGAAAACAGCTGCCACTTGCCTTCCATGGAAATGAAATTCTTTCCCACTTTATCTACCGGATATATCCTGTTGTGAAGTTTGTTTGGTGGTGGTTTTTTTTTTTTTTATCTCCCATAGTCCATCTTTGTTTTGGAGCCGCTCAGTGGAACATCAAAGGCTGGATTTTCCCACCCACTTACTCGGGGAAGTACGCAGCTGGCTGAGCCTACGGGCAGCGCTGCTTCGTGGCAGAGCAGGAGCCTCCATCTGAGCAAGTGCCCGCTTTGCTTCTACACGCACTGGGGGATGTTGAGCAATAACCCAGGCTGGCCTTAAAGCTACTGACAGGGTCTCCTGGGCAAGCTTTCCAAGCTGGGAATGTGAGAGAGAAGCTTCTTTCTCCAGAAACGGCTCTAGTAAATAATAATAATAACAAAAAATTATGTCTGGGTTTAGACCCCCTGGCAAAAGGATCTGATGCTTTGTGAAAACTGAGAACTTGGACTTCCTGGGGATGTTCTCGGCCACCAGAGGAAATCACACATCCTCGATTGTTGGATGGCACAGGGAGCTTTGTGGGGCAGAAGCTCGAGAGCTGCAGGTGTTTGGACACCCCTTGGGATCTGAGCTGGCTTTCACCTGTCCCTTTTGGAAGGAGGCTCCTTGGGCCACGAGTGCTGGCACTGCCGAGCCTGGTGAGTGCCATGGGGAGAATCTGGAGCTGGCCCCAGCAGTTGTGCAGCGCTGGGCTGGAGAGCCCACGCATGGCAGAATCCTGCTTCTTGCTTTAGAGGTGCCGCCTGGATTAGGAAGGCTGGATGGCAAGACCCGAGAGGGTGTTGCAGACCCGGGTTGGTCCGTCAGCCAGCCTCGCGCTAGCTGGAAAGAAGACGAGACTCCGGACTGAGCTGCTGGGAGCCAGGAGGCTCTGGGGTGGTGAACCGTGGTTGGCAGCGCTGATGGGCTTGGATCCCTACCTGCAGGGAGACATTCTTCTTGCATCTGCTCATCCCTACCCTGGTGAAGGTTCACCTGCCACCTTCTTGGGCTTTTTCCTGAGGTGAGATGTGCTCCCTGTGGCAGCTCAGGCTGTGTGGCCATGCTCCTGGTGTCCTCCCTCAGTTTCTTTCCCAGCTGCAGACAGGGATCGGCGAGGCTGAGCCCTGTTTCTAGGGGCTGTTTCTGCCTGAGCTGGGGAGAGAATAGCCTGGCTTTCCAGCTAGCTAATGCCTGCAACTCCAGTTAAAAAACAAACACCCTGGTACTGGTGGCTTCCTCACAGAAGCCTGGAAAAGGACGTTCTGTTGGAGCCTGTCTGTTTCCAGCAGGGGTTTCGTGGCAGCGTGGGCAAATTGGTTTGGACAGAACACGACCCTTCCATTTGCAGGTGAAAGCGAAGCTGATGGTAGACAGAAATAGCTTGGAGGTTTGTTAGTGGGTAAAACTTTGGTTGCCTGGGAGCATCTCTGCGTTGGATTCGAGCTAGGGGAGGGTGTATCTGCCAGATTGCTCCAAAAGTCTGCATCGTCCCAAGCTTCCTACTGACACCAGCTGATCTACTTCGTGCTCTTCTAGCTCATGAGAACCCTTGCCTGCTGAGCTCGGAGCTGCTGGCTGGGACCCAGTTCCCAGGCACTGAAGCAGGAGGGAATCTAAAGAAACCCAGGCTGGAATTGTTTTTCTAGACTGATAATTTCTCCCAGACAGCTCTCGGTTAGACTCCTAGCCAGCTGGACTTGCACTTTCTTTGCCCAAGGGAGTCTTTTCTAGACTCTGCCCTGTGGAAGTGCAGCCTGGCTCCCTCGAGACGGCGAGCGATGCTTTCGGCAACGTCCCGTCCTGCAGCTCCGCTCGTGGCATCTGGATTTGAATGCCATGAAAAGAGCCAGAAGGGAGCGGGGCAGGACTGGTGGGAGCAGCTGGCGGTGCCTTGAGGGTGCGTGGATGGCGGTGTATTGCCTTCCAAAAACTGGAAGCATCCTCCGCTCAGGGGTGCAGTTCTGGGAACAGCCTTGCCAATGGGAGTACAGAGTGTGCAGCGCTGCCTTCTGCATTAAGTGTAGCTGCTCTGAGCTCGTCTTAACTTTGACACCGTGTCCACCCATGTGCTCCTGTTGTGCAGAATCCAGTGCAGGAACTGCAGGTCTGTCTGGATTTAGCCTGTCTTCCCTACATGCTTGTTTTCCACTGAGCATCGGCTTTGTGCTTCAGGCTGGGCTTTTACAAACCTGTTTGCGAGAGAGCACACAGAAAAGTGGAGAAAAAAGGAAGGAGGTACTTTAAGATGGCAGCTGGACCACTCCTCTGGTGCAGGTCTGTGGGCAAGGAGGCTGTGTTTATGCCCAGCCTTGCCGTGCTGCCTGCCCTTGTGCCCACGAGGGTAATGACCATGCCCCAGTTGCCAGAGGTCGCCTGGGGGAGCATGTCGGCGTATTCTGGCTCCTGCAGAGCTTGGCCCAGCTCTCCAGGAGCATCACGCTTGGCAGGGGTGGCTGAGGCTCTTGGGTGCCCAAAGGGAGCTGCTCGCTCCCCGTCTGCCGGCGACTCTGTGCTGCGTTACGCCGCCTCTGCAGAAAAAACCCGAACCCTGGTGTGGTAAGTGCTTTCTTTTTTCCCCAAAGCGAGGATGTGGGATGTCCCAGCCGAAGCGTGGGAACCCTTTGGTGAAGCGCTGACCCTGGAAATCGGTCCCCTGAGCGGGTCGCTGCCTTTCTGGTGAGGGAAGCAGCAGCGTGGGCTGCAGCCCCTGCCTGGCGAGCGCGGCCAGCGAGAGCCTCCAGCCCCGAGGGAACCCCTTTGGCCATCGTGTCCATCAGGATAAGAAAAAGATACCACTCTGGGCCTTCTGTTTCCTTAGCAGAGTCTGGTGGCTGGCTGGCTCTTTCGCACATATTCCGTGCCTTTTGCTCCGCTTTCCAGCGGGGCTTTTCCCTCCCCCACCGCAGAGGTCTGCGCTCTGACCCCGTGTGTGCGGATTTGCAAAGACTGGGCTGCAGAGGATGGGTGGGTTAGTCTGTTAGTGCAGAGGGATCCCAGAGGTGAGGATCTGGCTACCTCTAGCCTGGCGAGGTGATGCCTCCTGTCATGGGGAAGGAGGCCAGAAAGGGTTAGGCTGCTGAGACTTTTATGCAGGAGACCTCCCTCACCTCTTGCAGCTCCAGATGCAAGATGGATTGGTTTGGGTGCTCCCTGCTGAGAGTGTGCACTGAGGGAGGAGGAAGGATGCTGCAGTGGGTGTGGAAGAGAACTGGAGATGTGCACAGTGTTAGTGGGACCCACGCTGTTTCTGCCTGAAGAGGGGCCTCAGACACAGCTTGGCATGGTCAGAGCTTTGTGCAGGCTTTGGTGGAGGGAGTTTCTCTTCCTCTACCCTGCCCCATGACTCCTGCACCCCCTTGCATGGGGCATAATGGGACTGTAAGTGAAGTGGGACTCCAAGGGTCTGCTCCCTGCTCTGCCAGGCAGTCTGGTCTCTGTGGCACATTGCTCAGAGAGCGATGCTTCGCATGAACGTGTGGCCCAGAGCCCTTGGCAGAAGCGGCTTCGCTGCCCCTGGCCCATGTGCAGCTCCTGATGGCAGGTGCCCGCACCTCCGCCTGTCCCAGCGTCCGTTAACATCTCTGAGCATCTGTACATCTACCCTTCAGCCTCCAACCTGCACCATCAGCAGCCCCGTGGCAGCTGGTGGGGCTGGGAATCCGCACCGTAAGCTCTCCCCTCGCTGCCACGCTCCTCCTGAGCGGCAGCCGGTCCTCCACCAGCGCGGGTGTGAGGATAGAGTTGAAAGGAGCTGGCACTTGCTTGAAGCCTGCCTCAGATTAAAGTCTTTTCCCTTCACAGTAAATCCTGCATGTCTTACATCTTAATGCATTACATTCTTTGCCCTGGAGCAGGGCTGGAAACTGGCCACTGCAACGCGGACCTGGTAGCGGGATCGTGCCTGTGCACGACGTGGGAGATCTGGGTGTCGCGCTGGACGCCGCTCCCAACCGGGGTGGGAACCGATCGGCCTCGCTGCGTGGGAGTCCTGGTCCACGGGATGGGTAAAGTCACAGCTCGGGCTGTGCAAGCTGCGTGGGGAGGCTGCGGGGTCTGCGTGGTCCTTAATGCCCATAGGGGACAGATAATTGGCCCTGCCTGTTCGTTTCAACCGTATCTTAACGTGTTATGTAGGTTCCAGGGGGGTTTGATGGTTGTTCTGAACTAATCCTGGCGCTCGCTCTGCATCTGCAGCTCAGGGTGGTTTAACACCGGTTAACAGCCTTGCAGTTCAGACAGATGGTCTGACTACGCTGTGGGGGTGTCAAAATACAGGAATAATTGTTTACAGGCAGAAAACTGCCTACATGGGAATCGACACCCAAAATTTGTTGGAATTTGTTCAGAAGGAGCCCGTGGCCTCAACCAGTAAAGGAAGTGTGCAGCGGGCTCCCTCCCCCAGAGAACGGGCTCTCAGAGCATCCTAAAGACGGGAGAATCGTGGCACGGGGAGGGGAGATCTGTCACCCGGTGTCACAGGGTGAGCAGTGTGACCTGCCCAGGCTGGTGGGCACCGTCCTCTGGCTCCCAAGCGCCAAAAATCTCCTGGGGAAGCAAGTTCTTGAAGGGCAAGGTGCTTTATGCATCTCGGGCCCCAGCTCCTGTGTCCCATGGGGATGGTCCCAGGCTCGGCGGAGGTGGCCACGGGAGCATGGTGTCTCCTGTCCCGCCTTGGCGGAGAGCAGAGGGGCACATTCTTCTGTCCTGACTTCAAAGGTTGTTGCTGCATATACAGAGCCCAGCAGCCTTGGCAACCCTGGCTGGCTAGAGCGTGGGCAGCAGCTGTTTGCTGCTGTTCCCCGGCTCTGCTGGGCTCTCACTGCCCTTTTGGCCTCCCTGCTTTGGCAGAGATGCCCTCTCCCTCACCACGGGAGCCAGGGTACGTGCTGAGGGTGTGTGACTCTACTTTCCCCTGGCCTGCTGCTCCCAAACCCCTTCCAGGCAGTTTTTCTACCTGCTCTCTTGAGTCCCTATTGTCCACCGTGCTGATCTTAAGGGGGTTTTGGAGCAACTCGAACCTGCATTTCGGTCTCGGTGCTCTTTTGGAGGGGTATCTCCACATTTACCGAGGAGGGAAGCTGCAAGAATGAGACCTGCAGCTTAGGACCTTCTGTTAAAATGGATCAACCTGGTCCCAAGGGCAGGACTCCTGATCTAGAGCAGCTTTATGCCCCATGCCTGGGCTGTTGGACCTGTAAGGAGAGATCAGCCAGATCACCTCACGGCTTGACCCTTCAGTTAAACACGGGGGGGCTGTCTACTGGTGTCTGGCTGTTTGGAGTCCCAGGTGATGCTTTTCCGCATAGGATGGTGAGTCTGGGTCTGTCCTGCTTCTGCAGGGAGGGCGAGCTACCCGTCTGCAGGCATCTTCTCAGGGAAGCAAAGCAGGGATGCGCTGCGTGTTTATGGGAGGGGCAGAGCAAAAAGGAGATAGGGAGGGGACTTATCAGGGTTTATCACTACATCATCCTAAGGTCTGCCCAGGCGAGTCCCTATTGTCCCGTGGCTTCTCCTCTGATGTAAGCTGAGCAATACCCCTTTGTGTCCCGGGGAGGGCGGGTGAGAAGGATGGGTTGTCCTGAGTGCTGGTGGAGGTGTTGGGACTTTTCCAGCCCTGGCTCCTTGCCCAGCGTTTGCTGAGCCGTCCAGGTGACTTCGGCTGCATCACGCTGTCCCCTGTGCCGGCAGCGTTGCTGCAGCCCAATTAGGAGATTAAAACCCGCTATTAGGAAATGAGACTGATGCAGTGTGGGCCAGCACCAGTTCCTGGCTTTCGGCTCTTCCAGGTCATTGTTGTTCATTGGTTCCCTCAAGTCTCCCGAGCTTTGTCCACCTCATCAGAGGCGTGCAGAATGAAACTCCTGTAATAGGTGTGTGTTCCCCCCACAGAGCATTCCACGTATATCCCTCGCGGCACAGGAGAAAAAGGGTCTGACTGTTGTACAGAGCGGACGTGGGGAGGTTGTAGAGGAGAAGGTGATAATGGAATTGCCAAAAACAGCCCTTGGAGGTCCTGCTTGCCTTTGCTATATGAGCCGGGTGTGTGGTACATGTGTTGACACAGGACAGAAGGACGTGGCACCTCCAGGGCAGGAGAGTCTGCTCCCTTGCTCGCGTCTGTCCCTCCTGTCTGCCAGCATCCTGTGTAACACCCTGGCTGCAGAGTGTGTGTGGCTTCAGTGCAGAGAGGTCTGAGGCTTTGTGGAAATCTGGTGTGAGGGGAGCTGCCAGAAGAGAAATAAACTTTGTTGCCTCATCCTTGCTGTATGTGCATCCTTTGATGACTCCATGTCCTGGGCTGTACCCTTGGCAGTACCCCCCCATCCTGGCAGGGCTCCCTGTACGTGCCACTCAGCTATTTCCTTGGCAGGTGGATCTTTTTCCCTTGGGGTGTGTCACCCGTTTCACGCTGTGCGCTAACTGGTGTCACCCAGCTGTGCTGCTCCTCACCACCAAGTACATTCTTTGGCTTTTAGTGGGCTGGTTGGCTCGAGCGCTGCTCAGACATCTCCCCTTCCTGGGGAAAGGCAAGTGCTCTTGTGCCACTCAATCTGTCTGCTTTTCCTCTTACTGGGTTAACTTTTGTCGCAGCGGACAGAAGAGGAGGTGTGGGTAGGCTGCTGCCCCTGGGACTCTCAGCAGCGTGGCAGGAACCCGAGCCTCCGCTGTCCTCTGTGCCACTGATAAGGCTTATCTGCCTTCTGCTGGAGTCCCTGCAGCTCTGCAGGGGTCAGGGTTTCTCCCTGGCTTTTATCCAGGCTGTTCTTCCCAGGGCTTTGATCTGCACCATTTCTCTGGCTTGGAGCCGGGCTGGGTGGGCGAGGGATGGGTGATGCTTTGCAGGTCCTGGCTCCTCCTGGGGGGCTTCTGGGGGTGAGCCAGAGTGGGTCAGGAACCTCTTGTACGGGGGTGAGGAGTCTGACCCGGAGGTGGCCGAGCACGGTGACCTTTTTCTCCATGTGAGCTTTTGTGAGCTTTTCTCCCTGGCTGGTGGAACAAGCTCACGTTGCCCACGGGGGATAGAGGCAGGGCTGTGGGCAGAGTTTACTCTGGTCTGACCAACTGTTTTTGCTCTGTTTTTTTTTTTTTTTTTTTTTGCATGTGCTGTACTCTCCCACGTGGATTCCGGATTGTTCATTACTAGGTAAGAACGGCATTTTATCTCCTTTCTTGGACGGAAAGTGGGGCAGGGGAGGCTGGGACGCTTTTGGTCTCGACACACAAGGACGCCTTGTGTGATGGGAACTTACGGCTTCGCGGGAGCGGAGTATGTGTGCGTGGGAGGCTGATGGCTTGGATCAGCCTGTTCCTGGGCAGTCACCAGCCCAGCCACTGGTGTGGGTGCCTGGAGGGGTTCTCGGTGTGGAGGAAACTCTCCTGTGCAGGGAGCAGGGGCGAGGGGGCAGAAAGAGCTTGTCCCTTTTGCCGACTGCCACAGAAGAAACTGCCTGTGCCCGTTTTCTCCTTGTTAGAGGAGTGTGGATAAAACTTCTGCTTTGCAGAACTGGGATGGGCTGTGCCTGCATATCCACTGCTTGGTTAGGCGTCAGTGGCTGGGGAGGGATGGTGAAGATGGAGATAAGGATGCCTGGAATGCTTTAAACTGTCTTTCTCCTGCATCTCTGCTCCAGCAGCCAGAGTTGCTTTCCATCCTAGGGAAGGTGATGGGGCCAGCTTTTCTTGATGCTCCCACATTCCCACTGTGTGACTGGGACCCACATCAGGCATCCCTTGTGGATGGGTTGAACCTTTCTTCTCTGGTCAGTTTTAAATCTTCTGCCGGGAGCTTTTCGGAGCATATGTCTGTCCTGAAGTGCCAGCTCGTTCCTTTACCAAGAGGAGAAAAGGGTCAGCTTCTGCTTAAAAGGAAAATGTGAGGTTAATGGTCAGTGCAAGTACGACGTTCTTGCTCCCTGATAAATTCCCTTCTGGAAACAAAACCCACGTGGGTTTGACTTTCGGTGGAGATCAGTAGGATTTATAGTGGCTGTTCAAAATCTTCGGGGTCACTTGGTCAAGTGGGGTAAATTGGGAGAGCTTTGCCGAAGGTTATAACACTTAATTGGTAACAGTACCTCCAGCCTGGTGCTGTGCTTTAAGAGGAAACCTGACCCTGTCCGTGGAGCCCAGCCGGGCTGGGAACAGCCAGCAGCTGCCGAGGGTGCTGCTAAACAGCTCTCAGAGAAGCCCAGTAGGATTTGGTAGCCTCAGCATCATTTTAAGAGCCCTTGCACCAGCTCTACTTGTATTTTTTTTCTCGTCTCTGCCGTTTTACTTGTGTGCATTGAGTTATCCAAGGGCCACTCCCATTGGGTTGAGGGTGCTCTGGAGAAGCGCAGTTTGGCTTTTTAAAGACGCCTTAGGTTTCTTGCAATTGAAAAAAAATACATATTTTTCTAAAAACATTGCCGTTTGTCTTAGGTTTTCTGGGCTAGGGTGGCTCTTTTAGTGAGAAACTTAATTGGATGTGGCAGTTCGCCGTTGGATGAGCTCCTGCTGGGGCAGGAGGGGCGGTGGAGAAGTGGTGGAGCGTCAGTGGGTCGAAGGAGGTGTAGGGGAAACGTAGGTTTGTGCTGGAATCAGGTGGGAGTGGGAGTGGTAGGCTGATGGCAAGGAGCAGTGGAGGATGCTATTTCGGGGTCTGCATTAAACAATTAAAAGGGAATTTTCTTTAGCCAGAGAGAACGGAGTTAAATGCTGTGAGCGGAGGCAGCTACTTGTGCTGTCTGCCCTACATGGGACTCTGGCAATGACAATTCTCCGAAGGGAATGAATGAATTTTAATGAAATCTTGAAAGACTTTAAATTTTCATGTTAACGTCAATTATTCAAGACAGTCGAAAAGCAACTTTAAAGCTTCATAAAAAAAAGAAAGGAAGAGGCCAGTTTGGTTTTTTTTTTTAATTTTTATTTTTTTTTTAGATTAATTGATTTGCATTTTGTTCCACTGCAGTGAAACATGGACGGTTTAAAGATGCTGGTGTTGGTTATTGCATCTGTCAGCAGTGCTGAGGAGGAAAGATCTCAGGAAATGACTTATGTACTGCCTGGGGCACGGCAGAGGTACCAAAAGAGCCCGGGGCGGGGGCAAAAGGCTGTGTTGTCAAGGACATGAGGGCAATATCCATACTGGGCAGCTAATGGGATTGCAGACTGGCTGCTGCGCTTGCTGCTCATCCCCAGAAATTCCCTGCAGATGCTTTTAGCCTCATGGGATGATCCGTGCGATGCCTCTGTTAGCAGCAGGCTGGTCTGGGTGCTGGGCTGCGCGTCCCTGGCTGGAGGCAGGAGATGCCGTCCTGGCTGGAGACGTGCATTCCTGCTGTCTGACCTAGGAAGGGCGAGCACAAGCCAAGCCAAGCCTGTGGAAATGGCTGAGTGTGTGGTTTTATCGCCTCCTGGCCAGCCGTACACATCAGAGCCCTGTTCAAGCTCTCGGATGGGTCTGATTTGCCGCTGCTGGGGCTTGGGTACCACTCGGGCATCCACGGGCCCTGCGTGGTGGGACGCTCTACACCTCCAGGGACTCGCAGAGAGAGAAAAGGGCACCTCTTGTTCTCCAGCCCGTGGTACAGCCGTTCAGAACGCCACGCTGCAAGAAGAGCATCCCCCAGGACTGCGTGCTCAGGCTTGGCAGCAGAGCGGGAGGAAGCAAGTGGCAGAGCGCGGCGGGATGGAGGGAGAGCCGCTGCGGCGGAGATCCCCGTTGCTCACGCTCCGATGGCTCTGCTGACACACAGCCTGCTCTCGGCGGGGACTGTGCCGTGCTCTGCCGTGACCCTGCCTCCTGGTATTCAGAGAATCCGTGATTCCCACCCGGTTCAGCAGCCCGATGCGCCGCAGCCTCGGCTCTTGGAGGAGGGATGCTGCGCGGCTGCCTGTGCCCGTTGCACCGTTTGCTTCCTTGCACAAAGCGCTTGCTTTCTCTCTTGGTCCTGCGGTCTTTCTCCTTCTCGCTGAGCCCGGGGCATCTGTCTGCGTTTCTGTTTCGGCTGCCCGGCAGGCTGATGCCGTGCCTCCCTTTGAGGGTGCCCCACTGGTGCAGAGGGGGCTCCGTAGCACAAACACGTCTTTTATTCCCTGCTGCTGAGAGCTGCCAGGCCTGGCTCTCTTCCCAGAAAGCAGCGCTAGTTTAGAACATAAGCAGCTATTGTCTTAGCCCTGGAGACTGCGATCTGAGCTCTGCTGGCGTTGGGGCAGGGAGGGGGGGAGAGGGGATACGGCGTTTGAGAAAAGAGCCCAAGGAATAGGGGAGATTTGCGGGCTCTCAGTTATGCTCCTCTCGCCAAAAATAATGCGGGTGCCCACTCCTCCTTTGATACTGGGATCGCTCTTCCACCCCGTCCCTGGGGGCGGCTCTGACAGTCGATGTCTAGCAAAGACTGGGCCCTTTGTTTTGCACAGGCTGGAGAAGGAAATGAGGGGAAGAGAAGTTCTACAGTAAGGGTCTCCCGGGATTACAGCCCAGCTGGGACCGGGGTCCCTCACCTACCCCGCTCGTTAGGAATTGGCACTTGGGACTGGGAAATTGCTCAGGGCATGGACTTGCCCATCTCTGGCAAGGTGATGGTGTACGTCGTGTTGGAGGTGGCAGGGAACACCCTCTCCTGGTCAAATTTGTATCCTTAGAGCTCGTTCCCCTCGCTGAGGGATGTGTGTGTGTGTGATTCTGCTGAGGGCTTAGAGTACAAGGTGCTGCTTCCCAGGGTTTTCTGTCTTGGAATAGTAACTGATGTGTCCCTGTGGCAGGGTCTGGGTGCCAGCTCAGCCCCCTGGGAGTTGAAATACAGCACAAGAACAAAGGGATGATTTAGTAGAACAAGTAGGTGGTTAAGCTGTCACCCGATGTGGGAAACTTGTGCAGCACGGGGAAAATAATGGCTCTGGATGCCACAGAGATGCAGAGGGGCCAAGGGCTGAGCAGAAGGGGTCTCACTCAGTCCCTGAGGTGGCTCATGGCTTATCCTGCCTTGTTCTGGGTATCTGGGGAATAGAAACAGCCCTGCAGTTCTGCGCAAGGACCCGACTGACCTGTTCTTCTTTGTGTCTTTGATTTATTCTGGGTTCAGCCCTGTAATCCAAGGAAAATCACTCCGCAGGTGAAATTACAAGGGCGGATGGCTGGGGGGAGAGAAGCCTGGAGCCCCTGCCAGGTCCTCTAATCAGCCTTGAGTTGTGGGGAAGGAGACGAGTTCCTGGAGTGTCTCGTGCCTGTTTTCGGCCTCTAATGAAAGCAGGGAGGGTGCAAGGGAGCTAATCATGAGGCTGTTTCACGAATCATTTGGCTGTGATGAGCTGCACTCAAGAAAGAGGGTTTGAGATGCTGAGTTTTTTCGGCTTAATCTGCTGGGGCAGTGATCCTCTGCCACTCAGCAAGCTGATGCCTGCAGCCAGCCCAGTCTGAATAAACTTTCCCCGGCTTCAATAAAAATGTTAGTGTAGGAGAGGCTCTGCCCTGTGGGTTTTTTCCTCCCCCCCACCAGCGCGTCCTGGTACCCAACCCACGGCAGCTTCTTAAAAGCGTGTTTGGTGGTGGCACGGAGGGGAAACCTCAAATCCTTGCAAAGCAATTACTGCTAATGAGACACTTCCTACACATCTGGTTTCAATTCTGGCTCTGTTTTTGGGGACTGTTCTTCGGAGCTTGGGAGTGGAGGAAGGTGAGAAAATCCCTGCCTCCTCTTCTCCCTTCAGCAGCATCTCTCCTCCCGAGGTGGCACTTGGGCTGCTCGTTAGCTCCCATCTCTCTTGCCAGACCTAAACAATTAACGCACGAAATTGCACCTCTCCGGGGAGGCTGAATTTCAGCGGCGGCAATTATTGGATGCTGATCGCGCGCCAATTGATTGATATGTTTTTGAGAGCGAGCGTCGTGTGTTTAATTAGTGTGTAATCTACAAGAGGAGGGATGCCTGGATGCCCCAGACTTAAGAAAATTCTTGAATTAAGTGCCAGCTGCAAAGAAAAACAAGAGAAATTGTCTTTTTGTTTTTTTTTTCCTCTTGTGTGCGACTGGGATTCGCTTCTTTGGGTAGGGATTTAGCGTTGAATTGATGGAAACTGGCTATTCCGGGTTTCTCCAGCCCTGCGTTTTGGTCGTTGCCGGCTCCTTCCTGGCACTGCCTGCGACTCTCTGGGTGTCCCTGAATTTTGGTGGGACTTTGGTGGCCCCCAGCTCTTCCCAGGACCCCACGCTGGTTTAGGTGGGTTAGGTAAATCCGAGCCACGGGGCTTCATCTCCGCTTCCCGACCGTGCAGATCAGGTCTTTGTGTGAATGCAGATTTGCACGGATCCCCGGCCCCTCCGGCTGCTGGTTTTGGCAGCAAGTGCCTTGTTATCTCGGCACAGAGCGTGGCCTTGGAGCAGGATGCAGGGAAACAGTAGGGAGGGTCACGGAGAGAGGGATTTCAGGAAGTCTGTGTTGCTTTTGTGCGCCCGAGCAGCGGGAAGGTGGCGTGGGAACCCTTGGCTTGTTTCCTTGGGAATGAGACCCTCCAACCTGCATCTCGCCAGCCGACATCAGGGCGAGGGCAAAGAAAACACCATGCTGGGGGGTTCCTGGGATCCATCAGGGATCCCTCCTGGCCCCTCAGAGCTGGCACTTCTGGTTTTATGGGCGATTTGGCTTCCTCCCGTGGGTGCCCTGGGGTCACACTGCAGGATGCCCTGCAGCCCCCCAGGGTTGAGCCGTGTTTGGTTAGCAGTTTGCATTCTGCAAGGGGTCTCCTCTTCGGGTTGGGGTCTCCAGGCAGGATTTTCCCAGGGGATGACTTGCCTTGATGAGTTCTTGTGACCTGACTTTTGCCTAACATCTCCGCTCCTCAGCCAGAGAGAGTTCTGGCCTTGCAACAGCTCTGCTGGGTGACTTGTCCAAGCCACACGTGGTTTCTCAGAAGGTTCTACTTTTCAGGACTGAGCCGCTGGCAGGAGTAAGTTATGAAGCATGTGCTGGGTGCTCCAGAAGGGTAGGTCTGCATTGTTCAGCTGCAGATGTGTGCCTGGCCTGTGCTCCCCAGGCACGGCACAAGCACCAGCTCCTGCTCTGCTTCATTCCTCTGCAAAGCTCGGGTGTATTCCCCTGCCCCAAGTGTGTTTCTGTGCAGAAAAACTTTTCACAGTCAAGTGCCTGACCTTGGAACAGAGCCTCCCGTTCCTTTCTTTTTTGTTTCGTTTAATATATAGTAAAATAAACTTATTTTTTTTCCTCCTTCTTGATGTTAACAGCTGCTTCATTGAGCCACAGCGTGATGAAGGGAAAAATCAAAGCCCAGTGAAATTTGCTGGAGTTGAAAGGCAGGTCAGGCTCTGGGGTTACTCGTCTCAATTGCACTTTTGTTCTAAAAAGCAGAGGGGGAACGTGTGTGCCCTGCCAGACTGAGCCTTACGAAGAAGGAGCAGGAGCTCTGGGGGCTGGAAGCTCTGCAGGTCAGCCTGCGTGGGAAGGTGTTTGGGACTCCATCCTCTGGTGCTGGAGCTCTGCCTCCTGGGCGGGTGGTGGCTGTTGCTGGGCTGCCCTTGGCTCGGGGACCTCTGTGAGTCACGGGTGACTTCTGGCCCCACGGGGTTTAGTGTTCAGCCTTGCAGTGGCAATGGCAGCCTGAGCGGGTGTTTCAAGCCCCTTAACGCTTCTGGGATTCTGTTCTTCACCCATAAACTAGAGCTGGGGACACTTGCAGGAGACACTGACCCTCTCCTCCACCCAGCCTTCGTCCCACGTGCTCCTCCCCGCTGTTCTGCAGCCCAGGCAGCCGGGTGGGATCAGGGCATGGAGCAGCACTCGTGTCCTCATGCTGCAATGCTGCGATTCCCGTTTCTGAGGGCTGCAGCAGTGAAGTTGGCAGCTCTGCGGGGGTCTTGGCCAGGCAACTTCATCTTCTCTTTTGTCGCTGACTCGCTCCTTCTGGTTTTCCCCTGACTCTGACAAGCAGCTGCTGGTACAGTCCCAGTGAACATCAGGTTTTGATATCTGCATATGAAAGCTCTGGTGGCGGTTGAGCAGGCAGGCAGTGACACTTCATTACACAGCACAAAGCCCCAGCTGGACCCCTGGGGGTCGCCACAGCCCAGTCGGACCTACCTGCAGGGGTACCTTAAAGAAAAGGTGCTGCTTTGGGAATGCTGTGGGAAATGAGCTCTGCTGTTGCCAGCTTGACCTCCATCCTGTGGGTGCTACATCCCTCCGCCACAGTTTCTCTCTTGGTGGCCTTGGGCACGTCGCTTGTGCTCTGGATGTGAGGCAGTGGAGTCTGGATTGCCTCGCAGTGATGTGGCGCCTTGCCGGAGGGGGTTCCTCGAGCTGCCCCCCTTGTGCCAGCAGCCGAGGGACCCACCTGCTGTGAAGCAGTTGGGTGAGAAGAGCTGCCCGTGCAGGGAATGATGCGTGACCTGGTGCTGCGTGGCGGCTGCTGGCTCCTTGACGCCCTGCCCTAGGTGATTGGGCTGACACCCACGTGGCAATGGTGGGGGACCAGAGGCTTTCCCTCTGGCTCAGTGAGAACATTCCCCAAAATATGCAACACATAATGACTGCCCAGACGCGTTGCTGCTGCTCTTGTGCCTTCCTTCCAACTGGACACGAGGGCTCTTCAGAGGGGCCACCTTGGCAAGAAGGGGCTCTCCTGCTCCCCAGGAGTAGCAGAGCAGGAGGAGGTGGGTCCTGTTCCCTCCAGCAGTCCCAGTCCGTGCTGTCCCGGGGCCCAGAAGAGCCATCTCTTCTGCCAGATGACAAAAGGATGCGATGGAGATAGCACAATCCATGTAATTTTAGTTTTGAGGCATCGGGGCAGAGGCAGGAGGGAGTGATGCAGTCCTGCAGCCAAGCACTGATATTTCATCTGCACCAGAGCTGGCTGTGGGGACTTGGCTTTCATTTCTGTTTTTCTTCCTCTTTTTATAAATTAAAATCCCCAAAATAACTGCTCTGCTCTGGGATATTTTTAAGCTGTTTTTCCCCTCTCTTCCTTTCTTCCCTCCATCTCCCAACAGGTTGTAGCTGAGAGGGCTCCCGCTTGCCAATGGAGAAGGCTGCACGTCACTTCCTTGGCACGGGGCCGTCTCCAGCCCTCAATGCTCACTTTGTTTGCCCCCCTCATAGTCTCAGTGAGCTGTCAGGACTCTTCACAGTGTCACATTACCCATGTCCCACAGCCCATTGTGGGAGCTGCTGCTAACGTGGCATGCAGAGCACAGGGGAGACCTTTGGACCCCTCAGCCCGGGTACCGGGGCAGCGCGTGAGGTTTTCTCTTCCAGCTGTGTCCTTGCCTTCCTCCTCCTCCGTTTCCTCTGCTGTGTAGCTCAGCACTCTCGCTTTTCCATGGGAAGTCACACACCTCCGTCTCTTGCATCCCACCCGTCTGGCCATGCTTCCCCTGGGACTCCGTGTCTGTCTTCTTTCAGCAGCTTTCAAGAGTCCAGCCTGAGAAAAGCACACAAGAAGCACCGTGTTCTCCAAACTCCACCCTGCTCTTGGCCATCTAGTAGCTATTGTGTGGTGCTGTGAGGAGGGAGAGCAGTCTGTGAAATGGAAGAGGGGTTAAGAGTTGCTTTTCGCACCAGGAAATACTCATGTCCTGGTGGGACAAGGACCTGGCTGTGAGGGCAACTCCTATTTCCATAGGCATCTGGAAGGAATGCTGCACCGGTTACGGGACTTCTATACTGCCGTAGGTTACTTGCAGATAAATAAGCTGTGCTCAGTAACAACTGTTCAAATGCTCAGCTGTTTAACTGTTGACCTTCTCTTTCACCGTGTGTGCAGGGGACCTTGTTTCATCTCGTACTGTGGTTTCCTATACTTTAAAAGTAGTAATTCATGCCCAGGTGATGTGTTGGGAGAGGAGGTACCAAGCTGTGATGGTCAAGGACGTGCTCCTTGGAGTTGAACGGGAAACATCTGATCCTTGGGTGCCTGCACTGGGAGGCTGGTGTGCCTGTGGATGGCTCCAAGCTTAGCTCCTGAGTGTTTCCAAATTCTGAGTTTGGTTTCAGAAAATTGTCAATTGATGAGGCAACCCACAAAGTTTAACACTTAATGCATGTTTTCAGAGTCTTTGGCTGTGCTGGTTATGTTCTCCAGGACCTCATTTAGCTGTCTTTGTAAGGAGAGAGCGTGGGCTTCTCTGTGGATCAAGTCAGCTGTGGCTGACTGTCAGGGGTCAGTGCTGAGATGTTCCTGATGGGTTTTTTGTTGTTGTGGCTTGCATGTATTTAGTGTTCCGGTTCTGGGGCTCTCTGTTTCTCCCTTGTTTTGCTGTGCATGATTTAGGCTGTTGCAGTGTGCAATATCGTGAGTAGCATCAGGATCCTGCTGTTTTCTGCAGATTTGAGGGCCCATTGTGCCGTGAAAACATGTTTAAAGCAATGGGCTTGGAAGGTGGGGATGGAAGTAAACTTGGAGAGGACAAGCAATACTCCTGAAATAAGAGTTACTACTGGGAGAATCGAGGTTTTTGGTGCAGAAACCGTCAGCATGTTGCAAGAAAAGGTGATGGTTGTGCTGGCCTCTCTGCACCTTGTCCTCCTCAGCCACCAGCCCTGGGGCCATGTGTGGGTCTCCAAAGGAACATCTTGGTGGCTGGGCCACCTCTCGAGGCAAAAATGCTGCTGTCTGCTGCATACGAGCTGTTCTTTTTCTCCTGCTTCCTCTATGTGAGATGCAAGGTTGCTGGGCAAGGGATAACAAATTGCTCTCCAGGATGCAGGTGCCAACAGCTTGGCTGCAATCTTTTGGGAAGATTTGGGAGCTATTGCCCGATGCTGCCTGGAAAGGGTTGGAAGAGATGGATGGAAGCTGCCCCAGGTGGTGTTGGTGGTGGAGCACTGGAGGAGGGGGCTTGGGGGAGGGCAGGAAGGCTTTGGGTTAGCTGTCTGTTTTCTTGTTTCTAACTATTGTTCTCTCCTTTTTCTCCTCCCCCTCCCCTGCTTTCTAAAGAACATAGGAAGCTTCTTGCTGGTAAGTGGTGGTGTGTCATGCCAAAAAAAAATACCATTTTTTCCATCCACCATCAGACTCACTGGCTAGTCCGTGTCATTCTTCCATCCACCCAGGATGCGCTGGAGCAATAGAAACCCTCTGGAGGTGGGTGCAGGCACACCCATCCCCACGGCCTCTTGGCTGCAGGCTGTGTGCTCACCTCCAAGGGACCTATTGCTTTTAGATCACAGTTTGAAGAGCTGCTTTCCCTTCTGCCTCCTCGTTTGCCCAGCCTGACGTGGTTGCCTGGGCTCCATTGGATTGCTGCTGCTGTCCTTGCACAAAGCGAGCGACGGCTACGGCGGCACCAAGCCTCTGGAGTGCTGTGGGTGTGAAACTGTGATCTAAAGACCCCTCTCACCTAGTGCTTGCCTCATGTCCAACTCCATCCTCAGCCTCTCACCTTCACCAGCTCCCTGGGGAGGGTGGGGGAGAGCACTGTCCCAGCTCATGCTGGAGATTAGAACAGACAGGGATGCCTGTCGACATGTCCCGGGAGGTTTTGTGGAACGTGCTGCACCCGAGGTAATTCATGAAGGAGGGCAGGGGTTCTGCGTGACCCCATCCCAGCCTGAGCTGTGAAGCTGCAGCTGTGGGGCGAATATGCCACAGACAATTCTTCTGGGTGTCTTTCTAGCAAAAAGTAAGCTGGGTCAAAGCCACTGAGGTGTCCCTGTCCTGGCTCCTGGTCCCCTCACCTACCCTGGACCGTGTCGGCGGTGGCTCATCCTTTCCCCAGCTGTCACCTGTTTTGCACAGTGAATCCCAGTCGTTAAAATAAGCCACATGCACGCCCTGGCTGATGGGAGCAGCCCTCAGCGGGCGAGGGGAAGGGTGTGTGGTGTCTATGGCTGCGGGCTGGCCATGTGCCCACTTCCCTGGGATCCCCGGTGCTGGGAATCCTGGCATCCCGGGAGCCTCGTGGCCGGCTCCTTTGTCTGGTGGCTGTGGATACAGAGCGTGTGTAAGGAAGGCGTTTGGCATGTGGTTGGGGCTGGCAGTTCATCTCATGCCCTCCCCTCGCATGCATGAACCTTTGCTGCACGGGCTGGAAGACAGAGCAAGCCCAGTGCCTCCCCCTGGGCTTCTGGTCCTCTCCGGCACGTCCAGGCAGCCGCCCTGTCATGGGAAAAGGTCACAAGTTGCTGTGTTTGCCATGGGCAGGCAGCTTGTCCCCTGCTTGTACAGAGAGGCCTGGAGCTGGAGGTATCAAAATGCTTCTCTGCACCAGCTTTGACTTTGGGGCTGCTCGCACCGTCCCCATCTTGAGACCTTTAGGTTTGCTGCTGCCCTGTGTAAATAGCTGGATAAGCAGCTGGCTTTTTGCTGTGATGTGGGGTAGGACAGAGCCGTGGCAGCTCAGCTGGCATTGCTGCTGGCTGTGTCAAACCCCACTGAACCGAGGAAAAGGGAGTTACGCCAGGACCGGACCAGCTGTGACTGGTGAGCTGTTTGAAGCTATTGCTGCTGTATTTCCTCCCTGCTCTGTGCCTCTCATTATGTATAATATATAGACTATACTGTGCTGATCAGCATGGGTAGGTTAAGAGTTTGCTTGGAAACGTGCCCTCGCTGCAAAGGCGCTGGAGAGGGAACAGAGGAACATAAAAGTTTTATTGAAAGCCGCTTGCTCCTGGCCTGCACCCTGGGCCGCCCTGGGTCTAGGAGGAGCAAGGAGAGCAGGAATCCAAGCCAACAGCATCCTCTGCCGGCTGACTCTTCTGTGCTTCTCAGCCTGGAGATGCATAGACTGCATTCTGCTCTCCTCTTGAGCATCCCCACCGGGTGAATGCTGTCGCTGCTTGTGACCCTCACACAAGCTTTTTAATCTCAGCTGTGCACTGCTGGCGGCATGGTAGCTGATGCAGCCAGCTTTTGCCTCTCCTAGACAGCAAGTGGGCAGGAGAAAAAGGGTCTGGGGCTGCCTGCTCCCCCTCGCTGTGTCCCCATTCAACATGCAAGCCCCTCTGCAGTGCCTGCGAGTGATCTCCAGGCAGGATGGGAGCTGGTCAGAGAAGGTGTCTCTTCCCTTCTGCTCCTTCCCATAGGCTCTCTACAGGCTGCGTGTCCTCCCCTGGGACGGTGCTGCCGCCTCTCCTGTCGCCCTGCTGAAGAGTCTGGCTCTGTGCATTCCCTGTCCTGCGCCGCTCCGTGGCTTTTGTGGTTTGTCCGCTTTATGGGAAGTGGTTGACAAAGCTCTGCTGCACCGGGCAGCTTGGACCAGGGCCCAGGGCTGGTGTTCTGCTGAGCCCTGGCTAGTAGGAGGTGGTAGAGAGCTTCAGCTTCTGCTCTCTGGAGCCGCTCTGGCTGGTCCTCTTCTGAATGTTGCTGTCAGTGCTCCCTCTGCCTGCAGCATTTTGTACAGCTGGCTTGGCAAAAGGATGCTTCTGCAGTCGGGACGCCTCCCCTTTGCACAGTGCTGCTGGCCCCTCTGCTGCTGCTGCTCACCTCTTGGGCTGGCTGGGTGGGAACTGAGGTGTTCTAGGGAGTTACCTTTGCTTTCATGCTCTCTCTATGCCCAGGTCTCACGGGCATGACGTGTTTTCGCATTAGTTTGTCTCTGCTGATGTGGGTTTAGGACTTTGAGGGCTGTATAAGTTTATGGGCAGTGCCCTACCCTGCTTTTTCGGACAGCCCCGGCATGAGGCATACCCACACCTCTGATGAAGGATGTCATTCATTGTCTGGAAGCAGTGACAGCTACTTTCTTGATGGGAGGATATCCAGAATGCCAGGGATACATGCTAATTTTAGCCTGCTGGGTGTTTGCTCCAGAAATGTGCCGTAGGTTTGTTTCATCATTTGTTTTCTACTGTTTCTTCCTATTTGCATCCCCCTCCACGTTACCATATCCTGGAGGAACTCTGCAACACCAGCTGATCCTCACGCCCCCTTGCAGATGAGCAAGTTTACATCAGCTTGCAGAGCAAGTGGGGTATGTTTGGAAGAGTTTTGGCAGAAGTGATGCATCTTGCAGCTCTGGCAATTCAGTCAGCATGTAGAGAGGCTGTAGGTTTGGACATTTCACCCTCAGTAGACAGGCAAAGCCTGTGATGCTGTCTCCAGGAAACCGTAGCCGTGGGACAGTGTAAGTTCAGGGCAGACTGTAGCCCCCTGAATTGTTTGGAAGATCTGTTTGTCCCGCAGGAGGGCAGAGATTTCCCTCCCTCCTCATCCTCGTGTTGCTCTAGCATCACCCCGCAGATGGCAGTGTGAGCCCGCTGAGGAGCTGGAGCTGCAGCTCAGGGTGCGCCCGCGGCCGCAGGGCTCTGGTGCTGCATGTACCCCATCCCGGACACCCTCGGGGTGTCGGGAGAACCCCAGGGGACAGATTCGAGGAGTCTTTGTCCCAGCATCACCCTGGCTCGCTTCTCTGAGTGCTGTTCTCAGCATTGCTCCTGTGTGCAAGTCCTGCAGGGCTTGGCTGTCCCAACCGCTGGCACCGTGGTCCTTCTGGGGATCTGGGAGCAGGGGAGCAGTGGCCACTGAAGGTGTGAGATCGCTGGCTCGGTGCCTTGGTCTGCAAAGTCCTCTTGGGCTGCATGTTCAAGCCCAGCTGCCTCATTTGGACCCTGCAGGCTGGGCTCGCAGGAGGCGAGGAGTCAGGGCCAACAGGAGCACAGGAGTTGGTGTGAGCAGTCACCCGAGGCAGCGGTTTACCTTTGTGAGGGCAGTGGATGGCAGGGTTGGACAAAGAGTGCATGGGCTCCTTGTGCAAACCTTGTTTGTTTTTTTTTTCCCTTTTTTCTTTTTTTGTGTAAAGAGGGAGGCAAAGGCGTCGTAAAACCCGTTCACCATCGCATGTAGGTGGAAGAGTTGTGGGCTTTGTGTGGGGGAACATCTGTTAACAGAGGGGCTGCCTTGCAGTTGCAGGCTGTGGTGTGCAGACCACCACCTCAGAGCAGGGTCTGTGGGGCTGGGAGAAGGTGACCTCTATTTCCCTGGGGTGCCTGTGTGTGACCTGCTCCCACGTTCCATGCTCAGGCATCCCCAAGCGCGTCTGGAAGTCAGCTGCGTGGTCCAGCAAGGGGTCTGTTTCAGGGCAAAGTCATTAAGTGGGGAAACCCCACCTCTTCAGACGAGGCAGCCAGGCTCGTCCAGCACCTCCTGGCATGGCTGTTTATAAGGAATGGTGTGAATTAACACCCCTTTCTACTCCCAGCACACACACCAACCTGTCCTGCAGGCTGGCCACCCTGGCCCCGTCTCCCACACCCGCTCCCCCGTCTCCCATTGATAGGATTTAAAAGCTCTTTATTTCCAAGCGCTGCTCAGCAGGAGTCAAGCTGGGTCCTGCCAAGTGTTAAATGAAATAATTAAAATCCCCACTTTCTCCCCCTCCTGCTCCTTTCTCTGTAATGCTGGTAATTAGCCTGTAAAACTGCAGGAGGGGATGGGGAAGGGAGAATGTGCAAACGCCTTCTGCAGGCTCCCCTCCTCCTCTTCCTCCTCCTCGCCCTCCCTGGAGGAAGCACAAAATCGCTCTCTAGGCATTGGGTGCTGTCAGATAAATCCCAATTAGCTCCCTGCCAAACAGGATTAGCAAGAAGGGAGCCAGGTGGGGAATCAGCCTGGCAACAGCAGGAGCTGCGGGCTCTCTAGCTGAGTGACGAGGGAGAGATTGACAGCTGTCAGTCAGCTTCCAAAGTAGCACTGATTTTTCCATGTTGCACGCTGGTATCTGGCAGGCTGGGTAGGCAGAAATGGGGAGGTGAAGGAAATTAAACTGGTGTCACCTCTTCCTGAGTAACTGGTGGCTTGAAGGTGCAGGTGTCCCACGAGATGCCCATGAGCTCCCACCCCGATGCGAGGTCAGCGCGGCGATGCCGGGTGGCGTGCGCGGGTCGTGCTGCTCCCCGTGCTGAGGTGAGATGGAGAGCGTGTCTCCCACCAGCTCCGTGCTTCAGAAGCAAGAGGATAAATCTAAGCATCCCACCGCACTGAGCACAGCCAGCTGCACCCAGCCCAGCCCAGCCCCTTCTGCCCGTCTGCTGCGTTTTTGGCAGCAGCTATGACATCCTGGCTGTGAAAGCCCAGAAATAAACCCATTAGTGGCACCAGGCTTTAAATCGGCTGGTGACCACACGGAGGCCTCAATGCATGGAACACTTTCATTTAGAAAGCTGGGCAGGGGGGGATATGTATGAGCTCAAAGATGATGTTTTCTTGCCCGTGGTAGAGGAATAGCAGCTGTGTCTGAGGGTGTTAAATTGGCCGGCTGTCCCCTGTCTCTCCTTCTTTCCTGGTATACGTGGTGACTTTCTGCCAAGGAGGAGGAAAAGGAGAAATGCTGTCGGTGCAGGCGTACGGCATTGCTCAGAGCGGGGATGTGGTGCTCTGGAGCCTCAGCGTGGCTGAAGGACGAGTCCCCTCTGCCTGGGGCTGGCCAGGCTGGGCTGTCCCAGTGCAAACTGAGTCAGAGGTGGAGGTATGAGCTGGATGGAGGTGACCAGGCAAGTGTGATGTCTCCCCAGTGCAAGTGGCTCTTCTGATTCTCATCTGAAAGACTCGCGAGGGGCAAAGGTGCAAGTGTTTGTTTTTGCCAAGAGGGTGATGAGCGGCTCTGCCCATGCTGGAGTTTGAACCTACCTCCTCCAAGACACAAAGGCTGTTCAGATCTGAGGCGGTGCTGCCCCTAAAAGTGGCCCCTGAATGGCTGGAGGGGACAGAGTCCTCGCAGACCTGAGAAGAAAGGGAGGACTGTGCTGTGGCTGATTTGCATGTGTAAACATGCACACAGGAGGATGCAAATGCTCTTGCTTCCCATTGGGGATTTTTTTTTTCTTTCTTTATTTAAAGCCAAGCCCTGGCCTTAGCCTGCAAGTGCGGGGATTACTGGAGTGTGGAGCAGGCCAGGAGGCGAGCAGGGAGCATCAGCACTGCAGTGTCCTGGAGAGGGCATTGGGCAGGAGTGGCACCTGTGCCAAAAAAAAAAAATAAATTCCCAGGGGCCATGGTAGCTGCGGAGCATACTAGAAATACAGCAGCAGCGGCAAGGACTGAGCTTGCTCTTTGAGGGAAGAATATGGGGTTGGAGGGATGGGGGGCTCTGTCCAGTTTCCAGGGCGCTCGGGTGCTCAGCCAGACCTCACGCCTCATCCCTGATGCCTCGAGGGGTGTTGTGCCATGTCCCGGGAGGCCTCTGGTGCTGCCTGAGGAGCGCTTTTCCACCTGGCATCAGCACTCTCCCTGCCAGAGGGTTTTGCTTCTGAGGGTGCTCCTGAGATGGGTTCCTAGCAGGGGTCTGCTTGGGAGAGGTGTCTTGGCAGTGTTTCCCACTGAGCCCTCATAGCACTTGGGCTCTCAGGGCTCTTCACATCCCCTACGTGTGTCGGAGGGAGAGCAGCTCCTGGGATGCACACCAATCTGCTTTAGTGAGGCCATCGGGCACCCTCCTCGTGTGGGCTCTCCTCCTGGCAGGGTGGTTGGGATGCAGCCTGTGTGTTGCAGCAGGCTGGGATCATGTTCTGTCAGTCCCTGGGGAAGGGAGGGAGCGATGCAGGTTTACGGAGCGATGCAATGTCTGGGATGTGACTTGGATTTTTTTCCTGCTTTCTCTGTTTTCCTTCTTCCCTGTACTGCTCGCTTTTGGCAAGTTGCACCTGCGGTGCTGGGACACCCAGGATGCTCCCAGCCCACGTCTCCAGCAGAGAGGAGCCGCCTGGCTTTGTGCCGTGGCTGTAGGGCAGCTCGTGCTGATCCCACAAGGAGACCCCGCAACCTGCCGACTCGTGGTGCCTGAGATGCCCTCTTGAAGGACCACCCAGCCTCCTCTGCATCTCCCTGCTGGAGGAGAGAGTGGGTGGATTCAGCTTTTGTGTTTGTGACCCTGGGGCTCCAGGTGAATTGCCAAGGGAGGGGCAGCATGGCAAGAGCAGGCTGGGGCTGGGAGGGGTACGTGCTGCCAGTGAGGGTTATTCTTCCATCTCGAGTTGTGGTTTGGAAGAGCAGGTGGTGGGAATGCTGTTGTCCAACCAGCTGGGCATCTCCTTGGAAAAGAGAAGGCTGGGCAGTCCCAGAGTTGGTGGCAGACCAGCTTGTAGCTGGTCACCTGGCCATCCCGGTGGGAGAGGAGAGAGGGCACTGCCGAGCTGTGGGGCAGTGCCGTGGTCTGGGTCGGTGTGGTGGCTGCTGACATTGTCCAGGAGGAAGCTGTGCTTCCCCCCTCGGCTGCAGCAGCTGCTCGGATGGTACCGAGTGGATGGAGACAGGAGGAACTTAGAGCAGCTTCTCGATAGTGAGCTTCCAGGTTTGACCACAGCTGCCGCATCTCCACAGTGCTCATTGTTGCCCTACAAGCATGGGGCGGGTGTTTGAGGGCTCCTTGCTTGCCTTGCATGTGACAGAGCAGGGTACAGAGAGCCTCTCTGCAGTACCTGGGAGACAGGGGAGGCTGAAAGAGTCCTCCTCTCCCATGGCTTGAATGATAAATCAGCCTCTAAAACTGAGGAGCTGTGTCAAGTCAGCCCAGACTTGTGCTCAGGAGGCTTTGTAAGGGAGTCTTCCTCTCACAGGGTTTTATTTGTAGTCTCCACAGCTGCTTTCTTCCTCCACGGTGAGGAAGAGCTCAGCGTGTTTGCTAAGGACCTTAGAATTGAGGTGGCATGTCATGATGCTCTAGATGTGTGGTACCATGGGCAGGGCAGCAGCTGGCTGGGAGCTGTGTATTTTGCTGGCGACACTGTCTCACCAGAGCTTCGTGCTGTGGAGAGCAGATATGAAGTGGTGGCCCTGGGAGCCTGAGCTTGTCTCGTGGCCACCAGGTCTCTCTGCCTTTGTGAGCACTGGGCTGTAGCAGGACTGCCCTGCCCTGCTCTTTGCTCTTGCCCCTTTGCTGGGGCTTCACTCAAGAAATTTGTCTCTTGGCCCTGACCTCCCTGTGGCTTTCAGCCCAGCTCTCCTCTTGGCAGCTTTTCTGTCCTGGCTGGCAGCATCCTGCCCAAGGGGAGGGGGGACCAGAGGCTTCCTGAGGGCAGGAATACTCAGGTAGGCAAGTCAGGGAGCAGTACGGCTCGATGGTGTCCCAGTACCTCTTTTCTCCCTTTCTTGCTCTCCTTTCCTCGTGCCAGAGCATGAACCGAGTTCCAGCTCTAGAAGGAACCAACTCCAGCTCCTGCATCCCGGTCCTGCTGCGCAGGCATCCGCGGCGGGGCTGCCCCAGAGCCGGGGTGTGCAGGTGTGCGAGAAAACACGAATTACGGGCTGCTGCTCCTGTTCGGGGGGGTCTGAGACCCCGCCCTGGGCGGGGGTGGAGATGCTGGGGAAGGCGTGGGGGGATTTCTCCGCCTCTCAGCACCTCGGGTGGGCTTCCACCCCCCTCCTCGCCCGGGCTCGCCCCCAGGGTGGGGTGGGTGTGCCGGTCTCTGTCCCGTCTCCCTCCCCGGGGGCAGCCGGGGCAGCGCGACCCCTCCGCCTCCTCCTGCTCTTTGTCTGCGCCGCGCCCCTTCGCCTCCCCTTTGTTGGCCGCCGGAGCGCTCGGGAGGGGCTGCATCGCTTCCCCCCCTCCTCCCTACCTCCCCGCCCTCCTCCTCCTCGCTTTGCCGGGGGGTCGACCCGCGGTGCCCGGAGCCGAGGGGGCGGGCGCGGAGCCCCGGTGCCGGCGGAGGGAGGGAGGGAAGGAGGGGGACGGCGGGGGCAGAGGAGCGGGCGGGGAAACTTCAGGGCGTGGGGCGGTCGCTTGGGGCTTCTCTGCTCGTCGTTGCTCCGTTGTCTGATGCTCCGTGGCCCCTTTCGCCACGCGTGGGGTGAAACCTCTCGGCCGCCGAAATTAGGTCTCGGAGCTGCGCTCCCACCCACCCACCCAAACCCGTCGCTGTCGCCCGCGTCTGTGCCGCCTCTCTCCATGCCGGGCTCCGCGGGGAGCTGGGATCTCTCCGGGAAGGACTGGCATGTCACAGCGGCGTGAGGAGAAGAGCTGGCCTGCCCCGGCTGCCAACGCCGCGACGGTGTCCGCGCTGGGCAGCGGTGGTCTCCGCCGGCGCGGTCTGCGAGACGGCGGCTTGTCCGGGGGGAGAAGCCGGGCTGCAGCCCCTTCTTGCTCAACGGAAGGCTTGGAAGGTGCCGGAGAGCTGGCGTGGGGCTCGCCTGAGGAAGGGCGGCAGCGAGGGGTTGCTGCGCACCGGCTGCTACGGAGGCAAGCGGAGCCGAGCGGGGATGGATGCGCGGCGGCGGCGGTGAGAGGAGCCTCGGCGTGGAAGGGGGAGCACCTGCCTTCGCCCGGGGCGTGGGCCAACTGAGGGGCACCTGTGAGCTGCTCCCGGCTGCAGGGACCTACCCCAGAGGGTCGGAAGCCAGTGAACGTTGGGAAGTGCCCGACACGGGGACGGCGGAGGAAGCTCAGCGTTCCTGGAGCAAGGCTGGTGCGGAGCTGAGAGGCAGCCGGGGCGGTGAGACCTCCCATCCGATCCCTGCCGAGCTGATACAGACGTTGCTGGGGCTGCGAGCCTGGGAGGGGTCCCATGCTGGCCCCCCCTCGCCTCGCCTCTGCCCCAGCCCTGCTCTTGGGAGCCTGCGTGTGTCGGTCCCGCCGTTCCCACGCTGGGAGCAGTTTGTCCCCATCCTGGTAGGCTTGGAGGTGGAACCTGAGCTCTCGACACTTTTGCCTGGGGTTGTTTAGTTTGCTTTCTGCGGGCAGGTGTGGATTGATATCTCCCGGGCTGGATTGCTGAGCACAGGACTGCGCACGTCTCTCTGGAGGGGGCTCGGATCCGACCCCCAGGCTGTACCTCTGAAATGGCAGATGTGGGGACAAACTCTTGCTCCTGAAAGCGCCCCTGGCCCGCTCTGCCCTCCTGCGAGCGGAGGATGGGAACCTCTGGGAAAACTTAGGTCTTGCAGCTACTGAAGACGACCGAGGAGAGGGGGAAGAGGGATCCATGTGAGCTTTGTGGCTCCTCTGCCTTGGATGGGTCAGCAACGGGTCAGGGTTTGGCCCACAGCGTGACGGCCAAGCATGACCGCTTGCCAGTACCCGATGGCTCCGGGGGCCTTGGAGCGGGACCGAATGTACCAGCACAAGGTCTCCTTGGTGGTGCGGTATTTCATGATCCCGTGCAACATCTGCCTCATCCTCTTGGCCACCTCGACGCTGGGATTTGCTGTGCTGCTCTTCCTCAACAACTGTAGGTGTCCCCCGGGCGCGTGGGAGGAGCAGGGGAGGTCGAGGCAGGGTTAGGTCAGCCAGCTGATCGCTTGCCTGCTGCTCTCTGGGGAGAAGCCGGGGAGGTGACAGCCCTCTCCACAGCTCTCCCCTGCTTTTTCCTGTTGGCTCAGTGCTGTGTTAACCTCAGCTCCTCACCGTTGACGCTCACGTGCCGTGTCCCATTCCCCTCCTCTACCCCCTGAAATACTGTGTCTCCTGATCTGCTGCTTGAGGTCCAAGTGTGGGTGATGCTCCTGGGCAGGTGCAGTCAGTCTGTTTGCAGGGTGGGAATCTCGGCAGGGCAATGTGGGAGGTGAGGGGCAAAAGGTGGGCTCCTGCAAGTCCTGCCCTGGCCGGGGGCTTCTGCTACTCCCTTATTAGAAGGAAACTGCTGAACCTGTCGTTCTATGTAATGGGTGGGAGATGTGTCTCCCGGGCTGCTCCAGGATCGCTGCTCTCTATACGCTTTCTGAGGAAATCAGCAGAGGGTTGAGGCAAGGCAAGGAGGAGTTTTCCCTGAGGTTTGGCTGTTGATCTGATCGCTGGTGTGGCTGAGTAGATTGCACACTTGGGTGTGGGTGCAGCCACGTATTGCTGGCTGCTCTAGGCACTGTGCTTTGTTGCCTCCTCCTTGCACAGGTGCTCACCCTTCCAACTGTCTCTAGGCACAGCTTGTGGAGGAAGACTCCATCGTGCAGCGATGTCTTTGACCTCCTTGATGCTGGAAAGTGCCAAACACCTGCTGGAAGAAAAACCTTTAGAGGGCAGGCAAATCCTCCAGCCTAGCGTTGGGATGCACTGTTTCCCTTTGTGTGTGCGTGGTTAGAAAAAAGCTGCGTAAAACTATAAAACATATGAATGCATTTAAAAAGCAGTGGCCGGAGCAGGGTCCAGGAGCTGGCAGGGAAAGAGCCTGGACCTTGAGGAGTGGTGTACCCTCTGCCACAGCCTGGCTTTGCTGCCCTGGGCACATCACTTAATAGAGAGCAGAGCCCAGTTTGATTCTGGCTTTTGGGTGTTTCCAGCTCAGGATGGCAGGGTTTGTGGAGCCAGCTGCCCGAGTGGAACTGTTCTCACCCTCCTGCTTCGTCAGGGGTTACCCAGATGTAACTGGGCTGGCTGGTGGCGAGGCTGTACCACCTCACTCTGGGACCTGCAGTTCTGCTACCTCAGGCTATGCCTTTCTCCCACCTTTTCCTTCTTGCCTTGGAGGCTGCAGTGTGTTCCCTGCTGCTGTCCTGCTCAACCCAAAGGACTTGGGCTGGGTGGCTGAGTGTGTGAGAGGCGATATGAGCGTGATTTGCATCACAGCCCCGGTGAAATGGCACATGACGGGCCGAGGCAAGCCCCAGCCCTGCCAGGCAGAAGAGAGTTGCTTCCAGGACCCAAGCCAGAGATGCTCCATCGATACAAGTGGGAGAGATGGGGCTACTGGCTCCTGTTCCTGCTGCTCCCTTCTTGCTGCAGGACCTCCCAGGCGTTCCCTGGTTTTCGGTGCCTGCTTGTGCAGGGCGTGTTTGTGCTGAAGGAATGAAACACTGGCCCAAAAAGCTGCTGGGGAGCTGTAGGCAGTGATCTGGGGGAAAAAAGAGGAAAGAGAGCGTGCGAAAGAGAAGTGCTGATAGCCCTGTGTTTTTTGTTTCTTTGCAGACAAGCCCAATAGTTATTTCACTCAGACGCCGCCGACGCCGCGAGATGGTGAGTACACGGTCGCTTGCCGGAGCTCGGTTCCCGTGCTCGGGATGCACTTGAGAGCAAATGGCTTGAACCTCACGTGCTTCCCGCAGCTGGTGGTGGAGTGATGTCTGACCCAGTGATCTATTTTGCAGCTGGCTGGCTGCTCTCTGTGCCCGGAGCAGTGCTGCAGCTCGCTCGTGCCCTTGCCCCTGCCCTGGGCGTGCAGGAGCGTGGCCCTCCGGGGCAGAGCGAGCATCCCTCCTTGCCCCTGGGGAGACCCAGCAGCCCTTTCTCTGCTGAGAGTTTCCTGGGAGGCTGTGGTGGAAGCGAGGAAGGGCTGGAAAGGGAGATGATATCTTCCGTGTGCTCCAGCAGCTTGCGCAGCTTTAGTGGTTCATCTGCTGAGCCTGCAGAAGGGAGGGGACTGCAGAAAGGGACCTTAGCTCTAAAAGCAGCAGTGGTTATTCTGTCCCCTAAGGGTCTTCCTGGATGCTGGCAAAAGGACACGGTGTCTCCTTGGGACTCTCTGCTGTCTTGTCAGGTCTTGGTCTTCCTGGGAAAGGGCTGGAGAGGATTGTGCTGGCTCATGGCAGTAGGAGATTAAATGGACAAAAGCTGGTAGGAAGCTCAAGTCTGTGGGACATGGATTGAGCAGCTCAGGGAGAGATGGTTTTTGGGGCTAGAGGAGGTTGCTGAGATGCTGTTGGCTGTTCATTAGATTAGTGCTGCTGCTGTATGGCCAGAGTTGAACCATCCCAGCCCGTCCAGTCTTGAATCAGTCATGTAGTAATGCTACCAAAAAGTCTGTTGGGCTTGTGCTCCAGTTGGCAGAAGGTTTCAGTTTGATAAAGAGCAAAATGGAAGCTGGTGTTCAGCTGGACATCAGGTATCTCCACTGTCCTGACCAGAAAGTGTGTAGGTGTGTGAATTCTGGGGGGGCTGTAGTTCAGCCCTCCTGCCTTGCTTGGCTCCCCCAGGATTCTGCTGCTGGGATCTCCTAACAATTTCCACCCCACCTCCAAATTTTCACCTTGCCGGTCATGAGGCAGGATGGTGCTTTCCTCATCTTCTTCCAGAGTGATTGGTCCTTCCCTGGCAGAGCAGGTGGGACAGAACCTGGGTTTCCTATGGACTTGGATTTTCCTTGGACCTGGGCAACTCAACTTATGGGTTCCCTCTCACCTATGGATTCCCTGGTATCTGACAAGCTGTGTCCTCGCCAGCACCTCACACCTTTTCTCTGGGCTTGGTAAATCCTTCTGGTTTTACAGACCCGTAGGAACTTTGGGTTTTGAGTCCATGCTGTTATCAGTCAGTGGCTTTAAAAGCTGCTGGATGCAGGCGAGCACATGCTCAGATAATGTCATCATAGGAGCTTTGTTTTCTCTGAAAATCAGGCTTAAAATTCCCTGCTTTCTGCTGGCAGGCTGTTCAGTCACCTTTTCCAGCTTCCCTAGTTTCACGTGCACAGATAAGAACCCAGCAGAAAACAGCAGCCAATTAATAACACGTTTGTTTCTTTCTTTCTTTCCCTCTCTGGTGGGGGTGGGGAAAGAGGCGGGGGAGAAACGGATGCTAGATAAAATGTGATTAATCTATAATTGGACCAGAGAAGACATGTAAAGCAAAAATAAAAACGAACGTAGGTGTAACTCCTAGCTTAGGGCTCCAAAATATTAGCAGCCCAGCCCATCCAGATGACATACTCCAAAAGATCTCTGGTCCCCACGGGAGATGGAAAACTACCACCCTTGGTGGGTTGCCAAGTGAGGCACCTCCTTTTGCAAGTTTAAGATGGTGCAGATGCTTCACGATGTCTTTGGGAAGATTTTCTGGGCAGAGGGGAGCCAGGGCCATGGGGAAGAGGTCCTCCTGGGGCAGAAGGGGAGCTGGGGCCAGGGGGAAGAGGTCCTTCTGGGGCAGAAGGGGAGCTGGGGCCATGGGGAAGAGGTCCTCCTGGGGCAGAAGGGGAGCTGGGGCCATGGGGAAGAGGTCCTCCTGGGGCAGAAGGGGAGCTGGGGCCATGGGGAAGAGGTCCTCCTGGGGCAGAAGGGTCTTGTCCCTACTGCTTCTGCTGTGCCAGGGGACAAAACCTGGCAGCATTCATCGCCCAGGCTGGCTTGGAAACGTGGCTCTGGTCCTGTGAGAGCGTGACAGTGCCAGCGTCGAGCACAGCAGGGCCCCTTGATTGCTTCATCTCCAGCTGAGCTCCTTGAGGATTGTCACTTTTTTTATCTTCTGGGCCAGATCCTCGTCACCTATAAGTCTCTTGCAGCTGTGGGTTGCTGTCAGCTGGCAACCCACAGTGTGAGCCAGCAGATCTCTGCCTGCCGGTGCCAGCTGCGGATCTGCCGCTTGGTATTTCTATCTGGAACCTCGTGCTTGGAGGTTTGCTGTAGTCCTTTCCTGTCTGAAGCGGTGGTGCAAAGCTGGGCAGAAATCATCACCCACCCTGGCAATGCCCCACCTCGGTTTGCATCTGTAGGAGGTGGCTTTCTGCACCTCGAGCATCAATTCTGCAAAGACGTGTCCTGCGTAGGTGCTGCCCTGGTGCTCTGGCCGTGCTGGAGGGGAAAGGCTTTTCCAGCCAGCGGGGAGGCGCCTCTAATTAGTTATCTCTTCTTTTTCTTCCAGCCCTAATTTCTACCCCATGGAAAACTCTTCAGCCACGCATTGATTTATAGAGCGGTCTCTGCTTCGTTTCGAAATGAGGCCATTAATGCTGTTAACTCGCTGCTTTTTCTCTCAAATCTCCCGTGCCACCAGCGTTCCCGCTGCAGGGCAGGGGATTGTTGGGCTCTGTGGAGTCTTAAGGCCTGGCTGACTTAAGTGCAGCGCTCCGTGAAGGCTGTGTTGCCTTTTCCCCAGCTGAGGAACTGGCCCGTGGCATCCAAGCTGGCTGATTCCTCTCCTTCCTCGTAGTCAGGAGCTGGAGAGGGGGTGGATGTTGGCTCAGCTGCGTCCCCCCGGGTGCTCTGGAGGGGGCAGGGGGGGTCGGCAGGTGCGGGGCAGGGGGGCAGACAGGGTGGGCTGTGCCTTCCTGCACCCCCTGGGGCTGAAATAAGCAGTGGGGGAGGATTTAGAGGGTACTTCCTCCCCTCTCCTTGTTCTTTGCAGCATCTGTGGTGGAGGGGGTTGATTTCAGTTTGTTTGCAGCATCCCTCGGTGCAATCGTGTGCGGGAGGCAGGTTTGCTTTTGTTGTTTGCTCGGTGGAGGGCAGGGAGGATAATAAACCCTCCTGGAGCTGTGAAGCCAGGCTGAGAGCTGGGCTGGCTGCTCAGGTGGATTAATAGGATGAGGCACCGGGATTTTGGGGTCAGCTCCCCGTCATCCCTCTCCTCCTGCCTCTCTCCTCCCCTGGGCGCCCCGCAGGGGTGCGGAAAGCCCTCTCGGCTGGGTGCTTGTTAGCCAGGTCTCTGTGGGTTGTGATGGCACAGGCAGCTCTGGAGCTGAGACCAACAAGCGGGGCACAAAGCTGCCCTGCTCATGTGGGAGCTGAGGAAGGAGAGAGCAGGGCTCTCTGGTGGCAGTTTTGGCTCCTGGTGAGGACAAGCCTCCTCCTGTCTGCAGGTGGGAGCAGAGATGAGGGGCTGAGAGCAGAGTGATGAAGGGTGAGCTCCTCGGGAGGGTCTGGGCAGTGCCCATGAAGCAATCCTAGCCCTGCTAGGGAGAAAGGAGCCCTCTCGGTCTGGCAGGTTTGGGTTTCTTGCATCTTAATCTCAGAGCTACAGCTCACTTCAGCCCATCTTGAGCAATGGGAGGGTCTCCACGGGCAGGAGCGATGGGAGCCAGCCTCTGCAGATGTGTTAATGGCACCAACCAGCCGTGGGTCCCGTCCCTGCTGGGTTTGGCAGCATCCAAGAAGACCAAGGGTGTTGGGCATGTATTTCCTCTTGACGAGCATGGATAGAGCGATGCTGGCCCAAGCTGTGGCACCAGGCCGAGGGAGCAGAGTTAACGCTTATTTATGGATGCATAAGAGCAGCAGTGATGCATGAGATGAGGACATCTGAGAAATTAAATATTGGAAAAACGCTTTCTTGTGCCTGGCAGCACCATAAATACAGGGTTTGCAGAACTGGTCCAAGCATGAGATTAGGCAGAGAAAACGTTGGTGCAGGTGGCTTTTCAAGTCTGCATAGGAAATTGGTTAGAGGATTAATCCTACAGCGAGCTCGGTCCTGGGCATTCTTTCACCTGGCTGCTGGGTGCACCCTGTTACGGCTCTTTCATGGGGTGTGAATGGTGCTGTGTGTTAGAGAGCATCTGATCTGTGCCGGGGGGTGTGAGAAAATACTCCCCACCTGCAGGTGACTTGATGGGTTTGGGCAGACTGAGTGTCACCTTGGCTGGACTGAAGCAGCAAGAGAGCCCGGAGGCTGCATGTGCCTTGGCCACCCTGCGAAGGGGACTGCTCCTTGAGGGACAGCCAGGTGGCGTTGGGAAGTGGGGTTTCGTGACCTCCCTGCTCTCTTCCAGCCCTTTGCCTGGGTGTGTTGGAAGATCTAAGTCATGTAAGGTGCTCTGCCTCCCTCCCCTTGCCTACTTACGTGTCTTGCCCACAGCCTACCTGCAGCCCTCGAGGTAACCCTTGCAGTGGCAAGAAGGCTGGGGCTGGCTCATGCCTCGGAAGAAATAGGTGCTGTCTGTAACCTCCTCCCGCTGCCAAATTCATGCTGAGCCCTTCCTTCTCCGACCCATGTCGGAGAGACTACTGGGAGGCAGCCACGGGCTTTTGGTTTTTCAAAGGAGCCAGGTGGTTCTGGGCAGCTCTGCGCCTGCTCACGGGGACAGGAGAGGGGACACTTGGCTGCCCTGGGAAGAGAGCCATGAAAATACGACTTAAAATAAAACACAGGCTCTTCAATTTTGTTCCCTTTGTGCATGGCGGTACTGGAACACCCTGCTGGCTTTGGCTGCTAATCTCAGCCTATTTCTCTTTTGACACAAGCCAATATGAGACTTGGATGCCGCAAAATGAATTCATCGCGCAGGCTTCGTGGCGGGGCTGATCTCGGTTAGCAGAATGGGAAGGTGCTGCAGACCCTGTCTTTTCTATTTTTATTATTCTCATTTTATGTTTCTTTGTTTTTTATTTTTTTTTGGTCTGCCCACAGATGCGTTTTGCAGCTCTTTTCTGAGCATCCCACGCTCTGTGTCCCTTAGCTGGCCCATGGAGGTCCTGCAATGAAGTCACCGTGGTTGCATCCTCAGCTTCCCCCTCCTTTTTTCTTTTCTTGCTCGTATTTGCACCTTATGGGAACAGCTCAGGAGCCAGGACTGGGGTCTGCTTGTGGAGCTTCATCCCCGTGTCCCAGCCTGACTGTTTCCCTGCCTGGGTTTTGTACCCCGAGCGCTTCAGCTGAACGAGCTCCTACTGCTTCAGGGTTGCTCTGGAGAGAGGAGAGATACTAAACATAGCTCTTCAAAAGCTGAGCGGTAGATCAGGTAGCAGCAGTTATTAGACACCACTTTTGATCTCCTGAGAGCATTTTCTTCTCCATTTACAGTGAGGTTTGAGCTTTCTCTGGGGGATCAATTTATGCACTTTCATGTTACGTGGCTTAAGCGTTAGAGGAGGAATAGACGGGAGAACTGCTAAGGTGTTCTTGTTTTCCCCTGTGTCAGGTCCGTGCTAAAGTTGCAGATCCCCAAGCTCGCCTCACTCTTCTCGCATCTCTGCCTCGCATCTCCCAGGTCTACCCTTCCGGCATTTTGTCACAACGCTTCGAGACTAAGAAACAACTTTCTTTTTTCCTCCTTTGTCTTCTCTTCCCTGTGGCAATGTCATGCTGAAGTCGGTGCTTGATACCCTCCCGGGTGAGCTAGCGCCTCACTACCAGCTCCCGGCTCAGCGTCACTACCAGCTCCGGCTCAGCCCGTTGCAAACACGTGCCCAGCAGGGGATTTCTTGCCAAATGAAGGCTGGTTTTGTAGGAACGTGCCCCAAGGTCACACAGTGACACGAGGAGTCGCTCTGTTTTGGTGACACCGAGTGTTCCCTGACCACAGGAGCAGCTGCGCGGCCACGTGTTCTCCAGCACCCCAAGCACCTTCTGCCAGAGCCCCTGCCCTCGCTCAGCTCTCTCATCTCCTTGATTTGTAAACACTTTGTTTTTCCAGAGCGGCGCCTCTGCAGGCAGGTGGGAGCAGGCTAAAACAATCCAAGTATTTATTTATTTTTCTTTGCCCTTCCTCACGTGGGCTGCCATCCCAGCTGGGTGAACTCTTGGAGTGCACCGCGCTTTGGGCGTTTTGCTGCGGTTTGGCTCCTGGGGGCAGGTGCTGTGGGGGATCTGCGTGTGCTGGGGTACACGGGCGGGCAGCGGGAGCCTCTGCTGAGGCTGCCTTCTCACTCCAGTCCCTCCGGAGCGCGTTTCCAAACCCCTCCTCTCTCTCTGGCGGAGGCTGACGAGTCCTTCCAGCCTTCAGGAACCGTGATAGTCTACTCAGAGCCGCTCTTGCAGGGGGGTTATTGACATATTAATGAGAGTCTTCTGAGATGATGTTTGATTTGCAAGATTGACTTTGATGTTTCAGACCCAAGGATGCTTCCAGCTCCTCCCTGCCCCGCCTGCCCCCAGCACCGCCTTCGCCTTGCTCACAACCATCTCTGCCTCCAGCACAATTTTCCCTTTAGATCTCCCAACCGATCCATTTTTTTCCTTGCTGCCCACCCCTCCTGATCCCCATTTATAGATGGTGCAGTCAGTTCTGCTCCTACTTCATCTACCTTTGACCGTGCTGCCCTTTTGGGATGCGGTGACGACTGCTCTGCCGCTGCTGCTCCCAGGTTAGGTTCCAGCTGTGGTGGCTTTTCAAAGTCAAGAGTCTTTTTCAGGCAGCTGGGCTGTTAAAAGGTCGTGGCTGGTGCCCACCCCATTTCTGAGCTCCCCCTCACTGTGTGACACGTAGGCACAGGGCTTGTGTGGGAATGCTGAGCCACCACCCTGCGGTCTCAGGAGGAGATAGCTGGTTTCTTGGAGATCTCTGTCATGTGTAGAACTGTGCAAGCAAGGTCCTTGGGGAGCTGACAGCATTACAGAGGCTTCCTAACTGGATGGTGGATGCCTGCCATCCTCGGAGCTTCCTAAGGACCTTCCATCCTTAGAATATATCAGCTTGAAAACTTTTAAGCAGGGACTTGCTCTTGTTCTTGTGGCCTTGAGGACAACATATTTCCTGTTGCAGGGCAGCTCAATGGCTGAACTGTTGAAATAAAGATGAGCAAGGAGGGAAGTCGCCTCCCTCATCCCCTTTGCTATGTGCAGGCGTGCCGGCGGCACCTTTAGCTGATGTTTGGCCCTGACCTGCTGCTGGTCAGTGAGACTGACCTCAGTTTTCCAGATCTGTGTCCTCAGCATTGCAGGAAGATGCTGCTCTGTGTTGTAGGCAGGGCATGGAGCGAGTGGCAATGGGCAAAACTGAAGCTGAGTGGGGTGCACACCCCGGCTCCGTGCACGGATCTCCTGGGTGGCTCCTTCTCCCTCCCCCAGCAAGCCCTGGCTGATGCAATTAATATTGATGGCGGGGAGGGTGGGCCCGGGAAGAGGAGTAAATGTGCTGGGGCGAGAGTCGTGGCTGGATCCGATCTCCATGGCAACGGGCACCTCGCGCTCATGCAGAATTAATGCCAGCCCTTCGCTGTCCTGACACACGCACGGCTCCGTCCCCGAGGGTCCCTCTGCCCTCTTGGTGCAGGGATGCCCCACAAGCAGCTCTGACCTGCTCTTTGGTGACCTCCCCCACCTTTTGCACCAGCGGTGTCCTCATGGGCTGGATGGCAGCAGGGCAGCCTTGCCACTTCTTCAGAAGGAAGGCTCAGCATCCGCCCTGGGGGTTTATTGTGCCATTTGCTATCGGGTGTGCTTGCCTGCTACTGCCTCGCTTGGTCTTGTTTTCTGGCTGAGAAACCTTCCATGGGAGGCTCCTCAGCTGACCCATGAGCCAACTGGGCTCCAGGATTGTCTCGACTGCTCTGTTTGTGGCCTCATCTCTCTAACATCGATATTTAACAGCTCCAAGGCAGGATTTGGGACAGGACAAGCTACTAGTGTAGGTCTGGTGACCTCCGCATCCTTGGGGTCTAAGAGGAAGGTGGGACACAGAGGTGCATGTCAGCTCAGCGTGCGTTAGGACTGAGAAGATTTTCACGGAGCATCACAGCTTTTTCCCTCTGCTTCTCAGCCTAGTTCGGAGCTGCTCTGTGCTGTTAGCCTTTCCTCCCTCCTACCCTGTTCCTGTCACTGGAGACACTTTAAGCCATGAGAGCAGGTACATCCCACCCGCGAGCTGTAGTCCAGTTTCTGGCTGGGCTTTTCTGACTGTTTTTTCTCTGCCCGTTCAGAGAAGGAACGGACTCCCCCCGGGATCTGGAGCAGGTCCAGACTGGGAAATGCATCTTCTGCCTTCCGCAGGCAGAGCTGGCCGGGGAGGGGGCAGCTGCCAGCAATCGCCTGCGCCTTTTCCTGGCGTCACCCTCCTCTGTAGGTGTTCAGAGCCCTCCTTCTCCTCTTCCCTTGGCAAAATTCCTGCTGAGGAGAAAGCTCTGGTACTGGAAGGGAGAAAGCGCGTGCGGGTCAGAGCCTTGCTCAGGTGCTGCTCTCGGTGTCGCGGCTGCGCGGGGCGGGCAGGCTCTGCGGAGGGTCTGGCAGGGTGCAATAAGCAGTCAGCAAGCTGCTCTGGTAGCATTTTTTTCTTTTCTGTGCGGTGGAAAAGAGCAATTCTGACATTACAGTTATGATTATTGTTATTAAGCTGGAGAAACATTTTAATATGAATGCTTGAGGCTTACTAGATAGAGCTCTTCACCTCAAGATCTCAAGGCACTTGACGAAGCCAGCTTGTTATTAATCCCTACTACTTATATCGAGCTACTTACCTACTGACATCAGGGGTTTGGCGATTATTATTATCTGCGGGTTTTTTTGTAAATGAGAGAACCAAGGCGCAGAACTGGATGGGGAGCTGAAGCTGGAAGCAGAAGTTTCTCTCCACTCTCCCTGCCTCCAGCTGACTGCCATATCCCTCGCTGTTCTGGTCCAGGAGGCTTGGAAAAGGGCTGGGATGGAATTAGAAGGTGACCCAAGAGCTCTACCTGGAGCACTTGGTGCAGAAGGCTGCATGGCCAGAACTGGCAGCTGGGAGAAGAGGGGATGGCGCTTGCTGCGGGCTGGGGAGCTCGGTGTGCAGCTTGAAGCTTTGTCTGTTGCAGTTTTTTAGGATGCAGTTTTTTAGGATGCAGGGGACTGTAGGGGGGCACAGAGGAGGGGCTTGCTGAGGCACAGAGCGAGCCCTTTGCATGCATATATTGTCACCTGGCAGAATAATCTTGCCAGCTCCAGGATGGGGTAGTATATGTGTGTGTGCTGTAAAGCATCTTGGTTTTGCCCAGTCTCTCAGGCCCAGCTCAAGCAGAGTCTTTACTTCAACGTCAGTCTTCTCTCCAGCTGCCTGCACTTTCACTCCAGCTCCTGTCTCTGCAGAGAGGGGCTGCGTGCGGCTCGTAGCCATTCTCTCCATGGCTCTGGCCCTGCCTGTTGGCCACAGCCATCCTATTCTCAGCTGTCCTTCCAGCCGTCCTGGGCATTTGCAGGCGCTGTTGGACACGAGGAGGTGGAGCTGGTGCCATCTGCCCTGGCAGCGTCTCGTGGAGCACCAGCCACCTGCACCCGCACAGCTCGCTCGCGGAGACGCCGAACCTTGGCGCGGGACTTCCCTGGTAGTGAAGCATCCCTGGTGCTAATTAGGGGCTGCCTGAGGAAGTGTCACGGGTGGGGTGGGATGCTTGGATCTGGACCAGTGTGCTTACACCTGGTACAGTGGGCAGGCATTCTTCTTTCTGCAGTTCTGATGAGTGCTAGCAGCTCTGGGGCCGGACCCCAGTACGAAGTGCTCTGCAGCCCTACCGCTCGCTCTTCCCGCCCTGATTTCAGTTGCCAGCGTAGATAGGCTCCCAGAGGCTCTTCTCAGCTTGTCATCTCTCTCCTTTCCCTTTTTCTTCGCTTGTGGTTTGTTGATGCAGGATCTCACTCTGGCTTTTCCTTTGCATTGGTCCACGGAAGCGCTGTCAGGCCAGGAATGGCGTTTCCATAGGTGGTTTCTTCTGTTTGGTCACTCTACTGGGCTGGTGCCTTTTGGGAAGAGCCGTCCCCTCTCGCCCCAGCATTTTCTGTGACCCCCGGGCTGGGTGGGATCTATTCTGCAGGCAGTTGTGTGGTAAACAGATGCCATAGGGACACCCAAATTCACTCCCCCCATCTCTTGGGGACCTCTCACGTTCCCCAATTAGCCAAAGGACAGGAAACTCTCGTTACCACCCTCGTTACTCTGAACCAGGCGGTCGCTGCAGGACGCATGGTAGAGCCTCAAAGCATCATGTGTCTGAGCTGGGGCTGAAGCTCTGAACCCAGTTCAGGTCTTTCCCCTAGCCTTGCTCTCTTTTAAAAGCCTTTCTTGCTTTTGCAGGCGCAGCCTGGGGCTGCTGAGGGAGAGGAGGCTGCTCTGTCTGCCCGCGGAGTCACGCTGTGGCGGGAAGCATGGGACCGTGAATTATTTGTCGCAGCACTTTCTGCTTTTCCCCTCCTCTCCAGGAGGTGCACTTTTTTAATATGATTGTTGTTGTTGTTATTGTTATTTATTGTCCTGTGTCTGCTCCAGTGCTGCTAAGAGACATGGAGAGGCTTGGCTGGTATTCAGCGTGGTTACAATAAGCCCAAGCCCTCCCTTTTGTTCCGTACAGCTTGCTCGAGTGTTGTATAGATACCTCACTTTAGCTGTTTCTCTCCCTCATCTTCGGCGTCTCAGGAGGTTTGGGAAAGGTCAGCTCCTAGCTGTAGCTTTTTTTCTGCTCCAGACAAGTGCTGCTCTCATTGTTTGCCAAACGCCTTGCTGCGCCTCGGCTCTGCAGCTCTAGGATGATTTAACCAGAGCCGCGCTTCCCTTTAGATCCTGCCTGCTCTCTGACCTTACCGCGCAGCCTTGCCGTGTGCTTTGTAGATGGTTTTGAAGTGCAGTCTTGAACAAGTGCTGAGAGATCCCTCCTCCTCTCTGTGACTGGAGAACCAGGGACAAGAGGCTGCAACCTCCAGCATCCCGAGCCGGGGCTCCATCTGTTGCAACCCCTCACTGATTCTGGTTCACCGCTGCCTTCCCGCGTCCATCAGAGCTCAAAAGCCTCCGGCCGCAGCGTTGCCGTGGGTAAGGCAGGCTCTGTGCTCAGCCAAGCCCTACCTTGGCGTGTCTGTTGGGTGATGCAGAAGGCAGGCTGGTGTGAAAATGCATGGTTGCTATCCTGGTGGTGTCGTACAGGTGTCATCAGAGGGGCAGCAGGCAGGCAGAGCCCTGGTTCCTCTGCGTGCCCTCGCTCTCTGGTGCTTGTCCCGGTTGGGTGGGCAGGTAGACGATTGCCTCAGCCTGCTGATGGGCACCATCTCCGCTCTCCTGTCTGCCCTCTCTGGGCTCGGGAGCGTGAAGGCAAGGCTGGTCCCTTTGTTGTATCTCAGGATGGGGTTTCTGAAGTGCTTGGTGCTGCCCTGAGTTGGGTCCCACTGAAAACTTCCTCGGTTTGGGTGGTGCCATACCTGGGTCGGCTCTTCGCTTGAGTTGTGGGATGCTCCTTTCCCATGCTCTAAGGCGAAAGACAAGGACAGAAGAGCTCAAGAATGGAAGGAGCTGTGTCCCTGACACCTACTTCGTAATCCTGGACGCATTTCCCACCTTGGTTTCTCTGTCTGCAAGCGTGATGGCGTGTCCTGAAGGCAAGTGCCTTCAGACGGGCATCTCTTGCCCCGTCACCTTCGAGCAGGCACCTGACTGAACTCAGCTCCAAGCTGGCTCTGCATCATCCCCCATCTGCTGCACACACCAGCTCCCTTCCCTTCAGTAGGTCTGATCTCTGAGACAGCTCCTTCTCCGCCTCCCCTGCGACTGGCAGCTGATTACGTACTACACGGTTACACGTCTGTTCCACAGACCTGCGCCTAGGGGCGGGCTGAATCCCCACTTGTCCTGCATTTCACATCCCTCACTTGCACAGTCCCACTGCACTTTCCAATCTCAGAGCTCAACAGGCTCATGTGCATTTAAAAAAAAAAAAAAAAAAGAAGGGAGAGAGGGGAAGAGCAGCGATGGAAAGAGCAGGAGAGAGTATCCAGAGCACTTCATAAAAATGATGAATTGCTTTTAGATATTGGACAGGAGAGAAAAAGATTTCTTTTTTATTTGATGATATTAGTCTCTTAGTGGCGCGTTGTTGCTGTGCGTGTAAGCTCAAAATCTCAAGGCAGTCAAAGGCAAACGCCCGGGAATTGAAGTGTAAATGAGCCGCTGTCGAGCATTTTATTTTGCCTTTTATGATTTCTCTTTCTCTCATTATGTAGGTCAGTCCCCGTTTCTGACGGGTGCGTAGGAGAGCGCGGGGTGGTGAGGTGTTCCCGGGGGCGGCGGGAGGTGCCTGCGGTGCGTGGGGGACCGAGGATCTCTCGCTCTCGCCGCCTCACCTGCAGAGTGCGGAGTCTGGAGATGCCCGTCCTCTCCCTCCCTTCTTCCCTCCATCCAAAGAATTATATTTCCTACCACATTAGCAATTTAGATGCTGAACTGGTCCGTGCTGGCTGCTCTGATTAGTGGATGCGATAAAGAGATTAGCACATCTCCTTCAGAGAGACATCAGCCATTGATTCGGCTGCTTTGCCTAAACGGCGATGAATAAAGCAGCGTGTGCGTGCGGGGCGATCTGTCCCACGCTGGGACGGGTGAGGATGTTTTCTTCTCACTTCCTCGGCTTTCCTTTCTCTTGCTCGTTAGCAGAAGGCAGGCTGTGTTGTGGAGGACTCACAAAGGCTTGAGCAGAGGGGCTGTGGGCAGCGTGAGCGCTTTCTGGAGTCCTGGGGATGCTCCTCCATGTCTGCGGTGGGGTCGGAGGCACCTCCCTGCTGTGATGCAGAGCTGGTGACAGACCTTTCTCTCTCCAGTTCGTGCTGGCAACAAGCAGAAGGGGCACAGAGGAGGCAAGAGGACTGACTGTGGCTTTGCTAGCTCCTTTTAGAACATGCTGAGCTCCAGCCCCCCTGTACCTCAAATGCATCTTTGGTGACCCTGCAGAAGGACCTCACTTAACCGCCCAGTTCCTGGCAGACAGGGAGAGGCAGCATGATGGGATCATAGGTTGGAAAAGACCTTAAAGATCGTCGAGTCCAACCATTAACCCAGCACTGCCAGGTCCACCACTAGACCCCTAGACCAGATTCAGCACCGCAACTACCTGGATGATGACATCCTCGCCCTAGGACCTTGCTGTGCTTAGAGCATCCTCTTTGCCAGCACTGCCCTCGCTGTCCTGGTCCCCCGGAGGGCTGCAGCCCCTCCCCAAGCCTGGGTGGTGTGGAAAGCTCTGCCAGGAGAGACGGTGGAGGCACGGGTGGGTGCTTGGACCCGGGCACCCAGCTGTATCCCTCCTGTTCGTAGAGGAGCAGCTGCAGCTCACCCGTGTGTCCGTGTCTGTGCCCGCAGCGTGCCGAGGGATGCTGTGCGGGTTCGGGGCGGTGTGCGAGAGGAGCTCCACCGACCCCTCCCAGGCCTCCTGCGTCTGCAAGAAGACAGCTTGCCCTGTCGTGGTGGCTCCCGTCTGCGGCTCTGATTATTCCACTTACAGCAATGAGTGTGAGCTGGAGAAGGCCCAGTGCAACCAGCAGAGACGGATCAAAGTCATCAGCAAGGGACCGTGTGGTGAGTGCAAGGGAGGTGACAATGTGAGGCCAGGGAGGCTTGACCCAAGCTCCTGATGTTACTGGGGTGCCGGTGATGTCCTGGGGGATGGGGACAGCTCTGATGAGAAGGGAAACTGAGAGAATCACCGGCTCTACTGATCAGTAGAGCTTAATTAAGTGGGCAAACTGATGGCCGAAGGCCATTCAAGGTCTTGGGCAGCTCTGCTGCTGCACCACATGGGTCACATCTGCCAGGGCTACAGGCTGGAGCTGGAGGCACCAGGCATATGCACAGGCTGGGTGGGCTGCTGAAAGCCCTTCCCCAGCCTGGCATTCACCAGCTGTGAGCGAGGAGCTGTGTAAATGAGACCTCAGTCTCCTCATCTCAGAGTAAATTAACTTGACCTTTCTCTCATGCGGCGCTCTGGCTTGCAATAAATCTGCACCCGGCACTCCTGCTGGGGCTCTCGTCGGAGGGGAGAGTGCGCCGAGTGATTTATTTAAAATAATCATCATAAAAGAAGTGACAGATAAAGGGGGGAAAGAAAATAAGGCGAAAAAAAAAGCTGGCAAATTTTGGCCCTTCCCTGCCATTGAGGAAATTGCTCCTTGAGCTCTTCCTCTAATCATGGTTTGCAGGAGGTGTCTTAAGGACCCTTGTTTTGCTCGTTTGCTGAAGCAAGAGGCTCTCGGAGAGCATGTGCAGGGAAGGGACCTCACAGCGGTGAGGCTGTGAGAGGTTTAGAAAGGAGAGGCTCTGCCTGAAGTGCCAGGTGAGGCGGGGGGTGAGCTCCTTTCCTCACGTGCCGTGGGTTCGGGGCTGCTCCTACAGCCTCAGCATCCTGCCTGCCTCCACGGACGTCGGGGTGGATGAGCTCACTGCTCAGGTGTTGGAAGGACATCCATTGCCATCACGTGTGTTTCTGGGCGCTCGGAAGGGCTGAGGCTGTTTAGATACCGTGGTGTGTCGTTTATCCCGAGCGGGAGAAGGTCGGCATGGAGCCCTCTGCCCACACCCGTGCCCCCTCCTCTCCCTCGCAGGCTCCAAGGACCCCTGCACGGAGGTGACCTGCAGCTTTGGCAGCACGTGCGTCCGCTCCGCCGACGGCCAGTCGGCCAAGTGCGTGTGCCCCTCGTCCTGCAGCGGCGTGCCCGAGAGCACCGTGTGCGGCAGCGACGGCAAAGACTACCGCAGCGAGTGCGACCTCAACAAGCACGCCTGCGACAAGCAGGAGAACGTTTTCAAGAAGTTCGACGGCGCCTGCGGTGAGTCCCCTCGACCTCCTTCCCCCCGCCCCGGGGTTATTGCTTTAAAAGCGGAATGGGGAAGCGCTGGGGAGGAAAAACTTGGCCCGTGTGCCTGCTGTCATCAGCTCAAAAACATGGGCTGCGGGGGGAAAAAAGGTCAGTCTGTGGGTGACGGCCACCAAGCCAGCGCTTCCCCCTGCGGCTGTGGGCGTTCCTGCTCGGGACCCACTGACCTAAAGAGCAGTCACAACATCTGTGCCACCTCCTTCCCCTCCTGCTGTGTCCCCTGGCTGGAGTCTTTGGCAAGGAGCCTGCCGCTCAACGGAGTCCCAGGGCTCGCGGGCAGGCAGCTCCATCTAATTAAAGGAGCCCGACAGGCACGGATCCCGGAGCACAGACACAGCCCGGCCGCTCCGAGGATGGCTTCCTCTTCGGCTAATGATGGCTGTGGATACTTGTAATTAAAAGCAGCTGTATTCATTAGGAAAACAGTGAGATCAGCCAGGACACGTGCCAGACCAGTGTTTGTCCCCGGGGGAAGGAGTGTGGGAGGGTGTTTGGGCACGCTGCAAACCCGGAGGAGCTTTTAATTGCGCTTTCGCTGCTCGGTCCCAAGTAGGGCGAGATGGGTGCAAGTGGGAGGTGCGAAAGAGATGTCACGCTGGGTGCTCCAGGTTTCTAGGGCAGAGAATAGGCTTTGAGCCTCGCTGCTCCGTTGAGGTCCTCCTGATTTTAGCCGGGCATCGGCAGAAACTCAGGCAGTTTGAGTTGAGCAGCTGGACGATGGAACCTGAAAATACTTGAAGGTATTTGGACTCTGTTAGGTGTGCTGTGAGCCTTGAGGAGGTACTGCAAGGTAGGGAAGAGGATGGGGATGAGCAGGGCAGGCAGAGCACATCTCAGATATCCTCCTCACGCATTCCTTGTGATGTGTCTGTGCATTTGCCTCATCCCCAGCCCCTCTGACGCGGTCCCCATCTCCTCAGTGGTACCGCATCCCTGCCCCACGACAGCAGCCCTATTGACCCGCAGCTCCTCGACTCCACATGAGATGTTTTTGTGATTTTGTTGGGGTTTGTAGAGGCCTCCAAGGAGGTAACACATCCCCGGCCGTCTGCTGGTGTGGCTGCAGGGCAGCAGCAGCTACCACGGGCAGCTCTTGCCGGAGGGATGGATTGGGTGTAGGTCCTGTGGGAGCTCCTTCGTCTGCTTCGTTTCCATGATTACTACACGTGCTAAAATGGTCAAAGCAGAAGACTTCAGCATGACCCTGTCCTTCTCCAAGGGATGTAGGGGTGGCCAAAAGGGAGGTGCTGTATTGTTTCTTCCCTTTGTCATCCAGCCTGGGACTGGTCAGTGCAGGGATTTCAGACCTGGTAGGATTGAAGGGTGGAAACGTTCAGTCGCGTTTCTCAATTGCGGACAGTGAATCAGCACTCTCCAGGTACGGTGCTTGGCAAGGAAGAGAAAATCCTAGGGCTGGAGTAGGGATTAGTGAGCAGCCGGTGCCTGTTGTGCCCGTTGTCTTTGGTGTATGCTAATGTGAGCTCGGCTCGTCAGAGAGGGTGATCCGGATAAGCCTAGATTAGAGCACTGGGGCAAGGCAGCCTGTGGCCCTGGTTGCCTTCAGGGCTCTTCCAGCACTTTGAGAAGACAGGGAGGGAGAGTGGGAGGAACAGAGCGGGAATATATCAATATCGAGTGTCTCGCAATACCCAGCGGCCACCCCTTGGGCTCCGGAGGTTCGCCTGGGTCAGGGGGGAGAGAGATGGACAGAGGGGAGCGAAGGCAGCTCAGGCTGGGAAAAAAGGCACAGTTTGGGACAGGCACGTGTCCTCAGGGTGCAGCTCAGTAAAATAAATGAGTCCTGATGTGTGCAGAGCCCTACAAACCTCCAGTCTCGTGGAAGAGCTCGGAGATGCTGAGTCCTGCTGGGGAAGGTGTGGGGGCTCTTGAGGCCAAGCTGGGAGGGAGAGGGGCAAACCGGAGAGCGCGAGCTTGCCTAAATCTCTGTCCCGGCTCTGTGCCCAGACCCTTGCAAAGGTGTCCTCAACGACATGAACCGTGTCTGCCGGGTGAACCCCCGCACCCGAAAAGCCGACCTGCTCTCCCGCCCCGAGAACTGTCCCCCGAAGAGGGAGCTCGTGTGCGGCGACGACGGGGTGACGTACGACAACGAGTGCGTGATGGGGCGATCGGGGGCCATCCGGGGCCTGGAGATCCAGAAGGTGCGTTCGGGGCAGTGCCAGCATCAGGGTAAGTACCTCTCTGCTTCCCGGGGAGCAGGAGGGTTCGGGTTCCCGACCTTCCGTGCTCTTGGCCGCGAGAGCGTACCCCCTGCCCCTCGTCCCCGCGGCGGGCGCGAGCGGTGCCGTCCTCTCTCCTCGCAGACAAATGCAAGGACGAGTGCAAGTTCAACGCCGTCTGCCTGAACCGCCGGGGCACCGCCCGCTGCTCCTGCGACCGCATCGCCTGCGACGGCGCCTACCGACCCGTCTGTGCCCGCGACGGCCGGACCTACAGCAACGACTGCGAGCGGCGCAAAGCCGAGTGCCACCAGAAAGCTGCCATCCCAGTAAAGCACAGTGGACCCTGTGGTAAGCACCGGTGCCACCGGGCTCGTCGCCCGCAAGAACGCTGATACCCCCACACCTCTCGCTTCCCAGCCCCAGCAGCCGCTTTAAGCCCAGCCTGCGTCGGTCCCTGCCGTGCAGGCGGCGGTGCTCGCGTTGATGCTGAAAGCTGCAGGTAAGTTATGAGTGGATGTCCACCACCTTGAGCAAGCCACGGGCTCTCTCTGGTTTTGCAGCCAAGTTCTTCCCCGTTGTTTTACCTTCTAGCGGTCGGCTGTCCTTGTCTGTGTGTCTGTACACGTGTTCCTCCTTGGTCTTGTCTCTGTCCGATGTGCTCGGGGAGGAGTCATTTGTGTTCAAGCAGTACAAAGTGTCTGGGATGGTTTCTCTCATTCCCTGCCATGGCCAGGTGCTCATTCTCCACCACGCAGGTCCCGCGCAGCCCACGCCATTCATTTCTCCTCCCAGGGTAGTGCCAGTCCCCAAGTTCCTTCCATGCTTCCCCCTCCATGCCTGCCTGCTTCTCTTAGCTCCAGGTACTCTCCGTAAGGAAATCTGCCCGCTCTCTGGATGTCTCGCCGTGTCTTTTTCTCGTCCCTGGGAGAAGATTTTCACTTGTCCAACAGATGGTTTTTCAGTAATAGGATGGGGCTTCAGGTCCCTAGGGTGTTGGGAGTGTCCAATTCTGAAACGGTTGCACAGAAAACGAAGGAGGTTACATGTGGTGGCTGGATTGATTTGTCTGAGTTGGAAGGACTGCTCGTTTCAGCTCACCTCGGTTTTTACCAGATGTAGAACTGTGTCCTATTATTTTAAGCTGATGTTTTGTACGGTGTCAGCTGTATCAAACCTCCTAAGTACTTGGAAATGAGGCCCCATGTTGCGGATCTGTTTGGTTGGCTTTGTGCTCCTTGCAGTAGGTTTTTAATGCTGCCAGGCTCAGCTGCTTGAAAACCATTTTGTCAGGCTCCCAAAACCACACTCTATATAATCACAACTGTTATTTTTAATTGTCCATTTCGCTGTGCTTGAATGATGAGGAGTTGTTTTCCCTGAGTTCTCCCTACAGGGAGGGCAACAGAGGCACCTTTCAGGGCTCCTTCCCCAGCTACCCCGCTGCCAGACACAGCACGTCGAGTGGAATGAGGCCAGTGGGCAGGAGGACACGGTCCCTCCGTATCTGCCGTTCCTCTCTCCTTGTTGCTCTCTTTTAGCTTCCTCCCAACTCCTCTTTCTCCATGCGAGGACCGCGGATGTGCACATCTGCTTTCAGGAGCTACGTCCTTGCCGGGTAGAAGGAAACAAAGCTCGTAATCTGGGGGGGAGTAAATCAAAGCTGGGGCTCTGTCTGCCAAAGCCTGGGATTTCAAAGTCCACATGGCAGCTCCAGGCAGCCCTGGAGGTGTGGGTAAGCCTTTGGCCTTCCCGTCAGCTTAGGAAAGCGTCTTCTCTCTGAGCTCAGTGCTGCCCGTCCTCCGTGTCACCAGTTCAGGCTCCGTGCGAGGTGGGAAACAAATTTAGAAACAGGGACAGGGTGATGCTGTTGCTTGCCAGCCCGTGTGTTAAGACAGGTCTTCTCAGCACGATCCCTGCTGGAGGTGCTGGTTTCTCCTGGCTGAGGTTTCCTTGCGGTGCAGTGCGCCGTCCTCCAGCTCAGGCTGGCACAGGACTGGTGGGACACTTGGTGGTGGGTTGAGACCAAGGGCTGAGGATGCTCCAGGCTCTGCATCCAGCACCCAGGGCGAGGAGGGTGAGAAATCCATCCATGCCTCTGTGCTGTGAGGGTGCAGGAGATGCGCAGAGCTGGGGAAGGGAGGACAGGCTCTCAGTATGGTCACAGCGTTTTAATCTCTCGCACGTATTTCACGAACAATGAGCTCTGCTGCTGTCTTTTCCAGCAGCGAGGTAAAGGAGGCAAAGCCAAACAAAACAGTCCGGGCCTTGTTTTTAATTCTTCTCAATTTGACACCGTGATGGTGCAGCTGAGAAAGAAGAGATGGGGTGAGACCGATGTGGACAGGAGGTAGAGGGGAGGTGTCTGTAGTTGCATCTGTCTTTTTCTCTCTGCTCTCTCCCCCCTGCTCTCTTTCTCCCTCCGTTCTCTCTCTCTCTTTCCTTTTTTCGTCTGTGTCTTGTGTTTTACAGTGTTGCCTGTTTGGAGGAAGGAATTGTGTCCTCGCAGCACCCTTCTGCTCCCTACCCGGACATCTCTGCTAGGAGGTCGGCTTTCTCCCCTGCTCCGTAGCCAGTGGCAGTGCTGGCCTCTCCTCACTGCTCCCCACCTCTCTAGTTTTGCTTGAGAGCCCCTGGGATGGAGAGATTGCCTTGGTTTTGCTCCCATCCCTCACCCCAAACACATCCTGCTGGAATGGAAATGCCTTGCAGTGCAGTGGGGTCTTGTCTGATGCTTGCTGTGGCTTGACCCTTCGAGGCAAAGGAGAGTGGGAGCAGAGGTGGGTGCTGTGAGCCCCCCACTCCTTAGCAAGCCCCTCTTCAGCTGATACGTCACTCCGGACTGCTCCTGGTTGATCTTACCTCTCCTTTTGCCCCTGACTAACCCCCCTTTCTTCCCCACCTCCTCCTTCCCAGAGACTTCTGCCTGCCTGGGACTGTGATGCTTGTCCCTTTGCTCTCCGCGGTGTGTGTCACGCTTGCCTCTGCAAGTCCGGTGGGCAGGGGCTCCGCAAGGGTTGCAGCTCCCCTCCCCAGCATCCAGCGAAGCACCGTGTGCCTTTTGGAAGCGCTGAGGACCTGTCTGTGCTCAGATGTGGTTCTTCTCTAGCAACATCCTCCCGTGTCCCTGTGGAGCTGGTGCCGGAGCCCAGCGGGTGTCGTGGGCACAGATCGATGGGGTGTGATGGGTTACAAAGCACCTTCAGAGCCTCTTCTTCTTGGCCATCCACAGGCAGGGCTGGCAGGAGACCTGTATCCCCAGGTCTCAGGGCTTGGTTGGCTTTCTGCAAACCTCGGCAGCAGGTGAGGGATCGTGCCCCTGAAGCAATTTCAGGTGCAGAATGAGCTTTTTGCCTGCCCTGTGCCTCTGTTTCCCTATTTACAAGATGGAGAAGGGCCAGGAATCAAAGCAGGTCTTGATTGTAGCCCAGCCTAAGATCCTTGCTCAGTAGGTCCTCGTTATATCCACCCACATCTAAATTGGTGCCAAAACCCCTCATTGATGTCTGCAAGTGCCCAAAGCTGTGTGTGAAATTGCACAGGCTGAGATTCAGGCTGTGAAGAAACTTCATGTGCTGCATCTCTGCAGGTTTACCCACTTAAGAGGGGCAAGGAATGTCAGGACAGCATTTTCCATCAGGCCTGGCACCTCTGTTTACTCTCACCTAGTGCTCCCTTGCTCCCCAAGACGAGAGGGAGTCTGGATTTCAAATAAGCGAATGTATTTGCGTCACGCCTAGCTCGCTGCATCCCTACTGTCGAGTTGTGTCCGAGCAGAATTGCTTTCTCCATGCAAGTGTGTGTCTCTGTGTGTTTGGGGGATGTGATTATGTTGTTTTTAAGAAAGGGAAACACCAGCAGAAGGTGTGAGCAGCATCCCAGGGCTAAGCACAGCAGGAAGTGGTTCAGGGTCCTTGGGGACTGCTCACAAACTCTTCAGGGTTGAAGTAGCAACCATGTGACTGAACTGTCCCCCTCTTCCCCGTTCCTTTGCAGACTCTTGCCTCTAAGCTTTCACTTGGTAGGTGCTTCCCCAAGTGCCAGATCCAAAATTCAGGCTTGCCTGTGCCCACACTGTCGGCCGTTTTCTCGCTGGTTGACAGCATGAAGGCTCCAGCCCTGCTCTTGCTCTGCAGATATGCAACTTTGGTCTTAGCAGGGCAGGAAAAAGGACCTGCAGCCCTGCGCTGTGCCAACAGGCTCTGGAGGGTTTTGTCTTTCCTGCAGGCTCTGGAGGGTTTCGTCTTTCCCCCCGGCTCTGTGTCTGCCTCTCTGTGTGGTGTTGATGGGGCTGGGCTGTGTCTGCCTGTTGTATCCATCTCGTCTTGGCCTCGATGTTTGTTCCCCACATCTGTTTTGTCCAGTGTCCTTGTCGGTGTTCAGCACAAATTAAATCTGTGTCCTTCCCTTGGCCCGGGTCCTGCGGGCTTTTGTTGTGAAGCGCAAGAAGGGGTCGCTGGGCAGTGTTGGGTCTCTCCCCAGCGGCACGGCCAGCCCTGCCTTTTAGGTGCCTGTCTTGACTTCTGGGTGGTGGAGGACATTCCTGGAGGGACATGCCCACCTTTGACCGGATGGAATTGCAGGGCTTTCCCTGCGAGCAGCTGCAGAGCTGTACTAGGGAGCCTTTTCTCTGTCACCATCAGGGCTGGCCGCTCACCTCATCGCTCCTTGGGCATCTTGCAGGGAAGGTGCCACCTGCTCAGCTGACTTTGATTAAGCAGCTCCAGCTTGGGAGCAGAGGGGACTTCTGCCTCTCATGCTGTGGGTCGTTACCCATCCCCAGGGAGCCTTGGGGCTCTGCTTCTGGAGCCAGATGCTGAGGACTGAGCCGAAGCAAGGACGCCAGGTCTCTTCGTTTTGCCACACGGCAGCTCCCTGGGCTTTCCAACACCGGTTTGCAAGAGCAGGGGAAGGGAGCTGCTGGGGAGAGGGCAGAGACAGGCTGTGTGGTGAAGCCAAATGCAGGTGTCCTCTCCAGCCAGGTCTTCCTGGGTATTGCCACAGAGGGTATTCAGGGGACAGTGTGATTCTGAGAATGTCAGGTGAAGGGAATCATCCCTGCATGAGCCTTTTTTGGGCTACTGAGGGCTCGGCAGCTGGTGCCAGGTGCTGCGTCATGATGAAGAGGGTGGCCTGGAGGCACCAAGACCCATGCTGAGGAAGGCTTTCTGCTACCTCCTACCCTGCCCTCTGCCACAGAGCTGGTTGTTCAGATCTGGCTTTGCAGACCGGCTCGTGGCATTGCATTGCCCGGCTCCCTTGGCTACAAGGAGCCTCAGTCTGTGTTCTTCTCCCTCAGCACATGACACTTGTCCTTGATGCTCCCCATGAGCTGCTGGGGAGACCCCGACATCAGGGTTTGGTGCAGAAACCCTCGGGGCTGATCCCACTTCTGACCGGCTCCTTGGGATAGGAGTCATAGCTGGGATGGGAATGGGAATGGAGGAGACGAGGCAGGAGTCTGGTTCGTGGTCTGCAGAGAGAAGACCTTGTGCCTGTTTCCCATCCCTAACCTCTGCCAAGCATGGGGAAGGTGCTGAGCCGGGCATGTTGGGGTGGCATGGAGGGATGCAGGGGCTGGGCTGGTGCCGAAGCCAAGAGCTCTGTGCATTTGCCACGGCTTGGGGGAGGCTGGGGGATGCCGGCATGCGTTGCTGTGTACGGTGCCCTGCCAGAGCAGAGCGCGCAGCAGGACTGAGACCAGTGTCTTTCTCTCCTGTCCCCCTCCTGCAGATCTGGGGACGCCCAGCCCGTGCTTGAGCGTGGAGTGCACCTTTGGGGCCACGTGCGTGGTGAAGAACCAGGAGGCCGTGTGCGAGTGCCAGCAGGTGTGCCAGGGCCGCTACGACCCCGTCTGCGGCACCGATAACCGCACCTACGGCAACCCCTGCGAGCTCGACTCCATGGCCTGTGTCCTCAAGAGAGAGATCAAAGTGAAGCACAAGGGGCCCTGCGGTAAGAGCCCATCGCTGGGGGTTCCTCCTCTTCATGATGTTCGACTGCAGCTCGGGTTTGCTCGCTGGGAAGCGGGTGGCGTCTTCCTTGCGAATGTGGCCCTGGGAAGGGCTTTTGGATTGTATTTGTGCTTTGCCAGCTGCCGTATAGCCAGGAGGGCAGGAGAGAGCCCGCCCAGCTCATGTGCTGCCTGTTTGGGGTGTTGGGGAAACCCTCCGGAACCTCCTGCAGCGGCTGCTGTCTGGGGAGCTCATTTTCCTCTGGGTTAAAAAAAAAAACAGGCTTAGCAGGAGGGATACGTTGGAAGGGAATCCAATAGCCAGCCTGAACGCTACCCTCCTCCTCACCAAGATTTGCAAGGCAGGGGAGAAGCCCCCAACCTGTGAAGCTCCCTGCTGTAGCAGAGAGGCTGGTGGGATTCAGCTTGGAAGAAAATGCTGGTACCGACTCCCAAGTAGTTACGAGAGAAGCATGAAGGATGCAGATGCTTTGACTGTTGGGCATGTGTAAGAAAGAGCTGCCCTCGCCTGCACACAGGCTGCCTTGAGCAGCCCCTCTCGCGCCCCACAGAGCCCAGGACTGGCCGCAAGCTTTGTGCTGTAGATGGAAGCCTCCCGGCCAACAGTCTGCACAAACCGAGCAGGGGGTTGTTGCATCTTCCCTCCCTCATGCAAAGGCAGCAGCTGCCGTGTGAAAGAAAAAGAAGAGAAAACCATCTCTGAGCCAAATTCCTCGTGAACTGAATGGCAGGGAGGGGAGAGGGGTGTTTGTCTGAAGGAGAAAATGAAGCCGTGAATCACTTAAACACCCAGGAGTCAGGAGATGTGCTGGCTGGGGTCCGGTCTTTCCTGCAACGACTGATAGCTCCTTTGCGAGTGAATTATGACAAAGATAAGCATTTTCTCTGACCCAAGCCTTGCGTGTGTGTGCTTGCAGCTGGCGGGCTGTGGATCCCGCTGCGGGGGGTGTCAGGGTGCTGCAAGCTGATGCTGTGTTGTGCGCCCAGCACCCCGATAAAGTAGGGGAAGACAGTTCCCCCCCCTCCCAGCTGACCACCGCCTCCTGCCCTGCTGACTTGCCCCGTGTGAATCCTGCTGCCTCTCCCAGCTGGGGTTCTGGCTGCCGGGGCTGCTGCCCTCCTCCCAAGGCTGGGACTGATTTATCGCTCCCCGTAATTGCGCTCAGCCCCGCGCTCTCTCCTGCCTCCTGTTTAGCTGTAACGGCAGGCGGCTCCAGTGACATTTCATCACCGTGACTCCTGGCTCTGATGGCTTTTACGAGCAGTTATTGCCTTTCTGCTGCGTTCCTTCCTTTCCCTGGGGCTCCTGGCGTCTGCAGGGGCTGCACCTAGGGGAGGAGGTCGCAGCGGGGTTTTATTTCTGCTCGGGCACTCCCTGAGCGATGCCTGCCTGACCCGTTGCCCTCACCTCTGGGTTTTGTTTCTTCGTCCATGCAGACCGTTGCGGCAAGTGCCAGTTCGGGGCCATCTGCGAGGCGGAGACGGGGAGGTGCGTGTGCCCCACGGAGTGCGTTCCCTCCTCGCAGCCCGTGTGCGGCACCGACGGCAACACGTACGGCAGCGAGTGCGAGCTCCACGTCCGGGCGTGCACACAGCAGACGAACATTTTGGTGGCCGCCCAAGGAGACTGCAGTGAGTCTGGCAAGGTCCCCTTCTTCTCCTGTCTTGCTCTCGCTCGTGGCATTTCACCCGTCCGAGGCTCACCGGTTGTTTGTAGCACTTGCAGCCTGTGGTTTTGCCAGCTCTGGGAGGCACCAGAGAAACCCCAGGGTGGGGATGCGTGGAGGATCTCCCTAGCACTTCTGGTGCTTTTGTTGGTTGTTTTCAGGAGCTTTCCAGGAGAAAATCAGCTCCAGAGAAACAAAGCTTGCCCAGGGATACCCAGCAGTTCTTGGCTGGTCACTGGGAGACCCTGCCTGAGGTTTTTCATCTTGTCTGGTGTGGTCTTCCCTTTTGGCTTTATAAAAATTGGGCATCTTGAGTCTCTGAAGCAGCTTCTTTCTTAGCCCCAGCTATGCGTCACAGCTGGTATCTGCCCTTTTCATTACTTACCTGAGCCAAGCAAAGAAGTTGAGCTATTGTCCATTGAGCCAAGCAAAGAAATTGGGCTAAAAGCATGTTAATAGCTACCACCAGAACTGAAAGCATCGAGGATCTATTTGATCACACAGTTCATTTTAGTAGCTTTCCCTTCCCTCCGTCCCCTGGGGTTAATTCCTCTTTGCTCATCCTCCCCACTCCCCAGCCCAGGGAACTGCCTGTGCTAATTTCTTAATGAATTGAAAGCCCCGCTTAGGTTCTTCATTAGAACAAATGCTGTTTCAGTAAGAGAAATGCTTTGTGCCTCGTAAAACCTGCCCAGCTGGGTCTCTGAACCGCGCATGGAAACCCTCTCTAAGTTTGGGATAGCGAATGACCGAGTGTGACGATGACTCTGGGTGCTCCTTGGGCACTGCGAGCGGGAGGAGACAGAATGCACCGTGGGATTTCTCACTGGTGTCCTAGAGAGAACTGCTGGACACAACACCTATGGGTGCAGATGAGGATCAGAAATGCTCAGGACTGGTCCCTGCACATTGCAGAGCCTTTGCACGGTTTAAATAACATCTGGGATTCTCTCCCTGCCTCTGAGGGCGCCGGGCAGTTGGCTGCAAAGGTCCCCACGATGTCTCACCTCTCCTGTCTCCCCGCAGAGTCCTGCGGCAGCACCGTGTGCTCCTTCGGCAGCCGGTGCGTGGGCGGGCAGTGCGTGTGCCCGCGCTGCGAGAGGCAGCCCCTCGCCCCGGTGTGCGGCACCGACGGCCTCACCTACGACAACCAGTGCGAGCTGCGGGTGGCCTCCTGCCAGCAGCAGAAGAGCATCGAGGTGGCCAGGACGGGGCCGTGCGAGGACGGTAGGTCACCCTGCCGTTGCAAAGGTGCGAAGGGTGAGGGAGGAGCACGGCTGCACGCGAACGGGCTCTGCTCTGCTGTGCTGGGCTGCCTGGAGCTCGGCCGTGCTGCCCCGTGACATCCCCAGGTCCCATCCCTCCTGACCCCAGCACCTCCCTTGCCACCTCCCGTTCCACTTTGTCTTTCTGTATCCAGCAGTAACGAGAGGCGACACAGCCTAATCAGCTGGGCAAGGAGTTTATCGCTGCTTTAATTTCACATTTGGCTGGGAGAAACGGATCCATTCCTGGGACAGGGAGCCTGGCTGCTGCTTCGTTGCTCTCCTCTGTCCTGGGAGCTGCTTGAGGGACTTGTGACCACTATTGAATCAGTGCTGAGCACCAGGGAAGGTCCTGGAGTTGGCAGTCCCTTGCTTGGCCAGGCTAAGAACTGAGAACCTGCTGAGTTTTCCCCACTGTGGGGAGAGAGCTGTGGGTTAACACCAGTCAAGTCCAAGCACAGGAGCTTGTGGGTAAACCTCGCCTCTCTGATGTGCTGACCTGGCGAGCTGAGATCCTCTGGCTCATTGTATACGTAGTCTGGCTGGAAAAGGGCTTCAGTGCCACGGCAGAGCTTAGGGAAGAGGGGAAGGCATGACATGGTGTTTGATCACAGCTCTCCTTGGGGAACTTCAGGTTGATGTCCCTCTGGGAAAGGATCTTAAATAATTCTCTGTGTAATGCCAAATCCTAGCCTTTGATCACTCAATAAAAAGGGCCAGGTTTTTCCTTCCCCCCACTCCCCCTTCAAGAAGCCTTTGAAATCGGCAACATCTCTCTCTTGCTGCTGGAGCTCGGAGCATCTTACGCAGAGGCAGCCAGGCTAGGGGCAGAGTTTATGTATTGTTAATATCTGCCTAACTGAACTTCAAACTGAACCCGGGCCCCGTCCCTTCTTCTGCTTTGGTTTCCGTGTGTGTGTGAGCAGTGGCCGTCTCCCCGCTGCACTCTGTGTTCGGGAAGGCAGGAGAATGGGAAGGACTGGATCAAAGCATGGAGTTAAGCTGTCACTTGAGCCAAGTGACAACCCTTCCCTGCGCGTGGCTATTAGCTGTCTGATCTCCGGGTAGCCTGCAGGGCTCTGGTAGCCACAGGATCCTGCTTTCACTCCCTGTAGTGATGCTGTAGGGGCGAAAACCTCAGGCCTCCTGCTAAAGCATCCCTTTGCAGTTTTCATTAGGTAGGCTTAGCACAACATTGTGACAGGGCGACAGAATCTGCTTTGTCCAAGGAAAAGACGTTTTCTCTGAGCTCCAGGCATAAACATCCTCATATAAGTGGGCCCAGGATCCTGGGGCTGCTTCCTCTGTCCTATCCCTTGCGTCAGGGAGAGAGCTTTGGCCCCATCCCCTCTGCTTTCCCCTAACTCTCCCCTGCTGAGCATGAGCCCTTTCTCACCATCATCCTCCTTCACGGCAGAGTGTGGCTCAGGGGGCTCGGGCTCCGGCGACGGGAGCGAGTGTGAGCAGGACCGGTGCCGGCAGTATGGGGGCTGGTGGGACGAGGACGCGGAGGACGACCGCTGCGTGTGCGACTTCACCTGCCTGGCGGTGCCACGCAACCCGGTAAGCACCGAGCAGCTCTGGGCTGCCTGCTGCAGCCCTCGCTCCCCCTCCTCTCTTCTCCCCGATGGCCTCCCCGCATGCTTCCTGCGCAGGAGAGGACATCCCGCGCGTAGGGGACCTGCCTTCCTGTGCCAGGGACTGCCCTGAGCGGTTCCCTTCCCTGTCCTGGCAGGTTTGTGGCTCTGATGGTGTGACCTACACCAACGAGTGTGAGCTGAAGAAGACACGGTGTGAAAAACGCCAGGAGCTTTATGTCACTAGCCAAGGAGCCTGCCGTGGTGAGTCCCCTGAAGGCAGCCGACCCCTCCCCAGGCTGACCCAGGCTGCGTGTGCTGGTCACCAGCCTGGTGCCCTGCTGGGAATAAGCAAGGAAGCGCTCCCTAAGGACACAGCAGTGCCCATGTGGGTTTGCTGATCCCCGCTGCAACATTCCTGTTTCATGCCCTGCACTTTTCCTGGCTGAGGGTAGGACCTCACCTCGTCACCTGTTCCCAGCATCTCTGCAAGGACCTTGTGGTTTTGCAGGAATGCTGCTGGCTGCTTGATCCATACGCTAGCGATGCTTCCCTGCAGCAGCCTGTGTGCCGAAGGTAACCTCTACCTCTCTGTCTTCCTCTGCAGCCCTTGCCACAACCCCACCACCTCTGCTGGTTGTGCACTGCAGCCAGACCATCTATGGATGCTGCCCAGACAACATGACCTTGGCGCTCGGAGTGGGTGCAGCGGGATGCCCGAGTGAGTGAATATTGTGTTCCTGCCTGGGACAGGGCATGAAGGACCTTTAAGCATGTCTGCAAGGCAGAAGAGATCAGGTGAAGGGGCGGGCTTGGGGTCCCATCTCAGGGGAGACAAAGGAAGGTGGACCCTCCCCATTCCTTAGCTGACTAGTGACCTCCCAAGTTCAAAAAACCTCTGTTTGTCCCCAGCTCCAGGCTCACAGCGTTCACATGTGGAGGTGAGCACACATGCTTCACCTTCCATACCTACTAGGGATGCCCTGAGGTCTAAGTCCCCCTGAAATGCAGGAAGGCAGGATGGTGGCTCAGAACTTTCTGCTGCTGACTCCGTGCTGGATGCCCCAGAAGCTGTCCCTAGAGCCAGGCTGTGCCCTCTGTGCCTTCAACCCATTGCTAGAGGCTGAGGGCTTTTCCACCAGCCTGAGTGACAAAATTGTTGCTTGTCTCCTTGCACCGCAGGCTGAGGTGGAACGGAGCTTTCGGGTTCACGTAGGGACCTCCTGCAGGCCACCCCACGACTAGCGGGTGCCCGCGCTGTGCAGGAAGCTGAGCCGGCACATGTTTCATTAATATTTATTAAATAATTATTGGAGCCAGCACTTCAGCAGAAGGCACATTTTGAAAGGCATTAGCAAATTCTTCGCAGCTGAGGCTGTCGCTGCCTGTTAGGGAAACACATTACCCCATGGAGACACGATTCACGTGGCGTTTGAGCCTGGCTAATGCCTGCTTGATGAGGACACAGTGCTGGTTAATGTGTCATATAATTTAAAAAGCAGCAGCGTTCGGAGGATGCCCAGGCAGGGGGTGCGTGCTGGAGGAGCAGACCCACGGTGGTGTGGCCCGTGCTGGCCAAGAGGGGCCAGCGGAGCAGGAAGGAGCTGGTCAGGGTGACCCCCTAGGGAGGACGCAAGCATTTTGCTTTCAGCATCACCCTGCCAGCGGCAGTTGGGAGGGATGTTCCTCTGTGTCCCTTGCCCTCCAACCTGTGGCCACAGGTTCCCAATGCAGCATCCCACCAGTTTCTGTCCCACCTGTGTCCCTGTGTTGGCAGCAAGCATCCGTCGGGACGTAATTACCACTTAACCAGCAGCTTGAAGTCCCCAGGGCAGATTTATCCATCGAGGGCAGATTTATCTGTTGCTGCATGCTCTGGACATGCTGTTTCCCTGCCTCTGACAGGCTGGGGATGTGTTTGTGCACATTATGTGCTGCTCCTGAGCTCTCCCTTGCTCTCCAGCTCTGCCCCACGTCCCCTTTCTACTGCTCCTCGCACATAAAGGGAACGTCTCCCTGTCTGTCTTCGGATCATTTCCCTCCATCAAGTTCCTAATTAATGAATTAATAATAAACTTCTAATAGCTTCCTTCCCCTTTGATGTTAATGAGAGAGGAGTCCGTGATGACAGCAAAGCAGGTTAATCCCTGGGGCTTTAGTTCCCCCGCCTTGTAGCTGGGGCAGAGGAGAATTGTCAAGAGCAGCTGATGAAACCTCCTCCTGCCCTGGCTGAGCAGCTCTGGCTCGTCCTTTTCTCCTCCTTGGCCAGGACCCAGCCCCACGTTCTCCCTCTCTTGTCTCACAGGCACCTGCCAGTGCAACCCCTACGGCTCCTACGGGGGAGCCTGCGACCCCGCGACGGGACAGTGCTCCTGCAAGCCGGGCGTGGGGGGGCTCAAGTGCGACCGCTGCGAGCCCGGCTTCTGGAATTTCCGCGGCATCGTCACCGACAGCAAGAGCGGCTGCACGCGTGAGTACGGGCAGGGCTCTCACCCCTTGTCCCACATGGAGCTCACGGCACGGCGGGTTATCGTGCTATTTAAAATGAGCCCTAATGGTCTGGTTGTAAGTCACCTCCAGCAGCTGTTTTTTGCAGAGCTTGCTGTCTTGCTCCGTGCAAGAGAGATAGGGTGGCTTGAGGCGTTGCAGTTGTTGCCCCATGGTGCAGCTTGGCAAGGGGATGGTGTCTCCTTCCATGGGCAAGGAAAGACCCCTTTCAGGGCTGCTTGAGCCCAGCAAGAGTGAGCCCTGGTGCTCCTGCGTGTGTCCGTGAAGCAGATGTGGGATCACAAGCTGTAGGACAGTGGTCAGACAGTAGTGGGTGGAGGCAGGTTCCTGCAGCTGGTGTGGGGTCAGCAAGCCCAGCATGACGGTCCTCCACTGGACCCCTCTTCTCTTGGATTCCTGGAGGACCTGCATGAGTCTGCTGTTGGCTCCACAAATCCACCAGCAAAACAGTGTCTTTTTTCCCCTCTTTCTTCACCAGCCTGTAACTGCGACCCAGTGGGTTCAGTGCGTGATGACTGCGAGCAGATGACTGGACTGTGTTCCTGCAAGACTGGTATCACTGGCATGAAGTGCAACCAGTGCCCTAATGGCAGCAAACTGGGCATGACTGGCTGTGAGAAAGGTGAGGGAGCCACGTACTGGAGGGATTGCATGGCACACCAAAAAAATGAAAGCAAAGCATCCCTCCCAGCCTCGCGTGCTTGTGCTCTGGGGGAAAGGGACCCCAGCCTCCATTCCTGGCTGGGTTCCTGCGATCTGTGCGCTCCTGCACAGCGTGAGGGATGCTTTCCTCTGTTCGGTGAAAGCCTGTCTTGTCTACTGCTCTGATGGGCACTAGGACCCGCTGGGAGGAGAAAGGGATTTTGGTTCAGCGTAGCCTGTTCCTGTAGGATTGTTGTTGCTTCACTGTACATCTCTTCTCTCCTCTCTCCCTACCCCAGACCCGTCAGCCCCAAAATCCTGCGAGGAAATGAGCTGCGAGTTTGGCGCCTCGTGCGTGGAAGTCAACGGCTTTGCCCACTGCGAGTGCCCGTCCCCGCTCTGCTCGGAGGCCAACATGACCAAGGTTTGGGGGAGAGGCAGCTGTCGGGGGCTGAGCAGCATGTGTGGGGACGTGTGGCTGCGTCGGGCGGGCACAGGCAGCGTGGGAGTCTGGTATCTTTTCCCCCTGCACAAGAAACAAACGGGCAAGTCTGGTCATTGATTTTGGTGCTTGGGGAAGGGTGACATGCGAGTCGTAGCTGTCTCCCAGGAGAGCTGGCTGCTCCGTGTCCCATCTGGCACCTCTGAGCTGCTCTGCTCCCGGGCTTCCGCAGCCGCACTCGGGTTCCTCTGTGCAGACTGTTGCATCTTTGCCTCGGAGGAACCCCTGTAAAGCCTCTGCTTCCAGCATTTAGAGACCAGTTTTATTTTTTCCCTGGGGCTGGGAGGAGGACAAAAGTGCAGCTCATGTTTCCCTTCTGCCTCCCAGGTGTGTGGCTCTGATGGTGTCACTTACGGGGACCAGTGCCAGCTGAAGACCATCGCTTGCCGTCAGGGACAGGTCATCACGGTGAAGCACGTGGGGCAGTGCCACGGTGAGTGTCTGCTGCTCTCAGTGCTGCAGCAGTGCCAGCTCTGGCCTGACACCATGCCCAGGTCTGGCTGCCTCCCTCTGCGGTTCCTCGCTGTGCCGTGACATGTGGTGGCACAGCAGATGCTCTGCCCTGGGCAGGTACCAGAGGGTTTGCAATGTGCTTCCTGCTGTCACAGCCAGACCTGCCCCTCCTTACCTACCTGGTTTTGCTGCTCCTTTCAGAGTCCATCACTCACACAAGCCACACATCACCACCCACACCGCCGCCCACGCTGCCCTTGGACAAGTTAATCCTTCCTCCACCACTGCGGGTCACCACCAGGGCTCCAGAACCCACCGAGCTGGCCACCAGCTCCCTGCTGTTGGAAGCCAAGCCTACTGAAAGAGGTCACCCTACGACAAGGCGCATCACGACCGCCAGACCGGCCACCACGCCGTGGATGACCCACGGGGTGTTTAAGACCACTGTCCGCCCTCTCTCCACTGCACCGGTGGTCCTGGCCACCACCCAGCCTGCCTACGTGGAGTCTGGCAGCGCAGAAGGCAGTGGAGACCAAGAGATGGGCGCCAGTGGAGACCAGGAATCCAGCGGGGCAGGTTCTGCCGGTGAGTGTGCGCTGCTTCGGCTTGGCGCGTCAGTCGTGGGCTGGGCGCCGTCTGTCACGACGAAATGATGCTGTGTCTCAGCCTCGGACTCTGACACGGGGGTGAGGTCTTACCTGCTGCTGGTGAATGCTCCTCTTAATGCCCTGCAGGGGAAGAGGAGGTGGAGGAAAGCCAGGTAACTTCCACCCCAGCCATCGAGAGGGCGACGTGTTACAACACCCCGCTGGGATGCTGCTCGGACGGCAAGACCGCGGCTGCTGATGCGGAAGGCAGCAACTGTCCGGGTGAGTTTGTCCTTGGGAGCTGGGCTCGGGACTCCTTTTCAGTGGGCAGGAGTTACCCTGAGCTCTTGCAGGGTGCAGGATGGGAAGAGATGCCCCTGAGAGCTGCCTGGCGGGGAGGGCAGCACGATGCTGTGCTTGCCCAGGGGCTGGCGTGTCCCTGAGGGGACGTTCACAGGATGTGCTGAGCCCATGGAAGCTGGCAGATGTCGTGCCCACCTCCCGCAGCCCCCAGCTCTACTGCTTGCCGGGGGGGCTGCTGTTCACGTGGGGAGCCAGGGCGCCCTGCAGTTTCTTTCACTTAAGTGACCACTTTCTTCCTTGACTGCTACAGCCTTAAAACTTTAACCAGTGCTTTTGCTCAGGCTTCTGTAGCGCTTGCGACTGGCACTAGGGGGAATTCCTTGGATTCTCCTTTTATCTGTGTCAGTGGCTGCAAAGGCTGACCAGGACCAGTTCAGTGCAAGAGCAGCTGTAGCCCCAGTGTCCCTACTGGGGTTCCTGCTGGGGTTTGAGCTTCTTGGCTCACGCTGTGGTCCCCAGGGGGACTGCTGCTCTCATGACCTAGGTGAGATCTGTCTTGCCTGCTTACAGTCCCTTTCACACTGTCCATGTCAACACAGAGCCCCCTGTGCTCAGTCAGAGTATTGGTTGCCCTGGACTTATATCCTCATTAACCCCAAAATTGTTGTTCTGGGTGTGTCTCCCAGGTGTTTCTTCACTGCTCGCCAAAGTCGTTCTTAACTGTCCCTGTTCCTTGAGGTTTCATGCTAGTGTTGGGTAGATGGTTGGACTAGATGATCTTAGAGGTCTTTTCCAACCTTAATGATTCTATGACTTGCTCTTTTCCTCTGGACACCGTGTTCCTCTTTTAACCTGTGAAAGGAGAGCTTCTGGGAACCTCCCACAGTGGGGATCGTTCCGTAGCTGCCTCTGCCCTCCCACAGCTCCGCTGGAAGGAACCTTGGGTTCCTGCTGCAGTTTCGGTCTGGTTTTACCAGGCTGGCCACAGTACCAGGCTACTTCCCTCTCCCAACACAGGTCTTCTCCTTGTCCAGAGTCCCCATTTCGCCCTCCTCTTCCCCTTCTTTGCATGCCCGTGTCTGATCCTGCCGTGTTGACTGTGTGCTGCTCTGGCTAACGTCTTTCTCTTGTTACTCAGCCGGTGCAGGGGGGCTGCTACCCGAGCCGGAGCTCAGAGGAAACCGTATGGTAAAAGCTGCCATCTCCAGCCTGGTCTTTGCCATCTGCTCCAGCACCCTCTGATACTAATCCTTCCATGGCGCTCTCCCAGACCCATCCAGACTAACCCCAACACTGGCACTACCCGCACACTGCCATCCCCCTTGCCCCCCAGGGACTCGAACGCTCTTTGCGGCTCTCAGCCCACACGCCCATCCCTTCCCGGCGAGCCGACTAAAGGATTTTTGTCTCGCTTACCCTCCCTTCCATAGCTACCAAAGTCTTCCAAGGAGTCCTCATCTTGGAGGAGGTGGAAGGCCAGGAGCTCTTCTACACGCCCGAGATGGCCGATCCCAAGTCTGAGCTCTTCGGGGAGACGGCCAGGAGCATCGAGAGCGCGGTGAGTTCTTTGCGTTTGATTTGGGGCTTTCTTTGCAAAAGAAGAGAGGACCCTGCTCTGTCTGCACCGAGGTGGACAGGTGGCTGAAGCGGGGACAGAGTGTTGTCTGCTTTGGGAGCTCTTCTCCCTGGCTGCATGTGGCAGGACCCTGTGCCAGCACCACTGCAAAAGGAGTTGAGTGCTGTGGAGGAGCATTGTTACATGTTGGGTTGTTTTGGTTGGTTGATTGGGGTTTTTTTTTGAGATGGGCTTGACCTATACAAGTTGGGAGTGAGCACGGCTTGTCTTCAGCGCTTTTAGGGGTGGGCACTTAAGAGTGTAAAGAGATGAGGTACCAGTTCTGGCTAAGAGGTACCCTCTGAATTTGTTCAGTCTCTTTTAATCTACGCGTGTTATTAACCTCTACCACATCCTGTGACAGTGGGTTCCATCCTTTGTATGCGCTAGGTCAAAAATTATCCTTTTTCAGTTTGATCTTCCTGGCGGGGCTTTTTAGACAAGAAATTCTGCCTTAATGCCCTGGATTTCCCGAAGTGTCTGTATGCCCATGAAAAACCCTTACACAAAAACAGGTCCAAAACCCCTTTGCCCCTCCAGTTCAGCTACACAACTTGGGAGGCTGCTTGCTTAAACCCAATCTCCCACCTTTAAGGAGAAACCCCCCTGCACTGCCAGCTCCTGGGTAGGTGACGTGTATGTATGGGTATGCCAAGGAAGTGCTGGGAGGGGGTAGCAACATTGTACTGTAGCTTGCAGCATGGCACAGCAAATACAAAGCATCTTTGGAAGGAGATTAACATATTTAGAGCCGGTTCCAAGCTGCACTTAGAAGTTGGCAAGCCCTCGGTACAGTCGTGTAAGCAGATGTGTGCCTGGCATACAGACCATATGGTTCCTGTGGTTCTGTATCACAATAGCAATATTTCCCAATACAGCAGTGGCCTCTATCTGAGGATGCAAACATGCACACAAAAGCTTCATTCACTCGTTCATCCAAAGAGCCTTTGCTGGTTTCTGTTTTCCCAGGCTGGGGAAAATGAGGGCATGGCACAGGTCCTCGGTGACTGGGCTGAGAGTTCCTGTGGAGACCTCCTGTCCCTCTGCAACCTACCTGCACATGCCCAGGGGTGTGGTGTGCTCCTTCACCCCTCTGAGGCCACCATGCCCAAACTTACAGACGAAGACTGCACCGTGGGACCATTAGTCAGTTAGTCATTTTCCTCTCTTTTTGCCTTGAAGCCGAGGGAAGGATGCTTCCTTCTAGCTGGACTGCAGGTCCTGCATGAGGCTGGAGAGAGAGTCGAGTTTTAAAAGGCAGTCAGGTACTTAAAGATGCAGAAGGGTGCCTTACGGGATTTTTCAAATTGCCTAAGCAGGTTTACAGAGCTTTAGAGGAGATCAGTAAGACTTAGATGCCACACAAAAGAAAATCCCTATGGGAACTGCAAGGTGTCTCTGCTCTGGCTCTGTTCCACTCTCCTTCATGGGAAGGATGGGGATAGCTCACTTTCCCCACGCTGCTGATGGATCCTGTTCTGACCTTTGGCTGGAGGCCATAAAGAATAAGGACCATCTGAAATTGCCACCTCACGCCGCAGAGAGCCCCGTTCTCTGCACGTGCCGGTGGGATGTGTTGCAAAGGTTTGGATCCAAACCCCCGTGAGTTGAAACCAAGGAGACTTGCTGAGACTCAAAGATCTTTTACCGAGAGGACCCGTGTCGTTTCCTTTATCTTTTCTCCTTCACCTCTGACCAACTAGCTGGATGAGCTTTTCCGCAATTCTGACGTTAAGAAGGATTTCAGGAGCATCCGTGTCCGAGACCTGGGGCAGAGCAGCGCTGTCCGTGTCATTGTGGAATCCCACTTTGACCCAGGTAAGAGCCTTCCCGGGGCTGATTCACCACGGCATCACCATCTGCCCGAGGAGGGAGCAGTAACTCCCGGTGGGGAAACGAGCATGTGGCAAGGAACATGAAAGAACCCTATTAGAATTGGTTGGGGATATGTTTTCTGTCGAGCAAAATCAACAGATGCTGGGATGAGGTGCACCGTGAGCTGGTGCCTGGAAGGCTGGAAGCCTTTACCTAGGGAAAGAAACGACTGGGATGCGTGGTTGGGAGGTTCTGAGAGGGAAACTGCTTGGGGGGTCTGGCATCTTCACTCTTGCCTCTCTCCTTTCTCCTCCTGGCTACCACCAGCCACTTCCTACACGGCAGCTGATGTCCAGGGGGGCTCTGCTGAAGCAGATCAAAGCTTCCAAGAAGATGACTATTCTGGTGAAGAAGCCCCAGCAGGAGCATGTCAAATTTATGGACTTTGGTGAGTCCTCTCTGTCTGTGGTTAGTCCCCCGCTCTTGGTTTAGGCTTTCAGATGGGCACGCTGGCTCTTCTGGTCTCTTCGTCATTAACTCGATGGGTTCATCAAGTCAACCCTCCAGAGCCAGGGTTAGTCCGTGTGCCCAAACTTATTCTTCGACTCAGGGAGTGGTCAAGCCTGCATTTTGCTGTGTTTCAGACTGGATCCCCAGGCTCTTCACCACCACCGTGACCACCACCACGGCCACCACCATGGCACCCGCCACCACCCGCAGGTACACCACGGCCGCCGCCGCCACCACGGTCCACGTCCTGCGGCCGGACGGCGCGGGCCGCCCCGGTGCCAGGCTGGCAGGAGCTGCGACCACCAAGAGACCCGCCTCCACCGCCCTCCCCGCCACCACCCGGCGCAAACCCACGCGCCAGCCCCCCCGCCACGAAGAAACTTTCGCGACCCTGCGACTCTCACCCCTGCCTGCACGGCGGCACCTGCGAGGACGACGGGAAGGAGTTCACCTGCAGCTGCCCGGCAGGCAAAGGAGGAGCCGTCTGTGAGAAACGTACGTGCCCTTGACCTGGGTCTCCCCCTGCTCCACCAACCCGTGTTGGTGGTGGAGAGACGGTGGGCAGAAACACTCAAACCCAGCCCCAGAACTGCGCCAGGCAGGAGGCACCGCAGGGCTCAGTTTAACCGGCTTGATTCAGCCAAGAACAGGCTGCACACGTGCGATGTGTTGGGAGAGGCGAGCACGGCGAGGCTGCAGGGCAAGAAGTTGCCAGGAGCAATTTCTTCCCGGCTCCGTTTCTGATATACCAGTGCCCTGGTGTGTGAGGATTGTGAGCTTCTGCTGCTTTTATCTCAGCTCACGGCACTGTGGTTCCTGCAGCAAGCGGCTGCGAGTTAGTGCAACAGAGAGACAGGTACTAGCTGTCCTCTCGAACACCAGGAGAAGTGTGCTGATAACTCAGGCTCTTATTTCCCAGCATTTCCAGCTGCTTAGCAAACAACTGCAGACTGGCAGCTTGCTTAAACCAGAGCTGCTGTTTTTTACTGGTGTCACGCTGGGGGCTCTGGGTGACTGAGTGTTTATTCCTGGAAAGCTTTGCCCATGAAGCCAGAAGCTGGAGCACTCAAAGCTGCTGCTGATGTGGGTGTCCAGGCGTGTTAATTTTAATAGGGCTTGGTCTTGCAGATCCCCTGGAAAAATCTCGGCTGCCATAAACACAAGCCTGGAGTGATGAGCATAAATCTGTCGTGTGGGATTCTGGGAGGACCAATGAAAATGATCTAAGGGAAATTGAGTTACGGGGAGCTGCGTGTGCAGCAGAGCTCAGTTGGTGGCACCGGGGCTGTGGTGGCTGGGCATGGCAAGGAGCAAGAGGAGCGGTCCTTACCTGGGAGGAGGTGGCAGGGACACTGCTGGAGCTCAGTACTGGGGGAACAGAACCACAGGTCTCTGGGAGCAGTCTCTGGGGGGCACGCCGTTGTGGAAAGAGTGTACAAATGTCTGGGAGGTGGTGGTAGAGAACAGTTGCACTGGAGCACGGGTTCAGAGGAGAGAGCGGGCTGCTTTCTCTCATTTCACAAGAGCTCTCCATTTGTACAGGCGGGAAGATGTTCACAGGCTCCTGCCAGGCTTTTGTCTGCTCTCTATCCCTCTCATCCCTTCTTCCTTTCTCTCCCCATCTCTTTGCAGCTATCAGGTACTTTATCCCCAGCTTTGGTGGCAAGTCCTACCTGGCCTTCAAGATGATGAAGGCGTACCACACCGTGCGCATCGCCATGGAATTCAGGACCGTGGAGCTCAGCGGGCTGCTGCTCTACAACGGGCAGAACCGCGGCAAAGACTTCATTTCCCTGGCACTGGTTGGAGGCTTCGTGGAGCTCAGGTGGGTCCCCTTCCCTCTGGTCCTGTGTGCTGTGGAGGAAGAGGAGCAGCCGCTCTTGCCAAAAATGGTCCTTGCAGAACACCGGGGGGATGCTGGGCTTGAACTTGCAGGCTAAGAAACAGTAGCATCAGATGGACAAGGGGAGGAGGAGGAGCGTTTTTTCCAGTGTGATAGGAATACTAAGAGGACTTGTTCCCTGTGGCACTTTTCAACAGAGTTAATTCGCTTCGGTTTGAATTTTGAGAAGCGAAAAGATGTGGGAGGTGGATTTTTTGAGCAAGCGAGAGGTCTTTTTTTGGTGCTGTTCTTGTACTGGAAAAAGAAGTGCTGGGGGGGAAAAACGACAGGGAGAAAAAAACCTCAGAATTCTGAGCTGAAATGACTTTTCCAGTTCTAGAGGCGCAGATTCAGAATGAGGTGAGGTGGAGGGCAGACCTCTGGAGGCTGCAAAGTCGAAGACGAGTCCTCGGGCAGTCGGTCCTGATGCTCAGCAGTTCAGCCTGGTCCAGTGCCATAGCACAAGTGTCACCTTTTTTGCAGGGTGACACAGACACATCCTTCCCCTTCTTCTCCACCAGGTTTAACACCGGCTCCGGCACGGGTGTGATCACCAGCAAGGTCCGCGTCGAGCCTGGCAAGTGGCACCAGTTAGTGGTGAACCGCAACCGGCGCAGCGGCACGCTCTCCGTCGACGGGGAGCCCCACGTCAGCGGGGAGAGCCCCACCGGCACCGACGGGCTCAACCTCGACACCGACCTCTTCATCGGGGGAGCGCCGGACGACCAGATGGCCGTGTGAGTGAGGGCAGGGCGCTGGGCATCGTAGCATCCACGGCGCGTCTGTGGTGGCTGCAGGCTGCTCCAGGCTGTGGCTGGAGGGTGATGGTGGAGAAGGGGATTCTCTGGGTCTGAGGGACACAGGCTGAGAGAGTTGGAGTTGTTCAGCCTGGAGAAGGCTCCGGGGAGACTTTGTGGTGGCCTTGCGGTACCTGAAAGGGCTACAGGAAAGCTGGAGAGGGGCTTCTCACAAGGGTGTGTAGCGGCAGAACGAGGGGCAATGGTTTTAAACTAGAGCAGGGTAGATTTAGATTAGGTGTTGGAAAAAAGTTCTTTACAATGAGGGTGGCAAACACTGGCACAGGTTGCCCAGAGATGTGCTGGAGGCCCCATCCCTGGAGGCATTCAAGGTCAGGCTTGATAGGGCTCCAGGCAACCTGGTCTGGTTAAAAAAGTCCCTGCTCTGCTGCAGGGCGTTGGACTAGATGACTTTTAAAGGTCCTTTCCAGCCCAACACATTCTATGATTCTGACCCGGATGCATTTTTGTCCTCTGTGCCCTCAGGGTGGCGGATCGTACGGCGGCTACAACCGGCCTGAAGGGCTGCATCCGCCTCCTGGACGTGAACAACCAGATGTACGACCTGCGGGAGAAAGGCAGCGACGTTCTGTACGGCAGCGGGGTGGGCGAGTGCGGCAACGACCCCTGTCACCCCAACCCCTGTCACCACGGTGGCATCTGCCACGTCAAGGAGGCAGAGATGTTCCACTGCGAGTGTCTCCACACCTACACCGGTACGGGGCAGCAGGCAGGGCATTGATAGGGCTGCTCATCCCACCGGTTGGGATCCCAGGGGCTCACATTAGGAGCTGCGGTGGGGAGGGATGTGGTGTGGAGTGCCAGCAGGGGCTTAGAGGGAGAAGTGTAGGGTGAAACCGCATCCAGTGACATCAATAAGTTTAGAATGTAGATGTATTCTTACACACATAATGCCAGGATCTGTTTGTTATCGTGCACAGATTAATTTCCCTGTGTGTTTTAGGGGTGCAGTCTGGCAAGGGTATCACCTGCTATTTGTGGGGTTCGCTCTTGGTCCTGGGAACCCAACCTGGGTTGTGGGAACCCAATCTGAGACAGGGGAAAAAGGCTGGCAGGGCACCAGGAGACTTCAGAGGCGTTTACTTCTGGCCGGCGCGCCTGACGGCTGCCGGTTTGAGATGCCGGTGTTGACGGGCTGCCTTTCCTGCCGCAGGCCCGACGTGCGCCGACGAGAGGAACCCCTGCGACCCGACGCCCTGCCACGTCTCTGCCACCTGCCTGGTGCTGCCGGAGGGAGGTGCCTTGTGCGCCTGCCCCATGGGCCGGGAAGGAGACTTCTGCGAGCTAGGTGGGACGGGAGCTGGCAGAGGAGCGGGTCTGGGGAAGGGGGTGGAACTGAAGGTGCTGATTTTCCCCAGCCTGGGTGGCCAGGAGGCACTGGGGCGCTGGCTGAAGCCGCTCTGCCTCCTCTTCCTCACCATTCCCTCGTTTGTGCCCAGTGACAGAGCAGGACCACACCATGCCCTTCCTCCCGGAGTTCAATGGCTTCTCCTACCTGGAGCTGAACGGGCTGCAGACCTTCGTTCCTGACCTGCAGTAAGTGCCAGGGGGTGTTCCTCACACATCGCCTTCGAGGCCAGTTCGGGGGAGAGAGCTCGGGCTCTGAGCCTCGCCTGCCACACGCCGGCTCTCCCAAGGTGTCTCCCCTTTTGCCTGCTGGAGGTTTTGTCCAGCAGGACTGGCATCGCCAGAGGAATTCGCCAAAATCCCTGCAGCCAGACTGAGTGCTTGGCTTTGCAACAGGCACCACGGAGCAGCATCCTGAGCGCAGGAGATGTCCAAGACAAGGGTGCCTTATGGGGCTGGCATCTCTCTGCCGTACCTGTAGTTCCAGGCAGGCAGGGGTTTTCCAAGGGCTTGACACAAGGGAGTGGAAGAAGAGAACATCTGGGCAGCTGGCTTGGAGGGTATCCGTAATCCTTCTCTCCTCAGGGACAAAATGTCCATGGAAGTTGTGTTCTTGGCCAAGAACCCCAGCGGCATGATCTTCTACAACGGCCAGAAGACAGATGGCAAAGGGGACTTTGTCTCTCTGGCCTTACACGACGGCTACCTGGAGTACAGATACGACCTGGGCAAAGGGGCAGCTGTGCTCAGGTAGGGTGAGCTGGGGAGTTGCTGGTCAGGGTGGCGGTGACAATGCTCATTAGGGTGATGGTGACACCTCTGTGTCTTGTCCTGCCTTTCTCACCACCAGGAGCAAGGAGCCAGTTCCCCTCAACACCTGGATAAGTGTCTTGTTGGAGAGGAATGGGCGCAAAGGGGTAATGAGGATCAACAACGGCGAGAGGGTGATGGGAGAGTCACCGGTAAGTTGGTTGGATGGGGAGAGCTCTCCGGGCTTCCAGCCCTGCTCCTTTCCGGTGTGGAATGAGCTGAGAAGTTCCCAGGCTCGTGGGCTTTCCATCGCTGGTTTCAGGAATGTGTTTGACTGAGCCCCTCTCACACACGTGCCCGCACCCCCACTCCTTTTTTGCAAGTCCCTGACGGTCCCTCTGTTGGGGCGGGTTACACCAGGCACCCCTGCAGCCCCTGCTGCCGCTGTGTTGAGCCCGTGTGGGTTTCATTCAGCTTGTGACCTTGATGATGGGCTCCGGAGCCCTCAGCTTGGCTGGGAAGAAGTCACAGAGCGGTAAAAGCCCCCTTGCACTGCTGCATCTGAATCCACCAGTGCCTTCTCTCCTCTGTTTCCAAGCTGGCCGCTTACCTCTCCAGAGTCTCCCTGTGCCTTGTCCCCTCTGCGCTCCTGTCTCTGCACCAACAGCAGTTCCCTGGGATCTCAGAGCAGGGCCACTGGCCTTCCTTCCATCTGCCTTTTTGGCGGGGAAGCTGAAAATGCAAAAAAAGCCCCGGTTGCTGCTGAACTCATCCTTAAGATCCACCTAGAAGTGTGGCATCAAGATTATGCGGCATTCCTGCAAAAGAAGGGATTTCTTCCTCCCCTCACTCTCTTCTTCCCCAGTTTCTCTCCAAGTGAAGGTTACCCCAGGGTGGCAGTGGCCCCTCCTGTTGCCTTCTGCAGTTTCTCTTTTCCTTTCCCTTCCCTTTCACCCTCCCCACCCCTGACTGCCCCGGGCACTGGTTGCAGCCGTGGTCTTGCAGCCCTGCATGTTACGATGGTACCCACTGATCTCCCTTTTCTCTTTCTCTCTCTCTCTCTCTCTTCCTATGATTTTTTTCATTTGTATTTTTCCCTCCCCTGCTGTCTGGATCCCAGAAATCCCGTAAGGTAAAGATAAGTATGACCCACTGCACCTCCATCCCATCTGCCATTGGCACATTGTTCTTTTTTTTGTTTGTTTCCATTCAGATCTCAGTATTTCACCCACCCGACCAAGCAGCTTTAGGATCTCTGTAGGTTTAGAGACACCCATTTCATCTCCCATTTCGTTCTGGAAGCATTTTCAATTAATCCGGTCATGTTTCTTGTGTTAACTCCACAAAGCATTAGCTAGTGATCCATATAACTGCGTCTTCGCCTCACTGCTGTGCCCTGGCTCCATCCCAGGTGCTCAGGAAGGGGCATCACTCCTGTCCTGTGCCCAGGGACCCGTGTGGCTTGAAGACTCACCTGGGGCTTTCCGTGCTGTGCACTTGGGGCTGCAGGGTGACAGCAAAGAGGGAGGCTTTCTCCTCCAAGCACACAGCCACGGGAGGTGCAGGAGAACCTCCTCCGGCCCTTTGCCTGCCTGCCCTGCTCGCTCGGCCACGGCAGAGGCTGTGCTGGGTCCTGATGCTCTTTCTGAGGGGCTCTCCTGCTCCAGCCTCCACGGAGGGATGGGCAGAGGTGCCCCTCGCCAGCCCTGCCCCCGGACACAGCCCGTGTCTTGAGGGAGGAGGTCGGGGAGTGCGGGGGACAGGCGAGCGTTGCTTCTTTCCCACCAGCCCAGCTTCTGGTTGTACGTGGGTGCTTGCTCTGCCCACTTTAGTCTCCGTGGAGCTTAGGGATAACCCGACATCTTCTCCCTCTCACCTTCTCCCCGCTCTTCCTCAGGTGCCTCACACCTTCCTGAACCTGAAGGAGCCGTTTTATGTGGGGGGAGCCCCCGATTTCAGCAAACTGGCTCGAGCAGCTGCCATCTCCACCAGCTTCGATGGAGCTGTGCAGAGGGTAAGGTCCCATCGGGTGTCTGTCCGGGGGACGTGCCACCTGCCCTGGCGGCGAAGCCTGACCCCTGTGCTGCTTCTCGCTTGTGCCCGCCAGATCTCCGTCAAGGGCGTGCCTGTGCTGAAGGAGCAGAACATCCGCAGCGCCATCGAGATCTCCCCTTTCCGAGGCCACCCCTGCACCCAGAAACCCAACCCGTGCCAGAACGGAGGCACTTGCAGCCCCCGGCTAGAGAGCTACGAGTGTGCCTGCCAGAGGGGCTTCTCTGGAGCTCACTGCGAGAAAGGTGAGACCGCCAGGGTGGGGCTGGACGCGGACCCTCGCCTGCCAGCCAGACACAGCGGTGAAACTGCTCTGGTGATGAACTGGCAGCGGGACAGCGGCTGCTTAGGCCAAGCCTGAGGTCTTGTCCTTGTTGTGGTTGCTGGGAGGGATCCAGGGGAGACGTTTTCAGGCTGACACCGTTGTGCAGCTCGAAAGCTGAGGCTGTGCCATTTCTGGGAGATGCGTGCACCTGGGCAGATGCTTCTGCCCACGGGGAGCCCACCCAGCCCTGTCACCTCCTGCTCCTGGCTTATGTCACTGCACCCACTGGAAGCAGCCTGGAGCAGAGTAAATGTGTTTTGGTGCTGTAGCAGGTTCACCTGGATGGCCTGAGCAATGCCTAGCTTTCTCCAGATGAGGGTTTCTTTCCTGCTGCCTCCCTGAGTTTAGCACTTGGGCCGTCACCAAGCCCAGATTCCTCCCCAGCTTCAGCTGGGAAAGCAACAAGGCTGCAGATTTCATGACAGTTGGCTGCAAAACCAGGGAGACTGTCTGAACTCATGGGCTCTAAAGCCAGAGCAAACCTCTCCAGGGGCTTGCTTAGAGTGCCACCGTGGTGACATGCCCCGTGGGATGGCAGGTTTGTGCATACCTTCGTCCTGTTACGAATGCTCCATGTGAAGGGGGGATTTTCCTGGTCTCCAAGGACGGGCAGGTCATGCTCCATAGCCTGACAGCTCTTCTTTTTCCCACCTCCAGTGATCATTGAGAAGGCTGCTGGAGATGCAGAGGCCATTGCTTTTGATGGTAGGACGTATATGGAGTACCACAACGCTGTGACAAAGAGGTAATTGGGCTGCTGAGCTGAACCAAGGTTGAAACAAGGAGTTTAGGGCTTGTTAGCAGGAGGAAGAGCTAAGGTCAAAGAAGTGTGGTGATAAAGGGAAGGGCAAGCCAAACTGGGGCCATGAGAAATCACTTTCAGCCCTTACCTCTAAAGCTGGGTTGGTCCTGACAGCAGGGACAGCTGCAGGATCCGTCTGCCCTTCTCCAGCATCTGCTCCACCCTGACACCCTGGGCTGGGAATACGTGTTTCCACCCTGTGGTCTCTGTGGCTGTGCTGGTCCCTGGGGCTTCTCCCTCCAGACAAGCAGAGCCCTCACTGTAGCTGCTGACCGAGCTCCTCTTCAGCCTCTGGGCTGGATATTTCTCCCACAGGAGACTCCTGGTCTGCTGCAGTCTGGCTCAGTACCTTTCCTCAACACTGCACCTGCAGCCCCCGTGCTTCATCCCCCAGCTCCGTGGCACTGGGGCAGGGTGTGGGATTTAGGCTCTGTCCATCTGCCTCCTACACCCTCAGGTTCCCCCCTGCCTGGGGAGGATGTTGAGCCATTGTTTGTGGAGCTGTTGTTTGTCGCTCTCCTGTCTGTCTGTCTCTTCTCAATGTCCTCGTTTCTTTGCTTTCAAGCCACCTGACCAATGAGATTCCCGCGTAAGTACAGTCCTCCCTGCAGCCCCTCCACCACGTCTCCCATTGCCAGCCCACCCTGCAGGGGACCCGCTGTGGGAGGAGGAATACGGTGTGGGAGGAGGAATGAGGGCACTTGCCCAGGGGTCTGCCCTGGGCAGGCGTGTTCCCACTTCAGAGCGAGGAGGACACGGGCACTGACCACAGCTCTGGCAGCTCAGGAGCTGCGCTGCCCGGCTCTGCTGCTGTCACATGTTGTCCCAGCAGTGTGTTGCAGCTCAGCTGTAGTTTAAGAAGGGTTTCTTCCCCCAAGAGGGCTTGACAGCTGTTGATTTGCTGTCTGTCCTGGTGAGTGGCTGCAGTGGAAGAGAAGCACTGATTCGTGTATTCCCCACTGGGTGAGGGAGAGTTTGAGTGATACCTGCCTGTCACATCCCCATTCCACCTCATTTTCTGCAGGCTGGGGTCACACAGAGGCTGGGCTGCGTGCATGCGCGCATGTCGACACCTGGGGAGCCGCAGAGCCCGTCAGCTGCGCATTCGCAGCAGTTTGGGGCTTGCTCTGGTGTTTTGGAAAGGGCTTTCTAGGAGCCAAGCATCCTCCTGAGCTAGACAGTGCCCTGCAGCAATGAGAGGCATATAGATACCTGCACGGCAGCTCTGCCGTGTGGCAGTGTCCAGCTGTCCCTCTGCACAGACGTGAACCCCATCCCTTGAGATGAGCAGAAAGCTGCTGCCTTCGCATCTTGCCTCTCTCCCAGTGCTCTGCAAAGGGAAGGTCACCATTCCCAGCCTCCTCCTTGCCTGAGCCAGCCCGTTTTGTCTGTGCATGCCCTGTCCTGCAAGGGAGCTTAGCACTTCTCCCCAGATCTCTCTGCTGGGATTTGGCAGTGGCTCTTGCTAGCCCTGCCAGGGCTCAGGGACCCATTGGGCTGCCCATAAAAAGTAGTTTCTCCTGCCTCCAGGCGGACACCAGGGTGTGCCTCGAGCAGAACGAACACTCCAATTGCTACTCGGGGCTCTGCTGGCCATGACATGCCCATGCTTTTTTTTTTTTTGGGACATATATTTTTATATATGTCTAGTTAGAGCCTGTAGCCCCTAGCGCTCGCAGGCAGTGCCAGCAGGACAGCTGTAGCCCTGGGTTTCCCCTTCTCCATGCACACCCTGGCTGCCTGAGTGCCCCAAGGCTGACTCAGAGGCCCTTACGTGTCGGTTCAGCTGTCTGCCTAGATGGGAATCCATTCTGCTGCATCCCAAAAAACCAGCCTGAGACCTGCCTGCAGGGCTGCCCAGGAAAAGGTGCTGGTGCAGGGCCATGCACCAAAAGCTCCTTTCTCGCAAAAGCCTTGCCCTGTGTCCCTTCCATGCTGGCAGTGTTGGGTGATCAGCAGCAACACTGATAGTCCTGACCCAGGAGAAAGTTGCAGACACCGCTGGGACGCGGCTGTCCTCACTCGTTGGCATTATTCTCACCCCAGCTAAGCAACAACTTGCAAACTTGTCTCTCAGCCCTAAGGCCGGTGGCTGAGGCTCACGCTGGGCAGTTTTCTCAGCTTTTTGTAGTTTGAAGAGCTGTGGCTGCTGAGCAGGGCTGTTCCCTGCCTGCGAGCGGGGTGGGAGGGAAGGGTCTGCTCGTCGGCGCTGTCCCGCGCTTATCGCACGCTCCCCTTTCTTCCCGCATCTAAGTCCCGAAGCGCTGGACTATCCTGCGGAGCCCAGGTGAGTCTGTGCCAGGCTTCCAACTCGTGTGTCTCGTGCTCTGCTCTTGCTGCCTCAGCATGTCTGTGTCTCTGTGTGCGTGTTCTGTGTGTCCGTGCCCTTGGCTTTTTATTTATGAGGGATACAGCTCTGTGCGTCGCGAGAGTAAATGGGAAGGATGCGCTGTCCTTCCAGCATAGGAAGCTCCAGCTCTGGCCCTCGCTTCTCGGGGACCCAGAGAGCAAATAGCCATGGGTGAGGAGAGAGGCTGAGTTACCTTGGCAGTGCAGCCCTTTGGGCGCAGTATCCCTTGGGAATAAAAAGCTCTCTGTGTTGCCTGGTCTGTGTGTGCACACGTGTCAGCAGCGTGTCTCGGAGCATCCCAGGAAAGCGGGTGGCAGCTCCGTGTGCCACATCGCCTGTTGCCGAGACCCTTTTGCCTGTTCCGAAAGGGATGGAGCGAAGATGGGGATGCCAATGTGGCAGAAACCCTGTCCTTCCTTCCTTCCCGTCCTTGGGGAAAAGACACCATGTGTAGGAGAGAGAAGGCTTTGCTGCCTCTGGGAGCAGAGAGGAGGCAAAAGCAAAACTTGTCACCGCAGGGGTTGATGCATCTCAACCTTGTGCTCCATGGGAGGCAAAAGCAAGGGGCGGCAGCCCCAGACTCTGTCTCTGGAGGTTCAAAGTGGATGTTGGGGAAAACACTTCACACCCAGAACTGTGCAGCCCTCCCTTAGGTCAGCAGGAAGGTAGAGAAGCTCCAACCTTGGTGCTCCCAAGTTGCTGACTGGCTGCCCGTTGCTTGTGTAGCCATGTTTTTCACTCCGCTCTGTCTCCTCCCCGTGCAGCGAGAAGGCCTTGCAATCCAACCACTTTGAACTGAGCATCAAAACAGAAGCCACTCAGGGGCTCATCCTGTGGAGCGGGAAGGGGCTGGAGCGATCAGACTACATCGCCCTCGCCATCGTGGACGGCTTCGTGCAGATGGCTTACGACCTCGGCTCCAAGCCCGTCGTCCTCCGATCCACGGTGCCGGTCAACACCAACCGGTGGATTCACATCAAAGCCTACAGGTGTGAGGGCTGCGGGGTGGGGATTGCTCTGGGGTGGGCGAGCTGTGAACTGAGGAGCCCAAGTCATGGCGGCCGTGCCCCATGATCCCTGAGAGTCCCTCTTCTTGGCTAATACTAGAGGGAGAGGCATGCAGGCAGCCAAGAGGTGCGTGTCGTGACACGCCGGGAAATGTCAGAGGGGACAGGCTCAAGGAGGTGGTACGGAAGGTTCGCGCCTTTTATTTTAGCCGGCCAAGCGTTTGACATTCTGTTCGTGTTGAGCCCGAGCCGTCCCTTTTTATTTTTGTTGGTGGTGGGAGGGGTGAGCGGATCACGCTGCCGGCATGCCGGGGATTTCTGCCCGTGATGGGTCTGGAGGGCGCAGGGGGAAGCTGTGGCCGCTGGCAGGGCTGCAGGATGCCCACGGGATGCTGGGGGGGAGCTCTGGCTTTTTCCTCTAAAGTTGCCCATCGTGTCTACCAAGCTGGTGAAGGGCTTAGAACATAAGTCTGATGAGGAAAGGCTGAGGGATCTGGGGCTGTTTAGCCTGGAGAAGAGGAGATTGAGGGGAGACCTCACCGCTCTCTACAACTACCTGAAGGAAGGGTGTAGAGAGGTGCAGGTTGGTCTGTTCTCCCTAGTGCAGAGTGACAGGACGAGGGGAAATGGATTTAAATTGCACCAGGGGAGGTTGAGGTTGGATATTAGGAAGAATTTCTATGCTGAAAGGGCTGTCAGCCATTGGAACAGGCTGCCCAGGGAGGGGGTTCAGTCACCATCCCTGGAGGTGTTTAGGAAATGGGTGGATGTTGCATTGGGGGGAATCATTTAGTAGGTTGATAGAGCTGAGACAAAGGCTGGACTCGATGATCTTCAAGGTCTCTTCCAGTTGATACAACTCTATGAATGATTCTATGATTCTGTTTCTTCTTCCCTCCCTCTGGGAGCAGAGTCCAGAGAGAAGGTTCCCTTCAAGTCGGCAACGAAGCCCCCATCGCCGGCTCTTCTCCGCTCGGTGCAACACAGCTCGATACGGACGGGGCCCTGTGGCTGGGTGAGTCGGCGTGGGAAGGGTGAAACTCCTGGTGCTGAGGGGCTCGGGGCTGGACCTGCGACCTTGATGCTCCCTCACTTGTTTCAATGAGTCACCTTTGCCTCCCAGGGAGCTTTGATGAGTTCAACCTAAAAAATAATAAATCCCCTCCCTACTAGGGCAAGATGCTTGGATAACTGGTTCCCAGAGGTGAAGTGGCTGAATGGAGAGAAGGGTATTTTTGTCTGGAAATACATAAATACCCAGATTTTGCTGCTAACAGAATAAGCAGATATGCCAGAACCTGCCCGAATGTGTGGCAGAGTCAGTTCTGCTTGTGTTGACAGAAGTATTTTGATCCTACAAACAGAGTTTGGCCCATTGCATCTATCTCACACTGTCTGTGGCAGATCTGTCAGCACAGGCAGAGGCCAGATTTGTCCTGGAACAGCTCAGATCAGCCAGAAACCCACCCACCAGTGTGGGTGTTGTGCTTAACTACAATGATCTGAGCTAAGGGGATAGCGAAGTCCTTTTTGGAGCCTGAAGTGATGACGAAGGGATGCCCAGTGACAGGGGATGCTGCAGCTCCTGAGCTTCATTGTTCCCTTGAGGAATTTTGCGTGACCCAGCTCCCCGTGGGTAAGTTTAGGACTGGGCTTGTCCTCTGGCAGGTGCTGTAACAGTTCTAGCATTCAGGCCACAGAAATCAGCGGACAGAAACATTCACCGTTTGTTTTCATTCACCATTTTTGATCACCTGTAATGAAGAAACGTTCTACCTGTAACTTCTCAGGGCATCCATTCCTATGTCTCCTGTAGTTTCAGGTCTAACTTAACTTACGAAGAGTTCCTATACAAAAATGTAGCCTTACCTCTGAAAAACCAGTATCCCAGCTGCCACTTGTCCTGAACTCAACCTGGAAGTCGTGTGGAAAGCTGAATTTTTCCCTGGGAAATGTCTTCTTGGCTTCCCCAGTGGCTCTTCCAAAGGTTTTGCTCACCTTTCTTCATTTTCAAAGCCTGGAATGAGCCACGGGAGTGGAAGGAGGGAGGTTTTCCCCCGGCGTTCACCACGCCGCCTGGGGCAGGGTGTCCCTTGGCCTCCTCCCCAACCTTCTGCGCTGTCTCTTGCAGGGGGAATGGAGAAGCTGAGCGTGGCCCACAAGCTGCCCAAGGCTTACAGCACCGGCTTCATCGGCTGCATAAGGGACGTGATTGTCGACCGCCAAGAACTGCATCTGGTGGAGGACGCTTTAAACAACCCCACGATATTACACTGCTCAGCCAAATAGACCCCCAGGGACCCTTCCTTCTCCTTCCCTCCCTCCTGCCTATTGCTGTAATTATTTTCTATTTTTGTAAACTTATTGCTTTTTATATTTTTGGGGGGGGAGGGGGGGGAAAGGGAGGGGAGGAAACACCTTTTTCTTTTGGGTTATTTGTTCGGTTGCGGTCTATCCAGGTCAGTCAGACTCTTAATCAAACAGCAGCAACAAAGAACAAACCTTGAACCAAGTCTCCAAGAAGTGACAGAAGAACTTCCCCGTTGCCACCTGCATTGTAAATCTTATTCATACTTGAAGCTTCTTTTTTTTTTGGGGGGGTGTTTTTCCCCCTCTCCTTACTTGTGTTCTCGGGTTGTTGTTCATGCCCGCGGGGGGAAAAGGATGCTGGTGCTGGCAAGACACGTGGCCTTTGTGGATTTTTTGCCTTCCCACCTCAAGCCTGGCCCCAAGGTCCCTTCTCAAGTGCTGGCTGAGCAGGGAGTCGTCCATCCGAGAAATGGGAGTTACCACCCTGCTCTGGGGCCGGGCTCTGCCAAGCCTTCTCCTCGGCCCCGTGTTCACCCCGTCTCCCTCCGCCCCCCGCTTCCTCTCACTATAATTTATGTGTGTAAGAATCTCAAGTGCTTTTCTCCTTCATGCTCTGTTAAAATCAGGGATGCCGTGCACTGGAAGAGAGACCGAGGTCTGCTCTGAGCAGGCAGAAACGCATTGCTCTTCGGTTGTCTTAGGACTGTTTGCTGGACTGAGAGGTGCTGGGGGGGAAAATGTGGATTTCTCTGTTGGCTCCCCTCCTTCTCCTCTTGGACGCGTGCAGCTGTGAAACCTCATTTCCACGCTTTGTGTTTATCCAGACGTGTCCTAACCACCTGCTTGCCCTGGCTGCTCTTCCCAAGAGCTTCTGTGTACCAAGCGTTGCCCTCCCATGCACCAGTGAGAACTTGCAGCACGGCTTCGAGAGCTGGGAGTGCTCTCCCTCTTCGGGCTCTGAGGGACTGGGCCCCTTTTTGCTTTAACAAAAAAAAAAAATCGGTTGGATGTGTCCTCCTGTGACCCGTGTCCATTTCCCAGCCTCCGGGCATGACTTGCCCTCTGTCTACTGTGAGGATGCTCGCAGCTGGCCAACATCTGAAGCTCTGCAGAGCTGGTATCAGAGCCTCTCTCTCCATAAAATTGGAATTTTACCTTTGACTTCAAGTTTTCGCGATGCCCCGTGCGATGCAGGGTCTTCCAACGCCGTGATCAAAGCTCCTCTGGATGCCCGGAGCCCAGCAAAGATGGAAACGGGGATGGGGCACGCGTCTGCCGTCGAGGCGGTGGCGTTTGGCAGGAGGTGGTTTTCTCTTTAAGCGCTTTCTTCCTCCGTGCCAATCTCGAAAGCAAACACTGTGGTGCCAGTTACAAAACCGGTGTGTGTGTTTCTGAATGAGCTTGTGTGTGTGTGTGTGTGAGTGACAAAACCTCGAGTGCAAACGCCCCCAAGCAGGGGCAGAACAAACGGATTGCAACTGTGGAAGGAATGACCCACTCCCTTCAGCTTCCTTCTCCGTGGGAAGAATTTACTGGTGCTTTGTAGCATCTATGTCCCTTTCCACCACTGGGACACAACTGTGTCCCTTCCCTACCGTGAAACGGCAGCTGGCATCGCTTTTGTGTAAAAAAAACAGCTTTATAGAGCGGAACAGAGTTAACTGGAAAGATCCTGCCAGGTATCGAGTGTTACTGACTGTCCAGGGTGCCATCACGTTGCAGTTTTACCCTGAATTTCTGGCATGCCTTCACAAAGCAGTGCACCCTTTCAAAGCGTTGGTTCTTGGCCCTAAATATTCAGCCCTGAAACGTCAACCTGCTTTTCTCGGGTATGAGATCTGAACACAGGTGGAACCAAGGGGAAGAAGAACATGGTATAAAACCACTTGGATTTCCTCTTCCTTGTTTTGTTTTTTTTTTTTTAACTAAAGGAAAACCTCCCGCCCACCACCCACTCTATGCCTAAACTCTTGGCATTCCTCTAAAAATCCAGTGGTTAAATATTTCACAGGGGGCTGCGCCCGCTGTGGGATGGGGACTCTGCTGTGCGTGTGGCAAAACCACATTTTAAGTGGCTGCTCTGTACAAACTGTGGTTCCTGGTGGGGAGTGGTGCGACTGTGGTGTGAAAGGAGGGATGGGCTGCTGGTTTTTCATCGTGCAGGTGGATGGGGGCTGACGAGGGCTGCGGGGTGGGAGGGGAGCGCCAGCCCCTCGCCCTGTGTTTGGGGAACTGCGTTGGCCGCGCCTGGATGCGCCGACTCCGGAGGGAAGAGGGGCATGCACAGAGCAAGCTGCTAATTTTCAAAGAATGCCACTGAAATGAAGCCAGGGTCACTGCAAAAAAAAAAAAAAAAAAAAATACAAAAAAACCCAACCCACAAAAAACACCCAACAACTGAACGAAAAAACTCTGTCTGCTTTCGCTGGGGCTTGGAAATGCCTTAAAACAGGACCTCACGTCCTCGTTGTCAAGCATCTTGAACCAAGGTCAGATTCAGCAGTGCTCCCTAGGGGCTGTGCACTTAACTTCGGCTTTATTTTTAATAGCATTTATAACATGTATGTACAACAAAAAGACATTGAGGTTTTGGGGGGTTTTTTTTCCCAATTTTTTTTTGTTTTGCTTTTTTTTTTTTTAAAAAAAGAAAAGATGTCCACGTGGCTTCATTTATAGGGTAAATTAATGACCGTTGTGAACTGCTGTATGAATTCTGAAGGGCAATGCACAGTAGAGGAGCAGCATGATATAACCATTACTAACTTGTGTCTTTCGTCAATCACCATGAAATAAAGTTTGAAAACTATTAAATATGTTTTTAAGGGGCTTAGCGCTTTTTTCTTCTTTTGTACCGTGTGCCTCACGCTGGTGTTTATCCTTCTCCTGGGCAGATCCCGTGCAAAATGAAACCAGTATTTCCCTATTTCCTTTAGAACCAGAGTGGTTCACACGTGTGCCTGCTGTACTTTTTAAATGCAGCCTCTTTACAAATGCCAACCTCAATCCTATCCCCCCCAAGGTTTGCAGGAGGAAGACTCCCATGTGCTTTTACTTCTCTGTAACCGTCTGATTGTGCTCTGAATGGTTTCACCTGCTCAAGTGCCCACCAGCTCTTCCTTCTTTGCTTTTATTGCCTCTTCTGAGGGAGCGTTTTCAAAGGAGGCTTTGCGTCCCGTTGGCGTCGCGCCACATCAAGACTGAAGCGATGCCTCTGTGACTTGCTTCTCAGCGGCGGCAGCAGTTTCCCCTGGGTTTTACCCTCTGTGAGCTGAAGAACCATGGAAAGTCAGTCGTAAGCATGCAAGCAGGATGTGGTTTGAGATGTGCCAGCATCTAATTTCCACCCCCAAACAGGTCTTTCTAATGGGACGTTTCTACCTGGCCAGAGCCCTGATCTCCACAGCTTCATCTCTCTGCAAGAAAAGAAGGTAGGAGGTGGGGAATTTTGTTCCGTCGAGAGCTTACGTTCATCCAAGTGGTGTGAAGTGAAGTGAGAAGAGGACGTGGGGTTTCCTGCCATTTAGGAGGCGGCTCATCTAGCAAACAGAGTCATTCTGGTATCCAGCGATGATGCGCGTTTGACTGGTGGCTGCACCAGCTCGATAGGAACCGGCTTTTCAATGGACAACGAGACGCCGAAGACTCACAATGGGAAACAACGAGGCCAGTGTTTGAACAGCCACAGGGGTTGCACAACTCGCAACCGGGGCCGTGTTTTGCTCAAGATCAGCCTCCTGGTGCAGCGTCTTCTTGACAATGACCTTATTATGCCACGACAGGCACGGACTTGCAAAGTCAGTGCCTCTTTCGCCGGCGTTTTGCCAGCTCGCTGCAAAGCAGGAGGAGAAAAAGCTGTCGTCGTCTCAGCCAGAAGGAAAAGCTGGATGGGTTGTTGGGTTTATTCTTTTAATTTTTTTTTTTCCCCTACAGGCTAAAAAAACCCCATCGTGAGGAGGAAAGAGGAAGGAAAGAAGGACAGGGGGCACGCTTGGGCAGGCAGCAAGCATGACTCAGGGGAATGGCCTGGCCACACTGTCTGGCAGCCCTTGCTCCCTGCTCAGTGCTCTCAGGAGCCTGGGCTCACTAGGAGCAAAGGCAAGCAGGCAGTATCTTCAAGAAGGAGAAGGCAGTTGGGGTTGGATGGTCTTAGCCATCCTCAGCTTGCTCTGGTACAGCAGACAGCTAACACTCCGTGCCAAGGAGCTTCAGTCTGGGGCTAAAAGCAGCTTGTTCTGTTCTGTTCCTGCCCCTGAGGAGGGTGCTGAAACCCATTTCTCCTGCTCTCTGGACCAGCTATGGCAGATACGCAGGAGCCTGGCAGCTCCCTGTTCTCCTGAGGTGCACAGCAGAGGAGGTGCCTCCAGCTTGCCTGGCAAACAGAAAGATCTGTCCTTGCAGGGGGAAATGTAGCAGGATAGAGCCCAGCCACTGTGAAAGCCTCTCCCAGGCAGCCACCAGCTGAGAGTGAGCACGTTAGAGAGCAGCTGGGGTCACACAGAACATCCAGCACCTTTGCTGTGGTCACGGTGCATTTTTGCTGCAGGAGATCCCCTGAGGGACTGGCAGCATCCCAACGCCGACAAAATGAGATGTTCCGGCTACAGAGAGCTCCCAGACCAGAATCTATTTTTCTGCTGGGTATTTCCATGGGATGAAAGCATTCCAATAGGAAGACTAAGATCTCACAGTTCAGCACCGTTTTCACCAGTTATCCGTGTCCCAGTTGCATAGTCTGGAAGGCAGTACCTTACCAGAAGGGGCGAGATTCCAGGGGTTCCCTCTTGATCTGCTTTTAACCTAGAAGCTGAACAGCAGTCCCTCCCTGACCATGTGCTTTGCCCTGAGAAAGGGTCTTTCCCCCCCCCATCCCCACCATACGAGCCGGGCACACACAGAAGTCACAGTGTGATCCCTCACAATGAAATCTCAGTGCTATGAAAGAAGGTCCCAGTGACTGGGAGCCTCAGTGGCAGGGGAAATGAGGAAGGAGAGGACAGGGGTCATTGTTATCAGGGTTGCTATTTGGCCTCTGTGGTCCTCGTTGCCCTGTGAGCAATCCAGTGGCACGCAGGGAAGCTATGCAACCCGCCAGTCCTCCTCGCTGAGAAATGAGCTGGCTCCTGCTGCCAGCTCTCTGGGTATTCCCCGAATAGACATGGAATTCGCTGAGTCTTATTATAGTTATAAAACTGCTATTTTTGCCACTACGGGTAGACGGGGCGGGGGCTCGCTGGCTGTATCCTGTTTTTTTCTCTCTCTTGGACAGCTGGCTTTGTTTTCTCACCCAGCATTCATGAAAGGTGCCACATTCAGGGCATTTCTTTGGGTTAGTTTCTGTCTTTTATGTGAAGCAATACATATCTGACATGAGTTCATTAAAGGCCTCTGAATTAATGCTTTGGATGGCAAAACGGGCTTGATTTGTACCACGCCTGTAGCATACCTGACCTCAATTTACCCCAGTGGAAGATTGGGGCGTCTCGCTACAGATGTTGGGATGAGAATGGAGATCCCCACTCTGGGGACACTGCCTTCCCAAATCCAAAACGGGGGAGTTTTTAGGTCTAACAGCAAATGTGACTGAGCTTTGCCAGGCTCGAATGCTCAGTGTCCGGTGACTCGCTTTGTTCTCTTGGTAGCCTGACTCAACACCAAAATCTAGACCTTTGATAATGTTCAGGTATTGAGCTCTGCCTGAAAATTTTCTGAAATCACAGAATCACCCAGATTGGAAAAGACCTTTAGGATCATGGAAGTCTAACACTGGCAAGTCCTCAACTAAACCATATTCCTAAGAACTTTGTCTACATGACTCTTAAATATCTCCAGGGATGGGGACTCCACCACTGCCCTGGGCAACCCGTTTCAACATTTCATAACCCTTTCAGTAAAGAATTTCTCCTTAATATCCAATCTACATGTCCCATGGCACAACTTGAGGCCATTTCCTCTCATCCTATCGCTTGTTAATTGGTTGAATGGACCGATCCCTGCCTCTCTACAACCTCCTTGGAGGTAGTTGTAGAGAGCCATAAGGTCTCCCCTCAGCCTCCATTTCTCCAGGCTGACCAACCCCGTTCCCTCAGCTTCTCCTCATAGGACACATGTTCTAGACCCTTCATCAGCTTCGTTGCTGGGTCCGCTCCAGCACCTCAATGTCCTTGTTGTAGTGAGGGGCTCAGAACTGACCACAGTCCTCCAGATGCATCCACGGGAGTAAAATCACTTCCCTGCTCCCGCTGGCTGCGCTATTCCCGACACAGGCCAGGATGCTCTTGGCTTTCTTGGCCCCCTGGGCTCACTGCTGGCGTATCTTCAGCGGCTGCCCATCCATCCACCCACACCCCAGGTCCCTCCCGCGCCTAGCGAGGAGCCTGGATGCTCCAAAGCACCGAGAAGGTTCTTTGCCAGCCGGGAGGGTGAAGGAACCGGGGGGACCCCCCGGTTCCTTCACCCTCCCGGCTGGCAAAGAACCTTCTCGGTGCTTTGGAGCATCCACGTTGCTGCCACTGTCCCGGCTGGCAAAGGGCGGAGGTGACAAGGAGGAGAGGGCACGCCGGGGCTCTCGGCGGCCGGGCACAGCGGGGCGGGGCGGAGGGCGGGGATTCCCTTACGTCACAGGGAGGGGTTTCCCCGGCGGCTCGTGGCCCCGGCGCCCCGCCGGGGCGCGGCGGTGCTGGGCGGGCAGTCGGAACGCGGAGCCGGGACCGGTGCGAGGAGCTTTCGGCCGAGTCATGACCTCCCGCAGGTGAGGGACGACCCCTGAGGAGCACACATGGTCCCATCTCCCCCCGCCGTTACCGGGCACCGGCTCGGACCTGCCCGTTTTCCGCCTGCCTGTCCGGGCTGGAGTGGGGAGGGCGGTTTCGGGGTTCGGGGGCTGTTCTGGAGGTGCAGCCTGAGCTCCCCCGGCTTGGCCAGGGGGCTGCTGCCAGCCCTGCCCCCGTCCCGCAGGAGAGCTGGGGTCTCCCCGTTGCCCCCGTTGTGCCGTGCCCGCGGGAGGAGCCGGCTGAGCTCACCGTGAGCTCTGCTAGGGATGCTGAAAGAGGGAACGGCAAAACGAGACCGGGCTTTACAACTTGCTTGAAATATCTTCGTGGGCTGCGAGCTGAAAAAAAAAATATACATATATATATTTATATACTTTGATGCATCTGGTGTGGTGTTGGTGCCTCCCCCGGCTTCTCCCGAAGAAGCTTCAGTCTCTTTTTCTGGAATGACTTGGGGACACCATCCCTTCTCAGTTCCCCCTTCCCTGCTCTAGCTCCAAAAGAGGTAGGTAGCCGGCGGGTGGCTGGGCTCTTTCCTGCCTGTTCGCCAGCCAGCTCAAGGCGCTGGGCCGCCTGCACAGCTCCCCTGGGCTGCAGGGCAGAGGGCTTCCGTAATAGCTGGCTTGGGACTTAGTCATTCTTGTCTGTCCTTTCACGCAGAGAGCCTTAAGGTGACCCGAAAAAGCGTCTGTTGCTATCAGAAGTCGAGTGTGCTTTGAAAAACCCTGCGGAGGGTGGTGGCTGGGGAGCAGCAGTACAGCTGACGGGCACTTCAAGCTGAGAAACGGGATCGGTTACAGGACAGGGAGTGCTCGTTTGGTGTTGGTACAGGACTGAACGCAGGCAGGTCATGAGTGGGGTTTCCACAGCCATCTCTACAACGTGTAATTACCCCACAGTCTCCTCACGCGCGTTCCTGCAACGGCAGGATTCAGGGGCTTGCTTGGTTTATGAGCTTTTAGGTCTCTTTTTTTTTTTTTTGCTCGCCAGCAGTAGCTGTCTCTCCTGTACAAGTGCTAAGCTGTGTTTTGTGACTGTCTGATTCAAAGCGGGCAGAAAAAGTTTAGGAAGAGGCAGTGCTCATCTGGGTGGCGCCACATGAAATTACGAAACACGCTTGCTGATGGGAGATGGAGTAAAAGGCAGAGGGCTGGAGTTTGGGGTCTCTGCGTTTCATTCGCAGCTCTGGTAGCGCTCTCTGTGCCCACGGGCAAGTCAGTGTTTATTTACGCTGCTTATACTTTGCTAGCTGCACCCTGTCTGGCAGTTCCCTGGGGCAGCAGGCTGCTAGAGATCACAAAGTGGTTGTAATGCTGCTGCCAGCTCAGCCCTTGCCGGAGTCATGAGAAACCCACAGAAAAGGGGCCAGAGCTGTGTGAACGGGCTTTTGTGCTGGGCGTTGATTGCTCCCAGCATCTGCTGCCCCCATCCTTTCCACCTGGGCTGGGTTTGCTGCTCCAGGTTCTGTAACACATCTCAGGTCCTTATCCCCCGTGATGTGGCAAAGCTGGCTCAGCCTCTCTTCTCTTGCCTAAGGACGTGTAGGGTGCCCATCAGATCTGTCTTTCTCTTCTGCCTGAGCCCTGGCTGATACTGTTCTCCCTTTGGCTCAAAGCATAGCCTGATTCTGCCTGGGTGGATCTACTGAGATCATGACCTGTGCTGGTGGAGTGTTGAGAGGCTCAAGTGGTCCTCACGAGGGATGGTCACTGCAAAGCTCGACTGAAGTTGCAAATGCTGAACTACGAGCTGCTGCCAGCGCCTCATTGCGTTATTAAAAACTGCTCGTTCAAAGAATGCCTGTTTCTTTCCCTCTCCCAGCTTTACTGGCATGTGACCTCTCAACTGCAGGGAAGGTTTGGAAGTCAGGGATGTACCACCCCCCAGCAAGGACAAAGAAGTCCTGGTTCTTCAGGAGTGGCAAGAGCCGGGGAGTCTAAACTGCTCCCCCTCCTCTGCTTTGGGACTTGTGTTTGCTCGGGTGCGATTAGAGGCTTTTTACTGAGATCTTGGTGGATAATACCTCACATCCTCATTGCTGAACTGTGGCTTGCAGATCCCAAACGCCCTGTTTCTTTTCCTAGAAAAGAGTTGCGTGGTGTCTGGAGGACTTGATAGGTGGCAGCTGGCTTGTGCATTGCCCTTGTCTGCAGGGCAGGCTTTTGTTTGGTTTCTGTTTGTTTGTTTTTGGTCTTAACAGGCACTTTTTCCTAGGATGCTATGGCTGGGAGGAAGGGAAAGTCAGGAGGAAATGAGTGAATGCCAGCTTTCCGGAGCCTGATTGTCTCTCGAAAGGCTGCCCCAATTCTGCAGGAAACTTTCTAAAATCTAGTTTGCCGCTTAGCTGAGTTACGTTGTCTGCACTGATTTTATGGCACTTTGCGGGTGGTTCCCTTTGAAGTCTTGGATTGCTTGTAACTCAAGCTAAATTAGAATTGGCCAAATCCTGCATGTGCTTTTTCTCCACGATGGTTTGCCATGCTTGTGCAGGCCATGTTGCTGTGCAGCTGAGGCATCAAATGCATCCAGCTGTCTCCTGAAAGCTTGCTTGCTCTCCAGCCGTGAGCATCTGCTGCAGGGAGAGGAAATACAATGCCAGTCCCCCGACCAGCTGAGCAGCCCATGGTCCCAGCTTTCCACTCCCTTTACTAGTGGGAAAACACAGGCTTCCTGCGCTGAATCCAAATGTAAATATTAACTCTGAGTATTTGCAATAGCTGCTTGCTTTGGCAGCTTAGGTGGTGGTGGGGAGGTGATAATTTCTGGTCCAGGAAGCAAAACCAGGTCAGCGTTTTGGCATCTTGGATATTCACCAACAGCCCATCATGGGCAGAGGTTAGGGCCATGGTGGCTGGAACTGGGATGACTGGGGATCTTGCTGGGAGCGTGCTGAAGCCCATGGCTGCTGCGCCTCTGAAGTGCAAGTTAAGCTCAGAAATGTCCTCTGGCTTTTATGTTTTTTGTGGGCTGTTGATTTCCAGCTCCTCAGGCAGCGCTTGGCTCCGGAGCTGACTCGTGCTCAGCTCCAGCACGAAAAGAGTCGGACACCCTTGGCAGCTGCAGACAGGTCACAGCAGCAGCGGGAATTCACGGCCAGGGTTCCTCTTGCTCACATCAGCAGCCTTCACCAGACCTTCCCAGCAAGGCAGCTGGTGCCTTTTGCCTCCTTTTTCCTTTGGCATTGTTGCACCTGAATCTGAGCTTAGATTTTTCCCTGGTTTTCTCTCTCTGGCCAGGCTGTGTGAAGGTGTCTTTGGACACAGGTTCTGTTTAGCAGCAGTATGGGAGGGGCTGCCCGTACACGCTCTGCTGGGACAGGTGGGGAGGCGAGACATGGGAAATGCAGCGTAAGGAGCAGATGTGCTTTGTCACCAGGCTTTACTACGGTAAATGAGAATAAGAACATTGTCAGCGGCTTAAATTGCACTTCAATTCCAAGCCCCTAGCTAACTTTTTTTTTTTCCCCCCCCCAGACAGGGCAAGTTCCTTACTGCAGGTCACAAAATGCATCAACATACTGTGCTCTTCCCCTCTTCCAGTGAGAGAATAAGAATGGTTGATGCCCTAGCTCGAAGAGACAAAACTAGCCTTGCCTAACAGAGAGTTTTGGATCAGGCCCTCGGTGATTTTCCAGCATCCTATGGTTCCCCCCCTCGCCAGGCAAAGAGAGTTGATCTCATTACGGTCGTGAGACAAACGAAGCGCTCTCGGCCCTGGACTGCGTTTCGGGGATGCAGCTGTATCTCTTTTGCGGGCTGCCGAGGAGAATTCCTCGCCGTCTGCAGTGGCAGGGTAAGGCAGAGCACACCGGAGAGGAAGCCAGTCTTCCAGCTCGTACTGCCAAAGCTATATTTGAGGGCGAGTTTCCTTTGTGGCTGGGTGGTACCGGAGCTGCTCGCTGCTGCTTCTTCCAGCAGGGTTTAAATTAATTTGGTTTCTAGGAGATGATTCTTCTCGGGAGCCTCCGAGGCACCTGAATGAATGAATTGGTGCTTTGTGTTCTCTGCCAGAGGAGCAGGAGCCAGCTGGACTCTCTCAGGTGTCCGGGTCTCGCTCGGCACAGAGCTGCGTGACCGCTGTGAGCGAGCCAGCAGCCGTGGGGAAGGCTGCTCCCGGTGCCCCCAGCACCTGGGCTGCACCCCCCCCAGCAAAAAACTTTCTTCCCCAAGGGTGGCTCAGCCGGCCAAGGCACGTGGTGGGTCCCAGCAGAAGCACGTCTGCAACCAGGAGCTGCTGCTCCTTGGAAAGGGGAAGGGAGCTGCTAGCGCCACTGCGGAAAAAGCTGTCTCGTGTCTCAGCCCCAGAGCCCAGCTGCTGGAGATGCTTCTTGGTGTGCAAAAAAGGTGGACATTGGTGTTTTCCCTCTGCTCAGTGAGGCAAACCCTGCTCTTGTGGAGCTTTTCCCAGGGGCTGGCTTTTCCTGTTGATCACAACATGCTGGATCTCTCATTGATGCCGTTTAAGGCAGTTGGAAGGAAAGTTTATGTTCTGTCATGGGGGCTTCAACTTATTCCTCTGTCTGAAAAGGACTGGCCTAGCCAAAGGATGCTTCTATCCCTAGTGGCCGTCATCATTGTCACTCCACAAATCAGCAGCCTGGTCCCTCTTAAGGAGGGTCCTATGAGTGGGGAACCCCGAGCTCAGGGTTTTCTTGTTCCTGACTGGGTCACTGCTTTAGTGCCTATCATCTATTCATTGTCTGTCTTCGTAGTGTCTTTGTGGTGTTCGCCCTTCCACCCTTGCAGTGCAGACCCCTTTCGATTCCCAGAGGGCTCGCTAAAAACTCACTTCCCAGACATGCTGACCTTTGGGTTTCCATCCCTGCCCTGAGGGATGAACAAAGCTAACGCCTCTTTCCAAGATAAAAACCTCTGGGGTGGGAGAAATACTCCGAAAGCTGCATTCTCTAAGCATTGATGAATCTCTTTTCTGCAGCAGGAACGGGTTTATTCTGTTGGTGTGGGTTTTTTCCCTGCCTTGACCAAAAGCAGTGGCTTGGGCAGGGCTGCCCTTGCTACCTCCTGATGCCAGCAGCGGGGAGGGATGGAAAGCGGCTCCTGCAACCCGGCGGCGTGTTCCAGGAAATGTGCGTGGGATGGGACCTAACCAGATTACGGGGCCGGTCTGTTTGCAGGCTTCCTGCATGAGTCTGAAGGGAAGAAGGAAATTCTTCGCATTAAACCAAGCTGGAAATCAGGAACTGTGTGCTTCCTGTATGTGTGGGTTTTGTGGTGTTTGGTTTTTTTTTTTTCCTGCAAATCGTTCATGCTGCTGTTTGTATCGATAGTGCTCTCCAAAGACCCCTGCCCGCTCGTGGTGGCTGAGGGACAGGCTTAGAAGAGGTGCAGCCTTCAGCAGCTCCTCCTGGGTTTTCTGAGCTGCTGTTTTCCTGTAGCAGATGCTGTGGCTGTCACAGGTGGCCCAGGCACACCCCGCATGGAAAGGATGTTGCTGCACTCCAGCTGCAGTAAAAACATCTGTCGAGTGTTCTGGGAGCGGGTGACTGAGCATCAGGCTTTCAGGACCAGGGAGCTTCTACCTCGCAGCCCCCCTTGGCTCTTTTGGAGGAGTTTCTGTGTCAAGTCCCACACAAGATGAATCTCATCATCTGCTGTGGAATTCCCTGGTGGTTGTCAGCGATGGCTTGGTCTCGGTGTCTCCGTGCTGGAGCCCCAGCCCTTCTGCTCTGTCTGGCCCCTCAAAATGATTAAGTTTGTCTTGCTCATTGCAGCTTCTCCGTGTCGAAAGCAGCACTGGGGGAGGAGAGGGTGAGCCGAGTGTTCTCGCTGGGCCGGTGTTTGCTGCAACTGTCTTGATTGCGTTATCAGGTGAAGAGCCTGTCCCTGAGCCAGTATCTCCTCAAGGTTTCTTGGGCACAAAGCTGGCGGGGGCGGCTCCCAGCCTGCCCTTGTTGTGGCTGGTGGCCCTTGATCTTCCCAAGGGAATCTCGAGCAGGGCTGTGGGACCGCTCGCTGACCTGGGAGAGGAGGCACCAGGGGAAGGCACATGAGTGCGGGCAGACTCACCCAGCGCCTCCACTCCATCCCGCTCGCGCAGAGAGGGGGTCCCTGTGCACGTTTCCAGCGTCTTCGGCTGCAGACTCCACCACTATGTTCGGGTAGGCTGAGTTCTCTATTTCCTCCCATGGTCCAGGCAATCTCCATGCCTTGGCATCACCTTTTATATTATCTGGGTAGATATCGATGCTGTTGATGCTGAATTTGGGGCCTTTTGTGCATCGCCATCCTTCCCTTTTTCCTGCCCAGCTGAGCAAGAACCTGCCTCTGACCTTAGGATGATAAGGTCTGGAAATTCCTCCCATTGCCAGTGCACGGCCATTAGATTTATCTGGATGGTGCCGTGACTCTCTTTAGCTGTCTGCTTATCTGCTGTGGGTGCTACAAAAGAGATTTCTTTTCTTATCTTTTTTTTTTTTCACTTAAATACATCTCAGGCTTGCAACTGCCCGCACCAGAACAGCGAGATAAGAAGCAGCTTCTCCTTGCGAGCAGCTGTGGTGAGCAGATGCTAAACCAGAAATCTGCTGCTCTGCACGGAGGTGGGGGAGAGCTGTGTGAGTGGAGATCCAGCTGTCTGGAGGCCGGAGGAGAGGGGCTGTTGGGCCAGAGAACCCTTCTCTGTACCTGGCCACGCTCCCCGTCCCACTGGGCTGGAGCTTGTGCCTGCGCTGGCCCTGGGGTGTCCGAACTGGGAATAAGGCTGCAAACTGCAGTTCACGTCTGCGGTGCCTGAGTGGATGTGGCTTCCCTCCACCTCGCTCCAAAATGTTATGTTTGGCAAGTTCCCTTTTTGGTCAAACTGAACGTACTGGTTAGCTTTCAAGGGAACTCTCTTGTTCTGGCTGTTTTAACCCAGCCAAGGGAGAGAGGAGGGAGGGCAGCCTGCGCAGTTTTTACAACGGCAAAAGACCTGCCTTAAAAACATGACTAAGACACAGGCAGGAGGTTGGAACAAGCAAATTCCCCCTGTGCTCCAACGAGCATCTGAAGTGCTTTGAGAAATGGAGCAACAGAGGGACACGGAGAGCTTCAGCGGTCCCGGGAGTTGAGGTAGCTACAAGTATTTGACATGGGCAGAGGAGAACTCACCCCTCAGGACATGTTATTTGGCCTTGGGGATTTCAAGAGGGTGGGAAGGTGGCAGAGATTTAATTTCAAAACAACAGCAACAAAAAAAATCCCCCTTCACACCCATGAGCAGCATCCCTATCATGTAAGGTAGTTGCCAGGGCTATATTTGTCCTTGGTTTGTTTTTTTGGGGGTAGTTTTTTTGTTTGTTTGTTTGTTCCCCTCTTCCTCCCACCCTCCTGAAATATTTCCATCAGTCTCCTCTCGAAGAAGTGTAACAAGTCCTGCCACTGATTAAATCCTAAATATAGCCGTGGCATTTTTTTTTTTTCCCTCTCCGATTCTTCATGATGTATCTAGGTAAAAAATAGCCTTGGCCACTCTTCAAAGGGGACATGGGCTTGCTATGGGCTGTATTTCTGTCTTGTCACCCTGCCCGGGTCCGAAATAAACCTCCTCGTTTTTAATTAGCTCGTCGGGTTATATAATCCTGAAAGCTGAGGACTTCTGGGCTCAGCGAGAACGCACGTGGCGCCGCGGGCTCGGGCGGATGATGGCAGGGGAAGGTGGTGTGTCAGGGCAGGGGCAACATGGCAGGAATCTCCTCTTCTCCTTCTGGTCCCGCTGCCAAGTGGAGGGAGCCTGGGGAGCCAAGATGCTGCAGCATAAGGCATAAAGCTCTCGCCTTGCTTCCTCACCGCCTTATTTACCTCATTGTGGTGCTTGGAGGGGAACCTGCTGAATAAGGAAGGACCTGGCTGAGGGTGAAAGCTCCTTGCCCGTCTGTGTGGCCTTGGGGGCTGGTTTTGGTTTTCCCGTGCGCCTGGGAGAATGGGTTGGGGGTTTTCTACTCTCGGCGTCATCCTAACAATAAGTCCGGGCTCAGTGGAGGACCTTGGGTTTCCTGTAGCCCAGGCCTGAATGCTTCAGCATTATCCCGCTCCCATCACCCAGCATGAGATGTAGGAACCGAAGATTCACTCTCTCAGGTGCTGCACTGTGCAGTTCCTCTGGTTCTACCACAACTTCTTTACTTGCTTTCAAAGCATTTTTCTGGAGTCCTCTGCCTGAGGATCATTGTAGAAAGCAGCTGTCCTTGTGGGAGCCCAATGGACTCTTGAGGTTCTCGTACTCGCAACGACCCTGGTTGTCCAGTGTTGGGATGATCCCGTCCCAGGAGCACTCAGCGACCTTCTGCTCTTTCAAAGGGCTTCCCTGCACTTCCTGAAGTGGCTCATCCCGAGCTTCTCATCAACCTCTCTGGCCAGATGGCCCAGGAGATGAGCAGGCCATGCAAGGGAGCTTTAAAGACTTTCTAACCACCAGATGGAGCAAAGGACCTCGAAAGAACCATGACTGATGCTTGGGCCAGCGGGGCCATTGGGCCCTGAGGTGTGTTCGCTGCCCTGTGGGCAGCTGCCGTGCCTCACCAGGCTTTGTGTTGACCTTTCCTTGCAAGGCAGGGCTCAGGATTGTCCTGCGGGTGCGTTGCAAGCCTTCTCCTTGCCCTTTGGTCATAACCTGCCCTGCGACTGCAGTTCCCACTCTGGCACATCTCCAGTCAGGGCTTATTCCCACCTGTGCGAGGGAGGGACGTACTGCAGTAGCGGTGCCCATTTGCTCTCCAAGCTGAACCGACCTGCTGCCTGCCCTCCTCTCATGTCTTGGATGGGAGTTTCGGTCCCGCTCTGGGGAGGGCTAGGGAGTAGGGGTGTCAGCGTTTGTTGCTGCTGTAGCTTCAAAGCAGTGGAAACTGTGAGTGTTGTTATCTCGATGGTCAAAGCTGAGAGGAACTGGCATACTTCGAGAAGAAATCTAGTGAAGAAAACGTGGTTTTGAGGTATTTGACTGGGCTGGAACTGGCTGGTCTTGGCATCCCTCCTGATGCAGTGCATCTCAGGGATTTGAACAGACTTTTCCAAACCTTAAACCTCTAGTTTGGTCTTTAACAGAGCTGGGCACAACCCTCAGAGTTAAGACTAGTGTAATTGAAAATGAACTGGAATTTCCCATGGCTGTTTTTTCAGGCATGTGCCTCCAAGCAGCCACCTGGTGATCCAGGGACAAGTAGGTGTGCAGGCCGTTTGCATATGGTCCCTCTCATGTGATGAGCCACCCCACAACCAGCCAGCTCCTGCAGCTCCTCCTCAGTTGCTGCAGGTCTCCTTGGCTCATGGCAGAGGGTTCTGCTAAGCGTGTTGGGGAAGAAAAGGGAACCCTGAACAGGTTTCTGTGCAAAGGAGTGGCTAAAAAGCAGTGGAAAGCATGACACCATCACGTAGTGACCGCATGAGAAAGCTGAAATGTAGCTTGAACTCTGTCAAGAATTCTTATTGCGACAGTGAAGAACATGAACAAAGCATAGAGAAAAGAGCTTGAGGAAAACAGTGGAGGATCTCGGGCAAAGAGCTGGCCCTACCAATCTGGTTTCATACAATTAATGTTCTGGGGGTTATATTTAAGCACAGAAGGCCCAATGAGAGATTTTTCTCAGCCCTGGAGTGCAAGGTGGGAGCAGGGACCTCGTGGCAGCTCACAGCAAGCGTGGCAGATGCTTGTCCTCAACACACAGGCTTTGCTGTCCTGTGCATTGTTCAGAAAGGAAAGGACTAAAAGTCTGGTCTCTGCAGATGGGACTGAGACGGTTTGGACATTGCTGTGCTGACGGAAGAGCTCTGTGGGCAGGATATCGAAGCACATGAGGACTTGCTCCACAGAGGACCAGCACAGTGTAACCTACTTTCTCCCCTCCCCTTTTCTGCTGTATCATTGCAGCTGTTATCTCTGGCATCTCGATGTCTGACCGTTGGCGGGCGGTGCTGTCTGCCTGCACGAGCAGAGGAAAAATGGATGAGTGTGAAGTAGGAAGCTGGTGTATGTTTTAAAGCACAGGTTTGCACGGAAGCGCTGGCAGCACACAAAGGAAAGTCCTGTTCTAGTTGTGAAATCGCTGATGCCCTTGATTGTTAGATGCTAGTTCAGCTCTTCCTTGGCACAACACGGCTTGTTTTTCAGTGTTGCTCTCAACCTTGGAATGATGACAGGGAGAAAGGGTGTTTTTATATTTTGTTGAGTGTCTTGATATTTTGTTGAGTGTCTTGGGAAGAGTTTGCCTGGTGGCTGCTAGGGTAATCTCCGTAGAAAAATCTATCTTCTGCTTGTATTCTAGGGATAAGAGGAAAGCTCAAGTGCAAAATCAGCCCTGTGGGATGTCCCACGTGTTGGAAGCTGTTTGGGTTTGTGTGCGGGCGAGGGAGAAAGCTGGGAAATTGTCAGCCTGGCTGTTGCGGGCAGTTCTGATGTGTGTACGCCTCCTGGCTGAGTGAGCATCCCCAGTGCTCTTCTGCAGGGCTTCCCCTGTGCCTAGCAGCACTTCTGTAGCACTTCTCCTTACAGGCTTCAGCTGGTAAAGCTGTGTCATCAACGTACCTGCTGGAGGTGGCTTCTGATATTTCTTCCTCTCTGACGTTGCAGTGCATGCTGCCTGTGTTCGCTCCCAGGTGGAGCAAAAGTTGGTTGTTTCTGAGTGCTGGAGTCTCACCAAATCCACTGAGAATGATGGCAGGAACGTTGCTCATCTGGGGTGCCCTTTGGTGGCTGCTGTAGAGAGTGGCATACGTTCAGGATGGTGGCATTGTCATGGCTTCTATAATGTTGGCGTGAGAAAGTGAGGATGACAGGTTCTGGCTGAATGGATGTTTTGTGGCAGTTAACTGGGAAAACACAGGAGCTCTGCCTCTAGCCTGGACACTTCCACCTTGCCCATCATAGCAGGCAGAGCCGAGCGTGCAGAGGAGATGCTGAGCCGGGTGAAGGGAGGATGGAGTGCTCCTGTTGCCCTGCCGCTGACCCCTCATGTGTCCTGGGGAAAAACACTTCACCTGTAGCACCTCGCTGCCCCAGCTGCAGCATCCTGAAACCCCTGTGGGAAGAGTTGTTCTGAGGGCTCCTTCCCACCAGCTGCACCAGGCACCCAGGGAGCAAACAGGGAAGCTTGGCGCTGCTGGAGGCCTGCCTGGACCTTCTCCATTAGCAGGAATTACGCCCCTGAGCTGCTCTGAGTCTCCCTCTGGAGTTGTCAGCTTTCCCCACCGATTTGGAAATCAGCATTCTTCTTGAACCTAAGAGCTACTTCTCCTCCTTTAGCAGAAGCCCAGCTCTTCTAGGAGCTGCTTGGGTGGGGACAAACCCTAAAAGTCTCATGTCCTGCTCCCCCTCTTGGGGACCAGCCAGTCCCCGGTCCTGCCCTGCATTTCCGAGCTCCTTGCAGCGAGACAGGGCTCCGAGTGCTCGGCTTTGCTCTGTGGTCGTGACTGTTGCTCATCTCTAATCTCCTCTGTGCCTCAGCTGCTCTGTTGGCACATTAAGGGCTCGCCACAGAGCAACCATAATTGTGCTGAGTGTCTGTGGGATAATGGACTAAATACTCAGGATTGCAGAGGCAGCCGCATTTCCAGCTATTTAATACCTTGATTGATGTATTTTTAGTTGCTTGCCAGCCCACAGGAGGACAGCCTTCTGAGCTCTTGTTTCTCCTGGTCTGTGAAGCTGGTGATGTTAAAGAATTGGGCAGGAGTGAGCTATTTGGCCAGTCAGGCAGCTGCAGGGCTGTAATCACCCCAAGTTTGCTGGGACTGGGTGTTGTGGTCTTTCTTCTCAGCCTGCTGAGCCAAGAGAAGGACATCAGTGGGTTTAGCTCTGTTTGGAAGAGTGGAGTTGTCCTTTGTCACTGCAGGTTTGGCTTCTTGCAGGACTGAGACCACAAGTACTTTGTGCCCAGGGGGTGGCCTGAGGAAAAGTCTGGTTGCCTGAAAGCTTGTCTGCATTTTCCAATTATATTATCCAATCCAATAAAAGTCGTTATCTCTCCCTGTAAACTGTGCCGTGTCTCCACATTTAACCCTGGACCTGGACATGTTGAGATGGTTGGGCTGCCTTAACTTCAGGCACCTGTGCTGAGTGGCCGAGATGTGTGTCCCTGTCGAGCCAAGGGAGAGAGCTGGGTTCTGTTCTGCATCACCCTCGGGAAGCGACTTCTGGAGCAGAAATCTCTCTTGCTGCTTTGCAAGAAAAAAAAATACCTCTTGCTGCTTTGCATGGAGGAGGAAGGTTTCGTAGGAAGCACCGTTCAGATACAGGAACTCCGTGGGATGTTCCTTTGCCCATCAGCCGTTCTTGTTTCTTTCTCTTCGGCTTCTGCTGCCCATAAACTGACGGACAGATGTCGTCACGTACCATGTGCGCGCGGTGGTTGCCCTCCCCGGTCCCCTTCTCAACACTCAGTTCACAGCTGCCGGCTTTGTGCCGATAAGAGAAACGAGAGGACTTCCTTTTCTTCTCTCCACCCCTACTCCCTTCCAGAATAAGCTGGGCTGGTTTTTGGTAAATAACCAGCTGTCACTTCTTCGCTTGAAGCTTTCCAGGCTCTGCTACCTTGGCCAACCCTCCTGAAGGATGCTGGAGGCTGGAACATTCCTATCGGGCAGCAAACTGCCTTCTGCATCCTAGAGCAGGCTCTCCCCACCTCCCATACCCTACGAACCTTACTGCGTTTTGAGCTGCCATCTGGTTTCTCTGGACTAACAAATCTCCTCGCGCACTCTGCCGGGTCAGGAGCCTTGACCAGTTATGGTGAGGTAGGATATCTGTTCCGTGTATGTCTAGCTTCTATTTTTAACAAAGCTGGTACTTCCGAGCAAAGCAAAGGGGAGAAGGCGTGGAGATCGTCTGGGTAGTTTAGATGGCATAGAGAGGTTCCACTTGTGCTCTAGGAGGATGTGAGCTGGTAAAGTCAGAGAGCAGTTACAAAGGTGTGGGTGCTGTTAGGGTGGGAATGGTGATTAACGGTGCTTGTTAGCCACAGACTAGCAAGTTCTCAGCAGAAGTGCAAGATTCTCCAGTGGAAACTACTCTTCAGATGCCTCTGCAGCACATGGGTGATGGTAACTTTCTCCTTGCGCTGGCCTCAGCACTGGGAAGTGCTGTGTTGGCAGTTTCATTTATGTGATTGCTGTTAATATGACTGCCGAAGAGCCTTTTGGTGCTGACTGCAGCCTGGGAGAGGTTATCCCTGCTGTGAGCAGTGATTTTGCGACGTTATTTGATTTTTATCTCGTATTACCTTGTTAGCAATGTTATGTTAGCAGTTACTCACTTCTCACTTCATTTGCCTTGCCGTGTCTCTAGCTGAGCTTTCACACACTGGTAGCACGCCCGTCTGTAATTTCAAGGTGCTGGACACCTCTACCTGAATTTTGTAGGTACTTAGGAACCGCATGGAATGGCAACATGTAGTTGGAAGGGCAGTTTGCAAAGCAGTGAAGGCGATGCGGGTGTAAACTCTAAGAGCAGCTGATGATCCTGAAGGTCTCTTCCAATCGAAAACTGTTCTGTGATTCTGTGTGAAAGTAGGGAAGGGAGTGTGGAACGATGCCTTTGCCAGGCTGGGAGGCACAGCAGGCAAGTGCACATGTGGAGAAAGCAATCCTGTCTGCTGGAGAGGCAGGGAATGGGTCCAGGGCAGGAACTGGGCTGCGTCTGAAGCCGCCTTTGAGGCTGTGAAATGCGCCGGGATCGTTGTGCAAGTGGCTGTGGCTCTTTGCCATGGGGTTTAATGTGGAGCATGCCTTGGGTTTTCCTTCCTTCCTTCCCTGCCGGGGTGTGCAGAGGGCGTGGGCTGGCGTGCGGCACGCAGCAGGGATTCAGATGATGGAAGCTGCTGCAGCCTGTTGGTATTTTATGTTCCCTTGTATCTCGAGAGCATCCCGAGGCTGTTTGCACTAACCTCATTTCAAAGCCGTTCTCCCGCGGGTTGCAGAAGCGACTGGTTTCTGGTGTCTTCTTTGGGGGTGTTCTGCTTCGCTGGATCAGAGCAAAGCAGCTAAACAAATGCTTTTCTGCTCCAGGAGGAAGCCTGTCAGTCAGACAACAGCTGGGCTGGTTTCGCTGCTGGCTGGTGATATGTATTTTTAATGCCCCAACTGTCTGGCAGGTGGGCCTGCAATTTAATTTTAACTATCTTTATGAGAACAAAACCATTTGTAATATACAGGTCAGTAAAATTCCATGAATGGAGGGAGTTCAAAAGAGAATTTCTCCTACTATTAGACCTTTTGAGACTAGTAGGTAAGGCTTTCCCTGGCTGAGGTTAATGTGCAGCTCGATATTTGTGGTGGTCCTAGCAGCGGAATGCCCTCTGAGTAGAAAAGGCTCATTCAAATATCAGTTTGATTTGAAAATTGTAGCTAAAAACAATAACTTCACACACCTTGCGTTCAAAACAGCTTGAGGTACTTAGCTACACCTTTTTTATTATTATTTTTAATTAGGAGAGCATGGGTGTAAATCCTCTGGGCAACTTGGAAGAGCCCCAGCTGCCAGTTTCCTGCTGGTGGAGGCAGCTCTAACTGGGTGTTGAAATGCACGTTGGGCTGATCCAACGAGGGCTGCCTCCGCCGCGCTGTGGAAACTGAGAGCTGTCAGGCAAAATTTGCATCGTTTTCCCCAGCAGTTTCGCTCTCGCGCTGTGCTTCCCGTCCCCTGTAGCGTGGGACAAACCCGTGCTCTAAACTAAACTTGCTGGAAGGGGGGGTCCCCAAACCCGGGGCTGATGTTATTGGGTTTTTGCAGCCTGCTGGGGCTGGTTTATGAACCGTGGGCAGGGTGAGGACTTTGGGAGCACAGGCGGGGGTGATGCCGGGAAGGGCAGCCCACGGATGAGGAACGTGCTGAAAGTTGATGTTGTTTCTGTCCTGATTCCAAGGGAGACACAGCAGATTTGGGGTTTGCCCTTTATCAAAGACCATCCTCTGAGGGAAAGGTGGACAGATGGCTTAACCCTGCAGTCTCTGCCCCAAGCCTTTACTACGCTGGTTGTAGAATTCAAGCTAGTTTTCATAACGCCCCTCTGCCCAAACTATGTGAGTATCCCATAACTGATGCATGTTCCTGGAGGTGAAGAGGGGCCGTGTTCGTGTGCATAGTTCATTTCTTGAGCAGCCAAACCAACTTCTGAGCTGGCCCTGTGTTCAAATCAAATGTTCAGGCAGAACTTTCTGCAGAAAAAGTTGTCTCGCAACACTGGTGGCCCATGCTAGGAGGGCTTTGCTGTACAGAGAAGCTGAGCACAGCGGAAAACTTTTTGCCCTCTCTTGGCTATTGCCTAGAACTAGCTGAGTCTACGGTAATATCTTTGAGATTTGTCAGGAGCTGGACTGTAAATGCTCATTTTCTTCATCCATTATGGCTCATATGCCAACATTTCTACAGTCTTCTGTTTGATGAGACTCCATCCTCAGAGTGCTCTGGTGTGGGTCTGTTGATAGCACGTGTAAACTGGGGGTAGATAAACTGTGTGATGCTCTAAGGAAGGATCTCTCACATCCAAGCAAGAGCATGTAGTATCTTATTTTGGAAGTGAAATTGTAAGTTTGCGCTTGTGGTGGGAGGCCAAGCTCTCTACTAACTCCTCCTTCCTTCCTGCCTTCAGCTCTTAGTTTGAAGCATCTCATCCTGCGGGTAGAGAGGAGCAGCTGGAGCCCGATGTTTGACAGTGTCCTGCCGTGGCTGCATAGGGTAGCCACAAAGCAACGTGGGTGCAAGGTGTCCCCTATACCACCACTGTGTCCTAATGCTCACTCTGCACCCTTGGGATGGATTCTTCTGGCTGCATGAGTTGGCCAAAGAGAAGCCCAAAGCTGCTGCTTCTGCAGCTGCAGCCAGCCTGAATGAAAGCGAGCAGGCTCTGGGTGTTAGGATGTCATTGTGGGAAGAGGAGAGCTTGAGCCACGTACGTGCTCCAGGTTCGATGAGCTGTCACTCTAAGGACCAGAGAGGCTAGACCAAGCGTCTGCAAAACAATGGGCTGTGAGCCATGGTAGACCTCCAAAATGACACAGGCGTAATGCCTCTCGCTTCTTGCACACGTGCACGAGCCCCTCGTCCACTGCAGCCTCCCTGGGGGCTGTCGGAGCTGGTGGGGGTGAATGGGCAGCAGCTGCTCGCTGAGAGGAGGAGCCCAACGGGTAGTGCCAGGCTCTTTCACATCCTTCGTGTGCACCCGCGTGAGCGGCAGCTCAGCTTCGCGCTGCAGATGGAAGCCGGGTCACACGCTCATGCTCCGGTGCCTCGCTGTCCTGCAGAGCACGCTGCCCTTTCCATCTGCAGATGGTGTGTTTTTGCGTCCCGGATCTTAATCTTGTCCGTGGCTCTTCCTTTGCTGGTCGCTGCAAAGCCATTATCAGGGGAGCACCAGGCATGGTGGTGAACGAGGTTTTCCATATCAGCCGCGTGGGACGGGCTGTGAGGAAGTGCCCACGATAGGCAGAGCCTTCAAACCCTCTGGCTTAACGCGTGTGCAGGCGGGGGAGATGGGGCTCTTCAGCTTGGATGTGGCCTGGACTAACCTCGGCTGCTGGAAGGATCACAGAGACAAGTAGCTGTGAAATCAGCATCTTCCATGAGGTGCCCCTTCAGACCTGCTGACCTTCCTCCCACCTTCCCTGAAGCCAGGGCAGGCTGTGAGTCTCTAAAACTAGAGCCCAAAGATCCAGACAGAAGTGCCACTGACACCCGTGTGTGACTGAAGGAGTGTCAGAAATGGGGCAGCTCGTGTGCCAAAGGCCCTTGCTGAGCTGTCAGCAGGGTATCATCCTGGCTTTCCTGCGAGCAGCCGAATGGTGGATGCAGAAGGGAGGTGCTGCTGGGTTGTTCTGCCTGCAGAACACACGGCCGTGTCCATGGGTGCTGGGTGCGGGCTGGGACAAAATGCTTCCGCAGAACCTCCAGAGTCTGTAGGAGGATGCTCAGCTGAGGTGCTTTGTGTCACAGCCTCCTGCCTGGCAAAGGCTTGTTTGGGTCGAAAGGAAAAAATAAGAATATAGCAGTCTCTTACAGCTTTTTTATTTTTTATTATTTTTCCTTCCACTCCCCTAGCAAGGTTGTCAAACTGGGTAGCTAGTGAAAAGGGTAAGAACATGACCTTTTGTCTGCAGAGTTCACCCAGGCTTCCTTAACGCAGAGAGTGAAAAGCCATGTGTGGTGAACTATGAATAGAAGCATTCTCCACAAAGGGAAGGTCTGCCTTTGCAGTTTCTTCTGGAAATTCCTATTTTTGAACTGATGACCTGATTTAATAGCCTTGGGTTTCCCCAGAGAGATAACAGGTGACCGGGTGATTGCGTTTTAATTCTTGGCATCTTAGACCGTGGCCTTTTTAGAGAAGTGAACTTGAACTCGCAGACCTTTTTTTTCCCCCCAGGTCGGTGCGGGGCAGAGCTGCTTTTGCAGATGGAGGCAGGGCTGAGGGAGCCCTGGTGGAGCACAAAGACCACTGCTGGATGCCATTGGCAGTCACTAGCTCAGCCTGCAAGCTCCAAACCCTTTTCAGCTTTTTTGAACCATGCGTCATCCTTCCAGGCTTGTCAGCCTTAATGGAAATTAGGCCCAGCTTGGAGGCTGCGTTTAATAGGAGCGTGAGCACCAGTTCTAGTCCTGGTCTCCGTGGGTGAACGTCAGCGAGCCACGCTCTTCCTCCCACGGTGAGATCCTGTTGCACGGACCACCTTCTGGGAGTTTTCTGCCCTATGTCTCCCAGTGGGGCTTTCCTCTGATGGTGACTGTGCTATAAAGGGAGTTAAAATGTAGAAAAGAAGTACCTTAGCATGCTTGATTGAAGGGCTTCTGTGCCTGCATTTGTCACTGCAGGCTTTGGACCTGAAGGCAGCTCAGAGAAAGGACTTGGCTACACCTTTATCAGTCTGAAATGTGTTTTGGCTACGCCTTAGCCAAGTTAGCGAAGGGGGATATTGTTCCTGCACACAGCTGGAGCAACCCTGTCTTGGACAGCGTAGCTGCTGCAGCTCCCGGTGACTGGTCACTGGCTCCAAGGGTGGAGGTGAGCGTGCCTGGGTTCCTATTAGTGAGATACCAGAAAAGAGTGGGGTGTGGTTTTGAAGTGGAAAGAGCATCAGCCAAAATGCTGATTTTAACAGTTTCACATTAAAACTGAGAAGCAGAGTGAACCCTTGCAGGCTTTGCAAAGCAGAGAATGTGAAGGGGAGACGCCAGGTCCTCTGGATGTTGTGTTTGCCTGTGCATCCATCCCAGGCGGAGGAAACGATGCATACCCTTAACTGGCTGCTGCTGATGTGGCAGGAGGTTTTTGTGCTATTTGTCCTTGGAGTGATTTCTCTCCGTTCTGATGTCAGCCAGATTTAACCAGCTATCTCATTTCATAGGCAAAAACCATTGCTTTAGACACCTAACCAGCCTGAAACCCTTTACGAAGAGACTGCGACAAATCACGAACGTGTTTCTGGTTTTAGGAGGTGGGGGAGACAGGGTGGATGAGCTCCAAACGTGAGTGAATGGGACAGCGCGTAAAAAGAGGAAGATGTGCCAATGGCAAGCATGGGCTAGAATAATTTAGATAAAGGGAGTGAATCACAGGGAGTAGATGAGTGCAGAATCTTGCATGTGTCAGGGAGATAGGACAGATGTGAATTTATATTAATTAACAATTAATGCCAGCTGAGGCTCCAGAGCCGGTAAATGGAAAGTGTCTGCACCAGCTCCCTGCCAGGAGGGCGTTGCCTGCTCCTGGTTTTGTAATGCCTGCAGGAAAGAGCTCCTGGAGGGCTTTTACTGCTCCCTCTGGGTTTTGTGTGCGCACTCTCCCCTTCCGTTTTAGCAAAACCCACCCCCTCGCCCAGGATGGCAGCTGTGGGTCTGTCCAGCCACCTTCAGCCCAGGTCTCCAGGGCGAGGACTGAAAATCGAGCAAAATGACAAAGTCAAAAACCTGATCTTACCCATGCAGTCAGAGGCCACTGCTAATCTCTGGCTAAAACCGGTTTCTTCACCTGAAACCGCTCTGCCCAGCGCACCCTCTTCGAGTGACAGTTATGGAAAAGCTCTTCGGAAACCACTGCTATATGAAACCACTTCTGACTCTAGTATTCGAGTTTCACACCCGAGCGTGGGCGGCGAATTAAAACCCCTCTCTGAATGTGACGGAGAGGAGCGTTGGGTACGCTGCTGCTCTGCAGCTGTGAGCAGCCCTGCTTTGCCTTTCGTGAAGGTCATCACCTAAGGGGCACAGATGTAGGCTGAGCTTTCCATTGCTGCAGCCAGGGCTGCTTCACACCCGCTCTGCGTGACCGTTGGTGACCTGTCCTGCAGGAGGGCGCTGGGCTGGGGATGGTCTCGGGAAGGACTGACCCAGAGGCTGCTGAATGGCACGGAAAAGTTGCTGTCGCCTTGATTTTGAACTCTCATGAGCTACCTGGCTGGAAAGGTAGCAGCGGGGGCTAGGAAGGGCTCTCCAGGCTTTTCTCGGGGTTAGGGCTGAGATCTGACCTGCTGGGGGCTGGGAGCAGGTCTAGGGCTCGGTTTCAGCAGCAAAGCAAGGCGTGAGGACCGAGCAGCACTGGGCATCCTTCACAGCAGCATCAGTAGCTGATGCAAATAGCACCACGGGCTTCATTGGAGCTGGCCAGTGAGCTGGTAGCCTGGGCTTTGGCATGCAGGTCCAGGGTTCCCAGTTTTGTCTCTGCTGTTTGCTGGGCCATGCTGAGCTCCTCTCCGACCTGAGCCTGGGAGAGGAGTTCTGCAGGACCCGGCCACGTGTGATTAAGCTAATTGGCACCCTAAAGCTGCCCGTGCCTGCCGCTGGACTGCTTTGCCTCATCTTTTCTCTCCAACATACTGCTCCGTGTTGTTCTGGTTGTGTTTTCTCTGGGGAAGTCCCTCTGTGCACTCATGTTCACTAACTGCATGCCTCGAATTTGACTCATGTCAAAGGCACAGCGGGGTTTTATCCTGCATATCTGCTTTTGCACGGTTACTCTCGGCGCCTGTGTTACTTTTATTGAAGGCTTTGTCGAGAAACCGGGGACCTCAGCGACACCACGTGAAGTACGGCTTGTGCTGCGTGACCCAGGTTTCTGTTCCTCTCCGTTCCACATTTATCACCGGGGTCTTTCTTTGGGTGTCAAAACCTGTTGGCAGAAGGACACGGAGCTGCTCAAAAGCGCCCTGTCCTGCCCACGTGAGCAGTGGAGAGGCTGGAGGCACAACCCTCTCTCCGAGACAGTTTGGAAAACCGTGAATCTGCTGGTTGTTCCCTCCCAACCCAACGTCGGGGGCTCAACAGCCAGTCCATCTGCTCTTCTCTCTTGCTTGTGCTGTTCCTTGCCTTTAAGCGCCGGAGTAAACAGCTCAGCTTGTGGATACGGGGAGTTGGTTGGTTGTGCTAGTGGTGAAAAATCGATTTGTGCAAAACTGGACTCCTTTAAATGAGCCGAAGGGCGTTAGATGTTTAGATTATGCTGGAATCTGGTGGAAAACAAGAGGTGTACTTTCTCAGAGAAAGCAGTTAACCATTCTCACCACAGTGTGAGACCCATTAGGAAAATGCTGTGTAAAACACGTAGGGAAGGAAGCAAGCCTGTCTCTGCAGAAGTGACTGCTGCACCCCAGAGAACGCAACCCAGGCTTCTGTACCTGCTCTGGAGACGGGTGTGCTGATTTAGAGATGTAGTAATGTTTTTTGTCTGTTTGTTTGTTTTAAAGTTGTTTGCGAAAGTCTTAGGGGATATTAGATGATGTGCACTGGCACGGTTAGCTGTCGTGATGCTAATTGCTTTAGGAGAACGAAAATATTTACCTGTATGTAGAACCAAATAGAATTGCAGAGTGTATTTATTTAGTGTACTCCCTTGAGGTTATGCTTGGTATAATGAGCCTTCTGATGGGATTTGAACCGAACCAGGCTAGAACCAGCAAAGGAGGCCGTTGCAGCTCTGTCAGGGTTGAGAAATGCTTTATATGCAGCCATGCCTGTGCAGAACAGCTTTCAATGAAGATGTGAGTGGTAATAATTCAGTACGAAAACATCTCGAAACCAACTGCAGCCTTCCTGTATAGTAAATGTTTAGTTTGTTAAATTAAGACTTAATGTCACAGGACAAGTATGGCCTCTTCTCAGCCAATATAGAATTGTTTGTTTCCATCTTTTTAGGAAAGGCTGAGGGGGTGTTTGTGAGGGTTTTTTTGGTTTTTTCCCCCAAAAGCTATAGAGAACAGACCCTGCTGCGTGGACCCTTGCTGTTCCCAGGGGTAGCAGCATCTGAGTCCCAGTCTAAGTAAATCTCTGTCAAAAAAAAAAAAAAAAGAAAAGAGCTGCTTCTCTGTTCTCCCAGCCAGGATCCTGATTCATGGCTGTTCTTTCCCTGTAGCAGAGGTGCCTCACAGGAATATGACAGCAGCGTTCACTCAGCTCAGACGTTTGCACCTGCTAGTCCCATTCTAAAGATTAACAGCCTCACGGAGTGAATTGCTTCTGTGACTGTCTCAACCTCACTTCTGCTTCAGCGATGATGTGAGAGCTCATCTGGTGTGTAGCCTTGGCTGTTCAGCACCAAAAGGAGTGTCTCTGTGTGTGCAAACACAACCAATGGGGGGAATCTTTCTATTCTCTTTAAACGGATAATAAGCGTCCGGATCTTTTAAGCAGCTCTGAGGATTTCTTCCTATTTGCTGAACAGGAAACTTGGCTGCGTTGCCCCAAGTTACGCCTGTTCTCCCAAGTCAGCCTCCTCGTTTTTCTGCTGGGAGAAGCTTCAGTTGTTTATTTGCTTGGCTCCCTCCGAGGGCAGGGTCTGCATCCTCCCCTCCCTTTGCAGGATCCCCCTGCCCTCTATCAACAGTGTCTGCTCCAAGCACTGACCCTTGCTCCTGGCTGGCAGTGAGAGGCTGTAGCAGAGCAGAAGGGAGGTCTGGTGGTGGTTGGTCCTCTCCTCCCCCTTTTTCCAGTTTCTTCAACCACCTCAGCTTGCTGTGTTGGAGTTTGTGTTGAACCCAGCCATGCTAACCACACACAACGTGCGTAGGCGGTGTCTCTTGAGCCACATCATCTTCAGTCCTCGCCAAGCCTCACAAAAAGAAGCTTTACCATTATGAAGGCTCCAAATTCTCTCGCTGGCCTTGAGTTAAATGGGCCCCCAAAGCCAGGCAATAAGGGGGCTGCAGTAGGTGTGTGCTTGGGGTTAGCTTCTCTGGGGATGCCCCAAAATAAGTGCAGGTGCTGTTCCCAAGCCCTGTGGCTGTGGCCACGGTGCAGTAGATGTGCTCGAGGTGAGCTTTGGCATCCCAGAATGAGAAGGATTTATACAGGAGCCACAAGCAACAGCCATATGAGGTGTGTGGGGGTGTTTGTCCTGCTGTCGGGGCGGCCTTCAAGAGGTCTGCACCCCCTGGGAAGACACCGCTGTCACCCTGACACCCTCAGAACCAGCGTGTGCTCGCTGCTGTGGGTACGTGCCTGCAGGAGCCCTCATCCTACGGCTTTGCCGGAGATTTTTCCTGCTGCGTTCTGGCTAGCAATGTCCTGCTGGTTTTACTGCCATTAGGCATCCAGTGGACACGTTGCACGTGGCCCTCGCCAGCTTTGCCTGGGCCCCGAGCCCCATTAAGCTCCATTAGAGACATCCATTCCTACGCCAACAGCAGGTCTGCGGGACCGCCAAGTGCTGGCCCTGCAGACAGTGGATTTGTGAAATTCGCTCCTGTGATGTCAGGAACACGAGGCTTGGAAGTGCTGGGATTCCTGTTTACCATCTGTTTTCCACAGCCCTTCCCTAATAGACCTCTCCGCCTCCAGGATCTGTAATCAAAACGGTTTGGCTTGTGATGGGAGGGAGGAAATCCCAAATTGTGGAGGAGACGGTGACATTTTGTGACCTTTCCTATGTGTATCTTGGGGACAAACAGACTTGTGTGCTTATGTTCGTAGGTTTAGCCTTTTGGGTGTATCTCCTAACGCAGGCACTCGGCGAGATGCCGCGTTACGCATTTCTCTGCAGCAACCGAGACAAACTTGCAAACCCCTTTTTGGGGGGAACAGCGTGTTTGCTAGTCAGATCCGCAGACCGCTGTGTGCAAGAAACGAGCTTGCTCAATATTTCCAGAAACACTCTTGAGAACCCACGTTTCGCTTTGCTTGGAAAACCAAGCGTTGCAGCTGCGAGTTGTTCAGTTCAGAGCTGGTGCTGCAGCCCCTGTGCAGGGACTCTTACGACATCGGTCTTTGCTCTGAAGGGAGTTTGGAGTGTCCAACCTGTTCTCTTGCAGTTGGTGCTGCCCAAAAACTTGCAATGAGCTGTCACATGGCGTAAGCTGGGGCTTGTCTTTTTGCACAAAAAATATTCCCGCAGCCCCGTTTAGAAATGTCGACTGGAGCGTGATCTAAAACTGAGCAATGCTTTCAGAATGGAGTGACGCTCAGTTTGGGACGTTCTTTGTGTGACTTGTGAGATTACTCAAAAGAGCCTGGCATTTAGACAGTGGCCCTTCAGTGGCTTCTGAAAAATTGAGCCGTCGTTGAAGCCCTTGGTCTGTTGCGTATATTTAGTACACGCGAAAGCTGGGGGAAGCACCAGTTCTTGCGATTCCACCAAGACAACTCGATCGAAACTGATAGCGCAGAATTGAGGTCGGTAAATGGCTTGATGACACTTAAAATACAGATATTACACTAAAGTAGCACACAGTACGATGAAACATTTCTCCCCTTAGGGTGAGCTGTCTCTCTTTGCCTTTTCCTCTACGTCCTGGTGTTTCCTTTGAGGCTGCATCCCTGGCCGTGCCCTGTGCAGAGAACTTTGCTCCTCATGCAGTCGATGTGGCATCATTTTCCTCTTGGGGAAAGGTGTTGTGGCACCTCAGCCTGAGCTACAACTAATTAGAAGTTAAAAGCAGCTGCTTCACCTTAAGTTGAAGTGTCAAAGCTGTCTTAGCTGAGGCTGGACCTGACTTGTTACCTTCTGTGGACTGAGCAAAGAGGGAGATCCTGGAGCGTGCGCTGGCCACTGTGTTTGCACCAAGGCTTAAGAAATCCCTGTGTGGCATAAGGCTCAGGGGTGCAGGTCTTTTCTTGGGTCCAGTTCATTTGTCAGCAACACGACGGCTCGGAGGGGATGAGCTTGGTGGGTGCTGGGTGGAAGCAGCAGCCGGGATCCGACGTGGAGCTGGAAAAATCACAACTGTTCATTCAGCCAGTGGAATCTCCTCCCTGTGCCGCAGAAAGCGTGCAGGGCTCTTGCTTTTGCCTGATCTGAGGGAAAGGAGGACAAAGTCCTTTGGGAAAGATCTCTGAGAAGATTTTCCCTGTGGTGACATCCGAATGGAAGAGTTTCCTGAGCGAAAGCTGTTCCTGTGACATGGTGTGGAGGAGCTGCTGGGTGGGATCGGGGCTCTCTGCCCCTCGGGGAGCAGGGGTGGCAGCCAGGGCGGGCTCCGGCTACCTCACATTTCACCTTGTCACATTTGCCCTTTGCAGGTGGTTTCACCCCAACATCAGTGGAATCGAGGCGGAGAAGCTGCTCCTGACCAGGGGTGTCCATGGCAGCTTTCTGGCTCGTCCCAGCAAGAGCAACCCGGGGGACTTCACCCTCTCTGTCAGGTGAGCAGGCAGCAGCAGGGGAAGAGCTCAGCAAAGGGTTCTCCAGGACCTTGTAACACAGACTTTTTTTTTGTGTGTGTGTGTGTGTGCTGGCTTCTGTTTAAATTAAACAGCCCTCATTTTGTTTAGGAAACTCCAGTGAGTTTATAAATCCTTTGACCAACCCTGTGTTTAGAGAAACTTAGTGCAAAGGCTGGAAGGGACAGGGCGTTCCCTACCTGGAAGGGCACGAAGCGACGTCTAAGAGGAGGTGAAACTTCTCCTTCTCCTTGTTGCTTTAACTGCTCACATGAAACCCTTCTTGACCTTGTTTCTCATGATGGTCAACGGTCTTGAACCTGTTCTCCTCTCTGCCAAGCAGTTTCTTAGCTTGGCAAAGGGTTTGCAGCTGACTTGTCTATTTTTTTATTCCTTTTTTCTTAATGCTTCTTGTCGTATTGGAGAAACACAGACTGGTTTGGGTCAGACAGGACTTCAGGAAACAAACACGTCCCAGCAGCCCGACCCTTTGCCTCTCAGATGGCTCCGGGGGACCGCGGGCTCTCGTGTTGTGAGGCAACGGAAGGGAAAAAGTCGAGTTTTCCCCAAGCGTTTGCTGGGTGGGGAGCGTTTGGATGTGATTTCGCTGACCGCCCAGTAATCTTGCGATCAGAAGTGGCTGTGAGTTAAGGAGGGAGGCAGGAAGCGCTTCTAATTAGAATGGAAAATAAACTCGGTGGCGGAGCTGCCCTGTGCGGGCTGTGACGGGAAGGGAATGCGTGTGAACCGAGGAGGGACTGTCTTCGTGTGAAACGGGTGTCCCTTTCCACGTAGTTTTGTGAGTCTGATCATAAAGTGAAGCACTGACAGCACCTGCGTAGCCAGGCAGCGTGCAAGCACATGCAGGTTATGGCTCTGCAACAGTGTCCTGGTGTGGGGAGATGCCCAGCTAGCAGCGTCGTTACCCTGACAGCAGAGTAAATTGCTTTCCCACACCTGCATCGCTCCACTCCTGCCTTGTGCTGTGGAGTCAGTCTGCAGGTTTGGCTTAGTTTTCTTCCCTTAGCTCTGTCCCTGTGGTTTGGCCAAAGGCCACGTGTGTTTCTGCTGCTGTGGCTCGTTGCCTTCTGCCCGTGCGTGTCCCCTGCCTCCCCTCTTCCAGCTGTGGCGTGTATTGAGATCAAGGGGATAAAAACTCGCCTCCCGTGGAACAGCTACGGCTGCCTGGGGAGTGCCAGAGCAGTTTTATTACTGCTGTTATTTCTTTACCCCTTTCTGCTTTCCCTGTGGCAGAAAGCAGAGAGGGAGAGGAAGGGGGGAATGTCAAATTATTGGAGGGGGTTTGGGGCACCTCCTGCTGCAGGGAGAGCTTTGTACTTTCCTGGACACTGGAGACTCTTAAAGTTCAGCTGGACAGGGTGCTGGGCCATCTTGTCTAGACCTTGCTTTTGCCAAGAAAGGTTGGACCAGATGATCCCTCAAGTCCCTTCTAACCTCAGATTCTATGATTGTGTTGCGGTAGATGTTTGCTAACGTTACACATAAGGTCGAACCAATTAATGCTCTTCATGCATGCAGGGTGCCCTGCAGTAATGAGATGCAATTTAAGAGCGTGCCTTAATATTGTAATATTGAATGATACCACCACAACCCGCTGGCAGGTTGTAACTCAATGGAAAGTCTGACCAGCTCTCGCAGTTCTGAGTTAAACCGAAGCTGTGACACACACCATGTTTCCAGGAAAGCACATTAAACACACGAGCTTAGAAGCAACATGTTGAGCTTTGAGACATCGCAAATTGAAGACGAGAAAAGAATTTTCATTTGACTACTTTTACGTGTGAGTCCTTGCTCCTTCCTGGCTCATCCCATCTCGATTCCATGACTTGAGGCCAGGGCTGTCCTGGAGTCTCGGGTATGGAAAATTCGCTTGGGCATGGTCACTGGTTAGGCAGACCAGTCTTGCTTACACTTCATCTGGGCAATGTGCTCTTTTCCTGCTGATGATGGCCCCAAAACGTGCATAAAAGTTCTTGGGAATTAGGGCTGTGAGACCAAATAGAGTGTAGAATGAGTAGCTTTACGTGCTGTGAAAGCTGAAAACTGGCTTCCCTCTATGGTTTTTCCTCTTTCCCTGTTAGATTGCACAGACATAGAGATGGAACAACACGTTATCCTCACCTAGAATTGTATCCTGACAGAGTGCTGGCGTTTTTTAAAGAAAAAAATATTCTCTGAACTGGACAGGTCTATATTTTTTTTTTCCTTTCTGGGAAATGAAAGGTTTTCAAAGGAAACAATACAGATATCTTTGAAAAAGTATCTAAAACAGAGGTGCCAGTAGGAGAAAGTACCTTTAGGAAACAATCAAAACCTCTTCTTTCTCCTTTCAACTCCCTTCAAGGGGTTTTGAAAGCCAGCGAGGGGGGAATGCGGCTCCTTTTCATTGCAGAGAGGATGTGGGCGGAGAAGAAAACTGGCGATGGAGTTTTGGCTGACCGGACCACACACCAAGTGACCGTGTGCTGGTGTGTGTCCAGATACGTGTCCCTGAAGACAGGCTAGGAAATAGTATTGCAGAAGTTATGAGAAGGTTTCCATGAAGCTCTATGGCTGCTTTCCTTTTTTTTTCTTTCTTTCTTCACTTCTGTGTACTCGTTCAGCCTTTGCCATCACAGCAACAAGTCTTTGCTGGGCTTTGTTTTCTCAGCTCTCAAGAGGCAAGCCACATGGGCAGGACATGATAAGGTTAACGAATGGATGGTGTTTGTCCTGGTCTTAAATAATAGGAAAAAAACCCATCCTCTTTTCAAAAAATCCTCAGCTCCGAGTCCAAACTGCTGGCAGCTCGTGATCGGCCAAATGTGGCTCCTTTCATCTTCTGAAACGTGCTCCTTCTTGGGACGTCTCTGCAGATAAATCCGAGAGCTTGCTCCACCCAGAGGATCAGCCACCCTGTTTGGAGGATGCAAGTGGAGTTTATTTGCATGTTGGAGCTCTAACACGAGGCTGTTACAAAACCTTCTTCTATGCTATGTCGCGTCTCATCTCCTAGGAGGACCTGGCTTTGCATTTGGTGTTGAGTCTCCCAAATTTAAATTGTGATTCTTAACATAGTAGACCTCCTTTAGAAAGTGTGGCTTGTCAGAGGAGAAGTATAGGAGACCACACAGCAAATGCCACATGTTGCCAGCCTTCAGTGCTTGCCTGCATCTGCCAGAACGTGTTTCCAGGAGACCAAGTATTTAGAATCCTTTGGAAGACAGTGAACTGCTTCTTATGGATTTGGCCAGATCTGGGTAAATAGCTGGAGCAAAAGGAAAAAGCATGTTTGAAAGTTTGCCTAAGTGGTGCTTGGCCTGTGGCCACAACAGTAATGCAAATGCCAAGACAGTTAAGACCCATCTGTCAGAGACCCTGTTAATTTGGTAATTGGGTCACATTTGATGGGAATAGATCTTATCTCTGGTCATGCAATACTGTACAAAGTGCTTCTGGGTAACAAACTCTTGTTAGAGCTACAGTCTCCTAGAGTGGTTTCCCTAGTAATGCTTCCATTAGGCATTCCTATCTGTAAGTGGAGTTTTTTGGGGTTTTTTTGTCCCAAAAGGCATGTACAAGTACAAGCTGGGTATAGGTTAAGACACACAAATGATGATTTTTTTTTGTCCTGTGGAGTGCATACTCTACAAAAAGAAGTAAATCAATACTAGAGGTGTGTTACACTGATTGAGCTGCTGCCTGCAGACAACAGCCGCAGCACAGGAAGAAAGTAGAATCTGGAGAAGAGTGCAGGGAGGCTTGAGAGAGGCTCTGCTCTAAATCAGTTGTGCTTGCGTCTCATCATAATAGCACCCACCAGCCCTATTTAGGTTCTGCAATCCAGGCCTACCTCTCACAAATATTCCGTCCGCAGTAGCACGGCACAGCTGAGTAATGTGGGCATCTCCTTTGTGCTTTATGTCGCCAGCCAGCGTGTCGAGGGCACAGCCGAATGGATGCTGCTACTGTGCAGCCCAGTTCAGCTGCCCAGTCTGGAGCTGCAGAGATGACGCAAGCTTTAAGAGAAGGAAATGGGGATCGATCAATGCCCTTTGTGTTTCGTGTGACCTTGGGGGCTCTCGGGATAAATGACCCCGATTATCTCTCTGTTTCTCATGCTCAAAGGCCTCGGGGCTGGGAGGGTGGGTCTGTGAACTGAGCCTTTGTAGGTTCATAACGGGGTTGGGATGTGGGGACTGGAGCTGTGGAAAGAAGGGAGCTTTTGAGCCTCAGGCCAAGCGCAGAACCACGGTTTCGTGTCTGCTGCCTTCTGTGCCGCACAAAGGCTCCCCCCCCCACCCCGTCCAGCTGCTGGGCTGGGCAGCAGAGCAGCTTCGTGTGCCAGCACCTCTCGCAGAAGAGGCGTTCTCCTGGGAGCTGAACCTCACAGCCAGCTCTCGTTTCGCATCTAGTGCGCTCTTCTGCTCCTACCCCAGACGCAAATATTGCCAAACTTTTGAAGCCTCTGCCCGCAGGACAGCTGGAACTGATGTGGCCAGCCAGGTCAGAACTGTACAGATGTACCAGGGCGATTTAACCATGTCTGCACGGACCAGGGGCTGTGCCCTGCTGCAGAAAGGCGGCAGAAATGGGGACAGTGCCACTGCTGAGAGCCCCTGCCATGGTCCAGCTCTTCCTTCCGTTTAACCCCCACCGACCACTGTGGCTTTTCTAATTCTCCGCTCTGTGAAATGGCTTTTCTGTCTGACCCGGTACGCTGCTCATACCACCTTGAGTCTCCTGCATCTCGCTGTCGGCGGTCGCTTTGGCAACAAATTGTGAGAGGCTGGGAGCGGCTCAGCTTGGTAAAGAACGAGAAAATTGACCAGATTTTACGAACCTTTCGCTGACCCAGCTTGTCCATCAAGCAGTGGGCTTCCAGCCATGTCTCCCCAGCTCAGAGGAGCTGCTGCTAAGTGCATTTAAAATGCAATTAACCCCCCCTCTCAGAGGTTAGTGTGGCCTTCTGAGGATGGAGACTGGGCTTTGCAGGGTTGAGGGAACTCTTGGAACAGGCTGATAAAGGCACCCAGCCATATTCCCTTGAGCCTGGAGAGTGCCACTGAAGAGGGGAAAGCGTTAACTCTTTCAGGGTTTGCAAATATCAAGCAATATATTGATTTGCGTGGGGTTTTCCCTATTTTTTTAACTAATTAGATGATAGCTGAGAGGGTTGAAGCGTGGCCAGCGTTGAGCAGCACTGGAGTGAACCATTTGAGTTTCCATTCGCTCACGGTCTTGCTTGCCTCCCTTCCTCAGAAGAAACGATGAGGTCACGCACATTAAGATCCAGAACACGGGGGATTACTACGACCTGTACGGAGGCGAGAAGTTTGCCACCCTCGCCGAGCTGGTGCAGTACTACACCGAGCAGCAGGGCCTGCTGCGGGAGAAGAACAGCAACGTCATCGAGCTGAAGTACCCCCTCAACTGCCAGGACCCCACCTCGGAGAGGTAAGCCAGGCTCCGACAGCCTCTCCCAGTCTTCCCAGGGGGCTCAGACTGGACGGCTGCACCTTGTCTGGGTTTGGAAAGGAGCCTGGAACAGAGCACGTTTGGGTGCGATTTAGCTTTCATGACGCAAAAGCCGCACAATATGGGATACGGTTCCCTGGCTGCTCTGCGGGAAGGCATGGCCAGAAGCTGGCTGGGTAACGTTAACAGAAATGGGTAATTTAAGCAACTGGGAACGTAGAAATGTTTAGGTTGTAAGGGACCTTTAAAGGTCATCTAGTCCAACCTCCCCTGCAATGAGCAGGGACATCTTCAGCTAGATCAGGTTGCTCAGAGCCCCGTTCGAGATGAGCAGGATCTGCAAAGGGTCTTGCTGGTGTATCCTAGGAGGCAGCTTTGGTTTTTAAAAGAAGAAAAACACCTGCAAGTGACTTGTCTGCCTGCAGAACGCTGGGCAGAAATGCCCTGTACGAAACCTACCCCCATCCCATCTCCACCTGTGACTGCTGGTCATCACGGGGAACACCTCAGTGGGGCTGCTGGCGATGCCGAAATGGGCCCCTGACTGCTCCGAGTTTAGCAGCCAGGGTAAGGAGAAACTGTGACCGGTCTCCGTTCCTGAAATGGTGCAGAGGCGTTGGGAAGTCCCTCCACCTCATGTGCTCCCTCGCTGCCGCGGAGGTTTCTTTATTCGCTCCAGATCACAGTTTGAGAAGCAGCCGCTCCCGTTAGCAGGAGCTCTGAGGAAGTGGAAACCCCCTTCCAGCTGGGTTTTCCCCCTCTTCTCCAGCCAAGGAGAGTCTGACTTAGTAAGGAATCTCCATAGAGATTTCTACTCCAGCCCACACATCTGGTGGCGTCAGGGAGAAAGGAAGGAATAGGATCCAAATCCTCTAAATATATGAGATGATGATGGAGTCAGAATATAGCGGGATGTGTCAGGGCAGTGGCGTTTGCAAGACCCAATTCCTCACCAGCGGAGTGACCCGTGCAGCCCCTTCTCAAGCCTGCAGGAAGGACTCCTGCTCTTTAGAGCAAGTCTTCCCAGTCTTGAAATGGCACGCTGAGTCGGGACTCGACATACCCAGGGTAGCATCACAGAATGTGTTGGGTTGGAAGAGAGCATCACTGACTGCTCTTCTATAAACATCATCCTCGGGGCATGAAGTTACTGAGATGTGGCGTGATGCCACCACATGGCCCCTGGAAGGTTTTTTGGAGCTTCTCTGAATTCCTGGCAGCTTGGCTGGCAGGCCAGGGAGCCGCCCTCTTCAAAGTGGGACCCGTGGCATCTGCCCGGAGCCACTGCTGAGTGTTGATGGAGTGTGGGGACCGAAGGCTCGGAGGCAAAAAAGCTTCTACTTCGCTCTGAGCTGTTGTTTGTGTTTATGCAAGGCCGTAGCAGAGTGCTGGAGGCAGAGCCGCTCTGCTCTTGCTCAGCTGCTGAGCAGCAAAGCCTGGGGTGAGCTGCTGAGCCAGAGCTGCGTGCCCAGGAAGGGACAGATCATGATGTGCTTAACCCCAAGGCATTGTGGCGAGGCTTCTGCCCCAGCCAGTTTGAAGACAACCTGCATGTCACCAGGACTGTGGCGTGAGTATGTCAGCCAGACCCAGAGAATAGGATTGTGGAGAAGCGGGCACGTGCGTGCAAGATGTACACAGGCAGGAGAGGTGGAGCAACTTGCACCCAAGCAGCGAGGCTTGGGAGGAGCTGAGCACAAACCTCTGTGTGTGGTAATCTCCACTGGCTGGAGCTGGAGGAGCAGAAACCTCCTGGGAACAGCAGGCAACCTGGTTTTGCCACTCCATGAGAGCAGACAGAGCACGTCTGTTCTCCCTCAGCCAGAGCTGAGCTGAGGTTGGTGACCTGGGAGGGGAGCAGCTGGGAGGACGCTTCCCAACCCTTCCCACTCAAAGCATCTTACTCCTGCTCAGTGTTGTCCATGCTCACGTCTGATACTATCTTGACTACAGCCTGCTGACTCCAAGTGGTTTGTTTTCTTTTCCACGTTAAAAAAATACAGGAAAACTCAAATACCTTCAAGTAAGAACTGCCAGCATCGTGGGGTTTTTTATAGCTTCTTCAGAGCCCTATCCCTAGATGACAGCGCTTGTCATCCGTCACATGGCACTTTAATGTACTGATGCCATTTCACATTTGGCTGGAGGCTTGAGCCAAGTCCTGACACTTCCAGCCTCAGGCTAAGGTATTGATGTGACATTGCAAAGAGCTGGAGGAACGTCGCCAGGGACTGTTTCTAAAATAACTCAAGGCCATGTCATGCCAGTGGGAGCCTAGACGTGGGTTTCCCACGAGCTCCATCCCCAGCAGTAGCTCTTGTCTAAAGGCCAGAGCTCCCTCTCTGAGCTGGCTTTGCTCTCCGTCGCTGCTCCTTAGGTGGTACCATGGGCACCTCACGGGCAAGGAGGCAGAGAAGCTCCTCACGGAGAAAGGGAAACCAGGCAGCTTCCTGGTGCGAGAGAGCCAGAGCAAACCGGGAGACTTTGTGCTGTCGGTGCTGACGAATGAGGATAAGATGGAGACCGGGGATCGGAAACCGCACGTTACCCACGTGATGATCCACTACCAGGTGGGACACGGGCTGTCCCTGCCCTTGCTGGGCGGGTGAACCAGCTGTATGCTCGTGGCTCACTGTGTTTTCATCGTTCCCACCTGCAGCCGGATGGGAAATACGATGTGGGGGGAGGAGAGAGGTTTGACACGCTCACAGACCTGGTGGAGCACTATAAGAAGAACCCCATGGTGGAGAAATCTGGAGCTGTGGTTCATCTGAGGCAGGTAAGAGCTGCTTTAGGATATATTTGTTGGTTTGGGGCTTGTCCAAGCTCCTGGGGGAAGGGCACGGATGTGTCCCTGCTCTTTGGGAGCATCCTGCTGGATACTTGTCACACCTGTCCAGGATCCCACCTGGCCTCAGGAAAGGACCCAGCTCCCGCAATACCCCCAGGGATTCAGGAACTGTTTGGGGTTTTGTTGTTTGGTTTTTTTTTTTCAATTGGAAATGTGTCTGTCTGTCATTGAAAATGCTTTCTGTCCTGTCTTGACCCGACTTTCAGCCGTTCAATGCCACGCGCATCAATGCAGCCAACATTGAAAACAGAGTGAAGGAGCTGAACAAGATGGCAGATCACAGCGAGAAGGCCAAGCAAGGGTTCTGGGAAGAGTTCGAGGTACGGGAGGCTCCTGTGCTTTGTCCCACCTGTGCCTGTGGGTGAACAATGTCGTATTTGCAGGGGAGTGTCGTGGTTTTCCAGTACTAAGGACCTCTTCTCAACGCCATTTCGTTTTCCCCCGTTTTCTCTGTTCAGCTGAGTTACATCCTGGTCCTTTTTCTCATTGCTTTTTCTCCTCCTTTATCCTAGAACTGCCTGCCTTTCATTCCCTGCAGGGATTTGTGCTTTCTCCCTCCATTAACTCTCTCATCAAGCTGTGGCTTGGCTCCCTTTCCCTTCCTGCCAGCACTCCCTCTGCTTTCCTCGGCATGAGGAAGCCAAGCAGCTCATCGAAAGAGCCTTACCTTTCCCTCTGATTCCTCTTGGCTGCCCAGAACAGTTTGTTCTTCTGTGCTTTCCCCCACAGATGCTGCAGCAGCAAGAGTGCAAGCTCCTCTACCCCAGGAAGGAGGGACAGCGACCGGAGAACAAGGCTAAGAATCGCTACAAGAACATCCTTCCCTGTAAGGAGACACTGAATACTTGTCTGGGTTTTTTTCCCACCAGTTTCTGCAGCCTTCTGCTGGGCTAGTTAACCCTGAAGAGCTTTTTCTGATCCTGGCTGAGCTGGAAAGAGAGGCACGCTGTCCTGCTGGAGTGGTCCGGTTAGATCGTGGCTTTCTCCATCCCCTTTCTAACCTCATCCTTCGCTTTTGCATGGAAACTGGTAAATTGCTCTCCTCTCTTTGTGCTGGGAGTCCAAATACCTTCAGAGCTCCAGTATAGTTCAAAAGCCGTACAGAGCCAGAACTGGAGCCTCTGAAGGAAATCCTGGAAAACTTAGGTTAGTCAGCAGCACTGTGTATCGCTGGTGTCCATCCCAGTTACCAGGTTCACAACGTGGCTGGGAGCCAGGCGGTGTGGAGCAGGGCTAAGCGTCATCAGGAGAAGAATTTTCTGCCCTCCTTTGTTGTAGTTACCCATGTTACCCAGTAAAAGCCTTGTGGGAGCCCCCGTGCCTGCCCTGCAGCCCAACCCACCCGTGATCCTGTTCGTGGGGCTCCCTCCTGTGCTCATTCCGGACTCTTTTCTCCTCCAGTTGACACCACGCGGGTGGCACTCAGAGACGTAGATGAGAGCGTGCCGGGCTCGGACTACATCAATGCCAACTACATCAAGGTACTTGGGAAACGGAGGACACTATGTGGGGGCTGTCTTCAGCCCACTGCTGTTTCTGGTGGGTAATGGTATAAGGCTTGAGGGAATGGCCCGTCAGGACCATTTTTCACTCAATCTGGGCGAAACGCTAGGTTTTTCTGCTGTATCCCAAGGGATTTTAACATTCTATAATCATCCTGTTTGCCCCTATCTAAGAGCTGATCTCAATCCCCTCCTTTCCTTACCTGTTCAGGAGGTCCTAAGGGACTGCCCCACGCTCTCTGCTGTTGAACGTTATCTCTGAGGTCAGATTGTAATTGTCATCTGTAAGCCAAGAGCTGCTTGGAGCTGTATTTCCAGCAATGCTTCTCTGGCACTTAAGCACCAGCCTTTGGGAAACCATCGAGGTGGCTTTGTTCCAGCCGTGTCTAAAGCATTTCCCAGTTCCTCACTCCAGCGTCATTGGCTGATTTTTTTTTTTCCCCCCCCTTCCCCCTCTCCTTTGCTCCTCAGAGCATCCCTGAAGATGGAAGGAGCTCGGAGCACTGCAAGGTCTACATAGCCACCCAGGGCTGCCTGCAGACAACAGTGAACGACTTCTGGGTCATGGTGTATCAAGAGAACAGTCACGTCATTGTCATGACAACCAAGGAGGTGGAGCGGGGCAGGGTGAGCACTTAGAGGATGCTGCCCCAAGCCTGAAAGTCATCTGCTGCCAGTGCTAACAGCGACTTCTCTGTCTTATAATGTTTCCCGAGTTCTTCGCGAAAGGAACTTTGCACTTTGCACAGCCAGTCTCCCCAGCCCCATAAATATTAATGGGGTGCCCCTCATATGACTTGCTGCCAGCCTCTGGGCAACTGCAGGTGGCAGAGAAAGAGAGTTAAAAAAAAAAAAAAAAGGTGTTGTGCTTGTTATAGCAACCTGAAAAGTGGTGGGAGGGGTGGGCTTTGCAAACTGAGTGAGGGAGAAAAATAATTCTGCAATCTGCCTACCACCCGTATGCGTTTCACTAAAGGTAAGGGCTGAGGAACACAGGAAAATTCCATGCAGAGCCACTTACCAGAACAGCCTTCCCTAATAAAGAGAGGAGCTAATTGTGATTGGCACCAGCAGTTTTGCTCAGGAACGAGGGGGAGGCTGTGCTTGCAGCAGCCTAGTACAGAGGTGAGATATGGATAGCTCTGCTCACAAGCCTTCTTTTCTACCAGCCAGGTCACTACAGCAAAGAGGGGAAGGGCTGGCAGAGGGGAGGGCTACGGGCAGACTCTGTAGCTCCTTGGGATGGAGATTTGACTCGGGCCATGACCAGACCAACAGCTCAGGTGCTATATTTTAGACCATGCCTTTGGCAAAGAGCTGCGACTGGCCGAGGAGGGAGATTCCCTTAAGGGATCACGTCCCTCATACAGGAACAACCCTGCCCAGTACCTCCCCAGTTCAGAGGAAATGCTCTGTGGGCATGAAATCTCCTCTAAACCTCTACTCTGGGGCTCTACACCCTCTGACTGCCCCCGAGCAAAGTGTTCAGGGCTTCAGCCTCCAGCCTTGACTAACGAGCAGCTCTGTCTGATGTTGCCGCAGAACAAATGCTTCCGTTACTGGCCAGACAAGGGTTGCACCAAGGAGTATGGATGCGTCTGTGTGCGAAACGTGAGCGAGCGGGAGGCCCAGGGCTACTACCTTCGGGAGCTGGAGATCTTGCGGATCGACAGGGTGAGTCCTCTGCTGCTGTCCTCCCGCCGGGAACCTGCAGGGAGGAAGCTGTGGGTCTGTTGGATTTTTTTATTGGTTTGGTTTTTTTTTTTGACTTAATGGTCCCGCTGCTTAAGGGCTGGGCACAGCTTTGATCAAAAGAAAGGCAGGAGCAGCCTCCTAGCAGGGCAGGTGACGGGTCTCTGCTCCCTGCAGGATGAGCGCCCAAGGCTGGTGAAGCACTATCAATATTTTAGCTGGCCAGACCATGGGGTGCCCAACGAACCAGGAGGGGTTCTGAGCTTTCTGGACCAAGTGAATCGGGCACAGCGAAGCATTCCGGACACGGGGCCGATCATCGTGCACTGCAGGTACAAACCGGCAGGGAAGGATACTGAAAAAGCATCTCTTCTTTCTTTTGCAACCCCTGCAGTTGGTCATCATGCGAGCTGCCGGCGGGTAATGATCTGTGGGAAAACACAGCCCTCCTGCAGAGCCTCCTCGCTGGTGATAGCGCAGGGTAGAGCAGCTCTGATCTGGCGTTGGTAGCTCTGATGCAGCCTGCTAAATTCTGAGCTTGTAAGGGTCAGTGTTTGGCTCTTAGAGCAGCCATGCCGAACCTGCTCAGGACGGACCAGGCGTGCAGATGAGTGGGGGAGCTGACTAACTCTGGGGAATGTCTTTTCTTACAACGTTTTGTTCTGTTTTCTCTTTCCAGTGCTGGAATAGGACGCACAGGCACCATCATAGTGATAGATATTCTGGTGGATATTATTCACAGGCAAGGTATGTGTCTCCCTGTCCGTCTCGTGGCTTTCGCCCTTCGCCTTGCTCTGACCAGTTATGGAATAGCTCTGCTCTTGTGCAAGCAGTGGGTACGGGAGTTTTTCTACCTAATTCCCGCTCCCCTAAACCTCGCCTTCTTGCTCTTGGGCAGGTTTGGACTGCGACATCGACATCCCCAAAACCATCCAGATGGTGCGCAGGCAGCGCTCGGGCATGGTGCAGACGGAGGCGCAGTACAAGTTTGTGTACATGGCGGTTCAGCAGTACATCGAGGCTGAGCAGAAGAGGTTGGAAGAAGAACAGGTGAGTCCCTGGTTGGAAAAAAAACGAGGGCAGGATTTGACCCACACTAAACACCCCTGCCACCTTCTCCCTGGAACTCAAACGCTGCCCTGAACACGTGGAAATAAACCCACGCCCTGCTTGCAAGGCTTCCTTCTGTATCTGCCTTGAGTGGGATTTTATTCTTTGCTTTCTCTTTCAGAGGAGTAAAAGGAAAGAGCGAGACTACTTGAATATTGGCTACTCCCCGATGGAAAAGGGCAGAGCCAAAGGGCAGCCCCCCTCGCCACGGACCCCGTCGGTGTAAGTTCAGCATCTCTCTGCCATGGCTAAGAACTTCTACGAGAAAAGCTTGAGCAGAGACCCCCTCTAGTATTTATTGGCTCCATTCCCAAGTTGTATCTGAACCCAGGAAGGGTGAACCCAGCCAGAGGGGAGATAAAATGGGTTGAGAACAGCGGGTAACCTGATGTCATCCTCCCTGCAAGGCTGGGGAGGGAAAAAGGGAGCTTGGCTGCACCATTACCTTCTTCCCACCAGGGGAAAAGATCCGGAGCAGCCAGACTGTTAATAACGAGGCTTCGTTTCCTGACAGGGTTGACGATGAATCAGCTTCCGTCTACGAGAACCTTAACATCAAAAGCCCAAAGGTTTCGGGGATGAGCAATACAGGGCGATAAAAGGAGCCGGAGGTGAGCTGTGTGGAGGCTGTAGGGGCAGGAACGCTTCCCTTGATGAACCGCCGGTGGCTGTTTGCATCGCGTTTGATCCTGCTCAGCCCGCACGGGGCTGCGGGGCTCTGCCTCCGAGCGACTTTGTCGGAGCCTAAAGATGCGGCTGAAGGGGGAGGGCAGAGGGGAACGGGGTAATGAGGTCTCGATGGGGAAACACATTTATAATGTCACCAGCGAGGGGGGAGATGTGCTTTCCGGGCTGTTCCGTCAGGATGCTGGGAGAACAAGGCTGCGCCGTGTGTGCAAGCGAGTAGGAAAGACTTCGCACGCCGCGGGTGTCTCGGCTCCACAACCTTCTCCCTGTGCTTTTCTCCCGGTTGCAAACCACACCACCCTTCTTCCTTGTTTTTCTGGTACGCAGGATTTGCAGTGTTTACATCCACCCTCTCCGAGTTCTGCGACTGCGGACAATTTTGGTTTTTTGCCTGTCTTGCCTTCCCCAAGCACCTTGGATTCAGCGAGGAAGCGAGAAGCTGGCTGGAAGCAGCGAGCAGAGTCTGCGCCTCAGAACATGCCTTGACCTAAATTGTTCCTGAGAAGGATCTTCTCTCGTTCTCCCCTGTATCAGTAGGTTGATATTTATGTGGAAGTGCCTCTGGACATTCATTTAGGGCATCAAGGCTCAGGTTTTGGTGGTTTTTTTCCCTGTTTGGTTTTGTTGGTTTGGGTTTGTTGTTGTTTGGGGTTTTTTTTTTTTTGTAATTTAAGAGTCTTATTTTTTACACACAAATTGTTAAAATGGATAGAAGTGACTATTTGCTTAGGAGCTTTCCCAGGGTTGCCCACTTACGGCGTTAGTAAAATGTTAGTGAGCTTCAATGTTTTCATTAGGTCAATCATTTCTAAGCTAAAAGTGTTCTCAGTCGAAATGCTGGAGTAACTTTGCTGCCTGTAAGGGTAAGAAATAGAGAGCGCTGCCTGGACCCAGGTATTTGCAGCTCTTGATTCTTCTTCCCACCCCTCCTTTTGCCCCTACCAGTTCTAGATTTCTATGCAACCCTGCCAAATCCCACCGAGCAGCCCCTGCTGCTGTAGTAGGGCAGACGTGCTTGTGTCTGAGAGCCTGCTCGCTGCACAGCCCACGGGCTTCCCCGCAGAATCCAGAGACAGGGGTGAGCATCTCTGCCTGTGCGTGGATCTGAATGCTGAGCCAAGTGAAATCCCACCGTAGCCGATGGGTGCTGAAGAGCAGGAAGGCAGCTTTGACTGTGCTCTGTGCTTTTAGCCACCTCCAGCAAGTGGCAGATACTCATCCGAGCTGAACTTTTCTGAGCTTGGGGCAGCTCTACCATTCCCTCGCTGCGCGACCTCCTTTTCTTTTACCCCCTGCGACCAAATGGCGAAGCAAGCCTGGTGTCTGCTGAGTTCGGGGTGTTGTAGGAGCGTTTGTGACGTGACCGGTGCGGCAAGGAAGAGCGTGTCGCTGAGGGGAGTGCTCCAGCTCTCTTGATAAGTCTTGACTTGTGGCTGCCAGTGCCTCCTGCGGGTAACCCTGCCTCTCTGCAGGATTCATCCTTGTCTAAAGGTTTGTTCTGTGGGTCCGAGTGCCAGTGTCTGAACCTCCAGGACGTGCTGTGGGGCTGGTGTCGAAGTCCTCCAAGGTCCCTGGGACTGGTGGGTGGCCTTCTGCTGCAGGGTTGGGGTTTTTAGTGCCTGGAGTGCCAGCAGAAGGCGTTGAACTAAAGCACAACGACACACCTTGGCTGTATTTCCTGGCTGGTCTTCCTGGTCCCTTGTCACAGGGAGAGGAGAACTGTTTATTTTTATTGCACTTTTAATAAATATTGAATATTCTCAAGGCTTTTATTTTTCTCTTTGTTTCTTTCTCCTTTTCAAGTAGTTTTCTTTCTGGGAAAGTGACTGACAGTTCGTGTGGGCAATGGGGCACCCTGAACGTCTCCCATCACGAAATGTTCAGAGCCCTGTTCTTGTTTGCTTTGAATTTTCCTTTTGACTAGGCACGAGCGAGAGGTTCAGCTGCATGTTAGCTAAACCTTCAGCCTTAATTTCCAAGTACGTGGTGAGAAGGGGGAAATGCAAGGTGACAGCTCCCACGAGGATGCCGTGGCAGACTGCTAGGGACAGCTGGAACTGTGAGAGCATCTCTGTGGCCCCTTTGCTGCCATAACAATAGATTTTATGAGGCTGAAGATTTTTATTCCCTCTCCCCTGCCCTTGGGTCTCACCGGCGGGAGCTGAACGGTAACGAAGATGTAATGACAAAGCACTTCGTCTCTACGGGTGTCTGTTTGCTGGGCTTGGTCCCAAGTGCTCCTTGGGTACAATGGAAATGCTTTTTCTGCCTTAGGTCTTAGTGAGTCACTTTTTCCAAGAACACACTTAAATTGGTGCTGTGAAAACAGCCTTTCAGCAGCAAGCACGGGATGATAGCCACGAGAATCCCTGTCAAGCCCATGTCTTTAGCAGAGACTGTTACGGTGCCTGGAGCAATTTCTGCACGGGCAGTACTAGCCTGCAGCTGAGCAACAAAGGTGCTGCAGGTACAGCACACACAGCAGCTTTCCACAAATGTCGTGCTTCAGCCTTTTCTATTTCAAATTAGATTATTTTTTTTTTCTGGAAAGCTCTTTCATCCTTGCTGGGAAGAAGCAAAAGATGAGCGGTCTTTGCAGCTTCTGGTTTTTCAGGTCAAATCAGGTAAACACAGGGAAGTCACACCTGGGACGACATCACCTAGATGGTAGTAGGTGTGAATTGACAGGGTAAAGCTGCCCATGTGTTCAGGGTTGGGAACAGCTGGGACAGCTGGTGCACGGGCCAGAGTACGGACTGTGTGGCTACCCCAACCTGGGAATGCAGCTGCACTCAGCATTGCTGTGTGAGCACCTCCAGCTGCAAGTAAGAAGGGAAATGTGGAGTAATTGCTACAGATTGACACCTTGCATTGTATAAAACATAATTTAATACATACACGTATGGTACTTGCATACAATACTGTCGTACATCCATGTGCTTGAATAGAAAACAGTTAATTATAAGCCACCTCCATCATGAAGGCTTTCGCTAATCACTGTCAGAAGATCACCGCATTAAACAAAAATAGTGTGTAAGCGACTGACCTGTGTCTTAATACTGACACATTTTAAGATTAGGAGGGTAGAACTGTCAAAAGATGGAACTTCTCTCGTTTTGACAACAGTTTGCCTGCAAGAAGTATGAGGGAAATTCGCTGGTGAAGTAACTTGACGGGGCTGCTGTGTCGGTGTGCCTAACAGAACTCACCCCCTGTCTTCAGAATCGCTCTCCTGTTGGTGATGAGTGATTTTCTTTAAGCATCTTCTTGGGCAAAACAAGTCGAAGGGCTAGTCTGCTGTGCTCAAAAGCTCGTGGGGCTGGAAACACAGCTCGGGTGGTGGGGTTGCAGGGTTGTGTCAGCAGGAGGCAGCACTTACACCTCCAGCTGAGAAGAATGGAAACGCTTCCTGCATCTGGAATAAGGATAATTTTCATCTGCTCGTATGACTTTGACATGTCTTTACCCTCCCAATCCCAGCTCCTCGTAAGAATAATCATGTAGATCCTTCAGTTTGCAAAAAAAATAGCCCTTTATTCCCTGAGGGAGGTAGAGGAACTGCACCCACTGTCAGCCGGTATCCAGCCAAGCCAGCACACCATGGAGGCAAACGGTCCTAGAAACCTCTCTGCTGCTTTCAGAGCTCTGGTTTCCATGGAGAGTTTGGCAGCGGGATGCTGAGGCAGCTCCTCGGAGCATTCCTGGGCTGGAGACAGCGCAACAGGTAAGTATTTCAGCAGAGCCGCTGGAGATGGATGCGCGTGTTCCAGTGCAGGCAGAAGGAGGGTGTGGGGGGAGCGGGGTGATGACGAGGGTCTGCCAGCAAACCAAGGGATGCTGTCGGGGCAGCAGGTCCTGTCCTTGCCTCCCCGATGTGCCCCAGGGAGTGGGGAGCCAGCAGCCTCGCCAGAGATGGGAGCGAGGGGCTGCGAGCAGCTAATGGAAAGGGGGTTGTGTCACGGGTGCTGCCACCGTGGTGGGTTTTGGGGGGAGATACTCTGGCCTACTCATTGCAACAGTCCTGGTGAAGCAGCGGAGGTTGCCCGTCTTCAGAGCGCACTGGACCGGCCACAGAATGATGCAGAAGAGGATGATGATCAGGGCGGAGAGGAGGACGATGCGTTTCCAGTCGTCGCACATGTCGCAGCGGGACAGCCTCCCCGCTAACCCCGCCGGGGGCGCCTCGGGGCTTTCTGGTTTGCTCATGGCGACGTCGATGGAGATACACGAGTCTGGATTCTCGGGGTCGTCAGAGGACTGGCGGCAGCAGAGCTTGGTCCCTTCCATCCAGAGCACCTTTTCCTGCTGGAGTTCGGGAGGCAGCGTGGCAAGGAGCTCCTTGCTGGTCGCGAGCGCTGGGGCACCTTCCAGAGGGATGCTGGTCAGCTGCCTGCAGAAGGGGCAGGGGAGCTGGTCCTCCGGTTGGTTTGGGGGCAGCCCCGTGCTCAGGCGGGCCACGCACTCCAGGCAGAACACGTGGGAGCACTGGAGCAGCTTGGGAGTCTTGAAGGTGTTGTCGTAGGTGTTGAAGCAGATGGAACACTCGACGGGAGAGGTTGGCTTCGGAGATGTCGGGCTCAGAGAGCCTGGCTTGTCAGTTGGGGACCTTGCCTTCCTCTTGCCATCTCCTGGAGAGGTGACAACAATGGGGCTGATGGGGATGGGGATTTCGTTTGGAGAGGCAGGGACCGGGCTGGTGGGAGAGTCCGGTGTGTTGGAGTGCCACAGCTGCGTGAAGCACGACATGACGGAGCCCGGGGAAATAAATAGAGCCCTGGGAGACTCTAGAAGAGAAGAAAACCAACACCTTCATTTTAAACAACACGAAAACACCCATCACCAGACCTATATTTAACCCCTTAAAAGGAACAAAGAGCAAGCTCGTGACTTCCACTGCATCCTGAGCCTGGAATAGATCCCTGCCAGAGGTGAGAGTGAGGCAGGTAGCCTGTTGGAAGCTGCGTACCGAGGGTGAAGTTTAAACGTCCTGCAAAGAAGCAAGAAACCAGCAGAGATCCGCCATCCAGCCAAAGCCTTTTCACCAGAACCACCGTGGCGTTATAGACGGGTGCAGTCTTCCCCCATACACGCCTCCCTCTGGGCAGAAGAAACACGACAACGACCACCTACCCCGGCTGGTGCTCCCCGACACCCGAGCAGGGAGGAGAGCAGAAGACTCCATGAGGTCACGTAGGGACCTCGCTAGGGCAGCCTATTAGTCTGGGAGGCACTCAGATATTATGGTGGCAGCATGAGCAAGGCCTAAGAGACAGATAACACCGTTCAGTTGGGGAGGTAGCGGGGAGGGAGGGTGAACCTCTTCTCTTTGGCGTGCTCAGACAGGGCTTCGTGCCTCAAGTCGTGGCTCTGCCTGGCAATCAAGCGCGGCAGCACGCGGCGATGCTGCCTGGCTTTGTCTATCCGCTCTGTCTGCTCTCCCCTCTGTCACAGGAGCATCCAAGGTTGGCGAGGAACCGCTGTCTTCTTGCAGCTCGCTCCATCCTCGGCCCCGAGCGGCACGAGAAGCGCCACCGTCTTGTCACCGTGACACAGCAAGAAAAGCAACGTTGGAGGAAATGGCCTTGGCGGCAGAGCGCGGGGAATTCGCCGCCGTTTCCTTGTTGCTGGGTTTTCCCTAGAGAAACGCAGCTCTTCCCTGGCCTCAGCCCTGGAGGAGAGCCAGCACGGCCCCAGCCTCGCTGCCGCGCGCTCTCTGCTTCGCTGCGGCGTGCAGGGCAGGAGCCTTGAGCCGACCGGCCAACACGCCACTGGCAGCAAATTGGTTTTAGGACTTAATCCAGCTTTTCCAGCCAGCTCGAATTCCAGTTATCCTGGGCTAGGCGTGCAGCTTCCTATACACTCTGATTTTCAAATATGTGACTTTTTTTGGCTATCAAGTGCTTTTACCTGGAAGCAAGCATGTAGCTGGAGGAATTTCCCAGCGAGGGCCTTGATGTGCCCAGGGAACATTTTTTTAGGATGTGTCACTGAACTAGCCAGGCTTGATTCTTTGTGTTGGGAGATTTACCGATGACAAGCCAGAAACCTTCAGATTGCTGCTGTAATTACAGGTCTCCAGTCAGCCCAGCAGTGGCTCACTGGCATGGACTAGAGACTCCACATCTAAAAATTAATTTAACATATCAGAGTAGACAACGTATTCCTCAGATTGTAGAAAAAAGTCTCCATTATATAAGAATTAAGTATTCTCTCTATCATTGCCAGGGCTCAAACCAACTTTACGAACCTTCCTTCATTTTCTTACTCTAAACGCAGAATTTTTTTGTGAAGCCTCTCCTCAATTTCAGTTTTCAGTCACGGACTATCTGCACTTTTCAGCAAGTTGTAATGTTTTTAATGTATTTTCTCCCCCGTCTACAGCTCACCATGCACGTTTTAGCACCATCTGGCAGATGCTGATGAGTTACAAAACCAAGCCAAAGTTGGCAGAGAGTTGAGGGAAACCCCTGGTTTTTGTTTTTTCTTTGTTTGTTGGGTTTTTTTTACTAAGTCTTCTGTTTTGCAGCACCCCGCTCCCCTGTGCCTGGTTCTTTGCAGTCCTTCGGAGTGTTTGTCAGAAATTGTGAGCAAAACCAGGGGCAGAAGGCAACCCTGAGAAAGAGAGAGCCTTTGCTTATGCAAGCTGTGATTGCATAACCTGTGTGAAAAGCTGTAAAGCTGTTCTGCTGGGGTTTTTACTAGTTCGTAATATAACAGTTATAACAACAGCAGTATCTCAGTAGTAAACTTGCAGAAGTTTACTCACAACAGTTGTTTTTAAGAGAAGATTAAAGCTTTTACCCGCATTTCCCCTTTGCTAAAGATGACCGTGACACTGTAGATGCTTGTTAGTTCTAATTAATTTAGAGCCTACTTATTGTTATCGATTTTTGGCGTTATGTTGCACCTTGATCGGACACGATCGAGCAGTTGACTTAGACTGGAGGGATCTGAATAGCAGAGCAGGGAGCCAGGCATGGGAAAGACAGTTTTAATTCGTGCTGTGCCACCCCAGACAGGTCAGCCTCTGCCCGCTTCTCGTGTCTTTTGACGTGTTACCCTAGTGCTGATGCTTGGAAAGGTAAATTGGGTTTGGGCAGCAGCTGGCACACGGACCAAGATTGCTCCTGACTGTTCTGCTAAGGGAGAGACGGTCGCTAAAGCTGGAGAGTCCCAGTGAAGACATGCAGTGCGGAATCTCAATAGAAATAGTTAAGGTTTAGTGGGTTTTTTGGTTGCTTTTTTGTCGGTTGGTTTGTTGTTGTTGGGGATTTTTTTCATAATCACATGATTTTTAAATTTTTTTTTTTAATACAAGGTAATATCTTCAATTGATCACACTGCATTTCCTCAGACCCTGCACTTTCCCAGCTATTTACCCAGGCTTTCCAGAAATTTTGGGAACCTCACTGAATAACTAAAACCATGCCGGAGAGAAACGTAAGCTCAGATTTAAAACCAAGTAGATAAGTACTTTTAACTTCCCGACAAGTCCTAGAATACTTCTTTCCACACCATAAATCCAGACAAATAGAGAACCCACTTTTAAGAGAGTGGCCAACGCTGTTCTGCAATACGCTTCCCTGATGGATCTTCATAACTCAGAGCAATGGAATACCCAGAAAGTTAAGAAGTGTACAGGAGATTAAAGTCTATAAATACCTGTTCAGAGTGCTGTTTAAAAGGAGAAAAGCATGTTCTGGGCTCTTGATTTCTACCCCTGAAGAGTCTTCTCTCCAGAGGACAGGCTTAAGCTCAGGCTCTTTTGTATTTACAAGCCGCCGTCCGGTATTTCGAGCTCCACGAGTTGTTTCCGAGCACGGTAGGTCCGGCAAGGACAAGGAACCTCTACGAGCTCCCCGTGTACGAGTGGCCCCGCCGCTGTGATTCAGGTATCTTTTATACCTTCCTGTCTGGAGGTGACTTACCTGCTCCACCTGCCTTTCCCCATCGCCACTGAATCACTCCCTCGGCGGCGAGCGCGCTCCCGCTCCGGCCGGTTTCTGTGACAAACAGGCTGGAATGCTCCTGATAAGGGACAAGGGACACCCGCCCCGTCTCTGCCCCAGGGAAGCGGTGGGAGAAATGTTTATTTTCATTACTTCATCTTCTCCAGCTGGGGGAGGCCACCTGCTTTCTGGTAAATTCTCGCAGGTCTTCAATTTGTTTTTAAGGTGGTTTTTTTTTTTTTGTTATCGCTTTTGGAAATCTGGTCCCGGTTGCGTGGGTGCACTTGTCGGCATTTTCACAGGGCAGCAAATCTTTCGAAAGAAAAATCTCAGGATGCCTAAACCCAGCAGTTATTGTCCTCTTGCTTCTTCGCACAGGTCAAATAATTTGAAAGCGCCTTAGATTAACTGCAGAAACCAGATCCCGACAGCCTAGGTTGAGAAAAATAAAAAATTGTGGCACTGAAAAAAAAAAATCCAGTAGAAGTTTGAAAGCCTGAAAGCTGGTTATAAATTAATTGAACTGCTCCAGACAGTCAGAAGTCTGCTGCAAGCTCCTATACGATTGTTCCAAATAACACTGCAGGCATTGTCACAGAGAAGGAATTTCATTCTTTGCAGCTTTTGATAGCAATTGACATAGAGAAATATTATTTGACCTGCAAACCTTTTGTGGTTCAAAGAACATCGATCCGTGATCCAGGAGAAAAGAACCAACAAATTTACATTCGTGGGCAGATAAGGAAGCAACTGGGGGAGGAAGGGAAAGTAACAGAGCGACACAAGAAACCCAGCCTAGTTTTTATTTCTTGCAAATATTACTTTTCTTTGTTAATTTCTCAAGAAAATAACACAAGGTGGCTTGTGGATTTTTCAGGATGATATCAGGAAGTCCCATAAAAAATGATTGTGAAACTCTAAAAATGCACAGAACCGTATTCATCCCTTGGGACAGAAAAGGGTGCAAATCTCACAGATCTCAATGGCAGTCAGATAAAACTTGCTTTGGCTTCCACATCCCTCTGCCTCGGGTCATGCCGTTCAGCTCTAGGCGGCTTCTAAGAATAAGAACCATTTAAACATTTATTTTTATTTTTTTTTAAACTGAGGTTACCCAATCCTTCCATAGCTGGAAAGATCTAGTCCAGAGGGTTGTTCCTCCCATGGATTCGCGATGAGCTCCATAGGTGACTACAGAAAAACACCTCAGTGGGGGACCCAGATCTGCATCTCGATGGCCTCACTCCCTCTCTGGAGCAGATTGTTAGAGCGTAGGAGTGACAACCCAGACCCCAGAGTGAGCGCGGTGTCACCCCCTCATCTATTTATGTTGCTGCTCAGGGATGAGTGAGGTTGGGAGCCGCTGTCTCCAGCTGGCAAAGCAGGATGCTTGATGAATGGATGTAAATCAGATTTCTAAAAGTCTTGCTCACTTAGTCACTTGCATGAGCCCTTTGGTAAACTGGGCTCAAAATAAACAACGCTTCGGTTACACACTGGGGTATGTTACGTTAGATAACACACCGAGGGGCAAAAATTGCTGGTTTGGGTCCAGCTGAGAGCCCCTCCCCTGGTAGTCAGTGGAGCAACAGCGACTCACTTTTTGGCCGTGTTCTGCGGAAAGATGCGGGCGCTTTTTGAGCCCTTTACCCCCTCACACGACCAGGATTGCTGAACTGCAGCGTGAGCAGACCACTGACTGGTTTCCCACCAGCCTCAATGTGACTGCTCCAGGGAAGGGCTTGAGTCCAACCCCGGAGCCAAGAGCCTGGGGCAAACCGGGCTGCCCACACGCTCCTCCCTCCGCAAGGATATGCTGGGTGTGCAAGGCACCCAGCGTGTCGGGGCTCAGCACCCTACTGGGATGACGATCAGGGCTTGGCTTCCAAAAGTGAGTGGGAGGCTTGATGTTATTTTTGTCCTCTGCTCGGAGGGATAGACCGAGCGCATCAGGAGCTGCAGCTGGTCTCGGGTGGATCCCAGAGGATTGTAAGCAATCAGTTGTGGGAGCACATACTGTCATGTTTGCACTTAAAGGAACAGTCCTACTAAGTAGGAACAGTTACTTTATTAATACTATTATTTCCTCAAACTTGCGTTATGTGTGCACACCTCAGGTGCTTCTCAATGGTAGTCTCTGTGCAGAGGGGTGGGGGTATGCACGCAGCAGTCTGAAAATGCTTGCTCTAAATTTGATTTTTGCTAAGCCATGCAGGAATTGAGATGATGTGACTGGAACACCAGGATCAGGTGTAAGAGATACGTATCTCTAGTATAAGCACTGTAATCCTGAGAAAAACAATTCCCTTGGACTTCTATGGCTCGTTTTCCTAAACACTTGATGAAAGCAAATTAATTAAAGGAATTATAAGCCTTCCTTTTTTGGTCATAGTCTTTGGACTATGTATTAGAGGGGAATCCATGAGGGATGGGTGTTGCTGGTCCATAGGGCTGGTCACAGCAGCTTCAGCCAGAGACCCGGTGCAGGATCCCACCTGCAATGAGTAGCTGTGATTGAAGCACAGAAGCTTTTAGTTGTCAGACCCTTCCCACCGTCACCTCTCCTTGTTCCACCAGCATCACTAACCTTTGCTATCTCATCCAGGACTGTGGGGGAACTGATGACATCTTCAAAAGGGTTTGTATTCTTTTCAGGGGGATTTAGGAAAGTTTGTAATGAAAAAGATTAGTTCTAACAGCAACTACCAACTGGTTGGGGACATGACCATTTGAAAACTTGCAAGTCAGGCTCCTTAGTGTGAAGACAAGCAAAGTATATTACAGAGTAATAAAAACAGACTGATGATTATAGCTTTAGGCAGTTTCCTTGGCTTATCTTTACCTCCACTGTTGCCCAAGTATACAACTCTTCATTCTCCATGTAGTTCATCTGAGTAGATAAACTAAAGACACCAAACACAGGTGAGTGGAAAGAAAAATCAAAACCCAGCAAACAATGGGCAACAACCTTCCCCTGACCTATTTCTTCCTTCATCCAAGGCTAGCTAGTTTCTCTTTATTATGTACCCCTTAGCACATCTGGGGATGCTACCTGTTTATTGGTGTTTTGGGTACTGCTTACAGCTCTGATTTGTTGGGCTACATCCATAAAGCCTGGAAAGGCTGCTACAGAAGTGTCAAGAGCCAAACTGCTTTGGACTCAGCCTTTGCAGGACAAAACTCCGATGTCTACCAGGTTCGTGGAGCTGCACCTTACTTTCAAGGGAAAAAAAATACGAGTATGGCTTAGCACAGCTCTGCTGGTTTTAACTGGGTGAGAACAACCTGTCTAAATCAAACACGCTTGTGCAAGATGGAATAGAAATCTCTGCGGGGCTAAACGCTTCCAGCAGGAGGACACCACTCAGGCTATGTTTTCTGTTAGCTCCCACATCCACGTGCCTGCTCCCAAGCTACTGAAAGACAGTGAAAACAGACCCACGCACACCCCCCAGCTTGCGTGTGGCTCTTGGCACAGGTCCAGCTCGGCAGCTGAGCTCTCCGCTTTTTGCCGTGATCGTCTGTTCATCAGACACAGAAGAAGCGGTGAAACCCGGTAAGTACTGCCCGAGCCTCCCCGGCGAACAATTCTTTGGCCTCGAGTTAGCATCACTTTTTGATCCGACGGTGTCCCTCGGAGTCGGGAGGCCCGATGCTCTGCGCAATTAGTGCTCCAGGGTGGTAAACAGCACCATTAAGTGATGTTTCCCATGCTAGCTCACGGAGCTCTTTTATTTGCCTGGCTTCACGTGCAGCTGGCTGCCTAACCAGGTGCTCGCTGTGAAGTCTTATCATTGTCGCAGTAGTTTGCACCTACGGCTAGACTGGGCTATTTAAATTCCAAAGTATATATTATGTGCTGCCAGGAAAGAGCCTTGGTGAGTCGTCAGATAAGCTAGATGGGAACTCACTGTGGGATACTTTTAATATAATTATATTTCATCCTTCTCTGTTTCTATCAGACAATCTCAAGACACTCTAGAGACACAGTGAACTGAGTCTTCTAACAACTATGTTTATCGAGGATGTTATCTCCTTTTACAGCTGGGGAAGTTCTGTGGTGCATGGGAAGCCCAGACAACATTGAGAAATGTTGCTGTGACCTCTGTGCAAGCAGCAATGTCCGGACAAGTTGTGGCCCTTAGGGTGACTTGCCAGAGCAGAGAGATAAGTCCATAAAGATGTGGTGGAGCAGGAAACACCATCAGAGTTGTGCATTACCCATAGAAGTCCACTGAGGTGGCTTGATAGAGATTTAGAGAAAAACCACTCCTGTTTTAGAGCCACAGGTTGTGCCCCTCAGGTGACTCCTGTCCTCTAAGCGATGCCTGGCTTTTCTGGAGCCAGGAGCCTCTGTAGTTTAATCTCACGCCAACGCTGGATCCACCCGGCACCTACCTTTGCACTGTTCTTCATTTCCTGTAGTCACCAGGAAAGGACCATGATTAGATAATCATTACTGGGTGCAGATGCAACATAGCAATTTTCCTGGTACTCTAACCCATGTGACTATTACCCTTCAGCAGCTTGAGGCTGTTATGATTCAGCCACTCGCGGCTAGATTCTCAAATAGCAAGAATAGCAGCCATTCCCTCGACATAAGGTCAGCCTTTTTTTTTTTTTTTTTCCCTAGCCCATTATTTCTGAAGGAGTAAGTGATTTGGAGCAATGGCTCAGCTGTGGCTTATAAATCATTAGTGATCTGTGATACCGTGCCTAAGAGACTGTTGGCCTTCCAAACGCCTGTGCTGCTTTTGTAGTGGCTTGCAAGGAAAGTTGGATATCAGCAGTCGTAAACGGTGGCACAAATGAAGAGTAAATCGCGCCAGAATTAAGGTGCTTGGAAATAATCGGAGTGTGTGGCAGTTCTCTCAGTTAAGATGATATTTGCAACGTGGCCTTGCTGAAGGGTCTTTAGATGTTCCCAAGAACTGCAGCACCGGCTCCTTTTTGAATCTGCAAGTGGCTCAGATGCTGCTGGAGTTGAGCTGTAGTGCACGTGGAGTGGATGGGAACCAACTCTCTTGAAATGCACACAGGATGCTTCTCCCAGGGACCAGTAAGGCAGCTGCTGGTGCTGCCAGCACTAGGATAAGTTATCCAGAGGCAGCTGCAGCCCTTGTATGTCACTGATGAGGAAAACTACAGGCAGGACTGGAGGAGATGGCAAGAGAAGCAAGATGAAGGGCAATGTTAGCAAGCTCTCACCAGCACGTTGCTAATTGCTCTCATGATTGTCCCGCAGAGGTCATGTTCCGGCAGCGTTACTCACTTCCCGGCCAGGTGTGGTGACATGATGAGCCTGGGAAATTGCAGGTGATGTCAGAGCTGAGGAGTGAATGTCTGCAGGGACATCGTGCTCCTCCTCACCAGTGACTTCTCTGGAGGTGACAAGCCACCTGCCTGCTGGCTAAATTCTCCTCTTCCACAAGTGAGCTGTGCCCAGCTCTGCTTGCACCTACAGAGCATCTGTCCAGCAGAACAGATGCCTCACCCCACGGTGGGTGTTGTTTGAACTCGTCAGAGCACACCCAGGCAGGAAGGGAAGATGCTGGTGCATCTGACCGGGGATGTCTTCTGGTACAGCAGATGTGAATTCCAGCGTGCGGCTCCGCATCAGATCACTGCAAAAAGGATCTGAGGGTGGTGATGAGGGACAGGGTTCTCTGTGGTGTCTGCGGTGAGTGCTCACACCCTGAGAGCTCTCTACTTATACCGACCTTCTCAGGTTATAAATAGCACATTCTGAGTTGATCCCTTTTGCTTTCTTCACACACCAACTCAAGAGGGATCAGATGATGACAACCTTCTCCACGAACCCCGAGGACGAGCGTGACCCTAAGCTCTCTATTTCTCTGTCATGTTCCCCCTACCCCCAAGGATGAACCAGCAGTCTTCCTTCTCTCATCCCCACAGACGTAATCCCACGGTGCCTCTGTATGACCTGAGAAATCACTAAGACACTTTTCCATAAAGCTCAGCAAAGCAAGAAACGTGGTGGACATGGTAACCTCTGCAATTCCAGCTGCGGGAGGGACACCGTCACGCTTTGGTCCCAGTGGCCCTGTACTTCTGCACTGAGCAAGCACGGGACTCCACCTGCTGTCTTCTTCCCTTTCCCATCCCACAAGCTTAATTACCTCTGAGCCACAACAGAGTCCTGAAGTTCTGCAGTAGGCAAATACTTTTATATCTATATATATAGAGAGATACATAATTTTCTCTAAAGCCCCAAAGAGAAATTGTTCCTTCTTTGCCCTCTACCTACTCAACACAGACATGGTGGATGTGATGAATAAACTTGAGACATGCCACAGCTGTCCTTTTAGAACTCTGATCACCTCATATCCCTATTTTATATATGGTGTCATTATTTGTTTTGCATTCATTAAGTTTCTGATTTGCCATATTCTTCTTTATCCTTTTCCCTGGACCTAGTTCTTTACTTTTCCTTGTGGAATTGTTATAAACACTCAGATATTCACAGAACATCTTTTTTGTTGTTGTTTATTTTACTTATTTGTATTTGCTGTGAGCAAAGTAGTATTTAAGTACTGCTGCGTGTGGAGATGACGTGTTGCTTCTGGAGCCACAAAACCAAAGGTATGGAATGAGGAATTTAATAATAAAAGAGAAGGGCGGGGGGAAGAGAGAAATCTGTGTATTCTTTGCTCAGTATAAGGTAAACAAAGGCTAAAAAAAAAATCCAGATCAGAGATGTGATTAGTAAGTTCCTGCAGGAGTGCTCACTCAGGAGGTGTTAATTTGGGAGGACTGGAGGATAAATAGGAAAGCCCAAGGCTAGGAAGGATTTTTTTCTTCATTTGTGTCTTTATCTTTCATGATGGACAGCGCTAATCAAGGGCTGGAAGATTAACTTGAAGAAAGTGAGTTGTAATTATAACTTTGATACCCATTGACGTGTTACCTGACAGGCTGTGAACTGCAGGATGGAAGCTGGTGGTGGATTCTGTTTTACGGAAGCTGTGTCGCTCAGCAGTCTCACGGAAGATAGCACAAACTCGTCGTGACTCTTCAAAGAGAATTTCCTTTCTAGTGTGTGTATTGGGCAGCTAAACCTAGCGAACAGGTTGCTCTCTATAAGCCTCCCTTGCCATAAGCTGAACTAATTTAAATCAAAATATAAGTTCTAAAGCTAGCAATGGATTTGTCCTGTTATGCAAGACAACAGCTCAAAGCTGAATTTGTGGCAGAGTCTGGGAATGCAAAAGTGAGATTTTGTAGGACGAGGTAATAGCTTTTTCTAGACAAATTCTGTTAAGCTGTCAGCTGTGAGAACTGCTGAAGGAAAATTGCCCTGAGCTTTAATGGCAAGATCCCGAGATACGGATCTGAGGCTGGGTGTCATGTGCCGCTGCGCTCAAAAACTATGGGAATTACAAACTTTTATGAAGGCGCTGAAAAAAAAAAAAACCTCCTTCCTCTTTCTGCAGCTCCACGCGTGCCTTTTGAAGTATGTTGTGAATTTCCTGGATATGAGAAAGCTATTTGCAAAGCATCAACTGGTCGCTCAGGAACGGAAAGCGTAGGCCCCCAGGGACAGCTTTAATAAATAGCAGAAACCTCAGACTCCTGGAAGCAGGAGAGCCATCAAATTACCCAGTTTCAGTGGCTGAGACAGAAGCCTCCTGGCAGGAAATCCTGTTGCGCAAACCTCTTTCCTCGTTGCTTCCTGTGCCGTAATTCTATTCAGAGACAATCCATCCCTTGAATGCTGTGAAGGTCCGAGGGAATGGTTTTTTTTTTTGCCGTGTCTTGACTTGCTCTTTGCTTGACTTTTCTCTTCTCTCAGGTCCTTTTGAGGAAATCCTAAAGCCAAGCTCGTTCTCTCCGAGATGCTCTTTCTGCTCACACTGGAAAACTTGTAAGTACCGAACCCGTGAGCTGATTTTTCTGTGGCTCAGCGACGGTGAGCAGAGCACAGATGTGAGAGAGGTGCTGATAAAGGAGGAATGCAGCGAATTGGGGCAATGCAAAAGCCAGTGAGAAAATGTGGGAGATCACATCAGTCCAGATAAAAGAAGTTCTTCTGAGGGGTAGAACAGAAAGGTTGCAGCTTTTGAAGTCTCGCCGCTCAGATCCTCCCGGGGATGCCCGAGACTCCTTTCTTTGGTGCCGAAGGACAGAAAGATGAGTTGGTTTTCTTCATGTGACCATACGCTTCACATATCGACAGGACCGTGATCTTTGCTGGGTTTCGATATACACGCGCCCACGTACACACGTAGGTAAAGATATATATATATAAAACAATGTATATGTATAATTTATTCATAAGAAAAATAAGTTATCTACTGAATTGTCACTCTGAGTCGTCTGCTGGGGAGATAAAAACACACGTGACAGATGTACATCCACCTTGTTTTATAATTGTGTTCTCCAATAGCTGAGCCCCCGTGAAGAGCAGGTACTTTGGTGGCACACTGTATCACTGGGTGTATTTAACAGCACTTCTGGATGCTTTAGATTCAAATGCAAGTGTTGTGGTGTTGGGAATGCATTGCAGAATGTCGTGAACGGCCATGAAAGAAATCTCTTTCTACAGCCTTTGCTCCGAAGGCTCATCCGATACCTTGCATTGATAACGGCCAGCGAAACTGTAAAAACAGGTTTGCCATCTGAAGACCCCAGTTTATCTCTAAGAAAGCACTACTCCATAAAACAGTTCTCTGGTAAATGTATTGGTCCCCAAGGAAAAATAAAAACACCCCAACAAACCTCAAAACCTCAGCGCAGGAATTATGACGCTGTATTTTCCGAATGCAGTAACAGCTCTTCTGGTGGCTCAAGAATATTACGCTCTTGCTCCTGCCCTCACCTTAGAGGGACCCACTGCTGTGCGTCTTGCCCAGGCCCTGCTCATTCATTCACAAACAGATTCCAATTAATTTTATAGCACCTTTTCCAGTCTGGGACACCTGTGCAATAAACCGGTCTCTCCAAAGCGCTAAGCTACGCTTTCACCGGCATCGATTTTTGTGCTTATCAAGCCAAATGAAAAATCCTACGAAAGCAGAATGCAATTTACTTTTTAATAAAACTTAAATGGAAGCCAATATATCACCAAAGTAATTAAAGCTATATATTACTGGAAGCATTGAAGCTTTAATACATTTTCACATATGTTTATACAGCTTATATTTAATCTTTGCACTCACAGCAAGAGCCTCAAGAGTGACTCCCCACCCCCCTTTTCTCTCTTCCTCCCCTTCTCCCTGTGTGAAAGGTATAGACGGTGCTTGCAAAGCCTTGGAAGTTGAACAAGACTTAAAACCTTATTAGCTGTGATTCATATAATTATCATATTTGATAAATTTACTTAACAACTAAACGTGCAGAAAGGAATGTTTCATTAAGAATGATGAATATTTGTTTTCCTACCTCCTACCTTTACGTGCTTTACAAATATTTGCATATGAAGACAGTTTTGTTTCATAACAAAGAAGGAACACCTAAGGAGAGAAAAACACTCACAAACGTATAGTATTACTTGTACAATCAGCATCACATTCATCTATAAAAATTGCTTAGTTCTACAGACTATTTCTGGATAATTTCTTCTCATATGTTTTTCCAGGAAAACATTGTCTTTAACATTTAGGATGGGACAATCTGCTTTGGTCACAATCTGGTCCTTTGGTCACACATAGGTGTTTAGGCTAATTAAATGACATAATATTTACAGCCTTAAATTTCTAAGTGGAAATTATAATTCCTTACCAAAGTAAATACAGAAGTGCTTACCTGTCACATTGTGACTTTCAACTGTTAGAGGGGGTTTTTACGCATTTAAAAGCTGCATTTTACAGTTGTCATTTGTACAGCATTGAAAACTTCAAAATCAGCATTTATCTGGTCAAAAAGCACACAGGACCATTGTATCACAACATGGGAGAAAGGGGGTTTTTTATGAAAAAAGATAATATAGAATCTATATAGATATATAGAATAGATATATAGAATATCTGTATATAGAATATATATAGATATATAGATCTATATAGAATACAGAATCTAAAATCTATAGAATTCTAGAAATAGAACTAACATCTAAGGTTCATATCATAAACCTAGACAAAGTTAACAAATAAAGTTTTGTTTCAGGAAGGAATGGTCCCAAGTCACGACACAATGACGTTCAGGTTCCTCCCAATTTATATCTTGTTGCCAGGGTCATACACTGGGAGGGGCTTTCCCAGTAAGACAAAGGTGAGGAGAAATTCCTGGCACGTCGAACTGCCAGATGAAGCTTAAAAGGTTTTTAATTTGCCTGCCACCACTCTGCTGTCAACCTGCAACCATTGCCTCGTGGCAAAACTCCTGACGCAAAGGATTAGCCGGCTCAGAAATGCCAAATTTAAATATATATATATTTAAATATATGTGCTCCAAAGAGGGAGGATAGCTCTGGGATTGGGGTGATTGCCAGTCCTCACAGATGTGCAAAATAGCAGGGGATTGAAGGGGAGAAAAGTAAACCACAGGGAAAGCGAGCCATGATAAAGACAGCCCCTTGCAGAATAAACTCGCTGTGCCGAGGGTACCTAAGCTGTGGTGTGCAGATATTGGAGAACTGGTAGATTGCTTCCAAGGGGTTTGTATATCGCTGCTGAGCTAAGAAAAGCCAAGGCACCTCCACCTGGACGGCAATGCTTCAGAAAGAACTCTACACCTCCGTTGGAGGAAAAAGGAGAAAACCAGAGAATGTTGACAAGCACTGGGCAAACCAGAAGTTTTCAGGCTTCTTTACTCATATACTGCACTAAGAGTAGTGTAATTACACAGGCAAAGCCCTTTAGCGAGCTGATAAGTGCCTGCAATAATTCCTGGCTTTCCAGTAAAACCACAGCCACAGCAGCAGATTAGCAGCGAGAGCATGGCAAAGCTTTTTACAGTAAATGTAGTTATAGAGCGCTGGTTTCCATATCTTGAACAGAAAGGTTTACCATCAACAGGGAGAACATTATATGCTTCTGACCTCATTATTTTGCTGGTTTGGTGGGCTTGGTTCTTTTTAACAGCAACAATTTCTGTTTTAATGCAATATTTTTGATCACTTTTTTTTTAACTGCTTTTTTTTTCTCATGCACACTTACCTCCCGTTCTTTCTAGGTGCATGGCTGCCTTTCATTCATCTTTTACTTTTAAACTTTCAGGATTTATCACAAAAAGCAGCTGTGCTTTAATTTTCCTTTCTTCAGCACTGCCTTAAGGGGAAAAAAAAAAGTGCTTAAAGCAAACTTGTAGGTAACATATAGCTGGTACATCAAATGATATGTGTGTTCATCCTGGCGGTATTAAAAATCCCAGTTTAACAATAATAGCAGAGCAAATGACTTTGATGGTACTCTATTAGTTTCAAACTGTCCATAACAAATGCCCTGGAATTGCTTCTTCCCTACCTTCCCCTTCCCCTAAAAAGTCAGCAAATGAAAGAAGTAAAACATGTACTGGGAGCAAAAAATCTTAAGCAAAGGGCTTCTGCTTGATAGAAGCATCCTACATGGCCGCAGACGCTCTCATTCAAACGGCAAACGTGTGAAATACCCTTTGGTTTGCCTGAAAGGTGTTTCTCAAGGAGGGCTTTGATTCCTGTAAATCATACAATGAGAAGTCAGGGAATCCTCTTCATATAGGAGGGCTGGTTTAGCTCAGTGGGTTGAGTGTGGTGCTTGAAACACCAAAGGTCGCAGGTTCGATTCCCGTTTGGTTCTCATGTGTTGCCTGACCTAGTCGAGAGGTGGCGTCCCTGCCCACAACAGGGAGGTTGGATTAAAATGATCTGTAAGGTCCCTTCCAGCCCAGGCAATTCTATTTTATATTTCTCAGTTAACAGGTAAGCAAGCTCAGAATGACAACTGTTAAACGGCCTCAATCCATCCCTTCACGCGGCAACGCGGTTCTCCTGAGGGGTTGCTGCACGTGCCAAGAACGCATCAAGATGCTTCCCCGGTTAACAGAAATATCACCCGTAGATTAGCAGCCATGAAATTATGTCAGTGCTGGCAGTCATTCTCCCGACAAAGCAACTGGTGTTTTTACTTCCGTGATGTAGGTCAGATCTGCTCAAGAGCAATAACTTTCTGCTCGGCTGCCTCGCCGCGTGCCGCCCAGGTGCTCTTCCAGGAGAAGCAAAGGGCGAGCGAATGTGTTTGTGAGAGGGAGTATCACCATCTGGCACGTCTTGTTCGAGCCCTGTGACAAATTTTACGAATAACTTATATGTTCTTCTTAAAAACAAAGAGCTTTGGAGCTTTGCCTTAATATTAATGCCAGTCTTTGAAAATTGATTTGAAAGAGAAAAGGCTTCAGCCCCGCTGTTCTTGCTTTGATCACAAGCAGACCCTTGGAACCGGGCGATATGAAATCAGCAGCGCTCGCCTAGCGAAAAGAAACCCTGGATATCTGAGATGATGCCATTCAGAGGCACTGGCAGGACAAGCAGCCTAATGGATAGAATTCCAGAGTAGAAGATCATGACTAATTTAGGGCAGTTTGGACAGGAGCATATGTAAGAGCTGAGGCTTTAATTTATTTGAAGTATTGTAGGTCAGATCTGGGAAAACGTCAGCGTTGGTATCCAGACGGTGCGGTGCTCCACAGGAGGGGATGTTCCAAGCTTTTTCCTTAAGGATACGGTATCCACTGAAAAAATGTCACTGGTCAAAGAACTAAGGGAAAGGGTGTGCTCAGGGGTGTAGAACGGAAACCACTCTGGAGGAAATCGTTGCCCGAATAACTGTGCGCTGCATTTTCTGCTTCGTTTTGGAGCCGCCGTGCAAAGTGAGAGTGTTTTCACCTCGTCTCTTCGGGGGAATCTTGGCAACCGCCTCAACCAGTTGTTAAAAAGCCACAAATCAGGAAACTGAAAGGACCGAAGGCTTTAGTGCAGTCCTGTGCAGAAAGAGGCAAGTCAGGAAGGCGAGTACAGAAATCTAATTAATACCCGACAGAGAAAACGGACAATATGATCTAAAAGAGTATTTTTTTCTCTTTTTCTCACAGCCTGACAATAAAATCGATAGATTAGATCTTTCCGTTAAATAACGTGTGATAATAGCTGTTTATTTGGAAGCAATTTGTAATTCTGTCTGCTGAAGGAATGTTAATTTTGACACCTTTCCTGCCAAGCACCCAAACCAATACGCAACAGTTCCAACCACTGCAAAGTGACGGCTGCCAACACCTTTTTGAGGAGCTGTCTGGGCATGTCGTGTGAGAAAACCTTCCTAAACAGAGCCGAATGGAAAAATTCAATATAGCAAGGGTTATTTCAAGAGGATTACTGAGGTATAGTAGACGCATCGAAAATATATTATTAATTGTGTATCTGGTTGTAGTTACCTGTCATTGTAGCCGGCACTTTTTCACACAATCCAACTTTCCATCACCTCACGTTTTTCTCTCATCCTCATGTTGGAAAGTCACTACAAAAAAGCCGTTTGAACCATGTGTCGTTTTGATTTATCCTCTTGTTCTGGTGATTTTGAGCAGGAGCCTGCTCTTGAAGGCCTGCACTTCAGTTTTAGTGCTGGAGCAGCAATAACTGTGGGCAGAAAGACAAGATATTGGGTGTACTCATTTGGTTTTGCCAGCAATTTTGTTTTGCAGCAGCGCTGCCCTCTGAATTCTGAAAAGAAACACAAGACAACAACAACAAAAAGGCACCAAAACCCCTTGCTACGCCTGTCCACGTGCAGAACCTTTTTCTGCCTCATTAATTGTTCACTGAGCCAAAATTCAAGATGCAAAATTTCTCCCTTCCTCCATCTAGAAATTGGAAAGCAGCGTATCTTGTCCTGCAGAGGCACGTTGCAGAGAGAGAGCCTGAGTTTGAAAGAGTAAGTCTGGTTATGGAGAAAGGGAAGAAGTTTGGGTGTCAATTGCTGAACTATTCCCAGGAGACAAATCACTTCCATGCGTTGAATCCGTTAGGCAAGAAAAATTCCAACTGTCACGCCGCGATTTCAGCCAAGCGTCCTGTTTTGCAAACTGGCTGCGGTGGGAGAGGATCACCAAAAGCTTATGAAGAACAAATTCCAAGCGACACATTTACCAAGTACCGCAAAACCACGATACGCGGCTCTAAGAAAAGAAAGAGAGAGAAGTTTTTCCTGTCCGGGAAGTCATTGTGGGTTTTACAGCAAGTGGACAGAATAAAAAGCAGAAAGCTTAACCTTTGAAGAGTAAGGATGAATTTGATACGGACGTGTGGTACTTTTAAGTCAAAATACTTTGTCAACATATGATTTTATGTGAGTTTTTGCAACCGGTAACTCACTGAGCCTGGAGGTATTTGAGAACTGTTCTAACTGCTCTGCTGAAGTGTGAATTATGCATCTCTGAAAGGGCTGTGTAACCACAAAGGAAAACAATGCTAACACTTTTTTTTTTTGCAGTTTCAGCACTTTGGCTACTCCTTTTCCTCCTGTCTTCTTCAGTCTTGAGAACAAGTGTTGCACGTAAATCTTTCTCCGAGAGTCTAGGTTCTTCTCTGAAATATTGCAACTACCTTGGGGAAAGTAAATTTAAATAAACAGTAAATTGCAGTTCTTCTGAGGTATCCAGATGAGGAGATTTGTGAAGAGCTGCATTTAGTTTTCACCTGCATAGTTATACAAAAATTCACTAAAACCACACATGAATTTTCTTGGTAAATATTTTTCTCTCTTAATGCACTTCACCTGGTAGTTCCTTCCTTACTGGGGAAAAAAAAAATTTCTATATATGGTTCAGGAGAGAGCAACTTTCAAAGGATTTTAAGTATTTTTAAATCTTTTCTTTAAAAGTTGTATGGAATCAACACCTTTACCCAAACGCCGTTTGGCACCGCCTAAAGTCTTTGCATTCTAAAATGTTACGAAACGTACTGCCACCTCAGGCTTGGAATAGATTTCAGTTCTCGTCTTCGAGAGCTAGCTACCTTGTCACCTGAAGGTGTAGATTTGGGATCAGGAATCTTGCCTCCTGCCTCAAGCCTTATTTTGCCAAATCCTGCCCTTTCTGCCCCGTCCCCACACCGGTGCTTGCCCGGAGGCTGCTCTCAGGAGGTATCGAAGGGCTGGGATGACGTGTAAAGGCTTGGGAGGAGTCCAGACGTGCAGTAGCCTCCTTGTGTCTCCTATCCTGAGCTTCCTTTAATGAAATATTTAACCTTTTGGCCACGACACCCCCAGAAGACTCGAGGGAGGGGAGAACAGGCCTGCGGCTCCCGGCTCCCTCCCGTCGCGTCCGCGTCGCTAAGCAACGCCTAAAAAGGCCGCCGCAGCGCAAGGCACGCCGGGAGTTGTAGTGCCGAAGCCCGCCCGCCCCGCGGCTTCCTGCTGTACTTGAGACTCCATTTCCCAGGAGGCACCGCGCTCCGGAGAGCGGCGCCGGCCAAGACGCTACGGGGCAGGGCCGAGGGAGGGGATTTACCTGAGGGAGGAGGGCGCAGGTAGGGCGCGGCGCGGGGGCTGCCGGGAGTTGTAGTTCCGAGCGAGGGCCCAGCTCGGGAAACTGGGCGCGCTCCGTCAGGCCGGGAGAACTACAACTCCCAGGGCGCCGCGGGGAGGAGCGGGCTGGGCGCCGCCTGAGGGCGGGGGGTACGAAAGGGAACCTGCCGCCGGTGCCGCCGGAGGTTGCTTCCTCAGGTAAGGAGGTGGCGGGGGCGGCCGGCCGGGCCCCTCAGGCGGCGGGGGAAGGCGGCGAGGAGGGCGGCGAGCCCCGGGGAAGCGCGGCGAGCCCTCGGGCGTTGCCCCCATTGTTCGGGGCGCGGGCAGGTGAGGCGAGGCGAGGCGCTGAGGCCGCCGGCCCTGCGCGGAGCCGGCCGCGGCCCGGGGCTCCCTCCCGGGGTCCCGGGGGAGGGGAGGGCTGGCGGGGCCGGCCCGGAGCAGCGGCACAAATGTGGGTGCCGGGCCGTGCGGCCGGTGGGAGCGCGGGGAGGGGGGGAAAGCGAGTCCCCCCGGGCCCGGGGAGGAGGAAAGGGGAGGGGGAAGGTCGCCCCTCGTTGCTCCTCCTCGCCCGGGTTTTTCAAGGCTCCTCCGGGGGGGGTTTCCCTTTGAAGTGAGTTAGGACACGAATCCTCTCTTCCTCTTGGTCCTGTAAAACTTTAGATCCCTTTTTTTTTCCTTATAAACGAACCTGACTACAGCTTTCGGCGATCTGAGGCCTTTTAAGGGGGTGGGTGTTTGATGTTGATTTGGTTGGGGTTTTTTTGTGGCTTTATTTATGTGATGTTTTGCTCGTTTGTTTGATTTTCTTTTTTCCCCAGCCAAGCTTCAAGCAGGTGGGTACCTCTATAATGCGGAATTTTGCACCCATGTTTAGGGGGGGAAAAAAAACCCAAACCCATCAGACCAAGGCTAAACCAGCTGTCCTCGGTTCCCAAAGCACCTTCCCCTGCGCTGTGTAGCTGCTGAGGGCCAGTGTTGGGTTCTGCTCTCAGTTTTTCACTCTGCACCAACTGTTGTGAGAGCAGAAAGGTGTTGCTGCTGGATTTTCATTGACTGAACAGCAGTAAACGTTGGTGTTAATTAGAGTTGGATCCAGGCACGTTCCAGGTACGCGACCGCTTTTGAAGCGAAGCCTGGCTCCAAGTAGTTATCTCAAGGTGTGTGTTTCTAATTGTTGGTTGCCGGCCTGTTACATAATCATCTTGATGTCAAGGTAGGAGTAGTAGGGGTTTTTTGTGGTTGCGTGTTAAGAAAGCTGGAAAAACAGGTCCTCCTTCAGCTTGAATTTGTAAAAGATGGTTCTAAGCGCGACCTTTATCTCTTCTTCTACCTTGCAGGTGCATTGTGAAACAGTGGCAGTGTCAATGGGGAAATAGCAGTTAACCACAAGGAAGATGCAGGGTTGTTGCTCATACCTCTGAAGGAGCTGGTAAGTGAGAGTTGAGGCCTTTACAAGGCTGTGGTTTGTGAGACAGCCTTTTGATTTTCCTGGTATCGCTCTTTTCTCATGACTAATTCCAGGTCACATCAGATTTGAGAAGCCTTTTGGCAGCAGAATGAGCGTGATACGGTTTCAAACTCTGATCTGAGTGAATTGTAAAACCACCTGAAATTTAGGCAACGTTTCTTTTTCCTACCGTCTTTTTCCGTGTACCTGAAAAAGTTGCCTTGCACAAAGTGTGTTCCAGCAACACTTTAAGCAAGAAGGACGCTGATAATGCAACAGAAAGAGTAGATATAGAGATGAATTGTAACCCACTTGCTTCCAGGAGTTAAAGAGTCTTCTACTGCTCGGTATCCATGAATTGTTTGCGTTCTTTAAAAGCAACAAGACTTCCCGTAGTGAATATTGATGTATTTAGCTTCTGTGTATTGTGGCACTTGAGCTCCAAGTTGACAGTGATTTGAGATTTGTTTCGAATGTGCAGCTCTGGTGCGAAATACTTGTTTAATTAAAATGTCTGTGCTCTCAAAACTGTGTTGGCATCTCGAGCATAAATACTTTCTAATTTGGGCTCCAGTTTGTGCATGACATTATCTCTTTTCCCGTTAATCCGAAGAGAAAACGCTGCCAAACATGAAACATATTCTGTGGGCTTGTAAATTGTTCTGCTGTGGGTGTCTGAGCCCGATGAAATTCACCTACTTAATTTAAAAACTAGAACTTCAGCTACCTCGTTCTGAGGCGTGGTTAGTCCTCGCATCTGGGAGGCTCTGGGGATTCTTTTCCTTTCTAAAGTTAAAAGTTATAGTGTAAAATATTTATTGGTTTGGCAGGGGAGTGCTTATGATTGACTTGTGGCTGGAAAGCAGTGAAAGGAGTTGTGTTACTTCCATGGTTTTGTACGGGGAGACCAACTAACAGTTGATCTTCTTGAAGTTGTCTTTTTTTGGGAGCTCTGCACTTGATTTATGCTTTGACTTACAAACCACAAGCTCTTTCCCACCTTGCAGACGTGTGGCACAACCAGACTTTAGGGACACTACACCTGTTTTTTTTTTGTATTAGAATATGGATGCTGAAGTCTGATTTTTTTTTTTTTTTTTGTGGGCATTAGCCTAAAAAGTAAATACGTCATGTTACCTTCATGGCTTGAATTTTCGTTTTGTTCAGCCAGATATTATTTCTATATTATGTTAACAGGCTTCTAATTTTTACTGGCTGATAGAGAACCCAGCAGGATGTGAAGAAGTGGTTCTGGCACCTGGAGTCAAATGTAAATTGAGTAAATATAATGTTTTTCTTACACGTGTGGAAGCTTTAAAGCAGCTTGTTCATCTCTGCTTTCCTTTTCCTGCAGTTAAAAACTGGTTCAAACAAAAAACCACCCCGAGACAATGAATACGTGTCTATATAAAGATTAGATACTGTCTCTCTTGCACAGAAATAAAAAGTATTGGCTGATGATTTGAGGACAAATAGATCTCGTGTCCTATTTCTACTGGAACAGCTGCAGGGCAGATGTTCTAGTTTGTTCGAATCACTAGTGGCTGTGAACAAATATCTGCCCGTAAACGCAACAGTGTTGTTGATTAGAATCTCGATTTATTTCAGGAATGGAAATACCGACAATATTGAGCTGGTGCTGAGTGGCTGTTTGCAGTCACAACAGGGAGGGCCGGGCCCTTAGAAGTGGCTGGTTTCACAAATGTGTTCTTGTTCAGTGTAACTATACATGAAATTCAGTATTTTTCTACTTGTTGGAACAAATTCCTCTTTTATCTGCCTTTTCTTAGTATTTACAGGTAATAATGCTCAGGTATTATGCCAAGGGTCATGATACACCTTTTGCAGTTGTTTAAAACTCATCCACTGGATTTTTTTTATTGAACAATTTTCAGTTTGAGACGAGTTGCTAAAGGAGTTTTCCCCTACAGATGAAGGCTTTGTTTCGGATACTTCCCTCTGGTTAGAAAACCTTATCTCTCCCCATGTTTTAAGTATAATATGTAAGACTATGTTTTCCTGAAGCTATTAGGCTGCAGGTGCTGCAGATTCAGAGAACTGGATGTAGCTTCCGACATTCTATTGACCAGAGAATATGCAAATTTTACAATATTGACACAGGGAGTGCCTGAGCAACGCCGATCAAGCATGACATAGCACCTTTCAGTTTATCCGAGCCATTTGATGTGAGAAAAGTGGACTTTCTTTCGGTTATGTGTGGAGTTACACGGCAAAAGCAGAGGGGAGGGGGAAAAAAAAAAAAAGCAAGGCTTGTAGCACTGTCCAAAATACTCTGCTCTCGGGGAAATGAGAAATATTCCTTATTAACAGGCTTCATTAATGCTTTGTGACTGTGCTGTCGTGGGAGAAATGAATTCCAGCATTGCCTTTTGGAAGTGGTGTGTGCTCTGTCCTGCTACAAAATCCATCCGAGCTCGGTGCTGCAGCCAGAGGAGCCTGGGACCGTGGGGAGGCTTATCGGCGGCGGTGCCAGGCGGTAACCGTTCTATTGCAATCGCATTGATTTTTAGATCCTGGGTGTGGAATAGTCTCTGCGTGGCCCAGTTTGGAGCAGACTGATAAGGCTCCTGGTCTCTTAGCAACCGCAGCCTGCCATAGCCAGAAACCTGCCCCGCTGCAGCTGGAGGGAAAATTGCGAATGTCTCAAATTGGTATCTCGAGCCAAGGTAAGTCATTCCCCTCCAGCATCTTTCATTTAAACACTTGTGCATTCAAATGTGTTGGCCACAGTTTCTTAACCAAGGGAAAGCAGAACTTCTCTGTCGTTCATAAGATATTCTAATTTCTTTCCCTGTTCTTATTCAGACCGGTGTCTTTCCTGGGCATGGAGGTGCAATATGTCCTTCTCTTAACCAGACTCGTAGCAGAAGTTGCCAGCAAATCTACTGAAAGTTCGGTAGGTACTTGGGGTTTTTTTTTGTCATGCTGTGAAAACGGAAGGATCAGATCACTTTCCTCTCGCGTTACAGTTTACAGAAGACTTTCTAATCGACAGAAATGACCTCTGCTGCTGGCAGTCATGAACTGTAGCTCTTATGGAGGGTCAATTTGCTGTGATGGCTGATTGCCTATTAAAGCATCGAATTCTTTTGAGTTATGAAGCTAGCAGGGATGCTACTGATAATGCCTCACACCATGTGGAAAAAGCACCTCGATGCTCAAAAAAAAAATCCCCTTTTCAAGCTGCTTGGTGGCTTAACTGCAAACAATCCAAAGCACGGAAACCCAAAATATTAACTTTTCAAATGACTGAGCGTCTCTGAAGCAAGCACTGCTGAAAGTCACACACAAAGCTCAGAGTATAAGACTCTGCTTGCAGGAAAGTTCAATCAACAAAACTTTTAAAGAAACTGGCCTTAAGGATGTTATCTGTAAGTCTTCTGGTTCTTACCTGTGGCCTGCCTCCCCCAGGATGTACTAACAGCGTGAAGGCAGCACACTCATTTCAGTTTGGACAGTCCCAACCGTTTTTCCTGATAGCCTTGATCTTTGTCACCCCCGGATTTGATGGGTTTTGCCGAGCAACAGGATAAGACTGGCTGTGTTAGGTGTATTTAATTTACTTGGATGGCTGAACATAGATCAGGTCTTGTTACTTTTGACCAGGGATGGTTCATCCCTTTTTAAGACTAATTTGACTGTTGTGGTTTTTTAGGAGAACGTATCTGTTTTGTGGCTTATTTTTCTTCTACAGATTGTCAGAGTGCCTATGCCCAAGTCTATAGGGGATGTTACTAATATCTGTTAAAAGAACCACAGGGTTTCTAACAACCGTTTATTTCTAAGCTTATGTCACAACTTGTTGTAATTTGTAAACAGCTTTGAAACCGTTTGGGGGTGTTTTTTGCATAAACAAACCGAAAATAAACAAACTACATGTCTTCAGGATATGTGAAGTTATTCTTTTAAGTTAAATGCTGGAAGAAGGAGCTTTTATAGTTCCGCTGGGTGGTTCTGCCAAATGTGGACGTTGCCATCACTTGCAATATGGGCATCCCGTGAAAACGGGGTTTTGCCGGTCGGTTTGCCAAGAGTATTTCTGAGCAAATCTCTCCGGGCATTTGTGTGGCGCTCTGGGAAGGATGATTCCCCACTGTGCTTCACTGAAGAATTTAGCAAGTGTATTTCGAACGCAGCTTTTTGAGGCTTTGTCCAAAGTCAACAGCAGAGTGTGCGTTTGTTTTCAAAGTGTTAGCTTAGGGAGCAGCTGCTGGGTCAGAATCAGGTTGCTGGTGCATCTAGCTTGTTCTCTCCTTGTAAGATTGCTTAATGCAGAAAGAGGTTGTTACAGCCAGTGTTAACTACAGTTGCTACTTATTCCTTTATGTTCTCTGGAGATATTTTTGGTCTTGAAGCATCTGAGCCAACTTAAGAGCTGTGTGAGATGTAATTTCTTTTCTTAGGTTTCGGAAACGGAATGCTGTGTGGATATGTTGGATTCCAACAGTTCCTGTCCAGTAACCAACCAGTGCAGTCCAGGTATAGTCATTGTTTCATAAAATTCCAGATTGTGGGTTTTGGCAGTTAACACCAAAGCACAGCCCCTTGTTAATTGGGGGACTGAAAACAACATAATTAGTGCATGTTCCTGTTGAAGTCTTTCTTCCTCTAGACGCAAACTAATGCTCCTTACGAACGCAAGAGCATTGTTCTTCCATGGTAAGGAAAATAGGCAGCTCTTACTAAGGTTATTCTTTTATCTGTTTTATTTAGTGTGCAGCTGGATTGTGTAAGAACTATTGTAAATACCTAAAAGCCCAGATAAGGAGCATAAACCCCAAAAAAAGTGTGTTCAAGGGAGCATTAAGAATGATTTCAGTATTGTCTTGTTCGCACAGAATGCCTTATTCTTCCTTGTGCCGTGTGTGTAGACTTGTTTTCTTTTAATTAGAGTTAAAAACTTCTTTTGTCACTCTCTGGCAGTACCAAGAGGTTAGTGGTTTGGTTTTTTTATTTTAGTTTTGTAAGGCCATTTTATTTAAAACCAGAGAGTATAAGTGGGGAAAATGGCTTCAGAGCCCACAGTAACAGACAATTAATGACTTAAAAATTGGGGTCCACTTCTAGCTTCAGTCATTTCCTTGTGACAGTTTTTAAAGCATTTTAAGCCCACTTATTGTCACTGCTTCATTAACTTCTCTAACTCTGTCTTCATTTAACGCATTCAATTCTGTTTCTGAATGAGCTTAAATATGGTATGAACAATTAATTCCAAAGTATGGGATTGTGTTCTCTTAAATCTTGCCATACACCAATAATCTCCCAAGATTTTTGAAGTCAAGTAAGTGCGTCGATGCTTCCTTCATATTTCTGTGGAAAGTCTTTGCACTTACATTGGGTCTGTGTTTAGATTAAACGTCACACGTAATGTATTACTGCGAGCACCAAACGTGCTGCTGCTCTCTAAGGAAAATGTAGCAGCAGAGCCGTTTTCAAATCAGCACCTTGCTAATGGTTTGCTTTGTGGGATAATTGATACCAGTGTGGCTCAAGGCTTAGAGAACTGGATTTCAGCCAGCACAGTAAGGTGTTCTTTGTTTGGTTTTTATTTTTCCCTTTACACTGTAACACGATCTAGTAGGAATATCCTTCTAATCTTCACGTCTCGAGTCTAAGCCTCAAGTGAAACCACCGCAGCCTTATTGTATTAAATGAAGTTGTTACTGAAGATGTACCCTGTTTTGTTTTTTACTTTAAGACAAAGACATAGGGATATGTGCATTTCAACATAAATCAAGAGATTCGAACACCGAAGACCTAGGCCAAGATGAAAGTTTAATCAGTTTCCAGCCTGCGCGGTGGGGTGACTGATAGAAAACACTCGCCATCTGTCACGGAATAGTTGCAACTGGCTTGGGTGGTGCTTAAAGTGAAACGAATCGTACAATACTTGAGAGGGCTGAGGCATGGGAAAAAAAGGCTGTGTTGTGGCAATATTCATATTTTTAGCTTGCCGTGCTTCAAGTGATTGACGATAAGGACGCCGACATTTCCATCCAAGTATGCTCGGTCGGCTTTCTAGGATCTTTGTCCCTGCCTACTTCTATTTTCAACACCATGTATTTATTAAAAGGGCCTTACATTTTTGTTTCGACAGCGTGTGGTGTCTGAAAATAAATGGTCAAGTTCTACTTCTTTATTTTAATCGTGTTGGAGGGTGGTTACAGGTTGTTAGACGCTTCCCATTTTTCTCTGCCGGGTGTGAAGCGGTGACTGGCGCTATGCTGGAATTGCCCTCTGGGAGCTGTTGGCTTGTAACTCTGCTTCTCAGCCCTTCAAAAGTTTCATCCTTTCTAGATTAAGCACTTTGAAAGGAAACCGTAATTTGTGTAGCTGGAGGAAGCAGGAGATGTTTTCAAGCAGTGGACCAAACGGAGAGAATTTGTTGCCTCTGCCTCTTTCTGAGCACTGGGATGTACCGCGGGTGTCGCGGCTGTCGTTTTCCAGCCTCTGTACCTCTTGTTCTTCCGCAGGTTGTTACAGACGATGGAATGAGGACGGCAGTAGCAGCTGCATTAAATGCAAAAATGAAACTCTTCCTGCTTCGCCTGCTGACAATCTGACCGAGTGCAGAACCAGTGAGTCATTTACTGACCCTTTCTCTCGAGTGTTTTTTGGTCCTGATGTCTCTTTTTACACGCGTGGTCCAGCAAGGACTCTTTGAGAAGGCATCATGTGGTGCAGATTTCCTCTCCCTCTGCCTCTCGTGTGAAACTTCAGTGTTTTCCAAAGTCCTAATATAATTTTGAGCTTTTGGACAGGCAAGAAAACCTATGGAAACTTTGAAGTTTAGTTTCCAGAAACTGTGCTGTGGAACCATTACAGGGTCTAGAATGGGGTGGGGGGGTGTGAAAAATCAAAATCTTTTTAGGCTACTTAACCTGCAAAGGCAAAAGTTATTTTTTAATTTAAAAATATATCAATCTGCCCAATATAAGTTTTTTAAAATAACATAAAAATGATTAAACTTACAGGATAGAACCTGTGTCAGACAGTGAATACTGAATTTCATGGTTGCTTGAATCTCTGCTCTAAGACATTTGCTGTGGACTTCTCCAAAGCACAAACCAGCTCCGGCTGTACAGAGTTCTTGGCAAAATCTATATTAAGGAGCCTAAATTTATTTTGTATGTGTGCTTTGTTTGATAGGTGACAACCATTCCCTTCCTTGTAAATATCTTTAATGAAAAAGGGAAAAATTCTTGGACAAAGGATGATGCTTGTTTCCTTCCTTTTTTTGACATTCTCAAAGTGATAGAAAGAATTAATTTTTCGTGGGAGAAGTCAGTCTTGCACAATTCTGAATAATTGCTGAGAAGCATAATAGTTTTTTACTAAGACTTTCAACAAATCTGTAGTTTTTGTTGGAGTTTGCTTAAAAATAATTTTTTTCTTGATTACAGCTGGTGTCAGAGGAACGAATTTCCCAAAGAATATAAGCACTGTAACTCCCTCCATGCAGAATGTAGGTGAGTAAATGGAAATAGCTATTGAGTGCTGGCTTCAGGATTATTCACTGTGTACCAACCTCTTCATGGCCTGGCGTCTTGAAATGAGGTGTAAACCACGTTTTTCTGTAGCCAAGGTTTTATTCTAAAATGTAGCAGCCAGTTTTACTTTTCCTGGCTTGTTCTCAGTGAGAATCTTTAAGTCCTTGAGTTGAATTTTGCGGTAACTATTTTACCGAATGGTTCTTTCATTTTGTTCTTGTGATCTTGAAGTGATTTTTCTGACACAGGTTGAGCTGGTTATTTATGAAACCCCCTAACTTGAGCTTTGAGCCTGAGTTTTGCAAGAATTTGGGGGTTTGGGTTGGGTGTGCTGTGTCAGTGGCACATTGCCAATAAAGTTCTGTCTTTAAGAGGCTTCATTTAAGGAACAAAAGAACAATATCGATGTTTGAGTGCCTCCCAGCACTTGTTTTGAAAGTGACTTAAACGAAACAGAGCAATGGATTCCAAATTTATGGCTATCTTGAGGAAACTGGAGACTAAGGCTTTCCTGACACTTGGCAGGTGGGATTAGGGAAGTCGTTCATGTAGTGAAATGAATATTGAAAGATCTCTGTGAATATTTCACTGAGGTTTGTCTCTATATTTCAAAAAAAGCCCAAACCAACCAACCACTTTTCTTCTATGAATTTCAGGAAGTTGGTCTTTCTCTTTTGTTTAACTCTTCTATTAGAAGACATTTCCAGTTAATACTGGTCTTTTTTTTCTCTCTCATGTTTTTTTAAATATTTTTTTCTGTACAGGGGGCCCAGAAGTGGCAGCCTCTCTCATCTTAGGGACATTTTTCATCAGTTTATTCCTGATTCTGTCTGTTGCTTCTTTCTTCTACCTCAAACGTGCCAATAAACTTCCTAATGTTTTCTACAGAAGAAACAAAGGTAACACACCTCTAATTGTTTATTTCATCTCTGAAGTTTGTCTCTGTGACCCTTCTCTGCTGCCACTTTGAATGATTCCCACGACAAGCACTAGCCCAGCATTTGCTGTGTTAGAGCTCCTTCTGTTGAAGGCAAGCTGTGTACTGGTTACGTCTGCTAAGCAAATAGACCTCGTGGCTTCGTTTGGGGCTTACAGGACTAAGCTTTAGCTTAAAAAGTTTAAAATGAGGAAAGGGGGGGCGAGTGGAGCGGTACAATTCTGTTGTTTGGCTAAAAGTGTTGTACTTGGTCATAGTAACTGTGGAATGTCACCTTTCCAGTCTCTGTGGTATCATTTCGTATAAAAGTACCCAAGAGTAGCTACCCAAGGTCTAAACTGATCCGTGCCACGGGAACTGCTGGCGTGCTGATCACAACTGCCCTGTTGAAGCCTCTAGGTTGCTTTTGCATGTGTCTTGAAGTACATTGAGCTGGCGCAAGGTTTTCTTTCATTCTTTTTTTTTTTAAAGTGGGCCAAGAGCTGTCGCGCTACGGCGTTTCTAAGCTGGCAGGACACCAGACTTCTGTTGAGGCTTCAGTGGTGCTGGTCTGACTCCTGCATTTTGTACTGATAGTTCATTCTGGTCCAGCAGCTAAAGCATTGATGTCCTCCTTTTGAAGAAGCACCATTAGGAACACTTCCCTGGCTTGTTGTCATGTTTAGTTTTCATTCCGTCTGGAGAATAGATCTTATGAAGAGAGATTGAGGGAGCTGGGACCCTTCAGTTTAAGGAAGAGGAGGCTGAGGGGGGACCTCATCATGCTCTGCAGTTACTTGTAAGGATGTTGTAGAGAGGTTGGTGCTGGTCTCTTCTCACAGGTCATTAGGGACAGAACCAGGGGGAATGGGTTCAAGGTGCAATAGGGCAAGTTTAAACTGAACAATAGGAAGAATTCTTCACGGAAAGAGTGGTCAGACCCTGGAACAGACTGCCCAGGGAGAGGGTTTAGTCGCCATCCCTGGTTGTGTTTAAGTGTCACTTAGATGTGGTGTTGGGGGAGATGGTTTAGGGGTGAACTTGTAGTGTAGGGTTAATGGTTGGACTCGATGATCCCCAGGGTCTTTTCCAGCCTGAACTGTTCTAGGATTCTATGATGATTTTCACGTGGCCCGTAAAGGCAGGAACCTCTTGTATGAAGGGGTTGCACCTTTTCACTTCTTGACTGTTTTATATTTGTACTGCTTTTTTTTCTTGTAGTTGGCTCAAAGTAGCGTTTTTTTTCCTACTGAAGCTTCTTCATGTTAAAGAGATACCTCTGTGGCTTCCTTCTTTGAAGTCATTCTTGGAGACCTTTGCAACCCTCTTTCTCTAATCTTGAGAAGAGTTCTACAGACAATGTGTGCTACTAATGGGATTTTGGAATGTTCTGCTCTGGTTTGGTAGCCTTTGACAAAACTTTTTTTTGATAATAGATCTAGTCTGTTGCATGCGTGTATTTTTAGAAAATTAGCAGTTCTAGCTTTCTAGTTTAATGATGCTTAGTCTCTCTCTCTCTTTCTCTTCTAGCATCTGTTCTCCAGCCTAGTGAAACAGTAAGTAAATTCTGTCCTTCCAATAGGAACAAGCAAGCATAAAAAAAATGAAGTAAACAATAAGTTAAAGTTATAACGGTTCATTAGGGAGCTACTTAATCTCATATACAAGAAACTGAAACAAAAATAAAAAGCGTTTTGGGGTTCTTTGTCCAAACTGGGGAAAAAAGTGAAATATGAGTATTGACCATATGGATTCTGTTGAGTTACTTTCTCCAAAAAAAGACTGTGATACACAGTAAATATTACTGGAACCCTAAATTGTTCCTGTATTTTTTTTTTAATGAAAGTTTGACAAGACAAAAGGTACTTTTATTTGACACGACCGTTCTTTTGTTGTGCAGGCATCCATGATACCTCCCCCGACCTCTTCAGGTGAGAAACTGTTCTCTGGGACGTGCTGCTACAAATATTTTACTTCCCTTTTCTGTAGCTCGTTATGGAAAAGCAGGCAAGCTATCTCAATGCTGAGAACACACAGCCAGTCAAAACAATTACCTGTAAAGCCTGGTATGGAACTGTAGAATTTGTTGAGGGGTCAGAAATCCAATGAAATCTGTCTGGTAGAACTTTTTTTTGGTAGGGTTTATTGCTTTAATTCATGTAGCCATGCAGTACTGATGGAGTGCTCTCTGTTAAAATAGATCTTTGACAGCTCCTAAAATAGATCTTCGACTTCTTTATCCTAATAGAGAAGTCTTACAAGTAGCTGCAATATTTTTTCCAAAGTGCTCAAAAGTAAATTATTCAGTCTGGGACCTATTTTCAGCATTGGAATCTTCTTGACAATGCCAGGTCGACTCGTTTTCAGGCTTGCTGGTTTGAAGCTTATCAGCTTCTTGAAAAAAAATAACACAGACTGTTTGGAATATACTGTTTTGTTGTGTATGTGGCGGGGGGTTTACTGTAGGTTGGCCCTTTTTGGCAAGGAGGGTCTGGCTGTTAAAACTGACAGCTGGTGCTCTTCGTGAAAACTTCCTTACCTTGATTTAGATGTCTGTTTGAACAGAAAGTACAGTGGTTTGGGGTTTTGTTAGGGTTGAAAATAGAAAGCTACGTGTAGTATAAGCACCTAGAAATAATGGAAATGCTAGTTTGTGACAAGTATCTTATTTAGTGGGCCATTAGAAGCTTGTTGAAAAGCTTATTTTTGGACTTCTGTTATATCAGCTCTATGTAGGCTTTTTGTGTGCATTTTTTTTTTTGGTTTGGGGCTTTTTTCTTTTTCTTTTTTATTCCTTTAAGGTCCAGAATGAACTCAGTCACTCAGGACTTGTTGGCTGGCATGTCTGTTCTGAATTAATGATCAAGGCACGCTTATACAGCAGACGCTAACGATCTCTGTGTGCCCCCCGTTTCAGTTCGGAAGCCGCGATACGTCAGACGAGAGCGGTCGCTAGTGACGTCGGCATCTGCTGCCATCATCTCTTCTTCCGAAACCAGGGTCAGCAACGTTTAGCCTTCGTTCTTGACTGAGGACTTGACGAGTGTACGCGGCGTCGAAGGAACCTTTCCTGAATCCACTCAAGTGCCAGGAAAATGTGGCAAGCAGCTGACCTAGGTGGAAGCCAAATTACTGTGTCAAAGTGTTTGTGCCAAATGTTAACGGAGCAGGGGGCTGATGCAAAGGAACTGCTGTCGGGCTGCAGCCGGCTCGGTGAACTGCTTTGGTGACCCTGAAATGCACTATTCCAGCTCTGTGGTTTCGCTCGTCTCCGACAGACGCTGTGTTTGAAGTCTTTAAAGAACCTGCCTTTCTTCTGGTACGCTTTCAGTCTTGGCAAGTTTCTTCTTCCTGTGCTGTGCTGTGTTCTGTGTCCCCAGAGCTGAGTGTCTCAGTGCTGCAGGCCAGCGCAAAGCACTGGGACTGCTCGAGGATGTGGACTCGAAGGACCCTCTAGGAAATGTTAACACCAAGTGCCACTGCTTTAACCTTGTAGGACAAAGTAACAATACTCAACGTGCAGTATCCTTTTTGAAGCAAAAAAACCCCGATGCCTCCTGGAGCATTCTCTTCAGCCTATGACCTAGCTGACCCTGGTTTTTAACTGTGATTATAGACCCACTATCCAGATCCTGTTGGTCATGGTGCTTTTGAAGGCTGTGGTCAGTATGAGACCAATCCCAAGTGTGGGAATTTGTTGGGAAGCTTTTTGAACGGGCTTCAGCTCAGTCCTTGGATGAAAAGCTGTTTGCTCTGGCTTTGTAACGGGTGGGCTGCTGTGTCTGTCCTGCAAAGACCATCCCCACTAGCTTCCTCCCCTTACCGTGGCAGCTGAAGGGGAACCAGGATTCCTGCAGCGTAGCTGTGCGTCCCTTAGACGCGGCAGTGAGTGCTGCGATGAGCTGAAGGGGTCAGGTGAACTTCTGCCAATGCAATAAGGGGTTTCTTTGGTCAAGCCCTTGGTTAACGTGCCTGACATCTGCAGGCCAGCACCTTATGACAGAGCTCAGCAAGGATTTCCTTGTTGGAAGTGCCAGCCTAAGTAACATCCGCTCTCGGATGCTTGTTCGTGCCCATCTTACGCCAGCTGAGTGGTCACTTGATCAGGAAATTAAAGTAGCTGTAAAATTTTGTATTTTTTTTCTTGGCTAGGCTGTCCTTCACCAACTTCCTTCCTGGCCTGGGTGACTCTGTTACCATGTGAACACACAGGCCTGGCGGCATGGGCATAAGAGTGGGTGACTGGGAAATGAGGGAGAAACTGGAGGTTGCTAAATTGGTTGAAGCGTCGCTGTCGCCGTATGCGAAACTCTAACTATGCAGCTTGTGCTTTCCCACCTACCTGTGTTGCTGTTGCCTGTTTTGGTTTAGCTGGCACTCCACGACGGGTCCGTGCTCCTAAAATAAATCACTTGGAAGCTCTTCAGCGGCATCCACTGGCATGAGCAGAAACTGGAACAGTCGGTTCGCTTTTTCAGGAAAATGTGAATATAACTGCCTTGAGCTGACATGACACCCATATGGAGAGTCTAAACCTCATGATCCAGATTCCCTTTTCTCTACAATTAAAAGCTTGTTCAAAGAAGAGAACTGGGATGGGGGGGGGAGATATATTTATCTTATTGAACAGACCTGGTGTTACGTAAGGTTCAGTGCAGTTGTATTCACTTTTATCTCTCAAGGTAGTGAGATCTCTTGTAGCATTCAAACAAGCCAGGGCGAAGATTGAGGATAAAGAACAAACCATGAAGAAGCCCCCATGTAAAAAAAAAAAAAAAAGAAAAAAAAAAGAAAAAAACCTCCCCATCTGAATTGCTGTATGGAGAAACTTAAGATTGTCTTTCTATCACAATGATAGAATTTTTGTTCTACTGAACAAAACTAAAGACAGCGGACGGTGCCGTTTTGAGCTTTCAGTATGAAACGTGCTTTATAGTTCGTGTGTTCCCAGTTCAGGAGGTGGCAGTTTTGTTTCTCTCATTTTGATGTCTTTTTATCTTTGTACTGCTGTGATTTTTTTTTTTTTTTTTTTTTCCCCCCCCCCACTGGTAGAATTATGTCTGGAGGTCGTAGAGTTTTTTCCTGAAATCGGTTGTTGAATATTTTCGTAGCCGCTAACGAAAAGGAGTAACTATGCAAATAATGCCAAGAAACTGCGCCTTCGAACGCAGGGAGTTCCTGCCTGCAAATCTGTTAACCATAGTGCATTCTTGTGTTGCTTAGTTGCTGATATATTCATTCTCCACACAAATTATGGAAGGAGCATTCCTGTCATTGTACTGTCTGACCACTCTCTTATCCTCAAGTGCATATTGTAACTTAGTTTTTAATGTCAAGCATCTAAAGCTCTAACTTTTGTGCAGCCAAATTTTTCTCAACGATGACCTCTCTCTTCCCTTTCCTGTAATCTTCCCCTGCCACCCCAGAAAATCCTTTAAACGCAGCGGATATTTTTACTATTCTTTTGTGTTTGAGGAACTGCTCGGCTTTTGTTGTTGTCTTCTGATCCAGTGGACTCCTGGTCTAAACAATTTCTCATTTGTTTGCACTGTCAAATTAAATATATAATGTGGTGTTTTGGTTTCCATCTCCCTTCAGATTAATACGTACCTATAGATATTTTGAAAATTGGCTTTAACGAACCCTGATATTTAATGTATTTGTATATTTTTAAATTGTGCCAAAATAAACATATTTGAGCTGGTTTTCTTTTTCATGATGGTGGAGGTCAGTCATGCGTTTCCTTTTCAAGCACAGGAGGAAGGGAGCAAAATTAGCACCCAAAGTAGCTCATTGTATCAGCTCATTTGGTGCGTTACCTCTCTCAGAACTGAAGGTAAAAAAAAAAAAATAAGATCTGAATGCTTTTGCCTCCTTCTACAGCAGAAGAGCCAGGCTCTTCTTCACACCTTGCAACCACAGCCCCCCATTTAGCTGCAGTGGTGTGGAAGAAACTCTTTAGCAGAGAATGAAGCTTGAGTAAATGACAGAATTTTTACAGGAGTGTCTGTTCACTTAAATTTCATTCAAAGAGTTGCAAGAAAACTACAAGAGGAGGCTACTAAGCAGTGCCAGGTGTACCAGAGGTTGACGTAATCAGGGTGATTTCTTACCAATTAAAGTGGGAGTTATCATCCTGGTTTGGGTGTCTTCTCCCATCTGATGTCTGATTAAATTTGAGTGCGCTCTTCTCTCCTCTCTGACAGTTTGGTACTCTTGCTGGACTTCTTTCTTACAAGTGGATCTTGTAGTCTTAGCTCCAGTTACCAAAACAAGCCATAACAATGAGAGCTGAGCCAAAGGAACTTGGGGTGCTGAGCCACATGGTCTGAAATACTAGTAGTTAAATTTGTTAATGCTCTTTTTCTTTCCCTCCCCCCCCAAAAAAATTAGCTGGAGTAGCCTGATGGATGAGAAAGATGCTGCTTTTAGTCAAGTATGATGATGAGGAAGGAGAGGCCGAATGTTTAAATGCCTCTTGTGCATGCACTGGGGGAAGTCTAATAAACTTTGTTGTCAAAGCCAAGGTGACAGCGTCGCATACGGAGAGAAATTGTCCTAGAAAATTATCCCACTGAGACAGGAAGACTTAAAAAGGGGATTTGTCAGTTAAATGGGCTCTGACCACCGTGCACAGGAAAATCTGACAGCCTCTGCGAGGAGGGAGTACCGAGTGTCGCTGCCAGTCTCAGCCCCTGAACTCCGTCGGGTGACTAATGGCAAGAAGCGAAGTGGGGAGCGCTGGAAGCGGATGTACAACAACGGAATAATTTGAGACCGTTTTGCACACCTGAGAGGAGCTCTCCCTGTATCCGTGTGATGCCACGTGAAGGTGAGTGCATTGTAAATGGAACACTGGGGATAATTTTTTCTGGAAATTGTGAGTCTAAAACCTTGCGTTTCACTGCAATCTCTTATCTGCTCATAGGCCCCTCCAGAAGGCTGGTGTCGTGCCTAAAGAATGAAACAGAAATAATATTGCATAGAGACCCCAAAGTATTTTCCCAAGTTTGCTAGATGAAGTGATCGACCTTTGTGCAAGTGTCACGACTTGGGTTCAACCTCTGCCTTCCCCGTAGCACTGATCCAAGTTCACAGAACGGGTGTGCTCAACTTGTCTCTTGTGTCTTTCGCTGCAATCTTTTTTTTCCTTTCTCTTATCCTCCCCAAAAGCTTCTTGGCAACATTGCTTAAAAATTCACCTGGGATTACAGGCACAAGTCTGTAACTTCCTGACAGTAACAGTTGAAGGCTGAAAGCTGTTAAACCAGAAAAGAAATTGAAGTGGAAAAAAAGCAGCCAGGGGGAAAACTCAGGTGCAAACTGAGAAAAAGAAAAAGTAAGGATTTTCTGCTCTGGTCCCTCTGCAGTCACCCAGGATGTGATCTCGGTTGCATGGGCAAGGAGGATACAAAATCTTGATATGAGGTTTGTTGAAATGTCTAAAGGCTGCTTTGCATTTTTGTCATTTATTTTTAATGCTCCCTGCTGAGAGAAAAGAAAAAAAAGAAATGATGTGGTGTTTATCGTCTTAATAGCCTTGACATATTTTTATTGCTGACTGATTGGAAGCACCAGTATTCAGACAATTGCACTTCCCGTTTCAGAACCTGGTGATTTATGTCCCTTAGTTAAGTGTTAAAAGTGTTTTTAGATGATGCTTCCAGTAAGATGGGATGCAGCTCTGAGGTATTTGCTCCGAATGATGAGGTCTCTGTCATTAAGGTAACGGGACTAATATAGGAGGGGTTAGCTTTCAGACGTGTCATACTGATTTTGTAATGAGTGCTGCTTATAAATAAGTCATCTGCTTTGTTGCAATTTTACATCCATCAAATTGTAATGTTCTCTTCTGCTTCACAGTCCCCGTCCCCGCAGGAGCGCTGTCGTGTGGAGCGCTCAGCTTCCCAAACCGCCGAGGCTCGTCCCCGACACCGTAGCATCGTCCGTCGGCTCTTCAAATTTACGGTCGTTTGATGCCAGTGCCTGTAAAACCCCATTGATTACTCCCCTTTAAACACCAATATGCAACTGTTCTTTCCCAGAGCAGGAGCTTTTCTTACAAACTTAAACCTCATCCTGCTACTTCTTCTCCATTATCTCCACTGTGTTCACGCTGCAGGGCCCCGAGAGGCAACCCACAAAGCTCAGGAGCTGGTGCCAACATTTGTAGGTGCTCCTCATGCTGGGAAGAATTCCTAGATTTACGTAACGAAACCTGAAACTTTCACTGGAGGGAAGGAAAAAGGGAGATCCGCAACAAGAAGGCGAGCGGAGATTGCGGTGACCTGCCAACACAATGTGAAAGCACCTTTGTGCCCGTCTCTCCACTCGTGAGGTCGGTCTAGCCGTGGGGATCCAGCCTGCTTTCTCTGGCCTGAGCTTGCCTGGAGCTTTCCCTTGGCTCTTGCAGAAACCACAGGGTGGTTGTGGGGTGGCTGTGAAGTCTAGACAGCCCTGGGCGTGGTGGGCAGCTCTGCCCTGCGGCACACTTTAGCTCCTCTGTAGGTTTGCTCTGTGTCTGCCTGGGTGTTTTTAATGGCTGGACCCACTGAAGTGAAGCAGGGCTGCCTGCTGCTTGCAGTGAGCTGTAAAGCAGGTCCTAAAGCCATCCAGACAAAAACAGTTTGGGGCTGGAATACTCCCACTATCTATTTTTTTTTTCCCCTTCTGAAAGAAACAGCAGTTAAATTTTCTTGCATTTAACTGTGCTTTCTGTACAAATTTTTGGGTCCCCAGTTGCGTTTTGCTGGGTGCAGGAGCGTGGAGAGAGAGCAGGGAGAACATAATTAGTGACTACTCATCATAAAGTGTTGCTGATGGGTGGCATCAAGAAAATTACTGCTGGGTGATGTCACTCTTCTTCCAAATGCTCTGCTTGGTTTGGGCTTCGCTTTGGTTTTGAAGCTCTCTCCAGCTGGGTGGTGCCTTTGTGTGGGTCTGGCTTTACAAAGCACATTTACTCCTGGGCAAAACTGCTCAGGGCTTTTTTCCAGTCCCAGGAAAGCACGTCTTGCTGACTGCAAACCCTTTTCAAATTTATCTGCTTTGGCAACCCTGAATCTGCAAAGGTTGCTATTTTGCACTTAGGCTTCCTGTATGTTTTACATAATTAGGAAGACAGGTTTTATCAAATTAAAATAAGGCGGTGTTTTCTTAAGAAACTGCCCGGGAAGTTCAGTCGATGCCGGTGATGGTTTTAGCTCCTAGCAGAAATCCAAGTCAGACTCGCGAAGTAATGGTGTAATCTTCTGTCTAGTTTAACATTCTCAGTCTTGAAGTTGGAAGAAGTGGGTGAAAAAAGAATAAGAAGACCTAATGGAGAGGTACACCCTGTTGCAAATACGTGACTGCAGGAGAGCTCACTTCTCATTTTCACTACGCGATCTCGTTTTGGTAAAGCAGAAGAAAACTCCCAGGTGCCGGGAGCTGCATCAGTCAATCCTTTAGGCATCAACACTCTAGCTCTTCAAATCAGGTGAAGCGGAGGTTGTTAGGTAAAGGTAGTTAATTTAATTTGAATTACAAAAGAAGGAAAAGGGAAAAAAAAATCCCTGACACCGATTGGGGTGTCTGGTATTTAGCCTGCAGCCGTGCGGTGTTGACCTGACGTCTCTTTGAGTTGGGCACTGGGTTGACACTGACCTTTCCTCTTCTCTGGAGTTTGTGATGAAGGCACTCTAAGCAGTTCTGCCTGACCTGCAAAACGTTGTGAATATGCTGTAGAAAGGAGCAGTGAGTATCTTCTTATTCCTGCAAATCACTGTTAGTGCTGAGGGCTTTGGGATTACCAACCCCAACCCATGGGATGTTGATATTTTGAACCTCTGCAGGTATTGAGTCTGAGAATCTCAGATTCACACACTGTGGAAATAAGAACTAGGAATAACTTGCTGGCTCCTGGCCTGGGGCTCTCAGCCACTGTCGCAGGCGGGATGGACCTGATCACCTGTAGGGCACGAATCTTTGCGCTAGCGAAGCAGCAGGATCTGGCGGTGTTGCTGCCGCTCCGCTTGCAGAAACGCTTCCGTTCTCTCCAGGCTGTCAATCGTTCTGGCAGGTTTCCGCAGCGGTAAGCGAGCGTCCGTTGCTAATTACTTTTTCATCAATTTCCAAGGAGGACGGCGAAGATCCTGAGCGAGTTAACTGCACGACCGAATGGAGCGTGCTCAGAACCACACGGAGAATTTCACTGTTGAAAACCTTTGGAGCGTTAGTGGTTTGTTTTTTCTTTTTATTTAAAAAATAGTTTTTAAACAAATCGACTTCAGTACAGTGTAAAAGAAGTGGGGTTTTTTTAAAAAAAAAAGAAATGAACCAGACCAACCAAGAAATTCCAAATGAAATTGCTCCAGTCTAAGTCTGCTATTGTAGTTCTGGTTTCATAATGTGGGACGCATTTTGATTGTTCTCTCTTGAGAGGCACCAGCTTAAATCTCCTCTCAATGATGTTTTTTCTTTGTGTGTGCGTCTCTCAGTTTTATCATTTTAACAGCCCGTTGGAGCATGGGGCAAGAAACATGGAAGCAGAACTCTATCAGGCTTCCTGTACTCGGATAGCATTGCTGCAACTTTCAGGAGCTGCAGAATTTGAAGAACGTTTTCGTGCCTGCTGATAAGAATATTGTCCTGAAACTCATTTGTGTTGCAGTTTGTGCCTTCAGGTCAGGGTTGGGAAATGTAGCCGGCGAGTTTCACCTCCTTTCTTATCCCTTCTGTTGTGCTTCAGCGGTAAGAGTTACTGTCTTACGCTCGGAACAATATCCAGGACGAATGAGAGCGTGTTGCTTTCCTGTCCAGGTTCAAGGTGTGCAGAGGGACGGTCTTTCCTTCGGGCTTTTCCTCGAACTCGAGAGCAAAAAGGCAGCATTAATGTCAGGCTCACTGCAGGGCAAATTAAGGACTGGGAAGCGCTGGGGCTCCACAGAAGCACGCGACGTGGCGTCCAGACTTCCTAGCTGCACGGTGTGAGGAAGCGCAATGCAAATTCCAAATTTAAGCACCACTTGAACACTCAAGGAGTGAGCAGTGAATAGGAACAGCTTCGCTCGCACGCACCTAACTCATTTCCCCATAACTCTGTGAACCCATGTTGCTGTGAACAAGGGGCTCTTTGCCCCTCCGTGCGTTGGCCACCCGACCCCTCTCCTGTGCGATGCGGTTCCTGCTGCCCCAGGCGCTATCTGGGAAGCCCGTCTGATTATTCTGGCTTTTACCAGCGTCCTGGTAAATATTGTTTGAAGGCAAGGTGTATGTTAGTGGTGTGCCGTTTTACAGCGAACTGCGCAGCTCTTTATTGCTGGGTGGCAAGAGTCCAGGACCGTGACCTTTGGAAAGCTCTCACTCTCCCCTAAGGAATTTCAGGAGTAAATCGCTGACTTTTCTTGCCGATTACCGCAGTTAAGCAGAGAACAAGTCCCCTGCCTAAATTTATTATTGTTTTTTTTAAAATATCATTCTCTCCAGTGAAGTATCAGGCGTCTGATGGTGATTGTCACTTGATGTGTGTGTCCCAAAAGTTAGATTCTTTTTAAAATCTTGATGCTGGAGGCTGCCATTTCTTCCCAAACTGACTGTGCAATTGTCAAAACTGTTTTCATTTAGAAAAATCATGATTAGTGCCAGCTACAAGATCCTTTTTTAAGCCTTCCCTGTGATATCCATGCTTTGCTAAAAATGCACCTTCTGAAGACACGGAGGTGGATGAGAATTTTGCCTCTCCAGAACAAAATTTGCAGGAGCAAATTGAAAAAAAAGGTAACTGGATGCCTCCTGGAAGAGAAGTTTCTGCAGCTTCTGGAGGTAAAACTCTTCCCTGGTGTAGTAATGTCTAGTTAGATAAAGCTCAAAACAAGTGCTCGTCCTGCTCACAAGTGCTCTCACTCATGACTTGTTTCTAAGAATGCTCCCCTTGTTAAAAGAGCTAAATCAGTCTGAAAACAAGTTTTACAGCTAAATCCCAGCAGAGAGATGGCTGGAGATACTCGTCCTTATTTCCATTTTAAACCCTTTGTCGGTTCTTGAATGAATTTTCTCTGATGGCTGGAGGAGATAAGTGCTTTCTTTATAGCCTCTGACTTACACAAGTAAACAAAAAGCTGGTTATGACCAGTGTGGAAACAGGACCTGTCCCGCTGCAGCAAAAAAATCACGTTCCAGCCAGACCTGCAGTTCTTGGGCTCTAAGAACCGTTTGCCTAAAAGGGCGGGTGGATGGACACAGGGAGTGTGTGTTCCTTTGTTCATGCCCACCTGAGGAGCAAGGTTCTGATAAGCTTCTAGTGCGAAGGGTGTTAACTGGAACTGAGAGGAAAGGACCTTTCATTGTGTTCCTGTTACGGGCTGTGACGCTGTGCACGTAAAAGCTGCAGTGTGTGCAAGAAACCCATTCTAGTGGTTGTAGTTTACACCACTTGGAATTTTTACACACGTGTAGATCTTTAAAAGAAAGAAGCGCCGAAGTGAACTCTGTAGGCTGATGCAAATGGCCAGTTCTGGGTCTAATATGCTTTGTGGCACGGAGCTGCGTTTCTGTAGAAGGCAGGTGATGGCCCTTGTGAGCAGGGTGTTAGGTGTCGAGGGCTTCATGCAGCGTGGTTTTTGGCTTTTTCCTTAGGTTCCTGGTGCCCTTTGGGAAGAGAGCTAATTCCCATTTTTACAGAGTGGGAGACTTTTTGTCCGTGCAAGCCCTCTGCCTTAGACTCCAACCGGTTTGATTTCCAACAGAAGATGGATCATGTACTAAAGCACTTGGGGCTCGGTCCTCCTCTCTTCCTGTGGCAATTAGGAGGGTGCAAGAGTGTTATTTCCACCAGTTCAGCAGCATTGCCTTCCGGAGCTGGTGCATCTCGCCTCTGTGCAGCGGGAGGGGCGAGGCGTGTTGTAGAGGAGAGGTTGCTCTTTATTTGATGTTCACATGGCTGTTGCTCCACCCCTTCCCCATTGTTCTGCCAGCACGTAAGAGGGTTTCTTTCTGGTTCTGCGCTCCAGCCCTGTGTTCCAGGCCCTCCGCTTTTCCTGGGAGGTGCGGAGTCCTGCGGTCATATTTATATGCAAGAAGAAAGGCGAGCCTGTTGGGTGGGACAGAGCTGGCATTGTGCTACGGGCTCAAATAGAGGCTTGTCAAAGGCTTTCACGCTCTAAACATCCCCTGGGCAGCGCTTGCTCAAAAAGCCCAGGCAGCCAAATGAAGCGAGTGCCGCTTATGGGAGGGTTCTTTGTCTCTGGAGGAAGGAGAAGGCAGCCTCTAATCAGTGGTTGAGGCACTCTGCTACCTGCTGGAGTTGGTGTCTAGCGTTTCTGAAGTGAGCTCTGAGAGCACTAAGGCAGGGAGGAGGACGTGGTAGGAAGCGATTGTACAGAAGCGACAAAGGCAATAAAGGAATCCTGCCCCTGCTCCCAGCTGAGAGAGGCTCCAGACAAAACCAGGCAGGGGGCCTGAAAGCCTATTCATGCACGAAGCTGCAAGATAATTTCTCCGTTTCCCTGGACATCCTGCCCGTGCAATTGCCCAGACTGTCTTGGTCAACTTCTGGGGATGCAGAACTGTCTTGTAACTGGCACAGAGCAGCTGTCAGAGGTTTTTCCTCTCGACGAACAGCTGGGCAGCTTTACCAGTTTTCATCCGTTAGTGCAAACGGCACAGTAATACATCCTGCTACATATCCTGCTAGCAAGCTTTGGAGGAACAAATCAAATTTTCTTAGCAGAGGCTGCTTGAAAGGAAACGCAGTGCAGCACTTTCCTTGCATGGTTATTTGTGTTTATTTGCATCATAACAGTTATTGGATGTGCAAAACTTTTGCAGAAGCTTTTTCTGCAAGCTCAGGTTTCTGCATTTCTACAAGGATTTTTTTTTTCAACCAATAGTAACTGGTCAGCTACAGTGAAAACTTCCACTACTGTTCTGAGGTGGGGTTTGGTTCTTTTTTTTGGTGGGGATTTGCCAAAGCTTGAGCATATTTCTGGTGCCAGAGGTAGCTCAGAAAGCACTGGGGTATCTGTCATCACCACTGGGTAAAACAGAGATGCTAGGCATCATGTTCTGGCCCACCCTTCCTTAAAAAAACCCTGCTCCTTGTCGAAAGTTGGAGGTGTTCCCATGACTCAATCTGCAACCCGGCACAGTAAGTTGTGTATGAGTGACACCTCGTGGTGCTCGCATGATGTCAACGATTAACGCTTCGTCTTGCGCATCAGTAAACCCCGTCCAGCAGCTCCCGGCTCGGCGATGAAGCCCGCAGACGGAGGTGTTTGCTGCCCAAATTTCGTTGCCTGTTTGCTCACTTGAAGCCGCAGCAGAAGCAGCTGGTGGAATTTTGCCAGCGTGGGAGTTGTTAAAAATAGAGAACTGCAGCTTTGCCCTTGGTGTGCGCTCCTGAGCGGCTTCCCTGTGCATCGTAGCACCTCGCAGCAGTGAGAGGGCAACACACCAAGTATTTAAACACCAAAAAGAATCCAGTCACTCTGAGTAGCACTCCCCAGATCACATTTTTAAGGTAGATCCAGAATCCATTTGGCAGAATGTTTGACCTTTTAATTGGCTTGTTTGTGACTAATTTTGAATACCAAATAATGGTGGTTGCTTTATTTCTTCGTTACAGATTATTTCCTCATTCTACGACATAATTTCAGTAAGAAAATGTATTTCTGATTAAGAGAGACAGTGGTAAAAAGAATCTTACCTGTCATGGTGATAGGAGAAAGGCTTTATGTTGAGTGAGGAAAGAAAAAGCCCTAACACTGCATTTAATTTTAGTTTGCAACCTGTCAAAAGTCTTCTACTTCATGAGAAATTCTCATTTGGAAAAATATTATCTCCCCACTTGTTCTCTTTGTTATATTTGAAAATCCAATTGAAAGCATATGCTGCCCTCAGATAACGCAGCAAGAGCTAATCTTGGTTCTGCAGGTAAATATCGTTTCAGGAGATTCAGAGCTGAACAGTGATTAAGATGAACCGAGCGTGTAATTTCATGAATTATCCACATTCCCACTTCAGAGTCGGCAGGACGAGTGCTTCAAATAATTCCAAAAGGAAGGCAAATGTCTGAGCTGCTTTCTGAGGGAACCTCCGTTATCTCCAGTGTTGATTTTTTAAAAAAAACAAGTCTTAATTCTCATCTAATTCTCACTTAATTCTCATCTGAATTTTGGCAGAGCCCTGCAAGTGTGGCTGACACCAGTGGAAGCATCCCCCAGGTGAGCAGCGTGGGTTTTGGTTTCTCCATCCGTGTTCTCCTGTGGCGTGAATATCTGACCCACCAAAACTAAAGGTCTGTTAAAAACAGAGAATACAAGTCCCTGAAGAGTTGCTAGAACTTTTCACAAGTCAGAATACACTTTCTAGACACGCTGCTCTGTTTCTGTTGCAGTGCTGGGAGCGGTGTGCTCCATTTATGATAAAACACCAGCACTTACTGGGCAGCGAAGCCTTTGTTACCTTATTATTATAAAGCAGTGTTACTCCTTTGAATTCGGTTTCCACTTTCAGGAAGTACCAAAACTGATATTGGAAGAAATGGAGTTATAACCTTAACTAGCCGGGGGGCTTTCTCATAAAGCATTTTTCATTTTAGTGCGAAGTAATGTAAAAAAAAAAACGCTCAGAAAAAGGAAAATACGGCACCATTCACTTCAACGCTATAAAATTCTGCGAATCCCATGTCACATCTGTTCCCCACGGACATTGTTCTTTAGCTCTTTCAATAATTCTCATACTGAAGAAGCCAGCACGTGGAGTTGAATGATGATGAAAAAGGGGATGTGGAAGCAGGGCGACCCCTAAAAGTCAGAGTGAAGAACAGGTGAGGGGATTAACACCTCGCCTGGGGTGAACTCCGGTGATCCCTGAGGAGGCTGCAGCAATGTAGGGCTTGCAGCTCAGCAAGTGGTTCAATTAGGCACTATACAGTACAATTAACTGCCTGCAATTAGCATGAGTTCCTTAATTGCTATGTTTACATCTCGCAACCTCTCTGCTCTGATCAGACAAAGCCTCCTCTGCATATAAAGCTGGGCATAAACATTTCGCTCCTCGCTCTTGTTTCCCTACCATATGCTAATTTAAAGATCTAAGATTGAGTTTTGGCAAATGAATATCGGGCTCAAACAACATAAAATAACAGAGGCAGCAATGACTTGACAGTTGTTTTGGTCTGCTCTTTGCCTTTTCTCTGAAATGGGGCTGTAGCCTGCTAATCACTTCCCATTCAGAACTGTTCCTCCCAGTTGCAAGCATACATAAAATGGACTTTAAAGCCTCTTACAAGATTTATCTGGAGTTACTTTCTTTTCCCTAAGCGCTTTCGTTGAACAGAGATCTTTGTCTGCTCCTGCAGGCAGGAGGATATTTTTTTTATTCCCCTATCCCAAGTGGCTGCTGTCTAAGGCTTGCTCCTAAGGTGTTTCAGAAGTTACCACCACATTATCCTCAGCTCTTTCGTGGTGTCAGATTTGGCTTTTGAAAAAACAGGGAGGAAAAGGCAGACATTAAGCCCAGCTCTCTTCTCTTTGTACCTGTGTTAATGACACTTGCAGGTGGGTGGGCCAGCGAAATGCAGCACATCTCATCGGACAAGGTTATTTTCTTCTTCAGACGTTCTGCTCCAAACGTGAAATCACTTAAAGCTCACGGATAGTTATGTCTAGGATTATTTGAAGGCCTATTTCTGCTGTAGTGTTCCAGGTGTTTTAAAATATCTTTAAATACTTTGTGTTCTTTATTATGAAAAATCTACTGGCAGGAGCGGTCTCTCTTGCAGTTGGTTTATCCTGGGTTGATAAATACAATATGCGAGAGGCTGATTGGCAAACATGTGCCGCAAGAGTTCTGCGACATTTCAAGGCTTTTGGGGAAGGAGAGGAAGAGCAGCGTATGTAAGATGTGTCTCGTGGTCAGAATATTAAGAAATCAAAATAGCTCCTGTTCTCATCAAAATGCAACAGGTGACATCCCCAGCCTTGATCCCAAAGAGTTCAAACAGAGGAATTCCCTGTGCTGTTCGGTGCTTTCACTTCTCTTGTGATGACTTCTCCAGCGCTTTTGCACTTGCAGACCACTTTCAAATTAAAGCAAGCTGAAGAATGGGCTGTTTATTGATGTCTTCTGCGTAGCATCCCAGCGCCCTCAGCAACGGGAGCTACCGCCGAGCAAATATTGACTTTACAAATTGGGTTAAACAGGATGGAGACACCGAAGTATTTTGTGCTCTAATTGGAGTAAATGACCAGATTATGTGAGCAAGTCTATGTGCGAGAGGTTACTTATCTGTTTGCCTTATCTTAACGCGTGCTCAAGAATCGGGAGGCAGTGATAAGGATGGTTCCTGAAGGGGCAAAAGTCAGAGGGTTGAAAGTGAAGCAGCTTATAAGTGAATATCCCAAACCTGAGGGATTTAACTCAGCATTCTACATACTTCAGAGTAGGTGGAGCTGAATGCTTTAGGTCACTCCTGCCCCTGTGGTGTCTGAGACCTCATGTCCCAAAATAGCTGATGTTCTCTTTGTATCAAGCCCCTTTCAGATTTGACGAGCTGACTGACATGGCCAAGTGACTCTGAAAGGACAGGTTAGGGTTTCCTCTACTCTAATAGCATCATAGATAGCAGAAAATGCATTCTCTTACTTAGACTGGTCTCTTCTTTGGTGATGTTTTCTATTTTAAAGGTATTTTTATTTCACTGGGTAGTAATGAATGCTGAGAGGGTATGGAAAAAATAGAACTGGGGAGAGATGCATAAATATACAAGCTGGTTCCATGAACTCTGTTTCATGATTTGATTATCTAGTGGTGGCTACTGAGCTCTGGGATAGCACATGTTCTTGCTGCTTTGCTGCAATGTTTTTAAGGGTTGGGCAAACACATAATTGTGACTCTAGGTAGCAGAATTAGAACAAGTATATTCTTATTACTTTCCTCTTTGGATAAATGTCTGGGTTTTATCCTTACCCCTTGGCACGCTGGCAGTCTTTTGGGCTTCAAATGTGACAAGCTTCATGCTTGGAGTACCCTTAACTGTGACTCAAACTGCCGATGGAGAGAAGGGAAGGAGCTAGAGAAGGGGAAACAACACGTTTTGCAACTGAGCAGTAGCAGGACCGGGTGCAAGACTGATTAGTGTCTGTATTTGTTCTTTTCCTAGTGGAAGCCGGCAGATGAAGGAGGTCCTTGTACGCCTTTCTGAAGTACCTTTATTCAAGAAAAGTAAACCATTACAGCACTTCATACAACTTCAGTGGCAGCTTGCCTTGGTTTCCCTTGATACCTTTAGTAGTAGCTGAGCCATTTATCCTTGGGCGGGTACAGACTAAATGTATTTTTAAGCCACAGGTTCCCTCTTCAGGTATTTTTTCGTGTTGGACGGGTATTTACATGCATAGCTGTCCATAACTGTGTGTTAAATAGATATATACATATATTATAGATAGACTACCTATATATAGTTATATACACATAGATATCTAGAGAGATATACATATATCTCCACAGAGGTATATTCATTCTGTGAGAAACACAGCATCCCAATTCAAAAAAAGAACTGACTTTGCAGCGTTCATGGGTTTGTGTTGGGCTGTTTTGTTTTAATTGGGTGCCCCAGGGAAATGAAATGAGAGTCGTGAGCTGTTGGTTTTTTCCCTTCCTTGCTCCTTCCTCCCTCCTTCCATCAATCTCAGGGAGCTTTATGGAAGTTGGTTGCTAATTTTTTGGATGCACGTGGAATATCACGTTGCTGCTGGGGTAAGCTGACACACTGACTGCCCTAGCTGTGTTTAATTTCAGACTGCTCGCAATGAGTCGTTACATAGAACTGGCGTAAACCCGGTGGTGTCACTCCACCTCGGTTGTAAAGCTACGAGCTTTTCAGAGTTTGCAGCACCACGAAGTGTCTTTCTTACAGCTCAGTGCCAGCAGGCTCTGTGTGTTTCGAATGTCTTTGAGGCACAGAAATCTGAGTTGCAATGTCACTCTCAACGCATGGACAAGTAACGTGGTGCTGAGGAGGGAGAAGGACGTGGCTGTCTATCAATTAAAGCAGATGTGGCTATAAAAGGAGGTCACCAGTGTGCTGATGCAGGCAGAAGTGCACTGGGTATCTCTCTCCACACAGCTGCCTAGCCTTTCCTTTGTGCTCTGGATTGGTACAATACCGAGTTTCTCTGATCAAGACCATCCCTTTCACAGACTGTTGCTTTCACCAGTTCTCCCTCTACCTCAAAGGCTTCGTTGAAAACCTTGCGTCTCCCTCTCCTCTCTATTTTTTCGTTATTTTAGTTTCCCTTTTGCAGCCACAGCACAATCTCTCCGGACCTCTCCCATGCTCGGGCGGTGGAAATCACAGACCCCGAGCAAGCAGCAGCACCCTGTTGTTGTGACCACTTGGGGGGTGTCGAATGCAAGTCCTGGTGCCCTCCTCCTGCCCGGGAGCTCCTGGCTTGCCAGCAAAACTGGGGGGGGGACACGCACAATGGGGGGAACTTGTGTTCCGGGAGATGCTGTAGTCAGTGTTGCTGGCTTGGCCAAGTCTCTGAGTGTCACGAAACTTAGTGGTTGACAGAAGACACAAACCGGTAGCAGTTTACAGAGGGGAAAAAAAACCAGGGAGATAAGGGTTTCTGCAAGGCTGTGTTTTCTCCAGGGAGGTTAATTCTGGGCTTGCAACATTAACTATTGTTGGAATAAGTGAAAAAAAAAAAAAGGCCCCACCTGGACTGCAGCCAGAAGAGTCCCTTCTATTGCTGGTGTCACACCTGCCTCTCAACACTGCTCGGTCCCATCCCGGTGTCCCAAGAGCAGTAACTCCCAGTGCTAACCAGTTCCCCATCCACCAGTTGGCTTTCAGCTGGTGATTTTGTCTGACTGCTACCTCATCTGAAGAGTGCAGGAGGCTGAACACAGGCAGTTCACTTCGGTGCTGTTTCTGTATCGTCTTCACGCTCTCCTAAAAAATACCGAGTGCTACTTAAGGGCACTCCTGTAGGAGAAAAAAATACAACTTGGTCTCTAAAATACTCTGATTAAACTTTGAACTAGAAATAGATATGGATGGGAGGAGCATGGAGAGCTCCTCATTCTCTTGGAAGCTTTGGGTTGTTTCAGGATCATAAAATAAGTGGACTTTTTGAACAGAGAAGTTATGCTGTAACCAAACTTTTCAAATAAGCATCAGCAGCAGGTTCATCTTCCCCTCTCAACACACACCTACTCCTGCAAGCTGTTCATTTATACCGGTTGCTTCTTTGCTAATAAGCTTTGAAAAGCAAGTTCGTTAATGTGCTGACTGCCAGACTGTGCTTTAATGAGCCTTTCTCAATGCCTCCTATCTTATCTGGAGCTTGATAAGTACAAAACGTTCCTGCGACATTGCTGTAAATCACATTTTATTGATGCATCTCAATATGAAATGCCTGCTGCGGTTCGATGATGTCTGTTTGCACTGGACGGGGTAGTGTTGTGCAAATACAGGTCTGAGGTTTTCTTGTGACATGGGGATTGCTGGGCGAAAATCTTTTGGGGGAACACGGGAGGCTTTTGCATGCATCTGAAAAAGGAGGGCGTTGCTTGTTGCCTCCCGTATCAATTGGTTCTTGATTTGTGCAAGGTTATTGCTAATTCTGAGTGCTGGTTTTGCCTGAAATTAGGACCTTCTTTTCTTTTCTTTCCTTCTCGGGACTACATTAAAAAAAAATGGCTTACACTTGCTCTGTGCAAGAGGTAGGCTGCCTGTGATTCAGTCCACCAAGGACCTGAGCTGGTGGTTGAGTCGGGTACTTCTGCGTTATTGGCACGTGAATGCCTTTAAGGTGAAGGGAATAACTGAGAAGGCACAGGTAATAAACTGCCCGGTGCAAGCTGCACAAACCTCGTGGTGATGTGAACTAAGCTCAGCACGAGGAACCCACTGACAAAGGTAAGCCAGGCTGGACCTGTTTGTTTCCCACAAGTGATCTCGAGCAGCTTGAAGACGGCTCTCCTGGCTTTGTGGCTGAGTATCACCGGAGGCCAGACCAGCCTCGGCTGTGCCTTCTCCTCCGCTACAGATAGAAAGGTGGAACGTGGCTTTTACAAACGTTACTCAGCTGCTTTTTCCAGCGCGCAGGTTCCCTCTCTGCCGGTGCTGCACAGAGCAGCCCTGCTCTGGGACGTACGTCTCGGGAAAGTTAAGCTCCTGCAATTAATCTTGTAAGCGTGATTTTAAATGCCTCCTGCATCCATAAAAGAAACACAAGGTGTTTGCCCTTCGTCGACTGTGTGGGTGGGGAAGCGAGCTGCGACTTTGAACTCGCTGGGATGGATGTTGCTTAGCGATAGTTTCTAATTGCTGTGGGCAGCATCTGGTTTAAGGAACACCTGGGTGCGTGTTACCGAGCTGGCCAGAGCTGGGCGTGATTGGGTTTGCATTCGGCAGCGTCAGTCACGGATGTTTTGCAGGTTTTTTGTTTCAGTGCTTTCAAGCTAACGCACGTTATTATTCACGCTGATGTTTGTCTACCTGAAAAACAGGCGGGCCGGTCTTTCAGCCCTTCCCCAGCAGACCTTTCTTTTCAGTCGATGCAAATTTTAATGGCTATCAGGAAGTTGGATTTGGGCAAGTCTGTTGCTTTCAGATTTAAACCTTTGTCTGTGCTGGTGTGTGTCACGCTTCAATAGTGATACAAAAGGACTTTTAAAATGTATTAAAACTTCCTGTGGGCTCGATTTTTGATGCTCCTGATAGTGCTGTACTTGAGGTGAAAACTCTTTATTTCTCTAAACGTTTTCGGTTTATTCGTGCTTTGATCAAATCCTGTTTCCACGTGTTATTTATCTGTAACTGTGGTGCCGAGTGCTCTGGAAATGATGGTTCTCATCCCTTGTTGGGCTGGATGGAGTCTTCTGAAGCATTTGAGACTCAGTTGTGCCACACATTGCCATCACATCCATTGTCCACCAGACAGTGTGAATCCATACCTGAGTTTTGAAGCAAAACATTCTGCAGCACAAGAGCTCGAGGTGACGTTGTTATCTGCTGCATGTCCAACATCTACACGTCCCTAACAATTCCCTTTCCAGACCACTGCATCATCCACCGAGAAGGTTCCCCTTTTTTTTACTTTTTTTTCCTTCCTTTTATGCTTTTGGTGCAGGGAAACAATGAAACCCATCAGTGTGTGTTCTAACGACACGCATACCCGTTTATACATCCTAGGCAGATGTTTGCTTACCTGCGTTGTGCAACAGATGATGTGTGTGACAGTAGGTGTACAGACACATTCTTCTGAGTTGAGACATGGACAGTTTGCTCTCAGAGAATGTTTCTGTCTTCTCAGAAATCTGGCTTTGCTCTATTTTCAGTTCACTGGTGAGGACGGACCCTTCAACTTACTGATGTTCTCGGTTTGCTACAGAAAAAGCAAGATGGGAGCAGAACAGGGAATTTTCTCCACTTCTTCCTGACCAACTCCGAGGCTTTATTCAACCAATTTTTCTGGTCTAACAGCCTGTAATCAACAGAGACAGCAATTTCAGATGTCTGTTTTAATGAAGCTTTAATTGTGCAGGTGCTCAGCGACTATATTACTGACTCCACGGCTTTCGGTGTGCCTCATTGAGGAAAAGCCATCAAACCTGGGTACAGCGATGACGTACCCGATAGTAACGTGGTGCCTCACAAAAGGACCGAGATGTTTGCGACGGGGCTCGGTTGCCATTGCCAGGTTTGGGGTTCAGGGTGTCTGCACGTGCTTCTGCCTGCAGGAAAGGAGGTGGTTTCCGTGTTGGGCTTTGTTGTGAGAGTAGCCATTTCTTACTGGGATGGAAAAATGTGTTTGAGGCCAGAAAAAAGAAAGGGGATGACGAAATGAATTCTTAAAGCCTTGGATGAAGTATTCCGTTCTATACGGGCATTGGATCGGGTCATGATGTTTGCTGAGGGCTTCACCGCCCTGGAATGAGAAAAACATCACCTGGAAATGTTGTGTTATAGTGGCATGAGCATGGGTCTGGGATTCAGTGTTGTCTTATTGAATGATGTAGTTTGAAGTAATTTTTTTTTCTCGATTTCCTGGCCCATGCTGCCAAATGGAAGGGTGCTTGAATAACTCTCGTTACACAAAGCTAATTGAACATCAGCCCATTTGAAAATCTGATCTTTTTAATGTCTGGGCACAGGTCAGGAGATGGGGTCTATTCCTAGCTCTCCTACTTGTTTGATATATAACTTCTTCACGGAGCCGAGGTGACTCGTTCCTTTGTTTCGTGTCCTGAATTTTTGCATATTTATCGTGTGACTTAAGGTAGACTCCCCTAGTTTGTGTTGGTAACGTGCCTGAAGTTCAGCTGGCCTTCTACAGCAGTAACGTAATAAAAATGAGATAGCTGGTTAGAATTGTTAACTACTGTTGTTTTATCAGCTGAGTGGATTAAGTTGTGTTAGCCACAGATCAGTAAATTTTTTTATAATTTTAAAATAAAAGAAAATAAGAAAATTAACTGAGAAGTCACATAATCTACAGTTCGTGAAAGATGCAGTCTCTCAGCTATGTGGTTATCTCTTCATTTTCCCAGAAACGTTCATCATCTTCGTGCTAACCTCTTCCCCTTTTTTCCTCCTCCACCCCAGGGTAGCAGCTGGAAAGGGATAGCGCACGTGTTCCCCCCCCTCCACCCTCCCCCAATTAGAAGTTCTCTTCCCATTAAATAAATAAATAAAGCCTAATCAAGCAGACAGTGTGTATGAGACCCTGTTTTTCCTCCCGGAGCCGAAGTTAAAAATTATTCAATGTAGAATTCCTGGCCTGTGAAGCAGAGGCTCTGTACTGTACCAGGCAAAGATTTTCACCAGCATTCTCTTGCTTAGCCAAGGCTGAGATAACAGACACTGTAAAGCACTTGGTGGAATAAATCTACGGCTCCGAGATTCCATCGGGGTGTTCATCTTCCACCTTGTTTCTCCTTTGCTTAATAACATATTGCGGGGACTCCGCGTTGATGTTTGACTCGACCTGTTTTCTGAAGGCAAACGGAGCGAGATGTTGTTGTTTCGGTGTTGCTTTCCTCCTTCGTGAAATGACAAGAGAACAAGTAAGTGGTCACGCTTTAACTTCTCTTAATGAAGAATTTCCTGCAGGGACAGTCGTAATCGTGCTCTGCGATGTTTTGATGCACTTTGGAGAGTGGTTTGGGAACAAAAGGGTGAAAAATACTGAATTTTGAGACCTTCAGATGAGATGGGATGAGGCTGAATAGCAGTTCTATGGTGCAAAGTGACTTCTTGAGTCAACGACAAGCAGCAAGTGATTCCTGTTGCTGACCTGTGTGTTTAAAGAGCTGCCTGCAAATTACTTTTAGCTTTCTGATAATTGTTGAAAACGCTCAGCCCCTGGTATGGTTGCTTGAGAGGCAGGAGGGAAATTACCAGTGGGAGAAAAAGATAAAACACTTTCTAATTTATTTTTTTTTTTAAAACACGGGGATCTGCAGTGATTAATATTGTTTGTGATCGTCTCTCGGATGTTTACCTGGGGATGTGAACTTCCATTGTTGGCTTATTCCTGTAACCACCAGTCAGCCTGCGAGAGCCCTTTCCTTTCCAGAGGGATCCTAAATCTCTTGTACGAGTGTTAGCGGTGAAGCCGGGGGATTTACATTGCTGTGTGGGTTTTGTGGGAACAGGTATGCAGGGAATCTTTCGACAGAGGAGGCCCAATACAAAATCCGTGTTCTTTCCGATGAGTAGATAGCTTAAAAAACCCCAAAACAACATGGCTGGATAGAACGGTTTGCTTCTTAAGCAGATGTAAAATGCACACATTGGTTAAGCTGCAGGAGTGTTTCCAGGCTGAGTAATTTTTCTTTTTAAGATATATTGAAATGCTGGCAGAACTAGATATTGAGCAGCTGGTCTGAAGGCAGGAGAGTGCAGAGGGACAGGTTTTTTTGATGTCCCTTGGTCCAGGTCTGTTGCAAGTGGATAATACTGGCAGGAATCTCTGTTTCCTCTCTGGGTTGAACACACCACTTGGTCCACAGGGATGCTTGCTGTGATGGTATAATCTGCATCATAATACTGCAAATTCTGCAAAGGTATTGTGAGACTTGGTGGTGATTTTGGACGTGCTTGTGTAGCTCAGACTGAAATCCACCTTGTACTGTCTTATATAACGTATATACTGCCTTATGCTGTCTTATATAACAAGGTAATTTAATATAGTGATATGAGAATAACATCAAAATTAATATATGCTGATACTGAGTGAATGGAACCAGAACTCAGCCTCTCGCATCAACCCTAGTACAGAAATAGAAAATCTTGTTATTCATGTGGCAGTTCTATCCAAACTGAGCACAATGCAGCCTCGTTTAATACCCATGGAATTCAGTGAGAGTCTTCCTACTGACTTTATGCTCCACTCCGAGTGCCTGATGGAACACCAAAAAGTAACCAAAAGTAACAGAAAAGTAACCAAAAGTAACAAAAAAAGTAACCAAAGGTAACAAAACCGTAACCCCTACAAACAAAACATGTTTCTTCTTTGCACCTTCACAACCTATGAAGTTTTTGCACCTTTTCGATACTAATTGTTAAAATTTAGCTTTAGGGGGTTTTTGTTGGTTTGGGGTTTGGGGTGTTTTTTTGTTTAAAGTGCAGAGGTTTGCCTCTTTATGCCTAAAACAGGTTGAGTATTTCTAACAGCTCCTTGGCCAACGCAAATCAGCGCAGTGATGTGATGTGCGCTCAGCTGAGCACTTCGTTGGCCCAAGTCCTAGGGCTTTAGAAACCCGAGAACTCTTCCTTCTGTGCACAAATGTAAATTTGTATATGTCGTAGAACCTCTGCTTTTAGTTACTTCTTACGGCTTCCTGTTAAAACCTTAACCAGCACTTTCTGCCTTCCCAAGGAAAAACATTGCTATGCAGTCCCGCTTCTGCCTGAGATCGTATTTTAATCCCTTCTTTTGGGAATCATCCCCCAGCAGGAAGAAATAAAGCTTCGGAACACACGAATCACAGCTGGAAAGAGCATTTGTGGTATTTTAAGCTGATGTTGGTCTCTTCCATGGAACACGAGTGACAGATGCCTTATGAAGAGGAGAGAGAATAATGTATGTTGTGGGAGATAACAGCGTGAAACTTGCCATATGATTAATCTGATCATAAAACTGAGTAGAAATCAAAATGAGGGTGGATGCCTGGTCAGAGAAGCTTTAGAAGTTCCTCTACAAAACCCTGTCTTATCAACTGGGAAACGCCTGTTTTGCAAAGCGTAGAAAATAACTCTAATCTGCACCAAAGTAATTAAAAACAAAATGGTCTTTGGTTCTACAAACTCAAGTAATGTAAAGAAGGAGGTGTAAGGATGTTTTTGCTTCTTAGATGCAGTTATATATAATAGGATTTTATATATATTATATTACATATATATATTGTATATATTATATAGATATTATGTATCTAATATATAGAGATCTAAAATAGGGAGAAGGGATTGACTCTGGTAACCCCTGTTCTGAATTTCTGGTGATTCATGCTGGGCTGTGCAATTCAGAGCGTTACCTCACTTGGTTTCTTCTTCCTGATGCTCCAGATTTGCACTCTCAGCCTGAGGTTACCGGACTCAGGTGGCTCTTGCGTTACCCTGCTGGGACTGGCCCTTTTGATAGATGGCAGTGACTCACCCGAACCTCCCCGTGTTTGCATTCGGGTAACTGGGCAAACAAATGTTCTAAAGGCATCTTTTCCCTGCTTAGCGCCTGTGTCTAAATTTCCACGTAGTAGCAGGACTGAGTTAGGCAAAGATTGCATCATATAATTAATCCTTCTACAGCTCCTACCTTTGGGACTGCTTTTTAGCGCAGCCTTTGCTGAGAGGACTGAAACCTCATTAAGGAAAATACACCGTAGGTTTGTTACAAGGTCTGATGGTGTTGAGTAGCCCCCAAACAATTGCTTTTCCTCCTGACAGTCTGCTTTGAACTCGATATGCTTGTCCTGCATGTTACTAAGGAGCATAAATTCAAGAAAACAAGCTAGTTGAAGCACTTTATCGATTCCCTGCAGCCCATGATGGAGGCAGGGATTCTCTCTGAACTGTCTGTTCTCATCAGCACACAGAGAAATCAGGCTTGGCTCCAATCTCTGCGTAGAGCGTGGGAGTTTTTATTTTTATAGCTGAAACAGGGTAAAAGAAAGCATTTTCCATTCCTTCTTGTTCCCAGTTAGCCATCTACAGGGGGAAGTTCTACAGGGGAAGGAGTCTGGCGTGGAAGGCTGTATTCTTTGCCTTCATCAGCTCCTGAAGCTCTGCCCAGCTGCCCAGTGCTTAAAAGGACCGAGATGGGCAAGAACCGGCTCCAGCCATCACGGGCATTTGCAGACTTTCTCACTTTCTTATTCCTGTGCTCTAGTGTCTTCCTTTTATTTTTCCCCCAACTCCATTTTCAACAGATTTTAACCCCAAATCAATTAGTCTGAAAGGAAGGGGGCTTTGGCTCTTGAGACAATGGCCCTTTAACCTCCCGAAGATGCTGAAGTTAGTAGCAGAATAAAATATGTGCTGCAGAACTCCCAGGAAGACAGCAAAGCTAAACAAGCTCACAGAGCCTTCCCCTATGGGAAGTTCCCTGGAGAAGAGGAGGGGGAGGGAGTGTCTGACAGAGGATGGGTTTTGATTTATTTTTTTTTTTAAAAAAATTTGTTTATTTATGGCGCTGATAAGAATTTCTAGCTGATTCTCACCCAAAGCAACAGTTCTGCTGGAGAGCTGAGGAACCCTAGACTGTATTAGCTCTTAAGTGGGATGCTCATACTAAGAGCAGAGATCAAGAGGCTGTGTGTAACCTGTCTGTTACCAAGATGTGGGCAGGGTGTATAAACAAGTACATGAGGGAAATTCATGCAGGCTTTCAAGAATCCTTAGCTAAAAAATCTTCCTGGAATGAAAACAGAAGACATGAAGTGTCTGCTGAACCCCTCCCAATTAAATGATATTTCAGTGGACTTTAAGTTTACACCCAATTACACGTAGAAAGAAGAAAAGTGATGGAAGGTTTTTTCCAATCTCTCCTACTTGGCTATCTTTCCCCTTTTAGAGTTTCAGGCAATGCTTAGTTTTCTTTTAAAATTAACTATGAAGACAGCATAGTGTTTAACCTTCTTGCCCTGATTAGGACGGAATGTTAATTAATACCTCTTCACTACCTAATGTCAAGTGCTGTTGAATGTGCAAAAGAGCAACATGAATGCAGTTCAAAAATCATGATAATGAGGTTCTGCAGATGGAACCCTTGATTTTACTGACATTATAATTCCCTAGATTTCTGTTAATATTCAAACTCATTAGGTACATATTTGATTTTTCCAGGCAATTGCTTTGCTTTGAATGCACGTGCTAATGATCTTTCTTAGAGGGTTAAGCTTTTGGATGCGTTAATTGTGTCAGGCTTGTTCACTCATTGGCCACCTATTTCAGCTCTCGTAGCATTTTTTTTGTACAAAGGATGCTGTAGTCAGGCTAATGTTGAACATTTGGATCAATTAGCTGAGATTTTTGGCTTCCAATTTTCCATCTAGCTGCCGGTGTGCCAGTACATCTCCACCGTGGTTTGAGTTGCTTCTGCTGTGGCACTTCAGGATATAGTTCAGTGGTCATGGTAGTATTAGGTTGACGGTTGGACTAGATGATCTTAGAGGTCTTTTCCAACCTTGATGATTCTATTCTTGCATTAATCATATCTGCTGCCTTCTTGCTGGGTCTTAGTTGACCTCCGTGGGAGGACTGTGTCCTAGTCTAAAGTATTTCTGCTTTCTCCTGCTGAACTTCAAACACATCTCTGGGTGTGAGGTATATACCTTGCAGGTGCTAGTCCTTCATCTCTCCTTGACTGGCATAGCCGTCTTGGCACAAGGCTGACTGCCTCTACGTGTGAATATATGTTTAGGCTTGCAGTAGGAAAAAAATGAGAAAGCAGGTGTCACATATCACATGTCAAAGGCAAAAACTTTGGCGACAGATTTGGTGAAAGATGGTGAGACATCTGAATGTGAGGCTCCAACCAAGCAATGGAAGGAGTCTAGTACAGACAAAGAGGAACTAGAAGGTGGGTAAATCATCCTTTAGTAATTCATATATCTCTTTTTCTGCTAGAGCATCAACTTTTATAAGACTGCTATTTGAATTATGAGTGAAATAGTTCGTATAACTGAGGGGAGATGTTAGCTGCTTCGGCTTCTGTTGAGAAAAGTTCCTAGAATCATCCAAACTATCTCCAGATGCAAGCCTGGCCCTTGGTCCCATGTTATTTATCCAGTACAGCAAATTCTGTACCGTTAGGATAGTAAATCCAGTCAGTGGAGACATGACCACTGGATATCATCACCCTTCAATAAGGGTGGAACAGCAAAGTGAGGGGTTAACGTGGTGTAGGTAATTTTTTTCCCCCCCAGCTCCACACAAACTGCCAATGGATCCGGTTCCAAAGCTTGGTTAAGTTCCTGCACAACCCTTGATTAAACAGGAAAAACCTGTGAATTGCTGGCTTGGAATCCTGGACTGAGGACAGGGTGCACTTGAGTAACATGTATGCATTCATTTAAATTTCTAAAGCTTCAGAGGAAAGGGAAAAAAATCTAGGTCTTTCTGTAAGAGGGGGAAAAGATCTAATCTGTTTACACCCTGCATTCCTGGCATTCCATTGATAGTCTGCTACTATAAAAGCCCTCAGTCCCACCTACAGTAGGAGTTTAATGGAGCTACAGAAAAGCTAAATCTCTCTGTAGAGGCAGATAGGGCATAATGCCTCTAGAGGTCCTGTCTTATTAGACACCCATTGATCTAAATTGTGGTTATTCAGTGCTCTGAACAGATCGTGGTTTTCCTTAGAGGACGAGACAGGCACGTACCCACCTTAATTCAAAAAGGTTTCTTTCCCTGCTAAAAACTTAAAAGTGTCCTGGTACGGGAATGCCCTTTTCGGAATATGAAGCTGGGAGAGGGGGGGGGAGTGGTGTTTTTTTTCTTTTTTTTTTTTTTTCCTCTCCTGTTTGAACACGATGACTCAAACTTGGTGCAAATCCAAGGCAAATAAAAGGTGCAGGAGCCTCCAGTTGGTTAACTCCTGCGTCGCTGGGAATAGAGACCATGAAGCAGCCTAGAACTGTTTCCCAAGGTGTTTCCTCCCAGTCCCTTCCAGGGTGCTGGGGTCTAGGTCCTCTCCTGACCATGACGCTGAAGGACTAGATGTGAGTTGAAGCCCTCTTGGCTTGGTTGTGAAATCGCCCCCTTCACTGCTGTTTTTCGCAGTGGTGGGGTTAACAGCACCTGGCTTACTTAAGTTTACTTTCCCACATAGACTTTTTTAGAACGGAGCCAGATGTTTGGTTATTTTCGTTCATGTGACGCTGCCGTGTCGGGCCACTGGATTCAGTCAATGGTGGCGTGCCAGGAGAGGTCGGATCGGGACCCATGAAATGCGAGCGCGGAGTCGTTATTTCTGCCGCCTTCAAGCCGTGGTAGATTCTGAGGATTGAGAGTATCTGGAAACGGCTTTGGTGTGTGAGGAAGGGGCAGCTGAATGAGCAGCCAGAACTTTCAGCCTACGTGCACATCCAAATATTTGGATCAGGAAGTCTTTGGGCAGGGGGAAAAAATAATTTAAAGGCAACGCAACAATCAGCTGACAACCCAAATCCCCCAACCTAACAGCACCTCTTCCATAAGACTAGCTCGGGTGTTTAACACTTCACTGGTTTATTCAAGGAGTTGTTTTGGAAGGAGTTGCTTCTAGAACTGAGGAAACAGCACCTGGAATGGTCAGAAACGTATAGAGTGTGTTGTGAGTAAGGCAAACCTCCCTGAAGTGTCTCTACATGCTTTGGTCCAGTGTGGGTAGCAGGGTTCTGTTCAAACAGATGGTCTGGATGTTGAAGGATCTGAAGTGGACTCAGTTTCTTCACCTCTTGGACCCTGCACCAGCAGCAGCACACAAAGGCTCCTCTTCAGGTGGTTGGAGGGAAAGAAAACTGAAAAAATTCTTTGTAGCAGTGCCAAAAATGCAAAGTTAAATGTTTCTAGGGGGTGTAATGTAGTCACAGCTTTCGAGTTCTACAATATTTAACTCCTGGCTCTAAAAGTCAATAGTATATTTTGTCTATCTTTAAACTCACAGAGGCAAAGAGATTAACTTTTTACGAGTCTCACGCATTTTACTTGTCTTCCTGTGAATGCCTTTCTCTAACTTTGCTTTAAGAGGTCATTGAAGAAATGAGCAGCTCTAACAATTAACATTGATAATAAGGGTACACTTTGCATAACGAAACATTAATATCCTGTCAGGTGTCTCTGAAACAAAGACAGTACGAGAAAGAAATGGCAGCAGAAAATCAACAGCTCCCATCAGAACTAATCCGAGCTCAGTGATCAGTATTTCATAACCAAAAAGTGATTTGAATAGTGTAGCCTGGAATCACAGCTTCCTTCTATGGTTTGCAGTAGCTCTGATTTTATTTGCAAATGAAGGCAACAGCACAGTAATATTTAAGTATTAAAAGTGGTTTTAGGAAAATAGTCCAAATATAGTGGAACAAATTCTCAAGGTGTTAAAAAAAATTAATCCAACGTAACCAAACAAAGAGAAAAACCTGCTTGAATTCTCTGCAGCTCAATCTTTATCTATCAAGTGTGGGTCATGCTTATTTCTTCCTGATGTCTTTCTCCTTCCCTGTCCCTCCCGTAATCTCCCTTAAAAATCAAAAAGAGAGCATTCGATCTTGCATGGTTGGAGACACTTGCTCCTTTTGCACAAACCCTCACTGAAATTCCAGCCAGGGCCCAGCTTCGTTTTCAGTCCTGCCAGAGCAGGAGAAGGACACCGAGTTGGGACCAACTGCAACACTTCTGTTTTCTTCTGCTTCGGAGAGAAACTGAGCCATATTATTTCCAACTGCTGAAGTAAGCTGAGGAATCCATCTCGGCCTCTCTGTTATTTCCCTCTCCGCTGTGAGAATTGGGAAAATCTTTGTCTGCGCAGTTCTCCGCAATTAAGGACTCGCGCCGCAGTAAGTCCTCCTTGCTGGGATGGGTTGGGAAAGTGGAGGGTGAAGGACCAGCGATGCTTTCCCACCCAAGGTGGAGATGGGTGGTGGGGGGTGAGGTGGTCGCAGCTGTTTTTGGAAGCTCTTGAGCAAACTGCGGCTGGGTCAGCACTCAGACTAACTGCAAAGAAAAGCATTAAAAAAAATAAATAAATCCTTTGCTGCACCACTAGCTCAAGAAAGTGCTTTGGAAGCATCTTATCTGCTGGGCTGAGCGCTGCGAGACAGTGCAGCTCTGCCGACACGAGAGAGCGGTGCTGGGTTATCCCAGCCCTGAACCTTGATGGGAAGCACAGAAGGGAATTAACGCCTTTGTAGCTGGGAGGCAGCGGGGACGCAGATTCCTTTCCCCGTTTGCACTCTACGCTTTGGTTTCCACTCTTGGTTTGCACAACTCGTGCAGCATTCGAGCATCTTCTGCTTCAACACTTGAGGCTGCGCTAGGGGGTCACCGGTGGAAAAGGCGCTGGAAAAAAGGTTTCAGGGCTGTGGGACCGCTCCAAGGAGGGGGCTGACGGGTGTGACGTGGCCCGGACACAGCCCAGGGCTGCTGCGTCTCTCTGGTTCGGCCGTGCCTGGCACATCACGCTGAGCCCAGCGAGTATTATGGGAAAGCACGTCGCCTGGCATTAGGGGCACGGAGAGGCTTGCCGAGATAAGCTGTGATGAGTTAATGAGTTATAGAGGCGGTCAGAGGTGACGTCACCAGCCACAGCTCAATGTGCTGCTTCAGAAACTTATTTGTTAGTCAATTTGAACAACGAGATGCTTCCCAGATCTCTTTGTGCTCTCAAACCTGTCCAACTCCCCGTAGGATGTTTTCTGGATTTTTTTAAAGGGTTTTGGGGTTTTTTTTGAAGGCTGTGACCTACATTTTTTTGTAGGCGATTCACAAAATTGTCACCTGACGCTTCCTCCTTTGAGGGTTCACTGTTTACGGCCCGTCCCACCTACCGCCCGGTTGAAGGTTGGGCTCGCCTGTGCCTTTCCCACCCTGTGTGTAAGGACTCGATGCTGGAATAGAGGATTCAACACTGTCAGACCTCTCTAGGCAGAGGAGACTGTGGCAGGTAGTGTGTCAGTTTGCTCCTCCAAAAGCTTTCAGTCAGAGACGTGGTGTCCCTGCTGTCTCTGGGCAGGTTTCAGACTCTTGCACGGTTGTAAATGCACGTTTTTTTTATATTCCCTACTTCTCACTGAATGCAAAAAGTTGTGAGTGGGACTAGAGCAGCAAAAGGGCATTCCCCGTTCTGTAATTCCAGCGTGTGACAACATCCTGATCTGATACAGTCATGTCAGAAAAAAAGAGGAAAAGAAAAAAAATAATTATTTCCAGTATGAAAGCTTAGATGGACTTTTCTAAAGGCTTGTTCTGCAGAGAGAATTGGATAACACACAAACCAAAAATCCAGCCCTCAAATCCAGCCTAACTTTTTTTTTTTTTTTTTACAGCATTCTTCTTGTTTCATCATTTGCATCCCTCAGCTTCCATTTGTCATTTGTTTTGCTGCTTCTGTTTCCCCAAAGGTACCTCATCTCAAAGGAATGAAATGTTTTGAGCCAGTGCCTGGAGGGCCCCGTGTTAATTTGTTTTATGGCCCTTTTCTCCAAGCGCTTCCCTCCTGTTTTCCGCCAGCAGAAATTCCTTTTTCATCTAGGAGAGGGGTTTGAATCAGCAAGTCGAAAAACCTCGCCATCAATCAAGTTCATGCTCGGTCTGATTTTCAAGCATCCAAGTGATTTAGAAACTTGAGTTGGAGTTGTAGGAGCGATCAAAGCCCGCACGCCGGATTTTAAGGCATTTCAGGGTTTACATCCATGAGTTTGGAGAGTTGAGTTGCTCAGCACACGCCGTAACGATTTCATGCCTTAGGGCTGGCAGCCTCTATGGTACGTAGCTCTCCAGCATCTACTGGAACCATGGTTGCTATGAAAAATGTAGCTCGAATTTCCAAGATGTGGGTTTTTTTCAACATTATGGACCAAATTCAGCAACCGATGCCACTTTTTTTGTAAAGTTCCCATGATTTATAGTTAAAATACGTGTTAGTGCAGACACCAATTTTGCATCCCTTGCTCAGTCTCCTCCACTTGCTTTTTTTTCCCCCCCAACCTTTACTTGTTTAGGAAGGATTCAGATCTTGGGGTACATGCAAAAATACTGTCCCCTTAAGCTCTTATTCCAGACACTGGATTGAACGGGCTGAGTTATCGGACCAGTTTCCCCATTTAGTGAAAATTACCAGCAACTGGTTAAAAAGAGAAAGAGCGGAATGAATTATGGATTATTGATCCTGCTTCTTCCCTCTGTTTCTTAAGAGAGGCAGTCAGAGCAAGCAGTGAAAAAGAAATTACGTGTTTCATGTTGTTTTAATAATCTTGCAGCGTGACTCTTAAGGATAGGATTGCTTTAAAAATAAAGCATAATAATCCCAGTGCGTTGCAAAGAAAGGAGCCAGAAAAAGATATAGTCCCCTTGGTGACCCCATTTACAGCTTCTGTTGCAGTGGGAATTGCCATTCGAAAATTTTAAAGGTTACTTGTATTTGCCAAATACCATGATAAAGCCACTAAAGGTTAATAACGCATTATCACACTTCCCTTTTGACAGTAACGAACAACTGCCGTGGCCGAGGCCACCTCGGATTAAGGAATCAAGAGGCCAGAAAGCGACACCGAATTTCAGCCATTAACATTTTAGCAAATTTACTCACGGACCAGAAAAATCCGTACTCAAAGTAGATCTGGGCATAGCAGCCAGGGCCGATACGGACCCTTGCGCTGTGGCAAATACTCGCTTCTCCTCGTGCTCTTAAGCCTTTTTATTGCAGTTCTTGCCCTTAGGATGATCCCCTACCCCTTAAATGCTACAGGATGGCTCCCGGCTCTCGGTTTTACAATCTCCTTGGCCCGATGGTTTCTGCCATTAGTCGCCAGCTCTCGGAGAGAAGTGAGATGGGAGGAGCAGCCGCGCAAATCTCGTCTGGGCTGATGAACCAAGGCCATGCCAAGGTTATCGAGGTATGGTTGTGTTTGGTAATGACTCATCCAGGGAGCTTCCTGGCTGGCCAACACCCTTTCCTACTCGCTGCTGGGCTGTGAGGATGACTCAGAGGACGCTCAGCGGCGTTCTTGCTGCTCTGCTGGGAAGGCCGTGCCCGTGCCCTTTCTGTAGGGGCTACCTCGGAGGGTACCAAGCAAGAAAAAGACGTGTTGGAACAAGCTGGGCTTTTTTGTGAGTGAGGTACCTTTTCAGTAAGAGATGGCTTTGTTCGAAGTTGGAAAGGAAAGCAGGAAATTCAGAGTGAAGGACAGTTCTTCCTCCTGATCCGAACCTCCTCAAGACCTGTTGGATCACACCCGGCAGCTCGGTGGAAATATACTCTTAGCACGGTGTGGACTGTCTCACTTGAGCAATCATGTCCGTGGATGTCATCAAATTAGTCAAGAACAGAAAATATTTTTCTAGAAAATGATCTAGAAATACGCAGCACCAGATGAGGGTTGGCTTTCTGTTTTGTTTTGTTTTCAGAAACTGGGCTGAAATATCCCTGTTGGCCCCAGACTTTTGGTTTCAGCAAATCAGATAAAGTAGTTTTAGATGTTAAAAACACTAAATACTGGTTAAACCGTGTTGGTTTAAGCAACAAAACCTGGATACAAGCCTTCTTCCCTTGAGAGCAAGTTGTTTACGGCTTTTGTCCCCTTATAATTTTTATGTTTGGTCTTTACCCAGATTTTTCTGGGTTTGATTCCCCACTTCTCCCAAGCCCAGATGCTTACAAAGGCTGCTACAAGCACAGCTTTGTGGAATTTGCCTATACCATCTGCTTTATTAACTTGGCAAGTCAATGAAAAATCAGATGAAAACAGGCTCTGTGTCTTAGCCTGGCGTATAAACCGATCGGTGCTGCTCCACATCCCTTTTTTCTTTCCTGGCTAGAGAATTTCTAGACTTTCAGAACTGTTGCAGTGTTGATAGTGACCAGTTTTGGAGCCAATTGTTACCCTTGTTGCTGTGCCTGCTCGAATCTAGTGGAGGCAGAAGGGAAAATGGGTTCAAAAGATGCAACTGTAACCTGGGAAATATAACAATACTCACAAGAAATGACCAAACCTCTTAACCTTAAACACTCTTGTGAAGAGATCTTTCATTCTGTGTAGAAGTAAAAAGTTACCCTGCATAGCGAGCGTACTGGAATACTTTGTTTAATTGATACTTGCATGGGCTGAACTCTGAGCACAGCGTAAAAGCCTACGGGCTACGGCAGCACCAGCTCCAGCCCAAAACTGGTGTTTGCACATGTTTGCTCACTGGCAGCGGTTTGGGTGTAATGTGTGAAAGAAATGGCTGGAAACAAAAAAGATCTTGAATCAAGCTCCATTGCAAGCAAGGGCAGGACTGACCGTAAACGTTTGGGAGCAGTTTTGGTGAGCGGTTCACAAGAAAGAAAACCTCTGTGAAATGAATCCCTTCCTTTTCTTCCCCCCCCCCCCCCACCCCCTTCAGGAAATATTTGTGCTTAAAGGGTTTTGCATCCCCGGGTCCAGCTCGGTCCCTGTGCCATCTCTCCGAATCTGACGGAGAGGTTTCGCGCGGCGCTCGCTCCCTACGTGTTTGCTGCCTGTTGGTTTTGGCAGCACAAAACCTTTTCAGGATGGAAATGCCCCGTGCGCTACCCTAAATACCCATGGAAGGATGCTAAAGACAACGCAGCAGCTCTAGCTTTGTCAGAAAGCTTGATGAGGTCCCTCAGCTCCCCCCCTACACCAAATAACGAAGCCGATCCCGTCGGGCTGGGAGCCTGCTGCAGCACGCTGACAAGAAAATTAAGATGCTCCATCGATGACCTTGTCTTCTCAAGCAATTCTCATAAGGAACGCACGTCTCTGCGCAGGCATATCCTGGTCTGGAATAAGCAGCAGCATATGGGGAGGTTGTTTACACCTCAGCTGGTGAGGCTCAAAACAAAATGATGTGGACGTGGTAATTATTTGATAACTGGAAAAAAAACCCCAACAGACCCAAGGATGCATTATAGCTGACTGGTTCAGTTCTGCCATTTTATTGAACTGTGTGGTTAACATCCACGATGCCCTGTTTCAACATGTTGGCATCGCTTGGAGTTACGCTTCTGCCTTTTTTTTTCGCCTAGAGGATTCTTTTTTATTTATCTTTTTGTTCCACATGAGAGTGTTAATGATTTAAGTAACACAAGATTTAACTCTTTTATTGGCAAAAGCTGCTGTGGCGTAGGCTTGAGTGGTAGAGGCTGTAAATTTGATGGTCTCCCCATCTGTTTGGTGGGGTTTTTTTAAAAAAAAAGATAAAACCCCATCTCTGAGCTGATGTAAGGCTCAGCCCTCCTCCCCTCCTCCTCTCCCTCCCCAGTAATCACATTATTCACTGGGATGGAAAAAAAAAGGAGTTGGTGTTAATTCCCTCCATTCCCACACCTCGCAACCCAGCGCAAGTTACTGCCACTTCTTGTCCTTCAGAGACCAATTACTGGAGGTGAAGTCGGGCCCGGGAGCGGCGTTGCTAGGAGTGGGAAACAGGGGCTGGGGCTTTCACGTGACTTTTCAGCCTGGAAAGGTGCAAAAATCCCTTTGGAAGCCTTTGTGCAAAAGGTGCAAAAATCTGGATTGACCCTTTGTAAGCCTTGTAGAATGGAAACCTTCTGTGGGTGATCCTGCTCTGGCAGGGGGGCTGGACTAGATGGGCTTTTGAGTCCCTTCCAACCCCTGAAGTTCTGTGATTAATTTGAAAAAGGCACGTACGGCAGCTGCTGGGTCGAGTCTTGTGTATGTGATGTAGGTGTAAACTCAGCGGGGATGTTGGAAGGCAAAGCTTGCTCTCCAGGTTCTCATCCAGCTCTGAAGAGAGATGCTGTGGTGGGTTTGGGCAACACTAAGCTCCAACAGACTTTATTCTCATGGATCCTTAAGTCCTGTGATATTCTTTCACGTCCATAATAGCCTCTTAGACCCACGGCTTGCACAGCAGGTGCTTGTGTTTTTTGGTTTTGGGTCCAAGCATCCAACACGAGGTGGGAGCCCTCCCCAGCGCCTGCTCCTCCTGCATAGGGAAAACAAAGCTGGGTCTTGGAGGAGCAGTAAAATAACGTGTGGAAGGAGGATTCAGTGAAAATCCTGATGAAATTAGCACCAAAAACGATTTTTGTCTTAATTGTATGCAAGTACTTGACAGCGTGCGAGGAGGCATCTGCCGTTTCTGAGGTTTTTCTGCCATTTCTCTCCCATTTTTACAGCTGGCTGAATGCTGCTCCTACCTGTAGTTCAGATTTTATGGGAGGAAAATACCTGATATTGGAGGACCTTGCCCTTTCCACTCCTCGCGCCAGCAGAGATGGGCCGGACCACGCCGGGGCAGAGCTCTGCCCGAAGTTCTGATCCCGTAACAGAGCAAAACACTTCTTAGGTCTGAAATAGTTTCTCCGGAGACTGAAACCTGTCAGAATTCGGGCAGTTGTTGGAGTTAGTCAGAGGCAATAAAGGACAGGCTTAAATAAATGCATTGACCTCAGTGTATTTGGGCTGCTGCTGGCTCCAGAAGATGTTGCCTGTGCGGTGACGGCGCGGCTCGTATCCCTCCTTTCTGGAAACACGTTTTGGATTTTGCTCCTCTGTGCCTGTATCACAGCTTCTGTCTTGAGAAAAGGCCTCTCATTCAGCTTTGGTCCTGTAATTACAGTGCAGCACAGGGCAGCCTGGGAGACAAGGGCCATAATTAGGATTTTTTTTCAAAAAAACATTTCCTGCGCCGACTACTGATCTCCTCCTCGTCCTGCCACGGCTGTCTCAAATAATACCTGTCTCCTTTCCGTACTTAACGCCGCTGATGAGGCCAGCTGTCAGGAAGGCACAGTTTGCCTCCTCTTTTTTTGCTTCATGAAAAGCTTTTCTTTATTTTTTTTTCTTTTTTTCCCCCCTTACTCCTTTCCCTGATGGTGTTGTCAAACGAAGCTCACTGCAAAATGACAGCGCTCTGTGCTGCCGTGGTGTTTTTTCAGCTCAAGCCTTAATGTTCTGTATGAACAGCCGCGTCTTGATTTTTTTTATTCATTTCTGCATGGGCAGACCCATGTTTCTTAGCTTTAAATTAGGGCTACTGACAAATTTTGCAAGGTTTATGTTTGTGGGTTTTTTCTTCAGCTGTGTCTTTGGAAACTTTAGCTACAATTCTCTTTCTGAGCAGCTACTTGGGGATGAGGGACGTTGGGAAATGTGGGATTTGGAGACCTTGAAGAATCTTAAGACTAAAAAATTGTGGCAAAAAAAAATTCTATCCAACAAAAAAAATTGTACCTGAAGATGCTCCTTCCAGGAGACATTTTCCATGTAGGCACATAAATGATCACTGGAGTTTTTTGCAGCAATTTCCAAGGCAGTGCTGTGGAGTCTAGAACCAAGCCCAGCAAGTAGGTCTAAAGAATTCCTGTTCCCAGATAGCTGTGTTCCAGCTTTCCAGACTGACAGATACGTGTAAAGGCAAGAAAAATAGAGAGGTTTTCCTCAAGTGTCTCTGGGGCAAGTTGACATTGCGAATTCATGAAACTGGTGTACCATTTCCCATATAGTGATAAATTGGTTTAATGGGAAAGAAAGACGGGTGCTGGTCTTCCGCTGGTGTAATTTTCACTTTTGCTAACCACGCGCCTAATACCGAACCTGTGATTCGTAACGTGAAACATTTGTGTTTAATCAAAAATCCTTTAAAAAAAACATTTTGATACAAGGTTTTTTTCTTCGCTGCCTATTTCAAGCAGACCTCCGGCTTGCTGGGAGCTTCATTTTTGATCTTACCGCTCTGATTAATCTCACAAAAGTCATCCTTTCTGTTTACCTGCACTTTAATACCCACTTTGGCCCTAGCAGTCCGTAGACCTCAAGGTCAAATCGCTAATATTTCTCTGTGATTCCTTGTGCAAAGTGTTTTCCTGCCTGGATTTTTTTAATTTGTTGTTTGGGGAGATATTAACCAGGATGCTGGCGCTGCCCGTTGCTTTCCAGGAAGCGACGCAAACGCTTCTTGCTCTCCATCAGGACGGGTAGTCCAAGCTGAGGGGAGCAGAGCTGCCCGGGGAGTGGCTGGGAACAGGCTCTCTGCTCCGTTTGCCTCCTGTCAATAGAGCTGCCTCCTGCCCTGCCTGTCCAGGCACGTCCTGGAGCGCGTTGCGCCGCCTGATAGCACGGGGAGCTGCCAGGGGTGCTCCCACCGATGCTCTCCTGTTGTCCTGTCTGGGCAGTAAACAGGGGCTTTGGTGGAGCTTCCTGCAAAGATGCAGCTGCAGCCTCCCCTTTGCTGAGGACTCTCCCCTTGGTCTGACCAAATGTTGTTCTGAGTGATGCAAAGAAGCAGAGAAATGATGGGATGCCCCGATGTCCAGCCTACAGTTAGGTCGAAGCGCATATTCCCCACCTCGGAGCAGGGAGGAAAGCCATCTCTTCTTGATTAAACAAAAAGCTCTTTTCCCTAATCAATTTTAACATTTAACGCTCGAGTCAGACCCTGTAGTGGGGTCACTGCATCCGCGTCCTATTGCTGAGCCTTTGGTGAAGATTTGTGGTATTTTTTCTGTACAGTGTCCCAGGTTCTGCTCAGCTGAGTGAGCTTGTTGTGTTTTTATTGTTGTATTATTTGGCAGGCAAATACCTGCAGTCGGTGGAGCACTAGACACTCTCCTCATTTGAATTACCCATGCAAAGTCGATCTGGTTTTGAAATGTTGGTTCAATTTGGGGGGGGGGAGTTTTTCCACACCTGAGACTGGGCATTTGATCAAGTTTGCAGTTGGGCTGTCGGTTTGGATGATGTATTTTAGTCTCGGATACTGGTTTACCTGAGTCTGACGAGCTTACTGGTGCAAATTGCCTGAGCTGGGTGCATTTACTTCTTTTGCATGACAAATCAGAATGTAAGGGGCGTTCCGAATCATTTCAAAATTCAGCTGGGGTAGGTAGAGATAACTGGTAGCCCTTCCATCTCCCCCCTTTAAAATTTCTCCTTGCTGCCATCTCACCCCCCTAAGACCCCACAAAACACTGTGTCCACGTCACCTTTCAGCTCCTGCTCCCGAGTCGTTCCATTCTGTTTGCCCTCCGCCTTTGTGAAATACCTCGAGCCCGTCAGGGAAACCATTTGTATCACAAACAGGGTGGAAGGAAGGAAACTCCGTCGCATTCACCTACGTTCTGTATTTGCTCTCATAATCTTGCAGTCACTCAGGACCTGGCACCAGCCTTTCAAACAACTCACATCTGCTGCTGAGAGCAAAACCCGTGCTTGCAGGTGCTGCAGTGAGCTTGGCTACTCGGGATCTATCATACCCCTACCTGGGATGCATCTGGCAAGCAGTGACAGCCCTGTAGAATTCCAAAATTCATTGGACTTACCCAGGCCTACTATACTTATTGAAACAGATGCAGCTGCTGACAATAGGGGTGGGTAAATAGGTAGCAGGTTAACAGGTGTGTGAGTATCAGAGATTAGGGAAGCTGGCTTAAATTCGATAGCTGGGCAGTTGGCTGGGGTTGAAACAATCCCAGCAGAAATGATCTCCGACAGGCAAGCCACGTCTACCAAGAGAAATGTCATACAGCTGGCAGTGCTGCTGATTTTTGTCGGAGCAGTGATTTTCTGGGGAGGCGGCATGTCCGTGCCGCAGTCGTGGCTGGGGGCAGCATTCCTGCGTGGTGCCGGGGGCAGAGACCTCCCTATGGAAGCAGCAAAGCTGAAACACTGCAAAATTCTTATTCCCTCGAGCAGCTGGGAACAATTTATATTTCCCAGGATCAAGGCTGTTCATTGCTGAGTGCCTGCACGTGTCATTCCAAGGGTCAGCCTCCTGTACCGTGGCCACCTCACCTCACCTCCGATATGATGCCTCACTAGCATCCCCCTTCCCCAGCCAAAAAAAAACCCCACAAAATCAGGACTCAAAGCTCTGCTAGCTGCAGGTGGGGTATGCCATTTGCTAGCATGAGGTAATGCTGATCTCTTCTTGTCCTTTGAATCTATTTCGTGCTATATGAGGTCGTATAAGCCTGGCACCTCCTTTGCACGCTTGCTGTCACCCACATCCTTGCCACCTGTGATTTGAATGAGCCATTCCTGCCATTTGTTTTCAAGCAGGTGGCTCTGACACACCCCGACGGCTGCATTCAAATACGGGAGGAACACGCACACGGGAAGGGACGTGGGCACCACCTCGTCTCGTGGAGCTGAAGGGGAACGTCAGGTAAATGCACAAACGCCGCCGCACGGATGCAGTCACAGAATCACAAAATCACAGAATGTTAGGGCTTGGAAGGGGTCTCAAAAGTTCAGTCGGCTGAAGGGGTACGTGCAGTCGGGAAGGTGGATGCTATAGGAAAAACGGGTGTTCCCCAGTCTTTGGTTTTGTATTAAAGACAGATTCAGATCAACAGGTCAGACTTGAGAGAGTTTTACGAAGTTTTGTCACCTGCCACAAAACACCACCTGGGGCTGATGCTCCTGAGCATTCATAACTCAAACCCTCTGCCTCTGGGTAGTAAAGGCAGCTTTGGGCTGTGGTCGGGTGGGTTCCCTGAAACAGTTCTGACTGAAACGCTGCTGAGCCTTCCGAGCACACAAGTGGGTGACCACAGGCTGCGAAGGAAACTGAGCTCTTCTACCCCATGGAGCAGCCTCGTGACTGGGAGATGCTCTCAAGTCCGACATATGCGCATGTCTTGGAGCAAAATGCTACCCTGGAATACAGTGACCCATGACTGACCCTTACAGAAATTGTCTCTGAGCTGCATACTCGTGGAGTAACCTTGTTTAGAGCTTGGAAAAGCTCATTAAATAGCCTCAGTTTTACAGATGGGTAATCAAATGCTCTATGTCTATATTCAGCCCAACCCGGAGAAGTAATTTGTACAAAATAAAACAGCAGTGTTGCACGTCCAATAAGACAAAGCTGATTTTTATTATTTTTTTTTTTCATAAAGTGTTTCTTACCAGTCAGTGCTAAATGCAGCTGACCCTTGCTGCTCAAAGTAGGAGGTTAATCAGGGTGTTGCATCTGTTTTTGCTACACGGGGGTCTGTTGCTTTGAACAACAGTCTGTTGTATCAGACTTGGGTAAGAATATACCAGGAAACAAACCTTTTTTTTTTTTTTAAAGCTGCTCAGGAAGACAAGTCTTACGTTTGTTCAGCACTGCAGGGATTTGTATGTCAGAGGTGAAAGCTGTGTGCATTAAGCCAGAAATTACACACTTTTTCGGTTTCTTTTGCCTCATCCATTTGTCTTTGGTAGACGTGGAGTCAGAACCTAAACGCGCTTTTCTCAAGGCAACGAGAAAACATCTGCTGACCCCAGTGTGCCCAGGCCAGCGTGCAGTAATGTAGCAACCAGCCACTAACCTAAATGCTGGGTCTTTTAGGGTATATTCTGGGTCCTGCACCTGCCTCTGCGTAACAAGACTCTGCTCCTTCTAGTAGGCGTATCCCCGCTCTTGCTGCGATCTGGAGTTTGCATGCTTTTAGGAGTGAAAATTATGCCCATTGTTCTAGTTTCTGTGGGTGTTCGTGTTGTAATTCACTGACTCGATCTGCAGCAAACCTGTTTTTAACTGCAGATCTAATGTGGGAGATTGTTCAAAAGGCAAGGTGTGTCCCGCTGATTAGCCGAGTCGGAGTCACCTGACCCTGAACAAATAGTTCCTGACCTGAATTTTATGTTAGCTTTATTTACTTAATATAGAAACGTTAAAATTGGGCTGCGGTGAACTTTAACCCTTTCCTTTCCGGTATCATTTGTAGTCCTGCAGAGGATCTAACTCCAGCATCGAATCGCGCCGCGGTTTCGGTGGTTTGGCCGTTGGGGCATTTTCTCTCCGTGGATTCACCACCTTCCACGGCGCAGGCTTCGGGAGAAGCAGGTCCATGTAGAAGTTGTTACAACACGTAATGGAAGTGGGATGGGAGGGGTTGGGGGAAGGAAGAAACTTACTCACTGGGGTGCACCGTGGGCTGGTGAGTCAGAAACCCGCGCGCCCTTAGCTCCGCGGTTTGGAGGCAACGTGCTGGTGGAGCTTGACTCCCCTGGCCTCGCTCACTCCTGTGTCCTCCCTGATCAACCAGCACAGTGGAGGTGAAGCCAGGGCTGCATTTGTGGTGTCATCCCATGAGGGAAAATTTCTCTCCATCGGTGGAACTGCTGCCCGAACGCGCGCGAGAGCATTGGAATTGCAGCCCTCTCGGCGTGGGCTGAGATGTTGCCAGAGCTGCTCGGTTGCCCAACAGGTCGCCAATTACAGATTAAGCAGGTCTGAAGGGGAAGGGAATACTGTTTGTCCTAATAAAAATTACGGTTCGTGGGCGGGGAGGTGAAAGCTAGATCAACGTTCAGAGGTTCTTTTCTGGGCTGTGGCAGCTGGCAAAGCGCTGCTGCTGCTCGCTGGTGAAAGGCAGGGTGGGCAAACAGCGTGCAAGCCATTCTTTCTCTTTTGACCTTACGTAACTGGCTTTTCTCTCAGCCTCCTTTACCTATAACACATGCTGTAGTGTTTGGAGAAGTCAATCACTCCAGTAAAATACTGTGGTATTCTCAGCTAATTGCCTTTATTTAGGCCATGGTACTGTGGGTCTGTCCACGTAGCCCTTTGCGGGGTCATGAGAGTCTTGAGCCTGATAACGCAACAGCCTCGTTGCCGCACTAGTTGAGTGCATAACTTGACCAGATGACTTGGCCAGCCTGTGGTCTGGTACTAGACTAACTCCACTTCCCTAGCGGCTACGCCAAACTCGTGTTCCAGCAGCTCTGAGCACAAGGAACTGGTTCATGTCAGCCACTGGAACATCTTAAAATCTAAACCCCGGCTTGAATCAGGGCTGCTTGACTTCGAAAGGCAGCGCCTCTGTTCAAGCAAGCAAAGGCTTCGTGCTTGCACTTATGATCGGATTAGGTCTTTGTGTGGGGTCTGCCTGTAAAACTTAAAATCTGGGGGCTGTTGGCTTTTGCAAAGCTGTGCTGCTGAAATAAGCACAGTGGCGTTTTGTGAAATGTGATTTAAAGGAGCGCTGCTGGCCCGATCGGCTCTAGGGCTGTGAAATAAGGCAAGAAGGTAGTATTGTCGGCACGGCCGTCGTTGGGATTGCGTTCCAGACCCTGCCACGTTCAGAACTGCCCATAGCAGCTCAAAACCTCACTTTCTTTTAGAAGTCCTCATTTTAAAAGCAAAAGCCGGAGTAAAGGTGAGCTGCGAGGAGGGAAACAGCACGAAATGAAACTGCAAAAGGCGAAACATGTGAGAGGGCTGCTGCGTGGAGCCATTGGCACGGTTGCCTTCCACAGCAGCTCAGTGCCTGGCTCCACTTACCTGTCTGGGACACCCGAGCGGTTGCTGGGCCTGTCTGAATGTACCAGAGATTAGCAGGGCAGGAAAACACCTGCTTCCACTTAACCGATCGGAGAGGAAACAAAGGGCAAGAGAAGCGATGGCCTGAACAACACAGGATTGGATGAAAACTAATACGTGGCTTCAGATTGGCAGTTGGCAGCCATAACCCTCAATTTAAAGCAGCTGAGAGCCCCAACTCTTTAGATCTCAAAATCTTGCTGCTATGAAGATGAAAGACTTTGTTCCATGCGCGCGCACACACACACACACACACATCCCCTCCTTTTTTCTCGCCCCTTTCTTCTTTTCACTCGACTGTGGCCAAATGGGGAGCAGGCAGGTGGGAGCTCAGGCAAACCCAGGTGCCAAGCTGCTGCACCGTGGAACAGGCAGTGAGGAGCCAGAAGGAAAAGGTAGAGGCTTTCTGATCGTTGTTCAGGAGCTCAGTTTTATCTTGGAGGAAGATGGCGTTGGCTGGGACTCAGTGATGACCATGGTGTAGGCTTCAATTCAGGGACTGAAGTTCTGGTGATAGGGAAGAAGGAGATGTGGTGCTTTCGCTGGCTTCACTGGGGGCTGGTGCTTAGCACCTCTGCAAACGAGGTCTCAAAGAAGGGTTTTTTTTTTTAAGGTGGATTCTGGAAAAAATATACTGAGTCCAAGGTCATACGGAAGGTGAGCAAAAAGTCTAGAAACCCATCTTTAGAGATTCAGTTTCGTTGCCTAATTCAGAGCTGTGTTTCACTCAGAATTTGGGCTTAGCACCTTTTTAAGGACACCATCACTAGGCTCTTTTCTCCTTCTGTTTGCTTTGATTGGAACAGGAACAGCTCTTTCAGCTGTTACCAAACAGAGGGACTCAGCACTGCAAACTGGGCCCCTTCAAGGGTGTCGTGCATTGATTAATGGGACAGCTGGTGGCTTCTCTCGAGTCTCTCCCCGATGCCGTGTCTCTGAGAGTTTCGTGCATGCCCGTGTGCAAGATCTTACCTTTCGCTCGCCCACCAGCTTGTGCCCTTTGGAACTATAATTTAAGTCTGGCAGATTGACTGGCTGGCCTGAAGTCAGTGTGTTTGCAAAGAGAAGGCTCGTAAGATTATAAAACTTTCTTTCCGTGTTCAAATAAGCGCAGCTTAGCCTGCCTTGCCTGCCCCCACCGCTTGTGTCGTCTTCGGAGCAGCGAAACGTCCCTGTGACCTTACACACCAACACTGGCAAAACACGTTCTGAGCCGCGCGGCGTTTGATTGCATGCGAGCTGTCCCTCCAGGTTATTGTACGTCTCCAAAGAGCAATACCCTTCTCCCCTCCTCCTTTGCTTGCTCAACTTGTTAAGACATGGAAGGTTACTCCTGCTATGACTCCGATTCCTGACCTGACAGGTGGTGCCTTGGACTGAACTTTGCTCTCACAAACATGGTTGAGCTTCACGTATCAGCCGACCGTGGAGTGGACTCGCCCATTTGCACCGAATTTCGCGACTCTGGCACTGGGTGGTTGTCTCAGGTGGTGGGTTAAGGAGCGTTGTTGAGCGCAAGGGGCTTTGCTACACAAACAAATTCCCCCGCGTTTAATCTCGTGCCTTGAACCCTATAGATTGTGCAACGAGTTGCAGAGTGCAGGCCAGAAGATGAAAGAGATCGAGGTGATGCAGGAAGCGATACTGATGGCTATAACCCTCAGATGAAAGACACAAACTCCTTTATGGATCTGGCACTGATGTGACCCCCTGGCTGCAGAGCTGCCCCAGGAACAAAGAGTCGGCATCCCGCATCAGGAGTCCAATGGGGTTTGTAACCTGTTCTGAAGGACTGCTCGACAGGAACTCATTGAAAAAAAAAAAAAAAAGATGAAGGAGCTGCTGTGAAGAATGGCTGGGAAACGGTTTGTTGGTAGGAGGCGTTTATTTTCGACGCAAGAAATGCTGCGTTTGCACCGTGCGGCAAGGAGCGTTTGCGTCCTTTCTTAGTCCCATCTCAAGCCATGGCCATTCTCCTAGAGCCTTATTCGCTGTTTTCTTTTGATCATTCGTTTCCTACCAAACTTTTGATGTCAGTGAGATCCTGTGGTGTAGTTATATGATAACTGTGTCTGGTTTTGGTCTTTTTTTTTGTTTCATTTCCCCTTCTTCACAATTTATCAACACAGTTTTTAATACTTAGCCATTCTATGCTTTCCTGCCCCTAATTTTTGTATTGTGAAAGTAGAACTGGCTATGCTGCCGGGTGCCAGTCACCAGGTACCCCAGGACACAATATTTAACAATGCTTGATGTTCTAATGTTGTACATTTGTATAGCTTTGGTTAAATCCTACAGTTTTCGCCCAACAGCCTTTTGGGAAAGACTCTGCTTTAGGTTATCTGCATTTACCTGAGGAGAGCCTGTTAATGTGAGAACCTGGTTCGCTCTCGAGTGTTGATGGCCGAGTTGTTTCAATAACCACAAAAATGAACATTTCAGTAGTAAGTGTAATAACTCGCATATTAATTTTTTCAAAGGTGAAGAACGCATAATAAGGTCTTCCCTGCTGTACTTCAGGGAGCTTTATAAAGCGCAGAGACAACACCTTCAACAGAAATACATCCTCTCACTGTTCAGTGAAGGAAATCTCAAGCTTGCAGATCAAAGATCACAAAGCCCTTGAGAAGCCTCACGTCTGCAAACACCAGAAATAGGTTGGTTTAATATTGATGTATTCTAAGAGAAACCCGACTGACCAGACCATCACACGGCACCAGCAGGTGTTGCAGGGCTTAGTCCTCTGGTGCATTATGTGCACACCAGGAAATGCTGCTGCTACTTAATGTTCTTGCTCTGTAAAGCATTTATTGAGAACTTGGGTACTTCTGAGTCCAGGCAGTACATTACTATTGCTAACCTAAAGAGGTGGCTTGGAGTTCAAGAATTTTGGAAGAGTATAAATGAAAATTGTTTTTAATTTCATAATCCTGTAGGGCAGCATAATCCACCGGTTGTCAATACAAGTACTGACTGAACCGGAGTAGGAAGGTGCGAGAAATCAAAGTACTGGACAGGAACATATTGGCTTGGATATTGTGTCTTTGCTACAGATTTTCCTATGCGATTTCAGGAGGTCATTTCAGCTCTCTTAATTCCTCAAATATGAATCAATGTGCAGATTCTTTACAGATGTTTTTCAAGCTGACGTCCTGACTTCTGTTAGGTACAAGGACATGGGGCTTTGGGGCTGAAAACCACCCAGACACTAAGTCGAGACTTGTCACAAAGACGGATCGGCGGTCAGTTGCGTTGCCATACGTGAGGTTGTCAAGTGGGTGCTTTAAAGACAGCAAAGAACATTTTAGACAAAAATATCATAACTCTCTCCGTACGGGTCCAAATAAGTCCTCCTGACCTGCCCCTTACAATGTGCCAAAGATGGGCTGCGGTTCTTGGCTTGAAAAAAGGTACAAGAGCCAACGAGAGATGGAATTGATGTGACAGAGAAGTGTTTAGGATTATCATAGGATATATCATGTGTAAATACACTGTCCTTGCAATCAGGGGGTTCCCGTGTGTTAACCCAGGACTGGGTGCAGTTTGTTGCTGATAATTAATTACTTTTTTTTGTTGCTGGCAACAGAGAGGCTCATTTGCAGCCATCTCGTGACCCTCTTTCTGACGAAAGGAACTAAATGCTGTTGATGGGTTGGATGGTCTGACTGTTCTTGAAACCGTCGCAAAATTTTTAGCGATGGGTGCCTCAGAGAGCGAAAACTGGAGGGTCGTTTCTAACAGATCAGAGCTGCTGATGTCCAAACAGGATAAAAATCTCAAACAAATGTCCCAAGTGTCCAGGTGGTCTGGCCAAACGTGGCTACAGGCTGTATCTACACAGCAAGGTGTTGAAAAACAGAAAACGTTGACTATTAAATTCTTCTGAGGCTACATGAATGCAGAATTATTTCAGGCATAAGTTTCTTCTCCAAAACACTGCAGGCTAGACTTGTTCCAGGCAAAAAAAATGTGTCTTGCAACTACAGCTCAAGCAAGGGGAGATGAAAAAGAGGAGGCATCTTGCTCAGAAACACAGTTGACGGCATAATCAAACTTCTCTCGCAGGAGAAATCGGTCTTTCGCAACTAAAGGTTTCCAAGGCTTCTCTTGAGTTAGTTATGAGGGTAAGTGGTGTCTTAGGGGAGTTCTTCTGCCAGTTGGGCTAATCAACATGATAATTTGTTGTTTCATTAGCTGCACCTTTCATGGGAAATACAAGCGTGTTTCCTTCATAACAAGGAGAAAACATTTTACTTGTTTTTCTTTTTTCATGGCACTGATGAGAATTTTCTCAAAACTTCCTTGAAGGGAGAGAAAAAGAGTATTTGGAAACCCAGGCTTTTAATTTTGCTTTCTTTTATTTTAAACGCGCTCTTACTAAGCCTGGTTAGAACATCATCATTCTGTCTGAACCCTTTTTCCGCATCGATCAGTACTTTCAAAACTAGGTTGTCTCATTGAAGAGATTCCACCTGTCACCACCCAAAAACCATTTTGCACAGGGAAAGAGGAGTATGGCTCATGATAGCACATGAAGCAGCCAAAATAGGGACTTATTTTTCAGTCTTCCCGTAGATCCACATCAACTACAGAATTTCTACCTGACTAATCAAGGAGTAATTACCACAAAGATTCTGTGCTGAAGTGTCCTGTGACCGTTGTAATCTCAATGTGGTGTCTGTGAACGGACACCTCTGCTTGTGTATTGGGACACCTGAGTTCTGGTTGGACTTTTTATTAGTTTCTAAAACTTTTTGCACGTCAAGCTGGTGGGACTCGAGCTTCTGCTAAGTTTTGGGGGAAAAAAATAAATGAGCTTTTGTGAATTTACCAGCAAAACTGCATGGGTGTCCTTCAGCAAGTCTGTCTGTTTGTATAAGTTGCATCTTTTATTTGGAAAAGACACCATCAATCCATCCACGTCCCTGCTGCTCTGCTGCAGGTTGGCTGACCCGGGAGAGCTCCAGTTAAATAATTTGAGCTCTGATTCAACAGGAGTCATATTCTGGCTGGCTGGAGAACTGGTTGGCTCTTAAAATACCAGCTCAGCGGGCTGGCGGTGGGCAGATAGAAACTGGTTTGCAATAGCAGGGTGGTTGATTTTTAAGGTGAGAGAAGAACCCCCCCTTCACCCTGAGGCAGACCTCTGCAGGACAGCAGGACCAGGTCTGAACGGGAAATAATTCTTTCTTTGTTGGAGCAGCGGTGGAGGCGGCGAGCCCCTCGAGAGGCCGGGGCCGCGGCAGGCAGGGCTGGCTCCGGCCGCTCCCAAATCCCGAGGACACACCTGTCGAGGGCTAGAGGGAAGGAGATTGGTTGTTGGGAGGAATGCACCTGCGCAGGGAGGGGTGCAGGACTACATGTAAGACGAGCCTTAGACACTCGCCCCGTCTCTTCTCATTTCCAGCTTAAACAAGCAACATCGCTCTGGGCTGCGAGGAAAACCACGCGCCTTTTAGTGCTTTGCTTTCCTTTATTTTTTCTTTTTTTTAAAAAAAAAAAAGTTGGGTTTTATTGCAGCAGCCTAACGCCATTTAGAAATGCGTTGGTTTTTCAGGTGCGGTCAGATTTTTGTCTTCGTTTCTTTGCGCTGCGAAAGCCTCTCGCTCCGAGTTCGTCTTTTCCCGGGACGCGGCAAGATCGGAAGACGAAAACTCCCGTTGCGCGCTCTTCGTCCTTCTTTTTTTGTTTTGTTACCCACTTGAAGGCCGATCATCTTGGTTTGGGAGAAGGTTGTGCTTCCAGCCCTGAAGTTGCTTGCGTGTGTGTGTGTTCATGGTCCTGGTAAGCCGTAGTGTCCAGGTACTGTGGTATCAAGCGATGGAATAGGCACGAAGAACGACTCCTTTGGTGCCTTTCCTGGCTTCTTCATCAATATTCTCCTCTCGCCTTCGCTTTCTGTAGGGCTCTGTCCTCTTTTCTCTTCCTCCTTCTCTCCCCAGGTGGATTAAAGAGGGTTTTGTTAGACATATCAGGTTTTGTCTGCTCCGAGTTCTGGGGGAGGGGAGCGCATGAATTCAAACGTTCGTTTTACAACCGGCCAAACCAGTCAGGGCAGGTCAAAGCAGAGACGTTGAATAGGAGGGGGAGAAAAAGCTGGTTTCGCCAAGATGTCATGGCGAGCTGGGGAAGGGGAGGGAGGGGGGAAAGAAAAAAGCGTTTCGAAAAGGATTTGCTGCGGCTAAAAGAAAAAATTAAGATTCTCTCCAACGAGAATCCTTGCCTTTCAAAGGGGATCCAGCTCAGCACTAAAAATGAGATGCTATCGGCTCCTTTTCAAGCGTAATATTGCCATTTCTCAGTTAGATTTTTTAATTAACTGGCATTTTAAGGCGTTCTATTGCAGTTGAGAAATGCCCAGTTCTCTAGCTTTAGGGTTTTTTGGCTTCGGAGCCAAAACTGATCCCTCCGCTAAGATGCTAGAAGTGAAGGGAACAGATTTGGGCTTTTGTTTGAGCAAAGGGAAGATCTCGCTCTGCTTTAGTCACCGGTTTCCGCTCCTGGCCCGGCGGAGCCATGTTGGGTTCGTTTTGTTTATTCTTTTCTGACCCGAGGCTTTCTCAGTGCCTGACAAAACGAGCGTAATTAAGCCTTCTCCTCGCTCTCGTGCTAGCCCGCTCTCGCCGCGGCGCCGCCCGTGCCAAGAGCGACTCGCCTTTACTTGCGCCGCCTGGTTGGACACCAAAGGAGGGAGAAGACAAAACAAAGTGGGGTTTTTTTGGCTTCTTTTTTTTGAAGTGTGAAGTCGGGTTGTGGGTTGGAGGCGGCTTTTCTCAAGGTTGGGGGATGGAGGCGCCTAAAAAAGCCCCTTTTGGTGATCCGGTTGGCGACACCATGGACGGGATGGTTTTGGGATGAGGTGTTCTGTAAGCAAGTGGGCTGCGGGGATCATCCGTCCGCCCGGATTCAGGAAGAGGCGTTAGGCTTTGCAGAAAGTCAGCAGAAAAATGTTTGCTCGCTCGTTCCCTCCACCCCTTTCCGTAAAACAGCCCTTCTGGAAAGTTCTACGAGGCACAAAGCTCGAAATAATTTCAGCTCCTGGCCCAAAGTGTTTCAGAGGATCCCGACTTGTGGCAAAGGTGGCCTGATCTAAACACTGTTTGATTTATTTGGGCTCCAGAAGGTCTTTTCAGAAAACAAATTTGTCGGGAATAAATGGGATATTGCTAATTTATTTGACCTCTCTTTTGCAGTGAGGTTGATTCTTCATTTAATTATTGGGGTTTCTTTGCCTGATATTTTTTTCTTGTAATTGCAAGTATTTAAAATGAGCTGACTTAACTTTTATTTGATAGAATTACGATCTAAATATCACTTTGCTTTATCCTAGACTCCTCCATAGCAGAAGATTAGTTTATGCTTCCTTCAGTCTGAGAGAACAACATTCACACAGAGAAAATTGCTGCTCTATCTCTACACAAGTACCAAAATACTCAAGGTTTTATTGGCAGGGAATTGTTTAATTCATTTTGGCTTTGCAAATTCAGGCATGGTCTCAGTCTTTTTAATTAGTTGGATATTATTTTTATTTGAACTTACACTGCAGACATGAATGTCTGAAGTTACGTGTCTGCCCAGAGCGGGAGGTGTTTCGCGGTGTCTAAATCGCTCTAAAAATCCATGAATTATCGTGACTATTGAATTATTATAATAAATTATCACTGAATGAGAGTTTGGGCTGTTAAAAGACACTTTTTGGTGTCTGGGCAGCTAAATTTAGGCAAGTGAAATGGTAGAAAATGGATTTTGGAAACTATTAACTAAATGTTAAGCTGAGTTCTGCCTCCTCTCCCCTTTCTGCATTTCTCCCCATTTCTCACACGAGTTAATTTACTTGCAGAGGTAATTATGAACGCAGCTTTGGCTGTTTTAGTACCTTCCAGGAGGGCTAAGAATCGAAACTTAAAAATCTGGCATCTTACAGAACTCACTGAGATGTGGGGGTGACCGGCACGGAGCTCTAAATGCCATTTTCCAAATGGAATTAAATTCTACCGCCGGTTTTAGCAGACAACCCTAGTCTGGAGCCTTCCCCTGTTTAACACCAAATGAAACGTTGGTCTGAGCGAGTTGAAAGGAGCTTGAGTCCCAGAGCTGACCCGGTGACACAGTTTTGCCCGCGCGTATATCGCTGCAAAAATACTTGAGCAGTGTTTCTTTATTTCAGAAAGGTAGGGGAAATTCTCCATGATACAAAGCTTTTAATTTAAGCAGACTCTAAATCAGTGAAAGGGCACGATAAAAATCAGTGAAAGGGCACGATATAAAACCGGCTCATGATAGTGTTTGAAAATTATTTTGATATGGTATTTTTAAAACTTCCACAATCCTATCAGGTTTCCCATTTGCTGTGATGGTTTATTTAGGTAGGAAGTAGGGCTTTCCTAGTGTCTGTAGTCTAAAAAATTTGGAAGAAGGGTGAACTGATCATTTTCTACTAAAAAAAAAAAGCACATAAAGAGACACAGAATTAGAAAAATGCGAAGTGGACGTAAAAAATATAAGATGCTCATTTGTTAGACATTTTGTTTGCAAAACAAGTTAATTCGAAGGTTCTTACGGTATCTTGGGCAGCAGGAGGTGGCCTGAGGAAATTACATTTTACAATCGGGACGCACGTTTCACTTTAATTAGTTCTGGGGTATTTTTTTTTCAACGGCCCTGCCGCTAGAGTCAGTTTTAGGGTCTTAACTTTTATTCCGTCTTAGGCTGTGGCAGCAGCGATGGGGAATCAATGAGCAGCCTCAACTCCAAAGCAGAACTTAGTTTGCATTGATGCTTTTAAGCTTTCAAATCAGCCTGTCTGCCCTTTCAAACTCCAGGTATAGCTTTTATCTGATGGAGCTCGGAGATATAAAGGCTTAAGTTTCACGCTCTTTGTTCTTTTCATCGCCGTTGACTATTGATTAAGGCTCAGCCCTACAGGTTAACTAACAACTTCTTTTTTTTTCCTTTTTTCCCCCCCACTGGAGCTGCATTCTTTTTCAGACCTGCAGCCACCTGGGTAAAAAATGGGCATCTCTGTATTCCCGCTTGCAGGATAATTGATACCCGATTGTTTTAAGGCCACTGGAACTTTGTCCTTGTACTTGAGAAGTGAGTGGGGGAGGCAGGTAAGGAAGTAGAAGAGGGGAGGAGAAAGAAAGGTAATATAGGTACAAAGCTAATTGCTAGGGCTGTTAAAAAAAAAAAAAAAAGAACTGTGGGTGGGGTTAATTTAAGTTCCTTGTTTTCCACTCCTCTTCGGTCATTCTTTCTTTTTTTTTTTTTTTTTTTCCTCAAGGCTTGAACATTGGTAATAATGGTGATGATTAACTAAATGAAGTCGGTAACCTGGGCGACCGTTCGGTGGTTTTATATTTCATGGGTACCCAAGGGCCGGAGGAAGCTCACTAGGGAGGGCTCGGCAAAAGGAGATGGGGCGTTTGGGGTTGGTTTTTTTTTTTTGGTGGGGAGCGTTTTTGCGTGGCGCTTCTTTTTCGCTTTGCGTTTTGTACCTCGATGTTTCACAACGGTAAGGCTATAACCACTTTCTCCCACGTTTCCCTTCTGTCTTTTTCACTCCTTCTTGACTTTGAAAGATTCTGCGATGGTCGTAAAGGTCTTTTCCTAAGCAATTCTATAATTGTGTATGACTGAAGTATGTTTTCCCCTTGTTTGCTGGCCTACCTGTGAAATACTACCTTGGGAAGAAGGAAGGATTTATTTCTCAGTGTGTTAGATAAAAATAATTGGCTTTGAGATTCTATTTTATTTTTTTATTATGTATCTATGACCTATCCTGCTTCTGCCATAACATCTTAGTGCTTTTCTCTCCGGACAAAACATTTAATTGCTCTTAATTGTGCGTTATCTCCATGCCAGCATTGAGTGTACTAAAAGCAAGTGCCATCTTCTATGGAACCAGAAACTCTCCTAATTCTCAGGCCTCTGGTGGGCACGAATTGGGTGAATTGCATCGCAATGTGGTGGGAGTGAATTACATGGTAGTGTAAGCAGGAAGCTCATTGGAGAGTTTGCAATTTCTTTTTCTTGTTTTCTTTTTTTTTTTAAAAAAAATAGTAATAATTCATATGCCTGCTAGGTCTTAAATAAGGCTCTCAAAACAGACTTAATAAACGAGCTGGAGTTGTTGATTAGTCCAATGGGAAGTAAGGCTTGCTACCAAAATATTTTTACGTGCTGAACAAGATAGAAACAAACACGGGGGATTTAGTATTGAAAGAGCAAAAGACTGAGAATTACTCTTGGGCGTGAAAGGAGGATTAGTCTGAGAAAAGCTCCCATTGCGTGTGGATGCTTCCATCCGACTGTTCTTCACGCAGGTTGAGCTGGTTCATAGAATCCATAATTTGTTTGTGTAGTCACAAATTCCTGCCGTGCTTTTTTGAGATGGGGGGTTGTTCGTTCAGTGTCTCACGGTTTGTGGTTGCAAGCCCAGCCCTGGCTGGCAGGTGGCTACGGCCCGTTGAGCCATGGGCTTGGCTCTGAGAAACCTTCTCGGGGACCTCTGAGCAAAATGGTCCTTAGTCACGAAGACGACACAAAAACTCTTTCTCTTTGTGGGCAGTCGTTGACAGAACTCAGGCAAACCAAGCAGATTATTGTTATTAGCTCTAAAAGAGTTCCAGAAAAAGCCCTGTGAGGGCAAGTCTTGGAAATCTATTTCACTTTTTTTTTTTTCTGCTACAGCGCAATATTTTATTTTTTCCCCCTCCACAAAAGACATCGTTTTGGTTGCACAGTGATGCCAGATTGGCCAGATGCAATAGGAAGTTTGGAAAAGAAAATTCGCCAGCCATTGTCAGGTTCAGTAATGATTAACACAAGAGCAGGGCATAAGGACTGGTTGTTAGATCTGCATTAAGAAACAGGCACTTCTGTAATTATCGGGGCATGCTACTGTCTCCCAGCCTAGGTATGAAACCTGTGCAGGGGTGTAGTGGTTTGGGTTATTTTGTGGTGAGTTTTGGGGGTCTTTTGGCTTTTGTAGTATTTTTTTGTAAGCTCCAGATGCAGGTTCTACTGGTTGACTTCATCATCAGGTATTTAGCTCTGATGGAAGCCAACACAGCACCTTGAGAAGTGGCCGTTGAAGCTCTGACAAAGCATTGGGACGCCGTTCTGAGACCTTTGCGAAGGTTTTAGCTTGTTTGGAAGCAGCAGCCTGACCTCTGATGCTCTAACCATACTCTGTACATCAGTAAAGAGTCCGTATTTTCACCAGAAACAGATCTGGAGGCTGTTGCAAGGAACACAATTAATGCAAGGGCTTCGGGAGCCCAGCCCAGGGCAGCCTTAACGCACAGGAATCTTTTGAGAACTGCTCTGTCAAGGGCACGGAGGAAGGACGGGATGACTTAGCAACTCTGCTCCAACTTCTAGTCGTGTTACAAAATCATATAGAACAGACCGTGAGTCAAATCCTGCTCTTGGCAGACACAGCTGACACGGCAAGGACTCGCAGTCTGGGTTGTCACTTGCCGTGGGCAGCGGACGCAGAATGAGCTCAAATCTCTTCGCCCACTCGTACCACGTGAAATATTCTGATTTTTTTCCTTGGTGTATGCTGGCTGGACGGGGACTGGAAGTGGCCATCTAGCGTGCAGTCTGCACAGACAGCCTGGGCAGGGCAGAATGAATAAATGCCAAAAACTGTGAGTGGAGGAGATGGTATATTAAGAAAAGGATTTTAATTAAAACCCACCTTTTTTTTCTCCATTCCTATGACACGTAGGCAAACGAATAACGGACTGAGCCATTTTACCTTGTGAATTTAATCCAGACTACTGCTTTATTTATTTTTTTTTGTCTTTTAGCGTGCATGAAAGGAATTGGTTGATCCAATTCAGAACAGGTGTAGTTGTAGCAGCGTATCCCCCCTCACAGATTACTTAGCCTTTTGTTTGCAACTGCAGAAGGCAAGGTAAGAAGTGAAGGAGCTTTAAATTAAGAAGGAAAACTGTGTTTCTCTCCAGGTCATTGGAGAACTGCCCGAGGGTCATTGCCAGGCCGTGCAATGATGATGAAAATTGCCCCCTCCAAGTATTTTGTGGGTTTTTAGCACTGAACCCACCTTCCTCTGTGGAGGAAACCTTGACCTTCCAAGCAGCGTTAGTAAAAGGAAGGACATTTCTAGTGAGAGCTAGAGCTAAGCTTAGAGTTAATTTGACCTCAAGGTTGGGTTTTTTTTTTTTTTGCTATCACAAAAATGCGTCAAAGTCAGGAGGGTGAAAGAGTTCTGAAAGGAAAAGGCCCTAAAAAATCCCTTTTGCCTACACCTATTGCAGAAAGACCCAACAGCTTCCTACTGAAATAATTCTATTTTAGGTGTTCTCCACCTCTGGTGAGCAGGAGGGTTGTGAGTGAGGGTACAATACCACTTGCGTTGGCACCGTTTTCTATGTTCTGGGCACGGAAAGACGTGTCCTGTTGAACCTCTTGGCAAGATTTGTGTTTTATACCTTTTAAGAATTAGCTTGTGGCATTTATGTATCTGGTGGTGGTTTTATTTTTGGCTTGAGCCTGTGTCTGGGTCAGTGCAACAGCTCTGAACTTGTTGAAATGTTCTAACAGAAAGATCCACTGAGACTCCGGGAGGAGCAGGACTTAGGGGCAGTGATTTCTTTCTTTTAGCTTATGTTTCTAAGATGGTGTTTTTCTCAGCTGGCCCATGGATGCAAATACTTTGCATGAGGCTGAAATGTTCTTGCACCGTTGGAAAGCTGCAAGGTTGTGCCAGTGCCCGCTCCCGATGGGCTGGTTCCCAGTACCAAGTGGTGATTGCCTTGAACCGCCCTTTGGTGTCCTTGAGATGTCGTCAGAGATACTACAAAATTGAGTTTGGGTTGGGCTCACAAGGGTCATCTAGCCTGATCTTAAGCCTTTTGCAGAGGAGTTCAGGACAATAAGCAAGGCTGCTGGCTTCACAACCTCCCATCTCACGCTAGGTCTGATGCTCTGTGACATGCGTAGCGTCACTCCAGCCCATGTCGTGAGGAGGTGAGGCAATGATGGTGCACTTGAACGCTAAAGTTAGATATTTATACTTTTTTTTTCCTTTTGCATTCACTATTTTTAAGTGAAAAAAAGAGTTTCCTGGCAGGTTTCCAAGGTTACTGTTGTATGAAATATTAAGATTAAGCAAAGGCCCTTTTGACAGTGAAAGGGACGGCAAGGGTTCAAGTGTGGCAACAGTAAGATTGATACCTGCTTCACTGTTCTAGCAACATGGCAGCCAAGAATAAAAGGCTCACAAATCTTGCCCTAGCAGGACATTAGGATTCAGGCAAAATTAGCCAGAACTTTTGCTTATTCTCTAAATGGTTCTTGTCAGTTGGCAAGTCATGTGCAGTTGAGCATTTTTCTCAAATTACAACCAAGCGTCACGGCATTTTTTTTGCAAATTGTTGTCATTCGAGCAAATTATTATTATCCACGTTCGATCGATAACAGATCTGGTTGCCAGGTATCAAAACAGGGTTTAACGCAGCCTGTGGTTTTACCGTTTCGAAAGCCTCCATTCTCTAGTTCAGCTCCAGCTAACATGTTGGCTACTTTAGACAAAGAGCTATTGTCTGCTTCTGCTTCTTGGTGACTTTCTTTACTCCACGTTACTGATGTGGGAAAGACGCTTTCTCTCGCAACGGTTAAGCTGAGCGTGTCTGCCCCTTAGCAGCCAGAGAGGGAGCGATGAGGTTCAGCGTCATCTTGTTAAAAATAAAAATATGGAAAAAGCAACCCACCTCCAGGGTTTTCTTTCGCTGTTTTCAGAATGTCGACCTGGAATGGAGCAGGGGAGTGTTTGTGTTCAGGTGCCGTTGTAAGGGCACATCACAAGACTTAAAAAGTTGTCCAGGGGTCTTGTGCTATAACATCTTTACATCAGAATTTAATCGGAATTTCCCGTCAGTGAAGTGTCAAATGCCGTGTAGCGTAGTGACCCAGCTAAACCACCAGGTAACTACAGACTGGCACGACAGCTGCACATAACTGGGGAGGGATTCTAATTGCAAGGACGACTTGACTCGTCGTTTCACCACACTCTTTGTCCGAGCTATTTTTCACTTTATTTTGCACCATCTTTACACCCGAGGCCACCCTGCTGTTGAAATGGTCACCGCGCTCCCCGATCACTGGGAAAACTGTTCAGAACATTGTTGCTCCTGCCTCTCCCTAATGAGTTACATTTGATAATTGTTGAAATAACCGAGGAGGAATAGCTACAGGTGGTGTTCTTCCCCACACCTTTTCCTTTTTTTCTTTTTTCTTCTACTCGGAATAGTCAGGCTTTCTAGCTTGTGGCACATCTGCTGTTTGTAGCCCGTGATCCTGAGATGCCATTACCATCTTACTGGGCAGCATTGGATGTTTTCTGTTTTTCTAATACTGCCTGGTAATGATGATGATGGTGTTTCGTGTACAACGTGGAAAAGTTCAACAGCGAATTTGGAAACAGGTTAGTGGCCAATAATCTACCCTGGACTGTCGAATCTCCCCAGAGCATACGTAAATCTGAAATTAAATGCTTTGGGTTCTAGGATAAAAGGTACAAGCAAACACAATATTTTCCTATTTCTAGAATGAAAAAAAATAATGTTGGAGTGAGCGTGTAAATAGAAAACCGTGCAGAATGTGGAGCAGAGCACATGTTTGATGTGCAGCAAGAGAATACATTCAAATAAAAATACATTCAAATGTTAAGTTCTGTAGCAGTAAGATGAATGTAGGTACTCTGCTCCAAACATCTTTTTATTTACTTCCAAACAAAGGGAGAATGAAAGTAAACATTTTATTAAAATGTAACATTTTTGAGTTTTCGTGTTCGTAATTCTCCCTCAAAATCGAAATTATCTTTTCATCTCAATATAAAATAAGAATTACACTGCGAAATAAAAAGCGGTCTTCACCTTTTCAGCTGTGCTATTGTAACTTACTCCTTCCTTTTCACAGCAATTCCTCTACGCTGCTCCAGCACAATGTTCTAACAGCAAAGCCATTTCTTTTAAAACTTTGAAGTTTTAGGTAATGCACGCATTTTTTAGTTTGATTTTTATGTAGATATACTTTCACAGCCATTTGTCACTTCTTCAGGGGCGGAGGGAGGCGGAGAGAGAATGAGACTTTGATTGTTTCCATTACTTTAGTGAATATTATAATACATTTTAAAATATGAGGGACCTGATTCTAAGAGGGGTTTTTTTTCCCTCCCTAAATCACGTATACTAGTTAAAATCACCCTAAAAGAACTCACTCAGTCTAAAAGGACTTGGTGGAAGCGAGAATGTTGCCTTAAACGCTGCATGGAGGCTTTTTGTTCTTTACCGAGAACAAAACCACTCCAGGAAGTTCCACTTCCCAGTTATCAGATATTAAAGGTACTGGGAGCAAGGATTTCTAAAGGCTATCGCTGAGAGAGGCTCTTACTGCTCTGAGAGGGTTTTCTCTGACACGTGGCTGCGTGGGCAGGTGTTTCACCGTACCTGGCAGGTGTAAAGCACCAAAATGCAACAAGAGCAGCATCCAGCCCCAGCCCTCCTCATCCCACACCCCCGGGGAGCTCTTGCTGGAGAGGGGCTGCTGTGGGGTTTAATTGCTTGCCTTGAGAAGGTTGGTTGTTTTCTTGAACCCTCTTCTGAAGCATCAGCTGGATGGTTCACCAAGGTGTAGCTTGGATGAAATGTTCCTTTACTTCAAGAGAAAGCTGGTATATATTCACCCATACACACCACGTGAAACCCTGGGCTGGAGCCCCAAAGACCTGTGAGCATCTAACGGCTGTGATAACTACTACATGTAGTAGAACGTTACCTACACGTTATAGCTCAGATCAGAGCTATCACCTAGCAAGAGGCCAATTTTACCCCCAAAAAGATAAGAGTAACAATAATTGGGGAAGAAAAGGACAGGAAAGAAGTGATGCTGCCTTCCTGCTGGGGGATGCAGCGGGTCAGCGGCAGAGTTAGAAATCTGGAGTCCTTGGAGTCCCAGCCCAGAGCTCTTGTGTAGAGAAATGCTCGAGGTTGAGAACCGCCTGCCCGACTTTTTACCTTATCTGTTGCGTGATGTGCTGCAGCAAACTTCTGAAAAAACCCCAACCCCAAAGCAGATACCTCTCAATCATTAGTATTCACTATGTGTAACGACATTACTAACAGCTGGATACCTAAGTCCCCTGTCGCCGTCACTTGGATTTAAGACTCAAATTTGTCTGCATCCCTTAAACCAAAGCCAACACAATAAAGTATTTGTTGTAAAAGCGACTGTTTTAAATGCTAGACCATCTTTGTCACGCTGTTGTGCCCTTTTTAGCACTGTTTTCTTTATATACCACTTCTCGCTCTGTCCTCTTATTCGATTGGAAAGACTCGAAGCAGTAGTTGTGCGAATCAAAAGGGAGGAGGGAGTAAGGAAGCTAAGAAACCAAACACAAGAAATTTCACTGGTTTTGTGTCATGTTGAAGTAGAGCTTAACCCAATATTTCTCTTTTAGACCTTTATGAAATCAACTTTTTTTAACCACCTTTGTCTCGTGAAATCCACCATGATTTTCAAAGTATCCTTTAACACCAAACGTCTTCCTTCTGCCCGTGACTTATGCACTCAGTGACGTAAGACAATCTCTCTCAAGCCTTTTCTGTCAGGCTTTATGGAACACTGACATCCTGAAGAACGTGGGATCCTTAATAGATGCTTCATTTCTCCAACTACTGGACAGACGATGGTCCTCTGTGGGCATCTTACTAGACAGTGCTGGATTTTTTGGATCTACTCTAACACTGTCTGGTAACGATGTTTAAAGGGTGAACCAAACAACAGCATGCACCAGGAGGAGCTCTCGCAGAAAGACTTTGTACCACAATTTAGGCCAAAACGGAACATTTGGACAAGAGGGTAAGGATGACGGCCGTCATGTTAACGAGTGTTTTTAGGTACAGTGAATGGCAATAATCACAAAACGCTTCCAGCAAAGGTGTTGTTGGAAACCACTGCGTGAGGTGCTACTGAACCTTGCTGCTGTTGGGAAGGAGGTGAGACAGGACACGTCAGCTCTAGCAGACAAACTCCCATCTTCTCGGAGGCACGGCAATGCTTTCCTCTCGCCAAACCCTGATGAGAACTGCAAGGTACTTGAGGCTGACGGATTTGCTGGTGATGTTGCGGTGCTTGGCTGTGGAAGGCGGGTAGGGCAGGTTGTAAAGGTCGTTCTTCCCAATTACAGTTCAATTCCACCTCCATGGTTGAACGGCCTTTGAACTTTCAACCTTACCACCTGCCATAGGCAGTGCCTTCAGCTTATAGAGCAGGGCTGATCGCTCTAATCGCTCCATTAACAAACAAAGGAATTTAACCCAGGCGAGGAAAACAGCTACAGAATGCTCCCCCTGCTCTACCTAACCTACCATGAGGAGCTACTACCTCACAACAATTCATTCTAACTCTGTAGCAACTCCCACAGAAGTGCACCGCCGCACCGAGGGGGAGAACGGACGAGGTTTTGATTAGCTTAAGGAAACGAGTGCTTCTCTCAGACGACACAGATTTGAACAAATTTCACAGGGTGACAGAGGAACAAGCGCTTGAGGAGAGCTCTTCTTGCTGCAAGAGTATGATCCTAGTGACTTACCGCATCGAATTTGAGCCAGGCAGCCCAGCTCCACCCACTTGAGTAAAAAAAGCACGAGTTGCAGCACTGCTCGCAGTACTGTTGCTTGCTGCCTTAAGGATCTGATTCGGCAGCAGATTCTGGGATGGCTCGTGTATCTAAAACAAAGCGTATATCTGCAGGTCAAAGTTGGGGAATAAATTAGGCGCAAGCCTTGCCCTCCTCTGGTCATACCTCATGCTTCCTGCCGAACTGCACGTACGTATTCAGGGCCAGCCTTTGCCCACCCTGCAGCTCCTTCCCCAGCCCTCGACGGATTAATCCAAGTCACTATTTTGCAGACAATCTGCTCTATCTGCAGAGGCTAAGAGTTCATTAGCAGGCCACTGTTACAAGCTGAGATTCGTCCTTACACAAGGAGCGTTCATGCTGCCTGCAATTCTGAAGGACCATAAAATTTTTGCACTCTTGGGGATCTAACTTGAGGTGAGCTGGTGCACAGACCTCGTGCAGTGTTGTACCTGTTGGTTTCCAGCTCCTTTCTGGGAGAAAGATAAGGCACATGCACCCTGACCACACAGTCCTCACCCCAGATCCTTAAATGGATTTCAGGTATCGATTTGTGTTTGAATCACAGCACCAAAGCATCTTCCTCCTCACCCTCGATTTAGCATTAATCCTCCGTTTCACTCCAAAGCAGAAATACCGTCACGACACAGTAGTGCGGAAGCAAATTCTGCATTCTCTGCCTTTGTCAGTAGGAATCTCTAAATGTTTAATTATTTTTTTTTTAACGCTTCGCATTAAGCTGGGCATCTGATTCCTTGCCAAAACTACCAGGCGATACAGGAACAACGGGAAAAATGAACCCATCTGTAGATAGCATTAGCTTGTTTGCATTATTACAACGTGAACAGCTTGAAAGGAATTTAACTCCACTACTTGACTCACTGGAGCAAGCTCGGTTTTGTGTTTGCCCGTGCAGGTTGTAATTCTCAGGAAACTGAGAGAGAAGGAAGAAGCAGAGACGCGTTCTTTGGTGATTAGCCTCTGCATTAATCAGTAACTGGTTCACAAGGGACTGAGGAAATGGTGGGAAATTTGAGTGACTCCGCAAATTGGCTTTTAACAAGCATTTAAATAAGATGAATTGGAGGGCACGCCTACCGCCCATCCATCTCTCCTTGAAACAAAGAACGGGTCCTAACCTTGGATGGAGTCGAGTAAATAAATAAATAAAAGGAAGACAGGATACTCTAACTGGGCAGGCACAGGAACATCACTTTAAAAAATATAATGAAATGGGAGACCAAGGAAATCCCCCCTACTCTCTCTCGCGATGATGTACGCTCAGGAAAGTGCCCATTCGGTCTGGCCTCGGAGATAGTGATGAGAGGCAGGGGCAGCCCAGGAAAATCCCCTTCTGCCTCAATCTCTTTCCCTCCCCTTCTCCTCCTGACTTTCATCTCGCTTAAATCAGTTTCACAGGAGTTTTTCACGGGCAGTACTGATTCCTAGGCTGGTTTAAGAGCCTGTATCAGACTTTGTTCCACAAAAGTTGTCTCCCTGAGGAGAGTTTTAATATTGACGAGGGCAAAGTCTTTAGAGCACGGCCGAAACCCGGGCACCCGCGGTCTTGCCGTGCTGCTGGTGACGGGGCTGCACCAGCCACGGGTTGTTTCCCAGCAAGACAGATGCAGTGGACAGAGATGTGGGTAAGTTAAGTTCTTTACAGTGTGGTGTTTTTTTTTAAACTTGCATACCAGTGAACTGGAAACTGTTGTGTGTTTGTAATTGCACTGCCGTAATCAGCAAGTATCTCAAGTTAAATATTTACTGGTTATTGCTTTGTCTAAGGGAGAGGCCCTCAGCCTTGCCCTGCCCTATCTTTTTAGTCCTGGATCTGGAGAAAGTCCTTTAATGTTGGTGGTTTCCTTTAGCCCGAGTGCCTGCTGATTGCTGTCTTACCAGGCAAAGTTAGATCTAGCTATTTTTGTCTAATACTGTCTGGTAATGCCGTCAATTGCATTGGCAAAAACCTTCGTCGTGACAGAAATGCGGAGGGAAAAAACCAAACTTGCCTTTATCAGAAGAATCAAGGAAGTCTGAAGTCTGGTCCTTCTCACTGGAGCTTGGGCTTTCTGCTGAAAGCTTCCCCAGGTGCCCGGTTCTGTGTCTGCCTTGTGACCACCCACACGTACCGCGATGCCTGCAGGAGGATAAAGAGAGATGAGAAAAGTCAGGAGAGTGTAAGCTTGCACGTCCATAACACATGGGTGGGTCGAGATAGGTTCATTGAGCTTCCTTCCCAAAAAACCTGGCTCCTGCACTCACCACCCCTCTGCACATCAGTAACTTTTGGACCTATCGTCAGACTTTCCTAAAGTTTGACGGGTGCAGACGTAACCCAGTAGCTTTGAGAAAGATTTCAGAAAACTAAAACAACTCAGCAGAGACCATCTTTTCTCCCAACAATGGTACGAGTGTGGAGTAGGCACGGCTGAGAACTCCCAGCGCCGTGGCTTAGGAAGTTGGTAGTTTCTGGATCCTGAAATCTTCATCATAAAGAGTTACTCCTATACTCTATGAAGGAAACACCAAGGCTTTTTTTGCTGTAGTTGAAGATGAGGAGGATTTCTGGGCCATTCAGTCACCTGAGGTTGCTGTCAGCTTAATTAGCTGCCTCTCTTTAGAAATTTTTTGTTAAACAAGCAAAATTCAGCAACAGATCAGCGCGCCCCTACGGCTACGCTGCAACTTTGAGTAAGACCTGCTGTATTTTCGTGCCAACATAAAAGTAAAATTTAGAGGTATCTGATATAAAATACAAGGGGTTAGCAAAGCCCTCAGTCCAGCAAATCTTACATGAAATAAAAGGGTTAGCAAAGCCCTCAGCCCAGCAAACTACATCTGAGATGTAATTAGTCCAATTATACAGTCAGAAAGGCGGCCTCCCCAAGAAGTGCTCCCATTCCCCACATGTGGCTACTGGTCTTTATCCTCTCCATACTGGGAAGCATCAATAGCTTTTGCCAGTTGTTGGATTTCTTAATGCAGGACCCTTGGTTGTGCAATAAATCAGCAGTGAGAAGGACTAGCGTGACAGAGTGTGTTCCTCACCTCAGCCCAGGAGCATCCTGCGCCCCGAGGTGTGAGAACGAAGAGAGCGCGGTTCCCCGCAGCAAGTCTCACCGACTTGTCAGGAATTTCCCGGTTAGGAAACTGCCTTGCCCAAAAGTGCTCGGATGGTGAAGATGGTATCTACGTCCCGGCTAAAATGACTCAACGCTGGCAAGTCTCATTTTGCAGGGTGCAAATGGTATCCCTTCTCGTAGCGCAAGTATTTTACGGAACCCTGCTGCTTCTCCTGCTGTATCGCATGGTCTCACCAAGCTGTTGGTCCATCACATTTTACAGAACCATAGAATCATAGAACAGTTCAGGTTGGAAAAGACCCTTGGGACCATCAAGTCCAACCATTAACCAACCACTACAAGTTCAAATATATACTTCTGCCTGTGCCATCCCCAAACTTCAGCTGTTGGATCCCTTGTCTTTCTTTCCTCTCTATGGCTTTCTTTGTCCAATCTTTGAATTTCCCAGAAGCTGCAGTCTCTTATTGGAAGCTTCACTGTTTCTGTCTCCATGAGATGCACAACATAATGTTCAAGGGTTTTTCCTGAGTTGTGCTTTGTTCCTGCAAGGAAAGAAATCTGACCTTTCAGCAACATTACCCTTTACTAGAAAGAAGTGAAAACAAGAACTACGTACCTTTTATGAAAATGTGTTCTGGGGGAAAATTGGTGATTAAAAAAATAAAAGAGTTGTCCTATGCAGTGCATTTTAAAGGGTAGGTATGCATAAAGCATTCTCAGAGAAAGCAAAAAAGATAAAAATACGGCTCCAGTCCCTAATACTGTGTTCACATATTCCGTTACCAGCAGCTTACTGTAATTATCCTGATGAATGCTCTACTGTCATTGTTTTTTATCACTAGAACCCACACGTGTGGATAAACACATCCGTATTTTCTCTGCAGAAGCAGGAAGAGCAGTTTCACTGGCTGCTATTGTATAGATACATTTTCCTATCTTACGTCCTATTTAATGTGTTCTTTCACTGCCTTAGAGCTTCTGTTATCAATTCCAGCCATTTTAGTTGTATATTTAATAAAACAGTTGGATCTCAACACAGCTCTGAGTGGAATTTGTTTGGAAGCCATACAGATTTCTGCGCGTTTAAACCAAGTAAAGAGTATTCCCCAGTGCTTGAACTCAGTCTGTAATTCCTGTCGAAGAGCAATTACTGCTGCTCAGTAGAGCTCTGGCTGGAGCTACAGGCAGCTCCTTGGAGTATTTTCCACTGGTTTGGATTTGATTTGGCCCCAGCAGAGCTCAATGCCCAGAGCTCGGCTGCTCATGGTTTCAGCAGTGCTGATGCAACATTGCCTTGTCCTTGCCCCGCTCATCGAGCCCTGGCCAAGCACACGGGACTGAAACCACCCGAGGAACATTTCAGCAAGCTGTACGTTGAAATAGCCTCTGTTTCTAAACAAGGGCACGACTCAAGGGGAGGAGTTTCTCCATATGCTCCCACCTGAACAGAAATAAAATCCTTTGTCTGGAAAAAATGGTCATTGGACAAGCCAGGAGCTTGTCTCTCACTGAATACAAGCACTAAACTCCTTCTTGTATCTCCTCAAAATATAGGAAGACAGCATTACAACCCAATTGCTATGTATTAACTCCATGTTAACATCAGGGGAACTCAGGCACACACGGAAAATAACTTGTCCAGACAGCTGCAGAAGAAAATAACCAAGAGACTTTGTTGTAGACTCCAAGAATTCAGGCTTCTTGTTTGGCTTTAGCTTTCTCACATTACAGTTTAACACACTGGCATAGCAATGTATGGGGTTTTTTTTTTAAAAAAAAAGGTTCAGCTCCTCCTTCCTTCTCCTACAACCAACAATTTTCAAAACAAGCAAAAACAAACCAGGGATTTCTAACAGGGACCTGAGCAAAGACAAAAGAAAAAAAAGCTGCTAGTTCTCCTAGCATGTTGTATGAGCTAAAACATTTAGGGGAAAAGACAGCTTGAACAATTCTAAATAATTTATTAGTCATCACGAAGCAATAAAAAACTCCAGTGTGTTAAGGACGCTTCATATCACCTTTGGCTATGACGAAAGCACAATCAATAGACAGGACCGTTCACAGCAGGGTAGGGATGTTCTTCACAGCATCAGCCCTAAACACAGCACAGAAAGCTATTTAGATACTTGGTAGAGAAGAAAAATATAATACCTAGTCCCCTTAAGAAAATTCCACTTGGGAGAAGCTGTTTCCGTACTCCCTTGTCAGTTTATTTTAGGCAAGGGAAGGTGGAGCCAGCTCCCAGGGCAGTAAATTTAACGAGCACCTCCTGGCACAGCCATTACAACCCAAACCGATTCAAGAGCAAAGTTCAAGACACTCAGGCTGCAGAAGGGATGAAGGCATCCTTTGATCGTTTTGCTCCACAAAAGCGGATTTAAGCATTAAAGAAGCTGCTTAATGATTAATACACACTGCTGCCAAACTATCTATGTTTTTTTTTTTAAGGTAACTGCGTTGTTATTTTTTTTTTTTCCGCTATTGTGAACTTGCTTTAAAAGGACGTGGGATCAAAACCGTGTCCAGGTTTAGAGCATTAGTGCTTGTGCCTGCCCTGGGGGGGCTTGGCAGTTTTAAACACAGTTATAGCCAAGTCTCAAGGGGAGTTGGAAGAACCGAAAGGATCTGATACCTGATAAAGATCCCATTTTAATTTCGGCATCCAAACACCAATCCCTCAGTGGACTGTATTAAACCATCACCTCGGTCCCTCCAATGGGGAGCCAAAGCCAGGGAGAGGCTGAGCAAACACTGAGGAGGAGCAACCACATTTGGGTCGCTAATTGGATTTGCATCCCACTTTAACCAAACCCGTTTGGATTTCTGTGAGCCTAACTCGTTAGTCACTGTGGCCATGAGCCTGTCCTTTCAACAAGGTGTGCAGGTCGAGGGAAAAAGCCTTGAGTGCCACTGACTAAAGGGAAAGCTGAAACCAAACGAGGGTGAGTCAGTGACGTGTAACTCTTCCAGATTGCTTGCTTGCCCCTGGCCTTCATCTTCCTCAGAACAGGTCCTAAAATCAAGGCTGTTCAAGGCTTGAGAACAAAGGAACTGCCTAGAAATACCCTTCTAAAAATAACAGCCAGGAGACTTCTAGGAAGAGTCTGAGCTCGCTGCGGTTGTACCGTGAACAAAGAGAATTAGACGCAGCCTGTGTTTAACCCCTTTTTCTTAATCGGATTTCTCCCACAGCTGCAACTTAGAAGTTTTAGGCGTGACTACGGTGGGACTGGCACACACCACACCATCCCCTGCTATATCCCGTTTTCCTGCTCTTTGCCCGCACAGGCGGTACCGGGGACCCAGGGTGTGTTTTGTGTTGCTCTGTTTCCAACACTGCGCTAACTTGGCAGCGGAATAAATGGCAAAGGGTTCACCCCCTTTCCCCACCCTTACGTCCTCTCGGTCACCGCGCTTTGCTGGCACCTCACTCCTATCCGTGCCAGCTTTTGCAAGTCCCTGCTCTTGCACAAAGCAGAGAAATAAAGCGGGAGGGGGAAAAAAACCAATAAACCACCTTTCTTCTGGGCAGGAGGAGGACCCATCACGCTGCGTCAGAGGAAGGGGCTGAGCACAGAGCTGGGGAGGAACACTGCTCGCTGAGAAACCTGCCGGGCACCAAAAACCCACAGCAAAACCCCCCCAGGGACATCTCCCTTGCACAACACACCGATGCCTCGGCTCCAAAAGCGCTACAGCGACAGATCAGACCAGTTACAGGCGTTATTACAGATGCATTTCTTACCTGGAAACCCCTCAGCACCGTGCTGGAGTAGCTACGGGTCAAGTTCGAGGGAAGCCCTCCTGCCCGGCCAAGTGACTCCCATTACAAATGGCTGGAATTGTAAGTCCCTTCAGCTGGGCTCTCCAGCACCCAGAGACACAACCTGGGCTCCTCACACGCCTTTCTGCTGGGCTTCAGCTCCTTCCCGACCTTCTTCACATCCCCCGAGTCTCTGCAAATCCATCAAGGATTCCTAAAGCTTCCCACGACTTCTTGGTTTTGTCACTCACGCAGAGGTTTCACCTTTGCTTGTGGTTACAAAAATTTAAAGCAGCTTTGTGTAAGCTCTCAAAACTCCAGCAACTGCGAAACTTGTTTTTAAACGCTTTGGAACCTTTTTACGGTTTCAGCCAGACACAAATCCTGGATGAAAGTTGCCCATTTGCAAAGGCTCAGCACATGCAGACTGTATGTGGTATATTTAGGGGGTTTCAGAAAATTGTGTGAGCCTGCCGTGTCCCTCATTCCTGTTTTTTTTCTGAGAATACCCCAGTCTTTTTCCTGTTTGTGCCTCTAGTGGCTTTATCTGATATAGTGCTACTACATGCAGCTACTCCAACGGTCAAAGCACTGCTGATCCTGGAAAAATTCACATTTTTGCCAGTAAATGCTATAGGTTCGCCTTGAGAGATCACCTGTGATTCTAACTGTATGCAAGGGAGTAGTTTTACCTGTTTCTGTCTATACTGCGAGGTGCAGAAATCCTGCAGAGGCAGCCCTGAGATCCTATTTCTGTGGAAACGAAAGGCAGAGTTAATGATTCTTTCATTACTAGAAGAGCTGATCTTGGTGAGGCCATTCAAGGCCAGAGCAGTAACTGTCAGATGTTTAGCAACACCTTACGAGCCCCTTCATAAATTTGATAAATCACAGATAAGTTGATCCGTCATCGAGCTACGCGGTTATTTGTAGCAGGCTGTACCTTTCCAGTAAGGGACAAGTCTTTGGTGCAGGAAGCTGATGGAAACAGAAGCTAGCTCTGCCTGTAAAATGCTGAAAGCATTTTCAAAATGGAATTTACAGGCTGCACCTGCGTGTAGCTCAAAAATGTAAAGCCATTTCCTGAAGCGAGCAGCCTACCTTTAATTCCAGGTTGACGGTGACAAAAACCACAATGACCTTTTATTGGTCTTTAGTGACTGGCGTGAAGTAAGGGTCTTCAGCGCAGCCTGAAATGCCCATTTATGCTACAAGGAGTTGAACTGGTAGATGCTAATTGAGTATTTCAAAAGTGAAGCCAGTTTCTGGAGCGCTACAAGGGAATCTTTCCTCATCAGAAGCTACAGGGTAGCTATACATATAGGTAAAGCTATAATTACATGTGTAGTTAAAGCTATACGTGTAAATAGCTCGCATATGGCTGGCTATGCCAAAAAAAAAAACGGTTAAGATCGCCGGGTTGCTCTCTAAAAAATAAAAATAGCTAGCAGCACGGCTCCGTGGGATGGTCTGTGCGCTTTCTGCAGAACATGATTGACAACACGCATGAAAATTCAGCCCCATCTGATGCCGTGAAGCAACTGCTTTTCTGAACTGCACCACACTTTGCCAGTAACTCCCAGCAACAGATGGGGCCCTGTCAGGGTCTGAACAGCTTTGCAAGGTACAGAAAGACGTAACTGGAATGACACATGTCCCATCACCAGCTGATGGACACAAAGCTCTTTGCCCTTGGACTGTTGGGATATTGCCTTTCCTCAGAAATTCATGTCGTAGAGCATCCGGGCATCCCTCTCGCCTTCCCAAGGAGGGCTGGCTGCTGGACTCAGGGTGGAGCCTCCCGACTCCATGGTTCAGAGTCCCGGAGGCATCCAAGAGACAGGTCCAGACGTGAGCAGCCACGGATTCTGGAATGAACCGAAGGCGTTTTTGAAAGAGGACCCAGGTACGGCGATGAGAAATTTGCCGCGTCTCAGGAAAAGTCCTGCCAAGCAATCATTCGTACTTAGAAAGCTTTTGAGAGTCTCCCAAAGTGGTGTATGAAATAAAACGCCCAAAGAAAATACCACAGTAAATAAAAGAATGCTGAAGCTCGTTTGGGGAGGCAAAGGTGTGAACAGGGCTCTTGAGAGCGCTCAGCACTTCAGGTGCCACTTGCAGCAACGCACCTGCAGCGGCAAAGAGCCGTCGGTGGCACGGCCACCTGTGGATTAAATCACCCAAAAAAAATGCCAAGGGCTCCTCATGGTTCAACAGAAACAGAGGAAATCCTGCATTCCTGCTGGCGGAAGACGAGGTGGTGTCAGGAGGTCTGGTTTGGAAAGAGGAGAGCAGTTTGGTCACTCGGTGGTGAGACACAAAACCAGTTGCTTCTGGGTTTGGAACTGAGCAAAGGGGAAACCTGAGCAGTGGGAAGGACTGTGTAGGTGGGCCGTTTGCTTTACTTCTTTCTCACCTTTCTTTTTCCCACTGCCACACCTTGGGCGGGCGGGTTGGGTTCTGGTGAAGCTGGGCTGGCTCCGGCGACCCGCTGCTCCTTCAGTCGCAGCTCCAAATCGGAACGACACATCAGGAAGGGGTCGGTGCAAAAACAAACCAGCGACAACAAAGCAACACGGGCAAGTGAAGAAGGAGAGAGAGAGAGCACGTATTTTCTACGAAATATTCCCAGTTTCCTCCAAATACTGATACAAAGTCAGATGAGACCCTTGGAAGTTTTCCACGGGTTTTACCGGACTTCAGGCCAAATTCCTTTTGTCCATGATTGCCAGAGTGTTTCCTCTCAGAGCTCATTTTCTCATCAGCTAACGAGCTCCTGCCTTTCTGATGGTTTCGAACGGGATTGTAGGCACTCAGCAACACTGAAAATTGCTCCCACACTGGCGGGCAGGGGGACAGGTCAGCCTCCTTGCTCACGTCAAGTTTCTGTGACAGGTTACACGAGGCGGGCACCCGCGCTGAGCTTTCCTCAGTCGTGGGGTGGTGTTTCGAGTGGCCTCAGCGCAAAACTATGAAGGCAGCCAGCCAAAAACCGCTCGGATTTCGTGTCCGTCCTCCTAAACTCCACGACTTCCCTTCAGAATTTGGGCTTAATCATTAATTTCCCCGCGTCTGTGGCGTGCATGCCTGCTGTGCAGCGAGGGACGGGGCTCCGGGAAAGCTGATCCGGCTTCCCCTCGGCTCCTGAAATCCAACCCACGCAAGCCCTGCCTGCAGCTCGGTTCTGGGTGGGGACCACACAGTTCACTACCGGGAGGCCCAAGTACACGTTGTTTGATAAACACAGCAAAGCAATTTATAATTACCCATTACTGTCAAAGCCCACGACATGTAACTATTGGGAATTTATTCTTTTTTTTCATCTTACAGGTGAGAAAACTAATGTCTAGAAGAGTACATGAGTTTCACTGTCTCTCACCGTGGCTTTCTTGCAGAAACAAGGTGGGGGAGTCGTGCTGCACACTTGAGAAAATACCTGGATGCGATGGTGCACGGTCCTTCCCTGGGCACGGGGTATTTCTCTCTCCTAGATGGTGCTGTACCCCGTAAAAGCACTCTCTGTAAAAACACAAGGGCAGTGCCAAGCTAGGAAAAAAAAACAAACCACATTGGAACTTACTTCACCTCATCTCCTGAGCTACTTTGGGGATTATTGTATTTGGGGTGGGGGGAAGAGCCTCCGTGCAGGGGTGGGATGGGGGAAGCAGCCTCCAAACATGATTAAAAGGTTGTTTGCTGTTCTGACCTTCCAGCTGGCCACCAAAAAGGGCCCTACGCACCACCAGCACATGAGTCACTCCTAAAAAATCTTTGACTGAAAGAGATTGTCAAGATAGCGCAGCCCTCGCCCGCCCGCACAGCGGCGAAATCTCCGTGTGGTCCCGGCTGGGCTGATGCCGGCCCCAGCGCTGGCTTTAGCTCGGTGGCTTCTGGGCGGAAAAGTGCTGCTCCCCCGGGCTCCGGGGGCAGGAGCTGCTGAGACATCTCTCCTCAGCCACTGAAGCAGCAGCTTCCCATCCTCAGACGGCACCTGTTTGCAGAGAGAAGCATCAGAAAGAGCAATATTCCTGCAGTCAAGCCAAGATTGTTTTCTTCGGCAAGAAAATACTAAACGTTTCTGTAGCTTACTTCCTCGGTATCCTTTGCGAAATCCATCCATTAGATGGTTACAAAAACAGAGAAATTCAGCTCCTCTGAGCGCTGTCCTTCCTGGCATGAGCTCTCTGCTCCATCGTGTTGAATAGCAACGCTCAGTTGAATCAAAATTCTGCATAAGCAACAACGTAGAACATTTGTTTGTTTGTTTTAAAAGGAATATTCTGTGGTTTCGTATTTGAATTTTTGCTATTTTTTGTTTTATACGGTGCTCCTTGCTTTTGTTGCTTGGATTTCATGAGAAACTTGAAAAAGAATTGTAACCTCATTATTGCATCTTCTATAGCGGAAATATATTTCTTATATAACTCTTGCTATGTTTTATAGTCAAGGGACTAGTTTGTTCTATTTGTATTTGGTACGGATCCCGTAAGGCTTGCAGAAATATGGAAGGCAAACGGGACTTTCACATCAAAATGATCCAACTTTAAAAACTTGAAGAACAGAACAAACGCAGCAGCGAGTTGTCCCACCGTGGGAGTTCCAGACGAGACGACTCGAATGTTGCTTCCCCGGCTAATTGAGTCACGGGAACTCTTTGAAGGCAGAACTACTTTGAATTAAACACGCGCTGTCTCTAACTCTACCTGCCCTGGCAGTACATTCTCTTTTCTATGTCACATTATTTTTTGAGCCTGGTTTAAATAATAGGGATCACTTTGTCATTTCTTACCCTAACGACTTCTCAAACCTATTGGTCAAGTTCTACAAAACTCAGTTTTTTGAAGCCTCCTACATCCCTGCAGGTGTTGTGGCAGGGAGAGGCGACGAATGCCCCCTCCCACCAAAAGAAATCCCTGGTGTCCTTTGAATTAGGTGCCGAGCGCTAGAGATTCCAACAGGAAAGGGTGGGAAACCACCTGTGTCAGGGTCGATACAGGGGTCAGTGTTGTCTGGTAATTCCCGCAGGAGCGGCTCGTCTGACCGTAAGCAAGGAGGAAAAGTGAAGCAGAAGATGTGACCGCGTGAGGCGGGTGAGAAGCCGCCTTCCACCCTGCCCTTGCCAGCCTCTCCCCTTCTCCAACAGTTAGGCAACGTTTCCTAGAGGGTGTAACGCTTGCGGAAAGCCTTTGCCGGTTGCGCCACCGCCGCCCTCCCACTCCTTGCTTGTCCTCTCCCCTCCCCGCGACCAGAGGGATTAGCCGGGGCGGGTTGGCCGCAAGAGGTAATCCAGGAAGGTTGAAGGTAAGGCAAGGACGGGATCCTGCCCGGCTCTGCCGGAGCCGATCGCGAAGCTTCGTGCACCAACAGGGAAACATGGGGAACGCTCCTGAAGGTCACCGTGACCGCCCGGGGAGGAGCGCCAGGGTACTCACACCGCCTTGGCACGTCCACGCTGGAGGGCGCGGGGCCAGCCCGGAGAGGGATTGAAGTGAAGCCAATTTCCACCTTCCATCGTTTGGAAAAAGGAGGTTTAATGCTGGATATTCATCCTTCTTCCTTCATGGTTTGAATCACGAAGGAGCCGTCAGTGGGAGGGGATCCCTCTCCTTGGCCGCTGGCAGATGCGGCACAAGTCTTCTGGGTAGACCAACGACTGAACTCTTGTGTCTGCAGCTGGAAGAGTGAAAGCCTGGCAGGTAAAGGCAGACCTCTCCAAGCTTTATCTTTGCTGTTAACTCTGGACGGTATCCAGCTGAGGCCACAGAAAAAAAAACAACCCATGTTATTTTTTGCTCTGGCATCTGCAGGACAGAAACATATAGATATCTATATATATACACACTCTGCCTCAGCTAGGAAAAACTAGATTATAGGCAAAGTGTGTGTATGTATATATATATATATATAATATATATAATATATATATATAAAATATATATACACACACACATACTCTGCCTCAGGTAGGAAAACTAGATTATATGCAAAATATATATATATATACACTATATATATATATATATATATCTCAAGTATATATATATATATGTATTTATATATATATATATATACACACATACTCTGCCTCAGGTGGGAAAACTAGTTTATGGACAAAGTATATTTTTCCACGTCTTTTATCAAGCAGAGGTGAAGCCCGACCTTTAGAAGACTTGAGGAAAAGCCACGGAAGAGTGAGCAAAAACGCGCCGGCCGGCAGACGCTCGGAGAACCGAACTGGTTCTGCTATTTTTCTGTTACGCCATCCCGCTACGCAGACGCTGACCTACCCAGCAGCCTTCCCGTAACCCCGGCGTTGGGCGGCTTTCTCTGCAATCACACACACACACGCTTGTGGAAATCCCTCCGCGTTTCGCACGCCAGGGCCCCTTGCGTGATTCCCAGCCGTCGCCAGGCAGCCGTTGCCAAGGGACCAGCCTGGGTTCGGAGCGCTGGAGGTTCTCCAACCCTCCCTGAGAGGCTCAGCAGACTCTTGAGGTATATAGATATTTATATATATATAAGGTAAAAAGCACGCTGGGTTTCCGAGCCCCAGCTTGCTGTCTCTTCAGGGCATGAAGCAAGGCAGGCTGGGCTCTTCCAGAGCACAAATCCGCCCCGTCACGGGATGCTCTGGTTCTCCAGAAGCTCCTCGTGGCTCAACAAAAAGTGCAAGTTCTCAGAACTGAAGACAATGCAGGGAACAGTTAAAGCGCTGCAAGAGTATTTAGAAACTGCTGAGCAAAGGTTAGATTTTCCATTGCTTTTTAGCATCGTATACAGTTTTAGCCCCTGAAAGAAGGGGTTAAAAGGCAAGAAGCTGTGGATGTACAGAATCCCTCTCTAATATCCAGCCTTTTTATGCTGGCCAGTAGCTTATGGCATAAATTAAAGACATATTACACGTCATTTACACCATTTTCATTTAAACCCCATGAAAACACAAGCCCATCCCTTCACTTCCAAAATAATTCAAGGTAGAAATCACTGATCATTGCCGACGAATATCTAGTGGAATTAAAATATTTAATATTAGATTTTAAGTGCTTTGCCGAGAACATGAAGAAAAATACCAGTTATCCATTAGCAAGCCCTTCCTTCGGAAAGAAACCATTACTTTTTTATGGCGAGATAATTTGGCTGAAACGCCACAAATCTTTCAGTGACAAACTCAACAATATTATTTTTTCTCACATACTCCTTGCTGAACTCAGCTCTGTAAAAATACATAATGGTTTGCTTCAAACGAAAACCTTTTTAATAGAAAGCAATGCTTGTCTTTCGAAAGATATTTAGATATTTTAGCTTCCTTAAATTCAAATTTCCACTAGAATTAAACTGGTTCTAGAGAAATCGGCCAGGCACTATTCTCTTAAACCTTCCTTTACACGGCAAAGGGAAAAAGGAAGTTCTATCTCCTAGGCTCTGCTCTTTTTTTTAATTTTTCTGCTCAATTTTAGTAACGAATGACACAAAGTAGGCGGAATTCTCCCTGCCAGCGAGTTTATCCCCACGTGCACTTGAGAGCAGAGCCGAGCTGAGCTGCTCGCTGCTCGCCCGGCCACCGACACACAATTCCCAAAGAAATTAATGAGCCGAGTTCAAAATTGTCTCAGGCAAGGCAATATCTTGGCTGCAGCGGGTGCGCAGGCGATCTCCGCGGGGGCTCTCCGGAAGGGAATCGGGCTATTTCATTTCCTGCTGCTCGTTTACGTGAGGAGGATGTTTCCCCGCGGGCTCTCCCCGCTCCCCACCGCAAACACCTTGTGCGCAGAGAGATGCTCCTTCACGGGACAACGTAGAGCTGAGTTCGGATGCACAAGCAACCTCCGAAATACCCGCTGCTCTCTGCTGAGCAGGTGGGCAAGCCCAGCCTGCTCTTTCCTAAGAGCTCAAGTCCCGACAAGCATCTAATCCCACCTCTGATAAAGAAGTGAAAAAGCCCTTGCCTGAAATGTTTGCGCTCAAGCCACAGAAATAACCCCCTGCATCCCTGCTTCTCCTCCTCGCTTTCACCATTAGCCACCGAAGGGCGCAGAACACACAAATGAAGGAAGAGGGGACTCGCGCTTAAATAACACGTCGAGAGAGCCGGTGAAGTGAAGGCTCATCCTCGATAGTGGGAGATTCGATAATTAGACAGAAAAAATGATAAAAGGCTCCCACCCCCTGGGTCTCTGTATAAAGATTAGAGAGGGAGAGACAAGTACGTGTTCAGGCCGATGGAAGAATACCTTACCAACACTTCAGCCATGGCAGGATTTCACGTGTCCGTGTCTCAGGATAAATGGGACTGTTTAAAATTGGCTAATTTCTGAGTAATCCAGGCAAAGAGGGAGATGACACAGAGCCAAAAGCTCCCGCGGGAGGTATGAATGAGCAATTAAATGCTAAAAATAGATAAATAAATATTTACACTCCCATATCAAAGAGCGACGAGAACAGCGCTACAACACGCCGTGAGGAGGCAGAGGAGGGAGATCAGCCTCTCTCGTGGAAGATACCGGTGGCTGGAGGGATGGTACCGCTCCGTGGTGCAACCTTTCCCTAAAACTCATTTCGCGTAGGAAGCGGCAGAGCTGTGCTGCTTCTCTGCGTGTCTCTTAATTTGCCTGGCGCTTATGCATAATGCATCAAGCCCGACTCCGAGCCACCTCCAGACAGTTTGTTCAAAAAAAAAAAATAAAAAAAAATGTGACTGAGTCGCTAAGGACAGTCTCTTCTAGGGGAAGAACATCTTATATTTTCACTGGTCTGGTACCACGATGGTGAAAGGAGATGGTGAGCAAAGATCAGAGCCCTGCAGCGAGCGAGCGAGTCTCAGCTCTGCGGGACCGGTGACGGGCAGCTTGACCTTCGCCGTGGAAAAAAAGCACATTTTGGCTGGTTACACGACATTGTCGAGGCAGGTGGAAAAGCCCCGGCTTGTTAGAACTGGCCCTTGAGCCTGTTCTTTTGATTTGTTTCAGTTTTAATTTTAGGGGGAAATTCGAGGCAGGCGTCCAGGGGCGAGCACTGACCCTGCTGCCGTTTGTAACGCTGAGGCTCTTCCTGCCAGAACCCTTCAGTGCCACGGAGGAGAAATGTCCCACCTCAGAGGGTTTTACAACCTACTTGCTTCAGGTCAGAGCAAACCGAGCCAGGTGTGGGAGGCTGCTGGGAAACCCAGTAACCACTGACTGTCCCTGACATGGAATAAGGGCTTATAAAACACAAATAACAGGAAAGGAATGGTCCAAAGAATGGGTAACTCCAGTCTTGCCACCTGTTTGCTTCCTGCCTCCTCCCTTCCCTGCCACCACCCGATTCCAGCGAGAGTTCCTCCATTTCCAATTTTGCAGATACTTGTACCAACTCTGAAGCAGAGCTCGGCGAAGCCCAGTCTCACGGAGACAGAACACAGGATGCGACGTGCCCTCAAGAAAACCAGCCAGAAGAGATACCAGAAGTACCAACGGGACCAGGACCACTTAGTTACACTGTGTAGCAAATCTGCTAGCACCATCACTAGAGCTAGGAACTGCTCTTCCTGATCAACGTTCTGTTGGGCTAAATGCAAAAGAAGCGAAAAAATAGGAGCTTTCTGCCCGACAAAAATTGACATCCCAGAATTTCCGCTCACTTCTGTCAGAGTTCTCCCCAGCGTGTCAGCATTCTTCTTTAGATATTGTCACCAGCGAGGGTGACAGGCTCTGGGCTGCAAACAGCACTTTCCTTGCTACAGTCCTGTACTTTTGTCGACAAACAGCTTTTTTTCTATTGCTACTATCCCTAAACTCCTCAGCGGAGAGGCTCCTTGTTAAGACTGGACCCCGAAAGTTGCCGTTCCATGGATACCAGTTGCATTCTAATTGGAAAAAACCCTGCTGAAATGGTGCAAGTTCTTCTCAGAGCTGCCGAATCCCAACGTTCTTCACGTCCTCAGTTACTCCCCTCACCTCCTCAAGCTCAGACCAACAGCCTCACCAGCAGCGGTTCTAATTAATTAATTAATGCTTCCCACCTTATCCCCACCCAGGGGCTTCTGGGCATGGCAGGTCGGGCTCCCGGTGGAAATGATGAGGAGTTCAAGAGGCATGAGCTAAATATTTGTTATTACAAGGGAGGCTACTGCTCTGTTTTGTCTCCCTTGTGCAGAGGGAGCATCTACTGCCAGAGCAGAGGCTGGCAGCGTATCTATGACAACAGAAGAGAGGATTATGCACTGAAATGGTGTGAAATCAAGTGCGGAGACACCTATTACCATTTCAAAGAAGGCAGAGGTGCCTGTGGGCCCTGAGTGGGAAAAGGGTGATGGGAAAAACTTGAGAATGCTGGACTTGGAAGTCCCAGGGCAGAGGAGGTCACCTGGGGGGTAGGAGAAACAGGCAACCTCAACCGCTTGGCAGACCTCAGAGGGGAACGTCAGAGCTGGATTGCCACGGGGATCAGAGAAAAGAGATTTGGGAGAAAAGAACCAAGCATAGTGAGATGAGCAGTGCAGAGATTCAAATCCAAACGACCCCAATCTCTTAGGAAACACGGTCCTGCCTCTTTGGGTTTGAGCACGGGCTACAACAGGAGGGACGGAGGGCGGGGGCACCTCCCACGCCCTGCTCCGGTCCTTGCTTACAGAAGGTACCTCACGTTTGGAGGTGCTCCCCATGGTGGAGGATGGAAAAGCATTTACAGCAAGTGTTTTCGTGGCTCTGTGAGTTGTCACTACTGCCCTTAAAGCCAGCTGTGACAAAGACAGCTTCATCCTCCAGAGTCTGCTGCATGGGAGCTTGGTTTTTCAACTCTCTCATGCAGGTGAACAGCTTCTCTACCAGATTCCCAACAACAGTGTCCTCACCAGTAAGACAGGGCTTTTATGCTGCCTGAGAGAGCGATCAATAGGAGCTCTAATTCCAAGCAAGACCTGTCACCTCTTTGAACATTTACCAGACACACATCAACAGAAAGTGAGAACACACCAACCAAGGACTGGTTTCTTCTGGATGCATAACAGTACAGGATACAAAATTATATGGGAGGGTTATTTATTTCTTCTAGAAAAAGCACTTCACTCCTCAAAGTACACCCATCAGAGACAGAATTTTTCCTTCTCTATATCTGGAGCTGTAGGAGTGCCAGGTCCCCCCCAAACCAGTCATTTCAAGGGAGACCTTTGTCATCAGAAAGACTTGAGTGTACTTTTATCTGGGAATTTGAGAGTGACTGCAACAGGCCTGACAAAATCAGACTTTAGCAGACCGACATGTGGTCTTTGACGCAGACAAGCAGCAGTGCCAGGGGAAGAAGTGGTTGGACCCTATTTTAGATCTGGTCTTGATTCCTGTTAGTGAGCACTAGGCTGTTGCTCACGCTCTGAAGGACAAGGCTCCATCTTCCTTTGAGAACTGCAGTTGGCATCGATTGGTTTTACAGCACATCCTCGTTGTTTACGTAGAAATAAATATGTTTGATGATAACGGGGAACAGCTCACAGATTACATCACTGGTAATAAAAGCTATGTATGAAGGACTCTTTGTGTTCAGGCATAAACTCTGTATATTCTCCAGCACATATTAGTAAATCTTTAATTACCTCTGGCTCCTGAGACGAGCGGCTTCTCTTCCTTCCGATGGCAGCTGCTCTTGGCACTTCTATCCTCTCCTGCGCACGCCCCCTGCTGCCACTCATTCAAAAAAACAGCGCTGGAAAAAAGGACAAAGGGATGAGTTCTGCGAGGAAGGAGCTGGCTGTGGGGTTTTGTGTGAGCTTCGAATCGCCACGTTCCGTGTGACGGCTCTCGAAATCCTGCCCTCACAGGTACATTCCCCAGCCTCTGCTCCTGGAAGGGAAGAAGTTCCATGTCCTCTCTTACCTCCTCATGTCTTGATTTCTTACCATCTTCCTGTCTCACCGAAGAAACGGGGTCAAGAAATTATCTGAGTCCCTGAGACTTCATTTCATCAGCCTGAGTCTAATGCTGCATCAGTTCTCTACAGCCACCTCCAAAGTGCAGGATCCGTTTTCTATCTCCAGTTCCATTGCCCAGCATCACAACGTGGCACCTAGAACTGCCTGCGCACTTACTACACGGAGAAAACCTGGCATTAACAGCTCAGGGTGGGAAGAAAAGTCCGTCCTGCCAGTGAAGCTGCTCTGTGAAAAATTTTATGGAGTTCATAGTGAAAAGTATGGGAATTTTACTGCCCACAGTTTGGGTTTTTTTATCTTTCTCCAGAAACTAAACATGCTTGATGATGAGGCGGCATCAATCAGCGCGTAATGCCTCTAACACCACAAGAAAAACACTGATTTACATTAGCTGGGTATCCATTAAAGGTGACTAAGAGCTTGCCCTCACCATACTGAAGAATTGGTCATTGTGGATTCGGATGTCACCATCAGCACCTCCACGGTCACTGTAGGTCAACTCTTTAGCAATAAGTCGGCCAGTTGAGTCTCTAAAACGTGGTCAAATTACAACTCAAACTTGTAAATAGTGAATGAAACGCAGGCAAGAAAAGCCAGGGAAAAAAAGGGAAATGATAAATACAGCAACTGAGGTGCTTCGAGTGCAGCACGGTCCTTCAAAACCACCTGGCCTAAATATAACAGGAAGCCATCTGGCAGATTCTGCTGTCGCTAAAGCAGAAAGGAACTCAAACATATCCCGGCAAAGGGCAGTGGGAAGAGCAAACCCTAGGAAAGAATGGAATTAACGTATGCAGCAGTGGGTAAGGCACCCAGACAATAGACTCCTTTGTCCAGGAAGTCAATGGCAAGGGAGAGTAAATGGCAAAGACACAGAAACTGCTGCCTCTCGGATTTCAGGGGGAATTGTCTTTCGCAGCGTTGGCACGCAAAGCCCTGCCTGTGTAAACTTTAAGTAGAATAGAAGATCCAGTATCGCTCTGTTGTGGCAATTCCTACTCGGCTGGTCAAAAACCTGAGCGTTTTAAAGGCCCGGCGTGTTTCGCATACGGAGAGGTGAAGAAAATCCATTTGCTGGTTCGCAACAGATGTACAGAACCGAAAATAACCCTCGAATCCCTACTTGAGGCAGGGACGGTTCCTTTGACTGGAATGACGCAGCTTTTCATTCACCCCGGGAGTACGAGGTACCCCCTGGATCCTCTTAGACTTGGCTGTGCCCACCACAGGTCATAACGATAATAAACATTTGATAAAAGCGTTTTTTAGGGAGAACGTCTAAAAATCGTGGGGAATCCAGACAGCACGATAGCGGGGAAGGCGGGTGAACAGCACGACCGATATCGCTGCGACTGTTCTTTCTCTCGTCTGCCAGTTTTATTTGTTTCAAAAGAGAAGAAACCAAAACCTAATCAAGGCAATTAGGAAGGTTCACTGAGTCTGCCTGTCAGGCACAAAATCTGATGAACTTTTAAAGAGGGAAAAGAACACTTACTGAGAAGAATGAGTTTGCCAAGAAGAATGTCTGTTACTCAGGTGCCCTCTGTTGGCATCTGCAAAACAGGGTTGTTTGAGCAGCTGTTCCAGTTTTCCTCTGGGGAGAAAAAATAAAAACACCACATCAGTCTTTTGATTTGCTTAATAAAGTATTTCAAAGAAGTGAAAATTATTGTATTTCGCGCTCAACAAAAAGCGCCAAAGCGAAGGCTACGATACCATCAAGAATCTACCAGACAGACCTCATTTCACAGGCATTTTATTTTGCCTGTATCCAAAAAATTCAACTACAAACTGTTATGGAAACCAGCGTGCTACGAAACACAGTGCTTTGCACACACGGAGAGAAAATTCATCTAAAGGGCATCAGCTGGAAACACAATACGTAGTGTTTTTCTGCAGTAAGTGAATATATGCAAAAAGGGATTTTAATACATCCAGTCTTGATGTAAATTCTGTCCTGTCTGTGTCCCGTGTTACAGGATTTTGCTGGGATTTATCAGGACTCGCCTCTCAAGGTGTTCACTACGCCAGGAAAAATGGCATCGCTCTGACCTCGAGGAGATCCAGCCTCGTCCCTTGAGCAGCCTTCACCTTCCCCAGCTCTGGCGTCTGGAGCTGAACGCAAACCCACTGCAAAGCCTTGGGGGAGGCTGAAATTTCCCCTTAGTTACAGTCACAAGATGGTTTTTGCTCCCCGTTGCAACACCCGCCAGAGTCACCAGATGGCAAGGTCACGCCGCCGCTGCCAACAGCCCCGCTCCCCCAAGGGCATGGAGGGACAAGGAGCAGGTTTGGTGAACACGATCTCAAGAGGAAGGGAAGAAGCTGAAATAGATTTCTTATGCTTCGCCTACACTCACTGTAAGACTTGTTATGTCCTCATTTGAGCCATAATTCGATGTCATTTTCGGAGCCTGCATATTTGCCTTTTTGTTAGCACTGCCAAGGAAGTTTTTATTGTTTTTCCACGTCGTATTTGAGCTATTTACTCACGACAATAACATTAAACATTATATTTCTAAATTTGCTTGATCGCTTAGCCTCTAGGAACTTTAGGATTTTTCACAGGGAAATTTCATTTTCTTTTTTGAAATGACATTCAAGCAGAAAAATAATACGGCTACAGGAGTTTAATGGGGTGTAAACGACCCGGGGAGAAGCCTTTTTTTTAACCTGCAGACCAAGCTGAAGTTGAAATCAGAACTCAAAAATCCCCGCAAAGTCTGGGATTTGATTCAGCCACGATCTGATTCGAACATCGCAATAGTCGCACACTGATAAAATAAAGCCGAATGGAAACTTAAATACGGTGTTTTCTTACGAGCTCCCTCTTCGGAGCCAATAGCTCTCATTTCCTTTGATGAAAGAACGGTTCTTTCACCGAAATTCTCCAGGGCTCAAATGATTCACGCTCGGGGTTTTTCCCTCTGAATTGGAGCTTTAAGAAGTCAGGAAACCGGTTGCTTTTCCCACCAAGAAGCCGCCGTCGAGTCAGGTGGTTAGGTAAGCAGGAAGCGGGACTCTTCTTCAAGGTAGGCAGACAGAAACCCAAAAGGCCACCGTGCAAATTTCCAGTGAATAATACGGCTCTGCCCGTCGTGTTTCAATATGAAGTGGCAGCAGCCTTGGTTCCTACACACCCACAGCCCAGAAAGCCTCGCGCACCTCGCCGGGATCCATCGCCGGAGGCGCAGACTTCCACCAGACACTCAAATCTTTCAGTTCTCAAAATAGTAAGCTCATCTGATTTATTTTTTATTATTATTATTATTTCCCTCCCCAAATGCTGCGTCTCTTGCCATTGTCAGGAACGGAAAGAATCCCCAGCCACAGTTTCCTGCTCTTTTGGTAGCAGGGAGCTGAGAAGTTGCTTTAGCCAGCAGCCAGGAAACGTTAAGCCACTTGCTAGAAAAGGGGAAAAAAGTGTAAGAGCACCAGTTTAAAGTTCAGTGTCAGAAGGATCTGGCTGGGGGCACACTGCTGAGAGGGGAAATTCACTTGCAAAGTAAAACACAGGGCACTCCAGAACACCAGGACAACCTAAAGAAGAAACCCCTGCCTTTCCAGTTTTCTTAATTGTATCACAGAGGCGCTTCGTGGAGTTTTCAAGTTTATTTCACCTTTACAAAAGGTCACAATCAGAAATGTTGTTGAAAACATTAAGAAGTCCAAGAAAGGTCAATACAGAGCTGAGAATAAACACGGCCAACACAGAAGAAGCAGCAAGAGGTGTCTTTACCGGTCAGCGTTCAGACTTCTGAGTACGTTAAACCCCACAGCGAGGCAGCGACAGCCTTACCCTTTAAATAAGTTTTCCTATTTAATCCAATCCAATGTTCACGCCTTGCCTTTTCGAGCTTGAACTAACAAAATCTGTCTCCTTCACTGACTTGAAATCAGTCACTGGAGTCAGCAAGAGTCTAACAGGTATCCTTGTCCAGCCTCGCCAGGACCAAACCTTCCCCTTGGGGCTCAGGGACCAGAAAACCAAGGTGATGACCTGTCCCACTTCTTGGGATTCTCTGCCCAAGTGGCTTTTGCAACACACATCTGTGGAGGCAGCAACCTCTGCTCCGCAGCAACTGTAATTTCGCAGAGCCCTACTGAAAATAGCACGACGTTCAGGCTTGGAATAATCCTCTCTGAGCTTTCAGTAAGGTGATTAACAGAAATTTCATTATTCTGTTAGGATTTCATTTAGAAGCCCCGTGCTGTTTACGTTAACTGTAAGAAATCCCGAGGAAGCTGATGTAACGCCTGCACTGAGAGTTGTTTATAACATTTCATGTGAAGACTGAGTCAAAACTCATTTTTTGCCCGGAGCTGATTCGGTCATAAAAAAGTCTATTCCAAGCAGCTTTCACCAGAAGTCCAAACCACAAGGTGAACCTGTTATTGGAGTCACACAACACAAAAATAATTCTATAAAAACGACACGTGAGTTTTAACCAGTTGAAGCCACGGTCTAGAATCTCATTTGAGTACCTTCAGAGAAAGCAACCGACTCCAGCTGAAATCCTGCCGCTTTAAATTCAGGCAAAACAATTAATTCTAGTCACATCGGAGCTCTACAAAACTAGAGGAGCCCTAATCTCACAAAATAAAGCAAAACAAACACCTTCCAGCTGATGGTCACTGGAGTTATGTTGGCAAACACCCGCAGACTCTGGTTCTTTTTTTTTCCTGAAGTGGGGAAATAAAGCATCAGGAACAAATGTTGGGGTTTTCTCTGTTTTCCACTGTTTTTTTCCTGCTCTATACACTAGGTGAGACAAGCACGATCCTCCCTCGAGCCTTTCAGAAGTCTCCCATTTGTGATCCAGTATATTCCGGGTACCCAGGGCTGTTGAGTTACGGAAGAGGATAACCAGCCTCTCCGTGCTCAGCAATCTGCGGGAGCCCCACAGACACCTGCAGAAGGTGCAAAGGGGAATAACGACAAAAGAAGGGTCCCTGGTCCCAAAGACAGTTGAAAAGAGCATCAATAAAAAACAAAACCCAAACAACAAAAACATCAAACAGCTCAGGAAACTTGCACCAAAGCCGTGCAGCTGACCGGAACGCCGCAGAATCACCTAGAGTGGAAAAGATCTTTAAGATCGAGTTTAACCATTAACACCGACGGGTCCTCAGCAAAACCACATCCCTGAGCGCGGTGTCTACCCGACTCTCATTTACTCCACCACTGCCTCGGGGGAACCTGTTCCAACGCCCGATCCCCCTGTCAGGAAAGACCGACTTAGCAGATTTTTCCGTTTCTAAATGCCAGGTTGGTCGAGAAGGAGCCAAGCAAAACTCCCCCTAAGCCCGTTGCTTATTGCTCTGTACAGAATGATGCTTCGTGCACCCAGCCCCTCTCTTTCTCTTTTTTTTTCCCTGGTTCTTTTATTTTTTTTTATTTTTTTTTTGGAAAAGCTGAGGTCAGCTCCCCGTTCTCACAGCGCGTTGCAGTTTATCTGCTTTTCAGTGTAGACTCGGATGGTGGAAATAGCAAGTTTTTTCTTCTGGTGTTTTCTCTCCGTGTTCCTCTTCTGGAAACTGGCAGCTGTCAACCTCTTCTCTGTGGTGTGGCGGTTGTGGAGCCGCGACCAGCCTAGAGAAGTTATGTTCCAGGTCTGCAGTGAGAATAAGCAAAAGCACTGCACATACAAGAGGTCTTCATCCACGAGCTGCCCATCCCCTTCACCAACCCAGCCTCTCTCCGAGAGAAGGGTGACGACACAGGTGATGCTCTGCATCTTCATGAAACCAAGCAACCCACCCAAAAACCACAGAGTAAATCCCTATTTATTCTATTTATTCAGCTTAATTTACTCCATTCTGACTCCGGTCGCCGCTGAAAATACCCCTGGGAAGGCCACCAAAGCTCACTTACCGTCGGCTGCGTGGTCTTTCTCTTTCTTCAGCGACCATATGCATAAATGCAAGAAGAAGGTCAGCAAGATGAGAACAAACAGAGCCACGGCGGTGAGGAAGGCCAGGATGGTGGTGTACAGAGAGTCCTTTGTAATGGCAGCTGCAATTAAATATGTCAAACAAAGGTTTAGAAATTGTGCGCCCAGTTAAAGGAAAGGCAGTTCTACCAAGGAAATTTGATCTTCTCTTTCTGCGGAAAATAACTTTAAAGGAAAATAAAGCAGCGTGGGTATTAACAACAAAATTGAGATGCTCCAAGCAGAGGGTGCAATAGATCATTGTCTCTGGAAAGAAGCATTCATGCAAAAAGCCCCTCTCTCTTGTAGCTGTCACTGGTTCTATCGACTCTGTTTTGGGTTTTTGCTTTTTGGGGGATGTGGCTTCAATGTTTCCCTGAACAGTACTGCAGCAAGCCAAATTTCCACACTTGTGTCTGCTTCATGGAAGTTAAAAGCAGCCCCTTTGTGCAATGTGTCTCAGAGGAATTAACGATTTCTCTGACTGAAGGGTCCAGACCTGACAGGCACCAGTTCATTGGAGGAACAAATAAGTGTGGCTCTATTCAAGGCCAGTTGTCAGGCTTTTCTCCACCTTTATTACTGACAGGGCTTTAACGGTGGAACCTTTGCCCAGGTCAACAATTCTACCTGCATTAATATTTCAAGAAACGCAACAGGAATTTCAAAGCAAATTTTCAGGACAGCAAGCTCTGGCTGATAACTGTGCAGCAGGTCCCCAGCTGAAGAATCACAGAATGTTTGGGGTTGGAAGGGACCTCAAAAGATCATCTAGTCTGGCCCCCCTGCCAGAGCAGGACCACCTACAGCAGAGCGCACAGGAACGCATCCAGGTGGGGTTTGAATGTCTCCAAAGAAGAAGACTCCACACCCTCCCTTGGGCAGCCTGTGCCAGGGCTCTGTCAGCCTCACTGTGAAAAAGTTTTTTCTAATGTTTTTGTGGAACCTCCCACATTCCAGTTTGAACCTATTGCCCCTTGTCCTGTCATTGGACGTCTCTAAGCAGAGCCTGGCTCTGTTCTCCTGACACTCCCCCTTGACATGTTTATAAACATTAATGAGGTCACCCCTCAGCCTCCTCTTCTCCAAGCTAAAGAGCCCCAGCTCTCCGGTGTAGAGAGAAGGTATAGGCTCAAAGAAACAAATCGTTGTGAGAAGATACCTTGCTCCAAATCTTTAGGGGAACCACATATGACGTTATGCGTGCTGTTGCCTCGCTTGATTGTTAGAAACCCAGAACTTTCACAGCTAAAAAAAAAAAAAGAATGAGAGTCACATTTAGGATGTTCCTGCTTTCCCCTTCATTCCTCTCCAGCCTTGGCTCCCTTTCTTCCTTCCCTCCACTCTTGGCACAACTTTCTTTTCTTTTTTCCCCCTTTCACAGCAGCGCAGGTACAGTTACCGCTGTTCCCCAAGGTCACAATTGCTTATGTGCACATTTTGGTTTAGTCTCTTTGTTTCAAATGAACAATTTTGCCTCAGTTTGAGCTGGACTTGAAAGCAAGTTGACTACACAGCAGTCTTAAGCTCTTTTTTGAGACTCACTCAAAGGAGAGAGAAATATATTGCTGAAGTAGGAAAAAACCTCTCCTTTAATCTCATTGGTGATCTCGCCTTTGATTCAGTTTTACTTTCCAATTGAAGTATTGATCATTTGAGAATGTTATCACGCCTGTTTCCACGGAAGGAAAGCACTGATAAATACATACTCGGTCCACTGACGACACCAGCCATTCTTAACGTTAGAATAGGTTCCCGTCTCACACGGTTTGCATTTGAATGTGAAGTCTGAAACGCCTACAAGAAAAGAGAACATGAATCATTAGTGGCTGGTGCCTTTCCTGGAAGATGGGGATACGACAGAGCTGAGCACACCGCCTTCCCTCCGCGCTCTTTCTGCATTTCAGCCCCCTGGAGACACACGTCAGCAGTTCTCGCCGCCTTTGCGTTTTGGGAAATGAATGGGCAGCAGAGGTACAGACTAGGTCTGGCAGCAGAGGGTGTGAAGTTGAGAGGCAACACACAGAGCAGAAGAGTCTTGAATCGACAGCTCCAGCAGCTTGGAAGGAAAATAAAAGCGAAAGTCCGAGCGTGAAAGTGCAAGGCTCAGGGAAGAGCTATAGAACAGGGAAGCCACAGAGGCCACGTTATAAATGAAATTTCTCTTTGCATCGTGAGCCTTCCCAAAAGCAGGTTGTAGGTGGAGGAAGCTGTCTGCTGCTCAGCCAGCCACTTATACTGAACTTATATTTTTTTACCAATCTTATGCAGCTCCTCGCCTTCTGCGCATTCAGGCAGTTTCTTGCAGTAGAGACATGAAGTATCAATACAGCTGAATCCCTGACGGCATTTGCATTCATGGTCCTCAACATTTCGACACATGTTGTTGTCTCCTGTCAAAAAAGAAAAAAGTTAAGAGTTGCCTTTGTCACAGAGGCCAGAAATTAATTTAACGATTGGTCTTACTGGCTGACACAGGTGAAATAGTTCCTTAATGTGCTGTGGTGGGAAAAAAAATACATGCCAGGAAGTTCTCACTCCCAGGCACAGTGGATAAAGTTCTAAGTACTCAAATTCAGGACGACTCAGGTTTTTACACTGTGGCTGTCTGCATGACTTACCACCGTAGCCCTTCCCTCTTGGCTGGAACACCAGCCTGGGTCGTGGCAGACAGAAGTGAGGCAGCAGGTTTGCTTCACTGCTTTGCTCAGATTTAGATCCTGTGAGGTGAGGAGGGCACTGCCAGTGTCCCAGGGAAACACTGCACATTAACTGGCCACCCCATCAGCTCCCAGGACACGGCCAGAGCTCTTCTCAGGCTCAGCCCTGTCAGAGCAGGGAGGCCCAGAAGATCCTCCACCAGTGAAGCCAGAGCTCCTTTTCCATGCCTTTCCTAACGACAGCTGCTCCTGGGTTCATGAAAGCACAGGATCATATCTACTTTCCATGAGCAGTACCAAGCATCATCAGGCAGCTGCAGATCAGTTAGAGGGAAAGTACTGTTCAACCAGGAAGCTGTGTAACCTTAAAGAAAAAAAAATATAGAGAAAGTGCTGCTACCTCGTTTAATAGCGTGTTTAAAACCACAGAGTGGATATCAAAGACCAAGAAAAGATTATCTCCTGAGGTTGGCGATGGAATGTACGGGGTCACCAGGCTGCCACCCACATCTTCCTCTGCCCACTTCTTTTCTCTTACCGGCCTTCAAAACTTGGTCCCAAGAAACGACTCTCCTGCCTCATGCTGAATGACTTTATCTCAGGGGGCAGGATGACACCTTGGGGTCTCCACACTACCGAGGGCTTTTCACCTATTTATTGCTCATTCTCACAAATCCCACGGTGTCCACTCCCTCCTTTCACGGGGAACTCAGTCGTTGGTTGAGGCAGATACATTCAAGCTCCTAAAAGGTGGGAGAGGCTGATTCCTACACCCAGGCAGGTAACTTCTCAGCTAATCCTGTTGCTAACCTGCAGGACAGCAGCACTGCCATCCCAGCCAGACAAGGCTTCCAGCACCCCTGTTTCGGGACAAACAGAAAAGGAAGGTGCATTTCTTGCTGTAGTTCATATGAACAGTTCAGGTCTGGCTACCATTAAGGACAGCACTAAATTAGGAAGAATAGTGTGGTTGTTCCTGGCACCATGGAAGAGGTCATTAGAATCACCCGTCCTTCAGCCTAAGAGGCACAGAAATGCCACCCAGTAAGTCCTGCGGCTAGCCCATTCCATCTCTAGTGCCTTCCTTTGGCTTGAAATTACAGACAAGTGAGAATCCATCACCACCTCGCCGCCATCCTAAGATCAGGCAACAACACAGGTTAGAACAGGCTGTTGAAAATGATCATCTGAGACCTTCTGGGACAAGCACAGGTCAGCAGAACGGAGGGACTGGAGTAGGATGCCTTACAGAGACCATCACTCCCTGCCTGCCCTCCAAAATCCGAATAGCAAACTTTGAAACCGTGTTTGAATGGAGCAAGGGCTCAGAATCTTTCCTTCCTTCCTCATGACGAAGACCAACCCACAACTTCGCTTTCCCTTTCCCACTACAGAGTAACAAGTACAAGCACATAAATCTGAAACACGAGTCCACTCTGAAATTTATAGCTAAGGCACGCTATAAATTAGGAGGGAAGCCCTTGCCCTTTGGCTTTGCGTACACAGTTACTCGAGGTACATTTACATACAAGCACACGCACATGCCTGCTCCCCTGGCTGACACAAAACAATATCGAGAAGGAGAAGTCTGACACATCATTCCCTTACCTGTGCTTGGGACGCATTTGGGGCAGCACTTCTCCTTGCCGTTACCGATTAATCTCAGCTCACCACCCTGGCACGGGGTTGCCAGAGTTGGCTGTGCCCACAGGCACACGACCAGCAGCAACCGAGCTCGAACCTCGAGGTGACTGGTTTCACTCATCTGTTCAGCTGCACAACCCCTAAAGCACACACCAGGGTGGGCTCATATCAGGGCTTTCCTGCAGAAGCAGCTCCTTCCCCTGCCACCGTGGGAAGGCACCCTGCTTTTTGTGGCTGCGCTCTTCCTGTTTCTTAGGGGGCGGGGAAGAGATTTTATTTTATGTCATCAAATTCTCCAAAAAAGCCGGGCTACGCAAGCACGCGGCAGTGATTTCATGGAGAGAGCAGCAGTAGGTCAACAGCAAGATGCAGCATCTGATTTTTAAAACAATTTTGTGGGTTGATTGAAAAATCAATGCAAATTAAATTCGTGTGTGACCTTCAGTGCTCTCAGACTATTATATCCTGACGTAGAAATCCTAATGAATTTAGGAACCTTCAAGGATTTAACCATCAGAGTGCAACCTACAGTAAATCCACCCATCCACTCCGATTTGCTGATTCTGTTGTTTCCAAGTTCCTTCACTCTAGATCCAGAGACTTCTAAATTATTTTTCAGAGCCGTTGTAACACGTAATATGAATGCTGTGAAACCAAGAGAAAGAGTACTGTCTTCTCTGCAAGATCAGCCCTGGGAGCAAGACTGAAAATAGTTGCAACGGGCTCTTTAGAGACATACAGCCCCTGTGACAGCCATTCCCTTGGGATTTAAGTAGCAAAAGACAACTGCTTGGCAAAATTGTACATAGGCACAGACATGTTTCTCATAATTGTCACTTGCTGCTGGCTTTCAATTCCAAAATATTTTGCCTTACACAAAATTCCATCTCTGCTTGATGTGCAGACACCTTGCTGGCTCTTCTGTTTCCACTGCACCTCAGGGTTTGCTTCTATCCCTGTAGTTCGTGGTTGCCTTTACGTGTGCACAGTGAAGATGGTATTTAGAATCCAACCTCACTCTCGACTGAACAAACGAATTCTGAAACAGAAGCTATTTTTAAAGGACTCTTTTCCACACGGCATGGGATGACAAATAGGTCAAGGCAAGGAAGAGGCAGACCTGTGAAAAGAGACGAGCGTGCCTACGGCATTTGACATTTGCCCTTTTAGCTCCTTAGCTCAACATCCAGCCAGTTGAGGGAATAACCATCCCACACACACCACCACTCTGCCAACAGCGTGTTCTACATTTTCCTCCTGAAGATTCATCTATGCATTTCAAAGAGTAGGTCAACCAACACCCTCTTCACTTAGTCTCAGGTATATTCAGGGATCTACCCGTGTTCCTGTCACGGGCTGGAAACAATCAGATAAGTCTGGCAGGCAACAGACCCTCCAGGTTTTAAACACTTAAAGCTGCTTGTACAAGTCAATGTGCTAGGTGAAATCTTTCCATCAAAAGATGACATCTCGAAAGCAGGCAAAAGACACGGGCCTCTGTCGTCGGTTTTCCCCACATGCTGCCCCTGGAAGGCCAACTGATATGTTTTGGAAACTAAAAGCCTCCTACTTTGTGCGTCTGCCACACAGGAGATCCCCTGTTCTTGCACTGCTTCTCACCCTTGTCACAGCCTGCACCGCTCACGCTACGCGGGAAACACACACGGGCTGTGCTGCAGAGTGACGGAGAGTCCCGGACACTACGGTCCTTGGGTTTAGTCCCCCAGGTCAGGCTTCCTTCCAGCAGCTCTTCCAAACAGCACAACCACAGCGCCCGGGCAGCACAGGGCAGGGAAGGTTTGCAGGTACTGGTCAGGAATCACACGGCACTCAGCGGCGTGCAGGACTGTCTCAGCCCCTTCAGAGCTCTGCAGGGTCTTGTGATGGAGACAAGTTACTAGGCCAAGCACTTGGATGGGATCAGCTCCGTGTGTTGCTAAAGACTTGCCCAGGGACGCAGCTCAGAAACTCCCTGAGGCTTTGCAACGTGTACTCATACTCTGCGTGGAGTCCCGTCGTCAATCCCGATGTGGAGAAGACAGACCCCGCTAGGACTTGAAAAGAGGAGACTTCGGGGGGACCTAAGAGCTGCCTTCCAATACCTGATGGGATCCTACAGGAAGGCTGGGGAGGGACCTTTGACAAGAGCGTCGATTGATAGGACAAGGGGAAATGGGTTTAAGTTGAAGGAGAATAGATTTATATTGGATCTTAGGAAAAAATTCTTCAGTACGAGGGTGGCAAGACTTTGGAATAAATTGCCCAGAGACGTTGTGGCTGCCCCCTCCCTGGAGGTGTTCAAGGCCAGGCTGGACAAAGCCTTGAGTAGCCTGATCCAGTTGAGAGGCGTCCCTGCCCGTGACAGGGAGGTTGGATGAGATGATCTCTAAGGTCCCTTCCAACCTGGGCCAGTCTATGATTCTATGATTCTATGACTCTGACAGCTGCTCTGAAGCAAAAGCTGTGGTCCTGAGGAGCCGAGAGTCACTCAGCCACACTTTGTGGAAGTTGCACCTCAAGGCCATACCCTGGAACAGCCGGCACACCCGTCACTGGCCACTAGTGCTGCTGAATAACCAGCAGAAGAACTGGTACTTCCAGCAACAGCTGGGACGGGTAATTTTATGAGTAACACAAAGACTTGAATTATAGAAGACTAGGCCTCTAAGTCAGGCACCACACTTAGTCTCCTCAGGCCTTACTTCCTTTGTAGAAAAGGACAGCAGCAGCAATAGACAACGTCTGTCACAAGGGACAAGGGCAGTGCCGTGGTTCCAGGTGGCGGAATCAGCCATTCCCCTGCAGTTCAGAGATGGGCATTAGTAACTAGCACTGCCTAAATACCAAATATGAAGATTAATCACATTTTTGCTTAGCGACAAAAACACAGCAATAGAGAAGGGACTCCCAAAGCTCCTACGGGGACAACGGGCAGGTGGGACACGAGGGAGCCCTAGGCCAGGCAGCTGTCCTAAGTGATACCTCATAGCTGGCGTTTACCAGCATAGCAACTAACACTTTATAGCCTCCTGTCTTTTTTGAATGTTGTTTTTGTCTGAATTGGTCTCTACATGTTTTCATTCTTCTTTGAGCACTACAGTCGTGCCCAGATACTGCCAGATGTCGGAACATTTACAGTCAGATCACAGACGACAGTTGTACATGTCAAGTTTAAATCTCTAGAGTCAGCAGTGACCTTTGAGAGAAAACTTGACTATCTGGCTTTAAAATCTTAGGGGTTTTTCTAAACCTAATCTTACCTGTCTCTGATGTAAGGTAGTGACATTTCATCTGTCAACCTCTTTCTTGCTCGGTCCCGTACGTGATGCATGTCAGGGCTGCTGGGTTCCACGCTGCTGCCTGACCTGGAAGGGTTTCCAGCTCTGTGTGCACCTATTGACAGAACAAATGGTTATTTCACCCATCAATAAGTAGCGGTTCTCGCCTTTTCCTCACCCGACTGGTGTTTTTTAATCAGCAGCAGCTACAGGATTAACTTCAGCAAAGGAGGGGAGGCACAGAAACACAGGTGGCAAAAGAGCCCAAACACAGTGGATGCAATTTGAAGGAAGAATCAGCGGATTCTTCTGCCCACTGAAGCACACCTCTGTCTCCAGGACATACATTCCTAAGAGTATTTACAAAATTGGCTGTGAATTCTACTCTAACCCACCTTGAGGATATCCAGCCAGGAGCAGAACACCCTACACATCACCAGGCACCTCGCTTTACGGTTTCCTTTTTGCTTGAGGCCGCTGGAGCCACCAATTGGCTGGACTGTCCAAATCACTAAGCTTTGGGAAAGAACAAAAAAAGAGGAAAAACCAAAAAGAGTGTAAGCACTTCCCAAACGTGCAATTAGTTCTTGCAAGTCCAGCGGCTTTACCGACACTCCTTGGGGACTTAACATCATCGGTGAGAGAGTGTTGTTACCAGGAGAGTGTTCGGCTTCCTGACATTGAGATTTTGCTGATTACCCGTAATGGGTGACCAAAGAAGCCAGAGAGTTCTACAAGTAAGAAGTTGTTCACATGAAACGCACATAATTTCTGAATGACTAACGACGCTAGACAGATGCATAAATTGCCTCGTAAGCTCCATCTCATTAATTGTTTTCATCCCACTGCACAAGACTCCATCGCTGTCCACAGGCTCCATGTTCTGTTGTGCAGAACTCGCCTACGCTCTTGAGAAACAACCGTCTTGACCTGAGCTCTCTACCGTGTTGTGACAGCCGTAAGAGCGGTTACTCACGCAAGACGAAGTGACCTGGTGGGACAGCAGCTCTGACAGGCTGCAGAGAGCACAGAGGAAAAATCCGTGCCCGGGGTGAAGGCCAGGACTGCAGCAAGCACAGGGCCAGGCTGGCGCTCGAGGGGACACAGGGACGTCAACTCCCCAGAAGGATCCCACCTTGAGTGGCAGCTCAGTACTGCCCAAAGATTAGAGTAGAAAAAAAAAAAAAAAGCTTAAGGAGGAATAAGTTATCTGCAACCTGAAATTAGATGACAAAATTGTTGTGTTCCTTTTAGGAAGTCAAGGTTTTGCAGTGACTAGGACCGGCTAGTTGTTCCCAGATCTCAGGGTAGGGGACAATTACTGCCCCGCAAACCCCCTCACAGGCGTGGCTGGCACGGCGAAGCACGGCGATTCACGTAGCACCATGAGCAGGAACCTCCACAAGGTTAAATCCTCGTCCCAGAATAATCAGGGTTTTGCCAAAGCCCTTGGATCCTTCCTTCGAGCTCAGGACCCTGGAACAAGTCCCACAGCCCTGCCACCAAACCCGGTGACTCCCTGCCGACAATCCCAGTGGCGCAGAGCCCGGGCACTGATGTAACTGACATTTCACAGAGGGAAACCAAACCAGATGGAGGCAAAAAGCCCCGAGCCTCTGACCTTACCGAGCCGTGTGTTTCCAGCGTAGCACCTGGCGCGGCGCGCAGCAGCAGACGCGACCTTTCTCAAGCCTCTCACGGCAAACCTGAGTCACTCTAAGCCGCAGGAGAACGTGAAGAGAAAACGCAGGAGATAAAGGATCTAGGGTAGCCACAGCAGCAGAAGCGCGTCGTCTACTCGCAGGGGAAAACCAAAAATAAATTAAAAAAAGAAGAGACAAGAGAGGAAGTGAACATAAAAAGCATAAACTTAGGGACACGTCTTTTTTTTTTAATTTATTATACTAAGTACTGAAACACGAAATACACGTTAACCGCCGAATCTGCAGTCAGAAAGGAGTTTAAGAACTGCAAACCCCAGCTTGTTTATACACTTTTGTCGCAACGTGGCTCTCAAATACCATCTGTTCTTGCCCTAACCCTTCTCCAAAGCTAAATGAAACAAAGCAATAAGCAAATCAAAGCTCCATTTTAAACAAATAGCCTCCAGGCAGCCGTATGGGATACCCTCATGTATGAGAGAAGAGATATTGTTGATTGAAATCTCCAAAACAAGAAGGGTTGTGGTTTTTTTCAGTGTCCCTCCTGATTTTTTGGAGCCACCTGACCTAACGTCTTTTTACAGAGGGCTGGCATGTGGCCTCTAACTCATAGCTAGTGCAGCGAAAAGTTAAAGTACACGTGAAAAAATGGCATTATTCTCACGCAGAAATAAAAAATTAAAGGCATTAGTGAGCCTTACGGGCGGTTCTTCTAACAATCAAGAGGCCCAATTTTAAGGACGACATTCATGGAGACAGTTTTGCACGTGCTTAAGTGAATTCCTGAATCTATGACAACTGAGGCGAACTTAATTTGCAGATGACACAGGTTTACCAAGTAAAACATTTCACATTAAAAACCACAATTTGCATTCGTTTGCAGCGTACGAGAACTGACTCCTCTTCTTACTGCATTCCACCGGAAAAAATTTCCAGTGCAGCCCTACCTTTCCCAGCTTAGATGAAGCAGCATGACTTAAGACTGTGTCTCTCTCGAATGCCTGAAAAAGGGCAAGTCTGAACGCTTGGAAAAAAAGTCACTTACTTTATGACACAGGCTCATACCTTTGAGAAAGGAAAGTGTCATTTCTGGTACGCAGGAAGACCAGCGTGGGCAGAAGGCAGCAGCAATTTGTTCAAGATTCTATGCCTATTTTTAGCTACTTCCTGCCACTTTAGGGAGATTTGGAACACAAAAAACCCCCAAATTATTAAAAAAAAAAAATCCAAGAAAGTTTTTTTCACAGAAGAGTGACAAGGTTGAATGTGGCCATTACACAAAAGTTTATTTAGAGTGAAATATGTATGTTAGCACATTTAAACCACCAATCCACCAACACCCAAATCCCCAAAAAAATATGTATCATGGAATCCTGGAATGGCCCAGGCTGGAAGGGACCTTAGAGATCATTTAATCCAACCTCCCTGTCATGGGCAGGGACGCCTCTCGACGAGATGAGGCAACACACGGGGACCCAACGGGGATCGAACCCACGACCTTGGTGTTATCAGCACCACGCTCTAACCGAGCGAGCTAACCAGCCCCCTATATATAAAAATAATCAAGTCATAAATTCCTCCAATCCTATCAAATGTTATAATGGTTTAGTTCCTTGGGTAGGATCAGACGTCTCAGCCCGGTGACTGGACACAGCTCAAGGGCAGCCGGGGGCAGCTCACGCGTCCTCACTGGCCCAAAGGCCACCAACTGCAGGGAGGCGCCAGGATGCGACGCGCTCCGGCGTCCTCCCGCGCCGCCGAGCCGAAGAGCAAAACCCAAGCACGGTTTGTCGACACAGCTGGCGAGTCCCCACCGCAGAGGAACCCCGCTCAAACCCACAGCTCATCCGTTCCCGCGGGCTGCTTCCCTCAGAGAACCCACGCTCTCGGAGAGTTCGTCACTCACCCGCGGGCCCTGCTGGGTTACGCGGAAATCCAGCGCTTGCCCGGGGAGCGCAGCCCAGCAGCTCGATAAGCATCGCTTCTCAGAAACTCGCCCGCTGCTCCCTGGAACTTGTTTCTCGGATTAATCTGTTGCACAGAATTGTTGAGGCTGGAAAAGACCTCCGAGACCACCCAGCCCAGCCCGTGACCCACCGCTCGGTTTGCAAAAACTTCTGCCTTCGCAACGGGGGCTCGATGTTTTTCAAGGGGCTGAGCCTTAGCATCTCAAACATCCTCAGCGACTCCAAGGTCAGAACTGCTGCCAGGCAGCTTTGCACGTGCTTAATTTACAGAGAAAAACACCCCACAGGGTTTTCTGATGTCACACAGCAAGCCAGGGGCAGGGCAAGAGGGGAACTCGAAGCCTGCTAAGCCACAGGATTGGGCCCTTCGGTGATCCTGCTCTCTGTGAGAATTATACACACCGGAGTAACTTTTTGCTCGTTTGTGCTCTCCAACCACGCGCATCACACCCGTGCATCTAGTTGCCACCACAGTTTATTTCAGAAAGCCGCCGTCACATTTCGTATATAATACAAAGGTTTCTATACATTGTATATGCACTTCCAAATAGGAACTCGTTGCAGAGTACACCATATGTATAACATATAGGAAAACATATGTTTAAAAACATGTTTCTAAACACCACTTGTATTCTGGAATACATTTCCCGTTGCATATTTTGGCACATGCTTTGGTACTGCGCGTCTGAAACACCTCTCTAACGAGAGATCTACAAGGGATTATGTAACTTGCAAGTTTACTTCTCCAACATTTACAATGAGGTATTTAAACCGCATCAAAAGCTATAAACAATAACACCTCAGCCTCCTCTCAGATTTTGAATGTGCTGCCTACAACTCGAATGCTTTCCAAAGGTGCAGAGCAACTAACTTCTGGAAAATGTTACAAAAGCAAATTTCATTTCACACAGCGGACGGGCCAGCAACCAGGTAGTTAAACTGCACAGAGAGCAAACCGAGCACGCTTTTTCAGTTCTGAAGGCAGGTTCCACCGGCAGCACGCACAAGCTGATCATCCAGATGAATGGCCACAGCCTTTTTGTAGGCATCTCTCCACTGTTACACAACCTCTGCACGTCTTTGCTCAAAGGCAGCTCCTGAAGGCCCAGACAGCACCAAATAGCTCTGTGTTAAGAGTTCAGACCTTGCCCCTCATTGACAGCATCTAAGGAGTTACTCTTCACTAAAACAATCACAAAATTATCATTCAGCAGCAGAAAAACTCTACGTGTCCATGAACATGCTCCTAAATCTAAGACATAAACAGATTTCCCCCAAATCCAAAGCGCTGTCTGGAACCAAACTTCACACAATCACAGAATGTTAAAGGTTGGAAGGGACCTTAAAGATCATCCAGTCCAACCCCCTGCCAGAGCAGGATCACCTACAGTAGAGCACACAGGAACGCGTCCAGGAGGGTTTTGAATGTCTCCAGAGAAGGAGATTCCACAACCTCCCTGGGCAGCCTGTTCCAGTGCTCGGTCACCCTCACAGTGAAAAAGTCTTTCCTCATATTTTTATGGAAACTCCTGTGTTCCAGCTTCCACCCATCGCCCCTTGTCTTGTCAGTGGACGCCGCTGAAAAGAGCCTGGCTCCGTCCTCCTGACATTCCCCCTTGACATATTTATAAACATTAATGAGGTCACCCCTCAGCCTCCTCTTCTCCAAGCTAAAGAGATCCAGCTCCTTCAGCCTTTCCTCATAAGGGAGATGCTCCACTCCCTTCACCATCTTTGTGGCTCTACGCTGGACTCTCTCAAGCAGGTTTGCTCAGGGTTTCATTCCTGGCAAGCAACCAAATCCCACAGAAGTTGGTTTAAGCTAAAACAATTGTGCAGTGGAGATGTTCAAGCTCGACTGAAACAGCTTTACCTGGCTGTTCAAGAGGAAGCACAGAGCACGTCAGCTGCACACGGCTTAGAGGACAAATGCTAATTATACACAGCAACTTCTGAAGGTTACAGTACCTTCCCCCCTACTCTGAACTACAGTTTCCACTAAAAATGTTCTGATGGGAAATCACCGTCCCTTTTGCCTTCCGCCAATCCGCGTATTCCACTTCCTACACACGTGAAAGATCTCCACGGTGATTTCCAAACACTCGCAGGTCTGGAGCTACGCCCTGCGATCGCAATTCCTTTCGTCGGCCTGAAAATGGAGACGCTGCGCAGTATGTTAACATAGTTTTCTCAATGAGAGTGCTTAAAAAAAAATGCAGAAGGGAGAAGTAGTCACCTCTCAACGCTCACGTAACAGCTAGAAACAGAATTCCGGTGCCATTCTGGTGCGTGGCCAGGTACCAGCAATGACAACTGCCTCTGGAGGCACGCCTGAGGTACGCCACTCAACTTGACCATGAAGAAATAACTTCAAAAAAAAAATAGAAGCACAAAGGAAGCTGGCTGGGTTCATCAGGGGAGACGAAGTGAGGAGAGTTCATCCAGGAAGTAGATTGAAACACTGGGGACACCTGCACGGAGAAACTAAGAGACGTGCTCCACTGAGCGTCTCACGGTTGTAAGATACAAACTCGGTCGTGAAGCAGATTTTTTTGATTTCCCTAATTTTCCGTCTGCTCAACGATCAGGTCCTAGAGCTTCATGAACACTTTTTCTAGTCCAGAGACAACTGCCTGTCACTACATACAGAATTGGCTAGAAATGCCCAGAGGAATAAATCAGCTCGGTGCTGGCAACAGGGATGCTCGCACAGGATCTGCCCAAGAGAAAAATCAGGTGGTTCCACCCCGAACAGCTGCTCCCTGGTGCCCTAATGCCGAAGGGGCTGCGCAACGAGGCCCAGAGGAACCAAAGCGCAATTAAACCGTTACACAAACCCACGTCTAGAGCCACAGAATGCACCGTCACGTTACTCGTTACAATAAACTGGCTCAGAAATGCAGGAAACGGTAACGTAAGGCGGAGTCAGTTTTTGATGAAACTGGAATTGCAGTCAACTTGTTCTTCCTGGATAGGAACTCCACAGCTGTTTTCTGGAAGACAGATAATAACAATAATTAAAAAAATAATAAAGTATTTTACAGAGTAGAAGTTGCTCTGAAATAGCTCTGCTCCTTAGCTAAGTGGACTTTATTATGATTGAAACAATTATCAAAGTTCAAATAGGAGTCCCTGATTCTTCTCTCTCCTATACATTTTTCCCCATCAAAAGAAACTCACCTTGTTGGTTCTTTCTACAGGGCCTCCTCCTGGTCTCTTTTTTCGCTGCTTGGATCATCAACAGGAGGATGGACATTCCACTCACCAGGAGCAACACCAGACAAATAAGGATAAGTGATAAAGATCCTGGGGAAAAAAAAAAAAGAATACACTGAAAAAGATGTATGGTTCTAGCTGGAGTTTCCATGGCTTTCCAGCTTAAAAAGAAGGAACCTAGAACTCCAGAAGTACCCCTGAATGACAAACCCAAAAAAAAACAGCTGCCAAGCAGACCAGTGAGAAATTTGGAATCCTCTGTGTGTGTATCTCACTGTAAAATACAGATACGGCTTCTGAGGTAGAGTGTGATTCCATTTTCAACAAAATTAGTTTCAGGTGGAAATCCTTGACCAGCTCCAGTAGATAGAGAGATAAGCCTTGGGTTGTTCCCCCCTCCTTACCCCAGTTAGTCCCCGCAGGGCTGTTCACATCCGAGCAAATTAAAGGAATCACGCTGGGTCTGGAGGGTGAGAACGCTGCAGTCGACGTATTATTCTTGCGGCCAGCGGTAGAGAGATTCAAGGCAGGGGTTGTGCTCTGAGAGGCAGCAGCGCCGGCTGTCACCGGTACCAGGTGGTCACTGCAAATGGCATCAGCTGTTTTTGTCCCTGGTCGAAGAGTGCTTTTCCCAAGAGCACTACAGCTAGAGACAGAGAAGAAATCAGCGTAGTTTCACAAACAGTTCCAGTAATCACTTTCTACGTGAGCTCCACGGAACAAGTGAGTGAACACTACAGTCCTTGTTTTATCAATGCAAACTTTCCCAGATTCTACAGACACACAAAGAACAACTGAGCAAACTGAAGTTATTACTGGAACGAAACCTGACATTCTGTTTTTCTTAGCAGCTGTACACGGAAGAACCTTGAAGCACAGCCTGCGTGTGGCACGGGAACCTTTCGCTACAGAACCAAAACACCCAGGTTTCCAAAAAAAAAAAAAAAAGGCTGAGACTACTGTTGTTGCCATAGGGGAAGACAGAAAGGGCAGGAGGCAGACAGAACCTTCAGACGAGTACAGAGACTACTCTGGAGGGTCACAATGGAGGTGGTTTCTTTGCACCTAGTGCAAGTTTACACACGTTTGGATTAGTAATAATACGTACTTGGTCCAAGGTTGACAGTCTTTGTTTTCCCCCATGGAATAAGACCCTTCAGGACAGGGTATGCATGCTGGAAAAAAAGAAAGCGGCAGAATTTGAGTTCAGTTAACAACATAACTGCGTGTCAGCTACACAGTAACGACACTAATAGCTTATACTAGTAAAATCCAGCTTATAGAACACGCCCAAGGGAACCCACACAGTGTCTGAAAGCCAGAGTCATTGGGTCAGAAGTAACACACCACTCCCAGCTGTTCATTTTAGTCTGCAAGTTTCCTGTTTTCTCTACTGGCTAATTAGGGATATTAACAATTAGAGCATTAAGATTTCTGACAGCTCAGGAATCACAGAGCAACAGCTGGCAGAGCCACTCTGCTCTAACACTTGCGTGGAGATATCGAAGAGGCAAAAGACAGGAGGTGTTGCACTAGGAATAGCGAGCATCTCATCTGAAGCAGCGGCAAGAGTTTGGAGAGTCTCACACGTCAGTAACTCACCGCCTCCCTGGGGACGTGTGGCATCTGGCATGTAACCTGCGAGACACCTGCAAATTCTGTCAGAGGTCTTGTCACACTTCTTCACTTCCACGCTCCCCCTTCCTAGAAACAACAGAATAAAGGGTAAGATATAGGTTAAGAAAGAAATTACTTTGTGTCTGTCTGTTAGGTGTCCAAACAACTGCAGAGAACAGTTTATTAACAATTCAGAAGACGCCCATTTTCACGCAGTACAAGCTGAAGGCTCTACCACCAGTACCAACGAGGAGATACCAGCCATGGGAATGATAAGCCAGTCTTTGGACTTGGCCATCTCAAGAGGCAGGCTTTATGCCGTCAGGCTCCAAGGAGCACGCAAAGATAAGAAAAGCACGTGAAGACTGATTGCCTCCCAAATTCACATCAAGAAACGGCCGCCGTCCGGCTGACTTACTGGCGTTGCAGATGGTGCACGGCTTGCAGAACCTGTGGCTGTGCTCGCTACTGAAGTATTCGTCTTGACAGGGGACACAGATCGTGTCTGTCGTTGCGGTGCAGCGCCTTTTCATGCTTTCACCTAAAACAAAGACCACGTAGGAGGAGGAAACGGTTGTTAGCAGAAGGAAACCCTCTTCATTTTCACGCGCTAGAATTAAAGAGTGCCCAGAAAGCGACAGTCCCACTCACAACTCTGGCTGAGAACACTCAGTAGATTTAGACGTGCCACAACCCCTACAAGTTCTGACCCATAGCACCACTATGGGGAAATCAAGCAGCTAAAATGGACTAGCAGGGGCCTGCTGAACTGCTGAGAGTCAAGGCGACACACCAAATAATTCTCCCAGTGGATTCCAAATACCACTTCTCCCAACCACCTTTTCGTATGGTTTAGACGTCCCGTCTTGCAGCCATCGTCAGGAAAAAAAAAAGCAAGTTTTTGGCAGAGCAATAGTCGGATCTTTGACGCGATACGATGGCTTTACGACAAATCCTGCCCTCCCTTATGAGTTAAATCGCGCAATTCAACTCAAAGTCACCCCAAACAGGTACAAAAGGTGGCAGGGGAGTGCTCAGATTTGCCGTAAATTCATCGGTGAAGCAGTCAAGAATAAAGCTTTGCAGTATCTCTCCGTCGGCATTCCGAAAGGCCATTAGGCATGAAGGAATGTGGTTGTATTTTGAGACACATCTGCACTGGAACCCACCAACATCAAAGGTGTCACCAGCTCCCTTTCATGAAGGGTGAGACCGCGTGCAAGATGTCACTCGGGTGCTATTCCAAAGAGCACGTGTGTCCCACACAGGGCATTCAGAAACACGTCCTGGATGCCTGCACCCACACAGTCCAACCTGCAGGACACACAGCTCCGACACGGAGGTTCAGACTGATGCGCTGGGATGTGGTTTGTGAGCAAAGCGACTTGGCCAAGCCGAAACTGCACGTTAATAGTGGGGTCTGGAACAGGAATTGGACCTTTTTCCTTGTATCTCACTAGTTCTCTCCATACAGCACAAGCTGCAGGGACTAGAGACAGCTTTAATAACCAGAGGTTTTCCAGCTGAGCTTAAATACGTCCTTATTCTTACAGACTGTCTCCTTCATTCCGGTTCTTGCTAACTCTGATTTTCTCTGCATTTTATTGAGCGCTATCAGCGGCAAAAGAGAGAATTTTCGTGACCACAACACGTACAACACACTTCTACATTTTTACTATTGTTTTTACAGCAAGCGACTACGAAGAAACGTTTCCCCAAGAGCAGCAGATTTGCCAACAATGCAAAAAAAACCCCACAGAAGTTCTTTCGGTGTAAAGAGGAGCGAAAAACTGAAGAGGGAATATCTGTATCTGCACAGGAGCATGCCTCTCCTCAAATTGAGTTCAGAAACATGCTCAGAGCAATAAACTGCCTCAAGTCTTAAAGGCTGAATTTATCCCAATTAGCATCTTGGAAGATCTTATTACTACACAGATACTACGTATCTACTTTGCGTAGTAGACTTAATTATGAAAAGAGAAAGTAACTGAACGATGCATGTTGAAACCATACGTGAGGCTTCAAGTTGCAGCTGCGTTTACAGACATTATTACCCAAGATTTCTAAGCTCCTTTATGCGACAGGGAAACAACAGCAACGTAAACGTTACCGTCTTTTCGCAGCTCCCACAATGAAAACGCACCAGACCGACACATGAAGGAAGCTGAGCGACACACAGGTTAAAGGTGTAGCTCTTTCTAAATTTAGTTTGTTACACAACTAATTTTTGTCAGTCTAGACCGATATTAAAGTCTCCTCAAACACGTTTTCTCCATGTTACACTACTTACATTTGAACACTTGCATCAAACTGTTTTTTCCCACCTCTGAGTCATTAACTGACAGATACTACACGGAGCAAGTACAAGCAACATCCAGTGAAAATTACTTACCAGGGGCACAGTCCTTGCAGCATTTTCCACCCAAAAATAGATATTCGTGCTCTTTGCACTTCACTCCCAGGCAACAGCTAACAGGTACAGCCAGCAGCAAGAGCAAAACAGTAGAAAAGTGCGAGTAAAAACCTACAGGTGCCATAATACAGCCTCTGCTGTCCCAGCAAAACTCTGACAGCCGCAAACTCTTGGGGAAGCGAGTCTGAGCTGCCGGCGACCAGAACAAATTCATATGTCGGTTGCTGGGAAATTCCCAGCCTGCGCTCCACGCCCCCATCCTTTTTCCCACAGCCCACAAACCTACTACATTTTTTTTAAAATTTCTTTTTTTTTTTTTGCAGCTCGCAACTCAACTATTCCTAGGCAGCAAGTCAGGGTGCTGAAAAAATTTCTGTTCCCAGCCTTAAACCAGGGTGCCTCCAGCCAGGTACGTACCTCTCCACGGAGGATGGAAGCACAGGCTTCGAACGCCAGGAGAACTTGAAGAGATGATGATTCTCATTGTAAAGAGGAGCGTTAAAGCAATATTGAAGCCTGAAAACCTTTATGGATGAAGCCACAGGTAAAATGAAACAGAGCTCACACAGGCTCAGCTCCTTAAAAGGCGAAGAACAGACTCTCTCGCCGTGACTTTTATTGCTGCATAAAAAACCTGACGTTAACACGTTTTTCTTCCCGGGAAGAGCGCGGAATTCCCATGGTTGGTACCAGCCTCGCTGCGCTGCCACGGAACGGAGGCTCCGCTCGCTGCTGGCTCCGAAACGGAGACTTTGCATCGCCCCTACCCCTCGCTCCCGTGGAAGTAAAAGCTTCCAGCCGACGCGTGCTCTGTGAAAGCAAAAGATGCGATATTCACCTTCCAGCTGCTTTTAATTCCTGTCCTGCTCCACAGAAGCCCGTTAACTCTGCAATCTAAAAGTCAGAGTGTGCAAGTCAGCAGCAGCAGGACGGCAACAGAGGAAGTTGAACAGCCGACGGGCAGCCCTGCCCTCACCTGACACAGGCAGGCAGAGCGAAAAAAAAAAAAGGTATCACACTAGGAACTATGTTTAACTTTCCGGGCTCCCTATTAGACTCAAATTAACTCAACCTTATTCATTTAGGGTCTAAATTTTAGGTCTTCCAGCTCTGAGACTTGAGCGACTCTTATGCAAAGGCCCAAACAAACCAGACATCCTACAGGAATAAAGGAGGTTTTATTCACATTGGTGACAAAACAGGGCCAGGCTTGCCGCACCAAGCAGATCCACAGCCAATTTACACCCAAACGCAAAGGGGATTCGATTGGAACAGGAGTGTATTGGGAATCCAAATCAGCCTGAAGTACTTGGGAAGCCCGAATGGCAATATTGTCACAGGTTTTACCCGCAGCTGCTGCTTTTCATTTCTTGAATTTCCGTCAGACTGTTTAGGAGTGGAAGAGGAGACAAAAGTAAGGCAGAACTATTTTTCTGCTTCCCCCATTTCCCAAGCATCTGAGAAAAAACAACTTTGGCAACAGAAGTTACGTCTTAAAGCCGTTCTTGCCCAAAGGGAGCCGGGCTGACAGAGCAAGCACACCTGACCAGCTCAGCTTCAACTCCCCTCGCGCTCGCTACCCGTGTGCGGGAAACACCCAAACCTCTTCCCACTGCAGCATCACCCTCAAACGCCGCTTCAGCGACTTCACGCCTCATGACTCAGTCATTCCCTCGGCAACATTTAAACATTTAACAGCCTTGCAGTTGCCGGCTAAACGCTGCGTTACTTTGCCTTTTTCAAAGGATTCCGTGTCATTACCAGAAGATCGAGACCGCGTAAGGCAGGATCCGTGCCTCTGCTGACAGAGAAAATGCCCAATTTCACCACCGTATCGCGGCGGCTCAAGAACCCCTCTGAAAACGAACATCTGCCTTCCGAGCGCCAGCGGTGACAAGATGTAACTTCTCCACTCATCGATTACGCCCGAATAATCGAACTGCGCACGCGAGTATAAGGCAAGAACGCAGCCAGGACATTTGTACAGTCACCAACTACAAGTGCTACAACTTTTCTTTTAACCAGACTGCGAACAACCGCGTCGCAAAACCATTGGGGTCACAAGTGTCATTCTGTGTCGGTTTAAAATCGTCACGTTTACGAAACCTTCGCAAAACCCTCTGCCACTCAACCCAGACCAGCCCTACCTGTGCCTTCTGCTTTTTAAACACGGGATTTGGGGTTGGTTCTAATCTCACCAGCCTGCAACCGTGTGGGGCGTTGGTGGAAGGGAAAGGGGGCTGGCTGATGTGGCAGACGTTCTAAGCTCACTTTAATACGTGATTATCAGCTCAATTTATCCCCCCCGTCTGCCCTCTGAAGAATTTTAAGTCTTCTCTTCTCAGGGACAAACCTAAAATCAGCAACGTTTCCAAAGCGTGGGGAAAAATATTTAATGAAAAGAGATGTATGTATATAAAAAGACTCTGATACAAGCCATTTAATAAACGAAATGGGAAAAAAAGAGAGGGAATTCTGAAACAGACAGCAATACTTCTATTTACATTATATTAAGAGAATAAATTTAATCAAATATAACATCTCGGATTTCCAGGCAACCCTTCAGAACGAGGGGTTTTTACAGTAAAGATGGAACCAGAGTAAAAATAAATTTTCTGTTTTAGACAGTAGTGGATATGACCCTTGTGCTGCAAGATGCTTTCAGAGATTACCCAAAACCAGACTGATTAAAAAAGCTTCCCCGGCGCCGGCCGTAAGTTGGTTCTGGCAAAAGCAGCTCAAAAGCAAAGCCTGTATTTCCCCCAGCTTCACCGCTCTCGAGTTCATCAGCATCATTAATTTGCGCAGAGGCAAGTAATTACACGGGTTTTAGCAAGGAATTTTAGTTAAGTAGTAATCATACACGTCCAATTGCTCTGTCCAACAGCTTTTAAGTTCACAAAGGAACCTTCCACATGGCTCATTTCTTAAAATAAAGAATATCAAACAAATTTCATTCTAAAATGAAACAACCTCGAGTATCTCCCAGCGCAGCTGCAAACACAAAACCTGCCGTGCTATGATCAGTTTTCTTTTTAAAGCAGATGCAGAAAAGCTCCTCTGCAACATTTCAAGTTCTTCCCCCACTGCTCCTAAAGACAGCTCAGCGATGGGAGTAAGAACTTGTATTGAATTCTCAACAATCCACAAGCAGGTTGAGACGCCGTGAGAAAAATCCTGGAAGATCAACCTTTTGAGGCTACGCGGGGATATTCTCAGATGGGAACACACGGCGCGGAGCCCCGACCCCCTTTACAAAAGCCAACGCCTGCCAGCGTTACTTGTGATTTCCGCGGATCGGCAGCCGCAAGGGCAACAAGACCAGGGAAACATTTAAGGAGCCTCCCCCAAACGCCACAGGCCAGAAGCAGCTGAAACATCAGCTGGATTAACTGTACAAAGCTGGGCGAGCTGATGCAGTCCAGCACGTGCCCTATCACTTACGGACTTTTTTCCCCCCCCTCACACCGAAGGGAAGACAGCCGTAGATCTTACGTACGGACGGACGGTGGTTTTTAAGTCTAGGACAACACACAGTAGGCATGAAACACAGATAGCAGCAAAAGTAACCTTCTGTCTGTCTGGGGGTTGGATTTCTCTCTTTTTTTTTTTTTTTTGAAAGCAAGAAAGTGCTTCAGAGCTCTAGAAAAGCGAGCAGGATCAGAACTCCTCATGGACGTTGCGTGCGTAGTCCATAAGCTTGCTGCCTGTGAAGTATTCGCTGTATTTCAGGATCTCGTCCAGCTCTAAGTGATGGTTTTGATTTTCATCTGCTACTGCTATCATCTGCTTCGCTTCATTCAGGGCATTGTACTCATTCATAGGATCCATATACTCCTAAAACAAGAAAGGAAATAATTTTCATTCGCTAAGCACACGCTTCCCAACACCAGAACTATGAACCTCAGCTTCAGAACTAGGAACCTCAGCCTCAGCAATTACGAGACCAACCTCAGCCATCCCAAACTGAACGTAAACCATGGAAAAAGGTGTCAGCACATCTTTTTTGCAGGCTAACATCTACCTCCCAGTTGTTTCACAGCTTCCTCGGCCGTTCTAACAGAAATCTAGATTTTCTCAGCTTCTGCCAGCGTTTACAATAATTTCATTTACGACATTTTGGCTGCAAACTAAACTCACTACCAAAACCGGTGGGTTTTGTGAAACAGGTATCAACTCCAAATTAACACTACTGATCTGTATGACCTAAATTTTCTTGTTGCTGGGGACCGTCTGTTTAGAACACGTTCAGTTTAGAACTTTCCTGTTCCATTTTAAACCACCAGACAGACACTAGAGAGGTCAGAAGTCTCAGAAGCAAAGCATTTCGCTCCTTCGCTTCACTTGAAATAGATGACAAGTTCTCAAGCAGCGCGCTTCAGTTCCTGCCTCGAGATTATCTCCGTTCCTTCCCAGAAGACACGACACACGCGTGTGTGCATCTACGTCTGTAAGCGCATGCAAAGGCTTCACAGATAAAATGGCTATTTTTAAAATAAAACTCGCAGTAGAAAGGCTGTTACTGTTGTCTGTGTCACTGTGACTGCTTCTCCACGCCAGACCCACGTATCTGCACACCGAGAAGGCCGAGGACTTGACCACTCACCCCTGTCCCGGTGAGGAAACGATTTAAAGGTTCTCCTGACCCGCCGCCTACGCTGCCGTTTGCATTCTGCTGGTCAAAGTCCATTCTTACATCCAGAAAGAAAAACAAAACAGCAAAACCCACCCCAAATACTTCTGGACTTTGTATTCTCTAAAGCAGTTCCAATCCTGTTATTTAAGAAACAACTATTGGTTTTTAAAAAGCACTGGAACAAACCACGTGAGGCAGACGTACCTCCAGCTCTTCCATCGTGACAATCCCATCCCGGTTAGCGTCAATGACCTCCTCAAATTCCTTCCTTCTGTCTTTTACCCAGTCGTCATCGATATCTTGAGCCTGCTGGTTCTCCACGGTACCCACAGGTAACGAAATGAACTCGGAGAGGGTGAGTTTCTTATCTCCATCTTGATCTGCAACAGAAGGACACAGGAACTGAGAAAGGATTCGCTTAACGCCCATGAAAAAGCAGAAAATCCTCCGTGTCACAGGCGTTGCTGGCACTCTCTGCCTGGTTTCAGCAAACCCGACCCTTGCAGAGAAGAGGAGTCCTCATTTATATCCCTGAGCAGCCCCAAACCTCTCTGGTACGTACACCCAGACACTCACTGATAGACTAAACAACAATAATTTTCCTGGACCTGAAAGGCACGTTAGTTGTTGGTTGTTTTTGCAATAATCCACTGTTACATTTTCTTACAGCTGTGTCCAGTCTCTTCTCGCGTTAGCACTCAAGTCAAACTTTATAAAAGGCTGCACACGGAGTTGCTCTGTTTGTGCGTGTCACACACTCAAGGATCACTGGAAACTCTTCATATTTATTAAGGTAAAAACTAGCAAAGTCACAGCTATCTTTGTAAATCCAGGTGTTCCAGCAGTTTTAAATTGACTCAGAAAAAAAAAATAATCACAACATGTGTATGCCAATACCTACAAACGAATGAAATATGAATTTCTTAGAAATATGAGCCAATTATTTCCACTGCCATGACCGTACGTCGCAATTCTTACATGTTTCCTGTACTGGGGAAGTACAAAGCAGTTAATACCCTCCTCATGGGACAGTCACATCAGTATTTTACCGTTTATCCAGCTTTTTCTACTATTGCTGGTGTGACTCTACAACACACCAGCACCCCAGTGTGTAGTGTTAGTTAATCTCTTTATCAAGTACTCCGAGTATCTTACTAACACGCAACGCTGTGCAAGCAAACCACTCCAAAGAAACATGTTTTAAAACGTCATACCCAAATCTCGGATGATTTCTTTCACCATGAACTTCAGCATTCCCCTACTATGCTCTGGATGAAGAAAGGACAAAAACTCTTCTTCATTCAGCAACAGATCAGGAGGTGGGTTGTCAGCTTGGTACCACCGATCCTTCAGGTTATCTAAAACTTCCTGGGCTGGAAATTTAAGGAAAAGATTTAAGCTATCACATTGAATTTATTTTTAAAGGATTGCAGCCTAAGAATGTGATTTGTTGGAACTATTAGAGATTTAAGACGGCAGCTCTACAAGAGAAAGTCTGGAAACACCAAGAGCAGATGCCAAGCACCAAGAAATGCCTTTAATTTTCAGGTATTCAAGGATACAAGTACTTATCATTCCTTTTAGCTGCTCTGTCTATACTTCATCAGAAAGCACCGTGACTTCAGAGCTGAACTCTGTTTTAGCTGTCGCTGTAATTCAAAGGGACTCATTTTTACAGCAAGGACCAAATGCAAGCTGAAGTACGTCTGGATGAACGTGTACATCTGCACCAAAATCAGTTTACGTTTCCCCTCCTCTCACCTCACACCGCACAGACAAGCACTTTTTTGAGGTTTTTCCTGAAGTCAACCGAGAATCATCACTTACACATGAGTTTCCGCTAAAACCAGGCATCTGATTTGAATAAAAAACCCCACCTTTCAGCACCCAACACGAGCACTGTGTGCACCTAGCAGTCCTCAGCATAACCAAACAGGAAAAAAAATACCTGTAGAGAGCATTCTTTTTCTGGTGTAGGCATTTTCTAAATGACACAGTGGAAAAAATACTGTCTGTAGCGCACTCTGCTATCTGCAAAACCCACTAACAAACACAAACCTCAAGCATTTGCTTTTCACAAGTTTTAAAAACACTCTGCAAGACTACAGGCTTCAGATGGTAAGCTTTTTTTTTTTTTTTTAATTTAATAAACGGTCTTAAACGGCTCCTGCATGCTTTCAGTTGTTGAGTTAGAGGGGAAAAAAAGAAAGCAACTCAACAGTCACACCTACAGTTTTTGAACTGCTGGTTGCAATTCAGAGTTTACTCTTCACAAAAAATTATTCACCAAAGACTTAAGAATTCCGTCAGAGTCACAGGATGAGTCGGTAGATGGCAAGTTTGAGTTCTGTCAAGGACAGAAGTAAACACAGAATAATCAAATCGCTTATGGTTTTCCAATGTAGCAACCTGAAACATCAGAAGTCATAAGTCAACTTTCCCTTCTCTAACCCTTCTTAGTCTTAAATGAAACTCAGCTGCCAGTCACCAGTTGAAACTGTCATTATCTGTGAAAATTAAACTGAGGTGTGTCTCTAGCTTTGGCCTGGCACCCAGACTGTAACGTGCTTCTGGGCAAGACTCAGAAAACGCCTTAAGATCCACATATTTGGTTATTTTTTATTACCCAGCCTGACAAGGAGCACTTTTGCACTGCGCTAGAGCACGAAAACCAGCTGTGCCTATCATCCTCAGGAAGCGGTAGATAACTAATTTGATTTTCCCAAACAAGGCTTCTACCTAGGTAGAGAAATGATTCCGTACACGCTCCCCTTATTCAGCAAATCTTTTATCGGACGAGCATTCCTGTAAACTGCAGCGAACCGTGCCGCACAGGTGTTTTCCCTGCCATAAAACTCAAAGGCCCATTTGCATTTCAGTTGCTTTTCGCTAAGTGGAAAATACACCCTAACCCACTTTTAAATGACTAATTCCTGCAGGGAAAGTCTAAGGCTTCGCGTTTTACTTAACAGTAGTTACAACACTTTTAGATGGGTTGAAGTGGGGAGATCACCCCGTTACAGAGCTGCCACTTTAATACCAAACCAGATTCAAATCTGAGCTTCTAAGAGCTCAAAAGTCTGTCTTATGACTTGCACGCTCTGTATTTTTAGACCAACTGAAACATATTACACAATGACAAGTTATAACATTTGGATTTTAGGAAAGCAAAAGAAAAACCGACACACGCCAAAAGCCTGCACTTACTTTCTTCATCTATTTTCAACTCTTCGTTGTTTTTGATCTTCTCTGCCATCTCTTTCTCATTAAAGCCCTTGCTTGCCAAAAATTTTATCTTGTATTCATCCCAGGACACATGGCCTGTTAAGAAAAAGCCACATCTCAGACAGGACACAGCACGCTTAGACACGACGGTCTCCTTACTTCACTTGAGCACCAGCTTTGCAGCAGTTGTTGTAACAGACGCGTTGATCTAAAACCTGGACCCAAACAAGACCCAGCGTCAGGTGTGTTTCGTGAGGAATCGGTCAAAAAAAAAGCGCTGCAGCATCACAGTGCGATTGGAAGCTGGCCCCATCTGATGAACCAGCCCATCCCTGCTGTGGTCTTACCATCAGCTCTCTGAATTCTGTGCGCTTACCAGTACCTCGTGTTATGTCGAAACTTGGAAAAAATATGAAGCCACTTGGTTTGTTTTCCTTTCTTGTTCAGAACGCATCTCAACCACCTTTATCGGTTTTCAACGTGCACTTTTTGAAGGTGAAAACACAGCGAAGGAAAGACTTAAAACGTGAGGAATAGGGGAAAGCTTTATTTGTCACGCGTTGGAGGCCAGAGCAATTCCAGCTGTTTCTGAAGGTCTGATGGTGCTGCTGGTGGTTTTTAGCCCCCTTAGTATTTTATATACTGCAATCCAACCAAGGGGACCTTTGAGTGGTTTATAGAGGTCTTTTTCTCCCCTGCTAGTTGCAACAGCTCTAAATATACTTGTGGGAGAGTTTAAATAATTCAATGCCAACCATCTGAACGTTTTGCTAAGGAACAATAGAAGAAAAACTAGTTTCTTAAAAAAAAAATCAAAAAGTCGTAATTGCCGTCATAAATTTCTAGGAAGATACTACTGCTTGGTTCAGCGCACGAACCCTCACGCTAAGCTTGTCAACCGGAAAAGGATCACCTGATCCACTTTCACGTCTCCCGTGGACCAGGCAGGCCTTGTGAAAACACCCCACTCGTGTCATCGTCCTCACCCCGTCCCTGGCAAAGCCACTTCATTCAACTCGTCGCCATTTCCTACGACCACGAGGTGGGCAACGCAGCGCAGAACCAGCTCCCTCTGCGCTCCTTCGCCTTCCGCACGGAGCCCAAGCGCTGCGTCACCCGCGGCCCGGAGGAACCCGGAGTTTGCCGCGGCACACGTGACGAGCGGCCAGCAGGTTTGGCTGCCGGCAACCCCTTCAATCGCCCGTCAGGAGACGGAGGGATCATCCATCTTACCGTCGCCGTCAGGGTCCACGGCTCGGAAGTGCATTTTATTCTCTTCCACAGCTTCCTGGAAATGTTCGTCTGTTTTTTCCATGATCCAGCGCTGCATCTCCTTCGCACCTATCTTTTTATCGTGATTTATATCCACCCTGGGGAGGAAGAGCAAACACGATTTAGTTCTGGGGGCAGGGGGAGAGGTGTGGCGTACTTTTAAATCCACAATTAATCACTTTATTCAACACCAACACACAGAGGTTGATACAGAAAAGACTACGTTTATAACCCTCTTTGGGAAGTTGTACATTCTTCGAATTAAAGTTGCAAGTCAGCTATTTATTAATGGTTATTTCATTAAAAAGAAATGAATCTAAAAGCACAGCTGAAGGTTTTCTTGAGCACATCGTTAAGTATTTATTCAAACAGAACGATATTTAAAACTGAAAACCCATCACTGACATTTAGATTCCATTTAAAGCACACACTCTTGTTCAATTGACAAAAAATTAAAAACCAGAATAAAGAAAAACACAACAAAAACACCCAGTTGATTCTGGCTTTTTTTTTTTTTAATCTGTTTGTGTCACCACCCTAACAGCACTGAAGTGTTATCACTGAAACTCAAGTTATTTGACATGTGATTTGCCTTTAAATGTCAACTAAATGTTAAAAGCTTCAGCCAAGAAACAACCTTAGCACACAACACGTGGCTGTATTAATAAATGCAGTATTAGTGGGTTTAAAACTTTCTATCATCTTTTTTTATATATATATATATGCGCACACGGTAGCAACTTTTCAGTATCAACAGCAAGACCCCAAAGTCAGTGACGTCCCCCTCGCACCACCTGGCATTTACCAGGTGAACAAATGTGGGGTTTGAGGTGAACCAGGCACTATCCAAAATGAGAAGGGACAGCTCAACACTTAATATTCTAATTTCCTGAGCTCAAAGCTAACAAACTTCATGCTTCCAAGTCCTGCTTTCCACCCAAATCACACTGTAACCAAGCAGAAAAGTAAGAAACGTTCTCCTAAGAACGAGAATTACAAGCAGGAAGGATGGCAAGCAAGCCTCTCTCCCAGATTTTCTGGACCTGAAGGTACCTGAGCACTCCCCCTTGGCAGGGAAAGCAGGCTACAGAGCTGCACCCCGGATTTTTGCAGCCCTAATATCAAAGGGCAGAGTGGAAATACTGGTTAACTTGTAAAAAACCACTTCTGCAGACAAGGCAGGCTTGTCCTCCCAGTAAAGAAGGGCTTCAGAAACCAAAACACAGAGTTATGAGCAGCCACTTGCTCTTTCAGTCACGTACAGCTTGCCGGCCCAGGAAAAACAGAATTTGGGGAGCTTTTTCTTCCATCTTTCGATTTTATTTTATAAGACAGTAACGTACACTTTGAGTTGCCCACTGCACATCACACGGGCACACCACAGGATCTCGGCTGTCATAGATTAAAAACATATTGGGTGTTTGCTGTGTTCAAAGGAAGGGTTTTCAAAGCACGAAGAAGCCTGTGCCTTCGTAGCTTTCCACAGAAGCTCTCAGTATTTTTTTTTCCCTCAGCCTTTAACAGTATGTCTCGAAAGCAACCAAACCCTCCGAACGCTTTTCTTTTTGCATTTCTAATCTGACGTCTCCGCCGAGTGCAATTTTAAGCAAGGATCTGAGTGAGGATGATCTCGCAGCCGATTGCTTCGAGCTTCCTAAGAGAAGCTCTTTCAGCACAGGCAGAAACGAAGGGAGTTTGCGATTTGAGTACGACCATTTCCTGACCACCAGCTGAATGTCTCCAACAAACGCCGAGCAATAAAGAAAACGAAAGCTCCTAAGCACAACCTTAACATCTGTGTATATGCCCTCCCAAAGAAGTGAGTGCTCCGAAGAGTTGACACAGTAATAAAGGATTCTAGGCTAAACGAAAAAGCTCCCCTGGTTTATTTACTTTACCTGCCTTTACTCAGGAGAACGTCAGAAAAAAAAATAAAAATCCAATGTTATCGATTGTTTTCCCCCTTTAATGATGAGTTTGCAGGGAAAAAAAAGCTTTGCCAAGCCTTATGCACACCCCTGCACCATCAACAGCACTAAGAGCACCGACGTAATTTAAGCTGTTCGAATACAATTAATCCTCCCCTGCAAAAAACGCAAATGAAGCAAATTCTGCCACCCAGTGTCCAAAAGTAAGCACTGGCTTGGATTTCCATCTCCACTATGTTTATCGACCTCCAAAGATCTGACCGTTTCTGAGCTGACACAAACCTTCTCTTGCACAAGGGCTTTATAGAGGGGAAAACGTTTTAACGTCTGAAACTAGGATTAATATTCTTTTACACCAAGTAAAGAGCTAGACAAAGTTTTCAAAAAGGCTACAAAAGAAACATTTAATCTTTCTGTTCTCACGTTTCATTCCCACTCTTTCTTTTTCGAAACCCTCAGAAGCTAAATACAAAGTTAAATAAGAAAGTGGTCACGTCAATCCCTCAATTCTTAGCATGTGCAGCTATTTAGAAGCTTCATGTACTTAAATATTTGAATTTTAGACACCTGGCAGCTACTAGAAAGTTTGTTGTGGTTTGTTTACCACAACCTTACCCCACAGTCTGTCCCCTTTTCTTCCTTTGTGCCTTGACTATTGTCTTCTCCCGCTCATCATCACCATTTCTAACCATCACAGAAAAAAAAAACCTGAAAATTTTACTCCGCAGACCAAAGGACGAGGCTGCACCGTTCCTGACAACTCACTTTGAAAAGATGACCATGAGCTTCTTCCTATTTTTCCTGGGTTCTGAATCCTCCTCAAATTCTTCCATCTCTTTTCCCAGGAAAACCTCCTGATGAAACTCTTTGTTGAGATGCCCGTCCATTTCCATCTTGATCCCGTTCAAGTGATCCGGGGGCAAGATCTCATTCTCATCTTTACCGTCCGCGGGTTTTTCTTTGAGGGCCGAATTATTCGCGGGTCTTGCGTAAACATCCATCAGCAGAAACACGAAGAGAAGCGACAGATAGAGAGTTCCCAAGCTGCAGAGAAAGGCCTGCCTTGACATCATTTTTTCCTTTTTTATTCAACGTAGCGGCCAATCAAGTCACTGTGAGTGGACTGAATTATCTGAAAACAAAACAAAGGAAAACACACGTAAACCAAACTCTAGAACTTTATGTCACTCATGAAACGCATCCAACAATTTGCAGACGCACGTACACAAGTATTTGCTGGGAAAGGATAAAAAAGCCCTGTAAAAAACAGACACCCAACACGAAATTATTCTGTGTGAGCGCCCAGTTTGCACAATTGTAACTTCTGCAGGAGGGATGTGGAAGGTAAAAGCCTTTAAAAGGGCTGGTTCTGCTCGGGAAGGTTTCCTCAACTCTTGAGGCAACTGAAGCCCAAGCGTTTCCCTGAGAAGCCCAAGCTCAGCCATGGCCGAGTCCCTCACAGAGGGGCTGCACCACCGGCCCCAGAGCACAGGTCCCCGCCCGGGCGGAGGCGAGGGCAAGAGATTTTTTAGGGAAGAAACGCCCGAGGGAAGCACAGACGCCACCTGCCCCGGGAACAGCGGCCCCGCGGGGCAGCCCCGTCACCGCGGAGGCGTCTGCAAACCCCAGGGGCAGGAGAGAAAAGAAAAACCAAACCACCACACAAACAAAACCACGGTCCCGCAAGGCTGAGATACCGGAGAGGGCCCGGCTGACAGGGCGGCGGCCGCCCCCGCCCGCACGGACTCACCGAGAGAGCTCCCGGGCCCCGCAGCGGCGGGACGAGGCCTCCCGGAGCGCTGAGGGGGCGGCGGGGAGCCCCGCTCCGGGCCAGGCCCCGGCGACACGGGCTGAGGGGGAGCAGCGGCCGCCGCGCAGGAAGCTCGTCAGGGCGCGCTGAGGGCGGGGGCGGCCATCTTGGAGGCGGGCAGCGCGCGGCGGCCATTTTCCCCGCCCGGAGGCGCTTCCCCGCAGCCCTGGCAGCTTTGCGGGTGCCCCGTAGAGAGGGTTAGAGGGGCGAAACTTGACGAGGGCTAAAAATTTGGAAGGTATTCGCTCGCGTGCTCTTCCTTACCTCCGGTATTAAGCAGACTCTCTCCTCCGAGCGCGAAGGAGCCTCTTTAGTTCCCTGTCAGGTCCCTTTTCCTGGCTGCACGGACATCCTTCAAGCACTGCCCGCCGCGCGTAACCAGCTCTTCCCAAATCAGAACAGCTGGCGAGCGGACAGCTGCTTTCACGCTCCTGCGCCGCCCTCGGGCACCAAATCTCCCTTTAGCGCCGCACGCCCCGACAGCCAAGGCTGGAAGCGGCCCTGGCCGCGCCTCCCGTTGCCCTCACCCAGAGGAGCCGCGCCCGCAACCAAAATGGCTCCGTCCCGGCTTCGCCCGCCCTGCTGCAAGATGGGCGCCGCCAGCCCGCGGCCGTGCGCGCTCAGGTGGCGCAAGGCGCGGCCACTCCTCCTGCCCCTTCCGTCCTCCCCCCGGCGAGGCGGGCGGCGAGAGAAGCGGCGGCGGCTGCTCGGCCCGAAGGCCCCGCGGCCAGGTAGGCAGCGCCGGAGCCGGCGCTTCCCTGGGGAGAAGGGGTAAAGGCGGGAAGGAGCCATGAAACCACCTCTGCAGGACGGCGAAGCGCGGTGAGGGCTCCCGCGGGAAGCTTGGCCCCTCTCGGCAGCCGTCGGCCCTTCCCGCCTAAACCTCCGGCTGGGCCGGGCGGGGGCCGCGACGGCGCCGCGGCCATGAAGGTGCTGCGCCTGCTGTGCCGCCACAAGACGGCCCTGGGCCTGGGCGGCCTCTCCCTCTTCGCCGTGGTGCTGCTGTACCTGGCCAAGTGCACCTCCGAGGGCCTCCGGCCTCAGCCAGCCCCCCCGCGGGCTCCCGCACAACCAGCCGGCGGCCCTGCCGCCCCGCGGGGCCAGGGGCCCGCAGCCCCCCGCGGCGCCGCCGCCCGCTCCCCAGGAGGCGGCCTTCCTGGCCGTGCTGGTGACGAGCGGCCCCAAGTACAGCGAGCGCCGCAGCATCATCCGCAGCACGTGGCTCTCGGCCGCCGGGCGGCCTCCCCACGACGACGTCTGGAGCCGCTTCGTCATCGGCACGGGCGGGCTGGGCGCCGAGGAGCTCCGTAGCCTGGAGCTGGAGCAGAGCCGCCACAGGGACCTCCTCCTGCTGCCGGAGCTGCGGGACTCCTACGAGAACCTGACGGCTAAAGTCCTGGCCATGTACGTCTGGCTGGATCTGCACCTGGACTTCCAGTTCGCCCTGAAGGCCGACGACGATACCTTTGTGCGCTTGGATGTGCTCGTGGAAGAGCTGAGAGCCAAGGAGCCGCGTCGCCTCTACTGGGGCTTCTTCTCCGGCCGCGGGCGAGTGAAGTCTGGTGGGAAATGGAAGGAGAGCGCCTGGGTGCTCTGTGACTACTATCTCCCGTACGCTCTGGGCGGCGGGTACGTGATTTCCGCGGATCTGGTGCGCTATTTGCGGCTGGGCAGAGACTACCTGAACATGTGGCAGAGCGAAGACGTCTCCCTGGGGGTCTGGCTGGCTCCCATCGATGTGAAGAGAGTGCACGACCCTCGTTTCGATACCGAGTACAAGTCGCGAGGTTGCAACAATAAGTACATAGTAACTCATAAGCAAAGCATCGAGGACATGCTGGAAAAGCACCAGACCCTGGCTAAAGAAGGGAAGCTCTGTAAGGAGGAGGTGAAGCTCAGGCTTTCCTACATGTATGACTGGGGAGTGCCTCCTTCCCAGTGTTGCCAAAGGAAGGATGGCATCCCGTGAAAGCCTGGGGAGGGAAAAGGCAGAATGTCGGTGGACTTTCTGAGCCTGGTTACTGTTACCTGGGGAAAAAAAATCCCAGTAACTAGGGCTTATAAATTACTCAAAAGATTTTTGCACGATCCATTATGTCGCAAACAACGAAAACCTGAAACTCTTAAAATCTGCTGATGTGGCATGATGTAGAGATGTTTAAAAAAAAAAAAAATAGATGGTGAAAATCATAGAAAGGCTTATGTGACAGGATTGAAGGCAAATAATGGGTTTTAAAATGCAGATAGTCCAGCAAAATTGAGGGAGATGAGTGAAAAGTTGCTGGAAGATTTTTTAACAGATTCTGAGATTTATTTGCTAGAGATCATGACAGGCCTTTGTGCTCTCTGTAAGATTGTGAAACCAGCATCTGCTGTTTTATTTCTTGGCGAGGGAGAAGTGTCAGTTTGGCAAGGTTTGAAGATTCTAAAGGGGCCGCAAAGCAGCTGCTGCTGCCACCGGGAACACGTGTCTGGTTGTTGACACAAGCAGTCGAGCGAGGGGAACAGCCTCACCTGGGATACTCGTGCGAGGGGAGGGGCAGAGCCCTGCTTTGGCAAACGCTCCGATGGACGAGAGTGGAATTATGAGGCCTTCTGTGTAACTTGTCTGTGAGCTTCTTGTTGTTTTAAAGGCATCGTGTACATAAATTATCTGGCAGCTATGGGTGGAGTCTCGCTTCAGAAAGGTGGATGCGTGGAGGTATTTGGCAGACAGAGAACGTCTTGTCTTATTGGGGGGGCAGGTAGTTAGGCTACAACGTCGTTGCGCTAGCGTGGTTGTTAGGCGTAGGTGATGTTCTTAGCTTCTCCTCCGGACACGCTGTGTGTGAAATGACATTTCCCCTCCCAACACTAAGTAAGCTCCCTGACTACTACACGGCCGGGTGTTGTCGGCTTCGGGTTTATATTGTTCTGGATCACTTCTCTGAAATGTAAATTAGATCGGCGGAAGCTGGTTGGAGCTCTAACGAGATTGCCCTAACGTGGGTACCTCGGCTGAGAAAGCGAACTCCGCGTGTAGTCAAGAGAAATAGGTTCCCCCACCCCTCAGCTCCCTGTCTGAGGAGAAGCTGGTCTCCCTTCTCAGCAGACACGCTGCTACCCAGGGAGACTGAGCCCCCAGCAGTCACAGTCAGATGCCCAGAGCTGAACCGTGTGAATTCCCTCCTCTCCAGTAGCACCTTTGGGGGGAATTAAAAATAATTTACAGGCAGTCCAAGTTAATTGCCTGAGTGACGATGTCCCTAAATGGGATGATGTCCCTCGGTCCTGTTTACGCTGCAGATAATTCGGTACTGACAGAGCCCGTCAGCAGGAGCTGCAGCGTTGAAAGTGAGCGCAGACAGGACCTTCTTGTGGCTGCAGAACAGATCAGTTACGTGATTTCGCTGTGTTATTTGTTTGCAAACCTTCAGGTGAGCCTCTAATGCAAACATTTTTGAAGGGCAGGTGCTCTCATACACCAAAATACTTTGGGTTTTTTCCCCCCCCAGTACTAATACAGAGCTACTGACTTAAGAGTGTCAGCTACAAGTCCTTCAGTATAAGCAGAGTTTTTACTTTTATGCCCGGGAGCCTTTCTGAATTAGCAGTTTTACTGTTTGTCGCACGCTGCACTTTCACACAATTTCATTTCCTCCTCTCCTTAGGTCGGTGTCTGTTCCCACCCGTGGGAAGACACAAATTGGAGAGAAAAAGAAAGAAGGTGTCATTTTCTCTGTATTTTTGCTTCTTAAATTTAGCAAGCTAGCAACTCATACCAAAGGAATCAATGGGGGGGATTTTTTTTTGTTGTTATTCTTTTGTTTCCATTAAACCATTGAGGATTAGGAAAAGTCTTCTGCAGAGGATGATGATTCTCAATTTTGAGAAGCTGAACAAACCGTTGACTTCTAAAACAAAGCTAAATTAAGATGCTGGAAAAAAAAAATAAGTTATTTTAGCATGTGTCCATTCTAGTGCATGCTTACGCATCAGCAGATAGGCAGATGTGCTTTTCAGCAAGCTGTGCTGTTACAAAACAAAAATTTAACATGGAAATTTAAGTGTTTTTAAAAAAAAAAAATCAAAATATCTATTTGCCATTTGGGGTTTTCTAGTGTTGTGTGTATGTATGTGATTAAATGCCTGTAATGTATTTATTTATAATTACTGAAAATGTATTGCCTATAGGGAAACTAAGTTAAATGTTATTTTAAAATTTAAGGAGGTACCGTAACGTCCGTGAGAGTTACGGATCAAGCAGCACTTGACTTTCCTGGTGTACGAGCCGTTATTTAAAGAACTGGGATCTGAGCTGCAGGTGGAAGGTCTCCTGCAAGTCCTGCACCCGAATCCTTCCAGAATTCCCCGGAGGAGTTTGTTACCGAGCGTCGGGACCGACGTGCGCCCCGAAGGACCCGCCCTGGCAGATCTCACCGCTCAGAAATGAGGGCGACCACTCTGAAATACTTGAGGTCTGACACAGCTTCCCGACAGCCCTTCCTGTCGGGGGTTACCCGTGTTTTTTGCGCTGGTTGCAAACCAGATGGACGCGGAAGGCTCGAGGGTTTGGGTTTTCCCTGGTAGGTGCCCCCTTGCTGCAAATCCGGCGCTCGATCCCAGTTAACTGAGATTCCACAAAAGAAAGTTCTTAGACTTGGTGTTTGAAAAGCAAACTGAGTCCTCGGGAGAGAAGAGGCATCCCACGTGTTGTGTGGAAAAAAAATCAGAACAACATTAACTGGTACAGGGTTATTTTTTGTATATTCTACTAACACCAGTTTGCCTGTGACAGACCTGTCGGTGTTATTGTGAGTAATCGAGAAGCATCCACGTATGCCCTGAGTGAGTCACTAAACTCTTAAAACTTCAGTCCAAAATATAAAGCACATTTTAAACAATATGTGGATCAGATATAGCGATTAAAAGGCGTCTTTCAGTCCTGCTCAGGACTAGGTCCCAGATTTCCTGCCATCATCTCAGAGGTTTACTCTGTGATGTTCTTATACTTGAAAACCCTGACACAAGCTTCACCTCTCTTGGAAGTCAGAGCGAGGGCTCTGACTTCACCGAGTCCAGCATTTGGGAGGATGTTTAAGTGCTGCTGAGAAATAAGTGGCTTTTGGTCTTCCCAGCAGCTGTATCAGAGTGGGAAGTCTTGGTGTGGGCCTTAGTGAAAACAGAATTAGCCAGAAACAGATTCATCTTTTTTGTTTTAGCCATTCTTAGTGGCAATAGGTCAGTGATGTGTCAGGCTTTTTCTTTTTTTAAGATAGTGTTTCTGCTGGTTCCCAAGTTTTCTCTTCAAAAATACTTCGCATTTTTAATATTATTGTTAGCATGGGGAAAAATGATCCCCTTAGCTTTTCTAAATGTCAGTGTGTTACACACTCAGCTGTGTCGAGTCTATCGGCTGATGTTGGCATCAGTTTGGGACAACCACTGAGTTGATCTGTAACACTATTGAGCCTTCCATTACTATTTACAACTTTTTTTTACAGTATTTTTTAAATCAGGCATTTAGCATCCTACCAGACCTAATAGATACAGTAGAGAAGTTAGTTATTGATGACCTGCCCTATTCATGATCACGTCTAAGACCCGAGACTGAAACATTTAAAGCTGACAATGGCATTAACTCAGCTGGAAAGCCGATTTTCCAGCAATTTTGTGACGTGCAACATGACTTAGTTACTCGAGTGCATAAAAATAAGTAGCTAAAACATTCATTGCCACACTAAATAAACTAACAGCTCCGCGTAAGGAAAACCTTCAAGCCTCCAAGAATTACTGAGTTCAAGGTTTAAAAAAACAACAACAAACCCAGCTTGGACATGACTGTTTCTGTAACTAAATACTTTCTTTTCTGAATATCTGGCCTTGCTCGTGTGACGTTTGCTCAAACACAGCTTCTGTGTGTTGTACTTTTGACAAAGGGGACATTTTCCGCGGCTGAAACGCCTCATTCCTGACCATTTGCATTTGCCTTTCCTGTCTGTTACCTCTGGTGTTTTGGGGGCCAAGGGATTAGCTCTGCAGGTTTGATTAGAAGCCCGGCAGCACCAGAAGCTGTTTTAAAGCCTCATTTCTATCCATTTCTGCTCAGCTCTGGCACTGAAAGACATTTTGGTGTCGCCGTACGCTTGGCAAACCATGAGCACCTACGCTCCTGCCTGTTTTATTTGGAGCACGCCGTGTAAAATACGCCTTTACCTTGGAACTGGAACTACTTCATGCCAACGTAATACCCCAGTTATTACTTTCTACTACAGACTTTTTAGGTAAGGTCTAGTAAAACTTGGGAACAGCCTGTTACTTGCAGCCCACCTGAAGCCGAAGGGTACTACAGAAGTGTGCCTTTGTCACACGGAATCCGTGCTGAGCTGGTTCGAAATGACTGGATGAAATTGCACAAGTTTTTGCAGCCACGTAACTTGGCCGTAACTTTGCTCAGCGTTTATGTTGGAAATAAACCGCTAGAAACCTGAAGCTATCCGTGATGGTGGAGACATCGTGATTGCGTGTCGCGTGTGTATTTGTGTCCCTCCGTGTACGGCGGCGTCGGCCGAAGGATCCGTGTGCTGTGATTTTTAATAAAAGCCTTTTGCTGTACAGGTGATTGCTCGCTCTGCGTAAGAAAAGGTGCGAGTACGGTTATTATATGTATATAATTATATATTGTATTATTTCATTATGCCACCGAGAGGCACAGAGAATCAGCTCACTCTTAAGCAATTGCACAAAAACGCTTCGATTAATGTCAGTAATAATGACTGATCGGTGTGCCAGGACCCCGAGTAGCCTAGAAGGAATGCTGCTGGGTCACACATGTGACAAACACATGTACCTGTTCATCCTGATTTTACATCAGTAGCAGCATGAATTAAACTGTGAGGCAGTCAGGAAAAGGGCTTCTCCGGCTAAAATAGCGTAGCAGTTGTGGCCAAGTAGTATTTTAAGCAGTTAGACATCCGTAAACACCATAGTCATAGGTTTATGTTCAAAAAAACCCAAATACTAGCAACATTCTGACAAAGAATGGAAAATATTTTCCATATAACATCTGTTCAAATCATTTTGACTCTTCAGGAAATTTAAATAGCGCCAGCCTTGTGCTGATGAAGCAGGCAGCCCGCTCCCTTTAGACCGAGCCTGTTCTTGCTGCTCCTGCCAAAGCCCTGCAAGCACATTTTGGGCTCCAGCCCAGAGAAACACCTCTGGTTTTAGCTAAATAAACCGACCTATTTGAACCCAGAAGCACCAGATGACTCTGAATAAGTTGTTACTTTTGGTCAGGAGCATCCTGGTTCTCACCAGCAATTCTTGAATTACTCATTAAGATTTTTTCTTGGAGGCATTTTGCAATGAAGCGCACTAACCAAAAAAAAAAAAGCCAGTAATTTTTCCTTTTAATACTGTGCTCTCAGAGTAGCTCAGCCACCTCTGACACATGGAAAACCTCAGCAAATTTAATATATCGCTGGCCACGGTGCTCAGTTCCTAGCCCGCAGCGAGCATTTAACTCGCCTGCTCTGTGACGTTTTATATTGCTGCATTTGCTGGGGTAGAGGCACAGAGAAGCAAGAATAAAAACCCTTCTCCAGTGCACTAGTAACTTGAAAAAACTGAAATCCAATTAAGATTTATTTAAACTGATTGCAACACATTTTTTTCTGCGTTGTTTTAGGCACCCTATACTTAAATTATTGTCTCCGGGGCCACGGCAAGTTTCCGTTGCTCAAAGCTTGCTTCAGACTTAGCCATCCCATTTCAGAGAAAGCCAGAAATTATTCCAAGGCCAAGCAACCTAAAGTAAATAAAGGCACAAGTATCAAACCTCGCAGGTGAGTTATTCTGCAGCACGATGGGAGTTGCCCAAGTTTCAACACGAACGATCAAATTGCGATTGAAGTGAACGTGAGGAGAAGGCTGAGAAATAACGGGAGCCGAGGCAGCGAATTCACAACAGGCCACCCAGGTCATGGATCAAAGATAATACATTAAGGTTCCTGCCAGTAACCAAGAAAGCGGCCTAAAAGTAGGATTCATAGAAAAATATTGAGATAATCAGTGTTCGAGGGTACTTTTTGGTTTTCCAGTGACAGCAAGTCACCTCAGAGGTGAAGTAACTTGTCCGGAATCGCTGGCAGGAGAAAGCTGGCGACGCCGTTCCAAACCTTACCCACAGCCTGACACAGGTGAGCTCTTCCCTGCAAAACCAACGTGCCAGAACCACACATACCCAAGAGATTTCCATCCTGTTTGTGCCAACAGGGCTACCTTCTAACCGCCAGCTTGTGTTTCCATCCAAGTCGTGGGTATCCAGGCACCCTTAGCAGATCACAGAATCACAGAATGTCAGGGATTGGAAGGGACCTCGAAAGATCATCAAGTCCAATCCCCCTGCCAGAGCAGGAACACCTCGATAATGCTACATAGGAATGTGTCCAGGCAGGTCTTGAATGTCTCCAGAGAAGGAGACTCCACAACCTCCCTGGGCAGCCCGTTCCAGGGCTCCGTCACCCTCACTGAGAAGAAGTTTCTTCTCGAGTTTAAGCGGAACCTCTTATGTTCCAGTTTCAGCCCATTACCCCTTGTCCTGTCAGTGGTTGTCACCGAGAAGAGCCTGGCTCCATCCTCATGACACTCACCCTTTAAATATTTGTAAACATTAATGAGGTCAGTGAGTTACAAGGGGAATTACCAGCCTTTAAGTCTTAAAAGAGGACCCCTCAGACAGCTTCTTCATCAAGCACCGGGGTTATTAACGCCACAGCAAGTTCTCTACATAGCAGGAGAGAAGCAAAAAGCACGCGGCTCAATGGATTGCATTAGCTGAGGGTTTGCAGTGAACGCACCACACCAGATATTCAATATTTCAGAGAAGCATGAAAGCTCTTAATTTTTCCCCCATAACACAGGGCTCCGGAGCAGACAAGTGATACACTTCCTCTTCTCTAAACCCAAACCCACCCGGTTTGGCAACAGCCCACCTGTTGGTCATATATTCCTTTCATGCTGTTACATAGGTGGAAATTAAAAGTAAAGGTCCAAAATTACATGAAGCCAGAGGATGGGGTGCTAGTGATGGAGACAAAGGTCGGACTCTATAATCGCGAAGGTCTCTTCCAACCCAAATTGGTCTATGATTCTAAGACCGTTCACCTGAGAGCCAAAACAAGCTTGTCAGCTCATCCACCTTACCTTTTCTTTCTGGAAAGGCTGCAAATAAAATCCATTTACTCGGCATGACTTCCACAAGGTGATGTCCATTGTGACAGCCCAAACACTCCTTGCAAGAAACCCCCCCCCGAGCTTTTCTTGCTGGTTTTATAAAGACCAGTTGGTCCCCACCTTGTTACTGAATCAGCTGGGAAGCAACAAATCAGCTACACATGAGGATTAGCCCCGACTATTTTAAAGGGACATTCCCACCTGGCTGGTTTCCTTGATACTAATAAAATGTGCATTCCAATTTTTTTTTTTAAAAAAGGCGTTTTCATCCAAACTAAAAACCTTCACGTACACAGAATGAACTCACTTCTTTTTCCATCCTTGCTACAAAGATTTAAAATAAGGCTTTTCTTCCGTTTTCTTCATCAAGAATCCAAAATAACTCCCAAATTTGTTATAGAAGCAGATAATCTACCTGGAACTCTAGTTTCCCTGTTTACTTGCCCTGTATAATTCAGTCACTAGATGTCACTATGTGACTTTAAGAGCTCATAACGGGATGGGTTCCTTAAAAAATAAAAAGCGGGAGCCTCAGGAGTATCGACAGTTGTTTGTGACTAAAATCTAGCTGCGCTTCTCCAACAACTATCTGCTGTGTAGCACACACTCAAATCGGGGAGAAAAGGGAAGAAGTTTCCGAATTTAGAAGTGGAATTCGGAAGGATAAAGCCAACATATTGCTCCGTGTAATTAACGATTGATAATGTGCCCCGAGATTTAAAGACAAACCCTTGTAGAAGCCCACCAAGCCCCCAGAATTGGAGAAAGCAAATTAATTAAAAATGGCACGAGATGTTTTCGGTCGGCATGGCAGTGAAGTTTAGACACCATTTGGGAGCTGCGATATCTTGAGGTTATGGAAAGATAACTGACCGTTCCTGTTATGGAAAAAAAACGCAGCTATGATTTGCCAAAATCTTTGGATGACTTTGTCTTGTTTATGTATGTTTGTGGTTTAACCGGCCAGAAATTTTACATCAAAGGACTTTGTTAGTGCTGGGTGGGGGGGGTTGGCAGGTGGAAGAGAAATATCTTTTCGATGAAGTGGACGTTTTTCACAGAACAAGCCAAAACAAACCAAAACCCCCAGTCCCTGTGCCCTCCCCACCCCTTTCAATCAATTTTTCTGTGGTTTCATCAACTGAAAATACAACTGATGGGAGTTGTCAAGTTTAGTTTCTTAAGGGAAGGCGTCCCCAAAACTATTCGAAGAATTCAGTTCCAGAAAAATATCTATATAGGACTCTTGAACTTGCGTGTTGATTCAAGAATATGTAGAAATGAAACCTATCAACAATTATCAACACGCTGATTGAGCTGAGGAGCTTCTCAGGTGACTCTTTTCTGAGACGGGGAATTAATGACTCATTATCTTGCATAAAATCCAGACTTTCCATTCTTTCCACATCCTCTCCTCTTTCCATTTTTTTTTTTTCCTAAATTATCGGTTTCAATGAAAACATGGGAAAAAAATGTGGAGGAATCTAGACACTGATTCATGTTTTGATGAAAACTTGAGAAGCCACCCGCCGGCACATCCACCCGCTGCTGCCCGCGGTTCGATGATCGCCTTGGCCCCGGTTTCTGGAGACGCCAAGGCAATCGCCCGCGGCGTGTGCGCTCCAGCAAGTTGGCAGGGAGTCATTTAAGGCCACAAGCCCCACCTTCTGGTGGCCCATGTCCTTCCATGCTTTGCCTGACAGCCAAGATCCAGGGAATGCGAGTCGCGTGACAGCATCTGCTTATATTCCGGGCTGATGCGCGGTATCGAAAGCTCAAAGTGTTGGGCAAGTAGAGAAGTTCCACACAAAGAGCCACGACTAAGCCGCAGAGAGGATTGGAAAATTAACAACGCTGCCTTTTTTACAATAAAGGGAAAGGTGGTGGTGGTTGTTGTTGCCAGTGATCGATTGATCTGGGATCGCGCCGAACGGCTCCGGTCGGCTTTGAAGCATCCCAGCACCAGACCGCTGCGAAAACATTTATCCAGAACAGATCCCAGCCACAAGAGTTACAAATATTTACTTTATGCGTTTACTTTAGGGAAGGACTCAAGCCAGAGATAGTAGATCTTGATTGCAAACATACCAGCAATTGAGGTGCTAAGAACTAGAGTTTTGGGTCTGATCTTTCTGGTCTTATCTTGTCTAATATATTTGTCTTTCCATCCGTGCCTTGACCTCAATAAAACAAGTGTTCTACGCCCTGGAAAGCCACCCTTATACACGTGCCATGCTGAGCTCGAGGCCTGAATCTGTGGCTCTGCTAGGATCAAGGAGCTAAACCAGAATGAGTTTAATTTCAATATCTTTTGTAGTTCCTTAGATGTTAGCCCACTGCGCACTTTTGTGTGCGATTTCCTCGTCTGTCTCTGCCCTGCGTGTCTCTCACAGTCCCTAGCAAGTGGCTTCCGTGTGATTTCGATGCTGTGCCCCTTCCTAAAAACAAATCTTGCTGAGTTTGGCTGCAAAGAACGTAAGGGGAAGCCTCAGCCAGGTAGGGATTCTCCTAAATATGAGGTGCTGTGCACAAGAAGTTAGAAAAGTTGTAGCTGTTCCGGCTTTCTTTACCATTCCTGGCATGGCTGGACTTAGGGAAGCGCCTGATTATCTTACACTTTGTAAAAGTCCAGTCTGGCTCCTGAAAAGCTTCATCAAAGCAAAACTCGTAGCTGGAAGGTTTATGAGGACAGGGAGAGGGGTAAGAAAACAATAACCAAGATCTGATTTCTTAGGAGTAACAGATAGTCCCGGGAGGATATAATTGAAGCCTCTAATAGCTGCAGATAAGATCGGACTGAGTTACTATTTTCAGCCTCAGACATCAGGGCTGGAGTCACCCAAATAAATTCTAAAACCTGAGACAAATGAAATGCAGCGATCAGGAGGCTGCAGGGTCCCAAAGAGCGAGAGACAGCAAGAAATACGTAAATATTGTAACCGGGTGGAATCGGCCACGAGGCAGGTCCTGGCCCCCTTGTCCTGAGCACTGGGGTCACTAAAGAAGAGTCAGATCCCTGTCTGGGGAAGGACTGAGATGAAAAGGAGGAACCTGAGGGGGGCAAAATGACCTTGATTTTAATTCCAGCTGTCTACTTCTTGGTGGTGTACGGCAGGAGGACAAGAGGCAATGGGTGCGTTGAAATAAGAGAGGGTCAGACCGGAATAAAAGAACTTTCTTCCATCACGGAAGCAGTCAGTTATTCGAACAGCTTGTGGGGTCTCCAAATATGGAGGTTTTCAAAACCCAGCTGGATAAAGCCCTGAGTAACCTGGTGTGCCTCCAAAGCTGACCCCACTTTGAGCGGTAGATTGGACCAGAGACCTCCAGAGGTCTCTTCCATTGTTAATTATCCTGGGATTGACAGCAAGTCTGCCTCCACTCATCCTCGGCATACGTAGACATCAGCCTTAGCCAGAGCACATGACAAATGAGAGATTACATCACCAGGCAGGGGAATGCTTGGGAAACATCCCATCACTTGCCTTACATCAGTTCCACGTCGGCTCGTGCGGAGAGCACCCCACCCGACCCATGTGGATCTGTTCACTCCCTACCTCTGACAGCTTGTTTATGCAAAAACATTTGGCTCTCAATGCCTTCCAGATGAAATAAGACATCAAAGGCCCCGATTTCCTTGCTTCCCACTGCATTCCCCTTTTCACGTTCAGACTAGGGTTCGTATTGACCAGGGATTCCTTCGTGGCGCAGAAAGGGCGGTTTGGAAGAACCGCAGCAGAAGAGCAGGCACAAGCCTGGAGCAGGTTGGAAGTGGCTGCAAAATTCCTTGATTGGGGAGTTGCAAGAGGCTGAGTTAGCAGCAGTTCAGAGTCAAGAAAGAAAGAAAGACAGGTTTGGAGGTAGTTCCAAACAGGCACAAACTTCATTGGAGGGTCCTGTTCTCGCAGACAGGATTAGAAGGTTGTGACAGTTCTATCAACACCAGGAGCTGAAGGGAGCTCAGATACTTTCCACTACCAGAGAACTTCCCGGGCTTGACCCATCCCCACAGAATCTCTACTAAAAGGGTTGATTCTACGGAATAATTACAGAGGGGAGCTCCGGCCCAGGGAGACCAAAGTGACAACTATCCATCACCGCTCAGATCCAAGCTTGGTCTCCTACTCCACAAGCTCGACACAACGCAGCTGCCTCGGGAAGATGCTGTAACTGTGTTAGTGTGATGCTGAGCTCAGAGTCCCAGCCCCAAAAGCTGACAGACCACAAGGAACTTGCTGATATTGCTGGTCAGGAGCGAAATCAAAGAGCTGAACCCCAGTTTCACTGTCCTGCCCGGGCTCCCAGGCTCTTGGCATCTCTCTTTGGGAGAGCAACACTGAGATCGGGAAGGGTCTCAGCATCCCCAATCCCTTGCGTTGCTCAGAACACGCTCTTTCTTCCCCTGACTGAAAGCAACCTGTGATTCACTGATTTCTTTCTGAGCAAACACGCAACCTCTTGCGTGTAATCAGGGTTTGTTTATTCCCCTGCTTCCCCTTTCATGTGAGGCCTATGGCTTTCCATTTCTTTTCAGGCATCAAATGCTGATTTCACTTGGCTTTTGTCAGTGAAATGGGCTGGAACAAGAGTCATAAACAACTGGATTGGTAACACTGATGTTTATTTAAAAGGCAGTTATGATTTATTTTGTTTTACTGTCACTTTTTAACTCTTGAAATCCAGCATCTTCCTGCAACTGCGTTGTTTCCCTCTCTGGCTTTACAGAGCAAGAAACTGAAGGTGGAGAAAACAAAAAAAAAAATAGAAATCATGATAAGATGATCACTGAGTAATCCTTGCTCCTTGGGATCAATGCTGCAGAGCTCAATCCTGCATTTCGCTGGCAGCGTGTGCGTAACAACCAGGGCACGCTAATTAATGACATTAATTAGCCAGGTCAGAGGGAAGGAAACGTGAGGAATTTTTCTTCCCATTCTTTTTCCTCAGCAAATCCAGAGCAAGTCAGTGCAATGAGGTCGGGCAAAGCGCGTTTTAATGTAGCTGCATCGAGTAACGATCACAAAGTGAAGATGCTAGCTGTTTGCAATCAGGAGTCCAGCAAATGCCACTTGCTACAGTGCCTGCTGCTACACAGATGCCCCTTTTAGGCTGTTGAGTCTATTTTACCTCGACTGCCTAAGAAAGCTCCTGTGTAACCTCTGCCCAGCCCCGGATCAGCTCTGGAGATCCCTATGTTAAACACCGCAGCATCCTAGCGACGAACACCGCCTCTTCCTGAAGCCTTTGGATTCACACTGAACATTTCCTTGTCCTTGGGGAATGTTGGAAAGAAAACAGTGTTGTCGATACCTGTGAATTGCGCTAATTGGGATATTTAATACTTGGTTGCAATTGCCCTGGTGCTGAAACCATCATACCCTGGCTATAAAAGACCCCAGTGTCAGAAATACAGTAGGGTTTTTCATGCCAGCTGCTGTTCTGGGTTATGGCTCCAGTCTGGCTGCATTGCTCAGTGAAATATGTTATTAGAAAATTAAACCAACAAAGACAACGTTACAGCAATGTTCAATCTGAGCCCAACCCACAGAGGGCTGGGACATTCATCACGGAGCAGGGAATTGCATCCCGGGTCAGCCTCCGTGGTGTGTGCAAGGTCTGATCCTGCAAGGGGCTAAAAGCTAAAGCGACGGTGCTCAGGATCTCGCTGTGCTCCCGATGTTGGGCCAAAATTGATTTTGCGACCTTGTGTGTGCTTAATTCTTTGATAAGAAATAATTTGTTAACAACAGGAGTTTGGGTGCGGAGGGGATAGATCAGTAGTTGGTTTAGTATTTCCTCTGCCGGGAAGCAGAAGCGATGGATCCGCTTCGCAGCCTGATCTATTTGAGAAACTCCACTACGTTGAAAGAAACTAATTGATTTTTTCCCTCCCGTGTACTTACTTGCAAGAGTTGTAAAACAACAGGGAGCATGAAAAAGTATCACCTTGCAGTCATACAACCTAGTATGCTTTGTTCCCTCTCAAATCCTACAGCGCCACTCAGCCAAACCTTCTGCAGAGGTGGCTTCAGAGGCCAAGCCAGAGAACCTTCTACCAATAACCTAAACCCCTTCCAGTGGAGTTTAGGGGTGAGACAATGACAGGCAGCGTCCTCTACCTGGTGTGGCCCTGCTGGTGGGCACCGTGGTGATGCTCTGATTTATTCCTTCATTTCCTCATCCCATCTGTGGCTTCGAGCCCCCAGCTCTGCAGCATCGTGCTCTGCACGAGGACATGGGCTCGCAGAGGAAGGGTGGAATAACACTGCTGTCTGCAAACTGGTTTTTAAGAGCCCCCAAAAAACCCAACAAACCCCAAACCACGCCAAAACACGCAACTCAAGAACAACCACTTTTCCTGTGTCGTTGCAAGACTTCTAGACAAAGCAGGGGACAAGGTGACATCTGCCCAAACACAGCGAAGGGGTGGAAACCCAGGGCTCCTGATGAAGATTTCGCAGAAGATAAGTCATGAAGCGTTCAGCTCCTTTTTTGTTAGAACTCATCTCTGCAGCGAGCGCAGAAATAAACTCATCCCACTCAAAACACAACAGAAACAGGAAGGTAAGGGACAGGAATCTGAGCACTGAGCAAGACGCCCGAACAACCCGGACATGGTGAGCGAGGTGACCCCATAAAATCTCGCAGGAGGTTCCCCCTGCGCAGCAGTAGTGCACACTTCTCACGTGTGAGGGCACTAGTGTGTTTTTAATTGGGAACAGGTTTGTCCTCGGTTCCAGCTCATAAGCAGAATAAAAAATACAGAGGTTTAAAACTGCCCGCGGTGCAAAAATTCTCTTATCCCTTCATGAGCCCCCCCGTTAAGCAGGGCAGAAAGGCTTTTCAAAAAGGAGGAGCTGAACCAGATTCTGCTGTCAGTCTTTGCCATGGATGCCCAGAGACAGACTCGCAAAGTCTCCGGTGTTATTTCAGACCTCAACAGCCAAGGTTGTTGAGAACTGAGAGCAGGTCGCTGTACTAAGCAGAAACTGGCAAAAAAAAAAGTGCTCCTCTTGACTGAGAGCCAGCCAGATTCTGAGGTTGCCTTCAGGGTTTGGGGTTGTGTTCAAATCCGGTTCAGGGTCCAAGCCCAGCAGTGCTGCAACCTCATATCGAAGGAGAATTCCAAATCCTGTTCTGAGATAGCGACACTCCTGCCATGCTAAAACTGAGCTGTGCAGAACATCCCCGTATCCCCAGGTCTGGCTGCCCGTGGCCAGCAGGATGAAACCTCCAGATCTGCTGCATTTCCAACTCTCCCCCCTTCCCTGTCAGCATTGCTGGAGCTGAATTATTCCCCTGAGCCGCAGGAGGATGCGGCGGTGGCCAGGAAGAGGTTAACCAAGCACAGCCGGAGGCCAACCTGTGCGTCTCTCTCCGCATGTCCTTGCCGAGGCAATCCGGATTCCTGTTGCTGTGTAAATAAAGCATAGTGAGAGTGGGTGGTCAGCTCCCATCCAGTCTGCTCCAAAGCATCAGTTTTCTGGGGCTGGAAAAGCTCCAGCCGTGTTGGCCTGATCCGAGAGGGGCGAACGCGCGCGCAGCCGCCACCCGGCAGCCGTCCCGAGGCGGAGGGTTCCTCTTTGCATCTGTTGTCACCTGCTCCCGAGAGGCCTGACCCAGTGGGATCGGTCATTAACGGAATGGATCATTCATTAATTGATCCGAAGCCCATTAGTGGAAGGCGGCACCTGGTGAACGCAGCTTAGGACTGGAGCTGATATAGAAGAAGGGGGTAAATAAATATAAATACGATACAAAGCTACTTGCAGTCTAAAAAAGTCATTTGGGAGTCTGTAAATGACACATTGTCTGGTACATCCAAGCCTAAGAGAAATCACTTTACCTCCTACAGACATTCAGCCATTTGGATAGAAAAAGATAAAATAAAAATTAATCCAAGGGGAATATAGAATGTAAAATAAACCATAATGTAGCCAGGATACTAAAGCTAATACCTGAATTCAACATAATTTATCTGCTTGCATAACTCATCAGCAACTTGGTTTTCTACCTGAACCTTGACTTTCCCCAGCCACCCCCATTTATTTTTTTATCTGTTTAAAAAAAAATTAATAAAAAGCCAGCAAATTTGCTAAGCATTGGTCTTTGCTCTTAAGTCATCAGAGTTTTTCAAATGTTCTCTTGCCCCGGAGATTATTATCACTTTTATAAACCTCTAACTGGAAACTGGAAAAGCTGAAGAAAAAAAGATGTTTGAACAGATGTTTGTCCCCCGCGGTGTCTGCACATTTCATAAACACGTTTCACTGCTACCAGGGAATTCATCGACCTGGATCCCTTCTCTTTGCACTAAACCACGCGACTCCGCGTGCGGAGATGGCGACACGGACATAAGAGAACAACTCTGGGTACTGGGCTGCCCCCTAGATCATATATTTCCCCTGGGTTGGCTTCCACCTCTCACGGACCGTTCACCTTGGATGGTATCACGGCCATTCACAAGCACACACTGCAGAGCAATACACTCAAAAATGCTGCTTTAACGACCCGCAGAACAGACCTTGTGGGTTAGCCTGGCTTTCCTGGACAGCAAACCGATTTTTTTTCTGCCATCTGGTGTCCAGAGTGTAAAGGCAGATGTTCCCGCTAATCAGAGCCCTCCAGATGGTCACACCAGCCCCAGGATGTTTGTCTTACACGATTCTGGAGCCAACAACCAAAGAGCTCTCCTCGGAGCCAGAACTCGGCGACGTTACCAAGGGAAATGCCATCTGCGTGCTGTCACAGGGACTGAGCGAGACCCGACTCATCTGCAAAGAGCTCTCTTGGGCGTTTGGGAAGCTCCATATCCCATCCAAGATCTCAAAGCGCTTTGATAACGTGAATCAAACCTCACTGAGCCTCACATGCACATCTGTAAGGCAAGGAAGGATTTCTTCTGCCTCGGTTGCAGAAGAAAACACTGAGACTTTGGAAACGGTTAGAGCGTGGTGCTGATAACACCAAGGTCACGGGTTCGATCCCCGTCGGGTCCCCGTGTGTTGCCTGATCTCGTTGAGAGGCGTCCCTGCCCACGACAGGGAGGTTGGATTAAATGATCTCTAAGGTCCCTTCCAGCCCAGGCCATTCCAGGATTCTATGAATCTATGAAAGCACAGTGACTTGCCCTGGGCGGGGTTGTTGAGCCTTACGGTATTAGCTTGAACGTTGTGGTATATTATTAATTCAATATCATTCTTCTGGGGTCTCAGGTCTTAATTTTTGAAGGGTTATAGTAGGCAACAAGGCAAGAAAACAAAGGAGGAACCTAGACTTTGATTTTTCTATTTAAAGTAGATTCATTCTAATCTCATCATAAAGCCTTGAAATTAGCATTTTAGTGCGTAACAAGCTGCACTCCCTCCGGCATCCTCAAATCTCCGTTGTCTGCTTACTTTGTGGGTCTGGCCCCTTTGCTAACGAAGGGATACCCGCTTCCAAATAACAGCAGATAGAAAGGTTGACCCACGTTCCCGAGGGATCGTCCCAAGGGAATCACTAGTGTACCTGGTCACAATTCCTTTCAAACCTGCTGAAGTTGTAGCTTAGCCAGCAAGTGTGTACTATGGAGGAGATGCCGGCATGATGCTCATAGGAAATACTTTGTTGCCTTTTTTTTTTAAGTCTGAATCAACTTTATCCATCTTATTTTCACTGTAACTTAGATAATCTAAAAATTGCCTAGGCCTCCCGTGTTTACTTTGGGAACAATAGAAAATGACTGGCTCTCAGTCACATGTATCCCAAGACTTTTTTTTTTTTCTTCTTAAGCGTAATTAGAGTTCCTTCCATGGCTAATTAAATTCTCCAGTGAATGAAAACAAATTTCCTGGAATGAATATCATCTTGATTCACTTTGGGCAAAGCCAGGCTTACGTGCTTCTCCCACTCTGTTCTCTGAGGGTGTTGGCTCCATTTCTGAAATCTTCTTGTCAACACATGACAGTGCAGGGAAATAGTCTAGTGCTGGGGTCTGCACACTCCTTTGCCACAAATTACAAGAAATTGTGTCTACTTTATTCCTTTTCTCTGCTTTATATGATTTTATGGACTTTTTTTCCTCTCCTTCATTAATCTTTTCTCCGTGCAGAATCGTCACAATCTATTTAACCTCTTTTTATACGACATGGTTCTACATTTCTGACTATTCCTCTTAGTCTTTGCTGAATTTTTTCTATTTCTGCTACATGCTCTTAAGCACGAGATGCTGGTGGGCCACTACAGTTGTGTGAGTACACTGGGATATATTTGTTAGAAATATGAACCCCTTTCTTACTCAGGGGACTCAAGAGGCATGGCTTGCCTCCTTACTCAGAGATTTCTACAAACTTCTGTCTCCCCATTAGGAAGATGTCTGTGGTAACGAGTGAAATAAGTCAGAAATATCATTCTGACAACACCAAATTCTCGATACCTTGCTATATCCCTACGTTTCCTTTCCAAGGAATATACCCCCATACCTACCCGAAGTGCTCACGTGGTTTAGGAGGGCACAGCCGTTGATTTTTACTACTGGTGCAGCCACACGTATGGGAGAAGTTACTAGAACTTAGACAGTAATTACAGCAAGGAAGTTAATGAGTTATCTTTAGAGCTCCAAATAACTGCTCAAGAAAATGGCACCGTTTTACCTTTAAATGTGATTTTAAGTTCCCAGCGACGGAGGAATAGAGCCTTTTGCACCATCACACTCATTTGGTTTCGAGAGCAATTTGCTCTTAACCTCCTGAAAGCCACCAAGTTCATAAGCCCCTTTGGCTCGGAGCGAGGAAGATTCCTCCCGGGGCAGGCGAAGATCTGTACCTGGCAAAATCCCCTCCTTTCCTACGCTTGCTCCCCGGTTGTCACCTCCCCTCCGAGTCTATTTTGTACCGTGTGTTCCCCGGGGCACGGCAGGCCCATACTCTGCGTTTGGCAGCCAAGTGAGGTTCAAGTCAGCCCAGAGGAGACAATAAATCATTATCATGGTTGGGCTGCGAGCGGATGGCTTTGGAGGCCATCCATTTCGAAGGCAAATTCCTTCCCTCTCTGACGTTTGCTTTCCTGTTTATTCCTTCCAAAGCCTCCATAAGCGGTGCTCAGCTCTCCATCATCTTTTGACACCGAGCCCTGCGTCCAACTGGCCTCCAGTCATCTCTCCACGGTAAACACCATCGCGTTCCCTCATGTGCTGGAAAACGTCGTTCTCCAAACAAACTTGTAGTTCATCATTTTGTCACCCAATTCCCATTGTCCTGTTGGAAAGGAGATTGAGTCGTAAGGCGGGAGCAAGGTGCCACCTCACAGCCGAACAGGAGCACGTTTTTCTGCCTACTTGATGTCTGCCACGACAGTTTGTTAGCTTGCGTGTGTGACCTCAGCGAGCTCTAAGTACATCCCTGTTTTACCTGGATGGATATAGGTTATAATTATCTTAAATCATGAGACTCGTAGGGCTCAAGCACTCTGGCTCGTGTTTATACCATTCCTGAGACTGGAAATTGTAGAGTTTGGTTTCCACCAATTACATGGGATACATTTATATTTTAAATGAACATTGCACGTCCTGCATCACCACCTGACTCCAGAGTTTGGAGCTTCAGTGAAAAGCCAGTGTCTTGGCATGAAAGCCATGAAGACTTGTCAGCCCTACACTTCAATATTAAACGTACTTTGAAGGTAAAACTGTTTCCTAGGCCTTGTGCACAATCTTAGCTTATTGTGGGCAATTCTCAACGTGCTGTGCAAGGTTTTTTTTTTTGAAGCTTTAGGACGAAACCCCTTGTTTTTGTTCTTGGAGACATTTCACAGACCGAGCACTGGTTATTCCCAGCTCTTTGCTAAAGCGGTGTGAAACGAGTAGACAGTTTTTACCTATGTGCCAGGCCAGCACAGAACAGAAATTGTGTCAGAAATGGAATGGACATGATCTCATTTTGTAAGAACTGCAGTTCCCAAATTAGTTTGCTTAGCAACGTGTGAAATTGCAGGTCTACTGTGTCCATTAACTTCATTATGCCATGAAATACTGGCAAACTGGACAGAAAAAAGGCTGATTTCATATATTGCCTTATGTTGCCAAGAAGTTTGCTTGTGTGTCTGCTCAAATAGAGGCTGCAGAAAGGCCGAGGACGAGCAGACAGCAGCTCTGACGGTTGACATTCGTCACCTCTCGAGGATGTACGGGTGGCACTCGGGTCAGAGAGGGAATCAGAGTTCAGCCAGAAAATATACATATAAATGTACAATATAAATATACAACATAAAATATACATATACATTCAACCCAGCCTGGCTTTTCTCCTCTCTCAGAAGGCAAGGATGATGTGGTGAAGCACAAAGAGTACTGGGCAGGGTGAGGCGGGGATGGCATCCATGATAAGAGAGAGGGAAACGCTCTTTCTCGCCCGCCTTCCCTTTCACCAGCTTTGGCAACTTCTACGGCATCGGCTCTGACTGAGGCCCCGAACGAAACAGAAAGAAGCACAATTTACTGAATTTTCCAAACAGCACCATGCAAATAAACGCATTAGCCGTCCTCTGCTCAGCAACCACAGAACATCCTCCCAAAAGCAACACAGCCAGTCGCTTATTAGAGCCTTAATGAGCTGTGGAAAAATAACACTATTCATTCTCAGCTACTTATTCTCCGTCCTTTCTGAAGTCATAACTCAGGCCACCACAGAACCACACAGGCAGCAGGCAAGCTCATGGGCAAAGGCGCGAGCTCCCAAACAGTATTTGTTGGCTTGAGGCTTTGGCTCTGACCTGGTTTGACTCCAGCCTCAGCTGCGTTAGCCCTAAATCCAAATTGCATTGGGCTCACCAGACTTATCTCTGCTCCAGTTGATTAGCTATGTACTTCATCTTGACTTTATAAGAACTGCAGATACTTCTACGGTATCTTTTTTCCCAGAATCTCAAAGCACATGATGAAGTGAGGTTTTTTTTTTTCCTGCACAAACCAGATGTGGAGCCGAGGGGAGGAGCTACCTGCTGTTCCGCTGGAGATTCACACGGGTCAGACGATGGACCCAAAGCTGGTTGCATTCCCGTCTCAAAACCTGACAAGAATTGCTCGTTTCGAAGAGCAGTAACAATCTAACGTGAATACCAACTACTGACTTTCTGCATCTGCCAAAGAGAACTCGTATAAAACCACAAGTTTGTTCAAAATTTGGTCGTGTTCCATCCGTCCCGTTTGCAGAGCTGAGAGCACCTCTAGGCTAGCACGGGACTGTCCCTAAGAGAGTCTTACCCCCTGTAGAAGATGGGCAGTCAGACCCCGGATAAAACCCGAAGCAGGGAGCTGGTTTGCAGGCCTGTCAACCTGACTAGGAACCCCCAGACAAAAGAAATACCTGCGAGGAAATATTTATTTTAGCGCACATTCCAGACGATCAGATTTCTGGCAGGTTGACTTCAGCACTCTTGGAATCACGAGCCATGGGCCAAACACGACACTATCTCTGTGCGCTCTTAATCTCATTTCGCCGGGAATTGCGGCCGGCCCCAGGCAGTCTCCAAGGAACCAACTCTCTGTCTTCTTCTCGTGTCACCCCAAAGGTATCTGACAGCCCAGGCAAACTTTTCAGCTCAGTGCTGCACACACAGGTGCTGTCGGTCTGAATTTGCACACACATTTTTTGGGGGGGTTCACTTTACTAATTAATTTTCCTGTGCATCTTAGCTTTGCACCAGACTGGGATTTGCACGTGACAGATTTAATTTCCCTTTTGTTTATACTGACTTCAGCTTGATAAATTCAGAAGAGCTGTTCTCAGCATCTGAGCATCAGAAGCCAACCAGACCTGAAAGATTTGAAACGGAGCAAGAAGGAATAAGATGAGCCTCACTGGGATACCTTCTGTGAGTGACAAAGAAGTTCAGATATTTTATTTCTCCATTAGACTTTTATATTTGGGCTTTCTTAGAATTCTCTGAAGTGTTTTCAGCCACAGTTTTCTGTTCTATTTTTTCTTAAGCCCTTCACACCAGAGGCCTGAGCTCTAGAAACGTTCCTCGCCAGGTATTTTACAGATGGAATGAAAGAAATACTGGATACGTTGCAGGAAGCTGCCTAGCTCTCACAAGATTTCTGATTTATTTCTGCAGACACATACAGGTCAGGTGAGAAAAGTCTCCAGATTGTGGGAAGCTTCTCCAAATCCCAAGCTCTGAACACATTGCAGTCTTCCCGTGTGTGTGCATCAATGGTCCGAGAAAAGAACTGTCCTTTTCTTGAGCTAAAATCGTGTATGCTTGGGCAAGGATCACACAGCTGTAAGTAAATGCCAAGGAGTTAGACCTGAAAGTCTGCAGAGCGATAAAAGCAGATAGACCTGGACCTCAAAGGGACCAGCTCTCCTTTATAGCAGCGCCAGCGCTGGCCTGAGCAGCTCGTTTGGAGAGCAGCGAGTTGCCTGACACTGCACAGACCTTCCAAATTATCGAACTCGCTTCACCACAGCCAGGTGCTTAATAGCTGAGCAGCGCTAATTAAAACCACCCTTGCACAATCTGACCAAGCCAATTAAAAAAAAAAAGAAATGTATATATATATAAATGATTGTCTCTCTGGAACTCTGCCTACAGAGGAATCCTCCCAGTACCCAATGCTGTGCTGGGAGCTGGGGAAGCTCTGAGAGAAGGCAACTTGGCAGGAGGTTGAACCAGGCACTTGGAGATGACCTTGAGCTTGGCTTTCTGCCCCGGGGTGAAGCTGGATAGATCACCCACCTTATTTGCAAGGGTGCACCCTGTCTGCTGAAACGGAGCAGGAAGAGAAGCACGTGCAGCAGCAAAGCACGAGCTGTTTAAAGAAACCTGAAGAAGGCTGCCAGCTGTGGATTGCTAGCGCTCTGCTGGCAGGCGCCCAATATTACGGGGCTTCCTACGAGTCAGGCGTGATCGTGCCAAAAGGCTGAGCGGGCAGGCAGGCTGCTTTCTTAACGTGTTCCGAACGGGAGTGGTTAAGCGATGGGGTAGAGATCGATGCGGAACCGAGTGAAGACAAAACCTGTCCCTCAGCATCCACGCGACGCTGAACACGTCGCTCAGTTTCACACGAGGAGGTTTTTAACCTGTCCTAAAGGGCTCATCTGAGGATGCTAATGTAAGGTTAAAAATGAAAAGCAGCAGGTATGGGCACCTGTGTGCCCCAGATAAAAAGCCAAAATAGACACCCTCGAGGCTGACCAGCAGAGAACCAGAACCAAAACCATCATTAAGTCCAGAACCTTTCTTTCCTTTGGGCTTCGGATGCGCCCAAACTGCTGAAACGTCAAGGCTGCAGGAATGAGGTAGAAGAGCCAGTTTTTCTTTGCCCTGCTCTGGGGCCAGTTTGTGCCATCAACTTCGATAAAGGCTGGTGACTGCCCTAACGCCCTGCCTGCTGACCTTTTAAAGCCAAATGACGTTTCCTGTTAAAGATTGCCAGGAGGAAGTTAGTTACTAACTGCTGCCATCACGCACCCATAACCGGGCTGCAAATTGACGCCCTCGGGAAAGACACGTTGGAGGAATTCGAATCACTTTCGGAAGAATTCCTTCAGGCTGTCTGGCCTGTGGGTTCTATTCAAAAGGGTTTCACAGGCAACTTAGGAAGGAAGTGACGGCGAGGAGTCATCTGTGTCACCACATTGCAAGGGCAGGACAAACCCCACGGAGCTCATCTAACTTCTGAAGAAGCCAAAAGCCACCCATGGAGCCCTGAACCCATGTACAGCCTTCGGTGAGTCCTGCCTGAAACCAGAGCATTGCAGTCCCTAGCCACAAGGCAGCACTCCTTTCGAAGGCTTACTCCAAGGATTTCTCTCAAAAGCTTGAACAGAAGAGAAATGTGAAGTGATAAAAATTAGAGAAGGTTGTGTTTGTTTCTCCAGCAAGTTAAGCAAAGGGTAGGGAGGCAGTGCCAGACCACACAGTTCTGTTATTCAGGTATTTTTTACTTTTTTTTTTTTATATAGAAGCGAGACAACTTAGTTTTTGTTTCTTTGGTTCATAAATACTGCACGTGTGTGGTCTCTGGAGAAACGCACCAGCCTGGGCTTCGCTATCCCTGGTCCCTTCCCAAGCATTTTGAGGCCCTGCTAACACCTGGAGGTGAAGTCGTCAGCGTGTTTGGGTGGGTGAGAGGAATCCTTCACACGGAGTGACACTAGAGCTGCTCTCCTAAAGGGACAGATGCTCAGGCTCTCTTTTCTCTCACTGCCAGCACGTTTCTTTGTGCCAGCGGTTTGGCGCCGGCGGTTAAATTCGCAGATGGCGACGCTCGCTTCGGAAGGTCCAACCCCCCGGCTGGCGAGAGCAGTTGTCTGTGGTAATGCCAGCGCTTGCCCTGGAAACCAATCCTGCCTGCTCGACGGTGGGAACACTTAAAACAGAGTTCGTGCTTTATCGCAGGCCTGCAAGGATATTGCTTTGGTTGCCTTTGCACAACCGAGCAAGGACAAACCTTTTCCACCGAGTGACAGAAGGTCCGTGCTCAGCCTGAAGGGAAGAACCAAGCCCCGATGCGAAAAGGCATGAGGTGCTGAGCACCAGGCAATACCGTTGCTGTTTCCCATTCATTTCAGTCCTTAAAGAGACTCGTGACCTCCGCGGAAGAGCCTCACACGGGGCGATATCGAGGTAGCTGCTACTTATACAATACACGTTGCTGTTGAGGCACAAGAGGAATGGCCAAGTGTAGAATTTCAGGCTTACCGTTGGATTTCCTGCCTTTACCTGGAACAAAACTATAACTGCGTCATTCAGTATAGGGGAATTTCCTCTCTTAGATTATATAAATGTTATTTAAAGAGGCACCGAGTAGATTTCAAACCTATTTTAACTTTGGGAAGGAAAGCTTGCTATCAATTTATTCAAAAAGGTGCATTTATTGGTGATGTTTGAGTTAAGGACGCCTGCCTCTGAGCTACAAGTCCTTACTATTCTAGTATTTCTACGACTATTTTTTGCTGTGATACTATATTAAAATTATATATCAATATATAATACATACATAGTATATTATCGAATAAAAGTGTTCAGATACATAAATATTAACGTAATTATTTATATTCCTCAATATGCAATCAGGTAGATGGAAGAACATGGGTAAGAACAAGCAGAACCTTATTTATGGAGAAGTATCTATTAGTGCTGAGCTAGGTCCCTATAGCAAATCAGCAAGTCTAAGCTGAGCAGAGCATTTCCCCTCTTCCCCCATTCATGTCGCTTTTCTGAGGAATCCTGTTAGCGCTCATTTTCACTGCTTTTTGGACAACTTTCTAGCCTCAGTCACTCTTCTCCTCTGATTTTCATGCTTAATACAAAGCAGAACAGTCTCTGGTCCTTTAGGCAAGCCACGGGACCATTCCCTCTTCCCCACCTCTTAAATATAAAAAGCATGCAGCATAATCTTCCCTTCAGTCATGAAAAATACAGCATAATCTTAAGTAAATATTAGTGTTCCACTTACGTAAATACAAACTGCCATTGAGGGCTAAAGCGCTGAGCCTGTCAAAACCCCAGCCTGAACACATTTCTCTGGAAAGGACAGTAAGGGTCGGGAGCGAGACGCTTCGGTGCTCGCCATGAGTTAAAGAAGAGTTCTGCTGGAGAGAGAATGGACCAAAAAAACCACTTCATCCCAGAGCTCTCGGAAAAGAGGGAAAGGCGACACTGCTTGAAATAAGGGTTTCTTGATGAGATTCCTGAATAAACATCTCCTGCTTGCCATTCTATCCCGCTTCTTGCTGCCTGCAGGGCAGGGAGATGTAGGAAATTGGTTTAGGAGGAAGGTGACTGATGGAATGAGGACTCTGTCCCCCTCTTTCCAGCCATTCCAGCTCTGAGAAGATAACGTCCCATCACCCGCTGCCAAAACATCTCTCATTTGGGTTTCACCGCTATGGACAATGCTCCCTCCTCTACCTGAGCCAGGAGAGGCAGTTTTCCTTCCCCCCAGTATATCCCACCAATAACTAAGGGGGTTTGCTGAATTCACGGCGCACGTGCTGCCCGTTCCGTGTGCTCAGACCTTTCCCTGGGACCCAGGAGCAGCACACACCTGCTATTTTTGCTGCTAACGTTTCTCTCCTGCACGACACCTTCCCGCGCTCGTAAAGAGAACCTGAAACCACTCCAGTGCCAAATCCCCACTGACCTCAGCGGGATTTAGAGCCCCAAACACCTCTGCGAATCTACACGTGGGCAAAACACCAGGAACCGGCGATAACGAAAAGGCAGAGAAGGGGGTGGAAGGAAATAGATGAACTCAAACTCCTGATTTTCAGTCGGACTAAACGAACTCAGCTCCTTCCCCCGGCTTTCCATCCTCAGCACTTACAACTGTGAGCACCGGAGAATAATCACCCCTATCCAGTTCCTTCTCCTGAGCCCTCCCCCCTCCCCAAACTCCGCTTTATGACACCGAGAGCACGCACAGCCCATTTTAACATTTTCCAGCCCAAGAGCTGCAGTCCAACCAGGGTGGGCAAACAAACGTCTCGTCGCCGCCAAGTATGGCCCAACGTTGGCTCCGGCGAGAAATTTCCAGCCACGATGGAGCCAGACACATTTACATTCCTCTATTTGAAGTAAAACCCTAATCCTTTGGAAGATTTGCAGTCTGAGCAAGAGCTGTGCTCTCACCCATGCCTTTAAGGTTTCTTTCTGCCTTGCAGCGAGCAAGAATTCCAAAAAAATAAAGAAATAAAAAAAGAAAATGGGCTGGAAGTTTGTGAAGGGGGCTTTTCTTTTGTTTCAGTTCTTCGTGGGCTCTGAAGATTTTCACTAATTAATCTTCAGGATCTCACCTCTAGGAAAATTCTGGCAATGAAGGGGGTTTTGTTTGATCTCTACTTATTTTACCAACAGAAAAACAAGCGTGAAAGGAAAGTGTCTTGTCTGATGTTATCCAGAAATTAAAGATTCCACAGCGCAGCCAGCACAGGAACTCAAGAGACTTGGCTCCAGTAAACCCATCAATAAACTGATTTTAATACACAGGTTTGGCACAATTCTGATCACTTGGAAGGGTCATTAGCAGTTTTATCTTCTTGTTGCCCAGGATTGCCACCCTCTTTCCCATTAGGTTTCACTGATTTTTAGAGCATGCATTGCGTTTTGCTCCCCGCCCTCCATCTACTGGCAATGGGTGGAATTCTTCTAAAAAACTGCAATATACTTGGAAATAAGAAGGAACATGGTTCCAGCCTAGTAATTGCATGCCTTAACGTCATAAATTCTTTCAGCCCTCGGAAGCGATACCTCTCATGTACCTACACTTCACCAGCAAACCAGTTCGCACATGCCCCCAGTGCTTGAAGAGTGGAGTATTTCCACGGACCTTAAATTTTATGAAGTGGCCTTTCTTGCTAAAGAATAAAACAATGGGAGAAGCAACTAAACAGGAATTTGGACTTTTTGTACCACGCCAGCCTACACCTTCCCTGGGACACCCGGCGCTTTCCCCCATCTCACTGCAGAGGTGAGGCTGCACCAGTTACGGGAGAGGTTTGGGGGGAGCACGTGATGGTTGTTGCCCAGGCTGGGACCCCAGGATGTGGTTGTGGCTTGGAACTCAGCCCCCAGGCAAGATCACTGGAAACAGGAGGGCTCTCACTTCCTTCCTGATCAAGCCCAAGGGCAAGAAGCAGCCTCAGAATGGGTCAGCAAATGCCTTTTCGCTCCTGGAATTCCATACAGATTACCTAGCAAACCGTAAATTCTGGATTTCCAGTCAAGGGCTTGGACTTGCTGACCTAGTCTCTTGTTTCTTTCAGCGCAGACATTGTGAAACTCTGACTTTCCTGTTTTCTCGCTCCTTTTAAAAAAAAAAAAGAAAATTACAAGAAGGTTGAAGTTTTCTTCGCTGGCTTGCCTTACACACTCAGTTTCCAAGCAACATTCCCACAATGGTTTCTCCTCTCAAATGTCAGACCCAAACGCTCCTGCTGGTTCTGTGCCTGCACACAGTTCATCTCCTCTTTTCGGGCGGATGAGGGAACATTTGATGCAGGGAGCAAGGGTTAAAACTGGAGGAAAAGGTGCTCGTTCCACGCTAAGGCGTTATTCTTCCCACTCCTGACTCGGATCACCTCACCACTGCCAAAGCAGCTGTGAAAACAGAGTAAATAAACCTGCAGCAAACCTCACACATGCAGGGTGCTAATTATTTTAGCTCCGGCCAGCTACAAGACTTCCCAGCAGCAATGCAGGCCGTCCAGCTCCATGCTTTTCCAACCTTTCTCAGGCTACAGGCTGCACTTCTTTTAGGCTAATAGCAGAGTTCTTGCTCCCTCTCCCAGCTCTGTTGAGAACTTTGCTCCTTACGGCAAAGTGTCCAGCTGCTAACGCAAAATAAACAATTCAAGCCATTATGCTGGCAGGAAAAAAAGCTCCAGCTCTCTGCACAGAAGGCAGTTTGCACCTGTGGATCATTCTATGAGTCTACAAATACCTCCATGCTGCCCTCAGAGCAGTTTTTCTGAGAGGGCTCCATGGGTGCTGTGTGGGTGGAAGCAGTGAGCTCGTCTCAATTCTCTATGTTCCTTTAAGGTTCCTTAATATGGTCAGGAAAAAAAAAAAAAAGGCACAAGCAATTTTGATGGCTTCTTCATGGCATTTTCCAGAAGCCCGAAATGGGATTCAAGTGACAAACCTCTAAATTCCTGTAAGGTTCCTCTGTATGCCCTGGCAAATTAGGAATTCGCTGTCCAAACCACATTATATTGAGCTGGCCCCGATCCTGCTGCACTGACATTCTGATGTGTTTTCCTTTCCCTCCAGTTCATTCCCTTTGGCCAACAACAGTTGTTGCACATCTCTGAATCACGACTTCCTAGTCGCCAAGGCCGACCCACTAAGAACAGCATTACTTGCATGACAGTCAGCCTGTTTTGCACAAAAATCTAGAAAATGATCGAGTTAGACGCGTCCGTTCCTTCTACACACAGAGAAGGGGGAAGTTCTTAAATTCATTTACGTGTTCGTGTCGTGCTCTGATATCCACTGGGGGAAAAGCGCTTAAATATTTGCTGTCTGTATCCACCAGCGCAAAGTTTTTCAGTGCAAGGGGAGAAGATGGAAACGCTCAAAGCTCAAGGGAACGGGAATTCTCTGGGCTGTCAAGTCTGGCCACTGCTGTGAGAAGGGAAAACTTGTTTTGTGCAGCAGGTCAAGAAAGACGGTCTGATTTCTGGCTTTAGTTTCAAACAAAGCCTTAGATCTGTGGATTTCTAAATTAGGTTGTTTCAGACCCTCTAACCCCTTTCAGATCCTCTCCCTCAGGCTCTCCCCAGCACCTCGACCAGCCTGGTGCATGTACACTCTCCTCCTCCGCATGCTTTTCTCCCCTCTGTGGAAGCCATCCACGTCTCTGAAATAAAAGCTTCCCTATATTAGGTAAAATAACCTCAAAACCTGGGTGCCGAGAGGCATCTTACAGCCGATCGGTTACCGCTGCCTGCAGATCTGAGCCACGAGGGCCACGTTCCTCGCTGGCAGACGGTGGAGACTGGGCTGAACCCGCGCCAAGAAAATCGACGAGGCGAGGGGTGTTAAAAGCTACCGTCGCGCCTCTCGCGCGCATTACGCGCACGAGTGCCTTCAGCACCCAGGGCCCGGAGCCCAGACAATTCGCTGAAAGTCTAATGCGTTTCAGATAAGGCCTTTGACTATTACCTGGATTGACAGCCAGAGAATGGGAGGAAAAATCCCGGCTCCAGCCCACTCAGCCGAGCAGAAAGCATCCCGGTTCACGGGCTAACCCAGGTCAAGTGATTTGGCGCCTGCGGCCGTATTAAAGCTGTTTACAAGAGAAGGGAGGGAGGGATTTGCAGAACTTGAAGGGAACCAACTCTCCCGGCGAAAATTGGTTTTATTATTTTAATTCATGATATGTCCTGGCTCCGTGCCCACGGTCAGGGTTGGGAAGGCACCGTCTTTAGCAGAGACAATGGAAAAAATGAACAATATTTCTAAATCCCCTCCGTTTCACAACTACCCAGCTCATGCACTTTGCTTTCTTTCTACGGACCGTCACCAGAAAGCTGTTCCTCCACGCTGGAGGCGGAAAGAATCAGCTCTGTAAGTTCCCAAGAGCCACGTGCATTTCTATACCCACTCTCAGACACATCTGAAAGCATCAGGCAAGGGTGTGAAAGGACAACCGTGTTCAGAGCCCAAGGCAGAAAGAAGAACAAATCTCTCATCCAGAAAGATACTGGTGCAGATGCTTCAGTAAATCTCTCCCGGTCGAAGCCAAACCGGGAACTCCAGAAAGACAAAATGCTCTGTGAGGTTTCAGCCGTCTCCCATACGAGCGGGGAAGGGTGTTTCACACGCAGTTAGTGCTCTCTGCTTCTGCAGAACCTGCCAAAATGCTGAAAGATCATGAGACGAGCTGGAACCAGCCCCAGTTCAGTGACTGTGCTGGTCCTCATGGTGTGACCTAAGCACAGACATACTCTGTCAGGACAACGAGCATAATCATCCTCTAGAACACCTTGACTCTTTCCCCTCTGCTTCTATTTTCACCTTTTCTTTCTTTTTTTCCTTCCTGGGTTGTTTGTTGGGAAATCTAATATTCTGTGACCAACTTGTCCCCCCCCCCCCCCCCTCCCATCCCCTTCTGCTCTTTGATCTGAAGATCAAAGTGAGAAAAGAGCACAAGCTGGTGGCAGTAAGAAAATCAACACACACATGAATAAAAGAAGAAAACCTCTACTTAAAGACGAAGAGTAATATCTCTTCCTCCACTTGCGATGGCCCCCACACGCAGCTCTGCTCCCCGAGTCTCTAAACTTGTCATAAAAGCCTGACAAACGTCCCCGGCTGGCCAACGCACAGTCTGGGGAGCAATTTGAGAACCCCCACTTGCGGATTGCCGTCCAAACAAGTATGTTTTTCCTACAATTGGTTCAACCGATTTCTGCTGCGAGGCTGCAGCTCTATCATTTTTCTCCAACGCTGCAATATCAAAGCACACAACAGAGGAAAATCGAGCCCTACAGCACTGGTTTATGAGATCAGGGCTGCCCGGATAGCAGGAGCGCCACAGGACACGCCACCAAGAGCACCTCTCCACGGCCTTAGACTTTGCCCTTGGAAAACATCCTTTTCAGTTCTGAATCGGGATCTGCTTCGCTGCCAAATACGAGCAGGACCTCACTCTGACACAACACAGACGCCCCACAGCAGCTTTCAAATCGATGACCAAAATGCATTTGTATTTTTTTTTTTTTCCTGGTGGCTGCGGTGTCTCACATGTGTTAGATCAGGAACCTGATTTTCTGATATCCCATAAACTCCAAGCCACAGCCACCACCATTCTTGCCCGATTGGGGAGCAGAGCACGGACAGTACGAGCACCGATGAGCCCCTGGCATCCTTCTCCATGGTAAGCACAGATGCAGAACAAAGCACATTATTTTGCTGCTTAGCCTGTTTCTATGATGAAAAGGACATTTTTGGTCCACCAGGAAAATAGACACTCCCCCCCTCTTCTGTGAGAATTGCCCAGCAATTACAAAATAGGGCCAAATAAATGGCAGAGGGAGGGAATGCCGCCTACTGCAAAACAAGGGCTAAGCCCAGCGTGCCCGTGGGTTGTTAACTCGCTGTGGCTGTCAGCGCCGATCACAATCAGCCGGTCACTCATCGCAGGAAAGCGAATGGTCAGACCACGGCACGCCCCACGGAATCAATAGGCTAATTATTGCTTTCAGTCTCACCGCAATAAGCCCGCTATCAGACTCCCAGAAGTCTCGCAAAGCTGAAACATCGCCCTCCAGCAACGCCAAGGAGAGGCTTGAGTACACCCCGAGCTGTATCCCCGAGGGTTTTCTGCGCTGGGACTCTCACTCATTCAGCTTTTAACGAGGAATAACAGAGCGCGGTGACGTGGATGCACAGAGCAGAGACCCGGCGTCACGCCGCTTCCCCAGACCCCTCGCAACGACCTCACCCCCACCCCGTTCCCACTGCCCAGACCAAAAGCATTTTCTGCTTTTCCAGAACAAGAACCCAGCAGTTCTCTCTCCCAGCCCAGGACGTGAGCAGCGACCGCCCGTTTACCAGGCACATCATTTGCAAAACACTGAAGATTGCCTCTTTTACCCCTTTTGCTCCCTGTCCAGCTCGTCCCGGGTCGCTGGCGGGAGCCCAGCGCTGTCACTCAGCGTCGGGCAGGTCCCTTGTCAGCAGCTCCTCAGCCGTCCCAGCCCTGGCGCCCGGGCAGCTGGGGGAGGATGCTTAACGAGGTCCAATTTGTCTGGCTGTCGGGGAGGAGAAGCCAGGGGACGCGGTGCAGGACGCATCCTGAGAAAGAACTTTGAGACAAAAAGCCACACCACCCAGAAGGATATGGAAGCTGAAGTAACAAACAGCCTCTTCTTCCCCTGCCCTGTCCCTCTGGGGATCTTACGGGGTAACACAGATCCTTCTGTCTCCCTGCACCGTTTTCTTCTCTCTCGGAGCTCTTTAATCTCTTTTTGCAACCCCCGACTTTGAGCCTACCCAATAAGCAGCTCTCTGCTTGGCACAGCTACACGCATTTTGATCTAGCATCTGCTAATTAAGATATTTCGAGGGAAGCACTTTTATTCTGCTTCCGACCAGCAGCACGAAGCTCCATCCAGCCATTACTCGCACGTTGCAGAGAATCGTGACGCTCTGCTTCCTTGAGAATTCCTCCAGTCCGGTGTTATTACAGCACAACAATTCACCTGTCTCTTTGTAAATCCTGCAGCTCCAGCCACACCATCCTCATGCCTTTCTGTATGTGCTCCCTTTTTTTTTTTTTTTAATAGAAGTGACTAATTCTCCGCACGACTTCGCGTCACATAAGAGGTTTCACTCGGGGCTGTGTCTGGTTAAAGCAAAACAAAGCCCAGCAAAAAGAAATAAATTGCTTCTAGCTAAAAGAAACATTCTTTCGATATTATATCACCCATTCCTTTCCATCACAGCTCACGTTACGATTCCAAGGCACATTTTACCTGTGAGCAGGAGACAGGTAACCCTGATTTCCCATGAGTTCATAGACACCCACGGTAGGGAAGGGAGGGGAGGGAATTTCAGTTTTAATCAGGGCAAGAAAGAGGAGTTGGAGTGGAAATGCAGAAACTTTCTCTCGACACACTGGCCCTTCACTCCGAATCCCCAAATTACTTCACCCAGCTTCACCCGACTTCAGTCAGGAAAGCGTCGCGTCTCCCGGGTTAAATCCAAGAGTCAGGCTGTGCACGAGGGACTACGGTAATAAAGTACAGCTGCCTCTGCTAGAAATCCAACTGTTCCTCACTGGGGTTTGTTAACCTGGAACAGGGTAAATCAGCTACAAACTTGAGATAAACCAGGAGGTTTGGGGATGGGAGAGCAGAGCAAACCACGCAGAGGCTTCCCTTCGCCGAGGGTGGAAGAAGATGCCTCACACAAGATGCCTTTTGCTCTCTTGTTCAGGCTGTCTTCTTACTACTTTATTTGCGAAGGTACATCAGAGGATGTATTTGCGAAGGTACATCTCCTGCATGGACTGCTCAGCCTTTCACGTAAAAAGCTGTCGGTCACCGTCACCTTGAAATAATTGAAGCAATCGCCTGTCATCGTGCGTTAGCTCAGAGAGGCTGGGGTCAGGTTAGGGATCTGCACGTTACGTTACCAGGAGGCTGTTGTTTAATCACATCTCCCAGCAAGGAATTTTTTGCAATCTTTCCGTGGGAGTTTGCTACCAAATGTGAGCCTGGGAGCAAGTGTGAAATGGAGGAGCCTTGTCCCATCATGAAAACGGTTTGATCTACTCTTACAACCACTAATAATTGTAAGACGGGGTAGGAACGTACTCCTTCATTGTTATTTTTTAAATCTCAGTGCCAGATCAGGAAAACACCCACACAACCAGGCTGACTTTAGCTGGACCGAGTCCCTTCCATCCCTTCCCAGCTCAGTGCGACAGATGTGACAAACAAAAAGACACTTGGAGTAAGGTACCCCAAAGAGAGGAGCCTGCTTCTCCCAAAAAGGGGCAAATCTGCATCCTAGGCTCCTTTGACCACTCGTGCAAGTAGATGGGCTTGGTTTAGCAAGGTGCAGAACACACGGTCTGCAAGAGCAGCAATAATAAGCAATAAAAGTTTATCACTCGTGCACGGACCGTGGGGCAGCGCGTTGGCTTGGGCAGGGGTAAAGGGGGCAGGAGCAGTCAGCCTTCCTGCAAAAAAACCCCAAAAAATTAAATTAAAAAAAAATGTTTGTAGCTGTGGCTGGGGCCGTAGTGTCAGGAGACAGACTCCAGGGCTGCAGGGAAGCAGCGACACGTAACGTCGTGCCAGACGCGCGGTTCAGCGGAGCTCAGCGCCGCGCCTCAGGTCATCGCGAGAAGCACCTGCTGCGTAGGTGCCAGACAGAGATGGTATCAAATGGAACTTTGGCACCAAATTCGACGTACCTCTGCAAAGCCAATTTACATTCCTTGCTCTGGGCTTCTGGAGCCAGAAGAAAAAAAAAAAAAAAAAAACACAACAAGAAAGTACACTGGATCCAAACTTGACTCTGTGGCTCCAGTTTGCCCAGCATAGTTTCCCTGGTATAATGCTGCAATGAGGTTCTGGCTCACAGCGCTGTGTCCTAGAAGAGTCCCCAGTGGCGATTGCAAAGTCTGTCACAAGAGCAGGCTGGGAACAAGACAGCAATTATGAGATTGTGATGAAAAACGGTCGATTTGTTGCATTGCCCAACGCCGTTCCCATCCTTGTCCTCAAGGGCTTCTTTGCAGACACTGCGATTTGCTTTCATTCTTAACGACGTTCGTTTGGAAAAGAGGCTTTTTTTTTTTTTTCCCCCACCCTCCTGACACACAGTCCACGTGATCCCTCCTTCCCTGGGGATTCTCAGCGAGGGAGACCAGCAGGTTCACAGCCCCAGAGATGAAGAAGCATCAAACGCTATTTGCGGGTTTATTGGTACCAAACCAACTCTGTTGGCATAAGAAATACAGACTTAATCTGCATTTTCTGGGCTTGAATCTCCAACATATCCTGTTATGAGCTATTGCTTGCACCTTTGTAAAGCTGGTTTGAGGAGCCTCTTCCACTGCAAAGGTTTCAGCAGCTCGCCCCACGTCTCCCGTCCAAGGGAACTGGCAGTAGAGCCAGCCTGGCTTTGGCTTGAGCTTTCAGCCTCGTGGTCTCAGAGAAATACATGGCTGGAGCATCCAAAATGCAGTATTTTCTTATAATAATACCAATCAGCTTTGTGCCCTAGCAGCTCCAATTCCAATATAAATTAGTAACCCGGCACTAGGTTGCTTTCATGCAACATAATACTGATATAATAGCATAAACCACAGCGTGACTGATGCATGTTCCAGTGCACGTCATTCATTTGCCCACTTGCTTCATGAAGGCACCATCTCAGCGTAACTCTGTATTAACACGGGAGTTATTTTAAGAATAAATATATTTCTTATTGTTTCTTTCTGCTTTTCAGCTTGCACGCAGCCCTAATACTCATATTTAATTATTCTCAACTGCCTGCATCAGATACGTTGCTGCCTCCATGCTCCTTCTGACCAGCTTTTTTCCTTCACTTTTTTCCCTTCTGCATCCGAGCTGCGTGGATGCAGCTCAGCCCTGGCACATCTCACACGGGCCCTGAGACTCGATGACTCCTACAGTTTCAGCGACCTGATTTTCTAAAGGAGCTTTGTAGCTTCTTGCATTTCGCCTGAACGAGGAGCAGGTCTTGCAGCTTCAGAGAAGCTCCAGGCAGCCCATAGCATCGTAGCATTAACCTGTTACGCTCTCCGAGAGCCGTACAAGCTTTTTAAAAGAGGTGCTTGAGAAGTCAGACTTCTGTTTTCATTGGAATCCGTAAAAGCCAAAAGCAGCCAGAATTATGTGAACTTCAATTTTTCAAAACCTCCCTCTTGGCCTCTGCAGTTTCTACCCAAAGCAAATATGCTCAGGCTATAAGGCTTGGCTGAAATAAAGGTAATACTCATTAGGCTGTAAAGACTTCGCTTTTACGAGTAAGGCAACACAAAAATACCGCTGAACTGATTATTTAAAGAAACACGTTTTATGTAGTCCTTATTGATTCTCTTCTCTGAGGTGCTGATTTGGCAAATACTTATACAGGTGCGTAATTGTAGCCCCTGAGGAGTGCCAGGCAGCTGATTATTTGCAGGAACGGAGGGCCTTTTGTGCCAGCTCAATAACGAAATATAAATTTGCAAACCTGTCAGTGAGTAAGCAGTTCTCCTTTCCCTGGCTATTATTCCATCCCTGGTTTGTGTTAGGCAGCTCTCAGTGGCAATAAAAAAGCAGTGGTAAGGAGATGGAGAAGATCTCCTAGTCTTTTCCCAACGGGGTACAAACGTCACTTGGGGCAGAGTTTTATTTTCACTGTTTCTCTTGTAGTTTTCTTTTGGGGCAGGACCATCTCAAGTCTTTGTCGCCTTCGTCCATGCCTCCAGCACTTTACTGCAGTCAGCCAGCCTCACTCATGTACCCTTATCCTCAAATCTGTGATCCCAGCAGCCTCCTCCAGCCCCTTTCAGGCTACCAGAGCTAACATCATTCAGAAGGAGATTTACAGAGGCTGTCTGTTTGCCCCAAAAGGCAGCTTTTAATTCCCTCCCACCAAGAGAGCGTCTTGCTCCAGTAAAATAAGTTGTTCTCAAACTCCCCGGCTTTATTGCAGCCCCAGACACCAGTGCCCATGGCATGACCTTGCAGGGGAGGCACAATATCTTGTTTCAAACCTTTTTGTCTTTATCAGTGTGGGAGAAGAACGGTTAATCCGCACAGACTTCGCCAAAATTCGTGCTCTCGGGTTCAAAGATCAAGGAAGGTGCAATAATTCCCTTTGGCTGAGAGCTGCTTGAACACTGGCATTTCATTTCCTCACCTGATTTCCAATCCCCTCCGCACGCAGCCCCCTCATTTGCAAATTGTCCCAAGCTTGCACGGATACAATCCGATCCCGAGCCAGTCTCTGCCCCAGCCTTCCTTTTGACTCCAAAGAGCCTTAGTTCTCAGGGCAGTTGACATACTAAAGCACACGACAGTAGGCATTCAGCCCGTTGAGGACCAGGGTTTTGCCTGGAATGAAAAAAAATTAAAAAAAAAAATCCTTCCCCAGAGGATGCGAGGCATGTTTGGATGAAAATGTTACACAGAAGTCAGATCCCATCTTATCTTTTCCCACACAGTTTATATGTAGGTACAGTCAAAAGAGACATCAGCCACTCACAGCTTTGCAAATGGTGATTTTCGTTTAAAAAACAACAAAAAAGCATCCAGGTAAAAGCAGGCGATATATGAATATCCTCAGAAAAAGTAACTATCCATCTAGAGAGAAGTTAAATGATCTGCCTGAAGTCATCAGACAAACAGAGCTGACCTCAGGCATCCTACCTCCCACAGCTACTAATTGGATGAGACCAAACTTTTATGCGAGGAAGCAGGGGAGGCAGTTACCGAAACCCCTCGTCAAAACTGGAGCCCGCACAGTGCGGAAAAAAGCTGCACACGCCAAAAAAAACCAAAAAACCAACAAGCCACCATTTTAGCCTAGCTCTACCAACAGCCATCCTGAGAACCCCAGCCAGAAAATAGCTCTGCCGGGTCAGAGCGAGGTCTCCGAGCCCCCACGAGTGACCAAAACCAGATGCCGAGAACGCGGCCAGCGCCCAGCAGCAGGACACAGCGGCTCCTCTTTGCCGCTTCAGCGAGAGGAGAACCAGGGGTGCAGAACCCGTGGCACAAACCCCAGGACCACCGGTTCGTTCAAGTCATTAAGCTGCGGTGGGAGTCCCCGTGCCAGGCTGTGGGACAAGGACACGGCGAGCCAGAACCCGGCTGCAGTTGGAAACAGGAATTCTTTCCATTCCCCTCACACCTCCCGAGTGTTCCCGCTGAGTTTTCAGAGTCAAACCAGCACATTCCTCGTGACCCCGAATGCCTGTGTGATCCCGCCGAGCATGGGAGGAGGCGGGGAAGCCAGAGCAATCCTCGGGGCGAGCTGGGCCAGCTGGAAGGATCGCTGGTCCCAGTGCTCCAGTGGAGACAGAGCTAGTTTGGAACCGCCCTCTCTGGAGATGAGCACGACCCGTGGTTCCAAGCCCTCGGGGCTGGAAACGTGATGCTCAGCCCAGCTCCTGCTGCACACAGAGCCGGGCAGGAGCAGATCTGCATCATCCCTGGTGAACCAGAGGACGTGTCCATGAGCACCCAGCGAGCTCTTCTGCAGCGTGCCCCGGGTGGCACCTCCTTTTCACATGCCCAGAGTTCACCAGGCCTTCGGCTTAACTCGTGCTATTTTTACTCCAAGCAATGAAAGCCAACATTAAACCCCAGACCTTTAGACAGCTTTAACATCATTAACAACAGCCTGGAGGGCAGTGGGGAAGCGCGGCGGGAGGACTGGCTTCTCTGGACATGTAGCCGCCGAGCCTGTGGAAATCTTTCCTCCTCTTCTTGTCCCTGGCACAGCTGCAAAGAGTCTTCCTCTCCCCCTCATCCACCTTCCACCTCCCCTGTTATCAGATCTCCTTCGCTGTGAGTTTTAAGCTAATGGCTTCCTCGGGTACAGCCCAGAACAGGATTATCGGTGAAGATCCCTATCGCTCTCTAATATACCTTAAGGCTCCAGCTCCTATTTGTTTAAAACAGGGGGGAAAGCAAGAAGAATGTAACCCATTGAGTGCTAGTAAGGCAAGGAGCAAGGGCTGGAGATCCAGTACTGAGATGTCTAACACCGCTGTCTGACATTCTCTCCCTCTTTCCCTGGCATTTTTCTTTAAAGGAACAAGTAAATACGTAAGTACAGACCAATTCCACAAATACCAGATCTGCAGGAGCCAGGCTGACTGTAGTTTGCTCCTTTGCCCATTGCTTTTGGCTGCCCAGCACGCAGAGATCTTTTCAAAAAGGGGATGTTTGTCCCGGTACAGAAGTCTGGGGGGACACGACTGAAAGTCTTCCCAGGACTCTGGGTGTGTGAAGAAGCCCGTGAGAGCACAGAGGACATGGGCACAGCCTCACAGGGTCATTATTGCGATGACAAGATGTGCAGAGGCACTTGCTGACTGCTACACGTAGGTTAGTGCAAGAGGAATGGCCTCCAGTTAAGTAACCCTGTATATTTATTATTGCAAAACGGGATTTTTTTCGTGTGCGAAATTTGTATGTGGCACATACTTAACTTTCATGGTCAGAGAAAGAAACTAAGGTAGTTATTTGATAAACAAAGAAATTACTTTTATCACAGCAGAGAATATTAACCCCTTCCTTGCTCCAGGCACTCAAAATCTCTGACAAACCCAAGTGGAAAATAAACTCTTCTCCAATCACTTCGCAGGTCTGCAGTGCGAGGAAATAAGGAGCTCTGCACACCCCGAGATTGCATTAATCAGCCAGCGCAGCGTTTTTTAAATAGCCCGTCATTAATCGTGATGACACAGGAGAGTGAGAACGAGATCAAAGGGGGAGAAATCTGAAATTCCAGTTTCGGATTCCCTGCAGTTAGAGGTAATGACAAGGTTAGGAACCGGCAGCAGGTGATCACTAAGTGTTCTGATCTAGCTGGGCATCCCCTGCTGTAGGAAGCACGACTTGTGCACAGCCCTCTAGTTTTACTAGTGTAGCCCAGGTAAAGGTCTAGCTGCACGGATTTATCCAAATCACAGGAAACGGCATAGCAAGGCTGGATGCTTCAAAGGAATGATATTTCCAGAAGCTCCTGCCTGTGGCTGAAACTGGAAATATCATCTTCTGAGGTCAGCACGTCCTCAACTCCAACTGCAGGACACCCCTGGCAACGCAAAGGCAGCAGCACAAGCAGGGGCAGATCGGGAGGGTTTACCCAGAACGGTTTCAGAGAACACCCTCCCCCAGCTCCCAGAGAAATTTCCATTTAATCCTCATCAGGAGGTTTCAGGAAAGCTGATGACTCCTTTCCCAAGTGGAAGAAAATATGACCCATCAGCACAAGCCCTGAATTCACACATTGATTAATTGAGGAGTTACTCCTGCCTGTAACATCCCAGCGCTCTTCACAAAGACAATGTTCTTTTTGGTCAGCGGCGGTGCCAGGTGGTACCTAAGCTCAACTTAAGGGAGCTCTGGAGCTCAAGCACTCATTAACCTTGCGTGATCCGAACCCACCGGCCTCTGTAACCCACCAAAGACCCTTTCCTGAAGGGCCAGTGGCCGAATGGGGCGAGACACCAACAGAACGAGGGAGCTTGCCCCAGCAGGTCAATGGGAGTGCTGGAACCAGAACCCAGTTTCCCATTCTCTTGCTCCGAGACACATTTGTTCCCGAACTCGAGTGCGTGTCCCCTCAGGATACAGATGGTTCTAACCAGCATCCAGGCTTCAGCCCCAAGGGCAACACCGCAGCTACTCGTGTGACCTGCCCTGTTCCTCACTGTCCAGCCTCTTGCAAAAACACCCCCACAATCTCTATCACTTCATAAAACTTTAAAACCAAAAACCTGGTTGGAGATGTTTGAGATAATTTCCCCCAGACTGTCATTCCTGCTTTATAGATTACTGGCAACTCCCAGCACTCTTTGCTGGGAAAGAAAGGGAAAAAAAAAAAAAAAAGAGGATTTAATAATTGTAACAGCCCTTGAGAATTTTGCTTGAAATAAAAACAAAACAAAAACAAATAACCTCCAGCTTCATGACCCTGTAAAGTTTCATTAGGGTTCAAGTGTAAAGTGCACGCACACTGAGCAAACACTGAGCACCCCGTCGAAGACGACACCTGAGAGAGCGTGAAGGACGGTTTTCAGCCACTTTAAACGAGCTCAGCTTTTTATTTTCTTTCCTCACAACTAGTGCTACACTGAAGAATATTCCCCCATCTACTGAAAGGCGGGTCCCTGCCCATGCAAGCACCCCAGCTAATGAGCACTGCAGGTAGGACCACCAAGAGCTTTGCACCCACCTTTAAACCCAGCCGGTGGTTAAGCAGGGGCTGCAGACCAGCAACCCCAATGCGGGGATGGCTCCTGGTCTCAGCAATGCCTCTCATTTAAGAGATCCCTAAAGTTTTTCCTAAAGAAAAAGACTAGGAAAGGTTGTCGGGTATCTATAAATAAGCCACGAGTGCCTAAGTGAGAGACACCAGGACTACCCAGAACGCAGCTTTTCTCCATTTCTACCCCGAGCACTTTGTTTTCCTGCCCCTGCACCAATCCAACTCCCCACGCCAGCCCGGGCTCAGCACTTTCTCTCACAGCTCCTTCAGGAAAACAAGCTCTGCAAAGGTTTGAGGAAGAGCGTTGCTTAACAGAGCAAGACAACAAACTCTTCTCCAACTTTCTCCTGCCAGATAAAGCTCCAAATACTGTTCTGTCTCCACCCCAGCAGCCAGGGCCACTTTCGCCAGCAAGCAGCACGGCTGAGCCTCGTTTCCAGAGAGCTGCATCTGCTCTGCAGGCTTGCCCCAGCTAGAAGGAGAGCAAAGAGCAGGCAGACACAGAAATAAACACCGAAACCTGTGAAAAGACAAACACACAAACAGCGTTCATCCCAAACAAGCAGCACACACAAGCTTCCTTTACCAAAAAATGCCAAACTGTGGTAAGTAACCGAAACACAGAGCGGACCTTCCAATGAAGCAAGTCCACAAATGAGATCAGGATCCCAATTTTTAAATAAACAAAACCTGCAGAATTTTTTCACAGAAATACTAAGTGCTGTTCTCCACGTAACGCTGGGTTTCGCTCTTTATTTTTAATCAGAATCCATCAGTGCTCAGAAGTCCTCGTGGCAGAGAAAACATTCTCCTAACACCGCGCGTGGGGACACCTGAGCTGTCTTGCAACCCAGCACAGCGAGGGGACGTTCTGCAGAGCCACACAAATAAAATTATAAACCTCGAGCCTGCACCAGACAACCCAGGAGGGTTTCTGCAAACCCTGCTGTAGTGACCAGGGGTTGTGCAAGCAAAACAAAAACACTTCTTTCATCCCCCCTCCCCAAACACGCAGTAAAATTGCAGGACTCACCAGCAGATGCATCTTCTCCGCTCCACAGTGACCCAGTACCAGCTCATCACCAGTGTTGTCACAAATAGGGATCTATCCCTGCCCCAGTGGCTATTTCTTAGGGGAATTCAGAGCCCCAGAAGGAGCTCTGCAGGAAATGAGCTGTCCTGCAGGAAATTTGGTTCACCTGAGTCCCTGCTACTTTGGCCTTCATTGATACCAGCCTCACCTGAGCATTTAAATAAAGTTGCTCAGTGAGGATCAGCTCCGTAATCAATGGGAGTTTGGTATTTTCTTTCCATAGACACAACCCAAGGCACAAAGCAATAAAGACTCAAGATTTTCTTGGTACTTTTACAGGGTCACCAGCTCCTTAAATTTCTGTGGAACCTTCACAGATTCGGAGTCTGCTGCTGGGGGCTCTCTCCACCACGGTAGTGACGATGCCCAAGTGCGTGGTATTAAATTCTAAATATCAGATGGGATTCATGTGTATACAGGGCCAATTTTACTCTGCTTTTTTTTACTACAGTCACCAATTCAGAATCTTTTTTAAATTGCCCTTGCAGGCAAAGCATTCAATTATCCTCCCATCACTTCTCTTTGCAGGTTTCTCTCAAAGCTTGGAAAGGGTCCGTCTCTCCTGTTTGATTTCATCATTGTCCTCAGGACTGATTTATAACCCGCATCTATTTATGAGTTTTATGTGACAAACTAATCGTTTTGCTCGATGGCGAATAGCCTGCTATTCAGAAGGAGTTTACACGTGTCGGGATTTCTTCTGTGAAGTGAGGAAAGGCAGGCAACCTGCTGCTAATCCCCCATAAATACCCCTGGAGCCTGGCATCGAAATCATTTACAGAAGATGAAATCTGAACAGAACTGAAAAACCTCGTAACCTGCCAGCTCCCGGCCAGGGAAAATATTCCCACAGTGCCTGCAAGTGGAGTCTCAGCGCCTGGCAGGTCGCTGGGATCCGTCTGAGGGAGCGGGGAGGGAGAGCGAGGGTGCGAACGGGACAACCCTGGCGTGGTGGAGGTTCCTGTGCTCAGCTCCTAACCCCCGCCTTCAAACTCGCCGACCACGGTTACAGCGCTTTTTGTGAGATAAAAAACCTGCCAACGCCACCAGACCTTGAGACAAGGGCAGGGACACACCCCGGCAGCACAAAGCTCCGATATTTTCTGCCTTGCTAAGTAACTTTAGCTTGGAGCTGGAAACTTAAGAGCTGGGCTCTGTTTAGGAAAAAAAGGAATTACAGGTGAAGCTAATCACTTCTGTCGCCACTGAAATTAGCGGTCGGTGCTCATCCCAGGGCGGTTTGGTTTATTGTTTCTGAACTAGAAGCTAAGCAGCGGAGCAGGCTGGGCATACGGGAGCCTGTGTAAGAGGAAAGTGTCATGTGTGTTCTCATACGGGGACGAGAATATTGAGCTCAGAGAGTCCTCTGGGACCGGAGCATCCGACTCAGTGCCAGTACCCTAGACGCAAGAAGCTCTCAGGCAGGAAAAAACTACATGGACAATCTCAAACCCCTGGGTAGTGAATAGATTTCCCTCATTTAAGAGGGATCAACATCCCCACGCAGATTTTTGTGGGCTTTGCTGGGCGTTTTTTGCCCAGCTCTTTGCTGTGTGTGCAGATATACCCAAAAGATTGCGTGAGGAAGGGGCTGGGAGGAAGACGAGTGAGCAAGGGCACGGTGAAGGCAGCAAAGTTTCAGCAAATAGCAACTGATCTGGGTGGAGCATCACAATAACCTTCCTGAAAGTGGTCTAGAACTAGTAGATAATACCCAAAGCGATGCCTGTGAGTACAAGTTACTGACGTTGGAAAGTTTTTGAAGGTGATTGTGGCAAACGTTTCCATGAGGAACTCAAAGCTGAGGGTAAGAAAGAAACTTCTTCCAGAAGAGATGGAGTTTCGCTCACCTCCAGTTTCCCTGGAACTTTTAGAAATTTTAAAAAAGAAGAAATCACGGCCGCTGTTAGCAAGGTGCCCCATCATATCAACTGGCCTCAGCTTGTGCAGCCAGCGTGCTGAGCGTGCTGGAAGCACTCGGAAGAAAAAAAAAAAAAATCAGACTTTTTATTTGTGCCTCTTTTAGATTTCTCCCTCTGCATGCCACAAATAGGCATTGCCACGGGGTGGGATTAACACACTTGGCCATTACACCATAGGCTCAAGCACACGAGGTTTATTTTGTTATAAACAACTTTTCCATCCTGAACTCAGTCCTCCCGAGTCCTTCAATTTTCTTGGACTATAAATTTTATGACTACAGAAGAGCACTGAAGCTTCGCACACCATTAATCTCCCCACTCTCCAAACAGCCCAGAAGCCTCGCAAGAGTGTTTGTCTCGGCCACAGCCCAGCCAGGAGACTCGTGCCCACATCAGTCACGAGTTTTGTCCGCTTGCGCCTCACCACCGGAGCTCCAGCCTCAGCTCGCTCGTTTCTCGGCTCTTTCAACCCATTCTTCCCCATTTTGCTGCTGGACGGGTAATCTCAAGCTTGATGAGGGAGCACAGGGAGAAAAGCAGAACAATTCCTCTCCCCCCAAGAAGATGGTGAGCGTGAAACACAGCGAAGAAGGGAAAACAAGTCACAAATCCCCGAACAAATTCCGACACACATTTTTAGGTCTACAACAAAATAAATATTTTAACTCTGATTTACCGAGAACAGTGAGACTTGGTTTAAAACAAACAAACCACAAACTCAAACAACAAAAACCTATCAATACCCCGACGGAAGCTGAATGTGACGACACTTTATGTTGCTCTGAGTCCCGCACGAAAGGACCCAATTTATTACAATAATAAGTTCCATCATGTAATATGGAGCAAGGATGAATATAACACAATTTAGTGCTCTTAAAGCTCTGTCTCAGAGATTTTTCTAATGGAGATGAAGTTTCAGCCGTGCCTGTTTTACAGCAGATTTCTCCACAGCTCTTGAAATAAGCCACCTTTTGCCACCAGCCTCAACAGCAGTTACTGGAGCTTACAGAAACTTCATGTATTGATCAACCTGAGCAACAGACCCAGCAACAGATGATTTTTTTCCACGTCTTCTGCCGTCCCCAGCAGGCTGTGTCTTCATTGCACAAAGATATCAAGTTGATTGAAAGTGGAAACACTACACAAGGGATATTTTCCATTTGCTGCGAATATTCAGGGAGAGCTCTCTGGACTCCATTCGGGGCCGTGCTACCACCTCTTTATGACACTGTTATACAACCATTTCCTTAGCTACGTTGAATGAATAAAAGGGCCGGGTGTCTGCTGAAAGGGGGAAGCTACAGGGCTACGTTGAATGAGTGTGGGATTTTTTTCGAGCGCAAAGATGTTACCACATCTCAGGTAACTTCACCCCGTGAAATCTCAACACCCTTCTACTTCGTTAAAATGCACGTGTAGCCTGGAGCTATATGCAAAGCTGCTTTGAGGGCTCGATCTCACATGTTTGTATGCAGAAATCCAGAAAACATTCACTGGAGGGTCTTTGACAGCACTTCCAACCTCCAGGTAAGGCTCGGACAGACTCCCTCTGACCCTGGCCACCTGATGGAAGTAAGCCTTGCCCTGTGTTTTCTTTCAGTATTTCGCTGCAGCTCAACAAACATGGAACAGGTGACGTATATGACGCGAGGCCTCTCTCCTCGCCGCCTTTGCCAGGCTTTTGACAACCAGTGTGACGCATCCAACACGCTCAAAGATGATTACAGGGCACCTGAGGGGATGCTGTTCATGTGATGCAGCCCAAAACCACGTCTATCTCTTACTAAAACATAAGAACACAAATAAGGGCATTCAGGCTAGAACTGGTGCCCTTGGTCTTAACCTTTTCACAAGAACAAAACTGCACAGGCAGCGAGGTACTCGGCTTCATCAGTAAGATCAAGGAAATACTTACATATAAAGAACCACAATTAAAAGTTCAGACCTTGGGTTCCTGTCTGTGAAGCAGGCATTGTCTGAGAATTCAACATACTTCTTGTCAAGCATATCCAATTCTGAGCACAGGAGAGGGCCTATACCATTGGCAATTGTACGAAAAAAGCAGTTTTGCTGGCAAATCCTTGTCTCCTTCCTCCACAACACAGAGAGTACAGTCACTATTTTACTTCCCCTCTCCATCCTTCATTTACAAACACAAACACCCCACAAGCAATCCTGAAAGACACGACGACTACAAGTGCGTTTGTGAAATAAAGTTATAACGCAACAAATTCCAAATCTCAGCGTATCATTCAGTGAGCATCTGGTGAAGCACAAATTAAATGCTACAGAGTTTGTTTCTGAATTATAAAAGTATTGGGTTGGTTTGTTTTCTTTATGATGAATGTGGTGTGGACCTCGAAAAGCAGCAGCCTCTGAAAGCGAGCTGAAGTATCTGTGAAAGGAAAGGCTCTTTGCTTGTTTAAAAAGATGCCAACAGTTAGAGGAAGCAGTCTTCAAGAGTCAAATTAAAAGGTTTCTTCAGTCAAATATACACCGCAGGGCTCCGATTCGCACCCTTCCCTTCTGCACTGCTGCCGCCGGCGTTACGCGCCCAGTAACATGCCCATGAAGTCCGACCCGTTCTGGATGGTGATGGGAGCTCCAGCGCTGTTGTCCACGAATATGGAGGTGTACTGGCCAGCCTGCAGAGAGAACGAGAGGGAAAATACCTGACAATTCATCCCAGCACGAAAGGACGTAAAAAAAGCATTTCACTACCACGAACTAAGCACAGAAGCCTCCTGGGAGCAGGATCTGACTGGACGTTTTTCCTGCAGCACTACAGCTTTGACTTGGAAGAAATTTTCTGTAGTCAAACTGTGCTGCAGGTTTATTACTCAACCAGCTCCCTACTGCACACTAGCATCTTTTTGGGTGGCAACTCAAGTGGCCACACATGCTTCAGGTTCCCTTCTGCGAAATGGGAATTGCGATTGCCACCTTGACAACGCAAGGGGAGATCTGAGAAAGAGAAACACTTACTGTCGTTCCTTAGAGGGAAGCTTACTTCTGTGGCTTAAGATCAGAAAGTGCCACCCAAGTCCGGCTGCTGTTCCTGCTCCTGCCACAGATCCTCTCTACTCACCCCAGGTAAGGCATTTAACTTCGTTAACCTCAGAAAGAAGGTTAATAAAAACCTCCCCACCTCCTGGTGAGAATTCAGCCTTGCCAGTAAGTAACTCCACAGCCTGCCAAGAGAAGGGCTGCAGCGATTCCGGGTCTGCATGGGCTTACCTGCAGCTGCAGCAAGCCGTGCACGTAGATCGTGAAGATTTTGCTGTTGCTTTCCAGACCAGCGATGACTTCCAACGACCTAAACAGACGTGAAAGAAAAATGAGCAGGTTAAACACCGAAGGCTGTCACCGCAGTTGCATGGGGAATGGTGACAGCCTCGTGGCCTCCCTAGAAATAGGGCCTGGTGGTTCTAGTGCCTGTCTGAACCGAACACGGACGGCCTGTTGCCTCGCTGCTTTGAGAAGAATCTTGTCCTCAGGGAAACATCTAACAGAAGACTTGCAGAGTGTACGGTGTCAGCTAGAGGCAGGAACTGGGAGCCTCCTGCTCTCACAGAAGCCTTTTCTCAAGGCCCTGTAGTCTGTGCTTCAGTTAAAATTCAAAAGAGCTCCAGGTCATCCCTCAAGCACTGTTCTTTTCTGATAACACTTTCTAATAGCCATCCTATTCCTTGCAGTGGCAAGATGTAGGACAACTGCTCTCTATGGCATCCTCTGTTTTTACAGAACCCCAACTCAGCCCCTTTGTACAGGATTCAGGGTGGAAGGAGGTGCCCAAGACGCCAACAATCAAAACAACCCACGCAAGCTCAGTTCCAAAGCAAGATGAAAACTGAGAGCTCCGTACCTGGCTGGTTCTTCTGAAATCTGCCTGGCCAGCGGTAGCAGATCTAGTTCTTTCCCCAAGGAAAACCAACCCCTTTCCCCCTTTTTTTTTCCATGAAGCGCTAGTGACAAAACCTAGCAAGTGCAAACGTGCCATTCCCAGCCCCCTTGCAAGGCAATAACATGCAGAGAAAGTAGGGGCAATTTGGCCCAGAGAGAGCAAGCCACTTGGCACCACCTTGATTGAAGAGCTCAGTCTGTGTGTCATATCCTGCCAAAAGCCAAACCTGGGTGGGAACTTCCCACCATTAATCTCCTCTACTCCAACTGTCTCCTTGCCTCTGAGTTTCCATCTCTCTCAGCCGAAAGCCCTCAGGGTTCTTTCAGCTCCCTCAGACGAGTGACTGAGTACGCCGACATCCCCAGGAAATTCCACAAGCACAGGTAGCAGCTCAGCCTGTGCCAGCAGAATGTCTGTCCAGACAGGTTCCCATCCCTCCTCCCATCTTCCTGCCATGCCCCAGACCCGTCGTGCTCTCACCCACCACAAGACAGAGAGGTCTCTCACAGAGCCAGGGCTGGTTCTGCTTCACTCCCAGCCGCCGCCCAACTCACTCAGGTCAGGACAGCCCCGCAGGACAACTGGTCATAAATCGTGACCCTGGACAACTGGTGAAACCCCCGAGTCAGACATCAGAGAGCTTTACCTAAACGATTAACAACTGGGCCAGTTCTGTCCAAGAAAATAGTTGTTACTGTTACTGTTGTTTGGACTTTAGATTTTCTGTATGATTCTGTAACTGAAGTGGTGATCAGAATGGGTGGGCAGCTTTTCACTCTTGGAGATCTGCAGGATCAATTTCATTTTTACATCCTCTTAGGTGGCTTCGCAAATCTACCTATGAGAAGGTATCATATCCCCGTAAGCAAGCCCTGAACTTTGTGCCTCAGGATCCGTTCACCGCTACTTCCCACCTATCCATTCTCCTCACCACTCCAGCTCTTCCACGGCAATATGAGCGAGATGCTGTGATCCACGCGGGATGCAGCTGAAATTATAGAAATGGAGCTAACAACCTCTGGCACAAAATTAAAGTGTTTCGCTCTGTGTGTTTACGATGATAGCTGAGCACTCAGCACCTCTGGCTATATCCCGTTTCAGCTGACTTCATTCACAATTCTCTCAACATACGCAATATTCAGCTATTTCCAGCAATTAGCACTGGAAGGTTAAAAATCAGAATAAAAAAGGACAAAAATTGCAAGGGCCAGATGGAATCACTCGCTTCAGGAAAGTTCTGCAAGCATTTATCACGTAAAATTTACTGTTGGTGAGCCTGACTTCCACAGCCAGCTGAAACATGGGCCCATCTGAGAAAAATCATTGCCAAGACAGCACTGGCGGTAACTCACGTGTATCGGTGGCACAGAGATTCGATGCAGATCAACACCCGGACGTTATCTCTGGCTCGGAGTTGGACTTTACTCTTCAGCTCGCTGTGGTCTGTGGAAAACAGCGGAAGAAATATAAGCACTTCCACAACACAGCAGACCACCAGTTGCTGGTGTCTGGCCGATGCCAAAAGAGGTTGAGGTGGCCGACGCTCACCAACGTGGATATTGGCTGAAAACTGGTAGATGCCAGACACAGGTGCTGTGAAACGTCCCGTTGCCAGGTTTAAACCTGTCCCCCGGAGAAAAGCTCCTTTGGCCAGAGGCTGTAAGACAAGAAGAGCAAACCCTGAAGAGGTCCCCAGCACTCTCAACGATAACCTCTGCCCCTGACAAAGAACAAGCTAATGTGCCCGAGAACAAAGCTGCAAAAAGATTTGCAAGGCTGCTGCCGTATCCCCCCAGCACAGAGCTTCCAGGGGGGCTCTCTCACAGCATCTGATGCCCACAAAAGGCAAAACGATCAGTATGAGACATGAAGATGCTCTTTTTGCTCACTGCCAAATGCTTCTAACTCATCCTGACGCACCTGCTGCTCCTGACGGCCTCTAGCCTCCGCCGATGTTCCGATACACAAGATCTCCCATTATCTGAGTCAAGAGGTCCCTACTACTCCCAAACACTTCCTAGATGGGGCCAAGCGGCGTCCTCAAGCTTAGAAACCGGGGACCTTACACATTGTTTTTGTTTAACAAGAACAGAGGAAACACTCATGTGGGTCTCCAGAGGTCTTCTACCCACTTTAGGTCTGAGTCAGATGGCTTCGATGCTGTTAAAAAACAGCTGCTTGGATTCTTACAGTTTCCATATTTAGTTTCACTTGGTTCTAGCCTTGGATTCTACAGAACAGGCAAAACCCCAGTAAAACAGCACGCAGCTTCTCTTCACGACAAGGAAGCCGTCTCAAGTCAAACTCGCAGCAGATTATCTGACTCAGACTAAAATAAACTCCGCGAGAAATGTTTATTGTTTGTTTTGGCCTGGCTCGTATGAAATCTGGCTGGAGCTGGGGAGAAGCAGGAGTGGCTTCAACGGGCCAACAAAGCGCATTAGTCAGCCTCTGCTTCCACCGCAAGGGCAGTCGGTGCAGCGTGAGCGCGTCCTCACGAAGGCTTGACCGGAGAGATCTGCCCCGTGTCAGTCCTGCGGGACAGAAGGGCTGCTCAGATCTGTCTCTGGTAAGGCACACAACCCCGCCATGGCCCCAAAACACGCACAAACGCATAACTGGAGGGGTCTGAACAACCCAACGTTTGAGTGTGCTTCCCAGTCCTTAGATGGCGGAAGGGTCCTGAGACGGGGTGAACAAATTTGTAGCGATGTTGCAACAGGTGCTATTATAGTAAAAAACAACAAAAAAAAATCAGCTAAAAAAAAAAAAGTAGTGGAACACCTTTATTAATTGTCTCCACCATCTGGTCCCTCACAGCCAGAAATTGCCAGTTTTCACAGGGCAGGGCAGGAATAAATTATTTAGCTTCCTCTTTGAAAGGAACCAAGGCGGCAGATGTTTGGGTCTGGTGGCGTTTGTTTGCAGAGTTGCTCCATGGTAGAAGAAGTGAAACAACTAACCCGCCCTTTTTCAGCAAATCCCTCACAAAAGACTAGTTCCCAGTCCTTATTTACCAAGATCTAGCTATAGCCTTAAACGAAACAGAACTTTAATAGAAACGTGGCGGTGAAAATCTATCCGTGCGCAACAGCGCTGGCATTTCTCATAAGATTACCCACCTGTAATGGGAGAAAAATACTAATGAACTGCAGAACACTACGTTTCATACCAGGATTTCCAACACACACGCACACGAAGGGAGCTCAATTTCCTTTACGTACGCGCACACCGACAACACAACACAAAGGCCACAGGAGGACACCGATTCCGTGCTTACGCTATCAGTACACCGTCATTTTTGGCACCGCTATTTTGGATTTACCTCACCGAACGAGCAAAACTGCACTGCAGAGTTAATTCTTTTCCTTTCTCGTTACAGCTATTAGCAGAATCAGCAACATAATTCCGAAACCACTGGCTGAGCACGGAAGGCAATTTTAAGCACCAGCAAATTATCCCTGATAAAACATTCCTGTTTCTTCATGCCCTCTCTCTGTGGCTGTGTTATTCTTTTGCTCATGGAAATACACAATGCAGGGAGAGGTTCTCTGGACAAAATATTCCACACCAGTGAGAGCTCCCTGCTGCATCAGCTCCTCACAGCAGCACGCTCACCTCGCTGCTTCCACCACGGCAGGGATTTCTGCCCAAGAAACTACTTGCACGCAGAGTTTTTTCAGTAGCCAGAGCAAACAACCAAGTGAGTGTCCGTCCTGTACAAACTGAGCTCAGCCTCTCTTCCTCGGTTCTTCTCCTACGCCCACGTCTCGATCATGCAGCCCACAGTTTATTTCTGGTGAAAAACAGGAGCCGTGCCCAGAGAACTGAGCTGTGAACTGTCAGTTTAGCTTTCTGATGATAAACACCGTGGAAAACGAAGCACTGCCTTATCTGTTATTAAAGAAAAGGATAACCCAGCCTGTGCAGCAAGGGGATGCACCAATCTCCTGAAGCAGCAATAAAATTCAACTGCTGACAGCAGACATTCAACTTGACCTCAAGGAGTATCACAATTTTCATTCTAGATACAAAGGAAATTGTGAGACCCACGGAGAGAGAGGGAGGGAATGTTCCTGGAGGAAATCTGGCGTCGAAGGATGAGAAAGCCATCATGGTCTCTCAAGACCCAAGGTCAGAGCGACTTACACACCATACTCAAACCACAGAGCGTAGAAGCGACAGGCTCTGTCTCAGTGCAGCTCTTTCCAGTATCTCAAAAAGCTTTGGGTAAACTCCAAATCCAGGAATTAGAGTCAATCCCTATAATCTCACTGAGAAGTATCAAACTGTTGGCTTCTTCACGCGATTAAGCTGACAGAATGGAGGAAGGGGAATTATCTCTCTCCCCTTTGGATGGTTTAAAGACAATGTTTTCATCTTTGCGAGAGCATCCACTGTCTGCCTCGCTGCTGAATTCCCCGGTCCCAGAGCACAAGCTAAAACCAGACACTTCTTGTCCCAAAGCCGAAAGGCTGGCATCCAGAGGCCTCCCACAGCAGCTTCGGGGCCAGAAGCAATTAGAAAGAAACTAAGCACACGATAACAAAGCCTGGGAAGCAACACCAGCCTACGCGCTGACTGCAGAGATGTCTTTATTCATATTTTCCCCTCCTAATTAATGAGGCAGCAGATCCTTCTAGCCCTGCCCACGCTTCAAGTACAGTCTTGCCTCCGTGCCAGCACCCACGGTGCTGTCAAACCAGGCTTCCACAAGTGTATCTGGGAGAGATCCAGGAAAGCACCCCGCTTAGAACACAGCCGCTGCCCCGAGTCCTGCAGCTGGAAGAAGCATCCGAATGCCCTGTGCTATTAGACAGTCTTTGTGACTCCAAAGTCCAAAATAAGTCTCCTCAATTTCCAAGTAATTATTCGGTTTAAGCTATTACTTTGCCTACAATTTATGCTTCAGACTCGGATCCTATTTGCAGCTGGTTCAGAAATGGTTAGTAGAAGTTTTAATATCAAATTCAACAGCTGGCTTGTAACCCTGCTGGTAATGCCCTACAGCACCCCAGGACGGTGTGCTTGTCATTGTAACTTGACTATAACAACATTATACAGGTAACTTATCTCTAAAAGATGTAAAGAATTTGAACATCAGGACTGGCCCATCTAACAAAATGATGGCTCTTATTTGGGCTCACAAATCTATAACCAACGTCTTCTGTCTGCCTCTAATATTCTCCTACATCTGAAGGTTACTCTGAAATTAAACAGGGTGTGCACTGAAAAAAAAGAACAGATCCTTCGGACTAATGCCAAACATGGACAAGTCTTTCTCCATCATCACCCGAAATAAAGAGACTGACTGTTGTTAGGACCTGTGAGACAGCCCTCTCTTGCACAGACCTGTCAGAACTTCAGTAAGAACTGTAACGAGACTCAGCCGGGCTGCAAGAGAGGAAGAAAATCTGTCTCTTGGGTTTGTCAGGACTCAAAGCTAAATGTCCGTCTTACTGCACTTGAGCTTCAGTGCTGAAATCACCACGCAAGCTCCTACTTCTGTCAATCACAAAAGGAAGTAGCATTATATTCACAGCACCCAAGCCTGAGATGAGCTTCTGGGATTAGTCTGCCCTTCCAGGGAACACCTAAATCTACAGAGCCCCCTCAGCAGCTCTGCAGACACGGGGAGCTCCTGCGGATCTACGCACAACGGCTGTTGCGGAGCTGCATGGGTTCAGTCTATAATCCCTTCTCACCGACTGGAAGTTCTGAAGTTCTACCAAGGTCTTCTTATCTACAACGACTTGGCCTTTTAGCTTGCAATGGAAAGCCTCCTCTACACGTCTGTGGGGCGAAACTTCCTCCAAGGAGAGCAGGAGTGGAGGCAGCTGGCTAGGATGGGCTGAAACAGCCAGGGATGCTCGACGCTCAAGGGCTTCTGAGAAGAAAAAGCATAGAAAAATAAAGGCTTAGTTTAAGAGCCTGGTCTGCGAGGCCATTAGTTGTGCAATAAGACTTCCGCACTTAACTCTCCAGCTTGAACTAAGCAGCACTGGGGAAATATTTTTTCAAATTTTTGATTGTCAGATAGGGAAATGCTTTAAGGCAAATGTTTGCAAAGCCAGTTCATTATTTGCCGTGGTGCTTACCAGAAGAAGCAGAACACAAAACCACAAAGTTCTTACAGTCTTTACCTTTCAATATCTCTTTAAACTCCTGCAGAAGGACTTCCCGGGTGACTTCAGCACCAGGTGCTCCTGGAGGTCCCTGGGGACCCGGAGGTCCTGGGGGCCCAACAAGGCCACGCTAAGGAAGTAACCAAAGAAAAAAAACGTGAATTAGAACCAGGCAATTGCCCTGACAGACCAAAAAATTCTCGCAGCCGTGAGCCAGTTATACAGGGCCATCAGCCACCTGAGCAGCCCCCTTCACTATCAATTCAACTTCAGCACTGGTGCAGTAAATCTTAGACCGACTCTCCGGCCAGCTACGAATTCCAGCAGTTGGAATTTACTCATGTCTTTATGTGGGAAGATAAACTTTGCTCAGGTAAGCACTAACTGGTTCTTCAAGTACATACGTACAGTATGAAGCACAAAAGGCATGAGGAGAAGTTTGCTGCTTCCGTATCATATCACCAAAGCATCATGCCAGCCTTTAATCTTCTTATTCTGCCTGCTAGAATAGCCATCTAGCCACACTTCTCACATATGTTAATGTCCCAAACCTCTCCAAAATACTTAGAGAAATTAAACACAAACAAATGAAGATGCAGCGCATTCCGGGGTGGGAAGGCCAAAGCTGGAGCATACGGAACACCCCAAGTATCAGCAGGGGAAGCCACAAGGCACATTTATTAGATGATGGCAATCTAGCAATAACCTACTAATTTCTTGTCTTTCCCTTTGCATCTCCTTTTAGAGGTGTTGCCATCGTCTGGGCGGTGAACAAAGGAGATCCAGGTCCGCCGTGGATCTGTGATTCGAGGATCTGGAGATTCGAGGATCTAAAGAGAAGCAAGAACAAAGATTGATATCGCTGCATCTCTGTGGGCACTACATGGGTTCAGGCAACGCAGGGTTTCCAGACCAGACTGTTGTCTGCTGCCTAAACCGGGTGCTCGACCCAAACATACTGTGTTTGGGAGGATATTGAAGGTGAGAGAAAAAATGGGATTTTACAGTTCAGTCACAGGCAATTCAGTCTGGGTTACCCAGCAGCGCGCCACATTTTGTCCTCAATTACAGGCGCATTGCAAACGCAGGACAGCACGTCAGTCTGAGTTCTGACAGTGTATGAGAGACACCAGCCTTTCAAAAAGTCTCAACAGAGATTTTTACAGGCAAAGCCCGCCAGCAATGTCCCAAAAGCTGGAAGATGCTGCCCTTCAAACACCAAAGAGAAGAAAGACTGCGATGAATGCTTAAAATCTTTAAAACAAACAAAAACCTCACCCTATACCGATTGTGAACTTTTGGAATTCATTCAAAAAACCTGTTTTTTCTTCTGCTGGTGAGAGAGAACGGGTACAGATCACAATTCCAGCAGTGTGCTGTTCACTTCTGGAAGTGTTTGCCCCTGGGTATTGAGCTCCTGCTGGTCTGTCACGGCTCGGACACTACAGATCTGCACTTGGTGGCCTTAACAGCAGCTGTCACCTTGAGAGGTGCTTCCAGTGCAGCCAGGTTTGCAAATACATCTACATTTTGCTCATTACCTGGCTCACCTGACTCCCTAAAGCACTTGCCACTTCTCAGAGAATCACGCTGGAGTTTTAATAGCGTTTCTAGCACCACTTGTAAGCACAGATTCCCTTTCTTCAAACAGTCTGCAGCAGCAGGCAGAAAACAATTAACCTTCAGAGTGCAGGTAGAGCCGAGGTGCCAATAACTGCAGTGTACATCACCAGGAACTGGACAGAGGGTTGCAAATTTATCTAGAAATATCAGGGCAAGCCCATTTTGAGGAGAAAAGACCACACTCTGCGTCGTCTGCTGTGAAAAATCCAGGCAGCATAAGCTGTTACAAAATCTTAGAAGTTTACGAAGCTCCCAAAGGTGAAGCAGGTAAAATCCTACCCGTGCTCTGCCCCGGGAAAGCAGATGTTTTTCTGTCCCAGCGACTGGGCCTGACAGGTCTGTGGTAAAGCTGCAGTGCAGCTCACAAAACAGAAGGAAGCAACTTATTAATAGCAGCACCCAACCCAAGCAGGACGGAGGTATTCCCTCAGTGCTGTAACAGAAGCCAGCAAAATAACAGCTGGGTTGCAGAGAAAAGGAAAATAAAATCAGTCCAGCCTTGGAAAAGGGCTGGCTCGTGTGGCAGGAACTCAGAAGTGCAGTCTCCAGAACACGAGACCAGAGTCTCAGGAGCTGGGATGCAGCATTTGCTGCAGATGTTGAAGAAACTATTCAAATACTCCTGGTTTCCAGCAGGCTGCAGGACAGGCATAAACTCCCCTCCACTGCAAAAATGAGGAAACAGGCCAGCTAGGAGCAGAAGCCAGCAATCACGGGCAGGCTCTGACCATTAACTGTGAAGACAAACAGATGTCCTCAGCCTTTCTGGAGCTCCAGCTGTGAAGAAACAGGCCAGAGCAGACATCTTGTCGAGGAGGAAAAAAAATAAAAAAATAAATCCAGACGGCACATCCCAGAAAAATAAATGAAAAACCCCTGAAGTTTAAAAAAAAAAAATAAAAAAAATAAAAAATCCCATAGCTCTCCAGTGGCTTGCTGAAATTACAAATCCCTCTATAAGACAGGCATGGCACTCCCCGATTTCTCCAGCACAAGGATGATTGACAGTTAAAATGAATGTTCCATCCTTGTGGTATTATTATTTAATTACTATGGCATGCATGAGCAATCCCAGCAATAAGCATGCAGGCCTCTATTTTTCTTGGCAGCGGCTGCCTCCAGCAGCCAGAGAGCCCTTGCAGCCAACTCAGGTATCAGTCGGGACCGAGAACGGCCTCGGAATCCCAGCAAAGGGGACCGGTCCCTCCTGGGGTGCTGTTTGCAGAGCAGAGCTGACCTCCAGGAGGCAGGAGGAATCCTCACGTTAAGTACGGTGAAATCAAGCTCACTCCTTAACTCCAGAATCAACAGAAGCCTTGCCAGCAGCTTAATGAACTTTCAGGTCTTTTTTTTTTTTTTTAACACGACTTTGGAATCCAAATCCAACGGCGCCCATCGCTTCAGAAGCGGTTTAGGACGCCGACGAGAAATCAGCCCGCTCGCTCCCTAACGTCCCGCAAGGACCAGCTGAGCTGTGCTTCAGACTGCTGTGCGCGAGCAGAACCCGCGGCTCGTTTGGCTCCGAGTCCCAGAATATCACGCGCTGCTGCCCGGAGACACACGCAGTCTCTGGCCAAGATTCAGGCAGCACGGAAGAAGCGGCTAGCAGAAATCTACGGTCGTGTGGCAGAGTCTGGATCCTGAGAAATCTCTGGATTGTACCTAAACTCCCCTGAGGTCCAAGGATACTGGGATGCAGCCTGCACCTCGGCTAAAAACCAAAGTGGAAAGGGCAGGAGTGGTTTCAGGACCTGGATCAATAAAAGGCAAAAAAGTCAACGCTGCCTGTGAGCAAGTCTGCACATCTAAAAGCATCTCAAACTGTTCTCGGTCACACCTAAGCATTTCCGAGGGTGGAATGGAAAGGCAGGGACAGGACGGAAAGAAAGCATGGCAAGGTTAGGATTTTGTGAGAGGACAGCATCGCTTCCACCTGCAATGAGTCAGACACGTGTCCAAGAACATCTATTTAACCACTCCAGTCCATTGTCTTTATGCCTGAAGTTACTGCCACACAAGTTTTACTCCAACAGTTTCCTATGTATTTGTCCACTTGCGACGGAATTAATATTTAAGAATTCTTTGCTTAATAGTTAAGCAGTTGCCAGACGTAAAATAGACCCGACTAAGCCTTTCAGTTATCTTAATCCACAAATTTCTATTTTGTTACACCTGATTTACACCAGCAAGAATGCTGTCAGCTTCATTATGAAATTAGCAGTAAGTTAGTTATTTTACTTGGAACAGGTTATAAAGGCACAGACCACTTTTGCTTAGCATAACAATATCTTACGTCAGCTGCTAATAACTTCTGGTTATACACACTTTTGGTTGTTAATGAGATGTAAAACCGAGGTCCTGACCACTTGTGGCTTTTACAGATCTCTCAAGAATTTTCCCTAAAACAGAAGTGTTAGGTTTGGCATCTTAGCCAAATCCAAAGCAGAATCCCCACCTGTGTTCCTGCTATGGTTCACGATTGAAAAATTATAGGGTGCTCCTCTAAAGAGCTACCTCAAAACCCACCAGAGCAGGGGTAGCACAAAGCATCCAGGGAAGCCCAGCTGATGCAGGGCTACAGCCTTCAACAATGAGCTTTTACAAACCTTACAGACAGCTCCGAGAAACGAGACCGAGCACTGAATTATCGGGTATGCCGAGTCACATGTATGAATCCAACATTTTATTTCATTATTTTTTTTGTTCACATGGGCCACGAGGAGCTGCCAGGAAGCACATTACTTGGTATAGCCCTTCTTGTTCATGGAGTGCCAGACTCACAAAGACAAAACGTGGAAGACAACATCTTCTACTACATATAAGTCACCGTCCGGTCTCTCCCGTGGCTTTAACACTCATCAGGCTCCAAAAGACTTCTCTCAATTCCACGTGCAACCAATACACTTGAGGTTAAGACTGAAATCTCTTTACAGAGGAGGAATGCAACCTGTGCAATGTCATTAAACCAGCCGCTGTTTACACTCGGAAGCAAAGGCCCCGAAGAAATAATCCGGAGAGATTTAAGCAATAAGGCAGAGAGACCTAGCCCTAGAGATCTGACATGAAGAGAAGGATCACAAAGGAAATACAATTTTCAAGGATTCCTTAGCTACACAGTGGGTAACTAAATTAAAAACATCACGCTATCTCTTGCAGAAATTGCACTGCAGCTAAAATCCTGCTGACCTCAAATCATCCCTGGGATTTCACTGGGATGCTGAGCCAATAATTCTCCCCAGGTTAGGATGTTGCCTTTGAGTAGCTGGATGACCCCGAAAAGGAGCTCACAGAAGAGCTGAAGTTGGGAGGGACACGGACAGATTCAGTTCAACATCCCCTGCTCGAAGCAGGTGAACCAGCGTGGGTTACTCTGGCCCACAAACAGAGTTTGACTGTCTCCAAGGGTGGAGACTCTGCAGCCTCTCTGTCCAATGTTTGACCATCCTCAGGGTAAAGAAGCTTTTTTCCTCATGTTTAAGCGCGATTCCCTGTGTTTCTACTTGTACCCACCACCTCCTGTCCTTTCACTGGACACCAAGAGTCTGACTCCATCTTCATCCCCGCTACTCAGATTTCACACAGTAACTCCTCATCAGTGTCAACCCTACCCAGCCCTGGACAATCTACAACTGCTGAAGCCCTGTTGGCATAAGAGCACATTTTGCAAGAAAAGATCTAAGATCACATCAGTCCCATTCTGCTCTTTCTTTTCCATCTGTGCCAGAGAGGAAGACTAATTTCCTTGGCAAGCACGTCACATTGATAAAAACCCAACAAAGATAAGACTGGAGAAAAACGTGAAAAAAACCAAACCATGGAAAAACTCCAACACACTATTTCCTTGGAAATATCAGGTTTATCAGATTTGAGACTCCTGCTTCCCTGTTTTAGGTGGAGGTTTCACCACATGGCTCATGCACTGTGAATGTCAAAGGGGAGCTTTCTCCACTCCTGTTTGAAAAGAATTCCCAAGAGAAACGTGTCCAGAGTTGTTTTGCTTAATTAGAAGGAAAACACATCTACCTTTTCAACAGCACAAATAAAAATCACTACTCAGCTAATATTTCATTCCCTCTTCCTTCTGCTTTGATAAACCTACCAGCTGGCCACAGGATTTTCCAAGGTAAACACAGCCTTGATTTTTACTGCACGAGGCCACAAAAATTCCATCATTCCTGTTACGTGCGGCGGAGAAACGAAACGGGACAGCGCTGCTGTTTCACTTCCCTGTGCGGGGCATCCTTCTGTTAAACAAAACTGCTCACAGGAGGACCTGCAAGGCTCAGAGAGATCAGTCTTCTACAGAGAACTGCTTTCAACCTTCCTTGATAGGTGAGGCAAGGATAGCTTCACTACTATTACTACTACTATGCTTGGCTGCAAATGGCAACTGTCATTTACTCCAGAAATGGTGGCAACTCTTAAGCAATGCATTTATGGTACATGTAGAATATTCCCTTGGCTTAGGCAGTTGCTATAGAAATATAAAATACAATAGGCTACAGAAATATAATATACAATAGTCTCCCACGCCATTTAGAGGCGACACTCAACTAAAGCCTGGACTTCACCTCAAAGAGATTCCAAGGAGAATCTGCTGCACAATTTGGGAGCGGGTATCAAGCAGAGCTCGTAAGCATTTACATCAAAGGTTTGGTTTCGTCCTGGCCTTGTTAAACAGAACCTGCCTTCACTGAACTTGCCAGCTCTTGCTGCGGCCAAACCTTTGCCATGGATATTCTGAAGCAAAGTATTTCAACACAGAAACTGCAGCTTCCAAACAACGTCTGGTTTAACGAATGCCCACTCCGAACGAGCGCTGCGTTTCCTCTGTACCTATGACTGTATCAGAATTACCCAGGACCCGTTTCTGCTTGCTTTTGCAAGCACAACATATTCTTGCTTGCGGTCTGATACGTTTCACAGCGAGCCAAATCGATTCCAGAATAGATGGGAATTTAGCTGCAGCAGTGCAACTGGCTCGTTTTGCAGCAGTTCCAGGGAGCAGCAGAAAGTGATTGATTATAAGCACCTCAAGAATTTAGCATGTACACAGCCTGTCCTGACAGAGCCCTGCAATACACAACAAAAAAAAAAAAAAATGAGCTGCTTACGGTCCCCTAATGACAATTTTAAGGGCAGCAGCCAGGTTTTTTTAGAGAGGACTGTTTCCCAGGCTTGCCCAACCTTAACCAATTACTCTCACAATAGCATTGAATGGGACATTTAGAATGTCAGCCCAATTGTTCTAACTTGCCCCTTCTGCCATGCCCCAATTTTTGACAGGTTTGTTCCTCTATTGCTATAGTGACTGCCATCCCTAATGCTGCTGATCAAAGTCATGTTTTAGAGGTCACCTCCATTTGAAACAAGGCACATTTTTGCGGGAGAGAAAGGGCTGTGCGATAGGGGAGACCCCCTTCTTTCTCAGTGTTGTGGCTTCCCTTTCATTTCATCCTGCTCCCAACCCTAGGACCTGCTTTTAATTCCCTAACCCCCTCTCCTACTCCCAGGCATTTTATGCAAATGCTCGTCTTGAAGGATTCGGGGGGCTCTGATCAATTTACTGGAAATTTTTTGCACCTTTCAGCCTGAGGTGATTCTCCAAAAATGTAACTAGAAGTATCCCACCCTGCAAAATTCACTCACTAAGCCTAAGAAGTCATCAGCTGCAGCCACTGAGGTACCACACACAGAGTCCTACAATCACCACTCACGCACAGTTAGCACCGTCCTGAATCCTTTCCTGTGAGAGCTACAATGGATTATCTGGCTACATCCTAAGTTTCTCATCTGTAATTTTCAATCTCAGCAGCCTCTCTGGTGGAAGGTGCAGTGCAGAGAGAGCTCAGGCACACTCACACGTTTATGCTGTTGTATTTGCCTGAGAAAGTTCCGATATTACATTTCAGAGAGTAAAGGGTTTGCCTCCAAGAGATACATTAATATTCCCATTTAATTACCGTACTGTGACAGCCCACTTGCCTCTTTAAAATCAGTTGTTTTTCAATAGCATGGAGCTGAGACAAGAGAACTCAAAAATGCCTTTACACTTAATGAGCTACTATGGGGCTAGAACTTCAGTCACGCATATTCAAAAATAAATCATAATCACAAATTGTAGCATTCTGGTATTGGCTTCCATAAGGTAGAAAATCAATCACGCAAAGGCAAAAGAGAGAGCATTTCTCTTCAAAATCAAATAGGAATTTGGCAAGATTGCCTCAATCATTGCAGGAAAAAAAAAAAAAAAAAGGAACTGGCATCACATTACAGCCAGAAATAGGTTCTACCAAGCACTGATGACACATAAACACGTACCTTGGGATGCCCGTGCAGTTCTTCGCTGTTCGAGAGGGTGGCATTGAAAGGCTCTGTATACTGATTAGGCTCTTTCTTCACCTTCCTCTCTCTCTTTGCTGCCGTAACTCTGAAGAGGCAAAACTGCTGACAAAGTAAAGTTGCCACAAATACCCAGGTGCACCCCTTCATTTTGCAAAGGGAGGGGCCAAGTCAGGAAGAGCACTCTCCACGCACAAAAACCTTCACCACCAATAATAGGAACAGACACAGATTTCTCTCTAAAAAAAAAAAAAAAAAAAAGAAAGATAAACAGGTTAGAACTGTTAAAGACGATCCTCTGGGCTACGCAATGTCAAGCGAGCGGCACGCACGGATGCGCTGGTTGCCGGCGAGATCTCCGTTCAGGCAGGACACATGGAAATGGTATAGATAAACTTGTTTGAAAATCTGGATTCACTCGAAGAAAGAGGTAAGTCCATTCAGCCTCTTGAAGCTTACATAAATACAAGAGGCCCTGGAAAGTCCTGCCACCCACCTTGAAGTGTCACTTCCCTGCACACCCCCCCACCCCCCCCCCCCAATAAGTCTTCAGACTCGTTTAAAATGCACTCAACTATGAAACCCAGAGAAGTCAAATTGCTCAGGGCAACAGTTGCTCAGGCTGGAGCTGACAACACAAACTCATTAGGGGGGATTGTTAGGTTGTTCCTCTTCAGCAGGAGATTTCACTTTCTGCCGTTCGAAACATCGCGTTCAGTTCAAAGCCGGCTCCGATCCGTTCCATCCCTCCTCCTGAGTGACACTTCCCTGTCCTCAGCGACAAGTCCTCATGCTTCCCTTTCAAGATGCTGGGGAACTGTAATCCAGGGTTGCTACAGCCACTACTCTTCTGAAGAGGCTGAAAGCATCACAGCTCAGCCAAGTGCTCAGCCTTCTAAGGAGAAAAATTTCTCATATCGGAAAAGTTACAACAAGGAGAAGCAAAGACTCTGAGGATGTACCTAGGTCCATTAGGAACAGACAAAGTTTTCCCAGGTTTAGATTCTTCCCCTCTTTAGCTGGGTTTATCTTCACTTTTCCTTAGCAGTAAGTCCTGATGCCACGAGCAGCTGTCAGGATGTAGGATCTCGTGTTGTCCTCCTCCTCATCTCCCCTCACACTAGGAAAGATTTCAGGTACCTCTGAGCGTAGATCACGTCTGATTTTTCTCGCTGCTCCTCTCCCCAGCTGCACACTGGCAAAACTTTTTGCTTTACCTCAGCAAATAAGTACTTCTTTCCTGAATGAGTTTCCATCAAGAAAGAGGAAAAAAAAAAAAAAGAAAAAAAAGAAAAAAAAAAAAGGAGGAGGGATCACATTCTAATGAGCTGTCAAGCCTATTCTCTTCACATTCCTATTAGACTCACTGATAAGTGGAGCTGGCCCGTGTGCCAGGCAGATTTAAATCAATGCCCATTCCCTGCTCCCTCCCCTCAGCCCTATTCTGCACCTCCCCTTCATTATCGCAGAGAAATCACCATTTTTTTTTTTCTGGGAAGTTTGTAAAACTGTGCAGGAGCGTGTGGCAGAGCTAAAAATATGTGCCTTGGAATACGTACTCGGCATCGCACCACACGGTGAGACACCAGAACTCTCGCTCTGCGCTCCAGTTCGCTGCGCCCCACGCACCGTTTTCCCCCCCAGCTCTCATCGGGGGCTGCTCAGTTTATTAAAAAGAACTGAAAACCGAAGGCTACACGTCTCCTACAAGCACTTCATAAGGGAAACCTTGAAGTATTTGGACACTTCACAAATCTTATTCAGCTCCCCACCACCTAGAACAAATATTCCCGTTCTTTCTACAAATACGGAGCGCGGTGCAGAAATTTCTCCGAGGATTTTTCTCACGAGAAAGTCCAAGAACGATGAAAGGCTGAAGATCACACTGTCTGAAGTCCCTGAAGCAGTCAGCAAGCAATAGATTTGCTTGCTTTTAACAATCCCTTTACCATGCCTGTCGTAATCCAAATAATAACGCCAGCACAGTTCTTCATCAGACAGTAGAAGCAGCCAGGGTGGGTCAGGAGCAACCAGTTCTAAACCTATGGCTCAGGGAAACTGAGGCACAAACAATGCGAGTGCCAAATCAAGAAGCAGAATACCTTTTTTTTTTTTTTTTTTACAGCATCTTTTGAGAGAACTGGAGTTTGGGAAAGAGAAGAGAGTGAGAGCAGTTACACAGAAGCGAAATAGTTAACAGCATATCACCCCTCCCCCCACGAGCTCACATTCCATCAAAACTACGTGGCAGACTTTATTTGTTAATAATATTTAACTTTCTTTGGCGCCTTCTCATACTTAAGCCTCTTTTTTTCAGGTTAGTTGTAGACAAGCCATGAATTTGTAAAAGTGCACTTGATGACACATTAATAGGACAATCTGTCATTGCAGCTAAACAGCTCGACAGATCCACACACCATGGCAGGGAATGACATCCAGGGCTGGAACGGGGCAATCGCTTTCTCGCTTCGCTGGCGCACGGCTGCGTCTGCCTGCCTGCAACATCTCCTTTCCCACCCCGAGAGCCGAATCCCAAGACCACATCCTCAGGAGAAGGGAACCCTAAGTACATTCACAAGCACAGGGTGACACTACTTGATGGTCCAGTAGGGTAAAGCTGACTGGAGGTAACTCCCTACGCTGGGTTAAACCAAGCGCCAGCACAGTTGTCACCTCTCCAACCATCAACTCAGCATCTGTATAGAAAACCACACAACTTCCTGCTGCCCTTCCTGCATCCGACTTCCAGCAGTCCCGAAGCACCTGAGTCTTGCCTGAACATTCACCCCTCCCCGTTTGTAAAAAGAAAAAAACAAGGAACAGGCCAATGTTGCATTTCACGGCACAGCAAAGCAAGGATCTCAAAGTGCCTAAAAAGACAAACGGTTTCTTCGCAGAACTCAGCCCTGTCGCAGCATTACATCACAGCATCAATATTTATACCAGGCAAGTTCTGAAGGAGGGAAGATCCTAGGAAGAAGCCACGCTTTGATTTCAAAACTGCGCAAGAACCCAAACGCAGTGTTTGCAAACACTGTAAGAAGTGTCTGTAAAGCCAGAGAGGAAACTGAACAGGCAAGAAACGCACGACTTGATCATTCAAACTCGATTTAGGCAATTCACCTTTTACTCAAGATACACCTAAGACCACGCTAAGAATAATACCCAAAGGGCAAAAGGTCGGAAGGGAGGATTTTCCCAGAGTTGCCCGCTGCAGGTACAGTGAGCAACTCCCACGCCTTGGTACAGAGAGCGGCAGTTTTGGAAGCGAACGCAGCAGGAGGCCCGTTACCGTTCCCTGACACGCGCAGCCCTCACCGCTTCACTGCGGATAAAGGTCTGGAATACTCCTACGACACATCCCTTCAGTTTAAAGGTGAAGTTTCCCAACGTCAATCCAACACAAACGCAAAACTGTTGATGGGGTTAACACACAAAACCTGCCAGAACAAACCGAAACGCACCAGCGGAGTTGGGAAGGTGGACAGAGCCACTTCGGTGCCTTCTGAAAAGTCCCTCTTGCGTTTCGTCCGGCTCTTGCCCCCAGCAGAGCCGCCGCTCCAGTGCCTCACGACCCACGCGGGATCGCGACGCCACCTCGTGGCAAATCCACAGAGACACCCGGAGAAACAGGAAAAAACTGCGACTTGCGTCTTGCAGGCAGCTCTTCGGAGCGAGAGGCGCGAAGGAACGTCGCTGAGGCACAGCTTTCCCCGTCAAAAGGTTCCCAGTAAACCCCAACAAACCATCCTCCTTTGTTGCCCAGAAAAATCTTTTCAATATCATGAGATACGAATGTTTCGAGGTCACTTTTAGCATCCTCCCCGTAGGCGATTTTGCCACCGAAAACCTAATTTTTCTGCTTTAAGACCTGGCCTGGGCAGTGAGAAAATATCACCTCGTACACTACTTGTGCCAGGCCTTGCGATAAAAGTCATTAACAGCAACCAATTATTATCAAGGAAACCGCATCATTTCATAACAAATTAGGACACAGCTCGGCCCTGGGAGATGTCAGTCAAGCAAAAAAAAGGTCATTCAAGTTATCAAGAAATTGCTATTACAACCAACCATGTTTTGAATCCCCACAACCAACTCTTTTGCCCCAGTTTCTCTGTTCTAGTCCATATATATCCAGTTATACTCCTTCGCAGTGGTTGCTTTCCCAAAAACAGTCCCACAGAAATTACACATTTTATCATGAATGTTTATTATGAACAAACAACTTTACAATGCAGTCACTTCTACTCCTCAGTACATGCTTCGAGTAAGGTAACTTCTGCGACCTTGAAATCTTAAGGGGAGGAAAGTTATGACTACACACAACTCCAGAGCTCTAGAAATCGAGATCTTTTGAGGGTGACCGTCGAGACGTCTTTTGATTCAAGCCACAAAAGCTTCCCACCACCTGCGTAAAACAACCTTGCAGAAATCTATGAAACCACAGCATGAAAGTGAAGGGCCAGACAGTTGTTCCAGTATCATATACTGAGGGACAGCTTTTCGTTTCATCACATTAAGCAACGCACTGCTTCAGGGCACAATCGTACGGTTGGATGGCAAAGAATGGTTTATTATTCCATCTGACTTTGGTAACAAAAAGACCAGATAACTGCACACTATTATAAATTCTTTTAGGAAAAAAAACACAAAAAAAACCCCAAAAAACAACACAAAACAGTAAAAGTTACACAAAAAGGGAATAAATCTTCCGTTACCAAAGGCAAGGAGATGTATCAAACTCTTGTAAGCCACAGGTGCAAGGGTTCTATCAGCTTTTAACAAACAGCACCTCAAACGACCATCAGTCTTTTTCTGAATCCAGGGAACTGAAGAGCAACCGTAATCAGAATTTTTTAATTTTTTTTTAAAATACAACCAACCCTCAACAAAAAAAAAAAAAAAAAAAAAGCAGCATGTCCAGGGTTTAACTTTGTTTTGTTTCCAATTGCGGCACTTACTAAAACCAGGAGAACCCCCTTCAAATGCTTGGGTGGAGCTTAAGGTCTGCTTGTCACACAATAAACCGCCTTTGGTTCAACGTGGTTTTACTGGTCTTTCACCTTGGGTCAGGTACACTGCACAGCAGATACAGCACACGTCTCCTTGCCTTTGTCTTCATTTTTGTGGACAAAACAACTTCCGTAAGATAAGAACACAGAAAACCAGTTAGAAGCTTCTGTCTGTAGGCGACGGCAATAGAAAAAAGAAAAGGCATTGCGAGAACACAAACATGTCTGCGTGATACCAAGATCCACGAGGCAGAAGAGCCTCGGCTGCAGGTCCATACACTTTGAGAAAAACACGAGCACTCTTGACAAGCCACCCTGAAAAATCCCATCGCTGCAGGAAAGACACGACACCCCACCTCTTTTTCCAGCGCTCCCCGAGACCGACAGAACGTAACCGCTTCTAGACAGACACAAGCGGCGCTTCTCTTTTTACAAGAGCTGATCAAGCGTATACAAGAGGCAAATTAAAAAAGAGTTATAAATAAGATTTGGTAAAACCGCAAGAAATAAAATTAAAAGAAAAAAATAAATCCAAGATTTATAAATACATTTGAAACCCCAGCTTTTTCCACCCCCCACACACCCCATTTCCTCCCTCCCTACCTCAACTGCTTTAAGATTTCTTTAGTACAGAGCTGTGCTGCTACTTCTGGCAACTCCTACCTACTGCAGAGAATTGGTCACATTTATTGATGCTCTAAGCTGCATGGCTCATGGGTTAACACCACTTTTGTTGCTTACAATTCAAGATACCAAGGAGAAGCAGAGAGAGAACAAGTCTGAAAGGGAAAACCAAAACGGTTTCAAAAACCTTCTTAGCTAAAATTAATTTGGGCTCTCCACAATAAAACAAGACTACGCAGCGAGATGCAGAGCTCTTCACTCTGCTACCACCTTAACAGTTTGTGGTACGGCGAAGAGCGGAGTTCTTCCCCAGATGACAAGGCATCCCTGTCAATACGGAAGGCACGGCGAGTTTGCCTCTGATGAAACAAAGCATTCGGATAAAATTAAGCAAGTGGGGGGAAACTCAAGCAAACTGAGTTTAAGAAGTAATTTCAGGCAGACTTTTGAACTACCCTGCGAGCTTCACTGTTGGATAAACAGTCCTGTGATCCCATGGACAAACATCAGTGTTTCAGTCATGCACCATCTGAAGGGGAACAGTGATTTCTGAACTTATACTGAAAAGGAAAAGTTTCTAGAATCTCAGATGAATTAGAAGAGTTTGGCTTTTTGTGGTGAGTTTGGGTTTTTTTTTGGTTTTCGGCAAATCTTCAAGCAAGTAGAACTAATTTTAAGGGTTTACTGGTGACACTTCAGATTAGTTCAGTTGACTCGGAAGAAGCTGGTTACTCAAACTCATTTGTCTTTGTATCTTCACAAGGGCTAAGGTGACTTCATTTACCAAGGCCCAAGAAATTCAGAGAAGGTTTTCTACATACACAATCAACTCTCCATCTCTGTGTGCAGTTTTATTTTTTTTTTTCAACAGTGGCACCTTGCGATGAGAATTAAGTATTACAGCTTGCAAATACAACATCTCCCCAAATGGAAATCTGCAAGTGAACAAATCCAAAACAATACTAGGTAAGGGTATCCTGATTCCAATGCTTTTTTTCTTGCTAATCATTTCAAAAGGCCGAGAACTGCACTTCTTGTAGCCCCAATAAAACCTTCAATGACATCGTGACAATTAGACAACACATTTAACACACACGGTGTCATTTTCCCACTCACCTAATCACTACTGGCTAGATATGCAACGATGTTTGTTCTATTTTAAAAAAAAAAGAAACCAGCAATCTTCTGTAGCATCCATGTTCACATTATTCAAACCCTTACCGAGTCCACACGAAACTTCTACTTGAATCATTTCAACACCTGTACAGACTCTTCCCTAATGAAAATAAAATAAGATATGCATGAACTGTGAAATCTTAAAAATCGTTTAATGAAGTAAAAAGCCTTATTTGCTTCCGATTTTCAAATTTCAAACAACGGATGGAGAACTGCTATAAAAATCAAAGCACTAGAAATGTCAGCGTCTCATCAATAATGCTTTGACTTGCTTGTGAGCCACTACTAGAGAGTAGCGAGGACAAGAGGATTCTGCGAGCAGAACTTCTTTTCGTTTTCTGACTACCCAAAACTACTCCGCTTCCCAAACGTAACCCATGAGCCAACCAACGTTTGACCCGCAACTCGGTCAAACAAACGTTTATCCCAGTGTCAAGAGTCAGACGCCCCAAAAAAGAGTCCCGCTCATTCTGCAACTACCGCTAATTTGGTCTTGGGTTTTATTATCCTCATTCTTGCGCTATGCTTCTCAGTACGTACTTGACTGTGTAGGCAAAGGCTGCAAAACCAACTATAACAAACAAGTTCGCCAAAGCTCCGCCTAAAAGTCCATGGTTACGATTGGCCTGTTGGAGCCCCGGATGGTTGGCGGGTGCCAAGGGTACGTGCCCGTTAAGAAGGGGGATTCCGTTCTGACCGTAGTGTGCTTCCCCATCAGGGACGACATCTGGCAAAGGGAGGGATGGAGGTCTGTTGTTGAGCTCTTCTTGTGCTTTCTGTTTTTGCTTGATCTCCTGGAGAAAGAAGAAGAAGAAAACTGAACAGCTAGAAGCGGAAGCGGTGAAGCTATCGGGCGTTACGAAAAGCTTTCAAACAGTTTAGGAAAAGGATACAGCACACTTCTTTATATTGTAGGTCTTTTAAACGAAATTAACTGCATTACATACGTTTGGACTGTCTCCCCAAAATGGTATCGCTCGTTCTCAGAGGTTAAGCAGGAAGAATAGAACAGTCTCTGATCTTAAAGGAGAATTAAAGAAGAAAAACCTAGGGTACCGATGGACCAAGCCCAGATACACACAGATTAGTCCTACCCAAACTGAAGAAAATACAGCACACAATTCTAAAATATTGAGACTGTAACCATGTCTGCTGCACACAGCTCAACCAAGGCTTTGATATCAATCCTACACACACATATCTGACTCTCTATAAAATGTTTGTGCAGCAGAAAACCAATTCCACTTCAAGTTTTTAATTCTCACACCTAAAAAAGCACCTTTTAAAAGGCTTCTGAGAGTGACAGAACCAGCTACTACCCAGGAAAAGTCCTAAACCATCAGTTTACAGATCTACACAGAGAAGCTGAAGAACCGTGGAGAAAAATTACTGCAGAGATGAATGCCCTTACCTCTACCACTTCAGGGAAGAGCTCACAGAAGACTTTATCTTTTAAATTAAATGCTAAGCTTTGTGCAGCGAGTTGTCTTTTCTGCGGAAGGAGCAAAAGTTATCAGCAGTTGCATATAAACAGCCAACATACTTGAATTCAACATCTGATTATTTCCCACCAGGATGATGCAAACCATCAGCTGACTAGTTTTTAACATTTAAAGTTCCACACTTGTGAATGTTATTCACTACAACAGACATTTCTAAAGTTATGTCCTCAGTTTGTCACCTCAGGGGGTTAGCGTCGTGTCCCAGCGCGCCTGCTTGGTGGACACTTCACGGGGAAGGAAGAAGAAAGTCCTGACCACACGGTTCACTAAAAGGGATTTTGAGCTCTCTCAGAAACCCTCTCCCCAGCCCCACACTCCCTAAAACTGACTTAATTCACCTGCCCACCATCCGCAGCATTCGTGTCCGAGATACCCAAATACCAGCTGCTGCTGCTGCTGTCTGAACTCTGGGGTCGTGTTCCAACGCTGCCTAAGCTGACAAAAAGCACCGTCCCGAAATCCGGAGCTTACCGTGAACTCGGAGGTCTCTATGCTGCCCAGTGTGGGGCCCTTCTCCACCATGAAACTAAGCAGGCCCGTCAAGATCGTCGAGACCGACCAAGCCGGGTTCCACGTGTCCGGGTGGAAATCGGTGATTGAAAGACACAACCTTCAGAAGGGTAAGACAGGCAGCACGGTTTAATTTGGCCATTAAAACGATCCCACGCCGCACATATTGCTAAAACGGTGTTAATTGCTTAAGGGTTAGAAGAAAATCCTTACCTTGTATTACACTTAAACCTTCCATTAGGTGTAATCATATAAATACTAGGAGGTTTAAAAGGAAATTCTCTGGGGAATATTAGTTTCCCATGATAATAGCCACCTGCGTCACATAAAGAGAGGAATTACTTATTTTGCACGAAGATGAAGTCCTAAACTGCTACTCAAAATGGACCACATAAAACCCTTGACTTGTCTGCTTCTCCCCCTCACACCAAAAAGATCGAGCTCATCGATTTTGTGCCTCTAAACCACAGGAAAAATCATCCAACCTGCAGTAGATTTACTTTGGAGGCAACTCTCTCACGTGCATAACCTGTTGTCAAGTCCATCAGATATTTAATAAAAACCAGCCACGGTGTATTTGATATAATACACAAGAGTCAGCCTTCCAAATCCATGGCTAACTGCAAACACAGTCCTACGAAGGATCCGGTTTCTAAAAGATTTTGTGACTATAACAAATTAATAAAGCTTTTATGTTCTTTGCTTTCTCCAGGGAAATTAAGAACAAGAATATACACCGCATTTCACATTGAAGGGGTAACAAAATGAGATTTTTTGAAATTATCTTTGACTGTCACGTACTACCCAATCATCTACTCCACGACCTTTAGTAACTACTTAAGCTATCACACAGGGCACGGACAACTCTGACACTGCACTAACAGTTTTTCCAGGTATTTACAGTCGTTATATTTTGCTCTAATTACCCGGGCACGCCAAGCCTAACCTAAAACACGTGCGCGTTTTCGCTGCATGCTAACTTTTACCTTCATAGGGAGTCATTTCTGGTCCCCGGACGACATAGTGCCTAAAACGAAGAAGGAAATTTAGGCAGTACAAAAGCCAGCACAGAATTGATTTTTCCAAAAAAAAAAATAAAAATAAAAATAAAAATCAATATTGCTTCAGCAAAAGGCTCCTACTCCACCTCCCAAAGCCACGTTTCCCGTACAAGCTGTAGGAGCAAGGGAGTCAGACCTGATGACCTGGGAAGGTTTGTTCTCTCCAGAAGCGAGGAAACGGTTTGTTCCGACTCTTACCATTCAAGGATATTGGATGGGAGAGGCTCTGCACAGATGTAAGGCACTGGATCTTTCTTAATTCGAAGGTAGTCCTGTTTAAGTCGCTGCGTTGCCGTCGTTGGTGCTCTCTTATTACTGTTGTTGCTCATCTAGGTTGTTTAAATAAAAACATAAAAGAGTAAAATCTCGATACAATCTCAGCAGATGCAGAGCTACTGTGCTTCAGCGAACACAGCTCCAGATTTTCGCAAAATCTACTTTACAGAGTATTGTTTTTCATATAAATTAAATTCCTGTAATTTTTAAGCGGCAAGAACCACACAAAATCTGAACCAACGGCCTCCCGAGAGATGCTCCGTGCTGCTAAACCCTCCCCTTTCAGAGCTCTGCTCTTTAAACACCCCGGTGAGCTGCTCTGGTGAAAACGCTGCACTACAGAACCCACCTGAACCCTTCCTACCCAGCCAAACACACATCATTATGACACCATCTGAAAGGGCTTAAGTCTTTCTGAATAATTCATCTCCCTGTTCAGTCGGAGCATCTATTATGTAAATTTGCCCGTCACTTGAATCCCTGTCGGGTGTTTCTACACATCCAGTTATTTGAAACAAATCACAAGCCCAAACCCACAATAACCTCATTACTGGGTGTCGAGGTGAGGGATTTTTAATTAAATCTGTTGCCTACTTAAAGGTCAGCTGAATTTACAGAAGACAATTCCTAAGTCAGATTATTCTTTTCCGGATAAACAAAGACCTCCTCCAAAATGAGACAAGTCAGTGGGAAGGAAGGAAATTCCACGTTGCTTAGAAGACAAAGCAAAAGTCCTTACAGTGCACCCACAGAACACACATCAGTTAACAACAGCTCTTTGCTCGCAGCCCCCCCAAAAAATTTATCACGTTACTTAGCTCTGTACATAGAAATTCAAGCAAGAACAAAAAGGGAAGATTTTAAAACCGGCTTGTATAAAGAGATACTTACACTAAGATAGCAACACTTGTCACGAGCAGCACGCTAAATGCCTACAGCCCCTTCTATTCCCTTATTTCAGAGAGACAAGTACAATTTATTAAGGAAATAATATTTAAACCGTTAGCAACAACTCCATGTGGTCAAATATTCAACCTCTACTCAAATACATGCGTTTAACCTTGCTTTTATCAGAATTACTGTAAATGCTTGAAACACACAGCAGGGTCTGAAGGAAACCACGGTTAAGCCCCACCTCTTGAAATCGTCAAGCTAAGAATTTTTGTCTAAAGAAGCCAGCTTGGACTTGAAAACATCAACCCTATCCTTTTAATTTAATACAATTCTGCCTTCTGGAAACCTCCGACAGCGCCTCTCACTGCAAAAACACGCGATTTTACAGCACTAAGCACAGTTATCGGGATTTTAACGCCCCTCACAGCCTTCTCCGAGAGACCTCTTGTATCTCAACCGCAGAAAACAACCGGCCACGCTTAACAGAAGCTACGGCCGCAAACCCGTTCCCCCAAGAAGAAAACGAGCAAGGAAACAGCAATTCGCCGGCGTTCAGGCGCCCAAGGCCCGCGGGGGGGGGGGTGTGGGAAGCGCCGCAGGGACACCCCGGGGCCCCGCTGCCCCACCCGGCCCCGCCAGCCCGGCCCCGCAGCCGGGGAAGGAGGGAAAGGCCCCCCCAGGGAGCTCGGAGCCTGCCGCGGGCCGGGGGGGAGCCGGGCGGGGCGGGGCGGCCCTTCCCGCGCCCTCAGCGCCTCACGGGCCCAGGCCCCGCTCACCTCTGCCTGCGAGAGCGGGCCCCTCCGCCGCCGGACGCCCCGCCCGCCCGCTCCGGAGGCCAAGCGAGGGAGGGGAGGCGGCAGGAAGGCTGGAAGCGAGGGAGGGAGGCGGCACAAGAGCGGGCGAGCGAGGCCGGGCCGCGACCCCCAACGCCTCCCGCTGCGGCGCGACCGCGGCTCCCAGCCAAGATGGCGGCGCGGGGAGGCGGGGAGGAGCCGCCCCGCTTCCGGCGCGCAGTTCACCTGACTTCCGCTTCCGGCTCGTCGCCACCCACCCACCCACCCACCCAGCCATGGCGGCCGAGGAGGGAGCGGGAGCAACCGGGAATGGCTCCGGGGGCGGCCCCGCCCGGCTCCGCCTTCAGGGCCTAAAGCCGCGGTGTTCTCTGCCTGGTTACAGGGTGCCTCCGGGCTGCGGCCCTTTCCCGCCCGCTGGCGCCTCCCCCCGGTCCCTGCGGCGCGGCCTTGGCCTTCTCGGCGGGACAGAGCCCGGGGAGGGCCGCGCTCTCAAGGCAGAAAGTCATTTTTTTGGTGGTTTTTCTCCTTGCTACACGTCTCCTCAAGTTCCCCGCATTCATGACAAACGGGCTTTCAGCCGAGCAGGGCGCAGGCAGCGTCCTCTGCTCCGGGACTCCCCCGGTGCGCCCCAAAAAGTGGAGGAAATCGGTTTGTGTCGCATTCGTGCCTCTGGTGCGTGGGTGATGTCCAAGAGCAGCAAAGCACGTTGCTCCCTGACAAGTAGGAGGCCAAACATCGCGGTTCGCCACTTCTGCACCGGTACCCAGCAGAGGGCGGTGGCAGCCCACGTAATTTTTAAAGCCTTGGTTCTGTCTCTTGCAGGAGTAGCACAGGCTGACGTTAAAAGAAATTTTAAAAAGCAACTGTGATGGCAGCACCTCTGGGCGAAATCTTCCTGTGAAACACGCTGTGCATTTTAAATTTCACTCTGTTTCTACAAACTGGGGATTGCAAAGCCTCACAGAAAGTCGTGTTCAAGCACATCTGTTCATTTTTTGGTGGGAGCGTGTAGTCTTTATGTTCTGAGTGCAGATGTTTAGAGGCTGTTGATGCGAAGTGGCTGTTGGCAACAAACTGAGACGATGTTTTAACGGTTTTGTTACTTAAGATAAAAGAAGACAAGAAGTGTTCTTCTAGAAGTAGGAAAATGATAGAGATTTTAGAAGAAAAAAAAGCCAATCTGAAATCACAAAGAGAGAAACTAACCAAAAATATTTTCAGTTTGCTGAGGGGTGTAAACATTTTAATTTCCTGGTAGTTTCCTTTCAAATGTCTTAATATTTTCCATTACTTCAGTTGCAATAACGGCGTCTTCCGCACGCAAAGCGTTCACGCGTCCCGCCGGTGGCCACATCAAAACTTCTCGAGTGAGCGGAGCTTCCCAGACCGCATCATTTTCTTTGAAGTGGTTTGATCTTGCTGCCGCGAAACGCTTCAAGGGGAAATGGTTTGCTTCCGAAAAGGAAGTGACAGTCGACCTGCTCCGTTTTAGCCTCTTGCACTCGCTCCTCCTCACATCTAATCTGAGCGCACAGTTCACAAATCACAGAATGCTTGAAGATTTTGTAGAACAGGAGGAGCTCTTTATTATAAATTGTTATATATCAAGATTGAAAGCGCTCTATAAATACAAAATATTAATAGAATGCTGTATTAACCTACATATATTTCAGCTAATAAAATTCCCCGTGGCAACTCTCGGTGTACCTAGTTTTATACTCTCTGACCTGAGCAATATTACCTTTTTTTCCGCCCCCCACCCCATTTTGTCTTTTTTTTTTTTGTGCTGAAATTCCTACTAAGTCACCCTAAGTCTAGAAATGGGAGAAACACGTGAACCCGGAGGCTGTAATCAGGCCCCAGAATGCCAGAGGGATTCCAGAGCTCGTATTTACACCTCTGTCATTCCCTCTAATGTTCCCCAACCCCAAAATATTTCGAGCAGAAGTGTGTTGTCATTAACATTCCATTCAGCTCGCTGGTATGTTCTTCTCGACGCTAATGATAGCGTAGAATGAGACTTCTCTCTCGGAGTAGTTTCTTGCTTCCCAGTTGTTTTCCGACATGCAGATAAATGAGTCACACGACAGAATTTTGTCTCTCTCTGTGAAGCACCTGGGGTTCTGCTACCGGGTCTGGAAGGCGTGCTTTAATCTGAGGCTGGGCGAGTCGCTACGAGTTCCAAATTTATGGTCTCAAACCATTACATGCACTGAGCAAATAAGAACATGTGGCTAAATTAGCTCGTGAGGTGATTAACTCCAGGATAGAAACAAGTGAGAGTTCACCGTCTCATAAATGTTGTTTTTTAATTCAACCTCAGCAGGATCACACGGGTTAGTTACGGGGCGTGAAAACATCTTCGCACAGACTTTTTGTGTTGTTCTTCAAAAACTTGTCACTCTCCGACTTCCACGCTGCGGAAAATTTTCCTTCGTTTGTAAGAGAAGTGTTGCAAAGTGACGGGACGGACACAGCTAAGAGGAATCAGAATTTGTTCCATCCGTGGGTGCCTTCGGGTAAGTCCTTCGCTCCGTCAGATGAAAGCAGTGCTTCACGCGCGCAGGCAAACGAGTATTTTGAGGCTGGCCTGGGCGGATGAAGAAATAATTTGAGAAAGAAAACGCACCCCAAGGACTGTAGGGAGGGTTAATTAGTCTTCACGCGTAGCCAAATATAACCTTGTCCAGTCGGTGTGGCAACGCCACGGCTGCTGCTCACCTCTGCTCAGATTGTCCAGAAGGACCGGGAACGCTTGGAAGAGCAGCCGTGCCTCCCAGCTGCTCTGACCTGAGGATGCTGCTGAAATGGAAAGTTCTCGTATGCCAAAAAGACGTTTGGTCTATCCCTGGGGAAGCACTTTCCCCGAGTCTTGTTACCAGCGGCCTGTCCCAGTGGGATCAAGAGAGGATCTCCTCTGAGTGAGCAGGCTTTTTTCTTTAGTTACCTCAGGGGTTGCTGCTTCAGATAACCAAGATAGGTGTCTCAGCTTAAATAGTGAACAGGAAAAACACCCCAGGATTCTTTACTTCTGCCCTGAATATAGAGAACTACCCCCCAGGCTAGGTTTTCAGTCTCTGTAGCCTGTGGAATGGAAAGATCAGTCAGTTATAATGTGCTCTCTTACTTTACAAGTCCATATAATGTGTTTCCTGACACGTGTCGTAGCGAAACTACTGATCTCTCCTTTTTTTTTTGGCTGTCTAAAGCCACTGCTCACTGGCACCACATAAATATTTTGCATGTAAAAAGGCAGAATTTGCTAACTGTGAAGAGCTTACTGCCTACAAGTACAAGATACATTAAAGAAATGGTTTCCCAGTGAATAAATGCTGGAGTGTCGTGGTCTCTCATGCCTGCCTGCCTGCCTGCTAGACCAGGGGCCTCGGGGAAGTGAAGGTGCTGGGCAAATCCTGCTGAGGAGCTCGCTCCGCGACCAAAGATACGACCGAGGTTCAGAGCAAGCCAAAACCCACAGGGATCAGTGAAGGAGGAGGTTTGGGAGCGTTACACCCAAGCAAGAGAGATGTGGGTGGAGATTACCGAGCACAGTACAGGTGAGGGTGGAGTTGGACAGAGGGGCAAGAAGCCCGGATGGAAGGCAGAGGGAAACACATCGAAGGGTGGCAGAGCAGAGGGGACTGTGGCAACCGTGATGGGAACAGGCTGGAAGAAGCCCGGGAGGCGCGGGGCTGGAACCTCACAAAGCCCTGGAGGGGGAAAGAACGAATCTTTCGGATGTTGTTAAGGAGGAAGTAGCAGCTGAACGATCCCCTTGAAGAATTCCTCCCATGAGTAACAGGTGATTTAGCTCAGGAAGCCACAGAGACACCTTCTCTTACCGAGCGAGGGAGCACCGTTGGTGACACGGCTGGTGGCAGGGTTTGCCCAGTGGCAAGGAGCTCAGTGCTGCTGGTGAAGCCGTTTTTCATTTATCCTGGGTAAAACCTGTGTTCCTGACGGTGTCGTCAAAACACCTTCATTAAGATTTTGGCTTGTACCATGTTCAAGTATTGCTGCACTTACTCCTAACTTGTTAAAGCATAGCTCTTCACTTTGGGGGAATGCAAAACTTCGATAAAAGTATCTTTTTTGTTGTTTTCTTGGGGGAGGGCTTTCAACAACAGAACCTTATTAAAGGCAGGAGGATATTTGACGTTCAATCTATAGCGAATCTCCATCACTGAGTGTGCTGCAATGGTAACTACCTGTGTGCAGACAACAACAGTGACACTACGAAACTAAATCACTGTCCCAGGGTCATGTTTGTAACAAAGCACTAACTGATGACATGTCCCACTGTCTAAGCTTTCATCCACACCGAGACATATCCTTGACCAATAATCTTCCAGAGATCTTTTTATAAGAGTACGGGACACTAATGCTGATGTCCTGGCCAGATTTAGTTCAAGTAATTATATCCTGCCTTCCTGAATTCCCTCCTGATTTCAGGTGCGTGTGGGATGCATCACTTCCAGGTCTAAACTATGAGCAATGTTATTTGCATCGAAACATCTCGCTGCTTTCCCGTCTAAAAGCAGTTCCATTTCCTTGACGGGTGAGATGTAGGGTTTGGTTTTTGCTTTGGTTTTCTCATAAAGTGCTGCTAAGTTGTCTCATTTTCAGTCTTTGGCCAAAAGGCAATTTAGAGGTATTGTAGGTTTATTTGTTTTTCCTATTTCTGGTCCTTTGTCCTTCTGAGGGTTTTTACTGCTTTAACCACTGAGTAACTTTCCTTCCATGAATGTTTTGTCCCTATAGTGCATGTTTGTTTCATAGTATTACAGAGGTATAGTATAATATTATCTATCAGAACTATAATATTTTGTGGAATTCCCCAAACCCCTCAGTTGCCTAGGAAACTGATCCTCGTCTTTTTTTTTTTTTTAAATAGAAACTGATAACTTGTTTATTACTAGTTTCATAGGTGATTATCTTGAGTTTCAGAGAAGGGCTGTGATGGTTCCCGAGTCTCACTGATTCATTGTTGATCATGAGGAAATCATTCAATTTTTCTCCTCGTATAAAGAAAGGATAATGTCATTTATCTAGCTCTGCTGGAAGCATGCTCGCTTAATCATGTGGTGAGTGTCACCTGGCTTGAGCTCTCTAGACTAAAGGTTCCACATCAGCAAGTGCCAAACATGAATCACCATCTTTGTTTTCCATAATCACCGCTGTTACGCTAAGGATCAATGTTGCCCGTTTCTAGGCCAGATTAGTATTTCCATACTTGTTGTGATTGACTTAATTTTTCTGCTGTATGAGAGTGGCAGCAGGCAATGAGACAGCCTTAGGTGACCCAAGCGAAACGACAGGCAATTTAACCGAGGCGCTGATAAATCAGAGCTTTTCCCCCTTTGATTTCCTCTCCTGCCCGGCTAAGATCAGGCGTGACCTCGTATGGGATGACTGACAAGGAGACAGCATTACTTAGAAAATAATTCTGGTGTGTTTTTGAGGCAGGAAGAGGGAAGGTCGGTCCTCTTCTGTATTTATTCCACTGGTACCAGGTAAGGATCTCCATCCCAGGGTCCAGTTCCCATTTCCCTCGCCGTGCCGCGTCTCCCGAACGCTAATCGGTGCGCAGCCAGCAGTGGCCATGAGTGGCCTTCACATGACATCACCTTGGGATGCAGAGGCGAATAGGACCACGTACCAGTTTCTCCTCACTGTTCATCCCTTTCACTCGGAGCCTTTCACTGCTTCCGCGTGCTCGTCTTTAGCATTCGCATGATGACGTTGCTCTTCACGTCCAAAGTGCAGCGTGCCTCGCAGGAGAACGTTATTAAGCTATTACCTCGCCAGATGGATGTGTGCGCCTTCCAAAGCCATTATAATGGCCGCGGTTTCGTTACTGCTCGGCTTCCTTTAAAGCCGGGTAATCTCTACACAGATCTCTATAGATCATCGTTCCTCACGGAGATCGTTTGCGACTTCGCGGCAAGTTTTTGTGACGAAATCATTTTTTTTTTTCTCTTACTTGTTTGAAATCTTAATTCAGTCCTACTGGAAGATCCTTAACGGAGCTGACCAGTGGTTTGTTTTCCTCTGGTTCAACACAAAATGTGCCTCATTGAAAGAGCTGCTTTTGCTAAATTTCTTCGACGAATACGCCTCTGCTTGCAGCAGACAGAGCGTAGAAGCACGTACAGCCTTTTGCAGCCACATTCTGACCAGTTCAGGTGTAAATAAACAGTTCACTTATTGATACAACCTTCTGGAGATGCTGCAACCTTGCAAGAAGACACCTCTTTGAAGAGGAGGGAAGTTTGTTAGAACTATTGGTACAAACAACACTTCGAATTTATGCCTGCCAGGCTAGTCTCTGCGCAGCTTAATAATAAATACTTGCCTGACATAAGAAGTCAAGAATAAGAGCAAGACAGCATGAATTCCCGTGGCACCCGGAATAACAGGACAACATCCCATCTCGCAGTTTAAAATGAATATTCATGTCAATGTGTCCTAGAGATTCCTCTCCTGAAGGGTGCTCAGGGGATATTCTGAAGTCTGTGGCAGATGAAAGGTAATCTGCTTCGGTTCATCCTCCCCAAAAAAAAGCCCACAGCCAATCTTACCCTCTTTGTAGCTCCACTATTGTGTTTAAATTTTAAACACACAGATATATGCAGTATAATTTCTTTGACAACGAACTTACCTAGCTGCAGTGGCAAAGCAGGACGTGAGGAAGCATGAAATGTTTTGTATGGAGTTTCAATTGCTGCTGATCTATCAAGTTAAAGTCAATATTCAGGCTTTTAATGGAATAGAATATGAAGCTGGTATTTGCTGCCAAAAGACTGGGAGACTCCAGTCAAAAATGCCAGGGAAAATGAGGAAAATGTGAGATTTTATGTTAAGACACTTAAAAAAACCCAGGTAACGCAAAATGCATTGGTTGCATCGTAGGCCAAACGATCTCTCCTTACATGTTAAGCGAGGAGAGAATTTCAGAAGAACTGTCTCACGGTGTCCATTCACTTCTGGAGGCACATTAAATGACCTGCATGACAACAGCAAATTACAAGTGTTCGTGATCTATAGATCTCTTTATGACAAATAGGTCTAGAAGTGAAAATAATCTCAAGATCTTATCCTCTCGTGCTGATGAAGTGAGAAGAAAGTTCATGATGTTAAGCAATGGGCATTGCGAGGAGCTCACCGGACGGGGCTGAAAGCTAAAGGGCAAAATCGATGGGATCTGGTGCAGGCAGCAGCCCTTGCACGGGCTTGGAAAGCACCTGCAGGATTGTTACATGCACGGAGCATCCAGCCTCCTGTTTGCGCAATACAGAAGTACCGATCATAAAACATCAGATGAGATCTAGGAATATCTTTTAAAAACATATTTTTAAATACTGCAGCATGACTACAACCCATCCTGTTGCAATTAAGGAGCAGTATCAAAGCAATAGTCATCGCCGTGCTTACACGGCAGCTTACATCACCAGAGCTTTATACAAACACCAATTAACCCTCTCAACAATGCTGCAAAGTGTCATTATGTCTGTTTCAGAGATGAAGCAACAGAACGAGGCAGAGAGATTTGCCCAAGATTGCCCAGCCAGACAAAAGTTCTAGAGTTTAAGGCTTCCGAGCTGGCGTTTCTTCGTCCGTGTTGGGACAGGCTCTAACCCTTGTCCGTGGGTGGAGTTTTGTGTTTATTGCCACGGCGGTTGTGGTGGCTAGGAAGAAATTAATATCTCGTTGCATTTGTCTTTCGTTTCGGTCGGTCTTTTTTTTTTTGTTGTTTCAATGTGCTAGGGACCGAACGAAATCTCCTTGGCGAGCAGCGACCCTCCGGCAAATGGCACGTAGACTCCGATCAAAGAGTCAGGAAGAGTTTGTAGGCTTCGACCTTGATTTGGGTTTCACGCGGTGCTGATGGGGTTAATTCAGCAAGAAAACATCACTTCAGCCAGTTTCATTCCTTTCGGTTACAAACCGTCCCTGATCTAACTTTTGGGGGTAGCTTGGGGGCTTTTGTGGAGGGTTTCTGTTAGCGCTGAACGGACAGGTCAGACCAGGAATATTTGAGATGTTCAGGTGGACTGTTCACGCCGCGTTACTCACGGGGAGCTACGGGTCGTGGAAGTCACGTGGCAGCGTTTCTGCTCTTTGGTTGGCTAGAGAAGCTTTCCCAGGGATGAAAAAAACACACCTTAAAAACAAGTGATTAATAGCGAATCTTAGGGCTTACTGGTTAAACGCGGTGCTTTCCACGTGAATAAGCACGCCCCAAACATCAGAGCAAACAGACCCAGGGCACAGGGACGTTCGTGGGTCTCTCAGATAACCTTCTGCGAGTTTGAGTGATTCAAAAATAAGTCATCTATGCAATCCTCGCGTCGGCCTCGCGTTTTGGATCGCCTTTGGCATCGTGTAGAGGTTACAAAATTCTCTGTTTTAAAGCCAGGTCCTCTCTTTAGCCACAATGCTTCCCCGAGGGTTTACCTGCATTCGGAGGATTATTACTGTGCTTTTTTAAAATTTTCAAGCTGTATAAAGGTGTTTGTATGCCTGCTGTTGGGGCACCGGGGCTATGACTTCGCAATTACCGACTCAGGCGCGGATAGAGCTGTTCTGCGAGAAGATGAAGGAATCCTTCAAAGGCTGCTGATGGAAAATAAAGCATTGCACCTGAATTTAGCCCCCAAAAAAGCATCCGTCTAAAGAGGTATGACAGCTGACACAGCCACTTATGTAATAGCTAGTTTCAGTTACTGATTTACTAATGACTGTTTTGCCCTTGCGCAGTTTGTTCCCGGTTTCTTCATTCCCCTCCTTCCTAGCTGCCATACTGTAGCACCTCTTCCTCTTGTTGACATCTGTTCTAGCTCCCGATAGGAAAACCTGAAGTTACTGGATTGATTAAGCCCCGGGGAATTGCCACCAAGCGTTGCGTCGCAGTCTCTCTCCTGGGTACCAAGAGGAGGACGGATCGCCAGGGAAAATCTACTCGCCTGTTGCCAGAAGCCAGGAGCCACAAGTACTACCTACTGCTTTCTTTAAGAGTTTGGACAACTGCTCGGAGAGATTTGGGCTTCTTTTATGGTGGAGTTATGGTGTCTGTGATACCAGGATGGTTGCACCTTGCGTTTCCACAGAACGAGAAGCTTTTACTGATGTTCTCCCACCTCTGCCAGCCCTAATTGCGTCAGCGTTCCTACCGATACTGCATCTGAGCTGGAGTAGGATAAAAAAAAATCCACTATCAAGCAGGATTTCACCATCTTTGAAATTGGATGAGGGGTTGACAGGTCTGAACAGGTGGAACAGCATCTATGAAGGCCAGTGACTAAAGAAACGAGAACAGAAAGAGAAACAAAAAAAAAAAGCAGGTGTTATCCCAGAGGGATGACAGGAGCAGCTACAGACGTCTTACTCAGGCAGGTGAGTGAGTGGAAATGAATGCTTGGTCATACCTGAAGCAAGCAGGATTTTGCTACTGAGGCTGCATTTTTTAACCCTATGCGCCTCTGCTGGAGGCTTAACGAAGAGCAGGGATTATGTGGGGCCTCTTCGTAACGAGGGGTGCAATTAGCAAATATTTAACTGGCTGGTGACTAGCAGAATGTGCACGTGCTCGTTGCTGCGATTTCTTGGGGGGTTTGTAAGGCTGTGCCAGCTTGCTTTAGCCCTGCCTAACTCGGGCACTGCTGGTGAGAAAACCAGAGCACTAGGGAGCTCAGCACGAGTTCAGGAGTGTTTACAGACTCCCTTGAGCAGGTTTGGCAGCCTCTGCAGCATGGGGAGCCGCTTTGGCTAGATGCAAACCAGTGCGAAAGGGACACCGAGGTACACCAATGCTATCCTGTTTCTGCAGGCATAACCCACTGTGGTTTCAAGATATAAATCCCTCCAGCCATGGCTCAGAGCATCACCCAGGCAAAGCGATGAATGTTGGGATTCCCAGAAGAAATTTTGGTGGACAGAGCTTCGACAGAGAGACTCCAGGAGACAAAGAAAACACCCGAAAAATCAGAGTCAGTTCAGGAGCGTTTGGGGCAGGATCAAAAGGAGGCGTTGAGCAATGTTTGGAAGCTCTCCAGGGCAGGGACTGCTTTTGCTCTGGCTCTTGCATAGGACTGAACAAGCTGTCAGCACTTCTGTAACACCTCCGAGTACTGCTCCTTTCTCCAGCAGGACAGCAGAAAAAGAATTTTGTGCTCCGCTTTGAAAAGACGACAGAGCGGTTCTGGCTAATAAAAACTAACTGGGAAAAAATAAATAAATAAATACAAGAGACAGAGCCTGGTGCATGCCAGTTCAAGTCCATACACAGCACAGCCAACCAACAAATGCCAAAAGGAAACGCTGGGAGTTTCCTTTCTCTAGAGTTGCCCACAGAAGTTTGCCTGCCTTCGAGTGGGAGGAGGAATAGACTGGCTCATCCAGTGGCCGTGAAGAAAGCCCTGTGAGGGAGTTTCCACAAAGCCAGAGGAGACAAGTCACGCTGGCTTCGGAGAGAAGAAAGCTGGACTGGTGTGCCGTGTGCTGTGCAATGAGAGAAAATGTGGGAAGATGGTTTGACAGAGTAACCTGGAGCGTTCCAGGAGAATAAACGCCATCCATGCAGGAACAAGTGACGTGAGTAAAGCAAGATTTGCTAAAAATCAAGGCTAAACTGTAAATCTCCAAAGCTGGCTGCAGGCAGGAGGGTGCGGGATCGGCTCCGTATCCCTTCTGCCGCTCGAGGAGGTGGATGCCAAAGGCTGCTCTTGTCAGCTCCCAGCCTCAAGGACAATACAGAGAAAAAAGTGGGGAACCTCCGGAAGACACAGGCGAGTTGAGGACTGATAGGAAGCAATGAAAACACTTATGCATGATAGGAAACAAGTGCAACAAGGGAGAAAGTTAATAACTGAAAGGCAGTTTGTGTGGTCAGTGGGCAGCAAATTACGGTGAAGTTTACCGTGTGGTGTGGCAGCAGGGAAAGCTGCTGGCAGTGGGGGGATTTTGCTGTGCCCTGAGCCTGTTCCACAAGGAACACGAGTTCACTGAGTAACTTTCGCCCATGCGGAATATCTAAAGCCTCTTCTCTCTGCCTGCAGGGTAGTCTTTGTGCCTCTCTTTGCTGCTCTGAGCTGGTGCTGATGCTAACACAGGCACATACTCAAGGGCCTGTTTGTACACTCTGACTTTCCTTTCTGCTTCAGCAGCCTGTGAAGTGGGTGTGAGTTGTACTATCATCCGTGCTGAGCACCCACGATAGTCAAGGCCAGTATAAAACAAAGGGTCAAGCGTGAAGTTTAGACAGTTCCTTAAATACGTGACAGCAACGCAAAAGCCTAAAAGCAAAATGACAAAATTCCTTATTTTTTTTTTCACCTATACTGTCTTCTAAGTGGGCTGTGACTCCATTAATCTCAGCTGGGGAGCAAATTGCAATTCAGGGAAAGGGATTTGAGCGTGGGAAGCATCCTTCTGTGTAAAGCATAGCCTGTCCAGAGGGTGTTTTCAACCCTCGATATTTGCTGCTGCTACACATTAGTAAGTTAGTTAAGCACAATGTGCTTAACCCTCCCCTCCGTCACAGCACTACGAGCCCTGGCAAACATTTTGCGCGCCGCTGGAAACAATTACGGCGCAGCCTTTTTTGCAACCCGAAAGGACTTTCTCATGGATGTTATCTCCCCAATCTGTATTTTGAAAGAAGCACCAACTTACTTTCTTTAACCAACCGAAGCGTTTTCTTCCCCTCTCTCCTCCCAGTTGAGGACACGGGGTGAGAAATGAGGAAAATGCAGAGAGAAGCCGTCCCTCGCTCGGGGGACAACGTTGTCTGCGTCCCCAGTTCTTCCCTGTTCCTTCCCCAGTTTCCTGCAGGAAAAGCTCCGCGGCCGGCTCAGCGGGTGGTGCTCTGAGCGTGGTGCCAGAGAATCCCTACGCTGAGGCCTGCAGCCATAATGAAGCAACAGAATTTGTCTCGTGTACGTTCGTTGTGCAACAACCTCATTGTCAAGGATTTATTGTTGCCATTTTCTCTTGCACAATCTAAGACGATGAGAGAAGGGTGGGGGACGTAGAAGTGGACATGGCAGAATTAAGTTTTCAGTGTTCGGAGTTTTTTAGTGAGAAATTACTTCTTCATGGATCAGTGACAAGTGGCTCTGCTGTAGCTGTTCATTCAAGAACAATTGGATTTTTTTTAATCAAAAAAAGTTCAATTTCTAAATGCCAAAATAGTATCTTTTAAAAAAAATTAAACCTTTTCCAAGTATTCTGGGTGACATTTCCTTTTAATACCAGAGACAAAGGGGGTGAAACACATCAATAGAAGCTGTTTAGTGGGATTCACGTGTTCTAGAGGACTTGTTTTAAAATTTGAGATGAACATTCTACACGTTTTGTTTTTCTAAAACAATCGTTAAAAATGTAAACGGGACTGCAATCAATTAGAACGAGGAGAGTACGTTTCCTCCAATCTTCATCCTTTCTCCCTTTGTGAATTCAGTTTCACAAGAGATTTCAATTGTCTTTGAAACTGGCAGTATTTCACAACTCCAAATATAATAAAAAAATCTGGTTCCAGCCAATTTTAAAAGGCAGGCAGGAGCTGTGCTGGCCCAGTTTGGAGCTCTAGACGTTATCCGTACCCGGAGTATTAATATTTTCATATAACGAGCTGCTTGCAAAACCCTTGCCGAGCTGTTTTCCTACTGGGCAGATGTCACTACTACTTATGCAAGCAATGTGAGGTGGTTGGGTTTTCGCAGTCCTGGAGTTCTAAATCTACTTCTGCATTATTTACGCAGACTTTTGCAAGTCTTAACTGGGCAGTGTTACAAAACCGGGGCATTCTGATTGAAACTGAATGCCGTGGTTGCTTTACCCTGTTCAAGTCTCAACATCTGAAGAGTTTAAATACTCGATGGGCACGCGATAGCCCACTATGGATGAGCAATATTCGTAGGGAGGCAGGAAGAAATCCACTGCCACGTGTGCCTTAAACAGAGTAGCTGATCATTTTAGATTACACTGAGGTATGTAATTCCTCAAGCACACCTGTGGAAACCTTAATGGCTTCAATTACCGGTGATCATACAAGCCTCCGGAAACCATGAAAAGAAGGCAGAAAACTAGTTCCGTGATGGGAAAGTCCAGTGTGGAAAGAACCTCACGGGATCCACCGTTACTTCCCCAGGTATTGGTAGAAATTCCGGCCGAAAATCTATTCTAGCCACAGAAAACAAACTCGCCAGCTCCACCACTCAAACCAACTTTAACTCAAGCGTAACCTTAACGTTAACTCGTTTGTCCAGTTCATTCACTTCCTATTATTCCCTGGATCATGCTTTGAATAATTTCCATGATCTGTTTCTTAAGTCCTGCCCCTTTTGATGTCATCGATTCGATCCATATAGGCTGGAGAGCTCCCAATGTGTCTGCAGTTAGAAAAGGAAATCCGAAAGCTTTGGACCAAGACTTGTCGTCCGTTCGGGATAAAGCCGAAGGCTGAGTTTAGTGGCTGCTCTGTAAACCCAAAGACAGAGTTTCCGCCAAGGTACAGTGGGGTGTTGGTCTTAGCTGGTTTGCTATGTCTTTCTGTCTATATGCGTGATTGATACGTGGCTATAGATGCTGTTACTCATGGTTAAATACCGGACCGCGTGCCACTCGTGTGTGTTTAGTGTGTGCTGAGCATCGAGCTGCTGTGATAATACGTGAATTTAAACTTGTTGGCCAGGGCTGTGGAACTTCCACTGACTTTCTTAGAACCTGCAGCCTCTCTCCGGGCGCTTCCCACACACACGACAGGCAACGGGTCACCCTTGCTGGGACTGAAGTCCCTGACTGTGACTGCTGTGTTAAATGAATTAGGGGTGGGTTGAGCTGGGAAAGCAGCAGAGAGGATGCTCTGCTGCCTGTTCACATGGGTTTTGAAAGATTCCCTCTGGGTTGTTGGTTGTTTTTTTTCATTATCCACTGCCTTTTCATTCTAGTTATTTTAAGAATGCAGGTTTGAATGGTATGATCTGACTAGTCATAGCCCCGTCAGAATGTCTGAAAACTATGGGTTATCTTTGAAAGCATCAGTTTGAATGCTTATAGGTGGATTTTTTTAAGATTCAAAATTATACATAGGAAAAAAATGTGATAGATTTGATTTAGCATTCAGTAACTACTACTTTTTATTCTATTTTTTTCTCATTAGAGCAAGGCTGACTAGGGAGATTTAGTACAACAGCAGTAAATTAAATTTTCCTGTTTGAGTCTCACACAATTTTCATTTCTGTCTTCAAATACTCTAAATATTTAAGGACTCATTCAGTGGATTTCTTAACATGCACTGCAGGCTTACTTTCATTTATTCTTCTCTAAATAGAATGAGCAAGAACCGACTAAGGTAAAGGTTGAACGTACGATTTAGCACAGGCATTTAATCTGAAAAATGTGCAACAAAAGCAGGTAGCAAGGCTACCACGGGTGTGTTTCTAGATAGTCCTGTCTGACTGAAGAAGCCTTCAGCTGTAAGGTGGGCTGATAAAATTTGCAACCCGTGGTTCAGAGTACTATGGCTCTCCACACTCTCTGTGGGATTAACAGTTCAGCTATATACGCACTGCAGAAAAAGCAGCGTTTCCTCCTAGCAAAAGTGGAATTGTTCATTTCCTACTTCAGTTCCTTATCACACTTATTTTGTTTTAGTTGTTCATGTCCTTTTTTTTTTAATATCTCGCTTTGCCTGGGCTTCCTGTACTTGCTCAGTGGCAAGTATACATAAGAAATTTGAAAAACCGTTTCTCATGTTTCGTTATACAAGTAGGGAGGAGATTGCATAAGCCTTTGAGTTACTTTTGTATTGTTAAAGCGTATCTTAAAGAATACAAACGTGTTACGGTTTTCGGAGAAAATAACTTGTGGCAAACTGGGTTTCCTTGTCAGGTAATTGGCTTCTGTGGGCTGTTTTAAAGCTAATCTGGTGTGCAGCTCTTGGAGTCCTCTTCCCCGTTTAAGGATTATTCCTAATTTTTCCGACATGAATAGGTACACTGAAGAGACTTAGCACCTTGTACCTCTAAGATATTCCATCATATGAAGCATCCTATTCCAAGGGCTTTTGAATTTAAGCCACGCTTAAAAACGGAGAGCTGGAATTGAGGGAGGAGGTGCTGCAGGTCAGGGCACTCGTGTCTATCGATAGCCGAGCTGTGGTGACCTCGCCGGTCCCTCACACTGAGCGACCACCAAACGCTTGAGAGCCCATAACTCAGCAAAACCCCCGAGCTTTCCTCTCGTTACCGCGCCACCTGCTTGCCACGATTCTGGAGTTACTGGTGCCCTCCTGGGCTTCAAACTCTGTGACTGCATTGGTGAGATTTTTATGTGGAGCTAAGGTTGGACCGAAGTGGTGCACTCAGTAAACTTCTCTTAATAGCATAATAGGAGGGTGACTCACAGAGTGCTGTAATGTTGGAAACTCACATATTACAGGACTTGATGTCATGTTCAGTGAGTGGAAGTATGTCAACATTAGTCCAATGCCTCCAGCTGGTACTAAAACCGAGTCACACGTCCTCCATCTGTGCCGACTGAAACATCCGAGCGTAAATAATGTTCACACTTTCACCAGCATAAAGTCTGAAATTAGGTAGAGAAGCGTAGTGGGTGTTTTACTTACTGTGACAAAGGAGAGGTGGGGTTTGACTCCCAGTCATGCCGCTCTTCTTGCCACTGATTTTCGGCTTCTGTGCTTCCTTTTCCCTTCTGTAAAATAGAAGATTTTTAGATTCCTCAAACTATTTATGTAAGAGACAGGTGGTAAAATTTCTGTTAATGACAGCAATTAATATTTCTGTGGTCTTCAGAAAGAACCCAAGAGCACTTCAAGTAGTATCTGTGATGCTTCATCCATATTCTAAATTGCTCAATCCCCTCTGTGGTTTCATTCGAGGTGGTGTTTTTCTTCCCTTCCTTTCCTGAACACCTGCCTCTGCTTATCTGAATTATGGAATACCTACTATGTGTCACTTTGGAAATGATTCTGTTTCAGGGAGGGCAGAAATCCATCTGTCTCCCTCTATTCTGCAGAACGAGAGGTCATCAGCAAAAATTAAAATCGGTTCCCGTTTGTCCTTAGCATTCCCTTGAAAGTTGGATTTATCCCAATTCCTTGACGATGAGGATGAAGCCGTATTTCTAGTTCTGAGAGCCTTGTTTCAGGCCTATGGGCCAGCATGTTTCCCTAGCAATAGACTCATGATAATGAATTAGTTACCAAATTCAATATTTAATATGTTTCAGAATTCAGTATTGGTCCTTGGTGTTCTTAGAAGGAAACCACACACCCCTCTGGCTGCAGATTTCTCAGCAGCCTCTGCATTAGTCACGTTAACTTTGCGTGTCCGTACTGACGGAGAAGTCATCGCGCGCGGTAGGATGCCTCAGGTTACCCGTAAGCAGAACGTTTGACCTCTTTGCTACTTCCTGGTGTCCAAACTCTGGAGAGACATCGATACGTCTCAGCTCACAGTTATTTTTCAGCTCTAGCTAAAAACAAACTCATTGGCCCACTGTCTGAAAGAGCCCGTAGATTGGCCGTGGTCTAATGAGGTAGCGAGATTTATTTATTCGTTTATTTTCGTTGAGCAGAAACAGACGTAGAGGATGGAGCAGGAAGTGGCAAGAGAAGAAGAAGAGAAAAAAGAAGGCTTGATTGAGTTTTACGATTCCTTCAAGGACATGTTTGAGTTCTTCTGCAAGAACACAACAATCCACGGCACCATCCGCCTCGTGTGCTCCGACAGCAACAGGATGAAGACAGCTTTTTGGACTCTGCTGTTACTTGCCAGCTTCGGCATGTTGTACTGGCAATTCGCGCTCATGTTCAGCCAGTACTGGGCCTACCCTGTCGTCCTGACCATGTCGATGCATTCCGAGCCCAAGATGTTTCCAGCAATTACCATCTGCAACCTGGACCCCTACAGGTAACGCACGCTTGTCCCCTTGGTTGTGCCCTTAGTCAGGAGGGTTCAGGAAGGGTCAGCAGCCTCCTGGCTGCAGCCTGGAGGAGGCTGGAGGCAGAGGGAGGTCCTCTCCGCCTCCCAGAAGTGGAAAGGGACTGTTGTTATTCCCAAAAGGGTTTGAAGATAAGATCTTGCTGGCCATGGTGCAACAGCAGGTACCAGTTTATTTCGTGCACTGAGTCAGGGTAGAGGGAACTCTGCCTCGTGACTCGGCTCCAGCTGCTGACTGATGTTGCGCTCTGATAAAAACACAGCCTTTCCCTGAAAAACACGGCTGTTGCGTGCACCCATTGCCAACTAAACTGCTGATCTCTGGAGTGACATCTGCTAGAGCTGATTTTCCTTGCCCTTTCATGCCGCAGACGATACAAATTCTGCGGAAGCCCGCGTGGCTCGGTTTGTCAAACGAGGCTCGCGCAGTAACGGCAAGTTATCGAGAATTTTCAAATTGCGTAGGAAAGGAATTATGTAATTTCCCGGGAATAATTATCTAATTGTCTGACAGTAAGGCCAGTTTGAGCAGCTGATGCTGCACAGTTCTGAGGTTTCCAGTAGAGGATGCAGCAACTAGAAATTCAGCTACTGGAGCTCCTAATAAATTAATTTATTGAAGTTAGCTGTGCTAAACAGAGACACCCTAATTGCTGGGTTTTTCTCACACAAACATCGAGGCCTGCAGAGACCAGGAGAGTGTGACGGTAAATAAAACAATGTGCTTTTGCCTAAGAGAAATGCGAATATCCACAGACAGCTCATCTTTCTGTTCCGTGCAGATTTGAACTGGTTAGCGAGCACTTGGTTCAGTTGGACCACATGGCAGAGGAATCGATCGCTTTTTTGTACGGCATCAACACGTCAGCCAGCTTATCCCACACGAACGAGAAAAACGTCCACGTCAAAGACCTGTCCAGCATGGGCAACCTCAGCAGGTCCAGCTTCAAGCTGAGCCGAAACTTCTCTCTCTTGAGAATGCCCGACCACAACAACAGGTCAGGGAAGAGGCATTCCAGCGTGGGCTTCAAGCTGGTAAGCGCGCATCCTCTTTGGGACGTTGGGCACAGAGGGGAGCAACAAGGGCTGGCTGCTCCCCAAGGGACCAGGAACCCACCCCACCAATCCTACCTGAGCGAGTGAAGGAAGCTCAGAGATGGTGGCCGTGTCCAACCAAGAGTCCAGCTCTTCAGGCAAATCCGTGTCGGTGAGGAGGCAGGTTTAAAATCAGGCCGTCGAGGTGCCCACAGGATCAACGATGAGGCCAGAGCACAGCAGCAACCCCACCACACAACCCTAAGAGGGACTCAAAAGTTCTGGGCTGAGCTTAAATCAGCTCCTGGGCTCATGGGAGAGGGTGTGGGTGGAAGGTCCAGGTGAGGCCACTCAGAGCCGTTAAGTCCTAACTGCACTCAGGGGCCTGATGGAGATCTCACATTAAAAACAAAATGAGTGGAAAAAAATGCTTTTCAGTGCTGGGTAAGGACAGCTTGGGGGATATTTCAGGAGTGTCCATCCCTGCCTCCAGCAGTTTGAGCTGGTTGCTGGGATTCTTGTGAAGTGAAATGGCAGCAACGTCACTGATCGGACACAGCCCGCCCCCTTGTACAGTCCTTCTGGCAGGGACAAATCCAGTAAGGAGCGGTAGCAGCAGCCCATGGGAATCATTTTACTCCTTTCTGAAAACATACAAAACTTCTAGGCTTGGCAGGTGAGCCTAGAAATAACAGAGAAACAACCCATGATGATTCCCTCCGTGCCTAAACGCTGTGGGGCTGGGGGCGCTAGAAAGGTTGCAGGTAAAACGAAAGATGGCAATAACAAATCAAGATGAGGAATGCAATGAAAGTGTATCTGTGACATCAGAGAAGGATGCAAATGCTTTAGATTCTTCATCTCAAAATCAGCGTTAGCGTAGATCTAAGAGCAGAAGCTGTGAGAGATTGGTGCAGCTTGACAAGCCAGCAATTTTTGCCCGATTATTGTCGTGCAGTTCTTCACCAGACCCACTTTCGCCACAATCTGTGGGGGTTCACCTGTCTGAGGCCTGAATAAGAACAAAGAAAGCATCTCAGGACTTGGTTCATGGGTTGTAGAGAATTCCCACCAGCTTTGTCCTTCCTTTTCCCAAGGACCTGAGCTGGCTTGCCCGCTCCCTTCTCCTGCCTCTTTTCCCCTGCGCTCATTTAATTCACACTTAATTCAGCTTCAGGGCCAGAAGGTGCTTTATCACAGAACAAAATCATGTCCAGAGGTCCTTTCCAACTTCAGCCATTCTGTGATAAATATGCTACCAGCTCCCTCTCTTCTTCCAGTGCAACGCCACGGGTGGGAGTTGCTTCTACAAGACCTATTCATCTGGGATGGATGCAATTCTCGAGTGGTACAGGTTTCACTACATGAATATCATGTCCCAGCTCCCGGTTATAATCAACATTTCTGATCACGAGGAGCAAATAGAAGATATGGTCTACTCCTGTCAGTATGACGGGGAGCCCTGCAGACCCAGGTATGCTACTTCTTGAGGTGCTAATTGGGATTTTAGCGGCGCTCAAGGACTCGGGGGGCCGAAGGTGAGCCCACATGTGCCAGGCTTAGCCCTGAAGAAATGATATTTCTCCTATTGGTTATATCACAGAACGACCTGCCTGGCTGTTGGGACAAGCAGGGAGAAGTTTAGTCCACTTGGTGGAAGGAAAAGCAAGTGAGAACTCTGAATCTGACTCCTGCATTTAACGCTTTTGAAATTTAAAAAAAAAAGAAAAACACCTTGGTTTTAAAAAAAAACCTTGGGTGAGCAGTGAATCCCTGTGCACCTGATTTTTTTCCCTTGTCTCCAGTGAGTTCACAACTCTCTCCCACAGGCACTCCCGTGCTTACACACACACACACACACACACACAAAACACATCCTGCGTAGAAGTAAAGGTGTTGCTACGCTCGTCGTTAAACCACATCAAAATCTCTCTTGATTTCAGCGACTACGTTCACTTCCACCACCCGGTCTTTGGAAGCTGCTATACTTTTAACAGCAAGGGAACAGACTCTTTTTGGACAGCTACAAAACCAGGAATTCCTTACGGTAAGTTCGTTGGCAAAGGGTGAGAAGAAGGTCTAAAGTTCAAATAATTTGGCTGTGGATTAAATATCTCTTCTCTACGTGACTTACTGACGTGTAGCCCTCTCTTCTAGTCTAGGGGCACAAATTATACGTTGTGCTTGCTTCGCTGGCCACGTGTACGATAGCCAGATGTTATCTTAGAGCAAGCAGAATATTATTGTAGTTTCCAAGCAGAATATTATTGTCGTTTCCAAGCAGAATATTATTACGGTGTTGGTGCAACTGCTACCTGACCACTCACCAGGTCTCTAAGGGAAAAGAACGGCTTTTCTGCAAGCCAAAGCAGAAATCTGATCAACGCTGAGAATTCGAGACGTCGTTCCTATTTTGGCTGAAAAACAAGTTGTTGCATGCTTCCCTTTCCTTTGGGTTACAGGACTTTCCCTTATCCTGCGAGCAGAGCAGAAGGATCACATCCCGCTCCTGTCTACAGTAGCAGGCGTGAAGGTGATGATCCACAACCACAACCAGACGCCGTTCCTGGAGCACGAAGGCTTTGACATCAGGCCGGGCATCGCAACCACCATCGGCATCCAGCAGGTCAGCCGCCGGCTCGGGAGCGCTCGCTCTTCTCCTTCTGCTTGCAGAAAGCCCCGAGGAGCTGAACACCGGGATTGCCTCGCGCAGTGGGACTCCCGTGCCCACCTCTTTTCTGTGCTTCTCTATCCATGCAGGTTCCTTTTATCTCTTCACCGTGCTCAGGTTCCCATGGGTGAAACAAAATTATTCCACACGTGCAAGTGGCCTTTTGGTCCTCGCTACATTTGGGCCTGATTTTTTTTTAATTTTTTTTTTTTTTTTCACTTTTACTCCTCTCACATTCCAGGGGGCTGCAGGATTATATTAGGGTGAGACTAAACATTGAGAAGTGATTTAGTTATTTTGACGTGATGAGTTTCGGTTCGTCAGCTGAACCGTAACGATGCCCATGTGCACTCGCCTACCTTTGCCCTGTTTCTGTATGTTTTATTAGGAAGGTGTAGCTCAGCTCCTCACATATATCCTTCCTGTCCTTTATATGCTGCCCCATCCAGTTAAGTTCAGACGGTGATGGCTGGGTCCAATTAAATCACCTGATCACTGACGCCTCTTTTCTGTGTCCGCAGGATGAGGTGAATCGCCTGGGTGGCAATTACGGAAAATGCACGACCGACGGCAGCGATGTGAATGTGAAACTCCTCTACAACAACTCCTACACCCTGCAGGTATCGCCCGAGTGGCTTATCGAGAGCGGCCCAACAGCACACAAGTCCCACCTTGCTCTCCAGAGAGCTTTTACAAATCCGTAGGTTCATTGCCGGAGATGACACAGAGGTTCGCGCCTCTCTGAAAAGACGGGTGTTATAATTTGGGATGTGTGGGGCATACTCAGTGCCAGGCACCGGGGCTCTTTCCTCCGTGTAACACAAGAGAGCTCAGACAAGGAGCCCGTGAAGGCAGCTGGACTGTTCCAGCAGCACGTTCTTGAGCCATCGGGTCTTTATTTGGACAAGTCGCTGCTCCGGGCTCCGGATGTTTGGGCTGTTTCACTGAGGTGTCACTGGGCATAATGAAAAACAGAGCTGGGGAAGATTCAACCTCAGCGAGCTCAATACTTTTTTTTTCCCAGAGGTAAAGACAAGGAATGCAAAGCAAAAACCTTTTGCACCGTCACGCTCTAGTAGTGGCCGCTGTCTTTGCGCCGGAACAAAACCTGTCTCCTGGCGGCCGCGTGCTACGGGCTGAAGATTTGGGCACCTAGAGAATTTCTGGTTTATCTGATCTTTCTCTCCTTGGTTTTCCAGGCTTGTTTGCACTCCTGCTTTCAGCACATCATGGTTCGAAAATGTGGCTGTGGCTATTACTACTACCCACTGCCTCCCGGTGCTGAGTACTGCGACTACAACAAGCAGCCTGCGTGGGGTAAGAGCAAAACGTTTCCTGGCTTGTCCTTGTCACCTTCCTACAACAGCCGCCTGAGATTCCAAAGGGAGAGGGAGGCAAACCCAGGTCTCAGAGCGAGTGCTGTACGCCAGGGCAGAGGTTGTGGTGACCTTCCCTCTCCTGAGGAAGGGTCTGAGCGTGTTCCTCCCATTTCTTTCACCAGGCCACTGCTTTTACCAGCTGTACAACAGGCTCAGAAATCATCACCTGAACTGTTTCGACCAGTGCCCCAAGCCTTGCCGGTAGGTCACCAAGGTGGCGCGCAATAAATAACAGCTTGCAGAGGAGAATCGCACCGGTGGAAACGTAGGTGGCGCAGTGGAAAATTGCGTGGGCCAAACAACCGACTGAATTGTTGGCATTTTCTGAACAACGGGTTTCAGTTTGGTGTTTGAGCCCCAAATTCTAAGAAAGGAAAAAAAAGGCCAATTTAAATAAGATCATTGCGTGTGCACGAGAGCAGAGAGGTGAAATCATTTTAATTGCACTGAAATATTTTGTTAAGGCCAAACCCATCTGTGTCATTTTTCAATCTACGTTACTTTTGGTTCACCTTTTCTATTGTGGGTCCATTTCCAGTTAGAAAGGCTTGATTTTAAAGCAAAATATCAACTGCTTTGCTTTTGAATTCACCAAAGAAAACTCGTCAGGGTTTTTAAACCATCCTGCTTTCCCTCCTGACCTGAACAGTTTTCGGGCAACCTCTGGTTTTATTTTCTAAGCTGATTTACAAATCTCTTCCCGAGGTTCTTGGAAAGCAGTTGGCATTGTTAAACTCCTCCATGTTTTCGCTTTTAAATGCCGAAAGTCGTCGCGATCATAATCTCTGGTTTTATCTTATCAGGGAGTCGCTGTACAAGGTGTCTGCTGGGACAGCCAAGTGGCCGTCGGCGAAGTCCCAGGTAGTCCTGCTGCGTTTAGGGTGGGGGATACTGTATTTGCTGTGGCCTTTGGAATGTCAGAGTGAAGAGTGGGAAAAAAAAATGACCCAAGTAGCAATGGTGAAGTTGTCAGCTAAAGCAAACTGGGCCAAAACCTGGGCCCCCAAGGGAACGACCCCGCAGTTTAGATGCCAGACGAAGATGCTGGAGAGGTTCAGCTCCAGTTCTAATCCAAACTTCATGACCTTAAGCAATCCCACTCACCACCTTAGTTGCCACCTACGAAACGGTGTTAATGACTTTCTGCTCCCAGTGGGTCTTGTGGTGGAGCAACTCACTCATTAGTTAGTGAGGAGCTGCAGGGCTGCCGCAGAAACCCTGCGAGTCTGTGCAAGACCTCTTGCCACTTCCCGTGTTCTAGCGGCAGGCAGGCACTCAGGCAATTCATTCACATGAAGCAAGTGAGGAACTAGATGTAAATACAACCAATACATTTTAAAAGAGGAAATTATTTGGTGTGGTTACCATTAAAGGTAGAATTTACTATGTGCACCTAAAATGCCAGCGTGCTTTTCTTTGCTGTTCTGGCAAATACAGCTACTGCTTGATAGCCATCACTTTGTGTTATAAAACAATTCCATCCCATTTTATTATTTGCCACAGACATTTTGGGGTTTTTTTTATGGATGTCGTGGGTTGACCCTGGCCAGCCGCCAGGTACCCACACAGCCGCTCACTCACTCCCCCCTTCACTGCTGAACAGGGGGAGAAAATATTTCCAAGGGTTCAGGGTTTGAGATAAGGACAGGGAGATCACCCTCATTTACCGTCCCGGGCAAAACAGACTCAGTTTTGGGGAAATTAGGTACATTTATTAAAAGAACTAATCAGAGAGGAGTAGTGAGAAGTGAGAGAGAGCAAACAAATCTTAAACAGAACACCTTCCCCCCATCCCTCCCTTCTTCCCGGGCTTAACATCAATCCCGGCTTCTCCACCTCCTCCCCCCGAGCGGCGCAGGGGGACAGGGAATGGGGGCTGCGGTCAGTTCATCCGACGTTGGTTCCACCGCTTCTTCATTCCGGGGGATGACTCTTCACTCTTCCCCAGGGCCACTGTGGGGTCCCTCTCACGGGAGACAAGCTTCACACTCTCTTCTCCGCGTGAGTCGTCCCACAAAGGGCAATTCATCCCAAACTGCCCGATGCGAGACACCTCACAAGGGGCAGCCCACCCCTCGTGAGTCTGAGGCGCAGTCCTTCGGGGGAAACTGCTCCAGCGTGAGCCACCCGCAACGTCCCAAAAGTCCCACCGGCCAACCTGCTCCAGCGTGGGCATTCCCTCTTCCACGGGCTACAGGTTCCGGCAGCGACTTGCTCTGGTGCAGGCTTCCCACGGGCTACAGTCCCCTTTCAGGCAGTCCACCCACACGGCGTGGAGTCCTCAGTGGACATCTATGCGGTGATCCTCACGGTGGACATCTGCACCTCGCCCATGGGCTGCAGGGGGACAACCCGCTTCACCATGGTCTTCACCACGGACCCGGGGGACTCCTTCTGCTCCGGCGCCTGGAGCTCATCCTCCCCCCCTTCCTTCTTCACTGACCTTGGTGTCTGCACAGATTCTCACTCCTCCATCTCTGTGCCAGCTGTTATGGCGCAGTTCTTTTTCCCGTTCTTAAATATGTTTTTCACAGAGGCGTTCCTCTGCTATCACCTTACTGATAGGCTCAGCCTCGGCCAGCGGCGGGTCCCTCTTTGTAGCCAGCTGGCATTGGCTCTATCAAACTTGGGGAGCTTCTCGCAGCTTCTTACAGAAGCCACTCTGCAGCTCCCCCCCCGCCGCCGAAATCTGGCCAGGCCAAACCAAAACAATGGAATCTACCTTTACAAAATGTTATGCATACAAAAACTCAGAGGGCAGATTTGACAGTAACATCCGTGTACTCTGCTGCAGGACTGGGTCCGCCAGGCTCTGAGGCATCAGAACGGATACAACTCTACCAGCAACAGGTGAGTCACTGCCAGCAGGTGCTCCTGTTCAAACCATGGGTCAACTTCTTCACCCTTTCAGAATCCGTAGACATTAGACAGGAGAGGGAGGACAAGAGAAAAGTGTTCAGGGTCGTCCAGTAGGTTTTCTATTTTTCCTGACAACTTCCGTAACCTTTTTCCTAAACACCCTCAGGAAGAAAGCTTGAGTGGTGAAACCTATTGTGTAGCACGTAAAACCGAGAGCACAGCGCCAGCAGTACTTTCGACCAGGTGAATGACCTTCTGGGCATCTCACCTTCGCTAACGGCCCCCTTTCTCCAATGCAGGAGGGATATTGCCAAGGTGACCATCTTCTACCAGCAACTGAACTACCAGGCTGTGAACGAGTCTCCTTTGCTCTCGGTAGGTTGCGCTACATCAGCTCCAAACATCCTTAACCTGCCCTTAGTTCTGGTGTGTGGTTGGAGGGAGGATTATTTTACAGCCCCCAGGATGGGATGGGGTTGTTCTTCTTAAGGGAAAGACTTGAAAATGTCACATTTGACACAGTCACACAAAATAACTCTCCAAATGGTGAGCAGCTAATGGACATGAGGGCAATACGCAATGATTACATGTTCCCAGAGCTCTGTTGTGCTTGACAAACACACCCCTTTGGTTCTTTCCCACAGGAGAATCTGCTTCTGTCCAGCATGGGAAGCCAATGGAGTCTCTGGTTTGGATCCTCAGTACTGTCTGTAGTTGAAATGTTTGAGCTGCTTATAGATACGCTAGTCCTGTCTCTCCTCTTCTGCTACCAAAGGCTCAGGTCAAAGAAGACCTTGAAAGTAGCTCGCACTCCTACCATCCCCAGCGTGAGCCTGACCCTAGAAAACTACCGGGTTGTCCAAGACGGAGTTGGAAAAGGTGATGATTCTGCTCATACTCGTCCTTCTGGAGTGACTGTTGCCATGGAGAACAACAGCGACCTGCACCTTCACCCGCTCTCCAGCAAGAGGGAAACGCCAGAGCTTCGCCCAGACGTGGTGCTCAACGGATTCAGGTACACGAAGGACAGCTCGCTGGGAGGGGAGCCAAGCAGCTAAGGGCACGTTTGTGTGCGCAGAGAAGTGGGAGGCTCTAAACTCCCCTGGTGCTCAGGTGCTGCAGAAAGGCTGCACACAGACACCTGCTGGATCCACGACCTGTGGGCACCGGAACACCGCGCTGCTGAGCTCGGCAACCCTCCCAGTGCTTCCAAGTCCATTATTAAACCATCCGTGCGTCCTGGATTCAGGCGTCATGCGACGTTCTTCTCTTCCTCATGAGTGTCTGGGGAGGGGAGGACTGCACTTCTACTCCCTGGGACAGCCGCTGCACCCTCCTAAAAGCCCACCCATAGCTTTTAACTTCTAAACCCTCGTGAGGAAATCGGCCCGTGGCTTCAGACAGGCCCATCTACATTTCACAGACGTACCCAAGAGAAAACTCAGCCCGGCTGTTGGTGGAAAGGTTTCCAATGGAGGCCGAGGATGGGTCAGCGTTGTCTCGAGGGTGACAGAGCGTGTGAGAACAGGAGGTGGCTCTGGTCACAGCTTTGCTTCGGAGACGCTGCCCTGTCCTTAACCCATCGCTCTGGCGTTTTGAGGCCAATGCACAGAATGCTGCTGCTGCTCAGGTGCTTTCGGACAACCCAGACCGATTCCGGATGAGACTCGCTGTCTTAGCGGAACGGAAAGAGAGGAAGTGGGGTTGATAACTCTGTTACATCGCAGACAAAGCATCTGACTTATTTAGAAGATTAAAACAGTGCTGCGTTTTTGTTGCAGTCTATTTATAACCAGAGATGTGTTCGTGTTAATACTTGACAGTAACTTATGTGTACAGAAAATAGCACATTTATTTTTGATGACGATGTTTGCACGGGAGCATTTTACTCTGTTATAATCTCGTTCGTGACTCTCTGTAGAAAACAAGAGTTAACGGGAAACCAGTGAGCTTTGTTTTGTAATTTTTTAAATAATAAAATGCTCTAAATACAGACTAGGACTGGGGGCTTAGCTTGACTTTGTTTTGCCTTCAGCCGATGTTTGGGTTTGTTACTGCCTAATCGCCACTTTTAAGTGTGTCAAACTTTAAGGCTGGGCCACTAAATTTTGACAGACAGTCTCTGCAATCTCCCCAGCACCCTCCCAGGATAACAGGGGAACCAGGGAGAGAGACTGTGAGGCTGGAAAAAAATAGTGTAGCAAGAAAATAACACCTAGAATAACAATAAAGATGTTGAACTATATACAGGTATTATCCAAGCACGCAAATATACGCAAAGGTACAAAATGATATAATAACGCAGAACCCACGCCTTCCAGACAACAACTGGGTACCAAGCAGAAAAACATCCCAGACCAGACTTGGCAGCAGATGGGAGCACCTGAGTGCAGAGTCCCAATGGCAGCCCAAAAAAAAACAAAACAAAAAACCCCACAGTTGAAAAGGAGCTGTGCTGCTCCCACCCAGAGAGGCAGGGCAAGACAACCTGTCCTGATGAGCGGTGCTCCTCTGCAGCGGGAAAACAGGAGGTGGGAACAGCAGCAGCACAGAGAGGTGAGGAACACCATCAGCCCTTCCAGCACAACAGGCACTAAAAGCCCAGGGCTCATCTTAGGGGCCATTTTATACTGGGGAGGAACACTGTGATTGGTCCATTTGGGTCACCCGTCTTCTCTTCCCCATGGGCGCAGCTGCCCCTTGTTTCCCCTCTATGGTTGCCACCTGGGCCAGGAGCCCCAGAGAACTTTTCACCTGGGGCTCTCAAACCAGGACAAAGTGTTGACTCTGGAAAAGTGGTTTTCAGAACGTCCCCCGCTTACTTGCAGAAGCCTAAATGCCCCCCAGGAAAAGAGTTTTGGCTCCAGACACGGAGGTGGGACCCCCACACCCTTCAGTTTGCTGCCGACATCATGAGAGGCCAAGCACCAAGATGCTTCTGAACCTCTCACTTTTTTCTTTTTTTGCTTGATTACTGTTTTCATTCATTTCCAAAGAGAATCCACCAAGACGTCGGCCAAACCCAGATGAGACGTTGGCCAAATTACAGCGATGAGCAACGGGTGGGCTCCATGGCAGTGGGAGAGGGACATGGGGAGACTTTGCTTCACACCTGCTTTGCCACCTGTAGTAGAATAAAATAACGATTTCTAAGCTAGTGGAAGCATAAGTAACAAGTATCCAGTCTGAAGGCAGCTTAGAGGAACCTCTGGGAGGGCATGGACTCACGTTATTCCCCAAAGGAAAGCTCCTGGGGTAGCTGTCACTCCCCCAGAATTGAAAGCTGAGCAGCACGGAATGCAGCAGGCTGCAGCGAGTCCCTTTCCTGCTGCAAGCTGCATGGCAAGCTCTTCTGGGTCAGATAAATTTAATATTTTAAACTTTCTTCAGTGCTTCACTGGCTTGGAAAAATCTAGAAAGAATGACGAAATGGGTGCAAACTGAAAATTCCTCTCTTTATTCTCAGTTTATAGACACTGTTTGCACGTGAGATTTTTTTTCACTCCCACTTAGAAAAAAACCACATTTCTTCTGCCACGAGATATATTACATTTCAGCACGTCACAGTTTATATACCTCATTCTGGCAATGCCACTTTATTACGTCATGGTGCCTATACCTGTATAGTCCACACACAACCTGTTATTATTTTTGGTAACTATGACATACAATAATAAAAACGACCAAAAAAAAAAAAGATACTGAAAGCTGCGTCTCACAAAGAAGAGTACAGCTCTCCTGACAGTGAGATGCACAACTAGCATGAGAAAGAGCGAGATTCTGTTTTCCACACTGCTTGTAAAATCTCCATGGAATTGGTATTTTATTTCCCAGCCCGTATCACTCCCCAAAGCGCTCGGTGCTGGAGGTATCTAAAGAGCTGAGTTACTCCAGATGTGGCCTCCTCCTGGCACTCCTGGTCAGCACCACTTGCTTGTACTTCGTTTTAGGGGCGGTATCACAAATGCTGGTTTTTGCACCCACCTGGAAAGGGGAGTTTTCCCCAGAAACAGCAACGCAGAAAGGGCACCGAGGGCTGAGAGATCAGCTCTACTCACTTCAACCTGCACTCAGTTACTGCACAACATGGGGCCCGAGCCAGGATGCAGCTATTCTGGGGTTACTCCTGGAAGGTCTGTCACCTTCTGGTCGGTCTGTCACCTTCTGGTCAGGGCACGGCAGCAGATGCTGGGGAGAAGGCAGGTTTGCAGCAGCGGCGTGTCCGAGCAGAGAACATCTTTCCCCGGGAGCTGAGCCCCGCTCGCCTGTGCCACCCGCTCAGACGTGGCCGCCGCTCTGCGCTCGTGGAGCCCAACCTTCCCCCGGGAGGTCTTGGGAGGACGGGGCTACCTGCAGGAGTGGCTGAAATGGAGGCTCCTCCTTTTGAGTTTCTCGGGGTTGTTCGAAGCCATGTGAGAGAACTCCCGGAAGATGTCCAGGTAGGTGGCATCTCCTGCAAAAATACACAGGAAGAGGCGTTAGCCCCGATATTTTTGCTTTGCTTTGCTACTCCCCACCCCTGGAGATCAGGGTGCGTCAGGCTATTTTTACTCCAAACTCACAACTTCCATCCGGATGCACGAGACAGCTCCGCATGTGATATTTAGCCTTGCGCAGCCTCGGAGGGCTCTGGTTTGGCTTTCAGTTCTTTCTTAACAACAACAGGATTATTCATGCGCTTGCCTATGCAAACACGCTCTCAGGACTCTTGCTTCACAATCAGATTCAATTCCTCCCTTTTAATATCGTCGGTACTTTTTTCCCCAAGCCCAAGAGACAGCAGAGACACTTTTCAGCCCGAAGGAGGGAGCTGTTCTGGAGGCTGAGAGCTCTGAAAGGCGAAGGTTTTCCGTGATGCCACTCGTGCAGCAGGACACAGGGTTCGGCCAGGAACAGAGAGAAGGTAATTCCTTAACTTTCTGGCTTCTCTTCTGGCAGCCAGGCTTCTCAGAGCTTGTTGTGGCAGGTGCAACACTTGTACTGGAACGAAACAACAACCTGTTGAAGGGCACTAACAGATAATAACAGTTCTTCACGTCATCTGGCTCAAGGCTCTGTTCAAACCACAAGTGAAGGCAAAGAGTTCAGGTGTCCCCGCAGCGGTTCTGCGATAGAATCTCCCGTGATGCAGGAAAGGTTTCAGATTTATGCTGCAATTCTAGAGATAATTAGCACCCGCATCCCGTTAATGACATCTCTGCCTGTGTGTTTGCTGCTTGATGTTCCGGGGCAATTTTTGCCCCAGACTGGGCTACTGAGCTCATTTTTGCCTGGTGACGAACACACTTGGCCAGAGGGGAAAAGATAAGTGAAAGATCCCAGGTATTTACCTACAGAGCTGCAGCTGCCTTTAGGCCTTCAGACAGAGCTCCTGTGCCCTTTGTTTGGCAGAAGACACATTCTGGAGAGTCTCCGAGAGGGTAGATCCACAGCTGCCACGGGCTGCACTTGCTGAGATGGGAGAATTGCCTCTTCCAGCCCAAAAGGTCTTGAGAATAAACATCTTTGGCATTAACCCACAGAGAATCCTAGAATGGCCGAGGCTGGAAGGGACCTCGGAGATCATCTAATCCAAACTCCCTGCCATGGGCAGGGACACGCGGGTGGCAAAGGCTTGGAAGAGGAGCCTCAGCGACAGGCTGTGATCAGGACCTGTTGATTTTCAGGCACAAAACCACTCAGGAAAGGTCTGGCTTTGTGCCTGCTGCAAAACCAACTTCACCTACCTGTTGGCTTCTGATCAGTCACTCGAGCCCCTTCTTAACTGGTGGGACTCAGCCTGTTCCCACCGCCAGCGCCGTCCTGGGCACACAAACACATCCCAACTTCTGCCTTGCGCATCATTGCACCGCCCTCCCCTCCCACCGGTGACAGATCTGTCACCCCCCACGCTGCTTCTCCTTCTCTGTGTGCCAGCCCACTGGCTTCGCAGCGTTGCCACCTGCTCCCCCGCCACCTTCCTGAAATAAAACACACTCCCCTTCTGGGAGAAGGGAAAAAAACCCACTCACACACCGTATAGAAAATGGGCAGCTTGTCCGTGAGGACAATGAAGACTCATCTCTGCAGCGTTTCTTTAGGACGAGTCTCCTGTTGCGTTAAGTGTACCTGGCAGCAACAGGCACAGATCTCCCAAACTGTGCTTTTAAATTTACTGTAAGAACATGCAGCTCTCCTTCCCTAAACACCTTAAATGACTGCTGAGTTTAAAGCCTCCTGCCTTTATCTCCTCACCGAGTCCAGGAGCCTACCCGTATTCAAGAGTTGGGATCCGTTTGGCTATTGCACAATTTGGCTATTGCACAATTTGGTTTTCCTGCATTACTTTTCCACGCTAACTATGACAGAAATCATGAAGCTGGACCAGTCTTTCTTTTCTTCTTTTATTTTTCTGCCACGGACACACAGTATCAGAGAAACCACAGGGGAGTGAGGGGGGGGATTGCACTGTGATATGTGGGAAAGGGGGCTCTGTGAGCAGGAGGGCTGATACTTCCACGTAGTGCAAGGTCTCCTTTTACAGAACAGCCACCAGCAGAGCTCGTAACACACCAAGCATTAACTGAGCCACATGCTCTGGGGAAACATGAATGGGGTGGGGGTGACCTGAGCCCGTCACCTTTAGCCCAGCCTTCTGCCAAAGCACCCTGAAATCACATTATCACAAGACAGCGTCACAGAAACCTGACTAACATAAAAAAAAAAATGCTATTTACGTGGCATTCCAGTCTATTCACCGCTTCTAAATTCAAGCTGTGGGCTTCAGAGAAGAAGGAAAACAGGTTAAAAAGGGATGATTTTCTAGATCCAGTTAATACAGGCAACAAGGCAAGAAACCCTATGCAAATAAATCAAGCCAAAGAAGGAGGAGGGAAGGAGTTTATCTAGATTTTTATTAAGTGTTTCAAGAGACAAAGAGAAGGGAAGGGAGAAAAAAGGCAGACACCACAGCAACAGTTTTAAAATTGTACAAAGATAATAACATACAGAATATCTGGTTCCATAGTTACAGTCAGTACAGGCTGTGTAGGGAAAAGGAGAAGTTTAAAAAACGTGTTACAAAGTCGTACTGAAAGCAGGCAAGTGAAGGAGGTTAATAGGTTACAGCGTATTTACAGCGCCAGCCCCGGCAGAGCAGCCCAGCCACCCCGTGTGCGACACCCAACCACGCGCAGCAGCTTCCACCTGGAGAAAGAACCTTCTCTCCGCGCCGTCCGGGTACGAAGGGGATGGGAGCCCTCGCCAGGGCTGGGCTCGCTCACCTCCAGGCTGCCCGCCCGCGGAACCCCGACGGGGCAGCCACGCTCACGTTCGTGCGCTGCCGGAGGGACACGGCGGGTGAAGCCCACTGAGATCTCTGGAGATCTACCGGCCACCCGAAGGCAACCCCTTGGCTTCTGGGAGCAGCAGGATGTAGGAAGCGAACGTGCTCCCTCACGGTGGGGAAGGTGCTAAGTGCCGAGATGTGTTTGTGACGGAGCAAACGCTCCTACCTCAGCCAGCCTCTGCACGAGACACACGTGGTCCTCCTGGTGCCTTGGAACCCAGCTCGGCTACTTGCCCCACCTCATTCCCTCCCGGTAACAACCCAGCTGCCCTGTCCTCCCGCTGGTGCTGGGTACACAGCTCGGAAGGGAGGTGCCCCAGCCCAAATTCCCTACGAGGCTGAGGGCAACCGTCAGGGCAGACCGATATGAGTCGCATTCCTACGGGAACAGAGCTCTGTAGTTCGGGATCTCAACAAAACCCACCCTCTTGCTCCTTCAGAGCTCCCACCCGCCCTTCTCCGGCTCAGTCGCTTCGTCCCGCGCCCCCTTCTCCAGCCCCGCACACGCGCACTCACACCGACGTTTGTCATCAGCCGACCAAGGGTTTCACCCCACACGTCACCCATTCACCCCGTTTTGTCTTTGGTTGAAAGCAATAATGCTCGGGCAGCGAGGAGAGAGAAGTGGGTTCAGGGGCCGTCGAGCAGCACAGGAGTTCAGCAGGAGAGAACGGCTGTGCTGGGGCCACTGGACGAGAAGTTAATCAGTGCATTTCTTTAGGAGGTCCTGGTTTTATCTTGCATAAAAAAACGGCCATTTTTGCTCATCTGAGATGTTGCCGGTCTATTTTTCGCTAATCACAGTCTGAGCCTGTCAAATCTCTTTCTCGAAGGACATAAAGTCTCCCAATTCCGTGTTTTCCCTCTAGACTGCTCGGAGGAATCTCACGCTGCAGAGACCATCTCAGAGACAACAATATTAAAATAACCTGAGGCTTCCCTGGATGACACGCGGAGAGGGAACACGGGAGGGAATCATTTCAACTCGCCAGCAACCGGAGCTCATCCCATTTGGAATCGGAGACCCCAAAGCTCCAAACCCAGACTACCTGCCCAGGCACTTGGTTACAGGGTTTGGGTCGAGTCAAACAAAAGCTAGGACGGGTATAGAAATATTCACCCGGATCTCAAAAACTCAAAAGGTGACAGAACCCGCGTGGTTGGGGCGATGGGTTTGGGTCTCGCGGTGTTTGGGCGATGCCTGGCACGTTGCTTTCTAGACAAAGGCAAATCTCCTCACGTTAACGGTGGTTGCAACCAAGTTACTCTCACCTAGAGAACACACGCGTTCTTTGAGAAGGAAGGAAGAATGGGAAGAGAGTCGTTCCGGCAATAGAAATCTCAAAGGAGATTGTACAACACAAACACAGCTGTACTCAAAGAAGGAAAAAAAAGAAAACGTTCAATAGCTAAGTCTTCCCTGCAGCCTGGCTGGCCATTTGCTTTGAAAACAAATTTTTCGTACAACTTCCCCACTCTCCCCTCCAAACTTGTAAGCACACACGCATACACACACTCTAATTTAAAAAAAAATTAAAAAAACCCAAACAAATAAACACAGAAAACATTGAGAAGTGCCTCCTTAGCTTTTTTTTTTTTTTCCTGGAGAACCTTTTCGTTTTAGAAACTGCATTACGTACGCAAGTGTATGATTATATTTCAAACCAGAGGCATTTAATGCCTCACGATCTGTATAACAAAAATAGAAGAGAGGGGGAAGGAAGAAAGGAAGTCATGGGGGAGGAAAGAAAAAGGTAGGTTTCGAAACATATTCCCTAATAATGCTACAAAAAAAATCCTGACATGAAATACAGACAAACTGTATTGAATAAAAATTGCACTAGTCCTCTGGGCACATCAATAATAAATTAAATACTTAACAATTTCACCGATTTAAAAAAAAAAAAAAAAAAAGACAGCACAAAATCCGTAACAAAAGAACATAAACCCCCCCAATACTGTCTGTAGGAAAAGTGCACAAAGTTGCTTTATACATTGACTCTAAGTAAAGTACCAATACATGTTAAATAGATAAATTGTCTCGCAAGACGCTGCTTTTTGCGTCACTATTTACACGCGCTTTAACCTCGTGTACCTCAGCAGCGAGGCTGAGCTTCCGCGGAGATTTTTGGGGTGTTTCTCATGAGCCACTAACGCTGACCGTGAAATAAAACGACCCGAAACGGAAGCCGTGTCTCCAGTCCTCACCGGCTTACAGGAAGGATCAGTCCTATTTCTAACTCTTCATCGAAAGCTGGAAAACCAGTTGGGGCGTTTCGAGTTGCTGTACGTGTAAAATAAAGAAAGACATTGCTAGAAAACGACCATGCTGAAATTCGTTAACCACGGCAGCGGCGAAACACCGATCTCACTTCCAAAATCTTTGAAGCACCCTGCAAGGTGCCGGTTGCGACGCGGCGTGGCCTTTTCCCAGGGAAGGGCACAACTCGAGGCGACATCGGCACCGACAAACGTCTCGGTTGGTGCCGAGCGGTATAAAAAGGGACAGGGTTACCAGAGCGAATTCCTTGCGGAGAATCCCTCGGCTCCCGACCCGGGAAGCGGAGCGAGTTCTTGGCTGGATGTCGGTTCCCGCAGCGAGCGCTCTTGGGGTGATCTGCGTGCTCCAAGGGCGAGCAGAGCCCAGCCCTGCCACAGGCAGACGCGCGCTCGCGGGTTTTTGCCGTGTTGCCGGTGGGCTCAGCACCGTGACAGCGCCCAGCACCGCCAGAGCAGCGAGCTCCGCAGGGCGTCCCACACGGATTTGCTCCTGCCCCACCTCCGGAGGTGATGGTGTGACAACCACCCGGCCGCAGAGTAAGTGGGCTCGACCGGCAAGGCGAGGGCGTCAAACGGGGCAGCGACACGCAAGGGAGGGCATGGCTCTGCTCAGCGGGGAAGCCCATTTAAATTTAGGGCCACTCGGACCAGAAAGCAGACAAAGTTGGCTGCAGAGGACCGAAAGATGAAGCACCGTGAGAACGTGGAGGGGCAACCTTCCGCGACCCCGCGCGAGAAGCGCTGAGAGGGCAGCGATTCCGGCTGCACCTTCACACAGGCATCGGGAAGAAAGGTGCAGACTGAGCCCTCTGCCAACTGCTAAGGGCATGTCCTACAGCTTCCACTCAAACGAGCTGAGAGGGAGCACTGCCTGGCCAAAGACTCCAGCACGGTTTCGGACCAGGCACTGAATCAAGAAGGCAGGATGCAAGTTCGCACCGTGCGTTTCCCCTCCGACCCATCAGCGCGCTGTGAACTGGCCAAGCTCATTGATTTTTCTCCTCCGAGCCTGGCGGAAGGAGATCGTTGATTATTTAGGGAAGCAGAAAAGGCCAGATTTTGCGCTGCCGTTGATGAGCAGCAGTTTCAGCGCAGTCACTTGCACCATTTCAGATTCGCAACAGGCAACTGGGACCGAGGTCAGAGCTCGGCACCGCCCGTTCCGAAGCTCCAAAGGGAACAAGAACGAGAAAGCCACAAGACAAAGACGGACCAGATTGCACAGAGAGAAATCTGTGGTCTGGCTGCGGCAGAACGTGGGACAGCACTTTCCCACAGAGGCAGGGACTGTCCCTCGAACTGAGGACACCCTACGAGAGACTGAGTGGGGTTTCTTTACCGTTCCACTTCCAGATGTGTGGGTGGACACTGAGTGATGCTGCTTCAAGTCTCTGAGGGCAGTATCTCGAGTGAAGAGCTGGATCACCCTTTCCTCAGCCTCTGAGGACACAATTACGTCAATAGATATAAACCTGCAAAGGTTTAATCTGCTCAGGGCTGCAGCACAATGGCAAAAAAAAAGTAAAGTCAAACGTGTATTGGGCAAAAAATAACGTGATTGTGCATCACTGCTGATGTAATGCAGGAGGATGGGAAACTCTGCCTGGCATGGTCACATTCCTTGCAAGATCTGACGCCTTCGAGACCCCAGCGCTATCCGTAAGGCACTATGGCCCAACCCCAGAGCTGGCAGCTTGGGTGCCCAAGCAGACTAAACACCCCGTGTGGCCCTGCCACGCACGAGTCCCGAAAAACTCTGATAGCAGTTGAGGGCATTCTGAAGAGGCTCTTACGGGAGCTCGCCTCAGCTCGGCATCCAAACTTCCAGCCCGAGGACGATCTGCCGGCACGGTACATGCTCTGCGAGTCCCCCGGAGACAGGACAACACGGCTCTCTGCAGAGCTACCCTAGGCGTGACGCCCCTAACGCAGACCACAAACAAAGCAACAAAGTGCTCTAAGTAGAAACACATTCCCCCACTTCAGCAAAGAGTAACAGGAGAAAAAAAAAAAAAAGGAACAAAAAGAAGATTCTGCCAGTCATTGGAACCAGGGAACTCAAAACCCCTTGGGCCAGCTGCGGAGAGGCCCTACTCACACGCTTCGGCATGCGGGGGGAGAGCACGGAGGGATACACATGCAAGTAGAAGTCTCCTTCGCAGAGGTGCTCAGTCAGAAATCTGAAGTGACCAGGAAACGAACTGAATCGAAGTCAAGCGGCATCGTGCAGCCAGCCGTTCTGGCGGCGGGGGTTGGACGTGGCTTTTCTTCCCTGACACAAAGCCCGTCGCCAGCGACAAGCTTCTCCCAGCCTCCAAAAAATGAAAACAAAAAAAAAGAGCACTGCTGCTTCCGAAACGCTGTGCGGATTGCATCTGAGCCCAGGAAGGAGGCGAGCTATGGCTTTGACCAGCTGACCACCAAGGGAAAGGAAGGGGAGCGTGGCTGGTGCGGTCCTGAGAGCAGTGAAGGTGAGTAGCTGTCGCTCTCAATCCCACCCCTTCTGTTGTGCCTTCTGGAGCAAAAATATCTCTGCCCCACAAAACAGCCTGTTCCCGACTCTGAGGTTTTCTAAAGCGGCCGCAGCAGCTCCCAGACGCGGCAGCAGTGGGAGAGCGGGCTGCTGGTCACGCTGCCGGGACAGCGGGGGCTCCACGTCAGAATCCCTTCCAAACAAACCCTTCAGACGAGAACTCAGTGCACGGGAAACACACCGCAGCAGAGACAGGGTCGTCTGATCCTGTTGGTGTTGGGTTTCTCCTGGTGATAGAGGGTTTCCTCTTCTTCTCATTCTTTTAGGTTTTTTCTTTTTTTTTTTTCTTTTTTTTTTCTTTTTTTTTTTTTAAATGCTAAACTCATCTCCCATACTTTCCACACGCTCAAGTCCACACGCCATGGTCTGTGGTTATGCCCTAGGAGCCTCCTACACAAAATCAACCGTCCAGTAGTCAAGCATGAGGACTTCACGCTAACAGGAAAGGCCCCTTTCTCCTTCCCGTGCGCATCGCAACCTATGTGTGCAGGCATCAAAAACAGACCAATCTGCAAGAAACACCAATATACCAAGGATGGGGCTTCTCAGGGCTTCTAGAAATTCAGCCCGGCTTCAAGACAGCAGAGGGGAGGTGGGGGAGTTGTCACTAACACTCATCTATATTAAGGCTGATGAACTCCTGTATACACTTCCTGTACTGCAGCTCAGTAGGGCTGTTGCTGGGATATTGACCTGGTTGTCCAAAGGGTCCCTCTGCTTCTCGCATTTCCTCATTCATTCGAGCCAGACGCAGTCTGGAGTCAAACAGAGAAAGCAGAAGAGAGATGGGTTTGGTTAATCCTTCCCCGCGGGTTGTTTAGAATCACAGGATGTTGGGGGTTGGAAGGGACCTCTAGAGATCATCCAGTCCAACCCCCTGCCAGAGCAGGGTCACCACAGGAACGCATCCAGGCGGGGTTTGAAAGTCTCCAGAGACGGAGACTCACCCTCTCTGGGCAGCCTGTGCCAGGGCTCTGTCACCCTCACAGTAAAGAAGTTTCTCCTCATGTTGAGGTGACACTTCCTGTGTTTTAACTTAAACCCGTTATTTCTTGTTCTTTTGCTGGGCACCACTGAAAAGGGATTTTCCCCTTCCTCTTGACAGCCACCCCTCAGATATTTCTATATGTTAATAAGATCTCCTCTCATCCATCTCCTTGCAAGGCTGAACAGCCCCAGCTCTCTCAGACTCTCTCAGAGGAGAGAGGTACAAGTCCCTTAACCATCCTCGTAGCTCTTACAGGCAGTGTCCCTGTGTAGGTGCACGGGGAAGTCCCGGTTGCACTTACAAGGTGACGATGTCTGCGTTGGCTGCCTGGACAGCGATACTGAGCGGGTCCTGCCCATCACCATCCACCGCATGCTGGTTTGCCCCCCGCTTCAGGAACAAGCAGACCTGGCTGCAGAAGGGGAAAAAAAAGACCATCAGAGCAGAAATCACAACCCCAGCCCGGTGTTAACAGTGAATCTCAACCCAACGTCACCGCAACGGGCAAAGAACTTACCCAGTGTGCCCCAGGTACGTGGCGTGATGCAAGGGAGCTCGGCCTCGGATATCTCTTTGGTTAACGTCTGCCCCGTTCTGCAGCAGGAATTCGCATGCTATCAAGGAGCCCTGGCAAAATAAAGGGGAATTTCTAAATAAATACAGCCAGCAGTACTGAGAGGACGCACGAGCACGTACCAGGCTGTAGGCTGCCCATCGTCAGCGCACTCTGAACCAGTCAAGACCCCTCCACTCCCAAATGTGGCCACGAGCATAACGTACCCCCATCACAGCTTGAATCAGAGGAGTTTTGTTTTCGTCTTCATCGTTCACCCAGTTGATTTCAGCACCGTGTGCGAGCGCTTCTGCCATGAGAGGCAGGTTTCGGGCTTGTGCTGCTTTGTAGATCAACAAGCCAGGATGCAGCTCCCTCAGGTCTTCCAAATCTGATGCCTCCTGCTCAATCTCTGCTTCCCCGCTTGACTCCTCTGACACCTCACACTCTAAGAGGCAGAAAAGGACGGAGAGAGATGAACCAGAAGCTTTGTGTTTCCAATTTCTTATGTTCTCTTGTTGGTCTTGGCACCAGCCTCCTCCCCACATTTCCACCGACAGCGCGGGACACCCACCTTCCTCTGTCACGCTGTCCACCACCGAGCCAAACACCAGGATATCGGTGCTGCCATCCGTGCTCCCTCCAAGCCCACTGTCACTGCTCAGACCTGCAGGGCCAACAGAAGACAAACCAAACCCATTTTAATACACGGGCATTCCCGTACCGGGCACAGCTGAGACCACAGGGGAAAAGGGCTGCGCAGAACGTCACACACACACCGCACCGGGCGCTGCTGGCAAGGGAGAGGGGGACTGCTACCCCATTTAGCCCCACTCAACGAAACTGCCCAAGGAAAAACAGCAAAGCTTTACGGTGTCCACGTCCCCACGCTGCCCTTCATGCAGGGATGCTCCGACATCGCCATGGCACTTGGGGCTGCTGAGCACAGCCCTTGCTGCAATCCATGAGGGACGCCGTGACGTAGACTGGAGCAGAGCAGCAGCAGAGACAGCTTTGCAGCAGGTTATGCAGTGTCGTAAGCAAATAAAGACACCCCCTCTGCTTTCACCACTAATAATCTCGGTTTCCACTCTATCCATGCTCTCCTCAGAGCTTCTCGGTTGTCACGGGGGCACTTGCCAATGCATCGCTCTTCTGACATATTATTGACCATGACTGGGCCAAAGAATATCCAGAGTGTGTATCTCGGGCTAAACTCTTACAAAGTGTTGTTCACTGGCTCTTCACCTTCACAGACAGCCCCCTCGCCTTTCCCTACAGTGCTCCCACCTTCCCTGCTTAGCTGGACAACGTGACAAAACAGCTGACTACGTATAAGAAATGCAATCATGAAGAGATGAAGCAGCCCAAGGACACAAAACATGTCGGTGGCAGAGAAACCTTTTCCAGATTGACCCAGTCAAGGAAATGCAGAAAGCAAAGGAGCAGCACGTGCAGGAATTGCCCTTGTGGGACCAGGGATGGCACATCCCCTTTGTCCTGAGGGATGCCCGGTCCCCTTGGGAACTCTGGCTGGATTCAGCTTCGTGCTGTTTTTAACTTCCCAGTGACTGTGACATTTGTCCTCTCAGAACTCAAGAGGTTAAGTCCTCATGACCTACTCCAAGACCTGCCTTCAAATCACTGTGATTAGAGGGGAACAAAAAAACAAAAATACAAGCCAGGTTGTAGCTGACAAAATGTTTCTAAAACAGGAGTTGAGTAGTCTTCGCAAGGAGTATAGCAGGAAAGCCTGCAAGAGCTGAGGATCAGGCCTTGAAAACCACGGTAGAACAAGACACCTCAACCTTAAAGGCTGCCTGTTGAAATCTTCAGAGCAGCTACAGGTAGGTCCCAGAGAAAGAACAGCCTCTAAATCAGTGGTCCTGAAATCACGGCTCACAAGAAATCCTTCAGCACTGTTCAACAGCCAAAGGAGATAACGAAGCTACAGCACGGAAGGTTTGAAGTGGCACACATCAGACACGTATTTTGGGTGGATTTGCTGTGTTTTGCAGAATTCGTTGTGTTTTGCAGGAAGCAAACTCCCTGCTTGGCGAGCCGATACTCTCCATTACGTCACTACAAGCAAAGAGCGATTCCAACGAGGCCACGTGGCACAACTTCAGATTTACATCAAAGCAAGAACGAAGGACCTGGCTCATATGACATGGATATTAAATACATCAAATTGCCAGTTCTGTTCCCACTGAATCAGTGATTAAATTTCTATTTTCTTCTACAGGAGCAAGATAAGGCTGCTGAGCAACTCTCAAGTCCTGCATCTCCCAAGTACTGTTTCTGTCAACTAATAATGCTGAATTCCCTGACACTGGAATAGCCCTTTAGGCGCCGATTCAGTCAAGCACTAAAGCACCTTCACTGATTTCAAGAGGCAACATGTACTTGTAGGACAGCCTGTGATTTTCTGCCGTGCTGACTCAGGACTGAAAATACTGTCCCTAAGTTCACACAGTCACAAGCAACTGAGTTAGTGAGTTTAAAAAAGTCACGTCACTCCTCAGCTAAGTACGATAAGGGGCCCCACGAGCGGTCTGCGACAGATGTGGGGCACCTGAAGCAAACACTTCTCACCTCCTACGTGCCATGAGGTCCCACCTGTACAGGACTGGATCCTTTAACCTCCCCTGAGGGACAGTCGTTCCTTTAAGATGTAATAACTTGACGGCTGGAAACCCTAGGAAGCTTTTTGCCTTTTGCAAGCCTGCCAGCCCGTCTTTCCCACAAGGGACTGGAAACACCAGGGTTCCAACCACTTGGCTGGAAGAAAATACATAACTGCCTCCGAGGCTCGGTTTGTGAAATTTGGGTGTCTCTTTTGCTGCTAGCTGCCAGAGCGTCACCTTACCTCCGTCCAGGAGGAACGGCGTACCGCTCCCACCGGGACCAATGCCACTGCCACTCCATGGGCCACCTGTTAGCGGATGCTGCATAGAGATGTGGCTGGCACCTAGAGGAAGGTGGACGGAATATGAGGGGAGTTCATCGTCACAAACACCAAAAAAAAAAAAAAGAAAAAAGAAAAAAGAAAAACTGTCCGCAGTAAGACTTGCTAAAAAAAAAAATATTTAAAAAAAAGCCACAACTAAAACCAGAAAAAAAGCCAATGGAATGCATAGTCTGGGAGTAAAAGATGTTGGGAAAAAAAATCCCATCTATCAGAATGGAAACACCAGGGACTGACTGGACAGGATATTAAAATAACAGGTGTGATAAAAGAGCAATGGCTTGGAGTTTGTGCAACCAACTCCCCATCACTCTTCCGAAATATTTACCCTCTCTCCAGTGAGGTCAATACCTTGCCTTAGGTGTGGTGCAACGCACGTGCCCTAGAAGGGCCGGGAGGTAAAGCGTGCCAGGAGCAGAGACACTTTCTTTGTACTTACTGCGTGGGCCGGAGCCAGCACCGGTGTCAAAGTAGGAGAAGAGAGAGTCCAGCTCATCCGGGCAGAAGAGGGAATCTCGACGGAACTTCCTCTCCAGCGTAGCTGCTGTTTTACACAGAGATATTTTGAAATACGTAGTTAATAACACGCAAATGAACAAACAGCTGGAGCTCCACAGGTTGAGCCTGCACGTCCAACGCACCCCAGATGTGCCCAGCGCCACGCTCACGCCCACCTGCACCACCAAAAGGTTCAGGTTCCCACCTGAGGACAGCATGGCTGGCGACGCGCTGACTGCTTCGTGGCGGTACTTTCTGCGAGCCGTGGGTGCTTTCGTGGTGCTGTTGTGTCTCTGGCATTTCTTCACACACCAGCGTCGAGGTTTCCGCTCGTTCTCTGTCAGAGTCTCCCCGTTTGGCAGCTTCTTCAGGAATTTCTTCTCCACGTATTTCACTTTGATCCAGGCTTCCTTGTCCTGCCTAAGAGAGGAACAGCGTAAAGCTGTGCGCAGGGTCACAGGATTCACCCAAAGCAAACAGCCCCGAGGGGACAAAGCTGCCCTGGGCCATTTTATCAACTTAGCTGTGAGTCCTACAAGTCACTGAGGCCTGCATCAAGAAGGGAGGGTTTCTCAAATTGTGGAATGGAGAGCTTCCCAAAGGACTGAGAGGAGCAGTGCGTGTGCCCAGACTCACCTGGAGCTCCCTGATGTTGGTTTCTTGAGTCCCAACTCTTCGCACTGTGCCTCATAGATCTGATTCATGGTGCTGTTCCCCAGCTCACACATCAGCTGCAATACAACAGGGAATGAATGAAACGCCCCGGTGAGGAGCCACCTCCCCTCGAGCCCAGCCTGCCACCGCGTAAGATTCCCTCCCTGCCATTCAAAGCCAACACTCACCTTCAGTAGCTCTGGCTCCCAGGAGTCGAGTGTGAGAGATCGGACCTTGGAGCAGTGAACGCCCAGACTCCTATTTATCCAAAAGAAGAAAACTGAAATGGTTACATGCCTCAAAACAGAACTTCTCATGCATCATAAGATGAACAAGATCAGTCTAGTTCTCTGTAATTATCTATAGAGATGTAGCTATAGCAGAGAGTTTTATGCGCATGCATACACAGATGTACATGCACAAAGAGCTGCCGCAGCAAGCAATTACTTTCGGATCTGTTCACACAAAAAATTATAGCCAGTTATAATTCTGTCTCCATCGTTTTTCTCCCAGGAGCTTGCAACCCAGCCCTGGCTGGCAGGACAGAGCACACGTGCACAGAGTACCTGTGGATCCCGGAGCACTCGATGCACAGCAGAATGCCCAGGTTGATACTGGCCCAGCGAGGATCCGGCTGACCACAGTCACAGCACTGGTCGTTGCCAGGGATGCTCTGCACTCTCTGCAGGATGGTCTCTCCTTTCGCGCTGCGCTCCCGGGAGTCGGTAGCAGAATCGATGCTGCTGGTTGATGGGGAAGCAGTCCGGTCCAGTCTCTGCAGGGAAAAAACGGGTTCTAGGATTCTGCAAAGCGCTGTGCAACAAACCAGAGCTTTCAATCGCAGAGCACTGATGGGAAGCATTTCCTGATTAAGAATAAACTAGAGTTTATTCCCAAGAAGGGAAGATGTAAATCTCTATTCTTGTCAAAAGACAGTGCTGCACCCCAGCCCTGCCCTGGAAGAGCAGGCAGTGTGCAGACCACTGCTCTCGTGCTGCCTTGCTTGCACTTGTCCCAGTTAGGGAGCAAGCTCTTCCCAGGGGAATATAATTCCTAGGGGTACATCAATCCAGAGTGATGGCAAGAAAGCAAAGATGTCAGGACAACATGGATTGAAAGCATTGCCTTTCCTCCAGCCCAGCTTTACAAGCGTGGCTTTGGTTGGTGACCAGTTCTTGCCTTGGAGTTAGCACTGACATCAGCTCCCTTCCTTGAGGGCAGAGGAATATTTCCAAATGGTCCCCCCACAGTTTAAAAGCCCACTGTCAGGGCTGTGAGATCTTTCACGACTCCTCACTCACTTCAATGTAGTAGCTGTCAGGGCTCTCCCGGTACGCAGAAGCAATGCTGGCCTGAACAGCCTGAATCCAGGCCTGACGCAGCTTCTCCGAGTCAGCCTGCAGCATGCAGCTCCTAGGAAGGAAGGAAACGAGTTGGAGAGAGCAAAAGGATGAGGTGCACCTTCTGGTCAAAATCATTCCCCTTCATCCTCAGCAGTGGGGGCAGCACCTTGATTTGACAGGCAAAGGGACAAAAAATTAATCCTACAAGCTTGCACTGTCAGAGGTGTTCCTTCTTCAAAAGCTTCAGGCAGGTCTGCTGGCTGTTTTGAAAAGCTGACCATTACCAGTCTCACCGACTGGATATTCTGTGGTTCTGCAATACTCGCCATGTGTGGCCTAGATCTGGTTTATGCTGACGTCTGACGAACTTCACAGGGGCTCTGGAGGACAGGCAACAGTATCTCCCAGCCAATATTTAACAGCCCAGGGCAGCATCCGCTCAAATCTAACCTCTTGCAGTTCCATGCATGGTCCAGCTACCATGTGGAGGGCCTAAGGAAGCCATCAAACTTACTTGGTAGGTGAGACGACCTCAAAGCAAAATCTCCTCTCTATGTCTTCACACGGTTTGACAGTACAGAGCCGCAGGTCTTCCACCACTACCGTGAGGACGTCCTGAAAGGGTGAGAACAGCCTCCCTGAACCTGTGTCGTAATCAGGACTCTCAGAAAACTCCTTCCCAAGCCCTGCTGAGCCCAGAAAGAGCAGAGGCAGCCCACCACCGGGTAATTCCAGGGCGACAGGAAGGGGTTATACAGAACCAACGCATGGGACAACATGCAGACGAAGCAGCAGGCTTACTGGGGGCTTCACCAACTCCCTCTGCTGAACAGGAATACGCAGATCACCACAAACACCACCTGCTGCCACTAAGTGCTCAGGAACAGTCTAACTCTGGAGCACAATAACGCCTGAACGAGCTTGCTGTCCCTCTGATCCAATTCCCCTCCCCGCTCCTTCCACCCCACTCCTCCTCCATGGTGAAGAAGTCCCCAGCAAAGCAGGATACCAGACAAGCTGGCTCACCTGGAGTAGCCTCACTGACCTTTAGCTTTTTCTGGTACACCAGCTGACTGTTCTGTATGGAGAACCACCTCCTGAGGGAAGACAGACAGGCAGGCATCAGGACAAGTGAACAGCAGAGCTACAGAGAGGCAGTGTGCTCTGTGGCAGAGCAGGGTATCTCTCCGCTTAGTAAGAGTGTAATTTATTCCAAGAAGCTCGAAAGGAATGGCCCAAGAGAAGGCCACCCTTCTGCAGCCTTAAGGAATGATTCTTGGCATTGAGAGGTTGTGATGGCAAGTGTTCTAGATGTGTCAGTGTCTAGCAAGAAGGAAGGAAAGATGGGAAGAAACAAAGGAGTAGGGCAGCCCCACATTACTGCCTGCAATTTCTGGGCCAGAAGCCTCGTGTGTGCAACTGGCCCTGGTGCAGGTAGGAAACCCAGTGCCTGTGGGACACCTTCACTGGCTAAGGGCACACCCTGCCTGTGCCCAGTGGGCACACGTGACGTTTTAAGGAGGAGTTGGATTACTTGTACACGCCATGCTGGATGCAGTGTGCCTGCTGCCTCTCCAGGCAGGTTATAATAAGGCAAGCCAGAAATTCCTTGACACCGTGATGATTTTTCCACATGGGAAAAAGAAAAATGCATCTCAGAAAACCCTGCTAACTGGCAGCTCTACAAATAGTGTCGGAGAAAACAATATGGATGAGTTGCACGTCTTGCTGTTTATGTAAGCTATACCTGAACATAAAGAGCCGAAGAGGCTGGCAGCAAGATGCTATTTAGAGCAGGTATCACAAATTCTGTTTGCAAAAGAACTAGGTTCCCTGGAAAAATGAGACGAGACAGGATTCTCTTTCTTTTGCCACTGCCAAAATACTAAACAGATAAAAGATAACAAAAGGACTTGACATGTCTGTGGGGAAATGGGAAACTACAGGCAACTGGAGGCCATCCCATCTCTGCAGGAGCCCATTTAATGACGAGCTGATGCGGTTCTGCATCATTCTGAGCTGCTGTGACAGTAGCAGTCCGTGCTCAAGGAGCTCTGCTCTCACACCAAGCTGAGCAGAAAGTCTGTGTCCGAGGTTCTGGTCTCTGCTCCTGGAAGCTGTGCTCTCCTGCTTGCCTGCAGCACGCGTCCCTGCCTGGTGCTGGCTCCCCACTTGACATCCCGAAACGTGGATTTTGCTGTTCTCCCTGCCTGCCCCCTCCCGCTCGCACGAGGGGGAGGCACTAGCAGTGAATAACTGAGTGACAGGGAGAAGGTGACGAGTGGGCCGGGGGAGCTGTGAATAGCCAAGATGTGGGTAGATGTGGCTGAGAGTGGGTGGGACTGAGGACACGGAGACGGCTGCGCGGAGGATACACGCTGGTTTGTAGAAGGATATCTGGGGTTTGGGGGACAGGGAAAACTTGGAGTCCTTGACACTGACGTGACTTCAGACGTCAGGAAACCAGAAAGCTCCCGAGGGTCCTGTCGTCTCCGGGCTAAGTACCCTTTGGAGCGACCCTTGAACTCGCAAGCAGGGGAGTTGCTAGAAGGGAGTTGCCTGGAACCGCTCCTCTCTACCACAAGTCACGCACAGGTCTTTGACATCAACCTGGCACACTTCGGAATAACCTTCTGCTTGGCAAAAACACGCGGTGCCAGCGAAAGCAGCCACGCTGCGGACCGAGGCTACGCTTTGCTTAGGAAACGCCGAGGAGAAAACCCTGAGGGGCTGATAAAACCTCAGCTAAGACATCTTCCCAGTGTGACACCTTATGAGCACTGAAATCAAACCCCATGGTGCAATGTGCTGTAGCTGCTGTTGTGATTTCTGGTTCCTCCAAGTTCGAGCTTAGTATTTGAATATCGGGATGAGAGAGCCTGAGGGGTAACAAAATTATACGACATTTGAGTGAAATCTCCTTAGTACTAGGGGGAGCTTCGGAGAGAAGGAATCACTTATCTCACCCATTTGGATCTCTACTAATTCCAGGTTTTTTTCCATGCACACACAGCTCGTTTATGTGCATATCACAAACTTCTCACCGAAGCATTAAGTCTAACAGCAGCACATTTCAGCTTTGCTGTGGTGTGTACTTCTAACGTATCCTATGGCCAAGCAAAAGAACTCTTCACATTGTATCATTTCCCTGTTATGTGAGAGCAGGAAATACAGGTCAAAGCCATTGATCTCATGCATTAGAAACTCCCTAGAAGGGTTTGAATCCTTTTGCACAACCCCGTGTGAAACCCATTGACTATCTCAAGGGAAACTAAACGCACAAATATCGAGCGAGATTAATCCATTGAGAACATGAAACCGTTGCTTCCATTTTCCTCTGGCAGCTGCAGAGACTCCTGGCTAGTGCAGGAGGCTCCCAGTGACCTACCAGCTGAAACATTAATAAATTATTAAGAGCAGGGTCAATGCACAGAAAGCCATTTCTCAGCTCCCAGCAGCACAGTTGACGTTTCCAGTCTCACTTATCCCCCCATCTCAGAGCAGACAGGTTTGATGCTCGTGGCATGTCCTGCTGTGTTAGGGTATTTCCCTTAATTGTTATAAATTTAGAAGTTTCCTAGGGCAAGACGTGAGCTGCACTGTGCCCTGTCTTCCCTGCATGGAACCTGGGCATTCTCCCATTGTGGAAGGCACTCTTCTTTATTTCTCCTGACATTTCATACTTTTCTTGTGCTGAGAAGCCCAGAACTGGACAGATGTAGCCTCAGCAGTGCTGAGTAGAGAGTAAGGATCACCTCCCTCAATGCGCATGCAAAATGCTCCTAAAAGAAAAGTCTCTGTATGCAGAAACTATCAAACCACCCTCACTTTACCAATTTAGTTTTTAACTATTTAGCTCAGAGTCCTTCCAGTGGTAACAGCTGCTACCATCTCACTAAAAGTGAAACGTGTTCCTGCCCAGGCAGTATTAGCTGTGCTCAGAGTCTCAGTCCCACTGGAACACGAGCCATTACTCACCGATTCCATGTTTTGAAAGCATTGCTCGCTCTCTTGAAGAGGTAGCCTTCCATCACCACTCCGTTTGGGGCATCAACATTAAACTCCACCTTCGAGTCATCATAGGAGAAGTCCTGCAAACGGAAAGAGACGGAGACTCTGACACGACTGCACTCTCTGGGAGCAAGATGGAGATGAGCCGAGGCAAAACGTCAAGAAGGGGGACCCATCTATGTCAAAATCCTAAGGTTCACGCCTTACTCGGCTGCAGCCATAAAGAGCAGCCAGAAATCACCCTCATTCCATTAAACTTATCTATTCCTATTGTTTGCAGGAAATTACTACACATGCCAGATTTCTCTCCTCCGGCAGCTGATAAGGAGAAAGGTGGGAAGCTTATCATCATGAGACCTACAAATTTCCAATATCTGGGGCAGTCCACAACGGGAAATAAAGCAATTAAGGTGCTTTTGGCTGGCCATGTGAGTTAGCAGTGCTGCTGCCACCTCTCTGTTCTGCAAGGGGCCAGGAACAGAACAATTCCCAGCCTTTTCACACAAGGAGAACAAGCACAGTGATTTCTAGAGGGGAAGAGTTATCAATTCCATTTAGATCAGCTACCATCACGTGCCATCTCCAGCCTGCGCTCGCCCAATTCTCCACGCTGTGCTGCCGGTCAGAGCTGATTTGTCAGGCTTGGCACTGATTCATCAGATAGATCTCATGGCTTCTGACAGCTCGTGAGCAAGACACGGAGCAGAGAGAACAGCAGCTGCTCTCACAGAGCATGGGATCCTTCTCCTTGGGCAATCGTCTGCCTCCTTCCCAAGAGAAACTAGGTCATGAGACCTAAATGATTTTCCCCTCTAACCTGGAGAACTAAGGCGCATTGTCTCCTTGCAGGCTGATTCCACTCTAATGATGTGTTCTACCCACATCTGCCTCTCTCTCAAGCACAAATATTTCCCCTCGTGCTACAACAGTGCAGTGGAAATAGCCCCATTAAGTTAAGTGCCTTTCGGAGCTCAGCATCCAAAGACCCTTGCGATGGTGTGTCGCTAGGCAACAGGCACTTCACTCTCATTAAGATGAGTTATTTTCATGCTCAGAGATGCAAGCTTGCCTGGGAGGTGTCATAATAATAATACTGATAAAGAAGGAGGAGATATAATGGGACAGGACTGAGTCATTCCTTGGAAAGACAGCATGATGCCCAATTAGACACTAGAAACTGCTGCAAGGCACCCAATTAAGAGACGTCTGCTCAGCCCCGAATTTTCTTGCCATAAGAGGGTGAATCCCACGGGGGTCCTCTTCTGCAGATGTCTTTCATGTGCATATTGCAAACAAAGGCTAGAGGGAATTTTCCTCTAACATGTAGATATTTGAACGTGTGACAATTCTATAAATCAGATGAGAATCTGCACTGTTTTATAATAAATAACGCAAACATCCAGAAGTCTGGACCTTGTTGATAAGCACAGAACAAGCGTAGGGCAAAACCCTTCCAAGCACATCTTAAAAATGAACACTTGGTTGTGTTTTGTGGAAAAGGTAAAAATAAGGGAGAGGGTCTAAATATAATCACCTGACTTCTTCAACTGTCCTTAGAACTGAGCAGGGTGATGGTAAGAAGGATATATTGCTGATGAGTACGGGAGGAACAGATGGGCCACATACGTCACTGGAGTAAATCCAACTAAAAACCAGTGGAGTCAAGCCAGGTGTGAATTTAACCTCACCAAGCCTGCATTTTATTACACCTCTCTACAAACTGAATGGCTAAAGCAGAACAGCTGAAGGCACACGGAGCTGTTCCTTGCCTTTGAAAGGACTCTAACCTGCACCAAGCCCAGTTTTAGAAAGAGAAAATTATCCAGCTAAGACAACACGGAGCCATCTGGGTGACGTCCAAACACAGAAACACTGTTGGGAAGAATGGTTTGTGCATGATGACTTTGAAGATATTTCTCTTCCTTCTTCTCTCCCTGATGAGGAAACATCCCCAGGCCAAATTCTGCTCATATTTCTCTTGGTGTAATTCCTGCCCACCTCCACTGCTGTCAGCAGAACTATTGCAGGGCAGTTGAGGGCAGAATAGTTGACCAGAGCTATAAGCTGCGTTTGTAAAGTAGATACACATCAAGGGAGAGACTCAAGGGATAAGGACCAGTCTCTGCCTCTTAACCCCGGGGCACTGATCCTCAGGGGCACTTTGTTCCATTGCACTCTGCCTGGAAGCAACTGAAGTCTTTGCTACGAACTTGTTGAGAGACAAAGTGAGGGAAAGGGGATAGTGGAAAAAAAAAATATCAGAAATTATCCCCTTGATCCGTATCTTTCTCCCTTTCGGTGTCGGGCAAAGGCCAAAAGGGAATTGCACAGAAAGGGCTCAGGAAGCTGAAAGGCACAACCAAGGCAAGTGCAGCGGTGAAACTTCCAGCACACTAGAGCAAGCCTGAATTATGGATTTAAACATGGATTCCTAAGCACATCATCTTGTCGTAGCCCCTACAGGGAACTTTCCTACCACAGCCATTGAAAAGAGAGAACAAATATCTGGAGAAAGTGTTACATGAACATCTGTTGCAACCCGATTCCAGGCCAAAGCCAGCTTAGAAACCGAGACCATCTTGCCAACGGTGCTGAAGCACCAAGGTTGTATGTGGCCACAGCTGGATATACACAGATGTGTGACAGTGACCCGCCCGTAACGTGTCCCCGTTCTATTCATCGACACAAAAAGGTTTTGATCCTGTTAAATTCTGTGAAATAAGTCGAAGGGTCCTGGCTGATGGACACTGCTGCTGCCAAGCACATCATCAGCTGTGCCATCAGTGAGTCTCTCTGCGACTCTTACAAGGGCTGCAGCACACCTGTGGACTCTCTGAGTCTACCCAGAACTAGGAAATAAAAACCATCCAGCCTTGTAAGCCAAGCTGTTATGTCTGAGAGGTGCTGGTGGAGAAGGAACGTGTCATCCATTTCAAAATATTCAGAGTAACCTCCTTGATTCAAATCTCACCTGTGACAAAGCAGGGTAACACCGCACACATGCGCTTTATCTTGTCGCCTCTTTTTCCATTTCCTGGTATACATGAGGTTTTAATGCATGATTTTAATAAACTACCTTTTCACCGAATTCTTCCCATGCGCATGGAGTAGGCAAGTCTGCTCCCAAATGAGTTTGGACTGATTTACTAAGCCTGCATTTAGCACCTCACTGCCTCTGTAATATGAAAAACATTTGACACAGAAACAGAAAAGGCTTCCTAGGATTGGGATGTGAATGGCTTTGGCTAAAGCTGCACGTGCAATCACGACTTGCGACACGTTGGATCGCACATTGGCAGAATAAATGGGGCGTCTTCCAAAATAAGAAACCAGATCTCTGCCATCATCTGGTTCTCTTTCCTTCGCAGACTTTCAGTAAATCACACCAATCTAGTCTCACTCTCCCCTCCCCTTCTCGGTCCTGTCACTCTGAGGTTCACACGAGGCAGCCTGGGAACCGATATTCTTTTAGGAATGACATCACGGTGGTTTCCATGGGAGCGCGCTGAATGCTGCCGAAGCAACAATGAAGTAACACATTCCAAGAGGCACAGCCATTGGGATGTAAAAAAAAAAAAAAAGGACATTAATGTGGACACTTTCAAACCAGCAAATGAAAAGCAAAAACCCAGCCCAGGCACAAACAGACCCATGAAGGAATAAATAAAAAAAACAACCAGGAAACAAAACTATTTGAAGGTTGCCTCCAGCCAGCTCAGTGAAGAACTCCCTTTTCCATCTCCACACAGCGTGCACAGACCGCTCGTGCTGCAGAGGCCAGACAAGCTCTTCCAGCAGCTCCCATGAAGTCAGCTTTTCACGCAGAGAAAACGGCTGATGAAATTAAATAAACCTCCAGCTTCAGCAAACAGACTTAATACGGAGAGTGGAGATGCCCCTCATCAGCCTGGAATCCTTGAGGAGCCGAGGGTCTCCTAAGTAAGGAACCCTGCCTGAGAGCAGACCCCCTGAAGTAGGGAAGTCTTGGTTACAGGTTCCTTCCTATCCCGAGAGCACCACACCTGGCTGAGAACAGAGAGAACCCTTCTCTAAAATGCCAAGACTTCCTTAAAATTCTTTACAACACAACCGCTACGGCAATGTCCCTCCCTGAAAAGCTGTAGCTCCCTCAGTGCATCAATCCAAAGTGGAAATAATGTCACTGTCCTCTCGCATACGGAGTTGTGATTTCTGCTGTGAGAACTGGGCAATCGTGACTAGTGAATCACTTCAGCCCAGGTATTCAGAGAAACGTATCTTACTGGCAAACCTCCCTGTTACTTTATTTTCAATGAACACAACTTAGGAGAAGTGACGAAACACTCGATACATGCTCTCCCTCACAGAAGACAAAGGCTTTATTCGAAAGTGCCCTCTTTACCTAATTAACCAACGGGGCTCGGTATTTAACAATAACACTAAGTACACTCCGACAACATTACAAATACATTAAAAAGAACTTCTGGAGGCGAGCTGAAAGCTGTACATAACTAGTGTGGCTATCTGATTCTAAAGAGAATGTAATTCAGAGGAATATTCACATTCCCTAAAGATGCACACACCCCCCTTCCACACAAACACTGGTGCATGCACATTTTGTTCCCTCCTTGTGCCTGAATACATTTTGACCTTTATCTGGCTGTTTTTACCTCTGTGTATACACCGTGGGCAATCCAAGACCCTCAGAGGCAGATGGAGTTTGGAGGAGGGCTCCCCCACCTACATTCCCGTTGTGCGCAGACGGCTTTCATTCATTCCGGCCAAATCCCATTTACAGACCTTTTGTTTCTTGAATTTCCCAACGCCAAAAAATCTCCCTGCTCTGCGGTTTGCCAGCAGATGATGCACAGATCTCTGTGCCCTGCCCCAGAGCTTTCCCATCCCAGGAACAGAACCAAACACATTTGCTCTCCTGCAGTAATGAAGCCGTACTCGCTTTCGGGTCACATCAGCAAGCGAGGTCCTACAAGCACAATCCTCACCCCCCCAGGGAAAAGCCCCCTCTAAACTTTCTCCCCCAGTCAAAGCAACCCTGCAGGAGTCTCCTTACCAGGAGGTATTCCAGCCTGCCGAAGATCTTCATGATGCCAGCTGCGAGGGAGGTTTTGCCTAGAGAGCGGGGAGCAGCTCTGCGTCCTCTCTCTCCCCGTTCGCTCTCTAGAGGAGCATCTCTGCTCAGCACCGTGGGCTGGCAGGGAAGGAGGGATTTCTTTTTCAGTCCCTTCTCCTTCACCCCTCCTACTCCTTTCTGGGGAAGCTGGAAGCTCTGCCGTTGGCTCCTGTCAAAGCAAGGGGCACTGGGCGAAGGAAGCCTCTGGGGACCACCTGCTCACCCCCTCCCCGAGCCTCCTATTCACAGTCAATCGGCTTAGAGCAAGGGCTAATTACCATACAGCTGCCAGGGAGGCACAGGAGGGAGTGGGAGAAGCCAGGCAACATAGAGCAAAGTTGACAAGAAGATGCTCGCCAAACGCCTCCCTGACCTTCACAGAGCCAGGCTTGTCCACTTTCAGCGGGGTCTGCTTCCCCCAAGCACCCCTGGGCCAGTAATTCCACCCCTGCTCCAGCAGGGCCACAGGAATCAGGGTGTCGAGGTGCCATATGGCCCCTGGTTTATTATCTACCAGCTGGACTAAATGAGGCAGAGAGCTCTGCCTTGGCACTCCGTTCTCCCTTCCCTGCACACAGGCAACAGAAGCACAACTGCTTTCCCCCCCGGCTCCGGACCGGGCAATAAGCACGAGGCTGCAAAGGAGCTTTTAAACAGTCCTCCAAGATTCTTCTCCGAAGCGGTCCAACCTGCAGCATGCCCCGCGTGACTCTGAAGCAACCGAGCCCAGATAAAAACACACAGACTCGTTAGGCGTGTGGTTGAAGACAGTTCAGTTCAACGCACGAGAAGTGTGGGAAGCCACAGGACTGTCTCCTCAGCCTTCGCAGAAACCTGCTCCTCACCGCAGTCCTCGTCCCACACACAGGCAGGAGAAAGGCACCCCCAGCCCGAAGCTCTCCTCTCCCTTTGCATAACAGGAGGAGGACTCAAATATTTATTGTTCCCCATAAAAACAGAGACTCTTCCTTTCCCCTTGCTGATTTTATTAGGAGCCCTTTTTGTATAAATGAGCACTATTTTCAGATCAAGCGTGGAGCCGCAAATGGAGCTCTTTAAGGCTTTGGAGCTGGAAAGGCAGCGAAGGCAGCAGCTGAAATGAGAGTTTGAAATGAGAGCTGCCCCAGGAATCTGCCCCAAAGCTGGCAGGTGTTCTGTGAGAGAAGATGGGGAAAGGGTGACATAGGAAAAAAGGCACCTGAATTCCAGCATCAAAGAAAACAGACAAGATTTGTGCTGGTTTTTACTCTCCTATCACATTAATTAAAACAATAATGAATCAAAATGCCACAGTCCACTTCCTGACGAACTTGGCTGCTCTCCACATCCCACAAAGCTGCCCAAAGACAATTCAGCGAGCAAGGTCCTGTCTTCAGAATCCACACAGCTCCCCCACCCCAAGAACACTTCAGCTGGGCTCCCTCCCGCTCCGTCACGCCTTAGCGGGCTGTGTTAACGCTGTGCTGGGGTTAAAAAGGATACTTCTGCCACTCCTCTCTAATTAAGTGCAGCTAAATCTCCCAATTTTTCAAGAGCCCAGAGGGCACTCTGGGCTCAGCACGAAGACATTCAAAGGCGTGCTGCGCTCCCTTTGGAGATGGCGAGATGCTCACCAGATTGCTGAGTGCCGTGCTCCGTTGCAAAGGGAGGAGCAACGCTGACTCAGAGCAGCTGAAGAGCAGCCTCATAAACATTTCCAGGCAGGAAGCTTTAAATCCTAAACTGCAGTGGGGATGCTGAGCTCGCTTACAAGCTTGTGCACACAGAGAGTCACAGCGCTCTGCAGATGCATCCTGACGAAGAGTGATTGCTCCTTCTCCCTCTTGGAACCTGACCTCTGCTTCATTCCTTGCTGGTCCAGTCAGAGAAGCCAGATAACGAGATTCAACTGAAATGCACCGAGCTAGAGAGATTTTCCATGTTCTACCGAGTGAAGTCATCGCTTCAGCAGACTCCCAGGGGAACTGAGAGTTCACAAATGGATTTACCCCTCCCTCAGAACACTTAACCAAAGGGAGCATATGCACAGGTCGCCTCACGCTGAATGTCTGTCATTATCTTTCAAATCTGATTACGTTTCCATTTCATGGGTTACAACATTTTTGAGAGAGAGTATTAGAAAGAAAACGACGGCCGCTGAGATTTCTCCTGTTGACAAGTATTGATCCACACAAGTGCCTGCCAGATACGGACCCCTTAGTGATTCCTACTCAGGGCTTGGCTCATGAGCAGCTGCTCCTCAGGGCTCTCTGATCATGAGAGTGTGTGTGTGTGTGTGTATGTTGAAAGTCCACCAACACTCTGTCATGAACCTGTGCAGCCAATTCACCTCCCACCAGACCCATGGCCCTCAAGTGCCACCCAAGTACTGCTGCCACTGCCGTACTGACCGCCGTACAGAGCAGAGGGAACTGAAATCTTATTTAGAATAGCACTGAAAACAACTTGGATGGGGATGAAACCAAACTCGTTTGAAACTGGGCTTTAAAATTACTTCTTGTGTTCAGGTTATAGCACTAATCCTATAGCAAGGTTTCTTCGGTTTGCTCACAAGGGCAGGACTTAGTAAATACCCACAGCAGCAAAGTGCTAATTCTGAGCAATGAAGATGCCAGAAGAAGAAAAATATATGTGGGGTACTCACCTGTAGCAGGGTCTGCAGGGGCAGGGCAGCAATTCATGACGAAGAGAAAGAAAAGAGGAAAAAAAACCCAAATTAGTTGACGTTTCTACAAGTTTCAGATTTGCAACCATTCCCAGATGAACGGTTTGGAAAATGAGAGCCCACATTAACCAAAGATGCCTCCCTACCGAAGGCTCAGACTTATTTTGACAATAAATCCCATTAACTTGCCAGTTCATGGTGGTTACCCCCAATTACAGCAGGTGAGAGCACACACACACAGTGAGTTACCACAGCTCAGCTGAAAACAACTTGCTCAGCCCTGGCAGCTCCACTGCTTGGGTCCCCACGGACCTTTCCGAGGTTACGCTGCTCAAGGCTGTAGCCGGGTCCTGTCACACGAGCTAAGCAAGAATTATCTGAACTGCAGTTCGGAGCAGACTTGCATGAAAGAAGTTCACTACAGCACACTCCTCTCTCAACAGCAGCACGGAGTCCTGCACTCTCTCCCCCGCGACCCATTAACATCACTTCTGCGCAGTGTGAGCTCCCCATGAATGAAGAAAAGGCCCTCCAGCAAGTCCTGTCGGTGGGTACCAAAGGAGCGCATCCGCTCATTTGTCTGCCGGATGATTTAACAGGGACTCTGGCCATCTGCTCGGGCTGGGCGCTCGGGCACGCTGCCATCCCGCTGCCTCACCACGGGGCAAGGCAGCGAGAGGGAGAGAGAAGTGTCAGAAGGCACACGCTAATATTGCAGTAGCCAGAGATCACTGGGCTGCCAGATGAAAGCTAGCTTGCTCAGCCAGAGGAAGGATGCAAGACTAGGGGAGAGGAAAAGAAAAAGAAAAGGGTGGCAGAGACGTGCTCTAATGTCTCCCCCAAAGCAGCTCCGCTACGCAGATGATCACAGACAACTGCATCCACTCCTCTATCTTAGAGCTGTTTGCAGAACATGAGCCTTTAAATCTTCCCACATCCCCAGTATCAAAGAGGAAGACTTGCTCAGAGGCAGAGCAGGTCAGTGGCAGAGCTGGAAAAAACAATCCAGGTGCCCTGACCGCTGGGATCCTCCCTTGTGTACTCAGATGCATCAGCAGCTGAACGCCCCATGTTTGATCAGGCCTGCCTGCCAGCTAGACCTGCCAGCATCAAGGTTATTACTCTCATCCCAATGACTTTAGCTGCAACTGCTCCACACTGTGAAGGACTAGCCTCAGATGGCAATTACCCCTGTGTGATCCAGACGACCGCACCGACGGAGAGAGGTGCTGCTTGCCCCAAGCTGCACCCCCAGGACTCACCCTCTGCTGTATCAGCGCATGCTTGTGCTCCATTTCCCTCTTCTCCACTGCAGAATCAATCACCAGCTGGTCCAGCTAAAGGCAGGAAGGAGAACACCAAGGGTAAAAGTCAGGAAAGAGGTTTATGAGCCACTGTCCATGTCTGCTGCCTTGCTCTGGGGTTACACCAGCCCTACCTAACATCTAAGTCCCCACACGCAGGGAAAAGGGCTGTGTTTGGGTGTGCACTGAAAGTAACCATAGCTCTTGGCTCTCACCCCTGTAGCTCAACCAACAAGCACGATGCTCTGACCACTCCCTGATTACCAAGTGTGGTAGCTACACAGGAAAGAGGATGTTCTTTCAGGGATACAAATGGGCAGATTGAGTCAACCATATTCCCTGTCCCCTCACCTCTGTGGCTAGTTTCTTCATGTAGGGATCCAGTTCATGGAGAAGACTGTAGCCCTGCTGGAAAAAGGTGTACTGGGCATGCATGAAGGACAGCATCTGGGGAGGAAAACAATAGCAAGGTCAGAAGAGGTTCTGGGATGAAGTGAGTGTGAAAAGTCCTTAGGCCTTACTACCCACAAACAAGTCTCTTCAAGGTCTAACCCCTTCCCTTCCCAAAGCAATAGATCCATCAGATGCCTCTCCCTCTTCTCCTTTCTTCCTCTCACCAATCCTTCCACACCGTCAGGTAACCCCTGTTGTGAGCACAAAGCAGCAAAAGCAGTGTCCTTCACCCCTTAAAGTCCCCTCCAGTCCCGGTCTGTGGAGTACCCTGCTGGTCCTTCATTCTCCCCTCCTGTCAGCACACCCGCAGCCCCCGGAGCAGTCCCAGACAGTATCTCCAAGGCAGACCAACCTGAAAAGGAGAGGGCTGCCTCTCACTGAGTCACAGAAAACACAGAGAGCCCTTACCGCATCCAGTATTTCAAACTTCTTCTTGGCCTGCAGGACATTGATCTGTGAAAGAAGCAAGATAAGACTGTCAGCAGCATTAAGTAGTCTAGCATGGAGATCTACATATGAACAACTTGTTGCAATACCTCTAGCAGCAAACCAGAAACTGTTCAAGGACAGTTCCAGAAAGGAAGTTTTTGAAAAGACAGTTCTGGTGAGCTCCAGGTGGAATAAAAAGGGAAACAGCATAGATGCATGTTCTGATCTGGGATGCTACAGAGGATCTCCTGTGGATCTCCTGTGCCAGCCCTGGTGTGCATGGAGACACACATGGATCAATATTAAGGCTGAATTTGTCTGCTTAATACACCCACTGTCTGAAAGGACAGACCTGACACGAAGCTTGTGAATGATTCAAAGGATCCCTCTGGAACCCCACAGTAGATTATTCAGCAATTTGCCTGCGATGTCTTGCTCTGTGCTGGGACACCCAGCTGGAGCCGGGGGCACAGCCACCAACCTGTAACACATAGTCCAGGGCCAGATGCCGGAAACACTTTCTGGTTATGGTCAAGGTGCCCGTTGCCTCCTCCACTTCATGGGGCTTGTGCCGGGGTGCCTGGGCATTCTTCACCAGAGAAATCTCCATGTCCTCTCGCACCTTGTCAAACTGCTTCTTAGTTTCTTTGAATTTCCGGACATCACTGAAACCCACAGAAGATGAGAATCATTGATACGAAGCAGCCAGAATACTGCTGCGGTCAGCAGAGCACGGAGAGGTACAACCAGGCACGCTATGAACCTGCTCCAGGTGCCACTGGGATCCTAACCCACCCCGCCAAGCTCCACCATGTCCAGTTGGACTGACTCCAGATTAACTCCAGACAGTCTTTCTTTAGAGCCTGTTGGCAAGGAAAGATATTAGACCTTACATACTGCCTTCGAAGCCTTAAGGAAATTCTCCGAGAACAGCATCCAGAAAACCAGGCCAGATGGCACCCAGTCCTAAAGATAGTCCCACAATTGCTCTCAGAAAAAGTGGTGAGAGGAACATTTCAGAACCTACCTGTGAAAACACATTCTTCTTATTTCTCTTTGTGAAAAGACTAAAAAAAGCTGCTTTCCAAATTCAGGACAGGGCATTCAACTAGGGCAGCCAGGCCATTCGTGTGCAGCTCTAGCTGATTCTGTCTGACTGTAAAATCCAAACCTTTGACTATCCTACTCCCCTTACATAACAGAGACAGTTATTAACATTTGCTTTCAGAAATACACGAATCACAATATGAACTTGCAAAGTTTTATTTATACTTAGAGACCTCACGTGGGATCAGGGGGTCTGCTTTGCAAGTGCGTGCGAGAGGCTATAAAGACATAGCACGCAGGATTTGAGTTTGTACGGCTGGTTTGTTGGTGGTGGTTTTTTTTTTTTTAATTAACTAGCAGGTATTATTCAAGCAGGAATTTGTCTGAGTTGCAGGACCACAAAGAAGTGAGGACAGCGATTCCTGAAGATCAGCTCTTACAGGTGGCCCTGGCTCCCCAAGAGTTTGAAAGCAGCAATGCTGATCTACAGCAGCTGCAACACAAACACTTATTTTCTGTCTGGGGGAGCTGTGTTTATCTTAATTATAAAGTGTTATAATTTCAAGTAGTAAAAAACTATTAGTAAATAAGTAGCTTCCACTTATTCTTTGCCCCAGGGAAGAAAAAGAGCCTCAGTTAAACACGGCAGTCAGACAGTAAATGCTGAACTCTGCCCTTTGGCAAACCGTTTGAGGTTGCCTATACTTATGCACGGATCAGCCTCTGGCCAAGAAAATCTACCAGGTACAGTACGGAATAACAAACACAGGGGTGACCGGGTCACTGTTGTGGTGGTTGTCACTTCTTCACATCCCCACAGTGCCCAGGGCTGCTGAGGCACGTGGCCGTATAGCTCCATGCACACGAAAATAACAGGGTGACTTTTTGCATTTCAGGGTCACTTGCAGAGAGCTGTGGGGATTTTATATAATTTTTCATCCAACTTCGGAGAGAACAGCTTCCTCACCTGCGCATGTCTCCAGTGGAAACGAGCAGGAGTCTGAAGGCACGTGTTGCTTCTGGAGATTCTGGGGTGGCTCGAAGCCAGATGCAACCTCAGGAGCGAGCGAGTCAAACCCTCCCACCCGGCAAGGTCTGGTTAGCAAAACTAGAACTGAGGCAGTCACAGAGCATTTGGCTACCGACAGCGTGAGCAGGGCAAGCTGACCTCTCCTGTGTGTACCACATAAATCAACCAGGCAAAGATTTTCACAGCCAGGGCACGCGGAGGAAAGTCAGAGGGTAGATGTTGCCCTCTCGGATACGCCTGAATCGCCACGCGAGGGCACGGTCCCCATCATTCCTTTGCTCCCATCCTCAGCCAGGAAGCTGCAGGTGGGTTACTCAGAATGGCCCCAAGTGTAAAAGTTATTTTCCAGCCAAAGGGCAGGAGCAATGCAAATATCAAAGTGCCACGGTCTGCAAGTGCAGGGGTTGAGCAAAAAAAAAAATAAGTCGCAAAGATGCCGAAACGATGCCAGATCCAAAAACGAAGGTGAAATTCCCCTCTCCACTGCCAGCCTTAAGCAGATTAAATCTGAGCTCACCAGAGAAATGATTATAGAGAAAGCTGGGGTAGGGGGAGTGCTAGGCAAGAAGATGGGGGTGAGGAATGAGGGGGGGGTGGGCTAGGGACCCTGTCCCTCAGCTGCTGAGGGATTCAGTCAATGAGCAGTTCCCATGGCAACCAGCTCCTGCTTAGCTGACGGCCTCAGCTGCCTCTCTGACCTATATTCAGCTGACTTGGGATCCCACGCCACACCATGTGCTGCCCCGGGGAAAAGAGGCACTCAGAGGAAACGTGTCAGCGCAGCAGTGGCAGGGACAGCCTGCCGAGAGCCTCCATCGAAGGGCAACAGCAGCAGCCATCACACAAACCAGATCCTCTCCTCTGCCCCTCGGGGCCCCTTTTGCTCCGAGCTCCAGGCTGCACCCCTGTTCCCGGCGCACGCAGGGCGGGCGCCACGGAAGTTCGAGAGGCCAAAGACCAAACCGATAAGACAAGTACTCACTCTTTCACAAAATTGTGCAGCTGCTGCCGGACTGACCTCTGAGCCTGGTCGAACAGGATCTGAAAGAAACGAGAGGGAATATCAAATATTCTTGCAACACGCAAACACCGAGGAGTCAGAAAACCAGGAACGCTCTTTTAGAAGCTTCAGTGTGAGGGACCCAGCGTTACGTCAGAGCTAGTGGGTCCATTACTCGCTGGCTGTCGTAACAGAGAATAACTTTTTCCTGTAGCTGCAACACTCCCTTACAGTGCAGAATTCCTGCCCTGCAGGTCCCGCAGCCTGTGCCAGGGCTCTGAACATCACAGAGAGACCTGTGCCACCAACACGCTTTCATAAGAGGAGCGTTTGTAGGAGCCGCTGTCTCACAGTCCCCATTTTGAACTCTCTTTCCCGAGTCTCGAATTTCCCATTTTGCCAGAGGAGGGCACTGTCCCCTCAGCACGACAGCATCGGGGACGGAGACGGGAACAATGACTCCAGGTACATCACAGCCGGCCACATGCTCATCGACAGCGGTGAGAGGTCCAAGCACACAGCATAAAGAGAGAATTAGTTCTAACGAGTCTTCAATTTTACTCTCCTCTCTGTCCCTCACAAAAAGTCTGGTCCCAAGCGCATTACTCGACACCCTCTGCCCATCTCTTCTCCAGCCTTGTCCATCTTCCTCGGAGACATTCTGCCCCTACCCCCTGCTCAGTGCCGAAGAGCTCAGCTCCCTCCCATCCCCCTCTCACGGGCAGGAGTACCAGTAACTCCCTGTTTCAGACGCACACGGGGATGACACAGCGTTTTTGGCTAATTGGGACCAGATGGGCAGAGGCTCCCAGAGCACGTAGCGACGGCTGCAGGAAGCACACATCATCCCGGGGTGACAGGGAAAAGCCAAGGGCCACACCGCAGCTACCGTGGTCCCCAGAGAAGGGACAGGGACCCCGTTTCATTCCACCATCAGGAACACGAGGTCTGGGCACTGGCCCAAAACGTAGTGATGCCCTGAAATATCACAGTGCTGGGCTCCGGCATCACTACAGCTGTTTGACATGAGTAACCCTGGTTCATTTGCTCCAATTTAACACCATGTCCTGAGCAGCCAGTCTAACCCAAAGAGGTCCTGGAACACGCAATGGTAACCCTGAGCGTGCCGTTACCAGGAGCAGCTTTTGGCCTCACTTTCGCTCCCAAAATGACCAAAACCCTTTCAGGGGCTGCTGCCTGAGCCCACAGAGTGCGAGGGACTGTTCTTCGCAGGGAGCAGGGAGGCTGACAAAGGGCACTGTCCCCTCTTCAGCAAGACAAGGGGAGAAAGAAAGATGAGAAAGCTCATGGGTGGAGATAAACGCAGGGAGATCACTCACCAGTTACCGTCACAGGCGAAACAGACTTTGCTGGGGGAAGACTGATCTAATTAATTGCCAATTAAAAATAGAAGATAGTGAAATACGAGAACAAAACTAAAAGCTCTCCCCACCCTGCAGCGTGATGGGCATTCCCAGCCGAAGCAGTTCTCTGTCCATGACAGATTTTGGCAGGCACCTTGGAGATCACACGTGTGACACACACCCTGAGGCGCTCTCGAGTTTTAACCTTCCGATACCTCACGGAAGCTTCCAGCAAACCCACTGTGGTCCATTCCTGACCCTTCCTTCCAGTACCAACAGACTCATACAGACACAGACGTCCTCCCCACCCAACACCTCCCACCAGGAGATAAGCGAGTCCTGCTTTTGACACCACCCAGGTGTGCTGCTCCAAGCCCAGCGCAAAGCTCTCGGTGCAGAAGCAGCAGCGTTGGCTGCAGAGCCTCAAACACATTCATTACATGTATTGCTGCAGCCAAGGACAAAGCCAGAAACATGCCAGGACTAGCTGAGTATAAACAGCCATGAGCAGCCTCTAAATATGAACAGATGCAAAGCAAAGGGGAAAGAAAGAAAACCCCAAGACCACCCAGCTTTGTGTTTTTACCAGTGTAAATTATTTACTGCTCTTGGCATCCACTCGCCCTCTCCAACGGCACTCCAAGAGGCACTGGCCTGCAACTTTTCCCATGAAGCAGCTTCCCCAAGTGATGTTTGGGCATTGACAACACTTCCCTCCACTCATGATACCACACAGGGGTAGGCAAGTACTCTGGGTCAGTCCAGGGTCAAGAAAAATCAAATAAAACAGCTAAGGAATCGGGCTTCCTCAGCGTGGCAAACAGCAAATCCAGGCTACACAAAGACTGCTCCCTGCTGTGTGACAACAAGCAGATACCACGCTAGGCAGTGCTAGTGTGGGGTGTCTACACCCACCTTACCACCCCTGCTTGGAAGAAATCAGCTCCTAGCTGGTGCCCTAGGGTTCTGCATTGAAAGAAGCGAGCAAAAATCCACTGAGCGCGGTAATGAACGTGCCTCTCCTGCCAGCAGCATCTCTGCTGAGAAGCATCCTACAATACCAGCATTACTTTCCTTGCTTCTTCATTAATTCTGCCAGGCAAGATCACCAAGGGAATATTTTCAAGCGGATCCTCCATTCAATTTTCAACACAAAATAAATAGAGTTTTAAGAGCTAGCGTTTCAAATATAAAATCATCCCTTGGCTTTCTCTCCTTTCCCAGACATACTTGGAACAAACCATTTGTTTTAAGATTTTCCAGACCAAATATCACCCCACCCTCTCTCTTAGCTTCCACCAAGACATGAGAAGCCCAGTCTGTGACTCACGCACATCTGGGACCGAGGAGGCTCAGCATGAAAGAAGGGAGTTAACACAGCTCGCGCCCAACAGCGGCAACAAGCTAGATCCATTTCACTTTCCCAGCACGGGCTTCTGCGGCAACAGGACAAATCCAAACCTGTGTTTGACAGAAGGCTTAGGAATTTCATGCCCCCCCAAAAACCAAAAGCAAGTTCAGCAGTCCGGAAAGCTATTCCTGGAACTGCAAGCCTAAAATCAAGATACAAGCCATCAGAGATGCAAAGAGATGCTACAGCACTCTCGCACGACTCCCTGCAGAGCTTTCAAGAGAAGGGGAGATCCCACCAGGCTGCAAAGCAAAGCAGAAGCTAAAAAGAAACGAGAGTGCCTGGCTGTGAACTGCTTCTCTCAGCACTTACACGCATGGAGTTCAGAAGTAGGCCATCGCAGCCGCACGTGGGGATAGCACTCGAGTAGAGATTAAAGGCAGGCAGCAGCATTTCGGCTGGGAATTTGTCAGAGAGCAGCAGAGACCACTGGACCAGGAGCCGAGGGGGATAATGCAGCTGGTCCCACCAGCCAAGGCTCCAGCATGTCACACCAAGCAAGCAGGGCAGGGTCAGAGACAGCGGCCAGATTCAAGCAAGCACCGATATCATCAGGTAAGCTTGTGGTGATGAGGCAGATCTGAGGAAGTCAGTTCAGGGTCAGGCCCAGACATTGCCAGGCAGATCTGTGGTGATGAGGATCCAGCATCAAGCTGGAAAAATCAGTCTGTAAGGTGGGGTCATGAGGGCCTATAGCTGGGCATGGCTGTAGCAGAGTTGGAGCCCTGTGCTCCTACAGCACGGCTCAAACCAACAGCAAAGGCTCTGGGCAGAGCTTAAATGGAGTGCCCGAGCCCAGGGGTGGAGGGTGTGGGTGGAGGCACCAGGTGAAGCTGGTCAGGGCCATTAAGGTCTGTTAGTGAGATGAGATCAAGATCGCTACAGCAAATCAGCCATTCTGCAACAGCCGCCCTGGCTGATGAGACGGAGGGTGTGGAGCTTCCTCTGCAGCTGCCTGACACACGGACAGAGGCAGGTCTGCCTTCTCCAGCTCTGCCAATTCACCAGCCCAGCCCCAGCGGCCGCGAGCAGGACGAGACATCGAGCTGATCTCTCCCATGGCCAGTCCGGAGGCTTCCTTCTCACTGACATCCCCGAAAGATTCTGGGGACTGGTTTACGTTGCGTTTAAATGAGAGTTGGTTGACTGGTAGCCTGGGAATCAACTTTTCCCCACTCTTGGGGATCCTGTCCCATCAGCAGCCGCCCAAACCAGAGGCACTGCCGTGTGTCTGCGCGAGGGGGAGGCAGCTACAGCGGGACTGGCCAGTCAGGTACACGGCTGCGCAGACACGATCCTGTCGGCTATCTCTGAGCATCTGCTGGGGAGCAAAAGGGCCCACCTGGCCTGCAGAAGGGGCACATCCACAATCTTGATGTCAGCCTTCCTGTAAAGACACCTTGGCTCCCCGAAGATGGCCCGTTTTGCTAATAAGCCCCTTCTCAAACACACTGCTGTTAGGATTTTGGCAGCCTGGCCTTGCCATCACTTACTTTTCCCTTTACAACTCTGCAGCAGGATGGGTATCCTGCTGCAGAGTTGTAAAGAGGTTTTCCAAGACCTGGGTGCTTACTTATTCTATGGCATGTCATACATGAGGTCAGGGTGTGCCTGACTGAGCTTTGGAAAGAGCATGTAAATACCACTACAGCAGCTCAAATAACAGAATAAAACTCCACAATGGCAGCATATGTACAGTTTTCCCAGTTTTCATATTCCTACAGTTTATTTTGCTTTCGTTGCTGCTTGTAGCAGCTGAATAAAACAAGGTAAGGGCAGGAGGGCCAGGCAGAACTCCAGCACCCTTTGTTTGGCAGAAGATGCTTAAATGATTTGTATTCCTGTCTGGCTATACAGTTTGGTCTTGAGCAATGGCCCACCAGATAAATGCCACCCACGAACAGCAGTTCGTCTGTGACGCCTTTGTAATACAGTTCATTTGAGGCTTTGTGCTCTGGACTGCTTCTGTTACACATGTCAGATGTCAACACCGTCTAAGCCTAATTTCCGAACCAAGCTGAAGTTCAGTGTCTTTCACAAAAAGCTCAAGAGCTCCAATTTGTGCTTAGGTCAAAGGACACTTGTCCTTGCCCCCTACACATTATTGAAGCTGATTCTCTCCTCTAACGAGAAAGCAGACATCCTAAGATATTCTAGGAACTGACAAAAGCCCAGTCTTTCTGAAACCCAGAATGCAGCACCGAGCTCGTGTTAACTGCAAGACTGGTTCCAAACTCCAAGGGCGGCAGCTCACTGAAGCCTTTTGGACTCGTAGAACATCATTGCACTAGGACACAGTGGCAAAAACTGTAATGCCAAGAGACGATGGAAAGCATCTCCCCTGTCAGATGGTAATTAGGGTTGCATCCACAAATGATACCCTTTACTGTGGTAGCTGGATGCACGGGGACCCTTCCCCAGTGCTGTCGGAAAGCGCAGGTGGAGGACAGGCAGCGTGGAAGCACTCTCCACTTTTCCCTTCCTTCTCCCTGACCTCCACCACTACCCTCCACCCATGACATCTGCCATCTGCCTCCCTGACTCATCACAGCTTGGGTGGCTTTTCTTCTTGTCAGCAGGAAATGCCTCCTGGCTCGCTCAGCACGGCTAAATCTCCCCTGCAAGCTGCTCCCGCTCCTGCTGGAGGATCCCTGTGACGTCGCCGCAGTGATTTATGGCAGGCAGGAAAGCTCAGGACTTAATGAAGCTCAACACAGAGCTGTCTGGAAGAGCGCCGATGAGGGCAATGTTAACGTTACGTCTTCCGATCTGGAAAATACCTGGTGCTGCTGAAGATGCCCTTATAGGGCTCAGCCAGAGTAAACCCAACACAGCAGCATTTTCACTTGCATCCTTTCACTTTTCTTCTCTTTCTGATCACGCAGAGAGAGGGAACTGCACGGAAAAGAGCCTTGATGTGTAAACATGACAAGGTTGTGCTGCAGGTCCTGGTATTTCCTTACAAGGCACGTGCAGGGCGATGGGCTTGAGGGAATACTGCTCCTCATTCTTCAACAGAGCCAGGGACGGCATCCCCACATTCACTGTCTCTTGCTCTTGTATAACTTGGAGGCTCCCCTTTCCCAGTTCCTTGGAAGTGCATGCTGACAGCTCTGAACTATCTGTAAGTTGTAGATCTCTTAATCTGGACAGCCAGTCAGCACCAAGAGGTTGCCATGGAGCAGAGCCAGCTGTGTCTGCTTTAAAAGTCTGTGGAGTGGATTGCCCTGCCTTCACAAGTGCTGATTAGATATCTAAGTGCACTACAAGGAACTGCACCCAAAAGTAGCGCAGGGAACTCTGACCTGATCAGAATTTTGGGGGAAACAAAATGCACTTCAAGTCTAGAGTTTAATGGTCTTCGGCAACAGAGATTCTGCACTGCTGTAATTCCCAACACCATTGCCTAGCACCACGGTGTAAATCCAGAAGCCCATAATTATCAGCTACCGCTCTAGAACTGATGTCAGTTTTATGCTCCTTTACCTGTACGGAAACCTTGTTACACTCATGAACTTCCTCAGACTCTGTAAAAAGAGGGAAAGTCTGTTTTTTTCACATATAGTGGCCTGGTAGAGTGCCATGCCCTTCAATCTGTTTCGTATTTTAGGGAGGGTGATGAGGAGGAAGGAGGGAGGCAAACAAACACACAGGTTTTGGAGCTGACAGCACAGCATCTGTCTGCAGACAAGCAAGGAACGTTTCCAGCATAGAAGAGCCTGGCAAGCCACAGTCAAAACTGATTCACTCCAGTGTGGTATGTAGCGAGGAGGAGGGATCACAAGGGAGACTTCAGGCCCTCGAGCAAAATTCCAGTTCACGCCACTCAGGCTCCTGTGAAAGGAAAGGGTTCGCTCTGGCTGTGCAGGAAGGTTTCTGCAAGGCTCTGGCATCCCTGTCTGCCACCCGCTGCTCAGAGGGCTCACAGAGGGAGCTGGAAACTTGTTTCCTGTCACGGATCATGCACCTCTACCCAGCACCTGATGAGGCGACGTGATGCAGCGTCCTTCAGACAGTTCAGCTGTGCCCCACGCAGCGAAGGCTGCACGCGTCAGGGAACGGGCAGGGGAGCTCCTGCAGAACGTCAGCTCGTTCTGTGCTGAGGCAGAGGCTTCTGGCAGGAAGGGGAGCAAGAGAACGGACCAGTACAAATAACGGGACAGATCACAGCATGTACTGGTGGGGAGTGCTCTGCGATACTGAAGTGTTTACACAGTGAGGGGAAGGCTCCTCGCTCGCTGAGGATCTCAGGTGTAGGGATCTTACCCCTTACGTATCTAACGTGGCACTAGTACAACTGAGAATCAGACTGCTGAACCGCTGTTAGAAAAGATGAGTGCAGGAATCCAGCCGACCGACACACTGCCATGATTGTTAGGAGAGGGAAATGACAGGCTCCTGAAGCCAAATCTCATATTCATCCAGATGCCCCACGGCCACGGGCACAGCGACCTGCCTTGAACGCGACTCCAAGGTGACACGGTCGCCAGCAGGACCTTGGGCTTTTGTGCTGCCGCTGCTCGACCTCTGCAGCTGCGGTGATGCCTCAAGAGGTCAGCAGTGTAACGTCAGCAGGAACCTCTATTTCGAGCCGCTGAGCACACGTTTCTGAGCACAACATCCCGGGAAGCCGATCGCCCAAGGTGCTGGAAGGCCATTTTCCCTAGAGCAGCAAGGAAAAATCAGCCTCCCAGCTCAGCAGCCGGCAGGCTATGGAAACACGTCCTCTGGGCTGCCGGGACAGGGCTGTTCTTCAGCTCAGTGGTTAAAGCAAACCCAACCAGCTAGAGACCTCAGTTCCGTGACCTCTTTACTCAGTCACCATTACTTACATCAGTTTGCCTGAGCTACCTAACCTTTCCTGCCTCCCCTGCAAAGCTATCCCCGGTAAAGCTTTCTCTCACCAAGCCAAAGCAAGAAGCACGGATCTGAGTGGGGAAGGGACAAGGCAGGATTAGAATTGCTCCCCGCGCTGCTGACTGGGCTTGAAGTTCTCTGCAGGCGCTGTTCCCCACGGAGCAGCGCTGCTCCCTCACCGCACACCTTACTCACATCAGACAGGGGCCCAACACTGTTTCCAGCTGTACTGCTTTAATACTGAGATTACACCTCTTTTCCCTCTGTCTGCCCTTCCCTTTCTACACGTTGGGTAAAAATTCTATTACCCGAGATATTGATTCATTTTTCTGACAATCGTCGTATTTACGTGGCATGAATTAACGGAGCTTCTGCCAGTTGTTTTTCAGTGTGTCCTCCCAACAGCTCCTCAGGGACAGGAAAGCACTTGAAATGCTTTTTGCAGATGTGGAAGCTGAGACATGAACGCACAACATTCCAGATCCATAAAGGTACTGAGATTTCTAACTTTTATGCCTGCTTTGACATGAGTAAGGCATTAGCCCAAATGCATGTGGCTAGAAGCGCCAAAAAAAGGGAGAGGACACCAACTCCAGTTCTTCTGAACTCAGCTCTCTCTTCTGTCACCTGTCCACTGAGATCACAACGATGTTTTTTCCTCCCTGTGCATTAAGAGGAAGGTGAAAACGCTCTGGAGTTCCACGTGTTCATCTTCAAGCAGGTTTTATGCTTGGATTTTGTTGAACTGGAATCAGGACATCTCAGGGCTCCGTGCTCTAGCAATAAAATTATAGAACAAGCTTTCCCAACCTATTTTTTGGGATATTTTCCCTTCTTTTTAACTTGTTCCAGTTGTACATACTGTCCTGGCCACATTCCTAGAGTAAGCACTGACAACTGTTTCATAGCTGAGATCCTCAGACGTGGATGAGCCAAGATACACACACACACACGCACAGGCGCACACAAAGGAGACAGCAGAAGGCACTAAAAATAATTCCGCTAATTGAACAGCCGTCGGAGAGGGCCCAAGATGCAAAAGTCATTTTAAAGCCATTTCCTGGGGAGGGACTCGCGCTGCTGTGCACCAAGGGAGGAGGGTGCTCTCCAAAGGCTGCAGGGAGGGAGGATTTAGGCAAGTTTCCCCCGGTGGCAGGGAAATACTGCCTTTTGCAACCCCTGAGTCACACGCAGCAGGGAGCTCAGCCCGGCTGAACAGGGTGGAGTGCACGGGAAGGGTTCTACCACATCAGCTGCGGATTTGACAGCTCTGGGAAGGGTCCTTCTGCTTATTAGTTGGCCGAGGCAAGAGCAGTCCCACAAGTGCCACTTCTGGCAGACACCGGGGGTCCAGGGGAAGCTGCACAGCTGCCGTAGCGGACATTGCAGACAGCATTCTGCATCCAGAGGTTTCTGGCTGGGACTGCTTCCTCAGGGCTGTGCTGCACGCACTCCTCAGCCCAGCCCCTATCAGGGCAGCTGTGATGCAACCCCTGCAATGAAGGGGCAGCTTCTCAGGGGTTCATACGCTTCTCGTTAGAAAGGCCTCGTGTCTTCAGAGGGAACTGGAGCAGCAGCAGAAAACCAGGGTTTGACTTTCTCCGCTTTGACACAAACACACCCTTCCTCTGATGCTCACACTGGTTTACTCACTCTCCCCCCAACAAAAGCATCGCTGTACAGCTGTCTGACTGCTCCCAAATACTAACAGTCCTAGGAGAGCTGCCTGTGCAGTACCTCTTTTCCCTGTCATTTTTTACCAGAGAACAGTCTTTCCACCTGCTTCATGAAATAATTAAATGGACTTGATGCAGCTTCTTCTCCAGCTGCACGTGGTTAGCTTGCATCCCAAAAGCAAGCTTCGTGCCTAATGTACTTTGACAAGGGCATCGTGGTATAAAAGTGGGTCAGGCCAGTGCTGACACCCTGAAGCTTCCTTCACTTTAAAGCAGTTGCGCTTTAAGCTCCTACTGAGTTATAGACTTAAAATTGCAGGTCTGGCATGAAGCCACCAAGCACGAAGCACTTTCCTCTTCTGTGAGGTTTACAGATGCCACAGCTGGACGTTTGGGGTGGAGAAAGGGCAGATTCTAACTCCTTGGGCTCTGATAGTGAGATACAGTCTGTTCAGGAGAACAGCCACTGCCTGGGCACTCCCCTTCTTTCCTCTCACTGTAGCATTAACACGTCCTGCGTTAGGACCTACACAGAACTCACTGAGTCTGCTCCCAGCACCAGCCGAACGCTGCAGTCCTTTCCGTTTGATCCCTTCACAGCCTTGCCCGTGTCCTAACGTCACAAATCTGAAAGCCAAGCTTCAGAGTGTATTCCAAATCTGTATCAAAAAGGTTATATATGCAAGCTGTTAACAGCCAGAGTCCTGAGCTGTCACAGGTCCTCAAGATCCTGTTTGTCCTCACTACAAAACCCTGTGCTATCCAGAAAGAAGAACAAGGCATCTGGAGTGCAGGACCTTTGTGAGCTTTCCTCTTCCTTTGATGAAGGGGTCTCCCTCACCTTTCGACATATTTGTAGTACATCTCTGATCTCAAAGGAGCCAAAAGGCACCCATGCAACAGAACAGACCCTTCCACTAAGCGGCACCACCTCTGCGAGCCTGTGGAAATCCTGTTTCCTAGTGCACACGATGCATCAGGACCGATCAATTTGAGTTTACAGACTGACAGCTCATCCAATTCTATATCGCTGCAGGAGGCAACAATAACTCCCAGCCCTTTGCTGCTCTCTTGGCTACGCAATGTGCACGGACTGGAACCTGAAAGAAACTCCCTACCTGTGCAGTGTCAAATGAGCTGAGAGGAGACCATTAATCAGTGCCTTGAGCCTGAGGTTGCCATCAGCACACAAAAAGACAGGAGGAAGCAGCTTCTTACCATGTGATAGTTAATCATTTCCTGCAGACTGTCTCCAAATTTGTCGAGGCACTCCTGCAAAAGAAGGTAAAGAGAACTGGCAGTGAATAGAAGCAGCTGCCCTTCATTCCCAGGGGTTCAACGGCTGAGAGAGACTCTCATTAAGCCACTGAAGAGTCACTCTGCCATTTGGCAAGAAGGCATTTCAAAAATGTCTGACATTGAAGCCATAGGCTCCCTGTCCTTTCCAGTTTAGTGCTGAAATCAACATGTCAGTTGTTGCTTATGCAGGCTGGTTACCCACGTTTCCTAAAGAACTGATGCTTACTGACCTAGATTCCAACAACCTCGCCCGCACTGTGGCTTTTAAAAACTCCAGTTCTCCCCACAAACACTGAATCTCGCTCTGACCTTTCAGCATCGCATTATCAGATAGTCTCTACATTTCTCCGTAAATAAAATCTCAGACTCAAGGGCTACTTGAACGGTGTACGTGTCCCACGCTCCGTCCCACAGGACGACTTACCGAAATCATTTCATCCTTCTTGCACTGCTGCGACAAGTCCCGGACTCCGCTGACAAAGTGCTTGTTCGTGGTGATGTAGGCTTTGCCTGCTTCAATCATCCCACTGCATAGCTTCACCAGCTGCACGAGGAGAGAGGTGTGAGCAGACAGGCACCTCAGCTCTTCAAACTGAACTGCAGCCAGCCTGGTTTTAACCTGCTCCAACACCACAGCCCAGGATCTTTAGAGCCAGACACCATTCACCTTCCCAGTGTGGCTACACGAACAACCTCTACCACACATGGCACAAACAGATGTGCAAATAGCATTTCTCAGGCTATGTCACACTGTCAACATTTCACTTGTGACAGTTCCAGGCTGTCTGAGGACAGATGAATCAGGGCAGCCCATTTTTCTTCCAGTGGGTTTCTACCGTTCATTCTATCCTGAGGCATCAGGACCGCAATAAAAGGAACCTGATCACAAAATTGATTGGGGAGAAATAAGACTCCTTGGTGCTGGATGGAAATGATAAGCTGTCTAGAATCTCCCTACTGGGAGTATGCTGCTCTTTGGGACTGTGCCTGAGTGTCTGAGCCCAGCTGGCTGTTCCGTATGCTTAAGGAGAATTGTCTTGCTCTTACCTTGGAATTAAGGGAAGGCAGCATTCAACAGCCTGATGTTTTTGAAACATATTCTCCTTAAACCAACTGACCAGGGCTGCCTAAGCCATGTCTGCTGTGTGCAGACATGCACTGGATGCTGGCAGACTTGTACTATCCCATGCAAGCCCAGAGAAGAAAAGCAAACAGATGCAGTTCCTATCACATCTGGAGTCCAGACGTACACTTGGGGTTTGGACAGATCCTCTGGAAAGGAAATCCAGCCGATTCTGCAACGTGGCGGTTTCTAGCACAGCTCTGTGCAAACACTTGTGGCCAAGGCTGGGTTACCAGTAGCTCAAGGCCATTCAGCACAAGCACACTCCCAAGGGGAGCGGTGATGCCTCTGCAGATGGAGCACAGAACAGAATGAAGGAAACCTCTTTGAAAGAGCATTCAAGCCTAGATCTCTGGTGTTCCCTTGGATGAATCATTGACACTGCCCTTTACCTCCATTTTAAACACGTGTTAAAGGGCTGATCGTTTACAAACTAAACGCTCAAGGGCACAGTAGAAGGCAGAGAAGTAGAGTCAGTCCTTGACAGCTTGCTGATCTACGAGAACTAGTCATGCCAGCTGCTTGGGTACCACTGAGCAAAAAAAACCCAAGAGCAGCTCTCATACTTCCAGGCCACCCTCCTCACTTCAGGACTGCTCCTGGCACACCAAGCTATCTAACTACAGGAGGCACTGACAGCAGTAGCACTAGAATCAGGGCAATTTCACCCCATGCTTTGTCTTTAGAGCCTTAGTTTAGAGGAAAACAGATAACCTAAATCTCTCTGCAGCTTTCACCAGTGAGACTAGTTAGCTTGTGCAGATAACCTTTTCAAGCAGCTTGATTAGTAAATAGGTTTTATAGGACAAAGCTTTGCCTAGGGCTTGTGACTTCAAGAAAGCCCATTTCTCCATCAGACACGGGAGTTTTATCCCTTGCTAGCTTTGGGAAATCTTGCAGATAAAAAGCCAGCAGCTCTTCTGGCTTCTCTTCTTCATTTCTCTCTGTTCTCATTTAAAAACAACTTGGCTGATGCCTCAGACATCAGAAGGAGCGGAGGTGAAAAAGCTGCCGTCCGTCATAAAGCCTCTGACTTAGATCCCAACTACCCACCGGATGTAAAGAATCACCAGTATAAATGCAAAATGGCCAAACTGGTCCCTCAGAGGACACTTCCAGCGTTAGATTCCAGCTGTGGCACACAGCAACCACCACCACCGCTCTGAATCTGGCCCCTTGTTTACCTGCAAGTGTCTTCTTACATCCCTGAGCTGACACAGAGGTGCCGTGGTGCTGCAGGGACACGTAGCGGCTCCTACCCCACACAGCTTCACATCACACACAAGACAGTGGAGAGGGGAAAGAGACAGCACTGCAGTAATGTGCTGCAGCAGAAGAAGCGGTGTCAGTCCCCTGAGATCCAGGACCAGGACAAGAAGGCCATCATTCAGCATGAGGAGCCCAAGTCTGGACCTCTCATCCTGTCACAAAGGAGCCCTGGCATGTACCTGTCAGTAGAGGGAGACATGGTCCTGTCGACAAGCCCGATTAGTTTCCTGACAGCCTGAGATGGGCTCACTTTTCAGAGGAGACTGGTGGGGCCATATTCCTATAACCGGGACCCGATCAGTCCCTCTTCAAACCAAGGTGTGAAGTTGCCCCATCTTACCTTGTCAAGCTTCGCCTCTATCTCCACTACATCTGTTTCCACTTCATCAATGGTTGCCCTGCAACGACAAGAAAAACAAGAAATAATGAACTGATTGATTGTGATGCTTGGGAAAGAAGCCAGGAAATCCCAGGTGAGTAAAGATCAGAGGGACCAAGTCACGTGTGCTGGTGGCAGACAGGACGAGGGATTCACCCTTCCCACTTCGGGCTTTCCTGGGGTTCCATAAACCCGAGATTTACTCGGGAGAAGGATCACAGCTCATCAGGAACGAATCCTACAGGGCTGGGAAAAAAAGCTGGAGGTTATGCTATTTTCTGTCAGTGTCATGGGGAAATTCAGGTGTGCTGTGGTAGCGATGGCAAATTATGTCTTTTGAACCTTAGGAACCATCACTCAACCAGGAAAACATCTTAGTCCTTTTGTCGCTGAGTCTCTTTCACACATGAGGCTTTGCTTGCTTACAGATAAATCTGCTCCACAATTACCAGATGTGTTTTCTTTCCACGACGCTGGACAGATGTGACAGTAAGAGGCTCCTAGAATCCAGCTGCAAAGGTTACCAGCCCTCCCTCACAAAGTGAAATATTAACATGACATAAGGCATTTGCAAGAGGCATTCCCAGACTGAGGCATGTGGTAGGAAATGACTTTTCTCGAGGCCACAGTCCAAGAGCAAGTAAGCACTCTAAACCTGAGAGCATTCCTGTGCAGAGCCGCTCACCGCTACTCCACGTCTACACTTGGACAGCTGCTTTTTTAACCACACACCTGGAAATGCGGTGAGCCTCACGCCACCCTTACGCACCGAGGATACACAATCCAAATTTCACTGCAACGAGCTTCTTAAGTTTGTGGGCTTGTAATTTAAAAGGTTGGTTCCTGAAATATTAAACTAAGGCTTTGAAAAAGCCAGCGCTGAATGTGTGCCAGCTGAAAGAACAGTAGGGGAGAGATGTGACTTAGAGCCACATGAATCAATACCGCTATTTCAGCAAAAGGACAGGACACCCACAAACCAAATGGAACAGCAAAAGTCCTGAAGGAACCGTTAGAGTATGCAGCAACTCTGTGCCTCTGAGGCTCTTGGTGTCTTCAGTGGATTAGTGAATGATGAAGACAGTGACTATCTTCACTAAGGGACATGCTTGTAAGAAAAGGAAGGGTAAATTTAAGAAGGAAGCCCAAAAGGTCACAAAGCCGGGGTCTAAATCCAATTTTCTGCCAAGCTGAGGAAGAGTTCAAGCCAACAGCGTGGTACCTGTACGCACCTTACAAAGATTACCGGGATGTAACAGCTGTAACTTTCCTTCGGAGGCTTCTGTCCTCCTCTTCCACTTCTCTCTTGTTCCCAGATGGCATTATTTACAAGCGGAGGAGTGTCTCCTCTATCAGTGCCCCTTTCCATGAAAAATTGCTTCTAGCCTGTGGTCTGACCATGCTGCTCCCAGCTTGGGAGGGCAGGAGGAGGATTTTGGCCATTTAGAGGCCACTTGTGACTCCACTCCTGCCCTTCCCTCATCTTTTAACGAGCGAGCCTGAAGGAGAAAAAGCGGTGGGTCTGCTGTTCCTAAGCGAGCTGTGATGTTCTTCAGCTCTTCGAGCAGCGAGAGGCACGGAAACCCTGCCAGTGCTGTGTGAGGAAAGGACGTGTCTCTACCCTCTTCATTCAAGAGCTGCTGATGTCATCTCAGCAAACAATACTCCCCACATCTCAGCATAAGCCAAACGTAAAATGCAGAGGAAACAGGCTAGGTCGTTAATCACCATTACGTATCGCAGAAGACAGCCTGGAATCTGCTTTCATTCAAAAATACCGGATACAAGAAAATACGACTACTGCCGACAGTTGGCTTCTCCACTTCCTGTCAGGCAAAGAGAAATATGCACTTACAGAAAGCTTGCTACCAGCTGAGCACTTGAAGTGAAGCATTTTTAAGCCCCACACTTCTCTCTTCAGGCCCCTGATGACCAGGCAGCCTTTCCCCTGCCACGGCACCCGACGCAAAAGACGGTGAGGCCAGAACCTGAGCCACAGATCTCACAGATTCTCCATCCAGAGCCACCCTGAGCAAGCAAAACAGGAGGCAGCCGAGCACTCTGCTTCTGAACAGAGCAAGCCCTGGGCTCGCTGAAGCTGCAGCAATACAGCCTGGCTGCTCCGGAGTGCTCCTGAGCACTGGCCTTCTCCTGGATCTGCAAGGAGGCTGGCAAGGAACTAGGACAGAGTAGGCAAGACAGCAAGAAACTACGCGTGTTCCAAACGGCCTTTTTCATCAGCAGTTCCTCAAGCTGCAGGTAGCTAGGGGCTAAATCTGCACCCACCACGGTGGGAGAAAGTCTTTGCGTGGAGGTCATGTTTGGGAAGGAACACATCCAAACAACTCCCCAGCAAGAAATACTTCTGTGCAAGTCCCAGAGCCTGACTTTGCTGCCGGGCTCTCGGGTTCCCTTACCTGAAAGCAGGGAACTGGCTGCTGCGGGTTTAAAGAGTGTGTAATATTCCGTGACAACAGCAGAAACACCAAGTATAGCGCATCTATTTCTTTCTTTGCACTTTTGCTTTTTAAGAACGAGCTCCACCTTGGGATGACACTGTAATGCCAGCCTTTGCTTTCCACAAATACCTCTCTGTCCCGCCACAGGTACTTGGAAAAGAAGGAAATGCAATAAGTACATTACGAAAAATTAGTCACACGGATCCATGTGGAGCCCACAGCATTGCCTCTGCTGCCTTTTCAAGCTCTGGCCTGACTCAGGGACTTCTATAACGTGAAGCTGCAACACTACTCACAGATGCTGGCTTAGATCCTGCTTGCCAAGCGCCTGCTAGAGAAAGATCCACTGCCCTTCCCGGTCTCCTGTCTGCTCACTCAAGCCGTATGACCAAAAGGGTCAGACAATGGATTGATGCCATTAGAGGATGAGGTTATCTGCTTCAGCTCAAGAGAAATGTCGTATTCTATTCCCTTAGTGTGTTGCCGTAATCACCTGACCTGTATTTCAAAGCTTTGCAATATTCTCAGTGTTCCTTATCAGCTTCAGTAGCGTAAACTCACAAGTGCTAGAGAAAGGTGCGTGGACTTAGACACCACAGGAAGGATTATGTGGCTTCTAGAAGACTGGGTGTTCGTCAGGGCCCTGAAACCCAGATTCACCAGGCTGCTGGTTGCTGCAGTGTCAGAACAGCTGAATGACTTTGCCTTTCTGCAAAGCCCCATCAGGAAGGTTTCAGTCCTCCACGCCACGGCAACAACAGCCCAGGAACTTTCTCCAGCAGACTGAAAAAATGCTGGGTAGTCCTTTCTTTGCTTCCTCCAGCACTTCTTCCAACCTCTTCCTTGAGCAGCCCTCTGGGAGCAGCCTTGAGAATCCGAGCAGAAATTGAAACGCCTTCACCCTCACATTAGCCAGACTGAAAATGAAATCCTGGTGACTCATTATGAAAGTACAGACTCCCTTGTGCCCAGGGCTCCGGCCACAATCGATCTGCTACCAGCTCTTTGAAAACACAGCCAAAAAAGACGCTTCTTTCTCGCTAATAAAGCAGTGCTCCAGCTTTACTGCAACACATATGGGTGCCCTATACAAACGGCAGCCTGGCTGTGCTGGGGGCAGAGCTTTTGAAAGAAATGGAATAATTAAAGAGCTTCTTTCAGGCAATTTTTTTTCTCTTGCAGCTATTTTTATTCTCTGGGTTTGGAAGTCGTGTGCCTTCATGCATCGCACTCTTACTGCCAGATTCAATTTTTCCACTCGGTTTCTTTGTGCTTCTGATAGCTGGACATAATAACCAGCTAAAAAAAAAAAAAGAGAACTGGGATTTTTGAGGATGCTTTTTCTTTTCAGGAAAGCAACAGCAGCCATTGTTTTATCTGCAGACATCAGCTAGAGGCTAATGTAGCAAGGCGGGCTAGCGGCATATTTCCTGCCAGGAGGCGGAGAGAGCATCTATAATTTACTCCCCATTTTTATCATAACCTAAGAAAAGGAGTTGATATATTTGGACTCTGTGTGGAGGAGGAAGACATTTTGGGTCTGGTATCCACTGAGGTATGAACACAAGTGGCTATGGCTAGGAAAGCATGAAACTTGAGCTTTGTATTTAGTGTACAGACTTAAAATAAAAGGTTCCAAGTGTTTGATTTCAAGGACAGCAATCTCAGGGAGCTATTCAGTTCCAGGACTGTAATGGAGTTCCAGTTCCATTAAGGGAAACAAGGGTGAACATTTATCCATCCTTCCCAGTTACACGTGCTTTTATGTCTGAATGAAGTCCTTAGGGAAATGAAGTTTGAGACTGAGATGTGGTTAGGGGTAGCGCAGCCGTGCATTCATCTTGGATAAGCTGGAAGTGGAAGACAAAAGAGCCTCAGTCCTCAACCAAGTGCCTAATTCCTACCTTGCAGTGTCTTTTCCCATACACCTGGTCTTGTTGGCCAAGGTTTCTTCTGTCTGCAGCTCTGGCCCTTTGCTTGTAAGTTCTCTAAGGGCTGGGAGGAGGCTGGAGCAGAGCAGCAGTGTCCAGAAACACTGTTCAAGTTCCCACCCTCTTCCCTGCCTTCTCCTCCTCCCTGACCAAACGATGTCACTGCCACACCAAGGGAGAGAAATCTAGATGTAAGAGGTGCAGACTCCCTCGCTCACAAAGTCGCCACTGTCCCTCCCCAGCCAGCCCCACCGCGATCCGTGCTGCCGCAGCACGCTGCAAACGCGCCGGCGATGAGCTAAAGCAGCGTTAACCGAGAGCCTGCTGGCTTCCTGCAGCCAGGACAGGCCCAGCACATCCCCTCCAAAGAGGTAGAAAGCTTGAGGAAAGAGATGATACCAGATTCTTTAACACCCAATCTCCCACCCTTCAAGGGTACAACAGGCCTAAGTCCATTCCTGAGCTTCGGGGTTCAGAATGTCTTTATCCTTCTCGCTGATGCAGTCCCAGAGTCCACGGATCGCGCCTCCCTAGAGAAACAACAGGTTTCCCTGCAACTGTTTACTGAAGAACACAAGGGCTGGGCTAAATTCTCCGCCAATTTCATTCCCAATTTTACATCCTCCCACTGCTCACCCAGTGTGTCATCGATAAAAGGCAAAACCCTTCCAGTTACACAAGCTGAGAGCCTGGAATAACCCCGCAGGGATGAGTAACGCCGCCTCAGCACTGCTGGGCTCCGCCGCTCCGTCCCGAAGGAAGCCAGAAGCGAGAGGAACGGGCACAGCAAGTGGCACACACGATGCCCACCGAAGCCACGCGCTCGCCACGTCCACGGCGCTTGTGACTTCTGGCACAAACAGAGAACCCGCGGCAGCGGCAGCAGCTGCAGCGCGTGCGGGGGGATGCTCAGCACTTTGGGCTCACGCGCTCGCCTGGCTGGAGGCATCTGGCTGGGAAACCAAGTGGGAATTGAATCCCTTCACCCAAAAAAGCAATGTCCCGATTGCTGGGCAGCTAAAAGCTGTGTAGTCATGTACTGGCTGGGTGCCCGTCGTGTTTCCTGATGCTGTGCTCTTCCTGCTAATGCTTTTCCAGGCCTTGGGCTATTTCCGTCATGAGGGGAGAGAAAACAAGCCACAACCTCATCTGCTAGTCTCTCAGCGCAAAGAGAAGCCCTTCCAACTGAAGAAACAAGTTTCCTGGCTCGGAGAAATCAGCAATTCCCCACAGTCCAGAGGGTTTTGCATTGCAAATTTTTCGCCATTCAGAAGCATGATTAGTATGTGACAAAAATCTTCCCGGAAGCATTTATATATCCCACGGGGACTGCAGTAATAAGTCTCACTGGTGTCAGAGAACAGGGTCTGTGACAAGAACACATCTGCCTTTCCTCTCTTGTGACCTGGTTCCACAAAGTTCCATTAGACGGGCTCAGCCAAGCACCAAGAGGATAAGCGCCCACATTGAAAAAGTGATCAAAGCAACAAAGTCCCACCGGCAAACAGATGCAGAAATCAAGTCAGGCTGAGGCTGAGCGGAATTGTGTGGGTGCCTAGAACTGCATTTTACAGGCTGTGCTTGAGGTGCAGGTAGGAGGACAGGGTGGTAGAAGAGGACAGACAAAACCAGCGGGGAGATGACATTCTGACTGAGGGGCACCGGCTGCGGTAGGTCAGCCCAAGGCCCCTTTTTAATCAGATTATCATTAGTCACCATTTGCTTCTGACTGCTGAGTAACAGCGTTACAAAAGAGATGGCATATGATCACTGGAGCAATGAGCAGGCCTAACAAAGCTGTTATTAGCTGCCACATAAGTCATCTCCTAGCCTTGACTTCCCCATTGCTAAATTGATAAACGTTTGCTTCACGGCGACACTGAGAGCGTTCGGTGATTAATCCACGTTTGGCAAGCTCTGGGGAATCCTCAGGTGACAAGCTGACTACAGCAAAGAACAGTCATGGATTCGATTAATGAACCTTAGCGTTAAACAATATCATATTACTAACCAGCTTAGGCACGAAGTGATCAACAGACATTTCTCGGAGAGGCCTGTCTGCATTTTTCACATTTTTTTTTTTTTCCTTCGTGGCGGAATAGTGGTCATGGTTTTCTGGAAATGTTTTGTTAACTGAGTGCCTTTGACACAAACACACATGTGTTCTACATGCAGGCAAGTAGAGCAGAAATCCAACACCGAACTAGGATTCAAAAAGTAATATAATGACCTAAAAATGCTCGGTTACCTTGGGCAACTACATGAAAAAGAGAACCAAAAGAACACAAAGTGTAATTCCAAATTATTAGCTGCTATAATAGCAACTACTTACACTTGCAGCTGTCAGAGCAACTCAAAAAGCTGACTTAATTAAACATGCCAAGTGTATTTGGTTTCCCTCACTTTTCTGGCAGGGAAATTGAGGCACGAGAATACAAAGACTAAGATTTTTCGTCAGTACTGAAGCTCAGAAAAGCACGGGGTTATTTTCTGCACGCAGTCACCAGATTAGAGGTTGTTAAATTGTCCCTCATTCGTCCCTAAGGCACATCTATACACAAAGGCCATCTCACTCACCGTCTACCAAAAAAGCTGCATTTTCACAGACAGGCACGTAGAAAGCACCTTGGAGGTTGTCGCTTTCAAAAGCGCCCACCCAGTGCGGGCACATCTCTTCGGAGCCGCACAGCTCGGCGCTGCAGGAGCCGATCCTGCTCCAGGTGACACCAGCAGGGCACGCGGGCTCCGAGCCAGCTCCCACGGCAGTCAGCGGGAAGCCGCCCCGTAGAATGTTTCCGGAGAGCCTCCCTCCCTCCCTCGACCTCCTGGTGCCAGTTCTAACCCAGGCTGATCCGCGACTCTTACAGATGCGATCTAACTGCTGCATCGTGTTACCGCTCCCTTACGAGCCGCCTGTGCTGCCGTGTGTAAAACTCTCCCCGAGTGGGAGAGAAGGAGAAGCTGCAGCCCTTGAACTCCGGACAGAGCCCAAGGTGCAGCCCAGCTGTTGCCAGCTGCTGGCGGGGACGCACACAGGCTTGCTCTGTTTCCAGTCTCTCTCGCCTCGGATTGAGTCACACGGGAAAGAGGAGCAGCGCATTCGAAGCAGTGCTTTTATCCCTTGTGCTTTTATACCTCATCGACACGCTGAGTGGGCTGGGTCATCCCTAGAAACCCACCTCGCACCAGGAATAACTGCGCACACATGAACAAAACCCGCTTCGCTAGCAGCAACAAAAACGACTGGTGAATCCAGGAAAACAGTTAATCCATGCCTTGCAGTGACAGCTCCTCCACAGAAACCTCTTCTGGAGCCAGGAAAAGAACTGCCTCATGAGCCTAATGTGTTTGGAACTGAGCCACTGGCATGTTCAGATCACAGGCAATGTTATTTAGCCACCCGGAGCATTCAGATCTCTGTTTAGTATAGTTTCAAATCAGGCTGCTAAAGGCCCTACACTACATGTCACTCCAGTGATGTTCAGGGTCTCCCTTCGTTAACGCTGTGGGACAGAACGAAGCACAGGCTTTGCGGAGCTCAGGAGAGCAAAGAGAACTCCTGGGTCCCATTTCTGACGGCCACAGCATCCATGGGAGACCCCTTCCCACCGTCCCTGTGCTTCCCTAGTGCTATTGAAAACCTGAGGAAAACCGAATCCTTCCCTCTCACGCAGGATTGCTTGGAGGATTTAATAAACAGCGGGGGCAAAATGTTCCGAGAGCCAGGAGCTGTAGGTGTGCCAAGGAGAGTTGTTATTATTATTTATTAAATCTGACCGTGTTGTATCTGAAATGGAGCAAAACCAGCATTTGCCTTGGTGAGATTAGCTCTGCCCCTAACTAGACAAGGCTATCTGGCACAGTCACAAGTCATCTCTCATTCAGTCCCTCCCTCCAGAACCATCAGCAGCCTGACAAGGTCACTAACAGCTGCCAAACTACCTTCCAAAGGCACGCAGACTTTCTCTAGAAATTAAAATAAGGTGAGTGTATCCCTTCACGGAAACGGTGCCTGCAGGGGAAGATGGGATTTCAAGTTCCACCTCCATATCCTCATCTTCTGCAAGATACTGTATTTCTGGAGGTTTAAACTGAGAGGAGGTAAAAGCCAAGCACCGATTACCAGTGGATTTTTTTGATTTTTTTTTTTTGATTTTTTTTTTTTTGCAAGACAGAAAAGTGCTACTTTCATTTTATGGTGAAATACTGCTGTAGATGGCCCTACAGCAGGTACATTAGTCCCACTGTCTTCTGTTGGCTACTACTGTAAGACTCGAAAGAGAGAAATAGGGAACCTGACACAGCAGAGTCAGTAAAATTCTAAGCCAAAGTAGCTATTAGCCTCTCTAAATACCGATCTGAAATCTCCTCTGCCCTCTAGGATCCACCGTTCTTCCTTCTTTCTTCAAAGGAACAAGTCGACTTTGCATCTCCCCGTCAATGGGAGCAGACAGCACCATGGCAACCGCTCCATGGCGACAGTAACCGTGGCAACCGGATCCTGCCATTGCGGTGCCTTCCCGTCCAAAACGAGAGCTGGATTTGCATGGGGGGGTTGCATCTGAAATAGCACGGGACCGAGTTAAGCACAGTCAAGGGTTTCTGAGGATAATGAGCAGAGCAGACAGCGTAGTGTTGGAGTTCTGAATTCTAAGGAGCAATGAAAGGGGACAGAGTCATTAAATACCGGTTCAGCATCCCACCTCAGCTGGAGTGCGGACTGGAAAGCGAAGAGAGTCTAGGTGAGGTGCTTTTTCAGGGCTACAGCAAGTTGCAGCCCTTCATCCCTCGCCCCAAGGTCCCTGCCTTCAGGTTGTGTGTGGAGGGGCGACGAAGTTCCCGTGGTCCCTGCTGGCTGCAGCCTCACACAAAGGAAACGTAAATGTTTGTCTGGTTCTTTGGTAGGTGTGTCACTGCTGGCCTTCCAGCTCGGTGCAGAAGTCTTGTCGCAGCCGGAGTTAATGCCTTGGAAAACCATATTCCAAGGGTGGGTCTAACCAGGCCAGGCAGAGCGCTGTCTAGCGACTTGGAGCCGGAGTCTGGGAGCCAGGGCTCCTGGGCTGTATCCTTACCTCTGGCAATGACTCAGCCATGTCATCAAAAATAACTCATCACTGCTCCCTGCCTTGGCTTCCCCACGTGTAAAATGGAGCTGCTCTCACAAAGCCGTGCTGTGAGCTCCACTTCACGACAACCGCACCGCGTTCAAAGACCGAAGATCAAAGACACTGTGAACAGATCACTGTTAATATTGCCACAGATTTATTAACACACCCCCAGTGCTGACAAGTCGATAGCCTTCCCAAGCATAAACGCTCGACACAGTGCAAACACTGACCTAGATTTTCAGTAATTACGCTGGAAGCTGGCACATGTGATGCTTTTGCTCCCTGGCTTTCAAGTCAGTAGCATTCACGTCAGCAGAGAATATATAGAATCATATAGCTACCTTTAGTTTCAGAGCTGTCCCTTTCACCTGCCATTCAGTGTTTCAAAGTGTTAGTAAGACCGGCTGAAAGATTATTCTCTCTTTTTCCACCTCCAGACTGAGGTCTCTGCTGCTTGTGTGGAAGTAGAATGTTTGCTGGGTGCAAAACAAGCTCTGCAACACCCCACGACACTTCAACTTCCATCCAGGAAAGGGCAGTGTTGCTTGCAAATCCTGGGTGACTCACTGCGGTGCAGAGCGAGCACAGGGATCACTACAAGGGTGGGGAACACCAGTCTCGTGATGCCAACAGTGACCTGTCAGCAAGCGAAAGAAATTCCCGTAACACATCAGTTCAATTGGCAACGGAGAAGAGGAGAAAAGAGCTCCTTCCTGACCCTTACAGTGAGCAGGTGGTATGAACTGTGGTCTTAGTGTAGGGACACTCACGTATTGCTAGTCATCTTGACAGAATTTTTACCCATGTTCCATCCCCTCATTAAACCAGGATGTTTTAATGTGTCCACCATGTCTGCTGAACACCTGAACTTCCAGTTTCTTGTCTTTTTGGTACGACAGCCCCAAATAGCAGTGCACAGTGCAGCAAGAGGGAGCTTAGTCCTTCACAAGAGTCCAAAAGCGGAGTCCCAGCTCAATTCCGAGTGGACAGCACATGTGTCAGCCACTCGAGGGAGCAGGCTTCAGAAGGGGATGCAGGCTGCATCGCTCCGTTGTGCCGACTGGACAAGGCTGCTGGCTTGCAGACAACAGACAGGCGTGTAAAGTCACAACGAGCTGAGATCTAGGTCTTGTGTTCAGTCATACAATGCATGGCAAAGAAGCTCATCTGGCCAAGTCACTAGCGACATATCCAGAACTGCCCTTGCTTTATCAGATTGAGGAAAAAAGTTCAACTGTAGTAGAAAATATTGATTTCCTTCCTGATTTCTGTTTGTGTAAGCAACTGGCTTCTGGTGCTGAAATCTCATGAGATACTGCTCTTCACTGAGCTGGGACTCTGCCTTGTCTGCACGGCTCGCTGAGATCATCCATGAAGTTATTGCCCCAGACAGTCCAGTTCTTGCAGTAGGCTGGCTCTGGCAGCGATAAAAACCACAAGGCACAGGCAAGCGACAGGATCCTCGGCACAGCGGCATGATACCTGGAGGGGGGAGACTCGCCGAGGAGCAAGTTTGCCTTTGACACTTGAGGTCTCATCACGCGTCTTCCCTGCAGGTCAGTAAAGGCCAAACAGCCTCACGCTCCACACGGCAAGACTAAGGCAAGGAGAATAAATAATAACACCTGCTTACACAGCAATTCAGCGGGCACCGTTTTATGCGCCGGTGGCAATAGGTAGCCAGTGAGAAAGCTGCCAAAGGTGGGTTAACATCAAGGTCTTCACTGATAAAGGCTTAAAAGTCCTGGAGCCAGCTCGGCTTTAAAGCGCATGCATACGCAAAGTCCTCAAGCAGATACTTGATTTTAAACCTGTCTCTCACTCCCACCAAATGCAGCAGGGTTTCACATATACGCCTGGTGTTAAGCATATGCTTCACCCGGCTTGCTAAGTTGGAACAGGAATCGGAGTGAAGAAATGTCTTTGTAAAACCAGTTGCACTGGTAGAGCCAGTAGGATATACGAGATCCAGAGATATGCCCAGCAAGGAATAAACCGGGGAGTTAATGTTACCTGCTGCCACACTTAAAGCCCTGGGTGCCGCGCTGTCCCAAGGGTGAGAGATGGAAGATGTGGAGTGCCTCTTGCCTAGCTGGGAAGCACTCAGAGTTTTTTGTAGGCTCGCTCCATCCGCATTCCTTAGCATTAAAGAGCAATTTGGTGCAGAGCACCTGAGGTGTGCACACTAACAAACATGCCACAAAAACGCCAGCCACAAAGCAATTGCTTTCATCACAGCCGAGCAGCCCAGCCTAGCCTAGGTGAGGTGAGGAAAAGAGTTGTTGCCTCAAGCCACACAAGGTCAAAACGCAGGTTGCTACATTTCTCTAAATAAAAGATATGTTCACTATGCAAACAAACAAACAAACTATAAAGCCAGGCACAAAACTGAGGAGGAGGTGTTTCAGAGGTCTGTGTGGCCATTGTGCCTGTCATTTCTGGTCCTGCCCAGTGCAAGGACACCACAGATGTCCTTGTCTGTGGAACTGCATTGCCCTGGGAGTCCAGAGGACATATTTTCAAACGCATGACATATCTTAAAATAAGAAACACAAAATCCTTTTTATTTGCCTGTGGTGCTGGGCTTTCCTCTGGAACCATTAAGTCTTGGATTACTCTGGGTCCATTTGATCACTTGCTACCAGGAGCTGCAACTTGAATAAAATTAAATATCACAAACTATCAGCTCCTAATCCTCAGCAACCTCACAGAATGACTGCTATGGTGTGCGAGGGGAATTTGACCAGTAAGTGAAGGCAGACAGGCTGGATCTTCTAGCATGAGACACTGAAACACTCCCTCCACACCCTACTGCCACAAATACAGTCTTTAATACCAAGCCAGGAGGGCAGGACACATGCAGAATCAGCATTTATAGTGTGTGATGAATTGCAAAACTGTTAAATATCTACCCATTAAATGGAGGCCTTAAATCACACACTAAATGTTTACCTGCACAAGTGACGAATTAGACCCTGAAAATGAAGGCTGAGTACCTTGTCACCGATACATCAAATTCATAAGAACACAGAGGAAAATCTGACATCAGCAGGGATTAAACAAGCGCTTGGTTAGAAGACAAATCCACGCTATGTCAAATAAGGCAGTCTTGCACCTTGCTGGTACTGGCATGGAGTGGCAGCTAGACTCAAGGTCCAACATTCACTAGAATTCCACAGAAAAGCTGCTTTGGGAAAAAAGCACCACTGACAGATGTCAGGTGGACCCTGCTACGCTGCACAGGCCTTGTGCCTTCAACCAGAAATAGCTGGCCTGCAGATGTGTGCAAGATTTTGTTTAGTCTACCATGGTTACTGCTGAGGAGAAAACTTTGGTTTACTCCTAAATATTCCTTCTCCCCCCCCACACGCATAACCGCAACGCACACACGCACAGTTTGGCAGGAGATGCAGAGCCTGTTTGTTTGAAAACTGGAGCTGGAATAGGAAGGCGTTTCAGAGAGATCCCTGAGAGCCAGAGAACAGTAAGGGGGAAAGACACATCGGCAATAACAGGAGATGCTACAAGGCAGGGCTGGGGCCAGGAAAACAATGCAGCCGGCAAGAGGAGACCAGCGAAGGGAAATGCAAGAAAGCACAAGAAAAGTGCATTTGCTGCCTCTCAGGGGCAGAGTTCCAGCTCGTGTAAGTCGCTGGGAAGCACTGCTGATTTACACCAGCTGGGAACCTCGCCGTCAGCACGGGTTCTGCATCCTCACAGCCAAAAAGCCTTCACCAGGTCGGGCCTTTGCTTCCTACCCCTCTTTGTGTTTCAGAACCACGGTGCTGACCCTGCACCTGGCCTGGCTCTGAACCCTTCTTGTCCCCTGGCAATCCCCGAAGTGCCAAAAGACAGAGAAAGAGCGACTGTGGCGAGAAAAGTCAGACGCACAAATGCAGAGCAAGGCAAACGCTCCAATTTACCAGCGGCAGGTGTCCCTTTGCCGCAACGGCAGTGATAAATGTCACCCCGGCCCCCCAAACACAAACACACGCGCACACTTCATCTCTTGTTCCCATTAGCTCCGGAACAGACGACCACACAGGGCCCATTCTACGGGCGCAGTATCATCTTGCACCGATTGCTGCTTGTCCTCTGCCTGGACGGTGAATTTGAACTCATTAGCTGCTGATGGCTCCGCACGTGGAGCCCGGGCGCGCTCGGGGCCGCAGACAATGCCCCCGCCTGTGTCCGCCGCCACAGGAACTCCTTTGTGCGCCCCAACACTGGGGCTGTGTTCCCCTTGGCCGCCTCCCCGCGATTCTCCCCGCTCGGCGAGATTTCCCGACCCGCTGCCAAAGGCTGAGCCTCGCTGGCCTTCTCAGCGGCGGGGTGTCGCTGCGCATTTCCCAGCACAGCTCCGCGGGCAGGGGAGACGTTCCCAGCTCCTGCCAGCAGCTGAGCCCGCAGTCGCTCCACCCTGAACCTCAACAGAACCCCCAGAATTCTCCCTTGGAAGCTCAAAAGGAGGCCAGTTTGAATCACGGAATCATAGAAGGCGTTGGGCTGGAAGGGACCTTTAAAGGTCACCTAGTCCAACCCCTCCGCGGTGAGCAGGGACATCTTTAACTAGATCAGGTTGCTCAGAGCCTCACCAAGCCGGCAAGTTTGCAAGAGGTGTTCTGCGCTTGGCGCTCCTCGCTGCGACGCTGGTGACCAGCCTTGTTTCCTGCTCATTATGCAGGGACATTTGGAAAATCTACCTTGCAGAGGTTCGAGTGCCTTTGGCCCTGCCGCTCAAACCCTCCCGTACCTGGGGAAGCGATACCAGTAAAACACCTGAAGAAAGCTGCGGAGACAAACATCATCAGCAAAATTGACGGCAAAACGACACGGGAGTTCACAGATCTGTGGTCCGCAGGCATTAGGGACAGTTAGGACTGCCCAGTCACGCCAATGTCAAGTGTGTCTCTGTTTCCAGAAGGCAGGAACTCTTTCCCCCCTGAGAGCAGCGATATTTGGAACTACTCTCCCGCGAAGCTGCTCTGGCAGGGGGGTTGGACTAGATGATCTTTCGAGGTCCCTTCCAACTCCTGACATTCTGTGATTCTGTGAAACGCTAATGCCCTTTTTACGTGCGCTTTGCCACTCTTTTGACATCTCCTTTGCCTTTGCAGCAAACTAAAAACTCCCAGCTTGTCTCAGCTCAACAGCTTTTAGTGGAAAAAGTGGAGCCACAGTGCACGGAAGACAAGAGTCAGTCTGACATTAAAATAAGCCCCAACCCACTGCAAGGTACTTGCAGCCTGGGAAGTGCTGCACAGCAGATCCAAACTGCCCACGTTTCAACTGTGCCTGACACACCAGTCCCCCGGGCATATCAGCCTCCAGTTAAAACCACCAGTTTCAAAGCAAATTCCTGCCAGAGACATCGTCCTTGGATCTCTATCCCAGCCACAGAAGGAGCAGTGGCCCATTATCCAAGGTAGACAGAGCATCTTACCACTTTCACTGGATAATCCCTTAATTAGAGTGGCCTCCAAAATAATCCTCTTGAACGGTTTACACACAGCACAGTTTAAAACAAGCCACGCCACAGATCCCCGGGTAACGGACAGAGCACCGCTCTCAGGTGTCTTTGCATTAGTCCATTCACCTCTTCTATACCTCTAAAACAAGTTGCGACTCAACCCTCCCGATCTTTCCACAGCACTGACTGGCTTTGCTTGAAACGTTATGGCTTGCTGGACTTAAAGGCCAATAAAGCTCTTTTAACTAACTCATACAACCCCATAGGCCATTAAAAAAAACCACAAGCTGGCTGAATGCTTCTTTTCCAGAGTAGTGCCCAGCCTTGACACGAGGCTCTCAAGCCACGCAACATCACCAGCTCATGGGCACCGTGCTCTTGCCGTGTAAAACCACCTGTCCTTTGTGTTACGGTAACAGTTATTCTTTCTTCTTTTTTAGTGCACAAATATTTACATGTGCACTGCCCTTTTAACTGCAAATTCTGAGCAGCTCTCAGAGGACAATGTCTGGAAAGGTTTCCTCCTATTGCCAGAAGAAACAAATGTCTTCTATGAGAGATATTGGCCGCGGGAAGAGAAAGGGGTTGGTTTTGGATTAGGTTCTGAATGTCTTTTCTCTCCCCTCCTCCCACTCCCTTTTTCTTCTCTGATTCACAAGGAAACCACAAAGCAAACTCAAGACTGAATGAGACTTGTTTTTGTGAATGTTCTGGCTTTCTTTTAGGACATTTACTTCCACCCCCACTAGGCTAAATCTCTTCCATTTATACCAGCCCAATAAATTCAGCAAACTTCCACCAGTGTAAACAGAATCAAAACCTGGCCTGGTATTTAGTTGCCCGTGCAGAAGCCACTGGGAGTTACACTGATATACAAATGTAAATTTTAATGCTCTTGTTTGGTCTAATTCAGTTTACCTTAAACTTTTCACTCTTTAAACACACTGACCTTTGTGTGAGGACACAGTTACGTGACCAAAAGCCCAGAGTTATTCAGTATATATTCAGTATTTAGGTGCCTAACACCCTCTGCCTCTCCAGATACCTGTTCTGAAAAGCACCTCGGAAGACACCCACGGCACCCTCCACGGCTGCACCTTGTCGTCACCAAGTCATCAGAAGGCTCTACCCTATTTCAGTGCAAAATCCAGCAGAACGGGCTAAAATTACCTTCGTCCTTGTTTTTATAAGGTATTTCATATACTTCAGCCTATGGCTACTCAATATTGGGATTTAAGGGATTGTTAAAAACTTCACAAGCCGCCCACATACTGCCATAGGCACTTAAGTGCCTTTAAAATTCTAGCCTTGGATCATCAGCTCTACAATGAGATTAATTCCCTGTCTAACAAAGAATTGTAGGAAGAACTCAGCTAATGCTTATTTACAAGGTCTGGATAATACAGCGATGCACTAATCTGACAGGAAAGGCTGAAAAAACTTCTGAAAAGCACTGGATAGAACTGATGTGTTTTAACGAATGCTTCCTCTCCCTGTGAAACAGGTTCTTCTGCTCAGGGCTGAGTAGGAGTGACTGCACATCAAAGGCTTTGCTTATGCAACCGGCAGGGCCAAGAGCTTGGGACGGCACCGGATTTGTGAAGCTCTACATTAACGTCAAGCTGCCTGGGAAGTTTTCTGCAGGAGAAGTATTTCCATATCACAGGAGTTTCTTTGACCAATTTTTCAGCCCGTTCCACTTCCGAGGGAGAAACTGGGGGAAACAAATGGCAGAAATTCCCGGAAACCTGCGGCTCCATCTGCTCCCAGAGCTCCAACGCAAGGCGAGCCCTGCCCTGCGAGCTGGCTCCGCGTCGCGGGCTAACCTGTCGCACAAACGGGGCCAGCGACTGATTTCTGTAACGAGAGCTGGCAGGCGTAAGAAAGATTTCACACCCTTCCTCCCATGAATGGGGAAGACGCGTTCAATTAGGAACCCTGCCTATTCCTTAATCATTTCCTTTGTGTGCATGGTTATTAATATCTTTACATGACTAGTCAAGCCATGGGCTATATTTTTCTGCACTCGTTTTGGCTACTACTTACTGCACACAAAATACATACAGAAGCCACACCCAGAGAAAAAAAAAGGAAAGAGAAGGAACCTATTGTTGGCTTTACTTGCAGCAGCAACTGCACTCTCCAAGCATACTGAAACCTCTATATATTTTATATTACAGAGAAAGAGATTGTCACAGCTCCAGTGAGTTTAAGTGGATAGAGCAGGTAAAGAGGAAGAGAAGAAGGCACGGGAGAGGTAATGTGACCCAAGAAAGTCAAAACGAAGGGTCAACACTCAAACTAAGAACAGAATTGATCCTCCTGATCCCTTGCCCAGTCCTTTGCGCTGCCTGACAGATAAATATCAACTCAAAACTTCTGTTAAAGGAATGAAAGGTAATCGCCAAAAGCGAGCTGGGATAATACGCCTGGCAACAAGACTGGCAGTGGGGAAGCAAGGCAGATGTTCTCAAGCCTGCAGCTGGTCCATAACGGGCCCAACAATAAACACGCGCCCGTGGCGTGGCGATGCTGAGAAGCAGCCCCATCCCGTTTATCTTGTGCCCGGCACAGCTGGATTTTGGCCATTAAGTGAGAATACAAGAGAATGGGAGAAAAGCCAAAAGTGGGAGGAACTGCTGACCCCTCCATAAAGTCAGATGACAGGAAACGTTTTACCACTCACCTTGTTCAAGGACAGGGAATACAGCTGTGCACCAAGCTGAATAAAAAAACCACATCTGCTTTCAGCTAATACAAGCTTCTAGCAAGATGTAGCTACAAGCTGGATATCCACCTGTACCAGCAGCCATCACAGCCATCCAACACAGGGTAACCACGTGCAGGATGCTACCTGCCACGCTTTTTGGCTGTACTTGGCATGGGGAGTGGTGGCAAGGAAAGAGTTTATGGCCTCGAAAAGCAGGCAGGTTGTGTTTAGAGGCCCTGACCCACTGAGGAGTCTATGAAGACCCCTATTTTGGGGTTTGACGCTTGCCCGAAAGGCAGGGAGCCCAACTAGTCTGAGAGAGGTACATAAGAGTGGAAATCTGGTCAGCGTTCCCCCTAAAGCCAACATCCTCTCACTGCAAACGGAAGACAAGAATGCAGAGCCCTGGATGAGATGTCCTGCAAAGAAACAGGCGAAGGAGACAGAGTTCACGAAGGGAGGAGCGCCTGGTTTTGATCTGAGGCTGTGTCAAGGCCAAGCCACAGCCCTGGATTCTCAATCACTGAGGTCACACAAGCCTGACTGGGAAAAAAACTGACAAAACCGCCTCAAAAATGGTGACTGTGACACATCAACCAACCCAAGAGGCACTAAATTCAGCCTTGCACCCAACCTCGAATCAAAGGGGCTCTGGTCTGGTGCTCATACCCTGAGCCATCTCACAGTCTAATGCCCTAACAGGACTTTGCCCTCATCCCAGACACAGAGATGATCCAAGGGCACTACAAAACCACCACATGTTCCTGGAGGATATGCAGGAATGACACGGTATCCCAGTTTCTGCATTGTTTAGCTTCACATTTCTAAAGGTTCTCTTTGTGCAGTGCCTGGTTTATCCTCAGATCTGCAGCAGAAGGGCAGCTTTCCTCTGCTTGCTTGCCAAGCCTTAACCACGGCCTTCGCTCCATTTTTGTGAAGGGTTTCTGCACATTTGGACTACCTAAAATACAAATCATCTGGAATAAGAAGGAGATGGCTGCTCTTTGTATTCGATAGCACCCATGTCTGTGCTGCTGGTAAGTGGGAACAGTGGCTGCAATGATTTCTGCCTAGTCTGAGGCTCACTGAGCTTTCAGCACTCCAGCAAGGCAGTTGGTCTCTGGCCAGTCACCGCAGGGCAGATCTGATCCTTCCTACAGCTTTGCTCCCGGATGCCTGCAAACCTCCACCAAAACCAAGACCTGTTGCCACTAATCTCTCGCTTCCCTTCGTGCTCACAAGTGACAAAGTGGAACGCAACTCCTGCCTCGCATTCCTCCAAGCCCGCAGGAAACCATAAATCAGGAGAAAAGCATAACATCCACGGAGAACTTGCGAAAGGCCAAACGCCAGGATGGGCCGAGGGGCTGGGGAAAGGGAATGGGGACCTACATTGCGCTCCCGGGCTTTGTGTAGGACCTGCTCTATCTTCCTCCCATCAGAAGGACCACGGTTTGGGCTGAAGCACTTCTTTGTGATTGAATCAGCAAGGATCTGCTGCATTTAGAGGTGACTCGACGTTCTGGTCAAAACGGCTGAGATTTATTCTGGCCCAGATAAATCTATTTATAGTAAGTGTTATGCTAATTCCAGGCGCCGGTCTGATCCACTTGTACTCACTGGAGCAATAATGCGTTCTGCTACTTGTCCTTTTTAACTATTTTTGTGCAGCCAGAAGCCATTTTGTTCTCAGAGCACCAGCTCTTACTATAAGGCAGCTGTGTATTTCCTCCTCTTCCCCTTCCAGTGAACTACATAGCTCTCCATTTCCTGCAGCCCTGTAGAAATTGCTGGCTCAATCCAAGATCCATCCACACTGTGCTTTGAATAAGTGGGAGAAACCTAGGTAAGAGCAGATTATGCAAGTAATTTTAAAGCCGTTCACTTAAAAAAATCAACTGAACTGCTTTTTTTACCTTATCTGAGGTTCGTGTCATGTTTTGTAAAGAGTAATTCATTTACTGTCACTCTTGTGAACTAAGGAGTGTGGAGGGGATTTTACTCATCATTAAAATGCATCAGACTTTAGGATAAACTATACCAATTGCTTAATGGAGAAATGGCAACGGAAGAGCTGTTTTCAGCGGTTTGAGTCTCCTGTATTTGTTTCAGGATAATGGAATAAGCTGTATTTCTAATCTTGACTAAAATCTCTCCACAGATGGCTATAAGCATGATGCAGATGTGGAAGGCCGTGCCAGCGCTTTTTGATCCTGGGAGGACAAGAGAGTTTTCCACGGTAAAAAACTGAGGTAGAACAGCAGAAGCTCAGATGATATCAGTGACAGTGAAACGATCCTGAGACACAGGGTCCTCGTCTTTCTCCTTGTGGTTTTATTCTCATTGAAAAACTTCCTTTGCCTTTTCAAGCCCAATGACTGCTCCAACACTTGAACTTGTCATCAAACCTATCAGCCTCAGCTCCTTTCCCGATACAGAACCACAGAGGTGATCTCAGGACAGCTTCTGAGTGCTAGAAGAACCTCAAAAGAAATCAACAAATAAAATAGGGAAAGTACATCAAGACATAAAAACCAGATTGCCCAGACCTGTTTTTCACTAGCACATAAATACAGATGTTTTCCTGGTAATTGCTGTTCTATTTTCTCGTGTTTTTTATGGAGGCTAGATGGAGGTTACACAATCCCTAAAACCATTCCCAGTATGTTGTCTCATGGGTGAAGAGATTCTGTGCCTAAACTTAACTTAGTTCTAGCTTTGGTAACAGTGTTCATAATATTTTTCACAGGTTTTGCACAGCTACGGAAATATCTAAGTCTTTGTGTAAAAGGTGCTAAATGTCAGTTTATGGTTCTCATCCTGCGACAGAGAGGCTGGAGGTGTATGTTTAGACAGAGTTTTGAAGCCCGATGAGTAAGATTTCTTATTTTGGTTGCATGGTGTCCCATTGACTTTAAATCTGTACATTAGGATTTAGCAAAAACTGACACCTCTTCAGAAGACACAGACGGATACAGCTTCTATGCACTCTGATGTACATCCACAAGTCCAGGCTTCTTCCAGTATCGCTTCTCACTTATCAGAATGATCGGCATTTATTAAAGTATTTTAGTTTACCAAGCACTTCTCTCAAACACCGAATTCTCCATCACCCCTGTCCGACAGCTCGTCTGAGCTCCTGCAGAATCAAAGCACTAAGCAACCCGATCGAGCTGCATCTGCTTTGAGAAGGGCATTGGATTAGATGACCTCCAGAGGTCTCTCCCAACCTAAATTACTCTAGGATTTAATGACTTAAAGATTAAATCCTTTCTTAGCTCTTCTAATGCATTCCTTATGTAATGTATCTCATGATAACAGGTTTCCCCCAGCTTCTCTTTTGCTACCCACAGCCAAACGTTCAAGGAGACAACAGCAACTCCAACATCTGGATCTCTCGCTGCCCGACCCTGATCGATCTGCGGATCACAACGTGCACAGAAAGGAGAAAGAAAAAGCTGTACAGAAGGCTGTTGGCTTTTCACCACTCCTCATTACAGCCTGGGGAGGGGGAAATTCTGACAGAAGTTGCAGCAAATTATTTCCTATTTCTGCCCACGGCACTTGAGCAGCTTCTCAAATCTTGAGAGAAAAGGGAAACAGCCCAACAACATCCTGTTAACCTTCTAACACTGCTATTGCAGTCTGTGTGAAAAGGAAAATCCCATCAAAAAACTGCCTTGGTGAGGATAGGTAGATCGGGTCAGGAAGCAGTACTGACCTAGATGGCTTCCCTAGGGTAGTGTCTCTTCTCTACACAGCCTTTCTGGTGGCTTCAGATCAGCAGTATGCAGATGTCCACGCAGACTATGGTAAAACCAGTAAGGAACCTCCACCTCTTGGGGATTCTACACTCCGACTGACAGTAAATCAGACGGTTGACTTTAAGATGTCACCATCCCAAGGGCAAAGGTGGTTCTCTGCTTGCCAGAGCAGTCAGGACTCCCCATTCCTTGTTCAACACCGTTCTTGTCCCCTTCAGTTCACTGGAAGTCATTTCTCCGCTAAAATGCTGAGCCGAGCGCCTCCAAGCAACGGATTCTCCACGCGGACGATTTCCCAGGCCAGCCATGTGCGCTACCGCTGATGAATTGGCAGAGCAACTGACAAAGATCATCTGGTAACTACAACACAGCAACTTCCATCTTTAGCTCATCAGAGCATAGCTCTACATCTGCTGAGAGCTAGTCATTTCTCGGGTTATCAGGCCGAATGGATTTCTGCCTTCCCTTCTGTTCCGAATATCTGTTTTGCTGAAGGGTGACACAGCTGCGGGATTCAACCTCCCTGGTTCCACGTGCAGCAGATCTTAGCAAACCATCTCTAACACACTTTGGGAAAAGTCATGGAAGAGATACAGGTGTCTGCATCTGAACCACACACACCTGTCAGTCCAACTGCACTGTCCCACCAGAAGATGACTTCTGAACCAGATTTCTGGCTCTTGCTTTGTGCTGACCTGGGTCCGCTGCATCTCCCGCGGAGAGAGGCACCTTGCCTGATCTGACCTTCTGGAGCGAGTTCATCCATCTGACAAGTTCCACAAGCAGGAGCCCGGTGAGACACATGCTACGACACGGGCAAGCTAACGACCAGGTATTCTCCATCCTCTAGACTTCATCAGTGAGCCATTTGCACTTTCCCGTGAGTGGGGCTTTTTCTTTCCTACACGCTTTGACGCAGCCTGATAAGTGACTTCAGAGCAGGTAGCTTGTCTGCCCATCAGAAGGAATCTCTCTCTCTTCCTGGGTTGCAAGGACTGAACTTTTGCAGTGACAACTTGGAAACTGCAAAGGAAAGACTTAATACAGGAATATTCTTTTCAGAGCTGAAGAAAGAAACGTTATGTGGCCACGCAACTCCTCAGATGACATTCATTTGCTTTCTTTTACAAGCAAAGTGGATTTATCAAAAAACTTGTATCGAACAGCCCCTGTCTTCTCCCCAAGTGAACTCCGCAGCATCTGTGTACCAACAGGGCTGGACAAGTTCCAGCAGGCTTTGTTGAGACTTCCCCTAGCCCTTAGTTCAGCCCAATCCACCCTCCCCCAGCAGGGATTTCTTTCAGCACTAAACGCTCCTTGTTTCTTTTTTCTCTCTCTCCTCTGGGCCTTGGCTCAGAACCGGAGCTCCCCAACCTCTATGCTCCCTTTGTCTTGGTCTGAAAGGCTTTTCCTGTGTCGTGTCCTGCCAAACACAGCAAAGGTCTTCCCCTCTCCGGCAGCAGAACTGCTGAAAGTGCTGACTGACCCGGGGGCAACAGCGGAGGGCCCTTGCCTCTTCCTTTGCCCTGGGAGAGCTGGGTGTTGCTCACATCCTCCCAGAGGTGCCAGATGATTTTTGATGTGTTCCAGTGCCACAAAGTAATTGTGGGGTTTTTTTTAATGTAGAGTACCCTTTCCTAAAGAGAGGAGACCTCATGGTTTTGCTATTCAGCTGGTGCTGCACAGAGGCTTTGCTGGGAGAAACGTGTCCTAGGCACTACTCAGCCCTTGCTTTTATTTCTTACTCTCAAGGGTCAGGTACGGTCCCATGTTTTCTAGCTCCAACTTCCTCTTACACCTCTCCACAGGGAATAGATCAGGCTGAGGTTGGGGAATTAGTTCTCACGTAAAGGCTTAATGTCTCAGTCATGACGCTTTAGCAAAGCAAATTCTTCTGAGCGTAGCCAGTAGGACTTCTACCAGCTACAGACTGCGTATCTGCTCCCTGTGGCCATATGAAGGACTGTGGCATCCCTCTGAGCTAGGAAATTAACCTTCCAGATGAACCCTACGGTCCTGCTGCATACCCCCCGGTGCCTTGGACCCCACTCTGGAGACAGGAGGGTTAGGCTCACTAAATAAAGAAAATTCCCAAGCTCACACAAACCGCCAGAATGCTAGAAAATGTTGGGGGTAGAGGGATTCTTTGGGCAGAGAACAGGGACCAGCACTGCTCAGAGTAAAAATTAACTCCTCTGCACTGAGTGATGTAGCCCAGGCAAGGGAGAACAAAGTTGACATTGTAGTAACTGGGCCTCCGTGGCAGAAAAAGAATTGAAGCATGAAGTCAAGGGTCAGAAAAACAGGGTTCAGCCCTGTCGGGTTCACAGATATTCATCCTCCACACTGAAAGTGTAGCTAGAAACCTCCACTTCTTGATTTCTTGGCATCTCACACATCTCATCTCAACCTACACAGTTCAGAACTGCAGGTAAAAGAGAAGCATGGAGCACTAAACGGTGAATAATTGTGGTGAACACAAGCAAAGATTAAAGCCTGTGAGGCCAAATGCCACGTAGCATCTCGACTTCTGAGAAGCCTCTTCCCATCCCATTAACATACATATCAGCTGGGAGATTTCCAGTGTCTCAGTCCTGTTTACTAGTTTGGCCTTGTCCCCCAGTTTTATGCCTTAATTCAGATTATGCCTCTGAATTCAGATGAGTCAGTGGTACACCAAGAGCTCACGTTATTCCAAACTCCTAAACTCAATCTGGCAGAACCGGTTTTATTACGCCCTTTGAACACTTCAGGCAGGCGTCTTTCCACAAATATCAGCTTGCTGCCTTCTCCTCCTCCAACCTTCATGTGGGCTGTTCTCTGCAAATCCGAGAGCACCATCTGAAGCGCCAGCCTGCAGATGGTGCAAGGGAGAGGGAAGGGAGAGGGAAGGGAGAGGGAAGGGAGAGGGAAGGGAGAGGGAAGGGAGAGGGAAGGGAGAGGGAAGGGAGAGGGAAGGGAGAGGGAAGGGAGAGGGAAGGGAGAGGGAAGGGAGAGGGAAGGGAGAGGGAAGGGAGAGGGAAGGGAGAGGGAAGGGAGAGGGAAGGGAGAGGGAAGGGAGAGGGAAGGGAGAGGGAAGGGAGAGGGAAGGGAGAGGGACGGGAGAGGGACGGGAGAGGGACGGGAGAGGGACGGGAGAGGGACGGGAGAGGGACGGGAGAGGGACGGGAGAGGGACGGGAGAGGGACGGGAGAGGGACGGGAGAGGGACGGGAGAGGGACGGGAAGGGGAAAAGGGGCCTCTCGCTATGTCAGTGCTATCACAGTGGCTGTTTCCTACATCCTGGGGCGAGGTCACAGTGCGGGGACAAATCCATACTTCCTGCCAAAACTGGGGTTTATCCGAGAGAACAAAGGGGTGATATTCCGAAGAGAAACCGAGCTGTGGGAAACAGTATTGTTTCAAGGAGCTAGAATGGAACGGGAACAACTGACATGCTTAAGTAGCCGTTCTTCAAAATAGTTATGGAGATCTCTGCATTACCCCAACATGGAAAATGTAGCAGGACCACGCTGAGGTTTAAGCTGCTACTCTGCTCAAGTGCATGGGCATAAAACGGCCTCAAAGCAAGCACCAAGCGTGTGCAACCTATCTTTTCTTTTGCCTTCAGCTGCACCCTACGTCCATGGACATACTTTAGCAATACATGCAGACCACGTCTCCAAAATCTACACACGTAGTATAGTGTATTTTTGCCAGATGGTCAGAGATTTAGCAGACAAAACCATAGACCAGTCTCCTCTATGTCCTATTAAATAAAGACTGGCAAAGCTGCTTGGATGCTGAGAAAAAACTACAAGCTGCATGTCTGCCTCTCTGCACGTGGATGCATGCACATGCAGGTCATACAGCTAAATTTTATTCCCATAAAATATCCCTTTACCTGATCAACAGGCAGATGTACCCAGCCCTTGGGAGCACTGCATGTGCACATATGCATTTACACACATGTTGACATGTGCTGTTTCTATTAGCAGTAGCATTTAATAAGAGTATGGAAATTATTAAGCCCTGCTCTAGTGTGATGAAGCAGACTGGGCATGCAGAGAAGAGATTATCTCACTCTCTGATATTATATAATCTGTTTAGACTGTGCCACTTTATGCTTATTTAAGGAATGAATGAGCACTTCACTCTGGGATGTGCCACCCATGAGTTCTGACATCACCCCGTTAATCCACTGTAATGAATATACTGCTTTGCTTTTTAGCCATCCCCTCGCTATATCCACTTAAAGTTCTGTACCGGAACGATCAGGCCATGTACACGCACGTGGGCTACTCCACAGAGCACTAAGGGATGGTTCACTACATCAGAGTGACAGAATATTCTCTGTCTCCCTCAGGAAGAGACCTGGCACATCTGCAGAGCAAACTTCTCCTGCAGATAAGGTGAAGCAAGACAAGAACATAATGTGTGTGGGGGCACACTCTGCCGTAAATGTACCAGTTACGTTTGGATAACCTCATGTTCGGTACAGGGCTGTTGGGAACACACAAACAACCTTCCCACCACTTTTCTTCTGGTCCTTTCTTCCTTCCTTTCTGAACTGAACTCCCGTCTTGACAAAACGAGAGGCCAGAGGAGACAACAACATGCGAAAGTGAACAGATGTGTAGATGGAATGCTTCAAAACAAACCCTCTCCAGTAAGCCACAACACCAAGCACCTCACCGAGTGAAAAGAATGGAACAGCTTGCCAAGAGGTTCGTGTAGGGGCAATTATCTTGCCTCATTTTCTTTTTCTGGGAGCCGCGGCGCAGAGGAGTAATCAGCTCCTGCAGCAACATGTGTGGCTTGCTTACTACTCCTTTGACCTTTGGTGATATCGTCTCACCTGGTTTGTCAGGGCAGATACGTGCACGCCTGGCAAAGCCAGTTTCCTCACCCCCAAGCATGTGCAGGAAGAAACACATGAAGACTCTTCTCTAAGCCTTCTAGAGGAACAGAGTCTCCAGCATACCCCGTTCTCTTTTTTAACCCATTGCAACGAAGTAGAAACTCTTTTCCCCTTTCTAGCAGGTCACACAGCAACAGGCAGAACGTTAAGCGCGATGCTTTTCCCTTGTTGGTGCCCGGCCAGCCGTGAGGGGTGTTGTGACTGCAGTCGTGGGCAGCTCCTTCTGGGCTGAGGGCCAGGCTGGCTGCAGCGAGGCATGGATGCAGTGGAGTTGCAGGAAATCAGCCTCCACCCTCCTTGCAGCCCAGGAATAATTGCCCATTATCCCAGTACTGCCCTGTATCCTGGCAGCTTACGTTCTAGCTGCTGTGTACTGGGGAGCAGAGATGCAATTTGCCTGGGAGACAGACACAGCTCCCTGGGGCTGCAGCTGAGCCACCAGGTCCAGCCCCTTGGTCTGGGACCGAGGCGCACGGCTCCCTGGAGCTCCAGCACACCCCATGCAGAGAATTCCGCAGCTCAAATTCCTTGTCTTGCTCATTCCAAGATCTTAGCAGAGCAGGCTCCGAAGTGCCTCAGAGAAGATGAAGCCGTAATTAGAAAGCTACAGGCAAGTTAAAATCTCAGCCTCCCATACTGGCCACGATGCTCGCTTCCCCCACAAGTCTGCAACTGTTGGTCAAAGAGGGAAGAAATTCTGCTCGTGGTTCCCCTTCCTTGCCCCACAGGAAAAGTTAACATGTTAGCACGGAGCCGAATCCACTTTCTTTTTTTATTTTTCCCCCCCACTTTCTTTCCTCCAGCCTCATTTTTAAAGCAAGCTTTGCATTAGACAGGAACCACATTAATTACGGTAAGAGCCAACAATCCGTGTGTGTAACAAACACTTGGGAAATTGCAGTTGGGAATGACTGCAAATGTCTGAAATCAGAATACAGCCCTGGTGTCAAGGAGAAGGGCAAGCAAACAAGCAAGCAAGTACTCTTGGCTCCAAGGAAACATTCTGTCCTGTCCTCAAAATTCAACCAAACTTGGATTCCAGGTCTGTTTCTAGAGCTCTTTTCTTTATCGCAGATAACTGAACTTGCAAAGTTAGCAGTAGCCTGGGGTTTCTAAGCAAAGCCAGTGCTTAGGAAGCCAGAAAAACTCATGGTTCCACTGGTCTCACTGCTGAAAAAAAAAACCCACAACCTAATACTGTGGCTGAAATTTCAAAGTGTTATGAAATCAGGTTTCAGAAAAACTTGGGATTCCAAACCTCTTGAGCTCGATTTTCACTCCTCCCATCCCTGCTCTTCCACTGGCCTTTGAGAACAGAGCAGCTTAGAGTCGAGGCTTTATGGGGTCAGCTTCAAGTAGCTTTTAGGTGCAGGAATTAACACAAACTTATTTTGCAATGGCTACAGGAAACTGTGAGGTGGTGGGGAAACTGGCTGTCTCACCAGCCGCGTGTATCTCAGCAGGGGCTGGGCACACGTGTTTGACCTCACAAACCGTGCGACACAGCGCGGGCGCAGCGCAGGGACAGCTGCACCCCGACCCAAAGTCACTCCCGTAGCTCTGATTACAGGTCTCAGCCTTCACGCTGCTCCTCACCTCAAATAATGCAGCGCACACACTTTCCATCCTGAATTCTTCTGTTCCCCTGTTGAGCCCTAGTATCAAACTGGAAGCCGTCAGCCTCCTGGTATCCACCAGTGTCAGTGACTGCAGGATACGTGCCCTACAAATCAGAAAATGCTGCTTAACTGGAGAGAGGGACTCGCAAGATCCCCTGGCGTGTATTTAACAAACTCGGGAGTCGTAGCAGATTTTACAACGCCCGGGTCTGTGCACCAGCGGACGAGACAGTGCTTTATTCCTTATCCAGTGATTACAGGGCAAAGCTGAACGGCCCTCCTGACAGTGCAAAACTTTGCAAAAGCAGCCAGATTAACAGAGGCTACGTCACCGATAACATCGGTAACATGCGAGCAGCTCCCATGTCGGGATGTCTGGCGGAGGGGAGGCCAGCCAGAGGAAGCCTCCAGGCGCGCCGGCCAAGCTCCTCCAGCCAAAGGATTCTCAGCACGCCGCTGCATCCCTTCTTCCTGACCAGACTGGAGAGCAGCCTTGATGATGCCACTAAGATCAAAAAAAAACCCCGCAAACAAACCAACCAACCAACCCCAGCTCGACTCCAGGAGTCTGCACAGCCTTCCTGTCTCTGGGAGGCTAGAAAACCAGCAACTAGCAAAATCCTGAGCCTGGTTCCGTTGGGGGCGTTCGGACATCCTAACAGGACAAGGCTCACGGTTCCTGGTGGGGTTGCGCTCCAGAAAGCTTTGAGAGAAAGACTCACACCCTCAGCACGCGACAGCCAGAGCTTTCACGCTTTGCAAAACTTCTCCTGCAAAATCTCTTCAGGTTGAACAGCTTTCTCCTTACACTTATCTCACAGCAACCAAAAGGAGAGCCAGAGAGAGAGAGAAATGTCCGGAGACTATCACTGACAACGGCGATTATTTTCATGTCTGTGTGGCCACACACATCCAGCAGAAAGACAACAGAGAGGAACAGGTACAGAAAACAAAAGCGAGCAACTTGCAACTCAGAAACTCATTTGTTAGACAACTGGAAACATTTCAAAGTTTGCAGATGCTCCTATAGGGTACATGCTATTACAAAGTAAAGCGTCTTACAGGAGTGTTATTCCAGTAACAAAGCCAATCACCAAATTATGAAATACCAAAATCTCCCTTGCACGCGTGGTACACCATGAAACTTATGAGCTATAGCTCCCACAAGCAGCCTAAGAGACTGTATTTCTGAGTTTAATTTCATCCACTGCAAGCTCACAGCTTCGAAGTCTGGGAAGATATATCTTGGGGGGAAAAATAAAATAAATCCTTTTCTGATTGGGAGAGTTGGGATAGATCAGTGGGGTTTTAGCTTCGGAACCTCAGCCCTTCGGGACACCCTGCTTACGCAGTTCACAATTCAAAGCTACTAAGTAAACTGTTTGCCAAAAATTCGCTGTAAAATACCATTCGTGAAGCCAAACCAGAGATCTCAAGTCAGTTGTCACCCAGTCAGTTCTCTCACACCAGGGGATTTTCCCTGACTACACATTGAATAAATACCCTTTTTCCCAAATACTTCAGGATTCACACGGTACTTTTGATTACAGATGAAGGAACTTCTGCTTCCATATACTGCTATGACATCACTTAGAGAGAGAAAAAAAAAAGTCCCTGCATCACACAAGGGTCCATGCTCCAGCACAACCTCAGTAAAGGCCAGATTTGGTCCGGTGGTACTGACTTGGGGTCACCTCGAAGTGATGCTGAAGAAGGGAGGCTGGAAGCCAGGAGAGGAAACAAAGCCTCGCTGTGTTCAGAAAGCACCACGCTGATCCACAGGTATTTAGGGGCTGGATGGGCAGGATGGATTGCTGCAACTGGGAGAGCATCTCGTGGCTTGTTCCGTGAGAGGAAGTAACCACACAGCGACATTTTTGCTTTGACCTCTCCCTTTATACGCTTCAGACTCTTTGACTTTAGAAGTGCGATGATAAAGAGCTAAGAAATAGAATAAACAGATACAGACAGGTATTATGATTGACACGGATAATATCAAGCTGCTTCTGTGATAATATCTTCTCTCTCGTGCAACTAAACCAGCAGGGGATGGCAACTGTACCCATTAGTGTGATTCAGAAGGAAGCTCTCTATGTGGGTGTATCTTCACGCAACTGCGATAATTATCGGGCATCTCGCTTATATAAGAAACCTCGTGTAACAAAAACCAATTTCAAATCAATCCATGTGCTCTTTTTGTTAAGCTGATTTAGTTAAACAGACGAAGATTCCTTCCTGGCCATTCTGGGTGTAATTTCAACTTGGTTTTAAGTTAAGCTAGCAAGTTTGGCTCACCTCAAATGGCGCGTCAGTGGTGTGCAGTGTCAACTGACGCAAATCCCACAGAAGTCACTCGAGTCTGGGTGGGTTTTTTCTGCAGAGGCCTTCATTACCACACAGCAGGGATGCACCAAAACTGGTTATGCTAGCTTTAAACTCGTCCAATTCAACCTGTTATCAGACTTAGCAAGATCAGTTTGACTACGGTTGTAACTCTTCCCATTCTGTTTGAAACGCCCTGGTAAGAGGTAGAAAATATCTCCTAATATCTCCTAAATGTACTTGTTTTTCCACTTTCTTTTCCTCTGGCAAACGACAATATTTCTTCTTGCATCTCTCAGGGAGCTAAAATTACACGCCTGCGTTTTTTTTTCCCTCTGCCTAATGAGAGCCACAATAACGTGCAGACAGCGCTGCACGCTGCTAGAACAAACATCTCTGCCTACGTCCCTGGGTCACTGCCCGATGACAGCGCTGCTCCGGGGACTCCTGCGAGTTTTGGAACTACTGCCTTAGAGCCAGTCGAGGGGCCGCGAGGCACGGCGGAGGTGACGACCAGCACCCCTCAGCTCTGGGTGCGTACGTGGGCTCGTGCAGCTCAGTTGCAGGTCTCCCTGACCCACCGAGCAGCGCCTCGGTGGCCCGGGGCTTGGATGTCGAGGGAGGGATGCTGTCTGCGAGCTGTCTGTTCCCTTAGGTCATGGTGGCTGTAAGGGCTCCTCGTGAGAAGGTTCCAGCACCTGAGTCATCACGCTACGAGTCCGAGCAGAGCAGCTCCTGGCTCGCTCTGCAGTGGGTAACCCTGACCTCACGACGAGTCTGATTAATAAGGTTAGTTAATAGCAACAACAGCAACAATAGTGATGTTAGTTAAGGAAACAACCGCCTATTTCCCTCCCTTGTGGGAATTACCACAGAGGCATTTGGGGTTTTCTGTGACCCACAGGAGTGCTACAACCAGCTCCAACCTCTGCAATTTGTTCCTACCCTTCCCTTATCCTCCTGACTGCTCCTAAAGGCATTTACACCCAGTAACGACATCCCTACTCATCCCTTGGTTCCAAGAGAATCTTCCCCGAGCGAGGAGGGCATAAAGGTAGGGGGTGAGCCTTGGGAGCTGGCAGATTGCCCGAAGACTTCCATTCTGGGAGGATGAGACAAATTTGCAGCGGTGGGTTCTGCGCATCACTCCAGACCACCGGCTCCCGTGACCGAGGGGAACAAGTCAGAAACGTGTTCCTAGATTTCCCAGACTGGCTACGCAGGAGGCTCTGCACGTCACGGAGATGAAAGCCACAATATCTACTGGGGTTGCATTCAAATGTGCTAGGAACTGGTCTTTCAAGGTAATTATACTTGTTTACTGGAATTGAATATACATGTCTCTACAAGGTGCCTTACAGGAATCAGGCTAATCTAACCATCTAAAGATTAGACATAATTTAAGTAACGAAATTTTTTGTAAATAAAAGTTTTGGTTGTAGCAACTGGTCCCTACGAAGTAGGAAGCAACGATGGGTTGAGTGTATATTGAGTATCGATTTGGACTGGCTTTACACGAAGCTGGATTTGATTGTTAAAGTAGACGAGTTTGGTAGCCTCATCACGGGATGATTAATACAGTGTTTGTTTACGCCTGTGCAGGATTTTTTGGGGAAGGTTTTTTTTTCCTCCCTGTGTATAACAAACAGAAAATAATTTGATTATCTCAAAAGCTCACTGTTGAGGAGAATAAGCCAATTGTAAAAGAAGGCACAACCCTCTGCTGGGAAGGGCAAAGGGGCTCTGCAGCAGCGGGTGCCAGCAGGAAAGGGAGGCTGATTCCGAGCTAAGGGACTGGTGTGAGAAATTTGGATTATATTTGGTAGGTATTTCCTACAGCAAGGGACTTTACCCATTGCTGTCTCAGCGTCTGCTGAGAAAGTGGATTATAGGCTACCTTCTCTCACCTCATTTTTACCTATATCTTTGTATATAGTTTAGTTTTGATGGTACTACTTTTTATAGTTGTAAAATTTGAGGGATATGTCAGTAAGCATCTCTGCCATGAATTTAAGCATTCTCCTGTGTCACAAACAAATAATTATAATAGAAGAACTAATTAAAGAGTTGGTAGGAAGAGAAGTATACAAGGAGGCTAAAATCTGTGCCCTTTGAGGAAGTCTGAAGAAGTCTATTTTGGGTTTCTTTTTTTTTTTTTTTGCCATAGGCCTGCTAACGTTGGTATTTTCCACCGTTTGAGGGGTTCCTAGTTTATATATTCCCCTACTACTTATATTTCAGTCATTCTGAAATATACAGCCTTATTTCTCTAGTGTAATCTCTTGTTCTCCCTGTAACAGGCAGACTGTGTCTGGCCATTTGGGAAATAGTTCATAATTCCGTGCTTAAATAAGTGGCTTTTGATGAAGGTCCAACACAGTGCTCTGAGAGCTGTTTTGTCTTTACGGATGGAGCAGACAGAGCAGAATGATGTTGCCTGCATACTAAGAAACTTGGCCCGAAGCCCACACACACCAAAGGCAAAATAAATAAATAAACATATCAATCAATCTTGACGTCACCAGGAAAAGGGTCACTGCCATGTGGAAGGAGACATCTGGACAGTGAAGTCACTGCTCTGGAAGGATGCCACCGAACAGTTCACATGCTCTGCAGCACAATAGGATAAAATGACAGTCAGAAAAAAGGTGGGGGCGAATAAATTCTAATTGATGCTAAGCGAGCAGAGGTTTAAAGGAGCTTCTTACCTTCTGCAAACCTCCTCGTGCATCTAACTTTTTTTCTGGTGAAAAACTGCCACAATTCCAACACCGACCATGCACACAAACGAGACCAGTCTGTCATCTCACATGACACTGTCCATTACACTTTCAGAACCAGCTTTGGAGCAAGAAAGTGCAGGATCTTATAACTCAACTAAAATTAAAACATGCCAAGGACCCTTTCCACAGCCCTACATACTCCCACGTGCAGGGATAAAGAAGATGCACTTGCCCAGGTATTTGTGTTACCTGTAGCTGTACAGAACCGCGCACGGACATAAATAAAATGGCAATTATTCCGAGTAGCCACAGCAACAGACCACTGCAGCCTCTCGTATGAATTCTGCATGCCAAGAAATTATTTTTAAATATGCTCAAAGGAAAAAAATGCAAACCGCTCCATTTAATAAACAGAAATGTTTCTAGAAGGAGCAACAAGAAACGTCAGCAGGGAAGGAGAGCCCCCTCGACAACTCTTCCCTCCGCACACCCGGCCAAGCAACTTGCTTCTGCAGGCTATTGTCTTTCTTTCCCTCTGTCCCCATCCAGGCACAGTATTGAAAGCAGCAGGAGGCTGCTAGCTATGGAAGCTCTGATCTTCCCTTTATAGCATCAGGACATCCTAGTCCATCCGGACACCCAGCCAGGATGCTCCTGGCACAATGAGGCATCTTGTACCCCGAGCAGGGAGGCTCCTCTCCAGCCCTGGGCATTTCTGAAATGGCCTGGTTTAAATGCAACAGAGCCAGACGGAGTCTTTTGTTGTCATAGCCCAGATTCCTTCAAGACCGCTAAAAGGAAAAAAAAAAAATACGCCCTCCTCGAGACGGGAATGCGACTGCACGGAAAAATGACCGGATTTCTTCGCAGCGGCTCCTCGGGCCGTTTCAATCAGCCCCGGCCAGCCGGTCCCCACGGGCCGATGATGCCGCTTTACCCGTTACGACCCGTATCCGCCGGGTGCTGCTAGAAAGCGATTTTTTTTCATCTGCAAACCGGCCGAACCGAACCGGGGGACGAAAGGGAGGGCAGCGCCTGCGAGGCCGGCGGCACCCCCGGGCCCCGGAGGGGCCGGTTCCCGGCTCCCGCTTCCCACGGCCGAGCGAGCAGCCGGCGGGGCCCTGCCCGTGTCCCCCCCCGCCTCCTCCCGGGGCTTACGGCGGCCCCCCGCCGCCTAAAGCGATTAGCGGCGCCCCGCGTCCCGCTGCTCCGCCGCAGGGGAGGGGGGGGGGGGAGGTGAGAGAACCGGGGGACGGCGGGGAGAAGAACCGGGGGAGGATGGCGGGTGTCCGCGGCGCTTACCGGAACCGGGGCGAGTCCTTGATGCACTCCTCGAACTCCACCGTCATCCTGCCGGCTCGGCCCGCGGCTCGATCAGCGGAGGAAGCGCATCGCCCGCCGGCAGCCCCAGGACGCGCGGGGAGAGCGACCGCCCCCCCCGCCACCGCCCGCCCCGCCGCGGAGCAGCGCCGCCGCCGCCGCCTCCCGGTGCTCCTTCGCCGCCTCTTGCTGCCTCCCCGCCGCCTCTCGCTGCTTCCCCGCCGCCTCTCGCTGCTTCCCCGCCGCCTCTCGGTGCTCCTCCGCCCCGCAGGGCCGGGCTGGCCCGTCCCCGGAGCGGGGCCGCCGGAGGGGAGAAGCGGGAGGGCCGGTGCCCGCCGGTCGGTGTCCCCGCCGGCCGCCCGGCAGGTCGGGAATCGCGGTTCTGTCGCCCACCGCCCCGCCGGGTTTGTCAGGGGACACGCGTGACGCCGAAGCGGGCTGTGTGTGACAGCGGCCGCCGCCTCGTGCCCCAGCACACGCTAATTACGTGGTTGAGCAATTAGCTGGAGCCATTTGCACGTAAGGGTTGCCACCGGGGTGTGTGCGCTGCAGGAAAACCAAAAAACCAAAACGAAACCCCAACACCAAAACCCGGACCGCCCGGGACGCCACGGTGGGGTTCTATAGCAGCAGTGTCAAAAGGATTGCCATCAATCCTGTTACTACTTAATCTAGTTTTTAATTTTCCGAACGCGGTGGATTTGCTGCTGCCATCAGCCATGCAGTAAATCTGCAGTAACTCCTCTGAAGCCAGTGTAATCACCCAAGGAAGGCAGACATCTGGGCTTGTGGGTGCAGCTGAGCAGATCCCGGTTGCTGCAGGACATGGCGATGTAATGCAGCGTGGATAAATGAGGCTAATTACAGTGGGCTTAGTTGTGATCCTCCACCCATCGAGCACCACTGACAGAAGAACAGCATAAACCGCGTCGTTCGCTGCAAGTTTTATATGAATTTGAGGCTGAGAGAAGGGCCTGAAGTGTAATTCTCTTTCAGAAAATGCGTCCTGTGTAACACGGACCTAAACTAAAACTGAGTCAGACAAACCAAATCCATGTCATGATGAGGCCTTACCTCAGCCATGAACAGAACTGTGATGAAATGGGATGAAATGAGATGAAATGAGATGTTCAGTGCCATTTCTGCACACAAACTGCAGCTAAGATTCACCTCTAGACCAGGCTCCCCTTTCCATCCAAGCTCCTAGACCTGCTTGATTTTTCAGCTACAGCCGAGACCATCTTTGTGTGAGCTAAAGTTTGACTTATTGAACAGAGTTGTCAGGTGCTGGAGGGTTCTGAGGAAGGCAGGAAAAGAAAGGAGCCCCACGATCACCTCGGTCCAGCAGAAGGGGCAAGGTGACCTCTTGTGGCTTCTGTTTTATGTGGTTTCATGAAGGTCAAACAGCTACAATTTTTATTTTCTTTGGTCCTTTCAGCGCAGATGAAAGCATGTGGACGTTTCTGCCTGCGTGTGTATGCACAAGCTCAGGGATTAGAAATTACCATCCTCTTAAAAGCTGAGATTCATCAGTTTCATTATAATAGAGTCTGGCTGCCATTGTGCGAGCTGAAAGCTGGTTGGATTTTTCCATTCAAAACAGATCTCAGGTTTGTATGAGGGGGACAGGGATTTTTTCTCTCTCCCCGTTTCGCTCATGAGTTGGGCGACTGTTTACACTGGTTTTAGGTCATCCATTGTACATAGGGATATTGCAGCTCAGTATTTCAGAAAGACGAATAAAGATTTTTCAAACACGGAACGTAGTCACGAAGAACATCTGCAGCTTTTGTTCGTAACTGCTGCCTTAGCCTGGTTTTGTCCCTGTAGCTGTTATTTACCCTCAGCAGGCTGTAGCCCGCACACATTTTTCATCGAAACGGATGGACCAGAGTCCGTGATGGTTTTGGGGGGGGACTTTGCTGTGGCGATGGGCAGTCCAGAGGGGGGTAGGTTTGCTCCAGAGCCCTCGAGTCAACGATTCCAAACTCGGGAGCAACCCCTGTAAACCCCTGGCCCCACAAACCCATCTTTGCAGGAGTCACACTCCTGCTCTGGCACTTTTTAAAATGTTTTGACGTGCTTATCTGACTCAGGGGGCAACTGAAGGCCCCAGAACTGTGCTAGGAGTAGCCCGAGGGATCAATTCGTGTTATAAACAGGCAAGAAAACCAAGCAAAGCTCAGCTTGGGCAGACGGGTAAGGCCAACAAAGCCATTCGCCAGACGACAGCTGCCTGCGGTGAAATTTAAAAGGTAAAAGCACAGGAGGTTGCTGCCTTCGGCGGGGTCACCTTCACTCAGGCGCTGGGTGAGGCACAGAAGCTCCGGAGAACGGAGCCGCGCAGCCCCGGGGCCGCTCCCCCCGCCCGGGCCCGGCTGCGGGGCTGCCCCGCCGCCTCCCCCGAGGCCCCGCGATCCCGGCCCAGCCCGCTCCGGCCTCAGCAGCCGCCTCAGCGCGGCCGGAAGGGGCGGGCGAGCGGCCGGCGGGGCGGGCCCGGCGCTGCGCGGAGCGGCGGGAAGGCCGCGAGTCCGCCCCGGGGCCCGGCGGAGCTGGGTGGGGGGAAGGCGCCGCGCCGAGAGGGGCCGCAGCCTCGGGCCTGCGCCCTGAGGGCCGTAGGGAGCAAAGATGGTTTCTCCCCCAGCCCGGTACCTAGTGTTCTTTCAGTACTTTGGCACTAAATATAGGTAGGTGCCTCCGCTGCCTGGGCAGCCACGGGAGGTGGAAATAAACCAGCCCCGGGGGGGGGGACAGGCGTGAGGGGAGAGGTGCGAGGGGGCGGCTGCGGAGAGGGAGGGTCGGGGCAGGTTTAGGGCGAGGGGCAGAGCCCTTGTGGGTAGGGGAGAGCAGATGGTGTCGCCCCAGAAGTGTTGGGAAAGGGATGTTTGGGCAAGATCCCCGTTGGGTCCCCGTGTGTTGCCTCATCTCGTTGAGAGGCGTCCCTGCCCAGGACAGGGAGGTTGGATTAAACGATCTCTGAGGTCCCTTCCAGCCTGGGCCATTCTAGGATTCTGTGAAGAAACGTGGGAAGCCACGAGGTCACGGCATGGTAGAATCATAGTTTCACAGAACCGTGTGAGAACAGGCGAAGAGGAACCATCAGCGGACAGAGAAGGCGTCAAGCCTGCGCTCTGAGGCGCAGGGAGGGGACGCGCGTCGCTGTGCTCCCTGACGGGGTTTGTGGGGCGCCCGGCAGCGTGGCCGGCTCCTGGGATGCCGCCGCCGTGCTCGAGGGATGCGGGTGAAGGGATCTGTGGGCTGAGAGGCCTGCGGGAGGAGAGCTGAGGCTGGGTTTCCCCAGGCTTTGCGCATCCCACACGCGTAGCTGTGCTTGTTTACCTAATTTTTTTTTTACAATAGGAGTGTGTGGGAGAGCTTGTGCGGCTCCACTTCATGGAATTGTGCCTATCTTTGTGAGGATTTGACAGACTAATACCATCATGTGCCAAAAGCCACAATTCTCTAGTGGTGCACGGGTTGTGTCACTGTGGGTACTGACCTAAATTACTCCAAGTAGTTACAGGTAGGTTGGGTTTAGCCTCAGGACGTATCTTGCTGCGCTTCAGCCAGTTTTGTGAGTGGCTCTGACTTCTGTAGTAGAGAAAGAAGCTCATCACAAACTGTCTTCATGGTATTTTACTCCCTTTATGACATCCACAGGGCCTGCAAGAAAGGGACCTGCAACTGGCAGCCAACTCCTGGTCCTGAAATAGTTTTATCTGGAAAATTTTTTTCTAGGGTAATACATCTGCCTTATTATCTTCTCAGCTACCATCTGAAGGGCTAGTCCAGAGAGTAATAACTTGATTTTTTTTTATTTTCAGCCTCCTTTCTTGCATATAACCGTTGTTCCTGTTCATTCATCAATGTGTTTGGTCCCTGCAAGTTCTGTAAAAAGAGTCGCTCAATAGCAAACAGTTTGATGACTGTGCCCTGTCGACTTCTGGAGGTGTTGGTGGTCTTGACACGTGTCAATAACTGCTGTATTTGTTTTGCTCTGCAGTGGGGTTATGGAGACTTTGAATGATCAGTCAATGGTTGGAGTCCAGAATTATTTGGAGGTAGGTCCTTGCTAATCGTATTGTCATTCAAATAAAACTTTTAGGGTCACATCATTGAGATACCAATATTATCAAGGATAAATATTATTTTTAGATTCACAATCAATAAAAGAGTTGTGTAGTGCTAAACACTACAATATTCAAAGTAATCAAAACAATGAAAAAGCTTTAGAAATTATGTCAGTATAGAGGTGGGAGAAATAGTTCTGAATGAAGTCGGAGACATTAAGGTCCTGATCCTGAAAAAACACGTGAGCTTCTTTAGCGTTTGTGGCTTTGCCTCCACTCCTTCTTAGAACTGCCTCAGTTCTGTGCAGGCTTAGCTGCTCTGCTTCTAGTTCATGTCTAAGTCCTTTTTAGATTTAGAAACTAGATGCTGCATCCTCCTGGGAGAGGATGTGTCTGATAGACATTTTCAGAACAAAGCACAGCAGGATATCCATTGTTCCAGAGGAAAAAAAAATGTTTAGTTTCCATCCTTCTGCAGTTCTTCTAATATGCCGGGGGAAAAAAAAAAAGGTAAGATCCTGTCATCGCTGTTGTTCCTGTGCTGCTCCCAGGGATGTCTTGTCGTGTAGTTCGGAGATGTTGTGAAGGAACAGAGTCGCTGAAGAGCTGGTCCGGGAGCAGATTTGCTGTCCCATCCAGCCACGCTGTGACCGCGGCCAAGACATTTCCACGCTGTGCCTTGCCTGGACTGCGTGAGGGTGATGGTTGTCGCGTGCTCTTGCTAAGCGGTCTGCAGTAGGAAAGTGTGACCAATTATGGGTTGAATAAGAGTACTCGGGGTGTTATTTGTGTGGGTTCTTGCCTGAGACCATTGTGGAGAAAGTGTATAAATATTGCACAGATCTTGAAAGAAGAGCCCCAAAGGACTTTCTATCTCATTTATCTAATCCTCTGAACCATCCAGTGTCTCAGCCCCAGGCGCCGGACTTTGGGTGAGCCCAGCAGTTGTTTTGCATTATCCAAGTAACTTTGTTTTAACAGGCAAATGGGTAGGATGGGCGATTAAAGAAGAAGAAGAAGAAAAAAGAAAAAGATAAACTTATTTGGTGTTGTCTTTTCACGGTATCAGCACTTGGCAGGCCAGTTCTGGGATATGTGCTTTGCTTTCATGTGGTGGTATTGATGCTGGGCACTGCTGAGCAGGGCTCTGTCTATTAGAACCACATGGGAAGTCTTAAAACAACTTTAATAGAAAACTTCTGGGGCCTGTAGGAATTTATCTTCCTTCTTCCATTTCTCTGCAGCCTTGAACTTCACAGCTTTCCAAAGCCAGGAAAGCAACCGAAGGCAAGGGCAAAATTAAATCCGTAATGAGATCCTTGCTGTATTCTAAATATGTTCAGACATTGGCTTGCAGTTACAGGCGAGCAAATAACCCGTGAGGTGTAGACCTTGAGTTTCAACAACTGTGCCGTTAAAAGTGTAATGGACTGGTCTGCGAGTGCCTGGAGAAAATTGTGCTGGAGAAGGACAGCTCTGCAGATACCGTTGGTTGAACCTGTCATTCAGTCCTGCACCTTTGTGCATTCATTGGCTGGCCTGAGTGGAGGAAACAACGGGATTTGTCTCAGAGTTTGCAGTCCTCCCATCCTTTCCAGTAGGGCTCAGCTCTTGCTGGCAGAGGAGAAGAGATTTGGATCGTGTTCTTATTATGCAGCTTTGTTCAGATGCAGCGATTGAAATGGGATGCAGCGCTGCATCCAAACTTCTCCATAACAAGAACGGAGGATGTTTTCCATGTTGTCTCCTGTTCTCTCTCTCCCTCTTACCCTCGCTCAGCTGGCTTTTGCCCGATGAGAAAGGAGGGGGAGAAAAGGGTGGAGGAAGGGAGAAGCCTGCAAAACCCAAACGTACCTTTGCAGAAACTTCGCTCTTAAAATGCAGTTTCTGCTTTAAGACAAATTGCTGAGGCACAAGCCAAGGTCTGCTGTAGAAAACCATTCCGTTTCTGTGATTCTGCGAAAGGACAGGAGAGGAATATTTTCTACTTCATTTTGTATGCGTGAGGAAGCTCACATGGCATTTTGGATGTTCTGTTTGAGGTGATTTCAGGAGAAAAGGTGAGAAGCCACTGGTGCTAGAAGTCCTCCAAACAGGCTTCTCTCCGTTCCTTTCTTTGCAGCCCACAGTAAAACTCCCAGTTAACCTCTCCCTGTAAGCAGTAAGGAGACACGGGGTTAGCAAGGAGGAGGATGTGTTTTCCTGCTGACTCAAAGCGAGTCCCCTATTCACGAATCCCATCTCATGTTGGCTTTCAGAAGGCGGCGCAGAAGCTAAAACCCGTTGTTCCCATCAAGTTCTACATCTCCAGCCGAACAGACAGCGGCGTCCACGCGCTCTGCAACTCTGCTCACCTTGACATCCACAGGGCACCGGGGAGGCCGGCTTTTAATGAGAAACAGCTCATCAATGGTCTTAATTACCACCTGAGGCCTGAGCCAATCCGGTGAGTCAGTGGCAAGTCAAAATCTTGTATTTTGCCCCAGCTAGAGAAAGGAGGACATGCAGCAGTCATCTCCCAGCTTCACTCACAAGATCTATTTTCTCCTTTTATACGTGTTGGCAAACCACTCCCTTGTACAGGCGTATTTCTGCTGCTACCAGGCCCCTGGCACATTAAAGATCAGTCTTGTTCCACCATTATTGTTGTTAGGGGATCATCCGTGCTCTTACCCCTAAAAAAAAAAGAGGAGTTGTGAAAGACTGAGGTCACCATGTAAGTACTGAAGCCACTGGATGACTCTAGTTTCACACATGAGCTAGAACATCAGTATGTTAACTTTCAGTGCTGCTTCATTCCCCAAACTCCCTAATTTTCTGATCTGATACGTTGCCATTTCTGTAGATATCTTTAGGCTTTTTATCCTTTGGCCTCCTCTAAAATTGAGGCTCTGTAGGAAAGGTAAAGAATGCCAGGAGTCTTTACTTACCAGTGGCCTTTCAAGCAAAGGGAATCTTAATGAGGCCTGAAATGTAGCTGCTGGGATGAATGCTGGAAAGACAATCCTAGCTGGAAAGAGCCTATGGGAACGATCGCAACTGTTCGGAGAGGCAGGAGAGGATGCCTGGGTTAAAGAATCACGTGAGCATAAACAGGCTTTTTTAAAAGATTCACTCCATCAGAGGGAGTAAAAGGATGGTTATTTAATAAAAATCAGATAAGCGTGAACAAGAGAAGCTCAAGACGGATGAAGTGCTTGTGGAGGCATGCAGACACAGGAAAATAAATGCAATAATTCTATTACTGTGTTCAGCAGAGGCTGGAGATCCTAGGTTCAGACTCCAATGCAGGCCTGGAGGATGTAGTTTGCATTTCTATCAGGAGTTCATAGCAGTGGAGCAATCTCCTGGGCTTGTCATTACAAATCTTTGTGGAGGCCTGTGGCTCAGCTTTAATTTCTCCTTCTGTGGTCTGAGCCTTTGCAGTCAGGGGATGTGAGCCAGAGGCACTTGAGCTGGCAAAAATCCCTGAAGCACCGACCTTTTTAAAGTAAATAAATAGCTTTGTCTGTTACTTGGTCCCAAACGGTATCGTAATTTTGGCTGCCCTGGATCCCTTCTCCTCGCTGTGCCAAACCCCAAAGACAGAAAAACACACAGCAGGAGAAAAACCACCTTCTAAGGAGAGGTACCTTCTAGAGTAACACCTGCAGGTAGGTTATGCCCGTGCGACGGTGACTCCTGGCCGTACGCTCCCTGCAGTAGCCACTGCTCTGAGATAAGGGAAAACCAAACCCAGTGAAAACTGCTGCCCACACGTTCACATCAATGATAACACTCTGGGGGAGGTGCAGAAACACGGGGGAGCTCTTTTTCCTCCCTTGCTGGAGAGAAGGGTGTTTTTCTCACCGACAGCCTTCATACCCTCCCTTCTGGCTACTAAGCTGTCTGTGCTGGGCGGCAGCGGGGGCTTTGGCTTAGAGAAACAAGGCGATTTCTCCCTGTTGTTTGTAGAAGGAAACAGGAGGGTTCAGCTGCCTAGAAAGCTGCTTCTTGAGTTCACTGCCCGCAGTGGAAGATGAGTAGACATGAACATTCCCAAGAGCCATTTTCTGCACGCGGGAAATGTTCCCGGGAGGTGTCCCTGCACGCAGCGTCCTGCTGGTTTCAGATGGGCTCAGGCGATGGCGGGATGCACCTTTGTTTTCATTGCTGCAGCAAAGTCCAGTTTGTCTTGGAGACTGGGGGGGGAGGTGGGAGGGAAGTGACCTACTTTCAACCATCTCCATCTGCTACAACGAGCTGCGGAGCCGCCTTTGAGAGTGAGTGCAGAGGTGTCTGTTGTTGGGGGAGTCCTTCCCACTGGCGTTTGGGGCCATGGTTTTGCAAAAGCAGAAGGGCAGAGCGTTGGTGACGTGTGCTCCTCACCCAGTCACGGAGAGAAGATGCTTTGGGAAGTTGCTGCCTTTCAGCTGAAGCCTGGCTAGGAACACACGTCCCCTCAGCCAGACATGCGGTGCCATTTGGGCTGGGTGAGGCTTTTGGTTTCACTGTGCATCAGAGAACACCTACTGTTTCACTGTTCCTCAGCTGAAGGACTGATTGGTCTTAGCTTCTTGGGATGGTGTGAGCATCCCCAAAACGCGTTGACAGGTGACCCAAAGTCAGTTCAGTTGTGAATCTGATGACAGGCGGGATGCCAAGGCTCTTCTGCCTTTGAGCTGATGAATGCCTGTGGCAGCCGACAGGTGCAAATCCTCGGTCGCTGGTTAGTCAGTGGCTGTCAGGAGAGAAGGATATTTAATTGTAAGTGCGCGTTCTCAAAGAATCCATTGCATGTTTCAGTTTTCATCTATGTGGTGACCAGGCAAAAGCTTTCAAATCAGTGCATTCTCTCCTCATTCTCACTCATTCTCCTCTGCCCTAGCAGCATTCTGAATGCCTATCGAGTGGCCAGCAGCTTCCACGCGCGCTTCTCTGCACTGTCAAGAACCTACATTTACCGGCTGTTGGTGGGCTGCGCTCATCATTCCGAAATACCGGTGTTCGAGAGGAATCTCTGCTGGGCTCCTGTGGGTGGGTAAGTTGGCTCCATTGAAACCTCCCTGGGGAGCTGCCTCATCAACACTCCGCAGTCCCGGCTTTTGGAGGAAGCGACGAGGGGGTCACTTCCACGCACGAGACCAGATTCCCCATTCGTGTTGACAGATTTTGCTGTTGAAATCAGTGCGACTGCGCTGGGTCGCGTTCGCTGAGGCCTAACGGCTCTTTTTGATTGAGCTCTGGGTTGTTGCCGCGATAAACGCACTTAGCGCTGCTGAAATACTCGGTGACTTCGCGCAGAGTCCGCCGGCAACTTTGCGCGTCCCTCCCCGCGGAAGCGATGAGCGTTTCCTCGGATGACCCTGCCGGTTCCCGCGACAAACCCGCTTGGACAGCTGGCTGAAGGAGCAGCGCTCTGATGTGATGCAGACGGGCAGAAACGCATCGCACGACAGATCTCGGAACCTTAGGTGCGACCGTACAGGCAGGCGAGAACGAAGGCTGAGAATGTTCTTTTTTTTGGCCCCCCGAATCCTATTTCTGGTAGCAGCTGCGTGTAAATCTACTCTCTCGTTCCCCGAGTGCCCCTATATTTGAATAGAGCCAATGACTCTGAGCGACCCTGCAATAAGAAGCCGGTGGATCTGGCTCAGTGTTCACTTGTGTTCTTGGAGTAGCCACTGAGTCATAACAAATCAGTGCTTGTGTATGTAAGGGAAGAAAAACAAATCCAGTGCCATTAAAAAAAAACAAACTTAGGACATGATAAACAGTGGGTGAGGAAAAAAAACAAACAAACCCCAGAAGATAATTTGTTATTGTCCTTTTAGTTTACGTTGCGCTGAGATAAACGTACCTTCAAGAAAACTGGAGGTTTCTGAGGCATTATGAGAAAACAGGTTTGTAGCCAGTTGTGGTAATTTCATCACCACTGTGGGGATAACAGTTGTGGGTAATGGAAAATACCGTAATCTCGACTGTCCTAGCAGAGCAATGAAGACGATATTGCCCTAATATTAAATTGCTGACTTTCTTTCCTGTGGGCTGTGGAAGGGAAAAATAAGTAGGAAATTGAAAAATTAGATGTGATGTGCACAGTGCGCCTTGATCTCGGGCTTAATGAAACAGCATTTAATTTAGTCCAGACACTGCAGTTTATTTTCTCAACTGGCAACACCACACAAAGGATTCGGTGAGCATAACGGAAATTCTGAATAGGAAGTGTCTTTCTAAAAGGTGGGATATTTAGACTGCTCGTAGTGAAGAAGCTCCTAGTGCGTGTACTACGGAGCAGCTCTGCTGTATAAAACACGTGACACACATTAGACTCCTGTAGGTGTCTGAATTGTCAAGTAGGTGTCATCAGCACTTCTCAGTGTGACCAGGATTTGGTAAGTGCTAGTCAGTTTTCTTGAACGCGGTGAAAAAATTTAATGATGTTGGAAAATCTCTTTTTTTTTGTTTGTTCAGAGACATTTTGACTTGTGGTTAGGATTTGCAAAACGTAAGCCACATGTGATGCTTTTCTCAGGAGAAATTTACAAAAATAGAATACAAATAAGCATCTGTTCAGCAAATACATCAGGAAATCTGTCTAAATTCCTTCACTCGAGACTATTTTGAACAGGCCTAGATACCTCAGATGGAGAAATCTGACACTTGCCATTCTGAGTTTTACCCTTGGCCCTTTCTTCTGCATCTGCCCCCTGGGTTTACGCTGGCTTCATCTCTGACAGTTTGCTCACTCATCCATTTCTTTTACTTCCTAATTCTATGTTCTGGCTGTTGCAAATATAAGGTCTGGAAAACCATTGTAGTGCTTGATGTTTTCTTACCTGGCAACATCTTTATCAGTTTATAGGATCCAGATACTGCAAAGGGTTTTGGTTCTTTTGCCCTACGCTCTAGCCAGCAATTCGAATAGAGTTATTTGAATTGAACTGTTATAAAGCAGCTCAGCAGGATAAAGGTTTGTGGAGAAGCACGTGCCTGCCAACCCCTCATCTAGCCCAGGGTTTTGGATACCTTCTCACCTCGGGTCACTTGGCATCTTGGTTTGTGGTTTGGACCGTTACAAGACAAACTCCACCTTGCAAAATGTGTTTCCACAACGCTGCCATGTTAAATCTCCGTGCCAGGTTTAAGCCTCTCGTCTATTAATTGGATTTTGACCCTCCTGACATACTTGGTCCCTCCCGATGCTCCTTTCCTTTTGCTCTCTAATTTCAGTTACCTGAACGTGCCTGCCATGCGGGAGGCAGCACAGTTCCTGGTGGGAACCCACGACTTCAGCACCTTCCGGTCACTTAACTCCGAAACGCCCTTTCAGTCTCCCGTCAGAACCATGCTCCAGGCAGACATCCAGCCCTCTCATGGTTTCCTGTCCCACCACTACGAACACAGGTGAGAACCTCGATGCTCAGCGGAGGAGCTGCTCTGATCAGCCAGTGTTTGCTTCGCCTGAAGAGCTTCTCTCCATCACTGCTGGGAGAGGCGACCTCCTGCTCGCTGTGCCTTCCCTTTCCAGCCCTGCAGGGGTGTCGGCAGGGCTCTTGGCGACAGCTTGGAAAGGACATTTCTTTCCCTCCCTCTCCCCAGTGTCCTCAGGGAGAAAGATGAGCAGGAGCGAGGGCAGGGAAACTGGTCCAGTTATTTGCGCGTTAAAAGGCAGGATGTTATAAAACGGTGTATGGGATCTGGCACGGAGCAGCTCCTCTGAGGTGCTTCCAGCATTTACACTCTTTTTGGTTGCTAAAGACCAGCTCTGCCAGGGGATAGGATTTTTTTTCCTCCCGCCCCCACTGCTGTCTTAGCTTTGCTTAAAGGCTGCAAATAGAAGGGAAAAAACCCAGCACCTAGGTCACTGCCGTAGCTATGCAGATCCGCTCAGTTCACACCTACTGTCTTCCCAGGGAATGCTGATGAAGGAGAGTCCAATATTCGCAGCCATTACATAAACAAAAGCTTGTTGAGTGTCAGGTTCTTTCAGGACCAGGTCTTGCAAGTATTGAAATTAAGTGGCTGGATATATTCTCTCTCTAGCAGAAGCTAGAGGTTTTTTTCCCAGAAAGATCACGGATATTTATCATCCCATATGAGGCCAAAACCAGCTCAGGAGAGGGGGAGCAAACCTAAAAACTGGATCAAAAGCATCAAGCCAGCTGCTGCTGGAGTGTTTTTGCATTTGGTGACACGTGCAGCCAAACTTGTGCTTTATAGCGAGTCATTTTTATAATGTGTCGATATTAATTGATCTAATGAATGTTTAGGCTGAAGGGGATGGCTTTGAGAAGCCCAGTTTCAGTGCATTAAAATGGCATTTAACTCTGCTAGAGTACTTTGTTAGTAATAGCCACAAGCATGAGTTTTCTGATCTAGAGAGAAAAGCAGTGGGGTTTGGGTCTCTGCGACAGGCTAAGTGCTGCCGGGGTGGGTTTTTCTGCTTGTTTGTTCAGGGGTTTTTAATTACAGTGTCCTAGTTACTTTTAATCTGTAAAACTCCCTATGGGAACAGTTGCAGTCATGGAGCTCAGTGTTTGTTTGCCTGCAAATAAGACAGCAAACATGCCTGAAGTGCCCGTGTATTTCCTCCCTGCAGTAGGAGAATGAACTGTTCCTGCAATGAAAGGGCTGGGATAGCAGTAAAAGCTTATCTATATATTATTATTTATTTTTTTTTAGCCAGATCTAAGGAGGTTTTAGAACGATAAACCAAGGTCCCTTAGTCAAATAATGCAGCTTTTCTTTCTCAATCTTCCCTTCCTGTCGGAACTTAAACCCATCATCTGAATTGACCGCTTGTCTGTTTAAAAGGCCAACTGTTCCGATGATTCCTTCCGTCAAACTCAGTTGCTCAGCAACAGTGGAAGTGGTGTCCCATCCGCACAAAATGCTTCTGAATGCTTAGGATGTGTTCAGAGACTCAGCCCCATCGCTTATTCCTGGGGAGTGATCGCTCTGACACTTGTTTTTAAGCAGAATATGCATTATTCATTGCAAGGTGCTGGCTTCTGCTGCCAAGTGGAAAGACAGCTGGATTTTTTTTTGCTGGTAAGCAAAATTATCTGTGAGAATGACAAGAAAAACAAAGTTTCCCTCTTAAACAAAAAGATCTTGTTCTCTTTCAAGGTCTACAAGATACTTTTCCCAAGTACCTCCACCCATCTTTTGTAGCTTAATGTATCTTGTCAAGACAACCAAGATGGGAGGATCCTGGCTAAAGAAGGTTTCTGCAGTTTGAAGGGGGGAATTTGTCCCTGCTTGGGAAAAAATCGTCCCCTGTGCTTTGCTAAAGAGCTGAGCTGAATTGTGACCCTCGATGTGCTGGTTATTTACACACGTGTGTGGCAATGCACAGCATGCACCTCGAGCTGGGGGAGAGCAGATTGTCCATAAGTGATAGAAACATTCTCATTTCCTGACATAAAGAGGAGTCCGGGGGAAGGAGCTGCCTCTGCATGTGCCACCGTACATGACAGGGAGGGTAAAACCCAGTAATTTATCTGTAAATCCACTGGCGGGGCATAAAAAACAGGCACGGATTGTTTTGCCCCAGAAAACACCTGCATTTAAGCAGCAAATGAGCAGCTTGTGATGCTGTTTCAGGTTAATTGGGTCTGTGCAGCTTCTGACTCATTCTGCTCGCATTCACCTGTGATTTATCCTTCTCTTGGGGCTAGAAGAGCCATTCGAAATGTGGTTTCTAAACACTTTTTTTTTGTTTCTTTCTTTAGGGGACTGGAGTTTTGGGAGCTGACGTTCAGGAGCAGATCATTTCTTTACCGACAGGTACTGTTGGGTGCTGTGTTCAGCACCCGCTTTGCCTCCCAGAACCCAAGCGTCGCCGTCACGACAACTATTGATCAGTTTGATGCGTCCCTAGTGCCGTTTCTATCGCAGAGCTGGTGTTAGAGCGGCCGGACACACACAGGGCCTAGCATCAGAGAGGTGGAGTTCTGTGTGCTCTGTCTGATCCAGTAGAACCAGAATCTTTTGTGTCTAAAAGGAATTTCCAAAGTCACGCAGAATCGCGTGGGAGGACGGAAAGTTTTGTTTTCTGCAGTCTTCGTCTTTGCAGTCGGAGCGGTAAAAACCAACAGACATATGTTCTTGTTCTGCTGAATGGCAGAGGGCCCAGCAAAGCCTGCCTGGAATTTTACTTTCTGGCTTCGCAGCGTGAAGTAATTCTCGGTGTTGCACAAAGGCGAGATGGGAAGACCTGATTCAGCTGTGCAGGCGTGACTGCAGGATCTTTCCCTCTGCCACGCTGTCCAGCCTCCACTGGGTTTTTTCTTTGAAATAACTCCAGTGGGGTTTTGCTGCTGTCCTCAGGGGAGAGACGGCTCTCTCCACAACTTAATGGATCACCTCATTAGGAAAGAGCTGGCTGTTCTCAGTCTGCCTCTCCTGGCCTTGGTCACACTCGGGAGACAGAGAATAGGCAAGAGAGGGCTTGTTTCCTGGAGGAGAGAGGGGGTGTTTTGTGGGAAGAGCAAGCAGCTATTTTTTATTCTGTTTTGACAAACCGAATTTGTTTTCATCCTGTGCCAAGTAACGCTCTGTAAGCTCTCTTGACAGTGGGTGTCTAGGTATGAGCAAGGGAAGAACAACATCGGGCTCGAGAAGGGCTTGATATACAGCAGGGATTTGCTTCGTCAGATGCTCTTGCGACGAGGAGAAACCGCCGGTAACCCACTGAGTGCATCAGAACGGAAATGCCACTTAGTGACACTGCGCAGAGAGAGCAGTTACCCGTAATACTCGGCTCAGACTAATGCCCTGCCCGAGCCTCACTGGTGGCAGCCGCCATACCGCGGGCTGTAGTGGAGCAGGAACAGGCAGCACACGCTGGGCTCGCGTTCTTCTGCCTGTGCATCTGCTTCTGCCCTCCGTCATGAAGAGGAGACTGGACTAGATAGTCCTTGTATCTCACCCAGCTGTTATAAGTGTTGACATCTGGATGTTTTTGTTAGAGAAAAGGGTTAAACAGCCCCAGAAACTCTGTGCATGTATTGTTGCTGAATAGCGTGCAGAGGGTGGGGAGACATGGAGCGCGTGGCTATTTCGTTCTCACAGCATTACTCTGCATTTACACCAGCTAACTGCAAGTGTGGAGACATCAAAGCTAAAGTCACAGCATACAATGACCTCTAGTGAGGGATGGATAAAATAACATATGTCAAGGATCTCTGTTTCTTCTCTCTGCCATCTGCTCGAAGGCGGGCTCCTGGCGCTCCACGGTGCAGTTTAAGATGAAGAGCGCGCAGGGGGAGGCAGCGCTTGCCTTTGGAGAAATGTATCTTGGCTTCGTAGACCTTTCTTGTTAATGGTGGTAAACGTGATCGGGTTGCTTTGTGCACTTTCATTTATTCTTTGGTAAACATTAGTGAAACAGAAACTTAGACTGATGCTTTATTACAGCACTACATTTTTCTCCCCTCCTTTTTTTGGCTTTCTGAGAGAGAAGCAAGCCCCTGCATAGTCCACCCGCTGGAAACTGTGTTGCTTATGTGTGAAGAACCACATGTGAGCTTCCTGCCACAGAGGGATGTGTGGGTGCTGCTGTTGTTTCTGAAACCATCTCCTGCTCAGCTTCCTTCCCACATGTGACGGAACAAGCCCTGCTCCAAGCCAGCGCTGTGGAGCCGGAGATCATTGTGTTACAGGCCCTCATCTCATTTGATGTCTTTAGTTGTAGGGAGGGAAGACTTAAAGGAAGCAAGGTGATTTTGCTAGTTCTTTTCCGTTCTCTCCCACCACCTTTGGTTACTAGAAGATTCTGTGCCTCTGCACGTTGCAGACAAGCTGAGCTGCTGCATGGTGTCGTGTCAGCCCGCTGAGGGCAGAACCTCGGCAGCCCAGGCAAGCCGTGCTCAGAGTGGAAAGAACAACCAGTCCTCCCTGGGCTGTGGGGTGACCGCGCCGCTGGGCTGGGCTCAGGGACTTTCTGAAGAAGGAAGCGAGCACTGGAAATGCTCCCTGGAGGTACGGGATACCAAAGCACACAAGGAGCAGCCAGGACTGGCTTTGAACCCCAATGGGAGAGTCTGGGACACGAGATTAAGAAATCATGATATCCTGAGTGACAGGCACTGAGCTCTCTGATTAGGTTCTGGGCCTGACTTGCCATCAGTAGTAACCCTGGGCAGCTACCCTGTATAACGCTGCTGAGAGCGCGAGCGCACGACTCCAGGCAGAATTTCCTCATATCTTTTAAGTTTTACAAGAGCAGCACCTAAGCTGTGGTCTCTGTTTTTGCAGGTCCGAAGAATGGTTGGGACTCTAGTTGCAGTTGGCCAGGGCAAGTTAACACCTCGTCATATAAAAGAGTTACTGGAGACCAGAGATTCGCGGGCTCTTCCACCGAACGCCATGGCTCCCCCATCTGGACTCTTTCTAAAATCAGTGGAATATAACGAAGCAGGTAAGTGGACGTGAGGAGCAGCAGATCTAACAGTGAAGGGAGCACAGACACCCACGGGGGTTCCTTTGTGTTCCGTCTGACCCCAGAGCTCTGGTCACTGATGCCCACATCACAGCGATTGTCCCCGACTGTAGAGGAGTTTCCAGTGGTTGCTGTGGAGAAGTGGTGTCATTTATTTTCCTGGTCGATGTCCTCCTCTTACTTGCAGGGTAGTAAAAGAGAAGTTGACAGTGACTTTGAGATCTCACATGAATTCTGCTTTCAATTCTCATAAAGTCTTGTTCTACCCCTGACCATGTAAAAAGACCGAATCAGCCGTGGTACTGAGGTACCTACAGATCCGTTCCTGTTCGCTCACTTCTCTGGTGTTTACAAGAGGATTGTACAGACCAGAGGACAGAGAACAGATCATCCTTTTGCTTATATGGTGGCTCACTTCATGTAACAGCATCTGATCTAAACTATTTAAGTTTTTTTGCTTAAAGAAAGAAAAGGGGAGGTGTGCAAATTTGCAAGAAGACAGCAAGGGGATGTCAAGGAAGTCTGACATCCCTGCTAGGGAGAGCAGGTATTTAAGACTGCGAGGATTAATCTGTCTCTGACTAATCCAGTGCCCATGAAATGTGGATACAAGAAGCTTTCCAGGCTGCCTTGTCTCAGCCAGACCACAGACAGGGGAACTTAGAGCCTGCTCTCTCAACACACTGGAGCTGAAAGAAGACAGAAGGGAAAGGGGAGAAACAAAGAGCAGTGCGAGGAGCTTGAATTTGCTTTTGAGCACATGGCCCTGCTGTGGAAGGGCAGCTGCTGCTCGCTGGGTTCGTCTCTCTCCAGTGGTGCCTCTCCTCACAGGGCTGCTGGCTGTGCCAGCGGGAAGGGAGCCCAGGTGGGCAGTGAAGATCACCACAGGTTTTAAGTACTTTCAGGTGGTTTCAGTGCCATCTTTTTTTCCCTAAATCGGTGTTTTCTCTTATTCTTCTCAGATTTGAACAGCCCGGTTGCCCCAGGAGAATAGCAGCTCTGTGAGACACAGCCATGGCCGAAAGGACTGTTGTTGTGGACGTGTGGCGGAGGTTTGCCAAGCGCTCTTGTCTCAATAAAATCATTGACTGTGACTGCAGGCATCTTCCTATCGTTTGTTCATGCCCTCTGAGACTGCCAAGGGGAAAGGAAGAACAACTCTACACTGCTTTGTGACAACTGCTTTTTCTCTTCTTTTATGAAATTCTGGTGCCCATCTCTCAAACAGGAGAAGGAAAGAGTGGGGCTTGGGTTTTTTGTTTTTTTCCTTTGTGTGGTGTGTGGAGGAGAGAAACAGGCTTAGAATGGAGGAGAATGTAGCATTTCTTCTGTGCCTCTCCCCTCTGTAACCCTGCCTTTGTACAGCACAGTGCAAGGGACAGCTGTTACTGTTTGATGCAGTGACTTACAAGAAACAGCCTTTGAAAGGACTTGCCATTTCCTCTCCCCATCAACAACCACTCTCTTGCTGAACCGCGGTGGCTTTTACATTATCCTGTTCCCTGGTACAAGAGGATGTTACAGAGCAAAGTTCCTTTGAGGTCGCTTAAAACCGTGGAAGAGGAGAGCTGAGACTGCTGTGTTGCCAGCGCGGTTCCTGTTAGTGCTTTTCCGGTCCAGCCTTGCTGGATAAGTACCTTGAGGTAGGGATGCTGCGACGTGTTGCAGTGACTTGGGGGCTTGTCCCTCTGCATTCCAAACCTTCATGTGCCCAAGATGTTTTCAGAGCGCGGTTTGCCTGAAAGGGAATGGCAGCAAAGCCTTGCTCTTCCTCCACGGCAGGGGAAGTGAGAGTGCAGCTACAGGCCCACTTTGGAGTGTCTCGAGCAGAAGCTCTGGCACAGGCTTCCAGGGCCGGTACAGCAGGAACGGGAGGGCAGGGCAGGCTGGAGGGGACTGAGGGTGGCTCTGGGCGGGAGCGTCGGGCGTCCCTCCTGCAGCAGATTCACAGAGATAACCAAACCGCGTCCTCGTGCTGGCTGCGTGCTGTGCTCTCTCCTCCAGTCTGGGATCTCGGTGACATCTTTTCATCTTCACTTCCTGTGGTTTCTCTCCGTAGAGCAACGTGGCAGAGCTCTGCAGCGTGACTTGCAGGGCAGTTTGCTCTGGTGTTACAACTCTGCGCAGAAGAGCTCAGCAGTCACCTCGTACCTGTGAGGACTCTTCGGAGAGGCCAGTGTTTGCATGAGAGAAGGCGATCTGAGCTCTGGTAAGTTAACTTCCTAACGAAATTAATTCTGAGCCTTTACAGGGCAGAAATCCCAAACAAATAAAACGCTGTTTGAGCGTTAATCGAGCTAACTGCTACTACAGGCATTGCTGCTTTTTTGTTTGTTTTTTTTTTTTATTGTTGCAGTGCAACTATTCCTGCTGTTGATGTTTCTCCAAATGTTTCCAAACTTCTGGTTACAGTAAAAACCCATCGTGCTTATGGGCTCCTTACAAATCCAGTAACAGAGCAACCAGGCTCAGCTCTGGGCAGTAGTCTAGAAACAGACTAACTGGCTACCTCTGCTGTTAGCACAAAGAACTGTTGTGGGGTTTTGCTTTGGTTTTTTAATCCCCCAAACAAATCTGTGTTCTGGAAGAAATAACAGCCTTCCCCTCACAAAAATAAACCCAAACAGAACCCCAACAAAACACCTCTGGGGAAGCAAAGCTGCGTTTGGAATTTGGTCTGCCTCCATGCTTGTCTCCTGAGGAGCAGTAGGACATCGGACCTTCACCTGTCCTGCCCCTTTAATGATTTTTCAAGCCCCTGCCTTATCTTTCCCCAGTTTAAACATGATGTTTTGAATCTAGAAAAGACATGTTTGGTGGCTCTTGCTCTGGTAAAACTCTGAGATAAAAATTATTTCGAGTCTTACACTGCTTAAAGTTATGGCTTAGCTGTGCCCGTAGGTGTTCACGTTCCCTTGTGTGTACAAACCCTTTTCTCCTGGGTGAAGGACCCACGTAAGCAGGTATGTATGCTTGCCTACCTACAGTGAAAACGTGCTGGTTTTTTTCTTTTTTTTTTTTTTTCTTTCTAATCTTCCATTTATCACCTCGGATGTTTTTGACTTCATTAGACAAACAACTATTGGGAGGAAGTGTGATTTCAGAGTTTCCATTGGAAAGTACCCAACGACCTTTGTGGTTTTGTGCTTTCAGTGGCTCGGCTTCAGAACCGTGATGAATACTGTAGCTGGGCTGAATTTCTCCACTGCCTGCAAGGGCTTCAGTTCAGGTGTTTGTTTGGCTTAGTTACTCTGCTTTCTTTTATATCTGATGGAGAGCAGTCCTGCTTGTATTTTTGCCACCACTTTTCTTTTTCCCCTGGGAAGTCTGTGCCATCTGTCACAGCTGTTGTGTAAGGACAGGATAACACAATCACACATCGCTCAGCGATGACACAGGAATTCTGGTAGGGCTTAGGAGTGGGAAATTAGTTCCAGAACCTCCAAGGGTCTATCACTGCTGAAGTTCTGTACTGCTTCAATTGCTGGCCCATCCTCAGCAAGAGCTACAGCCTTCTGTGTCATTTTTTTGGGAATTTTTGCCTGTCTTACTGTCGTCACCTTGTGATGATCTTAATGCCTGTTAATGATTTCTTTCTCCCTTGCAGCAACACTAATTTCCACCTAAATATACCAAGCACAGACCTCTGAAGAGACTTCCCCAGACCTAACACCGCTCTGTTGTGCAGCTTGAGCTCTTACCCACTTGAGATGAAGTGAAAGTCAAGAACCTCCTGAGGTAAGGGATGGCTTAAGACTTTTATCTCATGTTGGACATCCCTACGCTCCAGCAGAAATCATGGCAGATGTTTCCTGCGCTGAAGGAGTCTCCAATGAGACAAGTGGCAACGCCAGTTCCGAATTCAGTTTGGATGCAGACTTCCAGTACTCCTTGTTTCCTGTCATCTACAGCATCGTGTTTGTGCTGGGCCTGATAGAAAACGTCTTAGCTCTGTACCTCCTGTCCTGCAGGGTAAAGCACGTCTCTCATTCCTACGTGTACATGGTTAACCTGGCTCTGGTAGACACCTTGTTTGTTTGTGTGCTGCCTTTTAAAATCCATTACCACCTGAATCGGAACAACTGGGTCTTTGGGGACATGTCTTGTAGGGTAACTGGGACTTTCTATTACATCAACATCTACCTGAGCATCGCCTTCTTCACCTGCATTTGTATCGATCGTTACATCGCGGTGCTGCACCCCTTCACGTACATCCAGATAAAAGTCACCCATTACGTGCTGGTGGTCACAGTCCTTTGGGTAGTCGCTCTAAGTGTCGCGGTTCCACTTATCCTTGGAGGTCCCCTCCACAACAGCGGCATGAGGAACACGATGGCGTGTTTCGAGAACTTCGCCGCGAGCAGCTGGACTTATCGCATGGCACCTTACAACATCCTGGCCTTAGTTTTTGGGTTTGTGATCCCGTTTTCCATCATTCTGATCAGCTACCCTCTCATCGCGAAGAGGATCTCCCAGATCAAACGCAGCGTTCGCAAGAGGAAGGCCCTGAGCACCATCTACATCATCTTGGTCATTTGTACGTTGTGCTTTCTCCCGTATCATCTCACACACTTGCTTCATTTTTTAATGAGAATCCAGGTCATCCAGAACGAGTCATTTACCAAACTGATCTACAAAATGCGAAGGGTCACCTTAGCCCTCGTGAGTTTCAACTGTTGCCTTAACCCGCTGCTGTACTACTACACCTCTTCCAGCAAGCAATGGCTCTGCAACTTCAGGCTCAGGTTCCGGTCTCAAGTGGTGTACACCGTCTGTGACCAGAAACTGGGCGAATTCTCCTACGTTTATAAACTGCGACAGAGGCAGGGAGAGCAGCAGCACCCAGATGGAATCAACTGATCTACTTAAAGTGTGTATTCATCTCTTTCTACAAAACCAAACCTCTGAAACCTCCCATTCTTTCATGCAGTGGCTGTTACTTCAAGGCACCGCTGGAGGGAAGTGCCCGATAGCTAGTGATATTTATGAGTCAGCTGGGACAGCACTTGGGGGAGCTGTATGCTCTGACACTGCTGTGTTTGTGCATGTTGATGTTTTGGTCTTCCTGGCAGGAGAACACGGGGTTCTCTTCTGGAAGGAGGCGAAGCCCAGGAAAGGGTTACTCGAAGGACACCAGTCTCCTCACTCAGGGACACCAAGGTGGAAGGGGCAGTCCTGCCTGGCTTTTCCCTATTTTGGAGGGATCCTGTGTTTTCTCCCTGGGGCACACTGTAGCCAGCTGGGTTCACAAGCTGCCTCCTGCCTGCATTCCACAGCCAAATAAGGGCTTCTCGTCCCCAATGGATTGGCTTCCGAGCAGTATTTCAGGCCAGGGTTTCCAGCATTGCATGCCTGCGGATTCAAGCTGGACATCTATTAATGCAAGCTTAGAAGGTGATAGATCCAAGTATTTATCAGTCGGTGAACCCTGGGCGGCACCGGTGGTGAATGAGCTCCTCTGGCCATGCAGACATTGAAGGAAGCCGCTGTAGGAGCCAGCACAACTCCTCACGCTCCCTAGTCCTGGTTCCAAGTTCTCTTTTCAGTCATGTTTTGTCATGTATCTGACCTGTTTCACCCCTTTCTTTTGTAGTTAACAGAACCACACAGCTTCTGAGAACTGCTGAGTTTCCCATCCTGTGAAACATGAGACTCTGGAGATAATTTATCATTTCTGGGTTATCAGCATCACCAGAAAAGCACTGGCCTGGCTGACAAATCTGCTTCAAAGCCCACAGTTTACTTAAGAGGATGTGATTTTTTGGTAAGAGATACACAGACTCACTGTTCTGTTCCTTCCCACGCCACGCTCAAACTCGAGCAAGAGCTGCCACGGACCTTAAAGGCGGGAAGGAGGGACTGGGATGATGGTGGCGGAATGGTGTGGGGAGATAAATGACCCTTTGTCGCTGTATGATGTCACTTCTCTTTGCACAACAACAGACATCGCAGCTTCTGCTCATATTCAGCCAGCGCCACATTCTGCTCTCTGGTTAAGGACAGGAGGTAAGAGATTTGGAAAACAAGCAGCTCGGGTTTAGGAGTATGTTGGTGTCATGTTTTATGGGAAAGAAAAACTGCATTATGACAAGCAAGAGTCTTGAATTTGGGAGGCTGTATTGATCGCTTGAAGCCAATCAATAAACCACTTCAGCAATGGGAGATGTATGCAGGAAGCAAGCCAAGAGCAGATCTGAATTTATTATAACAGAGCTAAAGCTTTGTGATAGATGGTGTGTGTGGGTGCAGCGTTACATTTGTGGGGCTGCACCTGACCTGTGTCAGTTACTGCCACGTGTTGAATCGTGTTGAATGGAGACCGATCACTAACGGTGGGTCAGCCACTGACCTCTCCCTTCTCATATTTTGCACTGAGCTTGGAGGAATTTTTAAATGTTTGTAAGACAACGTGCACAGGCTTTTCTAAAATATTGCAAATAATGATTCCTGTGTTCCTCTGCTTCACTGGGCTCAGTAAGACAAGTGCAAATCCTTGCACTTCTAAAATGGAGATGAGAGCCTCCGCGGGACTATTAGGACAAATTTGTCTTTAACCTTTCATGAGACTGCTATTTTTGTCCCATTTATAGGCTACAGAAAAACCTCCTGGCACTGGAGGGACTGCTCTTTCCACCTAAGCACAACTTTTATGTTCTGGTCAAAGGAAACAAAAATGTTATTTGCGACTCCATCCAGGAGCGCTGCTTTCCTGCAGCCTTGTCAGCTGTCACTGATACTTTAAAAAGTCACACTGCTGGGTAATTAGCACATTTAGGGCTTTACACTCTTGCCTCCCTTATAATTATACTAACATTTTAATTGTGAAGCTGTGAAAGCGCCTTGTTTCTCCCAGCACTGCTGAGGTTTTAAGAGAAATGAGCCGTGGGAGGGGAAAAATGCTGAATGTCTTTTCTGTTACTGCAAATGCAACTCAAAGCTTGTTCCTGAGCACTCTTAAAACCTGGCTGCAATGACTCCCTGGACAGATTTCCCGTGGGGAAGACTGCAGTACTGCTGAGCGGTGTTCACCGTCACTGCAGTAACTGGACAAACACTGGAACTCCTTTATTAAAACAAAACCAGAAAAAAAAAACCACTGACCATGTAACCAAAAAGAACGTGCCGTGCCTGCGGCGCTGCTGCTCACGACGTACTCGGCGGCAGTCCTTTCTTCAGGAGGGCCGTGAGGTAGCTGCCCAGTTCTTCATCCTAGAGAGGATAAAGAGAAACAGGAGGAACAATTTTCTACTCGACTTTCCCATTTGGGGCTGTAAGTTCAATTTTTGGAACCAGCAAAATCAAATGTGAGCAGTGTTCAAAAATGGAACCCAATCCTGTTCGCACAAACGCTTTTCTGGGTGTTCTTTGCAAACAGCCGTGTAAAACTCTAGTTTGTCGAAGGAGTGTCTGGACGTGAGGTGTCTCTTTTGAGGAAAATGACCGATTTTCTTGAATAAAGAACCATTGATTGTATTTTTATTTTTTTTTGCTTTATCCTCAAGAAGGCATTTCCTTGCCATAAAGAAAGCATTTAAAAATACAGCCATACAAAATAAACTTTTGAAGGGAAAAAACCATGACGACTATGTCTAATCTTAGCACAATATTTCGTGTTCGCGAGCTTTACACCTAAGAAATACAATACAAAATACCTCCCCACCCTGTATGGCAGTAGTGATACAGCTGAGGATTTAGAAGCTGGATACTGCAGAGTAATTACATAACTGGAATTAAGTGTAATTGTGTTAAGTGCAATTACTGCAGATCGGTTGCCTTGAGTTCAGTGTTCCCAGAGAACGCTGGCTCAGTCAGGATCGTGTAAAGTGATTTGTGCTAAACCTAAAATGGTAAAGAAAATGGCAGCAAGTCACCTCACCTTCTTCCAGCCAAATTACTTGGAAAAAAAGGTGATGAAGACTGACCCTTGCAGCAGCAACCCCCGCTGTGGGACAGCCTGGGACTGTACGGAGCTACGATCAGAGGTGCTTGCACAGTACGTCTTCAAGCATTCCTACCTGGTAAGTCCAGGATACGAGCAGAACTTTGGTGCCTTGGTCCTCTGAGTGTGCTGTGGCCTGGATAAGAATGGACTCTACAGTTATGGAACCATCAGGGAGATGCTGCACCGAATAATCTTTCAGCACCCTGGTAAGAGAGAAGACGTATGATTTATTCTGGATGAGACACGCACGTAATGCTCTGCGGCTGGTCTGGAAGGCCAGAAAGGAGAGGGCACTTCCACTACCTGTATTAAGGAGGAGAAGCTCAAGTCCAGCCTTAGGGGGGGAAAGAAACCAAAACCACAGCAAAGACTGGACCTACCCTTTGAGGTGGTTATAGACACGAAGCACTGTCTCGTGTTCTTTCCGCGGATCTTGGATGTGAACACGGCAGGTGAAACGCAGCTGATGTTCCGCAAGGCCCAGCTCCTTCAGAGCCTGCTCGGGAGAAACCAGGCGGAAGCTCTGCAGAGGAAAAGGACAGATCCACCATAAGCTAGTTCTTCGCGTTTTCTTGAGTTTTGTTCCTCTGTGGCCAGCTGCACACAGGCCTGTGTTCGTCGCTGCAAACCACCACCAGGTAAGATCACTCCCTTTCAACCTCTGCGACGTCTCAGCACGTTTCAGTTCCCCCAGGAAGCAGTAACCACTGGGCTCGAGTGTGTGATGGACAGCAAAGGTACAGGTAAGGCAGCTGCAAAACGTCCACCTAAGTAATCGCACCATGGGACTAGGGCTGCTAATCTTTATGTTGTCCCTTGTTCACCCGCAACTCACGACTGAATGGCAACAACACTCTCAGAGGACACAAGACAAACAGAAGATCTTTTTTTACTTACGTTGTCCTTCATAATTAATGTGCCGTGCATTAGCTGTGGCTTCTTGACATCTGGTAAGAGACCTAAACCAAGGCCAATGGAAGAGAAAGACAACATGGTTAATGATGATGTCTTTACTTTTCAAACAAGACAACTGCTACAGGAACTAATAGATTTGGTTTCTGAGTCTCTGCTGAGGAGAGACTTAGGAGACTTAAGATTTTACATCTTTGTTCTGCCTGTTAAAGCACATGGTGCTTAAATCAGAACTCCAGCCACACAAGAAACCACTTAGTACCAACAGAACAACTGCCTCTCATCCCATATCACCCCCTCATTTGAGAGGTTTTAGATTTTTCTTGACTGGAATTAGTTTTAGAAATGAAAATCTTCACAGACCTAGCTAGTAAAAGCACACGTGGATTTTGTTCCCATAGTGAATGGGCAACATGTAGCAAATACGGTAGCGTGGGTGTATTTGGTTTTAAACATTTCCGAATACACACTGAGAGCATAGTAGCTGCTTGACTTCATAGGAAGCCCTCTCAACCACTAGACGCTGATAAAACCCGACTGCTCCAAGGCACCATTGCTACAAACGGCCCTGCTAGACCCTTTCCACCTAACATAAATACGATGCAACACAGTGGCAGGGTCACAAAGATTGAATTCGGGGCTGAAAATGTGTCACCTATTGCTGTTTCTCTCTTCAGGAGTCCCAGGGATATGTCCACAGGAATGCTGGGGTTGGTGAAGATCGTCGTGGTCTCTCCATTTGCAGGCATGTAGCAGTTGACATCTGCAAGGTGAACAGCCCATGTCAGGGGGATTGCTGCTGCACCACTGCCAAACCCACACTCGTGGGTGGACAGTGCTGTGGTTTTGGCAGAAGCCAAAAGGTAAAAGGTAGCACACTGCAACAAAAACTGCCTGCAGGTGTACCCCACCTGCCTTGGCTTCTTTTAGGAGTTTCAAGAAATATAAATTCCGTAAGGGCTGAACTATAACAATACAAAAATAACAAAACAATTTCAAGTCCAAACGGGCATTAAAATTAAACGGTCTTAACACGTTAAACTGAGGGTGACTCGTTCTGTGCTGAAGGCCAGTGGGTCAAGCATGTGAACCTCAGCACCCGCCTTCTACTGCGATTCCCTCTTCAAAACCAACACTGTGCTTACGGAATTCCTGTTCTATTTTCTGCTTCAGGAACTCCATTTTCTTTGCTTCCCCATGGACCAGAAGAACATTCCGTGGCTCAGCCTGGCGAATCAGCTGCATTATTCCCTTGGCATCCGCGTGGGCACTGAAGGACATGTACTCCACCTGCATCTTTACTTCCAGCTGTGGAGGAGCAGAAGGCACAGGTTTTGTGAATCAGGAACTGCTCTGGCTCGCTGGAGCTTGCACCCTGCACACCACCAGCCCCAGACTCCTCTGCGTCTCGTTTCGAGGAGGAAGCAGAACACCTGAAATGCTCCTTGGGTATTTTGAATGTTGCATGTGGCTTATTGCCGTCACAGGTGCGTAGCGTCTAAATAGAACTGAAGTTCTGCAGAATTTCCCCCAAATGATCCTTCTTGAAAACAAAACTTACTATTTGTCTTCCTTCCATTTCCAGCTTGCGCTGTCCACTCAGAATCTTATGGCCTACGGTTCCCTGCACACAGTAGCCGGGCATGATGACCTGAGAAGGAAATCCAGAAGAATCTGCAAGCTCTGCCCATGGACTGCGCAGAGCATCACCTTCGTTAACGCACAAATGCGTAATGCTGAGACAAGTTTGTGTTCTTCCCACCTTACACGTGACCATCCTTCCCTGGAAAGCTGCTTGCAGAAAGCAAACAGCTGAAATCTGTAGATCCCACAAGCTCCTGTCTGACACACATACCTCCTCTGCTCGCCCCGTCACAGAGCCCAGAAAATGCAGAGCTTGAAAGAGCTCTGCCCTGGCCTGGTTCACTAGAGGACTTGTGTCATTTTAACCCGAAAAGCTTTCCCACAGACGTTTTTCTTATGGCTGTACAAGTGCCACTGTCACATTAACACAAAACATCGCCCAGGACACAGAATTACTCACCATATTCTTTTCATTCCCTGCCCATTTCTTGAAGATTTGAAGGGACTGCCCCGCGTGAAGCATTCCAGGGGTTGCAAACACGACCTACAATTCAAAGGTGCACCAAGACTCACCACAAAAAACACTGAACATTACATGTTATCCTAAAACCGTGGAGAGGATCCACTGACACACACAACAGCACTCGTGCTACATCAAAGCTCTAATGGGGATTTTTGCTATTTTATTTTTCCCACCTTGTCTAATGTTCACGTAAGTGAGCACAATGTCTGATAAAAACTTTGACCAGATTTGTAATGGCACTGTCACGCTCAACAGACTCCTCTTTTTGTAGCTACTGCCCGTTAAGCCAGTCAGAAATAAAAGCAGCAGTAAGAGATTGTGCTGTAAAGGGTCTGTCTTCTGACAAGTCAGAGAATATACTGAAAAATTTTATGGTGTGAATCAGGTCCGGAGGTATAGATTATAAGAGCATGCAATCAATTTTTTTTCCTTCGGGCATTTTACCGTTACTGACATAAACACAGCTCTTTAACTGTTTCACGGCGTCCTGTTCTGAGCTAAACAGAACCGATTCTGTTCAGTGATTTCACCGATTTTACGCTGCTGTTGGTGAGGCAGAGGCTGCCTGGTGGCCTTAGCCAGGAACCGAGTGGTGCCAAAACAACTCCCTGAGGCTCACACCCGCTCCATCACCTCGTTACTGCCCACCTACCATGGGGCCCGGATTGTCTGCGAAGGCCCGATCAAACGCTTTGATGTGTTTGAATTCAAACATGTTCCTCTGCACGAATGTTTTCCGGATCTTCTGATTAGTCCAGGTGATGAAGAGCTTGTAATAATGATTCGCCTTCTCCGTCAGCCCCGTGGAAAAATAAATTGGAGCCTTCAAATTCATTCTTTCCCTGTAGAAAGAAGCGTTCCTGAGACCTGGGAGGGCCAAATTAGGATCCTGGCTGTACATAATAAATGTCCACAAACCGATGTAGTCTTCGAAGACTTTTCTGTGCACATCCTACTCTCAATGAGCTCCACATCAGTATTAGGACAATGCTACATCAGCGTGCATTAACTTACTCCAAGGTGGGCTTTAGCCCAGTTCTCCTTCTCACCCACTACTGCCAGCTTCCGTTACAAATATTAATCATGTTGCTACAATTAAGATTTCCACCCAACGCTTATATGTAAGTTTAGTACTTGTTCATCCCTCCTCCTACTCCAGGGAAAATAGCTATATAGTGAGGGAAAGACGCAAACAATTTTTTTAAAGTTGATTCTGAGTGTTTGGGGAGGAGTGGAGAAGGACTGGGTAAGAAAATAGTTTCATGCTTAGAGTCAGGAATAATGGAAAATATAATTCCACAACTGTCAGCATGGGCTGACGTGCAGAGGGGTACTGATGAGAACACTTGTACTAAACAGACGTGAAAAAAATCAGAGAAACCTGCCAGGACAACGTGAAGAGGACAAAAAGGAGGTGGGAGATGCACAGAAGAGGCTGCACTCACCAAAAGGTTTCCAATAAAATGCAAAGTTCCTGGGCACGTCCAAGGGCAAAAACAGGGATAAGAACCTGCGATTGAGATATAATTCAGAGTCTGAGAAATCCAACCAGCATGTAAATTTAAGCATCTCATATTCTGCCTTTTAAAGGGCAGATGGAGGAATATAAAAATGGCTTCGGTTTCAGGCACTGGTCATACGCAGGTACCGGAGCTTGTTAACAGTCACACAGCACTGCAGAGCCAACAAGAGCCTCACGGAGGAAAGAGCATTAGTTACTCAAACACCGTACCTTCCCTCCTCTTTCCACAGTCTCGTGAACCTTCTTCAGGAAGTCTCTTTCTCGGCAGCGTTTGGAATCTCTGATGGTCGTGGCATAGGTGGATTCACTTATTAATAAATCCGGGCGACACTTATCAATCCAGGCAGCGCTAAACCAAAAGGAAATTTAAAAAAAAAACCACAACAAACCAGTCAAAGTAGGAGGTGGTATCGAGCATTTCTGATCCGCAGGTCTGAAAGATGGGTGGAGAATGTCACTGTCTCCATTTGCAGGCAGGCAAACAGGTGCAGAGATGGGCTTGCCCACCGTCAGCCAGGAGTTCTGCGGCAGCATCAGGACTCCTTTCTCTGCAGGCCGTGCTTTTTTTAAATGGATCCAGCTCAGAATAGAAACTACAGACTTTGCAAAGCAGTTCTCCAGTCTATTATTTAAAACTTATTATAAATAACACAAATATTATAGATCTCTCCTATATGCCAGTAAAAATTAAATTAACACTGAAGTTTGTGACTTAGAATTCTAATTACATTTAGAAGATATGATGACACTAAAACATCTCAGACAGTTAAGTCCAATTATTACATAACTTTAAAAATAGATTAATACGAGTATCCAGAAGAAGATTACATTAAAGTCTATCTGGAACAATCAATGTAAGTTTACTCATTCTCCTAATTTGAAATTGCATTTATCTGCCCAGCACAGAGATGGTTAAACGTTCCAGTCTTCTAAGGAAGAATCAATGCTGATAAGCCCCTAGTATTAACAGAAACTGTGCTAAAGTCTTCCTCTCAGAAATATAAATAATTCACAGAAACCCAGCTTCCCACTTACCCTAAATGTCTGTCTGGCGTCATGTTATAATCACCCTAACGGAAGAAGAGAAATCCATTAACACCCTCAAGGTAACGGGACAGGCCATTGAAAGGAGGTGGAGGCAGCTGTAAACATCGCGGCGCAGAACTCACCGTGTACACGACCGACTCGCATCCAACCTTAATCTGGAACATGGCTGCTCCCAGCACGTGCCCTGCATAGTACGCCTTGATCTCCAGCTCCTCATCCACCTGTGCCGACAAGTATTTAAAAAAAAAAAACCCAAACCCAAACTAAAATTGCTCTGCCAACCATCCAGTTGGTCTGACCCAAGGGTACGCAGAAACGATCGTTTACCTGAACTGTCTGGTGAAGATGCACGGCAACCACTTTCTTCATACAGTCTTTAATCATTTGGGAAGTGAAGAAGTTAATTTCCCCCTTTTTATCCACAGTTATTTTCCTGTAATCCTCCAGGAGGATGGGGCAGATGGCCTTGGTAGGATGTGTCATGTAGATGGGCCCATCGTAACCGACCATTTCACTGAAATAAGGTAAAGCTCCACAATGGTCCAAATGGAAGTGGCTGCAAAGAGACATAAGGAATAAAGGAGATGCAGAACAGGAGTTTGCCTTGCCTGGTTCTCAGATCTCACTTCAGATTTTCAGCACTGTGTGACACAGAGGAACTAGCCAAAACAGAAACGAGGAACTTAGAATACGTTTGGGTTGCTAGAGACAGTACACAAAAAGCTCTCCCATTTGAGCTCTGACAAGAAGCTTCCTCACCTGATGATCACGCAGTCGAGGAAGTCGGTCAGCCTCCCGTTCTGCGTGATGTACGAGAAGTCAGGAAAACGTCTCTGCAAAGCCACAAGAAAACAGGCTGTCCATTGGGAAACAGAACCAGTTAACGCCACGTGACCAACCCAAACCAACAGTGCAAATGAGCTCAAACACTGGAAAAGCGCCGCGATGGACCTCGAGGCACAACTGCCATGAGGCGGCAGGCAGCGCCAGTGCTGGGGATGTTCACAGGGCTCCACCTCTTGCACAGGAAGGCAAGATTTTGGAAGGGAAAGACTAGTTTATTCCCTGCCATAACCCAGCTCCAGCAGCAGTCAACACATGCCCCACAACGCACACCCAGTTGGTATCACCCCTCCGTCACGTAAGATGAGGCAGGCGACGTTCCAGTTAAACGGAACAGAGCAGAACAACAGGAGCCTTGCTGGGAAAGGCTGGGCAGATGCACCTTGAGAGCATCGCTACACAACACTCAGGCTTCTCCACCCTACTCACGTCATCGTTGTAGCCCATGTGCATCCCACAGTCAAGCATCACGTTCTTGCCGGCAATAGACACGAGGATACAGCTGCGCCCCACATCCTGGCCAGCTCCTGGACCCAAGCAAAAGGAACACAAGACAGTCACGGCTGGGAATACCTACAATCGCTTCGAAAGAGAAGTGTTGAAAGGTCTGCACAAACTTCCTAGCGTTTTTCTGATGCAGGAGAAGGCTACATCCTTTCTTCCAAGCAAGCAGATCTGCTAGAGGGCAAGTGAATGTGAACTGACCTACCCCATTCGCTGAGCTTAGGAGCTGCCAGCGGCAAAGCTGTGGCAAATGCAGCCCCACATCCAAACCCACACGCAATTCAGATGCAGGGCACATCCTCTGCCCTCTCAGCACACAAACGTATCTCTACGGTTTCTATGCAGTCCATAAAAAACGAGAAAAATTTGCTTCCCGTGGATCTTTAGCACCGTTAACTACTACCCCTACTACCGTACCACTACACCATATGACACTACAACAATTTTACCAGGACATATTAATAAATCTTGTAAAATCAAACTAGTTATGGGGCTGTTTGAGCCTTACTTGCTTAAAAGACAACAGGAAGGCAGTGACACACTGACACAAACCAACCGAGGATGCCGAGCAGCCGTAACCCCCGCTGCGGTGCAGCACCACGACCAGTTTCTGTGGCACGGGCAGGCGCGTACATCCCCAGCAGCCTAACACACAGTGCCACCAATTCTGAATTCCACAGTTTTTCAGTGTTTTTAGTTCAGGCCAATATTAGAGTGCACTTACCCAGGGGAGTGACTTTTATTTCAGGCATTTTAACAACCTCTAAACCTCACACCGCATGGTGAAGTCCTCCAGAAACAGCCTAACAGAGGCGGCCGCGAAAAGAAGACGCGGTCACTTTTGCAGCTGCCCTTTCAACCGTTTCTCGGTACGGGGCGGAGGACGCAAGGAGAGGCCCCACTTCTTCCTGGAGGGAGGACAGGCACAAAGCACAAGTCGGGCCAAGCCGCAGCTCCCGGCGCCAGCGCCCCAGGGCGGGCCGGCAGCGGGGGCAGGGAGGGCACCGGGTTTGATCGGTTCGTCGGTGACGGCGCGCACGGACACAGAGACAGACAGACAGACACAGACACAGACACACAGACAGAGCCCTTCTCCCCTCCCTGTGCCCCCGGCCCCGCGGGCACACACACACACACACACACACAGACACCCCCCACACACACAGATACACACAGACACACACAGACACACACACACACACAGACACACACAGACACACACAGATAGACACACACACAGACACACACAGACAGACACCCCCCCCACACACAGACACACACACACAGACACCCCCCACACACACAGATACACACACACACAGACACACACAGACACACACAGACACACACAGACACACACACACACAGACACACACACACACACACACACACACACACACACAGACACACACACACACAGACACACACACACAGACACACACACACACACACAGACACACACACACACCCCCCACCCCCCCCCCCCCCACAGACACACACACACACAGACACACACACACACACACAGACACACACACACACAGAGACACACACACACAGAGACACACACACACAGAGACCCCCCCACCCCACACACACACAGACACACACAGACACACACAGACACACACACACAGACAGACAGACACAGACAGACAGACACAGACACCGGCGTTTCCCGGACAGGTCCCGGGCCCGTCGCTCCAGGGCCCCTTCCCCAACCGCGCCCCGGACGTGACGCTGCCCGCCCCGGAGCAGGGAAACAGACCCCAAACACACACAGACACAGATAGAGAGAGCCCTTCTCCCCTCCCTGTGCCCCCGGCCCCGCGGGCGGGCACACGCACACAGACAGACACCCCCCCCACCCCCCCCCCCCACACACCCCCACAGACACAGACACGCACACAGACACACACAGACACACGCACCCCCCACACCTCAGCCCCCTCCCACACACAGACACACACACACCCCCACCCACCCCCACACACACACACACCCCCACCCACCCCCACACACACACCCACACACCCACACACCCCCACACACCCCCACCCTCACTCACACACACACACACACACACACACACACCCCCCACACACCCCCACACCCCCCCCCAGGCTCCCCGGCCCTCACCGCCGCTCCGTGCCCGCTCCCGGCCGGCCCCTGCGCACGCGCCGCGCGCCTTCTCCGCGATTGGCCGAGAGCGCAGGGGCCCACGCGCTGACGCGGTGACGCCGGGGAGGGGGCGGGGGGCGGCGCAGGCGCGAGGCGGCGGCGATGGCGGGCGCGTTCAGCCTGCGCGAGGTGCTGGGCGCCTTCCGGGCCTGCGTGACGGAGCGGCGGGAGGTGCTGCTGGCGCCCTACCTGCGCGGCTGGAGGGGGCTCGTCCGGTGAGTGGCGGCGGGACACCCGGCACCCTCCTCAGGGAATGGCCCGGCCTGGGGTAGGGGGGGGCTCGGAGATGGGCTCACCCAGCCCCGCCGCGGGCAGGGGCGCTCGGGGCCTCACCCGGCCCGGCCTGGAGGCTGAGGGGAGGCCTCAGGGCTCTGCACAGCCCGGACGGGACGGTGTAGGGGTTGGTGCTGGTCCCTGCTCACAGCACAACTAGAGGGAACGGCCACAAGGTGCAGCCGGGTGGATTGAGGCTGGATGTTAGGAAAAAATTCTTCACAGCAAGAGTAGTCAGGGCACCGGAATAGGCTGCCCAGGGAGGGGGTTGAGTCACCCTCCCTGGAGGTGTTTAAAGGCCGGTCGATGTGGACTCTGGAGTAGGGTTATAGGTTGGACTTGATGAGCCCAAGGCTCTTTTCCAACCTGAGTGATTCTGTGATCTCCAGGGAGGAGACATCCACCTCTGGGCAGCCTATTCCAGAGTCTCACTACCCTCGTACTGAAGAATTTCTTCTTAAGTTCTAAACTAAACCTGTTCTCATTCAGTTTAAATCCATTTCCCCGTGTCCTGTTGCAGGACGGTCTTGTAAAAAGTCCCTCTCCAGCCTTCCTGCAGGTTCCCTTCAGGCAGTGGAAGGCAGCGATAAGGTCCCCCCGGAGTCTTCTCTTTTCTGGGCTGAACAATCCCAGCTCCCTCAGCCTGTCTCTTCCCCTGGCGCAGGTTCCTGCAGAGCCTCGGCACCGTCTTCTCCTTCATCTCCAAGGATGCAGTGGCCAAAATACAGATCATGGAGAACTACTGCTGCGGCGAGCAGCGGGAGAACTACACGTCGCTGCAATCCATGGTGGAGTACGAGCTGACCAACGGGCTGGTGGACATCCACAAGCGGTCGGAGCACCCTGACTCCGGCTGCCGCACCGTCCTGCGGCTCCACAGGGCACTGCGGTGGCTGCAGCTCTTCCTGGAGGGGCTGAGGACCGGCCAGGAGGACTCCAGCACCTCTGTCATCTGCACGGACTCCTACAACGCTTCCCTGGCCGCCTACCACCCCTGGGTGATTCGCAAAGCCGCCACGGTGGCTTTCTGCGCGCTGCCGTCCCGCAACGCCTTCCTGGAGATCATGAACGTTGGGACGCCCGAGGAAGCCGTCGCTATGCTGGGCGAGGCCTTGCCCTACATCTGCGAGGTCTACGGCATCACCCAGGAGCTCTTTGCCCAGCATCAGCTGCTCGACCTTCCTTGACGGCGGGGATGGCGAAGAGCCACGCCCCGTTCTGACGGGAGCAGGATGAACCGGGTGAAAACCATCGTGTTTTCACGGATGCGCAAGCGCCTGGTTCGCTGTCCACGGTCAGTCTCCCTTTCTGTTTCCAGTGCGGAGGCTGACAAGTTGGCAAAGCTATTCAGGATGCCTCACTTTATAGAAAAAAAAAAAAAGCACACCATTTTTTTTTATATGTATGTATATCTATCTTCGTGCATGTAGAGCCCGTGCTCTACAGTACAAAAAAAAAAGGCACTACTAGCACACTTAAGGGGTTTCTTTTTTCTCCCTGGATTCACCTTCAACTCTCCAGCTCCCCTGGGAGTGAGCTCACTTGCGCACTTTTGTTTACAAGCTCTTCCCTTGAACAGATCTGGGGGGTTTTGCCCTCTTTTGTGCTTTAACCTTGAAAATGTAATCCCGAGTAATGTGTGTCTGAAAAGAAGCTCTTCTCCTTGTGATCACACGCTCATTTGATTACTGCTGCTAATTCTGTGTCCCCTAGAATTAAAGAAGGAATCGGTCATTACTGTAGGAGTGTTCTTCCTCTGTGCATGGACCCTCCCATCAGTCACCTGCCTGTCAGTCTTTGCTTTTTGCACCTGGGGCTGTGGAACAGTTTTAGTACGTCCAGCTACGGCTGCAGACTGTACCTTGCCTGTTCTCCAGCCGTGCTTCTAAATTGTGTTCTCGTGATTCTATGATTTTTATTTTTTTTTAATGAATGTGTCAAATGCCTATGAAAAAGAAATCCTAACTTGTACTGTAAAACACTACACTTGTACTGTAATATACTACTTTACACTTGTACTGTAAAACACCACTTTGTGCAGCTTATGGCTTCTCTTGCAAATCACTGTATGTAGCAGCCAGAGTATGTAAAACAGAGTTTACTTTGCTTTTGGAAAGCTGAAGCAGCACTACGTTGTTTGTTCGGGATCACGGGAATATTTGGGGGAGGAGGGAGAAAGCTGCAGGCTGTAACACGTTTTGATTTTATCTCAGAGGTATTTTGGCCTAATGAACACTGTGTGATGCAGGAAATCACTATTACCTCACGGAGATGAGAGAACTGGACATTAAATTCTGTGAATGCCGTGCTTCTGAAGAGTATCCTTTCTAGGAAAGCTTTCTGGTTTCGTGGTGCCAGGAGGCTCGTGACTTAGTGTTACCTGTTCTTACCTTGCCTTTCACTTGCAGAGTCTGTTCCATTTACCTGGTGATCAGATGTGAGAACAGCTGTCAGAGTGGCCCAGACAGAGTTAGGTGCTGCTAAAACCACCTTAAAATGATTACATAGTTCCATAGGATAAATCCATATATTTGAGTGGGTCCGTGTTACTCAGAACTACACAATGCTGGATTCTGCTCCTGTCAGTGCATTCTCCTTGGTGATGCCTGTAGATGAGGTCTGCTCCCAGCATCGGGCAAGTCCCAAAGCCACTTCTTTGCGAGAACCGTAAACAGGGACAGCTTGTACAAACCCCTTCCATTAAAGATGTTGGTTCTAGTTTGGGGTGAGGGGACGTTGTCAGTGCAAAAGACACGTCCAAACTAGGGTGTGTCGCCGGAGCCGACCGCATCTCCTACAGGAGGTCCCATCTCCAGAGCTGCAATGATGAATTCAGCAAGTCACCCTGCTCGAGTAAAGGCTACGCGCTGAGTAAAAGGAAATGAGGATTAGGCCAGTGGTTTGCAACCGAGTGCACTCACAGGGTATTGCTCTGTATTTGACTATTGCCCACCAAGCACAGAGCTACACATTTCATGCATTTTACTAAGCAAATTCTTCCCCGTTATTTCCATCTCTCCGAGGTCTATTTAAAGAGGCTTCCCAGGAACTGATGAGACTGGATCCCCTGCCTCTGTTCCCTCCTGCATTCGCTTGAAGATTTCTTTGGACTCTCATCCCCAAACAGAGAAATAATGGTCCCTGCCCTGCTGCTGTGCCTGAGCTTTGGTTACACAGCAGCCCTCAAGCCCACGTGCCTCTCAGCTCAGTTTCGAAGGCCGGGTGATTACATCCTGGGGGGCTTGTTCCCTTTCGGAATGGACACCGTGAACCTGACGGCACGGGCAGAGCCCACGTTAGTTGCATGCGAAAGGTAAGAGGAACGCTGGCGTCATTAGCATGGGTTTGGTCACTGGGGCTGGGGAGAGAAAGCAGAAATGCTGGTGTGCGATCAGCATTTCCTACCGAGTTACACCAAGGTGGAAAATCCCAGGAGCAAGGACGAAGTAGCACCCATAGCACTTTGGGAAGCACTGGCTTCATGGCTGAAGCACACAAAGCGAAGAGCAGGAGGTTGTCTGAGCCTCTCGGCTAAACATACTGATTTCTCTCTACTTCTGTTTATCCTCCTGTGAAGCACAGAGGAAATATTTACTCACAGACAAGATTAATTAGATCTGAAAGGTGCTCAGAGCCCCTCTGCTCACAGTACAGATTTACAAAGGTGATGGGTACAGGGGTGCTCCGCTGACAGGGGCTGGTGCCTGGCTTGGTGACAGACAGGATGCTAAAATGTCAACGAATAAGCCGATGGCCACTGTGACAGCACCGACAGACCATGTCATTCCTCACCTCCTCTTGCTGCAGGTTATTTGTAGATGGGCTCATATGGGCTCTTGGGATGAAGTTTGCTATCGATCAGATCAACAATTCCACTTCACTTCTGCCGGGAATAACGCTGGGCTACGACATGTACGACACCTGCTTCGAGCCCCTGATAACCTTACACCCCAGTTTGCTGTTTCTGACCCGGAACGGCACGACGGGCATCGAAGTGCTCTGCAACTACACCGACTACCAGCCCCGTGTGACTGCTGTGATCGGACCACATCAGTCAGATCTCTGCCTGGTAACAGCCGAACTGTTCAGCTTCTTCATGATCCCACAGGTAAAGAAACTCCCTGGAGAAGCAAGAATTCTCCTTTTCGGTGGGGGAAGGATTTGGATCAACAACGCTGTCCGTGCTCTAGGTCACTGAACCAGGCCTGTTAAAAGTGCAGAGTCTCTCCTCTGCCACAGCTTTCCTGAGTGAGCTTGGGTAGGTCATAAACTTCCCTCCTGGAACACACTCCAGTGTCCAGCTTCTCACTATCTTGACCCAGTTTTTTGAGAATCTGGTACACTGCGACTAAGCAAAGAAGGAGGAGACTGGTCTGGACCGTGAATGCTTCCCTCAACTTTACTTTTTACCTCATTTTCTCTCTTATCCTCTACCCGGCAGGTGAGCTATGGAGCAAGCAGTGAGCAGCTCAGCAACATGAAGCTGTACCCATCCTTCTACCGCACCGTTCCCGGCGATAAGAAGCTGGTGGAAGCTGTGGCCCTGCTTCTGAATAACTTTGGATGGAACTGGATTGCCACCCTTGGGAGCGATGATGAATATGGTCGAGGAGCCCAGGGACTCTTCTTAAGCATAGCTGGAAATCACAGCATCTGCATTGCATTCGAGGGGCTAATTCCTACAGACCATGAAGACCCCAAAGCCAAAAAACAACTGGAAGACACCATTAAGTTAATTAACAACACCAAAGTCAACATCATTGTCCTTTTTGCCTTTACTCAGCCAGCACTGGCCCTCCTAGAGCACAGCATCAGGATGGGGCTGAGCAAGAAAGTCTGGATTGGCACCGAAGCCTGGACGTTGTCCGACGCAGCTACCTCCATCCCAAATATTCAGAGCATTGGGACAGTCTTAGGCTTCATAATGAAAACAAGCACAGTCCCCGGCTTCCAGAAATACGTCACCGACCTCTTTACCTCTGTTGAGCAGAATGAATTTTGCCAGGAGTCCAGAGAATCTCACCGCCTCAAGATCTCCGACATGCCGGACACCGTTTGCAAACAGTGTGACCACATCTCGCTGCACAACATCTCATCCGCGCTAAGCCGCTCGCAAACACAACCCGTGCACGTCGCGGTCTACAGCGTAGCTCACGCGCTGCACAGAGCGCTGGGGTGCACCCGCGAAGCCTGCCCCAAAGCACCCGTCAGATCCTGGGAGGTGAGTAACGGTCAGGGGGGACGAAGAGCAATTTTTCATCCAATCTGCACATCAGAGCTGCACACAGCCAGGCAAGGGGAGGGGGGAACGTTGCACAGCGCTCCTGTCCCCCACCCTGGTAGGGATACGACCTCAGCAATCTCTTCAGCCAGTGAACCTTCTGTGCTGCTGGCTGGGGCACAAATCCTCCCCCAAGCAAGAGCATCGACTGTACCAATACTTACTGTTGGTTTTCATTTTGTCCTCAGCTGCTGCACTACATGAACACCCTCCCGTTCAAGGTGAACGGCCAAAGTTTCAGGTTTGATCAATCCCACGGCACAAACACTGGCTACAACCTTATTTTCTGGTCCTGGAGAAACGGCACTGTTATGTATCTGCCTGTAGGCCACTACGAAGAGTCCTTGTACATCAATAAGTCCCAGATTCGCTTTCATACTGCAGATCAGAAGGTAAAGACGGTGGGCAAAAGCACAACCAATCACAAAATGAAGTGAGTGAACTCTGTGGCCGCTCAGCTCCTGGCTGGCACGCTACTCCCACCAGACCTGAGTGGGACCCAGATCTTGCTCCTCTGCCACCATTGTGCAAAACTAGGAAAAAAGTATTCCTGGCTCTGTTTGTAGGTTTGATCCCAGCACACCGCACAGCCGATTTCTTCTAATTTGTTTGGTTACACAGTGCTTCTCCTCGAAGTGCCCGGCTGACTTCATTCCTCCTTGTGTCTAGGAGCCCATGTCGGAGTGCTTCAGACACTGCGAACCAGGACAATTCAGACGAATAAAAGGATCCCACCTCTGCTGCTACGACTGTACAGATTGTCCAGAAAACACCTTCTGGAGCTCTGAAGGTGAGGTCTGAGGTTCAATGATTTTAGCTCCCTGTAGTATGTCCACCCATCAGTTGAGGTCACACAGGTTCACAGAACTTTTAACGACGAGCTGTGAGTTTTTCCTCCATGAAACGTTGCCAGCGCAGAGAATTTGCCTCCCTTTTGTTCTGCGGCACATCGCTTGCTCCACAGATCCCCAGGGGAGGACCTTCCTCCCTTGATCCCAAAAAGAATGCACAAGAAAAATGTGTGTGTTTTGTCTCAAGTAGGAGAGCAGGGTATGATGAAATTCTGGGGTCATAGGTAGAAGGAAGGAAGCTGGTGATGCTTCCTGGGGAAGGGAAACAGAGCCAAGAAATACACGGCTCCTTTTGAGCTGGGTGGAGATGTAGAGGGGAAAAAGATGGAACTGTCACAAGCTTTGGAGATCCAATACACCGAGGAAGGGGGGGAAGTGGGCAAAGCAGCAGCCAAACCAGCCACCTAGTCCGTGACTGTGATCCATCCCGGAGGACTGCCCGCAGCAGGGAGCGCTGGGTGCTCACCAGCTTCTCCCCGCTGCTTTGCAGACAGCTCCACCTGCACTCCCTGCGTGGAGCACCAGTGGTCCCCCGCCCGGAGCACACGTTGTTACGACCGCAGCGAGAGGTACCTCTTTTGGAACGAGCCGCTCACCATCGCCCTGCTAACGCTGATGTGCATCACCACAGCCCTGACTTGTCTGACAGCAGCGCTCTTCCTCAAGAACCTCGAGACTCCCCTCGTGCAGGCTGCTGGAGGAAAACTGAATCTCTTCACCTTGCTCACGCTCACGCTGCTGTGTCTCAGCTGCTGCCTCTACGTGGGGAAGCCCAGTGACAACCTTTGTATGATCCAGCAGATAGTCTATGCTCTGTGCCTCAATGGTTGTTTCTCGACCTTCTTCATCAAGTCCCTCGAGATCACCCTCGTGACAGAGTTCCCTCGCTGCGCCCCCACCTTCCTCTCCTGGGTGACCCAGGGGAGGGCCTGGCTCCTTGTCGCCTCGTGCCTCCTCACCCAGTGCTTGTTCTGCTTCTGCTACCTTCATCTGGGCCCTGACTACCTGCTCTCCGACTACAAGTCGCTGCCCACTGAGGTTCTGCTCGTGTGTAACACTCGCTCCTGGCTCGCCTTCGCCCTGGCGCACGGCTACAACAGCTGCTTGGCCTTCGTCTGCTTCCTCTGCACGTTCATGGTACAGACTTCTGGCAACAAGTACAACATTGCCAGGGGGATCACGTTTGCCATCCTCACCTATTTCATCATCTGGATCTTCTTCATCGCTGTTTTTGCCACGCTGAAGACAGTCTTCAGGTCTGTTGTTGAGATTAGTGCCATTCTGACAATCAGCCTGGGTATCCTGGGGACCTACTATGTCCCTAAATGCTACATCATCTTGCTTAAACCTGACCTGAACACGGTGGATTATTTCCAGTACTCTGTCAAAGAAGAGCCAGAGGAGGCTGAATAAACAGCCAATAAACTAGATCCACCTTCACCCTAAAGCTCGCTGTGTTTTAATGAGATAACCTGATTGTTTAGGCTGACTCTACAGGCTGTGGTCCCAGACACAATCACCACACAAAATGCAGCCTGATCCAAAAGGCTCAGCTTTAGGAGCAGCATTTTTAAGCTGCCAAAGCACAGGGTTCACCCCAGTGAGCTAAAGCAAAATGCCCCCAGCAGAGCAGCATCCATCCTCTCTGTTGCAAACCAGCTGAACTTTTCAAAGTTTAACTTTTCCAAGTTTAAATTTCTGTTTTGTAATGTTTTCTGTGGGGAAAAAAAAAGTGTCTTTTTTACTTTTTTGACTACTTTGTCACAAAATCTGTAGGAACCACCCTGATATGTAAAGGCAGCTGTCGGCACGACATAAAGAGTCTATCACCCATTCAAATTTCCACTCATTCATTTGTGTTTCATTAACATGTGTTTGCAAAGAGCATGGAAATGAGAACGAGACACACGGAAACGAACAGCGTGCAAATCACGCAGCCCAGAGTTCCTCCCATCTCAAAAAACATGAACCACCGGACCTTACGGGGGGGCTGGCTCTCCTTACGTTGGGGGACAAACACGCCGTGGTTAAGGCTTACCAGGCACTCTGCAAAGTGGTGTCCGAGCGACCCGAGCTTGTCTCTGCTGGCGTTTGCATGCAGAGTCCACAAAAAGGGAATGTTCACGGGCACCAGCTGAAAGCACTGATGGGTTCTACCAGCAGACTCAGCTCCCGGGTCTGCAGGCAGGGAAACTCCTTCCAGCTCACGTCTTTGTATGAGCGCGTATCCTCCAGCTGCCTTTTACTTCCACCAGCTTTCCTCAGCCTCTCCTGCAGGCCTATCCCTGTCAAGCTGTGAGAGGGAGAAGCTGAATAATTAAGACGTAGGGCAACCTGAGGGGAAAGCACAACCTCTGCACCAATGTATTACACCTTCTCTTTCCAGTCAGATGTCATTAACCTGCACGGAAGAGTCAGGCCTCTGCACTTCAGTCATTTGGGACCGAGTTTCGCGGTGAACGTTTGCAGGGTTCCTGTGACACTTTGAGCTGTAAGCACTTCTGAAAGACCCTTAAATCACAGAACTCCCAGCTGCCCGTCATTAGCTCCTGAACAACCTTCTCCTGTGGAGAGGACAGACCTTCAGTGTGGGGAAAAAAAGAGCGGGATTCAACGAGTATTTCGTCATCGCCGAGTAAAAGTTAAAGCAGTAGCACAAAGAACTGAAGACGTACACTGCGGTTATCACATAAAATTAAAAGCTTTTTAGTGTTTAAAATAGCATTTACACATAAGCAGCTATATATTAACTATACAGACACTTGGGTTTTAATACAATATCTACAAAAAAAGAATTCAATTATGCAATAGACATTTAACGGGAACAGTGCAGTCCATGCTAGTAAGAGGTCACTCTTTGAGTAGAACCAATTCTAGAACAGGCGATAGTCTGGGGTTTCATTATTTAAAATCAGGTAACTTTGTTCCTCTACTGTACATAAAATTCTTTACATGTATTTCTAATCACTGATTAGAATTAATAATTTTAAGTCAATCTTATTACAATCCAGTTAAATGCAAAACAAAAGAAACAATTACATCAACTCATGAGCTGTCAAGTCTCAGGATGGGACCGCTCATCTGAATAGAACAAAAATCATATCAAAAGTCAACGTCTGTGCATCATTGCTCGCCATCCAATACACCTTTGGATAAAGTGTCCAGGGGACTGTTACCTTTGAAAAGTAGATTTAGTAACAGGAGGTAAAAGACAACAGCAGTGCTTTTAAGACTATTTGCCAACGAACTTACTCCTCAGAGTGAATACGCCGGGTGAGCGCGCTGCCCCTACAGACCCTGCTTCCTTCGGACAGGAGGCATCATCCCAGGCTCTGTTCTCCAAAAATCTTCCAAACATCCCTGTTAGTCCTCGTCAAAAGCTGTCGGCAGATGTGCATGAACATTAAAAGCTCAGCGGCAGAGCACGGGCAGACGCCGGGGGTCTCACTTCCAGAATAAAAACGTCAACTATCTGAGGCTCCTGGCAGGAGGCTGTTTCAACACCCTGCACAGCAAACCTGTAACCTCGCGCTGCGGTCAGGCTGTGCGCTCTAGAGCCCAGGTACCCGATGTTAAAACCTGGAAGAAATTCCAGGGTAAGAGTTCTGCAGGACTCCAGCCTTTACGCTTTCTTGTACCCGGCACGGCGCCTGCCCTGGCACCGGGACACGTCTCTCAGCGGGTCACACCGTTCCCAACGGGAGGAACCGGCAGAGCGCGGCCCCAAAGCCTCCTTGCCGCCAAGACACACGCACACGCACCGAAAGCCGAGGGTGGGATTTGGGAAATCAAGAGCCAGCAGCGCTTCAGGCCCCATTCGCTCAAACCAGCCCCTGCTCCGAGGCCGGGAAACGCAGGTTCTGTTTCGCAGCCCGTATCGCACCGCTCACACAAGGGTCACTGACACCCTCGCGCCGCTCTCTGCGAAGCGCGGGCTCCGTGCGCTGCCCAGCGCGTGTGTCAGCACGCCCGGGGCACTCGCTGGCGGCCCGAGGTGGATTCCGGTTTGCGGGTGAAGCCAGCTCGGGCTGGGCTCAGCACCCGAGCTCTGCGGCGGACAAACGCTCTCCCACCCCCCCGTCAGGGGCCGGCACCTCCTTCCAGAGTAGCCCACGCACACGCAAGTAGGGAACACAGTCGTTTCGACGTAGCAGCAAAGACCAGCAAGACACAGAACAGCTTCTGCCAACAGCAATAACAAGACGAAAAAAATAAAACAACCCGGCAGGTGTGTAAACTGCAACTCTGGAAAAGACATAAGGAAATTCAACTCTTTTTTCTTCCAGGGGTGAAAGCTCAGCCTCCAGCTTTAATCCCTTTTGGAAATAACCTTATTTAAATGACAGTCTTTTTTTCCTCCAGCCCTCTATGTTCTGCCTTAAGACAAAGCGGGCCAGAAAAACTGTAATATATGAGAGACCGGAAAAGCTAAAATTAATTTAAAAGTCGAACCGCTAGTGATTGTCAGCAAAGTCACAGACTCCTTAACAGCATCTCCTGGAGACATGGCGGAATTACAGAATTATTCTACCCTGATCCATTGCTTGAAATGTCAATCTTTGCAAATAGTTCACTAAGTTTAGTCAGCTTCTTTGCTGTGTTACTGGGAGGAGGGAAGGAAAAGAAAGGACACTCTTGCACAGTCAAGCTTTAGGTAGTGCCCTTGTTTTGAACAAGCCATCATCAACTTTGTAACCTGCACTAGTCCATCAGATGGACTTTGATGCAAGCACCGCTTTCAGAAACATTATGCAGCTCTCCAGGAGAGTTTTGTGAAGAAAACCATCCAAAACCACTCAGCCCAGTAACGGGAGTACCTAGGCTGAGCGACACAGGGTTTCCTAACAGCCTAGCTCCCTTCTGAAGGCGAGACTTAAGCCTCCTCTTACCGAAGATATTTGAAAACATTCTGACTTTCGTTAGAGAGATGTGTTTACACACAGACCTGCGATAAGGAAAGAAGTGAGAAGTCCATCCGAATGAGCAACGTACAGAATGGACAGTTTGAAGAGTAATTTTTTCAGGGTGGCAAAGGAACATGAAACCACACGTACGCGGCGAGAAAGACACGTTCTCTTTCGACATTCGCATTGCGTTTTCACACTACCCATAAATCATGGAACGTAACCAAAAGAAGCTTCTTACCAGTGAAGAAAATGCTTATATACAGTAAAGACTGATTTTAAAGCACCTGTCCTAAATCCCACCATGAGCAGGTATCTCACAAAAGAGGATTTAACTGAGGCACGGCCCCGTGGTCAGACACACCGAAGGACTGCAGCTTAACCACATTTCCCACGACAGGAGCCCACGTAGCAGGGTGTGGGTGTGCTCTTTCCCACGCCCTCATTCAGATCCCTTAAAAAAGCTTCTTAAACATCAGTCAGCGAAGGTTCCTGAAGGTACTTTATCAAGCGTCCGTAGCCTTAGAGCGAAAAATACACCGTAATGAAATCTTGGGGATAAACAAGAGCAGTTGCCTAAGTCAAAGCTCCCCAGCAGGAGCTCCAGCACGGGGCTCGCTCTGTGTCAGGTAAAACAATTCATTCGTTGTGCCACTCCGAGCTGCTCTCAAAAGATGCCCTCACCTCCCTGCTCACAGGCAGCCCCCGGCTGCGCTGAGAACACCTTCCTTGGGGTAACACTGCAATTGGATTAGACATCTCCAGGTTTCTATTTAACAACAAAAAAAGGTAAAGATGCTGCTCAGATCTGAAGAACAGAAGAAGAAGCGATCAAAATGAGCAGCCATGTCCCAGTGGGAGCCGGGATTTACCTACGCCTCTGCTAGAACGGGCTAAATGTCCCCTTCAAAAGGGAAAAGGTGCAGCGACGCTACCGGAATCGCAGAGCAGCAAGTGGCCTGTTTCTGTGGAAACAGTTTTTAAAACCTGTGAGCAAGTGCACGTTTTAACCAGAAGGAACAGACACATCGTCAGCAGGGATGTGCCCGAAATGCCCAGGAACAGACTGCGGCTACAGAGTCACTCCTGTGACACCAAATGAAATAACTGCACGAGTTTCTGCACAATGAACACATACAGTAGCAAGACTCCACCAGTCCTTGATAGACTAACACCTAAAAAAAAAAAAAAAAAAGAGAAAGAAAGATTGATTTTTCCTCCCTAGTCAGCAGAAGTAGCCTCCTGCTGGGAATGGGTTCGAGCTTGCTCCCTTCCAAGCCCGCGCTGCCTTGCGGGCGCCGGGAGCGCTGACCGACGCATCCGAGGACGAGCGTTACCCAGCCAGCATCACAGATACCAGCCAAAGGGCATTTTTTTTTACCTTGGAAGAGAAAAAAGGCAGGGAAAAATAAAAGTGCTATTATGCATTATCGGAAATCTAGAAGTCATGTGAAACAACAGTCCTTGAATCAGCCAAAAAAAGACACGCTAACTGCATTTAAGTAGGTGCCACAATTACCAAAGCTCGCTTAGGATGTGAATATACACCAGCCACTCACAATCAAAAAAAACCAAGAGCGGGTGGGGAAAAAAAGGATAAAGAAAAGATGCCATCAATTCGCTGATATTTAACAACCCCAGGAGATCCTTTTCTTCGTTTGTTTCTCTTTTTTTTGGGGTGGTTTTCTCTTTTTTTTTTTTTTTTTGCGTTTTTTTTGTTCCGTTGATTTTTCTGCAACACAATTGCAAACCAGGAAGGTGTGACATGCAAGACAGCCAAGTTTCTTCCGTGAAGCGTTCGCCAACGACCGGATCGCCCACCCGCGCCCGAAAACAACCCCCTGGCCCCGCCCCAGCCCTTCCCCGAGCAGAGTCTGAAGGCACTTGCTCTCACATGATGTCGACAAAGAATTCGCAAGGGTTGCCCATGGCCTTCTGGAAGGACTGCCGGCTCCCCGTCAGCTCCGGAGGAACCGCGCTCAGTTCCCTCACGGGGGGTCCTCCGGGGGGTCCGCTCGTCCCGTAGACTTTGGAGCCCAGCTTGGGGAGGTTGTAGAGGGGTGGGACGCCCGGGGGCCCGTAAGAATGATGGCTGTGGTGGCTTCTCTCGCTGTGGGTGGCAGAGACGTGGCTCCGGTGGCTGAGCTGGCTGACGGGCCTCTCGCGCCGCGCGGCGCCGGTGCCTCCCCCGCTGCGGGCGGTGTGGTCGGACTCGCTGCCGCTGCCAGCCGACTTGCGGTCCTTCTCCCGGCCAAGAGCTCTCCTGCTGTTCTCGCTGTTGCTTCGGTTCGAGCCGCTGCTTTTGCTTCCTAAAGCCCACGAGCGAAAAGGACACACGGAGGGAAGGGAAGGGAAAAAAGCAGAATTAGCTCAGGGACGTCTCCCGCGTCAGCTCCTACCGAACGCCACGGATCCGGGTAGGACCATTGTAATGGAGACGAGGATGACAAAACCAGGCCTGAACGTGCTGCTGTGGCTCATGGGATTTAGCAATGACCATCGGTAGAACAAAGCTGACAAGGTTGTGCCATGCACAGGTACACGGAGACACCTCAGAGCTTGCACAGTGAAAGCAGCAGGTAGCCCAGCACTGCGGGCTGGAAGCCACTCGCGCCGCAGCCACCCCGCTGGCCGGGGAGAGGGCAGGGGCAAAAACGGGAGCAAGAAGCAGGCAACTGGGTTTCGACTCAGGAAAATGAGGTTCGATCTAATTGTACCTGTCTCTTTCCTATCTGCTATAAACTTTTCCAAAAGGAACTCATTTGCCTTTGCTGTTATTCTTGGGCACACTCACACCTGAGGTTAACAGGTGTCCTTTTGCTGGCTTCGGGGGGTAGATTCTTTCCAAACGCATCGCTACGGTGTTCTGAGGTTAGAGAATTCTTCTCAAAGCAGTTATTTGTTGAACTGCTCTACGATGAATCAGTGACATGCAGAGTGTTCCCAGCAGAGGCCACTAAATCAGCTCCAAGAACAAAGAGCCGCCGCTGGCGTGTCAGCGGAGCTGCTGCTACATCCAAGCTTCATTAAATTTCAGAACTGATTGTACGTGTAAGCTGAAGGTCATGCTCTGTTATCATGAGAGATAGGCTAGGATGATGTCAAGAGATGTTTCCAAGCTAATTATTCCTTTAAAAAACCTCACCAAACCAACCCACAGAGTATCTCGTTAAGCTCATGCCATCCTAGTGCAAGACTCTCTGTCCAAAAAGGATCCCGGGCCGGGACAAGGAACGAGCTTCTGAGGCTGAATGAGCCCCTGGGGTCACTGAAACCGAACGATGCTGAACTGCTCCTTTCCTGAACTACAGATGATCATCACCTTCTGTCTGCTCCAGCTGATATTTAGAGCAGGCAAACAGAAGGGACGGGAACACCAGGCTGACCTGGGGTGTACAGCGGAAAGATTCCCCAGCAGAGCGCTGGGGACAGATGGAAAACAGAGAATACAAAATCACTGGACTTGAAGTATTCTGAGCCTAGAACTCTGACGTGGTATTTGTTGATTTGAATTCCTATCAGCTCTTCTCTGCTCTGGCAAAACCACTGTCCTGCTTTGTGCCTCAGATTTCTCCCATCTGTAAAGGGAGACGCTGCCACGGGTACAGCTGCCTCTCCCCAAAATACTACAGAGAGTCATCAAGGTGAGCTTTTTCAAGAGCTGCTCCCTTGAGCTGTAATTTCAAATGTTTCATAACAATCTTGTAAAAAGAAATAAGAGAGGAGAAACTATTTGTTGTTTGCTGCAAAGAACAACACAGTGATTATCTCCAAGAAGCACCTTTGTGAGCTCTCCAGTGTGGCGCGTTGTTCACAGTGGAAGAAAACTGACATCTTATTTTAATGCTGCCACAGCTCACACGGCTCTGCCTTTACCTCATGACGCATTCTGCTGCCCACCCAAACCCTCCAAACCTTGCCCAAAGTCACTACTCCCTGATGCAAGCCCCGCACAAGAATTCCTTGCCAGTTCCCCAGCCTGTGGCTGAATCCTGTCGCTCCGCTTCTTTAAACTCTTCCGACTGCAACCCGGTGATCTCTCGCTGCCCACCTGTACAGCCAGCTCTGCCACAACAGGGACGGGACCTGGATCTGAGGGCTGGGGTACCGAGGTGATGCTTTGCAGGGGAGCTGGCCCTCACACCAGGGCCATTCCCCACAGCAAACCTGCCCAAGCCCTTTCACGTAACCTAAGCCCTGGGTACCACAAGCAAGGACAGATGACGTGGCTCAGATGAAATAAGCAGGAACTGAAATTGGAAGAGAGCCTTGAGCAGAACTGCAGCTCCACAGAAAACTTGGCTGGATCTTCCTCCCCACCTGTCGCTCGCCAGAACCCAGCTGCAGTCTGTCTCCTGACCCAAACCTCAGAATTCTGTCCACAATCACCAGCAAATACACTGCATTCACCTCAAAACCATGTGACACTCACTGGGCTCTGGAGCAGTGCTCTTGTTCACCACGTGAATACAGTTATGATCTAACTTTGCGCATAAAAAGAGAGACTTCACAAGAAACCAAATTCTGACACTGTGTAATGAGAATGACCGACACAACCTTGTGTCCCAGCACGCTCAGTACCTGCCTGAGACACCCGAGCTGTGCTCAAGTGTCTTTCAGTAAATGAGCAGTGGAAGGGCACTGGTAGATAAATCCACGTGGGTGCTGTCAGACTAATAAATTAGGAGCTGGGATTATTTCTGTGCTTATTTCATGGAGAGAAGCGAAGAGGCTGGTGTTAGGACTTCCCCGTGAGCTGGCAGGGAGGTACCGAGGCCATCCCCTCCGCAGCTGCTGCAGCAGAGTCACGCTGGGGCCACCCGGGCTGGGATGCCAAGGCCACGCTACCGCGCTACTGTGCGCTGAGACAGGTTGAGCGTCCAGGACAATTAAAAAGTAAAAAAAAAAATAAAAAAAATAAAAAAAAATAAAAGGTACAGCTAAACATTTGGGTCACAAGAGTCTAAATGATCATGCTGTGAATTCGTTGTTATCATGGAGGCGTTTGAAGCTTACCAATCCCCTAGAGTCAGCCATTCCTCTATGAATCCTTCAGTCTAACGCTTGCTCAGAACAAAACAAGGGAATAACAGTTACAAAACAAGAAACAACACGGAAGTGTAGTTTCCAAAAGGAGAACAAGGAAAGTGCCGAAACCTTTCAAAATTAAACCCCCTGGTGCCCTTCACGAGGCTTTCCTTAGCCAGTAACACAGGTTGCATGGATAAAACACCGCACCTTTCCTGTTCCAGCAGCAGAGAGGAGCTAAGACTCCACCGCCTGCAGAACCTGCTGCCAAAACCAAATCATCACGTTCTTTCCAGCACAACCAGCGTGCAGTTCTAAAACCTCTGGATGCCACCGTGAGCTTCCTCACAGACACCTCTGCTTTTCAGATAAAACTGGGAAGCAACAGGGCTAAAATCTTGTGAGCGAATTCCCGTCACGAAATTCTGCTGCGCAATTTTGCAGAAGCGAACTGGCTGTGGTGAACAGGACGGGGTTACATCTAAGTTACGACGTGTTCACCACAAACACACAGAGAACCCTCACCCTTCTCTACTGGCAGCATTTCCAAAAGCAAAACTCACTCTGGAAGTGATTTAGTCAATCAATTTGTACAGCAAAAGAAAGCACATCATTTTTGTTTAGTAAGCTTTAAAAATGAAAGACAAAATTCCCCAAGGGCAGCAAAGGAGAAGGTGAGGTTTTCAATCCATGCCGTGTTATCTTTTTTTTTCCCTGTCATACATTACAGTCTCCTCCCTGTGAGCAGTGTTTCAGCCCTGTAAACCATCTGGCTGGCCACCTCGCGCTTGTCTCACACAAGCAGAGAAAGGGATTTTCAATGTTGTGCTGAGCGTCGAAGTGAAAACCAAGAGCACCTTGGTCCTACCCCGTTCCACCAGCAACAGCCTAATTTCTAGCAATGCCAAGCGAGCGCAGCCCCGCTGCTGGCCATGGCTCTGACCTCCCAAAAGGGGGCTGACAGTTTATCTGTTTGAACAGGTGGACAACTGAGGCATTAATGTTGGCCCGATCAGCATTATCGAAGCAGCAGTTTGCCGCGCGTTGAGGCAAGCGGAGACGCTCCTGCCACCACGGACATGACAAACAGTTTGGCTTTAGCTCCCCGCAGGCATTTTGCAGGGGGTACGGAACGACAGCGTAACCATAACCAGCACGGATTCTGTTCTGCTCAGTTAAAACTTCGCTGGCAGCTTCAATACAGAGCTGAAAGGCTAACCCACTCCATCACACACACAAAAGGTTTTGATCCAAGTGCGGTGGCACCAGACCCATGCAGGTAGCAAACAGAACCACAAGACAGGAGCACGGGCAGCACGAAGGAACTCAAGCAAATGGTCAGGGGCAATGACAGCTGAAGGAATAAACGCCAGATTAACCACCTTACCTTCGCTTTGCTGGCTTCCCGCACTGCCGCTACCGTAGCTAAAGCCTGGGTCTTGGTACGCTGGTGGAAAACACGGAGGGGGCAGAGGATACTGGTACGGGTATCCTTGGCCTAAGGGCCAGGGAGCAGCAGGATGTGGAAGCGGAGCGAGGGTGTCCTGATCCGAGGCTCCGGTAGAACCGTTGTTCAGGTTCAGCGCAGCCATATCTGGAAAAGAGAGAAAAGCTGAGGGCAGTGTTCTTACCCAGCAGCTCACTCTGCCCCTTCCCACGCGGAACTTACTGCCACAGAGGTCTCCAAAGACATAATAGCACTGCTCCGAGAAGGTGATTTTGTTCACAGTGTGCCTGAGGTAGCCGTGTTTTAACATGCTGCTGGCGTATTTCCTCGCCTCCCGCCGGTCTTTGAAGCCTTCCACGTGTGTGTAAAGCCAGTCAACCACATCTGCTCCTAAAATGACAAGAGGAACAGGAGACACGGGATCATCTGAGCCAAACTCATCTTTTTTGGTCTTTTAATCTTCACGTTATCACACAGCCCACTCGTGCTACTACACCAGGGACTGAATGCAAACAGGAACACGTAACAATCTTGCTGCAAAGAGCTTAAAATGTTATTTTCATGACTCAGCCTCACTGCTGAATTAGTTACCACCAAACACCAATAAAGACAGCAAAGAATTATCCTGCGTCTGGCTGAACGCTACGCTGGCAGTGACACCAAATCCGCACGCAGAAAATATTCATGAGAAGTTCATATAAAGACAGTTTCTTCAGCCTGTTCCCAAAAAGCCACTGGTTTGTTCTCTCCCCCCAGAATTCCTTTGGCCTGCTTACCTATCACCGCATTGGAGATGGTAATTTTTAACCACATCCTGTCCCGAATTTCAAGGCCCGAGTCTGGGAGCTGCATAACCTTGACAATAGTAGCCATGTCACTCTTCACAGTTAAGGGAGATTCTTCTAACTCTAAAAGGGAGAAAGGTTACACGCTGCTTTGAAATTAACCGAGTCTGAAAAGAACTTCTCAGCCCCCAGCCTGGATGAAACGTTTCACGACGCAGCGTCACCAACAGATGCAAAAAAAGAGACACAAAGGTCCCCAAACACGCCCTCGGCAATGGCCTGAGTCGCAGCATTTGTACCAACTCTTCCGAGTTTGTGCTCACTGCAATCAGTTTGGCCAGCGAGATGCTGAGTCCCCGCAGGTCCTGACTGCACAACCCAGCTGCAGATCAGCACCGCGCTCTTTCAGTCCCCCCTGCACTGAGATTTGCAGAAAAGGAAGGCCAAGGAGTTGTGTGACCGCTGCCTTCCAGCCCCATTTGCCCCAAACAGCCCCTGCCCACCCACAGCTCGGGGCGCTGTACGCAAAACTAGGCAGGAGAAGCTTTTTTTTTTTTGGCTTAATTGTAATTTTGGTTTAATTGTCAGGAATAATGCCCACCTGCGTGGAGGAAGATGATGCCCATGTCTCACAGAATGTTAGAGGTCGGAAGTGACCTCAAGAGATCATCTAGTCCAACCCCCTGCCAGAGCAGGACCCCCTGGAGGAGGTCTCGATCACTGTCCATTTGTTATTTTAAGATTTGGACATCAGCGTAATTGGGGAGAATTGAAAGTAGAAAAGGAATGTTCCATCCTCAGGATAAAGGCTAGTGTCCTTCCAAATGAAAATCTTTCCCTTTCCAGCAGGAATTCAGAAACCCTCCTCCCCTCCCTTCTCCCAGCTCCCCACATCACCCACCTTTTCAAAGCCCAAGGGAACCAATGTTGTCCTTTTCCAGCAACCAAAAATTTTGATAAAAGGTACAACAAGCATGAAACAATGAAAACTGAAAATGCTTCTTCCCATACATGCACTGCTGATACGCATGAAAATATCCCAGAGCATCTATGCATGCGGTTCCGATACTTACGCCGTTTGAACAAACACTAAAAATTGGCTTTTGCTTTAAGTTAGTTTGGTTAGTGGCAAAAAGCAACATGTTTGTTTGGGGGAGAAAAGAAAAAAAACCACAACAAACCAATGAACCAACATGTGGGGAGCGATAAATTGCATTTTCTTGGAGACCTGCGAGAACAACACTGCCCAAACGATCATCAACGTTTTCCAAGTCCGCCAGCTGCTGCACAAATGTGAGAAATTCTAAGGTGCAACTCAAACGCACCCACTTCGGTCTGACCTCAGTCAGCTGTGGGCCTGAGCACCCCATCAGCTGTACAGGTACGTGCAAATCTGAGGAACAGCACACACGGGGAACAAGATCTACTGCAAAGCTCTGGCTCAGGGCTTCAGTTATAGGTTTTGAGTGGCATTTTCCTCCCACTGGTAGATCCTGGTAATAAAATGGGTGTATGTTCTAGGAAAACAAAGTCCTACCACTTGTAACATCACCACTGGCCTCGTCTCCTTACTCGAGCAAGGAAGCACACGTTTGCCCCAACAAAAAGGCCCCAGGAAATTATGTGGCTTAAGGAAATAATCTGTGGTCTCAATTCAAAATCCTCTGAAGTCCGTGCAAGAGAAAAAGAGAACTTTGCAATAATGTCAGTGAACTCTATTTTGAAACAGCACGACTTTTCAAGAAACACTGAAACACCTGAAGTTAACTTCATGGAATGGGACAGGGTTACTTTGCAGAAAGGGGCTGGAAAAGTCTCCCTTTAGCAGAGTAAACGGGGAGCAGAGTTTGCACCGGCCGAGGCAGCAAGGCCAACACTCCCAGAGCACAAGGAAGGTCGGGGGCACTCCAGGTTTTCTTACATTCAGGAAAGGGAACGTCACAAGTCTCTGGCACAGAAATGAGAAGCTGTCTCCAGAAATGCGGTTCTGCTCCCAAATAACCTTTATTTTCAAAACATGATTGAGAGGGTGTTTGCGTCCCACGCTTCCCAATCACATCGCTGTATGTGAAAGAACATGATACAGGAACAGCTCAAGAGGAATGCAGAGTAACAGACTCTTGAAAGCAATCAGCAGATACACTCGATTCCAGCAACCTTTAGCACCTGTAAGGCTGAAAACACATCTCAGGAAAAAGCAGTCGTCAGGTGAGTGGGTCACTTGCTTTGTGCTGCTGCTGGACTTCCCCTTGCGTGGTGCTGCCCGCTATCTAAAGAGGCACCAGGCCACCACACCTACAGAAAGGGTAACTGCCCATTCCAGGTGTAATTCCAGGAATTAGGAGCTTATAAAATCTGAGAGAGGGCAGAAGAAAGAGGCAGACACCTACGTGGTCTGTCAGGACTTAACCGGTCCCTGCAAACGCAGCTTCCACGCTTCAGCCACGCGTTTGTCCAGAGGAGATTCTGTCACTACTCACCAACACCACATTCGCCTTTAAATTCCTCAAAGTACCGTTTTTCTTTTTCAATCTGTTTTCTTGGGTTTTTTTTCTAAACGATACTCCCCCTTGCCCTCTGGAAAAATCTTACAAAATGAAAAAAAAGTTACTCAGTCCTAAATTTAGGCTCCAGATCTGGCAGACGCTGAAGCATCCCTTGTTAAACATGGAAATATTTATCTGGGTTTCAGCGCATACATGCCGAGGTAGCATCGTTCTACAAATGAGATTATCTCCGCAGAACGTTAAAGCCACTTCAAGATTTCTACCTGTACGTAAAAAAATATAATAAATCGCCTTGCTAGAGATTAGCATCTCTAGAGAAATTCTTCCACATTAATACTACAGGAAACAAACACACACTAACGAGGTGTAAAGTACCTCAAAACTGTGATGTGAAGCACAGAGAAGTGCCATGTTAAATATAAATACTCTCCTGAACTAGGGCTTCAGCGTTCGCAGACACAAGCTCCTCGTTTATTTGTCTTGCCTTACTGCCATGTATTTTGAATCAAACGTGAGCTTTTATCAGAATGCAAATGCTTATATCAGAATGCAAAGGAAGAGTAAAAGAAAGGGTTTGCATTCTTCCAAAAAAATCTCCAAGATAAGGAATCATGCCAATTTGTTGGGTACATGGATATGACTCGTTTAGAGACTGCCACAGATACAAACGAGCAAAGAAGGCTGATCTCTAACCATAATTTCAGATGGGACACTACATTTGTTTCTCCCTTGTTGAATAAATTCTAAAAGTATAAAAAAGAAGGCTACGTGAATACCAGTGGGGGATTTCCTGACGGATACGCTGACATTATTATCCAGTGACGTCTACCTGAAGCAAATTATTTAAATTTATTACAGTCAAATAAAAGAAGGAAGCTCTCAAGTTCATCTGGGGGGGGGGACACAAAGTTGGAGGCCTGCCTTGTAACTTTAAAAAGCGACCAGAAGCCACCTCTCCCTGAACGTGAACCCTGGCAAAACACCACCGCGGTAACCTCCGACCTTTGGGAAAAAAAAAAGGTTTTATGCTCCCCGCAAGAATCACAAATTTTAAGAAAGCATTCAAGAGTTCGGTGGCGGCCGTCGTTTTCATCGTGCTTGTGGCCGGGGTCGGGTTTGCGCACAGCTCGGCACTGCTGGCCCCGAGCAGCAGACGCCTGCCCTGCGCTGGCCGCAGTGTGACTTACTTTCCGAATCGGGAATTGAGCTTGTTAGTGAGGAGCTGGTAGATGTGGTGATGCTCATGGAGGGGCTCATACCGTAACGGGGGTACGCTCCCGTCATGGCTGTGGTATGAGAGATCCACGCCGCAGGGTCGATTGGCCTCACCGGTTCAGCTGCAGAACAACCAGAAAGGGAGAAGAAAAAAAAAAAAGAAAAAAAAAGACAAATGGAATCAGATTTGCGGTAAATATTAGGAGCTAGAGGAAGAAGGAATTATTCTGGGGTGCGCAAGTCCTTGTCATTCTGAGAGCACACCTGAGATAGCCCCAGAAGGAGGAAACAAAAAGCACCTCGCCAGCGGCAGCCACCTTCCTCTAGCAATTGCCAGCCAGCCTGATGGATGAACCCCTTACGCTCCTGCTGCCAAAACTGCGGGAGTGCAACATTTGCCTTTGTGGGAAAGAAGCCACCAGTCCAGAAATGATATTTCACCGCTACTCTCCTTCTGCTGTGCCATGAACTACTACCCAGCGCTTTGCCTCAGCTGACAGGAAGATCTCTCCCTGCTTCTAAGGGTCTTGGATCTAAAATAACCACTCAGACAGAAGGTGAATCTTCTGCTCAAGGTGAATCAGAAGGGGAACTCTAGAGCTCTGCATTTGCAGAGATGAGGCATCACGGAATTCCCCTCTCAGTGTTTTCAGCAGCACCGGAGTCTCAGAAAGGGTATCTTAAATCCTGCCTCCCAAAACAGAAAGCAAACGAACAACACGACCAAACAAAAGTATCAAACTTGCGGGAAATTGAAACCCATTAGATGCCAAAATAGCTGAGAACATTCTAGACCTTGAGAGCTCCACAGGAACCCAGCGAAGAGCACAAATACGTACTCACCCCTGGGGATGGTGAAATAACTCCTGGGAGTAGGGTCCCAGCATTTGGCTACTGTTAGGCTGATAGGTCTACGAAGAAAGAAAACAAGTAAGGGTGACTCTTAACTTTTCCTATAGAAACTGTAACGGCTACAATGAACTCTCTGAAACAAACTTATTCCTATCCAACAGCTGTCAAGTACACGCCGAGGATGCTTCCGAGATGCTTGTCAAAGTATTTTCAGTATGAACCAGCATCAGGACGTTCCTGGGTTTGCATAGATCATGAGGACTCTAGGTGAAAATTATTGAACGATCGGCTCTTGAGATATTAAAACACTCCTAAACAAACCAGGCACCTCCTTGTTTGTGTTGGTTCTGGCTGGTACCTTGGAACCAGTCTCACCCATTCACCATTTAGAACCAGTCTCATTCATTCACCATTTGCGCTGAGAAGTTCAGAGTTGAGATGGGCAGTCACACTGGTTGCTTATTGAGATCCAAATGTTGATTTCTGAGGTTTGCCCAATACCAATCGCTGCATGTGGAGGACAGGTTGCAAGAGATTTCGTAATATGCTCACCCTGGTTTGGAGACTATTTCCCGTAAAACCCGTACTGCATCATCGTTGCTCATGTTCTCAAAATTGACATCGTTCACCTGAAAGGTTGCAAAAAGCAGAGGTCAGGCTTTGCAGCACAAAAGTTAAAAACGTTTTAATAATTTATTTCCAAGTTTATTTGCCTTATAACCGTTTCCTCTCCTCTGAGCAGCTGCAGAAATACAGTTTCTCAGAGCACATCAACTGTCCGGCCGAGATCACGACGAATTACAGATTTAAGCGACAACAGCCTTTGCGACACATTTCTCTGAGCACAAATGAATTCTGTTCACTGATTACTAAGCCCGCGGTGAGATGACTGAGCTGAGCCACCAACATACAAGGCAGCAGCACGTATTTCTGGACGTGGACCAACCTGCAGAAGCATGTCTCCCGGTTCAATTCGCCCGTCCGCTGCCACAGCCCCTCCTTTCATAATGGAGCCGATGTAAATGCCACCATCGCCCCGGTCATTGCTCTGTCCCACAATGCTGATTCCCAGGAAGTTATACTTTTCTGTACAGATAGAGAAGGCGGAGGGTGGGAGGAGGAGAAAAAGCAAACAAAGCAATTGGAATAGCAGTGAAGAACTAACACGAGGCTACTTCAATCCTGAAACAGCAACACATCAGCTGGGCCGCATTTGACTTAAAATTACCTCAGGTTACCCTGTCGGCATATGCCTGCCTGGCACGGTCAGGGAAACGCGGCTAAAGACATTATTTTTTTCATACAGGACACTGAGAAGTTACTTTCGAAAAACAAGCATGAGAAATGACATCGAAAGGACTGCTGCCAATGTTTTTTCCACCCGTCAGAGCGGCAGGAAGAATTTGGTGCTACTGCAAGGTGCTGAACTGGCAGTCCTGCAGATCTCCGTCTGGCTGACCACTGAAACACACGAGCAGCAGAAATGCCAACCTCCAGTGCCCCTCCGCTCTTGCTTCTAACAACGTCTGACCCCTGACCATTCCTAGAAGTAAGAGCAGAGCTCCACACCCTGGAGTTCCAGTTCCTTCCCTGGGCTTCTCGGGAGGTTCTGATCTGCTCGTACAAATGGGTCCGAATTCTCCAGCCCTGGAGCAGGAATCCAGGCAGAGCCAACAGAGCAGTGATTCTCAGCCACCATTCCTCTTAATTCAGCTGGCATCCTTTCAAACCAAGGAACTTTCTACTGGCTCCACAGGCTGCTACACCATAATAAAATAAATCTACATCACTCGAGTTCATCATAAAAGACAAGGCTCTTCCCCTTACCCATGTTGAGCGTGACAGTGATGATATTTAGGGACATGGTGGAGTCAGTGATGCTGCTGAACGAAGACGACTGCAAAATACAACAGAAAATTCTCAAGGTTATGAACGGCTCAGAGCAAGACAATAAAAATAACTACTGAGGATTAATTCATCGTGAACTGATCAACAGGTTTCTGTTTGGAACTCATTCACAAACCACTGTGGCCTCTTCAATTTACTCTTCATTTAGAATCTGTAAGCAAAAAAATCTGACCAGAATCTGGACTTTCTCCTAAGATTTGCTTACAAAACACACACAGCAAGTTCCTACACTGAGGTTTCTCAACTGAACTTCACCTTGAACCATTTCTGCTTCCGGACTGACTGTGACTGACAGGCAGACACTTAAACACTGAAGTGTGAATTATTACACCCACAGCTCCTCCCTAAACACAGGAATGAACAACACACCCTCCTTCGGGAGAGGACAGGCACTCTTTCCTCCCCTTCAAAATTAAATACAAATGTGCTTATCGAGTATCTTCTAAAACATTACTGCAGGTCTTGTGGTAAAGTGCATACACAGTCATTCTTTGATCTGTGAGAACCGTAATTCCTAGGAAAACAAACCAGTTACTTCAAGAAGGATGTCATTTGGACAATCCCCACTCTGCTACCATAGGACTAGCATGGAAAAGGGCAGGAGAAAACATGTGGAACTTCCTAGAAATGTAGATTTCTCCTTTCAGCAGAATGCAAGTCACAGCAACTTATACACCAGGTGTCTAACCCCATGGACAGCCCTTGCCCACCGCAGCCGGTGCCGTAACGGAGGTTCTCCTGCTGAGGCTGGTCTTGAAAGAGACAAGAAGAAATGGGATCACTTAACAGCAAAAGGAGAAAGGGAGAGGGGAAAAAGAGTCTTGACTCCAGTGCTGCAGAACTTCAAACGTTCGAGATTTAGTCCAGGGTAGACTGGAGCCCAAGGGAGCCTTCCCAGTGAATTCCCCCAAGCACAGACCTGTCTGGATCCCTCCCTAATTCACGTGCTCATCTCAAAAGTCTCCGTTCACCTCCTCGGAAAATTGCGATGCCAATCTTACCCTGTCGATCTGCCGCATCCTTTGTTTCCTCCTCCTGCGTTTATGCTTCCGAATGAGCCGGGATGAGGTACTTTGCTCAGTGGAGCTACTCAGCCTGGAGGAAATGGAGAGCAAACGTCAACTCTGTGAAGCCGAGACATTTGCATTTCTCTGCGCCCTGCCAAAAAAAAAGCAAACCACACAGACACCATCAGCTCTGCTCGCTGCTGATGCCGGCGCGTGCCGTGGGGCAGCCTTTGCCGGGGAGCACAGAGCAGACACCAGCTACACTACACCACGGACCAGAGGATCATTTAGCAGCCTCCTTTTGTCAGGAGCTAGACTGAGGGCGACCCGCACCTCGACAGGCAGGTACACCCTGAGTGAACCAGCCAAGGGTCACCATCCACTACTTGAAAGGTGCTCCTGGTTCCGAGCACGACAAAGGGACACGGTAAGAATAGCCGTGTATTAAACACTGCTCTGAGAGAACAACAGACAACCTGGAGAAACTCTCCATATCAATTTTTCTAAGTCTTATCACGGTGCTGCTGTCTTCTTCTGCCGCTGCTATCGACCCTGTTAACAGGAACTTAATGTCGGGGCTTGAATTCAATGAAATAAAGCAGCGATTGGTAACAGCTGCTACCAAATAGTGACAGAGGCATAGCGAATATGATTTACCTTTACATATTCTGTTAGTTTTATTTTGCTGTGGGGTTTTTTTTTCCCAGATTTTTCAAACTTGTAGAATCTAAATGTGCCATACCCGACACGTAAATCTTTAAGATCTCCCTGAAAGTTAGGAACATTAATCATTCTCATTTTACAGATAGTGGACTGAGACACAGAAAAACATAAATGGATTTGCCCAAATTAATTTCAGAAGCCTGGAACAAAGCCTAAATTTCAGAGATGCCAGCGTAACACCGCACAGACATCTGCCCTCTACTCATTACGTTAAGAATGGCAAGAAAAGACAAAGTAATGCTCCACCATTAACCAAGATTAAAAACGAATCCAACCCTCTGCAACACGAGCAATTGAACTGGCGCTGTCACAAAGAGAACAGTGCCAGTCTTTTTTCCCCCAGTCTCCACGTCCCTGTCTTCAAAGTTCCAGCCACACGCAGGAATGCCGGAACACCTAAAGCAAAACCCAACACCAGTGACTTCAAACAGGAGCTCGCTGGCACGAGGTTACAGCCCAGCCCACCGGGAAACCCACCCTGCCCCGGGTCGGTTTTAGCCGGGCTGAGCATCACAGAGGACGGAACCGCTCAGGGGGCGTGAATCGCCCGACACTGTCTTTGAGTTCACAGAACTATTCCAGGCATGTTAACCTCACACGCTCCTTTCTCCCCTCCCAAATTCATTTGGAGAGCCACGAGGTGGTATTTTCAAAAGAGATCAAGAATGTGATAGTATTCCATCTGTGGAAGCTGCTCACAGCACCTGGCTTTCTGAGGCTCTACCTCCTCTGTACCTGTTCTCCTGCAGCTACGGCACATTTCTTCGTCTCTTCTTGTAATTTCCAAACCTGTGACTTCCAAAATCCATAACCTTAATGCGTCCTTGCTGAACCATCCCTCCACGCTGCACATCTCACGTCCTAGGAGCATCGGGATGCTAAATAGCAATTCTAATCCATTCTAACGAGGAGTAATGTTTTGATCTCCAAAGTATCCCCAGAAATGAGTAAAAGACATTACTACAATGTGATGAGCAGAACAAGATGGCCTGCTTGAGCTTTCGGGGAAAAATAAAGTGCAAAGATGAAAAACAAACCTGGAACCGTAACTACCAACTTCCTGCACTAGCAAACGGCCAAAACTCTGACAGCATTTCTAACAGAAAGGCTAATAAACCCCACAGAGATTTTTTTAAAAAAATAATAATAATTTGTCCAATCTACATTCCCCAAAGGAAGGGAAAAAAGCAATAATTTGTTAAAGAAAGCTTATCCATACAGTTTAAAAAGAACTAATGTTCATTTCTTAAATGAGAAATACACATAATCCATTTTTTGCAGTGAATTATTTTAGTTACGTTGAACTGAGAATAGTAATTGCAAGTTGATGACAATAATCCTGCAGCTACAGATGTCATATCTGCTAGACCTTCATTTGCTTAACAGAAGACAGAAATAAGACTCTCACTGTAAAGTTCACCATGATCTTTCTACATCCATCTGTTCTCAAAATACCACCTGCTACCTGCAGACAACACTGACCTTCAATTATATCGTACTTTGAAAACAAAGGAAATAAATCACTGCACTCACACTACTTGAAGGGTTCTCTACCGCCCTGTAAAATCCGCAAACAAATGAAGTCACTAAACCAAAAAGATACTATTCCTCTCTAACTAAATGCAACAGAACTTCCCTGACTGGAAACAAAGCAACCCCTCTGCACTGCTCCAAGTTAACAACAAAACAAACCAAATGACAAACATGCACTGCTAGAAAAGCATCCTCAACCTTACAACTTCTTCAATTCCGAGAGCGTAAGATCCTTCGCATCCGATGTCTTCCCTCCGCGTACAGTCTCCTCTACAGCGCAGGCTCTGACACCACGGTTCACCAGCTGTTACTGAACAAACTTACCCCCTTCAAACCTCCTTCTCCCCAGGCCGCTCTCACCGGCAGATCTGGAGCACGCTTGATTTTCTGTTTGGCTCTATCTGCCTCTAAAGAAAACTTCTCCCTGCCAGCACAATCCCTCATCTGCGGGAGAACATCAGCCCCGTAACACAGGAGCATACCTCGGAGCATTCCGTTCGCTCGTTCTTCCTGACTAGCTGGCCTGGCAGCTATTCCGCGTGCCAAAAGCTTCTGCCCTCACCGAGAAAGGAAAAGGCCTGCGCAGCAGCTTCGCGGAGTCTCTTTCTTCTCAGGTCGGACGCAGGAAGCTTTACTTTATTAATACAGGAAGATTTAGTCGGGTCGAGTTTAACGTGCTCCAGCGGCCGCCCTCGCTGCGCTAATCCTGCCCTGCCGCGTATCTGGCTGCCATGGAGATGATTAATTCATTTACAAGAAACAAAATCAGCTGCAGGGCGGTTGTTGTTTCTGTGGGCTTGACTTTTTAGGGAGGGTTAGAAGCCCTAAAGGCTTCAGGAAGGTTTAGAGTACATCCAGGTTAACTACTGATCTTGCCAAGCCTTTGTGCGCCTGAATCCCCAGGGGAAGTACAAAGCATCCAAAAGGCCAATTTTTTATATCTTCAGGTGTTGGCAACATCACTCCAACTGCAAAAGAAGCTCCTGAAACTGATTCGTGACCAAATCTTAAATGTTCATTTAGTTACCCTTTCGATCTTCTGGAAACACCCAGACTCTAAGCAGAGTTTCAAGGAACTCCTCTTCCTCAAGAGGTTTTTAAGGTACAACTATCTGCAAGGCCAAATAGATCCACTGAGTTCAATACACGAATAATCCATTTCAAAACACAGCAAGTGTTTGAGTATCTCCAGGGCCAGTTGTTCTTTGCTGTTTCCATTCTACCTAGAACTCAAGAATATCACGTTGCACCTTATTTGTCTTAGCTAGAGATCCCTGTGAACCACCAGACATCTGTAATTTTCTCATTCTCTGACAATTAACAGAAATCCAAAATGGGTTTTCACAGCTCATTTGGATGAACAACAGCTCTAGAGACCGTACTCAGAGAACACTGTCACTGCAGCCAGGAAAGACAAGAATATTAGTTTTAATCAATTTTTACATCTGACAAGTGTACCGGCTTATAAACCTTTTAAGGAACAACAAAAATATCTTTAGAGATTAACAAGGATGTCTTGAAATTTTTTTGCAAAGAGCGAAGGGTAATTCACATCCTGCGTGCACAAAAATGAAAAAATAATGAAGAAGTCCTCACAGCCTGCCTTTGCAATAGTAATAACGTTGATGAATTCCTGCACGGTCATAGGGCTCACACTATGCAATTACACAGGAACTCCTTTACAATTCAGCTTCAGTGAAGTACGTACTTATTAGGACTCTATGCTGAAGGTGTTTTGGTACAGTATTGACACCATTACTTTATAAATAGGCAGACAGTTGCACGTCGCTTTGATCTTAAAACATGATCATCCTTGCCATTAAAAGGGAAGAACAGAAACAGAATTTTTCTCTTAATTGGAACGGTAGCTTGGAGAGCAACTCCAAAGACTTTTCTCAGAGCAGTGGTTATATGCAACATGATGTTACTGACGAGGTATCGGTGCTCCAATCATACGCAGCAAGAAGAAAGGAAAATTTAAAAAAAAATTAAGTTGGGGATAAGAAAGAAGAAGAAAAAGAAGACATAAATCTTCTCATCTCCCCATTCAGGATGTTCCAGTAAAGCCAAGAAACAGAGTAAAGTGGCTGGGAAACAAACACAAGCAGTGTTTAACAGCTCAGCCACTCTGCCAGTGCCCTACCTGCTCGTGTTGTCATCATCCTCGGAGTCAATGAAGCTGCTGGACTCCAGCTCACTGCTCAGCATGGTAGAAGCGCTGTCGTAACCGGGAGGGTGCTCGCGGTGTCTGTGCAGTTTCGGGTGGCCATTGATCCGAGGGACTGTAAAAACAGCATAAATGGAGCATTAGTAAGTGAACAAAAGAGCTTTGGCACCGTGAGTAGCGCAACGTTCACACCGACAGCTGCCGACAACTCTGCCGGAGGATCCTTGAGGGACCTGGGGATAGTCCTTGGGACAGGAGATGTGGAGCTGCAGAGCACTGTGGTTCCAGCACACACAGAAAACACAAAGCACGTGTTTTAGGGTTGTCTTGTAGGTTCAGGAGACCCACCAGAAAAAATAAGCAAACAAAAACTTTGTTCTTTCCCATCCCTGCCTGCTGATGGGGAAGGAACAGACGCTGCACTGGCACAGCGCTCCCATGCACTGCTTCAACAGATAAAAGTGGCTTTAGCAGTATGCATACACACTTCAGTTTTAACAATGTTTTATACATCTCAAACAGCACTAGGTAGCCTTGCATTCACAGGAAAGGCCTCCTATGGAATTAAGGTGTGCATTTAAATCCGTAATTTTTTTTGTAATCTCTCTACCCAATAAAAACTCACTTTTGTAAGTCTTTCTAGTTTAGCCAACATTGCCTAAGTGAGGGCACTGGGAACCATTAGTAGAATTCAGTGAGTACTTTCACGAACCATGACTGTTAGGGATCTATTCACAAAATATTCTCAAGTACCCAAGTCCTAGGTCTAAACAAGAACCATTCTCTGCTCTGGTGCAATGACTGTCCCACTAATGTTCCAGGGACTTTCTGCCCTGCAGATCCGCTCCTCTTGTTTCTTCATTAGAGGATGACGACGTTCACCGAGGCTGTCTGACAGAAGCTTTTCAATGTGCCACACGGATTAGAATAAAGCACAGCCTAGGAGGTTAAAATATGTCCTCCTTGACTTCTATCAACAGCAGAGTAGGCCCTGCCTGAGGGACAAAGGCACATCAAAGCAATACAGCAAGTGAGCCTTGAAAGCCAAAAAGAGCGGAGCAGCATGTGCTCAAGGAAGGTGTCGAGAGGGTTCTGTGACACCGCAGGGAACAAAGGTGAGGGTGTCTCAGGAAGAAGCCATGGCCACGCTCTCAGTTAAGAGAAAAAACAAGAGACCTGCCAGTCCCTGCCAGTGCAGAAAGCCTTCGCCAGTTACTAACACGGAATACGTCACCACTTTTTCCACGAAGCCTTGCAAGCCCCTCTGTGCAGCTCAGCAGTTTAGAGTCTCTTAATTGCTTAACTTAACGATGAGTATTACAGTGTCTGCTCCTGCTGTGTGCTCACACCCACCTGCGTGCCACAGCCCTGCACCCAACTTGGGTTTGAAACTCTTTGGAACCCTTAAGCAGCCTCTCTGCTCGCTCTACAGTGCTCCCACAGAAAGGCTTCGAGACGCTGCCACGGACAGATTACAACCAGTAACAACGATCCTGCTCGCCCAGTCCTGCGCTGCCAGGACCCCACGTGAGGCCATCAGGTCACTTCAAAACTTCAGGGGGTCCCCAACAACCTCTCAGTTGTTCCTGTGTGACAGTCTCTAAAGAGCAACAATCGCTGAGCACCGTATTTTCAGCTCCCGCTGTTCAAGTTCCCATTTCAGCTGGTTTATAGTCCCGGTCCTTTTAGTTCAGATTCCTTGGCACGCCCTGCGGTGAAGAACACATACAGTGCAGCGACGATGGGAAATCCTCAACAGCTCCTCTGCCCAAACATTCGGGGATCTATAAATACGCTCCCATTAAGAGCTTCTCAAAGCACCCGTCACTACCCAGCATTTTGCTGCTGGCTGCGCCGTAGCTCAGTTCAGCCCACGGCAAACCCGGTGTCGAAACACTGGTGTCGACACTTGACATCTGCAGACTTGTCCGAAACCGAGCAGTAGCTGTAAAACATTCACCAATGCCAAGGAAAACTTGTCCCTTAATTACCTCCCTAATTAGAGCTTCCACAGTCCCCTTTTCCCACTCCTCCTCAGGAACCTGCCATGGAAGCTTTGTTCCAGACAGCCAGGGGTCCCCAGAACATGTGCCAGGCAGACCTCCCACGTTTCTAATTAAGATCCTCAACTCCACTTCCACGTAACAGGACTTTGTCAACTTTCCAAAACAGCAAGGACTTTGGTCGCTTTAAGAGGGAAAGCAGAGCTCTGACATAATGACAGTTCAACTCTTTCAGACTAATTTTATATGAAGCTAATGTCAAGGATAGATCTGCTGCTAATTACCGTGAAGGGTGATCAACAAAAGACGTATTCCCCAATTCATGCTAAAGCCTCCTTGGAGACAAAGTTGCTCAAAAAGAAAAAATTTGAAGTTCTCTGCATATGTAGCCTCCACAACATAACCATTATTATATCCTCAAATATATACACGCACACAGAGAAGGTAACTTTGTCCACAGGACCCATCTTTCCCTGCTAGTTCACTTTATGAACTTAAGTATCACCGTAAAACCTTGCACTCTTAGTGTGGACAATACAGCGAATTTAAACCCAGGCAATTCCCTGGAGAAAAACTGCATCTCTGCTTGTTGATTCTTCCTCGCTTCCCCAGCTTTACTGAGCATTTGTGGATGAGTTTTGCACAGATGACACCACGCACAGCTCCAGTTCCCACTAGGAGGGAACACTCTGCTAGAAATTGCTGAAAAGGAACAGAGTAAGATGAAAAGAGTGGGATGAAGACCCTACAAACGAGTGCTCTTGCTACAGGGAACAGGCTGGTACACAAATAACCCAAACTCCAGCAGAGGAACAACCCAAGTGTAAATAAAGCTTCCCTTAGACTTCACCCAGTCGTAAATCAGGTCTAGGAGCAAAATCCAGAAAGCAGCTTCCCCAGCACCTACGAGGAATTCAGCTCAACACAGAACTTGAGCGCATATTTTAACTACATAACTGTGGTTGACCAAAATCGCGCAGGTTTAAGCATACTACCTTAAAGCTAAGCAGCTGCTTAAGTGATGAAAAGGCCAACAACGAAACAAAGAGCGTTCCACGGCTGATGAGGCTGGGAGCTGGCTCTGCTGAGGTGTGTTTGGACATCTGCAGTAGGTAAGGAAGGAAATTACAGCCGTGTTCCTAACTGCCCCTCTGGCCAGCCTTCGCCCTTCTCCATTGAAAACTCGTGTCAGGCAGAATTTGTGCAGCTGAGTCACTCCTGTGCCCTGATGCCACAGGGCTACCAGAGAGAGGCTTCTACACATCAGCACAGGACAGATTAAAACCAGTAGCAAGTTCCTCCTCTCTTTTAGGTATAGTAAGATCTGGGAAGATAATTCTTTTGAAACCACATGCCTTCTCATTTTTCTTCCTGTCTCTGGCAGACTTTCCACCAAGAAAATTATAAACACGTTTTTCACTTCTCCAGAGTAGTTTCCCTTACGATTTTCCTGGTGCTTGGATCACAGACTTTCAAAAGCACACTGACGAACGAAGGAGTTTCGTTATGTTCATGTCTTGGCTACTCTGCATAATAATACCTACGGAACAAACCTGAGTAATGCAGCGCTCCAGTGAAGGTCCCTCATCCCGCCTCTCTGTGGACAACCAGAGCTGTAATTTTGGTATTATTTAAACAAGTCTGTACAGCACGAGATCAAACACGCTAACTGCGCTTCCTTCTTTCTGCAGGGAAAGGAGGATTTACCACTATCCCGTAATGACAAGTGAGCACACAGCTTCTGCCCCCAAAATAGCTGTGAAGCAGGTGTCACAACCCTGCAGCCCTTCCTCTGCCCTTGTCCTGCAAAGGGAAGAGGAAAACAGCTCTGGACAGAGCATTCTGGAGTCAGTTACAAGCTGGAAGCTTTAAATGAACAGCAGGATACCTGTTTCCAACCCACAGTATAAATATATATATGTATGTATACACATATAGATATTTGTGTGTGTGTGTGTGACTTCTGGTTTTCTAACTGGAGGCAAATACTTTAGTGGGTGGAGCTGCGAATAAATCCTGCGATGGCATCTCTTGGGTCCAAGTATTCCATATTCTGAACCATTTTAAACTCAATGGGTGGCACCTATTAATTCTTAATTAAGCCTGGAAATACTTGTCTGGCAACAAATGAAAAAACCAAGCTTACTTTGATGTACAGACTAGAGGCAAGAGATGAAATTCTGTAGTTTATACGTGTATTTATGCATAAAAAAGTTGTATAAAACACCACCAGTGATCCAAGCCTAGAGAAATCAACAGAAATTATTTCAGAGGGTTTTGGCTCGGACCTTGCAATGTTAAAATACAGTACTCACACTGTCTACACTGCAAATTCCCCACACATCTTACAGATAATACGTTCTACCTTTACATGAGCAAACTTGAATAATGGAGGCAACCTAGCCATGACAGTATGGAACTCAACACTGGGTGTTGTTCCTCCTCTCCAAGCTAAGCATCTTATAATCCTACAGACAAGTCTGCATATTGTCAAAAAGAATGTCTCTGCCACTCTGCTGTAGGATTGTCCAGACCTCTCAGAAAACACTGAGCTTCAAAGAGTTTCAAAGCAATTACCAAATGGTTCCATTAAAATAATAGTCCCTGAAAGCACGCAAGAAGGCAGACACACTTCTCTCTGCAGCATTCGTGCAAAAGTAGCTGCTGCTCTAAACGATTACCAGAAAAATTGTTCCTTCTAAATCAAAAAGGGGGAAAATGAAATCGGACTCACCATCCTCGTGTCCTTCCCTATTTCTCCGTCGATGCCTGTCTCGCCGGTGGCTAATAACAGACTCTGTTCCTGTTTCATTGTCGAGGCCGTCCCGGTTGCTGGCAGCGTTCGGGCTGTGAGAGAACAAGTAGGTAGAAACAGCGGAGTCACCTCTATTTTTCTGTTTGATAAAAACAGTTGCAGTCACGAGCATTTGGTTTTAGAAGCCAGAAACCTATAACACAGATTAGGTGCAGCTGCAGCACTGCGAGCTCCCCCGGCGGCTCTGCTCACCCCAAAACCACCTGAAGGATGAGGGGACAGTTTGAGACCCTGAGACACAGCGCTATCTGCACAAGTGGTATCACCACGATGTTGAAAAAGCTGCCACAGGACTGTTGCATGGAATTTCCACGGGGAAGAAAAGCCCACCGATGGGCTGATCATCGTTTGGTGATGCCAGCTGCAAGAGAGCTTCGGCTGCTAACACCCTTGCAGAGGAAATGGGATTTCAGCACAGCCCCATCCTGATGGCTTTAATATCACACATTTGCAGCATACCTGCCTAACACGAGAACAAACAGGTAACACTGGCTTTTGGAAGAACAAAACTTACTGCCCCTAACGTTCATCTCGGCCTCCAAAACACCCCAAGTTCCCGGCATCTCTCAAACCCTCCCGTGTTTGTTCTGGAGATCACAGATCCAGGAAATACATACAAGCACGTCTGAGCTCCCCCAGGAATGCCAGCAGACACGCTCTATCAGGGGTTCATCCTCAAGCCTGTGAACTGCATTGCCTTTTCTACGATATCCGAATATACAAATATAAAAATTTTTGTAAAACAAACCCCAGCATTTCAGCTCACTTCCCTAAGCGCGCGCTCACCCTGAACAGCTCTGTTTTCCTGACCCAAGCTACATACGTGCGCTACAGCCAAAGGGCAGAAGCTACAGCTCCCTGTGGCCACTTTTAAGAGAGTGCTGACCTTGAAGGTTGAGGTCTTGCGAGTCAGAGCAAAGCTCAAAATAATTAAGCACACTTCTGTGAAACGTACAAGTAGACCCCAGGTCCTTTCCTCCTGTTCTCAACTACGTGAAGGCTACGCAGACGTCAGCACCGTATTCATCTCCTAAGTCCCGTGAAGGACTGTGCAAGTGAGCTTTGGGCAAAAAGCACGAAGGTCTTGACAACTATCTGGTCATACTCGTCCTCTCTGTCCCACGAATGCCACCCACGTAAAAAGGAGTCCCAATTCACATCTGCCCCCTGCAACTGTTATTTACGCCTGACACGTCCTCCTTCTGCACACCCAGTGCACAATGGCCACCATTGTACTCACACCAAAGCGTGAGACCTGGGAATGTATTTCTTCTAGAACTCCACCAAGGCCAGAGCGCACTACCGTGCTCGTTGTGCACAGGGAATGAAATTATCAACCATCTAAACAACCAGTCCCATCGGCTTCTGTCGAGGCTGGACCCAGAAGGAGCATATGTCTAAACACATCTGTGTGGGGTTACGTTTTATAGGAGCGCTGAAAAGCACACCCACACGCTTGCGTTGCTTCATGAGATGTGCTGACATGCCCACCACACAAATTAGGAAATCGAGGTTGTTATTCAAGAAAACATTTGACTGAACATCTGAAGCCCTAACGAAACTACAAAATGCAAGGACGTGCTTCAGTGTTGTCCCAAGTCCGTCTGCATTTCTTGTTCCAGGGCAGTACGACCGAAAAGGGAAAGAGGGTGACAGTTTGCTAAGGTCACCCTGCGAGGCTCTGGGACATCTCAGCAGCACCATCTAGCGACACAAGAGCAAAAACCACTGCAAAATAAGACATTCAGCTGTGAAAAGAGCCAAAAAAGGCATTAAGGGAGAACAAGTTTTAGTCCAGAAGACCTTCCCACAAGTCAGACTTTCTACAACAGTTTAAAACTAGAAAGAGAAAAGGGGTGGGGGAGAGAGAAAGAGGGAAGGTGGTTTATCCAGGAATGAGAACACCAGCCAGAAAGCACGACCTCTCCTGTTGCTACTCCTGACTCAGCGTGACCTGTCTAAGTTACTTCACCCCTTAGAGGATTCCTGCACAAAGACACAGACAAGGTTTTTAGAAGACTACGGCAGACAGCAGGCGCATCGGCAGAGCACGGCTTAAATGCCATTGGTCTGAGTACAGTCCGTTATTAGCGGTTCCGCAGACTTGTGCCCGATTTACAATGTCATTTATTTATTTATTTTAAACAAAGTTTGATCTTGCAGCTATCACCTGCAGGTGTAGGTCAGGAAGAAAAAGAACCAGCTGCATTCGCAGGCTGCGTGACCGCACTCGTCAGGCCTCTCCCAGCCAACACGAAGCAATCAGTGAACGCGCGAGGGCAGTAAAGCCTTTGCGAGACACACGCTGTCAGGATGGGTCAGGATCTCCCAAGATTTCTTGTCCCCTCTAGAAGGCAATTTCTCTGGAAAAAACTTACACATAAGAGCTCGTGAGGGCTCTTCAGGCAGCAGATATCCCGGAAAGCAATGGAAACACGTGACACCAGGCAAATCAAGACTACGTTTCCTTCTCCAAACCTACCCTAAGATCACAGCTAGAACCAGGTCTTGCTTTAAATCCTGCCTGTGTAAACCCAGAGAGCCGCCCGGAACGTGAAGGTATTCTAAGGATACACCGTGGCTTTTCCCTCTTAGGAAATAAGGACGCAACCACTAATCCCAGTGACTCCCAGGCTGGGCACAGGCAGTTTGAGATGCCAGCCTCAGCTCACACACAAAAGAGGCCTTATTCCTCAGGTGAATTTCTGCTCTTCATACCAGCATTATGCTGGCTCTTCACGTTACATAATCATACATAACACGGGAATAAAAAGTTCTCACCCGTACAGCAGGAAAAGCATTTTGGGCTCCCTCACTATTTAACTCTTCCACAGCAGGTCTCTAAGTGAGATGTACCAGCGATATATTTCATTCTAGCAATGGCAAGGTTTTTCTCTTCCCACACCCCTTTAAATTCCTCAGTTCCGAGACGTATGTTATTTTTCTAACAATAATAATAATAGCTGGTTTGCAGCAGCAGGGAGAAACACAGGGAAGAAACAGAGAGGAATTGCATTTTTTCATTTATTTTTTTTTTTTAAAAGAAGACAAATTGCTCTTACTGGAATGATGGAGGCCGGGAGTCTCCAATGCCACCTGTTCTCTCGATGGGTGGCGGAAGGTCTGTGTGGCTCTCGGTGCACTGGGAGCCAGTGTCAGAGTGGGAGCTTTCAGCCAGGACCAGCTGTCAACAGAAAGAGGAGAATTACACGCGCTCGTACAGGTTTCTCCACTCTGACGTGAGGCGTTCGGCCACGGCTTCGCTAAATATTCCGTGAGATCCAAGGGAAACCAGAGGAAAGGAAGTGCTCAGCGTCTAGTTGCATGGATTGCTGCCAAACTTTCACAAAATTGGGTTACAGTAGATCTCTGCAGGAAAGCATCATCGGCTAGGATATGCACAAAACTGTGCAAGCACCACAAAATTTTTCTCATCTCAGAACAAGCACACGAGGCAGGGAGTGCACTTTATCCTGTGACTCGATTCTGTGATTATAAGGTCCTTAACTAAACAAGTGCTCAAATAACAGTATCGATTATCCCCTTTCACTAAGAGGCAACAAGGTCTCAGCTCCCCTCTATTTTATCTGTGGAAGAATTAGTCCTATATAAGAGATTCCAACCACAACTGGTTAATTTGTCAAGGGCTAATTCTAATGCAACCATCAGACAGGTGCCAGCTGTTGAAGAAGGGGCTGGAGAAAGAGAGGGAACAGGATAGGAGGGGACTGGCACTCAGGATGCAGTGTCTTGCTCCTAAGAGCATCTATACCATAAATACCAGAAAGCAAACACACACAGACTGTCAGAAAGGAACTGCCTGAAGACAAAACAGTTCCCCGGCACCGCACGGAATCGGCTGCATTATTCAAACTCTTATCACCAAAGCAAGAGCAACAGAGGAAACACTGAAGGGAAAAATAACATGAGCTTCCCTAATAACTTGCTAATTAAGGTTTCTTTCTTTCAGGTGGGGAAGTTAATGGGAAACGTTTGGAGAGCATGTTGGGATTACGGAGATGCAAGTACATCTCAGAGCCTGGCTCATCCCCCGAGGAATCTCTGTGCAAGTTGCTTTCACTAACAAAATCAAACCAAGGGATAAAAAGAAGAAGAAAAAAAAAAAGGCAAGAAACTGAGTGTAGGCAAGATCTACACATCCTTTCAGCCCTCACATTGAAAACTGTATCAAGCTGTGCTAACAAGCACCTGGCCCAAGGTTATTTGAAAGCAGGAAAACATCAGCCTTTCTGCTGATGTCTCAAAGATGAGCTTGATGCAAAAAGAGCCAACAAAACAAATCCTTTCCACATTTCAGGATATTGTTCTTTAGTATTTCCCCGCTCCTGGAGGAAGAAGTCTTGGCAATCCAGACCCCTTCTTTATAAGCTCGAAACATTTTGGAAGAAGACAGAATATTATGTTAATGTCCTCTTCACTTGGGATCAGATTTCCTGCACAGTTCTCTTTTCTCCTGCGTGATAGTTCAGCAGACGAATGAGCATTTATATAATCTGTCAGGGTAAGAAACAGGCCCTGACATCAGTTGTCTTCACACCTAAGAAATCAAGGAATCTGCTTCTGTGGATTTTCACTCACTGCTGTCGGTCTGTGCCCAAAGGCAAGGATGCACTTTGCTGTAGATCATTTAACAGTCCCCAAGCTCCTGTGTTCCCTCGTATGGGAGGAGACTGAGCGGTTCCACCCAACAATTTTAATTGCAACGGCAAATACAGCACCTAAAAAGCTTAGGTACAAACGGGACAAGCGTTACCTGTGGGCACCCACAGAATAGAAAGGGAAAGAAAGACAAAAAACGCGACAGGCTCGCACAAGGCAATGACATCACTGCCAGCCAATAGGAAATAGTGCCCGTTCCCGCAGCCAGTCAGGGAATTGTTCCCAGATGTTGCAAAGCCTTCCTAAAAAACACAGATAACAGCCAACCGACTGTGCAAACTGCTGGCAGAGGCCGCTCGGCTGGCAGCGGCCACAAGCCAACTCTTTGCACATTCCCAGTTTCCACGGGGAGGCTGTCCCTGCACCGGGCAAAGAGAACGGAGAAACAGGGCAGGCTTTTGCAAAGGTATTTTCTTCCACGCGAGCTCTTTTTCCAGATCGCCCAGTAAGGAGCTGAACCTGGAGAAAGCAAAAAGGACTGAACGATTTCACTCAGGTCAACAATCCCAAAGAACTCAAACCAAATAGTACCCTGAGAGAAACTACGCCCTATGCTTTATGTTTGCACGTGTTAGCAGGACGGGCGCAAGTATCAGCTACTTCTTGCAGATGTGTTTGTGTAAATGCATTTTCAGTACTACGAGATGAAGAGCTCTGCTATACTGTTGAAAATCCTAAAAGTCGGCCACTCAAAAGGAGTCTAGTAAGTAGTAGCCCTCCGTCCCAAATTATTTAGTCCTTAAAAAAGAGCCCATGAAAAAACAGCCCCCTGAAAGCAAAAGGACAAGATCTAAGATGCCGAGAAAAACGAGTAGGACACAGGAGGGATGGGAAGGAGGTTTAGTGAACTAATCAGGAGCAGTGTTTCTAATTCACCATTAATTTAGCTGCACATTGAGTTCCCAGGGCAGCAAAAGTAAGCAACAACAAAAGACCTGCAGATCCTCCCTTGAACGTTTTGCCCTATGGAGATCAGTCCTGGGTTTGACACGGAGATCAAAGTTCCCACCTATGACAAACAGAAGGATTCAAATGTTATTAGAAGAGATGAAAATCTCAAACTTCTAAACGTCAGTCATCCCGTAAACTTCAAAGTAGCCACTAAGTCAGTCAAGAGGAGAGTTGTGGGAGACAGCTCAGCTACATCGTGAGCATTTAGGGCTCCAATTTTAAACGTCGTCTCGATATAAAATACACACACATCGCTGTAATTCAGAGTGAGGGCAGCGATTATCACAGATGGTTTTGTGAAAGGATCCCAAGCTGTCTGGTACCAGCTGATGCACGTTTTGTAACACAGGAGACAAAGAAAGCTCAGCCCTATCATGTTAAAAAACAGGTAAGAAAATAGCCCTGCCCAAACCACATCTTTCCCAAAAAGTGAAGATCCACTTTGCTGGCCCTAAAAGATATGCAATTATCTGTTAAGTTCCAGTGAATAGGATATTAAAGTGTCTGAAACTGTGAACAATTAACTTACAGTAAGATTTACATGAAACTCCTCCAGTAATTAGCAGCAAATAGAGGCAGATAAGCGCTGCGATTTCATGGGTGTTAGTGTGGAAAAAGCAATTTGCAATTCCTAATGCAGGTCAGACGCAGATGTTTCAGCTGATTGTTCAGCAGAGTGAACAGAAGCCCCTGTCAACATCATCTGCAGAAGGTGCACCGCACGATCTCGAAGAGAGCCACAAACCGAATCCCAACTAGTGGGATGTGCACATAAATTTGAAAATAAGCTTATGGGTGGGAAGGGAGGAAAGAGTTTAAGTCTTTTAGAGCGATGTACCCAGCCCCACTGCCTGCAATAACGTGTGCTCACTGCCTCCGCCTCACCTGAAGGAAATGGGTTGACAGTGCTGAGCAGCCGAGTCTGCGAGGAGCCGGCGCAGCCCTCGCAAAAGGCTCTATAGGACTAATTCTGCGAAACAATTAATTCAAGCCACGCACCTAAATTTTGCTTCAGATCTCTGCAACAGCACCATTCTCACTGTGAGACTTGGTTGCTGACTCAGACTGAACTGATTCTTGTGTGTTAAGCTCCTGGGTTGGCATTAAGAAGAAAAACTACTTCGCTATTTATCACTGAACTATTATTTAACCTAAGGAAGAAAAGCAAATTGAACTCATTCACTTCCTAAAGAAAAGACACAAGAAATGAAGGAGGGATTATGTTCTGACTTGGGAACGAAATAATCCACGTCCTTATTCATGTGGAATACTTTGGGGTTTGTCTTTCCTCAAACTCCATGAACACCGACTCTTGTTGGAACAACCTGAGTCACATTTTGCTGCACAGAAGAGCCCGAATAGCGTACAAGTCCACAGTGAATCATCAGTGTACTGAATCACCAATGCAAAATTCTTTAACTAGACCACATAGATAAAAACAAACACCACCACGCTCCCGAATGCAGCGGGAAGAAGAGACCAAGCTCAGGGGTGCAGAAGGGAATCTGAATATCAGCTGGGAACCTACTGGGACCACACAGTTGCCAGAGTCTGCGGGCCTTAAAATTGAAAGCAACCAGCAGAGCAGAAAGAAGCGATAATATTGTACGATACAGCTGAGCTCTCAACACATCTGCCAGTCCTTACCCCGACACGAGCAACGTTTTCAGCCGCTTGGGACCCAGCAGGGGCTGTATTTGATGAACCACCACCTCCCCATCATCTGGCATTTAAGCTCTATGTTGCACTTCTCCTACACGGTGAGCGAACACGTGCCCAGCCCGGCACGGAGGGCAGGTCACCGCTCACTGAACGGGAAGCAATCCCGAGGGCTGCGTAACGCTGCGGAGGTAGCGATTAATAACAGCAGTCAGGGACAACCAAATATCGCGGCCAACTGGAGAAATTAACACACGAGAAACAGGCGAGTGAAAGCGTGAGGGAGGTGTGACGCGCCGAGGGCCAAGTGAGCAGGATGAAGGGCTGGGTCAGTGATTTTCTCTGTCGCTGGGATATAACCTCCCTGTGCTGCGTCCCCTGCATCAAACAACAGAGACGTGAGCCGACATACCCAGGACACCACTCTTCCGTTGAAGCAAGGGAGCTTGGCGTTGTCATCCGAGATCTCCTCCTTTACCACCCTGGAAAAGAAAAAAACAACAGGAAGAAAAATCAAGAGTTTGGACAGGTATCACATGAGAAGGGACACCAGTTTTCTTAAACGGTCCAGGAAAAGTAAGATATTTTATAAGAAATAACACCACCAATAATGTCTGCACTTGCACATTTTATTTTTTTAAAGGAGGAATGAGCATTCTATTCTTTCTCCACATTTATTTCCACTGTTAACAGCTAGCAGTACAGTTTTCTCCTCTTTCCTGCTATTGAAAAGAAAAACATTTTTAAATATTCATTTAACTCCTAACGCATCTGTCCTCCCTTTACCTAAAACAGATCACATGACTTCATTACTGCTTTTAGTCATTTCTACCTAGACTTAAAGAGACAATTAAGAGCAAACTCCATTAAACCAACAGATACTCAGCGCTTTCAAAACCTTTGACGAGTCAACGAAGCTCCCAGACCTGTAATTCGGGAGCTGCAAACTCCGTGTGCAGACAGAGCATTTCAACATTTGCATGGCTCTCCAGCCCCAGCGCGCTGCCCCGGCTGCAGACACGAGCTTTTGTGTTCCACAGAGTCCTGGAGAGAGCACTCGCTCGGAAAAGATCCAGCTGCAGAACTGGCAGAGAAAGATGCCACAATAATTTTATCTTGACAGCCGCATGTTTTATGTGACAGTATCTACCCCCCACACCCCCAAGAAAACGCCACCTACTGCACTCCAGAAACCATACGTGGAAATCCTGCACCAAGGTCTAAGATTTAGGCAAAGTCAAGCACTAAAACATGATGACTGGGATGTTTTCTGCAGAGTAAAGGCCTGGGGGTCTTTCTAACACAGAAGCCTACAGCAGCAGCCCAGATACCCCCGCAGGACTGCACGGACTGGTTCACTTGTCCTCGTGATGGAAAACGAGCACGCTGAAGTCACCACTTGCAGAACAACGTGCGCTATCACAGCATTCACGGGCTGCTGCAGCTGAAGGGAACAACTTCCAGATCTGTTGCAACTTGAACTACTAAATATAGCCTTGAGCTATGAGGCAAGAGCGTGACAGACTCTTAATTCCCAGCTTGCTTTGGGTAGTAATCAACAGCGCCAAGAACATCAAAGGCAGCAGCAGCCACTAATTTCAAATATCAGTGTTTTACAAATCATTATTTGTAGTAGAGAGGCAGCTCCCTTCAGTTCAGGAAGGAGAAGCAGTGGAGACAAGGCAAGAAAGGAATACGAAGGGTTGCGGCCATACGCATCAGTCTGAGGACAGCTTTGTATGCAAGAAGAGACCTTTCGCTCTACAAGAGCCCAGAAGCAAGGGCAGAGGGAGACCCGTGGTGCTGTCTGCTTTTGGAACACGAGGTGGGGAACTAAGACACACGGCAGCTAAAGACCAAGGGAATTAGGGCCCTGAGTAATGAGTTCACAACCTCGACCCAACGCAAGCGGGCATGGTGAGGAAGAAGAGGTGATGCATTTGATCTGCCAAAGACCTACTGAGGTGAAGAGACGCTTGCTGGTCCAGGATGTGGTCCACTGTGGAGACAGGGCAGCAGTGCTCTCCAGCACAAAGGTTAATGGCCTCACTGTTTGGTAAGAAGAACAGAGACCATCTGAGACCAGAAACACATCCCCTGCTCACACAGAGTTAAAGCTTCCCCTCAGAAGAGGGGATATTTGTTTCCTAGGTCACATCCTGCCTCCTGGCAACACTGTGCCTCTGTAATTCCTCCCTAATTGCTGGCAAGGTTGGAACACAGGCAGTCTCTATTCCAGCACACACCATCTTCCCCTTAGCCTAGGTGATGAGCCACTCCGGGTCGGCAAGAAGAGAGCAAATAAACACCCATCCACAGAGCCACTGACACAGCGACCGCTCAACGAGCGCCAAACGGTCCCAGAGCAGACCCGTTGTTTCCAGATGATTTGGGTCGTGACACCTCCCAGCAGCAGGTCCGAGGAGGAGGGGAAGGCTCTGATGGCACACCAACAACTTAGCTAGAGATTTTTCTTCAAAGTTCAGAGACTTGGAACGTCTTCCTCTTCACCATACTCCGTGAAAATTTTGTGCATGAAGATATTAGTGGCAGATCAGGAAAAAGACCCCGCTCTCTTCAACACCCCCGAGCACCTGCTCTACACTGTCAGCAAGCTCCCCACCATCCAATCTCACACCAATATAGCCTTCACTCAGAGTATATGCAAAACAGGGTGTGGATATGTGGGGAAGGGGAGGAGGGAACAGTTCTCAGAAGCCCACATCCTCTGCTTTATTTGACTTTGAGGAGATTTAAGAACTAATTACTAAATGAAACAATCCCTGCTGGTAACAGCCCCTCCTTCCTCTCACTTCCTGGAATTGTGTCTGGATCCTCTGACTTCGCTACCACCCTACGCTGCACAAATCGGTATTTGTGCATTTACCCAAACCAGTCTTGCTCACCCTCTCACACCTCACCTGCTGCTAGGACAGGTTTAGGCTCCCATTACCTTCCCAGGATCCCGACCTCTTGCTTTCCTCCAAAGCAGACTTCAGCCCAAAGATTGAGGACTGTTTAGACTTACCCTCACTCTCATCCCTCTGCCAAGCTGTTTGCTGCCTCAGAGTATTTGCTGACTCCAGACTAAGAACACCAAGGGAGCCCCACAAACCTCTAACAACTCCCTGATTCATAAGCACTTAGGCAATTGGTTGTTAAACACCGGGTCTGATAGTGCTGCGCGCACTCGCATTTTGATTGCATCACGCACGCCTGTGAGAGACTTAATCTCCAGAATTAGCATGATGATTTTTTCTTTCTGCCCAGAAAGACGCGGTTAACAAGGTCATCCTCTGCTTGATTCGCCGGTCGCAGGCTGATCCTCTAAGGCCACGTCCATGGGAAATGCAGGGTTGAGGTGGCAGCGTAGCCCCTACACGTTCATTCTAGGTTAACACACACCACGGCACAAAGCGCACATCTTAACATACTTTAGCACCAGATTAATCCCATCTCGTCACTGTGATCATAATCAAGTCTTTTCTTAATTCTTTCTCATTGCCCTTTACCAATGGGACAAGCGGGAGAGAAGCTTAGTCATTACTTTTTATAAATTGCTTAGAGATCCTTAGAGAGAAGGCGAAGTAATTAAGCCATTTGTTCTAGACATATCTTCAGTGACTCCCGTCACCGCAAAGGCAGGTAAGAGAATATTCAGATGTTAGTTTTGACCCACAGAATCATGCAGGCTGGAAGAGAAATCCAGGGGTCATCTAGTGCCATCTCCAGCTCACAGCACGTTCAGTTGCTCAGGGCCACGTCCAGGCAAGTTCCGAGTATCTCCAACGACGGAGGTTCCACAATCTCTTTGGGCATCAGGATTCTACTTATGAAGCAGCAGTTTTCCAAAAAGCTGTTTAAATTAGTAAAAGCATAAGGAATCATAAATCCACATCTGCAATGAGTTAACACAAAGGGAAGGTATTCATAAGATTCTACGAACTGCTTCGGCAGATTCTAAGCACGCCCAAAAGCAACTTTTATTTTGGATGCTATGAACTTCTAACACGGTTCGATAGGCAGCAGTGGTGTTACACTCCTCAGAGAAACTCTCCAACTTCAATAGCCACAAAAAATATTTTTAAAGCTCTTCAAGAAGCCCTTTCTGAAGATCCAGACTTGTCAAACTACCCCCTGCATCTTGCCTGGCAATATCAGGCCAAACCTCCACGCAGAATATAAACATCTCTGAAGACCAGAGTGTTTTCGACAATGCAGAAGCAAATGACAGAGGACAGTCATCTTTAGGAAAACCTAAGCAAAATAAAGACATGCACCTCCACTAACGACGGTTTAAATTGCAGAATGCACACAGCGAGCCCAGCAGCAAACAGCAGACATGCGCTAAAATAAACAAAAAAAACCCCTCTCGCTCTTCTGATCACAAATTGCAATGACTCAACTGAAATCCAAGGCTGCAGCTTCTAAAAATAGTCTTTCCGAAGCTGATTAGCATTTCAGTTTGAATTTTTAATGCAGAATTAAAACTTGAGGCTTTTTACAGCTGAGGTCGCAACGCAGAGAACCTTTAGCCACCCTTCCATCGCAGAGAAATGAATGAAAATAAAGCCACCCACTGAAGAGGAGGCTTGGCTATGTTTACTCTGGAAATAAGCACGAAAGGAGAAGGGAAATCTTTTTGCTGAGCAGATCAACACCGTCAGGCAGTGCAGCACAGAAGGGCTCTGCTCACCACAAAAGATCCGCAAGCTTCTGTGATGCACGAAAGCCTCAGATCTCGCCTGCACCCCACCGAGCGTGCGAGCGAGCAGGCATCGGCGCGGCAGCACGCGGAGGCAGATCGACCCCGCTTCGCCACCGAAGGCTCCTGCCAATCACTCCTCAAAGTGCCACAGAGCCAGAGTGGAACGAGCATTTTCCTTTTCAGGTTGCTATTCCTAAACAACGACAACAACACTTTGCATTTCCACAGAAGCACTTTTGTGCGGCGACTCCCACGTAAAGCTGTCAAAACCGAATATGAACGCGCTCCCCACAGTTACGATAGAGATGGCACACCCAGCCGGGGAACAAAACCCTCTGCAAACCACGAAGATATCCAGCCCTCGACGCTCACAAGAGCTCCCCTAAGAAAACAGCTGAGCAGCAGCTTTGTGTGATCCGCAGAGGCTCGGCCACACCAGTTCAAGATGTGTCCTGCACAAAGCCCGTTACTGGAGTCACCTCTTGTGACCGCTCCCCGTCCCGAGGTCCTCCAGTCCCTCCTCCTCGCACGCTAACTCCTGCCCGCAGGTTCTCTCCAAATCCCAGCTAGAAGCTGTGTGCCACAGGCGTTGGGGAAGTCACCCCTTCCTGCACAGGTGACACGTGTTAGGAAACACTCTTTTCCCTCAGTTATGTGCTTAGCTGCTACTCTGTCTCCTGCTATTAACACTTTTAAAAATCCGAGCCCACAATCTTAGTGCTTCTGTCTGCAGTTAACAGGTAATGCACTCGTGTATTTATACACCGGTTATCCTCTGCCACATCTGATCTTCATCACCACACTAAACACTTTTCCCCGCGTAACTGCCTCTGCCCTGTTTGCTCCACTCCACCTTTATTCCCAGAGGCACATCCAGCACTTTGGCACGACAGCCTCCTAGAACATCTTTCAGAACTGCAGGATACTGGAAGAATTTTGGCACTTGGGTCCCACGGCAGATCCTGACCCAAGCTTAAGCACATGAATGAAGAACTACAGTATTCCCTAAGAGAGAACCAGTCTGAATCTGACCTTCATTTCCAGCACAAAGCTTCGCTTTTTATAGCAGTGAGTTGGGCTTAAGGACAACTAAACTTGTTTAGGCTCCACTCTGGCATCAACCCAGTGTATGACCTCGAGGAGGTCACCCAGCCCATTACACGCCCTCTTACTACAAGAAAATTACGGGACATTCATGTTTAGGACTTCCTTGACAACTACTTAAGACAGCAGAAAACTCCACTACCTGGTTAGGGAAGTCCAGAGTTCTGCTTAGGCACAGGAATCCAAAAAGAACAACGGGAGGGAGGAAAGCCGCGATGATTTGCCTTACAGCTGCCTCGACTGCAAACGGGGGAATTTTGATCCACCGCGATCCAGCTCAGCCATCTGCATCCCACTCAGAGCGCTTCCAAAGGCCTATCAGTCCCTACCAAGTGCAACAGTCCCACACAGTGACTCATCCTAAAAGGTTCCGCGTGTTTTAAAACCAACTGGTACCTGGGCTCCCAGCCCAGTTCCGTTCCAGGCAAGTGCAGCACGGCCCGACCTGGGCTGGGCTACAGCCCCTCGCCAGAACTTCCCTCCATTATCCTGAGAGGATCTCCAAACGCAGCGCACTTTGTAGCATCGATGAGGAATAGCCTCCAATTCAGTATTTTTAAATATTTACAACCGAGTGGTAAAGAGCAATGGCATATAGGGAATGTGATCTGCTTCTCTACTCGTTAATCAACAATATTTCAGTGGTTGTGCAGATGTTCAAAGTGCCACTAAAACACCAGCAATTGTGGCACTGTAAGTTGGTATCGATAGAAATGAGTCTATTTTGATTTTAGCACTGGCAGCCTGAATTGTGCAGAGCGTTACGCTCCACTCCACGGGCAGCTAACCTCGTAGGAAAAAGGCTACTTTTCATACTGTGCATAGAGAAGCCATCAAATGGTCGACTTTTGGAGTCCCGAGAAATCTGTTTTCCTCAATACCATCTACAGAAAGTGTCTGGAATAGAACTGGCCAAACTGTCCATAAGAAGCAAAGCATTTTAGCCACACTGACAGTTTTCTGTCTTTTCCATTATCTCCCTTTTTCCTCTATCCCCCGTGTTATTTAGTAAATTATTTATATGACTATATTGCAATCTCACAGGTATCAACGAATCCATTCTTGCAACTATCCCAAGGGACAGGCACATGCCATCATCTCTGCCGTAAAGGCAAGGAAGTCACAATACAAAGGGACAGGTCAGCGTAATTATGACCTGAAACCGGATTTCCAAGTCCCAGTCCAATGTCTTAGTTATGAAAAACTAAATATTAACCAGCCCCCATAAAATTAAATCGTTCTTGAAAACAACCTACCAAAAACACTGTAAAATAGAAGCTACTGCCAGCAGCCAAGTTGGTTGTGGCGTGCCCATTCGAAACAGCTGGCTCTGATTTTGCTTTCCCCAGGGTGCAATTATCTTCAAAACTCCAGAGCAGGACACTCTCAAAATAGCACTCGGTGATGACATTCACACAGAGCCCAGGCAGAGATGCAGCCTGTCGAAAACATAAGCCTCTGCAGGCTGAAGGCAGGTCACGACCTCGCACGCCGAGAGCTCCGTCCCAGTTCTTCGAGACCTCGCGCGGTTGCTCGCACACAGCCCGAGCGCCGCGCTCCGAGCAGGCTCTGAAGCCGAGAATCGAAAGGCAAAAGGTTCACGACGCTTTTAGCTGAGCAGCAACAGCTCTCGGCCCCACTGATCGACAGCACGGGAGGCTCCGCAACTTCCAAGTCTACTGGCCGCTCCGCCAATAAAATCTCTATTTTTGTTCCAAGGGAACCCTGCTCGGCACAAACCGAATCGAACAGGGCATCCTTTTGGCAGTGAAATCGCTCTCCGCGAGACATCAGAAGGAGAACGAGCAGCCTGAAGACGCGTCCTTCCTCCTCGCTTTTCGGTCGGGGTGACTTGCAGCCCTTCTCAACGAGAGCATGAAAGAACCAAGTTCAACATACGGCCTCACAAAGTAGAGCATTTTTCCCACCCAACTAGAAGCGAGTTTACGTCTCCCGCTGGATGCGGCGGCAACTCCAGATCTCATTATTATAACTATTCATTTCATTTTGAATAAAGGTGTCACGCAGCCATGACAGATACGGTGTCAGCTGCCAAAAAACACAAACCAAGAAATGCTAAACAAACACGAGAGCAGTCAAGATAAAAATCAATTCTTACTCCCCTGTGAAATGTTCCTTTTGTGCTCTCTTAAAAGTACCTCATTATAATAATGAAGCTAAGGCAAAAAATAGCCACAAGTGCTAATCAATACCTCACAGAAATGTTATTTACAGTCAGATTTAAATAATTGCTAACCAAGAGATGACTGGCAACCTCGCTACACAAGGAAAAACCATATTAACCAGCAGTGGCTCCGGTACTCCAGGACTCCAGATACTTGGTAGAGAAAAGAAGCTATTCATAAATCTATTTAGTACGGTCCCTATGCAGAAACCTCAAACAGTTATTACAGATAATATCGCTCTTCCCCTAGGTTATTTGTCTAGACATATTTTAATTAAATGGCATAATTCTGGTCACTGATGTGGTGAAATTTATTTAGTTTATTTTAATAAGGTCTTTTGGTCTCCACCACTCCGGCTTCCAGAAGGGTAACTCGGAGCCGACGACAAGTCAGACGCACGCTGTAGCGAAGGCGGTAACGCCCGCGGCCCCCAGACCTGTATAAAACACGGGCACAAAGGCTGAGGCTGCCATCTCTGCTCACCCACGGAGTCACCCAGAAAACCCTACAAGACCGTGCATCCTTTTTTTAGTGGGAAGCCCCCAGAAGCCTTCACTCGTCGGTTTTTTGCAGCGCAGCACACGCAGCCATCCGCCTCACGCACAATTCCCAAAACCTTCACGGAACCCGAGAGACAACGCGGGAGCGGTACAGGGCACGAACCCATCTCACAGCTCTTCCAGCTGTTCGACGCTCTGTGCACAGAGTATTTTGGAATCCGGATCACAAGATAAAGTTGTCCTTGTCCACACCCTTTCAAAGTTTCGTCTCCCACAAGGAACAACCTCCTACTTGGGCAGGGGAAGCACAGATGCAGCCCCCAAACATTTCCCTGCGACGCAACACCGCAAAACAAACTTCTAACACGGTGAAAAGCTGGGTCCGGACCTCTTGCATTCAGACCTGGCAATAAATTCCACCCACACTTCAACTTCCAAGTATAACTGGACCTGCAAGTTTGTTCAGGCATTGAAAGAAACGTCTCCAGCCTGCCACGAAATCCCAAGTCAGAGACAAATGAAGCAACAGGCAACCTTTGGATACGTGCCCATACGGGATGATCCCTCTTTAAAGATTTCCAACATGAGAAGTCAAAAATTTTTTGTCTTCACCACCAGAAGAGTGTTCCAGTGGAGAAGTGAAACAAGGTTTTAATAGCAAGTGCAACCCTCCAGCCCCACTGCTCAAAGATACACTACGATGCACTTTACAAAATTATTATTTCCTCTAGAAAAATAGCAAAGAGGGACAGCACAAACTGCGTGGACTGATATATTCAAAAATTGTAAAACCAAACTGAGAAGACTGAAGTCTTCCAGGAGAAGACAGCTGTCCACACAAACATCTGCAACACAACCTTCCTCATTTCATGCGTGGCTCCTTCGAACTGGAAGACACTGGTAAGGGAGAGAGACAGATGGTTGTTTCATTTATTAAGATACTCCCAAAGAACTGTAAGGAAGAAGAAAGCTGCAGCGCTCAGGGACTCACTGTAGGACTTGACACGGGTTTGAGTTCTTTATAAAGAAATATTCGCTCGAGCTACTCCTGTTGAGTGCATCTGTTGAGCGCAGTACGGAAGGACACAGATTGTGCTGTGATTTTTTTAAAATAAAAAAAAAAAAGCTGCAATGCAAAGAGCCTGCAGTGCTGTATCTCACTGTTTTCCCAGGTGCATCACAAGCCTCCCCAAGTCCTTGTTCCTCGTGAATACGGCAGGAAGCATTCGCAAACGGCTCTTAAGGCCGCCCGTTTAAGGAAAATAAAAATCAGACTGAACCACTCAGCTACAGGACCCTTCAGAAGACAGGGAGCTGGCTTGCCCAGCACTGCACCAAGGAACGGCGCTCCCCCAAATTCTGCGCTTACGGAACTATTCCCCAGCAGCTGGAAAAGCGCGAGGGCAGCCCGCCCTGGGAGGGCCCCGTTACCGCTGCCTGCCGAGCTCTGCCCGCTTGGTTCCCCACCTCCCACTCTTTGAGAACCATCCCAGCATTCTAAGCAGCTGCTCAGAGAAACAGTTCAAATAAAAGGTGTTCAGATTTTATGCGTCGCAGGGAGAGAGCTGAACCTCTTCCATATGCAAAGGGAAAGCAAGCGAAACGCAAACCCTTCGTTCCAAACCTGCACAAGCCCACATACATTTGACTTCTAAATCAGTATTTGCAGGTTCAAGTACGGAATCCAACCAGTGTGTTAGTGCGGAAGAGAGGGGGGGAAACACAGGGCCCAATTACTAATATTTTTTTACTTTTTTTTTTTTTAAATTAAGCAGCATTTAAAGCTCTCTGAAACAGAAAGCAGACCCTCATTATGCCAGCACCACGCAGAATGAGCTAAGCCTTCTGTAGGGAAAACTATCATCTAAAAACACAGGATGAAAGACTTATTGCGGCTCCTCCAGCAGATGGTAAGGTGAGGCAGGAGCGACAACCAAATTCAGGTCTTCTGAGTGGCAGGTAACCACCTGAGCCCCAGAGAGCCTTCCCAAGAATGCCTGGCACTCTTCGAGCGCGGCGTTTCGCCAGGAACTGGACAAGGAAAAAACCACAAGGTCCATTCAGCAGAAATCTGCAATTTCACTTTGTAACAAGGAGTCCCCCTTGCCTTTAGCCTCTTAATTTCACAAGCTTCACAGAGGAGATTGCCCCAGCATTTGCAAAGCACCAGCTGAGCTACCGTGGAGAAGCCAAAGCAGTTTTACACGGGTCAGACTCTCCCTGGCTCAGCAGGCGGTAACTCTAGAACAGGTAAACTGCACAGTTTGATTTTGGGGCTGCTTTTGTTACAAACCCAGCGAAGAGCGGCTGAACAGCTCCAGCTCAACCAATTCACACCAGAAATCCTCAACAGCTTCTTGAGCTTTCCAAACCCTGTTTTTTTGCAGAAGGATACCGATAGCAGCTCTCAAGAGTAAAACTCCACTTTGTCATTTCCTAATTCTGATGTCATCGAGACACATATCCCGCTGTTTGGCACAGCCTGATAAGAAGAGACCCAATCCCAGTGGTTTTGTAATCTCTCCGTTCTTCTCTTCCAGCTGCGTTCCTAGCTTTACTCATTTTCTGCCAGAGACTCGAGAAGACCAGCAGCTCAGTAGCTGCAGCAGTTGCCAATGGTTATCCAACCAACTAGAGGCTGATTTCTTAATTAGTGATCCCTGGAGTCTAAAAGAGAGAAGAAGAAGCTATTAAAGGGAGACAGCATGGGTAAAAAGGGGGGTGGGGATGGGAATTAAACTTTGAGACATAGACTGCTTGTTTAAATCTGCCCAAAGACACGCCGAGTACCTCATCCACAGGTAAAGGTCTTGCTGTCGCTTTTAAAGCCATTACCCAATCAGTCACCAAAAATCGTTTAAAAAGTCAGTCTGTCTGCTGGGGAAATCAGAAATGCACGTTAAGCAACTGCCTCTTTCACAGAATCTGGAGGGCTGACAGCTTCAGACACACCGCCAGCAACTCAGTTATAATTTAACACAGACACTACCTCCTGACCACATTCCAAGTCGCTATTTTCAAAAGGAAACCTGTCCATGAGAAAACACGGTGACAAGGACAGCGAGGGACCTGCTCTGGCAGGGGGATTGGACTTGATGATCTTTCGAGGTCCCTTCCAATCCCTAACATTCTGTGATTCTGTGATTTTGTGACTGTCACACTCTCAGCAACGACAGTTACTTTACCCTGCCCCGGCAGATGCTGCTCGCTCGTAGCACCGTGCCTTCACCCCTAGAGATGCAGCTGCTTTTGATACCACGGGTTTAATAAAGGTTCAGCTTTTGTAAGGTGCCTGCCCAGCACACTTTTTGGAATGCCATCTGATATCTGCACTCACAGTTTAACACTCAGAAGAGCAAATCATATTAGGACAGGAAATAATGTAATATATTTTCAAGAGCAGTTTTTGTTTTCCATTTAAATTTCTATACTTACTATCCTCAGAGAAAAGAATGTTTTAAGAGTTCGTGAGCTGACAGATGTGCATGTCTCTCTTGTTCTTATTCATTTTACCTGCCTGCTAAGTAAAGCGAAAATATTTTTAAGTATAAGAACATATGAGAAATCAGCAGTCTTGGTAAGGAAAAATCAAGACAGTTCTGTGACTACTAAATGTAAGTTTTTGAGAGTAAATGCAATTTTTAAGAGCCAGGTTTCCACAGTCAGATAGAGTGGGCAACACTTAGTACCATGCACAGTATTATTTTCCAACGCAGACGCCCACCCAAAAACCACCATCACTTAAACCTCACCAGATCCCCAAGGTCATGAAAGTTCACAACAACGTCCCACTTGTGTACAGAGTTACAAAGCCATTTCCTGATTTGTTTGACATGACTCCAAAGAAATCAAACATCCAGCGCTCTAATTACGATATTCGCTCTGCTGCTGGGAGCCCCCAGTGCCCCAATTATTAACCGACATGGTGTAAACCTTCTCGTCAGCTTGGAACCCAGAGACAAATCACCACTGCTGCTGCTCCTGGAAGCCCTCAGGATAAGAGGAGAAAGGACCCAAGAGTTTCTAGGACTATAAAAAAGTCTTATTTTGCTTGATTTGAAGAACACATTTTATTGGGACGATGGTGACAGACCCAAGGGTGCCAAAACTGATTGCATCCAGAAGCAACCTTCAGTCAGGTGGCCAGGCTCGGCCAGAAAATCAGGTCCTTACACTTCTTTCTTTTTGCTTAGCTGCAACCTAAGCTCTTCAGAATAAGAACTGGTTTCTAACTAGGAGCTTAGACCACGTCTCACGGAACCTGACGCCCGTCTTCACAAAGGAACCCTCGCCGTACAAACAACCAAGAGGTAACTCTGCCACCTTTTTACAAAGGTAAAGAGCAAGCGCGATCCAGGCGGCAACTCACGGAACGAGGCCAAGCCGGAGCAGCCAAAGGCGTCCTCGCAAAAAGCACCTGCCGAGGAGATGCCTCCTAAAGCTCAGCCCCTCCTGTCAGGAATGAGAATCTCGGTTCGTTTTGCACTGCCTGGTTTTAGTCACCCAAACTAAAGTCAGCTTGGCACCACGGCTGCAAAGCTGCCCTGCAGCAAAGGATAATTCACAGCAGCATTATCTCCAACTCACTGGCTCACCGCTAATTTGGGCTGGACGGGAGGGTGGGGGGAGCGGCAGCAAAGGCAAAAATAAGCAGATGACAAATTTGCTTATTAACCACGTTGAATAAGAGACGTATTTTAAAAGCGTAAGGAGAGAGGAGGGATGAAAAGCAGGAGGTAAAAGAAGCAGGAGCTTCCCAAACAACCCCTGCTGGGACAGTTTGAAAGACAGAAGAGGCAGGATTTTAACATTAACTATTTGATCGCTCGACTTCAGATGCCTCCATCTAACATTACATGAGGAAGAGGATTTGCACCTACCCTGTACGTAACGGTTACAAGCTAGAGCCCCGAAACAGCACTGAGAACAACAAATAAATTCACTCTGTGTTGAAAACTTCCATCTCCCTCACTCAAAGCTGACGAGGACACATTGTGCAAGAGTCTCCATGAGGTGAGTAGAGCAGCAAAGAGCTCGTAACAACACTCCAGCTGCACATTCACAGGGCTCCCGGGCCATGACTTTACCTTTATTACAAATAACCAAAGCTCTTTGGGAGGCACATTCCGTGCCATTTCAGCTTGGGTTCCAGAACCACTGAAGCCAGGGAGGATTTTTGCCTACACTGGAATAAGGAACTTGTCAAGCATGTCTAGGAGCGTTGCACTTGCTCAACCATCTCTAATGACTAAGTATCTCCACATTTCCTTATGACATCAGAAATTCAACCTCTCCCTTGAAACCAACAGCTTGTAACTAGCACCTCCAGTGAGTAACAACACGGTTGGTCCAGGGATTCCTAAATACTCCTGTTTGCTGCAGCATTCGTATCTTGCCGTCGCTCGCTACCACTGTGCAGCTTTCTTCCTCCCTACGAGCAAAATGTAATTAGTGTCAGACACTTCTTTGCATACTCTTTTTCAAATAAAGAAGAAGTTTGTCATCCTTACTCCCTCCTCACCTCTGTACCAGGAAAGTCTCTGGGCTCAATTAGTTCTGTTCCATTTACTGTATCTTGTTTGTCAGTTTGGGTCTGTCCCTAAAAAAGGTCATAAATCACAAGCAGATATACACATATTTAAAAAGCAGCCCCCAAAGCCTTGCAAATCCACTCTTTTAATAGTTCCATTCTTTCTGCATTGGCAAATTATTTTTATTTATTTATGTAATTTTAAGAATTCAAACACAATAGTAAATTCAAGGGAAAACATTACGTGGGCACAAACGGAACAATCGCTGAAGCTGGTCACTGCAAAGCCCTGCTACGACAACAACTGCCAAAAAGCAATGGGCAGGGAGGGAGTACGAGCCTCTCTGCACTCAGCCAAACAAAAGGAACGAGAAATCTGATAAGATACCAGCTTTTGCACTTGTGCAGGTCCAAACTCTCAGCACTTAGCCTAGTTTGCAGCAAGCTGGAGCTTTACTCTGATTTAGGAACTTTCACAAATTCAAACAGAAACCTCAAAATGAAAGCCCCTACCTACGGGTCTCCCAGGTATGTCATTTGAACAGGTTTGCAGTCTCCTCCAGAGGCACAACCTGTGTACATAAATTAAGCCAGGCACAAGTTTAACTGGTTATAATATCAGGGACCAAATCACCTACTCAAGGTCAAACACAGAGTAGCCAGAAGAGGAAAACTCAGACCTCAAATCCCAACCCAGTGCCTCAACCCACCTCGTCATTCTTCTCTTCACATTCCAGAGGGGAGGCAGAGAGAAGTCGTGCAAGTACCACAGGTTTCAGATAGGACTTAACTAGCAAAACTTATTTTGAGACAATTGTCAAATCCGTCTGCTCCTTTTAAACCGTATGTGCTGAACGCTCGGTTTTAACAGCCCAAACACAATGTCTTGCCCCAGCTCCCCAGAGTAAGGCAGCTGTCGAGCAGACAGCAGTTGCACACTTACGCAGGATTTTCCAAATGCACCCACTTCCACACCTCAGAACTCAGAAAGGCGAAGGCAGGTTAAAAATATCAGACTCTCGAGGGTCCCTGTTTGGGCTGCTCCTCACAAATTGCCAAATGACCTCTGTGGGACACACAGAGATAGCTTAAAAACAGAATAATGCCAACCTGGCAGCTTTCCAGAGCCCCGGATCAACTCCGCGCGCGCGCACACACCCCTGACCCAAAGCAGCAGTTCTCCTGCTGATGAGGCATCTACGGTCTTCACCAGTTACTGCCAAGCGAAGCCAAGAACGTAGATCCTTACTTCACCTGCTTGATAAAAAATAGCCAGAGTATTTTTCAAAGAGAAGGTGTTATCTTCTTCAGAAATGATGAAACAGGTAAAGTAAGCTCAACAGCCAAATGCTCCACAGCAAGTCAGTGACGTAAGGTGAAGGGGTTCTCTTACACTCAAGCATTTCACTCCAATAACTGAACAGAGAATATCATGTTTTGTATGCTTTGAACGCCCTCCCAAATGATTTTCATACTTTATCGTACCAAGACCACTGAAATAACCAAAAATTACCGTTACTCCCTCAGTTAGTTACATTTCACATGGAAATAAGCCACAGCAGAATCACAGGGCAACTATTTAGGTCATTCCTTCCTCAAACACTGTAAATTCCTCTGTATTTGCTCAGCAGCTTGTCTCAACTGATTAAACTCCCCGGCAGAAACTGGAGGACAAGCTTCCAGTAGGCTTCTCTGAGAACGGAGACCCCAAACCAGCATCAGCAAAATCACCAATGACATCGTCCCCCTTCCCCAACACGCTCATTAAACCACGAGTTGGTGCTTAATTACTTTACAAAATGGCATCTTAGGGGCAGGCCAATCCAACGTCCTCTGCCAGAAGGCAAGCGGTAATCAGAGGGAAAAAGCAGAGCCGATGTATCAAAGCTTTTCGCGCACACATGAAGCACACTTCAAAGCTTCTCTGAGCTCTGATGCTGAAACGGAGGTGAAGGCTGTCAGAAGGTCTGGAGAACCGTGTGCTCACGCCACCTCCCCACCTGCTCATCACCTCAGCAGATACTCACTGTGGAAGAACTCACCCATCCACGTTAGCAGAGCTGACAGGAGAAAGCTGTCTCAAGCACAGACACATTTTTTCCCTGAGTCAGCACAACAGAAGACTGTACTTCTGAAGGAGCATTCTGAGGAGCTTTACTGGTTCTAAAACTCACCTTCAAAGAGCCAGATGTGCTCAACTGGCCAGGACCAGATGTGCTCAACTGGCCAGGGCCAACCATTCTTTCCTTAAACATACATATTTGCACAGTTCCATCCTCTCTCCTGAGGCGTTTTCTTCTTGCAAAGAAAAGCTTCCACATCTAGGGTCATGTATAAACCAAGCGCATTTACAGCCAACCTCTAGGGTCTCAGAGCTTGGAGCACCTCGAACTGGTTTTCAGGAGCAGCTGCAATCCCACAAAAGAGAATCTAGGGAAACAGTTCCATGCAAACAGCTTTGGGTGTCCAGCAAAACCTGGGCAAATATATTGGTCGGAAGAGTCTGTCCCAGAGCCTCTCAGAATTAACTATTTCTAGGTACCATTGAGGGGTTTGAATCAGGCAAGACAAACGAGTAATGAACACCTGTGTAAGCACATTACTACCTATGAAGGGATTTGCTTCTGAGATTTAAGTTAAATAATAAGCTTTCAAGTTCATTCTTCAAGTTTTATTTCCTCGTAGGAAAAGGATGACTAAAAAAACAGCACAAGACACTGTATTTCTGCTAGAAACGGCAGTTACTCATCCACAAACAGATGCCAGTTTTGGTTCAAGCGGTATCTTTCACTTGAATATTACTATCACGTTTGGGAAAACAAGCAAAAATTAATATCTAGAAGGATCTTCACAAGAGAGAGCTGGGCACAGCTCTTAGATTTGCAGGTTTTCTGGAGAGCAGACCTGACCTCTTCATTTTTTCCTCCCGAAGAGGATCGTGTATCTGCCAATAGTTGGAGGGTGTGTAAGGAGAGGAATTTTCTTTTTTGTACACTCTCAAAGTAAAAGAGGGTCAGAAAACAGTGGGAGCTGCATGAGCTCGGAGGGGAAAAAACATACCAGATGTTCCCATCAACAGATGCTGCTTCCTTGAGAATCTCTCTTATGAACTTGCCTTAAGACGGTGACTTTTAGGCCAACGAAAGTCAGGATGAGAAAATCTCTCTCAAATCCTGTAACTGGCTAGTGATGTCTCGGTATGCCGCTGTATCACGGCACTGTAGGGTGCAGAAGGAAAGGCTTACACTTGTAATTGTGCTAATACAGGGCTGATTCTTTCTCCGTTTTGCTTTTTCACGGGGTCCACTGTATCAAGGAATTACCACAATAGCTCCAGAGAGTGCGTAACTGCTGCCACTTCAAGGCAGTCGGCACGAGGCAGCTTTGGATGCTCAGAGAACTGAAGATGCAGACAAACTGAGTGTTGCTCCATTGAGAAAGGACGTTTTTGTAACCTTCACGTATTCTATTGTCAGCAATATGCTCTTAAACGGGCATTTTGATTCAATTACTGCTAGGCTTCCAACTGCAACACCAGCTTTGGGAGCTAAACTAACAATGCAGACCAATTCAAAAGCAACGTCGCCTGCATTCGCCGCTAAATCTTTCAACGGAAGAAAAATGAGGCAAAAAAAACCCCCGTGTCTTGGAACTCTTGAATAAGCAAGGTAACACCACATCTCTGAACACTAAAGTAAGATTTTAAGGAATGGTTTTCCTCTGACTTCATTGCAAGTAGTCAGATCTACCCTAAATGATTATGAAAAAGCAACATGTTTTGCTGGGATGAGAAGAACAGAGGAGTTTAATCATCTGTCCAGATTCAGCACCCCAACCAAACGAAAAAAAAAAAAAAGGCAAGTACAGATTAAACAAACAGTAAAACATATTACAGATCGTCAGGAATGTTTTACTCCCCTTTTTGATTTTCCCAATCCACCTACTCAGTGTATCTTGCCTGAAAACAGCCAGTTCTTTGGAACCGGGGTTGCACATACTACATTTTGCAAAATTCTCAACAAACATCTGCACTTCAACTGAATTTAGGTGTGTTTTTCTCATTAGCTACGTGCAGAAAGATTTGCAAACGCCGACTACCGAAGGCCGCAGTACTCTGACATTTACTGAAGTCTATCGGAGAAGAGGATTCATTCGCAGATCACACAAGCAGCCCTTGCAGGACTCTCTCAATTACCCCCATGTAATAACACAAGTAGAGTGCCTGGAGCAGACATTTACCAGAAGACGAGGCACCTGTTTTCTTTAGAAGCAAGAGAGCCAAAGAAAAGATGCAATCCAGGATATCAGAGGTAATCAGCCATTAAACCGCATCAGAAAATATTTCTGCTCTGCACAACGTAAGAGTTTACAGACTTCAGCTTTAGTAAACCACAAGGAAATCCAAACAGCGGCGTAGAAAGCAATCAGGAGACACAAGGAAGCTTTTTTTAAAAAAAATAACTGTAGGACCAAGTGATATGAATCTGTCTCAGTGCAGTGCCGTGTCCATCTTTACCGGAGGCCACTCACCTCATGTCCATGATTCAGTCCAGCCAAGCCATCCAAAAGGTGCAAACAAAGGCTCGGCACCAGCACAGCCGGCTCCTCACACAATCGGCGGGGTCCTGTCAGCACAAGGGCAAGGCCACATTTCAAGGAACAAAGGGTAAATTAAGCCTGGTTGTAGCAGCCGGTCACTGAAAAGACACTGCCGCCCTCCTGAGCCGCCTTCTCAAGTTCTCGTCGGGTGTTTGAGCGTGCCGTGCTCAGCGCCGCCTCAGCTACTGGAGATGTCACAGCACAAGAAACACTCGGAACTCAAATCAACAGGAATATTAACAAACGGGGCCCTTGCAAAGCAATTCTAAAAGCAAAGCAGATCCTGCTCATCACAGGGTATTCGAGATTGCAACGGGGAGACTACGACACCCTGCAAGTTACTTGAGGTCTAGTCTGCTCTCAAGGCGAGTATCAGCAGCAGAAAGACACTGATGGACACTCTCTCTCCACGTCTGTTTGCAAGGAAAGAATGAAAGTAACACCGAAGAGATAGTGAGAATTAGCCAGAACTTAATGGGGAAAAAATTAATCACCATTTAAAAGAGTTTCACAGAGAGGTGAAGGCAGAAAATCTACTGTTGATTGCACCATGCACAACATCAATGTATCCCATCAGCCAAACAGACAGGAACCCCAACTGTGCTGGAAAAATAAAAGAGAAAGGAAGTGACTTTAGTTATCAAGACACCCAAACTGAAACATGTCACAATTCCTAAAGCAGACACAGACCAGAACAGGGAGAGAATTCAAGCCCTGGCGCCATTTACAGAAAAGCCCTTCTCTGTGTTTCATAAATTCCACCTTGTCAACCTCTTCCCCCAACGCTGCAGCCCAGCAGTTGGAATAAATGGTTGGTGCTCCTGAACGATTCTCTCCAAGTACTAATGGGAATGGTAATTGCCCGGGTTACACAGAGTCATGGTAACACCTATCAGGCTGCATTTAAAGTGGAATCTGAAATGCAAACACGAACAAAGCTATTACAGAAAACGCCAGACTCGTGCGCAAAGGTAAGCAGAACCCAGGTGAGGGGAGCCTGCTGTACGCATCTCAAATATACCACAGAAATCTTTATAGGCCTTAATGCTGCATCTAAATTAAACCTTGATTCCAAAATTTAATCTATTCCACAGCTATTTATGGGTGGTTTCAAAGCACTGAACGCGAATCTCCTCCTGGTGCATCTGGATCTCCTCCTGGCTGCCTGCTCGCTCTCCCGTGGCAGGCTAGAATGGCGGTAATCTTTCAAAAATTATTATTAAATAAATCCTGCTTAATTCAACCTACTTCACAGGCAAACTTTAATTAGAGATACAGCATGCTCACAGACAAGTTGCTGAACTTGAACCCTACAGAGATGGTTAACGTTCCCAACCACCGTACGGTCCGTGTGCGTATTCTTCTGCCAAAACAAGTCTACCTGAGCACCGGGAAAAAAGAAAAACAAAACTGTGCATACGCTGTGTGGAGGTGTTCATTAAACGAACAGCAGTAAACTTGTTTTTCTAACTTGTCCCAGTGCAGATCACCAGCCACAGGAAGCAGATCAAACCTGATGTATCCCTTTAGCATGTTTTCACAGCATTAGTTTTTAATAAACATAACATACTCCACCCTCGGAGCAGAGCAGTCCTCAGGTTCCAGCAGAAAAAAAAAGTGGTTGTTTAAAATATTTAGATTACGTTACAGTTTTGATGTTAAAATAAGCAGTGATTTGTACCACAGACAGCTATCAGCATCAGCTTGGCAAAATGTGTGTAAGCTCACCTGGTGTGGTTACAAAGCACGAGCTGCGAGGTCTATCAGGCTGGTGTTCTTAGACGTGTTTTTGCTATTTGTACTGCAACAGTGCTTTCTGAGGTCAGCAAACAGAAAAGCACCACAGTGCTAGGTGCTGTATAAACACAAGTAATAAGATGCACAGTCTCCAGCAAGTTTATAAATTTCAGCAGAGAGAAGGGGGAAAGCCAGGAGAAACGAGGGCTACTCTCATTAGGTGAGCAGCTAACACGGGCCTCGATCCAGCGCTACAGCTCAGCGTGTCCGAGCACTTTGCTGAGCCCAGGCCCAAATCTGTGGGTGAACACAATTCTTCTGTACTTCCTAGGTCTCAGTTCAGTGCTTTAATTACGCAACCATCCCCTTTCTTCCACCAGGTAACAGTACCCTGCTTTCTGCGCTCAGCTCATGAACTCTGCCCAGCCTCAAGAGCTCTCCTTCCCCCTGACAGCCTCTACAGCTGCTGCTGATCCGGGTACTCAAGCCTAGGACCTGCTTTTAGGCATCCTTATTCTCAGGATAATTTTCTAGATTTATTTGATTGAATCAAACTGAAACTTGGCCTTCCCTGTTGAGCTCCTCCACCAAGAGCAGACCAAGAGTTTCGCAATGTTTGCAGACTGAAGTGTGCACAGACCACGCTGAGCGGAACGAAAAGCTGGGAAGAACCATGACCGACCCGCCGGTAAAGTCAGAGTCACCACACCCAGTTTTATCAGCCGGCTCGGGGAACTAATAAAAATCCAAGTATCTTCTCAATTCAATCTCCTTAACCATCTGCGGGGGTTTTTTTAGGAAAAGCTTCATCTAAAAGCATTCTCCTTCCGCCGCACTCACTGCAAGTTACACATTCAAGCCCATATTGTTCGTGTGACAGGACAGTGCAGCGAGAATCCACCTCAACATGCAGCACATTTCGAGAAAAGCTCTTAGTGACTTCCCCAGGCATTGGTTCAGCCCCAAACAGAGCTTCAGTGCTGCCACATACCCTGCTACAGCTTCCCAAAGCAAAGCTGGCAGCAGCGGCAGAAGAGAAGGGTCACAAATCTCAGCCATGGGCTGGAACATGCCTCACATTCACTTTCGTGGCCTGTTTACATCACGGGGAGCAGCTGTCCCAGCGTGACCTGCAGACAGTTTTGGGTATTACGCAATCGTTCCTTTCTAGCCTACAGACAGGCAAATCTGGCCAAAAAGGGGACAGGATAAAAAATCCCAAATATATCTTTACCTATTGGTTGCCCTGTTTAACCATGCTTTGCTACCCAAAAGATCTTTTTGGCAAACATGCCATGGGCATTTGCAAAGATCTGTACGGTAAATGATGTGACTGCATTACCAGTTAAAGCCCCTTTTAACCTTGTGTCCAAGTAAACTGCTGTCTTTTTCTCAGTCTTAATGGTTTCTCAGATCTCTGAATACCTACTAACCAATGAAGCAGCCTAAGATAACAGAAAAAACACAGAGGGTTACCACTGAGAGGACACCAATCCTCAGGAAGCCTCCGTTTGTTAGTTCTGCCCTCACGGAACTATTTCCTTACTCATTCGCCCCTCCTAAAAACACCCTGTTCCCTCAATAACACCAAGAGTAAAAGAGATTAAACAGGGAGGAGAGAGAGACGCACGTGGGGAAACAAGCACACAGAGGGAGATCCGTGCTTGTCAAGGCTCCGTGGCACACCTCTTCCTATCTGCTTATCGACGACAGCAGTAACCTGGACAACACCTTGAATTCTCTGACCGCTCTCACACTCGAACTACATTTAGGTCTTGCAGTATTTCTGAAACTTTCCATCTACACAGCCAGAACACTTGCCAGAGCTTTGATCGCAGCAGTTGACTCAACATCCCTTTGCCTCGTTCTGATCCATCCAGGCTCAGTCTGTATCAGTCTCTGTCACAGAGCTGCGAGGATCATCTTCCTAAACTGTTATTTTTAGCACATGCCCCCTCTGCACGCTGGTCTAGCAGCTCCGTATTTTCTAATGCGAATCAAAGGAAAAAATGCCTTCATTTCGTTCTGTTTCAAAAAAGACAAACTCCTACCTGTAACTGACCTATATCAGCCTCTGTCACCTGCTTGCTCACTTTTCAAACAAGTATGGAGGCAGGCATCTTTTCATGGTGCTCTTTAGTCTTGAGAGGATCTCCTTAAAAACACCAGCAAAAATACCTCATTAAAATCCTCGTCACAACAACTAGCAAAAAAAAAAAAAACCAAAAAAAACTAACCCAAACCAACTGTCTTACGACCACAGAGCACAGCAGAACCCACCCAAGAGGCAGAATCCCACCTGCACGGCACTTCTATCCATTCTGCCTCAGCCTCGAATAAGCACCGAGACAGTTTTCCAAGCGCCGAACTCAGCCTCAAAACTTTCTCATAAGTCTGGCCAGCTCTGAGTCCAGAACTCTGGGGCACCTGATTGATGGAGAACAGGCAGAAATAAGGCTTCCATGGTTTTGTCCACAGTTTGTTTGCTTGCTGGATTTTTCCACAGCTTTGGCAGTTGGATTCGATGTGCTCAGAATTCTGTGACTACAACGCAGAAATCAGCTGGTTTCCAACCGATCTGTGTTCAGTGTCCAAGCGGCACCGAGCAACAATCCTCTAAGCCCCACTGATAAATAGGCAACTCCCAGTTTCATTTGTTCCCATTACAAAATATTTTGAAGGTGGCTTTTTTTTAATATCTTGTCTCTAAAAGCTTTCCCAATTACGAAATTATTCTGCAACTCCATAGTTAGACATGTATCAATCAGGACTCCTGCTTCTCAGTCAGGACTCCTCTTAGTGCAAGGGTGAAAACGGAGATGGGACGTTGCCTCTGTGAGAAAAGACACAGAACGTTGCTGCTCATGTTCCTCTTCTCTCAAAACCTGCCCCGTTCAGCTCATAATCTCAGTCTCACACTGGATTCCTGTTGCTTTAAATTACAGTTGCTTGCTAGTTTTCAACACACCGAGCACCAAGAAAATAAATTTTTGCGCAAGAAACAGCTGCACCTAAAAGTGCACTTTAAAGGGAAGTTCTTTCGCTGATACCAAAGGAATGCTTAAAAAGCCACTCCTCAAAGTACTCCCTGAAGAAGTATAATCAAGAGTATTAGTTCACACAATGGAAAGAATGAGGACTTGAACCTCACCCAGAAGGATGGCAGAACAGACAGACTCTGGTGTCCGATGGATGAAGATTGCACTTACACTTAGGTACACTCATACTTTTGTATTTCTGGAAGTCAGTGACAGTGTTTTACGAGAAAAGCTCTGGAAATACCAAATATTGAGGCGCAGACAGACAGGAATTCCTCTCAAAAGAGCTGTCACACAGATTCATTATGAATCGTTTGGATCCAACACAGTTGATGCAGTTGTCAAGAGTTCCAGTCATGAGCGCCCAGGCATCGCAAACCATAGCTTTATTTTTAGACGTGCTCACTATTTGTCAGTTTTCAGTCATCAAAGAATCGACAAAACTGCATTACACAAGGACGTGTGGCTGTAACCTTACAATCACCAATTTCAGTATCAGAAGTGACCTCTGAGCTTCTCCCCTGAAAGAATCAGTCGCTGCAAGCAACCACGCTGATGACACAGCTCCTTGTCCATCAAACACGTATCGCAAATATCACCTTTCATAAATTTCATCACATTAACAAGTTCTGTAGTGCCCCTGCTTAATTTCCCACCGACTAGAATAAAAGTAGAAGCTACAAAGCACTTACAAGGGTTGAGTCTTAAAGTCAGAACACAAGAGTCCTGCATCCTAAACGCAACATCGTACCTACAGATGGAATCAGTAGGAAAACCCGGACTTCCAGAGTAAAGACAGGTCCATCCCATCAAGAGTTAGAGCAGAGGTCACCCCTCAGAATCAACCGGCAAAGTGGTTTTACGTCCACTGTGAGGAAAATCAAGGTGAGGATTCTATATTTCATCTATTTTCCACAGCTTGGCTGACAGCGTAACATTAAGACCGAAAGGCAGAACAGCAAATTAAACTGTAACCGAAGTGCAGAAGGAAATCTGCCACCCCTACATCCTCCTCCTCCTGCACCTTCTGAGAGGCAGAGCTGAAAGCAGGCCGGCAGCTCAGCACAGGTACACAAAACACACAACTGTTTAATTTCATAACCCCAATCCAACCCCGCTCCAATCCCCAGCAACTCTATCCCTCACGGTTGGACACAGCTCAACATATTCCCTGTTTCTGAGCGCAATTATTTATGACATTACTGCAGGATCCAGGAAAGGCTGTGCCTTAATTACAACAACATGTGCGGTGTTGCGAAGTCAGTTCCCGAATCGCCGGCTTCTCCAGAAGGCTCCGCTTCTCCAGGAAAACATTTGCTTTCCTAACACAAGAAGCACTTTTCACTCCACGCTGGGATTTACAAACGGCCCCGCCAAGGCGCAGCCTCCGCGCCAAATCGTGGCCCCGCGCGGCCGTCCGGCGGCAAGGCGGAGAGCAGGAGGCTGGAACTGCAGAACGCCACATCTGAAACCTAAATGTTACTGTAGCTTAAGCCTAAGTACCAGTTACAGAACACAGAAAAGCATTTCTTTGGAGGACATTTTCAGGCACGTAAGGTAGAAATTAGATACACAATTTTGTTTTGGTTAGTGGCAACGGCATCTGTAATTACCTATTTGCAACAACAATCCAAAAAGTCAAGACGAGGGAAAAAAGAAGCTCATATTTGCTATTAACGCTTGCTAAGACGGCCAAGATTCATGTAAATGTTCTTCTATTTCCACGTTTTTTGCAAGTATTCGGGATTCAGAGAGGAACAAAAATTTGGTGGAGCAACAAAACAAAAGCCAACCAAACTCTGACTGACAGCTGAGCTGTGTCAAAACAACGGATCGTCACCCTCGTGCATCCAGTAGTTTTATCTGTTGTATAAATGAGACAGAATCTACAGGTCCTAACCCTCCTCACCCACTTGCAGCTCTTCATCTTCCATCACCTCCACCTCCAAAACAACGCAGGAATAACAGACAATGCTCAGCCCGGTTCCAAGACTAATAAGAGAACTCACTGCAGGGTTTACGCTGCTAACTGGGCACACACCAAGAGCAGCCTGAACATGTCAAGAGACCTCCCGAGCATGTCCAACGTGCCTCGGCACAGTTTACGTTCTGTAGTACTGGATTTCTGTAGCAGTGGGAACGAACACAAGCGCTGCCTCAACAAACCCAACGTCCTTTATTGAGGTTGCACCACAAAAGCTCAGAGCTCGAATTTGTAAGACAACTGCAGGGTGTGCGTCCCCGTCACTCCTGGGCGAAAGGAGAAAAAATTGTGAATAGAGAACCTCAAAGACCTTATTTTGAAAACAAACAGTTTGCATAGCTTGTTTCCCCAAAAAAATGTTTTTATAATCCAGAGAAACATGAAGTCAATCCACCAACACTCCTCCAGCAACACGCCAACCCTAACAACCGGCCACATAAGAAACCCACGTCAACAAACAACATCCACATTCCCCCCCTGGATCAAAACACAATTAACACGAGCGGCTTCAGGTCTCGCAGATAAGAAAGAGGCTACGCAATACGGAAGAGGATGCTTGGGATGATACACCTCAAACCCAGCGCTCACACCTCAACCACAGCATTATTTTAGAGTCGGGTCCACAGCAGGTTCCCACAAACGTGCTCTCTTTTTCTCGCCGGCGTTTCGATACGTCCAATTGTCTCGCCGGCGACAGATGCGAGTACAAAGACAAGCGATTCGCCACAAAAGGGATCAAGACATCTTGAAAGTTCCTGCCTGGCGAACCGTCAAAGGGATTTTTATCGGTTTATTTTATGGTGGCCGCGAATAAGACCGGGGCCACGCAACGCGCGTGGAGGCTCGGAGAGACGTCAACCGAGTCAGAAACAGCGATCGCAAAGGTCGTTTGAAAGTCCGGCCCTTGTCTTCTCCCGCTCTCCCACCCACTTGAGAGCATCGGGGTAGGGGTAGAAATCCCCTTTTTTTTGACCACCAACCCCTCAATACCCACTGCCAGGAGTCGCTTTTTCACCACCCTCCACCTCGGCCAAGCCGGACCCCCTCAAAGAGCGAGCAACCCCCGCAATTCCCTGCTCTCCCACCAAACCTCCTTCACCTTCCCGCCGGCAGCTCGGGCTCTCCCTCTTCCCAAACCAGCCACCACACGGTGACAGCTCCGGCTCGCCGTTACCGAAACGCAAACCGAGAGGCCTCGGGGAGGGGAAAGGGGATCCCACCGGGGGTCCCGGCTCTCAGGGCGGCCGCCGGGCCTCAGGTTAGGGCGGCAGAGCCGACCCCCGCAGGACTGCGGGGGTCGGCTCTGCCGCCCTAACCTGAGGCCCGGCGGCCGCCATGTTTAGCGGCTTCCCCGGGGTACCGGCGGGGCCTAGCGCCGGTGGGAGGCGAACAGGGCCGCGGCCGGGAGCCCCCCCGGGCAGGCGGAGCTCGCCGCGGGTGCCGGCAGAGAAGCAGGTGCCTGCAGCTCGGAGAGACCTCCCCTCGGCTGTCAGAGGGGAGAGGAGAGGAGAGGAGAGGAGAGAGGAGGGGCAGGGACCGCCGCCCGCCAGCCCGTCGCGGTTGCGGAGCCGCTCACCCGAAATCCTGGTCCATGGACTTGAAGAAGAACTTGTAGCTGTGCACGGGTCGGTTGCTGAGGACATTTTTGAAATCGGCCAGGGTGACTTTTTCCGGCGGGACGGGCAGCTTCACCAAATAAGGGGTCTCCTCCTCGTCTATGTGGTAGATGATTTTAGTCTCCGCCATGGGAGAGGGGGAGCGGAGGGGCGGCCGGCCCGGGCCTCCGCCGCTCGCCTCCTCTCACGGCCTCCGGCCCAGAGCCGCCCCCGACAGGAAGGCAGCTCCCAGCGCCCGGCCGCCGCCGCCGCCGCGCAGGGGCTCCTCGGCCGGGATTTCGCTCCCTGCACTGCTCTCTAGCTGCCCGACCCGGGAACGGCAGCCCGCCGCCGCCCGCCCCGCCTGCATCCTCCGGCCGCCGTTCGCCGCCCCCCCCCTCTCCCTCCTCCTCTTTTCCCCCGCTCCCGGCGGCGGGACCCCCCCCAGCCCGTCCCGGCGGGCGGGGGTCGAAGGAGGGGGGGGGGGGGGTGAGGGGGGGGTCGGGCAGCGGGGGCGCGGGGCGGCCGGGCCCGCCGCCTCCTCCCGCCGCTGCCGCTCTGCGCGCGGGACGTTGCGCGCCCGCACAGCGCCCCCTGGCGGAGCGGCGGCACCGCCACCGGCCCCGGGAACGGGGGGCACCGAGCGGGGGCGGGACCGGCCGGGAGAACGGGGGGCACCGGGCGGGGGCGGGACCGGCCGGGGGAACGGGGGGCACCGGGCCGGGGCGGGACCGGCCGGGGGAACGGGGGGCACCGGGCCGGGGCGGGACCGGCCGGGGGAACGGGGGGCACCGGGCCGGGGCGGGACCGGCCGCGGGAACGGGGGGCACCGGGCCGGGGCGGGACCGTCCGCGGGAACGGGGGGCACTGGTCAGGGGTGGGACCGGCCGGGATAACGGAGGGCACCGGGCGGGGGCGAGACCGGCCGGGGGAACGGGGGGCACCGGGCTGGGGCGGGACCGGCCGGAGGAACGGGGGGCACCGGGCTGGGGCGGGACCGGCCGGGGGAACGGGGGACACCGAGCTGCGGCGGCCCTGCCCCGGGCCGCGCGGTGCGGGTAGGAGGGAGGAGCGGCCCCGGGAGAGCCGGGCAGGCTGAGCGGAGCAAGCCCGGCGGGGCGGGGCGGCCCTTCAAGGGAAGGGTGAGCAAGAGGGGAGGTGCTGAGCACTCGCTCCTCGCCCCGGAGATCCTCGCTCCCGGGCAGCGCGCTCGGGGGGCTCTGGGTGGGCGGTCGGGGCGGGCGCCACAAGTGCTGCGTTCCTGTCAAGCGTCGCAGGAAACGCCCGACGTGTCCCAGTCCCAAAGGGTACTTAAACACCGCCAGCCCCGCTGCAGCTCGCCCCTTCCAGGAACTAGTAAATGCTTCCCAGCGTCCTTACACCACACCAGGAACAGGGTGCTACGTTACTAGACGTGTACTCGGTTAGTAAAGCTTTCTATTCCAACCCAACAGTCTTCCCAAGGTGCAAGATTCTTCCCAGCCTACTCACAGGAGAGATGGGCAGGGCAGAGAGCTGGTGAACGCTGCTCACAGCATGTGACGGCAGGCAGGGCGCCCTGGTTCGGGTATCCCAGGAATTCGGACTCCCCTGTGCCCTTTGTGTCTCCCGAGAACTGAGATGAGTTCTGTTCGGGCAACGAGCACGTGGATTCTCTGCAGATCATGAAATTTTCCACGGTGCACTTGGCTTCTCCACAGCTTATGCTAATGAGAGAGCAGAGCCGCATCCATGGCTCAGAAGAAATTACTTTTAATAGCTGCTTCGATGGAAGCCTGTTGGGCACAGTGCCCATTGAGGTGCTTGGCACGGAGCGAGCTTGAGACCTATCATCTCCTGAATTTCACAGCAAGAGTCACTGCTTAGTGCTGCCAGGTGAGATAGGTGTGTTTTGGAGTACACAGTCCAGAGAAAAACCTTTAAAGCACCCAGTTCTGTAGGTGAGGCATTCAGGAAGAGTTTACCTTTCTTTCTAGGCATCCACAAAAAAATGACAGCCAGAAAATCAAGATTTCAGAACAGCGTCCCTAGGTCTCAAGGAATCTTTTGTTCATTAAAAAATACTCCTCCAGGAAAATCCCAAGCTAATGACATTCTCTCTTCTTCAATTTCAAAGAAAGAGGACGTCCACTTCTCAGAATATTCAGCTGCTTTCTGTGAAAGCTCAGTGGCTGAATTACCTGTGGCACTGGAATGATTTTCCTACCGGCATGAAACAGAGGAGCCAACCATGTCAGAGGCTGCCAGAAGGTCTGTTAACATTATTGCTATTTATTATTTTCAATTTTCTGAAAGTTTAATCACTACCAGTTCTCAGATCCTACCAGCACTCCACCACTTCGATACTGCTTCCAGAGCTAAATTCTCCTCCGCAGAACCAGATCTGGGCACCTCTCCACCAACGGCACGGTTAAGCCACAACTCAACAAGATTTAACAATACTGAGAAACCAAAACATCATCAGCCACCTGCTGTCATGTCTGGTACAGTGAGGCAATCACAAAGTCATTCACTGGGGCTTTCCAACTCCAGTGATTTGCTCGTCTGCCGACATTCACACCACTCATCGCTGCTCAACTTGAATGCTTGTGCGATCATCAAACCAGACAGACAGCACAGTAAAGGTATGGCCTGAGTCTGCACCACGTAACTAGTGGTTTAAGTCAGGAATTACCAGATTGGTACACTTCAAAGAGTACTTTCCAAGAGCCACGGATGGTTGGTCAACTTCTCACTCTTTCTGTTTTGGAATTCTTGTCGAGTAAGGCATAAAGTATTGAAGATTTCTGTAAAACCACGCGTTCAAATTTCTGCCCGCATGCATGTGCAGACACGCGCGATTGTTCTGCAATCACCTGAGAGGACTCTTGGTATGGAGAGTACGCCATGAATCCATCAATTCCACCACACACAAGAATCTGAGGAAGAATGAGGCAAGTTTCTTTTGGCAGGACTACAAGGTAACTCCAGTACGTCTGTTTTCTGAGATACTGAGTTTTAGGTATTTTTTGCAGTGTGAGACTGGCAAAATATTAACATCCACTCCTTTGGTCTCTTCAGTTGGTACTTAATGACCCCCTGAGTTCCTCAGAGACCCAGGTGGTACCCGTACAAAGACTAAATCTGCAAAGACTTCTCTGTTCTGGCTCTATGAGCTTTGCTTTTACTTCTGACAGCTATAACGAGTTGTATAATTGTCAGATGACTACCTTGGAGCAGACATGATAAGACTGGATCTGTGACTCACAAAAAGCTTTCTGTGTCCCCATTAAGCACAGAAGAGAGGAGATAACCCACTTTCATGTCACAGTCAAACCACAAGCTAATCCAATTAAAGAGCGGACATCGGAATGCAGAATGCACCGCCTTAGCGAACCACTGCTCCATCAGCGCTAAATCTTGCTTCTTGCGGAGTTCAGGCCTTTACACTTCAGTGGAAAATAAATAGAAGACATAAAATCTCTCGCTATTAGTGCCGTGCTCTCCGTGATAGAGCAAACAGCCTTGCTGACCCCTGCAGGGAGCAGATAGTGTCCCGAGGCATAAAAGCTGCTCACCCTGTTCTTCGTTTACGTGGCGGCGCACTTCATTACCGCACAGAGAATAAGCCAGCCCTTGCAAAAAGCCATCCTTTGAATGACTGTGATGGCTGTTGCTTGTCTCAGTGAATTCAAAAAGCTTATCGCACTCTGGGTGCTTAGCAAATAAGTATTTCTTTAAAGAGATATGACAAAGAAAACCAAAGCTCTGAGCACTCTGACACTCACCACAGTTGTGACTTGGGACCCACAGTGAGATTTCATGAGTTCTTCTTATCCACCTGCAAGAATTTATTTGCCAGAGTATTAAGTCCCATCACTAGGACTAATCCTTACATTCCTTCACTTAAGTATTGTCTCCACCGCCGTTTAAAAATAAAAGGAGAAATTGATTGTGGACTTTTATCATTGAAGGGGTGCACCAGAAGCTGGTGTCTGAATGAACCACATGGGAACTGTCAGCCAACCTGTTCCTCCTCTTCTGCAGAGCTTCTAAGTTTGTAAACACTGACCACTACGTGCTCAGCGCATTCAAAAAGACAAGTTACGCAGCTGCTCTTCATCTCCGGAGCAAAGGTTCCACCTCATTCAACCAATTCACACTCAGCATCAATGCAGAATAGAACATGGAAATGATCCTAAAAGAGAACGACAAGCAAGATATAACAGCAACCACCTGGCTTGGAGCTGCTTAAAATTAAGATGCTCTAGGCTGGCTCCCAAGCTGGTCTGTGCCAGCAGGATGCAGTCCAAGTCAATTTATGCTACTCATGGATCTGGTCTAAAAGATTTGCAAGTTGGTTGTGTTTTTTTTTCTTTTAACTCTTCCTCTCTGTGCAGCGGACCTGGGGTCATGGCAGAACTCAGTCCCGAGAGATTACAAGAAAATAAATACATCAAACACTAGAGGGAAGCAAAAGACTTGAAGTCCAGCAACCTGGCTCCAGCACCCAGGGCAGAGCTCCCCGGGGCTCTCATTGCCACTGGATTCAAATACAAATAAACCTGGGGGGAATGGCAGGGGGCATTTGCAGTGGCATTTCCAAAAGCCCTCTTAATCGAGCTGTCTATTCAGATCTTTATCCTGCTTCTCTCAGGTCCCCAGTGTTTCTTGTTCCCCTCGGAAATTTGTTCTGTTAATGACTAGCAAGTCCCTCTCCACTGGTGAGACTCCCCGGACTGGGAGGCAGAAAGGGAACGGGGACAATCTGGCTTCATTTCAGACAAGTTAAGACAATGAAAAATACTTAATTTCAGTGGTCTGCAAAGCAGGCTCTGTGGCTACTAAATGAGCTTTTCCTTGTTCCCAGCTGCTTTGCTGGAAATGAGACCCATGCCTACAGAGACAGAGAAAGTAATAAAATGCCCCAGCAACAAAAAACCACCAGTGCCTGGGCTGGAGTCCGCCAGCAGAGACCCAGTGTAGCAGCAGAAAGGAGCAGGGCTGAAAGCATTAATGACACCCAGCACCAGATAAGGCTACGGCAGTAAGACCTCGCTCTTCAAGATAGATGCGTAATTGCAGCTGCCTTTTTTGCAGGCTGCCCCCTTGTGTAGGGGAAAAAAACCCCAAAGCCATACTGGGTTAAAGAGGGAACCCGAGGGTTGGGGTTTTTCCCTTCTCATCATGTGAGACAGCGCAAGCAGCCGTCACAGGGCGATTCAGCCCAACGAAGAGGTGATGTGAAATGGCTGTAGTATCATTTCCAACCAGGGAAGAGAGAAGATAGTACTTTCACTGGAGCCAGACAAGCTTGTCAATAACCTTAGTTTGGTAAATGCACTTCTCTGTTACTTTTAAGCTTCATATCCTGCTCTGGTCCTTCAAACTCCCGCACCCTGCGCTGCCCATCCAAGCAGCAAGAAGCTCTTTCCGTCGGTGTCCCTGGAAGAACTCTACCGTGCCAGCTGGGATACTACTCAGCGGGTGGAAGCCCTCCAAGAGCAGAGGAACTTTTCAAGGTGTTAGTTTTGCAAGGAAAAGAGGAATTTGGGCTGGGAGCAAAATACAAAACTGTGCAGTTAACTATTCCAGCAGGCTATGTTATCTTCCCTTCCGGACTTGCAGAATTATGTCCTGCGAAGGAGCTGCCAGCCTTCATCTCGGGTAGATGGTCTGAACTCCATCTACAGCTGCAGCTCTTTCCCTTATACAACACTTTTGGAGATCCAAAGTTTGTCTGTGGGTCCATGACCAAGTCAAATGATGATGTCCCATGTGGAAATTGTATTGAAATCACTGGAATAACTTATTGCATCCAATCTGCACTTTGTCAAACACTTTAGGACGCTCTGAGATGAAACACACTGCAAAGCTATCGGGAAGAATTAGCTAATGCTGGCTAATAACTTAGATAGGATCTCCAAAGAGGAACAAATACAAATCAACCTTAACCTGAAACTCCATTATATTCTCCTTTATTTCTTAAATGTTAGGAGAGTTACACAACAATGACAAATTGCAAAAGTTAAGTAACAATAATAGTGAAAATTGATTCTCTTACAAGAAAGACAAAACCCAAGCTTTATGGAACAATCCTCCTCTCTGTCCTGAGAGGAAGCAGAGTGTGCACAGAGCTGTGAAGAGAGGAGTCTAGTTCTAGTAATCATTTTTAACTCCTTTTAAGGTCACTGCCATACACCCTTTCCTTGTTCCAGGCCCCTGGCCTCGTGGCTAATTGCAAGTCAAACCTGCTAATTTTCACGTGCAGATCAGCTGCAGAGATTTCATGCCTACGCCAAAGGCTGACAGAACACAAAGCGTGTACAGAAAGGACCTAAATGGCTTCTCACCAGGATTTAAGGGCAAGCAGCCTTTGACAATTCCCCTATGTTGACAAATAAACAACCCAAACTCTTCAGTTTAGCATTCAGTTTTCTTTCTCTCGTTTTTTTTTTCAACAGTTTGAAAACACAACCGGTTATCCAGGAGTTTGGCCTGGATCTCTTTCAGGCAGAATTTTAACAGGCTAAATGACACACTGGATGGGGCAGGCTGCTTTTGAAAACCACTGTTCTGATCATCAGTCCAATCACACAACCTATGTCTCTCCTGAATAAAAAAAAAAGCTCCTGAATAAAGATAAGCTCAACTTGGACTCCAATCTTGATCAGTCTGAGGTTATACTGCCGTGTCTGACCACTACCCAAATTCAAACTAGTGATCAAAGCAAGGGTGAGGAACTCATAAAGCTCTTCCTAGTGCTTGTTTCAGAGAACACACATTAATTTTTTTTCCCTTAAGCTATTTTGCAGCCTAGAAGTCAAATAAAATATTTAAATGCCTCTGGAGTTTATGAGTAACCCCACTTTGAGCTGATGTCTCTATGAGCTGTGCTAAGCAATTTGAACTGGCAAGTAAAGATCTCCAACCTTTGACTCACAGACATGAAAGGGAGGGAGAAAGACATTAATGACAATTACTTGAGACCGTGCCACCCTGATGGAATAACCAGCGCAGCCCTGTGCACCTGCAGGAATGCAGCTTGGGTTTCAATCAGGCCCAGGCAAAGGGTGGCTGTCTGCTCTGGGGGAAGGGCAGGCAAACAGGGACCCGAGCCCAACCCCGGACCCTCCTCTCCACCAGCCACGGCTCTGCCCAATCTGAGCACTTTTGTAGGGGTGAATCGTAAGAGAAGATAAAGGCAGTTAATTGCAAATCACAAGAACTGCCCAGAGAGCAGCGGAAGGGCTAAGCAAACTAAAAATTAAGGATCTGCCCAGGTGTAGCTTGGTAAGGCTCACCACCACCTCTGCTGTGATCATCTAGGATTAGTATTTTTAATATTTGAAGACATCCCTGGCCACCTTCACCCTTAAACAATCAGAACACCAGTCACTGTCATCCTGCTCACAAAAGACCTCTTCTTCTGTGCCCCAAGGACCACAGGTGTGCCTGGTTTGGGAATAGTGCCACACAGGAGCCCAAGTAGACAGACCAGCTGCGTAGAACTGCTAATGATCTCCAGCTTTCCTGATGCTTTAACTTGCTTGAATTACAACCCTGAATTACTGACTTCCAATTTTTTCACATTCCCACCTGACACACTGTTCATATGCAGAACTCTCCTTCAGCCCACAGCCCCACTACCTCAGGTATCCCCTCCCCAAAACAACGTCAAAACCCACAAGAACAGACTCATCTTCCTCCTCAACTCCCCTTCCGAGACCCTGACCCATGAAAATCCCTGACAGGCTCTTTAGTGGAGCGTGTTGTTACTCTTGTGCCTCGTGGTCTGCTCACGAGAAGCTGTTCCCTTTAACGATCTGCCTGCCTGTGCTGTAACCATACCTTTGTTCTGATGTGCTCGCAAGCTCTGTGTGGCCTGGATCCACCCAAGGACTGCAGGAAAATCACATTCCACATTCCACACAGGAGTTTAGCCCTCTCCGTAACATTTCTGGTTCTGATCTAACTGAGACTGGTATTACAGCACTGTAACTCCACCAGCTTCAGCTGAAAGTGTCTGCTCATGCCAAATTTGATTTGGTGGGCGCTGAAATAAAAACAAATCAACAGACAAGCTTAGAGTGAGAAATACAGAGCTGGGCTTCCAGAGCTCTTTGGAGCTGATTCCAGCCCTTCCCTTAGTCATTTGCGTGCCTTCCTTTCCCTTGTAAAATGAGGATATTGTCATTTCCCCATTCATAAAATGAGGTATTTACCTTGTCAGTTGTGAAGGGGTGTGCTCTTTGTACTTCACCCGGGATATATAAAGTGCTATGTGACCCTGATTTCTGCCAGCCTATGAGAGATCACAATCAGGCTTTGCTATTATTTTTCTGATGAATACCTTACATGGAAAAATGCCTGATATAATGATGGCTCAAGATTAGTGATGCAGGTTGGTTTATTTAAAGCAGTAACATCAAAGCAAGAGGCCTGCTGATTCAGCTCATAAAAATCATTGATGCATAAACCCAACAATAATGTCAAGAAGCAAAAGGGGAATGGAGGACTGGGAGAACAGAGAAGGCAACCCAAACCCATCATAAGTACACTCAGGACAGAGAGTCTAACTCTTTCAAGAAGCATTTGCAAACACCCTTGTGCTTAGTTGGGAGAAAGTCTATGTGAAAAAATGTACGGTAACTGTAGGGAAAAGAAAAGGCATCTCTCTTCCATGTGTCTATCTTTGATTGAAGCTTCTGGTCCAGCCAGCAGCTCGGGAGTGTCTTCATTTACAATATTCCTTCCTGAAATCTGAAAGCAAATTGAAACCGAGGTCAGTACCTGAAGAGAGAGACTTCAAGCCACCCAAAGCAGCGCAGTGTAATAGGGACTTTGCTGAGCAGTGACAAGGGGCCGTTTGCAGTCAGCATGCCCCCGACACCCTCCTCATAAAGCCCACAGTGGGATACACCTTGCGTAAACTCCTGCACAGATCATCTCTGCAGAGTGTAGGAAAAATATCCTAAGAACTCCATCAAGAACAGCAGGTCTACGGCAACTCATGGACCCTCCAGACCATTCTCTTCTTGCTATCATTTCAGTCACATTTATTATACTCTAAACTCAGGTGAAAGGAGTCATGGAACCTAATAACTTCTTACAAGCACTGCTTGACTCTACATACTGAGGCGTAATACCCAGGATTAATACTGGACAAGCAAAAGGAGGTTCAGCCCCTAGGAAGGGAGAGTTGTTTGCTTTTGTTGGATGGAATAAGCGACTGCCCATTATCCATAAATGAATTCAACTCAAAACACTCTCTTCTGCACAGTGTTTTTATTCCTCAAACGCCATGCCAGGACATTTTTGAGATGCATCTCCCTTTGAGGTTACAGTACAGAATGCACTCTTCCAGCCCTGCGAGGCATTCTTTTTCCAATAAAGAAAAATCTGTGCCACGCCAAAAGTTTTTCAAAAGCCTAATCACTACTTGCATCTTGTGGCTCCATGATGAAAGGATAGGAAGGGAACTAGCTTCTCATTCCTGCTGTCATTTGTCATGATGTTTATCATTCCTCATTCGGCTGTGGCTTGGTCAGCTCACTGCTAAACTGCGTTCTTCCCTCCTTAAACCCACCAGAAGGTTCCTTCAGCCACCAATTAGGGTGAAGCAAGTCCTTATTACCTTTGTCTAAATCAATGTTCTTTGCTGGGAAGCTTCTGGCTTGCTCAGCCTTCTCCTTCAAGATGTTGTTTTTGTAATCTGTGCAAGGGAGGAGTGTAATTCAGACAGCCATTAGAACATTAAAAGAAAACAAAGTTTTACAGGCAAGGCAGACATACGATTCCTTGAGGTACTCCAGGCCTGGCATCTTAGGATCTCTAGGAGTAACTCATGGAGTTACTCAGCCACTCAGCAGGAAAACGAAAGCTGCTACAACTTAATTTTTGCCTCTGGCACTAATCAGTTATGCATATTTTAGTTTCCTGCTCCTCATAGGTATCACAGATTCCTTCCAGCATGTAACAAAAAGCTCTGGATTATCTATGTGAAGCTCACCTGAAGGTGACTGATGCAGTTATTCAAAAAATTTGCTCACAGGGGAACTCTCCTGAGACACACAGAGAAGAATCTGTACTTCCTGCTGTCCTGGTTTGCAACCCACACTCTGCAATTCCTCTGGGTTTTACTGCAGATTTTGTACCTACCTCTTGTTTACTAGGACCCCTACAGCAATTTTGCAGCTTGAGACCTGAAGTTTGGCAGCTTGTTCTCTTAAAAATTTTACATTTACTCGGGGTGCACAGAGAAAAAGAAGGGACAGATTCAGTCGTTTCCTGTTTTCTTAACATGTTCACTGACACAGAGCAGTTTGCAGCAGGTGTGAACTTGGGCATCACGACAAGACTTCAGTCAAAGAACCCCAAAAAACTTCAGGTGAAACAAAAGGAGCTGCACCTCGTTACTGACCAACCTCATCAATTAGCCTCCAATTAAAAGTCAGGACCGTCCTCTCCAGCTGCGGGCCCCCTGCTTGCACTGACCTGTGGTTTGAGGTTCTCAAAGCTGCCATTGAAAATCAGGTTAAGTCACTTCAAAATGGGCATCTAAATGCCATTAGAAAATCCTCACTTAGCATGAATTTTGACCCGGTTTGGAGAATGGCTGCTAGCTGATGCATACCCAGCCTGATGTCTTCACTTTTGTACTGAGCCAGATCTGTCGTGTCGACTGTAAATTCTTTAAGATTTACATCCTTCCTGAAAAAGGAATAACAGAGAAAAATGTTATTGCCACATCCTTTAATAACTGGCTCCTTCCACACTTTTTCCCAATAGCTTTTCTAATGCTACCTTAGAGATTTTAATTTACGGTGTGTCTTTGCTATATATCTGGACTAGAGTGTAAAGCTGCAAAAGGACTGGTGGAAAGCAAGGGATAAACTCTATCAAACAGCCTATGCTTTACACGCCTGTTCTCGTACTACGCAGATACTCAGCTTTTTAGGCTCTTAATGATAGCTGGAGGTTGGGGCCCATAAGTTCATTTTTGTGCATCCTAACCCTAGGTAACAGAACCTGTAATTATACTTACTCTCCGTATTTCTTCACGTTGTATTCATAACCTAAACAGGGAGAAGAAACAGAATGAGCAGTCGTATTCGAGCCAACCCCTCCCAGTAACAGTAAAAACAGTAACACCCAGAGCTCCTTATCTGGGATGCTGGCAATGGTCACCCTCACACTCCCTCCGATACACAAGAACTCAGGTGTGTTCCACCGCTACCGTGAGCTTCCCTTCCCTTTGCACCCCGGTTAGTGGAGACAGCCCCATCTCACGTTGGTGCTGATCCCCTGACACGTAAATAAGGATGAACTGGGTGCTGCAGACCTTCCCTGGTATTTGCTGTTTGTGTGGCATCCAAAACTATTTGTGTGGAAGTCACCAAAGAGACCTCAGCGTCCATTTATCTAAACACCAAGGGTCACCCAGCACAGGGACTCCAGCAAGGACTTGGATGTCTTTTTTTCTTCTCCCTTACAACAGAATGACTCAGGAAATCAAGGCCTGGAAATTTTTACACCACAATAATGAATCTCTCCCGGCATCAGCACCTGCAAAGGCTCCCCACTGAGCAGGCTGCTGGTTTTCCAGAAGAGGATCGGCGCCTTGCTCTCTGAGCCTCGCAGGAATTATCTGCAGAATCAGCTCTGCCTTCACGAGATACCCCTATGAGCGCTACAGGGCGGGTCTTTTCTAGCACCTACCTCTCTGCCGGCGCCTGCGGGTGACAAGGATGACGATGATGAGGAGGACGACGAAGAGCAGCAGAGTTGCCAGGATGTAGCCCAGCTGCTGGAAGAAGTGCACCCGGCTCTCAGGGATGATGACGTTTATCACATTGTGGCCCCTGACGACGTTTGGATCTGACGACACAGGAAAACAGGCTGATAATTGTAACTGGCATGCAAAGCAAAGCACGTTCACCTGGGGGCCCGTACGGGCACCCGAGAAGTATGTTCAGAGGGAACCTGGTCTGAACTGCATGAAGGAAAGGGCAAATGGCTCTTAATTTACAACAGGCTGCACCTCTGCCAGGTGGAAGATGCCTGTGCTCTTCACAAGGCCCTTATACTTCCCAGGAGCACGAAGTATTAACAGCACGTTTCCTTCCTGCTGCCTGGCTAAAGGTGTGCTCTTGTTTATTGCCGAGGGGAAGGCCAGAAAGAAGCCCCCCTAGACAGCCCCGAGCCTTTCTGCAGGGGAACACAACCCTCCTCTGGGTGCCTCACAACACACATACCACGTTGCTTCGGCTCCAGACAGCTAAAGTATGAAGCAGCCCCTCCCTGCCAAGGGTTATAATTTACAGAGTGGGAAGAATTTGCAGTGCCAAAGAATGAGTTTCCTTTTAAATAAAAATAAAAATCAATAAAATCAATAAAATAAAAGCCCACAAAGAAAAGCCAAGATTCCATTCCATCTGTGGGTGCAGCAGTATTTCAGTTCCGCAGCCCGGGGAACGGTAACTCAAAACTCTTACGTGGAACATTTTTGTAGATCTCGAATAAATAGGTCAATGCTTTACACATATAAAGAGGAAGCGACTTCTCCGCTTGCAATACTCAGAGGAGCGGACAAATCCAGCCCAGGCACAGAGAGCAAACCCGTCAGACACATTGTGCTGGAAGAGGCTTTTCTCTCCAAAACAGAGCTGAAAGTGACACAGGGAACACTCCCAGAGCACCAGGCAAGAACCAGCGCAGGGTTCTGGAGTATCCTTCTCTTGGGGGATTAACCCTGAAACTTAGCCAGATGGGATAAGGGGAAAGATGAGGCAGAATATCCCAAAAGCCACAGGACCATTTAACAGACGGAGAAGTGTTGACGTTTTGGGAACTGCTGGCACAGTGAGTGGTTCCAGTTTGTCAGGTAGTTTGTTTCCAGCACTTAAAACCACCAATCCACGAAAAACAAAACCAAGTAAGATGGAAGCGGACTGAAATAAAGAGACGTTACCATCTGCTAACGCTAACAGCAGCCCTAGAAAAATCGAGAGGTCTTAGCACGCGCTCTATTCCGGTGAGCCAGCCCTCCGCCCCAGCAACACTCCAATTTTCACTGGCACTGCTACATGCCCTGTGCTTGTTGGCTGCAGTGCTGAAAACCAGCATGTGTTTTTCACCGCCGCTAAGCTAAAAAATACCAAACCAAAAAACCCACTTGCAAAGTTGCAAACAGTATACGTGACAGTTCTACTTTAACGAATCTCTGGATCCTGAAAGGCTTCTTCAGCAGTTGCCATAAGATAGCTGTTGAGCCAGAACTCAGCGAACTAAAAGCACTCTACTCCTGTTTTTTTGCTTTTCCATAATCCTGCGAGATAAGCTAGGAGCTGAGCTAAACTTCAGTCAACACTGGAGAGGTCACTGAAATAACAAGCACTGGAAACAGATTCAATACCTTTGGGCCTCCTTGGCTTACTCAGTCAAGTAATACTAAAAAGAGTTGCTCTATTAGTGTTTTGACAAAGCATCACTGGTGGAGTTCAGAGTGCATGACCAGGAAAGCAGGAGAATACATCTCATTTTATAATTGGGGAAACTGAGGCACGGAGTAACAGTTGACTCAGTCACACCTACCAGATGAATGTCAGCTCCTGGAATCACATCACTAAGGTAACACAGACTCTCCTCCTCATCCTAGTGTTACATCAGACTTTAAGCTGAGGTGACGAAGGTTTATTCTGCAACCAAGACCGGATCTTTCAGCGCACCTCAACACAGCATGCCCGTCTGCCTCCAATTCACTCACGTGATCTGGATTAATTACTGAAAAATAAGTTCTAGCGGGGGGAAGTTAGAACAGACGTGCCTTTACGTTACTTTAGCAAAGAGCCAGATTCTTCTGTTGGGAAAAACGGAGAGCTCTCCACCAGCAGAGCTCACAAATGCTGGCCACGCGGTGCATCTTCTCCTCAAGGCTGGCCGAGCACGGAGAACAGTTTAGCAATAAGCATGAGACACAACAGATGCCGTTCTCCAATCGCTTGCTCCAAAGCAAACTCGGAGTAAAACTGCACTGCATTAGCAGACGTACACCACGTTTGTAGTGCTGAGGCTGAGAGCAGAATTGAGCTCATGCTTATATTCAAAACAGGATGAAGTTTCCTGTCTGGAAATGGCTCCGAGCTTTGGAGCCATGCCAGAAAACCATAGCTGCTCGCTGAAAAAGCTCATTGTTTTGCTTCTGTTATCTCCTGATGTTTCGTTTTGGCTTTACGTTGTATCCCCAGAAGAGTTCCATACAGTTTTTCATGGAATGGGGCAGTATCTCAGCCTTTCCTGCTATGCACAACTAGGGCACGTCCCAGCAGGCTCCTCATCAGCAACGGGTTTGCAAGAGGCGCTCTGGATGTCTCAGGTTCTTTCCCATTCCCATCGACTCAGCACATTTTTGTGCCTGGTGCTCTCAGACCAGCTGAGTGCTCCCTGCCCGCAGGGGACAAAGCTCTTCCAAAGCTGTTCTTTCTGACACTGAAAATGCCTTTTCTGAGCAAGGCAAGATTCTCCAGCACTGAGGGCACTGCTGCCAAACTAAGTCAGCCCTTGAAGTTTAAATGACTTGTAGGTTCTGTCTAACTTCTGAGCAGGCAAGTAACTACTCGGCAACAACCAGGCACGAGAGGAATCCAGTTTCCATCTACACAAGGGGATCTGAACAGAGCTCCACGACAGAAAAAAGGGCCACAGGCAGGCAGGCTGATATTTGTATGTCCTGGCCTCCAAGTCAGCTCAGCCCCAACAGTCACCTCTCTTTAGTACTGCCTGAGTTTTCTGGACACCAACCTTAGTCCCAGGTGGGAGATTTAGGTTTCTGCGACTTGAAAAAGCCAATTGCTAGAGAATAGACCTATTTAAAAATGCATGGAACACGTCAAAATTCTGTATTAAGCAGCCAATAAATATTAAACCACAATGAATATTTTAAAATGTTAATAAGGAACTATACCCAGAAGACTTAAAAAATATTATACTTTGGATCTCTATTTTATTTTTCTGCCTGAACTAAGCATGACGAGTTGGAGTTTGGACAGGCTGTCAGGTGATAGCTCACTGCAGCGGAAAATGTGAAAATTGGTTTAAGACAAAAAAAAAAGAAAAGCTGAAGGGTGGAGGAAAATTACTGGTGCTTGATGCTGCATAGTCTGGCACCTTGCACAGCTTAAACTCCTGTGCAAAGGGGTGAGAAACACTTATGGTCTACACTGGTGAGGATAGTGGCACGTTGTAACAGCAAAGGCGGTGTGACCCCCGCCCCACACCTTCCCCTGTTCCACAAAAGCAATCAGGAAAGGGAGCCTGTCAGAAAACCAGCTTGTTTGCCTTAGGACATGTCAGCACTGCGGAACAGAACAGGCTGCAAAACTGCCACGGAGCAAAGAAAACAGAAGCTGGACACGATGTCACTACAGCACTGCAAGGGCTTGAAGGTGCAGCTGCAGATCCTTATTGTCTCCCTCAACCAGGAGGATCACTTCCCGAGACCACCTACCTACAGCCGGGGCGATATTGTGAGTTGTGAGGTTCACCACCTTCTTCTCCCTCACTGGCTCCGTCACAAACACTCGGTAGATCCTGCGCTCGTGCAGGCCGCAGTAGTGATGGTGCAGGTGGCAGGAGTAAGTGCCTTCATCTGCGCTTTCCAGCCCGGAAATCCGCAGGGAAAAGTCCCCCAGGGCAAAGGCTGTGTCAGTGATGTTCATCTTCTGACGGATGAAGAGAGGTCCGTAAGAGCGGCGCTCGCCGGAGGCGTACAGATCGATGAGGCGGTCAGCCCGGTCGTGAGGAACCCCTGGGGGCTGCCTGTCCCAGTGGACCACCTGTTGTTCCTCCTCACTGTGCCGCTCCGTCCAGATGTGGTTACGGTTCACGCAGGGGAGCATCACCGTGCTGCCTTCTAGGGCAACAATCACAGGCTTCTCCCCGTCCCAGTATTCGTTTGCATCCTCAGCTGTGGAGACAAGTTGTGCAACTTTGGTCTGTGCATCCTTACACACTTGTCCTACTCTTAAGGACACCCGGGCACACCTAGGACTGCTCTCAGACCCTGCAATCCTGCATTACAACCTCTCCAAAGACCCTGAAATGCCTTGTTCACACTTACTTCCAGAGTTAGTAAGGAAATGCACTTTTCCTGCATCCCAGGTCAGTGCATTATGCAGCACCGCTTTCTTTTCCTTATAGCTGAGAGTTAACCTCTTGCTTCAGAAAGCAGGAAGCATATTCTCTTCACAGACTAAGAATGGAACGAGAATAACAGATTTCATCTTCAATATGCTGCATCCCAATTCTCCAAGCAGGAAATGTTTTTCTAGCCGCAAGTGCCCTAATTACTGGAGGAGTTCAAGAAGCAGTGTTTGGTATTTTCTTCTTGAAAAGGAATAACACAAGAATCCACACAGAGATGAGCAGATTGGGGCTCACAGGCCTGCCTGGGTGTTTTTATTGCATAGAGGCTGTGAGAACAGCAGCAGCAGAAATGCACTCCTCTACTATTCCATCAGCCCTTCAACAGCTTCCCAGCACAATCAGCTCCAGCAGCTTCACTTGTGCATTATGCAACGATCGTGTTAAATGACAGGGTAGTGATGCATGTGTGGCTTGGGTGGCACACACCACAGTTGCCAACAGCCCTTAGAAGCTTGTTTTTAGAGCTGGAGTTAAGGTGTGGTAACTTGAGGAGGCTTTTTAACTACAGACTTGTCAGGGTAAGCTCACCAACCAACGTACAAGGCAGATCTGTGTAGCTAACCAGACTGATGATGGACTGTTAGTAGGGATGTTCTTCTGCTGGAGCCGTGCAGGACAGTTGGCCAATCGGGCTGCCTAGAGCAAACATTTTACAGGCTCCCTGCATTGTTTAGTACATGCCAAGAAAGGAGAGAGGTTGGTAAATACACACAGTGCAAGGCCTACTGTGAATCAGCACACGAGCCCCACCAGGAATTAACAGAGTCCTGGTGGCCACTGGACTCCAGCTGCCCAAGCAGGTCCCTTGCAGGAAGGAACACCAAGCTGTCTGTCACACCTACCTTTCTTGGTGATAGACAGCTGGATTTTCACAGTTTCATATAAGTGGCAGTAGTGATGGTGAAGATTACAAGAATACGTGCCTTCATCGCTCTCTGCAACATCTAGTACAACAGGGAAGAGAGGGGAAGTCACTTGGTTTTATAGTTCATGAGCTGAAATACAGTCAAAGGTCCGCAAGAAGGCCAAATGACTTTCAGGCAATGAGTCGTTACCGATTCTCTTTTAAAATGAGACTATTTCGAAGGGAAATAAAACACTATCGCCTGTGCTTCAGAGAACCTCGTTAACCTCATTACACGGATATTTATTTATTTACAGAAAATGCCTTGCAAAACAGCTATTTTCACTGAAAACCACGAAGTTCATTTAGTCATGAATCTTCCGTTCCACAGAGAGCACGGGAAGCAAAGATGCCGGTTAGTACCTTTGATCACCAAGGAGAAGTTGCCATCCGTGAACGCGTTTCGGGGCATGGAAATCCTGCCCTGGTTGTAGGAGCTGTACACGCGCTGCTTTCCGGCCGAGTACATGTCACACAGCCTTTCCATCTTGTTGTCTCCGTAGTAGGTGCTGTGCACGTCCCAGTGGACGACCCGCTGGCGGTCGTTCAGCCGATCCTGGGTCCACACCATGCGGTAACTCTTGCAGGGCAGGACGGCCTGGGAGCCCAAGGCAGCGCTGATATTTAACACCGACACTACAACGCTGTCTGGGTTTGAGGCGTCAGCTGGGACTGACAGCCAGGAGCAAAGGACAAAAAACAGAGTTACCAGATTGCGTGTGTGTGTGTGCGTGAAGAAGACACTGGAGTAGGACTCAAGCCTGGTCTAGAATCTCTGCACACATTCCACCCAAAAGAAAGCGAATTTCAATGCCAACAGAGCACTCTCATGGAGAAATACAATTGGAAGTCATTTAAAAATACCCATTTCATTCAGTAAAAGCAATGCCTATGATGTCTGTTATCAGGATTACAGATTTCACCTGCCCTATCTACCCTTCCTAATACTAATACAAGTTCAGAGGCACTAGTTCACGAGGTGCATGGTTCATGCCCAGGAAGGCAGCAATGAAACCCCCATCGCATGTCATGGAATCAGGGTCCCTCTCGTTTCTTCTCATGATGACAAAAACAGATTACAAAGGTGTCACTCACCTGAATACAAATAAACAGAACCTGTCAAAGCAGAAAAAAAAAAGAATGTTACTGAACACATAAGGAATTAAAAAAACAAATATCCTCACAGTCAGCAGCCTGTTATTATTCCATCTATTCCTCCCTTCTCTGTTAATGCACTTATTTAACACGTGTATTGTGGTTAAGCCCAGAGGCTCAGACCTTGGTTGGTCAATGCTGTGGCAGGCACTGCACATTGGCAGCAAAAGACAGCGCCTGACCCAACAAATTTAAACTTAAGAGCTATGTGGGATATGCTTACCCTGCAACTGAATTTCTTACAGCCCAAGTCTTTATGTGACAGTTTCATTTCCATCTCTTCCCCAGCAGATGCTCAGATCTCAGTCAATTTTTTTCCCCTAAGGCAAAGGCCTAATAGACCTGAAGATGGAGCTGGGAGTTAGAGCTGCCCAAGTGGAGGGAAGAGGATCCACACCTGACTGAGGACCAAAAGACCGACTGTTTCGCTTCCCCCTCATGACACGCACTGTTGTCAGCGCTCTTGCTGGGCAAACACATCCTCACTTTGGGACCATGCCCCCCCTCCCTGAGCTTCTCCCAGTCCCATCCCTGGTCCGCACAGTTAACGAACTCTGCAACGCTCTGGACACAACTGCGACTCTCTCCAGCTCATGTGACTCGGATCTGTGCAGGAAGAACTTTGCAAGAAATGAATTAATGCCTTAGTTTCTGCATTCCCTTGGTCTAGTCCCTCCTGCTTTTTGTGTAGGAGGGGTCTAGGAGGTCTCCTGGCATGACGCTTTGAGAGCACAATTCAGATTCCCAACACAATGACATCATTCATCTCTTCAGCGAGTCAAGCCCCAGTGGGTTCCAGCAAGATCATTAGATGTTTTGTCCCGCTAATGTCAGAGGCACAATGTCCTCCAAACAAAGGCTGTGGGGTTTTTTTCAGCCCTGAAATTTATGCAGTTCAAAAGAGAATAAATTAAGTCGAGACTGGGGCTATTTTAACCACACCCCCAGTGCATGGGCTGAGAATAAACTCTGCTTCCTTTCCTTTTCATATCACAGAACACTCGGCAGCGACACCAGAAAACAAAAACGAGCAGCACCACCTGTTGAACTCCAGGTTGAAAGACACTGCAAGTTTAAGTTACTTCTTCTACATTTAAAATCTCAGCATCACAAAGAAAAAAAAAAATCTCAAAGTCTGTACTGCTCTGGATATAAGAAGGAGATATCATACACAAGGTATTATAATTCCATCATTTGATGGTGTCTCCTAATAGGCTGCACAATGCCTGTTAATATGATATGATAAGCTGCCAGCCTCTGCCTCTGGAACCCGTAACTTATTAGGACAAAGACATGACACAAAGCTCTTTCACAGCACCAAATCAGCCTTCTCCAGGAGAAATCAGTCTCACTCGGGCAACGACAACCAGCTCTCAGCATAAGAGCATCTGCTGGTATCAGCGTGACAAAGCAATGCCCGTGTGTCTGAGCTGGTGCTGTTTGCCCTGTCGCAAGGGAACCACCCGGTTCCACCACACGAACGGTGACTTGCGCGCTCAGGAGCGGTGTCTGTGAGCTGACAGCCAGTGCTCCCAGAGTCTTGCATCACTGCTCATTAACAGCAAATTGATTTGGTCCTACAGAAACGTTCTCTCCTGGCTCAGCGAGAAGAACGCGTTCACTTTTCTCCTTTCCTCTTGTGAGTTAATGTAAAAAACATTCGGCCCAAACGCAGCATCTTAAATCTAACAACCGACAGCAGTAGCCACCTAAGCCTTCCCGTGCGCTCTGCTCAGCGGCCTGTCGCAGCCCTAAACTAACAACAGCACTAACCCCCGGGGTTGTTAACTGCCCCTACTGGCAAGGGAAGGACCACCCAGCTCCTGACTCTATCCCACCCGCTGCCAGGCTTGGCAGCTGGAGCCCCATCAACCAGCTACACACGTTTCTCCAGCACACTTCCTGACACAACTCTCTGAAACGAGGAAACAGCGAAGTTGTCTGTAACAGAACAGTTTTTAGATAAGAAAAGCTTATGTCTTGTAGGTTTTGACAGCTTCTTTTTCCCTCCACTCTTAAAGCTTCTGCTAAGAAGCAGGGCAGAAGCACTCTCGCTTATTTGACATTTACACTCCAGGGTCTTTCTAGGTCTGCCCGTCGAGTGACCAGGGGCTGTTGCTACCTGTGGGGAAAAGGGAAGACTCTGTTGATGCCTTCCCTGCATTTTACGATACTGCTTTTTTGACTTGCTGAGTGTTGCCACACAAAGCTGAACAGCCCAGGGTTACAGTGACATCATGCACTAGAATAAAAACCCATGCAAGGGGAAAGCACAGTTAAGTATTGTGCTGGAGTTCAGCACAGAGACAAGACATGGAAGAGAAAGGGCGAATTTCAAAAAGGCAGCAGCACAGCAGCCAACAAGCAAAGTTCTAGAAGGGAAAGAAAGGATAAGAGGAACTGACTGTACTGATTCCCCAGCCCTGTTGGAAATCTGCACACATACATCAGGTCATGGATAAGGCTCAAACTTATTTGACACCGCTGTAAATGAGATCACTCTGAAATCTAAGGAAACTGGAATGTCTCTGATCTCTTGTATGTCTGGAGAAAATGGAATTCAAAACAACTGACCTTCAATAACCTGAACATAGAGCAGTAGTTAAGGGAGGTATAAGTCTTTTTTCAGTCTCCACCCTTTGCTACGAGACCTCGTTCTGTTAGGTGAGACAAGCAGAGCAAACAAGGTATGTCCCCCAGCCATACTTTTAAAAGTTATTTCTGTGTAACACAACAGCTGATGAACAGAGATATATCCATGACCTAGAGAAGTTGACAGTTTATGAACTAAGGATTGGGGCAAATTGGAAGTGGGTATTTCGTTGAGCCACACTTCTCAACCTGCAACTGGAAAATCCAGGAGTATTCATGCACCTAGTGAAACCTCAGACTTTCATGATCATGGGACTCCAGGACCCTGAGCTTCAAAAACCACTAAATACCTTAACAGTTGTCAACACAGAACTCACTGTAGGTTTCATTTTTACATTTCCAGTCCCACGTGATGGATAATTGCTTTGTCCTCTCTGTGTGATGCACTCACAAAACATAACAAAGACATCTATATGCTGTTCCCCTGGCACGTTTTCTGCAGACTCAGCATGCCTCTCAGCAGGATCTCAGAAGTGTTCTTCTGGTCACACAGTATAGGAAGAGGAAAGCAGCCTGCAAAAGTATTTCCTAATCCCTTGTAAAAGGCAGAGCCAGCTCTTATTCCTTGAATCCCATCCACTTTTCAAGTAAGGAATTAAGCCACAAAAACTGCAGGCAGACTAGAAGAAAAAACCTCACGACTCTGAAAGACATCTTACATACTCGGAGCTCTCTAGGCAGTGTCGTTGGAGCAGTTCAAACAGAAAACTGTTCCTCAAGTCTTGCCTGAACAATACGGCCGGCCGCTTCTCCTGGAGAGAGCTGCTGGCAGAGGGTGTGCCTTGCAGGTAGATGCGTGTGCTAATGAAACCACTGAGTTCCTGTTTCGTGCTGGAGGATGAAAGGCTACCAGATAAGAAAAGGAAACTGCAAACGCCCTAAGGGGTAGCCCGAGTGCCAAGTAGCATGTACTGGGGCGTGACAACACCGGCTCCACCTGCAGTGCTCCTGCTGAACTCAGGTGCCAGCAGAGCGAGGATGAGCTGCTGGGCCAGCGCCTTCCAAGGCCGTAAGTCCAGACTGGAGTGCTGGGCAGGAAAGAAAACAAACTGAGAAGTCACTGGAGAAATGAGTGTCAAAACCCACCAGGTGTGTGGGTTGAAACAACAGTCTGTGAGGCTGACACTCCGCTGGCCTAAGCAAGCTCAGCTCATTGTTCCTTTGCACACCTTCCCGAGTGTCTCCTGGTCTGTCTCGGCTTCTTTTTACTTTTGAAAGAGGAAGCGACGTCACCTTTACGTTAGAGGCACAGAGGGATGGTCTAGTCCCAGAGAAAGGAGATGCTCTTCATGAAATCTGTATGTGTCAGATTCCTTATTTCTCCCATAAATCTCCTTGTCTGGGCAGGGGATTTAATGGTCTCTGTCGAGCCATTACACAACTATTGCAAAAACAGCAGCCTGTGCTACCAAGCTGTTTCCAAACACTTTTGGAGAACAGTAGTGGTTCCATCCTGACTCTTTAGGGAGCTGACCCAACATCGAAGAGGCCATAACGGCTTGTGATGTACACAAACGAGCTCAGCTCTACTTTAGTAGCCTTTAATAAAAAAAACCCTAACTGACCAGTAACCAGGAATAGCATCTGGGCCCATCTCAAATTGGCGAAGGAGGGAGATGGTGAGGAACACAGGTTGTACCTAGACATCTCCCATTCACCACCTGCTCCTGCGGGGCTAGGACTGCAAGACTAAGCTTTTCAGTAAACCGAGGTTTCCCTTACAAAGCCAGAAGATGGTCAAGCCAGGCTTTGAACTGGGCTTTTATCTAAGTCTCTGTGTTTATTTTTAAATGCTTCCCAGGACAATGTTCTCAACAGCAGTCTTCTGCTTTCAAAAAAGATGTCAGGACTGGAAAGCCCTTAACCACCCATCTAGTCCCAACAATTCCAACGCCTCACGACAGGTAGGAACATGCCCACAAACCAGCCAAAAGCAGGAATGTGCTGCCCTGGCAGACAGGAAAAAGCCTTCTGTCTGTACAAGAAACCACTCGCCATCTTGGCCGCTGCACAGCCAGGATCCCTCACAGATTTGCCCCGAGTCTCTGACAGGCAGTTCAGATATTAGCTCAGCTTCATAAACCCTTCTCAGCGTCGTGTACTTCACGTTGGCTCTAGGCCCACAGAGCAGTCTGCAGAGCCATTCCAAACACAGTGCTATTCCTCCCTGCAAGACGTTAACACTTGAGGGTGTGGTTCCCCTCCAGAAGGGATCATCTCAACAAATACGGAACGGCACAGATTTCCTCCCTACTCCCCTTCCCCTCTTCACTCATTACGGTATAACCTGATTTCTGTGGAGACAGCAGGCCTCAAACACCAGGGCTGCCTGGCTCATGGACAGTTACGTCTCCAAAACACACCTGAAAAAACAGCCTGTCAGAGATCAGCTGTCCTGAGGTGGGATAGTGTTGCCTCGGTGCAGCTCTAGAGCAGCCCAACCTGCTGCTCTGGCCCCGGGGTGCTCCCCCGAGCTCTGCCAACATGCTAAACCACACCGGGGAGTAGCTGGACTGGTTGGTGCTTCTGAAATGCACAATGTGGCCTCTCCTCCTTCTTCAGGCTTAACCCACCCACATACATTAGCTTTTCTGTGCCACTTTAACCCTTCTGTCCCTGTGACTGTCCCATACATGGCCAATCCCTAAACCTTGCCTTGAGGCATTGCACAAGTGAGGATGATGTGGTGACACGGAAACCAGATTAATTAGGGACCAAACTGAGAACTCTTCAGTTTATTCCATCCACGTACTGAGGAATTTTGAGAGGTTTGGGTGGCTAAGCACAGCCTTTCATTAACAGAGCTGTGAAGAGCAGGGGGGCCACCGATCCCCAGTAGCCTTGTGCTCCTCACTTCACACTGCCAGCCCCCTGAATAAAGTCTCTCCACACTGTTCATAGACCTGTAATTGGTCCCTTGCTCACAGGTGCCTTCCTTAAAGCCCAAGGTCCTGCAAGTGTGGATTTGGTGGGTTTTTTTGCAATTACTCCTCAAGTCTCCTCCTGCCATCCAAGCCTTACTGGGGTTTCTCTCTTTAGCTTGGGGCCAGGATCTCAGAACCCTGAATCTTGCTCTCTTACAGGAATCTCTGTGATTAAGGAAAAGGTACAAGCCATTCTGTGTCCTCAACCCTTTCTTGCACCTTACCCAAAACTGAATTCCTATGGCTCCGTATTCATGCTGACAGGAAAAAGAAAAACCAACAAAAAAAAGCCCCAAACCCATAACCCCCCCCCTTTAATTTTTCCTTCCACTCTGAACACTCACACACACATACCAGCTGTTTCTGCCTCTTCAAAAGTATAAAATAACCTTGGATCATGTAGCTCTAACTATGTGAGCTTTACTGTACTCACATTCCAGCTTACTGGTTCTGATTTTGCTGATCGAGGTACCCGATCAGAAAAAGCAGATCACACGAACACACTGAACGGAGTACTGCTCAAACAGCCTCAAACATTTCTCCTTTCTCTCCCCTTTCCTCTCCAAAAACCATGAGAAATCCACAATTCCCCCCCCTGCACAGACGAAAACACAGTTAACTTAGGAACGAGAAGGAAATCTTAAAAAGATAACAGTCCAAAACCAAAACCTCCATCCCCGTCCTCTGCAGCTGAAATAAAAACAAGTAACATCATGCCGATCAGCCAGCAGCTTACTTTGCTGAAGCAAAATCTGCCACAGAAGGAGTTTTGCTAGTTGCTCCATTTCTCCAGCTTCTCCGTGTTTTCGTCTCTCTTGAAAAACAAGTTGAAGACTTTTTTTTTTTAAAACTTTTTTTTTTTTCTGTAACTGGAAAACACTATGACCTCATCAATTTACATCGTGAAAGCTGTGGACAGCAGCTCATATTCTGCAGAATTACTCCACCTACAACTTCCAGCTCCCCACCTCCCCACTCTGCTCTCCCCCTACACTTACACTCCACCTCTTTCCCTTCCCTAACACTTTCTACACAGCTACTACCAACACCCACTCTTCTCTTTCCCCTCCCTCTGGGACCTTCTGATCTGCCCCTGACTTTGATGTAAAAGTTTTATCGGGTAAAGTCGGTCCCACACAGCTCTGGGCTCGCGAAACACTCTTTCTCCCTCCCCCTAGGGATGGAACTAATTTTCCTTGTGCTTTACTTGATCCAGCTGTTCCTTTCTTTGTTTGACACTCATCCAGCTGTCTGCCTGAGACGGATTTATTCTGTTGCCTTCAGTGGGTTTTTGATCTTTGTCTCCTCATATGGTTTTACTTCAAGCTCAAGTCTCGGAAGACAGTCTAGAAAACAATATTTACTCTGTACTGTGATTTGTAAGCAAGAGCTTAATAGCAGCTATCTTAGTGAAAGGAAAATAAAGACTGAATCTGTGGGAGCTTAGGGCAGTACAGGCAAGAGAGCCTAGAATGCAGCTAAAAGCCCCAAAATAGTGTGATGCGGGGAACAGGTTTCCCTGTCACAGAGGCCAGAACATGGAAAGCTGGGTCAGACTTAGAGCTTCTGCTATCAGCCCTTCGTGCAAGAACCGAACTACGGCAGTAGTTGCTTGACTGGCACCAAGAGGAATAGACAACACACTGCAGGAACTTCAACCACAGGAGGTCTGAGACGCTGCTGCTCTCCTCCTTCGCACGGCCCTAACGCCAGCCCTGACGGCAGCCCAAGATGCAGCAACAATGTCAAGCACCAGCAGAATCTCCAGTAGTCTGCTCAAGGGAAAAGCTGTTAGATCACACAAATCAGTCCCTACAGCCCGTACCGATGTATTTAACTGTGATTATATAACCCACTTTGCTGTGTCCCACAATGACTGGGGGTGCTGACACAGGCATTCACTCAAAACAAGGAATGACAAACAGCAGAAAAGGAAGCAGCAAATTCCTAAAAGTCCAAACACTGCTTCACAAGAGAAATTCCACGTACACCCTTCACGTGTACGCGCTCACAGACCGGCTGAAGTTCAGGTTGCCTTAGTTTGCATCTGCAGACCAGAGACAGTATTTTTTTCAGTTTAGGGGATGACTTCTTTAGATGCTGTGAGATGCACAGACTCCTTAAAGCAGCAGGGCTAACCAAGCACGAAATGAAATCAAACCCTCACGCCACCGCTTAAACCACCGAAACTTGACCAGCCTGACCTGAAGAGAGCAGTGACCCTCACAGGTAGTGGGAACAGCTCGGTCAGGCTGCTGGCTGAACAACTTCAAAGAGGCCCTAAACTGGCTTAAGCCATGTCTCCTCTGCTCACTCCGTAAGTGTTAAAGACATTTCTCTTCCACATCAACCCAAGCCTGAGTTCTGAACAAAGCAATTCATTTCCAGTGGAAAAAAATATTTTATTTTCAAGCGTGACAAGATAAATAAACTTTTAAATAATTACACCCTGCAACAAGGGAAAATCTGGAACCATGCAGACTACATCAGATCAGAACTTCATCTAGTCCAGGATCCTGTCTCCAGCAGCAGACAGAACCAGACACTTCCAAAGAAATTCCAAGAAACTGGAACTATTATTATTATTAAATAACTTGACCATGAAAAATGCCTGCTCTTAACTCCAGCGGATCTTCACACTGCTGAAACCAGATGCAGATAACTGCTCGTTTGGTTCTAGCGAAAAATAATCTTTAGATAAGAACCCCACAAAACTTCACTGCAAACTTCAACTCTGTGATTTATGTTAAGTGGGGAAGTTTGTGGCTAATTAGATACATGCAGTCACTCCCAGCCCAAGTTCCCACGCTCACCAGCTGGGTCAAGAGCCTGTACGTTCACATGTCCAGCCTGAGCATAACCCTAACACAAAAACATAGGCTTGTCTTTGCAAGCCTCAGAGATTTGCATTCCTCCAACCCCATGGCCACCTGCACGCAGCAAAGGCTCCTGCAACGCCATCACGCTAAACTGAAAACCCACCGCCAGATTCTCAGGCGTCACAACAAAGACAACCCTGATCTCCAGCAGCTGAGGCACTGGATGTGCAGCCGAGCCAGAAGTCTCATGGAAGAAGGAGCCTTCCCTGTTGTCTCTGTCAGGCCAGGGAGCCAGGCAAAAGGCTCAAATCTGACAGCCTTTTGTTCAGCTGCGTCATCAGAGCAGAGCCTGGAAAATGTTTGGCTGGGAGGCAATAAACTGTTCCCACTGCAAGGCAGCAAATAGAGCACCCTCTCCTCCCCTTGGTTTCTCTCTCAACCACAGGAGAACCTTCCAGGCTGCAATTCCAGGTTGCTTTTCCACCTTTCTGCCTCCTAGCTTTGGCACTGCAGAGGTTACTGGCTGGTTCTCTCATGACTTCTGGGATGGATGTAGATCACTGCGGTTGCTGCTGTCATGAACTGGCTATTTCCTGACTGAAAGAAGCCAAGTCCAGGCCAATCCCACTGAAGCCTCCTGAAGAAAACTGCCCGCGGAAAGGAAAGAGCAACAGCTTCTCTGGGGTTCACAGGGAGGAGAAAAGAGACAGGGGAGGCTATTTCACAGTACTTTGCCTTTTCCTCGCTCTCTCTCAGTCTCTAGTCAGCCCTGTCTTCCCAGAGCTTGGCAAGTCAGAAAAGATCCTGCAAGGTCAGCCGTGTCAGCACTTTGCCTGACCAGGAGCTGAATTTTTAACTAGATTCTCCATGGAGGCTGACCTAACCAGTGCTCCCTCGCCTTTCCTCACTCCCAGAGTTATTCTGGCTGTTGATTCCCAAAAACAAGATGCATCTCTCAGCTGCCCACTGCGGCACATAGAGCTCACTACCCTGACCACAAATCCTGTCCAAAGCAAGCAGCCTCATCCATGCAAGGGAGAGGAACCTTCCAGCACAAGCGCGAGTGGGTTTTCCTGGAGTTCTGCACCTGCCATTCTCATCCCAGATCAGGCCAGCAGGGAGAAGGAAGGCTCCCGTGTTCCCAGTCACCCCCACTTCAGATATGAAATGCTGGTGACTCAGGTGGAAAAAAGCTGTGCCCAGAGACAGTGCAGGGGTCACAAGATTAACTGGCTGGTGGGAAACAATAACGGGCAAGCCACTTCTGCCAGAAGTTTCCTCCTCCCGATCTCTTCCTTTTTAACATGGTTGTTTTCCACGGCTGCAGGCGGCACTGAAAGACCTCCCGATAAATCTGAACTGCAGACCAGAGCTGCCTGCTGATGGAAAAGAGCAATGTAACACAGAACCATGTGAATTACCAGAGGGCATGCGTTTCCCAGGGGGCTTCATTTGTTTGCGAAGCTTTTCTCATTAAAATAAATCTTTCAGCTGCAATGAATCCCTTAAGCAAGCCTGAAATAATCCAACTTGCAGCAAGAGCTGTGAACTAAAAGGACAAAACTGAAACCCAACCACAATAACAAGGCTGTCAAGTGAGGCCTGTCATTATTTCAGCGATGTAACAAGCCGTGTGCCTCTTACAGACCCAGCATTACCGTGTTTGTTCCCTAGCACTAGAGCCCCTGATGTGCCTTCTCTGCAGAGCATACTCAGAATGACAAGTCGAGGGTCTGGCCAGATGTTTTTTCTGCTCTGTTTTATTTCACCAGAGCCCACTGTGATCCTCGGCCTGGGATGCGGTCACCAACCCAGCAGCTGAGGCATCTATCAGATGGCCGGTATTCGCAGCTCGCCTAGCGCAGACTTAGATATGCACACGTGAGGACTTCAGCTGCAGCGTCCCAGCAGACTCCTCTCTCGCTGAATCGATTCCTATCTCCGCATGTGTGTGGTTATAAGTTCTTCCAGCCCTGCTCAGAGAGCTGTCTGCCTCTTTCGCCGTAAGGCATCTCTGCAGCTCAGTAGCTCCTGTTGTCCAGCATCTTTGGATGGCACTACATTTAAACACCCTCTTTTGCTGGAAAGCAGTCAGCTTCGGATTCCTGGGATTCATCTTGAAACCATTAATAGAAACCAGTTACAAAAACAGAGAAATTGCCCAGGAAACCAACACAGACAATTTTTTTTTTCCAGACTGAGGCCTGAAAACTATTTTTCCAAGATAAAAAAGCATTCTGGCCATTTTTTCACAACATAAAATCCAAAAACCTGGGTTCAGAGTGGGGAGAAAAGCCAAAGGGATTTATGTGCCCAAAAAACATCAGAGGCAGATATTTAGCAGGTATAAATCAGGAAGCTTATACTAACTACCATGGACCTGTATCAGTTTACACCTGCTCAGAAACTTCCTCATAAAACTTTATGCTCCACAAATACTCATCAGATCATTAAGGCTACATTAGAGAGCTTTAGGTAATGGTGAAATTTGGTTCCTCTTTTCATCGAAAGAAAAGAGAATGCAGAACCTCCTTCTCTCCACTTGGTCTTTTCTGTGCTTCACCAGACTTTTTTCTGTTGCTAAACAGATTTGCCTCATTTTCAGTTCACAAACCCTGACCACGTTTGTGCAGGTCTATTTACTGGGGGTATCACACTTGTGTTTATTTGTACCACACCGGGCAAGCTTTATGCACAGCACAGGCAGCTTCTCAGAGGAGAAGTTTGTAGTCTCAACAGACAGGAGCAGGAGGGAGACATACGACACACAAGGAAATGACTCACACAAACTCACAGAGCAGATCAGTGGCAAAATTAGGAATACAGCCCGGAGCAGCTGCATGGCAGCCGAGTCGTACCTCATGCCCTGGACTACGCTGCCTCTGTCCTCTCAGGGCGCCGAGAAAGCCCCGGTGCTGCGTGAGGACTCACTGCGTACCTAAGACTGACCAGGAAGCAGACAGAAGGGCACAGTTAGACAAAAACTCTTCTCCTGTCTTTCATCTTTTCAGTGATAACCTTCAACCTTCAATGATAACACGGAACTCAGACATAATTTGGACAGAACCCTGGTTTTTAACTTTGCAATGGCCTGCTGCATCCCTCTTGCCTCTCAGAATTTTCCAGTATTCTGATTCCTGCTTCTTTTCAGGAGACCACAGTGAAATTATATTTTTTAGAATTTATTTTGTTTAAAATATTAAGTACTTATCTCCTAGCCCATTCTGAGAGCCAGTAGCGTCTTCAACACAGAGAACTAAAAAAAATAATCCAGGTATGAGCTCAAAATCACAACATGAACCACGAAGTTCCTGAGGGGATGGAAAAAATGTGCAAACCTGAGTTACCATCAATCATAACTTCAGAGGTTGGCTCTGTTCATGTCTATGCATCTCTTAATTTTTCTCCAAGGTTCAGAGCAGCCGCCAGAAACCGTGTGCTAGGAAGAAGGGGGATTTTTTGGGGGGTCCTGACAGGCTATACTCGCAACTGAGTGCTCCCAAAACTTCTAGACCTATCCAGACACACGATCTCCCCAAATTAATTTCTGAATATCAAGGCCTGAGCCAGAAGGGTATCCAACCCGTGACACGGCACTGACTCACTCCCACGGGCGCTGCAGTTCTGCAGTGTCTCAGCTTTTTCAAATCCACACTGAAACCACCACGGTCCCCTCTAGGTACTGGCCCAGTTTGGCAGATGGGAGACAACACCAAGATCCAGGAGGAAATGATTGAGGGATCACATCATCACTTTGAACATCTCCTTTGCCAGCATGTTTGTCTTAAGAACTGTGAGAGAAGGGCGCAGCTCCGAACCGTCACGTTGCACTCGGCTGTTACTCACTCACTTTCTAATTCCCAGAAAAAAAGGCACGAGACAGGCAAACCCGGGAATGGAAGTTCTTAATCGTACACACAGAAGGTAGGTTCTGAGGAAGAGAGAGGAAAAGTAACTGGACCAAGGGCTACCCAAGAAGAGCATCCAGAAATGCTGCATCACTGTCCAGAACTCCCCACTCACTCCCATCCATGCGCCCTGAGCACGCCTGGCAGGCCCAGCACACCACGGTCCTGGCTGACCGCGAGCACGGCACCACCAGGGTCTCGCTCCATCCTCTCTCTCCACAGGCACGGTGACAAACCAGCCGTCTCTGGCTCTGCTGGCAAAACTCATCAACGTGAGGCTGGCAGCATTACAGAAGTTACAGGATTTTCAGGCCCTGACTGCAAGATGCATCACCAAGAAGGCAGAGAGAGAACATCAGAGAGAACACCCAGGTCCGAACCTAAAAAACCAGTCGGAAGGTGGGAGGACGAAGATTCACACATATCTAAACAGGCTTTGACGCCGCAATTGTTGCTGCCTACCGATTTCTGTTTGTGTTTCGCACAAGTAACCTGCTGAGCTTCCTCATCAAACCCAAATTAAAAGCAGTGATCACCCACCAACAGCACGGACTCAGTGCTAGGGGAGAGGACTCAACAGAGCCTTTTCCAGAGCAGTTCTCCAGCAATCTCACAGGCACGGAGCAGCAGGTCACGTTTCTCTAACATGGGAAACGCTTAAGCCACAAGCACACAGCACTGTTTATTTCTGTGAAGAACCAAAAGCGTTCTGAGAGTACCCAGGGAGCAGACAGATTTAGCTGAGAGATGACATTTGTGTCCCCTTTCTGACCATCGGCACGGTACCCCAAACCACAGATTTCGGTCTCCGTACATGAGAACAGTGTCCTGGCACTCTGAGCTTTGGAAGGGAAACTCCATTCCTCACAATAATTGCAGCTCATCTGTCGCACCCGCCTAAAATAAATAAGCAGTGGGATTCCAGGCACAGCAACTTATTTTGAGTTCAGAAATGACTGGGAAAGAGTGGAAAAATTAATAGGTTAGCTCCAGAAAGGGTGCTCAAAGGTTGTCTCCCCCAGAGTTTCATTATCTACCTCAGGCTTGCAAGCCATTTCATTTAAAACAAAACTACTCTGGCTGAAAGGAGGCTGCTTTCCACAATGGAATATAATCCTGCTACCAAATTTAGACACACAAACATGGAGGTTTGCCAGCTTTTAAGGGTACTCTACACGAATTGTGTATTTGCTCTAGATCAATCCAAAAGGACTCTGGCAACCATGGCGTTAGCTAAAGAAAGTAAAGCTGCTTGCTTTGCCCCCTGTAGAAATCAAGTGTTCTATAGATTTCTTCATACAAACCTACTTGCTTGGACCAGCGTTGTTCCTTCTATCCAGAGATCTCAGTATTGCACTAAATTCAACTTTGCACCGCCCACCTGAAGAAAAGGATCGTTGCCCCCTCCAAGAAAGAAAAGAAAATGAGAAACGAAAATTTTTAGTATCTTGCCAAACGTCCCAGGAAATGTCAGTACAATGTGAAAATGTTGAAGTTACTTGAACTAGCAGCCCTAATCCCTATACTGACATACTACACGCTACGTACAAACCTACATACGTGTATTTTTATTTATTCTCTCTCCCTCTCCCCAGCTCCATTTCATAATCAGAAATCCCTCAAGAAGGTGTTGCACCCAAGGCAAAGATATCAAGATTGTTATTTTCCACTCACTTTCTTTTTACAGTCCCAGGTTTTTGCATAAATTACTTGTGAGAGAAAGCTTTTCCTGTTTTACCGAGGGCTACAACCCTCTTCCCTTCCCCAGGGAGGGAAAATGCTATCAGAAAGTAGGACACGTTTAGCTCTGTCCTACCTTCTGATGGCTCTGCAGCAGAAGTTCTTGCAGATGGCAGGATGCCACATCACAAAGACTGAGAAATTAGTTCTCTGGAGGACGCCCATTCAGACCTAGGGAGCGCAACAGAAAAGATCCTGTGCAGCAGCATCTTCCGGACAGTGATGGAAACAATACGAAAGGTCTGGGAAGCCAAGTCAGGGCCTGCTAAGCCTGGGTGAGCGGTCACAGATGCTGCCTTCAGGACGTACCTGCTGACTCTGCTGCTGACCAGGCTCCAGCTGGCTGTTCCACAATGAACTCGCTGCTTTGCCAGTAGGGGAAAAGGCTCTGACTCAAGAGCACTCAGAGAAGGGAGCTGGTGAGTAACATGGTGCTGTTTACACATAGTCACATTGCTGACTACAACTGCTGGAGCTTCATCTACTGTTTGGTTTTTTCACTTGGCACTTTATTCTATGGCTGCTTATTCTTCAAATTTAACCAACTCCTCACTGGCTGGTGATAAAACTCAGCCAGAAGCATCCTGCCATGAATTGTTAATTCCTTTAAAATAGACATGGCAAATTTCAAGCTATTACTTTTTTTTACCTGATGTGATGACTCCTTGCTCAGGACTCCAAATCCTTGTTTTAACACAATCACTTTGCAAACGGCTACGGGGCTCTGAAGTGCTTGCAGCTGCTGAGAAGCTCCAGGAGCATTTTCCCCAGACCTAGACATACCAAAGGCAATGACAGTCCCTCAGCACAAGACCTGTCTGATCAGCACCGAAGTCTTGTTTACTGAAGAAATGAAAAAAGTCATTTTTGGCTAAAATGTCACATCATTTATCTACTTCAAACAAAATTTCAGCTGCATTTCCTAAGGAAACAAGGCATACGCAGCCACATGATCCCACTGTCCATTCGGCCTCCTCCTTCTCATTACTTTAGAACATCACAGCCAGTTTCAGGTCCATTTGAGAGTAGGGCACAAGTGTCATAGTTTTATAGCTCTTACAAGTTTTGTAGCTAGCACGACTGAGGAAAGATGCATCAGTGCCCATGCAGGGGGAAAGACTAAAAAGACTTATACAAGAGTGACATATCGGATGGTTTTCTTAAATTCTCTGACTCACAGAGCTCCTTGTTCAAGTTTTGTTCCTCCGGCTTATAGGGAAAGGCAAACAAGAATGGATATTTCCACAGGAAAGCCAGCACACTCTGCTTAAAGCTAGCTCAGACGTCTACAAGAGCTACAGTTACCGATTTTTTTTTTCCCCCTTTAAATTTAAAAATCAGTAGGAAAAGCAAAACCCACTTTTCAAAACCATTTCAGTTCCGCAAACGCAACGCTGCAGGTTAAGTACAGAGCACTGTTATTTTTGGAGAGTAACTGATCAGGCTCAGCCCAAGCGAACCCAAACCAGGATGTTTTCACAGTCAGAACAGAAATGCCAACAGCAGAACAGCATGAATGGTGAAAAGAAAAGATTTCATTTTAGTTATCCACAAGTGCTGTTTGCAAGATCAGTCAGATCACTCCAGCTAGATTTTCAGCTAGTGCAAACAAGCATGGTTTATTAACTTTGGAATACGCACCCGCTGAAGTAGAGCTAGCGTCGCACTTCGAAAAGGACTAAGTCAGAGCTCCTGAAGCCAAAGTACATACACCAACTTACCCTAGGTAACACTTTGGCTATTTTTTTTATGAAAGCGTCCCATTTTATACGGGTATTAGCTCACCAGAGTAAAGGTACACATTGTTTCTGCTCAGGAATTACTAGGCCATGGCAGACAGGTAACAGGAGGAGCAAGGTCCTATTAACGGCCTGAAAGGTGGGTTTTGTACACCCGATGCTCACAGACATTCCCCGATGTGAGCTAGCACGTACTCCGTTGAAGACTGAGTTCACTAATGGAAGAAAGAACAACACAGACATCAGATGAACTTGGGCTTCTGGTGCCAGAGTTAGGATATGCAGAAAGATCCTCCTGCAGCAAAGGGGAAGGCATCAGCCCTGCTCTCTTCCTCCGATGTTAAAAAACCCCACAACCAGAAAAGCCACCACACAACAAAAAAAAATCAAACAACAAAAACCTCACAAAACTCAACAATCAACCAAAAATCTCAAACCAAAACAAAAAACCCACCAAAACAGACCACCACAAGAAAGACACACGATAAAACCCCCCAGGTTCTGCGGCACGCTACCCATCAGGAGCCAACACAACATGAAGAATGTTTCTCTTCACGTTTGCTGCTGCAGTTGGGCGCAGGCAAGTTTACTGAGCATCTCACAGCCTCAATTCACGTGTTTTCCTTCAATGTAAAGTCTTAAAACATTTTGAGAATTGTAAGTCAAACCTTTCCTATCTGCAGCCTATTTTCCTTGCTACCGCAGCTACCTACGAACACACACGTACACGTTTACTAAGCATGCAGGTACGTGGCTGTGCCCGCATTTTGGAGAGGAACAGCAGCTCAGACCAAGGCTTTGTGACTACATCACGTACTCGTGCTCCCCCTGCAGAAAAACAGGCGCAGCTTTCATCCGGACACGGACCTGGCTTCAAAGGTGCTAATCCTCTCAGGCCCCAGCCTTTCATCTACGCATCTTTGGGCAGGGAATGCGTACTGGTATTTTGGAAATGCCAGGCTGCACTCTGCATATTTAACAAACCTGCAGGCCAGACTCAACACTCAGTCTTCTCTTGCTTGGTGAGTTTCTAAGGCTCGTGGCTAGACATCCTCATCTTTGTTGAAATCCTGAAAACTGGCTGAATGAGAGTCCTACTGGTCTTGGTGAAAAGTAACTGCTGCCTATTTAAAGGACAAAAAGGACAAAACAGTTTTTTAAATTTTGTTTTGATCAAAGTTGCATGCTGCTAACACAGAGTTTGGAAAAAAGAACTATCAAAATGTGCTGACCACATGTTTCTACAGGACTTCAATGCCAGCAGCTCTCTAGCAAGCTTAATCAATTTTAAAACGTGGGTGTATCCTCTCCTTAAAATACCAGCATAAAGATCCAGCCAGCTTCTCCCCGAGCAGCTGAGGAGTTCCAGAGGGTTTGCAGTTACTGCCATCTACTGCCAGGAAGAGCAGAAAACCAGACACAGAACCTGGCTCACTCTGCAACGATTCACAGGTCCTTTAATCTTGATTAAACCCCACCTCGCAGCAATGAGTCCCGCAGATTATTTTTTTCTTCCCGTTCAGTTTAGTCAAGGGTTCTGCTCCTAGCAGGGAATGTATTTTCAGGGCAGCTTCCCACAATGACGAGCCTAAAGGAGCTCGTTCTTCTTGCCTCCTTTCTCTCAGAGATCCACCCCATCTCTCTGCTGGAATGCAGACAGGAAAGAGCTAAACCCCACAGAACAGAAGCTAACTGCCTCAAAGAGAAAAATCAAACGCAGCACCCAAAATGGAACCCAGATACAAAGTCCTCTGTCAGGGTTTATTTTAAATATCTGTATTTTTCACAGCCTTCAAGACTCTGCAGTCGTGTGAAATCAGCTCATTACAACAGGGCTGTCTCAGGCACAAAATGTTTGGTAGTTAATGAATAATTAGCTCTGAACTTACACCAATATCTAGATGTTCTAAATGATGGGGGTCAACTGTAGAAAAAAACAAACCTTTCTTTTATTAGCACAACGCAGAACAGAAAAAACAAATACGCCTTTGAAGGACGCTCACGCAATGCCTGGGGCACACACACACCGGGGCTTCAGACAAGTGAAAAACTGAAGCTTTTGCATATATATTCTACGTCATTCTCATCCAATTCCTATTTCACCCCTAAAAATCAGCCCTTCAAGAGCTAGGCTACGAAAGAAGGCAATTTGGGGAAGGACTTTTCAAAACGCTTGCGTCTTCTACGGTCACACGAGCAATCAGAAGAATCCTTTCAGTTACCCTGTCTCCCACAACCGACTGTCAGCCTCATCTTAAACAGCAACTTCAGAAATTCAGCTGCAGTCCAAGACCTCTCTGCTCCGACATAAATCTGGGGGCAGCAGCACTTCCCCGGCACTGTACAAGGGCTCACACCAGGAGGAGAAGCATATTCCCATCAGCTTTGTCCTTGGGAAACTGCTCATCAAGACTGAATGTCTTCTCCTACTAATTTCATCACACTCAGAAAAGGTTAAAAGTTATCCACGTGCTGAAATATTTTTTAATTACAATCACGGGTTAAAACTCATTACAACTGTTTTTATCGCTTGGAACTTTTCAGAAATATCTTGGGTGTTTGCCATCCCGCAGGAGGATTTTTCAAACCAGCTCTTTTCCAGATGCGCTCCAAGTCCTTCTCGAATTTTACCTAAAACAAAAAAAAAAGGAAAAAAAGAAAAAATAGTAACGTAGTTCAGAAGGAACACTCAAGTATTCGGCCACTGCCCTCATGTCCCAAGGAGAATATAAGGAATCAAATGCTTTTAAGGAGGCAGCCTGTTCTAAGTGTCAAAACAGTTAGCCTTGCTGCAGAAAACACATTAAAATGCGCAAGGATCTCGGCAGCACTATTTTAAGTCTTGTGTGAGAAAAACTGAGAAGGTGGAAGGCAAAACTGTAAGAAAATTAAGAGGATTTCCTCATCATCTACCAGCAAATACTGAATTCATTAAGTCACTTCAAGCTGCTGCTGTGTTTCCTCAAACTGATTCCACTTAAAAACCTCACCCTGTCCCTGAGCAGAAGCCAGCACACTTCCACCACAAAGTTCTCTCCGCTCTGACCTTACCTGACGTTTCTTTTTGCGACCTTCCTTTATCCTCCTCCTTATAAACTTCCTTCGCTTTAGCAGCTTCTTGTACTTGTGCCGATTCATTTTCCTCCTGCGAATCTGCAGAACATTCTTACACTGAATCCTGTTGCTAAGCGTTCCCTCTCCTTCCTCCACGTCACCTCCCTCGTCAGACGGGGGACAGTCATATCGCTGGGGAGGTTTATAGCCCTCTTCCTCCTGAGCGTGGGCTTCTGCTTTCGGAAGGGAGTATCTAACTGTCAGCCAGCTTTCTAAGGGGCTGATGGAAAGTTTTCTGGGGATCAGCATCTCTTCCAGCTCAGGGTCCAGCGCATACCACCGCTGAGGCTGGGCTCCGTTCTTGTCAGACGGCTGCGTGCTATAGTGTGCAGATGTAGAGTGATGGCAAAGAAATGAAGACACCGACCTTGGCAGAAGGTGGCCTTGGAGAAGAAAAAAAAATTTCATTTAAGAGACAGAATTTTCAGCCAGTATTTTAAGAAAAGATCTACCCAGCTCTCAAGCCACCAGACAACTGTGGCCAGAACAACTGAAGAAAGGAAGCTGCTTACAACAATTAGATTGAAAAAAATAAGCTTTTTTTTAAATTGAATTTAATTATGATGCTGTAACATAATCTGCTAAAAATACACTATATAATATTTTACTGTGTAAACCGTGTAAGTGCGATTTGGAACGGTCAGGAACCGCTTTTTCCGTTAAGTCTTTCTACTGTTAAGGAATCTCCTCCTGAGCTTAAAAGAGATGAAATCGGAGCTACACTACACAACAGACGTAGTAACTTTTGACAACCACCGAATCCACAACAACTTCACCACTCTTGCGCTGCTGGAAAAGAAATTTCTGGATGCCTTACTGCCCCAGGAAAAGAAAAATTAACAAAAATTAGGTCACACATCACGTTTACCTGCAAATCGTGAAGCCCTCAGTAACTGGGAAGTCAGCTGTGATATCAACATATTGTTTCACTTTGCTCGCTGTCAGAGCCAGTAAAGACTGTGAAAACAAGAACATTTATTCAATGAGGCAAACACGTTGTTAAAAAAAAAACCCCAAAACAACTAAATTCTTCTAGATTCAACCCCAAACCCAAACGAGACGGGCCGAGGCGTTTAAAGACCCCCCTCTCGCTCCACCAACACGCTGGGGGGGTTGCTGTGCCCGCAGTCACTGCTGCGCTCATCAGGCTTCGCCTGCTCCGGGTTTAAGCCCACGGGAACCGGCCCGGCCCGGCCCGCCCAGCTCCGCTCCCGCCGCCCCGGCCCCGGCGGCCGCTGCCCTCAGCCCCCGCGGCGCGGCCTCACCGGGGCCGAGCCCGACACGGGCCCAGCTCCCGCCCCACGCCCGGCAAACCTCCCTCTCGGCAGCCCGGCCGCCGGTCCCCGCCATCGCCGCGCACCCGAGCTGCACGGAATCGTTAAAAAAAACCCCGGCCCGGCCGGGCTCCCCAGCCGCCATCGCTCACCATCGCTCACCATCACCCACCAGCCCCGCCCGCCGCCGCGCCGCCACGTCCGGCGGGAAGCGCCCCCCAGCGGAGGCCGCCGGCGCAGGCGCCCTGAGGAGCGGCGGGTCCGCTCCGGCCGCCATTTGGCGGGCGAAGGGGAAGGTGCTGTAGGGAGGAGCAGGGACGCACGTAGTGACCGCCCCGGGGAAGGAGGCGTTTGCCAGGGCTTTGCGAACAGGCTGTCCCCTTCCCCAGGAGCCGCCTCTCCCGCTCCCGCCTTCCCGAAGGGTGGAGAAGGCTCCTGCCCGCGCACCTCCGTCACAGCGCGGGAGGCGTGTCGGGCTCCTGCACACACAGTGTCTGGCGTTCTGTTTAAATTAAATAGCTCAGATAGTTGGAACCGAGCTTGCCTCTTGCCCGGCAGCTTTGCGCTGGTGTTAACAGTGGGGCTTCGAGACGGAGGGCCTTGAGCTGAGGGGAGAGCCACTGGCCCAGCCACAGCCCCGCGGCACGAAAAGAGCCTGAGGGCGGCTGCCGCCTGGCACAACGAGCCCTCCTTGTAAGGAGCAGCCACCTGGCACAACGAGCCCTCGTTGTAAGGAGCAGCCGCCTGGCACAATGAGCCCTCGTTACAAAGAGATTTCGTATCGCTGCTGACATGGGGATGGGGGAGGCAGCCAGAGGCCTCTCCCTTACACGCCCGCAGCCGCCTCTGAGGGCAGGTCCCGCAGCCGCCGCTGCCCAGGAGCGGCCGCACCCGTCTCCAGGCTCACCTGCGAGTTGTTTGTGGGGCAGGAACCCACCGTGTTGGCACACCATGAAAGGGCCTGGTCAGCTGGCAGGAGGGAGCGATGTTGAATCCAATCCCAGACTTCAAAGGGCTTTTTTTTCTTTTATCCCTACCTCAGGCAGAACACGGGGATCTTTTCACCAGCTGCTTTTAGCATTTCAGGCCGGCAGGAGGGTCTGTCTCGGTTTCAGGTGCACCCGCCGTGTTAAACCCATCTGGCCTGAAGGAGCCGGCAATGAGTAGAGTTTCTTCCTTTGAGGTAGGAGTTGGGTTCTCAGGTTGGGAAAGAGAAACCTACCTACAGAGAAATCAACTCAAGTAGTTCAGTAAACGGACTGTTTGTTTAAACAAGACTTTATTGGAGACGCTTTAGAAGTTTATGTACAAAACAACATTCCCACCCCCGTATCAGGATGTTAGTCACCCGCGGGGAACACAGCGAGCGCCTGGTGTGTGCTGTCAACCTGGGGACACTCGGAGGTCGCTGCGGAATTTACAGAGGTACCAAATTCACATAGTTTGGAGCTGGGCAATTTCAGCCTCGGCTCAGTGAGGGCTGAAGGGTCTTTCCAGAGACGTCTCCAGCAGGCTGAGCAGCGTGGAGTCTGGCAGCCTACACTGGCCTTACGCTGAGGTCGGGTCATTTACTTTTGCAGAGAGCACGAGGCCCGCTTTGGTTTTGAAAGTGAAGAGGAACCAGCCCCTGGATTTGACTTGCAGTTTTTAAATCTATTTCCGATGGTTGCAGGAGATGCCCATCGTTAAGAGCACAGTAGTGTTTGCAGAAAGCGTTAGAACAGAGCAGTAACAATACCAGGTGAAAGAGTCAGCCACTTCACTTTCCAAATACACCGAGAGAGACGCTGGGTATCAGACTATTTCAGCTAGCGTATAAGAAAACCCTAGAGACACAGACATTAGTGGCACAAATGAAGTAGTGACTGACGTGCTGTTTCTGTAGTATGTACTGTGTACTTCTACCACGGTAGAGTTTCCCCTTGCCAGTCCAGGAAGGAACCATTTTCCTTTTCGCCAAGACGGTCCAGAACAGAGAGAATACCTGGGATGGCCTCTTGCACCTGCATGGGAGCCTAGAGCAAATCAAGCTTAGATCATTACTGGGAAGATCCTACAGAAGACAATCAAATGCATTTAAGGCGCGACTAGAATCAAGGGGGAGGTATTTTCACGTTTCATAGTGTGTCTCTGCAGCACACGGGAGCGTGTACGGTGCAGTGGGTTCTTGCTCAAAGGTCGGCACAACAAGGGGGGCATACTTCCACATTTTCAGAGATGTCACTCACCATGTTTCCGCCCATGTCTGTCTGAAGCCAGCCTGGATGCAAAGAGATACAAAGAATTCCATCCGATTTCAAATCTGCAGCAAGACACCTGGTGATCATGTTCAGCGCGGTCTGCAAGAGTGGAAACCGTCTGTTAGTGTGCTAGTTTTACAAACCTTGAGCAAGACCTTGAGCCAAGCTAACTGGCACCTCACTTTGCCTTGTGCTGTCTCCTGACAAATGCAGGGGCAATAACGGTATCGCATTAGCTTATCCAGACTTAGTGGGAGATTCATTGTCAGAGATCTCTGCTAAGAGAAGCACTGTGAAAGCTCTATCGCCCTAAGATACTTTGGGCGGTACAGCCCGAAGATGAAACTAAGTTATGATGAAAGATAAAGTAGCGTTTGAAACTCCTAAGGAGCTGTGGGGAAAATAATATTGACATAAGGACTCTGTTTTTCTGCAATAATGACTACACAAACATTAAGGTTTTTTCCTTCTGAACGGGGAAAACAAGCGTATTAACAGCTTATGAGTAGGTGGTGTAGGAGAAACTGTATGTCCAATCTTGACTATTCATACAAACTCAGTCTCTGGATGTGACAAAGCTGAAAACTCCACCTCTCCCTAAGTAGCTTTACCACGTGCAGGTCAGCACAGCTTTGATTGAGTTTGGTGCCTGCTATCTTGCTTGGACTGCAGGGGAGCGCAGCTAACGGGAGACACGCTGATGGCATCAGTTCTTCCCTGGGTGCCAGGCCCCTTTGAAATGGAGCCATATCCCAGCAGTGATGGAGCATTTGTGAGCCTGTTCTTACGAAGCTGACACACTTGCTCCACGTGTACAGTTTTCACAGGTCCCGTTCCCACCCACGTGAAGAACAACAACGGTTCCTGTGTCGGCCTGTCCAAGGAGGTGTCCATCATTGTCCCAAGCTCAGAGTGGTCTTTACCTCCCAGGCCTGCCCTCACCCAGTGAGCAGAGCCCGGGGAAGCCGACAAACCTTTGCTATCCTGTAGGGGTAGACCTTGAGGAACATCTCATTTGCCTGGACGAGTTGCATGGAGGCAGCAAGAGAGGACATATTGATGATAGCAGCTCTGTGGCAGCCCATTCCCGTGCCCAGCTGGGCTGCCTTCCTCAGAAGGGGCAGAAACGCCTGTGAAAACAAGTTTGTTTTAATTGGGTCACCTCGCTCTCTTGGCCCAGTCAAGGCAAGCTGGACCCCCAGATTCTGCTCTGTGAAGAACTGCGGCACAACTCTATGCCACCAGCACAGAATGGCGATGGCTCCCCAGACAAGCTGACAGTAGGAAACCTCTCTGTAACAGCCAGCTGTAAGTAGCAAGGACTTTCAGTCTCTTCTGCCCACCTCCCAGCCCAGGCTGTCCCTGAAGTGACCTCCTACCAGATGGATTTAAGAGAAAGATCCTTGATAAAAAGGATCTTTTGCTGCTCTCTAGGCGTGCAGTTTGATATCAGGCCTGTATCCGTGCAATTCCAAGGTGACAAATGCTTGGGGTTACGTGTCCAGCTCACTAGTGGAAAAGCATCTTTTCGTGCCAGAGATTAAGCCCAGTTCTCCCAGTTCTTACCTTGGTGACCATGAGCTGGGCAACGGTGTTGGTTTCGTAAATGGTGAGCATTGTCTCTGCTGTGACTTCTTCCAAGGAAGCGAGCACGTTGATGCCAGCATTGTTTATGAGGCAGTTCAGACCTTTGTCTCCTACAATTTCTTCCACTTCCTTGACTACTTTCTTGATGCTGTTTTCACAGACCACATCTGCACAGAAGGAGCCAAGAACAGCCACAGTGAGCAGGGAACTCTGCGGTTCGAAACCTGCCTGTCGCTATCTAACACGTGCTGAACCACAGGTAAGGTGTTAGCTGGAATGCGGGTGTTCAGGCAGCACACAGAGATGACAATGCACAGAAGACTTTACACAGATTGTGTTTCCCCAGTGTTATCTTAAGATAAGGGTGAATCTTAAGATAAGGGTGATTTTTTCCAGCTGCTGGAGGTCACGTACAGCTACTGATCACCCCGGAGATCACTTTTTGAGATGCACTCACATGACTTGGTCAAACGTACCTATATAAGCCCTTTACTCACCCAGTTGGAGAAGCTTGATATTGCTGTATTGCTTGCTAAGCTGCTGGAGTTCCTAGGAAGAAGAAATTATTTGGGTTATCTTTTATATATACACACATGTCTGTGTCTGTAGCTCCATGGCTATTACATAGAACAGTTTGAGATCTCCACCTCCAGATCTGTAACTGCCATTTATTTCCGTAATTGGACCAAAGACAGTGATACTACTTTGTTTTCCAACCTGCTGAGCGGTTTTCCTTAGAGCAAGATCAACTGCTCCAAGAAACTGGGCTTTTCACCTGCTTAGCCAAGATACCAGCAGGCTTGGCTACCCAGTTTTCAGCATGGACAGCTGGAGGGTGTGCTTGCAGGGTAACCAACAGTCTTCAGTCAAGCACCTCCTGTTGCCAGTTCCACAGCAGACCCCACTGCATTCCAGGCCAGTATTTCCCTGCTTCTGTAAGAAAAATGTAATTCTCCTGAAGTTCAGCCAGTGCAGGACATCAGTTCAAGGCAACAGGAAAGCTTAAGAAAAACCATTTGGAATTATTGTTTGCAGGAAAAGTTTCCTAGCAATTTTCCCCATGGGAATTCTATTCCCAGCACCCTCATTAGCTTCAATTCCTGCACCTGAAGGTGAAGCACACGCAAGGTCAGTTACATACACAGCAACTGTCCACGAGAATGATTCTGTTTCTGCCAGATAAATGTAATTCAGTCATCTGCCTGCTGCCTTGCAGTAGAGGAATGACTGGTGTTCTAGGAGAAAATTGGGACTATACTGGTGGTGTTGCTGGACAAAGTGTGTCCAAACTGGATTCCAGCTGGAATACTTGGGGTTCTGTGCCATGCAGCGAAATGGGAAGCGCGGCCAAACGTACCGGATGGGTTACATACTCCCGTGTTTAGGAGACTGAGCAACCATGGCCAAACATTCCAGCTCAAGCGAATCCATTTCTTTCGGAGCCCTTTGGGAATAGGGGTCAGGAGGGCTGATTTTGAGAGAGTGCTTCTTTGCCACTTGGAGACACTTAGGGACTCCGTGTCCTCTGTCAAGCTATAATGCATTACATCTTTTATCTCTGTTCATACTCTCCAGGATTGTCTCCAGGCGTGTTTAGAAAATCTGTTCTCCCTCCTCTCACTGAGGACAATCTACAACTGCAGTTAAGGCCATTAAGGGGAGGGGCAAGGAAGGGGAACAAATCAGAAGCACAAAGCCAGAAGACATTCCTTCCCTTGGATGGGGCTTAATGGGACAGTTTTCAACAGATTAAAAGCCCAGAACACACTGTCTTATTTATTGATAGTTAGGCATGAAATAGTTGTGCCATGTCAAGGTCTGCAATAATTCTGTGGCTTTGGACTGTCCAGCGGACTTCAGTTTGGTTTGACAGTATCACTTACTTGACAAATTCCAGAAGTGCTCTGCTTTCTCAAGCTTGTTCCTTTATTTATAGTCAGATTGCTTTGTTTTCTGACAGAAACAAGCTACTAACTTTTCCTAAAAGGCCAGAGATGTTTTGTGTAGTGACAGCAACTGAGAGGCTTCTGAAGTGAGTAAGCAATATGTTCAATTAAAAACTCCAAACACCATTCTCCAGAACGTAAACAGCGTGAAACTACGATTACTGCTTGCAGAGCGGGTTTGAAATTCAATGATTTTTCCATTTAGCTAATTAGTTAACAAGCAACTCCCACTTCAGTGGTTTAAGTTTCTCAGAAGCAGCTTCCAGGCATAAAGCGAACTTAGAAAGCTTTGGTCTTCAAGAACGTTACTTCACCTGGTATAAACATAAACTGAAAAATCCGGTTAGGAAACCGAAAAAATCTCAGAGAAGCCTTTTCTTTTCCTCACTGAGACTAAAGAGCGTGCAGAGAGGAGGACCGAGACAAGATCACGGCAGCGCGGTCAGATACACCTGGTTCGAGTTACCGGCAATGTTTGCTGCTTCTCCCTCCACCGCAACTAGTCTTGATCAAAGAGACCAAAAGCCTCCTGTGTCCAGAGAACTCTGGAAATATCACTGCGACACATGCATGTACTAGTTAGTGACTCCCCACTGTAAGGATAGTTCTCCCGAAACTCGCTATGGTCATCTGTCAAATGCCTTGTTCTTCCCCCATTAAAAACAAAAGAAAAAAACCCACAATCACAAAATACCATCAACCTCCCTCCAAAAACCCGCAAAACAACAAAAAAGAAACCTACACCACCAAAACTGTCTGCAAGCTTTCTTCGCAGCGGACTTGTGCATGGTTTTTTTTTTTGCCAACATGCTGGCGTGGAGACACAGCAACCGGGACAAACAGGTTAAACCCCTGGGAAAACGAGGTCTCAGAGCGGGGTCTGACCGAGCCAGCGCAGCCCGGGATAGCGACACGTGCATAAGGATAAGTGAGCTCGTCGGTGCTGCTGTTTACAGCTGAGCTTGTATTGTAATCTCAAGATTACACAGTTTCATTTATAGACAGCAGGTACAGCCGACATATCCCAGACTAAGTAATTTTTAATTAATGTACCAAGAGAGCCAGTTTAAGAACAAGCCAGAGAAACAAACAAGAAGAACAAAAAAGCACCACACAAGCCCCTAATGCTGTGTTTAAGCATAGTAGCTTTAGAAGTGCTCTGCACCTGAACAGTTACCCCTGAGAATCTTAGGGATTCCAAGCAAAATTAAAACTCTGATTATGGTCTGTTGTTTCCTGCCTGCTGATTTTAATTACGATTAATGAGGAGCCAGCGTACTCCAATTTGAACAAGATCCTCTCGCGCTGAAGGCTCCAGACACAGATTCATCAGCACGCGGGATATTTATTGCTAGATTTCAACCAGGAATGTTGTCTTTGTCATTTAGCAAGATTTACTCTGCTTTCTTTATGAAAGCATTATTCAATTCAGCTACAACCCTTGGAAAGGACCCGGCCGCACTAAGCCAGTTGGAAACCATCACGCCAAACTAACACAGACTCTAGGCAGCTTTGCTTGGGTATCCTTCTGCTTCGTTCCGCTTGCACTCAGGACAAAGTCAAAGATGCATCGTATCTGCCCGTGTCTCTCTACAGGCTACTCAGTATCACAGTGTACAGCCAGCTTGCTGTTGTGTAATAGCTTAGGCCAAGACTTCCCCAAATCCATCGTCTCTGACTCAAGAGGAGCTGGACCTTAATGCTGTAGGAAGTGCGAAACATTTCAGGAAGAAAAATATAAGAGAACACTGCAATAACCCAAATTTAGAAAGACTTCAGGGAGTGCCCCCTTTGCCTGATATAACACATCTGTCTTGCTAGAACACTGCTCCACAGATTGCTCAGCTGCTCTTCCCCGTAACAGACCACATGGCTAAAATATGCAGCAAAGAAAAAACAAAAACAAAACCTGACGGAGACAGTGTGCAGGAGCACTTCAGTGAGAGCTCTGTGTCTGACAAGGGAACAGACACAGCACTGTTGGTAATACTATCTCCTACTCAGAGGAAGGGAAAGGCACATTAAGCCCTGGAAGCTCTCCAGAGCCCAGCGGAGAACTCGAGTGCGAGGAACTGAACGCTTTCTTGTTCACCTGGGAACGCATTTGGGCTTGCAGGGAGAGCAGGAGGAACAGGAGATGCTCCCGCCCGGCGGTCTGAGCTGAGTGCAGGAAGCACCACGAGCAGATTTACACCGAGGCTGTTTGCATCCCTTCAGCCACCTTGCTTCCACAGAAAGGCATCCCTGCCTTCCGTACCTCGGCGAGTCAGAGGAGGGACTACAGGGGCTACACTGTCGCTACGTGTAGTTTTAGACTTAGGTCAGAGTTTTTTCCCTTTTATGGGAAAGCAGGATGGGAGAAGAAGGAGCAAGAAAGAAAAGTGGTGGGGTGGAGGGAGAATTATAGATGGGTCCGTGAGCCCATTCAGGCAGCCTGATAATAACTGTGCTGTGGTTTTGTCCATCTGGAGTGCAAAGACAGGACGTCAGGGTTATTTTGCAAGAGATTTGTAGCCGCTTCCACTCTCAGTGCTGGAGCAGCCCAAGTAAAGGCAGATGAGAATCAAAGGGTGGCTGAGGGAGTCTAGTACGGTGCTTTTCGTAGAGGGCCAGCGGTTATCTAGATGCGCCTGCAGGCCTGCTGCATGTTATCGTATGATCTAAAGCCCATTTGTTAGGCAAATGTTCTGTGGAGGCCACCTAGGAGCTATTCAGCGCAAGAACTCAAGTTATTACAACTTCTGCCAGCACAGACTCACATGCAAAAGCTTGCAGCTGTTCAGCATCATCCCAGGGTTAGCAAGTTACCAGAGACGTGCTGCTTTCTGTAGTGCGCAGAGGAAAACCAAGTCAGGCTCTTCTCCAGCACCTCTTTCTAAAGTCAGGTCTTTAGGGGCTCTGTCTGTCCACTGTTTGGAGGACTCGGAAGCGTACAGTTGGCTCTGTAACAGCACACACTCTGCCGACAGATCCTCTGGAGAACTCTCAGCTATGGGGCGGAATTGCTGCTGACTGCTGTCCCCAAGGTGGGCACTGAATTTGCCAGTAGGGAAGCATATTTAATAGCTTTCCTTCTAAAAACTGGAAGATGATTTTTAAAAGGCTTTTCATTTAGGCTCTTCCCATCCTTTTTTCCCCTCCCTGCATTCTGCAACAGGAAAATGCTGCTCTACCAAACCAGATAAGAGCAGAATTTAAGAGAACCGTCCAGAGTTGCCATTCTCCAAGTTCATCCTCTAATCCAGGAGAGGAGGGGGGAGGCAACGCACTCATATTAAGCAGGATTTTTCGTATGGTCACTTACCGCAGTGCAAAGTGGGAGTAAACAAAATAGGGCCACTTGAGTCACTGTAAAGAGAAAAAGCAAGCACTGCCAGCTCAGGTGTGCAGAGAAAGAACAAGTCACTCAACTTTATAGCTCAGTCTGCACCATCAGCAAACCAGTCTGAGATGGGCAAAGTTCATTTCAAGGGCACTAAGACAAGTCTGCAATGCCAGCCTCTGGAATGCAGGAACCTGAACTCTGGGGTTTCAAGATTTGACTGGAAAGTCAGTGAAGGCGAAGCCTTCTCTCTGGGAAAGAAAAAAAAATTAAAAAATAAAAGAAAATCACCTCCCCTTACCACACCACACTCAAGCAACACTGCCACATTGGATCCCAGCTTTGCAGAGTCCGTTGTAGCTGGTGCTGCGGCCCATTGCTAGAAGCTCAAGCACACCTGGTCTTGCCCTCTGCCAGCGAGAAGGACCAGCAGCACGGTGGAAACGCACGCCAGAAGGTCAGAAGGTTTTGTGCCAGCTGTGTGCATTGCAGATGGGACAGATAATACCAGTGAGACTACTTCAATACCTTTAGCAAAGATTTCCCTCCCTTGTGGAGTTTCCAAACCCATCTGTTAGAAATATGCTTTCAGCTGGCTGCAGAGGTTTCCATTGATGTACTGCCAAAGCACAGCACATGGCCTAGAGGTCCTTAGAACAAAAACCCACCCTGATCTACCAAGGACAAACCTTGCTCCCTCTCCCTTCCCAGAAAAAAAAAATATCATAGGATGCATCCCCTGTGGGCTGCAGAATCACCACTCGGGGTTGCTGGAATGTGGCTCTGGGCCAGCTTCCTGCCTACAGGACACACAAGTGCCAGCAATCTTTCCTCTTTCCAGGTTTCTACCGCTGCAAGCGAGGAGTGACCCAGACTCTTCCCAGGCACGCTGTGCTCTTTGAAGGCTATTTCATCTTCTCATGCAGGTTTTACCAGCCTTTTCGCTCAAGAATTTTAAGTACTGGCAACGCAAAAAAACCTCATGAGATTTGTTAAGATAACGTCGGTGTAATGTTTCCCAGGAAGCTCTTCCTATTGAAGGGACCATTTCGCTTCTCCATGTAATCGATCCAAGAGCACGATGATGAGAAATCCCTGCTGAACACAAGGGCCCATTGGTGAAAAAAGAGAACCTCCCTCAGCACCGGCTAAAGCAGCTTTAGGACAAACAACTAAGCGGGGAGATTTCTATCTAACAACAGGTCATGTGTCTCCGCTCCTTTCCTGTACCACTACGCACTGTTGTGCAATCACTAATAGGAAATACATCTGGGATAAATGCCAGATCTTGTAACAGGAGTTAAAAGCGGACGGAACGGTAGCGAATACCTGCTCAGGAGCTCATGCAGTGCAGGAGGGGGGCTGAGGGGGTAAGCTGCAGGAACCAGGGGCTCTGAAAGGCACTCTGTGCACCAGATCTCAGTCTTGCTGGACCGTTTCTCAGCAATTCGATTCAGAAATATCCTAAACGTGTCTGTGTGCTAGAGAGATTGTTTTTCGCAACAGGAAACAAAATTAAGGCATTTTTTCTTTCAGCTAAGTACCCGCAGAGCAGCACACTGCAACTGGGGAACCAAGGGGTCAGACTGCAGGTGGTACCTGACCAACCCTGTACCCCCATCCCTGAAAAGGGAGCCTCAGAACAGCCTTTTAAAGTTTTTGTGTAGCTGAGCAGTAAACAAAGTTGCTATATTTTCTTTATTTCTACATAGTGTGATCACAGTTTGCACTGAAAAGAATCAAGTCCACTGCAAGGGAACAGACATATAAACTCTTTACCTCGGCACATGCCAGGGAATTTGCCTTTCGCTAAGGCAGCCTTACGCCGTGCTTGAAAGAGGGGAGATGCAGAAGTAGGGTTTGAGACAGTCAGAGAGTTGAGAGCCTGGATTCTTGCAGCTCTGGAGCGCTAGAGCTTTCCCAGGAAAGGACGAGGGTGATACCTGGCTGTGTGGCTGTGCCGCTGTAACAGCATCCTGCATTACTGGGGAGAGGCAAGATCAGACCAGAGATGCAGCAGAGGACACTAGTGGCCACAAAATGAGCACATTGATAACCCCCTTTACCACTTTGCCTCCCAAAGGTTCAGGGAGTGCCTTTAATTTGGCTGACAGTCATTTCCAACAGTCTAGGGATGGGGCAGGAGCCTCAATGCATTACTGCTCTGCTTTAGTATCTGAACGCTGGCTGAAAGGGGAAAGGGCTGCAATTCTGAATTGATTCACCAGCACCACGTAACCAAAGCTACTGTGTTTTCAGCAGAAGGCTCTGGTCCTTACCCAGCCAACAGGGGCACTAAGAGGAGTGTTTAATTTATCATCCGTTTGAGGCTTCTCACTTGTTGCAAGTCCAGCAGAGAAAGGGAAGAGAGGGCCATGGCACAACTGCCTCTGGGGACGTGGGCACACCGTGGAGAAGAGACAAGGAAAGCTGTAACGAGTTTCACTGGGGGGGCTTCTGGGTGATGGACTGCCCCTGCAGGGCTCCTGGTCCTTGCAGAACTGGGGAAGGCTGGGACATACTTATCTTCAGCTGCAAATCCAGCCAGGAATTCGGGGACTAGAGCGAAGGGGCTGGCAGGAGAGCTTGAGATGCTGCAGCTGCTCAGCCCACCTGCCCGGGCTGAGCTCTGCCGGCTCACCTCTTCTCCCCCGGGGAACGCACACAAGTACCCGACAGCGATATCCCTCGCTCAGTTCACCTCCAGCCTCGGAGACTTTCACGGCACCGGCTCTCTCCGACCCGGCTCCCTACCCCAAGTGGGACCTCAGCCCCAGGCTCCCAGCCCACCCCGGGCACTCGCTGCTGGGACACCAGCGCTTGGTCCCAGAGATGCGCGACCTGTTCTGAGCTTCCAGGAGCGCCTTCTCCTTCCACCCCGCACCCGCCGAGCCCCGGGGCCAGTTCGGGACGGACGCTGCGGGCTGCCCCCCTGGGCCGGGCTCCTCTCCAGGGGGAGAGCCCCGGCGGGGTGCCCTGCCCTGCCCTGCCCGGCCGGCACCATCCCCTCCCGGGGCAACCCCGGCACCTCCGCCCCGGTTTACCTGCGCCTTCTCGGGGTACCGGCAGGTCGCGAAGACGAAGTCCGGGGAGGGGCTGGCGGCTGCGAGCCCCCGCACCAGCCCCAGCCCGATGCCCCGGCTGCAGCCGGTGATGAGCACGGAGCGGCAGCGCGGCTGGGCCATGCTGGCACGGCTCGGTACGGCTCAGCACGGCTCGGTAGGGCTCGGTAGGGCTCAGCACGGCTCGGCACGGCTCGGTGTGCTCCCGGTGCGGCCCCACACGTCTCTTAACCTGCGCTCACGGAGCCGGCACCGCCGTCCCGATCCCGCCCCCGCCCGGCACCTCCCCCGCTACCCCCGGCCGCAGACAAAGCACCTCCCGGCCGCCCACGGCCCCCGCGCAGCCCCGGGGCTCGGCTCCAGCCCGCCCGGAGGGTCCCGGGCCAGCGGCGCCGGCTCCTGCAAGCGGCCGAAGGACTCGCCCCGAGGGGGCGGCCGGGCTGGGCTTCGGGCTCCCGAGAAGTCCCGAAGGACCAGCCCCCGGCGGCGTGGGATGCTCGCTGGAGTTTTGTTATCGGTAGGGAGAAAAGAGCGTGCTCAGAGAACGGTTGGCTTTTCACAAGGGGAAGATAAATCGGTTCTTCCTTCCGTCACAAGGATCACGACCTCAGTCGCTCCCTACGCTGTTACCCAAATGCCCTCTAGCACAACCTTCTGCGGGGAAAAAGCAGAACCCTTTGTTACAGGCAACAGGGACCCCAGAGCGTGGCTGCAATTCTTCATGAAGGATGAAATTGCTACCTCCGACATCTAGGAGGGGGCAGAAGTACAAAGAAAAGATGCAAGCTCTCTAGCGGGGTGATCACACAGAGGCAGGAACTGAACCCCCATTTCTAGACTCCCCAAGTTACTGCCCGAGGAGAGGATCAAGCTGCCCTTTTCGGCTGCTTTACAATTTCATTCTGCATTGGGGGTGACCTGTTCCTGGAAATCGCTAGAGGCTGCCTTGCTTCAGGTAGTCCTTACACGTCTCACCCCCAGTGCTTGCACACACTTTCCCAGATAAATAGTCTATTATTAATCTGCACGCACTTATGCATATAAATGGGCGTACGTAGATATAAAGGCTTTAATTACATCTGTTAGTGCTGCTCTTTATTAAAAGATCAGTAAGCTTTTAAAACATTAACTTCAGCCTCATATAGGTCAAGAATAGCCTCTCCCTTTGTACCTGGGAAACGAAAGCACAGAGATTGGGTAAACTGTTCAAATCCCGTGGAAAAGCCCCAAATCAGCTGATGAATCCACCCCATTTCTCTTGTGCTGGTTTCTTTGTTTCTAAACAACCGCAGTAGCTCCAAATAACGTACAGGATCTGCATACCTGAAGACATCTCTTGCTGCTAGGTAGCTCAAAAGAAAGGTTCAATATTCACATCACGCTTGCAGGTGACAAGACACTTGCAGTCATTTCTCATACCTCAGGCCTTTAAACACAAAGTGTTGACTGAAATCAAAGGTGACCAGTGACAGGGTTTCCTGATCAGTGCTTTTGTTACCTTTGTGTAGAAAGTCACGACTAACCCCCCTCTTTCCCACGTGGTTTAAGCAGTTATCTTCCTTCCCCATGCATGCTGTGTTCATTTTAGAACAATTCTCTTCATGCGTAACGACAAGCATTTTGTTGGTTGTGGAGAATTTAAATTAAAAAATAATAAAAAAAAATCCCCGTCAGGCATAAGACTGCTTAGTCGACCTCTTTGTGTTGGTAATTTATTCAGTCCTCGCTGGTGCCGCCAGGCATAGTCGGGATGTCGTGCATGTGAGTTGGGGATCAGCATCCTCGGGGTGGTGGAGCAGCACGGTACAGCCCGCGACGCTCCTGCCACGGCGCAGGAGGGTTGTTGACGTAATCACGGCGCAACTCTTCTGATGTGAGACATCGGGGACACCCATTCAGCACTCGGCCCTGCGCTTTGCGATCGAACACGATTGTTGCTGACTGCAGATTACATCCCTAACTGGCATTTTTTAACTCGATCTCACTGCTGTTTGCCTTCAATTCATTCCTCAGGTGTTCCTCACCGCATTTCTCTGCTGGTCTGGATCCTCTTTATTGAGCCATTTGGGGTATTCTTCTGCCAACAGCTTTTGTGTTCACCCGTAGAGAAAAAAAGATCAAATCCTATAAGTTGAGGGGAGTTGTCACCGACTTCCTGCACAGGGTGCTCATCTCCTATCTGGAATCCAGAGCAGTTCTCAGAGGGGAAGAAACAATTGAACTAGAGGGAGATGTTGTTCTCAGTAAGTAACACACATATTGAAAATCCCTGCTATGGTCTAGATACACAGGACACAAAACTGACCGGTACAGAATTCTACAGATGCTATTCAAAGCTCCAAACTTTCCCTAAAAAAGTGCTCCGATTCTGCTTTTACAGATGGGAGAACTGGGACAGAGCCCCGTCACGCAGCTCGAGGTCATGCGGAGTTGGTGACAGATTCCCCTGGGCAAGCAAAGTCCCATCCCCTGAGGGAGGCATTTTTCAGACTAGTGAGAGGTAAATTACAAGACACAGCAAGGCACATAACAGAAACATCTGCTCTGGGGATGGCAAACAGCAGCCGGGCCCAGCCTCTGAGGATTCTCTGCCACCACCTGGAGTTGATTTGTACCCGGAGTGAATCTTGCCAGCCCCAGTCATCTCTTCTCTCCTCAGCTCTCATCGTCGCCTTTCCAGCTCTTACTGCTCCGTCTGGATTTTACCAAGTTCTGCATGTTAGAAGCTAGTTCCTCCAGGCTGCCTTTTGTCTAACTCTTGAAGCAAAATCCAGATCATAGCATGCTGGTAACCACAATCTAATAAGGCAAGTTTTTGTGCTGTTTTGCTCAACCTGAGTTGGACACACCAGAGGCAGAATTGTTTTGCTTAGTAATTCCTCACCCACATTTAAAGACAATAAAAACAAGGGTTGCCTGGCAACCCTGGCAGGACAATGGAGAAAATATTTCTATTTTGCACGAAGCAATACTCTTAAATAATGGCTACTTACAGTTTCTGTACGTGAGAGAGATCCATTCATTCAGCTCTTCCTTAGCTTAGATCTTTGTGTAGGACATGCTGCAAGGCATTTGGGGGTTTTTTTCCATTATTTTCAGGTCTCTGGCACTTTCACTTTTGCCACCCAAGAACGTATCAGAGTATCAGGATACTTCTAGCATTTGTAGAACTACAAATTATTACTAGAGTGATAGTCTGTGGGGAAAACAAGGTTTAAAACAGACACTCCCTCTAAGTAAATGGGTTTGAATCACCAATCCACAGCCTTCCGGTCAGCAGAATTCAGTTTGGGCAGACTCTGGGAAGTCAAACACGAAAAAAAGTAGCCACCCTTCACAAAAAGAGCTGCACAAAATACTCTGTCCTAAAACAAAGCCACGAATTCTTTTGGTACTTCAGACCTGTAATCTTTGTAACCATAATTTTTTTTTTTCTATTGTTTTAAAATGAAAGCTGAGCTTCTCTCACAATTTCGTACCCAGTAGGACTACAGGTTGGAAAGGAAATTCTAAAGATTGTACAATCTGTGACAGTCACGAGTGCTGGTAGCCAGGGGGAGTTAAAGAAACTACAGGGTGCAGCCCGTCTCGGTGTATCATTACACACGGACCACCACGGTTCTGCCTGACACCAGCGGTTCCAATTCCTACCCCATCAGATGGCGCCAAGGTGAGGGATGTTTGTCTAACGAGACAAAAAGCAGCCCTGTTGCTTCCAGCTCCATAGGAAACACTGGGAAAAAGCCATTGATGCTAAATCAGAGGTGGAGACAAAAAGTAGGGTTGTAAGAGGGTGCTAAGAACACGCAAGGAACAAAGAAATTACTTGACACGGTATTTCTGACCATTTTCTCCCAAGACTGGGCGGATTTCTTTTTGTTTCCCAGGCTCTTTTACAGCGTTGTGCCTCAGCACATTCACTCGACACCTACCACAGGAACTGCGCTTGCAAAAATTGAAGTGAGCAAATGCAAAGTGGTGCCAGGAGAAGAAAATAATCAGAGGGATCCATTCATGGGACTTCTGGCCTGGCTGTCAGCAGCACACACCTCCCAGAGTCATCTCCGCTGTTCCCAGGGCTGGCTCACATCAGAACCACCACAGGGGCTCGCCCGTTTTGAAACATTTTCACACCTCAAGAACTGGCATGGAGCCCATTTCTCTTTTCCGTTTGTCAAGGGGTTACATTCTCAGGAACCACAACCCTGTGATCTCCCAGAGATAACTACAGCCATTACCTGCGCGGTTTGTTCGTTATTGTATGGGAGAATGGGACCAGCGCCGTTACTGAAATTCAGGTGGTATCTGAAGCACGTGGTTACTGCTGGGTATACACAAAAAAAAAAGTACTTAAAAGACAAGTCCCTTGAGGCCTAAAAAGCCCCTGGCAAAGATCTACTGTCAAAAAAACCCCAAAAAACCAAAACCACAACCCAAATCCCCTCAAAGTGCCTGTTTCCACGTGCTGTTGGGGTTGGCAGAACGATGGCAGGAACAGGGTGTGGAATTCTGTTACTACCACCTGCCATGGCTCTCTATCAAGTGTGACAGGTAATGATTTTTCAGCACAGTAAATGCTGAAAACCTTCTTTGTAAATCCCCCCCAAGTTACCAAACACATGCAGTATTAATCCTCGGCTTCCTGAGCACAGTAGAACAATGCATTTGCCTGCCCGCACCGCCAGGGAGAGGCGAGAGGCGCGCCTCGATTCCACAGAGGTGCAGCTACACCCACCCTGTGAATCAGCCCCTGTGTTTCAACAGTTCTCTCTCACACTTCCTCCAGCTACTCGAAGCATCTTCTCCAAACCCACCTCGCTGCCAAGACAGTCTGTGCAACGATCTGTATCGGGCTTTTTGCTGGTGAAGACAGATTGTTCCCTCCTAGAACAGGACGTCTCTTAATCCTGTGATATAATCCCTTTAGTTCTGGAACCGAACTAGTATAAAAACACACACGCTTTCTCCCTTGTTCTTTCCTCTCCAGATTTTAACAAGTGTAGTAGAAAAACAGTTACTATTTATTCAGCACTGTACAAACACACAGGAGTTTATAGAACACAGATGCTGGTATTTATGCCAAGTTCATGTAGAACAGCGTACGGAGCCCAAGTCTTACCTTCATCCTTGTCCATGCTACTTGTGTCAGAGGAAGGTCACACCTGTCGCTCACAGAACTGACACTTAACTGAGGTAACTCCTCTTAAGGTACGTCTCTGGAGGAGGCCACAGCTGCGAAACCTGCCTCCCCATACGTTGCTTCTCTCAGGAACTGGAGAAGAGGCAATTCCGGAACCATCCAGAGCAGAATGAGGCAATTAAGCCGGGAAACACGGACTATACCTTTTACAACCAGAATCAGAAAACGGGGATTTGACGTTAACCTGCTCCAAGTAATCTCCAGGTAGCAAGAATGAGAAAGACTTAAGAGCTCTCTAAACAACGTCGTTTCTTCGGCTTGTTCATACTTGAATCAAAGGTACTTCTGGTTATTGCACTGCCTGAGCTACTTTAATGCTTTGAATTAGACTCAACTTTTTAGCATTCCAAGTATGAAATAATTAGTGTTCATCTGTGTGCAAAGGCCAAGTTAAGGCAGATCATTTGCTGATTCAGGACCAAATTAATTTCCATTTCATAGCAGTGCTCCGAGAAGCAAAAAGGATGTTTCCTTGTGTCTGCTGCCTACCTCAGTTATCTTTTCCCAGCAGAGATGTAATCAGAACTGTGGTGAACAACTACAAACGACCGACTGCTACTGCAAGGTGACCAGGTGGACGTAACTAGCTTTCTCCCTGCACAAGAAATGCGGGCACCCACTGAAACCATCCAGTAACGCTGCAGTTCAAACATGTAACCCAGTTGCGTAAAGCAGTAATTCCTGCTGCACATCAGAATGTCAGAGGGAGCTGCAGAGGTCAAAAGCATCCCTTGGTTCAAAGAAACATTAGTCAAGCTCACAAACACATCCCCTGGTAATAACACAGAATAATTCCACACAACCTCCAGCTCAGGAAACTGGCAGTCTTGAGGTTGGCTCAAGGCAGGCTGACTGCAAATCCTTTCGGCTGCCTCCACAATAAAAATGAAGAAAATTGCCGTGAGACGGGCTTGGATTTAAACGAAGTGTCAGGAGAGATGCCGTCACACCGAGGCACCTACAACAGTGACCACAAGAAAACCTCATGATCTTGTTTCCCCCAGAGCCGAGAGAGGAAGTTTAACCAGCAGGCAGTGAGTAAGATTACTCAAGAGCCTGAAAGGCTCACGTAATAGCACCCTATTTCACACAGTAAACTGGTCTACTCCTCCAGGATGGGCCCAGCATGACATCTACTACACCTATACTCAAGGTGTAGCAACTTAAGCTAGTCTTAAATCTACGACAATTTGATAATCTCTTCTTTTGGCACCAAATTGCTTTCCTAATGAGTAGGCACAGTGGTAGAGCTCATAAGAAACTACTTTCAAGTAAATTTAATAGAAAATCAAACACTTTAATGAAATTAGGGAGCATCAGAGTAACAGCTCAGATATACCACTAGAACTGATACTACTGGGCTGCAGGGATTTTGCTAATTGGGTTCTGTTGTTTGGTTGTTTTGTTTTTTTTAAACGCTCTGTTCTTCAACAAGCATGCAGACTGACAAACTACCAACTCTTCAGAGTGTCAAAGATCCTGAGTAGAGAACTTCAAACCACTTAAAATGTATATATAGGTAACGTCTTACGAGCTGGTGGCCTGCACGCAGCATTGCACAGATAAAAATATACTACTCTCGATACACAGAGCTAAATACTTTCACATTTATCAGAATTTTCTACACAAGTCTTTTGATAGAATTCAAGTTTTGAATTTTTCTGTATATATCTTCCACTTGTATTAAACAAATGCTTATTTACATTGTGGACAAAGTGTAAAGGCTAGTAAGGCCATTTTCCCATACTGTACTGTAACACTGCAAAATATATATACACATATATAACCTAATATAGGCAACAGTTCTAAAAAAAAAAAAAAAAAAGTCACCTTGCGTTTGTACAACATAATTGAATCAGTATGAAAAGACAGCTTTGTTAGCACCGAGCCACTCCGAGGGGTTTTACCAATTGTCTGGAGCCTTCTAGTTCCACAGGGAAGGACTGGGCAGCACAGTGTTCCCACTACTGAGCAACAGGGGTCCCGCTTGCAGAACTGGAAGTCCCCCAAAACACTCCACCGCACTAGGGTACGCAAATCACTAAAGAGCAGGCATAGGAGCGCCCAGAGACAAGCTCTGCAGCGTTACCACGTGACGCTCCAGCAGAACAGTCACCGAGACATTTATCAGATTTAAGTCTTTCACATCATCCCGTCCCGTTCACGTCTCTCCTTCGGATTCGCGACAGCAAGTACAGAATTGCCAGCAGAACGGACATTACTCAAGCTAGGTGGTTTACAAGCCAGGTTAACCCTATACTGCCAAGCCCACATGGGGAAGAGCTCCACTGCTTACATTCCAAAGGAAAGAACTTTTTGCTTTATTCACCGCCTGTGCCTACTGTGGCCGGGATGGTCTCGGTCATAGCGATGACTTGCTCGCTCATAGGAGCGCGAACGCTCGTGCCTGTGATTTCTATAGTAGTGACTCTTCTTCTTGTACTTCCCCGAGTGGTCGGAGCGCTCCCGGGATCGGCTCCTGGAGCGGGACGAACTCCTGCTGCGGGATTTCCGTGGTTTGTGTGTCGAGTATTTGTAGTCTTTCGATTTCTTGTAACTTCTCACCTTGGAACCTTTGTAGCTCGAACTGTGGTTGAACTGTCTCGGGGGAGAGTCGCTGCGGCTCCTAGAACGGCTGTGGGACTTGGAACCGCTGGACGTGGAGTAACTCTCACTTTTCCTACGGGAAAACGAACAAGAGAGAAAATGTATGATTTTCTTACTATTAAATAGGATTACTCTACATCACTATTAGCACCTAAATGTAGTCACAATACATACACACTTTGAGTAGCACAGACACAAATGCTTCTCACTTATAGAGCCATGGTGCGCAAGCATAGCTAGAGACCAGGCACTGCACCCAGTATTCTGTTGTTCAGTATCCCACAAAAACCTGATCTCCTGGCCTAGAGTCGATCACATTCATTTACTGTAGAAATACTGATCTTTAGAAGCTCATACACGTTTGGACTACGGTAGTCATGCTTCAGATTTACTTTTTTTTTCCTGTATTACTTAGAAGACACGACTGAATAGGTAAGAGCACTTGCCAGACTCAGTGTGCTGCCAACAATAAAAGGTAAAACCACTTGTCCTGTTTCAGTTATAGTACTACTGTCACCAAAAGACCCAAGCCCGGAGTTAATATTTTTTTCTATCTCTGATTTCCCCTCTACAGGTATCAGGGTTATCAGCTGAACTTCAAACCAACAAACCCTGCTGCTTGGTGGCCTGTACGTCAACCAACACCCAGGCTGACATTCAAAGGTGCCCTGGTGTGCTCTGACCTCTGAGCCAAAACCGCACAACTCTGGGCTGCAACCTTTCTGGACTTTAACCCAGTAGCACATACCTGTGCTTAGGGGATGCAGATCTGGATGGCGATCTTGAATAACTTTGATCTCGACTTCCACTCCGACTTCTGCTTTCTCTTCCTTTCTGAACACTGCAAGAGGCAATAAACAGTGAGTTTTGTTTAAAGTAGCCACAGGGAAAAAAATGAACAACCAAACCCTCATTCTGAAAGCCTTACCCATTTACTGGGCTGTTTGAACTCGTTCGTTTCGCTCCCTCTACTTTCCTTTTCGCATTCTTCATTGCCTGAACAGGGAGTGGCGAAGGTTTATTTCCTTTAACCTCTTTTGGAGACTCTAGGAAAACAAGTCTTTGTTACCTTATTTTGAAAGTGCGGGTAGTGACCGAAAGGACTGAAGCCTCCCCTCAGCCCATCTCATCATCTTTGTCATCATCAGCACCGTATACACTGAGTTTGCACCTATGTGTACCCACACACGCACAACCGCCCACGAAAAGATGACCTGAAGAAGCTGACGGAAGGCAGAACTTAATCTGAAACATTTCTGCCGAAAGACTGAAGTAACACCAGGGAGTTAAGTGCAACAGTAAAACATCGCTTTCGAAGCCACTTCGAGAACGCAGAACAGCAACTTCCTTCTCTTGCCAATCACTCGCTAGCTTTTTAAAGGTAAACTGAGGAGGAAGATGATGGTAAACGTTATCTTCTAGGTAAGACATGCATCAAATTGGAAAGTTTCAGCCAAATATGCAGGAAAATATTCTCCACCCATCGCCCAAAAATCCTGCTCCTGCCAGAGTTCCTAATTATACCTCTCTGCTTTAATACTGTTTTAGCATCACATGCCAATTCCAAGTATTTGTTCGAGTTTAGTGCCAAAACCACATAAAAGCAAGTCCCTGTACTGTGTAAGCTTAAACTAGCTTTAATTTTATACTAATTTGATTTTAGCCTTTATCTGTTTCAAGAAATTACAAAGTTACAATGCTATTCAAACTCTGCCATTTGAATAGCTGCTAGAAGCCAACTCCAAAACAAAAACAACCCCGACCAAACCAAAACCACATCGTACATATATCCCAAAACAGTAAATACACATTTAAGATGAGAAAGAGCTATTAAACCCAAGTCATTCGCTACTTGCCATTTTTCGGGATCGGGGAAAATCCCGATGTGTTATCCAAACTTGGGGCTCCCTCAGGTACTAGACCTTTAGCTTGTGCTTTTGCCTCTTCGATAGCTAATTTCTTCTTTTCTACTTTACTTTCCAGATCAGATAAATCAACCTGTGAACACAGGAGCACTGCTTAGCACAGAACTCAGTGAACAGAACCTTCTACTCACTCAGAGAGCAGGGGATCTACAAACACCCAGACACTGCCCCCACCACCCTGTTCCACTTGCAGGTAGTTTCAAACGGGATGAGGTTTTCCCCACCTCACGTTCCAAGCGCAGCCTTTAACACAGGCACACGATATGAAAAAGCAGCAAACCTTTTTCCGAGTATAAAGCTGCAAAATCTTTAAGCAGATTTCTTGAATTTCTTCCTCTGTCGCTCCAAAGAGCAAAAACCAGTGCGGGCGATTAGGAAGTGGAATCTGAAAGGGAGGGGAAGACACGCTCAGTTTTCTGCTTGTATTTAAAGCCCTAACGAACTTGGAAGGAAAGGAACTGTACGCTCACCTCCAGCGTCCTGGCGGCGAGGTAAATACACGCACAGGCGATGCTTTCTGGCTGGAATCTTACAAAGACATCTGTTCTCAGGCTATCATTCATGTAATTCCTGAAAGACAGGATTATCAGCAAAGTTGCAGAGCACTGCAGAGCTGCTGGCTGTTTGCTGAGTTTTTGTTTTTACTTCTACAAGGACTATTTCTGCATTCAGTTCCTAGCCTTCAAACATTATACTCCTGTAAAAATCTAAAGAAAAGTTGAATCCTCTTACTACAAAAAGAAATATATTTAAAAAATCCCTCAAGGGGAGGGATGTGTGACAGAAATTAAGTTTGATTGTCTGACTGGCTGCTGAAAATTCAGTTGTGAAAAGAGAACCAATTTTCACTTTGCTTTTCCTTCTGGATCTCTACTGGCCTGCTCTCATGCAACAGACAATTTCACATACAATATAACCTAAGGTACTCAGTTAAAGGCTTTTAGGTTCACAGGTTTCTCTGCAACAGGGCTGAACCCCGACGATTCGAAAAGCTGCAGGTCCTGCAGTAGCTCTCCCACGAAATCGCAGTCCGCTTCCGTGCGCGTCAGCTCCCGCTGGAGATTTAAAGGGTCCCTTTTCCTCCAGAAGCGTGATTTTCCATCCAGGACAGAACTCTTTTTTGATGCAAAAAGCAGCCACAGAAGAAATCAGGGTGTTTGGGAACATCGGTTCAGGAGAACACTCAACATTCAGGCAGATCTCCTCTTTGGCACACGAAATACCATTTCCAAATTGTCCCATTTCAGTAAGGTTGCTTAAAATGAATATTCACAGAATGAGAAAACTGTAAAATATTACATATATTCCAGTCAGTACAGTTAAGCATTATTCTTCTAAACCTTAAATTACACAAAAGTAACTTCCTCTGAATCTGTCAGCTGATGTGCTTAAAAAGGTCTAGATTTTTGAGCACGTATGTCAAGCAAAGTATCAGGTGGGCAAAAGCTAAAACCAGACACAAGAGAAAGTCCTCAAAATAATTTATCTTTCCAAAACCAGTAATTAACCACGTGGGTACCCAGTATACAAGGATTCACTAACCCCCACGACGTCCAACCAAGAGACCACAGTCCAGACGCCTGTAACCAGTTTAAACAGGACAAAAGGAACTTGAACCCCAGGACCATCCATCTCCCACCTGCCCTGGGTGTCTTACTTCTTCTCCTTGATACAAGGAGCAACGCAGAGAAGCGAAGCTTTCGGGGGAGAAAGGAACTTCAAAACCTACTTTTCTTGTCCCACTACAAAGAGAGCACAAACCTTTTGGGCAAAGGGAGCGGTAAGGAAAGCGGTGCTTCAAACATCTGGAAGTCACACAGCCTTTTTCCTAATTTGCCAAATTGAAAAACATGCCTGCTTCCAGGTTTGGCCTCTGCAGGTCTTCCCTGTGGGCTCAGAATCAGACACAGGAGGAAATGAATCCTTGTCACAATATTTTAAGGAAAAGGTAATGTTGTAAAAACGCACATTTCAAAAAAAAAAAGAACAATTATACTGGATATCCACCAGGTACTGGAAGCAATAAGCATAAAGCCCCGCAAATACGTTATTTCAACGTCTGAACCATTTCTCAATTGGGGCGATTTCTTCCCTCCTCCTCACCTGCCCCTCCTTTCACAAGTAGGAAACTGGTAACTGAGCAGCTCTTTACTCACATTTGAGTATTCTGTGCAATGGTACTGCCAAATCTGGCAGTGGGAAGTTTTCTACTAACTAGTTTACAGTTTGAGCTTTCAATTTTTATTGTGCTAATTCACCTCTTTAAGACTTAAATCCCACCTTACTTTATCGTTTAAAAACACATCACTTGAACAGTTATAGAAACGTAACATTAAAAAAACCCCACACCTTTCAGAACGCCAACGATCAGGTTTTAAATATATAACAGTCAAAAGGCACAATCAAAAGAAAAGTCAAAAACAAAAGGATAAGCACAAGAAGCAGTTGGCCAGTTACTCTACTATCGGGTATATACCACCTGTCTAGAGCCAGCCTTCTCTTTGGAGAGCCTGCTTTGGTTTGACTGAAGACGGCAGCTATCCCTGCACCATAGCGCTTGGGCAGCAGAGGAGAAGTCTTAGTCACTTACCCTCAGAGGCTACCCTTTGATTAAAAGAGTACAGAAAAGAAAAGTCAAAACTGGTTCTCTAGACACAGCTCATAGTACCAGACAGTTCAGTCAGCAGAAATATGATCTTTCGATTCACTAAAGGTTTTTTTTTAAACTACAGTGTTGTTAAAAAGCGTTCTCTGTTCGTCAAAACCTGGAATTTTACATAAACTTCCCATCCCCAAGCAAATCTTTGCTGTAAGGACAGCAACAAAGGAGAGAACATTTCTTGGCAAACATGAAAATACTGATTTATCCAGTCTTTGAAGCTGACATCTTGCATTATCCATACAGATAAAAGAACTTTATCTGCGCTGAGGTTTTGATACACTGGTAATCAAGCTCAAACCCTGGGAAAAGACATTTCCCAGCACTGGTAACAGACTTGAACTACACATCGGTTTTCTCTGAAGAACAAAAAGCCCCAAGGAAGTTCTATAACCCGCTCAACGTCTTCCCTTCAGCTGACAAGTGAAAGCGGAGAGGAGGGAAGTGAAGTCAGGGTGGAAAGCTACCTTACCAGTAAAACAGCGCCTCAAACTTAAGAGGCCCATCAACATTTGGGGAGTAGAGTTTGGGGCACGCCAAGAAACACTGGAGTTGCCTGGCGTGACCCACAATCGCTCCTGAGCAATGCTGCCCGGAGTGCCTCAAGTGACATATTTCTGCTACTGCCCCTGCTGGTCTCTCGTAACAAAGAAAATCAACTTACCATGAAGTCTGGACCAGGTGTTGGTTACGTTCACATTCTAATACCTGAAGGTACATAACGATTATCTGGAAGATACGGGTTATCAAGTTATTAACGAGAACCTCGAGAGCCAACTACACATTTCAGAGGGACATCCACGAGGCATCTGTTTTTCTCTTGCGAGCTCTAAAACGCTCTACACGAGAGCGTTGGCAACATCCTCAGGGTTTAGCCTCACGTATTCTGCTCTCCAGTGCAACGGCTGGACACTCAGCCCCATCTGACCTTCCCAGCTCTCCGTCTTCCGAGCTCGGGCATCACGCTATTCACCTAGAGGTCTTGTCTCCAACTGCTTTCAAGCTAGGTCTGCTCTCCTACACAACTCACGGTTCCTCTTAGCTGCAACTTGGGAGAAAGTCACGCTAGCTGCAACGAGCAGTAACGTAAGTACAACGGTATTTGCACAGAACAGAGCTCACGCGTTGTGTGTCACCGGTTTATTCAGTTCTAGGCTGCTTTTTTTTTTTTTTCAGTTTGGAAGGAAAACAAGGACACGGGTAACGAGACTAACAGCAAAGAGTCGGACCAACGAGCACAGTTGTCCTCTGGGGCACTGATGGCACGAGTGAATCCTGCAAGTCAAGTAGGCTTAAAAAGATGACTTTAAGACAGCAGCTGGTTTTAGAGGTTTTAGAAAGAGCAAGACCCCAATTTCTGTGGGCACAGAAGTAGGAGGCTCTTTCACCGCACTCAGCTACTTGAGGTGTAACACCAGCAGTGCTCAAGTGCCAACTGAAACGTCTGCAGTAGGTGCATCTTTCAAGTACCAGCCCAGCCTGACACACCAGACTTAGAATATTGAGAACATTTCTAGTCAAAGCCCTTCCCATCCGAGGGTACTTTTTAGAACGTTAAGAGGCACTGCTGCCAGCTCACACGGGTTAACAACCCCAGTGTGTCTGCACGTGTCACACGGGGTTTCTGTTAACGGGCCAGCACAACCCCAGGCCTCCAAATTCCTTTCTGCTTAAAAAAAATCCATGTTCAGCTCACGTTTTCTAACGCCGGAGCCACCTACTTAGATAATCTGACTTCGAGGACTGCTTAGCATCTCCATCCACCTCCAGCCGTCGCAGTAAGAATCTCTCAAATGCGAAGGCAGACACGGGGATCACACGAAGCTGCCTTTGCCAAGTTAACCGGCGCTACCACGTACAAACCGGGCAGCCTCCGTGTAGCTCAAAGCACTCGCAGCGAACGAAACACCGATGATAAAGCTAACGTATACGGTACAAACCTTGTGAGGGTGCTTTACGTGAACACAAAATCCCAACTCCTTCAGCACTCTTCTTTCTGCCTTAATAATCTGATTCTTCAAGTTCACGTACTCTTGATCCAGTATGAGAGGCACGGGCTTTCTGCAAGACAATTTCAGATGCTGAAGATAAATCTCAGTCTCACAGAGGACTCGTACGCAGGTTAAGCCGTGCTCGTGTGAAAATAAGAGCCACCACTACTGATACCACCGCAAACATCTACTGATAAAACGGGTCAACTCACTTTTTTTCCCTTCACGAGATCTCTTCGAGATGTTCCCTGATTTATGAAACAGGGAACGCCACTATCACCGGTCCCCGAAGTTTAGTAATTCAAATACGACACAGATCATTTCAAAGCCTGCGCTTACTTTTTCTCCCGTAGGTGTCGGAGGCGATGGAACACGTTGATGACATCTCTTATGCGCCTCGGTGCTTCCTCAATTTTGGATGCCAGGTGAACGCAGGCCATTGACACGTGCTGAAACACAAGAATTGCGAGACACCGACGTTTTGCTCAGGTCAGGAACCGACTGCCTCCAACAGCTCGAGGAGGGACAAGAAGAGAAAACTCTGGGAAAACAAGGAAACGCTACAAACGTGACAAAACCAGCTTTGTAAAATCACGTTGATTGATCCGTAAAACCCCCAGGGTAGTGGCTAACCCTCGGATCGCATCGAAAATGACAACTTGCCGATAACTTAAATAACAGTTGCACACATATGTGGCTTTTAACATGTTCTCACCTCCATGGAATGCTTCACAAAAGACTTGGTATAAAAAAAGCGTTGAAATAGCACCTGTCCTGTAGCCATGGCCACCTGAAAGGGAAGCAACCACAACAGGCATTAACAAATCAGCTCCAAAGTCAAACGACCTACAATTATTTCAAGATTTAAGACCCAGCAGGCCAGCTTCGCAGTAGTGAAGCGCTGGAGGAAGCTCAGTGGTCTCTAAAGAAAATCAGCACCTCTAGTTCAGCAACAAACTGAAGCTTCCCAAAACGTTATCGAAGCCACAAACACGGTAAATCAAACACAGCTGCTAAATCGCAAACTTGTCTATGAAATATGAAAACGCACTCCAAAATAAATAGAGAGAAAAACAAACAAACAAAAAAACCCGCAAGCACGAGAAGCCCATAAAAGTGAGAGCTGCAGAAGTGCGTCAGAAAAACTAATTTTTTGGCGTTGAAGGCGGCGGAGCTCATCGCACGGTCTGAGCAGCTGGAAAACAACGAGACCGCCTGCGATTGGAGCTCGCTGAAGAAACGAAACCCTCCCGAGGCCACGACGAGTTTTAAAAAAAAAAAAAAAAAAAAATAAATAACTGGCGGCGAGGCCGAGGGAGCCCCCGCTCGGCCGGCGCCGGGCGGTTACATCACCCGCTTCCTGCTCCGGCCCGGCGGGGGGAGGCCGCGGGGAAGGCCCAAAGGCCGGCGAGAGGGGCGGCCGCCCCGGCCCGGCGCCGCCCGCCCCCCGGAGCGAGGCCCGCGGCCCGGGCCGGGCCCACGAGGCTCCGCCGCGGGGCGCTGCGGCCCGCCCCCGGCCCGACCCCCGCCCGCCCCGCCGGGGCCCGCTGGGCCGCGGCCCGGCCTCACCTGCGGCAGGCGGAGCAGGATGCCGGCGGCCTGGATGAGCTCGCAGCCCGTGACGCGCAGCTCGGTCTCGGTGTCGGGGTCGAGGCCGCTGCTCATGGAGGGCGTGAAGCGCAGCGTGTGCTCGGGCAGGAGGCAGTTCTCCAGCGTGATCAGCACCCCCGAGTACAGCCGGTCCCCGATCAGCACCGCCCCGGGGCCCGGCGCCGGCGCTCCGCTGCCCGCCGGCGCGGCTCCCGCCGCCAGGACGCCGGCGGCCTGAGGCCCCGCGGGGCCGCCGCCGCCCCCCCCCCACCACCGCCGCCGCCACGGCCGCCGCGCTGCCCGGCCCCGCCGCCATCTTGCGCCGCCGCCTCCGCCTCGGAGCTCCTGCCCCGCCCCTTCCCTTCTCCTCGCTGCCGATTGGCGGGCCGGCGGGCGCCCATTGGCCCGGCCGCCGCGACGCGTGACGCGCTTCCCCCTTCTCCCCCCCCCCCCCCCCCCCCCCCCCCCAGCGGAGCGGCGTGACGCACCCGTTGGGAATTTGAACGCGGCGGAAGAGGAAGGCGGCACTTCCGGCAGCGCCCCCTGCCCTCAGCGGCGCCGGCGCGGCCCGGCCCCCCCCCCGGCGCAGCCCCCCCCGAGGCTCCGCAGCAGCCGTTACCGAATACAAAAGGTCTTTATTTCAGTCCTTAACAGAACACGTGCGCGCTGTGCGTGCTGCTGACGCTGGACCCGTGCCCCGCCATGTCTAACGTGGCGCCTTGTAGCTACAACGACCCAGGGAAAACCCCCCCGAGCTCCTCCGGGCGCCACCTCTGAGGGGTCTGCGCTTCCCCGCCACGGCCCCGGCAGCAGCCAGCGGGCGAGTTCGCTTCCCAGCGCCAGTTCCTGCTCGTAACGTGCGCCCCCGGCCCTCGGGACGTTAGTAGTGGTGGTGGACGATGCGGGAAAATATCCCCTCCGGCTCTTTGCCGTCTCCCAGGGCGGCGAGGAAGCCCTCCTGTCCCCTCCTCTGCGCCAGGGCAGCCAGGGACTTGAACGTCTTGGGCTCGTAAATAGCCAGATCGGCGAGCATCTTCCTGTTCAGCTCCACCTGGGACTGAAGGCAAGAAGAGTTGTGGGTTAAGCACGGTGACTTTTAGGAACAAAGCCCAATCGTTTCGTGTGGCCTGAAGGCCTTGTTGCCACGCTGTACAATTTCAGAACTAGACAATGCCTCATTAAGGCAAAATTTTCTCAATCTTTCTGGTAGGAACCAGTAACCGAAGAAGAATCTCTTATTTCCTGTGTTACAGGTTAATCCATGGCACTTGTTTTAATTCTTTGACGTGTTCGAGTTTACTTGTTGTGCTAGAAGCTGCCTGGTATCTCAAAATGTGTCCTGGAGTAGAAAAAGGACTGCAGAATCCAATCCTGACACCTCTAGACATTGCACAGTTGGCTGCATATTCTAACAGGGAGGTATTAGAACACTTTGCTTCCTTTGGATCTTTTAACAGGAGCACAAAGTCGGTAGAGAAAAGAGTAGAGATTTCTTAGGGCTGTTTTTGCTAACCCAAGCTTTGCATTTTTAAATTGCTTGACGGAAGGGCAGCCGTCACTTAACGCCTGCAGTAGCAACAAGTGTCAAAGCATTTTTACAAGTCTCATTCTTAAAACACACAATAAAAATTTTGGGCACAGAGCAAAGTGTAGAGCAACGATCTCCACCAGGACAAAAGGGGATTATACATATAAGAAACATGTTTAGGGCTAAACTTGGTTCCTGAACTGACCAAAACTCCTTTCATAAGCTGAAGGCCTTCACCACTAGAACTAGGAAGCGGGAAAGTTCAGCCTGACAGAAGGGGCTTTTCAATCTCCCCGCCATGGCCTGTGCCACTACTGCCCGCTCACGCTCCCGTTTGGAAGTCCCCAGCGTTGTTCTTCAGAGACTGGCACGTGGAAGCTGCAGCTTCAGCTCCTCACAGCTGCAACCCTTTGATCTGTTTTGTCAGAGTACCTCTACTTGAAAGATTACAGAGTTTAAAGAAATTAATTTGCCTGGCACTTCAGAAGACCTCCATCAGACGCTTTCTCCAATTTGCAAAGTAAATATTCTTCAAGCGCCACCCTTACCTTATGCAGATTGCTTATGAAAGTTGGGTATCGCAAACCATGTTCAAGAGAAGCTGCTTCAATCCTAGTGATCCAGAGCTGAAAGTGCAAAAATTACCACGTTGGATGATAAAATACTTCAAAAGTAAACTTCTTCTCTGCTCACACTTAGTAAATATAACATTTTCAGACCTACAGTCTTCTCAGTGCAACATACACCTGTATGAACTTCAGAACGTGAGCTGTTTCAGACCACAGAGGGGCTACGCCTACTTTAAACTCGTATTTTTCACCCCCTGGTAAAACATTTTGAGAGAACCACCCAGTAAGGAAAATGGCCATTTTGGTTCTGCTCCTCTCCTATTGTAACGTTTACATCTAACATTTCGCTCTTTACCGCTCTCAGGAATCTCTTCTTCTCTCTTCTGGCCTTTGTAGACTTTACAAAAGCTCTGCGAACACTTCGTACAGCCAGCTTATAGCAGCGGTTCTTCCTTCCGCGAAAATGCTGAAACGAAGACACGACGTTCAGTTACCTTTAAGGCTCCTAAACCCTTCTGTAATACTAATATACAGCACGCTGTATTTACAGGCTGCTCTTCCCATAGTGCTTGGATTCCTTCCGCCACAGGAGTCTTTTATTCATATGGGTTGGAAGGGACCTTGAAGACCATCTGGTTCCAACCCCCTGGCCACGGGCAGGGACACCTCCGACCACCTCCAAGCCCCGTCCCACCTGGCCTTGGACACTTCCAGGGAGAGGCTGCCACAGCTCCCCTAGGTGACCTGTTCCAGCGTCCCACCACCTCCACAGCGAAGAACTTCTTCCTAACGCCTCATCTTCCTAATGCCTCATCTAAATCCATCCCCTTCTAGTTTAGAACCATTGCCCCTCGACCTATCGCTACAGGAACTTGTGAGCAGCCTCTCCCCAGCTTTCCTGCAGCCCCTTTAAGCACTGGAAGGCTGCTCTCCTCGGAGCCTTCTCTTCCCCAGGCTGAAGCCCAGCTCTCTTAGCCTGTCCTCCCAAGGGAGATGCTCCAGCCCCTCGAGCATCTTCGTGGCCTCCTCCGGACCCGCTCGCACAGGTCCGTGTCCTTGTGTCGGGGGCTCCAGCGCATCCCCCTCTCCTCTGTCACTGCGCACACACCAGGCGCCTTCACCACCTCCGGCTTTACCCGAATTCACACCCGGGGGGGAGCTGGGGGGTCCCCGACTCACCCGGGCATACTTGAGCACCTCCTGCACCCTCCAGAAACGATCCGTGAGGCGGCTGCGGAGCCACCGCGGGGCGCTCAGAAACACCATGTCCTCCTCTTCCTCCTCCTCCGCCTCCTCTTCGTTCGTCGCTTTCCGGGGCGGGGAGAACCGCGTTCGGCCCCGGCCCTTCCGCCGGGCACGGCTGCCCTCCTTCGGGGGCGGTTGTCCGGGTGGTTGTTACCCAAAATCCCGGGGTGCGGAGGAGCGGAGCTGCGCGGTGCGGGGCGTGCGCCGCCGGTAATTGGGGCGAGGGGATGAGCTCGTCCCGTGTTTCACCCCCTGTGGGAAAATCAGAGACGAAGCCGTCGGTTCATACCCGCCAGGAACACTGAAGGGAGGGAGGAAAGGGAGTCGGCTGAGGAGAACCGGGGTGAAGTAGTTCCTCCACAGGCAACACCAAGAAATTTAGTCTAGGAGCCCCTGGAGTTCTACAGCTGCTCCAAAAATAGGAGTCAGCGAGCACAAATAAAAGAGTTTTCCCCAAGGAAAAAAAAAATAGATCACTAAATCTTGCTCTTTCCCCTGTCAGCTTGCCCCAGGAAAGAATTAAAAAGTGCTCACTGTCCTCAGCAGCCTTCCCTGCCCACCTAAGCGCAGGGTGAGGGTGTCGCTGGCAGTGCGCAAACTAGCGATGCTGAAACAGCGCGAAACGTTTTGGTGTCGTTCTCAGTGACTGGGAGAATTCCATGCTGGGTCGCACGACTTACGGTATCCTGCGCCTAAGGCATTGTGAGATATAAAATGAAAATTTCCAAACTGTGAGAAACCACAAGATGGTGCTGCCATTACAGACGGCGGGAAAATTATTTCTCCGCAGCGATCCGTCAGAGAAGGACTCGCGCACGTTGGTCATGGTACATGGGATGGCTTGTCACGATGCCTTACTTAAGTGTTCTGTGGAAGAATGTAATAGATTTTTATGCTTTGTAACAGTGCAAGTCTCATTTCTTTCCTCCGCTTGGAAGGCATAAGCCAAGCTTGAAAAATACGACGTAGTTAAATCAGCGGTTGTTAGACGGAGTGAGTGCTGAGACTCTTTAGTAGCCCCCGTGCCATTTGTCACTTTTATTGCATCCAACGCCGTCTGGTTTCCTCAAATGGATGCAGGGCTTTATGAACACTGTGGCTGGCCTGTGCAACAGCTGAAAGCGGGGTGGATTCAACAGTTATTTCCTTCTGGATGTCTGGAGAGATCTGTGAAGAGGTTTCACATTTTGCAGCTTGAGGAAAGGCTGCTGCCCTGCATTCTCCCCTAGGAGCCATTCAGCCTGAGAGTGCAGGGAGGGAAACGCATGGAACAAGATGAAAATGGACTTTTCATACTCCAATGACTGCTTTAAAGGTTATTTCTCACTATTTTTTTTAATATCTGTCTTGTACATGTTTATTACTAAAATATCTTCATGGTTTGTTCCCCCTTTCGCAGGAAAGTGGCTGCCCAAGCAGAGCTGCTCCGGGGATTTCTGATCTTGTTAAAATTGAGATTGATCTGTCAACTGAGGTGCTTTGGAAAGCAATTTTAAATATTTGGAGTAGTTAGTGCACCTTTCAGAAGTATTTACATGGTTGACATTCAAAAACGAAAGCAAAATGTAGAGGAACACCTTCATCCTTGGAGAAAAGAGCTTTAATTCTGCTGTGCATGTTGCTGCAGCCAGCCAGTAAATAAGTCAGGCAGATAAACAAAACACTCAACAGTGGCAGGAGGATGGGCATTTTTTAATGAAAGTATTTAATGAAGGAAAGGTAGCACTCACCGGTGCTATAAAATCATTTTGCACTTAGCACTGTGTGAACCTCGTTTTTTCTGATAACCTTTTTCTGAAAGAAACAGCATCAAGGTGGAACACAGGAGTCCCGGATTCTTTCCCTGCCTTGGGCCACAGGTGAGCTGTGCCTTCTGGTAAGACCTGTGCTACCCCCCCTTCCTCTCGAGTTAAGGAAGTTTTCTCCCTCCTGCAGCGCTATGATAGTGCGTCGTAAATGTGCAGACATTGCTGAAATTCTTAATGTTGGTTGTATGAGGCAGATGGAGCCATTGATAACTGCTGTGTCTTCACTACAAGAATATCGGTATGTTCTGCACACAACAGCAGTGACGACTGCAGAGAACAGAAGACTGCTGAGATATATTGTGATTATTACCAGTTTCTCTCAGGTTTTTGGATCTAGAAAGAAATCGTAGAAAACGAAGCAGAGGCAGAATAATTAGGATTGAAAAGGAGTCGTCTTGACCTGGGAATGTCTGGTTTGAGCGTGGCTCTAGGGCGCTGCGTGCTAAAGCACTTCAGTAGCGAGACAGATGTAAAGGATTGGCTGGCACAGAGAGCAGCTTCAGACTCTGCTCAGTAAACAGAGCAGTGTTGTGAAGCTCCAGCTCAGAGAGGGCGACGCTGCTTGTATTCGAGTGCCCATGACTGCCAGCAGCTGAGAGCAGTGAAGCTGTACACGGCTCCGATCTCTGCTTCCAGCTCTGCGGGGTGTGGGTGAGGACTCCGGCAAGGCAGAGAGTGGAGAAGCAGCTGCTGTTCATTGGCTTCACTGGTCACTTCATCTGGATGAGAGCTGAGCAGGAATATTTACTTGGATACAGGGCGAAGAGCATGGAAAGATGATTTGAAGTCAAGGAACTGTCTGAAGGTGCCGAAGCCTGATAATCTCAGCAAAGAGCGGTGCTCAAAGCTGGAGAAGGATGCTAAAGCTCGGCACTCTGTGACACAGCCTGTCAAAGCTAAGGCAGCGACTGCTTAGGAACTCTCAGGATCCTAATCCTAGGAAGAACAACAACAAATTCAGGCGTACTATGGATTCAAAAGCTGAATAATAGCTATTGCCAAACTTTGAGCAGCCACATCTACTTTGAAACTAGGGTTGGGACACTGCTTGAAAACGTTCTGAACAGAAACCTGTGCTGGCCAGGTCCCGGGAAAGCAGGTGGCCAAAAGAGACCTTTTCTTCCTTGCTCCGTTATGATCTCATGTTAAGTGTTCGTGTCCAGGTGGGAAAGAGGCAGAAAAAACCTCTGCAAATTACTTCCCAGGTCAGTCACCAAAAGGAAAGAAACCATTTTGGATAAGAGCGTGGGCTGATTGGCAATCTTCTTGAAGAATGTCTGGCCAAGACACTGAAGACTTTGGAGCAGAAAACCTCTCGGAGAAGTCTCGGATGATTCCTAGCCTCCCGCCGTATGACATGGATGAGCAGCTCCTTCCCAGGGAGCGCCGGAGTGCCTGGTGCTGCTTGGTGTGGACATTGGTGGTAGTCACCATGAACTCCTTGGTCTTTTGCATGAATTTGCTCCTGATGTTTGTTGTCTTCACCATTGTGCTGCTTCCTACCATTGTGGTGGTTTACTTTGGCTTCCAGTGCCACTCTCGGGTAAGTAAGCCTTGCTGCAGTTGGCTGCTCACAGCCACCTCTCAGAGAGGGCCATCCATAAGGGCTTGATTTTAGCTGGCACGCGCGTTTCCCTAGGGGAGTACAGGCTTTATGGTTTCCACACTGATTGTCCTAAAATACTTGATTGGCACCCATACATTCAGTGTCAGTGAGCCCTCACCGGAGAGGCAGGGAGGACACTGACAGAGCTGCGTGTCCAGTTCCTCGGGGACTGGGATAGCATGGGACCCCTTGGTCCTGAGCCCCCGTGCACGGCACTTCGATCGCTTTACACTCAGCTGCGCAGAGATCAATCTGCGGCATCGCCCAACACGCTCGCGTGAGGTGCTTGTCTTGTGGGCACGCCTGGATGCTGGCAGGAGTGAGCGAGATACATTTTTACCCCTCTCTTCTGCCAGCATCGTGGGAAATGGAGGCTTGATTGGGCAATAAAGTTGTATTCCCATGAAAATACCAAGCAGCTGTGGCAGGTCAGGTGAACACACTCCTTGGCTTGGCAGGAGTGCTGTTTGCATTTTAATGTCACAATATTTCTCTCTTGTTTGTGACCTCTATTACTGAACTCCGCTGTAATTCCTGTAAGACCTGTATGGGCTCTGGTAGGTTTGTTACTTTCCATTTCAGTAAGCTCTCTACAAGGGCTGTCGGATTTGATGTGCCTAATGACTAATTATAGAACTAATAAAGCCCAACAGGAAATATAATCCCCTTCTTATGCCGGTCTAACATTCAGACGTGTTCCCAAATGTGCTGCACAGCTTCTCACGCCAACAAATGAGCCTACCTTGTCAATAAGGGCCATGGCTGCGTGCGTGTCTGTTCCAGCTGGCTGCTGTCCTCTGCATTTCATTACTTCATTACTTATAAATTTCTTCTAGGTGTATTTCTTCAAATATTTTTGGAATCACTTAACTAAGCGTGGATGTTATTGCCTGTTTTCCTCACAGGCACTAACCCTTAGACCAGCTTGATATGATTTCTTTTGCTGGTATCCCTAGAAGAGCTCTTTTACTTCCTACTTTGGGGAAAAAAACCCCACCATACACTGTAGTGTCCTCTCTCAGCAGAATTGGCTCAAAATATAGACGCTATTGGTCTCCCCATTCCACAGAATCTGAGCTAAAGGGAAGATTATTTAAATATCCTCCAATTGATGTATTTACCTTAGAGGGTTGGAGGTTTTTTTTAGTACGATGGGTTGTGTTTCTGAACTGTTGAAAATACGGGATGTGGGCTTTGCCTGTAGCATTTGTTAGTGCGGAACAACTGCATGGTTTGACTCGGATCTCCTGCTGCCAGGATGAAAGGAGCGTTTCAGATACCACTGAGCAAGAAGCAGTTAGTGCTTTGCACCAACTTGAGGTGAACAGGCTTCCCTGGCAGATTTTGCAACACAAAGAGATTCTAGGAGGTAGGAATGAGTACAGTGTGTGTGTGAGGACAAAACACAAAGGAGTCTGTTCCAGGGCAGGAGTCTGGAGACTCTTCAGCCAGGGGGTAGCTAACGTCTTGCTGTATTTTATTTATTCTGTTATAATTTCCAGTGTGTTGTGCCACCCGCATCGATGTGGCAGCAGGAGGCCTTTTTGTTTGGTTTCTGCCTGTCAAATGCTAAGCTGTGCTGTTCCAATGACCTAATAAAGATGAGTGTTCCCTGCTTGAGGATCAGTGCGCAGGGCTTTTGTCTCTCAGCGATGCTGGGATAATTGGAAGCTTGATCAAAATGTGTTGTTAGTCACACAGCACAGCCTGAAGATTGCTGAGCTCAGCTCGGGGAGGGGGAAGAGGGCTGTCTTTCTGCGAAAGCGCTAGAAACTGAAGTGTACTTTGGTCCCCATCCCTACCCATCACCAGGTCCGTGACCAGCTCTGTCTCACTCTTCCCGCAGGTGCTGCACTCGGCTGCCCGCTACTGCAAAAGCATCTTGGATGACAACAGCTCTTCTGCCCTCATCATCCTCGGCTTCGTCATCATGTCCCCTCTGATTGTGGTGGCCATGGCTATCTACTGCAGCCTGGCGCGGCGTCTCCGCCTCTTGATGTGCTTCCAGCCGTACAGCAGGGCCGTGTACAAGGGGGTGAAGTGGCGCTGGTACGAGGAGGGAGGGCTGTGCCGCTGTGCCAAGGGCTGCAACACTCAAGTCAAGGCCTGGGTGTGAGTTGACAGCAGCGGGAGCTCTGCCCGAGCCAGCACCCTCTTCTCCCTGCCCTGTTACTCCCCACTGCCGCCTCCCAACATCACCATCCTGAGGTCTCTGCAGGTGAAGGTTGGGTAGTACCCAAATGTGAGAGGAAGGGAGATCCATTAATGAGCCATCTTCTGTAAGTGGGTGGGATTCTGCCTGCTTCCCGTGAGGGAAGTACAGAAAACACAAGTCCTTGGTGGTAGAGACAGTGCCCAGCCCTGAAGAGAACACGGACCCCTCCCAGGCTGTGTTCCCTCCCAGGCTGTGTTCCCTCCTCTGGTTCTGCAAAACTCCCACAGGGCCTGAACTGATGCTTAGCTAAGTCAGCTGGATCTCCCTCTTGATTTCAGTGGAGGAATACCACAGATCCTCTCTCACATGACGTGGCCCAGATTGTCAGCGGGGTGTAAAACTCTCTGTATATGAGAAGGTATGGCAGGGAGGGAAACGCCCGGCACCTCGATGCGTGATTTTGTCTTGTCGAAGCGCTGCGGGTCTGTGTAGTGTTGAGTTCGTGGGGTGTGTGTGCTGCTGATCACTGCAAGCTCCGTGCTCCCCCTGGCTGTTGTTCCCCTGTCTCCCAAATACAAGCCTTTCGAGTGTTGTGTATGAATAAAGATCATGGCAAATCTCCGCTGAGGGAGTTTCTCTCTGTTCCACCCTGGAACCTGAGTGGCTGGAGGAAGGTAAAGTTTGCATTTGGATGCTTTTCTCGTTGCTCCAGGATTTTGCGGGGTGAAAGTGCTGACTAAATGGTTCTGATGCCATTCAGGAGAGCAAGGACGCATTAGGGTTTGCTTGGGCCTGTTAGATGAGCGTGACAGACTGCCTGGCTTGGAAAGGGAAATAAAAGTGCAGCAAGTAATTTAGTCTGAGCTTCTTTCCTTTAGGCTAGAGATGTCCGCCCTACCATAAAAGGACGACTACTCCAAAGCCTTAATGGTTACTGTTACATCTCTGGATGCTTTGAAGCAGTAAGGGGAAAAAGTGTCTTTTCTGTAAATACTCTGAAGCTGACAGATTAAGTGGATGGCAAAGGCAGTAATTCTACATTCCCACCTCACTGTGGGACACAGATAACAGTGGATTAGCTGATTGTCTCCTAGCAAAAACAAAATAAAACACGACGAGGGTGACACATGCCTCTGTACAGCTTCCTCTAAAAGGTCCCTGAAATGTAACGTTTCTGTCTCTGCAGAAGAAATTAAGAGTTATTGGCAGCAGCCTTCCTGATAAAACAAAAATTGATTTGATTTGGTATTTTCCTTTGCAGAGAGTTTTAATAACAAAGGGGAAATGAATCTACCTGACAGCATGCTTCCTCCGTAGCAGAACATGGCTCAGGCTGTACCTCCAGGGTGTCCTGGCGCGGGCAGAGCACAACAAGCCATTGTAAGCACTGCCGTAGCTCTGATGTGAAGCTCGTTGGATCCTAAATTTCCTGCAGAGAGTACAGAGACATCCTTAATATCCCCAGCCTTGGATCAAATCCTGCGGGCAGCCGTGCCAGCCTGCTCTCTGCAGGGCCCATGTGCCAGGCGGGGACTGCGCCCGCAGATGTTGGGGGCGAAGCGAGCTGCCGAGCGATGGCCGCCTCTTCCCGACTCTGACAAGACGGGGCTTTGTTCTGCCAGCTCCCAGCCCAGGGCAGGGTTCACAGCTCTGCTCAGCGAGGTGCTGAAGGAACAGTCAGAAATGTATTTAAACTGTTGTGTTGTGGGTTTTTTTTAAGTCCAACTACGTATGGATTTCGTTTCCCTGTGACATCTTCACCATAATTCAAAGCTGTGGCGCTAACCTGGTACTGATGCACCTCAGAAGACACTAAAATATATTTCCACCAACTCTCATGCCCCAGAATAGTCTCGGTGCACTAGGAGGATCGGAAGGGTGGTGGAGCTGCCTGGCAAGACAAGGAGCATTTTAAAACACTAACTATACCTGTCTGTGAGTAGAATTGGGTTTCTCCTGGGGCTGAGCAGGAGACTCTCGAGGTCCCTTCCAGTCCTGCTCACACGATTTACATGTTCACTTTCTTTTTCCATTTTTTTTTTTCTTTTTGGTCACGCATCTGGTCTGACAAAATTGCTCTGTGCTTTGCGAAATGAACCAGCATTTGCAGGAGCATTTAGTTTCTGTGCTGTGAATTCCTAGGATAGAAAGAACTGCAAGTGCTGACAGCCGGTGCCAAGCAGACGATTTACCTTGAGCCATAGCAGGATGTATTTTTAGTATGAATTATATGAGACAGAAGTGCTTCAAGCCAGATTTATGGAAGGTAAAAGAGGAGTGCAATATAGCTGCAACGGAAGGAATGAGTCCTGATTTGTAGAAGTTCCCTCCTTGCAAGGAAGAGCCGTTACAGTCTGTCCAAGTTGACAGCGCTGAGCTGATTACCTCACCCCTCCGCTTCCATGGAGAGGTTTCATCATGGGCCTCAGCATCACTGTGGAAACTTTATATACAGATTATATGTATGGATTTAACATGACAGAAGTGAACACTAACAGGTTTCCGCAGGTGGCAAGAGGAAGAGCTCTCAACAAACAGGCCTATTAAGGGAATTCTCTAATCTGTACTGCATGTCAGAGCTAGCGGTGAACAAGCCCAGGTGCTCCTGAGATAAAGAACACATTCTGCTCTCACACAAGCCCAGATCTGGCCTAACGTTATTGGGATCAGTGGAGACATTCGGGATAAATCATCTTCAGCCTAAGGGAGTGAAGAACTGGTACAAAACCAAGGGAAATTCTGATCAGTGGAAGCCAGGAACTGAATAACCAGTTCCCTGCCTCCCTGTATTTCCCAGCTGAAGCCTCTGAGTCCAGCAAGAATTCCAGCTGATATGTTCGAGGCATTTTCCAGCGCTTTCAGCTGGATATCGGTCCTCTGGTGCCTTCAGTCGTTGGAGCACTCAGCTGGGGGCAGTGCAAATAAGAACCATCTGTCAAGCTGAACTGAAATCAGGAATCTTTAAGAGCCAAGGACAACATAGCGTGTATTGGAAGGACACTAAATTCCTCCTTTGAGGGAGGCTCGAGGAAAGGAAGCTTGAACCTGCAGCACGTACCATGAGAGGGGCTTGACTGCTGACTGTCGGATTCGAGGGTAAGGCTGTGGCTGCTGCCGACGGAGTCAGCCTGAAAACTGAGCATCCCTCCTGCTCCCTGGGGCGCTCTGGCAGCGCTGGGAGCCTGGCTCTGGGAAGGATCCCAGGTACAGCCGTGCAGCACGAAGGGACTGGGGCTCTGGGTTTCTTCGTGGGGTGGTTCCTCCACCGCCCAGGGCACAGCAGGATGACTTAGAAAGACCCAAATTCAGCACAGATTGCAAGCGCTCGCACCCGCAGGGCTCCTGCTTCCTCCTAACAGTAAGAGTTACCAGTCTCTTGCAAAGTACTCTGAGGAGGTGGGTTATTGCTCTCGGTGTCACCACAGACAGTTTAATACTCCCTGTGCTCAGTTTTCTGTGAGTAACGCTCCCGGCTGCTTTGGCAGGGGTCTGTAATGTAATTCCAATGCTAATGTAATTCCAGTGACATATGTGCTGGACAATGTCTTTTGCCCTCCCTATTTATGTTGCTGACTGCTTGATTGTAACTTGAACGTCTTTGGGGAAATTTCCATTGTGCTCCTACACCTCCCTTCTCTTTCGCTGAGCTGACTGGTCACTGACGATTGTTTCCAGCTCTGCTGGAAAATTTGGTTAGAACGAATGGAAGCGATTAATGAAAGAATAATCAGGGAATGCCTGCCAAGGGCTCCTTCACTCAGCCAGCTCATCTTCGCAGCCCGTAAGTGCCCGTGGAGCGGGTCACAGACTGCAGCCCCATTCTGGGAACGCTCCCCTGGGATGGGCTGTTGTGCAAATACAAGGGACAAAGGTGAGAAAGAAAGTGGCAATTTAACCTGGTGTACTAATGCCTCCATCTACACCAGACTAGTCCCTCGCAGCAAAAATGCCCGCGGTTTCTTCCCACCCCAGGAAGCTCCGAATGGCAGAAGGAAACAGGGAGATGGTGTTTTCAGGGCTGTTGTGCAGCTTTGTTAATCTCTCTCTGAAGCCACCCGTCGAGGACGCATTGCCAAAGGGCTCGTTGTGCAGAAGAATGTGAAAATAAATAAACTTTATTAAAAAGAGAATAAAAATCAATAATAACACAGAAAGTCTGGAAAGGTACATCTGCTAGACATTGTAGAGAGGACTTACCGGGTCTCTTTGAGACCTAGAGACTGCACTTTAGGAAAAAACTCTCCCAATTACCATGACTCATCTCTGTTCAGAGGTTTGCACGTTAAAAACACAATCTGCAAAAGCAGAAAAAAGAGGCTGTTGGAGCCTCTGATGGCTGGGAGACAGAACTGGGACGATCAGGGCCACAGTGTTCCTTGTGTTCGCGCCTGGAATCGAGTAGCTGGATCGGCCTCTGGTTTTTCGGTGCCCCTTGAGCTCTTTGCCATCTTCCAGGGTGGAATTTCCCCTAATTTCATTTATTGTTCACAAATGCACGATGCAGCTTGTTCTAGGCCTGGAGGAGAAGCTGTTCCTTGGTGTGCCCAGGCCTCCAGATGGTGCTGTGGGGCTGAGCCCGGAACATGCGAATAGTTCTGGCGCGTCCAGGCTGGAGGGAGACCTTTGGTGTGGGACAGCAGGTCCTGGGCACTGCGCTGTTTGCTGCCGGTGGCTACAGCCACCACCACGGATGCCAGGAAGGTCACAACACAATTGGTTTCATCGTGTTTTGTGTCCAGCCTGAGAACCCACAGAGCCGTGGGGTCGGGTGGAAGCGGCGTTAAGCACACGGACTGGATTGGTGTTTCAGCCTTGGCGCAGTGTTGGCATCTTGCACGCTCTCCTCTGAACCATGGAATCATTTAGGTTGGAAAAGACCTTTAAGATCATCGAGGCCAACCTTTAGCCTAGAGATGCCAAGCCCACCTCTAAATCATGTCCCCAAGCACCACACCCACAGATCTTCTAAATATCTCCAGGGATGGTGACTCCACCGCTTCCCTGGGCAGCCTGTTCCAATGCCCGACAACCCTTTTTGGTGAAGAAATTCCGACCGTGCACCTGGACACTGATTCTGGGTCAAATTTCTTCTGACTAGGGAAGATCATTTCTGGATGACAGCATCCGTTAGCTGAGTTTTGGCCGCATTTGGTCCTATTGAGCTGGTGAGGGCTGAAAAATGCAAAGGGGGCGGGAGTATCTGATGGCATGATCCTACGATCTATTGCTGGAAACTGGTGTCATTTCCCAAAAGAAAACTCAAGGGGATCAGTGTGTCCTGGCACAATGCGCACATTTTCTGGAACTGCCAGCAGTCACCTCCCAAGCCAGTCATCACGGCTTTCCCTTTGACCTTAGCCTAACCGCTTCCTGCAGCTGAACGCAAACTCGACTCCGTCAGAGCTGAGCTGCTGTTGGGAATCACCGCGCTGCCATTCTGCGGCAGCAAGATTGTTAAGGGCTGCCATCATCCCCACGTGAAAGAGCGCGGCAGAGGCAGGCTGGGCAGTGCTCCCGGGTCACGGGGTGGCAAAAGGATCTACACCCCGTTCTCCAGGCCTTGATTGGGATCTGCTCTCAGTGGGAGAAAAGAGGGACATTTATCCGACCAACAAAAGAGCCACTTTTCACGAGAAGGGCCGTGAATCGCCCACATTGGGTGCTCAGCGCCACGAGGGTCGTTGACGCCGTCACGGTTTTGCTTCGCATTTATCCTCCCTGCCAGTACATGAGTTCATGGAAACGCTGGCAGGGCATGTGGGCAAGGACAGCCTGCGATGCGTCGGGACCAGAGCGTGCTGTGGGTGGGTACACTTGAGTGCCAGTTGGATGCAATTCCATCCCAGACAGCTCCCTAAGCCAGCTCCTCCCTGGCCGCAGAGCAGGGAGACATGAGCGACTGTGTAACGGAGGGAGGACGGGCGGGACGCTCAGCTTCTACACCAGTTGCACCAGATGAAGTGCAATCTGAAGCTGCGCTCCAGGAATGCTGCTTTGCTGGCAGCGCTGCCTGGGGGACCTGTCCTTGGACTCCTTCACTGAGCAGACTCCTCTTTCCTGAGCCAACTGCAAGGAGGAGCAAAACGATGTTTACTCAGGACATTCCCTGCATGCAGGAAGATGACTGACAGCTCCTGAAAGGGCCACTGGCCGTTAAAGAGCATCCTGAGTCGCCTGCTGAGCCGTGTGTGCAGCTTCCCAGCCGGGCAGCAAAGTTCAGGAAGGTGCTGGCTCTGTCTGTAAGCGCTGAACGGGGAGGTTAATTCCTCCTGCTCACCTGAAAGCAACACTCTGCTCCTGCTCTTCAGCAGCAGGGTTAATAAACCCACGTGCTAAAATTACTCTTTTGTCAACGCTTTTTAATCTGCGCGGCACCAAGCAGGAGGAGGCTGCTGGAGGATGTTAAAGCCTTTGTGAAGTGTTGCAATCCCAGCAGAGCTGTTTATGACTGTTCTGCCCACGGGCGCGGGCTGGCAGCAGACGTGGTTATCAGCGCAAGGGGATAATCACCGCTTCCCAGCCCCTGCGCCTCTCGTGTTTCTCTCCAGCGAGAACCTGCCTAAGGAAGATGGTTTTAGATAACGCAGTTAAAACCGCGAAGAGAAGGTGTCTGGCCCGGCTTGGGAACTGAAAGGGCAGGTGGCCAAGAGTGTGACGGGAGCTGGCTCTGAGTCCTTTGTCTGCAGAAGAAGACATGGGAATGCAGTTGGCTCTAGTGGGTGTCGCTATGAAAGCAATCCGCCCTTGGGATCTGGTGTTGGTCAAAGCCTTGCTTCTAGTGAGCAGCTTAGCGAATCCCTGGCACCTCCGGGGCGTGAGACTGAGCAGAATACAATTAAAGGCTGTTGAGGGTTTCCCATGGGCACAGACCAGCTGTGACCCACCTTTGATACCATTGAAGGTGGCTTTTTGTGACGGGCATTTGGGGAGGAAGGAGGACAGAACTGTCCTTTTTCTTTCCCTGTGGTGTTTCAGTATGTACTTGTTGGGCTCTGCAAACCCGGAGCTTTGACCAGATCTACTGGCACAAGTTATTTTACCGGATATTTAGAGGGGAGCTAAAAAGCCATTCCGAGCCCTTTTAGGTGCTGGAGATTGCTTTGACATCCTGTCTCTGAGGCTATTTTGTAAGACAGGACATCTCTGCATGAAGCAATTTGTTCCACTGTCGGCACAAGCGGTGGGCTCAGCACTGTAAAGGTCAAGCAAACCAGGCTGGGAAGGACTGCTGGGCGAAACCAGTAGATACTGGCGAGCTCCTGCCCCCCGAGACTCAGTGGGCAGCCCTCCAGCAGGTATTCAGCAGACAGACAGGATGTGCAGGGCTGGACCTGGTTTTCAATGGGTTGTGTGAACATCAGAGGGAGATAAGAAGCAAAGCAAAAAAAAGAAAAAGAAATCATGAACAAACCAGTCGGGAAAAGAGAGGTGCTGTTGGGTTTGCTGCCCTGCTTTCAGATGCCGCCCGTTTCACTCGTGCCTTCCCTGTTTCCCAAGCACAGAGTGAAGGAAACCAAGCCCTAGACCCGAAACAGATGATCAGAAGTAAAAATAGAAACCAGGGGAGCAGACTTCCTCCCAGACATAAACCTCTTGTTGCTGAAAGCCAAGAATATCTGCTTTGTTCCTGAAAAGTCCTCCAGACTCCTTCAGCAGCTTCTGCTCGCTGCTCCAGGCTGGGTCAGCACCAGTTGTAGTGCAGAGGCTCTGGGGCCACTTAGAACGTTTTGGAAAGACCCACAGACGTTAGCAGGGTCACGGCAGTGTTTATTGTCCTGTTTGAAAGACACTGTCCCTAACCAGAAATTTGGTGCCACGTGCACGTGGTCCCATGTTGGTCACCAGCTCTTACACTTGGAGTCCCACCTTTTCAGCCATCCTGGATCCCTTGGCCTTCCTGAATCACCTGGAAAAGCTACATCTGCTGCAGAGATGTCGACAGAGTCCCTCCACTCGCACGGCACTCGCTTTTTCAAAGGAACAAGTGTTGGCTGAGTCCAGCTGGAAAATAAACCCGCTTATCTCTTGAAATGAGCTCAGCCGTGCAGGGACCGGCTTTCCTGCTGGAGACTCGGGCTACAGCCTGTGCTGCTTTTGGGTAGCTCTTATTTCTTCTTGGAGGTGGTTTTCCTTTCTCCCACTGCCTTTGCCCTCCTGAGGTCTTGACCCGCAGACAGGGAGGGTGGGATTTTCTCAGCTTTCGGGGACAGATGCTGTTACAAAGACCACTTTTCTTGCAGGCACCAGCTGCACTGCACACTGCTGCTGGGCACAGGGTTGCTATTTAATTTGCTATTGCTTCCTGACTCCATCCGAGCCAAATGCACCAGGCAAACACTCTGCTTGTGATATTCTGGCATTTGCTTTCTAGTCACAACTGGACTCCAGATACTTAGAAATCTGGAGGGAGGGGAGAAAAAAGCAACATAGCGAGGAAACCAATCAGTCAGGCTTCTTCAGACCACAAAAGGTTTTAAGTTCAGGTTGAAGCGGAGGAGTTCATTCAGCCATCTGATCTACTTCTTATTAATAATGCAACACTCCGTATCCTCCATAAATAGAGCGAGCGAAGGTAAGACAGAAAGCCCTTTTGCCTTGTTGCAATTAAGGATGTCATGCAGTTAAATAAGGGTGTGGATAACTTATTTCTCCAGTTAGTTCTCAGCAGCTCAGCCCGGCTCTGTGCCTGCCTGTCTACATGGGCTAGACCATTCCTGTAGGCACTTGGCAAACCAGGTTTCCTTGGGATTTGCAGAGGTACCGTGGGTGGAACTCACCTGCTTGATTTCTCTCATCAAGGACCTTTTGTTCATGGGGCTTTTTGGTGCTTGCCTTAATCATTGAACTTCTTGTTGCTCCTTGCCGTAATTTTAGCCACACACATGTGGTAGCCAAAGGGTGTGACGCACGTTTGAGGTTGTCTCATCAAGATAGCAGTGATCAAGAACAGGGTTTGTTATTACATGTGAGTTGGAAAAAAAAAAATAGAGGTTGAGGTTTCTTGGAGTACAAATGTTGTAGCAGCAGAATTTCTTCATTTCCTGCCAGTAAGGGCACTTGGGGTCACGGCTCTCAACGATGGAAGCTGCTCTTCTCTGCAACCACCTGCAGCCCGGGGCAGCGGCTGTTCAGAACAGATGCACCATCTCGCTGTCAGTCCTGCTGGGGATGGATACGGTTCAGCCAAACCCCGTGAACATTCTGGAGACGAGAAAAATTTCTCTCCAACTCCTGGCCAAGTGTTTCTCTGGCACAAGAAGTTTTCATGAGGTCACCCCTGGAGTTCCTCCCACTGTCTGGAGCGTTCACCACCAGAAATGAAAAACCTTCTCTTTGGGCTTGAGACCCCTCCTGTGCAGGGTGCCTGACCATGGTCTGCCAGGGGACATGGGTGTCTTTGCATTCCTGCTGGTACCCGCTTTAACACGGTTATGTCTGCTACAGGAGGATTTCGGATGCTTGGATTTAGGATGTTTTTGCATAGGCTCAGTCTCCTTCCAAAACTGCAACACAGGAAAATCTCGTCATTACTGATTAATGAACAACCGTAACAACAACGAGCCCAGGAATCACTGCACTAAAACTGTCTGGTCTTCGATCTAAAATCCCGGAAAATGGCTGATTTCAACTGAGTTCAGAGGTCTGAAATATAGGGGTGAAAAAGATTCCCTTTTTGATGGGTTCTCCAGCCAGCAAAGGCTGATGAACCCTGGAGCAAAGGGTGTCTCCTCACACTGAGCCACGGACTAGTCTGGTGGCCCAGGAGAGAGGAGTGAAGAACTCCCAGATCTTCACCACTGCTGTGGAGATTTGCAGGGAATTCTGTGCAAGGAGAGAAGGTCTTGGTAGCCTAAATGCCAAACGATGCAAGCAATAACTCAAACGGCCTCGAGGGAACACCGCAGACAAAAAGCTCTTTGTTTTCAGCGTTGCAGTTCCATTCTTGTTCTTTTTTAACCCGCTGTGACACCCCTCCATCATGTTTCACACATCACCTCCAATACTGACGAGCTTCCAAGGGCCTCTCAAGATCTTGTCGGTCACAAACATGAGCAAAGAGACAGGAAAAGAGAAGCTCTGGGCTGATTTCTGAGTGCCTTTTCATGGGGCGAGTATCAGAACAGCAATATCCCTGACAGGTGCCAGGAAGTGGTGCAGAGGCAGAAAATGCCCCACGTGTGGGAGAGCTCTGCTAAACAGGATCTGCCAGACTTCCTCTGCTCCATCCACACGCGAGCAGGACGAGGGGTTAGGGCAGACCCCGCGCTTACAGCAGCCCAGTTTGAACAAAAGCTGCCCTGACACTTCTCCTGAGCAGCAGCAGCACCACCACCTGAGACCTCCAGCTGAACGCACCTACGGGCGATTGCTTCCTGCATTTTCTCTGCCCTATATATATAAGCAGCTTTGGGCGTGCTCATCTTTTCAGAATTAAGAGTGAAAATGGCTGGAGTAGTGGTAAGTATTACTTCACTTCTTACTTGGTTCAGTACCACAGCTGGGAAGGGGAGGAACAGCTGGAAATATAAATTTTCATGTTTTCAGTGGTGCCAGTCTGTGTTAGTGTGTGTTCAGCTGTTCCCAATACACTGGCTCTCCAAACGTTTAGCCTGCTTGCTCCCTACACAAGAGAAGCTTTGGTTAAATATTTGCAGAGAGAGAAAGCGTGTGGTGTTTCTGTTGGTGCATGGCTGGATGGGAATCTGCATTCACATCACCTTTCTCGTGGTTGAAGAGACAAATTCCTCCCTGCAGGAGACTGCGCCTCCGTGGAAGGGTGGAGAGCAGAGACGGTGTTTCTGTCTAATAATACCATTTATTTGTGGGGGAACGTTTTTGCTCTTGTTCTCCCATCATTGGGTCAAGCACGACAACACCCGGCTCTAGAAGAAAAGTCTCTTATTCCCAAAATAGATGGGCATTGTTTTGAGAGCTTTCATGCATCCAGCCACCTCCTTCTTTATGGACCACTGGCATTGCAGCTATTTCCCTAGTCCGACGTGGGAGGAGTACAGGGCTGGCAGGACTTGCAATAAGGGAGGCAGCACAGCATTACCCTGCAGAACCTCCTGCTTCCTTCAGGCTTGGTTATGCAACACAAGCCCAAATCTAGGACCCCGTGCCTCACCTGCCCTCTTTTAATTGTAAACAGCAACTTGCTGATGGTAGGAAGTCTTTTTTTCCCCCTCTCTCATTACTTTTAGAAGCCTGACGGGCTCTGCTTTTCTTTGCGCCAGAAAAGCCAAACTCTTTGCCATGGAATGACAGTGGGAGATGAGGGAAGTGGTTGCCTGTTGTGTGGTCTTGTGCTTGACTCTGCTGGTGTCCACCTGCTCGCTCTGCTGGTGGCTTTAAGGTGACAGAAGGAAGTGCTTTTCTCCAGCATTTGCTGCGTGGGGCAGTGTGTTGATCGCCTCACCCTGGTCTGTGCCTTGCATCCACCAGAGCCTGGATCCACAAGGCATCTACATCTCTAGAACTTGAACATGTGGAAAATGAAAAAAATGATGCCTCGAAGAAGAAACTCAGAGCTGTCTCGGAGCTCATCCCATACTATGCCCTGCGAAAGAGAGGCAGGGCTTGGGGAGGAGAGCAGTCACAAGGCAAGGGCTTTCCGGGGCTGGTGTGGAGGCCGGAGAGCAAAGCCCTACTCTTACACTCACCAGTATGGGGGAGATGACACGAGTTTCCAAGTGTTACAGGAGTACAGAGCGAGCTCGCCAAGGTCGGCTGGGTCGGAGGAGCCCTGCTGACAGCCCAGGGAGTCATTCCCTCTCCTCCCACTCACTCCTCAGCTGCCTAGCTGGGTTCACACAAAAAGGGTGATTGTTTTTCGTGCTTGAAGCATTGTCCCTGCTCAGATGTTTTTTGCCTTATTACAGAGAGGGGTTGAAAGGCTTCAGATGAAAAGCGAGCAGGCAAAGCCTGCTTTAGAGGCAGTCTGGATCTGAACCCTGAAACTGAAGGTCAGTTCCCCTCCGGCAGCCTGGACCAGAGAGATGCCCTCTCCAGTGGGACTGGAAATCCTGTCCCAGACTGGTCCCGTTGTGCTCCTCTGCTGCAGCCGCACAAGTGCTGAACCTCTCCCATCCCAGCACGTCAGTTCTCAGACTACGCTTTTTCTGAAACTGAGCTTCTCTTGTCTCAAAGGCTGTTGGTGCGAAGGTAAAAGGATGACGGGTACCTCTGCTCCCCTGCACCCATCGGAGGAGCCCTGCAGAGCTGAGAGTGGAGAAGCTCTAACCATCACTTGGGTATTGAGGCCGATGGAAAATCAGCCTCATTCTCTTCCGAATTCCGGGCTGCGAGCAGAGAGTATCTTGGCCAGCGCGCCTGCAGCTGTGCCTGAAGTGGGGGCAGGAGGCGTCTCCTGATGGGAACTTAGGAGCCACATTCTGCTTCCCTTTCCTGTTGTGACTGCTTGTGGCTCTGATGGATGCTCGGAGCCCCATTCATCAACCTCTTTGCCTGCTTCCCCCCCAGCCACCAAGCTGAGGGCTGAGCAGAGCCAAGCCTCTAAAAATAGCACACACCTGAAATGCAGCCACTTTGATAGGAACAGAAACTCTCCTGTGCTGCTGCTTTGCACGTGAGTGTGTTGCAGCACCAGGGCTTGAGCCTGGGAGGGGGCACTACTCTCCTTGTGCAACTACATGGTTCTAAATGTGAGCCAGAGATGGCTGGGACCGCATTGCTGCTCGAGTGAGCTGCTCTCAGCCATGATAGAGTTAATTTAGACCTTCAAAAACCATGCATCAGTCTTTCAGAGCCTGCAGAGCTGCAAGGGGTATTAGGCTGTAAAACTGTCTCAACAATTACTGGTGCGATCCAAAGGAATCGGGTACAGAAGCTGAAATAATCAAAAGAGACGACAATCCAGCCTGGGGGCGAGCAGCTGAGCCCCTTTGGCTTGGATGTTTCTTTGCTGGCTTGTCCCTTAGAGACAAACAAGCCCAGGAAGACTGTCCAAAGGCGTGAGTCTCCTCTGCACGCACGCAGAACGCTTCCTCTGCCGTGTCTTGCGTGTGTGTGTGCGCGCCTGCGGGCTGCTCCAGACTGTCTTCTCTCTCTCAGGATGACATGCTAAGAGACTACAATTATTGAGAGACATTAAAAGTTCTCAGGGCTGAGTGTTTGCTGTTTGATGGGAAATTGCAGCTTATTGCGTACTTGCAAGTTCCTCAGGAAACCCAATTCTAAAGAGGTTCTCTTAAATTTGGCTTTTTCCCAGTTTCCTGGGCTTTCCTAATAGGATAGAGGTAGGGGATAAAAGTCAAGCAATAAGGGAAATTATCCACTCCAAGGAATAACCTCTGATTGAAAATTGACCTCTGCATCCAGACCCGATTTCTACTGCTTAGAAATGGGCCCAATTTTCAGACCTACTCTGGTTCCTGGCAAGCAAAGCGAGAATACAGCCTGGTGCAGCTGGGAAAAACGCATTAAAATCCTGTCTTGTGAAGGCAGCAATCTGAAGGCTTAGAGAACCCTCTGCTAGAGACTCCCAGGTTCTGATTCGATATGCAAAGCGTGATCCAGTGTGCTGGTAAATCCTGCACAACCTGCCACTTCAGCCCGTTCTCTGACCAGTGCGTCCCAGTGGCAAGGACGCTGTTTTGGATGGGACCAAAGGGCTGAGGTGCAGCCTGGCTTTGGGACAAGGACAGATTTCCCATTGCTGTGGAGGGTGCTGTATCCTCTAACGACTGGAAATATTGGATCTGGAATGAAAGGGAAAACCCTTCAGGTTTTCTGCCGGGGAATATCACGAGCCCATCCGGGTCTGTGGTCTCTTCCTCTTTACTGTAACTTCTGCTCACTCATGGAAACGCTGTTTTTGGGAAGCAGGGATTAAGAACACAGTTCTTGTAAAGACTTAGACTCCACAAGCGAATCGGTTTTGCACATCTGTGTCCTCCTCCCCTATTACTAATGTTGGGGTTGTGGTCACTGCACGGAGAGCGCGCATTTTGGGCGAGCCTGTGGCTTTTATACACACCGGGATGGCTGAGCCTGTGTCCTGCCTATTTATTTGCAGGGTTAACGTTTCCTGTCCTGCTCTTCCTAGTCCTGGGCTGAGCTGGAAGGACGGGGCTGAAGCAGTGAAGCAAAGAGCTCTCTGTCAGCTCTTCCTTGGCAGGGAAGTTGATGCTTGTGGACAGCCACTCTGGCAGTGGGGTGGAGGATGTGTAATGACAACCCGACAGCTACGAACTCAGCCTGCTGCACGCAGAACAGGGGTCTCGACTGTAATCGGGAGAGACAGGGCTGGAGATGTTGGAGATTTCTGACCTACCTGGCAAAAGGAGAAATCCAGAAGCTTCTGAATGAGCAATGAGCCACTGACATTTTGCCATTTCTCCTGTTTTACCCCTTCGCTATCACACACCCGTGTGGGTCAGCCTACCCTACCTGAGGGCAGTTACAATAGGTCAAAGGAATCACGACAGTTCCAGGCCAGGAGCAAGGAGAAAATGAAATTTCTGGACCGAAGGTATTTGAATTCAGATCAAAAATTGAGCCTGGGCTGCAGCGCACTAGTCAGGCTGGAGTGCTCCAGCTCCGCTCGGCGCTGCTGGCGCCCAGCCCTCCTGCTTCCCCCAACCCGCTCCCTATCGGGTTGCTCTTTGACCTGCTCCTGCAACTCTGCAAATGAGCTCATTTGTTCCTACGAGTTTAAAACGCTGCACAATCCAGATGCAAGGTGAAAGAAGCTGGTCGAACTCTGTGCAATTTTGTGCTGAACAAAACCGCCTCAGAAAGTCACAGAATCACACAATCAGCTACGTCACAAACGTGTCCGACTCAAAGCGCTGCTGCACACACAAGTCTCTCCTTTTCTTTCTTTTTTTCTTTTTTAATCATCCCTCTCAGCACCTAATGAAACTATATGCATAAGCAAATAACAGTCAAGTCTGGTTTTCTGCTGGCTCAAAAATAACGGTGCAAAGCCCCACTTGTAGATCATAGAATCCAGTCCGTTGCTGCAATTTCTGCTTAAAGGACTGTAAATGCCTTCATGAATGTGAAAAAAATGGCAGTGGCAGCTGCTGTTAGCTCTGAGCCAGCAGTCTCGAAGGCGATAGGAGCATTATACCATTAAAACATTATTCCTGTATGCCCTGTGGTAGAACTATGTGATGTCTTGCCCTGATGTATGGATTACATTGGATGCAGCTAGGTTTTGGAATTATCTACTCATTTAGGGCATATTTTCTTGTGTCTGGGACGATTTTACTGCCTCCATTCCTGAAATGTTGTGGTATGACTCAAATGAATGTGTGCCTTCTCTGTGATGCTCTTTCTAAATGTCACCGCAAAGAACCAGCGGGCTGCTACAGTTGTCTAGAATACTAGAAGGGCCAAACCATAGATGGAAATGCCTACAAGAAAAAGGAGAAAAAGATCCAGCAAATTGGATTCGGTCCCAAGAGAGACGCCAAGCGCACTGCAAGTCCAACCCGGACCTCGTAAACCTCAGTGAGGAGACCCCACTTACCTCAGATCTGTCTGATCTCTGGCATCCTGCCCAGCAAACTCCTCCCTCCTCGCTTATTTTATCTAACTGGTGCTAATTCTCAGGATAAAATGGCAGCAGCATGAATTACCATTTCCTTTTGCTCCGATAACTCTGCAGAGAGCTCATTGATATTAGGATGGGAAGCAGCCTTTCCCAGCGTATACTGGCACCCCTATAGTTTGGGTGGTTGCCTTCTTCTAGGGCAGAGCTGTCCTACAGTTTTAATTTTTTCTGCATATCTTAAGCTGTAGTGTAGCGCTGCCACAAGTAGTTGAAAAGCTACTGCACTTCACCCCAGAAGTGGCTGTATTTTTGTGCTGGGTGACATTTTAGGGTGTTTTGGTGTGAAAGAGCTCATCTATAAGCTAGACCTTACCTCACTGAGGAGTCATTCCTCATCACTGGGCAACTTTTGAAAGAAAACCAACATACAACTGGTAAATGCAGGGAGTAAACACGTCTATTTTTGTAGTTTGTCTTCCAAGTCAAACAAAAATAAGAGCTGACTTGAGGCTGGAAACTGCATGACACACTGTTAACTGAGAACTGACAACACGGGGCCTGATCCTCTCCGCTCTAAGTCAGGATGGCATCCCCGGGGTCAGCGGAGCTCAAGTTCGTGCACTTCAGCCAAGGAGCCTGTAGCTGTTTAGAAATTAAGTGTGACAGAGCTGGGGCAGTCAGGTGAGCCATGTGTGGTCAGCATTTGGAGGCAAACCTGGTCCGTGCATGTTCTGATTCGGTCACTGTCTGCATCCTCTGCGTCAGAATCGAGCTGATGCCTCGGCGAGAGCTGGCAGGGCTCTTGCTTCCCAGCCTGAGCCCCCGGTGCACATGTTGGGGTTGGATCACAGAGTCACAGACTGCTGGTACCCACCCGTGCTGGGCTGCTCCGGCCTCCTCTTGGGTTCGAGGGAAGCTTTGACTCGCATCGTTCTTCCGAAGCAGTTCTTCTGCTCTGCTTCCTTTCCAAACGGGGAATTTCCAAATTGCCGTAAATAGATAGCCCCTCCAAACAAGAACTTTCATGTAGAGCTGAAAAAAAACCAGGGCTGTGTTCCCGAAAGCCTGTTTGTTCCAGCTGTGGTAATTTGTCTCGGAGAGGATATTGCATCTCTTCAGAAATTGTGCGCTGTTTACATCCCCAGAATGTCACGGCAGCTGCAGCGTGCCACCAACACGCGCAGGACGCTGAAGCGTGGAGCTTGTGCTGCGCAGTCTGTGTGTGGACACGTCGGAGTCTTGGTAATATCAAAATAGATCCCTGGTTTTCACGTGGTTGGGGATTTTTTTTGCTTTTTTTTTTTACAATTATTACTTGATCCTGACCCGTTGCATAACTTGCTGTGGGAAGACGACCGACCTGAGTGAATTTGTCGTGTGAACACGAGTTCAGCAGCGACAGGGAGCTGAGCCCGAGCTGAGCGCTGCAGCCAGATTAGGGTCACCTTCAAACAGGAGCAAATCTGGAGTGAAACTTCTGGCTTCAGGACGCAACTAGGAAAGAGTCAGCACGTGCGTGTACCAGTCTTACTGGAAACAGTGAAGTTTAAAAATAAAATTGTATAAGATCTAATTATTTTCCAGGCTGTTTCTTCCTGCTTCCACCCATCCCAGCAGGACTTGCAGGGAGATAAAGGCTGAAACGTCTCCAGACTGCAGGGTGTGAGACTGACCAACATTTACACCGATAAACTGACAAAAAATGGAATTTTTCTAGGATGAGCAACACTTCCGTGGAAAGAATTCCTTGGGAAGTGAATGGTGGAAGGAAATAATTTCCATATACCTGCCAGCCCCAGTCAAGGGGCTTTGAACATTCACCCGTGAGCCCCGGGAAGCAGAGCTGTAACATTTCCAGCCCGCTGTCTTTGCAGTGTTTTTCTCTGAACAGCCCGTGGGCAGTGGGGCAGAGGGAAGATCAGAAAACAGCGCGACTGATGTCTGGGTTGGTTGGTGAGCAGTGGATGGTTTGCAAGGGGGACAGCACTTGCTTCCTCCAGCTCATCCCTTCCACATCCCAGGTCCAGAATACAACCAGGGTGAGAATAACAAGTAGGATGCACCCATCAGCAGAGAATGAGTACTTCACTCCGGGTGATTTGGAAAGCCTTTTGCCTCCTTGGTTGCCATCATGATGCGTGCTCATTTAGAATGGGATCTCAGGAGTTACGTGCTCTCGGTGTGAGGGCAGGGATATCTACGCCTTGAGAACCTGCAATAATGTTTATTCCAGCCTGTGTGAATTGGTGGGTGAGGCTGTTCCTCATGTGGAGTTATGCTACGTGGGACTGAGGTATCGTACAACCCGGTATTGCAAAGCTCCTTCGTGATGCAGCCGGGCACCAGAGCAGGAGAGGAAACACCAAATGCCCAGGAAGGAAATTTAACCAACTGACTGAATCCAACATTTCTCAGTAGGATCTCATTTCTTGAGCCTGTTCTGACTTTCCGTTTGGCTGATGAGTTTGGATACAACTTCTTTTCTACCCTGAACAGCTCCTTGGCTCCTGACTCCTGTTCCTGGGGTTTTTTTTTGGTGGGTTTTTTGTGGGTTTGTTGTTTTTTTTAATACTGTTCCCAGAAGAGATAAAATCAAATTGGAGGAAATATTACTCACCAGTTTTGGAAATCTGTAGGGTTCTAAATATTCCTCCTTTGCTACTTTTTAGTCTCGTTGGTCACTTCCCATGTTAAGGGAGATGGTGATTGATTGGTCTCTTCACAACTGGGTGTAACTTTCCAGCTTTTCCCTACTGGTAAGTAGTGTCTCAGATCTGTCCAGAAGTAGCATATGTTAAAACTTAAATTGAAAAGAAGGACAGGGACTATTGTCACATCCACCTCATGAGTAGGAGCCAAAAGCAGATGCAGGGACAGCCCTGAGAAGGGAAACTAGGTTTGATTTGGTTTTTGTCCCGGCAAAATTCTCCTGCGTACAGGGGGAACGGAGAGGCTGCATGGCAGTGAAGGTTGAACCTGGGCTCTTCCGTATGTGCTCTCTGCCGGACTCTCCTGTAAGGTGTTTGTCACAGGTTTATCTTCAGGCATATGGGTCCCCTTTGGCTCAGAACTCACAGGCTTGGGAACACATTTAATGCCCTGCTGAAGGGATATGACCAGTGGGGCTGTAGCAGGCTGCACTGGGCAGTACTTCTTGGTGCCCTTTCCTACGCGGCCGAGGCTCTGCGCTCCCTTCCCGAGGGCTCTGCATTTCTTGGTGGCTTCTGCACCAGCTCCTCTCCGGAGTGACACCGGCTTGTACCTCTGTGTGAGGCTGTGGGGCCACGCTGGGTAGCGCTAGGACCTGGGGGAATGCTCAGCCTGCCTCCTCCCAGGAGATTAGCCAATATTCCCAGGGCAGGGCACTCTCCCCAGCCTTTCTACTTTTTCTTTCCTCTACATACGTGTTTTTTCCTTCTTCTAGTTCATTCCAGAGCAAAGTAGCTTTGGATTTCTCTGAGCTTTTTTTTTTTTTCTTCCCCCCCCCCCAGTAGCTGGACTGCTGCCAGTGTCTTGCAGGGTCCAAGTTGTATCTGTAGGGATATATTTTTCAAACCAACCCAGCTGCACGCAGACTGCCTGCGACTGAATCCACGCTCCTGGGGCAAGTTTAACTCGAGAGAGAGAGAGAAACAGCAGCAGGGGGGCTGTTTGTGCCTCTCCTCCAGCCATTCCTGTCAAGATGGATTTATGACTTTAAAAGGAGGGGGGGGGAGGAAGGAAAATTGCCTACGGGAGCCAGAGCTTACACCACAGCCCGGCACAACACACGCGCAAAGAAGCGGCCGGATCTCAAGGCATGAGCAGCGTAGAAGCGGCACCCTGGGATCTGGTGGATCCTTGCATGTAATATGACTGATCTTGAGCCTCTCATCTGCCTTCACAGAGCCGAGCTTTTGGATTTAAGGTAGTTTGTCCAGGACCAGACTTTGCTATGTTGGCCAAGACGGTGCTTTCTCTTGGTCTGTGGCTGCGGTTTGCTGTGGGACAGAACACACCTGAGAGAGGTGAGTGCCTGAAAAGGCGAGGCGTTCCCTTACTGCTTTTCCTGCGTTTAATAATTCCTGGTTTTTAGAGCATCTCGTAAAACCTCCTCAAAATAAAAGCTGAAGATATACAGCGGCTTTATGTGTATAGTTGCACTTGCGTGTTGCTTTACGAGCACAAGGACAAAACAAGCATTAAAACCTTTCTAAAACTGCCATATTAGGAGATTTTATCTTGCTTGTTTCCAGCAGCAAAAAGGACACTGCTTCAGAAACTTGCAGCATTTAGTGCAGTCATATGGAAAAAGTCCTGACTCCTGGCTGTTACCGATGTGCCGAGGCACATCAATTAAGAGAAGTAAAACCAGTGATTGATGCTGTACCTCTCTTGCTGTTCCCTTGCTAACCTCTGTAATTCCATCATTTTTCCTCTTTAAAACATATTCTCTTGGATACTGTTCAGGGAAAACGATTACGAGTCAGTTCCACAGCACTGACAGCGGGGAAAGGGTTGTGGAGGAGATGAACATCTCATTTCTGGTTCCTGCACAGCAGTGCTGGGCAGAAGATTTAGCTCACATCGTGATCGCTAAGCTCGTGGAATTAGTGGTTTTTTGCCTTGTGTTCACAAGTGGAAAAAGGTTTTGTTCTTTGACTGCAGGGCTACTGCTGGCTGCATCTGGTTTTCACTGCACCTGGGAAATGTAATTCAGTGTGAAAGGAGAAGTGAAGCCCTCGTCTATCCCGACAGGAGGTCCTCAGGCAGCAGCCCAGACTGCTGGGCTCTGATTGTGCTTCTGGTACACAGCACACGCTGTGCCTGCTGCTCAGATGTCCTGACAGGGTGCTGGGTATCCACGGGCTGGTTTAGGAATGCCATTGCCACCTCTGGCACTGTCACATACCCAACGTCCACGCAGGCAGCGGTTATTCCTATTGTCATGCGTTTTTGCTGCCACGGGAGCGTGTGTGTGGTGGTTCCCCAGCCCAGGCTACAAACAATGCTCAGATATTTGGAGGACGTGCAAAAGCCATCCACGGCTTTCCAGAAGGGTCGTGCCTTGCTCCAGAGGTGAAGTTGTGCATGTTGTGTCATCAAAGGGGTGACTTCTTGGCTGGCATGCTGCCCCGCACCCTCAGAGGGAATGGACCTGCTGGTGGGCAAGGTGCCCACTCCTCAGCAGCTTTGGGTCGGGGACCTCCTGGGCTCCTCCCGGGTGCTCCCTAATGCAACTTTGAGCAAAGAGCCAGGCTGGCAGGGCTCCTGAGCACGGGCTAGCTCGTCTGGAGGTGCTGTGGTGGTGTGCCACGACCACACAGTGAGAGGAACTGTTGGAGAGGTCAGGATGCACGCTTCTAACTCTTTTTCCTAGAGACTTGACTGAATGTGAATGATTGGCTTTATTCTCAGCTGCAGTGGACAAAGAGAGGAAGCTACTGGACGGCTGGTGGTGCTCCTACCTGCTCAGGAATGATTAGCTCTTTTGTGGCAGCGGTTATTGATTTAGTGCACCAAGGCACAAACTCAAGGCAGAACGTTGTATGACGAGTTCTACTGCTTCCCTCTCTGGGTCCAGATTAAGACCTCTTGCGTCAGTGTAAAATGTGACCATTTGATACTTTGGGCTCCGAGAGTTCAACTCAGGATGTCATTACCTGGTTGCTCTGGACTTAACATTAGCAGAAAATTATGAGGATTTTGCCATTCCTTTGGGTGCAGCAAGTGTAAAATAAAGATATTGCCCATCTAGATGCACTTTGTAGAGGGCCCTACACCTACTGATCTCCGAAACACAGCTCAGTACCCGGCATAATCCCATGATTCCAGAACTCTAAATAAAACAGCAGAGAGAACGAAACTCCTGAAAATTTGTAGGAGATGGCAACCCAGCTTTCTCGCTGCCAGAGGAACTTGTCTGAAGGGCCATTTCTCAACCTGCAGCCTGTCATTAGTGACGCAGACGAGCTGGAACCTGCACAGGCAGTTTGGGCTTTTAGTCACACAAGTATATTTTGCTTGGTGGGGCTCAGCTCCTTAAATAGGCAGCCGATCTAGACGTCTCCCACGTCACAGGCTTCTCTTTCACATGGTTTTAAGTGTCCTGGCTGGCTTGGTGGGATTCTTCTTTTTCCTGGGAGAAGCAGTGTCTTTCTTCTGCCTCTCACTGTGATCCCAAGGGGCCCCAGGGAAGCAGAGGCTGCCTTCTTCAGCCTCCAAACCTGGCTCCACTCATCGCAGAACTTTTCCCCTCGCGCGGCCAAACGGTGAGGAGGGGAGACAAACACGGAATTTCAAACATAGTTAAACCAAGGCGGGACATGATCATTTTTGGCTGCTAAACCCTTTACGCTCTACAAGTTTTGAGTCCCGTGTAAATCAGGCTTGTGGCATGTGTTCAGGTCCCAGCTGAGAGTGCAGGGAACTCTGGAAACGGATGTCTCCTGTCAGCATCCCAGAGTAAGACACGGGAAGTCTGACCAGCTGCTTTTTCTCCGGGAAAAGCCAAGTGTTTCAACAGGCAGCAGTGTGACTCCATGGTGATATTTTTCTCTCTTCACGTGACTGACCTGTGTCTGCTGACCACATAGCAGCTAGAGGGTGACGAGAGGATGCTGCCAGGTGTTCTCTAGAGCCCAGGAGCAGCAATGATGGGAGGTCTGCAGAGTTATTCCTCAGCCCTTCAGGAGCAAAGACGAGGCAGCTCAGGAGGCAGAGAGACATTAATGAACACCCCTTCTCTTGGAATCCCACAGAAAGTGAGAAATCTTCATTTGTCATCTTGCCAAACAGCCAACCTTCTTTTTGCTGTAAAGCAAGGAAACTGCTTGAAAACAGCGGCTGCTTGCGTAATGCAGGGCTTTACTGGTAACAGATCTCCACAGCCCCACCTCTGGCACGGACGGCATGTTTGTGTTGGATGAAGGACAAAGAACAGGAGGAAAGATGAGGGAATTGGAAACCTAAACCTGAAGGGAAGGATGATGGGGTGTCCAGCCACTCCATAATCATTGCTACACACCTGATGTAGTGGGATCCCTTGTCTAGACTTTTTTTATGGATCCTTTCTGATGACAGAATCTAAGTGGGTGGGGGGGGAGGAATTTGTTTCCATCTTATGTGGGGCTGAGTGTTAAGTCTGGGTGACTATGACAGTATTTGCCTGTATGAAGGATTAACCTTCTGCTCCGCGCTCATACAATCCCTTTAGCTCCAAAATATGCACCTGCCCACCGGTGTAACTGTTGTTTTTGTGACCCAATTGTTAATGAGTTGTTGTTAATCTACGCTTTCTCCCCTCCAGCCAGAACGTTGTGGTGTCAAACTGTAGCTCCTCTAGCAGAGCCTCCAAATTAACACAGCTCTTTCCAGCAACGTACGATGGGCCAAACCAGTGTTTAAAGGACATTAACGTTATATCCAGAGCTGCAGGGTACAGTCAAGAGTGGGGTTTGACAGGGGCATGGCTCTTCACTCTCTTTCAATGTACTTCTCTTTTGAGCAGGTGTTCTGTGCTGGTTTTCACCCATGTGTCGCCCCATGCAGGTAGCTCTGGCAGTCGTGGGATTTTGCTTGCATCTGCTCTTTCGTGGTGAATTTCAAGTTCCCCTCCCAGAGTGCTGGTACCTGTGGCCCTGTTCACCACTTGCAAGCAACGTCCTTTGGCTGTTGGTCCCTGCCATGCTGGGGTCAGAAGCTTTCACAGCTGTTCGTTGCAACATTTGGGAGTGACACGACTCAAACTGATGTGGGAGCAGAGGGGAGAAGCAATGATTTCCCCCTGGGAGGTGGCAGTGCTGTTGCCAAGATCTCTTACTGCGTCTTAGCAGCCAAGTGGTTTGTGCTTCTTCCAGTGGAGGGGAGAGCATGGAGCCGTGGCTACTTGTGTTTGGCTTGTTTTGTGCAGCCAGAAGCTCTAAGCAAAGCTCTTGGTGCTCTGCCCTGCTGGGATGTCGTCAGGAGGCGAGGAGCTCTGGGAATCAATGGCAGAGACCAGTAGGTCACAGGTTCAGCTCTGCTGTGTGACGTGGTGGTGAAATTGTGTGTTGCTGTGGGCAAGCAGGAATGGTTGCTGGACTTACCTTTCATTTTCTGCTCTGCTCTGAATGCCAAGTTGCTGGGTGGGGGTGTGTGTGTGTGTGTCTCTAATGCAGGGCTGGGTGACGTAGAATTGGCTGTAATCCAGGTGGATTGCAGGTCCCGTTCCTGCCTCCTCCTAGCTTAGTCACCTCCAAGTAACTTTTAACGTTCTTCATTTCTGAAGGCTCCATCTGATTTCTCCTGTTGTTTCAGGAGGTCTGGTATGCCTCTGCCACCTCTGGGTCTGCCATCTCTGGGCCTGCCTTGACATGGATTTCTGCAGGGAGAGAACTGCTTGCATGAGCTGTCTCCTTAGAGCAATTAATTTTACAGGAGCCTTTGCATTCAGCTGTCTCTGCCTTGTGGGTTTGGCTCCAGCACTCAACCACGATGTGTTGCACCAAGTCCATCTTCGCTCCAGAGCCCACGTTGCTTGGCCACCTCACACTCCTGATCCTTTCACTGATAGAGGAGCCCAAATGAGCAGTCAGGAATCTCTGGTCCAAGGCTTTTTCTCCCTTTTTGTACCTCAAAAACTGTTGGAAAGCAGGGTGGCGGTTAAAAGAATTCCAAATTAGTTATTGGTATTCCAGCTATCGTAAATCTCCCAAGCTCTAAGAGTGGGAGGAGGAGGAGGAGTCCCCTATGTGCTTGTGCTTCCCACACAGCAGTTTAATTGAAATGGCAAGAAAATGAGTCAAATGGAACAGGACTCCAGGCCACACCCTGAGAATCACGCTCTTCTTGACGTTCTTCTGCACAAGTGGATCTGTGCACACCTTTTCCAGACACTGTCCCAGAGCCCCTTTGAGGTGCTACTCCTAAGACTATCTGGAAAAGGAGGACAATATGTATTTGGAAGAGCAAGAAAATGTCAAATTAGCCTCGTTTTAATAAAGTGATTTAGGGAGGAGTCCCTCAACGCCAGACTTTCCTGCCAACAGGGGTATAAAGCAGGAAGCTTTCTGCCAGTCTTGTGTGGACTGTAGCCTTTGAACCGGGAGACAAACAGTTCTGAGAATCAACCGCCTCTCCTGGGAGAGCGCAGCCAGCAGTTTTTCTCATCAAGTTTTCTTTATCATTTCATTCTTTTCCAAATACAGCTCATTTTTCTTCCAGGCACTGCCATTGTCATAAGATGGGATAAACCTGTAAGTTGCTTTAGGCCCCAGAGTTGTCCCTGACCTTGGCAGCTGCTCTGGATCTTGTGATCAGGTGTTTGCTGCTTTCCCTGGGACTGCTGCAGGGCAGCAGCTCCGGATGGCAGAGGCTACTCCTTGGCATGGGGCATGGCTGACCTGCTGGCTCAGGCTGGTGAGGAATGTTCCCAGCTCCTGGAACACGTCCACTTCCAGCTTGGAGCAGAAAGTATTCAGGATCAGCCTGGTGTTGTGTAACAAGAAGTGTCGGTGCAAGCTGATGTAGCTCAGAGGCATTTTTTTGTTTTCTGCAGCAGTGAGAGCCACATCCAGGAGTTGAAGGTTGTGCTTTTAGCTCTACCCTGATTCCTGCCTCTTTCCAATGCCCTCATTCCAATGCATCTCTTCTACCCTGCCTCTGTTGGCTCCCTGCTCTGTTCCAGACCCTGTTCTTGTGCAGGACATAAGAATGAGGAGGTGAGATTAGTGTTCCAGGAACACAGCCCAGGAACCCTCACACTATATGCAAGTGATGATGACGATGATAATAAGGCAAATCCTGAGGTCTCTATCCAACAGTATTGTCACCAAATTCTGAGATTTGGCACAGGATAACCAATCTTTCCCAGCAGATGCCTGCGCAGGTATGAGCTCACATCCTTCCATTAACACACCTCTCTCTCTCTTCCCCTGCTAGGTCCCCAGCCATCTGTTTCCAACTCAGAGGGGGACCTCCTCTTCTTGCTGGACAGCTCTGGCAGCGTCTCCTACTATGAGTTTTCCAGGGTCAAGGAATTCATGTGGGACCTTGTGCAACCTTTCACCTTTGGCCCCAAAGATGTCCAGACCAGCATCATCCACATCAGCACCATGCCCACCATGGAGTTCCCCTTTGACCAGTACCAGACCAGTGGGGACCTGCAAAAAGCCATCCGAGACACTCGGCAGCTCATGGGGGACACCAACACAGGGAAAGCGCTCGCCTACGCCAAGGAGAAACTCTTCAGTGGTGAAGCTGGTGCCCGCCCAGAGGTGCCCAAGGTCCTGGTTTGGGTGACAGATGGTTTCTCCACTGATGACATCTCCGAACCCATGCAGCTCCTGAAGGACATGGGAGTAACAGTCTTCATTGTTAGCACTGGACGGGGGAACTACCTGGAACTCTCCGCTGCTGCCAGCCAGCCTCCCGAGAAGCACCTGCACTTTGTGGATGTTGATGACCTACCCATCATCACCAAGGAGCTTCGAGATGCTATCCTAGGTACGGTGGGGTTGGGTTGTGGTACCTGGGAGTTTGCAACAGGGCTGAAAAAGAGTTAACGCCTGGCTCTGCAGGGCAGGCAGGATGAGAATCCCATAAAACCCCACAGTGGCTGGCAGTTGTTGTTCTCTTACAAAGAGCAATTCTTAAGAGAGACTGTAGGAGAGGGATGGTTCTGTGCCATAAATCCCTTGTTGCAACGTGTTCCACATCCGCCAGGTCTATAGCCCGACTTGGCTAGCACAGCCCTTGGAAGAAAATCCCAACTCTAACTTGTTAGGCTCAGCCGGCCAAGTGCTGCCTCTTCGTTGCTAGCGTGGTTGTGGTGGTTGCTGTGCAGACGGCAGGAACAGACAGCAGGTTTGATTTTTCAGCAGGCCTGCTTCTTAGAGCACCCAGTAAAGAGTCTGAGGAGACCCAAAGCCGTGGTCTTGGCCAGAAAACAGGCATTTGGAAGCCAAGAGGAGTGTCTCGTGGTAATCTGCATGCTGCACCGCACAATGCAGGTTCTTTCTGCAGCTCTTGAACGCCGTCATGATTGCAAAGCAGGCGTATTTATTGCCTCAGCCTCCCAGATGCCTCTGGATTTGTTTGGGAAGCTGAGTGAGTTACTATGACTTTGCAGACTTTCCATTCATTTTCTGGAGGTTCTCTCTCCGTTGGAAATCCTGGTTTAATTCCCCGTTTGGCTTCTGCTGTGTGAGTTGGCTTTGGAGTGTCCAAGTAACGCTCTCACAGAATCTTCTGTGGGTATCGATTTCCTTCTGTTTCCAACCATGGTCATTTAACAAATCTCACAGGGGACCATGTTCTCCTCCAAGCATCCACCTCTCTCCTGTATGAATATGGAGCAGTACCATCAGTATTTCTACTGCATCAGATGCCAGACCCACTGATGTTTCAAGTGGCTGTTTCTGAATCCAGGTGGTATAAAATAGCACCCCAAAACAAGAAACCACCTGCATATCCACAACCTTGTCTTGAAGATCTTAAGTTCTGTAAAGGCCATAAATACTCTGCTGTGCCCAAGGGTGCTATTATGTGTGTCCAGCAGATGTAAAAGTTACTACCCTATGATTTTAATGGAAGATGAGATGCCCACATGAATCCAAGGACCGGTGCTTTAAGCAAAATACCAGATGTTGATAACATCACCCCAATTAGTTTTAATAAAGACACATACATCCACTCTTCCCTGCCTGGAGGAGGCAGCCCTCATCACCACCCTTCCTGCTTCTGGCCCCTGGGATTAACTTGCTGCTTCCCCCTGGGAACAAGCAGGTGTTATGAAGCACACAGCGAGCAGCGATTTTCTGGGGTTTATTGCCCTCTTTATACGCTCAAGGCATCTGTAACCCAGCAACAAGGGGTAGAGCTGTTTGCTGTGGGCTTTCCTGCAGCTCCCTCCGGTGTTGCAGCCTGTCACTTTAATCCACCCGGTTTACTCACAGTGCCCCTGGACCCTGCCTCCAAGCTCAGTTATTTCCATTCCCTGAGCTTTCGGCAGGATTTTTGGCACAGATGCCTTTCCTCTGTTTCCTTCGTGGCTTGGCCACTGGTATTTGCGAGGCTCACAGAAGGGTGCAGTGCCCCAGGTCCACCTCTTGCCTCCTCCAAACTCCTACCAGGGGTGCAGCTGGCTGGCGGCATGCGTGGATGGGAGCAGGCAGGGCACAGAGGAGGAAAATGTTCCTGCCTGCCTGGGAGAGCCAAGGAACAGCTCAAAGGAAAAACTGAGGCTGCTTTATTTGGTACAGGGAAGCTGGCAGCGACTCGGAGCAGCTTGGAGGAGGAATGCTGATCTTCTCCCAATTAAAGGACAAGTCTGAGAATTCAAGGCTACCCTCTATTCTCTTGCAGGTCCGGGCAGACTTTTGTGCCTCTTTTTGCCTCTGTGGAATGAGCAGCTGATGAGAGCTGCTTACAGGGCTCTGAAGTATTTAAACTTGAGCTGAAGCGCACTATCATAAGATTACAGGAGTGATACTGAGCAGGGCAAATTCACTTTAAGGCTCAAAGTGCTCTTAAAAATCCTTCTTTTTTTTTTTAAAAAAAAGAAAAAGCATTATCACGTCTTCATAGGGCACTTCCATGTGGCTGGAGATAAAGTCCTGGGGGTTTCCATCCCCTCTGGAAGACCAGAAAATGGTGGAATTCTGCCCAAGATGGGCTGAGAAGGCCACATACGTCAGAAGGATGAAGTAGCGGAGGACATGGGGGAAGCACAGAGTGTCAGAAGAGGTGTTCATGTCTGGCATTTGGGATCTAGGACTGAAAGGTAGCAGAAGCATTAAAGAGGAGCTTCTGTGCAGAGGGAGGGAGAGGCAAGATGGCACAAGAGTGGGTCTGAAAGTTGAATGTCATGGAACAATGGAGCTCTGTGAAATGCTGCAGAGTGACTTCAGCTGGGATGAACGCAGCCAGCTCAGCAAACGCTGCACAACCCCTGCTTGCTGCCCCTTTTTCCTGGCCATTGAGTATGGGCAGAGAGCATGGAGAAATGTGTTTCGTCACACTCTGGGCTGCTTGACGTACGTGACACAATTTAGTCGTTTGGTTTCATGAGTAGGTGAGTTCTACAGGAGCTCAGGATGAACTGACTGCAGGAGTTTTGGAAGCTGGATGCCCAAATTCTGCCTCCAGCTTTGTCACAGGCAGTGCCACTGCTGTCTGCCAGGTTGGGTACATGAGTACTCTTGCTGAGTATGAGAAGCTGCCAGTTTGGCCTTTCTTGGCTTCAAGGATTTGATTTTGTGCTCCTGAACCTTTCAAAGGGGGTCTGGTTCACCAGATTGCTATGAAGAGGCTTGGTGACTGCACCTGGGTGACTTCAGCTGTCACCCAGTGTTGCTGCAGGCTACATCTCCCACTCGCAAGGGCCTGTATTTCAGATGCACCGTGTCCTGTGTGTTTGTCACTAGTGATTTCTTGCTACCGTATCTCTTCCAGATATCATCCAAGCAAATCGGCTCCATGCAGTAGATATCACCTCAAGCAGCTTCCGTCTGACGTGGCCCAAGCTCCTCTCCCAAGAAACTGGCTACTACACCCTCGAGTATGCCCCAACAGATGATCTAGCAAAGAAGAGGACACAGCAAGTATCTGGGGCTCATACTGGCCTCGTGCTGAGCGACCTCGCCCCGGAAACTACTTACGAGGTGGCACTCATTCCTGAGTCCAACATCCACTACTTCCCTCCCCAGACAACAAGGGTTACTACCCTGGCAGGTAAAATGTGCGCAATTGTGACTGAGGGAGAATTATCCACTGTGCTGAGCCTAACACATAGAAAGCAAATAGGAGAGCCCTTGGTCTGCATCCCACAGCCTCAGGGTCTGACTGGAGGAGGCAGATGGTTGTGGTCAGGACAGAACATAATGAGCCTCTTCTTGCTGGCAGCTCTTTCCTTAGAGAGATGTTCTGGACTGCCGAGAACAGGGCATCAGGTGTGATGGTCATAAGATGCTCTTCCAACCTTAAAAATCTATGGGTGCTGGGTTGTGCTGACTACCAACATCCAGGGATTTTCTTCTGCCTTCTGGAAGCCAAACATGGTGCAGGTCACTTACGCTCCTCTGAGAGCAATCTTAAGCCTTGAATTGCATACCCATTCACGTCTTTTTGCTTTCAGAGGAAGTAAGCCCAGCTCAGGTTCTCATCTCGGAGTCGGGGCCGCACAGCTTCCACGTTAGCTGGGCTCCTACGCTGGACAGCGTGATGGGCTACCAGATCCTGTATGGACCGCTCCCTGGGAACTCGGTGAAGCTGCTGGAGGTGGATGGCAAGCACAACAGCACCCTGGTGGAGAATCTGACACCCAACACAACCTATCTAGTGACAGTGACCGCAGTGTACAAATCGGGCAAGGAGAAGTCCCTGTCAGCGAAGGCGTGCACTCAAGAAGGTGAGTGAGCAGCGCTCTGGTAGGAGACTGCAGCGGCACAAAAAGTCTCTGAGTTGTGCGTCTTGCTTTGCACAGATCACCTGCCTCTAGGTGAAGCCAGAGAACTCAGCCCAGTTATACTGGGGAGGGATGGGAGACAGGGAAAGCTTCAGCTTCTGATGAACAGCACGTGATGTGCCATTAGGGTGTAACAGATGTATAAGGCATAGGAGTGAAAAAAATCAGATGTGCACAATGTGGCTGCTATTACAGGGTGTGTGCTGGCAAGCTGCTGGTGCTGTCACAGGCAGAATGGACTTGGAGATCCCTGAATTTCACTAAAGAAAACTGCTTTTTCCTCCTATGTCCTCAGTGATTGTTCTTTGATGTGATGTAGCACTAGAAGGGTGGAAATTTCATCAGCAGAAGTTCTGCTTTGAAGAGGTACATGTAAAGGCATTGCAGGAGGCAAAATCTAGCTCTTAACAAGACTTGAGAGTGAGGAGCTCGGGGAATGACAGCAGTTGATGGTGTGGGAGATGGCCAGCCAGTGCTTGACAGTGCCAACAAAAGTATTTTGTGCTGTTACCAGGACAAAGTCAAGGACTAATTAGGCTGAGTTCCTCCAGTACTGAGATGTAAATTGATGGGCTATTGCATGACTAGAACAGAGTAAGACCAGGCTGTCTGCAAATGCCTTCTCAGCAATGCCCTCAGGAGGAAGAAGGAGCTAGGCTCCTTCCAAGAAATAAGATGACTGGCGGGAGTTCAGTAGAAACCGCTCAATAGTTGCAAGGACTTCTGTTTCCCGGAACATTTTGTTATTTGTATCTTCTTAATCATGTTGGTCTGAAACACGATTAAGAAGGCGGATGGGAAGGACACTGTACAAATGACCCGTGCTGATCTGAATCTTCTTTATCCAGAGGGCTCCAAAGTGAGGCACCTTCGCTTTGAAGACATGGGCCCCAACACCCTGAAAGCCTCCTGGGACTCTGCCGACGGGAAAGTCCTTGGCTACAGAGTCAGGTGCCGGCGGCAAACCGGCCCTTCGTCGGTCATCAGCGTGTCGCCGCAGATCCACAGCGTCCTCCTCACGGACCTGGCCTCGGGCACCACTAACAAAGTGTGTGTGAAGCCCATGTACAAGAACCAGCGGGGCAAAGGGCTGTGCCGCATGGTGCGCATGCAGCCAGGTGAGCTGGGGTGCGAGGCAGAATCCTGGGGCGCTTTGGCCGAGGGAGAGTGTCCTGAAGGGCACTGAGGCACTGGAGATCCAGCACAGGAGAGCCCTCGTGGCTGAAATACTCTGTGCTCATCAACTGGCTCGCCAATAGGTCTTCATCAGAGCTACCTCCGAAGGTACAGTCTGAAAATGGGCTTTTTCTCCATTTTTAAGAGCAATGCTCCTCCTAGTGGCGTTTATGTTTGCCGGCAGGAGAAAAAGTGTACAGTGAAGAGAGTCCTGCAAGGACTTCGGGGTAACAAGGGTGGGAAGACTGTTAAAAACTGGTGTGGGTGTTGGAAGTGTTGTTTAAAAGTCGTTTGAACTCTTCCAACGTGGCAGGGACAAGCTAACCATTAAACACTTTCCTCATCTTTCCTCCTTCCACTGCCCAGAAGCCACTTACTGTCACAAAACCCAAATTCTTGGTAGGCTGAGGTGAAGCAGGAGCTAAAAAGCAGCCGGGTGACAGTGCAGAGGCACAGCCTCCTTCCCAGCAAGAAGCTGGCATGACAGTGAAGATGACCACAGGGGCGAGATCTCTGACTCAATCGGATTTGGAGAATGGGTGGATAAAGCTGACATTTACACTTTTTGTGTTCTCCCCAGCTACAGAGGCCCAAGGATATAAGCACAGACAGAGAGTGTGACAGACTCTGGAGTGAACTGATTCCCGGCAGAGCAAGGAATCTTGCTTGGACAACGACTTGGACAAAAAGGAGGGGTCAGGGAGAAGGAAACCAGAAAGCCCACAGATCATCTCCCAGCCCGTGCAGTCCCTTGAGGTGTCCAGCATAAAGGCTGTCCTTCAGCCAAGTTCTCCCGAAGCTTAAAGGTTTGGCTTGGCTGGATGGAACAACCAATCCAACTAACAGATCCCAAATCTGTACCTTCTTTTATATAAAAATTCCTGACAAATAACAAAGAAAAGGCAAAATGATGGATTCTTGCTATTGCTTGCTTACCGCCTATTTATTAAACATTGAAACAGTTTTGTTTTTGCAGCTTATGAACATGTTTAAGGCTCGGCTGTCTGCTGCCCTGGCCTTTCACTCTGGGCACCTGCGCTCGGAGAAAGGTTGAGACTTGATGAAGAGCAGCCTTCCTCCACCTCATCCAGTGTACTCAACAGGTAGCTCAAATTAGGCATCCCAAAATTATAACATTCCAGGGATGGAAGGGAAAAGGATTAGGAGAAAGAATAATTGCATAATACAAAAATGTACGGTATGCAGAGGACATCGGGTCAAAACCACCACGATTTCTGAGGAGAGGAAGGAAAGAGGTTATTAACCCACTCGACCTTTGGCCAGGACTTGGAGACGGCATCTAAAAGACATCCTGCCTTTTATAAAGTGCAAGGAGGACAGTTTAGGGGTCCCAGCTGGTCTTTGGTGGGTGAACTTGGAGAAAGGGAATGGTAGGGCTGTGACAGGCCAGGACTGATGTGCGCTGTTAGATTCCAGATTGACTTTGAAGAGTTCAGTTCCCCCAAGTCATTTGCTTTGGGATTTAGTGTCAGTTTAAGAGGCAGGAAACTCAAAAACTTGGGAAATTGCTCCCCCAGCAGGATACTCCAGAGCTCTGAGCCCAAGAAGCAGCAGTGAGTTAAGAAAAACCAGACAACAAGGCTATCCAAACCAGTTATTTTTATTTCTCGTTCAAATGTGCACCTCCAAACACCAGTACAGTACTGGACCGTGACCACTGCATTACTGTGACACACCTGCAATTAGTTTCACCAAACTGGATGCCAGCCCTGCCACCGGAGCAGCTCTATGGAGATTAATTAGACTGTTCAGTGACTAATTATGGACAGTAGGTCTCCAGCACTATCATTCCACCATCTTCTGCCCTCTGAAAGCACCGAGAACATCGTCAGTGTCTTGTTCTGGGCTTCCACTCATGCTAGGCTTGAGTTACACTTTAAAATATTTTTTTGTAGAGGGTGAAGATTAAGCCTGATTCTTTCCCTTTGGTTCCAGGCTTGAATTTGCTGTCACTAAACTACTCTTTGGAAAGAGGAGCTGGAAAAGAAAAAGACGACAATTTTAGTATCTAGTGACAGAGCCCTTGGAGCGGCACGGTTCCAAAATTCAAGGCTTAGGCCTGTAAAGAAATGTATAAATTTTTCTAGTAACAAAAACCAACAGCGGGAACACCTTCCTTCAGTAATGCTTGCTTTGTATTAAATTTTATTGCTTATTTGTCCTACATGTGGAACATTTTTATTTTTATTAAAGCTGTGCTGTATGTTGGAGAGCCCTGGTGCGGCGTCGCTCCATCCTGCAGATCCTCCATTAGCTCTGCTCACAGACCTCCTAAACCAGCTCCTTTTGGAGCTTTTCTCGTTCAATTTGCGCTGAATTTGTCACGTCGAGGTTTATGGAGCGTTCGCCTTGAGCTCTCTCCTCGTATGGGAGGAGGGAGGCGAGTCCTTCGTTAACGCTACACGAAGGTTTCGTGTGATTTGTGTTCTCCTTTGGGATGGCCGGTTGTGACCGATTAATCCAACGGAGTCTCCGCGCCGAGGGGAAGAGAAAACCTCCGGAATCTCTCCATCACCGCGTTCCTTCTTGCCGTAGCGCCGAAATTTAATTTTGCACAACCTCCTGTGTAGTTCACTAGTATGTTAACGTGTCCTCCCTCTCAGCTGTAACACCCCTTTTGAAGACAATTAAATATACGAGAGCTGTTGAACGGTTTCTTTGGTTTTGATGGCAATCGGGGCGAATTTGTTGTGCATCTTTTGCCCCAGGGAGGGCGTGGGGTTGAAAAGTCGGTCGGTACGTGTCTTAATTATTAACTGGCCGAAGAGAATTATAAGGAAATTAATCTCCGCCTCCAAACACCGTGTCGGAGTCGTGTGAAGTGGAAATGAGTCAGACTCGAAAACGTTTGGGCCTCGGGCCGATCCGTTTTCGCCCGCCCTCCCCTTAGCAACCGTTGCTATGGCGGCGCGCCCGCCCGCGCCTATTTTGTCCCTCTCCGCCCTCCGTCCCCCGCCCCGCCGGCCACGCCCACTCGCCCATCCCTTCAGCCAGTCTGACGCGGCCAATCAGAAGGCCGCTGGGGCGTGACGCGCTCTGCGCGGCGGCTCCCGCTCCAATGGGAGGCCTCCCCGCCGCGCACGCGCGGGGCGCGCCCTCCTCCCCGGCTGTCTCGCGCGCGCGTGTGTGTCATGTCGTGGCTCTTCGGGCTCAACCGCGGGTCGGCACCCGCCGGCGGCGGCGGCGGCGACGCGGCGGCACCGGGAGCGGCCGGTCTGTCCCTCCCGCCGGCCCCGGGCGGAGGCGGCGCGGCGGCTCCGGGGAGCGGCTCCGGGGAGCGGCTCCCGCCCAAGGACAAATGGAGCAACTTCGACCCCACGGGCCTGGAGCGGGCGGCCAAGGCGGCGCGGGAGCTGGACGCCTCCCGTGCGTGAGGGGCCGGGGGGGGGGGCGCGGGGCGGTCCCGCCGCTTGGCAGGGCCGGCCCGGGGCGGCTGCTGCACGCTGGGGGCCCGCAGGCCCCTCAGCTCCGCCGGTGGTGGCCGCTGAGCGCGTCCTGCGAGGGGAGAGGGGGGTGATGGAGCATCTCGGGGCCGAGGGGCTGTGGGCGGGGAGCTCCCTCCTCCGCGGGCGCCGGGTGGGGTTGAATAGGCCTGAAACGTTTTCTGACTGGGGTGAGACGAGGCCTTTCTGCTGCCGGTAACTTGTTGCTGTCGGTTGCAGGCCACGCCAAAGATGCTCTCAGCCTCGCCCAGATGCAAGAGCAGACCTTGCAGCTGGAGCAGCAAACGAAACTGAAGGTGTGTCGGAACTTGCCACTTGTAGAGGGCTTCAAGGATTGTTTGAGTGTTTTGTGGTTTGTTTTTTTTTTAAATAAACTTCATTTAATCCTAAAACGTGATTTCTTGCAATCATTTTTTATGATCACGTTTTAGCTTCCTTGCCTCAGCCTTGCAGGATGCCACTCTGCTTACAGATGGATTTCTTGCAACGTAATCGTTACTGGTGTTTCTCCGTAGCTCATTTGTGATGATTCTCTCTTTTTCTTAACAGGAGTATGAAGCTGCCATAGAACAGCTGAAGAATGAGCAGATACGGGTACAAGCAGAAGAGAGACGAAAAACGCTCAGCGAAGAAACAAAGCAGCATCAAGCAGTAAGGAAGCCAAGTGATGGGAGACCTTGTTTGTGTCCTCCTTTATGGAAAAGGCAACAATGCGTTAATTGTCCCTTTTGGGTGACAGGAGAAAGGGGATCGCGGGCTGCTGTGGGTCTGAGGCCGTTCACCGAGCCTACCTGCCCTGGCTTTGTAACGTTGAACGTGATTTGTAGTTATATCCAGCTTTGCTCTCTTGAACTTTTGTTACCAAATTCTTGACTGTCCAAAGGAACCGGTAGTAATAGTTCTTCTTATTGTATGCTCTCTGAAATTTTCTTAAAGGAACTTTTAGGGAAGTGCTGTTGACATGTTTGCGTCCAACAGATGAGGGCATTAAAAGGTTGAGCCCTGGCGGCTTATCAAGTGCGTGTGTTAGGTTGGACAGTGGACTGTCTCTTGGAAGCCAATTTCTTCCGCGTTTAATCTGATAGACAGGAAAAAATACGTTAAGAGGAGAAGTGATGCAAATCTGAGAGTTACCGGAGGTTATGTGGTGAGCAGTGTTGGTGCCTTCTGATATGTTTTAGTGTGAGTTACTGCGGTGGCGGTAGTACTAAAAATCAGGGAAATGTAAGCTAGCTTTTGTGCTGATAGCTCACATATAGTGCCTTTTTTGCTTTGAGAGCCTAAGAAAGGAGAGGATTGATGAATTCTAATTGCTTCTCTAGCTTGGGAACGTAGCCAAAAGCGCTTCCGTGGCACGTGTCGCTTTCTGTCCCATCAGTTTGGACTTTGACTGGGGCTGGCTCCTGGAGCAGGCTTCACGGTCATCTGCTTTGTGCCTGAGTTTGCTCTTGAACTCTTGCAGTTCACCGGCCGTCGTTTGAAGTCAGAGCGAACTTGATCATGGTTTTCTTCTGAAATGCCACGCTTTACACGTGTGGAGGCGATAACTCGCAAGCTGTTGTGCAGCCAGTGTATTTGGAATAGAGAATATCATCATCCCTTGTACAGAGTCCTCCTTGGTGATGGATACGAGCCTTCTGGCCACTTTCACTGGGGTGTAGAAGATGTGGGTTTAATTGCCAGTTGCAGTGGAAAATCGGTGAGAGAAATTAAGGAGGAACAAGAAAATCAGAAGCAGAGTTCGTGTGACAGGCAGCATATCTTGACAGCTCTGTTGGTTGCAGTCACCAGTCTAGATAATGTGATTTAGAACATGAAAACCATGTTTTTCCCAGGAAATTAAGTCTCCTTTTCTGGCCCAAAGAACATTTGTTTGGGGTTTTTATATCTGCGATACCATCAAATGGAAGTCAGACTATATCGGTTTCTCAGCATGGAGAAGTTTTTTTGTGATGGCTGAGGGTGTTTTGCACCAAACTTTGCCCTGTTCATATTCAACCCAGGGATTATTTTTTGGCTTGTGTGTGGTTTTTCATTTTTCTTTGTGTTTTCTGCCTGCATGTTCCCAATCTCCTTGCTCTCGGGACTCGGTTCTTTCTTAAATGCTTGATCTTTATGTTCTGAGTACTCCCTCTTTTTTTGTTTTTGTTTTTTAGCGAGCCCAATACCAGGACAAACTGGCAAGGCAGCGCTACGATGAACAGATGCGACAGCAGGTACGACAGCTTCCTCCTAAGCTGACATAAGAACTCGGACAAGTAGGTATTTACAACTTTAACGCATCTTCTGCTGTCGTCTCTGCCTGCAGCAACTTGCTAATGAAGAGAATCTGAGGAAGCAGGAGGAATCTGTTCAGAAGCAGGAAGCCATGAGGCGTGGTAAGACAGTAATTTTAATTTAGCTCATGACCGGGTGGGTGGGCACACGAGTTCTCTGTGCTGATGGACAATTTGTCCATATTCGTTGCTGCTCCGTTAGAGTCTTATGTTAATGTTGTGTTGGCGAGTAGCAGGTAAATCCCCATACTACTAGAAAGACCAATTGCTTCCAGGATTAGTTTTCAAAGTGGCTGAGCTCCTAAATGTCTTCCCTGTGGTACTTGGATTTCCCAATGAGCTGTCAGAGCCAGAAATTCTGATTTTTTTTTTAGTGGGACAATCTAAAATAGAACCGATTTTGAGGAAGGAGGAAAAACAAAATAGCGCCTGGGAGGAACAGCTGAATTTGTGTCATCTAATCTCCTTTCACTGTTTCCTGTAGAAAAAGAAAAGCTGGGTAACGAGTTTTTATTCTGAAAATCGCTTGGACTGCTCTGCCGTCCACTCCCTGCTGCCACCTAGTGTGCTCCGCGTTTGTCGGTGTCTTTGAGAGGAGCCTTTCACCTGTTTGCTACTTGGGTTTAAAGCCAGCCCAGAAGATTGCCCCCTTCTCTCCTCTTATTTTTTTTTTTTTATAAGCTACCGTGGAGCGAGAGATGGAGCTGCGGCACAAGAACGAAATGCTGCGCGTCGAGGCGGAGGCAAGAGCCCGTGCCAAGGCCGAGCGGGAGAACGCGGACATCATTCGGGAGCAGATCCGCTTGAAAGCTGCTGAACATCGTCAGACGGTGCTCGAGTCCCTCAAGTATGTGCGGGCCAGGAGGAGGGCGTGGGTTACCTTCCTGCTTGGTCAGGTTTCTCCTGTCACGTAGGAAACTGCTGTACATTCCTCTAAGGTCTGAGGAATATAAAAAAATTAGTTTGTATACTCTTGTACTCTGACCAGGAGGAATTATATATTTTACGTATTTTATATTATATCTTTCACTTGTCTTACTACACCATCATCTGAATGTGAACCAAAGAGACTTGTTTATCGAGTAGTGAATTTTATACAATTTTTCTAATGGTTTATTTCAAACCTTACTGGCCAAGATTGAGACTCAAGTTACTTTGAAAACTCTGAGGTCTTTCAGTTTCTGGACATATGCCATAAAAGTGTAGAGCAGTCTGTCTCCAGAGAGGGTAGATTTACAATCTGTTAATTTTGGTTCCACGGAGATTTGGAATTAAAAATGCTTTAGAATTAAATACCTTTCATTACAGTTCATCACCAATAATGTATTAAAGAAAGAAATTGCTATCCTCTTAATGCCAAATGCATTTCTGGATTCGCTCACAGCTCAGCTGTAGGCATTCTGAATGTATCTGCCATGCTTGTTCTTGTTTCAGTGGCCAGGTGAGCCCTCAGTTAGCTTTGACTGGCTCTGAAAAACATCATCACAGAGCAGAAAGTTGCCTTGTAAATTGTTTCAGTTCAGTCTCTGAAATCCCTTCCTGGTCTGCTGTTTGCTTGCCATAGGACAGCTGGGATGCTCTTCGGGGAAGGATTCCGTGCTTTTGTAACAGACTGGGATAAAGTTACAGCCACGGTAAGATTGTGACCTGCATCTTGCAGAGTGTCTGCCTGGAAATGTTTGTTACACTAACTCTTTGCTCTGATAATTTATAAACTGCAAACCGTGGCAGGAGTTTGCTGCTCACTTAGTGCTCTCTGCAGTGCTCAGATTTCTGCTCACGTTAATTTTAATTTTCTCTGTATAGCTGATTCATTTTCCGTTGATCACAGAGTTCTGGCTCTGTATCGATTGATCAGCAGGATACAAGTGTCTTGTCTTTGGAGACACCATCATCCTTACACAAGTTTGATAGCTATTGCAGGTAATAGAGATGCTGTGAAAAAGCAGATGAGTTTTTCACAGATTGTTCTGGAATTTGCTGTCTCTTGCATTTGTACATGGGCAGGGCTTTTATCTAACAGTCAATTAGAGGTAACTGCGCGTTTTCTTTCTTTGAGATTTTTGAATGCAGTTTTTGTGCTTGGCTGGGCTCTGAGCTGACCAGTTTTCATTCAGCTTTTCAATGGTTGATCTTTGTTGTACTTTCATGATGCATGAACATCTACAAATGTTTATAGGTGAGCAGAGCATTATGAAAACTTTAACAGAGTTCTTTGCCGGGGTGGTTTTTGGGAACAGAGATCTAATCCCCGTTTCGCCCCGCTGCCGATGTCTTTTGTGTGTTTGCAGTTAAACTGCAAACTGGAAATGTCTTTTCAGGAATATTAGGGAAGGTGTATTGAAGATGTGCAATAGCTGATCTGGGGTTTGTTCCGCCCAAGCCAGTGGTCTCAAAAATGGACTTTTTGCTTTAAGTCGGTCACCGCCAGCTCCTCCACCCTCTGGTTTTATACCCACAGGCTGATACAAAAGACACTTTGCCTGAGTGCACTGGGGAAAAAAGATGACGTGATTTTAGTGGATCCTTTTGTGATCTGTAGGCTGCACCTGGAATGCCTGCAGTGTTCAGAGCCTTTTCAGATTAGTTCTTGGTGCTTTTAGCTGCGTATTCTCTTGACCCAGATACCAGTTTCCTGCCTTATGGTCATTTTTGCTTTTGAAAAGCTCTTGTCTGGTGAATTTGGGATGTTTAGCTTAAAAAGAAGTAAGTATATTTTTGGAAAGGAGGTAACACAGCTGGAGCTCATGTTTTCTGTTGCTTTGAAAAATGGCTGTAAGGTAAGAATTGGTTATTTTAACGTTCCTCTAAATTAGCTCTTCCTGTCCGCTCTAAGGGCTACTTTTTTCCTATTTATTCCCATCGAAGCAGAACCCCTAAGGTTCTGCTCAAAGTTTTTTGGGTTTGTTGAAGTTTGGGGCTTTTTGTAGTGGAATTCGCTGTGCTTATCAGTCATAAATTCATTCTTAATTGTCAATCTTAAAGCTGTACTTCTCTATATCTTGTAACATGAACATCAGTGAAGTCTGAAATACCTCTGCCTGGATGGATGTGAGGTATCAACCTGTAACTCTGTTTCCTACTGGGTGTTGCAGATGTTACAAGAACTCATGAAGTCACTTGTCCTGGTACCTTTATTTTTTAGGAGGAGGCTGCTAAAACGTAGAGTCTCTTTTGTTGTTCTAAAATCCCTTTAAACTGGATGAATCGGATGTGGAGGTCGTCTTATTCTTCACATCTTGGAACTCAGAGTTCTGAGCTGTTCGTGTTGCCACCCCAAGCAAAGATGTCGGACGCTTAAGCCGAGTAAAACTGAACCGATGGTGTCTCATGGTTTATTGAATGATGCCATCTTTGTCCTTGAAGCTTTTGACCTTGTTCTGTACTTGTAGTAAAAGTCTGCTTCCTTTGAAAGCAATCGCTGCAGCTTGCTCGTTTGCCTATCTGGGCTTGCTGGGGTAGGAATTATTGGCATCTCGCTGTTAGCTGAACGCAGCTGATGGCTTGTGCTCAGAACTGTGTGGGGCAGTTGGCCTGTTCCCAAACCCCTCTCAGTTTCAAACTAACGTCCCTTGTCCGCTTGTATTTTCAGGTGAATAGAGCGTTTGGTAAATCAGCTGAGTCCCATGTGTACAAACAGCGGCAACTGGAGACTTATGTTTGTGCAACTTTAGTTTTATTAAAGTTTTACAGGGCTTCCTTTAACAGGCTTATGTAAACCGTTGCCTTGCCAGGTGGTTTTTGTAATCCTTCCTCCTTTTTTCCGCAGGTGGCAGGCCTGACCCTGCTAGCGGTGGGTGTTTACTCTGCCAAGAACGCCACGGCGGTAGCGGGGCGATACATAGAAGCGCGTCTGGGCAAACCTTCCTTGGTGAGGGAAACCTCGCGCATTACCGTGCTGGAGGCGCTGAAACATCCTATCAAGGTAAAGCTCAGCGTTGCTTTTATCTTGCGCTCAGCCACGAGGATGCAAAACTCCTTTCGCAGCTCTTCGTGGCAGGCAGGGAGCAGTCAGTGGGTCTGTGAATTAATATTAGAGATAGCGTGAGTGGGCTGAGCTCGTTGTGGTTTCATGTGACCTTTTTGTCCGGGTGAATTGTCAAAACCCTGGTTGATTTCTACGTGTCAATAATTGAATTTATTCTCTCTAGGTTGGTAAGCGTCTTACCAGCAAGGCTCAGGATGCCCTTGAAGGAGTTGTTCTCAGTGTGAGTACCCTGTTTCACTGTCGTGGTCTGTGAAGGATGACTTTGCAATCTAAATAAAAAGGGCTGTTTGCCTACGCTCTCTTTAAAAGCTGAAATTCCAGTAATTCTGGAGACATAGCACCCTTGGGACACTGGGGACCGTGAACACGCTCCTGTGTGTGGTGTGACACCCATTAAGCGCTCTGTTAACCTTTTTTCCTCTGTGCAAAGCAGTTTAGTCTTAGTTTAGTCCTTGCCCTGCTGCAGTTTTTCTCTGTAGTCAGCATGTTCATATGCAGAGTTCCACTTGTCTCATCTAATCTGGTAAGGATTGCTCAGCCTAGGTCTGCTGGTAGGCCAAAAAAGCTGCAGAAGCATCTGCGTTTGCCCATCCCGTGAACGTTTTTTAAACTTGCTAATTTGGGCTCTTTCTGTGTGTTTGCTTCTGGATTTGATTCCTGGGTATGTGGCAGATTTCAGTGCTGCTTGAGGCTGCTGAGAGAAAATGCTCTTGCAGGGATAGCTTTCCCCCGGTATCTCTACAGATGCACTTATAAATAGGAGTGTGAATGTTTATGGTTTAAATGAAAGAATTAGTGCTGCAAAGAGTTGCTTATGTTTTGAAATATCCCTCCCAGGGCATCCAATAGGAAGTAGGTATTTGGGAGGTATCAGTTCTTATAGTGATTACTGCACTGCTGTTTTTTCTTATAAAAGAATTGTAGCCAAGTGGTCAAAACTTCAAATTGAGTAAATCCTGAGGTAGAAGAGGAAAATGACCCTGGTCTGAAGTTAAAGTCTTGAGACCGTAGGAGAGCTGCCTACTGTTGGCTGGTGTGATCTGTGAAGCTGATAGATGCAGGTCTCTTGGTACTTTCTGTTCCTTAACTTTAACCCTTTTCTTGCAGCCACAGTTAGAAGCACGTGTGAGAGACATCGCCATAGCAACGAGAAACACAAAAAAGAACAAAAGCCTATACAGGAATATTCTTATGTACGGTCCCCCTGGCACTGGAAAGACGCTCTTTGCCAAGGTAGAACCCTGCCAAGATTCTGACAGTTCGCATGTTCCAGGGTGCTCTGACAACTTCAGGGTTTAAGCACCCTCCCTAGTCTGAAATCTCTTGCTGTAGTGTCACATAAATGTGGTGTTCCTGGGTCTCTGCTGGGAAGGGAGGAAGGGGCATCCAACCTGCTTCAACTCTAAATTAGTGCAGTCGCTTGGATTGTGGTGCTGAGCGTAGGCAGCAGAGCCCTTCCATCTGGAAGAGGCACTTGGCAACTGTGACTTGTGAAATTGCAACACCAGCCTCCTGTCTCATTTCCACCTCTGTTGATTTTCAGCACTTTTCTAAATAGGGTCTTTCCTGCTGTACTAATCGCAGAGCAGAGAAGAGATAGGGAGCCCTTCACTGTGTATATTTGCACTACCAGGATGGTTTTTGCATGGGTTTGAGTCAGGATTTGGTTTTTGACTTGCTCTTCAATGCTTTTCTGCTAGATCTGAGGTTTCATATAATTGTTTAGCAGTGATAGATTTGATGTGCAAGTGCAAGTTAAATTTTTTTCTCTTATCAGTACATTAAACCCGTATCTCCTCACCTTCCGTGGTCTTGCAGTGGAAAAGAATGTGCTTGACTCACGTTTGTTTTTTTTTTGTTTCCTTCCAGAAATTAGCCGTGCACTCGGGCATGGATTACGCCATCATGACGGGTGGCGACGTTGCCCCCATGGGGCGGGAAGGAGTCACTGCCATGCATAAACTCTTCGACTGGGCCAACACCAGTAGGAGAGGGTAAGTGGAGGTTTCTCTGAACATGGTTTCTTGCTCAGAGAAGCTCACTGCAACGCTGTAGTTCAGCCCAGGTGTTTACACTCGCTGGATGCTACGTTCCCTGTTGCGCTTGCTCAGATTTTAGACTCTTAGTAGTGCTTGGATCTTGTTTTCTTTTGGGTCTCAAGCAGAAGCAACGAATTATAAGAAGTAAAAGAAGAGGGAGACAGATGCTAAAGGCGTTGACATTAGAGAGGTGTAAAAGTCGCAAGCTGCTGTGCTTTTTCAGTCATCTTTAAAAGCAACCTTTTTATCTGCATTTTGAGGCTAAATCTTGACTCTCTGATTTTGTGCAATTGTAGTTAATTTGCTCACAGGAGCGTGAATGGGTTTTTGCAGTCCAGAGGTAGCTAAGAAGTTGCTTGTCCAGCCGGTATATTAAAATTCAATAGAGAACTTGTGGTGGGTGTCACTTTGGTTTTTTTGTGCTGTTTTGATCTCCGGTCTTCTGTAAATGTGGCTCGCTGGTGATTTATGTGTTCTCTGATTGCTTTAGAAGGGCATTATCTTGCAGTGTCTGGTTTAATCCTTGCTGCATTCATCATCTAAATGTTTCTATTTCCCCTTCAAAAAAAAAAAAAAAGCCAAAATATGCAGAGTAAATGTCCTAAAGAATTAAACTCTTTAAGCTTCTGCTACTTTGAGGTGCTATAGAAGGAAAGGTCTAAGAATTTAAGTGAGCTTAGAAAAAGAAATTGGAAGAGAAATGAGCGTGCTCAATTGGATGAAGAGTGCTGGATGCTTTCACTTAAAAATTCTCTTTCACAACACTCTCTGGGCCTAAATTTATTCTCTGCCCTGACAAAAAACTTCTGTGCATTTGAACTTCATACACTTCAGGTAAAAGTCGTGATCAAAGGTTACATGTGTTCACATACATCGGTATTTTAACTGCCAGTAATATTGAAATATTTAAGCAGATTTTATTCTGGGTGTCTAACAATGTTAGCTGTTAGTACTGTGTTATCTTTACTGGCTGAAAGCTGTTGTGAGAGAAGACGTTTCTCTGCAGAGACTGTAGTTGAGAACATTTTCAGAAAAGCTGGAGTTGAGTAGATGTTAAAAGGGCCTGAAATCCCTTGAAAGCAAGCTGGGTTTGAAGCCAGACAAGAAGGTAATACAAGCTGTGGCAGCTTTATGAGCAACTTGGCTCTGTTATTGATAAACATCTTTATATGCGTCGTCTCTTGGGAAGAGCACTACCCATGGGTTATACGTGAATTTATTTTCGTGAATTATTCATTGACTTTATTAATTCACTTCCCCACAGGTAGTAAAACCATTATATTATTGCCAGTGTGGTTTGGACAGGACAAAATAACAAAGCGAGTTGCAGGGGAAGACTCTGGCTTGAGGTTTTGAGAATGGTGTAAGGAAAAATGGTGCCTTAAGAAATAAATTTGCTTGTCAGGCTTACAGCTGGTCACAGTGATGGGTGCCTGGTAGAGGGACAGGGCAATCCTTGAGCCATTTGAGCCTCACTTACCCGTCTCCTGTTACTGTGTAGTGCTTTGCTTTTACAGCCTCTTGCTATTCGTGGACGAAGCGGACGCATTTCTGCGGAAGAGGGCAACAGTAAGTGCTTTATGTCCGTTATCTTTGGATGCTGCAGAATTAGTCAGCCAACAGCTGCCTTGTTCAACCTGATGAACTGGCTTCGACAGGGAAAAGATTAAAACTGGCAGGTGCCTTCATACTCGCCTAATAACGTGATGCAGAGACAAGAAATTAGCATCTGGCAGCTGAATGGAATGAGCATCTCAAGACTGACTTGCGAATTCATCCCTGCGGAAGAAGGGTGACATAATCTTTTAGGAAGTTTTGGAGGTGGCTGGGCAGTAGGAAAGAAAGAGGCATGTCTTGAAAACAAGACAAGGTTGTTCGCATCACAGAGCTGGTACCCTGCAGGGTTTGGGTTTGGTACAAATGATTTGTGTTTTCAAAGTCACCATACTGTACATTGAACCTGGACCTGCTACTTAAACCCCAGTGGTCTATTTAAAGAGCTGTCTCTAAAAGATTACTTTCAATGCATAAGTAAATTCTTTGCTGTGACTTCTTTTCCTGTAAGTGTATTATTGAACTACCCAGCTAAAATGGTGTTCGGCAGGGAAAGCCTCCTGGGCCGGTGGTTGGAGCCTTGAGTCACTGAATGACTTCATCTCTGCTGGAAGCTTTAATTCCTAACTTTTTCCTGGGTACATAAACTGATCTTTTTTTAATTTCCAAGGTATTGCGGTGCCTTGGATTCTGCTGTAATGCAAATGCTTGGCAATAGCAGAAGTCACTGTCAATAATGCTGCTTAAAGCTGTGACCTGTCTTAGGTCCCCAAGCAGCTGATCTTGCTTTGGATTTTATTTTTGCAGGAGAAAATCAGTGAAGATCTAAGAGCAACTTTAAATGCATTCCTGCACAGAACAGGGCAGCACAGCAACAAGTGAGTATCCAACCTTAGCCCTTAGAGCAGTTGGTATTTCCCTGAATTGAGGAGGGTCTGTAAAGGGTCTGTGGTTTGCAAACGGAAGTTGGGAACGTGTGATCTGTCCTACTAAGACTTGAAAAGATCCGCATAGAGTGTCCCCTTTTTGATATTATATACCGAACGTAGGTTGCTCTTCCTTTTATCCCCTCAAAACAATTGTCATAGCTGAATGTTGAATTCAACCCTAATTTAACTGCGAGCCATTCTAGGAGACTGGACGCGTCCTCGTGATTCAGGCGCCGCTTTTTACTTCCGAGCAGCCTTATTGCTGCTTTGGGCTATAAGGAGTCCTGGATCCATGAATGGGAGTTCACTTGAATAAGTCTAATGGTGCATGTAAATCTGTTTTGGTGAGGCCCTGAGGAGCACTGTTACTTTACCAGTGAATTGTCACCAATGTAAATAAGTACTAAGCCTTGTGAATTGCTTAAATTTCCCAGAGAACTTGCAGCATCTTCTTGCTAGCTAGCTAGCTGTGCCTGCAGCTCTTGCTCATTTGTATCACTTTGAGATGAATGAGCAAGGCCTGAATATTGGGTTGCGTGTCAAGCCTTTACCCAAGCTGTGTTTCTGCAGAGGTCTGGAGGAAGTCCTTGTTGGTAGAAAAGGGAGTTTCGTGCCCGTGTGGCTCTTGGGTTGGCAAAGTTATCCTCAGAAGTGGCAGCAAAGAACACAGCCCCCTGTAGACCAGGATTTAAACAGACTGCAAGAACGTCAATATTCCAATAGCTGTGGTTAAAAGCCCATTTCAAATTATAATGCGCTATTAAGCTGGTAGCATCAATTAAAGTAGAATTGGCATGGGGAAGAAGCATCGTTACAAAGCAGAAGAAAGGGCTTCTGGCTTCAAAATGCATCAGGAGAGAGCAGGACCTGGAAGCTGGCACATCTGAACCGTCGAGCAAAACCGGGTGAAACAAACTGCCTTTGTTTTGTGGTGCCCGTTGTGAATCCCTCTCTTTCCGCTACGTTAGGCTTGATAGCAGGAATGTGTTGCGTGAAGCTTGGGGTGTCGCTTGAGATGCTGTTACAAAGCTGTTTTTGAGGGATCTTCAGCCATGTTGGGTGATCAAACATCTTTGATGCTGGCCGTGGCAGTTCCCAATGTTTAGACTGGTTCATTTATTCTTAAATTGGAGGTTGGAGTAGATGACCTCCAAAGGTTCCTTCCAACCCAATGCATTCGGTTATTTTTATGAGTTTTGATGGATTTTTCAGTCTTCCCTCTCGTTTCATATTTCCAGGTTTATGCTTGTGTTAGCAAGCAACCAACCTGAGCAGTTTGACTGGGCTATCAACGACCGAATAGATGAAATGGTGAACTTTGATCTGCCCCAGCTAGAAGAAAGGGAGCGGCTTGTGAGAATGTATTTTGATAGGCATGTCTTGAAGCCAGCCACAGAGGGTAAACAGTGAGTATCCCTGTAGAGCCTTCCCACCTTGTGGAAGTCTCTTTTGTTGTTTTTCTTCATCTCTGTGTATTCTGTCACACCGCCTGTAAACCTGCTTTGAACAAGTAGCACAGGTAAGGGTTGGAGAGATGCCTCTTGCCATCCTCTTATGGGCTGAGATGCCACCTTAGAATTTCGTGCCGTGGTTTGTTGTGCCCTGAAAATTTGGGAGACCAGTTACTGCACTGGAGTAACTGGATGCAAGGAGGTGCATCATTGGAACTCCTCATACCCAAACCCCTGTTTTTGCTTGGCTTAACAGAGACAGATCAGAGCAGGTGACTCATTTCCTTGTATGCTGTGCACTTTTTTGGTCTTAATCCCAGTACTTTGAGCCATAAAACTGGGCTTTCTGGGCCTAGGAGATCAGCTTCTGTAGTCAGGCTGGATCTTCCTGTAGAGATTGATCCAATCTGATCTTTGATTTCATTGCTCTTTCCAAAGCCTGTCTTTGACTCCCTCACCCTCCCGTCTTGTGACTCCATCTAAACTAATCCTTGGGCTTCTGCTTTCCAGACGTTTGAAGCTGGCCCAGTTTGACTACGGGAAGAAGTGCTCGGAGATTGCCAGGTTGACAGAGGGCATGTCTGGCCGAGAGATCTCTCAGCTTGCTGTGGCGTGGCAGGTAAGTCGGGCTTTTATCACTGAGCTTCTTGGTTCATTTTCCCTTTCTGCAATGCTTGAGTGTTTGATGCTGGAGCCTCAGATCTCGTCTCACTTCGGAAGTTTCGTTATGTCCATAGTAATCATGCTGCTAGCTCTAGGTGGGTGTATTTTTACGAGCTAATCTAGTAATATTAATTTAAGGAATATGCTCCAAATTGTATGCCGTGTGACTTACTAATTTAGTGTCAGCCTCCTTTCAGGCACTGTAAAAACAAAATTGGTTTTTTTGCTAATTTAGTTTAGCAGTTGTTTTACCAAGTTTTGTATTTCACTCCTTCTGCTATTGTTTTTCCCAGCTTTAAAGGTACAGGAAGGTATTTATCCTTTCTAGTCCTTTTAACTGCCATAGTCGTGAGCCAACACCCAAAGCAGCCATCTGAGTGCTGTTGCTTCTTATTTTATTTTTTGTACGGTAGCATTTCTGGCAGCGTTCATCCTGCCACATATTCCTGCCTCTCTGCTACCCTTTCCGTTGCGCTGGTACACCTCTTTGTACGGCTCTGCTGTGAACTAGGTCAGGGAGCTCATCAGAATTAAAAATAGCTTGGCAGCAGAAGTTGACTGCTTAGCGACGCTGTCGTCCTCGCACACCTGAGGGGGTTGGATCAGGGCAGGTGGGGGCTGTATGAACCAGCATAACTTGCTCAAGGAAATGCTTCTCAGACTTTCCTCAGCCGGATGCAACAGCTCTTAAGGTGATTATTTACTACAGGACTGTTGGCTCTTGAGCTGTTGGTCTTCTAAATTCCCCTTTGACTGCACTTTGGATTCCGGATGCCGCACGCCAGAGATGGCTGATGTGGGAGTTAACCTGACTTGAGCAGCAGCTTTATGAACACACACTTGAATTTTAATCAGTTTTGTCCACCTTGGATATGCAGACCTATAAGGAAACTACAAAAGGCTTAACCTGAGGATTTAGGGAGCCTCTTCTGTGACTTTAGCTAAAGTGAATATCTGGACTTTCTACTCAGTTCCCTACTTGCAGTTGCTTTCCCTGCCTCCCCTCCTCCCAAAGCGTTATGTCAAGTTAACAACACGGGCAGGAAGAGTTTGAGATGATGTACAAGTTGAGAAGACGAATGGCGAGAAGAGCCAAGAGAAGGGAAGAACAAGGTAGCTCTCTTAAACAGTTCTGTTTCTTATCTTAGTAACACCTTACAAAGCTGGTAAACAGCAGATGTTGTGAGCCCAGTGCTCTCCAGAAGTCCTCAGACAGGCTTCAAACAACTATGTCTTGAGACATTGAAGTTTCTCACACATTTCTAGATGGGCTCATCGCATGAGCTGCTGAAATGCAATATGCCTGAGGTCTCTGTTTAATAAATAAATTCGGCTGACCCATTCTGGGGAAGCTCACAGCGCAGAGCCCTAGTGCAAACTGCTGGCTGCGAATGGTGGGGCACAGACCGTTTTGTTTGCCTTTTGTTTTCAGCTATTTTGCGTAGTGCCCTGACGTGACTTGGAGCGAGTCCTCGAAGTGTGGGCTTAATTGCAACGTGCCTGTCACTTAATTCGCCTCAGCTTTGTATATACATTTTCTTAATTAGTTTACTCCTCCAACAGTCATTTGCAGGGTTGCCGTCTGTGGGCATTATACCTCTGTAGACATGTCTTGGAACGAAGCTTCAGCCAGTGTCAGGACAACAGAAGCAAATGCAGAGGGAGCAGAATGGCAGGATTAATCTACGGTGAAGTGTTGCTCAGTTCCACAGGGTCTGTCCTACTGCCTCAAGCTGACTCGAAGCCTTGGAGCTTGCAATTCTAGTCCTAACCACAATGTGATGGAACCTAATCAAGTCACCCACGAAACACAGATAGTACAAGAAAAGGCTGTGAGGAAGCTGCATTGCTACTCCTGTTTCCTTTCCTGAAGGTGCAGAAGTGCTGGAGGAATTGGGCAGGGAGCACAGGAGAGTATTTATCATGGACTTGATGGGGTTTTGAGATGCTGGGATCCCCATCGGCTCTGTGATGCTTGTCTGAGGTCGTCTCCTGTGGCCAGAGCTGGACATCAGAAATGCTTTGGGGAAAAGTGAAGTTCTGAAGCAGGAGGAGGAGAAACCATCGCAGCTATCAGCTGTCACCAAGAGTCACCTAGAACAGCAGCACGTGGCCACTCCGCTGTCCTGTGGCCTCACAGTCGTTTCCCATGGAGGTGTTTTTTTGGAGTGGTCTGCCAATATTGCTTTTAACCAAAACATCTCAGTCAAACTAGAAGTCTGAGCAATAGCCGCGGCTCTCATGGGCTTAATTCCACTCTAAGCTGGGCTTGAAACAGATTGGCTGTTATTTGTGTGAAATTCTAGACCGCTGCTGTTTGTCTGGCTTGGTTTGTCCTGAATTTACCGAAAAGAAAAATGAAGATGCTGAAGAGCAAAAGGTGTAACCCCTAGCTCTGGGAAAAATTTTTCTGCCTGGCACGGCTAATAGTCTGCATGCTGGAAATCCGTTTTAATCTCTTCTGCAGAAGACTGAGCATTCTCTTTTGTCCTTGTGCTTTTCCATTCCCCATATCTAATCCTTTATGAATATAGCGTGGATTTGATGCATTTGCACACTTAAAAATTCCCGTCAGATCCGTTTATAGTAACGTGCAGACTTCCTAGGTCTGCATCCTGTACTTTAAACCCATTGAGATACTTTAGATAAAATGTCAAAAAAAGCAACCTTTCACTGTTCCGAGCCATAATCTTTGGGAACTTGTTTTGGCAACACTTAAGGAGAATTCCCAGGAGTTTTATGTCCCAGTGTTGACAACAGAGGTGAGCTTCCTGTCATTTCCTTGCCTTTTATGCCGCTGACATAAATGCCTTCTTGCTCCCTGAATCTTGTCTATATTTAGAAAATAGTAATTAAAAAAAAAAAGCCATCTGCCTGAACAAATTACGGGAAGAATTTAATTTTTCTATAGTGGTCTGAGCTGACAGACTTTAAGTAAGCAGGGATGGGGTGCATGTGGGTTTGGGTTTTTTTGAGCAGGCTATTTTCATTCCAAATGTGATTCAAAGGATACAGATTAGTTTGGCTGAGTTAAAATAAACCGTAGTTCTTGGCTGAAATGAAACATTAGGTCATCCAAGCTGGACTTGTCACCTGTGCTCTATCCCTCTCTTCCCCACCCCTCCCCAGATACTTTGTTTTCAGATTATTTCACAATTGGGTTTGAGTTACAAAACATAAATAGTTGCACTGGGGAAAACGGGGTTAAAATTTGTCCGTGCAGGAGGCAGAGGTATGAATATAAATGAAGCTCGGAACCATTTTTGTGTGTGTGCAAGCTACTCCCAGAAGGGACAGCTGCTTCTCCCATTTGCTTTCTTGACAGCCAGGGCCTGAGGCTTTCTATAAATAGAAAGTCATTGAGAAAATCAACAGAGCGTGAACTGCACAGCTTTGCAGGAGTTTCCACAGTTGAATTTATGGTCTATGCAGTGGCGGGGAGGAAGGGAAGACATCCTCTCTGCTCTGTGGAGGCACAGAACGCGCATCCCAGGAAAGCGCTTGCTCCATTTTAAAGCACCAAATCCTCCTGGCTGGAGGGCTGCAGTGACAAGAGGGCGCTGGCTCCTCTTAGCTTTAAGTTTCCAGTCATGTCCTTAAAAGAAGTCCGTTAAAAAAATAGAAATAAAAAAAATGCTTCAGCTGAACAGAACCTTTTCACCGTGCCCCTTTTACAGTGGTGAGAGAAGACAGGTTGTGATGTGTGAATCCTGGTGGCAGCAGGCGGGTTTTTTTTCCTGGTGTTAGTGGGAAGCAACAGCCTCGCTGTGTTCACGGCGCTCCTGCTCTGCGGTTGAATTCCGAGGACAAGCGCCTTTACGCAAAGTGAATTCTCTCTTTGCAGACCTGTTTCTCTGCGCTCCTTGCCTGCAGGCAGCGTTTACTGCTGGCTTGGAGGATGAGCATTAGCCTAACCTGTCACTTCTGCCTTAAGGAAGGATTACAAAGGTTTTGCACGGGGAAAGATCTGGTTTGATGCTTCTTGCAGTAAAACCCAGCACCTGCCACTTCTATGGTTATGTGTGGTTTGTGCAGTGAGACCTCATGTGATCTAACCAGTTCCCCACAAAGGGCTACCAGGTAAGGGCTGGAAAGTAGGCTAGAGGAGCCTGACAACCATCTTGGGGAACCTTTTGCTCGTTTCTTGACATAATTATTCCTCCTGCAGTGAGGTAGCAGTAATCTAGTACGTGGATATAATTCACTGTACTGGGCTAGTCAGTCCTGTGATGGTTCTGACCAGTGCAGCAGCTTACTCTGTGGTTTCTCTTCTCTCCCATCTGCATCACTGGACAGTGGGTGCATAAAATGGTCAGACTTTAATTTCCTTCTGCGGTGCTTTTGCAGTAGAACTCATTGCTTGGCATAACAGTCGTTAATGATTTATGGAGCCCATTTGTAATAACCTAGAAGGGCACTTCAGCCTGTCGTGAAAGCTGAAGTTTCTATTCCGAAGAGATGTCTTGGAGAACAGCCTGCAGATGGAAGGGTTGGTGTGTGACGATCCGTGTTGGGATAGCTCTGTGGGAGGAGGGAGATGTGGACAGAAGTTTGGGGCTGTTTGGGGCAGGCAGCGTGGCTGTGAGAAGCAGGAGAGGGTCCAGCTCGCTCGCCAGCGTAGCTGCGCAAGGAACCACAGTACTGGGCTGCTTGCAGGAGCGCTTGCATGGGGAGTAACCAGATTTAGAAATCTGTAGCTCCGAGTTGCTTTGTTACCTTGGAGATGGGTACAACGTAAGCATCCTTCCCTTCCTCGGAGGGTGCGGCTGCCTGTGTTGTCATCTGCAAAATGTCCATCGATGGACCCGTCCTGCACCTTTGGACAAAAGGGACAGTCCTTTGGCTGCAGCGGAAGAGAAATGGCACGCCGTCCTGCTTCCCACCGGAAATCTCGTGGGCCGTTAGGCCAGGGTGTCAGCAGTTTTTAGCCCTTTCTGCAAGGACCTGTGATCAAGTGTGTGCTGCCTGTCGGCGTAGCAACGGGACCAAGTGTCCACTTACCAAGGAGATTTGGAGAGACAGGAGTTGGGGTACGAAGGAAGGGGCAGAAAAGGGAAGGTCCCATGGGCAGACGAGTGGGGTGGGAGCTGCCCCAGCACAGCAATGATGCAGGGGAGATTCCTGGCAGAACTCACGAGGAAAGTGAGATTAGTGTACGTTACACATCATTTTAGAGGTGCCGCATCACCCCTATTCACCCTAGGACTGATGTCCTGCCGTGTGTTCAAAACATTTTCTGTTGTTTTGGATGGGTCATTCACTCACCGTATGCGCCTGTTACTCTTTATTGGCTCCGCACGTGCAGCGCTCTTAAAGCAGGAGAGGAAATTTAGCCAAGCCAAGTGTGACTGCAGCCCGTTCTGACCGTGCTCAGCGTTATGAACCTGCGGCCTCGGCTCTTCGGAATGCAAAGATCTTGCCTGCCAGGAAATCCAGAGGCAGGTAGGCAAAGGTGCTCGTTAGTAGCTCGGAGGTAACGACTTCAGCGTAGCTGTGGACATTTCTCTGTGCTTGAGCAGTCCTCCTTGGTAGAGCTGCGTCAGGGAAAACCTTTCCGATGGCGATTTGTCGGGTTGTGCCGGGTACCACCACCGACACGGAACGAGCCTGGACGTTGTGTTAGGTAGCATGGGGCAAAATCTTTCCTGATCCTAGGAATTGCCATCGCTAACTTGCATCTCTTCTTCCTTTGCCTCTCCAGGCTGCAGCTTATGCCTCGGAGGACGGTGTTCTGACAGAGGCCATGATCGATGCCCGGGTGGCGGATGCCGTGCAGCAGCACAAACAGAAGATGGAGTGGCTGAAAACAGAGGCTGCTGAAGTAAACAAAGGAACTGGTGGCAACCCGCTCCTGCCTTTTCCCAAAGGAACGCCGGTGTGAGAAGTCTGCAGGCTTCAGACCCGCGTGTGGGGGGAAGTGGGCACGGGAGAGAGCGGGGAGAGTCTTCTGGGCAACTGTTTGGAGGAGTCACGTGGTGAGAGGAGCGTGTCTGTTGGCGCAAGGGAGGGGGTGCTGCCTCGGTCTGCCTTCAAGTTCATGTTTTTAAAGTGCACTGGAAAAGAAAATGGTTTAAATAAGGCAGAAGCAACTGTATTAAAGGACCCCCTTGCTAAAATACCATTGACTGCCTTAGTCTGTATGGCCTGTCCTGCTGGAGAGGCCTGTGACGTGTGACACTGCGCTGGAGTGTCCCCGTGACATGGGCCTATGGGAACCTGGGGCCTGTCCAAGCCTGCTACTCCCATACGGGTAGCTTTGTAGTTTCCAGCAGAGGTTTTTATCATCTTTTTCCCCCAGATCCTGCCCATGCCATGCTTCCTTGCTCACATCTCTGGCATCGCTCCTTGCCCTCCTGTTGTCAACCCCTCGGGGGCTCAGGCTGGGCTTTGTGTTAGAGGTGGATCTGGGGTGGCTCACAGTACACCTGCTTAACTGGGGGTCAACAGAGAAACTCCAGCTGTGCTCTGGGGTGGTGAGAAGCATTGGGACTTCAGTGCACCTACATCTGCTGGTGCCTGGCTACTGCCTTTTGTCTTCCCTGTGCTTGGCTCTCCTTGGAGGATGGCTGTAGTCCCTGCAGTGGGGACTGCAAGGGACAAAAAGCTCTAGAGCCTGTGACTCCAAAGTGCTGTGTTCCAAGCCTGAGAGCTTTTATGCCTCTCTGGTGTAGCATTGTAGGGTAACTGCAGGATGCCAGGTAGCCCTTCAGACACTGCTGAGCTGGAGCTACTGCTTCCCAGGTCCTGACATGTCTGTTCTGACTACACAGCCCACGATGCTTTATTTGCTTTCTCCAGCCATGTACTTGCTGCTACAGCTAGCCTGAAAGCAACCTTAGATATTTTTTTCCCCAAGTAACTCATGTCTCTGTTTAAGGAGGTGAGTTTGCAAGGCTCACCCAGGCTTGTGTGGCATACCGGTGTCCGGCACGGTCTGAAGAGAGAGATGAGGGGGGTTTGTTTTGGTGCTGGCCAACAAGCTGCTCTTCCTACATGAGCCTTGTGCTGCGTTTCTGGAACTATTGTGAAATGTGCCGTTGTCGAGTCATGAGCACAAGCCCATCTCAATCAGATGACATTTGTTCCGTGTGTGTGTGCACAGAAGAGGTCAGAAAATCTCTTGGGCTTTTTATGTAGTTTTGTTGTGGTTTTTTTTTTTCTCCGGAGTTTGAACTGGGTTTGAACTCTGAGCTCTGCTCGGAGTCCCCTTCTGTAACTACATTGTGCAAGCACATTTGCCTGACCTAAATCTGTGCCCTTGAGTAGCTTGCTGAGATGTTCTCCTGCGACAGGACCTGACAGCAGCCTCTGCTTTGTCCATTTCACTGGTGGGTGTTTCTGAGCCCGGAGAGACGCATCCTGACAAGAGCTTGTGAGCACGGGAGCGGAACAGGGCTCGTCACCAGCATCCTTGGAGCAGGCAGCCCCGTGTGACGCCAGGAGAGGAATAGTTCTCGAGGCTGCAAACCTTCACCCTCCTCGGCTGCCATCTTCTCCAAAATAGTTCTCTGATATTTTCCCCTGCCAAGGGAGAGTGATGATACATGTTAGAGCTGCTCCGATGTTGTGTTCTGGCTAGTGGCATGGGGAACTCTGGGGATGTGGGTAACCGATGCACGAGTTCTGTACCTGGTCAGGACCCCGTCACCTCTGCCAGCCTCATCAGTAGGTTTGGTTTGCTGTCACAGTGATGTCCCTGTGGAGGTGGCACCCAGCTAGTGGTTTGTTAACACTCCACACAGGGATATAGGACGGCAACCCCAGGCTGAGGTTATCTCCTCTCCGTGACACTGAGTGAGTTATGAGCCAATAGCACTTTATTAAAATAGTATTTTGTATTGGAGAGCAAACCTAAGAGCAGATGGATTAGCGAGCAATCCATCACTCCCCATCTTTGCCACCGCCAGCTGAAACGCCTTCTCAGTGCTTCAGCGCTGCAGCTGGGAGACAGATTTATAGCGTGGTCGTCTGTCCTCGGGTGCCATCCATTAAAGTAGTTACCTCTGAATGTCGTACGTTGGGAGGAAAGTTCCACTGGGCAAGTTACAAGGATGTGAGCACCACACGCTTTCTCACCAGTGCTTACCCCACGCTGCAGGGGGACAGGAATCTCCCCAGGAAGTATTTCTCCTCCAACCTGTGTTTGTGTTTTGAACGGAGAGGAAACACTCAGATTTTTCTATAACCCGTTGTTTGTGGCTCTTCCCATTTTATTGTAATATTGTTCTTTGGTCACTTTTTTAGAAAAAAAAAAAAAAAATCTGGTTAGTTTGTCCAGTCTCTGGCGTCACTGGACTGCCCTGGGAAGCCTTGCTACTCTGACAGGTTCTTTGCTTACGCACAAAAGCACCGCGGAAGAAACCAGAGCAAACACAGGAGCCTGTGCACAGCAAACCCATGTGCAGGTGAAGAGCTTTACGCGTCATCTCTTCCTACCAAGCACCGACAGCAGAGGTTGGGTGCCTGCTGAAGGACAGGTATGGGGCAGATCTTGCTTTGAATGCCCTGGGACAATTGCTGCCCGGTTTTCCTTCCCTTTCCCCTGATTGCTCGAGGTAGCACAGCCTTACCAAATCTCGGCGATATCTTCCCATAGACAGCATCTCCTGGAATAAAGCTCTAGCGGCATTGCCAGGCTACGTGACATCATTATTTCTGTAAGATGTGCAAAGGGGAGCTGCGCATGGGTAGCTCAGAGAAGTCCCCAGGCAGTCCTCGAGCTCTTGCCCTATCTCTAATTGTTCTCACCTCGACAGAAGCCGGCTCATCTGTCTCTGTTGCCAGCCCTTTTTTACCCCCAGACACCGTTTGAGATGCCAGCGCGTGCAACTATCACTTCCATGACAACAGCTCCCTGCCTTGCTGCCTGGGCGGTTTTTTTCCTCTCTCCTGCTGCTGTGAGCTGTTGGTTTTATTCTTCTTGTGGGGGTTTCTTTGCTTGGGTGTTGGGTTTTGTTTTACTGCCGCTCTGCTTTCGCGTAGCGTCTCCACCAAGCCTAAAATCCGCCCAGATTTGCACAGACTCGGGGAGCAACTCGTGCATCAGCATCTTTGCGCGATAAGGACCGAAGTCCCGCTCTGTCAGACTCGCTCTGCTTGTGTATGCGTGGTCCTGTTCCAGGAGAGAAAAGAGCAGGATGAAGAATGTGAAAGGCCGGGTTCGTGGTGACAGATTTTCAGTGGCGCTAGAATGGGAAATGAGCACAGCTCTCCTTGTCCGTGCCAGAGCCTTGGTCTCCTGCATCCTGCCTTTCTTGCGCGCAGGCAACGGGCGAGAGAGGCCCTCGCTGCTCTCTGGAGGTAGGCTGCACCCGGGATTTGGTTTTAACAGTAAAATATTTACCTTCTTTTTAAATCAGTTTTGTACCTCAGAGCTTTGCTGTGCTCCCAGCGAGTGGGAGACAAGCAGGCTAAAATCTGGGACAGCGTTCTGTGATGTCACATAACCTGGGGGAAATGGTACAGCCCTTCTTCAGAGGCCGGGCACAGCTTTTTCTCACACTGTTCAAGCCACATCTGTTCTTCCTCCTCCTCCTCCTCCTCCTCTCTTAAACCCCTGCCCCTGCGCTGGTGACCTGCTGCACCGCGGTGTCCCTGGCAGGGCTCCGGCCTCTGGCCCCAGGAGCATCGTTTGGTTTGGAAAAAAACACTCAGATGCAAAACATGCAAAAAACTATTTTACTGACAAACAGCAAAGGACGGGCTTCATTTCAGGAGCTGGACCGGTTATCTATTGTACAAACATATTATTGAAAGGGAAGGAATGGCTGACATACACTCACTCGTTGACCCAAATAAAATCACAGTGTGCTTTTTTTTCTATTGCCTCCCCCACCCCCCCGAGCTCTCTGCGGCCTTCAGCTGCTCCCCTCAGCTTCAGCACAGCTTTGTCACCACCCCCAGCGCGGCCGCTGGAGAACACAAACCGCAGGTGACATTGGCCTGTGCAAGCGTATTTAATAAAATAAAAAAAATTAGCCATTATTGCTTTTCAACCACAGTAGAGATTATTCTATGGTTAGACTCAGAGCAGAGTGCGACCTCTCTCTCTGTTAGTATCAACATGTGTTGTACCTCTTCCTGCCTGATGCATGCAAAACTGGTTTGAGTGCACAAAAACAACCAAAAAAAAAAAAAAAAGGATTAACAATCAGGGAAAACGGCTCTCCAAGTTTTTGTTCTTGTATTCTCACTGCAGAATGCTGTTGAAAAAAAATCTTCCCAAACTATGTGCTCCATCCTGCAAGGGTTTCCACTGCCTTGGTCAGCTGAGGGCGCTCAGTGCCATCCTCCTGGTGTCACCCCTTCCGTGGAAATCCCAGGGCTCAGCCTGAAGAGGGGACCAGAACTAGTGACCCCATGGGAAAAGAAATGAGTGCAAAGGAGCGGGAGGTACCGAAGAAGAGGAACACGCTTCATGCAGCGAACACGCGGTGACGCACATGGGTGTAAGCACACAGACACACACACACAGCTGGAACAGTATCCCGAGCCTGGCTGGGATGCAGAGCTCTGTAGAGCTCCTCCTTACGCCTGCCCACGTTCTCCTCCTCCTCTGCTTCCTTCTTGTTTGCCCACATGTAGGGAGGGTGCAGTTTTCAGAAACTTCACTTGCTCTCCTGGGCACCACAGTGAGCCGGGCTGGCCGCAGAGGACATCTCAGCTTCACTCCATCCTCAGGGTAGAACCAGCGGGGCCGTGCCCCTGCCTAACGGGTCACGCCGTGTCTGTGCCCTGCATCCCATCGCCTGTCACTGACACGTGCAGCTGTACCTGGCTTGAAAATATTTGCTCCAAATGTCTTTGTGCTGTGTGCTCTAATAACAGAAGCACATCTGTTCTTTTACATCCAGAGGTGCTTCTGTTGGCTGCTGCTGCCTTCAGAGCCCCCTGAATGCAGAAGAAACCTCCCTCACCTCCGTGTTCACACACACACTCTTCGCCAGTGCCACGCTGGCTGTTCAACTGCTGCTGTGACGCTGTCTCGACGTGAAATTTGAAATGAAACTGAGGCTCCCCTGTGTCATTTATCGCCTGCAACCCCCCAGCCTTCATACAAGGGAAGGCAAAGGGTAAACGTTGCCCTCCCTCTTCCAGGGGAGCCAGTAAATCTGAACTGTTTCCTTCACAACGTGCTTTCTCCCAGGCTGGGAAAATCACCTTGGATGTCTCCTGCTTTCTCCTGCTGGGCTCGCCTAGACCTTAGCCAAGGTAAGTGAAGGCTGCTGATGTTTGTGTTTGCACTGCCTGCTGTGGTCTTAAGTACCAACTCTTTGTCTTTTGCAAAGTTCACCTGACACCTGCCCCTTTTTTATTTTCTCCCCCACAGAATGGCTGAAGTTGGAAGGGACCCTGGAGTTCATCTGGTCCAACCCCCCTTGCTCAAGCAGGGCCACCTAGAGCAGGCTGCCCAAGACTTGTCCAGTTGGCTTTTTACTCTATCCAAGATAGAGGCTCCACAACTTCTCTGGCACCCTGCCCAAGTGTTTGGTCACCCTCACAGTGAAAAAGTGTTTCCTACTGTTCAAGCACTCCCATGTTTTAGTTTGTGCCCAGCACCCCTGGTCCTGTCCCTGGACACCACCGCAAAGAGCCCGGCTCCATCTTCTTTGCACCCTTCCTTCAGGTATTTATACACATCAAACCCCCTGAGCTTTCCCTTCTCTAGGCTGAAAAGTCCCAGCTCTTCCACCTTTTCCTCACAGGAGGAAGGCTCCAGGCCCTTAATGATCTTAGCGGCTCATTTCAGTATCCCTGTTTACCGGGGATTCTCTTCTCCCAGCTGAGTGCAACTGCAAAATGAGGTAGAGAGTAGCAGTGAGAGTAATCGGAACCACCCCACCAAGCTGTGAATGCCTGGCACACGCGTTCTGGGGTTGCTTCTGGTCTTTTACTGTTTATTGATAGATGATAATGGATACTTCAGCCAGCGTGGGCCAGCTGATGTGTCCCTGGCTGGCTCAAGAGCAGTAAGAGGAGACAGCGGATGGATGGATGGTGTCACAGGAGACACCGTCCCAAACTGTTCCTCAAAGGTCCTCCTCGTTGTGTCAGAGCAGCAGGCCACAGAAGGCATGCACAGTACCCGGGTCTACTCCTGAAGCCCCACCTGTGGTGGCTTTGGGCTCTTCCTTTCATTCCTGAAGAAATGGGCAGCTCTGCCAGCCGCTCCCTGGCACAGCCCTTTTGACACCAACGGTGACTTTGGCCTCCTGTCCCTTCCTCCTTCCCCAGGTCCACGGTGTTGCGAGCCACCGAGCCTGGTGCAACGACAGATGCCCGATAGGAAGCAAAGTGGAGGAGACAACCAGCTTGCCAGGCCTGCTCTCTAACGTGTGACCACCTCGAGAAGAAAGAAGGTGGTAAGAGCAGAGAGAAGGCTGGCACAGAATGGGTTTAGCTTCACGCTGCCTTCAGGGGTCTCACTAACGGGCAAAGAAATTTATTCAGCAATGCTGGTAAGTGGCTGCTTGGGTTTAGAAAGGAGCTGCTGGTTGATGCAATGGATTTCACAAGCTTTTCTCCACCTGTTTTTTCCAAACCTCTCCTTTGCAACAGCTTCCAGCCACCAGCGCGCACTCGCTCGGCGTGCAGGCAGCCAGACCTGGGCTCCTCACACCAAAAAATGCGGGAGAAAGTTTGCAGTGCCAGTCCCAGCTCTGGAGAATTGACACGTACAGCTCTAAGCTCTGCCTCTGCTCTATAAATAGCCCCTCCCGAGGCGGCACAAACCCCCCCCACTATCTAATTCTGCAGAAACCTCCCTCAAAGCATCTGGCGGGTGAGCGCTCAGACACTTCCCACTCCTTCGTCCCTCCAGAGCTGCCGTTACAGACACGGCTGCCATCCTCACAGCCCCAGGCTGTCCCTTCCACAGGTTCTGAGCAGAATCTTGCCCAGCCCTGACCTTGTTGTGTCACCACCCCGACGCCAAAGTCCCTTTCTCCCAGCCAACCCCGCTTTGTTCAGGGTTGTTGCTGGGTTTGGGGTTTGTTGTTGTTGTCGTTTCGATCTGTGGGGTTTTTTGTTTGGTTTCTTTTTTGTGTGTGTGTGTGAAGACTGGATCAGAGGCAAGAGAACAACAAACAAGTCAACACTAGTACATCTCAGACAATTAAACAAGGAGAAAACACCCCCACAGCCAGATAAAAGCGGGACGAACACATGCACAAGAGAAGAAGACAGAGCAACGGCAGACTTTACAGACAGCTGAGCTGCGAGCGACGGTAGCAACCTCACTTGGACAGAGGAACAAGGGACCACAACGTCAGACATCGCTGGTGAGGCTCTCACGCCTCGAGCAGAATCAGCTCAGGGCACGGGACGGGGACAAGAGGTGCTGATGTCAAGCAGGGAGAGAGCAGAGCTCCCGGGTCAGGAGCAGGACCTGGGCTGACTGCGTGGGAAGGAGCTCGGCCCCTCGGTTATTAAGGACGAGAATCAACGGCCTGGTCGGCTCCCCAGGATTAATCCTGTCGGTTCAGTGTGTGCTGGGACAAGCCTTGCTCTGTAAGGGTGTTTCTGGTTTCCTTGGATTTCAGACCGATGAATTAACTCCCAGTAAATTTAATTGCACGGGCAGTATTTTCTTGTTTTGACTAAGTGTAAACAAGAGATAGGCTCACAAGGTGACAGCTGCAGGCACAGCAGATTAAAAAAAAAAAGTCTGTTCTTAAACAATAGGAATATGAACCATGTAGGATTAATTCTTTCTCCCCTCTTCCAAAGCCTCCTATTCTTTTGAAATAACGGTGTGGATCAGCCTCCTTGTGAACCATCACTTGGCTCTTTCCAGCTGTGAGTTTCATATTTAATGAGTCCAGAGACTCAGTATTTGTCCTTATCATGATGGAACTTTCTCCCCTGCAAAGCGAAGACATGAAGACACCACACCAGGGCAAAGCCAGAGACTTGGCCAGATCTCCTCTGCCCCTGGACAAGGAACACTCCACTCCAGGGGGAACCTCACACCCCTTGAGACCAAGTCAAACGCACAAAGCTCAAACAGGGAGGGAGGCTGCAAAGCCATGGGTGCCTTGGAAAGGAGCTGCTCAAGGAAAAGTTGTTCTTTAGATCCTTAACAAGTGCCATGACAAACATAGGAAGTCCTGAACCACAGACAGTTAGGCAGACAGACGTTAGTATAGACCAGGCAATTATTTAGGCCCAGAAGGAAACTGGGGCTCCAAGAGAAGAGGCACTAGGGAATAGCAAAGGTAGAAATGGGAGGGAAATATGTATGGTTGGCTCTCGACCGGCTTTGGGGCTTGTAAATAATGGAACTTATCCTGGGCATGGGAAACCATGGAAAAAAACCAAACCAACATAGAAGTTGAAGCAAGGGGGGAAAAGAGCAGGGAGTCATGGTGTCTTCTCCCTTCACAGACACCGCAATCAAACAATAGGAGGCCAGTGGCAGAGTCAAGGAATCCACAGAAGAAAATAGCAGTTTCTGATATTGTTCATTAGCCTTTTGTTCTGTTTTCCCCATTTAAGCACAAGCCCGCTCAATACAAAATGATGAATGGAGGAGAAATGCTTGGGATTCAGGGCTACCACCTGAAATTCTTGGGGCTAGCATCTCCCTCCCTTATTCCTCTCAATAAAACTGCATCTCCTCCCACCGCCGCACCCGCTGCTGCCCAGCACGTGAAAAGCAAAGCAGCCTGGGAACTGGATACCACTGCGCTGTCTCGGTCCGCACGGGCTTTACCGACTCCTTCAGGCAACTCTGGAAGCGAAGGAGGTCTCTGGACCTGGAGGTTGGGCTCAGACACCTGGTAGCTACCCCAAAACCCACACTTAAGCTGCGACCAGGGGAAGCAAAGGCAAAACCGCGTCGGAGCATCCTCATACAACCCGTTACTGGGACGTTTGACACTGCAGATGAGTTTGGCTTCAGGCCCACGTCTCGCTGTGCTCCTCAAGCCAAGCCCAGCCTGCTGCTGAGGTGCTCCTTCAGCTTGGAGCAGTAACACAAGGAGATTGGTGGCTGTTTGTGTGCAGGAAGAGCGAGACCGTGAAGAGGACCCTCTCGCTGCGCTGTCGGTGTTCCTAGGGTGGTGCTAACCAGGGCCTTGGGCTCACCCTCTAAGAAGAGCGAGAGCAGCTCCTTTCCTCCCGGGCGAGGGGTGGGTGGTGCTGGTGCAGCAGCGGGGGATGATCAGGGTCGGATCTAACACCTTTCAACTCGCTACGCTTCTCCCCACACACCAGGAGCAACTCCCCTCCAGCATTAGTGAGGAACAACAGCGCTGACACCAGCGAGGTGCCACCAGCACAAGCGTGGTGTAAACCAGGCAGCACCAGCCCCCAGCCCATGGACCGACACCTCCTAGCACTGTTCCTCCGGTACTACGATCTCTTGGATTGCTTAAGGCAGGTTTCAGAGTACAGCAATGCAAAGGACAAACCAGTTACACATTCCCAGGGCTTCCTTTCCCCGCAGCGACTCCCCGAAACATGACCCGAAGCGAAAGGGACACTGCGCCCTCGCGACCGGCCGGCAGCAGTCCCCATCCAAACCTGTGACCAGCCAAGCCATTCTAGCAACGGAAGGAACAAAGCAGAGCAAAAACCAAGCCAGAGGACCAAAGAAACGGGGGGACTTGAGCTCTTGGATGAGAAACTCCACATCTTCTTCGTGCTGTCCCACCTCCATACCCTTGGCCAACATTTCCCGTAGGGTAGCTGGATGTGCAGGACAGCCGTGAATGCCAGGAAAAGGGGGATGAAAGTATAATGCAAATCTCTGTTCTCTTTTTTTGTTTGTTTGTTTCTGTTTGTCTGCTTTTTTTTTTTTTTTTTTTTTTTTTTTTTACATATATACACAAGTCCGACAATAAAACGTGGAACACAGTGCAACGTCTTGGCTGCGTAGCATCCAGGACTGGCTTAGTTGTGCATCGTGGCGTGCCACAGGGACACACAGGGTGGGTCAGTAAAATCGTGTCCTCGGCTGGCTTCCACAGAGGAGCAAACTAGTAGCTGTTCCCCCGGGAGAAGAGCAAAGTCCTTTTTAAAAGCTCACTGCAGTCTCTGGAGGGGAAGGCATTCCTCAGAGGTGCCGTGGGCTTGGGTGCCCGTTATGGTACAGCTTCTGTTTGATGTGCACCATGTTCCCGGTCGCCTCCTCGTACTGCCTGTGGTGACGTTTTCTGAACTCCTTTAAGTTACAAAACTTTGGAATCCAAGACCAGGAATTGTCTGCAAGGCAGAAAGGAGAAGGAAGATGAGATATTACGGGAATGGCGAGTGTTCTCCTGCCTTGCCTGGCCAGAAACCAGGCACTGGTGGCAAGGCCACCCCAGAGCCTCACTCACACCCTGACCTCGGGCTGACGGCACGGGAAAGATTCTGCAAAGGCAACAACCTCTGCTGATCTCTGCTGACCCAGGTGCCTACGTACCATCCCTGGTCAATCCTGGCTCTTTTATTCCATCCTCCGAAACACTGGACATCTTCTGCCCCACAGCCAGCGCAGGCGTCGTGTTTTTAATCCAGTGTTCCAGCTTTCAGCCCATGAGCCTTTCACTGTAGCAACGTTCCTGGTGCCATTCAGTTTCACGCAAGCTTTGGGTTGTTCCACCCAGACATAGAATCATAGAATCATGGAATAGTTTCAGCTGGAAGAGACCTTGAAGATCATCAAGTCCAGCCTCTGTCCCAGCCCTATCAACCCACTAAACGATTCCCCCCAATGCAACATCCACCCATCTCTTAAACACCTCCAGGGATGGTGACTGAAGCCCCTTCCTGGGCAGCCTGTTCCAATGGCTGATAACCCTTTCAGTAAAGAAATTCTTCCTAATATCCAACCTGAACCTCCCCTGGTGCAATTTAAGTCCATTTCCCCTCGTCCTGTCACTCTCCACTAGGGAGAGCCCACCCCCAGCCCAACCCCACAAAGGAGCATTTGAAAGTCCCAGGGAACGATAAATTGTATAAAATTGAACCGTTGCAACCAGTACAAAGACCAAGCAGGTCTGTGACGGCTCTGACCACCACCGCAGCTACTGTGAAGCACAATTCTGATGTCTGCCTATAGAATATTTTCTATTTTAAGAAATCTCCTCCATCAGGAAGGAGCTATAGGTTATTCTAATAGACCAAAATTTAAGCTGATCAGGAAGCAATGTGACATTGAGTCACTGCTAAGTGGCACTCGTGTCTTTCAGGGAGGGCTCTACACTCTGTACCACTACAGTGTTTTGTATTACCCCTGCCCAGCTCTCATTCACAGGCACCATTTCTTTCCTTAGAAGGAAATTTTAGGTTAGGTACCCGTTCAACAAAGAAACAGGTATCCTTTCTTCTTAAAATGACTAGATGTGCACAGCTGATTGGGATGGACAGGACATACCTAAAAGCTCAATGTTCGTTATTTTGCTCCAAAGGCCCTGGTGGGTTTTTTCTTCTCAGCCTGCCTTTAGTGAAATGTACTCGGCATAGCACACCAGCTCCCTGTTTTCTCTTCGGGCAGAGCAGTTCCAGGCACGTAAAAAAATTTACTGGGAAGACGTGTCACGTCCCATTGCGTGGTAGACTCTAGAAACCTCATCTGTGGCTGAGCTGTGTGGTACCCAGGCCCAAGAAGGTGGGTTGGATGGTGATGCCACGGCTGTATCTCACCTCTCCCCAACAAAAAGCAACAGCTCTGAAGACCAGCATTGCTGTGCTCACTGCCACCTCTCACCCAAGGACAGCTCTTGCCTGCCCTGCTTGACTTTACGAGCGCCGATGAGCTCATGGCCACGGGCGGTCCGATCAAAACCAGGTGTCACGGCCTCAAGATTGGCTGCGGTACCTTAGATCTCACTGGAAACTCTGACAACGAGCCTTTTGCTCGGGAAATGACAGCAACACGGCCTCAGGAGAGTCCTAATTCGGAAACTGCTCAAGGAGGCTGTTGGGGATTTGGGAAAACTAATGAGAAATTAATATCATTTTGATCTGAGTTTTGAGGAAGAGACAGTCCACTTCCCTAATTAGAACTTCTTACAGATTTACAGATAAATCTTTCTGTTGCTCACTCCTCTTCCTCCGAGTGGTAATTTAACAGACACCATCAGTCAGAGTTAGAGACAGCTCTGGAGGTACACCGTTATGGAATTTCAAGTCATTTGCTATTTTAATAGTTTCTCTTTCTTTTTTTCCCCTCCAGCAATTGAGGTCCATGGGAGAGCTGTGCTGAGAGAGCAGAGAGAGTCTCTGAAGGAGCATCTGTTGGGCAGTCTCAGGGTGTTAGTTCGGGATGCTAGGCTAATTGGTCCAAGGACTAACGAGTATGGCTAACATTTTTCCCTGTGGGCCTGATGGCACTGCTGAAAAAAAAATGTGACACATGTGGAAGAGCGGGGAGGCTGGAGAAACCTCAGCATTCCTGACACAGCACAGAGATGTCTGTCATTGTCACAAGTTCATACAAACAACACGGGGCTGCACGTGCCTGGCTGCGAATCATATGCACAGGGGGAAAAAAAAAATACATTAAAAAAAAAAAATCCAGATCTCAGGCAAGTTTCGTCTGGCCTGAAAATATTCTGCCCACGTGTGCAGCCGCACAACCGCCATCTGCCAACCTGCCGATGGGCGAGCGTTTTGCTTTCCACCAAACCCCCCTCTGCGCCCACACGCGCTTTACACGTCCCAAAGCAGAGCCCTCGAGGCTGGGATCCTCCCCGCGCTGTTCCCACGTGAAACATTCCTGCTCGGATGAAGAGGGCTGGGAAAAGTCTGCGCCAAACCCACGAGGAAAAAAAAAAAAAATGCTGCAAGACCGTCGACCTCCTCCCTCCTCTCCACCAGCCTCGGAGGACGGGGCAAGGGACGGAGGGAGGGGACGGGAGCCCGTGAGGCTGCACTTACCATACCGTCGGCTGGTCCTCCAGGCTCGCACTGCGTAGTGGAGAACCCCATCCATCCACACCAGAAACCAGCTTATACAAAAGCCCAGCAAAAGTCCCAGCATCAGATCAATCTCTTGCTTGGTTACATTGTCAGTCACAAAGTAATTCTCCGAGGAGTCCACCACCGACTGATCCCCGTCGTACGGAATAACATAATGGACATGATGCCTGTTGCAGGGAACAGAAACGGGGAAAAGCATGAGTGGAGGAGAGCAGAGTAACGTTTTTCCCATCCAGCGCCTGCTTTTGTGGCCATGGGGCTGGTTTAACACCATTCCTTCGAGTTTCTACCAACATCCCCGGGAGCAGAAGTGCTGTCTTGGCTTTTCGTGTTCATGTCAGCAGAGGAATTAGCAGAGAGCAAGGCAGAGAAGTATAGAAACCTGAACCCACGCCTGGAACTCGTGTCTCGTTCCTGACACGGGCTCTCTGCGCCCAAGTTTGTCGTCTGCAAAATGGAAGATAATATTAAGGACAGCGTGAGGCTGGAGGGGTCACCCCCCTGGAGATGTAGAGGGCACGGCTGCGTTCGTGTTGGCAGGCAGAGGTCAGCTCACGCTTTGCTCCTGTGAGTACACACGCTCCGGGAGCGCAGCCTCGCAACCACAACACGCTGCCTCGCCCGAGCTCGCGAGTAAAATCCTCTGCAAGCCCGGGCTCCGGAGCCTTCAGAGAGACTTAGGTCTCTCTCAGGGGTTCTGGACAGGCTGGTCCCGTGCCTTTATGCCAGAAGGGTGATTGCGTTCCTTTGTGTAATGAGGTAACGGAGACCAAGCTTGGGATGATGCTGAACTGCTCGTGAGACTCTGGTTGACTTGGGAAAAAAGCAGGAAAACAGGAGGGCTGGAGTGTGGCGGTTGTAGAGTATTATAAAATGAGGCAGGTCTGCGGGGGCTGAAGGGGAGGGGACCAGCTGTGACAGGTGAGCTGAGCATGTGGGATAGGAGTATCCCAGGTGACGGGGGATGCAGGATGTGAAGCAAAACTGGAAGGAAGCTGCTCCGGAGCCTCTGCATCTGCTTTAAACGGCTATTAAACTGCCCCGAGAGCAGCCAGGAGTGGGAAGACTGCTCATGCTCTGTGTTTAACCACCCTGCCTCCTCCCGCTGCCAGATTTGGAGGCAGGAACTGCTTGGGCAGGTGCTGTCCCTGCTTCCAGGGAGCCCAGGACCGGCTGAGGTGTGCTCAGCATCCCTGCCAGCACTGCTGAGGCTGCACGCATCGCGTCGGACCACCACACCAGTCCTGGCACTGCAGCACGGACGCGTCACCAGCGCTCCCAGCTCAACGCCAGGGCACGGTTGGATGGGTTCTCCCCTCCACCAGCATCACCTGCACTCACATCCCTCCCACATCCATGGCCCCAGCCCTGCTCCCACATGCAGGAGAGGAGGCAATCGCTGGAGGCCTCTGAATATGCATGAGGTGCAGGTTGCTCAATAATCACGCCTGAGAAACGTCCAAATATTTACACAAACAAACCTCCACTCAAAGGAACCTACTGAAAACAGCCCTAATCTCAGCAATGACTTAATGGAGGCCACCTGCTCCAGAGGCACCAGCTCCCGGCACATCAAGGCGCGTAGAGCTGGTGTTCGACCTGGTGCCGTGGCAGCAGAACAGAGGTGGATCCATACTCTGATGGCAACTCAGAGCGACCTCACAGGCCATGCCTCCTCTTGCTGGTTGGCCTGTAACCAGAGATTTTTCCCTCTCTGGGGGGCAGAGGGTGTGTGAGAGAGGGCTCTTGAAAAGGAGACTCATTCGTGAATGAGAGGGCTCCCGGTAATTCAGTGAAAAGGAGAAAAGACAAAGCTCATACGTAACTCCCACCTGCCAGCCTGCCCCAGTCACTGCCAAGGATGCCTGGCGGGTTCTTGACTTACTCCCTTTCACCTCTTGCAGAACAGAAACAGCCCAAGGGCTGAGCTGACCAACACCTCTGGAAACCTAGACTTCTTGAACTTGAGAGCCTCAGCAGGAGGTGGGATGCATCTCCTCTGCATCGTTGTGCCACAACCCACGGGGCTACCTAAAGCCTCCCCAAGCAGAGCATCACTAACGCAGCCACCTCTGGGGCAGAGAAGCAGAACCTCCTGGACGCATCAAGGACAGACCCATTCCTAGGACATGAACACAGACCTTTCTCCTCATGTGAGGTGGTTCCCGTGGAGGCTCTCAGCCCTGTACCAGAAGCGAGTCCTGAATTACACTCCCCTCACTGCCAAACTGCCCCCAGCACCTGCAATCGGGGATGTGCCCGTGGCATTTGTGCACACACACGTGTGCAGCAGGGCCCACGGTGACACAGGGCACGGCACTCTTCTCATGTGCTTTGCCAGAGGGTTTGTTTCCTACCACAGAGTCTGCTTTCTTCACGGCTCTCGTTCTCTGCTCGCAGGGCATTGAGGGAAGGGACACGGTCACCTCTTCCCTGCCTCGTCCCTCTCCTCAGCGCAGGCTGACTCTGCACACTGCAGCAGGAGCTCCTCCAGCTCTCCTACCTTCCTCTGGTCACCACTGGGCTGAACAGCACCTTGAGAAGCCCAACACTCCTTTTGTGTTTGCAGCTCCCTTTCCATGTGCAGGAGACCATTCCCAAAGCCCAGGAACTTTGGAGTCCGGACTCAGAGGCGAAGTTCCTGTTTCTGCCCTAGAGCTTCCATAAATTCACAGACTCACAGAATGGATGAGGTTGGAAGGGACCTCTGGAGGTCACCTGATCCAATCCCCTGCTCAAGCAAGGCCACCCAGAGCCAGTTGCCCAGAATCATGTTCACGCAACATTTAAAATATCCCCAAGGAGGGAGACCACAACCTCTCAGCAGCCCGTCCCAGTGCTCAGTCACCCTCACAGGGAAAAAGTGTTTCCTGCTGTTCAAGCAGAACCTCCCATGTTTCAGTTTGTGCACATCATCCCTGGTCCCATCACCAGGCACCACCGCAAAGAGCTCAGCTCTGCCTTCTTCTCACCTTCCCTTCAAGTATTTGTATATATCGATAAGATCCCCCCGAGCCTTCTCTTCTCAAGGCTCCGCAGCGCAACGAGTCTAGGTCTGCAGGTCATTTAGATCCAGAGGCTGCGGATGGAGTGGGGCAGACAGAAAGACAAAACAACCAGCTCTGGGGTGCAACAGAAGTTGGCAACAACTATTTTCAACACAACCTCTCTGTTACGACTGCAGCGACATCTCTGCGCACCCAGTCCTGCCATAGGGTGAGCCACCAAGAGGTCCAAAAGCAATTCACAGGAGGCAAAATTCAAGAAAGAGCAAAATCTTTGACCTATCTGGATTTGGCAACTTAATTTGCCGAGTACCAGAAATCGAAGTTGGATCCTGGCTGCAAATTTTCTTAAAAGAAAAGCCTCCTGTCACTAAAGCAACCCAGGAAAGCACATGAGGTCCTGCTCTGCTACATTCCAGGCAGCTTTTGGGAACCCTGAGTCACCAGAGTAGTTCTTTGCAGCGGAGATGCCTGCGGTAGGTTTCCACTCTGCAGAGTTTTCTGGAAATAGTTTAGCAAGGCTCAGGGAAGATGGATTTTTTTCCTGCTACTCCAACAGTTGGGAGATCTGGGCTGCAGGGATTTTTAACGCTTTGTTTTGACACAACAGTGCCACTGAGATGGGGACGAGAACAGAGACAAACCCCCCCCAGAAGTTTTCAGTTGCAGCCCTCAGGGACGTTACTAGAGTTTTTCAGAGATGCTGGCACATCAGCACAGCAAGTTATTAATAGTGTGCAAAGGTCCGGGGTCCCCACCGCACACCGAGGGAACTGGAAACTGGAACGTGGCCGGGATGGCTCTGGGGGCTGGATCCAGGGAGGACTCCGGGGTTCACGGTACCCTCAGCTGCGAAAGAGCTGTCACAAAGTACACGTGGTCCTCAGAAGGTAAACCCATGCCCTGACCATGTTTCTCTACAGGAAAAAGACGTGTCAATCTACCCGAGGGCCGATCCCTGGGCAGTCCAAGCTGCTGTCGGTTGTCACAAGAGAATCAGGCCAAAATATTCCTGCCAAGTTAATCACGTGCCACCTCCCTTCACGCACGGTTCAACCACCCCCAACAGCCAAGCCCACCCTGGATGTTGTGAAGCTTCCACGGGATGCAGATATAATTGTAAGAAAAGAAAAGAACCCACAGCTCAGGCCAGAAACAGCCTGGAAAGCAGGAGGGTCTGGTGGTCGCCAGCAGCTGCTCTCCCGCAGCAAGTGAAGTGGCTGGATTTGCTGACCCACCCGGCTCAGGTGACAGAAGCTGCTCGACCAAGGGAGCAGAGCCTTCTGCTCTGTGCACGTGTGCTCGAGCTGTAGCATCCCTGTCCCCTTTCCCAGCCTTTGCCACGAAGTGGGAAGACCTCCTCTCCTCTCTCCCAGGGCGGGCAGTGCAGCGGGCTGGAGCAGAGCCTGGGCCAGCACGGGCTGGGAAGTTTCACCACGGAGCTGCCCAAAGCGCTATTGTCCCTTCCAGTGACCTTGCACGCGCCGGCTGCTGCAGCCAAAGCACAGCACGGGAGCCTTTAAAAAAGCGCCGCTGATCTGTCGTTTTAAACGCAAAGAGCTCGTCAGTGCCTCTACAATTTCCACGTTTCCCCACCGCTTCCACCGCGGATGTCGGCACGCTGATGCTCCGGCTCAGCACGGCTCCCTCCCCGGCGGGTGTCGGTGGCAGACACGTCACATCCCCCAGGCTCACGTCACAGCTGTCACAAACGCAGCTGGACTGGCCCATTCCCCATCTCCAGCTGCAGCAGGATTTGGGGGGAATGTGGCTTACGCTGCCTTGCTGGCCAGCCCTGAGGTGTGCCCGACACGGAGGGCTGAAAGCAGAGCTGGAGGGAAGTGAGGAGCATCCCTGTTCTGCATCCCTCTCTGACCTTGCAGCCTCTCCCCAAACGCGCCAGCAAAGCCATTCTGCAGACCAGTGTGGATGGCACAGGTGAAAACATCTCCCTGGGACCCTTGGCACTGTGGCAGCTACCAAAACCCCAAGAAAGACCTGGTGGTCTCCAGCACCAGGCAACGAGCACTCCCAGCACATCCACGGAGGACCTGGGGACAGGTTTAATAATTTTTCCAGAGAAAGGAGGAAAGAGAGGAAAACCGTGCTCCCTGTGTACCTCCCGACAGCACAGGGCTGTCCCTCCTCTGAGCGTGGAGGAACTGAACTGTGCTGCGGGGCGGGTTGGCATTCGGGGAGGCTGACGCTCCTCTTGGCCCTTTCTAACCCTGCTCACGGTGAGGGACTTGGCCTGAGAGGGCAAGACTCACCCAAGGTCACTCAGAAGGTCAGTGGCAAGGAGAATACACACCAGAGGTCCCGAGGTCCCCCATCCTTTCCCAGACTGGGAACTTCCAAGCACCCCACGCTGTTTTGATGGGTCCTTGCTCCATGCAGGTGTCATCTGTTGTCTCCAACACACCCTGCCTCCACGGACGCCCTTTGGTGTTTTTCCTTTGCATGACATCACCCGGCTCCTGATCTGCTGCCAGCTCTCTGCTTCCAGAGAGGACCCTTTACTGGCTGGGACAGACACATCAGGACTGGGGCAGCGCTATGCTTCTGCAGTCCCCAGAGCCCTGCTCTCTCCTGGGAACAGGCAGGACCACAGGAGGAGGGCTGCCTGCATGCAAGCAGGCCCCAGCATAGTGATTTGGACAGCCTGAATATCTTCACATGCTGAGGACAGAGAGTGCCAAGCTCCTCCAGGGATCTGCTCCAGCACGCACATTCCTGCACAGCATCAACAGGAGCCAGCAGGGGTGTAAATGTGGCTGTCACCCCTTCTTCCCCCAGCAGGAAGGCAGATGTTAGGAGAGGAACAGTCCCTGTCACACACGGCGTGTCTGTGCAGGCTGAGCAGCAGCACCAGGTGCCAGAGCCAGACCTGCCTCCCGGCTGATGTTCTCACTCCACGCACAGTCACCACACCAGCTTCCTTTCCCCAAGTGACTGGCAGGACTGTTTTCCCACTGAATTTTGACTGGCTTCAGGGGTTCTGGTAGTTTTGCTGCCCCTTGGACACCTGAGTGGGGAAGCATCAGTCCAGTCGAACAGCTGGAGCACAGCTGCTCCCACTCACAGCCCAGAGGAACATCCAACTCGGAGTGGGACCGCTCCTATGGCAAAGGCACTGTCCAGCCCAGGCTTACTCAAACTGAAACGAGTGGACATTGCTACCAACAAACTGCAAATATGCATCAAACATGCATCAAATCTGCATGTGCAACTCCAGACAGCATCACCTCCCATCACGCAGCTAGCCAGCCACGGGATCAAGTCCCCACAGCCGCAGGCAGTTGTTAAATCTTTGCACAGTGCAGCCTTCACAAGCACCTTCTCAGTCCTCCTGTGTCCAGCAAGAAGCCACAACCCCCTTCTGACACCACACACCTGAAAAGCACCCACCAGGGCTGCCTTGCTTCTGGTATAAAGCAACAGGCAGCAGCTTCAGCCCCAGGCAGCCCCATGACCCCGCAGGGCAGGGGACAGCAGCCCCGGCAGTGCCAAGTGTCCTGCACTCAGCAGCACCTGAAGATGGGGCTGGGGTTTTCTTCCCCAAATGTCTTGATCCCAGTGACTCTGCCCAGTCACCACTAACACACCGAGCGCTTAGAAACATGGGGAAAAACCAAAGTATATTCCCCAGCTGCAGGAGATGAGGCCCCCTCCGTGAGGCAGAGGGCATTTCAGGAAGAAGCGGGCAGGGTGTCCCTGGCGAGCACTCCCTTCCACTCGTCCTGGGACCCTCTTGCTAGACCCAGTCCCTCATGGAGAGGAGAACAGGCAGAGTCCAGGGAAAGACACGTTGCTGCCCATGAGGGGACACCCAGCCACAGCCTCCGTGCAACCTGAAGAGCTCTCTGAGGAGACAGCCCTGCTTGGCCATGCATCCAGGTGACTCTAAAGAGCCTGGAGCCACCAAAATGTGAGCAGAGCCTGGGCACCTCTGGGTAGGGCTCATCCTGCTGCCAGCCACCCCCACCAGAGACCAACCCTTGTCCCTGCTGCCCCTCCCCAGAGAGAAAAAAAATGTGGACAGAAACAAGAGAGGAGAGGGAGCTGGAAATACAGCCAGGCCCCCGTCCCGCTGCCGGGGGCACTGATCACACACATCTGCCTTTCCCACCCCACGAGCCAGGAGCCGAACGGCCAGGGCTGCTGCAGTCTACCCGCTGTCCTGGCTGGGAAGGGCATCGAAGAGCAGCAGGGACAGCCAAAGGCTGAAGTCTGGGATTTTATTTTTTTTTCCCCTCAAGCCTTGCAGGGATAAGATGGGACATAGAGCCCCAAATCCCCTGGCATGCCTGGCTGGTACGCGGCACACACACGGAATCGGGCCTCGCTGAGTGCCGCCACCACCAGCACAGCAAGAGTTCCAGCCCCTCTCACCGACACAACGATGCTCGGCGCAGATTCTGATTCTGTCTGGAGAGCACGGCCAGGTGCTCACAGCCCAGCCTGGAGCGCTCAGAGGTGTTAGACCATGCCTGGGGAAGCGGTCGACTCTGACACCCTGAGGAAGGATACAGCCAGGATGGGAGAGTGGAAGGAAAGCATTTCTGAATGAATTAGTTGGTGTGACTGACACTACAACCTAGGCTAGGGCAGGAGGGAAAAAAACGTGGCAGCAGCTCAGCCTATTGCACATCAATCTATTTCAGTTCCTCCTTCCTTTCCATTTCTGCAACATCTACTCATTTTCCCCATTCCTCCCTGCAACACACTGAGCTGCAGCCAGGCCCCTCCTCCAAGGACTCCCTTTGCTTACTGGCAAATTAAGAGCCTTTTATCAATCCCTAGTACCACTGCTCACAACGTGCTCCAGGACGCATCCTTCGCCTAGCACGAGGCCGAATCACTTACGGCTCACACTGTGTGCACCAGAGGCCTGCACTCAGACCAGCTGGGAGGGAAAAAAAAAAAGAAAAAAAAAGGATAAGGCTCATTCAGCATCACTTGCATTTTAAATCGGAGAATTCGGAACGCTGCAGGGGCAGCAGGTCAGAGCCGGTGAGGATCACAGACCAAACCTTAGCTGAGGCTCTGTGCAAGCACCTCCTAGGCTGGAGTGTGGACGTGTTGAAACCAACACTCGTGCCCAACAAGAGCCCGTGCCCGGGAGCAGAGATGGGTACGCTGGCTCTGCTGGCAAGAGCCGTTACTTCTCCATATCCATACCTAAGGCCAATGGTAAACTTTTGCTTTTCACCTCCTCCCGGATCCATGCTTGACAATTTGGAAGCGGTTTTGTGCACTTTCTAAGAAATGACCTAAGTATGTCTGGGGAGAGTGCCACGGCTAATTTATCTGTCTCAACAGCATCTCTGCAGATAGACAGTCAGAGGACAGTCCCTGCCACCTTCTCAGGCTTGGGCAGAAGGGACACTCTGCCAACAGCACCAGAGAGACCTGACACTCCTCAGTCGCTCGGATGATGTTAAACTCAATTTTCACCCCCACTGAACACAGCTGTGACAAGCGAAAACAAAAAGTTGGTTGAAGAGGCAGAGGAAAACTCTTAGCTACCGAAAAACATCACGAGGACTCAAATAAAAATACTCAAGGAAAAGCTAATCCCTTGCCAAAAAAAAAGTCAAAGACGCCGGTGGATGTTTCTTGTCCACGGTCTTCCCCATTGACCTCAACACACGGGTGCCTGCGGTGCCCAAGGAGCTGGGGACACAGGGGCTGCTTGCCAGACCCCTCAGGGCCTGCCCGCGTTTGGCCCCGAGGTGCTGCTTGTGCCTTCTTCGCTGTTTTGCCACAGGAGCCCGAGGAGGAACCGCGGGGAGAAAGGTAACGATCACCTTCGGTGCGCAAAGCCGAGCGGAAGGGCAAAGCAGTTTCCCTTCGCCAAGCGATGCACGTCCCAGCTTCAGCTCAGCTTCCACGCCAGGGCTGCCAGAGGGATGTGACGCTGGGAGGCAGGATGCAGCTGGCTCCAGAGGCAGCTCCGAGAGGAGCGAAGCTCCATCTAAATGTTGGATGTGGCAGGGGAGGGCTCCCCCAGCATGTCCTTTAGCTGGCACAGCCTCGCGCTGCTTTACTCCCCCACAGACAAGAAACTCTCCGGCAGGCAGTGAGTAACCAGGCACAGGAGGGGGATGAGGCCTCGAGGAGCGCAGGGTAGGGATCACCCGCAACAGTCCCCCAGAGGAGAGAGAAATTCCCCTCCCCGAAACTCAGTCCCCAGGCTCCAACGCAGGGAGCAGCCAAAGCCCCGCGGCGAGCTGAGCACCTCAGCGATCCCACACGACGCAAGAAGCGCTGCGTCGTCCGGGAGAATTAAGGGAGAGGCGGGTGTTTGTCCAGTCATAAACTTGGGCACAGCAAAGGCATCGCTCCTGGCACGAATCCACCCCGACGCTCGCTAAACGCTCCACAAAACCACAGACCTCGGTGTGCTCTGCCCAGCCTCCTCACGACAACTCCCAGGAGGGAAGCCACACGGAATTAAAAGCTGATCGAAGATTACAAAGCCTCAAAGTGACACTGTCCTACGCAGCCGCACTCCTGCCCGGACACAGATCCTCTGGGTTCTCCAAACCTCATTCCCTTCGAGCCACGCAACCACCGACTGCAACACCCAGACCACAAACACGCCGGGAAAAAACACAGCCCGGTGACGACAAAGGCAAAATGACAAGCGTTTAAATGAAAGTTACTCACTTTCTCAGGGCTCGAAGATGCATATACAGAAGCATGCACACAAAGGAAAATGGACTTCCAGGCCCACAGAAAACTCTTCTTCCGGAAAAGCAAAAAAAAACCAACCCCAAACCACCCCTGTGTTCATGCAGGAGCTGCTGAAGAAGGTGAGACACAGCCAGAATGCAAAAATGGTAGCCCAGCCAGCAGCAGCTTGCTGAGGGCCACCACCTCGCTGTGCCCCTCCGGTGAGACGAGGAGGGAAGGGGCTGGAGGGGGACAGGTGAGAGGGGTGGGATGCAGGTAACTTACCTCCCACAGTTGCAGTGACAAACTCGGTCTTCCCCTCTCAGATGTGGTAAGATGTAATTGTGAAATCTGTCCAACAACGCATTCATGTCCATCAAGCAAGCTATTGCCTGTAAGAGCCCACAACCAAGGCATCTGGTCAACTCTGGATGATGGAATAAAACATTGACTCTAGTTTGATTGCCGAAGCCCGAAGCGGTGATAAAGAAAATCATCTTTGGTGTCTGCCGGGGCGCACACGCATGCACACGCACGCACACACGCACACAGGGGTGCACAGGCTAAGGGACAGCGCGGGGGACGGCTGGGGTGGGGGGGGGAAGCAGGGATGGAGGGGAGGGAAATAAGCAAAATCTCTTACCATAACGATAGAGGCGCCCAGGATCATGAAAATCATGGTGTTTGCATTCATGGACATCAATGGGGAATTGCCGGCGGTGGGGTCCGTCCGCCCCCGGCGGCCGCGCTATTCCGCAGAGCCGAGCCCGGGGCGCATCGCGCTGGGCGCCCGCAGGCTGCGGGGGGGCGGGGGGCGGCGGGGAGCCCCCCGCACCCGCACCCGCGCTCCCCCCGTGCCGGGGATGCCTCGGGCTCCCTCGCCCCTTGCCCGTTTTATTTTTTTATTTTTCTAGGACGAATGTGACAGGGAGGGAAAAATAAAAAATAAAAAAAAAAGGAAAAATATATAAAAAATAAAAAATTATATAAAATAATCAAAAATGTGTGTGTGTCTCTCTGTCCCCCGGCCTCTCCCCGGCCTCAGCCCAGGGAGGTGCGCCACGTCTCCGGGAGCGGGCACACACCGCCACCAGCACAGCCCTTCATGCAGCAACTGGAAAGCGAGCCAGCCAAAACCGGGGGGGAGGCTGGGGGAGGAGGAGGAGGAGGCAAGCTGCAAAAATCACCCAGTCCGGGGGAGCCTCATTGCATCCTCTTCCCCGACCCTCCCCAAAATCACCTCCACCCTCCCTATCGGTGAAAAAAATGATCATAAATTAACCTAAACCCCTGGTCAGCCCCTTGCAAAAAAAAAAAGAAAAAAAAAAGAAAAAAAAGCAAAGCCAAAAAGCAAACAACCCTCCCGGCTCGGGGCTGCTCGGCTGGAAGCCCCCGGCCCCTCCCGGCCGCGGGTGGCTCCGCACGGAGAGGGGAGGGGAGATGCGGGAGGGATGCGGGATGCAGCGGGGAGATGCGCCCGAGGCTCAGCCGGCCGCCCCCTCCCCACCGCGGGCATTTACCTACGTGGGCAGGCGCTGCTCCGGGAGCGGCTCATTGCGAGCGGCGGCAGCGGCAGCTCTGCGGACCTGCCCTTGCGGGGCTCCCCCCGCGCCGCCGCCGCACGCTTCTCCCCAGCGAAGCCCCGGCAGCGGCGCTTGGCCGCATTCGGAGTCCCACACGCCATCCTCACCCCGCCCTTCCTCCCGCCCGGGGGGGTCGGCCCCGTCCTCCTCCTCCTCCTCCTCCTCCTCCTCGCATCCCGCAGGGGCCACGGGGCCGGCCCCATTCCCGCCCTCGGGAACTGCCGGGACACCCCCCTCCCCATCCCACCCCCCCGGCACGGTGGGAGGGCTGCAGGGGGGGCCGGGGACACGCACACCCCCTCCCCGCGGCCGGAGCACGGAGCGGGGGGCCGGGCGGGATGGGAGCCCCCAACTCCGCCGCGGGTCCCGCGGCGCCTCCCCACGCCGGCTGCGAGAGAGAGCGGGGACCCCAGCGCTTTGCACCCCGGCCGTTCGCCCCCTCTCCCCCCCCGGGGCCGGTGCCTAAAGGGGCACCCGAGGAAGGCTGGGGGTGCCCAGCCCTTCTTTCGCTGGGTGCACAGCTCCCACCTCTGCCTAGGGTCCCCCCACCCCAGTCTCAGACCTCTAAGAAAAGCTGGGGTGATGCAGGGGCAGGAGCTGCCCTCCCTTTTGGGGCAGAACTAAAGTTACCCCCTTCTCCTTCATCCCGTCCGTCAAGCCCGAGATCTGAGGTTCAAGCAAAAAGCTTCTCCCACGGCTCTATCTCACCACGACACTTGGTCAGTCCAACACAGGCCGTGTTTAGGAGCTTCTGGAAAAAAAAAATGAAATAAGTGACCAACCAATAAACTTTTTGCCTGCTTGTTTTGCTGTTTTAATGTAAACCCCGCGAGCCGGAGGAACGGAAGAGATCGCAGCCACCGCGTGGGAACTGCGTGGTAGCACAGAGCTTGACGGCTGTTGTGCCGTCACCTCCAAACCCTCAGCCTTCCTCAAGGTTAGCTTCACCTTGCTGGAGCCCAAGCATCGTTTGTTTTTTAGGCTTCTCAAGACCATCAAAATTATTCCGAGTTTTGCATTTTTGCATATTTGTTTTCCTCCTGTTCCTCAGGCCACAATCAGCCTTCTTATGTAATGACTTGTGTTATATAAACTCCATTCTTCAAGGAGCAGTCATTAACCTACTACCGGGTATTGAAAATACCAAAATACTGTCACACAATTAAAACCACTAAATGGTGTCCTCAAATTAGAGCACAGATTGCATTGCAGGTTTTTTTAAAAATAATAAAAAAAAACGCAAAAAAACCCTTAAACCACACACAAAACATTTGATAAGGCAGGCACTTCACGCAAAAGAGCCACGAGGCTGGGAAGGCACCTCCTGCCCAACCCATCAGGGTTCCCTGCTTGGCCCTCAGCTGCTTTCACTTCTTACTGAGCTACGAGGTGGTTTCTACCATCTCTACGCACACCTCGGTAAAAGTACCGCAGACAGGATGCAGCTAGTTACTCTGCTGGTTGTAGAAAACACGGGCGTTTTCAACGTAACAGCCAAATAAAATCAGAGGAGAGAAGAGCCAATCTGAACATGAGTCTCCGGGAATTTTGTGCGTAGCTCAAGTGTTTTGCCTGGCCATCAGCCAACGCTTCTGACCTCCCTGCCATCGCCACAAACTAGGCTGGGTCAGCTCTCAGCTGGGCTCGAGGCACCCAGGAAAGATTTTGTCACTGACTAAGGTATAAGGCTGGTTTCTCAGCGCAGCTCCTGAGGAGCCGTCTTCCTTCACTGTCCTTTTGGAGCAAAAGCCCTGGGTGATGGCAATTCCAAAAATCACCATTTCCATCATTTTTGTTCTGCGTACGCTGCAGCCCTGCTTGTGCATGGTGCCCTTTACCTCCTGCTTGATGGTCCACAGGCTTCAGCCCAGTCCTGGCAAAATTGCCGTGTGACAGAGTTTGGGGACCCTCCTTGCACCCACCAGCGCTGCTCAGAGTAGAGGATTTACTAAAGCCAACAGGCTCACGGGGCTGCAAACGCGGACAGCAGCCGTGAAATTATCGCGGTCTTCATTAAATCCTGTCGCCATGCAGATCTTCCGTGGCACTGAATTACCATCAGAAATTCCCTCTCCTCTCTCCACTTCACCCTCCTTCAGCTGGCGGGCACACCCCGAGTGACATCTGCCATTCTGCAGGAGGAACATCCACCTCGCACTCGCCTTACCGCGGTGTGTCAGTCAAACACGTTTCTTTGTCATTCTTGCTGCCCAGACCCTGTAAAACTTGTCTTGTCCCACCCTCCTGACTCCGCTACACTTAGGTTTGTTGCTTCGCCTTGCTACAGACCCGTACTGAATTTTTCAAGCAGCAGCTCTTCACAGCAACCCATGGCGGAAACGAGTTCTGCAGAGCCATGGCGGGGATCGGACTGGAGACAAACCCACACCACCTACGGCTCCTGCTCAGCTTCAAGCCTCACGTTGCTCTGATGTCACCATCCTCACACAAACAAGTCCACAGTCTGCATTACAGATTTCAGCCAATCCCTCCATCAAGCACCCACTGGAGCTACCATTTACCTCCTTTTTAATATTTTGTCCTCCATAAAAACCCACTGAGCTGTTCCTGCACACTCCCCACACTCCACTGACTTTTTTATTCCCCTGTTACTTCCACAGTTCCTGTGCAGGTAACAAGCACTTGGCGTTCGTCTTTATCGACACCTTCTCTTAAGCCATATGAGAAGCAGCAGCTGAAGCTGGACAATCTTCCAGGCAACAAATTCATGAGGCTGCTGCACTGGGGAAATCTAGATAGGCTCATTGATCTTTGCACAGTCAGATCCAGCAACGTTCCACCCCACGCGGTCCGGCCGCACAACCCGCGTTATTTTGTGCGCTGAGCCGTGCTGGCGGCGGGAGGAAGCCAACGAGCAGAGAACTTCAGGGACAAGACACCAGCAGCGCAGACGGGAGAAAAGGTACCGCTCCTTGCTCGCCAGCTTTCATTTACATAAACTGGTTGAAAAGGCACGCTGAGGTCTCTGGCAGAAAGCTGAACACTCGTGAAAGTTTTGAAGGTCTTAAGCAAGACACAAAGCACAGAAGACGGGCACAAAAATCAAAGAGTGGCTCATGCAAAAATAAAACAGACTAGAGGTGACCAGCGTTTTACCACTCTGCATCCTGAAGCCACCTCTGCCAGCCCCACCAAAACTGGGAGATGAGCCTGGACAGCTGGAAACCCTCAGAAATCGCCCGAATTCTGTGTTCACCAGGTGTTAGCCCTTCATTAGACGTGAAGGCAGCCAACGACGGGACTTCAGAAGCAACGGACCATCTCTCACCACTGATAATCATTAACAGGAGCATCAGCAAGGCAGGGATGAGCACAGCATCATCGCACAGACACCACCCCACTCCTAAAGGAAAAATACGTTACTTTTTCACCATTGCCTGTAAACCAAAGTTTCCCTTGACATTTCTTTTTAACACAGAAAATAACTTTGAACTTGCGTTTAGCCGGTTTATTTTACACCCCCATTTATATTTGTGTGCCTCAAGCAGGACTAGGATCCCAGAAAACTCCTGTATAAACTGAGCTTCATTGCGGATTTCGATGCGAACGGAGCATATGGAGACAAAGCAACTATATCAACGCACATATTTTTCACTAACCTGTAAGTTAAGTGAGATGTGCCAGAGCAAGAACAACTTTAAGGGCAAATTTTGCTCACAGAAACCTGAAATACCTTGGACTGGACTGTGGATCATTAGAATACTTGTCTGTCCATCCATCCACCCTGCACACTGACAAATAAATGCAGAATGAGCAGCTCCCAGTGTTGTTTTTGCTCATGAACAGAACGTTTCGGAAGGAAAAGACTGATGTTCTAGACTTTATCACTGTTTTAGACCAAGGCTTTGCATTCCAGTTGCAGAGATGCAGTGAACTGAAGCTCTACTAATTAATCCACACTTGAGCATTACAACAACTAGAATTTTCTGCCAGATACGCACACGAGAAGTACAATCTTTACGCAAAAGGATGCTGCTGTAAATGCCCACAAAACACAGGTTGGAATGTCGTTTAGGTTTTTACTGTCTTTCTACAAAATAACAATGGAGAGCTCTGTTTAGGGTGAATTGAGTTGAAAGCAGAAGACATTTTCAAACACTCTCCAAGTTTCACCTCGCCAGAACAGACTTCAGCACTGACACTGCGTAGGGAAGGAAAACTCTGCTCGAAATACTCAGCACCGTGCTTTTGCTTTTTAAAGAGATCAACTAAAGCAGTTCAGCCCTTGCAGAATCCTCCTCCTCCTCCTTTGGCTGTAGATATCTCCATGGTAACAAGCGATGGTATCAGACAGACAAGTGAGCAGAAGCAGAGGAGGCTGAACGAAATCCTTCAAACGCAGCGTCTCCCAGAAGCAAAATGGGACAGGACAAGCCAACCAGAAAACACACGTTCTGCAAACCTGACCACAGCCGTGGCTTGAACGTCCCCCCCCGCTAATTGCCCTGATCTGTTCATTCCTTCTCCACTGAAGTGTTGCTTTAAGTATTTTTAATGGACAAGAAAACCAGCACAGGTAATTGAGGGATATTAAACACTCTTAGGTGTGATGGGGCGACCCATTTGGATCCTGTCCAGGACACCGATCGAGCTGACAGAGGTCTAAGTTTTCCCACAAGTCGGTCGAAACCACCGCCAACCCCCAGATCCCAGGGGCAGAGAGAGGTATAAGGTTTCTCTGAGGGCCTGACTCAACACATTTCACCATCTGCGACCGCAAAGAAGTATTTTCAGGTACGGACTCGCAGCTTTCAGGCGTGGAGCAGATGCTCACTGGAAGAGGTTAAGCGGCGGTGCCGTAGGACTTACCACATACACAGCCAAAGCTGCCTGCATAGATGGGTAACGCCCTAAATTGAGAGAAAACACTTCGCTTTAACTTCCTGCACGTGCAGAACTACTGAAGATAAGGAAAACGAGGTTATTCGTGTGAGGTCAGTCAGCGAATGAGAAGGGCTGGCAGCTCAAACCCCATTTCAGGCTACTGAAACGCAGTGTTTCACGAGTTCTCCTCCTGTATCCAAGTATTAAAGAGCACACGGATCTCATCTGCACCAAAGAGTTTACAGGTTCCTTTACCAAAACAGCTTTTAAGATCTTCTCTTGCCCGTAAGTAGCAACACTTGACCATTCACATTTTGTTTACCTCGTAATTTGGTTTTTACCTTTTAGGAGATCAAGCAAGGCCTGAGCTTTTGCTCTGGATGGATATACTCACTGCCTGGACTTTGCGGCATGACACATACGTTCCTTACTGCGGTATGCGAGGAAAATGCTTCTATTTAAGACACTTCCATTAAAGAAAAAAAAGCAAAAAGGCTTTAAACTATTTCTATTAACAGTGGAGCTTGCCATTTCTCCCCATTTTCCTTACAGAAGACAATATATACAGTTGTCCCCGACTGCTGCAGTTAACAGCCTCACAGTCATTAATCTCCCACGAAATAATTCAAAAGCAATTAAGACCCCAAAGGACTTCCCAGTAGTGCCCTAATTCACACAGAAAAAGTGGTTCACTTTAGTTCAAGGCATGACCAGGAATCACCAAGAGCTGCTCAAATCCACGGCCCCTCCAAACAAGGGACACAGCCCAGGGCTTTCCGGTCCTGCCAAGATCTTCTTGCTGCCACCACCCTCTCCAAGACACCGTCACGCTTGTGCTACTCCAGATACTTGGTGTTTTACCTCAGCGAGGAGTCACACTTAAGTTGTATATTGAAAACAGACAAGCTTGCAGGTTTTTCATTTTTATTGGATGCTTCCAACTTTATATCTAATAATATACAGATACTTGTTTTTCATTGTTCCATTCATATCCTCACATAGTTCAGCCATTCTGTCACATTAAAATAATAATAAAAAAAAAAAAAGCACAAACCGAAATAAAATAAATTTGTGAGCTGGAAAAATACATTATAAACTTATATTCAAGAAACATTCTCTTTATAATTAAATACCTACTTATAATAATTAAAGTAGGATTTAAAGAAAAACTTGATTTTCATTTTTAAATAGGTGGCCTTTGTGTATACTTTTAATCATCTCGTATGTACAACCTCAACCAGTATCTCTGCCTACCTGTGACAGAATACCTGAAACAAAAAGACACCAAAAAGTTTTGAAACAACAAAAAAAAATAATCAATATTCATTTCCCAGGAAAATACAGTATAATCAGAACTTTAAACACATGCTTCCCTCATCTGGTTTAAGGCCTAGGAGACAGACGTGCTTTAATAAAAGCAGACAGTATGAAGAAAAGTCCTTCCACTTTTCTCTTCAAATTCTTGTAACAGCTCATCTATTTCATTTTCCATGTCTTCTGTGTGCTGTATCTAGAAGAGAGGAAAAAAAAATACTAAGCAGCCAGACTCCAAGGCCACGACACAGCTTAGAAAATTGCAATAATTCAACACTTTTGGATATTGCGAAATCTAAACCAGCCGACTGTTGCAACGGCGCACCTCGTCGGGTGCTTTACGGAGATTCCCCGACACACACGTGTCCTGCGTCACATTTATCTGCTCATCCTTCCTGCTCCAGCACCCTGAACTGGTCCTTAACTGGTCCTTTGTGGAGCAGGTAACACCCACGCTCGCAAGGTAACAAATGGGAGCTTCAGAATAGCTACAAGCGCACTCCAACGGGCGGCTAAAATTGAGTCCTTGGACTCTCTTAGGCTTTCTGAATCTGGAAAGGATTTCAGACCTGAATCAATCACACAGGGTGGAGTAAATAAAAATTCCCCAGTGAGCCCACCAGCTTGGATACTGATCCTTTCGCTGTTCTCTTGGCAGCTCTATCGACTGTTCCTGAGTGCGGCTCATTCCAGTCTTACCTCAAGGACCACGGCCCCCAAGTATCAATGACGTGAGGCACCGACTTTTTTCCTTCCACACGATACACACGACAGGGTGGTACTAGGAGATACACCTACAGTGGGTGTTTTTCAAGCATACCACGAGTCAGAATGCAACTCTGATGGTTAAACCCCGTTTATTACAACTGCTTTTGAAGGGGACGCTTTTGCCACAAGCGGTGTTTCGCGAACGGGCTCCCCGCGCGCGCCGGGCTGTCAATTCTGCGTTCCGGGTGAGCTATGGATGCGTCTGCTTTGGAAACCACAAACCCAATTGATCCGTTTGCACCATGGCTCCACGAACGATAGCAAGAGTTGTCATGGATTTTACTTCAACTTTTGCAATACGCGCAGCACCTTTAAGGAGCACCAAGCAACGCGCAGCCCCTGGGCAGTCGGCTGGGGCTGAGGTACCCGGTGATCTCTCTCTACTTACACACTGGCAGAGCTCACAGATAAGGAAAGCTCCCAGGGTTGCCTCCTCATGGTTATCCTGAATGTCCACATTGATCACATGTACTGGCTGACACGTCTCCTGCTCTCTGGAATTTAAATCTATTTGAAAACAAAACAGACGTAACAGCAAGACTTTGGGTGGAATGCTGTCCTATTTTACACAGAGTATTCATCAGTTTTTAAAATAAAAATATAGACGTTGTCCACCTCTGCCTTCTCCAAACTTGACTTTAGAAAACAGTTATTTAATATTATCCCAAATAATAGTCCCTCTTATTTGAAACACGAGACAAATTTTGGAAACACGAGAACTCAGTTTTGTGGAAGGGTTGTGACAGTTTATTTGCCCTGGCCAAAAAAATCGACTCCTCACCTTACTCTGTCTTTAAAGAGCAAGAGCAAGGTTCCGAAAAGTCAAGAATGATTCTGGGCTTCCTCACCTGGCGACTTTTAATTGCCTGCTCCTTTTAAAAAACAGCACTGCACATCCAACACTCCGATAATTAAACTGTAAGGTGAATTCCTACAAGTAGAGCACTGAGAGGTACCTTAGAAAATTCTAGTTTTAATGTGTTCCGTTTATTAACAAAGCGTGACAAGGGAAAAATAAACCACCCTTTTCCTATTAATCTCCACACGTACTACTGTTACACCTCCCTACCACAATCTTCCTATTACACACACTGTATTTAAGCTACAAGTTGGTCTCTCCTCATTCTGCAACTTCATTGTGGCACAGCTGTTAAGGCTTCCATTAAAAAAATGCAGCTGTCACATCTAGAGCCATTTGGTGGCCCTCGAGCCTCATTCCTTTCACTGGTCAATTATGACTAAATGTTACTGTGAAGTCAGAGAGATGCACAACTGGAAGATTAGCAAGTGGTTGCTCTTCATCTCCCTTCCTCAGGACATTCACCTAAAACATTAGGGTGAAAGCTGCTTTGCCTGCGGGACACGCTGAAGATCCATTCAAGCACCGGGGCGACTGCTCTCAGAACTCACCAACACGCTTTAAGCGCTTCAACATTCAGAGCAGCAATTGCTCAGCTTGCAGGAGCCCAGATGTACCGTCCTCGGCATTGCTTGTGACACGACCACCAAGGACAAGGCAACAGCCGTTTAAATTCCGTGTGTGACACTGATTCAGCTGGTTGGAACACCTTAAACCTCACCTAAGCTTGTGCCCAGCATTTAAGAGGAGCAGCGGGGTTCTCAGCCCAGGAGCTCACTGAGTCATGGCTGAAAGCCCACAACTTCCAGCGAGTTCACATCAAGCTCGCGGCATCGTGCTCACACAGAACACAATCCCCAGCTGAGATCCTTCTGGTATCTCACCGACTCATATAAGGCAAAGGCCTAGCACGTTTGCAGAGCGTTAACCACGCTCAAGAACAGCTTGTCCACTTGTACGGGAGGTATTTGTGGTGGATAAACTGCTTGGGAGGCCCGCAGAAGTCTTCTGCAGAGAAGGGAAGTTGCGTAAAGGAGACAGCTTCAACTTTGTTTCTCCATCAACCCCGGGTAAAAAACCACTCCTCCCATACAACTTGCTGTTTTTCAAGATCCAGGAGCATTTTCAAACATTTGAGTTTCCCCCAAGGGCTTCCTATTTCCTTATGTCAGCCCTTAACAGTGCTATACACATACACCCTGTGTAGCTGCCAACACCTGCATCTTTTAGAAGTAAGTATTCAGCCACCAATTCCATGGTACATAGTCTACACATCAGTGGACTGTGAGCTCTTCTTCCTGCTGGTGCTCCAGAAGCAGCAGTTAGAGGAGACAGAGATCTTCCCAGATTTGTGAAGGACTTCAGGGAAGAGGAGAAGAAAAAAAAACCAAAAAAGCACTCAGAGTTAACTTGGTTTATCAGTTCAAGGTCCTTACCTTCTACTACTTGATCATAGACTCTTTCTTCACACGTTAGGATCAAATCAAAAACGTCTTTGCAGTTCTGGAACCTTTCTGGTCGCGGCTTGATTCTCTTATTTCTGTCCAACATGTGTAAAATCCCATTCTGTGTGTATCTGAAGTTGCTTGAGTTAAGTACCTTTAAGTAATGTTGAGCAAACGACCAGTACAAGTTAAATTATTACCATATCTTTAAAATAAGATTCTTTCCGTTTGCAAACAAAGATCAGCGACCATCAAACAGACTCCTAAGGTGGCGACACGATCCCCATCGGGCCAATTCATGCAGCTTTTGGTTTTCAGAGACCTGTCACTAGTACAGCGGCAGAGCCGGCTTTAAAAGGTTCTCACATAAAAGCCGAGTTCCTCAGAAGGACAACTTTTCCTCAGCAACTATTTTTATATCCGTAACGCTTAGAACACACAGACTTCGCTACTTGCACGAGCAGGATGTCCTACATTCACTTCAAGTCACTGCCCCTCACTCCAGGGGCCTCCACCTTGAAAACCAACTACGTGGTGCTCCTGGTGCCACCTGCACATCTGCCTCAAGTCCCACCCAGGCCTTTGGTTTACGCAACCGAACCTCCAAAGAAAGCGACATCAACCGCAGAAGCGTAATCCTTTAAAAATAACCCAAGATACATAAACGGGGACAAATTAAAACACCGACTTCATGCCTGTCAGAACTTCAGTCACTGTGTGGAAGGAATGTGTTATGCTGCTGGGAGCTATATTTATGCTGCTACTGTAACCTTGAGGCTTCAATTTTCCATCCTGCAGCCCCTTTTCAGAGAGGATTCACCACTCCCGCTGCCTTCTCAGCCTTCCGGGACACACGACTCCATGAGGAGCACACCAGCGTCGACTGTCACGTAAATCTGCTCACCTGGCTAAAGCCAAACTCCCTCCGAAGGCAAAATCTTACAGGTAACTCAGGAATACCAGGAAAGGTTTGAACTAAGACAGATTGGAAACTGAAGCATCTCTTCCTTGCTTTAAATCAGCCCTATTTTTAACCATCTAAGTATGTTTCGGGGTTGTTTTTTTTTAAATAAAATAGCAGTAAGGATAACAGTCTATAAATTTCTGGAGATAACAGAAGGATTCTGAGGAAAAAAAAAAAATCATTTGTTAGTAGCAAGTATGTCAGAGGTCATCTTGGCTTTCTTCCTTGTTGAAGAGGTCACCTACGTACCTAGCAGGTACCTTAACGCTTCTCAGAGAACAGTCCTCATCTTTTCGGTGCAAAAAGACCAACAACTTTCTGTCTGCCCTTTTGCAGCTGCTCTCTGGTATCTAAAGTTCCTCTGTTTAAGCTCTATTAAAAATTAAATCCATTTTTCTACCTGCAAGAGTCTACTTCATATGGAAAATATGTTCAGTTCTCTTACGTGTCAACATCCTTGCACTTGGACTACATGACTCAAGAAAACCTCAATTTTGAACCACAAAACGGTATGTCGTTTATCACAAACACGTTTGTCAACTGTCTCGACTCTGACTGCGTTGCTTTCCTCCAGGTCACCCCCAAGCCTTTTGTCGCTCTTCTTCCCCAAAAGATCTCCCCAAAAGATCTCCCCAAAAGATCTCCCCAAAAGATCTCCCCAAAAGATCTCCCCAAAAGATCTCCCCAAAAGATCTCCCCAAAAGACTTCATGAGCTCTCCTTTATAGCCCAAAGTTGTCTCACAAGCAGCTCTTGGACACCAGCACCCACTGCTTCCTCACAGCATCCCTGTAAACTCTCCTTGGGTTTGTCATGCTTGGAAGGAGTGGAAAAAAATAATAAAAAATCCAAGTGAACGCAGCCATTTCAGACCTCTAGTTATTTTGCAAAAGCATGAGAACAACTGCAACTTGTAAATATCTGGTTGTGCTGTTTTGTTGGGGCGGAAGGTGAGCCCTTCCTGGGCTCCGTACTCCTCATTCCTACATCACACACAGCTCAAGGAAAGAAATCCACAACTACCCACACACTTTTTTTGGTGGGTTTTTTTTCCCCTTTCTAGGATAAAACGTTGCTGGCATCTGTCCCCTAGCTTTCCTGACTGAGCTTGGAGACAGAATTACGCATATTCAAAAAACCCACACAGTCAAGCTTTCTGCTTCGCACAGCCGAGCTTTCTGCTGCCAACTCGGAGCTATTTATTTTTTTTTTCCAAGGGTCCATCTGCCTATAAAAGGAGGCTGAAATAAGCCGTTAAGATTCACGACACTTTCATATTTGGTTGTCTGAAATATTTTTCACCTGAAAAAAAAACCCCAGCACCTCATCCTTCCAGCAAGCAGGGCGATGTGATCTGCACGACTGTTTTCAACGCGTAATCATAACCCAGTTTCTTTCTCTTCGTGAGCTCAGGCAAACGCAAAGATATCACAACTTATTAACGGTTTCTACGACGCCGACGGATGTTGAAACGTTTCAGGCAGACTTTGTTTTCCTTCCAACAGATTTCAACTCCGTGCTCCCTACCCTAACGCAGCTCTGCCCTTTCTTTTCAGCAGCCACTTCCTCTGAAGGTCCTCACAAAATTCTCACCAGGCTTTCGGTGCCGTTACGTCACCCGGTCACAGCAGCCTTCCCAACGCTACCACCCTCAGCAAGTCAACAAAATACACACACATTTACCTAAGAGGCTTTCACCTACCACAAACTATTGCTAAAAATAAATTCCTCATGTTTTTACATGAGTTCACAGAATCACAGAATCACAGAATCACAGAATGTTAAAGGTTGGAAGGGACCTCAAAGATCATCTAGTCCAACCCCCCTGCCAGAGCAGGATCACCTACACTAGAGCGCACAGGAACGCGTCCAGGCGGGTTTTGAATGTCTCAAGAGATGGAGATTCCACAACCTCCCTAGGCAGCCTGTTCCAGTGCTCAGTCACCCTCACAGTGAAAAAGTTTTTTCTCATATTTTTCTGGAACCTCCTGTGTTCCAGCTTCCACCCATTGCCCCTTGTCCTGTCAGTGGACGCCGCTGAAAAGAGCCTGGCTCCATCCTCCTGACATTCCCCCTTGACATATTTATAAACATTGATGAGGTCACCCCTCAGCCTCCTCTTCTCCAAGCTAAAGAGATCCAGCTCCTTCAGCCTTTCCTCATAAGGGAGATGCTCCACTCCCTTCACCATCTTTGTGGCTCTACGCTGGACTCTCTCAAGCAGCTCCCTGTCCTTCTTGAACTGAGGGGCCCAGAACTGGACACAATATTCCAGATGCGGCCTCACCAGGGCAGAGTAGAGGGGCAGGAGGACCTCTCTTGACCTACTTGCTACTCCCCTTCTAATACACCCCAGGATGCCATTGGCCTTCTTGGCCACGAGGGCACACTGCTGGCTCATGGTCATCCTGCTGTCCACTAGAACCCCCAGGTCCCTTTCCCCTGCACTGCTCTCCAGCAGGGCAGTCCCCAACCTATATTGGCACATGGGGTTATTTTTTCCCAAGTGCAAAACTCTACACTTGCCCTTATTAAACTTCATCAGATTTCTCCCCGCCCAGCCCTCCAGCCTGTCCAGGTCTCTCTGAATGGCTGCACAGCCTTCTGGTGTGTCAACCACTCCCCCCAACTTCGTATCATCAGCAAACTTGCTGACAACATTCTCTAATCCCTCATCCAGATCGTTGATGAATATATTAAACAGCACCGGCCCAAGCACTGACCCCTGAGGGACCCCACTAGACACCCCACTAGTTCAACTCAGATATCGCCTTTATTGGAATAACCGTGCTAAAGAGAGCCACAAGGTAATGGAGATTACGCATAACAACTCAATAATGAAAAGACTTGATATAAAAAGGAGATGTTACAATACAAGTTGAGCTTTTGCATGGTTGCTCCTTCTTAGAGAGCTACAGCCAGCTGCTGCCGTTGTTACCGACTCCGCGTTCTCTCCGTATATCCCTTAACGATGTATTGATGAAGATAAACACGTATTTAAAAAAGCTACACGTGTGTGTTTAAATCAAACCCCTAAAGCTTTCATAGCCAAGTTTGAAACTCCTGTCGGAGATCCCAGAAATGCCTTTCACCATCCACTCCCCAGGTCTCTGCCCCACGCACACACACCCAACCAGCCTCTCACCCTCTGATCCATTTCACTCATTTCTCCACTGACAGGACCCCAAGACGACGTTCGGCCAAGAGCACCGAGGGGTGCACAGAGCTGAGAGTTCCCCGCTTCTTCAGCACGGCGCGGCCACCTCAGAGACCACATCCATCTGGTTTTGATCAGAAATCTAGATCATCCCATAAAATAATAATTAAAAGAGTATCCCTTTGAATCTACCAACTGCCAGAACACCAGCAGGTAATGCTGCTGCATTCTCCCTTCCTTCTCTCCCGCATTCCGCGTTCGCTTTTGCAGACATCCTTTCCTGCGAGTGTTGGCTTCGAGCTGGGCACTTCAAACTTCAGCGCCTCCGGCCAAAATTATGTGACTAAAGGACTGACACTGGAATTCACTCAGAGCAACGAAGAAAATCCCAATGATCCACAATATCCTCTCTCAACGCTTTACTCCCTCCTACGCTCCAAAGTTGACAAGTTCTAAAATATCAAAAAAGTTTCTGCGTTTTTTTCAAGTCCTCTCCAAAAGTCTCTCCTGAAAGCCATTTCAGTTGAGGAGACTGCATGAAGTAGTTTCTCTACTAATATTCAGATTACAGGAAAGTCTATCTGCTGGTTTTACCCATCTCCCACTGCTGCAGTAACTGTTTAAAAAGGCCACTCTCCAAAATATGAGCAAATCCTGGTAGAAACTGGGAACAGGAGCTTTTGTTAAAGTGAAACTGGCCTATGGGAGAGCACCCACGGAATAATGCAGATAATTCTGAGAAGCCCAAGTGTTTTCTTGTTCAATATATTCTCGTAATAATCTTCACACATTGATTACGGTTACAGCGATTCCTTGCTCTCACTCCCCCAAACTGGCACCGTGGGTCATAAAACCTACAGAGGCTAAAACTAAAGAAAACAGAAGTTTTCCCTGCCCCAGAATATTATTTTTCAATGACACACCTGTTGAAAGATAACCAGAGCAACTGTATTGCTTTCACAAACGTCCAACTTCTTGTTTTTGCTGATGATGTTCCCTGTGTACTTGAATAGTGGTAAAGATGTGGTGGCTACCAGGCCACAAAATTCAATAAAACATGTACTGTCGGCTTTGTCAGGTAACTGGAGCCTTGCAAAAATCCCTCACGTTGTAATTAATTTTTTTTAATGACTCACACGTTGGCAATATCTCCTCATCTATGCCCGTTAACAATACACTCATTCCCCTCTTTAGCCGTACTGGAGAACAGCAGTTACTCCAAGTTCTATTTCAGAAGCCAACTTGTTAGGAAACTAAAGATGGGCTTTAGAACAAATTGTAAATCCATCTATGAAGAATTAAAGGGAGGCTAGGAACTCTCTTCTTCACACCAAACAGCAGAATCGAGCAGGAAAGGGACACTGAGTTTCCCTGCAGGGAAGCAAAAAAAACCCAACCCACTATTTTTTTCTTTTTTTTAAAAAACTCCTGGATAAAATACAGCACAAGAACACCACACTGGAACCAATTCCCCTCAAAGCATCAATACCGAATTGGACTGCCAGCACCTGGAGGAATACTAAATAATCTGCATTAAAAGAAGAGCCAAATACAACAGATGTGATCTTCCCTTACCATGAATCCTGCCCTCCTTCCCCCTCACACGAAACGCTGTCGGCATGTCTGTCACACCCAACCCCACCACCTCCAGACCTCAAGGTTTTATGTCGAACGCGCTTCTCGAGTAGAAGCGCGAGAGGGCGAGAAGCAAGCGAGCTCAGAAACAGAATAATACAATAATGTTCTGGCTGCAACTCCAGCATTTTCATCACCAAACAAGCTTATGGAAAGTGATGTAAGAAAACCAAGTTTTATTTGCGTTTCATAAAAACAGGTGCTCTCGTCAGGGCACAGAGAATACGGCGAGATACAGGGTACAGAGAGCAACCAGTCTGCGCAGGAGTTGGTACGGGTTTAGAGAACCTGTCCTCGAGGGTGACAAAAAGCAACAGAGCAGCGAAGAAAAAATCAGGAGGCTTTGATAAATCCCACCCCTCTGAGTACAGGATCACTGCTGCTGTTCCTAGAGCAGCAGGAACCAAGAACAGCCGTTAACTTCACTGGGAATCACTCTAGGGCTCATCAAGACAACCAGTCTGCAGATGACTCAACTCAGCTACAATTTCTATACAAATATATTGACCTATTTAAGTTAAAAACCTGTACGATAGAAAAAAAATGATTTCTCGCTGATCAAAGTAATCCATAAGCTTCATTTTAACTCTCAGGTGAAACTGGAAATAAAAATCCGCAAGCGATCGGAGCTGTAAGTTTTGGGGTAGGTAAATTAATTACAGAGCCATCTAAAATATGCTAGAGACCAATTTATTAAACATAATGGGGCAAACTACATTTGTAGTTGCTAAGATGTGTACATACTTTTTAGGGAAAAATAAAAACGTCTTTAAAGTAATGTCTGGCACCCAAAGCTTCTACATCTTCAAACAAACGTGACCTACTGATTATTCTTTTTGTGTGGCTATCATCACACTCAAACGCTGCAATTCTTTGCAAAAAAAAATATGGCAGCAGAGCAGAACCCTTCTTACTCCAGCATGAATGACATTTGCAGGTCTCTTTTCCTTATCATCTGAATTTATTTATTAGTATCTGTGTTATAAACAGAAGATACGTTGTGTTAAAGCCTGCTCGGTAAAACGTCTAGGCACTAGACGTTTCCTTGAAGGAAGAGTGTGTGACTGCTCAGCCTTCTTCCACTTTCACAATCAGCTCCTTTTACAGGGAATGAAGGACTAAAAACGGGCAGCAGCATCACAGATGCCACTTTCTGAGCAACTGTGATTACGACTGCGAGCGCTGCCTGCGTTCCAGCGCAAACTGCCCTTCACCTGGAGGTGAAATGGTGCAAAAATGGTACAAACCTGGGCTTGTTCTCAAGTCTTTGGTGGCACCGTGTAACTCTTAGCACTACACCCTCCCCAAACGCCACCAAAAATACTAAATTTGGGTGAAATAACATTGCTGATAATGTCTGTGCCTGCCTCAGTGACTTGCAAAGGACTGAAGTGTCACTTGTTTTTCACTGCTAAGGATGCAGCGATTCTAAGCTACACAGATAAAATCCAACAGAGCGTGTTCACAGCAGTTGGCCCACACAACATCCCACGCCAGCCAGGCTGATTTCCTCCAGTCTGGTTGAGCCCTAAAGCTGAGGGTTACATACCCACACACCTCTGAAAGAAGGAAGAAAAATCTACTTTAGGCTAGAGCTCAAGTGTCGAACGATGACCTGCCAGTGCTGAACAGCCGAGGATGAAACTGGACAAATACAAGGTGTGAAAAGTGAAAAAGAACGGGAGGAACGTCCAAGATCGTTGTCAAAGAGCTGGAGAAGGGCTATCACAGAGACAGAAGGACAGCAGAGATGGAACACAAGGTGACTTTTTGAAGATGGGGCAAGTTTGACTAGGCCACCAAACAGCTGACTTCATCCAAGTGCGTACTTCAAGTGAAGTTTGATTTTGTTTGCTCCAACCTACAGTGTCTCGGTCACTTGGCAAGACAGCTCAAACTACTAAGAAGTCCACAACACAACATGGACGTGTGAGGACGGAGTCCAGAAATCATTATCAGGACCAGCAGGCAAGCAAGAGAGAATCTCAAGTATTGGACGCTCTTCTCAGGTTTGGAAACAAGCACCAGATTTCAGCAGATGAGCAGCAAATCTAGATGGGCTGGGGGGGGAAGTACTTTGACATGGCTGCAAGGAAAGAGGTCTGCAGGAAAAACACCAGTCATCCCATTTAACCTTTTGGAGACATGGGATCTGCAGCAACTATTTTCACATTGGTTTCCATTGTTGTCATTGCTTTGTACTGTGAAACTCCAAGGTAATTTTCCACTAAATAGAGTTACAGCTGGAGAGGGTAACTCAGGTAAAACAAAACACAAGCATTACGGAACTTAAATCAATTAAGCCACTTCATTTCACGCATCTGGGAAACCTGAGAGCACATTCACGAAGACAGCAGGACCGCTTTTTAAACAGCAACACGCTGAGCAAGAAACCTGCTGGATGAGGTCTGCGGCAAGAATTCCTCGGAGCAACACTGCAAACAGGACACCGAAGAGCAGAGGCATGTGGCTAATCCGGTCTGATTAATAAACAATTTTGCAAAGCTTACACACACACACACAACCTGCGTGCCGTGGGTAAACGCTTCTCACACTGGCTGTTTGCAAGTCTCTGCTCTTGCACCAAATTCTGCAGACTGCATTCTGTCACTGGACAGCAAGTCAGGCCACCTTCTCCCCCTCATCCCAACTTACCATCTTCTGAACACACAGTACTTGAACCACTTTGTGTTTTTCCCTACAAATATCATCTATGCTGTGCCAATTAGAGGCAGCAAGACAGCCCCAGTTTCTTCCGCCCATCCTGAAAACAGACTTCAGTTAACTGATACTACTTCTGATTTTAACGGTGCTTTTGCTACCCTGTATGAAGTCAGTCAAAAATAAGTATCCCATAAAGTAGCAGCATCACGTTTGGGAAAGGCAAGTATCTAAACGCGTATTTCTATTTATATCAGACTCCCTCTTTGGCTGACTTACTCTCAGAAGTTTATTGCTGAATTTTTCTGAAAAGAGCCCTCATGTATATTAATTTCTTAGGGCTGGCTGAGCTTCACCTGGGGTATGAAGCCCTTCAAACACTTCTTGCACGTACACCGGCAGCACACGTGAACATGCTCACCCAACAAGAATTCCACAGCAGCAGCTATTCTCTACATCAAGTGGAATTTTATAAATACAGCTGTGTCAGCCAACTTGTTTCCACTGAGATGGAAACTAAGGAAGGGGCACACACCTCTCCTGCCATTCCTATGCTAGACTTCCAATTTGTGCTGCTAAACACTGCTTTAGGTGTTGGCCCGTTGCTGAAACCTTGCTATATTCACTCAGTTGAATAAATCTGGCACTGGAATGCCCAAGTGTCAGAACAACTACATTTAGAAAGCATCGGAGGGTATATGCTGTCCTTCACAAAGCACTGACCCAAGGAATTCTGCCAATGCCCAAAGCACATCCCTGCACACACTCTTGTGTACTCAAAGAGTACAAGAAGCACCACCAGTGTGAAATGGTAACAAACAGCCATCTTACTCGGATTTCTCTTACCTTTCGCTTCTCTGATCTTCCTTCTATCAAGATGTGGGTTACCGATCGCGTTTCCAAACAATTTTTCGCTTCTATCTACTGTGAATTTTCAAAAGGCTCCTCTTTTAAGTAGCTGAAAGAAGGTTAATGCCATACTATGTGGATGCCGGGCACGCTACACAGAAAGAAGCTTTCAAAATGGCCCACGGAAGTGAGTGACACATAGGCTATGTCATGCAGATTATTAAAAAAAACTGGCACAGTTCACTCAATTGCTACGATTTGTGCCTTTGGCAGCATTGAGAATTTTTTTAATATCCGAGTCATTAAACAAAAATGATGAAACATCACATTTCAATTGCTTTTCCGTGCCCAAAAGTGCCGCAAGATTTGCCTCACAGGAAACTTAACTTGATCACTTTAGGTCAAAAGCATCAAAATCAACTGCTAAAACTATGAAGATTTATTCCCAGTAAATTACATTTTCTTTCTTCAGAGTAGTATTTTTCAAAACCATCTTCTACAGCTGTTAGTTCTGCTACAAGTTTCGAGATGCTTTAGTAAAGGTAGAAGCTGTGATTCCACAAGACTCAATCAGAGCTGCTTAACTTGGAGGTTTAGCAAGAAGCAATGCTGGTAGCAAGAGAAAGTTAACTTTACCTAAGTGGAAATAAAAGTGATTTATACCTACGAGATCTACCATTTTCAAAGGTAGCAAAGGTGACACTAATGTTCCCTACACATATTTTAAGTATAAAATGCTCTGGCAAAACCTGTACCTTTAGTTACAAATACAGGAGCAAACATTGTGTGGAAATGTGCCGTCAGTCCATCTGTTAAATGTTTTCATTATCTTTCTGCATATCCAAGGAAAACGGCATAAATATCCCAGAAGTCAGGCACAGAGCCTCTACTATCTTGCAGCTGATGGCAGCTGAAGAAATTAGTCTCTACCTTGAAGATGACAATTTTTTTGGAAGTACATGCATCCCTTACACTGGCCCAGAAGTTTTGTGTGGTGACCTCTTCAAGGTCTGGACACTTCTGTCCCCTCACTAAGGTCCAGGATGAAATTGCCAATCCAGGACCAAACACAGCTATGCCCATTCTGACGCTGCAGACCGCTTTTAAATTCTACCCACTGCAGATCACAACAGGACTGAGAGGATTTAAGACACTGTCCAAAAGCAGAAGCAGCAAAATATTTTACTTATGCTTATACAAAGTCCCTTAACAAAGGTGACAGATGACAGCACTAGAAGGTTCTCCTACACCACCACTCTACAACGACAGAGAAATTATTCCTCAATATGGTCTCACTGCTTCTGGATGCCCCCTCTTCTCAGGTAATCCTGATCCTCTTCACGTTTACTCCTTTTCATGGGCACGGGAGATGGTGTCTCTAGTGGGACTGACAAGTTCTGGGAAAGGCACGGAATCCTTCTCCTACACAGTTCTACAGTGAAGCAAATTCAGCTGAACAACATACCTCTGCTGGCCTTCCTCATCTTCTGCAGGGAAATAAAAATTTCAGTTTTGTTCATCCAGACCCTCTTAAGATCTTGCACATGCCAGAACCTGCCTGAGATTATTCTTTTTTTTTTTTCCCTTCCTCCCTCTTCATTTTCTCTGCAGTCCCTCACACCTATGCTTGCTCCAAAGGCACCACGTTCTCCTCTACTGATGTTCTACCACAATGCATCTTACCATTTACTAGAGCATCTCTTCTTGGGCAGATGAAAGGCTGGACAAATCAGGGACAAGCGTCTGTCTGTGGCAGAAGGAACTGGTTCCACTTGTTCTGAATGTGAAGGGTACTATTAGGAAAAAACAACTCCCCATCACCACACATCAGCAACAGCACAAGTACCAGCTTAAACGTCGAGTTCGCAGAGGGAAAAAATAGATCCCAGTTACTTAGATTGTCACCAAGTTTGGTTGTTGGGGTTTTTTTTGACAGAAAGGAATCCCCACATCTTTGAGATGCACCAAGTTAGTTTTTCTTCTTCATTTCTGAAACATTTTCCTTTCTAACTGGAGCACTCCTTTAGTAACTTCGTGAGGATGTTCCACCTCACCTTCCCCCAAGTTCTCTATCATGTAACTACAGAGCTAAAACTGGAATCCCATCTACAGTTAAAGAGCAGGTCGAACTAAGAGGAGGTAAAAAAAAAAGGGAACAGAGCAGGAGGCCAAGCTTAGAGGTAGATTGTCTAGAGACAGAGTAGAGACAGATTGTCTAGAAATCCTAATAAAAAACAAAACACAACAAAACCCCCCAGACAACTATCTAGGGACATCAGTAGCTATCTTCCATCTGAGGGTGATGGATAAATCAATGTTGATAAATGGAAAAAAAAACCCAAAACAATGAATCCTGGAGTTAGTTAATATTGATAAAGAATCCAAGAGCTACTGCTGTAGGATTCTGGTCAAGTTTCCAGCAACCAAAGGCCACTTTCAGGACAGCGTTAAATGGATTCAAGGACTTTAAGCGTTATATTCTAAAAACACACAGGTAGATGTGGGTAGTTATTTTACCTTCGAGACTTAACAACCACATCTTAAAGCGCTTTCAAGCACTTCCATTTCGGATACGCTGTAACCACCTACTCAACTGAATGTCTGTGCCTGGCTCCATCAAACTCTCCCTCCCATGCTCCGAAATTCAACATATGCCTTCGAGGTACGTCAGCTTGAGCTCTGTATTTCCCTAATTAACTGCAATGAAGGTGCTTATAGTCTCTCCAGAGTGGGTTTTTGGTAGTTCTCTCCCTTTTCACAAGTAAGAGTTTCAAGGGATCTCTTCCCTCTAATACATTTTAGATTTTTCTCTGATGCCCAACACTGCAGAAGCTCATTTCTGTTTGAGACCACCACTTTCTGAAACGGAGCTCATTTACCTGGCTGTCCAGAGAACACTCCAGGTCCCTTACAGTCACAATTCTGCTGAGGATCTAGTGTCCATACTGCTTTGGACCCCTGTTAGCTCACGGAATGCGGGAAGGGCGTCCCTCCTAAGCCAGGCAGTGCTGAATGCTGAGCAATCACACCTCCCGTGCCCCATCGCTGGAATACGGGAACAGGCACGGAGCTGTCACCAAGACACACGGCTTCAAACCACGTAAGAGTCAGCTCCACTTAAGTGATGTAAGCAAGGCTGGGGAACAGAACAGGCAGCTAAATCATATGAAGAACCACCCCTTCTTTGGTCTCACCGTACCATCACTCAGAGAGCCGGTGAGAAGAACAGGTATCCTCACCCTCCAGTAGCTCAAGTCTGAGCGTCCAGCACCTCTAGGAAGCAACGCTCACTCAAAAAACCATAAGAGCTCACATGACCCTGGCTAACAGAAATACTACTCTCACTACGCTGACCAGACTAGGTCTGGTTTTGGTTACTGTCTTGATCCTCAAAACCCATTTCTGGAAATGGAGCTGCTTTCTGCACTGATAGCCTTCACTCTGAAAACCTTACGTGATCCGAGAATTAAAAACGCAAAGGTGTGGAGGCAACTGTCCTTGCACTATTTCTGAGAATTCAAAATGCAAAGGTGTGGAGGCAATTGTTCCTGCACCATTTCCCTCACAACGGCTATTGTTTAAACGTGCTTTCTTTTATCTTGAGAAAAGGTTTGACTGTAACACCGCAAAAACATCCAGGGAACACAGCGACCATCTCCAGCATGAGTGCCCCACTTCTGTAGGTTTGTGGGTTTTCTTAAGAACGAATGAAAAATCCACTTTAAATATAGATGTTCTAAAATCATGCAGTTTGACAGTAGTCATAGTTTTAGTGTGCATAACCCTGTGCATCACCCCTGCTCTCCAGGATTAAATATGTTACTGGGCTCTCCTACGTCCATGCTTTATAACATACTATAGGAATCTTTTTTATTTTCTTTTTTGGTGCACAGATCAAATCACGTATCAAGAAATTCTCAGTGAGAAGGGCGAGCTCTTTCATGGGAAGGTATTCTCTCTCCCAGAGAAAGTATACGGTAAGCCTTACCTGTCGGTTTGTCTGAGCTAAATACAACATTAATGTCGAGGCGGTCGCTCGTCGCGCATCCGTTATCGGGACAGTCTCTGCACCGAGATAACACGATCTACAGTGCAGTGGAGGCAACGGACAATCTGTGACAGCATTAATGTGATTTCATTCAAGAGCTAAACACGTTAACACGCTACAGGAGAGCATTCTGAATGCATGCACTGTGACTCAATAGCGCTTTCCAAGGGAGCATTAAGAGGCCCACTGTGAAAAAAAGACTCCTATAAACTTAAAACATTTAAAATTCGCCAGTCAAGCAGCTCTATATTCCTACTGCCAAATAATGAATTACACCTTTCAAGGATGAATCATATTGGATTTTTTAAAAAGGCCATGCCACAGGGATACAGTTCTTTGTCTTTCCTAAGCAGATCATTGTACATCTGATCATATGTCGTTTTGAAATCGTAAACGTTCGGCTTGTCCGGCGCTGGTCCTGGCAGTTTCACGTGAGTCCCTGTTCCAAAGGATCGGACACTGAATCCTCGTTTGCTGAAAGACAGAGAGGAAAAGGAAGAGAAAAGGCAATTAGACTGGATGGACTTGAAACACCACAGTGCTGAAGAACATATACTGAATTTTAAAAACACCTCTCAGCAATCAGCCAAATCACAACCAAGCAGTCAAGCAACTCCTACAAATTAAAATTGCCAAGCTCGCTACCCAATGTGTGTATCCCCTCGCAGTTACAATCCAAACTGACACACCATTTCTAAAAAGACACACCTGTTTTATATGAAATTTTCTTAGAATTACGATACACGGCATTTCAGATATTTCTTTTGTGCCTCCCAAGCGCTTTAGATTCGCAACACGCACGCATTCTGTACTCACTCTTGGACAACACAGTACAGGCAGAGATGTTCCTGTCTTGATATAAGAACGTAACAGCACCAACTGATCAATACCTTCGTGTTCTGCTAAAGCTGCTGGGCTAACTACATTATTCCCCTCCTTATAGTGCCACAACTATCTCTGGTGTAATTTAATTAGCCGAGCACAAACATTTGTGTTCCTGGCACTTCTCAAGTGGACTGAAAAACACACTGTGTTTACACAAGTGGGGCAGATATTTTGCTGGCTGGTATCTAAAACTCTTGTGTAAGCCAGGGATAGCTTCGCTCCACTCTTATCAACAACTACTTGTTTAATGATTATAATTAAGGAGGAACCTGCCTGCCTTTAAGGGTAATATCAAAACGTTCTTCCTGATTAACATAAATACACCTACTTAACATAAATACACCTACTTGAACCTCAACAAACCCTTCAGTAATATTAAGAAACATTACAATGTATTTGCTAATAACAGGACCAAAAAGATTGTTTTCTGGTGGGCAAATGGCAAAATACAGTTACTGTTGTTACTATAAAGCCAAATGTATCAGCATTCTGGAAAAATCTAAGTTATGAACAGGTCAAGATCACAGCTTAATTTTTTTTTTTCTTTTAAAGGACTCAATGTTAAAAAAAAAAAAAAAGTAAACAACCAACCCAATTCCCACCAGGCCTCTTCCCCCAGTAAAAATCTGTAGAGCCTTCCGAGAAGAGCGAACAGGAGTCGGTGCAAGCGTCACACTTTGACTCCTTGGTCTTCACATGCACAAAAGCAACGAAAACCAGTACAAGACACCAGTTCAAATTCCACATTTCCCTTCAAATACGGTCTTCAAAGCGATCCAAAAAGCTTCTACAGAGACCAGTTGTGACCAAGCTTTGCCCCAAGCTCAAACACTGCTATGCACCTACCAATACTGCTATTTTCTTTAATTTGTCCTACTGGAACACAGCCTCTCCCTTTTTCTTTTTCCTTCCAGCAACTCTTTACAGGCTCCTACTCCTGCCAACAGCCAGGATACGTGGTGACTTTTTCTGTTTTTTTCTGGAGGACTAATGGCTCAAAACAGATTGAAGTAAAAAAAAAAAAAAAAAAGGTGCAATTCTGTCCCCCTCCCAGCCCTCCATCCCATTAACAGTGACTCATAAATGCACCGGTTACACTTAGTTTATCTTCCCTGGAATAACTCCAGACCCAAGTTTTGCTAAGAATTTTAATACTACCTAACACTAACTCTCACATTACTGCAAAGCAGTAACATTACAATGGAAAAGTATTTTCTTCTACGCTTTCCTCCTAACTTCTTTTTTCTCCCCTGAATATCGTTCTTTGAAATAGGTCTATTTGGGTCTCAAGCATTAAAAATCCCATCTCCAGTTCAGAAATGTCCTTGAAGCTTACACGTTCTCATAGAAAGCAAACCACAAATCTTAAATTTCAAGTTCAACACATCAAATATTTGTGCCTCTAACGCACGTGACCTGTTGAAAGTCGCTTCCTTGAACAGCCAGAACACTCATTTCTCACACGGAATTTCACGCTTTGACATTTGCCAGGATGCAGCTTTTACACTATTTCGAAATATTCTGAAAAACGTTTCAACACATTCCTTGCAACGATTGAGGGGTGGAGGAGAGGGCAGAATGCCTGCTCGGAGAACCTGCTTTTACTAAGCTGCTGGACAGATAGAGTTTTGTGAGTCATCAAGTATCTGTTGCAACACGGCACGGTCTTTCAAAAATGAACATTTTCTACAAGACAACGTGTATCCAGCGTTTGTTCTTGGCCTGGTAAGACTACCCAGATGGAAAAGAGTGAGCTTCAACTTTACCATAAACAGTAAAGTGTAACATATACTAATGTATGACTCTAGCACTGATTTCTGAAAATAGGAAGCTTGAATGTTGTGAAATTTCAGGAGGGTGCAGTACTGTTACAACCGGCGCAGGTAAACTATCGATACCCAGGTATGGGCAGCCAGCCAGCGTTCAGATCTCATTTTCAGCACGCACACTCACCTCCGTTCAAGCCCACAGCTCACTACAACGAGGTCACGGCGCACCACTCGCCTGCCTGGGATTTTATAAAAGAGCCTGAAAACAGTCATTGCATTTCCCTCCAAAGAATTGTAGAGCTTCCTGCAAATGTTACTCCTCACCAGGGACACAACTGCTGCGGCTGCAAGCGGAGATCGACGCGGGGCTACGCTAACGAAGCGTTACCACGTGCCAGAGTTATCAGTTCCAGGCATTGAGGGAAGTCATATTAATCCACGCAGACTGAGACAGGAACTTTCCTCCACGCTTTCCTTCCATTTCAATGTTATTTTTGGAATCTCACACGTGCTTATTACATTAAAATATTTTCTCAGCTCACTGTGAGGTCACAACAGTGCGGCTTCTCTTCTTACAAGGGCCACTGTTAAGCATTACTAAACATTACAACAAATGCAACGAGTCCTGCAGCAGCACTGCAGCTGCTAGCGGTAACGTGGTTTTTAGGGGACAACTCGCTAATCCTTCCCCTTCCACAACGTGCAGCAGGAAAATAACCAGCAGCAGCGCCTGCCTTGTAGAACACTTCAAAAATATCTTGTCTCATTTAATAAATACTAAAAAAAAAAACCCACCACACTGTTAAACAACACGAACACGAGCACTGTTAACTCATTTTGATTACAGAATCTTTCAAACATTAACAACTTGTTGTAATTTGGATGATCACTGACAAGCTGTCAAATGAGAGTGTTTTGTTGTAAAAATGTTAAAATATTTCCTTCTCCTTGAGGGTTTACTAATGCAACTTAAGATTTCTTAAATTAAGCAACACAAATTTCAATACCTCAGTGCATGTAGCTGCTGACAGAAAACGTCGGGGAAGCTGTGACTAACGACTTACGTACAGACGCAACTTAAGTTCTCTTGAGCTTGTAACTGTAACATCAATACGACATACAAGTCTCAGCTACAAGGCTTTTCAATATTTAAATCTGTTTACGGTCAGCTAAGACATGTCATGTTCACAATCCTCATTTCTTAACACACTTAACTTCCTAACACAAAGGAACACATACGTAGCTCAAGTGCGTATCAGCATCCTACGAGTTTTGATTATCGGCAGCAACAGAGGGACCCTGAACTCTGGGGACGGAGATATCTGTACTGCAAGAGCCTGAAAACACAAAGTTACCAGAGCACCTCCTATATACTGCGAGAGTTTGAAACCCTAACTTGCCAAATAAATACAGACAAAAGTGGTGAAGCTGCTGTGTAATCATTTTTCTACGTTGGAAGGAGAACCGTGGCCTGAGCCTGCGCACTCTATGGCGTAAAAACCAAATTGTATTTGTAAAAGCAAGAACTGGAGGATGATCAAGATGTGACCTAGAGGACTGGTTACAGATGGACATCCAGTCTGACAGCTTTTAAGGAAGGATTATGTCTTTTCTACAGTCTTTACTGCTTTTCCTCTTCTCCCTCTGCTTTAAGGTCTTAACATACTCCTGTGGTGATGGTAGCTACTCTATCAACAGACTTCAAAAGACCTTCAGTCTTATTTGTGCTGGAAAAAGTAGAATAAAATGTTTAAAACCTGGTTAATTAGTAAACATGCAAGCACACAAAAAAAACCCCCACAAAACTGAAGTTATCCCCTAAGAGAATAATCAGAATAATACAGAATAATACATTGAGGTTTCATAATATCTCTATTTCTTCCTCTTCTTCCTCTTTTAATCATGTGTTCCTTCAAACTGCAGTGCAAGAGCAGCAAGAAACCACGCTGAACGAGTATGGGGGACTGGCTTTGACAGCCAACACAAACATTTTCCTGGAGTTTAGTGGCAAGGGACCATTCTCATTGCATGAGCTGGACATTTCTTTACAACAGCACCAGCAATTTGTCACTATTTTGCCATTTGCGCTACTATTGCTGTAACCCCACAGGACGTTGTTGAAAAGAAGTATTTTCCAAATACGTACGTGTTACTAATTTTTAATTATAATCTGAAAGGAGAAGAGGCTTTAAAAAAAAAAATAAGCAAACAGAAACATTTCCCTGCACGTTTGCCAGAAGAACGTCAGTCGCACCGGAAGCGATTTATTTCTTCTGCAAAAACGGAGAGGAAGAAAAAGGCCAGACTTTGGAAGCAAACTGAACTCTGTCCTTAGCAGCCAGGCTTCGGCTGGAACTCGGTGCCAGTAGAAAAATAACAGAATCTGGCCCCCAAGCTGGTCTTGGTAACGTCACGTTTTGGTAGAGCTGCCACAGGTAACATCTGCTGCCAAGTTGAGGCCCGAACCGCATCCTCGCTGCTCGAAGATGGCTGCCAGGCCAGATGCTTCTATTACTCATTCCTTTCAAGGCTGTTTTTTTAATTTAAACGTCGCACGTTCAGCTTACTACGCTACCAACGTGTACCTTGTGTTACGGAGTGGTACAAACCCAAGCCTTTAGCACATCCTTGCAGGAAGATTTAGGCACGGGTTTTCAGGCTGATCGGGGCTCTCCTGCCTCTCGCTTCCCCCCCCCAGTCCCTCTCCCCTTCTGAATTCGGCCAAAAAACACCCGCAAAAAACAACCTCAAAGCCATTTCACACTCTGAACCAAACACTCCGTCCAGTTTTCCTGCCACAGCCAAAGGCTCCCCGGGAGCGCTCAGAGCGGTCCCAGCCTTCAGACGTAAAAACAAAAGGGGGACGGGGGGTAAAAAAGGAGCTTTTCACTTTCCAGACGCCGAGCTGTCCTGCCCCTGCTGAACTCCCCGGCCCGTGAGTTGTGTTTTTTTTGTTATTTTGGGGTTTTTCGGCAGCGCGGCCGGCCGGACCCCACCGCACCGGCCTCTCCGCCGAACCCTGCCCGGGGGTGGCGGGGTAAGGACGGGATGAAGCCTGCGGGGCCCAGCGGGGGCTCCACGCCCGGCGGGGCAGCCGCCATCCCCGCCTCCGCGGCCTGGGCCGCCTTCCATGGCCCCGGCGGGCCCCGGGCAGGAAGGAGGGAGGGCGGGAAGGAAGGGCTCGGTCGGTCTCCGGTTACCTGAGGATGTTGTGCGCCTCCATGCTGCGGTTCTGGTTGCTGGAGCACACCACGGCCACCCGGAGCGGCGAGGAAGGCATGGCGAGGGGGGCAAAAAAAAAAAAAAAAACAACCACCCCGGCCTCCCTCCTCCTCCCCGCGGCTCCCCCGAAAAATAAAACTCTTTCTGGGCCGCGGGTTTTACGCACAAAATGGCGGCGGGAGCCCGGCGGCGGGCGGTGCCGGGACGTGTCAGCAGGGCCGCGCCGGCGGAGCGGGCGGGCGTCAGGGGGCGGGGGCCGCCGCTGCCGGCCCCGGGGAGGCGGAGCGGCGGCGGGGGGCGAGGCGGGAGGGGACGGACCAGCTCTGAGCCCGCCTCCCGCCGCCCGGCCCCCGGCCCGCCTCCTCCCCGCCGGCCCGGGGGGCTGCGGGAGCCAGGGAGCCGCCTGTGAGGGCGTGTGGGGCCTGTGTGCGCGGCCCGGCAGGGGTCGGCGGCCCCCGGGGTTGTTGTGGAGGAATCCCGGTTCCTCCGGAGCTTCCCCGGGGGTCACTCAAGTGTTGACAAAACGGGTCCTTTCGCGGGAATTTGTGATTCTCGGAACCGCTAAAAGGACTCGAAGGTCATCGAGGCCAACCGTCAGCCCAACAGCCCCTCGTCCCCAAGTGCAACTTCTGCAGGTTTTTGAACACTCCAAGGGATGGTGACTCCACCACCGCCCTGGGCAGCCTGTGCCAGTGTTTCACCACTCCTTCAGTAAAGAAATTTTTCCTGATACCCAATCTAAACCTCTCAACTTGAGCCCGTTTCCTCTCGTCCTGTCGCTGTTACTCGGGGGAGAGCCTGATCCCCACCTCACCACAGCCTCCTTCCAGGGAGTTGTAGAGGGCGATAAGGTCTCCCCTCGGAATTTTTTTTTCCCCTGAAAAGCAGTCTTTTGGATAGTTTTTTTCCCTTAGCGCTAGGTGGCAGCCGAACGATGCGGTGGGTGCACGGAGCTGGGCCACGGGCTGAGGACGGGAGAAGCAGCGTTCGGATGGAGGGAGCTGAATCACCCCGGAAAGAAGCAAATCGCCTCTGACACCCTGGATCCATCCCATCGCCACGCTTGTGCCCACATCACTCTGTGCCGAGCACTCTGTAGCGAAGCTGAGGCAGACATATGCTTTCTGCTGTGCTTAATCATGGAATTCTGCATGTTAGGAGTAAACTCATGCTTGAAAACTGTTCGGATAAGAACGGCCAAACCCGGGAGGTATTTACGCAGCCACTGGCTGGTAAAATGCACTGATTTGCTCCCATGCGGGGCAAAATGATCACAGCACTCCTTGCTCAGCCTTTTCTATTTTTCTCTGAGGCTTTCCTCACCTTTTCTCCTTTTCGTATCATCGTGCTTTTCCCACCTTATTTACTCACACTGCCTCAGCTGACTCCAGTACTCTCCAGCACGTGAGAAATGAGCTAGGAGAGATGAGAAACCAAGGCTTCAGCAGGACATAGAGGTTTCCTCCTTCATTCCAGAAAACGTCCTTTTAGAGGAGTGAGAGGACATTTGCAGCTGGGTGAGGCAGAAACTTATCTCTTGGAGTATACAAGGACACTTTTGCTGTCAGTGCAGAATGAAAAAAAAAGAGACCAGCTCCAATTTGAACGTGCACAGACTCCGAGTACAAAAGTTGTGTGTTAAAATTTGATACCATGACAATGGCCACATGTTCTAAGCATAAATCTGGTCCATCTCATCACAGGTCCCACCCTAGCAGTTCCAGGGCTGAGAAGCTGTTTGGTGTCACGATGGTTGACGTCATTGGAGAGAAATGAATAGTGGTAACAGATTAAACAGACACCTACTCCCCAGCTCCTGACAATTCTAACATGTTGAAAGCAAAAAGATGCTCCTTACTAGAAACCTCCCGTTGATGCTACTTTCGGGGAGGGTTTCTTGGCACTTTATATAAATCCTGTACTGCACGGTGCCATCACATCACAGCAAAACGGGCCGAAAACACTGCCGGTGAGTTTTAAATGACGAGCCAAACGTTGTGATATGAAAATTCTGGCACCTAAAAAAACCCCGTTCTTTCAGGTGAAAACAAAAAAAAAGGAGTTTGGGCAAATTTTATTCCCAGAGATCAGACGATGTGTAACTAGAAGAGGTGCAGCGACCAGATCTATGAGGAAGCAACAGCAGTCGGGGTATATTTGCTTAGGCTAAAAGATGCCGCCCAAGGATCACTGCTGTACTTCCCAAGCCTTTAACAGGCATGTGACACAGTTAACTGTTATCTGTCACTTTTTCTTCTTTCAGCCCACCCTTCCCAGCCTTTCTCTTGGAACATACTGGTGAAACAGCAGCAGTTTGCAGTCTTGTAAGACTACAACTCTGGGTCTCCATGGAAGCAAAATACCAGCTTTCACTTGCACCTCCGAATAAAGCCAAGCAGCTTTTCCTTTTATGTACCACAAAAAAATATCATAATGGAATTAAGAGAGATTCTTTGCCGGAGGTACAGATCGTTTCCAGAAGACGCAAAGTTGAGGTCAGGCTGAGCGTGAGCTGCTTGCATTTAAGCAGTTGTTTTCCTCACAGTTAGAACAGGGCAAGGGAAAAGAAAGAAAGAAAAAAAAAAAGGCTTGTTAACGAGCGTATCACTCTTCATTTTAACTTCTCCAGAAATGGATATGGCTTGATATTTGTACTGGAAATTACACTCATGATGGAGGACAACTTTATAATCATGATGGTGGAAATTTCTATACTCGGAGGAAAAAAACCCACAGTTATCACCAGGTCAGCAGGTGTTTTGCTTAATCTCACCTAAAATGAAACAGGGAACGCTCTGATTTTCTTTTCCAGACACAAAAATGCATCTAATTAAAACTTAATCCACTGAAAATTAATGAGAAACCATGAGATATTGTTTCCCACATCTCATTTACAATGCTTGGAAAGGAAAAAAAACGGGGAAAAAAATCCTTTAGAGAATTACAGAATTTCCTCCCTCAGGATTTACATTCTTGTTCTACATATTTCGCTGTTGTCTATCCTGTGCCCAGCACGTTGTTGCAATGAAACCCACAGAGGCAGATGCATGAAGATGTGAGATGCCTACAAATAACGTCCCTGTGGTATCTGCTGGGTGCTGGTGTAGCAGGTAACTGTGTCCTATCGATACCTGCAGAGGTGTCTCACTGAAGACAGTCACGTACAAGACTGCAAATTAAATTTGGTGCTCCGTTTCCTCACATCGACACCAGTGTCACCGCAACGAACAGCGCTGGCTGCACACAAAATGAAGTAGCTTGAATCCGTAAACGAAGATGGATTTAGAAGCTAAGGGCAGCTCATTCAAAGGTCAAACAGGGATAATTTATATTCAAAACCAAAGACACAAGGCTACCTTCACGAATGGTTTTGGCTCAGTGAGTTTTCATGCAAAATTTCACATCAGGCTTCCTGTATCTGAAAGCCTGAAGGGCTCACCTCGAGTGTTGCACCTCTTTCCCCGCGTAGACCGTGAGCTCCTTGGCCCAGGTGCTGGGACTTCCTGCTGGATAAGAATATTTTAGGCTGAACCAGATGATCTCTCTAGCCAAAGCCTTTTTTTTTCATACAGTTACGGACAGCACCATGATGGTGTTCGGGCAGTAGAACGGCTGGCCCAGAGAGGTTGTGCAGTCTCTGCCCCCAGACGTTTTCACGGCAACACTGGATACAGCCCCGAGCAGCCCAGCGTGAGCTCACCACTGACCTTGCTCTGAGCAGGAGGCTGAACTAGGTGAACTCCAGAGATCCCTTCCAACCTGAATTACCCTGTGATTCAGTAGTCTAAACCTCTAGTAAAGAAAAATCACATATTCAGAGAACAAATCTCTTTTTCATTTCCCATTAATGTTGTCAAAATTTTACAGCAGGCAGTGGAACATCACTACGACCAGTCTTTGGGCAGATTCGCTCGCTTTCAGTCAAACAAGATCTCGAACCACTAAATATCTGTGATGTTTTAATTTATTTTCGTTATTCTTTTAATTTATTAAGGTAAATGCCGAGGTGGTACAAGGCTCGTTATTCATACATCTGATCTTCACATCTGGCAATTCACCAAAAGATGAAGAACAAAACAGTAACAGTGGTTGACTTAAGGAAGCGGACAGAGATGTACAAAACCAGTGCCACTCCAACAGTCCCGGGCAGAACCGGGTACAGGAAAGACTGACTTGAAACCTTCAAAAGACCCTTGACTCAAATTTACTCTGCGTTTAAATTCACCGAACTAAACCACGAGAAACAATTTGTCGTAGTCTTCTTCAAAACTGATTGCCTCTTCTTCGAGCAGCCAGTCTCCTTAGGGATAAAAAAAGAAAAATTATGACACCATCCTTCAGTGATGAATGACACCATCTTCCTGCTAACTGCGATGCTGGATGCTGTCAGGCTGCTTAAATCAAGTGCACAGGCAAGTTCATAGAAAGAGAACACTGTTCCGTTTAGAGTCAGCTGCATGTGAGAAAGAAAACAAAGCACAAATAACAAACAAAAAGTATTCCTGCCCGGTGAAATATAAACCCTTCAGTTTCTCAGCCACTCACAAATCATCGAAGGGATTGTGATTAGTACAAATACTGCGTCTTATTAAGGATTCCAGATACTGCCTATATTTACCCTCTACTAGTAAGTTTATACTTCACGAACTACTTTCACGAAGAAAAGCACAGGGGTCATTCACCAGCAATAAGCACTTGCACAAACACATACGGAAGTGACGCGCTAACAGCAACAGCCCTTTGCAGAAGAGCTGCTCCCCTACTTTGCTTCAGGTGCTCGGTTTAAGTGCTACAGTCATTTTCTTCTACAGCAGCCAACTACGTACAGACAACACTAAATAAAAACTAGCTCGCTACCCTTCAGATGGTAACTGACTCTATTTTGTGTGTACATTAAAGTTCAAGTAATGATCAGTCTAAGTTTGCTTTTTTAAAAAAAACAGCAAACAACCACAGAGACCAACAACCACTAGTTTCAGAGACAAAAACACAAGGGGGGATAGATACACTTGCCTACGAAGACTACAGGAAGAGATACACCGATATAAATGGGACAAATTCTCAGCACTAAGGCACGATAGAATTAATACTAGAGTATGGCTAAAACCTTACGTACTACAGCATTGAGTGAGCAGTTAACAAGGAGCGTTCCTGTCCTCAAAACGCTCGGCTACAACATCGGTGAGCTCTGTGTTTTACCTCAGTGCAGCTGCTATTCCTAAAAGGTGGGGCTTCTGAGGGCAGTGACGGTGCTCATTTGACACTCTACTGCTTTTATAGTGAAGGATTCTTGCACAACAAAATGCAATTTTTGCGCTACCTTTGTCCCGTTACTACCGATATCAGAGTTCTACAGGGAGAGAAGCAGGTGTACGATGTCAACGGTCACTCAAATTGACCAAAAAAACCCCCTTTCATTTTGGACAGCGGCCAGTCGGGGTCCCGGAATTTGTGAACAGGCGAAACGCACGATACAAAAACTCACTTAAGTCACAGAGGCTTAGGTGGGCTTTGTACCAAACACGCAGTCAGCGATGGGGTTTGTGGTTCCACCGGGCTGTTCCCCCCTCAAGAAAAAAATTCAAGCACTCGCTCAAGAGCAAAGGGATTTTAGGCAAATAAATAAATTTTAGGCAAACAAATAAAATAAAGGTGTGGGGGAGAGTCCTTTCAAACCAGGGGCTTAAGGAAGGAGTTTTAGGACACGAATTCTGCTCATAGGTTCCCGACCATCCCTCTAACGCTTCTGTCAGATCTGTCGCTTGCTTTAAAAACCAGACGTTTTCCTGGCACTTGCGGGCCTTTGCCATCGTTCGCTTTTAATCCGCCGCGGTCCCGGGAGTTCTGTCGCCACCCGCGGCTCCGGCCGAGAAACCCGCCCCGGGGGAGGAAGAAGAGCAGCTCCGGACACCCAGAAAAACCCCCAAATCCTCCGAGTTCGGGCACGGCGGAACCCGAGCCGCTTCGAAGGAGGGCGCGGGCAAACAACCCGCTGCGAGAAGAGCTCGGGACAACCTCTCCCCTTCTCCTCGGGGAGCTCGAAAGCCGGCGAGGCGGGCAGCGTCCCGCCGGGCGAACCGGCACCCCCGGGGCGGCGGCGGGCGCTCAGGCGCGGCGCGGCGCGTTGGCGGCGGCGGGGCTCATGAGGTTCTCGGTGATGTAGGCCACCAGGAGGCAGATGAAGACGAGCATGACGCAGATAGACCCCCCCACGGCCGTCATGGCGACGACGATGTCCCGCATGGCCGCCGGCTCCACGCGGAACTCCACGCACTGCGCGGGGGGCGCGGGCCGCGGCGGCGCGTAGCGGGGCCGCAGGCACAGGCGGTAGCGCACGCTGCCGTGCGCCTCGGGCAGCAGGTAGTCGCGGCAGGCGGCGCCCAGCTCCACGCTGTCGCAGGGGAAGCGCGTGTAGGTGCCGTCCCAGGAGCAGTTGAGGGCGAAGCCGCGCAGGCCGGCGGCGGGCCGCGGCGGGCCCCACTGCAGCAGCACGCTGCCGTTGCGCAGCACGTTGGCCACCAGCGCGCCGCCCGGCGAGCGGTGCGAGCGGCAGGTCCGCGCCGCGCACTGGAAGCCGCGGGCCGGCGTGCGGAAGCAGAGGCGCCCGCCCGCCGCCGCGCCCTCGGCCACCACCTTGTAGGGGCACCACGGCTCCTCCGCCGCGGGCCCCGCGGAGGAGGAGGAGGAGGAGGAGGCGGCGGGCGGCGCCCTCAGGGCGGGCGCGGGCGGCCCGAAGCAGAGCAAGGCGAGGAAGGGCGGCAGCAGGCTGGGCATGCCGGCCGCCGCGGCATGGAGCCGAGCCGCGGGGCGCCGGGCGGAGGAGGGCTGGGCGCCGCGCCGGTTATAAGCGCGGGGCACCGGCGGCCGCTCCCGCCGGCCGCCAATGGAGAGGCGGCTCCGCCGTTAACTCTCGCCGGGCTGCGGAGCACCCGCACTCCCTCCCCGCCGGCCCCCCCCCGGGAAGGGCCGGCTCGGCCCCGGGACCCCCCGCCCCTGCGGCCGCGGACCTGGCCCGGGCGGTGCCGGGGAGGGGGGTCCCGGCTGCGGGAAGTCGCTGAGCTGCCTTCCCGCCGAGGGAGAGCTCCATGAAATTAACGGGGGTTACGTGGTTGGGGTTTTTTTGGTGTGTTTTTATTTTATTTTATTGATTATGGCTGCAGACCAAGGGTGCTTTAACCCCTTGGGACCGGACGTTCAGAGAAACATTGTGGTGGGAAGTGGAAGGGACCCCTGGAGAGCATCGTTAGCCCAGCCCTGCCGGATCGCCCGGAGCACAGCGCGCAGGGCCGCATCCAGGCGGGTTTTGAAAGTCTCCAAAGATCATAGACTCGTACCAGCTGGAAGAGACCTTGAAGATCAGCGAGTCCAGCCTTTGTCCCAGCCCTATCCATCCGATTCCCCCCAACGCAACATCCACCCGTCTCTTAAACACCTCCAGGGACGGAGGTGGCCCCTCCCTGGGCAGCCTGTGCGCATCCTCTGTCACCCTAAAGAAGTATTTCCCCATGTTTAGATGACAATTTCTGCATTCCAGCTTGTGCCCGTTGCCTCTTGTCCTGTCGCTGGGCACAACTGAAGAGAGTCCTGCTCCATCCTCCTTTCACCCATGCTTTAGATAATTATAGATGTTGAAAAACAGGAAAAACACACGAGTGCCCCCAGAAGGTCAGCTGGGAGCAGCGATAAAGCCGTGGGTGTTCAGTGCACAGTGAAAGATGCTCCTCTTGCTCCTGTCCTCTAACCACTGCCCTTTCCCTGCTCTCTGCAGCAGGACCACCTCTCTGGTCCGGAGCCAGCTGTTTATTTTGCAGCAAGCTGCGCTCCTTCCTCGCATCACACCGTAACACTTTCTGGACAATCTTGAACGATTTACACTCAAGTATAGACTTAAGTGTGAAAAGAACTCTAATGCAACATTAATTAACAAATACATACTTAACCTAAGCAATGTTTGAAGATTCTTTGAACAATTACATTGGTTAAAGCCACTTAAAGTCCTGTCCTTTCTGAGCTGCACAATTCAGTCTACACAAAAAAATTGTGTTGGGTTTTTTTCATTTGTGTTTTGATCAGGTTTTACATAGCGTCCTGTTCCAGTTTTTATAGCAGAGCACAAGCATTTGTCTGTATTTCAAGTAAAACAATTACCACGTTACATGGTTAAAAGCCTCAGAACTGTGCCTGAACACAGTAGTGTGGGTTTGGTTTTCTTCCACTGTGTTACCTACTTGGAAATACAAGATGCCCAGATGACCGTGTAAAACTTTTCTTCAAAAGTGTTTATTGTCTTACATAAATTCAAACTGTAGCAAAAATAAGATTCTGAAGCCTATCTCTGTTTCATATCCTGAACAAAAAACAAACCCAAATCATACACCTGGGACTTCGTTGAAGGTGGCCCTTGAATATACGCAAGGAACTTGTTTCAATAGTTTTGTTTTCTGATGCACTGAACATGAACATGACCAAGCGGTCTCATATCAGGACACCTTTTCCCTCTCTGAAAGATTTTGCCTTCCTAAAATTACACAGTTTCTTAAGGCGACCTTTGAATATAATTTAACACTACCAAGTATTATCTCATAAAGTATTTCCACACCTAGTTTTTAACCCTATTTAATGTTGCAGGGAGGGTGTCTGCTAGCCTGTAGCAAGTTGCTAGAAATCTTTTCCGATGCCAAGAGCTATCAATACAGATCAAAGGAAAAAAAAAAGGATCAGCATAGAAAAAAGGGTGCTGGAGTTGTAGTAATGGCTGCTCTTCTCGGAAAACACTTGGTTGTCAGAGAACAACGGGAGGTGCTCTGCTGCTGAAGGCACTTCTTGGTGGCTGAGGCAAACCTACCTGTGGCTGTTCCAGCTAGGACACCAAACTCGAGATCTGACAGCCCTTCCTGAGAAAGGTGTAGGTGCTTCAGGAGATGGCTGGAGCCAAAGCAAGCAAGTTTTGCCTCCCTAAACTTCGTGCAGTTCTCCTAACTCCTGTCAAGAGCAGATTGCACTCCAGAGCTGCCGCTGTTTCAGCGATCAGGGAAGAGATCTGGCAGCAGCCTCGGATGTTGCGTACGATTTGCAACGCACGTCAAGTTCTGTCGAGAGATCCAACAGAAGGGCCTGGGATTTGGTACAGGAAAGGAAAAGGGTTGGCACAGTAGCGCAGACACTTGATTGCACGTGCCACGTCACTTAGCTCTGGATTTAATTCATACTTGCAATTGAAGAGGGAAAAACCGACCAACCAGAGATACCTCTTTCACGGAAAGCTGCTGAAGCCTCCTCAAATGTCTTTCCCAGAATGACTGCCAAAATTACCAGGGATTGGAATAATTATATTCTTCCCTTCAGGTCCAAGTCCTGAACTGCTGGCACATGCTGGGCAGGAGTATACCTGCACGCTGGCTTCCCTTTAGCCGTTCACATATGCAAGGGTTTAGGGCATTTTCTCCTCCAACTATTTCAGATGTCTTAGAGAAAGCATCTCATTAAACTCCTACTAGACTGTCACATTTTAACCCCTAAAAAATACCATGTAAATGAATGAGCCTAATAATCCTAAACAGGTTTCCAAATACGAACAGAATTACAGAGGAGTAGGCTTCATGGAACAGATTTCATATAACTGACAGGGCACATTCTCTTCATCCATGCCTTTCTTTGTAAGGGCACAGAATGGATTATTAATTCTCATCATCTGGCTAAAGATGCGGCCAAACCACTTAATACTTTGACATCATGTGAACGCTGGAAATACATCTGCTTACAGAAATCTAATCTATGACATCTTGCTGGAGTGCAAAGGAAAATAAAGAGCAACCCATCAAAGAATTGGTAACAACGCTACAGGTTAACTACACCTTATGCTACGCTGTGTCCTTCGCCCTTGCTCCGTGTCTCTAAGCAAAAGGCAATTATTTATGCAAGAGACAAGCAAAACCACATGCTTTGGCTTGGTCGCTCTGCCAGCGCTGGCTTCACATGAATACTTTGTCTCATTGCTTGCTCTCTTAGTATTCCAGCTGTTTCCCCGAGACTTTCTTCTCTGCCCCAGCCTGCAATAAAACTCAGCCTGGACTTCTCTTCAACAGTTTGCCACTCGCAAAATGCTGTTATTCGCTTTAAGCAGCGAATCCCCGGGGAACGCATCAAAATTAGTAACATCCCTTATTGCTTTTTAGGCCTTGAGACTGACCCAACATCAGAGGTTTTCTTTCTGCTTTTCTGGTTCTCCTCCGCTGGGTTTTATTGTCTCCTGTTTCATCTCCTGTTAGAGGAAACGGTGAACTCGTATTAAAACAGGGGCAACTTGCTACGGGCCAGACAAGGAAGCACTAACCGCCCACAGCTAACAATTTACGCAACACTGCTAATTTTAGTCTTGGATACAACCAGGGCAGACAATCCCCAGGGCAGAGATGCTTCGCTCTCCGCTAAGGGCAGCGCGCGACATATGGTTGCGAAAAGCATCCTCCTAGCAGGGAGGCTTTACATTTAGGCCTGAGCTGCTACGCTTCCCTCCAAGTCATAACTTCGAGGATTACTCATCCTAGACAGGCAAAAGCAGCGAATGTGCCTTCCAATTTCCATAGCTCCTGCAGTCTCTCTGAATCAGTATGCAGGCTCACCCCCACTGGGGTTCTATTTCCAGCGCTTGCTTCACTCCCAGGAAGGACTTACATACTCTGACAGTCCTGGGCTAAGAGAAGCATGGAAGAGGAGTGAATGTAGCTGTGCTACGTGTCTCTCACCAGGGCAGGTTGGGCACGCTCACGCCACAGCCTGTGTTGGTCATTGATCCTGCAGTGAGCTGTGAAACAACGACCTCCTGAGAACTGGAGGCATTTCTGATGGGGCTGCATCTGAACCGATAGCTGCGACTCCCGCTCATCTATTCTGAACGTGCTATTTATAGCAGACAGTGGAGGCTGAGAAGTATTGCATCATACACCAAGGTTGGTAATGTAAAGAACTAACGCAGCATTAGCCATTTCAAGTGATTTTGGATATCTGAAACCCCGTTCTAGTTTTGCAGCGAGCTCCTCAGCGGGCTGCATGAGCAGCTGTGGCACTTGGCTAGCAGAGCTTTTCCTAGACTCCCTGGAACAGCCTCTGGTACCTTTGCTTATTCTTGCCCACCAAGATACCAAGTAGTCTGCCGAGTACAGAGCCCCTAGAGCAGCATTTGTCTTCTCTGGAGATCTGCGTTCACGCCGAGGCCGGGATATCTCTACACTTCAAGCAGGCCATTCTATGGTGTGACACAAAACGGGAGATCAGAAACCTATTTATAAATCGGGGTTTTGCTGAAGCTCTCAGATGAAATAGCTTAATTTAAATGGGAATTGGACCACATGGTTTTATTGAACTTTGTAATAACCAGCAGTACCATCCAGCTGACCCAGCAGCTTCTGGAAAAGCAGAGTTCTTTTTGCTTCCACTCGAAGCAAGCAGAGAGCCAAGCACATTAACTACTCCAATCTATTCCAGAGTTTGTCTTGCACAGCCGACTGTGCTGGTGAGAAACACAAGCAGAATAAAAACAAAGAAACAAGAAGTCCTACGACATGTTAATTTCAAGCTCCATTAGAACCAGTGGAAGCAAAAAAAATAAAAATCAATATGATCTGAATGAGGAAGACAAAGCTTATTGGGAGATAAACGTTGTTTTTCCGAATGTCTAAAAGTGCTTACAAAACAGGCCCCAAAACAATGGATTAAAATAAAATATTTTTTTTTTAAAAAAATGTTCAACTAATTCCAATAGGAAACAAAGATCTCACCTCTGTTCTTTTATCAGGTCATGACATTCAACCGCACCACAGATTTCAGCCTACGGAGTCCAGAGAACACTGGAAATACCGAGCTTGCTGATAAAAAAACCAGACCTGTCTAGAAGGAGCAAAATTTATCCTAGCTCCCTGCCAAATGTTGAAAGACTGGAAAGAAGCTGAGCGGCACGGAATTGCATTAGTCAGGCTTCAAATATTCCTTCATATCTACCATCATGAATATTCTTCCTTACTTTTTTTTTTGTTTTCCCCCTCCTTCTGTGCACCAAATTTCACCCTTAGCAAGGCTTTCACGCTTGCTTAGGAATGCTGAACAACGCAGGGCACCGAGGGAGGTGCCAACAGTTGAGTGTGGGTCAGGAACATGAGAGAGAGAGGAGGTTATGGGTCCGAGAGGCAGCTGCAGGCTGGGGTGTGCTCTGACCCATTCTGCTGAGAGCCTGAGGAGGGCAGGGTAGGGACAGCTCTGCGGGGATGTTGCAGCAGCTGCATCACGGAGAGCAAACGCCTCCATCAGAGAAATGCATCACAAGATGCACAGCGTTAGATGGGGAAGGCTCCGAGCTCAGCGGAACAGTCACAGCTCGAAGGCAAGGAGAGAAGGACTCTGCAGGGATCTGCCCCGAGTCGCTGGGAAGGATCTTTTCACCAGGAAGAGGATCCAGCTGTTCACGTACACACACGTCCAAGCACACCCACCGGCTGGCACACGGTCGTTTCTGTTGGTGCTCAGGGTTAGCTATTGCCCTTGCGCTACTCCAGGCAAAAAGCAGGCTGACTTCCTCTCCACCTTACTCTGATGGGAGCAAAGGATGCTTTAAAGAAACACTACTGAGCAAAAACATTTTATGAAGACAGATTCCTTTGTATTAGCAATCAGTCGAGTAAGTCCAGGGATCAGTTCAGGCACCCCTCCGCTGCCCAACGGGGTTAAAAAAAAAAAAGAAGAAAAAAACCCCAAACACCTCTCCATCTTGGGAGGGGATAGGGAAAACAAGAGGGTGAAGAACATAATAAATCAAAAAGTGCTTCTAAGAGAAGCAGCAGGATAAAAATAATTCCTACAGTCTGAGAGCACTTCCATGCTTTGACTGGAGAGGCAGCAACGCCACCCTCGCCAGATGTAACGCACATCTGCAAGCATCCTGCTCAGTGCCTGCGAAGACAGTTACCTCCTCCTGCCTTTGTCTCTTCTTGTCAGTGTCTAATACAGGAGCCAGTTCCCGGGAGGAGTTCCCATCCTCTCATTCCTAGCGTGTTCCATTTTCCTTCAGCATCCTTCAGTAGTAGTCATCCTTCTTGCCATCCGCTCCCCGTATGCCTGCGTGGTCCTTCTGGTCTTGGACAAGTTCCAGGTCATCGTTGTCATCCACCTCACCTCCGTGATCCTCCTGAAGGAACAGCCAAGAAGGGAAAAAAAAAAATATTTTAAAAAAAAATTCAGCAAAGGCTGGAAAAGGAGACCCTAACTAGGAATGCACCGTGCTGCTTCAAGTAGAAATGTTGTACCACACCAGCCCACCTTGGGAAATTCAGGAAAACAGGGAAGAGTGGATCTTTGCCAGGGACCTTTCGGTGTCATTAGCAAGTCACTTAGCAAAGACACAGGGGTAAGAAGCCTGGCCGAGATTTGGGAGGCATCTCACAGCTCAACTGCTGTAGATAGAAATGAGGAGGGGAAATGGAGCATAAAGGGTACTCTGAACACCTGAAAAAGGGAGAAAAGAAGTGGGTTCAAGATTTGTTTTGGCGACCCACTGCACTAAGCAGCGGAGACAAAACTGAAGTCAGTGCTCACATCTGGTTTCCTAAAAGCTGAGTCATACTCAGCAACCAGCTACCAACAAACCCAGGTAGCAACCACACTAGAGAGGGAAGGAGGAAGAACCTTGCTGTCGTACAATTTCTTGCTCCTGGTCTTCTTGATAATCATCCATTGGGTCTTCCCTGGGCTCGACAGGTCTGCCAGCATCCTGAAAAATACAGAAAGTCAGATACTGTTCACCGTGTCCCAACCTACTTCCATTCCCTTCCAGGGATGCAGCTCTCCTGCCCTAGAGCGCCAGGTCTGGAAGGCGGATCAGGAATCGGGGGGCAGCAGAGAGACAACGAGGCAACTCAACCTCCGTTTATACTTTCTCCATCCAATCTCTCTTCCCATCTGCTGGCAGCAACTGCCCGGCTCCTTCCACTGGGGAAGGGAGAAGCCCAGGAAGGTCCCAGGGCCCCACACATGCTGCTGTTGCATCAACTCCCAGAACCATGGGGAATCTACAGGTTATTTAGGGTAGAGCTTTAGGGAGCACAGCACAGCCCTATCTGAAAGTCAAGTATTTATGTCACTAATTCTTTCCACATTTTCACTAATTTTAAGGAGGTGTTGCTCTGTTGGTGTCAGCATCTCTTTCTTTGATTTTATTGGCCTGGGTTTTATCTTTTTCTTTTTTTAAAAAAAAAGAAACAACCTCACTATTAATCATGATTTTAGAGCCTGACAGATAAAACACTCCTTTTTAAAAAACAAGAAACATTCAGCTGCTTGTCAAAACAAGCTAACATTTCCCCGATGCAGAGTCTGGGTTCAGACAGCAAGCAGCACTTTGAAAAATAAACGGATTCCATCTGCAAGCAGGCAAACAGGGAGACAGAGTTCTCACATGTTGTCGCTGCTGCCAAGAGCCTGCTCCAAAGGAACAGGAACGGCTGCACTGACCAGACCTTGGCCCTTGTTATTGTCTCTGGTTTTGGTCTCTCAAGTGCTTGAAAAGATGCAGACCCCTGCAGTAATAGCTGTGGAGTGAGCCGTCTCCTAATTCAACGTCTCTCCAGCCACGCATGTGCTGCAAATGCCAGGGGTGACTTCAACAAGCAGAGAGGACAGGGCCAGAACAAGTTCTGGTACCGACCAACCCACTCAGAGAGAACATTCTCCTGCCCGCCACATCCTTGCGGCGGGATTACAGATCCACCCAGGAACATGATGTTTTTGTTTGAATCCTTGGGCACTCTGCCTCCCCCCATTCACAGCTGGGGGTCTCTCCCTGGCTCCTGCTGGTTGCCCTCCTGTCAGTCACCTTCAGTGGCTTCTCTTTAGACTCTTCTTTCACGCCGGGCTCCTTGAACTTCTCCAAAACTCCCACCTTCTCTTCAAAGTCTGGTCTCTCCAGCTCAGCTTCTTCGAACTCATCCTCACCTTGGTTATTGGGATCCTGGGCAGGATCTGCAGCATCATCTGGCATCTGGACAAGAAAAGCTTCTTGTGAACACCAGGCAGGACAGCCCCTTTGGAGACTGAAGGCTTGCTGCCTTCACCAGCAAAGTGCTGGCTTGTAGCACTTCAGTCACACCTCTCTTCAAGCATGGTAGTGGTTCTAAACCCAAAACCCCCCAGTCTTTGTTATCCCTCTGAATCCATCCAAACCAAGGAGTTTGGAGTTGCATGTTATAAAAACTTCTGGGATAGTTAAGTGGGTTCTTACTCAGAGTTAGGGTTGCATCCAGATGACAGCGTTACTCACCATCGGTTCCTGGACAACTGCCTCTTTCTGAGAATGCAAGTTCTCCTCGCTCTCAATCACTCCTGCATCTGCAAGGACAAGGGACAGTTACCAGTGTTCTCCCTCAAAAGTCAGCACCACCAGTTCAGATTCCCGCGGTTGGGGAGCGGCTGTGTTAACTCAGTGCCAGGTAGGGATTTGTCTCGACCTGCTTGCAGCATGAGGCAGACAACGCTCTCTATGTGTGTTTTTAGAGAAATGTTCCTTCTGTGCCACTTGCAAGGGGCAGAGCAGCACTGTGCCCCTACGGCTGCCAGAACTGCCTCCTTGTCCCCAGGGCTGGGGCAGGAGCATGTGTCAAAGCATGCCCGTAACTTACTGAACAATACACACATGACACACACACACAAAAAAAAACCAGCTCTGAACTGAGCCCCTAATTTATATCCAGATGCAACCAAGCAGCACAGCCAGGGCAGTCGAGCCATTACTCTGGCTGTTGAGTCCAATTAGGACACGGAGGTCAAGGGCTATCGGTCCTCACGCTTCCTCATACCTGCCAGGAGGCTTTTTCTTTTCAGGGTAGAATTCACTTTGATGTGAACCAATTAGTTCAGTGCCTCTGAGGGGACTTGCTGAAAATCAGGTCAGCAAAACATGAAATAGCGGCTAAACATAGCTGTGGGAAAGCACGGGGAGACCAAACCTCCTCTCTCCAACCGGGCGTCTGGATGCACATTCGCTGCTGCCTCACTGCTGCTGTTCTGGGAGGGACGACTTCACCTGCACGGGGTGAACTGAGCCAACAGCCTGGGAGGAAACTGCCCATTTTGGGCGATTCCAGCCTTTTTGATCCAGGATTCAGTTAGAACCACTGACCTTCATCTCTGCCCCGTGACATCCCTCCTCTGTTTCAAACCCAGAGCCAAAACCTGCAGTCAGGAAACCAGGCTGAGACTGCCTTAATAAGGTTTAATAGGATGCAAGTCAGCACTTCAAAACGAGATCCTCCCGGGAGCCTCAGCTCCCTGCTTCCCTTCCTTGCTGCCTTCAAGACCGCAGCAAAAAGTCAGCTGCAGGAAAAGCCGCCTACGTAGTCACGCTACCTCAGTCAGGCAACATACGGAACTAGCGTTAGTCATACCTACCTTTCGGTGTCTCTTTTTGCCAAAGGTGACTAGCTAACTTCCAGCTCTTACCGGTTATTTCCACACGTGTAAGAGAAATTGCTGGCAGAGTCTGTTTGCAGCAAACCAACCTGCTCCCTGAGTGTTCCCAGCCTGGCCCCTGGCGCACGGCAGAGCATCTCTGCACAGATCCTGGACACCCCTGCTCAAAAGCCCATTTTAGCTCTCCACTGCCCGACTGGCTTACTGTAACACACTTTTTTTTTATATATATATATCTTTATTTGCTTCCAAAGGAAGTTTGCAACTTCCCCCTCAAACTGGTAGACACACAGCTGCAGTTAAATCAACTTTCCAGTCTTTGTCACCAGACCTATGGATGCGCTCCAAGCCCCTGTCCACCCACTGCAATTTTCTGGAAGGTCTAGCGATTTTACAGCTGTTTTCTGTTGTTTCGCACAACAAATAGTTATTTAATTGTTCTCTCGTTTTGCCACTTACATGAGACTACCATTACAGGCCAACTGACAAGCCTCATCTGGAAAACAAAGCAAAGCGGAGATCCTGCCTTCAGATGCACAATCAGCTGGAATATTCATTAGTTGCTTTCATGGTGTCAGGTTCATCATCACACCAAGTCAAATGTTTCTCTCAACCTGTTATTAGCTGAGTGAGTCGATGCACAGGGGTCTGGAGAGATCCAGATCAGAAGACTGAGGGATCGTGGCAGTCTGTTCTAGGAGCTGCCCAAACACAATTACTCACTGGACGTTAAAACAGCTGTAGGTGCTCTGTTGGCTGACTCACAAACACAACTAGCTGCCCTTGAATTTGTTTGCTTTTAGCCCCCTACGGACATTCGGGAAATTTTCTGCCCTAAGCGAGAAAACTCACTTCTATAACTCAATCCATCCCTACGGGGGACTAAGATCAAGTCTTGCACAAAACGGTGACGTCTTCCACATCACTCCCACAGGAAAGAAAGAACTGACACACTTTGAGTCTGTTATCTTGGAAATGTGTGAGGATGAAGGACAACAGGGAACAAAACCAGAAAACTGTCCTGGCTTTTCATCTGACCAAGAAGCACAAGGGTTTCTCAAGAGTTGGAAAGTTTTCCTTTAGCACAAGCAGCCAGCTTTGCTCGCTCCCCACCTCGATGAGCAATAAATTAATGTCGTGCAGCACAGGATTAGGGAAACGTACCCATTTCGAGCTCCTCATCGTCCGTCTTTTCCTTCTTGCCTTCCTCATCAGCTCTTTGACGCTCTTCTGTCTTCTGATCAGGTGGCTGTGGGCTGCCTTTCTGCACCTCTTGCCCAGGCCTGGGATCAAAATGAAAGCTTTTTGGGTAACTGCGCGCTTGTTCTTCAGCTTTGCTAACTATCTCTTTCCAGCTGCAACAAGGGTACGAAACAAAAAAGAACCCCCTCCCCGCCTCAGGATATCAGGGATTTTTCACGGTGCTATTTCATAATGGCAAGCAGAGGAAAAAAAAACAAACCATGCAGAAGTTTGTCATAATTTAACATTTTGGCAGAACCAGCAGATTGCATTAGTTACCGTTATATCTGCTTGAAACGGAATATCTGATATGCCACATCAGTACAAAATAAGTTATGCTTTATAAATGTGATTCTTCGTAGGATGGCTCCAGCTCATACGATCCAACAGCATATCTGCGTAGCCATAAACTCTAATCCTAAATAAATGCTTACGCGTGCCTCACACACCCCCAAACACACAAGTCTAAGTTTTTGAAAAAAACGTCCAAAATATAAGTCCTCTTTATTTTTCCAACTTCAGTTAAAATGAAGATGCTACTAAAATAAAACTCTCGAATTTTAGCCTATAAGGGGAAAAAAACCCCGCAAAAAAACCCCAACACTTTGGAAATAAACAGGATAGCTGCAATACTAAATTGACAGTTTCCGTTGTCTGTTTTTGTTTTTTTTTTTTTCTAAAGCTACAAGCTCTTCATGATGTTTTGCAGCTGGGATGGATACTTTAACCAGCTTCCATTTATAAAACTCTTCCAGAGCACAAACCCAAACAGTGAAAACAGGACTAGCTGAAAGGAAACATTCACCTATCGTTTGACTTATTTTTTTTTAGGTGAACATGGGGATGAGACTTAAAAATCTACCTAAGGCACTTGGTTCGTGTAACTGCTGAGAAAGGGCAAGCAGCCTCAGCTTTAGCAGCTTTTTAAAGGCAGCAAACTACCACCACACAAAGAAAAACTATAACCCAGCCTTCAGCTCAGATTTCCCCATTATAAAACCATCAGAAATGTAAATCAGCCATCAGGAGCTCATCTGGAAACGGCTGGTCTCAGCCACCCAAGGCAGCAGTTGTTGGCGCTGGACACACGGCCCCCTTTGTCCTCCGCTGGGGCTCGATGTTGTTCTTGGCTTTGACACCTCCTTATCAGAAATCTCACGCGGTGTCAATAACAGCCTCCAGCTGCTCAGTAATTTCTTGATGATAGACCCAGGAAGAGAAAAGCACAGCGAGCACACCACGATCTCCGTCCTCGCAGAAGCCGTTTGGCCAAGAGGAGCCAACGTTTGCATTTTGCGTTTCAGGGAGCAGCGGCAGGATCCCCTCTCGGCTCTGCACCATCCCGCCGTCACATCAACCCTCACCTTCCCTTACACCCACCCAAGTCCCTCCCTGGAAAAAGGCAGAATATCCCCCGTGCTGTTACTCTACGTGTCCCTGCAGGTGTCACCTATCGGAACAGCACGGTGAGGATGTTGCCCTTTGAAAAAGAAGGCAAAGCATAATTTCTGATTTGAGAGGAGTACAGGTTAAGCAAGCAAACAAAAATAGAAAAGAAAGGGTAGAACAGGCTGAATTTTGAATGAAATCCAGAAGCCTCCTCTACAGATAAAACAGAAGTTAAATCTTATTTGCTCCAGTAAACTGAGCAGATATGACCTGGGCGCACACAAGGGATAAATAAGTTAAATGAGGAAGCACTATTTTCAGTGAGTTTTTGGATTATGGCCAGACTTCGATGAATTGCAGCCTCAGAAAGACATTTTCTTCCTTTTGCAAAACAGACCAGCCTTCTGCAAGTGCTGCTGAGACAGTTCACAGCTCCTCTGGTGCCTGCCCAGCATCCAGCACCACCGGACCCTGGTCCCCAGCTGGACTCACGGCTACTACGGCAACACGAGGAACAGAGTTTGGGAATTTGTCTTTACTCCAGACACAAACCCAGAAAAAAACCTCTTGTAACTAATTGGGGCTGGTTGCCTGCTGCTTTTCTATTACCATATAACCTTGGAGATGAGAAGCTTTCAGATCATCAAGGTCTGGTTGTTCCTGCAGAGCTTGGCAGATTACCATTAATTAGTGGGAAAAAATGAGCAAGTTGCAGCTCTAACATGCAACTTAATGCCTCTTATTTATAGACGCTGAAGGAATTTTTAGCCGCTCTTGCTGCTGCAGGTGGGTCGCTCCCGTCATGCAGGATTTCTCCAGTTCCTTAAACTCAACGGGGTATTTAAGTCACCATCACTGCAAGGCTCCCATCCCACCCTCTCCCCTAGCTGGCAGGAAATCCATGCTGACCTGACCTCACTCAGCAGTAGCTCTTCTTTCTCTCTCTCCTGTCTGGTAGCTTTTAGGCTGAACATGATGGGTGCAAGGGAGTTTTCTTTCACCAACCTTTGTACTTGCAGCTGTTTGTCCCCTGTAGAGTGGTGGGTGGCCGGCGCTGGAGGTTTTTCTGCTGCAGAGGGTTGCTTCGGATCAGACAGGGACACTCCAGGAGCTTGGCTTTCCTCGTTGCTTTTCACCTCAATGCGCATCACCATCTTCACATCCTGCAGAAGGCACAGGGTATACACAAGCTCCTCATCTTACTTGGGCAGGCCAGAAAAAAACACGTTATCAAAGAAAGGCTCCAGAACAAATCTTCAGTCCTGCCCAGCCAGCCTCCAGTAGAAGAAGTCCTTCTCCTTCCACACAGCCAAGAGGAAGTAATTTGGATCCTACGTGACCCAAGCTTGTCTTGGGTAGGTGAATCTCCAGAGGAGGAACAACAAAATTGCCTCTAAAAAAACTCTGCACATGCTCCTATTATTACTGTAATTATAGCCTAACCACAGTGCAATTACTGTCATTTTTTTGAGAGATTTGCTTTCCATAAGCTCACTCTCACTCACTCCAGGAGGCAGGGTAGCTGCTTCTATAATTTACTCTTGACAGATCCAGCAGGGTCCAAAACAAGACCCCCAGCCTGCCCACGTGAGCCCAGCCACTGAGTCACAAACCCTTCGGAGTCCACGGGAGTCCAAAACCTGAGGCCAGGACAGTTTCCCCACCAGGGAAGCGGAACGCACATCCGCACGTAATTTCAAATATCATAGTTTTGAGCTTCAAAAGCGAGGGCTCCCCAAAACAAGCAGCAGGTGTGCAGAACTTACTGGGTTGCCGTTGGGCAGGCTGTTCATGGTCCGGGTGAAGCGGATCACGTGGCCGTCCCCGCGTCTTGCCGGCCAGGCTGGCAGAGCCTCTGGCAGCGAATTGGCATCTTGCAGCGGCGCTGGATGAGTGAAGAGCACGTCAGCCTGTGGCCTCGGGCCGTCGTTGCCATGCGCGTTCTGGCCCTGCAGCAGAGAGCCATCCGCCTGCTTCTGGATCCCGGAGACCTGTGATGCCAAGGGGTTCCCAGCAGGTCGATTCTCCTGATTGACTGGGAAAGCCTGCAAGGAAGAAAGGACAAGAGCAAACTCTAAAGGAGCAAGCCCCAAGCTGAAAAGCCACAGAAGCCCTGCAGAACTCCTCCCCTCCCTGGGGTTTCCAGACCATTGGACTCAATGATCTTAAAGGTCTTTTCCAACCTAAATGATTCTATGTTTCCTGGGAGAACCACACCTTCTGCCTCACGAGCTGCAGCTGGCTGTTGGCTGGCACCACGGGCTGCTCCTTCAGCCCCTGGAACTGCTGCTGCCCCTTCCCAGCTCCTCCTCCTCCTCCTTTGAAACTTGGCATCTTCTGCAGAGCTTCCTTGAGCTGCCTGAACTCTTCCATCTGGGCCTGAGGGGACAAGAAAGGTAGAGAGAAACCTCACAGAACAACGGGGTTAAGCAAACACCTCCTGGCTGAGAACAGCCGCTCTTTTACGGCCACTTGTTCAGCACAGACACGCTACCAAAGGTGTGTATTTTATACATGTGAAAGGCTGGAGATAACCCACAACCATTAGTGACAAACCCAAACTAGTCTGCAAGGTTCCCTCCAGATCTCTTGGATGTTCTAGATTCCCCCTTGGCCAGCTTTGCATGTTATTTTATTGCACACTTTTACCCTGGCAGTGCTGACCTAGGACACCAATTCTTTGCCCAACACTATTTAATGCCTGAGCCATTGACATAACTCCTGCCTTTGCCCAAGAATTATATAATCCTGGGTCTTGTTAGGCAAGGTTCCCTCTCCTCCCGTGCCTCACACACATGTACCTTCGGGTCAGCTTTTTTTTAGTTCCTGTGGAGGCATTTCTCCACGGACGTGTTCATCTCAGCAGGGCTGACAATAATTGGCATAATCCTACTTGACAATTCAATTTACTTTGCAAGACAAATCAAAATCGATTCTCCTGGACTGTTAAGCAAGTGCAACGCTTTTCTCTCTACCGCAGCTTGTTTCTTCCGTCTCCAACCCTGAAAAGTAGGGCTTGGAAAAAAGCTACTCAGGAAAAGCTCCCAACTCCTCCCTTAGTTATTTATAGGAAAGTGAGAGGGGAAGAGCTTTTCATACGCTTGCCGGGGTACCTGGAAACGGATCAAATTAGGGACCGGGCAGAGCAGGAAAGCTTCCAAGCAGCAAGGAAAGTTGAGCAGGAAATTAATTCCTGAGCGGGCTCTGCTGATTTCAGATCTTCCCCCTCAAATTTGAACTTAACCTTAAAAAAAAAACCAACCCAAACCAAACAAAACCGCTCAGCAAAGCTAACATAAAAGGAATGAGGAAAGGAAAAGGAAGCCAAGAACAGTTCACGGGATACAGCCCTGGCTAGCAGGAGACTGCTTCCAGTCAGAACGAGCCAGATGGAAGAAAAACTTGTACCCTGCAAAGGCTGTTAAGGTGGTCAGCCCAGAGGGAAAGGAGCTTTAGACCACCCTGTCACAGCAAGCTGTGCACACCTCGACCGACGCCTCCGTGCCTCTTTTTACCTGGTGGATCAACTGATGTGACAGCTACTGCAGGCTGGGCGTGCGAAACCTCTTAGAACCCTCAGAAAACGAACACGTTGCCTCGAACGCAAATAAACCCTCTAAAACTTTGCCTCCCAGAAGGAAGCAAGATCAACAACAGGACACTTGGCGCAGATCAACGCTGAGAAACCGCAGCGCTGAAAAGCAGCCGGCAGCCCTTGCGGGCGCCTGCTCTAACGCACGGCGTCTCGCCCCGCCGAAGGGAAACGCAGTTCCATTCACCCACCGGTCAGACGCTCCAAAGGACTCGTCAGAAAACTCGTAAGATTTAACAGTAGGCTAGTTTTCTAAAAGATCCAAAGTATTTTCTGAAAACCCTGGGACCAGCCTCTGCAACTTCTGTAAGAGCCAGAAATAGCAGCCAGGCAGATGACAGGAGCACGACTTCGTTACACGAGTGTCTAGTGCATTCGGAGCAGGGAGCTGCGCTGCGCTTCCCACATCCAGGGCAAATCCTTTTACACTTGCTCACTCTTAATTTTGCCAAGAAAAGACAAGGAGCTGTTTCTTGCAAGCTGCTTTTCCCATTGGTGGCAACACTGAAGGGGCCACAAGTTCCTGCTCACTTGCACCACAGCGACTTGCTCAGCACACCTGTATTTGCAGGGACAGATTCCAGGCTGGAGAATATTGCTTGTACAGAATGCATCTATGCTACCAGCACTGTTTTAAGCAACCCTCCACACTGGAACACAGTTGATTATTAGGTTATTATTTAAAACATATTTGATGAGGCACCCAGACCCCATTAGAAGATTGTCTCATGTGGCCACAACCACTCCCTTGTTGACTACCTGGGCATTAAGAAGCTGAGAGTGAACTTCCTGGTGGGCTTTCCGAAGAAGTTTGCTCTCTTCTCGGAGTTTAAACACCGTATCTGCAAAAGAAGAAGAAATTCACTTCAGAGAGCTATTTCGACAAGCGCAGTATCTCTCCTCCTTCACCATAAATTCCTCTTGACCTCACAGATCTCTTCAAGCCCAGAAATTACAGTGAAGCACCAGCTAGGGACTAACCAAATACACTGACAAACCCCAGTCGTCATTCCTTTCCAGCACTCAGGAACCCAAGGAACTTCTTCATCCTCTCCCGAGTGTCTCTGCTAAGTATTGCTCTCAGGGTCAGGCTCTTGCTGTCAGAATAAGGTATTTATTTCTTCATTTCCTTTCCCCATTGCAGCTGAACAGCAGGGAGAGCAGCGCTTACTGCCCCAACCTGCGGTAACAGGAAGGTTGAGAAACAACTACAAGAGAGGTCCATCAAGTCTCTGGAACCCACAGCTCCACCCACCAGGACAAGGATGGGGAATTTTTCCCACAGCAGCATGGTCACTGCTGCAGGCTGAATCGCATGCAAGATTTCACCTCCAGATTATAGATGCTTCTGATTACAACAGCATTTCTATTTTCATAACATTCATCCCTGGCACAGGACACTTTGCCATCGAGTTTGGTTGCCATGTTCTTGCCTCAACCCAAGAAAAGAAGGCTCTGCCTTTCCTGCAGCCAGAAGGAAATATGGAATTATGGCCCATGGGACCGTGCTAAAACAGCTTTAATTGAGTTTTTGCGTAAAGCACACACGACTGTGGGCGTTGGCCTGGAGCAGTGAATAAGGACTATGTTTCTTGGCAGCTAGTCCAAACGACAGCTACAACAAGACTGCTATGACCTCTCACTACAATACAAACATTCCCCCAGGCCTTCAGAGAACCAAAGTGTGGGAGAGACATGTCCAAAAGAACCCTGCAGTTCCACTGAGCCAATACTGCAGTAACATCTAGGTCTTCAAAACACGCTCAGAAACTGGAAATCAAAACTCGTACGCTATTGCACGCCCTTCCTCTACCACCAGCACGGCAGACGTGGAAATTCTGGTCCCAATCACCTCATGAGGAGTTTTAGTGTTGGTGCCAATGGGGAGAAAATTTCAGCTGTACCTACAGGGTCCTTATCTCCAACAGAAGCTCAAAGATCAAAACTATCCCTCTGCCTTCTGAGCAGACTGTGCCTAGTACAGAATTAGCGGACAGGCTGTGCCAGGGGTGTGAAATGCAGCATAAATAGACTGCAGTTCCTACAAGGCAGAGGAGAAAATCCAGCAGGAGACGACCTGGAATAGAGGGAGGAGGTAAAGAGGATTAAACAGGACCCAGTTACCAAGACCAGGAAGCTTCAGCTATCTGATTGTACCCTCATAACTGGAACATAAGAGGTTCCACTTAAACTCGAGAAGAAACTTCTTCTCAGTGAGGGTGACGGAGCCCTGGAACAGGCTGCCCAGGGAGGTTGTGGAGTCTCCTTCTCTGGAGACATTCAAGACCTGCCTGGACACGTTCCTGTGTAGCATTATCGAGGCGTTCCTGCTCTGGCAGGGGGATTGGACTTGATGATCTTTCGAGGTCCCTTCCAATCCCTGACATTCTGTGATTCTGTGATTCTGTAACCAGCACTGAAAAACCACTTCCAGAAGCAGGGATTTTCAGGAACAGGACACAGATTCCCCAACGGCATCACAACCTGTCGGTCGCAGGGCAGAGCTGTGTTATCCCCAGATCCCAGCACCTCCCACATGCAGACGGCTGTGCCACCCACCCCAGAGCTGCCCCAAAGCTCCAGAGCAACCAGAACCACCTGAAAGAGCTAAACCCAGCTCCACCTGTGAAACCAACCCCTCACGCTTCCCACCAGGCTCCTCCTTTCCCCCAGCCTGGGCTGAGGGTCTGAGTTTCGCAATTGAATCTAGCAAAAAAAGTCCCCCCTGTCCCACTTGAACAGCCCCGAGCAATGCCCACTGCTCAGATCCCTCTTCTGTTCTCCGTTCCGCTCCCTGAAAGAGGCACGTCTCCCAACACATGTCTCCTGAGAGCACATTATATATAGAAAGTACTGCTGGAACATACGGAAGGAAAATGAGGTATTAGCAATGCTGCTGGCTCCCTGTCTTTGCCACCTCTCATGAGACACTCTTGCTCTTTTGTACGGCGTGGTTACTCCTACTTAAGCACAGATTTACCAGCCAGCCTAAAGCACAGGAGGGAGATGGTACCAGTAGCCTGGGAAGTCTGACAGAGAACATTAATCTCTCAGCCTTAAGCCAACCTTCCTGACCAGGTTCCCTCTTGGAAATGTTTTTTTTGATCATTACTCTCCTTCCTCTGACAGAATTTGTTTTCTTACTCCATTGGGGGCTGCCTCTTTCAAGAAGAGAGACAATCGGATATTTAGGTTTTGCTCGCTTGCGCCCAGTTCCCCACTTCTAGCCCAGGAGTGCTCATCAGATGCTACGACTTTGTTGATCAGAGAAAAAAACAAACAAAACATGAGCAGATTTCACTGTCCCAGACCTAAGCTAAGTAAGAACAGATGTGGACCTTAAAACCCCCACAATCTAATTAAACATCAGACTAAATAGAATCTACTCTTGGGGAATTAAAGGGATCAGCATTGTCTGCAATACTTGCGGTATTAAATGTATTTTGTAGACCTACACCATTAATTACAAAAAGTATATTTAATTTGCAAGCTTAAATGTTAGAATTTACAGGACTCTAGCCGCACAGAAACAGGTCCCCGTTGTCAAAAGTGTACAGAGAAGTGGAAAATGAATATTGCAATAGACAGGGTGCCTGCAGAAGAAACACCGTCCTCTCCTGAACTCAGTTCTCCAGCCCTTTCTCCGCCTGCTCTTTGCTGAGCTCTCCATCACACTCACCCTGCAAGTTTGTGACTTCACTGTCCTTCTCCTGCTGCAGCTGGGCGTATTTCTGGCTGTGGGTCTCCAGTGTCTTACGATGTTCCAGTTTCAAGCTGTTGTGCTGCAGCTGCAAGTCGAGCAGCTGCTTCTTGACATCTTCATGCTGGTTCTGGATACGAAAAGAGGTGTCGAAGAGTCAGTACGAGGAGAAGAGTGATTTAGCTATTGCCAAGTGCTACTTGAGTGCCTCTGTTTAATAAGTTGCTCAGGGAGGCAGAAGAAAATGTTTGTTCCTTCATTAAGGTAGCGAGAAATCCCAGATACATTAAAACGTTCTTTGTGTTCAGGTTCAGGAGTGACGCGAAACGCCATTTAAACTCTGCTTTGCGAAACAGCTTGGGAGGTCTCCTTGGAAGCCACTAAACTGGAAGCAGAATGTGGTGGCGAGTCCACCTCTGCCTGAAAGAGAGAGACTCTGGGACACAGCCAAGAACTACTCCTACTCCCTCCCAATTTCCATTCTCATCCTGCTCTGCGAGCGCGACGCGGGCTGCAATATTCGCTGCTATCGACCCAAACGCCCGCGGAACAGCACACAAACCCAAAGCCTTCTCCAGAGTCCCAACCGTGCCGAAGGACAACGTCACCTGCCAGGCTGGCTTCCACGGTGCGAGTAGCACGAGCCCGCACGCTGCACTACAGGAGCGGTTCGCCTCCGAGAAGGTCTAATCCCCGTTGCTGTGCACAGGTATTGCAGCCACCTGGCACACACAGACACCAAACATCCGTGTTGTCCTCCGCGTCATTTGCTCCCCGACAGCCTGGCTGTTCGCCCACCCCTCCGAGCTGCTGGAACAGGAGGGAGACCTTTTGCAAGGGCTCCACATCCTCCGACAGAGCCCACGCTGCCCGCAGCAACCCGGGGCTCGCAGCACGCCGGGACAACGAGACTCTCACGGGACCGCGGAGTTTCAAGCAGGCCAAGAATTCATCAGAGAAGTGGGTTGAAGAGCTGCTCTCCCCTCCCCTCTTGCAGAGGCCCAAGAACAAAACACACTGAGCCATCCTTTTGGTCAGACCCACTGAACCAGAATTCACCTCCTTTTTTTGTTCCCATGGTAACCCAGAGAGTCCTTCCACCCTCAGTTTGTCAACACCAATTAAGTATGCAGATTGATTGCCTCACAGGTGAGCCCTGGCCCTTCCACACAATAGCTCCTCAGGACTCGGGCAGCAATTTCAATCAGCTTTTCCTGTAAAGGAAAAAAAAATCTTTTTTTTTTTTTTTAAAAAAAAAAAAAGCCGAATCTCTAAAAGCTATGGGTGATTGCATTTATGCCCAGTAAAACAAAGCGTCTGTGGCCCAGGCATTCTCCCCTGAAGCAATTATCCTCCGCTAAAAGGAGAGAAATAACTGTGCTCCAAAAATACAAAAAAAAAAAGATGCCGGTATGGAGGGGTCCCAGAGACAGAACAAAGACGAGAGAGGAGGATGTCAGGTTAATCATATCACAAGATCAGGAGGGGAAAATAAAGAGAGTAGAAGATTCCTGCTCTGGCTTTCCAAGCCCTGAGGTACTCATAGTTCTCATCAGAGCTGCCAGCAGAAAGCACTGCAGACGAGCCACGTTCCTAAAATCCTTCTGATACTAAAAAACACCTCAGAAGCCACCAACATTAGCAAGTGAGAACTGGTTTTAAAGAGAAAGTCTGAGCAATTCAAGGAATTTTAAAGCCTCATCAGCTCAGGTCAGTAGATTTCTAGCCCGCGTTCTGCCCGGCAGGGGATGTGCATAGTGTCTGTCCCCAGACCGCTCACGGGCAGGGAGGAGGGAGGGAATATCCCTCCTTTGATAGCAGCAGGCAGCTGAGGAGTGAGGTAAATCCCTTGACCAAGGTCACACAAAGCACCTGAGGCTCAGTCCACAGAGCATCCTTCAATTCAGCTGTATGAATCCAGGCCACCTCCCATCCCACCTTCCCTTCGCCCTTCTGACAACACGTGGTACCCGAGACGCACCAGCTCTGTCTCTATCTCCCTGAGGTCTCTGAAAAAAAACGGGCAGGGAGGGCAGGCGAAGAGAACGAAGTAGATAAGAATACCTCAAAAGCATGTGTTTCTGCCATGACTCAGAAAGCAGCTTCGTGGACAGCGTTGTACAAAATGGAATCAGCGACTGGATGCTTAGCCCGCAAAAAGCAAGAGAAAGGCACACCTCACGGCAAGCTCCCAGCAGTTCCAGGAAGCGCGTGTCAAAAATCTTTTGGTTCAAGCCACCCCCCTCCTTGTCTGCCTGTTCCAGTGAATGCCAGGATGCACTCTGCACAATGACATTAGCAAAAAAAATTTAATCTCCACTCAAGAGGATGAAAGGAATTGTAAGATCAAGTCTGGCCCCGGCAAGAATCCAGACACAAGCAACTCCTACAGCTGCTATGTTTGGACAAAGCCAAGCCCCTTGCCCCTCTTGAGCCTGGTGTGCCAGCTGCAGATGGGAAGCGCACACAGACGACTTCAGTGCAGACCAGAACGACAGCAGTGGCCAGAAACACCAAAGCCAGACATGCTGATGTAGCTTCATGGAAGTCTTAGGTCATATTTGGGACCTCCAGCTTAACGGAGTTATTTCTGTCCAGCATTACGTGTCTCCTTCCTCAGTAATGATATTGCTGGCAGCAGTCTTCCTCCTGAGGAAGCTAGTAGCAGTGGGAAGCATTTTTTGCCTGTGCTCCAGTAACAGAAGTGTCACAGTCTTGAAACTAGCTAGAAGTTGAACCAAATACTGCCTGCTTTGGGGCTTTTTTTTGCCTTTTTTTTTTTTTTCTTTGAGTGGTGGGTGTGCTGAAATCTACCACACTGCAGTCCCAAGTGCTGGCCTGTCGCAGCTACAAAGGTAGTTAACAAATAAATAAATAAATAATCCTCCCACCCCTAAAAAAAGGAAGCAAGAGAAAGGGAGCCAGGATGAAATGCTCTCACTGTTCCCTTGAGAAGCAAACCAGAGCGCTCTGCTCAGACTGCAGTTGCTATGAAGAGCAACGTTACTATTGCAAACCGTTCCCAGAATCCGCAGTGCTGGATAATACCCAAGAGACAGAACTGTACTTCCCTTTTCCTGAAGTTTGAATCCAAAAGCCAGGCAGCTGGAGGTCCAGCTCCGCTCAGGAAATACAACCCAGCGGCGCTAAGGGATGCTGGAACCTAGCCCTCTTTCTACATCCCAGAATTAAGTTACCATTTCACTGCCAACGCTCTAACTAAAAACGTTTAAAAACCACCACCGCCAGCCGCACTCGCACTGCTCTAGCAAAATAACACCAGGATATGTCTCAGGGAGAGCAGGCAATAAGCTATAAAGTGGTATAAGTACCCCCCTTTCAGCCTCTTACACAGACCAGAATATATTGCATTAGCCCAAAGGGCAAGTTAGAATAAACAGACCCATTTTTACACTAAGAGACCCAGAAAAGAACGCGCTGAACAAGTGAGCTCCTGCATGGTAAACCGCACAATGACTACCCTTGAGGTGAGGGACAGGTGAAGGCTGTAATCTCAGGCAAACAGAATAAATAGGAAACTCCCATGAACCTGAATAGTCAGGAAGGAATGTAGATCGACACCGCTGTGCGGTCTCCTCCCTCTCTGCTGGCACTAGCTGCAGGAAACCCTTGGTCTCTGCTAGGCATCTCCGGTGAGCGAAAGCACCGACTCTCCTTCCAGGGAGCATTCTTTAACGTGCAGCAGATGGTGAGTACGTGAAACCAGACCTCCTCCCTTACCTTCAGTATCTTGTGCTGGGAACTGAGGGCCCCGTATCTGTTCATAGAATCTTGCTGGAAAGAAAAAAAAAAAAAAAATTCAACAGCACCATTAGATCCCAGAAAAAAAAACTAAGACCTTTCAAAACCACCTAGCCACCAGCTGACTAATTGCACTCTCTTGACTTGTCTTCAGTTGCTTACCTAGGACAGGCCCAGTGCTGAAAGAGCTTTGCACAGCAAATCCCCCCCCACGATGCAGGCTGAGCACACTTTGCAGCAGCTGAGGGGGAGGCAGGCAGCACCAGAGCTAAGGTTTTCGCCTACGTGCAAAAACATTGCACCATTTAACACAAAAATTCATCACTAAGCGATGGAGTAAGCCTAAAGCAAACTCGTGTAACTAGGTACAGCTATCAAACTAAGCTCAACTGACCCAAACCAGTAGCAGAGGAGGATTCCACAGAGGGTTCTGTGCCAGTTTAACATCTGTTTATGCCTTGCTAAGGGTCACGTTCTTCCCCCTTGTCCCCAGGGCTTCGCTGTAGCCCCAGGATCTCAACACAGCGGGAGTGGAAGCCACCTGGGCTCACAGGCTGAGTCCCACCGCAGTGGTGGCACCTGAGAGGGAACACGCTGCAGCTCTGCCCATTGCACACAGTTTTACAAGCATCTGCTGGGATCTGTGTTTGGGCAGATGGCTGGGACACCAAGCAGCACCGGGGAAGCGCAAACTAACCACCATGCGAAGATTTCCACTACAAGCCACGATTCAACTTGTATGATAAATACTTAACACGATACGAAATATTACCAGCAAATGAGCACAAACTGGAAGGGAGCTGCCCAGACTAGAGTACTCGGATAGCCGCGAATTTTTTCTGCAGCGGGATGACATTCACCCACAGATGAGCAGGCAAAAGCAATGCCTCTTCTCCAGCATCCCATCAACAGATGCTCCGAGAAAGGAATAAAACTTAAGTGAATGGGACAGACTGTAACCCAGGGATGCATTTCTTCCTAACCGTCACCCTGGGTGAAGAGTCCTTTGCCCTGCCAAACGAGGAGCCTACAGGCTAGGGAAAAATCATCTGACAAGCCCTGGAGACAGAAAACAATGGATATGCTTTCCCCAGCAACACCATGGCCTTTCTTCTCCACGTTCCCCGTGGCGCGCCTCACATTCAATCTCCCCAGGGCTCTTTGCAGACGAAACAGCAATTCTCTTTCCCAACTGCAGCATGGGACTCCCTGCTACACCAGGAGCTGACAGCCCAGTCGTCTCCTCTGCTATCACACATGGGAGAACAGGCAGAATAGCTCTAGAGCGAGACGGTCCTTCCCTGAGAGGAGGTAATTCCTCACACACCAACAGCCTTGCGAGGCGGAGTCAGCCAAAGTTCATCTCGTACCGTGCTCGCTCAGAGCCTTTCATGCCTTCCAGACAGCAGCACTGGCCTCACGACTGTGGTGGTGCTTGAAAAATCTTTATTATTATTACACACACAAAAACTCTTGAGGAATAAACCACACCTACCTTCTCCTTGTTGAGGGCTTCCTGAGCTTCTAACTTATACACTAAAAAGTCTAGAAATGGAAGAAGAGAAGATAATTTAATGAGCTGGAATTTAACAAGGAACTGGTTTATATTTTGGTGGAGGGAAGGAAGAAGGAAATCAGCCCCTTGCTGAGCAAAAGGCTGCAACTCAACAAGCTGGAAAGCAGATGCTGTTAGGAGCCCCCAGAAAGGTGATAGTTTTTTCTAGGAGAGCTGTCCACCCAGCTAGAATGGCTCAAATGTCCTTAATTTTCCATTCTATAGACAAGCGCATTGGTGTCTTCCTACTTCAGCACACAAACGGCCACACTTTGATGTCACTGAGGCTGTGTAAGGATTTTGGGTGCTCTGAAATGAGAGATGACTCTGGAAAAAGAGAAATCAATGCTTCTGTGAGACCAAAAGGAAATCACCTGCTGATCTCACCTGCACCACCTTCTCAAAATGGGAAGGTCCCATGACAAGACAACATTTATTAGGATGCTTCATCTTCTCAGTCACCAAATAAATGAAAGAAGAGGCAGAAGTGCAGCTCCTTCCTTAGCTGTGCAGCCATTTAACTGCAGCCAAACCTGTACATCAGCGTTTCCAGAAACACGGTGCGTGCAGGAGCGAGGAGCAGTGATGTTACTCGACATACCATTTTTGAAGATAAAACCCAAGCTATTAAGTTGCCAATAACAATCCGGTGCAAAAGGGTCTGACATGCAGTGGGCAGAGGACAGGTCAGTTGACTGTTCTCCAGGTACAAACCAGGGATGAGTTTCGCCTGGGGACCGTTCTATAACATTTGCAACATGGCCCTGAAGGCAAAACCACTTTGGATACAACACTCATTGCTCCCGACGGGACAGCTGGAGGGCTGGTCGGCCGCTGCTGTGCCACCCATGCAAGACACTCACCTTCCTTCGTCTTCTTGTGCTCTCCTCGCTCCTTCTGCAAGGATCGTTCTAGCCGGGATCTGTGCTCGTACACAACTAGGGAAGCAGAAAGAGGAAGCAGAGCATGAGATAAACCCTGAAATACCTTTTCACATATTCTTTTCCCCTGCTGAGCTCACTGGTAAGCAACAAGCCCATCATTGCAGCTGTCCAAGTGTCTACTTCATGACAGCTTTATTTTTAGAAACACTTTTCTCAACAGACTACTCGGATGTCACCCCGAGGGCTTCCCCAGCCCAGCTAAGCACACAAGAGACTGTGGGCGCTTCTTTATTACACGTTAAAAAGCCTTGCTCGATGAAATTGTCATCTTAAGAACATCATCCGCTTCCCAAAAGAGTTGTGAGCTCTGGGCACTCATGTTACTGCCACAAGCATTTTGCTTTCTTGCAGTCTTATCTGGCAGAGCACCTGAGGACAAACCTTCGATGTGGTGGGAACCTCACACCAGCAAGTCACCGCTGCTGGGACCATCAGAGTTCTCCAGCAATTCACAGCCTTTAACCACGCCCTGCCACAGACTCCAAATTTCCAGTCTGCATCTACAGCAATAGGCTTGTGCTATCGCCCATAACTACAAATCCTAAATGCAAGCGCCACAAAGCAGATGAGTCTTCAGGAACAGCTCCATATCTGTTTATTCAGAAATTTAGGACATGAAATCCAGCTCTTCTGATGCTTTTTTTTTTTTTTTTTTTTAACAAAATAAGCTAAGTAAGAGGTGTATGCTTTCCTGTTATTCCTCCAGGTCTCCAGAGCCCAGAAAAGGTGGGTTCAGCTCTACCCAAAGCCGCAAGTGCTGCATGAAGTAGCCTCTCCGCTCATCTGTGGTGGAGTGCAGAACAACTTAGCAGACCAAAATGGTACTGTATGGCTTCAGAGGACAGGAAGCCAGGAAGTCTTTAACAATTTGCAATTACAAGAGAGAATGGAGGGTGGTCAGTGTCTAAATGCAGGCTGGAATTCAGCCAGAACTCAGCACTAAAGCACTGTCACCTGCTGCCAAATGAGCTAAAATGCACGACTTGAGCTGCTGGAACAATGAAATCCCTTGCAGTGCCTTGCCTTTGGGAAAGAAGAACAGGTCAGGCCTTCCACAGACTCATTCTCATTTTAAAAAACCACAGCAAATGGTAATTGTGTGAAGGGGTTGCCTCATACATCCCAGAGTACCAAGATAAATATCTGCCAGGGAGAGTTTAGAAGATCCATAAAGGCAGAGTGACTCCAGTCTTGCCAAGAGCCCCAGGTTTTACTCTCCTGTTTGGTTTCATTCTACCCCTGCCTGGGAGAGCCACGAGTACGCGTTAGCTCCCTGCTTTCGTGGAGCGAGGCAGCGGATTTGCTGCTCTGGTTCTGCTAAAGCTGCGCACGCTGCATTAGGCCATTAGTTCATTAGGCCATCAGTTCATTAGGCCACTTCTATGCCAACAGCACACACTGTGGAAAGCCATCACACCGCCCGTGGCTCACAGCTGCAGGCAGCTCTCGGCACACAGAGATCAGCACCAACTTCCAGACCGCACCGTGCTCCTTCCCCGCTCGTAGCTCATCGCCCACAAAAAGCTTTCTTCTCTGTTTCTCTCCTTGTTGGGGGCATCAGATACTCCTGCCAGTCTCCATCCAGTCGCATCTCAACTAATCACCCATGGCACCAGTCACTCAGGCTCAAGAATCATCCAGAGCAAGGGGCAGGGGGAACAGAATGAAAGCCAGGCTCATCACAGCTCCCTCTCTGATCCAGAGAGAGGGCAAAGGGAAGACGGGCTGAGTAAAAGACACCCCACGGCGAGGACAGGAGTGCTGCACTCTCCCACTCAGGCACAGCGTGATGGCAGTCTGCTGCAAGAGAGAGAATTCCTCCATCCCCGGCACCAGCTCAGTGCGCATCACCACGCCACATCGGGATCGTCAGACAGAGCTGGACGGCACTATAAATGCACCCTTCCTTCCAGTCTGTTCAAAGAGTGTAATTTGTCAGCGAGCTGAGCAAAATAACATCTCTCCAGTTTCACTCCGAAGCTCCAGGCAGCAGCACGCTCATCCATACACACCTACGGAAAGTGGGAGGCGGCAGAGCAACGCTTCGCTTAGAGCCACCCGCTCCGTAACTCCGCATGGCGCGAGTCTGGGGTGGGCGCCAAGACAGAACGGAGTCATCTGAAGTGCACGCCAGGCCACAGCTTGCCAGACTGCGTCTCTAATCCCCTCTGAGCCTCGTGACACAGCACCAGAGTCCCCCGAATCACAGCCCGCAGTGTTTGGTAAGGTTTCTCCTTGCCCTCTCACGCATACCTCCAGCCCCACCCAGCAGAAACGGAAGAGATGGAGAGGCAGAAAAGCCAAGCAGATTTTTCCTCCTGGATTCCATCTGGACCACAACATGAAAAGAGGTCTACTGGGTCCCAGCAAACAGCTAAGCACTAAATGTATATTGTACTTGGATATAAGAAGGGTAGGAAATATTTCACAGCTGAAAGGAGACACCTGAAGTGCAAGTTAAATGGCACTGAAATCCACCTTGGAGTAACACGTCCTCCTTTTGTAGAGCTGGAAAGACAGAAATTGGGGGCAGAAGACACAGCAGTTGAAGTCACTCATGTACAAAGTGTGGGCAGGGATAGAGCCCAAAGCCCTGACTCCCCACTCTCCTGCGCTCAGCGCCAAAGCTCCGCAGGGAGCAGCGCTGCGAGACGACAGCACCAGAGCTGCAGCCGTGTGGGCCAGACACCTGCACTTTAAGACTTCCATGAACACGGCTCCTATCTGCCAGGAGCTGGGCTTCTCTCACCAGCCAAAATCCAAAAAGAAGCTTTGCCTTTGTTAAAATTGTTGGACAAGTAAGTGTCTTCTCAAAACAAAAAGGATATCTATGGCAACAACTGTATTTAGGAATGAGAGGACTTACAAAGGGTTAGAAAGCCCAGCAACAGGCTACAGCTCTGCCATTCACACATGAGTGGAAAAACTGTTATGAGCCTCTCTCCGTCGCTTGCTGTTCCCAAAACTGGGGATCCCTGAGGCTACCACTGTCATCGTATTCTCTGAAGAACCAGCCCCTCTCTGTGAGAAGCAAGAGATGCTGACACACCAGAAAGGAATGTGGGCTAACTTCTGCCCTGCCGATCTCCACATCTTGGAAACACAGGATGCAGGTGGAAATCGCTGTGGCTGGGACTGTGCAACACATTAGGAGCTGTAGCTCAGTGAGAACAAATGGATACAAAACCTAAGATAATAGCGGTGAACCTGTACACACACTAGATCAATTCACAACACTGGATTTTTTTAAAGCATGTTTCCTTGGGAGACAACCAGAACACACACACCACATTCTGCTTTCCCAGTTTACAAGTAGAAATACACAGCCTGGAGCACAAGCAGCACACATACAATGTTAGATTTGCATCACAACACTGCACACAAAACCACCAGGAAAGGTTTAACCCTAGAAGGCACATAAACTGAGTTACAGATCTGCAGAATTGCCCAGCAATAAAGGTTATAGAAACAGTATAACTGGATAAGTCAAAGAAGCTCATAACAGGCACCCCGTATTTGATTCTGGCCTGAGGAAGAGCTCTTGGTTTAAACACTAAACCCACCTGTTAGAAGAAAAAGTGTTAAATGATGCTCTTGGCCTTGAGTCACTAGAACCACAGGAAAACAGTGTTTTGGCCACATAAAATTTATTCTGCGGGTGCTCCAGAACCAACCCCTCCTCCAGCGTTACACACACAGCTGCTGGCTACCAAAGAGTGGATTCACACCAAACCTCTCTGCAGGGAGAGAGCTCAGCAAATCCCTCTGGAGACTCCAAACCAGGAGACAGGTGCTGAAATGTAGCTTTGGCAGATGCAGTAAGGCTGGAACGATGGACTAGACAAAGAAGGTAAGAGTTCAGTAATGGAGTAACACATGTCCTCAGCCCTCCCTGCTGAGATCTTTCTATGGGCTAAAATGTAGATGTTTAAGTAGGACAAATGAGATGGGAAAGGGGAGAGGGAATGTATGTATTATTCTTGTCTTCTGGCAGCTCTTGCCAGAGGAACCAAGTGCTGGTCAGTGGCCTCAGAAAAGCCAATTCGTCCTCCTCCTCCCCTCTTTTTAGGGAGCTCTGTGCTCCAGCACCTATCAGCCCCAAACCAGCTGGTGAGAATTTTCTAGTCACAGTTCAGTCTCTTGAGAGGAAGACAGGTTTGTTTCCTTGCAAAGCCAATGGGCTTTAGACAGCAGGATAACAAACTTTACCAAAAGACCCCCTGCCTCTTGATTCGCTTTCTGGACAGACGCTCCTGCAGGCTAGAGAGCGGGGCCCCATCTCAGAGCCTGCCCAAGCAGCCTCTGTAAATCTTCTTTTGCATTTTTACTGCTTCACACTTAGAATGATACAGGACTAGTCTTTACAGCCAAAGGGAACCACAGGGAGAAGAAATGGAATAGACGTGACGCAGCTGAACTCACCAATCCAGCACACTCCGTTCCCCTCGCTGCTGTGAGCTGCGATTCAGACTCAAGGCTATTCTAATTCTCGACAGCAAAGAGGGGGAAGGAAACAGGCAACATCTTCCTAGAGCTCTTTAAAGCCAAAAGCTGAACACTCTGCCACAAAGGCACCCTGCTTGTCGCTGGGCTGTGCGGTAAAACCACCGGCAGGTCACGCTGGGAGGGAGGAGAAGTTCACACCGTGTGTGTGCACACAAACAGAGCAGGTCACTCACCTTGGAGCTGGGCAGAGAGCGCTTCCTGCTGCTGCTTGTATTTCTGGGCCAGGGCTTCAGCGTTCCGCACCTTTTGCTGCAAGTGGTTGTACATAAAAACTCCCGAGCCCAAACACGCCACGGTCACCAGGCAAAACCCGGTCTGCAGAAGCCCCTTCTGCCTCCTCGAACACATGCCGGTACCCATGGCGAGGCCGAAGCAAAACGATGTAGCGCTGCCTCTCCGGCGTCGCTAAAGCATCCGATTATTTTTGCCCAGCAGCCCTCTTCCTCCGCAAATTCGCAGATCCCTCTGCAAGCCGCGATCAAAAGTCTCGCCTTCTCTCCCTTCCCAGCCCTCGGCGCAGCGGAAGGAGCTCCGACAACGTTTTATTCCTCAGAAGCTCCGGCAACGTTTTATTCTTCATCGCCCATCGCGGAGAAGCGCAGCGCCGGGCTCCCGGCGGAGCAGCCGCGGGGCCGGTGGCCGCATCCTCCGGCTGCGAAACCGCTCCGGGGCACCGGCCCGGGGCTGCCCGGGCGGCGAGCGAGGGCAACCGGCCTAAGGGAGAGAGGAGGAGGAGGAAAACTTTTGCTTCCCATGTGCTGCAGTGGAGGGAGGGGGGGGGGGGGGGGGCGGGAAGGGGGTACGGCCGCGTTTGGCTCTTCCCACCTCCCTTTCTGGAGCACCGACCGGAAAAAAAATAAGCCGGCGGGATGAGAAGCCTTTCTGCTTCCCCCTCCCACAGCCCTGCCCGCGGCTTCCCCCCGCCGCTCCGAGAGGAAGCGGCGGCACCGGGAGCGGGGCCAGGAAAGCGGCGGCGGCAGCCGGGCTGCGGCGGCGGGAGGGGCAGAGCCCCGGAGCCCCCTCCCAGGGAGCCCCCCGCATCGTCCCCAGAGGGCCCGGGGTGCCGCTCCCCTCGCTGGGGCAGCATCACCCCCATCCACCCGCAGACCTGAGCCATCAACACCTCCCACTTGTTGGTTTTCCCCACCCTTTCCTAAAGCAGCTGACAAACCCCCAGGCTCTGCTGCTGGTACCTGTTGCTGATGGGAGAGACATGAGGGACGCCTGCACTCATTAATGATTCAGATAGTTATCATTTAAATGATTCTTTAACACCTGAAGGTTTTTAAGAGGAGGGGGGGGGGGTTCTTCTGGTGAAAACGTGAGCCGATAAAAGCGTGAGGTCAGCACAAAGAGAAGGGTGTGAAATGAGTTAGGCTTCTGCAAGGTGTTCCAGACAGCCAAGCCTCCCCTGAGCAGCTGCAGCAGATGTGGGCTGTTCTCTTCTGGCAGAGCCCAATGTGTTTTACCCAGGTATGTGATGCACAGCTGTGGTATTAGCACACAACAGACAGGAACGGGAGAAAACAGTCCTACTTCCCCATCTCTGGAAACATTCCAGGTCAGGTTGGACAGAGCTCTGAGCAACCTGATGTAGCTGAAGATGTCCCTGCTTATTGTAGGTGGGTCGGACTAGGTGACCTTTAAAGGTCCCTTCCAACCCTAATGATTCTGTGATTCTATACTTTGTGAGACAGACAAAGCTTTCTGGAGTCTTGCCCATGTTCTGAGCTTAGATCTGCTATTTAAGACCCTCAGGTTTGTAATGAATCTTGCCTGCACAAACAGCCTGACTGCCACATTGGCTCATCTCTTATCTGAGCTCGCAAGGATATTTCCTTCAGAATTCTGCCAAGTTTCATATTTCAGGCATCTGGGGAGTAAGCAACAAGCAAAACAATTAATTCTTCAGTAGCAATTCCTCTCCAAGAATTATGCATGGGTTTATAAATGTTAATCAAATGAGCTTTACAGTACTGCTGGGAAATAGTTGAGTGGCATTTCTGTCTCCCTAATTTGCGGCTAGGAAAACTGAGGCACAGCATTCCTGTAAGGTTACAATTTATCCAAATTACTTAAGGTTTTGGGTTGTGGTTTCTTTTTCTATGGTGGATTGTTTTGGTTTTTTTCAAGCATTTTAGGTGGTTTTGGTCTGTTGTTTGAGGTGTGTGCCTGAACAAGGGTGAGACTCAGCCTACTGGGAGCTGGGTGATTGGGCTAACAGTCCTGGCTCTGAGCACAGCTTCTAGAAAACTTTATGCGTTTTTCTTAAGTGATTATTCCAAACTTACTGCTTAGCTCTTTCTGAACACCAGAACAGCACTAATGTGATGCTTCGTGCAGCCTAGGTTTGCCGTGCATCATTTGCATGTAGGACCTGGGATGCTCTTGTTGCTTATTCAGATAACCTCATCTCAAGAGACACTTGACCTGCACCACACGACATCAGTGCCCATCAGCCAGCCCTGCTGGCCAACTGCTGCCTTACAGGATGCTTGGGGGGGTTGTGGCGTCTCTTCAGGCTGTTTGTCAGGAGCTGGAGTGTCTTTTGTCTGCATCTTGAGGACTGAGGAGGCAGCCTGTGAGATGAGGTATTTGAGTCTCAGTTTTGCCTCTATTCAGCACATTCTTTTTTTTTTTTTTTTCCCCTTGCTCTCATTAATTACTTCCTCATGTGCTGGTTCCTGCCTGAGAAACACTGGAAAATTTCAGAGGTTTTGATAAGAGGACTTTGGTAAAGGCTAAAATCCTGAATTAGGGAAAGTCTATCTGAGAAAGATTTGATTGTCAAGGTTTCTGCAATCTGGCACTTTATTCTTCTGCACTGTAACAAACTCAGTTGTAGATTTAGCTCCATCTTTCTGCACCGCATCTAGGGCTAGATGAATAGTACAGCCCCAGCAAAGTGCCAGAAGGTTTGCTTCTCGTTTGTGTTTTGCCAGTATTTATCTTATGTGGCCTCTAGAGAAATTCCAGTAAATTGAGAGCTGATCCCACTTCCTCTGCAGTCAGTGATAAAATCCTCCACTTCAGCCCTGCTCTTTCATATCAAAACCCCCCCAAAAAGCAGCCCACAGCTTTAGCTGCTCCTATGTTTTCCATTTTGCAGGACCCTAAAAAGATCAGGATATGCTCAATAGAGCACTCATAATAAACAGCCAAAATCAGAACAAGCTTATTCACCAAGATGGGAAAACAACAGCAAGCAGTGAGATTCCCTTATTCTAGGAAACATTCCCCCCTGATGGAAGTCTCTGTTCTGAGACCCCTGGCACAAATCTCCATCTTCAGAGAGTTCATTTTTATTTTGCCTAATTAGTATTTAATATTTTAGGCTGGCTGGATCTTTATGCTCATTTGACTGGGATAGATCAGGAGTTCTCTTTGCCAAAGATTTCTATGTGCTGGATGAAAAGGGGACATCTCAGTGATATTTCAAGACCTAGTTTTGATATTTACCTGCTGTTCATTTTTGCACTTCTGTAATGACACATTTTTTCCTGAAAAGGGGTTTCACATCAGTCAGCTCAGAGGATACTTCCTTGAGCAAATTACTACAACATCCCACATCTCTTAAGGATCTACAGCTACTAGGAGGCACAAGTATTTTCAGGAAAATACAGAGGAGAGAAGCACCCTGAGCTAAATAAATTGACTATAGGTGCCTACAGCTCTCTTCAAATCCAACTCAAAATGCTTTGTGCCTCAGGGATTATCTGATCATCTCCCTTTGCTTCCTCTAATCCAATGGGTGATCACATCTGATGATAGCTTTAAAATAATAATCTGAACAAAACAAGCAATTCCCATGGGAAAGCTCAGAGTGTATATACTTGTGAAGAAAATGCCACCTTTTCCTCTGTAGAGTAAGCCATGAGTATTAACCATCTGTGCAAATATTGCAGTCCTGGAAAGCTCCATCCTTTTAATCAGAGCTTTGGATTTCATAGCAGGCATTTAATCAGCTGTGGGAGGGTTTTCAGCCAGGTTATGTAAATGCTGTCAAGAAATCAAGTGCCTGAAAAAGATGCATGTAAGGAATGTGTGAGTAGGAGCTCCAGGGGAGACTTCATTGTTTAGGGGTTGTAGTTTCACAACAATTTCTTAAAAACATACTGATCAAACTGGAGACCCACTCTAGGAATCCAGAGGGTAATTGTTGGAGGGTATAGGCTGAGCAGGAGAGGCGCTTGAGGCAGGACTCTGTTGTAAAAACAAATGACAGGCCCAAATGTTTACAAAATGAATTTTCTGAAGTGGGCATCTGTGCGTGTGTGTGCATGAATTTAGAGCGTTAGAAGCGTCTGCATGTCATGCACCTCCTGGAGGTGCCTGCCCTACCGCACACAGAAATTTCCAATTAATTCCTTGCAGGACTGAAAGTGCCCTAAACGAAACAATTCCTAGGGGCAGCTCTCATCTCAGCCTCTCCAAGGTTAAAGGGTGGGAAAGCTCAACCATTCCTTCCTTCCCGTAACAAGAAGTGACAGCTTCTAATTAGGATCCATTAGAGGGTGCCCCAGGGAACCGATGGGACCATTTCTCAGAATGCGCTGTTGAAATTAATTTTTGTCTGAGAATGGCATGTTGGCTCAGTTATCTTTCCCAAGCCTACGTATGTACTTTGAGTCATCTCGCTGCTGTGCCATGCCTAAAAGTAAGCATATGAGATCTCAGGAAAGCTTGATGCTCTCACAGCCCTGTCAGACCTTGGGGACAAGCACTAGGCAAACACAATGAGCATAAACCCTGACTTTTTGAGGTACAAGGTTCTAGGGTCAAACTCATCGTCTAGAAGAGTATTCCAGAGGAGCAGGATCTCTATGCTTATATCCACAGCTACCAGAAGTGTCAACACAGCCAACAGATTGACACCAGTAGAAAGCCAATATCCTTGTCTAAAGACTGTTGGTAACTTCAAGACCACAGAAAATATTTTAAGTATAGGGCAGAGCAGACACCTCCCTGAGGCCCTGAAGAATCACACCTTACCCCAGTTTAGTGTACAGCAGTGTTTCCAGTCCTTCAATAAGAGCACAACTGTCTGGTAGAAAGGCCACACAAGGATCTTGCACCAACACTGTCGGAGATGCTCCAAAATGCATTCAGGGAGCTCAGATAATTTTGAACCCACCTTATTGAAACCTACTCTGATGACTTTGATTTTAGTACAGGACCCAGGCTGGAAGGAACCTGTCCATGCAGCTGAGATCTCAAAAGGATGACACGTATGCAGGACTAACCATGTTTGACAATGGCAGCCAACTTTTGACGATTTCTTGTAAGACCAGTCCAAGGTAATCCAGATTCAGCTATTCCTATGGAGAAGCACCCACCCAAATTCCAGCAGAAAGTGGTAGATATCTCGATATTTTGGCATGTTACTTGGTCCTTTCCTTAAAACATCAGCTCCTGGAGTCAAAGCATTATGAGAGAAACTAATTTTTCTTTAAAAACCCCAACCTATATTCCAAGTGCTTACAGTGACAAAAAGCTCCACAATGTGAAGTGCATCTTAGTTCCTCTGGAAAAAGAAAGCATGTTCACTTTTTAATTCCACCTCATCTTTCATGGTTTGGCTGGCAATCTTCCTGCCAAGAGGTTACCTTGCTCTGAGTGAGAAAAAACTGTTCTGAAACAAGTCGAGGGAGTTCCTTTTTAATCAAAGGCAGTGAGAATTGATTTCAAAGGGACAAACCAAAACAAGAATGGGCAAAGAGCGTGTTCTCCGTAGAAAATGCATCACGGTACAATTAGAGCCCTGTGGCTCCGTTGCCTCTTTGGCTTCAGTGCCTGCAACACACAACAAGCAGTTGAAATCAAGTTAGTGCCCTTTAAATATACACCAAGTCTGTACTGCCTTTCCAAGGTACAGACGTTTTTATTAGAGCCAGGGAACATTCCAGCTCCCAAAAGTAATAAAAATGCAGTTTGCCAGAAAACAACAGCAAACTAGCAAAGGGGATTTTTTTGTTTGTTTAGGTGCTGCTAAGCTTGCTGATGTTGCCTCTCACAGTGGGGTTCCAGCACCAGGCCCCCCTTTCCCTCCATAGGACAAAGACACCTTGTATTCCTAAACTCTGCCAGGGCTGCTGCGTCTGGTGGAAACCTCCACAACTTCTTGCCTTTGGGACTGAGGGTGCAACTAGCCTGTCCCCAAGGCTCGTGAACTGGAGGACCTGGGGATTCCAATTCCGTACTGCTGAGCCCTGGAGCATCAAGCCGACAAGTCTGTGGTTGTCCTCTTTCCTCTTCTTTCACTGTATCCTTTTGTCTCTGTATCAGATGACAAATAGCGATGCCAGGACAAGTCTTTGCACATGACTAACACGGATAAAGACTTAAGTGTCCGTTCCAAAGAAGCATTAGTGGAAAAAGACGGTTGAACTGGAGTAAAACCAGTGAGGCAGCGAGTGAAGCTGTGCCCACCCATTGGGCAGTTGGCAGCGGGAAGGAGAGGAGGGAGGACTCTTGTTGGGCAGCGGGAGAACAGCTTGGCAGGACGGATCACAACCTGCTGGGCTCAGCCACAGATACGAGCGTTCCTCATCCTAAGAGCAAAGAAATTCTATTCCTTCTATTCCACATGGACTCTGTTCTAGCTGGAGAGAAATAGCGCCAGAGAGAGAACGCTGGCACTAACACAACATGTTTTCTTCCTACGTGAACACTGAGTTTTATGAAATCCAGTGTTAACCCTTGGTGAACAGCATTCGTAGAGCAGAATTGCATTCTCACTGTGTTCATATTCACCTACTGTAACACGGCCTCGTGAAGGACTCTAGACATTAGTACGACCAAGATAGCACAGCATTTTGCAATTTTTTACAGCACCTCTGTGACGCTGAGGTTTACTTCTTCCTTTTCATAAATTAACCCAGTGAGGTACTATTCTACAGACTACCACAAAACATTGCGCCCAGGACCTCTCTTGTAGCATATATCACAGAAAGTCTGCATTAACCACACCGTTCTGGATTGTGCAATAGTCTCTCGCAGTGTCGAGAGGCAGGATCCTGCAGGTACAGACAATTTCTTTGCTGTGTGTGAGGTGCCATTTGTCATTGTGCTCTTGTGGGGAATTGCTAGGGAAAACAGAGAAGACTTTTTAACTGTATTCCCACATAACTGGCTGGGCTTAGCCAAGACTGGAGCCCCACGAGGCGGTCTGCTTCTCAGATAAACAGGTAATGGTGAGAGAAGCCAGCAGCACGGAGCTAACACAGCACACTCAGCAGCAGATCTACATGGAGACCTCCAGTTCCTCCTCCAGGATTTTCCACTGCATCACGCAGCATCTTGGGATGACAGAGAGGGGTGAATTCTTCTACTTCACAAGCTCCAGTGTTTTTCCAGGCAAAGGTTCATGTCTGCACAAGCATTCTCCTGGAATCACTGCACCTCATCTGTTGGACACAGGGTTGTTATTTTTTTTTTGCTGCAGGTTTGGTTTTATGCTATCCAGATGTCCATGACACATTTTGAGCATCAAGCTGAAAAGATCACTTATGAGCAACGTAAGCTGGCGTCCTTGCATGTTGGATGTCAGCCAGAGAGATTTCAATCTGGTTTTAATACCCTGATAAGCCAAGAGTTTAAGTCATCTCTGCTTTGCCATTGTCTCTTAACCGTGGCCATCAGCAGACAGGATATGCACCAGGGTGAGATTTTCTAAATTGCTTAATCAGTATTGATTTTAAATAGAATAGGCTTTCCTGAATCACGTATTTGGGTTGTTTTTTTTTTTCTAATTTCATTTGCTGTCGCACATTTCCTGCAGAGAGATAATGGGGACGTAGTCTAAATGTTTTTGCTGGACAGGTACTTCAATGATTCTGAGGTCCACAGTTGTTTGCAGAACAGTGACAAGAGGATCTCATCCACCACTCAAACTGACTATCTGAGAATCCTTGTAAGATAGTTGTCTTCAACAGCCTTCTTCCAGGTATATGTCTCCAGCTGCCATGGAATGGATATGTTTAATAGTAAGAATTCAATAGGGACAATAATATGGAACTATAAAAATGGAAGTCAGCTCCTGGTCTCTATTAAACTGTCAAAAATTGTCTCCACGGCCAACAATCAAAGTGACACTAAGCTAATTACAGAAAGACCTCTGAATAACAAAAAAATAAAATTGTTACCTGCCTGAATTTCCAGCTCTATGCATCTGACCGGCGCAGAAGTCTTGAAGTGCTATTGTTCATTTGCCTCCCTGCACGCATACCAGAGGCCATATTTGGAGATAAAATCTGCACAAGTGCCTGTTACTCTCACAGATCCTGTGGCTGCACACGCAAACAGCCAATTTGGCATCCAGGCACTCGGCTCCTGCACAAAAATGCATGTTCTAGCCAGCACTGCCTACAAACTCAACCTCGAGGAGCAATTATAGACACATAAACTCTGTTTTCTTACATAACACCGAATAACAAGCCTCATGGAAAGTGACTCTCCTGGCCCTGTTTATATGATTTAGACAAGAAAAAAACCCAAACCTTTAGGGCAAACTAATTCAAGCCCCTGTTCTCCAGATGATGAGGGACCATTGATGGTTGGTGCACTGCCTGTTAGTCCCACACTGCACTGTCAAACCCCCTGAGGAACACAGAGAGGGATGATTATGCTGCTACTCAAGCTTTTTATCTCCGAAACTCTGCCAGTTCCTCCCCTCTTTCCCTGCTCCTTGTTTATTTGCCTGGTTTTCAGTTACCGTCGGCACGTCCTCCCTACCTTGGGTTCAGCACAGAGGTATGCCACAATATCTCCCACGTGTTCCAGTTTGCTCCCAGTAGGCTTCGTATCTGGCACATGGATAGGAACGAGTGATATCTGGCACGTGAGTAGGAACGAGTGATACCTGCAGGTGAATGACAACCCAGCAAATCTCTTGCCCTGGGCACCAGAAGGACAGGGGTAGAGACTGGACTCTCCTGGCAGCAGAGAGAGGGAAGTGGTAAAGTGTTCAGTCCTCAACAGTCTAAAAAACTCAGATGGTGCCACAGCAAAGAGGTCACGTCCCTTCTGATGAATCTCTCAGGGTCTGCAGTGGCACCGGGATTTTATTGCCTGGGTTTTCAGCTGCTGCTTGAGCCAACGTTTGCAAAGATCTCTAAACCCGGACCTGCAAGGGGTTCCCAGCTTTTGTTAAGGACTGGAAGGGTGGGGTTGCTTTGTGCATGTTTACTTTTGAAAACTAACACAGTTTCAAGAAAGGACCTGGCAACATTTACAGCAAGAGAACTATTAATAAAAGGATTGTGTATACAGTATGCTAAGTGCTGCTGGAGAGGTGCAAGGACCTAATCTGCCTTGGTGCAGGGAGGTACAGCGCCAAACATTCATTTACAGCCACACAGAACTTGACCTGAGGTACATGAGTAAGTTGCTTAAATAATTGCAGCAGCAGGAAAAAAAAAGGAGGATTAGTTTCCTTGTCTGCTCTGTGGCTAGGAGCAGATTTATAGCTGGTGTAATCCTGCTGATTTCACTGCAGTCACACTTGGGATCACTTTGGTATTTTGAGGGCTACATTAATGCAGTAGGATGCTGCACTCACAGGCTTTTCCAAGCATTAGCATTCCGATGTGGTAGCAATTCATCCCATAATACAGAGCCGAGAATTTTAAAATAATAAAGAAGCAAAGATGCCTGCTGTCACCATTACTAGCTAATTATAGCGGCGCAGACAGACTTCCCTTGCAGAATTCCATATGCTGTATTCATTCGGCACAATAAATAAACCATATTAAAGAGGGAAGGCTGAGAAAACGTTTCTGATTTTTAAATCCCCTAACCCTAAATTTAGAAATAGATTAAATAATTGAATGGCAATTTGCCTATTCTTTTTTTTTTCCATGCAGCTTTTCGTCATGTTTCTAGATGCGCTTCTGCCGAAGTGGGTGGGGAGAAGGGCAGGGGAAGAACTCGCTAGTTAGTGATTAAATTGAGAGTTTCCTGATTAGACTCCTCCACTCTTTTTAGGCACGGCCATCCCAGAACTCCACCACTCTTCCACCTGGCACTGCGTGGACACTTAGCGAAGGTCAGAAGACTGAATGAGCCAGACTGATGTAGTCTTCCTTATTTTTCAGTGATGCCCAGCGTTGGAGGGAGCCTGTTTTACGTATTGTCTAGAGCAGCCACAGTAGAGAGAGGGGACTTCAGAGAGACTTCCAAGGGCAAAACGGCTGGCACGGGCAACTACCACTTGCAGATAAAGAATCAGTCCTAAATTGCTGATAGGTTTCCAGCGGGAGGAGGTCAGATCCTGATGCAAAGGCAGGGGATAAGAGGGTTTCATCTCATTTTACAGATGAAACTGAGACAGAGGCTGCTTCTCAGAGGACTCCTGGGAACTGGAGGGAATTCAGAAGCAGAGAACAGTGCTTCCCTGGACACCACCAGCAGCACAACTCCACAGCTGCAGCCCCCAGGCTGAGTACCTGACGCCGTTATACTTATTTGCCGTTCGCCTTATTGATGGCGGGCTCCATTCAGCATGTGCTTTGCAGATATTTGTTAGCGAGTGTTTTAAAGGTCCCCCTGAAATTTCCCGTTGATGTATGAAGATCCAAACTGTCTCTAGTACTTTTTATCACACTGACTGGGCTGCAAAAAGAAAAAGCCAGGTGGCAAAGGATTGTCAGCTAAGCGACACACAGGTAATGGCTCAGAGGAAAACTCCACCAAATTCCAAAGGTATCAGATTTATGCTACTGTAGGTCACACAAAGCTGGACCCACACTTGGCCTATTATTTGCCACTTACCTTATTTGCTTTTGTATTTATTTGATATAGACAGTGTCCTCAGATAGACAGAACCCTTTTAACATATACATACGTTATGTAATTGTCATAGTACCTTTGTCACAACTTATTTTAAATCTTATTTTAAACTTATTTTAAATCTCCTGTTGTTTAGACCAGCTCCTGAAAGGCCAATGGCTCAAGACATCATGAAAAAGGTCAGTTGTTAGAATCTGAAGGATTCAAACCCTAAGGTTTGCATTAACTTGGAGTCAGATTTTTTTTTTTCCAGTAAGAAATGGGAATTAAAAAATCGGGAGAGTTGTTTTTCAGTGGAAATGAATAAGTTCCCCTTGGGTTTGGATTCTATTAGGCTGTGGTTCCATTTGCTTCAGAGGAGAGACCTAGATGTGGAACTGAACTTCCTCAGAATTAATTCCCAAAGGTGAGTGTTGGATGTAGGTCATTTTCTGGCTTGTTCTGAGACTCGGCTGAGCTAGAAATCCTGTTTGGTCTTCTCTAAAAAGTGGAATCCACGCATATCCTTTCTGTTCTATCCAGGTCATTGCCTCTGAAGGCAGTGCCACAAGGTGTAATCGTAACATCAGTGCACTTTTGCAACGTGTGAGCCAGGGAAAGGTGCCGTTTCCAGGCTTTGTTTTTAAGGAGACAGCTCTCTGAACCGGTCTTTCCACAGATTCCTGTATTAAGCACGCAAAGCAGTCACTGCAGAACAAAGCTGTTGGGGAAAGTGTCCTTCTGTCTATGACCTTTGGACACCCTGTTTTCCATTTTCTGTCCATTTATTGTTCAATCACCTTCAAAAAACCATCACTGGATTTCTGCTGCTGGTGTTGCCAGCACATGGGCATCTACCTTCATGGCCCAAGGTCACTCCCTACGTCCTGCAGACTGTCTCTCGGTTATATGTGCCAGACTGGCTCACTCCTTTTCACAAATGTTGCCCCACTAGAAATACATTCATTGGAACTCACACTTTTTCACACACCAGAGAGGTTTGCCATTTGCAGGATTTTTGGTGTTAAGTACAATCAAAATACCACCTCGCCAAGGTCGTTATATACAAACAAAGGCGAAATGTCATCAAAATAATCACAGTAAAGTTTTTATCTTGGCCACGGACTAAGCTGCTGATGCTGCATGACTTGGTGATTGCCTGGGAAGGTGACTTCACTGACAGTCTAAAACAGTCTTCCATATTTTTTCTTTTAAAGAAAGATTAGCTGGAATAAAAGAAAGCCTGACACAACTTCAGAGCCTGGGCGTGAAAATCCACATGTTTACAGCAAGCGCTGGCAAAATCAAAGCCTAAGTTACGTTGTTTTTTATCAAGTGAACTAATAAGCTACTCTAAATGTGAATGGATCTTTTCAGCCAGCTGATGTTGGCTGTACTCACCCGTCTGTAAGGTGTTTCTGTGTTTATACTAATCTATAAATCTGCCTGGTAAAAAGCAAGCTGAGGGAGGGAGCATCTGTGCCCGCTTAGATCCACCTGCCACATTCCCAAATACTTAACAGTGCTCATCCTCCATCTTCTGGCCAAAGGGTAAAATACACTGCAGCTCTGGTCACAGCCGAGCCGGGTTCAATGCACTCATTTTCACATTTGCATTTCCACAATCACCCCAACGCACGCTGGAGTGACCCGGCCAACACCACTTCTACACAACACAGAGGACAAGGGACACCGAGTCGTCCTATTTGGCTTTTATTGTATGGCAACAACAAGCTTGGGTTTGGACAGATCCTTTGTAGCCCCTATTACGGTAACTGCTACAATGCCATGATACTGTCTCAGAATTTTGCTCTCTTCAGTCTTCATAAGCCATAGGCAGGTCTGCCTGGTGTCTTTGCTTCCTCCTCTTGAGTTTTAGGGCTCCAGATAGTATTCCTGATGGGCTAGTGGGAAAAGCAATGGCACCCGTGATTTTTTTTACGAGTGGTGAAATACCAGGCCCAGAGAAGTGGTGGAGGCTCCATCCCTGGAGGCATTTAAGGTCAAGCCCAATGGGTCTCTGAGCAACGTGATGTAGTTGAAGATGTCCCTGCTCGCTGCAGGGGGGTTGGACTGGATGACCTTTAAATGTCCCTTCAAGCCCAACACATTCTACGATTCCACGATAGCGGTACCTCAGGATGGTCATGGTAATGTTTGGTTGATGGTTGGACTAGATGGTCTTACAAGCCTTTTCCAACCTTAATGAATTGTGATTCTATGGAACTGCTCAGCTGCCTCCAGCTCCTTGCAGAGAAGGCCATCAGAGAAGCAGTGACACCTCCTGCTTGCGGGTTCTCGCATCCCGATTCACCCCGGGTGGAGCTTTGGCCACTAACGACCCGGCGCAGGGAATACCTGAGCTGTCACCTCGCAAAAAAGCCCCATCCCTGGCAGGCGGCTTCTGGAGGCCTTCCGAGCCCTCCCTGCAGGGGGTTACAACGGAATCCCCAAATCTCTCTTGACAGCGGGTCAAGTGATCTTCAAACCACCCCAAAAATCGAGCACTCACACGTTTAAGGAACAAAACAAATCAAAAAGAAAAGGTGTCCTGGTGTAGAAACCAGCCCATGTGTTTATTATCTTCTGCACCACAGAGGAGAAGCAGAAGCAACCGACGCGCCTCAGGCCTCCGCGGGCCGCTGGGCCGCCACAGGCCGCCGGTGCCCGGAGCGCCCCCCGGGGCCTGGGCTGGGCCCTCCCGCGGCCTCCCGGGCCTTGCAGTCGGCGGGCGGCGGGCGCAGGACTACCTCTCCCGGCATGCCCCGCCGAGCTGTCACCGGGCGGCGGGAGGCCTGGGCGGGGCGCGGGGGCGGCCCCGGGGCGGGGGAGCGGGGTCGAGCGGAGCCGCTGCAGCACCCGCGGGGCGGCCGGCAGCGCCCCGGCTCCTCGGCCGCGTCCCCGGGGGTAAGAGGAGGCGGCGGCGGCGCGGGGAGCTCGGGGGGAACCGGTTGGACGGGCGCGGGCAGGGGCTCCCCCAGCGCGGGGCGAGGCCCCCTCAGGGCCCGGGCGGGGGCCGCGGGGTCTGGCGGCCCCGGGACGGGGAAGCGGGTGCGGGTGTCGCTGCCGAGCAGGGCCCGGGGGCGGGAGAAGGGTGGTGGCTCCGCCGGGCTGGGGGGGGCCGCGGCGGGATCGAGACCGCCGGTGCCGCCGCGGGGGCCGGTGCCGGGTTCGCGTCCCGGCCGGCGGAGGTCGGGGGCGGGCGGGGATTCGCGCCCCCCTGAGCCGCTCCGGGCGGTCTCTGCTCTCTCCCCAGGCCGCTGTGGTGGGGCTGCCCGGAGCCCTGCGCCGAGGATGAGTGAGGCGAGGAAGCAAACGCAGCCCTTGGCTCAGGAGAGCGGCTTCCCAAAGGGCCGCCTGGGCTCGGTTCTCTCCCGGCTCCCTCAGGTACGGGCCGGTTTTATTCCCTGTTTCTTCCCTGGGCTGAGCTGGACATAGGTTCGCTCTTTCTGCCACGTTCAGTCAGGGTTGGGTCTGTAGTTGGGCACGTCCGATTGCTCCTGCTCCATTTTTGATTCCTTTTCTCCCGGCTGTGCTCAAGGCTGTGAGCGTGCGTCCTGCTTCCCTGTGCTGAAACAGGTCCTGCAGGTGAGTCCTTCCTTGCTGAGGTGAGAGCCGAGTGGGGAGATGTTGGCAGTGGCTCCTACGGGGCGTTTTGTGTCACTCGAGCGTGTGCTGAATATAACTCGGAACGGAGGCACGTGTGGCTTTTTCTTTTGGGTGTTTCTCAGGTGTTTGCAGCTTTCGTGAGTAGAGAAGGAGCCGTGAAAACAAGGGTCTGAGTTACACCTGGGGGAGGTGGTACTGCTCTGCTGGAAACACAACATAGGTTTGTTCTGGCTTCTCTGCGGACGCTCAACCCCAGAACTTACTTTCTGAATGTAACAATTTCTGATTTCTGCCTCACTTAGAAACAAGTGAGCTCTGGCTCACCTTCATGGAGGTCACTTGAGCTTGGCTTTACTTCTCAACCTTCTCTGTGTTTTGGCTGAGAGCCTCATTACATGCTCTGCACTTCTCTGTTGCTACAGGAGGAGTTTATTTGGCTCAAATGGGATACCATTCTTATTCCTCCTCTGTTTAATGGCTCTTTGGTTTCCTAAAACTACTCCCTATGGAGAACAATGCAGTTGTTCATCCTCCTAGGTTCTTCCTCCATACTGGATTACCTGTTGATTATTTTTGTCTGTGATTTCAGGATATAAATCAGTGAATTGTCAAGGGATGCAGTTACTGTAAATAACCCACGCTGTTGCGGTTGGAATGATGTTGTATGTCACATTGGCAACAGAAATCAGAAAGGTTCTCTTCGGTAGCCTTGCCAGAGCTGGAGAAGTTCTTGCCGTATCTTGAGCTTTGCTTTCTGCTCTGAGCTGTGTGTGTCTCGGTTCCTGTTTGGAGCAGCTAACTTCCACTGGGCAGGTGATGGTTTGCTTCAAGAAGTTCTTCCTTAAGGCACCCAACTACCAGGGCAGGAGATCGGATGTTAGGTGAGTCACACTGTAGTCCCAGCTCTATCACTGATGTATCTTCAGTACTTCATGCCTGTTTTCCAGACTAGTCTTGTCTATTTTTGTGGTGGAAGGACATGAGTTCATCAAGAACTGGCAAGCATGCCTGCGGCATATTAACAAACAGTTACCTAGTTGTCATCTAAAAGCATCACCACCGGTTCTCTTTTCTTGAGTAATTCTTCTCTTCTTAGGCTTCAAAAAGGTAAATATGTTTGCCATCCCTTTCTCTTTGCACAGCATGCCTCTCTGAGTCACTGACATGAGGAAAATCTTCATAATCATATGATATTTGGGTTGGCTTAATTCTCTGCTTATTGCAGTATTGCTATATAGCTTCGTATGTTTTGATGTTTATTTTGAATGCATGGTTGAAGCTCTGCGACTGAAAAATCCTGTGCTGAATGAGTGGACCAAGAGTCAGTTGTTTTCCTGCTTCGTTCGGCAATGGCCGCTAATCCACTGCTGGGATTGTTTGGAGGAATTGGGAGCGCATTGGGAGCCTCTTGCCACTAAAGCTTTTGACAGATCTCTTGGAAGCTGCAAAAACTGTGGAAGTACTACAAGTGTGGTGGTTGCAACTGCCTCCTTCAGCTTTTATGCAGAAGGGAGCATGTCCATAACTTCCTAAGCTACTTTGATCAACGCGTGTGTGGCTACATGACCACCATGTGGCAGTTCTTTCTGAAACAAGCTCATCTCTTGCCTTGCATTCATGTAACATTGGTTGCGTGCGGAGACTGGTCTTGGTTGCCTGTGGTTCTCCTGAAGTTTAAGGCTTTCTCCAACTTAATGATCAAGCTCTTCTAGGTCACGTTGCCTCTTCGTGCCTCTTCCTGTCAAATCTGTGCCTTGCTCATCACCTCTGATACAGAACCGCTCTCGGCTCTGGCAGGATTCGGGGTCGTGCTGACTGTGACCATGCTGCTTGCGACAGTACCGATCACACCCTTTCATTCCGAGTTGCTGTTTTCCAGGGATCCAAGAATAGAATGCAAAGCCCTGTGAGCAACTCTCTGAGTCGTGGTTGTTCTTCAAGGATTATGATTCGTGGTTTATCAAGGGTAGTTCTGGAGGGGCCAGGTGTTGTAATGCAGTGTGCTCCAAGGGAGACGAATGCAACTTCCAGTACACTCTCGCTAGATGCTCTGATCGGGGAGAGATCGTTGGATGCTCTCTTCTTCTTAAGCAGAGAGTGAGAAAGTGGAGACTTTTGTTTCTTGGGAGACTTAACAAAATATAAATATTTCTGCTCCCTCTCTAATGAGAGCTGTAGTGGTGTTTGAAATTTCCAGCAATATGAAACAACTCTTTTAGCATTTGGGCTGGCTCTGTGTGGAAAAAGGCATCAGTGAAGTTACATGTGTGCCAGCAGAACAAGTAGACCTCGATGTGACCCCCAAGGAAGGCAAGGATGCATGCTAGATCATGAGTTGATATTTTCTTTCCCCCACCGCCGTGGGCCAGGCTGTGAGAGATCAGAACTTTGGGCTAGAATATATCAGCTTTATTCCTGACTCTGCCACCAATTCCGTATATAACCACAGCTCCATTTCCCATCTGTAAAGTGTTCTTGCATTCTTTGAAGTACCCAGCTATCCATAACTGGAAGATAACATCTGTACTTCAAAATGTACAAACGTGTAAGTGAATTGGCGTACGTGCTGACTCTCAAACCTTCATCAAGTACCAGGAAGGCAGCAGCTAGCTGCTCAACTCACTCAGCTCCTACGTAGCTGATGTCTCTCTGGCCAGAGGCATGTCAGGATAGATTAGACTTAAACCTTTTGATCTGCTTTCAGAGCACACAAAGGTCAAGTTCCAGGCCGAAAACTGACAGGAGTGCAGTGTGGACCGTTCTGGAAGCCTAAAGGGGATTCTGAAAGTTCATAGGATGAACTATCAAGGCTCATCAGGGATTCAGGATGTTTTAAGCTCCAGCTTGCTCTGTGCCGGAGTCTGAAATAGCTACTTTTCATTTTGAAAAGTTGAAGTTGTGTTCCTAACTCAGATGACTTGGTAATCGTGTTGTATCACCACTGCTGAGGGTACCAGAGTCATTTCACAGAACCACAGTACTGACTTTTCTCCGCTATTGAGCCACGTATCTACCAGCAGGACTTCATATTTTTTACCCCTCCAGTAATGTTAGTCTTCTGACTTGTGGGTAAACTTACTGCCTTTCTGGATGGACAAGTCAATTGTGAATTGGAGGATTATGAGCTTTTAGGTGGTTCAACCTAGCTGAGCTTGTTAGTTAAGTAATAGAGATTTTCTAGCTTCCCTGGGTGGGTTCTATTTGACTTAAACTATTATTTTTTTTTTAAAAAATGTGTTATGACTTTTGTCTGCGTTCTGAATGGGCACAAAGAGACCTGCTAGCCAGCTGGAGGGATGCCAGGTTGACCATCGACCTCTTAATGCCAATGGCCAGAAGAGTGATGAGATTCTTGGCAGGAGACGGGGGGAAGTCACTGAATGCAGTGCTTGTGAGTTTGTGGTTGTTGTTAAAATAGCATTCTCTGATTTTTATTTTTTTCTAGATAAAGTGAAAAAGACCTTAATTCAAACTAGCAAATAATTGCTGGGTTTTTAATTTATTTTTTTTTAATTTAACAACATCTCCTGGTGGTTGTGTGTGCTTTTGGATGGGGATGTCTTAAATCTGCTGTTGAGAAAAAAGTGGATTCTTATCAGCTCCAGCTACTGAGCTTTTCAAGGCTTGAGGCAGCAATCTGCAAGCTGTCAGGTCCAATTAAAGCAAATGGCTGGAGCTGTTTTTTCTCCCTCCTGGAGAGAGCACAGTTCATCAAAAGCCAGAAGGAAATTTCATCGGGCTCATGAGCAATTATCTTGTGGGATGTAATATGAGAGATCCACTAGATGCCCAGTGTGAACTTTCACTTATAATCACTCTTAATTCACCAGTGGGCAGATGAGCACTGATCTCAGCAATTTGAAGCCTGAAGTTTTTGTGTTTAGTAGAAGCGGGGAGAGAGAACTTCTTGTTGGTAGGGCTTGACAGACGTTGTAAATCTGAATTTTGAACAGCCTGACCTGCTAGGCAGCTGAGCACCACACAGCTTCTTGCTCGCTTCCACCCCAGGAGGGTCTGTGTCCCCTCCCAAATTCTTGTGCACCCCCAGCCCGCGCGCTGGCGGGGCAGTGTGAGAAGTGGAAAAGGCTGTGATATTGTGGAAATGAAACATCGGTGTGTTACCAACGTTGTTCTGGTCATAGGTCGAAAAAAACGGAGCACCGTGCAAGCTACTATGAAGAAAATTAACCCTATCCCAGCCAAAACCGGTACACCCTGACATACAACAGCTTCTGTTGTTGGAAGCCCGTGGGCGCTGTTCATTTTTGGCTTACTGCTGGTGTTTCCCAAACGCCGTGTTTGCATTTGTATGGCTTAAAGCAAATATTGACCCGCTGTGCAGTTTGGTTTGTTTCGTGGGTCTGTTCGATCAGGTTCATTAAAAATACCGTGCTGTATGTTTGCTCCTGGTAGATCGTGCAGCAGATACCAGTGCTTTTTGTTTAACTTACTTTGTTGCGCGTTGCTGACAAAAATCCCTTTGTGGTCAGCAGAACTTGGTGGCAAAACCCGTTTGGATTGATGCTGTGCAGACGAGTGCTTGGGTTTTGAAGCAGGTTCACGTTTCTGTGTCTGCTGTCATGACAGGTGGGCTGAAATTTGAATAAAGCGAGAATTTACGGTTCAAGGCCAATTGATTTCTGATTTGATAGCTCTAGCTAGAAGACAACAAGCTTTTTGTGCATCATAATCACCAAAAGCGTCGCTGCTGCAGCTCGAAGGTGACGTTCCCCTCTCGTCTAACAGCTCGGAGCCAGGATACAAGTGGTGTAAGCTGGACGTAAGATTCACTTCAGGCAAAACAGATCAATGGGCTGGCATTTGTAAAGGCCAAGTGTTGATTGTAGAGATTAAATGCGCTCAATGGGACGGTCTTTAAGCACAGGACCTGGCTAGTTATTTTTAGCATTTCCTCACTGTGTGTCCCAGTATTTCAGGGTGTGTGCCTGCTCGTATACTGTGAGGCTGAGATGACAAGATATTAATCCCTGAGCAAAGGCATATTAATCATCTGCTTATATAATGCAGTTAAATATACTTTGGGAGCAGGTGAGGTATGGGGCACGGAAATGGTTTAACCTCATGCAGGCTTTTTCTTGATTGATTGGTTTTAACAGTGGTGGCTACCCCATTTCTAATTTTTTTTTTTTTCTGCTGAGAATAATTTGTCAGCAGAATGGTTTCATTTATCTGCTATTGATATTTAAGCCATGGAAACATCATCTGCTCTCCTCTCCTTCTCTATGTCAGTGATGCCATTTTGCAAAATTTAGACTAAATGGAAATCCTGACCGCACAAGGAAAAGTGAAGCAAAGCATCATCGAGACTTTGTAGGTTTGCAGGGAATTGTTAAACTATTCAGTCAATTCCGCGAGTCCTTTTGGGGGGCTTTTTTTAACTAGGCTTTGAGTTGCAGTGGCTGAACAAGACCTGATCTGATAGGGCTGCTCTTTGAATGAGCAAGGGCTCTGGAGTGAGGTGCGGAAGACGATGAACAACTAAATGTGTTTCCACATCAAGGAGCGGGACTTGTACTAGTGCTGTGTTGTGAGGTGGCATTAAAGCCGGGTGAATGAATGTTGAGAGAAATCACACCGCGTCCTTTTGGTGAGAGCACACACGTGTCTGCTGCTGTGCTCTCCTGGGCTCTTACCCATTGTTGAGGAGCGAGAAAAGGGGAGGGCAAATCTGAGTTTATTGGTGGGAGTAGTAACTTTGGCAATTAGCTTAGCAGCTCTGAGCCGTGGTGAGAGGTATTTGATCCTAGTTGTTGTCTATTATTAAAGTATACAAAATTATTTATTTCTAGTTTGCAGGTAGGGAACAATAGTGAATTGTGTAGATGAGTGTTGGCCGGGCATTCAGCTATTCACAGAAACACTGCAGAGCTGGGAGCCCCCTGGCTGTTCTCTGGAGGGGACAAGGTGTTCACAGGGGATCAAGGTGTTCACAGGGGATGTTCAGAAACTGGAGGAGCATCGAAGTCTGAGCTCCGGCAACTTGTGCTACTCTTTATCAAAAGTGTGTGCCTTGAGTTTGCCACAGCGCTTAAGGAAGCGCGTTTAAGATTGGCGCAGTTCTCTAAGGTGGGGTAATTCGCCTGAGAAGACCGTTCAAACTCCAAATACATGTAAAGGAAAAAAAAGGAAAAGCTACTTTAAAAAAAAAAGAAAACGAATTCACCCCCATCTTTCTCTTTACGACGGTGTTCAAATAACTCGATAACCCAGTTCCATGCACTGATTTTGTCAGTCTGCAGTTCTGTTCTGTTTGCTCTCTATCCAGTACAGCAGCAACCTTTGCCTCTTAGGAGGCAAATACCAGGTTGTCTCTAGAGTACTTCCTACCAACAGTGCAGTTTGAGTTTTGGCAGAAAGCTACAACAATGACTGCAACGAAAATGTTGGGGACTGAAGGCGCTAAAGTATTTTCCTTTTGTTCCAGTGAAGTGTTACGGGGATTTCCCAAGAACGGACTCTCAGATTACACCTGGGCTGTTCTTTCCTGTGTCACAGTAGGTGAGGTCAGAACGTTAGGTCCGGATTCAGAAGTGTGCTTGCGTCTTATAATGGATTATTTGTACACAATTGCTTTAAACTCCCGTGGGAAACTGATGTTTTCTCTGTGAATCATTTCTGGCAACTGTACCTGTCCTTCTCTGGGGTAACGGTGACCCAGACAGCATTGACAGAGGAGTGTTTGCTTCAATGAGTGAGACATTTCCACTTAGGAAGTAAATAATGCTGATCTCTGGCAAGGTTCAGGCTGCATGAGCATTGTAATTCGTCTCTTAAAACATTTCGAGCGGTTCTTTACTCTTGTTATGCATCACCCCTGCAGATTAGATGGGAGTGCAGAATGCGTTGCGTGGAAAATGGAGCATCCACGTTAAGAGGACAACCTTCAGATCAGTGAGTGAGGGCTTGCACGAAGGGCAGTGCAGCACAGACAGCTCCGTTAACCGGTCCTCAGCATCACGATTGTACAGCTGAACTACAAGAGCTTCAGAGAGCCGTGGGAGGAGGAGAAGTGCAGCTCCTTTGCGAGTCCTGCAGAGCTGCAGAACCAAGGGGAGCTCGATGCCTGTAGTAGTAGTAGAAGTCTGATCCCATCTGGATCTGGGCTACTGCTTAGGTGGATTTTTGTCCTTGCAACTTGGTACCTGGCAGAGATTGCTGTCTCTTGGCAGTTCGGCGACAAGGCACCTGATGTTGACATGTCACGCTGCATCCCTGGGTGAATTCGCAGCGCAGCGCAATGACTCGTTTCTCCCAGACTCTTTCTACAAAACGTCTTCATGTCGCTTTTGTATTTCACTGGCAGTTTGAAGAAGGGATCTCTGTCAGATCCGTGTCAGAAAAGTAGTGGGAACATGCACAGAGAAAGCGTGGATTTGCCTGTATGTAGCTCACGCGTTTCTAGGACCAAGGCAGTTCTGACCCAAGGTTGGTGCTCAGCCGTTTGGCTGCTCTGTTGGGTATGTGTCGTGTTATATAGTGTGTCAGCCTGCTCCGCTGTTTTTTGGGTAGCAAGGGATCCTCCTCCTTTAACTGCAATCACTGACTTAAATTTTCCGGGTATGTGGCACAGCTTGAAATTCTTTTATGAATAATTTTTGGGACTGGTGTTGCCTTCCTTGAAATGCTGAGAGTTCTGAAGGCTGTGATGTTTCTTTCATTCATTCCTGGGGAGAGGGTAAAGGTTCACTGAAATAGTATAAAACCCTCAAGGTTGGGGAGTAGCACTCTGTCCTTCTCTAAGAAACCCTGTGGTATTTGTTATTTCCCTCTCTAAGCCTGCAGTTCTTTTTTCCTGGCTGTTACCACCTTCCCTCACCTTCCATTAGTTCACTTGGATGAAACAGGAGGGGAGTTGGTTGTTTTTAAGGAAAAACCATGTAGCAGTAATTGAGTTGTGCTTCTTTTGTACCTTTATATTGTGGGATGTTTCCATTTGTTTGTGGTGGATTTGGCTGCCTTTTAAAAGAGCAGTTCTGCCTCGTAGTTAAAGCAATAAATTGTCCCTTTTGTTCTTCTGTGATCTAGAGGAAGAGGGGATCATAGAAATCTCGTTGGGCTCTGCAATGCTTTCTAAAAAGGATATTATTTCTTTTTGATCGCTTCTGCTTTCATAAAGGCAATAAACAGCAGCGCACCTTAAGCTCGGCAATGTTACGTCCACCTCCACAAAAGGAGTGTAAATGAAAGTGTTGCCCAAGGCATCTTTCAGTGAAGATTAGAAGGAACGATGACATGGAGTTCACAAGGACATTGGGTCTTTATGTTGCTCCCGTGTGACAGGTGTTTGGGTGTCACAGCGATGCGCAGCAGGAGAAGTCTGAAGCTGGAGCTGAACAGAAATCAGGCTCTTTCTGCACGCTAGAAAATCGGTTTTTACATCGGACTACTCCTCCGTATGTTTAAAAGGGGATGTTTGGCTGGAGGAAGAGTTTATTCTTAGGCCTCTGGTTTCAGTTGCTTTATTGTAGGGAGTGGTGTTAACATGTCACACAACGGCAAAAAGCTGCTCCCACTGCCCTGTCTGAGGACACGTCCTGTTAGTGTGTCAGCTGGACCAGGTGTGTTGGCCTGGCTTGAAAATCTGCTTTGTGTCCTGACAGGTGGTAAAGTTTGCGTACTTTTGGAATCTACTGTTTGCTTTTTTCCAAATTTTGGATGTTCTGTATAGCTTGAGAGGAAGAGGGATGCTCAGGGATGCCCTAAGATGAAAAGATGCTACAGTCAAATTTTTCTCGGAAGACAAATCAGCAGCTTCATCCTAAATATTGAAAGCCACACTCCTCTGCCTTCTTGGTCTGGCCAAGAGGTAAACCAGGCTTTGACGATTGATTAAATTTGAAGTTGTGGATGTGCTGCATCTGTGTGGTACTCACCTTGTCTACCAATAGTCATGGCAACAGCTGGAAAGGCTATCCCGAGCTTTACTGGTCCCAGCACAACATCTGCAGTGCTTATTGCAGGTTAGCGATAACCCTTCCGTGTTCTGGCCAGTCACATCATAGAACGGCTTGAGTTGGAAGACACCTTAAAAATCATCTATGAATAGCAGCAAAAGATTGATATTTCTGTGACAATGACACTATTTTAAAAGCTGCTGTTACTTTTAGCAAACACACATTCTTTCATATGCGTATTTAAAACTTCCTGTATCCCCAAATCGAAACCAAAACTGACTTTCTGGGCAAGTGCAATTCAGTGCTGCAGTACTGGTGTGGTAAGATGCATATGAAGAGTCTTCCTGAAAAACAGACTGATATTGACACTTTTTGTTGCTAAAATCGTGCTTCTGGTGTTTTTCTGGTCATCTCTTTCAACTCTACTTACTGCGCTTTTTTGTTCCTGTTGCCGTTGTGTCTCTGGTAGCTGTTGCACGTATTCTGGAATTTGTGACCAAGGGCTGGTACTGGAGTTTTGTAAAGACTTCTTTCCTAGTTCTTTTGCCTCGTACCCAGTGCTCCAGAATAACTCTTTTGGATATTATGCAGATGCTTCTGTGCCTTGGGAGTCTGATTAGTTTGCACATCTATCCCGTCTGTGCTAGAGGTGTGAGGATCCCTGTTTTCAATAAAGTACAGATTTATCTACTCAGCAGGTCAGACCTCTTCTGTAGCCGGGTCATTCTGGGGAAAAATGCGACGTGTTGAGCAGCTTCACTTAATGTATGTTGTCTTATTAGGTGTACTGAACATGCTGGTGATGCTGCTGGATGTGTTGCTGCTGATACTGCCAGTCTCCAAGACCCCGTACGTGGAAGAATTGTAGGGGTTGCTGAGCAGATCGATGGACGTGGACCCCTATGCCAGCATGCAGGTTGGGATGCGGGTAGTTCGTGGAGTGGACTGGAAGTGGGGCAACCAGGACAGCGGCGAAGGGAATGTTGGGACTGTGGTTGAGATCGGTCGGACAGGCAGCCCAACCACTCCGGATAAGACTGTGGTCGTGCAGTGGGATCAAGGCAACAGAACCAACTATCGGACTGGATTCCAAGGGGCTTACGACCTTCTTCTGTACGATAACGCACAAATAGGTAAGCGTAGCACGGACCAGGAGCACAAACAGTAGTGCTGCAAACCCATCTCCTTTAGCGTAGGTGACACCTGCCTCACGTGCCAGCCGGGATGTTAAACCCTCTGCAGCTGCCTGCGGACCGACGCTGAGCAGCAGCGTGCGCTCAGCCGTTCCACGGTAATGAAATTCCGGTTTGCCTCTATGCAAAGGCTTTTCTTTCCTCTTTCGTTCTTTATCTGCAAGTCTAACATTTTGCTGACTTTGTCATTCTGCCAGATTCTGGCATGACTTTTAGGATAAGAGTCCCTTAAGCCAGGAAATGGATACTTCATATTACTCATATCACTTTCATATTGTTATTGCACGGTCTTCAATACATGGGCAGTACGTGAGGTTTTTCTTTAAAATACGCCGATGTAGTTCCAAGAGCCTGGTCAGCCTGGTTTCTCTGGGTTTTTGTGTGTGAATCTTACAGTTCTTTGCTTTTATTCTCCTAGGTGTCCGTCACCCTAACATCATCTGTGACTGCTGCAAGAAGCACGGCATACGGGGAATGCGGTGGAAGTGCAAAATGTGTTTTGACTACGACTTGTGCACACAGTGTTACATGAACAACAAGCACGATCTGTCCCACTCCTTCGAGCGCTACGAGACCGCGCACTCGCAACCGTAAGTGGTGCCACAGAGGAGATCCAGTTAAACATGAGATTTATGGGTCACTGTTCTACAACAGTGTCCACAAAACGGGACCCGTGTGCCTTGGAGGGTGTGCAAGGTGATCTGCTGGCGTGCAGGAATAGCTCTTGTCTCTCACACCAATTTTTTTTTTATTATTATTTTTCTTTTCCTCCGCTTAAAAATATCACTATACATTGCATCCATCTGTGGAATGGAAACTTTAATTACTTTGCTAAAGGCAGTGGTGTTGGATTTGCAGCTGGTTTTCCTCCCATACGGGAAGCTCTCTCTGGAGTTGATTACCATAGTTTTGCCAGCGTCGTTGAGCCCATATTCGGAGTGCTCGCAAAGGGATAGATGTTGTTCTCCGAAGATGTCCCCTCTGAGCTTTGAGGCTTGTGTTTATCCACCAGATTAGGATGTTTCTTGAGCTTGTGTTAACGTGACAAGCCAGCCAGATCATACTGTGAAATGAGCTTTGTGATTTTAAATGTATATAAAAATAGACATGTTTGGTTTTCTTTCTTTCAATGAATATTATAGTTAGCTCCAAGTTACTCAGAGGTGCCTGCTTGTGCCTTTTGTTTGAGCTCTCGCCTTCCTCACATTTAAAGATAAAAAACGTAGGCAACAATCACTGTAAGAGGTTGCGCTGTTGCAGAGCAGTCAAGATTTTCTGCCTTTGTGTGGGTTCTCCGTGCTGCTGCACAGTGCTGCATTCCCGTGGGCAGCCGGCCAGCTCTGCTGCCTCTCCTGACCCTCCCCAGGAACACCCCAGAACGCTGCCATTTATCAAAAGGCAGATTGCTAGGCAGTTTCTCCCCAGGACTCTTACCCTCTGTTTTCTTTTCCGAGGGATCGAAGTGGTGCAAGACGTAAACAGAACAATTTTTTTCCTTTCAAGGCTTGTATCTGACTTGTGTCCAGCCTGCCGTTTGAATTGGGCAGCGCTTGCTGTCGGTGTGGAAGGAGATGTTGGAGGGCTGCCGGGAAACTTGCCGGCTCTAGTAGTGTCCTGCGTGAGGTGTTTGACTTTCACAAAACGCTGCAGCACCGCTCCGGAATGTCACCGAAGCGCTGGAGGGCTCTTTGGAGGTGGATGCTCACTAGAGCAGAACTTGGTGCCTGGTGATCCTCACCTCTTAGTGGCTTTTTGGTTTGGTTGTTTTGGTTTTGGGTTTTTTTTCCTAACCCCATTAGCTTTTTTTCTTTTTTCCCCTACAAGTATGGTTCATCCAGTGGTTAGAGCAGATGTGATATAAATTAGCTTTTTTTTTGAGTTGATAAAAAGAAGTCTAGACATAGGCCAGAGTCTTACGATATCAAGTCTTGTGTTAAAGTAGAGTATGCTGATTTACATGACTGTGTTAGCAGGAGTAGCGATCTTTCTAATAGCAAGCAGCTAATGAAAGAAAAGGAAAAAAAAAAAGGGGTGTGTGTGTGTATGAGGGACATGGTCTGAGCCTGTCAGATGTGGCAATGGTTTCAGGGAGCCTCAACTTCTGAGTACAAGAAGGGGTAAAGGAAAAGCAGCAGGAGTTGTAGTTGGATAATACAGCGTCTTTCCTGCTGGTCCTGCGTGGTAGGTGTTGGGTGTAGGGATGGAGGGAAATTAGAAATCCTCAGTGAAGAAGCTTCCAGCTGCAATTTTAAAGGCGAATGAAGGGTACATATTGTGACTCTTGGATGCCACCGAGGTTTTGGAGAAAACAGGCTGTCAGAAACGCGCTTTGTTTCGGTCGTTTGACTGAGCTGGGTGTAGGATACTGTGCTGTAACTGCAGTACGTGAGGGTTTGTGCAAGAGCTTTCACCCAGGGAGCTGGCAAACTGAAACCATTTTACTCAGCAACATCTTGCAGTGCAGGAGCAGGAAGAAATATGAACACGTTTGCTTTAATGCAAACATAATCTTAGGATTTGTTGGTCTCGTGTTCCGTAGATTGCTCCAAGTTAAGAATTGAACGCTCTGATTTAAAAAAAACACAAGTGAAACGAGGGGCATGGAGGGAGATCACCTTTGAACGGTGCCGTAGAGGGGATTTCTCTGGAATAACTGAGGTCTGAGCTGGGAAGAGTCATTGCTTCAGGCAATGCAGCGTCCTTTCCGAAGAACAAAAATCGCACACTGACTCACTAGGACTATTGCTTAAATCACTCCTCTCAGGTTTTTTTGCTTAATAAAAGAAAAAAGGGTGTATATAAATACACCCTAAAAAGGGTGTATTTAAAGAGACGGTAAGTGCTGTGGTGGATTTGGGTTTTCTTGAGGTTTTGTTGCTACCTGCTGGTGTTTGAATGGCCGTGAAACACGGGATGAGTTTCCTTTGAAGATCCAAGTTCTCGTACCTCTGTTCTCTGGCAGGGAATGGGTATCTTCTGGTGCTTTACAGCGAGCCTCAAGCACCGGAGCGTGTTGTGCTTGTACAGCTGAACCTAGGCAAGGCCAGCGCAGAATTGTTCGTAGCAGCTCACTGATCCTGGGGTTTAAGAGGCCTTAAACCAGGCAGACACTGCGGAGGGTTCCTGTTCAGCTTTCTAAAGATGCTTTGAAGACACCTTTACCTGAAAGCTATTTCAGGTCTTAAATGACCTGAATTTGAACCTCTGGTAGCAGCAAGTACTGATTTATTTTATTATTTTATTTATTTTTTTTTGCTGTTTGAGGTAATCTCTTCCAGACATCTGCCAATTGCTGGTATTTTTTATTAGGCTTGTTTGGTTTGAGTCTTATGACTGTTTTGGGAGAGGCTCTCATCCTTGGTTTAAAAAGATGGGCAGATCTTCAGTTCCACTGAAGACGTTTTTTTGAATTTGTGTATCCGTTTGCTGAATGTATGCTTAGCAGTTGGCAGATAAATCGGCGTTGGTAAGCAGGACAGCGAAGCAAAACTCATCAGGTTTATGTTAGGGCTGGAACGGTCCAGCACGCTCTGGTGAGTTCTGCAAATAATCAAGTCTGAGATAATCTTTCTCGCGTACAAAATATTATTTGTAGTATTTTTAAGTGCAAAAGCAGCGATGGCGTTTTGCAGGCGTCGCCTTCTTGGGGCTGACGCTAAGTTGAATTTCAGTAGGGAGCGTGGGGCGTTTTACCCAGGCTATTTTCTAGACTGTGCTCGCCAATAAATCGCAACCTTAACAATTTTTCAAGAGTCTTTTTTTTTCCTGGAGATCAATGGACTTGGAGGAGCCAGCAAACTACACGGGCAAACGTTTTGCGTAATCGAGCGTAAGAAATGCAAACATTTTCTCACGTTGCGTTTTATACTGAAATCGAAACAGAGTTTGCAGTTATTTTCAGCCATAATTCTTAAACCAGCTCTGTCTGGTGTGGTTACCGGTTGGATTTCTAAATCGGATTCGTTGCAAGAACAAGTGCAGGCTGTAGTTTAGGTACGTGTGTGCAATGCAGACCCATTCAAGGCAGCTTTAATAATCCAGCCTCCCATCTGTGCCTGCTTATACCCTAAGCCTGAACTAATAAAGCAGCTGAGTGACAACTGCTGGGTGTTTGATTACCAGGCAATAAAGGGGCTGCAGGTTTATTTACTGTAGGAACCTCTTCAACGTGTGTTATTTGTGCCGTGTCGGTTCAAGCTGCTAGACTAAAAGTTTGATGAGTAACATTTTGAATCAAATCTGACTCTTGTTGTGATGATGTGTTTGTTCCCTAAGGTTAAAATGCTCATTGTTAATGTATTTATTAATATAGATTTGTTTATAAACTTAGTCTGTTAATACATGAGTGTAATTTTACTTTAAAAAAAACCCCACACACTATGATTTATCAGGTGAACTACCTAAGTGTGCCTCCTTAAAAAAATAAACCCAAACATGTGCATTGCAGAACAGTAAGGCGTATCCCGACTCTAGAGCTTCCCATTTTTAGTTTGAAATACTCTCTTCGATTTGTGAAATAGAGATTCAATTTTAGTGACATCTTTTCTGAAATTACATGATCGGAACCGTAAGCAAGAGAGATCTTCCCTAAAACATCTTTGACCTGTGGTTGGAGTAGTCCTGGTTGAAGGATGATAACAAGACGCGTCACGTTATCTGCTCACTGGTGCTTCTGTAGGTTTGTTCGATAGCCTGCCCTTAGAGGCTCGCGGTCCGTGTTCGATCCAGCTGCTTTTGTGAAGAGCTGTGCCTTGGCCAGAAGGGATCGACAGTGGAAATTCTTGGTAGAGACAGATCCTGAAATAGGTTGCTGTCATCCTGATCCCTCGCTTGCGAGCGTCCTCGTCTTAGTCTGGTTCACGCTCGAGCAATCGGCATCCGCCTGCCATCTGTCAGAGTTTCCTTCCTTTATCCTGTGCTGGAAGTGCTTCGGTAAAAGCTTTGCTAGGGAGGATTAGACAATCTGGAATTTCGAGCGGGTTGTAGCTCTAGTTTCTGAAGGATCTTTGCGTTGGCTTGTCTTGAGGTAGCCCGTGTAGGAGGCTCGAAGGAGGTGGGTTTGTACCCCCCGTGAGCTGAGGTTCTGGTTTACATCTGTGCCCTTCTGAAGAGGTTGCCACAATATTTATGACTGACTACCTCGAGGGGTGACCACCCTTTCTGCTTTCCAGTCACGTGCGTTGTGCTGGTTTGGTTTTGATAGGGATTTTTTTGTCGTGCAAAAACCCGTCAGCTGTGCCTGGCGTGAGGGGACTCTGACTTTTGCAGGGCCTCAGATCGCTGCAGCAAATTAAAAGCGGTCTCTACTTAAATTCCCCTCAGTCAGTTGTTTTGGGTCTCGAATCTCTCGCTGTAAGGCACAGATAATGCTATTTTTCTGGCTGTCTGGAGCACAGCTCTTGGTTATGTGCAAGGCTTTGTAAGCACCTCGGTGACATTTAAGAGTGGGCAGAATATCCACAGGAGGTGGTTCCCAGCATGCTGAGGAGAGACATAACTTCATTCTGTAGAGCTCAGGCTCCCAAGTGTTTTCTGGACTCTATAGTAATTTAATATCGTTGGAATTTGTAGGGCAGAAACGGCTGCAGACTTCGGCTGTCATAATTAAAATTGTTATTAAACGAAATACTGCGGTGATTAAATTTATCCCAAGGGTATTTTTGCAACACATTAATAGCTCTGGTTGTTATGCAGTATTTGGAGCAAAACATGTTGAATTAAATTAAAACCCAAGATGTATTGGCTCAGGACCTCTCATTCTCACGTCATCTTTCGTGTTGAGGTTCAAGACAAGGTCAAAATTTTTGCGAGGCGAGCGAAAGAAGGCGCTTGTGGTGGGTTGCCTCCAGCATTGAAGCAGAATGGGAGATTGGGTTTCTTACACTTCTCTTTTTCTTTAAGGAAGCTCAGCTTTCTGAACTGGTCAGCTTTGTTTTCCTGGTCTCCAGCCACAAATTTTGCTGAAAGCGACAAGTTTGTGTGAGAGCTGTTGAGATGGGAAATGGCTGCTGTGACGTGGTTGTACAAAGAGGGAAATCATGCTAGGAATATAATTATTAGCGGTTATTTTGCTGTTTAAACATCTTGCTTAAGCTTAGCTTGGTAGTTTATTTTCCTGTCTCTGAGAACCTTTGCACTGAAACCCCTCCCTTGTGAGAGCGGGGCTTGGAGAAGTGTATTTTTATCATTTGTCTCGGGGCTTGACTAAGACATCTTTGATAAATTGTCGGAAAAGCATTCAACAAAATACAGTGAAAATAGAACGTTGTAGCTAAGCTGTTTCAGATGTAGTCCCCAAATCCGTGCTGGATTTTGAAGCCGGTTTGCGCTGCGTGACACCAGTGCAATAAAATAAATGCTGATCGGTGTTTCTTTTTAGCTGAGCTTTTTCCTAGCCCTCTTTCATTATCTTCTCTTTCATAGCAGCTGCCGGCTTCGACGGTGTTTAAAGCTGACAAAAATCTCAGCCATTCAAAAAAAACGCTCTTCATCTTCCTCCTGCCAAGCTACGGTGTGGATGATGAACATTCAGCAATTAGAAGGACGCCTGTAAATAAGCTCTTCCTCTTTTAAAGCAGGTTAGGTTGCAAAGCACAGGTGGGGGATCTGTTGGCCAGTTAAGGAAGGTAAAAGACTCAGGCTTTTGATGGCTGAGTAAACAGTAAGTTCAAGCATAAGCTTTTTATCCTTCCGAGTCTCCACCTTCCCTCTCTAGGTATTAGATGGCAAATAAATACAGCGTTCTGAGGTCAGCCCTACCCCCGGCGGGCTTCCCCTCCCCGCGGAACAGCTGCTGAACTCGGTTTGCTCTGTCTGGCGCGGGAGCTGCCAAGAGCCTGTCAGGAGGAGGTGCTCGCCCCCGGGTATGGATTGTGGCACCTTTGCGGTCACCTAGAAAAGGGGATCGTACCCCGGGCGAGCCACGCAAACGGGTCCCGTGAGGACTTTGGTGGCTTGGGATCTCACGAGAGAGCTTCGTGACCGGGCTACGAGCGACACGCACAAAACCAGCAGGGAAGGTGCTCTGACATTATGGGAATTGGAAGCTGCTTTAACAGGACATCAGACCCCCTGTTTACTATCACGTAGGTATTTTTGTTGTTGTTCTTTTTTTCTTAAGATGGGTCGGTGCGTGTGGCTGCGCCGCGGATTGCCGGGCGGATAGGGAGGTCTGTGTTATCCTGGAAACAGTCTAGCCACAGCGCTGCTGGTCTAATCTGCTCTGCTTTTCAGCAAGCGAGCGAGGCCGTGCAGTCTGCAGCTGAGGTTGTGGAATGTGCTGAACTCCTTATGGCTTTGAGCTGGGAGACTGGCCGAGCCATTAATGCCTTGTTACACCTCGGTGATGTCTGTAAGCTTTGCCTTAAATTTAACGGTAGGCTGGGAGGGAGCTGCAAGTCAGCTTCCCTCTCCCTCTGCTGTCAGGCTTCCTGGAGAAGCTGCTAACTTTCCCTTTACTCCTCTCTTTTTTGTTTTTTTTTTTTTGTGTTTTTTTTTTTCCTCCCTTCCCTTCTCCAAGGCTCTGTTTTAAATATGTGTTTTAATTGTGAAAGACTTAAGTCAATAGACTTGGGTGTTCTTGTTCAGGAAGCACGTGGACTTAAGTGGCACAACTGGCAACACAAACTAACGGGCCCTCCTGCTATGATGCTGGGGAGATCTGGATGACTTTTGTAGCAGGGGTTCCCCCGCTCTGCCCAGGCGAGGGGCTGAAGTTGCTAAATCCAGATTTTGATGACTTTGGTGTGCAGCCGGTGTACCTTATGCTGTAAAATGCTGGTGAATAGTTGTGTTAAAAAGTTTGCGTGCATTGACAGTAATCCTACTCGGCCCTTGGTGAGCTGCCTTGCCCTAATATGATTTGTGGTTTGTGCATCCCACTGGGTGTGTGGGGAGCTTTTTTCTTCTTTGGAACTAGTTTTATTTTTGCCCTGTGTGGCCCCTTCAAGGTTCTTGAAGTTTCTGCAAGACGGATGATGTTCTTTGCTTCATAGCTAAGCGTGCCCCATGCGTGCGAGTGAATGTAATCCTTTCGAGTCTTTGTGTTTATATATGTTCAGCTTCTTGGGTCAGCAGGATGACATTTTGATGCCTAACAACATGAAATAGAGCTCCCACCACAGTCCTGCTGCTTGGCGTAGGTACGTGCTTGTCTCTGCAGGTTGTCACTGAAGTGTCCCTACTCCTGCTCATGCAGCAGCCTCTATTCCCAATTATCTGCATCCCACAGTTGAGAGAAACACGGGATTGCTTTAAAGCTCACCACGGATCTCACAGTTTTTGATGACGTTTGAAGACAAACCTCGATCTTCTTTAGCCCAGTGTATCATGGCAGTCTTTCTGCCATCAGTGGAACAGTGCCTGAGTATTCTGACCTTCCTGGGGAGACCAACTTTTAGGAGCAAAGACCTTGTTTTATTGTTTTCTGTCACTTCTTACATGCTTTTCAGATTTCAAGCCGTGTTTTTCTTTAAGGGTGATACACTTGGTCCTCGTGTTCGATTGGAACAGAGCTTTGTGAAGTGTGAATAGTAACAATAAATTAATCTGTTTTCTCTTATTTTGTCTTTCCAGAGTCCTAGTGAGTCCTCGACAGAATTTGACTCGCATCACATTAAAAGGGACTTTCCAGGGGGCTAAAGTAGTCCGTGGCCCAGACTGGGAGTGGGGTAACCAGGATGGTAAGCTCCTTTTGAAATGTCCTACAAAACACCATTAGATTTCTATTTTTTTTGTCCAAATTGCTAGTTGAAAATGCAGGTACTGAGCAGAAGCTTCTAGGGGAGCTCTTCAGTTGATGGAGGTTGCTGTTCTTCAGAGTATTAAATATGATTTTTTTTTCTTATATTTGTTTAAAAACATATCTGTGACCTGAATTGTATGCCTTCATTCAGGGTGTGGGAGGGAAGTTTTGCTGCTCTTGTTTCATAGATGTGAAAACTCATGGCAACCATCCCAAAAGATCTTGTATGGAATTGTAAATGCACACCAAGTTACCAGAAAATAAAGACCCATTTTTTCATGAGAAAGCTTCTGTTCACAGTAGGAATGTGGTTTGTCTGACTTTGTGTGTAGTCCTCCCTTTTCCTTCGGAGGTAGGTTTTTGTTTTTTTTTTTTTTTAATATCCTATTTGGAGACTCTTGAGAACAGTGAACAAATGATCTGTCAGGAGCGTTTCACATGGAGAATTAGTGAAGAACTGTTTGCTGTGGTCACTGGAGAATGGTTTCTGCTTCCTGTTTGAATTGTACCTTCAGGCTAAAAGTTCAAAGGAACAACAATGTCATTTCTGGAGCTGCTCTTGGGGTATAACGACTGTGTCTTAATCACAGATAGCAATTTCTGTGTAGTGCTACAAGGCTGAGGAAACTTCACTGTCCCTTTCTTTTTCAGAGCCTTGGGCACACTGTAATGTGTCTTTTTCCCCTTTATTATTAAGTTTCCAGTGGTGACTCCTCCATTTATTGCAGCTCTGGGTTCAGTGGAGGACATGGGTACTTGCAGGGTCTGGAAGCAAAAGAAGCTTATGCTCAGTACATCCTTTTGAGATCAGATCAACATTTACATGTCTGAGACTCGCGTTGCTTACGAGGATTGTGACCTGAAAGCAGTTAGATGGGCGAGACAAGTGAGAAGGAACAAGGCCAGCCACTCCCCTGGTCTCTAATGAGTGCTGTCTCGTCTTTGGAGCTGCCCCCACCCAGCCTTTTGCTCTTCTGAACTTGGCTTCCTGGTAGCGCTCCCACGTCAACTCTGTTAGCATGTAAGGAGGGAACTTGCACGCAGTGCTAATAAATAACTTTGCAAACTTTGGTATAGGGTCCGTGTAAGTTTATGTTTTCATCGTGTGGTCTCAGGTCTGGTAGGGGCAATAGCAGCTTGTCAAGAAATCTGATCAAATGGTTTTGCTTTTGTTTCCTCATGTCTTTTTAATATTCCTGTTATCTGAAGCCCTTGGCAGAAGTTAGCATTGACGCAAGCAGGGAGAGATTTTTAAAGGCAGATAGGGTTTAAAAAATATTTTTCTTCCAGTGCAAATCAAGAGATACGGGGACTTTCTGATTCTCGGATCAAGCCTTTAAAGGTGTGTTCTTGTCATTGATAGACCTGACAGTGAAACCCACGATGCTGCCTGTCTTATGCTCTTTAGGTAGATATGCAGTTAGATGAGAAATGTAACCCCTTTAAGCTGTCAAATTCCAAGACTTTGCAGGAAATTAGAAGCTCGCTGTCCGCTCAGTGAGACAGGCAGATGTTGCTGTCCCCGTTTGGGAAGTGCTAGACCAGTGCCGGGACTTGCCCAAGCCCACCCAGTGACTTGGCAGCAGACTGAGGTAGGGAATCTGCAAATTCTGGCTGCTTGTCACTAGGTCCAGTGTTGGTAGACTGTTGTCTCTTGGCTGAATGCATGTCCCACGTGCCCAGCCAGATTCACCTTTGCCCAAACGTGTCCCCCTGTTGTGGATCCTTCTGTTGTTTGGGCAGATGAAGAGAAGTACCCGGACAAACTTTACTTGATGTTCCTCCACCTGGCCAGTGTTGGGGGGAGATCTCGGGTGGATTTTACGATGCTGCTGTGTTTTTATCTTGCCACAGCGTGGTGCCACGACACTGTGTCTTGTCTAGCTAGGCAGTGTCTGTACAGCAGGAGGAATGGCTGCTTCTGCACAGAATTCAGCTTTTCCATATTTGTGTTCCCAAGTGAATGGCTGGCTGGCTTTCAGTGCGTTCAACCTAGAGATTCTCTCCTAGTTGCTTGAACTGACTTGTGTCGTGGTTTAATTTCCCTTATTAAAAAGGTGACAGATCTCTTGGGCCTCCTGTAGATCGTGCAAGCTGTGAGGAAGCTGTACGAGTTGCTGAACGTTTTTTGTGTGTGTGATTTCCTTCTCTGATGTATCTGAGGAACACTTGATGGGAGGGCATCGCTTCGGGCAGCGTGTGCTGACGGTGAGGCAGACCTGTGTGCTTCAGTTCAACATGTAAGGCTGGCTTATGACAGGGCCCCACAAAATTCCTTCTTGGCAGCAACCTCTGTCAGAATTTCACCTGCCCCAGCTGTTGACTTTCGGCTCTGTGCCTGCTCTTCTGTGGTGGTCCATTCTGTGGAGAATTCATAAGTTTGTTTCCTTGTTTTTCCCTTAATTAAGATTAAAATGTCATTAAATTATATCTCAGTGACTGTCCTAATGTTAAGTGAGTTTCTGTATATTGTCTCGGTGAAAATACAAGCCCTCCTCTTTTTTTTTTTTCCCCCTCCTCTTTTTCCATCAGGTGGTGAAGGTAAAACTGGACGTGTGGTTGATATTCGTGGCTGGGACGTCGAGACCGGCCGCAGCGTGGCCAGTGTCACGTGGGCTGATGGCACCACGAACGTCTACAGAGTTGGACACAAGGGAAAAGTGGACTTGAAATGCACTGTGGAGGCATCTGGAGGCTTTTACTACAAAGAGCATCTCCCAAAACTAGGTGCGTAGAGACAAGTCTTTGAGAAGCTCTGGTTCATGCTGCCATGTCGTGACACGAAAGCCATTTTGCTTGGAAGACGGAACATCAGCAGGTGGTTTTATGAGGTTCCCACATGATGTGTGCCATTTAGCAGAAGTGGGGGGTGTGTGTGAACACGTTCCTTTACTTCAGAGTGGTTAATAAAGTAGTTTGGCCTTTCAGTGGTGAGGTTGTGTAAGACCATCAGATGCCCACAGCTGTAACACAAAGAGATCTTTTGCAGCAGCAAGAATTTCCCTTGGCAGGTGTGTGAAATGTGACAAAAAGGGAGATTTCTGAGGACGGAGCTGCCAAATACTCGCCCAGCAGGCAGGTTAGAAAAAGTCATGGAAAAAGGTGATGTCTACATTGGTAACTTGCTGCAGCCCACCTTTCCTCTTAACCCTAATGACACCAAGGAAACTACTCGTGTTTTTTGACTTGCGGAGTTTTATACGAAGGTGTACTTTTTGTTTTATTTTTTTAATGAGGTGCAGGGACCATCTTTTGCTCCCCTTAAGGAAAACAGGGTGGTATGTTCTTGGCTTTGTGGCAGCAGAATCGGTCTTTGTCATTCTTTTTTCTCCCTGAGCACCTTGGCAAGAGCGTAAGAGAAGGGTTGGATGGGGAGTTTATGTCCAGGCGCAGGACCTCGTGCTATGCAAAAAAACTGGGAGGGTAAAGCACTCTACAAAGCCATGTGGCTGTGTATGGAAGAGACTTATTTTGAGTACTCTGTGGGTGTGTCTGGTGAACAGTTGTGGGTGACCAAGTTGCTAAGAACAGCGACTAATGTCTGACATGACACGAGAGGCACCACTCAAAGGCATTCCCCTCTCTGGGAAGGGACAAAATTGTGTCTTGTTGGAACTGCCTCGTGTGTAACCCGTATCAGTATCCAGTTAGAGCTAAATCCTCTTGATCTCTCTGCATAGTGGATGTCATCCTTCTCTTTAGGAAAACCAGCTGAACTGCAGAGGAAAGAAAGCACGGACCGGCATCCGTTCCAGCATGGGGACAAAGTGAAATGCCTGCTGGACATCGACATCCTGCGGGAGATGCAGGAGGGCCATGGTGGCTGGAATCCGAAAATGGCCGAGGTATGCTTCTGCTGGCCCCTGTTCAGCTGCAATCTCAAACTCCTCCGTAAATAGGCAGTGGCTGGGAAGTTATCAGGACATCTCTGTGTACCATGTTGCCTTCTGCATTTGCATTGTGTTGACTGAATTGCAAATTCTTTAGTTCTCACGCAACGCAGATTTATCTGAGCCTAAAAATAAATCTAAAAGTCAAAAGAGTTGCTCAAAAGTCTTGGAAGCCAGTGCAAAAAGCTAATGGTTGGTTTGTTTTCAAACGAGCAGTGGATCTTTTCCTCGGAGTTGCGGATCCACTCCTTGTTTGGCTTCTTTTGTACCGTGCGTTACTGCTAACGAAAGTTATGTGTTTTGTCAACAGTGGGCTCTATTCCTGGGCAGGGCTAAAGTTTCTCCGCCCATATGATGTTCTTGGAGCTTAACCTTTGGTCTTTAGTTTGAAGAGCTATCAGTCTGTTGTTACCTGTTGTCTAAAAAAACCTCACAGAGAGAAAGTAAAGATGGAAACGGCACCCGTTGCTGTGTAGCTAACAGTCTGCTAGCTTGTTAAACCTCTGCACGTCTGAATTCCCACTGCTGGGGAATGCAGGTGTAGAGAGGGATATTAAACAGAGAAACGGTGCCTTCCAGTCATCTCAGAAATCAGTGCTTTTTCTCTCCTTCAAAACTATCAGCTGCTCAGGACCTGCCAGACTCAACAGATCCAGAATGCGGCACTGCACAACTGTATTCTGGTTTTCTGTAGTCTCCTCTGCTGTGCCCCCTTTTTTTTGCCCTCGGAGCGTGCCTGGCCATGCCCTACAATGCTGTAATCTCTGCCCGCCTCCGTCGTGTGGGAAGGGGAGGATAGTTTGTGCTGCCTTTTCAGGGATTTTCACACTTGGCGTTCTTATTGCCCTCCTCCCCCAGTATGCTGGTACTTCAGAGGAGCTTCTTAAGCAGCCTTTCGCTCCTTTTGAAGGAACACAATGGCTGCATCTCATTTAAAGCAGGTCTGGGATGGAAACACTGTTAATCTGTGAACTGGAAATGGTGGGTAATTGAGCCATCTATGCCTTCGATGCCTGCTTTCCCCACTATTAAGCAATGTGATTTATTTAGGGGGTTTCCCCTACTTTTTTTTTTCCCCCTATCAAAAGTTCATTGGCCAGACAGGGACTGTGCACAGAATCACGGACAGAGGGGACGTGAGGGTCCAGTTCAACAGTGAAACCCGCTGGACTTTCCATCCTGGAGCCCTGACTAAGGTAGGTGCTGATAGGTGAGCTTGGCCAGAACTAGAAATGCCGCAGGGTAGCTGTCGGTTTAGTCTGCTGTGATAGGACACGACGTGTTTCAAGCAAGTGCTGAAGAAATACGCTGCTGTTCTAAAAGCAATAGTTCCAGGCAGAATTACCTGCAAGCCATCAGAGCTAAGGCAGGTGGCTGCAGACAGTGGGAGTTGGGCTGCTAGGCTGCCTGGTTTCATGAACCTTTGCATGTCAAATGTCATCAGTTCTTAAAGCAAATTCCAGTTCTTTCAGCTTTTTTGGCAAGGGTGGTAACAGTAGACCTACAGTAGCTCATCATTCTGCAGCGACCTTTCATCTGTGATGAACCTTCTTCCACATCGTTTCCATTTGATTTTGTTTTCTTCCTTGTTCTTGTGTCTTCATGTTAATCCTTTTTTTTTTCCCCCACCTTTCTTTGTCTTGCTTCTCTTTGGTTCTTCTGGATGACCTGAGTCTTTAATCCAGCTCTTCTACTTTTGTGTCTGCATTTCTAAAGCTCATAGCTCTGGCCTTCCCCAGGGGTTTGAGGGCTTGAAATGTGGATGAGTAGGAACAGGGCTAATAGGTATAGGAGGAGCTGCTGGAAGACTGCAGAATTCTGAAAGACCTCAACAAGGTCACAGCACTAAAAACTCCAATGCCAACGGAAAATGCAGTGTCAGACTGTTTTGCGCAGAATTAGTCTGCTTTGAAAAGTCTGTTTTGACAGTTCTCCCTTCTTAGCTCAGTGAGCAGAGGGAGCATCTGGCAAATCACCAGTACAGATAAAGTCTGATTTCCATTTTCTGTTTTAAATAACAAACAGATTTAGCTTCCTTATTAAAATGGCTTAAAATCTCTAGTGCAGAGTCAGGTATAATGAGGAGATGGGCCAAAGAAAGTTCCGTAGGTACTTAGTACAGGTATTGATTATCAATGGCTTGAAGGAGAAAGAAGAAAAATGATCTGTCCAAAATTATTTCTCGGCTTAAATATGCACTTGGCTTAAAACAGAAATACCCCAGCCCTTGGCCTGTGTTAATTTTGCAGTGCAGTGGTTGCAGATTTCTTGGTAGTCGTACATATGTTTTGCAATGCCTTGTTTTTTTCAGTCAATGGGCTTCTTGTTTGGTTGGGGTTTTCTGAGGGTGGGGGTGGCGTGGAGGGGGCTGATGGCTATTTTTTATTTCTGGCTTCGTCCCCCAAAAGCTTATGACTTTCTTTTTCTTGTAGCTCAACACCTTTTGGGTTGGTGATGTTGTCCGGGTGATAGATGATATGGAAACAGTGAAGCGATTCCAACCTGGTCATGGGGAGTGGACAGATGAAATGGCACCTGTGAGTGCGCGCCAGTTCCAGGACAGTCCAGTAACTTCCTGAGGTTTCCCAAGAAATTAGTAATAGTGGCTGGGCTTGTACTGGCCTCCAGTATTCCTGCTGGTCAGTGAGCGCACAAACCTTTCTGGGACCGAAACAGAGCGGGTGAAGGGGGAATCTGGTAAAGGATTTGGCTACCAGCAAGTCAGATAAGAGGTGTCACTAACCAAAGCAAACAAGTCTTACACCCTCCCTAATTCTCTGGAACGAGGCAGGAATGCGTCCGAGTGAAAAAATGGTCTGATCAGACCAGTGCGGCTAAAAAGCAGAATTTGGGTGTCCTCTGGGAGCAATTAAATGCACGGAGGAAACCTTTTCTAGTCCCAATTGTATCAGTTCTCTCAGCGTTCTCCAGACCATGTTTTGTTGTTTCACCGCCTTCATCTCCAGACATTTGTACTGTGTCTGGGAAACCCTTCTTTATGTAAAACCAGTAATAGACAAACTGCTGGGAACCCTCTGGTGTCCTTGGAGTGGGAGCTGTCTGCGAGTGTGTCGCTGTCCAGTGCTTCTTTTCACACAGCACAAGTGCCGCCTGCGAAACCACTCTTAGAAGCGTTGCTTTGGTTCTGAGATGCAAAGCGTGCTGCGTCTTGCCTCTTAAAAATAATTTCTCCCTTTCCCTTGCAGACCCTGGGGCACATCGGGAAAGTGATCAAAGTCTACGGGGACGGAGATTTGCGAGTGTCGGTCGGAGGGCAGTCCTGGACGTTTAACCCGGCTTGCCTGACGGTGTATCAGAGGGATGAGGAGGCAAACCTCATGACCACGGAGAATGCGAAGGAGTCAAAAAGTGAGATAGTGAGAGCAGAGATGTCTGATCTGCCAGGGGGTTGTGAAATGGTTGCTCTGCTGTGACAACAGCCACGCTCTTTGAGCAGCGTTAAGCTCCAGTCTTAAACTGTTTGCTCAAGTTAGACTGAGAAGAGTTTACATACAAGCCCAGGCTTTTTAACTTTGCTCTGCCTGGAGAACTGTAACACCTCTGTCCTTTCACGTGCTCAGAAGTCTGTGATGAAAGGACCTATATTTCTTCCATTTGGCATTTTCACATTTGTGACTTTTCCTGTGTTGGTAGCTTGGTCTAATGTCTTTTTGAGTTGTCAAAACGTCAGACACATAAAGCAAAAATTCTGTGTAAGCTGCAAATTGGTAAAGCTCTGTGTGTGAGCCAAGTACTAGAGGTACAGCAGGCCTGTACTGTGATTATAGAACCATACACGTGTACATATGTATACACCTGCTCTTTGGCCCTCTTAACCTGTGGCTATTTCTCCTTCCTACCAGGTACTTTGATTACTGTATTGGAGAAACTGCTGTCCCAGAAGACAGAGTCGGAGCACGCAGGCTGCCTGGTCATTTGTGCAGCACTTAACAATGCAGCTAAAGTTCGGGAGCTCCTTCAGAAGTATCCAGACAAGGCAAGTTTTGAAGATGTCCTGAATAGTTACTTTTTGTTGCTCTTCTTTAAAATGCTGTCATAAAATCCACTGCTCAAGTGGGGAAGAGGGGATGAGAAAGACAAGAGATGTTTCAGACCTAGTATTAGCTTGTAACAGCTGGAAAATTATTTCGCTGCAATTTAGGATTAAATTTGTATGTTAAGTGTGCAAGTTTTGTGGCTCCAGTTTGTGGCATCAAATCTGAACTAGATTTAAGTCCTTGCAGCACTTTTCCAAAGCTGGATTTTCCCAGTTTTCCTGTGTGGACATTGCACCTGTAGGAGTAGAGGGAGAGATGTTTGTCTATATGGAAACGGGAGCAAGATACTTGAGTATCCAGCCTCTCTTTGCAAAGAAAACCATGGGCTGTGTCTGGCCGAATGTCTGTCCTTAGATGACCTTGCCAAATGCTGTTGTTGGAACCAGGAAAGAGAAAATATGCCCAGATCCCAGTGCTGTGCGTGTCTGTGCAGTGCCTTATCTCATGTCTGACTGGAGCAGGGAACTTGACTTGTTGCTGAACAATTTCTTGCAGAGTGCCAGACTGTTAGGATCGAATCACTGCTCTTTCAAACTGCCTGTTTGAAGGTTCAAGCTTTTCCTTTTTTTATTTTTTTTTCCTTGCCTTTCATATAGCCTCTCTTTGTTCTCAAGTCCCTTTAATTCCCAAAAAATCTTATTGCAGGACTTCAAGCCTGTGATACACCCTCTGGCCACTGTGCCCAGTAAAGTACCTGGAGTAACACAGAACAACGAGGACTTGGCATCTTCAAAGCCTGATGCGAACCTGATTTGATCCCCTCATGAATTTTCCTGTTGAGAAAAGAATTGCTGGCAGAGATGTCAAGAAGCATTCTCCTTGCAGGCATTGAGGGATTTGGCACCAGAGCTGCGTTTGGAGCCCTGGCTTCCAGCTCTGCTCACTTGCTTCTCCCTTGACTAAATGTGCTGTCCCCTTCCCCTGTAGAAAATACCCTGGGACAAGGTCAGCCTTGCAGCTGACGTACATAAAGCGGAGCCAGCGGGGCACAGATTCTGTTTAGCATTTCTGTTCTGCAGCTGGTGACTTCCATCCTGCTCAGCCTGCCCTGGAGCAGAGCTAAGGCAGAGCTAAGGCAAGGTCTTTCCTAACCAAGCTGCTTGCTTTGTCTGTGCCCTTCCTGCAGGTCGATGCGAAGAACCAGGGTAGGACTGCCCTGCAGATCGCCTCGTACCAGGGGCATCTGGATGTCGTGAAGATTTTGCTGCAGGCACATGCCACTGTCAACCTGAAGGATGAAGAGGGGGATACAGCACTGCACTATGCGGCTTTTGGGTAGGATGTCTGTCTTCTTGCTGTCTGATCCAATATCTAAAGGGCTACAAAAGGACTTTTCTAAATATAGTTAGGCAGTCGGGCTGATTGGGCTTGTGACTGATAGAGGCTTTTCTCTGATTTTGCCTTACATTAGAAATAGACTTTTGAGCTTCAAGGCAACAGGTGCACTTTTTGGTGCACTAGTTTCACCTCCTCTTGATAAGTTCAAGAGGAAACAGAACTTGAGAAGTTCTCTTGCCTTGCAAGGAGGAAGAATTTACTGTCTGCTCATAATTGAATCTAACCTGGTTTACTCCTTGCTTTTAAATCAGAAACCAAGCTGAGGTTGCCCGTGTGCTTATTAGTAAAGGAGCCAGCACTGACCTGTTAAACAACGCGAAGTGCACAGCGTTGTATGTTGCTGTCAGTCAAGGATTCACGGAGGTGGTGCGGACGCTCTGTGAGCTCAACTGCGATGTCAACCTCCCAGTAAGTTTTGGTTTTTGTGGGATTTGAGCCTGTGTGTGGTTTTTGGGTTTGGTTGTGGGGTTTGAGTTTGTGGTTGTGGTTTGTTGTTTTGTTTTGTTTTTTTTTTTCCTTTGAGGTAAGGTGAGCTGTTTCATTTGATGTTCTGAGGTAGGTAACCTGTATTCTGCTTTGATATCCTTCTGTAGGGCTCCCAGGGAGACACCCCGCTGCATTATGCTATCAAAGAAGATTACAAAGTTGTTATTGAGATTCTCACTGAAGTACCCAACATAGACTTCACTGTCCAGAATTGCCAAGGCTTCAACCTGCTCCACTATTCTGCTCTAAAAGGGAACAAACTGTAAGTGACTTTTCTTTTTGTTCTTACTGCTTTTACAGATGTTAGCTCGTGCTTGCTGTCTTAGCAGTCAGAAGTTAGTAGATGTAGTTCTAGATGGCTAGGAAGGAAATGATTGGCTATACGTTTCTTGGGTTTGGATATGGCTAGGTGTAGTTGCTGCCCTCCTTCGTGCATTCACAGGAAACTGCTACCTGTCTTCCCCAGTCTGTGTTTCTCACACTGCCCTAACTTGGCTAGGAAATCTGTCTGCTTCTGGATAGTCTCCCTAGGTGCTTGGGTTCACACATGGAAGGACAGGATAAGGATAAGCAGTACTTGAAAAGACTCTAACTGAGAGCCTCTGGAATTCTTCCAAGGATATATAAGCTCATTATTTTCATAGCAGTGTGAGTTTAATGCTACTTCATTAAATGATAACTGAGGGCTTTTGTTTTATTCTTGTAATTCAGTCTGTGAGATAGAGGGAGTGCTCTGCATCACAGGTGCCAGCTCACAGTGCTGCCTGTTAAAACACGAACATTCATAACTACTGAACAGGAGAGGCAAGCCTGTCTCTTCTCCATTGTTTTCCTTCCTGATAAAGTAACTTCCACCTCTATTAAACTCCAACACTTCAGAGCCATAAAGAAGATCCTAGCAAGAGCTCGGCAGCTGGTTGATTCCAAAAAAGAAGATGGCTTCACTGCCCTGCACCTTGCTGCTCTCAATAATCACAAAGAAGTAGCAGAAATTCTCATCAAAGAGGTAAGAAACAAAACCACCAAAACCTCCCATCTGTTTCCCTCCCGACCCCCCACATTTCCTGGGCGCTGTCGAGTTAATGCTGGGACTCACAAGAATGTCTCTTTGAATAGCTGGCATTGTTGTGTGCCAGACTTTGAAGAACACGGGTTGGCATTCCTGGGGGTATTTTCCTTTGGCACTGGCACTAGAGGATGGGGGCGTCCTGCGGGCAAGAACAAAGCGCATTGGACCTCGAGCTTGCTGGAAAATACTCAGTGAAGGGGAGTAGCTGGTAACCTGCTGGTTAAGGAGTATGTAGAACTGTATTCAGAACCTTCCCTAGCTCATCAGCAGGAAGATGTTCTCTGTGTGTTGGTTTGGCACTTGGCTTTCTGATCTTCCCTTTCTGGATATTTGAGGTGTGTGGGCCATGTACCAAAGATGCCGAGGGCTGGATCACGTAGCTCTCTCAGAGATCTCTGTACCTCTGTCTTGACAAAGATGGATTTAAGACACGGGGCTTAAACAACCCCACAGCTGCAGCGCTCTTCCTCATCCAAACTTGATAGCAACAGCTCACTCCGATGCAATTCTTGTCTTCAAGGGTCGCTGTGATGTCAACCTCAAGAACAACCGTAACCAGACGCCGCTGCACCTGGCTGTCATCCAGGGACACGTAGGGATGGTGCAGCTGCTGGTCACCGAAGGCAGTGATGTCAATGCTGAAGATGAGGATGGGGACACGGCCATGCACATTGCCTTGGAACGGCAACAGCTCATGTCTGTCATGATGGAGAAGCGTGAAGGGGAGATGGGGTCATCCCTCCTTTCCAAGGTGAGCTGAGAGTAGCAGAAATTCCAGCACCAAGGGCAGGAAAACGCTTGATGTTAGAATGACAGCAGATAGTGGGATCCAAGGGGACAAAGGAAGGCAGGGAAATTGTGTAAAGCCAGCTGTGGGGAGTGAGGAAAGAAGCCTCCTTTCTTGTGGAAAAGCAAGAATAGATCCTCTGAGGGTATGGTTGAATTTACAACATGAAGCTTCGCATAGTCAGACAACAATTCATACTGTCTCCCCCGACATTTTTATTAGCATTTTGCGCTTCTTTCTTGACATGGGAAAGGTCATGAATCCAGTTGCAGAGCCAAGAGTCTTGGGTTTCGTTCGTGCCCCAGAACCACAGCAATTCAATTCTGTCTGATGGCATGGGAAATATGAGGATAGCTAACCACAAACACCCCAGATGTCTGCAGATGTAGAGCAGAATGTGAGAGGTGAGACGTATCAGGCTGAAGGATAGAGGCTGCAAAGCCTGAACTGGATTTCACTGTGTTGCTTTGTATTCATGGGTATGTTGAGGCCTGTCAGGAAATGCCACGAATCTAGAAATCTCTGCATAATATGCCAAGTACTGGAAGCTTAGTCTGTTTTCTTTTATGTACTGTGGTGTCTTCAGTGTCCTTCCATGTCACTACCTGAAGAAGGGAATGCCTATGATTAGTAATGATTAGGACCAGTTAGGACCAGTCTTGTGCATTCTTGTGGCTCAATGAAAGATTTGAATCTGCTGCGTAGGTGCTGAAGGATCGTTTTGTGTTTTCAAGAAAGAATGCCAAATCATACTTTCAGATTCTGAGTACAAGGATTAAGACCTTGTTTAGAATTTGATACAGATCAAAGCCACGTAACAGAAACTTTTCGCTGTTAACACCGAGTGTTTCTCAACATCTTTTAGCTGCAGGCTTCTGGCTTTCTTGGAAATGTAGAGTTGAATGTTGGAACTGCAATCGCGTGTTACTTAGCGCAAGAAGGAGCAGATATTAATTATGCAAACCATCGGGGAAAGTCTCCTTTGGACCTCATTACGGATGGAAGGATTGTCCAGATCGTCAAAGACTTCTCACAGAAATTCAGGTAAAGCATGTCCTCTGGAAACGAGCCGGAGTGTGCTTCTTGCAAAGTGCAGAGTGCTCCCCCGGCACCGCGAGCAGCTGGTGTTCCCAAAGGGGTGAAGGTCTCTGAAATGCTTTGGACATCAGTCTGAGCACCTCCCCTTTCAGCTGGAGCTGGTCGCTGACCCTGGAGGGGTTCTTTAAGGGTGCACACTGCCCTTTGAAAGAGTTAGGAAAAGCACATTAATACTGCTCGGTGCAGACTCAGCCTCCTGCCTTACAGAGAGCCCTAAGGCGGTCTGGGAGCACTGGCCGCTGAAGCCAAGAGCAAATTCTCTCTTGCAGAGAAATTCTGTGTTCTGTCTTACTTCCGTTGGGTTCTGCAGTTACGGACATTTAAAGTCTAAACAGAGAGGAGGAGCAACGGAAGAGCGGGCCCCAGAACCCGCAGAATTTATTCCAGGGCTAAATAAATGTTTGGTTTTCATCTGATAAGAGAAATAGCTGAGAAAATGCCAGAGGGAGAGTAGCAAGTCAAAGATGGCTTTATCTCAGGTTCTGAGAAACTTCTTGTTTGTTTTTTGACTTGGCAAACATGAAAGCAGAGCCCTGTTTGATCTGAGGGCACAGGCCCACAGTCATGTTACTGCTGGAGGAGGAACAGTAGAGCAGCCACTGTAATTGGCCGTGCTTCTGGTCCACTCTAATTAACAGGTTAAATGTATCCCTTTAAACATCTCTCTTAGTTCTACAACCATCTTCTGGCTGCTGAAGGGAGGTCCTAGAGTACGTGGCTCAAATTTTATTCCATGTTCATGGTTGCAGGGAGCAGCAGGTTTCTTCAGATAGCTCAACCATCACCTGCAGCCTTCGCCGCGTGCACACCACCCCCAACACGATGACCAACCTTAGTGTCTCGAGTGTGGCAGTCCCCACAGAGTGCCTGGTCTGCTCAGAGCTGGCCTTGCTCATCCATTTCTTCCCATGCCAGCACAGTATTGTGTGTGAAGGTAGGTCTGTTCTATTTGTTGGGTTTTATTCTCCTTTTTTTAACATTTCTTTCATTCGCGTTCCACCACTTAGCTTCCCTAACTGGACTCTCATAAGTCAAACTCTGTTTAGACACAAAGCTATTGTCCTCTTTGTGTCCTGATACAACCCCAGGGTGATTTCGGCACCATCATCTTGGATAACATGTCCAAAGCTGTCTATGAAAAGCACAGAGTGTTCTGGCTGCCCGCTGCTTGGGACCCCAGGCAACTTTGCTTGTGCTTGTAGATGCTCTGGATAATTCAGAAGGAAAGCCAGATGTTCTAGTCCTTGCTGGCAGCGCTTTAGCTGCCAAAGTCCTCCTGAAAAGGATTTCCCTCTTCACTGGCTTTTGCTACTGGTTTGCATTTCAGACGTTTTAGTGGCAGCCTGCTCAAACGTGTCTGCAAGTTTATCTCACGAGGCACTCACAGTCTGACCATGGGGAATTGGGTGAGGACTGTCTGCCAGCGCTGCGTCCTTTTCCCTCGGAGCAAAGGGCTGTTTTGATCCACAAGGCAGCAGCATTTGCTACTGGTGTAGGAAAGACCAAGAGACTAGGATGTAGCTTAAAAAGTAGGTAGTGTCCTAATTTTCATGTGGAATCAATCTCTTAGTCATCCAGGGAGGTCTCAGGTTATTCAAAGCTGATATTCTTGAGTCTGGCATCTTCCTCTTGACTCTGGCATCAGTGGTCTTAATTGTAATCTCTTCTTGTCTCATTTGTGGCAGAATGCTCCAGGAGAATGAAGAAGTGCATCAAATGTCAAGTGACAATAACCAAAAAACTCAAACAAGGTATGTTTGCTGTTACTGCTGCTAAGTGCTGCGGGAAGGGTCTGCACAGTGTTAGTTGGAGCAGCATCAATGATTTCCAGTGAAAGAAGCATAAGGAAGGGGGTTGATTTTTTTTTTATTGTTGGTTGGTTGTTCTGGTTTTGGGGTTTGTTTTTGCGTGTGTGCATTGTCCACCTTTAGAGAGGAAGAGGTAGATTCTTCCAGGTGTTGTGAGCCAAGCTCAAGCTGTGTAGACAGGACATTTGAGGAAGCTTTCCCTGTGCCCTGTTATTTTGTCTGTTGAAAGGAAGCAGGAGGTTTTCCACGCGTCAGTCTAACCGTTTTCACAGGCGGCGATTTAGCAGCGCGCGCGCTCGCAGGAAAGGAAAAATGACGTCTTCGGAAAGCCTCGCTTCTCCGCCGGCTGAAATCACACGGTGCCTGCACCGGGCTGGCGTTGGTCAGCTCTCCAGGAATCATTGAGCTGGATTGTTTTGATAAAGCGCTTTAGCCCAGTTTTAAACAGTCTGTCCTCTGTGCGCGTTGCCCGGCGCGCGGAACGAGCGGCTTTATGCGTGTCGGCAAGCTGGAGGCAGGTTTGCGCTTGCCTTGGAGTCGGTGCAGGTCGCCCACTGAAGCATTTTCCGTGGAAGCTATGAGAGTTGGTCTTTCCAGCTTGAGATCACTCTTAGGGCGAGCGAGCATGGAGATGATTTGCGTGTTCTGCTGCTCGTGACTTAGTACTGTGGACTCCTTTGTTGGAGCCAGGCTGTGGTCTTGTGACTTGATGCCTGGGCAGAAGCGTAGGGGAACCAAGCATCTCTCAGATGGACAAACACCGATGGCAAAGACAGAAATCCTCTCTGGAACCCCATGATGATAAAAAAATAGTACTCGTAGCACTGTGAGGATACCTGGAGTAGTGTGACAGAGCATCCCAGCCAGCTTTGAGTGTGTTACTTGAAGGCAGCAGCAGCATATTCCAGAACACCAAGGCAGGATATTTCAGACAACATTTTTGTTTGCTTAAAAAAAACCACAATGAAACAAGCTCAAACTAAGCACACATACACCCCCCCTGCCTCCAAACCAGTTGAGCAACTAAAAGCAGCACTGATCAGTCTGAAAAAGACTGACATGATGCTTTTTAATTTGAGGAATCCCTGGATAAGGCTCAGTGAAGAGAGTTTAGTGGGAGCTAACTGCTGCTCGTGAGGGGCAGGGGCTGATTAACGAGATGCTGGATGAGGCAGAGCGCGCTGGTGACTAATGCTCTTCCCGCTCTCCGCCCCTGCAGACAGCACCGAGGTGGAGTGCAGCCCAAGCTCTGAATCCACAGATCAGAAGAAGCTCATGGAGGAGCTGCAGAACCGCTACCGGCAGATGGAAGAGCGCATCACCTGCCCCATTTGCATCGACGACCAAATCAAACTGGTCTTCCAGTGTGGACACGGCTCTTGCCCGGACTGCAGCACCGCCCTGACCGTCTGCCCCATCTGCCGGCAGGCCATCCGGGAGAGGATCCAGATCTTTGTCTAAGGACACGCTTGCTTCCCTTCCCGTTCCCACCTCCCTCCTTTACTTCCTTTTCGTTTGCATTTTAGATGAGAAGCGCTAGTCAGGCTGACGTGTTTGGCAAAGCCGTCCCGGAAGAGAGGGAAGCGTAGAACTGATGCGGCGTGGGTGGAGGTGGAGGGAGTCCCCCCTGCTTCCAGTGTCGTGAGGCCGAGGAAGGGGCTTGAGGGTGGGCAGCAGCCCCTCGCCCTGTGCTGCTGCTCCCTTGGAAAGCCCCGAGGTGAAGAACCCTGAATCGCTGAAGGCGTAAGAGACTTCCAGACCAGAGGCGAAAAGACTTCCACGCGCAGGTGTTCGCAGCAACATCCGGCGGCTGCGTCGCGCCCAGCGCCCCGCGGCGTTGGAGCCGCGGCCTCGCGCTGCTCTGGAAGGAGATGCCGTGGGAGGATTTACCTCGTAGCTTGGCCGGCGACAGCAGAGCGCACGCTCGTGCTTCACGTGAGACGGCGTCGGAGGAGCTCGGTCGCGGCGTAGGTTCTCCCGGGCGCCCTGGTGGGGAGGTAACGTCCTGGGACAGCACACTCCTACGGGCTCAGCGAGAGCGTGGACTGACAGAGGCAAATCTGGGTGTAACGAGATCCTAAAGACAGCGTGTGTGCCTTAGAGATAAAGTAGTGAACACTGATTGGAGAAAATAATGTTGTTACAACAAATATTTCTAACCTCTAAGTGACACTCTTCTTCCATTTTTTTTTTTTTTTTTTTGGCACAACCGTGTGTTCAGAGACTCCTGAGCTTTCTATCCATAATGCCAAAGGCAGGTGTTAAATACTCCAATCGAAGTGTAAAGGAAATAAATAGTAATAATTGACATGTGAGAAAAAGGGATTTCATTTTTTGGTTTCTTTGTTTTGCAGCAAAACTTAATAATAAAAAAAAAATTATCTATTTTCCTGAGCATTAAAATGAATGTACAAACAGTAGCTGAAATACAGATCCAGCTGTATCGTGTTTTTCAACTGTCTGACTGAAGAAATATTATCCCCGGAGTCCGGCTTGTGAAATAACTGTTGGTGGAAGCGGCAACCCGTGGGGCTCGTGTGCCGTGCGTGCGTGTACGTGTACGTACGTGTTTGCGTGTGTGCTGTATATCTTTAACGACACAATTATACGCAAGCATACTGTTTGTGTACGTGTTGCAAGCAATATTTAAAACGAAAACGTTGTGTGCCTTTTGCTTATCTTTGTTTGCCAGCGCATCTTTTAAAGAGGTTTTTAACTTTGCGGACCGTGTGGTAGTTACGGGAATATTTCTTACTTCTCCCTTGGTGTTGTGAGAAAGTCTTACGCCAACAACCTCTGACTCCTGTTGAGAACCTTTGTCAAAATACTCACCTGAGGCTGTTACAGCTTCAGTAGATTTTTATTTTTTTTTTAGCTATGAAAATAGATTTGATTTAGCCCCTGTGTGAGTTGGTTGGGTTAGCTTTAACACCCGAATAAAACCAAGCTGAACTTTCACGATCAGCGTTGGTAAAAATCTGAATCCGAGGTGCAGATACTTATTTCCTAGAAACTTTTATTAGTGTAAATCCCTTTGGAATAAACCGGGCATTTCCCCAAAGTGTTTGCTGCGTTGTGGGAGGGCAGCAAGGGGAAAGTACCGTGCAAGGGCTCACTTCAGGAAGCACAAGTCTGAGCCATCCTTCTCGTGCCAGAGCTGCTTTAACCACCTCTTGGTGCAGGTCAATCGTTTTTCTGGCTGTGTATTACCCCAACATCCCTGATGAGCGTTTTTTATTTAATTTAGTTTGTTCACAAGCTTCTACGTAAACCCCAAATCAACTTATTAAAGGTAAAAGCGAGGGATACGTCATCCCGTGTGTGCAATGCAGGTGTGTGCTGGCGCTTGGGGAAGCGGGGGCAGAGGTGGCAAAAGCCGGTCGGTGTCTGTTGCGTTTTTCGCGTCTCTCACACCGAAGGTGCCAGTTCAGTTGGGAAGAAACAACAGGGAGCATCTGCTTCATTTTTTTAAAAAATAAATTATTTGGATGCTAAATGAAGAGAGGCATCCAAGTGATTGTTCTCCCTAAAGGAAAAGAATTGTAGGAGCAGCCCGTGACTTCCAAGCTGTGCAGCTGTTGCAAGAAAATGGAGACTCGTTGGTGGTTGTTTTTTCCTTCTTTTCCTGGCTGGTGGAAGGGGATTTTGTAGGGAAAAAGAACAACTCCCTTTGCTTGTACGTTTTGATTTTTTTTTTTTTTTTAAATGCAAGTTCCATTTCAAAACCTCCTGATGTTGTTTCCCTGTCTGGAATTCAGTGTATGGCCAAACTAGAGATGGAATTTTGCACAGCGCGACGCGCCTGCTGGAGGAGCGCAGAAACGGTTTGCACGCCCAGGTTGGGAGCATATTCTCTCATTTCCCTGTTCCTGCTGTGATTGCTTTCGAGGAGCAAGAGTTGAGCTGTTAAGCACCTTTTTGACTCTTTCATTTTCCCAGTGAGAAGAAGGGAATTGCTGACAGAGAGGAACTGAGATGGTCAAGTGGAGCCACAGGTGCCGGAAGGTGCCGGGTCTGGTTTTGGTGAGCTCTGCCCCCCGTGACAGGCTCGGCTCCACTGGAGTCTGAGACTGGAGAAGTGAAGAAGGTTCTGCTGGTTTATCCTTCCCCAGCTTCTGCCTGGGGTCAGGCCAGTACAGGCACTTCTGTGAGCTGCGGCTCTGAATTGACAGTTAAGCAAAATATTCCATTTTCTTTGCCAGCTGGAGCAGGCCCTTGTTTTCAGCTGATGTGCTGTTCAGCCGACCGTGGATTTTTCTAGGAACGTCCGCAGAGGCTGATCACGAGGGGCTGCGTGATAGAAAGCGGGGGGGACGCTCAGGGAACTACAGAACTTTTTCGCTCTCCCCTCCCGGGGGAATGTTGCTCCCTGCTACAGCAGATACCATCCTTTTTAATCCGTGACCCACTGCAAAACTACGAGTTTTAACTGCTGTTAAACGCAAGAATGCTGGATTGTGGGGCTTTTTTTTTATTGTTTTCCCCGAGTTGCAAGACGAAGGCATAAATACGTACGTGGTTTTTAAAGCAAGAGCTATATGAGGATTAGCTAATTCTTTTCACATGGGCCACCGAGGAGCCAGTGTGTGGTAAATCACAGTCAGCTGCGGGGGCTCCCCCTCCCCTGCCTGCGGCCGCGGTTTGGACCGATGCCCTGGAGATGAAACCCTGATGCTCATGCCTCGATCAGATGTTAGTTCCTCCTCCTTTCCCTGTGCTCCCCAGCCCAGTGTCGAACTCCCAGTTCACGACCAGGGAGGGGTGGAAGGCAATGGGAGCAGCACATCCCAGTGCTGAATATTCGGTGCTTAATCCATGAATAAATAAGAGGCTTCAGGAGAGGGGAGATTTGTTCTAGGTGCTCAGATGGCTGCAGCTCTAGCACTTACGGTTGTTCTCCGTGTCCCTTTAAATGTGGCAAATGTAGCAGAGAGAACCATTTAGATATAGCGCTGAAATTAACTTTTAATAAAGGGGAGGAGAGAAATGCTAAGAATAACCCACGGCAGTAAGAAAGTATTTATTCCCGTTGGGTCCCCATGTGGTGCCTGATCTCGTCGAGAGGCATCCCTGCCTGGGACAGGGAGGTTGGATTAAATGATCTCTGAGGTCCCTTCCAGCCTGGGCCATTCTAGGATTTTATTATTTCTGAGCTGCAGCTTGCCCTTGGGAAGGTGGCTCTGTGTGTGTGTGTTACACGGCAGCCCCGCTGCAAACTAAACATTCCAGCAATTAAGACTGAAAAGAGCGAAGAAGCGAGACCGAGGTGGTTGAACAAGCAGAAATGTCTTGTGTTGTGCAAACGGTCCATTCCTTCATGTTTTCTATAGTCTCTAGTTGACCACTGTAGGTTTTATGCAACATTCATTCCCTTCTGTTCAGAGCCTGCTTTTTCTTTTTTTCAGTGACGTTTGTTGCACGCCGAGGTCTCGGGATACACATCCCTGACTTTGCTTAGAAAATCCCCGTTCGCTAGGAATGATCCCCAGGTTCTGGTCGCTGCTGCCAACGGCGTGAAGAGAAAACAAAGTCAGTTCCGTGCCTGCCTCCTTCTCCTGTTCTCCTCTGCACCATATGGATTCCCTCAGAGCGTCATGTGTTCCATGGCTTTTAGACGCTGTGCGGGAACCAAAGCCAGGAATGTTTTTCTGTCCAAATATAGGCAGGATGGCAGGTCCTCGCCTGTCGTCCAACGCAAATATCCGCGCTCGAGAACCCGAGACCTCTAAAATCCATCAGTCGGAGCAGCAGCTCTCTGCACTGGTGTAAAAGCCGTCCCGCTCAGGGGCTCAGGCTGCGGGTAAAGGCACGGGGAGAGGATTTTCAGCAGCTGGAAAAGATCGAGATGAAACTTCAGCGTCCTGACTAACTTGCCCTTGGCACTGGCTCCCAGAGGAGTGTCTGGGGAGTTGCCTGAAGCATCTGAAGGAGGTTTTAATTCTGACAAGTGCTGGAGATTCGAGGCAACGGCTGTGTCTGAGAGTCCTTTAAGCACAAGTATCTCTTGGGAAAACCATGCTATGCTTAACGCAGGGCAGAAAACGGGGATGAAGTGTCAACAGATGTGCGCTCTGGCCCTCGTAATCCTTAAAATATCTACAGAAGAGAGCTGTGCTTGAAACTTAACAACCACAGTACTAATGAACTAAGCGTAAACGTGAGATTTTGCTTTTTACCAGCAGCAACGGGGAGGATTCTCTGGCACCAGAGAATCCAGATGCACTGGGACTGTATCAGAAGTGTTATTAGCGTGCACGGCGCTGAGTTCATGTGTCTCCCTTAGCTCCCCAAGTTGCATTTGTAGCTCTGAATACCTCAGCATAAAAGCTTTCCTCATCTGACTCTCATTGCCGTAATAACTGAGGTTTGTCTTGGCCTTGCTGCCGAGCTGGTTTCTGAGCAAATATTTGGCCTAGATTTTAAGCGTTTTGAGAGCGCTCTGCGGCCAATGGTTTGATCAAGTTGGGTGGACGGGCACGGTGCGTTGCCAGCACACGGGGGGGAGGTGAAACCCTGCTCTCTCGCTTCGGATCCATCAGGGTGCACCCCGCTCGCTACCTGGGCAGGGAGGCAGGATCCCGAATGTCACAGGTCTCACGGAGCAGCCCTGCAGCTCAGGCTTCCCATTCACCCACCAGCCGTGGCCCGATTCTGATGTGCAGCGTGGTCTCCCCCCGCCAGCCGGAACCCTTCAGGCCAGTCCTGATGTGCTCAAGCTGAGGTACCCAAAAATCAGTGTAATTGTGAAGCCACTTGTCTTTCTCGGCGCGACCCCTCACCGTGTAGCTCCCGAGCGCACGATAAATTCATGGGTCTCTTGCCAAGTTTCATGGAAGACAGAGTTGGTGTTTGTGCTTATCTGAGTCTGCAAACTCCCTGCCCAGGATTTCCTAAGCAGAGCGGCTCTGCCGGCTCTCCCGCAGCATCTCATTTTTCGTTCTGCTCCTGAAGACAGCCCGTGACAAACGACAGCTCTTCCAGCGTTAAGCATCCCCAACGAAACATTCCAGGGGCGTGATGCTGCCTCCTGGATTCCTTTTTCTGCCCCCTCCCCCAATTTTTTTTTTTTTTTCTTTTTCATTACATAAAAGCTGACAATTGCAGATTATACAGTCGGTTAAAGAAAAGAGTTTCTGTCCATCCCAGCTTGTTTCATTTTGCTGCTTGTCCTCCGCCAGCCCAACTTTCAGCTGCAGTAATATGATACCGCTTGGCAGAGGCTAAGAGAATTGGAAAGAGGCTTAATGTAAAGTCTGCATTTTTTATTTTTTTTTTTTTATTTCTTCGAGCTTTTTGAAACTCTGGTGGTTCTGCCCGGCTTTGGCAGTCACTGCAGGGCCACTCGCAACCGCTCCAAAAGCAGCTGTGAGCAGAAGGATTACCGATGCTCTCTGTGAAGAGGATGCCTTAGGATCCATCGCGTTTCCTCCCCAAAAGTATTCAGGGGCGACATGGATCAGGCAGAGCAACTTTCTGCAGACGGAAGGAAGAGCCTCCTCTCAGCTGACAAGACAAAGAGCAATGGCTGCAGAACCATTGTGGGATTTCTGTGCATGGTCCTGGTGGTGGCTTTGCTGGCTACGGTGAGGGATCCAGCCGGAGCTGCAGTTCGGAAAAGCCAGGTGGGAGAAAGGATCTGATTCTTAAATGCTTGGGAGGGGAGCGGGGGTATCCAGTATATATCTGTGCGTCTGTGTTATTTTTGGAGGATGGATACATTCGGGAAGCAATCTAAACAATTTATAAATAACTGTTAAGGCAACAAGATCCATTTACGGCTGTTTGAACCCCTTCTAGTGAAGGATCCTTAAAGATAATTCTGCAGACTCAGACTGACCGATGTGTGTGCACCTGCAGCCACTGACAGGTGTGTGCGCGGCTGGCAGACGAGCAAACAGCGAATGCAAGAAAAGTTTGGGTTTTTTTACCCTCAGAGCTTTTGCTGTTCTTCTGAGCACCTCTGCTTTCCCAGCCCGGTGTGATGTGGCAGGCACGCGGTCTATTTTCCACGGCAGCTGAGCTTTTCCTAGGGACTCCAGAGGCAGGGCTCATGCTGTAAGAGCTAAGCTCAGAGTTAACGCTGGCCCTACAGAAGCTGTGAGCTGGTATTAACTTTATTTCAAAGTCTGTCTGTTGGCGAGGTGTGCTGGGACGGGCTCGTGTTCAGGGGGAGCTGTGACAAGGCTCTGGGACTCGTGGAAGCTGATCTTAATATTTTGCTTTTGGCTGAAGTTTAGCTTTTAATTTTATAAAAACTGATTTTTCTCTGAGTGTTGGCGTCCTCCCCTGCTGTTTGTGGTTATGAAGATCCTGGCAGTAGCCCCCCTTGTTTGCATCACATGCTTGGTGCTCATGTTAACTGGTACTAAGTCACAGAGTTGTGTTACTGTTTAGTTTATGAGAGAGCAATGAATTGCATTCACTGCAGCTCAATGAAGTAAATTAATGGAGCTCTGGCTGCGCAGGGTGGATGGTGCAGAGCAGGGACAGAGCTGGCCAGTGCCTGCCTTTATCTGTGTATGTGTTGGTGTCTGCTGCAGTTGTTAAGAGCGAGAACGGGGTTGCCTGTTTTCCTCATTTGCCCAGTATTCCATTTCTTCTGTGGTGAGGCTGGAGAGCAATAGCGAAGTGAAAAGGAAATGAAAACTTTCCAGGAGGAGCTGCAGCACCAGCTGCACCCAAAATCTTACTGAGGCTCCGTTTCTGCTCCATCTGTGCCGCGCTCCAGCGGTGCCGGTGCCCTGCGCTGGAATCAGGCAGGAGCTCAGGGGAGCCTCCAGCACCGATCCTCTGCGACCCAGAGCTCAGGAGTGCTGCTCCCTTCCTTCCCTGGTGTGTCCGGTGTCCAGACGTGCCCCAAGAACTCCTCAGGGTACAGCCTCTCTTGTGCTCTGCCGGGGTTTCACTCAGCACACTCAGAAGAGATGCTTCGCAAAGCTCTGACCAGCCTTGTCTCCCGGTCACCCCCAAGGGGATGCTGGCTGCGCCTCCAAACGCCCCAAACCTGGTGGGTTTTTTTTCTTTTATGCTCTTCAATCCTGTGGTCTCTCTCAACCTTCTGTTTTGTCTTTTAAGGAAGATGCCACACCACCCAGTCTTCACGGAACGAGTGCCTCTGCTTTGCGCAGCCCAGCTTTCCCGCCCCGGCCTCCGGCGCGGAGCAAACGGTACACGATCACGCCCGGGCGCTTGAAATGGGACCACTTCAACCTGACGTACAAGTACGGACGTGCCTTAGCCCTAAGAGTTAGCATTTCCTAAGCGACGCTGGGGATAGATACTGACCGTATGAATAGTGCTGAGCCAGTTGCTGGTGACCGCAGAGCTTCTCAAACCACTCTAAGTGTTTTTACAAATCTCTCGCCTCAGCTGTGCGTCACGCGAAGCCTCGTCGCTGCGTTAGAAGCCGGTAGCGCACACGGCTGCGTGCTGAGACTAGAGTAAAGCTAACTCGGCAGAGAACGCCTCTCCCTGTATGCTCATCCCAAACACCATAGTCTTAATTGTCCAGGTTTACACCCGTTAACGGCCTGGCTTGATACGAAACCTTCTGCTCCCTTTAGGATGTGCTGGGACGGAGGGAGAGGGGATAAAACAGCCAGAGGGGATAGCAGAATATACACAGCTTTTCCCAATTGCCACGCTTCAGGCAAGTTCCTGAAGGCAGATCTTCTTTTGGGACAAGGTAAGTTTCCAGGAGCCATCTATACGTTTCCATGGTTCTGCCATCCTGCACCAGTAGTTTTCTTGCAGCTCCACGGTGTCCGAACCTGTGGCCGGAGCAAAAACACCTCTCCAGTCTCCCAAGTGACGAGACTTTTTTTACATTCTTATTTTCAAAGGAAACGACTTGTTTTACTATCAAACCTTTGCTATCCTTTGGAGCCTTCTGTCGGAAGTTCTGCCCGAGAGGATGTGCTTGAGGAGGGCCAAAAGCTGAATTTCCGAACAAGTGATTGTAAACAGTATCAGTAATGTATTAGTCCCCCTGGGGTTTTTGTTAAATTCAAGCTACTTTATTAAAGTTCAAGCTACTCCTGTTTTGAACCTACCACAGTGAACAGAAAGACTTGTCTAATGCAGCCTTGAGAGCCTTCAGCTGATGGCTGAGGAGGGAACAGCGTTTTCCTGAAGTTGTTCTGTGTTCCTGCAGAATCCTGTCCTTTCCAAGAAACCTCATAAACGCCCGGGACACGCGCAGGGGACTGGCGGCCGCGTTCCGGATGTGGAGCGAGATTTCACCGTTCAGCTTCAGAGAAGTGCCGCGCCACGTGTCTAGTGACTTGAAAATAGGTAAGACAGCGCAGGCTGCTGGACTGACGGGACGCAAGGGACTTGTGGGGTCTCAGTGTGTGAGCCAGGAGCTCGGGGACAGGAGGTGACCCTCCTTTGCGGCAGGGACGGCTGAGCAGAGCCTCTTGGGCAAGGAACTGGGGCGTGGTTTGCCTTGACTCAGGTAGAGAAACGAGTTCTAGTAGTTCTAAAAAGATGTTAATGTGATGATTAACACTTTCTGTGAATGCTGCAGTCGGGAAGCTTTGGGTATTTGAGAAGAATTAACCCTCAAAATCTGCCACTGGGCTGGGATTCCACAAATGGGGGAAACTGGATATTGAAAGGTGAAGTGACATGTCCAAGGTGTCACAGAGCCAATGAGCAGGTGACACATTCCAGCTTGTTTGACTTTAGTCTCCCTTTCGTTGATCCAACAGGACCAAGTACAGCTTTTCCCTGCCCTCTCCCTCCTCCCCTTCCCTCCACCCCTGTGTCCCTACACAGCAGTTACTTCCTGAGTTTCTCAGTTGGTGCTGAGGCGTTGTCTGTCCAGACTCAACCCCAGACGTAAATTCGTCCTGGGATTTATGGCCTTACGCGGAGTAATTATTTCCTGTGCAGTGGCAGCAGCACCGAGGTAACCAGCGCATTCACCGGTGTTTCGCAACGTGCTCTTCGCTCTCCCGTTGCGTGACGCCGCTTCCAGGCACATGATTTGCCTTCCCAGGGGTCTGTCCTGCTGCCACGCGTGAGCTCCAGGCGGGCGCTTGCAGGGGACGCAGGGTACGCTGCGATGCTGCCATGATGCCAGCGAAAGGACAGCAAGCAGCTCTGGCTGCAAGGCTGGCTGTGTATTTGCGTCTAAAATGGAACAATTACATCCTGGGATTATCATCTCATTGTCCAACTAGCTCTCAAAAAAAAGATTAAAAAATTTCCATGTGGTGTTGCAGAAAGAGGTCAGCGTTCCTTTCTGGAAAGTGGACTCATTTGTGTCTGTTGGACACAGCTCTAAACCCTGGGTCATCACGGGGCTGAGCGCAGTTTACATCACGTAGCCATCGCTCCTGACGATTGCTTTGCATTTATTTTTCCATTTGTGGCCCTGTAAGCTGAAAAACGTGCCACACCGTAAGAAATTATTATTTTTTTTTGAGTAAACCACAAGTTTACAGCCGTCTGCGTCCTGGCTGGGCTTACCCTGCTGGATACACAAAATCTGCTGCTTTTTTTTTTTCCGCAGGCTTCTACTCCATCAATCACACCGACTGCCTGGAGTCTCTCATTCACCACTGCTTCGACGGCACCACGGGGGAGCTCGCCCACGCCTTCTTCCCGCCCAACGGGGAAATCCATTTTGATGACCATGAGTACTGGATACTGGGGAATACCCGGTTCAGCTGGAAAAAAGGTACCGCGTGTCTCGGGGAGCACGTCATGCCTGTAGGAATTCTTGCTCAGCCCTTGTTCTGGGGTTTGCCTGGTTTGCGAAAGGCAACAGTTGTGATTGTCGGTAGTGTTGGAAGTTGTTGGCCTGGCGTCACCTGGAGTCAGGTGACAAAACTGCAGCAAGGGATTGCGTTGGGTGGCAGTGCCCCTTCTTTCCAAGTAGTTCAGCAGATCCGTTCAATAGTTCAGCCACACACTCAGTGGTTACCTCTGGAGGTGAAATTAGAACCGTGTGGAAAGCATCGGCTTTGCCAAGACCATACCCTCGCTGGGCTCAGCTCTTCCCTCTGCTTTTACACCAGGATTAGCAGATGTACTTCACCGCGCGGTGCCAGCTGGTTTTCTTCTCCATTTTTCTCCCAGGCGTTTGGCTTACGGATCTGGTCCATGTGGCAGCTCACGAGATAGGACATGCCTTGGGGCTCATGCACTCCCTGAACCCCAGCGCCCTCATGCACATCAACGCCACCTTGACTGGGAAGAAAACCATCTCCCAGGATGAAGTCTGGGGAATTCACAGACTTTACGGTAAGGGCGGCAGCGTTGTGCTCTGGGCTCCTCCGTGTAAAGGTTTGCTTAAGGCGTCACTTGGCTCCTCGGGGTGTTGGACCCTCGTTGTTTGGAAGGATGGAGCCGTGAACCTACCATGGTCTGGTTCCAGCCCTGCCGGCTTCAAATGTGGTGGGCAGGAGAGGCTCCTGGAAGTCTCACAGGCTTCGTGCTTCCACCTTCCCTATTCTGAGAGGGCTCTAAAAGCCCTGACTCGCATTTATGCATTTGGAAGCATCAGATGCACAAAGGGAAAGGAAAAGCTCAGTGCAAAGGAAGGAGGAAGACAAAGAGCTGTTAAGTACGCTTTTGCCTGGACTTGGGTGTATTAATACAAGGTAACGGAACTCTCCACAAACCAAACGGGCTGTGGCACGATTCTTTCCTGTCCCAGCTACCACTTATATTAAACAAAATGCTGTAGGTGAAGTGCCAATTTGTTTCTCAGAAGGAACCGTCCACCCCAATCCCTCTAATGCCTTCTCTCCTTCTGTTTCAGGTTGCAAAGACAGGTTATTTATGTGCCCAGCGTGGGCACAAAAAGGTTTCTGCGAGAAACGCAGGAAGCTGATGAAGAAGCACTGTCCGTCCACCTGTGACTTCTGCTACGGTACCTTAACTTTCTTTCGGTGATTCGTGGTGGGGTTTGCACAGAGGGAGGAGGTAAAAGTTACGGGTGTTTGCTGCAGGGACGGGCAGGATCTGAATTCCACACTCGAGCTCAGCTGATGCCCCGTCCAGCTTTAAGGAGAAGTGTCGCAGAGACGGCCTCATAGATTTCAGCCAAGATCGAGGCTTGGCAGTAGGAAGCAGCTTTTATGTTTAAACATTCGTAGACTTAGAACATTAAACTGTCCCTGTTCTTCTCTAGTTTCACTGAAGCAATGACAGGGAGTTTCTGAGCCCCGCGCCTCAGACAGGGGCTTCCCTTTCAGCCCCAACTGAGGGAGTGAGATGCTGACGAGTTAAATTCAGAGACGAGAAATGCAGCGCGGCTCCTCCTGCACTGAGGGAACCTAAACAAGACAAATAACATCTCAAGCACAGCTGGGCTTCAGCTGCTCCGTAAAAAAAGGAGATAAAGTATGTTAATCACCTTATCTAGTCCCTCAGTTTTATGAATCCAGATAAGGGACTAGTGCAGTTGCTGCAGCTGTGGAATTAAGCTTCAGCTAAATACCTTAAGAAGCTGTCCCGTGTCACTGGGACCTCGTTCTCCAGTACGAAGATATTTTCTTAGGCCAGATTAACGCAAAGATGCAGCCAGATAATGACAAACCCAGAGATTCTAGGGGACCGTTCATACACTGTTCCATATGTATGAAAGAGGCAAATTGATTTTGCGCCATCTCCGTCAGTTTACACGCCACAAAATTGTTACTTTTGTGTATGACTGGTGTGACAGGGCTAGCTGGGAATTGCTTAGGAGGGTTTTTTTTAAAAATTAATACTTCTAAGGTTCCTTAGATGGTAACGTAAATCTGTGAAAGTTTGGAATGACTAAAGCCTGATGCTGAGATACGCTGACTACCTTCTGCTCTTTCTTTCTCTCACCCCTGGTGGACAGAATTCCCATTCCCAACAGTCCCCCCTACTCTGCCCCCGCCGAGGACAAAGACCAAGACGGTTTCTGAAGGCAGGAACGTCACCTTCCGCTGCGGACAGAAGATAATTCATAAAAAAGGCAAAGTTTAGTAAGTGCCCTATTATTTATTCCAGTCCTTGAGGAGAGCCCATGAGTAGTGTCAGACTGCGTTGTACTGGACGTTTTGTAGTTTAATTTATATTATTTTTCTTATGACAGCTGGTACAAAGATAAAGAGCTTCTGGAATACTCATATCCGGGTTACTTATCCTTAAATGAAGATCACATGAGCATCATTGCAAATGCAATTAATGAAGGAACTTACACTTGTATAGTAAAGAAAAAAGAAAGAATCTTGACGACTTATTCCTGGAGAATCAGACTGAAGCACTAACGAGGGCCCTGGAACGAGCACTTCAGTTACTGCTAGTTCTGCTTCGAATTCAGAATGTTCCTTTGGCGTTTTATATTTAATCTCAAGTAGCACAACTGAACTTCTCCATCAGCTGCTTCCATTTCTTGGGCAAAAGAGACTCTGAGACGTGATTACTGGAACCTAAGACGGTTTTAATGATGAAGAATTTATCAAGTATGTGCTGTACAGAGAATTAAAAACTTCTTTTTTTAAAAAAAAAGTGTCAGGTGTTGCAGTTGAACTGTGTGGATCGCTGCAGACTGCTGAAAAAACAAGAACAGAACTCGTCACCGAACAAATGGACGACAGCATTAGAACCTTTACAAAAAGTGTAAGATCTAATTTGACTTTTACTCATCAGAAGGAGGGTGAATGGGCACAAACCCCTTCTAATTACTCCACATTTATGACGTGTTCAAATACCCACAGAACATCTTTTTTCTCCCCACAACCGCTTTCCTGCGGTTTTTCTCTCCCCGCTTTCCTGCAGTTCGTATTTATTGCATCTTTCCACGGACAGTGAAGCTCCAGGAGCATAAAAGGCGAGCGCCCCATGCGAAAAATTGAGACAAACCAAAAGCTGAAATGCGGTGATGGAACAGCACCGCACTGCTCAGGGAGAGCTGGTATTTCCCTTCTACCAAAAAAAAAAAAAGTTCTTGATCTCCACAGCTGGGGAATGTTGCTAAAATCACGTACATGTCACTTACAGAGTGGGAACGGAACTGGTTCCGTACCGGGGACTCAATCAGGCCTTAAGATTCCTCCATAGAAACTAAAACCTCTACGGGTTTCGAAACTTACCCTCGATTTCAGCACATCCAAATTCCAGTTCCCAGACCTTTACCCAGAAAAACTCTTAAAGAGTGTTTGAAACGGACAGAATATTTATGATTTAAGTTAATCCTTTTACTGGAGCGCTGCCCAGTTCTCACTGCAGGCATAGCCGGGGTTTTCCAAATGCTTCTGTTCCCAGGAAAGGCGGCTACAGCTGGGACCCAGGATGGGATATTCCAACATGACTCCGCTCGTCGTCCGTCTTACGAGAAAGGACTGGGACAGGGCATTATGCAGTCAGTAAGGCTAAGTTCTCTTTTAAATGGGAAAAAGGGCATATTTATAGGAACTTTCTATAGAAAATAAAGCTTCGAGTCTCCGTATTAAATCTTTTTGATTTATAAAACAACCGAGGAGGTCTTTTGCATCAGTCCCATTGTAAAAACACGTCTACAACACCTCAAACCCTGGTCAGTTCACTCAAAATTATTGTATCCAGTCCAGCCCGTTCCTCAGAACTGTTTTTTTTTTCCCTAACTATATTCACACACATACAATTTATTTAAAATGACAAAAAGTTGTTTGCCCAGGCCAAAACTAGGCTGTAATACAGACAATAGAGATCTGGGGGGGCAGCAGGGCTGGAATAAGTTTCTACTCTAGAATACTCACTGGCCCCAACATCCAAGTTTGCTGCACGTGAAGAAATGAAATCCTTCACACCGTTAAACAATTAAAAATGTATTTTAATTCTACAAATTTACAAGGAAAAGAACAAAACAAAACAAACCCAATAAAAAAAAAAAAAAAGCTAAAAATAAACCAGAAACTGTTCCAGGCTTGTACTTCAAGTTTTCCTTTGTCAGATTTTGCAGCGATCCTTGGCTGTTCAGGTTAATTCCAGTCCTCCCATGGGATGCAGCAGTTACACTCCACCCCCAGCCAAAGCCTTTGAATCGGTGATGACGTTTGACTTTTTCCCTGTGAAAAACATCTACTCTCCCTGACGTGAAGAACAGAATTGGGGAACTCAGAAATCCACTCACATGAACAGTTCTTTTTTTTTTTTTTTTTTTTTCCTTCTTTTTTTTCTTCCCCTCCCTCCTTCATGTTGAGTTTAAAACTTGAGGCTGAATCCAGGTCCTGCAGCCGATGCACCTTGATTCGTGGTGGTCAGATGAAAACCCGTGTCTTTCAGATCGTCGTCGCCCTGTGAAAACCAAGCCCAAGGCATTTATCAGCGTGTGTGCAGACGCATTTACCTCTCCAGCACAGAAAGATAAACGGCAACAACGCCAAACTAATCCAAGTATCTCTAGGAGACCGCGTGAACTTTTCCAATATCGGGATTTGGAAACGTCCGAGGACGTGGGAAGTCTTGACCCTCTGTGCTTACCAGCTGGCTGTAGCCGAGGCCGCCCTCGGGGGGTCGTGGGCTCGTGCCACGTTTTACCCTCTGCTGTTCGCTTTTCGCCGGCCACGTGGGGAACATGGAGGGGTCGATAGGGAGGGGAGTCTCTCGGAAATATTCGTGCTTCAAACCGTCTTCGGCGGTAATTCTTCTGGCTGGGTAGTACGTCAAAAAGCTGAGAAGAATTTAGGAAGACGATGGAAGAGGGGAGAAGAGCGAGAGGGGCAGAACGACAAAAAAAAAGATTAGCCTCAAAATAATGAATTCCTCAGCAACGTGATTTACGACTTTCTGATTTTAAAAGCTTCCTACGTGAACGTAATTAATGGAACAGCAGCTGGAACTGCAACTCAGAAGTAGTTTTTGGGAGATCTGTTTACAGGGGTGTAACTCGTTAGACACCCCAGACCCTGCAGGTAGTCGGCTAGAGCTCTATCTTCCAAATCTTTTAATCTGATCTCTAGAAGGTACTTGCTTTTTCCCCCTTTTTTCAATTATAATTTGTTTTAACAAGCTCCAGACTACACAAGAGCTGACCCCACACCATTAAACATGACAAGACCCAGCTAAAACGACTACTGAACCATTTCTCTGTTCTTCTAGGATATGGGTATGCAAGATTAGTTTTGGACTGCGGTTTACCAGCAGGCATTAAAAGCATGAGGCACTGAGTAAAGCTGTTGTGAGAGTGAGGAATATCCTTGTGAGGAATGTCACAACCTCCGAGTGCCTCTGCCGGTTTTGACAAGGCTAAATGTCTGGAATAAGCTCCACTACACGTTATTTTCTACCTCTACGACAGCTCGTGAACACGTTTGCGTGGGAACGCGCTGGAAGCCAGCACTTACTTGTTCATCAGATCGAAGCCCTGGTCAGAGAGGAGCGCTCCGAATCGCTTGCGTAGGTTGTTATAGGGATATTCCGTGAACGTCATCTTCTTCACTGCTGGCAGCTCGTTGTAACCGGGCCAGATTTTTTCACTTGGAGTCCCCAGATCCTGTAAATTAAAACATCTCCTTAATAAACCCGCTCTAGAGAGCAACCACCCTTCTACTTGCTTATTACGTAGCTATAGGAGTTGGGAAGCATCCAGAGAAAAGAGACAAAACACCAGTCATGGTCTTAGGCTACTCTAAGTATTTTAAAACAAGAATCAGAGAAATGACCCTTCAGGGCTGAATCTCTGTCTAAAAGCAACAAGCACTTTTAATTTCTTTACTACTCTGATATAGTCTCTAAAACCAGTCAGTCAGACTCCACAGGTGCTGAAAACATTACCTTAAAAACTTTGTTAATTTGGTCAATCTCTGACTTGCCGGGAAAAAGCGGTTTCTGTGTTAACAGCTCCCCAAAGATACACCCCACCGACCACATGTCTATCGCCGTTGAATATTCCTGGAAAGAAAGAACATATGAACACCTTACAGAACCAGGAAGGTACTTCCACTGAGTTGTTCCTGAGGGGGAGTTGTTCTTTTGGTTTGGAGTTTTATTTGGGGGGAGGGTTATTTGGGCTTTTTTAAGGATTCTATCGCTCTGAACACAACACGTACAATCACTCCAATACCAAAGGCACAGGTCTCAAGTGTATTCATTTGAAAGTTAAAATTACTGTGAGTTTGTGAAGGTTTTGAGCAGAAAACCCTTTCAGCTGTGGCATTAGGAAAAGTACCACTGAAGATTGAGAATTCCCAGCTCTAAATCAATGCAAAGAATCAAACGTACTCGCTTCGTTCATAAATTATCAAACAAAGTTGGTCTGAAGAGTCATTCCTCTAGCAGCCAAGGGAACGAGGAGCTCCAGGCTTACCTTAGCTCCAAGCAACAACTCGGGGGCCCTGTACCAAAGCGTCACGACCACGGGTGTGTAAGGCTTCAGTGGAGACCCGTATTCACGGGCTAGTCCAAAATCTCCAACCTAAACAAAAACCAGTGATCAGCAATATTTCCAACACTGACATTTGCCATCAGCACAAAGCTGTGTTAGCCACGTTGGCTACCGCACAGCTCCGTGCTGTTCCTCACGGGCCTTCCTTGATTCTTCCACTAAGCAAGAGAGTGCTGCTCAGACTTCTCACCACGCCAGAAAGAATTCAGGAGCCACCAGCCCATGCTTGTTTGTCACATCCCAGCACCAATCTTACACGCCCGTCTCTTCACTTTGACAGCCAAGTTCCCTCTTTCCCAACTGTATTTACAAGCCACAGCTCGTACCTCTTTGAGATTAACACAGAACATTTTATGCGCTGTGACCCTGCTGCGATGCGGCGTAGCGCCGCGACACGAGGGTTTGCGTAAGGGCAGTGTATTCTTACTTTTAAAATGCCCGAGTGGCTGAGCAACAGGTTGGAAGTTTTCAAGTCTCGGTGAAGTATCCAGTTGTCGTGAAGATGCTTGACTCCTCGCAGTAACTGAATCATCAAGGTTTTCACTTCGCCTGAAATGATAAAAAGAAGCCAAAGGAATTTAAGAGAATAAATCCAACCCATCTTTAAATTTTTTTTCTTGAGTTAGTTTTGACACCAGTACAGCCCAAAGACACAGAGGTTTGTGCTGGCCAGTTTTCGAGTTTTGAGAACTACCGGAGCCTACGGCAAAGAGTACCTGGTAGAAATGGTTGCTTCATCGTTTCCATCAGACTCTTGAGATCGTGTTCGACGTAGTTCATTACAATGTAGATTTTATCCATGTTACTACCTACCACGATTTCCTAAAACGCAAAACCAAATGATCAAGACACGCACACAGCAGTTAAAGAGCACGCAAGAGGGAATTTTACAAACTGACTGGCAAGATGGTAAGTGGAGCCTGGCGTCAGTAAAATCCACAGAAAATTAATTTCTCTATGAAAAAACCAAAAGCTAATTTTTGCGAAACATTAGATGACGTAGAGACAAGTCATGTCTCTGTAGCTCACAGGTAGTATACAGCTGTTCGCAGGAATGAGCGCTGCTAAGAATGCTGACATTTTTATAAGGCATTTCCAAAGCCAAGAGGCAGTATTTCAAAAGCAAAAATACTGCTGAAAGAGAAGATTGTGTCCTTACTCTGACAGTGACGATATTTAAATGTTGTGCTTTCAGAATAGTATTTATTTCTCTCAGAGAAGTAATGGGAAAGCCTTCTTTTTCCTTTTCCATTTTCAGTCGCTTCAGAGCCACAATTTCATCTGCAAAGAAAGCAGAATTAGCGACTGTGGATTTCTCATCACACAGCTACCAAAATAAGACCAAATGGTCGTATTATTCTAAAACAGAGGAACCAAGGCACCTACAAATGCAGCGCTAAATACCGGAAGATACCAACTGGAGACGAGTGATACTAACCCGTCTTCTTGTCTTTTGCTCTGTACACGACGCCGTATGTTCCTTCTTCAATCCTGTTCAAACATTGAAATTCCTCCACGCTACGACATCCCTGAAAAAAAACAGACAGATGGATAACATTTACTCCTCCGGCATCTGGGGGAGGGTTTTGCTTTTTTTGTTTGAAGAAGACATATGGTAAACTTCAGCAACTTCACAGGAATAGTTAAAATTTACAAAAAAAATAATCAAAAATATGGCTACGCCATGTGAGAAAGATATCTTTGGGGTTTATTTCACTGGGACCCCTAGAGGAATCCTGGTCAGAGCCTGTGTTTTAGTAGATTAACTAAATTATTTCATTAACTCTTCACTCATTCACTTCTGCGCAGAATAAACTGAAATTTCTGCCATAATAGCAAAGGCAGCAACTCGGCACCTTTGACTGAAGATACCTTTCACATAGTAAATAAAAATATGCTTTCCCTTTGGTGCTGGCTACGAAAAGAATAACCACCCGTCAGTTAACCGAACTCTTCTCTCTCAAGAGATCCTGAAGCACCCGTTAAGAGCGGCTCTACCTGAAGTGCAGGAAGATACTTGGGAAGCTCTTGCTTCAGTTCGATGGGGGAGGACGCCGGCGAGTCGGGAATGTAGTCTCCTTCGGTCATGGCATTGGAATGAGGGGTGCCCTCCTCTACCTCCTCCTCTTCTACTTCACTTCCCGCTGAATCTCGGTCAAACCTCGACTCTGTAACTTTAAAAGTCAGAATCAGTCGTGGAAAGAGGGAGCCCTTTGGAGGGGTTAAGTTCAGCTCTAGACAATGAAGGGTAATGACATGCTGATCTCGTGCAACTTAAGTTACTGCAACAGTAAAGATCACTGAGAAGCCTAATTTCCCCTCTTCGCAAAGATGATGTTTTCAAGAACTCATTTAGAGTCACGTACATACAATTCCCAGTGATAATTACAGCATGTCAGAAGTCTTTACGCTAACAAAATGGAAAAGAAAACTGCCCCAGTATGTCTCATTCTGACTGCAAAGTTTTTTTGATGAAAGGGCAGGCTAGAAGTCCCAAAATGAAAAAGAAGAAAGATGAGCTCATTAGACTAGTATCTGATTTCCTCTAAACACAGACCTCGGAACAGATTTCAAGGAATTTCTGATTCTGACATGAGAACGGCCTCAAAATATCAAATACACAATGCTTTAGAGTGATGGTAAAAGCGCAACAAGAAATATATTTAAAATATTTTTAAGTATTTGGAGAAATGCAAAAACGTCAGCTTTAAATATTCAGTATTTGCATTGTACCAACTGGGATGTGGTTTCCATTCTCCCGTTCCTCCTCTTCACTCATTTCTTCTTCGCTCACCTCTTCTGCAAAACAGAAGCAAGTTTGACTGAATAAACTCGGCACTCGTGTGGTTCCAGGTAAGGCAGATCGCCACTGAAATGCTTTTCTAACTTGCCAGGCTGCCTTCACCTCCTTTATTTCATTAGTGACCTCCTAATTCTTTTCCACTTGGAAAGCAAACGCTTCCCCTAACTCCACAAAACTGCATTTTTCAGCTTCCGACAAAGAACACCAATTATCTGGGAACTCCAGGATAAGGGTACGTCAATAAATTAATTCAGGAAGCTTATGAATATTTATTAGGTGTAATTGATTTTAAAGAAAAATATCCCGCTATCACTTGTGCCTTTTCTTTACTAATTAATTACAAAAACAGCTGTAAGGATTTTTTACTAAACCATTTTTATTATGTTCATTTACTTGTACTGGCACGAAGAAAACCTACTGAAATTTGCAACTGAAAATAATTTAAGGAGACAGAGACAATTCACCACCCCCCAAGTAAGCGCAGATTTGTTCTCTACAGAATGTGACGTTACTAAATTACTTCAAGGGTTAGCCTCACACCATTTAGGAAGAAAAAAATGGCTTTCCGTTTTCTAACCTGGCTTCTTAGATGAATAATTGGTATTACCTCTCTATAAAAGGATAGAATATGACTTGTACTTGGGTTTTTTTTCTTTTTAGTTATCTTGACCTGTGAGGTCTCAGCCTATCCTAGACTAAGAGAAAAGGACAATGTTCAAATAAAACAGCACAGTGAGAAAGAAAGCAAATCATAACACATCACTCCAGGACCTGCTTTGTGTTACTCACCAGCTGACTGCTCAGACACTTCCTCAGAATTGCTTCCCGTCTCCTCCTCCTCCTCCTCTTCCTCACCCTCTTCCTCAGAACCTTCACTGCTGGACTCTTCCTCCTCTTCTTCCGAGCCTGATCCAGATTCTGTTGTGGAACAATCGAACACATACCTGAGTGGGCACACGCTCTAACAACAGGGCTCCCTCAGCAGACAGCAGCACAGTTAATTACATCTCCTAAATTGCATCTAATCACCTGATGAAGACTCTGCCGAGCTGGTCTTTCTCTCACTGTCACTGATGTCTTGCAAGTCTGAAAGAGGATCTCTCTCTTCTGGTTTCTCTTCTTTTACTGCTGAGATGATAAAAATTAAAAAACAGGGTGCTGACTGAGTATCGCTCCTCCGACTCGGGATACCCAGATAACTGCGCTTTCCTTTCTCTGGCCATTAAATCGGTGCTGAACATTCTGGATTGGAAATACAGAGCACGAAAAAGGTTTCGCGCTCTGCTCAAATATAAGCAGCTCTTCTGAACCGCAGTGGTGCAGGATCAACAGACTAAAGGCAGAGTATCGACCTTTTGCGTTTTTAAACGTAATACATATACCTAAACCCCTCTAAGATTTAATCGTTTTTTAATGGTTTTTTTTTTAGAAGTGACATGGTAACAAGTATCACCACAACACAGTCTCACTAATGCGTGTACACAGAGCACTTACTATTCTAATGCAGTCCCTCTGGACCACCATGAAATACCACGTGCAAATAGCTGTGGAGGGATGAGACAGTAGCTTCGAAGGACTTGCTGCCTGCCTGCACCTGGAATTCCAGCTGATTACATCTGCAGTCAGCTTACTTGAAACAGTTACACTTATTTTTACAGCTACACACATTAACAAGCAGACACAGAGCTTTTCTTTAACCAAAGACACCATGACGTCAATTGTGCAAGTTCTCTCCTCACAGTCAGGACTTCTAGGCCTGGGAAGGACCATTTTCTGGCTCAGAAAACAAAACACACCATCTAACCAACACTGCCTCAGGCATTTGTTTTCTTCTAGGAGATGGCAACAGCAGTGATGCTTAAACTACATCGGTCCCTGTAAGGTAACTTTGGAAGGTAGCTTAGTTCCTAACAATGAATCCAGCTGGAGATAGTGTAAATCTCTTTTAAATCTTTGAGGGAATTAAATTTAAAATTCACTCAGCTGCTTCTTTCATCACTGAATGAGGGAACTCTCTTTGAAACTTTTTAAATGACTACCCCTACTACCAAAAAGGAGATTCGTTCCATTTGTCACTTGCACAATTACCTGCAAAGCCAGCATTGCTTTAGAAAACCGTACATCTCTATGTATTGACGAATATTCCAGAGTTATGCCACCGTGGCTGAAGTGGCTAATACTTTCAGCAGAGTACCAGGGATATAGGTTTGCTACTAAAAATGAAACGCTAACCCCAAAGAGCTCCTCCTAGCCCGCAGGCAAAGACATGATAAAGTGGCAATGGCTACCTGGTTTCCTGCTATCTCCTTGCTCAAGCTTGTCTCTTTGCTGTCGTAATGGGCTGCGACTCCAGGGTCTCATTTTTACTTTGTCTCCATATTCTTCCCTCACTGTTCTATGGTGTGCAGAAACTAGTGAAAACAAAACCGGAAGAAATCGTTACATCTCCCTGCCCTAATTAGAACCCTTCTGTCTGCCAAAACCACCTGCTTCACAGACTTTTCGTTCTTCCTCACACACTAAAAAAGGGTAGCGGGGAGGAGTGGAAGCAGAACCTGACTGTGTCTAGGAGAATAAAGGACTACGGTGTACCTCATGCACAGTAACATACGGGTTTGTGTTACTCAGAGAAAGGTGCTGCCATGCTTGGGGAACAGAAGCAAGATGCCCTAAATACGACACAGCAGACACCCGGAAACTGGGGTGTTGCTGCCCGAGAGGTAAGTGGACAGACCAGGAAGATCCATAAAAAGAGTAAAACCAGCTAAGGCTTAGAAGGAGCTGACAGAACATTTAGAGCAATAGAAATAACTAAAACGAAAGGCTAGGTAGATGGAGCAGTATCAGCATCAACACCAAGCACAGAAAGGGGCTGATTGGTACGAATGAGCCGAACTAGGAAGTGGTTTTTACCACTGAAACCTGGGACAAACAGAGCTTCTTTAATCAAAACCGATCTGAACTTAGACTGCAAGTACCTGACGTGCTACGTGAAGTGAGGGTTCACGTGTAGAACTTAAACTGCTCGGTTACCAGACCTTCCCCACGACTCCCACTACAGCCATTGTCACAGCTGGAGCCCTACCTTTGCAATTTATTTCCCCAAGCCCTTAAACCACTCAATTTTGCGACTTCAATCTCTATCCCATCGGGTTAGACTCAGCCAAAGAGTTCAGAAGCGACTGGGATCATGACAGATACACACACACGCATGCACGGAGACAATGCCAAGTACATAAATCGTTTCTATAGAAAACCAGATTAATGAAGAGAGGCTAAGAAAGACTTGAGGGCTAATTGATACGCCATGATACTGAAGGCATGTGACACTATTTTATTTCCCCATGTAGAAACTACTAGATTCCCCCCCCGCCCCGCCATAGACTTCTGCTCTTTAATTTTTTTGAATACTGGCACTGATTTAAGTAAAAAAAAAAATCTTTCTATACCTCTGTTGTGTGTGTCAGCAGACAGCAAGCCCTAGGAACATCTACACAGAGACAGTTACCTTCTCTTCTGGCTTCCCGTTCCTTACGTCTTTCTTCAGCTCGCCTTTCTCGTTCTTTTTGCTCCCTTTGTTCCTTTTGCTGCTCTCTGATTTTTCTCTCCCGTTCTCGCTCAAGTTGCTCCAGGCGATCTCTAGAAAAGAATTGTTTTTTTGTTATGTCCCCGCTCACAGCTTACGAAGTAAAGGAAAACTGTTTTGCTGTTACAAACTCCAGGGCCATCCAATTCCACCAGCACCAATACCACTGACTGCGTATCAGCGGTCAAAAACTGAGGCAGCTTTTCATGTGATCCTTTAAAAACAGTGTTTCAAAGACAAAGAACATGAGCTCTAAAATACACGAGCTTCTGCACCCTTATCAGCATTTAAGCAGAAATTACGCAAGTTCAGTTAATGAATCCCTCGATACTGTGCAAACATGGTTCCTGCTTCTTTTTTTCATTACAGTAAAACACTGGCAATGAATTCACCTAGAAATATCTGTAGTAACGAAGCCATTACAACGGTAACTGAAGCCAAGAACGCATTTTCATTAGACAACACATTCACAGGACCATGACACTGGCATCAGACAAGCTGTTGCTCTCAATTTGTGATTTCAGAGCAACGAAAGGTTAGAGATCGATTTAGAGGAGGAAGCTGGTTGGACTAGATGATCTTTCGAGGTCCCTTCCAACCCCTAGCATTCTGTGATTCTGTGGATGGACGGATGTACCTCTCCCTCCTGGAATGCTCCCTTGCCATTTCTCTCCGTTTCTGTCTTTCCCATTCACGACGGGCTTTATCCTGCTCTTCTCTATGTCTCTTCCTACGCTCATGTTCCCGTTCTTTCTCTTTCACTCTGGCATGCTTCCCTAAACAAACAAAAGTGAATTTTGGAGTGTTACTACTCAAAATATTTAGCGCTCCTGTTTTTAAAAAGCAAAACTAGACAGGACGAAACTTACGGTGACCTATTTTCATGTTCTCCGTTATGTTCTTAATGGCAATTTGAACAGACTTCAAAGAGCAAAAGAGGACTCTGTGTCCCAAGTGACTGCTCTCCTCTCAAACGCACACACCCCTGCCATTCCCACAGAGGCATTAAACATAATCAAAGCAGTAATACCAGGTAAAATTCCTTCATCTCACCCGCTTGTCATGCTGCTTGCAGTTTACAGGTATTGCTAATTACCCTCTGCACAGTGCCTTTTCGCCTTCACCTTGGGAAGGCACCAGAGAGGTTATCTAAGCACAGTAATTACCACCTTCTGCTGAATGACTGCGATGTCTGCGCTTTTCTTTCCTCTTCTCATCTTTTCTATGATGGGCTTTTTCTTTCCGTGACATTTGCTGCGGTGGTTTTATAGCCAAGGAATCATCTTCTTCTCCTCTAAAATGCAAGACAACATAAACCTATGAAGGTTACATGTGCTGTCAAACAGACCGTGTGCCGTTTCCTCTTTTCTCCATTGTGAAAAGAATGCATTTTTTCCTATTTTATTAATTTATATTAATTTCCATAGTATCCCTGAACCAAGGCACTAGCCATGTGTTACAGAAATCAGTCCCATCGATGAGGATTTAAGCTATTACATGTGCACTTTTAATACACAAGCAAACTGAAGATGAATTAAGCATCAAAAAGAACCCAGGAGGCCTTTAACTGTGTCTTGAGCCAACCGTTTTATTAATAGGTAGTGGCCAAAACTGGAACATAAGACACTGTTATTTCAAAAAGACACCCTGGTGTGTTCTATGAACAGGAGATGGCACATCTGCATCCCAAAGAACTTAAACTTTACCCCTTCAGGTATTTTTAAACGCTCTTCCAGTACATCTAAAGCTTAATTTCAGTAACTCTTCCTAAGGTAACAAGGTTATTCTCTTATTCTCACCTGTCCTCCATGGAGTCTTCCCTCCTGTAAGGTGAATTTCTGATTGTTATTTCCATGCGATGATCTCTCAACTCCCCCTCTTCAAGAGAATCCCGCTTTGAATCCCTGTCATCTGACTGCGATGGAGACACAAGAAAGGGCAAAACCAAAATGCAATTATTTGCCATGTCACCGAGAGGGCAGGAAGCCTTTTTCTCCTCCGAAACTGAGGACACAGGCTCCGAAGCAACTCGGGTTTCATCAGAAACACACGTACCCCAACGGATCACTTACATTTTTCATGCGCTTTATCTCTGCCTTCTCTTCTTGCTCCTTCCTTCGTTTCTTCTCCTGAAGAATTTCATCTAGAGTTTTCACCTTCCAAGAATCCTTTTCATCACCCATTTGAGATTAAAAAAAACCTCTGGAAAAAAAAAACAAAAAACCACGACGTTAAGGGAACCTTTTCCTACGCCGACAAGCCCTCGACACACCGCCCTGAGAAGCCCCGGAGCACAAGAGCCCGTCTGAAACCGAGAAGCACCCACCGGCCGCCCTGCGCCAGGAAGGCCAAACCGCCGCCTGCGGCCCCGGTGCCCCCCCCGCGGCTCCGCCACCGCCGCCCCCCCGGGAACCGCCGCCCCCAACCCCCGGTGCCGCCGGACAGACCCAGCCCGGCCTCGCCCACCAGGGTTCGGGAGGCCGGCGGGGATAAATCAGCCCCGGGGCGGGGATGAGGCGGCCTGAGGGGGACGAGGCCGCCCTGAGGGAGATGGGGCGGCCCTGAGGGGGACGAGGCCGCCCTGACGGAGATGAAGCGGCCCTGACGCCGACGAGGCCGCCCTGAGGGGGACGAGGCGGCCCTGAGGCGCGTCCCCGCCGCCCGCCGGCCCCTCAAAGACCGGTTTCCTCCCCCCCGGTGCCCTCCCCCGGCGGAGCTGAGGGCCCGCTGTGCCCCCCCCGGCCGGCCGGGCCCGCTCACCGTCGCTACCGGGAAGCGGGACGGGCGGCGCGGGCCAAACGCGCCACTTCCGCCCGCCGGAGCGGGGCGATGACGCGGGGGTGACGCGGGAGCCGCCATGAGCGGGGCGGCGGCGACAGGGACGGAGAAACGGGCGGTGCCGCGTCTGACCGTGAGCAGGGAACGGCCGCGGCGGAGAAAGAAGCTGGCCCGCAGCCACCGGTCCGCGCAGGGAAGGAGAAGCGGCCCCGCCCTGCGGCATCCTCGGGGCCGCCTTGTCATCGCCCGGAAAAAAAGCGAATAACGGAGGGTCCCAGCGATGGGTCCCGCCAAGGCGACTGAGCTGATGCTCCGCGGAGGGGAACGTACGTTTCACTGTGCCTGGGGAGGGAGATTCCTAAAACGGGAAGGGAGTCGGGACCGCAGAGTCGTAGATCGTGGGATCACTTCGTGGTGTCGCAGCTCGTGGGGTCACGGATGGTGGAATCGCGGATCACGGAGTCGGAGATCACGGAATCGCAGATCACAGAATCACGGACTGTACCGGGCTGGAAGGGACCTTTAAAGGTCATGCGAGAGACACAGCGACAGGGGTGAGGTGACCCCACCAACGGTTACACCGCGATACAGGGCAGGAAGGGTCATCCCGCGCAGCTCCTCGATCCTCCAGCCGTCAGTTTGGCTGGGAAATAACATCACTTTAGGAGCACGTCAGGTGCTGCGCGTAGCACCTTACACACGTGAGCCTGTGCTCTTCAGCAAGGACTTTTGTTACTTTAGGAATTCACATTCTAAGGGAGACGTGAAGCAAATTAACGTGCATACCTCGGCTCGCAGAAGCTTGTCCTGATGAGTGTCAAGGGTGCAGCCGTGAGAAATGCCAGGGGAAGAAACCCAGGAGTGTTTCAGGAGACTTTCCAGAAGAGAGGGGCGGTACGGCTGCCATCGCAGACACACATTCCTGGGGGATACGCCAATTCTTAGAACAAAATGGTCCTCATTTACCCAACAGGAACAAATGAGAATTAACTAGCATGACTGGAGGAAGAGAAGGTCTTACAAGTAGACAGTAAAGAGGTTGGTTTGTTTAATAAAGCCCAAGACAACCGCATAGAAAAATACGCAAGATCAACACCATGAAAACAAAGCCCCAGTAAAACAGAATTACGGTGCTGCCACAGAGCAGGTGGGGCTAAACCAGCCCCTAATAAGCTTGTACAAGTGTTAGAAGTTCCAAGTTCCCAAATCCTCCCAGCTGTTCAGTTCACAAGAAGTTTCCCAGCCACAGGAAAAAGCCCGGTAGCTTTGAAATGAAGGCTCAAGCAGCTGATGAAGGGGTTTACATGGGAAAGGAGCTAGGCAAGCAGAAATCCACTTCCAGTTCTGTCTTCCAACAAGAGTAGAAACACGGCACAAACCGGGCTTTGTTTCCTGCCAACTGCACTGAGATTTTTTGAAAACGTTAACTATAAAAAAAAACCAAACCAAACCACGAAAACGCCAAACCAGAAAACCACAGAGCTCCCCCCCTACACAGTCCACAGCTTTTATAAAAGCAACAGGAGTCCAGAGAAACAAAACCACACGGATATCACATACACAACGATGAAAAAACCCAACATTTCTCTTAGGCTCAGATCTTCAGGGCGTGTAGGAATGTAACCTGAATTAAGCGTAAGACGAAACACGCACACACTATTTCAACAGGAGGCGGGCTTCTTCGGAGCGACTCTCCTGGAGCACGTTTTTGCTCTCTGCAGGAAGAGTTCACTAAAGCCAACGGAGCACCTCACGCAGGGAAACGTAAGCACGAGCTTAAATTTTGCAGGATGTCCTTCTAAGGACATCTCTCCACTGGACACTTCCTATTAGAAATAATTTTTACCATAAAGATCACTTTATTCATGCTTCTAAATGCCATGCTACAATCTTCCAGAATTTCTTTAAAAAGGAAAACTTCTTAGGAGCAGTAAAAATAAAGACTAGCCTCAGTTTATGGTTAATATTCCTCCCTTTAGTAACCTCTCTTCCATCTGTCAGACACCTCCCAGGTCCTTTACACAATCAGAAATGCCAGAAATGGTCAGAATTATAACCCTGAGTTTCTAAAAGGCAGTATTTTGTTGCAGTCTTAGAAACAATACCAAAAATTTATTTCCTCATAACAGAAATACATAATAAAAGGCAAGAAATTAAAAAATAAAAACCATTTCTTCTAGAAATACAGATATCCTGCTTCCTTTACCACCAAAATTTTTCAGTGTTTTTTACCTCTAAGCATCTGCAAACATTTAATTCCACACCCCATTTATACATTGCACAATTACGTGTGTGTAGTTGCATTTCCATATCATCAATACACAACCAGGATGCAATATTTCTACGTTTAATTTTAGTAGAAAAATCACTTTTCATTCCTAGCTTTGCGGTCAGAAAGAGCTGCTCGCGGGGCACAGACTTGTTTCCGTAGTTTGCTTCAACTAAATGTGCACTAGAATAAATTTGGGGGGGGGGGATTCCTCCTTCCAGCTCCACAATGACACGAAGGATGGAGGATACCGGTAACGCAGAATAACAAACAACGAGGAATTTCAGTTATGCACCGACTGCATTCCACTGCAAGCAAGCAGAATACAGTGACGGGTCCGTGTGTTCACATTATTTTGATGGGCGAGGGAGAAAGGAATTGTTTTCCCACAGGACACTGAAGTTCTTTCTCTAATACAGGCTTCTACGTTACTTGCAGTCAAGAAAGGACAATAAAGCCCACGTTTACCACAGTATACGACACTAAGTCTTGTGTTTGGTGTACCAGTTTCCCAGTAAATCAAGGCTTACTGGATTCTTCCCGTCGTCGTCTCTCTGCCTCCAGTCCCAGGCGTGACCTGCCATCAGCAAAAAGGAACCAAACCAGCATCGACAGCTGAAGAGACAACCGCTTTCAGGAAGAGCTGCTCCGAGTTACGCTAGGTTGGAAGAACAAACGGCCCTACTAATCGTACGGTTCCAAATCCTTGGAAATGAGTGGCTCGGTATCTTCAGCTGCGCTCTGTGCGGACGGCGGGGCGGCAGCTGCCAGGCTCTGTATGGTCTCTTGCTGATGCTGCTTTGCCTTGTTGTACAGCAGGACTCCAATTGTCACCAGAACGGTCCCCACGGCAGAGAGGCTCGTGATTTTGTTACCAAACACAATAATACTCAGCCAGATGGACAGCGCGTGCTTCACAGTACTGGCAACACTGGAAAGGAACGTCAAAATTAAGGCCCAAGAAGGCTTTCTTGTATCCCGCACGCAACCGTGCTTCAGCAATACCTTTACTGCCCAGCTTTCAAGCAGAAATACTGAGCAAGGACAAAAGAAAACAACGTGGTTTTCATATGAAAATAGTTTTACCTGAAAGTCACAGGAGAGATTTTTCCCATCAAGGCATAGGCTGTGACACTCTGCAGATGGAACAAGACTCCATCTATTAAGAGAAGTACGACAACATCTTGGTTGTAGCTGAAGCTCCTCCCACTTTTCCCAATCACAGGCACATCCTAAACAACAAAAGAAGAGGACTTGAAGAGTTTAGTTCATAGTTCATAAGCAAATCCAAAAGTGACTTTCCGCCTAAGATTTGGTTTTCAAGTCTTTATCTAAAACTTCAAATGCTCTTCGACAAAATTACAATTTGATCTCAAAAATCCTGAGATAAACTCAGGCATTCAACTCATGTCTGTATTAAATTACTTCTCTGAAAATTTTCTCATTTTTATCTCCCTCCAATCTTTGGCAAACATACGATTTAAAAACAAGAAGAATGAGAAGTCAAATTAAGAATGACCTTAGTTGCACATTCTGCTCACAAGTCAAAAAACCCCCCGAACATAAATCCATGTTGGTGAATTCAAATTACCATGAAAAATATCCAAGCTGGAATAAGCATAACCACTGCAGCAGCACTTGTGTAGAACTGAAGCTCTGGGGCTCTACAAAGATGAAAAAACAATTATATTAAAAAAAAAAAAAACCACAGGAAAAAAAATGTTGGTGCAATATAATCATAAACACATGGATTCCTCACACATCCCAAATTCCATCTATAATCAGACCTGAAATATTTTTAATACTTACGAAAATCTGTATTTATCTCCACTGAGTAGTTTTTTGGAAAAGACATTTTGCAAACTGGAAAAAAAAAACCAAAAAACAGAACACCACAATTTATCCGTGTTTTTGTTAGGACAAATAAATCCACGAGAACGACAATTGTTTCCCTTGGATGGGCAGATATATTTCCTACCCATCATGGAGCTACAGAAGGGAGTTTGCTCTAACTCCTTTAGACCAACAGAGATGAACTATTTTTTAACTTGATTAATGCTAGCAGATAGAGAAACTCTATCTTCTGTAAAAAATAAATCTTAAATACCAATATTTAAATGTACAAACCCAACCAAATACAGGCAACGATTTTCTCCAATCTAATAAACAAAATTCCTTCATTCCACATACGCAGCTCCCGTTATTACGCCTCACCAGTCCATGATATTCGTGGACAGAGCCGCCGAGAAGCCGAGGATGTTGAAACTGATTTCAGTGGCCGTGCAGAGCGCGAGCCCACCCATCACGGGGATCAGGGAGAGATTAACCAGCAGTCCTGCACGTGAGAAGAAAACATTAGGGCTGAGCTTAGTTACTGTCCTTCCAATTACAGGCACCAGACAATGTGGTTCTTGAAAGCTGAAATTCCACCTTGACTTCTTTAGTTCAAAGAAAGAGCAACTTCTTTGAATGGATTTTAAGGTATGGAGGTTCTGAAGTGAGGTCTGGGACAACAGGAATTCTGAGCAGCAAGCTGTCCTTATAAGAAGGAACACGCTGAACTTCAGTTGTTTAAAGCTGCAAGAAGATTTTCTCGACAAATAACTTCAGAGTAACGATGCCCTTATGCAGCTGCATTAAAAGAAATTTTTACTTTATTTATTCTCACTGTATTCAAACAGAATGATTTTTCCAGCTGCACTTACTGTATTTTGGTGGAATCTCCTCATCCGTGGCCAACCCAGTGACAATATTACACACACACACACAAAAAAAAAAAAAAATCAGCAAAAAAAATTAAAAACCACATTTCAACAGTGAAATACTTACCAGTGTATTCTCCTAATATCATCCGAGACATGATAACAGTAAAAATAGGTGCAGAGCTTTTAACAGTTTCTGCAAATGAAACTGCCACATTTTTCAAGCTGACCAGACCCAAGACTACTGTTGCAAACCTGTAACAGAACACAGGAAATGAAGGAAAAAATTAAATCATGCTGTAAGAGCTGCGCTTAGACATCTAGCATGAAAAAACACTTGCATTTCTCTAGGTTTATAAACTTGAGCTGCAGCGAGTAGGACAAGCAATAAGAACTAAAAATGTAATTCTCCTGTGATTTTTTTAGGGGGGAAAGGTGAACACTTCAGAGACTTTCCAACCAAGAATGAAGAGCGCCATGAAAATACAGTTTCTGCTCGGAAGAATGCAATGAAGCCCCCAGATAGAACTCTAGGAAAGAGTTAACCATTTACCTCATTAATCCAACAAACAGCATTATCATGATGAAATTGGGTGGGTAGGAGATGCGTGTTTTGTGTTGATACAAGCAGCATGGAACAAACATTTTTATACAGCCAATGAAGGTGGTTGAAAGCATTTGAACAGCACCTAAAGAAAGATGAGAGGATAAAAAAGCTGAATCAGACGATGATGGGAACATGACAAGTCAAGCAACATAAGAAAATTTCTTAGACAAACTTCCCAGCAGTTACATAACACAGCAACTACTGCCTAGTTTTTATAAATTCTCACAAAAGCCCTTTACTTCTACATCCACCAGCAAGGCAGCAGAACAAAACAAAGGTAGCTCTGGAGACTATCGACAACTGATCTGAGATTTTTACTTATTTATTTTAAACCCACACTGACCTTCAACACAGAAACCAGAAAATTACTTTTTTTTTTTCTTTGCACCATTTCATTCTCAGATACTATCTTCCAGCAGCGGAGGGAAGGGCAGTGCCAAAAGCCCCTTTAAAGGCAGAGATCACAGCTCCTGAGTTCCCAGCCCGGAGACTCACCCCCAGATCTCCTAAACTAGGTTTTTTTCACTTCATTGGAACCATTTTCTGTCTCGACCTCATATAGGAGGATCTGACATTGTCAAACACTTTACCAGAATCAAAGTGTGAAAGAAAGGCAGGGTTACCTAGCATGCTGGGCTCTCCTTCCAGTAACGAAAGAATGTATTTGTTAAGAAAAAAGAGTGCAAAAGCTGAAGAAAAACCACAAAGTGAGGTAGATGAGAGCATGAGAATTCCAGATGCCCAAGTCCGACTCAATGACCGTAGTCTCCGTGATAGTTATTTTCAGAACGTTCTCCTCCGGTACGCTGTCGCTTCTAGCAATTACAAATTTTTCACTCCTGTTAGCAAAGAGCGAACCCAAATGAAACAGTGATTTTCCCTTGGGCTTTTCTTCGAGGAGGGGAGGATTAGGTTCCTCTGCTGTGGGAGGACTTGTCACAGTCGACATGCTGGCATTTAGAAATTAATATTTGTCCTTAACGCAAACCAACATTGACTCAACACAGAACAGCACTTTGACAAAACAAAAATATCACGTGATTAGTCTTTCATCTTCCGTGGCCTGAAAAAGCGTACTTGGTCCCCCAAAGAACATCTTGCATAAAAAATAAACTTCACATGCTTCTTCATGTGGTCTATTCCATTTTTCCTGCCTAAGAATGAAAAGAAAACAACAAAAAGAAAGAAGGGAAAAAGCATGAAGCTCTGAACGTAATGACATTTTAAATCCCTAATGCAGCAAAAATACCACATTTCACTTACAGTTTATGAAAGATAAAAATATTTCTGTAGCTTGTCTTTCAGACTGGATTTTGCATTCCTAATACCACGGCACCAAGATTAAGCACTAAGAACTTATCTAGGGGAGATTTTTTTATTCTAAAATAGCACACACAGATACACACAAAAGACTTAATGTGTTTTTAAGCTTTTTCTCCTCTAAAGCATTTCACTTCCCATTAACTGTTCTTCAAGATTCTACTGTTTCTTTGATCTCAGCCTAAGGTTTTCTTCTAACCACTCCACAGAAAAATCTTCACAACCCAGAAAATCTGGACAGGAGCCTGTACCCTTAGCACTAATTAACCTGTTACCAACTCGAGCCAAAGCGATCAATCATTAATCAAGGACTATAAGTTCCAGTAATCATAAATGCAGTTATCCTGGTAAATATGAAATCTAGGTGAACAAAATAGGGAAGTACGTCCAAGAGCTTTTTCTATTTAATTGTTCGTAAATAATGCTAAATTACTTATTTTGCCACGCAGTATTGTTAGAGCTTGCAACTCAGTATTGGTACTTGCAATAATTCTTGAAGCCTGACAAAAAAAAGGGCACTAAATCATTTGCAACCAGAGCTTCCACCTTTAGAAATGACAAGAAATGTAGCAGGTTACAGGAGTACAAAGAACACCACACGTACGCTGTGACCTTTATTCTTCTCAAGTCACGTCACGTTAGTTAGCATCATAATGCTAACAGATCCAAAGTCTGTATTAAGAAAGAAATTGCACCCAAGCAGCTTATCTGCAATATTAAAACACACTATCGGATTTATCGCTTTCTAGTCTGCGGTCTTGTGTTTTATGAGCAAGAGAAAATAGAACGAATCAGATGAGAACGAAACGACAGACTTTTGCTCCTCAGCGAGCAAGCGCTAGGGGAAATTACATTTCAAATGCTTTTATCCAGAAGCACATTTGCTGGATAGACCAGATGGTGGACCTTATGCAGTCAAAAAGTAATTTTTGTGGGGGGAATATAATCACCGGACATCTTGGAAAAGCTGTCTTCTGAAATGACACTGTAATACTACAGCCCATCCAACAACAGCAGCACAAGAAACAATCATGGTAAGCAAAAATACCAGAGTTGTAACAAAAGCTACTGCACCTGCCCTGACTTTGCTAGCACGTGAACAGGTGACTACAATACACTGTTTGCTTCATGCCTTTTTAACATCCGACGGGGCATCTTGAAATAAATCGTAAAGAGGAACTAAAATATTAAATATGTCGTGTCAGTTCCAATATCCTTGACAGAGGCCGCTTTACGATGAAATTTTCTGTTCCTCGTGCTCTCTATCTTTGCTATTGCAGCCCTGCAAAGAAGGTTTCCATCCTTATCCCCTCATCCCTTTCCACTTGACCAGGAAATCATGCCAGCAGCACACCGAGGTACAAGATCTCCTGTCACACTCACATTTAACCATATACTCAGTTTAAGACAAAACTCCGAAGGAAAAGGTATGTTCTTTAAAAGATCTCTCAGGAAATATGGATTCTTGACTCCTCCTCCTTTCTCAGGTCTTAAAAACAAATAGCCCTCTACATTAAAAGTTGTTAGTTATCGCAAGCTTGTTAATACTTTTTTCCTGTTTGTACCACTCAGCTAAAAACAAAAGCAGTTAAGCACAACGAAGCTCCCACCTTAAGCAGCAGTGAGGTATCATGCCTGAACTCCCTGATTCCACACATGACAGGAAGCAGAAGAGCAAACAAGAACAAAACTATTCCCCCGATATTACTGACCTGCTGCCTTAAATCAACTGGAAAGTCTTAAATGGGCTGAAAGAGTTCTCCAGCTGGAACTAATTCACTCTTCCTCCCTTCAGAGCGACCAGCAGCTGATGTTTACCAATAGATGGAAACGTGGCAGGGGTTGGCGGACGGCTGCCCTTGGAATACGCGCAAACATTCAACCTTCGAGCTCAAAGCAACAAGCACCACGCAGTGCGGTTTACACCCTTCCCTGTGTCTTTTCCAACTTTTAGCTACGTTGTTGTAAAAGTTGTAATAATGGTGGAAAAAAATCTGGAGGGTAAGCTCTGAGAGACACATTCTTACTTACAAGAAGTAGCTAACTCCCCAATTTCTTAAGCTTTAAGACACCGCGTTCATCAGACCACCTGCATTCAAACTGCTTTTCCCTTCTGACGTGTCAAAAATCCTTATAAGGAAGTCCTTCCTTAGAAATGACAAATTAGTAACAAAAGGTAACACATACAGCAACAAGAGACAAAGCAGTCACATGAAAGAGAAAGTAGTGTCTTAAAAAATTACATACACTATACCGAGGCACGATTTATCATGAAAATAAAGCATAGCATCTGTGGCACTGCGGGTTCTGTATTTTTTAACTATCTGTTGCAAACCTGGTTACGCGGAGACCTTGATGATTCTTCCACAGAGCACGCTAAATATTTCTTATAATTGAAATACATTTCATTGGCAAACATCTATCAAGTACTCCAACAAATTCAGTATATATTTTGTGACGTGGCTCACCTCAAAACTGACACCTTTTTGGTCAGAAGCTCTAATTATTAAAGAGCTAAGCAGGTTCTGACAATCGCGCTACATGTGTGACACCAATGGTTTCTTAACGCATTCGTTCACCTAAGACTGAAGTGTTCTAGACTCTGGAATGAGCAACAGTGAAGACAGAAAGCCACGGCTACCGTTTTTCCAAACGCCTGTTCGTACCTCTACATGAAGACAGATACTTTCTTTTGCCAACATCCACAAAGAACCCAAGTCAGCTTCACACCTCGCGCAAAAAAAAAGCTCACAACTGTTGCAGGCTTTCGAGAAGCTACGGCTGATGGTGAAAAAGCAGAGGTTTGGTGTGCGTATCCCCCCCATCCCCAGCTGCTATCACGAAACACAGGTCACCCGAACATCGCTTCCAACGCAAGGGAAGCAGCCTGCGGCACCCCAGGTGAATAAGTTTCACTAAATGACACTGAAAGCACCCAAGATGTTTAGAAACATACAATCGCGAAACGATTAACACCTCGCTCCCATGCAGAGAAGTAGATACTGAAAGACTGGGGTTGCTCAGTGCTTTTTTGGCACTTTTGCTGTGTTCCTACCCACCCAGTCCCACAAACCACCTCTGCCCGGGCTCAGGACGAGGCACCCGGCGGGCGAACCCCGCAGCCCCTCGGGCTCTCACCGAGCGCCCCCCGGCCAGGAGCAGCGGCGGGAGCCCCACCGAGATCCAGAGCCCCTCACGGCTGCCCCACCCTCTTTTTAGTCCGATTTCCCTCATTTTTCCCCCGGCCCGAGAGCCGGTGGGCGCACCGCGGCCCTCCCTGCGCCCAGGCAAAGCGCCTCCGCGGGGGCCGCAAGGGCCAGACCCGGGCGGGCCCCTTTGTCACAGCAGCCGTTTGCTTCCCCCGTCAGGTTTTACTAAGAACAATTAAAACAAGAACAAAGGAAAAGCGGGTTACAGGGGCCGCAGCTCCGGGTAACAGCCGGTTAGAGCCCCTCGGAGCCCCGCCGGGCGGTTCGCTCAAGGCTGGTCCCTCCATCGAGCCAGGCGGGAACTCCCGGGCCGCTATCCGCCGTCGCAGCGCCTCCGCCTGAGGAGAAGAGCGGGCACGGCAGGGAGGCCGGGAAGCGCCGCCGGAGGGCGCCGGGGCCGCAGCGCTCCCCGCCTGCCCCGGGGAAGTGACGTCCCGCCCTGCCCCGGAAGAGTTGGGCCCTTCCCGGACCCGGCGGGCCGCCTCGGCCGCCGCAGCCATGTAGGGACCGTTCGCGGAGCGGGGAGGGCGCCGGAGCGGCCATGGAGGGGGCGGACGACAGGTGAGGGCGGGAGCGCCTCGCGCCGCCGCGCGGGCAGGGCGGAGCCACGCGCTGCGCTGGGGAGGGGTGGGGGGGGGGCAGCTCTCTGTGCCCCCCCGCCTCCTCAGCCGGGGTGGGGGGTGCGCGGTGGGGCGGGCCTGGGACACACCCCCCCCCCGCGTCGCCGTTTGGGACGTGCCGTGCGCGCAGTGACGGTTCCCCCCCCCCCCGTTCTCTCTTTTCTCCCCTGCAGCGGCGCCGCGGCCCCCCCCGCTGCCCAACCTCACCCCCCGGCACCGGCGGCTCGTCCCCACGCCCTGCGGCCCCGTGAGTAACGCGGTCACGGCGAGTGACGTCACCGAGCGGTGACGTCACGCGCAGGTGACGTCACGCAGCGCGGCCTCCAGGTGCCCGCGCGCCCCGCGGGCGAAGCCTCGTTTCCCCTCAGGGGGGCGGGAGCGGGTTTTCTCCCTCTCCCCCATTTCGGCTGCCTGGGACGAGCAGAAAAACCTGAGGGCTCTCGCTCCCAGCCCCCACGAGCCCCTCGGGCGCGGCAGCCTCAGGGTTTTCCAAAAGCAGCGCCCTTTCGCGGGGGGTACTGGGAGAAAGCGGCCCCCCGAGTTGGTGTGACAGGCAGCCGCCAGTTTATCAGGCGAAATGTGGCCCCGCTGAGGCCCTGAGGAAAGCAGAAGGCAGCCCTTAGGTATAAACCCAAAAAATTGAGGCTGAGATTAAGATTTCTCCCAGTTTCGGAGCTTCAGTTCCATCCATCTCTTGCTTTTTGCAAGGAAAACCCCGCACCTGAGTCGCCTCCCTAATGCACTGCCTGGGAACGTAAACTGGTTTACGCTGCATCACGTGTTTAAAAGTTTTCTTGCCTTACAGATAAAACCTTGCTCAGAGCTCTCGTTTCCCGTGAAGATCTACTTCTGTGTCACTATTCTGTCCCTGCTAAGTGTCATAGGGCTGACCATAGAGACACTCGTTCGACAGACCGAGGAAGATTTCACCGTTTCTCTCATTCAGTTAGTTGGAGTTGGTAAGGGACGTACGGGTTGTCCTTTAAAACAACGAGGTTTTTTCCCAAGGTAGTAATTAAGCGCCAACTGAAGTTTCTTACTTCATTCCTGATAATATTACAGGTAGAATTTTCTGCTAGTTAAGCACTAACAAGCAGAATGTTTTTGCCATTGTTCCTTTTCCCCGTAGCAGAAACCAAACGTACACAGTTTTATCTGAAAGAAGAAAATATTAAGTCATTTCTCTGTGTCAAGATCCTGCAAGGATGTTGCTTCACTGCAAGTATTTTAATAAAAGGAAATAAGGACGTTTTTCCTTCTAAAAGTGCTCTTTTTTTTGTGTCTAATAATTTCTGTCCTAGAAGCAAAATCCAAACTTCCTTGGATATTTCCAGTTGGGGCTTGAGTAGAAACTTACGTTCATATCCCTGGGTCTGTTAAGGAGAAAGGAAGCTTAACATGAGAATAAACAATAAGTGGTTTAGGAAGTCCTCTTTGGTGGCTTTCACAGCTCTTGGCTGTTGGCTCGCTGGCCAAACCGGTGCAGAAAAGAATAGACTCTCTGTGGGCATCACACCTTGTGCATGAGGAAGACACGGCAATTACAAGCAGTCGTTGCTTTCCAGCTTTCGTGTTTTCACCCAGAGGGAACAAAGACAATAGAGTTGTTCCAGGTTCTCTAATTAGACACACGCAAACAATACCTTCAGTCCAAAACTCGCGTTTGATGGGCAGCTTTTCACACACCAACGAAAATGGCAGCGTTTGAACAGACCGTTGGTGCCTCCAACCTGTCACACTGGTTTTGTTGGCAACCACTGTTTTGGGCTTCAGAGAAAAAGGAAGAACTTTCATAATAAACCAAGGGAATCACATGATGTTATAAATGGGGAAGTTGAAAGCACGCTTGCTAATCTATTTTTTTACCCCCTCCTCCTTGCTGTTGATACCAATTTGTATTCTGTGCTGCAACATACGGGAAGAAGCGCACAAACCGCTGGTTCAAATCCGGAAAAATAAGTGTATTTTTAACACATTAGTTCAGATTTCAGAGGTTTACTGTAAGCAAGAGTTGTTGTTTAAGCGTATTAGTCAGTAACGATAACATCATTCAAGGAAAATGTTAAAACTATGATTGGCTTATCTTGAGATTTTAAGATGTGTTAAGCTGATCTCTGTAAAAATGCCCAAACTATGTTTTGTACAGGGTAGGCAGAGACTGACAGAACTTTAAAGAGAAATAGATGCCCTGGCTGTAACAATCTCTTGGATTTATCACTAGACATAATTACTTTAAAGAGAGTCTGGGATTTAATTTATTGAAAAACATTGACAAGGGTATGTTGCTTATTTCAGAAACATGCGTATCTCTGCAAAAAAAAAAAAGGAAAAAAGTTTGTTTTGAAGTTATTTGTCCAGATTACTTCTGCTTTAGCAGCAGAATTTGCAAAACAAGGACGTACTGCCTGAAATCTTTCGGGTCTTCCTGAGGTCGTAAGCATGCAAAAAATTGTGATTTGCCACTCATTTTCAGTTTTCTCAATCACCGTTAATAGTAGTGAAAAGGGAAGTTCGTTCACGGAAAGGTTTTTGCTTAGGGAGGCTGAATATTACTTTCAAAACTACACCACTTTGTCCCCATGTCCCAGCCGAGCAAAACTAGATCATTTGATGCGCGGAATCCAGGAAATAGCCCTCTGGAAAAAGAACTCTGTTGTTGCTTCGCCTCTGCTGAAAATTAACTAGTGTTTGCAGGAGCATCCTCTGTCAGAGCAAAGTGATTCCCGGCTTTACGAAAGGGAAGCCTTTTCCTTGAAGCTTTGTCAAAGCAATGTAAGAGTTCAGCGGTGCCAGCTAACTGTGGTGTGAAGAGTGGTGGGGCTTGATGTGTTTTGTAAAAACATAACTCAGAACATCCGGTCACTGACCTTTCCTTCTCCTCCCCAGTGTTCTGCGTGTACTACGTCACCAGAGGGATCCTGCAGGAGAATCGCCAGGAGCTCATCGTCTTTGTCCTTTCCATCTTGCTCGTGATGTTTCGTTCCGTTATCAACTTCACAGTTCTCTCTCCGGAGCAAAAGCCAAAGCTCCTGGTTAGTCTCCTGCTTTATAATTAACTCTGCTCTTCTCCACATCTTGGATTTTAAACTCTTAGAAGGGCAAGACATCTGCAATAAGGGCACTGATACTGGAGAAAAATCAGGCTGGATCATTCCTACCATTGGATAACAAAACGTGCACCTCCACAGCTGCAAATCTGTTTCTCTGGGCTATTCTCTGGGTTTCTTTACAGCAGTATCTCCAAGTAACAAATACTAATTTACTCACAGCGGATTACTGCAGAAGGTATCCTTCATTTCACCCTGAAGTCTGGTTTTATGAGAGTTAAGGCAACCTGCTGCAAGGAAACACAGAGATGCAGCGAGCTGGGGGAGGTGCTGCCATTCCACATCCTGTTTGCATTTCGTAACATTTAACACAAGGGCTGCGTTCTCTGCGTTACTGGGATTTGTAGTTGAACTTCCACTTGCCGTGCTTCTGAGAAGTCCTTCCCTTTTGTGGGTGCGCATTTATCACAAACATGAGAAGGAGGCTCGTTGCTGTGAAGTCATCCAAAAGTTACCCTTTGATAGAAGAGGTAGCAGCCAAGCTCGGAAGATGCAGCAAAGCAGAATTTGCTTATTTAATTTACATATTGACTGTACAGTCAGTTAATTACCTACAGCAGGCAGGGTCCAGAAGGAACAGACACAAGAAATGCAAACTACATTAAGGTGTGCATCCCAGTGATCAGTTTGTATATTAAACAAGAACCTCAAAGTGTAGAAAATGTACTACTAAGGACTTTTTTATTCACTACTAAAAAAATAACTTGGATTACTGTAACTTCTGCTTCCTGAGTAAAATTTCTGAGCCAGAGTAAGGCATACTAGTATAAATATTCCCATGTCAATGTAATTATGAAGGACTGGCAAACATCCTTAATTGTTGTCTATTAAAATGCTTTTAACAGGCAGCCTGATTCTCCTTACCCCTTTTCCTTCCAGTCAGAAGATTTCAGGTTAAAGACTGTCCCGGTTTTGGCACGGCCAGTCAGCTCACGATTTCTCTCTCCCGTCAGGCCCGCTTCATTCTCATCCTCTTGGTTGGCTCCTTCGATGTGATCTGTGCCATCATCCTCATCCAGAGTCAAAGCATGATGGCCTTCCGGGTGGGTGGTGCTCTAGAGAGCCTACAGTCACAGTACTTCATGCTGAACCTCTGTTTTTCCATGCTGACCTTCGATCTTCAGGCACAGGTACAGAACTCTCTTTCCCTGTCTTCCTTTTTCTTCTGGTGAGAGCACCTTAGCCCAGCTGAGCTGAATTATCACCTTCCAAGAGCAATCCTCCCTGTATCTTACATTTTAGATAGGGTTAGCTTAATCATGGTCATCTTTCCAGGTATTTGCTATAGGGAAGCTTTGTTAAAGTCCATAAAAATGAATCGACACATATTTTATCATTGTCCTGCTCAAAAGGAGAACTGAAACTTATTTTGGGGGAAATACATCCATAAAAACAATTGCATCCAGAAGCTCCAACCCTAAAATAAGCAAGGTTACCATCGCACAACGTCTCAGCCTACAGTCTCTTGCTGTCCTGCCATCCTAGCTGTGTCCTGCTTTTGAGAAATGGGATGGGAGAGGGGAGCCTCACCCAGCAGGGCAGGCAGGGGGAGACAGCAGCCTGCAGTTACAGATAAGTGAACCCCAAATCTGTTCAGGAAGAGGTCCCTTCATTCTCACTTTATTACGCTGTAAAATCTTACGCATTATCTGGAGCTCTGGTTACTGCCTTCCCTGTTCTTTGTTGTTCCTAATATGGCACACAGGGAAGTATATCTGTCCTTGGGTCCTATTTTGTACCATCTACCAGTTTCTGAGAAAAAAAAAATCAGCCTTAAGACCTGTGCCAATCTTGCTGTTGCTGGGAGTTTGTGTCAAATATTTTCTGGTGGGCTGTACAGCCTCAAGCTAGTAATTTTACCTTCTCTTTCAGCTCTGCTTGTGTATCCTGCTGATAAGCCTGCATGAGATCACCCTTCTACATAACATCATCGCCGCAGCAGGGGTTCTCTGGGCCTGCCTGAAAGTGACCATCAGCATCATCGGAGTAAGTGTTGAGCTAACGGTGACGCTAGCAAGGACAGTCAGCTTCTGAGACTGCAAGTTCACACCCTGAGCAGTTGCCACAGGCTGGGAAGTCACAGCCATCCCGTTGTATGTAATCCTGCTCAGTGAAAGGGAACCAGAATGGATCCCAGCAGAAAACAAGAGCAGTACTGAAGTTGGGTGTCTTACACATCTGCGTCTCCCAGCTGAGCATACAGGATGAAACAACATCACACTATCACTGTTCCTTTTTGAGGGACGTTTTAGTCTCAGTCCCTGATCACCTACTTTAACAAAACCTATAGGATCACACTATCTTCAGTATTTCTACCTCTCTGACAGGGTTAGGGGAAACTGGCAAAAGTCCTCCAAATTACCACAAAGATGGATACACAGATGGAGTGACACTGCGTAGCTCTTACATCCTTAGGAAACCACACCAAAAATGTGAGCGGTTCTTTAGTGGGGCAGCTTCTTTAGAGGTGAGTGACAGTTTTCAGGTTAACATGTGAACTTGAAAAGCAGTTTTTCATGCCAGTCAGACGGAATTTCCTCTGAAATTCCGTGAGCTCTGTGCTAAGAATGACTGTGGAATCAGGGCCAAAGTACATCAGATATGCAAGTCTTTTATTACCAGGAAGGAGTTTAGGGGGTTTTTGAGTTTCCTGTTTTTTGGGCTCCTTGCGTGTTTGCTTTAGCCATTCAGGCAAATTCCTGAGACCTGAAAAGCAGCCCTTCAAGTGTTCACATTGCTTTCCTTGCTAAAATGTTGATTGCAGCACCTGAAAGCATACCTGAACCCGACGCTCCCTTATTTCTGGGTAGGTAACACATGCCATTTCAGACAGAAAATGATTAATTATTTTTCATCTATTTAGATGTGGATTTCTTTTTCCTATCTTGATTGTTTTCCCTGTTTCCTCCCATTAATTACTAGTTCTCTCTTTCCCTTCCCTCTCGTTTCTCAGCCTGTTTTCCTTTCCCTTTCGATCTTATCCTAAGAGGAGCACTAACCAGAGACAGTAGGAGAGGTGGCAGACAACAGGCAAACTCCCTTAGGGGAGGGACAGTTCCCTTGGTGCTTTTGTGGAGGTTCAGCTGTTGACCAGTATTGGGCTGGAGGGGAACCTGGGCTTGATCAGATGCATCACATTTTACCATAGCACTGACGCAGTCAACGCTCTCGCTCCCAGTGACTCAGCTGTTCTTTCATTTGCTCGGACCTGCCCTGCCAGTTCAGGACTGCTGAAAGTTGCCGTCTGTCGGAAGGCAGTCCATCGCTGCTTCTTACCCAAGCCCCAAGGTTAATTGTGAAACGAGGCTTTTCTGGCGGTTAAATCCTCCTGCGTCTCCCACTTCTTAGTTCTCAGTAACTTCACTTCTCTGTAGTAGAAACAAAGGTGAAGAAAAAACTCACAGAGCACTTCCAGTCTGTTAGCTATAAAAACACTAAGTTGTTAGAGAAAAATCTGAGCGTACCTAAAGAAAAAGTATATCAGCTTAGATACACCTCAGAAGAGTCGGCTGCTTCTCCATTTAAGCTAGCTGGGAGCTGTACTGTAAATGTAACCAGGCCGAGCTGAAGAGGATAGTGAGAGGGCTCAAATCACACACAACTGCCCATGAAATACCCAGTTCTGATGTCACCAACATCACTCCAGGCCCAGCTCAGTTGAAAATAGACTGTATTTCCCTCTAAAAAAACAAGAGGTAGAGAAGGTTAAGTGGAGAGCAAGGTTACAACTGAGAACTCAGCTACACCAACACTTGAAACGCTATTGAAAAATCAACTGTACCTAGCCTTTACAGAGTCTATAGCAATGAGTTATGAAGCTGTATATATCTTATTTTACAGATTTTAAAAGAACTGAAACCTCTAGTGTGGATTTTTCTGAGTCAGAACATACCTGAAGTAGCTTATCTCATCTACCTGCTTTACACGGTAATTCATCAAACTTACTTGCTCGATAACGGGGAGCAAGGCTGGAGGCTCCTCTTCGTTACTGGATCCATTGGTCCAAAATGTGGTGCCTCATTCTTGAGGATACCCCTTGGTTGCAGCTCCTGTTAGAATCAGTGAGAGCAGGAGGCACATCCTGCTTCTTCAGGATCAACTTCTGAAGGCAGGAACCATGTCAAGCTGCTCTTGATTAGTTAGAGGGAGAGGCCCTGGCAGCATATGCGGCTGGCAAAGTGGCCAGAATGATTAGGGAAAGATACAACAAAATCTTCTAGTACAAGATATGCAGCTCCTCAAAAACGCCTCCCCTCCTTCACAAGAAGTCTCAAGTGATGCCAGAGCATTTGACCATCTGCAGGGCCTCAAGTCATTATATTTTAAAGAAGGTACCACCCCCAGCTGATGTAGCCAAAACAAGAGACAGTGCAAGCCCACAAAACCTCCAGTCTTGGGCATTTTTTGGCACTGTAACAGTGACAAAGCACTTATCGCTGGGGCACCCCGCCGCCTCCCACGACGTGCGTGTGGAAGGAGGTAAGGAAGAAGGGCAAGGGCAAAGCAGATTGTTCACCATGGGAAGGGCCTGAATGCTGGTAGGAGCCAGCATTCCTCATACTTCACAGAAAGAGTCTCCAAATATTGATAGAGCCCAGCAGCTGCAGTCACCCAAGTCCTTGGGGTTCCATTTACTAAGGTTTGCAGTCCAGCCGGGCTCTCCCAACTATTCACAGGCCTGTTTGACCTGGCAGAGCACGGGAGGACCACACGCCTTCTCTGGGGGCTGTACTTGTACTGCAGTCAGGAGGAGCAGTACAGGTGGTGGCTTCTGACAAAAGAGTAACATACCTTGAAAAAGAACTCAAATTCCTTCCGTTTTTGCACAAGAGTGACCAGCAAACGAGGGCATGCACATGTAACGCAATACTAAGACAGCTGAAAAGCAACTAGGGGTTTTTTTCTTCCCCCCTCCCAAATACTTTCAGAAATTGAGGGCTTGATTGCATTTTATGGCTTCAGGGTTTCGTGGCACCAGGCGTTGATTGTTTTATGTCTCCATTTTCCTGCAGGTGATAAAGGAGTGGGGCAAAGGGAATTCTTACACACTGGAAGCTGCTTTCATTACCGGCTCTTGCATTTCTGTTGCAATAAAATCCGTTTTGTTTTGGGCATTGATCCATGTCTACCGCAGCTTTGGGCAAGGGCTGAGAGAAAGAAGTAAGTACTGAAAAAGTTAACTCTGAAGGTTGTAGCCTGTTGTATCACAGTCACATTTGAGTAGAGAGCTTGTCAAGCCAGAAAAATAGGAAGAGATAGTCGCAACACAAGGTAGATCCTTAGTAACATCAAGCGCTCCTGAAGCCTCAGAATTTCCTGGCCTTGCGAAGTTCAGAAGCGTGGATGGACCGTGTGTGGTTTCTCCCTGATAAAAACAGACATTAGTCAAAGCTGCTTCCAACCTATGCAAGAACTGGTGCTATCCAGAAAAACAGACCTGTGTGGGAAAATTCCCCCTCTATAAAAGAAATATGATTTTTCTTCCTTATTGTGGTGTGTAACTGCCTTATAATAATTAAGAAAGGCACAATAAAGGGACCTAGGGAGCTACTGATCTTAAACTACCCAAACCTCCTTTTATGTGAAGGATGTAAACACTCCTCAGTGTCGGTGTTGACTGATCTTCCTTTCTTCCCACAGTGTTTTCTTCCTATGGAAGGATCGACTCCTGAGCAAGCCCCCTCCACATTCTACCTGCAGCTCTTACAGAGTGAAGTCGTAGCCCGGGAAGTTCTGATCAAGGTCTTGCACTCAGGAAGTAAGATAATGGATCAGATTCAGAGAGGTAGAGGAAGTTGCTCAGAAAAACGTCTATACATTTCTGGGTTTGTATCGTGCTAGGGAACTATAGCAGCGCAGCTGGGAACTTGGTTTTAAACCAAGCAGAGCGTGCTCGGGAAATGAACAGTAATCCCCTCAATTCACCGAGTTTTGCTGACAGGACAGCGCATCTTTCACTCCTCGTTTCCCCGGTGTTGCTCTGTGACTGCGGGAGGTTCACAACACACGTCAGTAGAGGACGTTGTTCACAGAAATGCCCTTTTTCTGGACACACACTAACAGAATGAAAATAATTCGCACAGCTGTCTTACATCCCCGAGTCTAGAAGCGGCCTGCCCTGCCATCGGTTCTCAACTCGGCAACGCTGGCTGAGCAGAGCTCAAGCCCCAAAGTTGTTTTCCCTGAGCTCCACCACAGCTGTGGGATGGCTTAACCCAGCAGAACAGCCAGAGCTCTTGTTCCTCCTCTGACTTCGGAATATATATTTTTTTTACTTTTTTTTTTTTTTTAAATTCCCAGCTACACATGAAAACTACGCAATGTCATCTCATGCCTTCCTGCAGCGTATCTAACTGATGTGCCATTCCACCCACCAGGGCAACCGTTAAACTAAGCCTTCAATATTGTAATTTAAAAGTTTGGTATTTTATCGACCGGAACCTTTAGCTACTGGCTGTCTATTTTTTAATAAAGCATAAACACGGTTGGTGTGTGGATAATGATTTCTCATACCAACAGCCTGAGTTCTGTTTCTGAACCGAGTACACAAGAGGCTGTAAGAGCGATCCACGCGTGCTGGGACCACTGCCATCACAGGCCTCTTCAACCTGCAGGTACCCACAGGCTGCAAAAAGTGGTTAAAATAGGGTTTTTGTGGCTTATTAGGGAAATTTATGATCTCAAAGTTTCTGTAAAAAACTATTCTTCACGTCCTGGGCCGCCAAGCCTGAAACAAATCGACTTTGTAGACAAGAGTGGAGGCAGGAAGAGGTCAGCTGGCGCTGGTGGCACTGCCCAGAGCTGGCAGTATCAGGAGACAGCACGGGAGCAGCAGCTGATGGCTGTGACTTCATTCCACAAGTCAAAATGTGACTGTGAAGCGTTAATGCAGCCCAACTACTTGCACAGATTTGTTTCAACTTGCACAGCAAATCCAGCTTTTATTTTGAAACTTTGGAGAAAGGACTGGTATCAGACACATACAGTCAAGAAAACTTTAAGTGTATTTCTGAAAATAAATGCTACTGTCCCGTGAGGCAACGTATCAAAACCCCAAACCAGACATTTCCCTCCCAAGCAAGTAATCGTGTATCCCTAATTTACGATCTCAACGGTCAAAGGGCTGCTTTACAAATTGAACTTTACAAAAGGATTTTATTGAAAGAATTGAAAAATATTTGCTTTCAACAATATTCAAACAAGTTTTCAAAGCATTAACAATATGTAACAGGGTTTTTCCTCTTTTAAAAATTCAATACACTGCTTTATTCCACACTACATCAGTTGTGAATAACTTCTTAAACTCTCTACTAGAGAATAACTGTAAAAAAAAAAAACCAAACCGCACCCAAATTAATTTTCAACCTTCCTTTTTGGCCCTTGGTAGACTGGAAAGGATTTGTAGGTAGTGACGTTTACAAACCCTTACGTTAGAAACACTGCGTTTCATCGGCAAACCCCTATTTCTCTAGTACAGTTTAAACAGGTTACTTTGAGTAAGCTACATCAGAAAAATGAGCGTTTATTGCCAATACAAGCAAGTCTGCATTGCAGCTTTTCTTCTGGTTCAGCTGTGGCTTGAACAGAAAAGTCACCCACACTTGAAGCAGATAAATACGCAAAACTCGATGCTGTTTCAACCTCCCTCGCCTGCTCGTGCGTTGCTGGTTTGCGGAGTAAAGGCCTTGAGAAGGGACTTTGTGCAGGCAGATAAATTTGTAACGTATTAACACAGCCGGGGTTGTGCTTTGATATCAACCAGCCGGTACAATCATCATCAAGGGAGTTTTTTGAAGAGAAAGCCAAGACCGAAGCCGTCGTGCGACTTCCCGTCGGTCGGCGATCCGATCCGCGAGCCGAACCGGGCGGCCGGCGGGCGGGGAAGGATTGCACGAGCAGAACTGGCAGAGCCCCCAAGCCAGCAACGCCACCGCAGCACGGGAGAAACAACCCTGACCTAGCCCTACCGTGGAGAAAGTCGCCAGGTAAACCTGGACGGCAGCTTTCACGAACCACGCGCTCTGAAAATCCAAATTCGGCCGTTTAGTCGATCATAGTTAACGCTATTATAAAAAGCATAAATAAAAAGTGCTGAATATAGTTTTATCTTTAAAAAAATACTAGATAAGGCTCATTAATCATTTCGCCTCGCCTCCGCAAAATGATCTCCACTTCCCAGCGTGCCTGGTACTCTGCTCGTCTTCCACTCAACAATACATTTATATAGCCACTATACCCTGCTCCTTTTCTCAATTATTGCATGTTTAAATAAAATAGTTTCAAAGCAGAAAGTCCGACACTTCTATAGTTCAAAAAGTAAACAGTTATTAAATAACTGAATACTCCACCTAGGAAACCCGTAAGCAGCTTCAAAACAGTGATAAAACAACTACTGGAGATTCAAGTGAGAGAGAAGTCCCAGAAGCCACCCGGATATTCTCCGAGATATCACAAAATTCCTCTATTTAGACCAAATCAAAGCAATATTCTATTTTACAAAATTTACAAACGGAGTATTAGTTTGTATTACCACACTTTCATTGTGATTTGTATCGTTAACCAAGAGTTTGCTTCTCTTTAATGGAAAAGTGCTTTCACCTGCATTTAATAAAATGAGACAGACTAGGGCAGCATCCGAAATGGAAGAGACATCATTGAAACCATCAGGAGACAGAAGATGAGGCAGAGCTTGGAAACCGATACCTTTCCCATCACACTTGGGACCGCATGAACGGCATAAGACAATCATGAAAAGTTCAACAGAGCTTCTCACTCCTTCCTCGGTAAATTAATTCCTCCACGATACTGTGCCAAAAGCCTTAAACTTAAACAGATAATGTCTGCTCCTTTAATGACCAATGCAGCAAGACTTGGAAAATGCTAAAATTTGGATAGTATGATCATGAGACTGCACCACAAAGAACATAAATGTAAACATTATACTTGGGTTTGACATTTTTCAGCTGAAGTACAGTACAAACCCTTTTTTCCCCCCAACTATTTTCTTCTGTTGGGTTTTTGTTTTTCGTTTCTTTCATAAAAGCACAAACGATAAAATATGTACAGAGAGAAGTTAGAAACATCTGAAAGCATCTTAAAAAAAGTAAATGCGAGACTTAAGAATATCTTGAGTGTGCTGAAGGCACCGTTGCTACTCTGCTGGGAATGCGTCCTCTCGCCCCTCAGCCTCCCCCCCGCAGCGCCCCCGTCCCCGCACCACGAGCTGGACGGTCTCCAGAAGCTGCGGCCGTTCAGGGCCCGATACAGGATATTCTTTTCTTCAAGACAATCGTGGAACTAGACAACACAGGCGTGACCAAAGCCCAGATTCTTCTTGAACACTTGGACGTTGGTTTGTTCGTTTTTTTTAAACTCTATAGTCTCCAACGCTGCCATTTATTCCAGAGAATCAAACAGGAAACAGTACGAAACCCCACTGATCGATGATTCCCACCGTCAGGAACTGCAGAGCTACCCACTAGCTCAGCTCCAATTAGAGATCCCTGTTATAACGAGCTCAGCCCATGCCAATGCTCAGCCGTGCCGTTTGTGGATATTTACACAGTGATGACAGCCAAGGGTCAAACACTGCTCAAATGGGCACAAGATATATACATATATGTATGTATAACAAAGAATTTTATTTTTTTTTCACTAGTTCCATCTATTAATAAAAAATCTTCTTCATGGGTGGTTCATCACAGTGTGTCATATTCGCAGCTAAGGAGAAAGTATTTTAATGCCTGATGTGGAGCCATTCTGGGCAAGAAGGATTTAAGCTAACAAAGAGGAGCTTTTCTTTTTTAAAAAGAAAATTTCTCAGAGCCACAGCAGTCTTAAATGGAATTATGAATATGCCAAATTTAACAGGATATTTTAATGCCACTTTTCTATTAGGGATCTACATTCAGCCTACCATGGTACTTGGTAAGCTAGAGGTTACAATCAAATCCACACAGGCAGTTGTCAACACCAATCAGAAAGAATCCATTTCCAGATTGCTCATTTGAAGGAAACTCACAACAATCAGACCCTCATTTCTTCTATCGCTACTCTTGGTGGATAGGAAGTAGCACAACAATTTCCAGCCATCAGCAGATCAGATACAAACCAGAATCGCTCAGTGGCCCGAGGTGGTGACCACACGTTAGCCAAAAACTTAAAACATCAGAGCACGCAGGAGGGCTACTGCCACGTTCCATTCCCATGAGTCTTGTCAGATGTAGACGCTCAAAATTCTTCTTCTTCAACAGCAAAGTTATTTTGCTTCTTCCGAACGTTCCAGTGTAAACACTCAGCCAAGCTTTCAAACCAGTCGCTCACGGGGTCTCGGAAACAGATCGAAGGAAGGGGATAGCAAGAGGTAGTGATGCTAATACTGCAACAACACAGGAACACCCCGGTCAGACACGGGCAGCGAAGAGCAATGTTTTTCAAAAGTACATCCTGCATTGGCTAGCGAACACGGGGCGATCTGCGCTCAGCTAACCGGGTGAGACAGCCAGCTTCCATCACCAGGCAACAACCAAGTCTGCGGGCTCATCTAAACGGCGTGAACACAGGGCTCCGCACTGGGCACAGAAGCACCGTGCACGGCGTTCTCTGACACAGTGACAACATCGAACGCGCTCCGTGACGTCCTGCAGGCTTTTGCAGCTCAACAACGCAGGGACAAAGGGCAATGCAAGTCGCCACCTTGGCCTTCAAGTTTCAAATTCTAACTATGGGCAAAAGCACTAGAAGTGCAGCATCTAAAAAAGGGCCAAGCTCACGTTTGAATCCTGACTAGTCGCCTGATCTATTTTATAGATCTGTCAACCTCAGAGGAAATGCAAACAGTTCAAGATGGAGCGTCACGCCAGCTACACATTTTCCTTCCCGCTAATTTACATGGACCAAGAAAACAAACAAAAACCAAGACATCCTGAATAGCAGCTCTATCACTCATGTATCTCGCAGTTGCCTTAAACGATCTCCCCTTAGGATAAGCCCCACATTTTGCACAGAAACGCTGAGGAAACTCCACGCTCTGCGTTCTGCTCACTCAAGGCAACAGCATCGCGAGGGACCACAACCATTCACCAAGTTAACACAGCTTAAACCACATGACACCGTCCAGAGCTCCCGCTTACATGCAACTCCTCTTGGTTGACATCTTCTCAAATTCCTAAGATTTATCTTTAAGTTAAATTTAGAGAATTTTCTAAAGACATGTCCACCCGCCTTGCCAAAGCATGCGATGTCGACACGCTTTTGCCTTAATGTTTCACCTGTTTTCACAGGAAGATCTAAAAAATTCAAGTTAGAAATTAAATACTGTCAGCACAGTTTGTGCTGTAAAATATGTTACGGTTTACAAAAAGATTGTTCCTTCACTGCCAGCAACCCTTTCGACAGATGTTAGAGAAGGAGAGAAGTGCATGAATCAGTATCTTCTATACTTATAGAGATGCTACAACTGAAAAAAAAAAAAAAGGCTTGACCTGTCTCCATGGCATATTTCCTGCCTCTTCCTTCCATCAAACGAAACCCACGCTGTATTCCTGGCATCCGGGGAGAGCATAATCTGAAAAATCAAAAAGAACTAAACTTTAGGTCCAAAATCTGCTTTTCTCTTGAAAAGGAACAAACACCTCCTCCATCCTCCCTCTTACTACAGACTGAGAGCTGTGCCATGAATAAACATTTGATTTACGTGGTAAAACAGGAACAAAAAATCCCCAGCACACACTTATTTCTTCATGTTAATCTTCAGGGGAGCCCTTCTAACATAGTAGCTCTCTTCCAGCTTAAGGAGCTGGAGGCTTCTAACACACAAGAAGGAGAAAGGGGTTCTTACACACGGCTAGTTTTTACAAATACACATTAACTAAGCCCATTTTATATTCAGGTATTATGCACCTTTTTTCCTGCAAGACAGCATTAACAAAAAATAATTACCAAATTGCAGATAACGCAAATTCTGCAACTTGTGTTGTTTTAGCCATGAAAGGAGAATTTTTCATTCCCTTCAACACCACAGATTTAAACACACTTCAGACAAATTACGTAAAATTTTAGTGGTCAGAATGCAAATGTAAGTATTCCCTTTTGCAGAACGCTGCAAATCCAGCAGGAAGCAGCAGGAAGTTTTCTGCGAGTGGGTGACTCTTTTAAACAAAGATGCATTCTTTGGCCACACTTGATCTGCTCCTCCTACAACCGGCAGACCGCAGGAGATGCAGAGCATTTCCTAACCTCTTTTGCTTTGCTCAGGTTCACATGGTTATTACAAAAGTTTTTCACTTAGGAAGAGAAATAACAGAAGAGCAGCTGACCTTGAGCTCCACTCCAGCAGGAACAACAATAGGCCTGAAAGACAACGAGTGAGGGCAGATCGGGGTGATCATTATTGCAGGAACATTGGGATGAATCATAGAAGCTCCTGCAGCAGCCGCGTACGCGGTGCTACCAGTCGGCGTGGAGACAATGACTCCTGTGAAAGGACCAGAAACGTCACCTACATGAGTGTTACAATCGCTGGGTTATTTCAGAAGACAACTACGAAGCAGCACTGCTAGGAAAACGAAGCAGAGAACGCATCAACTTGTATTTTATCGAAGAATTGCAGTTGAATACCCAAAAAGCCAGAAACTCTTCTAATCCTGGCACAACACGCTCATTCTATGGCTCCCTGCAAGTTGCATAAACTTCCCAATCTCAGGTTATGCAACTATGTGAGCGACATTTGTTTCTTTTGAAGGGTAAGGGCTTTAAAGATGAGCTTCTCTATTTCACGAGTTAAGATCTTAGGCCTTCAGCAAATCCCAGGTATTCAAGCGAGTTTTTTTTCTGAGCTACGTCTTGCCCTTACCCTTAACATACGATACCCAAAGAAACTGCCACCTGTCTTCACAAATCCACAAACAAAGCTTACAGCACCTCGACGCTTTGTTGTGGAAGGGGTTAGTTACCAGTGAGCACACACACCCATTCTTTGCACACTGATGGTTTCTGTCAGCAGCGAACTGAAGCCTGGGATCTTGTTTCCAAGCCAGGAAAGTAAAACAGCAAGTCTACACACGAGCTGATACGCAGTTTAACTCCAGAAGCAGACTCACCATCTCCTTGCACCGTTGTTATCAGGTGTCCGTCTAGAAAGACGTCTACGTTGGAAAGGTAAGAGGAGGGACCACGATCCACTACAACTTCATTTAGGACCTGCCATGACATCAAATATTACACCAGTCTGCTACTGCCAGCTTGGCAGCGGACGAAACGACAAGCTGAAACGTGCTTTCCAGAGCTCTGAAAAACTGTTGATGCAGGACCTGCCAAATTAAGACTCTTGACAGTTCTGTCTTATCAAGTGCCAGCCCAAGTTTTTAGATGTTACAAATTACTTCCAGAGGCTGGTTACTAAAAATGCACAGGGGTTTTTCTTTCCACTTATAAAAGTCTTCGGGATACCCCATTTTAGAGCAACTACTCTGTTTTCAAAACAGGAGAGAAGTATTACTACAGGAAAGTACAATATTAGCACTTAGGGTTGCAGAAAGTTCTGCAAGAAAGTTCACCTCATACTGTGAATGAGAGCAATCAGGACTGGCTCACACTACCAGGCTAACGTCAGGGAACTGATGAAAAAGGGAAAGTTACAACAGCACATGAATCCTTTTGCTTATTTTGCCCTCTGACCTGATATTGCATTATCTGCTTGCCCACTTCTTTCTCTATGTTTGTAGACACTACTCCATTTTCCTCTATCCCGTTCTGTACCGTCATTTTCTCTCGGTGCTCTTTCACGACTTTCACTTTCAGCCTGCTCCGCAGAACGAGCGCCGCATTGCCTGCAAGTGAAATGCAGGAGAAAGTACACGAAAATGATACGCTGCCGCAGTAAACAAGCCCCTGCAATCACTAGCAAACTCTACAAGATGCCATCCACCCGTCTACTGCCCGTGCTCTCCACGCCCCCAGCTTCATTCCCAAGGCACCTGCCCACATTTGGTTCAAGCTCAAAACTCGTTTTTAGGAGCAGTGAGCAAAACTCACGGAAAATTTGAACCCAGTCCCTCCTTGCTCCCCTTCCTCATGGGGTTAAACAGAGAATTCAAGTTTTATATGGACATTACCAAGATTGGTAAACACTGTTAGGCTCATGTGATCTCTACTAAGACAAAAGCTAAGCTTAAACAAAATCAGAGCATTAGAAACACCTACTGAAAGAACATTTTAGCAACGTGACAATTTTACACATCTCCTCAGGAATCTACTTTGGATGCAATTCAAATAACCTCATACTGAAGAATCAAAGCATTTCTTTCCTCAAATATTTCACTTCCCTGACTTGCCAGTGTTTAAGCACCGCACTTAGAGAAACAAGACTACCAGGGACTTCGGAGCTATACTCTGTATCTTTAGCTGTAATTTCATAAATGTTCTGCATCATCTTTTACTCCACACAGGACAAAGTTATTTCTTGCCATTTTCTTTTACAGAACAGTACAGAAAGCAGCCCTCAACAGGCCAATGCAAGGCAGTACTTAAGTTACTTTAGCACACATTTCTTGTGACTCGATCTCATGGGACAACCTAAACGAGTCAAGAAAATTTACTGGTCTTGGAAAAAGCTACAGCAAATGTAACAAAAAGAAACACCACACCTTGACCCCTTAAATTTACCTTCTATAACCTGAGTGACTTGGGACTGAAAATTCTCAAAATTAAATGGAGTAAGAAATCCAAGGGATCCCAGATGAAAAGCCATAACTGGAGGTACACTACCCTATCAATAAAGAAAAAAATTTAAAAGCTACTGAATAAAAGCAAGTAATACTTCAACTAATTGCCTGTAAATATTTTGACTATTGATGTAACTTCAACTGTGCATAATAAAAACACATTACACATGCTATTTTCAGAAGGCATAGGGTAAAATAGGTTTGATAAAAAACAGGAATGAACAGCAAAGGACAAACGCTGCCCTCAACAACAAAGGAAAGAAAGAAAACCGACAACCTTCCAATACTTCAAAAAGAAAAGAGGTCTTTAAATCTATTTCCCACAAAGACCAACCTGGAAAAGTGACGAAGCATAAAGTAAGGTCCCGTCTCCTCCCAGGCATATGATAAAGTCTATCTGATTGGAGATATCATCATAATCTAGAAGCAACATTGAAACAGAGGTTTTGAACTAGGTTTTATAGGCAAGTTCCTGACATAAATGAAGCGCAGCGTGCCAGCGCTCACCCACGAACGCAAAAGCACAACTGAGGTGCAACAGCGGCCGCTTGCACAGGACACGTTGGTTTTACAAGCCTGAGCCAAGGACTGAGGAAATACCAAGAGAAAGAAGCTTCAACTTCACCCCCAAGAAATCACGACCGTACCTTCTCTGAAGGTGCAAAATTTCTTCTTCACTGGTCCAAAATTATCGTCGTTAGCTATAGCGGGGTCTTCCAACACTTTTTTTTCTACGTACACTATCATATTGTTCTCCTTAAGAAAGGTAAGATAAGCTTGTTAATACGCTCTCAAAATGATCAAGTATTTGACTCTCCCCATAATCTGCAATAATATAAAAGGTGTAAATAATATTTTCCAGAAGCGGTCTGCACCTGTTGGTTGTGGATTTTATTTTTAAAGCGTGGTCTAATCCTCATGAGAATTTTGCAGCACGCACAGACCAGTTACTGAATTAAACTAAACTTGGGAATATAGATTACATGACACAGTAACACGGCTTTTTGTTCAAGGCTTAAAGCTTTTCATATCCACTCCCTGCAGAATTGCAAGCAGAATGAAGGAAAGTTTTGGCTTCACTTTTTATTTTTAATAAGCTCGGCCCTTCAAGTACTTAAGCGCTGAGCTTAAGCTCTGAAACAAGTTTTACTCCTTCCAGGGGGTAATGGATAAATAACGATCTGCTTGCACCGTACAGTTCTGCACATTCCACATCCAACAGAACCAGTAACTGAAAACGGTTTAGATGTAAATTTTTTAATTAAGGTAAAAAAAAATTGAATTCGCGTTTCACTACCTCGGTAAGATACACACAAAGCTCTTTAAAAGGCTGCAGCAGACTGGCATCACGTATCTTTTTAATAACAAGGACGCTCTTGGGAGGTTTGTTCCATGTCAACCGCTGGCTGGCTGGATCCTGAATGTGCCTGGAGAACAGGAAAAAAAAGACTTCATTTTGTTTGCCAACATTCCGGTCTGTTAAGACGATATCCTTAATCAGAAGAAAAAAAAAAAGAACACCTAGAGAAACCACCCCCCTCATCAGGATGATAAGGCTGTCTTCTGAAGCTGCCAAAGAGCTAAAGATCGCAGCTCTGCTTTTCACTTCATAAACCCAGAACTAACACGGGCTTCATTCCGGCAGAAGACAATCTGCCTGCTTCAGCTGTACTCACCAATTCCACGGAGTTCTACTAAATGAAAGATTATTCAGAACATGCTTTAAGATCTTCATGTTTCTTTCCAGGAGTCAGGCAAATGCAACGGGTCCAAAAAAAACCAAAACAAACAGGCTGGGACTTTTATGTCTTAGTAAAAAACTGACACCTCAAAAGAGAACATCTTTCCTGGAAATTTTTCTTCTCCCAGTTCAGTATTTCAATCAGTCCCAATAAAAAGTTGTGAGTCTTTATAGAAAAAATCTGCATAAAATGTTTGTCACAGATATTCAGTGGCAAGATTTCGTAAGAAAAATCCTATTTCAAGAAAGAATTTAAAACGAGGTATTTGACCTCCTCTCTCCTCAACGACACAAGCACCTGATTCTTTTTTTTCAATTCATCTGCTCATCTCCTCTGCCAGCCCTGGGAAAGCAGGGTTTTCAATACAATCGCCAACACCAGCACTTAGGGAGACACCAAGACCTTCACTAACTTCTGCCTGTCCATAAAAACTCTTCTGTTAAGAAATTCTCTCCAGCGAAAAGAGTTTAACAATTTTACCAACTGCAGAAAAACAAAAACCTAAGCAAAAAAATAAAAGTTTTGCTTGTTTTCAGAAGCCACAGTGAAAATTTCACATATGTTAAGACCAAAAAATTACAATTTGGTCTTCAAATAACCCTTTCCCAGCCACCCGAGCACGCTCCTTTCTCCCCAGCTGTTCCGAGCTCCGCAGACACGCTCTTTCCCCCGGGTGCGGCGCGATGATTTTATGGTCCCGGGCTGGCCCAGCCCCTGGGGAGGAGCGCGTCCCTCGCAGTCAGGTGGGTAAACACACACCTCGAGTTGGGTTTTTGGCTGAACCCCTGTGCTCCCAGCCACCGGCTCTGGAACCCACGGAAAGAACGAGGAAGCTGAGAGTTACTGTACACGGCAAGATTTCCGCCACGCCTTTGTCGAAAAAGCTCGCGTGCCACCAACCTGTTCAGAGGCAGACTGCTACTATTCCGGTAAAGATTCAGGCAAATAAATGCTTATTTCGAAAACCTGACTTTTAACTGAAAGAACAAGGAAATAAAGCTTTCTAAAGGCACAAAAACACGGATGACTAGCTGGTCTACTAACTGCAGAACCCTGACATTCCTTGTTCACTAAGTCAAAATGCCATTTACTAAGTGCACAACACATAGTGTAAAAAAACCCACTCTTACACCACCCAATCTCCAAAATGAAGAAGTTTCTATGCCTTCTAAGCAGAAACCAACCCTCACTCTCACATTAAATTTATCAGCAGGGTCCAAAAGCAAACTTGCCTCGATGATGTTCATACACTCAAAGTAACATAGATCAAATAAAAAAATTAAAGCTACTGGCTGAAACACATAATATCGAGGGAGAGAGGCGGCTTTCTTTAGGTTTCACACCACACAGAACAATTTCTCCTCCTTTTCCTTGTGTTCTCCATAAAAATTTCTGTTCCTCCATCATTCAGGAACACTGCTCTTCAGGTATTTCAAGCTGAATAGACCAAATGCTACCGACTGCTTGGCAGCAGAAATACCAGTTACCTCCTGCAGTCCCTTGGGAGAAGAAACCCCAGTGACATTCCAGCCCGTGTTACGCTTTTCAACCCGCAGATCAAGCCAACGCACACCTAAAGGGAGTTTTACTCGAGAACACGCTTTGGCAGTGCCACCCATTCTCCTCCCAGACTGACTTTTTCAAAGGTCACTGTGTGTTAAAAACAGCAGGACAGCTCTGGCAACGCAGGCACCGAGCTGGCAATGGAGCAACACGAAAACCTCTAAACGCCAGGTAAAAGGCAAGCAATGTTGATGAGAGCAGGAAATCAAACGTTTTTCCTTCGCACAGAACACGACTGACAGGTACTCACATAATCGTTTTAGGATTTTGCAGCATGCAGGCCTTTGGTCCAAACGTGGTCACTGGGCATGGTCCATGCAAGGAGCGAGTTCTCCTGTAATATATATATATAAAAATAAAAATAATCAATACTTTGCACAGAAAAAAATAAAAATCCGCACCTCGCACAAAGGAAGCATCACGGTTTCAAAGAGGATATGGTCAAGTTTTCTGAAGCTGGTTCAAGCCTGTAAAGATTCTATTTACTCTCCACTCTTCTGGACACTCCGATACCAAACGGCACGTGTGTGTTTCCGAAACAAAACGTACAGATAAACCCCAAATTATAACAATGTAAACCATGTTCAACATCTCACTACAGCGAAGAGGAAAACTCCGATGTTTAAGAAATAAAGTACAGATGATTCCTGTTTCAGAATTAGCTACGTAACTCTTACGTATTAAAAAAACTTTGATTTTTTTAAAAGCTGGAATGATAAGGCATTTAAATAACTAAAGGACATACTTTTTCAACTTCTCAGTTTGTTGTAATCCTAGATAATAGCCAGCATGATAATATAAACAAGTATTTAATACTTTAAATCCTCAGCCAGGTACCTGAGTAGCAGTTAACTGAAGACTTTAGATTTTGTAGGAAGTTATTAAATAACGACGAGAAATTATCAAATGAGAGACTTGTGGCAACACTCAGACAAAACTCAAAATCTCTCTGTAACAGCAAAGGAGCAGCAGCGTTCACTTTTCACGAGGTAACTCCGCAGCCTCACAACCTTCACTTCACCAGCGTCCCCGATCAACTCCTTAATGCAAGACAGGGCTTTTGTTCCTACAGCACAGGCACTTTCTCTTCCGCATATATAACCACTTTCTCTCGGCAGGCATTTTTTCTAACAGTGAGCAAGCAAACCACTGCGCCTACAAACAAAAAAATAAGTCCAAGACCAAAAAAACCCGATGAGGACGGTTGGGTGTGTGTCACGGGGGTGGGTCAAGGATTAATCTGCATTAATCTGCAATCCTGACAAGCATTTATGACAAAATCTCCAACTCCCAGGTAACATCCTCCCATTTTTTTGCCATGGTCAGGTGACAGCAAGGGTGTCCCGATCTTTTAAACACTTTGTTGTTGAAATCTCTGCACTTGATCAATAAAATGCAAATCCTTCAGTTCTAAGCTGCACGGAGATACGTAGCTGCGCTACCTGGCCTTAGCTTTGAATAGGTAGGGAGAAAAACTAATTTTTCCCCATTTTTAAAATCTAATAATAGCTAATATCACCTTTCTCTTCAAATCAACAGAAGCTCTGAAACGTTACTTATCCTCAGACTCAAACCCCACCCCGAGCCCAGGATTACTCCTAACTCTAGGATGAGATTATGTGGAGCAAGTCAGAACTGTTCTGCTTCGCCTCCCTCCCACCTCCTTGTGCAAATCTGCAAACGGGAGTAAAACTTACTCAAGCCCTGTAGCTGTCGAAACATTATGTAAACGCTGTTAGAATTATTCCAGCAAAAAGAAGCGGAAAATGTGCTTTTCCTTCGCTTAAATCAATTAACCCAGGGACTGGTAATTACCCTCTTGGCTTGCCTGTATCATCGAGTAGCTGGGACCAGCCTGATGACTCACCCTTAGTACTACAAAAACCCTCAGAAATCTAATAAAAATCAAAACCAGACAACAGGTTAAAAAGATATCATTAAGGAATAACAACAGCAACACCTTATTTGTTCCATGTCTATTAAAACATGCACATGTGAGATTTGAATTTCAACAATGAAAACGAGTATTTAACTTCCTAAATCCACCACACAGAAGTGATATTTGTTCTTCAAATAACTTTTCCCATGTGAAAGTGCAGGCAGGACTACTCTAGCCAAATAAGGTAAGCGCTTTAGAAAGTTCACCTGTTTATATTGGAACAAAAAAATGAGCGAGGACTGGCATAATTAGAGATCACCGTATGTACACGTGCGTAAAGGAATGGTGAGTCCCCACCTCCTTGTGAACAATTTCATTTGAAATCAGGAGAGTTAAATAACACCCTGGCAACATCACCTCCCAGTTCCTGCCCCACTCAAGCTTCTCCCAAACAACCACCTTTACCCACGCCACTCCCAGCGACCGGCTAAACTCTGCTCCCGCAAGAGGCATTAAATACCCACGTCTGACCTTCACGACACCGAGATAAAGTTTTCTCCGCAAGCTCTAAGTAACGCCTCGTCGACATTTCAACTGATATTTCCCTTTATTAGTACTCTATGCACTATTCAAGCAATAGAAAGCAAAAGCTTCGAGTTAAGAATTTCAAGTTGTCAGTAGTGTAGTAATGCCGTCTTTGCTAAGCACAAACAGCAACGCACTGGAAATTATTCATTTTTTGTGAAAATACACTTGTTAGTTCAAAGCAGACGGGCAACTGCTTCAATGTGAATACTACACAGCAAGGCTGACACCACTGTCTGACACTCTGCGAAACGCCTTGTGGCAATTCTGCACTAAATTGAAGACAGACAGTGAATGAATGCAGAGCATCTTACAGAAAAAAAAGTCTCCTAAACGGTAATTCCAATGCAAACCCACAAGAGGCAGGGTCTACAAAGACCACTGCTAGCTCAAAAGAAAAAAAGTAGGTTTTTAGCTAGAAGATAATACATAACAATTTAGACTATATTGTCTTCTTGACTGAAGTCTGTGCTCCTAAAGGTTTAAGCGGAGAAGGGAAACCCCTCCCGCTTCAGAGCGCACTTTCAACGTGAAGTCCCACGTACGGACTTCGACACACGACGCAGTCGCTAGAGCGGTCCGAGCACGGTCCTTTGTGAACATTTTCCAAAGGCTTTCAAGTACCCCAACCTTCCCGCGCGCTAAGCAAGTATTGTCCTACCCTTTTAGCCTCCGCAGACAAAGGCTTTTAATCCTGCCTCCCTGCACCACAAAGCTTCCCCCTGCGACCTTCAGCCTCACCCATCCACGCTCTGCCTTGCACGAGCTCTCCCACCAGCACAGCAGGAACTCTGGGCGAGAATTTCATCTCCTGAGAAACTCCTCCACGGTTCTGTCCGTGCTTTTACAGAGGGTCACAAGGTACGGAAGGCAAAGCTCTGCCGCGCTCCCCACGAGCGCCAGGCACGCAGCTACGGCAGCGCGCTGGGCAGCGGGTCCAAAGATCACAAAGCCAAAAGTTCTGTCCGAGCCGCCCACATGACAAGAGCCTCGCAACCAGGTTAGAAATTTGGCTCAACGGGAAAACTGGTATTTCTCACCGCTGCGAAACAACCTGACAGCACAAACTTACTCTGTGCTGCCTCACATCACCACGTAACCTAAATATTCACGTAGGCTTTTAACACACAGCTCTGGAGCTCCAGAGGGAGCATTTGTAAATGTCTGCAGCGGTGTCTCCACTGCCGATTGATTCTTTTTGGAGGCTACGACCTCTCCAGGTAACTGTTTTCACAGCTGTGCCATTTTGATCACGGGTCTGCTCCCAGCCTACCCCCACCTTTAACTTCCTGCCTTCACTTTGGACTAATAACCTTTCGAAGCGCATTTTAAGAAGTCCTTAAAAGCAACTTCTCGAGCAAGATTTAAAGTTCTGCCGACTAACTAACCACCTGGAGCCAAGCACAGAACTGTTCTCCCTCTCTACGACCACCAGGCACTGTTTTTACTTCTGCTCATTATCACTTCTCACGGCTTCAAGACTATGGCTGTGTGAAAAAAAAAGGAGCAAAAACTAAAATCTACATGACTTTATTTTTTAAAAAATATGTTTAAATTTATTTTTCTTAAAGACAGCAACAATAGGAAGAATCGAGAGCCATACCGGAATTCTTTGGTGCTTCCTAAGGCTGGTGAAGCAGACAGACTTCGTGACTTAGCTCGTCCCCGGCTAGTATTGCTCCACTCCTCATCGTCGTGACACGCTGCGCAATGATAAGCGGAATCTGAGCTCCCATCGGCCTTACTGGCACACAGTTTTTCTCGATTCATCTCCATACTGGAAGTGAAGGAACCTCAGCGAGACAGAAACTCAATTCCTGTGGAAAAACACCAGGAGAAAGGAGATAGGGAGAAGAGAGAATTAAAAAAAATCTCAGTGTTAGCAAAGCTGACAGAGTAAGGATTAAATGCTGAGTTTATCCATTTCAGTGAACACTTCTCTAAAGCCTCTGGGCAATTGATAAGTTCTTTGAGGTAATAAGAAGACACTGGCAGGAGAAAATAATCAGAATTAAAACACCTGTGTTCCCACATTTAGAATAGGCTCAATGCAAAGTCATTTCAAGACCGGATTCATCGTCTTGAAAGACAGATTCATGTCTCCAGTTATATACGGGATAAAATAAATTTACTTTAGATACTGAAGAGGAAGAAAAGGTCTAAGTATTTGCCAAGGAATCAGAAAAAAACACCAGAAAATCCCAAGTTGGAGGACGATACCAAAGTCCTTACATAATTTGTGACAAACTAAGGAGATGGTCCAAAACAAACAAGATGAAATAAGGACAAATGTGAAATATTTCACTTCCACAAATACAAGATAAACAGCCGGCTAGACAGCAACTTTGCAGAAGTAAAAAAACAACCACCACCCAGACTTTAAGCAACCGTCCCTCCCCAAAAGCACTAGAAATCCCGTACGTAAATTCTCTTCATTATTTGAGCCAAGCAGAAGCCTTATCGGAATACAAATAGAAATAAACACGAAACATTAAGCAAATACCACCTACGATAACGCGCTCTAGAGGAACAGCACTTCCCTCCAGTCAGTCGAGTTCAACGTGGGGAAAAAGCCGCTTCATTAAAAAATTGCAGATGGTTTTTAAAACGGTTTCACCACTTTAGACGCTCTTCCCACTGGATCCCCGAGAGAACGGACCAACACACTATCGCAACCGCTAAAATGGACCAGGGCTCTGGAAAAATGCTCACGGACCGACGATATGTGGCTGGAAAGTTCCCACAGGACGACAGTCCCATAACTGCATCACAGCATCCCAAGTTTTAGATCACAAAAGCATCAATAAAATGAAGTTTTAATTTTTGAGTGAGCGCTGGGTCATTACTAAACTGGACAGACCCTTCGCTCAGTGAAATCAGAAAATAGTTTGTCTCCGGCCGTAGAACAGGCTCAACTTAAGAGAACGTCACCACAAAGAGGTACAAGAGAACGTCACCACAAAGAGGTACAACCACTGCCACCCATTAACAAATCACAGGACCCTGCACTTGGAAAGATATTGATGTTTAGTTGTTGGTTACTCATTGCTTAGTGCCACCTGTGACCACAACGTGGGAAACAGTCATTCCAACACATTTATTATTCTTTTTACGACTAAAATTAGAAAAATCTAACTCCATTTTTAGACATCTTCAAGCTCAATACAAATTCTTTTGCCAGCTAGTTGATTTATGCACATAATTGCTCTGATTGTGCAAGCACGGCTGTAAAACAGGCTGTAAAATCTGATTCAAGCAACACAAATTATTTTTAGTGGATTTTAATTTATATGATCCTCATTCCTTTTACCCAAACACCGAGAGCTTTAACTGGGCTTAGGAAAATAAAAATTACAGCAACAGTTAACCCATGTATGGAAATGCAGCATCTGTGAACTTAGGCTGTGGAGAATTAGTTGATAGATACACACCCTATTCCACAGCAGCACCCTAAGAGGTGCAGAGAACAATAATTTATTTAGTAAGCGATAAATAAGGTTTGTTTCCAGGTGACTTTGCTTGAAGTATCTTCATCTGACAGGTGCTGACAGCACAGAAAATCAGATTAGTACAAAACTGGAAGTAAGACGGTGTGCAGACCTACTAAATACAGCCTAAGAACTTGGTATTCCTCCCATGTAATACTTTCCAATTCAGGATGTTTTAACTACAGCTTACACCACGTGCCGTTAAATTAACATTCCCTCACAAGACCTTTATTAAGTAAGCAGACTTGACATAAGGACAAAAAACCATCCCTGAACAGCTTTCAGGAGCGGGTCCAAAAACTCGAAGCACACGCCAACAAACTAACGAAAAGGCTGCTCTGCTCTAAGTCAAGTCTCAAATTTTAAAAACGTTCACACGTATCCAACCTTTTTACTGTAGTTTCCCACCTTCAACTTCTCTGTCAGCACAACTGAACGTTCCCGTGAACCAGCCCTTCGTGGAGGTTTCATCAAACCATCTTTACATGGACAGATGCAAGACAGTAACACCCCCAAAGCCTTTCACAGATACGTGATCCACACCCAGGTAGCCCAGAGTAAGAGTTACGTGTGCTCACACCTTCAAATCCACCTTCTCCACTGTTCAGTCGCACCAAAGAGCGTGCAAAGAAATAAGACCTTTTGATGCAAGCAGCTCCACAAACAGCACAAGGCTGCAAATGAAGCAATTTAATTTTTTTTAATAAGCATGTTTGTAAACTGTTACGATAAACTTTTCCTGTCAAGCGCATCACCCTGAATCATCGTGATTAAAGGATTATTGCAGGGTCCGCCCTGACCAAATACCCTCTTCTTCAAGGCTGCAGTATTTCTACTAATTTCTTAGAAATTGCACCAGCCATTCAAAACTCCTCATTTAGGGCGTAACAGGACAATATTAGACCCAAAAAAGGGTACTGGTTGCCCCACTGCTACAGGCCCCTGTCTGCTCAATCGCTTAAATCTATAGAGAAGCTTTTTCATAGTTGTGTTTTGCGGGAGAAGGCACCGCCGGGGAGGTCAGGTGCGCGGGACTCCATCCCTAAGGCGGCGAACTCCGGCTCACCCGCAGGAGAAGGAGCAGCTGCCCCGGGCGGACAAAACTTCCTTTTCAGTTTACTGCACAACTTCACCTTCTGGCGTGCCTGAAGGGCGGGAAAAAAAACCAAAACCAAACCGAACCCCACAACCAAAGAGGATTGCATGCTGAAATGCAGCGCTCTGACAGCGGCTGAAATTTAGCAGCTTGCTTTTTGCTTCCATACCCGAGCGTTATTTCTACTAGAAAGCAGGGTATGACCGTCAGGTGTTGGACACGCAGCAGAAAACGAGTCCCTCGGCGAAGCCCTGCTCTGCGGGCACCCCGACACTCACCTGCGACACGAGGGACACTCCTCAGCCACGCGGGGCTCACGGCCAGCCCCTGCCGAGGAGCGGGGATGCCGAAACAAACCCCCCTTCCCTCCCTGGGCGGGGAGGCGACCGCACACACCCGCCGCGGGACCGGCCGGGGCAGGCGGGTGCTCCTCGTCCGACCCTTTCCGGGCGGTGTCACCCCCGGGCTCGCCCGGCCGCGCCGCCGTTAGGAGCGGGGAACCCTTCCCGCCCAGCAGCCCCCGCCGCTCGCCCGGCGCCCCCCCCCGGGATCAGCCGCCGGCGCCAGGCGGGGCCGGCAGCGCCCGCGGCCCGCCCCCCCCCCCCCCCCCCCGCGGGAGGCCGCTCCGGCCCGGTCGAGCCTCCTCCGGGGGCTCCCCCTCAGCGCGACCGCTCCGACTCACCGCGGCTGCTCGCCCGCCCGGCGGAGCGTCCCGCCCCTCGTCCCTTCAGAGGCCGGCACGGCCAGCCCGGCGCTGGCGGCTCTGGCGGCGGCTGCTGGCGGGCACGGAGCGGGGCCGGCGGACCCTGCGCGGCTCCATCGCCCTCCCCCCGCCCCGCCGCCTCCTCCTCCGGAGCCTCGGCCCGGCCGGCGGGCACCGCGCAGGCGCCGCGGCCCCGCCCCTCGGCCCGGCGGCCACGCCCCCTGCAGGGCCGGGCGCCTGCGCGGAGGGCGCGGCGTGGCGCGTGCGCGGGGCGGGGCGCCGGCCCTCAGGGCAAGAGGGCCTCAGGGCCCCGGGTTCCACCGTGGCGTCGCTGTTCGCCCCGCTCAGTCGTTACTTTCCATTAGAAATTAGAGGGAGAGAGGGTTAGAGCCCGGCAGAAAGTTGCCAGAGAACAACAAAACACCACCCTCAAAAGCCCCACGTAGTGAACGTGAGGAAGGGTGCGCGGCCCTTCACTGACCCCAGCGGCAGCCGGGCAGGGGCAGGTGCCTCCTCGGGGACACCTTCCTCGGGGACACCCTCCTCGGGGACACCCTGCTCAGACCGAGGGGCCTCAGAGCCCTCCGGGCCCCAGGTGGCACCTGCTGCTGTTCTAGTGCATTCCTGTCGCTCCGGTCTCTCTTCATCAGCTCTGAGGTGCTGAGCACAGGATGGGACACATTTTGGGGGTGTGACATGTAATGTCACCTGTAACGTACTCTGAGGACAGGCACAAATCGGTAGTTGCCTTGGCTTCATCTGCCTTCTGCCCTTTAGCTCCTGCCACACCTTTAAAGCCTTCTGCTGCCATCGTTGGCCCACACTTGTCACACCCATCTGTCACGAACTTTTACCTTGGTCTTTCCCCATATCACTAATTGCTCTTTCTGACCTAATATTCACGTGCGAGAACGTGTGCTATATTAGAATCAATCCCAGCTACAGACAGAAGCTCCTGAAGTTTTCCATTTTCCGGTCATCCTTGATCTGAAACCAAATGTTGAGGAAGGGTGAAAGAAAAGAAGGTGGCGTTCGGTTTCATGAGGAAATCTGTCATAAGCTTCAACAAAGGCAGGATTAAGCCACTAAATAGATGCCAACAAGAAAACAATCCTCCACAGTTACCCAAACCAATCAGGTTTTCCAACTTCTAAACTGCATTTTCAACCAGACACTACTTTGAAGAGATCAGACTCGTGGATTGTGTATCAGGATAAACCCACAAAGTGAGAACACCACCATATGAAAATGTGGCAATTTGGGATTTGGGGGTTTTTTTCAGTTCTTCCTTTATGCAGAAAGATGTTTTCAGGAAGCTGGGGAGTGCAGAGAAGTGACCCTAAGTCAATAAGTGATGAGACAAACTGGTAAAAGGGGAAGCAGCTGCTAAATTTGGGGAAATACTACAGGCAATGTTACACCACTTTCTAAAAAGTGCAGTATTTTGCAACTTCTCTTTAATCTTCCTTACAGACAATGTTAAAAGCTCAGTCTGCAAGGAATTAAGGGAACAAAGTCTAGTGGGTGGTCCACATGGCAGGGGAGTTAGAACTAGACGATCGTTATGGCCCTTTCCAACCCAAACCATTGCGTGACTCTATGATAATGATATCTGGGAGACTCAAATGTCTTTCGGGTGCCGAAAGAGATATTCGAGCTGCAGTAGGACAATGCAGTACGGCACCACGGAGGCCGACAGCACCAAGTTTCATAGGGTCAAAGCGTTCATCTTAAAATCTACAGTACAACACCACGTTCCAGTGAGAGGAGCCGTGCTCGGACTCGGTGCCTTTTGAACCGTGCCTGTCCGTACCCAATTACTCACTACAAAATTTCATTTTGAGTTGGCTCTCGGGATGGGCTTTTCCAAACTCGTTAAGGTGACAGCAGTAAGTCACCACTAGAACCATTTCCCACAAGAATATATTTTGGCTGTTAAAAAAAAAACACATTTCCAAGTGGCAGATTCCCCCCCTCCCCTTCAAGTTACTTCATGCAGTTGCTCAACATTTTGCAAGAGGCCTGAACTCTGCAACATGATGAACACTTATCCTCATTAATTGGTGGAGATAAGGCTGCTAATCAGCTAAGCCTACCCTATTTAGAATACAGTTACAACAGCAGCTCTGAGCTGCCCAGGTTCAGCAGCGACCTTGGAAGCTCTGCTTGCTGGTGTGGATGAATATAGCAGCCGAGTAACACCTCCTCCCTCCTCTACAGCCTGAAGTGCCCTGAGAAACAGGAGAGTCTTTTGGCACTTTGGAGCAGGTCCGCCCTAACACCAGAACCTACCTTCGGCAGAAGGTATTTCCACTGAATAGGAACCAACCAATTGTCTCTCTTAACGCTTAACGCGGTTCAAGAACGTAATTCTTGCCTCTCGAGATGAATTTCAAACAGTCTCTGATGACTCAGAGTTTCTGAGGAATCATGAGAAAATGTACCACTACGTTTAAATTCTGATGAAAATGGTGGCATGGGAGTGTGACAAATCAGCTACTTATCAGTGGTGACAAACTACAAAGCCACTGACGTAAAGACAGGGAAATGTGTGCCACGGCATTGCGTTCGTTATTCGGGCTCATTACAGACACCTCCAATGGTTACATAAATGCCATTATCCCAACTTTAAAGACCAAACTAGATTAACTGACTTGTGGAAGGGTTAAAAAAAAATCTGTGGCACAGCTGAGAAGCAGTCGGGAATGTTGGCAAGTAGCCCCTGCACTCAATCCACTTGACAATACAGGTCGTCTTTGATAATGTCAGGATAGGATTAAGAGCTGTTGGCACTTGCTAAAGAAAACTTAGGTAACAGGGAGTGGAATCGTTCTGGAGAAATCCAGTGTGAAGAGTAATATCAAAACAGGCTCCCAGGACTTACCTCCTGTCTCTCAGCAGGACGGCGAGAAGGGACGGACCTATGGGGAATCGCTCGCGATACAGCTTGGGGTGTTTGGGAGGTGTTCCTGTCCGTGACTAATGGAGTCTATTTTTCTGCCTTCAAAACAGATAAAAGCAATTACTTCCCTCTTTATCAACCTTGTCAAGACTGTAATCTCACCGATACAGGAGATTCTTCTTTGCATGTGCCTGAGAAGCACGCAGGCCATATTTTATGGATTTCCAGTTGCTACCCCAATATAAATAGAAATTAAAATCCAGGTGTACTTATTAAAACCATTTTGCTGCTCACAGGAAACCTGGTGATTTTTTTTTTTTTTAATGGAAGACCTTGATTCACAGAAGACCTCAATTCTTTCTAGGAAAGCATTTTGATAATTTAAAAATTTAAAAGCTTCTGGTTGCTTCAGTTTCCCCTGAGAAGACAGAGTTTGATAGGCAAGCACACTGCTGCAGCGCTGGCTTCCCAGCCAAGTTACTCGCTAGATGCGCAGTCCAGAGGAATTAATTCTGTTTTCCGTAGGATCCCTCTGAAGTCAAACACCCCTTAAACCTTGACTAGGCGAAACTTCCACACTGACAAAGCCAACGTTGTCCGCAATTCCAAGCGGAGAGACTAAAGGGAATACAAGGGAAAAAATTCTCTTGGTTTTCTGTTAAATACCTTTGCCCCGACTGTTTGGGAAGGTCTGCACTGCAGTTGCTCCCTGCCTCCAAGCCACCAGTGCTTCCACACATGAGTGGTAGGAATATAGGGAAGATGTCTGCATCTGGCCTCACAGAATTCTAGCGCTCTCGATATTTAAAGGAAAGTGGCTTATTTGTATCACCTAGGCAACTGTTGGAACACACCCCATCACCAGAACAACCAGCGAAAAGATACCGAAATTTTAACTTGAGCAACCGGTTGGCTCCTGATAGCACAGGGAGCTGGTTGATCTGAGAGTCCTTTACTTGCCAGAAGCCACCCAAGTCAAACGAGTAAGATAAACACCTTTTTGTAACAATGGAGGAAGTTGGGTCAACAAGCTTTCGTAACTGCCTAAACTTTGATGAGCAGCAGCAAAGCAACAGAGTAAGATGGTTCCTTTGCATTTGACTCCTCTTTGTTATCATGTGTCATCAGTCGTGTTGACATCTGGAGGCCGTTAGGCAGCTGCGGAATGATTTTAAATAGCAAGACACGACACGAAAAGTAGAACGGCCAAACCCTGTTCTTGTCACTCGCAAGGGTTGGCAAATGAAAGAAGCATCACTGCGGACTTTTCTTGCTTACAGTACGTACAGGTACGAAGTACTATGTTCTTGGTCCAAAGAGAAAGTAGATGGAAGACTCATTCTTGTTACCACAACCAAATCTTACCCCATACTAGCTGGCTACAGCAAGTACCAGGAGGTACAAACGTGCACATTTCGTTACTGCCGTGCAGCTGATGCTTGCTAACTCCTTGTGAGTTAACACTTACATTTCTGCTCTGAAAGTCAGTAGCTTGGTTATTACCAAAATTTCCTTGCAGCCCTAAGAGACTACAGTTTGGAGTCCGTGAGCTTTGTTGTCCCCAGCCAGCAAAGTAAGGCCAATGCCGACAGAACGCGGACTTGAAGAAACAGAATTAAAGCTTGGAGAAATCTATATAGTGGGAAAAAAAAATATAATTTTGAAATCAGAAACATGTGAAAACAGCTCATGCGATCAGTACAACATAAATGCAGAGGAAAGCAGTCTGGAATGCAAAAGCTTCAATGTAAGATGAGATTAATTCTGAATATAAGCCTTACATCACAGCCTTCTAACTGTCAAAAACAGAAATGAGACTAGTCTCTGCCAGATACTGGCTCATTTGCATTACAATTCTCTGTACCCCAGCATTATTAACAATCTTCTTTTCATGTATTCATCTCCCTTGTATTTTGCAGATGCCCTGATTACAGCTGCATTTGAAAACCCTCCCATTCGAAACCTTTGTTCTAGTTCTCCGAAAGCCACAGAAAGTTGATGAAGATATCCTTTTCCTTTGCACAAAAGGAAATACACCTACCAAACACCCCACATTAAAAGAACAGCCTGCTCTCTAGTCAAATAAGCCTTTTCTCCACAGAAGAGAGCAAGATAATTTTTCAGATAAAAGAATGACACAGGCGGGAGATCCGCACCTGCGTTTACAATAGCTTGGGTAAAAGGACTGGTCCTACCACCTCGCACGGGTGGGCCCCAGTTAAACCTATCCTTTCCCGAGACATCTGTGCTAGAAAAAATACCAGAAAGCAGCACTGGTTCGTTCTTGTAAGACTGACTGATTCTCATTACTAACTAGATACACTTAGGCACCAATTTATCTTCACGCTTCCTTCCCAGACAATATTCCAAATTCACTGGTCCAGCAGCTATTAAATAAACGACAGCATCATCCGAAGTAACATCCACAGGGACTGCCATCTCCCGCCAGGCTTAGGTCTCCGCCTCATTCCCCCCGGTAACAATCTCCTCCTTAAGGATTGTGTTGCTTTTTAAACCTAACAGATATATTTTTTTTTTCTGTGTTTGCTGATTTCTTCCTCTGCAGAACAAACTTCCCAGCATTTCCAGTTCGGGCAGTGTTTCCTACTGACCTCCAAAGACAGAGAAAGCGTGACTGATCCCCAACATGCTTTCTCTTCCTCTTCAGTCTCTGCATCTACCTGCTGTGAGACAGCAGGTCAGTTGTTCAGGAAATATTTCAGTAACCAGGCCAGCAACATTATGTTTCCAAGTCTATTTTTGAACAACTCCTAATTATGGGCAAACAGGACTTGGTGATCCCTCAGGAGGTCAGACATTCCTCTGCCCCAAGGCAGGATCACTTTTATCCATGTCATGTCTAGCGGACATCTACCAAAACTCTCCTTGAGGTTCAGTAATGGTAGAAACACTAGAGCAACCTTAGGCTATATATCTCATCCTTACTCTTCACTATTACATGAATTAACATTTTCTAGTGTGAGACTTCCTGATACATTCTGAACTCTAGTTATCAGGGACATGGGAAAAAAAATCCGTTAATTCCAGAAGCCTTTAACACAGTAATTTATACTTCTCCTCCATCTTTTCTTTAGATTGAAAAGCTTTTTAAACAGTCCTTACCTAGCAGGCCATCTACATCTCTCTTATTTTCACTGCTGTCTTCTGTACATTTTCCAGTTTATCTATGTTTTCTTGCAGAACGGCACCTGAACTTGCAACCATTAAACTCTCTGAGGAACCAGCACGCATCAGAAATGAAAGTTACTTACAAGGCTTGTAGGGATAATTCCATTTATACAGCGTAGGCTGACGTTAGCCTTTTCTGCAGTAACATGACATTGACGACTCATATTTAGCTGGGGATCTATTTGAATTCTGTAATCCCTGTCTGATGCACTGCTGCTTGTCTTTGTCTTCCCCTGTTTGTATTTCTGCATTTTATTATATTCCCTAAGTGAGGCAATGCTTCTTCCTACAGATTGTAACCTGGTTTTCCTGGAGTATTTCTCCAATTGACCTAATCACTATGGGTTTCAGTGTTCTCCAATATATTTATAGCCCCGTTTAATTTCACAATATCTGCTCAGAGTAAAACAATAAAGGTTTTCCTCACATCTTCTGCAAGCATAATGAACTCTAAAGTGAATAGTTCCCTTTTCAAACACTTGGAGCAACAGTTTTTAGCCAGTTTGACTGGTCACGTAGAACCTCCTCGGCTACAAAAATCGCGTCGGCTCCAACGAGCGCAGCAGAAGGTGCAGACGGGGCAGAGTAAAAGCAACGTCCCCTTACCCTGAGCTTGTGCCTGGGAATGAATGCGGAGCAGTGTGATCCCGGGGAACCCTGCACACATTTGCTTGGTACCAATCCTCATTCTTTACTTGTTCTGGACTTTCCCCGCGCCTTCTACTGCTCGAATTCCCCCACCCTGCAATCCACCTGCTCAGAGCACTAAACCCAGAAACCCAGCCAGAGCGGCTGTGAAAATCACAGCAGTGCCCTCTAGCGTTTACGAGATGATGCAAAGTTCTTAATTGAACTTTTGAATGGAGCCTAAAAGGGTCACAGGCTCAAGGACAAAAAGGTGAGGTTTTGCTTAGGCTCAGTACCGGCGCTTACACAGCCTCTGTGACAGCAGCCGGGCCATCAGCCACACGCAGCTCTCTTTTTGTGTCTTTCTCAGAGAGGTCCCTGCAAGTCATTTTCAGCTCAGCCCAGTTTGGAACACGCAAAAGGCCGGTTTTGCTATTTCTTTACACATCGGCTGTAAAGATTGAGAGTATGGAAGAAATAGTATCTCCTCATCATGCTTCAAACCTATAAATGAACGTAGAAGGTTCAGGAAAACAGCCTGCTTTGCCATGACATCTCAGAGAGGCAGAGGGACACAGCAGGAGTTTGCATTGTAGGTTTTACAAAAGAGTAGTGTCTGTAGGAGTATTCCCTAACAATAGCCGTCGTGTATCCCCAAACCACTATGAAGTGCAGGAGTCTCTGGAAACATGCAGTGGGACATAGTCCTTGGTGTAAATCACATATTGGAAAAAATTATGCTGGTCTGAGTGTTTGATTGCCATCAAAGTGGCACCTTACCATGCGCTTTAACCTACTACACACACCATAAAGTCATTAAAATCTAGTAAATTCCTCGTAGGTTTTATACAATTGCTGGCACTCCTGTTTTGGAGTAAAAATCTGTCCCACAATGTCAGATTTTGTTCATAGGGTTTTGTTACGTGTTTTATTTCTCAGAAAACAATCGTATGACCTATTGAAGTAATGTAATAAATAGCATAGATGATCTTTTACAACACGAGGACCCTTAACAGCCTATTAAACTTAAATCTAAGTTCACCTTTTTGTGTGTTAGCAGTTTTTCAGGTCTGCAATGTTTTTTGTGGGATCCTCCTGGAAGCTGTCAGCCCCTCTCACCCTTACAATTGGTGAGAAACATCTGTTGGGGGAAAACAGGATCCACCTCTTTCCAGGGAAGTACAGGTCTATGTAAATCAGACTCTAGCAGCAAAAATAAGAGGAAGAAAGCTGACAAGGGCAGAGAATCAAGGTTAGAATGATAATAGCAACGGAGGAGGTTCACACAACATTAACGAGTCGGAGATAGGCTTCGGAAATGAGCAGCTGGTCTCTGGAGCAGCTTTGCCCTGCTGGATGAGTAGAGCAGAGAACGGAAGAAGCCTTTAGCTTCAGAGAACTTCACCCTGTTGGGCTTCCTCAGATTGCCAGGTCTGGCTCTCGGGCCACACCTTGGGGTTGAGAAAGACCCTTACTCTCGCAAAGCATGATGGGTCGCTCCGGACCAGTTCCTAAGCTAAATTGGGCATCAACACCAGGTGGCAGTGGAAGCTGCAGCCTGGTACTTCCAAGCCAGAAGACGCATCCCATTCAACGCAGCCACATCTTCTTCCATTGAAACCAAGATTTCAAATTTCAACACAAGCGACCGGAAACCAAAAGACTTTTATGATTAAGATGATTGTAGTCGCAACTGTGTGATTAACTAAGTCAGACCACAAATGTTATACAAGTCTAGGAAAAGCCGTATTTGATGTTCACGGATGGCATAAGCTTCAGTTCCCAGAAGTTGAAGAGTCTGTATCTGGCCACTCACGCAAGCAAAGCCCCTAAATAACGCATGATGCGACGATGAATTAGTTCTTATTGCACACGCCTTCCATCAGGATCACAAGCCTTTCGACTTCCCTGAGCAAGGGTGCAGGTACAGCCATTCTGAAAAGGGTAAGATACAAACCGGAATCGCTTGCAGACCGTTCTGCCGACGGATCCTAAATAGCACTGGACTCATAATGAAATCTGTTGGCTTTGTGACATGGAAAAGGGAGACGGGGAAGAGGGGAAGGAAAGTTCCAAGTAACTTTCAGATGTGATGCAGCTGCCCAGTTACATAAATTTTCAAAGAGCACAGACAATTATTTTACAGTCTGGTCTTCCTCCACAGAGCTGAATTTCCATACTGTGAAGCATTAAACGCTCTCAAACAATACCAAGAAAAACAGGGCTATAATCTGAGTAGGAGGAATAGGCTCATAAATCCCCTCGATATAATTGCAGAGGATGTCCTGGGAAGAACTTGGCCAAACACAACTCCTAAAATTATCTCGCCCTAGTAGAATAAACTGTAAAATTAAGAATATTTGTGCTTTATCTGGCTTACACCCAAGTGTGTTACAGTTGAGGTTTCCTCCAACTATATGAGAAGCTTATGCTAATCCCACCCCGATCCTGTTGCCATCACCTTTTGCTGCTCGCTGGAGTGATTCTGCGTGGCGGAAGACGGTGGCAACTGCCAAGTTTCATCAGCCTGAGCAAGCGGATGTCAGACAGGAAGAGCAAACGCAAAGGAACGCTCTTCTCGCTGAGCACAGAGCGGCAGGTCCGGGACCCAGCCCGTGTTCCAACTCAGCCATGACACGACAGGGGTAAATCACAAGTAAATCGCCACACCACGGACACCCTGTCTGCAAAATGGAGGAAACTCCTTCCTCACAGGAGTGGGATGAAATCTGCTGGGAGGTTTTTGCCTCTTCAGTTGGAGAGACAGAGGCAGGCGCTGCGTTATGCAGGCGACAAAGTAGTTCAGAAGGGCATGTGCAGGTTTGGCAAGGAAACTCTTACTCGCGTTCTTGAAAAGATAATAAAGTGTTGGAAATGGTTGAAGTGCAAAGAACTGACAGAATAATTTTGGTATCTAAGGGCGAGAAGGATGCAGCTGCCATAATGTAAAAGAGGTCCAAGAGTCTTATCTTTTCAGTCGAGAATGAGAAGCTAGCGCTGCTGATTTACGCTGTGCAGCTTGGTGAGGAGCTTTCACTTTGACCAGGATCAGAGCTGAGGTCAGAAGGCTGCCCAGCTCCCATCTGGTATTTCAGGTTAAGTTACTCTTTGCCTACAGAACTGTGGCAAGCTTCAAAGAACAAGAATTTCTGCTTATGAAAGTTTAACCTTCGATTCTGATAAGCTGTTCCTTGAAGTCTATCTGTAATTGCTCCACTTCCTGTCACCATGTCTGACGCTATCACTTGGTTGAAAGAAGCCATGGGAGGAGAAAGATAGAACTGCTCAACTGAAACATTTTCTAATTCCAACATCACTTTTTAGAACTGTCACTGATACACCAGCCTGGCCAACGCGTCTCGCTCACGTTCCTCCACACCGGATGCTCTGAGCTCTTTGGCCTTTTATTATAATCGTAGCACCTCCATAGCCTGGGCAACTCTTTCACAGTGACAGCGTGAACCTGGGATGAGATCTGACAAGCTTTTCAGAATGCAGTGGGTTAAGCACGTCTGATACAAGTAGCAGATGAAATATAGAATTGTTCAATTAAGTGATGCGGTCATCCTTGGAAAAGCTCCCAGAACTCTCATTAGTGCAAACTGGTGTCCATCACTCCCAGAGCTGTCGCTGCTTGAATACTTATTGTTCAGGCTAGAGCTCGGATTCCCACCAGGCCCAGGGAAGCAGCTGTTTATGCTCTACAAGAAAACTTGGAGGGACCTGCAGAGGCCAGAGGGAAGGTGGAACTGGTGTTCCTAAGGAGGGACCCAACGACTCACCTTATGACTCCTCCCCTACCCCCTTTTTTGTTGCTTTCAGAAAGAAGAAATCAGGGTGAAAGGAACTGAAAAACCAATGAAAAAAAAAAAAATCAATGAAAGTTTAGCTAGATATCTGCAGTTCCATATTATTACAGTGTGACTCACTGTCAAGCACCAGCCAGTGTAGAAAAGGATCTGCTGCTGCCTACTTGCTCTTCACTCAACATGAATCCTTAGTTTGCCAGAGACAAAAACTAGATATTAGAATTCTATAGATCTTAAAATATGTAGCTTTTGTAAATGAGGACTTAGAATTTATGTAATGCTTCTATGGGATACAAACCCAGTACGTATCATGGCAATACTCACTTCCCCTGCAGCGAGCTGCTTCGCTACACCGCTGGATCGAAGCGGATATCGGAGCCTGATCTTAGCACGAATACCTTGCCAATCAAGGTCTCTTCATTTGAAACTCCAGATCCCAATCCCTACTTAAAGCAGAGGAGGAAAACTGAAAAGAGCAGCGACTTATTAGAGCTGTGACAGGGCGTGTCAAAAAGGTTGAGAGGGAGTTCAGAAATACTGGGCGGGTGTGGGCAGAGAGAATTGAAGGGAATTACTGAGGCTCTTCATCATCTTCATCCATTATTTTCTAAATAAGAGTTGGATTTAAAGTTGTCTGTGAGACTGTGCTCCGCTTAGCACTGATTTTAACCTCTTCATGTCTGCCATCTGAAGTTTTTACATTAAAAATTAGAAAAGAAAATCCTAAGCATAGGAAAAGCTTGTTTTTGTTTTTTTTACTCTGAAGATAGACAAAGGAGGGGGGTACATGTGTTAGGAACACATCCTGCAGCCAAATTCAGCACGGGCTGCTTTGTCAGACACTTTCCCTACGCTGACCACCCACCTCCGTTGTGTTTTACACCACCAGATGGAGCTGCACTCGTTACAGTTCTAGATGCAATTTTCACGAGAACTCAGCGTTTAACCATCTTGAAGAGCTCATACTTTTTGACAAGCTTTTTCCTCCCTTATCTATTTTGCCATTTAAAAATCCGTTACATCAAGTAAACTTTTCATCTTCCACTTCCAGCTCCACAGACGATTACCTCTCGGGGTCAATCACATCTCGCTGCACTAATCTGGAGCAAATGGCTTATGAATAATTAAAGAAGGAAACGAAGATTCTCTTTGTTCTATTTTATGACAAAATTGACTTGGTTTAAGCCTGGAATTACTTGAATGAGTACTTGGCACGGTCTGCGTTTCTAAGGGGTGAGTCTTTAACAGCCAGCTCTCTGAGCAACGAGAAGCTCACCCAACTTCTATTGATATTTCTAGGGCTTCTGTTTTTCCCGTCTAAGCGACACATTGGGCCAGAAATCTGCCAGTCCCGTACTGCCTCCTGTCAGGAAACGGGAACTGCAGATTGTCTGGACAGCATTTCCTGGAGACTTGGCTTAACACAAGCAGTTAAGCCCGGAACAATGTCCAGGCACCTCGGAACCAAGGCCTTCATTTTCTGAGTCCAAGCGGCTGATCGAACAGGCCCGTGGATTCGGTTTTACCGGCAGCTCAGCTTTCACAAGAACAGCACAAAAAACACAGCATCCAGTGGTGTTTAACAAAAGACTGGAAGGAGACAGAGCAGGAATTTAACTCATCAGGAAAACACTGGACCAAAGCATTAATGTGTAAATCAACAAATAACACTGCCAGGAGAAGAAGAAGGGAAAAAAAAAAAGCACATCTGACAGGATGCAAGCAGCTGCTCTTCAGGGTACAAGATGTTTGCTCCCGTCACTGAGCATCCAGGGAAAATTCACTGACAGGACCACGCAGAGCAGGGATGACAAGGGAACAGGCCGAGCATCCCTCTTCTAGAGCAGGGAAATGGGGATCTGGTGTTTATTCTTTCCAGACCTTCTCCAGCTCTTCCTCACTTTCTCATACAACCAGACAAAGAGCCAACTGTTCACAAACTGGAGGAGAATTATTGCACGTTGGAGTGGAACACAGACAGGAAGTGACCAGTTTGGCTCAGATCCATTGACCAGCCTTACCTCTAAAGCAGGAGCAGACTTGAAGATTACACAAAGAGAAGAAAACCAGAGCACCACAATGCAAAAATAGCCAACTGCTGTCAAACTTGTTCATTAGTCAGTTCTTTTATTCTTTTCCCCTCAAATCTCAATTCATGGTTACACCTACACTTAAAAAGGTGTTAATCATAGCACCACACAGGATCCTGACTTGTTTCAGACCAAGTTACACAGAACTCAGCAGGGGTGACAGGTCTTATTAATCTTTATTTACTCTGCCACTTCCCAGAAACCAGATGATTCTATTTTTAGCTCTTACCAGGCATGATTCAATCAGTAATTTTAAGTGTGTTTCAGAGCTCATTTAAAACCTACACTCCAGGGCACTTAATGGTCAAAAGTTGGAATGCCCAACGCAGGTCTTTTCTTCTACTAGCAGTAGAACTTCAGATCTTTTTCAATACATATAATTCACTAAGAAATTAAAGGCCATGAGGGGCACAGAGAACACTGTAATTTAAAGTCTTAACTCTAGGTACTAAGACTGAGAAAGTTCTTCTCTCTTCCTTCACTCGACTCCTCCTCCCCGGCTCCACAAGAGGATTCCAGTCCCTTGGAAGTCTATTCTACCACCACAACACACTTCCCAAGGCAGGAGCAGACAACTGCGACTCCTTTTCCTACTGCCACACCCACTCTTTATCCAAGTACCTCAGATCCATTGGTCTTGTCCACCTTCATCATTTAATGTGCTTCATAAACACGTAAAGCTTTGCTCCGTCCTCTTTTGCCAAGACAGCACTCCTCATCCCTCCATGCATCTAACAAATACTCAGGAACCCGTGAGTAAGAAACTGGAAGTGCTGCCTCTAAGACCAAGCAGAGACAAACTACTCTCACATATCAGCATTCTTAGTTTACGAAACCTTGCTCTAGAAATTTGTCAGCAGCTAAGTGAAGCTGCTCTTTTGGAACCACATCCAAGAATTATCTCCAAGTCTCAATCGTTTCAAAGACAACAGGAAGAGCTACTACGCTTCTACGATTGCTACAGCTGAGATTACACAACCCATTTTCATTTGGGGACCAATCCAAGCTCACCTTAAAATTAAAGGCATTCAAAACTCAAAGACTTAGCCAAAGTCAGAGACACCAGAGCTCAGTACTTCTCATTTTGCACGCCCATTTTCTTCAGTTACAGCTCTCTGAATAACTAAGCAAAGACAGAGAGATATTTAAACACTCTACTTTAATACTTCAAAGCTTCAGATTTAACAGCAGCACAGTCTGTAATCAGAGACACTTGCAAGTGTCATTTCAGATGGCTTGCACTGCGCGTTAGCCTCCCGACACCAGAAGCTGCTCTCTTGGTAGGTATTTATTGCCGGCAAAGGCATTCTCAGCACGGGTGGGAAGCAGAAATTTAGCACATGGACAGAGATTAAGGAAGGTAAGATAGATCATGTCTACATTGATTTTATCATAGACTAAAAGTCATATACGAAACACCAGTTGGCATAAAAACATAGTATGTGAGCGGAAAATACAGCTATACCATCTGGAATTGGAAAAGGCTGAATGTGAATTCCCCACCTGAAGCATTCCCAGTCGTGAACTACTTACCAGTGTTCTCCAGTCCAAAAGCCCAAAGCTGGCAGTTAATGGCTGCTAGTTCAGCAACCATCATGTTTTTCCATATTCAGAGCTTTAAAAAGCTTCTCCACTGAGGCTGTGAATTTTCACGTTTGGTATAAAAGCAAGCCACGGCACTGGAATTTCTCTTGGTTGATGTGAAATAAAGGAAAATCCACTTTTGTTGAGGTCAGAACAAGAGAAGATACTTTATCCACTAAAAACACAAGACGAACCCCTCAAGAGGGCCAATACTGAGTTGTTAAACCAACTGCCTTTCAGCACCTCATTTCAGGAACTGGCTTCCGTGGGCATGAAATCCTTTTTCTACGTATAATTCGGCTTGTGAGGAGTTTGTTCTTAGTGAGCATTAAAACAACAACTACTTACCCTCCTCAACACCTACAGCAAGGACAGCTAACAATGACAACAGAGCTTATCTGGCCAGATCCTCGCGTGGCAATAACACAAGATGCTCCACTCAATTCTTTTCCTATTAAAGGACACAAACGTTTTAAAAGAAGTTACTCAACATTTTGCTCCGATTTCCTACTTGAGGGGTGACGCGCTTTTATAACCCACAGAGCACGTCTGTGGTGTGCACCACACGGATCATCCCCGCTACTTCCCTCCGGTGTTTGAGCTGAGAGCTCCCGGCAGGTTTTGATTACGCCCTCGAGCGATCAAACCAAGAAACGTCCATCTCAGACAGGCAAGAGCAGAGGAAGCCCCACACACGTGCATTTATCGCACCTTTACGCAAGTTTTCCGACACTGCTGGTGACACTTTCCAATAATGAAAATTGGGAGGGTTTTAGTTCATCTTGCAACTCTTTGTTCTCAGCTTTAAAACAAAACCCACATCCCTTCACATGAATACAGGGGTTTTTTTTTTAAACAGGCTGCACACTCTGCCCAGTTAACCATTAAAAACCCAAGCCATTTTAAAATACAGAACAATTACTTTGGGGGCAGCATACACTCATCTCGTACGTTTATTTCGGAACTCGGATCCTGCCAGAGGCCGTTTTGTGGGTTCAACAAGAAGCTGCAAAAGAGATCAGTCGAAACTCATGTCAAACTGCTTTATTACATCTTAAATAACATTACATTTTAATATAGTATCTATCTTGCATCCAGCTTTCTTGAAGTACACTGACTTTAAAATTAAATACAAAAGGTGAAGAGGGATACAGGGCGTGGAGAAAGCTCTACAGAGTAGTTTCATGAAAGAGAGTAAGAGGGAATTCATCTTTTATGCCAAATCCAGGCCTAACGCACAATTACAGCACATTTTTGTACAGAATGTTGCAGAAAAAACAAAATGGAGAAAAGCTACTACTGCTGCTAGGAAGGAGCATTTCTGGATACAGTGAGAAGATAGGAAAGTTTAACAGAACAATCCGCTGTCCAAACACTGCTGCTTTTAACATTTTATTTGAAAAGAAAGCCAGGAAAACCTGCTCGTTACAAAAGTGACTCTGATCAGATGCAAAGGACTCATCCTACAAGAGGAACTGGCTGTGAGGAACTGATTTAGAAAGAAGATGGTCTAGGTTCCCTCCTCCCACACCCCAGAATCTTTGACAGCGATTGTTTGAACAGGCTGTTTCTTTTTTTTTTTCCTTTTTGAAAAAAAAAAAAAGTGACTTATCACGCTACTCCAAACGTGCATAGCTTTGTACTTGAGTTCTTCATAGATTTATGCACAGAGTAGCAACAATAAATGAATACAGCGACAATGGTTACAGTTTTTAAACAAGTTATTTCTTCAAAGAAAAAACATCTAAGGACTTAGTCCAATATGCACTTTTTAGCATTTCTACAGCATGCGATTCTAAGAGTAAACCCACCCAATATGGCAAACAATCAAAAAAGTTTTTTTTTTTGTTTAACTTAGAAAGTTCAGGATCATTATTTTCAAAACATTGATTTGTACATCATTTCATACACAAAGAATTGACTCGATACCCAAGTGTAGGACAGGTCTCTTTTCAAAACAGAGATTCCTGGTTGTTGAGACTTATAGGATAGTGTTAGGATATATAAACTGCCCTTTCAAGTGGACAAAACCAAAACAGATTAAAAAAATCAGTGTGGTGAAAAAGGAGGGGGGGCAGGAGGGACCAAGGATTGCATTTGTTATCCATAAAAGGTGAAAGGATTCTTTAAACAAGCATTCATTACCTTTTACAGCATGTGCTTGGTTACCTTACTGCTTAACATTATCCTATATATGCCAAGTTTTGTGCAACAATTATCTGTGATACTAGAAAATAAAATAAAAAAAATTAGGGACTAAATTTACAGCGTTAACAACCCCCAGATGCTCTGGGCTAGGACTCCCTTGTTTTGCTCAATTAAATACAGAAAGAAATGTATTTAAAAAGGAAACTTGAAAAAAATCCTGCTACAAACATGACTTTAAAATTTGCAAGTGTGTGAGATAAAGTCCTTAACTTCAACTTGGAAACTACAGTGAAAGCTAACTGTTTCACAATTATGCTCGAGTTTATTTTCTGGTCATGCTTTAATGATAGTGTTTCATTTTTAACTTCTCAAGACAGGAAGAAAAAAAAAAAAATGGTCCCAAAAGGAATGCACAATTTCAATTTGCTTACAACACAGAAATTCTTCTTGGAAAGGTAATTGTGCTCTTCATTTCAGCAACAGGAGACGGAAAAGATCTTGCCCTTTGAAGTTGGGGAGGATGGGGGTCCAAGTTAGTATGGTTGGATTGGATATGCTATCTTTTTTAATTTTCAACCGTTGGAAACTTCTTCCAGTCATGGAGTCCGCCGCTCTTCTGACACACAGAAAGATTTATTAAGAGTTGCACTTGGATAAACTGTAATCAAGTCTCAAGCTTTGCTCTTGCTACTCACTGATGCATTTAGCCAGTATCTCCCCGTTTCAAGAACGCCATTTATTTACTAAGACCATACCAGGAGGATATAATACGGCAAAAATAGTTCATCACAAAGCTGTCACTGCATGCACTAAACAGGTAGCCTTCAAAAAGCTCTTTTTTTTTCCTCTCCTCAGTGACTTTCCTAATCCGAATTACAAGCTTGCAGCGTCAGTAAAACAGCACTGCCTGGACCTGTAAAAAAGCCTTTTGAATACTAAACGAGGAGAGTTTTAATTAATTGGATACCTACCTACTTCAGTTCCAGATCTTGAGGAAGCTGTCCCATGATCCTGTTGCCACTGCCATCCCATCATCAGTCACACCTAAGCAACTGACACGGTTATCGTGACCGGCAAGGACACCTAGAAACGAGAACAGGTAAGAAACGTAAATTACTTTGACGATTTTGTGTCTCCGTTCAATTAATACGCACATTTAGATCAGTCAGCGCACACCCTCGAAAATCCTGGACAAACACGGTTGAAATCTTTGGGTTTCTAAGCGGAAACTGAGACGTAGCTGGGTGGGTTTGCAAAGAAACGCGTTACTCCAAACTTGTCCTTGTACACTCCCCACACCATCACCTTTGTTTCCTGTGAGTTATGAAATCGCAGCCCCAAAAACTCTGCTGACAATGGCACAGCAACAACTATAGTATAACCAGGCATTGCGCAGCTCTCAGCAATTTCTCTTTACAGTGCTGAAGATCAGTTAGATTTTACAATTTTTTTCTGAGTGAAATCAGAAGTTCAGCTGACTTATAAGCACCAAAGCATTTTTCATCTAATTTTATCTTAGGTTTACAAGCACTTACAAGACAAACTCCTACGTACAATCTATTTGTCAATATGAGGATCTGCTACAATTCAATTATGGCGCCATTAAAAAAAGAGATTTTAGACACTAAACAGAAAAATTAAGGGAGGAAATGTTTTTGCCTATCCCTTCCAACAGTTTCAAAGGAGGTAAAGAGAAAACATAATTATGTTCAAGCTCTTTCCAGTCCACAGCACTGAGCTAAGCTATTCTTGATGGGCTTCAAATTAATCTTTCGACATCAATTACACTGCTCATAGGAGCATTCATTCATATTTTGGGCTTTTCCCCTCCGTTTACTATTCTCAGATGCAGAACAGGAATTAAGTCAGTTTCATTTCAAATTAATGAGGTTAAATTAATATTTTTAACTGTCAATTCAGTGTAAAAGTGACTACTTCATATAAGAGGATTCTTGGTGTTTGAAGAAAACATTTCTTTTTTACTTCAAAAAATATTATTCATCTCCAGGACCCATTAAATGCACGCAAGTGTCTGAGGCTCCGCACAGAATCGTGCATTTCTTCAGCAGAAGCCGAATCCTAAGCGTGGAAGTGGCCGACGCAATCTTCAAGGAATTGTGCAAAGCTGCCAGAGCTAAGAGAAGCAGCCAGGAGTTACCTAGAACTTGCTGTGGAAATGGCATTAATCTCTCAAAATGCAGCCTGCCTTCAACACTAGGAAGTGCTGCAACAAAGAGAGCACCAAGAAGTCTTATGCAATTTGAAACGAATAGAGAACCACAACGGTGTTTAAAATAGAATCACGATGATACAGGCACGATAGGACTGTCAAATCTGCTCGGTAATCTTAAGTTTCGGAGCATTTCAATATGCAGAATACTTGACTAAGTAGTTGCTTAGATCAGTTCTAAAACTTGGCAATGAAGAATCACACTTCATGAGTACATGGACTGCAAATCCAGATCAGTATAAAGAATTTCCTCATTTCTACAGGTAAGCAAGACCATCACCTCCTGTTCTCTCTCTTAATGAAGGTCTTTCACGTCACACTTTGCTTATAATATTGAAAAGGAAGGAACATTTACCTGCTCTATCAGCTTTCAGTGTGTCCCAGACATTGCAGTTGAAGTCATCATAACCAGCTAGGAGAAGACGTCCACTCTTGGAAAATGCTACAGAGGTGATGCCACAGATGATGTTATCGTGTGAATAAACCATAAGTTCCTGATCGGCCCGAAGATCAAAAAGCCGGCACGTAGCATCATCCGAGCCCGTGGCAAACGCGTTGCCATTTGGGAAGAACTTTAAGGAAGGAGTTAAAAAAAAAAGGACACGTGATTTCAGACTTGATTCCCAGGTCTCCTGGAATATAACATTCTGTACAGATCAAGCAGAAAAAGAAAGCAGCAAAGAAGAGCAAACACCTCTGCACTACTTGGATATGAGCAAAAAACAGCGACGTAATGAACGACACACCAAGGACGACACTTAACACAACGGACCTGAAGTTGTACAAGTTTCAGGTGCTTTCCCCAGCTACAAAGACTATTAATTAACAAAAATATGCTGTAACACCACATGATGCTGAGAATAGAGAGCTGTAAAAACATAAAATTAGCCCCGTGTCCTCTGTTCCAAGTTGATACGTACGCAGATGGCGTTGATGTCCGACTCGTGGCCAGTGAAGGTTTGCCGACACATTCCTTCTCTAACATCCCACAGTTTGGCAGAGGCATCACAGGCACCAGAAACAAAACACCGGGCATCGGGAGCAAGAGACAAACTCATAACGTCTCCAGTGTGCCCAGTAAATGTAGTTGTCTGCTGACCAGTTTCTATGTCCCAGAGAGCGCTTGAAAGAATAATTAGAAAGGCAAAAATCAACACATCTGTGCTCCACCAGAAGGTCTAGACAGCAATTCTTGTCTAGACCTGTTGATTTATATCACTGCTGAAAAGTAAAACGCCAGAAAGTATTAAGAAAAAAAATACAGATCGTAGGAAAACCAAATATTCTTTGCTGAACTATTTAGCTATGTCACAGGATAACTGTGCGCATATTTTATAAGCCATGTTCAGTTTTAAAAGATTGGAGGCATGAAAGGTTGGAAGAACACTATCACCTCCCTAACAAAAGCCTAAACCTTTAAGGAAGAGGAAGGATTTTTCATTTCTGTAATTTCTCAGTAAGGCAGACCCATCGGTGGCAGATTTGCACCAGGCAGATGGCAGAGGACTGTATTTTGATACTGCACTTTGAAGCTCAGCAGAACTGAGGCAATGTCAAGGACAAACTGTTATGCAGACAACTGCAGAACTACTACAATAACTCCTGAAGCAGCTGTATTCTCTTATAGTGAGCATAATTTTAACAAATTTTGTTAAAAAATAAACACCCACAAATATTTAGAAACCTTTCTGTATTGAAAACCCCTCGTGTGTTCAATAGCTGCTCACAATCAGTGGCCTAATAGATGGGCACTCAAAGAGACCGATGCTGCATAGGGGGGCATTTATTAGACAACCTTTGCTACAAGAACTGCAGCTTGGGAGAGCTGTAACACTTGCAAGAGTTCAATATAATAGAGACATCTATGAAAAAAAGATTGAGGCCTTTTTTTGTTCAGAACCTAGTATTTATTAAGACATACACCTACATTCTCCTCAAAAAACCCATCTACTGTCACTGTCAAATATTTTCTAGGAGCTATTATGTTATATAAATGAAATTCGGTACTAGAAAAATCCAAATAAGACTTAAACTGATAAATACTGGTTACTAAAGAAGTTTGAGAAAAATCATTAGTCTAATACACTCATTTCTAAAAGCCAAATACTTATCGCAAAAAAAATAATTAAAAAAATTAAAAAATAAATTCCCATACCATCTCAACATAGAAAACTAGGTCAGGCTTTTGAGAAGATGGGCATAGCTGAACAGCCAAAGCTAACACACTTCAAAGTCCAAGTTTTCCATTACTACTGAAAATGTAACATATGAACAATAACTAATCACATTTAGTCTTCTGGAGGACTCTCAGGTTTATGAAGAATAAAATTTCCTTCCCTAACAGAGTGAAAATTCGATACTAACAAACGCGTCAAAACTCTACTGCTCACCAAGTGGTGTCGCCAGAGCTGGTAACGATTTGATTATCATCCAAGAAACGACAGCATGACAAGTATCCTGAAAACAAAATAAGAAAATTGAAGAACACCACCGAAGCTTACTCCTCACACATCGGTGCTTGCTAATGTGGTTTGGCTCTTTGGAGACCATGCCCAATTCAACCCAAACAAAGATGTCTGTAACACAGAAGAAAATACACTTAAGCAGCTTGACCAAACAGGGTTTTGGAAACACCTTGCCAATTTTTGGTTTTGAGAAAGAGAGGAGGAGGCAGAGGCAGTTCTGAGGCAGAAGTGTGTGATCCACTGGCCAAAGCGGAGAGAAGCGCGGGTAACCCCGCACTGCTCACGCTGACCTTGCGAAGATACTGGGTCTGGATGTCACTGCATCCGGGAGCAACAAATGATTACGACCTCAACTGCATCATAAAACTACAGAGGAAAAATAAACTACCTTCCTGGTCAGGACGAAGAACAGAGCACACATGTAGGAGGTTTCCCAACAGTGGCATTAAAGAATTTCATCTGAATGCTCTGAAGCGTCTTTGTGCTGAAGTAGCACACACCACACTATTGGAATAACAACTCTGATTACAAAATGAGTCTGTCCTGCCAGCCACCTATTTTACAAAGCAGAAACCTCTGAAAATCCAAACTGCATCAAAATACGAAAACCTGTAAACGCCAGCCATAGGCTTTGCTCAATTCTGCAACAGAAAAGCGGCTCCTGGAAACTGCTCCTTCGAGCAGATTCCACACAAACTGCTCAGACGTCGGATGGCCTCTTCCCATGTCCCTTGCACTACAGCAATATTCTGCTTCTCATGTTACAGAAAAAGCCACGTTTTCCCAGCTACACGGTTTATAACCCTAAAGATCATTAAGCAGCTGGGATATCGCAGAAATAATGCTGCTAAAAGATTTTGATACACACACACAGAGCCACATACAGAAAACCAAAGACCCCTGTGTCCAGACATCGTTCCAATGTTCCCCTGTGTCCTGAGGGAAGGACCTGCCTCAGAAACAGGTGCACACGGAGGTGTATCTTTTTACCTTGAAAACTATACTTGAAACTTCTTTTAACAAAATAAATCTTTACCGTGTGCTCAGGTAACTTAGATCGTTCTGAACAGGCACTCACCTGTGTGACCAGCTAGTTCACGGCTGACACGTACATTCCCTTCACGAGTTTTCAAGTTATAAATGGAACAGATGTTATCGAGACCACCACAAGCCACATAATTTCCAGAAGGAGCGTATGCACAAGTCATGACCCAAGAAGAACGCAGGGGAATAGCATGCACCTGAAACCAACACATCAATGTATTTCATCTGCCAAACAACCGATTCAATAATTTACCATGAGTTTTTTCACCTGTCTCTAAAGACATACGTCACCTTTTTGTCAAAGGGACAAGAAGAAAACAGTAGAAAAGAAAAGCCTTTGGCTGTCTGAGCATCAAACTTTTTTTAAGGGAAACTTGCATAGGCAGCTCATCAGACCAAGTAAGGTCGTAATTAAAACCTCACATTTGCCTTTCTCCTCAATCCAGTTTAATCAGCAATTTTGGTAAAAACCAAGGGTATTTCATTTCAGTACTCTGAAGACTATCATTCAAGTATTTTTGCATTAACTGCTTTGGGGTGCTCCCTAGGTCATATTTAATACTGCGTCAGCACCAAGCTGTTTGCTACCTATAATTCCAGAGGGTCTGCGGTTTGGGTTTCGATATTTTCTCTTTGTTTGGGGGTTCTTTTACTTCTTTTAGGGTGGGGTGATGGTGGGTTTGGTTTGTTTGTTTTTTAACTCAATTGCTATTTCACTGAATCAATATTGCCAAGAGATATAGGGAGAGGATTTTTTTTTTGCAGCTGAAGAATTCTATTTCTGATTCTAGTAAAAATTTTACCCACCTAGTAACAACCTCCGATTCCCTTCCCCCCAGAAAATAAAGCTAATCTTTGCCTCTTGATGAAGCCATGGCTTAATTAGCACTCGGACTTGCTGCTAGTCCTGGTGACAGTAACCATAACCGGTAAATACCAACCACCGTTAGGTTTTTCAACACTTAACTGCAGGCAACAAATTACTCTGGCTATGCTTAAATATCTGACTGTTGTGGTGCAACACGCTGACTGCTTCTTGCTCTCTGTTCATCAATTCCTCTGCAGTATCAAAACAAATAAAAACACTCTTTAGAATTAAGCATGTCCTTGTTTTCCATTTACGGTGCACATTTCCATACATAACCTGCTTAAGGCACTGTTACGTTCTTTAAATGCAAACTGCATTATTCTGGATAATTTAAAATTTGGTCTTAGGACTATGTAAGTAACTCAGGCAACAGGTAACATTTCCTTTCGTTGTATTTACAACAGAATTACACGCCACCGTGTCGGTCAGCCTTACCTTGTTTGTAGTATAGCTGTCCCAAATGATAAGTTTGCCATCCTGGGAGGCACTAACTAGAAGCCTAGAGAGGAAACAGGAGGTAAAGGCGGTCAGTGCAGGAACACTGCGATGAACATCTTTGTGAGGACGCTTGTCTCCACTATCAAGGCCAAAGTACTTGAAGCCATTTCAGTACAGTGGCATTACCCAATTCAGTTATTAGCCGTAAAAATTATCTTGCAAGTACTCCATTTCAGTGCTAAATACGGAAACGTGTGATGGAACACCTACACGAGATAACACATTCTGACTCGAGGAAAAACTGTAGCCATTTAACCAACATATTGAAAAACCGAGGGAGAAAACTTGCAAGGAACCAGTGCTTCTGTGCAGGTTTCTGATTCATTGGGTTTGAGGATCTGCACTAGCAACATGTTTTCCTTTCTCCTATTTTTAAATCCGAATTTAAATTCTAAGACATCCCCAAACCCTGAACGAATGCCAGCACTGAAATACAATGGGAATGAAAAATAACAGCACAGACATCACTAATGGAAGGGGTAGAGTTAGGAAGATTTTTTTTTTTGCCCTAAAATCAACATCACTGCGATCCTGTTTGAAACATGATGCACCTAATTCATTGTTCAGAGCCCTCTTACCTGCTTTTAATGTGTTTAAAGATAGAGCAGGTAGGCTGACATGAAAAATCTGCACATCTCCACATTTTCTAAGTCATTTTGGATGAAACACTCCAAAATTATATTCAAATTTGGAATTCGTGGATTCTAGTGGTAGGAGCAGGAAAAATAACAGGGTCCTGTGCACTAAACTTCCCGAAGAAGAGCGAAGCCACGTGATCTGGTTTTGGGTCACCATCACCCACCTGGAATCAGTGCCCCAGTGCATTGCATAAATTTTAGCCAGGTGCCCCCGCAGTGTTCTTCTAGTGCGCATCTGAATTCTCCCCACTGGGTCGATATTGGCTGTGATCTGAAACAGGACTAGTGTCACATACTGGATTTTTCACCTCCCAATTCCAAAAGTAACACATCATACACAGTCACACTTAAACGAGCATTCCAGTGCAGACCCAGGTCCCACATTCTGAATGCTGAGTTTTTAAAAAACGCCTAAGAAAAAAATGACATCATTTTCGGTAGCACATCTTTATCAAATGAAGAAAGTAGCCTCTCTATGGCATTTACAAAACTCTCAGAAATTACTTTGTCTAGGCCATACATTTTTAGATTTCTAGGATTTCAGGCCTTTGACCTGAATTTCCTACTCCTGTATAGATAAATGGGGTGGACTAACTTTTTTTTTTTCCAGAAGGGTGGTTATGGGGAGGCATAATAGGCTTTAAACATGTCTCCACTTCTCAAGGATGAATTAATAACTCTATTTCAGACCCAAATGGCCTTCTCTTCCCAGTATAAGATTATTAAATCAAAGAATTTCTAATTTATTTAACTTCTTGAAGATAAAAGCAGTCTCTGCAATAAGTGAATAGCTAAGTGAGGAAGCAATCTACGTTAACTGTCCTTACACTGTTAAATTTAACGTAAGTAAACTCTCCAGATTTCCCTTTCTCCAAGTTCATATTGACTGAAGCCAAGCCAATAGGATGAAAATGAAACAGTGCAGCAAGTTGCAAAGGTATTAGCTCAGGTTCAGAAGCAGTTCAGACGAAAGCGTGGCATCGTGTGGAAATCAGTAAGTAGGTTAACCTCAGCAGGTCCCACACTCTGCCTGTCACGGTGAAGCAACGGTACTACCAGATCCACAGCACAACCCTGCGGCTCCCTTGCGTTATTTTCCACTGAGGAGTAGGGATGTGCCCTCAGTTAGCTCGTAAGGAAACTACTGCTCAAGGCTACCGCTCTCAGAAACTGGATAAACATAAACAACGTAGTTATCTCTAGGAAAAAATTACCTAGAGGCAAAATAAAAAATAAAAACTGATAAAGGAGGCAAAGAAGATTCAGTTGCATGTACCTTCTTACACCGTATTGTCTTTCTGTAAAGGAGACAAAAGGTTCATAATTCACGTTAAACTCTAAAAGGCTTACCTGAGCCAGAGTGGCATCTGCACATGCTTTCCTAGCATCCTGCAACAGAATAAAGGCAGAGAAATCAGAAGTTCTGTGTATTGCTTTATCTCTGTTTTGTCACATTGATCAAGCACCCTCAGTAAGAAGGCTCAGAAGGCATTTCTGCCTGTCATCAGGAGAGAAACCCCATCCTAACTGCAGCGTGAGCGTACGATGCTGTCTGCTCTCAAAACACATTGAACTTCAAAAGTTTCTCATTCTGAGAAAGGTAACGTGATTTTCACCACAAGGACAGTCAAGCAATGGAACTGCTTGTCCAGACAGGCTGCGCAGTTTCCATCCTTGAAGGTTTTCAAGGTCTAACTGGACAAAACCCCAAATAACCTTAGACCTGATGTTATTTTAACCAGGAGTTTGCTTAACGTTACAATCTGGCTCTGAAAAACTTCAGTAAACCTTCATTTATATCTAATCCATTTTATGTACAATTTGTGTAACCAACAGTGAAAACAATTAACTTAATGCATCATTTCTGTCCACAACTGTTCTCCTCGGGATGCACAAATGACCATCCATCTGTAATGTGGCTTCAAAATCCACCGATAAAATACATACTCTGATTTGGTTTTTCAGTTGCTCAGCCTCCTGGCGTAACTGGTCAAGCTCACTCATTTTCCTGTGCTAAAGGTGTGCTTCACTGCCACCTCGGAAACAACCAGAAATCTGAAAGACAGGTGATAATAATGAGAATTAGTAGAATTCATAGCTTGGAATTACTAGAATAGACAAGTCCCTTCAACTGCCTCAAACAGCACTTGCAAAAAAGGGAGATCAGTTTGTAAGTACTGGAATGCAGGTGAAAATATTACTCTGAGACCTCCTCAGAATTGACCCTTTACAGTTAAATAAAGCAAATGCTTTGCTAATAGCTTTACATATTATTCTGTTAAGATTTAATCAGCTTATTTATCTTTGCAAGCATACGGGCTTTGTTTTTTCCTAAAGCCTTTTCCCAAGGAGAAAGATGAGAATAACTTCGTGAAGGTAAATTAAAGCAGTGGAGCAAACATCCCTGTCTGAAAGAAAAGAAGTTTCAAAGGAGTTAAGATCTTCACACTCCCCACATATCGCTGTCCCACACCACCAGACTTATCTCCCCATAGCAGCTACTATTCCAAACCGAAGATCTCCAGGAAGTGTCAGATTTTATCATATCATCATTTACAAATTCATACTGGTCTCTGAAACCCAAAATATTTCAGAAGAGGAGTTTTAGTCAGCTTCAGTTTCAAAACCTCCAATGACATAACTCCAAAGTCCTTTCACTTGATTGTGAAACTACGTGTCTCCTTGCCCTCTTCTGGTCCCAGGGTCATCTTTAAGCCCCTTAAAGAAAATCCAGTTAAGACAAAACCCACTAAGAGTGTTTTGTTATCCCATAACCACATTTCTTTCGAGTTCTTTTTTGTTTCTCCAGACTTGGTTTGTTCATTTTACATTTAAAACACTCTGTGGCTGAGTCTGCCTACAGCTCCCGTGCAGTTCCATCACGCGGTTTAACTGTATGCACTGCTCTTGCCATAAAGGAATGGAGAAACTCTGAGGACTGTTAAGAATAAACTGCAAATGTTCAGATTTTTAGCTTTTTGATATCCAGTTCTACTTCTGCCATTCTCTAAAGTTAATACATAAGCCCATTTCCCACTAAACAAACACCAGTCTCTCCAGGCAGAGCACAAAGAATTTAGAGATGGTATCATTCCCATTTCAGAGAAAGAAATCACGATTCAAAACTTAAGTGTTCTGCTCAAGGTCACAGCAACTCAACAACAGGATTAAGATTTAGGACACCAGAATTCCAGCTGCAGTTACAGGTAACTATACTGAAGATTCACGTGCAGCTTTATTTTAAAATACAGTAGGATGAACAATCTAACCAGTCAAAGCAAATATTCTCCTGTAACACACAGCTTAAAATAGTGTCAATTTATTTTCGCCAGAACTTGTGCACTATGCAATAGAATTCCTGCGCATTTAAATGAAGCAAAAGTTCTTCGTACAGAACACAAAGAGGCCTAAGGAGATGGAGAGCAATCCTAGTAAAAAAAGTAATATTGGTAAAGGTCACAGAAACTGGACCCTGTACTTCCATTCCAGCTCATTTGTACACACGGGGTTTAAAACAAATCATACAAGCTTATTTCAGGCTGGTGCCTTATTGCTTCATACGGCACGCACTGAAGGGGACCGCCGCAGGTGACAAAAGCGGAGGAAGCAGCCCCATAGCGCCGAGTGTCCTCTGCAGCCCCACAGCAGCAGCAGCACTGGCACAGCCAGGTAAGATGCTGAAGGGCCTTGGGGCACGTTCCCTGGTTGACTGACGGGATAGCGCAGCCTCGCTGGCACGTCCGCATTCACACCTCCGTTACACAGAACAAACTCGTGCGCGAGATCCGGGGCAGTGCTCTGCCCCAGCGCTTGGCCCCCGTTCTCCTCAAGTCCCACTTTACACGGGGGCAGCACAACCCACACTCCTCCACCATCCGTAAGAATCAACCAAAGCAGGCTAATGGCGCCCAACCCACAGAATCATTTCATAGAGCTGGGCACACACACACACATACACAACCTGTGCTATTCCCCGAGTGCACACCGCCCTCCTGTCCTTCCCATCGGCGCTGGACTCGTGCGATTAGTTCACATCTTGCACTCAGATATGCTTTGGGAGTTACAAGTCAGCCTCTACGCGTTCCAAGCAACTCCAAACGCCGAACTGCATTTCTGACAGCATCCATAGGAATTGTTCAAACCAGATTTCCACATTCTCTCTGTAGCCTTTGTTGTTTCAACATCAACAGGAAGTTCCAATTCCTGCCAACACGACTGAACTCACCAACACTCAGGAAACGAACATCCTAACGAAGCCAAGAGCATTAAAATATAGTAGTTCACTGAAGCAGACTGTAAAATTTATGGGACAGCCAGCCAACCAGCTTAGCTATTCCTCCATTGCTCTTACACTAAGTCTTGGGCAATTAAATTTATGGCAGAAGTATGAGATCATGGGGAAAAAAAGGGTGCCATCCTCTTGCATACCTTTCAGCTATACCGTAAATCAGCAGATTTACTTTAAAAAAAGCAAGAACAACAGTCAGGAAAATGCAGGGGGAAAAATATTTTTATCTATTCTCACCCTTAATACATGGAACATTTTTATACAGATTTATTCATATTGGACACAGAAGTAACAAACAGAAACTGCTCTGCACACACAATCTATGCTCATTGTACATCAGCACACCTGAATATCGTGATATCATAATTTATTTTTCTTCCTCGGCATGTTCTAAAGGCATTTAACTCCATTTTAAAAAAAAGTTTCTGGGAGAAATTCTAAGTGTGATACAGATAACACCTCTATTTCTAGGGTTTTGAAAGAAGTTACTAAACTGCTAAATCAAGCAAGCCTCATGCAAAAAGTCACTGCTCAAGTTCCACACTCCTTTATTCCAAATTATCACCACAGCTCTGAAGCAACAGATAGCAGCCAAACTCACGCTTACCTCGACTTCTTTGGGATACGTTACCGTGTTCTTGAAGGCTGGCTTCTCAAGAATAACCCAGGCACTTTGCTGAACTCACTCAAGACCTTTCCAGAGGCTGAAGCGCTTAAGTGCCTCTGCTCTAAGACTAATTCCCCCTAATCTTGTTGACAAGTATACCCTGTAGATAATTCTCTTCTTGCTGGGGACAACAATATGCATACCTGCATGGCAGTTTACTATTCTCCACCCCAAGTGACCCAAATCTCTAGTCTGTTCTTACAAGTTATCCATAGAAAGAGTCACTTCGTTCTTCCGTTTCCCTCACAGGAAAATCAAATACTGACTTCACCCAATCTGTTACTTTCTATATAGGATAAAACTTCACAATTCAACTACATCAAAAGCATTTGTGGTGTCACTCAACTTGAAGTAACAACTCCTGGGTTTGTTTTTCTCTAAGCTGTGCGAGCTGTATTCCTATGTAAGAGGAAAGTTCTATGTGTCCAGGCACAAAATCTTTGAACTGAATAGAAAGTCTTATAAAATCTTACTGCCTGCAACTGGAGATATACTTAGGATCCCAGTATAATAATTCTAACTGACAGGTAAAGCTCGCTACGCAGAAAACAGTAACAGCCAACTCAAAACCTAAGGAAGGATCCAACTTCACTCCTTTCGTTGTTACAACTTTAATGTCCTTTCTAGAGCTCAAGCTGTTTATCCAACTAAGTCCAGTTACTGAAACCAAGGCATCATTAATACCATCGCGTTTATAGGCAGACCGACGCTTGTCTGCATTGTAAGAGAAATGGGAAGAGTTGAACACAGCTCATCCAAGAGCATGTTCCTTGTTAAATATGATTCCTCTCAAACTACCTGGTAACAGCAACGAGGCAATGCTTACTGAACAGTTTATTTCATTTTCTCACACCATTCTTACAAAAAAAGGATAGTCTAGTCTCTCATCCTCTCCTAAATAGCCTGTCCTTTGTATAATCGCTACAGATTAAAAGAACAGAACAGAGATTTGAAATCACTGCTATCAGTGAGGCAAACTCTCAGAATTTCTAACCCTTTATGGCCAAGTTTTGTTTGCTGTAACTTGTGGGTTGGGTTTTTTTTAACCACACATTACCACTACCAACAAGTAGCAATTGTTACTGCAAAGACTGGTAATACAGAAGGTTTAAATTGTTACAGCATTTCCCACATACAATAATTTCATAACAAGTTCAGCCAAATCACTTTTCTCCCAAACGAACAGGCTGGCTGATACTTGTTCCCTCGACGTCTTTCCTGCTAACACACATCTCTCCAGTGCGTATCAAAGTCACAAGGAGAGCAAACCACATCATTTACAAAGACAGAGCCCAAACTTTACAGCCTTAATAACGAGTTCATGCTATGCCTACCAGACAGTCTCATAGCAGGTCATCTGATTAAATGAAGCTGTGCTAATCCATCAGATACCATAAATCCTATTAGCAACATGCACAGCAGCTTGGACATTTCCACAATGACAAAGGAATTAGACTCAATGCACTGTTAGTTTCAATGTTTTGACCTCATGTTGGTTTTGAAAAGCGGAGGGGTTTTTATTATTTCATCAGACATATGTATTGATTCCTGTTTGACTTCTGTTCGATAGAAAACCCAGTAAGAGCAGAATGACTTGCGGAACGAGTTTGAGGTGGTCTCTTTCCCATTTACATAATACAAACTGGTAGACCAAAAAAAAAAAAAATAATCAGGGGTGCCTTCTGATCCCGAAGCACACAGATCTCCAGATGCGGTGATCACCAAAAAAAGAAAGGCACAGATAATTTTAGAAGTCACAGAAAAGATGTACAGGGACATAAGAAACGTACCCATTCACACAAGCTTCTGTGACACAGATTTTATTTGAAGGGGAAAAACACACCTGTATAGCGAGCACTGAATAGCTCAAAGAGATTGGCTTAACACTCAGCATTGGTTTAAACAAAAAGTTACACAGAAAATAGTTACCTGAAAAACAGGTAACTCAAAGTAACAAATTCAACTGCACAAATACTTCCTCCACAACGCGTGGCTAACGAGTAACGTTCCTCACAGACTAAGGGGCTTGACAAGAGGCAGAAGCATTTGAAGTTATAGTCTTGAAAGGTAACGAATATTAGTGCTAATTATGATTACCCAGAACATAAGCTCTGGAACTTTTAGGTTCTGTTTAAATAACATTGACACGTTGAAAAGATCATTCTGACAAGAGCCACTTCACTCCGAAGAAATTTGGCCTTCTTTTGTCAAACATGGCAGAGAAGTAATTTTTCATTCATGAGAGAATAACCGTTCTCATCATTTTATTTATTACAGTTCCCTGCCCCACTGAGATGAAACAGTTCCATCCGCGGTCTCCCTCCGCTTTGCCAGCTCCATTTCTGAAAGAAGACAGGCACTAACATCTATTATTTAGCAGGTTTCCTGGCCATTTTAAATCCTTCCTGTTGACGTAAGAACACAGATGCTGAAGTAGAAAACAGGTACTTCAGGTTTGCACGGATTAGCAGCTAAAACCTTGAAGCTAGGTACTTTTTAAGAATAATAGGTGTTTCCCAAGCACTGGAAAAAAAAAAACCAAACCTTATTTTTCTACTTACATTATCTCTCACTACAGTAGAAAGCCAACTTCTGCTGTCAAACATGTAAATTCTGGAAAAAAGCCAAACAAAACCACAATAAGTACAATTATCAAGAAATAACACCAGTTGCTTAACAAATCTAGCAGAAATTAGAAAGCTATTAAGACTGTTTGTTAGTTAACTTAAATAGCCGGCTTGTCTTCATGAAGGAAATGGGCATTGCTTTAATAATACCAACATAACTAAAAGACTCGCTCATGTCAAGCTTTTAAGGTAATTTTCCCAAGAAAACTCTTCCAACCCTCTGATCATCGGTTCTCCTCCCCAGTGATACACAAGTCCATACCGCCAGAGAGGTTAGGATTGTAACACAACATTGGCTCACTCATACAAGACTCCAATTTCCACTGCAGAGGTGCCCCCGTCCCAACCCGCATTTTCAAAGCGCTGAAATTATTTCTGCTCTATACTGTTCCTGAGGTACGCTTGCTCAGGCACAGTTAAACACCAAGATAATCGATTTTATCAACAGAAGTTACAGAAACCTCCTACTAACGAGCTCAAGCAAGAGCACAACACTTCTACAAGAGTTGCAACTTTGGCAGCACAAAGTAATATTTACAGTCCACCCCAAGATTTGAAATATTGGCAACTGCTTGTGCATTCCAAATATCTGCAAACTGTCCCTTATCACACCGCAAGACCAGGGCTACGGGGAGGGTGAACGGGCATGCGAGCGCACATCTCCAAAGCCGCTGCATCAGGATGGTGGAAGGTTGTTCTAAGCACAAAGCAAAAATGTACTGAGGCAAAATAATCGTATCTGAGGAAGGCGGTCTACAACTTGATATTCTCTAGAATGAAACGCTTGCACGTAACGCGTCTTTCTGATTTTATAGTTCACTATTAGCTGGAAAATTTACAAGCCACTTCAGTGTCTGGTATGGAGGTTAAGCTACTAAGGACACGGATCAACCTCATCCAAGCTCATTTATAGATGAACAGTTTAATACTATGATTATGAAACCATCAGCGTAAGCACTTTTGTTTGTTACCGCCAGAACAGCACACTTTTAGGTATAAAACAGTAACGCGCACAGGTCAAAATCCACCTCCTGCTCCCCCCAAAGATACAAGCACATGACACAACCATTTTAAGTTCTGCAAAAAGATGAACTAGATTCAACTTTCAGAAGTCTTGCAGGAAAAAAAAAACCTGCCCACGCTGCAGAGAGCACAAAATCCAATGAAATTCCGAAAGAATTACCTGAAATATAAACAAGTAAAATTCTGCTGGAACACTAAGAGCACAGAGAATACACAACAGCAAAGACCAAAGCACACACCGTTATTGTCCTGTGCTGCGCCCTCATTAATGCAGGAGAGGTGTTGCAGATTTCATATGCCTTCTGCAAAAAAGAAAAAAAAACAAAAACAAAACAAAAGCTACTTTAACCAGCCTGCAAGAAGAGTAAGGAAGCAAAACAGCAAACTTTCCCACAAAGACGAGTCTATTTTTTAAAGTTCTCCGCTAGGTGTGCTGAAAGCATCCCGTGATGCCTGCAGAACGCAATCCTGGCAACTGAGATATTTTCAACGCTACGATAAAGGTGGAGCTCATGTAAGAACAAAAGTAGACAAGATACTTGAGAAAAAAAGATCTGCGTTGCCACAGGCTTCCATTTTTAGCTAAACTGCAGCCCAGTTAAAAGCAACGCGAAAATTGCAGGCCGACTCACCACGCCACAGCACTGGTTCAGCAAAGAAAGTTCTTGTAACCAGTTTCATACACTCGGCCTTAATGGGCCCTTATAGCCCTGCTTAGCTGAGAGCTTGAGGTTCTCAACATCAAGAACTGGTGTTTCTAGAACAGGGGAGAACAAAAAGTACCACCGAATACTCCCAAGCGTGGTTCAAGCGGTTAAACCATTACACCAAAGCACCTGGAGGCCAGCCAGCCCTACACATGGTTGGTGTCCCCACAGCCCTCTGCTCCAAGCAGCACAGCAGTTACAACTCAGAAACAACAGAGCAACTCCAGAAGGCCAAAGGAGCATCACTTCTGGGTAAAGCTTCCCTACTACAGGTGCTCACTAACTGCTGTCAGCCTAATATTCTGTTGTCTGTAAAAGTACTGAAGTAGTTGCACCGAGGAGAAAGGGGGGGAAAACCACAAACCCCACCAAAAGCCTACTAGCAAACATCAATACCAATAAAATAATAGTTTCCAATAAAGTTACTTTGCTGCTCTGGCGTATCTTCCCTAGCAGCACGCCCCCATCTGAGCATCCTGCTCCCAGCAGGGACCGCTGCAGGTAGGCAGGCAGGCACTTCCTAATTCAGCACGCAGGTACTTCTCTTCAGGCACCCAGCACTTATCGCCGCTATAACGTACCAACTACGTGGTAGAGATAAGGCCTGCGAAGCCAGGCATTGCAAGTTAGTTTATTAAAAATATTTCTTACAGTCTACATAGCTGATTATTATCACAGAGCAGCATCTTGACACCCAGGAGATTATACGACCTTTCCAAATCACTGCCAACAACATGAAATTCCAATGATGCCACCAGAAAACAATAACGAGATGTCTGAAATTTAAAGCTATGTTTCAAGACTATTCTGTATACAGAAAAACCCCACACCCTATCCTCAGTTTCTTGGCTTAGTCCTAACTATCAACGTTAAGGGCTCTACGAGACCGCTGGAAACTCGAAGGACATTTTGCTATCGGCATGTGTATGTGCTCCTTTAAGAGTTAACTCCAGCTCAGACATCTGTTGAGTACAGGCTGTGTTTCAGAAAGCCGAGTCTTCGCTGTCACCTCCTACAAGAGCAGCTTTGAAGGACAGCCTGTAGAAGTATAAAACTATAATTACAAATTCATAAATCTAAATAATCTCAAGTGACTGGCTACAACCTTCTCATTTACTTGATGCCTTCTTTCTGGGAATCGTCAGCTGCGCCTGTAATTTCCAAGCACATCGGCTTTGACAAGCGAGCAGCACCTTACCAACAGGTTTGCAGAAGAGATTACCCTCGCAGGGACAATGCGGGATTGCACAGCTCCTTCAAAAAATCTACGGAAAACGCTTCTATAGTCAACGGCTAGCATGACTGGACCATTTCTGTGGGAGGTATTGGCTGCTTCTTGTGTTGAAGAATTGCCAAATTTCCAGCTGAAGCAGTCATTGTGCTCAGCAGACATTTTTCCATATAGTAGTGCGGGGCACACACAAGACAGGCGAGTACCAGGTCGATAAGCATTAATGCTAATTATGCAACAGTTACATTAGCTGGTTAAAGAGCTAACAAAGTTCCAGTTCCAGTATAGCGTGCAAGTACAAAACAATAATTACACAAGCTAAAAATACCTCTAACTGAACAAACTGATTTCACAAATGCTTCATTATTACCTGGAACTCGATTCTTGAACTGCAGGTCCCATTCTAACCAGGGAGCTTTCCACAAGGGTCACCCATGTTAGTATTAAAAGTTAGTACTTAAAAAAGATTGTGTGTAAAACAACCTGCAGAATACCTGGCAACGCAAGGGTGTAAAAAATCAGATTTGTTGTGTTTGCTCTGTCCAGAGACGAGTTTTTCTGGTAAATGAAACCCTTCGCCTGGATTCTGGCAACATCCCTTCATCCTGTAACCTTATTCACACAAACCAGCACAAACAACAGGAAAATCCAGGCATAAAAGACCTACACGGAACAGCTTCTGCCCAGTCAAGACGTCTTCCACCAAACCGCCTTGAATTAGCCATTGAGAAGAGCGCTTTTAGCGCTTCAGAATCCCACCCAAAAAAAGACAAACACCAAAACCCACACCATAATTAGCTGCTAGAAAATAAATAGCTACTCAGAAATAAAAATAAAATATATCTCTCTCTATATATATATATATGTGCATAAGCCATCAGTTTTGCTTGCATGTCTAGATTTTCCAAGACCTGAGGACTCATGGCTCCCTATGTATTACCAAACAAACCTTTTGGATAGTTGAGCGCATTCTCAAATTAGAATACTAATCAGCAGACAACAATGCTTAAGATCACGGCAGGGACACACGCTTGCAATAAACAGCTCCGTAGTGAAGTGGCCCGTCTACTTCTGCCACCAACCGTGAACAAATTCAAGCTGTCTTCATGGAAGACAGCCTCCCTGTGCTGCCAAAATGCTCACATTTCCTGACGCTAATCCCATGACCTACATTTAAAAAAAAAATATAAAAAAAAATCATCCTGATGCAATATTTAAGCATAAAAATCTGGACTGCAACAGGTCATTAATCCTTTCTAAACGCATCTGCAAGCTATATGCATTATTAAAAAAAAATCATCTTAATTCTAGGTGCAGAAGAGAATTTATGTAGGAAAAAAAAAAAGAACTGATTACTACAAGTTTAACAGATGCCTAAAGCCAAATGCTTAAAACCACAGTTTTTAAAAGAGGGGACTTAAGAGATCTTTGAAGTAGTTCATGAATATTAGTAACTGTTGCTACTTTACCAGCCCAAGTCAAAAGTTCTCCTAACTACATCTTTTATGCCTTGTTCTGAAAGAAATTCACATTTAAGAGCATTCTAACACTTCCTAGTAAGTGGCAGGCAGAAGAAGCTATTTCAAGAATAAAAATTACTCATATTTAACATAAGTTTTCAAAAATCTTTTATTAAGAATGTCAAAAGTCAATGTTCTAGGTTTTATTCCTTTGTTCAAATTACCTACATGCAATTAGTCCTTCTGAACAGCAACGTCGATAAACTGTACCAATTTTATCCAACTGGCCAGGGATGGTTTTGGCTGTCTTCTTTCCTGGTCTTACAATTAAAAACCAAAAACCCCAAACAAGCAAAAGCAACCATAGCAGGTCAAGAAAACTTAGAAGAGTGCATAAATTTCTAGCTAGATTTATCGGAAAAATAAGTTACTGAAGATTGTCACTTAATAACATGCCCCCTTATCCAAAAGGAAGGAATTTTGTTGCCGCATACCAGCACAGCTCTCCCTTCAGACTGCAAACCAAAGCCCAGGCAGCGTTGAAGGAGCGTGTATTGCTATTAATTAACCAACACAGAAATGACTAAGCATTTATTACTAGATGCCTCTATCTGCAGAGCCTCACGGGAACCAAACAGTTGTTCCTTACTTCAACCGCCATCTTCCATGGCTTCCTCCAACTCTTTCTCCACCAGCCTCCAGTTTTCACCGGCATTTTCACTTCACAGCAAACCCACCAGAATCTCTGTCGACCTGAACAGAGCAGAGCGCGCACGCAGCCAGCATCTCCCAATCCTACCAATGCCACTGACACACACCGCGAGTTTTCACTATTTGGAATTAATATTATTGCCGTGAACAGAGAAGCAGCTGCAAAGGTGGGAATACATAACCAAATACTGCTGGATCCAAACGCCTTCTCAGCAACACACAACTCACTATTCATAAGCTGCAGAAACAAAAACTAGGTCTTACTGGCTAAAAAAAACCAAAACAACAACAGCCACCAACCCACCACCTTGCAACTTTAACTGCAAGATAAATCAAAAATATTTTAGTTGCTTTCTCAGGCTCACTAACTTGAATCAACTAGGCTTTGTGCCATTTATCCAGATACTACTGCTCCTTCCAAATTTTATTTTATTTTAAATCACAGTAACTATTTATATCTCCTCGGAATTGTGCTAAAGTTACTTTTTGTAATTTTTTTTGGGAAATACATTTTTTACATAAGCCCTTTAGAGTCAGGAATGCTTAAGACCTTTACTCGAGAGGAAAAAAAAAAAACAAACATGCACAGCTGAGCTATCTGGAAAGCTGCTAATAAAGAGAACAGTTTCATAGTTTGGATTTACAAGTGTTAAGGAGGCAGAAAAGGGAAAAAAACCCCACAAAACTAAACACAACACGAGGGCAAAACAACTGCACAAATCCATCAGATACAGGAAGGTTGTCTGGCCTGAAGCATTATCAGCAATGTGCTTGCAGAAGAGGTGAACAAAACGTAAAATAACCCAAACAACCCAGAAACAAAGCAAGAAACTCGTTATTTCTTCTCCAGGGGACCTGAGGCAATGCCACAGTATCAGGATATTCTCTTTCTGGAAGATGTGTAAACTCTCATCTAGCCCAGCTGAATCTCTAGGCGGCAGTTTGGGGAAGTTGGGAATGCAAACCGCACGCGGCACGTTTTCTCCTAGAAGCTAGAAATGGAAGGCCACTGTGGTAGGACCCTGTGACACGTCACCCCAGCGCGCCAAATCACTGACGGAATCATAAAACCGCAAAGGAAAGCACGTTACACACCTAAACATGTGTACTTGTCTCTGAAGTCAACATTAGAAATGCATTTACTCAGGTATCAGAACAAGTTCACAGGACACAATTTAAGAACATGCCATGTAAACTGAAGCCCTATTAAGAGAAAGAATTCCTGTCAATTTTCCCTAAAGTTTCAAAAAATTGTTTTCTAAAAGTCACTTTTGGATGTACCAATTTTCCAGTTGGTCTTCGGTTCATTTTCCGCTATTGAAACAAACCCTTGCAAAGGTTGATGTGATTCTCTGTCCTGGGGATGATCTGTTCAAGCTCTCCCCAAGTAATTCACGGTAGATGCCGAGGAGAGCACAGCATGTCACCGCGTCACGTTCCACCGGATTCACGAGAAAATGAAGGGCTTGATGCAAAACCTGGCGCAGAGGTAGGCGATTACCCCACCTTCTGTTACCAAAACCCCAAAGACTGCAATAAAATTCATCGGATGGATCAACTGCCCCTGTCTGGCGCCCGAAATCTAAGAGAAGAAAAGTCTGAATGATATTTCTCTCAGCTCTGCTTGCCCACACATCTGTATTAGCGTGATTTGCTCAAGTTTGTTAAAAATCATGTATTGTTTCAGATATTACCACTATGAGTGACATCAGTAGGTACATTAAGATCTTCTCTCCAATATTTATTGTATTAGAGGAGGAAACAAGCTATGTGATCACTTACAATGCAAAAACCAGAAACAAAATTAGCAAAATTAGACACGAAATATACTACTAAAAAAAAAAGATCAGTAAGAGTGTGCACTTGCATAAACAAACTTATTAAATTCCTATTACTGTATTTTGCATTTCCATAAATTTCAGCTCAACTATTTTCCCAACAGAAGCTGAATCACCCCATCCCATCTCCGTGCCAGCTAGTAAAGAGTCAACTGAGTCAAAGGAGAATCAGCTGCTTCCTATTTACACCCTTTTGAAAAACACAACTAACTTTCAGGATGCTACATTTAAGCAAAACTACTTTTCACATCCTTAAAAGTCAAAGCATTTAAAATTAGAAGAAAGAGCCAATCGAATCAACAGACGCTTATTCTGGAGCTAAGGGAGACATTTACAGATATAATGTGGTCTTTTATGGACAATTTTGCCTCTGAAAAGCATCCCCCTCAACCATGCATGTAGGCACAGACTTTAATTGAGATACTTCCATGCTTACGTGTCACGCCGCACTAAGGCCCTCAAAACACTAATGAAAAGCACATTATGTTTCCAGAAGCAGCGAGACAATTTATATTCTCCCAAATCTGAATTGTGCCTTGCCATACGGATCGAGAGTTGCACCCAAAATGCACCTTTCATTGTTAGGGCTGAATCCAAAAAGAGTACTTGGGTAACGTGGATTCTTCCTTCTGTTCTGACTTTGAATGACTCTGATAAAGTAAGCAAGCTTTACTGTGCTCATCTTTTATGAAAATAGTAATTAAGAAATCCAAGAGAAGCAACAAAGGTACCCCATCCTAAAGGCAGGCTGGCCAAGACTTGGTAACCACCTTCTGACCGTGGCTACTACCACATCCTGCCTCAAGAAAAATACGTTGGCCAAGACATCTGAACAAACCACTGGCTCTCTTTGTGCCTCTGCCACACACACTGCCCCTCAACAGCCTCAGAGACAATCTAAAAGAACAAAATTCATTCTGTACAACTGTGCTACATGTTATTTAACTTATGCTTCAGCTAATTAACTAAAATACATTCTTATTTCACTGAAATATGAACATTTCATGGAAATATGAACTTTTCATGGAAATAAGAACATAAGTGTTCAAATAGCACACTGATCTTCAGCAAGAGTCTAACAGAACAGTGAGAGAAAGAAGTTATACCATGAAATAACGGCTTCTCAGGCCCAGTCTGAAGATAAAATGCATTTCAGTGGACTCCAAAAATTTAAAAAAAAAATATTATATGCCTAGAGCAGATAAAGGAATACTCAGCAGAGATTAAAATATGGACTGACTCCTCTGATCATTTTGCCCAAAATAGACCGAGCAAGACTTGGTTCTCCGGCCCCGCAATCAACATAACCCATCTTTAAGCAACGTACAAGCAGTTCCATCAGTTTTGCTAGCAATGATTTATACCCCCAGCAGCTCATTGATTTCTCCGAGCAATTGCTGTATTTTGATATGTACTGTTGATACGAAGTAAGCTGAGGTACAGAAGAACAGGGACAAAAAAAAAAAAAAAGCAAGGTTGACAGACTGAAGAGTAACACGAGAGACCTTGAAGCCATTAGACTGAGAAATGGTGTTTGGGAACAGACAATGCAACAATGCCTAACGCTGATACGAAAGGTAAACTTCAAGTACAACCCAGGGACAGTATCGTGACAGCGAGCACAAAGGTACAACAGGAAATACTTGCTTTCACCCTTGGACGTTCTTCTTTCCACAGTCCTGCATCAACCCTCTTGAAACTTCTGGCATTAGTCTTGAAGTTGCAGTTGTGTTCCTCTAGATAGCGTGCATTGGTTTGATGATCAAAATAAAGAGGACACCACAAAGAAAACAAGCACTGCCAGGGTTACCGGGCCAGGGTGGGAATTAACTACGAAAGGCAGAACTGAAAACATCAGGTTTTTAGGGAAAATGATCTATTTTAGGAAAAATAACACATGCAAAGCGAAGTCAAAAAAAGAAAGCCTGCTCAACAAAGCCAGCAGCCAGTCAGGTCAGCCGGAAAAGTCTTCAGGTTCCGCACTGATTTTCTTGGTCCCCTGCAGCTCCCCCCTTTACACAGGCACTGCTCCGTGCTCATCTGGAGCCCCTGGACACAACTGCTCCGCAAAGCTGAGCGGGTGTTTCAGAAGAGGGTGCTTCTCAGTTTGTTTTGAAATCAGAAAGCACATACTACGGCAGACAACATATCATCTTGGTCCTTTAAAAAGAGAAGAGAGCTCCAAAAACGGGCCACTTTCACCTTATATAGAATAGTAAGGATTCTGACTGGGAAAAACACAGTTGTTGTTGTTTCCAAGTCCAGCTTCCATGTCAGCTTGCCTTTGTAATTTCCTTCATCTTCTGTAAGAGCCGAGCTGCTCAGTAACTGGGAGCTGAACTATCACAGTTTTTCAGCACCAAATGATTTAAATCTTGAATTCTCCATAGTATGTATCTAGGTAAACAGATGGACACTGCTAGCTAGGTGACAAAGCACAACATCTGATCTTACCTCATGAAAACCTCTTTAAATGCTTTACATTTGATTTCCAGGGTAGCAAACAAGAAGGGGATTTTCCAGTGCATGATCCAGTAGGAGTTACATCTTCTCTCTTTAACTCACATTAGAAGAGTCAGACTATAAGCAAACGTGAAGATCACGGGGTATCTTCTCACATCTAAGGACCTTCCTAAGATTTCCAAAATGTTTGGAAAAAACTTCATTCTATTTTCAAAGTTTTGAGTTTGTAGTGGTTTTAAGATGCTTCCTGCTTTCCTTCAAGACACCGTACTCTACTTGATTATAAGGATACAGTTTTTTTCTTTTTGAAATCACTACTTAGTTGAATCCTGGATATCCTGAATTTGCAGTATGTCAAATTCGAGACTAATGAGAGACTTGAAGAATCAGATACCTTAGTACTGACCTCTGTGAGCTTCCTTGCCCAGATATTAAAGCCCCAAATGCAGGTTCTGCACAAGTTCTGCATCTCCTGTACGCCAGCAACAGACCTTTCTGTAGGACAAACTAAAGCACTTCCTTAATTCTTGTTGTCTACAGGCACAAGAATTAAAGGAAGTAAGTTGGACTAACCCATTTGACTTGATCGTCCTAAGTTTCTATACTTTAATTTTCCTATGTGAAAAAACACTTCCCCAACTTGTCAAGCACAAAATTTTAAATCTGCTAAATTGCTCTTGTTAAAGTTTTTTCTCGTTTTCTTTCAGTATTGTACAGTCTTTTCACTCAAGCACGTACATCGACTTCTACAGCAAGCTTTCAGGCACCAGCCAGATAATATCTGACAGCGTGCGGTGAAATCTAGGACTTAGTAACCTGAAGCACAATTAAATTGCCGTGAGCATCAAGCGAGCCGTTCTTGATCTTTGTACAGACAACACCTTGGTTAAACAGACAGCAGTGTATCTTCAGTATTTCACCACTTCACAAAGAATGTGCAACCGGGATATCAAACATATGTTCCAACAAAGCGAGCTCTTTAATTAGTACACTATAATCTTATTTGAGTACCAAAGGTTTCAGCAGACTATCACATCTACTTTGTTTTTCCAGGCAAACAGGAAAAAAAAAAGAATTGCCACACCACCCTCCGAACACATTTGTTAGGCTATCCGAAGGAAACAGTTCCGTGAACTAAACAGGAAAAATTCAAGAGGCCCATAAACAGATTTCTTTCTCAGCATCTCGAAGCATGCATAGGCCTGCTTTGTTGAGCACTATTTACTGGAAACAAAACAGATACCAAGTTTTGTATTATGCAATTATAACTCGTGGCATTCTAAATACTAAAACCTCAGCTTATTTTTTTTTAATTTATTTTTAAAAGTCAGGCATTGCTATGTTCAACACGTACCTTCGACCAGTTGGTGTTAAGATCAGCTCAACGATTTAAATGAATGGAACCTACAAAAGCCCCAAATAGACTGAATCCAAAGTGTTAGGATTTAAAAAAAGCATACCAAGGCAGTTGAACTTCTCCAATTCCAGGAGAAAGCCATATTCCCCACTAACCCCAAAAGGACAGCAATGCCTCAGGCAGTAGCTTGCAAGGCACAACACCTGGACAGGTATAAGCCTACCACATAATCTCCAAAAACACTTCCAGCCTCAACAGCTCAGCAACCCAAGAGAAGTCATCCAGTCAAATATACCCAGGGTTACCACGGAGGTCTCAATAAGAGTCCTTACAGCAGAGCACTGCCCATTAACACCAGGCACATCCCAGTTTCCACAGAAGTTAAACCGCAATTCTGAAGTACACAATTAAAACCTTTTCTGTTAGAGCAGCGTTGGAAACCTGTTTTCAACGTTTCACGAAAATAAACCAAAACTCACTCAGCTTGTCAAATAACTTCGTGGTTTCACAAATAATTTTAGATGACCGCTATTTACTGACAGATTTCAGTAAACCCTCAAACGTCAGGATGAACACAAAGCACGTTCCTGAGCGGACCTGGAAGATGGTTCCCTAAATCTAGCCCAAGATAACTGGTATCAGCTGTTAGAACTAAGCCTACTGTAACAGAGGCAAAAACAAGGCACGGAAGTAAGGCACTGCCTTCCTGTCAGTGATGTCAACTTTGTGGGTGTTTGCCTTTCTGAAAAATCATACAGAAAGCCTTGTGAAATTTCTTTGGTGTCCCACGTTCAACACGGTTTGATCTGGTAATAGGGATGAACAAAATCATCGCTGATACCTGAACTGGTGAAATACTCACAACCGTGCCGGCAGACAGCAGGCAGGGCTTTCCAAAGGGAAGTATTTTGCTTTTACTTTTCCCCCCCCTCCTTTGCTAGGGGATGAAAAAAAACAGAAAGAGATGAAAAAAGTGACAAAAATCCTTACACAGGACTGCATTACATAAAGCTACAAAAAATTATCTAATCCATCTAATTACAGATAATTAATATTTTCTGTTTTGGGGGAGTGCTGGCAGGCGCTACTGCAGTTTTCAAGAAGATATCAAAAATATTCCCATCTGAGAAAAAACATGATAAACATAACTGGCAAGTAATCTTAGGCAAATCTTCCTCAGACCAGTGTAGGAACACACAGAAAAAAATATTTAGCCAACGACAATTCACTTAATTCTTGTAGGATATAGAAGGTACTTCTTTTCTAGTACACAGACTTTAGAAGTTGCAGTGATTTGACTGAAATTCTACTTAACTGAAAATACATGTTTTTAATGAAGCAGTTTCATGCAAACTACTTAGAGAAATTAACTACATTTCACACTCATTGTATTATCTGGTACTAATTTTTTTCCCTCATCAAGTTCTAAATACTGCCTATGAAAATTTAAAGATTTAGGCTCTCTTCACCACAGTCAGCTACAGAGCCACCTTCTACCTTGTCTCCTTTAGGCTCCCTCAGATCACCTTCTTCAGGTCTTCAGCCTCATCCTCACTTATCCGTTAACAGGATTCCAAAAGGGACACGGCACTGAAAGACCAAATTTTAACCCTTCATTCCCACCAAATAGAACTACAGCTCTTCCTAAGTCTACGAAAAGTGACAAAACAATCCCACACCTGTTTTCAACAATTCTCAAGCCAATAATATTTAGGAAAAAAAAACCAGTTTCAAAACATGTCTACCCAAGTATTCAGGCCACCCAGAAACTGCAGAAATCTTAAAATTAACCTACAGATTCTGCTTGCTCACAGATCAAACAGGGCTCAGGCCCCTGAGCAAGTTTCCAACATTCGCTGACCCACACGAGTCACCCACAGACACCCTTGAAGCCTTCGCTGCGCTGGAGATACTGGGATTAATTTGTGCCCCCTGAAAAAGGGCTGTGCTTATTTGAATAACATTGCATTTATCTTAAGAGTGCAGGCCTGGGCAACCATCACAGAACAGCTGACAGGGAGTAACCAATTCATTGACCCAAAGCCAGGTCTTCTGAACACCTGCAACATCACCTAAAGCATTATTTTAGACTTGCTATAGCTATTTGTACTGGATTTCAACAAGACTTAAATTCTGCCTCATCTAAACACAGCCGAAGTAACTGCTTTATCAAACACTTATTCCTCTGTCTTGTCCCAAGTTCCCCCCCCTCCAATAAACTACAATATCAACAACCAGGTCAATATGTGACATTTTATTCGGGATCCTTACTCTCTGCCACTTTAAAATTTTGAGGACCAAACAACTGAGTGTTCAGGCCAGTGCTGAGCACCTGGGCAGAATTTAAAGCTATGATTTTCAAGAACCCAAACAAATTACAGTGCTATGATGTCCCCCAAAACATTTTTTTTTGACTTACACATCCAGATTACCCTGTAGGCATCTAATTACAGCACCCCCAGTAACACAGAGTAGGAGATCCAGAGCAAGCGACTCCACACCTTGGCCGTTCCCAGACGGCGTGCAGGAACACCGGCACGGCACTACTCCCTTGCTGGGGTCAAGAAAGATGATTTCTGGATGTCTAAGAACATCCCAGGCAAGGTAAATCTTACCACCTGTACCTAGTACGCTCAAGGTTCCAACTGCAATTTGTCTTCCAGACAAGCAGAACTCTTTCATTATATTCCACGAGACTAAAATTGTAACACATTCTATACCAATCTAATAGCGAAAAATAAGGAAAAAAAAAATTCCAAGAACACCTTATCTCTATGTCCCCCAAAATACCACTAAATGTGCATTTTTATTCAAAGGTTAACCATCTTATTTCTCTCTACTTAGATTTCTTCTACTGCTTTGATAAAAATGCAGTATTCTCCTTCAAAACCCATTTTGGAGTGTCCGTATTTTTATATCAGGAAGCCTTCCACAGTAATTTACATTGATTATTTTGGCATTTAAAGGAAAGGTACTGCTCATAGCCAGCTTGAAGCTTTTAAAAACCTCTTAACGTTCTGCTGAACTACCAGTTGGCTCAAGTATCTATGGATTCTGCATACATTTCTGTTTGGTGAAAAACAAATCCACGCACACAAAATCCCCAGCATACTAGACACCCTGTGAAGAAATAATAAATTGAGATACTCTGTTAAATAGAAACATAGGGGCTTGGGGGTATTTTTGTTTTTTATCACGACCTTGGCTAATACAACTTCCAACATTGTCAGTAGGGAGAAAAAAAATATTTTGAATGGAATATGTATTCTTTTCGTTTTGAGTATGCACTCTGAGAAATCAAAAAACTCCCTTAAAAAAAAAAAAATCCCACTTTATCTTCAATCTCATGATTAAGAAATGTTGCATTTACACAAGCTAGTTGCTTCCAAGGTTAGGGATTTTTTTCCCCCAACACAACCAGTAAAACACTGTTAAAAAAAAAAAAAATACCCCAAATACTGGCTTGAACATAGGCATTAGAGACTCCAAAGATGACTCAACCTGAGCATAATTCAACTACTCGAACGCATGATTTCTCATTTCAATGTGCTGGTAACAAACTAGCACTAAATGCAATTCTTGAAGCAATACGGTATGCCATATGGCTAAAACTGGATATTAAAATTGAGAATATCAATTACCAATCCACTAATGCCGAGAGCCAAAATCCATGGACGGTAAGAATTTAATCCAATTCAGCGACTAAAACATGAGCTGAGCCCGACATGCAGAAGACAAATCTACTGCTGGTTTCACAGAAAGCAAGTAACTCCATTTTTTTATTGCAATAACCACAAAACTAGCTGACTAACACATGCTGCCTAACTACATCGCTGACTACGGCAGGAGGCATCAGGAGAATCTGCAAAAGAAACACAAGTTTCAAGTGAATTGACACCTTGTTCCACTGCGATTGATAAGTCATAACTAAGTAACTATGGGGAAGAAACAGTTATAGTCCTTTTCCACATGACCAGATTGAAGCCTCCAAAGGACCAGGAAGTTATTACACACTGCAGCCGACATCTTGCTTAATTTCAAAAAAAAAAAAAAAAAAGCATCCCACACACCAAAGGTGTGTATATATATTTCTGCTATAATTAAAGGAACCTGAAAGTAATTGCATTAATTGAAGGATTTTCTTATTCTAAGTATATAAGCTTAATTCTTCAAGTTTTAATTTTTTTTTTTATAGCTGTGGAGTGTGTATTCCTGCATGATATTAAGAATAATGGTATACCAAATTCCTAATTACACAAAACTTCCTAAAACTATACACACTTCCTAATGATACAAAACTCTATTGGTTACTTGCTGAAGAAGAATCCTCACCAAGTCTAAATACAACATTTTCAGATTTCCATGAGGTATGGAGGTGATTCAGAAACTGGTCTTCTAAGATTTACTGTGGAATTCTAACTTTATACGTTGCTGAAGGTTTCATGGTAGGATGCTTGCTATGTACTGACTTAGCACCTGCAAGGACTGAACAAGGATAAACGCAATTTATCTTACCCAATACAGAATCCCACTTCACCCTACTCCCCTCTGAAAGGCCAAAGGAGTAGTACCAAAAATCAGTTTCAAGTTCAACAGCCCATTAAAAGTACCATCAAATGAAACTAATAGTTTATTGCACAAGGATTCTTGATTACAAAATTGTTCTTGACATACTAGAGGAGTAAAATGCATTCAGCTAATTTCAGCTCTTTTTTTTTAACAAAAAAAAAAAAAAAAAGCAAAGAGGAGCCTCAACTGCAAATTAGCTCTTCTGCTTCCTAGCTCCCTTCTGTATGAACTACAGCTGGGTTATTGCAACAAACCAACAAACAACTGATTATACATTAAGTCATAGATAAACAGTAGTAAAAAGGTTGATAAAGGTTTGGAGGTCACCTGAATGCAGGAGACATAACAAGCATTTCATATTTTTCTTGCTGCAAAGGGTATTTTTTTAAGGCCCAGTTCAGTATATCAAATGTTAATCAAACTCATTTAGGCTACCAAAATTAAGAAGCTTGGCATAATAGGGAAAGTTACAAACTAAAAGTCCATTCTTCTTAAAAGGTACTAAAAAACACATAAAAAAGCTTTAGGGATTTGTAATGTCATTTTAAAATACAGTAACTTCAGGGACACTGAACTGCTTTAATATCCAAAAAACCATCCTTATTCCTTCCCATGAAAGGAACAGTTACCTACAGTATGACAATAATTCCGGGTCAAAAGAGGTTTTAAAATCCTTCACAAATTGTCAGCATTCTGAAGCAGAGGGAGACTTTTGTGTCACAGAAGGGTAACTGTCTGCAGGGGGGCTGATGATTACCTGGCCAGGAGAGAACCAGCCCCAGCAGACCCTTTGTATACCTGTGCTCTAGGTTTAAAAATGCTGTTTTTCAGCAACAGGCTTAATAAAAGCCCAGAACATTTTGATGATATTAAGCAGGCACTGCAAGGTAAAAAAGAAAATCATGTCACCCCTTTATCCAGTAAGAGCCTATGTGAACATTTCAATAAAACTATTTACTCCTCCCACCTAGTTCCTATCTGAAGAAGCTCACGAAAATGAAGAAAAAAAAAAAAAAGCCCACAGATTTCTCGCAACAATCTTCCCAATGCTCCTCCTACCCCCAACCACCCCCCCCCCAAAAAAAAAAAGCAGAAAGCGAGAAGAACGAGAAAGTAAATCTAAAATACAATTACGAAATAAGATCTAGTTTGGCAAAGCTGTGGTGAGGAGGAGTTGAAAAATGAGAGCTGCCTTGCTGCAAACGCCATCTTGTTGCAGCTATTGGGCCCAGGCACAGAAAGATCCATTCATTCACAGCAAAAAGAAAATCAAACACACACCCTGGCTAATCTGCAGCCTCCAAAACAACCACACTATTATCACCCCTTCTCTTCCTCCTCTCCTAAAGCACACGAGGGGGAAAAAAAAAAAAAAAAATCAGCTCCGATACATCACATTTAGAACAAATTTAGGTATTAGTACGTCCCTGCTTCCTCACATGTATTTCACGTACACATCGGCAGCATTTTGCCTCGATTCGCATCCCTGTGTTTAGCAGATCAGCTTAAAACAGGGGATAAATGCCTCGCGGTTAGAGGTGGGTACTTTACGGCAGCAAAACGTTGAATTTTTCAGTCTTAAATCACCTCTCCAAGTTGAGCCAACTATTCTCAAAAGCTGTTTCGATCATCACCTAAGCCTTACATTCACAGCCCTTTCCTCCTATTTTCTGCCGTGGAGACAATACATAATAACGTGGCAGTCAGCACCCTAGCAAAGATGCCTTATTTCAAACGACGAGCCTCAACCACGACTTTGTTGAAGAATAATGAAATATCACATTCGTTAAAATTTCAGTTCATCTTCAGGAATGATAAATTGACATCTTCCAACAACCTCTACATCATTCTGATTTCCTTCTGGACAGGATTTTTTTTTTTTTTACTAAAACGTCTCATCTCTTTCATATTTACACACTAGCCTTCACACCTCTTCATTTCCTACAAAGCTGTAGAATTGAAAATCCTACAACTTAAATACCCCTTGTACGGATAAAAATGAAAAAAAAAAAAAAAAAAGATAATTCTGAAATCCTTTGAAATAGTAAGCTGGGAACAGAAATAATATTTGAACATTTCCAAGCAGAAAACTCCATTTTCCTATTGTGGCAAACACCCTCCATGATCTTCGTGATTGCTGCTACGGGCACACAAAAATATGCAGCACCGTAAGACATGGGAGAACAACAAATATCCAGTCTAAATGCATCCTCGGTTCCGATTTTAAGGAGAACAAAACCTTCCCCAGCCCTCCCTCCCCCGGCACACACAGCACGAACCCAGCCTGCGAGCCCTGCCCAGCACCGGGGGCTGCTGGAAGCGGTCTTACCCTGGGCGTCTCACCCCCGTCTCCTCTTTAATCAGTTTTCCACCATTACAGCAGCCACACCATAGCTTTTTTTTCTTTTTTTTATCCCTTGAATCTTTCTCCAAATATCCCCTCCGCCGGCTGGATCGCTCGGGAAACTCGCCTTTTGTACCTCACCGCGTACAAGAAGCCACCTCAACCCGTCTAACAGAGCCCACTACGGCGTAATTATAATTAAAAATGGAACCCCGCAAGATCCAAGGTCTCCTCCCTTTTTCGCCTTAAAGCCTCCGAGAGGGAATCAGTCCCACCCCCACCTTTTTCTCCTCCTCCTCCAGCTACAAACACGCTTCTTTTTTAGGGGAGGCTCGAACGCCGAGCGGGTGGGGGGGCGCGGGGGAGGGGGGCTCTTTCCAACCCCGCCATGCCAGGAGCTGCTGGACAAACCACGGGCCGCCCTTCTCTTTCGGCGGGGGATGGAGAACGGGTGGGCGAGGAGGAGGAGGAGGGCCCCGCCGAGGCGGAGGAAGGGGGGGGCCGGGGGGCCCACCCCGGTGCCCGGGCGACGCGAGAACCGAGGGAGCGGCGGAAGGGGAGGACGAAGGGAAAGGAGAAGTGCGGCAGCCGGGAGGGGAGAGCGGGGGAGGGGAGCGGGGGACGGGCGCAGCCGCGCTGAGGAAGAAGGAACCCGGAGATGAGGGGGAGCCGGGGCCGCCGCCGGCGGGAAGATGGCCTCGGGGTGGGGCCGGCCGCGGGCCGGGGGCTCGGCCGGGCGGGAAGGGCGACGGAGCTTCTGTGCGGACCCCCCCCCGGCCCCCCTCAACCCGCCTCCTCCGCTCCCCTCAGACGGTTACCTGCCCTGCCGGCCGCTGCTCATTAACCGGGCCGGTACGTCCGTCGCCCGCGGCTCCTGCCCGCGTCCCGCCGGCCTGGGGAGGGGAAGGGGGGCGGAGGAGGAGGAAGGAGGGGGCGGAGGAGGAGGGGAGCCGCCCGCGCTCTGCCCCGCTGGTCCCGGGGAGGCGGCGGCAGCAGCAGCGCCGGCCGGGGGGGGACTCGAGTCGGAAGGAGGGAGCCGCGGGGGAGGGGGGTGTCGCTGGGGCTCGACTCCTCCTCGCTCGCCGGCCGTCCGCTCAGCTCCCCGCAGCCATCGGGAGGCGAGAGCCTGGGCGCGGTTAACCTCCTCCGCCCCGCCCGTGCTGCCCGGCCGGGAAACCCCGGCTCGGCTCTGCTCCCCGCCCCGCCGCCGGCACCGCCCCGCCCTGCCCCCCAACCACCCCTACCGGGCGGCGGCGGCCGCTCCGACGGCGAGAACAGGCCCGGCCGCGACGGAGGGGCCTCGCTGCCTCGACGGGAAACCCGCCAGCACGGCCGGGAGGGGGGACGCGCCTTCACGGTGCGCGCTCCCCACCCCCCCCCCCTCCCCCCGCCTCGCTTCGCCACCGCCCCGCGCGCGCGCGCACCGGCGGGCAACGCCCTTCCCGTCAGTCAGCCCCGCGGGGCGGCGGGAGCGCGGGCGAGGGGCGGGAGGGGCGCGCCACCGCCCGACCCACCCTCACCCCCCCCCCTTCCCCCGGCCTCACCGCGCTTTGGTTCGGCCCCGCTCGCGCGCGCTTCCGCCCTCAGCGCGAACAAAGGCGCTGGGAGGGAGCGGGGGGGGGGGCGGTTCGCCCTGTGCCCCGCCGCGCCCAAGGCCGCGGACGGGCGTTAAAAAACCCGGCGTGAACAAAAGAAAAACCAGACCCGAGTCCAGAAAGCCGCGCACACGCACCCACAGCCGGCGTCGTTTCGGTAGAGAACGTCCCGGGGAGAGCGGGGCTGGGAGGAGCAGCGGGGACCCGGCCGTGAGGCGGCACAAGGGCTCTGAGGGGAGCGAGGGCCAGAGGGCCGCAAACGCTGCTCCCCCAGAAGGCCAGGGAGCGGCAAATACCTTCGTTTCACCATCTTTCCCTCAGAAACTTGGCCACGAGTGACAACTCGGTCAGCTTACAACTGGTTTTTGCAGCGCTGTTGATAAGGGTACTTGCGTGGCCAAAGTTTCCGGAGCTTTCTCATCAGGGTCTTCTCGCAGGATCCATCGCCACTCTGGAAGGCGTTAAAGGAAAAAAAAAAAAAAAGCAAGTCAAAGGGAAACAAAAATACAGGAACAGGGATGTGAAAAAATAAAAGGAACATAAAAAAAGAATTTACAATTTCTGCCTTACAGACTGGGCCTCAGTTGAGCCGGGCAGGACAGACGTTGTCACCAAGATGGAGTCAGGTCAGGCCAACACTCACAGGCTGAAACACAGCTCCCTGACGGAAAGCAAGTGCACACACGGTACTGCTTCACCCCTTCTCCTGCCAACAGGTCTAAATGTGGGGGGGTTTCCCCATTTGTTTGTTAAGAGGTGAGATTTCTTTGCTGCCTGAGTTCATTTACGATTAAAAAAAGATATATCCACAGCATTATAACAAACTTTAAATCAAAAACCTACCTGGAAAGAATAGATTGTAATAAAACAAAAATGTTCGAGAGAACAAGACTTTCTCTGCAAATTCTCCCTCTGGTAGCTGCTTGCTTCTCCAGAATTTAAAACAAACTGTTATTTGCCGTCGTGCTTTCAGGGACAGTGGGCGTGGTTACCTGTAATTAGTAAGGGAAAGGATAGGTTTGCCAATTAAACTGTAAAAAGCGAGATTGTTTGTTATTTAGGTTGTCTGTGATGAGTAACTATTAGCTCCTGATGTGGTTAAGCCTTTGTTTTATAATAATCAAATGTTTGTTTTTAAATAACCTGTGTGTCGCGCTAAAGTTTTAATTCTTCACCCTGAGATTCACAAATGACTAAGAAATTTACTGAAATTAAATAAAAGGATTCTTGAATTGTAGTCCCAGATTGCGTATATTCTGTTCAGAAACCACGAGGAATGAATTTCTGTTCGACTCCTGAAAGAAATATGCACGCGTGGGCATTAGGGACAGGAATTACCCCTTTAAAATCTACGGAATCACCTGTATGCCTTAGAAGATCTTGTGGAAAATTTTCAGATACCACTGGATTAGACGGAAGAAAACTGTATAGCAAAAATAACATTCGGAGTTTCATTTCCTTGAGAAAGCAGTGCACTGAGATTTTGCTATTGGACTAGAAGAATTGTTGTGTGAATTAACTATATCATAATGAATGAATGCTTGTGTTTTTTTCCCATTGCACACGTTTTATCATACAAGTTCTTCCTTATAATTCTCTTAAATGCTTTTAGTAGTGGGACAATTATAGTACCTAACTGTGGTTGTTTTGTCAGATTTTTTTTATAAAGTATGCGTTCAATCTTCTCCTTCCCTATGCGTTTCTAATTTTATTTTTTTTTTGCATTCTAATTTTTGTGCATTCTCCGTCTTACGAGAGCTAAAGGGAATTTCTGTCCACAGGTTTGTACTCTGCCACCTCTAAATCATTGGAATAGGAGTAAGGAAACTGGACCAGCCACACGCTCTGGGTAACAGTGTAACACGTACACACGTAACTAATTTTTCACCACACCTATTCTTTTGTAAAAATGCAAGTGTTGCAGTAGTTCCCGTTTCTGATCCAGTAACATAATTACATCTTATTCTTCAGTGAAAATTTTTATTGATATATAATTATACTAGTAGTATAAAGAGGGGATTATGCAGACTGGAAATGGTTGTTTACAGGGTGGAGGGTTATTTCAGGTGGGGTGGGGTTTTTTTGTGGTTTTTTTTAAAAATAAGTCTCACTGGACAAATCAGTTTTGCTACATGTTAAAATCTTTCAGAAGACTCACACAGTACTGTGTGCCACGTTGTTTAATTCTGATGTCTTAATACAGACCTGTGCTGGAAGCTACTGTGCATGCAGTACCTTTGTTTTTAAAATTTCTTTTTAATTTTAAATCTCCATCATTTTGTATGGGCATACAAATACATAGAGAAACTATTCTGGATTGTAGTACTCAGTGGCGAAGCATGCAATTCAGAAATAAGCAGACTTATCTGACGTATGAGTTTATCTGTCTCTGTATATTAATAAAATATTGTTTGTATCTAAAAAATCAGCTGAAAATATCTGCTGTATGCATGGCTTCATTTTTAAGGCAATTCGAAATGCAGAGCTGGAGGGTACAGTTGAATTTTTGAGTCCAGTAGCTCATATGAAAAGTAACCATGGCGTGTGATAACCTCTGAAAGCTCTAGAAACTTTACCTGAAAGTTAGTCTGTCTGTTTTTTCCCTTTGCTAATCCACTTACAAGGCTATTTGCCCCTCAAAGCTTTACTGCATCGTTTAGAAACACAGAAATTTACTCATTTAATGATGCCATGATGCAGTATTTTGGAGGTATTCCTATCAGATCTTTAGGAGTGTAACAGTTAAAAAGGCAACAGCTGCTTTCTTATGCTACAGGAGTAGCAAGTCTTGTTCAAAAGCAAAAAGATAGAACAAATATTGCATAGTCCCAAGAGAAGGTGTTCTTGTTCAGCAAGAAGAGCAAGGGTGTAACTTGGGCCCCAGTGTACGAAAGAGTAAGGGTTTTATTTGCAAGTGGAATTGCCATTGCAGAGTGTTTAGAAATCTACTATATTCATGTTTTATTGGACATTTTGTCAGGATTTTTGTAATTTCTAAGATGTAATTCACTCTTGCATACAAATAGCATTGTTACTGTATTGTTATAATCAATATTTACATATATTTATCTAAGTAAATCTGCTGCATGAGTCTTATAACTCAAGATGCTCCTGGACTCTGAAAGAGTGACTGTCACCAAACAGGTATAAATTATGCTTTCTAAGGAAAAGGTGAAAAATCAGCATTTCTCCAGACTGCATATCTCCTCAGATGATATAAAAATACTGCAGAAGTAATAAATAATTACGTTTTGCGTACTTCTCTCTTTGTGACTTCTCAAGTGAATGTTTCTCACTTACCCAAAATAATAGCTCAAAGGATCACCACATGTTCCAGAGTCACATCAGCACTATTTCCCGTTCCAGAATATTTTGTCTGCATTTGTATCCTTTGATTGCTATAGCAGCACGCACTCTGTTAATAACAAACTGCGGAGATTCTTAGAGACATTCATGTGATTTCAATCTCCTTTGAAGTTCTCACTCCATTTGGTCCCCAAAGCAATGCAAACCCCTTGTTTCTCCTGTCTTTCCACTAAAATTAAATGAAGCTTCAATGTTTCAGTCCTAGCTATGCTTCAGTCTCAAGTACCTTCAGAGGATCAAGAACTCTTTTTTTATTATTTGTAAAAAACCCGATTCAGAATTGTTCCAACCTGCTGTTGTTTGCCAGTTCTTTAACAATTGAATGAAAATCATGGCTGCCACTTTTGTGAGGAAGGACCCAGGTAGCAGAATATCAGGATCGTTATTTAAAGAAAAGAAATAAGTAAATGCATGCTGAATAGAAATACTCAGTGAGGCCAGGCAGAGCAAAAAGTAGGAGTAACAGTCTCCTTAGTTACATTCTGCATTCGTACAGATTCTTTCAGTTTGCCTATTACTATGGAACAAAAGAGTTATTTTAAGCGAATTCTGAGAACAAAGCATAAAATTAGCAAAGCTGTTTCAGCCTGAAGAGAATATAATTTACAAGATTTTAAGGTAGAGGGAACTAGTTTTGAGAATCTTCATGTCATGACTGTCTTTACATATCTCATTCTTGGCAGAGGCAGAACGAGCTACATGGGGACAAACACACTCTGGTCTACATACGTTCTAATGGGTATTTTATGTATTCTTGTTTTCTCATACATTCTGGCTGAGGTAGTTTTATTTCCTGGGGAAAACTTTGCTCCTGTTGCCTCGTGACCCATTTAAAAATCAATGCCATAGGCATCTCTGACTTCAACGACCATAAAAATTTATTGCCTAGTTTCTGAGTGCGATTGTTACCTTCAGCATGCCTTGAAGCATTTTACAAAGCCAAAAAATATCACTACTGGTTGTCTTGGACATAGGAAACTGATGCATAACGATGTGAAATTATTTAGCAACTGCCACCCAGCAGCTTATGGAAAAAAGTGAGACAAAAAGTTAGGATTGCTCTAACCTGGATACAGTATTCCTTGCAGTCAGTGCCATAATTTTGTATTGTGATACAATCTTACGGTGTGATAGAAATATGGTTAAATGATATAGCTGGGCATGAAGTTGTGAGAGAAGGAGTAAGAATCACCAGTCATCAGGCCCGTGTCGTGTGGGTTTAGATACGTGTACTCCCTGCGGTGCTGGTCTTGGACGGGAAAGCACTGCACAGAAATTCTAGAAGAGGAAATTGGTTCTAATGATACATTAAACCACAACGTGAGCAGCTACGTGATACAGTGATTCTGAGAAAGACCTGCACATTGCATTTCTTTACTTGCCGGAGCAGAAAGAATTAGTATGAGAAATTCATGAAGATCATGGGAGGAGCAGAAGGGACAAAATTTCTTTTCAGAACTGAGTTGCAAAAAAACACCACAAAACACCCAATTCCCCAAGCTAGCAGAATCGCAGTGTGAGCACTCGGGACGCCAATCTACCTTGCTGTTCAGTTGCTGCCTAAGAATGAAACAACTTGCAGTACAGGTCTACAACTCTTGTATTTCTGAAGAGAAATTTGTTGTGACCTCTGGGATTCTGTTACAGTAAACATCCCAAATCTCAAACCACTTGTCAGCAAAGATCCCCATTCTGCAAAACACTTTCTTGTGAGCACCTGTTTAAAAAAAAAAAAAAGTGCTTATAAAATTCATGTTTCCAGGCAACAAACCAAAACATACATAAAGCGAAACATCTCTCAAGCCACCACCCAAGGGAACTGACAGAGGCAGTTGCCTGGTTAGTGGAGTCTGATTTTTAGAGGCCAAGCAGGACTAGTTCAAGGGTTCAGAGATTTTAAGTTACATGAACATATGCTATACAGGAGTTATACCCCTGTCTTAACAGCCAGAACTTCACTGTGCATGCATGAATTCCATAAAATGCACTTCTCTTTTTTAGGTGCTGACTTACATTTCCTAGTGAAATAACTCCAACTGACAACATTAGCAATAAGATGTGGGATGTATATTTATATATATATAAACACACAATATAAATGCTTCGATACTGTGCGTTCCAAATAGTGTATCTTAGCATCTCCTCGGTGCTAACTATTGTTTATAAATGTCATTTACTTTAAAGGAAATCCAACTTCAGTTTTCTTCTTGTCCATACTTCCGCTATCTTTATAACTCTTCGGCTCCCTCCAGGGGTGTCAATACGTGGTTTGCTATCTTGGGCAGTTATCTTCTTGAAAGGAAAAATCCATTTACAGTTTATCCTGCCTGCAGAACAGTCTTGTTGATAGTTTCCCCATATAGCACAAAATAAATGGCTGCTTCGGGAGGATGGGCTTGAAATTCCAAAGTGGGACTCTCAAATCTGAGTTTTTTTAGTTGGCTGTGGAGGCTGATTTTCAATGAATTATTTAGCTCCTTTGCATCATATCTACCACCAGGGAACGGACATAGCAACGCACAACGGTGTTGCAAAACTTAACCCAGTAACGCTTTCAAAGTACTCTGAGATTCTTGGATTGGAAGAGATGAAGAAATCGTAACTGTTGTTGCTGCTGTTACCAAATTCGGTTTCTCAGCTCTGGAAATAGGATTCAAAATTCATTGGCAGGGATATGGGATGAGAAGAGTTACCATCCTTCTCCTGTATTTTGTGAGATTTGCATGTGGAAATATCTCTGTGTGTTGGAGCCAGCAGGAAGTTTCTCTCTTGGGAAGAATTAACGTTTTAGTAAATAAACAGCAAGCAAAACTGAGTTTTTATACAAAGACAATTATGCGTAATGGAAAAAAAATAAGCCCCTCTACATGTATATTTTTGCTTAGTCAAGGCACAATATTTATTGAAGAAATAATTTTGATGGGAAATATTTTGATAAACCTTAAAACACAAACAGATTTGGACTACAAGGTTCTAAAGGACAAGGAACCTATTCAAAAAATAGATAGTGAAAATAACATAAACCACCCACTTTCCCCAATGGTACCAGGTCTCCATGAACAAATAGAAAACTGGGAGGAAAACCCATTAAAAAACAGTGTTCTCCAAAACCCTTTAACTTTTTGATTACTGAACAAACTAGTTCCAGAACTGATAATAAATTCTACTCATAGGTGATCAATGTATGTTGAGTTTTGACGCTCGATTAAAGACATTTTTACTTGAGAACTGTAACAGCTGGAAGTGAGGTTTTATATTATACCGTGAGCAACATGCTGACAAATTTCTTACCTGCCAAAGCTGAGCGACAGCGCTGTAATCTTGCCTGTGTGAGTTCAGGCTGAGTTATGCCGTTATGTTACTGAGGTGCGTTATCCGAATCAAATCAAACCTAAAGACCATTGTATCTTTTGTGAGTTCCACCCCACGGGTACCGGTGGGGATTTGCACTGGTAATGTAACAGCAGCAAAACAATCTACAGAATTGTTGATGAGTCCTATAGGCCGCAAGTGAGTAACGTTCCTCACTAACTCCACTGACTCCCGAAAGTCTTAGAACATCCTAGAAAAGATTCAGCGTTAGGAAAGACTAACATATCAAAGTGCTATTCAGCGCTTAATTAAAAAAATATGATGACAATTTCAAGTAAGTGAAGTTGCGGTGTTTTGAACAGTCTAGATTACTGGATAGTACTTTAAAGAATAGGTTTTTTCCTCTGAATTTAATATTTTTTAAAAGTAGTCACATTGTTTCATTTCTCCACGTTTCTACTTTTTATTTACTTTTTTTAGTCCTGTGGATTATGGGCCACTGTCATAATGAATCTACAGATAATTTCACTTGCAAGGGATTTAAGAAGAACACCTTAGAGAAAAAACAAACCTTGAAAAAGAAGTCCCATCTGTAACACCTTATAATATTAGAAATATAACAAGCGAATGTACTTCTCACTGTTTAAAACGTTTCTGTTTTGAGTTTCATTTCTTTTTATGATCAGATGAGTTCATTTCAATTTTTGCATCTCCCCACAGTTCCATATTGGGGTTTAAATCCAAACACAAGTAAAGATGAATGGCATTTTCAGTACCTTCCATAAAACCTCTTTCCACTGCCAAAATTAATACAGGAGTCGATGCTAAAAGCATGTGTGGTTCACTAACACGCACTAGTCAGCAGATACGCATCTAGATACAGCCTCACCCTTTGGCACTTGTTATTGACACTGCTGCTATTTGTTGGTTATTAATCTCCGTTACTTTAAACATCTGAATGTGACTGAAACTCAATGATTCTTCAGGTATTCTTTTTTCTCACATGAATAAACATGTGACAAGGTACAGATGTTAAGCCCTCGCGGCTTCCCAAAGGAAACGGTTGCATTTGGCACTGAGGCGACCCGCCTTTTCGTGCTTTCAGGTTTTGACTTTCTGCCAGCCTTGTTGTGGGCTGCACGTCAGTAGCACGTCTTGTAAGAAAGCTGTCAAATGTGATTCAAGGGCAGCGTTTGGCTCTGTCTGTGTGGACTGCATTAGTTGATTTTCAGTAATGCACTGGCTCAGCTTGTGCTACAGCTAAACCCACGTCTGTGTACCTACTTCTGCCAGCATGTGTACGGACGGCAGCGAAGTGAGGGGAGATCTTAGGTGGAGAGAGATTCAACGCGAGGGGCTGAAGGAGCTACAGCTCACTGCCTGCCCTCCTCCCTGTGCAACTACTCGGAGCAGTCTGCGTTTTGGATCATGGGAGGAGCAACTGGTGGTTGAGGCCTCCCTCCCCTGTTCACGTTGCAGCTGTACAGATGTCTGTTCTCGCTGTGCTGGTGAGAGGTGCTGAGGCAGGTGCTGCTGCTGTTCTTTTCCCCAGTAGAGCATGTTCTGTTCTGGAGATCGGTTGGTGATGGTATAAGCTATGCTTGGTAGAGCTTAGTCATACACTCTGCGAATACAGCACGCTGGTTTTGTTATACCAGGAGAGTGTTCTTGAAGGGAATGTACACACCATGCACCGAAGAGTTAGTAGCATAGCCACACATCCCAGAGCCCGCCCAACAGATAAATTCCAGAACTGACAGCATCAGTGCGCTGCCGCACTTTGGTTTAGCCCTGGTGTACAGGGCTTCACTGCTAGGCCTGTGTTGCTTCTCTGATCCTAGACCTGTGCGTAGACACCTGCACAAGGTAGTGCCGGTTTCTACAGACCCAGGTCAGAGGTCTCTAACGTTGTGTCACACTTCAAAAATCATCATTTTCTCAGCACACTTAGCGTGCACTTCCAGAGCTTACTTATAATGCAGTTTGCCTTTTTTCCTACCTGCTTCAGTTTGAGGCTCAAACTGGACAATCGGACTCAGCCTGGAGTCTAGCAAGTTGTTTTTAAAGGACACTGAAGCGGAGATAAAAATCTAGGAAGTAAAATTTAGCCTATTAAAATTAGGGATAGCTTAGGTGTTGGCTTGGTCCAGGCTTGTTTTTTCATGCTTTTTCTTACTCTGCAACTGTGGGAAATTTACATTATGGCTCAATTCCCCCCTGCTATCAGTAAGAGTTGTGCCTAATTTGCTGTGGAAATGTGATTGAACATCAACAAGAGTCACCTTTATGACCCGTGTTGATCATATTTGCTTTAGGGACTAGTTGCAGCTCCGTGTGCAGTTACAAAATACAGCTCGGGATATTTTGGGGATTAAGTCTTGCCATTAAGAACCACCGTCTTCTGTGCTGCCTGCCTTGAACACTTCAGCTGAAGGTATTGGGCATAAACACAAACTGCTCTACAGAAATAGGAGTTTTCACTCAGCGCAGGCAAGGCTGAACTATGTTCCCCGCTATTCTGCTTATAAGGAGGTGGAGGAAGGAAATCTGGAGAGGAAGCTGAACTTCCTGTGCCAGAGATTTTATGCTGGAGCCTTCCCTGAATTCAAGACAATGTGGCAACAGCCTAAGATACGAATCACTACAGCTGCAGACATCCAGGATTTGAAGAAAGGCCCTTCTGCATCCACACCCATGGATTCATGTGCTTCTGTAAATTTGAACAATCTGACTAATTTTTGGATCTAGCAGTTGCCTCTTCCATCCCCCACCCCATCTCCAGCCTGATAAGAAACATTTTTAGTTTCATTTCTCTGAATGTTGTTTCAGACTTGTGAAGTAGCCAATGTGGGCATCTGGATTTACCGTGGGTACACGGGCGAATGACTGCACAAACTGGGGTACAGAAGAAACGGGCAGCAAATGGCCATGTTCAAGGACTAGGTCTAAGCAGGCGAACATGGGAGGTGCCAAGTAAGGACTGTGTGTAATAGAACCATCAGCTGATTAGACACACATACCCACTTACAGTTTTATAGTTATAAATGGATGAGAAAGTCACCAAACTAGTCACACGGACACTCTAATTATCCTGATTTTTTTTTTCCTGTTTTACTAGGCTAACACGTGTCACCTAGCACCTTGCGTATTGACCAGAGAATTAATGTGTAGAGTTTTGGGGGAGTGTAAATTTTGTACTTGCAATAGTGGGACACGTTAGGAAATAAGGAGGTAGGAATCAATCAGGAACTTCGATTTTTCTTCGTTATCATCATAGCACAGCATTGAGCAGTGGATTTCCAGTACCACTAGCTACAATTCACATAAGGAAACAAGGGCAAGGATTTTTGTCAATAACCGATCATTCTGACTGAAATCTGCAGGAGCAAGGGCACGCTCTGATGAAATGCAGTTTTCTTGTTGGCGACAATGAAAAAACTAGAGAAAAGAAAGGAAATGTCTCTTCCTCTGCTGACCTGGAAAGGCACCATTCCTTATGTTCTTTTTTTAATCCAGGCAATTTCCTGTGCTTCTAAAGCACGATCTCCAGCAGGAGGGGTATTTATATAGCATCTTGCACCCAAAAGCACCATGCAAAGCAGCTGGAAGATTGTATTTATTTTTCCTGCTTTCGGGCAGCTTATCTGCTTCTGATTAAACAGTTCACGTGGCTGCATCTCCTCTCTCTTCTCCGCTCTTCGTCCGATTTCATCTTGCCAATTTTCTTACTGATGGGACACAAATTAGCAGCACACTGAGCCGACCGCTGTAATCACAAGCTTGGGTTGGACTCTCACTGTACGAGATGATGCAATGTCGGTCTAAGTAGTGCAACAAGAATCACGGCACAGGTCGCATCAGCAAAGCTCACAGCCTGCCGGCACGGCCCGAGGAGGTAAACAGGGCGATTAGGTATCCGGCTCACGCGACATTTCCCATGCTCTGCTTTCTGCAACTGTTTATTCCAGGCCCACACTCAGCAGAAACGTACTAAACATCACACTTAAATGCAGCTGAAGTTCCTGAACGATTTAGACACATTGGACAAAAGGTGAGATTAAATATTTTGGTGATTAAGGGGCTGAAACGTCTAACGTACGAGGAGAGGACAAGCAAGCTGGGATTCCTCGGCCTCAAGAGATGATTCAGGAGGGATCTTATCAATGTGTATAAATACCCAATGAGAAGGCGTAAGGAAGACGGAGACAGACTTTTCTCAATGGGCACCAACTGACAGGGTGAGAAGCAGTGGGAACAACCCGAAATAGAGGAATTTCCACTCAAACATTCAAAAAAAATAAATCTATTTTTACTCTACAGATGGTTGGACACTAGAACAGGTTGCCCAGAGAGGCAGCGGCATCTCCATCCTCGGAGAACTCAAAGCCAGAGCGAACAGGGCCCTGAGCAAGTCGCTCTGGGTGACGCCCAGCGAGCGGGAGGGACAGACGAGATGACGACCAAAGGCCCCCTCCGGCCTCTGTGGTTCTGGAATTGCTTACGGTGAAAAACAGAGGCAAAGACATTGCAAGGGGTGCGTGCACAGGTGCCCAGGGTGTCTGGGGTCCAGCTGGAGCCCGTCACGCTCCAGGATGTGTCTCGACTGACAGACAGCCCTTCTCATGATCACGGATGTGTTCTGGAATATTACAGTGAAAATAACACAACATGCGCTTTTTAATTCCCATGTGGCCCAAATCAGTTGAATTTCAGTATTCTACAGCAGGGCTGGGGGGGATCTTTTATCACGACGAAAAAGCGTATAACGTTTTTTCCTCCAAACAAAGTCACGAAATTGAACTGTGTGTGTTTCCTTGTGTGTGTTGCCCTCCAGCACCGCGTCTGCAAAACCGAGGCTGGCCCAGGCTCACCTCTGCCCTCTCGTGGCAGCACAGCCCGAATGCAAGTTCTCCAGACACACGTGGCGTGTTTATTTTTCCGGCCTGGTTAGCTCTAAGCTAATCACCAGTATATTGCCTTCAAAAAGTGCTGCAGTGACCTTACGTGCAGTGCAGAACGGCTTCCTTCCACCTTCCGCGCAGAGCACTGGTGTCTCTCTGATGACACCTGCCCTTTGCCAGCAGACACGGCCACCGCAAGCACTGCTCCGGGGTACCAGGGATTGCATCCTTGAAAATTCCTCCCCCTCTGCTTCTTCCTCCGGTTAGAATCCAGACTGGATGAGGCACCTGGAGTCCAGAGGCTATTTCTAAATCTCACACTCTTTGTTTTACACAAGTTTCTTCTCTAGATTCCACCACCACCTCCCTTAAGAAGGGGAGGGAGCAGGGAGATTTTTCTTGAGCTTCGTGTGCCACGCAAAGTTCACCGTGCTCCGACTGTGTATCTGAATTTCATTATGACGGTGCAGCCCACGCTCAATGTATTCATCCTCAAAATTCTTTGCAAGATGAGATAGTGCTGCAGTTCCTATTTTACAGGCCAGGAAGAGCGGCCAGCAGAGACTGACTTTCCCAGTGTCACATGGGGAGTCTGTGGCAGAACAAGCAGCTCAGCTGGGTTTCCCAGGTCAAGACTTTGGCCCCAGAACTACATACCCTTACTGGGGGCAAGGAAGGAGCTTATGTTGTAAACTGGTAGCACAGAAAGAGAAAAAAAAACGGTGCACACATAAGAGCTCAACATCAGGCTCTTATTTTTAATTTCCTTTTCGAACCACTTGGGAAAGCAGGGAAAAAGAAACGAGTAGAAATTAAGCACTTTAATACAAATCCAGGCATTTCTAAATTTGAAACAGAAATCGATTTTCTCCTTCCTCCAAGTGCCTAAAGTGAGCTTTGTTATTCTAAAGAGACGTGAAATCCATCCAGAAGTGTGCGTTCTTTTCTACAGGCCCCTTTTCCCCCCCAGTACGATTAAAAAGAGCTTGGCATTTATACCCTAAATTTTGACTGACCAGAACAAAACGCTTCCCTAGCGATGTGGGTTTGCACCTAAGCTTTTTTTGTGCATCGGATTTAAACGCAGGATGTAATACTTCATAAAACATTTATTGTCTTCTCCATTTTTATAGAGCACAATTCCCCTATGATACTTTGTTTTCATAGTCTGCGCTGAATACGATTCAAAGGCTTCTCTCACAGTTTGAATTTTAGTTGTGGGTAAAGGAAGGAACCTCCGCTATTTGCATCAAAATTAGTAAATGTCTCCCTAAGCAAAAATAGTTCCAACAGGAAAAGATAATTAGAATCAGAGCCAGGAGACAGCTACAAGTAAGAATCTGGAAAGTGATTCTGTGAGAGCTATTTTATCCTGCAAGCCATCAGGCTTTGCACGTGTCTAAGTGTCCCACTCATCGGTACTGGCAACGGCAGTGATTCTTTTCCCTCAAAAACTGCGTCTGCTAACGTCAAAATGCAGTTAAAAGACAAAGAAAACAAACCTTCCAAGCTGCTTGGAGGCAGCAAGGCAGACAAAGGCAGCTGCAGGGCAGGAAAAGAAAGGGCTTTCTCTGCCTCTTCCTGTATCCAGAGTTTGCTGATGCTTCACTCTGGATGCTGCAGGTTTACCACTTAATAGTCTCCAAAGATTATAACGCATCGATTAGAAAAACCATTATAGATGTACCACTTCACTTATATTGTTAACGAGCTTAGCTATAAAGGGATTTGCAACCTGAATTTCATGACAGAGCCAAGGTATAATTTGCTCTGGGCTATAAAGCCTATGAATTATTGAGGCAATTTACTTCCAAGCCTGGGTTTTCTCTTTGAGCACAAGCGCTCACGGTGAGTGCATGTGCGAGAGGAGAGAAGGACTGCCGGCTGCTGACGGCGATGGCAACACCAACTTCTCCAGCAGTACTTCTCCCCATTGCGGGCTCTTTCACAGCCAGCAAAAAACAACAGAAAATAACCGGCAAAATGATCATTTCAGGCAGGGGAGAGACAAAAAAATTGCATGCTCAGTAGTGCCAAACGAGCACCAAAGTCAAATTACAATAAGAAAATGCACTTTGGGTAATTGCAGAAGGGGCCTTTTCCCTTAGGGATGTCACAAAGCTTGTGCAGATTAATCAGACTCAAGTGGATCTAGTGGAAACCACCAGACTGACGAATCAGAATTCTTAGACCCTCCATCCAGCTGAGCATAAAAGGAATAAAACTGAATCTAAACCGGGCTCTATTTCTGCAGCAGAATCTTTTTTCCTCTAACAGTGCAACATCCAAATCTAAAGGCAAATATCCATCTACATTCCAAATACTTTCTCTGACAAAACCAGGGGCCTGCTCATCATGCCCGGTAAGAACATGTAAAGTTTAAGAACAGTCCTACCCCTCCTTTCCCTTCTACACGCTCAGGAGAATAAACGCAAAGCTGAGGAACTCTATGTCTATCCAGGGTAGGAGCTTTTGAAAGTATCCCACTCGCCATTTGAGCCTCGTTAAGCGCATCAACAACAAAACAAAGTGTTCAGGGATTATGAAGTCAGACCCCACTCCGAGAGGTAAAGAGAGCTTTGCAGAACACAAAGCAAAAGTCAAACCAGAAACTTCCACAGAAAACAGCAGGAGAAACGAAAACAGCATTAATCTCCATTCCACATTTTTGCATTGTTAGTGCCTTTTAAAACATCAGCTAAACTAAAGTTCATTTTACCTTACCCTAGAGCAGCATTAGGAGCTCCCAGTGTCCCCTTCATACTGCAAAAACGCACGTTGAGGGGAACCTGGCTACTCAAGCTGGTTTTGTAGGCATCAACAAGACGACCTGTCTGTCTCTGACTTGCCCAATCACACAGAAAAGAGCCAGGTGATCAACGGACGCTTCCGTTCCCCTTCCTGCTGTTCAGCATTAGGTAAGGCCTATGGGAGCAGCATTTTCAAGCTGTTGCTCGTACAGAGACTGCCCTTTCAATTCTTTTTTTCTGACATTAGTTCATTAAGGGGTCATCTTCTCTCACTGTTCCCACATGCAACAGCGATTCTAATTGATGAACTACACGAATATCAACCGTTCTCAAGATGGGAAGGCGTTTGCTGCAGGAATTTAAACAGAATTTGTAAATCCCCTAGTTACGATCCCTCTGGAGGGATACAACCTCTGCAGTGCTATGGGGCTGAAGAAACCTGTTAAATGGAGATGTAAATGACCAACAGTTGTGAGGATAATCTGCTTCCTCAAAGACAGAGGGGCAGGGACATCTTTGATTATGAGTTTTCTGGGAGGAGTCAGATGATTCTGATGAAGGGCTCAGGCATTACTATTGAAAACAGGTGAGGAGTAAGCCAAGCTGCATCTGATGTACAAAGAAAATCCTTTGTTCCTGCAGGCTGACTAGGCCAGTAGTTTACGTTAATCCATATTTTATGTTTGAATTAATGAGTCATGTTATAAGGCAAGACCCTGAGCAAGACGCAAGACTTTTGCTTATGTGTTAGAAAGAAAACACCAGATTATGCCCTTCTTCTTAGGAAGTCAGGGAAAAACCTAAGTGCTTGTTCACTCTCCTGTGTCAAACATCACTTGCTTCCTACATGCACAGGGAAACTACACACGGAAACTCAGTCCCTGCAGCGTAACTTCCTCTTTGCCTACTCCATCCTTCCATAAAGAAGAGACAAGACCAGTAGTTCTCTTTTGGTCTGGGAAATGGCTTGTGGGAGCGTGCAGCGAAGGACGCTAGTGACAGATTACTGCGGGGCAGTTCTAACTGAGCCAGACCAGCAACAGAGGTGCCCCAGAGAGAGACAAGTTTTTCTATTAATCCAGGTGGTAACGGAACCAGATCTGATCTGCAAGCACTCTGCGGATGTTCAGGATTTTGACTGGGGTCTTGCAGTTAGAGCTATCATCCCCCATAACCAAATGGAAACAGATCTCCTTGCAATTTGGGGCATAGCCTGTCAGGTACTGTTCACAACTCAGAAGCATCATGCAAGCAAAAGCAGGAAGGAAAGGGAAGTCAAACTCTTGGGATTATTCTCCCATCCTCAAGCCAGGTCAGTCCTTTCATTGCAGAGCAATCTCTGAAGAACTGGGCAAACCCAAGCTTTAGGAGCACCCTCTCTTCTGCAACACCAAAAGCTCGTCTCTGACAAAGCAGTTCCCAGCGGTGATAAAATGCAACGCACTGAAAAGTGAAGGGCTGCCCTCTTGCGTCAGCCGCTATTTTTTCATTTGCCTGGTTTTAAATTCCTGTTTCTATTAGTGAGTGAGCACCCAGCCATTTCCCTCCAACAGATATTTTTTCTTTGGAAAGGCACAGGATTTGTTTCCAAGTGCTATCCTGATGGAAAATTCCAAGAAATGAAAATATATCTGCTGTATTTATGACTTGGGGACACCCAGGACTGGGCACATATTGCTCTTGCAGCTAGAGACACCCAAATAGTTACACTGGGTTTTGCCTAGTCTCCATCTTGACACAGAAAAAGAAGGCAGAGGAGAGAATAAAACTGAAGAAGTATAATTAAGAATGACAGGGAAGAGGCAGAAGAGAAGCAGATTTGTTAAACAAATCTCTTCCTGCAACCCTCATAGCAAGCTATATGCAGGTTAAATATAGAACCAACACTTCTCTGGGGAGCCGGACTCATGAGCAGCTCACACGCCACGAGTGCGTAGCAGAGATTCTAGTCTCAGTCCTGTTGGCTGGCAGAGAGATCTTCATTTCTAAATCATTAGTGCTCATTTCCAGGGTAGTTCTTGCAGCAATGTTTGTCAGAGAATAGCTCTCTAAAAGCTGTGCAAGATTTTGTGCCCACCGGTTCTGCTGCTTACTAATGACAGAGACCTAAACATCCGCAGAAGGTAGCCCCTTTCCACGCCTACCAAAAATTCAACAAAAATGAAGACCAGCAGTCAGATTCTTGTTAGCAGCACGTCAGTCAACGCTGACTCTGACCTCGCATTCCACACTCCATGTCGCAGGCACTCACAACACCTAGTGCTCGTGCTTTCTTTCCTGCTCTTATCCCACAGATAATCCCACAGCATGAACCACCCTGGAGATTGCGTGTGTGCCTAAAGGTAACCAAATTAGCACCTTGTTAAATTGGATTCAAAGAAAATCACTGCTCAGGAGTGGACATAATTCATCCTATTTGGAATGTGGGTGGGGCAAGAAAAGGAAAAATGTCTTTTTTTAAAGGCCTCTCATAGCCCCTATTTTTGTCTGGGCTGAGACCGCCGTAATGAGCTCCAAGCTCCCAGTTTTCCAACGATGCACAGCAGTTATCCTCGCCATCAGTAGTTCATGAAGAATCATCGTCCCTAGAGACTAATTTCTTCGGCCTGTTGCCCAGCCTGTGCTATGGTACTTCGTACTCCCAACATCCGAGATGGCACAGCCAGAGCATGAGTTGTATCACCCTGCACGTTACCGAGCTCCTCTGCATATTAACTGGCAAAAGCTGCTGGGAGTCCTTGATTTTTTGTTTTCTGCACTGACTGAGACCCTGACACCCGAGCAGATCACAAAGTATAAAGGCATTTTTGAAATACTTTATGATTATTTCAAACACAGTAGTAATACTTAAGCACGTGTGTGTCTCTTTGAGACTAAATTGTACTTCAACTGGCAAAAATTAAGTAGCAAAAGGATCGCACTCACAAGCCAGCTCATCTTGAAAACAGAAGTCTAAAAATAAAAAAAAACCTCAAACCCAATCCCTTTAGGTCCAATGACCAACAAAACAAAACCAAAAGTCTCTTTTCTCATCTGTCTCACTCGTTGTCTCTAGTTGTGAAACACAGCGTAATGCACTTCCCCCCCCCACTTTCCTGTCCTTGTTGGCATCTCCCTCGGTCTAAGGAGCAGGTGCCACAGTGCAGCAATTTGCACTCCAGCAGCTTTAGGGACAGTTCTCAGGAGAAGAGAAACTGCAGAGGCTGCTCAGTGTGACTTGCGAGGATTCCCCTCTCCACCGCGGGTTGGGAAGCTGCTGTTCCGGAACAACTTGCTGTTTCTACTGTTCTGACTCTTCGTGTGTGTTCTCAAGACCGCAAAATTCCCCTCGCGTTTTTTTTGTTGCAATGTGCTGGACACAAAGAACTAATTATTGTTTTTTAATCAGAAGATGAACAAGCATTCATGTCCCACTTTTACAGGCACTTTCAAAGTGCTGCCCTTGTACTTCATATCCTTGCAGGAGTTTTACCTGGAGTTTATAGCGGTCACAGAAAGGATTTCTTCTGACAGATCGTTGCAAGGGCATGAGAGGAAACATCTTTCCATCATAACCCGCTGATGAAACCGAACTCTTCATGTCTTCTTTAACTCTTACCGTCCTTCCCTTCCTTTACTCCCCATCTGAAATGAGTCAGAGCTGCAGCTGTTCTTGTGTCGCATCTTCTGAATTTTCTGAACTTGCCTGTGTTGCTGGATCTCTGTTGATTGCATCAGGTGAAGACTGGATGGGATTCAGCTCAGCTGGTGTCACCTGCTCAGCGGTGTCGTTGAGTTTCTGGCTCACCCGTGCCACTTCAATGCACTGTTTACCCATCTGGACGGCTTCGTCGTAAGACGGTGGCAGGTCCATTGTGTAGAGACTGTAAGCTGGAGGGGACATGGTGTTCTTATCCATATCCATAAATATTGGAGGAATAGGGACACTCAGAGGGTACTGCAATGAGCTATACGCTGTGAAGGAATTAAAAAAAGAAAATTAATCACCTGCATGGAACACTGATATATACACAGGGCTAACCCTGCTTCTCTCCAAGAAATGAGGGACTTATTTTTGTGTTAAATCCTACTTGTCTTCCGCACTCACTCGCTGTGTAGCCCTGATGACCTTCCTTAATCTCTCTTGTCCACCCTATGGGGCTGAGAGTTGTTCTGGGAGTACACCAGAAAGGCCCCATTATTGCAAGGGCTAAACCCCGCATTCCAGGCACACGTTCGGTAGCAAAGCGCTGTTGAAGGGTTGACTCCCAGAGGATACTTACAGGTCACCGTGCTGTGGGTCGTGCTGTCGCTGTCAGCAGCAGCAACTGTCAAATCACACGGGTGCCGGGGCAAGGTCTCAACTGGAAACCTCTTCTTTCGGCAGCAGAATTTGATGCAGCTTCCTGCGACCCCACAGAGCAGGAGCAGGAACACAGTCAGTAAGATGAGCCTTAGAGAAGGAGGGAGAATACTGTAATTTCACTGTTTTACTTCTGTAATTTCACCGGTTTACCTTCAAGGTTTTACTTCTTCCAGAGCTGAATATAATTGCACTCTAAATGGGTGAAAGACAGGCCAAACTTCCTGGGTTTAGTTCTGAAGGGCTGCTGGATCCTGAGTTAGAAAGTTGGGTGACAAACATTTAATCCCAAATTGAAGCAGTACTGACCATCGGTACAATCCCCCCCTCCACCCTTGTGCACCTGCTCACTGGAAATCCTGAACTTGGGATAAGCGCTACGTAGCAACAACTAAAACATCAGTGTCTTATCAACATGATTTGCACTCTAAATCCAAACCACAGCACTGCACCAGCTCCTATGACGAAAACTAACTCTATCCCAGCTGGAACCAGGACCCCTGTAACGCACGTGTCAGGCAAGAGATGATTCACTTGTGACAAGAGCTTACCCTGTCACTTTTCGCTGTTTTCCCCCTTTCAGTCATTCCAACGGCCAGTAAAACCAGTTTGCAACCAGCTTGAGTTCAGAATGAGAAGGCAGAGCTGTAAAGTGATGGGCTCTGCGCTGCGGACCGCGCACGAGGCAACGCGGGGCCGAGCCCCAAGAAGTCCACACAGTGTTGCTGCCGTTGTGTTCAGCAAAGTCATCAGCTTAGGAAGAACAACCAAGCCCCACAGCTGAACTGCAGCGTGCTCAGAAAGGAAAGATGACCTATCCCTGGGTGAATGCTGCTCCCTGCCTGACACCTTATCTCCCCTGGGGTCTCATCTGTAACACGTTCCACTGCAAGCGTTCGTAAAACCCAGCAGAAACCCCTTCTTCCATCCTGCCTGAGAGACGAGTGTTTCCTTTGCCTTACTACAATTACTGTTCAAAATCACTTCCAAATTATTCTGAGGTAGTAAGATTAATAACACACTTACCAGACATACCACAGACTTGTCCAATTAGACATGTTCTGAGGGCACCTGCGAAGGAAGGTGGATGATTCACTGATTTAAACATTTCGAGTCAAACAGTGAATGTGTGACAGGGAATAAATTCCACATGATTTCCGAGGTGGAAAAGGGAAAACAATCAGAGCACAGAGCAAAAGCCCTTTAGTTTAGTTTCAGAGGACTGTTCCTCATAGTTGTAAATTACTCCAGCTGATAACATGCAAATAATCCCACTCTAAAAGTTGGTTTCTGAGTCAATAAATGTTTTGTACAAAGCGGTACATGACGAATTGCCCAAAAACAAATCAAAGAGTTATTTAAAGGGAACTGAGGAGGTACCACAGGCCTGTCTGTAACACCACCCTGAGACAACTGCCATCTCCCCCAGTTAAACTACTTTTTCACAGCTCAAATACAACCAGAAACATAGTGATTTTTTTTTTTTTCTCAGAATTACAGTATTAAAAAAGGAGAACAGCTGCTATTACATTTCAGGAGTGTGGCTGCCACAGCAGTAGCGCACGAGCGAATCGCACACAACATTTCACTGAACAGAAGAGACTCCGCAACCGACTTTTCAGAACGGGACACTTCAGAGTCAGTTTGCAGGAGCGGCTCCTTCAGCCCAGCTCAGCCCGCAGAGCGAGGCCGGCCAGGTCACGTTTGGGAGTTGGATCTCGGAGATACAAAAAGCGGCAGTGGCGGATGGCCGCTCCGATCTGGTAACATCGCTCGATCGTGACAGGATTTGGCACCAGACACCCGAAAATTTCTGATTACTCACTGATCGGAGTCCCGGCAGTTGTTCTCGGAAGAGCGCGATGCCCAAGAAAGAGGCGAAGTCCCGCAGCAGACAGACGAGCGGGCGGCCGGCGAGAGGCGCCTCGCTCACCCGCAGCCCCCGGCGGGCTCGGGCTGGGCTCCGCGGCCGGTTCCCGGGGCCGGAGCTTCTGCCCGGAGCGGCGGCCGCAGCGCCCGAGGCTCGGAGCGGGGCACCCGGGGCCTCAAATCCCCGCCGGGCATGGCGGGGGGGCCGGGACCGAGCGGGGGCGAGCGCCGGGCCGCGATCCCCCGGCAGCCGGGCAGCGAAGCCGCCGGGGGCGGTGCCGGGCGCGGTGCCGGGCGCGGGGGCAGAGCCGCCGGGGTCCCTCCTCCCCGGGCACCGGCCCTACCCGGCCGTGGGGGCGGACCGGGGAGGATCCAGCTGCCGGGGGTTTCCCTGCAGCCGTGTGCGAGCTCTTCTTCCAGAGAGCGCCCCAGCGGCGCTGCCGGGAGCCGAGCCCAGCCCTGGGCACTGCCACAGGTTCCGGAGGAGAAATGAGAAAGGAATGAGAAACTAGGCACGAAAAATACTAGAGAGAAACGAACCTTCGGGAAAGGAGATGATTTCCCTCTTTAAAAAAAAAAAAAAAAAGCAACAAACCCACCCTGTTAAAACACAAAACATAAGTGAAAAGGTGTTGACTGCTCTGTGGACATCGATCCGCTCCAAACCAACCTAACGGTGTCCCATACTCCAAATGCAGAAATTCAGCTACAAGAGCTGCATGTTTTATCGTTATCTTGCACATGGCAAAAAAAGAGATGCCAGTCAATAGATGACCAGAATCAGGGTGAGCACAATACGTAACTGGGTAAGCATCAAAAAGACACCCAGAGCTGAAAAGCAGGGGAGCCAACTAATGGGTTGTAAAGATTTCAACTGGAAGAGAAAGCAGAAGATCAACTACAGGCATGGGATTCTGGCACAGCTGTTGAGGTTCCTGATATCCTCAGAGAAGTGTACATGGCTGCATATATAAAAAAAGCTTTTCCAGTAATGAGAATGGGACAAAATACATGGCTCTTTTTTTTGTTGGTTTTTTTTGTGTTTTTTTGAGTTTTTCAAACCAATGGGATGAGAAAGTATTTGGACTTGGGTTGCCAGAGGTCTCCTCAGTGAGAAGCATGGATAAGCTCCAACGCAGTGGGGCAATCGGGCCATTGGGGGCAACAAGAGACACAACAGCCTGGAAGTGCGGGGTTGGACAGAGTATCCTCCAGCTGACACTCCCTGCTCTTGCTCCACAAGCCTCCCCACCAGTGTCTGAAGGCTGGGTGACGGCCTGTGGCCCACTGACTAAAGTCCTGCTCTGCAGCACTGCTCAGGGTCATGGGACCACTGCTCACTCAGAAAAGCCGCATTTGTAAGCGTGAAGCAATCTCCAAAATCACCACATAAGCAGAACATGTGTTGATACAAGATGTGTATGACACCAGTTCTTATTCTCTCACTTCCTTTCTGGTTTAGAAATGAGCTAGATGTAGCCTGTAAGGATTATAAAGATCACACCCGGAGGCTAATTACGTTTGCATTGAGACTTCAATCTCAAAGCACACCACGTTGTGTCCAGTGACTCGAGAGCAAGCAGTTGCAAAACTTGGCCTGAAAGCAGAATGTTCAGAAGTGCAGCAGAAAACTTAAGCTTCTGGGAAACTGTGGTATAATCCTGAGGTTACATTTTCCATTTTATCCTCATAATAAAGGCTCCATCTCCAGTGGAGTCCTGTAATATGAAAACAAACTCATCAGATTACATGTTTAGAATCTCCCGGCAATTTTAATACCAAACGTGCTAGGCCTGTTGATAACCTGCTTTGGAAGAACAGCATCAGACACGAGTTCTTGCTTCTTCAAGAGATTAACTTGCCTGAAGGCTGGAGCTGCTGCACTGAGCTTCTCCACACAGTAGCTGTTGCCAGTGGAACGCAACAACACTCTCAGCTCTATCCTTAAGGAATCATCTACAAACCCACTATTTGCGGCTCAGCTTGGTGTGTCTGAATTAGCAGGAGAATTGTTCCCAGCAGTCAGTCACCTCAGTCAATTTTCTGTTTCATTTACTGGAGAAAGATCAAGAAGCTATTTTTGTGTACATTGTACATGAGAATTGTTCAGGTAGGAGCATCCACACAGAATCCCCAAATGCTGAGCAGACTGACGGTGTGCAGCTCAGATCAGTGCAAATCCGCACTGTGAAGAGCCTGAAGAGGCTCAGCACCAACTAAGAATATAGCAAAAGCAACTATGTTAATCTAAATGAGATTATTTTAGTTATTTCTGGTTTAGAAGTTAGCTCTGTTATTGAATCCTTAGCTTGCTTGCTCAATGTCCACACACATCAGCAAGAGGAAGGGAAGAGTCCCAGCGAAGAAAGAGCGTACAACTGCCGCAGGGTTCAGGCGCCGGCTTTTCCACTTCAGCCAGCTTAGGCAAAGAAACCAGCTCTGTCAGATGTCTAGTAAGTGAAACCTTTTCACTTTAGATTGGTAAACTTCATTTAAATGCTAAGTCAAGCCCCAAAACTGCAGCAAATATACCAGAGATTAGTTGTTTCTCTCTGGAAAGGATCCCACTGTTTCCTATTCTTTAGTGAAATGCGTTAAATCTCATTTGAATGGGACATCCAAGGGCTACATTTTGCAGAAAAAGTAACTCCGCTCCTCCGTTTTTCAAGTTTTAGTTGTGATCCAGATAAAGCAGCAGGGTCTACACGCCCGCGAAAAGTTTTACAAAGGACGTGCTTTCCCGCATTGGACAATTTGGTTTTCCCTTTCACATCAGCTTCTCCACTGCTCAAGTGCTGCTCCCCGCGAGAGCCGGGCACGTCGAACTGTGTGTGCCAGAAGAACAAACCCAATCCAATCAGACAGGAAAACCCAGCGCTGCAAGGATCAGCCATTCTGCCCCCAACAAGTCAAATATGATTACTTTCGAGGCCCGAGATAAAATAACAGGCTTTTCTCTCATCAAAGAGAACAAAAGCCGTTCAGATTTCCATACGTGCTTTACAGCACGTCAGCTGGTGTACTGCAGGCATGCTTTTCTTTATTTTCAGTACTCCAGAAATAGCAACTTATTCTTATTATCATGGTTCAACACTCCCCCCGGAGAGAATGAATACGCATTTAGCTTTAATCACAGAAAATGTGACCAGTGAAACCTCGAACCTCATGCTCACTTCAACACGGCAAAATTATTCATATGAGTTTTCAAGATCACGTCTACAGAACGCAGTTTAAAATGGATTATAGCCTTGGCTTAGCTTTTACGCCATCCAGTACAGACAACGATTTAAGCTGCTCTTTATGCCCAGGTTAACTTTCTGAATGTGCCAGTGCAACGCCGCCTGCTCGGCTTCAACTCCTACAACTCAATGGGCGCTTCCAGAGCTCTCTGAGATAGTAACCAGTCCTTCAGACTCGGCACCCAAGCAAATACTATTGGTTGGACCAGGTAGTTCTTGCACATACGCCCACTTTCTGCTTACTGAGCCTTCTTCTTTGTGTAAGCAGCTTCTGCATTTCACAGCTTTTACATTTATTCGTTAAATTTTTTCCTGTTTTTAATCCTTCGGATGCTTTTTCACAATACCTGATATCTGTGAAGTGGAAGATGTGCAGGACCATTTGCAAGAGTTTCATTTTTCTCCGCGGTATTTAATCTCCCTTTTAGGGCTGGAAGGACCAGAAGGGAATCAAGCACACAAACCTCATTGTCCTCTGCTTCAGCCCCGCAGCCCAGCTGTGCCCGCAGGAGTACTCGGGGCCTCTCCTCCAAGGGCCGAGCTGTCTCGGGCTGGCACTGCCTCCCCCTCCCGGCTCCTGCCTCCTCCGGGGTGACTTGTTATTGCTTTGGCATCTGTAGTGCTTTAGGCTGAAGAGTTAAGTAACTTCATAGCCACTTGACCCATTATTAAATGAGAACAGACCCGAATGGATCAAGCCTACTGTCTCTGGAAAAACAAGGAGTCTCTTCTCATCAGCTGTACAGGCTTCCTCTCAAAAAGGGGGAAACTAAAGTATTTCTCGTGACAACTCTTCACTGCTTTTTCCTGCAGTCTAAAGAGCCTGACTCCTTTTACCTTAGACATATTTACAAATAGCGTGTTTCCACCTTCTTACTGCAAAATCTAGATCAGCAACTTTAACAGCTACACAGGGCCATACGGCAACACACCTCGGCGTGGTGGGGAGGGAATTCTGCCTCGGACTTCCAAGACTGTGGCATAAGGTTTGAAAGATTACGTATGTTTCTAGAGGTTTGGTAACTTCCTGACAGTGACACGCAGAAATCTACTCGCAGTCAGAATTCAGAGAAAAGCACATGTAGAAATATGAAGTTCCTGGAGAACCATAATGCAGGGCGAATATCTAAACATGGCCAGTGAGTCAGTGACCAGCTCGGTCACTATTTCCATGTTGACTGTGTCTCATCAGGAAGGTTTCGCAGCGTATTGTGAAAATGACCGCGCAAACGATCTGGAGGAGACCTGAAAAAGAAACTTTATTCTGGTCTTAGGAGGGAAAAAGTCAAAGATTACCCAAATTCATTGAAATGCATCTGAAATTGGAAAAAGATGCGTTGTTCTAAACTCGGCCGTGTAGATGCAAAAAAGACACTCCTGAGGGAATGCCCACCTCTGGAGGACTGTGCTCAACAGCACACGCAGCTACTTGGGCCTCTCATTAATTCTGTCTTCTACCACAAGATTATTGTCACACAGTCAGCTTGAAAATGGAGCTAGTGGAACCAGAGTTTATACGGAGTTTTGTGAGGAAAAAAGCAGGAATATTACATGTCACCTTCCTTCCCGCTTTCCTGCTCCCATCAAGTATTTGCAGCAACCTCAAAATCTTTCCAAGTTTCAACTGAGAGCCAAAGATGTCCCAATAACAGAAGCTTTCATCTTCCTTTCCATTTAGCTTGGCTCCTTCACTCAGGGGGAGCTCACGCAGACACAACTCTTGCCATGAAGAGGATTCGGTAGAATTCCTTAATGTCACCACTTAAGGTCAGGAGGGCTGTCACGAGCGGAGGGTCATTGGCCTACAAAAAAAATCCACACATAAGCCCAACTCTTTGTGTGTGCACACAGTGCAGATCAGTTGATCAAGTTCTAACCTATCTATTTTGCCTCTCAGTTGCAAGGCGTACCACCCAACAGCTACGGATCACCTCTCTTCCCACTGTGCTTGCTTTTACATAGCTCCATGCAGCGCTCATGCTGCAGTAAGTAAAGCAGCAGTGACTAAGCATTCTGTCTCCAGAGGGCTACAGAAATCGTCACCACGTCACAACCATGACAACTGGGCACAGCAACAACAGGGCACGCTGCAGGAAGGGCTGGGAAACAAACGGATCCTGTTGGCCACCAGTGAGCGTTAAGTCTTGTGTAACAACCACTGGTTACTAAGAATCACGATGTCAACCTGATACATCATGCCTGGAACTCTACTGCCTTCTTCCTGCACGTGATAGCAGCAAGATTTTAATTTTGGAACAAGCTACTCATTCTGCCATCCCACACACAGCTCCCAACAAAAAGCAGGGGAGTAAATTTTTCAGTCTCCATGAATGCCCAAGAAGATGAATCAGGAAAGGCAATCACACCTCTGTAGAGATGTTTAGGCCTCATACTTAGGCTCTGCGCTACAAAAAGGTAGAAGCAGCCAGGGAAACAGGGCTCACAAAGCAGCTCATAAAAGTGGAAAATTAACAAGGTGCCACTGACTTCCAGGAATATACCAAAGAAAAGGCAACCCAGAGCCAAAAGAAATGTGACCGCTGTGGCAGAACGATCCACGTAACCTCAGTTCTGTGTCGGCAGCACTGCAGGTTTTCTTGCACCGGGCGCATTAAAAGCTCACCTCAGGGTGAGCAAAGCTGTGTCTTTCAGTTCACAGCAGCAGTATCTCGGCCTTTCGATGCTCTACAGGGCAGCAACCAGTAAGAAGTTATCCCATGTTCTGTAAGATGTGAGTGACCAAAGGACTAATGGCAGTCGGTGGTGCGGTAGCGAGCCTGCAGACCCCACCCATCGCTCCTGGCCTTCATTCTCCTGTCAGTGTTGATACCAGCCTATCCTCCCTGTGGAAACCACCTGTGTTCTGACGTCCTAACGTGTCACAGCGCCTGTACCGCTGACACCTTCCAGGACAGCTTCTGTCTTGCTCCTACAAGTCGGTGAAAACAGCTGCTTCCAGTCTAACACACCCTTCCCCTGTCAGCAGCGACGCGCTGTAGCTGCTGTAACTTACGGTGAAGTCAGCAGGTGGCACCCAAGAAACACTGATGGCTTTTACTTGACCACGCTCAACCTTCCCCTTCGCCGGCTCCACGGAGAAGCCCTTCTCCCGCAGGAGAGGCAGGTGGTCCAAGCTGAACTTCACGTTCTACAGGAGACACACAGAGCACACCCTCGTCACCGCCAGGGTCACAAAATCCGACACTAAAATAACTGAATCAGACCTGTAATTCAGTTCCGTGCTGAAACTTCTGCATTTCAGAATTAGGGAAGCAAACTGCTAAATTGATTTTGTTGCTGACTTAACATGATCATGATAATTCCTCCTATTAGCTCCTGAAAAATAATCTCTTATTTTCAAACACTTATTTTCAAATTTTATACTGCAAAGTTTATCAGAAACCACCAAAGCTATATTTTTTAGACTACATTTTTGACAGAAAAAACTAGTAACCATTTGTGCACTGTCAGTATCCTTAGAGCGACTGACTCCAAACTGCACTTTTTATCGTCTTCACCTTCTTAGATGGAAACTGAGCCGTCCGTATATCTCCAACCTTCAGTTCTGTCACTGCTGGCACTGGAGAACTCTCTCCCTCAATGTACTCCAGAACGAGGAGAATGGACTTGACTGGTTCTTGTAGCTCTAAACAAATATGAATCAAGTGAACTTCGAGACATTCAAAACTAAGTGATTATAATGATTTTTTGCAAGGCAAGTTCCAAAAGATTGTCATTAAGGTATAACTGCACTGAAATGAAGAGAAAATGCTTCTTTAAGAGAAAGTTCCACACTTACCTTTTTTGTGTGTTACAAACATAGGCTAATTGGTTTGGATTCTGGGAAAGTTATCTTTAATTTACTTTTTCTTAAAGGATGAGGAACATGCCCAGGTCTTAACACTCGGTGTTTTGTAACGAAGTGTAAGCGGCAGCACGTTACCTCCCTGCGGGGTCACAGGTGATGTTACAGCCAAGGACTCAACGGGCACATCGAGCGGAACTCCCCCTTCCACAAACATCGGGTGATCCCTCGCTGCACCCTTCAGGTGGATCACGTGGGCTATTTTCTGTGTAAGACCAGAATGCTTCAAATGCAGGTTACAGCTTCAGGACGGATGTAACTGGAATATCGCCCCAACAGCATCGGGGGCCACGGAAACTATCACATCGCCCACCCAGACAAATGCCAAGAGGCCCTGCCCTCCAGTGCAGAAATCCTGCACCCTCGCCTTGTCTTGTCCACACAGGTGCTTCTGTTTGAAGCAACCTTTTGTTCCTGGGCAATGTGCCTCAAGAGGGGACTGGACAAACTGTTTATATTAAAGCCTCTGAAAGAAGTAAAACCTATCTGCTGCCAAACGTGGCTACAGCTTTGAGCTCGGACCAGTCTCCATTCCCCTTAAGCTTCTCCCGATTTGCATTCTTAACTGCAATTCCAAAAATAATCCGGAGATACAAAACTCGAGAGAAACGACGCTTCCTTGCTCACTACCAGTTCATGCTCTGGGTTTGCAGTGCTGCTGCTGGTCATTAGTTGGCACTCTTCATTAACTTTTGGTCAGCCTCTTTTGGAACGAGGCAGAAAGCCACCCGCTACGCCGCCAGCCTGCATATCCTGACTCGGGCTCCACCTGAGCTCAGCTGCTGCTCTACAGATGGAAACCTCCTTCCTCACGCTGAGCGACCGCAGGAGCGGCTTAGCGGCACTCGGGGTGCCGGGCGCTTTGCACCACGCAGGCGTAGCTCTGCTCTGCGTTGCCATTAAATGCTCCTTGCAGAGAGCCCACCCGGACCTGAGCTCGGCGCTGCGGTGGCAACCTCGCTCCCATCACCTCACCTTTGCCCCGTGCAGACAGCTGGGCAGAAGACAGGACTGAATCCCAAGGAATTAATAACCCAATATTTAAAACCTGAAAAAGAATCAGTTGGCCTCAAGCCCGCCATCTCTTACCTCCATCAGTTAATTTAATGAAGAATATTTCTGCCTACAAACGCCGTCATAGATCTGTCCACTAGCTATAATTATTCAAAACTCCTGCGAAGACCCACAGTGATAAGAACCCACTGCAGGTCGTATTTAGGCTTTGATTTTGTAATCCAGTATCTTGTCTCACCTTGCCAAAGAGTACAACCTTGAGGCGGTCAGAATAGTACAGGCTTTCATGATCAGGACTGAAGGTAACAATAAAATCCTGACTCTTCCCAGCAAGAATTTCTCCTTCCGTTGGAAAGACGCTGAACACACTTAGGCCATTGTAGTTCTGTGTTCCTGGTAAATAAAAACGAGGATACAAATGAGAAAGGAGGACAGCTCCATTTTACTTCTTCATATACTTTAAATCCATTTGATTTTTATTGAACCAGCAAATAAATATGACCCGATAGATGGTTTTGCAGGAACACAGGGCATTAGAAAAAAACAGATAAATCCATCTATCAGTTAATGTGTTGAACTCCAGAAGAACTGAAGAAGCAGCACCAAATCCCTCCTATACTCTTAACGTGTTTTTACAGAGATGGACATCCCTAAATATAATCTTTAATATGCAATTACTGTGTGGGTTTACTGAGATTCAAACACTTATGTCTCATTACCTGTGGATATTTGCTCTTGTGGATTAATCACTACCCATACGGAAAGAGTTAGTAAGCTCCTACGGGGGGAACAAAATTATGTTTTAAGTTCAGTGATGTGATGTCCCAGGTTTTGACAGCTGTGTAGATTTAACAGGACAAAGTAATGATGCTCTATATTTCATGAGTCTTTAACAAAAGAGAAAAGAAAAACCACAAAGTTTACCAACAAACTCTGTTCTTTGTGAAGAGGACGTAATAAAGGATGGAAGTCTCTGCCGATCTTTGTCCCTTGTTGATGAAAGCGAATCCAGTTGTACAGAGTATCGCAGGGCCAGCGTGCACGTGTTCTGTATCTGATGACATTAATTCACACGACAGCGTTTTCGTTAAAACCATCCTCCCTGCACAGCTTTGTTACCTCTGGCCTGAAACTGTCTCAGTCCCAAAGCACTTTGCCAGAGGTGCTTTTAAAGCCCCGTTCTTTTGTCTGCAGTTTGCCGCTCAGCCTTACGTTCCCACTGGGCTAGAAACTACAGAACTCCTCACAAAAATTGCTGATGTGCTTTCTGGTTCAGCACAGAGGGATTTACCTTGAATGTGGAAGTCGCCTTCTCTCTGGCTACGACGTATCCCATGTCGAGTATCTCCTCCACAGAGCAAACAGTTGATGGCACCACCCCACGACCGGTGATATTCAGGGTTAGATTGGTTTTTGCCGTCCGGATGTCCAGCATTTCAAAAAACTGCCAAAAGGATGTTTGTGTTAGCCCGTTTGCTGAAGGGAAACATCCCCCACCCCTCCAGCTGACCCCACTCCCACAAAACAGGCCATTAACTACACAACTTCTGGATCTAGTGCATGGACCAAGACGTAAATGTTGGCAGGGGCTACACGCAGTCAAAAAAATATTTCTTACTATTATACAGCCTCATTCTGGTCAGGGTGATGCGCATATTGCACAGCCTGTTACATCTCCCCTCTTTTCCTGCATTACTGTTGTATCTCTTACTCACCCATGTACTGTCCTCTGGACAAAAGGAGATGATGAGGGGTTGATTTTCACCTGGCTCCAGCATTCTTACTGGTTTGACCAACAGGAAAGGACCACTGGGATTCAGAACCGAGAATGTCAGCTAAACCAGTGCAAGTCAAGGAAAAAAGTTTATAAACAAAGCCTGGAGAAAAAAAGATATAAGAACACTCAGAAGGATGTCTACCAAGTCTGAAATCTGCTGCCTCCTACGTGCTTTAGTGTCAAACAGTCCATCCTACAGATAAAGAGTCAAATAAACCAGAGGCTGAACGGCTGGTTCACTTGCAGGTTCCAAAGAAGGATACTTCCAGCTTCTCCGGGCAGATGTTCTGTACCGCAACTCGCTTCCTCACTCCGTGGCCTGGCAGGAATGAAAACATTCACAAAGTGACGATGCTCACTCACGCACCCCCATCCCTCCTTTTTACTCCTGTTTCCACCTGAGCCAAACATTCATTCCCTTTCTATGGCCACTACATTAGTCAAAGCTCACCAAAACCCTTTCCAATTTGGACAGTCACTTGTAGGGCTTCTGATTCCACATTTTGGGATCAAGTCTGCTTTTTTAGATGCCTCAGCTGGCCAGATAGGCTTCTAATGTTCCATCTAAGAGCCTAGTACAGGGCTAATTTCTATAGTGACTTTTGAAAATCAAGTGAACAACATAAAAGAAAATGCAAAACCGTGCTCAAAACAAATTAACGTCAGAGAGAAAAAAAATCAAACCTTGAATTCAAATGTCATACCTACTGCAACATCACCAAAATCGACTGTGCTTTTTCCATTATCTGAAGTGACCACGAGAGCTGGGGCTACAGCTGGACAGTGCAACTCCAAATACAACGTGTTGTAAGGGCTGGAGAGATAGTAAAAGGACATTTACACTTGGATCATACATAAATAAAAACCATTGTCTGAAATCTGTTCCTATTCTGTTCATATCACAGGATATCAAAGAACTGGTACTACGAAACAATATCCAATTCTTGGTGGCTGACTTTTTTATCTATGCCTAAGCAGAAAGATGAACTACATCTGGCTTATTGCATTTTTCACACAATTATTCTTTAAGCTGCTTTGATATTCATGTGTTTGGTTCTTATCCAAGCAGTGGGTTGTAAGCATGAGTTTCTACCATTGACCTATGAAGTAATGAAGATCAGAAAACAAATTTCCTCCCCAAATGAAAAAGTAACGTGCCCATCATCTCCCCCTCAAATTTCTGAACTTTCATGATTGGCAGATATCTAATTGCAACTACCTGCAGCTTAGGTTTTCAGAGCCCTTCTTTTCATCGAGACTTCCACTTGCAACAAAGCATGGGATGATGTATTTCTCAAAACTCCCACCGAAATTCCTCATTAGGAAAGCCTGGGCTGCCATGTAAGCATCAGAACTAGAAAATCCAGGAATAAGAATCGTCTCAGTAAGTGAAACCCCCAAACAAACAGATATCTACTGAGCTGTTTGTGCCTACTGCTTCTTAGTTGTAAATTCAAAATAGAACCTAACAGTGAAACTAAGCGACTGCCTTGATGGACCCACCCTAGTACGCGGTTTGCTTTCCTCACCCAAACAGAATAAGAATGAGGGTTTTCAAATACAAGTTTTATTTCTAAGACCTGTCCTGAAAGTGTTTAAACATTGTAATTAATGGTTTGAATCTGGGTTGAATGTATTTAGCTCTGTTAGATTTACTCAGAAAAGGGATATTAGTCGTCATTTCTTTCAGTAACTAGGTTCAGCTTTCTAGCTGCCCTTTAAAATAATACCCTTGTTGGTTCAAATCTACCCACACAGCCACATCTCACGCTTTCTGGTATATTCTTTGAAGTCTGATGCATAAAGGGATTCTTTGCCTCACATGAGAGGGTACAGCTGCGTGGCTTAAAAGCAGCGCTAATTTTGGAAACAGCCTTCGCAACACAGCTAAAGCTGCCTCTTCTCCACAGTCAGCTTTCTTGTCTGCCGATAGGTTTTAGTAGATTTATTAAACCACTTCGAAAGAGAACGTTGCCTACGTAGTACAAGATGCTTTTGCTGACTTACTCAGGCTTTAACTCTTCGGATTTTGGTTCTCCAGGACTCTCTGGAGAAGGCAGGTATTTAGTGACCCCAGTGGAAGACTGCTGTCTGCTCACGGCAACGCTTGGTCTCTTTCCCTCTCGCTTTTCAGTTTTCTTCCCTGCCTGCAAACACACACGCAGAGACATCACACACTGAGGGTCACCACCCGTCACCCACTGGAGACACCGATTCACAAACACACAGTCCCTGGCGTGAGGATACGGAAGCGAAGAGCTAACAGGGTGCACGGAACAAGGCAACAGCAGAAGGATTACAGTTAACAAGCCAGACACAGGAATTAGTTCATATATTTCTAATAACATAAAATTAAGTCGAAATGGACATTTTTTACCCCATCTTAAAAGTGAGTTCCTCTTTTAGAGCAGATGAGTATCTCTCATGGCAATTTTACCTATTTATCTTACATTTAAAGACACTCACAGGTGCCCTCATTAAATAAACCCACTGGCAGCACTGCACATAAAGCCCATGCATGCTCTAAGTCTTCAAAAACTGTAGAAACCTTTTCTTTGTTAATAGTACTTGCAGTGTCAGCCTTCACAAGAAAGCCCTCTAGGAATGCTTTCAGATTTGTTAGCATGAAATTTAACTTCCTGCTCAGCGAGCACATCACAGCCCAAGTGCAGCAGCACAGTCGTACTCTGGTCCTTTACAGGCAGGTCTTACAGGGATCAGGAGTTTGGGCTTCATTAATATGCAAATAATGTTATGACAAAAATACCCTCCAGAGAAACAAGTATCTGGAAGTAACAGACCAAGAGCGTGTGCGAGTTCTCAGCGTTGCTTACTTGTGCTTCTGCCCCTGTCGCAGCTGCTCTGCGAAGCCGCCGAGCTGCCTCTTCTCTGATTAGCTGATCCGCCAATGTTGGTCTGAAGGACACTTGAATCAAGCTTTTCTGGGAGTGCGAGAGCAGAAACCAGAACGACAGGCAAAATTCAGCCCTCGGACATGGGTTACACCTACAAAGCTCAGTCGGAGCATATACATGACGCAAAAAATTAACAAATAAAATTACTTTTTTTTTTCCCAAGTGAGTAAGATGGTCCTAAGGATAAGGTCACCTGCAGCTTTTTTTTTGGAAGTCCAGTGGGCTGGTTTTACATGACCAACATTTTTGATATTTGAACATTCTTCAAGTAAATCACAATGACAGCACTGGGGAAAGAACATTCAGCGTGACAACTCCCATAAAGGACCAGCCAGATTTGATGGTTAACACCTCACGCCCAGTTTAAAGCAGTACTTCAAACAATGCAAAATATCCCAGTAATTCTAATAATAATTTATGTTTTGAGCTTCATCTACAAGTGACAGCATTTGCTGGGATGTAGATTGTCAACGGATTTGGCAGAACGCTTGACGTTTAAAGTGAATTTACCTTCCCAGGCAACACAGTTCCAACAGAAGGCGTAACTGTCACGGGCCAGTCTCCTGGCACGCGGAATTCGAAGGAAGTGGGTCCAACAGGAGCAACTTCCCCACCGCCAATTCTTGGGACAGCGCGAGCGAACTGGTTGACACCGACGTGGGGATTCATCACGTAGAGCGCCGCTGCAGACACACCGTTCAAAGCGGTTGCGGCAAACCGAACTAAGGAGTGAGACAATTCAAGAGGTGGGTGGACTCCAACTGCTTTGCATGACAGCTTGAATTGTCTAAAAATAAACACATGATAAATTGTCTCAGCATAAAATAGTCTCTTAATCAGCCCGGAAAATAGGGAACTAATCCTGTAGTCCCTATTTAAGCAGAATTTCAAGCTTGCAATGGGAATTTTGCCTAAAGATGAACAATAATACTATCTATTTTTAATGCACAATTGGCTAGAGTCCCTGCTTGAATTCTTCCTCTGTGAACTTCTGGAAATATATCCAGTCAAATCAAAGTTTATGCCATCATTATTTTCGTAGCATTAGCTTAATGTATAAGGTATTTTTACCAGGAAAAAAAAAAATCCTTCAGTAATTCTGCTGAAAAAGCAAGCAGAACATTGTAGGTTACGATGACCTGGGGCAAACATGGAGCTTGGGTATGGGACGAGGACAAATTTCAGGTGGGACAGAAAAAGTTACCTCAGTTAAGACAGACACGTGTATGAAGGATGCAACCAACAGGCAGCGAGCAACTCCTGTCAACAGGAGAACTCCTGCCTGCCCCACGGGTTTCTCCTAGCCTTACCTCCTCAAAGTAGGCAGGGATTTAATTTCTGAACTAGCTTAACAGTGGAAGCTCAGTGCGATTCAGACTTCTAGATTACCCGCTACTCAATCAGTTCCTTAACATACCTGTTAATTTCTGACTTGCAGGTGAGTTCAAAGCTGTACTCTTTTGCCTTGTTAGCTTTAAAGATTATGTCCAATGTCAGGCTTTCAAGGGGAAGAAGAATCCCAAATCCGTCATTGGGTTGAATTTCAACAATCTTCAAAATGGCAGAATGACAAGTTACCAGCTAAATTATCCAGTTATTAATAGATTAAAATAAGACATTACTAGCAAGATAAGAAAATTTTGTAATGCAAGTGTACAAATGTCAGGAAAACAGAAACCTTCTAGTGAGAAGCTTTCATGTGAGTTAGTGACCAGAGTCTGGCTGACACGCAGATTTCTCCTCTCAAAGCAACCTGAAAGGCATTAAATCCCTTCACTCAGACTTGGGTAGAATCTCTTCCCAGCATCTTAGCACCTATGGTAACCACCTTTGGCTAATGATGCTGACGTACTCCTCAGAGACAACTGAACGAAAGATGGTCAAAATCTCAGCAGGTCCCCCTGAATCTCTGAAGAGCTGATTCCTGTACAACGTGCAGATACTGCAGTATCGAGCACCAGTTTAATATCTACAAAGAGGTATCGGTTTGTGTTTCAGCTGATGATTCAAGGACGTCTCCCCATCACATTTTAAGCTAATCACGAAGCACGTGCTGTGAAGTAAAGCTTTAACAAAGCTAAGATACCAGTTTCTTTTTCTCCTAGACTTTAATCCCTAGAGCAGCGGAGAAAAGGAGAATGCTTAGCTAAATGTCACGTTCCTCTAGCTCTGATTCCAACGTGCCAAACCACACCGCGATCACCACGCCATTGTGAAGCTTGACCAGATAACTTTTTGAAAGAAAAAAAAAGAGAGTAGACCTAGCCCACATGAAACCGGCAGCTCCTATGAGTAATTTAGCTTCCACGTCAGCTTACGACCGTAAGTCAGAAAATACCTAGGCATGGCTCAGGGGACGATTCCCAACAAGCCGCTTGGACACGGCCATCGTGCTTTAAAGAAAAAGCGTTTCGACATCTGGATACAAACTGCGTGAAATCCCCCAGCCTCAAGGCCAAAGCAACATCCCTAAGCCTGCTTTATTTCGTCGTACAAGCAACCTGCACGTCTGAAAGAAAAGTGCACCAGGTACTCCATTAGTAGATTTCTTGGTGTAAAAAAAATAGGTAGTCTAATAGGATAAACGTAGCCTAATAACGTCATGTAGGTGAGAGCAGTAAAATCTCCTCAAAGGTGTTGAAACTGCTTGGAAAGCGCTCAGGGTGTAATACGACGGAATTTCCACAAGCCAGCACCAGAACTAATCCGCCTGTTTCCACAGTGCTGCAGGCAGGAGCATTTCCACGGGTTTGCAAGAACCAATCAGGATTTATTTACACTCACACTGAAGTGTTTTCATAATAATTAAATATATTTTGTTACAAGAAGAGGCGGAGGGAGGGGCGGGGGGGGATAACTACCTACCTCTGGGAGTCCCACAAATCCAAACTCTTGGGGCAAGATAGATTTGTTTGTTAGCGTGACATTTGCCTGCACAGCTTCATAGATTGTGCAGTATCCAAAATCAACTTGTGCTGGATTGATTTCCAAATCAGAACTAGTAACAATTGCATGGACGGTAAAATTAACTTTTCTAGCCTGAAACAAATGCAAAAGCACAGAATAAAAGCTTCTGTCTGTAGCACTGTAAGGACAGGATTTAAGTGAAACATCATTCTAAAAGATGTTTTCTACTCTATTCCTTGACAACGACACATGGAAATGTACCAAATTGATCTTGAATTTCAGCCTCCCTGTTCTCCAAAAATAAGCAATAGGAAACATCTTTTTGATAAGCAAAATAAAATTTAAAAAAAAATCTTTATCTCCAGTTCTATACACTAGAGTGGAATCCCACCTGCATCTCCAGGAAACACAAACTCTAAGAACCTGCTACATCTGCAGCACGGATCGGATCGGATCGGATCAGAGGGGCTGTGCTCTGGTACCTGATAACTCTCCGGTACATAATAAACTACTCGGGAACAGAAGAGAAAGGATTTAACTTTCTCTATTGTAAACACGCTGACAAGAAGAAACTACCACATCTGTGTTACCCCTTCCAGTGCCGTTTGCTATTATCACGAGACTTCAGCTGGCAAAGAACTGATCTCGGATTCGCTGCCAATGAGTGAACATTCCCTAAAATAATTCACAGCTGTTGCCAGGCTGATAACCAGCATAACGAAATCCACCGACCTTATCCACAATCAGTATTGACACTGGAGCTTCCAGAACTCTTGTCTCTTCACTAAAATAGTTCCCTGCATCCTCAGGGAGAGAGTGTCTAAAAATCAAAAAAGTACATTCAGTTTCATAAAAATATTCGGACTGTTTTCTAGTTAAGGGGAATGTATTTTGATGGACCTTCATCTAGTAATGAAGTCAGAGTAATTCACCTCATATGTTAATGTTGGATTTTTTTATGGGTTTTTTTTTTAAAGGCTGGTTTTTGGACAAAGTCTGCATCCCTTTATTCTTTTTTATAATGCCATCCAGCCATTTAAAACTCAGAAAAAATGTAAAGCTTACTTTAGAACACGAGCCTTGTGCATCTTTGCTGCAACCCCAGCACAAAACCACCTGAACCCAGGCAACTGCTGGGAGCTATTTACCACGTGGAGGCAGAACCAGTTGTACCACAAAGCGGAGAGACGTAACTGCAGCGAAACAAACCTGGAGACCAATAGTGTCTGACAACACGCCAGATTCGTACTTGATCAGAAATACGCGGGTTTTCTGTAGCTGAAGCATCTTGCTGTCATAAGTTCAATTTCAGAGCCTCAAGCCAAGACAATAAAAGAGCTCGAGCATTTTTAGCTCTGCTGGACTATATTTAGTTTCTTGCAGCAGCCCAGCGAAATGCTTCCTGTTCTTAGGTCTCCACAGTGACAAGGTTCCTCCTACTACTACTGGAATTACATGACATTTTTTAATCTATCGTTAAAGAATAGTTAATGAATAAATAGCCCCTGCTCAGTCACCACGGTGATCTGAAACCTTGCTGGCTGCTATCCTGCCAGTCTGAAACACGACTTTGGAAGGTGATCTTCAAAGGTACTGCTGACTTGTTTAAAGCGAGGAACTGGAGCTGAACACAGGGTAGGAGGAAAGTGTCAGCTTTCACTGTGACATTAGAATAGCAGAAGAAATTAATCTATTATAAAATAGTCCAGAGGGGGAAAAAAAAATATTGTAACTGTACGTACACAGTGATGGGCTCTAAATTGGCTCTTCGGCCTTGGGGAAAAGCTACTGAAATCCTTGAGATAATTCTCTGAAAAGGGCATCTTCATGCTTAAGAGCAATTAAAGAGAAGCATAAAGGAAAAATCAGATTTAGACTGCCAGCATCTGCAGGAGTAGTTCCAAATGCAGAAAAAACAAAAGATGTGGTATTTGGGAATTCTGAAAGTCAGCAGATTACAGAAATTGCCTTCAAATAAACAGAAAATATCAGCTTCCAACAGCCAGCGAGTTGTAAGCGCTGGAACATCTGACCAAGCACTTGGGTGCGCACACAGGACCTGGGAGAACGTCACAAGCCTTCAGTCTTCTATCTCTTCACTTCTCACACTGAGTTTTTCTTTTTACTTTTGTTTTGTGTTACTTCTAATACAGCTTATGACACTACGGCAGGAGGTGGCACGTACAGAAAGGTGTCACTAGCTCGGTACTTCTCGTCAGCCTCAGCAAGCTCATCCTTCTCCGTCCCACACGCGCCTCCCCTGTGCGTTAGGTCTGTTCAAACTGATCCACACACTGAAACAGCCAGCCACCTCTTTTATGTGTCAGAAATGCCTTAATCGCATCAAATCTCCTTTCTGAAGCTTCCCCATTTTTCAAAGGAAGATTAGTGTTCTAAATCCAAGCTATGCTTCTATCCACTCACTCACTGTAACACTGTTTTACAGCATCTGAAGTTTAGGAACTGAAAAATGTCATAATAGTGGTTACTGTTGTAATCTGATAGGATTTGCTATGTTGGGAGAACTGAAACACTTCCAGTTCTTCCAGCACTAACCTGCTGAAAATTTCAAAATCAGTGATTAGACTCTCAATTTAGATCCAGAGATGCTGAGCACCTCAGTGAAAATCCAAATACCCTTACATCAATGGGACTGGATAACCCAGCTGAGAAAGGCAGTGAGTTTGCAGCACCAATTCATGCAGAAGCCAACAAAGTATTGGCTGTGCACCAGAATTGCAATGTGTATAATTTAATTCCTATTTGAAAAGAAATGTCCTGCTAAATTCTTCAGGATGGCAATGACAAAGCAAACATAACTAACAGTGGTCAAGAGGAGCTCTTGTATTAAAATCTTTAAAAACCTGGAATTCTTTGTTTCCTATAACTGGGTTATGGTTGTGTATGTAGAGGTGTCATGAAACAGAGAAAAGAAACTTGCTGGGATAAAGCTTTTAGCATCTTAGAAGACGTTATATAAAATTCCACATGAAATTCAAGAGCAATACATTTGTATTTTGGAGCAAGATGTACACGGGTAGGAGAGATAAGAACAGGAAGCCCATCCATTCTTGCCTTAATTAGCAAGCACAGGAGTCCACGTCCAGAAATTACCTAACCAGTGATCCATGAAGTCGCCACCTGCCCAGATAACCTCTCCCTGGTACAAGAATAGCTTCCCCACAGAAATGGGAGCAGCCTACCAGGAATGCAACTGCTCGGACAGTCACGCTGCTGCTGTCACCACGGGAAAAGCATTTCCTCACCGGCACGTGAGCCAAGTTCATTTCCTCCTTGAGCATCTGGCAGCTTTTAAGGGGGGGAGAAGGAGGACGTTAGGACTGCCCTGACACCAGCAGTGCGAGGTCCAGCCTGCTACAGCGGGAAGGAGGAAAAAAACTTCGACCATCTCAGTTTTTCCACCGGGAGCCCCTACAGATACTGTCTGAAACACCGAAAAGACGACTGTTGTTAGGTTACCTGGGCAGAAACTTCAGTTGCACGCTGAAGGACGACTGAGCTTGAATGCAACCTGTTCTTGGAAGCAGCTCCATGTGCTTACTCAGTTCTTCGCAGATTTCAAACCTCAAACGCAGCGCTGCCTTTGCCCTGCAAACAGATCAGACGTGCTTCGCTGCCTTTGAGGGTACCTGTGCTGCCACCCGAGCAGCATTTGCTCTCGGAGCTGGGTCCCCCACCCTGGCAGCTCTGTGTTAAGTATAACAATTCCAAGCTTCTTTTGAAAATGATGGGCATGTGAAACTGCTACAGCAAAATCACACAGTTGTATTCTCTTTTAAGATAAGTATAGACAACAAGATTTTGGAAGTACTGTAAGTAAACCCAGCTGTATTTCAAACAATATACACAGCTGATTGGAACATAATTACCAAAGTGTAGCACAGTGCGAAGTCAGGTCAGGGGAAAGTCAAAGCCAAATTATTGTGAAGCACCAGCTAATTATTTGCTCCTAACATACACTCCCTCTAGCTGAAGCGACAGAAACAACCCAAGCAATGCCCGAGACGCTCACTGCTCCTCGCTGTCGCAAAGGACCCACACAAGAGGGAAAGGAGTAGTCTTCTTGTAATGCTGGATCAAGGTTACATAACAATTGGTGGTGGGAGGGATGCAACAAATAAAACCTTGTTATTCTGTCAGAAAAACAAAAAAAAGACCAGTGACCCCTAAGTGGGGCCAGGCCAGGGACACCTAGATGCTGCCCAAGGGGCTAACAAGCACTTCATCTCCCCGCCTGTGTCAGAACAATCAAAAGAATGAACCTGAAAGAGCATGATACACCTACAACACCAACACGTACCCAGTTCAGGAACTCCATGCGTCCTCATTACCGTCATAAATATCTCAAAACCTTCAATATCAAAAATTAAGCCCGTACAGGCAGGAAAAAAACCTCAAACTCGAGGAGGAGGGGCTGTCTTGTGCCAGAAATGCACTGAGAGCACTGCTGCTTTTGGTTTTTCTCCCCCAAATGGTGGTGAGTTCTTTTAAATAGATGTGAATTCACAGTTCTCTTGTAACTTCTCCTCTAACAGCACAGAGTCTACAGGGCTGGAAGTCACAGCGTGGCTGAGCTGGTACTGCCAGTTCCTCTGCTAAAACTTGCCATCAATTTGCCCTACGAACGCTGTGAGCTAGGAAACATCTCCCTGTTTACTAAATTCTGGCCTTATCACAATACGGCGATAGCCACAGACCATAACCCGCTCAGGAATTTTATGCCTAAAGTGCAAAACTGCCCAGCAATTTACAAATATTTCAGCTTGTCATTCCCCTTCTCCTGGACTGGTGTACAAGCTGTCAGTCCAGATGGTCTGCTCTAAATCAACAGCTCCAGCATGTGGTGCCGGGAGCCTGGAATGATTCCTGACTGTTGACAATCTAAGAGAACCATACACTACTTCAGATTATAACCTGCCAAAGAAACTACTTCTCAAAGCGATTTACGTTAGACAGGATTCTGATAAGACACTTGCATCCTTTATGCTGCTTATTTACGCTTCCCAATTACGGTATTCTATGCGACCAGAAAAAAAATCCAAACACCCCAGAGTTGGGTTCTGTCAGATGTTTGTGTGTACCGATGGCAAACAAAAGGCACATCATCTCCCTCACGTCTGGGTCACATTTTGCCCCGAAAATCTGAAGAACTCTCTTGCTATAAGTCTGAGGTTGGTTTGGATTATTTCTTTTTCCCCTATCACTAGTTAGGAGTTAGGGCAGAAATTTGTAAGAGTATTCGTGAATAGCAGGGTTATTTAAGTAACTACGTAACATTTAATTAAAGAGTCTGTGTTCGAGAAGTTATGCTAATAAGATTTCACACCTACCAGATCTGAACTTTAGTTCTCACTAGCTGAGGCACTTGAGCACTTGCTTCAGGAGGAGCCTTTCCTGATGGGCTTTTCTGCGCACAGTCCCAGACCACAGACCTTAGCAAGGCTCCCTTTCCCCAGTTTTTCACTATTGCAGTGCAGACACAGCTCCTTACTAGCTGAACGTAAGGAATTGTTCTTGACTGATAGCAATTTATCGCTATTTTCAGCAGTTTGAGTTCATTCTGTTTGAGAAGCGGTTTGACACGCACCACGTAACAATGAGGAATCCCCATTCTGGTAGAAGCCACAGGAACACGTCAACGCTACTAGAGGAACTTGTCAGGCATCACATCGGAATGATGAACTCTGTCTACTTGTGCAGGATATAAAGTTGAGACGTGATATTCCTGCCCATGAGACACCTTGAATTTCAGCCTAAAGGACTGTACAACAAAGACAATTTTTCCGAACTATGGAAAACTGGGTGATAAATCAAAGACTTGGATTTGCCAAGGTACTAAGGATGTTATTCTACATATTAAGTGCTCTTAATTTAGTGAAACTTGACAAAGGATCAGCAGGATTTTTCCTGAGTTTAAGAAGGTTTGTCCTAAGCAATTTGACAGCTTCTATCTTTGGGGTCCCCTTGAAATCTTAAGTTTTCATTAGGAGAGTTATTCTGCTTCTGTACTTGTAAGTTTTATCCCTGGGTTATCTAGACCAAGTAAAATCACTTACATAACAACTTGTGCCTGTCATATCTGTAAGCTGAATTTCTGAGATAACAGCTTTACTCATTTCTTTCCAACTGTGAAGAATCTCTGCAGTCTGTAATTCTGGTAAGAGGTTTAGAATGGATGCCTTCAACAGAACCAATCTCTTCCCCCACCCTCCCACAAACCCACCCCAATCCTATTTAAATAGAATCTAAGAAATGCAGATTTTTAAAATAAGCATTCAACAGCGACTGCGTTGGGTAGAAGGAAGACACTCAGCACCTGGAGACAATTAAAAAAGTTCATGTAACCCCTCTCCAATAGCATGAAATCTCCGGAGGCCAAAGAGCTGAAATTTTGTCTTTATAGTACAGTGCAAACAGAACCAGTGTCCAGACTTAAGATCTTATTGCTTAGCTCCGGAAGGCAGCTGACAACAACAGGGCAGCTCACCTGCTTCGAACGACAACGCAATCCTGATACAGCCGGTCATATATGCAGATCTTTAAATCAACGTTGGGATTGGGCACCCAAACCGGCACATCGACAGCAACTCCAACGGCACTGAAGCACAGCTGTCAATACATAAATCAAGAGCATAATTATTTTTATCTCAAATTCTTACTGATCTAGACAGAGCAAGAATTTCTGCTACCAACTACAGCTGTGTAAAATATTTCATTATTTATATTACAACGGATTATTTACGTAGGCAAAGCTATGAAAATAATTAATAAAATAAAATCTAGATGTTAGGGTTTCCCAGAATTATAGAATTACACTTTGGTTTGGTTTCTTTGCAGAGAACATGAAGGAACAACACGCTGCTCGTGATAATGACAAGAAATTCTTAAAGTGCGTCTAGCTGAAGCGAATGTGCCATAATTCAAACTCAGGAGACTGCAGCTCGCTTAGTCAGCCAAGAAATACAGTAATGGGGCCCAGCGCTGTCGTTACTATCACAGCCCGAGGTGTGACATCAGTGACCGCCCAGCTCCGAGCCTGAGGACAACCCCAAGAAAGGGGGTGCCCCCAGGAGCCTCCAGCGAGCACCCACAGCTCCTGGTGTCGACTGCTCCAGCTGTGCCCGCAGCGAGAGCCAAGACTGGGCTACCGAGCTCCTCGGAAGGCTGTCTTTATTCTTTTGGCAAGCCTCTGAGAACTGTTCCCAGGCAGAATTTGGCTTCCAAGAAAGTATAGAATCAAAATATGCTGAAGTGGTAACTAAGGTTGTCATCTCTTCCAGCTTTCACACATCAGCTTCACTACTGCATGCTCAATAATTCCGATTCCGATATATCAAAAAGAAGAATAAACTACGTGAGCTGGGAACAGCGGAGAACACTTTTGTATTTGGTTCCAGGACATTAGACATTTTCCAGGATGATATCTGATAAAATGGGAATATCAGGATTATTTGCATAAAATTTAAGCGCATCAGCAGGTTTAATAACTGTACAGCACCAGGAAGAAGGGCCATGGCTAACAGAGTTACCTCCCATCGAACCACATAATCACACAGCACCTCAATCTGTCCTCTACCTCCTTCTCCTGTTTCTAATACAGGATTCAGAGTTCTTTTAATTCTTGGGAAAAGCAGAAGTAGGACAATTTTAAACTCTCTTTCTACACTGTTTCGAAGCAAGTCTTACACAAAGTCACTCACTGGTTTGCAGTCCGAGTTGTCAAACGTGATCACAAACTCTGCCCGCGTGTCCCCGGGGACCGCTGGGACAAACACAACCTGAAGTTTGACTGAGCTGAAGGGTCCAATTTCACCTTCAGTAACCTAAACAAGAAGTAACATGTTGTTAATGAAAATGACTGCATTACCTTAGCAGGCTATAAATTGCATTGAAATAAAGCAGCAATATATACTCATACTATAAAAACACTCTACTACTCTGAGTTTGTAACTAGACTGAACACACTAAGCAAGGGAAAAGTCAGAATTAGTAGCTCCCTAGGAGGTTTATTGTGGGAAAACGACTTGGTGTGACACATGGTTTCACAACCAGCATGGCCAGAATCTTACCAAGCGTCTTGTCTCCCTGCGAGACTCTGTGACACCAGGTGATGTGCTTTACCCAAGTGTTTCCATCATATATGGGCAAATACGTCAAATTACAGGAAATGCAAATGTATAGAGAATCTTTCAGCTCAAGTTAAGTCTGTGTATGTCAAAAGAAAGGGCAAATGTATCATGAGATTTCATTTTCAGAATTACCTCTGATACACCCAAGTCTAATGGGCTTCAAATTGATCAATACTTCTGGATTTCCCACCAGAGCCAAAGCAATTGATTTCCTGTAGGCACAGACTAGTGAAAATCTTGTTTGTATCTCAGAATAGTCGTTACCTTTCCAAGCATAATCTCGACTGGTGTTTCTTCAGGAGAAAGTTCCACTAAATTACATGCATTGGCTCTGTCTAGATCTGATCTGGAGTCTAATACATCTTGACCAAGTTGTTCTGGAGAAACAAACAAAACCCCACAAAACGCTGGGTATGTACATCCATCCACTAAACAAAAGGCAGAGCAGAAGGGCACCAATTCTGGTCAATACTGCAAAGCTGACAATGCAAACCAATGATGGGGAAATAAAAATGTCTGGAAGGAAATTTCTGTTTGGCCCTAGACCTCGGCCCTACCCTAAGCACCCAAGCCTTCTGCTCTAGAATAACAACATTTGTGTTTCAGTAGGATAAAGTACATTTATCGGAGGTTGTTACATGTGGGAATGCAAATTCAGCTGAAGGTATGAACTGGGCTTTAGGAACGATTTCAGTTGGACACAGCAATGCAGTCAGGAGGACCAGCAAGGCAAGTGGAAGTGCTGCTTCACTTTATTTTCAAAACAACTGCAGTAATAGGTACCTTTTTAATTACACAGTCTCCCACCAGGGCTTTGAGGTGCCTTAAACTAACGTATCACAAGAGACAAAGCTAATTCTGGATGGTATAGCAGTCCTCAACCAGCAACCCTGTGCTTCACACTAACCAGGAAAAAGAGCAAGGTGTCATGAGATACATTAATATGGCAAAGGAATGGATTTATATATTTTTAAGGTCTGCAAACATCTCTAAATGTATTTGTTCTGTGGAAAAAGCTACTATGATTTACAGAATCACTCCATTTCACAGTACAGATCCCAGATTTAAAGAGAAGAAACATCCACGACCTTTTCGTGGAACTTGTAGTTTCCAGTAATTGGAATTATCAATATCCCGAAGAAATGTCAAAGTGTACAGATAAGAAACAAATCAAGAAACTCTTTCTACAGAGACTGGATTTTATTAAGCACATAGTAAACATTAGGAATGGGATGGAAAATGTCTGAGGATGTTCGCCTTTCTGCTTTCTTGTTCCTAGAATTACAGTCTATAAAAATAAACCTGTCATGTGGATTTCTATTCTGAGAAGTGGGCATTCAGTAGCTGAGACAAGAATGATGATAACAGTTTTGCAGTTTCCGTGAGCTAGTCGGTTTCTGTATTCTTCCGAGACTGAGCTGCTGATGGCTAATGAGAAGTGAGGTTCTCTGCCGCTTTCGACATCATGGTGTCAGTACGGTACTTTCAGTCATTTTTGGTGAGGCGGCACACAAAGAAACACAACGTTACTACCAGAATGACGAACTACTTAATTTACTGACTTCGCAGACTGAGTTCCACTGCTCATTACAGGAACATGCAAACGGATGATGCTCAGGCCGGGCAACTGCCCCGTCGGATTTCTAAGCCAGTCGTCTTACCTGTGGGGCTGCCGCTCGCGCTCGTCTCAGTCCTCTGCTGCTCCCCCCGGGCTGCGCAGCAGGGCACTTCTGCACCGCGGTCAGGACAAATTTGTTCCTTCTTTTCAACTACAGATGGCACAGGACTGTTGCTGACTTTCTTTTCAGGGACACAGTCACTGAAACGTTGAGTAACCTGTTAGAAAAACCCACAAAAAATAGTTTCTACTGTGGCTGGTCACCTAGATCGCACCAGCTCCAGTTTCATCAAGTGGCTGCAAACCCAACCTGTGTTTTCTTACAGCTGTTCCACATTACAAGTGGAGAAATGTGTTGCACTTTCTAAAGACTGCACATTCTAGCAGACATTTCTCAATGAGCAGATTTAATTTTTGCTGGCTGCCCCAAACAGATAAAGTAACGGGAGCAATACAGTACAGTGTCAGTTATTTTACAATTAACAGAACTAACATTTTTCTTGTGAAAACAGAAGCAGTTCTATGTCAAAACTAAGCCTGCTAGAACTAGACTTCTGTTTATTACACACCTACAGAAGACAGCACACAGAAGGAAAACCATGGATACAGATGGTGTTATTTCACAAATTCTCTATTTGAACCAAGCTTTTAACGTAAGGATAATATGAGAGTTGAATCTGACGGTGAACAGCTCAGCAGTTTCGCTGTACAGGCTATTTACTGCAGTGTTTCAAACGAGAGGTCAGCCCTTTCCTTAGAACTTAAAAAAATATATCTGAACTGTTAAAGGTTCATGCTCCCAACTCTCATTACTTCATTGCTAGTTTTGAAACAGTCAGCATTTTTCTGAAGTCAGAGCGCCAAGATTTTACATTACTCTGTCAGAATCTACCCTTTTAACTAAAGCATTATTTCCTAATTTTCCTGGACGTGGAGAGAGTAGGAATAACGACATAAATTACTAAAATGTTACATAAAATTATCCCTGTTGTTTCTGTATGATGTTACCACACTTGGCAAAGCAGAATGTTTCTATAAGTTCAAGGAAACACTTCTGAACCTACCGTTCTTTCAGAAGACTTTGCTGTCGCTCTGCATGTACCGCCGGCGCCTGCTGACGCCTGAACTTGGAATCTGGTTCCCAAAGCTCCACTGTTGGTCAGGTTGATGGTCTGTGAAATTGTCTCTCCCACCACACGGCTGCCAAAGTCAATGAGCTCTCTATCTAGTGCCAGCTGTGCGAAGGTAAACCATTAATTACCGCCGTCCCAGATAGTCGGTAACGTCAATTAAATGAGCAGCCACCTTTTCCAGAATAAGACTTTAAAGCTCTTATTAGCATTTCAAAGATGGCATCAAATAACCACATGAACTGGGGGTATCCTCTGGCCTTTTTGTGAGAGACAACTCTTAAAACAATGTCTTGTTCAACTGAGCCACTTTCATTTCAGGCCACTTAAATGACAATGGAAAAGCCAGACTAAAATCTGATCTTTACTGGAATGTAATATCACAAACTCCGGACAGATATTCATGTGTCTAAAGCCTGGAAAAATTAAAATAGATATTGTCTTATTTTTGTCTACATAGAAAAGTAAAAGTTAAGAATAAACTACTGCAGGTCTGGGATGGAATTTTTAAAAATTCCAAGGAAAAAGATAATTCCTTTCCAGCCACTGGTAACATTGGGCCATCCCTTTCCAAACACAGCTACTTTGGCTAATTCCACTCTGAAGCTAAAGTTACAGTTCATAGTTAAGCAAATCCATTAAAACGAGTTTGTATTCTGGTAAGCTTAGGAATTAATAATTTTCTGGAAAGAGACTTTCCGTTTAAAAAGGAAAAAAAGAGCAGTAAATACTTGGTGAATATTTTTTTATACTGTTTATGCTTTCTCACATTTTCTCTTACTGCTGTCACACTGACCCTGCACATGCTTTAAGAAGTCACTTACAATGCACATCTTGGCTGTACATCTCAACGGAACAGAGAAAGAACCTGTCTGTGCCATAAACATGACTTCTCCTTCCAGAGTCTCATTTATCTAGAAAACAGACAAACAAAAACCACACAAAAGTGTTTACCAAAGTACGTTGCAAAGATTTAGCCCATGTAGTGATGAAAAACATCTTCATTCATTCTTTGAGTAACCCATTAAAATTTACCTCTAGAGATTCTACATTTCTGCTTTGAAGCAGACTCCAGAGGCCTCCCGGCTAACTACAGCCACGTCACGTTACACGTCTCACCTCCCGAAGCAAGTTTCAAAGCACACAGCAGGAACACCCAAGGGCAGGTATCGCTCTAAAACACGCCCTCAGAACATGCCTTATTTAACAGAGCTTGAGCACACACGTTGTCCAAGTACAACGGCACCTTGGTTTGCTTCCTTGTTAACAGTTAAGAAACTAAATTAATGATGCTTCTCATCAGACCAGGGGCTTATACTAGAAATCGCACTCAGCTGCACTTACCATGGGCTTAAACGTTACCACCGCTTTGCAGGACATTCCAGCAGACATTTTGCCAGGTGGGTCAAAACTATGGAGATAATTAATACAAAACTGCAAATTTAGTTTGCTACAGAATTTGGTTACATCTCCTGTTACGGTACAAAGGTAAAACGAGCAATTAATTCACTTTGCTTACCGAACACTGATGAAGTCCTTGAGCCGTTCGCTGATTCCAACGAGCCGGCAGAAGTTCACGCTGTGGGATGCGTTTATCAAAACTATCTTCTTTTTGTAGATTTGACCAACATCAAAATCCTTGGAATGCCAAACAGAGCAGGTGGTGTGAGTTACAGGGAAGTAGCACTTACACGTGTGACGACAAAACCAGCTACTACTCCCCTAGCTGTGCTCACAGTCCCTGCCGGGACCACGGGCCTGTGTGCAAAGTACTGTATAAATCATAACATAATAGCAAGAAATATGGAAGGATTTTATCCTTTAGCTCTAAGTAGTAAAACTAAGTAGGGTGTTTAATCTTATGTAAGAGATTGCTAGAAAAAGGCAAGTATTGTTTCAGTTTGACTAAAGACCTATTAAAGATGGCAGGAATGTTTTTTTTTCTCCCCAGCACAACAGGATTTTGATGAAGAGGCTGGCACACGCGTACAGCGACACACACATCACCGTCACAGCTCCTACGCGGGGTGTAGCACTAACCTTGAAGTGAATGCAGCTTGGTTTACTATAGAAAGGACATCCCTTACATTCGCGACCAGACACTATTGGCTTGTGAAAAATTCCAGGTTTCAATTCCTCCATTTTTTTCTCAGAAATTTCTTTTCTCACTACCCTTGTAGGCAGCTGCTTTGGATCCGTTTCTTCTCTGGGTGCCTAATAAGGAACATCAGTAATACTTACAGCCACGGTGGGTTTTTTGCCCTCAACCTCTTAACCAAATACTCCTTCAGGAAAAAAATCAGCTAACTTCACTGGAACATTTTGGTTATGGTCCAGCGCTTTTTCATGCAAGTATATGAAGCAGGTATTTGACACTATTTACTTTTGCTTGATCATAAAGATTTTAACTACACAATTCCACTCTCTAAGAGTGTGTTATTTACCAGTACTCAGCTAGAAGACAGGCTTTTCTTTGCCTCGTATGGTGTTGTTTCCACATAAAGCACTTTGTGTCGCCAACTCAACAGAAAGTCATGTTCAGTTGGTTTTTTTTAAACTCAGACAAGTGAACATGATGTGATGTGTGTCTTCACGTATCTCTGAGCTAAACTTGAAGCATTGTTTTTCTCTTAAAGGGAGCAAACGCTACATGAAGAGTGTCGAAGAGCAATCATTCTGATGACATTCTCACAGCTGACTCTCTACATCTACATAATAAAGTCTGCATTTCAGCTGCAAGAGAAATAATTATTGGTTTTAAGCGAGGTTCCTAAAAGAGCACTTGCCAGTGCCATGACTTCAGATACCTCCAACTACTAGAAAGGCAAATTAAACTTCTCTAATTCATTAAGATACTTTTATGGATACTATCAACATTTCGTAAAAACTGGCTTCACAATGAGTCAATTACAAAAGGATCTCACCCACTGTTCTTTCTTTTCTATTCCCAGGAAGAGCTGTCACAACGTTTACCTTGTGCGAGTCACATTCCTGACTCCAAAGTCCTGGGAACTCTGGTTCTACGAGGGTCTTGTCCTTCTCTTCTTCATCTTCACCACTTTCACAAAGCACATCACGGGGTATTTTTTCAGAAATTGCTCCTACAGAAGCGGCTCTCTCACCGGTTGAGGAACGGGCTGACGGAGAGCACCACGACTTTTGTAAAGAAACGAATTTTGAAGACATGGTTAAAAATTACTAGAGGTCAGTTACTCCACCAGTTGACAGATTCTGAGGAGATCTTTTATTACAAAAATGACAGGTCTATAAGGCTCAGAGGCCAAGGACATTGATCCCTTCTTAAGACGCTGAATACAGACAAAATTTTGTGCTAAACGCATCTAGATGACATGAAGCGTACGCTACAGGAGGCTAGAAACTAGTGCACGGGCATGAGAATACTGACTGCAGGTTTTAAGTGTTTTGCGTATCACATGATAACCTTTTTTTGACAAAAATAAACCCACAGACAAATTCTTAGGCCTTTTTTCACCTGTGATATCGCTCCAGCTGAATGCCTGTAAGTCTTCACAAGGTATCGCCAGGTTTTCCCTCTCCACAGTGAAGAATCCTCAAGTTTACCACTGCCCTTAAGTGCCTTAGTATGGGACTGACTTTTCCTCTGCTTGTCAACAGAAGCTTTTTCTTGCAAAATTTTCGATACAATCTCAATTTTTCTGGATTTTTGCTGTTCTCTAGAAGCTCTGTAATCCAATGTCATAAGAAATATTAAACCAGCCATGGTTGTTCGCTAACAATATTCATTACAACACGGTTTCCTTTGAGCCTTTAAGCTAAATAGCAAGTCCTTAGAGTGGGCACAGTGGTAATTTCTGTCAGGACACCAGGCGATTCAGAAGCTATTTATACATTTTTGTGGACTAAATATACCCAATTGCAGTGTTTTAGAAGTTGAGGAGTTGACTAAGCGTACCAGCCATTGCTACTGAAAACAAAATTTTCAAATGATTTTCCTAACCCAGTCAGCTATTTAAAGAAAACTTGCCTATCTGAAAGCCAGGCCTTACTGCAGTGCAATCTTCCAGAGACTGTCTCTAAAAGCGTTAAGTTATTCCATTTTTACAGGGACAGTGTTCAGGAAATGCAGAAGTACAGTTACTTCAGGCATGCAGTTTAGGTTCCCTGGATTTCCCTCCTGGAGTAGATTATCTTCTTTGCACTACTCACAGAACACGGGCTCCTAACTGTGGTTCTCTGAATAATACACCTAAACTAGAAATTCAAGTCACTTAAAAGGAAAACATACAAATATCACACATACAGAGTAGAGGAATGAGTTCACTCCCCTGAGACAGCATCGAGGTCGATGTGTTTGCAGAAGCTGATTAAGAGCTCCGATATATTCCTGTAGGAGCATCAGTAAGCAGCTGAGAGTTTGATCTAGCTAGGAAGACTTACTGTTTCTCTTTTTCATGCTCTAGCAGTCGTTTATGGAGAAAAATTTCCTTGGCAACATTGCCTCCTTCTGCTAGAATAGCTTCCCTCATTTTCATCTCCTGCTTCTTTGCCTCAACGGCCATTGCTTTCTTCCAAGCCTGGAGAGCTCGGAGTTTTTCCTATGAAGGCGTATGAACCCGTTACACATTTGATTCACACATTGAAGAATACAAAGCAGAGAATCTAGTGTTGGTCCCGTTATCTAAGTAGAAATTTGTGGCAGATTTCTCTGAAGTAGAACCTACTGGTTTTAATACACACAGTAGTCCTGGTACACCGAGGTGCAGAAAGCTCTGACCAGGTCGGAATGTCTTTACCTTCTGGCCCGCCCTGGAAATGCTCCTCAATGAAGCAGTGGGAAAAGACACAGCTCTAATCAAATCACTATTAAATTAAGGTAATTCCCTCAGATTCTACAGAACAGAAGTAGAAGAGCAAAGTAGCATAGCTCAGAAAATCTTAATTTACATTATTTAAATTCTTAAGTAACTGTTTTTCTTCCATATGCTTTCTCCATGTGAAGTATTTCTGCATTGGGATCCAAATAACCGGAAACGCTTCCGGCTGAGTTTTCAGAGAACTTATTTGCAGCACGCCTTATTTTCAAGACTTGCCCTACCAGAACAACTATGCTGTCGACAGAATAAACTCTCTAAGTAGAAGCGTCAAAATCTGCCCATACAAATCTAACCCCATTACTCCCAGGGTTCAATTCTCCCCAGCTGCAAGAGGTTCGATGGGTGATCTGACAGCATGACACGACAATTCTGCAACGACAACTGAAATTACTCGCATTAAAACCCAGCAGCCTGACAAGCTGATTTCTTCCTTCCCCATGTAAGCCCCGGCAGCGGTACCCTATTGGAAGTGATGCTGGTTTTCAGGGACAGCACAGCTTGTATCCTTCTCTCCATATGTTCCTGAGTTTTCACTTCTTCCTTTGCATTTTTTTCACGAGTTCTGTAAGCAAAGTAAAACCTTTCAGGCTCATATCCTGGAAAGCTTTTAGTATTAGAATGTTTAACCTGACAAGTAGTAATTGTCAATGTCACTAAACACTCTTCCCGTAAGCCTCTGCGTTTACTACGATACTGGGTGTGGGGAAAGCGGAACAGTTGGAGGACTCTTCTATATACGGTACCGCTCAAGTTACAAGTGCCAACAGGCTTTCAACTAGTTTGCTCAACAACTTTTTTTTTTTCCCTTTTTTAATTTTGAATATGGAGAATGTGTTCCGCATTACGGCATATGTCTAGCTGCTAAAATAAAGTAACAATTCAGGTGTCGCTCATATAACCAATATTTAAACAATTACGTAGTGAACTTTGTCCAAGCCAGCTGCTTGTGCCCACACTAAAAATAAACCCTAGAAAGTCTAAAGGCCAGGCATAAATGGGCGTGAATCAAGCCTGAGAGTATTCCACCTGATGTAATGATAAAAAGTTTAGGAAGAACAATATATTTGATACATTACTGAGGAAAAAAAGTAGTATTTTGTTGTTTGTTTTCCTTAATAAGTTTGCACATGCCAGTTAATGAAACATAAACCAACACAGGAACAGTACAATTATTTCAATCATTTTTTTCAATTAAGTCCTAGTATATAAGTAAAAGTAAGTAACAAATGTTCAGTTTCTTCAGCAGCAAAATAATTCAACACCACAGTAATTACAGGAACAGAAACCCATGAAGAGAACAAGATAACAAAAAAAAAAAACGCCTCTCAACCAATTTTACCAGAGAGCAAGAAACCTTTTAACTACATTTCAGAGGGAACATGAAAAAACAGTGTTCAGGTTTTAAACTCAGAATTGAGTTACACTACTTCAAACTACTTCAGTTAATGACACACATGTGTAAAATATTTAAAATAATTTTCAATGCCTGCAAGCAGCCAGACCCCTCTGCATCTCGGCAAAGAGCCCGTCCCTTCAGCTCCAGGGAGTCGGCAGACCCTACGAGGACGGTAAATGGATTTTCTTCTTTCAAAGTCCTTTTGTGCCATGTAAGACGTGAACACCTCACAGCACTGCTGCTGTGGCAGAGGATTTCCAGGAAGATACACCTGGCAGAAAAATGATTCTTTTTTTCAAAGACTAAAGGATGAAGTATTGTACAGCAGAGAACGTACAATGACCAAAAAGGAATGAACCACCTTGCTATGCTTTTTCTCAGGAAGCAGACTGCTTTTTCATGGTTCCTTTTGGCATCTTCAAGTATTTGTTTACGCTTTTCTTCACATTCTTTCTGGGCTTCATCCTCTTTTCTAAAAAAAACACGGGCAAACCAACAGTTGCAGCAGGACTAAGGAAATCCCGACTTCAATACGATGACATCTAAGGGCGGGGTTGTTAACATTGCTGAAACGAGGACATTAGTCACCACCCACCCTCCCCTCTCCTGCAAAGCCTCTCATTTTCACAAAACTAACACACAAATTGATAAACTGGTGTCTGCTTTGTCTCCAGGAATCTTGATGAACTTGATCATAAGCTCAGAAAGCCCTTCTGGCCAACGACAGTGCAGACACATGCAGTTTGATTAAAAAAGCGTCATGTCCTTAGACAAAAAGCATTCGCAGTTTATGTCTTTAGCAAGTTTATTTTCTCATTTCAGAAATCTTTACCCACAAAATTCCAAGACTGTGGGCAATTCTTATTTTAATTCCATTTCCTCATAAAGCATTCCTAAAGTAACGCCCAGCTAAGAAACACAACAGCTCTAGTACCTGAATTCGCTCATCCTCTCAACATCTGAAATAGTGAACTGGCTAAAAATGATACGGAGAAAGAAAGCAGAGACTGACTGAGAGGCGCTTACTTTTCTCTAGACCGATGATTTTCTTCTGCTCGCAGTGCTGCTATTTTTTCGTTCCTAATCCGCACTTCTGCTCGCTCTTGGTATTGCACCTCTAGCTCATCCTCGTATTTTTTAAGTTGTTCATGAAGGTTTTCATATTTTCCCTGCTCAGTTTCTATCTGCCACATCACAAGCCTTTAAAACAAAGTGTGAGCCATTTTCACTGAAATACTGATACCCAAAAAATGAGAAAACCAAGAAAAATTAGAAAAATAGCTTTTTCTTCAACAGTACGTGACTTAAGGGACAGGCCATAGCTTTTATTCTTCTGTGCTTTGCTGAAAGAATTCAGATACGCTATGGATACATATATAGAGATTAATATATTTATTGCTAATCACACAATAAACCAGTAAAACATTTTAAAGCTATTACACGAGCTCAAATGATGTAGTTCAGAATTTACTATTAACTTCTGTAGTAATTAACTTCTGAATCCATTAAACAGCGTACGAAGAACGTAAGAAAGACTGACTCCCATCACCCTGTTTTCTTATTCTCTCACTTACTTGTTTTCTTTAAGTGTCAAAGCCATTTTCAACTCAAAATCCTTCTCTTTCTCCAGTTCAGCGCACAGCCGTCTGTGCACTGCCTGAAGGCGGGACAAGGCTGCGCTGTTAGCATTAAAAAGATACAATCAGAAAGAAATTGGAACTCATAAAGGTTAAAAAAATAAGCCCCCCAATAAGACCAGCAAGAATAAAAGATTGTTTTGAGGCTGAGATTGATGTATTACGATTCTATTACTTCACAGAGTCTCTTATTTAGCTTTCTAAGCATCCCCTCTTCATCCAAAGTCCTCGCTTTCTTTAAACTATTACACACTGGCTCAAATTTAGAGAAGTATTTGTTTCAAAGGCACTGACCAGTAGCTTAATGTGACCATTCATTTCTCAAGCTGATAAAAGCGGTATTTAGGCAAACCTAGACTGATTTTGCTTTTAAATTTACAATATTCCATGTACTTTGCCTACAACGGCAGTGTTGTCACCCCGTTCTTTATTTCCCTCGTGCCACATCCAGGAAAATCAGTGGGCAGGGCGCTACTGAATCAACAGTGAACTGACTGCATTCAGCACAAACTCCCTTCCTCAAAATGAAAACTGGAAGCGGCTCCTTTACCTGCACTTATGATTCCAACTTCAAACTGTTTGCATTGAGCATCAGCAATTCTAATGGCAGCCAGGATTTTCATTACTGCTAAAGCATGACACCTTTGAGCTTCCTAAGCCAGAAAGCTTCACTACCCACTTGCTAAATATAATAGATTGTGAGAATTGCTGCTTCTCTGCACACGTAGAGCTCGCAATTTGACCTGACATAAGCCTAAACACTTCCACAATGCGCTTCTGTCTTTGCTGGGTTTTCTTACTAGGGCTGTCTCTTTGAGGTCCTGAACAGGGAGCAGCAGCACCCATCACAGGAGTCTCACTAGCATTCAACTCCTCCGTTTTGTTTAAGCAGCTCCTCCACTTTGGCAGTTAACCTACCTTCACCATTCATCGGTCTACGAACTCGGAGATTAACACAGGTCATAAAATGCAGCTGCAAAGTTTGTTCACAATACGCTGGTCCCCGGTACACAAGCCACCCACTTCTTTCTATTTAAACCCAACGTGAAGAGTACAGTGAATTGCCTCCCACTTCATAGCAGAAGTGTTTCAGAACAGCTCCTGTAGGCAGAGCTACTCCTGAGAGCCATTCACGCATTTCACAACATGAAACAAGAGAAAAGAAACGGCACATATATATAAAAATCCTGACTGTAAGAGTTACCAGAAGCAAACCCCTGACCTCTAAAACCACCAGAGCACATTGGTGTTGGTTCCTCACGCTGATTAGAAGTGACTGAGACCCTGATGAACATAGTTGACAGTAGTGGGCTAGGCTCATCTAATAACCCCTTGTTCTAGTTTAAAAGATATGCTCTTTCCTATCCATTCTTAAGTTTCCACCTTTTTCTGCACTGATTTACCCAACAGACTATTACCTCTAGACCAGAAAGCAATCAATGATTCCCAAGGCAATGCACCATTCTTCTTTGTTTTAAAAGGAGGAACTATTGCTGAAAAAAACAGCCTCCCAAGCCAACAGTTAAACGTGACCTGAGAACCACGCCAGGTTTCAGCACCGATCTATTAACACCTTTAACATATGCGCTTAAAAATTCTACTGTTCAACGGTACGAAGATAAACATAGCGGATGCCTCTAATCTTCGGTATCCAGAAATCCTCTCTACCTACACATTGCCAGCCTCCTCCTCTCTCTCTATTTCCACATCTACACAACGCAGTTGCTTTGCCAGCATCTTGATCCGCAGCTGGCAGGTACTCAGCTTGTCTCTGCAAGAAACAAACAGATTATTTATATGTTTTAAGTTCTTTATTCTTTCTGATAAGACTCTAACATTTCTAACAGACGCAATATCCCAGTATTTGATGGTGATTTCAGTGATGGATGATGTTTGCTCAAACACTAACCTTGCTTTTTGGACCATAAGTTCCTTTTCTTTGGCTACGTCATTGAGCTCTTTTAGGTTCTTCTGTAAGGTTAATACGCCAATTCTATCTGCATACTTCATAGCATGAATATTATCAGCGTTGCCCAAACAGTGTTCCAAGCTTTCCCTTTGAATTGAAACACATGATTAACAACGAAAATGTAATGAGGAATTGAAAAGTTACGAGAAGTTTGCACGTCCTCCACTTGCACATCTGTGGATTGCTTTGTTTTCTTCTAGCAGAACTGCTACAAATATCATCAGTATAAACGAGGGGAAAAAACCCGAACATAACCTGGACAAGAAGTTTACATATTTGCATTTAAGTTAAGACTTTTAGATGCGGACATCTCATGTTGAACATTTATACTCACATTTAATGCATTAATTACATCTTTGTTTTGAAATGGTTGTGGCTCCTCTCACGAACAATAGTTTAAAACATTAACGGGAACATTCTAAACCAGCTTAAAACATCTTACACAAAGCTGATCAGTTTGTGGGGTGAGCTAATGTCTCGTATTAATAAACGTTATTTGAGCTTTACATCACACCTTACAACCCTCTGCTGCACCGATCTTTGTGGAGAGAGCAGCAACTGCTTAAAGCCACATTCAAATCACTCAATTCCTTTTCACGCATGTAAATACATGTAAATTTATTGCTTCAGGAACAGATCTGCTGTACCACCTACTCCTAAAATCAACGTACTACTAATCTATCATCATACCAATTCTGTGCTAATAGACTCTGTATATTAAAAAACACTTACAATCCGACACTGATATTCTTCAGCAGACTAACTTCTCTTTTTCCAACAGCTCCTGATGTTCTGTGAGCACAGAGGGATAAAAACACAACACTCGGTATTATCATAAAGAGCTGGCTGGCTTTCAGAAGAGGCGAACACTGGTTAGTGTAACACTGCTTTGAGAAGAGCCCATTAGTCCACAGCAATGTGGCGCGATCATCGTGTTACACACACGATAGTTTCAAATTAGTGTCCAGGGTCTGTCTTCCTAGAACGTGTTGGGCTGGCAGGGACCTTTAAAGGTCATCTAGTCCAAGCCCCCTGCAGTGAGCTTATTCTGCTCATTGGTTAAACAGAAGTAACCAATTTACTTTTTGTGAAGAGGTCTATAACGCCTATGACTAATTTAACTCAAAAAAGTACACTCGAATTAGCCAACCCTTCTCTTGAAAAGGTAAGTTAACACTATAAAGGCAATTACTGTTAGAACTGGTAACAAGTTATTTACATGTCAGAATCAGATTTGTCTCCAGCTCCTTCAAAAGCATCCTTGTTTCCCATCTTGCCGCCACCAGCCAACTCTTCTTCAAGCTTGTATTCTAACAGACATTAAAACCACAGTTTAGTAGAGACTGCGAACATTAAAATGCAAAGCTCTAGTACACTTGCTGCCGAGTCAAAACACAGAGATCAGGGATGACATTTTATAGCATATATATAAAAAATTCATATGGCAAAACACACAGGACTGTTCTTGTACACCCGCAAACCCCAACAGGAAAATACTCTCTGCCTTCCTTACGGAAGTGTCACCGACAACCCGACGCATGCGGAAAAAACCTCAAACAGAGCCAGGGAGGGGGCGGAGGGGAGGTTAATGTATGGTAAGGTTTTGGCCAACCGTCAAACACGAGATTTTGACCACCAGTAACGCCGAATCACAAAGCCTTGCAGAGGGGAGAGGTGGGGAGGGCAGCGCTGCAGAGCGAACGGCCCCGCTCGGAGGGGTTCCAGCCGTGCTGTGCTGCTGGAGACACCAACCACAACCCCTGCGCTCGGTTGGGCCATTCAGCCCTAACCCTGTACTAAATTAGAGACACACTAACGTTAGTTTTCTGAGAATTATCAAAACAACTCATCCTTTTCACCTTCCCAGGGTTCTTCCACGTGAAAGACCCGGCCAGCTCGGTCTTCTTCTTCTGCCTCTTCCAGACCCGGCACGGGGGGACATTCTTGCTCCTCTTGGGTACCAGAACCGACCTCATCCCCTTCCATCCCGAGAGCTCTTGAAAAATAACCAGGCTAAGAAAGAGAAGGGCGCATGTCTTACACGTAGAACCTGCCAGAACCTGCAACAGCACCTGCGGTTCATTTTAACGACGGCGGCTGCTCGGCCACCGGTGCCGTCGGGAAAATCCTGTTGCAGAAACACGAACTAGAACAGAGCACCCACCCTGCCCGGTTAAGGAGCAGAGCAAACAGCCCACGGAATTTGAAGGAAGGAATAAATTAAGTTATAAAAACCACCTTAAAAGCGAGACACAAACTTCTCAAACAGCACCGCGACGCCGCGCTCGCACCGATACCCGCGGATTAGCCCGTTCCGCTGCCCCCGAGCGGGGCCGGGGCCGGGGCCGGGGCCGAGGGGCCCACGACGGCTCCTTCTCCGTCCCGGGGCCGGGCCGGGCCGGGCCGGGCCGGGCCGGGCCGGGCCGGGCTGGGCAAGGCAGGACCGGACCCGGCCGGGTCTGAACACCCCCAGCGCGGCTGAGGCGGCGGCCGTTACAACCCGCTGCCACGGCAACGGGGCGAACCACCGCGCCCGCGCCGCGGGGGAGCCGCAGGGAGGCCTCGCGCCCCGCAGCCGCGGAGGGAGGGGGCGCCGGGCCCGCATTACCCCCCCCTGACCCCCCCCTGCCCCGGGAGGCGGGTGGTGCGCGCCGGCGCGCGCGGAGGGCCCGGCGCGGGGGGGGGGGGGGGGGGCCGCGGGGAGGCGGGGGCAGCGCCCGGGTGCGGCTGCGGGGGTTGCGGGTCCGGGGTTGGTGCTGGGTTTGGGGTTGTTTTTTCTCCCCCTCCCTCCCTCTGACGATTATTTGTAGTCGGTTAAAACACGAGCTGCTGGGAAAGGCGGCGTCTTGCCGGTTTTGTTTCATGCATTTCCGTGAGCTGCTGACCCGCTCCCCGGCTGATCCCCCCAAACTCTGTTCCATTATCGCTCCCATTGCTTAAACGGGACTGGTGACCCGGGCGCGTTGGCTTTTCTTAGGCACCTGGCTCGGGTACGTTTGTAATTTTTAAGATTAAAAATCAAATCTTTTTAATAAAGTCCCCCCGACGTTCTGCAGCAGCGCCCGGGCCCGAGGCCGGAGCAGTTTGAGGATGCTGGAGGTTCCCGAGTCCCAGTCCCGAAGGGCACTGTCTAAACATCTCAGAAATAAGGCTGCGCTGCTCTGACAATAGGATTTCGGCACTAGTCACTAATTAAAGGTTATTACAGCGAAAATCATATGTGCCGAGCACGCTGCCCGTGTCTGATGTCACCCTCCCAGCGCTCCTCAGCAGAAACTGCAGGTTCTGAGGTTCCTCGGGCACCGGCCGTCCTCGGAAGCGCCCACAAGATCGTCAAAGGAAATAAGTATTTAGCTGATATTTCAGTAATTGACAGAGTAAAGCCTGATAAAGGGTGTCCCAGCCGGAATACTCCGTCCTTCAGCGGAATCTTCCGAACCCATGCGTTTGCTGCCGTGTGTTCAGTTACCGGGTTTTAGCCCTTAATTCGTAATTAACTGGGTTTCCTTTCTCTTCCGCCCCATGTATTACCTTGACGAAGTTACGGAACGGCGCAGTTCGATTCGCAGAGCAGCAGATTCTTGTCCCCTTTTTCTTGGCCTTCGGCCTAAGTGCCACGCTAGAGAAATTCAGCGCTTCAAAGGCTCGCAGCGGTTCAGTTATTAAAATATTGGGGTATCATTCCTGGAGGGGAGCTCAGCACCCAGATACACACTGATCTATGCATAGAGATGGAAGGCATTCCAGGCTTGTTTAATTGAAAAAGTTCCTCAATTATTAGCAATCTTCCTGGAATTTTGTAGAGTTGCTATGAGAAGTAAGGTCTGGGGTTTTTTTGACAAGTAGGTGCTGCTAATGTAAGTATTTATTTTCACAGTATAGAGTATTTAATAGACAGGGACCAATTCATTGCCCTACGCTCATGGTATAGATCCTCATTCTTCAGAAACGTGGACTTTCTTAGCTCTATAGATGGTGGAATCTTGGTTTTATGGCATCTATTCATATTACATAAAACAAATTACATAGAGACATTTGCAGGATTAAAGCGACAAGATGTAGGCTAAAAATATGCAGTGATTAACTGTATAGCTCTCTCGGCAGATCTAGAATAGATAAAACCGTAGTTAACTCTGAACCTGCCAGATCTCACACGCGTGTAGCCAGGATGTGAAATATCCAAGTGCTTTTTTTTCCCCTCAAGAAATTACTTGTAAGAACACCTGGTAATATCACTAATTTTCAGTTTCTTGTGTTATTTTTATTCAGGCTATTTATTCAGTCCCAATTTACAACTGCTCGGGTGACTTTCAGAACAACAACAACAGAATATGACAGCTGTAGTTTTAGCAATAAATAAATACGAGTTTAACCTCTAAGTTTCCTGAAAACCTTAACCAGACTGCTCGAGCCACAAAAGCCCAGCTGATCTGGAACTCTGCTGTGAGGCGTAACGGATTATAACCACTGCTGTAGCCAGAGACACGACACTCAGAGTTGAATTGTCGTTCCGTAGGAACTGGACTAAAGTTCAAATTGCTAATCCAATTTAACACAGAAATACCGGGTGTTTCGTTATTAAAGTTTTAGGACAGCCCCCTCCCGATCAGCACCCCTGATTTCAGAGCACACGCTACCGGTGCCAAGTGACTGCCCCATCTCCCAGCCGCTGGCCAGGATTTTGCGTCGGGTGAATAATTGGTCACTAAGGAAAGGCAATCTCGATTTTCATCTCCCATATAGGTGCAAGGAGAGAGGATACCTGCAGTTCCTCTGAAGATGCTAAATTGCGGATCCCCAGACAAGTTCTTATCTCCCCATCCACAGCTCACGTCTATCAGCTTGAAGCAAGTGAATCTATTCCAGCTTCAAGCTCCAGGAGATGTAAAAAACCGCATTGATTGATGCTACTCTTCTAGATTTTGTAGGCACTGGCCAGCAGTGACGCAGCTCTGAGAAAGCAGGTAATGGAGTGAGCATGTATAAATTAAAATCCTACTTGTTTTCTTACTGTGAAGTTAAACTTGAGGCATTTCAGGGGAGTTACTTCAGCCCCACACCATCAGTTTGAAAGCTGGTAGAACTGGACGCTTCAGTTTGCTGTACGGTGACAAACGGCGCTTCGACGGGCGGCTGGTATTTCTTTTCTGAACGTTTCCAAGGTGACAAGCAGCTCCTATATGGAGCTTTCTAGCTTTTTAGGCAGGAAGGTATGCCAGTAACGGAATCGTAACGTTTGCCGGGTAGTTCAGATTACGTAAAACGAATCCTCTGCCACCTATTCTATGATACAGACCAACGCAGGCCTGGATGCAACAGCAAAACGTCGACGAGCATCTTACCAACGAGCCACCCTTGCGGATGTGCGATGATGACCACCGAGTCAGTGTCAGTCCCAGAACTAGCCCCGGCTCGGGGGCACCGGGGGGGGAATCTCATCCCAAATCTGTGCACGGAGGGAAGCAAAATGGGGCAAAGCGTCTGGCCGCACCGCGCTTCGCGATTATAAAAAGAAAAATCTCTGCAGACTGAGGGAGGAACTGGATGTTCTACAGAAAATTTGGAAACAGATAAAAACTTGATTTCTCAGCCAGCGCTTTAGGTGAAAGGAAAATTGATGTTATGGTTATACTGATATTTATTGAATACAGACACTTTTGTGTTGAGGCCACGGGACATTCATACAAGGCAAGTGCAATATAGCCTCTGAAATGAGCTAAATATTCCCACCATGCGATTGCTACTGATATTCCCAAATCTCATTTATAAAAATAGGCATATGTGTGTAATTTATATATCTAAAGACATTTGGCAACGTTGCCACAACAGTCTTTCACGAGCTGTTTATGTGGAATCGTGGGAGAGTGAAGCTAATTATCCATGTGGTACATTTTTGCCTCTAAAAATTACATGTGACAATATGACATCTTTGCTTTGCTGGCAGTAAAACCACCTGTCCTGTTCAGAAAATGATCTATTAAGAATAGCAGGTAATGCAGAGCAACTGTCAAATAAATACTGTCCTTCTGATGTGCTCTCAAAATCCCGAGGTACTAAAGGGCTACAAAAGCTTGGGTTTTGGCCCAAACCACTGAGCATGTTTCTCCTCCATCCCATCAGATGGTGCCATCCAATGAGTTTTATGGTAGCAGCTAGAAAAGTATGGGTGACTATGATCAGGAGAAAGTCACACCTGTTTACGTGTTCCAGAAGAAAAAATACTTGATAGATTTGGAAATTTGGGGGTTTGGTTTTCATTATAGTAAAATCTTCCTGACCTTTGCTTATTGCTTGAGAAAGGGTAGATAGGTCAGGAAATAGTAGCTGTTAATACAGTAAAAATAACAACTGGTGATTTAATAAATAACAATGTTTAAATTCTATTTACTTGTAAAGCTGTCCAGACGTGGGTGGGGCCCATCAACGTTTGATGGACTGACACGGTCAGATAATATGGAAATACTCACCCGCGTTGGTCGTTACTACAGATCTACTACAGCTTTACAGGTACGACAGCAAAGAAGAAAGTTTGTTCCAAACTGCGTTGCTCTGACCTGACAACCTGGTCCTGCTGGAGCCTGGTTTGATCCCGGGCAGTCTCCGATGATCCCTCTGAGCTCCACGTGCAGGGTCAGATCATCGCAGGGGTATTTGCAGAAAAGGCAGTGCCTGCAGCCATACAGCTTGAGGAGAGGTGGTAATTTAGCAGAGAGACAAAAAGGCTTAAGAAACATTTAGTATCATGAGCCATCTTTTTAAGAACATTTGACAGTTCCAAGCCAGTAGCTAAAGGAAAGCTTTAATTATTTTCAAGAGGATTAGATGAGAAAGATTTGGGGAGCTTATTTATTTTGTTTTGACGTTTTAATAGCAATTTTAATTGTTTTTTTTAATCCATCTCTTGAGCAATTTTAATCTGTCATTGACTGTAAAGAGTTTGGGATATTCTGCTAGAACTGTAGGAAATTAAATATATTGTTGATCATTATTATTTTATCCTCTCTCTTCCCTTTGGCTAACGGGAATTATTAGTTTTGAGTGGGAGTGTGCATATATACGTGTGTATATAGATGTAACGGCCTCTTTTGCTTAAATATGCATTTGTGTGCAGCATGAGCTAAACCCAAGGGTGAATGCCCTGGCATTTGCCCTTCCTCCGGATAAAACAGAGCATATAATTAGGGCCTGTAGACACCGTATGGAATTTATTTTTCTAAGAGAAGTTACACATTCATTTCAGAAGTTGGTGGGAATGGATCTTAGAACATCTCTTTTCCTGAGCTACAGGCACAAAGTGGTAGCTAAACCAGTCCTGTGAAAATAACATGAGAGTTTGTTAAAGCCGAGCGCTATTATGGTGGTGATAGAAGACACCTCGTCTATATTTCTTCCATTCATTATGACATTATTAATCCAAATCTATACAAACTCGTGATCATTCAAGATGATTTGAACAATTGCATAAATGTCCTTATGCAATGCCCAGGGAATGGAACAGGACAGTTTTGTTTTTTTTTCCAGGCATAATCAGAACCCTGATAGTATACCTCGATTACCAGGGTGGTTTTTGCAGGAAAAAAAAAAAAAATATATAATCCTAAAGCTAAACATGTTCCCATCACAATTACGCTGGAGATTTTGTGGGCAGTTACTTTGCTGCTTTGGGCTGTAGAGCTGCTGAAAAAGAGTCATAGTGGTAGAAGGAGAAGAAGGAGAACTGGCTGAATGGATCTAGAGAAAATATGTAGGTGATACTCGTTTTCTGTTTTGCAGTATCAGAGCCACTGATGGCAAAAAAACTTTCATGGGAGTAAGTGCTGAAAGTGCAGTTGTTATAGAAGTACAATTTTCCCAGTAATGATTCTTTCAGAGGACTGCCATTGGATTTTCACTTGCTTTGATGGACAAACAGGTAGCGATGTCTGTCCATTTCAAGCATGTGTTGCCATGATGTGCTCGTACCAACGCACAACTACAGCCACTTAGATATAGGTTATGCATGTATAAAATATACATCTACACACACTCATCCTAAAGGGACAAACTGCCTCACCTGATTTCTTGTGTTTTCACAGGTGTATGCTGAAGACATAGAAAACTGTTGTTTTTTACTAATAAATTAGATGAGAGCTGTCTAGCCAGAGCTAGACAACAACACCGAGGAATCCTCAGAGTGGGTACATAGCTCACTGGAACACCATCCTTGAGAGTAGGAAAAATATGAAAAAACACAGCTGAAAATATCCTGGAACTGTTACACAGAGCAAAATCATTCTGTTCTGTATGTTATCCTGTAAATTCCATTTTAAAAACTTCTGGTTACCCTCCTCCAAAAAAACCCAACAGTTTTAATGCAACAATCCCAACTACTTGAGTTTAAATTTAAGTCTTTTCCTCCTTAGTGTGCATTAGCCCCGGGCATGACCGTTGAGATGTGCAGAGGAATGAAAAGGTCAGAATGAAAACCCCCACCTCATCCTTACAGGCTTATGACATAAGAGCTCATATGTGTGTGTGTACATTTGTGCCTGTATTGAGTACAGCTGTACATCTATTCTCCTCCTGGATCCCCCGGGGCTGTCATCCCCCTTACCCACCACCCTCTAGTTGCCATTTAAATACGGGTATTAAACAATAATACAGAATTAAGCATACGAAAAGATAAGTGCAACACTTTACCCCAGGTGCATCCTTTCGTTTGTTTAAGGTATCTCCACGTTCACTTTTGCTTTATGATACAAATTCTTTAAAACGTCTCCTCCACAGCGTCTCCTTTGTGGGCTGGTTTTAAAATTGTCATTCTAGCTTGAACAGCACCAAAAAGCAGAGGAGGCGGAGGAGGCGAGAAGAAAAGAGCGAATATGGAGGAGAAAATCGAGTTTGACCTGCAAGTAAAGACGAAACCAAAGTCCCGAGGAGCCGCCCGGCCGGGTTCCTCCCCTGACCCTCCGCGGGAGCCCCGGGGGGTGCGGGGGAGCCCGGGGGGGTTGCGGGGGTGGGCAGGCGCTGCCGGTGGGACGGAGCGGGGCCGGGGCAGCTCCTGCCCGCGGGGTAACCGGGCCGCTTCGCTTTGGAGAAGCCCCCCGGCAATCCGGGAGCGGCGGGGCAGAAGTTTGTAAACCCCGCGGCTCTGCCTCCTGCGGGGTTCGCAGCGCCAGCAGCGTTTAGAAAGCGAAGAGGGGGCAGTTCCCCACCCCCCCCCCCCCCCCGGCCAGAGCCCCCCCGAGTTACGTTCCCGCTCCTGCAGCCGCGGGGGCCCCGCCGGGATGCGCGCAGGGCGGGCCGGGGGGCGGCGGCGGCGTGATCCCAGCCCCCAGCATCCCTGCCCCGCATCCCGCCCCGCATCCCCCCCCCGCGGCTAAACCGCCTCTGCCCTCAGCTCGGGCTGCGGCTCCCTCCTCCTCCTCCCTCTGCTCCTGCCGGGGAGCGCGGGCACAGGACATGCCGAGCGGCCCCGCAGCGCTTCTCGGTCGCTCCCCGCCGCGCCCGCTGGGACTCATCGGTCGGGTCGGAGGTGATTCCCCGCAACCAGCCTCGCACCCGGGCAGCCCGGCCGGAGGAAGAGCCGGGCGGCTCTGAGGGCGGCGGGGGAGGACGAGGAGGAGGAGGAGGAGGTCTGGCCGGGCAGGGCAGCGGAGCCGAGCCCCGGCGAGGGGCCCCCCCGCGGACCCCGCTCGGGCTCGGCGGCTGCTGCGGGGCTCCCGGGCTCGGCGGGGGCTGCTGCTGCCGAGCAACAACCCAGCGCTTTAAACTCAGCCTCAACTTATCACGGCAAGCGAGGATGGCAACACTACTGGAGATCGGGAGCTGCCAAGAGAGCCGGGGAGCCTGGGTTTTGTTTGCTGCTGTCTAGTAAATGGGAGTAAAATGGAATTTCTCACCTGGGTTTTTCCTGCCTTGGTCCTACTGTGCACCCAGCAGCACAGGTGTATCAGGTAAGAAAACGCCTTATCGTTCTTTCTTGGGCTGGCCTTAGAGAGCCGTGCTGTCGCTGTGGCTGGGGTGAAAAATGCCAGGTCTGGCTGTAGCTGTTACTTTCCCCTGCCCGTAGCTCCCACTTTTGCCCAGGGATGCTCTCTATTTTCAGGCTACGACTGCTTGAGCAGGTGTTCCCTAGAAAAAGGGGTCTTGAAAAGTTTCCTGCATGTGCTCCATCATTTTGTTGGGGGGGGTTTATTATTTTCTCTTTCTTCTCTTGGTAGCAGGGGATGCACTTCTGCCAAGTGAGCAGCAGTTTCTTGGGTTAATCAAGGGGTGTGTTTTTAACAGGATGCCTGTGGAAGCGTTTACTCGAGGGCACTTGCTCCAAATCGGGGGCAATTGCTTTCTGTAACGGTACCGCACACCCCAGCGCAGGCTCATCCCCTTAAACAGCTCTGTAGGGGGCCTGCTTGAACATCAAACTCTTCCCTAAAACCCAACACAACCAGTGGGGTACTAACTGAACATCTTTGCTTAGGGCCTCCTTGGGCACAATTAAAAACCCCGGAACACAAACATGCCTTTCTAACGGGTTCATTAATTAAGTCTCCTGAACTTGAGATAAGAGACTGGCAGAGATCTTAGAAAAAGCGTTTGAGGAACACCAACCATTTCCTAAAATAATAAATGGTGAAGCTATATGTTTGCAATCCCCAGTCACATTGATCTGAAGGTGTTAGCTAGGCAACCAGCTACGGTCTCTATATATTCTCTACCGATCTGGAGGCTGTATGTGCAGAAAGCTTGCCATGATTATGCAATTAAAATAGAAGGGGGAGTAAAAAAGAACTTGCTGCATGTAAAAACATGCCTACATCATCCAGAGCAGAGATGGCTTGTGGTATTAAAGGGGTCTTCCTACTTCTACTTTATAGTCGTTATTAATAGCTTCAGAGGAGTATAAAAAGCAAAGTGATAATTGTAGTAAGACGTAACATTGCTGTTACAGTTTTTGGAATTCATTAGTGAGATCTGATTTTTTTTTTTCAGAAGGGAAGGAAAAGGATCTTGCATTAGAGGGGGTGTCAAGTCAACTGCTCTTATTCAGGACTGACAAAACGATTTATCCTATGACCTTGAATCTGTTATCCAGGGTCACATCCTGACACCCTCATGCTCTGAAGCAATCCAGTGTTACAGTGTAGGCAGAGAAAACACCGCTTGTGACCGAAGGGCATCAGGATTGTGCCCATAATCTCAACGATCCTGTTTCTCTCTCATCACTTGGGCTAGCATTAAGTATTTTGTCTGAAAAGCAGTGTTTGAGTGAAAAAGAAGAAGAAACATTTAAGGAAGAGTCAGCCTTCTCAGCCTCTGTCTTCAAGGTCTGTTTCTAGGCACAGCAACTGACAGGGTATGTGCAACCCATAATTTGTTGGATAAATTATTCTACATTTGGATTAATTACCTAGTTACTTCACTTTCTTCCTCCAGGAACACAATAGCCATGAGCTGTTTGTTTGTTAGAAATACATACACTAGTGGCAGGGAGTAAGGGAAGGCAAATTCGGGCTTGTTAAATCCCAACTGTTCAGTGGGTAGCAGATCTCCAAATATGCCCAAGTGTAAGACACTGAATGGTCAAAGAAAGCAGCTCTGTTCAGTACGACAGCTTTCTGAAGATCCAGGATTCAGCTTGGCTATGGCAGAGCATTGTTTAGTCTCGTAAAAAGCGAGTAACCTTGCCTACCTGTGTGCTTTTGATGAATTAAACAGAGCTAAACCCAAATTTCATCCTTGCATCAGCAACATTACTCGCACAGGGGTGACCTGTGAAATAATGCTCCTTGTAAGGGCCCAAGAAGCACATTAACTTCCTTATTCTTCTTCCTTGGAGTTCTGTAATCTGATATTACATACAGGTATTTCTGCTAAGAGATGCCTTTATGAAGAGCAGTATTTTATTAACACTGTGGGTTTATTATACAGGGTAAAATTGCCAATAGCTACGTTTTATTGCTCTGATTTTGTTTTCTGAATGTAATGGGATCCACGGTTACGATGACACAGGCCATCCAACACCACTAAGTTTTCTGCTTAGGAGCTCTGTGGATTGGATGTTGACAGGTGTGAGCAAAAACCTGCTCTAAAAAGGAAGAACATTTCGGTGAGCTCTGAACTCGTTAGCGTGATGTAAGACTTCCCAAAGGCAGAACTAGCTGTTAAAATAATGTTAAGGTTTGGCAGAGGAGGGAAGAGAATTTCCTTGGGAACATCCTTTCAGGGAGCTTTAGGGGGCTGTGTTGGAAGCGGTTTCTCTGTCTCGAACACTGTTTGACTGAAGTGAATGAAACAAATTCAACCTAAGTCAGCACATCCTGCTTATGCCGGTGCTGGCTTCAGGTAAATCTTTTTAAAAAGTGGTATTTTGTGGTCAGCTTGAGGCAGCGATTAGTGGCAAGAAATCTGGTATTTACTTGATTGACAGCTCTTTGGGGCAAAGCCTGTAGCTTCTGTTATTTTATCAGAGTTTGATATGCTGTGGATGCTGCAATAATAAATGTGTCACAGTGAATGAGATCATCTGCTGAAATACTCTTAGTGAAGTATCTCTCCATTTGCACGGGGAAAGAGCACTAGGATAGGAGTGATAGTTTTGGTGGGTGTGTCCATACTTTATAATTCTTTACTGAAGGAGATTTTAATTCTCTTATTAAATGTAAGTGTATCTGATACAGTTAAGATTGTACTACGTCAAATGATTTTTATGCATTTGCACAGTTATCCTTGTGTGTCTCCCTCAGCCTTTTACTTCTATTCATGGAAACAGAGCAGCTTTAACATGGGAATATATGCAAAGAGTGGTCCATTTTCCCTAGCTTAAAACTCACAGAGAGGAAATAAGGGCTTTTATGTTCAAAAGGTTGCCACGAACTAAGCCTAATGCTTTTTCAATTACATTTCAAAACACAAAACGTATTTACAGTGAGCTTCACTTAGGGTCAGGAATGGCAGATGGGAAGGATACACACACTGCTCTGGATAATCCCGGAGTTTGACAGAGGCCAGATTGTTCAATGACCTTGCAGGATATTCCTTGTGTTTTTCCCAAGGAAAAGTTTTTTACAGTGGCATTGATATCTGGGACATTCCCCCAAAAAACTATTGCCTCAAAGGAAATGAAACGTACTCCATCCCAGTCCTCGGTATCAGTCCAACTGGTATTTCCATCTACCAGGTTAAAAGATTCATAGAACAACTATGCCATGGTCCCCAAAAGAATCAGGTTAGCAGATGCAAGGAAGAAACGGGAGATGCAAAAAGGGATTTTCCGCGTCTTACTGCTATACACTTGTCAGAAGGTTAGTGCGCTCTCTCTACCAGTGTGACCTAAAATCCGTATCTCGTTGGCCACCGAGTTGAAGATGCTGCTGAGCTTTTTTGCACTGCTGCTAGAGCTCTTGGCTGTGCAAAAATAATGTTGCTAATGTTATCTCTTGTTCAGCTGCTGTAGTGCACTCGTTCACACAGAACATACAGATTGCCTCTTCCCTTGGTGTAATTTAAATACTTAGCAGATTTTTTCCAGTAATATTGATAAATTTCTAGCAACCGTTTTCAAGCAGTGTTCTGGTACATGTTGAAGGCAGGCTAATACCTCACTTGCCTGACAAGCTCTTTAGACATGGGCTGTCCAGGTTGACCGGTGCTTCTCCTCCAGATCACTCCACGCCCTCGTACGCGCGACTGTGCTGTCACTGAGTCAGCTGAGCGCCCTGCTCTGGCCTGGTGCAAAGTAAAGATAAGCTTTTTGACGAGCTGTTATGCCCCTTGGATTTTACAAATCAATAGCTTAATTTTACAAAGACCTTTCCTTACTAAAACAAGCTTTACAGCACCTTACATCAGGAAGTGAAGCTGCTGAATCAACTAACAGTAGTTTCCCTTCTTTTCATCTTTACTGCTTAGGCTATGAAAAGTTAATCCTTTCCAATGTGCCTTTTCTATGCTGGTCTCCCCTTTTCAGGGACAATAAAAGAATAATATTTTAGGCCACATATAATCCCAACTGCTTATCAAGGACGAATGGAATTCTTCCACTGTCCTTCACGTAACTTTAAAGCACTGGATCTGATGTACAGAAGTCTAGAGGAATGGCTCAAAGGACGCATCACAAACTGGCCTGTAAAGTGCCACTAAAATAAAGGTCTGCTTCCCAAAGCTGTCCCTTTTGACAGGACTGCTATACTGTTTGCCAAGAGGCACACTTTTGTCTTCATCAGATAAAAAAGAAGTTAAAATATTACAGGTAGAATGATATTCTTGAGTTTTTTATTTCTCCTCTCCCTCAATATTCTTGAGGAAACAAAAAAAAAAAGAGGGGAATGGGAGATTTTTACTATGCTGGAGGCCCTGGGATGTCTTTAGAACTAAAGAGCACGTATCAGATGAACACAAGCAGGACTCGGACTCATTCACACCAGGCTGGATCACACAGCCCCTGCTACAGTAGTTCTTAGGTCTGTATTATTTCTCGTGCTCCATCGGCCTCCACGTCAGCCTGACAAAATGTAGTTTGAAGAATGTGGCTGTTTAAAGTGATCACTGGGTAGTTTAAAGGTACAGTTTATGGTCACAGAATCACAGAATGGTTGAGTTGGGAAAGGACTTCTGGGGGTCATCTGGCCCAAGCCTCTGGGCCACTCAGAGCCCAGGACCGTGTTCGTGTGACATTTAAAATATCCCCAAGGAGGGAGACCACAACCTCTCAGCAGCCCGTCCCAGTGCCCCGTCACCCTCACAGGGGAAAAGTGTTTCCTGCTGTTCAAGCAGAACCTCCCGTGTTTCAGTTTGTGCCCATTGCCCCCAGACTCATCACCAGGCACCACCACAAAGAGCCCGGCTCTGCCTTCTTCTCACCTTCCCTTCCAGTATTTGTATATATCAATAAGATCCCCCCGAGCCTTCTCTTCTCCAGGCTAAGCAGTCCTAGCTCCTTCGGCTTCTCCTCGTATGAGAAATGCTCTCATCCCTTAATCATCTGCATGGAAAAATAAGCCTAATATTAGCTAAAGCTTTGGGTAATTCAGTGATAGCTGTTTGTAAATAAAACTGCAGGTTTATTCTGATTCACGTTCTTGGAGTACCCAGGAGCCATTCTGCAAACACCACATTATTGTGTGAGAATGGCGGCAACTGAGTAATTTTGTTGCACATTTTAAAGAAATTTAAAGAGGAACCAGTACTATAAACATCAACAAAGTACATACAGCCATAGGAGTATTTCAGCTGTAATACTTTAGCAACCCCGACTGGTATTAAAGAGCATACAGCTCCGCTACCTTCAACACATTTGTTACTCTGATGATCAGACCCCAAGGCTTTATTAATAATAGAAACAAGATTCTTTTTAATTGTGTCATGGATATTTAAGTAAAAGTCCCTCTAGACTGCAATCTGCTTAAAACACACAGTGAACTACAGCCCACAGTTTTTAACCCAGCTCTCCTGTTCAGTTCCTTTTAGCTCTAGTCGCATGGTAAGTGCTGCATATTGTAAACGCATTTTCAAAAAAGCTGCGGCTCCTGGCAGGAGCTATTGTGAAAGGGAAGCAGCACAATTTGGTTTTATTATTTTTCTCAGGTTGAGTACTCATAAATATCCACGGTGCTCTAATTTTACAACGACCTGTACCTAGCACTTTCGTACTATTGTGTATGCAGGAAGCATAAGCTGGATTCTGCCACCCTCAGAGATCAGGCACGCAGGATAAATCCCTACGGGGTGGTCACCTTCTGACTTGAGTATTGTTCTCAGAAGGATGAACACCCAGCAGTGTGCTCAGGCAAGGAAATGTTATAAAGGCAATTTAAGCCATGTCCCCAACTAACATCTTGCCGTGAACTAATGAAGTTTCGCTTTGGAGCAGTGTCCCTATGCTTTAAGGCCACTTAAGCTTTGACAAACTTCATTTTCAGCACCTCTGCTGTTTGGAACTGACATTTTTACACTGTAATCCCACAACACCTTCCGTATATAGCCAACTGCATATCTGTGGGGCAAGAATTTTACCACCGGGGCAACCAAAGCTTTTTCTTTCCGTCCCCTGTGAGAAGAAGAGCTGGTTATTGTAGGATACTCTGCTACTGTGCTAGCAGCAACTGCCTGTGCTGAGCTGAATGCCCAGACCGGTGTGTTTTGGAGAGAAAAAGCATGTGCTTTATGTGGGTCAATGTCACATGAACACTCTGAGAAAGTTATGTAAGTACCAAGGCAGAATATGTTTAGGGTGTATTATTCTGCAGCCTTTCATCACTGTTTAACGAGTTTCTCTTCTGTTACGAGTGATATGTATCTCTCAAATGCCACACTTACTGCTGGGCTCGGTGGAAGATGCTAAAAGAGTGCTCAGACAGTTTTGATGTAGTACTTGCGTTCGGATACGGGCCCTCTCAAGCCAAAATAGATGTGGCAGACGTTGTCACGGCCCCTCATTTATCTGCTCCTGTCACGTCAGTCACAGTGCTGGCAGGAGGAATTATGTGAGCAGGCACAGATCTTCTTCCAGTGAAGCTCCGCTTAAACAGTTAATGAAGACAATATAGGCTTGTCTTCGTTTATAAGAGATTACGGAATATTCACGTAACTGCTTGTCCCAGGTGGGCTGAGGGGCTGGCACCTGCCAGGTCGTGGAAAATGGCAACAAGAAACCGTGCTCGTGTCTTCAAGGAGCATCACTGGAGCACAATCAGCCTGCGAGATGCAGCCTTATTTCTCAGAGAGGGACTCTATATTTCTAAATATGTTTTCCCCCTACTGTTTTTAAAATTAAAACCCCCCAAACTTTAAAAATATGTGCTTGTATTTCAGAAAGAGGCCAGTTTGGTCTTGCCTGAAATATGTTTTGATTTAAACAGAATATCTGAAATGGTTTTCCTATCTATATACAGTATTTTCCCACTAAATTACTAATGTGGCTGATTACACTGTAGGTGGTCTCTGGTAAAAGAAGTAAATGTCTTCCCTTTTCTATTATTTTTCTGTTTGTAAACACGGCCAAGTTTTAAAAGATACTCGTTGTCTTTACCTAGAGCTATGAATGACATCGGAGATTACATCGGTTCCAACATCGAAATATCCTGGTTACCCAACCTGGATGACTTGATGAAAGGGTACGCACGTAATTTCAGGCCTGGGATTGGAGGTGAGACTTTGAGAATATCTCTCTTGTTTCTTACCACCCTTCTACCCTCTGATGTTTTTGTGAACTTCATCCTCTACACAGTTAAAAAGTTGTGATTATCTGTTACTTGGATACTGGAAATAATAACAATCTACAGCTTGTTTCATTTTGAGAAAAGACTCTACGACAGAACGAGCAGCGCAGCCTTCTTGCCGATACAGTTCTTAAATCACTGATATCCAAGTTGAAGGAATTTTGGATTGCATTAAAGGGTGATAATTTCTGCACTTGCTTCAAGTCACACTGTCTTAAGCTAGATGATGTGGTTTCCAGAAAGAATTCCATAATTTGCAGTAGCTGTGATTACATTTCATGTCCTTTATCGCTGAAGCGAGGTGCTCCCTTGGAAATTGAGGATGCAATCTGTAAAAGATTTAAATCTCTTGCTTTAAGGTGGATTTTACTTGGCAAGTGTACTTTATCGTGGAAAACGCTTTTATGAGTTCACCCCGCACGAAAGAATTCTCGGGGCATCTATATTTTTATAGGTACTGCCGTGATGTAAATCACCCCATTCAAATATTCTTTCTCAGGTCCTCCTGTTAACGTTGCTCTTGCAATCGAAGTGGCCAGCATTGACCACATCTCAGAAGTGAACATGGTACGTTACTGGTTGAACCTTCCAAGCGGGGATGGTATGTACTGCCGTGACAGAACGTGCAGAAAACCAACTAACTGGGGAGACAGTTGGTCCCCAACATGTCTGGAGTGGAGAAACCGCCACAAGAAGATACTGCAAAGAACAAACGCTGTATTTAAAGACACAGGCAGAGTCTTTTCCTTCAGACATTGGTGATTACAAGAATCTAGCCACACCTAAGTCCCTGAGATTTCTTACTACAGTTAGCAAGGATGGATCTGTGCAGCACTTAGTAACAGAGACCTTAATTTTAAGCATTAACAGCAACTTTGCCCAAATTCCTTTTCACCATGGAAGCTTCCAGAAAGAAGCTAAGGGAATGATTGCTTGGGAGATGCTCCTCTTTTTGGTGTAAAAAAGTTAAAGCAGAGCAGTGTAACAACTTACAAGTCACATAAAGAAGCACGGGCACGGATTAACTACATTCCTTTCTAAATTTCTTTTTAACTGGGATTTGTCTCGTCACAGGAGTATACCATGACGGTATTTCTGCACCAGAGCTGGCGAGACGACCGCCTGTCTTACAACCACACCAACGAAACGCTGGGCTTAGACAGCCGGTTTGTGGACAAGCTCTGGTTGCCAGACACTTTCATAGTCAATGCCAAGTCTGCCTGGTTCCACGATGTGACTGTGGAAAACAAACTGATCAGGCTCCAGCCAGACGGAGTCATTTTATACAGCATCAGGTGAGTGAGAAAGAGGGCAGGTGTACTCTATGGGGTATTAACTTTTTGAACAGCCTGTGAAGTACTCACGCCGTGTTCCTAGGATATTTCCTAAAATAATTACCAATTTAAAATGGAAGAAAACACTGGTGACTGCTATCAGAGATGCCTTTGCTTTACAAGGGTTACACTAACACATTTTCCACGGCATAACCACCGATCACGTTCGCAATGTCCTTAACGCGAGATAAGCAGCACGTAACTGTTTGGTCACCAGGCAGGGAGCACAGACTCTGTTCTCCAGTCTCTCGCTGTTTTCCAGCCCGATTGAGGCTCACCTTCCCCAACTTTCAAACAGAGAAATTAGTATTTCCTCACTTTGGAAGAGTGTTCCTGCTAGAACTGGGTAACTGTATTTAAAGTTAATTGTATAATGTTCTGAAAAATAGCTAGTGTGCGCCTTTGAAACTGTAAGTCCCCCTTAACGTGGGGGTAGTGACCTTGGGGACAGTGGAAGGGAAGAGACTTGACTCAGCAAGAGCCTTTTTACCATCAGAAGTAGCTGAAGCATCCCCTGATATCAGTCAAGACCTTTCTTCCATTTCCCCCCCGCTTTGGGTTTCCCACAGACTTAGTAAAGGCAACAACCACAAGGATTTTGAAAACAGTTTCCTGTGTTAGCAGGAAGGTTTCAGAAGTTTTCCATTTAGTCTTTTTTTCTGAGGAAAAGGCTCTGCCTGAATGCAACTAACCGGTGTTCCCTTTGCTTGGACAGGATTACCTCAACAGTGGCCTGTGACATGGACCTCTCCAAGTACCCAATGGACGAGCAGGAGTGCATGTTGGATCTGGAGAGCTGTAAGGGCTGAGTACAGTGCTTCTTGTCGTCTGTGTCTCGTTTAAAGCCCGCACGTACAGTTCTGAGCTTGCTGGAGTTTCCTGGAATGATTCTGCTTTAGTCAAGGACACGTAAGGGTTGCCGTAGGATCTGGAAAGAAAGGGCACAACCGTGAATCCCTTCATTCTCGGTGCTGGGCGTTAGACTATGGACTTAGAGGATTTAGTTCGGTGAAGATGAGCAACCCACAGTCCTGCTGACAAACGCCTGGAACTTTGTGCCTGGAGTAGAACCCAGTGCACTTGTGACAGTCACAACTGCAGTTTGCAGCAAATCCAGCGAGGATAAGTAAAGGAAGCCCCCAGGCAAAAACTGATGTGCTATTTTTTTTCGTTATGAGAGAACAGAAAAATAAGAATTCCCTACTTCTAATGAATGCCACTGTGACTAACCCTTACATAGCTGTTTAGCTTGTCTAGGCGTTCCTGTATCCGTCACACAAAAAATCAATCAGAATACTGCATGGACCGGCTTAAATCCACTTGTACTCACACAGGAGGGCGAAGAATAAATTTATATTTTGTCCAACCTATCTATTATCAGCAGGTAATTCCCACGAGCATAAATACTTTGCGGCTAAATTCAGCACTGACAGAAGCAGGGGCTACCCAGTCAAGGACAACAAATCTGGCCCTTTGTGGTTTTTGTATCAAGGAGTCCCCAGGTCCCGAGGGTTCCGGAGATCTGTGAATAGCAGTTTCCGAGCAGATCCGCTGGCCCATCGATGCAAGTTTCTCTTTTTCTTTTTCAGCACTGCCTTTGTTTTCTAGGCAATTAACCACGATACCATTTGATCCTGTCAAAAATAGCAATCTACAGTATTACTTATGTAATCACCAAATGCAGAGGCAGCAGACGGCGAACCAGCAACCGGTCCTCTCTCCCGGCAAGTTCTGCAGGGAGTTTTGGTGGTGGTTGAATTTTTTAATTGAATTTGAGGGTTTTGATTTCAGTGAAACAAACATGTAGAAATAAAGCCTCTTGAAACAAATGAATGGGAAGCTACCCCATTGTGTCCCTGGAAGCGCTGATGTTGCCAGGATAGCGCATTATCCAAACTGAATCACGGCATGTCTGCAACGGGACCGATGAAATTCAGCGTAGGAGATGAATTAGAGGACTTCCGCTGCGAGTCCTCTAAGCTCTTGATTTCTTCCTCAAACTTTGCGTTTATTCCGCTTTCTTTTGACAGATGGTTACTCTTCAGAGGACATTGTCTACCACTGGTCAGAGAACCAGGAGGAGATCCACGGGCTGGATAAGCTGCAGCTTGCTCAATTCACAATCACCAACTACCAGTTCACCACAGAAATGATGAACTTCAAATCCGGTAACAGGATCTGTCTTCAGTTCAGTTCCCGCGTAGGGAAACCTCCTATTTCTATAACGGGAAATCCTTCTTCTGAAGTAACAAATTTAAGAACCTGTCAGGTTTCTGATGGAATTTTCTTTAGCTTACAGTTGTAGAAATGCCACCCTCTGCTGCGCCTCCAGGTAGCCACTGTAGCACGTTCTGTCCTTTAGCTCCGTATGTTTGACAAAATACGGCGTGAAGTAGCCAGACAGCATTTGCTAAAAAACACCTGAGGTGTAGCTCACAATTTCTTGACCTAATTTGTAACTAGAGATAAGAAAAATTTCCGTTAGCCCTGATATTATGAGGCTTATACCGTACAGTCAGATCAGCCTAATTCCATCCAGTAGAAGTCAGTGGCGTGTGCGCATATCACTGGGCTTACTGCAATGTTTGTAAAAGATTCGAGTCATTTCTTTCCTGCTGATTTTTCATCCTCTTTCATGTATTCAGATTCTCATTTATGCTGCACATCTCCTCTAAGCTCTTTTTTGAGTTTGAAATTAACTTGGCCTTTTAAAAAATCTAAATTTAGTATCTGGAGGACTTTCTACAGCAGATGATAAGACAGTACACATTTTGAAGCAATACTGTTATTCGAGAAGACTCATGATTTTATTTTCAGATCTGGCATTGATATGACCTGAGACAAATCACTTGACCTATTCTTAGCTAGCAGTGCTGACGAGAACTGCAGTACCTCGTGCAGCGGTTTTGAAGACTAATTGAACGACATTCAGAAAAAGCTTTTTTTGTGATCCTTGTCCAAAAGATGTTTAAGAATGTAGATCTGTATCATTATAGGAAATGTTATTTTGAGGATCAGTTTAACCGTAAGTCACACAGTTGGATTCTTTCTTTGTCTGCGGCTTTTTTCCAGCAGGTCAGTTCCCAAGGCTCAGCCTCCACTTCCACCTGCGGCGAAATCGCGGCGTTTACATCATTCAGTCTTACGTTCCTTCTATCTTACTCGTGGCCATGTCGTGGGTATCCTTCTGGATCAGTCAGTCAGCCGTGCCTGCCAGAGTGTCATTAGGTAAAACAGAGTCTGGGGAACTCGAGGGGAAGGGGTTCCTGAAGTCGGAATTATGCTCTCTAATAATCCTTATTTGCCGTGAAGGTGCATTTATGAATACCGTGTTTACATCTGCAGAAGAGAGGGTCCTTTAAAAGGTTTCCCTCATGTTTTCGTTTCTGTCACGCTATCAGAGCAGCTGCCTCGGTAAAGAACAGAAAATAACGCTCTAGAGACGGTTAAAAGCAATAGCGAATGTGAGGCAGATGTATGAAAGACTCGATTTGAAGGAACTGGGACAGGGACACCAAAAGCGTTCCTAGAGCGTGTCGATCTGTTTGCCTCAGCTCGGGGCTGCTAGTGCAGACAGAGGAGTTTCTGAGGGGCAAGTCTTCTGGTTTTGTTTGTCCTGATCCAGAACAGAACCAAAGATAAAATGTTCAAAGTTGCCTTAGTCATACAAATGCACCATTTTTTACAAGCTGCTCTCCTTTGAAAGTCAGAAGCCACGCTATTAAGGGGCTTCTACTGTGAAAATATTCCTCAGATTTTTCATTAGTAAATTAACTTCTTACACTGCGTAACCTAAAGTAAATCTTCTCACACTTCCCTGCAGGTATAACTACCGTTCTCACTATGACCACGCTGATGGTCAGTGCCCGATCTTCACTTCCGCGAGCATCTGCCATCAAGGCGCTTGACGTTTACTTCTGGATTTGCTACGTGTTTGTCTTCGCCGCGCTGGTCGAATACGCATTTGCACATTTCAATGCTGACTACATGAAAAAGCAAAAGAACAAGCTAAAGGCCAGAAGGCAGAGTGCAGAGGTCAGTAAGCGTTGTGCTCTTAATAACTTTGCAAAAGCAATCACCCTGCATCACGACTTTTTTTATTATGGAAGCAAATCCTTGTACGCCTCATGAAAAAAAAAGTTCCTGGTTAATTGGTTAATTCTTTCATCATGTTAACCTGACAATCGGCCAAATGCAGCTGGTAGTTTCCCCTTGCAGCACGGTTAGCGCTAAAGACAATACGCTCTTACGTGGTTTCTTGCTGCATTTAAGATATTCATTTTCTGTCCCACCTCCACGTTTTCTCAGCTTTCACAAGAGCCTGGGAACTGCCCGTTGGCTTTGCCTCTTTAAAGCCAGTCCATTATTTCCAGTCAGGAGGGCCTGAGCCTGCCGTCTCAGCGGTGCCTCAGTAATTCAGAGCATGTGCATTTAGAACCAGAATTTAGATGTGGTGGCGCGGTCTTTCTGCCAAAGCAAGCACTAAATGCCGCTCAGCGCTCATGGATCTCACCGGTACTTCACCACGTCGGTGTCATGGCTGGCTTGGATGAAGGATGCTGCATTTGCCCTATAAATTGCTACTACAAGTTCTCCTCTTCCTCTTGCAGATAAACGTGAAGAACGCCATCGTTCTGTTTTCCCTTTCCATAGCTGGTGTGAGCCAGGAACTGGCCATTTCCAACAGGCAGCACCGAATTCCCAGGAGCCTGCCTGGATCGTACGGCACGATAGAAATAGAAACTGGAGAGAGAAAACGGCAGCAATTAATGAAACTGGATAAAAAGAGGGGCCTGAAGTCCCTCTTCAAGCCGATTGACGCCGACACCATTGATATATACGCCAGAGCCGTGTTCCCAGCAGCCTTTGCAGCAGTCAACGTTATATACTGGGTTGCATACACAATGTGAAAAAAAAAAGAAAAAAGGGGAATTCCTGCAAAGAGCTACAACTGAACAATATCTACAGACTAAAAAGCTCTTGCCGAAATTGTACTGCTAAGTATTTTCCAAGGAGCTTGAGACATTTCGAAAGTCCTACAGCCTATTCCTACAAAAAGCAGCCAATTATTACCGACCTGATTTGACACAGTAATAACCGCACTCTGCCAAACAATCCCAGCTCCTTATTTCCTGTATCACCACGAGACCGTTTTTCATATGTACATACTCGCAGCAGAAGTTTAAATCTTAAATTCCTACGGTTTTCCTCCCCTTTAAGGGTTGATTGGTAACGAGGCTTTTCACACTCGGATCACTTCCTTTTTTATAATGGAAGAGCTAATTCCTCACTTCCACACACACGTGATTTTCTGCATCTGGCCTTCTGTGGGATGGTCTAGGTTTACCAGTAATGGCAAAGTGGGAGTTTTTAGTAATAAAAATCTCATGAGCAAAGCAAAAGGGAATAGAGGGGAGTGGAGGCTTTTTCTTAAATTATTATTTGTCTTGGATAAAGTATTGAAAACATTTCAATGCTCTTAGTCACAGCATGAAATAAAATCTACTACATAAAATTCTACTGATTTGTTAGTAATGACTGTATCACATTTCAGATCTAAGCTAATGAAAGTTTAAAACGCTGAAACACAGTAGTATTTATTAGTTTAAGAGGCCCCGCAATAGACAAAAATGATTTAGGAATCCAGGCTTTCTTTGTTGGATTGGGAAAAATTTTAAAGGTGCTCGACAAAGAAGGAACTCAGGCTTCATTTTCGAGAGGACTTTAGAATTCATTCTGTTGATTTTCAGCGAGAGTCTGCCATGTGTGCCTCTGAAAATATCCTTTTTGCATCTGTCCCTAAATAGCTGAGTGAAGTAAAAAAAATGTCACAAATGGCTTTAAGTTACTCGGTTGCTTTGGATATTTTTTGCCATTTTTATTCAGATGTACGTTAGGCTGCTTCACTGCCCTGATTTGACTATGAAATTTATGGGTTCTAGTGCACACTCCTTAATTCAGGACTAGATCCTCTCACCCAACTCATGTAAAATAACACACTGTCCTGTAAATTATTCCAGTGAACTCGGCAAATGAATGCAGTACTCACAACAAACACAATTAATCTCTAAAAAAACCCCACAGTATATATATTGGGATGTAGATTAAAATGACTGAAATACTGTGAGTGCAGGGAACTAACTTCCAAAGGGAATTTTTTTTTTCTGAAGATTTTGTTGCCTTGAAAGTGAGAGGTTGTTTTAAATATAGAGATTGTCACCAAAAAAAAAAAAAAAAAAGAAATTAGAAAGGGAGGGAAGGAAGGCAGCAAAGCAAGTGGCTGAAAGCCACGATGGAAGGGAGATGGGGAGGTGTGGGATTAAACAAGCCAAGAAGTGTGGATAAGAGAAGAGCTGTGCTGGGCTTTGAAGCCGGGGATCTTGAGCGTAGTTGCTCATGATTAATAGTTGCAATTGCAATAAGGATGAAACAAGCATTTGATCACATTGGAGTGTGCACACATTCCCCCTGCCTTGCCTATCTGTGATGTACGGCTTGATTTTGTAGGACCAGCACTGAAAGACCGAGCATTTTAACAGATTCCTAACTTAAAATTAGATTTGTTCAATATCACTGAAGTAAGAGGATGCTCTGAATTAAAAAAAAAAGGATCCTGAACTGAGCTATGAGAGAAAATACGCTTCCATAAGTCAGGCTTAGGTTCAAAACAATCTTTAGTTTCTGTTATAATGGAAAAACTCTCTGCCAACAGTGTACGGCAAAGTGCAAACCGACACCAAGCTGTAATGGTTCCACAAAGTCTAGTCCTGGACTGAGACACCCGGATTCTGCTCCAAGATCTCGCCACTGACTTGTTGGGGAGTTTTAGTTAAGTCATTTCACTGCAGCTCCTGCACAACCGGTGTGCTGATTTCTTCCCCGTATCTTTGAGTTTCACAGAAGAAAAACCCTTCAGGAGAGACAGCATTCCTTATCCTCCAACTAGGTAAGTGCATCCGACTCATACTCACGTGGTGCTGTTTTCCATAGTTTCTGGGACTCTCACATGCCGAATTAAAGCAAAGTATCCCTCAGCTTTCACCTTATCCTGGAAGCCGAGGAGACTCTGCATCTCCTTCCATAGGTGCACGTAATCAGGCTTCTCTTTGTCCTCCTGCTTCTCCTCTACTTTATTTTTCTTGGTGTTTGTTCCGATGTTGATGAAATGCTACGCTACAGAAACACACTTTTTGCGGGGGGTCCATAACCACTTTCTCCCCAAGGAAGTTCCACCCCTCCTGCTCTCTTCTGAGCAATTCCTCCTGTTTTATAGAATGATGAAGTGTAGAGTAGATTAAAAACAGCAGAAGCATGACGTTACAATGCCTTTTCCTTACCACATTTTTGCTTTTCCCAGGTCCTTGACATATCTTAAGGCCCCTTATTTCCTCTCCTTCCAGCTTAAAGCTGAGCTTTCTCAATTTACACCTGATCTAATTCTTGTCTGGCCTCTGAAGCAATGAAAGTGTAAAAGTAACTCTTAGATGCTGCACTTTGACAGGCAAGTCTCAGCACTTTGAACGGTGTGACAACAGTACTACACCTTTAGAAAAGCCATTGTGCCTTACTCTTCTCTGTTACACTTGCATAAGCTAGAAATAACCTTTGGTTTAAAATCAGTAGACTAACTACTGCTGGTTTCTCTAGATATTAGTTTAGTGCAGTGCCTGTCAGGGTCAGTGTCGACTGCTAAGAGTGAAATTATTGACTAAATCCAGCTGAAGAAATACTCGCAGCAAGCTCCTGTGGAGTGTAAATCATAAGAAAATAATCCATGATTCTGGAATTAAGGTTACTAAAGAGCAGAGAGCAAAGCATTGACCTAGTCCCTCTAGAGTGCAGTGGCTGGTTGTTTAGAGTAATTAGCAGGAAGGCGGCTGCAGATATTATAATGGCAACGTCTGATCGAATTACTTCAGCACTGATAGTCTGTAATTGTGCACCTGACATAACTCCTTCCACTGAAGCCAACTGAGTAATCACACGGGGTTACTGGACAAAATGAGTTGCTTCTCCATCTGGGAGACAGCGTAGGCTGCACGCCCTGCTGACTTCAAAAGATTTATTCAACGATTCTTTTCTGTAGTTTGACTGAAGATCTTCAAGGTGCGCCGCTCAGCTGTGGCTGATCAAAGGAAAAGGTGGTAGCAGGCTTTTCCTCAGGAACAAACCAAAGCCAGAACGCTAGACTATCAAAACGTTGGAGACAGAAGCATAAATAAAAGGGGAAAAAAAACCCCTCTCAGAGCGTTGCAGGCAGAAACGCGCAGCGTGAGCGTGCAGATGGCAATTGTGTCCGTTCCAGGAACGAGGCGACTCAGAGGGGAGAAGAGGGGTTTCAGCTGCTCTTACCGCACTTGCAGGAGTAGCACAAGACAAAACACCTCCGTCCTGAAGAGCAGGATTTTCTTAAATCTGTTTCCAGAACCAGAAATAGAAAAGTCAGATGCCATTCAAACTCCTTTGAGGAGAAACTTCAGAACAGGAGTATGGGGTAATGACTGGAGCTTTGCATAAATTTAAATCTTCTGCAGTTTTGCAAGTGTTGGGTTTTTTTTCACTTAAAATCATCATACTTAAAAATAATCAGGAATTAATATTTTGAACGTATTAACATCTACAGCCCATGCTCTATGCAACTCTAATTTCATGAACAAGTAAACTCAATTTGGCGTCCGTTGAATGCTTCGAATGGGTTGTACTAGTGTTAGGGAGAGGAATAAAAAAAGTATGTGATGGATCAGAAGGCGCTTCTCCTGTGATGTACCTGAAAGCATTTGTGTTCCTTTCAGCAGTTTAGAGTACTGCTCTGTGGACTGGCATGCCTGTGAGAGAAAGAGTGGGATATGTGTTAATGTAACCATTCTAAATGTGAAGTGTTAATAAAATGTGGATATACAGAAATTGGAGCTTCTATAAACGGACAAAACAGACATTCCAACTATTGAACTGGAAGATAAAATGCATTAGACGGGAAATCAAAATAACCTCAGAGGCTTCATCCCATAATGAAATCCTGCCTGTTCAGTGCCCAGGGGCTTCTAAAACTCTGCTTTGGTCTTGACAACAGAAGAGAAAGTACCATTCTGTATTCATGAGTGCTTTCTGTGGGGCACTTACGCAGACTGCTGTATTTATGTTAAAAAATAGCTGTTGCTGCCTCAAGAGGTTGAGAAGAATCAGAAAACACGAGATAAAGAAGAGCAAGATACTGCACGATTTGTTTGAAAGTAATGCTGGCAGTGACAGCGCCATTAAGAGGTTAATATACGGAAATGTCTGTCCTGTTTCTGGGTAAAAATGAAGGCATTTATCCAAGTTAAAGTAAAAGCTCTCCCATCAGCTCTTAACTGGTTTGGTAATCCAACAGATAATGTAGCGAAACCAATATAACTCAATGAGGCTTCTACTGTCGGGACAACAAAACACTTAAAACGATTGCTCTGATTTTAAACGCTCACATTCATTAATCTAAGACAGCGCTTCACATCCGGAGGAGATCGGCACGCCTGCATATGGGTCTCTGAAGCAACATAGATAACAAAAAGCTCACTGAAAGTTTCCGAAAATATTTTCATTTAAAAAAAATCTCCCTCACGCCCTCTTTATTACAGCAGCTTAAAACACTAGCAACGGTTGGAAGCTTTTTTGATGTTACAATAATACTGCGTGCAATATGGTGCAAACACATATAGCTAATTATTCTTAATGAAGACTGAATAAAAATTTGGCAATTAACATGTCTATTTGGACGGATCTGGTAGCTGAAATGAGAAAGGCGCTGTCTCTGCCTTTATAGCTTGTGTCTGAAGTGAATTTCAGTATCTAAGCCCATCGTTACATAACGCGTTAGGGATCTGTTCGCTCCTTAGATCAGCTTTGTGTCACGGCTATTCCTTCTGCTGAGTCCTGCGCAGTAAAAACAAATTGGAGAAGACAGTCAAGCCCAGGCTGTCAGAAAAGAGCTGAACTAATCAGATGCTATTGGGAGTTCACTGTTCCGCAAAAAGATTGCCACAAAAAAAAAAAAAAAAAAAAAGTCCTAAGATCCCTCATTTCTGAGATATCTGAAAGCTCTTTAAATTGCTCTAGAGGTAGGACCAACCAACACGTAGGACTCGTTCCACTGAACGAATGATCCCTCGAGCCTAGCGTCCACATTTCCCTGGACAAGAAGAGGATTTCTGAGCGTGTGCTACAGGTGCACTGAGGGACAGGGGATCTAAAGAAATCTTTGTATTACAAAACATTCTTTATTTGCTGACTGCTTTTAAACAGTTTTTTTATTTCCGTAGTAGCCACAAACCAATAAACAATAGAGAACAATTTTCTTCCGTTTAAGGTAAGAAGATTCCTTGTACAGTCTGTGCTCCTTGGGGACTTTCATAAACAAACCACTGCCCTCTCCGCCTCCTCTGCATTAGGACGCAGTAGTTGACTGGATAGAAAGTTGCATTCCTTAACCTGCTGGCTCAGTTTATAGCAAAATAGGTGGGGGGCTTGTGGGTTGTGGGTTTGTTTAACTACTTGATACAAGGAGAAATAAAGGCAAGAAAAACCAGTCTTTCAAGACCTGAAAGCCACAAGCTCAAGTGTTCACTCACAACAACTTCAGCGGAAAGCCTGGCGCTCAAAAACCCAGTGAGAGCAGGCTCCTACTAATAACTAATCATACCTAATGCAATTACTCATCCCAGAAAGTCCCACCCAGTGTTACAGTTCCTAGCTTACTGGGATTTTAAAGATATGCCTGAGAGATAATATTTAGCCCAATAACTGTAAGAACTCAGCCAGCAAAGGAATACCAAAATAAATTGCATATACCTGCTGTGTAAGTAGGGAGGAGACACTTTAGCAAGTTGGTCCATGGAAATTTAAGAGCTGTGAAAGGAATCCAGTCTCTGGAAATGTATCCCTTTCTTTAACTCTTGCAGTACTTCTATTTCACTTGAGACCCAGTTACGTTTCCCTTTTTTTTACACTTGAAAGTATTATTTCACGCTTTGGAAAAAAGGAGGAGATTTCCTTTCTCTTTGGCATAAGAACATACCAGGCAAAACCGACACAAACTTGTCCAACAGGTATGAAAACCAGCGAGATTAAAAGTCTCAGTTTACAAACCTTTGCACCTTCCCACGAGCATTCCACAAAAGGCAAGAAACTCCACCCTGTGACCATCTCAGAAGTTTGCACCCAAACACACCCTTTCTCCCTCTCGCACCACACAGTGAACCCCATCTACGCAGCAGAGAGAAAAACATGGTTTAAGGCATTCTTTGAATTCTCCAAACTCCTAAACAGACTCCTCTGAAGATGGTAATTCCAGTCCAAACACCTTTAACATGCTGAGTAACCGAAGTTACTAACAAACAGAGGTTTGCACCAGCTGCTTATTGGGTAAGTAACCTGGTCTGGTAGAAGGTGTCCCTGGCCGTGGCAAGGGGACAAGGTGATCTTCAGGTCCCTTCCAAGCCAAACCATTCTATGCTGCTGTGATTCCGTGAACGCTGGGAGTTTCCTTTGCTAGCGTAAAGATCACAAAACTCTCATTTTTCATGCACTGGGTAAGCAGGTGGGGTGAGGAGGACATTTTTCTTTACACAGTAATAAATAATTGGCCGGCTTTAAGGGGTAGGTATGTGAAACAGGCATAGCTAGAAGCACTGAAATAATATACGGGCCGTTGAGCTGTTCCAGTATTACAACTGCTACAGTCTTAAGATTAAATAAAGACTGAGTGATGAAATACAGAGTAATCTGTAAAACATCTGGTGTAATAGTCCATCCAGACTGTTCTTCCTTCATCACTACATTTCTTTTGGAGTTCGGCAAACAGAAAAGATCCGGTTCTGTACAACTTAAACTTGCCACATATCCATAGATACGTTTAGGATTATCCTGCCCTCATCTAAAGGATTAGGACCAGGTTATGCAGCAAGAAGAAAGAAGCCTCTGTGATTTCCAGTTTATTGTGTGCTAGTGAACACTGTCGAAAAGAAAGCGAGCAAAAAACTGTGTTTCTACAGAGACGGGTTATTTAAATATCCTGAAAAAAATAAATACAGAGGCACAGAGGTTTGGGGTTATTTGCTTTTCAGTGTACGTAGCTTGAGCTACCCGCAGAATTCTTTCTCCTCCTGGATAACGTGGTGTCAACAAAAGCAAGTTTGCTTCTGCGTGCTTCTATCTTATATAAGAAAGACAAGGAGGGAGGTGTTGACTTAAAATAGTCTTGAAGCATTATTCATTTTGTCTATTTTAACACAGGCTAGAAAAACACTAATATTCAATCCGGCAAGAAAATCTGCAACGAATTACCATGGTGATTTCTGATGGTATGTAGGCTATATGCTTTACTCCAGTTTATGTTCACATACATTAAAGCTCGGCCCTACAATTTTTATCCAAAGCTAGTGGCATTTGGCCCAAACTCACTGGATTCAATGATTTCGCTGCCGCTGATTTCAACAGGAACAATAGCTTGTCTTTTTCTTGGCAAAAAAAAAGAGTAAGTAGGCTGAGGAGCAGGCTGCGTGTCTGCACGTGTTGCTGGTTTGATGGGCTACAGAAAACACTCCAAGGGGGTGCATTTTCACGCTAGAGCGACACAGATCCGGTCACGTCACACTTCACACGCTCTGGAAGGTAGTCGCTGTCTCCATTTGTCTGTTGTTTAGTGCACAGTCTCCAATCATCACTCTAATCCCTACTAAATCTTTAAAACCTTGGGAATTTGACAGGTTCTAATGTAGCTGAACTTCTTAAGTCACCAAATCAAGTAATAACAGGATACCTGCCTTCTTCTACTGAGGTAAAACTAGGACCCATTGCCCCCTTTTTTTCCCAACAGCCGTCTTTAAGAACTAGTTGTCATAACGACGTCTTAAGCATTTAGGAGGGACCAAAGGAGATTTCTTTTCTGGCCAATCTTGGCCAAAACCATACAGGTACCTTGTGGATAGAGCAGTTAAAAAAAAAATAAAAAATAAAAAGGTAATTTCTGCAGAGAAAAGGTAGACAAATCTGCAAGTCCCGTCATCTAGTCATCACATTAAAAACTTACAACTCCATAAATCTTATTGTAAGAATAACTTGTGTGAGGAGTCCATAAAGTGCAGCAATTCTTCAGCACCCTTGAACAGCAGGAACATTGCCAACAGTTTTAGTCATTTAAGCGATGAAGGTCCTAGCTGAGCCCCCTGCTAATTAATTACATAACTACATGTCTTGGAGGTGAAGACAAAGCACTTCAACATGAGAATCTCAAAACAATGAGCAATCTCAGAGCACGCCTGTTTTAGTCAGACACCGAACATCTGATGGTGCTTTGGCAAGACTAACTTTGAACTAACTTGAGACATTCTAGCAGATTTTCATATGCATCATTAAGCTCACTTGAAAAATTCTCTTTTATAGCCATATCCCCTTCAGTCAAGATCCCCTGGTTCTTCAAACCCTACCATTCAAGAGTACTAGTCAAAAACAATTTTGTGATCTGAGCTACAGGAAAAAATAAACCTTCCTGGTCAATAAATCTTCTATTCTGTGATGTTTCTCAGTTATTTTGTATGTGGTATCTTGTTTCAGACACTGATGTTGCATAAGCACTTCATAAATATTCAAAGAGTTGCCCCACTTGTGACTTAACTTGTTTCAACCAAAAGTGCTGCTCGCAAGAATAAGCCACCGTATTTGTTTACTAAACCCAACTGCATGAACGTCAATGTGCTGAAACACAAAACTTACTGCATTCTACTAAGCAAAAACATCCTTTTTAATGGCTATAAATTGACTAAGCCTCCTTTTATGCAACCGAAACACCCTGCACCGTCCTTAAATCTCCCTCCCTTTGTTCGTCGCCTGGATTCACAGATTCACTTTTTTTTGGAGCTGTACTTATCTTTACAAAACCAACTTGTACAAGTGGAAGCACATACTATGAATGGGTAGGCATTAGGATACTTCTCTTTTTTTTTTTCGCTTTCTTTCCGCAGCAGCTGTCGCTGGCAGAATAACAATAGGTTAATATAAAGCACAAGCACTCAAACAGATCTGTACATCAAAATGTGGAGAAAAAAAAAGAAGCGCCGAGATTGTTTGCAAGGGGAGGTTGGAGCTATTTGGAAAAGTTAAAATGCTTCTCCATTAGACAAATGCATCTAGCAGTAGATCAAAAAGAGGCAAATGCAGGGTGGGAACAATAGGCACAAGAGTTAAAATGTAACAAAATTCCATACACACAACCGGTTTCAGATGCAGCAGGTACCTTCCAAAAAACAGGCATTACTTACACATTTTGAGCAGGGCGAGCAAAGATGACAAGATAAGGTTTGTTTCTGACTCTTGGTTAAGTCCAGCCTGAAGAGAAAATGGTTCTCTCTGACCTAAAATTAAACAGAAACGAATCGTACGTGGTTAGTTTTTGCCTCACGGATTTGTATTTGCGCCAAAATACTAGTTACAAGTACTACACCTGCTATATCAAATTTTCTTTACGCTATTCACGACGCTACAGAACTTTTTCAACCCAGAAACATTCTCATTTCCTCCTGGCTGTAGCCTACAAAGCTGTATTTGACAATTAGATACCTCTTTGGAGTGGTGCATGCAGAGAAGATGCCCTGAGCGATTTTGGAATATTATTCCTTTTGCTGAAAAGATGAAAAGACACTACTTTCTTCGTGCGAAGCCTGGAATCGATTTTGGCTTCATTCTATGGATTCAGTGAGGTATGTAGGTCCTTACTTCTTTTAAGCACGCAGGACAATTTTTTCTCTGAATAATGGCCCAAGACGGCAAGGAATGTTTCTCCCTGCAACACAGTTTTCCTCTACAACCACGGCCTGTTTCTTTCAAGATGCCAACTAAAAAAGGAGATAAAGGAGCTTACTACGTTCTTATCAGAGGCACTAAAACAGCTGCACTGTGTAGTCTAAGAGTTTCCAAACCCATTGAGTAGCAAACATTTTTTTTTAGAATTTTAAAAAGGAAAACACAGCTACAATAACCTTGCACCGGAGTGAGATTAACAGACATTAATACAAGCATCTGATGGTTGAAGCAGTACTTTAGATTAATGCTATCATTAACCTCGAATAATTTTCTTTCCCTTAACCTAATTTTTCAAGAGCAGATCTCCACAGCATGTGGCACTGAAATAAAGAACTAGCACCAGCCTGTTCTCAGAGAGTTGCCTAGGAGTATCTTGCCATCTGCTGGAAAAGTGCAGATATACACGCTTAAATAAACAGAGGCCTCAACGAGAACGAAAATCTTAGAAGCAATAAATATCTCACTCAAACCTGGAATAAAATTAACCTAAATTACCTCTAGAAACCTGCCAACTCTTCAAATCCAGGCGTAGCAGACAGCAATATTACAACTTCATATTAAGCTGAGGATGATTTAGTAGAAAATGGAAATGCGATCCATCTGGGGAAAAGAAAAAAGTTCAGGAATACTCAAGATTTCCAGGTCTAGGACAACAGGAATGGACTGTGTTTCAAAAACAGTGTGTCAGGAACAACGATTGTACAATATGTTGCATTTTCAAACCAGTTACAACCTTGTTAGCTAATGCACAGAGCCAAGCTGACATCCTCTCCAAAAAGTGCCATCTGCCCAGAAGTGGGAAGCATCTATTAAGAAATCAAAGTGTTTAAACAGTCTTGCAAGATAAGAAAATACAAACCAACTCAAGGCAAGACTTCCAAAAAACCAGCATTACTCCCGAGTGACCAACTACAAAATCTCTCTGCAAGGCGTACCCGAATTACTGCCGAGATTTTAGTCGAGCACTGAAAATGAAGCTAACCTTTCGTCCTCAGCGCGTTGTGCCAGGAGAAAATAACATTAAAGCCCACAAAACCTCCAGTCGGAGTTCTGAAGAGCTGCACTACCTTTCATCTCCCAACCCCACAACTCAAAGAGCTCAAGTTGGCCGACCGACATGACAGGGAGATCAAAGTCTATGTTTGCCGACGTATCTTACATAACGTTCTCCATTTTAAGCAGAGGAAATCTGGAACATACGAAGATTTAAGGGCCCATTTTAAACCCATATTGACAGTTCCCACCCAGATAAAATTAACAGCGGATACACGAATAATTCAAAGTAAAGACCGATAAATGAAACCCTTCCGTGTATTTTCTTGGCGTTATAGAAACCATCTAGACCTACGGGAATAAGTTTTGCCCCTTGACTGCTATTTAAGCTAACTTAAGTTAGTTACTATTTAAGTTTATTATTTATTTGGGCTTTGGAAAATTGTAGAAACACCAGCAGAAGGCTCAAGGCTACGCTGATGCAAACTCACCGACACATCCACACCCACAAACGCCCACGAATACACTGTGAAAATGCTAAATGGCCTCTCAAAAGAACTTGATGTAGGTGTACACGAGGTAAAAGCAGGAGACTAAGGATCGATCTTTTCCCCATTTTCAAACTCCAGATGATGACTGCTCAACTCCAGACAGTCACAGTCTCATCGTTTGGGGTGGGCTGTTTTTTTCAGATTCGGTGGGTCACTGTTGCCCAACGGTAGGTACAAATAGAGCAAGGAAAGCCCCAAAGCGAGCCCTGTGTCTTTGCTTGGAAAATCTTTTTACGATACGGAAGGAAAAGACAAACTGTTTGGCCAGCGTGAGCGGCATTTCCACCAGAGGACTCTCGAGTCAACCCTCCCAGGCGCTCGTCTGAGGAACAGGCAAAACCCCGATCTCCTGATTCTCAGTTTGAAATAAAAATATCAAAGTATAACTAGGAAAACAAAATGAAAAAGCAACCAGCTGTATGCAGCTGAGGGCATTGGCCATTCCGCAGCCTGGCTCTTGTGCCGTGGTTCACTCAACAACACCGACACGACCTTTTCCGCTCTTTTTCCTTCTCTCCCCTCCGCTCTGGCCGCTCAGAAGACTAATATCGTTCATCTGTGGTTTTTATTTCCTCTTGGCCGCCCTTTCCGTGCCTTAACGGGGTCGGGCGCCACATTTCCCGTCAGGGCAGACCGTCCGCCCGTGGAAGCGACTTTTCCCGGGACGCGATCCCAGCAGCTCCGCCTGAGGCCGCTGCTTTTTTGTCCGAGGCTGCAGCGCGGGGTTTGTTGGATTTTTTTCCCGGTAAAGCGTTAAGAGCCGCGCCTGCAGCCAACCGCGGCCTCCCCGCCGGGCTCCCCGCTCCGCCCCCCGCCTCAGCACCGCCCGGAGGCGGCCCCGCCGGCCCTGTGGCACCGCTCGCAGGGGAGACCCGGGGGAGCGCGCTGCCGCCTCCGGAGCTCACCCGCGCCTCCCGGGACAAGTCACTGCCGCTCCGGAGGGCTGCGGGGACGGTCGCGCCCACCTCTCTCCTCTCCCCTTTCCTCTCCCCCTTCCCGCCTCTCGGGAGCGCGGAGGCGGCGGGAGGAGGAGGAGGAGGAGGAGGAGGAGGAGGAGGAGGAGGAGGGAGGGGGGGGGCGGCCCGGCCGCCTTTTCCCGCCTGGCCCTTCCCGCCGCACCTGTCACCTCACCGCGACCCTGCCGCTCGCGCCTCCCATTGGCTGCAGGTGTTCACCTACCGCTTCCTTGCTCGCTTTTGATTGGCTGAGAGGCCCCGAATCCCCCCAGGTAACGGTTCCTGGCCCACGATTGGTCGCGGGTGGGCGGGATCCTTTTGGGGATTGGTTCCAGGTGTGCCGGAGCTTGCTATTGGCTGACAGGTAGTGCAGGAGGCGTGCTATTGGCTGCGGGCGCTAACCTCCTTAGTCCGCCATGTTCGGAGCGGTGGCGCCGTTGCCCGTGGAGGCGGCGGGCGCGGGGCGCTGCGGGCGGGGCGGCGGGCTCGGGCCCTGAGCGGCGACCGGCGGCTTCTCCCGCCGCGCTCCGCAACCCGCCGCCTCTCGCCGCCTCTCGCCGCCTCTCGCCGCCTCTCGCCTCCTCTCGCCTCTGCGGGGGAGCCGCCGGCGGGGAGCCCAGGTCCGACCCGCAACTTCCTCGCGGGACTTTGAGCAACTTGAGGCCGCGGAGGCGCGGCCGGGCGGGGCGGGCGCTGCCCTGAGGGGCGCTGGGGGCGGCTCTGGGCGTGTGTGAGGGGGGGCAGTTGTGGGCCCGCGGGTCAGAGGGGTCGTGCCGGGGGGCGCCCGCCCGTGCGTGTGTCCGTAACTCCCTGTCGGTGCGTGAGGGGCCCTGAGGGCGGGCGGGGGCCGCGGTACTGGAGCTGGAGGTGACCGCGGAGCCCCTCCCCAGCTCGGTCGGTTTGGGCTTATTTTCCCGTTGCTGGAGAGTCTTCTGTGTATGTAAAAACTTACTTTGAATTAAAACGCTCTCCGAGAGCCAGAAGCTGTGCTGATGAATAAGTAAAGATTCCTTCGGAGCGTTTGTGGCCAAGAGGGAACTGTTGGATGCCGCATTAAAAAGCATCCTTAGCTGCTCGGGGTGTTTCTGTAAGACTAAACTGTACAGGGTATTTTTAACCGTTCTCATTTAACTTCTGTGCCGCTCAGTGGTCTTGTACATTCTCCTTTTGATTTCGTGCTGTTCTGTGTTTATGGAATTTGACTCATTTGTTTAGGCGGGCGTGTGTGTGTACTCATCTGTGTTCGGCTTCTCTTTCCGTGCAGCTGGGTTGGGGATCATCTGGAGGAGAAATGCGTGTTCCGCGTGTGAAGCTCTTCGGAACTAAACGGGTTGTCTGTACTGAATGAGCTCGTTTCTACGTGTTTGTAACTTCATTTAGGCTGCTAAGTACGGACCATGCCTAGCAGAATGGGCTCAAAAATTGATCTCAACAGAGACTTCATCAGAGTAAAAACACACTATAGCGGGTAAGTCTCCTCTGCGTTGTGTCCCGTCTAATTTTAAGGCATATTGAGCAGGAATTCGTGGTCTGACCTTGTGGTGGACTAACCAGAGTGTTGGTTGGATCAGATGGGTAAACTTCTGGGCTATTAAAATACCATCCAGACTCCTGCAGCGTGCTGATTGTGGAGAAGAATTGGCAGTCTGTTCTTAGAGAAGTTTTACAAGGAAGTATCAGGATTACTTGGGTAAATATGAGAAATGAGGGAGTTCTGCTTAGATTGCAAGTTATCAGTAAATTTAGATGAACTTGTGCAAGCTGCTCGAAGACTTGATTTTAAGTGATTAAGAAAAATTCCAAAACCACAAATCCACAGTCTTTGTTTTCCTGCTGCAAATGCATACTAAAAGTAAACTCTTATATAATTTGCACTTTAATTTTTGATAGTTGGTTCCCCTGCTCCTCTCCCAGTAGTTTGACCAATGCAGCTTGGAAGGGCAAGGAAATGTTCCCAACTCAGTGAGCTTTGGTTTTGTTCTGCTGTTGGTGCCGTGAGCTGTCTGGTTTTGGCATTACAGACTGTGTAAGTGATTTTCATTAAAGTACTGCACTCATCTTTTGAACAAATGCGACAAACTGCAGGAAATCATTGATGCTGGACAGCTTCAGAATTAAGGATAAACTCATTCAGGTAGCTGCTAAAAAGTTAAAATAGTAGTGAAAAATGTCATTTCGAAGTCCTGGTTAAAAATCTGAGCATGAGGAAGTTCTAAAACATGTGAGTGTATCTCTGTGGAGCCCTAGTATCTGAGGTATTTATGTTGCTGGGTGTGACAGAGTTCCTAACATAGCATAATATTAATAATGGCCCAAGTGGATTGCAAAAGAACGTAAACTTGTGCGGTTCTCATTTCATTATTTCAGTTACTTGGTTTGTCTGCTTTGTACCTGGTTATTTGAAATAGTATCATTTAGCTGGAGCAGTGATGCCGTATCATTTGCTGGGTCTCCGTGGTGACACATTTAATCAACCTGTGAATGATTCTCCTGCTATAACTGCTCGTACATAACTTGTTGGTCATGAGTTCCTCCTATTCCTCTGTAGTGTTCCGTTTCAGATACCCCACAAAAAGTGTCCTGTGGGATTCTTTAGCGTTAAACAGTGAAAGATTTTCATTTATCCCTGCACTGGTTGCTTAATCTGGCTGTACTGCCGTTAAGATTAAACACAATAAATCTCAAAGGGAACGTGAACATTGTTAAGGATATTTATTCAAATAGCTGTTATATCAGTGTCTGCTTCTGCACGAGGTGCTATTTAACATACTTCAGCGGGGTTTGCTCCAATAGGAAGCTTAAAATTCACCTGTAGAATGGCAGTGCAGTCTGTTACAATTTTGACAATGAAAGCTGACAAGTACTAATCAGCCCTAGGTTGGAGTTTGTGCTCTGCACAGCAGAGTATTTTCTCACTGCGTAGTTTCGGGTTTTGGATATTGTGTAGGTACTTGTGAGTGCAGTTGCCCAGAGTTACCCCAGGTCTGAAGCTGTTTGGTGTCACGAGGAGCTCGTGGTAGCAGCAAGTTAAGGCCTGAGCTGCGTTTGTGGTGCACCGCAAACACTACCTTGAGAGCTGGTTAGTCTCTTACTTTCACAAGCACATAAAATAGGGCTTTGGGCTTTTTTTTTTTTTTTTGACAAGGGGGATGTTACACTCAGCCTCACCTCACAGCCCTCAGCGTTGTACGATAGCCTGGATTTATGACTTGGCAGTTAGAGCACATACTTTTTCCGTTGCTGTTACGAAATTCTCGGAGAACAACAACTTAAATTGTTTTCATCTCGTGCAGGGACATCCTGATAACGAACTTGGATGCATCCATAAGCTATGATGAACTCTGCGATGAAGTGCACGAGATGTGTAATTTACAACAGGAGCAACCAATTACCCTCAAGTGGATCGATGATGAAGGTATTGTGCTGGGGTCCTGCTTGGGCGTTCTTGGGCTTATTGCTCGTTGTGGTACAAAGAAGGGGCATTGAGGAGACCAGCATCAACAAGTTTCATGTTGTGGAGTTTGTTTCTCAACGCCGGAGTGCATAACTCTGTGTCGCCAAGCAGGGAGCTTGCTGGAGAAATGAGCCACGAAACATCCAAGATTGATGGCGGTAGCACTTGCCTTCGCTTCTACAGAACTTTAATATTTTTCTATTCCACACTTCTATGCTGGATGCTCAGCTTGTTTTAATTTCACACTTTCACAGGCCTGATACCGAACCCCTCACAATTCTCCGTTCAAATTCATGGCAGGATCACTTCCCGATGTTCTTAAGCCTGTCAGCTTCCAGCATGGTGTAGGCATTTGCTGATGGCTTAATGAATGAAGAAAACCTACCAAAGAGACAAAGGAAATGATTTTTCTCTTGTGCTCTTTTATATTTCCCTATTTTTGACAAGGACCAAAATGTTTGAACTAGGAATAACTGACTCACAATGAAATCACAAGCATATAAAGAATCTGGATTGTTGATTTGCAGTACAAATAATTCTTTTGTCCTACGTGATGTATTATCACAGTATTTATAGATCATCAGGAGCAGTGGCAGTCAAAGAGGGGTAGATGCATCTTGTGAAAAATATTCTTTTTTTTTTTTTTTAAAATAAGCTTTACTTGATTTAATGCTTGTGGATTGGCATTGGTGTCATTAGTTGGCCTGTGTATCATATGGTCACGTGTGACACGTGGGCGAGGTGTGCTGCGGAAGGAGTGGGTGTTCCACAAAGTTACAGGGGTTGAGAGTGCCACCCTTGCCTGTTCGGTGAGTGTTGTGACGTACTACAGTTCACGTGTGTCTGGCTAAGTGGATTTGTGGATTAATTATCTAGTTTTAACTAAAATAACCCTTGCGAGGTAATGCTAATAATGTGAACACAAGTAGAAAACATTTCTCCATCTCCTAAGAATGAACTTTTCAGCCACACTGCAGGATAAAAACAAGGACTATCTAATCAGATTTGACAAGAAGTCAGTGAAAAAGATTCAAAATTATCGAGAATGGTATTTGAAGTATGTATTTACATCCAATTTTTTTAATGATGTACCTCACCCTAAGTGTGTGATGTGTCGTGAGATAACCTATGATGGTAGTGTGAAGCCATCATGATTAGCAGGACATTTAAAAACTAAGTATCCAGAATGAGATAAACCTTTTTCTTCACGGGTGTTGTAAGTCTTCTAATAGTTCAGAACTTCACAAAACTTAATTAAACCTTATATTAAATCTTAAGAAGACAGTTTTGAGGCTTCTTAAGAAACAGTTGTGCTTCCTGTCGTGGTAAAAGCGGCTGGAAATAATACATAGTTTGCCCCCATCTTATTCTCTAACAGGCATTCCTTTACTCTTGGAAGAAGTTATTGCTGCAGGTTTGAAGAAACAGGTATTAAAACAAGCTACACAGTGTAGGAAGTTTGCTGTGTGGTTCTGTGCAAGTACAGATGTTTCTAACGTGTCTCAGCTTACGGTATTTGCTGGATTCTGTTTCAATAATGAGATAAGATGTAGGTTTAGGTGAGTCACTGCAGGAAAGATGTACTGGAAAAGATACAATCTCATTGAAAAAGTAATTCACTGTTGCACAGTTTAATAAAAACAGTGTGTTAAGTCTCTACTGATAGAGAGGGTGATTTGACTGCAATAAAAAAAAGGATTCTGTGTTGATATGTTTAGGCTTTGCTCAGAATGCCAGCTTGAGATCAAATCATTGAAAGAGGAGCACTCCTGAAGGCTGGCACGTTTCTTAGTGGCTAATGAAATTTTCCATTTATTTTGGGCCATAAATCTGTCTATATATTGCTTTTTTGTTAGGTGACCCATGTACCATCTCATCTCAGATGGAGCTGGAAGAGGCCTTCCGGTTGTATTGTCAAAACCGAGGCGAAGGGCTCATTATCCATGGTGAGTACGACACAGTTCCAGAACCTTGCTGCATTTGCTGGTAATCCTAACAGCTCCTTCAGTGTGAGATTGGAACGATTCCTTTGCCCGTCAAATACTTTTCTTTGTGTAGCTGGTGCCCAATTTTTCGATGCTCTAAGAAAGGAGTGTTCTTTTGGGTGTGGGGCCCAAAGCTGAAACTATACCGTAGGCTTTGAGGGGGCTTCGAGGTCTAAACTGCCCACGGTTGTTAATGCTGTGGTCAAGTACGAGATCTTGCCAATATGGAACCAAATTTTGATGATGTCATTTCTCACAGAGAGTTATTTAAAGGCTTCTGGAAATTGCCTTTGTATAAATATATTCAAAAACTAAGGAAAAAGTACTACTGGAAATCCTTTCACTTAATCTAGTGTTTTTGTTTCAGTTTTCCCGAGTATTCCAGAGAAGCCCGGCATGCCTTGTCCAGGAGAAGATAGTGAGTACTTAAATGTTGTCAAATTTATCTTAATTTTTTGTTGCATATTGGCAGTTTTTCATAACCTAGCATTAAGTATGTGTTTATCTGTTTTGTGGTTTCTTAACATAATGTAAAATGTTAACTGTTTTATCAGTGGAGGAATTCCACAAATCAGCATTGCAGTACTGTTCTAGTGTCTCTGAGGATTAATACTGGTTTCCAGTAGCTGCTACATTGGGAGGAGAAGAGGTCGGGGTATTAGATGCATGTTTGGGTGTGGCCCTTTGCTCTTGTGCTTGTTTTGGTTTCTTAACTTGGAGGGAGAAGTGGTGTGCTGGAGAAGAGGGAGATACAGCCTCTTTTCTAGAAAAGTTTATTAATCTCAGAAAATCGCGTGGAAGGCAGATAAAACCCCAGAGGAAGGATACACAATTGAGATGGTTTACCTGTATTTCAGTACCTGAAACTCCCCAGAGCTAAAAGAGTTAAATTGCTCTATAGTCAATTTTCATGTTAGTTCTTATCTTTTGTAAATATTAAGGAAAGGAATGCGAATAGTTGGGTGGCAGAGTTGCTGGATGATGCTTGGCCGATCACAGCAGTGAGTAAGAGCTGACTGGAGAGCAACTTTTGCTCTTCTCTCGTTAGCATTGCTCAAGTGTCAGCAAGGAAATGGACAACCAGTAAGAGAGTCAAGTGATGGCTTTGGGGATTAGGTAACCTTAGCATGCTTGTAATGTTCTGCCAGGGCAGGTTGTGATTCCAAAGATAAATGTAAGTGTTAATACACCATCAGAAGTCTTCAGACTGTGTTCTGTGAAACAGCTGTCTTTCAGTGAAGACAGAATGGTGGATTTTCTTTAAACTTTGAATTTTGGGGTGCCTCCACCCTTAATGCTGCAGCTGGGAGTGGGACAACCAAGTGTGGCACCACTAGGGTGTTTGGGGCTATCTCACAGCACGCCAAAACAGACTTCTTCTTTTCCTAACTTGCTTCTAACTTGTTGAATGAAAATTGTGGGGCGTGAGCTCACACGGGCAGCCTTGCCACGCTGCTTTCCCGGTGTAAGAGCTGAAAGGGCCGGCTGGCTCCAGCTCTGCTTCTGTTCCCGCGGCTGTTTGAAGAGGGATGAACTCCTCATGTTCTACCAGCATAGACTGGTGCTAGTTCTCAGTAGAATTATTTGCCCTTTTCTGTGAAAACACGAAGCAAACTAATGTGAACTACTGTCAGGAAAAGTAAGCAAACTGGAGGAGAGAGAAGGCTGTTGCTTAAAGGGGTGTCTGCGCAAATAATGTGGCCTCAAGGTCGTTGCAACTTACTGATCTTGGGTCACGTTGAAGCGTACTTGGGTTGTTCAAAGAGCCTGTTTGGTCGGATGGGCTTGGCGAGTGGTTTGTGGTCAAGAAATCTGCGTGGAAATCTGGTCCTGTGGTCTAGCTATAACTATTTTCAAATTGTTTTAGAGCAAACCTGTTAAATTGTATTGGTGCTGATGTAGCATAAACCAGTGCGTTCGGCGTTACTCCTTGGTGGCTAAAGGCGTGCACCGGCCACCTCCATCGCCCTTAGACTCTACTGGTGTTGCTGAGGTAGTTTATTTAGAGGACTGTTTATTCTGAGAGGACTAAAATATTGTCCTTTTTTTCTCAAAGCATTTGGTATGTTTCAAATTCTTTACGTGTCTTTATCACTCTGGTTACTTTCATAGAAAATCCTTCTAGAAATGTATATATGTTGTTGTAGAGCAACTTGTTTACACTATAAAGGAGCTTACGAGTTTGCCTCAAGTTATTTCCAGAGACAAATAAACAATTAACTAGTCCCTCTGTCCAAAATGAGCTTCTGCTTAAATTAGTAGTCTCTAAGTGTGGATGTCTAGTTTGTTACAGGACTGCAGACAGCTTAAAGTGGAATTTTTAAGCAAAACCGGTAAATTGCTAAATGATTTAATTTTCGACATGTTGCTCAGACTTGTTCATATTAGGACATGGAGCGGCTATTTCTAGTAGTAGGTGATCTTCTGGGCTGCAGATATTTTGCCCTGAATTCCTGTAGACCTGTGGGGTTTTCTTCCTGGTTCCTTCAGTAATGCCTTGGAAGAAGAGAGCTGAAATACGTGCGGAATGTTTTGCATTTCAGTAGAAATCTAATAGTGTCGTTGCTGGCTGTCATGGACCTTTGTGGAATTGATATGGTTTTGAGATTGTACCAGCCAGAAAAGCTTGAAATAAATACCCGTAATCCTTTAATGGAATAAACCATGTGGCTAATATTTCCCTTCTATTTCCGTGCCTTGAGAGAAGTTCTTTTTGTGCCTGTAAGAACCTGCCTTCTTATTTTAATGCGATGCTGCCTGCGAGAGAGAGAATTTGCACAGTCTCCAGCATCTGCATTTCTATTGTCTCTATTATTTTGGCACTTCTTTTTTTTTCCCCCCCAGCTCCCACTACAAATGTCTGGCTGCTGTTGTAGAAGCAGTAGCGTTATACCTTCAGCGAGACGGTTACCCCGTCCCCGCAGGCGGGAGTGGCAGCGCTGCTGTGTGGGTGAGGTGGCAGGATTTCTAAAACATCCTGCGTCTCCTCCCAGATACTGAATGTGACCTCTTGGAGGCGTTTCCAGCATCTGCTGGACTGGAGCCTTACACACTTGATTGCGATGTTTCCCGATAAAGGCGTCAGACTTTCAGCCCGGTCTTTTTTTATTTAAAAGTATTGTTGCTTTTTTTTAGTAGATCAGGTGTTGTTTCAGATTTGATATTAAACGAGGTGGCTTCTGAAACGTTGAGGCGTGTATTTCTTTTCTGCGCTCCGAAGCGGTAGCCGCCCTGACGCCCCGCCACAAAGCGTGGCATCCGATCGTCACTTTTATAACTTAAGTTATCGTAGTCTCGGCTTATTTACACCGACAGATCTCGGTCAGATTTGTCACTCCCGGTGCTGCAGCGCATTGTGTAACAAAGCGAGCTCAGCCGAGCGGTTTCTATCGATTTGTAGCGCTGACTCCCCTAACGGAATTGCCGGTTTTATCAGAGAAATACTTGTTTTTGTGACATCAGCTCCTTGACATCCATGCCGTGTTTTAGTTTGTGCCTCAGCTGCTGGCTACAGCCTCTCAAGGGAGCCAGTACCACCCGTGCCTGGATCCATGAGGCAGGGATGTGAAAGGGAGAGACGGGGGTGACCAGTCTTCCATTAAATATTTGCTCTTAATGTTCGAGCTGATCCTGCCTATTGTCCTTGGTATCTAATGGTATTCAAACAGCCGCGTCAGTGGAATAAAGGGAAAATGTTTCATTCCGTGCCTACTACATTGTAAAGCGTAAAGAATTACATGCTGAAGAAGCTAAAGAATAAAACCCAGTGAGTAATGCATGCTTTTTCTATGGATTTTATCTGTCATCGTTGTGGTTGCTGTTATGAAGCGAGGCCATTGATGCAGTCTGTGTGTGTGCGTGTGTGGTGCAGTAGAGAATAGAACTCAGCATTTTGGTTATGATACAGTTGCTTTGCCTGCCACCCTCCTTTGCAGCCATAGATTGTTACAAACGCAGAGATTCCTCCTGCCTCTCGTGCGTGGGGATGTGGCCGAGAGGAGACCTCTCGGAGATGCTGATAAAACTGCATTGAAAGGACTCTTGGGGAATGCATTTGAGGAGGAAAAGAACAGACGAGTGAGTGATGCTGCTGCTAATATTGAAGATTAATGAAAGAAATGTATCCAAAAAACCTTGACGGTATGTGTTCAGGGCCTGTTTGTTGTGAGATTGCTGATGTAGAGATGCGAGGTTTAGAAACATCATTTTCTAAGGCCTTTTTGTTGAATTGTGTTTAGTGGATTGTCTTGGATGTTTTTTAATGGTGAAATACTTGTTTTGGATTCAGGCTTACTTAGTTTCTAATGTTATCAGAATAAACTGTGCCCGTACACTCCTGCATTTTTACATCTGAACAAGTAGATATGTGCATTTAATGTTAAAATTCATCCTGGCTTTGGGTAGCTGGTGCTGGCAGATTTTAGGGTTGTTTTGCTGTTGGCTTCAGTAAACAGAAGAATGCAGACTAGGAAACCTTTAATAATTGCACAGAAGAGACAACATGTTTTTAACCTGTAAGTACTTAGGGCATTAACATGATAGTAGACTTATGCTTTTATTATCTAATTTCTGGCAGATTTTGCTGGTTTTTTTGGGAGGTGTGTTTGTACTGATTACACTGTGTTGTTGATGTTATGCTCTTTGTTTATCTGCTCAGCATTTTGGCATTAGGTGTTTATACTTGATTTTTCCCCAAGCCATCTTTCTTGAAAATTTCATGATAGGGCTGAGTATCGTACTGACCTAATCATTGTTGTGAGCTATTTTATTGTAGCTATAGGTATTTGGGGTTGCTTTATATTCTGCCTGACACTACAGAATAGCTCTGAAAGGCTTCTTGCTACAGCAGTGTGGCCTGTAAATGTTTTTCTTGCTCGTAAGGCAGGTTTTTCCCTTCATTTGTTACTGTATTGGCAGCAGTGATTAGGTTATTCGGAGCACGTGAACCAATTTCATCCCCCAATGAAGAAAGGAACTATTGCGACCATAGAGACTATTCCAAAGACGTGGATTGGATTGCACTGGATAATTAGGCAATTTTGAAACTGCTAGTAACCCTCTCCTGTTTTTAGCAATAGAAGTGACAGTGGGGAAAACTGTATTCTTCTGGATGGAAGATATATTGTTGCTCAGGAATTGAAAATAGCTGTGTCATAGTTTCTCAGGAACACCTGGAATCTCTTCCTCTAGCTAAACTCTGTGCCATGTTTGGTTGTTTGTTTTTTTTCATAAATGACATATTTGAAAAACATACGCACAGATTATGAGACAGGGTAAGTTACTGAAAGCAGAATTGTAGTTAAAGGCCTATTGTGCTTATAAGCATTTAAAGGTTTTAATTCTAAAACAATTTCATCGTTATTCATTGTACATTTCATAGCTAAGAAGAACGAGCTAGGCCTCCTTTCAGTATCTTCCCTTAGTTTAAGATACTGGGTATCTTAGCAGATGTTAGTTGACAGTTTAGTAGTTGGTATACAAAAAATACTGTTGGCTGTTTTTTTTAAGGTGTCTTAACATAACTTGTGGTTTGTGGTGGTGTTTTTTCCCTTTTTAATCCCTGCCCCCTTCGTGATTGCTCAGAATGTGGTGTAATCATGCAGGGAAGATGTCACCTGGATTTAGAAAACTTCTCTTGAGTGCAATGTCTAGCTCCATCCCCCTGTGTTCTCTCTTACTTCCAGTCTCTGTGCTTCCCGTGAGTTGGAAAATCCACTTTTCGTTTGCAGGTGTTTGGGGTAGCTGAACTGGCAAAGGAGTGATGAAGCTTTTTGTGGTATTTGTTGGAATTAGTGGCCATCTGTGAGCCTGTTAAACCAGTGCCGGGCCTGCTTGTTGCAGGAGCTTGAAAAAAGCAGTTTAATATGTAACCTCTTAAATGATGTGGTCAAGGGTAATTTTGTGTTACTGCACTTGGATTCTCTGTAATACTTTTCGAAATTAGTTGCTCTGTGGAAGTTATAGTTTTCAGTGTGTAACTGAGCTGCAGAAATAGCAAGAGAGGCCTCCAGGGCAGGAACATGAGCTCTTTAGCGTTTATCTCGTGGATTTTTGAGCTGCTGTGTGGGAAACCAGATTTTGTGTGAGACTTCAGGTGCTGCTCACTTGAAATGGAGAACACTTCAGAAGCGAGGCAGTGTGAGGTGAGTAGCGATAGCGGTTGGCTGGCTGCTGAGGACTGGCTGTCGGTACAAATCTGAGCCGTAAATAAATGTCCAGAAGTAAAAAGAGCAAAAAGCAGCAAAGTTCGGGCATGCTGAGAGGGGGGTTTTCAGAAGAGACGTGTGAGGGCCTGAACCGTCCCCGTCGGTGCAAGAGTTAAGTGTTGAACAGACTGTGCAGTTCTGCCCCTAAACCACAGGGGGAAGGTGGTGACTTGGGTAGTGGGAAAAATGAAAAACTGACATTCTCAATGTTGCCTAGAAAGTGCCACATTTGTAATTGTGAAGTTTCATTACCAATTCTTCTGCGTGAGGGATTGTCCTTGAGTTATTAGCCAGGAAATATTTAAAAGGAAAGTAGAATCTGTTTGAAGGCAAAACTTCAAGATTTTAGGGTGGCTGTCTTTACTTTTACAATAAGATGCTCATTCTGATAACAATAGCAAAGCTATTATATGCTTCTTCCAGTAATTTATCTGCTGCATTCTTCAGTAAAGCAGGTTCCGGTGCCCTGTGACTGGCACAGGACTCCCTGTTCTTTGGATTGTCAACTTGATAAAAAATACTGTTCTTAGCCATAGGGGTTGCAACGAAAGGAAAACTTAAGGCAGGCAGTGATAAAATTGTTATTGTGGAACCTGAGGCAGTAGGTCTGGGATCAGAACTGATCCCTTAATTTGAAGGTGTAATTGCTGTTTTTAACAGTTATTCAGATTTTCTTAAGTGCTGCAGCTAAATACCGAGTTCAAGTTACACTTTATATTGCTGCAAACTCTACTTCTTATACTTGTGTACAAGTGCTGTATCCAAACAGCGTATGAGGAGGCTTAGAAGGAGTAGAAGTGCGAACGGGAGAACCTCTAAGGTTAGTTTTACTTATTGAATGGTAAAAAATGGGCACAACTTCTAGAACTCTTATTTGTGGCAGAATGAGTGTTGTGTGCACTCCTCCTGAGACAAGGCAGAGTAAGGTCCTGTGGGGGAGAGATGTCAGAACTGAGAAGCGATAGATCTGGAGAGTTAGTCCTACTGCAAGGTAACCCTGTCCTCTGTCACGCGGAGGAGTTGCGTCCCTGCCTGGCTGGCGAGTTGGCAGGCGAGTAATTACATTAGAATTCAGAGGAATACGCCCAAGAGTCTGATTTCTTAGGAAAGGTAAAGTACACCTTTATGAATTAATAGCTCAACCGCGTGTCTGTCGTCCTACCAGTATGGGAATAATGTAAACGCTGGGGAGGGAGATGGGATTGTTTTAGAGCGGATCATAAGCTGAAGCGATGGAGCCACGCTGGGAAGGAAAACAGCTTGACTCGGAAAATGCGTCCGAACGCCGAGACCGTAGGAATCAAATAATGCTTTCAAGGACATTGTGAAGGCCGCCCTATAAAAGCTTTGTGAATTCAAAATGAATGTTGAATCTGCTTTGAACAGCTGATGGGGGTTTTGGAGCAGTTTTGTGTTTTCAGTGGTGATGAGATGGAACAGGAGTTGAATGCTTATCACATGAAGGCAAATCGAGTAATTTGATACGCGCTGGAGAAAAACTTAAGAAATGACATCAATATACTAGCAACAAATAATAGGAACTCTGGTTTTCATGAGAAGTAGGCATGGTAAATGCATTGCTTAAGCTGGGTGGGGTTTAGCTAGTTTTAATTTCAATTTCCCTCAGCACAGGTTCTGGAAACTTTGGGTAGTTCTGTGATCATCTGCCTCGTGCTCAAAAGCAGTTGGAAATGCAAATAGGTCTTCCAGGTCACTGTGAAATAAGGGGAAAACCAGGTGAACGGGCCGGGCTGCAGCCAAAGCTATGGGAAGGTTTCAATGCAAGGAGAGCGAGGCTTCAGCTTAGAGGAGGACTTCAGCTTAGAAAAAGACAACTGATGAAATAGGGTACAATTAATTTAACAATCATGTGCTGCATAGATTAAATGAAATCACTTCACAGTTTTCTACAGGACAAGAAGTGGGACTTTCAAAAACTAGGTCTTCTAAAATGTTTTCTAGGGAATGTGTCAATAGGTAGCTTTTTTTTCCTGTTTCTCTGACCTTTTTGATAGGTGATATAACTTACCATTTAAGGTTAAGTGAGACTAGGTGAAAGATCCATCTGACCAAGTTTTAACTGATCACATGTGAACAATGTGGATTCAGCTTCGGATTGCTGCCTGCCTCAGTCACAAAAAGAACTGGAACATGCACCCCTTTCAACTTCCAGTAGGTACGAATCATCTCTATGCCAAGAATGAACTTTTTCTAGAGAAAATGTGTGATGTCAAGCCTACGTTAAGATTCCCCAGCAAGTCTTAAATCAAGCAGGCTACGGATACCCCGAAGGAGAACCAAATTCCTGCAGGAAATTTCATGGGGTTGCTCCTCACTTCTTTATTCGCCACCTTCAGTAGTTCTGGCTTGTAGAGTCGAGAGAGGCTTTCTGTTACCAGGCTTTTCTTTCTAAGAGAAAGCAGTGCTGCATGTGTGTACCCAGACACAGTTTATTTTTAAAAAATGGCTTGCAAAGTGGATGCAGGTGTAAAGAAGAATGTGTTCTGCTTCAGTAAGCTGGGCTTTGTTGCATTAAGCGCTTGCTAAATAGGAGTTACAGAGGTTACGTGAAAAAGGAGTAATATGTGGATAAAAATATACCTAGCTAAAGGTGCCAGTTTATTAGTTCAGGTAAGTAGAATACTTCTCAGGAGTCTCTGTTGCATAAATAGAGTTTAATACTAAAAGAAATGCTTCAGCTCCTGCTGAAGTTATTTTGCTACAGATTGCTTAAATATTCAGAACTTCGTTTTGATCTACTTCAGTCCTAAGTTAGGTAAATTAAAGAATTAATTTAAGTACTAGTTCAGCACTCTCTTGGCTTGGTTAAAAATTTTAATGCAGATCTTAATTCATGTTAATAAAACATCACATTCCATTTTCATTGCAGTAAATCTTTCAATAAAAGCAATTTTAATCTGGGAGCATATATGATGCAGTCATCAGAAGAAGCGTTTTGGACTTTTGTTAGCAATGCAGCGCAGGTTTTGTGGTGCACGGAACCACCGTGGTTTTGTAAACCGAGGAGCCAAGTACAAATAATGAAAGGGCATTAAGTTTAAAATTGCATGAAGGCCAAGTTAGAGAAGGGAAAATCTGAACTTTTTTCTTTCCGAAACCAAAACATTAATCACCTTGAGGAGTACGGATCCACCACCAGTTGCCTTCTGCGCTTTTTCATAACGTGTTCTTACAAATTAGAGCAACGCCTTCAGCATCACTTGATACCCTGAGCTTGGGAGAGCCTCGCCAAACGCACCCGTGTCAGGGAGAGCAGCCGAGCAGGACGTTCGACAGATCCTGATCCCTGCCAGGCACGGGGACCCTGATAACCAGGACATCTTCACGTCTGTATAGAAAAGCTATGACCCTCGCACAGAAAAATGTGTTTGATTTCAAAGCTGTTTCTTCAACAAGCTGTAAGAAGAAGCCTTGTGAAGTAGAGAAGAGCCTTTGGATGTTGAAAGCACAAATACCTTCAACCACTTTAAAGTGTTTTAAATGATACTATTTTTTCCATGTATCTCCTGCTTAAGTTCTTGGGGTTTTTTCTTAAGAAGGATTTTTAAATAATCACAGAATCATAGAATGGCCCGGGCTGGAAGGGAGCTTAGAGATCATTTTAATCCAACCTCCCTGCCGTGGGCAGAGACGCCTCTCAATGAGATCAGGCAACACGTGGGGACCCAACGGGGATCGAGCCCATGACCTTCGGTGTTTCAGCACCACGCTCAACCAAGTGAGCTGAACTGGCCCTCTATGCTAGGAAAATATGCTCTCTTGTATTATTTTGTCCTGTAAGGCTATCATGTTTTGGCAATGAGTTCCAAAATATTTACCTTCCTTCAAAAGAAAATGAAATTTAAGGTGACTGGTGTGTGCTCAAAAGATCACCAAAATGTTTATAGACGCAGGTCCGTGTATCGTGGTGTATATATCAAATAAATCAACACTTTTTGGCAAACAACTCTCTTGGTGCGTGAATACTGAATTTGTTTTCACTTAATTGATGAACACTTTTGCTTTGACTACATAATAATATGAGTAAACTCTGGGCCTTTAGTCACTGTTAGTGTTCACACAGTTCTTAGTGATCAGCTAATAAATGGGTTCTCTTGCGAGTAAAAAGAGAATTCGAATTCTGTGACTGACTTCACAGTTAGCATTCTAGAATTCAGTACGGAAGTGGATCACCTGAACTCGCAACATTTTCTGCACCAGATGTCTGGGAGAATCCTGCTCTTCTCCGAGTTTAACGCCAGATTTATCCATGGGGGTAATGTTGCAGGTGAGTTCAGTGTTCAGCTCTCACGTGCGTGGGAGTCTCTAACGAGAAGAAGCGGTTGTTGGACGTGATGTAGACGTGTGCAATTGTGCGATCGTTCTCTGCCGAAGCTGCTCTTTGGCTCTGGATGAGGTTTGAGTTGGGTCTCTCTGGTCCTGTCCGTTGCCCAACTCGTGTGCGAGCCCCAGAGGTGGCCCCTTCAGCCACGGGATGACCGGAACAATTACCCTCCTGATACTCGATGTCAAGGCAATCTGGAACAATTAAAAATGTGGCCTTTGCTATATCTTACTGTGGCATTTAAATCTTTTGTGTGTGTTTGCTGCTGTGTGTTTAAATCTCTCTTTCAAATCGTCAGTTGATTATTTTCTTTCGCTCAAGAGATAGGAAGTCAAATCCTCGGGTGTCTCCTGTCTGACTGGTGGCTGAAGCAACTGCCCCGTCGTTGCGGTGGGGTGCGTGGCTGTCGTCCGCACCGGTGCCACAGTGAGGGACGTCTCCGAGGCCTCGTCCACGATACGTTTCTGATCGATAAGTCCCTCTTGATCATGAGGAAAGGGAGCTTTTGCGGACGACTTAAGTGTTGTCTAAACATTGTTTCGTATATTTCTGTGAATATAAGGTGGTGTTATTTCTTGTTTGAAAGTAAAGCCTGTTTTTTTGAAAATAGTTTTTAGGTCCCTTTTTTCCTTAATTTTCTCCTGTGTTTGGAGAGCAGTCCCCCTCGCGATTGATCTGCAGGGGCGTACGGTACCAGTGCAGCAGAGACTTTTCCAAACCGAGGCGTTAGCTCTGGTTTTACTGGGTGGCGTTGTCTCTGTCGCCGTGCCTTGCCACCTTGCCGTGGCACGGAGCCATCTGAACAGAAGGAGATGAATACGAGCGGCCGAGAGGTCGTGCGTGAGAACGCAGCGTGTGCGCGCAGGACGGGTTTCCCCCCTCGCGGTCCTGGAACGGGACTCAGCTGACCCCCTCCCAAGTCAGCGGGGAACAGGTCTGGCTGTTTTGCAATAAATGCTGGTGAATATCACTGTCCTGTGAGAAGCAGTTTTATTTCTTTGTAGGCTCTCTGATGCCGTCTGTGCTACAATTACTTTGTCGTTATTGCCGTCTTTATACCTCTGTAGTGCTGAGGATGCTCTCTCTTCCTCTCGTAACTTCAGAAAAGAAATGGCAATTGCACATAGCAGCTTATTCATAATCAAAAGGGCCAGTTAACGTCACATACAATGTGTGTCTGTTCCACGCTTCACAAAGCCATTTTATTATTTCAATTTAACTACTTGGGACGTACCAAGTAGCAGATACATGAAGCAACACACTATGAAAGTTCTTTAGAATTTGCTTTCCCAGTATTTGTTGCCTTTATGTCTAAGTATTTTTATATGTTATCTCTTTAACTCAGAATCTAAAATACCAATATCAATTTCCTACTTGTAATTCATGAGTTGGTTTTGGAAGAATACTCACTTGTCTGCTCAGCAGAACATTAAAAGAACAAAACAAAAACTGGGCATTCTCATACTGTCCAGCTGGTGGGCAATGTAATTGGCCTGTAAACAAGTTGCATTAATCTCTGCAAAGTAATTTGAAGCAATAGCGAATTATCCCTGTGCTTAGGATGGTAAAAAAATTCATTATCTTCTGATCATGTAAAAGCAGACTTTGGAATTGCATTTGTAAATCCAAACGCGGAGGATGTAGCTTCTTTGTGGCTCTCCTACTGCCATCGATGGGCACCCCCTGCACTCCTCGGGCAACTGAGGAATTCTTTCGCGTGTTCTGGAAAACAAACATCTCTGGACTCCCAGATGGAAAAGTCATATTTTGGGCTTGGGGGCAGGTTGGGCCTGTCTTTGGAAATTGTTTCTCTTTTCCTGTGTCGGGCCAGCACGTTTTCATTGGAAAAATTGTATGGTTTTCTTTCTCCACACGTCACCAAGTGAAATAAATCTTCAAAAGCAAGGTTCACATCCTTTCTGCCAAGTTCTGAGGAGGTCAGTCCTGGGCTGGACACGTCTTCTGCAGATGAGTTCGTGTGGAATGAACACCAGGCAGTGACGTTGCTCATCCGTTTATATTCACAAATAATTTTTTTGGTGTATTTAATTTTCACTTAAGTTTTTTTCTACAGTGTTTTTTTTAAAAGATTAGAAACCCACCAACCCTAGGCGCTGTGTTTTGCAAAAAAAACCCCAAGTATTAAATCTATTTGCAAGGTTCATTGTGTGTTACTGCTGGGGATGTAGTTGCACAGCTTGACAACAGAGGGAAGAATTGCACAACAGCCACAGTGAGTTGTTTCACACTGCTTTTTATGTAGAGACAGCTGGTTAGTTTTGTTTTGGGCATTCAGTCTGAATATTTTTATTTTCCTTGTAATCTTAACTTGAAAGACAGTCTCTTCTTTTTCTCCAGTTTTCCAGTCTTGAAAGCAGATAAAGTTCAGTACATTCATTGTAATTGGAATATGTACTTGAGTTCCCCAATAAAAATTTGTTATCCCTCTTAGCACCTTAAAATATGTTTAGAGTTTTCCTCAACTCGTTCACGTACAAAGTGAAAAATGAATATTCAAAACCATTCTCTTTATTAATAGTTTGAGGGGGTTTTTTTTAGTATCTGTCAGGGAGGAAAGATTACTTTGTTTAATTAGGGCTGTGATATCTCCTTCAGCCTCCAAGCAGCTAATTCCAAGTCCTTAACTCATTAACTGATGTGTGCTGTGAAATAGGTGAAGAAGTAGCCCTTCTCATTAAACACAGTAATTAAATACTCGTGCTTTTGTGATGGCATTTCTTTTTCTAGGTGTCTAGGATCAATCTTGGGTTATCAAGAATCACAGAATCCCTTGTTTTATTCTACAGTGTTCTAGAAACACATACAAACCATTTTCTTTCAGATTCAAAAGTATCATTTTTTTCCCCTGTAAAGTGTAGGGGTGAAATGCGTGCTAAGATTAGAGCTTTGTTCATGCATCACGCAGAGCACTGACAGTAAATTGTGTGTTTCTTATTTCAAGATACATATTTACTGCCATTTTAAGAGTCTGTTTATTGCTTGAAGATGGTTTCTTTGATCCAGTGTAGCACTAGTTGGGATTTCTGAAGCTGATAATGCTTCAAAATAATAATATTAAAAACGCAAATGCCTTTCTGTAATCTGTCATTATCCTTAAGTGAATTTTTAGGGAGGATGTCTTCTGCCACGAATGCATTAGTAAATATTAAAAAATTAGTCCAGGTCTGAAGGTCACTCTGAGCAGGTTACACAGGATCATGTCCAGAGGACTTTCTGGTATCTCCACAACCTCTCTGGACCTCAGTCACCCTCACAGGGAAAAAGTGTTTCCTGCTGCTTCAACAGAACCTCCCATGTTTCACTTTGTGCCCATCGCCCCTGGTCCCGTCACCGGGCACCACCGCAAAGAGCCGGGCTCTGCCGCCTTCTCACCTTCCCTTGGGGTTTTTATGCACGTGGATAAGGTGTCTCTGAGCCTTCTCCTCTGGGCTGAGCAGTCCCGGCTCTCTGAGCCTTTCCTCGCAGGAGAGATGCTCCAGCCCCTTCATCCGTGTGGTCCTTCGCTGGACTCTGCAGTAGCTCCGTGTCTGTCTTGTGGGGCGCCCAGATGTGGACGCCACGTGCCAGATGTGGCCTTCCTAGAACTGACCAGAGGGGAACGATCCCCTCCCGGGACCCGATTTGTGCCCCTGACTGACTGCGTTACACAAACGTAGCAGTATCGATAATGCTGTGGACATTCTCTGTTAGATAAAACAGATGTTACTCCCTGCTAATAATAATAGAACTTGTGGTAGGATGAAATGATTGCCGTGTTCTCCTGTTTTACCTTGGCCCCTTTCGGAGAGGGGGAGTGGGAGGCGATTTGCCTTAGACCCCGCGCGGAATCGGCGGCAGTCAGAGGGGTAAATTGTAGGGGCTCCTACTTCTTAAAGCTGTGCTATATCAAGTTCCGTTTTCGTTAGACTGTTGCCTCACAAGCCTACGGTATAAACCCCTGACTTTGATTTAATATTATCATTAATTAGGGAAGTGACTTGCTCCTTTATTTACAGACTTCATCAGCACAAGCTGCTTGTGAACTTATCATTCACTTAATATTCCTCCTGTCGGTGATAAGCTAATGTTCAGAACACAGATGTATTAGGTTGCCTCCATATGGTGCTTTGTCTAATGAATCAATTAGCTATTTTGGAAAAAATCCTTGCAAAGGCTTTTTTTTTCCTCTTGGTGAAGAGTCATCCCACAAGCAGTGGAACAGCTTTTCACTGATGTTTGTGTTTGAGCGTATTTTTAGGCAAAAACTTTGCAATAGTTTTGCTATGCTGTTATTTAATTTTTTTTTTTTGCACATAGGAAAAGCAGGGGGTTTTTTTCCTTTGCTTTACAGTTTGTATTTGGCAGGTTTTGGGAGAGCTATTTTCGTCAAATAAACATGTTCAATGGTCCACCTCTATTCTGGTAACTGTGTCGTTGCGCTTCCATGGCACGCAGGCTTTCAGCTTCTTCGAGAAGTCACTTTTTTTCCCCAAAATTGTTAACAAATCATTTACAGCACGCTGTCCGTTTCGAATCCTTGCAGAGTAAACATTTGCACATGTAAATAGAGCAACATAGGAAGGTTTGGGGATTTGGCACCGTAGACTTTGTGGAGTCACAGGAACTTCAGTACTTTTCCCTGCCTGGCTTTTGAAGGACAAAAATAGAGTATCCAAAATGAGAACCAGTAGTACTACCGGTGTTCACGCGTTATGGATGAGCAGCCTGTGATTTTTAGCTTGCTCAATGTTAACTTGAAATAGTTTTTTTCAGTGAAGAAGCTGCTACTTGCATTATCGTGTGACAATGAAAATGTTTTTCATAAGTAGGTGCTGGGTACTGTCATGTCTGGCTTTATAGCAGAAATAATGGCAGAGCTGCACTTGAACTGCTTCCCTAACAGAGGAGGTGTTTTGGTAGCGCTTAACGGCGCGATAGAAAAGAGGTTAAATAACTCCTTCTGCTGGTGCCACCCTTGGGGTTGCCTATCTAAGGCAGCGTTAGTGCCGAACATCCTTCCTGTGTTCACCGGGGAAGGTGACACGGGGAGAGCAGCAGCCGCGTCGCGTCGCCGGGGGAAGCTGTTTCTTTAACAGACCTGTCCCTCTCACCTGAGCTCCAGCAGCAAGCAGGCAAGGAGCTGTAACGAGATTATGATCATGTGAGGAAAAAAGAGACAGGGATAGAGAAAAGGGAGAGGCAGTGGTGAAAGCACATCCCGCAGAAGCTGTCATTTGCGGCTGCCTTAAAAAAAAAATAAAAAAAGTCAGCAGGGATTTGAGCTGTGCGTTGCTATTTCGAAAAGCGAGATTGCTTTGAGTTGCGACTTGCTTAAGGTGCTGTGTCTGGTGCTGCTGTGCTGCCATGCTGCTGCTTTACACCTTTTTAATTTCTCTCTTAGAATCGATCTACCGACGTGGAGCCAGAAGATGGAGGAAGCTGTACCGAGTGAATGGGCATTTGTTTCAAGCCAAACGTTTTAACAGAGTGAGTACTGTTGCAGAAAACGTTGGGGTTTGCTAATGTTCTGTGCTGATTGTTTTCTCAGCCTGTGCTTTTTCTGTATTTGGGTGTTGAAAAGAAAGGAAAAGCAAGATGCTTATTCATGTGACTTCTCAGTCTGTGCAGCGTTATTCAGGTCACCACAGTCAGAAAAACTTGAAAGTCTTTGAGTCTGGGATGGAGTTAATAATAGATGATGGGTGGAAATTATTTATTTTCGAGCTCTCTAAGAAAATGATTTTATGCCTAATTAAACTGATGTATGCTTGGAGCAGCTTTTCTTCTCTCCCCTCTTTGTGTGACTGATGCTTGCTGGCATGATTGTTTACCTTCAGTACTTTTTGTCAGTCTTGAAGATTAGAGCTCTTGATGCTGGCTTCGACTGTGTTGGATCCAAAGTATTTCGTAATCTAATCAAGGAAAAAATACCTGGTTCGTTGAGCTAAAATACAGCTGCGTTAAGAATCTGACTTAATGCACATAAGGAAGTGAGTGTAGCTTTAAGGCTGAGACACCTCCTTCACTTATCCCATTATGCCAAAGGATTGCAGCATATGTACAGAAGTGATACACACTTTGGGGAATTACATGCAAAACTGAGTTAACTTTTTGACGTTTATTTCAAAAATGAAATTAGCCCTTTTGTCCTAACGCTCCTCACCCCAGATCTGCATTGCAAGAAGGAAAACACCCTGAAAACTCAGTATCTTATTGCTGGATATCTGAGAAATGTCATATATCTGAATTACAACGTGCAACTGTAGAACGTGGTGTACCACCTCATTTTTTTAATTTGTGGTGTGGAAGGTGTACTTTTTTCTTATTTGCTGCATAGTTATGATATATTTCTTTGAAACGTGAATGCATACCCGCCACATGAATAGTCATCACGTTATAGGTACTGATGTTTTCATTGAAATTAGGTGAATAGTGAGTAGACACCCAAAGCTTTGAAAACCTCATTAGCGTGCCCACTTGTCAACAGCCCTGAACAAGACCACTTTGTTACAGCTGTCCGTGTGCAGATGCAATCGTAGAAAGCCAGAGCACAAACCGCATCCGACTGAAGTTACCAATAACTTGCTTCCCTGCGGCTGACCTGAAGCAAATGAGATTTTCTTGTGTGTCATTTCCAGGGACTAAAATATTTTATTTAGTCTCAATATTGCTGTGGGCAAACCCCTACAAGAACACTGCAGGAAGCCTGGTGGCCCAGGAATGTGAAAGAAGCAGCTGAGATGCCCAAGGCTTCCTTCCTCGTTAGGCAGTACAGTCGCTGGTTTTTCCTGGGCAGGGCAGTTTAGGTTTCTCCTGATCAAGGACTGGCTGTACAGATGAATGGGATTTAGTTAAGTTTTATTTTCTACAACTATGAAAATACGAGAAGGGCAGTACAGAAAATACTTCTTTAAAATGATGCATTCTTTGATAGGTTTTTTTTTTCCTCTTTTTTTTTTGGTGTGTGCTTTTTCCCCCCTAGTACTACTGGCACAGATTTACAGTAGCTGAACACTTTTGGGCAGGGCACAGCGTGTGATTCATCAGTCTGAGGCTCCGAGTAACCGCACTCCGACGTGCAGTTGGCCCGGAGGAACAGACTTGCACTGTTCCGTGGCTTTGGGACGGTTGCAGAGCTCTGCCTGAGCCGGGGGGCGAGGGCAGGACCTCGCGTGCCGCTCGCAGAGCCCCGGGCGGCGCCTGAGCCCGTTACAGTAATCACTGGAGGAGAATAACGAGCGAGTCCCGCGTTGGCATCCTGCGTGCTGTGGGGAGGGATCGCCGAGATGAGGTGACGGGGCCCGTGAGAACCTCACGTTGCTCCTTGGCGCTTTGGGTGAAGCGGGTAAAATGACGGCAGCCTACGTCCGCTGGAAAAATTATTTAAAGACCTGCCCTGTTAGTCAGCAGTAGGGTGTCTGGCTCCTTAGTTTGTCCTCGTTTTGATTTAAGTCATTCAGATGCCATTTTGTTGCACGTGTGAAAAAGGCCGTGTAGTTTCGATATTAAATAGCGCAACCAACAGAGGTTTTACGTCAGACTTGGTAAGAGTTTGAATTATGCGGCGTTTCTATTGATGTTCCACCCCTGTCCAAGTGTATAGGTGTGCCTGCAGAACGCTCTTCCTACTTTAACTTGTCTTTTGGAATGTTTTGTGACCCCGTTATCCAAAGCAGTCGGTTTGGGTGCTTTCTGTGCATAATTGTGTAAGTTCCTGTCAGTTTTGTTTGGGTAACCTATTTCAGAACCTGAAATGCAAAAGGTACTGACTGTCTAGGAACAGTTTGCTGATGTTAGGCTGTAATGTGTTCCCTAGTGTCAAGATATTTGTTTCTCAACATTCATTAAGACAGGACTGCATTTAGCTGAATCCTGAGTATGAAGTATAAATTTCAGTTATTAGAGAACCCCTGGATATTCTAACAGAATTATTATTGAACATCTCTTAGGATGGGTTCTTGCAGGGCGGGTTCCTGCTGCTGGATAACTGCTCGTCTGCGGGAAGGAATTGACAACTGAATTGATGATACATGTTCTGGTTTTTCAGCGACCGTATTGTGGCCAGTGCAGCGAAAGGATATGGGGCCTCGGAAGGCAAGGCTACAAGTGTATCAACTGCAAACTGTTGGTCCATAAACGTTGTCACATACTCGTTCCACTGACCTGCAAAAGGCATATGGTAAGTTGGCACTGTGTGTGAAGCTGTGGGTTTTCACCGTGTCCCGCGTTGCTCTTTGGGGATGCGCATCCTGAGTAAGGAGATGCCGTGCCTGGTTGTGGGTTTATAACACGTGGTTTTCTGCAATGTCTGTGGAGGCCAAGCCTTTGGATTGTGAGCAGCAAAGTGAGAAAACAAAACCTTGCGATAGGATGGAAATATTTTACAGACAGATAAAGAGCTCTCAGTGGCAATCCTGGTGTTTGTGCCTTTTAGCCGATGGAGTGGTTTCAGAACTAAGGCACTTGCACGGCTTTTGCCTTCTCAGCTTCTCCAGGACGGGTCTCATCCTCTCCATTTCCCTCATCTGCTCCAGCGGCAATGCCAGTGTTCTTCCTCGGCTTTAAACTTTCATCTTGATCTTATTCATTGATTTTATTCATCACAGAAAATCAGTGGTTGTTGCACTGTGGCTTTTTAACTCAAAACTTAAACCAGCGTTTTCCTTTTGCACGTGCCTTGCCTTGATGTTACTAGATTCTCTGCCAATTTGTTTATGCACGTCGCTATAGAAGTGTAAGGTTCTCACTGTATTGTAGTTACGTGGCAAGACATATTCACTGTATAAACCAACTTTTTTTCCTGTACAACTTGTGTATTTTACAAGGATTCGGTCATGCCTTCCCAGGAACCTCAGTTAGATGATAAAAATGAAGAAGTTGACCTCCCTTCAGAAGAAACTGATGGAAGTGAGTACTTGCTTGTTGAGTTGGGATTCATGTGTTTCCCCAATTGGAGGCCCAGTTTCATAGAATAGATCATAGAATGGCCTGGGCTGGAAGGGACCTTAGAGATCATTTTAATCCAACCTCCCTGTTGTGGGCAGGGACGCCACTTCTCGACTAGGTCAGGCAACACGTGAGAACCGAACGGGAATCGAACCCGCGACCTTTGGTGTTTCAAGCACCACGCTCAACCCACTGAGCTTTACTTTGGATTGGTTCTGGTCTTTAGTCCCATGGACAAAATGCTCCTTAAGGTCTCGATGACAGTAAACGTACTTCTGAAACACATCATCTGGTCTGGTTTCGTCCTGAGTTCGTACGCTCTGACACCGTGTGGAGTGAAGCACGAAGCGATTGGCAACTGGAGATTTACTTTTTAAACCAAACAAACCCCTGCACTTCAGATCCAAAGCGATGCTGATGCAAGTGCACCCTCGGCCTTTAAGTATTAATTTTCTGTGATTTGGAGTACTCTTTCCAGGTTAATATTCTTGATGGTTTAACCTGTCTTGTTTAAAGGGCCCACTTAGACCCATTCTCCAAAATGCGTCTGGCCTTTGTCGGATGCTGTTACGAGTTCGAAGGTTCATCGATGAATTTCTGACTATCTCGAGCTGGTTGCTTCTGCTGTGCCCTTGTAATCCTGACAGCAGATTCTAAGAATAAAGTGGAACAATTTGATTACTGTCCCATAGGATTTTGGCAAACTGCTGACCCTGAGCTACTCAATCATCTTTCTATTTATCAACTTTTAAAATAAATTCTTGTGAAGGCCTGAATAACCACACTCCTTTGAATTCTTTTACAGTTTCCTACATTCCTTCAAACCGGAAACATGACAACATTAAAGATGACTCTGAGGTACGTTTTAAAACTGGTTTTGTAATTACACAGTCTTAATTACACGGCATTTTACAAAAAAAGCTGATTATTTGTCCTATTTTTTCTGCTGCCTTCTAAAAAAAGTAGCCCAAGTTATCATTCTGAAAATTGATTATTTCTTTTAAAACTTTTTTGTTGGGTTTTTCCGATTTCTTCTGTATGCAACTCTTGTTACCCCAATCATGATGTGAGAAAGAATTTTTTTTTTTTCTCCCCTTCATTCATGTTGGAACAACAGTGATTTAACAGAGGATGTGACTTCATTGGTCTTTGCGACAAATGGCGGCTTTGACAGAGTCTCGCGTGCCCTCTCTAATGGATGTGCACCCTGTATCCCCCCCGGCTACCTCTGCAGGCTCTCGCTGTGAAAGTTGGTTCAGTCTGGTGATACATTAACTGTCCAGCTCTCTGAGATGTTGTATAGAAATAATAGCTCATAATTTAGAGGGAACTCCTGTGGAAATACAAGCACAATAACATCCACTTAAAACACTGTTTCTCAGCTCTTTTGTAGACAGCCTGGCACAATCTCTGCACAGCAAGACTGCTCCTCCCTTCAAGCGCTTTGAAAAATCCCAATACGCTTTAATTCTGAAGGGCTTCAAGACATTTATTTTTAAAATGCTTCTGGCATGTTTAAGATAAATAGGATGCACTCTGCGGGGCACCAGCAGTCCGTTTGATATCCCATTTTTTTACAAGCCTGCACCTTTTTTCCCCACTGCCTCCGCTACAATACTTGTCACTACCATTATTTCACACTTGAATAGTTCCTGCTCTTGGGTCAACGCCTGCCTTATTTTCAGTCACGTGTCTTTAGATTTCATCTCCAATCCAGAGATGGAAGGGTGTAGATTTAAAACGTACCAGAGAATTTTAATTGTGATCTAGAGTTGCTGACTTAGTGCTCAGGTAGATACCGCTTGTGTTTCAGTTCTGATCGGTGCTGTTTGCTCGACTAACCTGGAATACGCCGCTCTGATTTTTCCCACCTTGCTTTTGAGCTTTACTAATAGTTTACTAATAGTTTAAGGTAGCCTGCAGAGAGGAGGCAGCACTGTGGGAGCTTCGTTGACTCGAATCTTTAAGCTCAGAGCAATCTCTTCTAATAGCAGTCAATCCTAGATCAAGATTCTTTATATAAATACTTTCCATAGTTCAGCAGAATGCTGATCTGTCTGCAAGTACAGCAGTACGAGGTCAGATAAAAATAGGCCACACAAGGATGTCAAAGCGTTGTGTGTGCTGGTAAAGCATGAGCTGTCAGAGTACAGGCTGCAGGTGTGCAGCTGCTTGATCTTCGGTCTCATGTCTTCACATCTAATTCCAGCAGTCAAGATAAAATTTGTCTTTTTAAATAATGAATTTTGAAATGGCATTCTTCACGTGGAGCGTTTCCTGTGAATTCTCACTTTTGAGAAGCTGGTATCTGCTTCTGCATCTTCCCAGGCACCTCTCAGTAATCTTCATTTTCATTAAATCTCTAATGAACTTAATAGCCAGGCGTTGCCTAGACTGAAGCCAAGACAGGTACATTCATTAGCAAATTGTTTCCTTATCGCTTGTCTGTTGAGATAGCCTTGATGAGTTTGTACTACACTATGGGTCAGAAAAGGAAAGATGCTCTCCACTTAGCGCAAAGGATAATTCTACATGGCCTGCAGTTCAAGACTTTGTGTAAAACCTCATTTCTCAAGGCGTCACCTTCTGTTTTCCAGTAGGGAGTATTTAAATGGTTCATTGAATAAACTACTGCCTCGAGAAACACGGAGGCTTTCGTAAGAGCGAAAACACTGCAACCAAATGTTTCGGATCAAACGCACTATAATTCGGTCAGAAAGCGACAGTGGCAAGAGAATCCAGGAAATTCTATCCCGTGGTTAAAAATTTCTTTGCTTTGGTAGTTACGTGTTTTGAACATGTCTTCTGTTTCTTTTTGTACAGGATATCAAACCAGTCATTGATGGAATGGATGGAATTAAGATTTCTCAGGGCCTTGGACTACAGGACTTTGATTTAATCAGAGTTATCGGACGTGGAAGTTACGCCAAAGTTCTTTTAGTTCGGTTAAAAAAGAATGATCAAATTTACGCTATGAAAGTAGTGAAAAAAGAATTGGTCCATGATGATGAGGTAAAAGTCTGTATTAATTGCATTCCATTCCATATGGTAGAGACTTGGGGTGCTTTAACAAGACCCATTCAACTAGGAGAGCAGCTAAAGGGTGAGACGTTCCTGTAATCGAAGTTTTACTGACTTCTGAACTCGTGTATCACCAACTGTCTGCGTGAAGCACCAAGATTAAATCAGAGAGAAATGTTCCCTATTTTAATAACAGTTAACGACTCTTAAGTCTTAGTAGAGTGCACGTGAAAAATACTCCAGCCTGGATGTGCTAATCTGTAAATGCCGAGATAAATAGGGGGCAATCTGCGCATTCAATTTTGAAAGAAAACAAAGATGTTTTCCGGGACAAATGACTGTAGCTGCAAAGTATTGTCTGTATTTCCGAACAGGTGATGTTATATTAATTTTATGCTGTCAGGAAGACTGGATTTCTTGAAAGTAGGGTGTTAGGGAAAAAAGCTAATTACATAGAAAGTTGAGCTAATTGGTTTTTTTCTTTTCGATGAGATAGGCTGTGTAGTGAAATTCTGAGGATTGATAGGAAAGCCGCTGAATTCTGTGAATGCATGAGATATTACGAGTACTGGAAATTTCACTTAGTAAGTGTTTTGTGGAGAAAGAAAATTAATTGCATAGCAATTATGTTTAAATCAGCCAGTGCTTTCTAGGCAATGGTTGATTCCAGCGGGAAGTGAAGATTCTTTTCTAAATGAGATTGAAGTAAATCAAATACCTGGGCTTCTGCTACTAAATTTTTCTGAGCTCACTAAATTTTTCTGAGTTGACATGATACCAGGGTCCCAGTACCCAAGCGTAATGCTGAAGGGGTTAGTCTGAAAACACTTAAGAGAAGCTTGTTTGGTTGGTTCCAGGATGGCTGGAGAGCTGGAAGGATCTGTTGGAAGCAGGGAATTTTTAGAACAATTGAATTTCTAGTTTATTGGCAGGGTGCTGAGCGTTTGCAGGGTGGGACGTGATGGGTGTCTTGCATGAAGAGCGCGTATCGAAACCCAGCTGTCCGTAAGGCTGAAATTGTGTGTGGTTGTATGAAACACGATTAAACGCTTTGTTACTACGGATCTAAATTTTGCGGTCCCGTGCTGGTATCATTCAAATTGTGGTAGGTTTTTATTACATGGTATTCAGGTGTAACTGGGTATTCAGGACTTCTCCCGTATGAAATATGAAAGGTAGTCTGCGATACGCTTAGGAATAACTTTGGTTGGACAAACTAATCAGGTTTTGGTAGCTTCATTGAATTCATTTTGAGTTTCACTTGAGATTATGAATTTTAGTTTATTTGAACCTTTTAAAAACCAGAGACGCGCACATTGCCTGTGTTACTGTTGCTTCAGCAGCCTGGGGATGAATTATCTACGATAATAGAATTTATGAAGCAGTGTGAGCAGCGTGGCAGCTGCAGCAGATGTGTGCTGTGTTCCAGTGGCTTAAATTGTCTGCAGGCATTTTTCTAAATGGTTAAGAAACTTCTGTATGTAATTGAAATAAAATGCTTTGTAACTTCCTCCAGATCTGAGGGGTGTTTGTCGTTCTGGAGAACGTACGGAACAACGACGGTATCCGTAGGGGAGCGTAGATGTTCACGACTTCTCTGGGAACGGCCCCGGTGGTTGTCCAGCGGGAGTTCTGATGGTTCAATTCCTCTATTTCAGGATATTGATTGGGTCCAGACAGAGAAGCACGTGTTTGAACAGGCATCCAGTAACCCGTTCCTGGTTGGTTTACATTCGTGCTTTCAAACAACAAGTCGGTAAGAAAGATCTGAAATTGCTTTTGTTTTGAAAACCTTGCTCCTTGTGCTAACTGCTTCTCCGAAAGCAAACGGAGGCGCTGCCGTGGCACAGCCCGGGAGGTGCGGAAGGGAGGCGCCGGGGTCATCAGGAATTAATTCACTCGCTGCGGCCGGGCTGGTTCTGGTGGGTTGCTTTTACCCAGATAATGCTGGGGGGGAGCTGTCCTGGGCCCGGCCAGTGAAGCAGAGCTTCAGCAGAGAGAATTTCTAATGCCTGATCCTACTGCGAGGGACCGCTCAGTGCTCACAGGGCCAGACTGTAGTTTGCTGTTCTGCAGAAGAACCTAAGAGTTGTTAATAATCATTCAAAAACCTGCGTGTCAGGTATTTCTTACCTATGGGGCTTATGAGCCCTTGGCACATGGATAAAGTACGTGATTTCGTTTGAAAAATGTTTAATCCTTTGTGTGACACCTCGGTCGTTACGCTGATGTAGTTAAGGAGCAGAAATAGAAAAGAAATGCTGAACACAATCAAAATTTCTTGTATTCCTGTAGTATCTCTGAGTGCTGTTTTTCCAGCAGAGCTTCTCCTTGCAGTGAAATGAGCTTTTTGTTTGTAACTTGCATTGTTACCTATTTTATTTACCATTTATTTAATTTTAGCTTAGTGTCCATGTTCCTGTGGGGAGGCCACTGAAGGGCTCGCAAGCTGGCTCGTGTCCCATCCTTTATCCGGGTTTACCTCTGAAGTTTTTAACACCTCAGGTGTTTCTAATGAAGAATCCTTTCCAAGGGGAAAAGAAAAAACTCATCTTTACTTTTTACCCTTTAGAATGGTCCAAGAGCGTGGAGTGTGTGTTTTCCAAACGGAATGTTTCCCAGGGTGTGGGTATATGGAAAGGAGTTTTTGGCTCATGGAAAACGAGGTGTGTGAGGAGATGCTGCCTCCTGGGGCGGCCGCAGCCTCCGAGAGAAAAGCTCTCTCACCCCGGCAGCGTTGCCTGGATCAGATTTTCCTACGGGTGAAACCTTTCCTGCAAGCTGTAATAGAAGTCTTGTTATATGGCTGGTTCCACCTCTGTTGGAACCCATTAATTGTATTTTATACTTTCAGGTTGTTTCTTGTCATAGAGTATGTAAATGGGGGAGACCTTATGTTTCATATGCAACGGCAAAGGAAGCTTCCCGAAGAACACGCAAGGTATCGGCCTCGCGCCGTTGCGGCGCTTTTCTTGTCTCGGAGTTGTTTGATGTGGTGTGAAGTGCTCTCCAAACCTTATTCCCTAAAAGAGTATGAACAGCAAAGAAACCACGGGAGGTTGACTCCTGGGTTTGGGTTGTACAACCGTGGCAAGAAATGTTAATTTATTTTTTTTTGAAAGCCATGTAGAAAGCAAACATTCAGTAAGACAGTTATTCCTATTTTGGAAAAGTCTATTCTGTGTGGCTTTGCACGTCATAACTCTAAATAAGCTGAAAATACAGATTTGTGCCATTTTCCCTGAAAATTCTATAGGGTGAAGAAAAGTATTTTCTTTTAGAATGAAAACAAAATTTCCCATATTGAATTTAAGGACTAGTTCTGTAATATACAAGACCAGTTTCCGTGTGAGTAAATGTAACTTGTTTTCGATATGCTGCAGATAGATAAAAGCTGGCTGTAAAGGGATATTTTAAGAACAGGGGGTTTAATTGCACCAGTAATTACTTAATACCAATATGGATTTTATCGTTTCAGGTTTTATGCTGCTGAAATTTGTATTGCTCTAAACTTCCTACATGAAAGAGGCATAATCTACAGAGATTTAAAACTAGACAATGTTCTTTTAGATGCAGAGGGTCATATCAAACTGACAGATTATGGCATGTGCAAGGTAGGATTTTTCTCACCCTTCTTTTGTCCCGTTGTCGTTCAGTGCAGCCTCGCTCTGGTCGTGCTTTTAAGTCCAACACTGCAGCCGGGGATACCAAGAGGAAACCGAGAAAATTTATCTTAAAACTAGTGTCACTAAGCCCCGCGTTTGGTTGTGGAATAGGAACTCTGAAAAATGAGCGCTGAAGAATAAGATCATGTTGTGTGATTTGTTTTTTTTTTTCCTTTGTGTATTTCGAGTTCGTGGGGACAGAAGTTTGGCCTCTTGGCCAAGTCAATTTATCTTTTTATCAATTTATTTTTTTCCTGACATGATCTCCTTTAGAAAGTTTATCTCTAAGACAAGTATGTTTTAAAAGGGTCTTTTCCATCTTACTGACCGTGCTCCCGTGGCTCTGAATTGCGTCCGCCGTTCCCGCGGCAGGTCCGTGCGGGCCATCCGCCCGCAGAACCGCGGGGTCAGGGGCCGCCGGCTGGCGCCGCGACGCAATTTAGAGAGCGCTGCTCCGAAAGCCCTGGTGAAGCGTAGCCCGTCCTTACCGGGGTGCAGAGGAAAGCAGGAGAACGCGTGTAGAAAACACTGAATTTACAACTTGGTGTCTGTCATGTTGGGACGCCAGACGGGACCGAGGTGGTGGCAGTCGGGCCCGAGTTCTGCCGTCCCCTCGGATGTAACGAGCACAGCGTGTCCCGCTCCACAGAACCGATCCTGCACCAATTCCTAACAAAGCCGGGCCGCGACGTTTCTCCGCTATCACAGCACGCAGGTTGCGGGGCTTTGCTGGGGATGCAGCAGTTGCATAAAAGTTTGGTTCCTTTGGTCCTAAAAATAAAAAGGCGTTTTTCCCAATATCGATTCGAAAAAGACTTCCAGATTGGGTTTGATCAGATTTTTTAACTGTTCCTGTATACAGTAAGCGAAATGTTGTTACCCATGTGTTGCGACTCAGTTTTAATCGATTAATTTGCTGAAGATAAGCTGTGAAGTCATAAGCCAGCTTGCAGCACTGCAAGTATTTGTTTTGCTGTAGCATTGCCTGTTCTGAAAGGAAGGGCTGTAGCCACCCTACGCAGCTTGGCTTTATGAGTCTAATTAAGGGAACTTCCCGGGAAAAGAGATCAGCTTTTAATTGATGAAATGATTTATGCATGTAGGAAGGTTTGGGCCCTGGTGACACTACAAGCACTTTCTGTGGGACACCAAATTATATTGCACCAGAGATCCTCAGAGGAGAAGAATATGGTAAGCTGTGCCTAAACAATTTGTAGTTGTCATAAATCAAGAAGCAAAGTTCTAGTTGTAGGCTGGCTCCGATACAATTATTTTTAGACTTCCACATTTTTGTGTCGTTACATGTTGAGAAAATTGAATGCATATTGTGCAGCTTATTTTTTTCTGAAATAAGTTGGTTTGTGTTTCTTTTTTTCCTTGCCATCCCTCATTTCAGCTTCTTTTAAATCATACTTGGCCTGAAAATTGACTATTACGTGATACTGTAGCAAACCCAAGTCCGCTTCTTGAAGAACTTGGTGTCCCAGCTGCTCTTGTCCTCCAGACAAGGGCACAGAAGTGGAAAGGGTAGCAGTACTTGTAGCCAGGGTTGTGATTTGTGAACTGATCCTTCAGTTTAGTCGTTTAGTTAGAAGATATTAAAATGTTCAGCTGCTTAAAAAAAGATAAAAATCTGCAAGTTTTCAGCTTAAGTGCACTGACCCGCTGTTGAAGCGTCGCTGCCCGCCCTGGGCAGCGCTGGCGCGAGTCCCGCCGACGGCCGTGGCTGCGGGCGAAGCAGAACCTTTCGGTCCTTGGCAGAACGTTTCAGTGTTTGACAGAACCGCCTGCAAACCTGCTCCGCAAATGTTTCCAGGGTTCAGTGTGGACTGGTGGGCTCTCGGTGTGTTGATGTTTGAAATGATGGCAGGAAGGTCTCCGTTTGATATTATCACTGACAATCCCGACATGAACACTGAAGATTACCTCTTCCAAGGTACAGCCCTTCTGACGTTTATTCTGCTTTCGTTCCCGGGGGAGAAGGGCCGTAGGTTCGCGTTGGGAAGCTGCCGACTCCCTAAGGCGCAGAACGGTCTTTGAAGTAGTTGCTGCAGTTCTGTAACAGAACCTGCCCGTGGTCTTCGTGACGAGCCCAATATTAAATCAGTCGCTGTTTGAAATCACGGATATTGGGGACACTGAGAAAGTTTTATTCCCCATTTATACTACAAACGATAGTGAAGCTCCCGTTTCTTTTAGGAAGTCTTGAAGTGTCAGCGTAACGGTGCCTCGAGTTACCGTAGCTCCGTTTGTGTGCCAGGTTTTAGCTAATTACTGTATCGACCCCTTTTCCAAACGGTGACGTCTTTGAATAATGCCGTGTTTGTATTGAAGTCGTGGTCAATGTCATAAACCAAAAAACAATATTGCTGTTTTTAAACCTGTGACAGTTATTCTTGAGAAGCCAATCCGGATTCCAAGGTTTCTTTCTGTCAAGGCTTCCCATGTGTTAAAAGGATTTTTAAACAAGGTAAATAACATTCTCTTATTTTTAGCATCTAAGATCTGGAAGTCAGAGCTTCCTCTTGAAAGCAATACAGTTAAGAAGTTAATCTGCTTACTGTTAAGAAAAACCTATCAAACCTTGGTATCCTGTGTGTTAAAAACCCCCACTTCTTAGTTGCTAGTTTACTGAGGGAATTCCGCACAGACTCAATTTAAAAGCCTGCACCTAGCTGAAAAAGGTAGCAATAGGTGCGTTCATAAACTCCTTTCTGGAGTAGTTATTACTCATTTAATTAAGCTGATTGCAATCTGTAGCACCATTACAATTTTATTGGAGAAAATAGGGATGTGAACTATACGTTGCTAAATAAACCTATGTATTTTAAGAAGTTGTAAAATATTATTTAAAAATCAAATTTCAAACAAACTTCATTTAAAATATAAAAAAAAGACAAAAAGACTGAGACTCCCTTGATAGCCTTAATACCCCAGCAGCAGTTTGCGCAGTAGTCGGGAATGGTGGGGTCGCGTTCGTGAGCTTCTGGCACGCTCGGACGGTGACGGGCTTCGGGTACGTGACGCGAGTTTCTGTGTTTTCCGCAGGATCCCAAAGAAAGGCTTGGGTGTCAGCCACAGACGGGATTTTCCGATATCAAGTCTCACACGTTTTTCCGCAGCATAGACTGGGATCTGGTAAAAATCACTACTTGTGTTTATCTGTTAGGTTCTTGCCGTTGATTAGTTGTGTGCGTGTGTGACAGCGCCGTTAAACCAGGGGAGCCCGATTTCCGTCAGCGTAACAGCTGTCTTGCTTTCTCCGGGCGGTGGAGAAACAAGCTTGCTTTGATGACCCTAATGGAAACAACCACCAGATTGGTAATCTGCTTGTAGTACATTTAAAAAAAAAAAAAAGATAAAAAGAAAAAAAAAGACTGAATTTAGAAATGACATCATTTTTAACATGAGTAGGATGATTCAGGTAGGTGACTTGGTCGCTTGAGTAGGCAGGAGTAGGATCAGGGTCTCTTGAGATCCTGATGGTGGCTTGAGGGCAGTGTGGTTATTTAAAACATCTGATCGTTACTTCCAGGCAAAACCTACTGGACTAAATGTCAGGTCACATTTAACGTGTTTATGTCTTCCGTTAATGTTAAACTCAGCTCTAGTGATTTTTCTGTGCACGCACTCTAGAGCCAAGGTATGTGGATGTTCTGTGGGGATCTTGTAAACAGTCAATTTTTCTTCCCCCTCCCTTTTTTATCCCAGCTGGAAAAGAAGCAAGCCAGCCCTCCGTTCCAGCCTCAGATCACGGACGATTACGGTTTGGATAACTTCGATACGCAGTTCACCAGCGAGCCTGTGCAGCTAACCCCAGATGATGAGTACGTTTTGCTTTTTCCCCAGATACAATGGCGTGTTACGGAATTAATTTATGAATTGCTTGAAAATTACTAAGAAGGGGCCGAGTACGTAGCATTAGAACACAGGTTAAAGTAAATTTGAAATTCTTTGTATCCTGGGTGTCTCGCGTAACCTGCTATACTTCTTACAGACACATTTTTGTGAGGTATTTTGTTATTTGAAGAACAAGGACGGCAACTACCATTGCTAACACTAAATCAGTGCTTTTATCTGTTTTCCAGAGATATCATAAAGCGGATAGACCAGTCAGAATTTGAAGGATTTGAATATATTAATCCGTTGTTGCTGTCAACAGAAGAAACGGTATGAAGGAACGACGTCCTCGTCGCGGACCACGTGAATGACCTTTAAATTTATCCTTAACTACAGTATATGCATGCGAGGCTGGGGGACTGTAAGATTTTGGACGGAGACCAATGATTTTAAAAAAAACATTGCTGCTGAAAATCAAAGAAGAGGAAAAAAGAAATCAAATAATGATTTTGGCGGGTGTCTTCTGCCACTTGGTGATTCTGAAGTTCTGGGCACTGACACGACTGGCTTCGTTGACGGAGGAATTTGCATTCCGTGCCTGTTTGATGAAGGATTGAAATGCTCGTTGCATCCCTGGAAAAAACTTGGAGATCCACACACTTTCTACAAACGTTTGGTGCAGTGAGCTACCTGCTGAAGAATATCACAGTGTAACATCCTGAAGAATAAAATATATTACGGTGGTGTTGAAGCTTATTTTTGATGCCTTTTTTCACAAGTGGTACCTGTCTAAACGTCTCAGATATATTTAAAAGGAGTTGTGTTTTATTAGCAATCAAAACGTAAATTTGGGTACAGGATTTAAGTGCCTAAATGGAAAAACTGCGATGAAGAATTACTGCGTATTTGGAACGTTCTTAAGCCTGGTAAGTTCTCCTCGTTAATATTAAGTAACCATTTACACACGAAACGTACGGTTCACAGCTGCAGCCCGGTGTTCGTTCTCATCTTTGTTGAGTTTGAAACGCGGAGTGAGTGACTCAGCAATATTAATTCCAAATTAGGATTTAGAGTATCGGTTTTAAGATCCGTTGTCTTAAACTCCAAATTTACCAAAATGCGTAGATTGAAGGGAAGTAAATTTGCACACAAAGGATTTGTGACAATACTGAAGCAGTGCCTACACCCACAGCGACGTTGTGTTGTATATTAGTTTTTTTGAAAAGTATTTTTATCGACAGTACAGATATTCAGAAATAGAGCAAAAGCATAACAAAGCATAGCCTTAAAGTTTAAATAGTGAGTCTAGAATAACCGTAATGTAAAATACACTTTCTTCCTGATAAAGCACACCTCCTACTTACGATCAGCTCTCTGCTTACCGTTACTCAGTGTCTATTAATAACTAATGATTCTGCGTAAGAGAATGGGATCTTTTGGTGAAATGATTTGCATCCAAGCAGGAAAACTTTTAGTGGAAGCAAAATGAATACCTAAGCAATTGGCTAAGGCAGAAGGTAACTGTCACCTCTTCTGGATTCAGGAGGGGCAGGGGGCAGGGAAAGGGGGTCAGGGCCAGCTGCCCAGCCCCTGCCGGCCCGATGGGCCCGCGCTGCCGCGCAGGATTCCCTGCCCCGGTGCCGAGTAACAGCGGCAGAGGCAGAATTTCTTCCTGCAACACTTTTGGTTTAACCATCGTGGAGGTTGTAGAGACAGGAGGGAAAAAAACGTGGGAAGGAGGAGAAAAAAAAAAAGAGAAACCCCGTGCCATGACATCCCCCCTGATTTGGTGTAAGACGCAGGATAAACTGCGGCGCTTTCGTTCCATGTACATACGGTTTTCTCAGGGTACAGCATTGCGTCAGGTGCTGAACATGACATCTTGCGGATTCATACCCAGGTCATGAGGTGCTAGGACGAGACTGCCAAAACGTCGTTTGAAAATTTTCGACTAATCGTTGAGTAACAATCTACGTTTTGTATCCCCTCGTTAGCCCACGGTCAGGCAGGTCTGTGGTTCCGTAGTTCTACTCCTCCCATTCGGATTTAAGTGGTGGGTTTCTCTCTGTTGGACTGTAGCTTTTCATATCAAGCGAAATGTGTTTTAATCAGCACTAAATTTAACCAGTAAGAAGTACTTGCCTCGAATGCCTGGACTTTAGATACTTTATTAGCTACTAGAGGAAACATTTACCTTTTAAATGTAATCTGACATTTTTTTATTACTCCTTTTTTCCCCGCTTCTCCCTGGCAATTTACTTTATTTACCCCGAATGATTGTTATTTCAGTGTTTTCAACTCCCCTGGTAATAAAAGTGATGGGTAGTTCGCGGGGTGACTGCAGGCAGCTCAGGAGTGGAAGTGCGACAGGTTCAGCTGTCCTCGGGCGTGCCAGGGCATCCGACTTGAAAATGGAAATATTAGAAATGTGGGTTGGGTGTTTTTTTTTTTTTAAAAAAAACCTTTTTTCTAGGTTTCAGAACATTTTTGGGAGGGAGGGAGGGAAGGAAGAACAGAAAAGACACATTTGCTAAACAAACATTGTAAAGACTCCTTGATTTTATTTTAAAATTTACAGGCATTTACAATGTTGCTGTGTTGCCAAATAGTTTGCTGGAGACGAGTTTGGTTGCTCATGTGCAAGTGTTTGAATAATGTTCCGTTCATGATGAAGGGGAAATTTTTTTATATAAAGTACTTGTTTTATAAATAAAAGAAAATGAAGGATGTAATTAAATGTGTGGTTTGGAAAAAAAAAAAAATCCTAATATATTACAAATGGATCTGGTAATGATATATAGTTGTCTTATTTGAAATAGTAAATGCAAATTCTAGCTAATTTAATGATTGTAAAACAGTAAATATGTTCTTGTAGTTTTGTATAATTAATTAGTTGGGATCTTTGCTGACCAGTTTTAATTGTGCAGAAGATGGTATACTAATCCATAACAGCTAAGATCATTTATATTCTTGCACATCTATTAAAGACTTTAATGAAAAGGTTAATAGACTGTTATTATTTATCAGCAAACTGAGCTAAGTCCAGCTGGCACTTTTTGAAGAGACCCCACTGTAAATTAAACCTGTAGGATTCTTCCTGGGTTGTGATACCGCATTCTGGGCTTTTCCTGTACCCTTGGGGTGCACCCGAACTGGTTGGTTTTGAGGTCCAGGGCTCGGGCTGGCCGAGACCCCAAACCGTTCAGATACTCAGGTCTGCTCCGAGCTGCGCTTTTCCTCTCCGTGTGCGAAGGCAGGCGAGATGGGAACGGCCCAAGCGAGCGCAGCGGTGCCAGTCCTGCCCGGCCCTCTGGGGAGAGCCGCGCTGGGAGGGCCTGGGCGCGCCTGGAGCCCCGGAGTGTGGCTGGGACAGCCTCCTGCTCGCTGCGCAGCGGCGCGTGGGGACACCGACGACCTGCTCGGCCCGTCGCATCCCTTCCCCTGGTTGCTGCTAAACCGCCGTGACGTGTCCCTTGCTCACGGAAAAGGTTGCTTTTCTCAAGCTTGCCCAGTGTTCACCTCCTACGGCTCAAGACGTTGCCAAAACAGCAGAGAAGTCTTGTGAACACCTTCTCACCAAAACTGACTCTCGGGTCAACTTTATTTGCAGATGCCGGTGGTTTCTCGGGGGGATGTAGAACAGATACAGCTGTTCTGGCTCACTGACCCCACATTAAATCTTGCTTTGCCCTTCTGTGTTGTGAAACCAGCAGGACAAGTGTTCTTTGTGGAGCCTAATTAGTTTAGTCATGTTCATCAAGTGGATGCTGACTTAGAAACCTACAAGGTAAGGTCACGAATTTAGCCGTGTTCCTTCAGAAAGGTCAAAAATGAAACCCACCGCACCCTTTCTTTGGGCTTGCAGAAGTACCCAGGCTCTGGGAGTACTAAGACTGATTTCCCTGGGCGTCTCTGGGACATCCTATAGCACCATTTTCAGAACTAGAACTACTTTGTGTGCATTTGAGAGGATATAAAATAATACCCCAAACAGGCAGGTGGCACTCAACCTTCTATTGACTTATTTATTTGTGATCCTTAAGCAAGTGTGAGACAAAGATGTGCTTCCTTGACCCATTTTTTCCCTCTCCTTTGAGAAAGGTTCATCCGTGGCCTTGCTTCTTTGCTCTTCATTCGTCTGGATTTTTACCACATGACATCATCTGCACTTTCAGACAAGCACTTGGCCAGATGCCCGTCAATATCCAGTTGTGAGAGTCTGCAAACACAGAGAATTTTAGTAAGAAACAGTCAAATCCTGTTATTTACACTGTTACTCACCTTTCCCTCTCCGCAATCACGGAAGTGTTTCTAGAAGCTTAACAGGTCAGTCTTCCCTACGCTCGGCAGCACTGCCCTCTGCCACAGACCTTGTAGCTGTGATTACGCGCTTCTCAAGGGTTTGATCAAGGCATTTCCTAGAAGACAACACTCACCCTCCCTGTGCTCAGGACAAGCAGTGCTGTCCTTGGAAACCCGAGGACACAAAGGCACTACCTCATCCCACATCCGTCTCCAGCTTGAGGATAAAGGGGACGAGATTTCTGGTACAAGGAGGATGGTGCTTTCTCAGTTTCGTTTTTTGGAGGGGCTGTTTCTGTGATTGTAATGTGACCCTCCTCAGTAGTTTTGTCTATTCTCATTATTTTGTGTGTAGAGAATGCATCCAGAACCACTGTGAGGTTATTTAATAAAGACAAAAACCCAGAAAGGCTTACGTTCCACTAAACTGCGTCAGACACATTGGACAACTGTCAAGAGTCGAAGATCCTTCACTCTGATTTTCCATCTTCTTGCAGCTTTCGGGTCCAGGGATGCTCACAAGAGGCAGAGTCTTTTCTGCAGGCAGGTATCCGGCCTCACTAAACCAACTATTCCCTTGCTGTGTTTGTACCGGAGGCTCGCTCCTCTCACTTTTCTGTCCGCTCTCCCTGCTGCTCGGTATGCTCCCTCCGCAGGGCTGGTGAGAGCTGGAAGCATCTGCAGAGCTTTGTGACAACAGCAAGCGGTGTGTAGAACTTCCGTGCTGAGTGAGGTTACACGATGTAGGACTTGGATCCAGTGTCGAAATAGCTTTTGTGTCCTCCCCAACCATATTTTTGGCTTCATCTCTAGTAGCTACGCAGAATGTTTTCTCAGCTGGAGAAGCTAAACTTTTCAGTTCATCTGCTTGACCCCATCCTTGGCTCTGTCTTAGCTGATGGGAGCTAAGATCCTTTGGCTTTAGGCTTTCTTCTTTGCAAAAAGATGGGAACGGTACCCACTGAAACTCTTTCGTTCCAACTGTAAAGACTTCTTGTTTTCGTGGGCTCTCTTCCTCAGAACTCTATGACACACACACACAAAATATCTTCAAACAACTGCAGTTCAATAGATATATAGACCCAAAGCTGAACATACTACAAATACTGAGAAGCCAAACTACATGAAGAAAAGAACATTTTATTTACATCATCTGTAGCGCTTTGTAAAGCAGTCAAGAGCCTCCTGGAGTTTATGCAACATCTCTCTTCCCTTAACAGTTCTAACTGGAGCCAACAGTTACTCTTTTAGTATGTTCCACAGAGACCGAGGACCTAAATAGCAACCTGCCTCTGTTCAGGGAAAAAGACATTTTTACTTTAGGACACAGTTTATTTCGTGTTACAATATTGCCTGACGCTAGGGGAGCAATGTACTGGTTGTTTCTGTGTAATTAACCTCTCTGTTACAGTTGCCTTTCCTCTTTCACTCCCTCAGGGAGATCCTAGTGCTTATGAGCCCTCAATATACTTACAGAGGTTACCTCTTTTCAGCAAAATGTGGTAAAGAATTTGCCATACTGAAAAAAAACCAAACCCCTAGCAGTTGTCTTTAGACCACCTGCCGCACAATGCTGTCATGCTGCTCTACAGAGAGACTAAAGAGCTGGAACCCAACATCTGTGTAAAAGCTATTTCAGATTGTTTCCCGTTAACGCTTTCAGACTGTCCCTACTGCCAGCAGCACACCAAGTGCAGACGCCCAGGACGCAGCACACTACCTTTCCAAAGAACTCTGGAAACGCGGGCACTCTTTGCCAGTTTGTGCATTGTAGATCTTGACCCATGTCTTTCAGCAGCAAAATCCATGTTTTTTCACACTCATTTAAGTCTTCTTTTTCAAACCAGACATGTCTGTCCATCAGTGTCCTGGAAGACAGAGACAGTCTGATAGTTTGAAGGTGGGAGAGAAGGAAGGAAATATTCTGCGTTGCTATTAGTTTGCCTCTTATTTAATGTGATTTCCCTTTCCTTTAACATTTATATTTAAAAAAAACATAGCTATCCTCTATGTACAACGTAAAACTCTATTCTTACCTAATTAATTTTGATCAAGTAGCATGATGTGCTAAATCAGGAATAATATTTGACAACTGTGCCACATCAAACCACAAAGAGGTGAGTAAAAAACATTTGTCAGTAGGCGTGAGTACGTAAATGCTGATTTTTGTGTTTTAGGGAGGCAGGATGGTCTGTGGAGGAAATAGGATTTAGCTGTTTATACTACTATTTGTTTTCCATGGGAATCTCCATCTAGCCTACAGCAAGGTTTTTCTGGAACACAGAGACATTATTGAGCCTGTAAACTCATTTTGCAGCTTACATAACTCATACAGCTATCAAAAATTATGCATTTTTTTTTTAAAAAAAAAAGAATGTGTAAAAGCCTTGTGTTCTGTTTGTAACAAATACGATACAGGTATTTATTGCTGTGTTCACTTCCAAGCGAAACAGTTAAGTGTAGCCACTGTTTTTCTTCCCAAATACTGAGCTGGATGCCTGCTGAGCACAGAAATCCTCGAAGTGCTTGCACGGAGGAGGGCAGCTGCATTGATTCCCATGTACTTGTGGCCATTCCCATCCCACCCTTCGGCATTCCTGATGATCCTTCCAAACTCCATCCACGGAAGGCACTAAGGTTTAACCACACAGTGAGCATTACAAGGTTTCTGTACTAGTAACGCTGTACAAAGACAATTTCAAGAGGAGGGTGGGCTGTTAACGCCACGAGACCATTCCCAGTGTTCCTGTTTCTTACTGATGCGTTTTCTTAGGTCACTGTCCAGGAATGACTGAGAAGACACCACAGACCAGTTCTACAGGCGCTCAGGAAGGGGAGCGATCGCTCCTGGGAGGGACCCAGCCCCCGGCCCGCCCGCTCACCCCGCGGGCTGCGACAGGGACGCGCCCCCAGCGCCCGCCCCTCAGCCCTCCCCTCCCGGGAGCTACTTCTGGTCCCCCGTGAGCCTCGTTCGGAAGGAAGGCGCCTTGTTTGTCACACGTGTGTTAACGCTTCCTGCGGGCCCCGGCTGGTCTGGGCCAAGGAACGCGCAGGGCCCGGCGCTTCTCAGATCATTCTTACAGGCGCTACAGGCCGCGTCTGATGAAGCAGCGACGTTCTACGGGCCTCACTACGGGCCACAGGTGCGGCCGGAGCCGCCCCGCATCGGCCTGGGGCGAGACCTCTCCGGCTCCAGCGGCCGCCGGCAGGCGGAGGGCGGCCCCGCGCCCGGCCCCTCCGAGGGAGCCGTTCCCCGACCCGGCCCGGACTCACTGGCGCCGCCGGGGGCTCTCCCGGCCAGGGCTGGCCTCCGGGCTCTGCGCCGCCGGCGCCTTCCGGGCCTTGAGGCGCAGCTTGGCGGCTCCTTCCTCAGACATGGCGGGACGGGGCGAGGGGCGGCGCTACCTCGCAGCTCCCCCTTGCCCCGCCGGCGGGTGGAGCGGGCCCACGGCTCCTCCTTCTCCCGACTCCCGCTCTGCTCCCGGAGCCGCCCCGGCTGAAAGGGGCGCGGCCAACGCAGCGAGCGGCGGCCACCGGCGGGGAAGCCCCGCCCCTTTTTGAGGGGAAGCCCCGCCCCTTTTTGAGGGGAAGCCCCGCCCCTTTGCCCTGAGGCAAGCCCCGCCTTTTTAGGGGGAAGCTCCGCCCCTTTGCCCGGGGAAACCCCGCCCCTTTCCCTAGAAGCCCCGCCCCTTTCCCCGAGGCGGAGCCGCCGCCTCTGGCCGCGCAGAGCTCGCCGGGGCCTGTAGTAGCTGAGCTGCTGCCGGGTGCTCGCACGGGCAGCCTGTTCGAGTTACTTTTACTCCCTCAACGTCCTGTGTTGGTAGCGCTGTGGTGTGTGAGGTGCTGGGCTGTGCAGCGGCCCTGGCGGGAGCTCAGCGTGGCCCGTTCAGAGCGGGTTTGCTTCGGCCGGCCTCGGGCTGGGCCGGCTGACGCAGGCGGAACATTCTGGGCTTTTGCTGGACGAAGCGGCAGCGAGCTGAGCCGAGCCGAGCCGAGCTGAGTCGAACCAAGCTGAGCTGAGCCGAGCTGAGCTGAGCCGAGCCGAGCTGAGCCGAGCTGAGCTGAGCTGAGCCGAGCCGAGCTGAGCCGAGCTGAGCCGAGCCGAGCTGAGCCGAGCTGAGCCGAGCCGAGCTGAGCTGAGCCGAGCCGAGCCGAGTTGAGCCGAGCTGAGCTGAGCCGAGCTGAGCTGAGCTGAGCCAAGCTGAGCCGAGCCGAGCTGAGCCGGCTGACCCAAGCTGAGCTGAGCCGAGCCGAGCCGAGCTGAGCTGAGCTGAGCCAAGCTGAGCCGAGCCGAGCCGAGCTGAGCCAAGCTGAGCTGAGCCAAGCTGAGCCGTGCTGTGTCGCTCACCCCTCAAGCGATTGTTGTGGTGATACCCAGGACCTTTGCTGCGGCCTGAGGCTGTTAATCCAAATAGGGAAGTAGGCAGGGAGTACATCTCTGACCTAGTTTCTCCCTCTGAAGCCATGCAGCCTGGGGTTTTTTTGGCAGGAGTGAAATGAAGCACTTGTCAGAGCGCAAACATCAGTTCTGGGATCAGCCGGACACACTAACCGGGCTGCAGCCTGCTCAAAAACAGAGCTAATAGAGAAATGAGGACAGAATCTTCAGAGTTCTCGCACAGCAGATGAAAGGATTAGAAAGTAACACCACTGGTTAAATTTTTCACAGTAGGTATGTGAATAATTGCACAAGGAAATAAAAACTTCCTTTTGTCTGGTAACAGCTGTTTAGGAGGGAGAGTGGGAACAGCGTGCTCTTTTCCATGGAGCTAAGTTATGACTGATAAAAGCTGAATCCAAGTTCACATTCACGTTCATGCAGTGCTGAATGTCTTGTGGACTGTTTCATCCGTGGACTCTTCAGACCAAAAAGGAGGTTTTGGTGTCGGCTGCAGCACTGCGCTAGAAGTCCCGCCTGTTGGGCACACAGGCCGCCAAAAACGGGTTAAGTAAGAGCTGACCCGAGTGTCACCGTGTCTTGAACAGACGTGAACCAGGCAAACGTCATTCAGGTATGCAAGTTCATAGATTCACGTGTGAAATCGATTGCTAGATTTAACCCGAGCAGTGGCAGGTACAGCCAGACAACCACCTCTGGCTCAAGGGGGTTCCGTCAGTGCAGCCAGAGATCTGGGAGGCTCAGCCCGGCTTACGGCTTCCCTGCGTTACCGCAGGTGCTTTTGTTTCTGTCAGTCTGTATCTGGAGTGATGTCCTTTAGTTTTTGGTTGTTAATGGGAACTGTGTCAGTTTCCACAATAAAAAAAAAAATTATAAAAACCAGTAGTCATGCTAGAGCGCTAGCATTTCTGCTGTGTGATAGGCAGACCAAAATGAAAATGAAATTCGGGAAGAAAGAAATGACAATGGAAAAGCCAGTCACAGTCACGCAGACTAACGTTGTCCTGTACCAATATTTATTACAGCTATTGCAGTACTCGAGAAGTACTGGGACACTTACAAACCGTGTTGTGCCTTTCATTTTTGTTGCCATTTGGAAGCTGCTTCCGAGTGAAATGAAATGAGATTTCAGGAGACGGGTCCTCCTTTCCCTCTTTGGCAGGGAAGGCAGAACAAGGTAAGCCGAAGAGAGCCAGGGGGCAAATTTAAATCGGAAGGTTTTAGGCCTGCTGTGGCAAGAAAGATGGTGACGGCAGCAGACACAGAGCAAAGAATAGCACAAGGAAGTGTATATAAATAAAACAAAAATGTCCATTGAAAGGGGGTGTCAGCCATACAAGTGGTTGAAAAGCAGATGACAGAGGAGGGGTGGAAGTTTGATTTTGCCACATTGATGCTAATTGAAGAAGGCAAACCAAAAAGTATTTCATTTTGGTTTTTTAACTTGCCAGCCTTAATGACTGTTATGAATTTAAGACACAGCACTGATTATTGCCACTTGGGGGCAGCAAACAATGTAAAAATCTTGCTTTAAAAAAATCTGAGGGGCAGTGAGAGCTATGAGACTGAGCTAATGTCTGCAGGCTTCTCTACGTATTTCTAGGTGTATCCATGTTAATGATTGTTTATGCCACAGGGTTTCTTCTTCCGTTCCTGTGATGTCTGGGTGGGTTTTATTTGTCTTGTGACCCCTCAGATCCTATTTGACAATCCTAAATCATGCATTTTACCACCTGATTTATTTTGCTGGATTCGACTTCTCCTGAAACAGCAATCAGAAATGTATTTTTTCATGCTGGCGGTGTTGCTGTGTGGTACTGGTAGTGCTGTAAGTCATGCACTATAGTATTTGCAAAAGCTTTATCATGGGTGAGCAGAAAAAGTGGTTATTGTGCACTAATGGCCACAAAGGAAAGACTGTAATGAAAAAAAACAGTGGCAATTATTACTGCAGCTGCTGAATGTAAAAAGCAAAAGAGAAAAACCTTGCCTTTGTACGAACTAGCTTGTAAGTGCCTTTGTATTTTGTGGATTTAACTGAAAACTCGATGCTGTAAGATTATTTTTTTTCACTGTTACCTGTGTAATGCATACCCGTTATAACCTTCAGGCACTTCAGTGAGTGTTTCCATTCTTGCTCTACCTGCTTCTGTAACTACTGTAGATTTGAAACCAGCATTCTAGAAAGCTTGGTCCATTATGTGTACTCAGTATTTTTTACATCTGCATCTGTATTTTTTACATCTTTCCCAAGTTGATAATGTACTTAGAGCATGAAGGTGAAGGGTGGAACTGGACCTTGGTTGTGCCACGCTGCGTAAGATCGTATCTACTGTTTGCTTCACTGACATGGAAATCCTGTTACTTCTTGGGTCCTGTGTGATACAATATTCGAATGTTTTGTGATCTTAGAAAAAAGTTCTCACAGAAATGCAAAGAGTAGTCTTTATCATCAGCAGCCTGGACTGGATTTGAGCCAGTGGTCAAGGGATTTGAGGTTTTGGAAGCTAGAATGCTTCTACAGATTATCTTTAGGGATTTCCTTGTAAATGGAGTGCCAGTGTGTGTAGTTATCTATTCCCTGTAGGGTCTCATCAAGCTGCACATGCTTAATCTTTACTTACATGGTCCCTGATTCTTGCTGTAAAGTGGGCCTCAGTTTTAACTTTTGCTCTCAGGAAGAAGGGGCCATTATACCAAATTCTAATCCTTTTGCAATTCCACAATCGCTAAAGCCTATAAATTGCCTGCCAAACAAACCAAGTGATCTTTTCCTGGGCTGAGGGAAAGAGGAGAGTGTAAAACGCAGGTGCCAGCATTTGCTGGGGAAGAACTGGTACATTATCAACTAATCCGCCTTCTGCTATTTCTGATTTCCTACCCAACAGCTGCAACGCTGAATGAGAGCTTCTGCATTTGGGAAGAATTAGAAAGCCTAGTAATGCAGGGTCTCTATTACAGATCCAACAACTCACAGACAGGGAGGAGATTTTTGCTGCCGGTGTAGAATTTGGAGTGCTAGGCATTTTATAGCCTGGAAAAATCGTAATTTTCAGCTGTTGTTATGGAGTAATCAATGAAGAAGAGATGCCATCGTTTCTGCTAGCTTTCTCTCAGAGCCTGATGTAATTGCATGTATGAGCTATCTTTTTTTTTTTTTAAATGTACAACTTCGAGGCTGCAGCATATGCACGTTTTATTAATTTTTTTTTATATACATAGTGACCAACGCTTGCAGATAGTTTTAATGCTTCTGAAATACCTTTGGTTCCATAGTCTGTAGTGATAGCTCCTGTATGAGACAAAAATGTTCAGAACAAATTGTGCCATGCTAGAATATTGAAACGTTATTATGTTTTAATTATTTTATCTAATCAGTGCTTGCGTTAGGATATTTTTTTGTCCTTGTCAAATAGTCTGTGACTTTACTCAAGGTTCAGCATGTCTGTTTTGCTGAATGTCCTAAAGGAAGATGTCCCCGAAGATACCGCAGGAGACAGAAGTGTGGATAGTAGAGCATCAGGGAAAGCTTCTGCAGCAAATGGACTTCATGGTGTCTCCTCTGCAGCCTGGGACCAATGTCGCCCTGGGAAGAGTAACTCAACCATATTGGCTCCCTCGCTATAGTGCTCATCACTGTCTTGGTGAAATGGGAAAGTCCAGCTCTTTTCGTCAGCATGATGCATTACAATTCCAGCCACAAAATTATGAAAGCTGTGTAAGATTTCCTTTAGTGCAGTCAGGAGAGTAAAGCCGACGGGCAGTTTCAGATTGAGAACTGCAGGCTCATTGCTTTTTCCAGAGAAAGCCAGCTGAATGGAGACAGTTCTGTAGGCTCTCCCTCGTTTCAGTGGTAGGTGACATCGTCTCTTCAACGAGGAGTCATCGCCTTCGCAACCTGTTTCCTCTGGTAGCCTACCAGGGCCTGAATTTGTTAAGGTGCAGAGTCCAGTGCACAGCTCATCTTTTCAGTTCAGCCTTCCCTTGTGAAGTGTAAGGACAGGTCAGTACCTGTGTGGCTGTCTACAGAAAATCAAGCCCTGTGACATTCAGATGCCAAGATGGGAAGGCCTAAAAAGAGGACTAGGGAGACTGGAACGGCATTCGTGGGTACCGGGTTGCCAAGGAGGCATATTGTATTGAAACAGTTGCCTGGGAGACATTTAAAAATACACTGAATGGAAAAGCATATGTGATGTGCCCACAAGTGTTCTGTGTGAATGAAATGCCACGGCTGATGGTGGGACCCAGAGATTGTTACTATTACGTGTAAAGGTGCTGCAAGTGATGTGGGCTTCTTTTTGCCTTTTGTCTTCTTCTGTTCTTCCCATACCTTATTTATGGGAGGTGTGCCAGAGTGTTTTGCTCTTGGCCAATGAATTAAAGTAAATGCAGAGAAAGCAGTACATGCAGGCAGCAGCTGGAGGTGGTAAGAGCAATTTGGCTTCATTTAGGCAATCTAAACCAATTGACAAGAAGCCTGCACATTTCCTCCCCAAAAGTAACCTCAGCACTGCTGAAACTCCTACAGTATCAAGATAAATGGTTCTCTGACCATTACCACTTTAATTTGTGCTAAAATAGCATTTGGAGGCTCTGACATCATTACACCAGGACTTATATGTAAACATCATATGAAATGCAGAGAGTTCATCATCGAAGTGTGTTGTACAGCATATATGAAAAAGCCTCTCACTAATCAAATCTTTTGTTTGGGGCACTGAAACAGAGGGAGATGAAAAGGAGACACTTACAGAAGATGGACCAACCGCTCTAGTTCTTCCTCAGATCACATTTGATTGTTGAGAGACGGTACTGACAAAAAAGAATGATGAAGGAAGGTAACAACGTCACTGGAACTAAAATAATTATATGCAATCTTTTGTTTCACAGAAATAAAACTTTTTTTCCTATGCAGCCAAGAAACAAGGGAGCTAGCAACTGTAATCCATGATACCCTACCTTGGACAAATATTTTAGTGATTTCCAGATGTTAAAATGCATCTCTCCTTCACTGAGAATGAGTGGCAGGTGTGAGGCTGGTTAGGATTATAATCTCCCTCTCTAATCCTCCTTCGGAGATTTAGAAACAAATATCCTACTCTTGATTTGCTAGAGGCTTAAGAAGCCTGTTTGGGAGCCAGCAGCTTTAGTGTGGTACAGGCTGAGGCAGTAAATTTGTTGGAAGAGAGGCTCCGTGGAGAGGAGTTCAGTTGACTAAGGAGGAAGGTCTAGAGGCCTTTTTCTCAGGAATAGCTCTGCAAGGATAAATTGCCTTAGAGGGAGAAGGCCCCGGGGGCTTAGCTTCTTGAAGAAGTTGCCTGCCTGAAGCTGAGAAGCTGCTGTTTATTTGGTGGTGTGCGTGCTTCTCCCCAGCTGAGGAAGCGTTTTGACTGGCAGAGACTCTGCTGACTTCGCTGTCGTTTTTGGCCAGCAAGGGGGTCTGGGCTGCGCACAGAGCCAGCGAGCTTTCTGGCTGGCTGTCTAATTTGGGCACCATCTGCTCAAGGGTCTGAGGTGATCCAGTGACTGTGTTGGAAAACCGTGAATCGGATGAAGTCTTCCGTGTGTCAGTCGAGCCCTCGTATCACTCATCATCTCTCTGGCCCAGTGTGTGCTCGGTTAAATCAAGTCCTGATGTTTCCAGGCCCTGGGGTTAGTGTGAGAGAGGCAGAGAGAACCCGCCTTTCATCTTCCTCTCACAAGATTGCAACGTGCCTGAAAACTGTCGGAGAGAACGGTTCAGATCTCGAACAAAGATTAGGTTTGATGGCATGAGGCTGGGGGTTCTGTGGCCCAGCCTAGAATTCTGCTGAGGTAGCTGTACCATCTCCCCATGCTTCACAGGATTTTTGGCTCTGAATTTGGGATCAAATACGGCTTGAGGTTTTCGTGTTGCTTGCTTGCTTTCTTGTTGGTTTTTTTGTTGTTGTTCTTCAAGTTTTAAGACTTTAAGTCTCACAGTATTCTAGCCTATAGCAGTTTGAGTTCCTCCTCTTTGCTGGGTATCATTCCTTCATTTGAAATCAACATACTAAAGGACTCCGCCAAAAAAAAAAAAGAATTAAAATCTATAAATAATAGCTGTAGTAATTACAGAAGATTGCTTGTTTTGTTTATGGGCGTGAAACCGCAACACACTGGGGCAAAATAACCAGTAGTAGTTAATGTGAAATTACCAATACTAGTTGATGTGGTGTGATACTATCCATAACTAGAATGTTGCAGAAAATCAACTCAAAATAGCCTGTAATGCAACAGATAGAATATTTATTTATCGCTTTGCAAGTGTGGATAGTAGGTTTAGCTAGCTTTGCAATTTTTTTAGGGACTAGCTACTGTTTTAGAAAGGAAATACAGCAAAGCTGACAATATAATCAAAGCTCTAGAGGCAAGTATAAATCTTTTCACTGAGGAGGGTGTATTTCAGTTGCAATCTAGTGGTGTAATAATTTTGCTGCATTACAGAAATATCTTGGAAATGTGCAATATGCCCCTGCTACCCTTCCTGAAGTCTTTCCTTTCTCATATTCTTCGTCTGTCCATCCTTAGTGCCTATCTCAATAACAGAAATTAAAAAATGAGACTAATTTAGAAGACCTGACAGTAAGATACAGTAGATCTATAGTTCCTTTTTTTTCTCATATGTCATTTATTTAATGGTATTGGACACAGGCCAAGTTTGGTTTATTTGCAGTGTCTTAAACCCACTGAACTGAAACCATCTTGTGACTTTGTCGGTGTCGAAGGTCATTCTGCCCGGAATAGATCCTGTTGTGACAGAACCGCGACACCTGGTTAGAGACACTGAAGTAGGTGTTTGCCTTCCTTTGCTGTCACTTTGCAGCTCCCAGCACCTGTAAATCCAATCCATTTAGACTACTGCAAGAAAAAAAACACTTGATGCCTTCATGCCACATCTGAACAGCCCTACTATTGAATGGTAACTTCATGCTGCTCTTCCTTTTGTGGGTCACTTTAAAATTGGGCTGATTTTGGAGTATTTTCCCCTCCTGACCTGTCCTGTTCCCCAAATCTACTTCACCGTTCCTTCAGTTCATCTACTCTCCTAGAAATTCGATTGCTCCCTTTTAATCAGGGGAAAGCGCCCCGAAGGAGCTGTGTAGTAGCTGAATCAACGTGTTGTGATGCTAGTTGAGGACAGGAAGTATGCTTAGTCTGCTAACGTAGTTACCCTGTTTTGTAGCACAGAGCGATTCTATTATTAGCCTGTTTTTTATTAGTATGTCCTACCATACGGGAATCAGAGGTTTTATCAGAAGGTTGTGAGGAAGAGTAGCAGCTTCACGGTTCTGTACCCTGCATAAAACGAGTGGGTTAGCTTCCATCCAGGTCCCACTGGGCAAGACTCAACATCACAAAGAGCTGCAAAAAAAAAATTGGCACCGTTAAACCTTAGTGTCAAAGGAAGAGCTGAATCCAGGTCCTTACAAGAAGCTGGTTTGGCCTAATTGGATTGACTGGACATGATGAGATACGATATCTGACCAATGCAGCTTCGTAGGCAGAAATGTCAAATATAGATGCATTTAAGTGATAGCTGCCTCATATTCCCACTAAAACCAAATGAGATTTATAGGAGTCTGCTTGAGGTAGTCTGCTGGGCAAGGTTCAAAGGCAGGAGTGATCAGCAGGAAATTGTCATCAGTTCTTACGGGAGTGGATTTTGGTTTTCGTAATTACAGAGAAACTAGAATTGACATCCCCATTTGCTAGTCACATTATTTAGTAAGGGGTGGTTGTTTTCCTGAAGAGTTTGTCTGTTTACTGATGATTTAATTTAGGAATTAATTCAGGGAACTTCTACTGCCTGTAGTGTGATGCAGTAAGTCAGAATACTTAATTACAGTGGTCCCTGCTGGCCTTAAAGTAGCCCTTTCTTATCTTCCTTCATATTTACACCTGCTTAGGAGATGGAACACGTGCACAAAAATTAAGGATATTGCTTGAGATAATGCAAGACCTGAGATCTGAACTCTCCTGTTGTTTACTGTTTTTTTGTGTAGGCATAACACTAATCTTCCTTTCAAGCAGCGTTTTACTCCCAAGGGCTTTCAACACGGCGTCTTTCATCAGCTTTGAAGTTACTAGGAAAAATAAAAAGATGGGACATCTTTTTGAAAGTTTTTGCGTAATAACTTGTGTCTTCCAGAGTATTGATAAGCCCAAGTGCAAATACAGTCTCCTTTGCCCTGAAGACGTGCTCCGGCTTTGGTACCACCCTTCTAATGACAAACATTCACCTAGTTTACCATATGCATTCTTTTATCTTAGCTGTTCTCTGTGCACGTTAGGAGATTTATTTCTACTCATAATGTATTTCATGTGTGTTAGTTGTAAATATTGTGTTCATGAATCAGTCTGGACGATCCGGCCCTAAAGATGGAGACAGCTTACCATAGGTCTGTCTGCTTCACACTGCGAGACTGTGCTGGTTCTCTGGTTTTTCCATCGCCTGGCTGTTAGTGGTGTGTTGCCAGTCTCCTGTCTCACATTAACAGGAATATTATATATTACTGAATTTAAAGTGTTTTCCCTTTAGGTCTAGAAGAATGCAATGGAGCATGCATCTGGCAGCATGACGTTATTCCCGTGGTGTGCAGCGTGCCCTCCACGCAGAGAACCACCACCACGGACTTCTGCTTCAGTCGTCCAGGCATGAGGAGTTTCGCTGTGTGCGCTGAGGTAGGTCTTAGACGAGGTTGGGGACACATTGTGTCAGGGATTACATGCATCTATACATAACGTATAACAAAAACCGGATTCTTCTCCCTTCCCTTCACCAAATTCGCTAAATTAAATACTATAAAAGTAGCAAGTCTGGAGCATAGTCCCAGAGCTCTGTTTTCTTCATCCCGTTCCTAGAACCAGCTTCATCTGTATTCACACCCAGTGACCTCACTTTCTTCAGCTGGGAGATGGAAATTTGTTTTACTGGCATCATAAAATGTTTTTTGAGAACTTATTAGTTCATAAAGTAACTGCATGAGGACATATCAGTACTACAGATGTATCTATCAAACTGCCCCAAAACTAGGATTGTTGCTCCTGATTTTCAGGTAGTTTCATTTGGACTCCTCTCCATTTGTCCTCTTGTTGGAAAGCTTGTCTGCCTGGTGGGAATTGCAAGCATTTTCTGCAGTACTCCTGTTAAATTATTGTCCTTTTCACCAATTTTAAGGATCTTGTGCTCTAAAGTTCCCGTGTTTGCGTGAAACAAGGCCACATTACATTGCATGGTCTAAAGCAATCAATATTCAATAAGCTTCTGGGATTTTAATTGGCTTGGTTTTAGAAATCTGAAATGGGCTGAGCTGCAGGGCTGAACTGAACAGAGCCTGTCATACCAAAAATACTCTGCAGGAGTATATTTCTTTGTGGTAGTGCAGCTGAAACAGATTTGCTGTAATTAGTGCGTATCACACTTGTGCCTGTGCTTCCTATCTTACTTATATAGACTTGAACGTGTTTATAGGTATCTGAATCTTGGAGGCCATGTTAAACCAGTGTCATCTGGTCTAATAAAACAGTTTTGACTCTTGATTTGCCTCACAGAGTAAATCCCAAAACTAGAAATCTACAGAAAAAAAAGAGTCCCCAGAGCAGTCTGTGACCCAGAGCACGTGATGCATTTCAAGGAGAGCTGGAAAGGAGAATGGTGTCATCACCTGCGGGGAAACAAAAATCAGAAAGAAACGAGGAGGGGAAATTTTGGTGCTTATTTTTAGACTCCGTGGGCGAGTATTATTTTCAGCTTTGCCTGTATTCATTTCTGCGGAACGCAGTGTTAACGTGTGATTAGGCTATCTACGAATAAAGTATCATAATTTCTAGCTAAGGCTAAAGTAATCACTCACGAGCAATCCCTGAAGACTCGCTATACCGATTTGTACCAGGCTAAGGTAGTAGTCAAAGACGTGCCTACAGACAGCATAGATGTATCTGAGACAGCTATAAGCTAGCTAGTTGAGAAATAGACTTTACACATGAATTTACATTAATGAGTTCAGAAAAATGTGTCCACGACACTGGGTTGATCCTACATATAGCTGAAGATATTCTATTACTGGTATTGATGTGAGTTTAAAGGCAGCTTTCGCTAAGTTTGTGTGGAGCTGCTCTCACACCTGTGATTGCATACCTTCAGCATCTTCTCTATTTAGCAAAAAACTACACACTCCTCAGTTTCATTGAAGAGCACGCTGCTTGTTAATCAGCACTTTATTGTCTCAGTATGCTTAAAATAAGCATTTTGTCACATTCAAGAAGAAACTTTATTGGTTTGCATTCTGGCACCACGCTTCATGTTGTCAAGTGCTGTCAGTTGGCTTGTTTCTGTAACTTATTTACAGAGAGAGGGAGCTTAAGATGGAAGCATTCTGGTAACAATTTTCACCAGATATATACTGGAGGCCTTAGAGAAGTATCTCTAATGCTACAAAGAACAAGAGACTTAACAGATAATAGTCTGATCTGATGTGCTAGAGAGGTCCCCTTTAGAGCGTTTGATTGCTGTATGGGACAGGGAATACAAAGCTAGAATTCCCCTGTTGCACAGTGAATACAGTGAGAGGAAGGAAAGAAGACAGCATCTTATCAAAGGATCTTCTCATTTCCTTTATCGACAGCTAAGAAGCAGCTTTACCACTTCCCTCAGCCAGTGTTAAGCAAAGGACCTTTGAGAGGACAATAGATGTTAGCCCTACCTGTCTTAGAATGTGTCTGTAGTCTGAGTAGCAACAAAAACTAATACTGTGTTAAACCCAGATGTTTCTAGTTAGTCTGCAACGTTGTCTGTTAATTTGATGGGGAGGCAGAAAAGTACGATGATGTCTGATCTTTGCTTTGAGAAACCTGCTTTTGTCACAAGTCCTGAAGCTGGTCTTTTGCCAGGTGGGACGGGGCTTGGAGCAACCTGCTCTGGTGGGAGATGTCGCTGCCCATGGCAGGGGGGTTGGAACGAGATGTTCTTTAAGGTCCCTTCCAACCCGAACCGTTCTATGATTGTGTGACTAACTCCATGAGTCACTTCACTTCTACATCACTCCCATCCTTTGCAAACTCATCAGCAGAAGGACTGCTTACTGGCAGTGTTGTACCTTACACAATAAAGACCAGATCTTGTTTGACATGATTAGATATCGCTGTCATTAAATTTAATCATTTGCAGAAATTTACAGTCACAATGCTCTAAATAAGGATCAAGCGCAACAGATATGTTAAAGCTATTTTGCTGGCATGTATTATAAACGGAGCACCAGAAAAGGCAGCGGAGGAGGCCTGGCTTTTGCCTTAGTGTGTACAGGAAGAGCTAAACTCTGAGATGATGAACCAGTAGTTCCCAAACCAGCCTGTGGAACCATAAAGTATATTAATTCCTAAGTTCCAGTGATCTGTGAAAAGTTTTGAGGCTCGACCGTGGCAAAATAGCAGCGAAGTTTGGGAAGAATTGAGCTGAACAATGTATTTCTTCTGCAGAAGACCACGTGTTGGTTTTGAAAAAGATTGTGAACCTCTTCAGTCTGCTTAGGTTCTTGCATGAGTTACTGTTGTAAATGGATATGGCTGGGGTCTTTATTAAATACCGTATGTAATAGCATTTGATTATGGCTATATGTATTTTTCCCTGTCACAGAACACATCCCATTGCAGCTTTTTTTTTTAAGGTGGAAAAAGCCCAACAACAACAATAACAAAAGAGCAAACCAAACCAAAGGAAGCTTTCTTAGGGCAGGTGTACACCAAATATACGCCTGAGATTTTTGTCTTGGAGAACGCAGCAGGTGATAGCTGATCTGGAACTCTTATTAGAAAAGAGAGCTACGAGAATTCAACAAAACGCTATGCAGAATTATCCATGCTTCCAATGGTTTTGGGGTTATTTATTGAATCTGACTGTGCAGCAATTTTTTCAGAAAATTGTGAGGACCAGGAACATACAACTAAGTCTTGTTTTGAATCACCCGACTGAGAATAAAATCTACAAAAAAGAAATTATTTGGATTACAAAATGTCAGAAGCATATTGATATAATTATCCTTAAAAGGAGATACTGTAAGAAATTGGATGGATTAAGTTATTACAAACAGTCATGGAGTAAAAACACTATTAAAGCATTACAAGAGTCACACAACCGGTGAACCAAAAGTGTAAAAACAACACTTTGGAAGTGAATATTTTCCCAAGAAAACTTTCCAGTAAGAACCTGGGAAACTGCACTTTTTCTTGTGGGTGAAAAAAAGCCACATTCCACCTTTAAAGAGACAGTGCTTCCGGAGAACTTACACATTCAGAATGTACGCTACCTCCTGAAAAACAATGAAAAAAAGAAGCTTAAGGACTTAGTCTAGGGTTGTTTTTTTTCTTCCCAGTGTATGCCTGTTTTTCTTTTTTGTGTGTTTTTCCATGTGGATGGTAAGAGTAGACGGGACAATTTCACAACTGCTTCCATTTCTTCTTCTGACTCCTGTGTACTTGTGGAATTGCTGCTAGTGGAAAAATAATAATAAAATCACTCTAGGGAACAGAGCGCACAGCATATGTTGCCGGCATTTTAACGTGTATGTCGGTAACCCTTTTCCTACCCCAGCTCTTCTGAGTTTGCTTTTGGTGAGGACTGGTGTGCTTCGCTAACAGACTGCTTTGCTAACGAAATGAGAAACTTTAATGGCTGTTTCAAATCCAGTACGTGCTAGTAGAAAGTTAATGGTTGTTTTCTATAGGGTTATTTTTAAGTGACCCATAAATAAACAGTTTCATGGTCTCAGATGTGTTCAACCTAAATGACGAGTACAATTGGTCTTAATTGGTTTCCTTGGTAGTTCTCAGAAAGATTTCTCAGAGAAAACCTTGACTATTTAGTCTTAATATTGCTCATTCCTTTGACTTTCACTGGTGGTTCTTGGAAATTTCTCAAGGCATTGTTGATTGAAACATACTGGTGAAATAAGTGTCAAAGTGAAGTCCCACCCTCTTGCTGACAGAACTGGACCTTTTGTCCAGACAAAGGACTTGAGTCTCCAGGGCTGTCATGTCTGATACCCTTCACTGGTAATAAATGCACGGAAAAAAAGAGTGCAGAAGTGGAGCCTTTCTGCTTCAGCTCCCTTTCTATGTGGAAGCAGAGTTGGGCTTGTAACATGGACCATGAAGCACAAACACATATATATGTATATGTTGTAAAAGCTGGGTACTGCTGGATATACAGTTGAGCGTGTGGAAAGACTCAGAAATTACGGGATATTTGTATGGCTGGCAAGAACACCCGAACTTGTTACAGTAATGAGCTTTAAAATACACCAACATCAGAGAGGAGACAAGAGGGCCCTATTACACCATGGTGGTGAAGGAGGGACTTACTGTTTGGATTGTTGCCTCCTGAAGTGTCTTAAACTTTTCTGCGAAGCAGCGAGTCGTAGCCAGTATCGGATAAAGGACAGTGGGCACTGTATGTGATACATTCCAGCAATTGCTGTGCTGAAAATGTCACCAACATTTGATGTCAAAGGCTTGGTCTCAAAATTATTGTGGATCAGAGAAGTAAACTTTTGGAAGAGCGAAAAAAAAAAAAAAAAAGGACTATAAGGCCTGATTTAAGACTTTTAAAAATGGGTGTTCCTGTGGGTTTTTTGACAGCGTTGTTCTATCAGTATAAATTTATTTTAATCCAGTAGTGACCATCTTCCTGCCTTTTGTTTGAGGGGTTGGGGGGGCTTAGCTTACTGTACAGATTAGTTTTCCTGTGTAGAAATTCAAAGAGAGAGAATATAATCCAATTCCTGGATTTCTAAATTCAAGTAGCTTTTAAACCAGAAATAATTTTGAAGCAAGAACAATAAACTTTCTGGTAGTGGGTGGCATAAAGAGACTGTTTTTTCCATTCAGTGCTTTTTCTTTTAAATGTCTTTGATTTAGATTGATGTAACTCAGTGTGGGAATTGAAAGTCTGACTATGCAACTTCCTGTTCCACGTTGCGGCTTGAGCGAGTTGTTGGATGAATGCGTCTTACCATTCTTGTATCCTCTTTCTTGCATAACGATCCTTGATTCTGATGAGTTTCCATCACTTGCGTGGGTCTGGTGAGGCCGTGCCCTCATGACTGGGTAGAAGCACAGGAAATCTGCACTTCTATCCAGACGTCCTGCGTTTCCGAGCGAATTACTTCGTTTCTTTCTTTTGCCTCACTTTGTCAGTGCTTTGGTAAGTGCTTTGAAACTCTGACGCAGGACCTGTTGAAATCCTTAGACGGAGGTTCTACGTTATATTCCACCAGGTGCTTCTTCACTGAGCTTTATTTGCTTTATCAACCCGGGGAAGAATCAGACACTCGATTCTGAATTACCTCAGTACTTGGAAGTGGAAATATTCTACCTTGCCTTTCATTCTTAGAAGCCACTTCATTGCACTTTTAGTAAACTGAATGAATGTTACTGCTTATATTGACCTTCTGGATTTCCTCCTGCGCTTTAGAATTCCAGTGAGTAATACCTGGGAACACTCAGTAACAGAGCCCGTTGTGAGAACACCTGAGGCAAATCTTTATGCTTTTCAAAGAGTGTAACTTATTATACCAAATCCAGTGTCTGTGACATATCGTCTTAAAAATCCAAGTGTTAGTAAAGACAATTAGCATGGGTTTAGCGAGCACAAAATTCAGCTTTACGAGACACAGCAAGTAACCTTTGACTTACTATGGAGCATCAGCTACACAGCCTCCTCCGCTGAGGTGCGGAGGGCTTTGTGCTCAGCTGCTGACAACACAAATCCTAAGCATAACTTCGCACGGACTGTCTTTCACTGGCTGGTTTGTGCTCCGTTTAGCAATCCGCTGGAGTTAGCTGACCACCGGTCCTGTGCCAATGTCATGTTTCAGGAGACTGCACACTCCCTCTGAGTATGTTGTTTCTAACCAGCCAACACAGTTTTGTTCCTCAGCTCTCTTTCCAATACTCTGTGAAATATCTGCGGAACCTGTATTTCATGATCGGCCCAGATACTGATTTATCTCCTGCACTGTTTATCCCACTGGGATCGTGTTATTTTTTCAGAGATGACCTCCCTTGATTCACAAACCACAGCTAATTTGGTTTTATTTCCCTCCCTGCCCCCTCCTTCTGGCATGCTAATAGCAATTCTAACTGGCTGTTAACTTCTACTCTGCAGTTGTCACCTAGGCTTTCCAAGTTAAATACTGCAAATGAAAATCAGAATATGCTTGGCACCGTCTTCAGTTGGATGTGCAGTCTGCACTTTAGGAGGTGATGGTCATTACCAAATGTCAGCTTTGGAGAGATTTAACAGATGGGAATGCTCTGTTTTAGATTATCTGCCCATGTATTTGTTTAGACAGATTCATGGGCACTTCACATGCCTTTGGAAACCGGCATTCCAGCACACGGCAATGCACAGCACTGTGAGCAAAGAGGAACGTGGAGGTATAAGGAAGTGTTTGCAGTGAGGTGCTTCCAAGTAAGATTTTGAAATTGCACAGACAGTGCATATTCCTATTTGCTTAAGCTGTGCAGCAGCAAAATCCGTTACAAAACATCTGGATGGCTGTTCGCCCAGGTGACCGAGACCAGTGCTAACAAACTCAGCTCACCACCCACCTCTGAAGACAAGGCAGTTGGACCTTCAGTTCCCGATAGATGTCTGTGGGAACAAAGTGGAAGGAATAGTAGCTGAACCTTTTTAGAAGCGATGTTTTCTTGCTTGCGTTTCTTAGAAATAAAATCAAATGAGAACAGGATCTGTGGCCTGGCCTATGGCCAGAGGAATTTCAGGGAATTTATTAATCAATTATATAAGCGAAACCACTGAGTAATGGGCAAAAAAATTGGCTTTATCAACCTGGGGAAGAATAAGAGATTCAATTTTGAAGTTTCTTAAGTCCATCATGCCACGTGTCTTTGTAATTGTTTGCAACTGACAAAAATGGCAATGATCCGAGTGGAGTAAGTTGGGAAGAGAGGCATGAACAAGATTAAATGTGGATAAATTGCAGGTGAATCCTGAACATGCACAACTCCAGTGTGGGTAAGATTGAACATTTCAAAGAAAGCATTATTATTGAACTCTTCTAGGTATGAACAAAACCTGAAAGGCAGTATAAATCTGTACCTGTTTTGTGTGCTTTCTTTAACCTGGATGTGCTCCCCATGGAGCTTCTGTAGGCCAGCACAAAATAATCTGCATTGATCCAGACAGACTGTTAATTTTCTGTGTGTAAGAAGTCTAAAACTTGGCATTTCTGTACCTTATTAAGCTTTTCTTTTTAGGTTTAAACACAGGAAAGACTTCAAACCTAATTTCTCAGCTTATCGTGCAAACAATATTCTGAATCTTGCAGGATCACAACTTTTTGTATAAAGCTTTCCAACTGTTTTCTGTTGATAAAAGACTTAGCTGGGCACCAGGAGATACGACTGTAGGACTGAGAAATTGCTGACTTGGTCGTGTAATCTTCCTGTGCTGCATTCCCATAGGGAAGTTATAGATAGGTGTAACTCTGTGCAAGTTAATGTTCAAATCCTTGAGCCCTGTTCCAAAGGCTCAGCCACTGAATTTGATGAAAATCTGGGCCACTTGACACATTATAGGATTCAGTTTTTTATACAGGCTTTCAATTCCTGGAAGGTCGTCAATGTAGAGCTCAAACCGATCAACTTGGTGCCGTTACTTTGAATCTGAGTATGTTGTGTTCCGAGAGGAAACCTGACTGAAAACTTCAGTGACACCTTTTGGAAGGACCCTGAACTTCCAGAATCCGGATTAGGAAGAAACATCAGGATAAAACGTCACTTATCTTGAACTTGCTTTAGTATTGTCAGCTGAGAACAGCAATGGAGTTTGTGCCAGCCTAGAGCTTGTAATCTTTGTTTCCGAGCAAATACGCTATCCATGCTCCTGCTGAGATAAAGGCTTGTCTTGATGTTCCAGATAACTCTAATTATACAGACAAAGACATAAAGCTAAGACAAATTAACTGAAAAGGGAAAATTAGACAAATGGAACACAATACATGCAGACGGTTAGAAGCACCTCAGATCTCACGTGGTCCAATGACCGCTAAGTCAGCTAGCTATTTTTTTTATGAATGAGAAATCTAATAAGGAAGGGAAACCAGTTAAAATTTGCCCTAGAGCAGCTGTAACTTCTACATTACTTTTTTTTGGTTCATAAACACCTCTGTCTCCTGCAAAAATACTTGTGAGAGTACGTTTTAATATGGTTTGCTAAGTTTTGTTGCTTGACTTCATTGTTGCTGCAAATCAGCAAATGAATTCCATTTGCAGTTCTTTTTTTTTTTTTTCTCTGACAAGGCATGTTTATGCCAGATTCCTGTTCCTGCCTTTACCCTTAAAACACACACCATAGGAACTCTCTGCCCTGTAGAAACGCGTAGCCGTAGCAAAGTGTAATTTGCGTGTGGAAAGATCTCGTAGGGCCCAACTCTGATGCGTATTTTGTAGTGCTGAGCCATTAACCTCAGACATACATTGAATAGCATTTATATCTTGTGATTAGTTAATAAATGCAGTCAGTGAAGTTGTTAGACGTATGCCACAGTCCCTTTGTCTCACCTTGATGTGACACTATTTACTTCGCTATAGCTCTCCTATAGCTGATGAGTGATTATAGTCAAATCATTCCAGTTTGAGGCCAGTATTAGACAAAACTGGGTCTTTGAAGTAATTTTTTTCCCTGGAATAGGGAAGAAGTGAATGTATTTTCCTTAGCTGAGGCAGTTGGTGAGGGTTTTTTTGTTTGTTTATGCAGAAGTTTGTGAGAAGAGCCAGTAACATTGCAAAGTACTTCAAATAAGAAACCTTGAGCAGAAGAAATCTAAAAATCAGAGAAGGCTACGGAGCTGGTGAGAAAATGAGAGGTGACATGAGAACAGGAAGGAAAGGGGAAGGTTATGTCATTAGAGACTGGAATTCAATGTTTTGATGAAACTCCATGGATACAGGAAGGAGCAGGGCGGGTAAAAATAGCTAAATGAAAATGGTATGAGTTCCAAGAATTCAACCCTCGGAAAAGAAAGAAGTATCCATTCTTGCTTAAAAACAGTCAGAAAATGTTTTGTGTTTTTATGAAGCGTTAGAAAAAATGAAGGAGAAAGGAAAAGGGCATAATTTGCTGACTGCAATTTCTTTTTTTTCCTCCAACTGAAACTCGAAATTTTGTGTTATTGCACACATTTCATTCAAATCCTCAGCAGCTTAGTTCCCAAGAGAGAACACTTTTTCAGTAGTCGTCTCATCAGAAGAACCCAGAGGTTGTTCAAATTAGAGGGGTTTTTGGGGGGGCTGAGCACATGCTAACGCTTGCAGACACAAAACTCTATCACTCTCTGACTGATACAAAACACCACTGATCACTGTACAAGAAAAGAGCCACAATGTATAGAATACTTTACTTTTCAGGACTTAAATTTGCCCAAAGCCAGTAAGCAATTAGAGTGAATTCTTTATTTTTTTGTACTGAATTGCATATGCTCACTTCCCTCCCATAGAGATTCACATCTTATCTATAAAACAGAAAGCTCGTACTACAAGAAAGAAAGCAAATCAACCAATTTGCTTAGATTTTGGGTTTGTTCATTTCTGAACAGATGGTAACACACCACAATGGAAGTTTTATAAAAATTTCCATCTTTTAACTGAGTGCGGGCCGAAAATTTTTCCCTGGTGAAAATGTGGAGCGTGAGTCATTAAACACGCAATGCGCTATCTGCATGGGATTTTCACTTACTGTATTCAGAAAAGTCAGAAAGCTGTTCCATTACAGTAACTGCTTTTTTTTTTTTTTTTCTCCTCCACCTGGGCAAATGGCCAATTCCATCATCTCAGGCTGAGCAGTATGAACAAGGAAGGTACAGTCTGCGGAGGGGGTGTAATGTACAGACAAGGGGAGAGGCTCTGCTCCACAGTCCACGAGCAGGACTCAGTTTCTAAAGCTTAAACAATTGTCAAAACAAGGGCCCCGAGTCATGATTTATCTGCTCCTGTCTGAATTCGCTAATGGAAAAGTTATGGCCTGGTTTTGCAAGTGAGACATTATATTGCCTGCAGAGTGTCCAGCACCTACTGCGTCTTGGCCCTCAATTACCATTATGGAGATGGCGAGTCTAAACTTCATCTTTGTTTGGACTCCATTTTTAATTTGGCCCTGATTGCTCTGGGACAAGCGAGGCGCAGAGATGCTGAGTGTGATTTTTCTGCAGGTCTAATGACTTGACCTCGGAGAGCTGGAGAAGTTCAAGCTCTCCAGGATGAACAGCAGTTCATCTCAGCGAAATTATAGAACTTTGCTGGAAGGGGGGTATAAAGGGATTTTTACATTGAGGCTTCAAGGCATTTGTAAAATCCTTTGGTTCTCCCCAGGGCCGTGACTGCAGTCTCTGATGCTTGGTCCTCAGTCCCAGCATCTTCTGAAGGAGCGTGGTGCTCATCAGCCATGGCAGCCTGCTGCTTCTTGTATTGGTCTTTGTAACACCTGCAGATCAAAATTACCATGGAGAAATCAAACCAGGGTCTGAATTTTTCGGTTTGGAATTTCCTTTGTATCACCTCAAGGTGGTACCTACACCCATTTTGGTGTGGAGGTGTGACAAAGGCACGGGAGGTGTTGGCCCTTCTTCGCTTGCATTAGTGGGAATGTTAGAAAGGCAGAAAGATGAATGGCTGGCTGGGAGGGTGGATGGATGTATCTATCATCTTCCAAGGTCTCTGTCATTCAGGAAAAGATTAGTTAATTATTCTCAGTCTGTGTGATACTTAATGACATATAGAAGAGAGGTGAGTGGCATCTCGTCGGATGGCAAGGATAATATAGAACACAATTTCCCCTGAAGAAATAGCTCACATACCTTATATAATGAATGAGCTCATTTTGCCCGTGTTTGCCAGAAACAATAAAAGTTAGAAAATGTCCCAGTAATTAAAATAAAGTGTTACCCAGATTTATGGTGAGAAATGTGAAATGTCAGGCAATTGAGTGCAGCTCCACACTCACAAATAAGCTTCACATTCGTTAGAACAGGTTGCATTCATTACGAAGAACAGTGTGGGTCCAGTGCTAACCCCAGAAGGCAGCGAATGGTTTCTCCTGCTCAGGGAAAGAAAGCAGAGGGGAGGGAAAGGTGCCAGCTGGCGTGTGAGCTGATGGATCTTGGGTCCTGGTGGTAGCGCTGCACTATGCACCGTACAGACACGATCATTGCTTCAAGATGGGCTTTGGATTACGTGATGGATAATCGGAAGAACAGAGAGAGAGGACCATTTTCAGGCCTGCCACATGCAGAAAAAGAAGTCTAGCGGAGATTTTTGAAAGGGTGGAGATGAAAAAGGGGAATCTAAGCAAGGCCAGCCTTTCCTGCAGCCCTTCCGCTCACAGTCACTGTTTATTACATTTTTTAGTACAAATGCCACACATATGAATAGTACAGAAGCTTATAAATACGAGTTCATCACTTGCTTAAAATAGTCTTAAATCCTAATTATTCTGGAGACCACTTCTTTTTGTCAGAGGGCCACATAAGACAAGTGAAGTGGGTCTTAAGTACTATGCACATAGACACAGGGAATATTGAAAGTGTGGGACTGCTGGAAACAGAAATGAAACTCCCTGCAAGTCTGTGGTGTAAGCTCATGTGAGCAGTGCCCACGGCAGTGACACTGGAAGCTTACAATCACCTTTCTGCTCCGTATAGCCAGAATGTCCTTCTGCTGTGACACGGGGGGTTGTGACACTGAGAACCTGATGCCCAAACATCACTCGTTGCTCGCTATTCCACTCCTCTTTTCTGACGCAGCTAGTTAACAGCCGAAGAAACCTGAAATGAAAATGTTTTACATGAAAACTAGTCTGACAATTCAAGCTACCTAGAAACTAAAATGTTAAGTATCTTTTCTCGAAAAACAGAATGGGGCAAGTCACAGACACTTTAGTGAACACCACTCTTGAGGAGCACTTCTATTACCTGCTTCTACCAACCTGACGGTAACTGAAGTGTCTGATCCAAAAAACAGCCTGTTCTGCTGGAAGAGGTATTATGGGCAAAACCCCCCCCCCCCCAAACCTATCTTCTTGTGCTAGATTCTCTTGTCAGATAAATTTCATTTGGCCATAGTTCTAGGAATACCAGTGGGGTTTTGTTAGGGGAAAAAAAAAAAAAGTCATTAAGTTAAAGCAGTTGATTTTAACTTGGTAAAAGGTTTGGTTTCTGATAAAGATCTGCAGGGGGGCCCTAAGCCAGTTGTATATCCTCTCTGTTCCTGAGTTCCACGTCTGTAAAATGACAGTGTGAATGATTTTCTTTTTCTTTACGTGTTTGTAAGAAAAATCTCATTATGCTAATGAGGTGTGCCTATGCTTTAATCACAGATTCATTCAAAAAGCCCATAAATAAAATACATTCGAGATCAACTCATAAGAATTTGTGAGAAAGGAGTCGAGATTCCAGATTTTTAGGACAGCACGTTCTGAATTCCTGAACTGATGATGCAAGCACTTACCTCCGCAGAGCGCCTGGTGCTCAGCGTGTTATTTATAGGAGACACAGGCCTTTAAAATAAATTGCAGGTTCAGGTAACAGACCAGCAGATAGAGGATCGCTTTACAACAAGGGGTAGATATCATACACTTCAAGTAGATCATGGGGCTCACACCCCACTGTGATTTTGGATCTTAAACTTTTGTTAAGCGTGTGCCAAAGATGATCAGAACAGAGACAAGAATCAGAAGCCTCAGCGATACCCCAGCTAGCAGACAGGGTCTCACCGTCTTTCTAGCCAAGGTGCACTTAAGCCTACCAACATTATTTGCAAAACGTGGATACCGTGATGATGAGAAATTACCTCAAAGATGGAAGAGATTGCAGAAAAGAGATGTGAATTCCCTGGAGTGTGTGAGAGGCTATTGAGGAGGGGAATGTTTGGCCTTAAAGCTGCACGTGGGTTTCAGGTGAAATGGAACAGAGGCAGCATTAATCGCAGTGTCAAGCAAGTTGATACACGCCAGTCATAGAGCCCAGCTCTGTTGCCCTTTTACTCACCACAGCAGCTGCAGCAGATCAGATCAGTATTCCCACAGCTTCTCTGCGTGATGGAGTGTGTGGGAGGGCAAGGGAGGGGAGTTAACCCACTTTGTTTTGGTGAAGCTTAAAGCTGAGGTTTCGCTAATCGGTATCTTCTGTAGCGCAAGCGCGACGTCGGTGCGCTGGTTTCCTTTGATACCGACTGCTTTGGGGCACAGTAGGCGACTTTGAGCCCCGAGTTAGGGGAGATACTTTGCTTAAGTCTCAGGTTTAACTTGGTCTTAAATATGTTGATTTTTCTTCCCTAGAATGGCGATAGTGACTTACTGGTAACGGCCTAAGAGCCATGAGAGGAGGAAATGCTAAGGGTGGACAGCAACAGCTCAGCTGCTCTCTTGCAGGGACAAGGCTTTGGCCTGGCGTTCTTAGTCCTTTCTCTGTTGAATGTGTATGCTATGGCTTGTTTACTTTTTGCTGCATATGCTGAGAAATTAAGTATTCTGTGTTAATATCAATGACAAACAGTCCGTGCAGCCCTGAGTCACCTAACAGGACTATTCTGTAAGCTCCTTTGGGAATCCCAAGAGTTCTAGCTTGTATTCTCCTCTCTGACTCTGCTTTTTTTTCCATTAAATTATTTTTTTTATTAGTAGGAGCAAGTATGTATTTTTTTTTTCTTTCTTTTTTTTAATGAGGTGTTTGGCAGCGTCCACTGGGGCATGTAGGTACAGAGTGTGTGGGTGGGAGGGGCAGCCCTGAGCAACATACCAGGCAACTTGGGACAAAAAAATTCTAAAAGATGGAGAGTTCTTTCACGCGCTTCTAACAGCCCCTCACCTCCTATGTTTCCTAGGATGCTTGATGATTTCTTGCAATTTAAATGTGAATTTTAGGCGTGAGAGCAAGTCATGTTTTAAGCAGGTCAGTATCTTCACTACATACATTACTGATGGATGTGTGCCCATTAGTCAAACTCTGTGACAGCTCACACTAGTTCTCAACTTCACTGGAGTCTGAGAGCTTTCGTTCTGAATCACCCGCTGAATTGTGTTGGCATGATAGCTCCCGTGCTGGCCAGCACTAGGGACTTCTGGAGCAAAAAGCATCAATTGCTGTAACCTGAGCTTAACAGCCAAGTTTTATCCTAGATGGTAATCCCCTGAGGGTCAGGAATAGTGAGGAATATGAGATGCGTATTGATCAAGAGCTTCTGCGCTTTGGAAAGAAGTAAAAGATACAGAAGAAGATAAGCTCTGGAGCTGAGCTGGGTAGGAACCCAGAATTGTGAATAGAGTTAAGAAAATAATGAAGACTTCTGAATCCACGGGATTCTCCTCTTAGTGGTGGCAGAGGCTGCTATCAGCACGGTAAAATATAATCAGTTAAACCAAACGAATGAAATATAGCATAGCTAGCTGCCATCACTGAAAAGCTCAGATATTAAACCAGAATGTTTGGTAAAGAAAGGAGAGGCAAGACCCTGGAGAGGAGCAGCATCCTAGAGAGAGGTTGCTTTGTCATCTATGCCCGGGTCATGGATGCCCAGATGGGAGAAGGTAAGATCTGTTTTATCCAAGTCTGCTTTGTGCACATGCCTCGGAGTGTGTTTCCAGCATTCCCAAACTCTGTCATTGTGATTTTATTTTTTTTCTTCTATTTGTTCCTTGTTCTTGAGTTTCTTTCAAACGGTCCAAGTCTGTATGTGGCACGGTCAAATTGGTTTTACCTTCCAGGAGGGAGAGGTGAGCCCTGTAGCCCCTTAGCCTTTGTTGTTCAAAATATACAACTCGGGGATTTTCACTGGGCCCTGTAAGACTTTGTATACCGTACATTGGCATTAGTATTAATATTAGTTTTCTGTTCCATTAAATCTGTTCTCATTTTAACCTACGGATCTCCTCTTCTTTCCCTGACTCCCCCTTTCCAGCTGGGGAGGGGTCATGGGGTGCCAGAGCGAATGCTGTACCCTAGTCCCGTGTACAGGCTAAACGCAGACAGGTGAGTAGATGCTGAGGTCTCTGTTTCTTCAGCCAGGGGTGGAAAGGGCTGGAGAGCAGGACAGCAAGGTGAGGTGCATGTCATTCTGGGCCATCAGGCAAGTGAAAAAACTCCCCTGACTTTTTTTTGCTGCAGTTTGAATCAGGCTAGAGACAGTAAGTGAAATGTGCTGCCGTTCTCCTCTTTTCACCTGTTAGTAACTTTCCACATAGCTGAGTGGCTTTGTGAAGAGAAAACCATCACTGAACCCCGAGCTCGTTAGCTGATGGATCCAGAAGGCGATGACTGGTTTTGCCTACGGCCAGCACACAGCAGCAAGATTCACAGACGGTGCCCTGGGAGTGCCAGAGGAACCTGGATTCACTTCCAGCTCTGCTTCCCATGTGCCTTTTTCAGGGGGGAACTCCCCACTGGAATGACCTCCTGCTTCTCCTGTTACCCAAGGTTGTCTTAAGAAATCTTCACCAGCTGGCAATTCATGTAACCTGGCAATTTCAGAACGTTTTACATCTACCCATATACCACCTCCCCACTTACAGTCTCATAATTACCAGTTTTGTTTTCACTGCTCCCAGAATAGGTCTTGCTACTATTTGGAGCACAGTAAAAACTTAAAATAACTTTATAAACGAACTACTAGTAGTAAATCAAACATGTAACCAGTCTGTATGAGTTGTAATATAGGGGGTAGATTTTTCAAGGCTGTGCAGCGTCCCAAAGCTCACCTAGAAAATGGGAGGACTTTGTAGGTGGTAAATACCATCAAAGTCCCAGCCACCTCACCGAGTTCTTTAGCCTGAAAGGTGTCATGTAAATAGTTCATTTTTCCATTAATTAAAAAAACCAGAGAACGTTTTTGTTGACATGAGTTCCTTGCTGACCTTCTCAGACAGTGCAATTATTTAAGTTCATCTTAATTATGACTGATTCATGAAACTGTTTTCTTGTGACTTTCACATGTTTTAAAATTCCCTTATTTTAGTACATACCTAGGAAATGGGTACAAAAATGTGGTCTCTCTAAAAATATTTAACTTTTTTTTTTAACAAAAAGAAGTTGGTACGCATTTGTGAAATAATTTTCTGGAAGCAGAATCTGTGTGTTGGTGAAAAACTGAAATATTTGACTGAAAAAGACTGCCTGACTCTCAGATGTGTCTTTTTCAGCAGAGAGTTCGAAACCTTATTCTGCAGGTTCTGCATAGTTTGGCATTCCCCAGTTTCACTGTAAGCAAAATGATCAATGAAATTTATGACCTTTAACAGTCTCTAAAGAAAAGGGGGGAACGAAATACCCTGGTCATGCAGAAATTATTTTACTTCAGTAATTAGAAGTGAATAGGTACGATACAAATACGGAGAAAATACATATAAGAATTTACTGTCTAATGTGAGCTACAGCAGGGAATTTTCACGTGTCACATTTGCACTCGTGCTTTTATTTTTCACTCACTTTCCTTCTTCACAACAGGCCCTTCCCAAATGTTTTGTCAAAGAGCTGCAGTAAGAAGCAGAGTCCTTGATAATCTTTCTGACTGCTCAGGGATCTGAAACCAGAGGGGTCCGGGGTGAATTTCTTTAGAATATGCTCTTCATGTGCCTACATAAACATGCATAAATGCGACACCTTCCACTCGAGGAACGTGTCAAAGGTGGGACACGCTACTTGCGAGAGGCACGGAGTTCTGCAAACGAAGGCGATGGGGAGGGAAACGACTTGCCTGTTAAATATGGAAAATGGAGTCTGCTTTTTGTTCTGGGCTGTTGGAATCTGTGGGTGGATTGGAACTGGCAGGCAGGGAGCAAACACCCACCCACCATAGGGCTGCGTGGTTCAGAAGTTTACAAGAGTGTTTGTGTTCCAGGAGCTGTTGGCCTTGAAGCCAATGGAGAGGGGGAGGAGAAGAGGGAGAGAGTGAGAAAAACACTGTGGTGTTAGGGCCCTTCCTCGGAGATATTTTTCCCCTCTCCTTTCTCCAGCTAGAGGGCTTTGGAACCGGAGCAAGACAAACAGTTACTGGGGGAAAGATTAATATGATTTTAAGATGCGCAGCGCTCGCAGTCCGTCATCACAGGAGGCAGCGGGTTCAGAAGCCGCTGCCACCTTAATCCCAAATGACAGCTCTTGTCGCTCCCCCTTCTCCGTCCCTGCTGCTGTTGAATTCTGCAGAGCCTGTGGGACAGAAAGGAGCTGAAGTTTTACTGTGTTGTTACTGAAGGAGCTGAGAATTGGTTTCTGTCCCGTCATGAATTTAAGGTTCGGAAGCTGCCGCTCTACTTGGTCGCCATCTGGATGTTGCGGATGCAGAAACTGAGGCACAGGGAGACTAAACAACGTGCCCGAGGCAACAGGAAGTCTGTGGGAGATCTGGGAACAGACCCCAGATGTCCCGAGTTTTCTGTCCTAACCACAAGACCATCCTTCCTGTCTCTTTGGTAGTCCCCTCTGCTTCAGGAATTCCATTTATGAATTTCACCCATAAACAATCTGTTTCACGATCCAGTGATTTACTTGCATAAAAGAGTCATTTGGAAGGGAAACGGCACCTCTCGCAACGAACTGCAGTCCCTGCTGCCCTTTCTGTCTAGGGGGTAAAGGAGAGGGAGTGCAGAAAATGCTTCCAGAGCCAAGCAGCTTCTGCAGTGCTATCCAAGCTTCCTGCAAGCATTAACTGTGCTCTTTAAGAGAACCAGGAACTCCATAAACAATGTTTGAGTAGATCTGGTCATTTACGTTTTAGTGAGTTTTAAAAAAATGACTGGAGCTCGCTGTGTGGCGGTTACTTATCTCCTTGACGGAATGGATGGAACGTCATAGATGTCCTTCATATTATCAAAAGGTGCCATACGTAGTTTCTGAAGAATATTATTGAAAACTATTCTTAACTAAAACCTTTGCGATACCCCCGTTCCTCAGTGAAGAATATTCCTAGCCCTGCTGTCCTTTTACTGTGGTAACCTCTTTAGCATCGACAAGGACTGTATGGCCCAGGTTGTTAGAGCTCGTCCTTAGACCTCGGTATTGTGGTAATTTCTAGAAATCCCCCTTGTGGATCAGTAAATCCATGTGTGATGCATTGTATGAGCAGAAACTTCAGGGTACTTCTTGCCACCAATGGCTTTCTGTCGCACAGCGACTTGGTAAGGGTTCTCCAAGCGTCTTCTCCCAGCACCTGCTGACTTGGAGCAATGTGTTTGGTTCTTGCCTTCTCTGAGCTCCCCTTTAATGCTTTAAGGCTCGGTATCCAAGTTGGATACGTGAGAGTGGGTTTCCCTGTGGAGAAACACTGATTGAATTGCAAGGTCAAAGCTCCTTTGCCGCTGAGACACCTCTTGCCTTTTGGATTTCAGAATATAGAAATACAAATCTGAAAGCTGGTCCCATTCCATTGATTCCGAGTAAACTGCAACCTTCCTGTTTGCTGCTTGCTCTCTTAACTAGTGGACATTTGTGTATTTGATCGTCCTCTTTTACCTTGATTTATCTGTTTCTTCTGCTTTTGTCTCGTGATGGCAAACTCTTCCAGTGGGGGCTATCGAAATGCTCCACTTCTGCGCCTCTCGGTGCAGCGGGATCCTCTCCTTTGAATAGCGCGTAAAGTCGCCATCGCATCGTGAACACGACTTTAACACCCGTCTCGGTGTGAACCCGCTCCCGGGCCTTGTGCTGGCACCGCTGCCGAGCTGTTTAACTATCATCATCATCATCATAGAACGGCCTGGGCTGGAAGGGACCTTAGAGATGATTTTAATCCAACCTCCCTGTTGTGGGCAGGGACGCTTAAGCCCGTTTCTGGTATTCGCATTTAGCGCTGCTTGAAATATGTTTTACAATTCTAGCTGGGCAGCCCACGGGGGAAGGAAAACAAGAATAAAAGGGAGAAGGCGAATTCTTCTTGCTCTGACAGGGGCTGTGAATGGCGCCGGGCGAGCTCGACGGGCGGCCCCGGGCCCGCGGGGCGCTCGGCAGAGGGCGCCGGGTCCCTCCGCCTCCCGGAGCGGTACCGGCTCGCCCGCCTTTGCCACAAATGCGAGTTTTTTTCACGCCTGGCGCCGCGTTTCTCCTTCGGCAGCGCCCCGGCCTCCCGCACGCCCGCGGGCCGCGCCGCCTCCACGTGGTGCGCGCGTCGCAGGGGCGCGGGCCGGGCCCGCCGCGGGAGCGGAGCGCCTCGCCGCAACGCGCGGCCGAGGAGGCGCTGCCGGAGCGCGCCGCGTCGGGCCACGGATCGCGTTTCTCGCTCCGAGAGAGCGAGGGGCGGCTGCCCGGGGCCGGCCCCAGGCGCTGCGAGCGGCCTGCGCGGCGGGCGGGCTCCAGTCGCGCCGTGCGTGCGCTGTGCGTGCGGGCGGGCGCGCCGCGGCGCGGCCCGGAGAGCGAGCGGCAGCAGGAAAAAGCCGTCGCCCTCCCGCCCCCCTCCTTCGCGGCGCGGCGGTCCGTGAACCCAGCAGTTTACCCTCCCCCGGCGCGGCCGCCCGGGGCCGTGCTGCGCGCCCGCCCGCCCGCCCGCCCGCGCGGCGCAGAGCGGAGGGGGGAGGCGGCCGCTGTTCCTGGAAGAGCCCGGCCTGGGGAGTTGGTCACATTCTTGGCCGGGATTCAATGACTGAGGCAGACACCAACAAACAGAGGGGGGGAGGAGGAGGAGGAGGAGGAGGAGGAGTGAGGGAGGCTGAGCCAGCCTGCATTAGCTCAGCTCTCAGGCACTCTCAGTCTCTGCTGGAAAGAGGAGCGGGGAGGATGCGCGCTCTCTCACCGCGGCTCCCCACGGCACGCCGAGCAGCCCGAGAGGAATAGGGCAAGAGAGGCCGAGCGAGAGCCGAGGAGCCCTCCCGGAGCCAGCCGAGGGAGCGGGGAGCCCGCGTTCCGCCCGCCCGGAGCCCCCGCGCCCTTCTGGAGGTGCCGGCGATCGGGGCCTTTCCCTCCGCGCTCTTCCCCTGCGCAGACCGAGCCCGCCGCCTCCTCCCGCTCCGCGCCTCCCTCCCTCCCCCGCGCCTCCCTCGCCGTGGGTATGGACAGACGGGCCGTGGCTGCAGAGACGCAGCAGCCGCCGGAGCGTGTTTGAGCCGCCGGTGCCGGGAGCGCGGCGCAGACTTCGCGTGTTTCCGCGGGTGGCGTGTGCGTGGGGGCGAGGGTGCGGGTGTGTGTGTCTGTGTGTGTGTGTGTGTGTGTGTGTGTGTGCCGGAGGTGTGGGAGGCGGGATTGGGTTGCCGGGGGGCTGGCGGAGGGGGCGAGTGCTCGGATGAAGACCTCTTTCCGCCGTGACTCTCTGCTCCGTCGGGGCAGCTTCGGAGACTCGGAGGGTTTGAGATCGTGAGGAGCCGAGAGAAGAGAAAAGAAGAGAGGGACACGCACACAAAAGGATTTATTTCCTACCCGTTAGTGGATTGTTAAACCTGAGTGCGAAGGAGAAAAAGAAAACAACAAGGGTGGGTTGTTTCGTTTTGTTCGTATTTTTTTTTTTCTTAAAAAAAAAAATCCCTTAAGTGGATTTGGACCAGGGTGGAAGATAACTGGGGATTTTTGTTGTTTGTTTTGGGAATAGAAACTAAAAAATGGAGACTGTAAGTAGAAGCAGCTTCCAGCCTCATCCAGGACTGCAGAAGACCTTGGAACAGTTTCATCTGAGCTCTATGAGCTCCCTGGGTGGCCCTGCTGCTTTCTCAGCACGATGGGCACAGGAGATGTACAAGAAAGACAATGGCAAAGACCCAGCAGAACCTGTACTGCATCTGCCTCCTATCCAGCCTCCTCCGGTAATGCCTGGTCCCTTCTTCATGCCCTCGGACAGATCCACGGAGAGGTGCGAGACCATCCTGGAAGGGGAAACCATCTCCTGCTTCGTGGTGGGTGGAGAAAAGCGGCTTTGCTTGCCCCAGATCCTGAACTCGGTGCTCAGGGACTTCTCCCTGCAGCAGATTAATTCGGTGTGTGATGAGCTGCATATTTACTGCTCCAGATGCACTGCTGACCAGCTGGAAATCCTCAAAGTCATGGGCATCCTGCCCTTCTCCGCTCCTTCCTGCGGGCTCATCACTAAAACTGATGCTGAGAGGCTCTGTAATGCCTTGCTGTATGGTGGCACCTATCCTCCCCACTGCAAGAAGGAATTCTCTAGCACAATTGAGCTGGAGCTTACAGAGAAGAGCTTCAAGGTATATCATGAGTGCTTTGGGAAGTGTAAGGGACTCTTGGTGCCAGAGCTTTACAGTAACCCCAGCGCAGCCTGCATCCAGTGCTTGGACTGCAGGCTTATGTACCCACCTCACAAATTTGTGGTCCACTCTCACAAATCGCTGGAAAACAGGACTTGCCACTGGGGCTTTGACTCTGCAAACTGGAGATCCTATATCCTCCTCAGCCAGGATTACACTGGGAAAGAGGAGAAAGCTAGACTGGGCCAGCTCTTAGATGAAATGAAAGAAAAATTTGACTATAACAACAAATACAAGAGGAAAGCCCCCAGGGTAAGTGATGCCTTTAATTTTAAAGGGGATGGGAGACGAAAGAGAAAAGGAATTTTCTATAATTTTGGTACCATCCATTGATTATACCCAATTTGTTACCAGCTGCTTTTCCTTTGAGTCATTTAGCAATCTAATCGTGTTCTTAATTCTCACCACGTGTGTGTTAATGTAGACGAGCAGTGTTTGAGATGGCACCACTTTTCCTCTGGTTGTGTTCTGAACACAGTAGTTAGAGTTTGTTTAAATTACATATGTGCGTTTGCGTATCTTACTATACTTGGAACCTGATCTTTGAAACCCATCACACTGCCCAGACTTTAGCAGGAAGTACGTGATTTCGGGTCTTACGAGCTTCACTTAAGGGTCAAGACGAGGAATAAGCCAGAGAAAAAAATAACACTTGGATGGCTCCAGATGCGGATATGTACAACTTTCTCATCAACTGCATGTTGACGGGGTGGGAGGTGGGGGCCAGGCTGTCTGAATACCTGTATTGAACTAAGATGTGGCCGCTAGAAGAAAATTCTGACAGCAAGGCGGGTTATGGACGTTCAGGTGAGGCGTGCGGAACGTGAATGGAGAAGTCGCTGTTTTTAGGGTATCCCTGTGGAGTCTGAATCTCCCCACCAGGCAGGCTTTTATGTATTGGATTATGTGTACATTCAGCAAATGACTCTGTCTGGGGCCAGCTGCAGCAGCTTCTTAGGGTATGCCATGCCGTGCTGAGCCAGACGGCTAAAGCGCGTTTTTTTAGGTGTCTTTTGTTTTTCTTTCAGTCTGAGCTGCCTTTAGATCCCAGAATCCCTGGTGTGTGGGTGGGAGAGGCTGCCTTGGCATCTGGCACCAGTCCTGATCAGCGGGCAGCGGTGCCACAAGGCCTTGAGGACTGACTTGCAGACACCGGGAGGTCTGGCCGGCCGGCGGTGGTGCAACTGGCTGTGGGATGAGCAATTCGCTTCGCGCTCCTTGCCCCCCTCCCCAGGCCCCCTCAAGATAAGGTTAAAGCAAACTCTTGCCTACTGAGTTATACGCTGCAGGTTTGTTGGTTGGATTCTGCCTTCTGTGAGAGAGCTCTGAACTTTTTTTTTTGTGTGTCTAGATTGGAAGGGCAATGACACGAGCCTCAAAAAGAGAAGCAATGTTTAAAGCTTGCTGAGAATGCTCAGTGAAATTCTTAATTACCTTACCAAATACATGTTTGAAAGGACAGACACACAGACTTAAATGGAGCTTTTGTTTTTAAAAAACACAACCAAAAATATCCAAGCAAAACCCAGAGTCTTTAAAATATCCTGCACAGGCACTGCAGTAATTCCTGCAGCTCTCCTGAGAGGCCTGGTTAACCCGTTTGATTGGCCTCCACGTTTTTTGATGAAGAAGTAGAGTCTCACTCGCTCGAGTTCCAGTTTCTCGCCTGGTCTTGTGCTTAGCCCCCGTTTCAGTCCTTGTCCTCACCCCTCCTTTTCCACCCGCTCGAGTGTCAGAACCGCTGTGACAAAGCTCGGCTGTAATGAGCCACATTATCTCCGTGGTTGGAGGTGGATGTGTTTTTAATGGCTTGTCTATTCTCTGTCAGTCATGTGCTAAGATGGAACGGTGGGATGTATATGAATGTCTGTGAGAGGAGAATACGCCTCTGAAAGTGGAGGCATTTTTCACGTTGGAAAATGAATTTTCTAGGGCGTGCTTCGTTTGGGAACCCATGTTAAGAAATCTCCACATTCTTGCTCCACAAAGGTACTGTGTGCCTAGCTTGGTCATGGTCAGAGTTAATTAGAAAGTGAATCTTAGTTGAGGTGAACTTTCCTTTTCCTACAAGGCTTTCATGGCATTCTGTTCAGCTGCATGATTTATCCAGCACTTCAGGTGAGGTTGCGGGTGGAGGACAAGAAAAGACGACTGATCTTGGCTTTGCCTGACTTTTTGGTGACCCTTGAGTAGGTCCCGGTTCAGAACACGGCAGGCACTCTTCCACCACCCTCCAGAATCTGTGCAGCACTTCTTACAGAACAAATTTGAGATGCTTATAGTGCACATCAAAAATTATGTAAGGAAATCATGGCCATCTCTTTCTCAAAAAAATTTGCCATAATTCCATCATCATAAAATGTTAAGTCTCCTGCATAGGTTCGTTTGGGAGGTGGCAAGGAGTTTGATGGACAAGAACAGAGTAGTAAGTGTGTGCTCGGACAATGGGATAGAAGAAAAAGAAAGCTTTATCGTACGACCTGTGCGGAACTGGGCTCAAGTTTCAAGGCTTTAGAGCCGTCTTCAGGGTTGTTCTATTAATATGGGATAGTCTTGAGGAGACTGTGACGGTGCTGGCAGAGTTTTGTACCTTTATCCTTCCTTTTTCTGAAGTCTTTTTTCCATTGGGCTTAGCCAATGGATATCATACGCTAAGGTCGTTTGTGTTGTAGCAGTGTGTGCAGATAATTACGGAGAGATGTAATCAGGCTCTAAGATTGGTAGACTGTGGCCAGGGGCAAGTAGCAGTGGAGTAAAGTTTAGATGCCTAGACAGGAAATGAAGGGACAGCCCCATGTCTGTGTGTTTGTGTTAATTGCTGTCAGTCTGTGTGGGTTTCGTGCCCGTTGGGCTCCGTGTCGGTCTGTCTCTGAATGAAAGGGTGAAGCATGGCTTGCTTTGTGGTGGTCTTCCTTTTTGATGTAGATCTCTGCGTGGCTTTGTTCTGTTTGATGCAGGGGTGTTTGTGTGTGTTGTGTGCCATCATCTGCTGTGTCAGATATTTGGTCTTCTACTTTCAAGGGTGGGTTTTTTATCAGTTTCCCAGTTTATTTATGTGTGTCTGTGTACACGGTGCTGTGTGTGTTGTGTTTTCCCTGGGCCTCTCTTAGCATTTTGGTACCATGGGAGACATCTGACCATTTTTGTGGCTCTTTAAGCAGTGAGGTCTTTTGACCTTTTTCTGTGTCTTCATGAGGTTTATGTGATGAGGTGTGTAATTTCTGCCTTTTAAGGGTCTGACTTGAATGGAGGAGCTGGGTTGGCACAAGCCCCCGTTGCAGCTTCAGCATACTGGCGATTCCCCTCTTTCTTTCCATTTTTTTCCTTGGTGTGGTTTTAAAGCATTGCGACAAGGAATAGCTTCACCTAGGTACTTCATTTCCAAGATGTATTTCCGGATGCGTCAAGTACCGATTGTGCGTATCTGTCTGTGTCGAGAGATGGCTCCGTAGGTGCAGGTGTATTGGCTCAGTCAGCCTGGTTGGTTGAACACCATGTGTGTTACCTGGCCTTGCCATCGCAGATACAGCTTTTGTCTAGATCTGTACAAGGTCAGCAAAGGGGCTTAATCAGAAGCGGAGGGCGCTGTGACAGCTGGAGCCCCCACTAGAGCAGGAACCACAGAGGCCTCAGCCACTTTCCTTACTCTCTTTTAAAATTTTTATATCCCTCCCTGTTCATCCTTGGATGAGTGATTGACCTCTCCCATAAGCTCCTTCACCTTCCTGCCACTTCCTAAAGCTTTTCCCTTTCTGGAGCCATATGATAACTTGTCCATTGGTATCCTTCACTGGGTTTTCCACCTTCTCACAGGCTCATGAAGGCTTTTTCTCCTGCTCTGTTTTCTTCCTGGTCTTTCAGTCTCCATGCACCAACATGGCTTTTACTGGAGTGGGTGTCCTTTTTCCCTACCTGCCTCTCGTTTTGTCCACCATTACTGGCACGGAGCACAACCACTACATTCTGGGATATTTCTAAAAATTTGAGATGTGAATAACCCGACAGGGTTGCAAAACAGGGTCCTAGAAATCTGTCGTTGGTGCCAAAGCCGTTTTCTTGAGCTCAGCAGCTGGCGCGTGTTGAGCGTTTGCTCGCTGGTGTGGATATGGCCTTGGTGTGTCTCTCACACTCTCTTTCTGCTCTGCGTGACAGACAGCTCTCTGCTTTCTTAACATCAGTTTGCCTCCGCTGCGATTGAATTAGTTCAAAAAGCAGGCCTGAAGGCTTTGTTAGTCGCTATTTCCAGTAAAGGAGGGTGCGTTCGACTCTGTCTCGTTTGAACCCATTTTTTCTTTTTTTTTCTGAATATTGAGCTGCGCAATGTTTGACGGCGCTTTCATATTTCCTACCTGTGTGCCAGACATCTGTACTTCTAGCGAAACCGTATGTGATCAGACACTTGAGAGAATAAGAGAGCTTTCCTTGCACATGTGTGAACACACCCACACACGCTAGCGCTGCAGTGTTCCCACGGTTCAAGTCCCAGCAGCACTTCTATGAAGTAGCTGGAAGCTAGAAGCGGCATTCTGGGTACTGACACACAAATGAGCACATAAGGCCTCCCACTTTATTTCACAATGCCTACCAGCCCAGCGCTGCCACAACATGCAGCTTTCTCAGCTGGAGTGAGGTTTAGCCAGGTCAAGTGTGCAGCCGAATCAAAGAACAAAAATTGCTGAAAGTGAAATAGCGCAGTGCCGGCTGAGTTGGAGGGTAGCTGCGGGCTTTTAGGTGCTGCAACGTGGTTGCTGTGCTGAGCTTTAAGGCCACCTGAAATCCTGCGTGAGTAGAGCTAGAATGTGTATTTTTCTGTATCCTGCTGGCAGCAGCAGCCTTTTTTATTTACTAGTTTATATCCTACGGCGGGTATAGCAGTGAGATTCTGGTTTTATTCACACGCGGTGTCGTTCAGGCCACTGGGTGGATTTACTCTTTTTGGAACAGACAGACTTGATAAATACTCTTGGAAAATTTTGCCCAAGAACTGAGAATTCAGTTGTTTTTTTCTACAGGGCAATGAAGTAATTTGTTCTCTTACCTGATGTTCAAGACTTAGAGGTTCTCCAATAAAAAATTTCAAGTGTCTGAAACAAAAATGTTGAAGTCTTGAGGCGGTAATTTAGTCCTGAATCCTTTTACAGCTTGGAAGTCAAACTTCAAAAACGATACCACGCTTAAAATCCCGTGTACCTGAGGAGATGTCAGTGTTTAAGGAGACCTCAGCATTTTTTCCCAAGCATGCAAACAGTTTTATAGATGTTGTAGATCCAGAACAAAGAAGCAGGTACGTGCATGTGTGCTAGACAAAGAATACGCTGCAAATAATGATCTAATGATGTTGACTCAACGACGGCTCTCTCTTGTCCCAGAATAGTTTCTAAGTTCCTGAATTCGGTGCTCTTGAGGTAGGGAGGGTTTTATATGCAATCTCTTCTTTTGAAAATCACTGTCTGAAATATTTAAACATCTGCCTCTCCCTTCATTGTCTGGGCTGTCTCGCTTGCTTCTTCATTTCTGTGGTTTTGGGCTTGGGCGTGTGTTCTGCCCAAGCAGTAGCAGGCTTTGAAGATGCATGTAAACACCGTTTGGTTTTCTGGATGCGTTAGGAGCCCGGCACCTGGTCCCTCTGCCAGGAGGTGAGCGTGGTTATCACTAGCTGGAGCTGGCTGACCAGCCAGGGTGTGTTTTCACTTGAGAGGCGCGTTTGGATCCGTGTTGTAAAAGCATCTGGAGGCGTTTGTATGAGGCTGCTCGGAGCGTGTCTAGACAAAGCAGCGGTTAAAGTTCTGGCAGCTGCTTGTGCCTTACCTGCACCTTCCGTGGTTCTCAGCGCTGCTGGAGCAGGGGGAGCCTTGGGCCTGCGTCTGGGTGGTTGAGCCCAAGCGAGATCTGGGTATCTGAAGAGATGCGTTGTCCATTCTTATTGAAAATGTTTTCATCTATTAGCAAAGTTAATTTTGCCAAAGCGAAGAGGCTTGCGTGGTACTGAGTAAAGCAAGGAGTGGGCTGGCTGGTGGTGGCTGACGATTGGAACTCACGTTGCTGGCTTAGCTGGCCGGACTGCTTTGCCATCGCACAAAAAGTTGTCTCAATGTGCACGAGACTTAGACACAGACATTTTTTTAATTTTCACTTTATATTTTTTTTAAAAGCAAACTTTGAACTTGACGTGGTAGCTGGTATTTAGAGGGAACTGTTATGGAACAGTTGTGCTAAGTCTAACAGGGTTCTTGGGAGGAAATTAGACCTTAGACAAGAATAACATAGACTGAATTGTAGAGAATCTGTCAATAGAATACTGTCAGTTACTAGGCTCATCTCTTTTAACTGAGTAGCCACAGAGCGCTCAATTCAAATTGATCTTCGTGTATAGGAAGCATTACTTTAAAATGTAGTAATACTGTGCATTTTTGTTTAAAATGTGTCAATTATAGTATGTGTGTTAATGATAAATTTTTATTTGATAACACCTAATTTGTTTGTGTATGTTTTCCAAATCTGGGTAGTATACGTTGATAAAACTGCACCACTTCTAATGCTATTCCACTCAGTCCCTAATACACTCAAGTGTGTGTTCTTGGAAAATAATTCCAGGGAAGCAAGCTTGCTCTGACAAGATGTGCCCCGGTCCCTTACCTTCTTCATTCACACCTTGTATAGTCTCTTACATTTCATTGTCAGCGAAGAGAGTCAAACTGGGATTGTTACTAAAATCACCCGTTCCTGTGTCTCGTGGAACATACGAGGTTAATTTGAAGGTTTGGGGCTTTGGGGATAGTTCTGCAGTTCTCACTCAAGCAATCAGCCGGCAGAGTAATTGGAACCGGTTCACCCACAAACCACAGAAGCCTTGTGGATGTATCAGATGCTTCCTGTGTGCTGGCTGGCAGGCAGAGAAGAGGGACAGATTTTGAACCAGAACACACCAGTGTTGATGTGGCCTCACCTGTGCTAAAACGGAGAGCAGAGCAGGTTCTGCTCCTGTAATGTTTTATTTGGCTCACTAACAGGGTTTGGTTTCGTAGACCTTTGATGGTGCTCAGATCCTGATGGATTTTAATGAATGGGGCAGTAGTTTCTGCAACTGGGAGCTGGCTTCAGACTAAAAGGGTTTTGCCTGCTGGTCCCTATATGCAAGATTGGGTTTTAAGGTTGTGGCAGATAATCTTAACAGGGTGGATTTTTTTTTTTCGTTCCTCTACTTACGATTTGTCAGGTGGTTTTTGTTGTAGGTTTTTTTTTAATTTTATTTTTTTTACTGATGAGAAAATGCATGTAAAGTTAGGTTAAGGGCCAGCCTTTTTTTCTGATCCTAATTCAAGGACCGTAAACTTGGCCTCAGAACTGGATCAGGTGCAGTTCTTCATGTGCCTGCGTAGCTGTGCTGGGCAGGCCTGCTGGCTGGTAGAGATTGGCCTCTCTGCACTGGGCTCATTATTTTGCTTTGACTTTTGGTTGGATGAGGTAACAGAAACACTGATACAAATCCAGACTCCGATCCTGTCAGTGTGTCACAGCCAGAGCTCTCCCGGTGGCCAACGGGAATTCCCCTGTGTGGAGCTCCTACCCTTGGCTGCATCTCTGCTTGGGTTGCTCTCCCATGGAATTGGGCTCCTTCGAGCAGCGGATGTGTATTAAAACAACCCGATAAGCTGCACAGACATACGTTCTGTTAATGAGATGGGTCCTGCCACCCTTACTCATGTTATCTTTACTTGTTTTAACAGTCTGACTTAAAAAGTCAGGGAAAACATGCACGGGATAAAGTTTCTGTGTGTATGTAAAAATTGCAGCATCATTCCGTCTACTGGAGATAAACAGCAAAGGGGCTAATCAATAACTTGGTTTCTGGCTTTGTTGTTTATTGATTTCTGTACAGTTACCTTTGCACATGCTTTGTAGAAAATGTAACTTTCATGTTTGGTTTTCTGTTGGGTTTTTTGTTTTTTTGTTTAAATTGGAGCTGTTTCTGTTTTGGTAGGAGAATCGGTTGTACTGGCAGCCCAAGAATTTCTTAAGCTTTAAGGATTAGAAGACAGCAGCAACATTAAAAACTAAGATACAGGCTAGTGCTTGTCCTTTGCCACGGAAGATTTCCGTGATATATTCAGAAGCCACGTACCTCTGTGCTTTGTTCTTCATCCTCTCCTCAGTCAATGGTATCGTTTTGTAGAATAAGGTCATTGACTTGGATTGCTTCTTGGTTTCTCAACCCTTTTCACCAGCCAGTTTGTGTAATGTCTGTCTGAAACATTGAGTAAGGGCATTGAAATAGCAGACAGGATATCAAGTGTTCGGAAGTCTGGGTTAAGTATAACAGACAGTTCTGGCTGGTGAAAGGGGAGCAGCCCCTTGTGCGTGGTTACAGACCAGTCTCTGTGGAAACGGCAGACTCTGCTCTTTGCGTCCCTGTTACCACTTTTCTCCTCTGTTCCCTCCACACTCGTGTAACTAATTGTGTGTGGGTGCACCTCTCTTCTAGAGATGTGTCTTCCCTCTCAGTGACACAGAATTGTATGTAATAATGTCTCTTTCTAAGGATTACATAAGTTGAAGATGATTTCTCCACTGGGAGAATTATGCAAGTTTAAACCGAAACGTATTTAGAAAGCTTTTGTGTCTGTGTTTTCTGACTCGCGGTGCAGAGGGTGATTTATTTGCATCCTTAATTGGACAACATCTGTTAGGGTTGGATGAAAAACCATTTCAGGTCTTTTCAGTGTCTCATCGTGCATTCTGATGAAATCCCCTGCCCCCTCCGCGTCCTACCTTACCTGCGTTACAGGCTCGGACTCTTCAGGCCCCGGCAGAACCCGCCGGGCACTCACGTTCGACACTGCTGGGGAGGCCTGTTCAGAATTTTCGATGCGTACCCGCATTAGTGTTACCTGCCAGTGATACTGTTTAAAACCGGCAATAATACCACCTGTTTTCTTTCCGTCTTTAGGCTTTCTCCTTTTGTAAGAAGTTGTTGCCTTTATTACCATTAAACAGAAGATAATGACTGAGCCTTCCCAGTTCTGTCGGTGAAGAGAGTCTGAAATATTTCTGTAATGCTGCTCTTAGTCGTCTCTGACCATTTAGTAAAAACTTTCCTGCTGCTTCTCTAGGCTGTTTTGTCACTTAGCGCGGGAGAAGAAAGCTGCCGCGGTCAAGTGCGTTTATTGAACTTGCAGAGGCCAAAGTAACTTCTTGCTTAAACACGAACTTCTGCGTGCGCGGGTTCGTGCGAGCGCGTCCCGCGGTCGGCAGCGCGGCAGCTGCCCTGGCTGCGCAGCCCGGATCGATTTCAGCGGCGGAGCTGCGCCGATCCGAGGGGCTGCCCGTGCAGTTCACGTGGCAGAAACGGGATCGTGACAGCGATTTGCTTTCCGTTATTCTGTAAAACTGGAGTGCTGAGTATCTTGGACTGCCCACGGAAAGCTTGTAGGCGCTGTGCTCAGGATCTGGGTACCAAAATGAAGAGTGTTAGAGAATACAGGTTGTGCTGGGATCCTGCTGCGTCCTAAAGCTGGGATTGTAGTAGCACCAGCTAGAAGCAGTCAATTACTTCAAATAATTAAAAACCCCTCTGTAAGTATTACATTTCTCTAGGACCTAAATTTTTGGTCAAGTATCTTAAAAAAGAAAAGAAAAAACCTAAATCAAAAATCCCCAAAGTTTACTTACTTGTAGCAGTAAAGTTTTATAGCTTTTTATACAGACAAATAGGCTAGAAAGGCAGAAAATAGAAAATATTTAGGGTGCGGTGTGGTCTGATTCAGCAGCCTTCACTGATAAAATAGATTTCAGATTTACACTTTTACTATTAAAAATTTCTTATGAAATTACATTTTAAGCAGGCTTTTCTCAAGTACTGCTATTCCACAGCTGAAAAATTTATCTGAGTTGAAAGATAATGGAGTGTCATTGAAGGAAAAAAAAGGAAAGAATTTGCCATTCTTAACTCCCCACCAGCAGTTTCAGTTTATTCAGTGGGTGTGAATTATCTCACCATGCTGGTATTATTTAGAAATATTCCTTTGAAATAGATGTATTTAGAGTTGTGCAGAGCTGCTGTGAGATGTAAATCAGATTCCAAAGCGTACAGGCTGCAGTATTAGGTCCATTATTGATATTTCTTTGTTCCCATTCATTCACTAACAAGAAACATGCCATACGCTGAGTCCTTGCACTAGTATATCCAAAGGTTTAGTTTTGTTTACCCCCTTTTTATTTTTTTCCCCCCCACAACAGTGTATTTTTTTGCAAAACTGGTGAAGCCAAATAATCTTTGGACCACATTCAGCACCAGATAGTGATTGAAGTGGTGTGAAGTGCTCCATTAGGCTGCTCAGCGGATATGCAGAACTACTGCTCAAAGGCCCTGGCCCTCACAGCATAGCGAATCAGGAGTTACTTTTCTAAAAACTTCATTTCTGGAACTGTATTTGTGTGAAAATCCTTTTTATAGTGGATTCATCGATTCTTATTTAGGCCTGTCGATTCTAGAGCAAAGATTGTGAGTGTAATGTTACTAAATCTGAAGGAAAAAATTAAATACTCTCTTATTATTATGTAATTTTATATTTAAATTATTACATAATTCTTATATAATATTGTGTCAATAGAAGGAAAAAAAAATTAATCATTTCGAGGGGAAAGAGGGGTAGATGGAGCTGGCAGTGCTGTAACTACTCTTTGCTTGTATCTACCATATGACTTGCATCGTTATTTATAGCGTTGCTTAACTTATCCTTCTGTCTTTTAAGTAAATTTGGTCTTTTTGCAGTTTTTTAAACAATTATCCGAGCCGTGATGAGACTTGAATGAATATCGTCCGCACACCTGTTTAATATTAAAGATCATGCATTGGGTGCTTTGTGGCTTGAGCTTGAAATTCAAGTTGCTTTGAGTCATCCCTTTCGTCTTTTGTTTGGGTGGAAAAAAGGAGTGGCAGTAAACGGCCTGCAGCTAAGAAATGAAAGAGTTGAATTAGGTTTTAGAGATGTTAGTCTTGGCATTTGGGACATTTGCATTTGTACAGCTCGTCACGCTTTGCTTTATTTTGAGTTTAGCAGTTGAGTGCTCGGGATGAAAAATGTTACGTATCTTTCTCCCAGTTAGCGGCACATGGCATCTGCGCTGGGGGAGCGGGAAGGAGCTGGAGTAGAGCTGCCCTTTCCCCTTTCCAACCAGGTCACCAGCAGCAGTGGCCTGGGGATCGCTGCCCCACCTGTAGTTTCCTCGCCGTGCTGCGCAACTCAGTTTTTTGTTTCTTACCGCAGCTTCTAACCGAGAGGACAGTCAGGCTTTGAAAAACCGAAATGAGTCAATGAGACAGAAATCGCTAAGGAAGAATGGCAGCGTTCTCTTTGTTTCCCTTGATTTTGGTTTTGTTTCTAAAACTTCGTCGACTCCAGGAGCAGCTCCAGCAGCACAGGTGGAGAAGTTCACAGGAGGAGCATCCTCCCCTGGTGTCAACAGCCGCAGCTTGTCCTGCATCCCTGGGCTGCTGCGGTGCGTGGGGTTTATGTATCTATAGGTGCGTGGATGAGGCTTGACTTCTGCCAGCATAGAAAAGAGATAATATTTTAAATGACTCCGTGGCCTAGACCTTGAGGGTCTTTAATCAGTTTATTTTGCCCGGTACGCAGTAAGAATGATCCGCACAGTTGTGCTGTCGTGCCAGGAACCGACTGAAGTAAAGGGAAGACAGGAGCTGCTGTGACAAAGCCCCTGAAGTATCACCCCGGTGGGAGCCACCGCCTTGCGTTCGGTCACGGGGAGTCACCGGGTCTGTGCTTTGACTCCAGTGAAGCCAATGGACTTGGCCCAGGTTTGTCAAAATGTGTCTTAGGGTGGAAATCACTCATCGCAGCTTCTGAATGTGGGTAGTTTGTCCTCGGCGGTTTTAATCTGAGGGTCAAATTCTGTTAAGGTTTTACAAATGAAAATTTAGAGTGAATTGTGTGATTTCGCCGGAGGTAATCTTTTCAGAAGTCTGTGTTTAAATTCTGTTCTTACAAATTTACATGCAAATTTAAAATAAAGGTTTCTCAAAATTTATGGAATTTGCCATTGTTAGCTGGCCTAGTTGATTGATGCGGTTTTCTCTTGACTTCAGTTGATACACACTAAACTTCCTGTATTTCGTTTCTAAGAGGAATGCTCATTCGTGTTCTCCTTAAAGAGCAGCTGGATCCCATCCTGACAGATGTGAAAAGCTGCTATATTATTTTTGTGTGTGTGGTTTTTTCCTTAAAAAGGTCTCCTTTATTAATCAGACCCTCCCTTTTGACATTTCTGCTCGCTCAGTTCAAATCAATCTGCTGTGACATCAGAATTTGTTACTGTAGACATTTTCGATGTCACAAAGTGAGCGTTAGGTCTCAGACAAATATGGAGATACATGGATCCCGTTTCAAAAAAATTACTTAACTAAGAAAAGGTTGCTTGATTTTTCTTTTAATTTTAAAAACGGGAACAATTTTGCTTTAGGTTATAATTGCAAAGTAACGGTTGAGTGGCTCCAAATCCCCCGCGCGCGACATCTACTTCAATAATCCTGTAAAAGAGTCTCCAGACTGGCTTTCTGTCTTTTCTGTTTGGCAGGGAAGAGCTGCGGTTCCGCGGCTTCTGTCGCTGTAGGGCCGACACTGAATTGCCACCCTGGAAAAACTTTAAAAAAGGCTGGCGTGGCAGACCCGCGTCCGAAAGCAGTAGTTTGCAGAAGTGAGTTCGTAATTGCCATCTCAGTTGCTCCTCTTGCTGCTGTGTCGGACGCACTGGTAGCGCTTCTTTCTGAGGGAGGGGGAAGTGTTTTTGTTTTTCGGATGGTTGGATTTTTTTTCCAAGCTCCTTCTGCAGGCTTCTCGCCCGAGTGCATCTCGGGATTTCCCTTTTGCTGAATGAGCTGCTTGTTCGAGAGGGAGGAAGTGAGGTCCCTTCTGGATTAGGAGGGAATGGGGGTGGAGGGTGGGGAAATGTCCTGTTTCATATGCAAAGCACACTGAACTGGGGAGGGGGGGGAAGGAAAACAAAAAAAAAAAGGAAAAAAACCCTCGCATGAAAACCTTTTAACAAAGCCATCCATGTCACAGACTGGCAGAGCAGCTGCTGGCTTTGTTAGGGAGAATATTAATGTTTCAAAGACTTACAGAACCTTTTAAAAATGAGATAAAAGATGGAATTTTGATTTTTTTTTTAAGATACACGCTGAGGTAAAATGAATCTCCTTATCAATATGTGTGAATGGAATATGCTATCAGCTGGTGTAATGTCAACTTCCACAACATGAGCGCAGCCAGATATTGTTGCCATCTACTCTCCTCTTTCTGAGGTTTCAGTGTAGAAGTGGCCCCAGTTCTCCAGTCGCTCACATCAGTCTTCACTACGTGTAATTTGATTGCAGTTAAGTTTTTTCTGATTGGCCTAATAAGTGATCTAGCAAAAGAAAAATGTCGCTTTTCAGATCCTGCCATAAAGTTGCTTCAGCTGGGAGCAGTGAACTGTGTGCAATGAGTGAGGAGCCCACCACTGAAAATCTTCCTTTTTTTTTTTTTTTTGCATCAGTGATTGTTTGTCAAAAATCCCTTGGGAAAGTTTCCATGGGACTCCAAAAGCATGGAGGGCAACTGTGCTTTACCGAGTTGTCTGCAGTCCTTGTTCCCCTTCGTGGGCAGGCCGTCAGGAGGCTGACGGGAAAAAGGTTTAAGGTGAAAACGAAACAAACTGAAAAAAACTCAAAACCCAACCAGACAAACAAAACCCCAAACCCTTCCTTGGATTTGTCTCATTAAACATATCATAGTAACGATTAAATCCTGTTTAATGCATAGTGCAGATGCAGCCTCCTCAGCTCTTACTATTCTGTTACTCGGTCTTACGAGTCCACGCAAACACCGGTGCAGGGCGTTTCGCTGGCTTGAGGCTGTGGTGCCTCTGGGGCAGTTGGCGACGGCGTCGAAGTGGCACCAGCAGCATCTCTGGGCACAGCCAGCGTCAGGCTGACCCCGTGGCCGTTCCTGTTGCCATTTGTAAGATTATACGTATCAGTAGATGTGATTGGCTGCATTTCTGGGATAGGTGGGGGCTGCTGTTGGATAAAAAAGTTTCGTCTTGGACTGTTGGTACAAGGAACCTCAGCTGAAGAAGCAAGCTGTTCAGGGCAGTGTCTGTCTGCTGAGCAGCCTGGAAAAAAGAGCCTGTGTTACGTTGCGGGGAGACCGTGCTCCTGACTCTGGGTCCTGATCCGTTTAAAGGGAAAAAATGATAATCTGGCATCCTTGGAGCGGGGCTTTTGGCCGACTGGCTGCATCCTGCACACTGCGGGTCATTTGTGAAGAACGGAGCTGGCGGAGCGTTGCGGACTTCCCTTGACTCGAGTCGTGGGGTCGGGGTGGGTTTTTTTCTGGGTACAGGTCTGAAAGTTTCCTTTCTTTAAGTTCGCACCGAGTTTAGCGGCAGAGAGGCGCAGGCATTTTTCTCCTACGGTTGTTGAAACGAAACTGTTGGGGGTTTTTAAGCAGAAATTGAATCTCTTGGACATAAACCCATTAGTGAGGGTAACTGAGGGCTGTAGGGGTGAGCAGGCAGGAGTGGTCACAGGTTAACGCAGGGGAATAGTGAGTGTGAATGTGAGACATTTGCTGTAGCTCTGGGTATTACTGTTGGAGTAGCGACTGATTGGAATGGGTTACGTTCTAATATTAACAAAAATATTGAAAATCTCAGTTGAAAATTCCTATTTCATTCAGAAACTCTCGTTGCCTCTCCTTATTGCTATTTTTTTTTCCACACTTAGCTGCCTTCTGCACAAGGAAATGCTTGTGGAATGCCCGAGCCATTCCCATTCCTCACTGAACGATATGCAAATCTAGTCAATTAAGCAGGGGGGATTTAATTAGCAGTTTAAGTTCATGTGTGAAGTGTCTTGCCTTAATTACTTAACAGTTTTGTTGCAAATTTGCTAAGTTTTTTTTCCCACAAAACTATCACAACTGTGATGATTTTTTTGTTGTTGTTTTTGGGTAACGTTTTTAAACACTGAGCATTGCCCGGCGTGTTGGACCTTTGCGCTGCTTCCCTGTACGCGAGTCCCTCTTCGTAAAACTCTTTTCAAACCTACGGGGACAAAGCAGAACTGTTTTTATTGTCTCAGAGTAGAACAATATATTGACAAAAACAAGGGTTTTTTTTTTTTGTACTTCAAATTTGGAGTGAAAGGCCGTTTATGTGTTGTTCTTTGCAGCTAGATGACATCGTTACAGAAGTATCTGTGACACGGCCTAACGTGGTCGTCATGCGTTATATTAAATGTTGCTTTTGCTTCACGTTCTGTCCGGACAAGTTGGTTTTCTACGCCGCTGTTGGTGTGTCAGTGGGGTTGCAGTGATGCGGGTAACTCAATATTAATATAAAGAGGAGTGCTCTGGTGCTGGTGTAAGACGTGGTGCTTTTCTGTTTCACGTCTTCTCATCTGGAATATCCGAGCGTGTGACACTCTGCTCTGTGACGCTCGGAAGGCCATCCCGGCGAGTCTGATTCATGTGTCGGGACAATGCTGTCCTGTGGCCTCACATTTGGTTTCTTGAAACCTTAAAGGTGGGAGAATGTGCTGTGGAACGACGCGGTGTCACTCATCACCCCTCGGATGACTTACATCAAGACTGTGAGACAGATTATCGATTGCTGTAGCTTCTTATTTTATCCCTTCTCAGTTCTACGTTGATGGTTGCTTTGTATTCTTGAACTGATAACCAAAGCCAGGGGGCTATTTTTGGGAAAATACTTTGTTCAAAAGGCCCGGTGTGGTTTTTAGATTAGGAAATCACAAGAAAAATGCTTTGAGTTCAGATGGTTCCCTCCATAGTCTGGTCTGGGACCACCTGATTTAAACCATCTGTGCTGCAGCTGATGTTGGTTCTACTCTTCCTCCTTTTGTCTCTTTAAGTCCCCCCTCTCCCTGCCCCCAGCGTGAGAATCTCTGGAAATAGTAGAGAAGGCAAAAACTTAAGATACAGGGGAACCAAGATTAATGTCTCTAAATTCCTCCCTTAATAACCCCAAATCACATTTGGACATATCCCAGGACAGATAGGAGTATGTGACCCTGCTTCCTCTGGCTCAGCACAGCAGATGGTCTAGCTACTAAGATTGCTGGCACATTGCAATTTTTAGTAGAACTGGGTGCAGTTCTGCTGTTTCGAAACCCATTTTCATCAACAAATAGTATCTATCCCTGTGACAGCAGATATATCAAAGCCAGATATGAACTGCAAAGCAAAGTTTGTCATCTGTTGTCATTCAGGCTTACTGGCTCCTGAGAAGAACTGGCTGACTTTCATGTACTTCTTCTGCAGGTATTTCTCTCTTTCTTGCTCCCTGCCTCCTCTCCCGGCGTTGCCACGTACCAGGATGTTGCTATAAATGCACGTGAACAAACAGAAGCAATAATTTGTGAAAAGTCTGTAGGGTATTTAGCCACGGAGCAGGAGGTGCTGCGTTGGTACAAAGAGCTGATCCTGGCCTCCCCGCTGCGTTATTTTAAATATTGCGCTTAAAAGTTCAGAGAGACTTCTTCTGCCTCTGTCTTTAGGAGTGTCTCCAGGTAGCAGTCAGGTGATGCGTGAAGGGCTGTAAGAGTTTGGGTAGTCTGCTTGCGTCGGATGCTGACCTCAGGTAGGGAAATGGGCCATTATTAAGCGGAACTGAAGCTTGATCCTCAGAGCAAGGGTGGTGTGTGGTCGCTGCTCCCAGCGCTGGGTCAGGACCCCACTCGGGACGGTCACTGCTCTGTGCTGCAGCTTGAAGACGCAAAAGGAACGCTCGGGCAGTCGGGGAAGCAGAGCGTTGGGCTCTGTTGGTGCGGGACTGAGCCATCGTGAACTCTGAAGCATTGAAGAGCCTTTCTCTGATGGACTGAAAGTGTCCATCTGTTTGTGTCTCATAGCAATATGCTGATTGCGATTCCTTTTGCTGCTCGTTGGCTTCGGGTTGTGATCGGGGGGTGTGTGTGTGCCTGCACGTGCGTGGAGACAAGGACGGGGAGGACCAAGAACCACCTTTTCTCTTGCAGTGCAGTGCACGGCAGGTTGACAGGTCTTATCCAGTGACTGCCTTAAAGGATCCGCTCTTTAGCGTCTGATGTGACTTTTTGATTTTGCGTCAGTACAGTTAGGAATTGTGCTCGTTTGCCTTCCACAAACTCCCTTTAACTTGGCAGTGTGGTTGATGGTGTTGTAGTGACATCCTCAGTTTAAGGCTTTTAGGCTTGAAAATGGGGTTTCCACCAACCAGGAGTTTGCGACACATGGATAAGAGAGTACTGCATTAGTTCTCTTGACTAGTTCTCGCATCCGTGCGTCTTGTGGAGTCTAAATTTTTAAATTATTTACCACGCAGATTGCTGCCTGCCATAGCAGTGTTATAAAATCACTTTAGTCAGCAGACATTCAGTCTGGGGAAAAGGCTAGGATGCTCGTGTCTCCTTCAGGTTCTTTGATTTAAGGATCCTGTTTGAAGATTTTCTGTAGCGCTGTATGATGGGAATTAAGAATTCTTTTTATGAAAGCAGAAGAAACATTTCTGAACCAGAGCTCCTCATTTCATGTAACTGCTTTTTGTAAATTACTCCTGTGAAGCAAAACTATGCTAGAAAGAAAGAAAATCCTGTACTTCCTACCCTTAGAATTTCAGTCCTTGCTGACTCTCCACCACTCCAACACCCAGTATTAGTGGAGATGGCAAGGAGTACTGTCAGACCTTATTTCTCCTTTCCACAGAGTTGCAGCCCATTTTATACACAGTGTGTTGCGGTCTTACTGCCTAACAGCAGTGTAAGGGAGTCAGAAAAACACGGAGTGAACCGACCTGTTTGGTTTCCAAATAGAAATGTAAACGCTGTGATGGAGAGGTTTCATTTTACTTTTAAATATCCTACCACTTCTAAAAATGTAATAATAAATAACATTCAGCTTTTAATTGGATGTGTTCATTCACTTTGTTTTGTGCTTTTCCAAACTAGATTCTGGAGGCACTTTCTTCGAATTTATTATTACTCTTATTAAGATCCTGCATTGGTGCCAGGATATTCTTTAATAAAATTTCTTTCCAGTTCAACCAGGGCAACCCTTTTGTTGAACCTCCTTTTGGATAGTGTTCCCATGTGCTGCAAAGGCGCTGACACATGACCTCGTTACACATAGAAAACCCTAAATGTCCTGCCCCTTGCCAAACCTATCACAAAACTACCCATCACCCCCTTTTCAGGATCCCAGATGGTAAATAGCAGCAGGAGGTGAAAGGGGAGCTTTGTCTCCATTCTGAGTCCTGTTTTAAGTATTCTGTGTCTGTCTGTATCCCTCTGCTTTTCCCACTCTGCCCATAAATTAGCAAGCCAGCTTTTCTGACGAGGGAAGACAAAATGTCCATAAGCTGCAGTAGCATCACCTACTCAAGATAACGGTTTCGAAGAGTCTCCAGTTTCGTTTGATTTGATTGTGATCTTCCTTCATTTGGGTGGAACTTCTGTCTGGCCTGCTCATAGGGAAACGCAGCTTTTACCAAACATCAGGGTGCAATTTATAATTTCTCTGGCACCTTCAAAAAAGAAAGTATTGTCACATTGATGTTTACCTACACCCTGACTGGTTGAGCAATGATCATTAAAAAAACCCAACAGACTCACCAGACCAACCAACTAAACACCGCTGGAAAGATCTGCTTGCCTTGTTCTACTCTTTTTTGTAAAGCCAAAGTTGCAAGAGGAGCAGCGGTTTCTGCTAGCGGGGCTGAGCTGGGAGCAGCTGGCTTTGGGGCTATAAAGGGATTTATCCGACAGGCAGTGAAAGGAGCAGGGATGTGGTCAGTGGATACAGCAACCCAGATGGAGTCGCCATGCAAATCTGTGACCGTTTTTAGAAGCTGTGCTTGGGCCCTAGGAGTCCCCGAGCAGGATGCTGTCCCTGCGCACGCTTCTCGTGGAGTTCCCCGAAGTGGCAACGATTTCCTCTCCCTTTGTGCAGGAAAAATGATGGGGGCTTTTGTGTGTGTGTGTGTGAGTTCTGCGGCATGAACCAGGCTGGTCTTGCTTCTGCAGTCGTCTTGGCAGCATCTATTTGTGCTGAGGCAATAACTGGGTATTTGTGATTGGGTTGGGGTGGTGGGTGTGAAGGGTATGTAAAAGTTGTGCATTTATCATCTCTCAAATCCAAGTATACGCAGAAAAATAGCAACCCTGGTCATCCTTTTGCCATGCTGTTTGCAGTTTTCATGTTGTGTGGATCTAGCGGCTTCTGCTGCAAAACACTGAGCTGTGCTTGCTGAGTGTGTGTCCCTGATTACTGGGGTCAGGTTCTTTAGTTGTCCTTAATTAAGATCCTGCATTCTCCTTCGCCCCTTACGATTCCAAACCCACCCTGCATTCATCCTGCACCCGGAATCTGGCAGCTTTGTGTGAGATTAGTGTTTCCTCTGACCTGGGCTGCAGCTGAAGTAATGACTTTCCAGTTTCAGCTGATTGGAAATCAGAGAGACTGAAATGCTGAAGACTTAATGAATTCCCTGGATTCCCTGGTGGTTTTTTGGTACATCTTTATTTTAAACTGTTGAATATTAATAAGGAAAGGGGAGTGGGAGTGCAAGGCCTGTTTACTGTCTTGCACTTGAAAGGGCTATTCTTGTTTGTTTGTTTCGTTTTATGTTGCAAATATTGTTGGAGAAATCCTGTGTGATTGCCAAGTTCCTACCTAGCCGTGGGATGCCAAGTGATTGTCAGCTGGGAGGCTGCTGGCAGGGATTTAAAGCAGTATTGCCTCTTTTGCAAGTGCTCGCAAACCTGGAATGACTGCGACTTTGACCATTTTTTTAATGAGCCTTCGGTTTTAGGTGATGAGAAGGATTATGAAGAAGGGAGAGAAAAGCTCGTGTGCCTTGTGCTCTGTTTTCTGGGTAAGAATATTCAGCTTTCCACATTGTAAGTTAATTAGCAAAGGTTTTCAGCTCCTCTGGGATCTCCTGTGTTTCTCCTGACCTGTAATTCTATGTATAGTCATCAAATAAAATAGATCTGATGGGCTCAGTCCTGACACGTTGTGTTTTGACAGCACATTTTGTTCATACTGAGTCAATACTTTCGAAGCCAGAGTTGCTCGGTCACTTTAATTTGACATCCACCTAGCTGCTGCCAGAACTCCTTTTGGCTTCTGCCCTAACACCAGCCTACCGCTCCTGTCACCTTCCTTGACTGTCACTGGGCCTTTTATGGCTGCACAATCTGCAACAGCTCACCAGGGAATCAATCTGCCTGAAAATTGGTCGTTATATAAGGGAGAGTCACAAAAATTAACTGAACAAATGTGTGGTTGAGTGTACAGGAAAAGCCGGTCGGAGGTGGTTGGTTTGTTCTCTAGAGTTCTGCGTTGTTACTGGAGATTGCCAAAGGTCTGGAAGTTTCAGTTAAAAGTACGATTTACGTGCTGGTGCTTTATCCTTAAGACAAACAATATAAGGAACAGGCTAGCAATGGTGGGAGTGTGAGTAGAGTCAGAGCGTCCTTCTTCAGCCCTAGCTTCTGTGATTTGTTAAACTTCTGCCTGGTAGATGTGGCTGCTAAAGATTAGGTCAGTGTCTTGTCTTTACCACCTTATTAGGCTGTTGCTCTAAACCATGAGCTTCTGGGAATGCATTTTTCATTTTTTTTTTAGAAAGGCTTTTGATGGATGAAGCTGTAAAATGAATAGAAATAGTGTCTCCCTCTTCCTTTTTCCTCCTACTCAACGCTCACACACAGCCAGCCCTGGGGTCTTTTCTTTCTGTGTGGTTGGCAGAACAGAGAAAAAGAGAGGGAGAGAAGGAGACTGTCTGGGCCCCTGGTGCTGTCATGAGAAGAATAGCAGCGCTGTTACCGCTAAATCTAAAGGGACAAGCTTGTATATGTATGCTGCAGCAGCCAGCAGGCTGAATTAGTGGCATTTAGGCACTGCTAAGAGGCTAATTGAGTCACTGGTACTTGCTGATTAAACCAGCAAATCCAATAATGTATGGATGTGCGTGTTTGTGTTTGGTTCTGTGCTCTCCGAAAAATAAGCATGTTAGGTTTTCTTTAACCCTTTCCATTTTGGTCAAGTTACTCGGTAGCCTGAGGCATATCAGAGCATCTAAATACATGTTTTGGGGAGATCCATCTTGCTTTCTCCCGTTCTTCTCCTCCTGTGCTGTGGTGTGGATGAGAAGGCATTGAAACAGTTCCGTTAGCAGTTGCTGAGCTGTGCCAGTTTTGAAAAATGCTGTATTAAGTGAGCCTTTGGTTTAACGTGGGATAGTCTGAATTGTGAGGTGGCAGAAGGTAAAAAACTGAAGCCGTGCAGGATGGATGATCCATCTAAGCCGCGTAGGTATGACAGATGAAGCCTGCGTTGGAATTTTGGTTGGCATCCATCTCAAACCACTCCACGTTCCTCAGAGCTGTGTTAGTAATGCACAGGTGGTGATTGCACCACTGCTTCAATCTAACCTGGTAAATGCATAAACAATTCAACTGTCATACGTAATGATGGTGATTAAAATGTGGGTAAAGGAAGTTCTAATTTTAAGTGAGTTGTAAGGGTTCACAGAGAGAATCTATAAAGCTGACCCAAACTTTAATACACCCTTGCAGTGTGTTTTCTAATCCATTGTCACTCCTGAAATCTGCCCACAGGCAGGCTCTGCTTTGCTTTTGCTCACAGTGGTGGTTGTAACGATTGTGGCTTGATTGACTTTGGTGGAAGAGTGCAGTAAATTAGGAATACTAACTGCAGAGCAGAATTAGATGTTATGTTTTTCTCTGAAGTATGCAGTGCTCTCAGGGAGGCTGTTGCGCTGAGGGCATACTGCTTTCGGTGATTCTCCGTAATTTTGTTTTTAGCGTTTTAAGAAGAATAAGATGCCTCTCAAGCTAAACCAGAAGGACACGTATGAAAAAATAGTAAGACTCACAGAGGCGAATGGTGGGTTCAGAACCTTGTGAGTCACTGCGGAGAGATTGACAGTTTGGGAACATGAACGCGGAGGAGTGAGGACGGGATGCTCAGGGGCTGATGAGATAAGGGAGTCTATGGAATGTCAGCGCAGGGGTCAGCAGCAGCGTGCATCTCATTCCAGAGCTAAGCTCAGCGTTGGGAAATGGTATTCCTTGATGGCAAACACAATCTGACAGTTCTCAGCTAGCTACAGTATTCACCTCCTCCTCCTCTTCCCCCACCCCCCAACTGCATATCAGGGGATGCTTTGGAGATCGTGTCTGTTCTTGCCTTCAAAGCAGCAACAAGAAAATATTTAAAGCCACAAGCACACCTCGGAGGCTTTGCAGGGTAAGTCAGGCTAGCAAAAAATCTGTGTACTTAAAAAATCACGTCCCTGTTCAGGCCACTCAGTTCTTGGGGCAGATAATCTGTTTTATCTCCTGTTCAAAGATTGCAACGCTTTGCTCTATGTGTAGCATTTCACTTTTGTCTTTCTTCCTCTTCTTTTTTTCTTTCTTCTTCCTGCATATGTGGAAGAATTTCCTTCTGTTCGTGGGCAGGCCCGGACTGGATCAGCTCCTGGAATTAACTACATAGGAGTTCATTCATTCCTCCTCTGAAATTACTTGGTGTTTGCTAGGTGTGACTTGTTCATGGGTGGTGGGGAAGGAACTGTCCTCCCCTTGTTATTACCAAAGGTGTGGGGAGGTGATGCTGCCTCGGTGGGTACGGCGGCGCTTGACTCAAGAGAATTTCTTTATAGCCCCAGCTCTCGACACTGTTTAACTGGGTGACCTTGGGCCAGTTACTTCTCTGTGAAACAGGACTAACAGTGTTTACCTCCCTGTCCAACAGGGCTGCTAAGAGGATTTTTGTGAAGCGTTTTACATCTATACAGGATTGTATTATTGCTGAGAATTCTTGTTTCTTAATGAGTATGTATGAAAGGTGCTAGGATGTTGCTTCTCCTTGGCCTTCACATGTAACTCTTGACAGGCTTGTGGTTGCTCTGAATTTAGGTAGTGGAAGAGACGAGGAGCGTTGTCCTCAGAAGCTGTTGCCATCCTAAGAAGAGAAAGTAGCAAGCATAATTTCTCCTTCTCTAATTAGCACTGTGTTAAAAGAAAATTATGTTTATTGTGAGTATGCAGTCCTTTTGATACCGTTTTGGGGATGGTGCCTAGGAAGGCTCCTGTCAAATAAGTACGTATTATTTTCTGTAGACCTTTTTGTGAGATCCTACAATACAGCTCTTACTGCGGAGGAGGAGGAGGGGGAGAAATAATGATGAGACATTGTGCTGTAGTTTTATTTTTGAATCCTGACAACTGAGCTTTGACAGGAGAGTCAACAGCACAGAGACCCGTGAGAAGGTTGCACAAGCACCGTCTCCAGGGTGTTGCTGTTGTGGTGTCAAGGAAAACTTCCTCTTTTAATCAGTACCCCAGTGCAGCTGTGCTGCTTTGAAAGAGTGTTCATAGCTGGAAGGGTTTCCAGTTTGTAAAGGGAAGAAGGACGTGATCCTCATCTCATTTGATCTTCTACACAGAGTGGAAAAAGGGCACTAACGTTGTAAAGGAGACCGTAGCAGGCCTGGGTTGTTGAGGGAGAATTTTCTTTGGCAGAAGCTGAAAAATATGGCCATAAGCTTGTCTTATACGCTCTTCTTGCAAACTACGATGTGCTAAGGGTGGAAATGTGGCTGAGAGTGACTTCGTATGGCCATGACCTTCCTTTGAGCTACTGTCCTGATTTGTAGCGCTGCTGGTGCCCTTACGGCCAAATATTTTGCGTGGAGTTGTCATAGGACGGCATGTCTGGGTTGAGGCTGTTGAAGGACAGATGTATGTGAGTACCAGGTGCTTTAAAATAAATGTTCCAGCCTTGTAGTTTGTAGGTCTTCTCAGGTAATATGAGTCAACTGTTATAATGACGGCTCTCAGATAACATCTTCTCTCCCTGCCCAGAGCCAGCAATCTTAGATTTTAGTCTAGTGCGTGAGCAAGGCAAGTTTAGGTCAGACAGAAACCTGTCTGAAGCTCTGATCTGGATAAACAACTGTGCTTCCTCCTGTTCTCCTGTCTTAGTTTGTGCTTTTTGGCCAAGGTGTTAACACTCGTTTCTAAAATCTCAGCGCACGTTGTGGGCGTAACGAATTAAAAAGTGAACTTGTGACGTGAAGAAACATACACTGGTGTAGAACGGATTAAGCATCGCTGCTGCTCCTGTCAGTTCGTTAGAAATTAGTTCTAGAGTGCTGTAGCCCTGTCTGTTCCAGGAGTCCCATCCTGTTGAATGGTTCGAGAGATGCCATGGATTTTCACCCTTTTTTAGAGGAGTTCTGTGACCAAGTAATTGCGTTTAATTAGACTGGTGAAACAGTCGGTGCTCACTCTTCTTCCACCAAAAAAGTCCCAAACCCCCACACGAGTGGATTCCTGTGCAGCTGAGAATAGGCGGGTGTGCATGGCTGTGCGTCCCCCGCTCCTTTTCTGGGACTCATTCTTGCCACTGTTTTTCAGCTCCGACTCGACTGAGACTTTCCAGAAAAGTTCTGTGCACTCAAGGTTTCTTAGTCCAGGCTGAAGCCAGATGTTACATGGTGACTGTTTAGGGGAGTAAGAAATTTCACTTAACCTGTTTCTTTCTCCTTCCAACCCCCCCACTAGTTCTCTGCTTTGTATTGTAAGGATAGATCTGAGAAATCTTTGTGTCAATTCGCTTTAAAATTGACTTCATCAGTAGGCTTCAGGCTGAGCGTTTGTGTAAATCAGAACTTGCCACAACAGTAAAAAAGCTTAACATAAAGCAAATACTTTGTCTCCTTGTTTTAAACACAAGTGCGCTGATTACCGCTTCCTCTCTGCGTTTGTGGCTGACGGTTTGCGTTGTCATATTGGTACTTGCTGGAAGATGTGTGTGTGTCACTTGGCACCTGATGCTCTTGTGCAAAGGTCTCGTCAGACAGCTTGCATCAAAAGTAGCTTTTTGTGAACTACGAAAGATCCTTTCCAATACACTTATCTGTGTTTCCTGGCACTTAGGCGTTACCTTTCTACTCAAGTGACGAAGGGAGTTTAGTGCACGGCAGAAATAGTTTGTACGTTTCTTACTAGGGGTAATCCTGCCTTGAAAACGCCGCTCATGACGGTGGAGATGGGTGCTGGAAAGGTCTCGTTCTGCTCTGAGGTTGGGATTCTTACCTTGGAAAGCAAGAGGGAAGTTTTAAGATGGGCAGTTGCTCTATGTTGAATGTGCCTTCTTAATTTGTAAAGCACTTGGAGATACACTGGCATGAACGCTGCTGTAAAAGGGTAAGTCTGTGTCAATAAAAAAAGAATTTTTCAAATTTCTGTTCTGACAGGACCGCTTCTAACACAGTTGAATTGGTTGGTTGAAACTGTTCTTGTTCAAGAAAATTAGAAGGGCTTCATTCCTAACGGAAATGGATCAGTCGCTTTCTTTTAACCGGGTCGTAGGAGACCTCTTACCATGTGTGATGAGGGTAAAGTGTTAGAACAGCCCAGTCCTGTTAACCCTTCCTGCAAGGCGTTGTGATTTCTGCCTGAAGCACTCCCGAGGAACCTCCCAGCCCTCCCTCATAGGTGCAAGGCACCGCCCGCAGGAAGTGGTTTCCGGTACCTTACCTGGGAGCCTGGTCCAGCTGATCTTTACTAGTACGGGTCTGACCTGGGCTGGAGATGGGCAGAGCAAGCCGTTCCGAGGTAGTCCTGTGTTCTGGCCTCTGTTGTGGCCAGAGGCTGTCACGTATTTCCCTGGAGGAGAGGAAAAATGCAAATATCTGGAGCTGTGACTTGAGTGCTGTGGGCTTTCCGTTTGCTTACCTGTTTCACTGAAACCTGCTTTAAAAATGCCATGTAACTGGAACCCGTGTGAGGGTGGCTCCCACCTTCAAGTTACAGTCTGGGAAGGCGTTCGGAGTTCTGGGGCAAACCCTTTTGCAGCGTTAGGGAAAGCGAGCGAGTCTGCCCCGTTTGTCTGCCTCATGTGAAAAGAGGCAGTGTCTAAAAACCAAAACAAAACCCCCACAGCACAACCGCTGGCCTCCTTCCACCAACCAGCCCCATTTCCAGCCTGTCTGCCAGGGTACCGGGGGCACGGGCTGTTACTGAGAGGCTGCTCTTGTGTGTACATCAAGCCTTGTGATTTGTGTTCGGAGCCGGGAGTCTCCCAGAGTTCAGCTCCGCTGGAACAAAATGTTCAAGACAATGCTGTGGGATCCAGCTGGAGGTTTAGCGTTAATGCAGCGTCAGCCCGATGGAAATGGGGTGGGGAGGGTTGCGCAGCGGTGGGGGCGGGGGAATCTCTTCTCTTCAGGAGGAAAAGAAAACTGTAGTAACTCTGAAATACATATTCCCATGTATCTGTGGTGTTAAATGCTGGCTATGATAGGCATGTTCTCATTCAGCTCGGTGCCAGTAAGATGTCAGTTGTGCTCTGTGTGTGGCTGATGCAGTAAATAGGGCAGAGACTCCTCGCAGGGAAAAGCCCGTGGAGCTCCTGGTTTGGGAGGTACCCTGACATAGCTAGAGCGTGTGCCCACGATTTCCGACAGACCCTGCCGAGTTAGTGCGCACATCTGGACGTGCGGGGCGTGGGCCTGCCGTGCAGAAGGTATCGAATGCGTACATCCGAAAATGAGCGCTGCTGAAAAATACAGGTGACTTCTGCAAAAACTGACAATTGTTTCTAGGGGCAAGGGGCAGGGGGCGAGCAGGGATGGACCAAATTTGTCTTTTATTTCTGCTGGTGTGACTGGACGTGCTTACAGACAGCTGAGTGCAGAGTGAGGTCCAGCGAGTTTGTCGGTGTCTGTCCACGGGATGGCTTTGTTCTTTGCAATGGCTGTGATGGGCTAAGGCGTCAGCTGCTTGAACAAGATGATAGTGAAATGAAGCTTCCAACTCCTATTTGTGCATGTCGATGCAGTTGAAGTTTTAGATGTCTCTTTGCACTCGATGCCAAAATTTGATATGATGAAAGTAATTTCGCATTAGTAGTTCCTTTGAAGAAAAATCTGTTCTGTTTCATCTCTCGCTTGCCGTACACGACTGGAAATTGTAAACTGCACCGAGCTGTGGAAATTCGGTATCTGTGTGACCGTGGTGAAACACGAAACATTACATTCATATTTTCTCTATTTGGGTCATGATGGTTCTGTCCAGTAGTTTCAAATAAAAGAAAGGAGAAAAAAAATCCAGTTGAAGAAGACAAGGTAGGTTTCATCTGTTCCATGTTTCTCAGCTATACAGCCTTCTGCTGCTCTCCTGAGATGAAGCAAAATATTCAGCAACCTACTCTCCTTCAGATCTCGCTTTAAATGAGCCAAAATATGTGGTGTTCATCTAAGGGTGTTTGAAGCATCTTGGTAGGTGACTCTTTTAGGGAGCCACAGAGGCTGTTCATACTGTTTGTCTCTTTTTCTGTTGGTTCCCAGTTGAACTGAGCAAAAGGAGAACTACTTGAATGCAGATTGAAAGAGTCAGTTCTGCTTTCGCAGAAAAAGGATTTAGCAAGGAAGTATCTCGCCTCCTCCTCTTTTATTGGTGTATTTTGCTCTTTCCTCTTTAAGGGGATAGATCAAGAGGTTCTAGTGAAATCTACTTGAAAAAACTGAGAAATGGTCCATTCCCGTAAGCAGTCTTGCTTCAGCAGTAACTTTTAGAGCATTTTTGGAACGCTGTGGTTTTCTAAACAATATCTCAGGGCCCCTCTGCCTGCCAGCAAGTATGAATTGAACACCACAGAGCCGGGGTGGCTGCAGCTGGATGGGCAGTGGCACAGCATGGCCTTCGGGCCTCTGGAAAAGCGTCTTTGGTGAGAGAACACTTCGATAGTGTAATAAAAGCTTCTGATGTAGGAAGAATGAGGAGAGGAAGCACAGTGGTATTTCACTTAGTGACCTTGTCTAGGACCAGTCAGCAAGCAAGAGGAGATGTATTCTCTCCTCTGGAATATTCACAGGTCATTCTCCAAGGGACTCAAGACTTGCAGTATCGGAGTTGGCTGCGGTCATGTGTTGGATGCTGAACTGTTAATTAAATTACCCAGTACAGGTCCCTGGCTGAAGCCTTTAAAAGTGTTCAGCACTCTTTCATCTGTGCCCCAGGATCTTCGGGGAGCAGCTTGCAATTAAAGTCAGATACTGATGAAAACGGTTGAGGCTCTCAAACAGGGTGATACTGTAGTACTAAGGAGCCCACAGACTCGGTGATTTACTGGTGGGTCAGTGCTGGGAAAGCCTGTGCCCTTCTTTAAAAGTCTCTTTTAAAGTTCTCCCAAACACGCAGTTCCCAGGCTCCCATTCACTACTCATTTAGAGCATGAGTGTCTCTTCTCCCCTCCTTTATGTTCCTGCGGTCTGTGTGATCATAAGTTGCGTTGCTGTGCTCCATTTTCCACTGCCTGTGGCCTCTAGGCTTTTGTGTGGCTTCTTTAGAATTTCACAAGTACATCACAAGATGCTATTTTGGGTTGCTACAGGATAAAGAGCATTTAAGAGTTTCAGAATGCCCTTTTGCCACTTTCCATTAAGACTGTGGAGACACTCGGAAAACGAAATGAATCGACTAAACTTCTTGGTAAATCTTAGTCCGGCCTGTTCACTTTTACTCGCATAGATGGGTTCCAAAGGTGTTACTCCCCCTCCTTTTCTTTTGCTCCTGGCACAGCTTTTCCAATAGGTATCTTTTTTGCTCCCTGAGTCAGGAGCACGTGCTTACTCAGCCCCAGAAACGCAGCGTGTATCGCAGTCCCTCGGCACATGGTGCTCAGGCAGAGGAGCTGGGCCAAGCAGGAATAAAGGTGCTGTAGGTATTTTATTTGGATTTTTTTTCTCTGACTGGGTGCTTCCTGATGACTGTGAATGAGAGATGCTGCGGATATGCCTGAACATTTAATGGGCTGTATTTTGTTAAGGTGGGATTTCTCGGGTCTAACATGCAGAAGATGCCGTGCTCTACTTTTCCGTGAAAGTGTGTCCCTTCTTCCCTTCGTGGTGCTGCTTCTTCGGAGCAGAGTGGCCAGATGATAAATCCTGTTGCTTTTAAAGGACAGGCCCAGTACGGCAGAACGTGTTGGAGAGGTACCTGCCTGTAGCCAGCTGAAAGGAGCCGGCTGGCAAAGGAGCTTCCTCGCTCTGTCCTGCCGCATTCCTGCCGGTTCCCACTCCTGCACGGAGCTTATGTAACTGTCTCTGAAGCAGGAGAGGGGTCATTTCAGGTGGCTGTTTTGATCTGGTAGTGTCTCCTCTCCTCTCTAACGCTGTCTGGAAGGATTTGCTAGATTCTGTTCTCAAAAGGAGAGGCCGGGCGTGCATGCACTTTGGCACACGCACGCGGTGCTGCTGCGCCGGGCTTTAAGGGCGAGTGGGAGCCGGGGCTGTGACAGGAGGCCCGACTGGGAATACAGTCCTTCCCCAGCGCTTTGTTTTTGCGTTTAAAGAAACTTCTGTGTGCTCAGCATTCAGATTCGCTGCCCCAGTGACATCACGGGCTGTCAGGACGGCAGTTACAGCAATACCACCAGCAGCGCTCTGCCTTTCCTGCTCTGCCTTTCCTGCTTCGTTTGCCCGAGACTATTAGAATCATTTACATACGTTAAACAGCCATTGTGTTTCCCTGTGAGAAAGAGTTTTATTTTATCTGCTCCTTCGAGGAGTAAACTCGGATAGAGAACGACCTGGTGGCCACACAAGAAGTTATCTGGTGGACCCGCAATTAGAACCCTAGAGTCCAGGCTCTGCTGGGTCCTGATGACTTGATAAGCTCTTGCTCCTGGCGTACAGCCTGGGACCAGCGAGTCTTCACCTCCCGTGTGGTGTTCTGACCTCCCCATTGTATCTCCAGACTTGAGAATAAAAGCCGGGTGTCATGACTACCAGTGTCTTGCTCTAAGCAGCAGGCTCAGCGAGTGCCCGGAGGAAGCGGCGCAGTCAATGGGGAGGGTGACCTGCCAGCTCCCGCTGAACGGGAGCGCGGCCTCGGATGATCGGGCTGTGCGCTCGGGAGCTGCCCTGCGACTTGAGTCCCTCCTTAGACACTGCTAGAACCTTTCGGGTTGCTTTGGTCAGTACTGTTTTAGCCAAGTATCTGTGTTCTCCCCCTCCCTTGAATTTTTGGGTTTTCAGCGCTGGGATACTTCCTTGGGTCAGTCTGATTTTCAGATGTATGCCCTGCACGGTGAGAACAGAGGTCTGCTAAAACATTCCGGGGAGAACATCCAAGCACAGAGGTTCCCAGATGTGCTCATCCTTTTAGCAGATCTGGGCTATTTCAGGAGTTATTTTACATCCACCCCATTTAAGCCACCTGTACCGAACGCCCCAGGTGAGCCCTGCTGACTGTGGGAGCCGGCGTGAGGGGTGCGGGTTGGTGCGGTCACCTGGGCAGCAGTCGGCACTGCGGTTGGGAGGAGGATGAGAAACTTGAAAAGGAGATGAGAGAGAAACTAATACCAGGCTTATGTCAAAAAGCTTTTCTTCTAAAATAATTTCCATGCTTTTGATGGGATTATGTCTTGGAGGCAATGTTAATTTCAACTCATCTTCATGTGTCTGTACTGGCGTTGTTGCTAGCTGTCTAAATAATTAAAAAATATTTTTTAATTTCTGTGTGCATACTCTGTGTGGACTACAGTTTTGGTAGAAAAGGAAATACACAAACACTTTCGAGGTTCACTAAGATAAGAGAGCCTGAGGTTACACATACTATTGAAGTTGTTTCAGATATATATTTGCTTTATTGAAATTTAAAAGAAAGGAGAAGAAAAAACACAGGTATTTTTAAGAGGTGGTAGTTGTAGTGCACAACTAGATGCAATTTGTGTAATCTCATTTCCCAGGGATAAAAATAGCTGTTACGCCATTCCAGTGTGGAGATCCCAATTAACAAGGATGTAAAGTGTCTGACATGTGGTCTGTTGGGATGTCGGCTTTTTCCTTAGTGGGCCACAAACGTGGAGTTACTGCTCTTCCTTGAAAGGCTGTTGGGACTGGTCAGAAGTTGGGTGAAATACCAGGCTGGTGTGACCTCAGGTTGTACGGGAAGAGCGTGAGAACTCTGCGTGCGTTTGTGTGGGAGAAGTATCGATAGGGCATTGGTGTTGTGAGAGCTTTCTGCAGAAATGTGCCTCGCAAACTGGTATTTATTTTAATGAAGGATGCTTGTGGAATGTTACGTTATAGAGGAGATGCTGAAGGAGATACTTAACTGGTTACCTGAACCTCTTAATTATAGCAAGGATTGACTGTAAATAAACTGAAACTTTGCACATCTTGCTCTCTAGGAAGCCTTGAAGTCATGTTCCTTTCCTCTAGTTCAGCTCTACATAGTCTGACTGAGTAGTGGTTCCTGGATAATCTGTTACTTCGTTAAAGAAAAGTGAGGGTTGTAAGGTGTATTTTTTTTTTTTTTTAAGACAGCAAGTTGAGTTGTGTTCAGGTGCTACTATAAAGGGTCTCCATGTTCTACATACCCCTTTCTCAAAATGCTTCCCAGCACAGTGTTAATTAATAAAAACCCCACTATTTTCTTTTTTCCTCCCCCTGGTGCTAACATATTCAGAGATGAAGTGCATGTTACATTCAGTAAGTAACTCCCTGCATTTTTGTAAGTATTTTAGAAGTATCAGACTCCTTGGCGGTTGTGGAAGCCTTCACGGGGTCTTTGTTTAGTGCTGGGCTGTGGGTCACACGAATGCAGTAAATTTCTTTTTGGGACTCGCTCAGGAGTTGTTTACAGTTTTAATTCAGCTGTATCAAACCTATAAAACTGGGTTTGAAGTTGTCTAATCTAACATACTGTGCACCCGTATGGGTTTGGTTTGTTCTGCGAGGGACTCTGATATGTTACCGCGAGGATGCTTGTTAACGCTTGGGCTTCTCGTTTAGCAAGAGGAAGATCAGGATCACAAGCAAAAAGGAAGTAATGAGTATTGTGAAGTCTTCTGGGAGTATCTAGCGTAGAAAATGATATTAGACCAGGAGGAATCCATGCAAGAAAAAAGCTTAGGTGATGATTGAACCTGAACAAATCTGCCTGTAAGTAAGAAATTCTACCTAACCCCTCCATGGGTGCTCGTCTTGCCCGTGTGACTGGGTGGCTTCCTGCTGGCCTTGGTGAATCTGCGCCATCCTCCTGTCCTGTGCCCTGCCAGATGAAGAGAACACCGGAGGGAGAAGAGGGAGCAATAAAATCCAACTGAAGTATGTGAGAGGAGAAGCAAAATCCCCTAATTAAATCTAGGTGGTAAAAATTAAGATACCTTCTGCGCATTTCCTAGTAAAGTTCATGAGAAGTTAAAGATGTGCGTAATTGAGAAGTGTGGAGTTGAGGCTTTCTCCGGTTTTGAAAGGCTCAGTTCTTTTCTTTTTCGTTTTCTTTCTTTCTCCCCCTTCTCTGCTCATTAAAAAGGCGCTATTTGTGGTCATTAGGAGGCACCCAGAGCAATTAGGTCCAAGTGACCTTCGATGGCTATTCAAGACAGAAGCTAAAGCGGGATTGTATTGTAAACAACAGCAGAAAGGGGGTCACACTAAACTTTATGGCTTGTTGGTATGTCGGGGGGGAGATTAGAGGATGATGCAGTCAGCATCCCTGTAAATCTTATTTATCGCTGGTGTGGGGGAGGATGCTGTATGTGAGGGGAATCCTAGGACAGGGAGGTTGTGAACTTTGCGGTTTTATCCGCTAAGATGGCGGAGGGACTAATGGAAGAAGGAGGGAGTGAAGTAACAGAATAAGGCCAAGACACTCAGCTGGGAGCAGGAACTGCTTTGGGCTGGAGTTAGAAGGAAGAATATGCCTTGTTATTGTGGTACGTAAGAATGACCGTTCTGTATGTCCTCCTCGCACACTCGCCTGCCTCGGAAGGCGGACAGCAGCAAATGCTGAAGGAGAGAGACGCGGCCGAGTGCACAGAGGTGCTTTCCCCAATACGTGCTCTGGTCACGTGTGGTTTAAGGGCTTCCTGAGCTTGGAAGTTACATCCTTGTGTTAAGTAGCCTTAAAGGACTTTCCTTCCTCGAGTTTGTCAGTACTTCATTTTATCAGTGTTGTCTCCAGTGAAAAGCTAATTCTGACGGAGCGCTGGAAAAGTCATGTGCAAACAGTCACTGGCATTTGAGTGGCCAGACCTCCTCCGTAGCTGAGCTGTGATAAGCAAACGGGTGTGATGTAAGTGGATCTCAGATGAGACTTACTTGCTTATATCACCCCTGTGGCATTTGCAGCGGGACAGGGATGTGCCCACCAGCGCACATTGGCTGGGGACAGCAGTTCCTTTGGGTTCGTAATCCTGCCTGTCCCTGGGGGATGAACCTCTGGTGTCCATGCTTTCTTAGCAATAAAGATCTGTGCAGCTGCTTTAATTGAAAGAAGCTGTGCTGGCACGGTGGCCCTTGAAGGAGCAGCGGCAAGTGACACTGTTTAGGCCAGGAAGTGTCCAGGGGAGCACGGTTCGGGTGATGGGTAACCAGGGTTGTGCAGTCGGAGTCATGGGTGGGTCTGTTGCCTCCTCCTTTGGAAAGTGAGTCCATGAGATCTCTTGGGTTTGGTGGAAGCTTTCCAATGGCTTTGGTGTCTGCTTGGGAAGGGTGAAAACTGCCTTTGTAGGGTATTCCCAAGTTGAATGGTTACGGCGATGGGTTAGAGCGAGAGGAAGAAGGATGCAGGGAAAAGACTCTGGACACTTCTGGCAGAACAAGATGGGGGTTGTATGTGATTGTCTTCCCTCCCTGCCCCAGGCTCGGTCTTAGCATGAGCAGGTGTGGCTGGGAGTCCGGAGCCCGTCTGTGCGTGAGTGCAGTGGGAAGAAAAGAGCCCAGTGGATCTTCCACAGCAGCTCCCTGCCTGGGATCTCTGTTCTAGAATCGAAGTTACTGTGTTCCACAGCTCTGCTGCTCACTGTGGCATAAAATGCCTTTAATTTTAGAACTCTCTATCAACGTGGGAGCCATGCTGGAGTAGGTGCTGTAATTTTTTTGTGTGTCCACGAGCCATTTTCTTTAAAATTGCAGTTTTGCTTTACCGGTGATGCTGGTGTTCGCTCATGGAACGGCAATCAAGAGAAATAGTTGCAAAATGCTCCCTAAGACAGTGTCTTTGGCCCTTGTTTGCATGGCTTTATTGAAGTTTAAATCTTTTCGGAGCAAGGAGAAACTCATCTTGCCTTTGCCTCTTAAATGTGTGCATTTTTGGCACAACGTAGCCATGTTACAACTGGCTGACCTGCTGCTGAACACAAATCTGGGCGTGAATTCCTTGCCCAGAATTGAAACCATGTTGGTACGAATGGGATCAGCTTCTTTACGATTTGCAGGGCTCTGCATCCTGCCGGGGTGGGATGGGTAGAGAAAGGTTCAGCCCCTTCCAGTTTTATGTGGGGTCAGACAGTCACTGGGGATGGAAGAAGGTTCTCAGTGGAGTCCACCATCTGGCAATCATAAAACAAGTCATCAACATTTTTTTGAGGAGGATGGTGAGGAAACAAGCTGCAGAAGATTGTCCCGAGATCACGGCCCCGCACAGACACCTTTATGGCTCTTCTCTGTTCTGGTTGGGTGTCTGCACAACAGGTCAAAAGTTCAGGCTCTCCTCTCCCCCTTCTTTTTGCTTCCAAAGATGGGAATTAGGCAGGGGACTGGAATGCCGAGAGACTGTAAAATGGCTTGTCCTCGCTGGCCCCTCCTACCCCTTTCTTCCCTTCCTGGGCCGTGGGTGGAGGCTGGGCAAGGCAGGCTCGGGTTGCTGGAGCGCTTGGAGAACAGAGAAATTAAACACAGCTTGAACTTTGTGAAATGCTGTAGTTAGACCGAGCGGCCAGGCAGCGTCCCAAACAATGGACTGGCAAGTTCAGGCTTTTTTTGGTTACTTTTCTTTATTTTTCTCAAACACAGTTAGTAGCTTGTAAGAGGTTGTGTTGCTGCTGTAGCAGACGTTGGAGGAAAACAAGACGGTGGTTTAAGAGACTGCTGGTTAGAGTAGCATCATGCACGATCTTTTCGCAAGAGGTGGTGCCCTGGCTGCCGAGCACTTCGGGGCAGTGCTGTCACGCAAGCATATGACAGGAAAGGGGAGAACAGGTTGACAATTCAGCAGATAGGGTCCCCCTTTGAGTTATACCATGGGAAATAAAAGTTGGAGTGACTATATAAGGCTTTCTCTCCTGCTGACTTGCGTGTTCTACACCATCGTAGCTCCTCCCACTCAGCCCCTTAGCCAGTGATGGAGCCACTCTCACTTTAAGGGTGAAAATTCCAATTTACCAGATGTGACAAGATACACTTTGTGCACTAAACAAATGCCATAACTGTTCGGCCTGATTCTCCTCCTCATAATGAAAACAAGGAGCACGAGCAACTGCATCGAGGCGTGCAGCTACACCCGCTGCAGGGCCGGTGGGGAGGCAGAACGAGGCGCAAGGTATTGAAACAGCAGCAAAATTCAGAGAAATGTCTGAAACCAGGAGCAAGGATGAGATGCGAGGGAGGTTCAGCTGTGAACATGGAATGGTTTTAAGGTGGTAGATGAGCCTTTCCTGAAAAAGGCAACTCGTTTAATTTCTTTTTTTCTGAATAATAAAGACCATTTTAAACCAGCCATACCTGGTTAATGTGAATAATGCTGTAAACTCTTTCCTCCCCTCCCCAAGACAAACCCTCCAGATTAACAAATACGCTGGAATGCAGAATGCACATCTGGTCTGCATTACTGTGGGCCCGGCTGTAATCACATGGAGAAAGCTACCTTGGGTTTTTATGTAGAACTGTTTGTATTATACAAAACCCCTGTTGCCAAGCAATTTTTAATAAAACGGCCAGTTTATGCTCAATATAGTGTCCTGCTGAGGAGCTCGGAATACCATGAAAATCCATGCACAGCTTCGCCCCCATGGTTAAAGTTCCAGGGGCTGAGAGCAGCCCGTGTGCTGGGTGAGGGGCGAAGCCTGCCTGGGGGTTTGTCTACACCAGCACTTTCCTTTTTGGAATATCCAGTTGTTGCTGCCATCCTGACAGCCCTGCCTGTCGCGGTCACAGGGCATTGCCAAGGAAGGTGGAATTACAACCGCCTGAACGCTGCAGCAGGTCTGAATGAGGTGGAAATTGAAATATCACTGCCTAGCCTAGGCGAGTACTCCTGGTGGATGTCTCCTCTAAAGGTGGGGAATTAAACCAAAATGTGTGGTAGCCAAGGGGAGCGTGGCAGGGGTTAGTTTGGAGGGCTGGAGGGTTTCTAATGATGCATGGAAGATTAGAAATGCTTACTTTGAAATCCCAATTCTCAGGACATAATTTTAGAAGTTACTTAGGATAATTCTCTTAGGGACTTAAAATGATTAAGATTTACCGTGTGCTTTAAAGATGCCTCACATTAGAATACTGATCTGACCTGACTGGCAGCGCTTCCCAGAGCTCCAGTCAGGAAGCGGTGCTATAAATCCAGAAGTTCTGGTCGGTGAAATTTGCGTTAATAAGTATCTGTGAAACTTCTCGCACGCACTGCGTGTTCCTCCAGCCCTGCTGGGGAGGTGTCTAGCAGCAGAAGGTTAGAAACCAGCAGTAGCACATCCTGCAAGAGCTAGAAGAGTCACTGCCATTGGTACCTTAGCAAAACTTCCACAGTGTTTTCCAAGAGCCAAGACTCTCCTGAGCTGAGGATGTTACATTCTGTTCCCAGCTAAAAACACCCTTCCTAAGCGAGAGGAGACCTTACCAAGTGGCACCAGGGGTCATAAGACAGGAAGGGGAAGGAGGAGGGCTGGCTCCCGCCCCGGCTGGGCCCCGCTGCCTGCTGGAAAATCCCAGACGCCAGCCCGAGCCTGTGCCGGGGGCCGCTCACCGCCCGCTTGCCTGGCAGAGGCGTTCCTTCCTGCCCGGCAGTTCTGCATCTGCCCGGCCGTGGACAAGGGATTTTCTCCTCTTGTGTCCAGTGGGAGACCCAGGGGCTGTTGCAGAACTCCTGCAGGCGTCTGTCCTGCTGTAGCATAAATTGTCATTTTAGTTTGTTTTCAAATGCTGTTACATGGAGGAGCAAAGACCCTGGTGCATAGAGAGGCTACAGGTAGTTCATCTTCTTCCAGTGCAGGTGAAGTAGAATTTACAGTTTCTGTCCAGACTGCCGAGAAAAAAAATTGAATGCTTGCGTTTTGGTTGTTTTTTTTAAATAACTATGACAATCCTTGATATTTTTTGTCACACAAAGGTTACAAAAGCTGCTCTGTGATATTTTTTTAAGTGGTGGTTAAAATATTTCAATACACAAATTTGAATGCCTAGCAGCTTGTGGTAACAAGAACTCCTGTGAAGCCTACCTCGGATAAGGGAAGGGTTCAGATTATTTTCTTTTTTTTTTTTTTTTTTTTTTTAAAAACCCAAGTGGAGTAAATGGTGGTGTTAAGCATCCCAGCTGACACTGGAGCTCGCAGTGGGCTCTGGATGTACATAAAGTGATGAGCACTTTGTAGAATCAGGCCCGAAAATTTTTACACATCTGGGCTCCCCAGTGTGCTGTGTCCACACCGAAAATCTGCATAATATTTAACTTAGTGGGTGAATTTAAACTCGCACGGCTAAGTCAGTGCAGCTGTGCTTGGTATGTGCACAAACAGGCCTGATAGGAATGGTCTTTTTGTTTAGATTTGTCACTTAGGAACATCTTAAAATCAAGTATAAGCAACACAAAACACCAGTCTGTTGCTGTTGACACCAGTTTGCTCTGAAAGTGGTGCAGCTTTTCCGTGTAGAAATGGTGTTGGTGTTCCCTTCCTCATGCCCAGTTTAATTGCTCTCCCTTAAAGAGAAAGTTTAAATCTCCAACTGAGTGGATGCCAGACTCCTGACATGCATGACAATTGAACTGTGTCTTTTTCTGCTGGCTATTTAACAACACGAATGGCATATAAAAATCACTTAAATTGAATTACTTGCCATAGCTGAAAGCAAAGTTAGGTGCAAAGAGAAAAATAAGGTGATAGGAAGTTGCCTTATTAGCGTAAAACTGGATTTTGCCCTGGTATTCTTACTACAGTGATGATGTTAAAAGAAATAAATAAAAATTACCCATGCCCTGTAACAGGAGTTTGTACAGCTTGTTAAATCCATTTACTTTCATGGAGTGAGGTGGTACTTTCCCTTTATTTATACTGAACTTCCTCGTTATATTTAATTTAACTTTTTTTTCGGTTATTGCAGGAGCCCTGTTAGAGCTGTAGCTGCACCACCTTTTTGGAACACATTTTCTTGGCACGAATTGGTGTGTTTTGTTGGTCTGTCACATCAAGCAATATCCTTGTCAGTGCCAACTAATTGCTATCAATCAACCGCTGAACATGAAAGGCTGGTCGGAATGTTTATTAAAGCATGTTAAGAAGCCCAGGACACAGGATTTCTTGTAAAATACGAGGCTAGAAGGGTGGTTCTGTAGGAGATAGGCTGACACTTCTGCATGTCTGCATGGAGGAGCTGCCGTGCAGGTGGGCAGATGAGGCAGGCGTGAGTGACTGGTGTCGGGATTTAGTGCCTGTCACTCAGGAGCGAGTGTGAAAGTGGCCAGGAAGGAACCGTTCCTCCCGACTGCCGCGGGGACCGTCAGGGACCATCTGCTGGCTTGCGGCCTCCGCTGCCGGAGCCGTGAGAGAACGGGGCAGCACGGGAATGCAGGTGACACCTCACGTTGTATGGGCTTCAGATAGCCCCCAGCAGCCTACTTAGGTGCTGTGGGGGATAACTGACTCGTGTCTGAATTTCTCCCTCCCGCTAATTCGTTTGCAGGCTGTTCATCCGAGCGTACGCCCACCTCTCGGACTGGCTCGGCATCCCGCTTCACGTTTGAATTGCATATAATTTATTAAGGTAACAGTCGTGTGTAGCCTTGTTGTCCAGGGCTGCTGTTTTTCCTGCCTGCCTCACCCAGCGTTTCAAACTCGGGGATCTCCAAGGGCTGAGGAGCTGCAGCCAGTGCCGCTGTGGGGTGTCTTTCCCCCGTGGCGCAGCGGTGTCCGTACCTCTGCGTGGAGGCACAGCTCAAAAGGTCAGAGCTCGTGTGTGTGAGGGTTTATTACTTTGTTCTCAGGAGTCCCGTTTCATGACCATCATCAGCCCTGGCCAGGGCATCAGGCAGGTCAGGAGTGTTATCTCTTTCTTTATGACTCTTGGATGAGTTTTTTCAGGAGAAGTTGTCATTCTCTCTCTTTTTTCTTTCTTTTCTTTTCTTTTTTTTACAAGCTCACTTGAAAGTTCTAGAAATAACATTGGGGCTATCGATGTTTGAGACATTTCTACTCTTTAAGAGAAGCTGTGTGTTTACCTTAATTTTAAATCAAGACAAAAACTTCACAACCCAAAGCAGTTGGGAGACTTCACAGCTGCCTGGAATAACAGCCTAAATGTAGGAGAAGCAGCTGCGCATCGTTTGTGCCTCTCCTTTCTAACACCAGGAATCCTTCCTTTACCCAGCCAAGGACTTGGATGCCGCTGCTTACTGGTGCCAGGACACTCAAAAACCATTTCAAAGGTCCTCAGGATTTATTTTTTTTTTCCCCTTGAAAGTGTGAAACTTATTTCTGGGAATGAGGCTTGCTATGACAAGAGGCACAAAGAAAAGACACATAAATGCTGATGAGAAGTGAACGGGCTTGGGGAGAAGGAGCAAAAATCCCACTTCCCACCCCGTTTTGTTGCTGCCTGGTGGGGTAGGTAAGTTAATGCTTATTTGGTGTCTTGTATTAAAGTTGTGATGTTAACTTTGGAAGATTCTTTCCAGAGAAATGTCTTGTTTTCTGCCTGGAAGATGGGCTTTGTCCTTACTGTGACCTCTGAAAGGCGGGGCGTATCTGCTTTTGTTTCACAGGGGATTCCTTGTGGTTTGGGGACTTGTATTTTGTAGCAGAAGTAGTTTAGTTCTGCCCCTTGCAATTTATTCAAAACAAGCAAACAGAACGCAAGCAAATGATCATTAAAGCAGTTCAACACCGGAGCTATGTATTACTCCTTCTTGTTAGGAGGCACCTGTCTTGGCATTCCTATGCATTGGCACCAAATTACATTTTAATTTCCTTGTAAACAGTATAGGGAAATATTTTCCAAATGGATTCCTCTAGGTAACATGGCATTTTCTTTTGCAAAATTACTGCTGTTCTCCGTTACAAAAGTTGTATGTTTCTTGAGAGGAGTGTCTAAGAGCACTGCTTACCTGGGTGGACTGTTAGAGAAAGCCATGTTCCCCAGCTGCATGTTAGTTTTCACACGTCTTTTCTGTTCTATCCCAGTCACCTTCTGAGAAAAGTCCGGGAAAGCTGGCAGAAGGAGACCTGATGTTTTGCTGGAAACGCGTAATAGAAGATGGTCTAAATACTGAAAAAGGTCTTTAAGTTTCACATGCTACTGTGAAACCAGGCTAATATTTTAGAATAGTGCTTTTTCTTTCTGAATGAAACACTCCAATGCCCCAAAAGAAACATTTGCTCACCAAGCTGTGCAAAAATTAAGGGTATGAACAGGCAGAAGAATGAAGATGTGTTTAATCAAGACAAGGCTCTCCACAGGATTACACTGCTGTTGCAGTTTTACTTTCTGCTTTCTCTCCTTGTCCTTCTGGGGACACCTCAGCTGTCTTGGTTAGAATCGTTGGTTTGCTTTTTCAGTGAAGTTGTGCTTCGCAGATGGCATTGAAATAAAAGGATTTGCTGAGATGCTGTTTGAAAAGCAGCATCCAAGGAGAGAGGCACATACTACACGAGTCTGTACAATGTTAGTGTTGGGGTGTTCTGTTTTTTTGTCAGAAATGGTTTTCTGGAGGAACATGGCTTCAAGTTGCTTGAGTTCCGGCCACAGGGCTTGTAATTTGGGCTTTTCTGGGGTTTACCCCTGCTAGACAACGCTGTTTTCTGCGTGCTTGGATTTCATATTTGTAAAGACACCAATTTAGAAATACTTAAACTACGCTTCTTTTTTTTACCCCGCAATGACAATAAGAAAAACTTACAAGGTTGTCAGATCTTGGCTTTTCTCGTCAAGTCTGCCTTCTGTCGGCTGAAAGGTCCAGCCCGTCAGCCAGCCCAGTCCTAGGACTTGGGAGTGTTTGAGTGGAGTCGGGAGCTGTCTTTGCTTAGCACTTCGCAGTCACCCTTCGGCATCTCAGCTGCTATTGAACTTTCCCCTGTTTGTCACCAAAAGTTGAAAATGAGGAAGTGAATATTTTGGGCTTGGTTGTCCAAACCAAAACCACCTCAAAAGGGTTCAGTTTCTGGGAAGCAGTGAGCATTTTTGTAAATTGTGTCATACAGTGTTCCACAAAATTTCATTCAATTATCGCATGTATTTTTAGTCATGGGTGGGTTTTTTTTATGTTATGGTAGAAATCAGAGGTACAGAAACCAGAGTACATGTTCCCACTCCTGAGAAGTTTAGTACGTAACCCCAAGAGGACTAATGGGATGCGGCAGATAGGTGGAGGAAAAAGAGCTCGCTTTGCGATAGGCGGTGGTACGTGTGTCCCCAAACCAACCAAAAATCCTTGCCAGGTTCCATTTGCTTGATTATCAGGCTGGAACAATTTAGGATCTGCAGAAAGCAGAAATGCCATTGTGAGCGCACGCTGGCATTGTGTCCCAGGAACTAATGATGTTGCAACATGCAGATCACATCAAATCTGCCTGTCACTGCCTGAATGCGGAGTAGATCTGCTTCCCAGCTGCGCTTTCAGAGGGAATCTGAAAAAGGAAGGGTCGCGGGGAGGTGTCCCTGTTGGCTGCGGAACTGGTTGCACCATGATTTGGAACTGGTTACAGGATGATTTGCTTTTTCGGCATATCCAGTGACAAGTGCCTGGGCTGCATTCGCACACAACTTGAAAGCGGGATGATTTGCATTAGATAGCATCGGCACAAAAGTGGACATATGGATTGTTTTGAAGGCAGCGAAAATTGTTTTGTTTCTGCAAACTGGTGCGTTTAAAAATACGCCGTGAAAAAATTTCCAATCCGGCGTTTCCTTCAAACAGTTCTGTGAAAGGGGTTAATGTTACAGGCCTGGGTGACTTGAAGTTGTAAGAGCCCTTGGAATGTGTAAAGAGGGGAAGGATTCCGTAGATAAGGCTGAACTCTGAACTCGGGCACAATCCAGTTTATACCTTAATCCCCGCCAATAAAAGCAGCATCAGCTGTCTGGCTGCTCCTCCCCGTGAGTTGTTCAAATAAGGCCAGTGGGCTGTTACACCTGGGAGGGCAGCGAAGAAGGTGGTTGTGGTGTTATTGAGCTTTGAAGCACATAAAGCAATAGTGTAAAAAAAAAAAAAGAGAGGGAGTGTTCTGAGGTTCCATAGTATATTCTGTGTCATGAAACTTAGTCTTCTTGTTGGTTGGTTGTGTATTATTTTAGAGAGGGGGAGAAGAGAGACACCAATTGTCGCTGTGCTTTCATTTGGAAATATTTTCAAAATGGTAAAAATCTGCCTTGGACATGACTCCAAGTCCCGTGTTTTATCAGCAGAGGCCTGTTATTTAGTTGGCATGCTAATACGTATTTTTTCCATGATTTTTGTAATTAGCTCCTCCTAACTTCACCCCTCAGTGAAGTTCTGAAGAAGTTACCCATGTAGTGAAACACGGGAGTGAGTAGGTTTGTGTGAGTCTCATTTTTGCAAACACAGAACTTCGATTCTTTAAACATCTGAATGAGACTGATTGCTATTCTGAAGTATTCTCTGTGAGGAAAACCTTTTTTTGAGAAGATGCCACAACACAGGAAAACTCATTTGTGATCGTGACACCGGAGTAGGGTGAGACTTATTCCTGGGTCAGTTAGACCTTTGCTACAACGGTTATAGAGTGCACCCAGTCGTATTTGAAATGTGAAATCACTAGCTATTGGAAAATATGCAAGAAAAAAATAAATTACATACACTTTAAATCCAGGAATTTACATCTTTTTCCGAAAGCTGCTCATGACTTTGGGTGACTACCCAAGGCAGCCTGTGAGCCTTGACTGATTGTTGAGGCAGTGATGGCTGGGCAGGTGTTGGAAATTAGATCTCTCTTGATTTTAGGACTCAATTTTAGTTGAACTTCACTCTTGCCCCTCAAAAGCAAAGGCATATAAAATGGTAATTTGTTTTCAAATGCTTAAACCAGTACTACAGGCAGAACAAACCATTCTTTGGTCATTCTACCCGGAGCAGTATCTCATGGCCCTATTAAAATCGGCAGGTTACTATGTCATTTTAATTCTCCTTTACTCAGTGTCTTTCCTTTTTACATCATTCCAGCTGATTTTCTGACCTCTAGGACAGTTGTTTATTCTGTGATGGTCAGAGCATGTTGGGATCCTGAGGACTGGGCATGGACATGAAGGTCAGAACAATTGGTTTCTATTTCTGTCTGTCGCTGAGTGATGGACTCAAAATCCTTGCCTCTGTTAACCTATCTGCAAAAATGGAGATAATGCTGCTTATAGGCTTATATGAAGCACTTAGAGGGTTATCTTTTTTGATAGGCTGCTTGTTAGGGAAGGATAAAACTGTTTGAGTGCTTGTGCCAAAACTAGACTGCACTGAACATTTGGAGAAATTGATTTCAATTTAAATTTTCACTCTTGCTGCTAGTGAAAGCCAGAAGGGAAGAAGTACTTCAAAAGGCAAGTCTCGCTAGCGATTTCTCTGCTAGGGCTCATGGAAAGCAGGAAGTGCAGCAGTTCCCATGGAAGAGGTGCAACCCATGTCTTTAATGAATCAAGTTGGAGGTTCACTGACAAGGCTGCATTCTTATTTAAACTAGGTTTCAAACCCTACTACTAATGTTGAAGGTGAGATGCAAAAAATACTCTGTTCCACCGTTCCTTTTCACATAGGAACTGCTCAGCACTCTCCTAAGTCGAACTAAGGCTCTTGCTTAAAAGATTCCTAATGAAAGGATTGGACTTTGAAGTGGAGACAAGACCAGAAGCAAATACTCCCAGGACTCTAAACGCTACAGCACCTTTAAAGTGTGTGGGGCAGGGATGGCAAAACTTCCTATCGTCGGATGGAAAATGTGTCGTTAAGGGATCGCTGTTGGTAGCAGCGGCTTCTTGTCAGCGCCAGGCGTGGCGGCGGTGTCAAGAGTTCACTGCTGCCGATCTCGGCAAATGACGTCTCTCAGAGGAGACTCCTGTGTCACCCCGGAACCCGTGTCCCTGGTTACTGTGCCGCGGGGATGTGGTCAAGTCTGCCTGCGGAGCGGCTGCCCTGCCCTGCCCTGCCCGCTTCCTGTGCTGCCCGCCCGGCTCCTGCAGACGCTGGCGGGTTAGAAGGGGGCAGCGGTTGAGGGAAGGGAGTGTCTGCCGGATTGCGTCGAAACCTGGCCCTTATCACCTGCCACCGCTTCTTTGAAAGGTTGCTCAAGGTTTAAAGTTCTGGGTTGGAGTAATCAGTCCGGCCTAGGACCTGACAAAGGGAAACAATGGCTGAATACGGCGCTGTAAAGGCTCTCACGGAGGAAGTGGCTTGGTTTGGCTGAGTTTACAACCTCCCGGAGACAATCCAAAATGCGCTGCTTCGATTCTGCCTTTAAAAGTGAAGGGTCCTCTTGGCTGTATTTTTCAGCCCCCTCACCCCCAGATATTTTTCTGAAGCCACCATTTTCTGCCTATGCTTGTTCTCTAGGTGGTGGGGTTTTTTTTGTCATTATATCATGTTTCTCAGTGGAGATGCTTTTTTTTTTCCCTTCCTTCCAAAAAAAAAAAAAGAAAAGCAGCCTCTCGTCAGAGGAATGTGCAAGCAGAGTACATTTAAGAGCCACATTCTGTGCTGCCATGGCAACCAGAGTTTTAAAAATGATACTGTCGGTGTTCCAAAATGATGCAACCTACAATGAACATCAGGAATAATTAAGAAAAGTAGTGTGTGCTCTGTGCTCAAGAGGAGAAACGACGAGGGGACCATTTCTCTATTGATTCCCCTGCAAGTGCCATTTACTGTTGTTTGAGGGCTTTGGTTTTTATTCGTTTGGGGTTTTTTTCATTTCGTTGATAATGCTCTCACAGTGGTCAATGGCGGGTTCGTTAGAGACCTTAAGGTTTTGTCCCTGGGTACCTTTATAAGGCACTCTGCTGGTCGCACCACTGCCTCTAGGTAGTTAGTCACTTATTCATTTATTTTAATAACTGCTGGGTAATAAGGTCTCGACCGAAGAGCCTGATGCCAGCCTTCTTCCAAGACCTTCCAGTCCGTGGTGGTATCCGTAGCAAAGTATTCTTGGCACAACATAGAAACTCTGGTGTTATAAAGGCTGGGCCTTTAGGATTGCTCCTTTGTACGCCTCGTTTCCGTCGTTCATTGTACTGCCAGCAGTGGAGAGGGAGCAGTAAAACAACCGGCAGTCCCAGGGGTAGGTGCTGGTGCGCGGAGGAGTCAGGATGGCTTGCAAATGGCAGAGGTCACAGGTTAAGACCTTTTACCGGGAGGAACAGAAGCAGTCTGAACTTGTTAATGAAATGACTGGGATTTTTGGTGTCGGGTAGAGAAAGTGAGGAGACGGGGAAAGAATAGCAGCCCGAGCTTTCTGTGAAGTCTCATGAAGCTTAATTGTGAATATTGCTGCTAATCCAATGAACTGGATACCTTCTCCTACTCCATTTTTTTCCCCCCAAACCAGAAATTAACTTTTTTTCCAGATAAACTGTTCAGTCTGTTCAGGAGAATAAGATGAATCCCGCTGCTTCCTGGACACCAAAGACGAAACCATATCTGCTAATTAGATTACTAAAATCCAAATAGCCATGAAACTTCCAAACAGGATTGCTTACTCTGGGGAAAATGAGTACGTTTCCAGTTTGAGGACAAACGTTCGTTTAGTAGACAGCGGAAGGTTCTGCTCTTTTGCTAGTCCATCAGATTTTCATTACCAGCCAGACTTAAGTGTCTTAAGCATAGTTTCATGCGTGAAGGTAGTGTGAAACAACGAAATTACCCGACTTCAGCTTCCTGAAGAGCTGTTAAGTTTCTTTCCTTTTCCTGCTATGCGTGTATTCTGTTTTCTGTGCCCCAGCAGCTCAAACACAGAGGAGCCTTGAGAAACAGATTCTGTATTCTTTCAAGGTTGTTTGGTGATGTATCTTCAACAACAACGATGATAATAATAAACCCCCCCTAGCCAGAACTGAATTGTCCAAGGACAGCTCACTCCCGTATGTTATAGAATTCGGGAGATTACACATCGCAGCCGTGTAATTGCCACCCACAGCTGCACCTCCACACCCCCACGCTCCCTTCCCCCTTCTTCCAGCATCCCCACCCGGAAAGTAAGAAAGAACCGTCTTTGTGGTAATGTGGAGTTTCTCGTTCTTAACTGTTCGAGGCAAATCTGTAAAAGAACACTGAGTTCATGCCCCAACCGCTTCCCAAGAGTCTGGTATTATAAGAATCTGATTTCTTTTCTCTTTTGCTGACGAGACAGATTGCAAGTGTGTTTTACGGGCACACCCTTTCAGGTTTCTCTATCTTGTAGCCTGCATTAATTTTTAATCACTTCCTCCAGTTGACATGCAACAACGCCTCTAAGGACTGGCTGAATTTATTCTCAGGCAAGCACTACTCAGCCTTTATCAAAAAATCTAAGGTGACATGACCTTAAAAACTTCAGAAAATGGATTCTAATTTCAGATATGCTGGTATGCGTTGGCTTCAGGGGAGCAACACGAACCTGGCTGAGATCAGAATCCATCCACATTTTAGAGCAGCAGATTCAGGCTTCTGGATTTTCTGGGCTATCATGTGTGTGTCTGTTAGCAGAGGAGTCATCGTGCGTTTCTGGGCTACCATGTGTCTGTTAGTGGAGGATTTCTTGTGCCGTTATGGAATTACAGAATTATTGCCCAGTTTTCAGGCAAGAGAGAAGGTCCTGCTGTCCATTAATCCTGTTGTTTTGAAGCTTTAAGCTCATCATATTTTAGCAAGCACAGTGAATGCTTGTGGGGATGTGAATGTCTGTATGTGGATACATATTCAAAAGGTCTATGTATGAAATACTCTGTAGGTGATTGAAGATGCCACTTTATTTCCTGGGTGATGTGCCAGATTGATTCCAATTAGAACACGAAACTAGAAAACCAACATGGGGGGAAGGGGGATTTATGGCATATTGAGTGTGAGTAGCCTTTCCATCTCTATGTCCATGGTGTTTAAAAGTAGCAGGTCCTACATTTATGGGATCCCAAAGCTTTTAAATCTTTGTTCCCAGGCACTACGGGGGCAGTTTTTAGTGCTAGAACCTTGCGAACTGATTTACAGCCTTTGCTCCTAGTTGTAGGCTGAGAATTCAGGTCAGAAACCTGAAAGAAGCTCCAGGTAATATTTAGGGTGGAGCACACGGACACGTGCCCTCGCGTACACAGAACCGGGGAGAGCGGCGAGCCTCTGCCGCGCAAATACTGCTTTAAACCGCTGGTAGGGGGTTGCCTGTCCTGGAGGCATAAGAGGAAGTCATGCGGTGCTGGTGAATGGGTTTGCCTTGGACGTAGTCCCAGCCAGGGAAATTGTGTGACAATTTTAGGGCAAAGGTTCCCCTTGGGTGACACTCACCAGTATTTCAAATATACCGTGTGCGTTACCGAGCCTGTGCGCGTTAGTTACTCCTCCGCCTCGAGACAAACAAGGCTTCGGAGAATTAATGATCTGTTTGCTGGGGATGACCCTGCTTGTCTCTGAATGACAAAGGAGCGGCTTGTGTCCCACTGCCGCCGGCGCGGCCCCGCGAGGCTCTGGCTTCCCCGGCGGGCTCGCCACCAAACGTGGCATTTGCTTAAACTCGTCTGCAGGTACGTGGACACGGAGCGATATCCGCACCCGCTGCTCCGATGCCTATTAAAGGGCACGCGACACGCATCTCGCATACCCGTCCGGCCTGCCGGAAAACCGCATATGGATTCACCAGGCCGCCGAGGGAAAACAGCCTCTCTTTCCCGGGCCTCCCTGCTGCGGCTTCGAGAATGCCTGCGAAATGCGTCAGCGCTGGCGCGGCGACGGCGGCCGGGCAGACGGGGCGTGCGATCGCAGGACGGAACAGCCGCAGTCTGGGCTCCCAGCCTCCTGGCTAGACTGGAGAAACTTATAATTGAGTTCCTGAGCCTCCCCTCCCTGCAGCTCGGCTGAAAAACACCCTGGCTCCCAGCCATGCCCTTTCGCAGTGACCTTGCCTGCAAATAGCGCGCAGGAATTTTTACAGGCACCGTGCACTTGGAAAAAGGGCTGGGAGGGGGGTGTCGGTAGGGAGCTGCGAAGGGGGCATGCTGGTCCCTCCGGTTTAAAAACCAAATTTCATCAGCTTCCCTTGTCAACCTCGCTCCCCCCCGCCACCCCCGCACAAAAACCACCGAGCCCATGAATTGCAAATTTCCTTTCATTGTGCTTGCTGCTTTTTTTTCAATGCTATAGATTAATTTCTCTTTTTGGATGGTATGGCAAATTCTAGGTCTATAAGGACTGAGGTAACTGATTCGTTTAAAGGAAATTGTTCAGCGTAGCAGCAGGATGATACGCTATATGCTTACGTTCCTTACGTACATAATTATTCTTTGGCATATATGTAAAAAATACACACATAAAACACAGGGGCAATGAGCGTGTATATAGTGTGTATATAGGAATGTCTTAAAATGTTCATACATCCAGTTATGCATGAACATAATGTAAAATGATACTGGTAATGGCTGTCTACTTAGTATATATACATAAAAAGCAGCAGCACAGCCACTGGCTAAAAATAGCCCCAAATTGTTCTCTCAGATTACATCAATTAAGGTTAGAACATTTGATGTGAAAAGTTGGGCTGTTAAATTCTGTTTAAGAATTACTGGTTCTTCTGGAACACTGTGACGCAGGCTGTAGAAGTCATTGGGGTAGGGATGCAGGAGCCACGTGGAATTTTGCCTCTGACCAGCTGTGTGATGTTGAAGAAGCTGCCTCGACTCTTCCACCCTCTATTAAATAAAATTCTAAGCTTTTCTGGGAGGGCTGAGTATGAAGGATGTCAGCGCAGGCATCCCCTGAAGCCCTGCTGGGGCCTCTGGAAGTGCTCCTGCAGCACTGTTACCCTCCTGCGCTCTCACCCAGTGCTTGGAAACTCGTACAGGAATATTCCTGCTGCTCTGTCTCCTCGGGTCGTAGGAGATATTCTTGGTGTGGCTGCGTGGTGCAGCCTCTTGGATTTGAAGGTGTTCAGCACTTTGCAGGATCGTGCTTTTCACACGTTGCCACCTTGCTCTCCATCACCGAATCAGCTCGTGTAACAAGTCAGTCCTGTCACCCTCTTGAGAGGTGTACTACAACTTGGTGATACGAAAGGCAAAACTGATTATCTAGAAGTGACCTTTTAATTAAACTTGGGGTTTTGCATGCTCTCCTGTGTTTATGTGTGTGGCAGCCCACTCCCTGTAGTCAGCAAGCTTCTTTTCACAGCTCTCAAAAGTTCGGCTGTTGCAATCAAAGGTAATTTTGTTTGTGCAAGATACGCGTCTCCAAAGGAAGGGCCGAGAATGGGGGTGAGAGGGAGGACAGCAGGCAGATGACTTACGTCTTTCTATTAGGTCTTTGTGACAACCCCAATAATTCTTTAATGGCTTCCTAATAAAGTGTAACATCATTATGTCTGAGAGGTTTTTTGGATCGCTTTACTCCTCGTTCACTAGAGGATATGATAAAGAAGGAGTCAAAAATCAGAAGACCCTGGTGGGTGTCTCTGCACCGTGTTGGTGTGATGCTACAGCCGTGTCTGTGTTCATCTTTTATACAGAAAGGGAGTAATGGACTAAGTGTTGCTACACGTAAACTCAACTGTAAGATTCATCAATACACATTATGCTCCTGGCACCTTTTACATAAGCAATCCAGAGTGTCCCCAGAGGGTTTGGTACCTGAGGGGTAAAAAAAGAAAGGAAAAAAAAAAAAGGAATTCTTCTGTTGCAAGATAGAATTTGCTTAGTGTCACTTTCTCTGAGACATATGGTGCAGCAGCACCTGTTTTGTAAGTATGATCTCAGTGCAGAGAGAGCAGATCCTCAAGAATAGAGGAAATTTCATATCTCCTTCCCATGATTCCACCTGGCTGCCACCTGCTCCCACATTTAATTGGCCCCGGTCCCTTGGCTCCCCACACCGACCGCAGGGCGAGCAGGAGGAAGCGGAGACAGACAGTGAGTATGCAAAGTCTTGTGGGGAAACAAAAGGGACTTCGAAAGAGCAGCTCCCTCGGAAGCCAGACTGGTTCCTGTCGGGCTTGTCAGTCACCAAGGGGCCGTGACCGGCCGAGGTGCCGGCGCCTGGCGCTCCGGGGGAGGACGGTGCGGCTCCGGGTCCACCTGGGCCCAGCAGTCCCAGTCACTGGGTGTAAAATGCGTGGCAGTTCACACTGGGAGAAAGATCCATTGCCGTCTGATACTGGACTAGTGGTTCAGAAGTTTTCGTCCTAGTTTCGTAGCGCAGAATAATGGTGGTAACAGCTGGGAGGATCCGAGTGTAGTTGGCAGCAACATCCACACACCAGGGATAAACATCCTGACAGAACTGGAGTGTTTATTTGCATGTGGATGTCACTGCTTGGTAAATTCCAACACATCTGGTTATCACTGCTGAGATTTGCCAATAAAAAAGGAGGGTGTTTTGCCTCCTCTTTCCCAGAACACAGTGAGTGTGGCTGCTCATGTGAAGATTTGAGAAGCTGATGCTGAACAGATTTCATTCCTCCTTGTCTGTGTTCACCCCCACCTCTACCGAGTTCAACCACCTTTTTTCACTTACTTAGTATGACCACAGCTATTTAACCGCAGTTTCTTAGCTTGATCTAACCACACTGGTAGCCATGGTAGAGACTAGCAACGTTGGAAGGAAAAAGCTGTAGTAGGGCAGTGAACCTGTGTGGGTCTCGTGAGCTGAGCACGTGTTTGAAACGCCTTTACCGCACTCCCCGTGGGGTAAGTTATGAACAGTGCCCGTGTGTGTGTTGTTACTTTATGGGTTGTGGAATATCAAATTGTGAAACGAGTTCAAAAATTAAGTTGTTGGTACTAATTTCACTGCACGGTGTTTTATAATGACGAGTCGCCGTTACCTGTGCCAACCTGAGGAGAGGGGGGAGCAGCCTGAGGTTGTTCACTGAGCTGGCCCCTCACTCCTAGCACAGCGCGTGTGGAATAATCTCTTCTGGCAGTTTTGTCCTTGCAGATCACTTCTCTCTCTTGTACACGTGTGCACTGGACAGCGGGTTGGGGTTGAAGGCTCAGGACTTGAAGCAAGGATGTTGTACTGCAGACGGGCGCCGAGTTGCAGGCGTAGCTGGTAGGACTCAAATGAATTTGTGGTGAGGTCAAGATTCACGTCAGTATTGTGCTGGAATTACTGTCCCACAGCAGCTTTCTGAAGTGTTCTCCGTCTGTTTCTGCCTCTGAAATACGTGGATCTAAACCATTCTAAGTTCTTGAAGGCCAGAATTTCACTAGCACGTGGCAGGAGATGCTTCTCAATTAGCTCCGGGAAGCCCTTTTCCCTTGTAGTGTTTTTCTTTTGCTGGGCCATGGAGCTCTGAGTTTCATTTCAGCACCCGATTGGTGGTTAGAGGGATGGACACCTTTTCCCTCTCAGCATGCAGGAAAAGGGAGGAGAAGGACATCCAGGGGAAAAAATGTTGCTTACATGGTCTCAGTGTGACCGAGACTGTTTGCAGAGACTTTGCCTGGTAGTGCTGCGTGCTGGGGCCATGAGAGACACCCAGCCAGCGTGGTGTAGCTCCTGCTGATTTGCAGCAGTAATTTAAGCTTCTATGTTACTGCGTTTTCACTTCCTTTTCTAGAAAAATACCAAACTGTAGATAATGCTGTTCTTATTGCCTGCATGCCCCGCATGCACGCTTTTAGAAATGGAGCTGTGATGCAGCGGTGGTTGGAACCTGCGGCAGGGGGAGATGATAAAACCACCTCAGTTTGATGGAATGACTTGCTTTTGCTTTGGTTCCAGAACATTCTTTTCCTAGGTATAAGGCTCTACTGATTACTTTGATATATAGAGCAACGTGAGAAATTGTCAGCCTCTGGGAGGCTTTGAGTTTTCTTTAATGTGTGCCCACCTGAGATGTTGGAACAGAGCAGGAAGCAGGCGATCCCGAGCTTTCCCGTAGATTGTGCTACTTACGTGAAGGAGTACGTGTGCTGGGCTTCAGGTACGGCGCACGGCTTCCAGTGTGGGACACGTGGATTTAGTGGAGGAAGGTGGAAGCCAAGATGACCCTTGTTTAGTTTTTCCTTAAAAATCTTGTCTTGTAGCTTTTGCATTTCACTTCTCATTTTTGAATTTATTCTAAGACATTGGAAGTGTTCAGAAGGTGGTGGATGTGAGGGCTCCCATGGCTGCGCGGGTCGAGAAGGGAGCTCCACAAGCAGCATCCTCCCTACGTAGTTATTCCAGGATAAACTGTTTTAGTCAGAACTTCAGTGCAGCCTCAGGGCTGCTCTGTCTTACTGTTTCTGGGTATAGACGTACCCTTGAGGTGTGCAAACACAAACACACTGCACTGTTACACCTGGGGTTGGGCGGAGGCAGAACTTGCACCGTTACAGAAACCATTTTTATAAAATCTGTTTTACAGAGGCTTTTTGTTTACTTTGAGCCTCCTTTATGTGGCCGTAAAGAGGTTTTAATGCAATTTAGGATGCGCTGCACAGTCCGTCGCCAGCTTCCAAGTACACAAATGGGAAAATTAACAGCTGTTTTAAGTGTAGGTGATTTCCTGAGGACCACCTCTCCCCCACTCTAATGGAGCACAGAGGTGATAGTGAAACGCAGTAGCAGAACAGAACGGCAGGACCTGACCCTCTAAATCATCTTGAAGTCAAACAGCATTAAACAGTTCCTAATGCCGCCTGCCAAGCACGTATTATCGTCGCGTCTCTGAGTAGCGCAGCCATTTACAGATAAGGAGAGGTTAGTGCCCTCGGAGGAGTGGAATAGTGTTTACAGAGGTGTCAGGACCAATTGAACAAGTCAATACAGGGTCTGTTCCTTTGTCTTTTTTGATACCCGAGGGACGGTCCAGGTAGAACATCTCTCGCTCTGGCCGGAGGCAGCAGCCGGGGCAGCGGGTCTCAAGGGCTGCAGGGGGCCCGCACACAGACCTGCGTGTCTCGTGCTGGTGCCCAGACACGATTCTCAGCGCGGTGTAAGTGATGTTACAGTGTAGGGAAGTCTTGCAGTCGCTCCAGTGGAAACTGGGACTAAGGATATGTAAATTTAATTCCTTTGCCACGTAAATCCTCTGTAAGCATGATCCAAATCGTGTTAATCCAGATCTGTAAAAAGGGGCCTTTCTTTTCCTCGTCTTTGGATTGTAAACTCTTTGGGATAGGAATTGCTGTATCTGCACGCGCTTGTAGCGCTCCGCTCTTGTTTGAGATACGTAAAAACTTTTGCGATGTTCGTACCAGAAGAGTGGGACCGATTGAAAGTTTTTAGAGAGAGCAAACTGAGAATTCTTCCCCTCTGCCAAGGAGGAAGCAAGGGTATAGATAGCCCAGTGCTGTTACTTGATTGCAGAACAAAGAAGGAAGTGATTAGGCCCCACCCTTTCTATGTTCCCTTCCCCTGCACGGATGTGGATTTCGGACTGAGACTTGAAGAACCTTAAGGGTAGGGGCGTGCTTGTCACCCAGAAGAAAATAGACCGAGTGGTACAGAGTCCGTGCAGGCTGCTGTGCACCAACCTCATCTGGTTTTGCTGCCAGCTGAAACAAGAACTTACGTATGATTCTGTTTTTCTCCTTTCCATATTTCTTTTTTCCATTAGCTTTAGAGTCAGTTAATGTTTATACAGACTGAGTCACCCATCCCTACCCAGCCACCAAAGAATGCATTTAATTCACAGCTCGAGAAGCAAACTGAATGTTTAAATTGACTCAACCTTTGTGGAGGCTTTGATCCACTGTGGCGAAGAGTGACTAAGTGAAACCAGGGGAAGTCAGCTTGCAGTACCCCAGCTCACAGCTTGTGCTGTAGGATCGTTTTCACAAAGAACTCTGAATGCCACGAGCAGTCTGGGAGTGGCACCATGAATTCTGGAGCTGGGACAATGGTCGTTTTCTGCAGCGCCCAACAGTGCAAAATGACTGGGCAGTAGCCAGTGTCACAACACGTTTGGGGTTCTTCTGCCTGTTTTTGGAAGTGCCGGCCCCGTTGAGGGCTTGGATTTGGATACCTTAGAGGGATTTGATTTTCACAAAGTGCTGAATACACACGTTCTGAAAAACAGGACGCTCGAAACTTGTCCTATGAAAAATGAAAAGACTCGGTTGTTGCCTTTTTCGAGATGTGTGTGCTTTGGTCAGCTTTTCAAATGTCAACCCGTGATATCAAAAGAGTCCATCAAATGTGGTCAACGACCGTAGTGTTAAAACAAGCCTTGTTGTCTGCCCCCCACGTTACTCCTTATGCCTTTGGAGCACTGAAGGATTTTGCTGCAGCTGGATTTAAGGTGTAAATAGCTCAGCTGTGTGTGGCTGGTTGTGGGAAGTATCCTTGATCTCTCCTCTGGGGACTCCGTCGTATCTGGAAGTTATCCTTTCCAGGATAAGTGCCGTGCTCGTGTCTCTGACCACTGCTCCATACTGAACCAAGAGCTTCGCCAACTTGGTCTCAGAGCCTCGGAGAAAGGGGGTAAATTGTCTCTCTTGAGTCATGCAATTCCTGTTGTACGTTTTCTGGTGAGCAGCCAGAAATCCCTGCACACTGCCTCTCTCTTCTCCCTCTTATGCACACTCTGTCTCTCTAGCTTTTCCCTTGCCTTTTGTGCCAAGAATGTGGTGGGGGAAGGGGGAACCGCACAGGAAATGCCTCTTCTTTTCTCTAACGACATTTCCAGCTGCATTTGGATGGGAGAATTCGAGGAGGGGGAAAGCATCAAATCAGTGGAAAGTTGTTCAACTGCCAAGTCAAACTGGTACATTTTAGCTCTGGAGACAGTAGAGCCTTTTCTCCTGAATTTTGGCCCATTTTTAAAGTTCCGTTTTTGGAAAAGCAGGGGGGGAAAGAAGTTAGTGACATCAGTGCTCCTGATTTTTATTTATATGCGTTTTTTTTTTTCGACAAAAGCGAAGCTAAATTGGAGCTTTGCTTTTAAAGGTTGAAAGTGCAATCGGTTTAGGAAAGCTGAAGAAGGGTGACGCCTTTTTCTTTCATAGCAAGGAGTGTCTGCCTGCCTATCCATCTCCTGTTTAATCTGTCCGCCCACCCACCCGCCCACGTGCAGCACCAGAGCCTCCTGCTTACTGCCTCCCATCCTCCTCCTCCTCCTCCGTGTTACTGTTTAGTAACCTGCCTGTCACACCTGGAGCACAGGTTAAAGCAACACCCAGCAGTGCAGGCAGCTGGGCTGGGTGGGTGCGAGCACAGCCGTACGCGTTACCAGGGGCCAAGGAAGCAGAGAGGTTAGTTGCAAAGTACCGAGGTAGGAGAGATACCGGGAGGTGAAAGGTGTTGTAACCAAGGTGATTCCTTCTCTTCGTCTCTGTCCAACATGAAGGAGTTCTCCCCAAAGTGTCTGAGTGTTGCAGGAGGAGAGGGGCTTTGCCCGTGGCGTGCCAAATCTGGAGTTCCTCTCATTGGTTCGGTGCCCAGCATCCTGAGATCTTTTGTTCAATTCCTGCTCAAGTAGTATTCTTTTTGTATCTTCTGAGAGCAAAATTTGGGGTGGGCCTAACAGAAGTGGCGAGCGAGCACTAGGATCTCTGTGCACGTTACAGTCTTAACAGTTTGAGTGCTGTGGGGTTTGTAATTGCTGCCATATAAACTGTGTTCCTCTGAGTAAGGTGCGGTGAGGCATCAAAGCTCTGCAGCAGTTGTACCTTGTGGGAAAAAAAAAAATAATTCAAGAGAATGAAAAGGGCAAGGAAAGAAATGGAGGGGGGAAAGTTGTTATTAGCAGCCTGGTTGTCTGCATTTAGAAAACCGATTAAAAATGCATCACGCTGAGGAGACAGTCTGCACAGTGTGTAAGAAAGATGGGTTGCAATAATTCTGTCTGGGTGTTTTGAACCAGAGCCTCTGACAAAATACTTAGGGATGGGGAAGGGAGTTTGGGAATACAGCTCTCAGAAAAGTTGTTTATCGCTAGTGCGACTGCGTTCTGGACTCAAACCGAGTGCGGGACTGTGCGAGGGTCCCCGAAGAGCTGCAGCGGGCAAGAGGGAAGCTGGGAGCAGGGTGCTGAGGGTGCAGGGGGAGATCTCTCTGGTGATGCTGCGATGACATACTGGTAGCGTTACCGCGTGAGAGCTGGAGTTTAGCTCAGCTGGATTGATCCCAGTCTCTCTTGAGCTCGGGTAAATCGAAGATGACTTTCTGGAAGTCACGTGGCTGTGCTGATGGGAATCTCCAGTAGGACTTAATTGAAACGCGGGAGTTGTTTGATTCCTCTTCTCTTTGCGCTGGTCAGGGTTAACAGCGCGCAGAGGGTAGCTGAGTGTCCTGAGGAGGTGCCTGGGGGGAATGGAGAGCCCAGTCTTTTAATTCTCTGCATTCCAGTGAGTCTGCCTCTCCCTGCTTTACGCAGTGGATCCTGGTTAATGCCCTGGCAACAAGTTTCAGGGAACTCGCATCAGTCACCTGCAAAAGCTTCCTCTCCGTGCACGTGAGCGTTCTAGCTGCCCCGAGGACCACGCGTCGCGTTCTCGCCGCGTGCCGCGTGCCTCGCTGAGTTACCAGCGTGGTGTGTAGCATCTCACCGAATCCAGCTGTTAGTCCCGGGACTCTTCCCCCCAAATCTGCAGTTGCTGCATTTACCACACAACCATTTTCTTTCCTAACAGCACGGAAGAGCAGATGGGGTCTAGTGTAATGCCAGCTTCTTGGGTGGTGCTCTACAGCCTTCTGTCTCTATCCTTAGAGAGAGGAGAGAGGAGGGGAGTGATGGAACTTCCTTCTTGCCAGGCTTGAGTCACCATTTGCCCCGAGGGATGCCGTAAAAGCCGGAGTCACCAGACTTGTCCGGCACACGCTGTTTTCGCAGCCTACGGGGTGATGTTGCTGACTGTGAGCAGTCTCTGCCCTTCTTCTTCTCTCCCAAAAGCTGGGTTCCTTTAGTTTTGTGCTCACGAACCTTCCGTGGCCTGTTCTGTTGTCCCGTAGTGCTTCCAGAGGGCATGAGGGAGGTCAGTGTTTCCCGCAGACCGGGGAGGACAGAGCAGCAAGGGAGCTTTGGGGCTGCCTCTGTCGATAGCAGGAGCTATTTCCACTTGGCATTCCCATACTCTGTAGCTGTGCTCTTCTTCTTACCCAGCATTGCAGAAAAAGAATTGTAATGCAGCAAGGCTGGGAGTTCACTTACTCTGACCTTTTGCAACTCTTTTTCTTCAAAGGTTTGAGGCTTCTTGGGTTGAAAGACAAACAAAACATACTTCAGGATCCCTAAACTGTGATAAATCATTTCTTCCATTGGTTGTTTTTCTCCTCTGTTGCAGCAGTTTGTTGTATGAAAGACTTTTGAGTGAAATGTACAGTAATCGAGCCAATCAGTATCCAGCGAGGTGATTTCTCACCGTTTTGCTGCTCAGAGCTTCATTTTAATGTTGGAAAGAGTCTTCTGCTCTTGCAAGCAGAAATTCTCCTTGCTTAGATAAAGCAGAACTGTCCGGTAGCTGCCCGTGGCTTTTGACGTGTGGCTGAGCTCTCATGCTGTGCTGGGCCACAGAACCGGATTTTTGAAGAATTGGGTTTTGTTCTTTCTTGTACTGGCTTTTTTTGGTGGCAAATTACTGTGTCCTCTTACGTGTATTTCTCCAACTGCAGAAAGTCAATTCAAAACACTTGGTTTATTTGTAAGCATTTTGATGTCTGCAAAATCACATGTATGCTATGCCATTGTAAGCCGTCATGACAAACTGCTGCTTATTTAACACAATTCTACACACATTATTATTTCTGTTGTCTTTGAATTTGCCCTTAATTATCTGTGATAGGTGCTGTTTTGTAATATTGTCATGCTCATTGTATGTATGCATGAGAACGTGCTGGATAGGTTCGAGGATCTGTCCGTGTGGATCAGGGTGGAAAAACGACTCCAACATCTTTATTCTCAGCGTTGTGTATCGGTCTGAAGGCAGTGGATCGTTTCAGTTCACCTTGGGACAGTGAGCATGGAAAGGTAAAACGGAGCAGCCAGTAGCCAAAAAGACTTTGTTTTGCTTTGTTTTCAGTTTTCTTCTGTGTAGTCTGGATTTGGGGGTGAGCCGTTATTTGAATTGGCACGTGGAGATTGATGGAGGTAGAAGAAGAATAGCCAAAGTGTGTGATTATATGAAAGGTGATGAAATAATTCTTTTAATTGCCAAATTGCTCTTAATCTCAAGATGACTTGAGGCAGCGAAAGTTCCAAAATCAGATACTGTGCTTGTGTCAGTGGAGTACAATGCACATTAAAACCTTTGACCTCTCTCATTGAGTTCACTTCCATACTCTAAGGGAAGGTGAGAAAGGAAAAGATGATATTTACTGTAAGAGATAAATACTTACCATGTTCGGGTTGGCCCAGTGTGGTTGGAGCCCGGATGGAACCTTCCGAGCTGTGTGAGCATCTTCCGGAGCGAGCGCGGTGCCCGTCGGCAGCAGGCCTCTTTCGTCGCTTCTTAGGACAAAAATCCTCCACAGAAATGTCCCGTTTGCAAGAGCGAGCGTGTCGAGAGCGTTACGGGAGCGCAGCTGGATGAAGGGTACGTTTGGTAGTGTTAGCACTTACATCCAGGAGAGGTTACACCTGTGTACTGCTTACTCAAAGAAGTTGTCATGTGGAATTTGGGAGAAGGAATGGTCTGTCTTTTGGACCAACTTGACACTGGGAATCTCTGCTGGTCTAACATTGCCACTGTTGTTATTTCTCTTTGGAAACCTCCGTAGCCATCTTGAGAGTTGTCTTTCTACTTATCTCGTGCCACAGATGTCATTTTAATAGAGAATAGAATGTATTTAGGTCCGTTTTCTGCTCAAATAATATTTGCAAAGAAATGTGAATGAGCTGCTCGGATTTTATTCAAGAGTTTTAGGATGACACAGTCTGGTTGGTGTTCTGGGAGAGCCTCTCACCGTGGTGCACTCTGGACGTGAGTACCTGCTCCCTCTCCTTCTGTAAGTGTTCGTTCTCCTGCTGTGACCGCTGGAGAAAAAAAAAAAGAAGCAGCCAGATAAAAAGGCAAGACATTGGCAAAACTGTAAAATTCTATCTGTGGTGCAGGGTAGAGGGCACAACATTCTGTTGTTTCCCAGGACCAGACAGATGGGACTGTTGCCTTTATCCCAAACGATACCTTGAAGGATCAGATGTGCTTGGCAGCCTGTGGGTATCCTGGACATTTCTTTCCATGTCTCCGTGTTTCTCTTGAGTCTGCCTTGGGCCAGGCTGTGTTTGTGGAGCTGGAGGCTGGCTCAAACTCGCTGTTATGTCGGTTTCTATGGAGGGAAAAGAAAACATACGGGTTGCCAGACCTCGAAGAGTATTAAAAAAGGAGGAGGAGGAAGGCGGGGGGGGGGAGGAGGGTGGCGAGGGGAGTGTGGGCTGGAGAAGAAATGTGATCCTTGTGTGCTCTGAAGGTGAAATCTTGATTTCACCCTTCTCCCCCCCACCTCTGCGTTGTACGTGGTGGGTTTTGACTTCCCGGGCTTGCAAAGTCAAGCTGAAGTCCGTGTAGCTCACAGAGGTGGGCTTTCCGCGGGGCTGCTTTCTGACCCTGACGCCCGGCGAGCTGGTGGCTGGACCCAGCTGGTCAGTCTGGTGGGGTGGGAAACGCTTCGGGTTCAGCCCTGGTGGATCACGGGGTACTGCAGGTTGTATTCCCGTTGGAAGGCTCCGGATGATGTGCACAAGTACCGCGATGGAGCGAGCCTTTCGTGCAAGTGCTTCCAAACCCTTCCTCGCCTTGCTTAGACTTGTGGTGAATCTCGGCAAGCTCTGTGCTCCGCTCTTTTCAAAGGGCTACCGCTCGCTGTCCACCCGCGTTGTGAGTTACGTTTCAGTAGGTACGAGTGTTTCAGTAGCAACCTCTGGCAGCAGGTTCAAGCCCCTGCAACCTCTCTGTTAACGCCAGTGGACGGGGTTTATCATCTTGCTCCTCCATCTGCCCGGTGTAGAAGATGACTCTTAAGTTCTTGGCTCTCGGGAGTTGGTACAGCTTCCTGTAAAGTGGCAAGGCATTCTGTGTTCTGATCGGGGTGCAGCAGGAACCAAAACAAATCAAGAAGAAATTATCTGCCCTCAGATTAATACTCCGGCCTCCATCCTCTTGAGAGATGTGAATTTTTAAATATATCACTTCATAGTTGGTTTCTGGGTGGTTTCCAAAGCTGCTTGCGTCTCTAGTCTAACCAAGACAGAGCGCCTCCAGCGAGCCATCACCACGAACCTGCTCTTGTAAAACCCTTACGGGTTTTTTTTGTATTCAGTGGGAATCCTGCAGTCTCCGTCGTGTACCACCGGGCTGCTGGCCCGCCAGAGGTGGGACCCCCACGTGCAGTTCTCTCGTGACAGAAGCCCAGTCGGTCCTAACCAGGAGCTGGTGTCCTCTCTGCAGAGCCCTGGGGCTCAGACTAGAAGGAAATTCTGGAGTCTTCAGGTGTCAGTTCAAACTTGGAGTAAGGTTGTTGAGATTTGGAAAGTTGTTCTCTGACCAGACCTGCAGCTGGGTTTCAGGGAGCTGGGAGCAATTTATGGTTTTGTGTAGAAACCCGACAGAATTTCTGTGGTTTTTCTTCCCCTGACTTTTGGTTTTATTGCTTTTAGAAACAGTCAAAGGACGTACACAGGCACATATAGCTGAAGTAAATAAAAAACCACCACCAGTGCAGTTTCTCACAGTAGAATAGTAGGTTCTTCCTCATTATAAGGAATTTCCCTCTTTCTAAGACCTAAAGGTATCTCTCTCAGAAGTGCTGCATCATAGAACTTTGGTATCTTTGCTTTTAAAAGAAATCATTAGTTCTGGGCTGTGTAAACTTCCCTGTGTGTCACATTTTGGGCTTTCCTTTCTTCCACATTTTACATTAGAAATCAAGACAAATCGAGGAACACATTCTGTACTCCGTGGGCATAGTTATTTGCACCTTAGGGCTCAACAGAATTGCTTTTACAGGTGGATAATATTATCAGAAATATTCAAAAAAGCGTGCTCTGGTTTAGAAATTGTTATTACAGTGATAAGATTGTTTTTAAAAAAAAAAAGAAGAAATCCATCAGAATCCTGCGCGTTGAAGACAATTTTAAGATAAATATGTGCGTGCTTCAGGCAGTCCAACGTGTCTTTTATGTTTTACTAAATAGAGGTAGTTTTCTTTTCAAATAATGTTGCATCTGTCTGGTGTGTGCTGAGGTTTTTACCTGGGGATGAGACGTGAGCAAGGACAAGGTACAGACAAACCGGGCGGATCGTCGTCACCTGTCTGGCTGAGAGCGGAAAGGAAATTTGGGGCGAGAAGACGATGGACGAGCTCGCATGGGATTTTGTTGGTGTTGTTTTGAACCATCCATACGTATCTTATTTACAGCCCGGCTGTTCCTGTTGGGTGTCCTGATGGCCCGTAGGATGTCCTGACATTTTTGAGCAGTTGGGGAGTGCTTGAGCTGCACACCGAAGGTCGGCACGGGGAAGAGCCTAGGGAACGAGAATTTGCTCACGGTAGAAGTTGCTTTTAGAGCAAAGCCTAGAACGCTCAGTAAACTTAACCACATTTGCCCTTTTCTTTTGGCAGTTCAGACGCTGGCTGCAGGAAAGGCAGTTCCAAAGAGCTTAATTGCGGCGTGGTCTGGAGGGTGCCACATTTCCCCCGTAATCCTCCTCATTTCAGCGGCCTGGCCCTGGCCCGGGAGCCGCGGCTGTGACGCTCTCGGGCCGTTACGCGCTGCGTGAGTGTCGCTGTGCTGGGGGGGATCTCAATAGGGCCTCGCACACCGCAGAAAATAGGATTATTTGCACTAACTCCAGCAGTACCGAGGGGCACAGGCCAGCAAGTCTGCTGGAACTCTTCCACCCAACAATCTCCTTGGTTCCGAGCGGTCCCCTCAGTAAACATTGACCTCAGCTGGCAGCTGAAGCAGGGCAAGAGTTTATTTTTATTTCTTGGAATTCGGTAGACCTGAAATCTCTGTTAAATGTTAACTTTCAAAAGACACATGCATCAGCATTCCAAGCCACCGCTGGTATGAAGAGAGACGGGATCATACGGGGTGTAAAGTGAGCTCGGTTTTGTCCTTTCACAGCCTCTGCCTCTCCCTTCCTCTCCGGGCGGCTCTGGGTGACCCGGACAGGAATCTGCAGACGACTGTGCAACCATCTAGTAACTCTGGGATTTTTTACTTTTCATTTGATCGTAGAAGAAACTCAGCTGGCAAAGATTTAATCCCATTCCCTCCCCCCCGCCCCCTTTTTTTTTAGATTGTTTTTATTTGAGTGATCATGGTGGTTGCCATAGGAAGAAAACAGTTTTAGAGAGTCGGTTGCTGAAGTGTTGACTCATAGATTCAGTGCTAAAAAGGTGTTTAAGTCTCTGATGAACTGTTATAAAAAATGGCACAAAATGTCTCCCTTACTCAGTTTGTAAACTGCATATGCATACGTAATGAACAAAGAGACCTTGTTAAATAGACGCTTTTGACCTCGGAAAGGGAAGAAGAAAATCCCGAATTTTTGCCTCACTTTAAGCAGTTTCACATCCAGATTAAGCTTTGTTCTGTAAAGACCCGAGAGAGGAAATGTCTTCCGATCGCATTAGTTACTTTTAAGGGTTTCGACTAGTAATTTTAATTATTTTTTTTTTTTCTCTCAATTTGGAATTACTCCAGCTTTATGTCAAACTGAGATGTTGGATAGACAGTTGAAAGAATTGAATTTATGAATCCCCTTTTGTTTCTGAGTATTGAAGGAGGATAATCCGTACAAATGAATGGTCTGAATTTTTTCCCCTGAGTTTTGGGGTTTATTTTCTATGACAGTTCTGTGAATCTGGACTCGCTCCCTTAACATCATCTTGGCATTCGCTTGCTGACATTTGGTCCTCTCTGGGCTAGCGGTGGTATGTCCCTTTCTGACTGTAGGCTCCGTTTCACACTAACACCAAGACCGAATTCATGATCACCCGTCCTGTGGTAGAGACTGGAAACTGGAATCGTGACCTTCTGCGCTTAGTGCTCTATAAATGCGTCAAGCGGCATTTGCTTCCTTACTTCTTGAAATCTAATTTAGCAGAAAGTGAAGCAAACGAATGAGACTGTTCAGAGGAGGACAGGGGTGACGAGGAGGTGCGGCAGCAGGCAGCGTTGGGTTCCCATCAGACTGAATATAGAAATAGAAAAAAATAGAAAGGTGAATCGTATCAACTCCCTTCACCCAGCGCAGACTTTCAGTTTACCTGAAGTCAGAGAGCAGAAGAGAGTTCTAAATAGAGGAATACAGAGTTTCCTGGGTAGACTCAAGCAGGGGAAGTCAATCCGACAACCGCTCTTGCTTGCGTAGATGGCGTCCACGTGCCAGTTCCTCATCGCCTGCAGAGTTTATTCTGTGTATTGGAAGATTGTGCCCCAAACAGCTTTATTTCACAAAGTATCTGCTTGTGTTTGGGAAAGAACAGAAGTGATAGAAGAATCAGAGTTTGTGGAGTTTGGATTCTTGCTGGTGTTTGTTTCAAAGATGAATTCCAAAGCACCTCAGCTATCTAGTAAAAACACTAATGCCTGCTTTGCCCTCTTTCCCTTCCCGTGTTATCTGTGCCTTCCATCGTTCTGGCTGTTCGCATTGAATTTGGGCAAAAACATTTGTGTCTGGAGAAGATTGTTTATAACAAAAGCATTTGCTACCTTTCTGTAAGTCTAAATAGCAACGGTGAACTCTGCGGACAGGATCCAAATGCGCAACAGCTGCCCCAAGCGAGCCCAGGCTCCGGAGGAGGCTCGGAGTGTTTATAGCGCGCCCTGACATCTCGAGTGAGGCTCCTCTGGCTGTACATGTCCTTTTAATTTACACAGATGTTTCTTCATCATCTATTCTTTTTCAGGCTGTTGGAATGCGCAACAATTTAGTCTAATTGTGCTGGATGTTTGGGTTGTGAGGCTGTTTATTTTGTCTGTACGTCTGGAATATTCACTCTTTCAAGGACTTGACTCCACTCCACAGACCGCACATGACTTAGCGAGGAATGGGTTGTGTGCTTGTTAAAACCTTGAAGATGATGGTGGGAAGCTTCGTTTCAAGTGCTGGTCTTCTGTTCGTGGCTCTGCTACGAGGCCGGTTGCTTCCCTTGCGCCCGTGGCACATCGGGCAAAGGGTCGTGGTGAGAAGGATCACCTGGTCATGTAATGCCTGGAGATCTATGGATAAGAAAGGGCTGTTATTCCGCTCCTAGAGAATAATTTCCCTTGTTGGGAGAGTAGGATGCCTGTAGCCAATTTCTGCATTACTGTGCATCTGATTTTCTTAAGTAAACCCCAAAATTGGCAAAATAACGAGCTGTTTGCCAAGCTATGATCACCCTTGTCGTCGAGCAAAGGGAGGAGACCCTTCAAGTGCCTCCGCTGCCGTTTTCATTGCCTGACCTTAACAGAAGTGGCCTTTGCTGTGGTTTGCTTGTTCTGGTTTTGTTTGCTTTTTAAAAAATGAAACTTGCGTTATTAGTAGTATAGTTTTTGTTTCCCAACTGGCATATAGATTGTAAGTAAACCTTTATGATAGCCTCGAGAGCGACAGAGGAACCAGCTTGGTGGCGATGAGGTGGTTGTCCCTGGGGAATCCGGCGTGGCACACCTCAGTCCGCGAAGGAGAGGATCTGCCTTGTGCCCCTGGGTCCTGATAAAAAAAGACTTTCTTATAGCTGAGGAAGGGAGAGTGAAGACCAACGGCAAAAGCAATGGAGTGATTATTCCCTTTTTAACAAATCTTACAGGTCTTTAATAGCTCTTGTCAAACAACCCTTCTTCACCTCCTTTGATGATGATAGATAATCAATTGGGTAGGACAACTGATGTGTAATAAAATCGCAGTTAGTGCGAGAGAACCCAATGCATGGAGAAGCAAAGAGCCTTTAATGACTGTAAGACTATTATTTAATCCCCGTGGGTTCCTTGGAGAGTTCTGGAGTTTATAGAAGTGTCTCAGTCTACGATACGTTACGTTTGCAATTCGTAGCTGGTTTTCACCGATTAAAAGTGTTTGGAAAGTGACTCAAGTATTGCTTTGTACCACAAGTAGTAAGTTTCGATGTGTGTGTTTAGAAAGCAGGGCGGTGCTCTTGCCATGGAGTTCCTAGTCTGTAGTGTGCGCAGAGGCGCGTGGGTGGAGATGGGGCAGAGGTGAAAAGTATAATACTTGTTACCCAAATACTGATTTGTAGGACTGCAGACCAGCTGATATAAGTTGGTCATTAAGTAGCTTTTGAAATAGGTAAAGTTGGTGTGCGTGCGTGTTTCTCTGCCGAAATTGGAGGCAATGCTAATAGCACAAGCACTGCTTCGGTAGCATTTTGACGTGGCTCCCCCTGCAATTGTCAGCTGTGGGTGTTGGGGATGGACAACTGGGATTAGCTTTTCTCATTACAGGAATCGATCTGGGTCTTAGGCAAAACTCCATTTGAAGAAAAGCACTAAACAACTTGGAAAAATGAGATTGCGTCTTTACCGCTGTATTTTTTGTTCTTGGGAGCGAAGTAGGCAAGGCCACGCTTTATTGGAATACCACGAGTCGTGTTGCCTTCTTGAGAAGTTTCTCTAATTGTGGGTTCAGTCCATGCCTTCTGATATGTAACGTTCTGGAAAATATAATAGTTAAAGCCTGGCAGCTGAGCAGGAGATCTGTGGCGGGGAACCTTTGTAGGAGATGTCTGTGGGAGGAGAAACCAACTGCCCCTCACCCTGCCCGTGCCCCAGGGGCGGTTATACCATAGAGCATCTGTGCTGGGAAGAGCGTTGGGTGCCGCGATGCCTGTGGGGCTCATCTCCTCTTGCGTGGATGTGTCAGACCCTCCATAGTGGAGGCACATGCCTTTAGTTTCAGTGACCTCGTAGAGCAGCCAGTTACTATGGAGAAGGAGGTTACGGAATACTGTAATTGGGGTTTTTGTCTCCCGCTGCAGATAACTTGTATTTGCGAGCTGTGGTTTGGTCGTGAAGTGACCAGAGCTGCCTCCCAGGGGAAGCGCGCGCTCCCAGAGGAGCTGGGTGGGATCTCTCCCTGTCAGATGGTCAGTAACCTTCAGGGCGAGCGAGGCTCTGGATGCAGCTCGATGTCTCACTGAGGGCTGGGACTGGACATCTCCGAAATCTTTCATTCCCCATTCTGTTTTATTTGGCTTTTCTTCTGTAACTGTGAGCAGTAGCACGTCCTACCCTTTCTCAACTTTCCAAAAGTTCCTTGAGTCCCTGTCTCTTTTCTTCGTACTTTACCTAATGTTCTCTTCCTTCTTTCCTTCCCCCACGCCCATTTTGATCCTTCCTGAGCATTTTTCATCGTAATTAAGCTATAACGTGTAGCTCACCGTTCTATGCCAAACCATGAATCTTTTGCATGGGGAGGGAGGAGAGAGAGGGAGAAATTTGAACAAATAAAAGGTTTTATTTTGCATGGAAACTTGGCAGGCTCTGATGTGCCAGCTTCCAGACACAACTAATGCTGGGCTTATTTTGCACAGGGGGGTGATTTAAAGAAATACACCTCTTGCTAGAAATACTCGAACTCCTTTTCTTCTTGGTACCCCTTCTCCTTTACCACCTTCAAAATTGTATATTTGGCAACAGTTGGCTTGGACAAACATTCCTCTTGTATGTCTTTAAGGATAGTAGCCAGTGGGAAGAGGTTTCTTCTGTGTGCCCAAAGGGTGAAAACGCTTTGTGGTTCCATCCGTGGGTCTCAGGACGCTTTGCAAATCTTTGTTCCTTACAGACCTCCTGATGGGTGGCCTCAAAATGTTACCGCCATGAGCAGAAAAACAGTGGTAACGCCATCCGGTGCGCGACTCCGCTCTCGTTTTTAAGCTCTGTTCACCTCTGCTTGTGCACCCCCCTGGAGTTGTGCCCTTCCTCTGGCGAGTAGCTCCTTGAAACCGAAATGTTAGTCCTCTCCCATTTAGATGTGGTGCATCTGTGTATGCTCCACAGCCTGTCGGTATTAGCCGTCCGTGAAAATGTGGCCGTCTGGCCTGAGGTGTAGCAGTGTCAGGTCTCGGGAGGAGCGGTGTTCTGAGGAGCGTGGTGTTACTCTGCTGGTTCTGTAGGTGCTGTAGGACAAACCACGATGTACTGTGGTTTCAGATCTTTCTGGTTTTCTCTGCTGGTCTCCCATAACTCTGAAACGGCTTAGTTTAAAAATGCTTTGCAGCCCCCTTATGTATTTCGTTTCATTGAAGGTGGGAAAATGTCCAGCCGGTGATTGATGGGTTTTTGGAACTCGTTCAGACATTTTACTTAGTGGGGATGGAGAGGGTTCTTACATTTGAATCTGATCCAGCATTCCCTGTGCTGCAAAGCTCCTGCTGGCTTGTTACTGACTTTTTTTTTGCTCTTAAATTTATAAAGAAAAAAAAGGGAGGGGGGAGGAAAAAAAAAAAAAAGCAGCAAAAAGTACAGCAGACCTGAAAAATATTTCAGCTAATTCTGTGTCGAAGCTGAAATTTAAAACTTCAGACCAGGTGGGTTTGCACTTTCTGTCTCCCTTTATCCCATTTTCGTGCTGCCTTTCCTTCGGCCGTGCCGGGGTCTCTCAGCAGGCGATTCAAGTACAAGCAGTGTTGTGGACAACTCCTGCGGTGAAGTGTTTGGTGGAAGCGAGCGAGCTGCCCGCGTTCGGGATTCCTGAGGACCCTGCAAAGCTGAGCTCATCCCGGGAAAAGAGATGGGAGCGGCCCTGAGGGAGTCGGCAGCAGGTGTGGCCCGCGAGCGGCAGATTATCCCCAGCGTAGCAAAAACGACGGCAAAGCCCCTCCTGGTATCTTTGCAGAGAATGGGGTTTGGAAAAATGACTTAGAACGCAGGCCTGGTTGCATCCTTAATGCTGGAGCAGCTTTCAAGCAGCTCTATAATTTGGAATGTGAGTGACGTCAGTTCTTCTGGCCATCTGGTTAGAAAATCTAGTTGTAACTGAAAATATCCAGCCCTTTTTTCTCCATTGCTAGGTGGTGACTACACACTTATGTAATTTAACAGCTCAAATTCTTTTCCATTCTGGTGATCTCTTCACAAAGTCGTAACAGTGTGGATGCTACTGAAAGGATATAATCAACCTCTCCGGCGTTAGCAGTTTGTCGGCTAAAGGGTAACCGCTTCAGAGGAAAGCACGGGGCTGGGGGCTAGGGGATGCGATTCCGTTTGCTCTGCTACCAGTTTGGTACGTGACCTGGGACGACGAGCACATTTCCAGTTTTCTACCTCAGTTTCCCCACTTATTAAATAGTGATAATGACACTTCCTATCTTACAGGCATTGTTAGGATCTAATGAGTCATGCTCTGAAGCACTTAAGGAGGCAGCAAGGTATTGTTATAATTACTGCCTGCCTTCTTCGGCTCCTTCCCTGCTCTTCTTTTTGTTTTTCCCCCCCTTTTTTTTCCTGCTTGGCACATCCAAACATCCCAGTTGAATGCAGTTCTTTAAATACGCATAAAGCCTCACTGCTCCTTCTGCAGAGGTTGTAGACTGGGTTATAACATCGTCCTGATGAAAAACGTGCATGAAAATGCACTCTCTGAAAAATGAAGGGATGCAAAACCGTCAGCCATTTCGTAAAGCCTTTTGCATGGCAAAACTCGGAAGAGCCCAGGAACAGGCTGTGGACTGAGAAACTGTAAACACAGCTTACAAACGTAACGCTGGTATGAAACGTTCCTGTGGGATTTACTCAGATTCCTGAAAAATTTTCCAAGCGGGATGATCACAACACCCCGCGTTTCGTTTTTATGTTTAGTGTTTCCTCTGATTCCCGAGGGAAAGGTGAAATCTCGTTGTGTTACTGATTCATAATGGCAACAGAGTCTTGAGCGGAGCGTCCTTGCGGCTCCCCCCACTACACCAGCTGAAATGCCAGTGACCAGGAGAGGAGAACCGGTAACAAAAGGGAAAATTGTGATAGAGAATTTGCCAGGGAGGAGCTGAAGTTCTTGGTGTAAAAAAAAAAAAGGGCCTTTTGCATATTCTTTTTAGATTCTCAGGTCATGCATATTAAAATTTAACTTGGAAGGGAAGGAACAACTCCATTTCGTTGTTCCAGGGGAGTGTGTGAAGGGGACAGCATTAAAAAACGAATAATAAAGAAGACAGAAACCAACCTGCTCAATGGAAGGAAGAAACGATCACATTGTTCCACCCTTCCCACCTTTATTAAAGCAGACAAACTCGTTGCATTGAGGTAGGGGGATTTAGAGAGGAGGGACGGTGTGTCCAGTCAGTCGGCAGACCCGCCGGAGGAGCGTCGGGCACACGAGCCGCTGCTGCAGGTGAGCTGGGATCTGCCGTGCCGCACGCCGACTGCTTCGGTACAAGTCTTGTAGCTGCTCCAAGGACGTGGGAGCTCACCCTGTAGTGGCGAAGGGAAGTGGAAAGCTACTCGAGGTTTACTCTGACTTTGCAGGAATATGTGTGTGTTGGTGTAGAGGAGCTCAGTTTGCTCCCTGACGTGCCTCTGTGCCACCACTCCCGTGCCCTTAAGAACTCAATGAGAAGGCTCAGTTGTCAGGGGACAGACCATGAAGCCTCCCAGCCTTAAGGAGGGCTGGGATTGGCAGGAAATGTGCTCGTTTGTGTAATATCAGAAACATTCACTATATGATAATCCTTTTTTATTATTTTTTATTTTCCCCTGAAAGCTTTTCCACCTGTCATGCATATCTGTAAACTTCAGCTGGCCACGGCACCCACTCCTGGAACAGTGAACCTTTGTGTTGCCTCTCTTGTTATAATGCACCATTTTCGTACATTAAGGCTGAGTTGGAGCTCTAGAGCTTACATTTATTTTCCTGAAGCACTAGAAAGAATGATTTCATATTAGGGGGGGAAAAAAGGAGTGGGAATTACTCAGTGGTTGCGTTTAATTGTTCTGAATCCTTACAGTGCTTCATGAGAAAATGTACCGAGGAGATGTGCAGTGTAGTGGGAAATGTGATGGAAAGGTATAATTTGACCACCTACCACTGGCAGCTGAAAAGCAGTTCTAAGGGCTGCATGCCTATCAGGATTAATCACTGGTTCATTATTGCAAATACCTCCTTTTTCACTGCTGCAGCCCTTCACGATGGGCTCCAGGCATCAGAAGGTGTTTGCTCGAGGCAGGTGGGAGTTCCAGTCCGACGCCGTGCCCGCGCGCTGCACGCGAGCCCCTTTTGTTCGGCGCCGGTTGGAGCCTTGCTGTGGAAATTGCCTCGGGAGGAGAATGGGGCAGAGGGCTGGGGGGCAGCCCCCACCCGTGGTGGAGCAGCACCGTATCTCTAGACGGTTTATGGCCCCCCTGTCTAGTCATTTACCTCCAACTGAACTCCGGCGATGGACGTGGCCAAGTGTTTCATTTGGACAAGGGAAAAAAAGAGCGTTATTGAAAGGGACTGACCTTTCCATCACCCTGTTCTGTCGTCATGGCGCTTTTATAGCATTTCTCTCGACCAACCCCTTCCCTTTTCTAAACCACAATAATTCCCCTCCTCCTCTCGGTCCGTACTCCCAGGAGGTTTGGTGGTTTCTCTTTATTTTCACAGACACCTGCACTGCTGCGCTGGTCCCCTGAAATCCCGTGAGCCTCTGGCAGAAGCTGAAATAATCAGCTGTGGTCCATCAGCAAAGCTTGGAGACGCCGGGCTTCCGTCTCTTGGGAGTGCCCAGACGGTGCCTCGCGGAGCGTCGCCGAGCGGGGACACCGAGACCAAGGGAGCCTTGGGAAGGGTTTTCTCCTTTTGCTCTGGGAAGAGCAGCTGAGGGCGCTTTGCCTGGCACTCGTGCTGCTGGAGCGCTGGTTTTATAGATAGAGTGCCTTTTAGTTTGCAGAGCAGGGAGCCTAGAGCCTTCCCTCTGATCTGAAATCCATCCTGGTAGAGGGAAATAATCCGACCGAGCCCGGCGGTCCCTTTCAGAACGGGCTGTGAGCTGTGCTAAGGCACGAGGTGTCAGTGCCGCTGCGGGGCCTGGGGCAGAGCGGCTGCGCTGGGCACACGCGTGAGCAGGGGTCGGTGCGTTTGCTGTTCTGCGGGCTCGGGCGTGGAAAAACTGGGCTTTGCTCAAACTCCTCCTGAACTTTAGGATGAAGCAGCGTGGAGCTGTTATTGTACCCGGGCTGGAGCACTGCGCCGACAGTTCAGTGCAGTGCCTCTCTTCGAGCAGTTGGAACGTTGTATTTCAAGCCAAATGTGGTGCCGGAATCGTAAGAAGGGGTTAATTTTATCCAGTCGCTCGGGTGAAACCTTGACTCTGTCAAGAGAGCTCTGTCCTTGCCTGGCTCTTGTGTCCGCTGTTTTTATTTTGCACCTCTGCAAATTTTAAGCTTTGTGGTAATCACACTGACTGGGCATGAGGCTTGACTATAAGCCAATAAAAAGAAGAAGGAAGGCAAACCGCTGCCAGGTTATTCCCCAGCCGTGTAGCTGGTTTGCTGAGGAACCCCAGGCTCTCAGCCAGGCTCCCCTAACCTCCAGCAGGTCCTGGGTGGGCGCAGGGTGGTGCTTGCACTGGGCAGGAAAGGGCCAGACGGAAGAATTGATTGTTACTGAAACGTGATCTGACAGGAGAGAAAGTGGAAGTAGAGGACAGAAAAACTGCAACCTCAGCACTCCATTAGAAGCCCTGTGACTTTATAGAATGTATCGGTGTCCTCTTTCTCTCCCGGAGACGGATTTGCGGAATCCTTTCTAGGGAAAAAAGAAAATGAGGGAGCGAGTACGTGTAGTTGAGTTGCGCGGTGCCCGGCCAGGGCTGCACGTGCACGGGTGGCATCGGTCAGACTGGGGAGGGCTCTTGCAGAATCGTAACCTCCTCTTGACAGCGCTACAGATAGACCCGCTACAACGGGTTGGGCACAGCTCCAGCAGGTGAGATGCTTTAGGCACGCAGCTGTGGGGTAAAAACCTTCAAGGCTGTGTAACTTGTGTGTGATGGCTAAACCACCTTTACCCAAGGGTAACTCGGTGTAGTTGTGATCTGCATTTCGGGTGCAGCTTCAGGCATTGACAGGTAAAACATCTATGCCGACAGGAAGGAGTTGCCTTTTGCTCTCTGGTTACTGCCCCGAGGGCTTTCTGTGTCTTGGGAGAAATACCTGATGGTTTCTCTGCTGTTCTGAACCAGAACATTATTTTTTTCCTAGTGAAAAATGTAATCCTTAAAAGGGAGCCATCCATTAAAATAATTCTAGATCCTCATTGTTGGAGTTTTCTCCTCCACAGAACTAAATTTGCCTTTTGCATGAGACATAAAAATGTTGTGTAAGGTGTTAACAAATCCTGGTCAAAGGACATAAGTGAGCTGAGAGAAAAGGTGTAAACATTGGCCCTTTAAACAGGGACCAGTCTTGTAGAGGATTTCTTTTAGAGGTTTTTGGGTGATATTTAGACGTGTGTTTCTCTCTACGGAAGTCTCGTCCGTGAACCTGAATAAACTGCAGTAAGTTACAGTTTGCCTACAGTGTCGGTGTCTGCGTCTGTGCTACCCGACGGGTTATCTGGCTACAGATACACTTAGCTCAGCATCTGACGCTGGGATGTGTCAGGAAAAGAAGGAAAAAAAGGGGCAACTCTTGTGGCACGTCCAGTTTTGGAGAACATTGTGGAAGGCTATCTTAAATCTCCTTTCTATTTAAACCGCGTGCTCTCATTCGGAATCATAAACTGAGACTCTTGGAGGTGTTGGGGGGTTCCTGCAATAGTTTTCTGCAACTATGTGGAAGTTGCAGAAGAAGGCTTGAAAACCAAGGGCTCGACATGTAGCTATAAGACTCATGAGCTCCACCTTGAATTGTTTCCCAGCTGGAATTAATGGTGCTTAACCCTATTAAAGAATTAGGAAAAATTAGATTCTTTGGGTTTTGTTTTCTGTGAAAACATTAGTCTCGTTTCTGTGGTGCCTTTTATTTGAAAAATCTCAAACTCCTTCAGAAATTGCGATACTGTTTACATTAATGTAGTTTAATGAAACATGCGCCTTACTTGATTTACCTAAAGCCAGTAAAAAAAATCAGTAGCAGAGCCAGGAATAAATACAGTAATCCTGACCTTCAGGCCTTTCTAATTGTTCCTCTTGCCCTAAAGCAGACAAACAGATCATTCCCCAAACGTCAGAATGGGTGGGAGGAGGGTGTTCTCTTCTTCTATTTTAATTTCTTTTTTTTTTTGTGGAAACAAGAAACAGTTATTGGAAACATCCATGAGAAGAGCGTGTGCCCTTCACGTTAGCTAGGGTGGGATGAAAGTAGCTAGAAGGAGGAAATTTTGCACAAATCCTAGGTCTGTCACCCTAGATTTAAAAACCCAAGCACGCCTGGTTTAATTCAGTGGATCTTAACTTTAGGCCACGGGCATTTATGTATTCAGTGTCCCTGCTGACTCCTGGCAGTGCTTGGAGGGCTCTTCGTCACCGGGTGAGGAATTTCAACTGATATGCAAGCTGAAGGAATTGGCTGCAGAAAGAGGCAGGTTGAGGGTTTGGTGGGGTTTTTGTGCAGCTTTACTATGAATTATAGTTGAAAAGGGGAAGAAAGAACACGTTCCCGTGACTGCTTTCCCACCCACCTGAAGGCCACCACAACCTGCGCTCGTCATGGGTCCCATCAGCTCTGCCGGGACTGCTTCTGGCCGCACGCAGTGTTAGGTAGGATCTTCTCCTATTAGTCATGACCCAAATCGGCTTTAAAATGGTTAAACGCATAGAAGAGGAGTAGGAGTAGAGCGTCAAGAATAGCTTGGAAGAAGATGTTATCCCACATACCAAGGAGCTGGTATCTCAAAGGTGTCACAGTGATGGAAGTGAGGAGAGGACTGAGCTGCCAAGCAGGCTCACCGGAGAAGGGATGACTTCCGATGGAGCGCGGACGTGGCCTTTAGTGGAAAATGTCCCTTGGTACTCCTCTGTAGAGGTTCCATCAAGTTCAGGAGAAGCTCTTGTTATTCTACATCCGTGGCAATAATACCCATCAGAACTGCCAGGGCTTTCTCGCGTTCGGAGAACAGGATCGGGAGCCAGGATCCAGCAGCCTCCGTCCTTCGCTCTGGCATTCCCTGGGGTGAGTCACTTGGCCTGCCCGGGCTGTGCGTGTGGCGATGGAGCGGGGCTCGTGCCTTCCATGGCACAGCTCGTTGGCTCTTCCTGCAGGTCGTGATTGAAGTGGCCGTAAAATTAGGCCTAATTTCTGAAGTTGATCGCCGCGGAAAAAGCGGTTTTGGCCTTAATGTGTGGTTCGCTCTGTGCAGAGCTGTGGAAACGCTGCTCCATTTACATTTTTTATGCTGCTGTTTCTCACCACTCCAAACATGCTATCGTGCTGTCTTTGGATGGATGAGAAGAGCCACAGACCTACAAAGCAGCGAGTGGAAAGCTGTAGGAAAGAATGTCAGGAGCACTGACAGGGTCTGAGGTAGCTGGGCTGGAAAGTCAGTGTGTGTGTTGGAGGAGAGCGAGTGTCAGAAAACCCACCTTGGAGGACGTCTCGGTGGTGTTAACGAACATTCATGTTGAGTGCAGCCCTTCCTTCATTTGCATGTCTTGGCTTCTCGGTGCTTACCAGTAACTTCGCACACGATCTAGAGGGAAGGTGACCCAGAAGGCAGCAAGTTTTCAAGATCTTCTGAAGGCGTACATTTGCCAGAGCTAGATATTGCTTAGTTTCTGGTTGTAAAGGGGAGTGGGGGGAGGCTTGCTGCAGCTCTCCCTTTAAGGCTTGTGGTTATAGTCCATGTTTTAATCGCTACTTTGATCTGATTAAATCCTCAGCCACAGAGAAATCAGCTTAGGGAAACATGTCTCCTGTTGAACCTGAGAGCAACAGCAGTTCAGAAACCCAAGCCAAACCAAATACCATTAGAAAAAAAAAAAAAGAGAAAGCTGTAGCTCTCGCAAATAGTCTGGTGATGTTGTAAATCACATAGCACTGCTTTACAACAGGATATTTCGAGTCTGCTCATGGTGGATATCCAACATGAAAATTACCGAACTCTGCTGTGGTTTCATCTCCTGTGCAAACACAGCAAACCTGTCCCGAACATAAAATGAAACCTTCTGGATTTTGTTGGGGCATTATTCTCGTGCCTTCTGCATTTTAATATGGAGTCAGGTATGTGTAGGGTGGAGAACGGGGAGGAGTTACGGTGCTTTGCCGGGGAGTTGGGGATCAAGTGAAGTTTTAATCTTCTTTCAATCTGTCTGCCTGCTTATTACACTCGATCTCCTTTCAAGATGTTGTTCAAATCCATACACACAGGTTTCTCTGCCAAGATTATAACACAACAAGTATCCCATTAAAGAACTCTGATGGCACCTGACAAAAATCCTTGATCTGTGGATCAATATTAAAGTTGTGTGGAGAAGGAAACAACAAAAAGAAGGAGGGAGCCGCACTTCTTTAAAATGAGGGATGTTTTTTTTCTCTGCTCTTAGATTTCCCCTTTTATTGCTTGCAGTGGACCTGGCAGAAGGCTCTGCCTTCATCGTTGCTGCTGTGGGCAAGGAACCTCCACCACTGACTACTAATCTTAAATTTAAGTTGCTACCTTCTTTTCCATTGTTTCACCTGATCTTTTGAGTTGACAGGACGACAACAGCTTCGTGCTGGAGTGAAAACTTCCCTCCAAACTCAAGTGAAGTAGGAGTCAGGAAATGTGAGTCTTAGAAAAATCCTTCAAGAGAAGTTCCTCTCTTCTGCCTGGGTGTTTATCTGAAATTCTGAGGAAGCTGCATTTTGCGCTTAAGTCCTTGTTTACACTCTCACTTTAGCTCTACTAAGCCAGAGCAGTTAGACTATACCGTTACGTAAGGCTCGCCATTTTAAAGCTCTTCGGGCAATTAATCAGCTTAGCGGCATTCCTGGGTGACAGGAGCATTAGTTTGATCGGGGTTAAGTGACTTGCCCAAGGTTATGCAAGTTTGCGGTGGGAGAGGCAGGACGAGACTCACGTTTTGCCGTGGTCTCCAAAATCTTAATTTTTACTCCTTAAAGTTTGCGAGCTGTTAACAAGCCCTGCTAGCCTGCAGGATGCTTCAAGCTCTCTCACACCAGAGCGAGTGTCTCCACTGAGCTCTCCTCCTCGTTGTAAAGTTCCTCAGCGATGACCAGAGCAGCAGCGCTCCCGCCTGCGGGCAGGGCAGGCGTCTGGACAGGTTCCTGCCGAATGGCATTGGTTTTGCTCTGGGAGAGAAACTCAACAAGAGAAGAAGGAACTGAGAAGAATAAATTTCACGGGACTGGCTCTGTTTTGAGCTGAAGAATTTTAAAGTCTCTACCTGCCTCCTTGGAAGAGGTGCGTGCGAGTCAGATGCGTAAGTACAGGGAAGGTGGTGGTGTCACTTTTTAAAAAAAAAATAAATGAAGAAGTTGCAGGGGAGAAAAGGCATCTACAAACCCCAAACCAGCTCTGCCTAGAATCTGGAGATGCCCAGCCATCTATTCTGGGAAGGCAACAGCTAACAAAAGACATGAGAAAGGCAAAACGACGGAGGGCCCCAACCTATTGTTTCCCCTCTTCATTCCAAATAATCGTGACTTCCCTGACCTGCTGGCTTGTTCCCTCCAGTGAGGATTTGAGGACAGCTGCTGCCCTGAACAGCTGAGCCGGGCGTTATCTGCCTGCTTTCCCGCAGTTCCTTCCTTCCACTTCAGCAGCAGCAGCAGTTGCAATGATAAGCTCCTCTCCCACAAATTAATCTGTGTTCTGTTCTGGATTTCTGTGCGGTACCGAACCTGCTCAGCCCAGGTTGGTGCTGTGGGATCAGTGGTTCCAGCCACGCACAGTGTCCAGCTGGGGTAGTGAGCAGTGGAATATTTTATTGCTTTATTTCCAGTGCAGGTCTTGGGCTTCAGCTGATACAGATATGCTCCATAAAACCCTCAAGTCAACCTCTTTGAGTTCTCTATGTCCGGTCTCAGTGAATGTGCAGGCGGTCAACCGAGTGCCTCGGTCTCTTGTCCGCGGGACACGCACAGATCAGATTGTGCGGGAATACACGGTGCGACTGCAAAGAGCAGCAGCACAGAACCTCGTGCCCAAATTTGTCCTCTTGAAAATGGCCGGTAGTTCTCTTCTTCCTTCCTTCCTTTCTTTCCGAAGCGAAGGGAGCGCATGTCGGAGCGCAGATGTTTGACATTTCTCAGGCCACCCCACAGATCTGAGCCCTCCATCTCCGTTAGCGCAATTTCCTGCGCAGGACTCCGCCTGGGGTTATTGAGTTCCCTCCTGTGCGTGATCCGCCCTCACTTGAGGTTCTGTCATTAGACAGAGATTTCCTCTCCCTGTTCTACGTGGATACACGCTATCGCTTTCCCTGATTGTTTTTTTTTTCCTTTTAATTTGTGCAGACTCTGTGAAAATACGTCCCGTTCGCACAGGTCTGATCTTCCTCCTCCTGCTCACGCCGTTATGGTGTTTGCTTTCACCGAGTGAAGGCCTGACTCGCTCTTCTTGACCCAAGACTTTTGGGTCAGGCATTTATTGCTCCTTTATACCACAACTTGGCAAAACCGCAGCCCGGTCGTACTCTGCCCGGAAGATGGAAGGCCACACGCCTCTGCTTGCGTAAGGTTTCGCTTGCTTCGTTTTGGCTGGGCTGCTTGTGGCAGTTTGTAACGTACTCCTCAAAATCTTGCGTGTTTCAATCACTTCATTATAGGCTTCGTTAGAAAACTCGCAACTGGTTTTCCGTCTTCAAAGTTTCAGACAAAAGAAGAAAATAAGATCTGAGCCTCTGAAGCCATCACGATGGAAGGGCTGGATTCCAATTCGGCGTCGATTCCCGAGATGCGGCGGATGCGGTGTCGGTGTTGCGACAGCTTCATGCCGCGACAAGGGGGAAAGGCAGATGTAGAGCGTGACCTCGGAAATCTTGCTTGCTTTGCAGCTTGTCAGTCAGTTGTGTTGACGATGAGAAGGGAAAAAACCTGTCCCGTGGTTCAGGAGGAGGAAGGTGGGGACAGGGAAGTTGGCATTTATAGCTCCAAACTTTCTCTCGACTCCTTTCCTTGTATTTCTGATTTCAGGCTGCAGTCCGGACTCCGTGGTGGTTTGTAATTAAACCCAAATTTTGAAGGTTCTGTGGAGTTCTCAGTGCCCACCAGGTCAAACTGAATCTGGTTTCTATCACGGAATATTTCAGTTCAGTTACCCCTTGAGGAAGTGTGGGAACAGACAGCCCATTCATATTGAACAGATGACCGAGACTTAAAAAAACCCCTTTTTGTCTATTAAGCTTATGGCTAAGATATTATGAAAACGGCTTAATAATGTGCCCTAACATTTATACCACGCTATTTTCTTACTTTAATTTTCCAGGCAATTAAAAATAATTGAAAGTTACTGCCAAACCCCCTGAAGATATACTTTTTCTTTCAAATAAGCTTGTTTTCGTACTTGTGAGGTCACCACATATTTATTTGACCATCTTTATAGGGGTCAGGAGCATTACCCACACGGAGCGGGGATGTGGAATAGAACTCGCATTGTAGCGAGAAGTAAGAGCAAAAAAAAAAAAAAGGGGGACGTGTCGTGCCCGGTGGGTGTTCATATTTATTATTTGGGCGCCCAAACGTAACTCGTTATACCTTTACTGAGGCCTGAATTCCGCAATTCACTTAAGTGAGCTAAATCGGTGTTTAAAGGCCATTAGTTTTGAGGAGATGCAAACAAAACCTGGGCTGCTTTGTCAGATGGGGAGGGTGAATTGGGGCCAGCAGACCCCGCCGGGGGGTCGCTCGCCTGGGGAAGGTCCAGCCTCGTGCGGCCGTTCGCTCTTCTGGGGGACCGCGGGCATCCTGGCAGCCCCGGGAGAAACGCGGCGGGGAGAGAAAGCAGGGATTACGTTGGTAGATGCAGGCTGCATGTAGGCAAACCTCTCTAATCTTCTCCTCTATTAATAGAGTTGTAGCAGACACAACCCGTGCGGCTGCGCGGTCACGCTGCGCTGGAAGATTGCTTCGCCAGTTCTCCCCCTAAAGGCTTAAAATCTATCACGTTATACAAGAACTGAAAGCCTCCTTGGAGTGTCCCAGATTTCCCCCTCCTCCTGCCCATCCCGTTCCCCTTCCAGTTTTCCCTTCAAATTATCTTTTACTGCCTCATTTGATGTTAACGCAAAATAGGTTTTCTGAAATGTGTTGCCGATCCCTCCCATTCTGTGGGCATTTCTTCTTAGATCTCTTGTCTGTAGTCAAAAGGTGAGTTTATGTTGGAAAAAAAGCACAAATGGGTGGGCTTTCTGTCCAAATCTTGTGCGTCGAAGGAGACAGTTTGCTAAAGGCTTCTTCTTTAGTATTGGTGTTCACGTGGATCGTCCCAGTGTGATATTTTGCTCGGTTATTTTAATTTTCCTGTAACTGCTGCGAATGTTTCTCTTTTCTCCGCGTTGAAGGCCGAGAGCCCTTTGCTGAGCGTATCGCTCCTGCGTGGTGGATGTCCTAGCTAAAATTAGTTCTGTTTAGACAAGTCCCTGCCTGGAACACAAAAGGTTCCTCCAAAGCAAACCCTTTCTGCCAGAGGAGGACCGACTCGCTGCACGGGCGTGCCGGGAAGAGTCAACTAAGGGGGCCTCTGGCTCCTTCGTCGCTGCTCCTTCCCCGCTCCCTCCCCTCCTCAGCCGCCCCCACACCCCCCCACTTAACTCAGCATCTGGTGGAAAGAGCATGTGAGCGTGTGATGCTTATTTCTAAAGGCAGCAAAATAAGCTTGGGGAGTCTAAGACTGTAATTGGTTGTCTGCCTTTATCCTCGGAGCTCTGGGGAGGTTTCAGAAGTAATAACTGTTACTTAAAGTAGATGAGCTTCTTGTGGCTTTCTTAGAATCGTGGAGCACGTTAGTTGTCGGGTGCTTAAGGAAGCATCTGCCTGTCTGGAGCTTTCAAAACATTTTGTAAGCAAAGAATTTGGGTTTTTCCTGTCTTCTATATATGGCTGGCGAGAAGTTACTCCTCGGAAAGTGTGTTCTTGCAGGAATGGCCTGCCTTGACGGAGAAGACACGAAGGAAAACCAAGTTCCTTTTAATGGTATTAAATTTGCTCGGGATCTTACTTAAAGCTACCGGCACCTCGACTCTATGGTTACTGCTCTTCTCCTTCAGTCACAAACGTAGTCGTCTTCCCACAAGAAGGCTCCAGGCGGTAGCTCCCACCGGGATGGGACAGAGAAGTGACACCTTGCACCATTTGGTTTCACTCGGATTCGGTGTTTTCCGTCGCACTCGCTTTTAACCTTAATAGGATTTGTAACTATTAATCCGTGATCAATGCGTGGCCCGTGTACTTTCACTGATAGATATTTAAAGCAGTCTGAGGTTTAAGAACTGTGTTGTCCGTGGGGTAGAACAGAAAACTCAGACTCACTGGTGATGCACCAGTGGGAAATGTGAGCTGAACTTTTCTGGGTTTGGGTTTTTTGGGGTTTGGTTTAAACCACAGGGCAGGGAATTCTTCTCAAGCTCTGACTTTCGGTTTCCACCGAAAGGGCAAACCAGACTCTCGGCCAGTGGAAAAGAGGCTTCCAGTTGCATCAGCCAGGAGCCAGTACGCAAGTACAGTGGGTAACAAATAATCAGCTAGCTTTTCAGATGTTTCATTAAAAGAAAAAAAAATATAAAAAAAAAGATCCGCGGGGTACTTTATTTGAGGGATTTAGCACTGACGCTGAGCTAGCTGACAGCCGCCTTCACACATGGCTTTCACTTGGTTTCTGGCTTATTTCAGTTTTCCCATCTGTGCAGTGGGGATCATACTACGACGGGTTTGTGCTTCTTGTGCTTACCCGGAGCAGTGGGATTTCAACTCGGGGAAGCAGAGAAGCAGTGAATGGGAAATACTGATTTTGTTGAGCGACTACTACAGGCTCGTCGAATTTTGAGACTAGAAGAACGGCCATTAAAAAAAGTCAGTGTTTGTAGAAGATTTGGAGAGTTTTAAGGATTTATAGGATGGGGGCTATATCAAAGAGTAATTTTACATGATAGATTGACAAGCAGAACAGGGAAATAAAAGGAGTTGTTGAGCTCAGGGCTAAGGGCAAGCCCCACTAACACTGAACTCAGGAAAAAGGTAGCGAGCGACAGTAAAGTCTCCGGTGGGCCAGAGGAATCGGCGATGGCTCACCAGTGCGCGTGGAACAGAGAAGGGGTGAGCTCGTTTGCGTTTCCTCCCTCCCTTTCAAAATCAAGTTTCTGGTTCTGGGGTTGCTCAGGAGGTTGTAGGTGGTTTCGCCACACCACGGCTTGCTAGAAGTGCTTTGTGTTTGCTCCTTAGGGTAAGAGCGGTCATCAGGTGTCCTATGGCCTATTTTTTGTGCTCAAAGAATAAAAGGGAAGAAATGTTGAGACAGGAGAGAGAACTTCTTTTTTTTTAATTTTCTTTCATTCTAGCCAAGGAGCTTTGAAAATGGATGATGACTTCTGCCAGGGGCTGTGTAGAGTGTTCTAGAAAATAATTTAAATTTGTTTTTACAAAACTAATTCATCAAAGGGTATTCTGTAGGAATTCACTTTAAACTGAAATAGCATAGAAAATAAAATAGTCGGGTCCCTTTTGACTTTTTCTGTTGTAAATTTTGGATGTGATTCCGTAGAAATTAAAGATTTTGACGCAGGTGTGAGGAAAACTCCGTTTGAGGGTTTTTAGGATGAAATTCCTGTGCCAGTGCAGGAATAAGGGCTCACCTCTTCCCCCGGCATTCCTCCCTTTAGAGCAGGGGGACGTTGTGCTCGCGTCGCTGCCCGGGAAGTCCAATGGAGCACTTGCACAGCCAGAAGGTTCCCTCTCAGGAAGAGACAAAACGAGTCCTTGTAGGCTCGTCGCTAGAAGGGAGAGCAGGTTAGTTCCAGCGAGGGGTTTTTTTCACAGCTCCTTTTTATGCCTGTGCATAACAGGCGCTCTCCAAAGCGCTCTCAACTGTGGTTTGTGAAGATTCCCCACGGGTCAGACTTGGGGGACACGCTGGCAGCCAGCATGTGTGCTGCGAAGGCAAGAATAGAAAGCAAATACTTCCCGTAATCACACGTCCCAAAATGACAGGGTAAAACGAGTACTTATGCTTCCACCAGAGCAGTGAAAAATGGGAAGATGGAAAGTCTGGACTCCTGCCCGATGAAACCAAAATTGTAAAAAAGAAAAATAAAACAAATGCCACATACGCTCCCTAGAACTGACACTGCAATGTGGTGGGTTTTTTTTCTCTTTTAAATATACAGTAGACACGCAGTAAATCTTCTTACAGCTCTGTAGAGCGGCATTATTTTTAGCTTTTTTTTATTATCAAGACAACCCTTCCCAGCTTTCAATCTGTAGCTGAATATTTTTTTAATCCACGTAAAAGTGCAGTCCTTATAAAGACCTCTAATACCTTATTAATCATTTCTGGACCACGGCACAAAGAGGCTTTAGAAAGCAAGTGTTCTCTCCATCGGCTGATATGCTTGCGAAGGCTTAAAAGGTGCAGAAAAAAGGCCCTTTCTCCCACATTGAAGATACCTCCCATTTTGTGTTTTTTAGTTTGATTTGAGTGAGAAATCTGAGAGAACAAACCAGCGGGACACGCATAGAGCTCGCTCCGTTCTCGTGTGGTTCTGCCTGGTCTTAGACTCAGACCTGCGGTTCATAAAAGCATCACGTGGAGAATCCCCAGCTCAGTTCCCCACCCCGGGAGCTGTGGTCTCAGTCACCTCCAGAGGTAGCTTGGACACTGGTCACTGCCCAAGGGACGTTCGTTCCGAAATGCCGCGTGCCGGGGCTGCGCGGCGGAATCCCCCGTTGGGGCTGAACCAGTTGGAGGAAGAAGCAAATGCCGTGGGAATGAGTAGAGGGAGAGTTGTGCCATGACTTCATTGCGCTGGAAATAAGACTTTGCATCCTTTTCTTCCAAGTAAAAGTAGAAGAGAAACCTGGTGGCACTCTTTAGAAATGGGTGAGTGACGTTACCCGTCTTGTATGTACAGCCCGGCTGAGTTGAGGTGACCGGCCCGTGGTGACACAAGTGCCCAAGTAAAGCTGTCGAGAACAGAACCTGAAGGTTCTCTCTTTCGGTTCTCACTTGAATTACTCGATGCACTCTCCGTGGAGCAGGACCAGAGCTCGTATGCTCTGATTTCTCAGCAACGGTTTATGCAAATATTTTCTGGAGACTTTTCTAGGGCTCCTTTGAAGCAGAACAGCTCTTACTCATTTTCGAGAGGAGGGTACTGAAATTATTTGCTTAGGATCTTACAAATCAATTAGCAAAGCTTGGGGTCCCCAGCCCTTTTCTGTCGGGATGTTGCACGCGTGCGTTCTCTACAAAATCATCTTTGCTGTCCGGTTTACCTAAGGAGGAAAACTTCCTTGAGAAGAGGTGTCAGACTAGTCTTTCAGAATTGCGGTGCCGGTGGCGCAGATGTGTTTGCGGCAGCAGGGTCTTGCACCTTCGCTGCGACCGGGCACTCGCCGGTTTAGGTGTTTGGCTGAATTCCAGATTCCCTCAGAATAAATCAGAAATGTGAGCCGAGATGAGCAGATGATAGTTTTTAATGGGAAACAACCAGGTAATTTGTAAGGAAAGGCTCGCTCAGTTCGTGGGAACACCCTGTTTTACCCAGTGGACCCCATGTGAACCTCCAGTACAGACCAGTCGAGCCGTACCAGCGCAGCCCCGGCTGGGTTGGAGCCGACGCGGGCATTTGATGCTTGTGGTAAGAAGTGCTCGCTATCAGCTTTGTGCTCCTTCGGTGTATTTTTATCTCCTGATGTCTGACACGTTTTGAACCCGAGCAGTCTCTCTCTGGGGTTTCTCCGTGCCCGTATCAGACGGGCGCCTGCTCTTGCGGTTTGTGCCCCAGTGAGAAAGCTGCTGAGTTTTCACACCCCGACGGGGCATCGCAGGAGACAGGAAGCCCCACCCTTCTGGTGGTGTAACCGAACGCGGCGCTGCCGGAGCCACCCGCGTGAGCAGCAGCCTGAGCAAAACACTGTCTAGAGATGTATGTGCAGCCTTTTCTTTAAAAACACGTTGCCTTACTCCTTTTGTACACACTTCTGGAAGTACAGAGCTTTCAGCAGGAGGCGTTGCTGATTTACACCCGAGTTAGGAATATGAAGTTGGATTCTTATTTTCCCAATTAATTTTTTTTAAGGGGCTGAAATACGGAATTCCGTGTGTTGGGATAACGTGATAGCTCTCAGGGGCGTTAAATCATTCGTTTGTAGAGATGCGGCGTAGGATGTGATTGCTGCAGGTGAGGTATTCACATCCCCAGCCCGCCTTTAACAGGAGTGGACTGGGCCAAGGGACGGATTCCCCGACCTCACCAAAGTGTCCGCACGGAGCATCCTCCGTCCCTTCAGCTGTGCGGACGGAGTCGGTGGCCTCACGTGGCGTGGTGGTCACCGCTCCCGGCCCCTCGGCCGTTCCCCAAGCTTCAGGAGCAGCACCTGGCTGGCGCCGCGGCGCTCGTCCTGGGGAGCCGGGAGTTTTTCTTCTCTCCGTCATACCCTGCCCCACGCGGAGCGGGAGCGCATTCCCACCCGGCCCGGGCGAGGTTACGAACACCCACCAGCAGATGCAGTTACCCACTTTAACAGAGATCCGTGTTTTCAATTAGGTTTTAGAATGTGATGCCAGACTTGGACCCAGTTATGGGGAGATTTTATCGGCAGAGGGTAGCTCAGGGTTTGGAACGTGGGCTGCTTTTCTGAAGGTCCGTTCCTAAGCTAACAGCAAGTTGCCTGCAATGGGAAAAGAGCTGAATGGGAAATAAGGAAATGCTTATTTCAGCCCTCTAGGGTTTGGGTTCAAGTTTTTCGTGGGTCATTTACGAAGATGGCAAAAAAAGTTACATCAGATCTTCAGTATTTCTTTTTGCAACTTTGTGTGTTTCATTATTTGGCAAAGAGCGAAAATGAAATAAAATCATCCCGATTTGAGCGGATACCAAGGTTTGCTGGCTGCTGTGGCTGGAAGTGTCGGAGTGGGGTAGATTGTTGCCTGGAATGGGTCCTAGAGTGGGATGTCACCGGTGAGTCACACGGAGACAAGATTCTGTGTTCGGTGTCTGGTTCCGCATCGAAGTGTCTTCCTGTGGTTGGGAGCAAATTTGTTGCTGCTTCTTTCAGCGTCTGAAGACTGCGCAGAACAAGAGGAGTGTGGCACAGACCGTTACTCACCTGCTTTGGGTACTCACAGGTGGCATTTTTTAGAAGTTTGAGTCCAGCTGAAGTGTTTTTACCCTACTAGACACCACTAGTTTGTTAGCAACCCTGGAAAGTCCTGTGGTGGGAGATGACCTGAAGTCGGAGCAGTCTGCACGCCCCACGTAGCACCTGCGGTTTTCACCCTGTCTCCATCCCTTTGGGGAGAGGGCAAACCTGGTTTTTCCCCCTCGACCCACCTTAGTTACTGTTGGTTTTTATCTAGCAGCAGCTTGTGTTTTCACGTGGGTATCAACTCGTGGCAACAAAAGGTTGAGTATCATTTCCCAGGTCTGCTGAACTGTTCCCTGCTCCTGACCCCTGGCACCAGCCTGGATTTAGAGGATGAAGAACGGGGGACAGTGGCGAAAGCTGGAGATGGAACGTGATTTTTTTAAAAATGCAAAGGAGATCGTTCTGTTGAAACACCTCCCCTCAAACCCTTCTGAAACCTGACCCTCGCTCCCCTTGTCTCAAAGCTGCTTGTTTTGGGGGTGACCCCTTGCTGTGGGGAGGGGTCCCGCGCCCGCCCTGACAGAATGTTCCACGGAGAGCGCAGCACGAATGGCGGCGGGGAGGAACTGGTTTCCAGGCTGAGTCTTGCCACCTGTTGCCTTTCTCATTCCAAGCCCCCCTTCCTCCCCACCCTCCGCCCCGAGCTCCCCTCCCCACACAGCTCACCATCCCCAGTGGACAGGGCTGGGAGCAGGAGTTCCTTGCCAAATACCTTTCTAGTGCTGTCACTAATTCTGCGCAGGCAGCATCTCTGAGAGCAAAACCGAATCTCTTCCAGTGCATTGTGCTGCGTTTGCTACGCAAAGTGTTCAGAAATGCCTTTGCTTAGTTGGGTTGGATGGGAGGGACCGTGCCACGGCCGCTGCAGGAGCCGGCCCCAGGGAAGCCTGAAGCTGTGCCCAAAGAATCCTCTGCAAATCCATCGAAGCTGGCGTTCGGCACTGCCGCGGGCTAATTTTGTCCTTGGGGTTATACGTACACACACCCGTGTCATTCTTCTTCATCTGCTGCGTGTGGAAAGCTGCCCCGCGCGCCAGGGAGTGTTTCACTGAACCCTCCCGGCTTGGTTCGGTGGGTTGGAGCAGCAGCGAGTGGTGGGAGAGTCCCCGACCGGAGCCGTGGTTCCTCGCGGCTCCCGTGAGAGTCGGAGACTCTTCGTGGGCGCGAGGTTGTCCCTCCCTCCTGACGAAGGGCTGCGCCGGGGGCCGGCGTTGCTCTGGGTACGTCGCTGTTGGGTTTGCCTGGAAGTCGGTTGGGAGCCTGGGAAGGCGCGTTTTGACGGTTCTGCTTTTGGTTCCTCGGGTAGAGTCATTTAGATCCCAACTGTCTGGAGCGTGTTGTTGTCTGGAGAAGTGTTCTCCAAGTTCCCAGTTAGTGAAGTTGGGAGCACGAGGCGCTGGAAGACAGGCCTGCACTGGGAGCACTGCAGGCTCGCAGAACGTTGCCCTGCCCGTGTTTTACAGACACACCTGTATAAATACTTGTTTGCCCCCAAAAGTCACGGCGGGGTGTAAGGATGAAGAAATGTGATGCAAATCTGAGTGACTGCTCACTGTTACAGCCTGGGCCTGCCGCCTGCCTTAGAACCAGGGTCAGTGGGAATAGGGACAGGTAGGCAGTTTGGAATTAAAAACAAAAATATAAAGAAAAGAAAGAAGAAATAGAAGCCATGGTGGCGTGTTTCTCTTACAATTTCTAGTCGTGATGCAGCACGAGGTCCAGAACCTTCTCCCTCCTTGCTGATCGACGTGTTTGTACTGGCCACGCTTCAAGCTGGTATCCCCAGTGCACCAGTTAAACCAGTAGTTACCAATTTTTTTGCAAGCCACGCTGGGACCATAGGAATTTTATTCCTTCGCAGTGTTGAAGGAAAGGGGTTTCGCTTGCCAAAGGGCTTTCTTATGCTTGAGGATGATTTATGGGCCAAGCTGAGCCACTTGTGGAAAAGGCAAAGCAGCTCTTGGCAGCACCCCCAGAATCCACTGCAGCTGTGGGGTAGTGAAGTCATCGGCATAACAACCACTGCAAACAGAATAACAAAGTCTGTTCTGTTCTCGTTTAAAATAATCTTTCCAGTTCAGCAACCGCATTAAACCTTACCTTTCTGCACACAAAAATAATAAAAGGCCGACAGTTCTCTGCGACACGGTGTGAGCGTCTCACTTGCGTTACTGCCTTTCGCTCTCGCGCCATCTCCACTTTATCAGAGTATTTGATGTGATGAAGCCACGTTATGTCACAGTTTGTCCCTTGTTTGTCCTTAGGTTTAAGAAAAACAGAAAAAGCCTCAATGTTTCTTTTTTTTAAATGCAAAATTTGGGTTTGCCTTATAACCTGTGTGTAGGCCGATTGCAAAATGAGTAATTCTGTCTTTGATTTTTCCTGCCTGTCTTTGTTTCAGGTCCCTTCAGATCCTCCTGCTTCCAAAAAGCCCAAAATAGATGACTCTGCTTCCCAATCTCCAGCTTCGACCGAGAAGGAAAAACAGTCCAGCTGGTTACGGTCCTTATCCAGTTCATCTAATAAGGTGATTGCTGAGAATTTTGTAATCAAAGGAGAGATGGAATTACGTGTAGCATCCCTCTGCTGAAACCAGAAGAGACAGGAAGAACTTGCCCAGGTTTTCTAAATTAGTGACATTCCCATCCTTCCCCTCGTCAGCACTGAGCTGTACGTCCTCCCAGCTTGCTTGCTGTCTTCCAGCGCTCGCTGACCTCGATTGCGGCAGTGAAGTAGGCAATTCCTTCGTGCCTCTGAGGCACAGGAATCCTGCACCACTCAGGAGCCTTTTGTGGCCTCTGCACAGCACGTACAACGTTTTGCCAAAGGGGAAACGTGTGAGGTTTTGCGCTAGCGCGCTGCGCCTCTTCCAGCGGGGTCTGCCAAGCAAGCAGGGGAGTAGTTGTAGAGGTACCGGTGTGTGCGCTGAAACGCATCACGAGCAGATTTGTTGTTGAAAAGATTGTTCATATTTACGTGTTTTTCTTCGCCCTCCTTCCCAGAGTATTGGCTGTGTCCATCCACGTCAGCGCCTCTCGGCTTTCCGGCCCTGGTCCCCTGCTGTATCGGCCAACGAGAAAGAGCTCTCGACCCATCTGCCCGCACTGATCCGAGACAGGTAAGGAGACACGAGCTCAGGGGAGAAAGGGGTTCGCAGCTCTGGCGCTGTATCTGACAGCCAGTCGCTTGATGCTTTTCCCTCGCACAGGTAACTGGTGGCTCGGTAATTCGGTCGGTCAGTCCGCTGGTGCCAGGGTAAAAGCATTTGCAGCTGCAGCCTTTTAATTTGCAGAAGGGGAGAAAAAAAAAATTGATAATTTGTGCATTCATTAAGTAGGTTTTCTTGGGTGAAACGCGCCCTAGAAGTCTGAAATGAAGGCTGATTCTGTGAACTTAGGATCCTTTTGGGTACAGGCACCAGGAGTTGCCGGGCTTCACTGTTTAAAGGGAGATGGGGCAGGGACCAGGCAGCTCTTGGAGCTCCTCGGCCTCTAAGAGCCATCAGAAAGCTGATGCTGAGGCTGGATTCTGCTCTGGGGGAGGAACATCATTAAACTGGTACGAGAATGAGTCACCGCCCAGAATGGGTGGGACTGCTGGTGTCACGGGTAGAACGGAAAGTGTCGGGGCAGTTACGTGTTCCTTTGCCAGGCTGGAACTCCTCAGTCTGAAGAATCTTCGTGCCAGATTTCTGCCTAAGGGTGACGATTCCTTTGGAAAGTTTGACTAAAGTGACCAGGTGTTTTTAGGGAGCGTTGCGAAGAACGTATTTTGCTGCTCTTATGAGCAAGTTTCTTAGAAGTCATGAGGTTTGATATAAAAAAAAAAGGGAAAATAAAAAAAGCCCACACGCAGGCAGGTGTGCGCTCTGCCAAACCCTTAAAGATGCACAAGAAGATGCTTTTTGCACTCCCGTGGCCTTTCCTAAGGAAGTGCCCTCTCCAAGTTCACAAAACATTGGCAGATAGAAGTAAAACTGTGCAGCTGGGTAAAACAATCACGCACGAAGATCATGAGGAGACATCTCGGTAATTTTTAGACTCCGGGAGATCTCATGTCTCTGGTGATGGTAGAATACGTGGCGCTTTGAATGCGATCCCGTCTGAACTGGACGGGGGTGACCTGTATAGATCATCTCCGCGTTTAAGGGGGTGCAAAACGCTGAGCGAATACCTGGGCAGGTTCTTCGCTGGCGTAAATCAGTGGGACTTCACTGTCGTTCCAGGCAGTGTAACACAGTTGCGGCTTCAGTGTGACACAGGGATGGGGAAGCACTTCAAAGCCCGGAACGTGACCGTTTTCTCCTTCCTTTTCCCTCCCCCTCTAAACCAGTTTCTACTCCTACAAAAGCTTCGAGAATGCCGTGGCCCCCAACGTGGCCCTGGCACCTCCAGCCCAGCAGAAAATCGTGAGCAACCCGCCGTGTGCCACGGTCGTGTCTCGGAGCAGCGAGCCGCTGAGCTCCCCTGCCCAGCCGCGGAAAAGAAAACTGGCTGCAGAGACCACGGCTGTCCCGGAGGCTGCAGCCACTGCTGCAGCCACAGTTACTGCCCCTGAAGAGGATAAGGAATCGGAAGCAGAAATTGAAGTAGAAACCAGGGAAGAATGTAAGTGATGGTGGGCTCTGCCTTTGTTTTGTTCTCTTTGCGGCAGGAGTTAGCTGTTCAGCTTGTGTGGCGTTTAAGTATCTCAACAGGATGTAAAACAACCTTAAGTAATAATGAAAGCCAAGAAGGGAACATGAGTTGGGGGGTGCTTTCCTGGGAGAGGAACGTGCACCGACAAAAAGGAGCCCCTGAACTGCAGGTGTCCACTAAGGTGGGGTCTTCCGTTAAAAGCGCGTGTGCTGGTGCACAGTGTCCTGATCTTGGGCGAAAGATGAAGGAAGACCCTGGGGGCACCTCCTTGATGTCACTTAGCGAATTCTGCTGCTGCCCTTGGTATGTTCAGTCCTTACTATGCACAAAGACCACAACTTACCCACTGAAAACAGCAGGATCGTGTAGGTTTCCCTGAAGAAATCTGTTTCCATCGCGCTTCCAGTATTACAGCGTAGGAGGAGTTTTTTCTTTCTTCTGTTGTTTTCCTTGAACGTTGAGTATCTCCTCTGCACAAAAGGGCCTCGGCATATTTTGAGTTATGTCAGTTTTAGACAGTTTTGTATTAATTCTCAACGTTTCTGTTTTTCAGTCACCTCCTCCTTATCCTCGCTCTCCTCCCCATCCTTCACTTCATCCAGCTCTGCAAAGGACATGAGCTCGCCGGGGATGCAAGCCCCAGTCCCCGTCAGCAGTTCCTACGAGGTCGCGCCACATCCTGACTCGCACAGCAGCGGGCTGGAAGCTGAGCTGGAGCACCTAAGGCAGGCCCTGGACAGCGGCCTGGATACAAAAGAAGCCAAAGAAAAATTCCTGCACGAAGTTGTTAAAATGAGGGTGAAGCAGGAAGAGAAGCTAAACGCAGCCTTGCAAGCCAAACGCAGTCTACATCAGGTGAGGTTGGAAACGGGGTTTCTCTTACCGCTGACCGCAAACGCTCCTGCAGGGACAACCCGTGAGGTGGTCGCGCCTCAAAAAGAGTCGCCTCGTTTTTCCCCACGTGGCGCGGGAGGCGGCGCGGGGAGCCGGTTCCTGAGCCGAGTCCCTCTCGCGTGAGGCTGCCTCGTCGTGCGCCAGCTGCAGGTCCCGCTCCCGGGGAAGGGAGGCTCAGAGCTGCCTTTTCAGCTGAACTGCTTGTTCTCTGTCACCTTGAGCAAACTGCTTTGGTCCCTCGTGTTTCAGTAAATATATGTCTTATTTTATGTATTTAAAAGTAAATATTTGTAAGTAATGCGTATTTAAAGCTAATTTTGAAATGTCTAAACTAAATACACGGCGTGTGCTTGAAGTAGAGCAGGGATTAGATGAAGTAGTTGATGAAGCAGAATTGAGTGTTGGAGGCATTAAATCAAGCAACATGTCAGGGCGAGCGGGGACGCGGGATCTGGCCGGCGTTTTCCTGGTGGGCAGCTGCGGGTTTCCCGGTCCACAGACGGAGAACGTCCGTGCGCGCGCTTCCAGCGGCAAGGCTGAGCTAACAATGGCCTGGCTGGGAAGTGAGATTGTCGAAAGAGTGAATTTCCCATGACCCGACGGCAGTGTTACTTAACAAAAACACGTTGCTGAGAGGGTTTGACTCTGACAGAGAGGAAATGCTGCTTCTGGGGGGAAAAAAAGAATCGAACTGTAGTTTCTAATTTAACCATTTAGGAGACAGAGCTTCAGCGAGCCACATTTTTGTGCTTGTGATGAACATGTCTTTTAGCCACAAAAAAATTCTGACAAATTATAAGTTTCTTCCTTTGTGCCTTTAGGTTCCTTATCATTAGCGCTTCAGTTAATGGTGCTCTCTGGGATCTGAGATCTCAAGGTAGCGGCTCTGGGGCAGGGAGAGCGGCAGCCTCCGGAGCAAAGCACGGTTTCGATTTAGCTGAAGGTTTTAGCCTGGAGTTCTCCAGATGTTGTGACAGAGCAGACCAGGGGCTGGCTGCCGAGAGACTCAGGGCGACGCACCGGTTACCTGAGGCAGAACAAAACTGCCGAGAGGTAGAAAGAAGATGCGCAGTTTGGTTGCCTGACGTGCGTTTTGGGGGGCTTGGTAAAACGGAACTGCTCACCGATTTCTTCCGTGAACTTCCCTGTTCAGCTCTGCTGTACACAAAGGGCGTTCACGAGCTGCATTTGTCACAGCGCTCGTGGCTGCGGCGTCTTCGGTTGAAGCGCAGGCTCTGCAGTTGGTTGGTTTGAAACTTCGAGCTAGTGCAGAGCACATTGCTCGTAGTTCTCTCTAACTGCAGTTCATCTTTATTCAGTCACAGATGGTCACAGCTATTTTGCTTGACAAAGCAAAACGTGGCTGTAGCGTGTAGCTTTTCATTATCCAAGAATTCAGGGTATCTTGAGTGTAGGATCTCACGTTGATTTAAAGGAGAAGAGCTTGAACAAAGTTCAGAATGAGGTTTTGACATGAGCCTTCTTGGTCGTAACCAGCGGAAGGTGGGAATTTAGTTTGGATCGCTTCCCTCAGAGCTCGGTTGCCCTGCGGTGCTTCAGTCTCTGCTCCTCGGGCCTCACGCGGTGACCGCTTTTGTGTTGTAGGAGCTGGAGTTCCTCAGAGTGGCTAAGAAGGAGAAGCTGAGAGAAGCAACAGAGGCCAAGCGCAACTTAAGGAAAGAGATCGAGCGTCTCAGAGCTGAGAATGAGAAGAAAATGAAGGAAGCCAACGAGTCTCGGATACGACTGAAGAGGGAGCTGGAGCAAGCCCGGCAGATCCGGGTGTGCGACAAGGGCTGTGAAGCGGGACGGCTCCGGGCCAAGTACTCAGCCCAGGTAAGGCCCAACCGCGGGACGCCGGGCTCGTGGGCGCGGTTACGATTTGTGCTGTTGCGGGGTTATTTGAGGCGTCTGTCTGTCTGTCCTGTAACACCAGCTCCCCTCTGAACGTCTCTGCCCCCACCGGGTCATTGACAAGCCCAGCCGGAGTGCAGGGCGGCACCAGCACCTGCGCTTCGACAGCCTCTGTCCGCCCCTCAGTCCCTTTGTCAGCTGAAAGTCACCCTTTGCAGAGGAGTAAGACAAGCGCTAGACGTCATTTCAGCCCCGCTAAGACTCTGCAGGCACTGCCAAAGCGCTGGGAGCCATTTCAGTGCTGTAAACGTTAGGCAGAGACGCTTCTGTTAATAGCACTAGTTGTTGAAGATTAGCCTGGACCTACGGGAACTGTTTGAGACCAGAGAAGAAACCAAGGCCCATGAATAAGCAAACGGCCGCGCTGGGGAGGAGCGATGTTTACAGCTGTAAAGCACACGAAGAGCAAACTGTCGGGTCTAAGAAAAGATTTCCAGTTTGGTCTCGGGGAAAGTTCTAGGAATGCGGGAACGTGTTGTTACAAGCAACATGTACGCTTTAAGCTTTCGGCCTAAAAATCTCTCCCTGCCCTCCCCACATCAGATTCTCTCGTAATAAAAGCTCTTGAAGTTTATTTAAACGAGCCAGAGCCAAGTGAACCAAGAGCTCAGGCTGCGCATCCCCGAGTCGCCGTGTTAGCAAGCGTTAGCAACAGGGGCCTCTGAGAAACGGGGCACCCTGCCCTAAATTCGAGCTCTTACAGCAGAGAGAGATCACTTATGTGCAAATGCCACACAGGTGTCACAGACCTGCACGATGACCTCGCGTGCTGTGACGGCCCTGAATTAATGGCCAAGGAAACTCTTCTAGAGCGCGTTCACTGCAGCGACTCTTTTGACACAGGTGTTGTTCAACACACCTGCCTGATGCCTCTGTGCGTACCTAAAGCACAAAGTGCAGATATTTGGCATGGTCACTTTAAGGGAGTGAGGGGAAAGGAAAAGAAAAAGCAACAGCAATCAGAAATTCTTCTAACCCCGGGCTCTCAATAACGGGAAGGGGAGTGGTGCTGGTGCCTCTCTGAGCCACGGCTGAGCAGGAGCCCGGCGGCAGGAAATGATGTGGCTTCCTCCCAGCGTCGCAGGATGTCTCGCTGATAAGAGGTGTCCAGACTAAACACGACCAGCTCCGAGCTGCTGCGCTGGGCGTTGCCAGCAGCTGACTTCCACCTGGGGGGAAGAAAAGCAGCAAGGCAACAGCAAGTGCAGATAAAAGCAAATGCCAGCGGTACCAGACGGCGCTTGGCAAATCTGCAGGTGGCTCCTCCCTCACTTGGTGATAAGCACGAAAGTTCTTGACAGCGCCGCTTCTCGGTCTCCCAATATGTTCCCTCCTTGGGAGGGAATAAATGAGGTTTCCCAGTATAAAAGGCTAAACTCCCCTTAATTTGAAGAGCCAAATATTCTGCAGGTTTCTCCTTTTTAACTGGCATGTTTGCAGGAGGACCTGCAGCCCCCGTGGCTGCTCCTGCCTGGCGCGGGGCAGTGACAGGAGGACGCAGGTTAAGCCCCAGCTGCGGTGACGCTGCGTTGGCGCCGCGCTCGCGCAAAACCCCGCAGGGCTCACTCAGGGGCTGGAATTGCTGCTGCATTTAGCGACTGCTGCCGAAATTTCTGTGTGGCGCTTAATAAAAAAGAATGCTTTGGGTAACTTCGAAGTCTGAATTTTACAAGATGTCAACATGACTTAACTTCTGAAGTCACGTAAGAAATTGTAAAATACAGCTTTATTACAGCCTTTTATCTTTCATTTGGAGCGTGCAGAGGCAGTTTGTTGCTTGCATTGTATTTATCACGTTATTTTTGAGGAAACCACAATTCTCTAGACAGGCTTAGTCTGAGAGAAATAGCACGAGGCAAGCACGAGAGGAAGTAAGGCAACACGTCCAGGGGTGTAAATGTCTCTGTGTGAGCTTGAAGTATGAGATGCGTAATACCTACTGAAGATCAGTGTGGTTTGTGCCTTGCTGTTTTTTCTTACCTTACTGCTGCAATCCAATATGGGTGGGGTGGTGGGTTCAGCCTTCATTTTATCCCAAAAGGTGGGAGTCTTCCTGTCCTTTGTTAGACAGCAACCTTTGATAACTGCTGCTCTTCCTTGTTTGTGGCCTACAGTTGCCTAGTTCAAACCTCGGTGGTTTTTCTGCTGTGGATACTCGGGGCTTCTCTCTGCCTTTGGTATCACTAAGTAGAATAAATATTCCAACTGATTACGGAGGCCTTTGGGCAGAGGGAAGCCGTCCGTGTGTCCAGCTGTACCTTGGCACCAGCCTGTCTCACGGCCGCATCCACCATCCCCTTGCCCTCTACGCTCAATCCCCGCAGCCTCCGTGCCCGTGCTGCCTCCTCACGCTCGTGGGAAGGAGCTACGCTTGCTTTTGTTGGGCATTAATCCACAGCTGAGGCCAGGACCTTTCACGTGGGCAGCGGAGTGTGGTTCTGGGCACAGGTACTAATAACCCTTGTAAAAAGATGGGACAGTAAATGACGTGGGCAAACAGCCGGTCTGCCTAACGAACGGATGGGAGCGGTTTAAGACGAGCGAGCAGAGCTCTTGTGCGCTGAGGCACTCAGCTAGTCTGGGTTTTACCCTCCTTTCTGGAACTCAGGCCACCAGCACTAGTTAAGGGTTTCAAAGCTGGACCGTTCCTGCAGGGCACTTCTGTGACTGGACCGCACCACATGGGGGAAAAGAGAATTCCTTCTGTGCCTGAACTTTGATAGTGTTGTGTCTGGAAGGACACGGCTTCATTGCTCTTCTCGCTTTGTGTTCAAGTCTACAAAAATCACACAGGGAGTGAAACATTAAAAGAGTTTATTATGTTTCTCCTTGTGCTTCTCTCCAGATCGAGGACCTGCAGGTTAAGCTCCAGCACGCCGAGGCTGACAGGGAGCAGCTCCGAGCTGACCTGCTGCATGAAAGGGAGGCTCGAGAACACTTGGAAAAAGTAGTCAAGGAACTTCAGGAACAACTGTGGCCTAAAGCGAGCAGCCAGCCCAGCAGCGACACCACGACGAGCAGCCTCGAGAACTGAACCGCCCCGGCACCGCCTGACGTGCGCACACGAACACCCACACCCACCCACACCCCCCCCCACACCCACACACACAGAGCGAGGACGTGCACAGGGAGGGCGGGTGTGTGGGGACGTGTGTAAGTGCGTGTGTGAGTCGTTGGGTCTTGGCACACACATCTATGAATATGGATTCTTATTAGTTGGAAGGCAAACGTTACTCTTTATAACAGAAGCACTGAATTACGCCTCTTTTTTTTTTCCTCCAATCCATATAGCACAACATCTTACTGTGCCTATAAAACACAAAGTGTTTATAAACAAAATACTTCTAAGTCCACAGCAAATTTTCTACTGGCAAACTCCAAGCAAGCAGCGTGGTCCAACTAAAATCAGAGTAAAAGGCAAGCGTGGCAGTGGTTTTATGTTGCCCTTCTGCCTGTTGGAACATTTTGGAATTTAAAAACAAACTTTTCTTATAAGCTATTTAAAATAATTCATTACACAGACTTGGTATTAAAAATTGACAAGATTTTTTTATAATGAACCTGTAAAAGCAAAACAAAAAAAAAAAAAAACCACCTTTGATGCACAATTTTTAATGACTTGTTAAAGGCTTTGGGATTCTTAACGCAGAAGCCCTCTGGTGATGATGCCGTTTCACGAGCAGTTTTCCAGCCATCAAGGGAAGCCATCACAGTTTTAATCCTGTCACGTGGTTGTATGGGAATTTCAGAGTGCTTTTCAAAGTTGATTTTTTTCCTTAAAAAGTTATCTTCATTTCCTGTCCTGGACACAAGAAGAAGGGAAGATGCGGGACTGTCGGGGGGGTGGGCCAGAGAAGAGGTTGTGCTTCAGAATTACAGCCCCAGCCTCCCCGACGCGGGTGATGGCGAGCCGAGCCGTCTGCTCCAGACACGTCTTCGTTAACTGACGCGTTCAAACGACTCCCTTCGTCCGAGCGCCCTTCGGCTTTGGGAAGAGGAAGGGGAGGGATGAGCTGTTCAGGCGGTTGAGAGACAAAGCAGAAGCCGCGCGTCTTGAAGTCATTTGGAAATCTTTGCTTCAGCTTTCAGTTCCCTGGAAAACTCACCTTCGTTGCACCATCTTACCACAAATTCAGTATTTACCTGCTTTTATTATGAACTGTCAGCCAGGAGTTCTGTGCCCGAGGAGAGCGCGACATCACTTTATCGGATACTACGGAAAAGAAAAACAACATTTTTGCTGCTGTGAATAAGCCTACATCTTCTTTTGAAAAAAAAAACCACAACTTTTTTTCCTTATAAAAAAGAGAAATTACTTTAATTTTGGGATCCAAGCCGCAGCCCCGGAATAAAAATGCAGCATCACTTTGTCTTATTGGTGGTGGTGTTGTCGTCGTCGTCTTTTTTTTTTTTTTTTAAACTGCACTTTGTCAGAATCTGACTCTGCATTTTATTCCATATTTCTAAAGTTTACAAGTTGAGCATTCTAGAGTCTACCCTGCCGAACAGATGCGAAAATCACCAACCCCCTTCTCCACCACGCGACGCTTTGCGTCGTCGCTGACCTTGATGCAAGAGGCGGATTCAGCAGGTACCGAATGCTGCCAAATAGGAACTGGGGAGACCAGCGCGCTGCGGGGCGGGCTTGAAGCCGGCCCGGCGTGGCTTCGTATCCAGCAGGACGCGGGAAGCAGTAGAGATGCTCCCAGAAGAGCTTAAACAAACAAAGTTGGTGCTTTAGTGAACAAGAGAAAAGTTGTTTTCACCCACAAACATTCACCTCAGGCACTCGAGCTTATCAGCATGAAGTGAAAATTCGATCTGGGGCTGCAGACGTGCCTTCCAGCTCATTGCTCCTCTCAGCATCTTCTGCAGGCAATGCTGACACTTTTTTTACCTTAAAGAGTAAAGAGAGAAAAAAAAAAGAAAAAACACCCTATGCATCATCATACATAGAAGTTATTCTAAACGAAGAAACGTATTTCCAATAATCTTTGTTTGCTTTTGGACATTGATGCAAACTATGTAAAGCTTAAAAATTATTTCCCAGTAGACGGAAAGCGGCTTCCAATCCTAAAATTCTAGTATTTACTTACAGTATATTAGAGAGATTTTTTTTTTTCCTTTAAACAAGAGCTGTTTGCTTGAAACCATTATAATAACCATTATAATAACTGTGAGCATTAACAAAGAAGTTCATATATAATATGTTTTAGGTACAAAACAGAAGAAATACGAAAGGAGTAAAATTACTGGGACAATGTAAAACTGTTGGGAGCAGGGAACAGTCACACCGAGTAAACTCACAGGCGCCTGGCCGGTCGTGCAGGGGTTCGGGATGCTGGAGACTGAGTCTAGCTGCAGCTCTCCTCCTCTAAAGTGCAATGCAAAAGGAATTTTGATTATGCTTAAGCAGGTTTGTTTGGGTGTTTTTTTACGTGGTTGTTTTTGTTTTTTTCGTTTTTGCTTCTTTGTATGTTTTTTTTTCTGCGATTATTAAATCATATGCATGGAATTAAAGTCTCTGCCATACGTATATTCATTAATGGGCATTATTACTGTCTTATGTAAAGGGTTTATTTTTGTTATGCAGCGTGCATAAAAATGTTCTCAGCCTTATGAGTTCCAGATCTGTATTAGTCACTTATTTCTTCAAGGGAAACTAAATAATTTTAGCTTTAGTTGCTCGTTGTGCATTTCGGAAGTCTCGCGCGCTCTGCTTTACCGCCACGGTAAGAAATTACACACAGAACAAAAGCCTTCCCACCCCCGCTGGCAGCCTCTTTGCAGCCCTGCTTTTTAAATTTTGTGTGTTTGGGGTTTTCCCCCGCCCCCTGAAGCCGATTGTGTCTCTCCCCTTGTGACTCAACAGAAAACATGGCAGCGGCTCGCTCTGGTTTCTGGCAGGAAGAGCGGCCGCTGACCTGCGGCCCCGCAGAGGTTTGGTTCTTCCTCGCGCGGCCAAGGAAGGGCTCTGCCTCGCTGGCACTATTTCCTGTTCCTGTGATGCTTTTAGCCTCCAAAATTGCATTTTTCCCGAAGAACAAAAGCAGTAAATAGTCTCGCACCTGTGCTTCCCGCAGCCGCCGGGCAGGAGCCTCGGCCCAGCGCTCGGTGCGAGCCCCGGCCGCCTCCCTGGGCCGTGCGGAGCCGGAGGTCTCTGAAAGCAGAAAGTGCAACGTGACAAAGGGAACCTCCCGGTGTTTGAGGTTAAGCCTCAACACTGTTTGGTACTTGGGAGTGAAAACCTCCCAGTCAAGACATGTCTATAAACTAAGGGTTGTAAATCGGTGAGGCGGGCGCAAGAAGTCCCGACACCAGCGGTTCCTCAGCAGGAGGGGTTGGCAGGGCAGGAGCCTCTCTCAGGGAGTTCTGTCTCTCCTAAAGACATTTTAACAACACGATCGTTATTTCCGCAGAAAATGTATTTCTAACCCAGAATTCCCGTGCTTGCAATTGATTTCACACCTGTCAGGTGGCACCAGAGACATGAACGCTCGCGAAGGGCTCTGGGCCCGGGGATGTCCCCGAGAGCCACGGGCAGGGCTGGGCCGCGGGGTTCTCTGTGTAATTTCCGCAATTTCGCTTCTCTCCCACCTTGTGGATTCCCGCCGCGCTCCGGCCGGGGAGGGCAGGGATCGTAGCGTCACATCCTCGCGTCTCATCTGCTCTTTAGTTTCCTTTAAGAAGTGAAAAGGGAGAAGAGGTGTTTCCTACAGGCTGTTGACTCTCCCGCTACTTAAAAATATATTCCTTGATAATTGTATATTCAGTTTAATTACTCATTGTTTCTATTACTGAAAGAAGACTTAACGAAGGGGAAAAAAAAAACCAACAGCAATAACATTCATATCTATGGAGCAGCTAACTAGTATACATAATATTCTGCTTTTCAAACAGAACTAGCCAATGTAAAAAAAAAAAAAAGTTACAAGTAAATTCAACATGTAAATACTTTTTTTTTTCATTTTACACGGTTGTATTATAAGTGTATATGGTGTTTACTTTTTCAAAACTCTTTCTTACCTGGTAGTTGTCTTGTTTTATGAGTTGTGTTTTTAACTAAGAAGAATCTTTGCTGTCTGTTAGGAAAAAACAAAACAAAACCTTTTTGCAAGTTTTCCATGTGGGTTAACCTTTCTCCATCATTCGCATTTTATTTGTCCTTATTTTCACTGTAAAGTATTTTATTACCAAAAGGTTGATTTTTTTTTTTTTTTTTTTTGTTCCATTCTGCCCGCTCATCAGTCCATGTGTTTTAGAATTTTTTTTTTTTGTTGGTTTGGTTATCGTTTTGGTTTGGTTTGTTGTTGTGTTTTTTTTTTTTTAATCAAAAGAACTCACAGAAATGACATTTTTTCAATTGAAGAAAAATAAATCTTTACATTTATAATAGCCAATAGCATTTCAGCACATTTTTGTTATCCTGGTCTCTCCTATGCTGCTGCTAATGACAATATTATGACTTACTCTACTATTCTAGAACTATTTTTATGTAAGTAATGTATGCTTTCTTGTTTATAAATGCCTGATTTAAAAAAAAAATAAGAAAAAAGCTTGGCATATTTATCTATTTCGCTGTGTACCTTGATAGTCCTTTTCCACCCCCTTTTCCACGTCCCCTCCCCTTGAAGCAGATAATATTGTAAAATAAAGGACTTTATGAGATTATGTATGAAAATAGCTATGCTTATATACCACAGTGACTGAATGTACAGTGTATAGACGCATTACCTAAAATAAAATTGTTTGTCCAGAAAAAAACCCAAATCGCTCCCGTTTGGTTCTTTGAGTTTTCTGCGCTTGCAGCCGGGGCCTGACTGCAAAGGGCGGCGACCCCGCGGGGATCGCAGGTTCCTCTGCTTGAGAAGTCAAGGGGTCCTGCCACGTTTTATCTTTCCTGGCACACCAAAACACCACCAAATAATTAAAAATAAAACCCAAAAAACCTGCCTTCCCACCTCCGGGGGGTGCTGAGGCGCACGAAGGACCCAAGGGCTGGCGCGCAGAACGGCGAGGACTGGGCGAGGCTCCCGCCGCTCGCGGGGGAATTCGAACGACGACGCAGAATTCCTCTCGAGTAGTGAAAAACTGCAGGCATAGAAAAGTTTGCACCAGGTCAAAGAAAAAGAAATACAAGAGGGGAAAAATGCAAAAAGCAGAAGACGGAAACACATGTTAAAGCAATTCTCTCATGGGTTTCTGAGAAACGGCTGCAGAATTTCCACAGCTCGGGTACATTTCTCAACATGCCCTTGTAAAACAGTGGAAAAGCCAGAGAGTGATCGAAAAGCTTAAGAAGACAAAGTCTCTGCTTCATGCTCCTGACTCACAGCAGCCTCGCTTCCTACGGGCTTGGCTTCGCTCCTGTTCCTACCACCTGGACGTTAAGAGTGGGCAAAACCAGCCGAGCTGCTCCCTCTTTCGCAGTGGAAGGGGAAACTTGTTCAACCTCCCTGGCCATCGCGCTTGGGTAAAGCTCCAGATGTGTTCTTCCACCACTCCCCAGAAGATCGCTTGCCTGTTGGCTGCTGCTTCTGCCCTTGTCGACAAGATGTGCACAGACACAACCAGCTGTAGCTGGTCGGGGAACTGACTCAGGTTCACACAGGTGCAGCTCCTGCTGCCCCTACGCTGACAAAAGAACAACTCGCAGCCCTCACAGAGATAGAGACAAGACACAGATTTTTCCAGGCCATTGTTATACGCTCTGTTGCCGAGGAAATCCAAGTGCAACAACACATCCTGGTAAGAAAGACCAGTCAAGCCATCCCATGTTTATGACGAGGAGCGTAACTGGGTTTTGAGAATTCTAGTGATGCTGCAAGAATAATTTCCAGAATACAAGAACCAAAATGCCTACTCAGTCAAACACCTCTGAGTACCTCCAAACCAGACGTGTTCGCAGTGTCATCACACTGGATCACGGAGTGTCAGCCCAGTATTTTCTCCTTCTGTGTTCTCAGTAGGAGCTATGTGAAGGGAACAGCACTGGAGAACTTTTTTTTTTTTTTTGCATATACTGGCCATCAAGTCGTTCCTAGAATTAAAATGTATTTTCTATATTGCGAGAAGTCCCACAGGTCTGTGCACGTCTGGTTGTAACCTACTTTCACACCCCGCTTGGGGCTCCTGTGGAACTCCGGGCGCGCTCAGTTGAGAAGCTTCAGGTACGTCGAGCACCTCGGGCAAGCTCCTGCAGGACACCTCAGCAGCTTAAGCACGAGCACGGCTCCGTGAGGTGTTGCCTAGTCCACAACCAAAAATTCAGGGATACGTTTGTCCCAAGCACAATTAAAATACTTGGAGATCCGTCAATGCTCCGAAGTGAGCTCTAGCTGGCAACGCACACAACAACCTGACTCGCCGAGCTCAGAAGGCTTCAGCACCCCGTGAGCTCAACCCGATTCCAAACAGTAGGAACAGCGAGAAAGTCTAAGAGAGGCCCCAGCCCGCTTTGTGCTCAGGTCCCTACAAACGCTCAGTGAGCTAAAGAACCTTTATTCAAACAGGAACACCAAAGAATGAGGGGGAAAAATCAGTACTAAACTGACCCAAGCTCAAACTAGCTGCTGGAGAACAGAAATGACAATATCAAATTTCCTGATGCCTGAAGTAAAAGGTCTTCATGTCTTACCCAGTAGCTTATGTTATCCAGCCAGGGAAAAACCACCTGGAGAACCAACCCCCCCAACCCCAACTCTTAGAGCTGCGCATTCTGAACACGGCAGATACACAGTGAATTAAAACAGTTGTATGGAGCACAACCAAAAGAAATGGCTACAAATGAACAGAACTAGGAGGACACACCGGCTCGGCATCGTGCCCCAGTCACCTCCCCGGGCCGGCCAGCAGCCCCGTCCTCACACCCACCCGTGCGACAGAAAAACACACGGAGCAGAGCAGAGGTTTGAAATGATGAGAGCCCCTGTCACTGCCCCGGTATCTAAACCACACTTTATACGTGCTCATGTGTTCATTTGCTGAAAAGATATTAAAGAACCGGGTCTTGGCACATGGGCAAGGAAGGGCTAAGACTTGCAGAAGATGATAGGAACCAGGGAAGCAGTAAAAACCCAGGAGTGTCAGAGTTAATGGTGATACGTGAGTAATCCAGTTATAAAGGCACTGTCAGTAGGAAGAGAGCACAAATATAATAAAACACAGCTGTATGACGTACGCTCCAGTGGAATTTTTATTAGATGGCTTATGCACACTTTAAGCATACCTGACTGCAACGCGAATTCCCACACACTTTTATTTGGGAGGGGAAAAAGTTTCCACAGATCTCCGCGCTGAACTGATTTAGTTGAATTGTTCTGTACGGTATCGGTGCATTTTCTGGCTCATATCTCAGAGAATTTACTTTTTGTATCTGTTTTCTGCTGAGTCAGCTCCTTAATCTGGTACCTTGAGAATTTCATGCTTTTAAGCACTTCCCCAGAGCCTATTCTGGCCCAGCTAGCCCAGTCCTCTGGCCCTTCTACCACTTATCCCAAGTAACTACTCATGTATCTCCCGTACGTATAAACTGCAAGACAGAAACCCCACAGGACAAGAGGAAACCTACATGCGTCAAAGGAAAATGAAGTTTTAGTGCTTCAAAGGAGATTAGGTTTGTTCCAAAATCTGCTCATTTCTGTGAACACCATAAAGACTACAAGCCTGAGTGATCATCATTATCTTGGGCAGAAAGCTCACAAGCAGGAATCTACAAACCCTGTTTGCCTACACGATGGTCTGAGCTCCCGAAACGAGTGCCCACGTGTGCTGTCAGCAGGACTCCATCCCAGCACCCGTAGCACGAGATGCTCTCGAGCTGCAGAAACTCCTTTATGAGCTGGTTGTCGAGGAACGGCGTCAAAGCCCTACCTTCACGTGGCCTAGGGATGAAACCAGCTGCTGCACAGCACATTAACAGAGCTGCCGGCAGCGCAGCCCACGGGTGAAACCGATCTGACCGGTACTAATGGATTCTTCTTCGTAGTATCCCAGGCCACAATCTCCCTGCTGCTCTCTGTATGGAGCTACATTCTTATTTCTTCATTTACCAAGTAGGAAGCACCTGCCGAGCATCTCCACAGAGGTACTGGTGGCCTCTGCAATGGTGACCGCGGGCCCAGGAAGGGAAAGTGTCATTTTACAGACAGTAATGGCATTTACCACTCCGAAATCTAGCTCCTGGATTTCAACATCGCTTTGCAAAATCAGTAACCAGTCAGACACACGGCAGTCAGGGAAGAAGTGAAGTGAGAAGCAGGTATACTATGGCGAGCAAAACACCAAAGCCCACAGCGATAACCTCCATCTCCTGGCACACCAACAGAACCCACCCAAAGCCTCTGCAGGCGCCGCCCCTGGAGTCAAGGCCAGCTGGCTGGCACTAGCGCTCAGTACCCGTTACACGCTGTAGAGCACGGCAGCATTGCCAAAACATTCTACCCATGCATCATTTTTAAGCAACAGAGTTTTGCTAGTACTGTATCCTTTGCTTACGTCATCACAGTCGCTTTGTCTACAAGCCTGTGCACATAAAAATTGGGATGTGGTGAGCGACGAGATCCCGTTGGCTACATTGGAACCAACAAAAGGAGATGGAAGGCTGCGTGAAGACCGCACCCAGACCCGAGGCTCACAGCCGGAGCTGGAGCTGCTCAGTAAAGGTTCTGTACATGGTTAAGTTCTGAACTCCTTTTGCACGGAGTCCCGCTGACGTCAGTGGGTGCCCGAGAAATCGTGGCTCCTCCACCTGCTCTGAGCCGAGCTCACGGTGTCAACAGATTCCTTCAGCCCTGACTCGCAGAGCGCGTAAAGCGGGGAACCTGTGGCCCTTAATTCAATTTGGGAGATAACACTGGTGAAAAGCATTGATTCCTTCCCTCGCTCCCCCCCCCCGTCTCTTCCATCAGTTTTGCCAGATAAGAAGCCCGTGGCTCGGCCCCTGCTGGTGACGGATGCCTCGTAACTGCGCTGAATGGCTTGTCACCAGGCACCTCGCAGGCAGCCCCAGCGCTCCGGCTCTAATCAGAAACAGCCTCACCCAGCAGAAGCACTCAAAGGAAGAGGCAGCTGTCCCTGTTGCCTCTGCCTTGTCTCTTTGTTCTTACATTAAGCCTAACTTTATTTATTTATATTTTTAATACAGTGATATCTAGGACATCCAGCTGAAATCAGGCTCCAGATGGGCTAAGTGCCGTTCAAACCCTAAGAACCTCTCTCTCCTTTGGACAACACGGGGCAACTCCCGCTGCAAGAGGATTGTCCTTCCCTACTGCTGAAAACTGTCCACTTGGCTCAGTAAGTATCTACCCATTTCAGTGGGTAACATTACCAAATACTGGGAACTCAGAAAACATCTGTTCTGTTCTCTTCTGGCCATTGCTGGCTAAAAGATAGTAGGTAAGACACTTCATCCTTCAGCTTACGGCTGCTCTGGATCCACGTCCACGATACTTAAACAGAGAATTTGATCAACACAGTTTTTTGCCCTGCAAAGTTTCGTTAGGGGTAACATAAAGAGTAATCCTCCAAATACATATCAGATTGTTCAAGAATTAAACACTCACAGTGTCTGCACCATGAACACGCCTCGGGCCACACTGTCAGCCCTGGTTTTAACTCAGTCACTCGGGCAGCATCAGGGTTTGGCTGGTCTACACCGGGCACTCGCATGGGCAACATTACCCCGACAGGAAAGGTTCTCACGTGTGGTACAAACAGGACAGGCTTCGTGCTTTCATTCTTTAATTCCAAGCAAAAATCAATTCACTTTAGAACAACTTGCATGTAACACTACGTTCCAGCTCAAAGCTCCCTCTGCTATCCTTGAGAGCGACACGAAATCTTTATTGCAGCAACTGAAGAGTTGCTCTCAGCCTGGTGCTCGGATCATCAGCGAGAGCCCTTCCCCGCACACTCTGTCCCTGCTTGTCTAACAAAGCACGCAAGGGCCTCATCTGAAGTGATGCTCACTTCCCACAGCTCCAGCGAGTGACAACTTAGAAAGTTTCATACCAGCTTATTGTATGTGCAGAAGTTGACTAATATGAAAAGGAAGATTTTTTTATTTTTTTTTTTAAACCATGACGCAACAAGTAATATGAAAATCCTTTCCAATTCCTGCACCTTGCAAAGCAGACTGAAGGCGGGGGACGAGGGGCCGGTGGATTTGGTACCACACATGTACAAACTGACTCTGCAGGGCTCGTGCAGCTGGGAGATAATGTGCTTTGCAGGTCATTGGCTCTTAAGCACTGTGTTATCTCGCTGTAACATACACCTTGTTGTGTCTTACTGCTTAATTACAGCTGATATGCAGGCCATAATATTGCTTATCATTAGCCAGAGGACGACAATTACAATTTAAGATTAAACTGTTTTCTTTTTTTCTTCAGCCAAGTCTCTGTATGACACTTGCTTAGCCCAAGAAAAGATTTGCACATGCAGAACAAATCCATATACTAATTGGTTATGTGCCCCTCGTAATGATGTATAATTTAGGAAGCATGCAATGCGTGATGAACATCACGAGCAGCACTCGGTATTGCACAGAGCCTATATCCGAACTTGGAGGGTCAGCTACACGGGCCTGAAAAATCTCCAGGCAGCAATAAAGACAATGAAATCCCGTGATCTCCCACGTGGGACAGGTTCCAGCCAGGTGACTGCCAAGAGCAGTGCCTCAACTTGCAGCAAACTCATCCTTCCCTTTCGCCGTTGCTTTTCAACTCACCTTCCACTCCGGCAGCTTCGCCCGCTCTTCCTCATTCCTCTCCTCCCCACTCTCTACAAAGGCTCGACAGCGTTTCAGGTGACATCTGTCCCACGGGCAGAGGAGCAGCTGCAGGCATTCAGCCTGCCCCTGCACTACGATGCGCTGCAGACATCTGAGGCTCAGTTCAGCAGAACACTGAAGTACACACTCGATTTGAAAAAAGTGGTTTGTACATGCCAAGGTCTTTTTGCTTTATCGGGGCTTTTGTCTCAGAAATGGACACGGTTAACAGAAATCCTAGAGTTGGGAAGTAGTTTGAAAGACTGGACTATTAAAGCATCAGCAAAAAACGATGAGTCTGCTCAAACGGAACTGGCACCAAGTAGCTACGCGCTCCTCGAGAAAGAGAGGTGCTGCTCTGCACAAACAGCCCCACACCTAGAGATTGCTCATGAATATCCTGCGCTAAAATCCACAATGGCCAGAGTGGAGATTTAACTACTGGTCACCAAGAGTAAAGCTTAAGGACTGTTTCTGTACAGCTGCTAAGCACTTAGAGATTCCCTCGGAGCCAAGCCTTTAACTCCTGAACATAAATGTGATAACGTACAGTTCTGATGACTCTTAATGTCAGAGGTCGATGGTTTAAATCTCGTGTCCTGTAGTTTGTCAACTCCCATTTATCCCATCCCGCACAGCACAAAGGTACAGCACATAAATCTTCCAAAAATGTGTCCTGATCTTTCACCTACAGTAGATAAAAAACAGCCCAGAGCAAGAGCTTTTAGCATTTTGTCATAGCAATTTTTCCGTCAAATATGATAGATAGCCAGCTACATGGAAAAAGAATGAACCGACCCAGAGATCAGATAATGAAAAAGTCTGAATTACACCTCCAAGAAGCAGGAGTTTTACTCATGGTGGAAATCCCCACTTAGCTCACCCCGCCGAGCCGATGCGCTGCAGCACGCAGCATGTCATAAGACTCATCCAGTGAGGCGTTTCTTTCCTCCCTGCATATTTTTCACTTAAACCTCCTAACAGTTTTGAGAGCTCAAGGAAGAATCTTGAGTTCTGTTTTGGTCCCTTCCAACCCAAACCACTGCACGGCTCTATGGTACTCCCAGCACTCATGTTTTTCCACATTTTTTTTCGTATGTCTCGGAGTCACTTGCAGGGCCAAACTAACGTGGTCTTCACATGACTGTGTAACACGTTCGTCTCATTTTTGAAGCCTGGATCAAGAGAAGAGATCCGATGTTGTTTTTATGCCTACGTTGTATTTACGTTATTTTAACCCCATGAAAGGGCCTGTGAAAGGAAAAGAGTCCTTGAAAACTGAACACAAATGCCAGGACGCTCGGGTTAATTCAGATTTCATTGAACTCTACGGTATCCTTAGTGCTCCCTTAGAGCGCTGGGTTTTGGAGGGGAGGGGCAAGCTCTCCTAGTCCCAGATAACCACAGTACACATTTCTGTCTATTTGGTATTGCAGTGTTTTCTGGCTAATGTAGTCACGTAAGAAACTGTCTGTCGTGCAGAAAGCTGCAATTTCACATAGTGCAGCAGTGAGAGAGAACACATAAAAAAAAGGTACAGCTGCTAAACTTCACACCAGAAGCCAATCCAAACAGAGGAAACGTGGGTGATTCAAGCCAGACACAAAAGCATCATTAAAGGAGAGATGAAGGAGAAAATACAGGAAAACATGTTTATCACAACTATACTGAAAGATATTTGTGATTTTTATTACTCATGTTTTGTTGACTGTTTACATTGGGGTAGAATTTGGAGGATGGAATTGAATACGAGATTCAGACTCAGCCCCGAATGATTTGTGACACAGGTAGATAAGTCAAAGCTGTCGGAGAAAGAAAGACACGCAGAAAGGAAGGAACCAACTCTTCCAACACCACACGAGTCAGCAATGCCAATGCAACACGTCTTCCAAGAAGCACCCAGTGCCCTCTAGCACCGAGCAGGCAGCGTTTCCCCATTTTCTTCCAGCTGCCAGTCGTCATAATACCGTCTCATCTGCATCCTCAAGATAATTCCCACATGCACCAGAGACCAAAGGGCTCTGACAAACTCCAGCTCACGCACAACAAACAGCGCGCGTGCTGAGGGAAGTGATTTTTGGCCTCTGCTCACAGAAGTGCCCAGGGCTTCACATCCCTACCGAGCCACGAGAATCCAGTGGGTCCAAATTACAGAGGCCAACGCCCCGTCCTCTCCTGCGCTTGTCACCCGTCACACCAAGTTTCCATTTATAGCGGTTTATATGGGCAATAAACTATTCATAGATACTATAAACATTTTGCAGGTTGGGGCACTGCGCATGTTAGGGTTAACAATTATTTACTAAAGCAGCTACTAATCATTTACAAAACGTGTATGAATGGGAGCTCAGTATAGTCAGTTACTCTGTGTAGTGGCTGTTATCTTGGCTGCCACACTGGAGGCTGGTCCAAGGATCTCTGCAGTTCAAAGATTAGTGACACATCTAAGGTTAGAAACAGCCAAGATTCCCCACAAGAAGCTACGACAGGCTCACGCCTACCACAGGCTGGATTCACAAAACTAAAACAAATACAGAGAAGTTAACAAAGATTCCTTATTGAGAGAACCAAAACGTCGCTTCTTCAAGAAAACAGAAAATTTCTTGGGCCTAATTTTTCATTTTTTACAGTTTGGGTGATCAAAGCAATCATATGCAAACCATTTGTTTGTACAGATGGAAGGGATTGCACTGGAGTTCACGGCTGTTCAAGTCCCCTGAATTTTGGGCATCTTGTCACAACTGGTGCTTTTCTTGAACATCAGAGAGGATTTCCTCTCTGCTTGGGAAGGACACAAAGGAATAAGCTTTACTTCTTCGGCACTTTAAGCGGGATGAGTAAGATGAACTCGAACTGCTGGAGGTACTGGTACTTTCAGACACCCCAAATGCTTCTCTGTGCCTTGAGCGATACCTTTTACAGCCCGGGTACAAACCCAGACACACACACCTCTTTGCATATAACGCTATTTATCCCAGACTTGTGTTCCAACCAGCCATGAACCAAGGCACCCTCTACAGGGAAATTTTTACGGGGGGAGGGGGAATTTCCTCCCTTTTCACTAAAGACCTGCTTTTATCTCTTGCAAGCAGCTGAAATGCTGGGGAACCAAAGCCCTAAACCATCTGGCAGAAATCACCCGGGCACGGTTTTGACTCACTGCCACAGGTCATGACCTACAACCATTCCCAATGTTCCAGAGCTGCCTTTTTTTTTTTTCCCTCTTACCCTTGTCTTCCCCAAAGCAAACTCAATTACAAATTGGTAAAATCCTGCAGTCGGATTTTCCCCTCGTGGGGCTGAATGTCTGTCACCTCTGCAAGAACACACTGTCTAAGAATTCCACAGTTGTTGGATAGCTGTCAGCCCCAGTTACACCAGTGATCACAGAAATACTGAGCAGTTCGGGTTGGAGGGCAAGAGAACAGGTGACCTACTACTTATTCCTTCCACTGAATTTATGCCTTGATTGCTGACGGCACAGGCTGCGTTAGCCGTGACCACTGGTGTCATCTCCTGTGTTTCTGCAACCCAAGAGCCTTATGAAACAGAATGTCTCTTTACATTAAAAGAAATATTATTTTGACCTGGCAACAATGTGCCCGTTGATTGGGCTTTTCCTGTGGATTTTTTTTTCCCCTCAGCACGAATTCAAATAATTAAATCTAGTGCTAACTAGCGCTTACAATGCAGTGCACCTGAACAACCGCCCATCCTACAGCACAACGTTCTCCTCTGCCCATGTTCTCCCTGCTTCAGTACTACTTGTGTACTACCAGGAGAACTGACACCTCCCCTGCCAACAGCACCACCAGAGATGTGGACGCGTAACTACGCAACACCAGAACCTACCTCCATCTTTACAACTATATCCTTTCTGCTCCTGGGCAGAAGAATACTTCAACAGCAAGTCAGCCGCCCTCAAAAGCTTTACCCCGAGGAAATGTTGAAGCATATATTTAACAAAGCAAATGAGTAACTGTATTAGCACCAGATGAGACGAGTCACTTAAGCATGTGTGTGAACACTTTCCTGTCCTGTTAACCTACAGCACAGACTCGTCTTGGCCGTAACCCAGAGACACAAGAAGAGTGCCCGGGCTGCAGTTGTGCAGCCTGATAAGCGCTAATCTGATAAAGACTTAACCACACAGGCTATATGCGTCAGCGAAGACGCTGTAGCAAGTGGATACTACAAGGATACTGCTTATCTAGCTGAGAACAAATGAAAATTCAGTCAAAGAACTTGCTGCTTCAGAGATAAAAGCTGGGGAGGTCTTGTAGGGTGGACACTAGAAGATGAGGTTATCAGAACGACAGACAGGCTTAAAAACAAGCCCACCTCTTTATTATAGTGGCAATTAAAAGATAAAGTTGCAGACTTTCAAAAGATGAAGAGGTGTCTCATTCTAATTTAAATCATCAGACGGTGAAGTACTTAAAAGTATTTGAAAATCTGGATCCTAATGGCACTAATTTTAAAGTGAAATCAAATTTACAATATACTTTCCAAAAAGTGCACAGGGAGCCAAATGCTTTCAAAAATAATGCTCAAGGTCTCTCTAGGTGATTAGTTTTGAAATTTCAAACAAAAATATTTCCCTTCTCAGACATGTCAGGGCTAAAGGAAATTTAAAACAACCTGTTCTTCCTCCTGTACCTTGAAAACTTCTCTGGAACAAAGTCCAAACCATAGAGAAAGGCCTGCTTTCTCACCTAGCGAAATAGAGCACTGGCCAGTTTCATTTCCCCAACACTGAAAAGCTCAAATTCTCTGCCTTACAGAAGAATCGCAACTCTGAGCTAGACTCGGTGGTTTCAGTTCTCAGGAGGTTTGTTTCCCACAGCTGCTCTTCAGCCAAGCTGTGAACGAACCTGAAAATTCATTTGAAAAACCCTCTATGGTTTCTCATGCTTTCACAATTACATTAGAGCTCTTTCCTCAACAATTATCACCACCCCCTGCAGGGAATTCCCCTGACACACGGGTAGAATCTACCAGGAAAGCTTGTAAACCTCGGTAAGTGTTTCATCTCAAACAATGCAAAAACTTGGTTTCAAGTAAGTCTGGGAAATTTCCTTTTACGAGCTCGGTGGTTTTGCTATGGAAGCTTGGACTTTCAGGGTTCTGCTCCGTTACCTGGATTTAGAGCCCACGGAAGCAACTGGGAGGATTCACACGAACGCTCATGGGCTCCAGATTTTCAAAGTGCTAACGTCTGTCACCTTCCCAATGATTCAAACGGAAAGTCCTCTGTGAGCTAAGGCTGAGGACGACTATTCTTCCTCCCTCTGACCAGAAGATGAGTTAGTGGCCGGGGTATTCCATAGGAAATGTCACGTGAACCACTCTGCAGGGACTGAAGTTCTTTCTCTTCTGCCCAGTAAGAACAGGATGTGCAGGTCTCAGTGCAACAGTGTTGGACTTAACTCCTGCCAGATTTACTTACATTGGTCCTCAGGTGATCCCTGAGGTCACGGATTTGCACATCAGAGTAAGTGTCACCATGGAAACCAGTAAACTGGCATCTGCTTGATGTCTTGTTTCAGAGGAGCTGCGGAGCTGCTTGCACTTGGGGAGGAAAATCTCCTGCAAGAGTGCAGCTCCCATCATTGGAGCATTTATTTCTCCGTGTCTCAATTACACCTCCCGCCTTCCAGCTCTGCCCTGTTCCTGGGAACTCGTTTACTCTCTGGGCACCAGACGCTCTCGTTCACAGAATCACTCCTTTGCCACCGCTTCTTTAGTACCAGGTTAAGGTTGCACCAGAACCTAAAGTGGAGTCAACCCCCAAATTCACACCCCAGAGCACTGATTTTTAATTCATATTGACAAATGAAACACATTTTGAATTACTCAAAATATGGAAGCAAAATCTCGATCACCATCACCTTATGTGTTACAATTATATTCTCTATATAAAAATATCTATAAATCTAGCTATTTATAGTCAAGGCAATAAATTTAAACAATTGTAAAATGAAGAGCCACAGTAACTGTTGAACACATACAAAAAAAAGATGCCTGCAGTCTACAGCTTGAGCTCATCCATTTTTACAACATACAAGTGCCTGGACTGTGCATTAGCCACTACCCTGCATTTCCTGGAACCTCAAATAAAAAGGGTGAACATCAGACACTTCTTTTGTAGCTTAGCTCTCGAGGCTGCAGTATTTCGGGGGTAGGAACTTCCCACCATATAGGAACCTAGCGCTAGACAAGTCTGCTTTGATCTTTCTTTCTAACCAGCACATCACAAAATAATTAATATTGTTCAAAAGTTTATTACATATGCACACGCACTGCGGCGTAAAGTTCATGCCCGTGCACACCGTTTGGAATCACTGTAAGTATTTCTGCCTGATCAAAGCAAATTACTGAGCACAGAATCAGCTACAATGACGCCGGAGCATAATTTAAAATCAACGTCATGTAAACAACCTCCTGAAGTATGTTCAGTGGTACTTGCACATTCTTTAAAAAGTAAAGGTGACACGAAAAGCAAAAGGGGAGGAAGGGTAGCCGGATTTTAACTCTGTGTAACAGATACTTGCACTAGTAAATTAAATACGTGTAGGAATGTTCCCAAACATTAAGGGCAGCCGACACAGAACGGCTCTTGCCCATAGGAGAAATCTCTCTTAAGTCTCTGGAACAGGGTGACTGCATATAAACTGTTTATTGGGAATGGTCTCCAACTTCAAACCATACCTGCAAACAGTTTAGAAAAACACTAGCTGGCATGGGCCAGAATTCTGCCAAGAAACATTCCAGCCCTTCAGTAGTACAGTATCATGTTCCAGTTTGAGGAACATTCCTGGGAACATTCCCAGGCATCCTTGATTTTACTAGTGCGGACACAGTCTAAGATTTCCAGATGCTTACTAGAATAAAGTTTTGCTACTTGGACACTATCTTCTGGACAGATTTTGCAAAACAAAAAAGAAAAGAAAAAAGGCTTTATTACGGCAGAAATTAATATTACGGTTGACAATACTGCCTAAAGGGATCCCAGGTCCAGTTTAACACTTGCCAAAAAGCCGCACGCTCATCAGACCCTTATTCAACATCCTCACTCTGCTCTCGTCCCAAAAGACACAGCGGCAAGGGGGCATCCGATGGGCATCTTGTCGATTCAGCTCAAACACCAGAGGCAGAGGATCTTAACTTTGGAATTAAAAAAGGCATCTCAAGGCACCGATCAGCACCAGCTGAAATGAGAAACGTTAAGAGCTGTCTCTGCTAGGGAAAGCACAAACAAAACAATGCTTCCTGCCCACAAGGCTCTGAGGCTTCCCTTTTCCTCCTCGTCACCTCTTTCACCCTCTTAGTCCCTTTTGATCACACAGCAAAGGTGTCATTTTAACCCAGAGAGAGAAACCCCGTCTGGCTGCCACACAGCTTCATCTTCGGGCCGTAACAAGAAGTTCTACGAACACGGCGGAATACTCGGAGACGTTCAGGACGGCAACAGAACGGGAGGAATCACTGGAAAAGGAAAACAAACCCGATAGCATTTTTACATCACCCGGTAAATTGATGAGTGTGCCCACATTCAGATCCAGTACTGCCCTCTTGTCCCAATTTTGAAAGAAGAAAACTGAGCAAGTGGAAACGGCACAGAAAACGGAGCAACAGACAGACACAGACCAATTGCTACGCAGACAGCACTTAAGGAAACTGCAGCTCCTTTAGCAGATGCTAAAGGTCAACAAAACAATCTGACAAACAGAGAAAACATCCACAAACCCTACAAGAAAAAGCAGCACTTTGGGCTCAAGACCTTGAAACACGGAGATTCGGCATCTGTCCTGGGCAGGTATCACCCTGCACTTGCCCCGTTCTCCTACTCCTCCCCGGGCACGTGCCACGAGCAGTTCTCCGAGGCAGGACGTCAGGCCAGAGACACCTTCTGCCTGACGCCGTCCGTCTGTTGTCACGTTGGTTTGATTCCGCCAGCACTGAGAGGAGCAGCCGCACGGAGCCGGTGTCACCCGCTTCCTCGCGGCCGACCGAGCAGCGCCGGTGTCAGGGGCTGTGCCCCTCAGCTCCCACCCTGCCGCTCATCCCGACGGGCTGGAACAGGGCCGGTGCCACCTGCGCCACAGACCACAACTAATACGCAGAGATATTAAGATCACCCAACGTTTTGCATACTCCCAACAACTTTTACCGCAGCCTGGCAAGGGAGACATCATCGTCACTCCCTTCACAGCAGAAAATCAAGGTGGTTTTGGTTTTGCGTTTTCCTTGCACGTTTTTTAACGTTGCTTACGTGATTTGGTTAACAAATCATACATTTGAAACCCATGCAAAAAAAGCACTATCAGAGAAATGCATTCAAAATACTTAATAAGACCACAAAACGCTTTCTATATAGGAATATTTTTAAAGTGGTTTTAAAGTCTTGAGAGTTATTTGAAAGAAGAAAACAAAATTTGCATTTACTTCCTTTGATTTCTAACTCCTGATGTACTTGCGTTGCATTTTCAACAGTTTTTTTCTCCCTCCAGCTTCAAAAGTCATGGAAATGCAGCTTTTTTTTTTAACGTGAAACTAATAGTCCTATGACACGAATCTAGAGGTGGGCTTGACAAACACTCCCAAGTATCAAAATGTTAAAAACCAGAGAGTTGGCAAAATACCTCGAATTTGAAGAGGTGAAGAAATATGAGTGGCACTAGACGGACTTGAACAGCTGTACATATTTCAGCCCAAGATTTTAAAATTTCTGTCAAAATATTGCAGTGAAAAACTAACATTCTCCATGGAAAGCAGCTATTTTTGGTGAAAATGCTATTTTATCAAAACTCTATTTTCCATTAAACACAGTTTTGACAGAAATTTTTCAACTACCCTTATTCAGTGTTATGCTCTGTAGTTGAAAATGTTAGCAGTTTTTCAGGCTGTCTCTACAACTGCAAAGATTTGTAAGGAGTTGGCAAAGATGGAAAACAGAAAAAAAAAAATCTGATTTAAGACGAGTATCTCTGTCCCTTCATATTACACACATCCCTGGAAATTATTTTACTTTAATAGAATACATGATACTGACACAGCACGGCAATGCTGCTCCAGCAAAGCTGTTAATATTTCCTTTTCTGATTTTTTTCCCTGCTAAGTAGAACTGGTGAAGCATCTCTCCTGTTAGTAAAGCACTGGAGACTCTTTCATTTTGCCCTACCAGCTGGTGTAAATCAGCGTATCCCCACCGAAGGCAGGGGCCACATTCAAAGCTGTTACGGACTAGTGAAACATTAAGGTCAGTGGAGCCACACAGTGTCACAGCAACTGAAAATGTGACCTGGATTTTGCCGCCAATACTAGAACACAAATTTCTCATGCCCCTCCCTCCTCAGCATCCCCTGCTCGGATGAACTTCCGTAGTCACGACTATTAGCAAAGGTACCTAAGCCTGTATTCAGTGAGTGTGTGACAAGGGACAGTCTCTATGCTCTCTGTGACCTGATGCAATTACTCACACAGCCAATTTACAAGACAGGTGTACACCAGCAAAAGTAAGGCATAACCCATACACAGAACACCTTGGACCGAAGGGAAAAAAAGAACAAAGAAATACAAATCTGAAGGTAGGTCTTAGAAAAGAAATGCTTCCATATAATGTCTCTAACTGAACTAACTTAATGATGCAGGGAAACAACAGCCTGTTTCAAATCAGAAAGATGTGTACACGTGTACACACACACAAAGATTTTTTGCTAATTGTCTCTATGGAACCCCTAAATATCCACCGACATTATTACAAATCCTTCCTTCCTGCAAGCCAGCATTCCCCAGCCCGTTCCATCTCTCACTTCCCCCACAAAAATGACAGACTGACTCTAATCTCCCACCTGCATAAATCTCCTACAGACAACCACAAATATTTTAGCTATGCTGATTTATGGAAGCACAAGCAAGACTAAACCAGGAGATATATCCTCCACGCACAATGACTGATGGCTTGCCGCAAATCTTTCCATTTAAAGGGCTGTCACTTCTGCAGTTCCACAGAGAAAGAAAAAAGAGGAATAAAATGGCATGCAGTAATGCAACTTATGGCCACTTCCAGGGGGGAAAAAAAAGCATTTGTGCAACACAATTTCTTCCAAGTTTTCCTGCATAAAAACCTTGCTACTAATTGAAGAAGTGAAAACAGCTGCAAGACCCTGCAAGACTTTCTCCTCTCCCTCCCTCCTACCACCATCCCATTTTCTGACTCTAACTGACCGTGGCAATCCTGATTTACAGCCAATGGGAAGTTGACTTTTCAACCAAGGCTTTGTGGCTGATCCTGCCTGCTTTAGTACCCATGGATTGAAGGAACGAATAAGTACGGGGATTCCCTACTCCGATTTAACTACAGAAACAAACAAAACCAGGCTGTAGCTCCTCATTCCAGAATCATTGACGGCAAACATCTCAGTGGACTAAGCTTTGTAGGCCACTGGGAAGCTTCCTTCGACCTCAGAGAACACTGATCACACACAGGATTAGTCCGACAAGAAGAAGACCAGGACCACCGAGCTTACTCATGGCAGATAAACAAAAAAGAAGACACGAACTGCACACAACAAGAGACCTGTGAGCACCTGGTTCAGTGCCTCCGCGCTGGGTAAGGGCCCCAGAGCAGCAAGAGCTTTCAAAGGAAAAGGAATTCATTTAGCCGCTCTGAGACAAGCTGGTTTAAGATTCGTGTTCTGCACAAGGACATCAACAGGGACAAATGACGCTGTTGTGGCAACGCGCTATCACTCTTTGCCGAGTACCGACTCGCAGTTTCAAAGAGCTGGGCTGAGACCTGAAGTCACAGAGCAAATAAAGGGGTTTCTGCATTCCCATCTCAACTGACACCATTTTCCCGGCACTGTTTCCTCCTCCGCACCTGCCCTGCAGTGGGCTGAGCCTGTCGAAAGCCACAGTTGTTGTCACAGGCACCTCAGCAGTAACCTGGGACAGAGCAGCTGCACACCTCTCGCTCTGCCGCGACTGACTGACTAGTAAGTAAAGCCGTACAGCAGGATCACTGATCACCCCTTCATGCAAGTCTGAAATCTGACTTACCGAAAGTCTTGCTGGGCATGAGTCATCTGTGTTTTCACACCCTGGCTCCAAGGTATTAGCTGGAAAAAAGAAAGAAAGAAGGAGAGTTGGTTAAAGAGAAGAGCAACAGATGTTTGCAACGCTGGCAGATCTGAAATGCAGTGGTTATTTCAGGGCATGTTACATTGTCTGCATGGTCTATTATACAGAATTCTGGACTGGGTTCTCTTCAGGGTCTCTGAATAATCACTTCCTTTCTCCAGACCTTAACTTCCTCGGTCAGTAAAACAGGGAAAATTATATATATGCTCTCCTTAGAAATGCATTTAACGACAAACCTTCATGTAATAGCTCATTGTGCAATACCATTTATAAAGGAGACCAGCTGCCAAGTATCGTGGGACGTACTGCCATCCGTGTCAGTGACAAAGTTATATGTGTTTGCTTTAGGTTTCTCATCTAATACTCACCAGTGGAACTTGAAAATACCTGTTCTAACAGGAAACTTTGCTTTCCCTTGCCATGAATAAATAATGACTCAAAACAGTGGCAACATTTTGTACTTGTTTTTACCAGCTTGTAAATCCAACCCAAAGATGCGAAAATATTTGAGAAAAAAATAATAAAAGCCCAGAATTCCATGACAGACACTGCAGTAAGGCCCTCGGACTTAATTACACGTGGATTTTCTGTTCAATATCATCTCGATTTTGCTCTAAAAGTAACTTTGTAGTCTGCTTGCACATTTCCTTGGGTCACCCAGTTGAAGCAGTGAAATAACGCTGGTGTTAAGTTAGAGAGGAGATGCTGGACATCCCGTATCGCAGTTAGAGCCACGGAGTCAGAGACAGGCTGCAGGTTATATCCCCTTCCAGCCGAGGCACGAGGCTACCGAGAACCTTCCTGACGCAGGCCCAGCACGCACCACCCGTGCCTTCTGCACCCGGGCTGCTGATGCTCACACAGGACGAAGGAGAGGATCTCTCTAGTCCGCCTTCCAGAAGCTAGAACGGTAAAACAAATGAGGGGTCCACAGAGCCTTAGCAGAGTTCACACACTCGCCCTACTTCAAAGCAAAACCAGGCAGGGCAGAGGCAGGTTTACGCCGTGAAGAAATTGTTGCTGCTGCAACCCCACCACGCCAGGTTGTCGGATGCTGCTGTGAGGTCACCTCAACAGATCCACTACAGAATTCAAAGCCACAAAGTGACCTATTTTAGGTCTGGTAATGAAATAAGACGCTAGGAATTGCTTCCCAAGAAGTACCTGGTCACCGCTTGCCGTAAAACCTCTGTGTAGTTAGCACAGCCCTGCCTGGGATCGCCTGCTCACGTTTGTGTTAGAAACCTGCTAAATACACAACTGTTAGAAACCTGCTAATACACAACTGTGCTTGTAACAGGTCAGTTGTTTACATGAGAGACCTACAAAGCACATACAACAGAGACAAACCACGAAAGGATACAGTTACCCACATCAGTCTCCAACCTGAGAATCCCGTAAGTCAAAAGTACCCTCCTTAAAGAACAATTTAAACCAGAAATTAACCAAGGGGGGTATTTATACAACTAAATAATTGGCGAACAGCTTTCCGAAAAGCTTCTGGAATTTCTGGAGGAGTTTAAGTTCTGAACTAAGAGCCGGGAATTTCAAACCTGAAGCAGCAATTTTTGTGACAACGCTATTCTTTCTGACTAGTAACCCCTTCACAAGGAAGAATGTACATTTTCATGGTTCACTGCCAGAAATTAAGCCAAATTTTCCAAATGAGCTCAACTCCTGGTTTAGGTCCCTAAATGATGGCTGAATTACCAAAAAACAGGATTCTGCACAGGTAAGAACAATTCTGACAAAGCGAGGGAATCTGGATTTTTACCCCTACACAGGGTCCAAGGACACCACGGATACGCTCCAGGTGTGGATTCTGCACGCCAAGAGAGACAGATTGGTTAAGTATCAGCTGAGTGTGCATCTGTCTGCTCCTTTCGCTGCAGGCTGCAGAATTGATGTTTTAATAGGCAGATGTCAAAACTGCAACGAATGTTCCTTTAAACGCAATGGTCAGATGGTTCTGATCAAAAGAAAATAAATCAGAGAAGCAAACAAATGCACTCAGTAAGCCAAGTTTCACCATGAAAGGGAAGACAGTCTTTTTTTGTTTGCCTGCTATTGCCCTTATTATCCTTAAAATAACGCTTCTGGGAAGGAGATTTCAATATATGTCATAAAAAAAGCTGTGGCCAGCCTACAGAGCACATTAACCAGAGGAAAGGGTAAACTACTCTGGATGTTCTAATGAGTGAAATGATTTAATAACATCAGCTCGTATAGCTCACTTATAAAAACTTCCATAAGCTTTAGCACTGTGTTTTACTCACTTGAGAATTCCTGACTGCTGTTAAGACACTTTCCAGCCATCTAACTAGGGTACAATCCCAATAATTAATTTCAGAACTTATCAGAAAATTAGAGAAAATGATCACTTTTTTTTTTTCCTTTTAAAGAAAAAGGCATTACATCTGACATCTCCTAAGGAAACATTCGCACACGGCAAACAGGCTGAAGCCTGGCTAAGAACAAACCCACGGTGGTTCCCAGGGCTGACGGACGTACTTCTCCAGGCAGTCACAGACAACTAGGAAGGTCTGTTGCAGGTTTGATTTTTGGCTTGGTTGAACGTGATATATAAGATTATCAGATGTACTGCAGAGAGATAAAGCAGCATAGAGCAGAGACAAGATCTGGGCTATTTAATGAAACACCTTCTGTTAAAAATTCAGCTACGTAAGAAGGCTCCATCCTGCAAGCCTCTACAGGCTCAAGCGGTGACTCTGACCAACAAACTGGAGTTCATCTAAGTACAAACCTCTCTCCATCTGTGGATAAAACCAGTAACCACTACGACCTGGGCAAAACCGGGGCACCTCTCTGTCTTACACCCAGAGGCAGTTTCTGACTCAGCTCGAGACAGACTGACCTCCAGACCTGCGCAGCACAACAAACAGCCCCGCACCAGGCACACGGGCTAGACTGAAACCAGACAGCTTGGGAAAGATGGGACACGCAGAGCCTCCGAGTTAAATTTGGAAGTATCCACACTTGAACCATGACAAGACAAGCCTTTATGTCATGGGATCTGCATTTCTATTCTTTATTTGGCTTCAAGATTTTTTGCAGTATATAGAAAGGAGACTTGGACAAGCAGTTTACACAAACTGGGAACGGTAACTCCTGAGCTCAATTTGTCACGGTGATACCAGCTGTTTCTTGCAAAATTTGACAAGTCACTCTAATTTCTGCATCTAAAGTAGATGTAAATAATAGTTTCAGATGTACTGGGAAAGCAAGATGAGCACGCAGAGGTGAACTGAGGTTTGTAAAGTGCTTCAAAATCCATCAGCTGCAGCCACTGAATAAAAGTAAATACCAGTACGTTAGGAAGATTCACGTGAGAAATTCACAAATCCAAAGGATCCATTTCCCCTTTTATCGAACCGAATTCATTCCTGTTATTACTGCAATCACAAAGCCTGACGTAGTGCGAAGAAATGGAGACTACCCCACCGTGCCGTCAGCTAACGCAGAGTTGCTGGCAGCAGGGCAGGAAGTCATATCCCAGACCTCTCCATGATCTTGGCGCCTTGGTTGCAACAGCTCCTTCGCTTGTCCAGTGGGACAAGGAACTACAGGCCCGAGCGAAATGATCACGGATGTAAATGGAAAATACGGTGTATGTGGTAAACCCAACCATTCTTCTGACATCTCAAGCAGACTCAGCTGTTCTCTGCGTGGCCGAGATAATGAATCTCGCTCACAACACGAGGCAAACGGAGACATTCTGAAGAAAGAATGAAGAGATCTGAAGTTGAGATACGTGTTTCTAAAGGTTGGGCCAAATGGCATGTGCCTGTCCGGTAATTCCTTCTGCCTTCGTCTCCCGAACCGTGTAATAGCGTGTGACTAATATCAGTCCTCCCACTTCTTCAGCCTAGTCATTTCAGCTGATATTTTAAAGTGTACCACACTATGTGCTGACATGCCTCCACCCTCTGCTAGCTTTCCTGTTCTAGAGAGAGACACAGAGAGAATGACTCACGCATCTCTCCTGCTATTTGAGCCTTTTAAGCAAATTCAAAGTAAAGTTTTAAAGGTGCTCTCTTGATTTGGGAATGCCTGGGTGGGGTTTTCTTTTTCTGTGTGCGCCTGTTTTGTGAAATCATATGTAATTCTCCAACCTCTGATGCTGAGACATTTTAATAATTCATGAACCTTTCTGACACTGTCAAATTGCAATCTGGAAATGTCAGAGGTACCCACTGGTATAAGCCTATAGGAAAGGAAACGGGAAAAAAGAAGGACGGTAGAATTAGGTTGCTAAATGCCATGTCTGGCTTGTTCGCTACTTGACAGCCGTAATTAAAAGCTGAGGTGGTGGAAAGAAGGAAGCGAAAATCCTGAAAATTAATGCATTTTAGACCTGATACCAATGCTAACTGTCTTCCAAACATTCTGAAGAAAAAGAAATACTGGAGACTGTTATTTAACTTCCAGCATATTTATGCCTGATTTAAATGCAAAGTATTTTATCGCCAACTCTGGCCATCTTCAAGAGATGGTTACAAAACCAAAGGTGGGACAGCAATCAGTCACGACTGCCAAATGACCAAAGAAACAATAAAACCATCAGGAAACAGGGACTTGAAAGCATATTTCTAAGTTTCACAAAACTTGAGTTACTTTGGAGGAGCGGGCTGTATTTCCCATCAGGAAACTTCCTGTCTGGAGATCCTGCTTCCAGCTTCACCCAAACACAGCTGATCATTAATGAAAACAAAAAAGAGCGGGATCACTACACAGCAGATCCTCGTGTCTCATGGCTTTCGAGGTCAAACTGACCTCCCTGGGGGAGCCTGCAGGCAGCCGCTGGGTGTGCTAAGGTCATGCAGCCACAAGGAAACAGATGAGCTGATGCTTTGCTTCTTTATCACTCAGGAGCGTAACACTAGTTATACTTTAACTCTTGTTAAGAATTCTTAAACACAACAGAAAACAGCCCTTAAAAGCAGCTACTCGGAAAGGAGAAGCTAAAGAAAAAATGGTGTTTGGAAGAACTGCGTTACCTGGGTTTTAACCTGGATCCCCAGAACACGGGGAGAGGAGAAAGTCATTAGTGAGATCACCAAGAAAACACGACAGTTCTGTGAAGTGCTGTTTTCTCACTGACTTTTTTATTTCAGGTCAAACCTTGACCTCCAATACAACCTAGAAAAAGTACAATCCACTGAGAAAGGCACCTGGCTCAATGTTGATCCCAGAAGACCGCGACCTGAAGCAACCCAGAGGTCTTCTTCCCCTCCCAGCAACAAGCTCCTGGGGATTGAGAGATGTTTTTTTCTGGAATCCAAACATCTAGAAAGGACGAGAGAGGTAACCAGGGACTGATGGTGGATAGCTGGCATGATCTCAGACGCCTTTTCCAACCTAAGGACTCCACGATTCCTGGCTAAGGTAAACTGGGAGGTGTGTCAGCTTTGCGGGTGTGTCCAACCGTCCCTTACCTGGGCAGCCTCTGCTTCAGGGGAAAACACAAGTGGTTGGAAAACCGCTGGGCTCTCTCTTCCCCCAGACATAAAACCCCAGTGCCTGCCTCTGGAACAACCCAAGGGCAGCTCCTACCAGCGCCCTTCCAGCCACCCTCACCTCTGTGCCCCACCGCCTCCTCTCGGGAGGGGAAACTCCCACAGGGCGGCCCCAGGAGGGGGAGCGGGTCCAGGCGCCGCCCCGAGCAGGGAGACCCCGGCGGGGAACCAGGCGCTTCCAGCTCGCCCGGCACCGCGCCCGGCAGGTGTTCTCGGAGCAGAACGTCCCCCGCCCCCGGGCGGGCTCCCCTCGCCCGTACGCCCGGCGCCGCCGAGGCGGAGGTGCTGACACCGCTCGACATGGCGGCCGCCTCAGGGCCCGCCCGGCCGGGAGGGCCAAGGGAGAGGGAGGAGGAGGAGCGGAGCCGCGGCCGCCGCAGCCGGCCCGTCCCGGACCGCCGCGCTGGGGCTCGTCCCGCTGAGGGACGGTCCCTTTAAACGCTGCCCCGCGCCCCCGCCCGCCTCCCTCCGGCGCTGGGGGCAGCCCCGAGCTCCGGCCCCCGGAGGAACGGGGCGGGAGGGGAAGCTCCGGGGGTTCGTCCCTGCGGGAGGAGCCGGCGGGGCCCGGCCGCGCTCGGCGCGGCGGCCTCCCGGGAGCGGCGGCCCCTCAGCGCAGGGTTTCGCGTTTCTGCTTTTTATTCCGTGACGCCCCACACCGTCGCCCCCCGCACGCCGGCCCCACCACCACAGGCCGCAGCTCCGTGCTAAGCGCCCGCGTTTGAAAAACAAACGGGTGGGGAAGAGAGCCCGGCCCCCAGGAACCGCCCCGGCCCGGCCGGTGGCATCGTGGAGTGAGCACCAAGGGCTCTTCCCAGCAGCTCGGCCAGGAACCAAAACCAGCTCCCCCAAAGCTCTGGGAAAGCCTGTCCCAGCCTCGCCCCTGCCCCGGACGCCCGCGGGGTCGGTTCGGCCTCCCCACGGCCTGGCCGGGCGCAGGCACCGGTCTCCCGGCAGGGCTCTGAGCCGAGGTGTGCCAGTGACTCACTGGGCACTTGCCAGATCATTAGACCATGAATCTCTCTTTAAAAAAAAGGTAAAAAAAGCAGCCCAATAGCAGCTTCTAAAGGGGCACCACAAAAATGCCCAACCACACGGATGCTCCCAGCCAGCCTCCCCGCTCCCGGCGGGCCCAGCTCTTTGCCCGACCTGGGAGGCAGCGTTTTATCACTTGGAGATTGCAAGTTCGATTGCAAAGTCTCGGCTGATGGCTGGCTGGATAATTCGTCTCTCAGCTCCGAGAGGAATGATGGAAGTCAATTTGACAGCTGCGAGGCTCCCCAAGGATTCCAGACCCAGAGTGCACAGAGCAGTGACAGACACGGCGCTGCTCGGAATATCAATGAGGCTCTGCCGGGGAATAATGCTGAGGCAACACAAACTGCACATGTTCAGCTGGAAGGTTATCACTGTCATTATAGTTATTAATTATTGTTATTATTACTTCTATTATTAAGACGTAAAAGAAGCCAAAAGCTCCTCTTGGTCTCACAGAAAACAGATGGGTTCCCAGTTCTGACCCACACGCTGCCCCCCATGCAACCGCATCAACGTAAGCGAAGCTACAGAGAGCTGAGAAGATCCTGCACCATAAAAAGCAACAGAGCTTTCCGCTAGCTAGAAAAGGAAAAGCACTTGGTCTGAGGTCAGGGAAGAAGCCAGCTCACTTGGGTCTAACTTCTCTGTGTCCTGTACGGAGCACGGCGGGTGGAATCTCCGTTGCCTCCCCAGGGTGCTGGTGCCTGCCCTGTGGATGTGTAACTGATTACTCAGGGTGCAAGGCAAGGAAGATCTGAACCAAAAGTGCAAGAACAGTATACACAGCCCTCCTGGTGTGCCTTAGGACCAACGCCACACGTCTGTCGAGCTGGTAACTGCAGCACTTGGAGCAGAATTCAGCCTTCGGTCCCTGTCAGACTGCAGCTGATGAGCTTAAAATACCAACATGGAAGTCCCTGTCACTGGGTTTCTTGGGTGGGTGGCAGGAAAACCAAATTCTTCTCTGCCACTTGCAACACAGGTGATCTCATGTGAAAGCCAGTTTAGATTGTTCTTTGCTTATTCTAACTTCTCAGGCTTCCTTGGGAAGTCTTGGGCAGCTGGCTTAATCTTTAAAGTTGAAGTCAAATGCAGCATTTAAAAGAAAAAAAAAAATAAAAAGAAAAAGGGGAGCAAAGAAAACAACCTTTAAGCAAAATGGCTTTCGTGCTCATATTCAAAACTATTCTTTTTTTTTGCCATTGGAAAGAACAGAGGTCAATTTAAGCAATATACTAGAACTCGCTTACGTAGCAAATTTATTCCTGAAAAATAGATTTACAAGGGAAACTAAGCTCAGTGGCCACACCATCAATTGAGTCAGAAGCACAATTGTTTGGCTAAAACTATGGCAACTGTACAGATACTAACATGCAATCCTGCTTTATTAAATCAAATCTCTCGTGAATCTGTTATCACCATAGTAACACTGTAGTTATTACACGGAAACATGTTGAACTACAGCTTGATATTAGCATCTGGTTAGCATCTGCACAGTTTCTCATTCGCATCACTAAAATTATAGTCCAGGCAGAGAAAAACTTAAGTAAAACTACAGCTTTAAGGCCAAATCCCAGTCTCAGGTGCATTATATTTAACATGCGGGTCCACGATACGTACCCTGTATCTGGATTTATAATTAGGGCCGTGGTGTGGTATTTGGAGGTTAGTTTATGTATCTCCTAGGATGCAAGTGCACACACCGTGTTATTCGTAATAATATCCCTAAACCAAATTGCAATCCCATACGATAATTGCAACTGACCTGCTCACAAGCACTCTCCAAAGCAACCCAGGCTGGCAGAGACTGCTTCGAACTTCTCCAAGCTCCGAGCGGTTTCAAGACAGAGCTGGTTATATTCATATTTATTTTAAGCCACCTGCCACAACAATTTTCCTATCTTCTTCCTCCCACATAAAGTGTGGCACTTCGTATTCAGGCCAGTGTCATTTTGTGAATAAAGTTAAGGATTCTGCAGTCTGAGAAAAGTGATGAGTTTAAGGCCCCAAAATCCACACAGTCAGGATGAGAAGTGGCTGAGCTATGCCAGTAGAAAGAGATAATTCCAGGGTTAAAAAAAAGAGTTTTATTTTGGGCTAATAATAGATTATTATATACTTTTAAATATACTTTTTTCCTTTGCCACTGCAGCCCACATACCTAGACTCCCAGTAATCAAATTTCTGGATAGAAGATAAAACTAGTCAATGTTCTTCCAGTTATTAAAGCAATTTTTTTTTTTTTTTTTGCAGGATGTGGCATATAGAAAATATAAGATGGGACAAAGCGTAACGCACTGTTGAAAAGCATGCTTATCCTTGCCCGGGCAAAGTTTGCTCCTCTTTGTCATGCCAAACACAGAGATGGAGGAACAATTTCAAGGACACTACAATTTTAATAAAGCCAGTAAACTGAAACATGCCATTTATTAGTGTGGCTTAAACCAAGGGAATAAAGTATCAGAAGTCAGTAGAAATAATCATACAGGTAAAACCTATAATATCAAATAAATTATACAATCAAACAGGAAAAGACAGTGCATAATTTTCACCCAGTCTGCATTCCCCATGTCTTCCTTCTCCCACCGGGATATCAATCCGCAGGAGAAGGCAGCACAACACAGAAACAAGAGTGACGGAACAGAAACCATTTCTAGGAACGATTTGCTGCCTCAAAAACCACCACGCAGAACCAGGGACCTTTGTCACACACATGGTCTAACGAGCTTACCTCTGCTCAGCTGATTCACGTTTAGCTTCAATCATTACCACCAGCCCCTCCGCTATTCCTGCTTGACCTCAGCCAGTGACACCGACGGCCTTTTGAGGACTACAGCCCGTCGGGGCAGAGTAAAAGAACGATCTATCGATCGCCACACAGGTTCTGTGATTTTATCCTCCCCTCCATAAACTTAATGTCTCCCAAGTAAAACCCACCATCATCACGTAACAGCTGGGAATTACATCTCGGTGAAAGATACATCCAATGCTTCTTCTCAGAAACAACAGAGGCCACATGCCATGAACTCCTGCACCAGGTGGTATTTCATTATTCTCCTGCCACAGGAGTCTGTCATGTTACAGATTTCACTGCACAGAACGTCGCAAAGGCAACATACACGATCCCTCTATCTTGAGGTTCTTTCCATAGGGATCACAAACCCATTTCTTTGAACATACGTAGGAAAGCCACGTAATGTCAGCTAAACTGACTACACGGGCTGACTTGCCCCTACCCTTGGAGGCAGGTAATAGAGATTCTGTGATTCAGATAGATTACAGGTAAATAGTTGGATACAGTAAGCACTACCTTAATACTCCAATTTTTAAGCAAACCAGCATATTTTCATTGGGTTGCACCTATCCTCCACTTTTGTAATGAGGCGGAGCACATGGCAAGTGGCACAAGGATTAGGTGTGTAGCTTTTGAAAGTGTTTTAACTATCAAAATCTGTGAATAATACTTAAGATTTTCAAGAGTGCACAGGTACTTACGTGCCATCAAGATCAGCAGACAGCAAGATATCCCAGGTGGTCTCACAAATCCTCCCACATAACAGCAGTTTTTCTAGAAGAGTTGATATCTTTTGGTTAATCCAGTCCTATGCATTGGCCAAGTAGGAATAGGCTGAAACAAGTTTTTAAATGCTTCTATGGATTACGGCTGTCTGAGGTTTCATCAGTTCCTTGTTGAATATTGGTAGGGTTTGTGGTTTCAATTTGAATGGGAGGCAAGCTGCTGTCAGAGCTTGCCCTACCTTCAAAATTCAGAAGTTATACTCAATTTCTCTCCTTTTTGTGTCCGCTACCACGAAGGTTACTCTTTCCAGGACAGCGGATGAAGCAAGATGGGGCTATTTTCGGGTGAGATTAACATTACTGGTGCTTTACATACACTCACATTCTGCAGCCTGTGCTGGTTCATGCACAAGTTCAGTGCAACAGGCCCTACAACAACTAGATGCAAGCACAGAGCAGCATCCACTACGATCTGCAAATCTGAAGCAGCGCATTTTCATTTTTAAAAATAAAGCCAATATATAATTAGAAGGACAGTACAACAAACACCACCACTAAGCACAGGCAAACAGAAGCAACAATTGCGAAAGGAATTAAAACCTGCAGCTTTTTTTGTGCTTTCAGTCACATGTCAGGTTTATAAATACATTTTCTGCTTAAAAATAGGTTCTTCAACTCTATGCTACCTCCCACATAAAGCAACAGGCTAAAGCTACTTAAAGACAGGATCCTGCTCTTCATCGGATAAGGATGAGAAGCGGCTTTGACAAACACAGCGGAGTTGTACCCGTAAAAAGCCAATACAAGGAAAGGTCAGACCCTGTGCTGTACTTGGGGGTTCTTGGGCAACTCCAGCTCAACTTCCCTAAGGCACACAAACTCTCTGCAACGAAAACCACGTCACTTCAGACTTACTGCGAGGTGAACCCGGTGAGGTCAGTAACCTACAAGGAGTGATCCTGCCTGTTTTACTTCAGGGAAAAACTGAAGTGCTGTGCACTCCCTGGGCTTCTCCTCAGCACAGCTCACACACTGAGATTGCTTCTGGCTTGCCCATCTCCTCCCCCCCCCCCCTTATTTTAAAAAAATAGAATGAGAAGCCCAATGCTAAAAGTAAAAAAAGATACCTCATACATACCCCTGCATAAACAAAAAGCCACACTGTACCAGGACTGATCTTTTGCTGCTTCTTGTCTCGCTCTGGTCTTTGGTGTTCCCTTCCCCACTTCTCAGCTCACCTTTCAGGAGAAACTGCTGCTTCCAAATGGCAATTTCATAAGCACCTGTGAGAGAACTTAATTGGAACTAATTATCTGTTGGTTGTCTGGAACCTGAGGAGTCACAGCAATTACTTCAGTCAAGAAACAACCTGGGGGAGGGCGTTGCTTCTTTGCAGAGAAATGAACTAAGCTGCTCCCTAAAGGAAAGTTCTTAAAGAGATGGTACCTGTCAAACACCGGTTCAATACGGAGTCTTCTTGTTCTAGTTTTGATACGATACAGAATTGTTTGTTACCAACACAGACAAGGCAGACACTGTTGTTAGGATACACGAGCAAAGGGAGTAACAAGACAGAAAAACAACCTTGGATAATTTTGGGAATGGGTCTAATTAGGAGTTCTTTATCTAGATGGAGGAAAAAAAGGAAAGGCAGAGGTGAGAGGTTAAAGAAAGGAGGCTCAGCAGAAAAGGCTGGGAATTGGAAGAAACAGTTGTGAGCCAAAAGCAGAGAGAACTCAATGCAAACTGCAGAAAATTCTCTGGTGATTTGTAACTGGACAGTTTTCATTCTATGGAATAATGGTAACTGAAATAAAGTCCTCTTTCAACAGGATGTTTCCTCTGTGATGAAGATGAATCCCTTAAGAACTGTGAGGAGGAGCATGAGCCATAGTGAAATATTACTGTTTTGGCCAAGAGAGAGCAACATCAACTTTATGATACGTGTTTGCCTGTGTAGCACAGGTGCATTTTAACCAAGTCTCCCAGGAGATTTGCCTGAGGCCAGACGGCTGCTGCATAAAAAGACTGGGGAAGAAATATGTTTGAAGTAAAAGCAAAGGTACCTTGACAAAAAAGCAAAAAAGTTGACGTGGTTTTAGCAGCAGCCAAGGTAGAGGCTGTAAGTGGATGATGTCAAGACACATTAATGCAATCTTTACACTTAGCCACTACATTCTTAAACCAGTGTAGCTCTGACTTCAGTGTCTGCAGAATCGAGAAGACTGAAGGAGGAAACAACGACAGCGTTCAGCCATGGAGAAAACGCCGGTGAAAAGAATGAACCTGCGCGTACGTTTTCAGGTCACGAGTGTTTTTGCTGGAGGATGCCTACGTTTGTGTTGACTATGGCAACATGCAAAATTCTCTTCAAATCCAAAATATCAGCCAGATTAAATTTTCTGAGAAATCAGCAGTATCTCCTTGGCAGCAAACGAGATAGCCACTACGGGCAGCTCTTGAGGTTTTACTCCCAGCACACTGCCTAAAGAAATCAGAGGGTCTCGCCTTTCTTCCAAACTGGACAAGGTAATTCTCTACCAGCTGGCAGCTAATAGAGCCCCCGGAGACGCACATCGCTCTGGGAGCTGCAAGACTTGGACTTTGTTGGTAGCTCTGAGAATCTTGCTGGAGAAGACCCTGTATGCTTGAAACCAAAAGGCACAGCTGTGTTTCATGGTAGACTGCATCAGTAAATTTTTCTGTCTGTCCATTAAACTTGATGAAAACTTTTGATAAAATCCACACAAAGAACAATGAGGAGGAGAAGAAAAGGCCAATTTTAACAGCTTATATATGACTTTCCATAAAAGCCATGGTTTTCCTTTCTGCGTAATTTATACAAAGACCTTGAAGATGATAAATTAGGGAAAAGAGAATCAAAGATTATTTGCATAAAATGGAAACAGAAAAACTAGAACTATACAGAATACGTTATATTCTACTCCAAGGGAATTCACAGACCTGTTTCTATAATCTTGGGAAGGAAGCCAAAGAAGACTGGAAATACACAGAAAGCTTTAAACAATTGATCTTACTGGGAGGTTACACGGGTACCTTTTATCGTCCTGGTACCCAGATGTTTCAGAAAATACCCAGAAGTGAAACACTTGTAGGCTGATAGGAAATGAAATGGAAAATCATTCCCTTCTTGCCCTTCCAGCCCGCTGACAGGCCATCCACCCAGCCTCCAGTACGTGCACCCAAGTCCTCTGCCTCAGGCGCTCCACCTCAGGTCTCGCAGAAGCGACGCGGAGGAGGACGGAGTCAGCAGCTGGGAAGGAGCGTCCTGCGGGAGGAAACGCGTGTTGCCGCAGTCGCAGCAGTGGTGGCTGGGGTGGCACGCCTGGACGAGAACCGTCTGTGTCAAGGATTGCTGGGCTGCTGGATGGTGCCGTGTTTTCAGAGAAGAGGGAAGGGGAGCGTTTGGACAATCTGCACTTTGAACCCCTTCAGCGCAGAGATGTCGGAAATGGCTGTACTGCGGTGGAGGCCGATGTCACGCCGGCGCAGACTGAGACCGGGTGCCTCAGTGACACACACAGCGTTGCTGCTCCAGCCTTGCCCTCAGAAACCTGACGGCAGTGGCCCAAATGCACGACGCAGACCCCGCTCTGTCAGGCATCCCAAACCACTCCAAGATGTGTGTGTCTTGGCGACAACTGCCCAGAGGTTAGCGTTACTCTACCCCAGTAACTGCAATCTGATGTGCCTTCCTAAGATAGATTTCAACGAAGAAAAATCCTCTGACAACCCCCGCCCCCTTCGAACATGAAAACTGGAGCGTGCCTCTTTAAAACTAGCCTATTTAGGCCACAGATGCTAAATGAATTCAGCAGACAGACGGAGTAATGGAATGTCAGTGTTCCAGTCTGCTGCCTTGAAGCAATAGGGGTTTTTTTATTATTAATTTCTCCTCTCATTTTCCAATGCTGCCTCTGGGCTCCGTGCTTTAGATGCAGTATTCTTGTCAGTCTCGCTAACCCAATTTGGAAATAATTAAATTTTAAAATATTAAAGGGATTATAAATACTTCCCACCCCACTTCCCCCGCCCCATTCCCTTTTATGCTGTCCCTCTAAAACTGCTGAATTTTGCTTCAGGACTTAAAATGTGTTACTGCAGAATCTGATTTGTTACTGCAGTTTCCTTTGCAAAGGCTGGAGAATATCTGAAGGGAAAAAAGCCCAGAGTTAATTCCAGTAAAAGGTGCCCAGGAGCTTTATGAGATAAAGAGCTTTCTGCCATTCTGACATCTTGGAACCCAATCTCGCTCCCATTTAAATTCATGTTAAGGCTCTCAAATTCTTAGAAGGGAAAGTTTTCTGAGGCACATATGAGTCCTCATACTGACACAAACAAGGATGTAGTTTACCACAGAATCATCCAGGTCCGACCACCCTGCTCGAGCAGGGTCAGCTGGAGCGGTTTGCTCAGCACCATCTCTGGTCGGGTTATATCCAAGGATGGACACTCCATAAATTGCTCACACCTGAGCAACCCGTTCCCATGTTTGACCACCCTCACGGTAAAAGGCTTTTTCTTGTGTCTAGACTGAACACAAGAAGTCCTCTTCTTTCTTGCACTAGGGAGCCCAGACCTGGACACGGCACCCCAGAGGTGGCTTCCCCAGTGCTGAGCGGAGGGAAAGGATCATCTGCCCTGACGCGCTGGCAGTGCTCCTCCTAACGCAGCCCAGGACGCGGGTGGCCTTCCTTCCGGGGACGAGGCACTGCTGGCTCGTGGTCAGCTTGTTGTCCGCTGGGAACTCCAAGATTCTTCTCTGCCAAGATGCTTTCCAACCAGCCAGCCCACAGCACGTACTGGTGCTTCAGGTTACTCCTCCCTGGGTGCAAGACTTTGTGCTCTCTTTTGTTAAGCTTCCTGAGGTTCTTCTTTGCCTAATTCTGCAGCCTGTCGAGGTCCCTCTGAATGGCAGCACAACCATCTGGTGTGCCAGTCGCTCCTAGTTATCATCTGCAAAGTTACTGAGGGAGTAGTCTTCCCCGTCATCCAGGTTATTAATGAAGATGCTAAATGCTCTTGGCCCCAGTACCAACCCCTGGGGTACACCGCTGCTCCGTTGGCTCCAACGGGACTTTGCGCCACTGACCAGGACCCTCCAGGCGCAGCCATTCAGGCAGTTTTCACTTATCAGAACTAGATTATTTTTACCATTATGCTCTCTATTACTTAAAGAAAATAACTGAAACTTGGCACTGTCCCTATATACAGTATCCTACTCTGGAATACTAGCGTGATCGCCAGAACCCTTTGCTGATTTAATTTTAGGCCTCACAGATCCCAGATATCCTGACAGATACAAATGTACACTTTGCATTTCACTGCTGTGAAGATGGAGGCAGAAAAGCGATGTAACTTGCCAAAGATCAAGCAGCAAACTGAAAGGCAGAACTGTGAACAGATCCTAGGAGCCCCGTCACACAAACCCTAGAAGCACACCGGCGCTGGGACGTGTGGCTCCCCCAAACTGCCCACGAACTACAAACACTTGCTGGGTAACTCCTGTATAGGTGGGCCAGCAGGAGACAATGAAGGGTGTTCTACTTGTTGCCTTTATTAAATAACTTTTCAATTAACGAGGTGTCGTGAACTTTGGCATTTAGTGGCATTTAGCCTCCAAAAAAAGGGAAAAATCACATTAGCTCTTGTTTAAAACCTGAGATGACTGATGCCAAAATTTCCAAGCTGGCTTAGCATCTACACCGTAGGGCAGAATCCAAACCCCTACGTGTTCTTTTTAACATCTGTGAGAAGCATTCAGATTTTCCAAAGTTCAACCCCAGGTATCTCCCACTGAGAACAACACATCGTATCTCCTCATTAGACCCTGTTTCTTAAGAATAACACAATTTCCCTGCTCACCGTGTGCTAATGGGTAAAGCCTGAAGCTTCTGGTTGCCGAAGGTATGGATACATACACGTCCTGTCTGTATTTATTCTGGTCATAAAGGTATGCATTTACAAGTCCTGGACTGGAAGCTGAACTATTCTGATAACGTGCCTCCAGCTCGGACTACTGGGGTCTTTTAAAAGATAGTTCTCCAGGTTTAGAAAGGCAAAGTCACAATGTGAGCCTCACAATAGATGAAGGTTTGCTAACTTGCAGGCTTGCCCTTTTGTGGATCCAGCACGCTGCTATTATTTTAAAGCTACATCTGGAATAGAGCCTACAAAAGAAAAGATGAGACCATTACCAACTCATCTATGCCATCTTTGTCCCACATTTCCATCTTGAAAGCATTCTGTTTAGCTTCAGATCTTTCTGGGTCACCAGTGGTTTGTTTCAACAACTGTACTCCAGACCTCACTGAGGCTCAACCAGTCACTTTTGTTTATGGCTTCTATTTCCTGTATATTCTTCTCACTGATTGCATTTCCCAGTTCACACCACATCTCGTGTGGAAAATAAAAAGTGGGGGAAACAAAGGGAACCCAGTGCATCACACACATCACGTGTAACACTTCAGCTGAGGTTAAGCAGAGCATGGAATGGCTGTCGAGGAACTTAAGACTTATGTTTGCCTGGAAATGAGGCAACAGAATCCAGCCTAACTCAGGTTTGTCTGATGACTTAGATGCAAAATCCTGACACCACTGAGAAAAAAAATCCCAAACAAACAAGGTCACTGGACTACTTCAAAGACTCTGAGGACATAGTAAACACGGCAGATTTTTGGTTTTTCATGTCCAGAAAATAAGGCTGTAGAACATGGAACTAGTTTCATACTGCACATGAACAGGGCTTAGTGACCTGGGTCCTTCAGACAAGACGCCAGTCTCTGATACGTATGAAGATGTTTATATCGTCATTTTATCTGAACCTGAGTCACGGTGAAATACAGCTTGGAGTTTATACTGGAGCAAAACCTATTTGACTTCCTTCTCTGTTTTACAATATTGAGGGAAGTAGTTTGGTGTGGGCACCAGAACTCAGAAGAATGTAGTCCTGCCCCTCGTTCAAGCGAGATCAGGAGGTCCTGTTGGGCGAGTAACATTTCACTGCACTTCTGGACACTGGTATGCACCCTGTAATAACTGGAAACGTTGGCTCTCCAGCATTTCTGAAGGCGACGCCTCTATAAGTCTGTTTACCTTCCATAAAACAACTTTTGCTTTGTCAGAGGATACAAAGTACATTCTTCAGATTACTTGAATTTCTCAGTTCTCATAGAATCAGTGACTGCACATGAATCACCCGTTATACTGAATATTTAGGTCAGAGAAAAGCAGGCAAATTGACAACACAGGATGTAAAATTAAGGGCATTCTGTCAACTTCTCTGTGACACGTCTTTCTTGGGGGTACTCCTAATTAGTAAATCATCCTACATTGTTCATTGTTTTCTGAGAATCAATATGGTTGGATGCTAATAAAACAGTTTTTTCAATCAGCGTAAATCCTCTGCATTTTTCAGAATAATTTTATGACATAACTTAGGAGAGAAACAAGCCTCAGTTAAAGTGGAAGAGAGCAGCAGTGGCAGCATCAGAAGGACCGGAAGACGACACTTACATTATTGTAGGATTATGCAGTTGTAAAAGCATGAGCTAGTCTGTCTTGAAATAAAGGAACTGCGAGCTCAGAGTCCCTGGTTAGGCGTATGACAGATACCCATTTTTTCTGCATCAGGCAAGGAAGGGATCCATAATACAGTGAGCTATACTTGGGCTGAAGAAAAAAGCTTTAGAAGATAGCAAGTGATGCCATACGTTTTCATTATGGAGCATGCTATGCAAAGATCTGGGTAGTCAGCTCCCACCAACCATCTGGAGAGAGAAGTCACTCAAATTTAAGTGCTGAACCTGCTGTGGTAGACAATCGGTGCCAGTGAACCACTCACTACTCTCCCCCTGTCTGTTTTCCTGCCTTTTGCTGCAATAGAGCCTTAAAATAAAATAATCTGGCTACCACTTTCCAAACACCCTCTTCCAAACACCCCAGCTTCCATCTGCAGAGAGCACTTCATTCATTGGACAGAGCGGGCCACTTCCCCAGAAAAAGCTACGCTGAAGGTCTGGCCGAAAGGGAAATGCCACAGGAAGGAAATAACACGCGGAAAAATTGCCTCTTCTTTACCGAGCTCCTCACGGCCCCGTGTTAAACCCTGATTTCTGTTTTATGTCCCCCCGATTCCTCCCCAGTGCTTAATGTCTCTTTTGACTCCTGTTAAAAGCTTCCCGGGGCTGAGATATTGGGAACCCAGCAAGCTCACTGGGTTTGCCTTATGAAAAGTGACTTTAAGTGCCAGGGAGGGTTTAGCAGCTCTGAAATAAAAGGAACTTTCAACCAGGATGCCATAAATTGCTTTGTTGCCTGTAGTCAGCAAGAATCAGTTTGAAGACTTCTGGAGCCTGAGGGTATCAATTGCTTTGTTTTTTCCCTCTATCAAATCTATCCTCCAGTGACTTGTGTTACACTGCAGGCTGCTCTGGGATGCTCAGCAGATGCTAAATGGGGCACAAGAGACACATCAAGCCCCTTGGCATGTATATATTTTTAAATCAAATAGGCAGACATGGGCAAAAGAATCTGTGACGGTGAATCAAATGTTCCGAGCCTGCTCTGTTGTGTACAGTCATCCTGCCTCCCTGTAGGACTAGACAGTAACTGAGTGACTAAAGTCTAAATAGCTTGGGATCAAGTGCTGTAAGCCCTACTCGTGTAAGTACCAGTTCCACTGGGCTCACTGGGACAACTTGTATTACAGCAGGTCATTTCATGGATGAAGACCTAGGAAGAACAGGATGAGAACAGAACACAGATTATGTCACTTACAGAAACAATTTGGTGTACATCGGCGGTGAATAAAAAACCAGTAGGATATGGAGTGGTCTCCACAATAGCAGCTCCTAAACAGAAGAACAAATACTGAGCAATTCAATAACATTGGGATGCCCCTGCTTTTTCTACTTATAAGATACAAACTTTATCAAATAAAGGGGACTACTGATGGCTTTTTCTCCTTTGAACTTGTCTGCATGCATAAATTGCAGAATTAACCTACATTAGATAGGGATACTGGGAGCAGGCTTACATATCATAACCTTTTCTAAGAAGCAAACAGGAGAAAAGATAAATGAAGATAAGCCTGCTTTGGTTTATTGATTGGCTATCAGAATAAAGCCTATTGGGAAAAAAACCTCTGGTGTAAAATCAAGTTATTTGTGAAAAAGAAGTTGACACAGCCAAAATGTTAATAATTAACAATATGTATAGATGCCATATTTGCTGTAAATTATCACTTACGGAGCATGTCGTACAGACAAACCGAAGCATTCAGAAAGCACAGCAGCTTTTTAAAATTTGGATCTCTGCTGCTGAAGCGTGAGAGCTGCTCGGCAAAGCACAGCGAAGGCCGGCGCAGCGATTACACCGCGAACGCAGCAGCTGGGAGAGCTGCATTCACTCTCCTTTGGCAACACGGATCTTCCCTGCGAGCTGTGCCAACTGATTTAGCTTTCCAGGGTGTCAGATTCCTATCTAAAATGCTGAAAGAACAATTCTCTCGTATTTAACATGGATAAGGAGCAGGCAAATACATTATAGATGGTGAGACAGGCAGGCACTGCAGCGGTGAGGATCACGAAAGCCCTGACAGGGGCCGGGAGCGTTACTTGCTGGAGAGCATGTACTGAAGAGACGGTAGAATAAGGTTTTCGGGGTCCAGCATTCTGTGCTCTGGTGCCACCAAGGAGAACGTGTTCGCTGTAAGAAGTCTGAGAAGTCCAGCTTCACATATCAGAAGCTTTTCACAGGTGGTTAATATTTTTTGTTCTGGAGCTTCCAAGTCCATAGAGTTCGTGTGTATTTCACTGGTAGAAATAAGAGCTGAAGCAACTGCCACGATGCAAATCAACTCAGCCTGGAACTCCACCGAAGTCAGTACAGCTTTAGGAGACAGCTACCCTAAAAGTCCAGGTTTTAGTAAATAAATTCCTGCTTGGAACAACTTCATGGGTGCTGTTCCTTTGTCCCTTCCATCACACCCTCACGGAAGGGCATCACCTTGCCTCGTGCACTGGTGCTAAGTTACGGCATGACAGCAGCGAGCAGACAGTCCCGGCTTGTGCTGCCGCTGCTGCTGCAGTGTCTGGCTGGCTCCATGGCTCAGAAACATGTGCAACTCCTATTAATAAAACAGTGTGCACTGGTGGAAAGATGCCAAATTGCTCTCATCTCTGCGTTTCCTAATTTCTCCTGTAGCCCTCGCCCTCCAAACAGGAACAAAGATCTCCCCTGCCTGGTGTCGCTAGCTGTGGAAAGGGGCTGTTAATTACTCAGCATGACACTTTGATGAAGGCAGCACGTTGGGAAGCAAACCAGCCTCTTGCATGACCACTAACCCAGTCCTTCCTCTTCCTCCCTCTTCCTCCCCAGCAGACAGATGCTGAGTTCATGGGGCCAGGTGCACACACAGAGGAAATAACTGCAGTCAGTGCCACAGACGGCAGCCGTCGCGAGGTCTCTGTGGGATTAGGCTTGGTTTCTGCGTGAAACAAGAATGAGACGAGATGACAGACAGAGGTGCTGCTTTCCTGTAGAAACGTACAGGAGTGGTTGTCCTTGGCCCCACGAGGGCAAGGCCAGGCGTCTGCCCTGGAAAGGGAGCTGCAATTAAATAGTGGGATCTGTGCTCCTGTCATGTGCCCAGCTCTGAACACTGGACTTTTACTCAGAACGTGGAAAGTTTAAGTGGAAAGAGAAGCTCTGAAAAGTTTACAGGAAATAGGAGCATGTGGATGGTTAGTGTTTAGGGAGGAATGAGCTGGGAAAATCCAGAAACTGCAAGTCATGGACAATTAGAACCCGATGTAGGCTTTCTCGCTGTTTGCTCAGTCAAACTTCCCGGAGAAGTCAAGGCAAATCTGCCTTAGTCATGGAGAAAGAACTGTACCATTGACAAACGGTGACACTACGTTTTTGCAGGGAATTTTCCTAGAGGAGAAAAGATTCTGTTTACTAGATCATGGGAATATTAAGGACTTCTTGGTAGACTTCTCCAGTGCTGATTACCTCACTTACAGCACATCTGGGGTACACTGAAGTGCCTGAGCAGCTTACTAAAGGCTACAAAAAGAACCAGTGGCAGCTCTGAAGGGAGCCCAGACTGCTAGTTGCCTTGTCTTAGCAGACCACCACACTGTTCCCTCTGTGCTTTTCATCTTCAACGGGCTGCGCACACTGTAGGGAGAGAGGAGGAAGGGAAGTAGTTTGTGGCAAGCTGCTCATTAATTTTTTCTCCGTTATAGAATTAGGGCTCAATGAGCTACGTGGTCTTCAGGAGTTATGGACCTGAGACCTAGCACAATAATCAAATCGGTGATCGCAGTTCATCTTGTTCTTGCATCAGCCTTGCAGGGCTGTTTGCCTCCCACAAGCAGTCAGACATGGTGATTCAGTCGTGGCAGCCTTTGGAGCCTTGGGGTCCATCCAGTTAGTGGGGGCTCGGTGGGCAAAAAATGCCCAGTACAGCCTGTGTTACAGCCTTAGTTCCCCTCCTTCGTTCACAGAAGAATCAAGTGCACTTGTGCTCTGAGGCCTGTGCTATATAAATATCCCCAGGAAATAAATAAATGCCAGTGCACTTGTGCATTTCCCTCAGATATTCTTCTCCCCAGCTGCTGCGCTGACAGTACTTACCAGGAATCAGGCATTTCATTCCGGCTCTGTTCTGCTGGAGGGAGATGGGAACAAGATGCTCCCGAGGCAGGGAAGGGGAGGGTAGCAATTCACTCACCAGAATATTGGTCTGTTTATTTATAGATGCACACACACACACACACACAAACATATGCAGAAAACTGGAGACTAATTTGTTCTTTACCCTGCGACTGAAGGGGACAGATGAAGACTGAAATCTTGTTTGGGGAAAGAGCTGTAAGAGAGTAGAGGGGAGAGCTTAGGACTAAGGTTTTCATTTCATCCAGATGGGTGCTGAGCCTAGATACCTGTTGTGAGCAGTAAAATAGAAAGGGGTTGTCTTAGTGGTTCAGTTTTCCAGCAATTCTGGCCACAGGCCATCTGGCCATGGCTGGCTTGAGTCCCCATAGGACACTGCAGATGACAAAGTGTCCCCGGGACAGGTGTGGAACCCCCGTGGCATGAACGGGAACCGGGGTACTCGGAAACTTAACAACTCTAAGTACTGAGCTTGCAGGCGACTCTTCTCTCAAAAGCAAGCCAGGCTTACAGCCATGTCCATTCCCCAACCACCCAGCCAACAAAGCTGTGCTAGAGAAAAGAGACAAACAAAAAGGACAATTTTAAAGGGAAGCAGAGAAGCCATGTGGTCCTGGCTAGAGACCCAGGGAAGCCTGGTTCCATTTCCTTGGGGGCAGAGCTCTGAACATCTGTGTCTTTTCCTACCCTCTATTTTATACCGTACATTCAGTTGGACTGCAGATTTGTGGAGACCGGGAGTGCCTTTCACTGTGTGTTTGGCACTTAGCAGCATGGCAGTTTTGACTTTTTTCATCTGTATTTTCTAATATTGTTAACAATTAAATGGAAACTATAAAATGGAGTTGACTTAATTATTCTGTATCAATCTATGGATTTATGCCTGCCCCTCCTTGCAGTAAAACAGAGTTTAATGCCTAGAACTAAATACGCATCTGCTTTACCTGAAAAGTCACTAACTTCTTGGGGCCCGACCTCTACAAATGCCACTAAAATCACAATGAATTGAGTAAGTATTTCTGAATGTTACCAGAAGACACAAAGTCAGGCTTCTGTTCCACACTCCATGTTTTTTATGTCCTAGGTAAACCACGTCACCTTTGGATGCCTTGGTGACCTACCTAGAGAAAAAGAAGGCTCACCTATCTGTCTAGAGATTATGAATTGAAAAGCAGTGGAATCTTCTGAGTCCTTTGGAGCAGAAGCACCGAGAACACAAACATCAGGATTATGCGTGTGAGAGGAACTGTGTTCCTGTGCCAGAGCAGCCACTGCTGCTCAGCTCAGCACAAAGTCTTTTAACCTGGAAACTCGACAGCGTCTATTGACAGATGAGCCTGTTGCAAGCTGACAGCTTTGGCTTTCTCTTGGCTTTGTGTCCGCAGGTGGGTCTGAGCCAAGGAAGAGCCCGGCCAATGAGATCCTTCTGGCATTACCTCTTTCCAGTTGGTCACAAATGACCTTGCAACGCGTATCATCTCCCGGAACACGCACATTCCTACTCTTTCCTCAGAGACTGTCTCTGGGCAGACACGAAATCACATCCCATCACGTTCTCGCACCAGTCTGGGTGTTAAATGCAGGGAGCACAAACGCTCTCTCCTGGGTAGGCAGGAGCTGAACGCTGGGGGAGAAGAGCCAGGTTTCAGGGATGGTTCTCCAAAGGGAGACAGACCTTCTCAATTTAGCTCCCCATTAATTATTGTCAGGTCATCTGGTTAAAACTCCAACAACAGCAGACACACACTGTTAATTTCTCTGGCAATCTGGATTGTGCTGTTGACATCAAGTCCACTTGCCAGTGTTTATCACTCCCCATGGCCCTCGCCCTGGGCTGAATTACCGTTTTTCACTGGAATGTGTTCAGCCAGAGCCATGGGGACTGCCCCATAGACACCCATTGCCATTCGCAGCTGGGGCTGCAGCACTTTCTGTTCTCTGCGCCACACATCCTGCCCTGCAGCAAAACTTACCTGAACGACAAGCCGGTAGGTAGCGGTTTCAGCGGAGCGTTACGTGTGGCCAATCACTGCTGTGTTCCTTACGTTTTTTCTGTTCTGTCAATGAAATATATCCAGTGTTGTAATGACATGGTGCACAGATAGTAGTTTATCCAGCGGACTAAAGTAATCTCCTTTCGGAGGCACCCGTGAATTCTGTGGTTTGGTCCTGGCAGTTCACTGTTGTATAATAACACCGTCTAGAAGAGAAATCACCACATCTCAACGTAACTAACGGGTTTCGATCAAAACAGGTCTAAGGCCTAGAAGAGCAGGAAATACTGCAGCCTGTGGTGAAGGCTTGGACAAGACGACTTAGGTCAACGGGGAAGCCAGGAAGGGGCACGAGGAGTGGACAAGGGGCTGCTCAGATCTGTGGTGCAAAGAGAGCAGCCCCTGTGTGCACGCGTGGGAGTGCAGGACTGTTGCAGGTCAAAATCTGTGTGCATTGATAAAGTTCCATATGTCTAAGTTAGATTTTACATGGAGTAATAAGGATATAACAGACCAGAGCTAAAGTAGTTCAGAAGAACTGTGTGGCAGCTCAAAATGGAGACAGGAGATTCTGCATACTTGATTAGGGCTTGATGGAACCAGCCCACATATTCTACATCTACCTCTTGCTGTCTTTTCCACTCATAATCACCTCCAAAGCAATCAAATATTAAACTAGAACCTCTTTCGATTTCTTTCTGTATGTTGTCTTCTATGAATGACAAACGTGGGTATAAAATGCGAGGGAACATCCTCTGCGATATGATACACGTCCATATGATTTCATTGACCTGACACGGTTTTTGCCAGAAGATCCCACTCCGGTGCCTGAAGTGCAGCACAAGATTCTCTTTCCTTTTCGCATCAGCCCTCCGCTCCGAACCCAGCCATGTCCTTTGCATTGGAGAACTGACCTCGTCTCCAAGCCTGACTGCTGGAACGAGAAGAGCACTTGCTTGCTGACCTCTCCCTCTTCCTGAGTCTGTCTTTACACAGGGATCTATGTGTTTTGCCTAGTGCTAATGAGCCGGCCTGTGTTATCTCTAATGTCATTTTAAAATTAAATTAACCCCAGACTGTGGGTGTGTGTTTGCATGGCGATAGTAATACGTTGGGAAGGAGGATGCCTTGGGCGCACACACGAAACCTGCAAAGCTTCTCTGTCGGCTTTGGCTGCTGTGCTGACTGGCACCACCCCAGGGGAGAGTATGCCCATGCATCACAAATTTGCTTTTTGGTTCCCCTTCCACCCACCCCTGAGCTGAGTTCTCTGCCAACTCAGCTTCTGTATAAATCAAAGGGAAATATTCTCCCCCTCCTGTTTTTTTCTTTTCCTGAACAGATTGGATGTCATTATGTGCAGCTGAGCTTGCTGAGGCTTGGGCGGGGGAGGAGGGGACAGGAGGAGTGATGGAAAGAAGAGACGGTTTTAGAAAAAACGCTCACAGTCCATCAGAGGGGGAAAACAGCCTCCAGCTACAAGTAACCAGCACTTCGCACACACACTGATTTACTAGGGAAACCCAGAGCGCTTTAATATTTAAAAATAAAAGAGAGAAGCAGGAAAAAGAACTGGAAGGGAAAGGATGTTATCGATGGAGCAACGAGCTAGACATCACGGGGTGTGATGGAGGAGCTGCGTGTCACAATGCCTTCTCGGGCTCCCTGACATGTTGGGGGGGCTCAGGTGGGAATTTACGGGGCGCACGCGATCTTACAGCCATCAGTCCACACGCAGACTGTCAGCGAACAGGCTCACTCCTCATGAAGAACGGCTTCCAGCTCATCTTTTGTGAAATGAAAAGCACCCTTTTACTCCTCCCAGCCAAGTTGTTCACCATGCGCTGCAGTTTCCCATCAAAACTGAGGAAATCACTTGGTGAGAAAGAGGGAAAAAGCAAGGGGAGGGGAGAGGGGAAAGAGGAGAGAGAGAGAGAGAGGCAGGAGGAGAAAGAGAGAAGGGGGAAGGCGAGAAAGGGCGAGGGGAGAAAGGAGTGAGAGAGGCAGAGAAAGAGGAGGGAAGAGAGGGGAAAGGGAGGAAGAGAGCGAGAGAGAGACAGGCAGAGAGGGAAGGAGGGGTGCGAGCCAAATGCATGGCATTCAAAAGAAGCAGCTTTCAAAAGCTTTGGCTGGGATGCAGATTTGCAGAATCTCTGGACCCATAATTCCCTGGCATACAAAGCTTGCTGGAGGCATCGATGTGCCCAAAAGGGGCTTGCAGAATAAACAGCGGATAAAAAAAACCCCACACCCACAACAAGCCCATGAATTAGAAATGAAGGCAAGGGAAACAGCTGTACTTCCAAGCTGCAGGTGACCTCATTGTGGAAGCTGCGCCACAGCGAGGCATGATCGTGTCCAGCGGTTCTGAAATAATAGGTATGGACAATAATAGCTGGGAGGGAGAATGCATTCCCTATCTATATTAAAGAGTAGGTAATTGCCCATCTCTCCTGCCAGCTGTATTTTAATCCAGAACTAAATTACTCTGAGCATTCTTACAAACTTTTATGTTACGGCATCTCCTAAAACCTCAGTTGACACTAGCAAAAAATCCTGTTCTCACTGAAGTTAAAACAGACGGGAGGATGGTTACCCACCGAGATCTGCCCAAGACCACCGAGTCTGTGGGAGTACCAGGCAGAGTGCAGACCTCCTCAATCTCAGCCTCGTGCCTCAAGCAAACGGCTACTTTCTGCCAGTTTCTAGATGCTTATTTAAGTGAGCAAAGATGGCACGTGAGAAACAAAGAAAAGACGGCTCTCCCGTTCCATGGTTCTCCACATAATAATTATGCTCAACTTCGATTACTTCATACTGCAGCAGAGTGGTATCCTATCACATCAGAAAATTAAAAATAAGGTGACAGTACTGAATAAATGCTACTGACTACACTTTACAGATGGGGAAACCATGTCAGAGGGTGGAAGAGTTTTATTCTGCTCCACGAAAAGTCAAAGGCAGAAGATGGAAACAGGGGATATACATCTGTGTTATGTGCCACCAAATCAGAATTTGTCACCCACCAGTTTCACTGGTGCTATCATGCCACTGATAACTGAGAATGAAAAAGGACGGACAATTAAGTGAAGCTAAATTGAGACATCTTGAGACATCGGGACTCTGGAGGAAGAGTGCACTGTCTAAAAAGATGGTATCACTTTCCAAAAGTCAGCCACTAAACTCCAGTATTCAGGTTTGATATAAAGACTAACAGGTCAAAAAGTCCCGAAATGTTTCAAAGAGAAGGACTGCTAAAACCTGGAGATCATTTTTGTGGGTTTAAACAACAATTTTCAGAGTTGTTGGATACAGAAGATGGTCATTCAGAGTGGCAGATCCATAAGACACTGGGGGGAAAGCTAAACAGAGCGGATCCTTTTACGAAAGAGCTCTCTCTTTCCGGGAGCAGCTCCTGCTCCACCTGTTGCTGCAACGGGTAAGCAAGTTGAGGGGATGTGCTGGCAACGCTTCTGTTTTTCCTGATGCTAAAGCTCATCCCAAACACATCCGATGTCACGACCGGCTACGGACAGAAATAAAGCAGGTTTTAGAAAGCACATTCCTTTACTAAGGATGCGAAGCAACGGAGGATCAAAGTCTGTTCAAATTCTAGAGAAGAAAAATGACAAAGAATAATAAACCCACACGGGAATATGAAACAAAAGCAGTCATTAAAAATTGCTTCTGAACTGGTAGGTTTTTGTTAGAGAAGGATAATTCCAGAGCTATCTGAAAAAAATCGATTCTAATTGCAGTTCTTGTTTGCTGTGCAGGGAATGGAAATGGTCTGGCTATAAAAGGGGCCCTGATTCCTTCAGCAAATGACCATACATGTACACTGGAAAGCACGTTGCAGTTCTGTCACAGGGGCATTAAAAATAGCCAGAGATCATGTACCACCAAGTAACAGTAATTTGCTGCTACCAAAATAGTTTACAGTATTTAAAAAAAGCTTAATCTAGAGATAGTTCTCTTGGCAGCAAAAATCTTCCCAGTGCCAAGAGAAAAATAATTTGCATCCCTGGTGTCAATGGTAATACTACCGCGTCGCCTTAACGCGCCGGGAGACGCAGCCAGCTCAGCACCGCGTTCAGAAAGAAAAGCCCGGAACGTAACGTGGAGAAGAAATTGAGATTGCATCAGTAATAAATCTGACATCGGCAGGTAATGAATCGTTCGTCAGTCGAAGCGTTTACCTAATGAGACCTAACCCCGGCGCGATCGGGATTCGGCTTTTTTGCCTCCATTTCCATCTGTTGTTGACAGCCCTCAAAGAGTTAAGTTTTCAAGAGTGTGGTTGCCTTGGTGTTATGCTCTCAGCTGTGATCAGCAATATGTAACAAAAAAACAGTACTTAAGTGGATTTTTTTTTAAGTATTCCCCACTGTAAATGTGTAATTAATTAGCCTTCCCCTTCCCCCTCTGCTCACACATTCAGACCCTCAGGGACCCTCCCCTTTTCTTCCTCTCAGATTCAGACAGGGACTAGCAACTGAATTATTCATTCAGCTGTAGGTGTAACACATCCATTTAAGTGATTTAAAGTTTAAGCAGCCTTGCCGCTGTTGAGCAGCAAAAGAAGTTTAAAGAGAAAAGTAGAGCCCAACAGGAATTCGGGAAGTTCTTTTTTGGTTTTTTTTTTTTTTCCTGCAAACCACTTGTTTGTTTACACAAACAGTGCACGGGTTTGTGAATCAACCTCCTTGAATGAGAAGGGAGGGTTTGTGAGAACGGCACATAAACAAGAGCACCTGTCACTCATTAAGAAAATACCTCGATTATAGGCATTAGTTCAAGCTTTTGTTCCAATATGTCGAGTTGAGTATTCTTTGCCGTGACAGCTGATTTTCTGCACTTTGCTGGAAACACACAGCAAGTGAATTTCATATTGACAATCACAGAAAATCACATAAGATACCTGTTTAGTCCTCATTATCATTGTATCAGAGAACCTCACGCTAAAAATTACGTACAGCCAGTCAAATAACAAATTAACCATAATTAACAACACTCTGTAGCACTTCTGATTAGATCTCAAAGTGCTTCCAAGTCTTTAATTTTCTGAACGTTTCTGCGATACAAGGCAGTGCTGTTAGTCCTATTTCAGAGCTGGTGCTGTGAAGTGCAGCCCCTGAATCGGTTCCGTTTTGGGGGATTCGGGGAGGTTTCCGTGTGCCCCCCGCAGGCAGGGCAGTGGGACAGGTGGCACGAACTCCTCAGCGACCTGAACATTTCAGAGGTACCTCCCAGTCCACCTGCGCTTTGCAGCTGAGGGGGAACGTTGGCTTTCCCCAAGATAACACCAAAAGTCTACGACAAAAAGAAAAGCCGGATCCAAACCGGAGCATCTCAATAGTGTCAGAATCACTAGTGGCCACCGGGTCGCAAACCGGACTTTGTGTGTGAGACGTACTCGCGCGCAGCGTGATGTGTCAGTTCAAAGGAATTCAAGTGGCGAATACAAATTCTGACGCCTGTGATTACGTGAAGTACCGTATTGCCAGTACTTACAGTTTTATTAGCAATACCCTAATACGTGCCGTTTCTCTTGAAGATGCAGCTGCTTGAATGTCATCTGAATACCTCAGCCTTTATGAAAAAGTGTTCTATTTTTGAAGTCATAATTATGCCACTCAGGATTCTGAAGTACAGGCTTATGCCTTTATTAGTGTAAGATTAGCAAAACTGAACTTAAAAAAAGCCCAAATCCTGAAATACCTGAAGGTATTTTAAGCAAAGGGAAAGCTTAAAAGCAACGGGCGACAGGATTCTTCCCGACTCTTGCGCTGCTGAGTCCACGGCACACAGGCTCGGGGATGAAGCCACAGCCTCTCACAAGTGAGAACACAGAGAAGAAGCGGCAGAAGCCTCCCGCGGTTCTGAGAGAAGCTCCTTGCTTTGGGTGACTTTAAGTTAAGCAGCTATTCAAGGCCACCCAAGTAAGTCCTCTGGGTTCTAGAATGCAGGGTGGATCATCCCGGTAGAGAACCGAGGGTGCTTAAAACGACCGGGTCCCCGGCGTCGCTCAGAGGTGCGGAGGTTGAGGTGGCACAGCGCTGGAACAGCCCAGCCAGGAGCCCGTCCCCGCGCGGAACGGCTGCGCACGCAGCGCCGCAGCTGCCTTTAGGGTTCTACCCTGCAGTTGGTTCTGCCCACACAAACTTCATTGTGCAATCGAGGCTTTTATTCCTGTGACTCTTTTTTGATCCGGATTTGAGTGGCATCATCTTCTTGATTAGAAGCCCCACTTGCTGAGAGCGGAGTTTTCCTGATAGTTTTCTTCTATGAATTGCTCCATCAAAGGATTGTCATAACAGACTGTTTGCCAATTTGAAATCCAACAGTTTGTCTGGTGTAAGTGTTAAAAATGTTGTCTTGGCAGTTGGGCTTTTTTGTTGGTTTTTTTTTTCCTTGCATTAAGTGACTTGATTTTTTTCTATTTGCTTCTACAGAATGTCAAAGAAACTGGATCATTTCAGTAATCAAACCTGCTTTTTTTCTTTCACTTCAAATAAAACTCAACACTTAACCTATCAATTCAGAGAGTAATTTTATTTTAACTATATAAACTCCGCAAAACTTGGCGTGTTTTTTGCTGAGACTCGTAGTCATCGCTGAAAAATTATAATAAATTGTTTCAAAGTGGGACTAAAAACAAAAGCAAGATAGACACGTTTTATTTACTGAGAATGAAAGATTTGAGGTGAAGACAATGACAGCTGCAACCGTGCAAACCAACCGAGTGGTTTCCACCATGACTGGAAAACTCCTGAGAGTGGAGTCACAATGAGGCGTGCAGAGAATACGCAAAGCAGACACCAAACAGGAACACGAGGGGATTCTCCCCACGCCCCGGGAGCGCCGAGCGGCGGCTCCAGCACCGAGCACGTGGCAGCAGAGCGTTGCATCCGAGCGTACCCACACCAACGGGGCACCTGAGCCCAGACCCCGTGCGCCACCGAGGTTCAGGCTCCGGGGCGGGCTGGCGAAGGAAGGATCCTGCCCCAGCTCCAGGCAGCACATGCCCAGGCTCTCCCCCGCCCCGAGCCGCGGGGGCTGCGCTCTCACCGGCTGGCAGCGCGCCGAGCGGTGACGCCGTCGTTCTTCTTGCAGCGGGCTCTGTGTGTGCTATTTCTTTTTAAATGATTCATGACTCCCACTTCTCACTTCATCTGCCTTTGTTTTCCTCTGCAGCGCAATGTGTCTGATACATGGCAAAACGTGCTGCGCTCACGCCAGCACTGCGAACGGTTCCACATCCAATGTCAAGGTAACGACGGCTGCAGCCAGAGCACAGGGGCGTAAACGGGCTTGAGAGGGTTTGGATTCCCCTTCTTTGGCCTTGTGAAATTATACAAGGCAGGAACACGAACAGCCTTCCCGCTGAATCATTTTCTTTGGTGCGTACTTTGTTGCCTTCTCTTTCATCAGCGTCCTTCTGAAGTCATCTTTAGCTACAGCCCTTCCTAGTGCTTCGCCAAGTTCCTGCGTCTTGTGGCAGTAAAATCCAGATGTCAACCAGTATGTTTCTACACCAGCTTCCGTACGGCTTTACAAGGAACCAGCAACCCTCTATGAGGATGGAAAAACTGAAGCTCAGAATGAGAAAATGCCTTGGCTAAAGCCATTCAGCAGGCTAGCGGAAGAACTAAGAATAAAATTACGATTTCCTGATGTTTAGTCTGATCCCCTGTGAATTGGTCTGCCTCACGCTGAGAAGGTGCTCAACGATTAACTTTATTTATATATTTACTATTCCAAACGGCATGTCCTCACATCGTTTATTTTCATGTTAATCATGTTGTGGATCTTCTCCACCCACCTCCCATTTCCTTTGGTACATTTGTTCTATAGCTATTTGTGTAGAAACCAAGCAATTTCTGCTCCACCTGCTCATAAACACAATGAGAGAGAGAACACTGTGTTACAGCACAGCCACTGCCTTAGCAACAGATTACAGCATCACTGGGAAAGAAACCGAGACCTTCTGGAGAGGAGGAGTGTCCTTTATCTCCCTGAAAAGCTACAGCAGGCAAGTTCTGCCTTCAGTTACATTTCCTGCAAGCCCCCCTTTTAGCTTTAAGCAATCACTTGTTGAAAAGAAAAACATAAAGCTGAGCACAGAGTTTGCTCCTCGCACTCAGAAAAGACAAAGCGGGGTTAGTGTGAGCAGACTGGCTTCCCAGGGACAGAATATGCGGACCCATATCTGAGCAGGGTGTTGTGGCAGGGTGTAAATAATTCATTCTGTTTCCATACCAGCCCACTGGCATCTAAATGTCTGGCAGGACAGCTCTCTCGCGGAAGTACAAAAGGGAAGTAAAGCACAGCCCACGGCTCCCAGCCCTTGGCTGTCAGGTTACTGGAAGCTCATAAATCTGGAATCCAAGCCACGAACCCTCTACCCTGCAAAAAGATGCATTTCAGGCATAATGGGACAGGCAAGGAGTGATCTGGCAGAGCGTATCTGACACGCAGGTCATAGAACTGGCACCCTCGATATATCCTGTCAGAAAATTAATCACGACTTGATGGACGGGTGAGCTTAGTGGCACCTTGAAGTATTTTTAGCAAGGCAAATATTTTTCTAAAAGCAAAGCTATTTGACTTTAGCCTTCTCCCAATCCACTTCAGTAGAACAGACATTTTAGACTGTGAGCTCTCCAGAAGCAAGGATGATGCTTCTGTGCTTGCAATCATACAGTCCTGAGCCTGAAAGAGGTCCCTAGATGACAGAATCTGGCCACACAGTAATTACTCACAGGTACAGAATGGACACCTGCATTGCTGTGTTAGGAGGATGCCATTTGGGCCACTTGACCTATAAGGGAGACAGAAGACAGAGAACCGTACCCTCCACCTTGGATTCCAGAACCCTGAACTAACGTACAGGAACGATGATATAATGGTGAGTTATATAAAAAAGGTCAGCAGTGACATAAACCAGAAAAACAGACAAAACAGTTTTTTCATTGTCTGGGGATTAGATATTTCATTAAGCTGTCTGCCCATATTAGAGAATTAAGCCTATTATCTGTCAAAGGATTTTGATGCCAAAAAGGAGGGCTGGGCTCATAGCTCATCTTGTTATTGTACGACTGGAAAAATGAAGCAAAATATGGAAGAGGTAAGAGGAAATATGGAAAAGCTCTGGCATGAAGGCAGGAGTGAAAAAGATTGTAGGAGAACGGGGAACGTGTATGCATGAAGTCTGTAGTGTTCTTATTTGATCTCTCTGACACAGCGGTGTCCCCACAGCTGCGCAACGCAAAAACCCAAAGGTTTTATGAAATCTGGCCACAACTTTTTTTTACAGACGGTAACCTGAGGATGCAGCCGCTTTCCCAAAGGCGTTCAGCAGCGACAAAGCCTAAACTCCTCCCCAGCTCGCAGACTTCCACCCAGCCCACTGTGTCACACTGGCTTCGGCGCGATACACACACGCAGCGTGACACATCGCTCGCAAACCTGCCGCGGAAAATCTGGTTTTCACGAAGTACCTACGACGCGTTTCCCTTCACGGGCTGCGAATGGCATTGTGCCGGCTCACAAGGACACTGGGGCTGTCTCACAAGGAGAGAGATGTCACATGGGTAAGGATTTGCATGGGCAGCCTACATAACTCAGCAAGTGCCATCTTTCTGGAGGAAGTCCCTCCTCTGACGCATTGACACCACCTGTCTCTTTACACTTGATGGCATCTGTTGGCATTTTTTATGTGCCAAGGCATTAATATCAGAACAGTGCAGGAAAGGCAGATACCAAGTTCTTGGGTACTTAGAGACGCCAAACACCTAGGCTGCGCTGCATCGGGGAACGAGGCTGTCCCCCAGTGTCACCTGTGCAAGGAAAGCACAGGGGACAGCAAGTCACGCGTTTGTCTCCACCGTCTAAGGCGCCACATAAAAAAACAGGAGTGGCAGGGGATTAAAGTGCTTTGCTGGGGGGGAGGAGGGGGGGAGGAAGACAAATTATCTTTAAAATTATCAAGAATATAATGACAGGATCGGGTACCAGATGGGAACTAGAGAAATCCTTGACTTGTCCCCAAAAAAGGTAAAGCAGACGAGCTCTCCTGACATTGCTCAGTCGACCATGAGGAACCACCAAGAAGAGGCAGATGGTCATCCCATCTCTGAAACTATCTGCTCCTTGGCCTCTGCTGGGAATAAATGTTGAGGTGCCAATTACCGGCACTTTGAATGGTGACTTCCGTGATCCAGGCGGCCGTTAATTTAACGCTGCACCAAGATTCATAAAACTCGCTTCACAAAGAAAGGCAAAACCTGCAAGATACCGACAGGTTTTGATAAACACCCAAAGGAAATAACTATAAAACCAGGCAAAGAGCTTTAAAAATAAAACAAGAAAAAAAGGTGGAAGAAAGCGATGCCATATAGCTGATGAGCAGTCCCAGCGACGATGCTAGATATTCTCCTCCGAGGCTCCTTTTGTACTTTAATAAGAGGAAACAGTTCAGAAGCCCCTAATGAACCTCTAACCAGGGAAAATAATTTGAAGAGAATGTTAGAAATTTGACCAAGCATTGGTCCTCTCAATTGGCCCTTTTGAAGCTGCCTCTTTATTTTCTGATAATCCATATGAAGGCTTGATTCTAAACCTCGTGAAGTCTAAAGGAGTTTTTCAAGTGATGCAGTTAACTTTTGTGGGCCCTGGACACCTAATGTTCTAACGGCCCGAAAAGAAGTCTTCTCCCGTGATTTCTGCAGTCGGCGAAGACTAGCTTCCATCCGTGTTCTAACACAGTTTCATAGACCGTGGTATTACTTATCTGTGATGAGCACCTCAATGTTCTCAACCATGTCAGAAGTCTCTAACTGTCATGGTTTTGAAGCATCTGGGCAGTTCTCTGAGAAGCAAAGTGATCATCTGACCTCACCTTCTTTCTCCGTCGCCATTAAAGAGAGGCAAAGGCTGCTGGTATTCAGTTGCCAAAAATCATGAGCATTTCTCTCTGCTGGTTTTCAGTCTCAGCCCACTGCTCTGTGTGGAAGGTTCCTATATGGAAAAATATATTGGCCCTGCCTGGTTGCCCAGCAGGTCAGGCAGTGACAGAGACACACACCCCACCGTATCGCACTGAAACACGTATGGGCTGGAAACACATATGAGACAACCACCTTCTCACCCCACAAAACATCACGGAGAAGAGCTAATGCTCTTCAGCCACAAAAATCAGCAAACAGGTAAGCCTGCACCATCCCTTTCCATTTATATTTTACAGATAAATGCAAGAGTGCAGCCTCTAGGGTTGTCAATATGGTTCCTTTCAAAAGCCACTGAAGTTTGCAAAAAATTAATGAAAGAATCTGAAACAGACCTCACATTCTGGTGCCACCTGTCAAGCCTGTCCTTGTGTGAAACTGCTGAATAAGTCAACACTCCCCAGTTTTACTTTGACAGCGAGGCATATTGCAGTGTGTTGTACTTGGGGCTGCACCTTAAATCTCTCTGTGAACGGAAGCCGGTATAGAAGGCGGCAGCCTGTTTATTAGCCGGTTCCCAGCACGCCGGGATCTGTGTTGACAGCCTATGGATTTAGATCGGGGGCTTGGCAGTTTGGTTTTGACCAGCAGTACGCAGAAAAGCCTCTGACCCGTTTGCTTGAGAGATCCCATCTCTTCCTGTGCTGCTGCTGTGGGTGTGCTGTGGGTGACCATGTCTGGGAAGGATCTGTCTTCTTCCATTGCTATCTTGAGGTCCTTGTGAGGTTTTTACAGACTGCTCACTGGGGTTTTATTCAGTCTAGCTTGATAAATGCCGTTATGGACTTGTAATAGAATTTTACCTGCCTGCAATGATGAACCCCTATTGATAAGTAATTGAAAAAAAATGGTAATTCTGCTCAACATACAACATATCCTCCCACTGATGGTAAAAAAGAAGAAAATAGGTTTACTGGTCAAGATTTTCCTCTCACTCATTCTGGGTATCAAGAAAGTGATCTACCGTCATGCGGGGAGGAGCACAATGATATTAAAATTCACAGAGGAACAAAAACTCAGTAATACAGAGGGCACGCTGACAGAAAAACATTTGCAGGGAGAGCAAAGGAAAAAAACCTACCTCATCTACCCTGAGTTACCAAACCCACCGTGGTCATTAGCAGTGTAATAGGAAAATCAAGCTACTTTACAAAACAGCGTAAATTCATTCTGAACAGGACTCTGTAACTTCTGCGAAGACACAGGGAATATATTAATTAATGGCTTTAGTCATAGCACTGCTGTTGCTAGAAGATGTTGAGACAAATGTGTAAACAGAGGAGCCTTGGGAATGTCACAGTAATTTAAAGTACATAAACCTTCAAAGCGCTGCCTGTGATAGAGTGATACATTGTCTTATAATTGGGCAATTGCTTTCATTCCATGATATAATTAGCACACAATTATGGTTATGTGAAAAATCGTTCCATCTCCCTCCCTTCCAATTTGTGCCCGCTTAATCTAAGTAGAGAACGTATCTTTTTTTGCTGCGTTACCAGTAGGTCTGTCTTATCCTTACTGCTCAGCTGCAACAACGATGCCTCTTACCTGACCAAATGATCAAATATTCAAGACAGGAATTGAAATCATGCTATCTGTATAAATATTCAAGACAGGAATTGAAATCATGCTATCTGTATAAAATATTTGCTCTTATTGTATTTTTCCACATCCTGAAAATACACATAGTGCTGCGAAAACATAGAGTTAGGTGACTCACAGCGCAAGCACCAGTACCCAGCGCAGCCAGAAGCGCAGTGGAATTATCTGCCGCGAGCGCGGTGCCCGTGCTCTCTGTTCAAGCTGGGCTACAGGGCCGGGTTTGGCTACAGGTTTGGTCTGAGGGCTGGTGCTCAGCCAGCAGTGATTCGCTGTGACGCCATGTGAAGGAACTTGTGGCTCCGAACGGCAGAAATCTCCCTTGATGACACTCATTTCCCACGGTTTCTGCTATCCCAGTGCGTGGAAGTCTCTCAAGAGCGACTCTTCCATTGCCATCGTATCTTCGCTCTCCCTTGAATGAAATACACGGGACGAGCCGTGTTGCTGCTGCAGACTGATACGGCACGAGAGGTAGGATGTGCCAGAACTGACGCTGAAACTAAGAGCTCCGAGGTTCCAGCAGAACACTACAAAATTATCCTGCCTCCAAAATGCAAATGTTCTCATAAGCCTTGTGAAAAGCACGTGGGTTTAAGTCAACAAGCTATGCCCAAGTCACAGCACATCCTTGCTTATCCACTATTTGATATCTGCTATCTCCCACTCCGGTTTTGGCCTACGTTCTAAACTTGCAGATCTTGGAATATAATTTTAAAGTACAGCATAAATGCTGCAGGACAAACTGCAATCCATACTCAAAGTAAAACTCCTTCAAGGAAGTCTAGGACACAACAGAAAGAAAAAGAGCAACCTGTTTAGATGTGCTTATTGACAAAAAGAAAGCAACTAAATTCTGCTCCATTAAAATGTAATTTATGAACAGTTTTAAAGGAAGAAAAAGTCATAGTTGTGAAAAAATACTTGTATTTTAAAAATACTTTTAACTCTTTCTTTTTTCTTCACCTATCCTTAATTCTCAGTGGTGCTGGATGGAGACAACATGAACTGATCTTCCACTAGATTGTGTCTCAGCTGTTGACCTATTAACTCTGACTTACTGGGGATTTAAAAGTACATCTCCGCTGATAATTCCACAGCGACACAAAAAAAAAGAAGTACCGTTGCAAAGCACAGAGTAAATTAACTCGAACCTGTAGGATTGTACACGGGGTATCGATGTTAATTGGGGTAGGACTCAGACTAGTACAGATCAGAATCGATGGGTGCACACAGCGTTTTACCCACTCCCATTGCTCACGTACACCGACAAGTCTCTCTCCACAACGCACTACCCACAGATAGCCCCAAAACCATCCCTTCTCTCTGCAGACACGTATGTATCCATCACTGCACACTCCCTTTTTCCCCACACCAGTTACTTCCCATGTGTACCCATAAAGAGGGGGCCGGCACATACATAAATTTAATGGGGAAAAACGCATTGCAGATGGAAAAGAACAACAACGACAACAACCTCTCACATTCTCTTTAGTCGATCCTGTGGGAGATATTTATCTATGGGAAAAGCTTTACAAACTCTAAGCAAACAAAAAAAAAAAAATCCATAACATTTGGGAGGAAATGCATCTTGATGGAAAATAGCTAGAGAAAAATAATAGCAGCCAGTGAGCTGAAGGAACTATATTCTCACTGACATGCAACAACAATAGAAGCTAATGCGAGTCATTTGGAGAAGGAAAAGTGAATAGCTGTGGCATATTTGCAAAGAATATATGGCAGTTTACCAAAGGCAAAGCTCCAAGGAATACCAGCTGGGACATAAGAAGGGAGCTATCAAAAGAGGAGGGAGGTATAACAGCACCATGGAACGGTTGGCACCATTTCCCCAAAGCATTTCATGAACCCAGACAGAGCTGTTGGGCGGCGGTAAATCAAGGTGTTGGTGTCACCAGCTCCGGCTGATGGCGGGTGGCCAAGGAGCGTGCAAAAGACACGCAGATGTGTGCGCTTCTGGGATGTTTCCAGTTGGCAAATTTACCAGTCCCTAAACCGAAGTAGGGAGTTAGATTTTACTAGTAACTAGTCTCCTGATCAGAAAGCATTTACTTCAAATAATATCTAAAAACCCCAAATCTTTCCAAGGAGCACGCATGCCGTTTGTGGGAAATTACATCCTACTGACACCTGACGACTAGGAGGGCCCGTTGTTTTGTGCACCAGCCCGGCATCTTAGCAACACAGGGCTAAAAAGTTTAGTAAATACGAAGGCATCCAAAATGCCACAGTAACATACCATTTATCCTGATGCTTGCAAAAAGTTGATTTCCACGTTTGGATTTGTCTAACGAGGGAGGCTGCCTCTGCAATAAAAAAAAAAAAAAAGTACATCTTGAATTCTGACAAAAGGTTGATAAACTTACTGCTTACTGAATGCAGGCTTTAAGCAACAGAAAACAAATTGTGCATGATTTTCAAACCCCAAATAGCACTGAAGTTCAGCTCCTCGGTGTTTTGTTACCTCCGTGAGCTAGCTATTGCAGTTCTTACTAATTAAGACTTTGAAAAGGGACTTGCTTGTATTTGCAAGGGAAAATTCTCCTTCATTTATGCATAAAGTAAAATTGTGAGAGAAGTGTGGGTGACAGTCAGCATCCAGGTGATCTCATCTTTAGCCCCACTCTGAAATAAACAGTCCTAATAAAGAGAAGAGCTCTTGAATTCTGGCCTCTGTCCTCGGAGGCCAGTTGGTCCAGGTTTACTGCACCCCCTGTGAAGCAAGAGGGTGTCGTGAGGACAAGTCTGAAGAGCTGGGATCACCCGCGGCTGAAGAGCCCCTGAATTCAGTGTACGGGGAAGACAAACCCAAAGTGCCTCACAGCCCATCCCCTGCCCTCTGCTCTTCACGGCCGCACCTTCACTACCCAGCAGCGCAGAACCCGGCCCGAGGACAGCAGCTATCAAACCTCAAACGATGAACACACTCCAGCCCACGTTCAGAAGCACCGAGGGTCTGGATTTCACCCCCCGGGACTGCAGTGGCAGCATTTTTTGCCACTTCTCAAAGAACATTTGGCTACAGCTCCAGGATTCCTCTTTCTTAAAGCTTCACCAAGGGACTCAAAAATTACAACAAATAGCTTAGAAAAGACAAAAAAAGAATCCTGCCGCTCTACTTCTTGTAGTTACGGTGCAGTTCAGTATAATGTGATAATTAGTCTCCTGGAAATCATTCCTCGAGTTCATACTGTGATATAGCATGAAATAAATCTGAGCCAACCATACAGCTCTAATTCCAGTGTGCTGCCGTCAACTGGTATGTTAATTCGATAAAAATGAGCTTGTTGGTAAGAACAGAAGTTCCACTGGTGGGGGGAGGAAGGAGGGGGTAAATTTCCTAAGTATTAGTAGAATCCACTTCACATCTACAGCTCTCTAAATTACAGATACAAGATCTTTGTTCGAATTACTGACAAGGTTACCAGCTGGAACTTTACACTCGATTCAATTATTTTATATTGTACCTTCAGGCTCCATTCCAAAGTGACTCTTAAAGAATAATCAGACTTGTTCAATGGGCAATCAAAATGAAATTACTTTATGTAAGTACAACAAGGTTACAGACTTGGTGCAGTCTATAAGTTACATGCTACTAATTTTCAGCACCTTAACATTTTTACTCTGGTTATCTGTGATGGACAGGCGTCGGCAACCAGGACAGAATTTCCCCACAGTTTCAGCTTGACCTCTTTACTGTCTCCACCGTATCTTGGGTAAGTAGGTAAAAGCTACCAGTGCAAACAGAGAAACTGCAAAGCAGTTGAAAGTGTTGATTTATATTGTAATTACCTGTAGAAGCAGTCCTTGATGGACTTCCCTCCTTTTATACAACTCTAATCCACACCTGGAATTCACAAAAAGACCTCAGAGTAATTGCTCTTCAGGTTAACCTTCCAGGTACTGCAGTGGCATTTGCTTTGACTAGAAATGAGGGCTACACAAGATATGCCATTAAAAAAGTTCATCCTTTTTGGATTAGTGGGATTTGAGGTCTAAATTTTTGTGAAACTTAGTAGTTTAAATGCACTGTAAAATTGTAATGTTCAATTAAATCCTCGAAGCTTTACTAAAGCTCTCATGGCACCGAGACGCAACTATTCCCTTTGAAGGCCCCAGGATATGCAAACCCAGAGCTTCATATGGTTATTATTTCTAACCAAACTACAAGGATAATGAAAAGTTATTAATTGTGTATCATCTTGATACAAAATCATTAATCTGACTTTGACAGGGGCCATAAATAGGCTGAACAGTTTTCAAAGACACTGCCTGTCCTCCTACACAGTGCTTTCCTTCATGACAGCAGCTGAAAAAAACCAAACTCATTTTCCTAATTAATTTAGTCTTTGGAAATGCATTTTCAATTATGTAACTCATCCTTCCTGTTGGTCCACTGGTAATCAAGTTTACCGACAGTGAAAGATCCACTTCCCCATCCAACCGGCCGCCTGCAAAGAGCTGGGTGAAGCTGGGTCAATCAACTGGAGAACCTGGTTCTCAGCTGGAGGCAAAAAGAGCCTTTGCACGGGGGCTGGCAGGTCCGGCGCGGCAGGAGAGACCTGGCTGCGGTAAGGCTGCCACGCGGTTAGTTCCACTGGCGAAAGGAGAAAGCAGTCGTGCAACCAGCAGTTCTCTCTCTCGTGGTTCCAGAGCGCTGGTACAACGCGGCTGAGAACAAGAAGGGGAAAACCACCGCCACCCCCCTCCTCACCAGCACAGCCCGGTACTGCCCCGATCACACGGCAGGAAAGAAATGGAGAGTGGAGGCAGAAAAATCACGGAAGACAAAGAAAACAGTCTGTTTTAATGGAAAGAAGAGATAAAATCACGTATTAATGAACAAAACTAATTGGCTGAGATAAAACATCCCATGGTCTTCATTCTCGCCTCCCGTGTGCTGTACCTTCCTCGGCCTCAGAAGGTTTATTACAGCTTTACACCACTTGGAGACGTTTTCCATTTTATACAAATACCAGATCAGTTCTCTAGTATAAATTCACCTGGCTGCTGCTCCTGATTGGTCCTTAACAGATAGTTCTCCTTCTTGCTTCTCTCTTTTAACCGCTATCTCAGAATTCTGCCTTTCGCCATTTAGCTACCTCCACTAAACAAGAAGTTAATGGCAACAACTTTTTAAATTGTGGATTTTATGATTTTATGTATGCTTGCTGATTTAGCAGGAGAATAGCAACAAATGAGAAATGGCAATTAACACTCCGGGAGTGAAGCCTGTTATTTCTCATGTTCTTCAACCCTTCTCTCAAAAAATGCTTTCAGAAAGAAGGCAGCTGATTCTAGCAAACAACCACCACACAGTTCGTAATTCTACTCCATTGCTTTTCCAAAAACAAAAATATGTAGGAAGAACATTTCAGTATAACTAATTAGCAGGCTCTGTGTCCTCATCCTTGTTAATTCAAGGGACATCTCTAAAGGACTCCTCTGGGAGAGCTTCTGCTGTTGTAATTTTAACCTCCTGCTCGAGCCCAGTGATCTGCTTGGAAGTTCTGCAAGAAATAACCCCCACGAGCACAAAGGGCGAATATCCACGAGTTATTTGAGAAATTGTCTTCACACTGGAATTTAGCACGTGCTCTACATAATAGCTCGGGGTACGGAGAGTCACACAGAATTGGACAGAAACGTTCCCGCCAGTCTCTTCACAAGCAGCGATCTCAAGGTCGTGGTGGCTTCATTCTTACAAGCCCCAACTCGCGCGTAAGGGTCACAGAAAGGGAGCCACTCCCCAGCACAAGCCCTCCTTCTCTCTCAAACTTGTCCTTGAGGCACCACGTCAGAGCTCTTTGTGTTGAGAGCCATCAGCCCAGCTCCGCACAGCGCCGGGGCAGCCGCTGTGAGAGCTCCCGCCCAGCGCTGGAAGGACCCGCTTTAGCTGGGGGTCAGCGGCGGGGAGGGCTGTCGGGTGCTCTCACAGAATAGAGGGAAATAACCCCGACTTTGGGAGAGAAGGTCCCTTCTGAAAGGTTTCACGAGCAAGATCTGTTAACGTGCAAGACGAGAGGCAGCACTGCTGGATGCGCTCGTTTGCTGCTTGTGAGGCTCGAGCCTCACATGGAAACAAACTAAACGCATCTTCCCCGTCAGTGATGCAGAGTGTTTGCTCATTTAAAAGTATGCAAGAACCATGCAAAATCCACTTCTTTACGTACTTCTGACTATGTAAACTTCACTTTCCATATTTTATCCCTTTTTTATTACTCTCAAATGTGTTTTACTCCCTGATAGCAGGAAAGGGTCTCGAGCAGTTGTACTGCACATATTACTTTAAAGGGATTGGTTCAAAAACAACGTTAGTTTTCCAAAGAAGAATTTTCAATAAAACATACCAGCATTTTCTACTCAATATTCTTGTATCTTCTCTACAGAAAAGAAAGATTTTTCCTGACATTTTGGTAAGGTCACTCACTCCCCTGAAAAATCCCGTAGTCATCCTGGTCTACTTCAGGTAATAAAATGAAAACGTTTAAAAGACTAAATTGCATTTTTTAATTCACTAAATCAGAACCAAATTTCTGGAAAAGGAGCACGTGTTCCTCTGAAACCATTTCCCTCTGTAGTAGTCATACAAGTGATCATACAGGTGATTTCCTTATTTTTTATGCGCTTGACTAACTTGCATCCCTCTGCTCCGGCAGGGGCTCGCGGGCTCCCTTGGCCGCTTCCGTCACCTCTGGCTGTTTGCACAGAGCCGCCGTGTACAGAGAGTTGTGATTAGATCCAAAGAAGCTTCGTCGTCGTGGGAGTTCCTCCAAATCAATTATTTGCAAATTTCAAACCTTTTGAAACTTGCCCATCGTTAATCTCCGAGATAACGTGACATGGAACAGTATCTGCTTCACGTCCATCGCACAAACGGGGGAAACGTCTGGGACGGTGCCTGAACACTCTTTGTTCACCGCCACTTTGAACAGGGTAGGAAAGAAGAGCTTAGTTAAAAAAAAGAAAAACTTTGGTAACGCAGAGAATTTCTGTAAGCTCCAGATCACTAGAGAACTCTGGGGCCGTTGCTGCCTACTGTGGAGCAAGCCAAAGACTCATTTCTGCGTGCCGTTTATCCACGCTATCCTAGGCAGGCCAGCCACCAGATGCTCAGAAATACTCATTCCTCTGCAAATTAGTTCACCTCGTTTCATAGCCAAATCGTTCACTTCTCAATTTCCCCTTTGGCCTTTGCAGTTAATGGGATCTGCTATTAGTCGGTCTGGGGGGATTTCTTATTCCCATTATGAAAAAAAAAAATAAAATCACTCTGAATTCAAGCGGAATTCATTTTCCTAAATACGCGACCACAGGTTGCCACTCTTTTGTTTTAGACTAGTAGATCCAGGAGTGTTTCGAGTTGATTACGAATGACAGATGACTTTAAAACTCAAAATGAGAAATGTGCCAGTTTTCATGCAAGAACCTCCTGAAGAGACACCCTTTTTTGATTTCTCTCAGTTTTTTTTTTGGTTTTACCCCTCCCCTCTACATCCAGGGTTCGAAAAGGTACTGAGCCGTGCGGCAGGCAGCCAGCGAACGGAACGCGCTCCGGTGCCACGGGTAACGGCGGCAAAGACCAAACCGGGCTGCGGGTGCCCCACGCGCACATGCTGGGCACGGGCGGGCGCGGAGCCCTACAGGCGGCTCTGCCCATACGAGGGACCCCGAGGGAGCTCCTTCACAGCGCTCAAGGACCCACCGACACAGGCTCCTTCTAGGCACGACACCGATCGCTTAATGCAGTGCCAGGCCTGGGTCTCCAGCTGTGTAAAATGTGCCATTTGCCTCGTAAAGAGAAGCCTCAGGGGCTTCTCTCAGCGCCGCAGCCGCCTGCGCTCGACTGAGAAACTCTGCCACAATCTACAGCCAGGAGACCCCCCCTCCCCATTTTAGACTTTATATATACGCTTTTGAACTGTTTTATGAATCGGGCCCTATGTTTCATGCCAGGCATCTTGCCGCGTGCCTCATTTAGTTGATACAAACCTGTAGGGCTGGATTTAATCTTGCTTTCCCAGAGTCCCCAGGTTTGGAAACGTATATGCCAGGAAGAAAGAGAGAGGAAGGGAAGAGAAAAGAACTCAAAGCGGGAAGTGTGTTCACTTGTGTCAATCTCAGTCGACGCTGATACGAGCGCTGGTTTAGTTCTGAGGTCCTCGCCCCCTTGCCCCGAGTGCTGGGATTACTGGGGGACCGCTTTTCCCCTCTCGATTGCGTAAATGAGGAAGCTGTTGACTCCACGGTACTGGAAAGACATATGTGCTTCATTATCTGGATTCCTTGTATTGTTTCAGCTTGTCGTTGCTGGCTGGGAACACGCAGCCTTGAGCTGTTCCCATTTTTAAAATGCACTTTTTTCTGCCCCGGATTATTGCCAAGTGGAGATTTAAGTACACTATTACTTTTATGGAGGACTATTAAGAGTTATTAGATGCCATTAGAGCAGACTATGCTCTTTTAAAAAAAAAGAATCCTTTATTTTTGAACAGCCATTTATATTCATTTAAATCTGCCAGAATGTTTGTATCAATGCAAACACACTTAATTACGTCTTAGATCAGTGAGAACATTTCATGTTTATTTTTTAAAAAATGTTTTACTAGTCTTCCCCAAATACTGTGTTTTACTAATCTGACTTGAAAAACAGTCCGGACTGCCGTAGGTTCGAGGTGCATGGGGTGTTCTGGCACGGATGGCGTAAGGAGAGTTGGAGAGAAGTGACTGGAAACTGAATCCCAGCACAACCTGTACCTATTTTTTTATTAGGCTCGGCTGAAGTCCTCTGCTCATAGACACTAAATATCAAGGGAAATGTTTGTATCAGGAGAAGCAGGACCAGACCCTACATTACAGAACACGACCTAGTATCCTGGGCAGAAGGCACCACCAGCAAGGAGTGCGCACAGCACCCATTCCCGGGCGGCTGTGACTTCTTTTAAGAGTTTATTTCAGAACGCCCTTCCTTTCCCTTCAGACACAGTGAGGAGATGACTAAAGGCTGCCACAGGAGGGAGAAAAACAAACAGGAAAGAATTAAAAGGGCCTCGGATAGGGCTGCGAAGCCAAAGGCATAAATTATTCAGCTCTTCCCCTCCCTGAACTCCCTTGCAGCCAGCACATGCACACCCGCTCCCTGCTGGATGGGGCTTTGGCAGGAGCGGCAGATCCCGTCGCTGCTCCATCACGCTACACAGCCCAGCATCGCTTGGCAGAGGACGCAGGATACTCCCTCCAGAGAACTCTGCAAGAACAGCGCTGCACGGCTCAGCTAGGTAGCGGCAGGGAGGGAGGGAGAAGGTGGGAGGGGGTAGAAGCATCCTGGGTATGTGGGGAGTCGGGTTTGAAATGGCTTCTCGGAGCACAAAGCAAGTCCAGGATTAGGAGTAACTGTTGCAAAAACATACGAGCTCCTGGAAAACCAACCACAGAGACTCTGCGGAGGAAAGAATGCCGGTCTTATTCTTCCTTTCCTTTCAAAGACTGGCTTAGCAAAACAATCAGCCACAGGAAAAGGCAAAGAGCACAATTCTCACATATGCAGTTTGACTTTTTTTGTTAATATTCTTAAGGCATGCTCTAAGGAAGGCAGCTGGGAGCACAGCAGTTATGTCTGAATCACAGCCATCCTGCCTTAACTTAGTCCTGTCTTGATGTGGTCCTTCCGTGCTTGGTTTTTAAAGCACTTAGGTTTTGTCTAGACTAGGAAAAAGGTGGGTTTTTTTCAAGAATCATAGCTCAGTTGAACTTGTTTAACTAAACAAAAGCCAGCACTTAAACACCAGGATCATGGTTTAGCAGCACTAGCTTAGCTCAAGAGGTGGGAAAGAACTGATTTAGGAGAACTGTACCAACTCCTTCAACTTTTTGCCTAATTATATAGGCTTTAAAAGTTCGCTACAAGTGACAGATTGAAAAACTCAGGAAATTTCTGAACACAAATCGGGCTGAACATTAGCAGGTTCCTCCCACCTAGTTCTGTCTAGAAGAATAGGAGAAGGGAAGCTCAACTTTAGCAGACCGTTCAACCTTAGGGTACCCTGTTACCTAGCTAGATATTTGCCTTTTATTATACACTATTTGGACACTGCCTGACTGAAAAGCCACAGAGGAAATTATAATATTTTTCCAGGTGATTACAAAATATACTAGGAACAGGGCTGAGTTGTGTTCTGCTCAAGTCCTAGACCAGTGAACCGTCCCGTTCTTCCCACGAGGAGGGACAATTCAATGGGATCAGCCTTTCCTCCACTGCTTATTTTCTTTTCAAAATCTCATCTCGGAAAACGCACAAAGTAGATAACAAATTATTCTTCTTACGCCAGGAATTTTCCCGAGTTGCTCGGTTTTGGCACCATTGAACTGTTCAGAGCAAATTTAAAAATAATTGAGAAACTGCCTTCCTGGATTGCAGTTTGGGGCTTTCCTGCAGAATAGGAAAGCTTGGCGATTCAAAGAAGCTCTCTGAGTTTTGATGAATCTCACGAGTATCTGTTGTCACATGCGGATAACTAACTCTACCTGGTTACCAGTTATCTTTCCTCTGACTTTCCATCTCTGCATTACCTAAATTTTCCAGTAAGACTGCTACAATGACTAAATATATGACAAGAAAATTGGGTTTGTGTCAGAAAAGATTAGTAAACTCTCATCGATGATCTTCAAGGCCTCTTCCAAGCTGAAACTATTCTATGATTCTATGGTCTAATATCAGACTACATGAAGATAAACCAAGCTATAGCAGAAATCCAGCAGGAAGACAACATGGCTCTGAGGCAGGCCCACCGCTGCTTTCATCTGTCCCCCAAATTGTACAATACAGATTTTCAAGGGGTTTGGGCTTCAGATTCTTTGCTTTCCTGACTAGTACGTATGAGCCAAAAGGAACACCAGCTGGACAGGTCAGTTCAGCAGGAGTGGTAGCTTACAGAAACTGGAACAAATATTGGAATTATAGTCATTCTTTTTTTCCAAGAGAAGGAGGGGAATGGAAATGGAAAAATGTCAGTGAAAAAAAACCCATATAGGGCCCAAAATTCAGAGCTGAGGAAGTTTGCAATGGAAAATCTAGTTGAGACAGCTGTGCTGAGGCTTACCTAACCCAGGGCTCACCACGCAACTTCCATGATGTCATATTTTGCTCGGATGGGCCATTAAATTAGTTTGTTGCTTCAGTCCTTGCTCCTGACACCTATTAAATCTACAGCTTTGGAGTCTGGAGCTGTCAAGGTAGCGCTGCATCGGTCACTAACAGAACCCATGTGGATTTCTGGGAATGAGACAGACCCTGCACAGGAGCCCTTGGCTCTTTTCTTGGCTCCCTCTTCAGGGAAGTTTTTCCTATGCACATTCTAGGATTGGTTTCGGGAACCAAAGGAACAATTTGCTATCTGTCTGCTGCACGCACGCAACATTGTGAATCCCAAGCTACTTGCAAGACACAGCACTTACTGAACACAGATCCCATCTGCTTTCCTTGCAGCAGCAATCCTAGGAGCTTCCTAAGGACACCAGAGCCCTCACAACGACAGGTCTGACATCGTCCTGTCTACTTCAGAGAAACTGTCCCCAAGGAATGAGTCAAGTGAGTCAGTGATGCAACTAATCTTCTAAATGAATCCAGAATGGCTGGTCAAATGCACACTTTGCTCTTGTTTTTATTTTGATTATCCTCAGTAAAGTTTTACTGGGGGGATCCTCTGAGATCCTCCTTACCCATCACTGAGTTTCTCAATGTCTCTCATTTCTAGTCCTCAAGAGAACTGCTACACGCTCCCTTCTGTTTAGTTCTTCCCACAAACTTAAGGTGAATGTGGAGCCTGTGCTCCATGCACTCCTTCATCTACCTCCGATCTTAAAATTCCAGTGGCAGATGCAGATAATGCAACAGCCTGCTACTTCATGTGGCCGGAGAGGAAGAGCAGCAGTCTTGCAATATTCATTCCTCTTGACAAAGGTCATTTAGTTTGAGTAAGTCTTTTAGTGAAATAAAAACTGACTGGCAACTAGGAGACTGACTAATACGTTGCTTCTCACTTCCACCAGGAGCCTTGAAGTGCAGGACCGAATCCAGGAAAGATTTTCTGGAAAACGAAGAGAGACCCAATAAAGTCTCTAAGCCTGGGCAAGTCAATAAACTGTCACAGTTGCCCAGAGGAATTGGCTTGTCTTAGACAAACTTACAAAAGGCCCTGAAAAAACAGAACTTTTTTAAATGGCAGAGATTAATTTTCTGACTTCAAAGTAGTATTAATGCAGAGCTTGGCTAAGGTTTCCTGGGCAAGCAGTTTCCCCCCGAGCAATGATTTCAGAATCCGCCTTGTTTTAAGGCTGGCATTTGCTGCAGCTGCAGACCTGGAGTATTTTCGATCCCCTCTGAGTGCTGGAACACTATCCAACAATTAAACCGCAACCCAAAAACAATCAAACATCTGTTTGGAGGCAGGCTGCTCAGTGACTGACATTCTCCTGCCAGCATAAACACTATAGCTGCTGAGTGATTCCTGTCTTTTGTGTATGTGTGTGCACGTATGCGCTGCTTGTGTGGTTTTTTGTTCCTGCAAGCAGCAAGATTTTGTATGCGTAAATACGCTGAAGAGCATTTTCACTGCAGTACGGGAACCTGCCCATATAGTTTAGCTGTGGAAGTATTTTTGTTGACTTGAACACACGTTTGAGTGTCAGCTTCAGACGTGGGGAACTGTGTGCTCGAGGTGCCTTTGCAGAAAGCAAATGAGGACTGAGAGCCTGGAACCAGGTACGTGTTTATGCAGTGCTCTGTGTGTTGGTCTGTGTTCATTTACAGACGTGTGCTTGACCTTTTTTGGGCAAAATTAGCATTATGGCTGCATGCAGTCTTATGCAGAGACCAGCATTTTGAAGGGTGTACATGTAGAACTGGATCTGTTCAAGGGTTTGTGCTTTCTGATGGACACCTATTCCACAGCTCATCTCCAAGTTTTGCTACTGAACTTCTCAGCTACGTGGGCCAGAGGTGCCGATGCCCCTTAGTGCAGGCCCAGGAAGGGAGAAAACAAAGTGCTGGAGGCAGATCAGAACCGAGTTCAGAAAGAACAGCTGCCCTGACGTAATCTCACTCTCTCTAGATCTAAACGCCATGATTTCAAGAACTCTCTTGGGACTACGGCAGGGAGGCTGAGGATGGTTGGACTCAAGGACTTTGGGAACAGGGATGGGGGGGGATGCAAACCGATGTTAGGTCTGTCTGCCTAGAGGACAAATTACTCTCCTTCCTAAAAGTGTTTACAGACTCCATGCAGGGAGCTGCTTTTGTCCTACTTTATTTATAGACTCCAGATAACCACGGGCTGCTGGCGGCCAGGGGAAAGCAGGATGCGAATGGCCTTCATTCCCAACAGGAACACCCTCCCTAGGACACGACGACCAGCTTTCAGGCAACGCAGTTGTTCCCACTCCCAGCTAAATGACAGCTTGTGCTGCTCCTACCAGTTCTCCCCGAAGCCCCAAGGTCTAGAGCGTGCTGCCTGCCGTTTGTGGTGTCTTTCTATACCTAGCGATAGCTGAGTCACCCAGGAGGTGCTAGCCATAGCCTGCTTGCTTGAAAACATCAGTATCGCAAGTGACAGATCTGGGCCACCCACTGGCTGTATTTCTGGAGCGTTCCTCTGTCTGGGAGAGAGCAGCTGGAGTTTTTTGCTTTAGACCATTTCTCAAATATCCTGTTGCTGAAGTATAAGATCATGCCATCAGGGGAAAAAAAGATTTGATGATCTCCCCACTGTGCGCCCCATGGCTGAACTTGTTGGTATAATCACCTGTTCTTTGATACCAGTCTGAAGCTTTCTTCTTACCAGTTTAAGCTGAGAAAGTTTACTAGAAAACAGCTTTGCCTCAAGACCCACGAAGATTCTTTCGAGTATGGAGCTTGTGGTTAGTCGTAGTCTAGAACCGCACCCCTATTTATGGCCACAACAAGCTGTGTGGTCACCGAGTTGTGAAGCTCCTGTAGATGAAGGCACGAGACACCTCCCACGAGACACATCCACTTACTTGGGGACAAGAGCAAGACTGCTCTGTAACGCGCAATGCAATTTTCACACCTTACTTTTTCTGACACGAGACCCCTCAATAGGATATAAGATGACGATCAGGACAAAAGGCCTTTCGGCAATGCCAGCAGCTGCTCATTTCTAACTCTTGTTTTCCCACAAACTCCAACTCCAGAAAAGTATGAAGTGCAACTCAAGGAAGCTCTCAGCTGTCTATTGCTTTGCTCATTCCCAAAACAGATGTGAAAGAAATTTTGGTCTCTCTTCTATTCCTGTCTTGTCAGTCTTTAAATTTTGATTGTGAGAACTTGGAACTTTGAATAATTCCCTTAAAATTTATTCCTTGTTTGTTGCGGGAGTTTTGAGTGATATTTGAAGCTCTTTTACTTTGTGGATTAACATATTTACCTCCCAATAATTAGTCCAAATCTCGTAAAGGCCCAAACTTTAACCTTTGGCTCACTATTCAGTCAGAAAATTAGCAGGAGAGATGCGAAAACAAATAGTAAGATATAAACTTAATAGGTGTGTAATGCTTTGAAAAAGAAGGAGTCATATCACTCAGCGAAAGTGTAACAGCAGCAAGGAATGAAACAAAGCAGCATGAAATCCAGTATGACTACGAGGAATAATGGATGTGAAGCCAGGAGAATAATCTCCCATTGGAAGGACAAAGAACTGGTCACTTGAACAACTATGGACAAGCTAAGAAATGCTAGAAATCTTATGCTTGTGTGCAGAAGCTACTTTCATAAAAACAGGCCAAAGGTGCTAAGCCTGGTTCCTAGAGTCGAGAAAAACAAGTAGAAGCTACATGTGCCACCAGCCCTTTGCCCATCAAAACTCTGATTTTGTGCAGACGTTCTCAGCCCCAAGCGTTTGCCCTACTCTGTACGTGCTCTGTAAAATTTTTGTCCTTAGTCATAACCTGGATCAAAACCCTGCCATTTATTTCTTTTGCGTAAGGAGCACCTGACTATCTCTTTGAGAAGGGGAGGTTATTCAGACCTGGAAAGGTATTTGCCACGTGAAGTCTTCTCTAGGTTGACAAGAGCAGCTTCCCATGCCCTGTCCTGGGGGAGAGGGGGAGTCAGACCTCACATCTGCCACCGCGGTGCACAGCTGTGAGTTGTTGGGGAGAACCATCCCTGCTTGCCCAGCTGCCCTCCCATTCAGTGTCACTCAACAAGGAACTATTTCACAGTCCTTACTGAAAACAATAGGACCTTTCAGGAATGAAATCAGATCTTGACTCTGATAGGGAGGCAGCTGTGAGACACAAGAAAGCTTCTGCTCGCTGGCTCTTCCTTGTCTCGCCAGGTTCGGATTCGAAGAACCCGAGTAAGACATCCCCTGCCCCTCAGAAAGGTCAGTGTTGCAAAGGAGATTCTAAAACGTCCGGTACCTGCAGAAGGATTTAAAGACAGAGGGATACGTAGCTCACTAACAATTTAGATGGACAGAGGAGGAGGGTGAGCATACCTGAAACAGATAGAATATATATATATATATATATAAAACAGACCAAGAAAGAACACTGAACTTCACTGCTACTTGGATCCCAAAAGCAGACCCCATGCTTTATAAATCTGAGGTGTCGTTCCTCCCATTGCTGATTTAACTGGCAGAAGGCAGATACTCAGGTTCTACACCAGCCTGACACAAACACCCCCAGATTCACGAGGGCACTGACTACCTTATAACCCTGGATGGAGAGCATCACCTGTTAAAGTAGCAGAATTTTCATAATCTCTGCAGTTTCCCTTGAAGGCTGTCTTCTCATCTCAGAACTGAGGAGGTCCAGCACTATTATAACTTCCTATTTATTCTCAATTTAGGACATGACTGCTGCCAATTTAGGAAATAAGCTGCCACCCAGAAAATGGGTGAATTTCATTTCCTAAGGGTGTGTCAATACTGCAAAACAGCAAACGTGGAGTTGAGTGAACAAGCCCAGCACTGAAAACCTGGGAAAACTCACCCATGTGGAGCTTCCTGGTAACGTGGCTTGATGTCTTCAATACCTAAACTCACTCACTCACAGGCACATGGAGTGTTTACCCTTCACTGCAGCCTGTAGCATAAATATTGCCAGAAACCCCAAGTGTAGAGGAAGAGCTGCTGTTCAAACAGAACTACGGTCAATTAAAAGGCTGCTTCTTTTTTGTTTCAGGAGAATATACAGGCTGCTCTTCAGCAGGGTACAAAAACAATACCTACACTGTTTTCCCAGGCGCTGGCCAGCCTATGATCCCCTTTTCTTTCTCTCTTTTAAATGCACTGAGCTGTTTTCAAGCACAGGGCCGGTTCAGAGCTCATGTAGCAGCACACAATACGTGCTCGACTAGCCTATAGATCAGCCACGTGCTGCCCTCCCCTACTGCTGCTGCTTCGCCCCCTCCTTACTCCTGCAGTCTCTCTTGCTAGTCTCTTCTTCTCCTTTTTCCTGCTCACAGAAAGCCTCCAGAGAGAAGCCAGTAGCGCTTTGTAGGACTGCGACCATATATATTTCCCTTTTACAAGAACATACAGTAAGTTCTGGAAATGAACCAGTGATCCCCGAGCACAGCGCTCAGCTGCGACACACAGGAAACAGAAGCCAGACGGTGTCCGCAGCTACAACAAACGGTTCTCGACTGAGACCTGTCTGAGCAGCGATAAACGACGGAACAGAAATGATGCAGCTGAACGCTGACGGCACCTTTACGAGTAGCCTGAGTTTGACAGTGAGGCGATGAACAAGTAACACGCATTTCAGACACGCGGCACGGCTCACTCTTCCCTTGGATGGTACTTTCAAGGATATGGCACCAAATGCAGAAGGCACTGACACTCTTTCTCCGTTTGGAATATCACCCTGCCATGGCTAGCAGGTCGTATTTCAGGGCTTATCCAGGGCGACGCCAGTTCTGAACTCCCATTTTCGTATTCTCTTCCTGCCTTTTAGCACGGCCATCGCCAGCTCCTGCACTCACCCCGAAGGGCTTCTCCCCTTCTCTTGCCCACTTGGGGCTCAGGAGCGCTCACACCAACCCGCTGGCTCTGAGCAGTCACTTACATGACAGGTAACACCCGCTGTGTGTTCTTTTATCTTTCCCCTCTTTCATTTCTCAGTTCTGCATTTCAGTTCTGATTTGCTCTATGTTTTGAACAAATTTCTATTTTCTGCTCTTGAGTAACGCTCCTGAAAACATTATTTGATTGTATTTGTTTTGAGAAAATAAAGGGTGGATCAATAATACACATACTTGCTGCTCTAAAGCGGACAATTTCACTACAACAAAAACAATTATAAGAAGCTTAGAGGAAATAATTTAAAAGAAAAACGTGAATAATACGTACAAACTGTAAGAACATTTACTTATTGGGGAAAAAAATGCAATCTCATTAACAGTAAAGAATGTTAAGTTGGTATAAAACACTAGGGACACAAAAGTAATCATGCAGCTAATTCAACAAAAAGATGAAATAAGAGAAGCAGCAACAACTATGGATTAGTTAGTGCAGAGAATTTAGACAAGAAACAAAAGGAAACAAGGAGAATAATGAACAGGACTTATCACCCATAACAAGAAAACATGAGTTGCTCCGCAAGGTTTATACAGGAAGAAATACTCTCCCATTTTACTCGAGTACAGCCTCATGTGTTGGGAAACAATGAGAAATAGCGAAAGATGAGCTCTCAATGCGCCACTACCGAATCCGAGGCGGGAATGAATAGAGAGAAATTACACAACAGATCACGTTAGATGATGACAACAGTCTTTTCTGGTCTTAAAATTCATATATCTATTAATTACTAGGTAGCTAGCCCGACTATGCTGCTGCTAGCAAAAGTGCAGCTGCATCATTACTGGAAAATGGGACGAGCTCTGTAGGCAAATAACGCTGGCGTTCCAGCACGCCTGCCCAGATCCTCTCTGCGAGTCCATCGAGCGCATTCTTCAGCCTTTCTCATTCAAAAGGCTGCACTAAAATCTGCTGAGCTGCACCGTGCTCTGGCTGAGGGCTAATGCAGTACCTCAGTTCTCATGGCAATTAAGCACAGGGAGCTTTTTTGTATTACAGACCACCTCATGCATCTGAAACGTAGCGCGCCGTAGTAAGCCTGCTCACGAGAACCCATCCCTCCTGCTTTGTTCGTGGTTACACTGGGGTTGACGGAAGCATTTAGAGTCCTTGAAAACCGGCTGGACTGTAAGGCAGTAATTAACTTTGCATTTTATTTCTCTGGCTACAATTCATTCTACAGAACGAGTCCACAACAGTGAATTACCTTTGCTCTTCTAAAGCGTTAGTGAGAATGAGGTAGATGAGAAGTCGGTTACTTCAGCTGTAAGTGAGGAGGAACTGGAGAGCAAGATGGTTGCATAAAGAGGCTACACAGGGGTCTCTAATATCCTGGCGACAATCTGATTAAACATGATTTTCAGTTGGTATAAAAAAAACCCTCGAAGTCCCACTGACCTAAGCTGTTCTCATTTATTCATCTCCTGAAATTATGCAGGATTTGGGCAGTGGGATATTACCGAGAGGTGAAACCAGAAGGACCTAAACATTGCTCCAGGGGCTGCAACAAAAGGGCAGAAGGCAGATGCGACAGTGAAATTCTTTCAGTCCTCTGTAACTGAAGGAAATCTCTTTAAGAAAATTCTTTTATACCATTTCCATATACCAAAGGAAAAACATTTTCTTAGAAGACCTAAGTTTTTATTTCTTTTTGAAAGCTGCAACTTCCAAAGGGCAGCAACTCCTTATTTTTTTAGCCTATTTCACAGGGGAAAATTGGCTTTCCCAAGCGCGGTTTGCTCCTTGGGGCTTGATTGCTGTGCTAGTTAAACAAGACACTGGTCAGCTTTTAACACGCCATTTTACGATTATTTTTTTTTTTACTTTGCTTTCAGCTTCTTGAAAGGCTTCCAAGAGTACCAGGCACGGAAATGAGATCTTCATCCCAAGGAAAAGATTCCCTTTCCAAACTGTTAATCTTCCCTTATGACATGTTTTGGAAGGCAAATGTATCCGGAGGGGGTTCCTGCAGCAATACGCCGCGTTCGTGTCAGTGATCAGATTGGGGGGTTTCTTACGGCGGTGCATGTGTTGCAATCATTCAAACTTCTATTCACCCTGTTTCACCACTGCAGCTGCTCCTGATTTTCCCCGCGGCCCCACCCGGTGACGCCGGGAGCCACGAGCACGCGCCCGTAGGTGTGACAGGAGCTGTGCGTCCCCGCGTCACTGAGCACGCGACACATCCCAACTCCTGAGCGCGCTGCCAGCCGGCACCACCTCGCATCGCACGCACGACGCCGGAGCCGGCAGAACTGCAAAGCAGAGCTGGCTCCTGCGTATCGCTTCCGGTGGATTTTTGCATTACAGCGACCAAAGCCAACTGCGGAGCCCCGGATGATCCAGCGTCCAGCCCTTCGTAGGTCTGTCCCACCAGGAGGTCAGTGGAGCTGTTGAAGGGTTCTCCTATAAACCAAATGTCTGGAGGAGTGACGACAGCAGGGACTTAATGACTTCTGTATGAAAGTGGCTCGTAAGCGATGAATATTTTCTGCAGAAACTATTAAGCAAAATTTAAAATTCCATTTCTTGGGACATGTTGATGAAGATTAAACAGAAAATAGCTGTTGCACTTCCCTTTTCAGTCCTTTCTCATGTCTGTCTTTTTTTACTCTAACAAAATATCAGCAAACACAGCTCATGGGGTTACTGCATGTACAAATACGGAAACAGACAGCAGAAGGACGACTTAACCTCACCTGGAGCCCTGTAGTACCAGCATTTCCTGTAAAGCTTTCTAAGAACCAGATCTGAAGAATTAGAAACAACAGGAAGAGCTAACACAGGATGAAATTATTTGAGGTCTGGAGAAAATAGGTTGTACTAAAACAATAATTTGACCAAAAAAGCTGTTTAATATATCAAAAAGAAGACTGACAGTTTACGTAAATACTGCAGGCAAAACAAGGAGATTAGGCGTTGGATGACTCCTGAGCCCAGGAGAAGCAATGACTTGAAGGTGAAGCCAGAGAAATTCAAATTTGAAGCACAGTGTTCGGATTAAGGCCATAAGGAACTTACTTCTTACCCACAGAGATAGATGTTTCTCCTGAGCTGAGTGCTGAAATATAGATGATTACTTTTAGTCTTTCACCTGCTCTTCCAGCCAGACGGACTTTCCTACTGGGTAAGACCTTCATTACAGTGAACAGTTGAGGATTCAGCACTTGGCTGAAGATCACGCTTGCTCGTGTGTCCAGGCTTACACTCAAACTTCCCCAATCTACCACCTCCTCTGCTGAAATCCCCAAAGAAACATCAAGGGAGGGCAAATATTTTTTTATATTCACTCAGAAAGGGAAAGCCTCAAATGGCACTTGTGTTCTGTTTGGAAAGTGAATACCTGAAACTCAGGACAAGGCCAGCATCTCCTGATGGCTCCCAGGCTTTCCACAGTCTCGCCACCGAACTCCTGATCTCTCTCCCCGCTCCCTCCTCTCGGGGCACCACGTCTCCAAAGAGCTGCAGCGCGCCTGCTTTGAAGGGTGCAGCATCACCCCTCCCTAAAGGCTCTATGAAAGGCACCCAGTTCCCTGGCTCTGAGTTTTTTCAGGGTCATATCTTCTCCAGAATTAAGGGGAAATCAGGACTATTTCTGGTGGTTAGGGGTTAAGTGTCTGGTAAGAGGACTGCTAACGGCAGGAAATCATCAGCAACAACAGAAAGAGAATGCAGCTCCCTTACATCCTCCAGCTCATTTTGGCAACGGGCGCTCTCAACATCTACATCCCATTCATTTTTTTTCTGTATATTTTGAAATGTAAAATAAAAGCTACGCTCCTGCCCTTCCTGTATCATTTAAAAACATTATAAAAAAGAGGCAAATGTGCACGCACTGGGTAAGATAAATAGCATTGCTTTTGTCTTCTGCACTGGAAGAAATGTGCTGCACTCCAGAACACGCACAGAATTCAGGTTCTAGATTATTGTCTCTACAGCTGCAATGCTGCCTAAAACAAAAAAAAAATCAAACCCTATGTTATTTGGCGCTCACAAGTACGCAAGATGACAAGCAAAAACATTACTGCAGATCAACATTTCCTGTTGGGGTCCACTCTGTCAGTCAAAGTTTAGCCTTCATTCCACTTCTGGTGAAACCCCCTCTGACGTGAGATCTGGATTTAAAAAAAGGGGAGCAAGGAAGGGTGAAGGAGGGTGAAAGAGGCAAATGCATTAAATAAAAGGATTTATTTGGCCACAGATTTATTTAGCTTTGAACAGACCCCTCTGTCAGTTGGCCTGCCTTGTAGCTAATTAAGATGATGTTTGGCCTCAGTGTAATTGCTGCTGTCTGCTGACAGGGCACTTCTGCCAACCAGATGTTTTTTATTTTGAGGCATGGCTATTTGATAAAGCTGTTCTTAAACCATAAATAAGGGAGGAGACTGTTGCATGGGTTCTATTTTTCCCATTAGCAATTTAGATTATTGGTAATAAAAAAAGGTCATGGACTGAATTTGACGTTTATGTAAAAGAATCAACACAACACCCTATGCATCAGCTAAAACTTTTCTGTACTTTGGTGAACCTTGCGGATCCCCTTACTAAGCACTTCTTGCTGGTTAGATGGCAAAACGGACACATCTCATGGATGAAGTGCTTGGTGAAAAGAAGCATTAGCGGCAGAAACTCTTCTCCCCAGTGTGCAGTGTAACGACAGCTGGGTGATCTTCAGCCATCACTGGGTCCCAGACACATCCAGAAGGCACATGACAGATTTTTAACTTTCCAATAAAGCTAATGTTCTGAATAAAGAGAAACGGGCCACGGAAGACAAACACGCAACTTAAAAAATAGGCTTTTGAACGTGCATGAAATCTGAACTCCCAAACGCTTGCTTCGCTTTTGCAATACGGAATAGCGCTGAGCTGAACGGTATTTGCAGGCCTGAACAACAAAAATCCATCTAGGCTATTTCAAAACATTAGAAACAATAGTCCGTAAGTGAATCCGTTGCTAATGAAAACCAGCGGATGTGTCACCATCGTTATGCTTGGGGATAACGTGGGGATAGTTAAACGTGACAGAGACTGTCGTCCCAAGAATGGAAGGTTAAAGACACCAGCGAGGCACTGAGCAAGTCAGCTTCCCCCACATCTGAGCACCTACAGCACAAGGACAAGGGGAGGACAGAGACTTTCTCAGTTTTTTAAGTGCTTAGAAAATACTTAAAGAAGTTGGGATTTTGTTGCGTGCGAATCAAGAACGGCAAGAGTCAGACACACTGTGCGCAGTTTAGGCATCCACACACAAAAATCTTACACCCATGTCAGTGTAAGGAGGGCGACGTCTTCGTTCGAAAGGAGCGAGAAAAAAAGTTTTCCAATATATCCACAAGGAGCCAGGATACCCACTGGGTGTCTAGAAAGGTGCATTACTCCTATTTTTTCTACAAATATTTACTCATTATTCAAAGGTAATATCACTTTACCGAAAATCCATTTGTTCTGTGTATTACGTTTGTGGAGAACTGCACGAAAACTGTTTCTCGTCACACAATTTTCCAGTGTTTAAGAGAACGGGTCCCGGTCTGTAAAAGACCAAACCGACGACACCGGCTCTGGTACAGGCATTTTGCTTTTCAATTCTTAGAATCTACAGCCTAAATTACTGAAAGTGAAGCAGATACGAGCTTATTTGTTTACTCCCCATCACAACTGCCCACAAATTTACTCAGTCCATCCCAGGGCAACTCGCGTGTCAGATCTCCGCTGCCAGAGAAGGCAGCCCTGCCTGCGGAGCCATGAAGGACATTTAATTTTATTTGGCTTATTCCGGCTTTGGTATTCTCCAAAGAAAAATGAATCATGTACTTGACTGGTCGGCTGTGCATTTCCTTAAATCATCTTACAGAAAATAATTCCAAGAAGAGAGAAAATGAAAACTAATTAGACTCATGAATCGTAATTGCTTTGGCAAAGCCAGGCTGCTTATTGCCCCAGACGGCGAGCGGGCAAAGACCTCTGAGTAACCAGCTACAGACACGCTCCTTAACCGGTGGAGGGGAACTTCTTGCATTTCTAGCTCATCCATGGAGGCCGACCTGTGCTGTCAGGAAGCCCAAACTCACGCACGCAAACTCATTTCAAGCAGCCTTTATTCACAGGGGCAACTGCGCGCGAGCAGAACTCGTTCCCAACGAAACACGATTTCCAGCCCGCTCCTCGTCCAGCTGGGAGCTGTGTGCCAGAGCCCCTTCGCAGACCTTCATCGGAGCGCCTGCGCTCCCTTTCCGGGTATACAGTTTTGATTTATGCGTGCATCAGCACAGCAGCACCGACCTGTGGCGGTGCTAAAATTAAAATACGCTGCGTTACAAAATTATGACGGCAAAGATGTCGAAACAGGCAATATTTTCTAACGGAAAATTCTACTGTAGAGAATAAAGGTAAAATTAATGGGCCATAGACTTAGAAAGCTTCTAGAAAGAGGATTTGACAAGAAACGCGAAATATCAAAGTGTAGTTTGCAGTGACTAAAGACATCCAGGGAGGCTCCCTGCGATGTGCCCGCGTCACAACATGCAGGACTGTCCCAGCAGACCACCAGCAGTGGCATCGCACCTAGACCTCTTCCTGACAGCCCAGCACAGGTTTGTTAGAGCTAGATTTGGATTTCTAAAAAAAAAAAAATCTTCCACAAATTAAATAATTTAGGTTAACCTGAAGTGAAAAATCATACACTAAAAATGTTTGCGAAGGCTTGCCACTTTAAAAAAAAAAAAAAAAAGCACACCCCAGAGGTTTCACAAAACTCTGAATATTCCCCAAATGATGTAATTAGTCTAATGAATTTGCCTACAGAACAAACAGCTGCTCAGCAGGAACTGGTGAAGCATATCATTGGGAACAAGGTGGTTTGCAAGCGCGACTGTAACTTCACGAAGGCAGCTATAAAAGACTCTGCAGGCCCGCGGGAGGGTGTCGTTGCAGAGCCAGGGTGCTGGCCAGGCGAATTCCACGCGTGTGTGCCGCTGGTCGCTGGTGACGCTCACCGCTCCGGAGGCAGGAGGCACTGGCAGGCACAGAGGCTGAGCAAAGTCCCGCTGCAGAAACCCATACAAGGAAGCAAGAAAAATTAACCAACAGCAAGAGGATCTTTTTTCTGTAAGTGCCTTTAAACAGAGCAAGAAAGTTGAGGGCCGGTTCAGCTCAGTGGGTTGAGCGTGGTGCTTGAAACACCAAAGGTCGCGGGTTCGATTCCCGTTCGGTTCTCACGTGTTGCCTGACCTAGTCGAGAGGTGGCGTCCCTGCCCACAACAGGGAGGTTGGATTAAAATGATCTCTAAGGTCCCTTCCAGCCCAGGCCATTCTATGATTCTTCACAGAGAACCATCAAATGAAATAGGGTTATCACAGGGGTATTCGGTTACAGGAGAGAAATGCCCGGTTCCTGATTTGGTAGTGACATCTTTCCGGCTGTTTAAGAAAGATGCAGAAAGTACCATGGGCATCAGTACTCTGTATCCCCCGAGCACACCGACAAATACGCTTCAGGAAAGTCTTATCACTCCCAAAGCACACCCAAAAAGCCATCAGTACTCTGTATCCCCCGAGCACACCGACAAATACGCTTCAGGAAAGTCTTATCACTCCCAAAGCACACCCAAAAACCTGTCAGCCCAACATTGGTCCTTTCCACCTATAAATCAGTACTACTGCGAAATGACACGTGAAAAATGAGCAGCCTTTTAATGAAATCTGAGGAAAGGATCTACCCCTCTTGCCCAGATTCCCACTCACCAGACATCACCCCAAGTGATTCTGTACCTAGGGGCAAACCTGCAGCCTGTGCTCTGCAGAAAGCCGGACCAGATGATGGTGAATGTGTCCTGCAGGTAAAGCTCTATAAATTGGAGTTTCAGAGCCACATTCAGCACAGCAGAAGGCAAGGTACGACTTCACGTACAGTGGGCAAACTGTCTGCGACGTAGGAGTACTGCAACAGCACAGTGAGAGGAGTAGACACCACCCCTTCGAGGGAATAAATTCTGAATATTAGTCTCAAGTTTGGAGCAGAGTTTGCTGACTGAGATATGAAGAAAGCTCATCTGAAGTATTTCCAGAATGATCTACATAAAGCATGTAGCCTGTCTAACAACATCTGAAGAGCTACAAGAGCAGCCAATAGCTGCAACAGCTCAGAGACAGGAGCCCCGCTGAGCCTGGACGCACTCGGTACGAACGAGGAGAGCACTGTGTGTGCTAGAGCAAAGGACGGAATTCATTAGAAGTGCAATGACAGTTCATATCCCTGACAAGGAGTAACCAGCAAAACGGGGGGTTCACTCACTTGCTCGAAAGATCTTACAGCAAAATAAACACTGAAAATTGAGAAACAGCTTACAGTGATGAACTCTGGTAAATCCAGCCTCTTTTACGAGGGAATACCAAAGCAGATTTTAAACATTTGGCAGCTTATCAGGAGCCAGAGGAAGATTAACTATGTGAGTGAAAAATCAGGCCAAGAAACCAAAACCAGCTTTTCACAACGAAGGAGAGCCAAGGCAGAAGAGTCCTAAAAGCATTTGGAAAGAAATGTTAATATCATTTCACTCTTAGGAAATAGATCATTGAAGCAAGAGGAATTTGAATTCCTTTTGGAAGCGCGCAGGTATTTATTAAGTTACTTGTAATACGTGATGGCTGAGAATCTCCAAGCATAATTTTCTGGAATATTCAGAGTTCTTTGCCACCTACATTCCAAGAACTTTATATGTCAACAACGAAGCGGGCAAAATTGCAATCAAGTTGAGTGTGGGGCAGCAAAAAATTCTCTGTGTGGAAGGAACATGCACGCGAGGACTGCACCAAAAGGTAGCATGAGTAGGATTTATCAAGAATCCGTGAAGTATGTTGTACTCTAACAATAACAACTGAGTAGCCACAGCTAATGGAACGTCGGCTTCCATCTAGCAAGGAAGGCACCAAAAGTGTGTTTAGACTGAACAAGACATGAAATGATTAAACAGAGGCTTCTCTTTCTTGCTGTGGCATGTCATACGCACAGGAACTTAGGTTAGGAAAGCTTTCCTTCTGGGTGCAACAAAGAACAAAAAACTCATTACCGCCTGTTATTGAAGAAGTGACAGCAGGAAAGGTTTGGGTTTCCAGCTCAGTATTCAATTCCAAATGTAACAAACATATTCCATTTCCTACATTCCCATGGAAATTCCAAAGCCCGCAGCCTCTTCACTCTGTTTGAAACATTTGTGTTTGAAGAAGTGTTTGCCTTCCCCCTCAGTGGTGGATGATCCCTGCACACCTCTCCAGCACCTTCCTGGAGGAGCTGTGACGCACAAGCAGAGTTCCAAGACGCTCCATGTTTTCGGATCCAACCTGCTACAGACACTAAACGACACAGCTGCGTCCCCGAGACCGTCCGGTGAAACAGCTTTGGGACTCTGAAAGCTCAGCAAACGTTCCTGCTAAAACCTTGAGCTGGCTGTATTCCTCTGAAGGTGTTTTACATGTTTCAGTGGAGTAAGACTCGGCGTTACACAAATCCCAGACACTTCTTTGTGTGCTAGAAGAAAAGAGAGAGAAGTGAAGCCAAAACCTTGCTGACTTTTTCTGGCTGATCTCAAACCGTAGGAGTTCCCCAATCATGAAAATGCTCTGCTCTAGCTAAGGAAATGATGTTGTTTAGGAAAAAAGTTCCAGATGTGAACCGAAAGCAATCGCAAGACAAAGGGAAAGTGGAAGAGAGCGAAGGCATGGGAGGTGACCCCACCCTAGGCAGGAAGCACAGCGAGAGCCTTGTACCCTCTCTGCCCTGGGATGCAGCCAAAGGCAGCTCTCACATACTCACACCAGCCTGTTCTCTCCTTCCCCCTCCAGGCCGTAATTAGACCGTTTCCAGTTTAACCCCATCAATTCCTTCTACCCTTCCTGATTTACATGATTAGGTAAACATATAAATAAATCCGAATTCAACTTAAAGTAGAAAGAAGTAGAGCCACCCGTTGTTCCTCACAATTCCTCTGCAATTTCTCTCCTACATCCTTTTTAGGGTAACATTCCTGACGAAGATCCTGAGGTATCTCCAAAGGCAGAGAGTTAAAAGAGCAAGTTCTTCAAGAGAAGACACTGCACTCACAGTGACGACAAAGGTCTTAGTTTTTTGTAAAGTTAGTTAATGCGATCTAACTTGTGGGCTTTGGCAAGTGACCAAAGTAAACCAGCTGTTCATTGCTCTGGGGGTGAACTACCAGCGCTTATTCAGAGTTCTTCTATTCATCACATTTGTACTTTACTGCCTATCAGAATAACGTAAATTAAACCAGGTATTTAGGGAAAAGAAAGGAAAGGGGGAAAAAAATTAAAGCCCTCTGGCCATAAAAGTCTAGATGTGTTCATGAGATTGAGATTTGTCTTATTTTCTTCCTACTGGAAAAGTGTTCAGTATGGGAAAAACTTGTTTCCTGCTGCAGAGACTGTTGCACTGATGTTGTGCTCAAGCAGAAGCAAAGGTCCTGGGCAAGCTCCCACCCACTTAGTTATTTCACAATGCCACATAGGAGCACTTTTTTTTTTTTAAAAAAAAAAAGTGAAATTCTCCTCTTTCCAACAGACCATGAAGACTGTGTGACATTATTATCATATAAATGCCTCTCAAAACCTTCTAAATCTTGTAATTTACTACTTGAAAATGACTGTTTAATGAGAATGCACAGGATTTCTACTGAAATAAGTATTTACTTTATATATTGCCTTGCATTCTGCACGATGCTGAAGTATCCTATAATGGATGCACGAGCTTTACAAAAAGGCAGTTGCTCCTGGGCAGCAGCATGGGTTTGGATTTTGGGAGACTTCCTTCCTCATTCACTTTCTTACTATGTACGCGTGGTTTCCTGGAAGGAAGGGCCAACTGCTCGTACTGCTATTAGTATTTGCATTACATGAGTAATATGGATGCAGTCGGGCCCCATCAAATAAGTCTCAAACCAGACAAGTGAAAGGTCCCGGGAATCCCAGGAAAGGGTTTGCGGTCCTTTCAAAAGAAGTGCCCAGAGCTAAGCTGAGCAGCTCACCCAGACCACGCTGCTGCAGGAAATCGTTACGAACTGGCAGCAGAGGTGGACAAGATGACCTAATAGGTTTTTTCCAGCTCTGATTTCTGTGATTACATAATTCCATCTTGAGGTAGGACCAGAGGAGCTGACAGCTACATCTGCAGTCTCTCTTAAAAGTTATTGACTCTGCCCATGGAATAGACCAGAAATCTAAGGGGAAAACATCACGTGCATCGAAGTTGGGCTTTTAAAAGCCATAAATGGGGACGAAGATGTAATGAAAGTAAAGATGAGTCTTGGTTTAAAAGCACAGTGAAGATGTGACCGGATGATGTTAAGCAGAAAGATGGCTCATTCAGTAAAGTTTAGCACTGCCACAAAGCTACAAATAAAGGTTTTGCAAGGTTGTGTTTTCGTTAGCACATAAAAGAAAATGTGTCTTTCCAAAGCAGAATCAGGTTCCAAAATTTCAGAACATTCCTGCTCCTGCAGGTGTCCTTGTGTAATATATTTTCTAAAGCATTTTTGAAATTAAAAATAATAAAACCTCTAATGGTGCTTTCTTGGCTCTGAAAATCAGAACAGTTATGAAAGAGCAATAAAGCAGCCCTTCTCTTCCAGCTGCCAACAACTCCAGAAACATGTTTGCTGGAACTCTGACCTCTTTACATAGAAAACATTAAAACAACTGCAACTTGATACAATTAACTCATATTAGATTCAAAGTTTGAGGGGCCAACTGGCTTTTACAGTATATTTCTTGGTACTTACACACTAATGGAAACACTCCAAACTTTTGAAAAATGTATTTCAGATAGGCTGACTGTTCACTCATTTTTTAAAGCAACTGCTCATCCTGTCTGCAAAGAACAAAAACCAGACGGACACAGCATCTCGGCGGCCGCACGCCCAAGAAACTTTATCTGCACTCAGCTCCCCCCTCAGAAGATATTAACGATGGCCGTACCTGAAGAGGTGAGGATAAATCTTTCACTGCACTTCTTGAAATACTAGGATCACAGTTGTACCATTTCCCAGTCCTGCACACAACTTTGAAATGTTCTTTTTTTAACGCTTATCTCCACACTACTGCAAAACCTGACTCCCACACAAGGGCAAGGACAGTCCAAACACACGGGGCCAAGAAGTGCCACAGTAATGCTCTGCATTCTTCACCCAAAGATCTTAAAATACCTGGAAACTCTGAAGACTTAAGCTTTTCCATCTCAATGCAGGAGACATCTTACCCCTTTTGGCTGCTTCTCCTTCTCAAACACAGAAAATTACTCAGCAGCAGCACATCTGGGGCAGATGCAGGTAGCAGGTTCGTACATTCTAAATCCCAGTCCTGGTCTGCGCACATCTCCCCAGCACCTACTGTCCTCAGGCCAGGGACACAGCCTGCGAGACAGAACATTGGAACGACAACACCGAAACCTCATTCGCAGTCACTTACAAGTGAAACTTCAGGTACTTACACGACAATTCATGTGACAATGACTGCACACATGGCAGGTACTTCCATCACAGAAGCAAACACAAGCCGTTGGCTTTATGCCCGTATAATTTACCGCGTAAATTATCACATCAGCCTTTGTGACCACAGTCAAAACTCTTCACAAACACGACCAGAGCAGGATCTTCACTCGTGCTTTTGGCCAATAATGGGACTATTTATAGCACTCATAACAAACATGTACCTTACCATGGCAACCACTGCACCCATGTGCTGCCGCCGAGCCCGAAAGCCCTGCCTCAGAGAAAAGCACCAACCGCTGTCACATCGGGCTTCCGGAACAATTTGTTTCCCGGTTTCCAAGCACATATTCCTCGTCATGGATCATCACGGAACATTATTTATTGTTTTTCTCTGTTACACACTTGTCTCTATTTTCTCCACAGAAGCAGAAAAGGACCAGAAAAGAAAGGATGGTGGTTTCCACTTGGCAAGCTAAGAATTCCAATCTCGGGTACCATTTCCAAGTATGAATTAACAAAGTTATCCGTACTAGGAAGCCTAATAGAGACGTTTGTATTTTGAGAATCTCGTGCTGTAGCCTCATCCCTACTGAAGTCAGGTAAACTACGCTGATATAACCAGGTGCAGGGCTGGACATTCATCTTCAGCTGTTTTTCTATTTTCTTCCATTAGGTTGGAACTTCAGAGTTTTTTTGAATTCTGTTTTTCTAATCTGAGATGCTTCTAAATATTTGGCATTCAGATTCGCAGTATTATATAGTTCTGAACATCAGAATCTGGCGAACAAGACAGAACTCTGGCATTTCCCCCCCCCCCAGGATAAAAGAGATGAAAAGTCATCAGATTCATTGTGTTTCCTTCAAGACTCCTGAATATATGAGAAGTTGAAAGAGCATTTCTGAGTCAAAGGACATGGATGTTGCATTAATTTAAGATACATGACGAATTAAGATAGGTGGGTCAGGTCCTCAGCACATGTAAACTGCTGTATCATATATGAATATCCTATGCTAGTAACTTCTTACACATGATTAAGAGCCAAACCCTCACTCCAAATATAAAAGTTCTCATACAACGCCATTAACTTCAGTAGAATTCTATAAGTTTAACCAACTGAGAAAGCATGGGCCTTCTGAAACCGTAATCCCTTATTCTTACTGCCAGATTTGATCAATACAGAATATCCAGATTTTTTTTTTTAAAAAAAATTTATCACAATAAGTATCTGTTCAAAGTGTGCACACTGAAATTACCAATACTCTTCAAAATCTTTGAAAAGTCATCTGTGAGGAGTGTTTGTGGGCTAGAAGGGGAACAGTTATATTCAAGTACGCTGAAGAGCACTCTTCACATTAAGAGTACAATTTATGTTGGTAAAAACAGTAAAAGTTAGAAACAGTAAAACAGACAAACGCTGGTTTAATACTGTAGCATTCAGAGACTCAACTTAAGAATGAAGAACTCATTTTAAGTAGCACAGTCATCCCCAGAAATACAGAATTCCAAGTGGGGAACTAAGTAGACAACATGAACAAAAAGGAAAAACAATGAGCTGAAAGGTCATTTAGTTGTCTTTAAAAATAGGCAGAGATATTTTGTACATTGCATTGACACTAGGAAAAAACCTAACTTCAGAGTCGGAGACTGGTCGGTCGGTGAGTCTTCACATGCAAATCTTTAATGAGGCTTCAGGCTGCAGCTTTTGGCTCTAGCCCTGAATTCTGAACAGAAAAGGCGTTTCTTACAGGAACTTATGAATCTGTAGGATGCCAAGTAAAACAGCCTCACATCTCCTAAAACTCAACATCAGCTGCTTGCGTTACATATTTCTTTGCTTTACTCTGCGCATGTAAAAAGAATCAAAATACAGAGTATTTACTATGCCCTGTATGGAAAATACCTGCTGGCTGCTCTGCTTCTGGTGTGTTACATCATCCCGACAACAGCCTTTTTAAGCACCTGTACAGCACAGATCTCGAACTCCCAAACATTCTGTATATTCCAGAGAGATAAAACAGCACTGCAGATTGGCTTTACTTCACTATTGTCTAAAGATAACATGGTAATTTAACTTTTTTAACCTGAAGTGTTGCTAATTACAGGGTTCTTGGGTTTTTCTTCGCTTGTGTGTTTGTTGGCTTGTGGGCTTGTCAGTGTGTAAAGGCTCCTATAACAGGTAAGCGGATGGATGAAAAGAAATTGGGATCCCTCAAGCTTAGACAGAAACTTTTTAAAGCGTTAAAGAAGTAAAACTGAATGGAACTCATGAATGAATTACTATAGCTCTTGGACTAATCAATTCCAATCACTATTAATATTAAAACTTTCCCTTCAAAGAATTACTTTCACCTTATAAAGTCAAAGCTTTTACCCTCCTTAATCTTTAATAGAGCCTGCAACAATTACTGGAAGGCAGAGAGGATCTACAAATTGGAAGCCCTGTGCGATTATCTCTTTTTCCAACCGACTCTTTTGACGATCATAAATAACAGTAAAATTACCATAAAAATTAATGGTACTACAGTTAAAGAAAATCATTATGTAAAGGTTTATGAATTTTGCAGCCATTAATAGACATAAGTTAACGAGCCATAGGCTTTCCAGAATATGATATCAGATATTTTTCCACCAATGAAACTTTTCAGAGTTTCAAATCCTTCAGAGGTCACCAACTTCAAAAATAGAACAGAAAGTTACCGTTTAATACTAACGTCAGTACAAATGGAAAAGAAGCATTGCAGCAAGTGTCGTGCGCGGCAATCGGAACCGCCTAACACAGCGAGATAAGGAAATACACCTCGTCAAAAAAAACAGACACCGCACCTTAAACGTACTTACACGTTCAGATTTTACACGTTCATTTCTTTAATGGTAAAACACTAAGGACAACAGACAAAAATGGCTTCACTTTAAAGGGAGCGGGAAAAAAACCAAATGAAACAACAACAGCCCCCCGCTCCACGTCCCGAGAGTCGAGTTAAAGATTCAGAAGTAAGGGCTAGGAGGAAAGAGGAAGATAAATAATTTAGCACTGAGCACAACTAAAGCCTGTCAGTCTGTCAACTTTTAAGAGAAATAAAAAGGTTTACAAGGATCCTGAGAGTTTTTCCAGAACCTCTAGGGTTTTGAAGAAATATTTCCAGAAGAAAAGAGTTCTGAAGGATCGCACAGAAATAGATTTTAAAGACACCGATTAGCCTGTGAGAGCAACGGTGTGGGGAGGTTCTTCTTTGAGAATGAACAACGTGTTCATGATTAAACACCAACTCTGACTGCCTTTGAGTCGAGCCATTCTGTGCTTTGGAGTGTCAATATTCGTGGCTTAGGGTAAGACAACTAAGCCAATACAAGCGTTAGTAAGCCTTGGCCATTCATTCACATTAATGTCTTCCAATTTATTCTTGTATGCTCTTTTTTTTTTTCTTGCTACAAGAATATATAGCGAGGTCCTTTGAATTGCATAAACTCAGGAGTTAAACAGCAAAACCTGCACCTATGTAAAAAATTTTAATTCCGAATCATCATCACTTTTTACTTCCAACTAAGATGTAACCTTGTACTTCATTGCTCAGACAATGTTAACTGTAGGAGAATCACAGAAAGGAACCAAGATCATTTAAGACATAAAGCAATTTTGAATTGCATTGATTACAGTGATCAGTCTATCACTTTAATGTCATCTCAGCTGGCATTTATTAAAAAGACATCCATGTGACAAGCCATTGATCCTTAACGCTGTAGCTGAGATAAAAAGTCTATCTGCAAAGGAAAATCACTTCTTTAATTAGCAATGAAGTATCATTTTCTCTTTTCTTTGTTAGAACTTTAGCAGCCGCGGATCAAATATATCATGGGAGGGGTTGTAGAATCTGCCACCTACTTTGATTTAGAAGTCTTATTAGTTAATCGTTCAAAGCTTTATAAAGGAGCACGCGAGAGAGGAAAGACAACAGGTATATCCCACCTGTATGAAGGTTCATTGCCTAGGAAAGGTCTCGAAAAGGAGGGGTTTACTTTTTCGTGCACTCCAGAACCCTACAATATAACAAGAGAAGCCAAGCGTCTCCGTATCCAGAACTCCTGCTCGAAACACAGGATACAGTTGCTGTACAGAAAGAAAGACTTGCATGAAAAAAATTAATGGATGGAATTCATATCTGTCCCCATTCTAGACTCTAGTGTAGGATGATGCTAACATCATCTAATAATATCAGGATCAAAGATGAGTGGAATAAAACTTCCAATTTTAGATGCTCTTTATCTGCAGGTGTGAATGTATAATGAATTCTCACCACTGGCTCCCTATTATAAATCCAATGATTTTGTACTCTGACAGCAGTTTCTACAATTTTCTTTTGGCACAACCTGCTTGGAATATATGACAAAACAGCAGGGTGCCAAAACGTTTTTCTAAATGATCTACTTTGCAAGACAGCTTCCAAGCGTGACCCTGATGAATCTTATCATTACTCTTGGAACGGAATAAACATGAAAGAAAAACCCACATATCACTGACTTAAGCGGGCGTTTCTTTGTTTCTTCTACAGACTACACATCCACGCCAAAGTATCCGTTCCAACATACAAAGCATTTTAAACCCAGGTTAAATAAAAAATTATTGGGTAGGGTGGAATTGCACTGTGCCTATTTTTGAATCCTGCTGTCTCAGACAAGTGTAATGAATCATTTGATGTCATCTCAATTACCGTGTTAGCTCTAATCTACGGAACTGCTCTTCCTTTCCATCCTTTGCACGGAACCCTCTAGAGGAGATGGCAGAGTTTTTCCAACGGACAAACCCATCGTCTGGCAGACGACGAGGGTCAGGATTTGACAAGATTCAAGCTCAAAATTTTAAAGGTAGTGACATTTAATTGCAATTTAGAGTCATGGTTCAGTGTTTACTTTATTGTGCTGAAGCTACATTGAAAATGAGGAGGGATCATTACACATCTTCAAAAACATGGCACTGAATTAAGGCAGATTCCAGCTGCAACAAATTCCCACAGGCTTCTAATTTTTTCACCTTAGCATGACATGTCTTGCTGCCAACTCCAAGAAACAGACAATAACAGACAGTGAGGATCAGTGGAATGCATTAAGAAAGGTTGCTGATGTATACGCGTGCAAGGAGAAGTGAGCCTAAAGAGAGTTAACCGTGGCTCGTTCCCTCCTTCTTTCTCAGTCCAGGAACCCTTCCATATGCTGTGTTCTATTTATTATTTCTGCATTGCATCAGGAGGGAAATATTCACACTGAGCCACAGGGATTAAAGACTGAAGCTCTAGAGAAGTCAGATCACATCCGTCATATCCAGCTGTTTTCAATTCCAATACCTAACACCTGCTTTTATTTATTATTCCTGGGCTAGACAAGACAGGGCTCATTTTTCAATCTTTAAAAGCTTTCTTAAGAAAGACACAAATTAATCAACCCTCTTCCCTTTTGCCTCTGCAATAGGCCACCAAGACAACACTAAAACAAACTACCGCCATGGCGAGGAGCTCACAGAGGTGGACGCCACGCCAGGGCTGCGGCTGGACAGCTCCTGCTCAGCTCCCAGCGCGGTGACAACGGATTCGCCACCAACTGCAAAAATTTCCTCTTAGCAGAGACTCTTAACCCCAGTTACTCCCACTGAGCTCAGCTGCCTTGTTGTCAATTTACGTTGGAAAAGGACTCAAGAGGCTTGGGTGACAGTGACCAAACAAACCAATTCATGTCCTGCTTGATGCAGCGGAATCTCCACTTGTTCCCAGGCACCGCTGAGCAGAGCCCGTCGTCGGCAGCCCGGCTGAACTGCTTTGAGGAGATCACACCGCCTCAGCCTTTGAGTGTCCTCCCTCACCAAGTAATTTTTCCAGACAGGGACTCATAAGTCATTCTTTTTGCAATCTTCTCTGGTGTCACAGGCCAGTCTTACATTACGGTCTTCCTAATTAACTGCTCAACAGTAATTACTCAGTCACATTTAAAATGCAAACCAAGTGTCCCTGGCCCTCCTTGCACTTGCTGCACAAACACTTCCCCGTTTGCAGTTGGTCGCCTCGTGCACCTGGCATAGCCAGTTATTACTTGATGGAGCAAACTTGGATCTGGTTTTCAGTTTGTTACGTGGGAGACATTCTTCTTCTTCCCTCCTTCGCAAACTGAGGAAGAGGATATCCACAGGAGCTGCGGTATCTTACTCACGGGGCAACAAGACCTCAACACACGCACACCGCTAGAAGCAACCAAGGCTGCTTTATAAGCCAATAAGGCAACTCTGCCCCACTGCTCTTTAAAAAATAAAAAATAAAGGGTACTCCCAAGCAAGCACAGCTGTCGGTCTGAATTCAAAACTGAACCGATTCATTGAAATTTGGATAGCATGTAATAAAACTTACCTACAGTTGCCATAATACTGATGTATTGCGATTGCTATCCAGTTTTTGGAAGAGTAATGTACACTTACTTGATAGACATCAAGGCAATTGCCCATGATACAATGTTAAAAAAAAATAAAAGAGATTGTACGGTTTGCAGAAGCATCAAGTCTCTATTCAAGTGTAAAAAAATTAATTGACTCCATCTGTATTGGCCTAATGACTGATTAAATGACTAATCACGGAAGTCTTAATTAAAATCATTTTTCTGTACAGAAGAGGATGGAGGGAGGAAGGCAATCATTAATGTGTTCTAATGTATGTCAGATTCCATTTGTGCCATTTACTAACAGCCATCAAATGAGTAATTATGCACAAGGTCACTCTGTAAACTTTCTGCATACATCAGACTGATTGGATTAGGCCTTGGTGCTTGGCTAGGTTCTGCCTGTGGCTGCTTTTTTCCAATCGTAAAACAGGTAATTAATATTGCTCAGAATAAACACTAAAAGAGGCTGACATTTCCTCTTCCATCTTCGTACCAGCCAAGCCAGACTCCTGCACAACTTCCACACGCTGTTGGGTCAAGTCCCGCGAAACCCAGCCTGTCCTCCTCAGCTATTCAATAATCCTCAGGAATTGACAGTGAGTTCTGTAACAGGCATGAACGGAAGGACCGGGCAATGAACAGAATCATTTTCAAGTAGAGCAAGATGGCAGTATGAAACTTATTTTAAGTTTTATTTCCCAGCCACCTGACGACCCTGATGCATAGTGACCTTCTGCTATGGAAAAATAACTACCTCGACAGCTGAGACTCGTCTATTTAAAACGACGTATTAAAATGAGTAATGGAATTAAAAAGTCTCTCTTCAGATTAGATAAACCAACTTTCCACTCGCATGTAACTCAAACATAGGGCCTAGACTTTTTGATGAAACGTTGCCTACAAAATGCTGAAGTCCAAAGTATAAACTGTAACACGAAGTATTTTGTTTGACTGCCGTCCTGAAATCTCTAGATAATCTTATTCGCAGCCACAGTAAGTCTGACATATAACTAGCTGCTGCAATTCTGCATATTCCACATGACAAGGTACTGTGTCTCATGTAAAGAGAGATGCAAAGCTACATCAGGAGCTTCATCCAGATTTCAAGTGAAAACACATTCAATTAGTTTAAAATAATTACAACACATAGTTAACCCTACTTAAAGAAAACAAAAAAGCGTGTGACAACAAATCTCTGCTTGCCATAACTGTCAGTGTCACATATAGAAGAGGTTGATTTTACTAATAAAGGAAATGGAGTGACTGATAGATTTTAAATGAAATTCACCTATTCTATAAATGTAATTCAGAGTTTTAAGGTGGTTCTTAAGGCTTAAAAGCAGGACAGAGACTCAAATGTGCCACTCCCTGGGCTCCTAGAGCATTAATGAATCTTAGTTTCATCTTCATTTGAAGACATACATTTAAAACAACCGCAAAATCCATCACCACCGAACCAGAACACTCCAAAACAAACAACATACATATGGCACAATGAATCCTTCAAAACCTGAAGATATTTTTATGGAATAACTCAACACACTCTGCACTATTCTGCTAATGCAAATGAAAACTTGCACAACTACCTAAATTACAGGGTGGCGTGCAATTCCTAATCTTCGCAGAAATGTAGGAGTTCCCGTTTCAATCACGTCTATTGTTTGCAACACGCCAGAGGATAATGGCGCGGCTGCCACCGCAGGCAGGGACTGACTTCGAGGCGAAGCTAATTAATGACTCAAGGTATGACTTCCTGCAGGTTTGAAGAAATTACTAGACAGTGGTAAAGATCGATGTGCGAGACAGCTGCAACTACATTAAGTGACCCGTCTGAAATTTCAGCATTGTCTTTTTTCTACATACATTGATTGCATGGGTTATTCCTGAACTTTGACTGCATAAAATAGTTAAGACAAAGCCAGGCATTTCAAGTACCTCTCCAATACCTGAGAAGGGGTAGATCCCCTCCTCAGCACACAAGTACATACCCTTCACACCCTAGTATAAAAGTCCAGCTAAGCTTGACTGCAAAATAGTCTTCTTCCTCCTTTTTATTTCTTCAAGTATTTAAAAAAGATAATAATTAAGGTATCTTCTGTCTGAAGACAGACCACAAAGAGAAATGGTGTCTTACCTAAAGGCATCTCCAGCTACTCTAGATTCAGAAAGGTGGGAGTTTTCAACTCTCTAGGCCACTTAATAGGGTGAATCAAAATAGGATCAGACTAAGGGTTGGGCTGCAGCCAAGCAAAGCCACTTAAGGAAAAACACACCAAAAAAACCCCCAACAGTCTGCACCAAATTCCCTGGTCACACTGTGAAAATGAGGGAGACGCGTTGCCTCATGTGGTAAATGAAGCATTTTCCAAAGTGCTTTCAGTAGTTAGGCACCTCTGATTTCTATTATTAGCCAGTGCACACTGTCATAAACCTGACTTCTCACATTGGTTAAAGACAAAAACCACCTTGTCTGCTACCAAGAGGCTACTGCAAAGCAGCGGGACCAACCTGATTAGACACTGGAATCACTACGCCTGCTCACGTCACCAAGTCCCATTATCATTATTTTATGTTTTGCTCTTAGCTAAACTAGTAAAAAACGTGCAGAATTAGTCATCACGGCAGATTTGCTCAAGTCAGTCCTTTAAAAAGCCTGTAACCTACTGTACGGTAAATAAATTAGAGCAAACACTGGGAAGAGTTACCGATAAGCAGGCTGTAGTCAGAGTCACTTTCAACACAACCCAAATAATGCAAAAATTAAATACCTTCCTCTTAACTGTTGCAACTGTCACCCACCTCAGAGGGCATCTCCACGCTCATTTTGTCAGTTAAGAAATTCAAATTAGATGTCCCCCATTCTTCTATTTGTTTTGTAGAGTGAACACAACTTCTGCATGAACGTCCAACTGTATTTCCATCCTCTTTGTGTCACAGAAACCTCATTTACCAGTCATTCTTCTCCATCTGAAAAGATCTATAATGAGGAGTCTTTCTGTCACTGCCCTGCTCCTCTGAGTCAGGAGTTTTCTTTTCCCCCTAATACTTGCTGCTGTAGCTGCAATTTCATTTGCTGTCGTCTCATACCACAATCTTAATGCAAGCACATCTGTGTGTGGATCGTGGAAAAGACTCAGTATTGCTTTCAGCGTTGCATATCGATTGAATCGTTATGAGAAAACAGTTTTTATTTACTACATTCTCATACGATATTTTTTTAAAAAAATTGAAATGACAGTTTATTTTGTTATGCAGTTGATCACCTAGAGAATTATCTGTACGAGAATACCGAACATAAAAAGTAGGAGCAGGAGGTTTGCTTGCACATGCATTCTCTCAGAAAACAGGTGGTAGATCTGACGGCAATTTTAAAGGTGTAGCGAAACCTCCCACACCGACTTCATTTGAAAGAGGTGATAAAAACTCTAATGAAACAAAAAAAAAAGATCTTAAAAAAACCCCACCCCAAAACCAAACACCAAAAAACCCCAAGAGCGAACACTCTCCAAATTGAAAGACTGAGAAATGCTGTTCTTGTAAGCACAAGGCCAAGTTATAAGGAGTTAAAGATGTATTGGCATAAAAACGTGAAAGGCAGTTTTATATCACAGTGTCAGCTAAGAAAAATCCAGGGCCATTTGTCCAAGAGAATAACACCAATTAGAGGTGGTGCATTGCAAAGAGAGAAAAACTGCTTTCGGCAGACAGCATCCTCCAGCTGAGCAGCAGGCACACCGCTTCACACGTACCTGCTGTCTCCTGTTTTCTCCTGCGAGACTGTCGTCTTCTCAGCTTTCTCAGCAGATATCCTGCCACTTGGCTTTTTGCCCCCTTTCTACTGGAAAAGAAAAAAAAAAGTAGTGCCGTAGTGCCTAAAGAAAGTGCCAAAAATGGTGTAATTTATGAGGTACTAGTGTTTTCCTTTGCATTCTTAAGTTAAGAACAAATGCAAAATCATCAGCGCTTGAATATGGTGGATTTTGATTTACATACATTAAGATTCTCTCATGATTTCTTATTATTTATTTCTGTAAACAAAACTGGATCCTGGTCACTAAACTATTACCATCCACTTCAGTAACTCCAGCCAAATCATAAAAAAAAGATAAAAGCCAGAACGTACAACTCACCAGTCAAAAGAATTTGAAACCAGGAATTGTAGCAAATTGTCTGAGCTGAAAGTCTGCTCTGCTCTTCCTTTCTACAACTAAAACCTTGCTGGGAGTGAAGTAAATAGTTATCTACACCTGAACTTGCAGAATGGGCACACCACGCTTCTTCAGCCTGCACCACAGTATCTAGGCTAGATTGCCTAGAATTTTCCCAGTCCAGTTTCAAGCCCTAAATTAGCAGACCATATTTTTATATTTTCTGAATTTTTTAAGTGCCTACACCATTGCTTCCTTCATTTCAGCGTATTGCATCCACGCAAATACAGCATTTTACATTAAGGTTGGCAGAGACACAAGTTTAATAGCTGTCACTTTTCTTCCTTTTCTGAAATCTTCATCAGGATCCCACTGCAAGCAGTACTGCAAAGCCTGAGAAGTTATGTTGACAGCATCACATGAGATAGGTTGGGGTTTTCTTCCAGTCTTCATTCAGGTGTAACAGAACTGACGTCATCTTGTACGGGTGTTTTGTCACAACCAACACAGTGAGCAATTACATAACGCTGCAATCATTCCTGATGATTTTACACCAACCCGCCGCCCTGCAGGAATTCCAATTTCACAATTAAGTAACTTCTGCTCCACGCAAAACCTGCAAGAAGGGTGTTTTGGTCACGTTCTTAACGAGTGGGAAGTTGAAGAAGCATTTAATAGTACAAGCCAGAAGACAGGAGAATGCTTGGGGAGGCAACTGCCCATCCTGGCAGGAATATTTTGCGTTCGAAAGCTGTTGTTGAATAATTCAGGACAAAACCTAAAATAGTGGCGTTTGTCTCAAATCCTGTGGGGTGAGGTGTGAAAGAAAGATAATATTCTAACTGTACACTTTATCCTGGCTAGAATACCTTCAAGTCAGAAATTTCTAGTTGCAAATGCTGCAGTTATCTCCACAGCGCAGTAACTTTATCATTATATGGGAAGATAAAAGTTAAGTCTTTGCCTCTGCAAGGACATTAAATAACATCTTTCTCTCCATTAGCTTTTGCTTTAGTAGCAATATTTATTCTCTGGGCAATGAACGAGAACCATCCTGCTTACAGAATAACTCCAGGTTCTTAACGCACTAAGTTTCAGAGAGGTTGCCGTGTCACTAAATCGAACTCTTTTTTTTTGTATTATTACTATTAATTGATAGCTCTTGTGCCACACAGCTTTGGATGAAAAGTTTAACACTGAGAAGACACTTTTAGCAGACACAAGGCTAGCAGAACTGCTGTCGGCGATGGGAGAGCAAGTTAAAAAAGATAAGGGACCCCATTCAACTTTTTTTCCTTAACAGTGCAGGGAGGGAACACCAGTGACCCTTCAGGGAAGAAGAGATGAACACTTCCAGCGCAAACGTTTTCCTGCCTGACACAAGCCTTCAGGAGGTTTGTCCGTAGCATGTTTATTGACACGGTGAACGTACAAAAACCAGTGAAGACTGCAGCTGCTACGGTCCTGTGACCTGAGGAAGCGCTAGAAACAAAGAATGCTTGAATTCACACCCCGAGTCACTGCATCACCTTGAGCACGTCGCCCTACACGGATGCACAGGGAGGTAACAGCACATTCCTGGCTTACTAGGGACGGCAGAATTATTTAATTAAGTCTACAGTTATGCCTCATGGTCTTTAAAAAGAGTAAGTGCCGTAGCTGTTCAGCCTACAGAAGACCTACTGCGCCACCTAATCCTTCTCCGACACAGCCGTAAGCACACAAACCAAATAACTAAATATGCCTTTCAGAGGAGACAGTACACCCAGCTCCCACCTTTATTTATAAAGTCTTCCACCTTTTCCAAAAGTCACTTGTAGAATTTTGCTCCCTTGTTTAAAAACCCCTCAAACCACACTGGAAGTCCTACATTTAGATAACCCCTTTATTAAAAAAATTATTCATGCCAATCTTTAGCTGAAGTAATTTCAAAATGAGCAGCTGTCCACAGAAAGGTGTTTATGATGAATGGTTTCAAGGTGCCTGACAGAATCTCCCGTTAGTCACCCCAGAAACCTTGCCCAGCTCTTGTCACCTCCCTGTTGTCCCACGCTGCTGCCAGTACGGCTCAAAGAAGGTTTAGACAGCAGATGAGACAGGATCATGCTGGGCATTAAAAACATATCACCCAGACATACCTAATAATGTTTATCAATTCCAGTTTCACGTGCTAAAGCTTCCAAATCGGAGAATCACTCCTTAAATACCCCCCTCATGTTTATTTAATTACACCAATTACTGCTATCGGCAACCGCAGATCACACGCCACCATGGAGGGACAGGTGCCAGCAGGATGACTACTTTCACAACGACGACTCAGGATAGGGCGGCCTGACCTCTCTGGGAGTGAAGTATCAATTAATTATCTTTTTACCGCCAATCCAATTACAGCACACTAATCACTTGTGTGGGACACCAAGCCAGAAGTCGGGGGTGGGTGGGTGGGCAGCTGGGGAAAGGAAGGAGGAATATTGGCAGTGAACAACCCCCAGTGAAGGCGACAAGGCAGTAACTCTACAGTTGCAGAGGTAACATTTACCACCACACAAATAATTATTATCTATTTGTAGCAGACTAAATGTTGTAACACCATCCTCATTTAACTGTTTTTTTTTTTAAATAGTCATTGTTCCTATGAGTACTAGACATTTCTGTTAAAGGTGACCAGACACACTGCATTAGTCTTTAATGTTAGAGTCAATCCTCCAAAGAGCTTTGTTAATTAAGGAAGGAAAAAAAAAAAGAAAAAAAAAAAGAGAGGAAAGATGCTCGGCATACTCAGCATAAAGCAAAATAAATAAAACATACTGCTTAAATAGTTCTGGTCTTTTCATTGTAAATCCTGCCTGGGAAGCTACTAACATTCCAAAACAGGTACTCTATTATACCAACCCCCCGCTTTTTAAACACGCACACAGAAACACACACTGTAAAACAATTACTAGGTTAATTTATCTCTCAGTGCTGCTTTAAAAATACAGCCAATGGTAGAAAACGGTGTTCAAATTACCTATAATAAAAATAAACCACACACAGCTAGACTGCCAGTTTCCACAAGGAAAACACATTGCACGTCTCCAACAGCAAACCCCCAACGCCCCTAATGTAGAACACAGACACGGCGTTCAACCACCCGTTGGCTCTCACTGCTGGTTGGAAAACACGAAACCTTGAAGGCACCGAGACTGAAGGCAACCGTTAGATGAGACACCTCCATTCCATTAGAATCTTGCAGAGGTAACGTCAATTAACAAAGAACCCAACGGTGGGACAGAGCAAGGGTTTGGGTCACTTTGACAAAACCCAAAGCGTTCAGGAGCTCAGGGTTCCACATCATCCTTAGCTCGGGCTGCTGAGCCCGAGTTGTCTTGCCACGGGGTGAAGATGCTGTTAAGCACACTCACACATTGCAACACCTTGAAAAGTAAGAAAAAAGAACGGTTACTAGCACCAGCACAATGATAGTGTAGGTAAACAAAATCCCCCGAATCCTGAACGAGGGAGGCTGACTCAACAAGAATTCCAAGTGTGTAGCTCCAGTCAGGGTTTACTCCCCAAAGTTATCTGCCTAACGACGGCACTGCAGTTTTTACAGACAGACAACACGCTTCAGAAGGCATTTAAAGAACCACAGGAGTTAGAACCTACGTTTATACGAATTAAAGCCGCACCCATTCGTCTCAGCAGGCTCACACTATCTTAGTTACATAAGATCATAAAGACAACAAACCTACCCACCCAAAGTACACAAGTCTCTTGTTCAAAAGACCCTCTGATGAGTTTAGTTTAATCCATTTAAGGACAGATTTATTATATATAATGTTCAGCAGAACCTGAAAATAATTAAATACAGTCTTCCAGTAGGAGCAGTAACTCCATCTTACAGTGAAGGCTACAAAAAGCTCCTACTTTACCTACGTTTACCCTCTTACTCTGTGTAGTAACTTCAGTTACCCAAAGATTTTTCTCATGAGAAGGCTTTAATATGGATGAGAGTCATTCTGTGGAAACAAAGACTTCACTCAGAGGGAGGGTTCATGAAACCCACTGAAATTATAATCATTTAATAGAAGTAATGACTACTCTGCATTTAAAATATTTTCCCAGGCAGCAGTTTAGCATATTGTGTATTCCAAACAAAGTGCTATTGCATAATCATTAACTCCACGCTACGTAGACCTTACGAAGAATATAATGAAGATCCCAGGAAATGCTGAGAGTACTGAGCTTTCTTTAGGGATAGCAAACACTACACATAAGCCCGTTAAGATTACGGGACAGGTTTTTGTTGGCTGTAATGAAGCTCTGACTAGATACGTTTTGATATGCCAAAAGGAAAAGCGCTGTCATTATTTCACACCGAGAAAAGCAAAACTAGAAGAAAGTATTATTTTATACTGAGAAAAGCAAGACTAGAAGAAAGTAATCTGCCCAATATCCCTCAGACGATCTGGGCTCAGAACACAAACCCTCTTCTCTCCTCCCACTCCCGTGCCGTGCTCCCTCATTCCGGTGTTGCACCACTCAAGCGTATTTTCAGAAACTACCCCATGAACAACCAAGACCAAAGGGACTAACAGGCGTTTTAAAAACTCCGCAGTAGCTGCTGAACCTTAGAAACTGCCCGAGCGAAGACTGGTTTAAAACTGCGAGTATGTAAAACTGCGAAGTGAGGGGGGAAATTCTTACAATTTTTTTTTGCTTTATTGTAAATATGATGTAAGATTATCTTCAAACACGGGATTTTATTTTTAAAGTGCTCTCAAATCCAATTTGAAAAGAATTGTTTGAGACGTATATGCTGCAGCCAGTCAGACAATAACAGTTCCGCAATTATCGGCACCTGCATTACAATTCAATGGATTTAAATTACCGAGGGGCCGTGGCAGATACCCTACTGACAACAATTAGCATTAAAATGTTCCACAGTTTAAAGCTGTGGGTGGGAATTACAAAAGGTTAACAGACTAAATATAAAAATCTTTTTGAATATAAAATCAATGTGCTTTGTTACCGAAGTCTGGGTACTGCAATTTAACCAAAATAGGGTTTAGAGTATCTGGCAATCTTCCACATGTGTGAGCTTGGCTTTTCTTTTAAGCAAAATGCAAGCAGCCAATCTGAAAGTTTAAAACAAAACAAGCCAAAGACCCAAAGAAAGGAAAGCATTTTATATTATTTTCTTGTTAAAAAAAAAATGTCTTAAGCTTAGCACCAAAATGAAAACCATTCTTGTCAGGGCTCAGAATTATCCTTTTACACGGTCAGATTCAAAATCCCGAACAACTTCACTGCACGATTTAGAGAAGGAAATATTGTAACGGTCAAAATCAACTATCCTACAATTTTCTGAACTCAGCTGAACTCTGCTAACAAGATTTTCTCAAACGGTCATCGTTACATCATGACATCTATATTTTCAGAAGTGGCTTCTACTTCTGTGTAGCTACCAGGGGAAATAAATCAAAATGTTTTTCAGAATGCTTGGGACCACAGCTTGGTTTTATGTAGACTGAAGATACAAGCAGAACAGACAAAAACCACAGACTTCTGCTCGTTAAAAGTACTAAATCAAACCACTGAATCTGATGAGACCACAGAAGGGTAACAGACATCAGCAGGAAGCATCTCCAGTAAAAATACAAATTTGGCGAGTCTAAAACTTTATTTAGGTTGTCCTTTGTGGGTTTTGTTGACAAGATAACTGGCCATAGAGGAACTCTGGGCCCAGGTAAATTTGAAGTAAGAATCTTGACACAAAAGCTTATTCCTTTTACCACCCAATAATTCATCTTTTCTAAAAGAGAATAAGTCTCAGAATAATATAATTACCTGGGAAACAGATCACAGGTTATAGAAGTTGCAGCAAAGCTGGTAAGAGAATTGCAGAGTTGGATTCTAAGTCCAGACCGATGCCTCACTAAACCGAGTTACCGTGGCTGTTCTTGACAGATGCTGGGACCCCTTTCATCGCAATCAGCGCGACATCCCCAGCTCTCCTCACGAGCGGCACGGAATCGGCACGTTCAGGACTTGCCCAACGTTTCTAATTGCAAAACGAGCAAACATTTTAATCATCGATTTGTTGCTCCGTTGTCGTGAAATGAGATTCCGGATGCGTATTAGAGACTGTGGAGAGGGATCTAACCAATTGATGCAGCTACTATTTCAACACGGTGCTGCGAGATGCTTTTTGGAATTGCTCCTTTCTGGCTGGCTTTCTGTAAGGCCACCAGCGTGCTGGCATTTAGCTCAAAGGTGAGCCGGGTTACCAACTTGAAAATGTGTTCTAGTACGAACCTGTACAAACAGAAGTTCTCTTTCCCCACCCAAGATTTTCTAGTATTAGAGCATACTTATTTCAACTAATATCAATGAATACTTTAATCAATATTACAATTACAAAAAACCCAGGCGAAAAGCGACCTCCTAACCACAAAACCCTTACGGAAAAAAGAAGGATCGTGGAGGGATGAGGGCGGGGGGAACAACGCACCGGGAAGAAGCGCTGACTCTCCTTCCAGAGCTGTCCTTACCCAGACGTTGCCACCAATGGAAAAAGGGCGAGAGATAAAAATAGTGAGAGGTGACCCACAACGATCCCCGAGTAGTTTCAGGGGTTACAGGGGAGGCTAATACACATTCCTCAAAATACAATCCTTGCAGAGAGAATTCTGTTTTACACCAGGAAATGCTCCGGATGCAGCTGAGGAAACATTCAACGTCTTTATTTTAGAATTATAGAATCTTTTAGGTTGGAAAAGACCTTTAAGACCATCAAATCCAACCATTTTGTGTTCATTAAAGTAAGTTACTGTAGACAGTTTAGATAATAAATTTATTGTCTATCAATATATTGTTGCTAATGAAGAATTACTTCTCCCTAGATGACTAATTTACACGATTCCAAAACCTAATATTTCTTTTCCGCGTCATATGTGGAAAAGTCAGGCTTCTTTACTTTTGAAATGCAGTAATGACTTGTGTTCACACAAAATTCCAGATACAGTGATCGAAATTACAATAAATACCTATTGGCTAAAAGAAGCAGAAACCGTCAGTTGAAACTCAAGCCAAATAAGAACAAAACTAAATAATGAAATAGAGGAGAAGCCTAATTATAGCTGCAGTTTCCCATTGCCCCCACCCTGGAGAACATATGAAATGCTGGATTTAAAGTAATCTGATTTTGCAGAAATTCTTTATTTATCACTGCCCGCAGGAAAGAGGGGGTAGAGTCAAAACCTTTTTTTCAGCAGAATATTTGTCTGTAATGGAAATTACTAACAAGTCTTCAAAGAAATCTTTGATGATCCTCAGGCTACCTCTATTGATGATGTCAAGAGTTTTAGCACTACGGGCTTCAGTGGAGAAGTAAGGAACATGGATGGGGAAGCAGGCTTTGAAGTTAGCTCAGAGAAGCTGACACTAAATATAAAATAAATCACGTTAAGGCTTGAACATGGTGTCGAAGGTAAAACTCCTGTTGACTTCAAACATGAGCAGAATCAGGTCCTCAGCAATGAATCACAAATATAAATAGATTGTTCTAAGTCTTCAAGATTAAAAAACCAAAACAGTAGACAAAAAAAAAAAAAAAAGGCACCCAGTAGTGTTAGTAGTCCATTGGTTTATACAGATTCTGTCTGGTCAGCTGTCCAGAGAGAATATTCCCTAATATGATTAGAAATGAAGTTTTAAGGCTTAGGAGTTTTTGTTTGTTGTTCTTGGGGTTTTTTACCATGCTTACTTGCTGCTGCTTCCAGTAACGGGCATGATCATCTAAGAAGCAAAATCTTACTTCTGATATCGAAATCTTACAAAAGAAAAAAAAAACCAAAACATTTTTGACACTCAGAAAAAAAATTACATGTTTTTTCACCGAAGACACTACTAACATGCATGTGACTGACCTATTACATTTTCTTTTAAGTTATTCTCTCTCTTGGAAATAGAAGTGGTGAGTCAGTTGTTATGGTAACTATTTTTCTTTTGTTTTTTTCTTTTTTAAAGTAACATATGACAGCCTGTGTGTCATCTGATGCTGTTCCAGAATTAAGTTGCACATTCACTTTTGTCAAATAGTCTAAACTAAAATTATCAGTTGCTACTTCACCTAACATTGGATTTGAATGAGGAGCAAAACACACTTATCAGTTGAATACTCACTACGGTAAAGAAGGAAATCCAGTCATCCATAATGAGTCTCCAAGGAAGTACCTCAATTAGACATATTTCTAGTGGAACTCAGTGGAGTTAGTAGGTGAAGGAAGAAAAAGAACCAAACAGTGATAAGCTGGAATTAGATGGTAGAATACTCAAGGCCACTTGTGACCTAAAAACAGTGGGAGCCAAAACTTGAACTTCTTACAGCTCAAATCTGAACAACAGACCAGTGATACATCTGAGTTGGCCTTCATGCGAGAGCTCCGTCCATTCCAGCCCTGGTTTCAGTTGCAAGCATGTTACTCAGCCTTGTAAATTCCCCTAAATTTAAAGCACGTAGCACAGAAACGTTCTTCAATCCAGATAATAGGAAAAGTATTTTAGCTGATGCAGCAGAAATGTGATGATACGAAGCAAATGCAAAACAGAGAGTTACAACACTCTGGACAAGTAGCAACATTACGTCACTGCTATCAGTGCCTAGAAATGTCTTTAGTTCACTGCGATGTCTTGCAACAACATCAAGAATGTGGAGGAGAACATTCTTCCACACGCACGCATGGCTTCCATTAGGGTAGCAAACTGAAACACCCAGGACAACACCGCTACTCTAAGTCCATTTAGAAACGTATCTAATCCTACTTTAAGCAGTTATTATTATCTTTTCTAAAAGAGTCTTGGAAAATGATTAATATCAAAACAAAACATGTAAAAATATATCACTAGTAGCAGGAGGAAAAAAAAAAAGCCACCACAAATCCAAAGAGCTGCATGGATACCAAGCTTACTTGCCTACGCACCACCATGAAACTACTAGCAATTGATCTGTAAGTGCAGGATATACATTACTAAATAGTGACTAAAGAGGCTTAAGAAAACTGTAATTGGCTGCCTGTAAGAACAAGATGCCTAAAATCTCCAAAACTATCTTTAGCTCAGTGAACTATGGAAAAGAATTACTGGGTTTTGTTCTGAAGCCCTAACATTCAAAGCAAAACACATTTTCTACGTTTCCTCTGCAATGTCATCTTTCCAAAAACACCGAAATGCCTTCTCTAAAAGGGCTTTTTTTCTGTTGCAACATATGGTACCCCATCCAGAAAGTCATGAGATGTTTTGTTTCTAATTGATCAAACGCATGAGTCACAGACAAGGTTTGCGCACGGGTTGCAAAAGCGACTGCTGGTTCCTCATGAATCTCACCAAGTACCACACGACCAAAGTTACCTTGGCGCTCCCTGCGACCACACAGGCAACCGAAAGCCTCCTCAGAAGCCTCACACTTGAAACCTCAAAGTCACTGGCTCCTGTGACCGCATGACACGGCCCAGAGTATTTTGTGGGGTTTTTCTTAGACCTCTTGGTTGCAATTAGGAGATCAAGAGAAAGCGTTATGTCTTCTGGTGTTGTGGATACAGGCGAAGACTTGGTCAATTCCAGCGTTTCAAATCTCATGATATAAATGAACACAACCCAAATTCCCCACCTTTAGAACCATATTATATTAAGCAAAATCCAGTCCTGGGTGTTTCTGAAGGAAAAGCGGATCTTTGACTCCCAAATTCTCACTGCTTGGACTGGCAGTGCTAGAACTTGTAACACCAGCATCAAAGTAATTCCCAGGTTAAAGCTTGCTGCCTGCTCATTTCTCTCATCAAATGGAATAAATGTAAAATTATTTTATTTATTATACGAAATTCAGCACTCTGCGCTAGAAACCAGAACAAACCAAAAACGTAAGAATGCCTTTGTAATACAACCAGGCAGGTTTCTTACATTCCCAAGTTATTTTACTGCTACGGAAAGACACTTTTCCCTTTTTCAGCTAACTAAAAAGCTGAGCAGTCAGCTAATCCATTATCTTTTCTCACCATGCTGGCTGCTCGAAGCATCTCCTGTTCCACACGGGGCGTCAGACCCAGATCCTGGCTCTAGCTCCCTTAGGGACCGGTAAATCAGCCAGTGCAGATCCAGAATCTCTAATGACAGAAACAGCAGATTTCAGTTCCCCATTTCCAGATGCAACATGTCAAATATGGCTTATACACTTGAACCCAGTGAAAGAAAATAGTTTTGACATTTTTGTTTGTTTGTGCTGATGGGTTTTTAAATATTAAGTTCAAATATAAGCATAAATTCGCCAGGACAGCCATTAGGTACCCAGTATATTGAATTTACAGCTGGGTAGAGAGCAGGAAACATAGATTAGGCAGAATATTGAGAACTTCCTCTCCAACAACTTAAGTCTATTAGATTTTGTCAACCTGGAGATACAGTTGACAAATGGGGATACATAATTCATTTAGATTACTCCTTGTGTTTTCCAAGTCCTGCTGAAATGCTGCACAAACTTAGAGCAATGACTTCCCTAATAAGCAAAGAATCAAGTTTCACAGTTTCAAAGAAATACTTCACTGTAGATTCTGTTTGACATGACACCGTGCTTAACTAATTACTGGCGAGTGTTTCCAATTCTGACATCAGTTATTATCTTTGTCAGGGAAGAAAAGAAAACTGTTGCTATAAAAATATAGAGAGAAACAAAATGCTGGGTGAGATTTTTGAAACAATTTCAGTGAGATTTAAAGGTTCTCTACTTCTCAAAAGTACTTAACACATTCAGCAGTTTCCAGGGACTTTAGTGGACTTACCAACACTTCAGAAATCAATTATTAATTTAGGATGGCAAGTCATATTTAGAAGGATGATTTTTATGGTCCTATTTTTTGAAGGCAGAGCTTGCTGTACTTCCTTGTTTAGAGGATCCTTCCTTGAATCCTCAGAAGCTGCCAGTTGGGGGCAGGGGAGGTCACTGACCAACTTGCACTCTTCAAAGGCTGAACATTACATTATAAAAGTGTATTTGGCAATCTCATTGATATGTTGCTCATAATTTTATCGTTATGTTAATATGTGTTTATATATTACTTGAAGCTTTGGTAGACAAATTCATTGCAAAGTTCCAACAGAACAAAGCTGCACAGTTAAAACGCTGTCCAAGACTCTCCAGCCCTTGGGAAGGTGAACGTCCTGTGAAGACAGAGTAAACTCGGCTTGGACCATCACGGCATTGCAGCGAACCTGTCTTGCCAGAAGGATGGGAAGAAGACACACATTCATTCCTTTCGAGGAAGGCAATTCCTTCACAAAAGCCAAGTTATGGTTCTGCCTGAAATACCTACCTGGCATTCAAACCGCGAGTAACCTTGGCTTCCACAAAAGCGCATTTTAAAAAGATTCAGAAAACAATCAAGTTTTAGCGACAAACAGGAATACCATGCTTTCTTAAACAGAATGTAAATGATTGTACCGCTGAGAAAAGGGAAAATTCAGTCTTCTAAGTACCCAATGAACAGGAGTGGAACAAATTTGCTCCCTTCAAATATACCCTTATAGTAATCCAAAGAGAATACTTCCATGATTGTGTAGCGATTTCTTCAAGACCTATTCAATTCCTTATTGTTCAGCTTACAGTGCCAGAAAAAAAAAAAAGCCTGTTAAAGTTAACATCTGCCAACTAATCATGAAACAGACCATCACAACATTTTATAGGGTTTGAACATAGCTATGAATTTTGATTGCTATCAGCTTTAACTGGATTAAAAAAGCACTTCAGCGTGAGACTTGCGAAACCTACAAAAACATACTCCTTTATAGGAAATGCTTCTAAACACAAACATTTTCATTCTGGGTTCGGAAAATACAAGCTAGCACTACAAGTATGCCTAATATTAAAGATAGAAATAAATCAATCACACAAATTATTCCCATTTTTTTGTTAAATACTGCATTTTTAGAGTGTGAACATCCTACAGTAGAGATTCCGACACGTGAATATTCTCAAGATGGGCTGCTGCACAGGTCTGTTCTTATGAGTTCTATTCCATGTGTTTTGCTGCTCAACACCAAGAGTACATGCATATAGGCCACATTTCAAGCTTTTCAAATAATTTCCTTTGAGGTGATACATTCTTAACGGAGTGAGGCAGTAGAACAATTTACTTATAAGCATCTTTTGACTCAGGTTGGAATTTCTATATTCTGTGTAAACAGTCTCCTCACGCAGAAGTGAACTGGATTAGAAAAGCTTTCTATTAAGCCATCGAGTCCATACCTTTGCATTAGGACGGGATTCATTTCTGCTCTGTGCTTCACACATTGTAACCTGCTGAGTAATTCTTTCCTATTTGCAATGACACCGTTTAAACTGAGATGACTCCTACACACACACACACCATGCACGCACATGCAGTTTGTTTCTTTTGAACTTTCCAACTTTTTCATTCCAAAATACTTTCACTTTAAAATTAAAAATCCACATTATTAAGCCCCCAAAACTCTCCCTCATTGGAAGACTAAAAAGTCCAAGACAAGAATGTTCAATACCACACTGTAGTTCTGCACTTAATCTGAAAGAGCAGCTCCCCTCCCTTCAGAGAAAGTCTCAGTCGAATAGCCATGCCCCTCACTCCAGAGAACCAGGACTCTAGGACAACTGAGCACTCAGAGGATGCTAAACGCTACGGTCAGACCATATTAATCAAAAGAGGGACAGCCAGAGCATTATGTCAAAGACTTGTTAATAACTGGAGAGCATAATGAACGTACGTACCAGCAGGGCAGCCATTGAGCCACAGTCCATCACAGATGTCACCGCAACAATTCACTAGAGCACCCTGTTCGCTGAACACGTCATTTCTCCACTGCCCCTTTAAACAGAAATACACACGGATTTTAAATTTTGACACCACCACAGCTAAATTATAAAGAAGGGATTATTTCAGCCAATTTTCAATAGCCAAGTGGGTGGTCCTCGAGGCTTTTTATAAATACCCTTCCAACATTTGTGTGAAAAGTTGAATAGGAGACCACACAACCACCAAGGATTATGTGGCACTCCTCTAAGGGGGAAAGGGAGGAGAATCAAACATTTCTTGCCCAAGGTTTGTTACTGTGGGATACTATTATGTGAGGTCCTTCAGTTCATATATTACATCGCATTAAATTACACGGCAAGAATGAATAACTGCTTTGTCACATACAGAATCACACATTATTTTGCTTTTTAAAGACTGTGAAAAGTGAAATAGTGTACCAAACTCAATTCCAAAAAGCTTTGTTTCCTTAAATTTGGACTGTATCTCACCCAGGATACACCTCGCACACAAAAGCTTAAAGATTCCTAAGGCTGCAAAGCTCAGACACGAGCAAATTAAAAGTTTCAAGCAATGTTAGACTTGCACGTGTAATCGTGCAATTTAGGATTACGTCACGATGAGCGCGCAGTTTTTCTGCTGTAGCCTTTGCTACTCAGTAGAGGATAATCTTGAGGTGATTAGTTCACTGCCACAACTTTACTAATATAACTGATAGCAGACTCAATGGCTTCCTCTCTGTGGTCCCATACTAGTGGAGGACAGTGAAACTTCTCCCACATTTCACAGGTATTTGCTGATGGACAGGTAAGGTCACTGTCAGGAGTGCTGGCTTCCAGTTCAGCTGCAAGAAGAAAGTCCAGTACTCTATCTTGTGGTATGCACTTTCATTGTGTGCAAAAAACATCTTGAAGCCTGGAGCCAGCACCAAAAACTAGTCTTTATTGTTCCTATATTATTGGAAGAGTTTAGAGTTGAAACTGATAAGGAAATAGTCAGGCAGTGGCCAGAGTACAGTCAAAAGTCCACGTATGGGAAATAAAACAACTCAGAAACAAATGTCACTTGTTTTACACGGTACTGGATCCCGTTTAGCTATCAGACAATACTCTTTCAATGCTAAGAGTACATAAAGAACTAGAGAATAAGAATATTTAAAACCTAAGGCGAACGTTCTTCAGTGAAGTTGATATCTGGCTTTTCATGTGGTAACAGCGGAGGTACCACATAAAGTGCTGCTCTAATCCTAAAATGCGTGTGAACCCAGTTGAAACTCCAGATGGGTTTTGCCACCAAACTTCTCACACTTTGTTTCCACCTTTAGCCATTACAGATGTAAGCTGGAACATAAAAGCAGGGACAAGGCAGTTCTTGGGAAATACACTTCTGATCCTACAGGCTTTGGCCTCTTCCTTCTATCACCCTAAGGCACACGACGCCGTCCTCAGCAGTCGCCGACGGCAGCAGTCCTGCTGGCAGCTCTAATGTACACGAACTTCAGGCTCCACTGGCATTTTCGGTCTTCTCTGCCTAGCGCAACAGACCTTCAAAACAGTAACCGGCTAGTTATACTCCTGAATGTACACAACAACTGGAAGAACATCTGGAAAAAACTCACCGTAACTGCGATAGTACCTAAATTATGTACTGAAATCACGGGGCCCTCATCTTGCATCACGGTAGGTACACACGCGATAGGACTCAGCTGCACACTGCCTCCTCTGGAGAGGGGAAAGGGGCAGGGGGTATAAAATATGCAACCTTTCTCCGTGGCTCCTTATCGCTACCTGTAAAGGCATTGTGCCTGCTTTCAATCAATGCTGGTGACTGCTTACTATTAATGTCACTCATTCTTTTAAGTAATCAAGCCACCTCTTTCTTAGATTTGCCTTTGTCTCTCCCTGGCACATTTCCTTGTCTAATCCTCTTTTCCAGATGGCATAAGGACGAGAGATAAGTGTTGCTAAAAGTTGCTTAGCAATGCAACACATGCAAGGTTTGGAAATGCTGACGTCCACATAAGCACTATCTATACATCACACATTTATGCAGAGAAACAAAGGCGTGAACAACCGGAGTGACACAGGGGCCTCCAGAAAAAGAGCTGCCCGTTAGCACACAAAGGGGAGCAGGAAACGGAGAAAAAGAAAAGGCTACGAGCTTCCAGTATGGGCTGTCCAATGCAGTAGGGCTTTTTTCTGTGTGTGTGTGTGTGTTTAGTTTGGTTTTAAATTGGAACAGGAAATTCTGCTGGAAGTCAAACAAAATCCTTAAATTTCAGTAAGGTCCTGTATTTTCTGAGATTCAGAGACACAAAATCTACTAATAGAGACTAGAACAGAAACAAAGAAGTTCACTAAAAAAAGAAAGATCACTAAAACTCATTCCAAAAGGCAATTAAACGTACAGATTATGCACTTGGAAACACGCTCAGCACACTTCCAGGCCGCTACTGGGACTTCTAAAAGTTACTAGAGGGATGAGTGATGCAGCAGTCAGTGGTCCTGTCCACAAGCAATTAAAATACCAGGGCTCAACACTTACTACTGGGGAGACTCATTCATGGTCTTTATATCACCAATAGCTTTACTGATATTTTTATATCATATATCATTATATTGTAGTTATCTTCAAATTCCATACTGTCCATTAGCATGCAGCGTCATTCCGAGGAGCTGAAATTCCAGTCAGTTAAATAATTTGCTTCAGAACTGAAATGATGACTCTTCCAAACAGGTAAATGAAATGGACTCTGGGGGGGTGGGGGAACAAAGCCTGCAGGTGAAGAAGCCCATAAGGCCTGCCACCTGTTCCGTGTGGTTAACAGGTGTATCGAACAGCAGGCCTTCCTCTGGGAAAGAAGACAAACTAAACACAGCCAACACACACAAAGAAGCAGCAACAGGGACAGAATGGAACACAGCATCTGCTTACTGGGACTTCAGCAGCAGCCAGAAATGAGAAACCACAGAAAGGAAACACTTGTACGAAGAAAACGAGTCATTTACATCATTAACCGCTGCAAACGTCATTTACATGTTCTTGTTTTCTTTCATCCTCAGATGTCTGCACATGCAAATGCACGAGACCCAGACAGGCCACAAGAGGTCACTGGGGTTTTAATTTTTATTATTTTTATTTTTTTTCAAATCAGCAGCTTCCAGGGGCTTTGTTTTGTCACGTGTTCTCTCATGTTCAGTTCATATATCGTGCATCTCAACAACACTTTTACCCAACGTGAAATCAGTTTTATGGTTAAGCAGTAGATAAATCAGAATTGCTATTACTGGATGCTCTGTTAGTACAGTTATAATTACTGTTTGTTTACTGGACATTTAATTGACCTGAATCTCTGAAGGCTACAATATGCTATTAACTGGCAGCGTCCACTTACTAAAAATCTATCACTTGAAGAGATTGATCTGAAAATCTCATGTTATCACAGTCAAAACTGAAGAAGAAAACCAGACAAATTCGACATTCATGCCATTATTCAATCTACTCTGTACCACAAAGCAGCAATGCTAGAATAGCCTAGAGCTTGAAATATTTGCCCACGTTCTTTTTGTTCTATCTTGTCACTTCTGAGCACATATCCACTGTAAACCCAATTATAGCAGAATCCTACAGACAGAGCAGTTACTGAACAAGTGTAAGCCTGAAGAATTTACTCACTCAGTCTCAAAACAGATATTAGAGAGACATCCAGTGGTACAACCCTGCATGTGCACATATGACCATACAGTTATATACACATAAAATACCCTGGGTTTCTGAATTTCTGTATAATGACATAGATTAGGAAGTGCCTGTTCCAAATATTAAACACAACACAAATACAAGAGCTGAATTTCCTGACTTTCAGTAGACCAAAGCCATTTTCGAGAAGTGAAATCATTAAATAGCTGTATTTATGCAGCAACGCCAGGTCCGGTTAGCCTTGACAGAACAAATTTTAAACAAAGCCTACTCAAAGATTCTAATTTACCTTCTCTCATTCCACAGAGGAGCTCTCCTTTGCGTTTCACACCATCTTGAGCTACAAGACTTTGTGTCCACAGAGTTTTCCAAACACAACCTGACCACAACAGGTGCTCCCTTGAACCAAATACATGAGAAAGCTAAATACAGAAAGAAAAAAACAGGTATGTCAAACACTGTGCAACTTTTAAAGTACGTTAAAACAATTGATGCCCGAGGTCTGACTTTGAGCAGCCTGTAACCTCTCCAGCTCTACTATTTCTACATGTGGCGATCACTTACTGTGCTGTGTAAAAAGAGGGGCCTTTTCGCCTTCTTATTCTGTCCTAGAGCACACAAGAGGTTAGGAGACTACAAACTACTGCTTGTTTGGGATTTTTTTTAAATAAACAACAAGAAACCCCCATAACTAAACCTAAAAGGATTGTTGCAGGCTCCGTTCATTTACGCTCCCCAGCCAGGCCCTGAGCGCCCCCAGTGCTCCCAGTTCCTCGGACAGGGCCCACCCGAGGCCTTGACAAACCTCCTGCCCGTTATGTAAAAGAAAAAACAAGTGAAATTACTTAAACAATGCGGAAAGCCCAGACTGAGCATTGTATAACTAGCCATACAAAAGTAAAACCGCTATTTTACTCGGGGATATCCATTCTAAACTAAGATTTCAGCGCTTACGTGAAGGTAAACGTGCCACACTGCGTGTTATTTCTATTTATGAGACACTTTCAAGGGCGCCCAGGCTCTGAGGGCCCACGTGAGTATTCCAGACCCCACAGAAACGGCCTAGAGCCTCAGAGCGAGCCACCACGGCACCTCTGCGTGAAACAAGAACACCGGTGCGGGAAAAAACCGCAAACCCGCGGGAGGAAAAGCGCCGGCATTCGCATCGATTTAAAACACGGCTTCGCCCCGTTACCCCAGACGGGCCCGGCAGCCGCGGCGGCTCGGCCTGAGGCGGCGGGGCGGGGCGGGGCGGGGCTGCGCCCCGGGGGAGGCTCGGCTGCCCCACACGGCCGCGGAGCGAAGCCGGGAGCGGAGCACGGAGCTGCCGGGCCCGGCGCTGCCCCCGCAGGCAACCGCCGCTCACGGGGTACAACCCGCCCAGCCCCGCCCGCCGCGCGCCCGCCCGCCCCTGGCCACGGGCTCCTCGCGCTCATTGGCTGCGCGGGAGCGAGGGGCAGCGGGGCGGTCCCTGCGGGCTCCGGGGGACGCTCCGCCGGGCGGGCGGTCGCAAGCGGGAACGCGGCGGCGGCGGCGGCAGCGACCTCCCGCCCCGCTCGCCCCGCCGGTCCTCGGAGGCGCCGCCACCCGCCTCCCTCTTCCCCGCCTCAAGCCCCGCTCCTCCCCGCGGGGCGGAGCGCTTGCCCCGCCTCTCCTGCCCCGGCAGCGGAAGTGATTCCTCGCCGCCGGTGCCGCCATATTGGTTCTGTGGACGGGGGGGGCGGGGAGCGGAGGCAGGACCCGGCCCCGGTGGGTGTGAGTAGCGGCCGGCCCGGGGCGGGGGGCCGGGGGGGGGGAAGGCGGGGGCGGCGAGGGGCCCCGGGCGGGGGAAGGAGCCCTGAGCGAGGGGCCCCTCCGGCAGCGCGGGGCTTCCTCCGGGCTGCGCCGCCGCGGCCCGGGCGCTCCCGCGGGACCGGCCGCCGCCTCCTGCCACCGGGTCGGGCCGGGCCGGGCCTGCCGCGGGGCTCGTTTTCCCCCTCGCCGGGCCGCTGTTCCGGGGCCCTCCTCAGCTCGGCGGGCCCCGCTCCTGGCCCCAGGGCCTTCTGGTGTGCGCGCTCAGGCGGGCCCGGCCTTCGCGGGCTTTGGTTCGGTTTGTTTGGCTTGTTTTTTTGTTTCCGAAGCGTCTTGTGTTGCTTTTGTCCCCCAGCGCTGGGGCTCGGCCGACGTGGAGTCCGCGCTTCCGGGTGAAGGCCGAGAGCGCCGGCGCCAGGCGGCTGCGGTGGGTCAGCCCCGGGCTCCGGACGGGCCGGGCTGCTCCTGGAACCCAGAAAATTAAGCAATGCCTTTCTTAAGATAAAAAAAAAATAATAGCACCGCCCCAAAATAAACCAATTAAAACCCCTCCAAACAACAATCCCACAACCACTGGGTTATTTTCTGTGGTTGTCCAATCACTCAGTTATTAATGAATTAGTTTAGTGTGTTGGTCCTCAAAGACATCTCCCTTATGAGAGAAGAAAGCTCGTATGAGCAGGGATGTGGTTTTGCCAGTTATGTGCTTCATTTGTGTTTTAAAGCTAAGAAAAATCTATATTGTGACCAGAGAGTCATCTGAAAATTCTGTAGCTCTCTCTGTGCCCTGATGCGAGGTGTAAGGTTAATGTCTTTACTGCTCCAGGTTTTTTCGGAGCCCAGCGGTGTTTGTAACGTTACCATAACGATTGTGGTAACAAACATCATTGCTGAAGGTCGTGCCTGCACCTCCTTGACATTTTTTTCCATCAGAGAAAAATGCTTAGTTTTCCTAGCAGCCGCTGTTCTGCTGGTAGCAAATTGTTCAGGTGTTTGTTATGTTAACCTTGGCATATCTTCTTACTGGCTTGGCTGAAGGGTTGTCATAACTCATCACACCGGACACTAAAGTCTTACGTTCCCGTATGAAGGAGGGATTGCTGGTGTCTAATTACTCCCTTAAACACATCAGATCCTACTTGTGTTCTCAAGTGTAAACTACCTTCAAAGCCTGCTTTTCCTGACAATCTAAGTATGGATGTTCTCTCAGTAAAGCTTTGGTGTGAGAAGAAATATCAACTTAAATTCTAAACTCTGTCGTGTGATGTACTTCAGTCTAGGCTGCTTAAACGGAAGCAGCGAGAGGGTTCGTTCCAGAAAACAGACAGTGTCAGCCGGGTGTGTGCCGTGGGCTGCTGTCCAAGAGTTGTGTGTCGTACGCAGTCCCGTAAAATGTAATTTAATTTTTTTACACCAAGCAAAATGCCCACTCCATCGTAAAGCCATCAGTAGCCTCACGTGACTGATTCTTCACTTGGTCTGCACAGGTTTACAAGGTTTTCCTGTTGGGCCTAGTGCTGTGGATGTATCTCTCAAATTGGTTTTGAGAATATGAGGTGTTTTTACGTTTGATCTTTACTGAGTTGCTGTCTGATGAGTGTATCTTTTTACTATGGTTTTATACTTAAGGATATTTCCAAAAAAAGCCCCAAAATAAAGCACAAAATTATGCTCAGCTGTTAATGCTGAGTAACTTCTTTCTTCTGCAGTGCAGTGAATGGGGAGAATAACAATTGCTTCCTTTTGCCGGTAATGAAAAAATCTATATTTTGGGGGGGTTTCTGTTTGATTTTTCAATTCTGTAACTATAGCTTGAATCAAGGTGGACTGTCGCTCCTGAAGCCTCATAACGAATCCCCTTATCTTTTGAAGTGTAACAGGCAGGACTCCCCTTTTTTTTTTTATTTTTAATACTTACTCAGTATTCCGTAGGATGTAGTTTTTAGATGTTTGCAGGAAAAATACACAACTTTAAGGACCTGTGCCTCCCCAGGTTGTCATTGCTCTCAAATAGTTTTTTTTTGCAGCAGTCACTGTTGTAGCATCTAAGATAATTTAATTTTTTTTTGATTGAATAGTGTCTCATACATCTTTATTTTCATCTGTGGCTCTAGAGATATATTAATATAGAACTGAGAGCACTCCCACCATTCCAGAGTTTTGTAGTCCCACCCACAGATGAAGGCTCCAGGAAGTAACGTCAGGAATTGCTTTTGGTGATGTGGCAAAAATGTTTCTGTTTCGTATCTGTTTCATTTCGTTTGTTACAATTCTTGAAGTGAGCCGTAAAATTTAGTGGAGTTTAACTTGAAAGAAAACTAAAGGTCTTAAACGGGTAGCAGAAACACGTACTACGATCCCCTTGGTTGCTTTTTTTTCTTTTACTCGAGCTCAGGATTGTGTTCCTTTCACTGTGCAGTTTTGCTCATGCACAAAACTTCTGTGTGACTGCTGAGGTCTTTGTGTTCAGGAGGGAGAGAAGCTCGAGGAACAGTTCGAGCAGTGGCTTGGGCGCGGTACTTGGGGACGTGCTTCTGGCAGTAGCCGCTGGTCTGCAGAGTCCTGAGCTTAAGCTTCTTCGCACTTTAGTCACTCAGTATTTAAAAAGCCTAAGCAGCTTTAAAAACAAAGAAAATATTCATTTTGGTGTTGTTCTTTGCCTTTAGAAACTGAGGTGACGGGCGGGGGGTGCTGCAGCTCGTAGCTCAGTGCTTAGATGTTAGAACTCAGCTGGTGCCTCATCAAGTGAAGATGTCTAACGAGGCTCATTCCTGCATTTCTGTTTGGGCTTTTGTTCCCCTCCCTAAGTTGGATTGAGTCCTGTCTTGGCTTTGTAAAATACCCCGTTCTTTGCTTTCCTGGCAATTTCTTTTGGAAATTAATTTCTTTTGGAATAAATATCCCGTCTTTAAGAATACTTCATTAAAAATAATTTGTCTTGAACAGGGCACTGCAAAGGAGTATCATATATAAATGCTCGTTCAGAAAATGTACCGTAAAGCTTCACTGAGCTTAGTTTTAAATATTACCTGTGTGTGATGTTTTGTTTCCACAGCAACCATGTCAGAAGGGGACAGTATTGGCGAGTCTGTGCATGGAAAGCCTTCCGTGGTCTATAGATTTTTCTCAAGACTTGGACAGGTTGGTTGTCTGTAGGATTTTTCCTGACTCTGGTAGAAGCAGGTCTCGCTGCAGTTTCTCAATAAGCTCATTGCTTTTTGGATGAGTTGTTGAAATACTAAAATTGTACAAAAGATTTCTTGTGAAGCCTTTTAGAAGTCGATAACGCAATATGTAGCTTAACAACGTATTTAATGTGCATATCGGTGACGTACGGTGAAAATGTAGGCTGTTCTTGTCAAAAATGAGGAGTGACTTCAGACTTTGTCTGGTTCATCTTAGGGAAAGTAAACTTGTGTAGAATGTTGCAAATTTAAATTGTTTTACGATACCTCAAGCATGAGGAAGTTTTATTTTTGCTTAAAATAGAACTTTTCAAATGCTTGTAAGTATGTTTAATTCAGCTTACTTGTAGGAAGGAACACAAACGTCTCACATTACTCTCCTTCCCAAAATGCTCTTCATAAATGCTTACTACTTCTAGTGCTCCCCTTTAATAAACTTCACTCATTGTGCATCGTGTGTTTTACAGATGTACGCTTTGTATTTCTTCCTAGATCTACCAGTCCTGGTTAGACAAATCCACTCCATACACCGCAGTGCGATGGATTGTAACTTTGGGTCTGAGTTTCATCTACATGATTAGAGTTTATTTACTGCAGGTAAGAAAACTGGATTTACTGCCAAAGGACTTTTAGATCTCTGAACTGTTCTGGCTTTTGTGTTGAGCGGTTTTGAGGTATGACATTACGTTGGAATTACATACAGTGTTGTAGGTAGAGTGGAAGGTGAATTAGATAGTCTGAAGAAAGGAACGTGTTTTTCGTGTGAGCATTACTGCTTCAGAGGGGAGAATAGTTGAGGGTGTTTGTCTGATGGCAACAGAAATTGGAAATGATCCGTTAGGATTAAATTACATAATAAACATCTGAAAACTTGAGATCTGAAAAATCTTTTCAGAAATATTCTAATCTTGGTGCTTTTTTTCCCTCCCTGCTTCAGGGTTGGTACATTGTGACATATGCCTTGGGAATCTACCATCTAAATCTCTTCATAGCTTTCTTGTCGCCAAAGGTAGACCCCTCCTTAATGGAAGATTCAGGTGGGTAGTTCATTTTGTGATGATTTGGACCTTAATCAAACATCTAGCTCGTTTTGTCTGATGCAGTAAAGACATGCAATTTTAGCATGACGTTGTATTTTTAGACTTACCAAAGAATCTGTACAACCTGACACCAGGAGTTACTATAAAAGTTGGCTTTTTTCCAGCATGTATTGTGTCACTTTTCCATGTTTTGAAAGGTCACCGTGACCTAATTTCTCCCTATGGTAACTCATGACCTGGCATTCATTTGTTACTTATTTTCTTTCTGGAAATGGATGTTAAGTTCCATTAAAATAGCCACTGTAACTGAATCAGTGTGTAACAGTGAAAGCCAAAAGCTTTGGTTTTTTGTTAAGATAAAAGGTAAAAAAAATCTGGAGTCTGAATAGTGTGGAAAATTAGTGTGAGAGGGTTTTTTTGGTTGTTTTTTTTTTTTAAATCTATGTTTTTTCAGATGATGGTCCTTCCTTACCTACAAGGCAAAATGAAGAATTTCGGCCTTTCATTAGAAGGCTCCCAGAATTTAAATTCTGGTGAGTGAATCTTGTCTGCCTACGCTCTATTTATGTAAAACAGAAGTATCTCCATCCAATTAGTGGTGGTCGGGGTTGGCGGATTAATTGTTAATATTGTTTTTAAGGCACTCTGCCACTAAAGGAATCCTGGTTGCCATGGCGTGTACGTTCTTCGAGGCTTTCAACGTTCCTGTTTTTTGGCCAATCCTCGTGATGTACTTCATTATGCTATTTTGTATCACCATGAAGAGGCAAATCAAGGTAACTTGGCAAGAGTAGCGAGTGGCATTTGTGAATTTACAGCGTTGTTCCAAACTGTCTGTCCAGTTGAGCGCTTCAGAGGTACCAAACATACTGCACGTGCCCCTTTGACTAGGGGAACGGCAACAGCCAACACAGGAATACTAGTTCAGGTGCTGCCTATTTGCAACCTTGAGCAAATATTGGTAGCGGGAGACAAATATACTTGGCAAAAGAAGTCTTCACACACTATGATATAAAGCTTTATGCTTGCTTTCCAAAGGTTTCGATCTTAGAATTCAGTATCTGTTTTTTACGCAGGGTAAGTCTTGCTGCTCACCCGCTTTAAGTTAGCTGTGGCTATTTTTAATGAAGTGGTCTTGTAGGATCTCTGAAGGAGGAAGTTCTGACAAGTTGGTGCAAGAAAGTAGAGGGAGAGAAGGGAAGGAACAACATAGACAAGTCATTCAGACCATTTTTAACAAATTACTTGTGGTTTGTTGGTATTTTAACAAGAGAACCAATTTTGGGTTCAGAATTCTGGATACGTATTGTTAATCAAAGTTGTAAATTAAATACTAGCAGGTAGCAAAGAGTTAATACCTGTATGATCTCTCCACTTTCCTGTGATCCCCCAGTCGGGAATATTCACCGGAGAGGTTGTTGGGTATACCCAGATTTGAGATTGGACTCATCCCCCTAGTTAGGTGTAAACTGATGCATGATCAGCTACTTCATTACTTTTATGATACCGAAGAACTGTCTGTCTAGAGGATGTTGTAATTTACATTTTTGTAAATACTGTGTAACTTTCTTCCTCACAAGTTGTTCTTTTCTCTTCACAGCACATGATAAAGTACAGATATATACCCTTCACACACGGCAAGAGGAAATACAAAGGGAAAGAAGACGTGGGAAAGACCTTTGCTAGCTAGAAGACACAATCAACCTGTGACCAATTCTGCTTCTAGCTAAAGGAACGATTTTGAGCCATTGTAACAATGCCTTTTTTCTTCGTAAAAAATTAACAGAGTGGTGACAAAGCGGTTGAATTTTTGTTTTAAGAGGATCGTGCTATTTTTATCTGAAGTATCAGTTTCTTGAAGAAACTGGCATTCTAACCAAATTGCATTGAGTTTATTATCTTTTGTAAGACGGAGACACTTTGGATAATCCCATGGATTTGGGATAAAGTATTTCTTTCAAGATCCATTGCACCGGAGAGATTAATGGCTTAGAGTTGGGCATTTTTACGTAGTTCTCCCACTGACTATCACCCTGAAGTGCTGTGCACATACGTGGAGGAAAAATGTACAGTGGCACACATGATGCTGTTTTCTGCTTCATGGCCGTGTGCTCTTTTCGTAGAAGAATTCAGTAGGCCTAAATAAATGCAGAACTTAAGCCAGTTTCGTAAATGCATGGTATTACTGAGTTATAACCAAACAAATAGAGATAGGAATAAGAAATTTACTTAATTATGGGATTTGCAGGAGGGAAAAAATACTCGTGTAGCTTCTGGAGTAACTCATTTGTGTTGGGTTTTAATGCCAGTTTCACCGTCGCATCTCCTAGCAGATGCTAAAATTGGGCTCTTTCATGATGACTCAAAACTTCGTTCAGACTCTCTCACGATTTCCTTTGAGGATGTGGAATTATAAAAATATATATTTTAATTGTTATTAGTTGGAGTTTCTTTCATACTTAAGGGTTTCTCAATTAATTTAAGCTGACCATGCAACCCCTTCAGAATATACCCAAACCGGCCAGAGCAGACAAACGATGTGGGTTTTAACACAGCTTTTCATTTTCTATGGGGAAAAAAAAAAAGATCAGACATAAATGACCTGCATGTAAACTTTTTCATGTGATAGAACTGCGGTTTTATTAAGTGACTTTTTAATTCCAAAATTTATTAAAAGACAGTGTCCCCTTTCCTTGTGCTATATCTTTATATACATCCATTGATCTGACAGTATTCCTGGCTCCTTTTCAGTAGCGGTTACCCTTGACTTACCTTCATGCAGGGCCTGTTTCAGCTCTTCAGGGAGCACTCGCTTGCAGAAAGTAGGAAAAGATTAGCTCTTTGAAGATCCTGAATGGAGAACTATAGTGGCAACTTCCACAGACACTTAACTGGCAAATGTCTATAGGAGCCCTTTCATCTGATTTTGTCAAATGAAGTCATTCTGTGGTTCTGGAATTCAGCCTTCAGTAGTCCTGGGAAGATGACAGGTAGTTCTAGTTCACACTGACCTGCTGGCTTTCTTTGTTTGTTTGTTTGCATGTGTTTTATTAGCAATGTGGAAGCTAGTAATGTCGAAATTTAAAATTACGGAAAGAGCATCCAGAAAAGGCCTTATACAAGTACCAGTCATGGATGCTCACGCTTCATTGCTTAGAAATCTGAAAGTGCCGACTTGGAGAAGCTGTCTTCAGGTTTGCTGGAGTTTCCAAATAATACAGACAAATCGGGGAGAAAAATACAGCATTAGGCATATTGTTAAAATTAGCCACTGGGATGACTCCTACTAAACAGCATTAGTGCTATCCATTGCAAATCAAGACATTTTTATCTCTGCTTTATTTTGAACTTCAGTGGCAGTTTGAGATAATGCCTCCCGCTTCCTAGCTCGGCACACGGGCTCTGCGCTCGGTGGGGTTGCAGCTCTCCGAGAGGGGCTGTAGCTGGGGTTGGGGCAGGGGTGCGATTCCCCGGCTGACTCTCAGCGTGCAATGGCCAGACATGCGTGATGGCATTTCTGTTAAACCTTGCTCTATTCTTATCACTCAAGTGCTAAAAATAAATTACCCTTAGAGAATGCATGAAAGACTTGGCTTGACAACTTCACGGATACTTCCCAGTCATTGATTGCTTCCTCTTTGGTTTTATGTGCAACTAAATGTTTTTCCTTACAGTTTCCTTAGTGAGGAAGCAGTTTCCTAAGGAGTCATGTTTTGATTTGTGATACGGACCACTTTTCTTCCACTGTTGCCTTGACAATTTTAAATAGGTGAGGGGTGCCTGAAAGTTTTCTGCTGTAAGGAAGAGATGGTATTGCAGCTCTGAAAATCACTTTTGTACAGGAATGATGAAGTCTTTATATAGTTACCAGGTTTTATTACATTTATAGATACGATGAAAAGTTAAACTAATTTCATTGGTATTTTTATGATAACACTTGGAGATGTGTTAACTAGCTAACCAGGATCTCTGCAGTCCAAATAACCATCTTAAAAGTGCTCTTATAGCACATCTCCCTCTGCCACCCCAAGTCAGTGCCACTTGTGAAAGATTTATTGAAACTGTAACTCGTGATCTACAGAGTGGATCGTTTTGCTTTTTCTCCCCACCTGTATTTAGAGAATACAAATAAATTCATCCCGTACATTTTCTATCATGCAAGAATGACAAGATATGTTAACAACTCATGATCTTCCTTTTCCCTGCTGCTCCGAGTACTTGTATAACTGAATAATAACTTAGGGGAGTAAACCTTGACACGGTGATGGTGCTGAATCCCTTCTCAGCTTAGCTGAAATAGCCCATAAGGAGCCAAGGGGGCCTCGTGGCTGAAGTCAGCTTCTTCCCCATCTGTGTCAGACTGTCGGAAACACCGCCCAGACTGAACACAGGCAGAAATAGATTTATTCTGTAAAACAGGAATGAAGTGCTGCCCTGCACAGGCAGTTACCAGTGTTATAATAAAGTGGGTTTTTTTCTCGGACTAGCTCAAGAACTTTAACTAAAGGGTAAGAGAGCTGAGGTCCTTGTCATGAAACAGAGCAGACTTTTCCTTTACAGTTGGTAGTGATGTAGATAGATCAGTTTCTGAGGATGGAACTTCTCCCTGCACAGTGGACATTCTGTCTACAAAAAAAAAAATAAAGTTATACAGATGTACTGACTTGCCGTATTTAAAAGTTTTGAGAAACAGTTTGAACCAGTATGAGGAAATATTTATTCATGTACACTAGAAGTAGTATTTAAAGATCCTGACTGTGTGTGTCATACTCTTCGTTCTCCAAAGCTCTTAAGGTTTGGAGCTCTTAGTTTCTCTATCTTTGCTTGGCGAATCCAGTACGAGAGCCAAGGCTTTATTAGGCCAGCACATTCCAAAAGTCACTAAAATAATAACAATTGTTGTTGGTGTTAAAAAAAAGTAAGCTTGAGTCTCTGATGATTTCAGCACCCAAGCTGACAGGCATTTTCAAGTAGAAATTTCATAACGTTTCCCCCTTCCAGCCTCCATCCATCCTTCGGTACTCACTCTGGTGTTGCACCACTCGGTGATGCATTCCCAGCAGAACAGGTGGCCACAAGGTGTGGCTGTTGTGTGTCTCCGTTCTTCCAAACACAAAGTGCAGCGGGAGTGGCGCCCAGTAGTTTTTTCCTTGGTCGTGTTTCTAATTAACATAGTTAAACATTACTTCATTTTATTAGGCTGCTTGAAAAAATATTTGATTACACAATCCTAAAGTAAACCCCATCTTCAAGTATTAACTCTTACAGTGAGGAATGCACCAAATGTTATGCCGGGCTCTAACTTAAGTCCAAGTGTCGCTCCAGCGTTCTCTCTGTTCATGAAAACTGTTATATTTCCCACCCTTCCCTCCACCTCTTTCTAGAAAGTAAAAATCATCGTACTTCTGATGAGCTAGGTTGCGGTGCAGTTTCCATTCCTGCCTTGCTCTCTGCCTCTGTTTGAAGCTGTACATGTGAACGCTGATTGTTAGAAGAAGATGGAAAAGTGAAATTATCCCAAGAAACTTGTAACTCGATCGAATGCTCTGATCTTCTCCTTGCGGTCCTCCAAAATGCAGCTGCAGAGACAGAGATGTTAGTTGCTGCAGTTTTATGAAACTATGCCCCTCCACGTTAACAAGCTCTTGATTAGGATTTCTCGTTTCTGTCGAGAAAGCTGACAAGTTTCTAGGACTTACAAAGCTGCTGCCTCTCAGCAGGTTTAATGCGTCCCGAATGCGTCTCTCTTAACTGCTGCTTGTGCAGGGATCAATTAAATCTAGAGTTCTGTCTGTCCATCAAAACAGCTGCTTTCATCAGTTTGGTTTTGTTATATAGCTCTGAGCAAATAGTCAGACACCCCTTTTCCACACTGATGCTGAGTCTTTTGTCTATATGCGTTTCTGGGCCACTGGTTGGTGTTTTTTGCAAAGATACTTACTGAAAAGACCATGTGAAACTGAGCTCTTCCTAAAGAAAAGTGCAATCTGTAAGTTTATTGATTTTTGCCCAAAACTCTACATCCCATGGATTTATTAAGCCACTTCTCTTTTTGTGTATTTCTAGAAGACAGACTTGAGCAGACAGAATTCTGAAGTTACACAGGTTATTAACTCCTGACAGTGCGTTCACATTTATTAGCCATAACTCTGACTGAAGGGACGCACAACCCCTCTTAATAGTATTAACAATTGCCCTCTCACGCCGTCTGCTCTGCCCATATTACACTGGGCTACAGCCCAATTCTCTATCATTTTTCCATGGCATCACAAAAGAGGCCAAAATACTGCAGTGGACACCGCCTTCCAACAAGAAATACAACCACTTACGTATGTGATTCCTGTGATTCTTTTAGACAGGTGATAAAAAGCGCCACTCATGTAGAATACTGCCAGATGCAGCCGGTGAAGCAAAGGAATGCTTTGTTTAAGAACATACACAGCTTGTAAGACCACTTTCTTCTGCTGCTCCGTAAGGTCCCCAACTCGTTTCTGTATCCAGTTTCGCATTAAGGTCCTACTGGATAAGCCGAGGGCTGGGTTGCTCTGCGACGGTCTGGACTCGGCTTCTGCCTGCAGCTCGTGTTCCAGGTGCAGCAACGCCTTTTCTAAGCAATAGGGTACCACGGTGTGAAGAGAGATGAAGATGGCCCGTCGGAGGAAAGAAGGGACCCTCTTCTTGGTTGAGTCAACTTGAACAATGTTGACATACTCTTCACCCAGAGTCTGATAACCTAAACAACGTGCGCAACAGAAAACACGCCGGGTAAGGCGGCGGTTACCAGTACTCTCCTCGGCGCGGCTGGGCAGCGGCGATGGGCTGCTCGGGTCAGAGCACAGCGGGTTTTGTGTTGAATGAGGCGTGTGTTACATTCACATCAGTATCTGGAACGGTTTGGGGCTTAAAGCAGTGATCTCTGTGTCAAAAAGAACTTTTGCTTTTAAGTTACCATAAAACTGGGTGGATAAACTGCATTTGAACTCAAACTTCTGATGATTTAGGGGTTTCATATTTAATAAAAGGCATTTATGGAAGAAAACAAAAACTAAAAAACACAACACATTGAAGAAAATCCCTGTCACGCAGCCTCATTCCCGCTGGTGACCGCCACCACCCGGCAGCCGCCTCCCTCGTCCGGCCGCGGGGAGCGGCGCTCAGCGGGCACGTACCTGACAGGGTGGTCAGCACGAAGTAGGCCACGTCGGAGAGCAGCTCCACCTCCCTCCTCCATTCCAGCCACCTCTTGGCACCTGAGGGACAGCGGCGGTTACCTGACAGGGAATCCCAGCCCCCCCCGGGTCCCCTCGGCCACCTCCGCCCCCGCCGCAGCGCGCCCAGGCCGCGGCTCCCGCCACAACGCCGAGCCCGGCGGCGCAGCCCGGGCTCCCGAGGAACCCCCTCCCCGTGAGGCGTTACCCGCCAGCCCGTGCAGCGCGGTGCCGGCCACGCTGCGCAGCCCGCTCCGGTACAGCTCGTCCTTCTGCCCGCAGCGAACCAACCGCGCCGGCCCCGCCGCCGCCGCCATGGCGGGCGGAGGGAGACGTCGCCACCGGCGGGGCGGTGCTGCGGCCGGCGCAGGGATGGCGCGTCAGTGCCCGCGGGCCGCCTCTCTCCGCCGCCCGAGCCCCGTCATGGCGGGAGGGCCGGGCAGCACGGCCGGGACCGGGCAGCACGGCCGGGGCCGGGCAGCACGGCGGGGACCGGGCAGCACGGAGGGGTCCCCTCGCAGCCCCGGGGCTCGGCGGTGCCGCCGGGCAGCGGCTGTCCCGCGGCCCTGGCTGCTTCCCCACACCGGGCTGTCGCCTCCGCCCCTCAGGGCGGGAGGGGCCGCGTCCGGCTGAGGGAAATGGCGCCGGAGCCCCGGGGCGACCCCGCGCCCTGGACGCGGGAGCTTCAGGCCCGCAGCGTCCTCAAGGGGGAGGGGAAGTTCAGCAGCTCCGCAGATTATCTCACAAAACTGCTTTCACCTGGATTAAAGTAGATCAGGGTTTATAGACTGGTACTGCAGTAACGCTCCTCAGAGCAGCGTGGAAGAGCTGGAGCCTGTGCTCTTATTTGCTTTTTTTCTCGGTGCTGAGAAGCAGAAAGAAAGGCTGCCGGCAAACCGAAATAAACTGGGTACTTGTAATCTTTGACTTTAGAGTTGTCTCTTATCAGCAACACAGTTCATGACACCGGAATTCTGACTTAGCGTAGCAAAGGTTCGAAATCACGGGTCAACCTGGGGTGATGCATCCTCGCCCGCTCCCTCTCGGCCCCGGGTGAAGCGGAACCTCTTGTTTGCCAGGACATCAAACGGGGTAGAGCATAAATGAAACTGCAGATTGTTCAGCCTGTGGATACAAAATCGGGAGTGCAATCAAGGAAAAGCATCAGAAGGTTTTATTTAGTAGAACAGCAGGGGGAGCACCCGCATAAGAAACTGTCCCTCAGAGCCCCCGGAGCTCGGGGATGTCCTGAGCCGAGAGACCCAAAGCTGCTCCCCTAACTTAGAGCATTTATTTAAAATAAGAAACTAAGGCAAATCGACCGACTTTGGGATCTTTTTGTTCAGAATTTCAACTTACCTCCTACTCCCATATCTTTTGGTTTTCGTTTAAAGCGAGAGTTACGATTTCCATGTGATCTCGCGTGTCCAACATCTCAATTGTGAAGAAAAATACCAAAACCGGGAAAGACCGTGGTTAAAATTAAACTGTGAAGGTATTGCCTTGGGTCCTGTGGTTTCCTTCAGCATTCAAGAGGTTAATATCTCTTAAAACAGCTGCACCTGAGAAAACTGGAGCCCAAGCAATGAGGGGAATTAGGAGCAAGTGGTGGTGTTTTGTTAGAGCTCAGGGGAGAGCTGCTTGGTTGGAACAGCTGTTACAGGGGTAGAAATTCTCATTTGTCCTCTGGGTGGGACAGGTGTTTCACTGAGTGTGCAGGTAAACATTTGTGGTCATTTTACTGAAGTGAGTAAATCTATTGTTCTTGCTTTATAGGTCAAGAAAATGAAGAGCTCAAGAGACTTTGCAAAGCTGACGTGTTGGCTGATGAGCACTTAATTGTTAGTTTGGAAGCCATTTATAAAGCTGAGGATAAATTTAGACTTCCCAAGGTCAGATTTTCTTTCCTTAAAAAGTTGTTATTTTGGAGGGATTATGTGGTAGTAATAGGTTGTGGAGTTTTTTAGTAGTTATTTTGAACAGTACAGTCAAAGTATATCTGAAAGCTTTGAGAAGAATGAGGTAATAAACTCTTGAGGACCTCAATAACGGTTGAAAATCCAAATTGTAAGTAGTTTTCACATTATATGGTGACGGGTTCAGTTTTATGTCCATTGCCCGTTCTTTGCATCAATGTTTTATGGGGTCAATTCGTTAATTATTTACTGATGTTTTTGAATTACACATTAACCGTTTCTTATCACCCAGGGCTCCAGACTGCCAAAGACTCATGTTAAACATGTGTTTAGCTTCTCTGGATGTGACTGTACAACTGGAGAGAACTACCTCTGTTTTAGTTAGCTGCTCGCACTGAAAGTTGCAAGTAAGAGAGGGATAGAATTCTTCCCACCTCCCGTATGTTGTAACTGATCATTGTGGTAATGAAACGCGTCCTTCATTTCCTGATTTCCAGCATTATGGATTGCTTAGGCAGCTGCTGTGTTTCACACGAGAAGTTGCATTGGCATGTGTGTATAACAGTGATGACATTTCTATACTTCTATTTTCATTGCTAAAAACCGTAATCCATGTCCTTATCTCTTCTTAGAAGATGGGATATTGAGAAACGTGGAGGCAATATGACATCTAGAAACTAGGGAGCTGGAAATACTCCTAATTCAATGTTCTCTCTCCTGAACCCATGCAGTGCTGGGTTATACTTTAAGTGCTCTGGAGTTTTTAAGTGTATAAGTATTGCTTAAGTGTATTTTATATGCCTTTGGACAGTAATTGCAGGATAAACCCCTCTTTCTAAGGAGAAGAACTATGCAATGTATTTATGACAATAATAAACTATCACTTTTTCCTAACCTAACACTAAGCAGTTTAGTGTGTTAAGCTGAAAAAACCCAGTGGCCATCCATACCTCAAGGACCCAAGGCTCTAGTACCTTTCAAGTGGTGCCTACTCACCTGGTGAGAGTCTGTTGAATACGCCGTATCATGAGAATTATTATGTAGGTTATTGGCCCGTGATGGTCCTTTGGCAAAGTGATGGCTCAGCTGGCACAGGAAGCGACATGGTAAAACACCCGGGGACTCACACGGCCAGTTGTTCCCTTCGTCACATACAGTGAGACCAAACTAACGGTAGGTGTTACACAGCGAGCTGTGAGAAAAACCTGCTTGTTCTACTTCGTGTTCTGATTGATATTTATTGGCAACTGCAGAAAACTGCCCTATCTCTTCAAGTTTAGCAGCTCTGTTTTGCTGAATCTTTTGCAGGACCGGTTTCTGTGCAGGCTTTATTTCCATCGCACGCTTCTCTATGTCTCCTTATAACAGACCCGATCAGGGAGTGAGTTGCTTCGCGGACGTTAGCATCAGGAAGTCCAAAATGTAAAACAAACTCGGTGCACAGCAATGATTAACTTTTCCTCCCACATGGTGCTTGTCTGTGCATTATTAAATATGGGTTTACTTCTGCAGACCTGTTAGTACAGAAGAGGTTTGGAGTGCAGCTTTCAAACACGGCAAATGGGCAGATGTTTCAGTTTCCAGCCTGAAGAACAGGTTCTGCAGATGTAAAAGGAACGAAACGTCTGTTCGCGATTGTTACCACCCTCTGCTTCCTTTTGCCTCCTCCCACTTTGAACTTGTTACCCTGGAGCTGAACTGTTTGAATAAGGACTGTAAGAAGTGCTTTGTGATCAGTGAGCTGAGAGCCCTTAACATGTAAAACGCAGGGCGGAGCCTTCCCTCTCAGATTTGCAGTTCCTCCCCCTCCTTTTTATTGTCGCGCTCATGAAGGTTCCGATGCACCGTGCGAAGAAGCTCGGACACCTCGGCTGCACCGCCCGGAGAGGAGAGACAAAGGTGCGTGGGACTTTCCGTTTGGTTTGGTTTGAGTTTGCTACTTTCGGGAATGATGTTGGCGAACTTCTGACACCTTCGTGCACTCTTAGCGACAAGTTTTGTGATGTGCTGCCGCAGGAATACTCGTAGCTCTGGGACTGCAACAGTTTGCTGCTACTTTTGCTTTTTGCTTTTGTTTTTTAAGGAAGAGAGAGACGTGGTGTCTGATGCTTGTTTTACTTTGGTCATGCTTTTTCTCGTTCGTGAAAATCTTCAGGAACCTTGGCATTCTCTTAGCCCAAAGTTTTCAGATTCTACCAGCTTGTAAGGCTGAAGCAAATAGCATTTGTGATTTAGGCATAGACTTTTCTGACTGGACAACCACTTACTTCAGCGCAAGAGTCTAGCGCATCCGTTCTGAAATAACCTGAGCCATGAGCTTTCACGGGTGTGCTAAATCAAAACTAAAACAGACTCGGATAAGGAGTTGAATGTAACATAAATTTTAGATATTTAAATAAAATACCACTTAAGTAATATAACCTGACTGTACTGGTAGTAAGTCGTAGCTTGGAATGAGACAGAAGATCCTTCAAAAAAGTATGCGTGGTTTGGCCTTTTTTTTTATTTATTTTCTGGTTGGTTTCGGCTGTGGAGAAGGAATTTTCAGTTCTTTCCTGGCACAAACGTGCGGGTTCAGCTGTAGAGGTATGGCAAACAGCTAGTGCTGTGGGTGCTTCAGGTGCCTTGGGCTCCAGAGTTTACATGTAGGTTTTAAACATACCCCAAATCGTACGCGTGATAATTTCTAGAATTGTGTTTTGTTGCATGGTAGAGGTAGGTTCAGCTGTTAAAAAGTAAAACAGAGTGAGAGTCACTGCTGACTGCGGTTAAGTTTGAGATAGGAAATTGATGCCATCATCAGAATCTAGCTCAGTGTTGGGGTTTTTTTTGTTATTATTCAGAAGGAAGTGGTCCAAGTTTTGTCTATTGAGAGATTTTTTTCTGTTCTTGCTGAAGGGGAAAAAAAACCCAACAACCTTTAGCTGGGCAGAATTCTGTTTTGCCTAGTGAGATTAAGTATGCAGGAACTGTCGAGTCCAGATGAAGGACGGGGGTTGTGAGGGAAGGTCAGTGACTACGGAGGTTGTGAGGGAAGGTCAGTGACTACGCTGAAATGTTATCGAAATGCGGGCGAGGTTGCCTGGTGTGGGTTATTGCATTCTAACAGCCTCGGTGAGGAGCGGATGAATAAATGCCAGCCTTGTCACTGAGCTCCTTGGTGTCTTCGGTCGCTGACTCCTTGTTTTACACTCTCTGCTTCTGGGCACTGGGGCTGGTTATGGACAGAGGCCATGACTGGATATAGATACGTTTGACGTAGCAGGCCAGTTAAAACTGTGCTTTTTTTTATTTAATAAGCAAAATATTTTACTAGATCTACTTCTGCCATACGTGCTTATATCAAGTAAGCCTGTATAACCAAATCTTGCTGCGCTAAGGGGTTGCTGATGCTTATATTTAAGGACTGTGTTGGGAAGAGCAGCTTCTATGATGCGTCATATTTTGATCCCTCTCAGCCCAAAGAATCTGTCATTCTCATCCCCTGTCTAAAGCCAGGAGCACTTTCATCTGAATATTTTTTGGTTAGTTTGCCCAATCCTTACAGTAGTCTTGGAAAGCTATTTTTTTCCTCTGATTGTCCTTGCAACTCCTGGAGATTCTTGTCTTATAGAACAAGTCTTCTAGGGCCAATCCATGGATTGTTTGTTAACTTGTGCCTTGTCATTGGTGAGTAAATTGGACTTTTCAATGGAATTTCTTGCCTGTAAATTTGCATGAAAGCTATTAAAGTCATGGCCTAGAGACCACAGCAGGATTTCCAGTAATTCCTTGGTTTTGGTTGGTTTTTGGTCTGGCTTTGCAAAAAACTTTCTAGTTTATGGCCAGGCTTCTTTTACATTATCTGAAAAGGCCTGTATTTTCTTTTTATGTGGCATTCATCATTTCTGTAATTTATGCTGAATTAAAAGCTACTCCGTACATACCCTAAATTGCCTGAGAGCATCTACGTGAATGTTGCTGCAGGAAGTCCTTCTCACTGTGGGAACTTGGTGATAGCATTAACATACTGCAAAATGCTGCAGAGGTGAAAGACTGAAATTCTTTTCTAAAAGAGTCTTTACTCGTGGTAAGGAACAAAAGATTCAGAGTGTATAGTTCTTCTGAAGTTCTATATTCACAGTTCCAGAAAACCACACTCTTACTTTGGTTTTAAAATAAAATGTGTGGAGCACTTGGTTCCTAAATATAATTCCAAGGGGCCAACTTATTTGTGAGTATAGCTGTCCGGGGCTGAGAAAATGACTGAATAAATAAATTTGAGTGGGTGGTAGGATGAGGCTGAATAATTTTTCTGGGGGTAAAGACAGTTTCTCAGTTGCTGAGGGTTGTCTGAGCTGACTGCAATACATTTGCCATGCACCAAGACTTCTCAGTTCTGCATTAGTTATGTATGAAATGACTCTCTGCTTCCCAGGATAGACTTAAATTGATCTGATCTTATTATTGAAATGCATTCTCCAGGGTTATGCCTGAGTTCTTTCACTTTCTTCCGCTGTCTTGGTGTTATTTGTGAGTTAACCTCTGCTGCCGCTGATGCCGCCAGCCCCACTAAATGACAGCAAGCCTTCCTGTCCATCACTTATTGTGAGCAATTCTGAATAGTAGGAGTGAAGTGAGTAGCAGGCATGGACCATGCATTCGGGATCAGGTGATGGCGAGGACGAGCCCCTTCCCACAGGAGCCAAGTCCTGTTTCAAAGGGCCGGCTGCTCTCCCGCCCTGACCCTGAACGTGGCCGCGTTCTAGAACCTCTCCGCCCGGTATTTGCTCCCAGTAATTGTGACGCTCTGGACTTCCACATTGCTGCTTAGAACACGGACTCCAGATCTGTAGGGAATTTCCAAACCTTTTATTCATTGTTTAATCTGCCTCCGGTTCGTGGGGGTGGAGCGCTTGCCTTCAGCACACGTAAGTAGGCAGTGAAGTCGTTGGGTAGGTACCGGTGAAACGGCAGGCTGCGACAAATCTGTGCACATGCTTAGGCAAAGTTCTGACTGCCCTTCTCGTTGTTTTTCCTTGTGTTAGCATCTGGCAGACTGCACTTGAGCCTCTGCATCATTGACAGAAATTTTGAGTGTAGTTTGTGAAACAAGCAGATCTTCTGCCTCAGTGTTTTGAGAATTTTGGGTTTTGTTGTCCTGCAGGAGGCACACGTAACGGGTAAGAAAGGAACGGGATGAGAAAATGAAGAAGGTGGGGTTCTGGATGGGGAGATGATTTCGGGCTACGTGTCACGAACAACTTCCTCAGGTGCAAAACGGCCACAGTAAAATACACCCTTTGAGTCGGGTGCCTCTGACTCTGCTGATGGGAAGAGCTGTGTAAGAATTTTGTTGCTAAGCCTCTAGCTGCTCGAAGCAAGCCTGCAGGCCTTTGGGTCTCGTTTGTTGTAGAGCTCACTGATCCATCTGAGGTTGGATTTCAGGCAAGCACAGAAATAATTTTAGAAGTGCAGTTTCCCCATATCCATGGACCTGAGAGCATCAACTGAGTGAAATTTTCAGATTCATTTGAGTCGCAATACAACACGCACCCTGAGACCGGTTTTTCTCTGCCTGGTTCTGCTCCGGCCCTGCATTTTTCATGGTTTATCACAGCCTCGCTTGTTTCCATTTAATTAAGGAATGGCTCCTGGAAAATCTTCTGATGTCTTAATAGTTGTCAGGGAGCTCTGGATTGCCTCAGAAATTAAGAGGGAAATCAGGTGGGAAGGTGAAGGAACTTTACATGTTAACATTCCTGGGAGAGATTGAAAGTGCTGCTAAAACTGTAGTTCCCATCCCCTCCAGGTGGTGTTTGCCAAAGGCCGTTATGCAGAAACTTGCAATCCCACTTTTTGTGTTGAATCTGATGTTAAAAGGATGGCTCTTCATAGCTCTCCTTGCAGGACTAGTTACTATAAGATAACTTAAAAGAAGCTCCTCCCTGCCTTTTCTCCCCTTCAACATGCCCTCCCCAGCTTGCTCTTCCAGATTTCCTAGTGCCCTTAGATGCTGAAGCTTATTTTCTGGAAGTTTTCTCTGCCTTTAATGGAAAACACGTAATTCTTGTTCTATTTATTAAAAAAAAAAAAAGAAAATAGAGCAAGCAACTAATGAAAGAAGTGGAGCCTGAGGAAACAACGGAAACGTGCGATTGAGGTGCCTAGAAGAAGCTGTATAGCCTGCAGAGGAGAAAGTGAAAACCAGAGAACTTTGGAATGTGTCAGTTTAGTGGAGTTGCTGCAGGAACGAACTGAAATGTATTCTCCTAAGTGGTTTCTGTACGCCTTGGGGAGGGAGATGCTTTGGGTTTGGGATCACCCTTTGCTGAATAACTTGATGGGTTTGTGGCTCCTGCAGTATACAGTGACCTATCCCACTTTCTCCCCCTCCTGTGAGCTTAGACAGATTGTGAATGAGACGAAGTCGTTGAAGTGACGTTATTTATTGACTAACAAAGTTCTAAAGTCCACGATAAGGTGGTGGACAAAGCAGAGCTGTACTTTGACATTATTGGATTGGGTCCTGAAGACTTGCTACCTTGTACAGGTTAGTGTTGGTGTATGTCACAGTTGGCAAAATAAGGATGGATCAAGTGGATCCCAGGCCACTCATTAATTGAAGAAATTAGTTTGGTTACTTGGCCAAAAACCAGTACAGTCTTCTAAGTTGCCAAGTGTAAGCATGTTTTTCTTGTTTGCAGCGTACACATGTGGCAGTGGCTTTCACCAGCTCAGTTTCTGTCTTACAGTAGAGTTGTGCGGAGAAAGACCCACTTGAAAAGAGACGTGTTTTTAATTCTCTTCAGGTTTCTTACTGCGGTGAATTAAAATGTTGCCACCTGTGCAAATCCTTCCGAAAGCCTTTGCCTAGCCTTAGGCTCAGGACGGTGCCTTAGTAAGGTTTTGGAAATGCCTGGAAGATGATCTTTAGAGACAATGGCATTAGGAGAGGACACACAAAATGTTTTTATCATCAACACATTCCCAGGAGTATTTACTGGAAATGAAGTATGAATTGGACACCAAGGGAATTCGGTGCTCCCCAGCTGTTTGTCATGGAAGGGACTTAAATGTAGGTCAGTTATTAATCTGAACAAAAAGGGGCTTGTGACTGTAAGGACAATATATATATAGAAATTGTTGCAAATTTCAAGTTTTGTTTTCTAAAGTAAATGCTGAAGTCATGTGCATCATCAACAGGAACCTGAAATAAATTAGTTGGATTTAATAATGTCTCCTTACTTGCATAAGGAATGTGCAGTTACATCACTCAGCAAAAATGCAGGGCTCTCCTGCGTGTGCAGCGCTAGTTCAAGGGGTGGGCGAGGGAGAGCTGACATGTGTCGGGTGTCCCTTTCAAGTGGGATGACTGTGTTCTGGGTGTAAGGTGAATGCATCAGGCTGCCAGCAGGACATTCTGCTGGCCTCTTTTTTTTTTTTTGATTGCCTTTTCTGTGCTCCCCCTTACATTTTTAACTGGATTGCTTGCCAGAGAAGTCTGTATCACATGCCGGTTTGTTCTATGCGTGCTCTGTCCCCTGGGAAAAAGAATGCTGTATCACACCCTAAGGTGTGGGCTTACCCCCTTGTTCCATAGTCCTGAAACAGACTTCTTTCATTTTGCAGCTGCTTTGGATGTGAAGTAACATGCCTGGGCGTGCAAGTTATCTCTAATGGAATTGCCTGGTGAATGGAGTTGCATTCTTTAAAATGAACCGCATATCGTGGTGAACCACAGCGGAGTTTAAAGGCAAATCCTAAATCTCGGATTCAAATGCTTTAAAGAATTATTTTTTCTCCCATTTGATCTTTTATCCTATTGATCTGCTTCCTGATTAGGTTTAAGTGGTGACTCAGGTTTTTCTTTTTTGTCTGTTTCATCCACAGTATCAGTGTGCTCTGGAAGGATACTGGACCCTGTCTGGGTTCTGGTGGGTGCCCCAATGCAACGTAGCACAGTCCTTGTGCTTTCACTGAAATGATGCCCGTGTGTACCAGCAGGAACATCTGTGCCCATTAAGTCTTCCTCACTCTCATGGATTTGTTTTCTGGTATATAATGAGTCACAGTGATTGAACTTCCTACAAAGGAAATGACCTCTCAGAAAACCCCTAAAGCAAAGAGGTGAGATTCTGGCAAAACAACTACCGACCAGTTCAACTTTCCGAAAAGGAAGTGGATAGATCTTGTCTCAATGTTAAAGCAGTTTCATCTGTCCGGTGAGCTCTGGCTTCCTGGATTAGTTTCAGGGTTAAGCACTTTGTATGCACACATACCAGAAATGGCACTTTGTGGCTAGTGGCTGTAAAATTGTGGTTAGGAAGAGAAGTTGCCCAGATGACCAAAGCAGACGTGGTTTACTGCTACAGCCTGTGTGTGCTTTAACAGCATCACTAATGGATAAGATGATGCTGTTAAAGGAGCCTGACAGCTCTTTGTTAACTTTGGGTTCTCTGATAATTCTACAAAAGCCATAACAAAAAATACTGTATTTAATCTGTGTAAAGACCTGGTAGATTCCTCTTTCCATCCAGTCAGTTTGTGAAATCTGCTCTAGTGGTTTTAATGAGTTTAGTTACACTTTGTAATAAACATATTGTTTGCTAGATTAATTTCACCCACTGATATGCCCAAATTTCCTTCAGAGCCAGGGGATACCCTTTGAGATATTTGCTGTTTAATTGTGGAAACGAGCAATTTTAATGGTACTGGATTTCCACAGGATTAATATTGCTGGGTACTACTGTCCCATACGTGCAGCTGCGATGCATTTGGCTCTGTGTATGGGGATTACTTCACTGACTGACATGCTCCCTCTCAGCTGAGGAGATTCTGACAAGATAAAGGATGGAGAAGGTGGGGTTTGATGGAAGGATAGTTGCAGAGAGGAAATGACTTCCCAAAGAAGCTGAACGAGGGACCAAAGATATGAAGAGGGATGCTGCTTCAAACTGCAGCAAATGCTGTAGCAGGGACATCTCTTAGGTAGTTTTTTGCTACAAATGTCCCACAACCCCCCCCCCCCCCCATTTCTGCTCACTGTAAATTAACAGTGATGCCTCATTGCCCTCTCTCTTTTTAAATAATGTCAAACTGGATCTGTGCTTTCACAACAAAACATGTTAGGGCAATGGTTTAGAGCTCAACTTGTAATTACAAACTGAAGGAGACTCCCATAGATTCAGAGTTACCAGCACAAGGTAGGATCCCAGGTTTCTGTCTTCTGTGAGTGCCACTTAGGAGCGAGCGTTTGACCTTCTTTCTCTGAGGAATGTGTCTATCTGCGAGTTTTGGAAAGGTGAGTCTTGTATAGCCATTGGGCAGGAGATGGGTAAGAAGAGGGAAGGAGAAGGCCCGACAATGATGAAGAGATACAGTATGGAGACAGTTGACAGCATGTAAGAGGAGAAAAGAGCTTTAAAGGGCGAGAGACCAAAGTGAATGAAGAAGCCAGCAGCACAGCAAGTCGTTCCCAAAGCTGTCCTTTGGGAGTAGAGCTGAAACGTTCACTTACGTAGAATGATTAAGTGCATGCATGTATATTATGGATATGTGAATCTATATATGTATAGGTATATATATATAAAAAATTCCACTCAGGATGAGTAGTCTGGCTTCTGGAGAAGGTGCTGCTGGCAAAACCAGTTTTCTACAATTGCAGAAAATATTGGGTTGAGGGGCAAAGAGTGTTGTGCCTTCTGTTATGTCAGGAGCTACCTGGGTATAAGTAACTGCTGAGGTCAGTCCATTGCATGTCATCTAGCTATGTTCCTCTAGGAAATGTTGTATAATAAACAGCTAAATACAACTTCCTTTATTTAAAAAAACATGTTTTCTCCAGGTTCGCAACATGCAAGAGACCCTGGGAAGATGGACTGAAGGCTTGTAACTGTCGTGCTCCTGGGAAGGACCGTCACATCCATCCTGTCAAGACGGAGCTCAGTGGTAGTTCGTTCTCCACACTGGTGTTATAAATTCCGTTCTTCAATGGGTGGAATATGTGTCAGCAGGATTAACCCAGGGCAGTCTCCTGAATGTGGAATTCCAGAGAAGGCACTTGCTGTGACTTCGGAAGTAAGCCAGCAACGTTCTTGACTTTTCCAAGATACTTTTATTACTGGACTGAATCTTTCTGCAGATACCTGTTCTGCAATACTTTGACTTGGAGCAAGCACTATTGCTAGGCTGCTCTGAAAGTTTGAGATGGCTCTGACTTCTCCAAAATCTGTGGCAGGGGATTTGACACAAAGAGAAGAACTCATGTTCCATGATGAAAACTTTTTCCATTTCCTCTCTGCAAACATCATCACAGTAGGTAAGTGAAAGGTTCCTGTCCTTTCGTGTAATGGTTTGGCACTGAAAAAAATACTTTCTCTCAATTTACTTTTGTTGTATTGAGATTTTATACGGAACTTCTAGTTTTCCGTACATTTCCTCGAGGGAATTGTTTGTGTGTTCCTCAGTCCCTTTTTTTCCTGTGTAGTAGGTATGATGACTAGAGTTCGGGTGAAGTATATTTAAAAAAAGCCCAAAACAACAACAAAAAACCCCAAACTAACCCCCCCCCCCAAGAGAAAACAAATAAACACCACCAACAAAAAAATCAAAAAAAACACCCCAAACCAGTAAACAAAGTGTCTCTGCTGACCTGTGTTTGACCTGTTGTAGTAGTTAGTGGCATGGGACACAAATGCTTGTGTCAGCCGAGTTCCTCTGGAGAAGGCAGTGAGGTGTGCTGAGCCTTTGTGAGACAAAATATTACTTTCCTTGTCAAAGCAATTCGTACTAATGAGAAAGAAGCGGCGGCAGCCCTGTAACTTAGCATTATCCTTGTTGTGGGTGATTGTAGCGTGGTTGCCTGTCAACTAATTTTTGGCTTTCCGCCAGGCTCCTGTGTTCAGCAGCACCAAGTACTCCTAAATATTTTATTCTTTGCCAGATGTGTTACAGAGGGAACGCTAAAAGCTGGGAAAACCAGGAGGAGTCACTGCGGTAGAACGCAGCTATGAAGGCCCTGAGTGCGGCAAGGAAAACCCAACCCCCTTCCCAGAGCAAAACATTTGGGCCACGTATTTTAAAAATGCAAATTGGTGTCATAGGGAGAGACTGTCAAAACCGACTGCAACTTTTTCCCTCAGTTCTTTTAAAGGGCTTCTGGAAAATCTTTGTTGAAGTTGATGAGAGCAGGATTTATACTGCCTCAGGTTGTGGCTCTGTGCCACGGAGTTGTCTGAGCCGAGCTGAGAGATACAGAGCTCAGAGAAGAACTATTGTTAGCTGTTGCTCTGTTTTGAGTGACAGCTGGCGCAGAGGAAAATGAGCTCTTGTGTTTGGAAGCTCTGGAGATCGCAGATGTGATTTTGCACATCAGGTGTTGACTGGAAATTGGGTAGGAGGCAGGGAATTGTGTAACTGATGTCTGTGGCAGATGAATTTGTGCTGTAGGAAAGATCTGGAGGAGGAGGAGCTGGTTTGTTACATTTAAAATTAAAAAAAAAAAATTGATTTATCCTAAGATTTTAATTGGTGCTTCATGTATTCAGCACAGTGAAAATATGATCTATAACTGCCATTGCTTTAGTTCTTACCTTTATCTTACTGCATATTTTGTGATACCATTTTTTTCCAAGTAGAGGTAGCCACCATGTTTGATCATTGCCTAAATGTGCTTCTTGGGTCCACTGTGTGCAGCAAGTGGCTGAGTCTCTCCGACACGGAAGGCCCCTAGTGGAATCTTTAGCATCCCGCTGTCCTCCCTTGCCTTTGCACAACTCCGGAACTCTCTCGTCCTTAACCCTGCAGGCTGATCAGAGGCTGAGGAAGCACGAGCTGTGAATTGGAGATACGCTTGCTTGTATGCTCTGGGGAAGGTTGCCCCAATGCTGTTATAGTGTGTCACTAGAAAAAGAGAAATATTTACAGAAATTATATCCTACCTCTCACCTGCAGATTGAACAGCAATAACATTTTTTTTCCTCTTTCTTATACCATGGTTTGCAAGGGGTTTAAGAAAAAGTGCAGGAATTCAGAGGTGAAATAAGTGTCTTACATAATTTTTGTGCTTTCTGTCACTACAGAAGATGGTATGTTCCAGTTATTACTATATCAAGTAAAAGTAGGGACCTGCTTTTTATTTCTAGGATGAACTGTAGTTTGTTGCCTCCTGAACAAGAACTGTCCATTATACACTTCTATACATAAAGCTTTATCAGTGTGCCCACGTAGGACACAGCGCAAAGAAATGGCAGAAATGGCTGGAGGGAGAGAAAGTCTTCATTGTGCCTGTGCAGCACTTGCAGCATTCCAGCGCAAGTGGGTCTGAACCGAGACAAAAGCTGGTCTGCAACTCAGGAATCCCTCTGCAGACTTGTTCAGAACACCCACTCGAGTTCGTTCCTAGCTCCGCAATTAACTCTTTGTGTGACTCACTTGAAATGCTGTGTAGTGCAGCGACAGCTCTTATCTTAGTCTGCCTTTGTATTGTAGTAATTGCTGAGCAATCTACCTGGAAGCGATCACCGTGCTGGGGAGCTGTCGTCCTGAGTAGCCTGGGCTTTCAAATACGACATTTTAGCATTAACAAGCTTATGCTGTCAAATGTAACACCCGGTTTCTCACTTGGGTGAATCTACCTGCAAGAAAACGTAGGGAAGGATGAAGCTAGAGAGTTAATTCACTAGTTGGAATAAATCGATGCAGTTAAAGAAACGCTCCTCAATTGATCATTTGGCCCCATCGTATGGTAACTACCTACAATCGGTACCATACCTATTAATCTTAGATGGCTTGAAACTCCTTGTGTTCTTCAGTTTTCTGATTTGGTCCATCGGTTGAGGCAAATAGTTTTCAAAAGTTGCTCCTTTTTTGGAATAAAACCTGCTTTTCTGTGTAGGCAATACACGGGTGAGGAGTAAAATCGCTATGTAAAAAGGAAATCTGAGTGGAACGCAATTAACTTTTACATAAATTTGCTGTATAATGTGATCCAACAATATTATAGCAGCATTGGGAATGTCCAATGTCAAGGAGGTATACGGCAAATTCAGTAATCCTCCATTTTCCAAATGCGTTCTGGCTTGTCTAGACTCACTTTTCCCTTGTAATCTGATGAAAGAGTGTTGTGCACAGACATGCAAAATCCTGTTTGCTCAGATACAGAGTACATCAGATTAGCCTGGAGAAGTGGTTCAGATGACCTTCAGCGTGTGGCTCCAGCACGCTGCCTGGCGAGCCGGCCATGGCAAGGGCTCGGGCTAGAGCGGCTTTGAAGGTCCCTTCCACCCAAACCGTTCTGTGATACACATTTAGCTGAGGAACAGACGCACAAGCGACATGTGAATTGTTATCTGCTGTCTTGAAGTAACCTGAATTAAAGCTAGATTTCTGTGAAACTGCCCATCAGTTAAAAACCAAATGCGAACTGATACTGTGGTTCTACTAGTTCTGCGTGTATTGGTGAGCGAGTGAAGAACAAATCCTGGTTTGGGTTTGTTTTCTCTTGATGCAGTTGTGTCTGTGCGCTGTGGCGTGAACCATACACAGGGATGGCAGCCGGCAGTGTCCGAATCTGCTGCTGCCTTTTTTGCACTTACCCCGGATGAGCCGAATCCTTGCGCTGTGCCTCACAGCATTGAAATGGGGATCAAAACCAGGCTCCCTGTGTAGCAGTGTAATATTTCTACATTATTGCTCGGGCCCATTTCAGCCTAGACTTTCTCAGAGTTCAGGCTTGTAGTGTTTCTTAGTGCAGATTCAGAATGTGACTGGCAACCTCTAGCCAGATATTCAGTTTTTTCAAACAAAATTTGTTTTATTTGCAGGCATATACGTGCAAATAAGCAGCCAAACGTTTGGGTGGCTGTTTTGCCTGAGAGATCACAAACCGTTGTATTTTCATCCCAGATGATGGTGGTGAGCTGGAGCAGATCTGAGGGCTGATGGAACCATGAAACTGAATCAATTTTCAGTCTGTGAAATAGCCTGTGGTCTGTTGTCCGTGCTTGTGTAGCGTTCTTTAATCCGTTTAAAGTCTTAGAAGAAGAATTGTTTGAAAGAATTCAGTCTTTGAGCTGTTTTATCTCCCATTAAGAGATGACAAATTTGTAAGAAACGGTGCGATTTCTGTCACGTAGCGTGCGTTGTAAAGGAGAAAGTATCTTGAATTACTTGATGACTACTGGGGCTCGGCTCGTTTCGCAATACAAGAGGTAAGAGTTGACTGTAACTTAACACTAGAGGGCAGCGTGTTCCTTTTCCCTGTCTGAGGAATGTACATTTGGTTTCTTAAGGATAGTAGCTTAGATCAAATTACTTTTTTAAGCCTTGTCATTTAGCCCAAATGGATTCTGTAGGCAATGAAAAACTGTCAGGCTTTCTAGATCAGATTAATTCCTTTCTGGTTTTGTTTGGGGTTTTTATTTGCCTGGATTTAGTCAAGTGTATTGTCCTGTAGTTTTTGGAGGCTCTGCGCCAAGATGCCCGAAGGCGTTTAGTCTCCGAACTCCTGTTTTGGCACAGACGTCCCCACTGAAATGCGTTTGAAGTCCGAGCATTAAATGCCACCGACCGTGGCACTTGCAACGGAGCAGAGAGGTCTCCAGTTTGTTGTCTCCAACTGACCATGGATATCCTTCGACCTTGGATACCGGTTGTGTTTTGGAATCGCGGAATACTAAAAATGACCTGTCTTTGTCTTAGTGGAGTTTTGTTAGAATAAATGTGTGGAAGGTTGTGAAACCGTCAGAAACGGCCACGGGAACCATGAAGGAACTTCAGGCAAAGGTCCGATTTGTTGGTTGTTCCCCACAGTCGGCAGGAATATTGCGGTTTGGCCCCACCCTTCTTTGCTGTGAAGTTATGCGGCGATAATAAAAAGGGGATAATCGATTTATATGCTAGCTCAGTTTGTCCTGTAGAACTAGTGAAAACACGATAAAAGGTACTGACCGAGCTGTTCTGCCTCGTCACTATTCTGTATCGCTCAGTATTGTCTGATCCGAGCTACTGCTGTGATGCTAATGGATCCTTTTTTTTGCTTCACTTGTGGAAGAAGTGGAATTCTTTTGCTGAGGTAAAGCCTGAGGCGTATTCAGTTTTTGGTGTGCTAGTGTTAAGGGCTTTTATGGTTGAGTATGAATGAGAAGGCTAGATCACATGAACGTTGCCTTGTTTCTTCTTCCACTTCCACCAAAATCTGCACCCTCAGGTTTTATTACTCTTTCTCTAGTATGTGTGTTGCCTGTAAAGAGTTTTTAGAGGTATGTGCTGGGAAATGGGGCATTTCAAGAACAATAAATAGACCTATTTGCACACACATTCCAGAGTCTGTGGTGAGGCTATGGCCAGTGCCATAGTCTTGTCTGTGTCGCTGTTGCCATCTACTGGATGAATGCACAAATGCGAAGCTGGCACCATGGGCACAAACCCAACTGAAACGGAGAGGAGACTTTGGAACAGCAAGTTATATATTTTTTTATATATATATATATCTCTTCCATGGTTATTAAACAGTTCTTGTGAGCAGTACAGTGACAACCCCACGATGCATAAACACCGATCTCCCCCCATGTGTGATCAGTGCTGTGCCGGCTTCCTGTGGAAGAGAGAAGCCACAGGAGGCTGCTCTGCGTGTGCGCTCGTATTTACACAGGCTCCAAATACTCACTTCATCCTTCTAGAATGCGTGGCTGGAAAGCTTCACGCTGCCTCGAAACCAGTTCTGTCAGAGCACTGTTATTCCTGGAGCTTTTGTGCCTGGCATCGCTTGGTGGTTATTACCTGGGGCAACTGCTGCGTTCCCTCACAACCGCTGCTGGTTGCAAGGCAGAATAAAAGTTCTTGATGGGTGTAAGTATCTGGTAGCTGCAAAGTTAGGTTTCTTTATAGTTTAATTCGTAGAAACTAGTGAAATATGTAAAAATAATACTCAGTCAAATGGTTAGAATGAGTGCAGTATGTTCAGAGGTAGTAAACTAAGTTCTGCGTTGACTGAACCAGTGCTGCGACAATCAAGCAATCTTCATAATGCTGTGAGGGGTAAAATAGATTTCTTTCATTCATTTGGATGGGTGCTTAGTTTCTTGTGTTTGTCAAAGATTGGGAGGGAGTAGAATCTAGTATTCTTTAGCAAAGTTCAACTATATTGGCATGAGCTGTGGGCAGTTCTTAGGATACAGCCATTAGCTGTGAACAGCCCCGTCAATCAGATCGGCTCGGAAGGATGCTGCTCTTGTGAGCGCTGTAAACAAAAGCTGAGTCTCTCCCTCACACATTTTCTCACAAGTAGATTATTTGTATCTGCTGGTAGTTCTGTTCAACTTAATCCCCCTGGAAGTCACTGAATGCAGGTAGAGCCAAGTGTCTTTCAGCACGGACTGTTGACTGGCTTTGATTTGCACGTCGAGTTTGGCAAGTGGCTTTTTGAAATCCAAGCCGTCCTTGACTTTATGACACTGTGAATCCCGCCTGGCTTCAGCTATTGCTTACCTCCCAAAACATTTAAATGCCCTTCATCTACACGAAATTTTCTTTTTATCTTTGTTCACATCAGAATCTTACCTGGCAGTTTGATCTGAGGTTAAATACTACATCAAAGAGGACAACGCTTTGTTTCCGAGAGAACAAATAACTTCGGTTGTCTTCTAAAGGAAATGGCAATGACTTTCTACAGCTAATTAACTATGAGGAACTGCTTTATGTGTGGCTGCTGCTGTCTTCTAGGCAAATCCAGGATTCTTCAGCTGCATCTCTGGCTACGTAGTCCCTTTTTTTTTTTTACTGTTTTTGAGCTCATGATCTCAGGGATACAAACCACGGGTTAAACCTGTGCAACCAGTGGGGAGGGAAGCTGTTCCGTTGGGGACCTTTTATGCTGGAAGTGTTTTTTCACCAGCCCTGGTTGGTTGTACTGAACTGGCTGTGAGGCGGTGTTACTAAACTGTGTTTCTGTATTAGAACAGGTGATTGAGAAAAGTGGAGCAAGATTGTCCTTTCCTACATGACGGTAAACTCACAGAAAAGGAATGGACACAATTCTGTTCTGCTACCTTGAAAGCTTGGGTGTTTGGGGAGGAGGGTGCTGTGCACGGGTGCATCTGCATCTGATTTTTCTAGAGGCAGTGAATTTATTTTCTTTGCAAATAATTTTGTTATTTTGGATGTTCAGCGTTAGAGGGTTTAAATACTCTACCTGAAGAAGCAGCCAAGCATTAGGTGGTGGAAAATAAATCTCCATTAGAGATCTCTAGAAGTTTTAGAAGCTGTTAGTGACCGGGCTCCTTAATCACTCTGGCTTAACCGAAAAGGGGCACCTCGCATGGAAGGAAATCATGGCTGTGGCAGTGTCTGACTGTACTTCCTTGTTAAGCAGTGGAAGAGAAGAGCAGAGGAAATCTTAAAAGAAGGAACATGAACATTAAACAGCTGTCATAAAGAATTCCCCGTTGCCTTAGAGAAGCAGACATTTCAGTGTCAACTGACACGAGAGATACCAGGAAGGAGGTGTCAGTCAATTAAGAGTTAATTGTTCCAGCAAAAAGTAGTTTAGATAAAATCCTACCTCTTTTCTCTCCCCCGCTTCCTCGGGTATTGTGCACAGTAAAGGAGCTTGTACCATCGGAAAACTGACAGTGATTCCTCAGTGACTGAGCTAATAAATGGGATGAAATTTAAACTGCCTTCTCACACGAACAGAAAGAGGGACTTACAGAAGAGGGAGCAAGACGGAGGGAAAATGCTGAGTGTTTCTGCATTCTAACATAGGCAATTGGGGAAAAAAAAAAAAATCTTATTTCTACAAGACAATGGATTTAGGAAGCCCACCGCAGAAGGACAGTAGGTGGTTTTATTCTCTTTACTGTATACACTGGAATTTTGGCTAGAGGATATAATGTGCTTATGGGCACAATTGTTTTTTAGTAGTACTTTAACATCACATTACTCTTTATCCCTTGTTCAGAGATATTTGTTTAGCTGTTGGACCTTGCTTGTGTAGAGGATAGTTTTTAGACCTTATCAGCACATTGTCATTCCAAAAGCTTTTTTATCTCTAAGCAGGCATGTTTTATTAATTATGGGCATAGTTCCTAGATGAATAAAAAGACTGTTAAGTAAATGAAAATCCATTCCACTGGCACTAAGTGAAATACGTACTGCTTCAGGGAAATGGTAATGCTGAAGATAGAGCAATTCATAAATCTCTGACCAATTTGTTTACTTCAGGGCAGTTTCTTTAGCTGTAGACATGGCACTCAGGTGCACCTTACACACTGTGCTAATGGAGGAGACAGAGGCTGGCTTTTAAATAAGAGCCTTCACAATGCTGAGCTCCACGCTCATTTCTTAATGTCATTAATCGTTGCTATCCGGAATAGAATCACGCTGAGTGCCCCACAGACTGCAGCTCTGAGGTACCTGCGTCCTCTCCGTGATTACACAGTAGTTTTGCTCTCTAGGTTATGCTGGTGAGTTTCGATTGTGCAGTCGCTCTTACCTTTGGCTGTGGTACTTGGTTCCTTTAAGGCGTTAACATGTTTAGATCTCAAATCTGTTCTCTGGGTTGTGTGTTTTGCGGTTCTGTGTGTGCCTGTGTCAGCTGCGTGTTTTGTGGCAGAGCAGATTTGTATGGAGGATGATGTTGCTTGTATCTTTGTTCTGTTTGAGGATAAAGCTATCACATCTTTAATGATGGTTGTAACATTTCAAGTATCCTGTGTGACGAGCCATTCCGAGCAGGTAATTAGTCAAGTAAGTGACTGACAAGTAGATTACAGCTAACACACAGAATGCATCTAGCTGTTAAAAGCACCTGCAGGCATTCAGGTGCTGTGCAAACCTCAGAAAATGTTAAATGGGGAGATTAGAGTTTATTCTAAACTCTATTGAACAACCACTTAAGTGTCTTGCACAGTGCAGTGCTACCTTCTTGATTTTTTTCTGTGCTCACAGAAACAGTGACCTTAGGGGGATATTATTCCAGCAGAACAGTTCTATTCTTGCATTTTTTTTCTGCTCTCTGTAGGCTTTATATAACCTTCCCCACTCTCCTAGCATTCGTTTGCCACAGTACCATTGAGATGCTTGTGATTAATCCACCACTGGAAGGGCGCTTTTGTTTTTTTTAATAGTGTAAGTACCAGATGCTAGATCCAAGCTTCTTACAGGTAGGATAGGGATAAAGTCTGTATTCTCTGCATTGTGTGCTGAATTCTTTACTGTCTGGTTTAGAAACCGACTTTCTTTACTACTGCACATTCAGGTGGTCTGACTGATTGTGCTGTATGTGGTTTGTTGTTTACTTCTCGCTAAAACTTGGTAACCGCCTTCAAGTAATGTTCCAGCCACGCAGATTTCCCGCTTTGATCAGAACAAAGTCTGAGGCAATAAAAAAAACTGAAAGCGTGAGAGAGTTGTGAAGGTCCTGCGCTACTTTTTGGTTGTGAAGTGCGCAGCCTAAGAATCTAGGGACAGGAGGCAATGCAGTGATGGATTGTTTCATTCATTTTTTTTTTAATGGAAAAATAAATATCTGCCCTCAGCACCTGAACCGGTGATGCTTATGCTCTTGATGGATAAGATGCTCTAAAAAAGTACGGAGGCTTTGGCAACTACGTGGCAGAAAGTAGCCAGCATTGGCAGAGCTCTTCATGTCTGAGACCTGCAGTTCATGCAGTGGATTGTGCACTGAGCTATTGTGCCCGTCTACACGGTGAAATAATTCAAGGGATATTTCCAGTTTCTGTGAATGAAGGGTCTGTAGATGTGCCATTCCCTACTTCTCTGTGTGCCCTTGGCAGCAGTCGCGCTTGTCGGGGCTAATCCAAAGCCCGCCGAATTCGATGGCAGAGCTTTTCCGTCCATGGAGTGAAGTGAGCCAGCAGCGTGTCCTGTGGCACGAGGGGCAGCTGCGCTTGTGGTGGCCTTGGCAGGGTGTCCGGGTGGTGGAGGGAGGCGATCATTCCCTCCCGAGCATCACTTCTGAGGCCTTGCTGAATGCCGTTTCCAAGCCGAGCCTCCAGCAGCGCTTGACTGGATGTTCTGGGTTTGACGCACAGGACAGGCAAGGACAGCAGGTGAGGGGACTCGACTCGACTGGCTTGGAGAAGGGAAACTGAGGAGGGGATGTAATCGCGGTTTTCCGTTGCCAGTAGGTACTTACAGGGAGGGTGGGTCCTGACTCTTTGGGGAGGTGCGCAGTGAAAAACTTGTTTAGAACAAGTACTTCCAGGTAATAATGGGTCCTTGGGCTCCTTATGTACAAAGTGCAATCAGATAAGGCATCCAAGGATGAAACTAATTCCCCTTTCCTTCCCGTCACGACACTAGGACACTTCCTTCGTCCCTTGGTAAGTGTTTGGCAAGTTTTGGTTCGTTTCAGATTCCTTCAGACTTTGATCTAACAGGCTTTAATTGGATGTTCCAGGAATATACCTCGGTTGTCTTATGTGGAGATACAGCCTAATGCAGTGTGGCAATTCCATTCTTCCCCTTTCCAAAGGTGGTGTTTTGAAATACAGGTTTTGTATTTTTAATGCAGATTCTTTTTGCCTGAAGCAGCAGTAAGATCTCTGCATAACAGGAACTATGAATTATTTGGTAATGAATTTATTTGCACGTGTTTATAAATTTGCCTCATAATGAACTACTAGGAATAATGAAGTTTATTTTCTTACTAGGTGTAGCTGTGTGGTTGTAGTTTGATTGGGTGGATATTTTCAAGGACTGTCACTTGTCTTTATTCTAATTTTCTATCATTCTAAGCTTATTATAAGCTTAGAAACTTCCTTGAGCAGCCCTTCTTCAGCTTTTGTTTCATTTGCAGGGTTTGTATTTTCAATTTGCATCAGTTCTCTTGAACCAGAACACTGCCGATGTATTTCTGGTGAAAATTATCAACTTGGAACCTTCTGTCCCAATTCAGAGTGACACAAGATAGTGAAGACCTTTACCCAGGTGCTTCCAGCAAGTTTCTTCATCTGGGGTTTCATTCTTGCCCGGTGTATCTGGGCAGGCTTTCGTGCCGTGCCCCTGCTGTTTAGCCACTCCCGTTCCGAAGAGGTTAGTTCTAACCCTTTTAAAAAATAAACCCCAGCTTGGGTCAAACCTGACAGCAGGGCTTTGATGCTTGTTGCTGTAGCGCATGATTCAAAGTTGAGTCCCCCACAGCTCTCTCCCCTCGGAGGAGTCTCTTCATTTATTCATACATTATTTAGCTGGTGATTTGAGTAACAGATGCATATGGGGGGGCATTCATAATTTATCACCAAGAGTGAACAAACCATGGGCTGTGGACGGTGAGGACAGACTGAATGCGCGGGGTTGTTGGAGGCAGGGGTTTCCCCTTAAAGAAAGGTGAGGGGGTTTCGTGCTGTCTGGGCCCTTGGTCACCTTTAGGGAGCAAAGGCTGCTCCTGGGCATCTCAAAGGGCTGTGTCTGAGAGGTCGGAGCACACGTGGGTGGATGCAGGGTGTCCCTAAGAACAGTGAAGCTGTTGCGTGCACGCTAATTACTTTTTTTTGATGCTCAGACTGCCTAATAATATAAACAGAGCTCTGTACTCTTTGGTTGGTAGGAAATAGCTAAAAGGGGTGACGGTAGTTTTGATCTGATCTGTGGAGATGCGTACGCGGAGACTTAACCTGCAGTAAGTTCCTGTGTTAAGCTCTGAATTACAGCATCTCTGTCGTATCTGTAGGACAGCGCTAACGCTTAGGGTAGGAAAATGCCTAAACTTGAGTCTGTTGGAGTGAGTTTTTACAGTAACCATCTAAACTAGAGGTGACTGGTGTAGCTTGAATGAACTCACTCACTTTGAATCTATGGAGTTTCACCAAATGTGAAATATTTTGTGAAATTGGCTCGTTTTTTTTGTTTGTTTTCCATTGCAGGTTAAAAATAGGAAATGTTTCATAGTATGTTCAAAGAAACCTGTTTCTTCAGTTTTGGAACAAAATGTGCAGGTTTTTCAGTGGCTTTGAAACGCATTATTTAATGTTATATATATTAATATATAACGTATGTAACTTAGTATATAGTACAGTATGTAATACGCTGTAGTATATGTATTTTGTAGTATATCTTACTATCTTCCGTGCTTTTAAAGCCAGTGTCTATTCTGATGAAACAAACGCGTTGATCCAAAATACATGTATTATTTTGAGCAGTTTCCTTGGTAGAAATCATGAAAGAAAACCTTCCCAATTCTTTTCACAAGTCGCTGCTGCAGTGCTGTTCACTGATGTTCCTGATACTTGGAAGAAGTGGTGAGAGGTAATCTAAGCAAACATGAGCTGAGACTTGTAATAGTAGAATAAACATAATTGCTAAAAAAAAATAGGGACTCTTGGAACAAAAACTTCCAGTCCCATATGTTTCAGATGTCTGTGCTAGCCTGCGTTTGTGTCATGGCTGAGTCCTCAGCTCTTTGAGGAGATAAACCAAGGCAAGGCTTGGGCACACTTACCGATTCTTGGAAAGGAACTTGAGTTTCACTCCTGCACCTCTTCCATTTCTAACTTGAAGCCCATCTGTGAAAGAGCAACGTTCCGAGTTAAGATTTTTGCAGCAGGGGTCTATTTCTGCTCCTGGTATTTTTGTACAGAGCATGAGTGTGACTGACAGGAACCGAGGCACAATCGGTTCTTTCAGTGCTGGGTTTTATTAGTAAATAAAGATCAAAATATGGTGACTTTTAATTGTGTTTTTGTTACAGATGTGTGGTAGAACCGACGTACCATGGTGTGATTCTGCTCTGGAATTAGAGCACAGTAAGGGCTAAATCCACACACGCACACGTGTGCTAACTGCAGCAGCTTCTGTTATCCACGTTTGCCTTTTAAACACTGAAGAAAGACGCAACAAATTCTCTGCAAAGGGCATTACCTGGTACCTGAGCACCAAAAAAACACAGCTGAGGGCAGAAAATCGCGCTGACCAGGGGACTGCGGTTCTCGCAGTGCCTTTCTGACGGCACGGCGGGAGCGACCTGTGAAAGGGAGTGAGCCTGTGACTTTATAGGCAGGCTCATGTGGAAGATGTCATGGAGCTGCTCATGGATGACAGGGCAAATGAATGCAATTACTTTATATAATAAAATGGACTTGGTAGTTTGTGGTAATAGTCCCTGACTGACAGCTGGGCGCAGGGAAGAGGGAAGGTGAGCGAGCTTTCTGGTATGAGACAGAGCCTAAGAATTTAGCTGTGTAACGCTGTTTAAATTCCACATCTCTGCATCTTGCAGAGAAACCTAATTTTTTTAATCTCCACAGGCTTCTCGGAGACAGAAGATGCTAATTTTAGAAATGTGGCAGCTCGTCTTCTTCCCCACCCCCTTCCATTTGCTGCCAGAATGCTTAACAATCCAGTAAACAAGCTGTAGGAAAAAAGGGGAATAACCTCAAGAGCTGAGGGTGTTGGCCTCTTGTCAGTGGCATTTTTTGGGGAAGGGCTTACCTCCTGCCCCATGGGTCTTGAGTTTGAAACCAATTTAAAATCAGAAGAGTTGAGCTGACAGTAAAAAAAGTATTTAAAGGTGTAGTATTCGGGGCTAGCAGTCTCCGTTTGCTGACCTGATTAATTCTGCGCCCGTACTCAGGATAGTCTAAATTAAAGCATTGCGTAAGGGCAGTGCTCGGAAATAAAAAAACAGGCCCTCTGTTTTCAAGTCGGACTTGGCTATCTCAGTGTGGATGTTCCTCTGTACACTGGAAACCACTCATCTCCCCATAGCATCTGCTTAGGGAATTCATCATATGCTACAAAACACAAATAACTTCAGTTTTGAAATGCCCCTTTACTGTGCAAAACGGTGTGTTCGTCTCAGGAGGTGTCAGAGTTCAAATTCGCGCTGTAATTCCCACACTCTGTGCTGATTTCTGTGTGCGTCTGTGTTTGGAGAATGTGTATCCAAACTCAGATGTGTTAGAGTTGCAACTGTGAGGCCATAGGGTGCAAGTTGTTTTGTTCTCCTTTGGGTAGCAGGCAGAATGATCCGAGTGTGTTAGCTAGAATTTTTGTGATGAAACTTAAGAACTTCCAGTGCAGAGTGCCCAGAGTTCCTGCTGGCCTACGATGCCCAGTGGCGCTTTTGGAGGTCTCTTATTGTAACTGGTCTTGGGGACACTTCAAGCTGCGTGTGTGCATAAATAAAAACGCTCTGGGAGAACATTTAAACTCGGGCATTCATTGTTACTCCAGAGTATCTGTGCAGCTGAAGGTTTTCTGTTAGACCTATGCAGCGTACACGTGTGTGTCTTGTAGAAAATTCCCCATTTTTTTGGTAGGAAATGTGAGGCAGTGAAGTGTTCATTGCATTCAGAACACGTGGATAAGAAGTCTGCTTAAATTTAATATGCATCATAATTTTAAACACCCTCGAGTGTCTGGAAAGTTTAACAAAGCATGAACATAAGCAGCTACTTAGTGCTTTTACAGAGCAATGCATTTATCTTTTTCAGCTTATCTGGAACAATGGAGCAGAGTGCAACACAGCTGCTTTTTATACCTCTTGTCCGCAGCACACAACGGAGATGCAGTTTATCACGAAGTACCTTATTGCTTGTTCATAAGGACAATCTGTGTAGTTCTGGCAACCACAATTCTCTTCTGTTGGTGGTGGCTTTGCACCTTTTCCACAGCGCTCTGCTCGCGCTGACACTGGCTTCTTAGAGGAATCTGAGCTTTGCAGACAACAGGCTGCAGGGTAAAAGTATGTCAAAAGCAGTAACGCGAACGAGCGCGGAGAAGAGAGCTGTGAGCATGCTCCTTTCCACCACCAGCAGAAGGAAAATGGAATAAAGGAATTGTGCTGGGCTGCATTCAGGCACAGATTTGAATGCACTTCTATTTTTAAAGGGAGAAAAAAAAAAAGATTGTGGAGAAACAAAGGGATCTGAAGTAATCTAGTGTTAATCTCTGTGAGATGTGTCTCTGTTGCTTGGATGTATCTGTAATAAACAGGTCCCTGCTGTAGTAGCTGAGATTCAGCCCCTCTCTTGAGGAGTTTACAGAACTAAGTAGAGAAGACAGGAGAAGTGTGGGGAGGTAGGAATAGCAAGAGTTGCCAAGAAGGGAAATGATCCTCAGGTTAGTAGCTGAGTAAGGAGTTAAGCCTGATGTCCCGTTCAGTGCTGTGTATACTCAAACACCCTTTCCCAGAGAATAGGATGTATGGAAAAAGGAGCCCTCAGGTAGGCATCCGTTCCCCCGCAGGATTTCTCGGACTGCGGTTTGTACTTGGCACTGAGCGCAGCCCTGCCGGCTGCCAGCACAGGCCAGGGCCAAGGTCCTCCCAGCTGGTGAGACACGCCGTGTACCCTGGTCGTCCCCTTCAAAGGTGTGACAAAGGAGATGAGGTTTCTTCTGAAAGAGAAATACTTTTTTTTTTTTTCTTTTGTATACTTCTTAGGCTGCTCCTGGCTGTTTGAGTGTAAAGGGCAGGCTACAAGCCAAGGGCAAGGCATTCCAACAATTCAGAGTTAGCATCGGTGTCACAGTCCAAAGTGGCTAATGCTGCTCTGACGGGGAACTTTGACTTGGTTTTGGTTAATGTGATTTTGAAATTCAGTTAATGCAGCTTTTGGAAAAGAACGCAATTGGGCCTTGTTCACTTGATAACCAAATGCTTTGCACATGGCCTAAAGGCAGAAGCTTAAAAATCTCTGGTTTAGCATTGGATGGATTTTTAAATTATTTGCATTCCCACATGTAGGTAGGCAGCTGATGCCATCTGCAGAAGTTTTAGGTGACTGAGTCTTCTTCAAATAAATAGGAAGTAGATGCCCCCGATTCTGAAAATTGGGTACTTCTGTATGTGTTGAGAGTAATTGAGTGCCCTGTGATGTTCCTCGGGAAGGCTGTGACAGAGTGAGGAGTTGACCGCCCAGCTCTCCTAAGTCTGTGGCTGAAACTGAATGACTGGCACCTCGTCACTGAGAAATGTCCTTCCCCTCATTCCTCCCACTGGAAAAAAGGCTCTTCAGAGGGTGGTCATAAGACTCCAGAATTGGAGAGTGACCTTTAGAAAGGTTTAGTAGCTTCTCCTCTTAAATAGCAGAGACATCAAAGCTTCACTGATGGATGTTTTCTAATAAAATATACTTGTGGATGCCAGGAGGGTCCTAGTGGTTCTTCACAAGGGCTGACAATGGGAGTGTTCCTGCCTGCTCAGCTTGACTGTATAATTTCTGACAGGGACTTCCTCGTTGGGGATGAATGAAAGTATTTTGTTTCCTTTTTTTGCCCATAAAATATAGACATTAGGAAGAGCACAGTCCTGGGTTGTGCTTCGAGCACGACTCCTTCCTAGTAAACCCTTAGGGTCTGCCTTCCCTCAGCTGGCTGATGCCTGATGGCACACAGAGCTTTGCCTGAGAGCTCTGCCTCCTCCACATTAGCTCTTCAATAATAGAGAGACCGGAGCTCCAAAGTAAAGCCCAAACAGCTTCAAGCAGATTCTTGCACCTTAGATAAAAGAGAGTGGTGACTAACTTCTAAAATACCACGTTGACGTAAAGCCACTGCTGCCACGGGCGTGGTATAAAGCGTTGTTGCTTCACCTTAACAGCCCGTGGCACAAATCACAGTCAGTCCGTGTGCCTTGCGTCCAGGCTGGGGGAATTTGAGGCCAGAACTTGCTCTGTGCCTGCCAGAGGCTGAGCAAGAACGGGTCACTCGGGCCACTGTAAATGGGAAGCTGCAGCTGCAAAAGATGGTTTTGTTTGCTGTGGTGAAATGGGCCTGAGGAGATCCAGATTCACCTCCCGGCTCGCTCAATTCTGAATGAATCAGTGGGAACTTACAGCAGGGGCGTTCTCAGAAAAACCTCTTGGCTTGTGGGATCTTTGGGCGAGAGGTGTACATTCTGCGAGCCTCTATTTTTCCATTTAGAAATTGAGAGACTGCAGAAAAGGTACAGCAGGGACTGCATGTAATTAAGACAGTACCACATCTTATTTTATTATACAGAAAGTCACAAAATGTATTAGTTGAGTGTCACGTTATTGTTTGCAGCATATTCAATGCCAGGAAAATGTCAGTGTGTTTTTACCCTCTATTTTAGTTGAAAATGGAAAAGGTATTACCTTGCAAGCTGTGATAGTTTTGATAGGAAACCTCCAGTAAATTGTTGTTTTGGCTGAATGGGCTGTTGATGTTTGCTTTTATCCCACAAAGATAATTTTATTGTGAGAAATCTATCCTGTGCACAGCATGCTGGGCTTCTTTACCTTTTCTCTGCAGAAAGCGCATGTGGAGGTATCAAGGAGACCTGGGGAGTATTTTAAATTACCAAAAAAAGAAGACACTATTTCTGCACTAGATTGTGCAACCCCATGGCATCATCAGGTGCAAGGCTGGAAATTTTTCATTTTGCTGGATGCTGCTGAATTTACAGTTGACCGAGCAATACACGTCTTGAAGGATACTGTGCTTTGCTGATCTGATTGCATTAGTCTTGGTAACTGTAAAGACTTGGGACTAAAATCTTAATTTGAGACTCCCCAACTCTTCATATGTTGAAAGAATGGTGATTTTGTTCTGTGTCTAGCCACCTGCTGTTTTTTCCTGTGGTAAAGTACATTGGTAACTATGGGAACAAAAACTTAAGAACAGACACCCACATGTGTTGAAGTTGGTTTATAGAAGGTCTTGAAGGGATGCCATGAACTGTGAGATATGGAGCTGTCTGGTGTGGAGTTTGATGGCTTTCAGCAAGGGCAAAGTATTCTTTCCTCAGTTATTGAGAACGTCCTCGGTGTCGCAGATGTTACATTCTCTTTCTCTTGGCTGCAGTGTAGTTGTGCTGCATTTCCCAGCCGCCTTAGTTTGTCCCCAGAAGTCGTAGCACTCCTCCCCGGGGTTGAGCAATAAGATCTGTTCTTTCCATCAGGAATCAGGGCTTAGAATGTGCCAGTATGCGAGAGCTGTACCTCTGGAGCCTCACGATAAAGGATGAACGTGCAGGTGAATATGTAGTCATATTATAATGTGACCTTACAGCATGCGGCACTGTCGGAAGACAGAGCCCTGGTTATGAGTGGAAGCTCAGGTAGCTCTTACTGTTGCTCTAGAGGTGCTTGGGTCCTTTCTCGGCCAGGGTGGCGGCCAGAGCTGAAGAGCTGTGGCCACGTAGCCAAGGTCTGGGCTGGACTTGTACCCTGTATGGGCTGGGGATCTAGAGTTGCCCGGGAGTCCGAGCCGGGGGATGGAGTTGCATCCAAATGCACGTTAGGAGACTAGTAAGGGCTGCTGGGTTTTAGAGATGAGGGAGGGGTGGTGCGCCAGAGGCAGCGCTCTGCGTTTCAGCCACAGCTGAGCAGAAGCAAGAGCAGCTCTTTGTCACGTAACGACTTCCCTGTTTGAACCAGGAGCGTTCGCTGCTCAGCAGCCTTACGCAGTGCTTTCCCTGCACAGTTGGGAAGGTGGGAATTGGGCGCTTTTAGTCTCTTCTTGGGACTTAAATCTTTGTGGTGCGGTAGCGCACACCGCAAGTCACTGCTCTGGTTAGCAGCACCAGATAGCTGGGAGTGGAGAGTGAAGGAATTGGGGCGTGCGATGCTTTGTGCGACACGGAGCTGACGACCGCATGGGCTTGTTCCCCGCTGGGCTTGTGCCCGTGACCTTTCCCGGCCACATATGCTCTTTTGGGTGTGATTCAGTGTCCACAAAAGCCAGATAAAAATTCGTCATTGATCGATTGCAAGAGTCACTGGATTGCCTTTTCTTACAGAAATCTCCTGGGTTTTAGACTACATGTTACTCGGGGTGAGAGCATCTTCTGGCTGTAAAATGCTTTGGTCTCTATGATAGCACATTCTGTGTTTTCTTTAAAAAATTTGCATGTCTTGTGAATTCTCTGACGCTTGTTCTGTGGCCCTGTTTGACTGCATAGCAATAAACTCCTAGAGAAATAAAACCTCTTCTTTTATGAAGTTGGTATGTAACTAAATACAGATTCTGAATCTGTTATAGTCTCTGATGTAAGTATTTAACATTTCATTTTAAAAGAAAGAAAAGTAAACCCTGGAAAACAACAGGCTTTGATCAGTTTGGATGCCTAATCAGGGTATTAATTGATCAGTCTTAGGTGTTATCCTTTGATTTGCTCTGTCTCTTGGTAAAGTTGTGAAGAAGAGGTGGTGTTGAATGGGAGAGTTGTCTCCAGGCAGTGCACGGAGCGTAGCCTGTAGTCTGAAAGCTTCCTATCGCTCTGCTCCCCAGAGGTGCTGTCTTAGAGACATTTTCTGGGCTTCAGCACTCGTCCAGCTTCTCCCTTCGGATGCCAGACAGCGATTTGATGATAACCTGTGCTTGCCTCCAGGGAATAAGAACAGTGGCACAGAAATGCTGCTTTCTTTTAGGATACACCTGGCACATTCTATTAAATGCATTGCGTGATGTATTTGGCACTCTTAAGAGAAGGGGCTTGTTGGTCTTGTGAGTCTAAGAAACCTGATTTATTGCAGGATAGTCAGAAATGCAATCTGGAAAGTCATTTTATAAATAGACTTCTTGGTAACAGTCTGGATGTAAGGGTGGGAGGTCCCTTTCATTGTTATTGTCTCTGTTCCTAATTTCTTCTCTTTTGGAAGTTCGAGGGCAGTATATGAATAGTTTCACAAAGGTGGGATTTAGGACAGAGGAAGAAAGATAAAAAGAGAAATTAATAACTAAGAAAAAAGGCAAAATAACTTGCCACACTTGTGGAGTATTTTTCCACACACCGACAAGTCATACCAAAATTTCATCATGTTTGAGTTCTTATCAGTGGGTTTTGATTAATTTTCATCGTTAGTTTTTGAGCTTCTTTTCTTCTCTACATGAAAATAATTGACGTATCAAAATCTGCTAGCTTTGAAAGCTGAAATGTTACCTCCCAGAGTGCTTATTTTCTCAGTATTTTGTTTTAAATAATAGCACTTCCACTACTGAAAAGCAGCTTCTCCCACAGCACAGGATGATGCTGTGTCCTTCAGGAATGTGTTTTACCTGTTAGGTGAGTTTATTTCGGATAGAAAACACTGAAGGAATACTGGGTTCTGTGAGGAGTTGCAAGCAGACTCTGTGTGATATTACCCCCCCTTTCCAAAGCTGGGTGGATGATGACTGCCAGACCTCAACCCCTGGGGCTTACACTTTCTTTCTATGCAGAGAAATCACCCCGATGTGTGCAGGGTCTTTGTGCCTTCTGTCACTGCCCCTGTCACGTGTATTATGTCGGCTCGAGCTTGCACAGTGCAGCCCAGCAGCAAAGGTCCTCGCTTAATGCCCTGATAAGCACATATTAAAAAAGCCGTGGGTGCAGTAGGAACAGCCCAGATGTAACGTGCTGGAAATACGTGGTGATGCCCCAGGAGGCTCCTGGAATAAATGCTCCTCGAGTGCTCCGGAGCTGAGTTGCTCAGGAGATGGTATCTCAGGGGATGGAGCTAGCGTTGGAAACGGGTAAGCAAATGGGATAATGTTATGCTGGAAGTAAACCTGATGTCAAGTTCTCAGAGGCACAAATTGTCTTATCTCGTGTGTTCCAGTGGCGTGTAGGGCAGGCAGGAACTATTCCTGGTGGGAACTTTTAGGCAGCAGCATTACATAAAGATGCTGAAATCCTTCTCCAGAGCTTCAGCAGACCTCAGAGGTCTTGTGCCTTCTGTTCCAGGGCATGGCTTTGTTTGCTGGCCGTTTTCCATTGGCTCTGCCGTAATATTTCCTTGCGAGTTAGAAAGGAGAGGAATATGTGGTCTTTGCCAAGAAAAGAAATCAGACAGAAGCCCAAAGAGAACAGCTTGCCTATTTTTAGCCGTAACTATAGACTCGCTTTCTCAAATTAAACAAGTAGGGGAGGATACCTTAAAAATACGTAGGATGCCGTACGGACACAGGGGAGGCATTAAAATAAAAAAAAAGACATTTTTTTTTCCTTTTAAATGAAGTAGCACCCCACTGATGTTTGTTGCCTGCTGAATGAAATAGATCCCAGAGGAATTAAAAGTGAGTTGTCGTTCGTACTTATTTCCTAACATCCACACAGGTTTCCTTCAGTTCTTTTTTTCAAAGAAGTGAAACAAAACACATCCATATATTCTGTCTGAGAGTGGGCAAGCAAAGAGTTAATAAAGGATTATCCCAGGTGGCTGAACACTTGAGTTGCAGTGAAAGGCTGGTAACACTCATTGAGCTCCTGTGCTGGTTCTACCTGTCAGCAGCTCCCGATACACTACTGTACAGGGAATTAAAAATGAGCCTGCTCAGACCAGAAGCAGCAGCATCCTTAGGAACCTCCTGACGTTACATTAAGGACCAAGGCACGATGCTATTTTTCTCGTTTTTTTCAAAGAGTCTTTTGAAATATCAGTGATGTACATATGGTCTTTGCTGCTTCCTCTGGTGTTTTGTTCACTTGATTCTCGCACCGGAATATGGATGATGCAAGCACCATTAAATGCCTCAGCCCAGAGAAAGGTAAGGGGAAATGTTCTTTTAACCACCTTTGTGAGGGAAGTTAGTTTCAGTGTAGAGAAGAGTGTAGTTTACAGAGCTTTCCTGGACACTGCTTTTCTGTTACTCCAACTTAAATGCTTAAAACAAACGTGTAGCAGTTTCTTAAGGCAGCCTTTGCTGTGCCGTATCTTTGCCTCCTGTTACCACCAAACCTTAAATAATGCATGTATCCCTCATGGCTGCTTCTTCCTGCACGAAGAGCGCAGAGAAGGAGCTCACCAGGTATATTCATGGCCCTTTTCTGCTCACTTAAGGAGCTGGCTGTCACCCTAAAGAATGGCTTTCTATTTTTAACCATAGACCTCCTGGTACCCACGTTAGAAAAAAGAGACTCCAGTACTACTGTGAGTCAACTGTATTGTTTTAATCCTTTAAAATATGTAATTTGCTTCTAATTAGATGTAGTTTCTTTATACTCATCAACTAAAAAAGAGTGCACAGGATCAGTTTGGGAGGTTCTTGTCCCCGGTGGAGTTACACCAGGGGAAATGCAGTGCTCTCTGTGAGCTGCCTCAAGCTGTTGAAACTCTGCTGCTGGTTCCTGCGATTTGAACTTGGAGATCCTGCCTCCTGTACTGATGCCCTCCTAAGAAATCCTGCTGGCTCAAGACCAGTTCTCGGAAGCCCAGCTTTTATTTTTTATAGCCTTTATATTCCCATTTATTTAGTTGGTTAAAGCCCCGACAGAGAATCCCTTACCTGTGATGTATTTGAATTAAATCAAAAGCCTAGCTGCTTGTCTCTAAGCATTTTGGATTTTGTGCTGTTAGACATGGGTTTACGATAGTTACGCAACAAGTAAAGAAGTGTGACTTGTGTGTGCTCAGAAAAGCTGCTCTTTGTGCACTGGATGCTCTTCTGACACCTTCGTGTCTTAGAGAAGACAGATCAGTAGCGCTGACTCCCTGTATTTTCAGCTAATAGAATAATTTACTCACAAGTTCGTTACTATCTTGTTGTATCTTTTGAAGGATGCGCTCATGAAAGTTTGCTTTTCTCTTGTAACGTTGGCTGAAGAAGTCCTGTCTAGATTAAAACTCCACCAAAGGGGAAAGCGCTTGGATCTAACTTGATGTTTAGGTGTTGGAATGAAACCTGGTGTCCGTTAACTCTGTTTTTGTCTCCTCCAAGTCTTTATTCTTCGCATAGCAAAAAGAGGTGGAAGCAGTGCTCTGCATTCAGGAAGTGAGAGGAGGGTGATGCAGGCAGGTGTGGCTCTACCCGTGTCGTCACTAATCACTGCAGCGAATGCTGCTCCGGTCCCTCGAGAAGGATGTGAGTGTGAAAATTAAAGCACATTAACTTGTAAGAGTCTCACAGAGCAGGACTGTAATTTAGAAAAAGACGATGACCACAGAACATCATGCAGGAAAATCTTCTCTTGTAAATAGACGTGGCTTTTTTTTTCTGTATTTTATGACCCTTTTTGTAATTATATTATTTCTTAATAAAAATAGTACCGAATCCAAGAATACTTCTAGTCTGCGACAGGTTTAATGGTTGTGAGAACTATGCAAATAATTCAGGTAAATAATGAAAGAGTCTCAGTCTGCGTCAGAAGAATAAGAAAACATTACCCAGCATTTTCCTTTGGGACTTGTTAAGAATGAAGCAGAGATGATGAGATGCATTTAGGCATTGTCAATATTTATTTAAATGGCAAAAATTATGAAGCATATTTTAAAACTTGGCATAAGGATCTATTTACCTGTGTCATTTTGCTGGCATAGAGTCTAGGGATTTGGAAGCATGCAAGCTTTAATTTAACAAGATGCTAAATAGACAGAATGGTGAGAAACTATTTGCTCTGCCTGAGAATTTTTATTGTTGCAAGGGAATAAAGCAGTTTTCTTAAATCTTCATAAGCTGTAAAAGCCCAGGTTTTGGATCGAGTTGATTGAAATGGTACGATTTGATGGAAACCTTTTCATTTAACATACTTCTGTTGATTGCGTTGTCTAAAGAAAGTGTTTCAGGACCAAAATCCAAAATATTTTGGTTTTGAAACTGTAATGATGGGACAGCCCAAGTATTCCTCGTCTAATTATTGATCTCTGAAACCTGTTGTGCCATTGTAGATTTATTTGTACGTTAAACAAAGTCCTTGAGGAAGGTGGGATGGAGCAGGAATTTTGTCACCCAAGTCCTTTTGACTTCTTACTACTGGGTTCAGCTTCGGACTTGTGAAAACAGGTGTGAGAGAGGGGCTCACACTTGAGGATCTCCCTGGAGAATCATCCCTGTAGCCGTTATTCAGGTCTGCTCCTAATCTGCAGTTAGAAAACAGTGAGACTGAGATTCAGGGGTGTTCACCCGCTCCGTCGTTCTGCCAGATGGTGTCGTTCTAAGCCAGCCAGGGAAGGTACCTTGGAAACAAATGTGGTGGCTTAGAAGGGCCGAGGTTCCACGAGCTGAAGCTGCAACCAAGGTGCTTGAATGAAGTTTCCTTCTGGAGCGTGGCTCTTCTTGCTGCGGTCGGTAGCGCTAACAGGAAATGCGATTCTCCTCTGGCTTAGCTGTGAACAGTGGTGATGCAACCCGGTCTGGTAATGCCATAGTAATTTCATATTTCTAGAAGTCGGCGTGTGCTGTGCCGTTAAAACATTCATAATGAGCGCTACTAACATGCAGGCTCTCAAGACTCCAGCACTGGAGTGACTTGCTGCTCTTATTTTTTAAGAGGTTCTGGCTGCCTAGAAGATGATGAGTCATGGACGATCATCCAAAAAATTACTTGCTCACGGTAATTCTGAAATGTTTAGCTGTCACTACAGAAACAGTTCATGCTGTCTGCCAGTACCGTGGGGAGAAGAATGGGCCGTGTACTGAGTAAAGCGTCTTGTCTGAGCAAGTCCTGTAGGAACGTGACACGTGGCAACCGTCTTCCAGTGTGACACCTCATGAGGCTCTGGAAGATGTAATTGGGGCTCCTGTTTTCTCTTGCTCTGGCCTGATTGGTGAGATTAAAATTTGGGATTTTTCTGTGTTTTTCTCTTTGCCCGCTGTGTTATCTGTTGTGGCCGTGTGCTGTGTGTCAGCTGTTTGCCTGCTTCACAGAGGTCAGGAGAACATCTCGGCAGAAAGCTGTACTGATGAAGGGTTTGTCATCTCGTGTCATTACTGAAATGGAATAGAGCAGTTTTCTACTTTTGCTGCAGCTAAGGATGCAGTGTAACAGCTGCTGCTGCAAACCCAAAGACAACAGTACTTCTTGGGTTCAGACCGATGGTCCTTGTGCTCTGGGGAAAGGTTGGAAAACTGAAATTCCAGGAGATGGGTCTTTCATCCCTTTGCTGAATCAGTTGGAACACAGCTTGAGCATGACTTACCTGCTCACTCTGTATGGTTGTGCATAGCTCTATACTCTTAATATTTATGACAATTGCAAATATTTTATTGTCAGATAAACCTGTGTATTGCTTACTCTACATTTTCTCTGTTACTGTGATTTAGCATAATCGCTTTACTTGGGCTGGAAATTGTTTCCCTCTGCCATGTCCGAGGACGTCTGTGTTTGTGGTGGGTTGGGCTGTGGTTACACAACAGATCATTCCGTTGGCTCGGCTGGCTTTGGAGTTGAGATCCAGCATTCGTAACTTGAAAAGCACAAGTCTTCTGCTTTCAGACTCTCTATTGTAAATCAGGGTAACCTTTTTACAGTGACAGGTTCTACGTAATTTTAAGGTTTTACAACATCTGAATGGAAAGCCGAATCAGATCCACACTTCACGGTGACAAGCCGGTAATTGAACGTGAACAGAGTGTGTCTGTCGTATCTTTTATTGACACCGCAGTTACCCAATTACTTGATTGCCTCTTCAGGGCTTCCTGTCATTCATTTCCCTGTACTTGATCCTGGCTGCTCGTTTAGCTAGTGCTAGGTGAAAAATACCCGCGTTTCTAAGAGAGAGCACAACGACCTTCACTTCGTTTGTGGATTTAAGCTTGGTGGCTTAATCCCCCAGTTTTCTCCCAGTTTACAGGCTGCTCTCGTAAGGCTGCCTCTTGCACAGCCCAGAAGCTGGGGAGAACGTTGAACAAGACAGAGACTGGGTCGTTTCTAGACACAGTGTAGCTCGGTTTTTGCCATGTTTCCTGAATCTGGTATATGTTGGATGAAGTAAGGAGCCTGTCACATATTTGAAGATGTACATGTGGCACAAGAGGAAGGTCTAGAAGAATTGTGAATTTTTTACTGGTAGAATATATTAAAATTCACCCCAAATACGGAAGCAAAGTTTGTGAATCGGAATCAATTTGTGATGCTGCCTTTCAGTTGCAGATGTTTCTTCTCTTCGTGTCTTTCAATCTGTCTTCTTTTCCTGTACCAACTGTGCCTTGGATTCTTGAATTCTTAGAGGTGTTTTCATTGAAGGCCTTCAATCGCATTGATGGATTTCTTCCCTCCCAACCTGCCTTAATCTCCCTTTCCATGTCACTGAACAGATGGTAAAGTGCTGGAAGATCTTTAAATGTAAAGAGTTTAAGATCTTACTTTAATTAAGTGTGTAGGGACATTTTCTCATTCAAGTCGGAGATTGGAAACAAGGTGACCTTAGAGCAACATTTATAGTCTTAATATCTTTATTTTCTTGCTGACGTTCTTCTACAATCAACAAAACTTCATTATTTCAGATTTGCAAGAAAAATTCAGTTCAAGTAGTTTTTAAATCTGTTTTACTAAAGATAGTTTGGAAATCTAATTTCCTTTGCTAAAACCAGCGTCAGAATTCTTAGCAGAGTCATTAGTAGGCTACTGTTGTTATATTTAAATCATTGAAGGCAAAAACTATAGAAATATCTCAAAAGATGGTGCATGTTTTAGGTCCAATAGTACTTCCACAGTTTTGCTGATAGAACATGACACCAAAATTTTCACATTTATTAAAGAAACAGTCCCCCTTAACGCAAAAACTACTTGGAGACTAAAACACAAAGCCTATTCTCGCTTAATTAAGGTAATTGCACCATTTTTTTCAGCTCAGCTCGAGAGAACTGACCATCACGGAAGGAGGCGGGGCTGAGCGCGTTATGTTCGTGCTCGTCGCTCTTGGCTGCCAGTTCCACGAATATTCCTTCCTGCTAATAGAGTAATTTCAGGGATTTTAGGATCAGTTCACTTTAATAGCGTGACTTCCCAAAGAGCTTTCGAAAGCCCTGGAAATAGTCGTATTTGTAGTTGTTTGGCTGAAGCAGCTGTCTGAGGGCTTGCCCGGGTGAATTCCGGTGCCAAAAGGCTGCACCAGCGGCGTGACGCCCGCTGCCGGTCCTCCAGCTGGCGTTAGTGGCCTGGCAAGTGAAGACAAACTGAGTGACTTCAGGGTGTTCCGAGCCAGAGCGAAAATATGAAGCTTTGGAGCATCGTGGGTTTCGAGAAGCTGGTGGATAACCCAGCTCCCCCTTGGCACAGGCAAGATGTGTGGCTTTAATCTTGAGTGTGGATTACTGTGCTTAGAGCTGCTGTCCAGATGGTCTGGCAGGCTGGAGTAGACGGTAGCTCCGTCTGTGCCCATGCCAAAGGTCAGTGGAGTGGAGTTATGCTGGAATTAGGGAGAAGGCAGCTTATATTCACTTGGGATAATGTTGTAGCCCCCTCTGTGCTCTCGCCTTTCTGCGCCTGCGAATGGGCGATCGATCGAACGAGGGCAGGAAATTTGGTTGTTGCTCTCCCTGTCTTGAATTCTTGCCGTCCTTGGAAGTTACCGGAGCCAGCTGGCAGTGATTGTTTTAGTGAATCCTTAATATAACTAATGCAGGAGTTTCTAGTTGTCAGACAAAAATAGGATATATAACAGATGTTGTCAAGGCTCCATCAGCATGTGCTCCCCGTGTCCCTCTTCTTGGGACAACTTCACACCAGCAGCACGGGCGGGAAGGGAGCACCCAGTGCCACGGAAACTCGAAGGCAAATGGCTCCAGCAGAGGAGGATCTGCAGTGGAGTGGACTGGTCCTGCTGTCCGGGTCATGCTGCTTTAGACCTTTAGGAAGCAGCATTTCTGGGGGAAAGGGAAGAAACATAAATGACACGTTTAGAAGCAGTGAATGAGCATCATGACTTCGGGTCATCAAGTGGAGCTTTCTGTGCTCCTGCTGTTTGTGTTCGTGCCTACGCGGGTTGGGTCTGGTGAGAGCGTACGGATAAATGGCTGTGGGCCAGATGCCGTTAAAAACTCATTTCATGGCTTGTGTGGTTGGCAGCGGTTTTCTTTTCATTCTCCAGCCATTAGGAGCAAGATTTCCCTGGGTGGGAAGTGGGGAAGAGCGATGGCTGCACTGAAGTTAATGCGTGTATCACTAATTGCTGCCCGTGTGCTTCTAAACATTTGAGTGTCACAGCCTCTTGTGGGGAGGTGGGTTTGTTAGTCTGGTAACACCCGGGTCTGGAGCGTGTTCGTGCGAGGAGAAATGGAGTGCACAGCTGTGAAGTTGCAGCTTTACTCCTTGTGGATTTACAGGTCGATTACAGCGCCAGGTCTGTAATATTTAATGTCTGTGGCAATCGATCTGTACCTGATAATGCTCAAGCTTCTTGCTACGCTGTGAGCCCAGTTTGCCTCTTGTGTGGCTTTGTTGGTTTCCTGCTTGAATCCTGATGGAGGGAAGCCAAAAGAGAGATCACAGTCTGGGCTGTGTATTGAAGTTTCCCACGCTGGATTTTTTAGTTTTGTCTTTTGTAGTTTGAGGGCTACAGCTGTTTCCCTATGTATTAGGTGATTTACACATATTAGGTGATTTACAACTGTTTCCCTATATATTAGGTAATTTTAAACGCTTTTTCATTCCCTCAACAGTGAAGTGCTCGTGTTGGAAGGGAATCCATCCATCCTGATGGATTGCATTAATGATAATCCCATTTGGCTCAGGAGGATCTCCATTTTGCACATCTTCCAAACCATGTATGTGTTGTGCTCCTACACCTTCTGCAAGGTGCTCTTTCTCTCTAGGACAGAGCCTGTTTTTCCTGCCATTCTTGAAGTGAATTTCTTCTTTTGCGAGACTTTTGACATTCTGGGAGTGTTCATCAAGTGTTCTGAGTTCCTCTTTTAGCCAAGCCACAAACCAGCCTGCAGATGTCGTTTTTTCAAATCTTTTTGTGGCATGAAAAGCCTTTGTTACACTCAGAGAATAGTAAATTTCTAAAGTGCCACGGAAGGAGTCTCTAATCTGCGTGTTGTGTCAGGTGAGCAAGATTTTTCCGAGGATGTCAAGTGAGGTAAGAATAGAAACCCATTTCAATAGGCTTAGATCCTAAGTACTGGCTCAGGATGCTTAAGAGTTGGGAGAGGGATTATGTTGTATTTAACCCTTTCTTATTTCTTCTTTTTTTCCCCACACTGTTACTTAGTATTCAGCATAATTAGTAAATAAAGATCTTTTTGAAAGCTTTTTTTTTTCTTCACTATTTATGTGATTCTCTTCTTAGGAGGCCTGAAGGATGGCTTGATAGTGCCAACTGAAAGGATTTAAATTAACCTTCTCAGAGTGGGCTTTGGATTACAAACCTGACTTTAACTTGAACATTGAAATATTTCTTCTTTTCTGGTGCTATAAATCACTGACATTTCTCTGTGCTCAACTAAAACCAAACCCGCATTCAAAGTCCTGCTTGTGCAGAAATCTCATTCAGAACCGTGAAACTAATATCTTGGGCAGTGCTGCAACAGGAGTTGTGTTTCACTCTTTTTTCTTCCTTCGCTTTGTCCCCAGGTTGATGACACATAAATGGTTAATGCGGAATCTAGAATGTCTTTGCAGAATTAATTTTTGAGTTTTTTAAAGGAGTACCTTCTGCTGCCTAGCACACACAGAGTGCCAGCTGCTGAGATTTCCTTGCATGTACAACCTGCAAGACTGCAAGGAATCCTCCTGCTACTGCAAGAGGAGGAACTAAACAACCGCAGTACTTTTGGTTTATTGCAAAAATTTGCCTTAACTCTGCCTCCTGATAATCGAGAGCCTTAAAGTTTGGTTGTATCTCCTCCCTTGTGAGCTACAGCAGTGTCATTCTCTCCATTTAAGATGTTATTTCTCTAGCATGGGGGTTACCCGCAAAGGTGTTCACTGATGTATTGAAGGAACTCGGAGAAGCCTGCAGTGGCCACGTGATTAAGCTCAAATTTCTCAGGTCTCGTTGTGGCCCAGGCTAGATCTTGCTTCATCTGAGAAAAGGGGTAGGGTCTTCAGAACAGTGCTTCATGGGTTCTGGCCTTCTGTGTAGCCGTTTTCTGTTGTGTGGATAAACACTTGGTGGCAGTTTACCGCAGAAGCCGCTCCTCCTCCTCTGACAATTAGTCTGCAGGCATCTCCCTAGGTGACTCTTGAAAGATGCCTCGGGAGAGCGGAAGGCTCTTGCTGGAGCGTTCGAATAAACAGCAGAAGGTGACAAGAGTGTGTGTAGCCCTGTTGCCACCAGTGACCCGCAGCACAGCCCCAGTTTGGTTTTTCTTTAATCTGTGGTTAAACTCTTGAGTCCAGCCTCATAAGAGAATTCTGCGCATAGGTGGTGAAATAAACAACTTCTAATTGAGAGTGAATCATCTCTAGAATTAACTGCTCTAAAGCTTTTTCAGACTGTGAAAGGAGGAGTAGGAAGCACTTAATGAATGTGTTTTTAAACGGGCAATTTGTATTTAGCTCATCAGGCTAGGAGCGTGTTGGGCTCCTTTTACAGACCGCAGAGGACAAGAGCAATTGTATATTGTTTTTAAAGCTTAACGCAGATTAAGAGGTTGTGATAACATAAATGACAGATTTCCGCACTTCAGTGGATGCGTTTCAAATGGAATGAGGCAGTGACTTAGTGCTTTTTAAAAATTAATCCTTACCTGCTTTTGTCTCTGTCGGCGTTGGGGCAGCCGCACTGTTGCTGGTCTCTGCGTGCGCCGTTTGCTCTGTGCAGCGCGGCTGCCCGGCTTGTGTCCTAAGCAAGAACCTCCTGTGGGCTTGGCAGTTTGCAAAGACATTCCTAAATGGGCTGTGAGGTGGAAAGATGCTGTTAACATAGGCAAAAAAAAAGAAGAAGAAAGCACTTTTAAAAACCTTCTTTTCTTTTTCTTTCTATAGCCGTAACATGTCACTTAAATCCCTTGACGGGATAGGGCAGAACCGCAGCTTTGGGATTAGTGCGGGATGGATTTAGGATTTGAGGCAAACACGCGTTGCAGTGTTTGCATTGTATCTGGCTTTTACTGCCTGGAGAGAAATGTTCTTCCTTTTATCAGGACTGTCCATTAAAATACTGGGGAGAACCTTCTGAGAAAAGATGAAGACTGGTACAAAGATATTTCGAAGAGCTGCATGAGAAGAAAATGTGATTGTTCTTTTTTTCTTCAGAGCTGGAAAGAGACTGAGGAGCTTAAGCACCTGGACAGATTCACAGTGAAAGGCAAGGGTGGCTCGGGAGGGCAGAGAGGGGAATGGATTGTGCTTATTTACTGCCATGGATGTTGCTGGTTGGTTTTGACGAGCAAGTAGAGCCCTCAGCAAGAGTGAGACTTGCAAATCTGTTAGTAATGAGATACGTGAAAGGGTGACCTGCACGTAGGAGCGTCTCTCCGGAGGAAGGAGCGGCATGGAGAAGCCGACGACTGCGGATCGGTGTGATGTCTGGCCTATGCTGAGCAGCTGGTAAAGCAGCGAAGGAAAAAGCGTGTCTTCGGGAGACCTTTCCGTCCGGAAACGGAGTCGTCCGCATGTCGTCCTGCCTCATGGCCCTGTCCGTGAGCATCACGTGTCTTCTCCAAAATGTTGAATTGAAACCCACCTGGTCTGCAAAAAGAGACGCATAGGTACGTCACGTAGGATGAGAAGGAGTTTGTTGGGATTTTAATACTGTAAATCTGGACAGGGGAGGAGGCCTAAATTTACTGTGGAACTGCTCCGTAACAACCGGAAAAATACCACTGGATTTTGGAAATCACCAGTTATCCTGGGGTTTTTTCCCTGATGGTATTTTCATTGAAAATGTGTGCTACAGAATCTTGATAGCTACTAAGGCCGTCAGTGCTTGTATTCAGTTCGGAAGCTGCCTCAGATACCTGTCTCAGCTATGGATGCCTCCAGATCTCCCTTGCTTCAAAATAAGTTCTCGGTGGCCCGTCTGGCTGAAGAGTTTTTCTGGGTTGGTGGCAGCATCGTAGCTTCTCCAAGATGGAAAATCGGCCATATTGGTAAGACGCGGGCTCAGCACCTGCCGATTTATTGAAAATGATGGTATCATCTTGAAAGCTTCTGTGTTTAAATCTTGTTTAGTAGCAACTTTGTCTAGCACAAGTACGGCAGAACGGAAAAGAAGGAAGAACTTGAGCCACAGCCCCGGTCCTGTGTTATTTTGCGTGGCTGCTAGTGGAGTTCTCTTTCAAGAACCTCGCAGTTCTAACTTCATTACTGATTTCTTTATATTCTGCTGGGAAAACAAATGTGAAGTTGTGCGTTTTGGTACGTGCAGAGCTTTTGGAATAGAGTCTGTCTCTCTCTCAGTACCCACAGTGAGATAGGTTTGCTCTCTGCCGGAGTTTGTACGCCTCTTAGCGCTTTGATTTTGTTCATGCAATATTTGTAGTTTTCAGTCTTTGAAATGAGCGGTTGGGAGTATCTCTGTTGTATTCTTCCATAGCAGGTCACTGGACCCTCGAGAAGTTATTTTCTGAATACTAATATACAATGGCAAAACTCTTAAGCTTCACTCGCTGTCTGAGAAGGGGCCCTTTCTGCTCCCTTGCAGCTTTCCTTTTAAATAGGTCATGAAAGCAGCAAACCTGGTTGGAAATGGCTGCAGAAATTAGATGTTTCCTGCCTTAGTAAATGCATTTTAGTCGCAGTCTTCCTGAGCCACTCATATCCAGTCAGCGAATCTGTACTGGCCTTGACCAGAACGATCCTGGGAACACTTTTTCTGTCCTACTCATCTCTCAGCTTCTCCAGTCAAAGATACTTTAACAAAGAAGTGGGAGGTGTAGATAGCTTAGCTATTAGTGGGAATTTCCGCAGAGGTTCGGAAATGCCCTCCTGCTCTTCCGCTGCATTCCCCTGGGCCCAGATGGTTGATGGAGTCTCAACCAAGAGACGGAGGAGAGCTGACAGACTGACCTTGAATTAAGCACCCTCATTTGCACAGGATTAAGAGCATCTCTTCTCCCATTAACATCTCGTTTGTTAGGGCTTGTGTGCCTTAAGGATGGATTCGGTCTTGCATTGACTCTTGCACACAAACAAACACTGTCCCAACCGTAGCTGGCAGAATTATGCAGGAATTTTCTTTGTTAAAGATACAAAGATTTATTTTTATTTGCCAATGAATAGTAGAGTCCTGAAATCTAGTGAGACTTGAGTCAGTGAGAGCAAATAAGGGGGAGCAAGTTCTTGCACTAGTAGTAAGATGGTTGGTTTAAAAGGCGAGAAGAACCTGCTGACAGGACTGTAGGAATGTAAAATGAAACAAATGAAGATTAATGAAGTTGGATGTGGTTTTCTAATTGGATCCTGGCATAAAGATGCAAACCAGCCTGCTGTTGCCTCATCTAGGAGCTCTGTAGACAGAAAATACCTCAGGTTAACTCCTGATCATGCCACTCGCTGCATGGCAGTGTGTCCTTTTCTGTTCATATTGTAAGGAAACGACTGTACCTTAAATGTGTCGTTATAAAGAATAAATATAAAATAAGTAACATCTGAAGGCTAAGGTTAAATTAATAAAAAGAGATAGTTTGCCTCTGTTATGAACCACAGGATGCTAAATTCTCTGTGTAACAGAAGCTGGTTTTTAATAGCAATTCATTTGATTCATAAGGCAATGTGTCAAGCAGGAATTACTACTAATGTATTCCGTCAGCGTAGGTGCCAGGATAGGGAGCAAACCCGGGTTGCTGCAGCCAGTAGTTCCTGATAAAGCTTCTGGGATAAAACCAGTACTGGAGGGAGCGTCTTCAGGGTCAGAAGTGACGTTCTGGGAGCAGTGTGAGGAGCCACTTGATTCCTCAAGCTCAACACAATCAGTCGTACGTGTCATATGCGGAATTTTCAAAATATCTTCTAATTCCAAGACTTTTTGGGTGAACAGAATTCCCACCATGCTGTACTTGATCTATATATTATGTATTTTATATGTTTTTACATCATTATATGTATATATTGATATCTTAAAAAGGCTTGATGCCTCCTGTCTGAACTGAAGCTGCTATTCCTGGCAGGAATAGCGGGAGCCAGTCCGGTCTTTGGTGTACCTATCGACGAGCCAGTTGGAACTGCAGAATCATTTCCAGTGAGACTTTTCTAAAAAGTGGCAATTATTATCTCTTCAATGGATTCGCAGTGCTGAATGTATGACAAGCGTGGGAGTCTTCTGTTTGCACGTGGGAAAGCTGTTTTGGTTGGGTGATATTTTCAGGGAACAGCTTGCCCTTGCGGTGCACATGTACCGCAGGGGTTTCTCTGGGCTCACAAACATGTTGCATCTTCTGGAGGCCCCGAAAATGAAATAAGCCTCTGAAATCTATTTTCCTTCCTCATAGTGTTTAGAATAGGGGTTGTTTGGAGACCGCAGGCAGGATGCATCGTGTCAGAATCTGTTAACGGGGCAGAACGCGGCCGAGCTGGAGGAGGCTGCCCTGCTGACTTCTGGGCCAGAGCTGGACGCCGTGACCTGGAGCCGCATCGAACCTCGGACGTGAATCTTTTGACAAAGCTGGCCCGGGTATAAAAATACTCAATGACTCAATCCTTCTCACTTATTTTCATTCTCACATGCTCAAATTCTCCCACTCCTTCACACATTTACATCAAACCCAGAAACTCCTAGAAGACAATAATGCTGCTGAACCATAAATAATTAATTAGCAGAACGTCTCTCGAAGTAAACGATAAGCGTGAAGTTGGGCTCTTTGTTTCTCCCTTGTGTCGCGACAAATTGCAGGGATTCATGGGTTGTGCAGTTTTGATACTTGTTTTTACTTTAAAACTTTTTATAGTAAGTGTAAATGTTCGTATGAACTATGAAAAAATCACCGACTCTTTCTGCTGCGTCAGCCTGGTGTCACTTTGCAGGAACACAGGAATGGAACCGAGTGTTCTACCTTTGTGTCTGTTGCTCTGCTCTGACCTTGCTTTTTGCCACGGCAGAGATCCATCTGCTCTCCGGGGCTGTGTTTTGTCCAGATGCAAATCCAGGCAACTCATTAGATAAAAGAGAGCTGAATCTCAGCTGAATTCTGCAGAAAGGTACTACTGAAATGCAGAATGTTACTTAATCAAGAAGAAAACTTCAGCCTTAATTGAAGATAGTTAGGAGCTGTTCCTTCCAAAAGATGATTCACTGCAAGACTGATTTGAAGGAGAGAAGTAAATGCTCAAGGTATCTGAACAATAAGAAGCAGCAGTTATGCTTGTCTCCTCCTCAGTGTGCTGTTCTCATTTGCACGTCGCAGAAAGTCTTTGGGGAAAGACTATTTGATTTTTTGCTTGAGATAAGTACCACTATGATTTTTATTTTATTTTTTCTGTCAATCTCTGTTGCCTTAAGCTTTCAGCCGTGCAGGCAGGCAGGCAGGGGGGTGCTGCTGCTCACACCCATCTGTAGGGCTGTGGGGTGCACTGCTCCCCTCTCCTTGTTCTCCTGAGCTTCGTCCAGTCGCCGCTCGCCAAGGCCGCTGCGTTTCCTTTAAGTTTTTCCTTCCCGTCATGTTGGTGGGACCCAGAAAAGCTGCTGCTGTTCTCCTGACACAAAGAGGAAGGTGTTTCTTGTGCTTTGCTTTCTTCATGTCACCAAAGCAAGAAAAATAACATCAGATACTTCAGTATTCGGTGAGGTCTGAGCATCACATGCAGTCGGGCGCTGAACCTCCAGAGAACAGCCCCGAGTCCGGATCAGCTCCCGTCCACGCGGGGCAGGTGTGGGTTGAGCCATCCTGCAGCAGAACTGAAGAGCTGCGTTAGAAAAGCTATCTGAGGATGCTTATTAAAATTTTAACAGCTGAGAACTGTATTCTTGCCTCCCATAAAAGCAAAGTAAATGTGTGTTGCATAAAGTGTACTTTTGTTTTGGTGCTTCTTTGTTATTTTCTGCTTTGTAATGGCGACGGTCTTTGAGTTTTCTCCTGTTTCTTCTCTTTTCGTAAAATAGTTTACTGTAATAAATTCTGCCGAGGAGATTGGAAATCTATTGTCCTTTGAAGTCTGTGTGCTTAGTACTAACAGAAAATGTTTTATTAGCTATTTTGACCCAGTTTTTTTCCCCAAAACACTATGAGCCTTGTGAAATGAAGTTGAAATTTTCCAAAGTTATTTCCCAGTATATTTAAGAAGTATTTGTCTTCCTTCTGAACGGGAATGAAATGGGTACGGGAACGACTGCAGTGTCTGGGAAGTGGTAAAGCAGAGTTTGGATGAGCTATTGCCGCGAATCCCAGTAACGCTGCGGAGCGGTGGCACAGTGTTTGCCTCTGTGACTGATTCCTGCTGGCCACATCGATTCCATCTCAAGGCATCTGTGACAGAAGCTGATGCATCAACTCGAAGGAATGCAATGTTGCATGAGGGATTTTCTTGTTCTTAACACCTCGCCTCTGTAAATATTTCATTGACATGAACAATGTACTCTACAGAATTGTGGTCTTCGATTTAAATTTTCTTTTTATTATTAGTGATTTGCTTTCAAATCAGTCTGTTAGTGTTGAACCTCCTTTTCCTGAGTAAATTAATTGAATTTGTCTGAAGATGAGCTCTGAAGCACAGGGTCGTCAGTGATTTTTTTCCCTTTTGTGTTACTCTACCCTGCTTCTCCTGGCAGCGAGGATGGTCTTGGGAAGGGTGTCTACCTTCTGCCAATCCCAGCATCGGTGCAGTTCATACCTATTAATACGGGAATGAAAACTTTCACGTTTACAGGCAAGCCTTCGCGGTTGCCAAGAATCTTCTGACTTTTTGATCATATAACCTCACCTCGTGTATCAGACAGCTCAGGAAATCTTGTCTTTTGACTTGAACTGTTAATTTGGCCGCTGCTTGGTAATATTTTCTTCTTGTGGAGGCGATTTTAAAGGGAGCAAAGTCTGACTTACGGATGTCACTTTATTTCTCTCCTCAGTGGAAAGATGTATGAGTTCCATGCAAACTGGCACCCAGATGGTCAAACTCCGTGGCAGCTCCAAAGGGCTGGTCCGCTTTTATTACCTGGATGAGCACAAGTCGTGCATTCGCTGGAGACCCTCTCGAAAGAATGAGAAAGCCAAAAGTGAGTGTCACCACAGAACCCTTCTTCTGATTCCTCCTGGGGTCTTGCCCTCTTCTAGACAAAGCAGCGTGAAGGGTTTGGCTCGTTTGCGTGTGGTCAAGAAGAACGTCGTACTTGGAATTTAAAGGGCAGTGAATGATTTTATTGTATTACGTTGCTCGTTAGCTGTGCAGGTTGCAGCGGTGTTGTATGTTTTAAGTGATTTACAGGCAAAACCTGTGTGAGTCGGGAACCTTGCGGGGTGAGGTTTGGGCCCTTTCTCTGCTGAACAAGTGGGTACCTGGCGCACGCACACAGTCGTTAATGAGTTCCCTGCCTTTGTCATTCCAGTTTCTATCGACTGTATCCAGGAGGTCTGCGAGGGGAAGCAGTCGGAGATCTTTCAGCGTTACGCCGACGGCAGTTTCGATCCCAACTGCTGCTTCAGCATCTACTACGGAGACCATATGGAATCTCTTGACCTGGTGTCTTCCAGCGGGGAGGAAGCGCGCACCTGGATCACAGGGCTAAAATATCTGATGGCAGGGATCAGCGATGAAGACAGCCTCTCAAAACGCCAACGGACCAGAGACCAATATCCTTGTGCTGTCTGAGAGTATTTCCCAGTGGTGGAGAGCTATCGGTAGCCTGAAAAAATCGTATATACGTAATGTTCGATAATATCCCTTCGTATTCCACGTTGTTCCTTAACTCCTGTTCAATGTGGTTGAAGCAGACGTTTGATGAGGCGGATAAAAACGGTGATGGCAGTCTGAGTATTAGTGAAGTGCTCCAGCTAATGCACAAACTGAATGTGAACTTACCCCGACAGAAAGTCAAGCAAATGTTTAAGGTAAGAAATGAAAATATTTTGGTTTTTTTTTTTTCTGAAAGAGCAAGGAATGAGCCGCTGGAGATTTAACATGAAACCTGAAAGAGAGATTGTTTGTTTCCACTCTGCTGAGAGATACTACACAGCCCATTTGGTAAATTGAGAAGAGCTCCAGAAACACATCATAGATAAATTGTTATTTATAGGAAAAGGCATTACACCAGGTACCTTCTGATGTTACGTAACACAGGGTACATGCATAAAGACACACAGTACAAAGATTTTTTTTATTTTGCTATACTTGTTGATCTGAAACTGTCATACTTCTGTCTCTGATCACATTCTCTCTCATTAATGTTATCTAGTCAGATATCCACTGTTCTCCAATAACTGGTTCTAACAAAATACTCAGTATGCAAACTTCCATATCCATCACATTTTTTGCGCTGCTAAGAGCTGGTTGTTTGACATTGCTTTCTGTCGACCCTGACCCAATTTATCGGGCGACTGAACTGCGGAGATGTGTATGCTTTGGTAATCAAAAAATCTGTTGTGTGAAGGACCTGGGCAGAAGTCGAATCGATAGTTTTCAGCACAGTGAACTGCCCTGACTTTTACACTGGACTGAGTCAGGGACGTTTGAGCTTAATTTTCCAGCAGCTCTGGTGTTTTAAGGAATGCTCTCTTGCAGAGGCTGTGAGAGATTGTTTTAGAGAAAACGAAGTACTGGAATTTCAGTGGCACTGAAAGGAATCACGTACCTTTCTAGAAAGTCTTAACTCTGTCCGACGCATTGCGGGGAGCTGAGTACGTACGTTTTGCCTAACTTAGAAGAATGCTCTAGAATTACCTACCTGTGTCTGGAATCGATCCATTTAGAAGAGCGATGCTAAGAAGTGCAAATCCTAAGCTACAAGGTTTAGATGGTGTTAAGAACCTTGAGTGAAGAGCACTTTCGCTGATGAAAGCCACTAATGACGGAACCGTTGCACTGTTAAAGAACCCAGCCGGTTGGTGCAGCCGTGTCAGGCAGCGTCCCCCTGCATTTAATTTCAGAGTTGCTTTGGTTTTGTGCAGGAGTTTGTTTATCTAAAGTTTGTTCGGGCTGTTGCTGGGCAGTTGGGTACCTCATTGCCTTGTTACCCTGTGATGCAGGAGGCGGACACGGATGATAACCAGGGCACGCTGGGCTTCGATGAGTTTTGTGCCTTCTATAAGATGATGTCAACGCGCCGGGATTTGTACCTGCTGATGCTCACCTACAGCAACCACAAGGACTACCTGGACGCGGATGACCTGAGGCGCTTTCTGGAGGTTGAGCAGAAGGTGGGCCCACGCCAGGAGAGGGCTTCCAGCCCGTGTGCCTCCCTGCCCGCTGCTGGGCGTGCGCTGCCTTTTCAAAGGGGTGGGAGCTCACTTGTCGTGTGTGTGAAAAATAGGCGCCTCTTGATTTTCATCTTGGAGGCTGGCACGACTATTTCTTGAATTTTCTTGCTCTCTGTACCTCTTTTTTCTGTCGGCTCTTTCGCTGTGTCCCTAAATAGTCTCTACACCTGCTTTCTTTTCCATGTGTTCTCTCAGGACAATCCTGTAGGGATCTGTCCTTTCCCAGCGTTCAGTGCCCGGGTGCAAGGACCGTATTTCTGGCTCTCCTGTTGACTTAGCGCTTCGTACGTGACGAGGCACTGAATCACTTTGTGACACTATCTGCGTTTGTAAAGCACAAAATTATGTCTTTGAAGAGCTGTTTGAAGAGAGGATTATTGATGTCCGGAAAAGTTTTTTGAGAGCTCATAGTAGTACATACTGAGTTGTCTCTAAATGCTTTAACTCCCCTGCTGGAAGGGATCTTAAAGGCTGTTTTCTCCTTTCACTGTGAACCTGGTGAAGTATTTTTGTCTGACAGACCAGGTGATGTGTGTGTGTGCCCGCGTCATAAATCCCCATCCCTTTTAAATGTTATTTAGGAAGCGAGTGAATACAAAGGACACCTCTCTGGCAGTCGTCTTTTTAGATAAGTGGGGTATGTTTCCATTTCGCTGGTCAATCGATCCTCCAGATGGTGAGAGGAAAATGAACAGGACACAAATCAGCTCAGTTAATCAGTGACATGGACAACTCCTGCCTGTGGGGCTTCTCTCCCTGGCCCGTGCTACCCTTTCTCATACAATATGCACAGGGAAAAGAAGTGTTCCGTGTGTGCGTTTGAAGCTGTACCGGAAAAACCTTCTGTTGTTCTCTTTATCTTTTGAACCCAGCAAACCTTTAATGTTTGGGCAAATAAAGGGTTAGGGCTTCTTCTTCTTCTTCTTCTTCTTTTACTTTTATTTATTAGGTTTTAAATCACCACCAGAAAAGACATTGATCTGGTAGCAGCTATGCTGGTGGTTTTGTTTCCCCCTAAGCAAAGCTTCTGCGATGCCGAAGCAGTCAGCAACTCGGTCACTTCATTGGTGGTCCCCTCTGGGGACAAGGGCTGTGTTTTCATGTGTCCTGTACAGCGTCTGATGGAAAGGATTTGCTGGACCTCTCAGGACAGGGATATTAAATAATAGCAGGGATTATAATTAGAGGATAAATCAACAGTAAATAGCAGGATTATTAAATAATAGTGTTAAAATTGAATTATTGAAACATTGCAAGGTAAAAATCCCTACGGCTTATCACAAGTGGCCCTTTCTAATAAATCACAGCATTTGCAAACGTGTATTGTTTCCCTTTGTACTGCTTCTTTTCTCTGGGTTGAGATTGCGAAGCAACCTTGAAGTTAGCAGCTTTCCTCAAGGAGCTCTCTGAGAGCATTATGTCCTGATTCTCTGCTGGGTGCTGGTTTGCCTGCCCGCCACGTCAAGATGAACCGTTTTCTCATTTTATTTCAAACTAAAACGCCTTTGGTAATGCAGACTAATCCTTTAATCCTAGAAGAGAGGAAATCCCATTGGTTTGTGGCAAAGCTTGCCGTGTTTGGATGTTGTGTGTGCCTACACCACTCCGGCTAGACGTGACCTGCGCGGCAGAGCTCTGCTGCCTGCGGTCAGGAGCTGCCGATAGGACGGGGGGACCTTGGCACGAGCAGCCCGGCTCCGCTCTGCCCCGACACTGCGCGACGGGAGGGACAATCCCCGCGGGTAGCTGGGAATCCTGAGGAGCGCCGTGGGTGATGTGGGCAGCTGTTGAGCTGTGTGCAGGGGAAAGAGCGAAGAGGAGCTGTGAGCGCTGCGTAACACTTTGGTTTGCTGCTTTTACAGATGACAAACGTGACGAAAGAACACTGCCTGGACATCATCAGCAAGTTTGAACCGTGCCTGGAGAACAAGAAGGAGGGAGCGCTGGGGATTGATGGTAGGCTGCCTGCCCTGGCTTTTGTAGGAAAGAGCCCAGTGTTCAAATGCTTACGAGAACGTTGCGTTTGTTTGCATAATATATAATGATAGAATTTTGTTGGAGTCGCACAGAGCGTGCTTTTCAGTAATTTTCAAAAAATGTCTGTTATTTGCTGAGGAACCAAGAGGGAAATTGGTACTCTCTGTAACATTTTTTGAAGGTACGTATCATGATGAGGCAGCAGTCGCTGAAGGTCACCTGGAGCTGGATGTGTCTTTTTTTGTGCTTTTGGAAAATACAGTAAAATTGAGTTGCATCATTCCTGCAGGTATTTTTGGAAACCCTTTAAGTTTTAATAAGAAGAGTGATCTGACCCAGAGTAAACATGTGAAGTGGGATGATAGCTGAAATGTGTCTGGAAGCGTGCTTTCCTGACCTCTGCTGCTGAAGCCTTCGCTCTGAATATAATAACGCTGTACCATCGTGATGGTAGCTGTTATTTTGAGGATTGATTCTAAATCCTTTCCCCTAAATAGTAAATCTTCTGCCACATCTTATTGACTCTGAGAACAGGGTGCATTCCTCAGGAATTAGGTTCAGTGCACAAGTTCTAGGACCTTTTGGAAATCAGTCTCGTCTGTTTCTGTGGGTGTGTTCTCACAGTGTGAAGTGGCAACATATAAATTCTGTTTGGTTTCCTGCATGAAGAAGTGGTATATTACGTAAGGTGTGGTGTTTTTTATCAAGAACTGATGGTTGCTTAGGATGGATTGAGGTCTGTTCTACTTTCAGACCAAATTTGCAATTGATTTTAAAGCTTAGAGTAATGCTAAGTGAGCATAGCAGTTGACGTATTTATGGTTTTATTTTCTGGTGCCTTCCAGTCAGCGGCAGCCACATAAATAACGAATAATCGCGTTCATTATCTCTCCCTCCTCATAGCTGGGAAAGTAAGCGGTCTGTGGTACACGCTGCTGACAGTATCTCGATTCACTGGTATTTTTTTCATCCTAGGGCTGATAGATCCAGTTAGTGTGAACTCATTATAGGGATCTTGATTTTGTGTTTTAACAGCGCTTAAAGCGAACAGCAGTGCTGTTGCAGAGGCTGCCCTAACAGCGGTGTGTGGAATTTATCTTGTAGCAGCTGACTGGTCTGTAGTAAGAACTGATCAGTTTGCCAAGAGTGATGAGCTGTGTGGTTGCTGACGTGCAGTGTGCCCTGTCTGTTTTTCATGGTATCTGCTTGGCTTTGGTTCTGCTCTCGCTGTGTTTGCCAGTTGGTCGTGGTGTGTGCCTCGAGACTCAAATATTAGGTTCCCTGGCACTGGTTCTTAGCTTATTGTTCAAAAAGTTTTGGCTCCTATTTGTGTTTCTCAGCTCTTTTCCTTTAATAAAACGTTCATTAACACAAAATGTAAAGCCAATAAGAACCACCTCAAAGGTGACATTTAGATTCCATTCAAGTTTAATTTCTCTGTGTTCTGTAGACCAGTATTCTAAGCGTGATTTTGAGGACTGGAGTTGTTTTACCTCGTGTAGCTTTGGTGAAACAAAGCTCCGATCTGTCACAGTCAGAGAAAGTGCATTAAGACCTTTAGAAGTTTGGCAGGATTTTTATATGGGCGCTGATTTATTTATGGAATAATGAATGAAATGTCAGGAGAATTAGAAGCCTCGAAGCAGAGACCTTTTGAATAAAAGCATCGTTGCTGTCAGCAGCTGTTAGAGCCAGGATGCGAATGGAAATCTTAGTCTCTCATTGGTGGTGAACAAAAAGAATTTTGGGGACACTCGTAAGGGAAATTACTGTTTTTAATGTTAGTCTGTCTTATGAAAGTGTCTGTTATATGTGCACGAATGGGTGCCTGTGAGCTGAGAGCAGCAGTTCCGTACACAGATTAAAGAAAGGAACTTGCTAATACTTTGCTTCTGAACAAGTGATGCCTGCAACACAGGAATTGTCCAGGTGATACTCTCTACGTGATTTGCAAGTATCCCACTGCTTCAGAAAAATAAATTCTTCTGGTAGCATCACTGACAGTACTACAGGTAATTGATTTTTTGGGGTGTCAAGTCTGGAGCCAGCTTCAGTCCCACAAAGTGACAGTAATGCAGTCCTGCACATCTCTGCCATCCACAGGCACGCTGGCGCACGCGGTGTCATATCAACATTAGAGACTGCTGTTTCTACAAGCTGATATGTGTTCACATTCCTCTGGTCTTTTCAGAAGAAATAGAGAAGAGGAGGGTATCTCCCTTGCTTCAAGCTCTGTAGGGCCAGAAGAAACTGTCTCTAAGCAGTACAACACCGTGTGTCTTCCAACTCATTGCACTGAGGAGCAACGCCAGAATATGACCACGAATCTCTAGGGTCTTTGATGCACCGTGGGATTTAATGTCCCAGCAGAGTCTTTTGACAAAAAATTATAAGTCTAAAATGCCAGGTTTGGATTAAATAGACGTAGCTCTTTCAGGAAAGGCAGAGGAGGGCAATGTGCAAAGCAACTAGAAATGTCTTGAAAGCAGTGATCACAGTTGGTCGTTGTGACGGTTGGGATGTAGTGGTACTGTTTATTTATTTATCTTACACATTCTTGAATGTGCTGGTGAGTGTAGGGATGCATTTTTAGGCTGGTTTTAGGAAGGCTACAGCAACAAAAAGGATAAAACTGTATTATTTATGGTATTGTTTGTTTGCAGGTTTCACCAATTACATGCGGAGTCCGGCGGGGGACATTTTCAACCCCGAGCACTACCAAGTGAATCAGGACATGAGCTATCCTTTGAGTCACTACTTCATTACCTCTTCTCATAATACCTACCTCATGGGGGATCAACTGATGTCCCAGTCTCGGGTGGACATGTATGCGTGGGTGCTGCAAGCTGGCTGTCGGTGCGTGGAAGGTAAAGATCCAAAAGGAATCTTCAGCAGGCTCTGTGGTTTTGTTTCTCCTCTGTAAAGGAAGACTCATGACTTTTGCAGAAGACGTGGTAATTGAGTAGAGGAAAAAACCTGGTAAAATGGTGTCTTCCCCTCACAAATAACAACAAAATAACGTTGCCATATAATGGAAAAGTTTTCTTCATCATGGAAACAAGGCAGACTTTTGAAGAGTAGTCATTGGTACTGAGGAAAAATATAATTTTTTGTAGAGAGGACACTAACAGTCAGTAGGATGTATTGATGTGTGTGTCTTCTAGCCAAGCGTCTGACAAACAAACCAGCAAATAGGTAATAGGAGAGCTGGTATTTCTGATAAGGGAAGCAGGGTTCTGCAGTGTGAGGGGCTGTCAGTCTCTGCACTGACTGTGAAGCCTTTACACGAAATCCTTTCTGATGTTTGTTGTGCCTTTCTGACACAGCACTTGCTTCGTAACCACCTTTAATAGCCTGGCCATCACAGTGTTTTCAGTATTACGGTTTGCTCAGGTTAGATCGTGGGCATGCCAATGGGTGCTTCAGAGGAGTAAAATGTTTAATGGGAATACGATTGTACGTGTAAGGTTAGGCAAAACCCAAGGAGGACTGGAGATGACTGGGTCTTGGCTTTGTTTGTGGTGTGAGAAGCTTGGCTAAGATTCTCTGCTTTCCTGTTCAGGCTCAGCGTTAGCGTAACGAAAGTGATACTGTGCTATGTCACCTCTCTGCTTGTCATGATGCTCCTCAGCACTTGTTAAAACGAGATCTTTTTTTGCTTGGGGCTTTCTCAAACAATGGGAACCCTGTAGAATGTCAAGGCCAGGAAGTTTCTTCAGAGGAGGGACGTTCAGCGCAGTGAGGAGGGGGATAGAGAGGAAGGGTGGGAACGACCCTGTGCCGCGCCGTGTCGGGCGCACGTCTGGCTGCGCTGCGGAGGGGGACTGCAGAGCCTCGTGGTCTCGCACGGGTGGTGGCCCCAGACGTTCCGTGTCTGATGGTGTCGTCGTTTCTGTTCTGCAGTTGACTGCTGGGATGGGCCGGACGGCGAACCAATTGTCCACCATGGATACACTCTGACTTCCAAAATTCTCTTCAAGGATGTGATTGAAACTATCAACAAATATGCCTTTATCAAGAACGAGTACGTATACGCTCTGCCAGCTTCTGCGTCTCGGGGCTATCGACCAGAGCGTTCCCTGGCATCCTTGGAAAGACCGTTAGTGGAAGTGTAACCTGTTCCTGCATGTGCCAGGCAGAATTCTGAGTTCTCTTCTGTGCAGAGGAACCGTAATAAACCTTATCCTCTCAATGCTGCCAAGTTTGCAGTTGATGGTATTTTTTTATGTCTCTGCCAGGTACCCTGTTATCTTGTCAATTGAGAACCACTGCAGTGTCGTGCAGCAGAAGAAGATGGCTCAGTACCTTACAGAAATTCTGGGAGACAAATTGGATCTGTCTGCTGTGAATAATGACGATTCTACCAAGCTCCCTTCACCAGCAAGTCTTAAAGGAAAGATACTGGTTAAGGTAAAAACCTGCTTTGTTCCATCCCTCTTTCACTTATATCAGTTTACTTAAAAAATTAAATCAGTTTACAAAAAGCAGTCTTTAGGAACCTGGTGCTTAAGTTTCTGAACAAATGTCTTCTCAGTCAATACAAATCTGGTCGAATGCTTTGAATAATCTTATATTTTATTTATTTTTTTTTAAATGTGTGATAGCAAGAGCTGCTTGCTAACCTGCCTCTGCAATCAATTTATCTTCTAGGGCAAAAAACTTCCAGCCAACATCAGTGATGACGCAGAGGAGGGTGAAGTTTCTGATGAGGACAGCGCTGATGAAATGGATGATGACTGTAAAATAATGAACGGAGATGTAAGTTAAGTGACCATTTCAATGTAAACGTGTGTTTAAGTTTTCCCACCCCGGTGAGAAGAATCTTGTGCGAGTTGTCTGGAGCGTGGATGTGTCCTAATCTTTGGGAGTCGCCGCAAGTTTTTCAGGTTCTAAACCTTCGTGGGGAGAGGTTGGGCACAAGTGCGTGCTGGCCAGCACCAGTTCTAGTGGCTCTGGTACAAGTTTGGAATTTTGTGTCTTTTAATATGTTAAATAGATCTTGTATCTCATGATTCTTTATGGCATCCCAGTGTTCTTCCCCTCAAATGCAGAAAGAGAGAACTTGTCCTCATGTCAAATTGTGGCCATCGTTCCAGGGCGTGCCTTTGGGTTGCTGAGTGCTGCCTTTAGTTGATTTTCTTGTGAGGAGGTGTTCAAATTTTAATCTCTGTTTGCTTCAATCTGAAAATCCCTTATTTCTTCATCCTTTTTAAAAGTTAATTTTTTTTGTCACTTTAATCTTCTGGCGAGTGACATTGGACCTTACAGAAACAATATGAAATACACAGCAGAACCATTTAATAACACGAACTAGATTGCCTGGGAGAGAGATTGCATTTTCAGTCATCTTTCCCTGGGGCTATTTCCTCATTTGCTATTATGGATTTGATCCTTTTCATCTAAAACTAAAAGAGAAACTTCTTTATGAATCAGGCTACCACAGGGGAAAAATAAATATTTTTTTTTAAATTATTGTTTTAGCATATCACTTTTCAGTGTTTTAAAGCTGAGATCTGTGATGGTTTAATACTTGGTGGATTTTGACACTTTCTTGTTACGTGATGCAGCTTGTCATGGTGAGAAGTGTTGCCTTTACAGCCCACTCCAGGGGTGGTTCCCTACGCAGGTGACCACACAGGGAATCCAGAACTAAATAAAACGAGAATTGGGCATTTCTTGACTTTGAAGCTTCACCACGATGGGCCGAGTTCACTCGGCTTGTTTTCCTGTGTTTTCTGGTTCTTTAGCTGTCTCCCAGGCCTGGCAGGCTGGTTCCAGCACCCAAAGGAGACGAGGCGGGGGCGTTGACACTGCAGTCAGGTTACCAGCAGAAATGTTAGCGGGTCTCTCGTTGCTAGAAGTTAACTTTTGCCGTGACTCTTTTCAACTTAGCCCGCACATATGCTATTTATAAAGACATGTCAAATAACGTTTAGCTTTCTGCCACGAAATGGATGGAGAAGTTAATGTCAGTAAGAGAAGTGTCAGCTTTGGTAGCAGCGTTAGGCAGCGACGTGTCGGGGCTGGGCGCGCGGTTCTCGCGGAGGGCTGGGTAGGGATTGCTTTGCTCGCCTCCCGGTCCTCCTTGCCAACCGTTCGCGTTGCTGGGAGGTTCGCTGGGGCTTCAGGTCTGGTTTGCTTCCCAAGCCAAATGTTGAAGAGCTCAGAAAGTCATAGCTTGTTTCATGACAGATTTCCTTTATTTGGTTTTACTCTCTCACCACCTCAGACAATCGTAACATCCGCGTCAGGGCCTCGTGTGCTTCCGTGCCTTCCGTTAAGTCTGAGACCGAGCTGCAGGGAACTGCTGCACTTCATGCCAATTTTTTTCCTGCATATAACATTTTAGTTTGCATTAATCCTAGCTGGAACTACTAAGACTTTTTGAATCACTACCTAGTTTAATGATTCTATTTGGTTTGTAGGCATCTACTAATAGGAAAAGAGTGGAGAACATAGCAAAGAAGAAGCTTGACTCACTGATAAAAGAATCTAAAATCCGTGACTGTGAAGATCCAAATAATTTTACAGTTACAACTCTACCATCTTCAGGAAAGACTGGTCTAAAATCAGACAGTAAGAAGGTAAACATGTTTTATTGTTGTCATGATGTGTTATTAGTACCTCATGTTGCAAAGAAAAGCTTTGTTATGGGGAAGAATACTTTTCACATTTATATCCATCTAATAGAACCTTCTTTTTAAGTTGCTGATAATGAGATTTTAATTTTAGCTCTTTTTATGATTCACATTTGATGCCCAGGGATAGTCTGTTATTGCAGATGAATAATGAAATATGGCAGTCCTTCAAAATATAAACGGAAATGCTAACCACCTCTTTCTGCAAAGTCCAAGCTTACTGAATAAATCGTATATTATCGACTCCGAACTCATAGCTGAATTCATTCAGTTAATGATGATGCCAGGTGAACATCACTGTCAGATACACAAAGCTTTTTTTTTGTGCTCACACAGCAATTGGAGCATGAAATGTACACATGAAATGACTTTTCGACAGACAGAATTTTATTTTCCATTATAAGAAGTGCATATGAATGTTGGGTTTTTCCCCTCAGTTCTCTTTATTTTAATTTTATCCTAATGCTTATTTATAAAAATGCACTCAGCCCCCAGACTAAACTTCATGAACTCAAGGCATTGTCATTTTAGAATTTGTAATAAGCCACCAAAAGGCTGGGGAGATTGCTGCCTGCAGATGAGAAACGTCGGAGATCTGCCGCTCATAAGCAGGTGCACTAACTAGGGATTAAAATGAGATGAGAGCTCGCTTCTCAAAACGTGCAATGGCCTCAGTTTTGTCCGCACTTTTCAGCCTAATGATGTACATGAGGTATCAGATGGTTTTTCTTGTAAGATCCGCTACACGGCCAGGATTTCAGGAGTCCTTTTGCGTTGATGTAAACCAGAACAGTCTGTGTTTTAACAGTCTTGGAAACAACGAAACTGTAAGGTCGTATTAAAAAACAGTCGCAGAAATGAAGTATATACCTTTTTAGGGATTATGGGATTCTTGTTTCTTTCTTACCATGGAGTGTCCTGATAAAAGTGTGTAACTGGCACAAGTAAATCCTGTTAAGCTGTGCGTTTTGAGTACTAAGCTGCCAGCCAGTCTGGTGTCAGTGAATGGATGTGGTGTAGGGGCATTCAGACTTTGCCTGGCTGAAAATAAAATTTGGGTTACGTATCTGTGCCATTCCTGTCTGCGCTGAAAGTTCCCATGGACAAAACAGATGGCAACTATTGCCGGGATACAAGGCCTTATACTCAACCTGTGTTTTAAAAACCCAGCCTGCGTTGTTCTGGTCTGGTTCTTTTGACAGTTGAGGGAGGTTTGCTTCCCAAACCATTCCTGATGGTCAGATGTGCTGTCTGTAGCACTCTGTTTGCTCTACTACATTATTCTTTCTGTTCGGTTGCTTCAGAATAAACTCGAGGATGATGTGGAATCTGGGGAAGACTTCAGCACCAATAAAAGGCACAGCCGGTCTTTGATGGGCAGTTTTTCCAAACGCAAGGTGAGCCACTCAGTAGAACAGGTCTACACTGAATGTTCTATTCTTGGATAGATTCTTTTCTTTGCACACAGTGGTGGAGAGGAACATCCTGATTGCGTTGTCTGGCAGAGGCTTGCTGTCAGACTCTTCACCGAGTAGATAGGCTGGAGAACCGGTTATAATTGCGCATGACGGAGTTTTAATTTATGTCAAGGTCTAAAAGTATCAAAGACCCAATCTGCAAAACATAAAAATTCATTTGCACCTTTTATCTGAGGATTTGTGATTCCTTTATGAAAAGGCTCTGACCTCGGGCTGAGCCTTCCCCGTGTGCATACGTGTTGTTCTGCACCGCCACGTGTTACAGAAGCTGTCATCTCCCATTTTCCCTAAGGAACGTGCTCATTGGCATAACAAAGCAGAACTGCGTCCAGCTGCTCAGTCTGGCTTGATCAGACAGTTATGATATTACGGTTTTGTTTCCTTGTGGCACAGAGAAAAGGAAGCAAATTGAAAAAAGCAGCGAGTCTGGAAGAGGGGGAAGATGATTCGGATTCTCAAGGAAATTTAGCCCGGAGCTCTGTCCATTACAGCAGGTTCGTTACGTCCCCACTAGACAGAGTCAGCTCAGGTCTAGAAGCGGATTTGTGGAAGGCTGCAGGCACGTGACAGGAATGTGGGATGAGGACAGGCCCGACGTCTGCCACCAGATCATGAGAGCGATCTCTTGGAGCCCTTCAGACTAATTAGCAAAGCACAGGGGGCCACGGGTGGGTTTTGAGCCCTTCCCTCCTCATCCAGCTGACGTACAGGCCGCTTGGCTGGTGGCTCAGGGAACCAGGGCCCTGGCTGGTTGTTTTGGTTGGTTTAGAGTTTGCCAGAGGTAGTTGCATCAACACTCACACGATGATTTTAATTTGTCTTTTGAAATTGCCCCTTCAAAAATCCTGACATGCGAGATCTTTTGCAAAATGGTTGCTTAAGCTTCAGACTTCAAAAGTAAAAAAATCAGGTGAAGCAGTTCCCTGGGAGACTTTGAGGCTTTCTTTGGGAGGTCAGTAGATACCCTGTTAGTGATAACGTTCTTACTGTTTCTTTGGGATTTAGTATATTTGGTATATTCCACCCTGTGGTCAGAGTGGTTTAGAGTTCTCCCCACCACATCTTAGCAGGTGAATACTTAAGAACAGGACTTGCTTGCTCTGTACACATCCGTGTCCTTGGTTCCACAAATTCTGTGCCTTGGCGGTGTGGTATAAGGACCTTCCTGGTGGAAGAAAACCTTCTTGTATTTCTTTATCCTGATTTAGTTTTAAATATGCAAAACAAAATTTACCTCTTAATTAATGTGAAATGAATTTGTTTTGCCTTTCTAGGATAAACCGACAGAAGAAAACAATGAAGCTGTCCAGGGCACTCTCCGACCTGGTGAAATACACAAAATCTGTTGGCATCCACGATGTTGAAACTGAAAGTAGGTTGAGCTCAAGTCTGCTGAAAGTAATTGCTGTACGCAGAAATTACCAGGTTTATGTTCTTACCTTCTTATTAAGCATTAGTTTTCTGTTTGTTTCTCCCTCGCCGTGAGGAGATTTCAGAGGAACCGCACACGGTAAAGCTCTGCTGTTCTGAAGCAGCTGACTACTTGCCATTCACAATCCACAAAGTCAGTCTAGAGTTTCAACCCTCTTTCCACGTTTTCTGCGTCTTATTTTGACAGGAATTAAGCTTTAGTTGAAAATGTCAGAAAGAATTGCTTGCCAGAAAACATACTTTCCTTGGGCAAATTTGAAAAAAATGTAGAGAATTGTTTTTAAACTTTTTAATGAAGATTCAGGTCATTTGTTGTATTCAGCTTCATTTTCCCAATCATAACTCCTCCAATAAGCACAATGTAGTACAACGAAAACATAGTTCCCTCTGAGTGGGATGTGTTCAGTGATGCTTGACAGTTCTAAGGAACTGGTGCTGTGTAGTTTTGAATGCTTTATCTCGATCATAAACAAATAAACAAGGAGATTACCTCTGATCTCCTCCTCTCTCCTGCGTAGTCTCTTCTAGCTGGCAGGTTTCATCTTTCAGTGAAACAAAAGCCCACCAGATCCTGCAGCAAAAGCCAGCACAGTATCTGCGTTTCAACCAGCACCAGTTGTCCCGCATCTACCCGTCGTCTTACCGTGTGGACTCGAGCAACTACAATCCCCAGCCCTTCTGGAACGCTGGCTGCCAACTCGGTGAGCAGAAGGACAACTTGTTCAGTTCCAGTTTATTTCTGGAGGGATGTTTTAATAGGAGCTCCAGAATCACCCCTTGAAATACTCTGAGTTCTCTGCTCATCCATCTCTACTGACAATGTAGTCCTCCTTGTTACTGTCCATGTCGTTACTGAGATAAATGGCCTCAAACGTGTGTCTTGCTGCAAGTGGTTGTGTGATAAATGGAGTGACCTTCTCCAATACAAGAGGACTTCCCGAGTTCAGGGTCTTTTGGTCAGCTTCTCTCCCTCAAGCTGTGGGGTATGCCCTATAGGTGATTTATTTTTCATAAAACATTTGAGTTTGTGCATCCCAGAAGTCAAACGTGAAAACGTATTGAAGTATCCTTCCTTTAGCTTGGTTCTACAAACAAGAGTGATGTTCATGTACTCAGTAGGCAATATCACTTTTTTGTTTGTTTGGTTTGATTTGTTTTTGTTTAAATAGTTGCACTAAACTACCAGTCAGAAGGGAGGATGCTGCAACTGAACCGGGCTAAATTTAGTGCCAACGGGAATTGTGGCTATGTCCTCAAACCAAACTGCATGTGTCAAGGTAAGAATTACAAAGTGAGTGGATCACCTACTGCATGAGAAGAGTGGGCGTGGATCCCTATAACAGGATCTTGAAAAGTGCATTTCTGATGCTAGAAGTAAATGAACAGGAGGTGTCTGTAACTAAAATCATCCCCAAAATTGCACTTCTTTCACATTATGTGACTTCTCGTTCTTACAGGTGTCTTTAATCCAAATTCTGAAGATCCATTGCCTGGTCAATTGAAGAAACAGCTGGTCCTAAGAATTATCAGTGGTCAGCAACTCCCAAAACCGCGAGATTCCATGTTGGGAGACAGAGGAGAGGTATGGGATAATCAGTGCTTGTTCTCGTGTGTTGGAAAAGGCTTATTTCTGTGTTGGCTGGGCCAAGGATGAGGCTTTAACCTCCAACCAAGCCCTTGCAGGTGATTCTTACTGGGATTTTTTCATGTTACAGCATAATAATCTGTTACAGAAAGGCTCAGGACCAATAATTATTAAAACAATAATGTGCAAGGCCCACACTGTAGGAGTCTTGAATTTCACCTTTCTTACACTCTTTCAATATTTGTTATTTTCTGTTTTCCAGATCATAGATCCATTTGTGGAAGTAGAAGTTATAGGCTTACCTGTTGACTGCTTCAAAGAACAAACTAGAGTAGTTGACGATAATGGTAAGATTATGTGGGGTTTAGGTTTTTTTATGGCTGAAGCACCCAGTTTTCAGCAAATTTTGCGCGTGAAGATACAAGTAGATGAAATTTGGTGCCAATTATGTCAAAGCACTGAAAAATTGATTTAAACGTTCTCGATGTTCATCTGACTTGGGTGCATGAGAAAACGGTGGTTTAAGCTTGGTGTGATCAAAAGAAAGTCAGGTTGCCCAAACACCTGCTGAAGGCAGGGCCGACTTTAAGTAGGATCCGACTCCGTTTCCTGCAAATTCTCGTGCTGTCGCGTCTCCTGCTGCAGTCAGCGGGAGTACTGGATTTTCCACGAGCAATGTTCAAGCTGTTAGCAAAGCTGGAATGACATTGCAGCTCGGGTGTTCCTTATGTAGGCAGTTGTCTTTCTTGTACCTTGTGAACGAAATACCTAAAAGCTGATTCCTTCATTCCGAGGTTTTAACCCAATGTGGGAGGAAACATTGGTGTTCACGGTACACATGCCAGAGATTGCGCTCGTCCGCTTCCTCGTGTGGGATCATGATCCAATTGGGCGTGATTTTATTGGGCAGAGGACAATAGCTTTCAGCAGCATGATGCCAGGTAAGGCAGAAAAACTGCTTTTCCCTCCGTTTTCTTCACACCAGTTTTTGAAAGACAGTAGAGTTTGGACTGTAAGTCCCCAAGGGAGAGTTTAGTCAAGTTTAAGTCACGGATTGATAGCAGCAATAACGGACACAGGGAAAAGCAGACGTGGGTTTTTTTCTGAAATAAAAGGGACAGGAAGAGATGGCAGCTAAGTTTAAGTGATGTGACCCTCGGATGACTGCGTGTGGCCAGCCGATGCACCAGCCTGGGTGCTTATTGCAGGGAGGAGCTGGGAAAAAGTCTGTTTCCTTTCTTTTGCTGTTTCCAAAAGGCAAGTCTCTAGATGTTCTTCCCATCTTCTGTTCCAACCCCTTGTCAGCTTTGTTCGTTCTGTTCCAGGTTACCGACACGTGTACCTGGAAGGTATAGAAGAGGCATCCATCTTCGTCCACGTGGCTATTAACGACATCTGTGGTAAGGTGAGTGCCGCAGCGTCTGCAGAACCAACTCCCGGGATTTGGTGTCGCAGCAGGGAAGCCCAGGGGGTGAAGGTCCAGGGTAACATACCAGTTTAGCTAGAAGGTTTAGTTTATTCTGTGGCGTTAGTCTCAACGAAATTCAGGTGGCCAAGTATCTCAGAGCCCCTTGAGACTCTCCAAACCAGGTTACCTCCACTCGCAGTGCCCGCGGAGCTCTCTGCAGCAGCACCCTGCAGTATCGGCCGTGTGGCTGCGGGAGGAGCCATTGAATAGGCTGGGAATTCTGAGCTCCTCTTCCTCTGGTGCTGTACACTTGAGAGGAATTAAAACAGCTTCCTTTATTTTTAACTTTTCCTCAAGAACCGTGCAGACGCTTGCTGGATGCATACGTTGGCGCCGATTCAAACAGCTCTAAGTTTTGTCATGAGCTGCTTTGGAGTTCCCGTGTTCAGATCTATTTCTCTCGCTTCAGTCGTTCTATCAAACTCTCCACGATCGTAATGAGAAAGTCAGAGAGCTCAGCCTTGGGCACGAGGCAGTGGGAATTGATCTGAGCAGTGACTGTGTCCCTCACCTGTGTCCTTTAATGAAAGCAGGCGGGTGCTTGCCGTATGCATCCAGCAGAGATGGCTGTCCTGGCCAGCCCTACTCATCCCTTTTTGTAAATTCTTCTGTTCTGTTCTGTTCTGTTGGAATGCTGGAGAATAGGCAGATTCTCCTCCTCTTCCCGCTGTCGTGTGCACTCACGGTGCTCCAGTTGTTCACCGCTTTCACTGTGCTCTCCGTGCTGTTGTGCGGATACCAAATATTTCAGTGTCCTTCACTGGAAGTCAAAGTCTGTAGCTTAGTATCCACTGGCAAATGGGATTTTTAAATAAAAGATAAACTGGGTCTGCCTGCCCTAATCACTCAGTAGTTAACTTCATCAGCTTCCAAGTCACTGCTCTCAGTAGCAGTGTTTCACAAAAGAGACAATGTTCGTGGTCTCTGTGAGTGTTTTAAGAGTGTTCACCTCAAATCTCTGGCAATATTTCCTCTCTTTTAACCCTTGCCTTACCCAGCCTTTCATAACTATTTGCTCTTATTGGCTTCTTCACGAGTAACTGGCTGGTGATAGTTACAATTGGCAGTAGGGCCACTTGCCCGTTCAAACTTGGTGGGCGATTTTGAGGACGTCAGATTTTCTCAGGGTTTTAAGCAGCTGGAATACCCTTGTGTATCACAGTGTCCCCTCCCTGTCCTTATCCACGAGCTCCCAATCTATTGCACTCGTTTGGTTTTTTTGATTGCTTTGCTCCCTCTTCATCTTCCAAGTGTCCTGGACACCCCTCATTGCTTCTCACGGTCATTGCAGTCTCTCTGGGTGTGCTGGTGTTACGATGCTGGTGCCGTGCACGGATGTCAGTAAAATACAAGGATTTGTGAGGAAAGCTTGTATGTGTGTTTTTCTCAAATTTATGGTTTTTAATAAATGCTACTGAAAATACAGAGCTAATATTACACAGCCCTTCCTGGTTTGATCTCTCTGAATCATGTTCTGCTTTGATTTTTCAGTTAACAGAATTCTGTTAAAACTAGAATTGTTTCTCCATTTCCCCTCTCTTAATTATGGGCAGAAAAATCCCCGCAGTTATCAGCCTGCTTTTACCCATCCTGTATGAATCCAGACATTCTAAGACAAGCACTTTTCTAAATGTAGATATTCCACCTGCTCAGTAGCTCGATATTCCCAAAGCAGAGTCTCAGATTATTTTTTCTTTCACCCTAACTTGTGTTTAACTGAAATCTCTCTTAGATTGCGCAATTTCCTGGAGACGCTTTTCTTTGTCTCTGTCTCTTCTGTAGTCTACTAATGTATCGCAGAATTTCTTGTGGTTTTCTAGACGTGCATATCTCCGAGTTCCTCCCTCACTGTTATTCTGCCTTTACTCTGTCTGTTTGTGATTTCAGTGGCTTCTCTGTGTCAAAATGTCTACTTTTAGAAGCAGAGCGTGTTTAGACGCCTCGAAGGTACCCCCTCCTGGCTCGGGGAGGTGCAGTGACCACCCCCACACACCTGCATGCCTCCAACTAGTTGCTTCATTAGCATCAGTGTTTCCTTATGAGCATTTTGAAGCTCTTCAGCTCGTGTAACATGAATCGTGACGTTTGACTCGGTCGGTTCTGTTGGGTCATTGATCCGCCGGAGAGCCCTCCGTGCCTGAAGCAGATCCAGGATAAAAGTCCTTCTACGCCCTCCCTTTCTCTCTGCTTGGAGTCTCTACCTCTGCTCTCTTTCCTCTGGTGTGCTATAACTCGAGCCACTTTGTCACATGGAAGAGAACATTCGCAGTGAATCGTTCGCTAAATTGTGAGAAAGCCCCTCGTGACGTTTTTCAAGTCGCTTTAACGAGTGAAACAGCCCTGTAAGAGCTGGCCTAGAAGCTGGAAGCACATATTCTGGATCTCCCTCAAAACGGCTCTCCTGAATTATTTTTTCTTTTCAACTTTATTTTTTTATTCCTTGAGTTAACCAAATTTATCTTTGGGTTCTTGAATCACTCGGTTGATTCAAGCAGTAGTGCTAGCGTAACAGAGCTGCACCAGCTAAGCCGGGCTGACACCGGGGCCCTGCACTGCGTCTCACCCATCCCATCAGTGCTTTTCTTCTCTTTTTGTCCAATGGTATTTGTGTGTGTGTGTATGTGCGACATTTTTTCCTGGGTTTTGCAAATATTTATGTTGTCTGATTTTTATAGCCATAAATTCATGTACTTGCCAACTTGCCTCCATTGGAGCAGAATGGGTTTTTTCCCCTTTGCTCTTCAACAAATGCATAATCTCACTTTGAAGCTTTTCTGGTGAAAATGAATCCACAATGATCCAGGCAGACTGTTCAGCAGCCTGACTCTCATAGAAGGTTTATTAATATTTAAATTACATTTTCTTCACCTTGTGTGGGAAAAATCAATCCCTACCTTGTTTATCTTCCCCTGCATATACTTTTAAAGGCTGCGTTAGGTCCCTTAGTAATCATTTCCTCACCCTGGGTCTTGGCAAGTGGTAGCTAAACTTCCGTCAATTATACAAGCAATATTGTGGATGTTTTCACTGGGCTACGTGTCGGAAAAATAAATCTTGATCCCGTGGGCCAGATTGTGCAGGACACTTGTGGATAAAAGCAGCTGTCAACCCAGGGCAGCCAGTATCTGTCCATCGAGTCCTACGAGCAAAATTGGAAACGCGTGAGCATGCACTCAGGTATTCTGGAGTGAAAGATAGACCATTGTAATTAAAACGAGACGTCTCTGTGCCGTTGTTCGGCGCTACAGAAGTGTGACCCCACATGACATCACCGGGTAACAATCGAACTGGCAGCAAGTGCCAGCAGGCGTGGGCGCTGGGCAGGTTTTCTCGTGGGTTTCCTACGATGCGTCTCAATTGTGGGCTTGGGTGCTCTCTTTTTGTTCATTCTTCATGCTGCAACTACTGCAGAGAGTCTGATCTGACTGGGAAATAAAGGGAACAAAGGAGAAGTAGATTAGAAGGGAACCATCTCTTTTTCTGCTTCAAGGGGTTTATGTGTAGGAGACTGTGCTTAGAGAGAAAACCAACACGCTCCGTCAGGCATCCGCCTGTTGCTTTCAGAGTTGGCAAGTACACCCGGAATGTTTAGAGGAATGCTGAAATCTCTGTTCCACTGCAACGTCCGTCGGCTGTACGGTGGCGGCTGTGTATGTTTAATGTTGAAATAAGTGCTGAAGTGCTGCATTATCACCCTGACTAACTGCACTTGTTTGTAGAGTGTTTCTTCAGCGCTGACAACAAACATGAGTGTCTTTGGATGGGTGTTGTGTGGTGGGGATTAGCAGAATGTAATCACACAGGTAGAAGGCGAAATACTTGGTCGGTTGTCGTGCGTATAGTTCAAGTGGTGTTCATGACAATGCTCAATTTGATTGAAGCGTAGATCTCCTTTATAATGAAAAAATACTATATTGTGTATTGTATCTTTGTAGACTGAAGTATTTCTCTTTTTTTTTTACATTTTCAGTATCTAGCGCCAATGTTTAGATTTATGTTGTAAGTAGTGATATGCTAGTAAGAAAATTATGACAAACACAGAGATCAGCCTGGAATTTTGCAAAGCTGCCGTTGCGGATTTTTTTAATTCTTAATCTCTGTCTTATTTCTGGTTTAGTTCGTGTGCTGGTGTTAGCAGTAGGGCAGGAGACTCTGTGTGTGTGTGCACATGTGAACTGATCGTTTGCACCCGAGTTCCTGCGCCCGAAGGAAGAGACTTGCATTTTCTCTTAAGAACCTTTTTCTTTTCTTATTTTTTCTTAAATTTTCCAGGCCAAACAAGCTCTAGGTCTAAAAGGCCTGTTTCTCAGAAATCCAAAGCAGGCCTCTCTGGACAGTCATGCTGCTGGCCAGCTCCATCGCAAACATTCCTTTAGCAGCCACCTCTTGAGACGGACAGCCAGCGCCCCCACCAAAAGCCAGAAGAAGAACAAGAAGGGCTTTCCTGAAATCGCTTTTGACACACGAGACAACAGCTCCGAAGGGGCCGGCGAGGACCGTGAAGTGGAAGCTGCCTCCCAGCCTCGCTTCGAGCAAGAGCCAGAAAGCGCCCCTCTGTCACCAGCTCCCCGAGATGGTGCCGGTGCGGAGGCGCATGGCAAGGGCTTGAAAGGTAAGGCTCAGAGTTCTCGTAGAGCCAAGAGCCACGGTTGTGCTCAGCGGGGCGCTGCTTTCAGCGAGCCCATACGGAGGTCTAACAGGGTCCGGCTTCAGGAGCACCCGAGCGAGAAGCAAAGCGTCTTCGCACGCTGCGCCATCAACAGCTCTGGTAGGATCGGAGTGGCCACCAATTGTATGAAATGCATGATCGGTTCCAAGGAAAGCCCAGATCTAGAGTGCAAGTGGAGTGACCGTCCTACCAGGCCTATTGCTAAAGATATCCCTCGCCAGGAGCAGTATAGCAGTATAACTGGAGAAGAGGGCTTAGAGCTAAAAACCTGGGGTGCCCGAGGTCAGCCCGGGCAGCAAGCAGATCTGCAGGCTTGCGGCAGCCCGGGGACTGCCGATGATCTGACAAGGAGCACCCAGCCTTTTGTGACCGCAGGGAAGAAAAACGTTGACTCTAAGTGTCACGGGATAAAGGCTCATTCCAGGCAGCGGTGGCAGTGCCAGCCGGGTGGCAAGTACGGAAGCACTGTCAACTTGGTTGCAGCCAGCAATGGCTCTATATCCTCCAACTCCAGCAGTCTAGAAAGCCTTGGAAGCCCAGAATTCCCCAAGCGCTGGTCTGAAACTTCTCGAAGGCAAGTGGGCACCCTACAGAGGGAAATGAACGCCTTGTTCATTCAAAAATTGGAGGAAATTCGAAGTAAATCCCCTATATTCTTTACTGGTAAGACCAGATTTTCTTCACCCTTCTCCACCTTAGATCACATCATTGTCTTGGCTTCCGCATAGCATCTACTTAGAAGCTCCTGTATGTTGTTTTGCTGTCAAGAGCTCTTTTTTTCTTTATATTGTTGGCAATGGCAAAAAAAAATATCATCCGCATAAGTATTTTTATTTATTTTTTTTCCTAGACATGTCTGGATTAGAGTAGTCCTTTCCATGCCTAGCTCCCCATCTGCAGTAGCAAAACCGTCAATAGTCCCTGAATGTCTGGGTTGATTGTTCAGGGTGTTTTGTTTCCCTGTGTTGTTTTTTTTTTTTAGTGAATGTGGTGTGATACTAAGTAAATTTTGAGATCCAAACCAGAGCATTAACTAGAGATTGGGTGTGGGAAATACATATTGACAAACAATATTTCCATTCCCAGTATCGGTGTTTCACTGAGGGATAACCACGTCAGAAACGATCCCCAACGAGCGCTCTGCTGACAGTACAGCCAGAATTTGCCAAATTAGTGCCCTCAGCTCAGGCATTGCCGTATGGAATGCCGTGCTCTGGGTTAGTCAGGAGATCACATCCCATGAACAGAGCAGACCGTTCCGGTCCGGAATGTGTCCCTCCCCAACCTGCAAACATTTTGAGATGTGCCCGGTGTCATCGATGTGCTTTGACTGTGACGCGGGGGCGCGGCTGCGCAGCGCGCAGCAGGAAGGTGTGTGAGCTGATGCTCCCTGGCATCAGCCGAGCTGGTGTTAGCGCTCCCCGATCGCAAAGTCAGACGTGCCCGTTAAAGGCAGGCTGCTCCAGCTCCAGCAGTTTGTAGGTGTTTCAAGCCAGAAATAGGCGTGTGGTCGCGGGCATCACGCGACTCCATCTTTACTCGCGAGCTGTAGGGATGGGAAGTAGGAGCAGAGGCAATCAAGGTACATGTTTTAATAAGGAAGTTGGACATTGGTGGTTATGTTTTCTGGAACACTTAATTTTGGTGCTTTTTCAGATGTAATCCCTTCTTTAGTAATAGATTCTGAGTGCTTCTTTGAAGGCCTCATACAGAATTTTAAAATATCCTATTGGCCTGGTCAATTTAATCTAAAATTTTTTGTTATTTCTCTTTTTTTTTTGACGTATTTTTCCAATAGCTGCTTTGAGCTTTTAGGAAAATACCAGGACAATGGAAGGGGGGTTGGAAATGTTTGCTGGTTCCCGTGACTTGACATGAATCCAGAGCAGCAGGACTCTTTCTATGCCTACATTATTGGCGTTAGGCTTTTCACAAGCTCCGAGCAGTGGGACATATGAAACCGTTTCCCATTGGCAGTGCCAGCTTCCTCGCCAGCCCCCCAAAGTCACTAAATAAATATTGTGATGTGCTTGAAATTTGATTAAATCCATCTGACTTCTCAAGCATGGAATCAGCAAACCTCTAAAATGGTGAAATGGTCACTTGGCCGGGATGCTGACGGGCCGGTGACAAACGCAGTGTTTGCCCGAGCAGCAGGCGCTCCCCACCCGCCTGCGTGGGAGTGCCTGGGGCCAGGAAACCGGGGAAACCAGGAACCTCAGCCCAAAGTGGCTGCGTTTCATAATTAACGTTCCGCTGATGGGAACTGCCACAAGGGTGAGGTGGGAAACTGTAGTCTCTGGTTGTCCCCCTCCTGGCAACAGCATCGCAATTTTCGGTATTTCCCCTCGGAATCGCGCCTTCGGCTCTACCGAGGGCCCAGCCCGGGTGGGGAGAAGGAGAGCTGGGCAGCCTGCTCAGCTTTGGACTCCTGAGGAAAAAAAAAACCAAAAAACTGCCCAATATTTCTTTGCCTTTTTGTGGTGATACAGGTGATTTTTTACCGTGGCCTTAGGAGAGGGCTCTGGAGAAGAGGCCCATTGCCCAGTCCAGCGGAGTGTGTTTCTCAAACAGCAGCAAAATTTGCTTTTTATTCTTCCGTGACAAAGTAATGGGCTTAATATCCGTCCGTTTATGGATGCCACTGAGTGCTCTGGTTGGTCGGAAATTCTTAGGATCCTACAAAGATGTGTGGATATTTCTGTCTGTTTCCCTTCCCTCCCTCAGCACTAATTTGTCCTGTTACCTGCACCTGCCTTCCCCACATTAACTGGATTTCTCCTCTGTTCTGTCCTATTATTCGACATGCACACTCTCTCTCTAGTTAAGAACTGAAAGGACAAGCAAGTCAAAGGTAACTGTCTCCCGAGTGTCACTGATTCAAGCACCTTGTTGCCTGTAGCCCTGGTTTTTGTTTGTTTCCTGCCTTATAATTACCTGCTCCTTTATTCTGAAGGTTGTTTCTTGGCTCAGTGGTGCTTTGCTAGTTCTCAAATGCATGGTTGTGCTGTGGTTTGGACATGTGGGAAATAGTCTTTTTGGCATGATTGCTTTGGCTCTTAGAGTAGAGGTGATAAACGTTTCGGACAGATGTGACGTTTCCCCCTGGGAATCGGTGGCGGTCGTGATTTTTCAGGCTCGTACCATCAGCCTGGTGTCGGTGGCCGTGCATCTGTCCAGCTCTGTGAAGAAGAAATGATGAACTTTTCTAGGAAAAACAAAACCACATTAGTCTGTTTAAAGTTTGTGGTTTTAAAGAAAGGCACATTGCCTAGTTCCGTTGTACGTACACGGATCGTTTCATTTGTGACCTGCTCCAGAAGTGCTCCGTGGTGTCGGTCGGTTGCGTCGTGTTCTGGTCCTCAGACGGGCTCTGATCATGATCTGAAGCGCTGCCACGTGTGAGTGCTGGGGGCAAGGAACAGAGCGATTCCAGTGGTGCTGGATGCTGGTGGAGGAAAATTTAGTTAATGAGAGGGGACACGACAAAATGGATGGGCACAATTGTGTGAATAAGATCGTCAGAAGAGTACTGTGGTGCTATATGCATGGGCTGAGACTGTCTGAAAGCGTCAGGACTTTCGGGCAGCTAAAACCGAATGAGCAGGAATTTTTTTCTGCCTTTAGCCAGGAGTTTGAAATCCTAAATTGTTTTTAAAATCATGATTAATATGTGCAACTACTACCTTAAAACCAAAACGACAGCACATAAAGAATAAATGATCAGCTAAACTGCGATTTGTAATGGTTAATTAACCCCGTGTCTCTTTTTCTTGTTTCTTTCTTTTTCCTGTCTCTTTGTGTCTCCCGAGTAGATGTCTGCCACTTCTCGATACAGAGGTCAGCCGCTTCTTTGTGCAGCCTAGAAACGATCACTGAGGAGCCTGTTATTGCCAACGAAAACCATCACGCCGGCCTTCTCTTCCCCCTGCCCATCGCTCCTTACAGCGACGCTGAGGAGGGGTCTGCGTCTGATCATTCCACCGAGTGTCGGCCAGAAGTGAGCAGCACGTCCAGCCAGCCTCACGACTCTCTGCTCGCTAGAGAGCAAGGAGCACGTCTGGCTGCAGAAGACCAAGCGCAGGTAGTCGCAAGAGCAGCTGACACAAGTTTAGGGGTCCCAGAAGATGAGAGGACACGCGTGACGGGCTGTCTCCAGGAGGAGAATGGTTGGCCACAGGCGTGCGGTGAAGCTGAAGGTCGGGGTGGGTCGGCAGTGCGTCTGCTGGCAGCGGCAGCGGGTAAGAGCACTGGCGCGTCTGTTGGAGACTGCCAGAAGCTGAACGACCAGCCAGGTCAGGTATTAAGAGACACGAAGAACACCATTGAATCCAAAGGTGCGGCCGCCGTTCTGCTGCAGCAAAACAACGTGATTAACAGCACACAGACGACCTCGCCTCCAGACGCTTTCCAGAAAGGCCAGGCTGCGCAGGCTCTACCCGTTTCTGCTTCTCAGACCAACTCTTACATGTTAGTGAGAAGGTCAAAGACTGAAGGACTGAAGATGTCAGACTCCTCAGCCTTAATAAAATCCCCAAGTAGCCTGTCCCCAGCCGCAGAGGTGTACTTTGACGCCACCGTTAACGACCGGATCTGGAGCAAGCTAGATTGCAGCAGTCACCGTGACAGCATGTCTTCCTCCTCCAGCATGTCCTCCAACGACACTGTGATAGATCTCTCCCTACCCAATCTAGCTCGCAAAAGCCTCCCAGATCTTGGCGTCCGACACGACAATTTCGAGCCCCTTGCCGTAAGAAAGGGGATGCGCCCACGGTCTGCTACCGCGTCCAGTAACGAGATGCCGATGGTGAGCAAGAGCAAATCCAATCCGAACCTGAGGTCTGACCACCTGCCAGCGGACGAACTGTGCCCCCGACCTCTGGCCAGGAGCCCTCAAGACCCATTCTCATCCATTCCTAGAAGGCACACCTGGAGCAGGCTGTACATAGAGAGCCTCAGGCAGTCCTCTAACAAATCCAAAGCGCACGATATGGTTGGGAATAACCAGGCAAAATCCAAGAGTCTCGGAGACCTCACCTCCGATGACATCGTGTGCACTTTCGAAAGCAAATACCGTAGCATCAGCAGGAGTTTCGTCACTCGATCGATGCGGGAGCAGCGCCGCTCCTCGGGCCTGCGATCCCCGGTCAAATCCCAGGACGAGCTGACGGAGCAGCTGAAGAAGCTGACGGCCTTTCAGCAGGAAAACGACATCACTTCCCCGACCAGCCTCGACCCGACCGAATCGGAAGAGGAAGGGGAGAGCCTGGGACTCCTGCGCAGGTCCTCGTCGCGCAGCCAGAGCCGGGTGCGCTACATCGCCAACAGGGCCCGGCAGGCCCAGGAGAGGCAGCGGCTGCAGAGCCGGGCGCAGCTCAGCTCGAGTCCCATCGAGGAGCGGGGCATCCCCGAGGGGGCCTGCAGCGTCGCCAAAGCGCTCTGCGCGGATACGGCTTCTCCCGCCGCCTTTCCAGCCCAGCCCAAGGACCCAGCGGAGGGTAACGCTGACACAGAGGTCTTCTTTATGCTCAAGCTGTAGCCCCGGGCGGCGCTGAGTCAGGCCGTGTTTACGTTGCTGTCGGAGCAAAATGCGGTGGCCCGAGAGGCGCGGGATGTCCTCGTGTGGCGTCGCGCTGCCTGGCCTCGCCTTCGCCGTAAGGTGCTTAACGTCATCCCTCCGGAAGAAGAGATGAGCGTTAGAATCGTCAGCGGGTCGTGGAAATAGAGCGATCAAGTGAAATCAGAGACTTGTATTTTCACAGTCCTAATGATCTGACCGCCTTTTTTTTTTTCTTAATTACGATTTTCCCAGCCTTAAATTTGGCCTCCTCTGTCTGCGACCACCTCTCGCAATTGCAGCTTGCTCTGTGCAAATTTCAGGTTCTTTACTGATTTCTGTAATTGCTTCTCATAATAGGTTAAAATCTATGTGATGTTAATGACCGCTAAGGTAAATTTTGCTCTCACAAATTGTGAATTCGTGAAAAAAGGCTGGATTTAAAATCACGCTCCCTGCGTGGTTTAGTTTTTGGAGGAGTTTGAGGGCCCTGAGGGTGTCTCCTCTGGGAAATATTCGAAATTGCAGCGTAACTGTTTCATGAATTAATAATGTAGTAGATAAAGTCCATCTTCCATCCTGGACCTGTTTATTTCAGTGAAAATCCAAATAATCTCACTCTCTGAAGAAGAGCTCTCACTGTGTTCCAAAGCAATGCTTTTTTTTATTTTTAAACCGAGCTTGTTTATATGTATAAATATCTGTATATACACAGCTGTGTGTATGCAAGTATACGTCTGCACATAAACGTACACATGCACAAACTTAAGCTGAACTGTGACTGTTCTGTGTCTCAAAACATCACCTGTGGGAATGAGACACAAGAGGGAAGGGAACTACTTAAAAGAGACAAGAAATAACTTCTGACGTGCTGTCTGTTCTGGGAAACAGCGCCGCCCCTTCTCTGTGGTCCTTTAACAATGCTGCTGTACATAGCACTTTTGGGATGAATTTTACTCTTTCTGTATTGCACTGCCATGCAAAATTTTCAATGATATGTTTAAAAAAAAAAAAAAAAAAAAAAGAGAGATATTTAATTTTTTTAGATGAACATATTTAGAATTAAGTACCAACCCAAACAGAACAATGATTTTTCCTCCCCGTTTTTTTTACGTTTTATTTTTAGGGATGTCATTTGTCCCCGTCCCCCCATTATTATGTCACTTATTATAGATGTACATTTTATCAGTGATGGAGAAGAATGTTTATTGAGATGCATTTTACAGAGAAACAGAGGTTTAATTTTATTTCAGGCTGAATAGTCCCTATTACTGAGAGAATATTTTGCTTTTGTTTGTAATGATTCTTTTGTGTATATTGCAAACTCTAAAACATTGTTTGTAAAACAACCTTACACTACTAAAATAAACATACTTAACCTTCCAGCTGTTGATTTCTTAACTGTAACGTAGCATCTTCTCTGCTCTGTAGAAGTTTGTGATGTACAAACACGGTTAATTCTATCTGCGTTGTTTTAAAAATTCCTCAGTGGATAACATTGAATTTTACTGTTTTTCAGTACCTACTCTGTTCCGTTGCAGCTCTCCAGGTAACACAGGCAGCTCTGTTTCAAGTCTGGCTGAAAATAGCGCAGCAAAAATTTGCTCTTTGCCTCCCTCATCCAAAAATACCGTCTGTTCTCCGCTGTCCCAGCACAGCGCCCCGTGACAGTCCCTGCTCTCCCCTTGAAGAGTTGTCAGGTTGCTTCTGGCTCGCGGGGCTGGAAAGGAGTTGTGGCTTCTAATTTTAGAATTTAAATTTAATTTTAGCATTTAAACCGAGATACCAAAAGGTAAGGGTCACTCTAGCTAACGGGACCGTCATGACATGGAGACGGAGGGGCTGGGAGGGGCTAAAATCTCTGATGAAATCTCTTCAAATGGTCTTTGCTGTGTTTTTGTCTAAAAATATCCTCTCGGTTTTCCGTCCTGGCTCAGATCTTCCTTGCTTGTCTTCATAATTCGGATGAGAGGCCCTTGAGGTTTGTGCAACAAAGGTTTGGAACACGCGCCGAAGTAACCCGACGATATCATGGAACGGAAAAAAAGGTAAATCAGAGCAGAATGTGTGGCCTGCCAAGATTAGTTTCACATTGTGTCTTAACACAAAGCAAATTTCATTAACATTCCCGAGACAAAAAGTCACCCTGTCACCCTTTAGTTTTGGGCTGAAAAGCTGCAGGGAGTTGCTGCTTTTTTATCTTTGAAGCAAGAAAGTACATGCGATGTGACAGCTTTGGAAAGTTGGTGTTCAAAAGGCCTATTTGTGTCTTTTCAAAGACCAAGTTCCACAGCCGGATTATTTTTATCTTTAATTGATTAAGCAATACTTGTTAAGATAATGCACCTCGCAGAAGGCGGAATCGTGTAGCGCTTCGAAACGTTTTGTTCAAATCTTTTTTTAAACGATGCCTGGATTTAGCTTACTGGAGTGCACGTGAATTTTGCCCTCCTGCTTCCAAGTTCATAGCGACTGTTGTCTTTACAGCTCGTTTTGTTACACCCCAGAAGATCACTAATGGTGTGTCCATTTATCCGTAGGGATGGACAGTGTGTGATGCTCCCTCTGCACCGATCCCTGCTTGCCGTAGAGTACCTGGAAACTTGCCCCAGCGTGGCACAGCTCTAGTACAACACCCGTAGGAATCCACGGGAGCCACCCAAGTCTAGGCCAGAGGCACCTGCTAACGGCACAGCCATGGTTGGATGCCACCAGGGGGACAAAAACAGGAGCAAAGGAGCTCAGAAAGGCAGCTGCAACCCCCCCTCTGTCAGCACCTGCCCGAAAAGCTGCGGAGAGAGGTCTGGCAGTCTGAGTGAGGAACCGCTGCGTGAGGGCAGGACGGGACAGGCGGCGTGGGCAGGGAGAGAGCACTTCCTTGGCTGCAGCTCGTCCGCCCATCAGATGCGCAGCGCTGCCGGGAGGAAGCCCATTTTGCATCTCCCCCCGCTGCACGGAGACAGCAAGCGTGTTCCCGCAGCCCGGGAGGGCACAGACTCTCACGGTACGTGTTTGTCAGCTCATTAAACCCCAAGATTGAAAGCCCAAAGGCTCCAAATTACAAGCCATCTATCATACACAGCCGGGCTCAGTATTTGTTACCCGCGTTCCGTCCAGCTTGGTGTTTGTTAAGAACACTCATGATGAGCATTTGATTGTGTCTTTAAAAACCGATTTTGTCGGTGCTGAGATGCTTCCAGGCACTTGTAGTTGTGCTTATCAGCCCTCGCTGGCTGCCAGCTATGAAGAATCACGTACCGTAATGTGCATCTTTTTGAAGCCCGGAAAATATTCATGAGAAGCAGCTGGAAACCTCAGCTTATCTGATTTGTGCTAACCTTCCCCCAAGTGCAGCACTTTGCCAGAATCTCTGGGGCACAGCTCTGGGGTGAGAATGGGAAGAACAGATCACGTTCCAGCTAGCGAAGGCAGCACCTGGAGGTGAGCCTGTGAACAGGTCAAAGCCCCTGAGAGAAATCCAAGGGGAACAGATCTTACTTGATTCTTTTTTTGTGTAAGAAAGCTTCACATCTTGCCATAGTTTATATTGCAAGAATCATCTACGCCTTCTGGGGTCTGAAGAGCATTAGAAGGGATCTGAGGACTCCCATTAATTGCAGCGAGCTGGGACTCGGGCCCTTGAACTCTGTCAGGGCAAGCTTCACCAGACGCAGTCTTTTATGGAGAGGTAAGCAGTTTTCTGGCTCTGCAGAAGGCAAGCTGTGTTGACGGTTAATAATTAATTTAGTCAGCGACATGCACAGAAAAAGTTTAGGGAAGAAAGCCAGGATGGTGCAGGCTGCTGGAGCTTTTTCCATTCCGAACGGTGCTTAGAGTCAAGTAGGGAGTACGGTTTTGTTTCTTTCTTAAGTGTGTGGGTAAGTTCCAGCTCCCTCGCGGGAGGTAATAGTTTAGTGCGTTGCTGCATTCCTGTGAAGGCGCTGCCTTGTTCCTGCCGTGCCTTGATGTGTGCATTTGCAAATGACCTGGCCCGACAGTCAGCCGCTTGGCAGCCTCGTTCTTCAGCTCCCTTTGGAGGTGAAACTAGTAAACGGGAGGATGAAGGGGCGGGAGTTTCACTTCTCTGCCTGTGCATCAAACTGCACTGTACAGTCCAGAGAGAAATCCAACGTTTTACCTTGAAGCCCTGACCCTCCTTCAGCTGTGTAGGCATTGCGAGGAGATACTGTGTGTATGCAAGGGGTTGGGGGCTTTTTGGAGCTGTTCATGAGTCTCAGCTGATCTCCAGAGACAGTCTCGGCGTGGAGAAAGTCTTGAGCAGCTTATACTGTCACCGGGGAGGAGCGATGGGCACAGCTTGTAAGACACTGTTCTAAAGAGAGACAACTTTTGCAGGACCACACAGCGCCCAGTGATCCCATTTCCTGAGTTTCAGTGTAGTACTCGGCTGCCAGCCTAAACTGCTTCCAAACGTTGTCTTTTGGCTGGGTGTAGTCTCCTCCTCTCCTCCCCAAACCCAAGCTGCCCCTGGAGCTTGCAGGACCCGCTGACGGGGCTGTGGGAGCCCCTCGGCCTGGCCCCTCCCTCCCTTTTATCCTTATAACAGCGTGGAAGCGCTGCGAGCGCCCAGCAGTCCCCGTGTGCCTGCTCGTCCAGTGGCTTCTGCTGGTCCCCAGCCAGAGGACGGGAGCTGGGAGAGGCTGAAGGAGTTGCCGTAAGTGTGGTGCTGCCTTCCATCGCTGCTCCGCGCGCTCCAGCTGACGGGGATCAGAGCCCGCGTGCAACAGGCTGGCTCCCTCCTTCCTGCTGCTGGCTGAGCTTTTTCGCTGCGGTTTTAATTAATAGCGACGCCTTCCTTCGGCGCTGCCTGCGGGAGACCCGCTGAGGAGTGACGGTGTCTGTTCTGTTTACGTTTCGGAAGGCTGAAAACCTTCTGAGGAGCGAGGGCTGGTTCTAGCAAAGTAACTTTTTTAATCCTTGCTTTGTTTAGCTGTAAAGGCGGCGTGAGAAAGCTTTGTGGTGCCTCCTCAGGTAGCTGGCGGGTGGGTATGGAGCAGTGCCTGAGGAACTCTTTACACCCTGGGAGGCACTGACCCCGCTGCCTTCCCGCTATTCTCTCGCTAACTGATTCCATTTGCCCTTAAATGACTCTAGTACTAAAGTAGAGCCAGAGAAGTGTACTTGCCTTTGCAAAAAGTCTTTTTTTTTTTTTGCTCGTGTTTACACTCTTTGTTCTTTTAGACACAGCAGCCAGCATGTTAACAGCTCTTTCTTTTCGGTGTGATGCAAGCAATATGTTACCTGCTCTGAGCAGCTCTTCTTGAAGGAGGCCACTTGAAATAAAGGTCATTTTTTAGATATTTTGCAGATATTTCTGCTCCGATGGACAAAGGTCTTCACTTCATGTTCTGTGTGATTACAACCACGCTGCTCCTGAGAGAATCGAGCCAAGCAGGTGAGAAAAACGATCCAGAAATACTGGCTGTGTCCAAATCAGATTTTGGTCTTCTTCACAGTGTTAATTCTTTCAGTCTTTAACTGCTAACGCTCACAGGATTTCATCTTAATCTAAGAATTTGCTTTTGAATTGGTTATTAAGATACCTGCAGGGCCTACCTCGTTCTTACAACTTGTGGTTGTGTCCTTACCGTGTTAGGAGCGCCGGGTCAGTGTCTGTAAGTCAGATGGCAGAGATCAGAGAACCTGGTTCCCTGGGAGAGGAACGTCGCTGGCTCTGCCCATCTCACTCCCACCTCGCGTCACCCAGAGCCGTGGTGGCAGCAGTTTCACCTCCCATTACGGGTACTCGGGATATTTGCTTCTGTGGTGATGCTCAAATCCTCTCGCACTGAGAATTCTCTCATCCCGAATGTCCCCGTGTCCTCCAAAGCTGCCATCCGCCTGACCCGGCGCCTCTTCTTTCGGCTCGGCTGCTGCAAAAGGGGAAATGCTGCCGCAGGGCGGCTGGAGAGGGAGGATGGACGGGGTGGAAAATTGTCATGAGGTGGCTGGTTCTTCACAGTGCGACAAGCTTTTCCACCAGGAGCAAGCAGGGAGCCGTCTCCCGTTAGAGGGCGCGGGAGGGATAAGGACGGGGCTGATCTTTGCGATCACAGTCGTTTCCTGCAGCTGCCGGCCCGTGGGCAACAAGAGTGGAGGGAGGAGCCTCTCTTCTCTGCCTTGCGGTTTGGTAGCCTCTCACAAAGGGCTCTCCCGATGAGGACTTGGCTTCTGCGAATGAACTTGGAGCCAGTGCTGCCCAGTGCTGCAGCTCGGTCACTTACGGTCCCGTCAGGAGTTCCCACAATGGGGCTTTGAGCAGCTGCACCCAGCGCCGCCGTGGGGGAGCGGCAGCCCTCGGTACAGGCTGTCTGCGTCCAGGAAACCCTAGCAGGTCTTCAAAAGGAGCCTCAGAAAGCTTTTACTGGCTGTAATGGGTTTCTAAAGGGAGACAAGAGGACGCCTTTGTGAAGATTTCCAGCTCCCGTGGAGAACTGTAGTGGAGAGGGAAAAAACGGGTTTTGTTTTACGATGATGTAGAGTTCAGCACAAGGCCAGAAAACACAAAACCCAAGAATGAATAATACATAACGAATGAATATGTTGTTATAGTTAATGAAAAGCTCACAGCTTTTGCTTGAAAGAGTGAAAACACCCTATTTTTTTGTTTTAGTTGAGGGATTTTTTTGGCTTTTCCAGTGTGAATTCTTTGAATCCAAGGAGCACCACTGTGCACGTTCTAGAAGAAACATCCCGGGCAATGAATGAGTCATATATTGACACAGTTGTGGGTTTAATTCTGCGTCTCTGTCATTTTAGTTTAGCTCTTTTGCGCTGGGATGGGACTGAGGGATTCTCCTGAGTATTGTGGAAAAGGGGAGCTGGGGAGCGAGTCATTTGACGGGACGGGTTACAAGTCCCACAGCAGAGCAGGGAGTTGGGCAGCGCCGCGTGACTGCCCTCGGCAGCAGTGCCCTCCCGGGGGTTTTGCCAAAGAGGGAAATACCATCACCTCGCTTTTACAAGTGGGAAACTGAGGCATAGGAAGGAGAAGTAATACAGAAAAGGTCAACAGCAGATTGGACGATTTGACGTTTGATGCTCACTCCAGAGCCGGGCACAGGGTTGCACCAGCGTCGATCACACTCAGACCCTTGGCCAGGTTTGTGCTCTGCTCCTTGGAGGGAGGGAGAACAGGCAGCACAGGACGGGCTCCCTCGTCCCTGTTTCTTGGAACTTAACGGGGATGAATTTTTGGTTGTTCACAGGACGTTTCCTCAGGGGTGTAGACAAGGTTCTGCAGGAGTTAGGGGCGAGCTTGGCCGTGTGAAGTAGCAGGAAAGCTGCTCTTCACCGTGTCGGGGAGGGCACTAAGGACATGAAGCAGTTGATTCTGCAGAATCCAGCCCCCGGTGTGCGAGTGACAGCCGTGATCATTAAGGCACCATTAGAACCTTCTGCAGCCCGAGTCTGCCTGTGTCTGCTGCTCTTTGTTTCACACCGGTCTGTGCTGCAAGTGAGGAAATGAACGTGACAAAACAATGAACGTGACAAAACCGCTGCAAGGCAGCTGCAGGGTGAGCCAGGCAGTCGCGGGCAGCCTTTGTGTGAGATGAAATGAGGGTGTGAAACTTAGGTTTAAGAAACTGTAAATTTCAGCCCTGCAAGAAGTTGATTTTGTTGTTGTGTTTTTTCAGGAGCTGCAAGGAATGATGATGCTGTGAGGAAGGTACGTTTGAGTTCACTGGTGTGGAGCTACCAAGGAAGGCACGTGTGCGAAAGGACTTGCCTTTTAAATTCAGAAACAGATGTGTCAGCGTGTGCAATGCTGCCTCCTCCTCTCAGGTTTCCTGCTGTTCTGTGTCTCCTGAAATTGCTCTCTAATGAGACCTTAATTGGCTGCTGACTGGTTTGTCTGCAACACGAACTGATCTCTTTGGGAGACTGTATTGCACCGCGTATCTGAAGAATTGTGACAACGTTTAAAGTGATTTTTGTTCGGACAGAGCATGCTGACAACACACAATGAAGTGAAATGCTTGGGATTTGTTAATTACTGTTAGGGAGCGATGCTGCTGAGATTGCTGCAGCTTACAGGGGCAGAGTTACGGCTGGTTTAACACTTGCCAACACCCATCCCAAGTTATGTGTGGGGCCAAGGCTGGGACTTTGAAATCCAGTTATTTCTCCTTTATTTTTTGGTTTGCAGGGCACTGACTCAAGGGGACCAGAAGAGGGTCTTCCGACTCTGACTGTCACAACAATCCTGGTAAGGCAGTGACACAACACTGCTTGGGGCTGGGAGATACCTGGAATTACACTTTGCTTTTTATATTTTTTGGCCCCTCCCATACATTTCCAGGTAATTTTTAGGGCTGGCTTTGACACTGATATCCTTCTTCATCACTGACTGTTTTTGGAGCGCTGGCTCCGTTGTGTAGAGCCGTGTGTAGTTTGCAATGGGAGGATTCAAGAGCTATCAGGAATTAAAAACAGGCTAAAAAAAAACCCCAAAATGCATTACAGGTGTACCGGACAAGTAGGACAGTTCAGAAGCTGCAGCTGTAAGTTTTCTGGTTCTGCTGTCAGGGCCTGCACCAGCGTGTGGCCTTCAGCTCTTGCTTTAATGGGCCACATGAAATGGATTTGGGTTTTTAGACTGAGAGAAGGTTATTGCTTGCTCCTGCGGTACCCGTGGGTTGCAGCGTGCAGCTGTGCTGCTGGAGCTGCTGCCTGTGACTAGTGGTGGGACATGGCTCTGGTGAATATTTCTCAAGTTCAGATGTGTTGTCGTCCTGATAATCTGGACAGAGGTCTTCGGGGGAGGGTTTGCAAAAAAAAAAAACCCCAACAAAAAAGATGAATTCACAGTCAGTTGCGCCGCAGACTGCGGGAGCAGGTAATTGTGTATTTTTCCCTGACTACGCAGGAAGATCCTTACGTGATGGTGAGAAGTGCAGAGCTGGAGGGATACTGCATCGACCTGCTGAAAGCCCTTGCTGCAATGCTGCACTTCAGCTACCGGGTGAAGGTGGTGGGCGATGGGCAGTACGGAGCCGTCTCTTCCAGTGGGAACTGGACGGGGATGGTTGGCGAAATTTTGAGACGGGTAATCTTCAATTTGTATTTTTGACAAAACTGCGGCAAGAGCGGGGCCAGCTGCTCTTGGACTTCATGAGAACGTGCTCAGGAACTGAGCGACTTGAAGTCATCCTCCCTGTTGTGTAGAACTAATGAGCAGCAAGACTTGTAGTTGGCTTTGGCCTGCAAATATGCGAAGTAAGGAACAAGGAGACAATGGCCATAGCAGGAGATCACTGGTACGACAGGGAGCTTGGGTGGTTGATTGTTTTTTATGTCCATCTCACAGGAGGCAGACATTGCAGTAGCTCCACTGACAGTCACATCAGCAAGGGAAGAGGTGGTCTCCTTCACCACACCGTTCCTGCAGACCGGGATTGGAATCTTGCTTCGCAAAGACACGGTCGCTCAGGAGATGTCCTTCTTCCACTTCCTGGCTCCTTTCAGTAAGGAGACCTGGACTGGCCTTTTATTTGCTTATGTGCTGACGTGCTTCTGCCTCTTTCTTGTTGCCAGGTATAATTTGTTTCACAGATTTTGTTCAAGCGCTTTCTCAGCTATGAAGAGATCTCAGATTTAGAGCAAGTACCAGGGTGCCTTTTTGCTTTGACGAACCTTTTGTGTGGGTCCAGAACCAGGGCTGATAAAACTTAAGTGATGTCAGATGCATTAAGAGTAGGATCTGCCCACCGAGAGCACCGTGTCTCTCGATGTGGGTTGCCGAGGGCTGCTAAAAACACTGCGTGGACTTCAGCTCTTCTTTCCCACCGTTCTCCGTTTGAACTGTGTTCCCACATGCAGGTCTCTCTCCTGGTGTGTTCTTGTGCGCTGTGTCCCGCACTAACGTGTGGAAGAGATTTTTCCAGGAGATTCAGTTTTCCCCCTTTCTTTATTAGGCTGCTCTGATGCTCTTGGACAGAAGCTCTGTTGCTGCTTTTTTGATTTTATGCACATTCTTTATAGGGAAGGGTTTGCTCCGAGCAGCAGCCTCAGTCTGATATTACAGAACAGGGCCAACGCTGCCGCTCGGGAGTGCTGGGGAGACCAGATTGTGCAACAGCTCGGGAAGAAAGTGTCTGGCAAAACCTGTGTGGGACCCCCAAGCTGTTGCTGTTGCAAAGTGCTTGAGGCATTGAGCAGGAGCACTTTCCTCTGCACTGGTTGGACTGGAGCTTGGGTGAAGGACGAGCTACCGTGGAAGGAGAGGGCATTTCTGTCATTGGCACTGCTGTAGTCACTGTGGGGTCATTTATTTCTTTTTTCCCCCTAAATGTCTGGTTTTCTCCTGTCACTTTCCCACAGACTGAGCCCCTGTGAATGGAACGAGCCAAAGAATGAAGAGAACCACTTCACCTTCTTAAACAGCCTCTGGTTTGGGGCAGGAGCCCTCGCCCTGCAAGGTGAGCTGGGAGGGCTGCAGCAGAGGAGCTCCGGGAGCAGAGCGGGGCTTTAAGCCTGTTGTCTGTCCAGCTCTCAGCTGTCTGTAACGCTGCAGTGCTGTCCTGCTGGGCAAAAGATGTTCCCGTGGGCACACCCGGCAGCACTAAAGCTCTCCGTTTGGGGAGGTTTGCTTACAGACATGTTGGAATCGTCCAGCTGGCTTGCTTCAGGTGAGGAGTGTGTATTTTCTGCTGTAGGGATTGCTGTAGGAAATGCCAGGCTAACCACCGCCCCGGTGCTTTGTAGGGTCAGGTTTGTTGTTGCTTTCGGCTGCTGCTGTTTCCTCAGCTCGGCACAGCTCACAGCGCAGAGGCAGCTCAAACCAGCCGTAGAAAAGCCTTTTTGGGCTCGTGCACTAAGTAGCTGCAGGGCAAGTTTTGCAGTTTGGCCTTTATCTAAAGGGGATTCTGTGGCTCGGGCTCGTGGATCTAAAGCTCTTTGTCTCTCTCTCGCTGTACATCACCTCCCCCACACACTCCTCTGGTCGTGCAGGTGTCACCCCTCGGCCCAAAGCGCTCTCCGTGCGGGTCGTTGCTGCTGTTTGGTGGCTGTTCACCATCGCCTTGCTGGCCGCCTACATCGCCAACTTCACCGCTCTGCTGAGCTCCGGCAGCGAGCAGCTCCCAATCCAGACTTTCGAGGATCTTGTGAAGCAAAGAAATCTCGAGTTTGGGACACTGGAAGGCTCCTCTACTTTCTACTTCTTCAAGGTGCAGAGAATCTCACTGTGCACACGCATTACACCCGTGACGTAGAACTGCTAATCTGGGGCCGGGTTTTCTGGCTCATGCCTGCAGGTCCTTACACCACCCTCATCACTGTAGAATCCTTGAGTTCTCCTGTAGTACTTCAAGTACTGTGACTGGTGTCTGTTGTTTTGCCCATCTCTTCAGAGAGAAACGTGTGCAGAGGACTGTATTTTCGTACTGTATCCTCTTTTCAGAAAGCAGTGCCAGGCTTTAGGGGTTATCCTTGTGTACCTTGAACACGAGGACTGAGAGACGTAATTTCTGGATACATTAACTGGACGCCTACAAAGGTTGTTTGTGGGGAGTGGGAAATATTTAATACTTGTGTCTCTGTAACACTGCATTAGAGAGGAAATTTGTCCTGGCTATGTGCTAGTTTTCAGTAGAGAGGGCTCAAAGGGTTTAGGTACTGTTACTCTCTAAATTGTTTCACAACCATTACACACATATGCAGATTTTTTCGGGTGATCGTTTTACACTTGTGTTTGACACTTGGAATTTTGGGCTGCAGAACTCCAAGAATCCCATCCATCAGATGATCTATGAATATATGGACAAAAGGCGGGACCATGTTCTAGTCAAAACCTACCAGGAAGCCGTCCAGCGTGTGATGGACTCAAACTATGCCTTCATCGGTGAATCCATCTCTCAAGACCTTGCAGCTGCCAGGCACTGCAACTTGATCAGGGCCCCTGAAGTTATCGGAGCCAGAGGATTTGGCATCGCCACTCCCCAGGGTTAGTCACTGCTCCGCTTCTTGGATTTCATGGGGCTGAGGTACCAGACTGACAGAGCAAAAAGCCTCGCACAGCCGAGTCCTGAAACTTGCCCACACTTGGGCATTAACACTAATAATTCCATACGAACCAACTGGTAACGCCGCTGTGCGATGCTGCTGCTGTTCTGTAGGTGAATTATCACGAGCACTCAGTTGCTCTTAGTCTGAACTGTAACATGCAAAAAATCCCAACTCTCGGGGGTATCGTTGACTCCTGTGGGATTTTTGGTTTTGCCTCGGTCCCAGCGATGCAGAGCTCCTCGTGTTGTCGGCAGCTGCGGAACACGACTGCTTCTACTTCTTGACGTGCCTTTGCTCTGTCATTATTCTGTGAGTGTCACATCGCACCTCTGTGGACAGGGCAGGAATGGTGGTGAGCTAAGGATCGCACTCAGCTTAATCTGTCGTGTTGTTTCAGTGCCCACCTGAAAGTCGGGCAGCAGCCACCCCCATAACCCTGCCTGGCAGCGCAGCAGTTGGTTGATTGCTTACACATGTTGCAGTGGCCGTGATCTCTCCTGTGCTCTTCTCTCTCTTTTGTTCCACTGCCGCCAGCATCCCCATGGACCAAGAAGCTCTCCATCGCTGTCCTCAAGCTGCGGGAATCGGGCGACCTGGACTACCTGCGCAACAAGTGGTGGGAGACCAGTTGCCTTCACAAGAGCAGGGACCGCTGGAGCCCTCTGCAGCCCCAGGCGCTGGGGGGGCTCTTCCTGACGCTCGCCATCGGCCTCGCGCTCGGAGTGATCGCGGCGGTGGCGGAGCTCTCCATCAAGAGCAGACACGCCGCGGGGCACGTGAAGGTGAGCCCTGGTTCTTCTCCTCGTCCTGCTTCCTCGCATCCCGCTTGTTCTGCGTGGCCGAGCGAGGGGGCAGCGCGGCGCTGGAGTTCCATGCCGAGCGTGCTCTCTCCAAGGAAAGTGGTGCGGTGCGGTGCGGTGAGGGAGAAGACCTGCTGTGTCCGTACTCTTTAAAGCACAGAGACCTCATAGCCAGGTCTGTGTGACCGTTTTGTAGCACGAACAGGGTAACGGTAACAAAATAGCCCCCCGTCCCCCCAAATATTAAAATATTGACTGTAGTTCTTAGGCAGCCAAACTGCACTCCGGTATGCTTAGTGTGTACAGAGGACAGTAAATCATCAGTAACAAGTTTATTCTCAAGTATGGCTGTTCTTAAGTCATTTGACAAGCAGGAAAACACATGTAAACGAAACTGCACTAGTATCTGAATGTGCACCTTAGCGTTCTCGTTCCCCATCGGTTCCAAGCGATGGGCCGTGCACAGGTAAGAGGTGGATTCCAGGACAGAAAACAACTCACCCCTTCCTCCCTCCCCTTTTGTTTTTCAGAAATCTTGTTGCTCCGTTTTCACAGAAGAAATGTGCACTCGTCTACGTATAAAAGATAATACAAGACAAAGCCAGGAGACTTCAGGGAGGGCTAATGCTTAAGAATTTTTTGCAGAAGGAATGGGCATGTATTAGGTTTATGCCCGATACATTTCATAGGAACTACATCAACGTAGAAAGATGTTTTTCTGCGAGTCTAGAGTGTTAGTTTTCTAATTACAAACACGGAGAGCACTTCTGGATCGGTGGTGGAGCTGGATACAGAAGAACATTAAGTGGCTTGGAAGAATTTAAATTGATGAGTGTAACTGTTAAAAATAAGGGAGGTTAACGACTTGGGAAAAGAAGGTTGAGATGGTGGATCTCTAGTTGTTTAGAAGTTTACGATGTAAGTACGTGAATGCCTGTAGGAGTAAGTGCCTTGGGACAGGTTAATACGAAGCCTCTGCTTACTCATTACAGTATGAGGTACGATCTTGAAAAATTAAAGCTCAGATCTGACTGTTTTAATCAAGAACAACTGCTTCTTAAACACTTCAGTTAGAAACAGACTGTACTCTTCTGCTCTTCTAAGGAGAAGATGCTGGTCACTGCGAAGGTCATTTCTGGATCAGAAACGACAGGACTGTTACATAAACCCCCAAACGCAGAACTTAACTGCAGTGGCCTAAAACCCGAGAAGGGAGGCTCTGCAGTTAAGGAGCTACTTAAGAAACACAAGACACAGACCTGTCCTTTGTCAGGTCCCATCACAGGGATGGGGAGAGCTCCTGAGGATGTTTTGTCCTAGTTAACCTGATTGACAAGTACTGAGGGAGACGACTGGTAGCTGAAACCCAACAGTACTAGAGCCTGACGTTTGGTAATCGGTCGCTTAAAGCAAAGCGCAAGGGGAACAGTTATCTCAGCTGCACATTAAGTAGTGTTTTAATCAAGCTGGTTTTTAGAGCTGGAGTGACTGATGCATGCACGTGCCAATCTGCAAATTCACGGTGAAATTGCTCCGTTAAGTGCTGCTCATCTGATGAAGGGGAAAAAGCAGCAAATTCGGTTGCTTGGAAATGGCTTTGACTGCACTGCATGAACAGAGACTAATTCCTGTCAGTCCCAGCATTAAAAAACTGAAAGCAACAGAAACTAACGTGCCTGCGCCGGGCAAACAGCTGGGGGTTCCTGACAAAAACCACCGCACGGGCACTCTGAGGGTACCTTCGTGAGACTCGACTTCCAACTAGTGCTACGGAATTTCCTGTAGTCGCAGAATTCCCCTCCCACCCACCTGTTCCCAAAGAGTCGGAGCAGCAGGAGTCCCGAGTCCTTCCGACTGTGGGTGAACTCGTGCCGCTGGGCTCGCTGGGGTTCTGTTTCAATACAACTTGGGCGGTAAGTTCGTTAGGTTAGAAGGTGGAGGAGTCCTTCCATCAAATTAACTGCAAAGAGCGTGAAGCGGTTTAGGAGAGTTTAAAAGCCGACCTGGGAAATGCAATGTCAGACTCACTTCGCACTTTAAAAACTTCTGATACGTGCCACGTCACCGCTGGCAGAGTAGGCAGAGATGTATAAAAAAGGGTTTCGTTGACATTTAAATATATTTCTATATGAATGTCTCACAGAACAAAAAAATAAAGTCTTTTCATCACAAATACTGCAGCATTAAAATAAACACTTACCAAAATAAACAATGAGTGATATACATATATATATTTGAGTGTGTATACTATAGAGTGAATCATATTGTTGCTTTTTTTTTTTTTAAGTCACAAAAGCACAATATAAATACGGAATTTCCTGTGAACTCTTTTCCCTGTTGTAATAAAAATACATTCTTTACAGTTAAAGTAAAACTAGTGCAAGTCCGTTCCGCTGCTCCCGTCCACCCGCTTGGCCAGATCCGTATCATTTACATGGCACTTCGTACTTAAAAATGACGCTGAAAATTTTCCCTCCGAGACGATCGGCAAGCCAGGAGTTCTTGATAACGGCGAGCTTGAGGCTCTCGCACTTCAACGCTGCGTAGTAATTGGTGTGGATGGCACGGCCCATGCCCTCGATGATGACCAGGTCTGTCTTCCGCTCTCTGACCAGCACGGCCAAACCTTTATCCAGGCGGCTGAAACGAGAGATCCCGGTTAGAAACGCTCGACACTACGAGGGCAAGACGGGCGGTTCTAAGGGCTTGATCGTTTACATAAAACGAGGCGGGAAATGGAACGTCAGAAGGCATTCCTGATGCCAATAAAATCCAAGGAAATGAGATTGAAACGTAGTTTGAAACACGTCATTACTTGTAGCGGGACTGGGATTTCCCAGAAATCACAGGCAAGTTTTGTCTCCCGTAGAGAAGCTAATTAAAAATCATTACGTTAACAACATGAAATGCTTCTTACGGCCAAATGGATTTCTTCACTGCGTGCAGGATTTTACAGCATCCATAACTAAGCTGCTCATGAAACCCCCAGCGCGTCACTGCTCAACGTGAGCGCGACGGATAAGGTGCCTGACAAGTAGTGAGGCTCGGCCAACGTTACGTCTGTAAATCCAGACTAAGTAACTCTTAACGGTCGTGCAAAAGTGATTCGGGTCAGGAAAGGTGCTGAGATGCTCCAGAGCTGTCTCTGCACATCCCACAGCTGATGGAGACAAAACCCAAACTGGTGCTTTGCCAAGATACCTTAGATCTAGACACGGAGAACTCGAGCCTGTCTGGACCAACAGCAGCTTCTCTTCCCTCAGTGCAGACCTTTGGTCAAAAAAAAAAAAAAAAGGACAAAACCATTAAGGAGCTACTTCATCAGGGTCGTGCACATCTGGTAACGAGCCAGATAACAACAAATATCTGCGTCTTCTTTGCAAAAGCTGCTGCTCCTGCTGGGCCTCCACCAAGAAGCAGAACGTCTCCTTGCGCAAAAGGGTTGTTCAGTCAGCTGCGCACCCTCCAGCAGGGACACGCGCTCTGTGAAACACATCTGTTGTCCTCTATTCTTTTTAACACACAAAATTTATGGTTTAGTGGCTTGACTGCGTAGCAAGACAAGAAATATAATTATGGACATTCAAGAAAGATCCAATTTCTAAATTTTTTTCACCTTAATAAATGATCTGCTTCAGCTTACGTGCAGGTCACAGATTTCAGACACTCATCAAAAGAGTTAAAGAGGAACCAAATATTTAACAAGGACTTCGCTTTTTCCTGCTACACATCTTGTGACACAGACGGGTTATACGCTTACTGAATAACTGGATCCATGGCCGCGATCCGCTCCGTGACAATCAGGGACTCACTGTAGGTGACATCATTTAGAGCAGGGCCAGAGTTACAAGCCAATATAACCTGAGGCAAAGATGGGAGAAGAGGTCACTGATCAATGCCTCCACATGCGGTGTCAGAGCTGCTTGTTTATCTAAAAATGCCCATTGCCTGCCTTACTTTACAACTGAGAAAATACAAAGAGAAAGGCCGAAGACCCAGTCCTCGTTTTCCCTCAGTTAATGAGCAATTTGAGGTCTTCTGACGTGACAGACCCTTCCTCAGCAGACTTGGGCCTGACAGAGCCTCGCTTGGCTTTGCTGCCTGTCAGAGTCTCCTTAAAACTAGACTTTGGAGTTCCAGGGATTTGGATTTTTTTCCCAATTTAGCTGTCAGGAGCCAGTCTGGTAAAGCACGCTGCGGGCAGGCAGTTGACAAACCTGTCACCCATCACCAGAGCTGAGTTACGTAGCAAACCCACACTGAGAACCACTTACCTCTGTCCCTCTAGAAAGGAGCTCTCTGACAAAAGGAAAGACTCCTAAAATTATGTCTATTCCACTGTTATCTGCGAAAATTAAGGCACATTTATGAGGGGGGCCCTCCTGTAAGAGAAAACCAACATGTTCAGGGTTGAGCTCACAATTCATTGCAGGGAATATTGAGAACAAACTCACGTTACCACCCTACGTTTTACACCCTCACACAGCTGGCGGTTTTGGTTCTCTAGTAGCAGCAGAACTCATCAGAACATCTCCTACCCTCGACCTTAGGAGAAATCAGGTTCCCTAACGGTGTCCTTGCAGAGTTATTTCAAACAGCCTGTAGTAACTTTGTTAAGAAAACCTGGTGACCCCAGCAGCTCGGGGCAGGCGTGTCCTGCAGAACCCGCGCAGCCAGAGGGGACCACGCTCTCGAGCGAAGCAGCGGCGTGGGCAGCTGCCGCGGCGAACGCGGCGGTGATCAGGGTGGACCTACCTTGGTGGCTGTTTTGAGCTAGCGTGCTGCAGGGTGAACACCATTCCTTTCTGCCAGGAAAGGGCAGGATGGACTGCTGGGGGCAGTGACATCCTAAAATGAGAAGATATTTCCTACTCCCCATTAACTTTTTCACTTGTTCTAAAGCGGGCGTTACGGAACTTCATTCCGTTCACACCAGCAGAAGAATTTTTATAGTGACCAGTGCTTAATTCCTAACAAAAAAAATTGGCAGGGCAGTGCTTGCGGCTCTTTTATTACACAAGACTAGCTGACACTTCTGTTTCGTAAGGATTTGCAATAGGCTACTCACCGAGCCAGTGTGGCTACAAACAAAGAAACAAAGGCTTTCCAATTAACCTTAATTACATAGTAATAGGAATCACAGGGCAAAAAAAGCTTTGCTAACTGATTGGCTAATTACTTCCAGAGAACTCCTAAATTAGTGCCCTTTTTAGATTGGCTACTGAGATGGGGGAACAATCTAAATACTACATTTGGATCCAAGTGTCCAAAATTATGGGTCTAGCTGTAGAGCAGCAAGTGTCCTTTTAAAGACGGGACATAATAGGGTGACTTTGGAAGAGCTCTGGAAGCAGCTGGGTTTCAACTGCTGCCAGTTCTGAAGGAAATTCAGCTGAGAAGCTGGGTAAGTAATGAAACGTCAGACTAATTCTTTTTATGCCTTTCTTTATGGTAAAGCTGCTGAATTACTGGCACTGCGTTGCCTCGATTTTATTTTCAATTGTCTGAATAGAGTTCTGTTAAATCTGTTGAAAGCCCAAGATTAATAAGGTGGTTGTTTTATGATTCATGTATTTAATCACTCAATGGTTAGTAAGAACCAGGGAGTCGTACCTTCAGCCGCTCGAGCCACTGACTGTAGGAATCTTCTAACCAGGGACGTTCTGTCACAGACAAAAGCACGTTAGCATTTCCTTCAGGCAAACCCTAATTCTGTACTTTATGAAAAGCACGAGGCATCTTTTTACAGATGCTTAAGCATCTGAGCTCGGGTTTTGCATGTTAAACATGTAGACTGAAAGAGTGCCTAAGCTTTTCATTATGGGAATAGCTCAATTACAGCAATCTGGAAATGGAACCCTCGTAACAAAAAAAGGAAGTCATGCCAGCTGCCCGTCCTAACGACTTCTCCTAGGATGGGTTGTACCTCCTCGGCAGGGGCAGAACAGTTATGAAAAACAGCACGGGCAAGACAGTCTGACTATCTGGGCAGCTAAGGCTTCCCTTCAAGGAGAGAGGTTTTCAGGTTTCACTTCCTTCGAAACACAAATGGGAACGTTCTGCCCAAACTCTGCAGCCTGTATTTCAGATCACCCTAGCAAGTGTTAACGATTTCTTGCACCTGGGCAGCACAACCACCCCAATAAATCCATTCGCACTCTCCTCTGCTCTCATATTTACACAATATCCAGTTCCAACCACCACCATAGATCTCCCTATACCTTGTAGTTTTGACTTGGCTTCTTCAAATCCAAACTGTGGCTCAGATTCCAGAACGCTGTATCAGAGGAGACATAAAGGGTGCACGGTTAAGCAACTTCACCTCGCATAAACACGACTCAAAACATTTCTTCAGCGGGTGGTCAGTAACCTCACAGCAATGGGGAGGGTGGATACGTGTTCCTCAATGGCTGAGAAACAAGTTACCTTATGCTTATGTTAAAAGCAGAAGGCTCGGAGGGATGTGAAATTAAGAGTTCTTATGCTGAAAGGAAAAAAAAGCTTCAGCAATGCACAGATGTTTGTGGGCACTAGGCTACAGGCAAAAAGACATCTCCTGGTCTGCAGCCCACCATAAATGGTAGCTGTGATCTAAAACAGCTGATTAGTAAAACAGTGCTTTACTAAGTCTAACGCAAAGATTGACCTACAAAAGTTTTACCTGAATGGGCAGGGGTGGAAGGAATTAAATAAACCGATACGGTTTTTAAAAGCTACTGATGTTGGGCAGACACAGAGTGAAGTAGCCCCAAACACGGAGGTGGAGGTGATGAGGATTTACGTAACGAGACGGCCACGTTCTGAGCTGTCAGTTCAAATGTGACAGCACGTGGGCAATGACTGTCAGCCAGGTCTCCTGCAGCTCCTTAAATCCAGTCCCAAGGGACTTTTGACTCGGTCTGTAACTCTTGGTTCCTTCCGTAAAGAGGATGAACTACAGGAACACAAGGGACAAACAGACCGACTGCTTGAACTGGCTTCTGGCTGTGTGCAACTAAGACTAAGAATGCCCACGCAGCCTTGAATCGCCTGTTTGCCTGATTTAATCGGAGGGAAAACTCCTGCAAGATGCAGAACGGGCAAGGAAGTGCTGAACATCAGCTGTAGCACAGCCGCCCTCTCCCCTGCTCCGGCACCTGTGTCATCAGCCCCACAAAAAGAAAGTTCTAGCACTGAGAAATCAAAAACATTTCAAGACTGTTGGAGCTTATGTCCTGAAATGAATTCATGGCTGCTGACAGGATATAAGAAAAAACGCTCCTCAAAAGGTAACAGCAATCTGTGTTGATTAGAAATAATCACTATCTAGTCACCAGAAGAGACTCCCCAGCCTAACTCCCAGCCTGCGGCGCACAGACACCCTGCGGCATCGGGACAACGGGAGGCTGCGGAAAACCAGCGTGTTTTCTGTTCCAGGAACACAGCCCGGACCCGGGAGCGGGACTAGCGAGAGCGCTACAAGCAAGGCAGCCAGGCTGGAACACTGGATGCTCTGTCACTTAATCAAACATTCACGGTGATGCCTCTGCCAGATTTAAAGGGTGGAAATGTGAACTTCCCCAGACCACAACAACGCGTGCAAATAAACAGCCAACATTCGATTTAGGTGAAATACAAACTACAATTAGAGTGATGTACTTTAAAAAAAAACCAAAACAACGAACAGTTGGGTATTCTGTATCTTAAAAGGGTGCTTTTAAAACATTTAACACCTACTCTGAGACTGCTTTTGCTCCCCAGTCAAAGACATTCCCCGCAAGAAGTCCTTTCACCAGAGCAAACTGCCTCTCCTCCCAGCCTAATGAATCCAAAGATTCGATTACGCTTTGAAAACATTTTAAGGCTATGCCATTTTCTTTCTGCTTTACCTGTAAGAAAGACACGAAACATTGGATTTGTAGACAAAAATTTCTTACCCATCCTCGGTTGTCTCAGTCCCAAGACCACGTTCAAGCATTCTCCTCTAGGTTCATGGCCTCTGATGGACCAACAAGTGACTGTTATCAGCATGCTTAGTACCAACAAGAAAAAAGTTTCCTGGGATTCTAATAGAAAGCTTCATCAGTGCTAGGACATGTCTGTAGCCCAAGAATTACTTCCTTCATAAGTCAAAGGTGCAATAGATCTCGAGCGGATTGGGGAATAAGAGAGTGGACACAAAAAATACCCTTTCAGCAGTACCATGATCCATCAAACCCAGGTAATTATCGGGAGAAGATTTACCACCGTCAGTTTTACAAAAACCTGGAGATTTTTTTTTGTAATTTTTGCAACCAGAGTTTCATAATCCCAGATGCTTAGCAGCTCTTGATTTTTTTTTTTTTTTGCTCTGCTTCTATCTCCAGTGAGATCAGTGTTACATCTCTAGTTATCTTAAATGGGACCACGATACTGGGTACCATCTTCACATCAAGAACGTGTGAAGGTGTTTTTTATTTTCATGCCTTTTTTTGGGCATGATGAGGTGGGGGAGAATGACCATCTGTTTATGAACACCCGTCCCTTTCCCTTTCTCTCCTTTGGTGGGGCAGGGGGAGGAAAGCAAAGAAAACAGACTTGAAGGTAGTTGAAGGAACACAGACACGCGAGTTCGTAGCATTGGTGACTCGCACGGAGCTGCTGAGATTAATTGCTCTGTAGCCAACAATGCCAAGCGTCCCCTACAACTGTCTGCAATTCCCAATTTACTGGAAAGTATTTCTATAGCTACAGACAGCTTTAAATTTGAAAACGGTTTCCACACCATCAGAAGAATTTCCACACAATCAGAATGACGAGAACAAAACAAAAACTCCTGCAGTCTGCCAGACTGCAGCAGTAGCCTCAGCACAAAGGGAAAGAGACTGCCTGTCCTCCCAAGTGAAGTTCTCGGGCCACCTGTGAGGTGCTCCATCGTCACAAGTGCCGGCTTCTCCACGCAGCCTCCTCCGTTCTAAACCGAAGGAAACATCTCCTCACTCAAGGAGCAACTTACACCGGTATCTGCTGGGAGACACCACGCACCCATCGGGAACAGCACTGACACCATCAACTCACTTCTTGGAAGCATCAGACAAGGGAAGCCGGCAACAGTTTTGGTGAGGTTGATCCTCCCGTGTGCATGTCAGAGGTCAGAGGCTTTTCCAGCCCATTACCTGCTGCTGCTTCTCCTCAGTGACAGCCACAACCCGGTTAAAACCCTGGCGAGGCAGCCAGCCACTAACCTCTTCCCTAGAAACCATTACTTAGTCAAAGTTTCAGAATATGGAAAAAGTCTCTTGAACTTACATTTTGTCCACCCTGTAAAGCAACAACAACTTACCTTGGAATAGGGATCCGGAAAATTGAACTCGTTTAAGCAGTGTTCCCTTGTATCCAAAAGACTTCTAACTGTTAAGGTACCATACGCACTTTAAAAAGGGAGAAGGAGGGGAAAAAAAGAGATCAGCTACTTTAAACAGAAAAATTTAGTTTCTCCTCTGCTTTGTCCATAAGTCACAGAACATCACACAAGTGCTTGAAAGTCTTTACGTGCCGCATGTGCTGAACACTGTAAGTGGTAAATCTACTATAAGAGTTTATTTAAATACAGAGAGGGAAAATGTTCTGTGCAAAACTAGATACTTGAATTAACATACTACCATTTTCACTAATCATGTAGCAATTTTTAATAATATATTTTCTGCAAAGGTATAACTTTTCTGTTAAAGCCCAGTATACGAGATCAAAAAGTTCTGTGCAGAGGACCTGGCTGGCACATGGACTTGCTACAGCTTTCAGTCTGCTCTGCTTCCCAGCCTCGTTAGCTTCTGGTTGGCTTTTAGCTCTGCTCAACAGAAGCAGCAAGTGATGAAAAGGGAAGATAAAGACACTCACAAAGGCTGCTGTCTGAGCGTCTGAAGCTTATTCCAGTATTTCTGTCGGAACTTTTCGGCTCTCTCCAGCGCGTCAGTAGAGTCTGGCTGACTCGCCGCAGCACGCTTTGCCACCTGGTAGAGAAAAGAGGCAAGACTGAAGTTACCAAATGAATTCTCCCTCCATGTAACTGATCTGGAGTTCAGACTGAAAAATAACCCCTCCACCTGCTCTGCTGCTCAGTGCCTGCATACTGCCTAGTCACTCCCACACAGGATCTTCCAATGTTACTCCAACCACCAAGGGATAACTTCAAATACCTCTCTTCTGCCCCAAAGACTTAAAGTTTATTTTCACTTCAGGACATGGGTTAGTGGTCATCATAGAATCATAGAATGTCATGGTGGTGCTGAGCTGACAGTTGGACCTGACGACCTTAGAGGACTTTTCCAACCTTTATGACTCTGTGAAGACTACTTTCAGAAACTAAACACAAGTTTTAACTATAGGATTGGAAAAAATACGAAACGTGCACACACGCTTAAGAAGAAACAGGCAGAAATCAAGCCCTTGGTTCTTTTTTCCTCACATCAATCCCTTGCGGTTTTTGTGGGATTTTTTTTACTACAGTAAGGCCAAGTCAACGTGTTTTTCCCAGCTCTCTCGTGGCAGCTACGTTTTGCAGGGTGAACACGCTGGTCCACAGCAGATTTATTTGCTAAATACTTGCGGCATTCATACGTACGACTCGTGCCATTTACCCCATCCAGTGCCTCCTCAAAGCAGGTGAGCCAGTATTTTCTGGCCATGGCATCATCTGTGAGGTCAACAGTGTCTGGAATATAAGTCGACGGGTCTTTCAGCAGCGGCAGGTTAACAAGCGGTCTCTCCAACCTATCCATTTCAAGCATGTCAAACTAGGTGAAAAAAGAAAGAGATTTATTACAGCTTACTCAGAAACTGATTCATAACAAACTACACTAATATAGAGGCTACAGAAGTCCCTCCACAGTTAAGACTGACAGGTCTGCAGACAACTATAAAAGCATCTACGTCACCATAAATAATCCACTCCCCTGCATGGATTATTTATCCGTGCCCACCCTGTAGATAGAGATTATCAAGTTTCGCATTGAAAAATTACTACAGGCCCTCTGCTTTGTTAATTTGCTTCTCTTCCTCCCCAGTGGGGTCAAATCTGCTGGGCTATCAGGTTCAAAGACATCGGAATTACTGTATCATCAGCATATTTAAGAGGTGACTGGGCTCATGCTCTTCTGCCAATCATGTATTTCTTTTTTCACAGGAAGTAAAGAAATGCTGCTTAAAGACAGTGGAACATTACAATCAAAATTCTGAGGCAGAGTATTTCAGCTGTAGGAAAATCCAGCCGCTTCAGGAAAAGGTAAGAGATGAACGTTTTCCCCTCCTGCTGTTTCAGTGAAGGAGAAAAAGACCAAGTGGCAGCCACAATCTGTTTCCATGAGACACTCCATCAATCCATCACACGGGACACAAGACACCGTATTAGTCACTTCTTTTCGTAAGCAGGAGTCCCAGGGGCAAGAAGCAACTAGCTTGAGAATAACTGTATTTTCAGATCCCCATTACTAAGAGAAGGCACTTAGTTGGAGAAAAGACAAGCACATACTGTACCACTCCTTGTTCTCTGCATAGGGTAAACGTCAGGTGATGTGCTGCTCATAAGACCAGAACTCCCAGCATAATTCTCTCCCCAGCTATACTGGTTTGGATCTAAAAAAGAGAAAGACAGAGAGACACATAATCTGAAAATAAAACTGAAAATACTCCCATGAGTGAGTCTAGAGTTAGCATCCCTTCAGAGAAGCTGCTTCACTACAAAAGCCATCTTCCCTTGTCTTTTAAGCACACGTAATTTTCCCCGAAAGAAATATTTCAACCACTCAGTGGATTACCTGGCTCTAAGGGGTTTCAACCTGAATGAGACAAAAGACAATTAAAATTCTGAAGTACTTTTTTCTTACCCCCCTTTCCTTGTCATTAAGGGCTATAACCAGCATGCGTTCGAAGCACTATCACTGATCACAGAGATAACCTCTCATTTCTAAATCCAGACCTATTATTATCAAAATGCAATTACAAAACTCTCAAAGCAGATAAACACTGAAGTTGGTTCTAGATTATTTTTTTTTTTAATTTGAGAAAAAGTTTGATCAAGTTCAGATGTATGGTACACGCTGCAGAAGCAATATCTTAATTCTTCAGTAGCTGGTTCCTTGCCCCTATCTATAAAATGGGCATGAAAAGAATTCCACATTCATTATCCTGAGATTTATGTGATTGTTACTAAAAGTAAGTACCATTAACAACCTCACTGTCTGTTCCACTGTAACTACTGTACTGACTGGCTTGCTAGCACGTCAACAAGAACAGAGGAAAATAAAAACGGCAGAATTCAGCCAAAGCACCCAAAGAACGCTGGACAGAAGTGTCTCGTCCTTCAGAAATGTCGGTGAGGCTTTTCACTCTCAAACGAACAGTTTTGAGATGCTGGTCTTCTTCAGCACGTGAACTGAATTCAGAAGCTGGCCCCTTAAAGACGGGGAACGTTCTTGCAAACTGCATTTCCCCAACTTGATTGAGAGTTACGACTGCTCTTTGCACAAACGCAGAGGAGAGCTGAATCCTGCCGGCTTTTCAAAGGCGAGCAGGAGGAACAGCGAGAAATTACAACGTCCCTGCCAGAACACGTAAACCCAAAGCCCAGCATCTGTGCTTGTTAGTGCCAGATGTATTTATTCAGGCAACAACTTACATGCAGCCTCTTAAAGAGAAACTCGGACATTACACTGACATTTCAGAACACAGCATATACAGAACATAGCAGCGCTGTACTTACTGTCTTGTTCAGCTCCTTTTAAAAATGCCCCAATGGCTCCCAGGTAGCCTTCATGTCTCAGGAACAATGCCTGAACCTCTCCCTGCCACAATATGAAACATTGCAATTGGATGGTCCCTGAGGGCTAACAAGTACTTCTTTGTCACTAGTTTTACACTTAAATTCAAGAGAAACAACTAGAAGATGGTAATAGTCATTCGTGCTACATTCTAACACATTCAGCAACTTTAATGGTGCTTCTGAATCACAGCTTCAGGAGGAACTGCTTACACACATCATTCCACAATTATTAAACAGCTGGGGGGGAAAAAAACCAATATACATGCAGAAGTGGTGTGTATTTTAAGCCTGTACAACCACAGAAGCAGAGGGAAGCCAGTGCTGTCACTAGAAAAAGCTACTGCATCATTCCATGAATATTCAACTCCTCTTGCTTGAACAGGCTGGAAGTATAAGGTCGTCTGATTTCTGGGTCATCAACGGCTGCGCATCCAGCACTCGATATCTTTCTTTCACTACACTGCTGCTCAACATTCAGCAGCGCTCTGGATCGTATCTCTAGGCAAGCATGTCCCCATTCAAATTAGATTTAATTGTCAATATCGTACAGGGATGCTGGGGAGAATAACACCCTCCAACCCAGTAGCAGGGCCCCTCGGCTTCCCCGGGCAGGGCTGGGTGAGGCGCTGCCCTCTCCGAAGGAAAATCAGCTCCGGCGGCAGCAGCCCCGGCAGGAAGCTGGAGGGAAAGATCAGCTGCCGCCCTCGGCGAGATGTGGATGTGAATCACGGACAAAGCTACTCTTACAAGAACCTGGAGCTGCAGGTTTGCAGTAGTTCTCTTGAAACTCCAATAAAATTGTACGGGAAGGGACCGCAATGGTGAAAAAAAGGCAGCCTACAGGAGTCCCTTGCCCGAAGCACCGAGACGAGTTAAAAAAATGGTGTCATCTACTCTGTAAATTGGCAAAAGCGTAGGAACGGATCAACTTGTAAAAACCAGTAAGTGAGTTTTTGGACTTCACTTTTTTTGTTGTGAAAATTCTTCATTGTTTTCCACAGCTTCAAAACCTGCAAAGAACTACAGCTGGGTTGCTTTGGGTTTTTTTTTTTGAACAAGGAACAAACAATCCCCCCCCTTCACTGATACTAACTGCTAACCACTCCAGCAGAACTGCATTCCCACACTGCATGGCCCAGGGTGGGAGAAGGAACAGACCCAAGTCAGCAAGAGGAATTGAATAACAATGGTAGTTATCTAAGGAAATAGTGAAAACTCATTACTCAGCAGCTACAAGGCAGATTGTCAGTCAAAAAATAATAAAAGAGGGAGGGAGGGAGAGAGAAGGAGAGGCCAGACAGAACTCCCAGGCATTTCACATTGATTTTACCCCTCCCACAACAGATCTTTGTAGCCCTACCTTACCTACCTAAAGAGCAGCCCTCTAAGCCTACCTCATGTACAAATCCATCTATTCAAGTCTCCCAACAACCTACAAAGATAACTAAACACGTGATTTTGCTATTAGGAAGATTTCTGTTTCCGTTACCTTGGAGAAGAAGTTGATACTGTAGGTTATTGTGCGCATAGTAACAGGGTGACCCCGAATAAAGAATCCTCCGAAATATATTTTATCTAAGTTATGGAGTTTGGCATAGAGGCAGGCGAGCTGACCAATGTCATTGCTGATCATATGTAGTAAACTTTTTGCCATATCTTCTTTGGAAAATTCTTGAAGAAAAGAAATAGGAAAGTGAATTAAACACAGCTGCCTATGACTGTAGGGAAAAAAATACTGAATTTCACCAGATTGTTAGATGATTACAAACAGCAGACTCCCAAGGGCCAGAGGAGATGGTAGCATTTCTTCCTCTCATTAGTTTCAAGCAAATACTCCAAATAACTGGATGAACTCAGGCCGTGCTCCAAGCTCCCTTTCGGCCCAGTGTACCAGAGGGAAACGTCTCAGGCAAGATATGTTTATTCCGATGAAGCTGGCGATTATTTTTCCACCAATTTAAGCGTTCGCAGGAAGTGAGCACAGGCAGCAAATCCGTGCTGACAGGCAACAGAAAGTAGGAACTGCAGAGCAAACCTTGGCTAGTTCTTTTACGCATTAATACCTTTGTCTGCTGTGGTAGATTTCCCGAAGCTGCTGGCGATCAGGTTCCCACTGAGCCCCAGGGTCTGGCAGGCGCCTCCATACACGTCTTTCACCAGCATGTCCACGTTCGTGTGCTGGCCCTTGGAAGCGAGTTGCAGCAACTCGTCAAACTTCTGAGGATGAGAAGCAGAGTTACTTCACCTTTCCCGGCCAGCCAGGGAACCTTGCCCAAAAACCCAGAGCTCTGCCGTGTCTTTCCTGACCAAAACCAGAGGTTTTGGCTTGTTTTAGAATCAGCCTTGCCAGCAGAAGATACATTATTGCTAACTACAAGGACTCATCGAGAGTTCGTATCTTGTCACACAGACTGATTTGAAGTGATCTTTAATGACGAAAAGCACAACCATCCTCTTATCTGCAAATAATATGTTGAATTTCCCCTGAAAATCAGAGATGCATCAGCCTAAACCAGTCAGAAGCCTCATGCATCTCCTATCTTGTAATGAAGCCAGAAACTAACAGCAAAAAGAATTAAATCTTGACGTGTAAGAAAAAAATGTTTAAAACCCAAAAGACTACGTCTGCCTTTACTCTTGCAGAGAAGCACTCATGTCCCTGCAATTAAACTTGTGTGCCACCTGCATTATCCCAATACTTAACTCACAAGTCTGTTAGCCCTAATTTATTCTTCTACAAAATCACAGAGAATTAAGAGCAGACACTGTCATGTTCTAAGATTTCTTTTTTTTAAAGCAGCGGACAAATTACTGCAAGTACAGGTCTTCCTTTTGACATTTTTGTATTCGGTGCCTATGTGACTCTAGCTCCTTCTCCACCACTGACATTTAGGGACACCTTTGTAAGACACGTGGATCTTTCAGACGGGGGAAAAAACAGTGTGATTTTAGAGCTGAGTGAGGCAGAGCAAGACCAAATCAGGGCTAATTCTGGCAGATCACCAACCTGGGATATAAGCAACAAACCCCTGAAACCATAACGCGTAACAAGGAGAGTCAGAATTCCTCCTCTACTCCCAGACATTTTGCACTAATTGGGCGCTGCCTGCTCTGCTTCTGCAGGAACCAGGCAGGCATTTCATGTTGAAAAAGCGTCCAGCACATTAACAGGCCACACTGAGGAGGCTGTTCTCTGCACTACAGACCTTATCTGTCCTTGCTGACAAACTCCTTGAGGCCCAAGTAGGATGACTATTGAGCCATCAGTTTTGTCCCTGTATTCTACCGGTATCTTTCTGCATTTGGAGCTTCCTTTTATGTATCAGAAACACTGAAAATGTGAACACAGGTCAGGGACTCAGTCTTGTTATCTAACAGTCTGGGGCCACAAGCACCTAATGGGGACTATTAAAATTGTCCTGAGCATTGCAGAACTGCCTGTTCTGTTTCTGCACAAGGGCAGCAATTCTTTGAGTCAAAGATAAAAACCTCCCAAGAGACAGACGTAATTTTTTTCATCTTCTAGTACACTAACATCAGATTTCTGGCTTCCTGTACGAACATCACTTAAAATAAATACTTCTCCCTACCCAAAGAGTTCAGCGTTTCAACATTTCAAGCTTCCTTTCATTGAATCCCACATCTCAAAAACTGACACTCTGATACCTTTGTTTTTGTGAGCAGCGCTCCAAGACCCCAGAAGGTTCCTCCTCCAATTGAGCTCCCTCCAATCCATTCAAACTTGTCTTCTGTTTCTACCTGTCAATAAAAAAGGCAAATCTGTCCAGAAAGTCCTGTTGTAACTATAAACACAGTTAGACATGAGAGCATGTGGGTTATTTTTGAACAGCGTAATTACCATAGGCAGAACTATTAAACCGTGTAAGCATCAGGTGAGAAGTTCTCCAGTGGTACACGGTCCACATATTTACACCACAAGCAGTTTCTGAGATCTTTCTATTTGGTTCTTGGCCAATAATCCTAAATACAGACTTAAAATTTGCTCAGTCTACCCAAACAAGCAAACGAATATTAAAAATTACCCCGATCTGAGAGCTGTTGTCCTCATCAGCTCCTGTTAACAACTTCTCTAAACATCACATTAAATGTGATTAAAAAGAAACTATGGTAGAGAATGGAAAAGCTTTCATAACTCCGTAAGAGTTATTTTTTCCTAAACTTACCCAAGAAGAAACAATGACAAATCTAAACCAGTAAGATGTTTCGGATCATCTTTATCAAATTCTACAATATAACGTTTTAGCACTTACTCACCTTCACTATAGAAACCCCAGAGCCGATATTCACCAGCAAATAAGGGAAAATATTCGGGTGGTTCGTCTGAAATCGGAATTCTGTATCTGAATCTTTCTGGTACGCAAACACTTCATGGGGTATGTTCCTCAGCACAAAGTTGCATCCTTTAATTAGGCAGGTCATTACATCTTCTTTATCTACTCTGAGGGGGAGAAAAAAAACCCTTTACATAAATTTCACAGTCCTGCTGATAAGCAAGTATGCTTTTAGATCAGTTTTTGAAGATTTTACAAACAGAAGACAGTAACCCACACCTCGTGGCAAAAGCCCAGATCTCTTAAAACATGAAACCCTGCATCTGCCTGTGCTCTGACGTTCACCCTCCGTGCCAGGACACACAGTCTGAAGTTGAGACTGCAGTTACGCAGTAACTTACATTAATCACAGCCATTAAAAATAATCCTGCCCCCCTGATTTCTTGTTTACGCTGCCTCTTCAGTGCCCTGGTGCTGGCACAAGTCAGGAAACTCAGCCGGAAATTAATCTAACAATTTCCTAACAAGGAATAATTTCCTATAGCTCTTCCCCTTCCTTCTTAATAAAGTGAAACAAACCAAAAAGATCCCCCTCGACATTCCAGCACTCGTTTATGACAGGTGAAAGGGACTGCGAGGAGCCTGCCCCGGGATCACCAAGCACAGGACAAACAGACTTCTCACGAGAACAACAGGATTCCCAACAGCACGTGTCCCGAGCGTGGAGACTGGGAACAAGAGGTATAATTTAGGTGAGGTGAATGATGTGCTTAACTCAGCCAACCCAGACTTCTCTAAGCTTCTGCATCTCATGTATCGTTACTCATTGTGGTGAATTTCTCACAGGAAAGATGCTACATTTCTCACACAAAATATGGTGAGCCCTGTCGAAAACACATAAACAAAGGGCAAATATACATCTCACTTAATGCAGAATGCTTTCTGCTTGTCAGGACAGGGAAGGTGTTGCTTTCTGGGCCAATTAAGTGTGTCACAGCCAAATAAAAACCAGGTGCACCACAGGAGAGAAGGGGGGAATTGCCTCCTTGTCTTGATTAACAGATACTTACTAACAGCCAATAAGGCATGGATGTAGGCTGGTTTGAAAAAAGGCTAACAGACTCCCACCTATCAGAAGGAGGAAGTAATTTGAAAAATCAGCATAAAAGAAGATGAACAGAGCTCCTCAGGACCTGAGGAGTGTGCTACGTGGAGCTACAGCATGAGAGGCAGCCTCAAGTTCTTCCCCAGAAACATCAGGTAACGTTTTATATTTGTGTAAATCAGTGATATTTTTATCTCTACCTACAGCAGCTTTTTAGGATGTGGTGTTTGATAAACATATCTGAATGGTAAATTTACAGGGCTGTAAGTTTGTGAGGCTGCCCTTTAGTCTCCTGCAAGCTTGTGCTTCTGCATGAAGTTTAGGCAGGAGCTATGCAGTAAATTACATATTAATTGTTTCTGAGCAAATGCAGAAAAATGTTAGAAGGTTTTGGAACTCTAACTTAAGACAGGCAACTGCAGAGATTAGGTACACCCAGGGGAAAAAGAAAAGTGTTTGTTAGCAGTATTTTGGCTTGTAGTAATACAGTCACCGTGTGGATTTCATCCTTCAGCTTAAAGCAGAATGACTTAAACACACCTCAGCACAGCAAGTGATCAAAGATTCCCAATTAAAATTCTGGTTAGTATTGAATTTACTACTTTATTTCAAACATTATTTTATATACCATCACAGGCATAGCTGGGCAAAGTGGGAAGTTAGCCTGTTAAAGTCACATCAAAGAAGAAATACACTCCTGTAACTGAGTTCAAACAGTTCCACTTACTTCAACCCCAACTTCTTCTCAATAAGGTCTTTGAATTTATAGGCACCACCACCTGTAGCTTTGATGACTTTTGTCTCTGTATTGACAAGATGGTCTTTGATGAAGTCCAGGCAGGTTTCAATGTAAGTGTTTTCAAACTTAATGAAGTGAAGTCGAGCTGTAATCTCCTCCTGAACTGATATTTCATACAAAGGTTCATTTTCTATGTCCTTTAAAAGAGAAAAGAATTTCTTATAGATCATTCACAATCCTTCCTTGTGAGAAATGAGGCTACATGCTAAAATACTGAACATCAAAAACTATGGTTCTTTTGCCGTGACACTGTGTTAATGCTATTAAAAACATAATGTCCCAAGCTGCTTTTCAAAGAGAATACAGTTTCAATAGACCATAATCATCCTTAAAGTGAGGATCTAATTAATTCTCCCACGGAGCAGACATGCATGAAATACCTCTGTATGAGAAAAGTTTTACATTTACGTGGCAGTATGGATGTTTTCACATCAGTGCCATACTTCCCTGTCTAGAAAGTAACTATTTCAAACACTACCTGGCAGCACAAGCACTCCCAAAGGGGCAGTGAATGTAACCGGGTTTCCCTGTGCAGGGGCTGCACAGCTCTGAAGCCGTGCAATCAGCCTTTTGCTAAGGAGAATCCGTACAACGTATTGCAATGTGACTTTAGCTCTAGAGCTATACTGAGGCTGCGAAGCAAAAACAATTGCCAAACCCGTGCTAACAGCTCATTTCCCCTGGAATGCAGCAAGGGGTTACTAACAGGAGCCATACGCTCACCCGAGCTGCAGTACAAATGCTGAGGGATGGCTCCAAGTGTCAGTACACGCTAGAATGTGTGCTCAAAATACAGATTTCAGTTGTGACAACTTACTTCAGAGTACCAGGTGTTACAGAAGGTCATACGTAAACTATAAGCAAGTTCTAGGTGAAGCTTTACACAGAACAAATTATGGGATGGGTTTCAGATGAAATTTCTGTTCTCCTACGAGAAGCCAGTCCCGTACTTTGCCGCTGTGACTCAATCGCATGCAACGAGACAATTCTCACCTTCCCAGAGTGATCAAAAGATCTCACTCTTGCCACTTTGTGCTGCACAGTTGAATAATAAGCCAACTTGGTTAACGAGCCACCTATTAATAAGAGGACGACAAGATTAATGCCTTGTCTCAGAGCAAACAATATAATGTACATTTATGTACGCTTTACACAGGAGTTTTTGGGTTTTAAGATTCGTTCGGCTAAATACAATTAAGTCAAATGTGTAATGCAGTGAGCCAAAGAACCCCTGTCTAGAAATGGATTTGCAGGCCTGGCTCCAAATGCACAACCTGGGGGGTGAAAAGCTCCACAAGTTGAGTGTTTGCCCAGTTGATGTGGGGATGACTGAAGATGAGCAGAAATAAGGGGAGGTTCTTAGTCGGCTACGCTAGCACACGTATCGCTTGTCTTGTTTGAAAACTCTTTCTGGAGTTGCTTGTCAGAGGATTTTATAAGCAGGTTTGCCACAACTGAGCAATGTGTGGCACGGGCACAATCAAAAAGTGTTTGATCAGGAACACTTCTGTAAATATTCTTAACCTGCTTCCAAGGACAGGCTACAGATTCGCGGCTGGTTAGAAGATGATTATGTACTGGGTAATTGTTTTGCCAGATTGTTCTTGGCTTTATGTAGGATGAAACAGTACCTGCTGGTGCTTCTGATACCTCTGGTGTCTTACGCAGATATTTGAGCCTGAAAGCAGGAAGCTGTCAAAGCCTGCTTACTTTTATTTAAATGCGCTTTTAACTTTTTTCCCCCTCAGAAAGAGAAATGCCTCTTCAACCACTCCTGAGTATCAGGATCCGATTAAAGTATTGGTTTGCTTCATAAATCTCTAAGCTGCTTTAGCTGCGGGAGAAAACCCCTTAATTTTAACTCTGCATAAAAAGTACCCCAGGCTGCAAACCACAACCACCCTCACCTGCACAAAAGTCAGTTCAAACTTTGCACCTGTGCTCTCCAAACAGGAGCACGGAGCCGTCTGGGGGTCCAGATCTCCCAGCCTAGTGTGTGGATTAACTTAATTCTGCTCGCCTCTTGCCAAAGACTTGGCATGTTCCCCCTTTCGGCACAGGGAATATGCTGGCGTACAGATGTTTCTGACATACTGAGAAAACAACAGTAGTAGTGAGATGGGCCACGCTGCATGCAAGGCAGGAAGAATTTATCACCAATCAGTGGGTTAAAACTGAAGTTCCAACAGCAAATAAAAGCCTGGCAATGTTAGATAACGGCATGGCAGCTACATGCAGCGGCCCTGTGCTCTGCTGCCTTATGAACCAGTGGAATCAAGAAATGCAGCATGGGCAAGTGTAAAACAACCAGGCGGTACTTAAAGCTTTGCCTTCCTAACAGTATTCTCATCCCTTTCATAGTGTTCAAATAAACTGGAACTTCTTTGTAATTTGTAGGAGAAAAACGGGCAGCTTTCTGCGGCAAATTTTAGTGAGGTCAACTTAGTGATTGCTGACACTCTTACAGTGACCAAACCACTACAGCTTTCCCGACCTCAGCTCTTACTGCAGTGTACCAGCCAATGCTCTAAAGCTTCTGGCAAACAAAATGCAAGCTCTGTTCTGTTAGCTCATTGCTTACAGGTGAATTTTTTCTTACCTTTAAAAAAAGCAAACCAACACACACAGCACTGAACTTGGTAGCTCTGTGCTGTGAGGAAAAGCTTCCTTCAAACCTCTAAAGAGAGAGCTCATGTAGCTTGTGTAGGAATTCCACACTGTTTGTATGAACATGCATAATGTACAGGTGCTTTGGCAATTAATTTATCACCAGGGAAAGGGTATGTAAAGCTATGCTTTATACATTCTCCCCTTCCTCTCCCAGTTTTTAAGGGCTTAAATCCATTCGGAACACCAGCTGAGACATGTAACCAGGCTTTACAACTAATCCCACAACTCTAATTCCACTCTGACCCACAGAAAGGACCAATTCCAGCTGTTATTTTCACAGGCACGAAACAAATGAGTTGTGTAGACTTGTGATGTGATAAGATTGTCTATCGTGGTGCATATATTTTCCCACCAGCCAGCGCAGCATTAACCAAAGCACACCAGTACCGCCTGGTTCTGTGGCTGAAGAACACTGTTACTCTGGCTTTCCTGGCGTTCCACTGACCTAGTAACTGCAGAGTAGAAGCATAGTGTGAACTGGCATTTTCTTTTTTTTTTTAAATTTTATTTATTTTGGTGCTGCAGACTGCTGTAGAATGAATGCTAATCTCTGCACAGGTGAAGCCACTGTTAACAGGCTTAGCTCAGCTGTGTCCCAGCACGGCCTCCCTGCGCAACTCCCCGCCGTGGTGCTCAGGTGTCACTCCGATGGGCATTTCTCCATCTGTCCCTCGGTGCAGGCTGCTCTATGCCCAGGAATGTTGTGTTCTCAGGCTTGTGCGCAGGATGTGGGGTGTTTCTGGGGGTTGCTGAGGAAAGCAAGTGCAGGCAGCTACTGCTGTAACCCCCAGCCCTGTGCCAAACCTGCTCATCTTGGGGTTCTTCAGCCTGGAGAAGGCTCTGGGGAGACCTCAGAGTGGCCTTCTGCTGCCTGGAGGGGCTACAGGAAAGGTGGGGAGGAGCTGTTTGCAAGGGTGTGCAGCAACAGGACGAGGGGCAATGGTTTCAGAGCAGGGTAGGTTTAGATGAGGCATTAGGAAGAAGCTCTTCAGTGTGAGGGTGGTGAGACGCTGCAACAGGTTGCTCAGGGAAGTTGTGGAGCTTGGGATGCAAGGAAACGGGCTCAGGTTGCACCAGGGGAGGTTTAGATTGAGTATCAGGAAAAACTTCCTTACTAGAAGAGCGGTGAGGCATTGGAACAGGCCGCCTGGGCAGTGGTGGAGTCACTGGGACAGAGTCAATGAGCAGATGTGGCACTTGAGGACATGGTTTAGTGGCCACGGTGGTGCTGGGTTGACAGTTGGACTTGATGATCTTTTCCAACCTCAGTGATTCTGTGACTGCGCCTCATGCCTGTAAGCGCTCAGGGCCAGGCTGGATGAGGCTCTGAGCAACCCGTCCATGGCGGGGAGGGGGCTCGAACCAGGCGATCCCCTCCAGCCCAAACCGCTCCGTGACCCTCCGAGCTCTGCAGCAGCTCTCCCCAGCCCCCCCCTTCCTCCTCCGAGGGCCGTTCCGGGACCGCCGCCAGGGACGAGGGTCGGGCCCAGGTCAGCCGGTCCCGCTGCACCCCGAGGTCGGGCAGCGCAGGCCGCGGCCCTCTGGGGCCGCCTCTCCCCGCCAAGGGCAGGCCCAGGCTGTCCCTCACCCGGGTCCCTCCGCGGCCCGTTACCTGCCGCGGGGGCGCGCCGGGACTTGTAGTTCCCTTGCCCGGGCCCGCCTCGCCAGCGCCCCCCCGGCGGGACTACCACTCCCGTCGTGCCCCGCGCCGCCCCCCCGAGCCGCGGTGCCCGCCGGGCGCTGTAGTGCGCCTCCGCCAGCCCTCACCGGCCCCGCCGCCTCAGGGGACTACATTTCCCATCGTGCCCCGCGCTCCCACGGAGTCCCCTCACCGCCCCGGAGCCGCCGCCCGTCCCTCGGCCGTCGCCCCCCTCCTCCCCGCCGGCCCCCTGCTCCCCGCCGCTCCCGCCCGGTTACCGATGTCGATGGCGAAGCGCTTGGCGTTCTCGAGGTTGCGGAAGATTTCGTCGGGCGGGAGGGTGATGCTCTTGTCCAAACTGCCGTGACCGCCGCTGCCTCCTCGCCCGCCGCGCTCCGCCATTTTGAACGCGCCCCACCCCCCCGCCGCCCGCCCTCACCGGTGGGCGTGCGCGTGCGTCGGCGTCACCGCCAGGGCGGCGCGTGCATTGTGCGAGCGGGCGGCGCGTGCGCGGGAGGGAGGGGCGCGGCGGGAGGGGCCGCACAGGGAGCGGGGAAAGGGCCGGGGGGGGGGGGGGGGGGGGGGGGGGGGGTAAGGGGGAGAGATCGGGGCCGGGGGGTAACGAGAGATCGGTTTTGCGGGGAGGGGCGGGGGGGAGAACGCTGCTAAATTTGTCCCTGAGAACGGGTAAGGCCGGCGGAGAACGGGGCTCCGTCCGGTCCGCGGACGCCCGAATCTATGACAGTCCCCCCGTCGCCCCCCCGCCCGGTGGTTGCGCCCGGCCCTGCCCTGCGGCCTCCTGGGACTCGAGGGCACCCGCCGGGCGTGCGGCGGCTGCAGCTGCCGCCTTGGGACAAAAAAATAAATAAATTTCAATTCCCTGCGTTTCGGGCGGTTTGGTGGCCGAGGCGCGGGCTGCCCGAGCGGGAAGAGCCGTGGCGGAGCCGGGTGCGAGCGTTGCTGAGCCCGGCCGGGCCGCGACCGTTCCTGAGGAGCCTCCGGATCCCCAGAAAACGGGCCCGTGAGGCCCGGCTCTGCTGGTCAGGCCTTGAGAGAGCTGGGCCTTGTTATTTCGGAGCTCTCTCTTCTCCGCTGTGGAAAATACGGACACAGAATTGATTCCGAATATCTTTGCTTTCACTGGAATCCTGTGTCCTTCAACCCCAGGGCCCGCAGGGAAGGCAGCTACGCGAAGTACTCAATAAATCCAGCAAGTTAGTCTTTCTTAACTAGGTTTTTATTTATACTGTTAAAAGTTTCTGCCATTTCAGAAGTTTGAGATAGTTTCTGGCACAGGTTATACAGCTGGTGACGTTACAGCATCCTCCGAGGACAGTAAGGAGTTTACGTTCTCCCCTGGTGGCAGGGTACCAAAAAGTAAATACAATTTTTACGCCAGCCTTTCATGAAAGACTTTGATAAATACTTCTTGTAAAATCGACAACAGTGCCATAACTTCCTTTCCTATAAGGATATAAAAACGAGCTTTTTGCCTTTATAAAAGGCGTACGTATCCTGAACCTCACAAACTACTCTGCTTTTGTGAGCAAGACATCCTGAGGAATTTCCTCTACGTAGTTTGAGTTATGGTTTAACCATTTTTCAAAGTGTGCTCAGCACCGCCTACAAATATCATAGAACCCACTATGGCACCCGTAGGAAATCTAGCTTTTCGGATGTGTCCCGTTAGACTGGCTGCTCTGCCCGAGACACCGTGGGCCCCCAGCCTGGGGGGTCTCAAGTGGGGCAGGTCAGAGGAGAGGGCTCCTTCTGAGCAGACACTTTCGAAAATGCTAGCCTGAACATCTCTCAGAAGTTACTGCTTTCTCAACAGATGTACGCGGACAACCTCACTAAGGTTAAGAACAGTCGGTGTTCCTCTCTGAACAACTCCTCTCAGTCCTCCTAGGGGAGGATTACATCTCGCATTCTACAAGAATCACTTTCTCTCCACGTGGTGGGATTGTTTCGGCCCTTCTGGAAGAAGGGCAGCGGGCATCCAAGCATAGTAATGCTCTGCCAAAGGAAAAAAATTCTTCCCTACTCATGAGAGGAGCGGGGGGACTTGTAGAGCAAGTCACGATCTCCTCTGGAATACGAGCAAATGTCCGACAACGCAAGCGTGCTCTTGGCCTACCAAGGCCTCCAGAGGCTGCAGGAGGGCTTCAGGGCCGCTTGTTTTGCGGGAGGCTGGTGGGTGGAAGCGTTTGCAGAGGAAGAACCAGAGTCCATAGGTGCCGCTTGCGACCTCTGGAAGTGGCAGATGAGCTTCATCCGGGTTTCTGTGTTCGTTGGGTGGAGAGCCAGGAATTGCAGAGCTTCCTTGAGGCACCAGGCGTACCCTTCACAGTAATCCTGCTGGAGGCTTTTGGCAGATGCTGCAAAAGCTGTGAGGGCAAAAGAGAGAAGTGTTACACTGGGAGGCTCAGGCTGGAGTTTTGCCTAAAAGTAAGGGCAGCGAGCGTGGTGGGGGGGACGTACTCACCTCGGCTGTATTTCAGGTAGCTGACGGTCATCTCCAGGATGTCGGCTTTCTCCAGCTTGGAGTTGGGCTGGTGTCTCTGAAACTCCTTCTCCAGGAGCAGCTTCAGCTGCTCGATGCTGCTGTTAATCCGATCGCGGCGCAGTTTCTCTACAATGGGTTTCCTCAGCTGTAACACAGAATGGGAGGAGGACCGTTAGCAGTCAGACTTTCCCCTTCCCTTCTCTGAATAAGCTGCCGCTAAAGGGGTTTGGCCCTTTCTCAGCTCCTTGCCCTCTCAGTCACCGAGGAAGCAGATACTTACTCTGTTTTTCTCTTTGGGCGTTAGGATTTCCAGGGAGAGCGCACTGGGTGCCATTATCCCGAGTGCTGGTTTCGGCTCGGAGCTCGCTGGCAAGCGGGTGCAGAAGGGAGCGAGGAGTCGCTCTATTTATACGCGGCGGCTGCATACAAATGTATGGGTCCTGCACGACTCCGAGTTTCCCACAGTCGATAGCCAATCCGTGCGTGCCCCGGGACAATAGAGAAAGCATCCATTACAGCATGGCAAATTGACTGTGAATCGCCTGGGGATAATACCCTGCTCCCAAAGGAGCAGGTGGGCTGGGGAGCGTGCGACACAATAGGGCTTGGCATTACGGCGCTGGGGTAGGAACGTGGGAAAGCGTTCGCCGTCATTATAGTCAAACCTCTGCCTGGCGTTGGGAGCGTCAACATCTCAATGTGCTGCCTTTTCCCAGGCTGCGGTGAAATTAAGCGCAGAAGACCGATCCCGGGAAGAGATAATGCTCTGTGCCCATGACCAAAAGTGAGGTTGAAAAGGGAAAGATGCGGAATTAGAGGGACTAAACCCATTCATTGACATTAAACCGTGCTTAGATGAATACAGTACCAGATAATTTTTGAGCAACTAGAGACTAAAATCAAGGGAGGAGCCCTTAGAACAATTTATGCAGAGCTGTTAGCTCGGAATATTTTCCCCTCTATTGTTTAAATGCCTGAAGTCCCTCTATAAGTTATATTCAGAGCTCTTCCTTGCTTTTGTTTGGGTAATCTGGGCTTTCCTGCGGCAGCCCGTGACATGTAACGATTATGATGCCTTTCCCAAACATGTCCTATTTAATTTCATGCCACTTTGTAAACATGCCACCATCCCTTTCGTCCCAAGTCTCTGTGTAAAGCACCTAAATATATTTTTTCCCTTTACAGACAACTGACGTGCAGTGAAAAGTCGATTCTCATCTGCTACTTTGCTTGTACCCCACTTGCAGAATGTAAATACGGTTGTTAGGATGCCCAGTGACTCTCCTCAGTCTCAGGCTTTCCTGGTGTATGTACCACGTGTTGCAATGACCTCGGGTAGTGACGTGGAAAGGACCGGAATAGGATCCCGGACTAAAAGGTGCCTTTTTGAGGTACTTTTTTCCAGGCTACTCCAGGTTGCCTGTGCAGGTCTGCTACCCTCCCAGCACAATCCGATACAAAGCCGGTCACGTTTGAGATCTGTCAGTCAGGCATGTGAGGCCTCATTTGACAAATTCACAGTTGCTTGTTACGGTGCATCTGTTTCAGCTGTGGTGCGTGGAGCCCTGTAGGTTTAAAGGGGAGTTGTGCATGGACATAATTTTATTTTTCCTTAATGCCCGTTCCACGGCCAGAGGCTGGAACAGGGAGTAAAACTAGATTGGTGCTGATAGACTTAGCAGGTTGGGGATGTTAGTTTTTGAATACCTATTTCTTACTGCAATTTTTCATGAAAACCCTACCTCTCTCCTATGTCTGCCTTTCAAAACCAGGAAGGAAACCTGCCATTTCTCTCTTACTTCACTCGGCCAGTTTCACCTGCCCTCAGCATCCCTCTCGATGAGCCAGGGCCAAAACCTGTGTGTGTAGGTACCCAGGTAGCGCCGTGTTCCAGCACACACGGAGTTGTTGCATAGAAGGACATGGTACCACAAAGGATGATCCTGTAACTCATCATTAACCTGACACAAAGCCCCTGTTAACTTCCTGGCTCCTCATGGCAGTGATTTTCATCGATGAGCCCTTCTCCCCTCTTCCCAGCCCAAAGACATTTTACATTTGGATGAATCACTCGGGGTGTAACAATTTTAATCATTGATGGTTGTCAAAAATCTCTGAACAAACAGGGAGCATGAGTCCTATTCAGCATCAGTTCCCCGAGTTATTTTGTCAGCTCGTAATCAGCAGCATTGCTCTCGGCCAGGGCAAGACCTGGCTGCGTGTGCTTGTGCCGTTATCGGAGCCTGAAGCCACGCAGGGGGCTTTGCGCGTCTCTCGGGGGCTACAGGAGACGGAGCGGACAGCAGGTCCCACCACGCACCGTATGGGGAGGACTATGTTTGCAGCAGCAGCGGGCGGGGTGAGACGGGAGGGAAGCTTTGACCCAATTTTCAGTTCTGGAAATATGAAATGAGTGCTTTGAAATAACGCCATCCTATCCCCAGCACAATGCCCCTGGACTCCGAAGGGCTAAACCAACTCCCACTGATTAAAGCATTATCCCTTCCTCTAAGTGCTGGGCAGATGGTGCAGCAGGCGTTAGCTTTCTTCTCGGGACCGCCGAGGCACACGTCTTTTGTTGGCAGTTTAACGCTGTGAATGGGGCGATGTGGGAAATCCCGGGAGCTGCGGGCTCGCACCATCTGATGTGAATGGTGAACCAGGCGTGCTCCTCGCAGCCCGCGCGCGCCGCGGCAGCCTTCTGGGCTCCCGGCTTCTCACCCCCCTCTCCCTGTCAGCTGAAAAGATAGCAAGGCTTCAGTGCCCCCCTTGCCTGCTTCACCTACCCTCTGCGACTGTTGATAGATAAAAGAGAAATAAATATCCCCTCCCCTGCCCCCATTTGGTTTTATTATTAAGGCCTGGAAACTTAATGGCAATAATATTTCCCAGTATTCGTAATAATAAATCGCTTAGACTTAGGGTGTCCCTAGAATATATCAGGAACTGGATGCAGTATGCACTTTCTGCAAGGATTTTGGGTAAGGGAAAAAAAAAAATCCTGTGCTGGAGGCAGTCCAGTTACTCTTTGGTAAAAGGCTGAAACTAGTTTGCTCAGTTTGGGCTTTTTAAAAATTCAGCTGTTAGTGCAGGAGTCTGTGCCACTGAGACGTAGCTGTGATCCAAATCCTTGTCACTGTCCTTCATATCCGTGGGAGGGGTTTGTGCCTCTGACTGTCGCTGCAGAGCCAGAATGAAAGATTAATTGTGTGAGGCTCAGGAGCAGGGGCTTCCTTGGTTTTGGAATGAAAGATTTAAAGAAACAAATCCCCAAAATTGCCAAACACGTGGAGTTGACTGAACAACGTGACACAATAATTCCCTTCTTTGGAGGATGGTGTGAAATCTGGACCCGCTCTTGAGAGGTGGCAGCTGTGCTGTGGTCAGAGATTTGCTTCCTTGGTGCCCTTGTCCCTCTGTACGTCACGTCACAGCGGGGAGTTGCATCGTGAAGATGCAGTCCTCAAAATCATGTGTGAGAACAGGGAGGTGCCTCCACTCTTGCTTGGGATAGCTGTAAAAGAATGTAAGGGGAAACAGAAATCTGCCGACAATTGTCGATGGCTGCACGGACAGACCTTGCGTGTCAGGCAGGAGTCTGAGCTTTTCCTAAGACAAAGAACCACGCGTGAAGTGCTCCCAGCCCCAGCTGGGGTGTGCAGTCGATGGCTTTGAGTTGAGGAACGACCCCAGAGGATCCAGGAAAGGTAGCCAGCCAACCCAAGGCTGTCAGCACTAGGTTTGTCCTCATTGCAGTCCACAAATCAAAGCAGCTGGAGGACTGCTAGCCTAGGAGATCGCCATGGGGCCAGGGAGCTTTCTGCTTCTGGTTTGTACGTGGTGATTTCAGCCCAGGTGCAGACTTACCACACGCCTTGTTTTCACAAAAGCTGCTACTACTCATAATAGCGGTTGACAGCTTTCTTTGCTCATCTGATACTTAGCTTTTGAACCCAGGATGTTGCCACGTAGCCACAGGTTTGGAGGAAGGTGAACTACCAGAAAAGAGTACACAAAACCCAAATTCTATTGTCTGGGTCATGCAGATTTAAAAACCAGTGCTCCTGTATGCCTGCAGCTATACTTGGAGCTTGCAACTTGCTGGCCTGAAGCTTTCTTTTAGAACATTTTAATTTTAGACTGTTTCCTACATTCATGCCAGCCTGTCTCACCAGTGCTATTGATGGCGTTTTTAAAGAAATAATTGCGATTTTTACTTTTCTTTTTTTTCTGTGCCTTCCCCAAAAGCTTTAAAATCTTTCTGACAATCTCTCCTGAGACACCTATTTAGTGTCAAAGAGCATAACGTTCCCAAGTTTTAAAAGGGCTCTCGCATAATGCTGATCGATCAATGTGCTCTTTGGGAAAATAGCTCTCCAGATGGTCTATCGGGACAGGAATTGCTGGTCATCACAATGCAGAGCCAAAAAGCGTCACTAATGTGGGCTGTTGTGAGGCACGCTTCCTTTGTGGTCCCTCTGAATGTCATAAATAGGGAAGAAAGTGTGGGAAACTCCGAGAAACTCAGGCCCACACTCTGAGGTTAATAGGGGCTTTGTCGGGAGAGTATTCCTGGGCTGTGGGATCAGCATAATAAACAACATCTTCCCTAAGGGTGGGAATGTGTTGGAGCAGGGGAGAGTCACCCCAGGGGACGGAGGAGCGATAAGGAGCTTCGCGTTCTGTTATTATAAGTGATAATAATTAATAAATTGCAAACATAACCTTTGCTAAGGCTGGTGAAACTGGAGGTCTGGCTTTTAGCTCTCCGGTAATTTGTAAACTAAAGCCCAGAGGGGCAAGTCTTTGGCTGGTGAAAAGCAGAAGCGGTGCGCTCGCACCAGCCGTGGATCTGACTCCCTGGAGCAAATGGAGATTTTCTGGCGGGATTTGGCTTCTTCCCCCTGTGCCCAGAAGGGAGGTGATTAGTGTTTCTCTCCTTTACGCCACGCTGCAGACCAGAGGTCTGAATGTCACGTACGCTGGGAGCTAAGTGTGACCCACTCGCCCGCTGCAGCCAGAGCACTGTCACACGGCCTCGGTGCACGTGAGATTCAGCCCCCGTGATCTGAGTGGCAGAAGCTGCGTCTCCCCAGATTTATGCCAGTACAGAGTTCTGGTTTTAGAAGTCTGACTGGGATCCCTCAGGAATTTTGCGCAGTCGTCGCTTCTACGCCCTGTTCCTCTGATAGCCTGGAAGTAGAGGGGCTGGGTTCAAATCCAACGGTCTCCGGTTTGTGCAGCTCTTCTTTGGTTTCCTTTTCTGCCTTCTCTTCATGCTGTCGGTTTTAAACAAACCGCGGTGAGGCTGCCAGCTGTGACACCCACAGCGCCGTTGGCTTGGGTGGCAGCGCGTGAGCTGCCCAGGATGCCTGTCACGGCAGCAGACATCTCCGTGCCATCTGAGACTGTGTTCCCAGTCCCCGTGGTGCCCAGCCAGGCCGTGATGCTCTTTGGGACACGCTGCATTTTGAGGGAGTCTGAACTCCCCCAAACTTCCTATCTCCAGGCTACCTTAATTAGGCTTGATTTAAAAATGCACAGGCAGGGATGAAGAACTTTGAATTTGCTGGGATTCAGAATGTTTTACTAATTGCAAAGACAAGCTGAGCACAGCACAGTGAAGTGACTTTCCTGAAATCGCTAAGCAACCACAAAATGTAAAAAAAAATGCCTTCTGAATTATTTATTGAAGAACAAGTCTGTCTGCTGCACTGGTGTCAGCCCCTGATGAGTTGAAGAACTGTACCAAAACCCCACCTCGTGTTGCATTGGCAGACAGATGAGGAACACTCAACCAGCACGTGTACTCAGGGTAAAATAAGAACCAAAATGGTCCATGCAACAGTAATGAGTTAGAGCAATGTGTTCCTGACCTGCCTAGCTGGCTTTTTGGTCCTTTCCATATGTGTAACAGAGGGTTTTGTCACAAATCAAGTGAGGGCTGGCATCTCTCCCGGGCAAAGTGAGGGGAGTTGGAATTGTCGACCGATGGTGTTTCATGCTGTTACTGGATCTCTGGAAGCAGGAGAAGGTTCCCTGACCCGTATCCAAATCAATGTTAGATGATAGTTCTGTGAACTGAATATTTGTGCAGGTTAATTTGAAGAGAAGAGGAACTGACAGGTGAATAGTCCCCACCAAGCAATGAGTGGGAACTCTTCCAAGGAAAAGTGAATGAATGTTACTGGGGAAGCGCTGTGTTTTGGAGACACCGTTGGCATTTAAGGTGCTCAGGGGAGGCTTTAGGATCCCTTTCCTGTGCTTTTCTTTCCTTTGCTGAAGTCTGAATAGGTTTCTATTAAGGATCTGGGTCTGCACCTCTCAGTATCTCATTTTATTTTCACCTCCAGTTTAATTTTTCATTACTTTTCCAGAGGTTGCTTCTTTGCAGGATCCGAAACCCTGTTATGCCAAATTAATTTCACAAATATAGACTATGTACTGGAATGAAGGGCTCAGGAATAGGACATCTGACAGCTTCCCCACTGCAGAAGGAGTCTACATGCAACACTTAGTCTGGCAGTATTAGCTATTTTAATAATTTCAAACCAAAGGATTAATGAGTAAAACCATTTTTATTGTATTGTACAGTGAAGACACCAAAGTTGACCATCACACAGGATGAGTACGTCACAACTTTATAAAAGCTTTTTAAGCTCTTTAGCATGTTCAGTGAATGATTACGAGGTACTTACTGCCTCCCTTCCTCCCCCTTTTCCTTAAAGTATATGACAGGTATTTCCTTTACAAAAGGCATCAATTATCCCTCAGCTGAGAGTAACACATACTGACATGAGGAGAATTTTCCCTAGAGCTATCGGTTACCATCATAACTTTCTGCAAGAAGGTACACTAAAAATAGCATAGGAGCTTCAGAGGAATCAGCATTTCTTGGTGACGTCTTTCACTCAAAAAGTTAAGGCCCAATACTCTCTTTATGACACAAAATGAATTCTTCGAAGTGCTCCTTCTTTAGGAGAGTCAGCGCATTATCTGGAGACAATGGAGCACTTGAACCAGTGACCCAGGGAGTCAGCAGAAGGATTTCCACTGGCAGCCTTGCCAAGCCGAAGTGTGATGGAAACTGAAGGGCATTTGGCTTTCTAAGTCACCGCAGAACTTTGTCCTCTCTTTGGCTGGGAGCCACCAATAAAAGCAGCAAATCTGCTGCAGGATACAAACACGGTCCTTCACTATGAAGGAAAACTACTCAGCGACCCTCATTCCTTGTGACAGAAAAACAATAACCGCCCCCCCTCCCGCCTTTGGAAAGCAACGTTTCCTACTTGGAAGAGGAACTATTAAATGGCAAGTCCCTCTAGGTTTTGTAGCAAAACACAGGAGTAAAGCAAAGTTCAGCAGGTCTACCAGGGTCTCCAGATGGCAGGAGCAGCAGCCACGGTCTTCTGGGCGGGTTGCTTTCTGGCACACAGGGAGGGTGCCAGAGGTGAATTACGCAGGGAGGGAGGGTACCTGACGTCTGCGCCCATCTGAGCTTTGCAGAAATGCTTGATGAGCTGCACCTGAGTCTCCTTCCTGGGTTCATAGTAGGACAGAAAATGCATCGCTTCCTTGAGGCACCGCAGGTATCCGCTGTTAAAGTCCTGCTCTGGATTCTTGTGAATGACTGCTGGAAAAGAAAGAAAGAAGCAAATTCTGTGGGTTAAGATCGTGACCAAAACGTGGGACAGGGGTGATTCATGCATTAGGTTCCTTTCAAGGGCCCGAGTCCACGAGCCTTGCTCGTGCGACCAGACCTGGGTGTGCTACAGCCCCTGTGGGAGGGCAGAGGCCCCTGGGGGTGGATTTTCTGGTGGTGTTCAGGACGTGCTCTGCACTCACTTTGGTCCTGCAGCTGGCTCTGCTGCTTCAGGTAGCTGACAGCCACTTCCAGGATGTCGGCTTTCTCCAGCTTGGAGTTGGGCTGGTGTCTCTGAAACTCCTTCTCCAGGAGCAGCTTCAGCTGCTCGATGCTGCTGTTAATCCGGTCGCGGCGCATTTTCTCCACCACCGGCTTCCTCAGCTGTAAGAGAGATGGAGCACACCGTTCAGGATTTTCTGAGACCTGACCTAATTTCCCCTTCTGATGCCCTGAAACACACAGGTTCAAAGACTCTTCCGTTCTGTGGGAGGGCTTTGTGCTGCTGCCTACCTGTTTCCCACTCAATTTCACTTTTAAATAGTCTCCTTTTTCTCTCTTTAACCCCTTTGCCTTCCCCCAAACCACTTGCTCCCTTCCTATCTCATCTTTTCTCACATAGCATTTGTGTTACAGAGGCCAGCCCATTGCATGGAGCGCAGGCCAGCCTTCCCAACCCTTGCCAGGGACCCTACTTACTTTATTCTTTTCTTTTGGCAGCAGTTTCTCCTCCACGTGTATCATGAGAGTGTTACTGGGAGCCATTCTCAGTCCTGGGTGCAGACCCCCACGTCGGGCTGCTGGGCTGGGTGTTAAGATTACGCTTTGGCAGCTACGGAATGCCTCTATTTATACGTCGGGGAGCTTCAGCAGATACGTGAGTCTGGGGATCGCTGGTGTTTCCCACAGCCGTCCGGCCAATCCGGGCACGCAGCCGAACAATAGAGGAAGCATCTATTAGCGCATGGTACATTGATTGCAAATGCCCCGGAGAGAATAACCTTCTGCCCACGCTGGCTGGTGGAGTGTGCGGCGTGGCTTTCGGGGCTGCCCCGGGGATCTGGGAAAACACTGACCCTCCAGCTGCTTCTGCGGGATCAGTTGCGTTCCTGGGCCGTCGCGTGTGCCACTCGCGTTCGTGGCGTGGAGGAGGCACGCTTTGGGGAGAGGGAGAAGAAGGGGAGCTCTGTCAAAATCGACAGCACCGAGGGCATCTCTCTTCTTTCTAGGAAAGGCGCTTTCCAAGCCAGCCCCCCAGGTGCCGTTTGCGCTTGTCCATGCGGTCATTTACACTTTTTGATGGGAGAGTGTTACCAGTGTGAAAGGAAAAGTTTGTTTGCATAGATGTTTCTAAATGCTTTAGAGAATCTACACTCAGGGCGGCAGGATGTTGGATGGACAGGGTGAATCAATTAGGGAATGGGAAGGAAATGGAAGTGGTAACCTCTCTTCACACGTGGAGGGCTGTGAGCCTGTTGCACTGGTGTTCCCATTGCCTTCCTTAAGGACAGCCACACCTCCTGGCAGAACTGGGCCCTTGCCTGGTCACCCCTGTAATTCTTTCCCCTTTTCTGCTCTCTCTTTCGTATACACAAGAATGATGGTTAAGATGGGCTAAAGAATAGCATCAGATTCAACCCAGCCCTTGGTCTAGGTAGGTCACAGGCAGATTGTGAGTGGGATTGAGTAGCTGAGGACCTCAGCAAGGTGGTCAGTTCGACTTCTTGCCCGAGCTTTCTGGTGTGCTGGGTTCTCATCTGACCAAGGAGCATCATGCTGCAGTCTGAGATCTCAGAGACTATGTAACTGCCTCTCTGCGTAACATTTAGCATGTCACCCTCACACCATTTTCTTATCTGGAAAATGAGGACAGTGCTGCTTGCTTGTACTTGCATGAAAATTTCAATAAAAATTAAGCAAACCTTATTTCTTTTGTAGTGGGGGCAAGAAAAAGGAATGAAGTTGTGCAGATGCTTTAGGTCACTTCTGATTTTGCCTTATGAGAAAAAATCTCTGCCTGGATACAGTCCTTGGAGGCAGCACCGATAATAACCCAGAGCCTACCTGAGCAAAGCTGTGAGGGTCTGCCCCGGGGCGGAGGAGTGCTCCTCTTCTCCCAGTGCTTGTGCAGGGGAGTGTGGTGGGGAATCTGGAAACGGGAATGGCAGAGGGAAGTGTGCAGTGAGGTGAGAAAGCCAAAGGCAGTTTCTTACATGGAAATCCTAAAGTGCAGCCCGAGTTTAACGGGCAGTTGACAGGAAGGAGGGAGGTGTTGCTGAAATAGCTGGTTTTCATTGTATGGCCTGAATGGGCTTATCTCTTTGTGAAGGGCAGATGTTGTCCCTGGAGCCCTTTATTCCCTGTGTTGTGGGAAAGCCAGGAGACAAGACATCTCATGGGCACTTTGAAGCAGTCAGAGGATTATGGTACAAAGTAAGATACAGCTCACAGAGCATGCCCTAGCTTTTGCCAGCAGTAATAAGGTGTTGCCCTTTTTTTCCCCCCCTGTATTCTTTGGCTAGCCTTCCTTGACAAGCTGGTGTGCTGTGTTATCCCTTCCCTAGCAAGGGAGTGGTGGTGGCAGACCTTGAAGCCAGGAGCTGACAGGTAGACATGTACAAAGCTGGTTGAAGAGACTCTTCAGTGTCAAAAAACATCTTTTTCCCAACTCCTAAGAAGCAGCCCTGACCTTTATTGCTGTATTATAACTGATAGCCAGATGGTCTTTTGGGAGTTGGATTCTTTCCCTCTAAATCATTCAGGCTCAAGCACCGTCACTAATGTCGTGAGTAGTTGCGAGGCACACTTCTATTGTCCCGACAAGAAGTGTTATCAATAGGGGAAAAGTATGGGAAACGCGGAGAAATTCAAACCCACACAGCCTGGTGCTAATAACTCCTTTGTGGAGCCTGCACTTCTGTCAAGGCGCGATGAACTCGCATGGCTTTTTCACCGAGCCAGGCTCGCCGTGGGGACAGGGGCTTCTCGGAGATCTGTGTTCACCAGGAGAGAGGGGCAAAGGGGCAGAGACCCCGATTCGCACACGGGGGTGGTCAGTGGGAGCACCAGGCTCGGCTGCAGCACTGGCCGTCCCGGGGCTGCTGGTTTCCTCCACCATGCCCCAGTTTGCTTTTCTGGGACACGGGGGTGGTGCTGCTAAACTCCTTCACAGAGTTTGGAATTGGGAGCTGAGCCCGTGTCTGTGGCAGGGGGGTAGGGACGGGGCTGAAGTGACCCTCGTGCTTTTCTGAGGATGGTGCTGGACCCTGTGAGAAGAAAGTGATGGAGGAACAGCGCTGGGGACCGTGCTCCTCTGCAGGGGGTGCGCTAAGTGTGGCCTCTTCTTGCTCTCTTGCAGAGGAGGATTTTTCCTGCCCATGTCCTAGGAGCCTGGCAGAGACACTTCTTCCCAGGGACACCCCTTTGCCATCACACGGCCAGAGATCAGGGTCTGTCCTGTGGGCAGGCTGCTCTCTAGTTGGCTTTTGTCTCTTCTTCAGGCCAGCCCATTACTGAAAATCTTACTTACACAGGGAAAGCTTTTTAGGACCAAGCTAGCTCTGATCTCCCTTTCATGGGTGATGTGCCAGTGGCAGCATCGCTGAGCGACGAGAACACCTACCAGGGTCCCAAGAAGACCTGTGCTCACACATCTGAGTGGAAATTATCTCTGAATGCTTGGTGAAACGATTGGGTCTGTACTCTGCGCCACACTTGTACCTTACTCTTGCTGATACTACCCCATAAACAGTTTAAAAATTTGTTTGGCGTGGGAGGCAACATATAAAGAAATTATCCTGCAAAACTTGCTGTTCAGTGTTGTCTTCTTCCACTCTCACAAGCCAGTGTAACTCTGCTGAGTGGAAGTGTAGTGAAATCTGCCTTTTTAGGGGGAAATGTTATGTTGTTATTGGACCTATTGTATAAAATATTCCATTAAATGTCATTAGTATGGCATTATCTTGCCTCCTTTAGGCATTAGAACCCTGTCAAAAAGGGGTCTTTTATTACTGTAAAGTACATTCTTCACAGGTTTAACCTCTTTTAATTAGGTTTTCTTTAGATCCCAAATGCTTAATATGCTGCCATTCCCAGGTGCGTAAGTGAAGGAAAGTGGACTTTGATCGTTAAGAAACATATGAGACAATTTGATCTGCATTTTCAGGGTTGTTAGAGGCAAAAGCAATTTCTATAGCTGCTTGTGTGGGTGACCCTGAAACAGCCATGCACCAATGACATAGTCTTTCTACAGTGAGCATTACAAATAATTAAAAATTAAGGAGAATTTATTATTTTTCTGCCCAACTGAAATTCCCACAAGTCACCTCTCGGCATATTCAGGAGTGCACAAGAGGGATTTATTATTTCCTGGTATATTGACTCTGAAAGGTCTGGGGATTACAGCTGCTTTGCACATGAATGGCTGGAGTGTGTTGTACAAAAGGCATGGTCTGTGGGATAATGGGGTTGGATGTGGGAAAGCTCTGACCCTGGGGGAGAGCAGGCTGGTGCCTGATGGCAGGAATCAATTATGTCTCAAAGGAACACATTGCCCTGGGAGTAGGCTTGGCGGGAGCCACCCTGTTATGTGTTTACCACCCTCCTCCTTCAAAAACCCACATAAAACAACCCCAGAGGAGTCCTGCTTTTGCCAGGGCACTTGGCTACACCTTGCTCCACGCTTGCACCGGTCGGTGCTGAATCCCAGTAACGTCACTGTTCCCTGTCCCAGCAGCCAGGCTGAGACCCAGCGGTTGCCTCGCACGTGCTGCCAGGTGGTTTTTGAGTTTGGCTCTAAACAGATGCTGCTGACTTCAGAAAAACCTTCTGAAATGTCCAGACCCCATCAGTCAGTCCCTACTCGGCTCTGGCCAAGGAAGGGCAGTCTGTCACTGACATGGGAGTGGAGGGAGCAACCACAGAAGCTGCTGAGTTCATGCCCTTCCTTCGTTGTTTTGGGTGGTGTTTTTTTTGGAAGATGGTGGGATTCACTTCTTACGGTGGGCTCGGCATCTCTGAGGACCTGGCATTATTGCCAGCCTTTCAAATGTCAACATTTGGCTGTCAAGAAACCAAGAAATGGGCTGAAAGTCGTAGAGATTTTGATGTTTCTAATAAAAATGAAAGTATTTTGATTATTTTTTGAAAAGCTTGTTGATTATTGAGCATTTGAACTTTGTATCAATATCATTAATTTTCTCTCTTTATAGAATCATGAAGCTTGGGCGTGAAGTCTCACTGAAGGCCGTAAGCATGATGAGTCTCCTGATAAGAATCCCAAGACGGGCCACATAGTGCGGTCAAGCATTTTGGCAAGGAGCAGGTGTCCTGCAGAGAGAGTATTTCGGAGGAGTGGGTTGAGAATGGGGAGGGTGGTTCCTGAGCTCTGGCCCCAACAACCCCTTGCTGTCAGCAACAAGGTGGGAACGGCGTGTTGGGGCCAGACAGGAGGGCACTCACCTCTCCCCTCCTAGGAGCAGCAGTTAATCCTGTCTGCATGTGTCAGATATTTAATCACTCAACTCCAGGGCAGCGGTGGAGAGGGGAGATAACAGTCACGGGCTTCCCTGGCGGCCCCTGAGCCTCGATGAATTGTTCCTTACCCTGGGAACATATTTGTTCCTCACCTTGGGGACGTATTTGTAACCTGAGGCTGATTCTCCCGTACACCCCAGTGAGTTTTTCCCCTTCCCTTGAGCTGAGTTTTGGGCTGTAAGCTCCCGTTCTCTTGCCTGGCAGCTGTCAGTCCCCAAGCGTGGAGCACAGCGGACGTGTGTTTGGTGAGACCTCGGTGTCAGGTCCCACCCGGCCAGGCCAGTGGGTTTTGGAGGACCGAGGAAGCTTTTGCCACGTTCAGCTGGCAGCAGAATGAAGGATACCTGATAAAAGCGGACACCTGCCTTGCGGGCAAGAACGGTTTTTCAAAAACTAGGTAACCAAGTTGTGAGCCGGGTGAAGGACTAGCAGAGGGACACATGCAAGACCTGACGGACCGTGGTCCTCGCAAGGCTGTGTGGCTCCTTGGTCATTTCTAAGTCACTGAAACCAGGGACTCAGGGTCCAGGCCAAGTGTCTAGGGCCTGAAATTCCCTTACAAACTCCGAGAGTTTGTGCGGTTCAGGGCACGCTGCATCCTCTTCTTGGAGCAGCTCCAAGCCCACGATAACCGTAAATGCAGGGAGGCAGCTGATCCAAGCGAGGTGGCGCTCACGGACAGATGTGCACAAGGACTGAGGGCAGCTGCAGCTTGAGGCTGAGCCTTTGGCAGGTTTTCAGAGGCGTGGATAAACAAACTACTACCTAGTTTACTTTCTAGAGAGATCAAGTTACTTTCTGTTGAATAGTTCATTAAGTGTTTCCTGATCAAGGATTTGAGCGTGTCTTCCTCTTCAGCCGTTTCATGGCCTTAAACAAATGGTACCAAATAACATTTTCAAAAACCAGTGCTGAACTTCAGTACAAAGGAGAACTTTAAGCATCTGCTTTTTTAGGTGGTGCCCGACTGCGAGTGTGGTCCGGTGCAGTAATCCAAATTCTCCCACGAGCTACGGAGTTGGCTCCTTTTCAGAGATGCCAAAGCTGATTAAAACAAAAGCGGGTGCTGAGCATCTTTGTAAACCAGGTGTCTCAGCCAGCCACTGGGCAACAGAAGCACTGCGGCCGCTACGTGAAATACTGAAATTTTTGTTTTCCTCCCTTGTGAAACATCGCTAATAATGCATCCTTATCTCACTGGGGAGGTTGCTGAGAATTCATTAGCTGGTATTTGTAAAGCACTTTGAAAATGCAAAGCCAGTGCATTATTCCTCATCTTCTGGATGCTTTCCATGTTATTAAAATCAGGATTTCAGAAAGGCTTATCAGGGATCAAAACAGCATCCCAAACTTGAAAGGAAGCAAGACTGTTAAACCACCAACGGCCGCCTCCCCCCCAGCCAGATGTTAAGCCCCAAAGAACTGAAGTGGCACAAGGAATTACTTTCCCAAGTTCCCCCAGCTGGGCTGACAGCCCCTGATCAATGGTTTTCTCCACCGCGAGTGCGATGCAGATGGTCTACCCGGAGCAAGGCTTCTGTGAAGTACAAAGGGAAGTCAAACACCATTTCTAATGCAGCTTGTAGCATGGCACACTTCCTTTATCCTTGGCCTGAATGCCCTGAATAGGAGAGCAGTGTGGGAAACTGGAAGGAACTCCAAACTCACACAGTCTGCGGGTCTGTAAGACACTCCTGTCCCCAAACCACATCTGCCTGTGACAGACAGAGGGGGAAAAAGAGTGACAGAACAAAAAATCAGATTATAAAAACTGCGCGAAGGGAAAATAAACCCCGAGGAAAAGGAAGAAAGTGAGGGAAGCTAGGCAGAGAAACAGAAATGTCGCCGGACTCAGACAAGGGATTGCCAAGCAGCAGAGCAAGGAGGAAACGACAGGGAGAGGAGCTGCAGGAAAGAAAATTGTCCCACTGAAGGTAGCAGAGGTGGCTCCAGCCCACACTAAGACTTCTGAGCCACACGTTCTGTTTGCCTCTTTAATTCCCCAGACTTGTTTATTGTGTCCTGGGAAACAGACCCTTGATATTAGTCAAGCTGCTCGTAGGCTTGTGCAAACTGTTGCAAACAAATACAGAAGCTCCTCCAATCCTTAATTGCCCTGGCACATTAATCTGAATTGCTGCTTGCTGTAATTTCAATATGGGGTTTGAATAGGAGACTGGTGGTAGATTTTATACCAGCAATACTTTGGGGAAGCATTTCTCTTCATTAATACTTCTGAACTATTTCTTGCTGTTTGAGTGAAAGAAGCGGGAAACTATAGATCAGGTGCTGGTATTGCTGTCTGGCAGGTGAAAATTCAGGCTCAAATTTTTGCCGATTAGGATTTGGATGAAGTCTACTGTAGGCATAGAGGTAGTTTGTATTTACACCAGAGATCAGGCAGTGGCTCTGGAGGTCCAAAAGCTGCGTGGCAAACCCAGCAGCCTGCTGCCCTCCTGATGGAGCCCAAAGTTTCTGCCGACTTCAGTGAGGATCCAGGTAGTGCCTGCAGGGTTGGACCCGTTTCATTTTTCACCTCAGGATGGTCTGTAGGACTCGGCGCTCGTTGTTTCTCCTACATTTTCCCGTTCTGTATTCAGAACCATTGCTCTTGTCCCTGCTCCCAAGCCTTTTAGCTTTCTCAATGACTTACTAACATAAGGCTGGGGAAGTTTGTGTACTTCTGAGTTTCCCACACCATTTCTTAACTATATTCATTCCAGTCACAAAGGAAGTGTGCCTGACTACAAACCACATTAGCAACGGTGCTTGCCTCTGCTTTGTGTTCAGTGGGAAACCCTGCTCCCGAAAGGCCATCTGGGCAGCACGTACCAGGAGAGGAGCAACGAGCATCTCTCAAGACTTGGGAAAGCAGCAGCGTCTTTAAGCCTTCCTAAAGAGCTAACATCTGGCAGAGATTGGGGGGGAAGGCTGTTGCCCATGCCGTATTTCAAACGTGTTAGCCAGATCCAGTACCTCCAGACTAGACCTGGAGTGCCTGTTTGAGCAACTTGTACTGGAAGAGAAAATTATTGCTGCTCTTGGAGCTGCTTATTAGTGAGTTAATCTGGAAAACAGAAACTGTCCTTAGCAAAACTGCTAGGTGACCCTGCTGATCACGGGATCGGCACAATTCTTCTTCACGCACTCAATTAATGAGCTCAAGAAATGAGTTGCTACTCGGGAGTTTCTGTTTCTGAGCCTCCCCAAGAGGGATGCACAGAGTGAAAGATTGGTTTCAGAGGTGGCATTACGTGGGCTCAAAGATAATCCACAAGCTTTGAGGAGAACATGTGAAATGGTGTCACAAAAGCTTTCCCACAACTTGACATAAAAGACTCGGAGCTCAACAGCTGCTGCTCTGTACGAAAAGAAGGGAGCCTATTCAGGAGCAGTACAATGGGGATGGAAAAGCAGATCCTGGAAGAGGTCATTTAAGCCTTACCTGGTCTTACGAATAATGCGTCGCAGAGTGAGAGAGAAATGGGTCCGTGTGTGTGTGTATTCGCACTGACAGACATGCGTGACCACACACTTGTATATTAATATATATGTGAACACACATAAATTAATGTGGACACAAACAGTATTTACTTACTACAGTAAGACATCCCCAAGCATAAGCCCTGACATTACTTGACATTATTGTTATTATTGTTACTACTATTCCTGTACTGAATCTTATGGAGGGAGCTGCGGATGCTGACAAGGAGCTGTGTTGAACTGATTCGATCCCAGACCACGTTTGGAGTAAACCCGGGCCCAGCCAGGTTAAAAGAAAAGGGAGTAGAATGTGTTTTGGGGAGGAAGCAGCACCTGAGACTGAACCGATCCCAAAGCACTCGGAATCTCCTTGCACATTTATCCTGCAGGTCTTTGAAAACAGAAGCATAAAGTGCTGGGACGTGGCTCGAGACTATTCTAATGAGGTGCGTAAGATACCAAGGGAAGAGAACAAAGATCCAAGCAGGAAACCTTTCCGGTAACTGCTTGCTTGCGGTTCAATGGGTTTATCTGCAGTGAGGCAAAGGCCAAAAGCTGTTTTCTGTTTCATGTGGGCAAAACTGGCGTCCCAGTCCCTTGATTTAGAACAACTGGCTCTGGCTCAGCGAGCAAACGCGGCGAGGGGATTTAAAGAAATTCCGCTCTTTATCTCAGAAAGCCAGAAACTGCTCGTGTGTGCCTGTGCGTGCCGAAGCGTGTGCCCGTGCGTGCCCGGCGCGGAGCGCAGTGCCTGCCGCGGTTGATTTCCCGCCATCGGCAGCTGACCTCCTCCTCCTCCTCCTCCCTCCACGCATGTGAACCCGCGGCTGGAATGCTATTGATCCGCGGCATTAGTCAGCAGCCTTTTCCCATTGAAGGGCCAGCTCTTTCCCAGCTTGTGACGCGTAATTCTGATCCCGGCCTTTCACGTACCGCGCACTCCCCACCTGCTCATCTGGGAGAAGGTCATTATCCCCGGGCTATTCACCGGCAGCGGAGCATGCAAGAATAGATGCTTCTCCTTTTGTGCTGCCTATCTCCCTGATTGGCTGCAGAGTGTGGGAAACGCCACCGAGCTCGAGACCCACAGACTCTCCCTGAGCTTTTACAGCATAAATATCGGGCAGAGGCAGCTTCCAGCAACACGTTTCTCCTGGACTTCCACCCTGAGACCTTCCTCAGGGCAGATGGCTCCCAGCGGCGTTTTCATGGAGCCCGACAACCTGCTGACACCGAAGGAGAAAAACAAAGTAAGTCCAGGCACAGCGAGGCAGCATCGAGCTCTGCTCCGTGCTCTCCTCAGAGTGGGTTACACCAGCTAATAAAGCAGCCCATGTCGTTTTAGGAGCAGCGATGGGCAGAAAAAGAGTCCTGTAAAATGGCAGGGGAAAGATCCTTCTAATAATAGTCTCTTTTCCTTTGCTTTTTACAGCTGAGGAAGCCGGTGGTGGAGAAAATGCGCCGCGACCGGATTAACAGCAGCATCGAGCAGCTGAAGCTGCTCCTGGAGAAGGAGTTTCAGAGACACCAGCCCAACTCCAAGCTGGAGAAAGCCGACATCCTGGAGATGACCGTCAGCTACCTGAAGCAGCAGAGCCAGCTGCAGATGAAGAGTGAGTATTGAACTCTCTCTCAGTCTCTAGCTTCCTGCAAATCGGTGACAGTTTCACGAATCTCTGCCTATAAACAATTGCTCTAAACTGGTCTTTCTTCCCCCTCCCTTTCTTCTTCCCTTCTCTAGCTGCAGGATCCTTCCATAAAAGCTCTCAGTTTGACTTCAGGGAGGGCTACTCCAGGTGCTTGCAAGAAGCTTTCCATTTCCTAACGCTTCATAAAGTCCGAACTGAAACACAGACCAAACTTCTAAGCCACTTCCAGAAGAGCCAGTCAGCCACGACGGAGGTGGCCTTTTCTCCCGGGAAGCCCAGCGCCCCGAAGCAAGCGTCTCCAAAAGACGTCGGTGCTCTCTGGAGGCCCTGGTAGTCAGGGCAGCCCTCGATTCACGGACCTTTGCCTGTCACAGTCCAGAGGAGGGATCTGACTGCATCCGATAGTCCAGCTCTGATCCTCTCTTCTGTAGGGAATTTTATTTCCCCGTGCATTTTATTTATGTGTGGAAAAAAATGGCAGGCTTTCGGCTTTTACGGGATCCTTTGGCGAAAGTTGAGGCTTTCTGTCCAGCGGTGCTGGAGCTGTGCAGACGCCGCCTGCCGCCCGCCCGGTCGCGGGCGAACACCTTCCAAACTGAGGAGGGCATTTTTTTGGTAAACGTTACACTTGTGACGGACGAGAACTGCTGTAGGAGAGATTTCTCTCACATTGCTTGTAAGAGCCGTCGGCTTTACTCTGGCCTGACTAGCGACACCTGCTCGTGCAGTCACTCCAGAGGGTAAATTTACTTCCCTTCGGTTCACGCACACTTGGTTAAAATCAGTTTCCCCTCGGTTTGCTTATAACTTGTACAGCATCAAAGATGGGTTTTGTTTTGCTTTGGGTTTTTCCTCCATGTCCCCTTTTTTGTAGTCCTAGAATATAAAGTGTGATGGATGAACAGAAGCCAGGAACCTATGTGGAATATTTCTACTTTTTTGCTGCTTTTTTCAATTTAGAAAAAGAGTATGTTACTGCTTTATGTTAAAGAAAAAGTAGTAGGTTAAAGGCTTGATTTGTCAATGTTATACATTTTGGGTGTAAGCTATGCTTTTCCTAGCATTTTCATTATAATAATGATTTTTTTGTCTGGATTGAGTGGTGTAATTCATGATGGATAGTGTTTCTCCCACTGCTGGGACAGCCGTGTGGCTTACGTGCATACTGTGTATGCGCCTCCGTGTGTGTAGAGAGCAATAAAATGCATTTGTGTGCAACTTCTGTCTGGGTTGTCTGCCTCTGAGGGATTTGCAGCCACTTGTGCCCCCGAGGAACACCAGTACGTTATTCTTCTAAAGGAGCGGGGTGCTTTGTAAAGTGAAAGGAGCTCATATTCTCATCTACTTTATATGTTCTTATGTGAGTCCCTCACGCCCTTAACCCCAAGAAGTGAGTGCTGCTGGCACGCATGTCCTCTCAGCTGAATCATATTAAGCATTTCCTTGGCCACTGCCCCTCCACTCCACACAAAACCTGCTCACCTGAGCAGCAGAGCCCTGAGCCTGCTGCTCTCCATGCAGGCAGCAGGAATCCGAGTCCTCCTAGGAGGTTTCTTCGCCTCCTACTGAGTGGAAGCGTGCTCGGGTGCCGCAGGGCTGCGCATCCTCCGATGCCTTCCCACAATTTCTTCTCTGAGAGCTCAGAGGGGCAAATAAACCATCCCCAAGCCCTGGGGAAGACAAACGCGGAGCAGCTGCAGCGTCGTGTGCCACGGGACACGCAGACCTGGGTGAGGTCTTTTGTTGTTCCTGCACCTACACGATTTGTTCTGCTGTGGTTTATCCCTGGTTTGTTATATGTAAGTGGTTTTTATTGCAATGAGGGGTTTGGGGTCTGTGGTAGGAGATACCATTGAGTGCCAGGGTCCCTTTATGCTCTTTTACTCTCTAGTTCTTGGCAGTAACTTTGTATGCAATTTCCTTTGGGGATTTGAGGTGTTACTACAATGTAAACAGTAATAGTAATGTGATGTTACTGTTATCCAGCAAGTGAATCGGCTTGCAATACAGAAAATTTGCTATATAAACTTCTATAGTTTTGCAAATTGTCAGAGACTGTAGAAGAAATTACGCTTTACCTGTTTTTTTAGTGTTTAGCCACCAGGGGTCACAGTGACTGTAAAAAATCCTTTCCCCTTGGATAAATAAAGAAGTCAGTTCAGGGCAAAAAAAAAAAAGGTGGGGGGTTTCAAGAGCATGGTTCATGTGATTTTGTTTGCTTTGCACTGTGTCAGCGTAAATTAAGTCGGCTTGTGATACCCTCTGGGCAGTTGTCCGGGGCGAGGAGGAAGCAGGAAACTGCAGGAACAACTTGCAAGAGTCGGTCGTTCTGAAAAAAAAAAAAACAACCCCCAAACCACAAAACCCACTAGAGTAGGAAAACCAGAACTGATCTGGAACTGATTGGTCGCTGCAGGACGCCACAGACCTCGTCTGTGTCTGGTGTGTCTAATGGAGAGATCTTCCAGGGCTCGGTCTCACGTCGCCTGCCTGGGGAGACGAACGCTCCGCTGGTGCTGCCATCAAAAGGGGAGCAAAGCACCCACCGAGAGGGACTGGCAGCTTCTACCAACCCTAAGAGGCGGCTGGAGGTCTCGGGAATATTATGTTGACGTGAGTCTGGGAAAAATGGCCAACTAGGCAGAGACAGTAAACTTTTCTAGCTGCTTAAGGGAAAGACAGCACCAGGAGCTCACCTTTATTGCTACCGACTATTGATTTTTTTAATTATTATTATTATTATTTATTTTCCCAGTAGAAATATTTGCCCTTAAAAAGCACAGCTGGTCTGTTTCAGCAAACTGGCTCCTTCAGGAAGGATGTTTTTCCGAATATCCAGCGTAAATGCCCTCGGCTCGAGCCCATTTTCTCTCGTCCAATTGGTGAGAAGAGACCGAACCCGCCCCCGGCCCCCGGCTACACCCTCCTGTAAGGGAGTAGTAGGGAGTGCGGGGGGCTGCGCGCAGCCTCCCCTTCCGCACCTGGGCAGCCCCGGGGCTGGCACCGCACTCGCTCCCCAGCCACGCTCCGCCCTCAGTGTCTTTCCTACACTACGCCCTCAGTGTCTTTCCTACACTACGGCGTCCAAAATTGAACTTTTCATGACTTTGGTCTCCCTCCCTGCCCAGACCTCCGCTTGTGACGCTGAGTTAACGCGGGCGCGGCCAATCCCGGGGCAGATGGAGGCTTCTTCCCCTTTCGCTTTCGCTGTCGCCGTTTTTCTGAGTGCGTCAGCGGCTCTGGGCCCCCAGCCCGGCCCAGCCCGGGCCCCCGGGGCCGGTTCCGCTCGGCTGCATGGGGCGGCCGCCCCGGGAACCGGCGAGCCCGGGGCAGCGGCGCCGGGAGCCGGTCGGGCGGATCCTGCGCTGGGTGAGTCCCCGGCGGGACGCGGACCCCGCGGGAGTCGGGGCCGGAGGATGCCCCGCTGCGAGAGAAGGGCTCGAAGCCGCCCAAACGAGGCGAGCGGGTTGCGGGCAGGAGTTGAAGGGGGACTCCGTCCCTGTGTTGTCCCAAAAAAGGTTTTCGCCGCCGCGCTGGCCGCGCAGCTGGGTCGTGCGGACGCCTCGGACTGCGGGCCGGGGGAATACCCCGTCGGCGAGGAGTGCTGCCCGATGTGTGCCGCCGGTAGGTAACGGGGGCTGCCCCCTCTCTCCGTCTGTCCGTCCCGGGGCAAGGCAGCAGGTCCTGGGGACGAGCTGCCCGCCCTGCTGGCCTCGGGGAGAGCCCCGCTCTTCCGAGTTGTGACTCTGCCAAGTTGTGACTCTTGGGAGCGTCGAGCAGCAGTTCCGGCCCATCTTCACATCCCGCTTACAACAACGCGAGGCCCTCCTCCTTCCTTTGGAGCCTCCAGACCTGGAGTAGCAATCACCGGAGACTCAGCAGTGGTGACTGGTACTTTAGATTTCCAAGGACTCTAATCTCAGATCCTGGGTTCTGTGCTAGGATTGTGTCTGCAGTTGCTGTTTCTGAGGTCCTTGCCGTTTATTTATAGCACTTACTGGTGTCAGTCCTGGCACACACAAGCTTGGTAATAGACCCACTTATCTGGGGGGGTTGTTTCTGGTTTTTAGGACTTCGGGTTTTCAAGCATTGCACTGCGTATTCCAGCACGACGTGCGTACCTTGTGTTGGGGATACCTATACGGATCATCCCAATGGGTTAGAACACTGCAAGAACTGTAAACTGTGTGATAAAGGTAAGGAAGGTGCTAAAGAACCAGTTTAAATAAATTTTCCAGTCCTATAGTGGGTATGTTCTCCCAGTCTCCTTTCTTGCCTGACTCTCTGGAAGAATTGGTTAGTGCGCGAAGAAGAGAGAAGCTGATGTCACTGTCCAGACCTCGGAATGCTCTGCTGGGTGATGGCACAGATCTTCAGCTGGCACCACTAGAGCTTGGATCTGCAGCTGCTCTGGATATTTAAAGGCTCCTTTAGATTGCAGCATAGTGTCCAAAGAGTCTGCATGGATAAGGCAGGCCTAGAAGAGCTCTTGGGGGAGCAGGACAGCTGATTTCGAAATGTCTGAATTCGGAGTATTTTGCTTTTGACGTGTGACGCTTAGGATGGAAGTAAATGTGACCCAAGATGATGTGTCTGTGAGGAACTGGGCTTTCTTTATACATCCAAAAAAGGAGTGATCTTTGCTAATCCTGTTAGTTCTGGTGCTCCTCAGAAGTGTGGCAGGGCAAGGCTAAATGTTCGTTTCTGCTTTTGTACCTGTTGATGTAAATCCTGTGGTGGTGTCTGCAAATTTCTCGTAGGAGCAAACCTAGTGCCAGAAGTAGCATGTACCTATACGAAGAATACCGTGTGTGGCTGCTTGCCTGGGCACTTCTGCAGTTCTGTTGGGACTGAAGACTGTGAATTTTGTCACCCCTACACTGTCTGCTTTCCTGGTGGTAGGGTAAAAGAAATGGGTAAGCCAGCATAGCGTCGAGAACACCAAAAGCAAAACTTTCTTATGGGGAATGCTTTGGAGTCTGATTTTGGGGGGGCTGGCTGTCAGTTCTTGCAGAAAAAAACTGTTAGTGAAGGATCAATGTGAATGGATAGGGCCAGTGCATACTGGTATGATGTGTACTGGTGCATGGTGCTGACTGGAATGGCAAGAGCACCAGCGCACAGCTGAAAGCTTGTGGCCCTAGATTCTGGGGGAGTTGATGTGGCCAAGAATGGTTTTTTTCCTGTCTGCAAAGACAGAAGTGTGTGAGTTTCTGTCTGTAGTGAAGTCTCTGCAGTAATTACTTAGTCACGGACAGGCACGGTGCTGAACTGACGCTCTCCTGAGCAGAGGTGCAGACAGGAATCCTGTCTTTCTCTCTCTTACAGGCACAAAGACCACTGACACCGTGTGTGAAGCCTGTCCTCCTGGGACTTTCTCAACAGCCAGCATGCCTTACAATTGTACGCCACAGACCATGTAAGCAGCTCTTATTCTTCACAAGCATAACTATCGGGTCTGTGTTTTGCTGTCTTTGGAAGAGTGGTTCCAGTCAACTGGCCTTTACAAGCATTAAAACAAGGAGATGAAAGTCAGCTCCTTGTCGCATGGCCCACCAAGTCAGAAGGACCTTTGTGTGTGCCCCTGGGTGTAGAGGTGTGATGTTATAATGATGCCAGCCCCACTGCTGGCAGGTTCTAAGACAGCTCTTTCTTTTCTCACGTCTGACACAGGGAGAGCGATGGGGCACAAGGAGAGTACAAGAACGCTTCCTCAAATTTCTCCGTTACAGTGACGGCTTGTTCTGTTGTTGGAGTCGTGCTAGCTGCAGTTGTAGCTGTCCTTACATATATCTGGGGAAGGAGGAGAAGGAAACGTTATCTGTCTGGTAGGTACGAATGGCCTGTGTATAGAGGGGTAGTTCTGTAACACTTCGTGTTCTGGACACGGGTCTCCGTTTCACTAGATGTTGAGCTGAAACCGTAACAGCCAAGTAGAGCTGAACCGTAAGGACATTTTGACATTTCTGCCTGCCACCGTTAAGCTGTTAAAACCCCTATGGGAGTTACGGTTACATCTGTGCAGCCGTGCTGCTGAACCACTCCTACATACCCTGATATAAGAACCAAATAACACAAGTAGAAAAATACCTTGGTGTCTGAGTTCACCTTCCTGTGTTTTGATGGGACTCTTTTATTTTCTTTGCAGCGGTGCAGGAATCAAGGGTGAGTACCCCGTCCTTTCTTCCTTTGTTTCGGTAATGAGAAGATGGCGAAGAATGAATATTTAAGGGGATTTAGGAGATGGACACCTACCCAAGTCTGTCTTGTGTGGTTTTTTAATTTATCATTCCAGTCAACAGTATTATGTACCCCCTAAAAGTTCCTGTTAGTGATTTGCAAGATCTGATATCTGGGCAGTGATGGGTTAGATCGGGAGAACATTGAATGGGCTGGGTAATTTGCAATTCGGATTTGAGAGGGGACCTACGGTGACTCCTGCTCTTAAGGAAGAAGCAGAAGTTGAGCTGTTCGTAGTGCGAATAGCAGGTGTTTGCTAATCAGAGCTGACTCGTTGTGTTTTCCCTTGACATGTTCTAAAGGGTGGACAGCAGGGTCAGGCTTTGGTATTAACCGCGCAGAACGACGACCAAACAACTGTTCCTGTGCAGGAAATCGGTGCCGATTCTGAAGAAATTAGGCCCACGTAGCCATTTTTTTTTTTTGGTTTGAATTATAGACAATGTGGTAAAAAACCCCAAAAGACCAAACCCCAACAAACCAAAACCAAACCAAATCACACAAAAAAACCACAACAGAACACTCCAACAAAAAAAAGCTCAGCGTTTTCCTAAATATTGGTGGTGAAGAAGGCACTTTCTTGAATGAAATGAACGAAATGAAAAGGAGGATCTGCAAAGGAGCCGAGGAAGTAGAGTGCGGCCTCTTCTGAAGTGTGGAAGCGGGAAATAGCGGAGCGATGGAGGTGTTGGTTGGTGCTGTCGGAGGGTGTAAAGCTCCTTCCTTTCCTTCGCGTCCCCGCCTGACGAGCGGTGCCCTGCGTGGTGTGCCGGGAGTTTCCTCCTTACTTACCCACAGAGACGCTTATCACTTGCTTTGCCTGTAATTATTCCAAGATGTGCTTATTGACAGAAGAAAATATATTTTTTTATTTTAAAGATTCCATGTAACTAACACATTTTGTAAATGCGTTTTGTACAGTTTTTTCATTTTGGAAGTGAAATATTGGTGGGAAGAGGAACCTGGTGCAGCAAGAAATGTAGTTTTTTAGTAGAGTCATGACTATAATCATGTGTTCCAACAAAGTTAAGGTCCTCTGTGCACATCATGTCCTTACTAATGAAAACCCATTCCCTGTTACCTGAAAAAGGGAAAACAGGGAATTGCTTGGCTGTTGCCATCATCTTGAGAAGAAGTATTGCTCTTACAGAGCATCGTGGTGTTAGAGGAGGGTTTAAAATTATTTTTAAAATTTCTGCTGTATGCACGCAGATCCATACACGAAGAATTACCTTCTGTTAAAATCCCAGGAATAAAAATACTGTGATTTTTAGTGCTGTTGGGTTTTGGGCTTTTTTTTTTTTTTTTTAAGGCCCAGGAAAACTCACATTCATTAAAACCTTTGTGTTGCAGGACTTAGTTTTATTCTCACCGGTAAAATGTGTGACAAGTCAGTGAGGCACTTCTGACGTATCCTGAAAATAGCCGTGGCGCCCAGCAAGCGCGTCGCTGGTTTTGGCGTTTGCCAGTTTTGTGGCAGGTCTGGTGTGGCTCACTTGAGTTATGTCACCATGAACAGTAAAGACACACGTAGGGCAAACCCGATTTTTCTTTCCTGACCTTTCTTCTCTAGGCTGGTTCTCTGGTTAATGTTCCACAGCGTTGGACGTTTTCTAACGTTTGGTGGATGTAATATTTATTAATAGTTAACCTGTGCTCATTCCCTTAACACTTTGTATATGAGGGTTACTCGTGTTGTTCAGTAAAAAGCTTTCTTGAGCCGACTTTTAAGGTAAATCAAAACCCCAAAGAAGGGAGTTCAGAGAGCAGCGACAAGAAAACATCAGCCTTCTCGGTGCTACACACCAGCCTTGCGGTAAGTTCTGGGTTGGTTTTTTTTTTTTTTTTACCTTCTTCTGACTTCATCTTATTGTGGGGAGGCCTGTTCATCTCTGCATGATCAGGTGTGTTAATTCTCACCTTAACTGGGGTTTGTAAAGCCCTTTGTAAACTTCACGGGCAGGTGCTGGGCACGCATAGACATTTTTCTAGGTGCTGCAAGGCTGCTGCTGTCTGCTTGCCTAGCAGTCTGATCAGTGTTTTTTAAATCGTATTGTCATACACTGCATCTTAAGTTACTCGATTACTTTTTTACCGAGATGAACTTTTAATTCAAGAGATGTGAAAGCAGTGGAAGTTCTGAAGAAGGGAGAGGAGTTAAATGTTGTTGTTGTTTAAAGGAGGGGTTTGCTGCAGTGTTCAGGCAGCAATTGGTCCGAAGATGTTTTTGCACAGCAGTGTCAGTCCTCCAGCCCCATGATGACGTGATGAGCTGGAGATGGGTCTGTTTTACACGTTGGAGCCGGACGTGTCACTAGGTGGCAGCATGGGAGAAGGAAAGGCTTGGTTTGAAAACATCTGAATCTGTATTTTTTTTTCATTAAGTACCTAAAAAAGCTGCTCTGCTGCAACTGTAAATGACAAAAATAAGTACCGCACGTGTGTGCGCGTCTGGCTGTCTGACAGAACGCTCTGGGTTTACAGAATCCTTCATGTCTGAGAGCTCTGCAAATCAGGAGTATATACGTCTTGTCCCTTTCTGGGTGACTTAAGCCCTGTTTCAGTAGTGAAGCTCTGGATTATTTGGAATTCCTTTAGAAAACATTACAGGCCTTGTTTTGGGGGCAAACAGTTTCATTCTTACTGAACACTAACTACGTTATTTGCTGCCCAGGGGGAGAAGAAGATGGTCTTGTCTGGGGCTCCCGAGGTGACTCCACTCCTTTGAAGAAGCTGGAACACCATCGCGGCTGCTGAAGGAGCTTTGAAACCTCAGGTAGGGGCAGGTGTTTCTTGTAGCTGAAATTGCCCTGATGTGAAGTGAGGAAACCAGTTGTAGCTCAAACCTCACCTGATCATGGGATAATGATAATGAGTGTCTCGGGAGCACAGCAGATGGTCCCTCTTCTACCAACACTGCCTCTCACACGCAGAAAGCCTGTGACGCTGGTGACGTGTCGGTCAGATGCAGACAGTCCAGCGGAAGGGCTGGGCACTGGGATGTCTGGTTGTACCGTGCGATCCAAACAAGCTGTGCAGGAAAATTCTCCTGGACTGACTGAAGGCTCTTGGAGCTCAGTCTGGTCAGGACCTGGATCTTCCAGGAGAGGAATTATCATCTCTGCTCTGAGCTTTGGGCTGGCAGCTGCCGTTTGCTGGTTCCCTTTGTTCTCGTTTCATCAAGGTCACTGGTAGCCAGTGTGATGTAGGGGCTGTGGCTGGAGAGGGGAGGTGGGGATGGAGAGGGGTGAACCAGAAGGATGTTGTGTGGGGCTCTAAGGGGAGGTCGTAGCTTGTGCACTTGGGTTGTGCTGGCACCAACTCAAAGCGACAGATGGAAAGAGTCTTCTGCAGGTGGGAGGTGTAATAAACTTCCATGAAGGAATGAAGTATCTTCCATGTGCTGTAATGATAACTTGGAATAAAACCTCCCAGGCACATTTTAATTATCCCTTTAGCAGTTGCACGTGCCAGAGCTTCTAATGGCACATCTCCAGAGCATAACGATTTTGCAGAGTAATTAAATTGTCAGCCACGTGAACCTCCTCCACCTGACCTCTGCGCAGCTGCGTGCCGTTTCCCTTGCTTGGCGCTTATGTCCTGTTGTCACCCTCCCCAGTTCCCTGCAGCAGGCAGCGAGTGCCAAGCAATCCAGTACCAGAGAGCTCTCTACTCCCTCTGCTAAGACAGACATAGAAGAATGTGATTCTCGAGGCCAAAAGTGTCCTCTGGATCTGGTAACAAGGAACTTTAGAGAGGGAGGACGTGCAAAACCAGCTGACCCCAGGACTGTGTTTCTTACAGTGCGGTGAAGAGGTCCCCGTGTGATGACAAAAACCAGGAGTATGACATTGCCTAAGCAAGAGCGGAGCTGGCAAGAACTGACTGTGTCCTGGTACTCCCTGTTTGTGGTAAACTTGCCTTTTTGCGTGGAGTCTTGTGTCATAACTGGGCCACCACAAATGTGGATTAAGTGTCAATGTAAAAGACGCCGTGCCAGATTCTGTACTTGTGTTATTGTTCATATTGACAATCAGTATCTTCTGTCAGTTCTATTTTTTCCCCGTCCTGTATTGTCTCTTGGATTTTACATTAAAACATTCCTCCTCAAAGTTGTTTCTTTTTTTTTTTCTGATATTGTGCTGCTAAAAGATGCGGGATAATGAATTTTTCTCTCCCTGAAGAAGAATTCCAGCTGTAGTTTAGCCTGAGGTACTGTTGCTGGTGATTTAATAGATAAGTTAACCCATGGCACAGTGCACCCTCTAAGTCAGAACAGGGTGACATTTTAGATACTACTGATTTTACTGTAACGTTACATGGAATTGCTTCTGTTGTGTTTTAGTGTTCAGTATCAGAAAGAGCTGGAACTTAGCAAAACAGACAAGCATCAAGAGTAGTAATAATGCTGGGAGTTGGGGAGGGGTTCTATTCTAAACTGATCCAGGTCTGAGGTAAAGAACCAGGAACACACAGTACCTTGTCCAACTGTAGTAACATGGAGTTGCTGAATTGGCCACAATGATTTTTTTTTCATTTTTTTTTTTTATTAAAAATTAATACTTGTTACATTTTTCAAGTGTAAATACTGAAAAATAGCCTATGGCAAAATGAAAAGGCACAGGATTAAAAACAGCTTAATAGTTTCCATGGATACACGTTTGCTATTTGGCAAAAAGTATTTTGTACACTTTCTACAAGAATAAGCATCATTTTAAATATATCTGTGAAGGGAGGGACCCTGTAATTATTAATCGTAACAAGAGAATTTGCACTTTTAAGAGCGTGGTCTTTCTCTCTCTCGTCATACCTCACTTGAAGGTCGTGTTAGAGGTGTTCTTTGGAGCAGGAGCTCGAGTGCAGTAGGAGAGTGCAGCTTGGCGTTAAATTAGCAGCCGACAGGGATCTTAACATACAGCTCACTTTGTATAACGTAGCAAGACAAATAGCAACCTCTTACAACAAAGCGGTGATCAAAGTGCGAGTATACAGACAGCACAAGAGTTTAAACTATCTCTAACCTGGATTTGGGAAGAATGCACCAGAAACGGAACCAGAACACCGGAAAAGGGTTCAGGGAGACATCTCGGGTGGGTTTGCTGAGCCTCAGCGGGCGTAGTTGTGAGACATATTAAAATTATTGTTACTTTCTGAAAAATAGATATGTAGTTGTTTGTTGGTTTTGCTTTTTATTTAAGAATTAGTCTTTGTAACCCTGATGTGGTATCTTAATAACAGTCAGATGTCGTGTGGAACAGTCGTGTTTCTGGTCTGGAGCATGCGGTGGCTTCCAGCGCAGCCCAGCAGGCACTGGGACACCCGCCCGCTCCCCAGTGGGACTGTAAGAGCTCGAGTGACTCTCGTGGCAGCAGCTGCACCGCTCGCCTTGGCCGTGACTGAATGGGAGAACATCAAGCTCATCGTTGGCCAGGACTGCTCGTTGTGTCACCAGAGAATGCGCTGCTCTTCGCCAGTGGTTTTTCTTCTTTTTTGGTTACCACACTCTGCATTTCTCTGCAGGATGCATGGCTGTGCCTTTTTTACAGTGGAACACCTCTGAGAACGCTTCGAAGTTCTGCAAAGATCCCATCACCCTAAACACAGAGAAGGAACTTATTTACGTGGGTACGGTCCACAGAGATTATTGCTCTGGGAAACAGAAAGCTGTGAAGTCACTCGGTGTCTCCTATCTCAGTTACAGTCTCAGACTACAGGATCCCTTAGGCAAGAAAAATAGGGCTACTATGACTAATGAAATGCTAGAACAAGGAGAGTGGCTCTGGGTCCTGGTTCATTCCCTACAGATTGGCAAATCCAGCAGGCCAAGCAGAGCAATGAACTCTTCAGCAGCATCCTCCAAGCTACGGGAGAAATTCTGAAAGTTGGTCTGGATTTATCTGGTCTGTTAGAAGAGAGGTGCTAGCGACCAGCCACTCTCTGGATTTGTGCTGTATTGGTGCAACGAGTTGAATTGAGTAAGTTCTCCATTAGTAAATTGGTTAGTAAAACCCACCTATATTTCAGAGGGCTGTGAACGTCTGTCTTTATGGACTGGCTGGCATATTCTGGTCTGTAGGAACCACACCAAACCTAGAGGAGGAGGATGGATACCGGGTCAGTATTAAAGGGAATTCAGTTTGGGCACCTTCTCCGTGTTTTTCAAAGCTTTTCCTAAGAGCCATCCCAATTTGTTACGACGCAGTTGGAGTGTGTCTTAGAGGGGAGGCAGAATAGATACAATTTTCTCTCTGACCTTGGAGATAAGCAAATTTATGCTTACAGGCAGCAGGTAGTGGCTGCATCCAAGTGTTCTTACCTGGCCAAAGTTGAGGAAGAAAAGCTGCTTGTGGGACAGGTTCAGTCCAGGCAACTTCGGCTCCTTCCCTTCCCGTTCCAGCCATTTCAAGTAGGCCTGGAAATGGTCACAGATGCAATTCAGAGAAGCTCCAGGATGGCCTGTTCAGGCACGGCGGGTGTTTGGAATGTTAATTTGGGGTGGGAGATTTTAGTCACAACCCAACGTGCCTTCCCTCCCCTGGTTTTGTAGGTTTTATCTTTCTAATACAAGTAGTACGGTTAATTTCATGACAAAGCTGTCGTTGTAAGGGCTCTGTTGACTTGTCTGGCGAAGGCACGAAACACAACGATAATCTGCGTTCAGCTGCTTAAGTACAGTAATCTGAAAATTGGTGTAAAACGGGGAAAAAAAGACCAAACTCTTATATGGCAGCGGAGTGTTAGAGTCGTAATAACTGTTGGCCAGGTGACCCTCACTGCAAGAAGCTCTGTGTGTGCTTTCTGGAGTCACTTGGAGATTTACTCTGAATTTCTTCAGCGAAATGCCTCTGCCCCCACGGCCCCTGACTTTGCTGTTGTGGCTCAGCAAGCCAACATGACAAAGTGTAACTGCTAATACCATTTTCTGTATAAAATCAATCACTGACTGAATGCCCGTGACCGCGGTCTGAAATAAAATCATCAGCCTTCACTGACTCTTTCTGTAGGAATTTGTATCAGGAAATGAAGTGTTAAGTCTTCTCCACAGTTCTGTGGTGATGATTTTTGTCCCTTCGGGTAACTGCTCATAAAATAGCAGATAATAACCTTGATCAATGTTAAATCCATTACCTGCTACTGTTGCGCATTAATTGGCCAATTTTCTTCTTTTAGGTATATTGACATAATGGAGACAAGTTAATGTGTCCTCATGCTGATTAATTTCCAGCGTTCTGTTACCTTCCCCTCTTAGTTGCTGAGAGAATCCCCCAGCACACGGAACACGAACGCTAGAGCTGGGGGTAAAAATGCATTCTGCACCACGGAACGTCGGAGGATTCTGCGTGCAGGTGGTTCCTGGCACACCACGCTCCTCCTCCGCGTTTGTAGTAGCTTTTCCAACCAGGTATGGATTCACTTTAACCAAGTAATTAATTTTAATGGAATCTCTCAGAGTCAAAATCGTCAGTTTAAATTGCTGAAAATTTAGGATGTCCTGTAAACACCCTGGAAATATCAATTGCATTTCTCTTGGAAAATAACTGAAGGAGCTTCTTACTTGGGGAAGAGACGGGCAGGTCTGGGTTTATCAGTCTTTGCGGGTTTTTTTGTGCTTTCTAGCTGCATGGAAAATAAACAGCAGCAAGGTAGAAGGGACTTCTGGTGTTATTTCCCTAAAGCTTATAAAGCACAGAAAGGAAGCAAGAAAAGGAGCTAGGCTTTTAGAGACGGGGATTTTGGTAGACGTGATCTGTGTCCCTCTTGGGAAAGAGATGGCATTTCACGTCCCACCTGACGTGTCACTCTTGAGATCAAAGATGGAGAGAAATAAACTTGGAAAAACCAGTTGCTCTGCTTCCTCCCATCACCCAACTGTGCTACCGAGAAATGAGGGCTCCGTTACCATGTGACACTGTCTGAAGTCGTAGCTGCCATTCTTGGGAATTAAGGGCTTTAGAAAATGGAGAGTGTTTTACCTTTTTCCTACCTAATTCTGTGCCTATTTATGGACGCTGCTCTCGTTTTCCTGAGACAGAAGCACGCAGCGTCAAGCGTTGCAGCACGTCAGAGTACACCCCGGAGAACGAGGTGGTCTTCTCCTGGGTGCAAAAATGCCAGCAATCCTACACTGGGGTTGGATCTATGGGGACATAAGCTTCTAGATATACAACTGAGGCTTTAGCTTTTTGAATATGGTAATAACATCATATTTTTTTTCTGAATGACAGAAGAGGTAACCCCGTTGCTGAATCTCAGGGGTAAAGTTAACTCACAGTATATTTGAAAGTTACCTTATAAGCCTGTCGGACTCCTCCATTATCCGCAATATTTTCTCCTAAAGTGCTTATTCCACTGACCTGTAAAAGAACAATCATTCATTTACCCTACAGTCAGTAACATTAGCAACCCGAAGAACCCCAGGCTGAAGCACAGCCATTCATCACAGTTACTCATGTCGGGAACAGAAGGAAGCAGTGACTTTGTGCTGGGACAAAGAAAGGAGGGAATGAAAATAAAAAAAAAAAAAAGAGGCAAAAGGCTGTAGATTAGAATAGAATACATGTGAATATAACATGAACAGAATACAGGCTGCTGGGCAGGGCATATGCTAGCAGGGCTGCCAAAACACGGCAGTTACCACCAGATCCCCCCCTTGCCAAAAACACCCTCGCAGGGTCTGGCAGCAAAAGCACACACGGGCTCCGTTGCCCACTGAGCTGACGGCACACAGAGGTTCCTGGTTTTCTAGACCAGTATCCCCAGTTTACAAGAAACCACCCTTGAATCTTATTTCTAGAACAGCTACCCTGTAATACATGAGGGTTTATGCTTACTGACTGTAGAGATTCTCCATTGACACTCATCACTTTTCTGTATTAAAAACGGGTGGTGTGGAAATGGTGGGTTTTACTCACGTTTTGTCCTCCAGCGAGCTCCCACGTGTAGTTCCCGTACTGATAAACCATGCAGCGTGACTGCTCCTTGAAATGCGTCGCTGAGAAATTGCTCCACCAGTCAAGCATATTTCCGTCTTTGTCAAAATTCCTGCCTGTGTGAAAATCCAAGAAAGAAAGGGAAGTTTTGAGTGACAGTGTGTTAGAGCAGCCGTTCTTCCCTCTTCCCTCCTTGGATTTGGATGGTCTGTGCTACAGAGATTTGTCAGAAATGTCTTTGGCGTGAGTGAATGGACAAAATCAGTTGTGGCCCTTCCATCTCTATTCCTTATTATCCTGTGATTTCCCGTTCTTACAGTGTGAGAGTGCAACTGGAATGATAAAACTTTCTCCGTTATCCACTCACCATTGTCGTCAAACCCATGAGTAATTTCATGCCCGATAACCATCCCGATCCCTCCAAAGTTCAGGGCTTGTGGCTGGTGTTTGCTGAAGAAGGGGGGCTGCAGAATCCCGGCAGGAAAAACTGCAAAGAGCCGAAGAGAGAGGGAGATGCTATGAAGTAGCTTTGGGTTCGCACCCTTTGCAGGCAGCTTGTTTGCTTGGTTTAAGGGTGAGGAAGGAATATAAAATATGAAATGATTAGAAACAACATCATGCCTCTTCGTGTGAAATTGTTTCTCTCTTGATAAATGGGAAATGACAAGTTAATGAAGGTTTAATGTAGCACATCTGCAACTACAGTATCTCCTTGTTTGAGAACCGAGCATCATTTACATTTCAACTTCGGCTTAATTTGGTCCATAACGTATGCTGCCCTAAGTCAAGGACAGAATGTTTAGTAACTGTCTTCTGCAGATAAGTACGGTTTGTGTTTTAGAGTCATTTTATAGGGGAACTAATGGACGTTTTACTGCTTTATTTTTGTTAAAGAAAGGTTGGCAATCATACACCGATTGTGAACAGTGCTCGGTGTGTAAAATACACATGGTAGTAAGACCCCCAGGTGCACTCGGATGCCAGTTTGGGGTGTTGGGGGGCAGCGGGAGGTCTGTCCTCCTTCAGTGTCCTGGCAAAAACCTGATATAGAGCCAACGGGATTTAGTTTTCATCCCATCTGTAGAAGATGAAAAGCACATGCACTTGTAGAGCAATTAAGGCTGCAAGCAATTAATTCTAACAAGATACTTTCAAAGTGAGATATTGAAATTGTGTAGCAAATATTTCATTTAGGGACAAAAACCTTGTTGACTATATAGGTTTTAGAAACACGATTTTTGGGAGAACGGAAGCAGGAAACTGAAAGTAGCGTGGGATATTATTTTCCTCAAGCGAGAGACAGGATTTTACTGACATCGGCACTATTGTGAGTAGCTGCGCGTGGCTTTTCAGCTTGTGTATTCATCGCTGAGTTGCTTAAACCAGCTGCTCCCATGTTACTTGTAAGGGCAAAGTTTGAGAGGAGCCAGTTTTCTTTAAGACCCGAGTCCCAGCCTGGCAGCTGGCTCACAGCTGACCGCGATCTGCATAAAACAGGGGAAACGGAGCCTGAGCATCCCTACGGTGTGGCTGCCGGAGGAGGTGGGCTGCTGCCTTGGAGGTGACCCCTGCTGCGGCTGCAGGACCCGTCCCAGCTTTTGCTGTACCTACGGCGTGGAGGTGAGTGGAAACTGCATCAATAGAAAGTATCTGGTTGCGATGAGGCTGGTTAGAGCTGTCACTGCTCACCGCAGGCGTTTGGATTGGATGACTTTTAAAGGTCCCTTCCATCCTGAAACGTTCTGTGATTCTATAGGCTAGAGGGATAAATCATGAGCATTTTTGATGTCTCTGCTTTTAGCCGTTGTCTGGGTTGTCTGTTGTGACTGTTGGTTAATCAGTTCCATGCAGCTGTTTAAAACTGTTGTGAACTTACCTATCTGGTTCCGATTGGGGGAGTAGAACGCGTTGACCACAGCGGCTCCAATTATCCATCTGAAAATAAATGTTGAGTGTAAAGTTAGTAATTATTTTTTTTTTTAGACATTCTTTTTATTGAATTATTGTTGTGCAAATTACTGGTATTTCATGTATCACCGAACTACTGGGCAATGCACGGATCTATGCAAATATTCCCACAAATGTGCTTTAAACCACACCTGGAACGAGCAGAGGTATTGGGAATTTTGACTAAAGGGCTACAACCTGTAGACAGACTGTAAAAGGCAGCAGTGATCCACAACGCAGATTGTGGACTAAGAGCACCAAATTCTGTGCAAGAATTTTTGCTGTGAAGAGCACCGTGATTGCCTCCTCGTTTCTTGAGGAATCGGGGAACAAAGACTCTGCTATTTAGCGAACTGATCAGAAAACTCCCTTGGTGAATTACTCATCAGCAATTCACTGGAGGTTTCTCAGAGCCTGCATGGCGAGCCTGCGTTTTGATCTAAAACCACAAGAAGAGGGATAGAAAACATGAATGGGTTTTGCAGCGATTAACTAATGCTTCTCTTTGGAGAGTTTTTCTTGCTTGCTTATTAATAACTCTGTGTTATTTTACTTTTTGTGAAGAAGTGTTTGAAGTTCATATTGGAATCTACTCCCCTTTGCCTCAAGCCATTGTCTTCCAGCATCCCCCAGGCTGGAAGCCTGCTAGCGAGCCACACATGGAGTTGGCATTGGCTTCCTTATTTCTGCCTTCCTTCCAGCCTCCCTGTCACCAACATGTTCAGCAGTAGCTTTGCCAGAGAGCTGGGCTGGAGGTGTCCAGCTCGGGAAGCCAACTGGACTATTAAGAGTTCAGATTGGCAAGCTCATAGCTCTGGAAATCGGGTCATATTCCAAAGAATTTGTCGCTGAACACGCAAGCCAGGGCTTCTGGGTTGTATCCGTGTCACGGGCTTGGCAGGAACGCGGCTGCACTTGAAGGGCTGGAGGGGCCGTCCTGGTGATGTTGTGCAGGGGACTTAGACACAATTACCGCGATTCCAGAATTTCGGCTGCCTGTAGCATGCGGTCTGAGAACTTACATATCCTGGTCAACTCTCTCTCGAAGTTTCTTCAAGCTCTTTTGGGCTCCAGCTCTCAGGTTTTCCAGAATGTTTTCGAAGTAATTGTGTTCACTGAAGTTTAACTAAAGAAAGAGATGTCCAAGTGTGTCAGTGAGCTGTGCAGAAAGAGGAGTTCCTCCTACCGCTGAATGTATCTTCTAAAATGTTTTGATGGAAAGGTGTTGTTTAATAGTTAGCTCTTGGCGTGTATCTATTTATTAAAATGTTCAGCACAGTTAATCTGGCATGCTCTCTGGTCGCTTGGAAATGGCAGTTGAACGAGTGTAAGAATTCCAAGTGGCAAGAGAGTAAGTAGAGGCTTTAATACCGAGGTACAGGCTTTAATGCAGAGGGCGGCACAGCATACTTACATTGGCATATTCCTGATCTAGTTTTTCATTCTGATCTTCCAAAATATAGTCTGGATAGCCAATCTGTTCTTTAATTGCCATTGCCTAGAAGAAAAGAGTTTAATGTTTCCTCCTAATTGTTGTTTTTGTTGGTGCGGTGTCTTTTTAAAAAAGGTTTTGGAACATACGATAGTTAAGATTCTTTATTGGTATTTGTCCACCTGCTTGAGAAATTGGATGCAAATATTTGAAGATCTTGTTCAAAAGCACCTATTGCCTAGGGAGACAGTATGGAACATACAGTCTTCCTCTACTCTCCTGGTGCCCAACTACTTTTATTTTTTTTCTTGCTATTGGAACAGTGCTGATGGTATGAAGGCCAAGGAAAAGTCTGACAAGTTTTCTTTGGGGGACTGCATTGTGTTCTGTTGTCATTCTGGTCGATATGTTTGGTGTCATCTCCTCCTTGTTTATAACATGATTCACAAGACTCATTAAAGGAAATAAAAGTATATGTGAGCTAACAAAGGATTAAAAAGAAAGGGAGAATGTAGTACGATAATGATTAACAGGATAGTGAACATCAAAGTTTTTCTTCTGTCATTTATAGAGAAACTGGGCATAATGATGCTACAAAATCCCAAAGATGTCACACTCATGACAGAATACTAAAGATCCTTGTTATCTCTGACCTTCTCACGAGCTTTCTCTTTAGATGCCTCATCCATCCATTGCAACTCATCTAAAGTCTCGATGAACACTTCACGAATCTTATCTATTAAATCTCGGACCTGAAAGAGAGGCAGGCAGAAATTAATCATTTCAAGGCTCTTTTTTTTCCCAGGCACAGCTAAAGCAGGGTGAAAAGCTTCCTAACTGAAAGACAACGTCTCCAAATTCTATGCTCTAAAACACGGTACTCGGCGTTTGAAAGAGCATCATCAGTGAGTTCTTATGCTTTCTGCCTCTTGGCTGGTCGGTATCTTTAACAGACAAAATCAATCGGGAGATCGGCTGGAGGGGAATGGGCACCGTAGACCTGGTGGATGTACAATAGTATGAAGGGTAAACTACATACCATCCTCTTGCTCTCACCAGCAAATGCCTCCCTGACGTACATCGCTCCCACCGCGTTCTCCATGTTGTTGTTGACGTAACTCACGCACTCCCTCCAGCGAGCTTCCTCCAGGGTTGTCCCGTAAAGTGCCTACAACACAAACCACCACAGGACTAATTCTGCCTGTGCTTGTCTTTTCTTTGCCTCAAGATCAGGTTAACCTAAGACAGATGTTTCCATTGTTGTTTTTCTTAAATTTGTTTGGGGATTGTATGACCTGATAATGCCACTATTGACAAGAATTTGATCTGGTGACTGTGGGACCCTCTTCCAGTGCTACTCTTTATGGTGTCTTTAGGAAGAAAGACAAATACCTTCCTGTAGCTGGCCCGAGCATCCTTGAAACGCCGACTCAAGCTGCTGACTCGATCAATCACCAGTCGCCAAATGAGGTAGTTCTGGATGGTGCTGCATGGGAAAGCAAAGCTGAGTTTAATCCCCTGTAAAAAAAAAAAAAAAAAAAAAAAGCAACACCAGTGCAGACAGAGAGGCAGAGGGGGATCTTAATTTTGAATGAAGATAAGAAAGCAGGAGATTGCTGCCAGTCATTAGTTCCATCACATCTGCAGGTGGCTGACCTTGTTTAGCAGGCTGGCTGGCTGGAGAGGCATCCAGATGGAAGACTTTATTATTGTGTCTATTGAGGGATTAATTTCTATGTTTTTTTTTTTTCTTTCTTCTGGAGTGTAACAAGATCTAAGCCTGTTTGTATTTTCTTTTTTAATTCCCATTTAACCTTGGCTGAGCAGAGGAAACCCCTAGTACCACAGTATTTTGGGACCATAGGACCTTAGAAGACATTTCCCATATTTTACAGTGAAGGGGTGTCACATACTTCTGTGACTTTTATCTTGGATACTCTCCAGTTTCTTTACCTTGCCGAGTACTTGGAGATAATTGCTTTCAGCTCTTGCAGATAAGGTATGCCATACACAACAACCTCTTCTTCTGGGTCAACCTGAACATTTACTGAAGACATGACCCCTTGGATGAAGAAGGTCCAGTTAAAATCCTGGGCAGAGAGAAAGACATATACCAATGCCAGGTGTTTAAGTGCCTTAGTATCTGTCTGAACTTCCTACAGTCTATGGAACTGAATGTAATTGTAGTGCTGTTTGGTAGAAAAGTATTTTTAAGAGGCTCTGAAGACAACGATTAAGAACAAAAATGATTTTACACCTCTTTGTTGCATCACTGGTAAGTTCACAAAGCCATTTCCAACTGGCAGGGTAATAAGAGGAGGCTGGAAGTATTAGACTGCTCATTAAACACTTACGTTCAGTGCAAACTTTTCCTGCAGCTCTTTTAAGGTCATTTTGTTGTACAACAAGGTTACGTCGTGCCTCTCCTCTGCTGGGGTAGTTGCCTGAAAACAGTCACAAGGTTATAGAGAGAATCAGCTGACACAAGCGTACATGCCTGAGATCACATGCGTGTACACACTCTCAAATAATGTGCAAACAAGGCATATTATTTGTGAAAAGAAAGCTCATTTGATAGTGTCTGGTGCTGCTTTCTAAATCTCAGTACAGGAACTCGGTTCCCCTCTATTTAATGAAGTCTCAGTACCACGTTGAGCCAAGTGGTTCCCTCCATCCTTCTTTAGAAGGGAAGACTAAGTTCTTGGAGATTTTTTGGGTGCTGTAGACTTGTAAGGATGCAAGGGAGCCAGCCCTGGTGTTATCGTAGCGTATGCTTAGCAGAAGGTAGATTATCCTGCTCTAGGAGACTTCCAAAAATAAATATGGCTGGGAGTAGAGCAGACCCAGGAGCAGTGTACGCAGCAGACACAATTACACACGCGGAGGCTGCTCGCAGCACAACAGGTCTGCTCCCTGCTTTCCTCTGGGCCATGGGTTTTCTGCCGTGTTAAGAACTGCTGCAGAAAACAGCAAGGGACGTGCCCCACGTCCCGCCTTCAAGACCCTGAGAAATTCTTGACTTCTTCACTCACATTTGCAATCTCTGTTTCGAGCTCCATGACCTTTGCCATCTCCTCTTGGACAAAGGAATCGTCTTTAGACACGTTCTTGTCTTCGCGGATCATCTTGGCGATGGTGACCATGAAGTGCAGGTAAGCTTCTCTCACCTGAGCGGAAGAAACGAAACGTGTGTGGCGTTGAGGAGAAAAGGCTTGCTGTCTATCATCTCTCACTCAGCAAACAGGTTTTTTTTAATTCTTTTATTTTATTTTAAATTTACAGTGTACCGTGCAAAAGTTAGGCCCAGGGGTCGCAGCCTCTGCACTTGTCTCCAGTGCAATTCTCCCCACTCCATTTTCTCGGTTGTGTTTTTGGGGTTTTTTTGTTTGCTTGTTTGTTTTCTTAGTGTAATAGAATTGCAACACCCAGGACCTCAGTTCACCCTGGAGCACCTTACAGTGCAGTTGCCAGCCTCGAAATACGCAGTGGAAGCAACACTTTCTGCTCCCCTCTGCAATCCAGCTCTGCCACTCCGAGTCAGTCACTGCTTGAGCAAAGAGCAAGCTCGGTGCTTTGAGTTACAGCGCAGGAAGAGCGATCCCTGCTCGCCAGAATACCAGGGTAAACGTGGGAGGCTTAAGATCTCTGGAAGTTAATACCATAAATCTTCTAAACTCTGTTTTTACTGTCTGAAAGAAAAGCTCTCTCTCAGATGGCTCCCTGCGATACCTTTGCTTTATTTCTAAAAGGAGATTATGGCTGTGATTTGTGCCCCAGGATGGACCTCGGAAAGATATTTGGCTGCTGCGGGAGTGCTGGTCTCTGAGGCAGGAAAGCTTAATGCTACCTATTCTTCTCGCGTGCTTTTCTTCCTCCATAGACCTGGGAAACCAGAAAAATACAGTAACTGTTGTGAGACTGGGGCTGGGCGCTTGCATGATGACGCCGGTTTGTGTTTTTAGGCTGAATGCTGAGGCTTTAATCAGGCCAGACTCCCACCGGCCTCAGCGGGAGTCTTGCCAAAAGATGCTGGGCTAAGCACAGGGGGAGTTTGGGTCATCAGAGTTGGGTTCATTGTCTGTGGGAAGCGAGCTGTTAAATAGCAAATAAAAAGGGGTTGCGTCTCCTCCTTATGCATGGAGATTAAAAACACAGCCTTAGCCCTTCTTCTTTATAGCTTCACATTGAAACGTACTAAGCAGTACTGGTTTTCTTTTGCTAATTTAGGATTGGCTCCGTACCGTACCTCATCTTCTACCTCTTACAAGTCAATTTAAGTCCAACTTTGATGCAGTGATGAGTAAATATTCCTCTTCTACTGTAACTGCCCCTATATAGGTGAAAAAAAACCAACTTGCAGAGCAGAATCCAGCAGCTTTCTGCAGTTCCCAACACAACTACACGGAGATTGTTTTGTGTCGTGAGACAGATTAACAGAAGTTGGCAGTTCATAAAGGTGCCCAGGAGGTGTGGAAACAATCTCGTAAAAACTTCCCAGGACTCTTTTTGTATGAGAGTACAGACACATTGCGGGAAGAAAACTGGTCTCACTGATGTTTTCATCCACCAGAAAAAAAAAAGAATCTAAAATGCTGATTGTTTGTGTCTCTGTACTCCCTTCCATTCGTGTTAGGAAAATGAGTTTGATGTTACGCTGCAAACACTCTCTTAGCGTGACGTAATCCAGGAAAATAAAGTGCACTCAAGTGGTGTTTTCATCTTGGAAAATGACAGATTTTCTGGCTACATCTGCAACAGCTTCCTGCGTATTTACAGAAACCCTCTCGCTTCTGCTCCGAGCATTGGCAGAGAATAGCAGCTAGAAAATAATCTCTCAATTTTCATGTGATTTTGGGGAAGGCGGGGAAAGTAGCAGCAGAGTCTGATTAGCTGAGTATTTGTTCCATTAATATAAGTTTTACTGCTCCAAGTGAAATACTGTCTGGGGTTTTTTTAATTTAACTTTTTCCCCCTGAATTAACATGTGAAAAATTCTGAATACTTTGGTGTTCAACAAAATATATTTCAGGGTATTGTATGTTCAGATATGATCCACTATGAATATTCTAACATTTCTAGAATCCATCTTTCTAGTACCTTGTAAAATAGCACCCAGAATCAGTGGCTTTAGAAGATATAAGCAAAACCAAGATAATCTGCACTAAAAATATGAACCTATCCTTCAAAATTAGAGACTGTTTCAAGCTATGAAATGTGATGATTTTATTTTCCCCACAGCCCTCTCCTCTGTGTGAATTGGCCAGTTCTGGAGAGGCTTGATATTTGTGCAGTTGCTCAGTCCTTGTGTAAACTTCACAAATCTTTGTCATCATTAGGAAAAAACGTAGCAATTAATATCATAGTCTAATTCTGACTGACATGTAATGCAATGATTCATATATTTGAGTTTTCTGAAACACGGGGATAAGCAATAAAGTTGTTCTAGTAGCACGTAGTAAATAAACGACGAGGAATACTTACTTTTTGATAGTTGCCCCCATTAAAGTAGTAATCCCTGGATGGCATTCCTAAACTTGGCTGGTCAATCTGCAGCAAACCATAAATTTCTTTAGTTAGTGATGAACAGGCTCTGGCATTGTCCAAAGGTGCCCTTGAAAGGCAACACGAAATGCTGCGTGTGCCACCCTCGCTCTCGCCAAACAATCAAAGATCTTTGGCTCTCCAGGAACTGGGGAGGACGGGGAAGGTACAACTTTTGTCTCTGGATTTCTAAATAAGGACAGAATGGGGTTATTCAGGAAATCTTCCAGTAACCATTGAGATCTAAGAATAAATATAAGCCACTTAGAGAAGAAGTTGCTTGACTTGAAGGCTAGACCTCATGCATAAGCACACGTGAACAAACTGTGAAATAATATTTACATGTTTTAAGAACGCAGCTCCCTGCTGCTTGTTAAACCCCACCATCATTTCGCAAGTCACAAGAATTCACAACCCTTCGATGCTGTCAATTGGGAAAGGCCTGTTGATTTTTAGTTGTTGACTATAACAACAATTCTGCTACCCTAAAATGTTTCATGGTATGACTTTGAGAGAGATCTGTTACGTACATTTTGCCAGCATCGTGCATACCTGCTGACTTATGTGTGCAGTGTAAAAAAAACTACCTGTTCTGATTCTGGCATGTAAATAATTCCTTGCAATTTTTCCTTACGTAAATGATGTGTCTGCTGGAATCCCGGTCATCATTCCATACGAACATGTCAATGAGGACACGTTTGTTAAATCTGGAGTTCATTATGGAGAGTTTTTCTTCCATGCTCCAAGTTGGCTCTGGGAAACAGAAGGGAAAATACACATCATTTACCAATACGTGTTAGGACTGATTAAGTTGCATCGTTTGCATGCTTATTGCTGAAATCATTTAGAACCAGGCTGGGCGTTATGTGAGAATATTTGCACAGGACATTTGTCTACAGCTAGAAACTGCTAGATTTTCTTACTGGCCTTATCTGTCTTGGTGATATAAAATAATCAGTATATGATTAATCTATATATGAAATTTTGTGTGTGTAGTCTGCATGACCATAGCCTTTTCTAATTAGGCAGCTACACCCCAAATGTTAACTAATATACACGCATTAAACCACAGCTAGATTGGTTATATCACGTTTGTTTTGACTATTCGTGTTGGTCCTTTAGGTCTCGTGTCTTAAAATGTACATTGCTCGTGAATGAGATCTCACAATACACATGTTACATTATACCATCTTATTTATGTAGATCACTGCCTGCAAAATATGTATGAATTTTTATGAAGAAAAAGTTAAAATGGAGCATCTGATTCGATGAGAGTAGTCTCCAAAGGGCAGTAAATAGTTCTGACGTGATGCTGCTGGAGCCTGTCAGGCACAGCGTTACCTTTGGTCTTGTTCCAGTCTGCAGAAGCCACTGGCCAGTCCCCAACCGTCGCTAAGGCCTCTAGCAGAGGCAATGAATCTCGCTGCTCTATAAGACCTGAGAGAGAAAAAAACAAGTACTATAGGGTTTTCACAGGAAAAAAAGAGAAGAAAACCAGGTAATGATCCTAACAGCTTAAGTCTGAAACTGAACGTGCCGTAGCAGAAAATAAGAGATACCATAAAATCATCTGTCTCTTATGTTAATTGTCAGAAAAGTGATGAAAACACTTCTGTTGACTTCAGTTACAGACTGGGGCTGAGTTGGTTTGGAAAGGCTGAAATGGGAGATGGTTTTGCTTTCAGAAGGGAAGGCTTTGCATCCACACCAGACGTGTGTAACCAACACCTGTCCTCCCACCCCCCAAAATGCGTATATTAAGCCTTAACCATGTACCAAGGCATCTTCACTCATCTGAAAATCAGCTTTCCAGGCAAGGCCATGCAGATTAGACAGATATTGAGTGGATTTTTGCTTTAAAGTACACTGGTACTTTTGTGCACTTGGTATTGAGCAAGGGAATCAATGAAACAAGAAGGGACTCACTCTCATTCATGCATGACTTGTAAAGTGTTTTAGCTTTCCAAAATGCTTCTCTGTCCCCTTGATCTGAAGTCTCCAGCACGCCTGGGGAAGGAACCACTGCAGTGAGATTTTTTTTTAATTTTTTTTTTTCTCCCTGTAGAGCTTTGATCTTTTCACAGATACCACAGAGAATCCAGGGCTATGATAAATACTTGTTATTGTAGGCTTCAATTACTCTGAAACTGGAGTGTTCTTTAGAACTATGAAGGAGCTATTAATGGAAAAAGTGTCAGGAAGAAGGACGTGCACACGGCTTGTCTGGCTCCTTTTGAAGTTTGGATCAAATCACCTGTGGCTAATTTTTGGTGGGAACAGGATGTTCCCACAAAATGGATGTAGTAAGAGATGTAGAGATTAAAGGACTGGAGAGAGAGGGGGGGAAAAAAATCACAATCAGCACTTCTCTAGAGGTTTGTTTCTTTGTGTAATGTGCAGTAAATATCTGAAACGAAACCCAAGTACATAAGCAAGGACAGAGCAGGCACATTCCTACCTTTCAGGATGATCTCCAGCTCGTCTCTCAGAATGTCAAAAATGCTGTATCTGGAGCTGGTTTCTGGGATGACGTGCCGGTTCAGCCAGCCCCCACAGGCATACTGGTAGAAATCCTTGCAAGGGTCAGCTGTTGGGTCCATATTCTGAATTATTCGAGCAGCTAGGTATCAAAATTGGAGACGTGAATTCCAGAGGCTGCCCACTCATCTCTGGGACTGCCACAAGGCTGTCAAGAAGCTGCTGGGCACGAAGGCACCTTGTTTGTGCTGCTTATGGTAGCAAGACTCGTTCTCATGTGTGAAGGATCCTATCTTCTGCTTAAAAACGCGTGGAAGCATGTGATGGTATCTGTTTGGACTGCGACTTTACTGCTTTGGAGAGGGAGCCTTGGAACAACAGGACAGGTCTCCCACAGCCCAGCACGCTGCCCAGTGCTCTACTGGGGCCCCACCTGTGAGGTCAGGGTTTCCAGGGACAGTTGGGAACATCTGTGCTGGAGTCTCACCTCTCTTGAGGTGTACAGGTGGATGCCCAAAATAAGAAGATGAATAGCCCCGCGTGTAGAATGCGTTCTCTTAAAGAGAAAATTTGGTCTAAGGGGATTCTTATTTTACTTGGTGGATATGGACAGTGTTGGCCAATCCACATCCTTACGGCTCAGCCCAGAGCCAGGGGTTGTTGACCACACTGGCAGCTTTCCTGTACTACTTTCATGCAAACGATACTCCTGTGGCAAAGCAAGTACAGAACGGAAAAGAATCGGGGTGGTTTCTCCCTGTTTGCACATGGAGGTGTATTTGAGGACAGCTGTACTGGCTGCCTCTGACAGTTATTAGCAACGTGCATCGAGCCCAAGGGGAAACTTCCTTCCTCTTCCATTTCTCCAGTCCTAAGCCTGACTAATTCGGGTTCAGTAGAAGTTACACCATCTAAACCACCACCTTTGCAACAATCATTCATAGTAACAACCGTTACCTGCTGTCACGCATCCAGGCGAGGTACATACGTTGCCTGAATTGGTGCCGTAGTGAGTGCCTGCAGGGAGAGGAATAAGAAAGCAGACAGAATTACTTGTTTTGGAAAGAATTTGCTGCCAGTGCCTCTTGCTGGTAGCCCAGTGTCGGTGACAGCTGTTTAGTTTTAGAGAAAGTGAGTGAACATTAGTTCTAGTAGAAAAATCATCCCTCATCAGTAATGTTTGGGGCTGGTGAAATTATATAGAATGAAGAAGACTGTGTTCAAGTCTGCATTCTGCAGCTGAGGTGAGCCTGGGAAAGTCCAGATAAGTCCTAATGGGTGATGTCAGAGCGTCTCCACGTAGCAGATCTGAGTAGGCGTAGTGCAAAGTGCTGAGAGCTCACGGCTGGGCTGGTATCAGCGGCTCCGGCTGTGCCACGAGCCTCTGGTAAAATATGAATTTACCTCTCTGGTAAAATATGAATTTTGGTCCAATAAGACCTTGGCTTGGTCCTGTTGATCACTTTCCTTGGTAGTCTGAAAGCAACTAAAATTAGGAACTCTCGGAGACCTTCGTGACTTGTTGGTTTCAGCCCATGTGAAAATATTAATTTTGCTGGTTTAATTTCCCATTTGTGAAACTGAACCACTTATGTTAAACAGACAACTACTTGGTTTCACACTGGAAAACAAAAACTTGACACCCTCACTTTCCAACAGAATTAGTCATGTTTTTATACTTTTTTTTTTTTTTGATCCTTCCACTAGGATGTTTGCAGAAAAGAGTTACTAAAAAAAATTCCTTCCAATGAAAATAAGTGTTTTACTTGAGAGCAAACAAGATTACAGTAATTCACAGAGAAATAAAACAGTGGGGAAGAAAAGAGGGCTTTGAAGTTCATCAGTGGAAGCAACATAAAAAGCCCCCACTGTGATTGGGAATGTAACACTCAGGGTTCAGCCGAGTGCTGTCGTGCTGCGTGGGAGTAGATCGGCATTATTATAGTTTAGCGTCTGAAAATCTGAGCACGGGATGAGCAAAACACACGTAACCATTCAAAGCTTCATGTACAGGGGTTCAGCCACTTTTAAAATTTTTTGGGGGGTACCTGATGAAGCTAAGCCCAGTTTTTTGAGTTTCCCAAACTCTCAAATAGTTTTAAGAATAATTAAAAAAAAAAAAACCAACACAAAACAACTAAAAGCCCAGGGTATTTCCAAGGAAAATAAAAATCCTTTTGGGGAAAAAGAAGCTGGTGGTTCAAAGGCACGTGGAAATCTTCCATAAAGGAGAAATAGCGATGGGAAAGGTGAGGAAGAGGTGGATGTACTATACAAGTATTCTGTATTTCTCTCATTGTTTCTCAGGGACCAGCCAGAAGGCAAATGAATCCCCCCCCATCTTTATTTTTAATCAAAGCTTCTCTCTCCAACGTAACTTGACAACGTCTAACTTCAGTTTCCAGAACCCAACTGCTTTCAACAAGATTCTAACTCCTGGCTTTCCTGTGACTGTGAAGGTGTAACCGAGCTGCGTAAGCAGGGAAGCCAAACGTGTCTGGAGCCTCGGCTGCATGCTCGGGGCTCTGGGACTCTGACACAAACCCAGAGAATGAGAAAGTGCTGGAGAGGGGCTCTCGGTGGCTCCTTTGGTTTTCCATCAATTACCTCTTTTATGCCTCGGTGCTGTTCCTGACAAAGAACCCAGCCCACCTGGCTCTGAGATATGACCCACACTGCCCCGGTTTGCTTCAAAATACGTCTGTTGGCTCTTCGCTCGCTGGGCGGGGGCTCTGCCTCCTGCACCTCCTCACCTTCCCGTAAGCAGCGACAAACGCGAAACGCACCGCGCAGGAAACGCGGGAGCACGAGGTCGTTTTTTGAAATCCCCTCCCAGAACAAGGTGCTGCTTGGTTCAAGTGCTGTGTTTCTCTTTATTTGCTCGTAGCCCGCCCAGCAGGACAGAGCTTGGGCGCGTGTGTGTGTGTCCTCCAGCTTTCCAGCAGCTTGGGCAAGGGACGGGAATAGTGACAACCTGGGGGGATGCAGAGACGCAAATTATCTGTGAATCTTACTTCTGAGAAACCCTACAAACTGGCAAGCCAGGAAGTGAATAAAATATTAATTAACCTAATAACACGACTTCTGAGCAGTCAGGACCGGCAATGAGGGGAGAATGGAAGTTGTTTGCAACTAAGTTGTGCGGAGAAGTCACTGACTGTGGCTTGGTGTGACAGCTACAGCAAGTGTTGAAATGTTCTTTCAGGCTGCAACCTTTCCAACAAGTGGTGGGATCTGGAGGTTAGTAAATATTTGTAGAAGGTAACCGAGCAAGAGCTGTGAAACGGCTGCAGGGATGTGTGTGTGGGAGTGATGGAAAGATTGAGAGCGTGGTGTATCCAGCATCAAAACTGAGTTACTTCAGTTCCGTCTGCTGCCCTGTCTGTAACCACCCGAACATCACTCTGCTGTTCTTACTGTCTTTTCTTTTAGCTTATTTAGGTGAGGGTTTATGGGTATGAAAATTTCTTTGGATGCCAAAAATCCCCAAACTGCTTCTGGAACTATATAAGTGCATTGCTGTGAGAGCGTCGTTGTTTTTGGTGTCTGGGTATATAGACAGAAATCACAGTCAGCATTAACATGTATTACAGGCATTACTGCTATAACCAGGGGCCTGTTTCTGTGTGCTTTTTTTTTAAAAAAAATTATTATTATTATTGTGGTTTCATGCACCACAATGCTCTTCTGCAGGCTATAGACATAGTAGAACAAAAATATGCTCCCTGAACCACAAAGCACATGTTTACCTTCATAAATAAATAAAAAAAAAATAAAGAGAGCACATAAGGCAGGGCAGGTAATCTTTTTAATTTTCCATTAGCCAAACAGAATTACTTTGTTTTAGAAGCCTGTCTGGGTAATGTCATTCTGATAAAAGATGTAAAAAAAGCAGCAGCCAGTCTGCTCTGAGTAAACAATGCAGCGTCCCATGCACATTTCAAAATTGACAGTTGAGTGAAATCAGATTTAAAAGAATCCCAAGGATAACATTCTTGGTTCTATCACAAGAATGCTGCTCAGCTAATTTTACTTTTGTTTTTCCCGTTGCTGTGTAGGATTTATATCTGCTGCACAGCTTTGAGCAATGTGTTCTTTTCGTTTGGTTAAGTCTGAGGGACTCCAGTCTTTTGACTGACCATTGGGGAACAGGCCTAGATGTGACATCGGGACAGAACCGAGTGGAGTGTTTGGGTAAAAAGACAAAAAATGTTCCTTTTCTGCAGGAGCATTCACAGAAGAGCTCTTACCTTCTCCATGTTCAACTCAAATAGTGCACACAGGCACGCATCTAAAGGATGCTTTAAAGCTTCTGCTGCTCAATTCCTACCTAAAGCTCGTGGCTCCTCCAGGGTGTGCCTACACCTCCGTGTCTCCTATTGCAGCAGCTCAACCACGTAACTCCAAGGTCACCGGGGAGGCAGAAACTCACCGTCGGTGGGTGCTGAAAACGCTTCTCTAAGGCACGAGAAAAGAGCCGGGAGGAGCCGCAGGACCAGCAGCGTATCAGCTCTGCAACCACCTTGCACTCACAGTTTGCTCGGGAATGCCTCAATCTGGGAAGGGTTTCCAAGCAAAGCTTGAGTGCTGGTGTGAGCCTGCAAAATGTTTAGATTCTGGAACTGCTTTCTCACAGATTCTGGAGCTGTTTTCTCCCAGACAAGCCTTCCATCAGATAAATGTAATAGCACTTGCTTCACATGCACACAGACTCTTTCCACAGATTTGGATCAGAACATTTGGACAAATATTATTAATAACTGGATTCTGATGTGCCTGAACCCAAGAAGCAAGATGTAGAACAGATTCCCCAAACCCTTTATGCACGCAAGCAACAAAATTCTGCATAGCTCAGTATTTTGACATGGACACTCCTACCCCGGGACCTAGCTCTGGGGGAATTTCTTTCCTCCTGTCGCCTGAGCTAACAGAATAAATATGACCAACTTTCTGATGAGCATTATGAACACCAAATACTCAGAGATTTCACCTAATACTGGATCAAATGCTGGTGACGTTCAATTGCTGGTAGCCAAAGAAGCAAACGATAAAAAGCCTTTTCTCACGAATTCTGACTCAGAATTGTGCAGCATTTCACTTAGAAGTGCTGAAGGCAGCAGTTCACTGCAGGCAGGGGGTGCAGCGACAGTGCAAGGAGCAAGCATTGCCTTGCTTCAGTTTTGCTCTTTGTAATTCTTAGTTTTATTCTCTAGTGTTTCAGCCGAGCTCTGAATCCGAGAGGCGTTCCTGGAAACGACAAACGTGAGGCAGGTGCTGCTACCAATCACGCCGAGGGCTTCTCAGAATTTTTAAATAGGACATTGCATTTGGCGTGCCAGTGGGAGAACTCAGTTCTGAGAGGAAGCATGCTCTGTGCTCAGCGTATTGAGGCAAAGCACCTCAGAGTAATGTGCCTCATTGTCAGGCTCCTGGCAAGACAGTCGCAGGAAAGTCGCTGAACCGAATCTCGCCTAGAGATCAAATTCCCTGATGTAATATTAGAAAAGTCTCCCTTTCCTCAGCAGCACACTGACTTTTTTTCTTTTTTTAAAAAAAAAGCTTTCATATTGTAACAAGCAATGTCCCCTTTAGATCTACTAAGCAGCTGCTGCTTTATAACTCCTGGCAGTAACGAATCTTGACTCGAGCTCCTATAAAATAAGGAAATGTCAAGCCTCACGCACCGACAAACACCTCCCTCTCTAAAACAGGGCAACACGTTTAAACCTTTACCAAAACAACGCCGAATTCCACAAAATGCGTGAACTGATTAAAAACATAGAATCTCACATCACAAAACTTCAAGAATTCAGTAAAATCCAGCATAATCCTCCCCGTGCATGAGCTTGGAACAAGGCAGAGAGTGCCAAGTCCCTCACAGAGGTGACCTCACTGTCTCCCTGTGCTTTTGTTTCCATTTAGCTCTGCAAAAAGGCTTGTATGTTGCTTGCAGCAGGAAAAGGAGAAATTTTCACAGGTTCCTTACCTCTGCTGCTGGCGTACAGGATCACCAGGGCGACCACTGCGCAAGTCATGAGGAGCAGCAAGACAGCCAGACCGACTGCAACAAAGCCCCAGGATTTCTTCCCAGATTTTGTTGATTTTTCCACAATATCCATTTGGCTTTCTGATTTCCCCATTATTGTAACTCTAGATTGAGGAGCGGAGGGTAAGAAAGAATTATCAGCACAGCTAGATCAATAGAAACACATGACAGATTGGGAGGGAAAGGAAGCAGAATGAAAGGAAAAAAAATACATAAATATCCAAATTATTACATGTATTTGTCCATTTGATTGTCCACTGATTTGCCAACATCGTTCTCCATCTCCTGTGCCTACCAGATTGTCTGTGCCCCGTGGGGGCTGCTGGGGGGGGCAGCTCTGGACCGCGCTACCCCGGGCTCTCAGGGTGGCAGCGTCACAACTTCAGGACCCCGCTTTGGGAAGTGTGGAAAAGTCTCATGACCAGGTTGGGCAACTCCTTTCTTCCAAACAGGGAAGGAGGGGGTGAAAAAATTGCCTCCTTCCGCTCCCCTCTTCGAAAAAGTATCTCGCCGTTTCGAAGAATTTCCCTCTGCGGCTCGGAGCGGGTCTGTAGAGCTCTGTTAGCAGCAGCAGAATCCAAAACGGGATCCTTCCAGGTGCGAGCGCCTTCGAGCCGCGTCTGCGCCGTCCTTAGCACGGCCGAAGGGCTGGGGAAGCAGAAGGCTCCTAGAATAGGTGTCGGCTGCCAGGTCTGCAGGAGTTTGTGACCTCCAGCTTCTGTCTGTCCTCAGAGCCATGCTCCAAGTTCCCAGCTCCGCCGCCTGCAGTTCCCGGCTCCAGACAAATGCTCCTGAGCAGCTCGGGGAGGAGGGGTTGCATCGCCGCAGCACGCGGGGCTGGGCGCTGCGAGCAGCACGAGCTCCGCTCCGGCTTCTCCTTAAGTTTCCTTCAGCTTTCCTGGAATCTCCCACCCAGGCTTCTCCGGCTGCTGCGCTCAGGGAACGGAGCGTGAAGTCAGAGAGGTGTGAACCTGTGGAAACCCTCTGGCTCCGAGAGCGCTGGCAGCTTTTGGGTGTGAGATACGGGAACAGCTGCTTGTTTGAAAACACGCAGGTTTTGCAGACTCTGAGCAGATTTCTGTTGTGCTACTGCTTGGGAATCTGTTTGGTAACAACTGGAGAAGGCAGTAAACGGGGCGGCAGGATAGGCATGTGATTTCCATTGGTTTTTCATATTATTCTTTTCCAGAACTGACTTTGGAATGAGGTAGAAGCAGGTTGGAGTTTGTCTGGTGGTTTTTGTTATACCCCCCCCCTCCCCGCCCCGCAGGCTGGTTTATTGAGCTAGTCGAACTCCCTGCCACAGCTCACACCGTGTAAATTTTAAGGCTGGTACCTCTCTCGGCCGGAGCGCTCTGAGTTGTGTGTGCGTTCGGGAGGAACTGCTGAGGGGCAGAGCGGGGATTTCTTTGTGGCAGCCCTGTTTACTGGGAACGTACACGCAGAGCGTTCCAAGAATGTGCGCGCAGACCTGGCTCCGCGAGTGGGAGCGATGAATGCCAGTTCCTTCTGCCAGGGGTAGAACTCTCCTAGTCAGTATTCTGCCTTTTTTTTTTTTTTTTTTTCCCCAGAGTTCTGTTATCTTAGGCTTCACACGTTAAGTGTGAAGGTGACTATACTCATCCCACCATCTGAGGAGGAATGTAAGAACACAAAGATCTGAAAGAAACGCAGGCACTTGCAGATCCTGGGTGTCCATATGTGAAAACTAGCTACAGGAGGGAAGGTTGCTGTTAAGGACAGAGCTACAAGTCTAATCACGAACTGAGCGATCCCTCATTTCTGTTTGCGGGAAGTCCTGCAGCTAGCGAAAGATCAGTTTTCTATGAATGTGACCCTTCCTTATCGCTAAACCATTTTACCCCTTACAGTGTAGCTGGCTCCGAGGAAGGTCGACCTAGTTGAGGTCCTTAATATTGCAACAGACTTGGCTGGCAGGATTTAATGTAGTTATTCTTGTTAGATGGCTCTAAGGTACTGCAGGGCATTATTTTGCCCATTTTACAGGTGGAGAATCAAGATGCTGAGAAGCTGAGAGCCTTCCTTCCTCCTGCTGCTGGCAGACTGCCTGCTGCTCAGGCCCTGGCCCCCTCCCCGTGTCGTTCAGAGACAGAGGGCTTACGAAGTCCTGAGTAACATCTTCATAAATGATTTGAACATGGCCCAAAGTGACTTAAATGTGGTTGTACATGAGCAAGAACGTAAAACTCTCAAGCCCCTGGAAAATTCAGAGGTTCCCTCAAAAGGCACTGACCCAATCATAAAGAAAATACCTTTTCCCCCCTTTTTTTTTTAATTTTTTTAAATGATCTTTTTGAACATCATCAGAAGAAAAAAATAAGCTGACCCAGTGTGAAGTATCAGAGGCATGCAATGATTTCTGCAATTATCTCTAAATGCGTGTTCTTTGCACAGAGAAGCGGGTAAAAACGGGAAGTTGTCTTACCTGTGTCCTTTGGAGGATGTTTTCCAGCTGCAGTTTCCGGGGTGTAATTGGAATGTCTACATCTTCCAGCAATCAGAAACAAACAATTGTTCTTATTATCGGCATCGGTCTAACAGGCTCTCCCCAGTAATGGTCTGTGCCTACATCTCCCTCTCCCTCGTACATTCACTGTCACACAGAGGTGCCTTCGAATGCCCAATGAATTAAACGCTTCTGCTCCGAGACTTATCAGGGAGGATTAACCCTTCCCACCGTATTCGAAATCAGTTGATTTTACCTCTAGAGAGGGAAACAGGTTGTGCAGCAGCCATCAGCAAGGCTTCCCTTAGGTGGACAAGATGATTTCCTACCCTGTTAGCCTTTAGCTTCTCACGGTAATTCATTCCAAGGATGTTTCGCGTTTTACATGACATTCTTTATATCTTTCCCAAGTGATTTTTTCAAGTGTGTGTGGCAGGAAGACTTCTTCTGGAAGGCAGTGCCTCATTTTGCAATACACTTAATTTCAGTACAGTGATGAATATTGCAATTACATTTTTAATGACATGGTATTTTAAAATTACTTGTGCGTGACTTAACAGGTGTATTTTTCTGTGTGGAAATATGGATTACAAAATGAATTTAAGATGTTTTATTGAAATTATTTTCAGCTGTGGAGCACAGACAAATTTCAGCTCTAATATCCATTAGATGTACTGTTTATATCTTACAAATGACAGAAGGTTATTCTGTTTTCCGAGGAAAGATAGCCAGACCAGCTGAATACATTTCGAGCATGTAACCATAAGCATTTAAACACCAGGTATATATCATTTAGTTGAACATACAAGACCAAACCATAAGACCTTCTTCAGTGAATTGTTGCACTAGGTTTCAGCAAGATTGTCATGGTGGGAAGTCCTGAGTTATCAAAATGCTTATAAATATCCGTAATTTCTAGGAAGCTTCCCCTTTTCACACATACCTTTGGGTGAAGGGTGACTTTTACCAGCATCGCTGACCAGGGAAAGGGTTTGATGACAAACCGTAGTTTTTTTACAGTAGTGTAAAATCTAAAAACAATGTCATCTTCAAAGCACTTTGCACCCAGAACTGCGGTTGGCTCAGATGATCTTCTGAGATCTTTTCTGACCTGGACAGTTCCGTGATGAAAATTTCTTTTTTTTAGGTAGGAATTGCTTAAAAGGTGTGTTGAATCAGGTCTTGGATATCAAATCCGTCACCAGTTATGGGCAATTAGAAGTTTCCCTGTTGAGAAACGATTTGGGTCTCTCACAGTGACACGGCCTATTCTAAACTGTCAGTTTTGTGGCATTTCCCTCTACATCTCTGCTTGATGTGCGATTATATCGCAGCTCATCAGTCAGGTTTATTAGGAGGCTTAACTGGATTGCATTAGCGGGCATTTAAGCCATCCAAAACGGCTGAGAATGCAGTCAATTAAAACATCTGAACACAGGAACGATGTAGACACAGGGCAATTTCTGTGGATGGATAATTACCTGTTTTCTTCAGTAAGTAGATTTTATTGCCCGTGAATGCACAAGTGATGCATGAGAAGAAAAGAAATGGCATTGCAAAAACACTGTTGGCAGGGTTGCAAAAACTAAGAAAACGGCAAGGTATAAATGTTTCTATTGTTAACACTTTCTACTAAAAGAACAAACCCTACACCCTTCCCAGCACTCGGAGGCGTTCCTAATATTGTAGGATTTTTTAACGTGACTTTTACAGAACTTAGCGAATATATTACCAATGTTTGAATGTCTTACGACATCTGAGGTTCCTAAGCAAGCAAGATGCTCCATGAGATGGTCATTCCAAGTGGGAAGATACTAATTGCTGTCAGTTTTTCATTTCATCCACTACTGATCCGGATCTGAAAATGTGGCCCCTTTGTGCCTTCAGGTCCCCACCCATCTGTGCGCTGTGCGGCACCCAGCAAACGCGTCTGCTAGGTTGCGTTAGGCGTAGGCAGCACTGACCTGGAGATGGAAGTACAACTGAGGGGCATAACGAAACGCAGCGCAGGAATGGAACGGAATCATTAACATCCTCCTGTGCTTCCTGCTCCCTCCTACGCTCCCCCTCTGGCTTCCCAGCTACATTCTGTCATTTACTGTGACGCAGTTCAGGAGTGAGACGGGCAAACTTATTATCAGATACTGTTCTTAATTTCTCTTAGAGTCTGTGGGGAGATCTTTATGCTAGCTTATTCTCTGTCACCCTTGACTTTTTGGAATCATGTAGGGAACACACAAATACAAAAATGATTGGGTTAGATGGTAAGACGTATCTTTGGGACTGACTCATGTTCTCTAACCTGACCATTTGGGACAGCGATTTGTCCCCCAGCCTGGCCTCACACGTTCTCAACTGCTGAACGCTACAAACAGCAACATCATCCTGTATTTGTCTCCTACCTTCCAAGTGCTTTGGTGACCAAATAAACCACCGGTCCTGCGCTTGGGGTGTCAGAGTTGTACACATCCCTGAGGCAGGTGCAGGTCTGCACGATTCTTGGGCAGCCTACTGAACCAATGAACGTGGAAAAGTCATTCCCGGAGTAGAAGGAAAAAGCCTTCCGAGTCCCCCAGGTCTGGAGGGCTGTGCCTTTGAAGTCATGAGTCGCTTGGCTTAAGGTGTCACTGAGCAACGGCTGATTGAACCAAGATTCCAGCATAGTCACTGCAGCTGAACTACGATTGAAATGGCCAAGACTCCAAAGGCAGACTCTACTGCCAGGGATAATTTTGTGTAACGCGGTAAATTAATGGTGACAGCGACTCCTCGGAGCCCTGGCAAATTGGAAATTGCTTGATGCAGGAGCAGTACAATGATAACACAGTTAATCTTCCGTGGGGAAATGATAGTAAAAGAAATGGCTTTTAGATTAGCTGTCATTAAAGTGAAACATCTGCCTCTGCAAGTCAAGTGGAATGTCCTCACTTATGCACACACAAACTCATTAAAATTACTGGGTTTGCACGGCTGTAAGCCAGAGCCAAATTTCCACCGCGATCTAAATCTGGGAAGCACAGTGAATTAGACTGAAAGTCGGGAAGATGACTTCCCAGGTGATATGTCAGCTTCAAATTTGTATTTAATCAGTTGCTGAAGTTGGCTGATGTGTTTAGATTCTCTTAGTACCTGGGAGCACATAACTCACTGAAATAGGAGACATAAATGGGAGTGGTATGATTTTAAAGGAGATAAAACCTTTTGAGATCACAAAAGGTCAAATTTTAGCTCTGTCTGAACTCTGAGAAAAAGCTTCCAGTTGAATATTTGCTTCCAAGCGTTTGTCGTCATTTCTAAGCTGTTCTTTTACTGTGGGGTTTAAGGTCAGGTAGCTTTGAGTTGTGTAACTATTCGTGGTGCAAATATTTTCACATCTGATTTTCCTTTTATATTGTTGTAAGGAATGTTGAATACTTCATGCAACCAAGACTGGGAGGCAATTGTTTGTGTAGAAATATTCTCAGTCATGATTTCTGAAGGCAGTTTAACATTAAAGAAACCTACAGAAATGACCACTGCAGTCCTTCTATCCAGATTCTTCAACCTGGAATAAGTAGAAACAATACCCTGCCAGAAACTGGAGGTATCTAATGAAGTAGGTGGCTCAGCTGAGTGGTCCCAGGCCTTGGTATGGGTACGGCAACGGATAAGGATGAGATTTACCAGCCTGTGTGATCCTATAAAGGCATCTTAAACCTTAAATAAAAGGCATCACCAAATGAGAAAGATCACAATTAGCCTGAGGTATAACCAAAGCCGGTGATGGTGGCTGTCTATCAAAATTCTGGGTACTTGGCCAGGAGTCCTTCCCTGCAGACTGCAGCGTGTTGGTTTTCTGGAAGATGCCAGTGGAGGTATGTGAACGCGCAGGGAAGCTTTTGGCCCGTAGGTGCATGGGCTGGGCAGCAGCTGAAAGAGATGGGTCGTACGTAAAGCCCTCTGCTCCCCTGGTCTCCAGGAAATGAGTGTCAGAACGGGTTGTGGTGAGCATGAAATTGTGCTGGGCATGCCTAATGCAGTGACGCTGCTCATCAAACTCCTCTCCCTGTGACTAATCAGAAAGATCTAGTTGACATTCCAAGTAATTAGTTGGAAGAGCAAGCACATAATAGAGAAATAAAGAACAAATCAGAAGCTTAGGCACAGGCAAAGATGAGGACTTTGATCACAGTAGTTTGTGGGCACAGAAAAAGGACAGAGAAGATAAGAGAAACAAAATGCTGATGAGAACAGTCAGGATCTGCTGAGAGAAGCAGCCATTAATCCAGACCGTGAGGAACAGATAAGACGTTATGTGCCTTCCTGGTGCTTAAGAAACCAGCAGCTATAGGGACCTGAAAACAGTTTTTTCCTCAGCATAATTCTACCACAATCTTGCAGGGATGCACGTGGTCCCTATTTTTAAAGAAAAGTTATATCTTTCAGTTTGTAAATGTAGCCAACAATTGTTTAAGGACATAATTTCACGCTTGGAGAGAAACTATCCTGCAGCATCGTGATGCCAGTCAGGAGGAAAAAGTACTCATCAGTGTTACTGGGCTTAAAGTCACAGTAAGTCTTCTTGAATTTGAAAGAGAAAAAACCCAGTCTCACCTGTGCTCTTTGGGAAGAAAGAAAGGAGAACGGGGAGAAGAAAAAAAAGATGCCTATTGGGTTGATTGTGCGCAGTTTCACTCTGGAATGTTGCCTTTCAGAGAATAATGTAACAAAAAAGAAAATGTTCCCTTTCCCTTTCATCCTAATCAAAGCAGGACAGCAGTTCTCAGTGCTGCTTTAATCTTTGTTTTCAATAGTCGTTTCTATTTTTCCCCACGCTTGTATTATCACACTCCAAAAACACTGGGAGAATTCACTTGGCGCAGTCAAAACAAACAGAGGAGTCTGTTGATTCGGGCCCCACCTCACTGTTTCGGTTTCGCACAGCTCAGGCTTCCCGCTTCCAAACTAAGATGTGCGATCCCATGGCACAGATGAAACACCAAACCACGGAGAAATTGGGTGTACGGGCACTATCTCTGTGTTCCCCCTCAGTCTGGCTGCCCTTACAGGCTCATTATCTGCTCTGGCAAACCGAGGCGCAGGGATCTGGAAGCCCCCGGTGACGTGTGGAGCACAGCTGCCCGCGTGTCCCCGACAGCAGCGTATTAGTCCCTAGATTGGATGTTTCATCTCTGTTGAGTCTCATCGTTCGTATTATCTGCGTTCCCTGGGAGAGAAAAACGTTTTACTTGGCATTTGTCCTGCTCCACTGCCCTATATCGGTGCTGATCATTGCAAATCCACTAGGTCAGGACAAAGGCAGTTCCCTCCACTCAGGAGCAGCAGGTGTCAAGGCTAATCAGATACCTAGCAGGGAAATATACCGTTGTTATTTAGAATCTGCACCCTATTTCTATGTTTTCCTTCACTATGATTGGAACCCGTGTGTGAGAACTAGTCTGGTTTAGCTGGACAAAACATTTTCTTTACAAAGGGGAGTTTACATACATCCACAATAATTTTAAAGAATACTTAATACGCCTTTTCTCACAGCCCTCTTGGTCAGTTTTGTTTCACTACCTGAGACTCTCTAATCTTGCTGCACCACATTCACTGTCACGTCCTTTGCCTGTTTATCATGAGCTTCTCATCTTTCCCTCATTATTGCAACCTCACGAACTAGAAAGCAATCAGACACTACAAAAATCCAAAATAGATAAATTAATGTATGCTACAGCTTGAAGCCTCTCGCTTAAGTCTTGTTCTCAGCTTTTTAAGTTCAGTATTTTTATCAATTTTTAGACCATAGTCTGTGATTTTCCAGGCCTCTTCATAATGCTGCATTTCAAAATTCTCTTGTGCAATCTTATGAAATGTCCGGGTTAAAATTTCACTGCCAGGGCCGTTCCTGATGCTGCATAATGCCACAGATTCATCTAACTGCAGAGCCTGGATATACTGCTTAACCGCTGCCTCTTCCTCAGCCACTGACAGGAGCAGGTGCCCTTTTGAGCAGTGGTCCTCAACCCGTGTTTTAAGACTGCTACAGCCGTGCTTCTGGATCACCTTCTCCATATCTTTCAAAGCTTTGTCGTATTTTTTCAAGTGCATGAGGCAAGCAGCCCTCAGTCGGAGATAGCGTGGATTATCTTTGCCTGTCAAGACAGCCAGGGTGTAATAACCAAGAGCCTTCTCATAGCGATATTCTTTAATCAGCACGTTTCCTTCCCGGGCTGCTACCTGTGGGCAGAAAGTTACTTATTAGTAGTTATTAAAAGTTAAAAAAAAAAGTAAAATATCTAGTCTGGACAGGCCACAGGTAGACACAGACTCTAAGAAATTTTGGATACTATTTCCAATGTTGAAATTGCATCTAACTGGAGAACATATAACTGGCTTATTTTCTGCATGCAGATATAAAAATTTGGGATCAATGGGTGCTTACTGTTATCTCAAGAGTCTCTGAACCCCTCTTCTTTGTTTCCGTGTGTTTTCCTAAAAGTTTCTCAGAATATTTCTTCTGAAGTTGTTTACATTTCCTAGGAATGATTTGTGAACTCAAAACTGAATGGACCAAGCTCTGCAAGTAAACAGTGTTCTCTTCATGAAACCAAATTTCTGCCATGGTCTGCTCCATGGAAATCGCATCTGATGGTCAGCAGACAGTTACCGCCACGTACTTCCCCACAAATATTTGCATGTGCCAATAATCAAGGTTGGTCTCTACTGAAGCTTACCCAAGGTATAGGAAAAAGCACCCAACTGATGGCTTTGTTAATCACTAATCCCAAATGCAAGTGAACTATCTGCCCATATCCGAAGGGAAAAACAACAACAAGAAAATAGCGAAGGCAGAAAAAGCCACATAATTTTTAGGTCCATGAAGGCCAATAGAGAAAACTCCATTAGAACTATTTGCCTCAAATGGATTTCTCATTATTTCCCTTTATTGGCCATAAATAAAGCTTTTAACATGCTGCAGCAGAGCGAGTATTTGCTATACACAAGGCTGCCACCGGCACCTTAGGTCTTACTGAAGGCTGAGCCAAACAAACTGAGACTTCAGGCACAGGATAAATGTTTCCATCAGTCTCAGTCCGTGGGATGTCACACACTACCTTTGAATGCTTGTGGCTCCCCAAAATTCAGTTAGCCCAGCCACTGTCTCAGTAGTCACACCTGACAGCCAGCTCGGGTCTTCCAGTCTCTTTGCGTGCCCCGTCTTTTACCTGCATTGCCTTAGACTGGAATGGTTGTTTAACACAACCAGAAAACACGTTCTGGATGAAATGGATCAATATTGCAGATCAAGTCAGAGACCAGCGGCATAAAATAATTTAGCCATTTCTAAAGGTTTATGAAGAACTTTACCCCAGTTATTTTGCTATAAAGCAATGTAAAATCCTTTACGTGGTCGTATTTATTAGAGTCTCTCAGCTTCCACGCACAGAAATCGAGATAGGATCTCTCCCCAACTGGCCAAGGCTCAATTCCTTAGAAAGAAGAAGAGGAGTTTAATGGACGTGGGATTATGGTCCAGTCTCTGAGCAGGAAATACCAGAAGATGGTCTGATAAGCTCTGAGCTTTAGAAGAGGGTTGGATGTTTTCAGAACGGATTGGAGCGAGTCTTTCCTTCTTTACTTGCAGACCTTGTTTGGGCTCCACATGCCACGATGGCAGGTGGCACGGCAACTTCCACCTAGGGCTGAGGGTCTAATTCTGACACCAGCCGTAGAGTTTTGGTGACCGTTTTTGTAGGAGTCATGTCAACAGAAAGTGCGGCTCTGAGGATCCGGGCAAGGCGCTAGTGATCAGTCGTGCGTTTGACCTTTGACGTAGGAAACTCAAGGGTTGAAGCTGCACCAGCGGCAAGCAAACTCCCTTCCTCTGACCTTTTGCAGTTTAATAAATCTTTCAGACTCCTATTCCCGTGTGGCTCTCCCAGTTGTTTACAAATTTCTTAGCATGGGACCCCTTAGACTATAAATAATGGAAGAATTTTGTTGCTTTGTTTTTCATGAAAAAAAAGTCAGTACATCAAGGAGCTCTCCTTCCTCCACCCTTTCCTATTCAGCTTTTGTAGAATTATTTTTAGCTTCTCAGACCAGACTCCAGGATAACGATGACACATTTCTTTAATGCCTGTAATCTCCAGACACTCTAAAACAATGCGTGGAGGGCTGAGACGAAGGGTTGAGCGCAAACCATCGAACTCTTCTTTGCTTCAGCCTCCGTATTTGTGAAAGGGAGGTGACAGAAGGAACACTCTGCCCTGGAGTGTTGTAAGGAGCCACGGCAAAGTAACACCATCGTTGGGATTTCTGGCACTGATTCTGTCTGTACGTTTTTTCACTTTTACGGAGACCTTCCTTTCACACACAAACTGGAATAACCTTGCAGGCAAAAGGAAGTGCTACTGAAAAATCCCTTGAGACAATGGGCAGGTGAATTAACCAATTCCTTCCCCACCCCAGTGAAGTATTTACTTTCCCCATGTTACAAAATATATATATAAAAAAAAAATATTTGTGATTCTGGGCTAATCAGTAAATCTCTGAAGATTAGATAATACAGAAAGACTCCCAGGTGCTTGACTTCAAATATTACTCAGCTGAACAAAATCACAAGAACATTAAAGATATAAAAATGTAATTTACTCCACTTTACTTCCAACACTAGTATTGAATTCCATTCTTGAAATCAGTCCAGCCAACCCTATTTTCTCAAGTGGCAGAGAAATCTTTCATGATAAATAAGCCACCAGTAAGGTGGCTTTCACAGCTGCCAAGATAAGCAGAAATAAAGTGCCTCTCCTATTTTGAAGTTTTCACTAATCTGTGGCACCAGTGAGTTCCTAATACATCAGTGCAGTTTAAGCTCTATGAAAATTAGGGATTTTTTTTTCCTTCTCTTCTTTTTTTTTCTTATTGACAGCATATGAAAACCCCTCCCAGGTTTTCTCACACAGCAGCATGGATGGGCTTAGCTGAAACTTCCACACAGAATGGGTGATGTGGCAGGAAGGGAAACTCGGCATTAAAACGCATCCTCATTTACAGACGCCTCCATAGACACATTCTTGATTGTACTTTTATCAACTTCATATAGTGAAAGGTTGCAAATTGGCTCTAAAATCTCAAAATTTTTTCCCCTTAAGGCTGAACTTTTTACATTACTCAGAAGACACGGGCTCTTTTCTCTGTAATGGGGTATATCTAGGGACCTGTAAATTAATACTTGTTTACTTATATCCTCCTGCTGTTTTGCTAAAATACATACCAAGTACTCCTCTCAAGATGCATTAAGTACATCAGCATGTTGTTTGTTTTATAACCTGGGAGAAAGCATAACAATATAGCTTCTCACCGGGGTGCACACAATCTCCAAATTGAATAAAAGGAAGCAAACTGATTCTCAGAACACAGAGCTTCTGGGTAATCAGAATTGCAGATGCTTAAGTGAATGTTAAAACTCCTCACCAGCCATCTGACCTTGCCTGTCTTATTATTGGAGAAGCTTTGTCAGAGCCGGATATACTTCGGGGGAGAAACCTGAAAAATAACCCTGAAAAATACATGCTCGGGTGAACTAGAGCAATGTGCCATTTTTGTGCCAAGCCAAGAAAGCCAATACCAACCTCAAAGGCTCATCATTTTATGAAAATGTAAATATATTTAAATTTCTAAAAGTTAAACAGAAGAGCAAAAAGGATCAAAACATTTAATGTGGCTGAACCGGAATCTGCGGTTTCATTTAATCAAGAAAATGAACAAACCATGAATATCCCTTCCCTAGAAGCCAGCTCTGGGCACCGTGTCCCTCACGCAGGGTGCGACACCAGCAGTGATCGCGGTACATCTCTAGCTGCTGCCCCTCGCGTCCCTGCATTTCAGTGCTGGGATTAAACGGGTCTCATACTAGGCAGAGCAACGAGAAATTCCCCCAGGTGGTAAGAAGTGGTAATGATGAATGATTAGAGGCTGAAGCAAGGTCACTGCAATGAAAGACGTTTGGATTCAGCTCCCTAATCTGGCTGAAGTGAAGGCTGGAGGAAGAAGCCAATTTGTCCCTCGTTCATCTGACAAATGGTCTTCTCACACACTTCTGTTTGAGACAAGGCAGGGAAAATCTCCCCAGCTTAATTTTGCTTCCAATTTTTTCCCCCCCGCACTGAATCTGCAGATGTGGCATCAAAAAAGGGTTTGTACCTGAGAAAGATGCTGCCGTTCCTTAGCATCTACAAAGCTCAGGAGAAACTCCAACTCCCTTTCATCTCTCACAGCTAGGATACTGAACGAGCGAGCTGCCACTGCCACGTTCCTCTTCTTCAGCTGCAGCACGGCCAGTCGTGCACCAGCAAAGTCATCAGCAAGAGAGTGGCCAAATGCTTCCTGAAGGTGGTCAAAGGCCTCTTCATACCTTCCTGTTGGTTAACACCGGGACAATGTCTATAACCCATTCCACGTGGAGCAAGAGACATCAAGAAAACTTAGTAAAGTAGGATTTAGGTAGCCTGTCCACATATAAGGGTACTAATTACTTTTGCAAATTTCTCTTGAAAAGTACTATATGACAACACACTTGCCATTTAGCATTCACTATCTTTTAATTTACTGCTCCATTTGCTTAGTCTGATCAGCTACGTAGAAGAACGGGAACTTACCATTCGCAATCAAAACATCTGTGTAGAAGAGGTGATATTGTGCATCCTTGCAAATTTTAATTAGTGCTTCCGCAATCGTGAGAAGATCCCTGAGAGCTTCTTCTTTTGAAAGGTCTTCAGCAGCACCGAGCTCAGTTAACGCAGTCCTGCTGTGCTGGAGAAGCCAGTGAGTGATCAACCCTCGGGCACCACGCTTTAAAGACAGGATTGCCGGGATCACTACTCCTGACTCCACTTTCAGCGCCGAGATCAAATCTTGCACGGCTTCCTGCGTAAAAACAAGACTGAAAAATGAAATGGCAGCAATAACTATGCATTGATAATGGGTGAGTGTAAGGCTATTGACTGTATCAGAAACAGATAAATGACGCAAATATCTGCATGATTTTCAGGCAATGATATACTGCAAGCTCCAAAGTCCTCTGCAACACTAACTGTACACACGAGCTTTTCACAGATGATGGAGAGTGGCTCCCTGTACCCTGAAACCGTTTTTCCTTTTTCCAACAAATGTAGGGGAGAGTTTGCGGCACTGCAGATCAATGCATGGCAGTGACAACAAGTAAGATCTATGATTAAGGTTTAGTCTTCCTCTCTCTAGACTTGGGTAAGTAAATCACTAATGTCAACTGGAGTATTTATACCCTCAGAGAAATCAGAAGCCTTTCACTGCCTAAATTCTGTGAGAAACTCTTGATTTCTGTGAGTTCATGACAAAGCCTGTGGTACCTTACACTAATATTGCTTAATACAGCTAGAAAAATCACCAGCAAATCAATATAGTGATAATACCTTCTGCTGCTTCAGGGCAAGGTAAATGAATCCTCGCCCACTCAGAGCTTGCACATTCCTAGGGTTCTCCTTCAGGACGGCGTTAAAATCAAATATAGCAGTTTTCTTCTGACCAAGGCGCTCATAACACCGAGCCCTGACAAGAAGGCAATCTTCAGCATAACCACCTGGAGGGGAGAAATGCAGCCATGCTTACTTGAAAGGTCTCAAGCCTCCTGCTCTAAACCAGGGTGCAATAAATCCCGGTGTGTGCAGACCACTAAGCTCCGCTGAAGGAATCCTCAGAGATTTCAGTGTGATGGACTAGCAGCCGTGCAAATGAGAGCAGACAGCTCTAAAGGAAGATATGTGGGGATGGAGGCCCAAGGCCATTTGGCCATTTTAATAAAGTGCACTCAGAAGGCACACAATGTTTCGGATAAAACACTAATCCAGATGGGACTGACTAATTTACTTAATATGCACGGGGATTTGTGATACTCGGATTCTTTTTGCTCTGCTTTCACATAAGTGCTGCCCAAATAAACACATAGAGTTGACAAAGTGAATCATGATCCATTCATTCCCTGGCTGCAGAGCATATATCTTTGTCATCCACACGCCCCTTCCTTTCAAGGCAATTTTGATAAGGATCTTAATATGCCCAGGGTTGCAATCAATAACTGTGGCATCCCAATACTGGATGATAAATCATCAGTGCCACTGTAAGTACTTTTTCATATGGAGGTCAGCAGATGCAGTGTCTTGCACAGCAGAGATGAGCCAGCAGACAGGCTCCTAGCAATTCTTTTACAGTAATGAGGCTTTTTCTCCCTCCTGATATGCTCCAAAATTTCTGTACCAAGGATTATTTTCACTCTGGAGTCCTACCAGTTGGGTCTTACAAAGACAATATCTACTTCTTAACAAGCATCTGTTCTAGCAGGTGGGGAGTTGATAGGATGGAATGTAGGGGCTGTGAGATGGAGCCATCTCAAAGCAATTAACAGGTTTTCTTTTCCATTTTCATAAGCCAGTGTCTCTTCTTCTCAATGCTGCTGTCATAACATTTGCTCAGATTTGAAAGGCAGATTTCCACACAAACATGATTTTCCTTGGAACATGCCAGAAGCAATTCCACGTTAGCCTGATCTCTCTCCTTAGGAAAAGCTGGGATAAAGGTGCATGTAAGTGAGCGCATTCCCTCTTTTGCACTGTTGGAACAAGAAGGCAGGATGTTAGCTGTAATGACTGTATTTACAGCATGTCCAGATGAATTGCTACTTAAATTTTATCCTGCTCTTCACTTGCCAGTCTACTGTTTCAATCTTCTCATCAAATGACAGAGAAGAATTGGTTGGACACGCTTGTCTATCCTCTGATCTGATTTCCCAAAGAAGTAAATCTCTATCAGTATCTTGATATCCCTACCTGAAGCAATGATGGCAAAGGAAAGGTAGGCAACGGCCTCTTTGATGTCAGCATCCTCCTGTTTGTTCTCCAAGATGCTCAGCGCTCTGAAGTGGCAGTGACTTTGCATCAGCTCCCGATCTTCGTCTTTAAAAATGTCCATGATCGGCAGGAGGCAGGAGGTATCTCCAATTCGGATCACTTTCTTTAGCAGCTTAACAATGTGAGAGAAAAAGGCAGAAGAGAAAGATTGGCATGCAAAGATAAGTGAAGACATGCTAAAGCAGGAAATATTAGTCTGGTGAGACAAGTATGATCTTACCCAGTGCTTCCCCACCTTTCACTGGGGCTTCAGCCAGCCACGGTCCAGCCAAGGACCACGAATTGCTTTTACTTAACTCCTCAGCTGATCCCAGTGTAAATACATGTTGGAGAAAACCTAAATTCTTATCTTTTCTCACCACCACTGCAGCTGTGGAAATCATTCTGGGTAAACACAGAACACTGCCTTGCTTACTTTGGGCAGCCTCTGTTCCAGACTGGCAGTTACCTGCTTTCATAAATACAGCTGAACCACAGGATGACTGCCCCAAAGACAGAAAGTTTCTGGGGATCAGAAGGATTCCAGTGACCCCTTTTGACTGTAAAACTGAAGCCAGTGAATTAAAGGAAAATCAGTGAAGTGCTGTGCCCTTCTGTTAGCATTGCTATTGGGAATCTGGGAAAAGTATAGGTTCAAACCCACAAAATACAGTGTTCCTGGAAAAGAAACTTGCCTGACATGGTATCTTTGCCTCCGTTCACTGGAGTGAAAATTACCAAGCACTTTTTTTACTACATTTCCTAAGGAAATGAATCAAAAGGTGTTTCCTCCAGTACAGCAAGTATGCTTAGTATATACTCAATATTCAAATCTGAGCCGGGACAAGAACCAAGTTATTTTGGTGCACCAGACACATCCATGGAACGTAATAGTTTCTCTACTTTTATTAACAGATACAAGGATCTCAGGGCTGACAGCAGGTGGGGCAAAGACATTTTGAAGAGAAATTTTCAGTGAACACGTATGTTCCCCCTAGAATTTGTAGCAAAAGCTGCAGATAGGAATCCAACTTCCAAGGGCCACACACGGACTCTATTAAAGCCATGTCATTCATTAATTGCCTTCCCAAAGGCAGTAAATTATACAAAACTCTCAATTTTCATAGGGAGTAGTGAAGTGGTGATGACAAAACCTTTCTCTTTATGGGTAGCAGAATGTATATGGGATTTTTGAAAATGCAATAGTTCCCTCCGATGGCAGAACCTGGTAATTCAGCTTTGTAATCCTTGGTAGGAGAATCAACACCTTGGTATCTCTTCCATGGTTTCAAGCACAAGTCATTAGCCACTAAAGAAAGAAAACCGATATTTGAGGTTCTGGTTTTGTTTCTTTCCCCACTCTCTCCTACAATGCTTCATTAGGATAATCAGTTAGGCAGTAGTTCTGCCTTCTTTTCTCTGGGGGAAAATTACCGATGCCATCGACATTGTCACCGGGGGCAGGATGCTCGGTCGTGCTCTGCCTAGTTAAAATCTCTGATGAAAAGTGCCATTAAATGGCATGGGATGTATTTAGCTAAGAGTCTTGGGTGGCCTATGCTACAGACAGAAAGTCCAACTTATGAGGCCTGTATTTAGATCTTTAAAGTTCTCCTAGAGGTCGAACTAGTTAAGCCTCACGTGAGCTCCAAGCTTCACTGTATCAACAGTCCTCACCGTTGCTGATCACGGAGCTTCTAACAGCAAACTGTTTAGTTTTTAAATAGAAATGCATACAAACCACTGAGCAAGGTGATGTAATTTATTTCATCCAAGTCTGCATAAAGCACTGAGGAGCAGAAGACAAGCAGAGCACTCTGCTGTGGAACTGAAAGCCCTTGGGACACCCGCTGGCAAGCTTATGTTTCTAAAGTTTCTCTCTTAAGTTCTGCCATGCATCTTCTGTATCAGCCAAAAGGGTTGTTAACCCTCTTCACCATACCATCCCTCTCACTCTCTGTGCTAGGCAGGTGCTCCTTACCTGGTTGCCGTCATACATGAAACCTTTCTTCAGTTGCAGAAGCGCCAGCCTAGCCAGGATGGGAGAACTTTGTGGATTTTGGGAGAGTGCTACTAAGAGCAGCTTGTGAGCTTCTTCCACGCTGCCCATCTGGTAGAGGGCATCAGCACGAAGGATCCGTGACGCTTCATCAGAAGTGTCCAGCTCCACCAAGAGAGAAGCCAGCTGGTAAACCCCAGGGGTGTCTCTGGAGGAAAAAAAAATAAATAAAGGGAAAGACCACCTTCAAGGAAAACCAGAGCCTCGTTGTCTCACCTGGAAGCTAAGAAACAGGTTATCAGTCCAGTATCAAAATGGATGATACATTTTACCATATCCATATTTTTGCTGCTTAATATCCATATCATAATCCCTCCTCATAAAAACATGCTCTTAAGCAGTAGGGGCTCTAAAGGTTAATGACTCACACCCTGAATCGTTAATGACATCACACCCTGATGTCACAGCTGATACCACAAGGGGAAAAGGAAAAAGTAACAGTGACAGTAAAGAAAAAAAAAAAGATTGACATTTCTAATGAAGAGCTGTGTGTTAAAATTTCTATGGACTCGGAAGAGCTGTGTTAACAGGCAGCTTCTTGTCCCAGGAGCAGTGACCTGTGTCTAAGGGGGCTTGTGTGTGTGCCCTGATCTGCAAGTGCAACGCCGAACGAGAGAGCACGTTTCCCTGCCCCTCAGCTCACTGGAGTTCAGGCCCCAAGGACTGGGTGTGAAGTGTGCAGCTGCAGGAAAAGGCTGGAAGAGTACTAAAATTATTAAGGGACTAAATAAATGCAGGTATCAGATGTTAAGAGCAGCCACCTGAGATGAACTTTCACTTTGACTGTTTCCCGCTTCAAATTTTATTTCAACCTGTTACATTAATCAGCAATTTTAAAAGGTTCTCACTTCTCTGAAGCAAGTACTCTCTCTACTACTCAAGCCACTCTCCTTCTGTTAGGAATCTGAACAGCCCTGTTTCTTTTTCCGCCCGTGGGCTGAACTGCCTCCTGGGTACCTCTTCTTCTGGAGCATCTTCTGTCCTTCTTCTTGGAGAACTTTCACCAGTAGTCCTCTTTGGTTCCACGGCACGTAGGACTTGATTGTAAAGAGGGTTTCTTCCAGCTTTAACTGGCAAGCTGTGATATAATCCAGGGCTGTCAAGTAATAGCTGCCACCAGAAATCCGAATAAGTCCGCGTCCACATAAGGCTTTAATACAGCTGTTAGGATGTGGGGAATCATGCTCGATGACCTTTTGAAAGTCCTGCAGGGCTTGCTGATGGTCATGAGTGTGGAGGGAGCAGAAACCTCGCAATGCTAAGAGAGTGTTGTAGTAAGTTTTCTGCTCCGCTGCCAAGAGGCGGTCACAGGTATCCAGGGCAGTTCTGATGTGTCCATGCAGGAGGTGGCAGTCTGCTAGCCGAACACTGAGCTCACGTTTGGACCCTGGGGAGATCTGAAGGAGGAACTGGACTGTCTGGATGACAGAAGGGAGCAGTTCAGCGCCATGATTGTCTCTGAGTTCAGTTCGAGTACGCACAGCCTCCCTGTACGCGGCAAACTTCACCTCCAGGACACTTCTAGCCTGTTCTTCTATCCTCTCAATGTCATGTGGTGAGAAAAGCTCTTCAAAGTGTTTCAGTGCCTGGGCAGGGTTTGTTGCAAAGGCTTCTGCTAAATCTTGCATCATTTCCTGCATCCATCCACCCAAGAAGAAATACGCAGCAGCCCGTTCCAAGAGCAGACCCAAAACTTTCTCATCCTTGGGATTATTAGCAGATGAGAAGCCCTTGAGGGCCTTGCTACAAACTGCCACACAGTCCTCAAATTTGCTTTTCTTAAAGAGGTAAGCTGCCTGCACCCTGCAAACCCAGATATCATCCGGTGCCACTGCAGAGAGGAAGGCGTAGCAGTTGCCCAGCCACTGGTCCAAGGAACTGCAGTCTGGGCTTTCTTTCTGATACGTTGAGAGATAACTGGAGAAGGCCTGGATGACCTGTGGCAGGTGTTCCCTTTGCCTGGTACACACACAGGCCACTGCCTCAGCCCGATTCATCACAAAGGCTTGGATATAGTCTGCGACTCCCTTCCTAACTTGTGTCCCTGACAGCACCCATGCCAACGCCCTCAGCAGCAGCAGTTCCACTGAATTCTTTGGGTTAGCCTTGAGCAGGGTATTGCACTTACTCACCACCTCCTCTGAGCATCCTCGCCTGAGCAGGGTCTCCAGTTTATACACTGAGGAGATCATATTGTTGGGACTTAGGGTAGAGAGGAAGATGGCAGCTATTCCCACACTGAGGGAGACAACGGCCAAGTTCTTGCTCTCGATCTTGGGAATCTGATTCTCGCCTTTGCACCACGTCTCCAGAGTGGCTACCACTTTCTCCCGGAGCCCTCTGCCTAAGGAGTTCACTTTCTGTACAGCTGTGGGGGCACTGCAGCTGAACGCAGCCACGTAGAAAGCAGTGGCTGTTGGTAACTCCTGCTGGGAGAGATGGTGGTCCCCTTCTTGGCAGAGGAGTGCCGCCAGCTCCTGAGGTGACATTTCCTGCGCTCTATCTTCACCACGCAGCACCACGCGTGGAGCGCAGCTGTAAACACAAAACAAGCACCGTGAGGGGCTGTGGGGCAGTGGGTGGGTTTCATTTTCACTTGGGGGGCAGCTTTTCAAGAGATAAGACGTAGGACTCGGTGCTACAAAAAGCCAGGGACTTGTCATCGATGGGCTTCCTGGGGCAGAAGCCCACGGGAAGGATCACTGCAGAGGTTCTTAGCCCACATGAGGTTGGCCGGGAAGCAGCCACCCAACCGCGCCAGCGCTCCCTGCCCCTCCGACCGCCCCGGCCTTTGCCCTCCCTGCCCGAGAAGTCATTTCGATAAGTTTTCAACCAGCCTGTCAGGGCTGGCAGTGGACAAGGAGGAGACTGAACACCTCGCCCACCGCTTCGCCTGGGAAAAGCGGGGAAGGGAGCAGGCAATTAGCGCCAAGGCCCCGCACACCTGGGCCCGGCCCTCCCGGCCAGGGCCCCTCGGGAGGAGCCGCCGGGCGCGGCTGCGCGGGGCCGGAGAGCACAAATACCTGAGAGCGGGCGGCTGCGGGGGCTGCCGGGTCGGGGCCTGCTCCGGCCCCGGGCTCCTGAGGCGAGGCGAGGCGCGGCAGCCGGCGGCGGGACGGAGCGCGGGGCCGGACTCCCCGTTGCCTGGAGACGGACAAACGCCGGCCCGGCCCGGGGCCGCCCCCGCCGGGGGCCGCGGGGGAAGCCGGGGCTGCGGCTGCCGGGCAGAGGTGGGTGCTCCGGTTCGGCGGGGAAGCGGCTTTGGGGTTTGCCGGAGTTTTTGTTCCCTCTCCCGAGAGGCCCAGCGGGTGCCCCAGGGAGGGCGAACCGCTCGCTTCGGTGCTCGGTGGGGTCGAGTGGATTAGTCGCCCGACGTAGGAAACTGCGATGCAACCGAAACCTCGTGTTTTAATACAAAAAATGCCCTTAGTGGAAAAGCAGTTGGTTTTCAGGAGTCTTTAGCCCAGCGGTGTCCCTTTAAGGCCAGGCTGCTTATGAAGTCCTTTCCTCATCCCTGTTCTTTGACATTCAAAAGAGGAAAAAAAAAACCTCTCTGTGATGAATAGGGATTTGTTGCCATTTTATTAGGAGTCTGCCCATTACTTTGATTTGATTACTTTCACTTTAATTACCCTAATTAGCTATCAAGATGTAATTTAGCATTGCTGTCACTTCAGGCCACAGGTGATATTGCCAGGAAGGACTGGAGGGCGCAGAAAGGAGCGGTTCTGAAATAGGAATCACATTAAAAGGAGCCCGGCTGATCAAACGCCGGCGCCTCTTTGCCCCTCCGCTGGGGTTCACGCGCAGCGTGTGGGAATACAAGCGAAATTGGTGCCTCCGATGGCTCGTGGCCCAGGCTGCGAAAATCATTACCCGTAATTTGACTTTGCCGCATGACTGAGTGGCGTGGAAGTTGCTTCCAGCCACGTTTTGCCTCGTAGACACAAAGAACGCGGAGGACGCCAGTATCTGCCATTCATCATTTCTAGCATAAAGAGGCCCAGTTTCGCCAAGAATCTGGTGTGCTCCCAGCTGGACGTGGGTGGTTTAAGGGATGTTGTTAGAACCTGCGTGGTTGGCCAGAAAGGTAGCAGCAACGTGAAGGAATGGTCCTGTTGACTCAGTGTTGTAGAGCAGGTGGCATGAATACAGCCCGTTTTAAGTTGTGCGTCAGACTTAAGCTTAAACTAAGTTCTGAACTCCAGACCTCAAATAAGAGGAACAGCTTCTGTAAGAGTTCAGTTGTGTTGGAAAAAGAGGGTGGTTTTCGGATGCAAAGATCTGTGGCCTGGGACGGTGTGAATAGAGCCCAGTGTGAAACCCTGTTGTTAGAAGTGATGGAACCAGCAATGTAATTTAGAGGCTCCTAACGTTTTTCTCAGGCCAGCAGCAAACTTGCTATTTGTCCTGTCAGGTGGATCTGGCGAGCCCTGTTTCTAGGATCATAAAAATCCAGGGAAGGGAAAAAGTGTGGAGATGTTGATCTAAACATTAAATATTGAGTATTCTGCACACTCATTAAACATTAAATATACCACAATAGCTCCTCGTGATGTCTCCGATTCCTGATAAATTTTTAAAGGGAGGTGTGTGGTGAGGGAGTGCACGCAGCACAACAAGTGCAGGAGATGCAAGGCAGGAGATGCACTAACACATGTCTGCAACAACACTTTTCAAAGAGACGTGGCTGAGAAATCTCGCTCTCGATTTAAAGGCTCCCAGTGCATGTAACAAGTCTCTCCCCTCAGGGCTTTCAAATGCTACCTGTAGCTAGGACTGAGGGTGAGAAACCAGTAATATGTGCATTTGGCACAGAAAACTTGGCTTAAAACAAAAAAGAATGAACTTTCTGTGATAGAAAGGATTGTAATGGGGTGATGCATTAGTAACATATTTTTTTTTTTATTTATTTGACTAACTTTTTTCACTCCGGGCTGGAGAGCAGACACCAAATTCTGCTCTCATTTAGGCTGGTGTAAGCATGCAGGCTAGGGAAGGAAGGTGGCCTGTCCTAAATTATACAGGCTGGGTGACTGAACGGCCACAGCACGGAAGGCAAGAAGCTCTGGTGATGTGCTAAGCTACACGGTGAAATTTCATCCCCAGGCGTACTCAGTTCCACACCCGCGGTCTGCTGGGAGAGTTAACTGCTGGTAACTCTGTTGTCAAACTGAGTTAGGGTGTTCTTCTCCCCTAAAGGGAATTTGCACCCCCGGCACTGGTTCCCGGTGACCGCAGCTGCTGCAATTCCTTTGCGTTAGAGCAGCAGATTTCAAACGGAGACTTCTGATCTTTGTTGTTGACGGATCCGCTTCCTAACATTGTCTGGTGGGAGAATGTACGTGAAATGTTCCTTTTCAGGACGTTCCAGTTCTCAGCCAGCCTTTTCTATGCTGTTATTTGTACCATATAGACTGCTGTTAGGTTGAACTTCCCCGCGCGCTGGGTAATCACAGAAGTGTAACACGTCCTGGGAAAACTAAGGTGTTCAAGTGGGTGTTTGTAAAGAGCTCTGCAACGTGTGGGTGAAAGGCGGCACAGGTCAGAGAAGAAGTTTTAGCCTTGTCACTTTATAGTCTGACCCGATTACTCTGGATCTGGTTGAGTATTAGACAATTTACCCTTGTGCTCAAGCTTCTGTGCAAGGCTTTGAGGAGTGCCTGTCTTACCTTTTCGCTTGGCTTTGGCTTCTCTTGGCTTGGCCTAAATGCAGAAGTGTAAATACATGAACATCCCAGTGCTCCGAGTGCGTAGAGGTGTACAGTCACAGAAAGCCAAAGCGATCTCGTTACGCTCTCGACTATTTGCATCTCTGCTCACCCCAACGAGAAGGATAATGCAAAGGATTGCAGGGCTCCTTGATAAAGGGCAGGATTAAGATGTACTTGAGCAAGATTACAAGAAGAATATTGTTGCTGTGTTAGAGAAAGAAAGAATCCCTTTGTTTATAGTCTAGAGATTAAAGCAGCAACATCAGAAAACACCCAGAGGTCACTGCGTGCGTACTTTCCTCTGATACAAAGGCTCAGGAGTAGAAATTTCGAGGTGAAATTTCCTCCTCTGAGTTATTTCAGTAGCATTTCCCAGCCTAGCTTTGCAGGTACAAGATTTTCTGGAGGGAGAGTGCTGAAATCGATGCCAGTTGCGCCACATATAATTGTGGAGCAAGACTAGCCTCTGACTAGCAAAATATTTCAACATAGCAGACTTCACATCTCTTGCACCCTCACAGTTAACCAGCCAGACTGATCTTTCAGCCAGTTCAGCACCTTTGTCCAGGGAGGAATCATCACAACAGGTTTGCTGCAACAAAGTCAACACGCCAAGTAAGTGGCAGTCCAAAAAAATAATCGTGCTGTCTGCTTCCTAAATGGCCTTTACCAGATATCCTTTGTGATACGTTGTTTGCTCTGTTTGTTTGGGATGTAAGCTTTTGAGGCTGAGGATGAAGCTTGGTAGCATGAGTATGATGGGCTGAATCTCAGAAGGGATCTCCCAGCCCTGCTGTAACATGAAGAAAGGTGAGCAGTGAGGTATAAAAAAGGGAGATGTTACAACATCTCAATAGCCACACCGCCAACTCAAATTAGACAGAAAATCTTAACCATCATGCTTGGTTCATCCTCAACTAATGCTGAAACTTCCTGGTTTTATTTCCTCTCATTCCTCCTTTATTTCATAAACAGGGATAAGAAGAGGTTGTTAAGGGGTAACTTATTTGGTTACACTGTTCTCAACTCATGTGGATTTGAACTAAGTTTATCAGCCAGCCACGTAAACATTAATCACACAGAAAAACAGCACACGGTGAAATGACTTTTCAAAATGTCGTTGGTATAATTATCATCTTGGCCATTACATTAAATGCCACCATTTATAACTGTTATGTTTAAGTATGCAAACAGTAATTAACTTGGTAATGAACTGAGGACCCCTGTGCCTCTCTTCCCTCAGCTAATTTGCATGTTAATTATCATTAGCAACCAGGGAAACAAGTTATAAACAGCTTAATTAGCAGCTTAATCATTTTTACAAGAAAACGTGCTGCACTTTGATACGCGAGCAAGAGTTAGATTAATGAAGTGAGATGAGTGTGTTTTTTCAGCGCCGTTGCCCGCCGCAGCACGAGGCTCGGGCGACGCGGGTGCGCGGGGGGGTGCGCACGCTCATGCGTTGGGTGCCTGCGCCTCCTTTTACGAGCAGGTGTTGTTTCTGCAGGAGGCTCTGTCAGCCCACTGAGAGGAGCTGCCCTTCTCTGCCGTGTCTGGTAGCAACAGCAATCTTAAACAGACGCCAGGAAAGCCCGAATTTCAGCCTGATCAACTGAAGCGCCATGGGGCTGGTTTTGGTGACAATCCTCGCTTGTCTTGTTCAACAGCACGAGCTGTAAATGTCTTGAGCAGTTCTGCAGTTTATAAGAAGAAAGAACTTCTTTTTTCTTTTTTTTTTTTTTTGGTTCCTTTTTGACAGAAACTTTCTGGTGATTTAATGGAAAATTTAGGTACAATTCAGTATACTAATTTTTTTTTTTTTCAGATTATCCTACTTCTATTCCCCAATGCACATTACAATAAATAATAACTCTTGTATTTTGAAGTTGGTTTTTTTTAAAGACTTTTTTTACTACATTCAGAAGTTTTTTTTACTACATTCAGCTGGAGTTAGGCCTTATAACCACAAAGGACATAAGAATTAAAGAAGGAAAATGTTAATAGGCAGGAGAAATACAAGCTGTGGTTTGTAGCCGGTGTTGCGCTGTTTTTCTGATGGCAGGCACACGGTGTGACCGGGCACTGGTCTGCATGGAGGTTGGATTTCTGTGCGTGGACCGAGACCCTCGATGGGTACGCTGTCCAGATGAGGCTCACCCTGTTGCTTATACAATGGATAAAATGTCAGTCTGGGAATTATTCCACGTTAGCCTGCCAAGAGCACTTCTCATTTGATCAAGAATCAATCACTTGATGAAAGGCAATAGGAATTTTGTTATAACGTGAGAATGCATTGTCTGAGGCGGTTGCGGAATGTCTGTCACCAGAGATTTTTAGGAACGGGTTAGATAAACATCTGCGAGGGATGGTTTGGGCATTGTTGATCCTGCTCCAGGATAGCTGGGTAGGCCTAAGGTCTGAAGCCAGACAGCTTTCTGTGATGTGGCTGCAGAACATCCGTGGTGCTTGATTGGGAGATTTGGAATCTGACAAAACTCATTTCGCTGCAGGTTTGATCCAAAATCAGGCTGGCTTCCTTATTCCACAGGAATCTAGGGATTCTCTCCGTTGTGATCAAGACGCTCATCGTTATGACGTGTAAAGAAAATAACGTGCTTGCAGAAAGTTTAAAAGATATGTGTAGACACGTAGACATGGTGCTTAGTGACGTGGTTTAGTGGTGGACTTGGCAGTTGGACTCATGATCTTAAGGGTCTTTTCCAACCCAAACGATTCTGTGATTCTGTGAAAACTAAAAGGTGTTACAACGTTAATCCAACACCCCTTTTCGGGAATACAACTCTCATCCTTCTGCCATGACAAACCGTTACCGGTAGAGGGTACCAGAGCACTGTTTGTAGGGATACAAATTGTCACCGTTGGAAATCTTTTTGTAAGCTGTTTTTTGTGGGTTTGTGATGAGCGGGAGCTAACACAGTAGTAGGAAGCTCTGCTACCTTCTGAGTCCAGTGCACAGAATCTGCCCTGAGTGGCCGCTTGTAAAATTCTGGCTGTTCTAGACAGAACGATGGAGTTAATGGGAGGATCAAACATCTTAATGTCTCCTTTTTTTATATATTTTTTTTTTTTCCCCTCTAGACAAAGATTTTGATTTGGGGCTTTTGAACTTATCTTCTGGTTCATCACTGGACTTCATTAATTCAAGATAGTTTATATGGATGGGTGAAAATCTGCAGGTTCCCAGCTCAGGCCTGCTTTGAGCTGCTATGCTGGAGAGTGAGGAAGTTCAGTGAACTCTGCAGAGCTAGCGGGATTTGTGTTTCTGGCTCTGGATGCTAGTTGAGTAAGATCTTACACTGAAGGGACAGCATCTTTTCAAATGAGGTCTAGGAATTTAGCCAAATATTTTTCTTCTTAAGAGCCTGTGTAATTTATAATAATGCAGAACATCTCTGAGGAATGCCTTTCAGAGTGCTTCGGGTTTTGTTTGCAAATGTCCTACCTCCCAAAAAAGAAATGCAGCCCCCACTCACTATCTGTGCTGCACATTCTGTTCCAACCCTGTTCAAGCCCATTTGGCCACTGCCTGTGGTGTAACCATCTTTTTGGTTCGGAACACTTGTTCGTGTAGCTTTGAACCCCGCTGAAGTGAGCTCTGCTTAGCAAATCGTAGTCCTGTCACTAATCACAGTCAACTGTGGCCGTGCCTGAATGAGCCACGGTGCTCCGATCCCCAATGAGTGCCAGCCTGATGACACTGCCCACCTTGTGACGTGGTTGTCTGTTGAAGTGAGAAGGTAATCCAGGTCTCACTTCAGCAGTCCTGTTGTGTCTGTCAGTGTGCAAAAGCCTGGAGTATTTGGAGACAGAACTAGCTGCTCCTCACTGGAAGCAGTCCCTGTCATTCAGGACTCGCCTCCAAAGGGAGGAAGCTTGCAGTAAGTGTTTGGTGATTTAGCTAATCTCTTAATAGGCAGGTGAGATCAGGTGCTGGCAAATTGTCCCTTTTCCTCAGACATCTTGAGAAGAATTGTCACTTTGCACACAGAGAAGACATCTGTTCAGGTAGTTTACCAACTGAGGGCACAGCTGAGGCACTACAGTCCTTGTAGGTTAGTGTGTAATTTTACCAAAGATAAGACAGTAAATGCTGAAAGAGGAATGAATTGTTGCACGAGCCAAGAGCAGCAAGCACGTCTAGAGTGCTCCAGCCAGCTCTGCGGCCCAGCAGAGCTCAAGCAATGGCCCGGTCAGCGAAGCATGGCTGATTTACACCAGCTGAGGATCCAGCCTAGTGCGTTTCAACTCCTCTGCCACTGGCTCCCGTGATTTCCTCGTGAGGGGCAGTGCCCCGTGGAATGGCAGCCAGTAAAGAGAGAGCTTCCTGTGTTATGTTCCATAAATTCTTTATCAGCTCCTGTAATCAGATAGCATGGCTGGATGTTGATTTTGTTACGGTACCTGGAGCGAATCTCTATATGTTAATTTAAAGCCATAAAACTACAGCTTAGGGTTTCGGCATCCTAATTGAAACTTCCTCTTCTTGGAGGCATTCATGCTACGGCGGAATAATAATCATAAAAAAGCAAGATGCAGATAAAATGAAAGTGCGCTGTTTCAAGTAACCCTCGCATGCCGGGAGAACTCTGACACCTAGTGCCAAGCACGCGGCCGTGCTGAAGGATCTCTGCTGGACCTTCTTTTACCAGCAGCCCAGTAGAAGCTCCGTGAGGAGCTCCTGCAGACAGGCCAAGCCTCAAATTCAACGCCGATACCCTTGAGCTGGGGTCCCGGTTTGGGAGCTGCCTTCCTTCCCTTGAGCTGTTGTCTCCTCTAGCTCGGGGCGTGAGCTCTGCTCGGCTGCACCCACCAACCTCAGGGTCTTGTCTCCAAAACTCCCATTAACGCTTAGGCAGGGGTATAGGACCTCGTGCTTAGAAGCGAAGCGGAAAGGATAAGACAGCACGAGCCTGCTGACTGGACTGTGAAACAACTGCTGTAACAGATCAAAGGGAAAACTAAATTATAGATTGATAGATGCCTTTAGTTTATAAGTTATTAAGCACCAGGTAACAGGTTAGATTAATATTGTGCCTGGAGGTTTCTCTTTTGCTTCTTTTTTCCTCTCTCTCCTTTTTTAAAAATTGGAGAAAACAAAATATTTTTCTAATTAAGTAAATCTACAGTGCTTGCTAATGGGGTCCGTCTGTGTGCTTGTCACAGGGCGCAGGGAGAACTGGAATAATGATTTTATTTTTTCATTAAATAGAATTATAGGCAGTTACTCAAAGCAACTGTGAGTCTAATTGAAAGAAAACCATTTCTTCTTAATTTACTTTCACGGTTCTGGATGATAAAAGAGTGTGTTCGCTGGAAAATTAAATAAAAAACACAACATGAGGAAGCTTGAAATAATGTTGCTGAGGCACAGGTGGGCAGAGAGCACGGTAGTTTTCCTGGTAGTTGTTAGTGAGTTCAGATACTAATGCTTCCTTTTACTCGCCAGGCTCCAGAGGTACCTGGTGGAGTTGCCCACATCTCACGGGCTGGGTGAATTTCTGCTCTCGTGCCAGGGCTGCAGCGAGCGAGTAAGGTTTGACCGTGTCTTTCTCAGCCCTGAATGGCCCCAGAAACCTTTGGGCGCTGCAGGGTCCCCCTGCGCAGGCACGTGAGGGGTTAAGAAAATGGGAACTGATTAATTCCATGGCGAGGGTCCTTTTCTGGCCCTGGTGCTGCCTCTGAAACGGACACATCTGGTAGGGTCACAGCATCAAGGAATGGCTGCAGCACCGAGGCAAGGGTCTGTTTCCACTAACCATTTCTGCTACTTCTTACACTAAGTACTTCCTAGAAAAGGCGCGGGATAATGTTTCACTGTGGCTGCTGTTAGATTTATGGGGATACCATTTGCTCCAACTCTTGGATTCACTCAGACCGGGACAAGATTAAAACCAACCCTTCAATTTCCTTTTTTTCTTTAGGAAATTAACTGTGGCTTTTCCGCTAATGAAAGTCCAGAGACACTAGTTTATTCAGGCTCTCTGCGGCTCTGCGTTTGATATGTCTTCAAGGTGCACCTGAAGGAAACAAGAAGTTAAGGCGGCTATTGGCAATTAAGGCTGAACATTGTTTTCTGCCTTTTATAAATGCCTGTGTATATAAGGAAGCCAGAGCAGGGCTTGGACTTGTCACTTCAGGAAATGCTTGGTCTTTTCTGTTTGAAAATAGGGTAAAGAAAAAGGTGGTGAAAACTTCCCGTGAATCGAAACCTATTTTGATTCCATCTGTAGGTGTCTGTTCTTCTCTGATCCTGTTACGCTAAAAATCTGTTTCGTTCCAGTCGCATCTATATTTCTTCACATCGTGTAATGCAAAAATGAACTAATTTCAAAAGAAAATTAGAATCTTCTGCTTCTACTGAAATATTTCTGAGAAATATTTGTGTAACAAGCTTTACTCAAAAAGAGCTTCTTACAAACTGTTGTCCTGCTGATGCCATGAGACATTCGAGAGAAAACCTCCCTGTAGTGCTCCTCGATCCGCTGTGTCTTGGGTCAGGACGGGGCAGTCAGCATGACTGAGAGCAATGGGACAAGATATTTATATTTTTCCCCATCAGCAGACTTAGTTGGGAGTTTCTTGACAAAAAGAGGTTTCACTGGAAAGTGCTGGTTCAGCCTAAATTATTTTTCTTCCATCTCATTCCCAGAAAACACTAGCTGCTTTGTTTCTGTCTGCTGCTGGAGAATCTGGGCCTCTGGGATCGATGGTTCCAATGCTGTCCCAGCACAACCATTTTCCGCCCTTTGGAAAATACGAAACCTTCCAGGTAGTCTGGAGGAGACCCGGACACCATAAAAATTCCCCACGGAGGCGAGCGAGCTGTGACTGGGATCCAACTGAAGGCTGGCATGTGTTGGATTTGCCAAAAGAAGGTTGTTGGGATTTTTTTGTTTGTTTTTCATCGGTATCTGAATTGATGGGTTTAGTTAAAAAGAATCCCTAGTCAATAGACTCGCTGGGCTTCCCTGATAGTTAATACACTGTGAGGAATTAATGACCAGGCCCTTTGAATTAGGTGCCTTTTTAGGTTTGGCAGCACTTCCAGTCCGTGTTGTTGAGATGAGCAAAACTGAAGAAAAGATGTTGCTGCATCTGCTCTTCTTGTTACTGGGGAGGCTTCTCCCACTCTGAACATCCTGCTGGAGCGCTGTGAAGAATAAACAGCGTCCTACGGGCTACCTGATAAATGCTTCTCTCAAAGATTTTTTTTTTTTTCTTCCAAACTCTTTAATACCTTCCTAATCTGAAGTACAATTTTTCTTCTCCATAATCACTATATTAAAATTTAATACCAAATATTAATATGATGTACTTCATTGCAACCTGCGTATTATTCTGAGCGTATCTGCCCTGCAGAGCTGCTCTGTGAACTTGAACAGGAGAGTATTTAACTCTTCCCAGGCAGGCACTCAGTGGCAGAAGCTACCCACCGAGTAGCTGCTGCTACGCAGAGCAAACTTTAGTGCTGGGACTTGTGTTGGCAGGTTGCAAACAAGGAATGCATCCTCTTCCTTTGGCTGCTGGGAGCACTCCTGGTTTAGAAAACGTTTCTTCTGAGCCTGTTCTAGTAGGGAAGTTTAGACCAGCAAGGTGGAGAGGGTGAAACTGGTAGGAAGGGAAGGCTGTTACTTAGGCATGTGTGTGTTTAATTCACGGCGGGGTGGAGGATGAGCAAGAGGAGGGTTAGACCAGTCCAAAGAAGAGGTAACTGGCGACACGGGAAGGCAGCGTGGCTGTTAACGGTCTTTCAAGCCTGGCTGCCAGCTGCGCTGTGTCTGGTGTATCTGTGCGTGTGGATGCTCTATGTAGGACTGGCAAGTACAGAAAAGCACGCTGCCGGCTCTTTTCCTTGTGTGCTGCACCTCTCCAAAGAGTAAATATTCAAGATTTTGGGCTCTGTTCTTCCTGGAGGCTTTACAGCCTCTAGCACAGAAAACTCCAGCTCTTCTAGACCAGGACCAAATGCTTCCTTCATCTGGGTGTTTGCTGACTTTTCCCCTGTCTATCCTAAGTCTTTAGAGCTGGAGCTAACAGAGCAAGTTTTACTTACTGCATCTAGGAAATGTGGATATCTGGCTTTGAGCGTCTGGTATCCTGTAGTTTTGGAGTGCCAAACATTAGTATAATTACCTCTCAAAGAGCCTTAAAAAATTGACTTAGTCCCAAAATGATGAGGTTGGCTTAAAACCCCAAGATTATTTTTGAAAGTTTTTTGTGTGGGTTTTTTTTTTTTTTTTAAATTCTAATGTTCAAGCTGTGGCCCATAGCATGAGAGGTAGAAACTTGCTGTAAAGGAAAGCTCAGTTAGCATGTGAACACAGACATGCAAAAGCTGCAGCTTAATGCAAAATGATGAAACTCATGACAAAAATCTGTGTGGCAGGGAAAGCCGTACAACCTCAGGTCCACTGAGAGGAAAGAACACAGGAAACAAATATTTCTGTGCAGGTTTGATTCCATGGGTGCCCCAGCCTTTCGGCTTAACTGGTTTGCACGCATGTTCCGAGGAGCTAAAAGCAGTAAGAGTTACTTCTTTTACAACGATTTTTACTGGAGTTACTGAGTGAAATATTTTCACCTGGAAACAAGTCTGTGCTGAGGTGGAGGGAGGGGAAAGAAATTAGAAAAAGAAAATAAAGCAGCAGGCAGTGGGTGGCAAAAGGGAGAGAGGGACACAGTGGTGAGTGTGAGGGATGACTTGGAAAGCAGAGGGATGCTATTGAGGAACAGCAGTAGGAAGGAAAAGGGGGGCTGGGGGGAAAAGCAGGAGACATGGTAAGTTAAGTAAATTCACATTTATTTCTGCAAGAATTTGCTTCAAACGCTCTTCCTGCCCTCACTGAGCATTTGCTGTTTGGACGCCCTCCACTATGGGGAGGAACAAAACGGCTCTGTTAAAGCACCGGTGGTGGAGGTGAACACCAGGTCACCGGCAGGCTGCTGCGCTCGGGCTCCGCGCGCTCCACCTGAGCACGCCGGGCGTGCGGCGCGACCGGCCGGCCACCGAGTTGGCTCTCGCGAAGGCTCCCTCGGGTCCCGCCCGTGCCCGTGGTCGGGTGCAGGAAACCAGACTACACTGCTCGTTATTGGGCATCTCTGAAACCTCCGTGGCTTTCGGAGGAGCTCGGTCTGATCCCTGGGGAGCAGTGGTCGTGGCAGGGTTTATTAGCATCGTCTTGACAGTGTTTAAATGCATAATGGACAAGCTAGACCATACAGCTGAAATTCTATCCCGCGCTGCCAGTCAGATGTGTTCGGAGAGAGATGGTCCCTGTTTAAATTAGGGCCTTGAATATCGGTGCGAATGAAAGGGTTTTCAGCACCAAGGAGGACAGAATTATTTTTACCCTTAGCTAACCTCCGCGTTGCCTGCACACCAGATAGCAGATATGTTCCAGCTTATTGGGACTACAACCAACCTATTGTTTTGGTCCAACGCGAGCTAAAGCGAACAATGGGAGACATTGTTGGGGATCTGCTCCTGAAGGTTTTTAGACGTATGTTATGCTATGAAGGCCCAGGGCATCTGCGGTGTAACTGCCTGGAGACGTCACTGTACGGTCCTGAGGAGCCTCCTTTACACACAAATTGCTCTGTTTTAATGAGGGCTTCCCATTTCCTATGGAATCCAACGTGATTCCAGCTTTACGGATGTCTCTAGACAAAAGCTGTAACACTGCAGTGTCATGATCTGTTATGCTTTACCTCATATGTAACTCCAGTCGTGGACGTGTTGCGTGGCAATTGCTGTTCTCATATCTCGTATGCAAGTAATATTAACACAACAGCTAGGCTTTTATAAATCATACTTCTTATTAAAACTGACATAGCTGTTCTGGGCTGGTCTATTTAATTTCTTATTTGTAGGATCTTCTTTGCTTCCAAAGTGTGTTGCGTAACGGTATTTAAGAAAAGAGCTGATCCCCTTTCCATGTCCATTAAAAGATGCATTTTGCTGCTCTATACTATTTAGTCCTTCATGCATGAGGTCTGCAATTTAAAAGAAATGTTAGAGATTTCAAGTTCCCCACTGACAAACGGGCTCCTCTAGCCAGGGCGCTCTACTAGGAAATCAGAACTTGACACCGAAGTTTCATTGATCGATTATCAGTCACTAATGGTGGAGGAGGTTGAAACCAGGGATACTTCTTCTTATGCCTTTTGTCTGTGAAGCTGCTGGTGAGCCCCGAAGCCCTGATAAGTAATACAGAGCCCGAGAGGACAGAATGCAGCTTACAGCTGGATGACATTTTACACACGTTTGGAGTGTCTTGCAAGATGTTCTCCAATTAGTCATCATCACTCACAATATGTTTTACATATTACCACACAGTTTACAGTCAGTCAGACTAATACAATTGCCGTGCAGCTGCTCACAGCAAGACACAAAGGTTATGGCACTGTGTACATAAGCAAGCTGTGAAAGTTACAGCCATCCAGCTCCTTTACCCTCTTGTGCTTTTAAAAGCCAACAGAAGCAGAAACAAATAGTGAGTGCGCCTCTCCTTTCAGCCCTGGAAAAACATTTGAAAGCGTGGAGTGAAAGGAGGGATTTTGTTTTTATAATTTGATTCCCATTGCTGCAGCTGCAGCCAAAACCTTTGGATTCTGGAAAAAGTTCAGAAAGTGCTGCTTTTTGGAAGAGGTCGTGTTTATTGGAAAATTACATCTTGCCCGGTAAAAGCTGACAGTGTAAGTACTCTAGTCTATTAAAAGCTACAGAAGACACCGTTAAGAGTTTATTTAATGATTGCCACAGATGGGGTTTGGGAACTTGGAGCCTGGCATGGGTATGTTGGATTGGAGATTGTGTTCTGGGAACACAGAAACCATCATTGTTTTATTAGTGACCCCTCTCATCCACCTACATGGTGAAACTAGAGCAGGCTGCCAGAACTCGGCTCTGCCTGGTAACTCGCCCTGTTTTCCTGAAGAAAAAGGTATCGGAGGTCAATGCAGGAGTTCGTGAGAACAACTGAGACGTGGCAGCCAAGGAAGCCCAAAGCTGGCAGACTGAGGATCCGAGCTTTAAAGTAGACTCTGGCTCAGACTGGTCCTTGACCCTCCGAAGTTTCCTGGAACTCTTTTGATTACGGAACAAAAATAGATTGTGGAAAGAGAGGAACCACTGCCTTGGAGATGTTAGGCCTGATCTAAACTCCATCAGAATGTCATGAGCTCTCAACAGTCTTTGAACTGAGCCCTTCAAGCATAAACCCTCCTTGCCTCCGAGACAGAACTGTGAAGAGAGGAAGTCAACATCGTAATGTGGAATAACGTGGGCTTTGCACCCTCGGACAGACTTATTGCCTGGAATTGGTGTGGTGCTCTGAGCCTGCAGGACACTAGTACCAAGTTCTTGTGTGAGGGCAATGGAAGTGTTATGGTTTGGTCCTGGGGTCTGTTGGCTGGAGACTGGAAGAAGTTCTAGGGACCCAGGAATGTTCTGCTCCCCATCTCTGGCGTACCTGGTATTGGATCATCTGCAGCTGTCTAGAAGCCAGGCTTTCCTATCAGTTCTTTCTTTTCACTTCACTGGCTTCTGAGACCTGGACAGAGACTTGAGAGGAGTTGCCTTTCCCCTGAGCATCAAATTCAGTTTTACTACAGCCGGCCGAGTGTGTGTGTAAAGATCCTAATGTCACAGCTGTTTAGAACAAATTCAATGTAATTCAGTTTTACAAGCAGTGTTAGGCTAAATCCAAATCAACATTGCTTTCAGCAAAATACAGTTATAATTCTTTTGGCCTGCTAACAAAGCGTGTTGCCGTATTTGTCTTTCAGAAGCAAAATAAAATATGACATTTACTGACAGCCTGCTTCGAAAATGGAACGGCCTGAGCTCGCTTACACGCCGAGACTCTGGAGGCAATCCATTATTGCTCCCGATTCCTCGGGTAGAGCTGCCATCAGGACGTAACCTGCTGCAAAGAGGAAAACTCATCTGCCAGGAGGGGCTGTAGTCGCTTGTAAGGAGGTGACTTGCTCTGTTGGACTGTGTTTCTTCAGGAGAGGTGTTTGCAGCAGCTCGCTCATGTGATGGGGCGAATTTTGAGACTCCTCTACGAGGCTTTCTGGTAGCTGGCACTGAGGTCAGCTAGGGTGCTAGTGAATGTTGTGGATTTTCATCATGTGTGACGGGCTCAAGCTATGTTACCAACCTGAAAAGTCTCACAGGCAGCTGTAGTTCTGATAGTTTTACAAGTGAAAACTGGAGGATTTGAAGTTAGAGGTATGAAGAGTGTTGTATGGCTCCTAGGATGCCCTCAGAGAGCACCCTTCAGATCCCGAGTACCAACTCTTCACTCAGTATCACTGTTTCTGTTTTCTGAAAGTTCTTTCTGCTGCGGACGACGTCTCTAGGGTCTCATTTACCCGGCTGTTAGAGGGGTTCATTCTCTGCTGGAAATAGCCTCGTTAGCCTACGTGCTTCGAAGTCTTCTTGTAGATTGATTTCCCTCCCCATCTATAAGCCTAGAAACAAAAGAGTGAAAAAGAGACGCACACACAATTGTATTACTTGTCCCTCCTTCCCTTGGAGATATTCCCCTTGTATGTGTCTTTGAACTCTGCAGTTTTTGCTACCCAGCCTCACACTCTCCCGTAATACCTTCCCCTCTGAGCACGTGCTCAGAAGCAGACACCCTCCTTTGCTAGCCCCGCTTCAGCTCTGTGATATTTGGGCAAGTTATCAGCTAAGACAATGTTGGCTGCTCTCCTGGCATTATTCTGTACCTCTTCAAATCTTGTTACCTTACTTTGGTGATGAATAGTCATAATAAATCCTCTAATAGTGTGAAGATAGGTCATTACTCATCACCGCCAGGCTGTGAGAAGATCATAAATCTGGAATAAAAGCCATTCGTTTGGTTGGAGAATCCAAAGCTTCACTGTTTAGAAGGATTCATTTCCACCACCTCCCTCAGTTAATCATTCTCTAAGTCCTCATAAATATCACAGGCAAAGGAAAAGAATGACCTATTCTTGCTGTGCTGTAAAATGTGTGATGTTGTGCAATGAGTTTTTACTTCTCAGCTCACGTGAAGGATTCGGCAGCAAACCAGAGGTTGCGATGTGAAGTTTCTTGCTGACTGTGCTTTCTGGGCCAAGAAGGAGGTGGACATAAATGTGTTCAAAGACAATATAATCTCCCAGGAGAAAGAAAAGAGACAGCAAGGATTGCATGCGTGCATACGTATGTGTTGATGTATTTTCTCTTTGTAAAATCTGTAAAAAACTGCAAAATAATAATACCAGACTAGCTCAGCACCTCTAGCAGTTAGACTTAAGACAAGCTCAATTATTTCATTATTTTATCAACTTATCATTCTAAACTTGTCGAGGAGGGATTTTCAAGCTCGACTCTAAAAGTCAGAAACATACTTGTTAACGAAGGGTGAGATTTTCAGGCATTTACTGGAAGCGTTTTCGAAAGACACTGAAATAACGGCAAATGAATCACGAAGATTTCCATTCTGAACAAAACGCTGGAGAGAAGCACATGTTGTATTTCCATTACGAAGAAAGATTAGGGGCTCCTGAAGCCAAAGTGTGAGCAGGCTTCACGCAAGAGTAGCTGAAATGGCTGTAGTGTCTACTCTGTGGCTGATTCCTTGAGGATCTAACTAGGAGTCTGCTACAGTTCTGCAGGTGGAACTGCCGCTGACTAGACCACAGTTCATGAGTTAGTATTGGCCAAGAATTCATTATCCAGATGTGCAAGTTATTATTTCTTTCGAAAAATGCCAGTTTTCCTTGCGGGAAAGGTTACTGACAAATTCTTGACTTGGATTGTGTTTTGGAAAAATGCTTTGCGTTTGTCAAAATACGTTATTTTGACATTTGAAAAAAATGCAGTTGTCATCTTTCTGGTTTAAATGACTTTTTGCTTTCAAACTTTAGCGAACTGAAGGAAAGACGCTTAAAAAAATGTTCAAAAATGAAATGCTTTGAAATGTAGAAAAGACACTTTGATTGACAGAAGTGATAAGGTTTCTTTTCAAGTGTTTACTTCAGGAATTTCTAGATTTCTAGCTTTTAGCACATTTTGTTTTGATCAGTGTTTTCCATGTTTTGAGATTTTTCTTGCAAAAAAAAAAAATCATCTAGAGAGAGCTAAAATCCAGATGTCTTGCAGCATTCACCCTTTCTGAGACCATATAAAGTACCTTGTAATTTGAAGTACCTTATAATTTAAGGTACTTTGTAATTAAAAAATCCTGACTCAGATGGCTGGAACCTCCCCTTGAAGAGGTGTCATTACATTACCACGGTGCGTGATCCTTCCCCTTGCTTTTTCTTCCTCTCCAAAAGGAAAGGAAAAACAGTACGAGGAAATACTACTTTATTTGGGCAACTGAATATCCTAGATGGCTGCAGCTCTGTGTTTTTAGGGTGAGACTTCAGCCACCACCCACCTTGAGAGAGAAACGCGCGGGTCTGTGGTTCCAGAGCTGAGCTGGGTTTTGGCGATGCGAGTGCCTGCTCCAGCTTCTAGCTACTGGCAGCAGTTGGTGGTCTGGGTTTCTTATAGCCTAAATTGCAGATCCACTGGTGGGTTTTAAGACCGCAGATACTTTTTAATGGGATTGCACCTGTCTTCTCTTCGTTTTCCTGTCATCCGCTGGCTCAGCACGGATGCTGACAGCGCTGTTGGTGTGATGGAGGAAGATCTCTCCTCTTGCACGACTCCTGTCCTGCTTAAAAAGGAAAAGGAGGTTGGGAGGGTCATTCCGGGATGCGTGTGCTCGTGCTCAAAGAGATCCAGAGGGGACTTTGGGGATGGAAAGGGGGGAGGTGGCTGTGGTGGTGCTGAGCAGCTTTTCTCAAGGCTACACCAGAGAAGTTCCAATGAACGTATTCAGGGGAGCAACCACCGTGATTGATTTACGCACCTAGCTTTGAACCAGAAACTGTGTAAGCAAGCAGTAAATCATGGCACTGGAGGAACACAGATGCTATTGCCTGGGACTCAGCACGTAATGAGAAGCAAATATTAAAAAAAAAAAAAAAAAAAGAAGAGAAAGTTGTCTATTTTTATAAATAGTGTGAGCTTCAGTATTAGCGGGCTAGGCTTTGGCTTGGGATTAGGAGCCAGCTTGGGAACCAGCGAGCGCTATCTTTGCCTTCGTATAACCTCATTAACTCTGTAATGTTAAACACATTCTTCAGCTGGGCTCGTCGGCCGTGTCTCTGGGCCCTGCTTCCCTCCCGGGGCAGCAGCCCATCTCATAAGCATCTCTGTGAAACCCTTGTAGTAAACGTTAGCGATCCCTGCTTAGCTGTTATTGTCTCTGCCTCCAGATCACTGAGCAGGTATACACTCCAGTCCAAGACAAACACTTCCTCGGCCTCCCATTTATTGCAGATCTAACCTCCTATAAAGCTCGCCACTGTGCTAGCTATCATGCCCTCTATCGCCTTTTTGCAAAATGTAATCCATAAAATGCTTTCGTGGTAACCTTATACATCGGCGACCAGTGATAACATCGCTAGGCCCCCGTGACAGACAGGAACTCGCAAGCATGGAGTTAATAATGCAAACTTTCAAAAAATGAAACTGGCAGAAGGAGACGAGGAGGGGAATAAAAGGGGCCGGTGTGGCTGTAATTGGGACCATGTGAGCTTCCTTAGAGAGGGATTAAGGGAAAGAGACAGGCCTCGCCCGCGAAGATTAGTTTCAATTAGACGGGCTGGAGGCGAAAGTCAGGACTTGGTGAAAGATTAAAACAAGAAGGGAGAAAGTTTCCATTGCTTTTGCTCCAGGCCTACACAAGAGGGTTCAGTGAGATCATGCTAATTGAAGGCAAAGCTTGCATGGAAGTTAGGAAGAACTCGCATTAATTGATTCGATGCTGCGATTTTTTTTTCTTTATCCGCAGTGTTCTTTTGGGTTGTTCTTTTTTCAGTCTGTTTTTTTTCCTTTTTTTTTTTCCTTTCCCTTTCAAAACTTAAAGAGGGAGAAATCATCCGCTATTTTTGCTGTGGCTGAAATGAAGCAGAAGAGAGAGCAGAGGACAGTCACCTGGTGCCATCCAGTCAGTGCTGTGTTCCGTCCCCGTGATCCTCCTTCTGTTTTCGTACCAACCATTAGAACCCAACTGATGGTGTCGTTGTTACTACCGTACGGCTAAGCTCCTTGTTCCACGAATCAGAAGTCTGTTCTGTTGACAGATTTGGTTTTCCCACAAGAGGATTCAATTTAGAGCACTATTCAAAAGTACTCTCTGAAATTTACAGTGTTGAGAACCAACGAGGCTTGCGTTTTCCAGTTCTGAGGTTGAGTAGAGAAAACAGATGATTTACTTATGGCTACCATAGAAAGGAACTCTTTGGGAAAGGGTAAGCCCTATTTTGGTCCATCTCTGACTGGCTGAATACAGCACAAACGTGATCGTCATCTTAGTGAGGAAATTCTGTTGTATTTCTCCTCCTGCCTCTCACTCTGCTGCTCCCAGTTTCAGTGAAGACGGAAGTAATGGAACGGTAGAAATTAGAGTTGGGGAAGATGGGCTTGTGTCATCAGCCAGCGTGGAGTTCCGCTCGGCGGGATAGTCTTGAGCGCTTTGTCTGGTTCTCAGGGCAGTGAGCACTGAAATTACAATTACACCATTTCCTTTAAGAGGAAACTATTTCAAATATGAATAGGTTTCCATATTAAGAATTTTCTCCCCTACCCCCTTGACAATTCTGAAAGCTATAGGAAAATGTATATCCAATCTTTCTATATTAGATCAATATTTTTATTCCATTAAACCTGTCTCTGAGGAGCAGGATATATCATCCTTTGCCAGATTTCTGTATCAGATTGTCACTCGCTGGATTTTTGTTTCATAAAGCTTTGGAATTACAATGCCTAGTCAATTATAGTTAAATGCATTTTCACAGCCGGCCAGAAAAACATTAGCACTAATCAAAAACATCGCACCAACAGGGATTCCCAAAGAGATTTTTTTTTGTTTTGTTTTATGAAACTGTTCTCTCAGCTAGAAACATCAAAAGACAACCACGAATGCGATCTGCTACAAGAGGAGAAAAAGAATTTGTGCTCTAGCTGCATCGGGATCTGTCTTGCTTGCAGATGACAGTTGCTAGAGAATTTTTGCATTTAAGCTAATATCAATACTCAGCAGGGGAGGTCACTCGTGACAGCTCTAATGGCTTGCTACCATCCTCTGTCTTCGGCTTTTTTCAAATTCACGATGAAGTTAGATACTAGAGGCTGATTGCTTGGTACCTTTTCATTTTTCATTTTTGTAAATGGATCCACGCCCCTGGAGGAGCTCGCCCTGCCGCGGCGCGAGGGCTGTGGGATGCTCCAGTCACCGGCGAGAACAAGCCGCAGAACTGGCGCTCGGGCTCTGTGGAGCGCTGCGTTTGCAGTGGGGACGGTTTTCTCTCAGAAATGTCCCCTGCTTCGTACCCATGTCATATCAGCCTGTGGCGGTGTCCCTTTCTTAGAACGGTGCTGCTTAGCACAGGACCCGCAACGTGCCAGCTCCGGCTCAGAGGTGTCTCGGGGCATCCCGCGCTTTGCGGTGCCACAGCTGCCCCAGGACCTGGCCTTGGGGTCTGCCGGGTTTTTCCAGCTATGGGAATGACACTGTGGATGTTTTTCAAGTGAAGATGGATGCATCTGGGGTGTGGGAGGCTGCGACTGACTGAACTGCGGGATCTTAAGTTCTGCCTGAGACTGGGCTGTTGTTCAAATGTGAAACCACTGGGCAGAACAAATTGACATCGTTTGCTACCTCCGAATGGCACCTAGGCACAAACATCACTTTGTGATTATGATATTCCTTTTAAATGGAAACATTGACAACATTCCAATATTTTTCTTGTTAAAGCCTAGTATCCCTGATTTCCTCTCCCACCTACCTCCCTTCAGGCTTTTTTTTTTTTGCTTTTTTTTTTTTTTCGCCTCTCTTCTGGACTTATTACATGGAAGCCTGATAAATGGATGCTATGAATGAATGTTTTCCAAACATTGTAGGAACTATTAAGAAAGTGGTTTTCCTTCTTCCCCTTTTTCCTTCCCACACTCCTCCCCCTCCCACCCCACAACTAATAGCACACAAATAGCACTTCATGTAATTTTGGCTTCTTTCCACTATTCCAGACAGACTGCAGGAAATCTCTAGATTTATGGTGGAGGCATCCAAGGCAGCATGCTGCCTGCTTCCTTAAGGGATGCCTAGTGGTGACATTTAGTAAGTTTGAGGTGCAGTATTTCAAATAGGCAATATCCATATTTTAGTCAGATAACTCTATGCTTATACCCATAAATTGATTTAGTAATGAAATAAGCTCCTTTCATGATGCTTGTTGGCTTTAGGGTCTTTGTTATGGTATACTCAGACCGTTCCCGAAGTTTCGTTTACCAAAGCAGAGCCAAAGTTTTCTCTCCGCGTTCCCGTAAGCAGTCCAATCGACTTCAATAGGCCCATTCACACTAATAGGTAAAGCAGGGTTTGGGGCTCGGGGCAGAAAAACCATCAAGCGTGTGCTTAATGCCCACTGTCCTTCTGGCTCCCCAGTGCTGCTGTCGGCCGCTCGAGGAACATCAGTTCCGAAATGCTCTGTTGGGTCGTTTGTCAGCGGAGCCGCAGAGCCGGGCTCCCACCGACGGGCTGCTTGGGAAGGGTCTTCAGGCTGAACTTCAGGCCACCGGCTGGGTTATCTGCCCTCGAGTTTGTTTTTTGTCTCCCTCTACGGATGGGTGCTGTTTCGCTTCTAGCAGTCATCAGGGGAATTCTCTGGTGCCTGTAGGGTTTGTGGATGTTAGCAGTTGTGCAGCAAAGCTTCTACTCCCATCCTGTGAGGTCCAGGATTTTGACTGGGTTTCCCAATGGGACATTTGTATGAAAGTGTTTTGACCCCTCTGCAGTAGGAAACGGTCCTTTGAACATGTCGAAATCATGCAGGTACACAGATACTTTCTCTGTCTCTGACTTTCTCAGCTATTAGGGTTGAATTAAATGATGGGTGGCATCTACTGCTTTGGGGACCCGAGTGCTACCCGAGGATACGTTGACAGTTGCTACTTTATAATTTCCACTGCTGTATCGCTGGGTTCCCGTGTTCGAAGCATTTCAGCAAATGACCGAGCTGCCGTACCCTCATGGAACATGGCAGAGAGCTACCAGTTTAGCACTGTACTTAATTCAAACTCACTTGCACTGGGGACTTGTAAAATCTTTCCATAGGAAATGCTAGAATAAGTAAGACTTGGGTTTGGACTCTCGTTCATGTGAGACAGGACTGTCGTTGTTGTGTTTGGAAGGAGTTTCTCATGACATCGACTTTTGAGCTGGCTTAGTCCTGGCTGCGCGAGAAGCGTTTTTGCAGAAGGCAGGCGGATTGTGTACGGCAGAGAAGGAGGGGTGTCATTAAAAGGACCCATTTTTTAGACTTTGCTATCTGACTTCTTGCAGTGAGGAAAACGCTAGTGCAAAGATGCAACTGGATCTCACCTAATTCCTGCAGCCCCAAGCTTAGGCAATGGCTTATGACCCAGGATCGGGATGTTCCAGTCTCATCTGAGGCAGATTGGGATTTTTTTTATTCTGTTTGGCAGTGTCTTGCTAGAGTTTTAGTCCATTTTACAGACTGAACAAGTGACTTGTGACGTTCCCTTATTCTAGATATGTTCTGGTTTTCTCATCTGTGAACAGGGGCAACAACTATCTCTGAAGTGCCCAAGGAGAAGTGCTGCCCAACTGCCCAGTCTTGGTTCTGCACTACTGTGTATTAGGCCAAGAAGTATTTGTGTTAAGACATTTTTATCAGTTTGGACTTGATTTTGAAGGGAAAAAGAGTAACTGCGTCCTAAAAGCTCTTTTGGGGATGTAGCTTTAGGTTTCCCACCAATTTGAAAAGTATACATATTAATAGGTAATATTTCTCTTTGCCCTGACGTAATATATTTCTCTTTATATTGTTTTTTTTCTGCTTTATCATTCATTCTTTTTCTTAAATAGAAAAAATCCTGCATAAACTGTGAAACAAGTGAGGGTCTTTTTCCCTATAATATTCTGATATTTTGTATATCTGCTTTGCTTTCTGGATTATGGCAACAAGTAAAGCTTCTCCCAAGAATAAAATAAACCGTGCTCACAGAGTTATAGAAGTCAGAAAGTTTTTTAATTAAATCTTGCAGTCCTGCAGGGGGCAAAACTCCCTGACAGTTGTGCTCCCCAAAGCCCGACGTGAAGATACCACGTTAAAACCTTTTTAGAGAAGTTTGAAGAGGAAAATTGAATGAAGAAATGAAACACAGGACAAGCTGCCGAGACTCTGTTGCTGCAGTCTCTCTGCAGAGCCGTGTGGGACTGGGGCCTTTGTCTATTGAAAAAATGGCCCAAATAGCCCCTTCTCCTCTCCCACTCCTCCCACGGCTTCAGTTAAATTCTCGGATCGTGAGGGCATGTAGGGAACAGCTGCTTATGATCTCTTCGCAAGTGCTGGGTCATTGGTAAACAACCATCCCTCCACCCTCTTGGAGGAAAAAAAAAAAATTATACAAAAAATGTATTCATTTTCCCGATGATGAAGAGTAATGAAGAGCACGTGCACGCCGCACTAAGAGAGAGAGGGAAAAAATGACAAATTAAATCATGTCTCGTTTGACAACCCTTTAAGTGTAACAGATCTGCACTTGTGCTGTCTGACAGCCATGATTGATACCACGGAGCACTCGTCAATTTTTAAACACACAGCCCGAACAAAGAGTCACTTCATCCTGGTTCTTGTAGTTTAGAGGCAGCCCAGTGCTACCCGGGGTAAGCACCCCTTCCCGCAGCGCTGTTTTCCTTGGCAATACACTGCATCGCACTGTTTGGACAACTATATTTATTTTTATGATCCTTAAAATATTGTAACCCAGTCAACTCAACAGTCATTTAAGGTAATTTCTGGTCTGAACAGCATCTATTTTCTGGACAACTTTACAATAATATATGTTTGCTGTGGGCCAAATTCTTTGTGTGGGTACCTCTGTTTCTGTGCTGTATTCATAGCCGTCAGCTGGGAGAGAGTCACGGTATCCAGTAATTTCTAATAACTTGAAATCTAAACCTCCTAGATGGTTTTTGACCGTGCCATTTAGAGATTGTATTTATCGTGGCAATCCAATATGCGTTTCTCTACATTTTATTTGTGTACAAACAAACTGATGCACAGGTGAGCTATCTTAGATGCCTTTTTCGGGGAAAAAAAAGGTTACTACTGTAAGAAGAGTCAAGAGTCTTCATCACTGGTTTGCTCTTTCCCCCCAGTAACACAGTTACTCTGGGTCTTTTAACCGTTCTGACAGGAGTTGGGGGATAACGCTCTGTTGAATTTTACGTTTCTTTCTGAAAAGCTGTAAAAATCTACACTTACATACCTTCCGTCCTCTGCAGCGTTATGAGAAAGTTTTGTCCAGGAAGGTTCATCCATCACTGACACTCGCTTCCCACCGTGGCAGGACTTGTCTGCTACGCGATACCGAATCCGGCTCAGCCGCTCCGAGCAGCCAGGCAGGAATTTGTTCCGACACGGGAGTGGAAGGGAGAGCCCCTGCGCCGTGAACGGACCAGAACGTAGGTGATCCTGGGGAAGGAGACAGAGCAGTCGAATAGCTTCGATGTTTAAGGACTTGACCAATTCCAAGCACAGTCTGTGGAGCAACGTCCCGTCTTTAGTCTTGGGACAAGAGCTCCACAATCACAGCAAGCAGTGATGGTCTCTCTCATCTCTAGATGTCCTTGACTCACGTTTTTATGTTCCTGTGAAATTATTTATTAGCAGGGAAAAAGAGTGGGCACAGCTTTAGTGGGCCTTGTGAGCTAAATCCAAGCCACTCCTTGGGCTGGGGTTTGGGAGATACTTACGTGCGTATCGGCCGGTTCTGCACAGGGATGAATTCTGTCGTCCAGGCTTTCGTTTGGTGTATCTTTACTGCTTGTGCTGGGCCCTCAACTCCATTAAGGGTCGATGCACAACTCTGTTTATTTAGGTCTTTTTAATCTGACAGTTCCAATCAAGCTAATTCATCCGAGAGAGACCAACCATCCTTTTATTTATTTTAAACTATTACACCAAGGTAACCCAATCCAGACCATCTCCGTATCTTGTTTACAAGTGCAGCCTTGGTGACAACATCTGTCCTGTGTAAAATGTCGAAAGAGGAAAAAAAAGAAAAAAAGCCTAGCAAAAATCATAGAGGCATCAGGATGGTTGTTCAGACACACACACACACCAGAATGAGCCTCCAGCATTGTTGTCTCTGCTGTTCAGAGATGAAAAAAGGTCAGAGGGAGTTATCAGACCTGTGGTGTGAGAGGCCACGCTGGCTGGGAGTCAGGCCACGGGGTGTTTGGTGGAATTTGTTAAATTCTGTGAGCAGGGGGGTGGTTCCCCCCTTGTAGTCTCTGGCAGGAGGTGGTAGGCAAAATGAGATGGGAAATCCCTTAGCATCCTGCAGGAGGCTGTATCTTTTGTCTTTCTCTGGTGTTTCTGTGTAGGTTTTATGCCGGTTCTCAAAAGGAATAAAAATATCATCAACCTGTCTTCTGCACAAAATGGAACTCCTCAACAGGTAACTTCAAAATCAGCATTAGCCATAGTAGGAACCTAAGGGGATTTTATGCCTTGGTCGTGAAAACTATTTATTTTAACTAGTGGTGTGAAGTAGCTGTTGCCATCTGATGAATGAGGGGAAATGATGTAGTGCCACTGCAAGAGGTTAATTTACACTAAAATGCCAATTGCAGCAGAAAATTTAAAAACACAGCAGCAGCTCAAACGAGATAACTGACTGTAAGGGTGACAATGCTTTGTGGTCCAAAGAGGTGGAGGAAAGCTGAGCCGCTCCCATTGCTGAGATGCCTCAGCAGCACTCCACGGCTCGTCTTGATCCTCGCTGATCCCTGCCAGCTCTTGTGTTTCAGGAAGAGGTGGAAGCCCGTGGAATTTATTTGTCACTTGAGCCAGTGATGGCCATCAGGAATGAAACCTGCGTAGTCCATTATTACTTGCCACTGTGTTGTGGGTTCCCGTTTCATTTCAGTGCTGCACAGTGCGTGGTTTGAAGCGAAGTTGGTGCTGGTGGAATGCTCCTTACTGCCAGGCTGCGGAGCGCAGTTTTTTGCATGTGCATGGACAAGATTTAGCGCAGCGTGGATGGCAGTGGCACGTGCTACTTCTGTCCCTTGCTTGACTCAGATTTGACCTGGTAGGGCCACTCTGCTGTACCTGAAAAGAGAACAGACCCTGCGGGTAGGGCTGGTAGAAAGCTTGTATTCCTGTATTTCGGGGAATTCCAACACATCCCCAAGCTAAGCAATAATGAAGTGTTTATTTTGCGAATCAAAATACTTGTTTTGGTCAAAAAGCCATTTCTTGCAGAAAAAAAGAATACATGTTCACGTGCGTGTTAAGTATCTGACAGACATCCCTTTGCTACTAAAACTGCAAAAACGGATGTTAAATTCGAGGAAAAATTGTCCCAGTGAACCTTCAAATTTCAACCAAACATGCCAGAAGTAAATCTAACGGAAAACGCTGTGTGTTGTAGAAGCCGAGCACACCTGAGAAAGCTCTTTAGGTGTGGTGTGCCTGAGGCTTGCTGTGCACATCAGCGAGCCACGTCTGCTCTTGGTATTGCACTCGCACCCGTGTGAAAGATTAAAACGAGATACCAGCCTAGACGTAGATGGATACGGGAGAGGCAAGTGGGAACTGGAAGGAGATTGTTAGATAGGGACTGCTTGGGGTAAGTCCAAACCCAACTGCGGGACAGAGAAATTGGCTTTCTCTTGTACCGTGTTTTCTGTAACGCAAACCCGTGGGTGTGCGTGGGGCGAGGGGGGTGGTGGTGGTGTGTGATTGTCATTATGAAAAGCTTTTGCCAGCACAGTAGCTCAGACACCAGGGGATAACGCGTTACACGCTGACGCTTTCCAGGACGTTGATTCTGAAGCAGTTGTGGTGGGTTGTTTCTATCGGAGGATGTGAGGTTCTGAACCACAGTTTCCCACAGGGCACTATCTTGGCAGTGCAAGGCTAAGATCCAGTCTGACTTCAGAAAAATGCCTTCGCCTTCCTGCTGTCTTCAGGTTTCACCTCATGCGCCGCCGCGCTTTGAGGTTCGATTCGTGTTTCAGACAATGGGCAGAGCGATGGGGAAAGCAACCCCCCAGTTTCTGTTACGGCATAATCCCACCTGGGAGAACGGCTCACTTGTTACTTCAAAGCCCTCGCATGTTAGACCACCCCGCTGAGATTAAAGCACCTCGGGGAGGAGATGTGCCAGCTGTCCGTCTCCGCTCGGATCCTGCGCTGCTCCACGGGCTCGGTCGCAAGGGATCCAGCCGGGGTTTGGCTGGGAAACCGCTGCTGAAGCTCGGGTACCGGGGGAATGGGGTCGATGCTCCCGAGATGAGAGAGCATCCCCCGAGCTGCGTTACACCCTGCGCCGGTTTGGGGATCCAGGATAAATGTAGGAGCCTCGATCACTTGTGGTCATTAAGGAAATCTCGGAATGTTGGCTTTGCGCTGAGTGGCGGTAAGGTCAACGATTGTGCTGAAAATGAGTGGTCGTGTGTTGCTGGACCCTTACCTTCTGTAGTTCCAAATGAATGCAATAAATCTTGCTTCCTCTCCTCAGCTGGCTTGCTGTGTGCTGCTAGACACTGCCACGTTCCGCTCCAGAGCTAACAGGTGCTGATTGTTGAGAAACTTGATCCGTATATCAATTGTAATGCATCTTAGAAAACTTAACTTACAGAAATCTAAAAAGGGAGTCTGCGGAATGAGATTTTCTTCCTTCGGACCTGGAAAACCTGCTGGTGTCTGTGGTTTTGTAAAACCTCTCGTACTTTATTTATTTTTATTCCTCTGCTAGCCCTTGGGTACAGATTACTTTCAAACAAGCTGGTTTACTGTTTGCATAACATGGGCTTAAATTCAGTTAGAAATAGATCATTTTTCAAGTAAAATTCCCCAGAAAATAATTACGAGTGTTGGGGGTGTTGGGGAAAACATCAGAAAAATTTCTTGTTAAGATCTGGTGACACCTGGCAATTAAAAATAAAAATCCATTTCTTGATCCAGACCTTCCTCCTGCTCCTTGGGGACAAATTAAACTGAACTGCAGAACTTTCAAACATACTTCTAAATCCAGCGTCGTTTGCTTCTGGGTAGATTCTACAAATTATTTCTTCCTGGGAAAGTGTCTCAGATTCGTATTAATGAGGATTCCATGTTTGTGGTTAGGGGAAATTTAGTCTTGTGGCTTGTGTAGCCTCAGGACTCTCATTAAGTGCAAGAGGTTAATAATCTAAACTAGCAGTTAACTAGCTCTGGTCAGCAGAGCCTTATTGCTTTTGGCTCCGGCGAGCTGGGCTGGTCCCTGGTCCTTTGCAGTGCTAGAGATGCAGGTGAGAACAAGGAGAGCGAGCCACGCTGGCCGCACGTGAGCCCTTCCTAATTTCAGCCCTGGGGGGAGATGTTACGAAGCGTTGGGAGTGGAAGGAAGACACTGATGGAGAAAGGAGTCTGCGTGCGGATGGCTGGGAGAGGAGGGAGGTGGAGTCTGTAAGAGTAGATGAGCTCTTTGTTCAGGTGTGGTTTGCTCTGGTGGCTTGAGGTCCTTGCCCAGGGAAGCGCCGTGCGCAGCGAGCACCGGCAAAGCCCTCTCTTTGTGGGAACAAATGGCTGCTTCTCTGCAGCACAAGAAAAATCCACATGGCTCCCGGCTGTGCTCAGCTCACGATGTACCGTGGGCAGGAATTTCTTGTAGCATGTGTCCAGCACCTTGGAGATTCTCTTAACTGGATACCCACTGCAAGAAATCATAAAATTGCAGAGCACTGGTTGGAACGGATCTCTGGAGGTCATCTCTTCCGACGTGCTGTTCCAAGCAGGTCTAGTTAGGTTCACTTGCTCAGGTCTGTGTGGTTCACCTAAGTGCCAGCAGGACTGAGTTGCTTTGTGGGTCAGGAGCTTGGCGGAAGGAGCGCAGGTATTCCTGACATTGAAGAATTGCTGCAGAAATCGGAGGGCAGTCACAAATTAGCTCGATCCTTCTACAGCCAGTGGAAACTTTTGGGTTTAATTGCTCAGACCTCAAGCAAATTAAAAAGAAGCAACCAAATCAGTTATCAGGCTGGCTTCTTGCAGCGTCCTGACAAGTCCCAGAGGCCTCTGCAGAGATGAGATTTGGCTGGTTTCTGCCACATCCTCTCTGCCTAAGTTTAAAAAGGTTACAGAAAATTCTAATCTGTAAGTGATCTTTGTGCACAAAGACTCATTTCCCAGTGGAAGAAAATAGGACATGGTCACATATCTTAAAATTATGCCTCCCTTCTTTTCTAACGTAGTTTATTTCCAGGGTACAATTAATTTAAACACAATGTCTCCTGTTGGTGCACCCATGGATTTATTTTCTGGCGTTTTGAAAAAGCAGTTCCAAAATATCCGGAAGAACACATTTCATTTTTGGTCTGAGAACAAGTATCCAAGATGATGTCTAGAAATCCAAGGCGTTATTCTGAATAATAAGTGTGGTCTGCCAGAACAGACATCCCTAAAAGGACAGGTCTCTCTCGTCAAAACAGCACCGTGTGCTGTCCGTGCCTGCTGACCTGAGCTCACACCGCTCTGAAATGGGTTTGCAGCACGCTCGCAGTTTCCTTGAGGAGTTTGGCAGCAGGGGGTGTGCCTGCTGTAGAAGAGGGAAGAGGTTCATTGCCTGTTATTTTTGTAAGAGGTGGCAGTGCTTTTGCTGTCTGCAGTTGATATGGGACCGTGGGTCTCTAGGATGACCGGGCTCCTCCCTGCTTTACCAACAGGCAGCTCAAGTTTGGCTGGAGCGGGGGGAAGCTTCGGCTGCTGGTCCTAGAAAGTAGAAGTGCTGTAAATGCACGGGAGCCCCCAAGTTAATGCGGTTTGGGTCTGTTTCTGAAGCCTCTCTCTTCTCGTGTCAGGAAAGCCGGCTCTGCACTAGCAGTTCCCCTTGGGAAGAAGTGCCTGGGACTCTAGCCTAGCCATACATCTCTGTCAAAATCTCTATGAATAAATTAACCTTTCTAAAGATTAGTGCACCCTAATACCTCAGGGTTTTTTTCTTGTTTTTTTAACAGAACAAATGCTAAAAATGCCTTGACAGACCTTGCTAGGTTTTGTGCTGTGGATCATCTACAAGGGATTACGCTGCGAGTGGCGTTAAAGGCACAGCCAGGTGATTGTGGAGGGTCCCGGCTTGTCTCCTCCTTTGGAGAAGAGCTTTAGGGTGTGGCAAAACACACGATTATGAGCCAGAAATCCTCATTAGGACAAAAAAAATAAGCTAATGAAAACTCTTATGCTTTTCCCTGTAAAACACCTCAAATTCAACACCTCCTAATGCTTCACAACAATTAGTTCACCAGAGCAAAGGCATTGTTTGACTGAAAAAAATAAATAAAAGCAAACCTGTGAAGGTTTTGGTAGCTATGCTCAATCCTCAGAGAGCTAAAGCGTTGGTTCTCAAATATATCTGTGAAACAAAGGACTCGGTGTCAGCAGCCCAGTGCTTGTCCTGAAGGCTTTTTGCCTGTTTCCCTTCTTGACTCGAGCCCTTGTTTTGGCAGGACAGACTGGGGGGAGGTCAGGTATCTGTCCCTCTCTTCTCTTTGCCATTGAATTGCTGGAATTGATCTGATCCTTTCCAGGCGGCCGGGCGTGGAGGGGGCCATTCCAAAGATGGTAGGGAGTGTTTTGATTTTTGATCCTTTTGAGATGAATTATGGGGAGGAAGCTGTCTGCTATCGGAGGAATTAGTCAAATTCCTTGTCAGATGTGCAATCCCATTAAAAATGCATTATCTGTTTTCAGAGCTTAAGTGTGGGTGTTGGTTGAGAGTCTTTAAAATATTATTGTAAACTTTCACTGAGAAAAAGTATTCCCGAGTCTTTCATGAAGGCTAATCCCACTTCAACTACCGTAAACCATCAACTTCTGGGGTGGCCTTCTCAAGCAGCTCTGGACAAGGGTGTGCAATTATTCTGGGAAAATCCCCCTCGAAGATGCATACGTTTGGTTTATGACGTTGTTAGCAGCCCTCAGCATTTCACTGATTTGTTCTGACAATGATTCTGTGCCAGCGTGCCTCCTCGGATTCTCGTTTTGCTTTTCTGCCTGGCCTCTAGAGTTCAAATAACTGTCGGAATCCTGGTCTGAATTTGTCCTAAATGCGACACCTGAACGTGGCGCTTGCAAAGAGTAAATTCAGACACTTACGTGCGCGTGCTGTTAAGTTGAAAATCTTAAAAGTACATGGAAGGGATCTCAGTTGAAGCTTTGAAGTGTGCATCTGTGGAGGGAAGCCACAGATTTTTCTGTGAAGGATTAATAGAACATTCTGGAGCATGCAATAGCACTCCTGCTTTGAAGTATATTCCTTGGAAATTTTTTTTAATAAATACGTAACACTGGCATGTAAACTCCTCCTTTTAAAGCCACTACTAGTTGCACAATCACACACGCTTCCTAGTTTTTCTTATTGTTTGACCCATAAATAGGATTTCCGGGAAGATCGCAGATTTCTGATGCCTTTCACTGATGTTCACAACCTTGAAATTATGCCAGTTGGATTTACAGTAGCCGTGGCAGAGCAGAAATGGTGTTCTGTGGCCAGCTGAACACTATTCTGTACGTTATTTGCCCAGATTTTTTTCTCATTTGTGTTGCCACCCAGTGAGCGACGCTGTTTCCGCCGTTTCTATTTGCAGTCCAACCTGAAACTTCCTTACGCCAGGCAGTTTAACTCAAAAGCTTAATGTCAGAGAGAGATGGGATCGTTTATGATAGCTCAGCATTACAAATGTCAGAAAAAAATGCTCTCGGCCTGTAGGTCTCGCTAACACGTTTGTCACTGAGTCGTCCGAGCACAGCTGGAAATGCTAAGCATCTGCTGATCAGTGTCTACAGCAAAGCCGTGTATTTTAATGAGAAAAACTCGGGTGGTCACCGTTTTAAAAGAAGGAAACAGCCTTGGCTGTCAAGGGATTCTTGCTAGGACCGTGCCAGCACCGAGGGACATGCTTCGTGCTGCTTCGTTTTTCTGTTTCGTGAGAGGAGTTGGCAGAAAAGAGGCAAATTCCTCGGGTCTGGCTGAAGGCTCTGGCACCGCGCGGGGACCGTGTTTCCTGCCCGGTTCTCTGGCAAGTGTCTTCGTTTCTGTAACAGCTCCAGTCCTCTGTGTCGCTGCAGGCAAATGAAACACAGCTTGGGGCTTATCTCGTGAAATACCAATGAAGTTCTGGGTTCAGCCTGTTGCCCGTCCACCTGGTAAAATATTTTTCAGACGACAAGGTACGAAAGGGATACGCGCACGTCGTAAATATTTGGGATAATGCGTTGTGTTCGAGGGCTTTTAAGGTGCTTTGGCTTTATTTTGATGGTGGCTGAACTCCCAAGAGGTCGTATAAGGACCTTCAGAAAAATGCCACAGAACAAAATAAATTGCATGGGAAGGTGAAAACTAGCTTCTGAGAGTTTAAAGAGAGTTTGTCTCCCTCTCTCTCTTCTGTTTAATAAATGCAGGAGCACAAGCAAACGTTCTCAGGACTGGTAAGCAGTGGATCTGGAGAACCGAGGCTGGTCTTTACCTTGCAAAATTTCCTCTCCTCTCCTCTTTTGCAGTTTCTTTTGCAGTCTCGAGTTGGCCGAGTTCATGTGGCTACAAACACCAGAGTCAGAACCCTGCCTGACACTGTCTGTATAACTTTAACCAGATAAAGTTACAAAAAAAAAAAGGCATTTCCTTGTATTCTGGCTCTACTGTGCAGTCGCAGAGCAAAGATAACCAAACCTGTAGGAGCACTTGAGCTGTTTTCCTCCCCGTTTTCGTCAAAGCGGAGAACATGTGGTCCTCGGGTCTTCAGCATCCCCCGTGCAGGGAGCTCTGGACCACGCCAGGCAGCTGCAACGCAGCTTATTTTAATGCTGTGAAGCAGAGACGGTGGCACTTTAATGTTTCCTTTGCTAGAGTAGGTTTATCTCAAATTTTTTATGTTATTTCAACAAAGTGGCGTGTTTACCATAAATAGCAGGGCCTGCAGAAAGCCTGTTGCAACACTCTTCCTACTGTGAAGCAGCAGTACCTCAAGGCTGAACCAATTTAGGAAGGCATTGGCCATATGATTTTAATATCAACAAGTGGAGCGAATTTGTGAGTGGGTTGTTGGCCGGTTTCATAGCGAGGGGCACCTGCAACCGATCAACACGGCTCGTACAACAAGGTGTCAATGCACGGGCAGAATAATAACCAGAATTTGGTGTGCACAGGGATCACTCAGCTGGTGGAGAGGTGATAACATAAGGGAGAAAAGAAAACATTTTGCTGAAACGTTGTTATTTGCTGGTTAGTTAGCAAGATGTGAGAGAGCCGGGGCAAGAGGTTGCGGGGGGTACGGTGTGGCGTGCCTGGGGCTTCTGCTGCGAGCCGAGAGCTGCGCGGGGTGTGATGTGAAGTTGGCAGAAAGTGGCTGTGACTTTCCTTCCTGAATCAGAAGAGGAATGCTCTTGCACATAGGTTGTGTGGGTCTAAACACACGCGTTCTTTAAAAAAACTCCCAATCCAGCCTTCTGTTGTGTGCCAGCCTCAAGAGTGTATTTTCATTTAACTGGGTAAACGTGCAGCCACAGGGACAGGATCCAGGGTTAGAAGAATGTGGACTTGTCGCAAAAACGTGGGTCTGTGTTGGAAGGAACACAGGTCACCTCCTGATCTCACCTTCCCCTCTGACAAATGTCTGGTGCTGCCCTGTTCTGCCTGAGTTACTTTCTCTGTTTGCCTTTTTCTCTGCTGGTTTCTTTCTGTGTAGCTTTGCTAGCCTTCGCTTAGAGGAGTCCGTACAGTCTGCTTCAGGTGGGTCATACGTGCTGTTGGTGACATTCGCTGCCTTTATTGTGTTGGGGACATGCTTTTCTGCACATCTGAGCTGACACCACTCTTCTTTCTCCCTCCAGATGAAAAACACCTGAGCCTCTACTCCATGTCGCCAGTCGCTGTTTCCTGTCACTTGCAATGGCCTCTTCCCAGGAGGTAAGAAAATAACCTTGCGTACCTTTTACCAATGGTAATCTCTTGTCTTGGCATCCTGTGAATGACTGGTTTCAGGCGATTCTGTCAAGGTACCTTGCCAGCAACCAGGTTTTGGATGTTTGCTTTGGGAACATTTTGTGGTTGAATGGCTGTGTTCCATTCCACATGTAAACATGGGCAAAAACTTACATTTAACAGTTCTAAACAGTTGGATGCTGGTCAAAGGCTACTCCCCTTCTCTTTAATACATTGAAATTTTGCATAAAGTACAGAACAATTTAGTAGCAGGAATGCCCAGGTCCTGCCAAACGTATGATTTTGTTTTATTTTATTTTTAAAAACGCCTAGCACAAAGACTGAGCCTTTATTTGGAAGGAGATGTCAGGAAAGCAAAACTTAATTGAATCTCAGACTGTACAATTGGAGTCGTGTCTAAAAGGAAAGCTGTCTTCTCCCTCAGCATGCACTCGCACTGGAGGCCAGTTTCCACTCTCATTTGCATGAGATTAAACCACAGTAACGCCACATATGACTGTGCCAGTACGTCCTGAGATTAGAATTGGGTCTTCGGCTATTGCGAACTTTGTTTTTACTTTCTTGGGCATCTGGCTGATCGTAGTGATGCCGGTCCTGTTTCTTGCTGTAGCCACGCAGAGGAGCCTGGCAGCAGCAACAGGCCCCAGGGTGTGCTCGGCACCTTCTGCGTTCCTGCGGAGCGCTCTGTTAGTTCTTGGGCGAGAAGCGTTTGGGAAGAGAGGGCTCGTTAGCTCTGACAGCGCAGAGTCCTGCGCACGCTCAGGGGAATGCGTGAATGGAGGCGGAGGATGAAAAGGCTTTTGTCGAGCTTCAAACTCAACCCCCGTCAAAACGGAGAAGCAAGCAGGTGTTTTCCCGCTTCGTTTCGGTATGCGCCAGAAGATGAGTATGTCGGGCCCTGTGTTTGGGCTCCTTAATTTTATACCCTGGATAACTTGATCCAGACCACCCCCCTAAGCATCTGACTTGAACCGCTTTTACACGCTCACTGCTTTCCACAGAAGTGCAAGTGGTACTACTCGTGGCATTGTACGTATTTGCGATAAGCTGACATCCACCGTGTAGTAAAAACCACCATTCCCATACCGATTTTAGCTCTAAACGTGTCCTCTGGGTCTCTGGAAATAGGGCTGTTTTCTAGTGAGGGATTCAGGAATAGAATAGCTCAGCTTTTTGGGCATTTGCAGCTTAAGGGCACCTTCTGGTTTGTTGGGTGTCCCCAGCGTGGGTTTTCATGCATAGTCTTAGGGAGTACTCATGATCTCTGGTAGCACTTGTTGGTGCTCCACGGATTGTCCGATCACATGGTGCTGGCATACTGCCTTATTTCCAGCTGCTAAATTGCATTCAAAGGCCATTTAAAATACTTTCCTAATAAAACTTGCCTATAAAAATAGTTACTATAGCTGCTGCAAGGATGTTCTAGGAGCGGGTCCAAAAGACAGTCCCTACTGAGATGAGATCCACCCTGCTAAAAAAAGCTGAGAAGCTTCAGCCTGAGCAGAATCTCAGCAAAAATGAACAGCGGCGGAAAAGTGGCAGTGGAAGCGTTAATCAAGTTGTGTGCTTTCTTAGTTAATGCACAGTCACTCCTGCAGCTGATGAATAAGACAAGGGAGCATGGCTTGTTGGGTAGAGTTTCTAAGCTGTCTAAGTATCTTACAGCTTTGCTTTTAAAGTAGAAGAGCTTGGATTAATTGAGTAAGTGGCACTTAAGAGACTGCAGGTTAGAAGGATGCAGAGTGTGGCTAAATACAGCTTGGCTGTTTGCTTCCCCCCCCCGCCCCACCATTCTTTAAATCTGTGGTTGCACTTTGCCTGTAGCTGTGGGGTCAGGACAAAGCCCATCAAGTGCAAGTTTTATTGCCAGTGAGCTGAGACATGCAGCTGTTTCAGTTCTTTGATCCCAGAAGATAGCAGAACAAGCGAACCCCATGCTGATGCAAACTTGTTTATTCAAAAAAACCCCGCCCTCTGTGTAAGCTCAGTACAGCTGCTTGGAGCCGTGGAAGGTGGCAGGGGTACGGACCAGCAGAGGACTGGCAGTCCTTATATTCAGTGTTCCTGGGGCAGATGGTGCCTGCTGAGGCTTCTTTCTGGGCAGGTATGACCAACCCACCCTCCATTTGCCATGTCAGACCGGTGCCCAAGCATGCTAGAAGTGCAACTTTAAAAGCAAGTTATTTCCTCCATATGCAGAAGAAACTCTTGGAAGCAAACATGCTTCGCCCTGAGTTCCCAGTCTTACCCGTCTGTTATCATTAACTTGTTAAGGAAAATCCTTCCAGGACTTTCTGACTCGCACCCTGGAAACCTCTTTCTCTCAGTGCTTTAGTTCAGGATAGAGGCTTTTTTATTTCTTTGTATTTGGACATGCCTGGTGCATATGCCAGATACCACAAGTAGCCCAATCTCTCTTCTTCATTAGGCAGCATCTGGAATTTTTCCTTCTGTGTCATTACAGTAGTAGACTTTGACCTGGATATAAGCTCCCCGTGAGCTTACATTTCAAAACAGATTTGCGTCAGGCATGCCCCCACCTCCAGTTGCTTCTGTCCACAGGACCTTTCTTCAGGCCACTGCCACTCCGTCGTCACAAATGTTATTGGTCTTTGCACATCTACAAGGATGCCTGCAGCTCTTAAAAGCTTTCTGCTGTGCTGCGCTCAAAAAAAAAAAGTGGAATAGTCTGATTATGCACGGCGGCTGCTGCAGAGTCAGTGTGGTTTCCCTCAAGCTACGAGTCCCTTTGGAAATGGGCTGAATTTTTTTCTGTAGCACCCTCTTCTCGCTCTCTCCTCAGTCTTTGCTCCTGATTTCCCGAGAGAACATGTTGCAACACTTTGTTCTGCAGCGAAATCAAAGCCGGGGCGTTCTGGGCTGATGCTAATAAAGGCAGGGATGGAGCAGTACAAGGTGTGGGCTTTCTGTCTTTGCCATAGTTTCTGTTCTGGCTGCAAGTGGAAAGTTTCTCATTTGGGAATGTTACAATGGTGATTCCCAGTGCTAGATAATTGCTTCCTGTGAATTTCTTATATTTTTTCAACTCACCTGGCTTTGAAACCTGTGAAAATTCAAGGTTTTTTGTATTGCTGATTGGATTGCGTTAGCAAGACCTAAGATTGCATAAAAGGTCTCTAAGATGGGTTTATTAATTTATCTAATTCAGGTGTGGGCATTTAGATCACCAAAATTAGGACTAAGATTACTAAAGCTGAAATTTTCCGCAGTGCCCTATGGGTCGGAAACACAAGTCAGCTCTTAAGTGATAGATGTGCTTTTCCATGTGTCTGTCAGTGCAGTGGACATTTAGAATGCTCCCAAGGATATGATTTTTATAAGTTCCAAGCAGTGAGGTGACCGTATCAGCCTGTATGGAAATCAGGTTACGTATTTAGGGATCTCACTGCTGACACTAGTTTCTAGTCAAGGAATGAACCCTGTATGGGTTCTTGTCTTGACATTACTATAACACTCTTTGCCAGTAGGTGGGGTTCCAATCCTGTTAAAAAAACGCTGGGAAACCTTGTCTAGAAATGCTCTCTCCTCTGGCGCTTACATACACAAGCTGGCCACATCTGGAAATGTTTGATTTGATATAGTGTCGTTTTACATTGCAGAAATGAGCGTAAGCGGTTTTTTAACCCACCAAGTGAGAAATGTGATCTGGGTTTTACTACCGACCCTTTAAATAAAAAACAGATCGCTTATTAAACCATTATCTATCAAGGATATGGAGAGAGTTAGAAATATCCCAGGATCAGAATCAAAATTGAAGTGGACGCGTTTCTGTCTACTGTCCGACCCTGACAGCGTGGTCCGGTCGCGCAGAGACGCGGAGCTGAAATACCTCACGCAGAGACACGGGATAAAGAAACAAGCTCGCATCCTATCCCTAGATCTGTGCTTGCCTTGACCATTTCCATTCAAGTACAGGGCGTTGCGTGTAGGAAATCACCACAGCGTGTTGTCACGTGTTGCTTGTTACCGAGATTTGGATAAAATCTTCTCTCATGAGAAGATGTTATCCGTTTTTATCCTTCTCATGAGGCTCTTGAGCAGCAGTAGATCAGGGAACGCCAGCTGAGCTCCTTGCAAAAGCCGACGTATTCGCGACTGCCTGCTCTGTGCAGGCACAAGACAGCGATAAGAGCAGACTCCCGGCTAGCAAAATAGGATTCAGAAATACTGTACCCTGTCGTGCTGGTTTTGAACGTGCTGGTTCCTAACCCTGGGTGAACTGCAGCTGATCTATAGCTCTTTGGGCTGCAGTTTAAAGGGCGCGCGGTAGCCAATGCAACAAATTCATTGACGTGCTTTCACCCCTTTGATCGAATGCTGCTTCCTCGCCGATACGGGTCCATCCCCCTGGCTTTGGTAGAGCTGCTCACGAGAGCGAAACCAGGAGGATTTGACTCTCTGAATTATGACGGTTGGCATCTGAAAGGAAGCAAAGATCAGATGCGAGATGGATTTTTGCCATCATGTTGCATTTAAAAGCTCGTATTACTTTGGTTGTATTACATTGCATCACACTCGACCGAGTCAATGTGTCATAAAGCTGCCTAATGTAATTGTACGCCGCATAAATGCAACAGAATGCCTCCGAAAAGTGATATTTCATGCTTGCTAGCTAACGCCTCAGCAAAGATTAAATCCATGAAAAGTAGGTATGTCCAATTGTTCGTTTGGATCAGCAAATAATTCATTACCCACATTATCTTTTTCTGAAATGTCACTCTGTGTTGTAAATCACTAAGGTCCTGCTTAAAATGCCAACGCAGGGATTTTTTTTTTTTTTTTTAAAGAGCAAATTAAATTTTAGGGCCGGTTCGCACAGTAGTTTTCCCCTGGAAGCAGAGCTGCCCATCTCGCAAGGCAAAATGCCTGCTTGAGAGCATTTACCTCCGTTTGTAATTGTGATTCGCAATGGGAGCAGCTTATTCATCTCAGAGACTCCCTCTCAGGTATCGGCCTCTCCGTGAGAGCTTCGGGAAGAGAAACCCCGAGACAGCCGTTGGCCTGCGAGGAACAAACTGGATATTGTGAACTGAGATCTCGGAAGTCCAATCTCGGCTCCCTTTTATTATTTTTTGAATTATCTTAGGGAGAAGGGTCCTCCTCCTCTCTTTGTGCCTCAGTTTGCCTGTCTGCAAAAGCTCAGGAGACTGGATGCTGGCTTAGCAGCGTTTCCGTAGCTAACTCCTGCAAGCTGTGGTGAAGGAGCGGCGCTGGGGACAAGCGTGGGACCACCTGGGGGCTCCTGCACAAAGAGCAACTCCCATTTTAAGATTTCCCAGCCAAATCCCCAGAATTTTAGCACCTGCGAGGCTGACGAGCAGGAAATGTGTTTCCTGGCGCCTGCTCCTTGTGACACCCAGCGCAGCTTGACCTTTCTGGGTAGTGATAACTGAAATAACGTGTCACCTTACTGTAGAATTGGGGACACTTCAGCAACCGCTACAGGCGTGGTGAGCATCCCGCATGGAGCGGGAGGGGCGACTCTGATTTCTCCCAGTCCTGATTGGCTGTCACCCTGCCTGACGTGCCCCGTTGCCTGCCGTGGATTGGCCAGGGCCAGATTTATACCCCCCTGTCACAGCCAATAGAGGGGGAGCTTTCTCCGAGGCGCTGCTCAGTTCCCCTGACAGCGCCCTGATTGGGTGAAGCCGGTGATGGATGGGCTTTTGCCGAGGAGTAACTGGGTTTTATCAGAACACAATGATGTGCTGCTAATGCTCGTTGCGAGGCCGCATGGCTGACCACGTTGGAAAGGGCGGCTCTTGACCTTGTCTGGCTTTTAAGCAGATCTTGCTGTGTTGCTGCCGGCCAGGGTTACCTGCTCGCAGCCAACAGCCCCCCAAATCCTCCCTCCCTTCGCCGCGCCCGCGACCGACTTCACCCCTGCCCCACCCAAAGGAATTAGTCTTAAAGTTTGGGGGGGGGGCAGCTTTTCAGCTTTCAGGAGGAAGCTTTTTCCAGTTCTTGCCACCTCCGCGTCATCGATTTCTGCGACGAGGCTGCCTTTGCTTTCCAAAAAGAGCGTCAGGTCCCATTCTCAAGTTTAGAAAAGTTCAGGGTTAGGAAACGAGGCGTCTCAAAGAGAAGGGTGGAATCCAGGCCATCCATGGAGGAAGTGCCATGGTTTGATCATCAGGCAAAGAGCGGTTATTGGACATGTGTAATTAATCTCAGGATGTGCTTTTCAAAATGCCCCTAGGGACAAGGCTAATTCAGAAGGGAAGATGTAGGTGGGTAGTTACTAACTTTTAATTGCCGCTTTTAATAATGAGCCTGATCCAAAGCATTATGCCAATGGAAAGTGAATATCTCTGTGCTGGCCTTGTTGTTGGGGCATCACTCAAAGTTCTGCTTTATCGTTGTCGAGAATGTCAAGAAGCTACATTTGTTGTGAATAAAGCGGGGTTTATTTTCTGCATTAGTTAATAGTGCTTCCTTCCCTCGGTCGGTGTTCAGACTTGAGGGTACAAATCTCAGGTAGAGCAGCAAAACTCTTAGTAACACTTTAACAGGATTGATTAAGTTTGTTTGCTTGAATGAACATCGGGATCCTCAAGCACTTTCTTTTTTGAAGATTAATAAGGAACCCGATTGCCTGACGCTGTGATTTCCGCACGTTCCGGGTGTCTTTCCCCTCAAGTTCCTTTACAGATCCCAACCTGGCACAAGGCGCTTCGACCCCGAAACGTGCACCTGTATTGGTGGGATACACGGTATTTCTACAGCTGGTTTGTGAGCCATTTCCAGCCAAGTGGGTTCAAAAGATTCTCAGTGTCACCAATAAACGCTAGTATAAATGTGCAGAGTATTTACACAACGCACATACTGTTGCATACTAATTTTAGGAGGCATTTTGACATCACAGAGAGAGGAAAACATCACACACCTTCACTGTGAGCGTCAGTTTGGAAGAAATAATGTTGTAATTCGTGTGCACGCATAAAATTTTACAGCTATTATTTAATGCTTGTTAGACCTCAATTCCTATCTGTGCGTGTAACTTGTTTGCTCATTATGTTTCTGCTTGTACTTTACGTTCATTTTCTGACATCTCTCTCCTGCAATTTGCCTTGCCCAGGTAATGAGCTGTTTCACATTTGGTGCCAATTAGGAGACATTCCAGGCTACTGATACAGTTACAAATGTCGATTCTCAAAAACGTGTGAGGTGTATGGACCGGATTCTGGTCCAAAAGAGTCACCGCAGCTGAGTCACTCCTGATTTATACGCAATAAAAGAGCCTGGCCCTAACTATTCTCTGTTAGAGTCCTGGTTGCTTTGGGGGACTAATTATGCTGTAGGCTGCTCCTTGTGCGAGGTTGACTGGAGCTCATGAGCCAAATGCAGATTTAAATATGCTCTACTGGTTATGAGAAAGCCCCTTTGGACTGGGTTTGGAGCTTGGGATCTGTAGGTTATGTTCCAATTTAGAGCGATCCTAGGCAAGCTGCTAAACCTCCTCTGCTCTAAGCCTATCTATTGCATTTATACAGTAGATTCAATGGTTTTTTGCAAAACCCATAGGTACTGCTCAAGAATTTTAATTTTTCGAGATAATCTGAATGCCTCCAGTTGGAACTTTTTCATTTTGAACCATCTTTTTATGCCTATATTGAAAATATTAGCAGACTGTTGATGGGAAAAAAAAAGTTTCCATCTCCATATGGAAAATGACTGAAGGGTATGTACAAAATTAAGACTTGCCTGTTGAAACATTAACAGATTTGTCACACCGTTAGTCTCAGCTAATCCATGCAAACTTGAGAAGAAAGCAATTCAGCGTGGATTTCGAAGCTCCTCACTGTGTGAGGGGCTGGTCAGAATGCTGAGCAGGGATGTTCCCAACGCGTCCTCGACTCTCTGAGATGCTTCTTTGCAGTCACCTGTTACAGAAATTCGCCGCATCTACTTATTAAACATTTGTAGAGCATGTGCTTCAACTTCTGCATTTAATTCTTGAGGGGTGTCTGGCCTTTAATTCTGTTTCTTTCCAGCCCATCCCAGAGATATGGGGTGGCAGAATGTGCCACCGATGCCCGCGGCCCCAGTAAAAGGTGTGCAAAGAGCTCTTAGAGGATCTGGAAACCTGAGAAAGGGAAGCAGCTGAAATGATGCACGTGTGCTCGCGTGTTTGCTCCTGGTGCCCTGCCATTCCTACCGTCGGAGTGGTCGTATTCAAACAAATTTTGATGACGTAGTTAGACTGAAATGTTGTCCAAATTCTGGGGTGTCTTTGTCATGGCTGAATACGAGGGATACTAAAGCAATGCAGGCGTGGTAAATATGCGAGAGACCTAGGGCTTCGTAGTGCCTTGGTCAGTGGTGGTCAACCTGGAAAACAGAGTGGTAATTGGGAAAGGGTGGCTCTTCTGCCCTGACTTAGACTGGCGCTAATTCTATGCCAAGACAGGCCTCAGCTTGGGTCAAAATGGGAGAAGATGCAAAGAAATATCCTGCACAAATATGTGCAATTTCCCTACACGTACGCTGGCGCTGTGAAAACTGCCCCACGTTGTCTGGAACTGGGTGCATCCTAGTGCCATGGGCTCCATCCGTCTCTGCTTTGCAGATCTCCTCTCTAACTGCATTCAGGTAGGCGAAGAGAGCTACCAGCGTCCAATCTGCTCCGTAGATGTAGCCGTCTGCTGCCCGAGTCACCTGCAAAAGGTTCAGGCGTTGCCACCGTAACCATGGTGGACGGTCCAGCAAAAGAAGTCGCGCTGCGTGACGAGATTGCTGTAACCTCAGAGGGAGGGGACTCGGAACTCGGTGCGCGTCCCGCTCTGTGTGTGATTAAGGGCAGCGCCCGTATTCCGTGCTGAGGCTGTGCTTTGATCTCAGGGTATTCCGTTTCAATTTCTGTTTGGTTAGCTTTTATCCCCAGATCTTTCTGCCTGGAAGCTGGGGTTTTATGCACACACCGTAGTTTGTGTATGAAGCATGGGCCAAAAGAGACAAAGGCTGAAATTTGCAGGCTGCAGGAGGCTCTCGTTTTCCTTTTGTTTTGTAGCGTGGGGTTTTGGGGGGCTTTCTGTTGTTGTTGTTGCATTCCAGTCCTGATCCTATCTGCTAATATCGTAGCTTGGCTTCACTCCCTCAGAGTTTGATGTCCCAACTTTTCCTTGTTAGCACCGGGAAATCATAAGCTTAGAGTGAGTGATAGCCAGCGGGTCTGGGATTGATTACAAACAAAAATCCTAGATAAGATCGTAAATTTAACCCATCCCTGTGATGTGATCGTATCAGGATTCAAGTACGTCTAAAAGTTGTTTCCGATTTTCAGCCCCTTCATCTGGTTTCCATACAGCCCAGCTGGGAGTGAAGTACTCTTGCGGTGGACTTTAATCCGTGCCAGCCCGGCTTGGAAGAAGCCCTTGTTTCTGTTGTTATTGTATTATAAAACTGGATAGAAATGCTTCAGACAAGATGGACATTTCAAGGAGAATCAGTTCAAACGCTGCTGAGATAAAACCAACTTGACAATAAGAAAACAGGGCTGCTGTCCCAGCCTGCTCCCATCCCTCCCATCCCTTGCCTGCTTTAGCCACATTTAAACAGATTCAAAATGGTGGTTTTACACCCTGAAAGGCAGTGGAGGAACACTAGAAATAAAACCAGTACTTGATAATTAAGACAAGAGGAGCGACTGAGCCGAACCGGACATGGTTGGTCTCAGCACAACCCACTGCTCTGCTGTTTAACGCCTGCTTCTCCATTGCAGGAGGAGATGTTTGCGTTCAGCTCGCCATCCTTCTGGAACTGCCGTTTATCTGGTTTTATGGACGCCCCACGCCTGAGCTGCCTGCTCTCCCTGCTGGAAACGACCGCTGGGATCCAGCCCCTTCGCCCGAGAGCAGACGGAGCTTTACACCTTCTGCGGTGCCGGAGCCGATGCGCTCCCATACATCCCCTCGCCCCGTGGTACCAGGTGATTTAATGTTACTGTTGCTTTAACGGCCTCATCGCTGCTCTGGCTACACAGTAGTTGTCTCCTGTGTGACTGTGCCTGGGAAAATCTATTACTGGAGTGCCATTAATCTGAGGCTGCCGCCTCTGGCACTTTCTGACTCTTCTATTTAATGGGCCTCTGCTTCCGGAGCTCTGGAGACATGCTGTTTCCCTCTCTTGATCAGCTTTGTTTAATTATCAAAATATTTGATGCAGAAAATTGACATTAGTTGTGAAGGTTTCTGCCTCCCTCCTCCTTACAGCCTTCCCGCCCTGCTTTGTGGTGACTTTGAGATCTTCCGCGTTGCACCACCTTCACCTGAGCACAGAAAATGGCTTGAACAATCATTTGCTTGCCCAGGCACGAGCTGCCTTAGCGAGCTACAGGTAGAGCCGCCGTAACCCCTCCTTGGTAGCGTGGTGCCGCGCCTCGCCCGGGCGCAGAGAGAGCCCAGGGGCACAGCTGGGCCTTTGTCTCCTTCCCACAAACGTTACGGTGCTGAAAAGCTCGGCAGAGGGGAGCCCCACACATTGCTGCGCCTTCTCTTCGGGCTGAGCTCACCAGTCAGCGAAGGCTCGGCGAGATTCAAGATCGTGGAAGTCCCTCAGGAGCGGGTATTTCCACTCCAGCTTCCTGCTCCTGTCTTCCAAGCAGGAGGCTGTGGGTGCTGCAGGTGCTGCAGTGGCACCAGTGCCTGTCGCTTACCCGGTCGGTGAGCACGTTCCGTGTTACAGCACGTGGGACGGGCCCGTACGAACCAATATTTATTGCTAAAGCTAAGACCCAGGGGCAGTACGATTGCCGTGTATCGGTATCTTCGCAGGTAGAGAAGGCAAAATCTTTCAAACATCTTCAGATTAGCAGAAAAGAAATCACAGGTGGGAGGACTGAAAATCCTTAGCTGCTGGAGCAGCTATCAGGTGGAAGGGGGAGGTTTTCTGTGCCTGAAATCTTTAAATTGAGGCTAGATGCTGTTTTGGAAACTATTTCCAAGCATAACTTAGGAGGTTTAGTGGAAGTGAAGAGCGGGAAAAGTGCCCAGGCTGTGTTCTGGTCAGGCCAGAGGAGCTGGTGTATGAGCCTCGGCTTCGGCACGCTCTGCTCAGCGCTGCCTTGTTACGGAGGGGAAGGAACTTTAGAGAGGGTCCTAAATTAGTGTCCCTCTTTTCATGAGCCATATCTCTGATTTCTGCTGCCTCTCTCTAAAATGCAATGAACAACAAAATGTGAGTTACTGTGATCTGGGGCTACTGGGAGCCAAAGCAGGGGAGCTGTTTGTATAATGCCGAAACACATGAGGACCGTCGTTCTGTTCTCACCTCATAGGTTTTCCTGTTTGCTCCACTGGACTCTGTTCCTTACTACTGACATTATTGCTCTCTCTTTCTCCCTTACATGTGCTGTGCTTTCCTCACAAGACACAGGCAGGCTGTAAGGAAGGCGAGTAAAGTGCAGATGGGGCCCATAAAAGTTATCCAGCTCACTGTTACGGTGACTTTTAACAATAAATCGCATTCCGGCAACAATTATCCACTTTTACCAGCAAAACCTTACATGCTGTTATCACCCTCAAACTGGGATTAATTACTGTTTGATATTTATATGGTTTATTTGGGTCTCACTAGGTATATGAATATTTTCAATCCACTTATTAATTCATATTAAAGGAATCGTATTTACAAATTAATTCATATTAGAAGGCCACCAGAGAAGCTGAGGTGTTTGAACAAGGCATTTTACAGTGAAAAAAAATAACATTTAATCGAAGCCAGAACATTTTGCAGAGGGATGTGGATGAGGGAGCTTCTCAGCATCTGAGCATATTCTCCAACCAAAGGGACCCACTGAAAGCTCCAGAACAGGCGACCTGGCACAACTGAATTTTGCAACGGTTCAGCTGGTTTTGTTTTCACCCCGTGCAAATGGAAACCGTGTCCAAGATCTCCAAACCTTGGTGCTGTGTCACAGTCCTGCCTCCCAGCTGTTCTTGTGCTCAGGTGGCCCCTGCCAAAAGAGGGCAAGCGTCTGGCCTGCATTCTTACCTCCCGGCTCAAGCAGTGAATGCGATGGGTTCTGCACAATTCTTTCCACTGTGCACAGTCGTCTTTCCTTTGTGGTACGTCAGAAGCACGTTCAGGAATGTTGAGGAGATGTGCAGGCAGAGCCGCTTCTCGGAAATGTCCCTCTGCTCTGTGCAAATACCTGCCAGTGGAGCTGCCTGGCTCTTGGCCCAACGTTTGCTTTGGTCTCTGTCTTTCCTACCCAGTCCCCGTGGATGCTGTAAAGTCAGGGCCAGTGCAAGAAAGGTAGGTGGGAATCTGAGAGCGAAATGGGGAGCATCAAAGAAACACGTGTCTTTCTTTTTCACCAGCAGAAAAATCTGCGCCCTCAGCTTTGTCTGCCCTCCCTTTGGTTTGGGGTGCAAAGATGCGAAATGAGAGAGGAAGGATGCATGCAGGCTCCCAACTTGATACCAAGCACTACACAGAACCCTTTGGGTCCAGGTTTGTTAGCAAATTTTTCATTAGAGGTCACATACTTCCTTAAATAAAGGGGGAAATTGATGATTCACAAAAAGCCTGACTAGTTAGCTAGCTAGTCTAGGGCTAGGTAATAAATAAAACCAAAAGAATCCAGGTTTATGGGTTCTTTTCTTTTTTTTTTTTCTTTTTTTTTTTCCTCCTCTCCCCCTCCCAACCGCAAGGTTTAATCTTGTGTGGTTTAAATTCTTCAAACTCTAATCTCTTTCTTGCACTCCTCTTATATTAGGAATATTTCTAGTGAAGTCAGTGGAGTTACCTGCGTGTAATTCTGGATTCATCCATTGAAGGCAGCTGTGGACCACTAAGGTAAATATGCACGGCAAGAGATAATAAAATTCAGGTTCTCCCTGTGAATACCCACTGTTAAAAGATCAGTTATAAGCTTCCAGGCCATTTGGGACCCAGAAATGCAAAGCTGGCCTAGTAATAGGTGTTCATTGTGTCACGAATTTGGGCATAAGGAAAAGGAGTATCTCTCGCTTCATTTATACCACAAATGAAAATAATCGTAAAGATACAAACCACCAAGGTGCAAAATGAGTTTTCCAATTCATAAGCACAAGCCACCACGAGTTAAAACCTCTTGGTTTCTTCCCAGAGTGCCCCAGGCAATAGTTTTCATATATATTTCTCCATGGTCAGAAGTCAGAGCAGACCACTGCTATCTAAGACCTTGACTTTTTTTCCCTGACAGTTACAATTATTACAGCCCGGGGGACTCATTTTCTCAGTCTGGCCACCCGCTGACCTAGCCTGCAACCAGAATACACTTTAAAACAAACAAACAACGGCTCGGCTCCCCGCTCTTCACTTCTCCTCCCCCAGCCCTGGAATATTTTCACACCGTGCCCCTTGCAAAAGGATATTAGCCACTATTGCTGAAGGCACAATCACATTATCAGCACCATTCTCTCTCTCTCCTTCTCCCTCTACTCCCCCCAAAGATAAATTTTTTATGTTGCTATTTTCTTCTCTTTTGTATTTGGCATTCGATATTTACGTGATAAACTGCAGAGCTGCTACTAAATGGGCCCTGATACAACTTAATAAATACATAACAACATCCAGACTGCGCTGTATTACTTCGCTGTGTCCTGGGCTGCTCAGGATCCTTGGAGATAATGTCTGCTAAATAAAAGTTATGCCTTAGTGTAGGGAAAAGAGATACTTATTTATTCTGGAATAATTACTTGTGTATTCAATGACTGCTGTTGAAATGAGTTGGCTGATAATTCTGTCTCTCCCTGTTTGTCTTTCTGACGTGCACACATGCTCTGCGTTTCTCTCCCGTGCTCAGAACCTGGCCGACTCGGAGCACCCATGCTTCTCGGCACGAATTCGTAAGTAAGACGCGACTGCCCGGTTTTTACCGGGAGGTTGTCTACTGTTCTAGCCAGGAAGTGTCCACAAGCAAAACCTTGACATGGCTAGGCTAACCTTGTAGACAGGAGTCGGTGATGAGGTGCCCTGCTGAACCGGGGCGTGATTCGGTGAGGGAGCACAGCAAGATGCAAATCCAGGGGCAGGGCCTCGCTAAAGAAAGTGTGAACGGGGATACCGCGAAAAGTTAGAGATGGAAACAGCGATGGAGGTTTAATTCCTGATAACAAGACTAGTCAGAGTCTGAAAAATTAGGATGGGGATGATCTACAAGAATTGTACATTTATGATTCACATGGGGTGACGTTAATTCCTACATTGCATGCACTGGTGTTTTGTTATCTTTCCAGGAAGAAGGGAGAAATTGTTCCAGAGCTTGTATCAACTGCGGAAGAACATTGAACGAAATACTTCAGCAGTCTCTAAAATGGGTATGTTTCTGAGATTAGCTCTTTTGCCTGTGGTAACATAGGTGCAGCAGATGTGTACATGCATAAACACACGTACACACGGGGACGCACATGAAGATACACTCAGGAATCATTCCTCTAATCTTCACTCTACTTTTCTTTCCTGCAATGGCTGGGTTTTCTTTACCAGAGTCTTCTCCAACGGCGTTCTAATTGCTGAAATCGTCGGCGTAATGTACCATCGAGCAAAATGAAGTGAGGCGGACTCACACAAGCTGCAGAACTTTGCAACACAAAGCCACTTCACAAAGAGTTTAGCTCTATAGAAACCGCAGTGAATGCTAGGAGGAATCCCAGAAAACTTTGCATGATGCTTCAAAATGCACCACAGGGATCCCGAGCTTGTTACCTCCTGACACCGTCTTTCTGTAAAGGGAACAGCGTACAGCGCTCCGTGGCGCGATTACCCGGGGGTCCTGTGCATTCAGCACTAATATTGGAGAGTTTCAGATCTCACAAAGAAGACAACAAGGACCTTTGATTGCCCCCGTTGAAGCTCCTGGTACGAAGCGGGTCACTTCTCTCCAGCCCCTCGGAGCTTAGATGTGTGCATATTTTCATGCCCGCTTGACAGGTGACTATTTTAGCAGACAGGGTTGTCAGTGCTGCTGGGGGTTATCTGGATTTAGCTGTAGGCAGGAACTGAACCACAATGAGCATTAAAAAAAAGCTCCCTGTTCTCTGTTTGTTTAGAGACAAGCCATCTCAAACTTGTTTGAAGCCTTTTTTATTGAGTTCACACTCTTGTGCCAAGCACTGAAAGATTTACTTTGGCTATTGCTGTAAGATGGAAAGCATATGAATGCGTGGCTGTCTGCCAGCTACGGGTGAGCAGTGAAAGGTCTGGTACAATGGACGGTTACATGGAACAAATGTGAATGCAGCGGGCAGACGTGACTAAAGAAAGGCTTTGGCATTCAAAGAGCTGCTCCAGGTTTAATCCAGCGACTGAAGTAGGGTCAAGAGATAACACGTCCAACCTGCAAAGCTTTTGACTGCAGCAGCTGAGAAGCAGCAAGCTGCAGGTACGCACACATGCTCTCTGAAGCACCAGCTGCTGGCCTCCCCTTGCAGGTCCCGCTCTTCCGCAGGCTCCCTCTGCAAAGGCAGAGGCCCCGTCGGGTTTACGTGGCGCGAGGCACCCCGATCGCCGGCGTGTACTTCTTGCAGATGTTGCCATAATTTCATCGTGGTACGATTTGACGTACGACTCCCCGCTGCATCCGAAAGGGGCGCATTATCTCAATTAATGTTTCACAGCAAACATGGCACTGATAGTATTCATGGGACTAAGGACTATTACCATTTGCATGGTGACTAGCACAAGAATTATGACTATGTGTGTTTTCTGCAGCAAAATTTGCCCTCAGGCTCCCTTTTTTTTTTTCTTTTTGGCTTGTGACAATGTTCCCTTTTTTCTTCCTCCTTCTGTTTTGATTTCTACTTAAAGTTTTATGGCTCTGTCCCCTCCAGGGTGCTATTATCTTGTATGCTAATAGGGCTATGCATATTCTATTAGCGTTGTCAGTGTGAGATAAGAGGCACATTCTGTAAGGAGCACTCAGGGGGTAATAATCACAGCAAGGGGTCTCAATGTTAGTACATTATCAGTCATCTTCACATTTCAGTGGAGCCTGTTTATGCACCTCTTCAGCTGCGCAACTCAGACACTGAAAATTGCTGAATGTTTACGGAAACTGTTGTAGAGGAACATAATGGGATCTGAGATTGACTTGATAAAGGAGCCTTCTCCCTTGTTGCTCCCAGATACAAGATGCTTGTAACTGGATGCAATAAGTAGGATAATATGTTATAGGGCAGTTAGCAGCTAAAGGCAGCCTGGGCTCTATATTTCAAGCGATAGAGCGGCTATCCGCGGAAAGATTTCCAAAGGGCGCACGCCGTCGGTGTTTCTTCAGAGATTTCTCTCACGTTTTGCATAGCAGCACACAACCGCACGCGCCTGGCGCGCATCGGTAGGAAGGCTGACCGTTTTCACGTCCTTTAGTCTCGAACTTGAATGATTCTAAGTAGGCCTGTAGAGAGAGAATCGGTGACGGCATGTGAAGGGCGAATGAGTAACTCTTCGCAGCGCTCTGTGTTAGTTAAATAACGTTCCTGGGTCGCAGCGCGGGGCGATGGCGTGTGAAATAGGTGTCGTGCAAATGTTTGCTTCGACTGTTGATGCTATGGGCTGGTGAGGCAGAGAGTCTTCTATTGTTGGACGTAACTGTTGTTTCTCCCAGTCCACTTGTCTTCCCAGAAAGATTCACGGGGTGGTTACGCTCAAGTCTGCCAATGTAGTCGTCCTGTGGCAGGCAGCAGTACGCACTTCTGGCAAGAGTGCGTCTTGGTAGAGGTTCTGTTCCCACCCTCGACTGTGCCATTTCTTGAACTGGTACCCAGTGAGTCCATAATTTACCAAAAAAAGGAGAAATTGTTTTCAAGGGAACCTTTCACACTGTTAGATTTTTCAGTGGAACTTGTAGGAGAAAAGGTAGCGCACAGTGCTAGTTCTTTGTGTGGTGTGTTAGATGGTATTTTAATAGGATTTCTGTATATTTCTCAGTAATTTAGTTTGTTCTCTTTGAGCAGTAGTAGCGTATTTATATGCTGTTTGACACCAGGATTATAATGGACCTCAACCATTTAGTTGAGCTAAGGATGGAGAGAAAAGGGGATTTCGTGCATTTCTTAGGAAAGTGGAATCTGTATTTCGGTCTAATATCAGGGACTCTGTAATAAATCCAGTGTGTGATTTTGCAGACCATGGGAAAAGAACCTAGTGGGGAATGACAAAAAATACAGAGGTGAGGAGTTAATCTCGTGTTTGGAATGAAGGAACAAACAATTTTTTGGAAACAGATAGGGAGCTCCTACTGTTCCTCCAGTAAAACTTTTCCTCTCTACAGACAGAAAACTGAACACTCTGCTGTGGGCAAAGCCTTTAGCAGAGCCTTAAAATGCCGCTCAGCATAAATATGCGTAGGTGCCTGGTTAGATGATCTCAACTTAATTCCTGGGAAGCAGCAGCTGTGTGCTTGCTACAGCCGAACAATCGCAACGGGGAGGAAAGGGCTGTGCTTTGGATCACTTCTGTAGTACTTAAGATTACACATGGATAGGAACACTCCTTACTTTAAAAATATTTGTCCTTGACATTTCCAGACACATGGCTCACACCAAATGTATGCAGCTCCATCTCCTGAGGGTCTTGAGATTAAAACCCCTGCTTTCTCACCTTGTGATCTGGCATTAATAGCTGATAGAAAAATCACATACATGACTGACATCTTCCTAGAAATGTGAGACTGTGGAATTAATGAATGCTATGCTGGAAAGCAGGGGTCAGTTTGGAAATAGGATTTCTGTTGCCAGCCATCCAGTCATGAACTGGACAATCTGTCGTTCATTTTTTTTTGCTTTAGCATTGAGGAAAATTGGTCTGGAGAATAAAGCAGTCAGAAAATAACCAGCTACGTTTCTCTGCCCACTGGAGGTCGATGGACTTTTATGGCTTGTGGAAATCAGGCTGGCTTCTGTTTTATAGAAAAGCCAGTAGCACATTCTTCGTGACTGCTGAATTCTCTGTCCTGCTGGGATAAATCTGCAGATCTAGAGGCTGAGGTGGCTCAAAGGATTCGTGGTCGGACACTGCGTTGGCGTTAGGGGGATCATGGTCTTGGAACAGCTGAGCTGCCAACCTTTGGGTGCTCGGTGAAGTGGGAGAGGGAGGGGTATCTCCACCCTGTTTGTGGGAGAGGGGTGTCTCCAGCCCCAAAGTTCATCAGCTGGAGAGAATGAGCCACGAAAAACTCTGTTCTGTGTGATTTTAAATTGCTTTTCAGTGGGGCAGTATGGGAGATGTACTTTATTTTGATGTTTGCAGAACTCCTATCGCCACAGGAGCAGTGCTGATATTTTTGTTGCCTGTTTTCTACGTTTTTTGCTGCATCTGTCTCCAGCTTTGTCAACACTGATCTTGTCAATGTGGCCATGATGAAATTGTATTAATGCACTGAAATGATTTTTTTATAAATGAAACAGCTCAACCTCCATACAACCATTTTCACCTGCATGGATTTAAGTTGCTGGTAGTGCTGTGCAACTTGTGGTGATCTCAGTGAAACTTGGAAGCATTTTCTTTTGGGAAGATGAGTTTTCTTTTCCCTTTTATTTCTTTCATTTTTCTACTCCTTATCTTTTTTTTTTTCAAGAGCAAATGAAAAGGAAAAAAAATAAGAGGATAGCTACAAAGGGAGCTGGAGGAGAAGGAATTGGAAAGGAAAACCTTTTAGTTACACTTTTTTCTTGGTAAAGAACAGGCATGTTTGAACAGAAATATAAAAATGCTGCAAACACTGAATTTGAGAATGACGTGCCATTTCTCATTGTGCTGTCAGGGTAGCTCTCACTACCCCTTAGCTCTGCTGTAAGCATTATTGCAGCTTTTGGGTGCACACTGGTTATTTTGGCTTCCACGGTGAAAATGCAGAACTCCCGAGTCTGTCAAGGAAGCCACAAAACAAATGCCAAAAGGGAAGGAATGGCGTGTCTTCTTTTTTACTGCTACTTCTACATCTCATCAGAAAAAAATGTGCCCCGCTCCCTTCCTGCATCCACGTTGTGCGTATGCACCGAATGGCATTAATCTGAGCAGAGGTTAAATCTGGGCTCCCTCCAACTGGATTCCTCACTCTAGGTGTGTTTGAAGAAGGTTTGATTGAACCAAAAGTCTGTTGTGTTGAGCTAAAGCAATCATTGTAAACAGCCTTTCTTTTTAAAGGGCCATAATAGCTGCTTGTTTTTAAGAACCAAAGGGATAAAAGACCTGAAGACACATCTAGCTGATGTTTTCTGCGAGTTCATTCCAGTTTCAAAGCAACTCCTGGAAAAATGAGTCGCAAAGCATCCTGTTTACTTCAGTCTGTGGAGTCTCTAGGTGAGACATGAGAAAAGCACCGGTGTGCTGGCAGCACGGTGCCGGCTGCCGCGTCCCGTCCCAGGTGTCAGACCCCTCGCAGAACCCGACCGGGTTAATGCCCGGGGGCCCAAACCTCCGAGCGCTGCGCAGGGAGTCGTGGTGCTGGAAGACGAGGCGGGACCCGCGTTCCCGTACACGTCTGAGAGCCATCCCGGTTCCACTGCTCATGAACGTTGCGCAGGGAGAAATGTGGAAGCAATTACTTCAAGAGCCGTCTTTTGGGCAATTCCCAAAGAGACATCAGACCCTGTATTTATGAAGCCTATTGCATCGGGCCCTAATGAAGCAATTAAGCAAAGGGTCCTCTGTGTTTGATCTAAATGTGGTAATTTTTACAAAAACATCGCCGAGTGATAGATACCCATAACTCAGGGTCCTTAATTGTACTTAATTTGTTTGGAATACGAATGTGCATTTAATTAAGCCAGGGCTTTGCCCACATGTTTAAAGAAGGGCTGTCAGGGAAAATTAAGACCCAGTTTGTTTTCAAAGTTACTGGTTTTTATCAGGCCAGGACAGCGATCTTCGAACAGAAGGTTACAGGTAATTAGGCAGAGACCTCAAACCAAAAAAAAAAAAAAATCCGGAGACACTGTACAGCTGAGAAAGCAGGAAGAAAAACTCCTTGATGAAGAAACATAAGAATCGGCTGTTCACATAGTAAAGTCATGCATGGCTGGGATTTGCTAAATGTGACCTGTTGGGTAAAATGTGTTTTGTGTTCTCAAACTGCAGCGCTGAGGAGGGAGACTGGCCGTGTTTAATGGCAGAAGCAGCTGGCTCCAGGACCACGATTCGTGCCGCTCTCAGGGACCACTGAAGGCGCAGAACCGATGGCACCTCCGGCACACGGCAGCGAAACGGCAAGGGCAAAAATCGTTTTTCGTGTTTGCTTGGGTTTACTGCACCTTAAAGCATCAGCTGTGAAAGCTGGTTTTAAAAGTCTCTCTTTGCCAAGCACGGAAATACAGTAGGTGCTTGTCGTCCTCTCAGGGAGGGTATTAGTCTGATGCGTGGAAAGGGAGTTTATTCCTTGCCGCGTCGCGCTTTTGAGCTGCTGATACGGGGAAGCAGCGCAGGGCGCTCTTTTTCAGGCGCAGAAATATTTCAGCAGAAGGGATGTGCAGGGAGGAAAGCGTGAAAACAAAACTGTTGAGACAACTGTGCGTTTGAATCTATTTTTTTGTTCGTCGTCGTTTATTGAAGAATGCGGTTAATTAACGGTACTTCATCTCACACGAAGAAAAGGCAGTTTCTGATCTTGAAAAATTAGTTTCTCAGCCCAACAGCAAACAAAGTCCATGTGTGGACACTACAACCTCTGCTTTCTGTGACTCTTCAAGAGTCACAAGCTGGTTATCAGTTTCTCAACGCTGTCATTTTTAACGTCACGGTGAGGCCTTTATGTCAGGATCCTTATTGTGGAAAAACGTCGCCTAAATAGGTTACGTGGCCAACAGAGCAAGCTGTGCCGGCGCCGCTGGCGAGCGGTGAGCTGAGTCACCGAGAGAGTGACAGGTCTACAGAAAGGTGGTGCCTCTGTAGCAGAGCCGAAAATTGATCCCAGATTCCCTACGCCGAGGGAATGTAGGGTCTGAATTGTGAAAAATCATATTTTCTCGAGCGTTTCGATGGGCTACTGTGCTGATGACAGCTGCAATGGCTCTTAATTATAGATCACCGAACATGCGGAGAACTGGTAGATTTTCAAACAAAAAAAAAAATAGCTCTACAGGGTGTTGTCTCCTCTTTGTGGATCTGCCTTTATCTGCTCCGGGGCTAAATGAAGCTGGCATCTCACTCTGAGATGGTACCTGGCCTTTTCCACTTGGGTGGCTCATTTTAAAAGTTGGCAAAGTACCCGGAACAGCATCAGCCCTAATTTAGTATAAAATTAGTCGACTTAAAATAAACAGAATAAAATAAAATAAATCCAATGGCATTAGAGCGCTCTTGGCTGGATCGCTGCGTGCCCAGCGAAGATTTACGGCGAGCTGTCACTGGAACGTCAGCGGGAATGCGGGCACACGAGGGCCCCGCGAGCCCTTTGCCAGGGTCCTCCCGCTCACAGTGTTACAGACACCTGAAGGTTTGGAGACCCCAAAATAAGATGCTGGGAGGGAAGAGTGCTGCGGGCAAGGAGGAGGGTGCTGAGTGGTAACGGGGAGGCGAAGCGGAGGCAGGGAGGGGCTGAGCCGTGGCTGATCCCGCGGTGCCGTCGCACATTCCGAGGCCCCTCCGAGGAGGTCTCTCTCGTTTTTTGATGTGCCCGGTGAGCACGTTGAACCAGTTTGCAAAGGCAGGCCTGGAACACAATTCTTCTCGTGGTAAATGAGTATGTCAGCCGTTTCACCCTCTTACCGGTGTTTAAAATTTTTGCAGCAATAACGGAGAATTTGAAAGGACATCAGAGGTGGATTTACGGGACTCCGGGGAAATCAACTGTTTCCTGTTTCAACAGCTTCTTCATCATAACTTGCTTTCTCAGTCACTGAATGATGTTCTATTAATCTTGGTGCGCAGCGATTGCTGTTAAATGCAGAGCTGGGTTGAACTTCAATTTGCAAAATAACCTTTTTTTGTCTCTTCAGCAAGTCCAACGTAGTAAACTTCGGGCAGAGGTCTACTGACCAAGTGGATAATTGTGTTCCAGTGCATCCCGTGAATAATGCAGATGAAAAAAAAACTTGGGTGAATAATTCATTTTGCCTCCACTCATTTTGAATTAGCCTATTCATGTATGTATCCTTTCCAGTCTGCCTGTCTCTGTGCGTGCATGTATTTACATAGCAATGTTGTAATTCGCAGGTACTTAAATATCAAAGCAATATAGCTACTACTCCCAGCATATGTTCCTGACTAGCCTGTGTGATTGCATATGTATAAGTAAGCATTGTATACTGTACCGTAAAATTCAGGGTTTGATTTCCAGATGAAACATGACACATTGTGTTGGCTGCTGTGATGGCTATCTAGGATTAATATTAAAAACTCGCAAACGAGGGCAAATCATTTCGGCCTGGCTATGAATTACAGAACGAGTATTTTGGGCTCTTCCATGTTCGGGTGCAAGTTTTCTGCGTCGGTGTGTGTTGCCAAAGATCAGATTACCTACTCACAACTTTGCTCTCCCTTTATCTTGGCAGTGACTTGTGGATCCTGGATCAAGCAAAGCCCATGAGCAGGAGGAAGCACTTGCCTTTAGGGCTGGTGTTCCCTGAGGGGTCTGGACAGCGCTGAAGTTGCCTGAGCATCACTGAGAACACGCCTGCAGCTTGACAACTTTTGTACCAGGTTCGTCTGAAAACGGAGGGAAGGAGCCTGTTTCCAGATCAGATTTGTTAGAGAAGTTCTGAGAGACATCTGAAGTTTGTGTGGACACCTAAACTGCACACAGCTCTGCTCTGGCTCTGGAGTATGTATCCTTCACGTTTAAAAACGTTTACTCGGTGCTGGTGGAATTGTTTGCCAGGGTGCTCGATGGAGGACGAGCTGCTGTGGCAGCTGGTGGAACTGACTGAAGGGCCAAGGGTTTATGGACGTTCCAGTGGGGATGTTTGCTGTGCCTTCTCCAGCCTTGGACAGCCAACAAGTTGTGAGCGTGCAGCTCCTGACCAGGGCTGGCGGGGCTGATGGTTTATCTGAGAGTTCCTACTCTGCGGAGAGAGGCAGACGCTCGGTTTGACTCCTTGTCATGGGCTTTCAAGTTTCCAGCCCATTACAAGTGACAGAGCCGATAAAGAGCCTGTCTGTCAGTGGTGTCCCTGGAGGGGTGAATCTTCATCCCTTCCTGTACTCATACCACGACTCTCCGCTCGTGCTTTTGCAGATCGTCCTGGGCACCAGGTGAGGAGGAACTCCGCTGGGAGATGGATCACGGCTCCCCAGCCCTGCCAAGTCCTGGCCCACACACCCCTCCCAGCACTTCTCACACAACGGCAGCTCCAGGACAAACCTTTTTCCAAATGGGGATGTTGGTGCTTAAAATAGTTCACTGCCTGTCATTGTCTGAGTGGGTCAGAAGACGACTGGTAAGCCTGCGTCACGAACAACCCTAACGCGGCGCTTGGGAAAGGAATGCCGCAGCAGGCAGCATTGCCCTGGATCCATCACCCATGAAAAAAAAAAAGCAGCAAAAATCTGGCAGCCATGGCCAGGTGTGAACTGTTTTGTGCGGTCACCTATTGGGCGTGTGTCGCTCCTTGCGTTTACGAAGAGCACACGTCTGTAAGCCGACCAAGGTCGTGGCCCACTTCTTGGCGGGAACTGCTGTTCCCGTTTTGCAGCAGAGAAGAAGAGAAAAGGGCAGATCTGCAGAGAGGATTCGTCTGCATTCAGCCCAGACCTTGCAGGATAATCCAAGGGGATCTGAGGGGCAAAGCCTGTTCCACCAGTGACTTGTCCGTGATGTGTCCCAGCGGGGATTGTGCAGGGATGGAGTCTGGGGGCTCGCGTCCCGCGGCATTGATCTCGGCGAGTGTCGCTGAAATACCGTGTCTAGATTCCATTGCTAATGAATAAGTGCGCTGTTCGCTGGTCTGAGCCTCGCCTTTTTGCTTTCCACTTTGAGCTGATCTTCTGTACCTTTGCCAGAGCCCAAGTGTTACTTTCCAGTGCCCTCTTATGAGGAATGAAGACAAGACAAACATCTACACGTGTGTGTATAGATGTTTTTGTTTAAGTGTTCTTCCGTATCGTGCTGGAGCGAGTTTCCTTTTCTCTGGCTCCATAATGCCCTCTTTTTTTTCTTTATTATATCAATTTCAACTTGGTTTCTTACAGTTTTGCGTTTGAATTTCCAGAAATTATTTTTTCTAGGGTTAATCCCTAACGCCCATCAACACGATTAGAAAAGCTCTGTGGCAGCCTTGAAATAGTTACTACTAAGAGCAAGCAGCCTTTTCAAGTCACAGAGATCTTTATTTATAATTCGCAGATCGGAGAAACTGGAGCGACAATTTCTACGGTGTAATGTATTGCTCTGCTATAGTTCTGTCTGACAGACCTGTGCTAATTACTCTGTGTGGTTTTGATAAAGAGCCAAGAATGGGTTGTAGAAAAATGTCTATCACTAAAACTTAGGTCTCCAAAGCCAAAAGTAAAACAAACAGTGAGAGATCGCTATCTGAAGCAGACCCTTGCTAGCTGTGTACGGAAAAAAAGTCATTCCCATGTTTCATTTTTCTTTTTTTCTTTAGATCCAAGTAGTATTTTTGTCTGTATTTGGAGCCATCTCGAGTTTGCATTTATTCTGCTCTATCTCCTTTTTCTTGCCTTTGAAAGGCTGTAGCTGGCTCTGGTGTGGACTCTCTGTGTGGCCTTTAGCAAGTCACTTAACCTCCCTGTGCATCAGTTTACTCATTTGTAAAAGGAGTATTATAATAATAGACAGCCCTCGGGGGCTCTTCCCCATTTAAATAATTAATGTCGGTAAAGCAGTTTGTGAGCCTCAGATTAAAGGTGCTAAATAACAGCGATATATTAATATTTTTTTTACTCCAGCTCCTAACGGAAAGAGCAAAGCAATAACCTGATGAGCGTTGGATTTGAAGTCGGGAGTTAATGTTGCGGTGCTCAGAATATGTTTTGATTTCTGTGGTCCTGATGCAGCAGAGGTCTTGAATCCATTCCTAATTTTAGAAAGCCACAGGTAGGGTGCCCAACCTGAAAAGCTTTTTGAATTGGGCCCTCTAAGAACAGTGAGAGAAGGGAAGGATCAGCTGTGCGTGTATGTATCTACGTATGATTTTCCTTTTGCATTTATGACCTCAGCGAGAACGTCGTTGCCACAGAAATATAATCGGGAAGTCTCATATGGTTTGCAAAATTCATCCGGGATGCAAATCAATAAATGCAACGGGAGAGAAACTACAAGCTGTGCATTTCCATGGAGGCTGAGATGTTGTGGGATGGATAGACGCTGCTGAGCATGACCTAATGCCGCAGGAGAAAAAAAAAACAAACCAACAACCACAGACCTCAGCATCTAAACAGTATGAATATTGAACCAGAGGTCCTTGAGTAATTGTCCTTTCTTCACTCTCGGGGTGAAAAGGGTACATTAGACATTCACTAGCAGCAAATGGCACCTGACATCTCTTTAAGTGAAAGTCAGCTTGGAATTTTTTTTAATGGCCAGGCATAAATCTTTTAAATTATAAATCAATAAATAGTTAATTCAATAATAGGAATCTTTTAAATATTTAATGAGTCATATGCAGAATGGCTCTATAACTGGATGTTGATGGAACTGTGTCAAAGGGATTTGAATCAAACTTCTCTAAACTCCCCATATTAAAATAGTTATCGATTCGAACATAAACTGTGAAGACTGTTGCAAAAGTAAGGGGAGGTGGAAGGGTTTAGCATATATTTTCTCATCCAAGAAAATGTGGAGCTAGCACCTTCTTTTTAAGGATATATTCTTGAGCTTTTTAGGTTGTATTAATGTCCCCACTACAAAAATGAGTAAGAACCTATGCAGACGGGATTCTCTGTGTGCGTGTTCGTTAAAATCCCGTTTTAATGGCAGCTCTGCTCTTAAATAAAAGCTGTGGCAGCCTGCCTCTCATTAAAGGATTCTGCTAACCGGCGTTGATGCTGATGTCCTGAACTCCCTCCATCTGAAACTGCCTGCGAGTTTATATTTATTTACCCGAGTTTTCAAGTGAAGGACAGTGGGAGTTGTATCTGCGTACGCTAGACCTGATTTTGTGCCTTTACAATTTCCTCTGAGGAGATCAGTGCTCGGTGTTGGCTCTTAGTTATCAGCTGTGTGCTGCTCTGAGTCAACACTCTCCTTAATTGCCCTCAACTGGGGGCATTTTGGGCTTAATCCTCAGGCCACGCTCAGTGCACCGTTACCCTCTAGCAGATGCGGCGTCACCAGATTTTGTGCGGTCCAGCCTTTACTTTCGAACTAACACTCTTGCTCGGCGTTGATCCCTTTTCACATGAAGTGATGGAGAGGATGGGGCCAAGAACAGGCTGTAGGGGAATTGTACAAACGGGTAAAGAAGGCACAAAAAGGCAGAAGAAGGGAAGAGAGGAGCTGAGACTGGTTTTTGCAGTGTTGCTGGATGACTAGGGAGCTTGCTCTGGGTGTGTTTTACGTGCAAGATATTTGAGGAACGAGCAAGGCTTTGATGGAAGGCTTGTTTGCCATTTTGAGAGCTTCCTACCTTGAAGCAAAAATAACTGGTGTTGGCACACTTCTCTACCAAAGGTTGCAGTGAAGGTGTTTGGTGTTGCCTCCTGAAATAATGAAATGTGGTGTCGGAGATTCCTCATCGCGCCCCCTTATCGTTATGGCTAAACGCGTTTGTATTCTGAGGAGGCAAAGCGTGACTGCACAGAGTTTGTCTTCCTGCCTTTGAGGGGTAGTCAAAACTAGCCCCAAAACCAGGTTCAGCATTACCTGACGCGGGACCCCTTGTGTGCTCTGTGCGAGCACCCGTAATCGATGCAGTTGGCTCGATATTTGTGGCAGCTTAGAGTTTCATTTGTATTCTGCACACCTCTGCTTTCCCCTCTCTCTGTGCAGGCAGAAAAGCTGCCTGCATATCCTTGGTTTGGTTTTTTTTGTGTTTTTTTTTTGTCCCCCGGGATGACAGATACTGTAACGATGACAGTAGATTAATATCTCCTTAATCAGCCAAATGAACATGACACACGAGGGTGACAGTTCAATTTGCTGCTAACGGATTGTGCCTATCGGAGCCCTTCCTTTTCGACGGCTCTTTATTTCTGGCAGAGATCGTGCGGTCCGGGGAGGACCCCGGCTTCCCAGCAGCTCGTAGACACCCATTAAATACATCGAGTACCTCGTAGGTGTTACTCACCCGCCTGTCAGGACACTGGCTGCTCAGGGAATGAAATGAGCCTTGACACAGGCGATGGAGAGACACCGTCACTTGGCTTGGTGAAGCAGCCTCGTGTATTATTGACTACGCGCCGCTGCGGGTCCCTCTCTTTATTGCTTGCTATTTTTTTTTTTTTTTTTGGGCTGGCTTTTGTGGGCTGTGCCCTGTCGGAACGTGGATCAGGCGCCGAGTCTGTCTCCTGGGGAGATGCGTCAAGGGGTGTGATGGGGAGGAAGTGCGGGAGGGGTGGTGGCTTAGGTAGGAGCAGTACATTAAATCTTAGCCCCAGAACCGGCTGCGCTTAAGAGTGTGTTTGCAGGTGGGATTTCAGGAGGATCTGGCTTCTAATTCTGAAGCTCAGTCTGCCGGCGTCTGATTCAAATCCTGCTTTTCCTGCGGCATTTCAAGCGAAGCAGCCCCGGGTTCTGCACAAAGGGACCGTGAGTCCTTCCAAAGGACCATCCCTGCTCCCCCCCTGCCTCGGCTGGGATCCCTGCTCTCGTGCAGGGTTGAGACCCCGCACCTGAGCGAGGTGGGTACTGCCGCCAAAAAGCCGCGATAGCCCTTGGGATCTGTCGGGCTGTGTTCCGGGTCCGCGGGCAGCGTGGCTGAGGGCCTGGCTTCACTACTGGGATGTAAATCTGTCCTCAACACTTAAAGGTCTGATCCTGCAGCCCTCGCTGCTCCCCGTGGGGCTGACACTGAACAGGAGAGTTTCCATTTGCTGGGTGAACCCCCGTTATTTACTTCACAGTGGCTCACGTCAGCCATCTGCCTGCTCTTGTTTAGACACCCTTACGGTGCCCTTCCCGCGTCTGTGAAAGTGCCCCGTGTCTGCAGTCCCACCCAAATGTATAAATCACGTTTGTAGACCTCGGCAAAGCCCATCCACGGGCAGGGATTGCTCCAAAACCTACTGACAGGCTCGTTTCCTTGCTCTCTGGTTTTCTTATGGAACTTCTTTGCGCAACTCCTGGCAGTTTGCATCACAGAAGACAAGAGACGTGTTTATTTTCGAAAGGTAAAATGCAAGAAGTAGTTTCAGTGGGAAGGTTTCCAAGACAAAATTAACAATATATTGGCAAAACAACGGCATTAAAGGATAGCCACGTGGTTCTAGTTATGAAGCTAAATCCTTCCAAAGGAGAGTTCTCTCATTCCCTATCCTTGTTATAATTGCTCTCATATAAATGTGTTCGGTGTTTTTATCATTTTTTTTTCTTATTATTACAGGTTTTGTCATAAGAATAACTCATCAAGGTTTTATGACTAATAAATTCTCTAAATTACAGTCCGAGGATGCATTGCTTTAAATTTTCCCTCCATATTCTGTCTTTAATTGCCATGCTATTTCCCACTTGCCTTTTTTAATGACTCATTAGGCTTAAGGGGAAAGAACAGAATTTAGTCCACCTAAGATCTTGCATCAAGTTTTGGACACGTCAGAAGGGAAGTCGTACGTTACAGGAAGGAAAAATGTGACTTGTGTGTCTCAAGAGAAGACTTCAGATTTTGAGTATTAAGGAAATTCAAAGCAAAACAAAATAAAAATTCTTAAGAAAGCCCCAGACCAGACACAGTTTATTAAAATTACTTGACTGATTATTTCCGATAAGAAACTCACTCAAGATGTACACGATTCTGGTGAGATGCAGATATATGTGTAACCTTTCATGTCTAAATAGGTCTACTGGGATCTTTTCAGAGTTCCAGAGGCTAAATTCAGATGTGTCCTTAAAAACCTTGGGACATCAGGACCGAAGAGTAAGAGGTGGCTGCTCAAACTCTGGCTGGATGCTGACCTGGGAAACTCTCCTTTTTTAACTTTGCTTTTGTTTCTTTACCTTGACAGAGTTCTTAAGGTGGTCTCAGGTTTTTATGGGCCATCATTGGTGCAGATTTATTTATTTTTTATTATTTTGTTGTTGTTGAAGCGTTTCGGTTTTGACACAAAGCCGTGACGGAGCGAAGCCCTTGGCCTGGCCGCTCAGCTCGGCTCGTTTTCAAGCCATTCGCGTGGTTCCCCGGCATCCAAGGGTTCTGCTAAGGTGGGTGAGCAGAGCTGAAGGAACAGCCTGGTGGTTTCAAGGTGAATTCAAGGCAATGAAGAAGCGAGACTGAGAAAAAACACAAGTATAGGGCGGAATAACCAAATATTTTTAAGGAAGTGGGATGGCTGATAATGGGAAGGTACGGAATTAAATATCCACGGTCTTCATTTGTTTCATGGTTGCAGCAGGGGCAGCGCCAGGTCTTCTGTGGGCTCACACGTGGCCCACGGTGCCAGAAGAAGAGATGCTTCTTGGGACAGGGCACCAGACGCGATGGAGGAGCTCGGTCGCCGGCTTTCCAGCCTCGTGAGTGCGAGCGGCTTAAAAATTCTTTAGGAAGACCTAAAGAGCAAGTTAAAAGCCCGTTGACTACATGCTCACAAAAGCAGAAAAACCGAGTTTCACACTTGTGAATGCCCTACAGATCTCTCTAGAGGGAGGCAGAGAGCTATTTCTGCGGGAAGATGCGATAGTTTATGTGTGCGGCACAATCAGCAGCAACAGAAAAGCGCTCTTTGTCAAGTGTGTTTCAGGTGGCAGCACAGGTTATGCTAGTGGCAAAGTCCTTAAATATTCACCTCCATCACTGGCTCAGCGGGGCTTTGCTCTTGCAAAAGCCGTGCAGCACTTTTCCTGCAATTGCAGGGCCCCGATTGCAGCCGCTCCACTGCGGAACCCGAGGGTGCTCGCAGGAAACTGGCTCGGAATTGGGTTCTGCCTAATCAAGACGGGACGTTCTGACACAGCGTTCCAGTCCTCGCATCCGGGGTGGTGGCTAATTAGTTCACAAATGTGGGTGTTATTTAAATGCGCTCCCCAATATTTTCCCTCCCTCTGCTGGCCCCGAGCAGTTTGCTGCGAGCATCTTCTCACGCATATTCAGGTGCCTACGTGGGCTTCATTCACAAAAAAATCACAAATTTGGAAAACTGCACCTTGGGCTCAATGCGAGATACGATCCCTGAAGCTGATGAAAAATGGCTTGTTAGCTTCAGCACGCCTGTCCACAAAATCTCTTCTGCTGAAACGGGTTTGCTTTTCCTTTTTTGAATCCCGAACTGGCACAACAATCTAATTACCAAGTAGATTTTTACTTAGTGCTCAAGTTTTTGACAGCACAATGTGTTTGTGTACCTGTGAAGGCCTGTGCTTGGTGAAAATTGGGTTTGTAGAGGATGGTGCCGTTCGGGGCAGCCCGTAGCCTGGGGCTGACCGGAGGGACTGGTCTACCCTGGAGAGACTGATCTGGCACAATTGCTGCTCAGATTGATCAGAGCATCACAAAGCGCAGGAAAATCTGAAATGCACTTCGCTACGACACACACGACGGAGGAGTCTGCAACTCGTTAGCTGGGAAAAAATCCCTACTGGTTAATGAGGGGAGCGGGGGGTGTCACACGAAAAAGTTTGCAGAAGCGCTGCCACCGAGGGGTCTGGATGTCACCTCGACTGAAGGGCCGAGAGCTCCGCGTGTGCGTTTCCAGGGCGTGCGTTCTCTCTGGTAACTCAAGTCCTAACGTGCATTAACTGTTTAAAACCAATTTCACTGCAGTTAAAATTGAATATGACTGTTAGTCTAGAAAATATGGCCTATTTCCTTTTACTAGTTAGCTTTTAAAGGTGTTTTACAATTCAAATGAGCCATGCAATTAAAGGTGACATTGCCAAAACTGGACAGACTAAAATTAGACATTCCTGCTGTGTGTTAGAGCTTGGCCCACGTTTAGATCATGCTGTCTTTGGGCTGTACCTGTCTGCTCCAATCTTGTGAGTCAACAGGATACTGAAATGTTCCAGAATTCTGCTCTTTGTGTTTTTCTGTTCTTTCTGTCTTCTAGTATTACCCTATCCTTCTTTCCCTTTATAACATTTAATGCTCAAAACACACTCACGCACACCCGGGCACGCGCAGAACAGCATTTTAGGGTTTTTTGTGTTGAGAACGAGGAAGCACTTCATCGTTGTTACGCTTACTGACTTCACCACCACTAGCCCCTAATTAGAAACAAGCCCTGCCTTGCAGTCCCTGAGAAGAATAAAATAGCAGAAAGTGTATTTGGAGTTACCCAGTACAGCTCCCTGGCAAGACAAGATCATATTCTAGAGTACATAAGAGCGTAGTGTTTGCATAGTATGTATAAGGTGGTAGCTGTTTAGCTTCTATATCATAAAAGAGCACATAAATATGCTAAAATCTGGCTGTATTGCCTATCTCTTCCTGAAACACCTTTCACTGTGCATCCCCAGAGTGCTAAAGCCTCGCACACGGAGCATGCAAACAGCATCTGATTCCAGGAGCAATGAATTTATTTATTTTTTTTTGAATAGTCACTTTTTAGTGGCACCAGTTACCAGACCCAGCTCTTTTCCCGCTGGGCCGGTCGCCCAGGTTGGTGGCCGTGTCTGTGGAGTGACCGGTAGGACCGGAGTTCACAGAATCACAGAATGTTAGAGGTTGGAAGGGAGTTCTCGGTTTCAGTCCCGCTCCTGACGGAAAGCTGCCCGAGCTGCCGGCACGACGGCACCGTCGAGATCGACGTCTCGTCCCCGACGCCACAGCCCGAACAGGTGGGAATTGCTGCGTGTGACGTCCTCTGGTTTGCACCGTTCCAGAGATCATCCTTTCCGAGCCGGCCTGAGAAATCTACAAATCAAGTGACTCTCGTGGAAAGACTGACATGTGGCAATATTTAGTCCTGAGATTTTATTGTCAGCAGTAAAAATGCCCGTCTGTTTATCCTTTAATAGCTGTAGGCTTCCTATCTGAACTCAGAGCTCTTCTAAAGTCTCAGATTAATACTCAAAGTAGAATTCTCTGAGCATTTCCAGCGACATGCCAGCGTGACTCGAGCTGTCTGGGCACACGCTGGACCCTTACACGAGGAGCCCAGCGTTCCCGCAGCGTCTCGCCGTCGTGTCGGCAGGTACACGTACATTCCCTGACAGAAAGACATATAAATCCCAACTGACAAGTAACAAAGCAGTTTTTAAACTTTAACGAGCAGAGTAATGGAAATGAAATACGAAGGAAACAAACAAAAAAAGAGATGGACTAAAATGGTTTTTATTTTGGTATTCTGCAGGAAAAAAAAGAGAGTGTGTACGCTAAATAATAAATAAGCCGTGCGATGTTTTTACAGCTTCTTTCATATGCGTGAATATTTAAAACATGCAAAAATGTGGAATAGGCATTTACTGAGGACAAAAGGAGAGAACTTATTTTATGTACGGAGAGCAAGATGGGGAAAACAGAGAGGTGCATGTTTAATGGATTGCTGCTTGCAGAAGGGAGATATTTCCAAGTGTGAACATATTTGTAGACAAACCAATCTGACAAGTTAGCTCGGGGATGATGTATTACAACAGAATTGGCCTGGGAAGCAGAATTTCGTTGAGAGGGTGTTCGCTGGTGTAAACAACGCTGCCGGCTCTGGCAGCCAAGCTGTTGAGACTTCCAGCTCCCGTGGAACCGCTCAGACCCGGGCGTTGGTACCCGAGAGCTCCTCGTTGCGTGCAGCCAGCTCGACGTACCCGGCTTCTTTCCGTGCCTTTGTTAGGTTCGAAGCCAGAAGGGACCGATAACTGTGACCCCTTAAACTGCTTTATAAGAGGGGAAAGAGAGCGAGAGGGAGCTGTAGGGGCAGGGATTTGTTTGGTTGTCGCAGACCGTAACGGCGGAATATTTCTCCCAGCGTCACGGCAGGTGCTCGGGCGCTCCCGTCACGTCCTGTCCCCGCTCTCACGAGCACAAGAACGTTTTCCCTTTTTGTCCGGACCTGTTTCTGACCAGAGATGTTGGCAGCACCGGCTGTGGTGAAGCCTTGACGTTGGCTGAGGACCTTCCTACGGGCAGGCTGGGAGGGACGAGCGGAGGATTCCCCCGGTAACGCGGCAGGTGGCAGCCCGGGAAGGGTGGCGCAGGGTTTATCCCGGGCTTTCTCTGCGGCTCGCTTGGCTCATACCTTTGTGCTTGGAAGCAGCTGAAACCAGAGAAAGCCAGGCCTGTTGCCATGACTGGCAGGGGCTCATTATTCACTATTCCATGGCTTATGGTTTAATGCTCGTTTAACTGGATTTTTTTTTTATTTTTTTTTTTTTTTCCCTCCCGACTTTTGATTTCTTTTTGCCAACTCTATATTTTAATGCATGTTTTTATGGAAATATTTATAGTGCACATGTTGCGTATAAAACACCATCATAAAGCTTTTTTGCTTCAGCCCTGTTGAAATAAATGCTGTTATTATTATAATAATTTCATAGGGTTATATCTGTTCTGTAATGAAAAAGACCTGTGGCTGCTTGAACCATCAGCCCAGTTTTTACAACTTTTCTGTAGCTACAGTGACCTCATGGAGCTGCTGAAACTTTTAAAATACTCCATTTCCCAGCAGAGGTGGGCACACAAAGCAGAAGGAGCAGGTAGGACGTCTGCTTGCTGCCATACAGCCTGTCTGATCGCTGATCAAGAAGCCCGTATTGGCGTCATATTGCGCACGATGGTAACGTTACATTTTACGGTGCTTATTATTACAATGCCAGAAAACACGCTGGCTGCTTTGCAAACGAGGTGCCGGAGAAACTGGCCCGGTGAGGGGCCTGGATGAGCTGCACCAGAGCTCAGAATTTGCACTTGAGCTCGTCCACGTGGGCGTCGCTGCCTCTTCTGTCCCCGCTTCGTGCCCGGGAGCGCCCAGCGGCGCCGCCAACCCGCGGGCGATGCCCACGTGTGGCAGCCTGGCTGCCAGCGCTTCTAAAGCGTTACCTGTGGAGCACCTGTTTCAGTGAGATCGAGCTAAAAAGCTGCTGAAGAAATTCCCTTCTGCTACGCTGGTGCCAGCAGTGCAGCGTGACCTTGGGTCTACAGAGGCTCCACGTGCGTCCTCGTGTCCGAGCGTGGCCGCTCGAGGTGGGGAAGTGTTTTCAGGCCAGGAGCTTTCTAGCAGCAGAGCATTCACCTGGTAGTGACGGGCCTCTGGGCTTGGAAGGGATTACTCCTGTTGACCATGAGTTTGGTGCTTGAGTTATAGAGACTTCTCATCCACCTTCAGCTGGACTTTCTCAACAGCGATAGACCCAAACGTATAATTCAAAAGGGTGACACCCTGTGCCGGGGGAGCGAGTGTCAGAACAGAAAGACAAGGACTAAACACGCAGGCATCCAGTTGTATAAGCTTACGCATCTGCGCGTGTGCGCGCTCTCACGAGCTTTACCGATCGATTTGAGAGAGGCTAGGCAAACAGCTGTAAAGTACTGTGGGTTTACGGGAGGTTTTAAAAATTAATACTCAAACATGAAAATGCTTTATACGGGAAAGAAACCTTTTAGTAACTTCTCCACCCTAGAAAAAAAAAATGTATAATGAATAATTCAAATGTGCACCAAGGAAATCGATTTGCAGAACAAGTGTAAAATAAACCTGCGGGTGAACTAGTCCGGATCACCTGAGCTAAGGCTGTGGTTCAGGAACGATGGGAGTAAAGCTAGAGATAGCATGAGAGCCTCTGCGCAAGAGAAATAAACCCTGAGCGACAGTCACTACAACAGCGGGTGAATTCAGCAACGTTGGAACTTGTCCACACGAATATCCAGAAGAATTTGCTATAGGTTGCTTAATGCTACAGATGCCATAGAAAGGTGAGGCGGGTGGCTGGTGTTCTCTTAGAGTTCTCGCAGTTCACGGTTTGAAATGCTTTGTTTGGTGCCTGTATGCAACCGTCCTCAGCAAAGTCAAGCTTGAGCCGATGTCCCGTGAAAAGTGGTGCCGTTAAATCGTGTAACTTCGCCAGTTAGAACTGGTTTGCCTGTAGAATCGGACCCAAATTTGTTCTCTTGAGAAATAAATGGCTTCGTCATCCCAGAATAACCCCAAGACATAAACCAGTAATGAGTCTCTAACACAGCGTACAGATAATACTGCAGATTTCAGATAATACTATCGATTTTAAGAGAATTTCAGAATCAATTGGTGGCATTTTGGAAGTGGCTACACCTGCAGAAACCCCTGCTGTGTCCTACTTGTTATAGCTTCAAAAAAGAAGTACGGTTCAACGGCTGAAGGGAAGCTGATGCCAAAACTTGAATGTAGGGAGGGCAGCACGATGTAAGAGATCGAGGTTGTCCTCGGAAAAGGCTCAAAGCAGATGTGACGGGTGAGTTTCACGCTGAACAAAGAGAAGGTGCAGAGAGAGTTTAGCAGAGGATGAAACCTGAGTTTGAGTGTTGGCTGAGCAGAAAAAGTAGATTTGGTCTGAGCCTCCACATCAAATGTGTTACATGTTCACAGTACTGAGCACGATTTACTGCTTGATTTTCATAAATATCACGCTCTGGGCATTTATTCTTTCTATGCTCAGGTATATGAATTGCCAGAAGCCTGATTCTCCCTTTTAGGAGGAGATGAATCCATTTGCTCCTCATAACGCTCTGGATCTTCCTTCCCCGCTGAGAGGGACTCAGATCCAAGTGGAGTCACGTCAGGTGAATTCCTTTGTCTCGCTGCTTGAGGTTGCCCACGGTTTTCTGGCGATGGCCACTCTGTGGTGCTGGCTGCGTAAGGCCCTCGCTTCACGCTGTCACCTTCTTTTTGACCTTTACGGTGGAACTGCACATAGGAGGGGTGGGGAGGAATTTCTAGCAGAAAGGACTGGTGTTTTTCTCGCTTGCCAATTTACTTGGGGTACAAATTCGTTCGCTGCCCTTGAAGCAACCCGGTCAAGGCTGGGTGGTCCGTTTGGAAGCCCAGTCCTGCTTCTGATTCACACGAGGCTCTCCACGCAGACTGAGCCCTTTTTCTGCCGTGCTGTAAAAGAGCTGGGTTTTGCGTACTGCGCTTTGGAATGAGCCCTTCGGAGGAACAGGCTCCATAAAGTTTTTATAACCCATATTTTATAGGGTATAGGGAGTTGGATGAGAGGGGTTTTTTCATGCCTACGTGTGTGCGTATGAATCAGAGCTAATACCCAGGTAACTCAGCCTGGCAAGGTAGGCTGGTCCTGATTTTTGGGTAAGCTGACCCTGAGGATGTGGGCGAGAGTAAATTCTGCGGGGAAAGGCACAGCAATGGTCAGAGAGACGTGGGGAGAATCCTGTCATTCCCACAGCAGAAGGAGGAGCTCTCCTTTCAGTAGCTCATCGTGCCCTAAAATGATGCACTTTGGGGATTTTGCCCATGAAGGACCAGCCTTCTGCAGATGACATTTTGGAGGTTTGAAGAGCCTTCTCTTTTTCTTTTTTTTTTCCCCCCAGACTGAACATTTATCCCAGTAAAACCCAGAGCTTTTGTAACTTGGTGCATTTCTGAAAGTCCCTGTCTTGAACACTGGGCACACGAAGCTTTTATGCTTCTTTTTATCTCGTGTGTTTCAGATGGTTAACTTTTATTTGGCTTTTTTTTTTTTTTTAATCATTTAGGCAGATTAGAAATACCTGTGCACTGTAAGCAGAGAAACAAGTCTCAGGTCTAGTGCTCAGAGCAGCCTGACCCACCGGGATGCTCTTTGGTGGGTACGAAATGTGTGAAAAGCTGCTTCTGAGAGCGTGGGACTGTGCTGGGGACAAACTTCATGAAATTGTCTCTTTACAAACAGGAGAAAATTTGCTCCCAATGTTTTATAGTTAAAAAAAAAAAAAAAAAAAAAAAAGCCACCACAACATCATTCCACAACAGTAATTTAGACCCGGTCGGGATTCTAGCAGTTGTAGGGAATATTACCTGCCATAAAGTTTGCATGGTGTTGAATTTACAAAAAAATGCCTGATGTAAAATCATACTGTCAGGAGCAATTAGCCACGGTGCATAAAAAACCTCTTACAGAGATTACACTTCCCAGATTGTTTTACAGAAAAACTTTGTGTTAATGTTATGCTTTGAATGCCTTTTGCCGTGAAACATTTAAGAAACAACAGTTTATAGTCTCTGATCTTTATGGTTTGGAAGAATGAACGCTCTCCTCATGTTAGGCCAAATTGATGTTTTAAATTCAGGAGAAACCCCATCATGTTATAAAAAGGAGAGAATGTCCTAAGAAGAAAGTGGTCAAATCATTCCAAGATGTTATGGGTTTAAGGGGAGGGGGGGCGGGTTTCAGATTTTTTTTTTTCCTACGGAAAAATTTTCATGATCCTGGGCATATGGTCAAAAAACACAGAAGTGAGATATTTTTAGACAAGCACATTTGGCATAAAATTACCCACTCAAGTGTGCACAGGGACAGCCCGGCCCGGCCGCAGCGCCGTGGGACGGGGAGGCAGGAGGGTGTCCCTGCTCAGGGCTGCGGGTCGCGCTCGGCAGCGCAGGACGTCGGGAGGGGAGTCTCCTCCTGTCCTCGCATCATCAGGTCCGTGGTGTTTCGGTGTTTTCTCCAGGAGACTGCGTGTGGGCGAGAAGCGCTCGGTGGTGTCCCTCAGCGCGGGGCTCGTGCTCTCCATCCCCGGCATCCCCGCAGCAGGGGTTGAGGAACGGGGCTGCCCGGGCAGGTGGGGAACCCTGCTGTCCCCTCACAGGTGGGGAACCCTGCTGTCCCCTCGCAGGTGGGGAACCCTGCTGTCCCCTCACAGGTGGGGAACCCTGCTGTCCCCTCACAGGTGGGGAACCCTGCTGTCCCCTCGCACCGAGGGGCTCTGCGGGAAGAGGCCAGCCCTTTCCCACGGCTGGCACTCTCGGGGTGCAGCCATCACTCATCCATCTGTGCCCCCCAGCCAGCATCGCCCGTGCATCTCCGGGGCTGGCTCAGACTCCTTTGAGCTCTTCAGGATCCAGCTTTCTAAGATCTGCTCGTAGGCTGTGGGTTGGTTTTTTATTTATTTTTTTTTTCCCAGCCCTGTCAGCACGACGCAGCCAAGGCATCCCTGGCAGCTCTGGCTGCATTCTGTTTGGCCTCACGCATCATCACCAGCCTTGCCAGTTAATTCGGGCGGAGGGTGATGATGTGTGAGGCAGAAAAAGCACAGCCCGGCCTTCAGGTGCTGGGCACAGTCACCGCAGAGGCCGTCGGGAAAACGCTCTTTCCGTTTGTGCACTGGAGCGAGCGTGAGCTGGGAAGCCTTGGGCTCGGAGCAGACCCTGGGGCTCAGCCAGCTGTGCCCTCGCCGCTGTGACGGTGCCAGAGTGGGAGTTTTTGGTCTGTTCCGGGGGTGCCCAAGTCTCGATGGGCATACGACTATTTTTAGGAGTGGGCGGCCGTACCCTGGCGTTAGATTGATAAATGCAAACCCAGATGACCTCTGTGTGGGGTTTCCAGTTCCCACTACCCCATATTAGGAGACGCGGGACCAAAATAGCTGCCCATAGCCCTGCAAAGAGCACGATATAAAATGCAGAGCAGGAAACAGACGGAGGCACAATCACCAATAATCCTTAGAAATCATGATCCACACAGCTTCTGGCAGGGATGGAAAAGCCAACCACAAAGGATCCTGGAATCCGCGTGCAGGTCTGTATGCGCCGAGCTCATTCTGGTGCAGAGCAAAGCACGGCCCTGGTAAAAATCCACGTGTGACATCGAGCGCTGTTCCTATGAACCGACGTAGGAACGGTTCCTCAGGGTGGTCACCACACCACGTTAGGCTTCGGATTTGCAGGTGACTAAGCCAGATGTCGGCCTGCAGACGTGTTTGTGACCGTTGGTGGCATTGCACGCGGTCACAGCCCTACAAACACTCACAGAGAACGCTGGAAACGCTACTGCTTGCTCCCTTTTTTTTATACAGTTTATTTATAGAAGCTTAAAATCTCGTCACAAAAAGCTTCACAAGATAGATGGTGTCACTCTAAAAAAAAACCCCAAATTGTACTTGTTTGTTAAAATACTTAGAAACGAAGCAGTCAGATGTAAGTTAGGCACTATGCCTTTAATGTGGAATAAATCTGGAGTGCCAGGAGGGCTTCTTTCAGCTTCAGATTTTGTGATATATTAGTTTGGTCTCAGAAGCCACGGTGCTTCCTTATTTCTGTAGCTTTGATCTGAAAAGCTGTTTATTTATGTTTTATTGAACTGTAAAACATCCAGTAAACATGCCTTATGCTTTTTTTGTCATGTTCTACATGAATTCTGTCATGAAAACATCAAGGAAAAATAATGAAGATCTTTACTGTGTTGCTGCTGGTGTCTTCCTTTGGAAGTTCTTCTGCTTTGTGTTCCTGTTCATGCCACGGCAGAATTCATACGACCTGCAGATGTCTTCTTGCCTGCTAAGCATCTGGGGGAGAAGGAAGTTCTTCCTTAGGAAATTCCACTGAGGGCATTACGAGAAAACAGAGTGATTTGACATTTCTCTTTGGATGGCACTTGACAGAGCCCATGTCGTAACTACCTGGAGATGTTATTTCCGTGGGGGTTTTTTTTCGGTGCCTGGCAGCCGGCGTGAGGTTTTGCTATAGGGTGTGCTCCTCACCTGCAATTTCTCACAGCAGCCAGCAACCTGCTGAGCAAAACCGAGGTCTCGGGCTCTCAGCCCTGACTGAGCCAAATCAGGTGAGATTTTGGAGTATCGATAATACCTGGGATGACACGACAGGGCTTCCTCCCTAGTTACGGTGTTTGCAGCGGTGTTTTAACACAGCTGAGAAGGGAATTTGCAAATTCAACATGGGCCCAATTGTTCTGCATTGGCTAATCTAGCAGACGAGGAATTAGCCTTCTCTGCTCATTAAGGGGAGGCCCAGGTGGGTTGGGCTGGGCCAGGACATGCTCATAAGCTGGGCTTGGCTGCTCCTCCTGCTCCTCTTGCTGTGGAGGCTCTGGGACCTTGCTGGTACGTCTGGGCTTCTCCTCTAGGAACTCAAAGAGCTTCCTCAGCTCCGTTCACTGCCTGGTGTGCTCTTTGAGTCCCCTTCGGTGGGATCCCTGCGGGCAGCAGGGCTGGAAGGCAGGCTCAGGGCATGAGCTCCTTCTAGAAAAGGGAGCGGGTGTGAATAAAGATTCCCCTTCCCGGGCTGTGTGTGGGGAGCAGGCAGGGCTGGCAGAGGGGCCAAGAAAAGACAGAAGGTTAAGTTCTCTTTTGGACAATGCCCCTTTTCACTGTCTCTGTTATTATGGTAAATTTTTTTTTCTTTTTTTAGTTTAAAGGAGCCTCATCTTCCTGCTGCGCAGAAGTCCAGGGTGCTGCCGGAGAAGCCTGGACCTGTATTAACTGAGCAGGTTGGTTGTATATGGGCGAGAGGAGGAGCAAATTTTGGAGTTGGGGGGCAGCAGTAAGAAGCTGTTGGAATTTGGATTACTTCAAAACTAAATCGTATGGTTCAGTGTTTCACCCTGGTTGGGATCTGGGTGTCGCATTGTTGGTTCTTGCTCCACAAAATGTGCTCCTCAAGCTTCTCTGAGACCGGTGTGGCCAAGTCTCTTTTGGGGTTCTGAAGCAGGAGTGGTTCAGAAATGTGAAAGTTGGTTTTCTTTCCATTTGAACAGAGAGCAAAAGGCTAATTCCATTTTACAGTCATCTTTGTACCAATATAGTTTGTGTGTTGTGTTTGACCTCCTGTAACAAGGTTAAACCACAAGGATCCCCTTGAGAAGTTGCTATTCATCTTTTATATGTGAAGATTTTCGAGCATAGAAAAGGGATAAACCTAATACGGTGTTTAATGGAAAAAAATTATGACACCAATAACACATCTGTGTCTGTAATTTCACAGGTTTTCTTTCTGTATATTTATATATGTATATATGTATAATTTAATATCAGCCTCAGGGTTGTGGTCTCGCATGTCATCAGCTTGCAGGAAACCGGATCCTTGGACTAAGTATCAGATGAGTTGCTAATGTTTGGAAAAAAAGCAAAAAACATGCTTTAGGTCTCTGTTTTATGGCTGTTATTGAAGTAAGAATTTGTGATTGTAACCTGACGCGCGCCTCGCCAACATGTTTTCGTGATTGTCTGGGTAATTGAAAGTCCAGGCAAATTTGGATGTTAGGAGACATTACACATGAAGGTCTTGGTGCTCAGCGTGGCTGAATGTTGAGGTGGTTCAGATTAAGGACGAATATGTTTCACTGCTCAACGCAGGCTTACAGATTGGTTTGTTCTCCACCACCAGCAGCCCAGCCCGGGCTGATTAACGTGTCCTGAGTTTTCTGCTGGGGTTGGTTATCCTGCACAGCCAGGCTGTCACAGCACCTAGCCAGCTCGTGAATGGGAGTAGAACTTCTCAGACTTTTTACAGCAATTTGAAGTGAATTATCCGCAACAGCACGATGATGTGTTACCCTCTTGTTGTGTACAGAAAGGTGCCGAGGGAACTTTTGTAACAGGGCTCGTTGCATGAGCAGGACTGTCCCACTACATGGAGATGTGCCTGCAGGAGGAACCTGGTAGATCTTCCCTAGCCTGTAAAAGGAAATTTAAATGTGTCTGCATCCAGCCAGTTCTTGTCGAATTTCTGTTTGGTTTGGGGTGTTTCTGCAAAACAGGGTGGTCTTGGTTCAGTCTGCAGGTTCCAACACTTAAAAAAACCACCCTAGAACCTTGGTTTGTTGGCAGGAGTTGACATTTGTTGAAAATCCTCAGAGCTGGAAGGACAGATGATGGGCACCTCATCCAAAAGGGTGTTCTCGGTGTCAGAGTGAGACATGATGACAGGAGCACCTCTGCCATGTTCCTGTTCTGTGGATAAATACTGGATTTAAATCCCCAGGATTTATGGACCCAGCAGTTTCCCCCACTACATTAACTCAAGAGCTGACATACGTAGAAAACGGTAAATGAGGTTTGCAAGTTAATCCCTATTAACTGGGCAAAACTGGAAAATTAAACCAAACAAAAACTTTGGGTGGCTTTGAAAAACACCCTGGGACTTTTCTGCCAGGTTTCTGAATCCTTTAATTAGGTGCACGTGTCTCCGCTGACGGAAAAAAAAGAAAAAGGCACTTGATCATTCATTCATCCTCACACACGAGGCAACTGGTTCAGAGCAGCATCGAGCCCCGGAAGAGGCAGACACGGGACGGTGTGGAAGCAGCCCCACTCCTTGCCAACCCACTGGTGGGGTGAAAAGCCTTTGAACAATCGGGAAAAGCTAACTTCGTATTGGAGTTCTGCAAGGAACTAATTACTTGCCCGGACTCTACCCACATACCAGCCTCTACCCCCATAAATCCACTGAACAGCAGGCATCCACCAAAGTCCTCCCCACTTCTCTCTGAATCAGGTTCTTTATGTGTATCTCGACTTGCTCGCGGAAGATTCATGGCCCGAGCTGCCTTAAGTGTTTTTGTTATGAATAGGAACCCTTAAACATTTCCTTCTCATTTAATTTATCATTTTTTTTTCAGGCTTTCAACACTGGGTACAAGCTAGAAATAACGAGAGGCAAAGTTTGTCCCTGACAAAAGAGCCTTAAAATAATAAAGTATACCCTGGGAAGGAGAAGAACAAGGGAAATAAATTAGCCACTTATGAGACGGGAAGAGTTTTTGCGTCGTGTGGCTGCCGCTTGGCATCCTGGTGTCTCTGCTTGGTTCCTTGAAGTGTGGTGTTAGGCACAAGGAGAGAAAATAAAAAGATGAAAATCGTTCCATGCTGGTGATAGGGCATGGGGGAGTGCAGAGAGGTCAAAATATCCGTAAGGGTGACCATAGCCAGAGACACACACAGCTCAGCAGCTCCACTCCTCCACGGTTTATTGTTAATACTTAATTATTAAGTGCTGGTGATTTACTTAGACCAGTAGGTTGGGTTTTTGTGCCATGTGGGCTGGGAAAGTTAAAGCTGTGTTTTAAATTAGGGGTTCAAACAAATCTGCTCAGCTCAGAAGGAAGCAGAGCTGAAAACGCCGATTTCCTCCTGGTCCGGTATCACAACAATAAACCTGTTGAGATTTCGCTTGGAAATGGATTGTGGATTTGCTAATACCTCTTGTAATTTGCATTTCGCAGCTTGGTATGTTGTTTAAGTTCATAACAGAGCACAAAACCTAATAGTAGTAATATCTTGAGGCCTTAAAATAGAGCCGTGTTTGGAGTAAGTGCTTTGTTTATGGGATCTTGAGCAGAATAAGAAATGGAAATATTGAGACAATGCAGATGATGTATAAAATAAGATGCTTCAAGCTATAAAAAAAAATCCTCTAGATCATGAGGTGAGGAAGATCCCTAATAACACTTATGTAACAAGTACAAGATGCAAGTTCTGGCCAACTCCTTCATGTGTGGTTTTGCCCACCAGTGAAATAACAGACTGCTGAAAGCACTTTTTGTCAGGGGCAGTTGGGTTCTACGCCTTTTCAAAGGGAAATTTTATCCATCTTATTTTTACCACGCTCTATTTACACGTGACGTATGGACTTACAAATACACAAATCGTCACCGGGGCAGGAGTGATCCTTACCGCCAGCGAATGGTGTGCGCGGTGGAAGTTTTTTCAGTAGTTTCTCGTGTAGTCAAAAGGTGCTTCTCGTCAAGCCAGTGGCAGAGCCCCGGGTGTCTTTGGGGAGAGCAGGTCTCACCTCGCTGGTGAGCTCACCTTCCCACTTGGTGTCCCCGCATCAGTCCTTCTGCTTGTTGGATGCTCCAGCATCTCCGTTGATGGAAGTGTTGCAAAAAGATGGGATGTGGTTGCCTTCAGCTTCTCACCTTCTGGGCTGCTTTGCTTTGCACTGGCTCAGGAGCAGAACACTTTTCTCTGACTGTTCCAAACCAACCAGGGAGGCTGAAGACAGCCTCTCTAGTTTGATCTAATCTGGTGCTGGAACTCGGGGAGCATTGCGTCGGTTAGCTATGATTCAGATTGTTAACCGCTAAATCAGTTAGAGGAGTTTATAATTCATTTCAGCTATTGCAGGATTTAGTACAATAAGATCGTTATTGCCTTGAGATATCCTTCAGGTCATTAATTTAAATTAGAAATGCCTTCAAACAGGATATCGTGCACAGCTCCTTCCATAGATTTTAGAGCTTAAATAAGCTCAAGAAATACTTCCTGCCAGATATTATTCTTGCAAATGTGAACCACTGCTTCCAAGCCCTGTAATACCTGACTGGTTACAGTTGTCCGAGGTGGCATTGCAGTTGTTAAGTGCTAGATGCATTCTTAATTGTGCTAATTATTATTCCTCCTTTTTTTTTTTAAGGCCTAAATTCTCCCGTAACTGAATCACTCTTAAGCTCTCTCGAGTGGTTTTGCACTGCAGAGGGATAGTTTGTTGTTTGTGTAGGTAGTTGCAGGCTGGCAATAGATATTCACCTGAATATCAAACTACTCTTCTCTCTTCTCCAGTGCGACACATACCGCTGCTCCCTGGGATTCAGAAGGATTTAGTTGAGATCAGCTGGTTTTACCCAAATGCAGATAAATACCTCCAGGCTTAACCCACTCTCAGGGAAGTCCCCTTTTGCACTGTTCAATACCCGAGCAACCTGGTTTTAAAAAACTTGCATTTAAATTAATGGGTTCTGTTCTCTCGGCTACAAATTCTAGTTTCTTAGTTGTTCCAGATGACTTATTTTTTTCATTTCCCTAGTCTGGATTTCCCTGTTCAGAATAAGGATTACCTCACATCCATGGTGTCCGTGTCACCTGGGTTTTGAGCGAAGGACTGCATCGAGCTGTCAGTGCTACGCCCAGCCTTTGGCTCTGAGCACCCAACGTGATGATTGCAAACGGGTCTGCGGGAGTGTTTGCAGTGAGTGTTGGGTGATCACAGAACCACCGTGAACCTGAGCAGCTCTGAAAACCTCTTAGGACTGGGGTAGGACCCCTTCCTTTCTGGGAAGCAATTGCTCCTGTGTTTGTGCCCTTGTTTTAATGTTTGAGGCTTCTTGCACAAGTTGCTGCTCAGTGCTGGAAGGACATGTGTGACACGGTCCACCTCCTTTCTCAGACAACTTCAAGCGCAGTGGATGCTGGTGGCTGGCTGTAGATATATCCGATACGGTTTTTGTTTTGTTTTTCCTCTCTCTAAACACCTCTGTGCGCTGGAGCTGCCCCAGCCCTCCCTGTTGTCTTCCCTTTCCTTGGCTAAATGGGGAAAGGAAAGCTCCCTGGCCGCTCGCCATGCCGAAACCCCCTCCCCTGATTTATTATCACTGAAACCAGCTGCAGATGTCGGCTGGGCCAGTGCTCTGCTGCCAATTAGGGAGCCTCATGCAGAGCTTACTGCTCTGTTGGCCTGGCAGTCGGGAGAGAGCGGGGCCGTGCAATAAAAATGAACGTTTAAAAGATGAAAAATAGGTTTCACCTAGGCAGGTAGCGGCTGGGGCAGCTTTTGGTGGAAGGGGGGAGGTCAGGACAGATTTCGGGGACTTCACGGGAACTGCTGTTTCTTAGGTCTTGCGCTGTGCTGATGAATCCTAAAGTTCTGCACCCAAACTGTGTGCCTGCATGGTTTGGGGGCTTGAGATTTAACAGGGGTTCTCTGAAAGTCTGTCTGAACTGCTCCTGTATTTAAAAGAAGCTTTCAGTAAAGCCGGGCTGAGCTTTCCACGGCTGCCCAGCTCTCGCCTCAGCCTGTCTGCGTGGAGAATCTGACCCGAGAGCTGAGCCTTCGAGCTCTAAAACCATGTGCTGTGCTCCCGCTGTACGTGGTAATGGGGAGAGAAAACCATTTTCAGGGCACTCTTCTGTGAAAATAGCAACACTTACAGCCTGGAAAAGGGGAGCAGAGGGAGAGAGGCAATACTGAAAATGTTTGTGAAGTACATGCCAGCCTCAGGGTAGATAATCTCTTCCGTTAACCATTAAATCAAACTGGCTGTGATTCTAGATCATCTACTTCAAAGTCATTCTCATATAAAGCATGATCCCTTTTAATCTTCTTATTCTGTGCCTGTTACATTTTTGGTCTGTGATCCAGTGTTGCAATTTCAACCATAAAACACTGCGTTTCCGGTGCTGTACATATTCCTTCACGACCTATTGCATCAAAAAGCTGTTCTAGGTATATGAGCGGGACGAATATTGCCAAGTTCCGTTTTCAGCGCCGTGTGTATAATTGCAATTGCAGTTTGACAGAGTTAAATGCAGCTGAGAACCCTGCGGAGTGAAATGAGAGTGTGAACAACTTGTGGAAGAGTAAAACCTGAGACAGTCTTATTCGTTGATGTCATTAACACCTGTAATGGCAGGATGGTCCTTTGGATAAAGGCAATTTTGTCCCTCTTAGCCCAAGCAAGAAACCTAAAATAACTTCTTTTCCCTTAATGCAGTGGTTTTTAATCTTGTCTGAACCTGTGCAAATCAGCAAAACAAAACCCAAAAGGTATTCTGCTACTTGCTTTCACGGGCCTCCTTAATGTAAGGTTAATATTTATGCCGTGTTTTGGCACTTTCTGAAAATAAATGAATAAAAAAAAATCCAGAAGAACTTAAATATGCCTTTTTCTAAACATTTACCCTTCATACGCAGTGTCCTTGTCCATCGTTTTATATGCTTGCTATCATTTTTGAATAGGAAATCAAAAGAAAGAAAAAATAGTCTTAGTTTATAACTCTCGTATTTCCAGCTCTTCTCTTTAATTTTAAAAGTAGCTCGTACTGACCGACTCGGGTATCAAGTGGCAAGCGCTCCAAATGCAAAAGCTAATTTCACCACTTGCCCAATTGGAATGAATTCCTTACGTATACAAGCAAGACCAGAGCCCATTAGCTACCAATATTAGATTAAATGAGACTAAACAGTACCTAGTGAGATAGACTTTTTTCTTTTTTTTTTTTTTTTTGTTTCTTCTAGAAGTAGTTTATTATCGCTGTAATGCAAAGCACTTTTTCACTGCTCAGCCTCACTGGCCGAGCGTTTGGTCTCTCCCGGGGAGCCCCCTGGGTGCAGGGTGCAGGAAGGAGATCCCGTGGCTTATCGGGGGAGCAATCTGATGCACCGGCCCCAGAAGAACAGAGGGGCGAAACCTGATAACCAGGCTTTGCTCCAACTTAATAGCGACATAAAAGACTTTATTTTCTCTTTTAAGGTTTGAAATGTATTTCGCTGTGAAAACGCGGTGTTGCGTTACCGTAATGCACAAAAGGATTTTGCAGGCGAAGCCCTCAAAGTTCCGTGGCTCCTGTATCCCTCAGGAGGTCGGGGCTGGCAGAGTGGGATGCTCGAGAATGGCCAAAACCGCACCCTGAAAGTTAACACGGGAAAATAAGGTTGGATGCTGCTGGTGATTCCCTGCTAAAGCCTCTCGTCCTTGATGCAGTGTTGCTGTTTTCGGTGGGGGATGCAGCACTGGAAAAATGATTATTTGTTTGTGAAACTGAGAACTGAGCCCTTCCAGTGGGAGCTGTTGTTTGCCCACGGGACAAGCCTGGTGTAACTGAAATGTCGTTTTGCTGAGTGACCAGTCACACGCAGGGCAGAACTGACAGAGTCCTGGGTGACTTTTTTTTCCTTTTGACTTTCTCCAAAGTGAGATGCGACATAAAAACTGTCTGTTGGCTCTCATGAGGGAATTAAGTGGTGCTTGGCCAGGAGCCTTCCACCCAGATTTCAGAAAGCTGTGAGGAAACGTGAAAAATTGACACGAACTACCTCCTGTTCTTTTCTATCTGTGTTCTTGGGAGGAAAAAAAACCCACCACAAACCAAACCACTCCTTCACTCTAGCAATATTTCAATCAACCCAGCCTTTAAATTAATCAATTGATTTTAGTATTTTGGAGTTTTGCTCTCAGCTAACAAGCCATGGATTTTAACATCCCGGAATTCTTCATGAATTAAAATCCTGTCTTCTGCATAAACCTGCTCTTCCCCTCCTCTGAGGTGGTGCAGGACCCTTCCTCTGGGGGGTAAAAATGGGTGCTTCATGCAAAACCATCAGGAACAGGCAGCTGGGGAGCTGGATGCCAGGGTGTTTGGGATGAATTCCCAGGAAGGGGTTTGCAGAGGGTCCGAAGGACGTCATCTGCAAAGGAAGGGCTGCTCTTGGATCTCCCGGATCCTAATGCAGGGCCTGAACCATAACTTTATTATTTCTTTTGGTAATTTAATGGTAGGTGGAAGCCTCTTATGAGTATGGGGGTTTGGACAAAACATAAAATATTTGAGCAGACCAACAGCAGTCGCACTCGTAGTGATTGGTGAAACTGAAGACAACCTTTTATTAATTGCCTTTATGGGTGACTTTAACCTCTCCAGCTTTAAAGAGAAAGCGAACTGCAGCTTGTGATGGTGAATCTGACAGCAGGTTGGCTTTTCTGACGTGTGTGGGCAGGCTGGGTGTCATCTCCCTGGCCTGAGGGACAGGGTCCCTACTCTCTGGGCACGGGAGATGCTGCCCGGTTGTGTCCCAGCGGCGAGAGCCGGTAAAACCAGCCCTGCAATACACAGAAACAGAGCCTGGGGAGCAAATGGAGAGACTCTTGCCTGCTTTGTACAGAAATTTCTCATTTAGTAGTGTGCTGCATAGCATAAACTAACCATTTGATTATACACTGTCAGAGTCTGGGTTCGTATTTGCAAAGTTGGCCAAACTCTCTTTGCGATGTTCGTGCTCCTCGGTCAAAAGAGGAATAGCTCGCTTTCCCAGGGCACAGATTCACAGCAGGGCAAGATTGATGGGTGACAGGAGTGTATGTACCTACTGTAGGGTGTTAACCTGGGCATTATTCTGCTACTAACAATCAATTTGGGGTAGATATTGAGAGACTGAGCAGTGGGAAAAAAAGCTTTCTAAATCAACGTGGAGACAATTTTTGCCCCGAGGAAGCGCTGGAGCATGATCCCATCTGAGACCAGGCTTAGCAAACCTGTCCCCAACAAAAGAGGAGCCAGGAGAGGTTGGTGGGCCAGGCGAGACGGGGGCGTCTCATCAGTGCTGGGGGTTTAATTGAATTCTTTCACTGCTTGTGCAGTTTTAACGACATTTGGAGACGGAGAAGGGAAGGCGGTGGCTTCTGTTTCTGATAGATTCCTTTGCACCGAGATTTAATGGATTAGCCAAAATGATGTGAAAAAATGGATCTCTGATTTATTACCTGCAATTTTTCGCTTACTGCAGCATTTTTTTCCCCTCAATCAGTGTTTTCCACCCTGTTAAAGTCTTGTGTGAATAAGTGCTATGTTGTGTTTCTGGATTTGCCCGGAGGGCTCATCAGACGACCCTTTGCCTACAGTCCCCACCAGGCCATTTAAACAGGAAGTTTAATTTTATAGTATTAAAAAAGAGAAAATGGTACTTAATTATCTGGCTGTGAAACAGCAGTACTCTTTCTTAATTTTAGTAGCTAATAAAATGCTGTTCCTGCAGTTAACTACTTCTGGTCCAAATGCACTACAATTTTGGCCATTTGAATAGAATATTTTATGAACTGTTATATATTGCACTACAGTTTTTAAACTCCGCTATGACATATTTCTCTCAAGATTTATTAGCATTTTTTATTTAAAACAATATATTAAAGAGAGGAGAAAGAGTAATCTTAGCTAAAATTCAAATATTACAAAAACATAACGTAGACCAAATCTTTTCATTTAACTCCCCCCTCCCTCCCCTTCTCCTCTCCCACCGTTACTATAAAAAAGTTTTTTTGGAACAACAACCCACACCTGCATCATTAATTCAATATGTCTTCCAACATGACTCAAATCGTAGTATCGGTTTCAAGGGCCATTTGCTACTTAAATGGCTTTATGAAAACAGAACAATGAACTACCCCTGTGCAGTCCTTACTTTAACTCTGGGTAAAATAAACTTCAGCATCTTTTATATCCCCGTGCACTTACTCCTTGGCCTTTCTGCTTCTTGTCCCCGAGGCGAGCGGTCCCTCATTAAGGGCCTTGTCTGTTGGGCTGCAACTGTCTCTATAGTTAATGCCCAAAGTGGGGGCAGCGTGTCTGCGCTGGGACGAGAGCCCATCAGGAGCTTTTCTAGGCTGGAAGTTGTTCTGGCTTGGTCTGAGGGAACCTCAGAGAGCAGGGAAAGCAGCGGGGTTAACCACGTGCTGAAAACAACACGCGGGTGCTGCGGCTTCTCCGCTCCGAGGGATGAAGCTCCCGGCTCACATCGATAAATGGGATTTGTTTTTTGTTTCCACCATGGCCTGTGTGTTTTCTCTGAGGATGGCCATGGGAGGCTGTTTGGTGCTTAGTTCTTGGGCGAGAGTCCTCTTGGAAAGCTGGTGCTGACCATTTCCAGTGAGAAACTGCTGATTCTCTGGGTGCAGCCCTGTTGCAGCAGCTCGTTCTGATGGAAACAGCTCTGCTTGCAAGGGTGCCTCATCTTCAGGCAGGTGGGTTGTGGCCAGGCAGGGCAGCCACCTGAAGCTCTTTTTGCCAAGGTCTGTGGGTACCCTCAACTTGCTTTGTCAAGGCTGGAGGGGAGGACCTGCTGTAGGTGACCTTGCTCTGGCAGGGGGTTGGACTAGATGATCTTTCCCAGTCCCTTCCAACCCCTGACATTGTGTGAGGGCTGGCCTGACTGTGGCAGATGGTTCTCAAAACCAGGGCATAATCTCTTCATGTTCTGGAAGCACACAGCCTGTGAGAGACTCTCTAATTTAAAATCATTAAACCTAACTTTTCCAAGCTTATTCACACCTGTGTTATACCTCAAACTTGTCCAAATACCTGTAACTGTGATCTGAGTATCATATTCAGCTTTACATGTTTGCTGCTCGTAATGAAAATGCTGTGGTGGTGGGAGTGACTCTTGTAAAACAACACAAAGGCTCAGTGGATGTGCTGCACTTTGTCTAACCAAACGTTTCCAATATCAATTTTTTAATGAGCCTGAGGGTTCCGAGGGTTCCCACCTGGCCTGTGCCCGTCCTACTCCTGAAGCTTTTCCAAACCTATTTATATAGTTCTCAGGTGCCTTCTGTGGCACATGCCGAAGTTCTCAAAGGTCCCACCACTGTACTGGGACCATTCATCCCCCTCCCTAACGCTGCAATCCAATTTCAGCCGTGCATCGGCACGTGAAAACCCTGCAGGCACCGACTCCTGTAACAAGCTGTGGAATTGAGGTGTTGGCTCCACTTCGCCAACTGCAGCTGAGGGCTGAATCCTCACAAGTATTTAGCTTGGGAGGAGCCAACAGCGGTGAAAGCAAACGGGTAAGAGATCTGCCGCAAGTTACGGTGTGCGCATCGTGCAGACGGCTGCTGAAATGCCTGTGACAACCTCAGCCTGGGGGATGTGCCGAGCGATGCTCGGGAAGGCTGTGGTGTGGGAACGGAGCGGGACTGGGCTCTTCTGAGACGCAGGTTTATGCTTGTGATGACTTCCTGCCAAGTCCCTCGTTATGGCCTTATCCTGGGCTGGTTTGTCTCCTCTTACCTTCCTTTCGTGAGGTTGTGACTGTCCAGTGAGAGATTCTAGATGCAGGTCTTCAGCTTTTCACGTGCCAGGACCACATGATTTGTTCCCCTAATCGCCTCCACCGGCGCGCAAACCCATTACCTCCTTCTTGAGTTGTGCAGAGGTAAATGAGAGTCCCTGGGTGTCCTGGCTGGTGGGGGAGAAATTCAGAATAAATGGCACAGCCCACACAATTCCTTATGAGTCAGGTCACTTATGAAGGAAATTATCATTTGTTTGCATAAGGGATAATGCCCCTAGTGAGCATCTGCTTAATCTTAGCTGTCACTTAGCAATAGAGGATATGCAATTCATGCTGCCTCCTGCTATATGTAGCAGCGACCAGTTAAAAAGGAAACTATTGTCATCAATTACATGAGTCAATGCTTTAGAAAAAGCATCCTTCACAACTGTGTTTCCGTAATTTAGTTGTGTTTAGGTAGTTAATTTGCAGGCTCTAAGAGACTCAAACACAACTATCAATATTAGCCTTACGAGCACGTTGTGCACCAGCAAAAATAGATGAGGTTATCATCGATATACAGTGGAGTCTGTTAGAGAGTGTGCTGTGCTGGAGATCCTTCCTCACACGTGCTCTTTCGTCTGTGCACACGGAGGAAATGCATCTCCAGCGCTGCAAAAGCCTTGCTTTTTGTTAGCCAGGCAGCCTCCACCCTGCTCATCACACAGCCCCCATCCAGCTATGAGTTGCTCGGGGGCGGGGGGAAAAGCTGCCCATTCACTTGCAAAAAAAGCTGCTGCTTATTATATCCATGCTGGTTTAGCCACCCCTAATATAGACATATCTAAAAATCTTCCCAGATCTATTTTTGAGGGCTGTCTGAACACAAAAATATTTCTTTGACGACAAAAAAAAAGTGTCCTGTTGGTATATTTAAGAGCCTTCCAGGGCTAAATAGGGATTGGATGGGATCCAGGTTTCTGAAGAGCAGTGGCATAAAGGGAAGGCAGTTTTATACAATCTATAGCAGGAAATATCTCAGGTTTAAAAATGACAATGAAACAAAAAACTGATTCTGGGGAAAACTCTGTGGAAGATGGCAAAGTAATTGAGATTAATGGGATTCAAAAACAAGCTTAACATCTAAACGACAGAAAGATACTAAAACCAGTTTACATTTAGCAGCAGAGTTGCTTGTCATCTGTTATAGTTGCTTTGAATTCTACGTTTGCAACTGAGTGTTGAGAGGAAATGTGTTAATCAAGAAAGGCTCCAAAAGATGTCTCTGTGGGACAAGGTAAGAGCAGATAACTGTCTGCAGAAAATCATGTGCAACCTTAGACTGACAGCTCCAGATAAATCAATGAAAGAAACAAAGCCAGAGACTCTCAATGAAAGAAATAGCTCCTGGAGTGCTCCAAGAGTCTCTTGGCCAAGGGCGTTGAGAGGAGCTAATGGATCGAAGGGAATGGAAGCAGAGATCGTGGCCTTGTCAGGTGGCACATGGGGAGCATTACCAACCCTCCACACAGTCGTATTCTCTCTGCAAGCACAGAGCAAACCCAGGAAACAAAAAGTACAAAGTTGGAGGGCGAGCATTAACTGTCTTTGATCCAGACTACGGGATGGCAAACAGACTTGTTCCCAGGCGAATGGAAGCCTTTAAGCGCTGGGGTAACATTAATCGATTTCAGAGGAGTGGAGTAGAGAGCGTGATGCTAATTGGCAATGGCTGGACTTTGTTAATTTTAGACAAAATGCCTGAGACGCCATGTAAATTGTTAGTATTAACTGTTGCAGTGGTGGTTGCTTAACTTAAGGGCATAGGATGAGGAAGTCTGGCGGAGGAGTAACCCGATATTAGATGCGAGACGATAAAAATCGCGTGCACATCCTGCGTGGGGTGGGCGTCTGTTCTTGGTTCTTCGGGCTGGGCTGTGTGAAGACCTCAGGCACATCCGAGCACCTCTGGGGGTGGTGGGGGGTGGAATTCCTGGCTCTTGTCTGAATAATGCTGGAAACATTCGACAGGCGCAGTGAGAGCGGAGGGTATGAGATGGGCTGTGCAGAAGTAGGTAAAGAGCCCCCTGCGTGACTGTACCGGGAAAGAAAACACAAAGTCCAAAACCTGTTGGAATGTTCTTCAACATCAAACTTGACTGAAATTTAAACCAAAAAAAATTTCACTTTTACATCTGAAATCAGACCTTGACTTCCTGAGCAAGTTCTGGTGAGGTATAGATATGCAAAAAAGCTGCTGCTTATTATATCCATGCTGGTTTAGCCACCCCTAATATAGACATGTCTAAAAATCTAGGATAGAGATGATTCTTGCTGAGAAATTTCTGGTTACAAATTTGTTATTTTATTTTTTGTTCATGACTGCTTAGGATGATCGTAATCTCTATGTCCCAAGACCTGGAGTGAGGGAATTAAACTCATTTCTGTAGCTCCAGCCTTGGCTCTCCTGAACTTGTACCTCCTGTCCTCCTTGCTTTTCCCCTCCTGAACCTAAAGCTGTGCCACCGGTCAGGTGAAAGACAAGAAAATATCACTTCTCTGCTTCTTGCATTCAAAGTTCTCCCATGAGTTTAAAGAAACAGGCCTTGAAGAACTTGTAATGGTCAGATTGTGCCATTTTGGTCTGTGTGATAGCGTTGTAGCAACAACTTAAGGCCTGTGGCATCTCCACAATCTGTGAAAAATCTTTCCATCGGTGTGGCTGTGATGCTGAGCCTTACACATTAATTCACCCCGAAGGAGTGACAGGTCCTGGAAGCATTTGGAGACTTCAGGACGTGCATTTTGCGAAATATTAAACTCTGCCATTCCAATGAGCCTGTCAGTGTCTGTGTTTGTAGGGGGAGGAGGTCTCAAAGCCTCCCTGCTCTGCCGTGTCCCTGAACCATGGAAGGCAGCACGCTGCTCGAGAGCAGAGGCCTCTGTGTAAGGAGAGCTTTGGGTTTTGGCTCCTTGTGTTTTTTTATACTAAGATAATGCACCATTAACCCGCGCGCTGGCCAATCGTGTGCGGGTTGCTCCCTGTGATTTCAGTGCTAAGCAGCCATTAGTATTTACCCACCTGAACCTTATCGCTGTGTGCACTTAGTAACCCGGATTCATTTGCCATTGTGGAGATTTCCTTTTTTTTTTCTTTTCTTTTTTTTTTCGGTTGACGCACTCGTTCTCTAAGGACAACAACCCAAATAAACTTATTACAGCTGTGGGCTTGTGGGTGATCCCTGCTAAGCAGGCTGAAATCAGAATGTTTGCCCTTCAAATTTGCTCAATTGGTCCTTTTCCATTATTTGACCCGGATTGCTTCTCTTCCCCACCTTTGTCCACTGCATTAACTGTCTATTACCTTGTTTACCGTGGCCGTGTTAAATGCCAGCTTATGAATGTCAATTTGTTCTCCAATTAGCTATGCCTTATTGACTTGCCCTTAGACTTTCAAACATAAGCTTTCTGAAGTGCCTATCGCTATAAAACTGATTTGTTTAATTTTTTTAAGGAATACAACTTTAATGTGTCCTTTTATTTTGCTGTTATCTTGGTTGCCCCTGTTTAAAGTTTGTTTATGGAGTGCGGTTTATTCTAATAGCTTCATATCTCCGTTAATATTTTGTGACAATTTATGTACTTAACTCGTGCAGGGGATACATTATTTCTCTTTTCCTGGATGTGGCACACTAGTAGAAACCTGCCACTCCAAACATCCTTTCCTGCCTTAGTGCTCCTACTTCCAACTGGGAAAGGTTCCCTTTGATTTAGGAAATAACTCCAGGAGAGATGACACCAATAACATCTTACACTGAGCTCTTGTGGCTGCCCAAAGGTTGTTTAATTGCCAGTTGTTGAAGTCTGTTGACTGGAAATTCAGGATTTAAAAAGAAGAAAAGATTTTACTCGGAGCTTTTGGGAGTGGTCTGTTCTGATGGATTGCATCGCTGCGGGTACCCAGAAAAGTGTAAATCCGGGTTCAATTCAAGTCCATTGGGCTAAGGTGTTTCCCCTCTTGTGGAAATTGAGTCCACTCGCCGAAAATAACACATCTCTTGGTCATCCCTAGAGCTTTCCTCTTGTTTTCTTTCTCAAGAAAACCAACCAGAAAGTTACTTAGACTTTCTGAAGAAATACATCTGGGACAAGAGCGTGGAGAACTCTTAGGAAGAAAGAGAAGCAATGGCTGTGAGGGTGTTTTTGCTGCTTTTTTATGAGTGGAACTGCATAAGACAAGTGGGTTTTGGCGTCAGAGCAGTGTCAATAATTGGCTTTTGCAGTTATCTAAATGCTTTAGCTGTGCTTGGGCGTTTAATCTCTTGTAAAAGCTGTTTATTGCCTCTGTACTGCTCCGCAAGGCACATTATCCTTTAAGTGTATGAATGACACAATTAGTCGTCTCGGAGACTTACCAAAATACTGTTGATTAAAAGTCAAGCATAAAAATTCAGATGCTACTCTCCTCAATTCAGAAAAGCAGCCCTCCTGCATAAGGATGGGTACCAGCACCGGAGGGAAATGGTAGCGAGGGGAAGGATCAGATGGACACAGTTCCACAGGAGAAAGGCTTCGTGGCCGTGTTTGGTTTCTAGGGAACAAATTGAAATCACAAAAGGCCTTCGGGAAAGTCCATTTCACTATTAGCCATCTTCTCAAAGCAGATTGTTAGCTTCAATATGCTGTAAAACGTAAGTGGCATTTATAGGTGGCATCACAAATAGCAGGCAATCAGACCTCATTAACACTGTAGTTTATAATTGCAGATTACTGTAATTTGCAAGGTATTGAGGATTTGGTAAGGGTGTTATTTCTACTGTTGGGAGCTAGCGAACAGTGGTAGAAATTTACTGTAAATTTGGTCTTGTATTTTTCTTTAGAAAACAATTGTCACTAAATAATAACTTCACCCTTTGGTTCGTCATCAGGAAAACAAACAAGCATTACACTACATTTTGTGGGGGAACCCAGGCCTCTCAAGTAAATGGGTGCTCACCCTCTTTTGATCCCTCCTTTTGAAGGGAAAGAAATGGGAAGTAATGCAGGGAAGGGGATAGACGTTCAAGTCTGTCTTTCTGATCATCTCTAGCAATTGAATGAAAGGATCTGAATTGAACCTGATCCTTTCTTTTCTTTTTTTTTTTTTAGTTGTAGGCAGCAAGATAGGTCCTTTCTTATAACCACTCTTTGTGACGTCAATAAACTTGGGCACTTCAGGTTTCTATCTCGTAAGTGTTCAACTCCTGGATACGCATTTTAACTCTGAAGTGTTTGAGGCTAGCCCAGCATCAATTTGCTTTCGAGCAGCACTCGATTGGCACAATAAACTGCCTGGGACTTGTCCTTACTGCAAGTAAGGAAGGTTTCCTAACCTTCCACACAGTTTTAGGGAGGTTCATAATTAAACACTTGAATTTGCTTTATGTGATCTTTAAGGGAAGCACGAATTGCCCTGTTAACTGATGGGGGTGTGCGCACTTACGCCTGGCTGCTGCCTGAAAACCTTTCCTCCAAACAGAAAAACAGCTCAGGTTTTTGTCTAGGGTTCCAGTCTTTGGCATCGAAGTTTGCTTTGGTTTAGTCTGGTTATGACTGCTGAGGTAGCTGAAACTTGTGATCGTGTTGACTCAATTATCACACAGAACACGCAGTTTCCCTACCCTGACATTTCGAGTATATTCATAGACTTCACAGCTCCCTTCATCCCAGAACCAGTTGTGTCGCAGTCACTAATGCAATTTGATCTGCAGGGCTGGTTGGTTGGGGTTTTTTTTGGTAAGCCTCTCTGTTCCCTCCTCCCTGAGAATGCCTGACTGACGACTTCAATTCTTCCACAAACCTTCTCTGAAAGTTAAAAATAAAAACCATTTTTTGAAACAATGCTGCCTGTCTGCTGGACTCCCAGACCAAATCCGAGGAGAGCACTCACAGTGGGCGAAGTGGAGGGGTCTCTTCAAAGGCAGCCTTCGACAGCGGAGGGAAAATGCACTCCAGCCATGGACAAATATCAGGATTCTGACAGCCATCCACATCTTCAGGGCACATGCCAACTATTTCAGAGATAAAGATGTTGTTAGAATCAGTCTGATTTGCAGGATTGCTGGGTTTTGGCATCGTCGGAACCGCTGCAAGTACAAACGGAGCTGGCTTCAGTCTTGGCAGTCATTGGAGGACTGTGCTGGGACTACCCAAGCATCCTGCCAGGCTTCCAAAACTGCCACCAATGCTTCCAGTGTCTGCCACCAATAGTAGCTGCAGCAAGAGTGAGCAATCCTCCTGAAAATCCCGCCCTGGCAGCAACTGGGTGCTTTCAGCTAACGTGCCTGAAGACAGCCTGCAATGGCTTGAAATGTCTCTTGTGCAGCAACGACAGGAAAAAATGTCCGAGTTTTATTTTTTTGGGGTGCATTCGTGGCTCACAAGAGGAAATAGAAACGCAGACCCTCCAATTTAAGTTCTTCAGTCAAAAATATGTCAATTTGCAAAGCAAAAATGGCAGCCACTGATATTCTTGACAGATGTAGTTTTGCTAATTTCAGGAGATATCCCGAAAGGTGAGCTTGGAAGGATGTCGTATCTGACTCTTATCTTTGAGTCCCATATACTTATGTTTATTAAAATCAATATAATCCATTAGCCTACATTGTTTCCATTTTTAATAATCTATTGATATATTGCCTGGGCTTTTACGGGACTAAACAAATTTCCTCTTTATGTGCCCTGTAATAGCCGGAGGTCAGGCTGGTTGAGAGCAGTTGCTGTATATAAATGTTTATTTACTGCCTGACTACTGATTGAGAACATATCTGGTCCACAGGCTTCAGATGGCTTTTAAACTAGAGATTTATGGCTTACTTCCTGTTTTCCAGACACAGTACACCATTTTTAAATAAAGTAATGAATGCAAGGTATTGTGAAAATAATAGCCAGGGACTGCCCCAAACTCCACGTTGAGAACATGGGCTGTCGGGACTTCCATTCTTTCACCATTTCTTCTCTGTTGGGATGGCTTTTTCTGTGCTAAACTCTGTTCCTTTTCATTTTCCTTTGCACCAGTGTGTCTTTCGAGCCTGGAGTTGTCTACCCTAAGCGGCCAATGAGGCCACCTCAGCCAAAATCACAAGTCACTGCAAGCTGGAAATCCGTAGGGAAGGACCTGACCACCATCTGCCCAGCAGCTCTTGTTTTCCAGCAGCTTCTCTGCTGCTCGCTCCCACTTCAGCAAAGCATTTGCACTTAGGCTTGACTTTTAAACCTGAGCCCAGGTCCTTTCTTTGTGTGGCTTCTTGCCTTTATGCTCCCAACTGATGGTGTCCTGCGGAATGTGCTTGTTTTTACGTTCCGAGAAGTAACTGTTGAAATAGGCTTGTTTGGCTCGGGGCTCTGTTTATGTATTTTTTGGAAGCCGCATTACATGACACATCAATTAAGCAGGCTTGTCTGAGTCCTGCATCCCACGTGGGATATACATCTGCTTCATCTGTTACACGTTATACGTGCTCTAGTCTTTACCCCTGAAAGCGGTATCCGCAGTAACGAGTGCCAAGTTTCTTTTAGGCTTTTGTTCTCCAAAAGTGTGAACATTCATTTACTCAGCAAAACGCAAATAGCTCCTTTGTCCCCACTGTTGCAAGACAGGGAATTGACATTTTTCATTATATTATGATTAAAAGCACTCACTAGCGTGGTATCTTAGATTGATGACAGCAAACAAGGAGCTGAGGTTGTCACACAGCTGTGACAATAGGATGTTCGCAGTCAGAAATTTGCATGAGTTCTTCTTCTCAGACTTGTGTCTGCTGCACGGCCACAGTCAGAGAATTCCAGTTGCAAGTCATAATTTCAAACAAGAAAATTGGCCGTCAGCTAGGACATTCTTGCCTCACAGGGATTCTTCCATGTGTAAATCCCGATCGTCTAGATTTCTTGGCAGCGAATCGGATGCGAGTACAAGAGCAATTGACTGTAATTGTCCCCTGGGGATGGGATCATTTATTTATTTGTTTTTACGGTTTTCATTCACCCAGTGAATATCGCTTCCCTCTGGACGTAATGTGGTTTAGAACCATCGTTGTTATAAAGATGTTTTACATCCTTATGGAAATCTGTTGATTTAAGGGTCAAACGGCAGCTCGCAGGAGACAGCAGCCGGGACGGGCGAGCTCGTAGTAGGTCTGGCTGCGCTGAGCTGGATTTGGCACCGCTGATGTCAGCAGGGGGGATTTTTCTACCGATTTTGGGGTGCATACCTGTGTAGTGGGGTCACTTTTACGGCTGTGAGTGCCTTTTCTCCCAGACTGTGCCTTGCTTGGTGATTTCGATGGAAACCCTGAGGGGCAAGGGCTAGGGATGCGTGGGCTTAGCAGGCGTGGGGTAAGCCAGCTCCTATTTGGTTGTCTTATAGTCACGTTGGCTGGGTCTCTGGAGGCTTTTTAAGCAAGTTCTGTTGTGATGCTATCGTGATCGTGCAAGCTCTGCACAAGGCTGCTGCCACATGTGATTCCTGGTGTTGCTCTCTGGTCCTGAGATGCTGCTGCTCGTCCGTCAGGGGAAGGTTTCACATCACTGAGGTCTAAATACACCTTTGGCAACAACCAAAGTATTTTGGTGATGCTGCAACGTGACAGGAGTTGGGACAAATGTGCCAGCTACCTTTATTTCCTTGTAAGGAAAGGGGATGAAGGCGAGGTGGCTACAAAAGTGTCGTGTTAGAGTAGCCCTGACACACAAATGTAGGCCCTTTGTGTGCATTTTTATCCCATTCCATTAAAATCAGTCCTAAACAAAGCAGCACATGGTGTGGTGTGGACTGTGTCCTGCCTGGGGTACACACAGCTCGCTCGTGGAGAACATGCTCATTAAAATGTGTAATGGCAGATATAACTCCCTGATATTTTGTAGGTTCCTTAAGTGCCCAATATCAGCGTTTTCTGCAATGTAGACACGCTATGCCTTATGAATGTGTTCGGGCTCGGTGACTCGCTGCCCTTCTCGCACTGCGTGCCGAGTTCCAGGGTGTTTCCCACCGTGTCTCCGCAGGAAAGCACCACGGCTGTTACGGCTGGGGTCTTTATTTTCCTTGGACTGCAGAGTGTGGGTCCTGATATGTGTGGGTACTCACAAGGTGCAAGAAGTGAGGGAAAAGACCGAAAGCATCAAGGGCTTGATTCAACACCCATTAGACTCAAGTGGAGAGTGATAGATTTTAAAGGGAACCTACAGATGCAATCACTACTTAACGGGACTTTCAGAAGCACTTGGGTGTCTAATTCCCATTGATTTCACACGAGGGAATTGGCCTTTGCTTATAGGACGCGATTTACAAACCGAGGTTCCTCCACGTGTGGATCCCACTGATCTGTAAATTGCTTGGCAGCAAATTGAATGTGAATATGAGCACAATTGGCTGTGATTGTCTCCAAGGCACAGGATAATTTCTTTGTTTTTACAACACCCATAATGTCCAGTAAACACAGTTTTCCTGGAGGGGTGATACAAGGGGTTCCAAGGAGAGCTAGGCTCCTGGCTGCTTTTGAAAACCCTTCCATTTATTTTTGAACACCTGAATAGCTTTACGAAATAGGGAATCTTCCCATTATCTTCTGGCGGAATAGAGGAAGGGTTAGAGGCTTGCCTCAGCTCCTCCATCACCAGTGGAAGATTGGAAGATTCCAGTTCAGAGAAGTCTCTTTTCTGAGTAGGAAGCAACAGCAAATGCTGCAAATGCAGCAATGAGTCTGGAGTATCAAGCTCTCACCTTGGCTAATCTGATCAGGAATTTAAAACCATTACATCACAGAATAATTAACAGCTTACTAACTGGAACAAAGGAGGTAGGACGGTAACTATTCACCTCGGATACGCATGCAAAATAAGCAAACCCAAAATAACCTCTTGATTTCCTTGATGACAAGATAATCCAAATTAACTTTTTATTGCCCTGTAAAATCAAAGTGGGCGAGGAGTGCACCCGGTGATTTTGGACTTTAGCAGCAAGGGCTGCCCAAGAGCTACAAGAGCACGTTTTAGTGTGTTTCTTTCTCCTCTCTCTCTGTTTCTGAGGAAGGTCTGGGGCTGTGGGTGCTAGATTGAACACTATCCGGCAAGTGCGATGTGTAAATTTTGAAAAAAAAAAAAATTAAACATGTGGTTTGTGTTTCAAAACCCGGAAAATATTATGAAAGCAATAAAATATCCCTACTACAGGCAGCCCGAGAGGGCTCTCCCTTTGTGAGTACACACGTTCAGATTTAGTTATGTGTCATTCTCCAGCCAGCTTCGTTCCAGGAGAGCCAGACATGGGTCTTACATTGCCTCGAGCCAGGCTATGCAAAGAAGCTGTAGGAAATAAGCGGAGCAGCAGCTGCACTGGGTCCCTGATGAAGCCCGTTCCAGAGCAAGTTGAAAGGCAGGTGATGAAGATCTGCCTCCATCCGTGGGGGTTGTGCTGGACACTTGTAGCCACTCCACCAACAGGCAATCTCCGGCTGATGCAGGAATTTTCAGCCTTGCAGAGAGCACAGGGGCCCGCCAAGGTCTGCAGTGCTGAGCACTCAGGATGGTGACATGACTTATGTTGTCCTTTTTTTTTTTTAATGGCTTGTATTCACCTGGAATTAGTCCTGTCTGCCCAAAGTCCTACCTCATATGGCAGACTTGTATGAAACCTCCTCTAAAATCCATCCTGACGGGGCATCACTGATGTGCTGCCTTAGCAAATCAGAAGGACATGCTTCGTCGTGGTGACTCGGCGTTTTGGCCCATATATACACACAGACAGAAATTCAGTGGCCTGAAGGGTGGCTAACAGCATCGTGATGTGTCGCAGAAAAACTTGGGAAGAAATAATTACCCCGTAGCTGTTTCTAGCAAACAGAGTAATAAGGTGAGCACATTAGAAATAGGATTCCTGTGTTGTTGCAGCTTCAGATTTAATCAAAGCTACACTTAACCAAATCATTGTTTGGGGAGCATGGACACTTAATTTTTTTAATAGCCTGTGACCTGCAATAGAATTTAGGTTGGGTGTTAATGACCAAAGGTTTTGCAAGTAATTAAATTTGCAGAAAGCACTATCCCTGAACAGCTGAAGAGTGTATTTGAGAGCAGGCATGTGCCTGTGTGTTGCTACAGCCTTGGACTTCGGTAGGTTAGCTCTGCAAAACCTGAGCGGAGCTCCGCTCACCAATCCAGGTGGCTCTTTTAACCTAAATCCTGGGTTAGACGTACTACTGCTGAGAGTGTTCTGCTAAATGCGTTTTGTGTCACAGGATTCATCATCCAGTTTCGTCTTCTGACGCGTCTTTAGACAAGCCGCTTCAAAGACGCAACTATTAATTGAAAATACAACACATGTCAAAACCATTGGTTTTTATCCCATCCTGCTGGGTGTGTTTCAGCCCTCCGATGTGCTGTTCCCATGAACTGGCTGGTCCATCCCCTCCACCAAACCCTCAAAGCTCAAGTGAACATTTATGCAATTAAAATGCCAGAATTTGCATGGTCAGAGAGAAGCGATTGTGACTCCGACAGAGCTGGGTGCCCTGCGCTGGTCTCCTTCACAGCTTGTCTGAGAAGTCCTCAGCGAGAACAGAGACATTAAGGCTCCAGCACTGCAAGAGGAGAGGGAAGTGTTTTGTTTTTTTTTTCGATGGGGAAAGGTTGTGAGCACATAAACTCAAGGCGTTTACACTGTTTTGTGCTGAAGCTTTGCACACAAGACTACCTACTGCATACTGTGTCTTTAAAATGCTAAAGGACCCACAAAAAAAAAAAAACAGGAGAAAAAACCCAAACCCATGACAGTCCACTAGCAACTAGCACACTAACAGGTTCTCATCTGACACCAGTAGGGAACCGAAGATATTTTATTATTTGGAAACTCCATATAGGGAAAGCCAGCCTTGAATCTGTCATTACTCCAAGAACCACACCTCCCCTGGGAGTTAATTATTTTCTTAAAATGCAACTTGTACTGTTAGTTTAAAACATTCCAACTGTGTTCGCACTCTTTAAATCTTCTGTAAACCTTAGAGTTTAAATCACTTGCAGATAAGAGTAATTCTATTAGAAAAAAAAAAAAAGAGCTCGATGGAAGGGGAAAGAGAGGGAAATAAAAGGGCATTGATAGAAGCGTCCTTTGGGGTGCCCATTGCCCTGTCACCTTTAGAACTTGGCAGGAGTTGCAACCCACAGTAACTTTATAGGTCCTGGCACAGAATGAAACAAAATAGGTGCATGCCACATTTTCCTTCCAAAAAAACACCAGGGAGAGACTTACCTCCTTTGTAAGAGGCTGAATATCTGAAAAGGTATGTTAAGTTTAAGGAAAAAAAAAAAAAAAAAGAGAAAAAAAAGTTAGTGGGACTGATGGGTCATAGCCTTTTCTGGGCTTCTATTTTGAAAGAAGGTATTGGGCAAAGGGCTGCCTCTGGCTGGAGCCAGGCTGGGAACTGAAGGGCTTGTGGAAGTGTTTAAATATAGGGCGCTACTGCAGTGTTTGACCATCTTAGCTCCTATTGCTTTGGCTCCTTTCGCTGCTTTCATGGGAATTCCGGGGCATTAAAAAAAAAAAAAAAAAAAAAAAAAAAAAGAACTCATTGCTGTGAGTTTGCCATGAGCAAGCCAGGGAGAGAGTGGATGTGTCATTTTTGGACCTGTCTGAGCAATCATTCGTATGCTGCGTTGGCCAGGCTCCTAGAATTAAGGGTAATTCAGTGGTTCCAGAGCTTGGTGCTTTTTTTTCCCCCTCCCTCTTGCCCTTCCCTAGCCCCTCCTTTCTCTCTCTAATTTGTTTGGGCTGAACCTCAGCTTCCCAAAGTCTTTGAGTTCTGTTTTTCTTTTTCCACCAGTTTTCTTTTGCAAGAGCATATTGGTTGAGCGGTTATTTTAACCAGCGGTGCGTACCACACGCCCCGTGCCTCTGCCAGCTGTTCGTGGAAGAAGAGAAAGGGGTAAAAGCCAAGTGTCCATCACTACCAGCACTGGGTGAGGCTGGCTGTGGCACAGCAGTGGCAAAGAGGGTGGCCGAGGCTCCCTGGGCACTAAAATAATAGAACCCGTTAATTTGTGAAGCACATTCCACCCTCCCCTCAAAAAAAACAAACCCTGCTGGGTTTGATGGGGCTGTTAAACTCAGGTATATCCCAAACCTGGGGCTATCACCCAGCCTTTCACTGGGTTGAAGGACCTTAATAGAAGTAGACCTTTAGTTCCTGCCTGAATTAAATGACCCTAAAGTCAAACCACACGCTTGAGAGCATCTTTGCAGGGCCTGACTCTAGTTGAGGCCGAAGGAAAAGCAGAAAGAACCCCAGTAATGTGTGCTCCAGCTGAATTCCTGTTCAGCCCGGACGATGCGGTAATGAAGCTGCCGCGAGAAACGTCTGCTTTCATAAGCTTTCTTGCATCATTTTACAAATGCCAAAAGATTTCTGTGGTGCACATGTGCAGCTGAAATTTCAGATCTCTCCTACCTGCGTGCTGGCTGGCTGTACTGGCCTTCTCTGCTTTTTATTCTATGACCATTTGTCTCAGAGTCTCCTGAGACCTGGGAAGGTGATTAAATTTTGTGATCCAGATAGAGTTCTTCTGTTCTGTAGAAATAACACTAGCAATGGAAGCGATGAAAGAATTTTTTTTCTTTCCCCAGGCCAGTCTTATTGGATGAAAATTCTCGCACATAGGTTAAATTAGAATCGCTCAAGAATATTTTCTGGAGATATTTGTGGCTTTCTCCGTTCACTTCAAGCAAGTAAAACTTTTCATACAAAACGATCCCAACATAAAGCACAGAATAGTCTTTGTATAGATGATTATCAGCAGAGTAGGAAACACTTATGATGATGTTTTTAGGCAGAATAAAGCCGTATAAAGTACAAATTTCCTCTTAAAACTGAACTGTGTGTAATGAGACACAGGAGCCCACTGAAAATAATGAGGTGTTAAAGAAATAAACAGTTAAAATAATACAAAAGGCTAAACAGCTTGAGAAGGACCAAAAAAAAAAAAAAGTCAAATGTGATATAGAGACATACTTGCTTACAGAGAGTAAGGTGATCCGCTTGAAGTGCCTCAACCTGAGAAGCCCTGGGTAATATTGCTGCTGTTTGCACAGTTTACCCAGATGGGTTAAAATAGCCTATTAATAATAATAACAACTTGGAAGCACTTTGCAAACTTTATCTCTTTCCAATCTCGCTGTGAATGGAAAGGATTCTGCTCGGCAGGGCTGGAGCTGGCGGGAGGAGCTGAGGTTGGGGACGATGCATTTGGCGGTCGCGGTCCCCGGGCGCTGCACCTCGCATGTGGCAGCAACGCTGAGGTTGGGGGCGATGGGACTGAGAGCTCTTCATTCTTATCACACAGTAAAAGAAGTTGTCCTCCAGCATTAATTCCCATCCCAACTTAAAGGGAATTTCTCATCCTACTGGAGCATAAAACGAGGAGTAATTAGTTTTAATGTATCTACAGCCTTTTCAACGGAAAAGAAAAATCTCGTACCCTTGGCTCTCCTTGGTGTGAATAAGCCTCATTAAGGTTCTTGAAACTAAAAGAACCACACGCAAAAAAGAAACGTGCTTTGTGCGAGAGAGATCTGTCCCTTTCTGTGTTTCTTTTACCTGCTTATCTCTTTTAGGGGCCTGTTTGCCCCACTGAGCGTCCTCCCTTCAGAACATCAGTATGGACCAGCGCTGGGTGTCATTTCCAGTGCGGGACGCGTTGCAGCAGCAAACAGCATCAGATCCTCCTGCTGAGAGAGAGTAAAGAGCCTCATGCAGTGTGTGAGACGCTTCATCTGCACAATAGGGTGAGAGTCACATTTCTGACCACCCAAAGATCTTATTCCTTCCCCACCATGGAAGAGCTGACTGGCAAAACTGAACTTTTCGGATAGATGGGCTCAAAAGAGAGTATTTTAGGAGTAGACCAGAAAAACCTTTGTTTTGTTCTGCCCAGAGGCCGCTTGATTGCTCTCTCAACCAATCTTTTTTTCACATTTTTTTTTTGTGTAAAACAAGGCATGTTTTTATGCTTGGTGACCTGAACGTTGGGTGCACGTGTTCTAGCACCCAAGTGAAGTGACACCAAAGTTGGCTTGAGGGTAAGTGCGGGAGTTGGCCAGCCTTTGCAGTGCTAGCACATTACTCTTACTGAAGAGGTGAGGCATCCAGGGAAGTTCCTCCCTGCGCCAGCTTTCATTGGCCATGTCTACAGAAATGTGAGGCACTATTTTTTACGTTGCATTTGCTTGTTTTTGTTTCTTTTCCCCTCTTGGTTTCATTCCAGCGCTCCTGAGTGTATGAGGATGCAAGTAAAGTGGTACTTTGTTGCTTTAATTTCGTCAGTTGGAAAGCTTTAAAAGTTAATATTTACATGAAATGATCTAAAAATCATCTAGCTTGATGCCTGTTTGTTTAACATATTTAGGTGATGGCTGTATTTATTTTTTTTGAACTACTTGCACGTTAAGGTACTTCAATGATGTGTACAATTTTAACAAAACCTATCTTTCTCTAAGGCTTTATCACAGTTGTTAAAGATTTTTATATTAGTTCTGTAATTAAACCTTTTAAAAACATTTATAGGTATTTCTCACTTCGGGACAAAAAGAAACCAACCAACAAACCAACATTTTAACATAAAAGTCCTCCAGAGTGAATAGACATTCAACCTTTCTGTGGGTTTTTGGGCATTCTAATGGGTGTTAGAATAAAATACGTTTCAGATGCTCCTGAAAGTCTTAGGAAATTAAATTCCACAGACCAGCTCTTCAGCTCAAAGAGGTCATTGCAGCATCGCTGGTGTGTACCAGGTGCGCAGCGCAGAGCCCGACCTGCTCAGTTCCCAGAGAGCTCCGAGCTGGGGTCGGCTCCATGGGCTCCTCTGCGAGGGAGGCTCCTGGCTCTCGGCATTTGCTGGGAAAGAAGAGCAGCCCTGCATGAAATAACGCTCTAATCGGAATTCCCTCCTCACTTAAACTCTGGTTAGGCAGACAGTTAATTTATCTCCGTTTAACCGCTGAATCAATCCATCCATCAAAGCTACAAAAGCTAATTAGCTGGAGTCAGGGCAGCAGCAGCTCTGACACACCACAGGGTCTGCAATACCTTATGAAGTTGTGGTAGGGGGTACAAGGTACAATTCCCCACGTATGCCTTAAATCTACCCGTGAGGCACAGACATCTGACCCCACGGGCGCAGCCTCTCGAGGACCTTCTCCTGGCAGCCTCCTCCTCAGCACTGGCCCTCCTGGCCCTTCCACCACCCACTGTGGTCATCCCTGAGGTCTAAAGCTACCCAACGCAGTGCCCAGACAAAGGGGGACATAGCCCTTTGCTTTCGGATTTGGAGGATTCTCTGTTGCCGACGGTTATTTAAGCCGTGGGGCAGCAACACGGTTCAGCGTTCTTGCGTGGTGTTTTGCACACAGTCATTACAGCCCTTAAATTTGGTGTCAGTTACTCCTGATAAAATGCCTGATGCACCTTCTGCTGTGCTCCCAGGCAGCGGGTGCTCCGTGCTCTCCTAACACGTGTTCCACGTTAACTGTTTTCATTGACTATGAATCCATAAAAATACATGTGGAACAGAGGGTGCACAGTACAGTCGTGTCTGCCTGACTCCTTCCCATTCTAATTGGGCAGCAAAGCTGTTTAATAGAGTCTGTGGAGTCTGTTTAACTACATTCTGCCAGAACAATGCTCTATTCATGTTTTCAACAGAACACTAGTGAGTGGACTAATATCTTTAAACTAGAAAACAAGTCTTAATTGGAACAGATGCTGCAAATACCGATGCAAATGGCCAGCTCGTGTGATCAAAACCAGGTACAGGCCATTGATTTGTTTTTAATAGCAGCTTTCATTTTTTATTAGTGTACACAAACCTCACTAACACTATACAAAAAGTCAGTAACAATATTCTGAAAAATCATCTTGTTTAAAACAGACTCTGCCGCGCATTGTTTCTGGCAAGGTGCTATTAAAGAGTTTCCGTCCTCTTTTGGCAGATCACGTTACTGGAACACTCTTCTTTCTAGAGCTTGAATAATCCCAATGATTTTCCTAAAAAGCTATTGCTGTTACATTTAATAATCTGTTTAGATATTCACTTGTGTTACAAACGGGCATTCAGGTTAGATTAGGCTAAAGAAATCCACATTCCCAGTGAGTATGTGCGTGCCGGGTTGTGATCCGCGGCTCTGGGCTTTAACGGGACGCAGCACGCGTCCCCAGGACGCGAGCTCTTTGTCGTGGCAGTGCTTGGCCTGGGCGAGCTCTGAAATGTTGAGATCACAATGATTATTACACTAAGAATAAAAATGTTGTGTGAGTTTTCTAGAACAAATTGGCTTTAGGCAGGCTGAGCCGTTTGGCAGTAGTGAGAGTATCAAAAGCTGCTCAAGGTAGGAGAAATGCATTAGAGTACACCTGGCACTTAGGAGGAGTTCATGGGTCTGTTCGTGCTTGCAGATACCTTCAGTTACCTCAGTAGCTGCTGCTTAGAATTGGAATGTATTTATATACGTATGTGTGTGTTTATACACGTATCGCTTGAAACTGGCTGCAAGGATAAGATGCTGTTTCAGTCAAAACAAAAAGGGAAGTTGCCAGGGAGAAAGGAATGGAAGATGGCTCTGGTATCTATTTTCACATCTGCATTTTTGTGTTGGCTTTTGTTTTTAGAACTTTTTATCACTATATCTTTGCAAGTGAATGTGTCACGGAGGCTTATTAGGCAGGGGTGGCTGTTCTCTGCTGCCTTGGAGAGGTACAGCTGAGGATGTGGGTATGATATGGGAGAACGAGCCTGGAAAGGAGGCCCTGAGATATCCGCAGCTGCAGGTTGTTCAGAACACAGCTAGCAAGGCAGGCGATGCAGCTAAAGACTTCCAGCCAAGTCCTACAGGCGAGACCTCTCTCCCTCCAATTCCAGCGTCCTGGGTGACCATCACAAGGACGATGTACAAACTGCTCGCAGCCCCAGCCGCTGACGTGACAAACAGAGCAAAGCCCGTCTTTTCAGGGGTGGTTTGAGGTCTTCCAAACGGAACTAATCTGCTCGGCTATTGTGGAGCTTCCAGCAAAGCCATCTGAGTGCTCGGCCCCAGCAGCGGCAGAGCCAAGGTGGGTTTCTCCCCATCAGGTCTGTTGAAAAGATACGACATCCGAGGAGGGCTGGGGATTGACACGATGAAAACGAGGCTTTGCTCGCTACCTACCGCAGCACGGACAGGTCGGGAGCAGGGCTGGTGAGATGAGAGTTGGATGGGTTTCAGGAGGGGTGTCCCGAGAGGGAGCTGGATTGGGTTTTCTTTAGGAAAAGGCAGGCTTGTCAGTCATCCCCAGCTTTGTAGAGAAAGGAAAGGCATTGTGCTGTCGTGACACTGAGCCCCGCGCAGGCAGAGGCTTTTGTAGTAGCAGTCACTGTGGGCTGGACAGTTCTCTCCTCGGCTGCTTGGGCTGTTGGGTTTCATTTTCCCAAAGACACGGGCAGTATGGTTTGTGTTAGCAAAGGAACAGAGGACTGTAGGTTTTCTGAGAAGTCTTTTCTAATATTACCTTTCAATTTAGTCTTGTGGCTCAATATATTAAAAAGGTATCTTCTCTAAAAGGGCTGGTGCGAAAACATTAATTGCAGCATTGTGTTGTATATGTATATGAAATGATTAAATCTACACAAAATTACTCAGAGCCTTCAGACAAATGATGCTTTGAATAGACTTGGTGAGCTCTGTTATTTTCATTTAGTGCTAATACTGTTGTATGTGTGCACGGAAGAGATTGCAGGTTCAATGCTGATACGCACGTGGTTATGAGCAGTTTGCTGGTGGCTGTGCTGTCAGCAAGTTGGCTTTCCATTTACTGATTTCCATGCCGAGAAATCACAGAGAAAACTGTGTTCTCTCATGTTCATGAGTTCTCCATACCATGGCCAGCGACAGGAGTTTTCCCCAATCCCTCCAATTTGTTCCTCTCTCCCTGCTGCTGCAGAAGAGCCCAGCTCTTCCAGGCCACCCAGACCTTCCAGCTTCTCCTGCCTGTGCCGCTCGTGGGCCTGGGGAAAGCTCGTGTTCAGCAGGCTTTGGTCCTCCCTGTGGGCAACAAGTGAGGTGGTCATCTTTGGTTTTAATTACTTTTTTATATTTGGGCACCCAGGCATTTGATCTGTGCAGAACTCGGCAGGGACCGTTCCCAGAAGTTTCCTTTGGTCGAGCTGTAGGCTACAGATTTTCTAGGAGGTGGACACACGGTCGTGTTATCCCAGAGCTCCCAGCTGGGCTGATCCTCCTGCAGGAGGAACACTGTGGAGAGACACAGCCTGTGGAAGGTAAAGCAAAGCTCACGGAAAGGCATTTTAACCTTTTTGCTGGTGTCTGTAGCTTGTGACATCTTGGGGCAGAAGGGGCACGTCTGCTGGCTACAAGATCACCTTGTGCCAAGCTCTACCAAAACACGGGACAGGGAGCAGACAGAGCTGATGCCTGGGAGCTGCTGCAGCTTTGACACCTGCTGGGATTTTTTTTCCTATTCCAGTTCTGAGCTACCTCATTCAGAAGGGCTCTTGCAGAAGGAGGCTTCAGAAGGCTTTTCAGCAAAGCTAAATGAGAAACAAAGTCTGATGCTAACGTGGAAAACATGGTCTTTTTTTTTTTTTTTTTCTCCAAAACCACTTCCTTCTCTCACTAGGACCTGGACTGCACCCAGCCAACCCCACTCCAGCAATAACCATTTTGAAGTACAAGTGAAAGTATCAGCAATACTGGAGAATAAAAATACCAGAGCCATGGGAAATGCTCGGAAGGTAGCCAATGGAAAAGTGCAGTCCCTCCTGAAGGCAGCGTGATCTAGTTGTTGAATTGCTGAATTAATGAAATCTTACCAATGAGGCTCATTTCGCGGAGTGCTGAAAGGAGCCCAGATTTCTTGCGTTGTCTTAGTGGTTGCACTCTGATCCCAGATGGGCGGATAATAACGTTATAAATGATTTACTGCCCTACAGTATATGTTATGGGAGGTTTATAGAGATCAAATCGCACAGTGAGCTGGAAAATCCTCTCTGTTGTTGAGGCTGTTCCCTGGCTGTTGTTGGCAGTAGTACATTAATGGCATGTGAGGGAGTTTGCCTTATTCAAACAATAGTGGAGGCATTATAATTTAATTACTCCCATCATTAGGCCAGTTTTGTTAGAGAAAAAGAAAAAAAACACCCACAGTTGAAAAAAACCTGGTTTTCTTCTTAGCTATGTTTAATGAAGGGCTCCCAGTCCTTTCTGTAAGAAGTCTGTTTTGCAGCACTGTATTTTCCTGATGGTGTAACAGCAGATTTTTACTTTCTAGTCCTAACATCTTGGACCGCATTTCCCCATCAGTAACTTTATTCCTGAAGTTAAGTGCCTGGATTTCCTGGGCCGAATTTAGCAGCGTTCTATCTGCAGCCTTAGGACAACGGGTAAAATTTATTCCTTGGGAAAGGCAATCTCTGGACTAGAAAGAGAAAACTCATGAATTTTAAGTGTTGCTAATATAGTATGACAAACAGCAAGTATACAGCAGAGCATGTTAAGCAGGAGAAAAGCGTTTCTTGGCCTGTGGCCCTGGAGGCAGTGACATGAGGTTCATCTCTGCTCCAGAGCTAGGATGCAGCCATACAGCTTGCGACGAAGGTCCCGCAGATAGTAGCACACTTTCCCTTTGATGTATTTAAAGGCTCCTTTCGCTTGTTTATTTTTGCTGTCAAATGGCTTCGCTTAGTCCCTTGTGCAAGCCAGGATATCATTACGTTCAGTAAACATGGAAGTGGAACCTGACACCTGAACGTCAGTAAATGAAATTATTTTCAGTCGCAAGGGGCTGGGTTCCACGTGCTGGGCTTTTCTCAGAGGTATGTCCCGGGCAGAGCCCTCCAGGGAGGGATCTGGGAGGTCTGTGCTCCCCTGGTCTGCACGGAGCTTCTGTGTCCTTGGAGAGGCTGAACGCTTCATCTGCCACGGGTCACACGGGATTTCTCACTGTGAACGAGTTCACGGAAATTGGGTGGGGTTGGGTATCTTGGTGTAGTCTGAAATCAAACAGGTAGGCAGCTCTCCTCCCTTCTAAAGCGGATGTGGCCTGCCTGTCCTCGTTCGTCATTGCGCACGGCGTGTTATTTAAGTACATTATCTGCTGTCTCCGCGGGGGCACTAGTGACTTGTGCAGAAATTTTCTGTTGGTAAAATATTTGCATTGTTAATTGCTTTCCACTATAATTAACCAGCTGACAATCCTCTCAGAAGAGGGCTGAGAGGAGTAGGTAGTTTGGAAGGAGTTTTGAGGATCTTGCTTGTAATGTGCAGTGAAATGTCAACGTTATCATTACTGGTCTCTAGTGCTGCTGTCGCCGTTTCGCAACCGACGTGTCTCCTTCAATGACAACACCTCCAAAATAATTTATGGTGCAAATGAGGCCATCTCCAGCCAAAAAACCACAAGTGTTGTTGACAGTCTTGATTTTAACATCATGCCCAGTGCACATGGGAAGCATCCTCCACTTGAACCAACGATGGGAGAGCTTCCTATCACAGGCACGGCACGACCCTTTGGGGCCCCCAGTGCAAGCCCTTGGTGCTGGTTTTCCAGCCTTTTGGGTGAGGGTTTTTCCCCTGCACGGAAGGGAGAGCAAACGGCACGTGCTGGCTCTGCCCGCTGGGAAGGGTGCCCTGCTCCTGGTGGGACTGGTCTCAGTGGGACCTGCCGCGGGGGGCCGGGGGATGCTGCCAGCTGTAATCACGGCTCCGCGGCTCCTTGCGACGGGGAGGCTCTTGTTCGCTTTGTTTATTCAACCGCTCGTCACCCCGTAGGCACTTATTTCTTGCCCCAGAGTGGCGATTACTGCTTTAATTATTAGCATTTCCTTCGGCAGCAGCTCCGTAGCGTTCGTTGCCTGAGTCAGCAGGGCCCGCTGCAATTGAAAGCCTTGAGTGCTTTACCCCACCGCGACGCCGCTGTAACTCGATGAGCCATTTGCAATGGCAAACCCATTTTTAAAACTCCCAAACCTGAACAGCCTCGCTTCAGTAAGTGCTGCTACCGGGAGCCTTTGCAAATAATGGCTTTTCATGTCAAAGGCCTGGATAATTTGATAGGACAATGAGGAGTAGTTTGAGGTCTAAAGTTTGAAATACCTCGAAATTATTTTAATTGGATGTGTTGCGGGGAGGGAGGGGAACCCTCATATTTTAAATACTTTTCTAGAAAACAAATCCATCGGTTGCATTCTGAAAACTAAGAAAGCAAATGCCATGTTTATTCAGGACCTGGGCAAAAAGAAACGACGAGTGGGCTCTCCCCACTGGTTCTGCAGCAGGGATTAACCCAAGAACACCACCTGGGTTTTGCAGTCCTCGCTTAGTTTGTGCTTGGACAAAACTCTGAGCTGCCTCTAGAGGTCTGGCTGAGCAGCTGGCCGATGAAGTCTGATCCAAAAGCAGTGAGCAGCGGTGTTCTGTGAGGATGCAATTAAAGCAGTAGTCTCCGGTGGAGGAAAAACTGCCACGGGTGCATTTAGCAGTTGCTCGCTACTTTAAGCGGCTCGTGAGGTTTTAGTTTTGGAATTCAGCTTCGTTTTCGGTATGTCCTAGTATTTAGACTCCTGGGCTGGTTTCTGCAATCACTGTTCTGGTTTTAAGGAGCTCTGTTTGGCAGGACAGGAATGCCAGTTCCTACCTAAACCTTCCAGACCACCGGAGAAAAACAAATCTGAGCAAATACAGTCGAGGTGGGAGTTTTAAAACGTACAAGGGAAACCCTTCAGTATCTATTCAGAGACGAGTCTAATAAGCTGGTACTTTCTATTAAAGGAAGTTTTGGTTGGCTCCCACGGTTCTTCTGATTCCGTGATGAATTTTACCTAATGAAGTTCCCAATTGCCCACAATTTTCCAGTCAGGTAGATCTGTTTCTAAACTCATCCATCTGCATTAGGTGCTTTTCCAGTTTCCACTAGGCAATTCATCATCTTCAACATATGTAGCGTCACAGTATCTTACAGGGAGAAATACTACGTCCCTTTTATAAATGTGTGGCCAGAGCTGTAGGGAACCAAGTGATTTGCCCAGGGTTATGGAGTTCATCTGCTGCTGAATAGGGCAAGAACATTGCTTTCTGAGTTCCAGGAAAATGCCTTAACTGCCAGGCTGTCCTTTCCCAGGGAGGTGTTTGCTGTATCAGACCAGCACCAGCTGAAGGTTTTTTTCCCAAGTGTTCTTTTTCTCAGACTCGGAAAAGAGACTTTCAGAAATGAGGAGGCTGGAGTCTCTGAGTGGAGCAGAACAGAGTGAGTAATGAAAAAGAAATCAAAACTTGCAAGTAATGTATTCAGCATAAATGCCAGCCACATTCTTTGGATAAATAACTCTCGATGAATAATTCAACCAGCGTCATCACTACAGGGCATAGGAACAGGATTGTTTTTTAATCATTTGGCCTTTTTTCTTCATGGAAAGTTCAACCCAGATTCAGACCCTGATGCGTTCCAGCCCTGGATCTGGGTTTTGTTTGTGGCTTGGCTGGAGATGGCCTAGGGTCAGATCTGGGCTGTGCTGAGCACCCTCATCCTCCGAAATCTGAAGAAATGCCAGAAATTCAGTATCTTACAGGATAAAATTCAAAGCCAGCCCTCAAAAAAAAAGGCATCTGTAGCCTCAAAACCTTGTGGAAAATGGCAAAATATTGAAAGCTGGTGAGGAATTCTGGACTAGAGCAGCACACCGAGTAGGGAAAGGCTGGTGGCCTTTGGAACAACTTCTCACATTAATTTTCTCCCAATGCTGACAGCTTTGATTTATTGCCCTAAGGCTGGTTAGAAAACACCCAGACATGAGCAAAGCCAGGAGTTATGGAAAGAAAAGGAATATATGGTAAACGCAGTGATGAATAGCACTGGTAGACAGACAAACACTGCTCTGCACTCCTGCTGCACCCAAATATTGTCTTAGAGTGAAGATGGGAACAAAAGTTTTTCTTGCACTTTTGGTATTTCTTCTGTCACTTCTAGTATGTTGAATATTCTCCTGGAAATCCTCTGGGAACTGTGGGTTTATTTTCTTTTTCTGTCCGTTGAATGCCAGCTGGAGCACCAGCCAAAGAACAACTTGGAAAACGAAAGAGAGAAACACGGTGGCTGCGAAAGCTCTTTAAATGGTTTTGTGTGAGAACCCAGTGTAGTGATTCATTGTCCTGTCTCTTCTGACACTGAGCAACACTCAGACAGGCTCTGCTGATACCAGAATCCTGAGAGGCAGCTTCTCCATCCCCCCAGTTATCCTGTCTTCTTCATCAGCTGCTGAAAATCCATCTCCCACGTCTCGCAGCATCCGAGGGCCTGTAACCATCAAAAAGCAAGCAGCACTACCCAGAATCGCCCTCCTCAGACCAACAAGAAGAGGAAGCTTGTCTTGGAATTTGCTGCTTTTATCTTCTGTCAAATAAGGTTTGGTGGCGGGCTACTGTGTCCAAGTGGATGGTTGAACTAATCGCTGTAAAGTCTGATAGCCTGTCTTGTGCTGGTGGAAAAACCATCTTGCTTACCAGTGCTTCCTCCTTAGACATCAAACCAGTGCATTATTTCTCAACAGAAATTTGGTAAGATTGTTTAAAGTGGGCTTTCTTGGTTACTGAAATTGCCTGCTCAGTGCTCTCATGCCCCTTTTACCATATCAAGTTCCTGTTTACAGAAGAAGAGCTGGCCCTGCGAACCGAAAAGAACGAAATCACTGGAGAACGCAGAATCGTGAAAGTTGTCTTTCGTTTCATCAATGGTTTTAAATATTTAGAAAGCACAACGTAAACATCTTAAGAGCAAGCAGAGAGATTTCTCTTGGTGTTCGGAATTGTTGGGATTTATAAACAGAGAGGCGGTTCTCAGGGCGTGGAGCCGATGTTTCAGACTTTCCACCAAAGTTATATATGTTCATGTCATTACAGCTTTTCCTTCAGCCTCAGTTGTTGGCGCAGCGTCCCGAAATGTTTCTCGCTAGTAAACTTTTCATAACCTCCCAAACTGCAACAACTGTAGAATAAAATGTACCGGGATGCCAGCTGGAGTTGGCACTTGGCGCGGGGCTCTGCGAGCTGTTTGCTTAGCTGGATTTGAAGGATGTTCCGGACCAGCTAGCAGGACATGTGGCTGAGTCTTGACCTAAACTGCTGGCCTGGTTCCAGTGATCCTGCATACTTCATGGGAATGCTTTCCACTTGTCGCTTTCATACACCTCAGACGCGGCTTTTAACAATTCGCTTGTGAACCCAAGCCCGACAGCCAGAGGAATATCGTTAGAGGTAATGGCACTTGGCTATATAAAGCAACAACAAGATTCCAGAGCAGCTCACTGTGTATTTAATGCTGAATTAACAGTTTTCCAAGGGTGCCCTGCTTTCCCTTTTTTTTCCATCGTACAGCCTCAAAATTCCCAACAACTGGTTTCTTTTACAAAGGCTCTTCTCACATGAGCAGTCTCGGAGCCGTGGGCGTAAGGGGCAGGGGCACACACGAGCTGTCAGCAGATGGACCAGCTGTAGAGCACAGCTTCGTACGATTCGCTCACCCTGAGGTGGTCTGGGGTTGTAATAAGTGTTGCTCTACTCCCATTTGACAGGGAAACAAAAGTATTTGCGCTGGGAGGCATCAGATGCGGTCCGGAATTGTCCGTCTGCCGCGGTGCGTGAGAGCTGCAGATGTTCTGTGGGTGGTGCGGAGCCAGGAGAAAGGGACGAGCAGCTCTGGCAGCTGCTGCTCTCAGCCCTAAGATTCGCCACCTTCCTATCAGCACGCCAGGGCAACCTGGGGGACGTGGGGTCCTCTCGGGCAGCGGAGCCCCAAGGCCTCAGTGATTCCATTTCCCTGGGAAAGGTTGGTTTGTGGCTGAGTGACTGGAGCTCAGCTTAGTGAAACTGTTTTACCCGATTCAGTGTTCATACAACAACAGTAACTTTTCCTGGACCTCTCTTCATTTTCAAATAAGTAAGACAATGGTTTTAATTCAACCAAGACTTTTATTTATGCATCATTTATACCATTTCCTAGGTATAGATCTTATTTTCTTTTGTCCAACACGGAAAATAACACGTGAAGTCTGAGTAGTTCTCACATGCTGAATTCCAAAGTGTCTGAATTAAATTGGAATCCCAGTGGGTTCTGCACCTTCCCAGTTGTTCATCACTTGCAGGGTTTATTACGTTTTAGATGTTACTGTTAAATCCAGGCACCCCTGGAGATACTGGTTAGACTTTGAGAGTCTAAAGAGTAGATCATGAATGAGTCCCCAGAGCTGTTCCCACTTAGCAATGCAGTAATTTAAATTTCCTTTAAAAGAACAACACATTGTAACTTTTTTTTGTATTTTGTAATTTGTTTACACCTTTAAGGAATTATAAAATAGATCTATTTCCCCCCAGTTTAGATAATATTTTTTTTTTTTTTCTATTTAGCAAGCATTGATATTACTCCCTTCCCTGGTGCTTTTGTTCACTGCCAAAATTAACATGTCTTTTGGGCTTTGCTTTTCCAGGGATGTTAATGGGAGAGGATTCTGGTGGAGGAGTGGACCCTCCTTTCTGGCATTGATGGGTGCAGCTGCCCACGACACCATCAAGGAATTTTAGTGCTGAAAGGATCTTGGAAGCCAGGACGAGGAGCCAGGTGGGGAGCCCATGGTGCAACTCACAGACCTTCAAGGAAAGTTGAAAAGGAAAATTTTGGCCGTGTTGTGCCCATAAAAATGAAGGCAAAATGTTACAAAAGTGCATGAAATCTGCAGATAGGTGTGGGGTTTTTTTATGTTCCAGAAGTGTTGAATATTAAAAAAAACCCAACTCAACAGGAGTTTAAATAAACCCAGACAAGTGAGTCGGCAACAAGATACAAAATCATCAGGAAAGGCTGAGTTTGTTTTAATATGGGGATTACAGTAAACACCGGGAGTGCCTGGTAACAATTTGTAGCCCATGTGTTTTGAAATATCATAACTGGTGTCAATAAACACATTAAAATTCAACTTCAAAGCACTTTGTGGATGTTTGGAGCGTCACGAAGACATTGCAAAATGGGGATTTTAGACTGAAACAAGCATGGGAGCAATCAAACACAGCTCCTACGTGAAGAAAGGGATCTCGTCAAGTTGTGAGAGCCAAGCATCTGTGATGGTGATTATTGCTTCCTACTGGCTCTGAGCTGCTCTCAGCTCCACATTTCTTTCAGGCTCTCCCCCTTACCTTCCACCCTGACCTGCAGGTTTGTCTTGCCCACCCGTTAGGTCTCGCATCCCAGATGGAGTTTGGGTTGGAAGACCCTCTTTTCCTCACTTTTTCTCCTGTAATATTAATTTCCGATACTAGGATTCTGATTTATTTGGATTCGCCCCGTAAATGCGCTCCTATTTGTTAAACAAATCACGTGAGTGCTCCAGGGAGATGGTTCTATAGCTGTGATCCTTCAGCTGTGAAAGCACAGACTCCTAATGCTTAAGCTTTAGCACTTTAATAAATCCTTTGGTTTGTTTCTGGGATATCCCAGAAAGTGCTAAATTACCACCGTACTTAAAACGGCAGTATACTTCTGTTTACACGACTCGCAGCCTCGAGACCCATGTCCACCACATGCCAGCCTCTTGGTTTTTCTTACTTTCACCTTTTTTTATATGTTTAATGCATTGCTTCACAGCAATCAAAAGCTCCAGCTTTGGTTGACCTGTCAGACGACTCCCTCTTAGCCAACAGCCCGACATCTCCCCATCCAGAGCAGGCAAGGAGGAAACTATAAGCCCGGAAGATAATCAGCATTTTAGAGGGAGCTGTAAAAAAGGATGAGAGGGAGATGTGCCCCAATAAGGCAGTGGATATATCTTCAATAAGAAAGGTAAATTATTTTATGGAGAAGTGAATGCCAATTCGTCAAGTCCCTGTTGAGTTTACAAAGGATGAGGCAGGTCTTGGAGCTGTATGTGTGAGTTTTCCTAACAATGGCACTGCCAGCAAAATCTGGAAACTGAGACCTCGTCACATCACGCCGCCAGGGGAGCACGAGAAATTCCCGATGTTCCGTTTTGTCTCTCCCGTGAGCTCAGTTCACAGCACTTCACCCCGACACACACCCAGCAATCCCGCTTGTTACAAAGACAAACAATTCATACGTGCCCTTATTAAGGCGATTTATGGCAGAGCCAACACGAGGGAGCAGGTGAGCGTTCCTGCATCGAGGTTCGACTGCCGTGGAATAATCCCAGCCGATATCCCCTTGTTTTAATACCCGGCCTCCCGCTCGAGGCGGAGCGCCCCACTGCCGGCCGCCCGCAGACCACGCGGGGTTAAATGGGGCTTCTAGTGGGAAGCCTACAACAACCTCTTAAGTGATTAGGACACCTGTTGACATGAAAATAGAAGCAGGCACGGAAACAAGTGTGCCACACACTGAACTATATGTACACAAATATTAAGGGGATTAGAGAAATCGCTGAAATGGATGGAGCGGCGTTCAGCGCACACTTGTCTGGAGTCTAAGCAGAATGGAAATAGCAGACACACAGAGCTGATCCCTTGTTGGACAGCTTTTTTTTTTTTGCCTTTTTTTTTTTTTTAGTAGCTCATCTGGGGCATAAACATCTGTGTGCAAGGCGGTCGTTTGCTTACACTTCAAATTTGTGTTTAGTAAATATCTTTGTTTGGAATCTGCCTCTGATTCATAACCACCTTCGTTTAGTAGCTGGCACCTTTGCCATGCGAGCTGCAGGAAAAAGTAATTAAATTTAATAGAAGCCACCCTTGCTTTGAAGCTACCCTGGATTTAGAGCCACAAGGAGAAGCAATTAAACTCTGGCAGTCAAGGATTCAAACTGAAGTTATACAGTGATTTACCTTTTTTAAAGGAAATTTTCTCCGTAAATGGATTTGGATTGTCAGATCTGATTGGGTTTAAAACTACAGAAATTTCCTTCTCTGGGAAATCTCCTGAAACAAAATTAAAAACCATTAGGTGTGAAATGGGGATCAGTTGTGAAGATCTAGGATATTTTTCTAAATCCATTTGAACAAACTTCCAAAAAAGAGTTTGTTCTTCTCAGCAAAGTGCTGAATGGAAAAGGGAAGAGTGGAAGGAAGACATCTGCATCCTCTGTGGGCTCACAGCCTGCCTGGACTCACACCTCCTCTGATGGGAGAGCCTTCCCCTTGAAGTCTTTGAGATATCTGGGGCTTGTATTCCAAAATCTGCTCTCACATTGGTTTTGACCTCATTAAAAAAAAAAAAAAAAAAAGTTTCCTTTAGAAAGCCAGCAAAACCCCAACCAGAATCCAGATATAAATCAATGCAAATGCAATTACTGTAACTGACCCTCCTCTGTGCCTGAGGGGCTGAAAAAAAATCCATTGATTCTCGGCTGTAATTTATCTGGGAGGCAAGAACACCCAGTTTCCCTTGCAAGTACTGAATCAAAACGTTCCTCGCTGCCGGCTCCCTGGACGGGAGGACTGTCAAGGCAGGAGGCCAGCTGCCCTGAGCGCCTCAAGTGCTTCTTGTGCCCACAGAGGTGGAAATCCCCAGGCCAGGCGTTGGGAGGATGATCCTCCAGAGCATCACCGAGTGTCGTGAGCATATCCAGTCCAACATCCTGAGGACCGTGCTGTCATTGGGCAGATCGACTCTTTCCTGAGGTTTCAAGGAGAGGCTTCTGAAGCATCACCAGACAGGAGTTCTCAGCATAACTCACATCAAAGTCACCTCGCCATGAGATCGGATGTTCTCCGTGTGGGTTGGTGCTTCCATCCTTGCCAGCTTAAGAACATTTAGGAATATGCGGGTTACCAGGGAAGACTATACTGAGGTTGGACCAACAGTACTTCAGAGAAAATACTTAGGAAAATTTCAGCGAGGACCATCCAGGAATTTTTTTTTTTTTTTTTTTAAGTACCAACCTGAACAGCTGGAGAGCAGTTAATAAATCGGTACAAAAAATAATTGATTTATAGTAAGCGATTTTAAAGCTTACTGAAGAAAGGTCCCTTGTGCATTGGGTTGAAGAAAGAGTCCTTGTTCGGAGCATTTTTGCTCTCCAAGATGTTGGTTTTAATTCTAGAAATGTGTTGATCCCTGCTAGAACTGCAAACAGTTTGTCAGACTTTTAAACACTTGAGAACAAGCCACCTCCATCCCATGCCCGTGGGGGCTGGCTCCTGGCCATTCCCTGTAAACTTTCAGAGAGTGGAAAGAGAGCTCTGATGGAGAAACAGGAGGCTCAGGGGTATTACCTGACCCTTCACCACAGCACTGGAGATCTCCTGTAGCAGCCCAGGAGGAGCTCGGGGCGGACGGAACTGCAAAACTTGGTTTTGCACACGAAAATAAATAAGATGACGTGGATGCAAAAGCAGAAATCACGGACCTCAAACATCCCTGTGCTAAGAGCAGCCTTGCCAGGTGATTTGCTGCGTCACATCACACAAAGCATTGCCTCCATTTGCCCATCCGTGGGATTTAATGGTAGTTAAAAATAGTAAATTAATCAGTGAGCACAAGGTGGGTTTACTCTTGGAGGACTCCTGAAGAAATATTTTTGTGTCAGGCATCTAAGAGAAGGTGGAGGCATTGCTCCCTGCCGGCACTGATTCTCTTTGGGGAAAAGCTAAATATGTTAGGAAAAATTGTTATTCCTCTGCCTCACCACTGAGAGCTAAAAGTGACAAAGTAATCCTGCAGAAATTTTCTTGAATTACTACACACATCTGCCTCAGCAGATTTTTATAAATAATTCCACCAAATAAGCTTAACTAGTGTGAATATCACGGCTAACTGGATTTCTAAAATGAACTATGAAATTCGTAACAAAGGTGTGACTTTTCAGCAGCGAAATTTGCATTCTGATAAACAACCTGGAAATTATGCATTTATAGAGATGGTCTTTATCCACACCTGCATCCAGCCAGGCGGTAGAAATCTCGTCACAATTTGTGAAAGAGATTAGCGCTATGTCTCATGGCTTGTTCAAAAATTAGTTGAAAAAAACCCAAACCCTGGAGATACACGTGAGAACTTCTTGAATTTGTTCAAGACTATCATGAAAACAGGAAAAGAGTTGAAACCTGTTAATTATTCGGCACAGTGTCTGGCTATTTTCCTTCAGCTCCGGAGATGAATCTTCAAACTCATTGATGCCCTCTGCTGCCTTGGGGCTGATTAGTCATTTATCACCTCCCCTCGCTGCCCTTTGAAGAATTGCAACTCCTCTTCTCTTCTCTTCTCTTCTCTTCTCTTCTCTTCTCTTCTCTTCTCTTCTCTTCTCTTCTCTTCTCTTCTCTTCTCTTCTCTTCTCTTCTCTTCTCTTCTCTTCTCTTCTCTTCTCTTCTCTTCTCTTCTCTTCTCTTCTCTTCTCTTCTCTTCTCTTCTCTTCTCTTCTCTTCTCTTCTCTTCTCTTCTCTTCTCTTCTCTTCTCTTCTCTTCTCTTCTCTTCTCTTCTCTTCTCTTCTCTTCTCTTCTCTTCTCTTCTCTTCTCTTCTCTTCTCTTCTCTTCTCTTCTCTTCTCTTCTCTTCTCTTCTCTTCTCTTCTCTTCTCTTCTCTTCTCTTCTCTTCTCTTCTCTTCTCTTCTCTTCTCTTCTCTTCTCTTCTCTTCTCTTCTCTTCTCTTCTCTTCTCTTTCTCTTCTCTTCTCTTCTCTTTTTTTTTCAGACCTTTGCAAGTGCTCTGAAGAGAGGCACATCCGACTCTGTGTCCAGTTGCCCCCCGAGCACTCCCTCAGCAGGGCAAGTGGAAACACAAAAAGGGCTAAAAGATGCAGCTGTGGAGGATGTGGACAGAGGAGTAGAGGACGATGTGTGGATGAGTCCAGCAGGAACTACAGCAAAACCCGCCCGAGCTAATTTTCCCCAATGATCAGCGTGAAAGCCTAAAACAAGGAGTCTGGGGAAAAGCACATAGCTCTCCTGCCCCACTTGGGCCTTAAGGTTTTGAGAAGTTCAGATGTGTATTACTCCATCGAGTTAATGCAAGTGTTCAGAGCAACTTTAGAGCTGCTATGAGTTCAGAATCAACAGTCCTGGATCTTTCCTCTATTATAGTGTGTTACCTTTTAGCAGCCCACTGGAAATGTGTAAACAAACGAGGTAAAACTGTAGACAGTTTAAATATTTTACAGCTCACTGACTTCCATGTGAGGAAGGATTTGCAGTAACTTAAGTGTTTAGACTCCTGCTCCAATAATCTAATGCAAATAAAAATGCAGAAAAAACCCCAGCGTGCTGGAAAGCCGAGGGAACCTGAGCGAGGAGCGAAACTCAAGGTTGTTGTCAGGCAGGTAGAAGGCAAAGCAAAGAGTGTGATAGCTCTGCAAACCCAGCTGCAGACACGAAGCGTGTTGGGAGAGTGACACCTAGCAGAGCTCTGCGCCTGCTTTTAATGAGATTTCCCCCTTGCGGAACAAGATAGTGCCTGATGTAACCCGGGATGGAATCGCTGACACCAAACTTGTTTTACATCGAGGAGCTGGTTCAGCTCCTCCCAGCTGAAAATCATTCAGCAAACCATGATTACAGGTGTGTAACACCCACGGTACTGGTTTGGCCTGGCTGTTTCCATTTACCTCCGAGACATGACTTTGCTCAAGGGCACGCAGCAAGACAGCAGACGTTGGCACGGGCTCCACGACTCTTTATCTCTGGCTCTTCAGTCTCTTGGTCACCTTGTGTTTCTGTCACTGCTCTGGGAATTCATGACTTCCTCGGTATTTCTTTTTAGCTTCGGAGAGGTCTGAGGTCTTAATCGTTTGGGACCTTGTTCCCTTGGCCCTCATGCCACAGCAAACGAATCGCAGGGCTCCTTCCTCCGGCGCATTTCCACCTGTGCCCTACCTGTGCTGTGGAGAGGGAGGCTCCGTAGTCATTGTGCACATGCCCACACGAACACGTGCACGCACACAGAGATTTTTATTAAGCCATTCCATGAGAGTATTTTATATATGCGGTTTGGTTTTTTTTATTTGGAAAACTTCGGAGTGCTTTTTTTCGCACACAGTAAAGTTAGCTTTGCTGAGATTCATTAGTCCCCTTTTCCCCCCGTGTGTAAATGGATCTCTCTCAGTTATGCAACGCAAGGGTACACAACCATGAAAAGTGCAGAGGCAGCCAAAAAAAGCATTGTTCTGAACTCGGACGTGTAAAATATTCATATTCAATAATAAAAAAATAAAAAAAAAAACCCAGCCCTTAATAAAAAATTCACAGTGTAAAATATGCATTGTCGTTCCATCCCCAGGGCTGCGGCCGTTTCCAGCCCAACATGTTACATGGGTTTTCACTGCCTTGTTTTACTCGATTAATTCCAAACCAATTCACTCACAGACATCCCAGTATTAGGTGCCTAAATTGATTCTGATTTCTCTAAGGGCAGTGTATCTATGACTACAATAATAGCTGCTAGAAACCGCGACTGTTCCAAGCATCCATCGGCAGGCGGGGCAAGGCTGCCCCTGCTCCTGACGGCTCACGCTGGGCACGGAGACCCAGCTCTGAACCAGCAAGAGAGACCTTTCAGCGGGGTGCTCGGACCACCTCGGTGCCCCCAAGTTCTTGGATGAGCGCTCATTTGCGTGGCCGAGCAGCTGCCAGGGGCTGTGCTGGTCCTGGAGAGCCCAGCAGCAGGGGACAGTGTTACAGTGGTGTTATAAACATTTCTAAGGAAAAGAGAACTCAGGAGCAAGAGGGAAGGTTCTGAACTTAAAATATGGGACTTAAATTTTATGAAGATATATGGGAGAAAAGAATGAGAAACTCCAAAACAACCAATGCTTCAGATGTTTCTTTTATCTGAAGTGCAGCTAGTTAGACGTTTTACATAAAACAAGACCCAGGGAGCATAAATCAGGGGGTGTAAGCTACGTTTTATGAAGACCTCAAAACATAAGTTATTTACCTCCCACGTCCCCAGGCCAAATATTTTAAATGGAAAAGCATGTGGGACAATAAGCATTACCCATGTCTTTAATGACCATTCCCACCTAGGTGATCTGTTCTTTGTCCACATATTTATACGGAAGGAAAGGGAAGTACAGAAAAAAAACCCAAAAATCTGATGTTGGAAAAATCATGACCACGACTGACAACATAGACGCAATGAGATGTGTCGAGGATGCCGACTGCTGAGTTGGCTTGTCGTAGCTCAGAGGGAGCTCTGGAGAGCTCTGCCTCCCTTCAGAAAGCTCCTCAGCTTTTTTTCTTCTTCATTCTCTGTGGCCATGCAGAGACAAGGAGCGATGCTGTTTGCAGGCTCCAGGAACCGCTGCACGTTTGCAACCCCACCCGCCACAGTCCTTTTGGATCCAATTTACTGCGTCTCACTACGCTCTCTGCTTCGTTCTTGTGCCTGAGGAGGAAGGATGTTCCAAGACCCTTCTCATGGCCGGCAGCACGAAACAGCATCCTCGCCGTCCCAAAGTTCAGAACATCTGTCTTAATTTGTCTGGCCCTCAGTGCTGAGCTCTTGCACCCTCGGAGAATTTACTGCTTGTTTTTGCAATGAATCTCTCTCACCAAGAACAGAGCGGGGAATTCGATGGTGTTAGAAAACGTGGCTCTCCCCGCGGCTCTCCAGACGTCTTGGATCAAATGTGACCCTGCTGATGTCAGAGCCGCAGACTGACCCAGGAACTGCCATCAGCCACTTAGTGCTTGTAATGCAGACGAGCTGAGATTTGGAAAGATTCAGCTCTTCAGATCCTTCACTACCCGGACAAATCCGAAGAGAAATGCACGCGCTGCCAAAGTTGTTTCTATGGGTCGTTCCCGAATTCCTGCAGAAAAGGCTATTTCTCAGAAGGACGCAGCAGAACTATTAAGCGGTGCTGGTGGTCTGATGACATTCTCTGAAGCGCTGTCTTTCAGCCAAAGTAATATATATTTCCTAGAATCACATGGCCCTAGAGGAAGAAATCATGGACTTTTAAGTTATCCAGGATAATAGTCCAGATGCTGATTTCAGCCACACTGTTTTAAACCCACTGTATCCAGTGGATTTACTTTGAAACTGGTTTGTTGGGTTTTTTTTTTTAACTGATGCTAGATCATTATTGCTTTATGAGGGGAGGAATGGATCCCTGCATACCCAGAGTACCTGCAAAACCTCTAGCTCGCCCTTGCAGAGGTTTTATTTCCAGAGCTGTCACAGGCTTTCTAAAAAGGGCAAGTCACCAAGATCTGGATCCATCTCATCTGACCTTTTACAACTAAAGTGACTAATTTTAAACTCCAGTTAAGATAAACAGTGGAGAATGAGAAAGAGAGAGAAAGACTTCACTTACGTATGAGCTGCTGGGCTTTTATCACTCTCCATTTACCAAACAGAAAGTATTTTGGGACTGGGTTCCTTATTTATTTGTCTTCTTTGTGCACACTGGTGAGACTGAATCTGGGCCTTTATCTTCCTGAGCATCAGTTCCAGCCGTGTGATATTTGAATACTGTGGAAAACATTAAAGAAATTTAGACCACGCATTTTCAGAGCGAGATTATTTTTGTTATTAGAAAGTTGTATCTGAAGGCTGGAAGAAATGAACAAACAAAAAATATTACCTAGGACGTTTAAAAGCAAATCTCCTACTGCTTTTATTTTCAGTTTATGTTTACAAGGAAGTGTCCGTGTGATGAGCAACTAGATGTGTGAGGTTTTTCTTTCAGAAGCCGCAGAAGGGATTAAACCCAACAATAATCCATGAAATTATTACTCAGAATTTTTTTCTCCTCGAAAGTCCTGAGGAATTCCCCAGCTCCTAACCTGTTCCAACTGGCACCATCATGCACTTGAGCTCTAATATCAGCGGAGTTCATAATGTTTCCAATTTTTCCTGGTGAGGGATTACATGAAACTGAAATAATTCTTTCCATGGGGGATTACATAGCCACTTTTGTTTCTAACATTCCAGACCATGAGTGAGGAACCTTTTCTTGGGTACCTGTTTCTTCTTTGGCTATGAGAGCTCGTGTCGTTCAGAATATCCAGGCACAAATCCACTGTATTAATTTCATTCCTAATAATTTCGTTCCTAAAGGAACCTGATTAAAGAGCCTATCATAAGTCTAGTCTTTATATTTTGGCTGAATGCTCTTGGACAACTAATTTTACACAAATTACATGATGCAGTGTTCCCCATTTTAGTGATTAAAATACATCTGCACAGTTAATTAGATAAAAACTCACCTTGACGAACTGTCAGCCACTGATGAAAATTACTCATATTTGAGGGGAAACTGCTACTGATTTACAAGAGTCTGGTCAAATGCCTGTTCTTAAATGTTGGGGGATTTTTATGTTCAAGTACTGAAGTGTACTTCGGGGATTTTTTTGGCAGGGGTTTTAGAGCAGGAAAATAGGAAATGAACTGGAAAATTTGAAGACTGCAGCAAACAAGAAAATCCTGGAAGGAACACACTCTATAGATCCACCCTAGCCATTAATAACATGGAAAGATTTCATTAGAAAAAGAGAGAGGGAAGAGAAAAGGAAAGACAGTACAAGGAGGCAGTGTTAGCATCAGCGGGCACAGGATGTCCTCGCTGCTCGAACTTCCAGACAGGGTTTTGCAGAGCACTTCTGCCATTATGGGAACCAGCCACAGCATGAAAAACGACACTTCTGAGGAAGCTAATAAACCCCAAGCCCTGTGACATATGGCAAGTGGCTTTGGAAACAGTTCTGCGGAGGCTGGGGACCGTGCGGAGGGGAAGGTGCGCCGGCGAGATGCTTTGAACGCAAACCCTCACACGAGCATCTCCCCTCTGCACCCGGTGAATAGAGCAACGAAAGTTTTGTTGCTGGCAGCGAGGCCATCTAAGAAAGTCAGTTCTTCTGATGGAGAAACACTCTGCCTGAGCCTGAAGAGCCTCTAAGCAGTGGAGAAACCCCCCCCTAAAAGACACTGCTGTATTTAAGGGGGGGCTGGGCAGGTGCTGCAAAGGAGCAAACCCTTCAGAAACACCGTCTGGGCAGGTGAGTGGTGGGACCTGGACCTCGGCACCTTGGGGGGCAACAAACAGGCAGACCTTGTGCGCGTGTCGTTGCTCTGCTCCAGCACAGCCCATGACAGAAGTACATGGAGCCCAGAAAACTGTGTTGTGAAAAGAGAAATACAGTTCTGTCCCCTTTCACCTCTCGGCGGCAGGAACCTGCTCCCCCATCTCTGCCCCTTCCCTCCTGTGGGGGGGCCATGGAAGGTTCCCAGGTAGCCAGAAACATCCGTCACATCAAACGCTTTGGTTTGCTGTAACCTGCAAAGAGTGGATTGAACTCGGTATATTTTTGTCCAGACAATTGTTTGTTCTTCCCCGTAATACACTCGAGGTGACTGTCTGTTCCTTTGTGACAGTTCTAGGCAAAGTGCACTGCATTAACACTCCCACCACAGCAAAAGAGAGCAGAGCAATTTAAAATCCCTGTTTTTGCCAAAAGTTTTTGCACCATTATGTCACATCCTATACATCAGAATTTGCTGGGAAAGTCTTGGGTTTGGTTTTTGGGTTTTTTTTTCAGTGTTCCTGCTCTCCTCTGGAAATAGAAATATCAGCAGGTCAAATGACATTGAGTTATGTTGTACGTGTTTCCACAATATGTATGAGGAAGTCGAGTCTTTATACTTACAAAACATTCATTTACTACAAATAAAAGAGTCTGAGCATTGGAAATGTCACGTGTCAAACGCAGACCCTTTGGGATGCCGAGCACTTAACTCATCTGTGAGACAAAATTTGTCCTGGTCCAAGTAACCGCAATGAAGGGGTGGAGTGCGTGTGTCGGGCGAGTGTTACTTTAATGACACAAGATGAGCTTCACATATCACTGGGAATTATTGACAGTCTGCCTAAAAGTCGTTGCTTGTCTGGCTCTAGACTTGGTGAGCTGAATTGCTTCAACGTGTGTGGTTTATCTCTTTTTGCGACGTAATACATCTCCATTCCTTAGAACGTGCAATAGGGATCTATGCAGTTGGTCAGTATGCTTGGAGAACACAACTTTGTGTTTGGAGAAGGCAATTTTGTGTTTGGAGAATGCAATTTTACCCTGTGCTTCTCACCCATTGACACACCTATGAAGGAATTTACTTTGTGTGCAAAGGTGCCATCTCAGGTGTACAAACCACTCGCTTTGCTGCTGCCCTTGGGGAGCAGAGAGGATCAGGGGGCTGCACCAGCTGTTGTGACTCAGCACCAGCTGTTGTGACTTCACCTCTAGCCGGCTGCCCCACCCCACCAAGCTCAGCCAGACCTCTCCCAAGACCTGATGAACTGAATTGAAACCATTTGGCTCCACTCACCTGAATTAGGTACCTTCAGCAAGTCATTGACTCTATATAAGCAGCTTGTTGGGAAGGTGAGGTTTTTGATGGAGAAAGTTTGCTGTGTCTGGAGTCCTCTCTGCACCAACTCGTGAATCTCCACAGCTTCACTGAGGTCTGTATGTTGTTCAGCCATTTTATGGTGGTCAGCTGAAGGTGGGCTCACAACTACAGGGAGGGAATCAGAGCCACAACCACAAAATATAAGCTGCTTTATGTTCTTGGTTTGTGTATGTACCAGCACAGTTTATGCTGGAAAATTTGCTCGTGAGTGATGCGCATCAGCAAAGGACTGGGTAATCTGCAAGAGCCTTTGCGATGTCTGTAGTTTCTAAAAAGAAAACTCTGCTGCCTCAGGAGGTTTTGAGTCCTACCCTGTTGCCCCAGAGCTTGGTTTGGGGTGCGGTGGGGGGGAAGCTGCTCTGCTACAGGGAAATAAACCATTTGCTGCAACTTAGTAGTGCAACGTTTCTTGCAGGTTTGATGGGGTCTGACACTAGCAGCGAGGATGCCCAACACGTCAAGAGAAACCTCTTCGCTGCAGAAAAAGGAAGCAGCAGATGCAGACCATGTAAGTAGGAATGGTTTCCTTTCTAGAAAACTTAAGGAATAGAAAGTTTCAAGGGTGAAAGCAAATTAAAGGAAAAATGGCAGCAAGTGGAACTCAAGAGATAAGGTGGATAGTGATGGGGGGAACCTGAATTACTGTGAGTGCCTCTGCTCTGGTTGCAGTGCTGTTGTTGGGTGGAACCTGGTGCATATTCAGCTTTGGTGAAGAAGTTTAGGTGAGAGTATCTGTGTGAAACATTAAGTGAGAAGAACCAGTTGCCAAACTAAGGAGCGAACACTGCAAAGTACAGCTGGCCCTCCCGTAGCGCCAGAGCATCTCCTGAGCTTGCTCCAGCCACAGGATTTTGTGTATGTTCAGCCGGAACTGCTGGAGACTCTGTTGGTGCCCCTCTGAATCGGTTGTTTTGAAACTTCTGGCTCCTAGTAGGATGTTGTGAGTTTTTTGTGAGGAGAGAGAGACCTTGGTGATTTCTGAGCTGTGTAATTGCAGAAGACCTTGAGGTTTATCTCTAAGGGAAGAAGTTGAATAAAGACAGGATTGCTGTGTAGTGGTGACAGACCTGACCTGACTATCAAGGAGAGCCAAGTTCTTCCCTCCCCTGTGTAGGCTGTGGATAATGTGCAGAAGAGAGGTGAGCACTCTGGTCCGGTGTCTGCAACAGAATGTGGAATTTCTGCTTGATGGACCTCGGAGATAACCTTGAAGCTTTTAGTGATGTTAAAGGGCAAATGGCACCTGAGCCAAGGTTCTGGAGCACAGGGTGAAGGAAAACTGTTGTTGCAGCCTGTGTGAGAAGTGTCAGATATCATCCTTCTCACTGGGAACACAGCAATGTTTGAGCTGCACATTCATCTGCTTCTATTAAAGCAAAATACAGCTGTTTTCTTACTGCATTTATTGTTTAATTCATTCATGCTGCTTGTTGGAAACACCATCGTTAAAGTCCTTCTGGGGCATAGTTTGTTTTAAAGGAAACTCTCTATGGAAAAGACTTTCCTTTAAATTTAGTACAAAAGAAAAACCCAACTAGTTTTATTTATAGATCAGGGCATGAGAGATTTCCAGTTTTCAAGCTAGCTCTGTATCTCTGTTTCACCCATAAACATGTTTAACTTTTTTTTTTTCCTCATCCTTCCAGAATAAGACCTTTTCATTGTGATTTTTTTTTCCTCTCTTTTTTTGATGCTAATATGCAGTGGCAAAAATATTGGATTACCCATTGAACAGGCAGTTTTGCGAGTTGCAATTTTGCTCTTGGATGTCATGTTTTGGATTTGGGTTATTCTTTAATAGATCATCTCTTGCTTCTTTGAGTGTGTGGCAGTTTATATGCCTAAATAATCTTAGCTCGTGCGTGTAATGGAGGGAAAAATCCTAAATTGTGGCTTGCTTGGAAAACCATCAGTGTCTTGGTGAATGACAACACTGAGGAGATAAATCTTGTTTTCAGTGATTTATTTGTAGTGAGCTGCGGTGTTTTGGATGGCTTTGAGGTGATAGTTTTTCCTTTTTCTGGTGAGAGTGAGGCTGTGATAAACAGGCCCAGCTGTAGAAGTTAAAAGGGTGGTGATTACCCTGCAGAAATGCAAAGCTGTGTGTTAGTCTCCACGAGCTCTTAGCTGTTTTGAGAAGTTGGGGGACACTGGTCACTTATCTCCTGACTTCACACCCCTGTTGTGCCCTGCCAGCCCAGGGTTAGTGGTCAGTGTACTGAGAAATAAAGAGTCTCACTGCTGGGATGGTTAATTCAGCTGAGCTTTGTGACAAAGCAATTTATTAAAACTCAACTTGCCTTGGAAATGTCAAGGCCTTTTGTGATCTTTAATTGATTCATATTCTGGGTTACTTAAGAGCAGGGTTAAAAAGCTGTCGGTAATAACTTTATAGGCAATATGTTCCCCATGTGAAGGAGCGCCGTCCCCCTTGCAATGCACCGAAGTGACTGGAACTGAGCTCCTGCTCCTCGGAATCTGCTCACACTGGTCTAATCTGAGCTGTTTAAAATCACTCTATGGGTGATCTCACTCCATTATTTTTAAAGGAACTTCTCAGTTCACTCTATTTAACTCTACTTCAGAGAAATGCGACTGTTTTCCCCGTTTCATTTATACTGAAGGAACAAAAGTGCAGCTGAATGGTAGTCAAGCAACTCGTGGTGTATCTGGTTTGGGGTGCGGAAAGAATCTGGAGTGAAAATACAAGCGAGTCTGGAGGTGTAGATCAGGAAGCAACACCACTGGAGCTGTTGTGAGATTGTCACTAGCTGCTGAGAGATACAGAGAAAGCTTCTCTCAAGCTCCCAGCAGTGAACAGTGTTGTGCAGAGCTACTCTACAGGGACTCTGATTTTTTTTTTTTTTTTTTGAGAACAGTTTGTGTAACATCAGACCCGTAGCCTGACCGCAGGACTCGGAGCCAGGATATTTGCTGTGCTGCCGAGTTTGTTTTGCTGCTGTGCGCCCGCCTGCTCTCTTGGCTCTTTGTTGTTTACATGGCAATTTCCAAGGTGATTTGTTCTGAAAATTGGGAGCTCTTCCTGAGTGTCCTGCGTAGCTTTGTTGTTGCACGGGGGATATGAGTACCCTGCCACAACACCACCTCGCTCCTACATTCTTTCATCGGTGAGTCTGGAAGCTACTCTTCTGGCAGTAGAGGGGGCAACTTCAGTAGAGTGAGTGAATGAAATGAGATTCTAAGGGAAAGGCCTGCAAAAATGAGATGTCCTTTCCTCTGGAAGGGATTCCAGTTTGCAGCTTGTGGTGCTGCTTTTTGTATAAATAAAGCCACTTCATCCTTTTTTTGGGAATTTCTAGTAACTTTTTGTGCTTGAAGGGTACGTGCTAGAGCTTGAAGTCACACAGATGGTGTCTACTGAGGGAGAGGCATGGATGTGCATCCCTTGCCCAGGTGAGGTGGGGAGCTGTGGATTGGGAGGGTAGGGAGGAAATTCCCCTGCAGAAGGCAGGAACCTGCAGCAGTCGGCTGAGGCACACGGCTCTGCTGGCACTGCTTTACTTGGGAGCACAAAGCTTACTTGGAGACACAGTGACAGGTGCTTAATTTCTTCTTGAATTCAGCAAATGCTACCAGCAAGCAGTGGGGGGATTTTGTTGTTTTTTTCCGGGAGAAGCTTGATTGGAGGGACTTAAGTAGATCAGCAGAATGAAAGTAAAGATAATCTGCCACACCTTAACTGGATAATTTAGGAGTTTTTCTTCCCCAAGTGTATTCCTCTACAAGGCTGATTTTTAAGTATTGAGTAAACACTGGTACTCACAAGATTTCTTGTTTGACCCAGGTAATTTTTTACTTTTAATGCTATACCAATTTCAAAAGCCGTTCTCCTACACAGGATGTTAATGAGTGCTTTCATTTTTTGAGAGGGAGTAGTGAGTATGTCTGGTGCTTTCCAAAATGCAGTGTTCCCTCCCTGAAGGTTCTGCTCTTTCCTCTATTTTAACACAAGCCTTCATAGGAATAAACCCAGTGGAACATGAGTCACTGTAGGAACAAGCACATGGGCAAGGTGGGCTCCTGGCTTATAAATGGTATAATTGTAGATACAGAAGTGCAAAGGCTGCCCTGGGTGGAAAGCTGGCTGGAAAGTAGCGGTCATAAGGTAGACAGACATTTATATTCATAGAAACCATTGAATATTTTGTATATATTTGCATTTCATTTTCTAACCACTTTTTTTTTAATGTGGAGCTTGGTTTTTAGCTGTCCATCAATTATCTTATCATGAGCTATGCCTCGTCCTTCTTATAACAGACCTGCTGGTCTCCTGTGGGGTTGCCACAAGCTCTTGTGTAGCCAACCTGTGGGCTAAACCCCTAAACACTAAGTTTTTGAAAAGCTGAGTGATCTTCCTTCCAGCTGTTTGGATGATCTTTGTGTGTTAATAGAGGTGTGGGAGGGTCTGTGTGAAGCTGGGTTTCTGGATGCAAAGACTAAAACTCCTGACAGTGCAGTAGTATTCATCTCTCCATTGCTCCCATCACCGTATTCTGAGATTTCAGCCCAAATCTCTTGAAGTAGCTTATTCTTTCACCTGTAAAATAAGTCACAGTGAATGTGCGCGTGTGATTGGAGAAAGATTTCTCTATTGGTTACTTAAGCATGCTGCTTTTTCCTCTGAAAATGAATAACATCCCTCTGTGGTGTAAGAATAGAGCTTGTTAGGAAACATTTCAGCAGCTTAGAGAGTTTTCATCTCCTGTATGGAAATCAAACCAAAGATTTTTAGTTTAATGCTAAATATGTGAGTAAGGGAGAAAAAAAACAATCAGCAGCAGGATGAAGAATCAGGAACACGGGTGATGCACAGAAGACTTTCTGCTTCTTCCTCCCTGTGCCCTCACCACTAAGCTGTTCTTCTCTGCAGGGAATTGTGTTGTCTTGTGTCTCTGACTCTCTGGCTGAATAATTACTTGTAATGGCAAAGAAAAATTTCTCAAATCATTTCCCGGTGATGAAAAACACTTAAAAAAATAAATCCTGTTTAGCTCTACTCTATAATGGCACTGAAGAAGTAATTAGCTGGGGAGCAATACGTGAAATGCGGGGAGAAATAGATGATTCCAGAGTGATGCCTGGTGTAACTCAGTTCAGTGAGTTTTACTCAAGGAATGAAGTTGACTCATTCTTCCTGGAGACAATCCACCTCTCGTGGAAATCGACGACATTCTTTCTGTTGGCTTTCTTAGCACATGCTCTTACAGTTACTTTCTGCGGTAAGTCTTCAGTAATCCGTAAATCTAAATGCACTCTTGGTTCCCTATGGTTAACAAAATGAGGGTCGGTAGCGATGGCTTTCCCTCGGACGGGGCTGTGTGGAGGCGACACCGTTAAATACTTTCCCCTCTCTGGTGACAATCTGGAGGACTTCTTCTCGACACTTTCCCTCCGGCTCCTCCCGCTCCGCGGTGTATCCCGCACCCGCGCTGGTTAGCAAAGGATCACGGCAAAATCACATCACACCCCATAAGTCGCTTTTCCTCTCCCCCCCCCGGCCCTTCAGTTATGCTCTGAACCGCGAGGGCTTTTTTATTTTTTTTTTTCTTTCAGAGCTGCTTTGTATTAAATGAATAAAATATGTTCGTGTCCCGTCGGGTCCCTGTTTGCTTCCATTATGCACCTTTATAAAAAGGAGTTAATCGTAAATAAGTTGCCACTGGCTTTTTGCAGTTTATCACATGCCCAAAAGGAGTTCCGCACATCAGCTAGTTGGATCATCTTTTAACCTTAGAAAAGAAAACTGGGGGGTTGGCGGCGTTTGAAGGATCCTCTCGCCTTTTCAACAACTTTCAAAAACCCTCTGTAGCTTGCGTTTATTTTGTGCTTTCAGACATGCTTCTAGCTTTGCCCGGTATGAGAGTCTCGCTGCTTTAACTTGTTTTGCTGTAGATGAACAACAGCTCTTCAGCATCGACAGTATTTTCAGGTGTATTTGTAACAGATAAGTATTTCCGAAGAGCAGAACTCTGTTAGTGTTTAAAGAAAAAGGAGCATTTGCAAAAGGGTTTGATTCTTTACTTTTCCTGTTTGCCAGAGGAGAGAAAAAAAAAAAATGTTCTTAATTATGACTTGGGGGGCGAGGGAGGATGCTTGGAAAACTCTTCCAGAAAAAAAAAAGTAATTCTAAACAGTGAAAAAAAAAAAAGAGGGGAGGGGGGAAAAAAAGGCTCTATGATGTTTTATTTTAATAATCCTTTGCAGGCATGTGAGCCGTTCTCTGAAAAAAAAAAAAAGTTTCAGGAAAAAGACACGAACAATACAGCCTTTAAAACCAAATCTGCAAACTTCTGAGAATATGCCCTCTTATTGAATACACCGGATTTCTCTCCCTAGCAAAGGGGAAGGTTTTGTTCGTTTGGACAGTCTTTGAATACTGTTCTAAAACTTCTTTCAAACGGGAACTGAAGAGAGAAATGTTAAGTTCTGAGAGGAGACAATAAGTTAGCATCTTTGAACGGAGTCCCTTGCATGCAAATAAGGCTTTTGGCAATTTGGGGAAGTTTAATTGGAAGGTGGAAGCGTGTAAAGATAAGGCTGGATGGAAGGCGATTCGGTAAGAAGCCCACCGCTCGATGGGGACGCGGGGGGGGGACCCCAGCCCTGCCCGCTCCTCACCTTGGCCGGTTCCCGGCTGGACGGGGCGGGCGGGGAAGCCCTGGGCAGCCCCCGGCCCCCCCCCACCGAGCCGGGCACCGCCGGGGGGCTCTCGCACCTTCTCCCCCCCGCTCGCGAGTGGCAGCCCCCAAAGGGATCTCGTAAATAAATCCATTGGTTTAAAGTTTCTATAATTTTCACCTAATGAATTTTCTTTTTCTTTTTTTTTTTTCCTCCGTTAATGCTTTCCCCGCCCCCACGGGCATTGTGTCAGGCCGGGCCCAGCCAGCCCTGGATGGCTTTTTCATAGCTCTTGGCTGTGCGCAGACCCTCCTTGGGATTAGTGGTCGGACTCCTCATTTCCCATAGCCATAAAAGGTCTTGAACTCAATTAATAGCTAATAATTATACAGCCAGCTCCGCCGCAGCCATCGGTAGCGGGGGAAGCGCAAGCAAAGCAGACGCGTAACCCGCGGGGGCTCCGCACCTCCCGTGGGAAGACGGGGGTGGGCAGCGGGGCCGCCTTGTGTCCCTTGTCGTGTGTGTGTCCCCCCGAACACACGCTGAGACAGTGGCAGGACCAGGGAGCAAGGGGACACCCCCCGAGGAGAAGGAGCTGGCTCCGTCGGGGCTGGGGGCGGAACGACACCTCCGTGGTGTCGCTGGTTGCTGCTGCTGGGGCGACACCCCTCTCGGACAGGGTATTTGCGCCGGTTTCGGTTTACTCTCCTCCCCCCCGTAACAGTTAATTCAAGACCCTCTCCTCTGGGGCTGCCCGAGGAGGGGGGGGGGTCCCAACCCCCCCAACCCCTGCGAGGGGGGGTCCTGAGCCGCCAGGGAAGGGTGAAGGGGCCGCAGCCCCTCCGGGCGCTGAACCCCGCTGTCACCTTTAAGCGGGGGGCAGTTCTGCGAATTTCGAGGAGAAAGGCTACCCGGCTCGTTTTCGAGAATATTCCGCGTTTCGGGTGCAAAATGTTCAATCGAAAATGGGCTTGCCCGGGCCGTGGCTCCTCCCGCCGGGGGGGTCCGACCCAAACCCCCTCTGCCCCGACAGGCTTAGGCACTTGGGCTCTTTCCATTGCAAAACTGTTCGCCGAATTACAGCGCCCGTCATTTCCATTTTGCTTTCATTTGGCAAGCATTCTCCGGGCAAAAATATTTTGATCAAACGTCTAAAAAAAAATTGTTATAACTCCTTAATTTCTCCTCATTCCAAGAGACCGTCGTGATTAAAACTGCTGTGTTTACATCCTCCGAAAACTGTCTGTTCATGGGCTGGCGTTTTAAAGACAACAGCGCACAATCTTTTACGATTGTAATTATAATACTCTTCAAGTTAGATATTCAGATGTAAATGTTGCTTTTCTTTTTACGACTCCTTATTTTAGGACATGCATTTTTACCTTACCCTGGACGAGCAAGGCGTAGCCCTGCAGAGTGGAGTGTAACGAATTCGAAGGAATTCTTATAGCTGAACATGGTTTTTTGAAAAATCTTAAGTGGCAATTTACACGGTATTTTTTCATGGCCAGAGAATCCAGTGTTTCCCTCTAGAAATAAGAAAAAAAAAAATAAATTATGACAGACGCGTTTTTATGCAAAGACCGATTCCAGTGCAGCTGAAGTATCAGCGAAGTGAGCTGCAGGACACTAACATGCGTGCACAGGTTTCGCAATGATTTTAACCTTCCCTTCCCTTGTGTGTTTCAAACCAGTAAGAGCCTGGCTTTGGTGTTGTGCTTTTCTTTCTGTACAAAATGCAGACATTTCTATCTTTCTCAGTGGCGCTTATTCTGGGGCTTGTCAAAGGTTTTCGGGTAAAAAAAAAAAATACATCAAACCAATGGGTGTGCGAGTAGGCTTCTTCAGGAAAGGAGCTACCCGGGTCTGTCGGATAGGTGATGCTCTTGCCCAGAGCAAGGCCAAATATCTTTTTTACCTGTAGTGCAGAGCGTTTGAGCCCCGTGCCCGAAACTGCTCCCTCGGGAGGTACCGACTGCGACTCCTCCGACTCGGAGACCCTGGCGAGGTGAGGCTCAGCCCGCTCTGCCTGAGCCCGCGGGCTGCCTCCTCTGATACTGATGTTATGTATTTTAATTTTTTTAAATTTATTTTAACTTTTCGCCTTCCTCTCGCCCCGGCCGCTGAGACCAGGCAGCGAAACTGCTGCTGGGAAAGGGAGAAAAACTTTCTTCTCCCCTGCGGCCGGTTGGGCGGAGGGGCGAGGGCTGCTCGGCGGGGGCACAGCCCCCCCGGCCCCGACCCCCGGGCTGTCCTTAACTGCCCCCTTGCGCCGGCATCACGCAGGGAACCGGGGGCTCTAAACTGCGTCCGAAAGGTGTTGAAATTCCTTGGCACCGGCAGGGATGAAAGGCGAGCTGCTCTTTGATTGCGTGGGTTGAAGGCAGAGCCTAATTACAATGTGGCGGTTGTGCGTGTGCTTCCTCCGCTTATTAATGGCAGATTAGAAAGGAAAAATCTCTAGGGAAGCGTGTGACATTCTTACCGCCTAATCTGTCCGGGGCTCGCTGACCCTGACGGAGAGCAGCCCCGTCGTATGCCACGGGGATCTTGCGTAGTTTAAAATATTAATTCTTGGTCTAATCTCCTCGCAACGTTGCGCGGAAACAATGAGTAATTTATGCGAAAATCCTTGGGAAGGGGAAAGGGGTTACTCTGTATGTGCGGTAGCTCCCGGACAAGCCGGACTATCTCAACCATTCTAATCTTCTTTTGCTACTTAAAAACACTTGTGCATAACAACTCGCAAAACGCCTTTTTCTCCTCCCCCGTTCGGTGCCAACCCCGAGCGCCCGGCCCTCACCCCGGGACCCCCGGGCGGGGGGCGGCAGCGCTGGTACATCTGGCTTTGCACAAGATCGGTCGGGGGGGCTCGCACGCAAAGTTTCACCTGGAGCGTATTTTCGAAGTCAGCTTCATAAAATACCTGGGAACGCGAGACTTTGTAGTGAAAATGCCAGGCAACCCACCCGTAAATTACAGCCGGTCCAGCACCCCCCACCCCCCCCCCCTCTTTCTTTAAAGAGCTGCCGTGGATCCCCGTTGAAACGCCTGTGGCACGCTGCAGCGTTTGTGTGTTGAAATGTATATTAGCTGGGCGAGGAAGGTGCAAACAGGAGCGAGGGCGGATGATATAAACTCTTAACAGGCGCATTTCGCTACCTGGGTCGGTTTGCCCGTACCCCCAGACCCAGACAGCCCGGCGGGTCCCTCTCCCCCGTCACGCGTGTGCTGCCGAGGGGAAAGGCTCCTCGTTTGCCCGGAGGAGACAATTACTGAGGCTCGGCGGAAAAGCGGCCACCTCCAGATGAGTCGTTTTTCCCCTGCGGCCCGTTCCAGGGGTGCCCCAAACTCCTCTCGGGGACTTCTCCTGGCGAGATGGCTGAACACGCGTGTCCGCAGGCGTGCGGGGCCGGGCAGAGCCCTCCGGGTGCCTGTGCCAGGTCCTTGGCAGTCCCCCGGGCTGATCCGGGGAGCTCCCTGGCCCCTCTCCCTTCCTCCACGCTAATTAATTAGCCATTCTCCGTGGAAAAGCGACACGCACTCAAACAGGTGCAAGCTGTAAAAGCCGGTTGGGGGCCGCAAGATGCTTGCTCGGGCTGTGCCGGCGGGAGCCCCGCGGGAGGCTGCGGGCTCTGGGGACGGTGCGGTTTTATTCTATTTTTTTTTTTTTCTGGTCCTGAGCCGCGCACCTCGCTCCGGGGATTTGCTGTACATCAGCCCTCAGGACCCCTGCTTCTTCCGCGCCGGGGATTCTCGGCTGCAGTGCAGCGAGGCACCCCCGGCAGCCGTGAAAACCTCCCCGGGAGCGGCGGGTCGGGCGGCCGCTCCACCGGAGGGCACCGCGGCCCCAGAGCCCGCCCGGCTCCTGCCCTCGCCACCCACCCCGCCGCCTCAGGAGCAATTTGGGCTCAAAGCGGTCTTGTGGAGCCCGTTCCCGGGGTTTGCATCCTACCCGGTGTTGGAAGGGACCTTGTTCGCGTCGGGGACGGCAGCGCGTAGCCTCCCGCACGCCTTGCGGTCCACCACCGGCACCCCCGGCATCTTGGGTTAAAAAAAATCGTTCCTTTTTTTTTTTTAATTTTCCTGTCTCCTGGCCCGACAAAAGCACAGCGCAAGTCGAGGCTCTGCCGTGCGGAACCTCCGCTCCAGCCCGCGGAGCCTTTCCCGCTTGGCCCGCGAGTAATGCGGCCAGAGCGAGCGAGAAATGCAAGAAAAGAAAACAGATTGCCGAGGCAAACCGAGGGCAACCCCCGACACTCGGCTTGGCCGGGCTGCCGCCGGCTCGCACGACGGCTTTTCGATCGCTTCTCCGCGGCTTCATTTGCTTGAAGCATCGGCTAAAGCGTGCAGGAAACTTGCCCCCCTCCCCGAGCACCCCCGAAAGCGAATTTTGCGTCTCAAAATATCTGTGAGCGGGTCGGCCAGTCCGTGCGCCTTTACCCTAGGCATTATTTCCGAGGGGCATTCTGAATGCTGGGGATGCAGGAGATTTTTTGGCAAGAAAACAAAAGGCAGGCTTGTGCCGAGGGAGGGCTGCGGGTGAGCCCCGGTGGCCCGGGCCCTCCGTGCTGTTGTTTTCCCGGCTCGGGAAGGGGGATGAGGGTTTTTCGGGGCTTTGCGGGTCGGGGCTAAGCGTGTCCCATTCGCAGCCGGCGTCTTCGGCCAGAAGACGGCGGGAATATTAAAGAGAAATAACCCGGGACGACATTTTCAAACTGAAATCTGTCCGTCCCGTGAGCAGCTCGGATGGGGGGACTCGGGAGGCAGCTAGCGTCCAAGGTCATTGAAAGAAATATTTAAATTAATTGGAAACATTGGAGCTCCTGTTTCACGGGTGAAGCTCTGAAGAGCTTGTTTTTCCAACCTCGGGGTGCCCGCCGTGCAGTGAAACGGCTACCTGTGCACTCACGCGTCCTCGAGGAAGGAATTCACAGGCACCATTTCAGCATTTTAGGCGACACGTGGCTCCAAGTTCCCTTCAAACGTATTTATTTTATTTGGACTCCTGCTCCATCACCCTTCCCTTGAACGCTGGCTCTTAGGTAGCATCTGAAAGGGCCCTGCTCCCACTTGCAATTAAAGAGTTTATTGAGGAGGGGAAAACAGGTAATTAGCAAGAATATTGCCCCCTCCCCAGTTCCACCTGCAGGGCAGAAGTGCAGCTGGCAGAATGGCCTCCAGCAGAGACCTGACGCACCCACAGAAGTTTTGCTTTGTTTTTTTGCGATGCCCTTCAGTGCGAGGGCTCCTGATTTTTCTGCTCGCTGAGCCCCGGTGTGGGTTAGCACCTCAAGCGCAAATCGGAGCGCTGTCCCTAACCCGATTATTTTATTGAATGTTTATGAAGGCGTGCGCTTTCTCTCTCTCTCTCCATATTAATCTCATTAAATCCTACCTTTCAACCTTCTTCCGTGACCATCTGACCTGGCCACTTGAATTAAAATAGTGCTTTCTCCGCAGTCAAAGACAGCACATCAATCATCGGGCTATTTACACTTCGCTCCTTTCTTCAAAGCTGCTCTGCCCGGGCTCTCTCTACCTTCACTCCCGGGGCGGGGGGGGGGGGGGGAACGGAACGGGACGGGCAGACCCTGCGGGACTCGCCGGCATCGCTCCATGGGGTGCTTGTTTGTTTGGTTTTTTTTTAAAAAATTTTATTTTTTCTCTTCCTCTCTTGCCTTTCCTCGGGTGTCCGCGCCTCTTCCCGGCTTCCCCACCGCCCCCCCCGCCTCGTCGGTCCCGCGGGAGCGTTTCCCGACCGCATCGCTTTCCACCTGAAACGCAGAAGAAACCGGCCCCGCCGCTGCCCGGAGAGGGCCCGGTTCCCGCCGTGTCCGTGCGCCCCCTCCCCTCCCCGCATCGCGTCCCCCCGCCCCGAGTCCCGGCGAGTAACGGCGGAGCTGCCCCGGGAGCTGCTGCTGCCGGTCCGACCGCCCCCCTCTCCGGGAAGGGGGAGCGGAGGTTGGTGTTTCGCGTTCTGGGTCAAAAACGTTCAAAACCGCGGACAAATCTAACCTGGGAGGTGGGGGGAGAAAGAGCTCAAGGGATTTCGAGAGTCAGTGTTGAGGAGAAAATATTCTGGTGGAACCGCGAGAAATGACGGCGAGGGCAACAACGCGCAAAATAACGTAATTTTAAAAGTTAGGCGAGCCCCAGAACCGAAGGGGGTGAGAAAGGAAAAAAAAAAGGGTAAAAAAGGAAGAAAATAAAGACGGACGCTGATTGAAAAGTTGCTGTAAATAAGTAGTTTTCAGATTAAAAATAAAAACATGTCTAAAATAAGTACAATTACAAGATGACATTCGTTAACACACTCTCTACAGCATAGCTATTTACTAGTAGTAATAACAATAATAATAGTAATATAAGGATAATCACCTCTTTATAGGATGGCACCTTGATCCTTAAATATTGTCCAGTGTGTAAGGTCAGTGTGCAGAGGGTTAGGAGCGGAGAGGGCTGATTTTTCTTAAAGGGGCAGATCAGGGGAAGGCTGTGATGGTGCTGGGAGAGAGGAGGGGGGAGAGATAAGTGGTCTGAAGAAGAGGATAGGACAGGGGGGAAAAAAAAAAAAAAGCCGCAAACCACCCTGATGATGATGAATACATTGGAAAGTTTTTTTGGCCCTGGTGAGGGTGTCAGATTGAATGCTCTGTGCGCATGTGCGAAGGTGTCCAAACTGACAATGCTTGGGAGATGAAGATAGTGTGTAGCTGCTTCTGGGCTCAAGGAGGAGGAGAGGAATCCACAAGCCGACACGATGAGATCCAAGGCGAGGGCGAGAAAACTGCCCAAAAGTAGGTCCTTTCTCTTCCCTTCTTCCGCGTCCCAGCTCCCCCGCGGCCGGGGCGGGAGGGCGCGGAGCCGGGCCGGGGGCTTTGCGGGGCTGCAGCCCCTCTCCCTCCCCGCGGCAGCCGCGGCTTCTCCGCGCCTCCCGCCCTGTGTGTGCGCGGAGAACGGGGCGTTCCGCGTTCCTCCGCGCTGCTCCGCGCCCGGGCGCGCTATAGCGGGGCGCCGCGGGCGAACGGCGAGCTGCGCGGGGCCGGGGGAGAAAAGCGAAAGTTAGCTGGAAGTTGACGAAAGGGGATAGCAACTTTTTTTTTTTTTTTTTTTTTTTTCCCCGAGTCGTTCCAAGTCTTGTGAAATAATATTCCTGGCTTTTGAAATAGTGGGCGCTAGAGGTCTGCGTTTGGCATCTGCCTGCGAGAGCCGGAGAGACTTAGCGCTGGAGAGAAGGGGGGAGAGAGACAGGCAGAGGCAAACGCGGAGGGGGGGGGCGGCGGCGGTGGTGGTGGATAGAAACCCTTCTAGTCTCGGGAACAATTATCGAGGAGAGGGAAGGAAGAGAATTTGTAGCAAATATGGATCCGCTCTCAGTGAGGGGCTTTGGATTCGCAGGTCCAGAGGGAAGATCCTGAACACAGCTCGGGTGTCCCAGCTGGGGGTTAAGAAGGTCTGGGGGAGGGGAGAGTGGGGGAGTGTCTTTAATTTTTAATTTTTTAAAATTTACTTGGGGGTGGAATGGTGGCTCGTAAGTCGCGCGCAGCTTTTCCCTCCGTCTTCCAGCGGACCCTTTCCCGTTCTTTCTTTCGAATCGTTTTTAGACCGGATTTCCAGAGGAATAGAGCATGGCTTTCGTAGGGAAGAGCAGAGCTTTTTTTTTTTTTGCTCCCGTAGAGTCCAGCTGTAAACGCTCGGTCCGTTTCCTCGCCGATTAACCGTTAGGCTCGGTGCAGCGGGAGATCCCGGTGCGCGGGCAGCCTCTCTGTAATTCTCTACTGTTAGGGCGACGATGATGATGATTATTTAGTTTCTGTTTCGCTCTGGCTCCGTGTGCGAAATATCTGGAGGCTGCAGAAGTTCCCGCGTAGCCTGCGCCCTGCTAGAAACTCCGTTCGTAGTGCCGGGAGGAGGATGCGGAGAGCGGCGGCCACCGGCTCCGGTTCGGTCGTCCCGGGAGCCTCTTGGGGGGGGTGCGCGGGGGCGTTGGGGCCAGGGCTGAGGCGGTGCGGGGCTCCATGGTAGCACCCTCTGTGTATGCGGCTCGTTGGGGCGGCCCCCCGGCCTCCCCCGAGGTCCCGAGCCTCGGCCCTGCTCCGGTAGACCCGGCTTTAGGCTCGATACCGGGCGTAGTTTCCAATCCGGGCTGGCGAAGGGTCACGGGGAACCCGGAGCGTGGGCTCAAAGGTTTATTTTGCCATTCAAGTTCGTTATTCGGGAGCCTTTTCAACTCTTTCAAGGTCAGCGAGCGTTTCTTGCCTCAGGTCGGGTCCCGGTTCCCCGGTCCGAGCCGCCGTTGCCGGCGGAGGACCCGACTCTCCCCGTCACGGAGAGGTTCCTCAGCCCCTCTGGCTGGAGAATAAAAAAAAATAATAAAGAAGAAAAAAGCCGCTTTGTTGCGGAGTTTGCTGCCGGTCGCGGTGGCCGAGCACCCACCGCCGCTTCGCGCTTTGATTTTTTTTTTTTTCCAAACCGACCCAACACGCAGCAGCCTCAAGGCCCCACAATTTGCCTTTTTGTGGGCACATTTTACAGAGCGCTCCACGAAGGTTCCCCGGCTCCCAAAATAGCCCCGTGCCTGTGTTTGTGTGACATCCCAACACCTTCCTCGCCTTGACAAACGCGTCTCTGTGCGCAGAAATGCTGCTCAGAGGCGGGGATGTGTTACAGTTAGAGCGATCAACATTGTCAGCACATCGCTGCGAAGCTGTTTGGGAAGTTGTCTTTCAGTTAACCCTGGGATTTTATTTTTTAACAAACACACGCTTTAAACGCTCCCGTTCAGATAATAACTTTTAAGAAAAGTCATCACTTGTTAAGGAGAAAAGTAATTTTCAGAGCTCTCCTGGCTGTGAAAAAGAGATTGAATACAGCGGAATATTTATTTCCCTCATTTTATTTTTTTTCCCTCCTTTTACTTTGTGCATCTGCAAAAAGCACCATTTTTTTCTTTGCTTGGTTGTTTGGGTTTTTTTTTTTTCTTTTTCTTTTTATTGTTGTTGTAGACGGGGCCCCGGGTATGCGGGGTTTGGCAGATGGGGGTCCGGCCGCGTTTCAGCGAGGGTGGGAGCCGCTCAGGCTGCCCCGTTCTCTCCCCGGGAGCTCCCCTAGCTCGGTAGTGGTAAGTAAGCTTCTGCAGCTTAAGGGCTAAGAGGTTTCCAGTGCTGGGGGGATCATCTGGGAGCTCTGTGCCTGGAAGCAAGTCCTTCCCTTCAGCAGAATGAGCTGCAGCTCAGAAAGCTCCGGTCGTGAGTGAGCGCAGCCTGGAAGTGTCTATTTGGAAGGTCTTGAGCTTTGATTAAAATCAGGTGTTTAATACAATACAAGGCCCAACGGTTTATGGGGTTTCAGCTGAGGATTTTTTAGGGATCACAGTTCAAAACAGTAGCCCAAAGCTAAGGTTTCAATATCCCAGGAGTATTTATTTGCAAAACAGATTAAACGCGGACACGAGTGTATGGCGCTTGCGGTATTTACCTCAGCAAGGTGGCGAGAACTTCAGCCACTGCCCAAATCCCCCACGTTCCTTCCCCAGCACACCTCTGGGTGCTCTAGCCTCCACCAGCGTGTCCCTGTATTTATTAATGCCCGCGTACAGCCCGGCGTAAAGCGATGTATGCGCGGCCGGCCGGCGAGGTATGCAAGGCAGCAGCGTACAGTATATTAAAAACACAGTATGTTGTAGAATTTCATTTCATTGGACAATATTTTAAGCAGATGTGAGGCTCCCCTGGGAATTCGACTCTATTACCTGACTCGGGAAGGGGATGAACGCGTGTGTTGGGGGTTGGAGGGGAATTCTCGGCGGTTTTCACCCGTCTCGCCGGGGGAAAGGAGGCACCGAGGGCGGTGGAGCCCAACTCCAGGCGGGGGAATCGCTTTCGCTCCCTTTCTCGCTCACCTCCGGGGGTGGGAGCCTTGAGATACGGTTGCAAGTCAAACGGCGAGGCTCGGTCAGGGTGCGAGGAGGAGCAGTACCCCCGAGGGGGGAGCAAGGGGCCCCAGGTGAGCGCTGCTGGTGGGAGGGCACCCTCGCACCTCGGGTTTGCCCGGCGTTAGGGACCCCGGAGCGGGATGTCCGGTGCCCCCCGGTAGCCCCGGAGGGGTTGCTGCCGGTGCAGGCAGGTAGGAGAAGGCCACGCCGGGCCCCCGCGAGAAAATCAGGCGGCGGTGGCTGGGGAGAAGCTGCTGCAGCAGCGACGGTCCCTTTCTGCTAACGAGGGGGTGCAGAGCTGGAGAATAAATGAGTTGGACGCCGCACGTTTAAAGCAAATTCGTTTCCGTTCGAAATGCCCGAATTGCGTTTGCAGAGTAGGAGCACGATTCCAAACCGCTCCCGGACGGGCGTTTGTTGGATCTCGAGCTCTCAATAAATGTTTGTGCTGGAAAGCGGCGGTCAATGTTTCTACAGTCCAGTTTGGTTTTCACTGTCAGGAAAACGACAAAATCAAAGTTTCGAGGCTGAGTATTTAGACAGAGCTGCTGCATCCTACCGGGCAGGCTGGGTTGACAGTAAAATGGTTGGGAATCCAGCCCTGACCTCCCCAACCCTCTGAACGCGGTGCCGGTACCTGCCTCACGGTTAAAACCTTCGAAGGGGACAGGCTTCCCGTTTACTATTATATATACATATATTTTAAAATTTATTTATTGAGGATGATGAGCTGGTGGAGGGAAAAGGCAGCGCGAGAGAAGTGAAGGCAGAGGCCGGAGCCCAAGTACCACCGCTCGGAGTGCGGCTGTGTTTGTGCTCCAGCAGACGGTTCCAATATGGGAACAGGCGGAGGACGAAAATTTACAGCGGTTTCGGGCGTTTTGGGGGGGTGTGCGTGGGGTTTTTTTTTGTGGGTGTTTGTTTGTTTGGTTTTTTTTTAACATCTTCAAGCCTGCCGCCCCCTCCGCCCTGCCTTTCCCCGGGACCCGAGCTGGACCCGGCAGATCCCGGGAAGTCGCGCTGCTGCTGCTGCCCGACGGGGCTCCGCGGATGCGGCTGCTCGGGGCTCCCGGGGCCCCCCCCCAGTCCCTGCCTGCACCCCCAGGGGTGCTTTTCCCGTGGCCAGGCGCTTGCCCTGCTGGTCAAGCTGGTTGCCGTGCGGGCTGCGCGGAGCCGGCGCAGGTGCGGAGGGATGCCGCCGGGTCCCTGCAGCCCCCCGGCTTGCTTCACCCTCCCCCGTCCTGCCCCGGATCTGCTCAGTTGGTCAATTAGGGATGCCGGGAAGAGAGGTGGGGGGCAGTAATGGTGATCCGCTAATTAAGGTGATGTGTAATTAGCGCTTCAACAAAAAATGACCCAGGATTTAAGATAAATTTAGTCTTTAAAAAGTAAAATTAAAAACCATCCAAATTCTACAAATGTAATTTATCAATGCACCCGCCTTCCCCGCCTGATGTATTTGACAAAGTGCAGAGGGAGCGACTGCAAAACCCTTGTCCTGGGCAGAAACTTGACCAAGGGGAGGAATGAGCTAGTTCTGTCGGGGGAGACTGTTTGAACTTGCCCGCAGAATGGCAGCTTCGAGGTGCCAAAGCGCTAAAGCTGAAGAGGATGCAGAAACCGGGATGGAATTTTGGCCTGCGATGAAGCTGGTGCTCGTGGGAGTCCGTGTAGTTTGTGTGTGAAGTGTGGGGGGTGTTTGTCCACGTGTGTTTACATCACAGGGCACTTGTGTGTGCATATATACATAAGTTCATGAAGTGTGTGGAGGAATGGTACGTTATCCCAATTTTACTAAATTCCCTATAAAAACACCACGCCAATGCAAAATGTGTCTCTGCAGATGCTCTTGTTTGTCGAACCAAGGATGTGCACAAAGGTCTTGTAACACAGAATAAAATCCCAGGTACTGTATGGTTGTGAACCAGTACGTTATGTGCAGAAATTGAGACTTGTATTTCAAAAACTTTGTTTAATGACAAATAAAGCTGCCTTATTTTTAGACTTGGTGTTGGAGCTGCAGTGTAAGTTCAAGTTCAGCAAGAGCAAATCAGAGCTTTTATGAGCCAAGGGGGAAAAAAAAATTAAAACAAGCACATTTCTAAAGGTTGCTATTAAAAATACCTGATGAGGACACTGAGGTCAGGAAGAGCAAAGAATTGCTCTCCTGTTCCCCACAGAGACAGGCACCATCCAGCATCCAGTTGCATGTTACTGGTGTAATGAGACTTTGAAAAGGGCAGGATCCTGAGCTATCCAACGGGAGAAAGCCAAGCGTACCTGAAACACACAGAATCGACACTGTCTTCCAGGCAAAATGCAAAGCAGGAGCTAGGATTTCACAACACAGGAGCAGTGTAACTCATCGCTGCTGCTTGCTGTAATAATACCCCGGCTCCTCAGTCGGACGTAAGCGTTCCGTGACCGGTGCCGAAGGAATCTCCGGCCTCCCCGTGTGCAGGGCTTCCACCTGCCCGCACGGCACAGGCTGAGCTGAGGTACCTGAAGGGAGTGACAAGAGAATCTTCTGTTTCAGAGGGAAATATCCTTCTGCGACAGGGCTGCCTTCACGAATGTTTGTAAAGCACCCTGAGATTCGTGGAAGAAAAGACCCCATTGAGTGAGAAGTATTATTATTGTTATTACGGCTATGATTATTATGGCTTATATATTTTATAAAAGCCCTGTATTATTTAATATAGTGCTTCAGAGACAAAGGCCTGGAGAAGTTTGCAAACAGGAACGCGGAAAGGCTCAGTAGCCACCTTGTTGGTGGGGAAGGTATTGTTGGTTCTGCGGCAGCGCGGGGAAGTGGAGGCAGCGTGTGATGACTTGCCGGAGGATCCCTGTCCGCTCCTGGTGAAAGGGGCAGGAAAACAACCCATGTTTTCAGACTTGCTTTTGCCCTTCTAGCCATAAAATTTACATTCTCCCTATTTTATATATATATATATATATATTTATTTATTTTTTTTTTCTTTCCATGTACCCCCACCTTGTTGCAGTAAACTTCTGGTGTGTGAAATGGTTTAGTGGAAGCAAAAAAATCAACATTTATAATCGAGGCCTTTTCTGCAGCGAAGGCTGATGGCGTGTAAGACCGTGCGTGCTCTCTGTGGGCCAGGGCAAGCTCGTGCTTTGTTTCCACAACTTGAGGGCTCTCCTGCTATTACTGGGTATGTTTATTTTTTTCCAGTTAGAGATTATTTAAACGATAAACCTGCGCAATTCTGAATGCTAACCGAAAGGATCATAATCTCGGCTGAATAATGACTTTCTCATGCCTATTTCCCAAGTGATATTTTTAATTCTGTAGGGGTAACTAACCAGTGTATCAATAAATACGTGCACATACGATGTCCATCTGCAGTTAAGAATGAAGGCAGCTGAAGGATATGTGCAAACACATTTGTTTCCACTCTCTGGATAACAGCCTGTTGATATGTCAGTACTCCACAGCATTCCACACCAGAATCACTGCTGTGTGTTCTGATCTTAAATATGGTGTGTTCTGATCTTAAATATGCCCCCACCACCACCTTTTTTTTTTTTTTTTTTTTTCCCGGAGGAATTTCAGGTCAGGGATGTCAGAATGGAAAAGATCTACGACTTTATTATTTCTTTTATTTTCTTAATGGATTTTCATGCATCACCGCTACCTACTCACGGGCTGTTTATTTTTATTTTTATTGCAGTAGGTTGTGCGTTATGTAGCGTCCAAATCTGTAACAGAGCGTCCCTGTCCTGAAGAGTTTTTTTTTCTTTTTTCCTTCTCTTCATTCAGTGAATGATGTGACCCTCTTTGCTAATAAACATGAAATATGACTTTCATCCCTTGAATAAGCGTACTTCTTCGTGCTTCTGAATGCTGATACCCTGAATGAGTAGCTTGCCTTTCTTTTTTTACTTTTTTTTTTTTTTGTAGTTGCAAAGACACGGGTCATGATGTGTGCTTAAAGTCAGTAGGTAGGGCTGGCATCTGAACTCCTTTTTCATGGATAAAGTGCTTTTCTGTGCAGAGGTACCATTTTGCAGTCGCTCTGTTCAGCGGCGCAGGGTGTGCAGGAGGCTGGGAGATGAAAGGCTCTGCTCAGAGGGTGGACAACCTTTCCTTGTGTCCCCCCAAAGATGAGCTTTGCCCAAATTTGTGATGGAAAGTTAACAACGTTTTTTTGTGGGTTTTTTTTTTTTTTTTTTTTTTTGGTGCCACTAAACCCACTTTAATACTGCAAACAAGGTCACTGGTCCTCTTGGGGAGATATTTTCCAGGTGCAAATGGGCTCAGACAGAGAAATTATTTCCAGTAGGCTCAGAATAATGCTTCCATCACGGCAAATCTTGGTCTTTTTGAGCTGGTGTGGAAAGACTTCATCTCCTCTTAACTACTCACTTCTTGTAACACTGTGGACAAAACTGGGGGAGGCTGGACCACAGCTCTGTGAGAGGAAAAAAAAAAAGTGACTGCACAAGCATGTGGGGTGAAATGTCAGACCAGAATAAACTGGGTGGTGATTTAGTTTTGTCTCGATAGTTTTACATCTTTCAGGTGTTTTGCTTTAAGGTGGTGTTTTGAAGGGGTAAGTTTTTGCTGGTCTGTTTTTTTTGGCTGAGGAACTCTCCCCCAGCGCAGCTATGAGACACAATGCCCCGGCGTCAGTTATTGGGATCAATTTAGCCATCATTACTAGATAACACTGTCAGCCCGTTTGAGATACATATTTGTTTAATAGTTAATGTTCTGTGCAAAACATAGAGGGTGGGGAGAAGTCAAACTGTAGTGAATGCTCTGCTTATTTTATATCCACTATAACTATTTTTGTCCATGAAAATTGGCTTAATTATATCAATGGAATGTTTCTTTTTCAATTCTGTATGCAATTAGTCCATCTTGCTGGCTGCAATTTATTTTAATAAAAAAATAAACCGGTGGCGTGTTCAGTTCCTCATCCCCTGGGGACAAATGCGATTGGTGTGTTTAATTTCATTAACTACAATGCGGCCTACTGGAAAAATGTATAAAATCAGCTTTATACAGCTTAAACACTGGCATTTGAAACAAATCATTACTGCATTAGCTGTCACACTGGTAATTCTAGAATCCAAGACAAAAATATTATAGCTGTTTTTATAACCCTCTGCAAATACACTGTTAAAATAATTTGTAATCATTTTTTAAACATGCCCTGATGTTTTCAGTTAAAATATCTTATCACCACCAAAGAAGGCTGGCTATTCATTATCGCGTGTATGTTTTATTGAATGATTCATAGGTTGCTTCCCCTATAGAAAATCCACGCCTGAAGCTCCCCGGTTTGAAGGAGTGCTAGTACCAAGGGCAACACTCTTCCCTGGGTGTTTTTTCAACCAAATTTGCTCGTATGGGTTTGCAAGCCCACCTTTTGGTGAGGTGAGAGCAGGGAGCAGTCCTTCCCAGCAGGGAAGAACCAGAAGATCACAAAATCCAGCCTCACTCCAAATACCTCCCCCTTCTGCTCACTCCTCATGTGCAGCACCTTCTGCAGGGCAGGTGCGAGCCTGTCTCTGGTCTTCGGCGGGCGGGAGGGCAAGAGGAGGGCTCGGGCATCCCTCTTCCTGCTCTGTTCCATGGATGTAGATGTCTGCTGTGGTTCTGTGGGGCCAAACGTCGCGGGGCACGGTGTGTTCAGAGCCCGTGATTTGGCCACAAAACTGCCCTTCCCTGCCTTCGCACGGGAGGCTTTCACGGGTGAGCACCCATGGTAGCGGTTTAAGACGTGTATAATCCGTGAGCAGCGCCGGGTGGAACACATGGGCCTAACTGTCTTCTGTGAAAACTGAGGTTAAACTGACAAAATTCAGATTTATTTATTTTTTTAAAAAACAAGAGGCCAGATTATCAACTCATGTAAATCAGTATCAACATCGATGAAACTAATTTTCGCCAGCTGAGGACATGACCCAAGAGATTTTGTGCGTATGTGCATAAAATATACAAATATTGGTATATAGTTGGTTTAAGGGTATTCACTTTTACCATCCATACCCGGTGGAGATATGTAGCTTGTTTGTTTTATTTTGTTTCCCTTGACTTACGGAATGATCAATTATATAACCTCGGCATATTTTAGACAGATTGCTATTTTCTGAAGTGGCATGGACTTCCTTTTCCAAAGAAGTAACATGCAGAAGATGAGCCATACTGGATATAAGCCATCTGTTCACTTGCATGAACTGCGCTGCTGCTGCTTTTTTTTTTTTTTTTTCTTTCCCCCTCCCCTTCCCATTGCTGTCATAAACAGTAGTTAGTTTTCTTTCCCATATCTTTAACTTTATAGCAGCGGTGTTTTGGTAGAAGCAATATCAAGTTATTGTTTTATTGGCGTTACAGGCAGAAAAAAAAATCAGCTTTATTTCCTACTTGATATAGAATCACTTCAGGGGGACTGAAGAAGCTGAATGGGTGGGTTCTGGTTCCCCAACCTTGCTCTGGAGAGCCCAGCCTGGCTGCCAGGAGAAGTTGTGGCATGAGGGAGGAAGACTTGTCCTTCATCACCCCATAAAGCCACCAGAGAAGCAGCTTTACCTGGGCTTTAGGCGCAGGACCAGGCTTGGGCCAAGTCTGCCCAAGAGCTGGTCTCCAGCATTAGGGCTGTATTTAGGACCCGTATTTGTTCTCTCGGCCCGAGTTGCTGTGCGAGTACACGGCTCGTTGGCTGTCGGGAAGTGCGGACAGTTGGGTGTGAGGTTTTCTTGCGGGGAGCAGGGACAAGTTGTGGAATTGTGCTGGCGGTGGGGTCCCGCGCTGGCGTCACCGCGATGCAAACCCCAGCGAGCTCCGAGCGGGTTGAGGCAATGTTACCTGCTCACAGGTTGGGCTGGGATGCAGAAAAAAGCCTGAGTTATGGTTTTTGCTAAGCTTTTTCAGTTTAAGCAGATAATTTATCCTCAGCTGGTTCATCTCTAAAACGGGAAGGAGGTGCAAACCTGCCTTTGTGATATCTGGACAAACCTCTTGTTAACGATCTTTGCGCTTGTTCCCACCAAGTTTGTTGGGATGTTTATGCTGAATTTACTGGATCAGATTTTTTTTTTTGCAAGTTTCAGATTTGGCTAGGAATCTTTTACTCCATCTCAGATGCCTATAAAAATGCTTTTGGTTACATGTACTCTGGCATTTTCTTTCCTTTCAGGATGCTATTTAGTGGTTTTTATATCACAATGAATGGACGTTTTGGGCTCAATCACTTAAATTAATTTTTAAATGTCTGTGCTTGAAGTTCTTGTAGTACAAAATTGCTTTACCATTTTTTGTTCCTGTTTATAGAAAAGGACTGGTTTCATTTTAGCTTTTATTACATAGACGTGAAATAAAGAACATGCACAACTTGCAAGTGATCGTATATATTATTTTAGAATTATCACATAGGAATAAAACAAAATTTAAATCCCTACATGGCACAATAGTCATATTTAAAAAGCAGTTGATGCCTCATGGAGAAGTTTGAAAAGCCCAGTGCTCAGCCACAGTTCTGCTCATATACCCCATATATGGCGAATAAAAACCAGATCTTTGTTACTTTGGGAGTTTTTAAATTCTTCCTGCTAGAATACTTTTCAAGTATTTATCCAGACAAAGTTCAGAGCAGAGTTTGGTTCAGGAGACTCAGCTGAACTCGGTGTCCTCAGGGAAATGCCTGAAGAGCTGCTGATGCTTCCTCGGGCTTTTGGGGACCCGTGTTTTTCCAGACAAGCGTCGTACCTGTGCAGTTAAGGTCCCTTTTTAGGGCTTCCTCAAACAACTTGTTGTCTGGTGTCTGTGATTATTTATTTATTTTTTTAAAAAAAGTGTTCACCTGTGAAGCAAAATGGCTACTGACCCGTTAAATATGTCTGGGAAACCTCACTTCTGGATTCTCTGTTCAGAGAAGCAGGTGGATGATACAGATGTTAAAGGCCTACATGTGTTGAAGTATGTATTTCATCTGTATTTCATTGCTTTTTAACTCCTGCTTCAGACAAACCAGCATTTTTGTGTAGTTATTCAGTTAATGTGTAGATCTCCAAGTCGTAGAAGAAGGGCCTCGGTGGAAACAATCGCGCTCGTAGCCTCTGGCCATAAACAGAAAGTTTCTTGTATGATCCAGGAGTCGATACCCTAGCTAAAGATTGATTTTTTGGTAATAGCTGCGTTCCAGTAGATCAGGAAAAGGAACCCGCATTTAACATCTATCTATAAATCTATTTTTACCTAATGGACAGTAACTGGTTTTTGGTTTTTTTGTTTGTTTGTTTTTCCCCCCCGAAGTATGGTTGTTTAGCAGTTTGCAAAATAAGTCTGGAGGCGTGAAGTAGGCAAATGTCCTGCAGAAAGGCTCCTCCTCACCCTGCAACCCTAGAGAGTTCCCTGTCACCAAGGGAGAAACTGGTACTTTAATAAACGAGGTGGGGGGGAGAGAAAGAAAGAATGATCTGTGGAAGGCTTCTGGAGCATCACTTTGGTTTGGAACCCTCCTTCTTTTCTTTCATTGTGAAAATACCGAGGGCAAATCGAGGCTCCCGTCTGAGTCTAGACCAGGAAACACAAATTCCACGATGGCAGTTTGCCTTCCCCTGCATGGGTGGGTGTTTACTGCCTCAGGAGCACCTGCCCCGTAGCTGGACATCTCCTCGCAGCAGCAGCAGCGTGCCGAGCTCTGCAGCCTGCTAAGCTTCCCGGCAGCCTTTCTGTCGGCTTCGCTGGACTTTGGAGCAGGCCCTCAAGGCTTTTGAGACATCCATGATACTTGCATATACAGATTTTTTTTCCTTCTATCTGTGTTTGCGTGTACCGCTCGTTAATGATTAGCTACCAAGGGTCTGGTGTAAGATAGATCTATTCCCATAGATGAAATCAGCCGCGCCTCTGTCTCTACTTCTAAAGTCCTTCTTCTGATGTGTCCTGCCTTTTAAAGTATTGATAAATAAACGTGCTTTGATTTTGTTTGGTTTTTTTTTTTAAATCTGCAATTTGCAGACTTGTATGTCTCATTCTTCTCAACCTCGAGGAATGTGTGTTTACAGCCCCTCCAGACCCCCAGAGTAAGTGGAATCGTCCCGATTCCATCGCCACATTTCAGTAATTTAAGACTGAAGGGACAGCTTTGAGAACTTCCCAGTGTGTGTAGATATATATGTACTAGAACATATATATATACGTCTAGTTCACAGTCATGAGCTGTAACTACGTAAGGGGCATTCTTCTTGTTGGTGATGACAGATTCTTAATCTTTCCTTTTAGTTCTTTCAGGGAAATGACATCACACACGTTTGAAACGAGAAGAATCCCTGAAAACACAGACAGATACCTGCCTGCTGATCCATCTGCCTAGAGACTAAATACCAGCAGAGTGATCATTTAGATCAATCTTGTGCCTCAGTGCTCACGTTAGAAGAACAACAAAAAAAAAAGCACTCTGAAAAAATTACTGAATTCTCCTTGCAGTGTCAGGTTCCAAGATAATGATGTGTCTGTGTGTGAAAATATTAAATTGCAATAACATGCCGAGCGAGTGCCTTTCTGAATGGGGTATTCAGTTCACAGCTTGGGCTGTGCATAAAGCTAGTGAGTGACAGAATACAAATGGTGTCATAAAACATCAGGGGAATTTACAGCCAGCCTCAATCTTTTTGATCTATATTCTATCTATGGAGCGCTCTCAATCGATCTATCTTTAGTTAATGAAACAGTTAAACATATTTAATTATTTATCACTGTTTAATGTCAGAAGTTATCAAAACAGATTACGTTTTCTGCACACACACTAAAGGCATTAGAGGAACTCTAAATTGTATGTACTAAAGTCTGGGATGTTTCCTGTTCAAAGATAATGCCTTAAAATGCATCTGTGCGTGTAGATGTTTTAAAATAGCAATTGTTAGGCAAAAGCAGAGCCTTTAATTTCTTTGCCTGAAAGCATGCTTTATTCCCAAAACTTTGCTTGTTTCTTTACACAAACTGCGTTTATTCTTCACAGAAAAATAGGGAAACAAGAATTCAGTTTCACTGAAGATGAGAAACAAAACGGAACGGGACAGTTCTGGGGGTGTGAGTTGACCCACCTCTCTACATAGCCCAACAAACTGAAAAATTATTCAAGTAGTAACCCTGCTCTGTCCCTCTTCAGTACCTGGAAACCCTGGCAGGTTTATAGGGCTGTGTCACGGTCACATCTAAAGACTGTGCATGTCACACGTTTGTGGGGCTTCCCGCTGCCTGGGTGTTCTCCCACGTGTGTGAAATATTCTGGGGGAGCTCCTCACACAACACCCTGGAGCAGGTTGTGCCGTTCACCTGCGCATCTCCCGTTTCCCCAAAGGGAACCGCAGCACCGCAAACCTGCCGGGATGTCAGGTTCTTGCGTCCCTCCCCTGTCCCCAGCGAGGTGTTCGTCGGCACCCTCCCGAGCTTGTGTTGAGCTGCTAAAAGCCGCTGCCGGTTGCGGAGCCTCGTCGGCTGATTCTGGGCTGGAGTTTGGGGTTTGGATCCCCGTCCGCCCCACCACCTGGGTCTTCTCTGCTGGCAGCTTTGATAAGAAATCGTTCTTTCTTCTCTACCTAAGCTCTCTCTTTACCAGCGGTTTTAAATTGCTTTCTACCCCTGACAGACTACCCTCGTTCAAAGAGAAATGTGGAGGAGGTTGACGGTTCTAGGAAGTATTAGGAGTCCATTACCAGAGGGCTGGATCCCGTCGGGATCTCTTGGGAGACACCCCTCCTTGGCCCACCAGACAGAGCCTGGCTTTGTGAGCGGAAAGGGCAGGGGGATAAAGGAATCCAGCCTCGCTCTTTGCTGACAAAGAAACCTCAATACTTGTATTCAGCAGAAAATGGAATAATACTTCTGGGTTTGCTTTGAAAGCCACAGCCTGCTTTGCACCCTGAGGATGGCTTCTCTCTGAGGAAGAGCTTCTTTCAGGGGGAGAGGACTTCACACATGAAATGAGATTAAAGGCATCTCTGTGCCGACACGTTGAGCAATTTGGGGTTTGGACAGTGTGAAGTTGTGTCGGGAAGCATCAGTCATTTTTAGCTGCAGTTTTGTCCCTTGGAACCAAGGACTGGTACTTGTTAAACACTTCAGGAATACTCTTAATCCTCTTCATCTCTCCTGTGGTGTGATAGAAACACTTAGATCCTTTGCCACAAGCTTTGTAGCACCCGAAGGTTTAAAGATTGGAAGAACTGCTGTTTGAGGCACCTGCCTGTAGGATCCTTTTCAATGTCAGAATCTGAGTTCTTTTCTAGTTGACACAGGGTGTTTTTCCCTGTCGAGCCCTGGTGTGTGGAGAAGGCAGCTCTCAAAGGGGAGAAGCAAGGACCTTCTCCACACGGGCGTGCTTTGAGAGGTTCCTGTTGTCCAAGCAAGGTCAAAACCACACTCTCTTGTTTTCCTGGTGCCTGGGGCTGCCCAGTGAAAGCATCTCCCTTGCTCCAGTCCTTGCACCGGGGGTTCTCCCGTGAAGTGAGCTGTGGATCCCGGGACCTGCGGCTGGCTCTGAATGGAGATTTATCTCAGAGGTCAGTCCTGTGGGCAGAGCTCTCTCCAGGGTAGTCAGGAGGTTATTTACAGCACTGTGGATGTCTCGGTGGAAGAAAAATCAGAGGCCATAATGTCATATTAAAAATATTGATAAGCTATTGATTATTATTTAGCCCAGGCTTCAAGTGTGAGTAACTGGTTTCCATAAATCACCCGATTCCTCCAGGACTCCACTGAAAGGAGTGTTGGGCAAGTTTCATTTGGGAAGTGAAAACCTGGCTGCGTTTCAGAGCGCACTGAGAGGGGCCGGCGAGCGGTGCCAGCTGCCGAGGCTGACGCAAACGCAGGACCTGGGCTCTTGAATCCTTGTTTAGCTGCTGCTCCTCACCCGAGGCAGGTGAGGATTTCCAAATGGTTTTCATGTTTGAGTAAAAGGTTGCTCAGAATAGGTTCTTCCAGTATTTGTAAGTCTTGAAGAACCACGCTGACTCCCAGGTGTGATCTTCTAAGGGCAAGGCAGCTCCGTGGGTGATGGCACCACCTTGGAGAAACCAAGGAGTTGGGAAGGACCCATTTCAGTGCTGTGAACCAAACGGATCTTCTGCACTTGGTCTAGGTAAACCCTCCTCAGTCCCCACCATGCTATTTTGCGGGGACAGGGTCATGGTTTTTGAGGCTTTGGGGCTGGCTTTGGCAGGAGGACGTTGTGGGAGGGGTCCCCAGTGTGAGAGGGTGGAGGCTGAATGGGTCGGGGGAGCTCAGAGGGATCCCGGACAGCAGCCGCCACCGGAGGCAAACACCAAAGCTTTTTGAAGTCTCCCCATTTACATGCAGCATGAGTTTCCCGTTTGATTAAACAAATGATGCTTCGCTTAATTTGTCTGTGTTGGCTATTTTTATGAAATATGCACTTAATTAAGTAAGAGAAATACAGAAACAAGTTTATTCTCGAGATTTATGCGAAAAATGAGAACCCCACTGAAATTTCCAGTAGTGAAGCAATTAAGTAATGGAATTCCACAGTATAAACATAGTATAATTCAACTATAAAACCGATGTCTAAGTAATGCTAATGAGCTGACTTGAAGCTACAAAAGCTAGAAAGTTCACAGTCGCAGATGAAAATCGAGTTTGTTCTGAATTATAACTGAAATACAATGAGTGTGCATGAGGAAAGTCCGAGCTCTGTCCGTCTGTACCAATGCGTGGAGCTAAACATCAGCTAAATGTTGGGGTGGTGGAACCAGTCAGGACTGTCTCTAGGTTTTGTCTTTGCAGCTCTCATCCACGGCAGCATCATTGTACAGATTATAATTTGCTCAACTGGTAAAGTCTGTTTGCTGAGAGAGTTAAAGGAATAGGAGCTCTGTGAAGAAAATATAATTTTACAGTCTTACAAGGCTCCCTATAAACTAATGGTTCTGAGGGGCAAACAAGTCAGGTTCTTACTGATTTCTTGTTTAAAGTTTGTATATGCAAGCATCCAGACAAAAAAAAAAAAAAAAAGAAAAAAGAATCCCCTCCAGAAAACAAAAGAAAGAAATCCTGTTCGTCTGCAGTCGCAGCCCCAGATAACTTCTCCATGGTTTGGACTGACAGTTTGCAAAATTTGCAGTTGCTTGTTGAAATATTTTTCAGAGTAACTACTTAAATATTCTATTTGCTGAAATGTAACGTGGAGCCTGAGAGCCGTAAATCAGTAATCCTGCGTGTAGAAAGAAGCTCAAACCAATCTGCTCCTTTTAGCAAGGTTCCAACTCGAAAATTGACAAAATGTTTTTCTGGATTTAAGCTTGAACTCTGAATTCGGATGGAAATCTGGCAAGTGTTGGAGCAAACCTTGTAGCTGGCAAGGTCAACTCTCCGTTTCCCGCCGTTATTTCTACGCTATTCTCATCCGCCATTAATTCTGACCCCATTTTTTTTTAACTCCTCTAAATTCTTATCTCTTTCAGTAAGCTGCTTTAATTTTTTTTTTTTTCCACCGGGGTCTTCACCAAGTAGTTTGCTGTGAGGGTGTGTCTTTAGGGTGCTGAGGTGGATTCTTGGCCGTGCAGAGCTCCAGCTCACGCCTGGAGCCGGGTCCCGGGGGTTTCGCTGTGCGCTGGCCTCCACGCTACGTTTTCTTTTCTCATTCCACTTCAGAATGTTGTTTCTATCACCTTCCCAGCCTAGTAAATAGCACGCCGAAGATTTACGATGTTTAAATTTTTAACGCCATAACATATTTTATGTATTTCTCACAGCATTATTCAGACGTGTTATGTTATGGTTAGTTCAAGTTCTGGTGCAACTGCTCTGAGGAACTCTTTCCTTGTGGGTAGCTCCTCGTTGCCAAATAGTATTTGCACTTGCTTCAGAGGAGGAGGAGAGGAATGTTCTATAAATGTTGCACTGGATTAGGAGCGTGGATGGACAACCGTCACGGACAGAGACTGCAGGAACGATGGACCGCGGGTTCTCTTTGCGGGACAATCCGTGCTTTGCTGCTTCTCTGCTTTCCCAGCCCAGTTCTGGGGCAGAAGGATTCTGTCGGAGCTGGGGGGGACGGCAGAGGCGGGGACTGTGCGGGGGGTCCTGAGGAGCAAAGTCAGTGAAGCATCAGTGGCTTAGTTCGGGTGGATGCGGGCGTTTTGGTCTAGGATGCGCAGAGGGTTGTGTAAAATACTCGTCTTCACCTTGCTGCTCGGGGTGGGAAGGGCTTTCGTCATCAAAATATGCAGGAAAACGCGTAGGCAGGGTTGAATAGGCAACCCAGAGTGCTGAGGGCAGCTGTATTCAGCTTTCATTTTGGGAAAAGTCCTGCTCTTTTCTCTTACATCATCCCTATTGCATGTGTGACTTTAAAAGGAAAAAAAAATCACCTCAAACCCACCTAGATTTAATTAATTGTGGGACACATCTGCTTGCCCTGGGTTACTTTCACAGTGATACTAATTCTTCTGTGAAGTTTCATGAGTTTATAAAACATTAACTACTTCTAAAAGAACAACAAACATTGTTCTCTCCTCACACAGACCCTAAACCCAGCTACCAGATGGACCAAGGCCTGTACCAGCAAGGGAATATTAATTTTGATGGAGAGAGACTTAGTGTTCTGGGTATTAAATTATATGCCTTGGGAAATGCAGCACAGTAGATGTGTGTTTGCCCTGAGTAGTGTCTTTGTCTTTCATATATAAAAACGCTAATTAAAATATAATGTAAAAAACTGAAGTATGCTGGTTATATTTTAGTACTCTAAGGTAAATAAAAACGAAACAAAAGAGATGTATATATTGGGTCATTAAAAGCGCATTGTTAAATCGCTTTATGCCACAAAATTTCCGAATTAAAACCTGAACAGAAATACATCTGGAATCGGACACAAAAGCAGATTAGTGTTACGTTATCCGGAGTTCTGCAGTCGGTCCATGGTTCATTTGCGCTGCCGGTAACCACTGTGCAGAGAAACACGAGCAAGCGCAGCTCCTGGAACCGTACCTCGCAAAATTCCCTTTTTTACAACGTCTCCAGTGGTCCAGCATAACCCCGAGCAGTTTTACCCCAAGGCTGGGAGAGCTCAGCTCCATATGCTGTCTGGTGCTTTGGATATAAGGTCCCTTTTAATATGTTCCAAACAGAAACAGCTTGGAATATTAACTTAGCTGTACCTTACAGCTTACAGTGTGTAATGAGAAAAGTAGACAAGCTGTCAAACCTAGCAATTAAGACTGATCCTTTACGATTTAAAACGTGCAATATCGCATATAAACCCAAACCATTTGATGTTGTTTAATCAAAGCACGTTACTGACGGCAAACCGGCACGGGCTCACGGTGGCAGATCAGCGCGGGCTTATTTTGATTTTTATCCTCTGGGCAAGCAAGCGCAAAACCTCCCGTGGGTTGGAGGCAAAGTCTCCAAAGTCTTTGCAAGAGCAAGTGCCCTGTGCGTGGCGTGGACGGTAGGTGGCTGTTGAGGGGGTACTGCCCGCTTTGGGAACTGGGCATCTTCCTCTTGTAAACTCAGAAAGAAGACTTTTCCTAGAACTGATGGGAAGCAAACACCATCCCTTGAGCAGCAACCGAGCCAGCTCGCCACGCCGTGAGCTGGGCGCAGGATTCTGAGTATTTTTCTTCATGCTTTTGCAGAGCGGCTGTCCTGCACAGGACGGTCACCCTGGCAGCTCTGCTAGGCTTAATCCAAAAACTGTACAGATCTTTCCGTTCATCCCCTTCTGGATTTGTTCTTCAGTATGCGGATGTAATAACCCATCCTCGGTACTTGCCTCCTGATTAATAAACGTCTTTCTGGGCAGAAACCCAAAGGGTGAAGGCCTGGGGTACAACGGAGGTTACAAAAGGTCACTTTATCGCCGCTGCATTGCTCCAATGGTATTTATTTAAGTCCCATCCAGAACCTTGTCCTAGTCTTCCTGGCACAGAACGTGGCCGCATTGGTAAGGAGAGGAAAAAAAATAAAAATTATTCTTTGTGCCACTATCCCCCTGAAGAAAAAGCCTAACATCTGATTTAAGTTTACTGAAATAACAACAGATGTTTATCTTGTATTGTGTGGCACATGGCACTACATCTCATAAACCCCCTCCTGGAGCTTAGAGCAGAGTTTCTGGTCCCTCATTTGGACACTCGCGGGCTTTGTGCTCTTTTTAAAATGTTTTCATTTCTCTGGAGCTTAATCTGCTACCAAAGTATTTATAAGTATCACGTTATAAACCGTGAAACAAGGAATAGCAAAGGAGATTTTCAATACTTCCTTCCCCTAAGCACAGGGCTATGCAGCTACTTACCTGCAGCCTCAAATAATGAAAAAATTGTGCAGACTCTCTACAGTTTTTCATTAAGAAGAATCCACTTGGGGTATGGGATTGGGGACAGATCAATAACAAAAAAAGAGTCATGCCTTGGGAAAGCAAAAACTGGGGATGAAAAATGTTGAAAAAAAATTTCTGGGACTTGTAAAAGGTGAAACACTTCCACTTCTGAAATCCGTATTTTACTGTGAAAACAGTGAATGCATGTGGCTGCTTTTTTAAAAAATATTTATACACACACGTACTTAATTGCGCTCACTGCGACTGTAGAAACCTCTGCTGCGTGGCAGGAAGGACAGTTTTCTGCCAGCGCTGATCTGTAAGTGTTTGGAAATGTCAATATTCTCATGGAAACAGTGGTGAAATCCAGACTCGTAATTTCGCGCGGCTCTTCCTGGTGCACGCGGGGATTATTGCTGGGTTAAGCAGAGATGCTGGACGCGTTGGGAGGAGGGCTGCTGGTGTTTCAGGTGGCAAAACAAAGAGCACGGCTTGACGAGATGTCTTGGGAGATGCCGATGTCTTGGGCAAATCTCCTGACACGGTGCGGCAGGGGCGGCTCCGGGGAGCCCAGCCCCGAGTTCTGCAGGGATCTGTGAGATCTCAGAGGAGGTCAAGAAGCTCTAAAGGGTGAGCTTGTAGTGCAAAGAGAAGAGGAAGGGTGTCGCTTACATGCACCTCCCACAGCATATTCTAGAGATGCCACATTACTGCCTTCAGCTGAGACGGATTTTTTGGGTATTTTCTAGATATTTCTGAGCTCCGCTGACCCGTGAATATTGTGGCTTCTTTTCTTAACCTACCCTCTGAAGGCATGGTTTGTTTTATGTCTGAATAAATGCAGTCCTCCTTTGTTTCCTCTGCCGAATTCTTTATTTATTATTTCCTAAAATGATTTGATTTTCCCCCTCCTTCAAAACACATATGATTGCAATAAGCAGATACAAAATAGAACCGAGAAACAAAAGGCTGAACATGCCGATAATGTACATTTGGTTTGTATTTCTGGTTTTAAGATGTGTTTTAATTGGTTCACTACCAACATCCTGTAACTTGCAGTCAGTCAGAAGAGAAACCTGTTTCATTTTAAAGTCAGTTCATTTCTTCCCTCCTTCAGCTGAAGGCAGTGGGCAAGACCCTACTGTAGTATCTTCAAATCTAATTTCATTAAAGCGGTTAAAAAAAGAGGATTGTAATACATCTTGTTTTGCTGTTCTCCTCTGGGTTTTGTTGTGAAACGGGTTTTTAAAGGAACAACAATGCGAAACACATTTTGTTGCTTTGTAACATAAACCTTCACGCGTAATTTCTAATGAAAACGTGCAGCTATAAACCTAGAAATAAACAGTTTGCCTCATATTCCAGAAGCTTAATCTGTTTAGTTTAACGAAGAGAAAGTGAAAAGGTGATGTGAGTGTCATCCTGAAGTACCCACAAAATTTGGTTCAATAGACCAAAGGCATGACAACACCCAGTTGAGTACAAGCACTTTTTGCCTTAAAAAAGCAGGAATCAAAGAAAACACGGTTGGAAGAGTGATCTGAAAGATCACCTTGTACGTCCTCCTGGACAGTGGTGAAGTCATCCCTCTGTTTCTGCAGAAGTTTGAGTGTATTTTGTAAAAACTCCCCAGGACAGTGTTTCCGCGCTTGGACAATTTGCCGGTGACGTGAAGTTTGTTGCCGACAACCGAAACACGGAGGGTTTTTGCCTCCTGAAAGGTCTGCGTGCACCAAACAGGAATCAGTTTGAGGAAGCCCTGCTGCACAGGAGGTCAGCCTGGAAAACCACAGCACCCTCCCTCCTTGACCTTGCCCTTTATGAGGTTACTGTCACTGTTATTTCAGATTGTCAGCTTCCACCTTCAAGCTATCGTTTTGTATTTCAGAAGTGTGTTTTAAAGGGGAAAAGTGTCCTTTTGCTCTTACTCAAATCAGAGCTAAAGCCAGAAAAGCTCGGTGTGGAAGAGGGCGCTTGCACGTACTCCTATCTTCCACCTTGTCGCAGCACATTTTAGCAAAAGTCTCAGCTTTGCTTCGTAAATGATTGTACCAAAAACTGTATTTAAACACAAGACCCAGCTGTCAGCCTGTGTCTTGGTGGAATTTGCAAGCGGGAATTGGTAACTACGACCAGGCAAAGGCAATAATGGGGCAGTGATGAGGGTCCCCTCCGCGGCAGCAGCAAGGACATTATTTCATGACTGTTCCTGTTTCCTCTGGCATAACTCTGAACCAGGTGACCAGAATTTCACACAGACGAGCTCACTCCTCCATGGGAAGAAAAGTGTCTCCGACCAGCCGCCCTCCTGTGTGACCATGAGTGTTGCTGCTGCTGCTGCGGTGAAGCTGTTTGATGTGGTTAGCCCAAATCAAGAAGTTCATTAACAGAAGTGGTGAGGTGCTGGAATTACCTGGAAGTTCACCTTGGCTGCTGCCTTGCAGCCCTGAGGAGGGCAGGGTAGTGGTGGGGGTGAGCCGTGAAAGGGTTTTTTTTCCCCCCAAACCGAGCATCTTCAAAGGTTTCGACACTTCGATCTTGAAGAGGAGGTTTTGTGTCTTTGTGTGTGGGGGGAGTAGTTGGACACTGTTTAGGAAAACATATGGAAACTTTTGTTTTAATAAATGTCACAGAGTTTCCCTTTTCCATTTGGCTACTGGAAATGCAGGGAGGGGGAAAGACGGAAAAAGATTCAGTTTGTTTGCTGGCCAATTTGGTCAGAAAGAGGAAAAACTGGGAAGCGTCTTTTCCTGCGGGAGTTCTTGCTGAAAGCCTCTATCCAGCTGTGCCAGGGCTGAGCCCCAGCTCTGGGGCACCCGGTACCAGGAGGATCCTGTCTTGCCCTGGATCTTTCCGCGGCGTTTCTGTGATTTTTGTGAAAGAGAGAGGCGCGAAAGGAGCGAAATGAGCGGGGTTCGAGGTCCGGGTTAAAAACGAAGGGCTGGTATTGCACTGCTGTGCTGTGTAGAGTTACTCCAGGAAAGAGTTATCCCTCGGGCGCCGTGATGACAGTATAAATAGGTCTCTATGCTATGAAACAAATACAGATCATTTATTTAGCTCAGCGTACTGGAAGCTTGCCGAGTCTGTACTAATTATGTTGTATCTTGTTTTTATCATATATATGAAACAATTTGTTATGCCCAAACAGCTGGACGCTTTCCCCCAGTCTCCTGTTACTAGTTTAGGTTTCTGATCATCTTCTCGCTTGTATTTTTCCTTTAGTTTTCTCAGTTGTGTTTGCTGGCCACTACCATAGCAATGCTGCTTATCCAAGTTCTCTAAAATGTGTAAGAAAGGCAGAAAAAAAGGTTAAAGTGCAGCGTGAGGCAAACACACCCGGCAGCGTATCGCTCTGAGCCTTACATGCTGACTGTATGAACCTGTGGTACATGTTTCCCCTTTTGGAAATAATACAAGATTTACCGTTCGTGAAAAGTTTGCAAAGAGTAGCTAGAGGAGCTGTGCAGTGATGGAAAGAGCTTTTTCTTTTGTAATATTTGGTGAAGAGGTCTTTGAAAGTGGAAGGCAAAGAGGGGGTTGTTGGGCCAGAGCGTTGCAGAACTTGGAGGGAGAGAAGAGCTGAAGCGATGGAAGATAAGAATAAAGAGGATGCAGAATATGATCAGATGTAAAAGGAGGATAAGGGGAAAAAAGGTGGCTGGGACAAACAGGGTCAAAAGGCCACAGAAAATAAGAAGTGGAGTGTAGGGGGAGCTTTCCTATGCTGCAGTTTTTCACGAGCTTTTTTCCAAATAGACATCAGTTTAAAATGTGGTTGGGAACAGCCTCAGAAGAAATTAAATTTTGTAGTTTCAAGGACAGTCAGATTTAGATGGAGTGTTTTTAGTGAAATGTTTCACCTGGAAAGCTTTCATAGGAAAAGAGGTGATTCTCACTGCAGAAGCAGATGATGCAGGTTGCAGACACTGTGTGTCTAGTTCATGGGAGAAGTCGGTCACCCTTCGATGACAAAGGGGTCCTTGCTCTTGAGGACTGAGATGCTGATGAAATGCTCTTTGAACTGTTTGAGGTTTCTTTGGTTTCTTTCTTTTCCTCCTTTTTTTTTTTTTTTTCCTTCTTCCTTGTGGGTTTTTACTTTCTTCCGAAGAACAAAAAAGTAACTTCCCAAGCAGATCTAGCCTGTACAGGACAAGGACTCTTTTGAGCTATTTTACATACAGACCCTATTCAAAAGAATCTTCTTGTAGCTTCCCAAGGAGGGCTGTCAGCATTGTAGTTGGGCAGAGACAGAGCCAGCCCCTCCGTTGGGAGGAGAGCAGCAGTTACCGCGGCCGGAGCGCCGAGGGGATTCCTGAAGGAAAGGGGAGGTTTGCTGTGCCGCATTTCATGGAGCGAGAAATAGAACCGAGTACCGAAACTCCCCTGAATTTTAGTTTGCTCATATTACATACGTAATAGAATTATTCTTTGTTAGTATTATTGTTATACCTTTTACTATAACGGTGTGTGCAACTCCCTGTCGAGCCTGAGGGCCCTGATGCCAAGAGCCACATCCAGAGAGCAGGAGATTCCAGACTAAAGTTGGTCAAAAAACCTCTGGCATGTTCTCAACACAAACGTCTCAGATTTATAGTTTCTTTAGAGAAGAGATTAAATCCACTCCTATTAAAAAAGAAAAAAAGTGCCTATTTTTAATTCTGCATATAAAAATAAATAAAAATAAAACAAACTCGTATTTTCTTCCCAGAGAACCTGAGCATCTGGGCGATTGTTCTTTGCCAGTTCTTCCCTGAAAATGTTTGTATCCAGAAGGAAATTGCCTTTGTGCAAGCTTAATTAGCTCAGGGGCAAAGCTCTTCCCAAAGCTACGTGAAAGGAGGTAGAAAGGTGATACCGAACGTGGTGACAAACGAAACGGGACCAAACCCAGAGATGCGAGTCTTGTCAAAGCCAACACGCCCCTCTTTGGCGCGGGGAAGCGGCACCAATTGCGGGAGGAACCGCGGCAGGGCGGCTCCAGATGCACTTGAGTGGAGACAGCACCACTCTACTGACGGGTTCATCCTGTCCTTCCTTTGGGGAGCTGGCCCGTTGATTCATGAGTTGAGTGAGCGCCCTGCGACGACCGCCAAGCCTGGCCCCGGCAGCTCGGCCGTGCCTAGCGCATCTCAGCCTTTGCAGCGCTTCGGCGGTGTTGAGCTGGTCAGCAGATGGCTGGCAAAAGCTTGGTTTGATAAGAAGTTGCCTAAATTAGGCTAATGATGGGTTCTCCTGGGTAATGCAGGGGAGAAAAAGTTCAAAGGCTGGTATTTATGTGCACAAAATCCAAATACCTGCCAAGTCTCTTTGATGAAGTGTCTTTGTCAGAACGATTAAATGAAGGTTAAAAAGGCCAGACCTTTTCTCAAAGTATTTGACTTGCTCTTTCTCTCCTCTCTTCAAGGTGTCTTCATGTTACATTTATTTGCTTCATGAATTCTTTATTACACTAATCAGTCCTGATGTACAAACTCATTAGAAAATGAGCTGGAAATGTAAGATCTGTCAAATTTCAGAGACTTCTGACATTGTTAGACTCAAGGGCCTTTTTGCAAAGAAAAGAGAAAAAGGAAAGAAGCTAATGAGGAAATGTCAGATAATGTAGAAGTCAATCCATTTGGGGATGAAGTTTTGCAAAGTTCAGAGAGAAAAGTTGTAGCGTTGCCAGGGTAAACACCTAATTTCTTTTTTCTAATGTAAATTTTGGCATAGAGGAATTTTTTCTCTTACTGGTGTTACTGAACACCTCTGGTTTCATTTTGTTATTGACATCTCGAATCAGTTTACCACATTAGTGGTTTTTTTTTGGCTTTTTTTTTGCAAAGAGGGCAATAACTGCTTGAATGGCATTTCCTAATTATGTGATTTACCAATTTGCATTCTGGATCTCGCGTCGGTCTCAGCTGAAATCCCTGCCCCAACACGCATGGTGTTGTGCAGATGCACAGTGAAATAACTGTGGCTGTAAAGCAGGCTTCGGTCCGCTTTAAAAAGCGGAGAGATGTGCACGATCCGTCAGATCAGGCGGTCGGAGATCCTGTCGTTAGCCTAGCCTGAGAAGAAACAGGTCGAAGAAGCAGCAGTGGTGAAGAGAGAAGTAACTGGCCTGTGGTCACACGCTGCTCTGTGGCTCAGTTATGGCGAGTCTCGGTGCCCTGCTTGCGAGATCCCACCTCCTCCCTCTGCCCTACGGGTGAGGCACTGCGCTCCCTGGCTCAGTGGGTGACGAACACGTGGGCAGTCGCTCATCTGACATACGGGGAGATGCTTCCAACACCGCTTCTGCGCTGTCTTGACAGCATCGCGCCGTCAGAGTGAGGGGCTCGTTCTACTGCGTTCATGCCAGCGTCACTACTGCAGAATGCTTTCAGCCCCTGAATTCAGTTAGATTACCACGTGGAGTTTAGAGCAGGCAACTCCATATAAAGCAGAGGAGAGCCGTATGCCGAGAGAAACCTTTCTCCAAAGCTTGCTCCTTCTCTCTGTCATTGATAAAGAGCCAGGTGGCAACTCAGAGGTACCGGTCCAGAAGACTACCTAATTCTCAGGTTGTGTGAAGCTGAGAGTTCCAGCTGCAGGTCCCCAGCTGCTCACCCGGTTTGTGTCCCCCTTAAGGATGTGCACAGCGTCCTTCCCCGGAGGTGCTGAGCTGAGCATCCCTGCCCTCCCACCTCCAACCGCAGGGAAAGTGAACAGGAGCTGTGGTTGCTCAGCACCTCATAAAAATCAAGCCCCTGTGGGTTTGGGGGGGAAAAATGAGAGAGAAACTGGGCTCAACAAACAAGATAAGTTTGCTGGTGAATTGTTGGTAGCAGCGAAAGCAAAACCCGAGGCATTTACATACCCATTAGAGGGGGATTTCAAGCCTGGACGCTGGGCTGTTTGCAATCATTGCTCTCTGGGGGCCACCTCACCATATCCTGCAAACGCTGAGGTGAGGGGCAGCTGCCATTTGTGTCCAGCTTTCTGATGGCACCTTAGGTCCCTCTATCCCAGAGGTTTGCCTGAAGATTATGGCCTCGAGGCTCCTGCGAAACTCTGCGCGGTGCCGGGGAGCCGCACCTAGAGCTGGGGGCAAAGGTGGGCAGGCAGGACCCCTCCAAGGCAGAGCTAGGGCAGCACACGTGGCAGGGAGGGATGATTCATTTCAAGGGGTTCTTGTCAAACCAGATTAGCCAGGGAAAGGGAAGGGGCTACCTTCTGCTTTGCAAATCTATCTCCATCAAAAAGGTGTCAAAGAACCCATACTTCCTTCTTAGCTCTTCCTCCTCTTTCCTTCCTCTTTCTGTCTCTAGCTGTTGTCTTGCCTTTTTTGCAGGCAAAACCCACATCTCAGATTCCTCCTCTTTGAGCCTGTGGCCAGTCAGGTGAAGCGCTCTCGTTAGTCCCTTGGGAAAGAGTCTTGGGTATTTTCTGTACCCCGGGGGTGTGGATCTGACTCCTGAGGAGCAGGCTAGGCTTCTCTACTGCATCAGACCCACACAAACAAGATTTCCAGGGCAGTAAAAAGTGAAGAGCATTGGATCAGACTGGCTGCCAGCAGACTTCTGGTATGTGTTTCTGTTTGCTTTACTTATGACTTTGTTTTAAAAGTCCTATTATTCAGAAGAAAAAAAAAATTGTAGGTGTTTTTCTACATGAGTCTGCTTAAAGTCATCCTAAAGTTTCCCCTGAATGTATCACATCACTGTGGTGTTACCACATCTTCAAGATTTCTTACGGCTTCTTTTAATTTCTAGCATTTTACCTGGTACTGGCTTATTTGTCTTTGAGCGTATCTGATGATGGCCTTTAAACATCCTTCTCTCCAGCTATTCCTCTTTCCAAATAAAAACCACTTCACTGTAGGTATGAAATATAAACACACACCTGATTTGTTGTTGTTGGCTTTGGGGTTTTACAGCCATTGGCAATCCTTCATTTTGCCTTTAGTCTCAGTTAGAACTTCAACCTGTGACCACCCATTTTGGCTTCTGGATCTGTCCTTCTGAAGTTAGCTGTCACGCTTTCCAGTTGGAAAGCCAGCCAGCCTGGGAGCCACCAAGTTTCACTTTGCTCATCCTTTTCCAAGCCCACTGAATGGCTTCCAGATCCTTCAGCAGCGTTTCTGCTGTACCACCATGGCCACGCCCTGCTCTAGGGCGAGGATGGCTGCAGAAATGGGGAACAAAGGAATTACCAAAATATGTATCCTGGAGGAATCGATGTGTTTTCTTTCAGTGGAACCCAGGATTTTTTTTACGTTTCAAGGAAACTTCAAAATCCAACTTTTTGAGCAATTCTCCTTCAGAAAACATCATGTAAAGACCTGCAGAAACTGCAGAACTGTGTGAGGACGGGAATTTTCCTCTCTGGAGTCTAGTTAGCTCTTAGTGACCTGCACTTAGAAATGCTCGGCCCTACTGGTTGTCTGTCCTGCTGTTAATCATTCCTCTGATAAGGTTTCTCTTCATTTGTGTTTATTTCTTGCCTGTCTCATCGGCTCTTCCCTCACTTACCTTCTGCGACTGGGACAGCCAGTGATGGGAGGTGATTAGACACTGTATAATCTTTTGATTTGGATTTACACCAATTAATTACTTCTGTGAATAAATAATCAGTACGCCATCCAACAAACTGTTTGTATGAAGAGAGTCTTTTGATACTTTCTTTTTCTTCTCTGTTGTTACTGAAAGGTTTTTCAGTAAGTTCAAAGACATTTATGAAGACGTATATGGGGAAGTTTACGTTTCTGCCAAGTGCGTGTTGATAAAGGGGAGACTTTGATCCCCTGGCCTGTCAGTTGTAGCTCATGTGCTGGGTCAGGACAAAAGTCTAAGTGTATTTCTCTTAACAAATGGATTGTGCTGCCTCTGAAGTATCGCCTCTGTTAACAGTTGGTAGTGAGTTGGCACCATCATGTTTTGAGAGATTTACCTGGGGAAAATGCTCTGGGTAAGAACTGATTCGCAACACCCCACGCCAACCAGGTTAATGTGAATTGCCAGACAGCTGCCGATGGGGAAACAGTCCCTGTTTATAGAGACTCTGTGGATATTCAGAAGCAAATGCTTGCACCTGCATGTTTAACTGAAAGGCCCTATAAATAGAGCACCTGAAGCCACCTCAGTTAGGAGCTGTGTTCTTGCAGGGTTTGCAATTTATGTTGACAGTTTCTTTTTTATTTTTCCCTGCATATATTTAAGTGGATTATTTGACGAAAAGGAGTAAGTTCATGAAGAGTTAGTGCTCCTGCCAAAATGCAGTGACTTTAAAGCAGAGAAGCTTCCTGAATTCCTGTGCTTTTATGTTAGCCTGACCTGGACCTTGGGAAGTTAAGGATGCTTGAAACAAAATCCTATTAGAAAAACAAGGTGAGCTTCTATGTATAATAACTATTGTGTCACTTGGTGGCTTTGGGCAAAGACTCATGAAGGGCAAAGGGTTTTGTACTTCTCGTTGAGGTGCTTTGTGCTACCAAACTCCAAGGCAGGAAACAAACTGCTAAACCAGTTTAATATTAAACGTACCCTATAATGCAAGCAGTTGATGCTGAGATTGTATTTGACTCTATTTAACACCTTTTTGTTTGCACTGGGGGCAGATGTGTGTGGTTTGGGCTAATCTGTTCTCAGCTGGGTTGGCTTTGTGGATACAGGACATGGATTCAGGAGGGCAGGATTTCTGCCCGTGCCCTGCAGTGTACTCTTTGCGCCGTCATTTCTTCTCTTTGCTCTGCACCCTTAACAAGCACCATAAAGATTCGTTAGTTCTTTGGGGAAAGGATTTGCTCTTGCTAACCAGAGGTGCCGCGTCTGGTGCCAGTTTGAGCCCTCTGGGGATTACTGCAGCACAATAACCTTAGGAGGGGTAAGCAATGTCAGCTTGGTTGAACAGCATGTGTTAACTTGCTTGTGGGCAGTGCTCCACTTGATCACAAAAAATACAAACTAAAAATACCTGCAAGCAGTGCAAGGTGGTTCTGGTTTGGATTCCCCCCCCTCTCCTCCAGGTTCTGTATCCCATCCAGGTTACCTGGATAGCTGGCTGGCTTTTGACTTTGTAGCTCTGGAACTGCTCCGTGCAAGCACGCTAATAATAAACTGGACACCAAATAGAAGTGTGGTGTCACACGGTGTTGAGCAAGTCCTACAGATTCATCTCAAGAACTGCAGAGGGTGTGCAGAGCCTGGAGAGAGAGAGAGAGACCTCTGTAAAGTGGGAGCAATTGCTGGAAAAGTGGGTCTGATGTGTTCCTGATCTCCTCTCTCAGCAGCTTCTCATGAAGCAGCCAGCCTGAATGAGCTGAAAGCAGCCATTAGAAATACTTTTTTTAAAGTCAAGAGGGTGAAGGGATGCTGTTTGCTGCAGAGGAGTGTTGCTGTCTTCCTTAGAGGAGCACCTCAGCTCCAGAGGTCTGCCCTGAAGCAGTGGTGACCTGGTATCTGCATGGACCGATAGCACAGGATATTCTGACACACATGAGCAGAAAACCTTCCGAGCTGCCCAGCTCAGGGACAGGGACCAGAAACACATCCTTCCCCAGGCTGTGCCACGCACGCTGGCCACCCTGTTGTACTGCAAAAGTGTTGCTTCAAGTGAAGGATGCAGAAGCTTCTGCTTTTGGTTTCAGGGCCTTACTGCAAAGGTATCACTGAAACAAAACATGGGTTTATCCGTGGGGCAAAGGAGCTCCCGTGAGCGGTGTCAGCACAGCTACGTCCCCTCACCCGGCAATGGGTACGGCTGGTGGTTGCCATGGGTCAGGGACCAGAGCGGGAGGTGCAAAACAAGTTTGATTTCTATGGTGTATTTATTCTAAATGCAGATCTTGCCCTACTGCTGCTACCACAAAAGTCCCTCATAGTTTTCAGGAAGCCTGTACAGAATAATTTTCCTTCTACTTCCCCCACTTCCTCTAAATGCTGGGCCAGACAAAGGTGCTGCAAAAATTATAAGCCACAGTTTGATCTCTCCAAGTTAAATGGAGTGACTCTGGGTTCACAGTGGTTGAGACAACACGGGAATTGGGTCTTGACGTTTGCTTTTCTGCAGGCTCCCTATATGGTCTTTTATTTTAATCTTATTTTTGTTCCTCCCGTGTTCTTTGCTCCCTCCCCTCCCTCCTCCCTGCTTTCACCATCTAAAATAGAACAGAAAAACAAGTAGCTTGGAAGGCAAGACAGAGAGAGTATTCCGGGATGCCTGTGTAGCCCCAATTACTGATTTGCACGGAGATGCTGTGGGCCCTGATGCTTTGCAGGGAAGAGAAAGGGCCGTGGTGAGCGCAGCCGTAGCAGTTACTTGCTAGAAGACACTGGTCTCATACGTGCCTGATTTACATAACGCGATGTGGAAGACAGGGTCTTTATCTTTCAAGACAGAGGTGTAGCAAAAGCAAACCAAAGCCCTTCTGCATTTCGGGCGTGCAAGGGGATGTACAGATGTACTTCAGCTCTCTGTAAAGGTGTTAAAAACATTCCCAGGAACTGTCTTGAGCTCTCAAAGGAGCCTTAAATGAGTCCACAAGAGTCGAAGACAAAAGGAAGAGGGCAAAGAGTGCAGACAAGGACTCCCTGGTACGTGACAGTGGACTATATTAGCTGCTTAAACACCTATTGGTGGCATTTAATTTATTGACTCTTTATTCCACAAACTTGCGATTCCTGTCCTGAAGGTTCCTGGAGATGTGCTCACCACCGCCAGCAGGTGAGCAGTGCCGGGCCGGGAGTCCCCAGCCGGTCCCACAGTGCAGCCTGACTAGGGTCAAACTGAGAAAAGAAACCCAACCAAAAATAGAAACCCCTTGAAATATTCCAGAAAACCCTTTCTTTTCAACTCATTTACATTTAAAGGCCACTCAACCCCCCCTCCCCATTCACTCAGCTGATCTCATTAAAGAGACTGAAGAACTTAAGTGACTCCTCAGGGACTTGAACTTGTGGTTGGAGGAACTGAGAAGTCCTAAATATGATGTTAAGGAAATCTTAAACTATACCCTCTAAAGGCCTTGTGTTAACATGGGTTGAGTCTTAAAGACTTAAAGCCGTTTGCCTGCGGTCGTTCTGTTGCACTTGCTGCTTGGTTTAGTGGTAGTAAACATCCAATTAAGATCGCCAAAGTACTCACCAACACTAATTGCATGGGCCTGCAGAAGTCCTACTGGACTGTATGTAGCATTGCATACATATATGTATACGGGTCACATATAATTTTTATTATAAACAGAACTCTTAAACGCAAACTGATGAAATTCCAACAAAATGAAAAATGACGTTATTTTAGTAGGAGCTTTATCCGTGTAAAAAGATTCACCACTGCGATGCCTTAATGCTGACCATTGCAACTGAATTGACACAGAGCTGCCGTGATAAACACCCACTCAGAACAGAGCGGCGCTATTTGGAGGCTAAATCTGTATTTCAGCTCATTACCGAAATTGAAGCGTTGGTGTCTGCGATACTTCCCTTCAGTAAGGAGAATAAAAAATGCTTTTTCTGTCACAAAGACTAACTTTAATTTAGAGTAACAGCAATGATTGTCCCTTACTAGGGATGAGAAGATTTACTGCTGGTGAGCTTTCTAGTGATGCAACAGTCCAAGGCAGTGGAACAAAAGCTTTGTGCAATGCAGGTATGGCGATAACCTCTCAGGGTTTAGGGTCCCTACTGGGGTTTGCAGGTGTTTCTGATGCACCAGCTCTCGTGCAGTTGTCCTCTGCTATGGTACCCGAGTGTCTTTGCCAGGCATGTGCAAAACTTCAGCTTCTTGCTCTACACTGGGGGGAACTGTGGCTTATTTAAGAACAGGCTTCAGCGAGTCCTTTGCTTCCTTCCTTTCTAGAGAAACGCTTACGTTTCCATTTAGGCAGCCCATACCTAAGGACCAGAGGGTTTAGGTTGTTGACAAGTGCTTTGCTAAACGAAGACCTTAATGAAATGAATGAGGACCTTCTGCTTGTGGAAATCTCTCAGCAGGGCTCTGCCCACTGCCTTCCTGGAGGTGGCAATGCCGATGCCCATCTGCGTTGTCCCCCAGTCCCGCCGACAGCAGATAGTGCTGGCATCTTCCCGGGCCCAGCCTTGCAGCATTGCTCCGAGATGAGTTCAACTTTTTCCCCCCCTCCCCTTCCTTTCTCTTCTTCCCACCTCCCTCCCTCCCTCCCTGGTCCTTGACAGAGGCGCAAACACTCTTAAATGAGAGATAGTGGCTTCCATCCAATGGAGCCCCGGTTAATCACCGAACATCGTGGGAAAAGCACAAGATGAGGGCCGAGAAACAGCCCATTGTCTGGGCAAGATTAAAGCCCCAAAAGCCGTATTGTCTACTGAGGGGATAAATCTTCCTGCTGTCACTCAAGCACTGAATTAAATTCCCCTTCATTTCTAAAGGGGCTTATCTGTACTGAATAGGCTGTTGCGCCACAAGCGTAAGGGAACGTATTAAGTGAGCTCCTGTCTTGGGCACCTTCACAAATAGACGAAAAACAGGAGCAAATCTGGAAGGGGCGGGCGGGAGGGGGAAGAGCAAAAGTGCTTCGGGCCGGGAAAAGAGGAGGGATGGTAATTGTTGTTGCAGGTCGTTCTTACTGAAGGAGGTAAACGAAATGGCCATTTTGCTTGGCCATCGAGATTCCTCACCATTGAAGTAAATACCAACTGGGGCGTTAGAAATGAACATCCTCCAGTGCGAGGCTGGTTCGGCCAAAGAACCACCCTTGTGTCCTCTGGGGAGTCCCGGAACGAGGCGTGATCCTCTCGCGGGGTCCTGAAGGGAGGAACCCGCCTGTTGGCGATGCCGAGGCAGGGGCTGGGTGCGCTGCCAGAGACCCACCGCCACCCAGGTTGTCTTGGGAGGGAGAGTGGCTGCAGCAGACTCGAGGCAAATATTTCTGCACAGGTTTTGTGACACATTTCCTTGGCTGCCAGAGCCGGCTTACCCTTACCAGCTGAGGGGCTGGGCTCTGGCGGGAACCGGAGAAAGGAGGAATGTTTTGAGCAGACGCAATGTCTCAGGGAGCCTACAGGCAACACCATCGCTGCTGCTTCTCTAAATGCTTCCTCTGGTCTTTGGCAAGGGCCCAGTACCGTGAGGACACGGGGGGCACACACAGTCACAACTTGTACCGCTGTGATCCTCTCTTCCTCCTCCTCCCCTCACGCTCACCCTTAAGGCTTTCCTCGCCAAACACCAGCAGGCTCTGCCATCCCACCTGCAGGTGCCTCAACAGGGATGAGTGTTGTCCTGTTACTGTTGATGCTTCAAAACATTATTTTTGTTCAACACCTTCCAAACGTTCAATACTGTTGAGTACGTTCAACACGTTTGAAATGCAGCAAATGGGGCCAAGCATGCATGGTTGGTGGATCAAGTGTTAGACAACGAGCTTGGGGTGTTCAGCAAGGTGACATTGGGGGGGAGTCTGTTATTTGTGGGGTCTTAAGGCTGAAGGTAAGTACAGGTTTCTTCGTTGACTGCCGAGTCAGTTTATATTTCTGCAGAATGAAGTGCATAGGGAAAAAGGTCTCCGTTGCAATTAAAGGTTGTGTAAGTAACTGCTCTCGAATAAAAACTGAGTATACTACTGATTGCATACACAATGCAGAAGTCAAAAGACAGCACTATTTACCACATAAAATATGAACTATGTAAAGCATACTTAGCATAGCGATCAGACTTTCCAGTTTAAGAAAACAGATGATTATCCCTCACCTTTGTGTTTGTATACTGGGTCAGGAGCAGGCTGCATTTGGTACAATTCGGTATGTGCTGAACAGGATTTTCTGCGTCCTGAGTGGAGTTTCCTCTCGTTGATAGGGTTTAATGCTTCCATGTACAAATCTCTTACTGTGCAAATACCTCCAATCTCTCCTTTTAGCAACTCAAACCTCTGCTTAAACAAGTGGGTTTACACCTGCTTACCAGATTAATTTAATTAGCCAAAACTAGAGTGAAAGAACTGGCTTGAGAACAATAGTTTGCAAAGGACACTTTATTTTTCTATTTCTTGTTGAATCTGGCAATCTAGTGGAAGCTGAATTATTACTCTTAATTTCCTGGCCACTTGTTTTTATATATTGACTTGGGAAAATAAAAGATCAAAATAATGTTTTGAGGTTTTTGTGTCTGAAACAACAGCACCAGCTCGGGGCCATCAGCGCTTGCTGGACCTTGCCATGGCCCAGAGCCTTGTCCCGGGAGAGCTGCTGCTGCCTCAAGCAGTCTCAGCTGGGTTTGAGTGGTTTTTGGTTGTTGGTTTGTTCGTTTTGTTGTTTTTTTTTTTAAACCACAAAGCATTAGTTATTTGGAGGAAAGAAACCCCACAAAAATCAACAAGGATTTTGTCAATAGTAACCTTAAATATTCATTGCAACTTCACCCTTACTTTTAAGCCTTCTTAGCAAATCCGACCTCTCATTTTAAGCAGAGAGCGTTTTGCAGCAGAACAAGGAGCTGTGTGGTAAATGTCAAATTGTCTTTTCACACTGATCCTCCTTTACCTTTTAAATTTTTCTTAAGACACCAGACAAATTCCTGTTTTAATAGATCTGCATTTTCTAATAAATACAGTTATTTAGAGGTATGCTGGATTGGACAATTGTAAATCCACTGAATTATACACATTAATTTGGTTAGAAGTCAGCTGGTATTTTCCTACTGAATTGAGATCGTGAGCTGTTCCATGCGTTTTTCCTTCATATTCTACAATCTTTTGGAAGAGGCACAAGATTTAAGTAAAGCACCTTCAGAGTCCTACATAATGCTACTTTTACAGTAATTTGTATTTAAAAAATAATAATAAGAAGCAAACAAACTTGTTAGCCCATAGGATGCTTCTGCCCTGTGGCTTAATGGCACAGGTCTTTATACATCCAAATCCAGCAGCTTTCAATAACAAAGGATGAAATTCATGAAACAAATTGCTTCTCTCTTCATAAGTCACACACTCATATGCCAGGATAAAGATGTGTTGATAACATTAAAATAGTTTGGTCGCCGATGAATTGTAAATTCCCACCGAGACTTGGGCCTCGCGAGTGAGCTGCGAACAGCGTGAGGCTGGACACAGAATGCACTCAGATTGTGGTATTCACTACTGCATCTTTTTTATAATATTTTTAGGATAAGAGCTAAGGAACACCACTGGGAGACTCTGGTAGGCAGCCTCGAGGGACAAAAAAGAGCAAAATATGCAGAGGCGATTTAATGAACATCCACGGTTCCTTAAAGCTGTGCTGGTGTAAATGTGATCTCTGCCGACTGCGACTTTTGGGGGCAGGGGAACAAAGGATGAATTTACATGAATTTCCTTTCTGACAAAGGGTAGCGGGTTGGTGCTCTCTGAGCAGAGAGCTGCTCCTCATCCACACGAGAACGACATCGAGCAGGTACTGCCTGGGGAAGCCTTGCTGAGCTGCGCGCCGCCGGAGCATCTGCTTTGGGAGGAGCTCTTCTGAACGTTAACGTTGGGGTTTGGGCATCTGTGGGGCTCTTCTGCTGTGGTGTTTAAAGGCACACGGAGATGCCCGAGACCTGGGCTGCAGAGTTCCCAGCTCCTGTCCCACCAGGGACCAGTGAGTGACCAAATGCGTGGCTTTCGGTGGCATTTCTACCTGCTCAGGCTTGCGGGGAGGATGGAATCTCCGTGCTCCCTGCAGTGTGTTGCGCCAGTCCTGTGTCTTCCAAGGTGGTGTGACAAAAGCTGGGGGTTGTCTTCTTATGGGAAGGGCAAACTGAGCTCTGTGTAAGTGCTATAGGGTGGAGCCACCGTAACACGGGGATGGACGTGTTGCCCAGGATGTTGGTTTGCAGGATTCCACACTGAATGCTTGAGGGACCAGGTATTTTAAAGAAATGAAAGAATAATGCTGTAGTTCTCCTCCTTAGTTCTTCCTAGTTACTGTTTTAATCAGATCTTTGAATTACTGAGCCCAGTTTGAACCCTACTGATCTACAAATGAAAAAAAAAAGGCAGTAATGGATGGCTTGCAATGCCAGTTTTGGTGAATACCTCCCTGATTTCCGCACGTTTGGAGGACAGCATTCAGCCTGCCCTCCGCAATTAGAGCCCCGAGCTCTGCCGCAGGACACTGTGACTTCAAACCCAGGGCAGGGGAGGGGGACCCCACAGTGTGGAGTTCTCCGCGCAGGTCAGGACACTTGGGCAGGACCCAAAAGGGTTAACAAACAAACTGCCTGGATTGCTTTGTTCACGGGAAATCTAATCAGATGTTAACCTACAGTCTATATCCAAGCAATCCTTTCCTTATGATAGTGATTAGTATTACACTCAGAATGAATAGACCAAGGAAAGATTCCTATGGTAACCTTCAAAATGCATTCCATCGGCAGGCTCTGCCTACTCACAATAATTACATTCTTAACTCGTCTAACAAACGGCATGCTAATTAGCTGCTTAACCAGCCTCAGCTCATTATTACCAAGGTTGGGCAGGCTTGAGTAAAGTGACCCAGAGAGAACAAGCCCACTTAAAAAAAATAATAGTAATAATAAGACATTTGTCAGATTTGCCGTGAAGATGGACCTCCTCGGCGGCGACAGGGCTCTCTTTGTGCGTGATTGGCCTTTTGGCAAACCCGCGTCCCCTCGGCAGCGCGTTTCAGCTTCCTCTGGGCTGCGCGTGCTTCAGTTTGGCGTCTGTAGGTCTCGAGAGCCAGCTACAAGTGCCACCAGGGATCGGCCCAGGTTTGCTGGATGTTCTTGTGAAAGAGCAGTTATCTTGCTCTGGAATAGGTTTGTCGCTTGTGCCCCAGACCTGGCTGGCTCATGGTGCCTTCAGGAAGCGCTCTCCACCTCCACCCCTAGGACGCACGGGCGAGCTGCGTGATATCCACCCAACTACACCACAAGGTGTTTGTACCTGCAAGTTCCTTAGTATTTACCTGAGCTTTCTCTGGGGCTGGAACCCAGCACCCTGCACAGTTTGGCAAAGCAAAGATCCTTCAGGCAGGGCTGAGGCAAACTTCATCCAGCTCCACAGTGCAGACCAGGGCTGTACTTGTGGGACACAGGAGTGTTGGATGAACAGGACCTCTTGGAGGTCATCTTGCTGCCTGGAAGATACTATTATCTGTTTGAGTGTATTTCTAATAGTGACATGTCAGGAAACCATTTTCTTGAGGTTTGTTTCACGCTGGTTTCTAATCTGGTCTAACCAAAGTGTGTTTTTTTTTTTTTTTCTGAGGATTCATTTAAACTGAGTTAAAATATGTCATGGACATTTCAGGTTAAACCAGGCCTGGCTTGATGTAGTTTGGTTTAGCGTGGGTTAGCTGACTCAAAGGTGGACTAGTGAATAAATTATGTCATCACACAAAGGGCAGGTACTGCAGGAAACTGAGCTGCCTGCATTCCTGACACGCAGGAAGAGCCTGAGGATGCTTGTCCCATCGGGCAGGTGGTTTGGGAAAGCCTCCTGGCTTTCTTCCTGGGATATTCCATTCAGGGTCTTTCCCTGGATGGCATCTTTTGCTCCTGACAAGCATGCTCCAGCCAGCTCCTCCACTCTGTAGCTGTGGTGTTTCTTCTCTGAGGATGGAGGAGTTTCCTTCAGTCTGGGCTTTCATCTGCTGCCTCCAAGTTTAAGCAGGGTCAACAGGATCAGCTCCTGCAATAGCTGCAAAAGCCTTTCTGCTTGGTCTTGGGGTAGTATCTCTAGTCAGAAGCTAATCTGAGCCTCACCTTGTGTTTCATCAGCTTTGTTTGCTTTCATTGTTTTCTCACAAAACGCTTAATTTCCTGCGGGTCCATTGCGGTGATACTTTCATCATACAGAGTGTAAGGAAAACGGTACTTTCGCTGCTTCTGTTGGAAACGTGCGTGGTGGGTTGTTTAGAGTTTTTTTGGTTTTATTTTTTAATGTTAACACCTGAGATGGAGGGAAGTCCCAGCCGATTCCATTTCAGCAGCCCTTGCAAAGGCAGTTTCCAAACGAGTGCGTTTGGGAGGCTCCCGCTTAAAAAAAGCCCTCAAAATCCAGTTGTCTTTATTGCTGGTCAGGTTAGTTTACAGTAGCTAATGTGGTTAAGAAAAGATCACAAAAGTGAGGGGGTTTAAAACTCTTTTTACAGTTCTTCAGTGTCAATCCACAAAGTTAATCCTAATGTAAACAAAGAATAACACGGTTTATATGCCCCTAAATGCAAGCTTGCGAGGTTGCAGAACACTGCAATGGTAAGGTTTGCTCTAAATACAATCTGTTCAGTTTTTATGTCCTTACACCAGCTGGAAATGCAAGGTCTCTTACCACGATTTCAAATATTGATTTGGTTAGCATACATCAAAACATTACCTTAATATATTAAGCAGAATGTTTATTTTTGGGTTTCACACTTCCAACCCTTTTAACACCTTGATGTGCCCTTGTGTTTCGTTGAGCTCCTAATTATTTTTTCCCCTCTTCACCTCTGCAGTTTTTTCTTACATTGTTGAAGTCTAACCATATGAATAATGAAACAAAGCTGAGCACGCTGTCTCCAGCAGAATACGGTTTCCTTCTTGCATATGCTCACAGAGAGCCACAGGCCAGGGAGTTCAAAATTCCAGTAAAAAAGGTAGCTGTGTTTACAATCTGCGTAACGCATTTGACTGTTACGAGATGGTCTTGAGCTGAACGAGAGGCAATTTTATACTCAAGTACAGGTACATACGGTCTGAACTTCTTAAAATTTGTATTTCACTGACTAACAGCTGCGACTTTCTTCATCTTGATCTAATCCTGTTTATCAGTAGAATAGAAATGCACATGTGTTAGAGCAAAATATACTGTTATCTCTCTTCCTCTTTGTGAAATGTTGGCAAACTTGATGTCAGTAAAACCTGGAAATGTTTTTTTGTCCCCATGTGCGTAAGTGTTGATTTTTTTCAATTGCTAATTCACGGCCTTCCTTGTAAAGATGAGGGTGGCAAAGAGGTGTGTACAGCTCTGTAGGCAGATGTTAAAGGGATTAGGACTTACAAAGCTTTGAGAATTCAGGCATCTCTTAATAACCCTATAGGTGCTCGCTGATTTTACTGCTCCCAAAAGCAACGGCTGTTCATGAATCAGAAGATGCAGATACTGGGGTGGTGCCAGACACACCGTGAATGATTAAGGGACCTCTTTTGGTTATTAGCTTATTTTTCTCCAGTGTAATACTTAACTACATGTATATCATGCTGCATATATCTTTGTCTTGGCTGGATGAGAAATACATACTCGTGACAACTGTCACAAACACCTACTTGGATTTTGACTGTGTTTAGCCCTTTGGTTTTCTTTGGTAATGACTCTCCTACCAGCTGCTCTTCCCTGCTGGCGGAGCAGTGTCTGGCAATGGCGTGTGTCTGTGGAAACAGAACTTAAATTTCTGTTTGAACGGAAGAGTTTGTATAGGAGTTCCTGTGTGTTCACCAATTGCAGAATAGAAATGATACCATGTGAACGATGCGTCCAACCAAAAGAGAATAACGGAGCTTGTATTTCAGCTCTTGCTCGGAAGCTGCCTGTTGCTGCAAGTTGAGAGCTAGGCTAGTAAACCGATTCAAGAAAATTATACACTGTTTTCAGGCCAACTCACACGTAGAATTATTATTGCATGTGACTCTGCTACGAGTGAGTAGGTCAGCTTTAACAGCTGCAGCCACGCACCGTCCTACAAAAACAATCAGGCTTTTCTCCCCTTTGTACAAGGCACGGTATTTTTACCCCCGTCCTGCTCTGCATGGTGAACATGATTTTAACCATTGCGAATGGAATGAGAAACAACCGAAAGGTTTCCACTTTGTAAAGAATCCCCTTCGGTCAGTCACAAGTTTGACAGTTGTGGTGGCTTGGCAGAGGAATGCGGCTCGCTGAATTCCCTTCTTTCTGCTGGAACGTAACAAAAGCTCGAGTAACGCGGTCAGTGGAGAAAAGTATTTTGAGAATCACGCAGGGAAATAATAAGGTCTCTTCAATGTTTGGAAGGAGGCTGCTCGTATTTTGCGCTGGCAGCAAGCAGGGCTGAGGAGGTATGTGCGGAAGTAATTCTGGGTATAGCATTCATGTTAAAATTGCAATGGACCTTCCAGAATATCACTGGTCTCTTCAAAGCAATATCACCCTCCTCCACAGCCCCAAAACCCCACTAATTAAAAGGAATGTGCCTCTTCCGATAGAGCCATGGGAGCAGTGAAAGGTAGCACACAGTGAGAAAACAGATTGTACCTGGTTAAAAGAAGGGGTGGCATGGGCTGTCCTCTGCTCTGCAGCCCTGCTGACACAGGCTCCTCGCAAAGGGAGGGTCGGAGTGGGTGTGCCAACTGGGACGTGAAGGGCTTTTATTTCTTCCAAATCAATGGAAGTGTTAGAATTCTGTGGCAGACCGTCTAGAGTAACTCAGTGAACAGGAAAATAAACAGCTAAGTGGAGGCAGAAGGCTTCAAGTCATCGGGCCCCAGGTTTTTCAACAGTGTCAAGTGATTTTTGTATCTAAGAAATTTCCTGTCACCGCTGACTCGAGCAGTGATGTGTGCTAAGAACCAGCTGAAGCTTTTGCGCTAGACCCCATCAGGCTGGAGAAATTCTCTTCCTCCACCTCGGACAAGCCGTAACTTCTGAATTTCCCAACCTGGTTGGGAGGGAAAGAGGAATTATTAGGAAGGAGGTAGCTAGTTTTCTAGAAGCAAACCAGAAAGAGCTGGAAATCTTTCTTCCTGCTCAAAAATTGGTGGGGTTTCAGGCTGTTTAGCTGTCGGCAGCCAGCACCCTGTGGACTGGGACTGCTTGTTTGAATGGCACCTCCAAAGCTCCTGGAGCTATCCCCTCCCAATGCAGTCGGAGCTTGTGGTTCTGGATGAGCCGCTAACTCTGAACTGGAGCGTATTCATAAACCACCCCCACCCGTATAACACAGCGAAGGAACAAGGAATATGAAAACACAGCTTCTGAGATCTCTGTGAAAGATTCTTATTATCCTGCCCCAGATGGCACCAGCTGTACTCCTGGATCAACACTAAATGACTGTGGCTTGTGCCAAATATGTACTTGAGTGGGTTGTACATGCCCTTTACAAATAGAAGTTGAATGTTAATAGATACTGAATGAAACCCATTGCCAAGCCAAACAGAGCCCCTGGATATACACAGGGCATGCAGGGAAATTATACATTTCAGCGACTCTCGCTGCAGAATGCGTGCAAAGGATTTCAAAGTGTCGGTGGATTTAATGCGGTCGTTGCTAATTCCCCGTATGCTAATAGCGGCGCGAGGATGCGGGAGGAAGAATGAGGAAAGGTTAAAAGACCACTGCACTGATATCATGTAAATTCAGGACAGGGTCAGCGTACGGTGTTGTAAACAACATCACATCTCGGAGTACATGGAGTTCTGATCCTTTCAGGTATTCGAGCCTTTGTCTGCTGATATAACGCTTGCCTGTCAGCCCCACGGTCAGAGGCCCAATCTTTTTTTCTTCGGCTGCTGAAAAGGTCCCAGCGCCACATCGGGGCAACACACTGGCTGCCTATTCTCCTTCCCTATGGAACGCAATCACTGGACAACTCTGCTATAATTCACTCCCTGGCCAGCCCTTTGAAAAGGTGGGCTGCCTCAGTGCTGTTAGCCCAGCAAGATAAATCATGTACTCGAAATTAACTTCCATTGAAAGGAAGGGGTGGAAGAAAAGCCGACTGGTCAGGCGGAGCATGCTAAAGAAAAGATGACTAGAGTTGATAAATGTCATTGCGGATAATTTGGGGGCTGTGATTAAGATCTTATCTAGGTAGGAAGTAAATAGAAAAGACTTAATAAAAGTCCTACCCAGGGATCCGTCCTTATGAACTTGTGAAGTTTTAAATTTTTCCAAGTGAATATTGAAGAGAGCACCAGAAAGGTCTTCATTAAAGGGAAAGTTGTTTTCAGGGTGCTGCCTGAAGGGATCTGAAAAGCGCCTCGGTGAAACTGTACGTCTTCCCCCCCCACTCCTTTCTCTTTTTCCAGAGGAGAAAGAAAGCATCTTTGTATAAAAATTCCTTTAAAAAGTTAAAGGATAAACAAGTAGGGGGGAACTGATGAGGATTTCTGGGTAACAATCATCTGTTTTCTCTCTTTGCTTTTTCTTTCTTTAATGAATGGGCTTTGCTGCCATAAAATTCCCTACAAATAAAATGTAACCTTATCCCCAATATGTGTAAGGGAGAGAACGCAGAGGCCTGTTTGTCCATAAATTCACATACAGTTCGCTCAGAAAGCATAAACTGCCTCCTATTTTTATTGTACTGGCTAGAATTTGCTTTTATGGTGTTATTAGCAGTAGTAGTTTGCTTTTTTTTTAAATTTTTTTTTTTTTTTCCCCAACCAATTACTTGGGCAACCTGCAAGCAGCGAGCAGAGCGCGGCAGTAAACTGGGTGAACATCTGTGAGGCTGAGTGACAGGGATCCAGAGCCCCGTGCGGATTCCCCGGCGCTGGCGTGGCAGGAGCCCCCCCCTTACCCCGTGGTAGTTGGCTGGTAGTACTGCTGCACTGCCTTTACAACGCGGAGTGAGCACCGACAATCCCCAACAGCTGTACAGCTGTTTTCTCTGTATAGACTTCTGTTAGCTAACGAGAATGTTTAAAATTTTATGGAAGAGTGTATCCTGTGATCTATAACCTACCTACTCCAAACCTCTGGGGGATACTGAACCGCTAGAGATTTTCAGAACCCTTGAAATGCCACCTCCTAAACTGACCAGGCTTCTTGTTTACTTCTTCTGTATCTTTTTACCACCAGCATATAGAATATATTTCAATATGAAAACTGGGTAATGCAATTAAATAATTGTGAGAGAGAACAGGGCACACAGAGAGGAGATGTGAAGAGCCAGGGGCACTGCGTTACCACCTAGACCTGAGCAAATCGAGCTTAGAGAGTCTGGGAGAGAGAAAACGACATCGGTGTGTCTCTAATCCCTTTGTATCTCGAAGCACTCTTCCTGCTGTTCCAAAACCAAATGGGAAAAGGCAAGAAGAGCAAGTAGCTACAAGCAGTACGTCTTTGAGAGAGACCCTGATACTGAGTAAATTATTATGCAGTAGGGAAGGACAAAAGCGGAGCCTGCACTTGCAAAGTGCTGTTATTGTGCGTTCAGACCAGCCGTGGCATCGTGCAGGAAGCTTTGGTGCGATTTCTACAGAAAATAAGACATTTCTGGAGCTTGCTTGAAGCTCATCTTCAATGCCGATTAATTTTTCCATGCGTGAGGATCTCAGAGTGACACACACTGTGCCTTGGCTGGCGAAATACCGTGTCAGACCTACCCAGCTGCAGGTGTGGGATGGGCAGGGTCCGATCGTGTTCCCCAAAAAGGCAGCGCTTTGCTGAGCTTGGGGAAGGAAAAGGATAACCCACATCGGGGGGCTTTGGCGAGAGCTGCGCGGCTTTACGAGCCGTGCTGGCTAAAGGTGCGGTAACTGCAGCTCCAGCTCCCAGACGCCTGCAGCTTGCTTTGTAATTAAACACTTACTTAAGTGTGTGGCTGCGTTGTTGCGTTCTTAGCCTGGGGAGAGTTGTCTTGCTTGTATTTTAAGATCCCGCAGTAATAAAAACTTGTGAAGTTCCAATGGAAACCATAAATTTAGAAATTGGGTATTCTGATCAGCAAAAACACTGTGGTTTTTTTTTTAGGAGCAAGAGCTGAAAAAACTGTCTTTTCTTTCCGTTTGTAAATTCTCTGTGCAGTGATGCAGATTTCTATGCGTGTATTCGCTATTTACAAGTATAAGCCAAAGTTTAGAGTTCAGTGCTTTATTAAAAGAAAGGTCTGCCTCGGGGAGCTGGTGAGGCACTACTTGCATCACGGGGTACTTGAACCACAAGAGATTCTGCTGCTCTTATATGGGTTGTCTGCATTAAAAAAAAAAAAAAATCATACAATGGCTATAAATGTTGCCTATCAGGCGATAAACAGATGCTGTTCTCCTGGTGCTTTTCATGCCCCTAAATGTAGAAGTACCAATGGCTATTTCTGTGCAAGCTTAGTGTCATTTATGCAGCTAGTAGCTAATGGTAAGGTCGATGAAAATGATTAAATGGAACTTTCATCAGATTTTGGAAGGATGTTTGTGAGCTGTGTTATGAGATGCAAATATCTCTTAAATATGAAAACTGCAAGTTTGGTACACAGCGTGCTTCTGTGTTCTATGCATCTGAACGTTTTCGGTAAGCTGTCTGCTGTGCTTTTCATAACTGATGGTAGTGCAGGTATTTCCAGTCTTCCTTTAAAGAAATTCTGAAGGTAGTTACCGAGCTGACCGCTTTTCTCAAGTATTCCTATTGATTGCATCACCTGCCAGTCTTCTGCTGGCTTTTTTCGTATGTTTGCTGTAGAAAATTAAATGTTCTTTAGAAATTTCTCCACTGAAACCTAATTTCAAATACAAACCCCATCCTGGTTCAAAACATATTTTGAGTCTGATTCATGAAGGCTTTCCAAGCTGTCGACATCATCACTTTGCAGTGATCTCACCAGCATGTCAAAATCTCCCTTGTTAATGACTCTGAGAAACCTGTGGACCCAATAAACTCCGTGTCAGGTAAAGAATACAGCGAGGATTGGAAAGCGACAGATAAAGCAAATATCCTGCTCCTAAACAAACACAGCAGGAGGGAGAAGATGACAAATGATGGGATTGTGTCAGCTTGAGAACAGATTGGACTAATGGCATGCTGGACTTTGCACTCCGGGGGATCAATACTCTATCAGGCGAGAGAGCCGGAGACCTTGTGAGCAGCGTTGGCACGGACAGAAGACAGAGATTTGCTGATAGCCGGTGCCTTTGCTGCTCGTGCAGCGCCGTTTCCAGCGCGCGGTAAAACTCGGATGGAAGCCTGGAAGGGGGATTCTGTGCAGGGTGAATTCTGCTGAGGGGAACCTTTTCTTCTGGGAGTTCCTCCTCCAAGGCTGGAGGCAGCAGCGTGGCAAAGTCGTTGCCTGTGCAAGGCTCTGGGGCTGCCAGGCGTCAGGCTCGCGTCGCTTCTTTCTTTGAAGCCTCGAAGCGAGGACGGCGGCAATTTCAGAGACGACACCAGCAGCAAGGAGATTTAATCTGAAAGTCTCCTGACGGGCCTCTTGAGTTTGAGTGTTCTCTCGCTCAGTCTTGTCCATCCTCTCTTCACCTCTCAAAAGCTTCCAGGAGCTTTGGGTAGAGAGGAGACCCCTAGGTTAGGTTGGGGAGCCCGGAAAATCGTCTTGGCTCTGGGCTGTGCCCTGCCTGCGGGTGGGAGCTCACCCCAGCTACGGCTCCAGGCATCTTCCCAGAAAACACACCTACTCTGCTTTGTGCTCGAGCGTGTTTATTTACAAATAACACGTTCCCATCGTTTTGAGAGTTTTCTCCTTTCGTCTGGCATCCGTGAAAGGGTTAACTATTTTCTGAGAAATCGCACTCGCTTTAATAGCTATTAGTTGTTTACCTAAGCTAGCGAGAATAATGTCATATTGAAGATGGAAGAAAAATCCTTTGGACAACCCAACACGTGCTTTTAGATTTATGCTAATCATCAAGAGCATGAAATTAATGCTAAGGAGACATTGCAGGAATGCTTTTGCTTGATCAAGAAACCAGGAAGAATTAACAAACTTCAGTGTGACCTTATATATCCCATCCTACGGGTCACACTGAAGAGCTCCCAGGAATGAGACCTGCAGGACTGCTCGTGTGAGCGAGGGTTTGTAGGATCAGCCTTGAAAATGTGTATTTTTAACTTCGAAGGGTCAGGTTCAGAACCCAGGAGATCTGTATATTGCTTGTGCTTTTCCAAGGTGTTTGTTCAGCTTTAAAGTCTCTTCAGAAAGAGGAGGAAAGAAAGCCTCCTGTGTGCCTATCAGTTTCTCTGTTGATATTTCTCTCTACCCATTTGATATTTTAGATAAATAGGCATTATCTCAACTGAAGGAACTCTTTGGAAGGCAGCGAGTATTTTTTACTAGTCTAACAAGCTGCTATTTTAGAAATTATATATGTAACTATGCTATGAAAAGGCAGGACTTATATTAAGGCTACTTAATATAAATACAAATTAAATTCCAAGCAAAATATATAGAAATGAATAATGGAGAAATTTGGCTATGAAGAACGTAAATATTTTTAATGGTGTAGTATTTAATTAAAATCAAGTATTCTCAGTTTGCACAGAGGTACTAGAACGCACATGAGTGGCGATAACCTATATAGACACTTTGTAAAATAAAGCAATTTAAAGCTAAATGCATTTCAGCCTCTGAGAGGCTGTTGCTATTCCCCCTACTTCCCTTGTCTCACAAACACTGATGCAATGCAAATTAAAAGTTGATGAAACTGATGAAGCTTAAATGGAAACACGGCGCTGCCCGGCTCACGCAGAAAAAAAAGCAGCTCTGCAGGTGTGCGCCGTGCACTCCCACTCTTCAGAAATGTGAGAGATTTGACTAAACTCCTCGGGAAGGGCTAAATCTCAACACTTGCTTCCACTTGCCATGATCACTGCACCTTCCAGTCACCCACCACGGCCTCCCAGTAGCTCCCAGTGCCCGTGAACTGCGTCTTGGGCGCTGGATGAGGGCAAACTGGCCTGAAATTGGCTGAAATTTGCTTCTTAAAAATGTTTTTGATTGACATCCTCTTCCCTCTTTCCAAGACCACCACAGAGGAGGGCATGCTCCTACACCTTGCCTTTATTTCTGGAGGCAAGGAGGTTAGAGAAGAGAGAGTTGCCAGTGAAGGATCTCTGCTCCATGGGAGCTGACCTGGCTTAAAATCCGATTTGGGGGGTGTATTGGGGGAAGGGGGGCAGGCGGAGAGAAGTTTAGTCTCAGTATTGTCTGGCTGGCTTGGTTACTGCCATGATCTCACTGCTTCTGGTTGTCAGACGGGACTAAAATAATAGAAATGATATGCTGAGTATGAGAAAGTGAAGACATCTTGCATGTATTTCAAACGTTGTCTCTGGTTTTCTGAATTTTCTTTAACATCGGCGACTTAAACCAACTAACAAGCAGAAAACCCCTCTCTTGTTATCTTTTCTCTTTTTTTCCCCCTGTAATTTATGCATAACGTGTGCTCAGAGAAGCTAGAGGAAAAAGGAGTGTTTTGCATTTATTTTGGCTTGTCTTCCCTTGTAACACAGTTGCTTGGGCCAGAGAAATTGCACTTCATATGGGTGGCGGGGTGGGGGCAAGCTTTGAGAATCCCAAGAAATGCTTACCTCTCCTTTCTGCTTAGCTTCCATAACAAATGCATTGCTTCACTGAGGCATTAATTGGAGCCGGTTGATATATATGATAACTTAAAGCTAATTCCCCACTCGAGTATCTCAAAGGAATCTACTAATTTTGTTTTCTTTAAGAAAATGAAAAAGCTTGGATGTGTCTGTGACCAAAGCTAGTGGCCAAAGGATTCCTCACCTGTGCAGCGCAAGGGATTTGTGTGCCTGCATCTGTGCTGCATGAAATAAGGCCCCTTTGCTTTTTCAGAAGCGTTTTGTCTAAAATAGGAGCTCTGAGCAGAGCCTAGGTGCACATTGTGAGTTATCTGCGGTGTGTCGGGCTGCTGCAGCCAGTTACCTTAACAGCCAGCTGCACATGAAGGAAAGTATGTGTGTTGTATTTGACAAGTAAAAATGCATTGAAACTGCCACAGTCATTTGTCTTTATTGTAGCCCTAATTTGAATGAAAGCAAGTGCTAATAGAGGACACGGTTTAAGAAAACTCTGCACATTGGCATAAAAGTCTTGCAGAGGGGGAGAAACTTGCGGTATGATTTGATAGCCCGGTTTATCTTTGCTCCTGGCAAAGTTTGCTAGCGCGGTGATGCTGGTTCCTGCTGCAGGTTTTTTTTTTTGTCAGTGCATAATGCTTCCTATTCCCCCGCCCCCTCCGAACTTCCCCCAGCGAATTCATCTCGAAACATATCGATTCCGTGCTGCGCCCGAGCGGGACAGTGCCCTGCGCTGCAGAGAGCTCTCGCTGGTTCCCTTTTGTGAACAGTCACAGAGTGTGTCTGTCAGCATCGCTCGTCCTGCGGTACGTCCTCCTCGCGATTCGCAATCCGAGCCGCTCCTCAAGGCGAGAGAGACGTGTTAAATAAAGTGCCATCAGGCCGACTCGCTCGCACGGTGGTAGCCCATTGTGCTGCCATACGGGTGAGCTGGGGATGGGCTGGTCCCTCTGGAATCCTTTTTAATCATCTTTAACGTGATTCCAGCTTGAAATGATATTTCAGTTGAAAAGAACTCGGGGGACAATTACCTTCTTCTGCGTCTTTGTAAATATTCACGCACTGATTTGTTCAGATGAGGAGTGGGGGTACGGAGTGGGAATGGGAACAAGTGGGAGGAATCTGGCAATTTTAAGTGTAAATGTTAAGACCTTGGATGGAGTAGAAGTAGAACTGAAAGACACTTATTTTCAAAGATGTGCTTTAGGGTTTTTTCTTCCTTCGTTGCAACTATTTTTATAATGGAACATGAAGTGAAGTGCAGCTATTCTTTCACTGGATTCAACAAGTGCAAGGGCTGTAAAGATTTGTTGTGGTGTTGGGGAAGGAGTTAAATGATGAAAAATTTCTTGTGAACAAAAATTAGCTGCTTTGTTTAACCCCCCCCTTTTTTACCTCACCCCCCTCTTCTCCTCCTATCTTACAATACAGATCCCAATATTTCACACTGTATTGAATAATCCTTAATGTCATTGAAATTGCTTTAAGAATTCTTCCAGTTTTGGTGATCAAATGGAGATACCTGAACAAGACTGGGCGTTTTACCTCTCAGATTCTGCCTAGCCCTTTTTTTTTCTCTCTCCTGCATCTTCTGTGTGAAACCAGGTGGCCCTTCTCAAGCACAGATCTCTGGTGGTCCTGTGGGCACTCTGAGTCATGGGCTTCCCTCCAGCAGAGGCTGCTGACTAGATGCTAAATTCCCTTGTGATGGCAACATGGCGAGTTCGCGCTAGGTAGCGTCTGAAGACCAAGGCATTAATTCAGCTCTCTGGAGGAAGATGCTTTGTGCAATCAAACCCTTCTAAGAGCAATGTTAAGGCTTTTAAGATCATGCTTTCTGGGTCCCATAGGAGGCTGGAGAAAATAGAAATACTTTTAACAGTCAGATTCTAGTTAAAAAAAATACAAAAGACAATACAGCAAACCTTAAACAATTAAAAAGATGGATACAGTCTGGTTTAGACCTCTTATTTACTCAGTATTACTTAATTTCACAAATATTAAGTTTCCCTTCTCCATCATCAACACCCCTCCCATGGGATGCAAGTTACCACCAATTTCATTCTTCTGAAGCCTCATTAATGTCACCAGTTGTTCACTTTGACTTATGGGCTTAAATTACCAGAGACTGGGACAAGTGTAAATATAGCCGGGCTGCCCTCGAAAAGCCCATCCACACTTCAAACTTGTGCAGTAAACAAAGGGCTGAGAAAATCAGAGGGCTACAAATGTGGTTGACGTGTTAAGATAACTCCCTCAAAAACTCCTTGACGAGAATATAAACTGGACAGTGCAAGGATACCAGTTACAAGTTGAAACCCCGAAGTTTCACAGGTTCTGTACTGGATGCAGAAGAAATCCAATGCTGAACAGCTAAACAAAACAGGGGAGATGGGGAACTGCTGCCTGTTCATTCCTCCCTTGTTCTTGCAGCGCAGGGACCGCCGGGGCTGAGAAGGAGCACAGGTGTCTGCCCTTAATTACTCAGAGCGGCCCGGCGAGAGTTTGCAGGGTAGCTGGGATGTACGGATCCTGCTAATGACAGAGAAAATTGCGGATTAAATGGGAATGGTGAGGGATGTGAGACACCCCTCGCCCCATATTTGTGAAGCGGTTTCTCCTAGCAGAGAAAGCACAGTCAGAGCCCACCCAAGGCTGAGAGTGTAGCATCCCGGGTTTCTCACAGGGCTTTTAATGTTGGCCCAAAGAATATTCACTTGAAAACTGGGGAGAGGCACTAAACTAACAAACACAAGTTGCTGTCATTCCTTACTTTCTCCTTAGATGTAAGTTATGTAAGTACATGTGTTGTCCACTTATGTTCTATGCCTTTTAAAGCTTCAAGCTGTAAAATAGAATTTATTTGCTAATGAGACACATGCATGTAACAGGGCTACTCCAGACTGCAGCATCAGATGAGCCTTGAATAGGAGGAGGCTGAGTGCTTTCAAAGGAATATAGCAAAAGGAAAGAAGGGCTTGCACATACAAACCGTGAAGAATCTTAGGCTGAGCAACACGTGCTTAGAAATATTTCCTGAACCTCACAGTTTTACGAGAGGGTTTGTAACACAGGCACCACAGTGAGATGCTGATTTAGTAAGGAAAAAGCTCTATTTGACTCTCGCGCTTGTGGCATAAGGAACACAGCCACAAGAGTTAAATAATTTCACATGTGGACATTCAGCTGTTAGTACAGTAGTTAAGTGTTAGCAGTTTCATCCTTGCAACTTCTTTTTGGAGGAAGAGTTCTCGTGTTGGGAAAACCTACGTGGCTGGTCTCTTCTCTTTGGGTTTGTCATGCAGCAAACCGCGGCAATGGGTGCTGTGAGTGGGGCGCAGGATGGGCGCTGAGGGAACGACCCCGGCACGGTTTGGCAAGGCGCCTGGTTTCCAGCAGAGGGGTCCTAAGCCAGGGAGACATGAAAATAGATGTTAACAGAGCACTTATGTGAGTGCAGATGTAGAAAGAGACCAGGATCTCGCAGCGCAAATGCATTGTATCCGCAGATGCAGCCAAGTATTGTGCACCTAAACGGATGGAGGACAAATGGGACTTTTTCTGATCATAGCATAGACTTTTGTTGCACTGATTGTTAATTTGTTTTAAAGGTTTGAAATTGCAGGCTGTTTGGTCAACTACAAACTATAAATGTTAACTAAACCCAAAACAACCCAACAACCAGCAACTGGCAAAAGTTCCTTGACAGGGAACAAAAAACGTTTTTGCTGAGGCCTGACAGAAGTTTGAGCTTTGTCCTAAAGCTCTCTCCAGTCTGCAGTGCCTCTTGCTTATTGAATAAGTGAAATGAAGCCCTTGGCGAGAGCTAGTAAGTGTGGGACAAAGGGCAGCAGTGAAAAATGAACACAGTTTCAAAATGCAGAGAAACAGATGTGAATCTGCAAGAGAGAAAAAGGAGGAAGGGAAGCCCATTACAGAGACCATAGCAAGGGCGGAATTTAAAGCTGCAAAACATTTTGCTTACTGTGCTGCTACCACCACGCAGTATTTTACGGACTCGTCCTCTTCATTATCTCTGATACCAGGGTAGAGGGAGGCCACTTTCCAAACAATGTCGAACATCTGAGGATCCTTGAGGAATATGCATCAAAAGACCCCGGGCAGGGTGGGGGGAAGGAGAAGGTGGGCGCTTATTAAGTCCTGCTAATGCTGGTGATGTATGGAGTGAAACATCATGAAAAATGAAAGCAAATCCTACTATAATCTTGACAGAACAAAAGGCTTTCAGTTAAAATAGAAAAATGCTAAGGCGGTATATATCAAACATAACTTTCATATTAAATGTGCATGTGGCAGAATATGGATCACATTATAAGAAATGTTGTTTGGCTTTTTCTTCTTCAGCAAGCACCTAAAGCTCTTGCTTGGGAAACATTTGGACAGTGCGCTGCTTTCTGTTCGTAAAATTAGATTTTCTTGCGTTTTGTAATTACGAGGGATTTGCCCATCTGCACTTGGAAGAGAAAAAATTTTGCTCATCAGTCATTAAGTACAAGGTTTACATGTCTGGCCTGAGTGAAAGTGGCTGTACTCCTCATTCATCTTTTCCTGACAGGATAAAACCAATATATCGAAGCAGTTATTCTTCTTTTTAAAAGTCCCACCTTTTATAACCAGTTAATGGTATCAAATTTATCTGATGACTCAGTTTCTTTGAGCACAAGTTCCCCAATTCTAATTACTGCAGCCTTTTGTTCTAAGAATAATAAAATATAAGGCAGAGTTGGCGCAGGAGCAAAGTGCCCCCTAGCAAAAGTCAAGTGCTTGCAAAGAAAATAAAACTCTCCCAGTTCCTCCTCGAAGTCCAGTAGCTCTCACAACAGCCGTTGTTTCCTTTAATGCATTTAATTTGTCACAACTGGAAATAAAAGTCCTTTAAAATACCTCTATCCTTAAAAGTGAGTGTAGTCCTCTTTGGCTCATCCAGCCTGGTGCCGAAGTCATCATCCTGGCAGTGAAGAGAATTCGTGTATTAGCTTAGGGCTCAAGCAACATAAACAAAACTCAAGTGGCTGGAGGGAAAAAAGGATCATTATGTGAGTGAAAAAAATTAAACATCTTGACTCAACAAATGTTACAGTCCTGTCTTATACCAGACTGTCCGTATGCCAAGTTACAAAAAAAGTCATCTGACTTAAGGGGGAGAGAAAGGGAAACACGGTTTATGTTTCAATGTGCAGAAACGTAATACAGTAAAAAGTGGAAAGGATTTTTCTAAATATAATCTTTTTTGTCTCTTTTTTTTGGTCTCCTTTTATGTCTAGAACTGTTTCACTTTAAATATAGTTGTACCAAATGCAAATAAGAGTTGAAAAGGAAGTTTATATTTGTTACAATAGTGGGGAAAACCAAAACAAAACTCAAGATCTCTTTATGACTGTCCAAGGAGGGTATTGTCACATGTTGCGCCGTCTTCTAGAAAGAAACCATGACAGATTGGAGGGAAAAGATTTCTCTATCCATCTTGTTATGTCACCTCTTATAAATCAACATATCTTAATTAATTGCATTCTTTTCATACCGAGACTTTAAAATTGATGAGGGTGTGCCAGTGGGTATTTATTGCTCATTAGCTGCATGACTCTACAGAGTTTCTGTACTCTATTCCCACGTGTTTAAAAACTCCGCAGCGTACTGTGGACATCTCATTTTACTTACTGTATGGATAATTGTCTCAGTCACGGTGACTTAATTGTGTTGCTATCCTGCAGCAGACACGGGAGATGCATAAAATTGTACTCTCTGTGTATGCATTTTTACCTGTCACATGCACGCACGCAAATATCTGTACCTAAACTGGCACACAGAGGGACCTCAGATTAATTCTTCTTGAGGACAACAGCGTGTTTGGGAGATCAGATGCGTGTATTTTGATTGCTTTTCTCATTTATAAATTAAACATGAAGTTAGCAGCCAAGGGGTTAATTCTGTACATCAAGTATGGCCGTTCCTTAGACAACCCTCCAATGCAGAAGGTCACATACTAAATATTTCTGTCTCTTGTTCTCATGTGCCAAAATTTACTTGAAAAAGAAATTGAAATGAAGCTGAAATGGGTCTTTTAACTTTAGCTAATAGTGAGGCACGTTTGATATGAGCTGCAGTCTGAACTGCAAGAGATTGATTCTAGCAAATAAAATGAAAGTGAAGCAGTCTAAAATGACATCTCTCGGTGACTTTGGATCAGAAATATTTCAGGCGGTGGGTACAGATCAGTGCAGGTATCTGGGCAGACTGCGCTCGCCCCGTCTCATTACCTCTCCAGTTGTTTGAAGAGCAGTGGCCGCTCCTGCCAGAGCCACAAAGGAAATGGTGAGGGAAAGAGGACAGCGTGGAGACTTTCCCAGACTACAGCTAGCACTGGGAGATAGCAACCAGATGGAAACTGTCAGTAATAGCGAGGATATTGCTACTGCTGTTTGAAAATGGACAGAGTGAGGAACGGAGGAGAAGAGAGGGGCAAGAGGCTGAGTGAAGGATGGATTACTCTGAGGAGCAGAAGAGGAGATAATGACAAAGAAACAGGCAAGGAGTGCATGAGTACACCTGGGCTAGAGAAGCCTGGCTCCACACTGTGCTAACAAACGAGAACGTTGTTACCGAGAAAAACAACCATGTTTACAAAACTTGTTTTAAATTTACCCAGGGAGAAAATGGAGGTCTGTCAGCATTTGCAGTAAAAGGCAAACAAGTTTGGTCTCCAAATCTTGGGGTGAAGGTGCAGGTTCAGATTTCTGTCTGCTTGATCTGGAGTGCTGGAATTGAAACTTGGATCTCCCTCAGCCTGTCGCCGCAGGCAGTTGTAACGCCTCTGGTGCAAGAAACATCAATTCCCGAGTGAAGGGAGGGCACTGGGGAGAACAGCTTATTTTCCAGTCTGTTAGCACAGCATTTACCTGCGATGTGAGGGGCACAGATTAACGTTCCCATTCTCTACCAGGCAAGGTTCCCTAACCATCACATTCTGAGGCGGAGCTGTGGTTTGGATGAAAAACTGAGACAACTCAGACAAAAGTTCCTGCCGGGGGTACCTAAGGCTTTCTCTTTATTCTTGGAGCTCAGAAATGAAAAGTGGCCCCTAGCAGGCACTCACTCTGTCAAGTCAGTTTGTCAAAACCAGCAATGCTTCCCCTGTTAAGTGATCTTCACTTAGGGAGGAGGAGGAGGACAGCAGCCGAGGGCAGTCAGGTCATTTCCTAGTCAACACTGAATTCAGATCTCAAAGTCCGATTCGCTTGCCCCTTCGTTACCTGTGAGAGTTTCCCCTTGTGTTGTTTTTTGTGTGCTGAGAGATGGACTCTGTCACCCTGCTCTTGGCTCCGAGATCCCAGCGCTGGCGGGGGTGCTGTGATGCCCCGCGTCGCCTCCTCGCACATCGGTGCCGTTACCTTAGTGCCGGGCGCGCCTCTGTTGTGTTCCCTTGGCATGTTTTATTTCTGCTAAAAAATCCAGAAATACACTAATAATGTTTAAAATTATTGTTTCTTACGTTGTGTTCTTTAATCTTTGCAATTGAAGAATGAGTTGCTGTACCTGTGCTTTAAGAATATGCTTAGTTTTGTCTATGTGAGGAATTCTCCTTAAATCGTATCCATGGGCCTACATACTGGTAAAAAATTAAGAATGCATATAAGCATTTCCAAGATTGGGACCTCAGTTTTCTTAAGGAAAAAGTGTTGGTAAGAGATAGCTTGTATTTACAACCATTCTGTTTAGGATATGAGCTATTTTCATGGTGCTACTGCCTTTTTGGACAGGTCTTTGTATTCAGAATTCTTCCCTCAGTTGCTGTCAATTTCTTTAAATGATGTCAAAATAAAGACTGAAAGAAAAACAGCTCAGTTTGGGCACATCCAGTACAACTCGGGCTTGGGTTTAGTTACTTTGTTTTGACTCTGCTTCAGTGGAGATCTCCGTCTGGACTCACAACTTGTTCTTGGTTTTCTACCTTATTCAAACTTGTCCTGTCCAGCAATATAGTACAATTTATGTCTTCTTAGTGTAGCTAAAAATATTTTCCATGTGTTATAACACCGACTCTTCAACTACAGCATAGGGCATTCAGATACTAACATACTGAGGGTGCCAAGATCTCTGTGCAGTCTGTAAACATTATTCCTGAGAGGCAGAGATACCAAGGCTGTTTTCTAGTTTTACTTTCTCTCTTGTTTGCTGACATGAAAGCCGGCTGTTCGGTGACAGGCAGGATGGGTGTGTTTTTAGGTGATCTCACATTAAGAATGAGACTCCTAACTCTGGTTCTCAGGGTCTGGATGCTCTTCTAAAGCAGAGTTTTAACTTGAGCTCTCGTAACTAATGATTGTGCTTGGCTCTCAGGGCTAAACAAAGCAGCCTGATTCTCCTTAGCGATTCTCCCTGGCTAGTCCCTGTCCCTGGAGCCGTGCAGCTCTGCCCTTTTTGTTGTAAAGATTCAGCTGGAGCACTCTGTTTACTCTGAAAAGCTCATGAGAAGGGGTGAGCTGAGGGAGAGGAGTACAGTCAGGGGTCGCAGTGCCCCATGGCTGAGGCTGGGGGTGAGGTGACACGTGGGGGTTTTCGCAGAGGTGTCCCTTGGCGGCGTCGAGGCCCCGGATCCAGGGCCATGAGCGCTCCTTCGCCTCCCTTCATCCCGAGCGGGCAGGAGCCACCCACGGCGGCGTTCCCTGTGCCCGGGCCAGCAGCACGTCCCGGGGTGCCGCAGGCCCCCCAGCCTTGGCCCCCCAGGAACAATTCCCCGTGCGCCGCTTCCTCCCCTGGCCTCTGCTAGGAAGGGGCCCTGTGCGGTTCACGCTGTTAGGCTCAGCTTTTCCTTGGGGAAAAAAAAAATCGAGAAAAAAATCTTGCGGCTTCGTATCTTTTCGTGCGTGCACGCCTGTTGAAATAAAAGTCATGGTTAAAGCCCTCCAGGGTGCGAGCAGCACTCGCTCCCTGCCACCACCCTCCTGGAGGCTAATCTGCGACAGGCAGACAAGGCCCCTCACTCAGCGGTTCACCGGTGGAATTTCTCCCGGACTAATGGAGTGCGGAAACCGGAGTCCCTCAGCTGGAGCCACATGTTCTGCTTTAGCCCCCGGCCGGGGGCTGGGGCCCTGCCCGGAGCCGAGCGCGGGCTGGCGGCCCCGCTGACCCGGCGTGGGCAGGTGAGCCTGGGCCAGCGGGGGCTGAGCTCCGTCGCCTTCCTCCTCGGGTCCAGCACTTTTGGCTGCCCGCTCTGGTAAGTGTTGAACATTTGTAACTTGCTTTTTTTTTTTTTCCTTCCCCTTCTTTTCCCCCCCCCCCAAGCCCTGCGAGGGATGATGAAATGATAATGAAATGCCGCCCGCTGGAGGCGACGTGCCAGTGCCCGGCTCCAAGGCCGGCATTAGCCTAATTCAGTAAGTGCTAGATGCCCGCTTTGTTTGTGTGGAGCTTGCAGCCCTATTGATGTCAAGCAGGCTGTTAAAAAGCATAATGACATGGCATTAGAGACCCCGAGAGCAATTAACAGGCTGCTTAATTAGCAAAAGGAATTAGAATTTGAGTGGCTGATCTTTGCTTAAAGACTTGTAAAAAAGCTGGAGCAGTTATCTGATTATGCATTGATCAAACAGGCTAACCCTGTCCTTAGGTAATTCTCTTCCCTCCATTGTGGTCTTTGAATATACAACTGTTTAAATATTCTGACCTGCCCCCAGAAAACCTGAGGGGAGCTGCGCCCGTGGGGCTGGGCAGCAGCGGGACCCGCGGGTGCTGCGGGCACAGGCCTGGGCGCCGAGGGCCGAGGCCGAGCCTGGGCTACGAGCCGGGGTGGTGGCCAGGCCACATGCCAGGGTGGTGGCCAGGCCATGTGCGAGGCCAGCGGGGCGGTGCCCACGGGGCGCAGGGCCCACCTTCGCCCCTGCAGCTGGCAGCTGGCCGCGCCAGCCGCCCCGGTGGGCACGAGGCCCCATGGCAGGGGACGGGGGGCGGCGCAGAGGGGAAGCGGTGCCCGCTCTCCGGGGGCATGGGTTGGCAAAAGCGCGTCCCTTCGGCAGCAGCCTGCGTGGGGCTGGGGTCGGCGGAGCCGCGGGTGGGGACGGCTGGCTGCCCCCCCCGCGCAGACGTGCGCACGCTCTCGGCGTTGCCGCTCGGCTGTTGGCAGCCGAAAGCCAGAGAAACCCGAAGTGATTGATTTTTACCCAAACAGGCGCGCACATGCTGCATTGTTTGTTCCGCCTGCCTTGGGGTTGGTTCGCTCCCAGTGTGTTATGACACCCTCCCTCGTCAGAGAGCTGCGGAATTGCGGTTGAGGTGGCAGCAAGGGGTTGGGGAAGGGGAGAAGCGTGGGCATCATAAAATGCTTGTGTTTATTTGAGGTGCAACAAAATAAACACGCTCAAGTAAAGGAAAAAGAAACAGGGCAGGCAAAACAGCAGGCTGGAAATCGACCGTGCTGCTACGTGAGACCGTTTCCGTGGTGGTTGCTGTGGAAGGTCAGAGCAGGCAATCACAGAATTTCTTTGGCTCTAACACGTATGTGACACTTGCTTGACCTTGCTGTGCTTTTGGCAGGTGGTTCCCTATTACTGCGTGGCACAGAGTTATTAAAAAATCCATTAGCGGTTGTGTTTGTACCTGCCAGAAGCCCACCTTCTCCAAATTCTTTTTTACGTAGTTTTTGTTGACTGTTGTTTTTCTCTTTGCTACACATAATTTTGGAAGATATTATTTAATGCTTCTTGGTGCAGTAAATACATTTTCTTCTGGATTTGTGAGAATGAGGAAAGAGAATTAACCTTTACAAGGCAGGGGAGTTCTGCTGTACCCAGGATAGTTTTCATTGTTTCACTTGCAAAAGTTTTGTTTGACCCAAGCTTGATTGTGTTTAGTTCCTGGCAATTTTATTTTGGAAATGCTAGTTCTAAACATAACCACCCAGTCTCTAAAAGGCCACCATTGTTTATTGTTTTCCTTTTAATAAACTTATTTTTTCCTGTCTTCTAGCTGGCTAGAAAGAGAACAAAAATCCCCCCCCGCCCCGCCCAACTTAGTGAACGAAAAACATCTATAAGAATATTCTTACTGTGGGTACTGTTTGGGAGTGTAATATACCGTGGAATCCTCTCCTAGTGTTCTGAGTTGCAGTGAGAGTCTGTTTAGCTTTTAATGCTCTGAAATGAGTAAATTGTAATTTGGGTTACAGTAAATCTCTGCTTACAGGAAAACTATTTTGCAGGGAAATATTTATTACTTCACTATGAGTTTGTGTGAGAGAGATCAAATAAGTATTATATTTCATGCCATAGAATTCACTGAAATATTATAGAATATTATCAGACTGAACCAGCTAACTCTTAGCTCACTGACAGCACGTCTCAAGTTCACTCCTTTTGCACTTTGCTGTACTGAATGCAGCATTTAGGGTTTTTTTTAACGTGTTTTTTTTTGGTTGGTTTGGTTGTGTGTGGTTTTCTTTCCCTTAGAGGTACAAGTCACTGAAATAGAGGGAAATGCCTGCCTGTACTCTAGCTTTTTCATATCAGTAGGCTGCGTGATGCAATTGCAGGGGAAATTTCGAAGCTCGCATTCCAAGGTCTTGATCTAGACATCAGCTCTACGTAGGCAGAGCACTCACTATGCTCGGGATTTAATTGGGATTGCTGATTTCTTCAGGGATCTGTCCAGACGGGCACCAGTCTGCTGCCAGAGAAAAGCCCATGTTACATACAAGCATTTCCCTCATCTTTCTACTTTAATGACATATTTCTCCAAGAAAAATGCTGAATCTTTTCCAATAACTGCGAAAGTGTATTTGAAATAAAAATCTCATTCTTCTGGAGACTTTACTCACTGATAAATGGCCTATTATGCTGTTCAGCCAAAGAAGATATTCATATCTTCCAAAAATTGAAAGAACATAGTAATAACTGATCCTGCGTCTTAAATAAATTCCATATTAAGTTGGATAAAGCATTTTTTTTAAAAAAAAAAAGGCAAGAAACCCGCATTTGATGTGCATCACTGAGTGAATAAGTGTGTAAAGTTGTGCTAGTATTTAAATGTTTGTAGGGTCAAAATTATTTGCTTTAGACCTAGTCTGCTAAAATTCTGTGGATCTTTTCATTTTTCTCGAAGCCTTTTTACTGTGAGGCTAACTAGAAATTTTGATAAAGCCTTTCCTAAAGGATATTTCTGATCATCAGGATTGAACTGATTGTGAGCGGGAGAAGCAGACACCCAGCCTGTCATATCTGACTCAAACCAGAGACTCTCACCTTTTCCTCCCACAACTGCTCATCATGGAGTTACTCTGGGTGTTCTCAATCATTTTAATAGAATGTAAAAAGGCTCAAAGTATTAAAATTTGCATCTGGAGAGAAGAAAACTTGAAAATACCAGCAGGATGGGCCAGTCACCTTTGTCCTAATTCTGCTTCATTTTGCACTGCGTATTTAGCGAGCAGGATCTTTTGATCTTAGTATAAACTTCAACACACATGAATTAATTGGCGTTGCGTTACCTCTCGGAGGTAGCACCGTGCTACCGTCCCCCTCTTACAGAGGGGAAGCGGAATTCCCTTGCAAAACTCTTCAAGCGAGCCATTGCAGCTTTAATTCTCTTCTAACTGTTGCTCGGCGAGCTGCAGCGGTCCGGGAGCTGATGCACGACGCCTTGGACGTGTGTGCTGCAGGGGCAGGGGTGGTGGCCGTGGGGCAGTGCCGCTGCCAGCCCGCCGTGCTCACCTCGGAACCGTGAGGACACGCGGTCAGCAGAGCTGTCCCAGCTGCGGCTCCAGCCCGTCCTCACCTGCTGTCCTCGCTCCCTGCTGGACAGGGCTGAGCCCACAGTTTGACTGTTCATCTTCATCATCTGTGGCGTTACCAGAAAGCGAGTCCTTTTAACTTAATTGGTTATTTCAATGCGGATAATTTGGTAGAACCAGGGTGAGCAACAGCTGCCGGGGCAGGAGGCTGGGCGGAGAGGGGATGGAGAGCGCTTGGTGTTAACAGTTGATCGGGTTCAGCGGTGCTTGGGTCACTTGGTCTTACTGGTGAATTAACAGAGGTCACAAGAGAAGTCTGTGACAGAGCTGGGAACTCACGTGTGCCAAGGTAGTGTCTTCACTGTTTCGTGATCTGTCACTGTGTCCCTGTTCTTGTAGCTGTGAAATATTCCTTCCTTGTGTTTTAACATCTGTTTAAAATTGATCCATATTATAGTACATTTAAAAAACAAGCTAAATCAACCCCCAAAATATTGTTTTGAAAATAAGTCTGTCTTTTTTTTTTTTTTTAAACTATTTGAACCCAGGACCAATAAAGAGAGATATAACTTTTAGGAAAATCAAATGTAGATGGTCAATTCCAATCCCAAACGCCTAGAACCTAATTCAGATGAACTATTTAGATGAAGAAAGAGAAAGCTTAGAAGTGGAAGGGGAGGAAGGTCCTCTTGGAGGTCAGTGGAAGGAATGGAAAGCTGCTGTAAAGAACAGGGATGAAAATTGCAAGCCCTTTGAAAAAAAAGGACCCTCAAGACATGTACTTCACCCACATTGCTTTCTTCCTGATCTAAAATTAACATCCCTCGCCCCCCAGCCCTGCTTCATTGGAGGGTGCATTAATGGGAGATGTACAAGGTTTGAACCGGTTCTGTGAAGACCCTTCCTCCTATCAGCATTGTGGGGTTTTTTTTTTTTGCCTGGACCTATATCCTGAATGTGCAAAGAAGATCACAGGAGTGCACTGTCCCGTGATTTCCAGCCTCCTTTATGAAACTTTGCGATGCTGGGATTGCTGGAGACAAGCACTGGACTGGTCTGGTGCTTTCGTGAAGTGCAGACCAGTTCAAACACCTTGAACTTCAAGTAGCACTCGTTAACGCTCACTGGAAAATTCTACAGCTTAGGCAAGAGCTCTCAGCGCATTTTTGCTTAGTGGGCTTTCTTTTCACACAACTCCTCTCCCTGCTGCTGAAGCGCCGGCTTGTCCTGCTCCCTCACGAGGCTGTGTGTGCTTAGCGAACCGCCTGCGCCCTCCCAGGAGCCGTAGCCCGTTTAAAAGGTTGCTGCTTGTACACCCCACTGGTTCTGAAGTTCTGCTCTGGCTTCAGTAGGTCAGCTCAAGCGAAGAAGTTCAGGAGCTGAGTTTCTACCTGCAGGTTTTCTGCTGGTGCGTAGGAGATTTACAGCCTTGGTCAGGATTCTTTTCACTTTCCTTTGAGATTTTAATAGTGAAGCAAGATTGACATCCACACAGGCTGGTCTGAGGGGCAGGTGGATGAACTGATGCGCCAGATCGCAGTGGGTGTTCTGATGGATAAGCAGTGCAAGCAAATCTCTTTTACATTTTGCAGTGCCTTTAATTCATTATTATTTGCTTTAATGAGTGTAAAATATTTAAAACTTTGTGAAAGCCTCGAAAACTGAGAAAAGAAATAAAAATACCATCTGTCTCTTTTCATGAACAGGAAACTATTGACTAGTAAAAGTGCTAAGTTGGATCTGTGTTGTAAACAAAGAAAAATACAAGAACATAATCAGACTTTTTTTTTCTTAGCAGTGCCATTGAGCATAGTTGTCCTGAAGTCACGAAATGTTAGTAAGGTTTTGTCTGGTTTGGGCTGGTACTGAAGACCAAGAGAAGAATCCCTTAGGATTCAGGTTTGGTTTTGTTTGTTTGTTGGGGTTTTTTTAGTAATAGTTGCCCACACGCTTTGTGCTCTCTGGGGGCCTAGGGAGAAAAAGGGAATAAAATTCCAAGGACTGCAAGTTTAGGAACAGAAGGGAGAGAATTTAAATTGAGGTGGTGGAGTCATACCGTTTTAGGTAATCTTGACCTAATTAGTCTAATGGAACATAGTCCAGCACTAAGCATCTGTGCTCAGATTTTTCAAAAAGTAAAGATTAAATTTAAAGAGATTAGACAACTTTTTTTTTTCTCTTTTTTTTTTTCCTTCTTTTTTTTCCCCTCTGCAAGATATTAGCTGTTCAAAAATGACAAAAATGTTCTTAAGCCTCTCTGAAGGAAGGGTGACCAAACAGACTGCCTTTTGTTTAGCGATGGAGCTTGCTTGCGAGCCACTGAGAGGTGGTGTCCGGTCACTGTGTGCGGGACCCAGAAACATGACTTATCTATCGCCAGTAAAGCAAATCAGGCTGGAGTATTAGCAGAGGGATTAAAAGTCGGAGTTGCTAGTGCAGCAGGGAAAACACTGGCCACCCACAAGGTCTGCTGGAGGGACAGGTTTATAAAACCTTTCCCTAAATGAGAGGAAAAATTGAGGTAATGGTGTTCCTGGCGCTAATGTAAATGAGCCCTGGATTCATTCTGTTAGAACTGACCTGGTCTGAAGGTATGGGCAGCAGGTGCCACTGGCTCGCGATAGCACTCAGGCTGCCGCACGCTTCTGCGACCTCTGGAAGTGAATACAGGTTCCTAAATCTCAGCCTTAGGTAGGGGGTGAGAGAGACCTTCCTGGTACGCACGTGCCGATGGTGACTGCTGGAAGAAGTCAAGGCGCTGACTTTGGGAGAGGCGCTAGGTGTCTGCTGCCTAGGCTGTAAGCAGGTCTTGCTCAGGCAGTCTGTTCTTAATTCTCTACAGTTTCATTCAAGGGCTGCTCAGGAACATGCAGTACTGTGAGCATTTCACATGGTCGTAGTGCTTTAGTCCTTGCAGGTCATACGCACGGCCTTGTCCACAAACTCATCCTCCTGCCCTTGGCTGGTGGTCTGTGTGAAACGGGTTTGTGCCTTTAAACTCGTTTTTGGTAAACAGAACGGTATATTACAGAGCCGTCAAATCGATGTGCAGTAATTCGTTTCCATATTTTAGTGACTGCATTGACCATGAAGGATAAATTGTATTGTCATTTTATTTTGCCTTTCATTTTCCGCCGTTCTTGTGGGTTTTTTTGTGGCTGCCATTAAACAGCATCACTGTCTGTGAATCACTGGTAATTGTAGGGGTGATGTTGCCTGATGAGAAACAGGTATTTCCACACTATCTAAAAAACCCTTAAAGAGGAGAAGCACATGACTGCAGCACAGCTATTTTCCTGTCAAACTTCAGCAGAAATATTAAGATGGAAAACGGCTACCTAAATCTTCCTTTGACCTGTTGGTTAAAAATAAGCTTGATTTTCTTTTCCTCCAGATCAGAGAAAGATTAGAGAAGTATTTCTGAGTATTTTACCGTTATGTGGTGCTGTTCCCTGTTCTTTCTCTGCTGATGATCTTCAGACCTATCTAATGATAGTCAGGTTTAAATTGATTACATGCCTGGCTGTATTATAAGATTTTGGGACGTGTAAAGGTTATCTGAAGGCTGTGCTTCTGCTATTTTCTTGCTTATTTGTTTCCAGTAGGCTTTCTTTCTGGATAGTAGATCATTGTGGGCACCCAAATTTGCTACATCTTGAGTCTAGGAAAAAAAATCTCTGGAGCAAACAGATGATGCAAATATGGATGAGATTATTTCTCAGGGATGGGAGTGCCACTTTCAGACAAAGCACTTAGTGTTAGTTGGGTAGATCTGTTAATCTCAATTTTTCTAAAGAACATGGCGGAGTACAGCAAAATTGAATGGTTTTGACAGTTTATTAGCAATCTGGTTATCTACCTCCAACCTATGCGAGATGTGACTGGCTGTGGTCTGGTTGAGCTTGGTACATAATGAGAATTTATGCTTGGGAGTCGCCACGGAGTCCTGTGAGGCTTTTCTCAAAAAGTATCTAAATAAAACTTTGACGCAGTTTTTCAAACTGACTCGCACTTCAGCTGTGCCGGGAGAATGCCGATGTTCGCAAACTGCGTGACTACGGGAATAAGATCTTGTGACGGGCTGTGTTGGATAGTTAATGAGAGAGGGGTGCGTTACGTGGCGTGTACTTCAGAGTAACTGTGGACACTGGCAGCCTCCGTGGGGTTACTGATGCGCTGTGGATTTTTACCCTCAGCTGATGGCCTGGGAGACTCGTGCGCCCACAGCCGTGCCCCGAGCGTAAATCCAGCCCCTCGGGAGTGGGAACGTGCAGCAGAGCTGCCCCCAGACAGTTGTGTCTGTTAGTGCCTTTCACATCTCTGCTTTGACACTTCAAATACTTAGAGAGTTTAGACTTTTAAAAATCATTGCATGCAACAGAAAATGCCAGGTGTACTTTATACCCATCCTGCAAATACTCTCCTTATAAAAATATCATCTGCTTTTGGCTGTACTGATTCTGATTGTCCGGGGCATGTGCCTGTTGCAGTCTCCCAAAAACATGTATGGGAGTGGAATTGGGACACTCGGTCTACTGTAAGGCTGTGCTCTCTAGAGAAAGGAGAACTTGTTTGCCTGTGAATTTTTGCTTGTTTTGAAGTGTTGCTTTGGGCAGAGTACCTCAGTCAAGGTTATGATGTGGTTAGAGTAACCTGATTCACAAAATTTGGATCAGTATTGGCCCCATTCACTTCCACTGGTTTCTGGTGGCTCATTACTGAGAGAGATGATCTGGGAGGATTTTGCATATCATTTTGAATTTGTTTAATCTGTGCATTTTGTGTGTTTTGGAGCTGTTCAAATAGCTTTTCTGCACATCTCTGCGCTTCTACGTTCTGACGGGCCAGAAGCAAAAGAGAAGTGCCCCGGTTCAAACAGTATTGTTATTTGTTAAAAATCTGGTGAGAAGGCCTCTCCCCTTGACTTAGCAGATTTAGTTGGACTTGGAAGGATTTTAGTTATCCCAGATTGTTTTAAGGCTCAGTCATCTAAGGTGGAAAGGTTGTGAGACCCTTAACAGTCCCACAGATAAAGCCTCGCTCTTGCACCTGTGCCTCTTGTGGTCCTTAAACATATCTATGCAAAAGAATAAGGAGTGTTCGCAGTATCTTTATGAAAGTCCAGATTCTGTCAGTAGGATTTTTTTTCTTAACAAACCCTTTGACTTTGAAGCCTCAGCTGAAATACTTCTTGACCTTTACAAGTGAATCGGCGAGACACTAACCATGTGAGGTGGGTCATATGGAACAGATTTAGATACAAACTCATATCATCCTACCCGAGGAATGCAAAGTCTCTCCCGATCCCTTCCACAAAGCTGCATCATGTGTGTGAGATAAATCCAAGGGACATAAGGGGTTGCCAGACAGCGCAAAGGACAATAACTTTGTTATCTCAAACAAGACAGACAGTGCTGCTTTGAGATTTCACTCTTAAAGGTGTAGTAACCTTCTCTCTTGGCCCTTGTGAAATACTAAGTGGGGGTGTTGGGGAGTGCAAGGAAGAGGGATTTATAGCTGTTTTGAATCTGTGGTGGTCTGGCAAAATGTATAAGGGACCGCAAGGTCATGAAGGTGCCTTTGGAAAGCTGCATAAGACTTCCAAAATTGGAAGCAATAGAGTTCAACTTTTTTTGCTGAACACCAGAGCATCCTGAGAGAAGGTTCCATCAGTTCTCATTTTTACAAGCGCCAGATTGTTTCTTCCTGCAACAAATCTACACAGGTAACAAGGGCTTTCCTGAAAGCTTGGAGGCAAATTTTCTCACTGCCTGTGTCAAACAAAAAAACCTGCCTGGGTGTGAAATATGTGGACCAGAGGAAATAAGCAACAGTGAGAGCTGTGGAGATTAAGAAGTATCATCCAGCTCAGTGCTTCAGGTGTGCAGCTGGTGATGTGGATCCTCCGAATGTCCGCGGTAGTAAATGTTGCTCTATTTTGAGATGTGCTGTTGAGTAACTCTTCTGTACAGTAACCCTTCTAGGTACTCACGACAGGGGGAATCTCGCTGTCCTTGTGTTTTTTTGCTGATACCGAATAATGGTTCTTTGGATTTCAGACTTTTTCTTTTGATGCAGTTACTGTTTTACTTGCACAAAGCCTATTCATGGGAAGAGCATCTTTAGACCCTTAGGCAACAGTTTAGCTGATTGGGACACTTTCATGTCTCGTTTTCTGCAGGAGGAACTGCTTTAGCAGGAAAGGTTGACAGTATGCAGGCCCTAGTGATTAAGACATTTTTCCCCAGTGAAAAAAGGAAATTACGTCTTCCCTTGGGAACAGGAGGAGGAGTTACAGAACAGATGGCCATTATGGTCATCTTCTGCCACTCGTTTTGATGGAACCCACAAATCCAGCTGACAGAGACCGTGCTTAAGCTTTAGACAGAGATGAAGCTTAAGGCAAACTCCGTCTTTAGCATTTTATTTGATAAACCGTAAATGACTAAGTACATAAGAGCTTCCCTCCTCAGTATCGTGGTCCTTCACAAATCCTCGTTCAGCTTTCTCATCAATTTCTAAAGGGAGAGTAGATGCCTCATACCAGTCGTGTGTCTAAAAGCTTGGTGTCATGTGCTGTGACACCCAAATTCCACTTTAGGCGCTGACTGGGAGCGGAGGTTTGTGAAGGTTGGGTGCGCGGTGGGCGTGGAGTTCTCTTGCCAATCCAGCCATGGGTGTGTTACGGTGGGAGTTGCTGAGGCCGAGCGCTTCAGTGGTTGGGCTCCTGTTGGGACTTCTGAACCCTGGGTGACCTGCTTTTTGGCTGGTGAAAGGCAGGAAAATGCGAGCATCAGGCCTGCTGAGACAACCCTTTGCAATTTTAGTTAGAGAGGTGTCAGACTCTTGACCAACATCATTCTTCATTCCCTTATTTCAGAGCTTTTTCTTTCAGAGTGCTTTTGCCTTAGGACTCTACAACTCTGACCTCTAGCACCAATATTATACCTTTAATTATGTCTGCTAGACAAATATGTCACCTTCAACTTGCTTTAGTCGTGGCATGCTATGAATCTCCCTCGGCCAATGTACTGTAAGGTTCCGCGTTTTGACAACGCTATTAGCAGGGAAGCATTTTAAGCTGTTCATTGTATAATCATCCCTGTGTGGTGGTGTTTTTCTCTAAATTAATCAGCGGGGCTTTTACTTAATCAACAATGATACATGTATATTTTTTCCTGAGCTTACGGACCTCTGTGTCAGTGTTTCACGGTAAGCTGGATTCTGCAGTTTAGCTGCTTTGTGGGATTTTAATAAGTTTGGCCTGCACGTAAGTAAACGTATGCTTGACCTTGAACGTAATAGTAGAAGAGGAGCTGTAGCCCCCGTTGGTGTTGCTGACAAAGCAAACAGTTTAAACATGGAAATTAAAATTTCGCTTTCTCTCAGTATTTATCCTTTTTTAGTTAACGTATGGCAGAAGAAAAATACAGCTCGGGCTACATCTGCACCAATCCTCAGATTATTAATATTCCTATTAAAGAGCAATGAGGATAAAGAGCAAATGGGGAAGAATAGGAATTTCCTTTGCTTGCTGGCACTACAGCGTAAAACATTATTAAGATGATTTGTTAAATAATAGAAGGGGTTTTTCATTTCCTAATTTTCCAGCGGCAGCTAAAGCTATCTCCCGGCAACCTGCTTCTCATTCCTTAATATTTAGACTTATGGACCAATTTGAGAGTATTTTCTTTCCCGCTATGATTAATGCTTCTATGAAACAATGTCATCGCAAGCCATCTACCTACCTTGTCAGCTTGGCATCAGTCTGGCTGTGCTGTGCCATAATTTATGGCTTCAGCCAGTAATTTGCAAATCTAATGTTGGGGAGGCTATGAGGATCTGAAATTTGAATGCTTTTTACTGATTTGGTAAATATCTCCCCCATTAGTAAAACAAATGGCACAGGGATCAGACATCATCTCCAAGGCTCAATAAATATTTTATCAGCCATAATGGAAATTGTCAAATTGATCTAATTGTACAATACGTTATCAACAAGATATCAAAGTTGGACATGGCCTCTGCCCTTGTCTATCATTTGCAGGCTTTTGTCTTCGATTGCGACTTCTGGCAGAAAACTGGGAAAGTGCAGAGTTCATTGCAGAGTAGCGCGAATAACATACCGAGTGAATATCCATTCAGAAGATAGATTCTGGAGAAATAATTAACTCTCCCCTGCTTGACTATAAAGCAGGACTGCAGAAGGTTCGTGTAAATCTCCCAAATGGTAACGGATATTTTTATGTTGAACCTAAACACATTGAGCTAATGCATAAAGGCAAATTATCCATCAATGATTGTGCTCGTGAGGTAGCATTCATGGCTTCGTTCCTTTAAGAAGGGGCCAAGTAGGTGAATTCAAAAAGAAAAAGAGAATCTTGAACACGCTCTTGGATGCAGCCCCTGGTTATGTTTTTCATTACCTCTTTTGGAGGCTTAAGTAGAAGGTCTACCCTTGATGGTTTTGGTTTTCTGTCATTTTGAATAAAAATACGCATAGAGAATGTGGTATCTCAGCAGGAATCTTGAGGAAAAATAGCTTTAGGTACCACTGTCTTGAAGGAAGTGCTTAAAATTTAAGCTAACAAGCCTCAAACATCCTATAGTGCACTTGTACTGTTAATTTGTTGGGTACAGATACTTTCTGCAGTGTAAATAGGCAACAGGAGTAAATGGAAGTGTATGTGGAATTCGAAGAGATTTCAGTATGTTAATAACTGAGCACGAGTAACATCATAATATTCATTAGCTCACTGAAGAAGGAAGAAGGGGCTGTTTAACAAAATACAGCAGACAGCTAAGAGCAAGTTACGCTTGGGCTTCAAGGCAGCCGGTAGCCTCGGGGTTGTTGAGTCAGGGGAGGTTTCTAAACATAAGCCATATGCTTGTTCTTTCTTTCAAATGGTCTTTGAAAGTATATGTTCGGTTTTCCACCCCTGCACGTGGTGATTCTGTGTTATGCACAGTAAGCATGTGAGTTGTTTGGTATGGTTTCCTCCAAGGGAGTTCTGGATATGATTTTATTTTTTTTCTAAACAGGATCTGAGCATGTTGGAGTGATACCTCAATCGATAAGCGCTTGGCATTATTAACAATGTTTTAAAATGCTGAATTCGGATAGCTTTGGATTGTTTCTCTCTAGCACACACACAGAGCACACAACCATTTTATCTGAACAATTCAAGTTGTGACAAACCTGTGGGTGTGAGCAAGCCCAGACTTTAGCCCCAATGATCTGCTGCACAGAGCTTCACTATGGTGAGAGGGAGAGTGACTTTTAATGCTGGGTTCATGCAATCCTTCTTTTTTCTTCACATCCCGTGCACACTCCCACCTTCAAATCAGCAGACCTAGATTTTTATCTGCAATGGCTTCTGGTGAGACAAAAAAAAAGAAGTTGTTCTTAAGCATTCATTTTCTAGGCCAACAATAACCCCAGCCTAGACGAATAACTCCCTCCTAGTTCCTACAGAGAGAAGTGTTAGACTACACAGACAGTGAGGTCATTCATAGTCACTATTGTTTCTTGATAACCCAATTAAGAAAGTGCAATATATCTAGCCTGTTTCCATTTAATTATCTAATTTGTCTGACCGAGTCAGACTAGCTATCTCCTCTGCACTCTAGGGTTGCTGTCACGCTCAGGACTCGTTCCTGCAGCCAGCTCCCCAGGTGCTTTTCATTCATTTGACCTATAGTCATAGACAGTTATAAATCAGGAAGGTAGAAAGAGCCATCGCATTGCTTTCCCTTACTTTATCATTAGGGGAGAAATGTGTGCGCTAGATTGAGAGTCACAGTGCTATTGCCCTCCTGCTAATCTGAGACCAATCTTTAATAAAGATATTTTATAGTCTTCCATTTAGAACTAAAGACGGCTTGGAAAAAAGGTTCGTGTGTGTGGGGAAAGATTTGTCAGTGTGGATGTTCCATGGCAAGGGTCAAACCCACGATATTGATATTCAGTGGAGAAATTATTAATACCTGCATATCGCTGTTCTTAGCGTGCGCTAATGAACGTGGTGTTTGTAAATGCTGTCTTTACTGTGGTTATCGCTGCTGCCAGGGGTGCTTCTGGAGACACCTGTCTGAAACAGAGGAATAATTTAAAATGAACAGCCCATCACCTCCAGTCTTCCGAAACTGTAAAAATTAGCAGCTACACCACAGGAAGACAGTTTCTTGAATGTTTGTTCCTCTGGATTCTTATTGCTCTGTTGTTTTACCCAGCGCTGCAAACGTGCCTCAGAGATGACAACCATCTCGGGGACTTGTACTCCGGCTGCAGTGAAGATCTACGGGCCGGAAAGGTCTGTTTAGGCTCCTGGGCTTACTGTAGTGACCGTGAGCCGCCGGAAAAATCTGATTTGTGGGGATTAGAGAATGTTTTGGGTTTTCGCTGTTGTCTTGTTGACTTGTAAGCACAGCAGCAATGATCTCGCTTACACGGGGTTTGATTTTTGGAAGCCTGGGACACCCGCCCTTCCTAAGGTCGTGGGTGTGGGGGTTTTCTTTTTTCCCTGAAGTTGTTTGAGCTGCTGCTATTTCTGAAGAGGTGTGTTCTGCGCTACTTGAAGTTAACCATGAACTGTGCTATCTGCTGATAGCACGGAGATTTTGTTTGCTTTGCTACAGTCCTGTGCAGTCCAAGCAGGTGGACAAATACCTAAGAAGGGCTTGGCTTTGTTTGTGTTGTGTTGTGTGGGGGTTTCTTCCTCTCGCCTCTCCACCCCTTTAACCCTGTAGTTGGAGCACTCTTGCGCTTCCAGGGGTGCGTGTCTTGTCGTGCTGAATCATGTCTGGAGAGGAGTTCAATGGTGTAATCAGAAACTTGGCGCTTTGCGTGTGTTTCCAGCAAATCACGGAACTCTTTGGCCAGCAAGTTAGGCAAAGGATGGAGGAGGAGCCTTTTGAATTTGTCTGATAACGTTGACAAACGAGCATCTCATGCCACGTTTGTAGCGTGTTATAATTCAGCGTAATTGTATGGTATGATTTCATGTAATCTGCTCTCTCACTTCAGCAGGGATTATCAGATCACATGGTTTGTACAACATGTTGGGAAATAGCTTTTGAAAAGTTTCTGAATGTGCTGATTTTGTGTTACGTATTCTCAAACACTTGGCTATTTGGCCTATTGTTAAAGTAATCATTATGATGCCCCAATAACCTATTTCATCGAGTTGTGGCTTTATTTTCTTATTCTTTTGTGTAAATGCTGGGCTATAAGATTGAGAGTACTATTTCATCTTGACTTAATATTTTGAGCTGTAAATAGTCATTCATAGCTAAAAATAGATTTGCATCATGTTTACTTGATATTTCTCTCTCAAAAGTCTGTTGTCAGGTTAGTCAATAAATGAGGAGGTTTTGTGACAATGTAAAGTTGTTCTAAAATTAAGATGGACTTTGTTATTCTCTTAAAAAAGAATCACGTATTTTCTCTTGAAACGCAGCCTTTTTTAAAATGCCCATCCAGAAGCCATTACTTTCTATAGAACAAGTGGCCTGTGTGTCTCTAGTTTTGCAAATACATCTCAATTCTTACTTAGAACATCGGGCTATTTCTTGGTTTCTGTGCCTATTTATCTTTTCCAGGAGAAATACCAGTTAGTTTACTGTAAAATGTGGGAAATTAAAGGTAAGACAGAGCACTACAGTGGAAGTCACTCCAGTAACACTAAGAGATTTTTATTCACACATGAAGAATGGATTTAGGTGATTTGCTCCTGACATACGTTTTGTCCAGCAGGATAAAACCTTCTTGTTGGGTTCGTAATCCCTTGCAGTTGGTGCCAGGAATCATGAATTTGCCTAGTGTGTCTAGGAGTAGAAGCAGGCTTACAAGTCACAAGTGGTCATACATCTTCTACTCCCCAGTATTTGCTTCATCCTTTCATCCCTTCAGTGTGATGTTTCTTGGAACTTTTCACCTGGCTGAATAGGAGCATGGCTGGTTGTCTTCTGTGAATTTGATGAAGCCCAAGTCTTCTCTCACAGGCAGAAGTACCTGGTGGCAACCCAAAATCAGGTGTCCTGCTGCCTGCCGTACCAGGTCACATAGATTCGTGACCTCCCTCCATCCCAGAAACCGTGCCGTCCGAAAAACTGCTGGGAGTGTTAGCATTGGAGTGTACCCGAAACGAAAATAAAAACCGAAATGGCTCTTTTTTTTTTTGCACCTGTAGTCTTGATTTGAGCTTCGTAGCGTAATATTCTGCTAAGTGCTTGGCTCAGTGCCAGGAATTTGCAAAACTGTTTGTAAATCCTGAAGGCTTCGCATATTTCTCCCGAATGATTATTAGTTCAAATATTTATTCTGCGAAAAGACAACAGTCATTATTTGTTATTCTCCTGTTCAAAAAGCTTGGCTGTCCCGTTGGGGCACCGCTGTCTGCGGTGAGCACCCCCCCAGCCCGCGCAGGTGATTCCTGCGGGTCCCCTCCCCGCGCGTGGGGTTTGGGAGCCCTTTTTCCGCTGATTCGCAGGAAGAAACCTTAACAGCAAAAAGGTGAAGGGAGAAACCGATGAACTGAGTGTGATTACTCCAGCCTTAAAAAAATCAAACGCAGTCAGAGAAAACACAATCTGTTGGCAGAGTGAGGGTCTAAGTTAATAACGAATATAATGTCTACCCATCTGAACCGACGGTGGATTTCGGATCCAAAAGCAGAGGACCCGCTCCTGGGGTCACTCCTTGGCCTCTTTTCTCCATGATTGGGGGACAATATCTAGCAAATTTTGCGTGATTCTTAGGCAAATGTTAATTCATAGCATCTGGGAGTAGCTTCTTGGGTCTCGTGAGCGGTGCAGAGGTTGCTGCGTTACCCTCAGTTAGCATCTGAGTTAATCCTCTTGCCCTGCTCTCCCCGCCCCGTCATTCCGAGGAACCCCAAGAGTGAAGTCCGTGTCCTTTTATATGGCAAAAAGCCCGAGAAGGATCCTGTGCTCGTTTCCATTATGATAAAAGACAAAACAACTAAATTAAATTGGAAGCGATCTCTGCATTACACAAGCCTGCACACGGCAAAATTCTCAAAACAAAAGAGGGGCAGGGGAAGCCAATCACCGTAGGAAAGGAGGAAAAAAGTGTCTCTGGACTAGAACTTTTACTGTTCCTTAACTCAGAACTGAAGTATTTTAACTCCTCTGCAACCAGAGCCACTCAGGGTGCAGAAGGCAAACGGCAAAGCCAGGAAAGTTGCACCCGATGTGGGTGTTACCTGAACGTTGCGCTGTTAAATTATGTAATTTCGGAGCAAATCTGCCTGTGGTTGGTGGCAGCGGCTTTGCTGCAGCGGGCTGTCTGAAGCTGCAGTTTGCACATGTTCACCAGGGAGCTGCATCAGCCAGCGAGAGGGAAAACGTGTTAGTGACTTGGCAGCGTAAAGGCGCAGAGGAAATCCAAACTGTCTTCTAGCGCTCGGATTCTTTCTTTCCCCCTTAAAAAAAAAAAAAATAGTTGAAACTTTGAAAGCCTAGACTATTATTTGTTATGGTTAAATTGGCCACTGACCCACTGGCATAGAACACAATCTTTTGCAAAAACTTGTTGCGAGGTTTTATTTCGTTGGAAATGGAGGAATGGAAAAGCTAACTGATCAGGTATCTTGCCTCATCCAATTTAATTATTTTAAGAAAAAAAAAAAAAAAAGGTGGTTGCAGGCAAAGGGGGGTGAATTCCTTGGAGCTCAAGTCACAACGTTATTATCAATTCAAATTCAGTGAGCTTTTCTGTCCCTTGACTCTCAGTGGAACCTGATCTTACGAAAGAGAGATGCTTTACCTGAATCTGGGTGAGTGCTCATATGCGCCCTGAAAATTGTTGCTAATGTTTTTAGCCTTAATATTTGTTAGAAGGAAATGGAATAATCTTCATTATTCTTTGTTATTTTACATTAGAATAATGAAAATTATTTGCATTTATATAGGTTTGGAACAAACTGTCAGCCTTTTCAAAGATCAGCGATGTTCTTCGTTGTGAATTAAATTTTCCAAAGGAACACGGGAATATCAGGTCACACTATGCCTCATACTCAGACACATTAGTTAGTGAAAACCTTTGCCAAGAGGATACCTGTAATCTTGAAGGAAATTTAAAGCCCAGTGCTTGGAGAAGGGGCACTTCTGTTGAACTATCACCTTGACCAAATCACTGCAGACTTTCCCACTTGATATGACCGTGATAGAAATTATTTCTGCAGAAGTGGTGTAATCCCATCAGAAGTTTGTGATGAAAGCGCAGTTTGCCTTGAAAAAGAAGAGGTGAGGGGAGGAAATATTTGCGTTTGGAAAAATAAGTGTTGTGTCTTAAAAGTGTTTCAAACAAACCGTGAGAATTCCAAGGTCTGTTGATAGACTCAGTAGTTACCTGGCTGTGTCTCCCTCGTGACTGATAAGTTACAGCTTTATTTTGATAATGGACCAGTGGTGAGATAACTGAGACAAAGGAGGGCCTTTCTCGGGTTACAGAAGTGGCTACCCTCAGGTAAAGCAACTCAGTTGTTCATAAATTGACCCATTGACCTTCTAATCACTGACAAATTATCCACTGCTTTATTCTACAGTCTTCATTATGCGCTGTTATTAAACAGACTAATTTCTCTTTTATTAGGACAGGATCACTGAGGTGCAATAATGACCCTTTTCACCAACTCCAGTGAGGGGTTATGGAAGTATTTCTGTGATTTTTTTTCATAAATTTTAGTACCTTGCAGTGGTTCCCGTGGCAGCTCTTCAGACAGTTGTGATGTGGAGAGGTGACCCCGTGAGCTTCCAGGTGTTGTATTTTATACGACGTTAACATTTTAAAACCCGAAGTCCCTACGGAGGAAAAACCTTCCTACAAGGTATCCCCTGTCCCAAAAATAGGAAAATGAGGCGAGGCAGCTTTGGCAGCCCTTCCTCCTGCAGCCACAGACCTGGCGAGCCCTCTTTGCCGGGCTGGCCCTTGCGGGCAGCGATGGCGTTTGCAGCGGGGTTTGTGCCTCGGCTCAGCCGGGTTCAGCTCTTCCCCCTGGACCCGCGGCACCAGCGCGAACGGGAGGTCTCGCTGGAGCCGCTCACTGCAGTTCCTGCGCTGACACCGGCGCTTTGTACAGGTGAAGGTGCTTCTACAGAAGGAGGCTTGTACCCGAGTAAAACCTCAGTTTGAGTGACCTCTCGAACCGCTGATTGACAGCATAGTCTGAAGCCTGAGCTCTACAGCAGACTTGAAGTGAGGCTGAAGGGAAAAAAGCAGGAAATACATTTTGCCTAAAATAACAGAGATAACTCGATGTTGCTTGCATGATATTTTTTAATGTTTCCCATCAGTCTTTTCACTAAAGCATTTCCAGTTTTTCAAAGGATTTATTGTGAAGGTATAGGGAGCATGGGGGGAGGGTAAACAAATTAGGGGTTTAAAATTACTATTAAGTATCTTATTTTCAACCTCCTTGACTGAGATCCTCAGTTCAGAAGGAAAGAAATCAATGAACCATAGTCTACATTTTGAAAGAGAACTAGTGAGCTTAAGTTTCCAATACTAAACATCTTACAGAAACCCAATTTTTTAGAAAGCTGTGAATACCTGTATTCTATACAAACAGTCACTTTTTAATGTTTCCAGTGGGGTAACAAATGCCAAAACACCTAAAATCAATCTTGAAAGCTTAAAATAGTACTTGATAAGTGTTTATTTCCCAGTGTCCTTTCAGCTATGAAGGGATGAAGTTTGTTGTACTTCATAATGTACGAGCTAAAAAAAAAAAAATCCTAATTAACTATTTCCTCCAAATTTGTTTTGAAAATTGGTGATTGGGAGAAATCAACCAACACTGCTGAGTGACCAAGGAGATCAAGCCAGAATGTAGCCTTCGCCAGGCTTTTGATAAGCTTAGTATTTGATCTTCCTCCTCCTCCTTTGTGTTTATTTGGATTCTTTTGACTCTGAGCTGTGTCATCGGGAGCAGAAGCAGCACTGTTGTATGCTCAGAAGTGGAATATTCAGTATGTCCTGTGCATAAAATCAAAGAATTTCACAAATTACCGTGCAAGACTTATCTGACCTTCCAGAACAAAATTTCCGCTGTTTTGGGGTCTGCTTTTCACCAGCTGGTTCGGTCCTTCTTCGGTTCCTTTAGTTTTGGCATTAGAAAGCCTGAATTTGTGAACCTTGGTGGCACACGTTGTAAGGAACACCAGATAGAGAAATAGAAAAGGGGCTCAGGTGACAGCCAGTAGAAGAAATGCTGCGATAAACTGTTCCTCTTCTGAAGGACAAAGGCCTAAAGTGCGAGAACCTTTCCATTTATGAGTTTGTTGCTAATCCCTTTAAAACTGGGAGATTAACTCCTTTTTTTTTGTCAATGGGGGCAGGAGTAGGTGCTTAATCTGTACTGTTGTAACACTTAAACGGTTGTATGTTTAAACGCCCCGTCTTCAAACGCAGCGTGTCAAGTGCCTGAACCCACAGTGGTGCGGAAAAGAGAAGGGAGAGCTCTGGTTTTTAGACATTCCAGCTGTGTGCTCGTTCCAGTCCTGCTCGTCCTTTGTCTCTACTGAGGGGCTCCTGCTTTCCTCTAAGCGTGTGGAGGGAGAATCCCAGGGAAATCTGTGCGATCCTGTGTTTCAGCAGTAGGAGTCTGTAGGACTGATCCTCATCAGAGCAACATATAATCTCTTAAAAGATGGTCAGCGAAAAAGCACGAAACAAGACTAGATTTGTTGAGTAGGTGAACTGTGAGTAATGCAGCCAATTGCAGCCTACGGAACGAACTGGTGATAAATTCTTGCGAATGGGTGGGTATTTTTTAAGCCACTGTAGGTGTAAGCTGTGGGTATTTTAGTCCGAAGTCTTTTGTTGGAAGACTTAAAAAAAAAAAACAAAAAACCCAAACAAATGGAGTGAAATCAAAGGCTTGGGTTTGCATGATGGGAGCTATATGGAGATTGTGTCTGGTGATTAGCATCTCTCACAAAAAGTACTCTCAGTTCAGGTTCACAGAATTATTTCCCTGTTATCTTTGTTGTCGATGGCATGATTGTATGTAGATTTCCACAGAAGTGTTCTGTTATTTTCGAGTGAAAGGGACCTGTTGTATTGTTTAAAACGCACTTGTTCCAGTTCTGAGTACTTTCCATCTGTTTTCCTATTTCCTTCCTCTTGATAGGAGCAGCACTTCCTCCCCTTCTTACTCTGTCGAAGGGGCGGAGAGGGAGATTCAGTGCAAAGCCTTGCCCAGCTCTGTGTGACAGGACGTTGCCCAAGATTTAAGCCCTCTCTTTGGGAAAAGAAAAGGGGAGAGAGGGGAGAAGGAGTAATTTTTGTTTGCTTGTTTCAAAGGCTTTGGAAGGAAGCATGTATGGAAGATTTTACAAAAGGGAGCTCGGATAGGGTCGGATCACCAGTTTTGGTACCTAATAGCTTGCGGGTGGCCCACCCGATACGAGTTTGGGCCCTGGTCCAGGTCACGGTGAATTAAGGGTCCACAACAGGAAAAAACCCTTCTGCAGCGAGTGCTAATTTCTCCCTCCTTCCTCTCCCATCACCACACACGCTTCTCTTTGCGACTCCAGAGAATGGCCAAACGTGCTGAGCTGGCAAAGGAGCGTTTATTCTTCTCTCGCCCTGCATCCGTGGTCCCTTCCATGTCCCCCTGTGGGACTGGAGAAGAATCTGTGTTTGAGGCGCGCTGGTCGCCTTCCTCCCGTGCTGGGTCCAGCCTGAGACAGGCAGAACTCGTCCTGGCTCTCAGCCCCTTGCCCCACTTAAATAAAAGTGAGGAAAGAAATCAAGAGGAGAAGAAAATGAAAGAGAAGAGCAGATTTCCCAGACAGGCGCCCCGGAGCCGGAGCGTCGCGGGGCGATGGCAGCGGGGCTCTGTCTTCACCTGACCCCCAGCTGCCTATAACGGTTCTTATGTAACCTTGTCTTCCCCTCAGAGCTCTATGGTGTAATGGATTTCTTTAAATTAATAATGCGTAAAAGGAGATTTACACCGCGGTGCTAAAATATTGTCTTTGCATTTTATTCGTGCATTTGTCACTGTAATCTCTAATAGAGGTGTTCAGTGGGGGGGATAAATAATGAAGGGTAAAAAACTCTGTCATAATCCAGAACCATTTGCAAATTCATCACCGATATTCTTCTGGAAGCAGAGACAGAGGGAAATGAAAAATATGTGCGGGTGCTAATATATCTCACTGATTTCCATCTCCCGTTTATTCAGAGAACCTACTTTGAGCTATGATAGAATGTGAATCCTAGAAATTGCCATTCCTTTTTAAAGAGGAGTCTGAGGCTGCTGCTGGGCGTCTCAAGCAACAGATTAAATATAGTCAATGAATACGAGGTTAATGCACTTTACAGTCAGACGTAATACACTTACCCTGTGTTTTCTGATTAACTAGGGCTTAAGTTATCGTGTACAAAATAGTAAGGAAGTTGTAGCAATTCCTTAACATTTAAGCTGTTGTGAAGGCTTTTTAAGAAGTGTTTAAAAAGGCAAGAAAATAAAAGCAAATATTTTGAATTAGAAATCCTGTGCAGATTTTAAAAAAAAAATCATTATTACAAGTAAGAACGACTGAAATAAGTAGAAGAGCCACCCTGAAACAGATGAGATTTCTCATGAAGTTTAGATTCCTTTAACCTTCATAAAAAATGTTGCAACTCCCGAATTTTGAAATTGCGGTCTTGGGAGCAAAGAAAATGTGTTATTGCGACAGCGCTTCGCTTGTCATATTCCCTCATCATCCAAGCCTGTGAATTATTACAAAATTTAGAGGGTAGAGACCCTCTCTTTCCCAGACGACGTGTGACGTTGTACGGGGGTTATTTGGGCAGCGTCAGGGTACGGCGCAGTCAGGGCAAAGTGAACGCAGGGCTTTGTCTGTCTTCTGCTGGAGCCTCTACGGTTGCCCTGATCGCAAGCCAGATGGTCTGATCGAACCCAGATCGGCTTCCACGGCGTTCCCGGCCCCCAAACGAGGGAGCCGCAGAGGATGTGGCTGAAAGCAGAGGGGGTTTCCTTATCCGCAGCTGGCGAGGAGGGGTGTTGCCGCTCCGATCTCTGGCGGCGAGCACCGGGCTCTGCTTTTACCGCCCTTGCAGGGTGATCGTACGGCCGCCACCGGTGTGTGGCTGCGGAGGATGTTTTGGGGAGTGAAAAGTTGAGTCCTAATATCTCTCCGAAGGTAGTGACATTGGGGTTTGTGGCTCGTGAGCTCCCAAGTGCCGGGACTCCGTGGAAGCTGCTGTTGTGTGTGTGATTGCTCCCTGCTGCCAAGCCGGGGCTCGGCTAGAACCGGCGAGCAGAGTGAAAACAGAATGTAGTAGCGCTCCGAAAAGGGGGAGAAGATGAAATATATCACAAGATAATAAGAAAATAAACCATTAAAAGGCTCTGTTTCCTATTATCATGTGGTTTTATGTTAATGAAGTTGTTCCAGGCCTGTTTGAGTTTAACTCAAGCAGGGGAATATGAGTAATATGAAAAATATGTGGGTATGAATGCCCTAAGTTAAAAAGTCTGTGAAACATTTAATGTTTTCATTCACCATGCATTTCAGAAGAAGATATAAAGCAGCCAGAAAGTGGTACGGAAAAAACATTAAGCGCCAGATTTTCCTTTTTGTGATCTCTGGATTTCTGACTGTGTGTTTACAAAAGCGGGGCAAACCTGACACGGACGCTAGCGCAGGCGGCCGGGGGGGATCGAGTTCAGAGTCATCCGCTCAGTGTACCCGTGTTTTTAGGTAAATGCCCTGATGTATCTTGGAAGTCCAGAGAAGATGACTTGGGTGTTAAATTGCCATCTCTGTGTTGGGTAACTGTCCAGATTTAAAGTATTTTGGGCTTGTGTTTTTTGGGTTTTTTTTAAAAAAAACCAGATAATTGATTTCTGAAAGAAGAAAGAAATATTGGAGGTAGAATTTGGAAAGCAACTTTCATCAGAAAAATGGAAAATCATGAAAATATCCAGAGACTTGCATATTTTCATGGTGTTTTGTTTCAGAAAAGCTAAAAAATTTAGCTCTGACCTGAAATAACCTAGATTTTTTTTTTTAAAAAAAAAAGGGAAAGCATGAAAGGTTTTAGATTTAGAAAAACAAATTCTATTGTGAATTGAGTTGATAAAAATTTTTTTCTCATTAATTGAAAACCCTGGAAAATCTGCTGTCATTTTATATTCATTGAGCTCTTTAAACAAATTTTTGCTTTGTTTGTTTTGTTTTTTAAAGTAACTTTGCTTTCTGTCTTCCTACTGGATATAACAAGAGCAGTAAAGCCAGGGAGCCTGAATCTGCGCGGCACCCGAGGCAAGTAAGAGATGGTCTTTCTCTTTTTCAAAGTCAAGCATCTGTCTTCTCGAAGAAAAATATCTTAAAAATCGAAACAGAGATAAAGAACCCAGCACTGATTTTAAATAAAATATTATTTTAAAGGTTGTTTCAAAAAGACAACTTCCATGCATATAGTATTCTAAATTGACTGCAGAATTAAGTAGGTTATATAAGAGGAACGTCCCTGAACACAAAGTCAGGTAAGAAGAGAGGTTTTCAGCTGAGATGCAGAATGACCTATTGAAAGGGGACTAGAAAGGGAATGGTTGTGAAAGGAAAGTAAAAAGAAAGACTTAGCACCAAGGTAGGTGCAGAAATGAAGTTTGAGGCTCTGCAACCTGAGTTTAGACACCAAAAAGATATAGAAGATTCAAAAATATAATTAAATTTATCTATTTATTTAGTGTTAAAAAGCCCTCTTTACAGGGTATAAAGCTTTCATGAACCCTGGGAAGTTTGTTTTGTTTTTTGTTCAGGGCGGGTCACATTATTAATAGGCAATATTAGAAGACAGCAGCTGTATTTATTTCTAAATAAAAATAAACTACTAATTGTGATTGGTGTATTTTTAGAGCATATACATTTTTTTCCTAAAACATAAACAGTGAAAAATAACAGTCATTTAGACACCTGATTGAGAGAGCATAAGTATTTTTCCTCTTAAAGAGAAAGCTCTAGGTTCCCTTTGGTAACAGTATTTCAAACAATGTGGGGCTATTGCTGGCCAGCCAGAAGCCAAATTTAAAAATATTATTATCTTAAATATTTTTCTTAATAAAAGCTTCAAAGGCGGAAAAAATTGCTTGTTCAACTGCAGTTGACTGTTGTATGCTGCGGCCTGGCAAAGTCCAAATTGTAGGGGAGAGAAGAGCTTGTGTTCTGGTGGGGTTCCAGGGCAGCCCAGGGTGTGAATCCTCTGGCCGTGGTGCGTGGCCCAACAACAGGGTTTCTACCAGGAGTAACACAGGAGGGAGGAGTGGTTGTGCTGTGTGATCTATGTGTAAAGTTCTCTCCCAGACTGAGAGAGTTGTATCAAGATTTACAGTAAATCCTTCCGAATTTAGCTATAAAGTCTCAGAGAAAATCTTCATTATCAGTGGTGGAGAGTGTACGTAGCCTGGGCGCCGAGAAGGTGGAACGGAGAGACAAGCACCCGCTGTTAAACGGGACAGGTGACTGCACTTCCCTGCTCACACCCGTCACCTCCTGCCTGGGGGTGAGGAGGTGGCGATGCTGACCTTGGTGTCACCGAGGAAGTTGGGTAGATCTCTAGGAGAGGGTGTGGTGAGGCAGAGCGTTTCTTTCCCCGTCTCTTTCCTCTTGTCCTCTCGCCGTCGGGCTCTTGGCGTGAGGCAAGGAATCGGGCAGGGAGGAAGGAGGGGTTCCTGCCCAACGAGACGGGTGCTGGAGGCTGCCCCAGAGAGCCCTGGTTTTGCCATGGCCGGTAAAACCTGGCTGGGTTGGATGGCACTGCCCGGCTGGTCCCGAAACAGATGACTCCAGGCGGGTTGTCCGTGCAGCTCAGACTTTAGGTAGAACACTGCGTGTTCGTGCCAGTGCTTTTGCATCAGAACCGGGTTCCTAAAAACTGAAAGGTTGGTGGTTGTGTTGTGCGTAAGGGCCACAGGGACTTCAGCAAATCAGGATGGGTGAACAGCGCTGTAGAACCAGCCCCAGTGGTTTTCACCTGGACCGGTTCTTGTTCCTGCTTTGATGTTTAAATTCGTAGAGGTTGTAAACGGGATGGAATGGCTGCAGGGTGGAAGAGTATAAATTGGCACAAGGTGGGTATCTGGTGCTGCCGGTAGTGCGGGGAAACGGCAGCAGATGGAATCCCTTACAGCCCCTGGTTGTTACTGTATCTGAGTTACAACCTTAAACAGGAATATCACCTTGCCTTCTGTTCTGCTGAAGTGAATTAACTGACAGGAAATCATGGATTTCCGAACCCAGTTTTCCTTATGACATTCCTCGCTGCAAAAGGAGAATTAAACCGGTGAAAGTGAGTAACAAGAACCAGGTTCTAAAATTATTCTGCATGGTAAGAGTGAAACAACATCAACCTGCCTGGTAGCAGTTCTACCGCTTTTAAAAGAGGGTTTTAGAGAAAGATACGCTGTGGCTGAGGGAATTGAGAGTGCAGAGAATTGATTAGCGGATGGTGGGTTGCAATGGAGGCATAATGTCTATTAGAGGTGGTGATACACTGCGAACACCCAACAGCGGCTTGACGGCACTCGTCTGTGGTACAGCCGTCGTTGTCCCAGGGTTTTGCTGTATGTGCTTCCGTAATTGGGAGGAGGCAAAGAACCTACTGAGCGTTTCTGAAAATTATCCGTTAAATCCCTTATTAGGCCATGAACGGAAAAAAAAAAAATCAGTACAAACTTTCGAAAGAGACTTTTGGAATTCTCGCCATGGTTTTATTATCTTCATGGCTTTCAATGGTCTCACTGTTGAAACTGCTTCAGTGGGAGTTACGAACCGATGGTACAGGGCAAGACTGAAAGAATGCGCTGCTTGTACAATACAGCAGGAACATTCAAAACTATTGCAAAGATTCATTCTTTTCCCTGTTCTGCCACTACCGCAGAGTGTTTGTAAGTCTCCTTCCTCTTGCGCATCCCAGTACGGCAACTGCGTTTCTGCAGATTGCCCCTTTTGGCTGTTTCTGCTGACGCTGGTTTTCAATTTAAAAATCGCAGTCAGATACATGTATTGTGTTCGATTACTGCAGCACTGTCACAAAGAGCACAAAGACTGTGCCATTGAAAAAAAAAAAATTCAGGAAATCTTATTGGTTGGGTTTGGTATTTTTTTTTTAAATATTCTACACAGTGTTCAGAACCTTGAAATTAGAAGCCACGTTAAAGCAAAAAAATTGGGGCTATATGCCAGAGAGTGCCGTGTGTTACACTGACAGTTCCTTTCAAAGTGTTTCCAGGCACAAGTGGCCAGTGCCCTGTGATCTGGGAGCCAGCAGCTTTCAGGGGCTGTTATTTTGGGAGCAGGGTAGGAGGATTCATTCAATTCCCTATGACATGTGGTTACTTGAAATCCTCAAGGGGAGAGAGGAGAGGCCTTTGGGAGAAAGCTTTGATCAACCCGACCGTATTTCCAAGAATTTTCAAAACTGGCCCCCGACAAGGTTTAAGAGGTTCCCCTTTTCTACTTTCTCCCTCTAGCTGGGGAGTTGCAGGGGAGGGATGGCAGGGTTGGCGACAGGCACCCAGCCCAACACACCCTGTGATTCTGTGACTCTTCTCGCCCAGGGCACTGCCTTACTGCCGCCGCTGTTAGCTCCTGTGAGTGCCCAAGGCTGGGTGAGAGGGAGCGGTTGGTGGGGAGGGGAGAGGGACGGAAACTCCAAATTCGGCTGCTGCAAGTGCCCACAGCTCGCGGGGAGGCTCGCTGTACCCCTGTGAGAGGCAGTGGGATAGGCTCCCCGAACCACCTAGACAATTAAAAAGAAATTAATACTATGGACATTCTTTTGAGTTACGTACAGCAGGTGACTTGATATTTCTGTCTCTTAGCACCTTTGTGCCTTCCTCGGTTTTCACGCGTAGCCTGCTTTTGCTCCGCTGTTACTAATTTCTCTTTCTCTATCCCTTTTTTTCCCTGCCTCAGCAGCTTAAAAAAAAAAAAATACTAAAAAAATTCCTTTCTTTCCTAGCCCTGTGGCTGTGCTCTCCTTTCCTCTGCTCGTGTCCCAGAGCCGTGCTCGGGTCAGCAGCAAGCTAACGCTTTTGTCAGCGTGATTAATAGCGCTGTGGATTGTCGTTAATTCACTGGCTAATGACTGCAACTCTGGCCGCTCCTGGAGTAATCGGGTGATGTATGTGGGGAGCGCGCACCTCATGGCAGAGGTGAAAATCATTTCGACAAGTCAAATATTGTCACAGGGAACAAATGGCTCTCCCTGTTAATAAAAATTAATGAATTTTTTTTACCACTGGCCTGCTAAATGAAGCTGTGGAGTGACTGAGTGGAGGGGACAAGCTCGGTGGAATTAAGCACTTTATTTGATGGTTAAAACTATAAACATCTTTATTACGGTTGTGATAGGATGTGGCAAGTGGTGTTGGGGATTTTGTTTGTGTTCCAAAGAGGTTTGTTCAGATGCACAGAGGCTTTTTGAAAGTTTGCGTCTGCGTTGGGAGGGAGACAAGAGAGAAAACAAAAGGGGTTCCAGCTGGTACGAGGGGGATGAATGTTCTTGCCCAGTCAAGCCCCCAGTCACACCAGTATTCAAGTTGGTTGACACTTGCTACCGAGCCTGGGCACGGACTGGCCCTGTGGCCTCGGCTGGAGGATGGAGAGGGAGGGGAGGAAATGGTGTGACCAGGTCTTCCTTGAAGAAGTCAACAGAGTGATGCTCAGCTGGTGCTGGGTTACCTGATAACTCGTGAGCTGCCTCTCGTGGGTAACTACAAAAGAGTTTGGCTTGGTCTTGTGAGGACTTTTGGTTCTGTCTCTGCTGAAGAGAATCGTTGGGTCCTTTTGGCGAGGTGACTGCTGTGCAGGTGCCATCTGGAGCGTAGGACTCTCTTGGAAAAGGCAGCGCCTCACCCTCCAGAGGGGTTAGAGGGAGCGCTGTGGGAGTCCTGGGGCTGCTGCTGGCCTTAGACTCTTGCCAAGCTGACCAATGGAAAATCCTGGTGCTAAGTAGGAAACAAATGTCAAATGACCCTGCTATAAGGCCTTATTCATTTTATCAAATACCTATAGAAAATGTTCTTCAAGAAATTTAACCATTCTAAAATCATGTATATGAGGAAAAATACCACTTGACCTGTCAGAGATCTTTATCATTTTCCAAGTTATCATATATTTGTCTGTATAGGGACAAAAAACCAGAGGGATTAGAGAGGGAAGACATGCGGAAGCTTTAAACCAAACGAACAAAGGACCTCGATGTAACGCTGGACTGGATGTCAAGTTTCCAGGCTCACTTTGCAGACCGGGCACAGCAGCAATCCTGCAGTTTTGGGTTGGTTTTTTGTGTGTGTGTGTGCTGTAGGAAAAGCTACATTTCATGCTACATTTCTTATGTTTTCTGCCAAGATGCTCTGACAGAGGCTATCTCGGTGAACACAAGAAGTATTTATACTACTTAAAAATGCATTGCTTTTCACAAGGTCTAGATACTATCTTGGGAGAAGTAAAGGCTTTGTATACTTTAGGGTCGTTTTTCCCTTAATGAACTCTTTTTCTTGTCTGAATTTAATTTTAACTTAAATGTGTTTACTGCATCTAGGAAAGGGATCTCGGAAGAGGAACCAGAAGAAAGCAGAATGCCGCTTTTGTGATTTTAATCCACTTCGTGTGGGTACAGTGTTGTAGGTAGCAAAGTTCAGAAATGCGCTTACATCGCTGAAGGGCAGGAGAAACTTCCTGCATCGGGATTATTAGTTGTCATTCGCTTCAGGATGGAGGTGCTCTCTCTCAGACTAAACACTAAGCAAAGTCTTGATTGGTTTGGACTCTCAAAGATCCCACTTGGATCTTTGCTCCTGTTTCCTACGTGAATATGCAGAAGTGTGTTGGGTAATGATGCAGTGTCCGGGTTTAATGTTTTTCTTTGAGGTGAAGTGCCCTCAGCTGCGAGCAGTGCTTCTTGGTACTGGTAGATGAGGCATTTGATTCCAGACGTGGCAAGTTTAGAGATGTCTAAAAATGTTGGAACACCTAGTTTATGATTTATACACCGTGTTAGAGACCATGGGGACTGTATAAATACAGGAGAACAGTGAACATCATCTTTCTGGAGCTTCTGCTTTTGAGGTACATTTTGCCAGTGTAGTTGAACAGTGTGTTTGGCACATCTTTCGCAGGGAAAATGTTTGTCATTTTGTTTGTCAACAAGAGAGACAGAATGAATTAAAACTTGACTGAGCAATCCCAAATCTGGGTTAAGCGTTACCGTGTTTAAAACCAATTTCTTTTTAGTACGTAAGAAACGAAGAGCCTGTCTTTTGAAAAGACTTTGAAAACTGTGAAGTTAAACTACTACTGAAAGTTTAAATTATGGATGTTTATCTGCATATGAGCATTTAAATATTCATATGAAACGGTATAAATGTTCATGTCCATTTAAGTTAAGCTTTGGATCCTATCTCCAAACTCTGTTTCTTCGGGGCTGGCTGCCTTGCCGGAGTTCCGTGCCCCTGCTCTGCCTGGGTCTGTGTGTTGCTGCAGGTTGTTGCTGCTGTTGGACTCCTCAGAGGCCCAGGAAGGTCCCTGGTCAGGGCTCACCCAGGATTTAGTTTACGTCTCCTTCAGGCAGAGGAGGCTGGAAGCGTAATGTGACTCGGGAAAAGGTTTAAGCTTTCCTAAAGCAGCTGCTGTTTGGGTGGATCTCCTTAGAAGAACCAGCCTAGGAAAAGAATGGTGGAACTGTCAAAACTCGGGTTTCTATTCCCTCTTGTCCAGTGTTTTTTTGGTTTTAATTGTAATTTTAATCATGCCTTTTAGTCGAGGAAGCCCTCTTCTCTTAGCATCGTGAATGTCTGCCAGCCAGAACCTGCCTTTCTAGTGTACTGAGGCCGATTAGATATCTGTATTGCTCTTTTTTTCTTGCTTTTCCATTTTCCTTTTGTATATTTTTATTAGCCTGGACTTTTTATTTGATGAGAACAATGATATTTTAATCTTTTTTTAAAAGCATCCATGCTGGTTTTAGCTTACATCGAGCTGTTGCAATGCATGTCTCTGAGACGCTCGTTTTCAGTGTAGAGCTTCCACAATTCCACGTCAAAATTCTTGTATGCTTCATTATCTGGGTTTTTTTCCGTTGATAGTGTATTCTAATATATACTCCTTTGCAGTTATCCTTGAAAAGCATTTTTTAAACTATATGAATGAGGTTTGAAAGTTGCCACATGGGCGGAAGATACTAATTTTCAAATGCACAGCAAGGGAATACGTGGCTGAATTATCTCTCTTTCGGCGACGGCTGAATTTGCTCCAAATAGTCAATAACAGCCAGAGCTGCTCCTTCCTGGCTTGCTCCTGATCGCTGCAGTCTCCTTTGCCACAGCAGCCTGACCAGTCCTGACATGCATCTCCTTAACGTGGCCATGTGACTGCTGAAATCCAGGAGCTGAAGAGTTAAGGCACAAATAAAATCTCAAGTTCAGACTGTCAGCTTAGATAGTGCTTAGCAAGGGTCGAGGAAAAAAAGCCAGTTGTGATTTAGAAGAAAAACAGTGAGATTTGACCAATTCCATGGAATACCTTTCTTAGCCCTAGGGCAAGTGGAAGTGGTATATTAACCAAGGAATAGAGCAGAGGAGGAAAAAGGCCAAATCACATTTCTTTGAAACAAAGAGGCTTTTTACCAGGAACAAGCCTTGATAAAAATTACAGTGGCATCGCAAGTCATTTCACCGGCTCTGCCTCAGGCTATATTAAAGCAGTGAGGAAATACGGGATGCAGCAGCCCTGAAATACAAATACAGTAGTCCCAGGAGCGTTTTTAGTATAAATAATCCTTTTTAGAATAATGTAGTGGCTTTAAATAGGGCCAGGTGGTGGGTGCAGCACCCACGATTGCTTCGGAAAAGAGCGGGGGGCAGCGGGAGGACGTACCTCTGCCCGGGTGTGCCCTGTGACCGCCCCGGCTCCCTCGTGCTTCTGCGTCTTCCCAGATTCTGACTTGAGAGAGAACCTCATGAAATCGGCTTAAAAATAATGTTTATGGATCTGTCGAGCTAAGCCATAAGAGCAGTGCGGTGTGATTGTGAATTGAATGGGTCTAAAACTACCGCAGAGTTCCCCGGTGTGGGGCGAATTTCCTCAGGAGATCGTGAGATTCCTCCGGATGGGTCTGCTGGTGCTTCACGTTTATTCACGGTTCCTTGGGCAAGTCCTGTAACCCACCAGCCAAATGCTCAGGAAACCTGCCTGTTTGACCCTATTTGGTCACAGAGCGCCAGGGGAGGATTGTGGGGGGGGGGGTTATGTCCCACCATCGTTTGTGGAACATCCCGTCATTGCTGTCCTACATTTTGCAGAAGACGAGGGACACCTTCTGAGCCACAAGTGACTTGGAAATAGACTTCGGTGGAAAAAGGCACTAGGATTAAACCTACACTTAGTTCTTTGTCAGGTACCCTTGTTTTTCTTATAGAGGGGAAAGTCTGTCTTCAAAGAGCACTTGAGTGATCATGAAAAATAGTCTCGGTGGAAGCGCTCACAGCGCAAACGTTTTTTGAAATTAGGATATGGAACATTTTGAGGAAACTTAGAGATCTCTGCAGAGAACGGGATTTAAAAAAAATCCAGTTGTGTCTCTTACTGTCATCACTTGCCCTGTGAAAATTCCATTTTTTTCCTAGTAGTCAAACATTTCTGCAATCTGTCAGAATGCTGGGAGCTGGAGGAAAGGTGCTGGGCCCAGGAAAGGAGCTCGATTTTGTTCTCATAATATCAGTAACTTAACTCCGCAGCCTAATGGGGGCAAATACTTGGTGGACCTCTAAGTCAGTCTTTGCTGAATTTCCCGTATTTGTGTGTTTGCAATCTGACAGGTTAAACACGAGTTGGAAGTTGGCTGAATGGGCTGACTTAGAGGTGCGTCTCAGCCGTGAAGGTCAGATGCAAATTTAAAGTTCACTTGTTGTCGTAGTGCTTGGTCGTTGTGGTGATTTTCTTGCCATATAGCTGCATCATCAGTTTATGGGAGGACACCGTTCAGAAAATTCAGTTTCTTACTTCTAATGGTTGTGAAAAAAGGATGGTCAGTGTGACCACAAGGTTCTCAAGATGCCCAGGACACAAAGAAAACACAATTCATAATTAAAAACTAGGTGAGAGAATGACCAAAAGTTTCAGAGACTGAATATTAAGAACCTGGCTTGGCTAATCTATTAGAAAAAATGCAACAAGTTTTGCTGACTTTTTTTTTAACTTTAAAATAGAAGGGATAGGTGGCAGAAAACAGCTTGAAGTACAAATGTAGAAACTGGGTAAATTTGTGCATATCTGAATTTTAAAAATAGCTATATAGTGGCATGAGTGTTGAGGAAAGTAACAGTTTGCCCAGTACAGAGTTCCTCAGGGTGGTAAAAATAGTAGGAAGCGGTTTTTTTTCACTGTGTTTGCAGAGCTCTGCTGCTTGTTATACGCTATAAAATGGGTGAGCTTCGCTGGAAATTTTTCTGGCCGGGGATGGAAAATCCAACTTATATTGTGGCGTTGAAATGTGTGCCTCTGTGCTTCTGAAAACAGAGCTCTGCTTTTGACACCCACCTCACGGCTCTCTCCTCTGTCCTGCATTGATTCACTGATTCCCTTTTATTCTGTGGAGTCTGTTGACACCGTCCCTTTCCTTGCTCTGCCCTCCCTCCTCTCCTCCGTGCCTGGGGTATGTTTGTCTGGCGCCCGTTAGGAAATATAAATTGTTATCGATTAATATTAATATTTAGCGTGTTTGTGAAAATGTCTTTTCCCACTGCTATTAATCTGCTATGTTAATAATGCCAGGACTCCTGTTCTGGACCCTGGGGAACCCACAGTGAGTTGAATGACAATGAGACGGTGACAACAGCCGAAAAGCTTTCGCTTGGCAAAGATGTGAATTCCAATTGCAAGGTCTCCTTTTGGAGACTTACAAATGCTTTATTCTTGTTCTGCGGTTTGACATCCAGGACTGAGAGAAATATCCAGCGACGTTTGTTAGTTTTTGGAGAGCTAGTCTAACTGCATTTATTTATTCCTTCTAAATAGGTGGCGTTGCGCTTAGCGAAGAATTTATCTTGCAGTCGTTTTTAAAGTTCCACTTTACTGCATTTCCAGCAAAGAGATTTCTGCAGAATTGGGCCGTTTCTACAGTTTTATAGCTTTTTAAAAGGGAGGTATTTTGTAGCAAAAATAAGCAAACCACTGAAAAGCAATTATGATTTTCTTTATGAGGTGGAGCATTTTCTTTAGGCTTTCCTCTGTTCCTTCGCAGAATTTCTTTCTGTTACATTATTTCTATAGATTCTCCACTAACGTTTGTTACTACTGTGTGTGCAACACACTGTACGTTTCTTGTGCCGCTTCGTTGGAGCTATTATGTTGTAAATAGTTTAGAGACACAAATCCCAAAGGCTCATATTTTTGCAGTGGTTTTCATAATAAGGTAGTCGAGAGCTTTTTTTTTTTTTTGCTTAAAAGAACCTGCTTTATCTGCTGCATCCAAATAGGCGTTGGATTAATTTTTTGCATAGCACAGTTTGCAGAAATGTCATCTCGGATTCAAATATGGACCAAAACGCTGAACACAGAGAGAACAGGTGAAGCGTGGGCATGGACAACAACATCCTCTTCAGAGTCTGACTATGAAAGGATCTTAGGTGGCAATATTTTTGATGCCTGGTCGAGCTAGACGTTTACTGGAAATAAAATACTGGCATTTAGTGGGGAGTAATTTGGACACCATCCCTGCTGGTTTTACTAGAGGAAAATGCATATTAAGGAGCACATCGAAACACTGTTCCAAGCTTTATTCTTCATTTCTGCCAGCAGAAATCCTTTAATAAATGGAGACACTTATTTTTTTTTACTTAAAAACAGGGGCACTTTAAACCCTTACTACCTATTTCTTACAGCCAGTTTCAGAATGTTTATCAAAAACACATCCAATTAACTCTTCTGCTCTGTGCTCAGCCATGGCCTCACTTCTCACATAAGCTGTTTTCTGTTTCTTTTTAATGAAAGGACTTGAATCTGCTGTGAGAGGTACAGTTACAGTCGAGACAAAACAGACACTAAATGTGAAACTTGAAAAATGAATATACAAATTAAATGTGGGGAAGGTGTTGTGTTTGCAAATGTTTATTTTTCATCACAGCCCTTTTCCTTTTTGTTTGTCCTGTCTCCTTCTCCTGCCCCATCCCTCACTGTCTCCCTTGCTGAATAACTCTGCGGTTCTGAGTATTCTCCAGGACTAAATTGTTTTTTAATGTGTTCCGCAGCAGAGATGACAGGTCCAGGGAAGTTTTGTGTATTACGTCCTTAAACACGAATTGTAAAGTCGGAGCGGTTTGGGTGACGGACTAGGGCACGCGGAGACAGCAGCAACCCTGAAAGTCTCCTGTTGGGAGTGAAGTGCGCGTCGCCTGCTCTTTTCTGATGTTTTACACAGGAGACGTGTTAAAAATTGTGTCTCCTGGGTGAGAAGAGTTTGCTCCGGTAGCAGCTCACATCTGGCCGCGAGTTCGAATGATTCGAAGCTAGCAGAATCTGCGTTTTCTGTGCCCACCTAGTCCGAGGAATCTAGCCAGTTGGTTTGTCAGCTGGAACAAAGCCAGCAACTTGTGACTGAGCCCGTGGCAGCCGTGCGACCGTTCCATCCTGAGCGGGGAATATGAAATGCAGATCTTCACCCAGGACCCTTTTGGTTGTCCTCAGTTTCTTTTAATTGTCACATTTTGGGTGTTTTCAGATAATAAAGTCAGGGAGCCTGTGAAAACCTGTGGATATATTGTAAGGAGGGAACAGGCTTAATTTACTGAGAAATAAATCTACCGTGCTTTATGTAATTAGTGTCATCTGTTATTTAAGGCCTAAGATTTAGGGGGAGGTGGAATCAGAGATAACCGAAAGGAAGAAAAATATCATTTCAAGCTGGGTATTTCTAGATATGTTCAGCATCTGTGGAGATAAAAATAGGCAAAAATCACAGCAAGTTATGAGAGAAGCACCCATTAAACTAAAACATTAACTAGAGGATCGTATTAGCAGTGTAATTTCTCAAAGGTCAAACAGATCGCGTGGCGCTCCTTTGGCACACGGGCGCGTTGGCAAAGCCACTTCCCATCTGTGACCACTTCCCTCCCTGCGCATTTATTGCCCAAGTCTCTTTTTCAACTGTAAAGCTTCTGAAGATGAAGGGTTTTCATGAATGAACGAGAGGGGGAAAAAAAAGACATCTCTAAATGTTCATTTAAAGCAGAATTTACTTTTCCTCCTGCGGCAGTTAGAGTTGGGTGGGAAACCTCTCGGGGCATCGCTCGGGAGCCCGGGAACTGCGCGGAGCCCTGGCCCCACGTGTGGGCAGGAGGCTGCTCCCCGGCAGTTTCTGTTTTGGTTGCTGCGCGTGTTCCTCTCCAGAGCGTGCGTGTTCCTTTCTCCCCAGCATCCACCCGCACAGCTGAAACAGAGGAGAAAGGTTCTTGCAGTGAATGGAAGGAAGAAATTGTGTGGCAGTCTCAAGGATCTTAAGTAACTTCTTATTTATTGTCCTTTCTTTACAGTCGTTGCAATTAAATGAATATTGTCTGTGGATGGAGGAGAAGCTGGTTTTGCGTGGCTGTGAAGCTCTTAGTGAGGAATGATTCTGTCCCTGCAGTTTTGGTGCTAATTTGCATCCTTCCTGGCAGAAGGAAACCCGAATATTTGAGACTAGCTTCCAGAGATGGTCTTGCACTGAATTTTAGGTCTTTGGCTTTCGTCTGCAAACTCCTGGAAGTGTTGTTAATACCTTCTTTTCTTTACTCTGAAGACTCCTTGTGTGTTGAGGGAGACTGTGTGTTTGTAGGTGACCTGTCTCGCCCACGGTTGGTTACCTCCGCTGGTAGAGTTGTAGAGTTGCTGGGAAAGTGTGTCGGACACCTCGGCGTCTTTATTTTGCTGCTTCCGTCTGCAAAGTGTGTGCAGAAGGACCTGTGTCCCAGAGAACATGAGCCTGTGGGGACGAGGTGCCACTTCGTGGTGCTGCGAAGTGCTTGACCTTTCTGGAAATCGGGGTTTGTAAGCAAGGGTAGACAACTCCGGTCCAAGCAGGGACTAGGTTTCTGATTTTCTATTGTATTTCAGCTGTGGCCATCAGGTGGCAACCTGATCACTAAGATCATTCCCTGTTCTGAAGTCGCTGGTTTGGGTGGGTGCTGCTTGGTGCTTTCAGTGTCCTTTGTGTCTTACGGAGAGGTCTTCTAAGTTTTGGTCAGCGCCTGGCTGCCAGCTCTCCGCCCTGTTCAGGAGAGCAAGAGTGGGCGGTGAGGCTCCTGCGGAGTTCTGAGTGGGGTAGGGCAGGGTGTAGGATAGGTACTCGTTACCATTTGCCCAAAGTAAATTATAGATGGGCAGGACAATATTTAGAGCTGATGACCCCCCATCGGTTGCTGGAAGTAGTAAACCTCATACTTGCTTAATGTTAAAGTGTTTGCACTATTGGCTGATTTAACCTATCATGTTGGTGACTCGTTCCAGCTCTGCTGGTCTGCAAATTGGTCAAAAAAATTACTTTATTTTTGCTGATGAAACATTCGGAGTGTAGAGCAAATAGAGACAGAATCCTGCCACCCAAGGGTCTTGTTTTCTGGTGGTGTGAAATATTCCATACTTTCTCTCCAATGTAGCACTGTATTTGGATTTTTTTTTGCTTGATTGTTCTGTTTCCTTCCCTGAGGAGTGTTTCTGAAGGAGAATCCAGGCAGTGTGGAAACCTTGATATGTTACATGGAGTTATAGAGGTGGTGGTGACATCCCTCTTTGGGTTGGAAAAGATGTCACCCACTGCTCTTCCTCGAGAGTCATGAAATTAGGAATGAATCCCATGAAAGTTCTGGCCTAGTGGGTATTTTTCTGATGGTACTTTTGTACTGTAGTAGCTCAATAACAAACAGCTCAAGGTCAGTGAAATTCAAGGCAGGTTGTGCTTTCTGATCAGACCTCGCTTGCTCAGTATTAATTCATTCTTGGTGTGTGCTGTACATGTCCCTAGTGAGGGACTTGGAGACGCTCTTTGCAATGCCCGTGGGTGTAGAAGATCCTTAGTGCTTTCAGATAAGTAGATATTTCCTTAATGTTATATGATACTAATAAGCGTATTAAAAACTAAATGCAAAACCGACAAAAGCCCACCTGAAATGTAACACGTTATTTCTTCTGCCACCATTTCCTTTAACATCAGACTTTCTTTTTCTTTTATTACAGCTGCTAAATAGATTATTCATGAGGTGTCTCACCAATACTAAAGCATCAGTCTCATTGTTGCAAGAGCCTCATTGGTGTCACACAGATTTTAAGCCTATGCCCATATCTGATTATCTGTGGAAACAACCTTTCAGTGGGTCTTTTTATTGAGTAATTTTGCAAGTGAGCTTTGAGGGACTAATTTTAGTTTCATGACAACAACAATAAGGTCAAGTTGTATTTCTGTGCTGCTTTTCACATAACCAGACATTCCAGAGCATTGAAATACTTGCCGTTAGAAGAGGGGCAGATGTAGGACAGCATGGTTGTCATCCGTGAATTCAGCCACATCCCACACCCAGCTCTGGGGGAGGAAGCTCAGTAGAACTGAAGATTGTTCCTAAACAACAGGTTCTCTCCTTTTTCTTTTTTTTTTTTTAATAGCCAATTGTGCTACGTGTTTCATGATTTCTTTCGCGTTTCATGATTTGTCTTGAAAAATATGAGGTCCTTCAGATGTGGGTTCAACTTCAGAGTGAATTAAAATTTAATCAGAACTGGCCTCATTGTCCCATAGAAGAAATCAAATTAACAATGCTCAGTAGTGAGGTGCCTATATACTTGTATCATTTGAAAATTTTCACAGGCCGTGCTCCAATAAACCTAGTTTTGCTTTTCAACTCAGTTGGAATTCCTGTTTCTTAAGTGCAGAAGAGGCTAATCATAGAGTAGAAAATAATTTGACTTGCTAATACTAGGAGAGAAAACATTTACAGCAGCCACAAGTATTTTCAGGATTATGGAGTATATCATACTCATGAAAGCTTGTTTCTGGCGAGATGTTTGAGTAAGGAGGGTTGCACTTTTTAGCAGAGGAAACATTTGTAAGCTGTAGCAGGCAGTTCTCTGTATTTCTCAAAAGCTGGAGCGAAAAAACATTGGCAGAGGAATCAAAATCCTCTTCTTCGGTAGAGTCTGCCACCAGGTTTCTTAGGCATGAACTCAGGAAAATCTTTACTAGGCATTAAAAAAAAAAAAAAAGAGGAGGAGATGTGTCTTTCACACAGAAGGTGCATTCTGAGGCTACAGACGAGCTGCAGTCTGTGTGCACCTTGAGGCGAGCCTTGCTTTTCCAGCTATTCTTCCCTGATGGTTTCTATTTGGCAGCAAGAGCTGTCTTCCGTGCCGCGGTGAAAACTGTAATTTTTGTTGGGTGCTGCTCCCCCCCCATTACATCAGAGGTCAGTCATTAATATGCACTGTGGGAGTCCCTCTCGTTTCTGCCTGGGCCACAATGAGGCGGTTGTTGGACTTGTTATCATAGTGGAAACTACTGTGCAGTGAAAGCACAGTCATGCTGCCTCATGTTTAATTGAGAGATGGCAAATCTGTTCCCAAAATACTTCAGCTACTTGTATTGTATGACAAATGTGTTTTTCTTTTCCCCTTCATCTGTTTCTCTCCCTCCCCCCTCTTTTTTCTTTTTGAGATGAAAAAAAAAGCTCCGCTTTCGCTGCATATGAATGTTGTAGCTTAGCAATTGACTCCTCCTGGAAAAATCCCCAAGTGTTACTACCCTCCAAGTCTACCGCTTTCGCTCTTGAGTTTCCTATCTCTTACGTATTTCAAGCTCCCTGGGACTTTTGGGTTTGGTTTTTCAGCTTTGTTCTTCATGGCAAGAGCTTGTGTTGGGAAAGCTTGATGGTGTCTTCCAACCTGAAGTGTTCTATGATTCTGTGAAGTGCTGGGGCCCACTGAAGGATGCTTCCAGCATCAGCACCAGTCTGCTGGCTCTGTTTGACCATTACTTTGGGTATTGCTTTTTTTATTTTTTTTGATCAGGAGCCGTTGTGTTCAGTCTATGTGTAATCTGTGGTTGGTGAAAACCATTTAACATTAAATTAATGCATTAGACCACCTCTTTACCAGTTTTATTCCTGTCGTGTATAATTTCCAGAATAAGAACTGGCCCGCTCAGCTGATGTTCTGGTTAGTGCTGGTCACCTGCTCAAACTTGCCTTTTCCCAAGCCAGTATGTTCATCCAGCACACTTGCTTGCTGCTTCTTGTGCACCATTCCCTCTATTAAACCTGATTCTGCATTTCACTATACCTCCTTTAGAGATCCTACTCTGAGACTTCCCTGTTAAAATAATATTTTGGTGGGTAAGTTAATCCAGGACTCATTTGTGATTAATGCAGGAGGTCGTACAGAATTAGCCCAAATCCGCTTTTCTGTTTTTAAAATCTGTCAATGAGGTATCTCTTGGCAAATCTGTTGGTTTGTTTACGATACATCTCTGCATCGCCATGAGGGAGCTCTCGGGCGCAGCAGAGCAGCCTGGCTCAGGAAATCACAGTCGTCGGGGTTTTGTAGTCAGAGTGCGGAGGCTGCAGCGCATCAGGGAAACTGGTGATGTGAGGTTCAGGTTTGGTTTGGTTTGAAGAGAGCAGCTTGCATGGTTTTTTTCTGTTCGCCCTGAATTACTTCTTTTGGCTCCCAAAGAATGTTTCAGAATGATCACTACTGTTATAAATCTATAACATCAAACCTTAAAAATCCCCACAGAATTTCGAGATTTCATAAGTGGAAATAACGTACTATTGTGTAGCGTGTTAAGAAGAACTGAAGTTCTTGACTTTCCACCATTGCAGACCAGATTCCCATCCAGGGGAGTTCAGTACAACAGTGTGTACCGTGGCTGAGCGTGTACGTTAAAATGCTCGCTGTTGAAGCACGTAGGACACATTGCTCTTAAAGCAGCCGTACAGACTAGCGATGCTTTTGTCACACCTCAGAAGGTACATTGCTGAGACGTACCTGGAAGGTCACGTCAGCCACGGCTTCTGTTGTGTGACGCTTTGAACTCAAATACTGGGCAACCAGCTCTTGCCAATCTGGAGTCAGTTTGTACCTTAATTTCTCTTCTATTTCTTCTGCAGAATATACTGAGCCAGTTAAAACAATAAATGGGTGCAGGGAGCCTTGACCCCTCTTCTGTGTTTTCTTCCCTCTTTCTGTTATTGAAAGGCAACCACCCCAGCATCCCTGATCCAGTAAAACGTGACAGGCTGCAACTAGCTCCCATCTCATCCTCTAGTAGCACTGAATATTGTGCATCCACCATGAATATTCTTGCCTCAGTTCTACCTGAGTTCTGTAGGTGAGAATTATCTTTTTTTCTGCCACTACTTCTATTCTTAAAGCATGCAAACTAGGCTTTGTGAAACTTTGACCCAAGAAGAGATTAACTAATGTTCACGTGAGTATTTCAGTGTGTTTTGTTCTGCTGTTTCCCCTTTTAGGTGACAGCGAGATTGTAAATAATATGTACGAGACCGACCCTGATCTCCTTGCTGGCGAAAGTGCAGAGGAGGAAACAGAGGACAGTATTATGTCCCCCATCCCTGTCGGACCTCCATCACCCTTTCCCACCAGTGAGGACTTCACTCCCAAGGAGGGCTCACCTTATGAAGCTCCCGTCTACATTCCTGATGACATTCCAATCCCACCAGATTTTGAACTCAGAGAATCTTCGATTCCAGGGGCAGGGCTAGGGATTTGGGCCAAAAAGAAGATTGAAGTTGGGGAAAGATTTGGACCCTATATGACAGTACAGAGGAGCACATTAAAGGAAACAAACTTTGGATGGGAGGTAAGCGTGTGGAATGTGATAATCACATTCATTTGTCTTCTCTGCAAACTATTCTTAAAGCTAGACCTGGTCCTGACTGGCCTCGGGACAGAAGTAGTGACTTTGCTAATGCCATGTTTCCCTGCGTTATTTTGCACCCTCAATTACACGTGGTATTTGAAAAGCAGCAGAAATCCCTTTTAAGGTACCTTCTCGGGCTACCAATACTGCTCCAGCACCATTTTAGAAGGTTGGTTTTAAATGATGTTGGGTCACTTCTTAAAGTGCTTGTCATTTTCAAATTGTGTTCAGAACTTGTCACAGTGGAAGAAATGCGATTAGTCGCATCATGTTTTGTAGTTGGGTGTGTTACCTTTGACTTCCAGTCCATGTTAGCTGAGCAGGCATTATTAACTGGTCATAGAGAAGTAGCATGTACCCATTAACACCCTGGATGTTTTTGAGTTCTTGTTCCGCAGCAAAGATAAAGAAGTGTGAAAGTCATTTTTCCCTAAGAGCTAGACAAAAACCAGCCTTCAACAGGAAAGAACAGCGCTACCCCGAACCTCCCATCTTTCTCCCTGCTTTTCTGGGATTGTCCCAGAAATCGTCTTGGTCTCTTCTCCTTCTGTATTCTCAGTTTGAAAACCTCTGTACCCCTAAGAATTCCTGGAAGCGATAGCTGTCAACAGTGGAATGTAGCCTGGGATTAATGCTTTGTGTCCACGATCCTATCCCAGTACATCCAGTCCCTCAGAAAACGTGCAAGCTGGATTTCACCTCCTTTCCCCTGGGCGAAGCAGTAACTTGGCCTGGTTTTGGGCACTGACTGACGTGAAGCTATTGGGGTACAGAGGGGGGGAAGCAACCGGGTGATAAAACTGTAAGATTCACCAAGTGGACAAGCCAACAGTGCAGTCACAGAAGTCCTGTTTTCTAGAAATCTAGGTCAAAAAGGCCAGACTCAAGTATTATAAATTGTATCCGATTGTATTTATGCTCAGGATTGCAAAGGCTGACGAATCAGTGAACAGCTTCTGTGAAGCCCAAAGAAGTACGTCCATGTGGTTTTGTTTACTTTGTGTCCAAAATGCAGAAAAAAGCAGAAAACACTTGATATAAAAACAGAACTCAGTCATGTTTCGTCATTCTGCAGTAGGGAAATGCCTGAAGAGCTAAAATCAGAGTTTGGCTGAATGACTGAGTGGAGAGTTTCCTTTTCTCTTTCTCCCAGCACAGGGAAAGACGGGAAATTCAGCGGAGAGCTTTTGATTCCCCCTCGCCAGTGGCATTCCTCAGAAGTTTGTCTGTCCGTTAACTTCTGTTCTTATGATTATCGTTACAGAATATTTGATTGGTATTACTCTATTAGCTTCAAAACATGGGGTTTTTTTTTGGTGGGGGAGGAGCTCCCTGCTAATATACTGGAAATACTTGTCTGTCTTGGGGAAGCTGTAGGTATGAGACAGCTTGAGATTTTCTGATGTACAGATCACTTGAAGGCGTCTCTGAAACTCAGCCCAACTTTCCTGTAGAAATACGCCATTAACTGTAGGCTGCAGTGCGGAAACAGCTCCTATGAAAAGGCGAATTCTCTTTTTTTCTGAATCTAGTATTTATAGGTGGTGTTTGGTGGTTTTGTTTTTTTCAAGGGCAATGCACTTTTTGCACCAAAGTGTAATCCTCCTTTGCTGCTAGAAGGCAGATCAAATCTGAGTAATGCAAATCCTTTTTTTTTTTATCCCTATGACCTTGGCAAAACTTTTTCCTTGTGTTTTATATTTCTGATAAGTTTGTATTTCCATCCGTGTTTCTAAGGAATGTTGCCTATATCCATTCTGCGCAGAGTGCCAGGCCCGATACACGCCATATCTGTTAGCTTCAGTCTACATTGACTTTGTGATACTGTTTATTTTTGTAATGTAATTGAGCAAACTTTCTCTGTGGTACTTCTCCCCTTTCAGCGGCGTTCTTTTGTTCTCTGATCTGGCAGGTACGTTTCATACCTGAAAGGAAGGACTATTTGTCCTCCATCAGATGTCCTCAAACACTGTCTCAGACTCACCCTGACACTGTCTCTTTTGACCTTGCCTGTCCTTGCCAATACCTCTTGAACTTTTCCACCTCCCAGTATGTTTAAAGGCTGCTCAGAAACCCTGTTTTAGTCACTCAGTACCTTCATCATTTCACTTGGGAACAACGTACACAAACACCTCACTGTGCTATATGGGAATTCATGTAATAAATGCTGTCTGCCCCTATATGGATTTCTGTCCTTTGAGTGTAAGATTGGAAAAGCTCTGAAGAGCTGTTCTAGGCAGCTTTATGTGACGTTGCTTGTGCTGGGAAATTGGGACACGTTTCCATCCTCTGTTAATAAACTCGAGTAGGCAGACGATGGACAGGAAGAGAAAACAAGAAAAGGGAATGAGCATTCTGCCACCCCGTACCTTGCTGGCTTGACTTTTGCCTCCGTGTGTTGGTTCTTGTTGTAGAGCTAAATCCAACCCGCCCGCGTTTTGTAGAGTTCCTTACGCAGCTGGACCTTTTTTCTCTGTAACTTGTAGTTTTACCTTGCGGTGACTTGGAAGTTGAATGCTGTTGTAAGACCTTTTTCACGTAACTCCTTGTTGCTGGCCAATTGAGATATTGTTATTACGTTTGATTTGCCTATTCTATTAGTTGCATTAGTATTCTTACCTCAGGAAAGGTACCTGCTCTAAAACACCCAGCCTTCTTCTCTATTCATATATCTCACTTCATTTCCTATGGTTTACACTCTTGATAACACCACTTCTGCAGTCACCTCACCCCACCTGCTCAAAACCTGAAAACCTGCTCTTTTTTTTGTTTGTTTTTAGTAGTCATCAGCGTTTCTGCCTTTTGCACAAGAATTTCTTGCCCTTCACTTCAGGAAATTTGTTGTCAGACTTCAACTAAACTCAGCGTGCCACGATGCAAATTTAAAACTGCTTCAGTTTGTACTTCACAATTAAGATGTGTTTCTTCTGACTTCTGTAATTATAAAATCCATTCCAGGGTGCTGGAAAATGTGCTATTAAGGGCTTTGATATAAAACTGGATATCTCTGCTCAATCCAAGGCATTGACACTGCAGAAATAGCTTTCTCTTTTCAAACTTCAGTGAGACCAGATTTGTGAAAATTAAAATGGAACAAACCAGATAAGTGTGGTTCTTCAAAGTCCTCGAGAAACACGGACTCCTCTTTGGAGGCAGGGGCCAGCGCTTTTTTCATCTGAGCCGCTCGATCCAGACCTGGCTCAGACGTGAAACTTCGAGCTCCAGGAGGTGAAAGAAGAATGCGATTTGCTGAAACTTCCAGCTTTTCTCATTATTTCCCCTAATAGCCTAAACCATCACAGGGAATACAGAATGCCATGTCCTACTTGCCATATCTTGTACAAGAGAGATGTAATTTTTTTATTCTAGATGTTTTTCCTTTGAGCCAGGCAGGAGGGTCTGGGTTAAGGCAGGGTGAATACATGTCCTGCTTTATCTGCAACAAGTCTTTACTATCTCTTCTCTTTGTGTGTTTTTCATCCAATATTTGCTTTGTGGAACATGACTTAGAAAATATTCTTTAAACCACACCTATTGTTCGAGGGCTTATTTTAACATGGGATGGCAGTGAGTGATTCATGCTCGTTTCGTAAAAATAAATGAGATGTGTTGGTCTTCCGGCCCCCGCTCCCTCCCAGAGATGATTCAGGGAGTGCTTGTCTGGGACCATGTGCTCTGGCTTTTCCCTCTGTGCCTCCTTCTCTGACACTGCCGTGCTGATCATGTTTAGCCACCTTTTCTTCCTTTAAAGACACCACCCAAACTAAAAGCCTTGTGATTATTTAGTGTGACGTGATTGCATTTCTGCTCTGCTCTCTTGATCCTATTACTTCCTTGCCTGCTGACACAGGACATACCATTCAGGGCACCCCGAATAAATCACAGCGTGTTTTCGCTTTATTGCCTCTGGGACCTAAAAAAAAAAATATAAAAAAATTACATAATGGTTTCGATCACTTTGTTGAGTAAATAATGATGTTTGTCATAGTACTGTTTATTTTGCTAATTGAGAGAAGAATGGGGTTCACATCACGGAGGGAAATTTAGCAACTGAATTCTAGGGAATTTGGAAGCAATCAGATACGCTTTTAACTCAGTTTGCTTCACAGGGTAAACAGCATTAATAAAATGCAATTATTAGTCCTTTTGTTTTAATTTATATTTTAAAAGAGATTATTTGCTGAAGCACAAAAGGCTTCTCTTAACACCAAAATGTAAGAGACAGGCTTCTTCTTTGCATGTGAAAAATAAGTGCTCTCATTTAATACTTTAGGGTGAAGACAGAAGCTGTCCCATGAAAGACAAATAACTGTGGAAAAAATAAGAGGCGGCTGCTAAGGATGCAGCAGGCATTCTTGGCTTCACGTCTGTGCCAGTGGAAAACTCTGCTGTTTTTTGAACATGCTTTATAGCGTCAGTGATTCATAGCAGTTCCACCTCCCCGTTCCCACAAAATAGAATATTCAAATTTCGGTGTGAGGGTCTGTTTTGTTTGCTTGTTTTTTAGAAATACTCCTAACTACCAAGGAAAATTTACTTCACACGACTGGCCTTGATGGCTGAGAGAATTATGTTGTCTTTCCCCGAGTCTTAAAAATATTAATATCGGAAGGAGACTCTGAGCATTCTTCTAACTGTGATGCTTTTGTTGTGCTTCCCAGGGAAAAGAACATGCAGCCCAAGTTTCCTCATTTCGCTTTAAAAACTGATACAGTTTGTTAAAGAAACATGTTCTCATCTGTCCTGTTTCTTAACACAAGGTGCTAAAAGTGGTACGAGTCCCTAAAATGAGCAGAGAGATCCCCAAACCTGTTCGCACTCATCTCTCGCTAACGTTCTTTCAGCTTCCAGACTGAAAGGGTGTGATGACATTTCCTTGTAGTTTTTTCTTCACGTCTCTTCTGATTCATTCATTTTTCTCTGGCCTCTGCCTTTCCCTCTGGCCTGAGGATGGTGTTGCCGTCACAGTTCTATCGCTCAGAGAAAAAGAGCTCAGGAATTGCTGTTCTCAAACCCACGTCTAATGCTCTTGCAGGGGATGGGGAAGTTGCAGAAGGAGGGTGTGCACGGCCGTTCCCTAGACAGAGCGTGTTACTTACACCAGAACCGCTGCCCGTGCAAGGTTACCTCACAATTTCTCAAAGTTTTGTTTGTCTAGATTGATTCCAAAACACCAGAGAATCCATGGGTTCAGAAGATAAGTGATGTAAGAGCGCTCTGGGACTTCCCAGATACGCCTTGGGCATATCACTAGTAGTTGCTAGCAGGCATCTGTATTTAGGTTGTACGTATACGTGCTTTATAAACTGCAGATAAACTTGGGATTTGGGCTGAAACCTGGCACTTAAGTGAAAAAAAACAATCTCAAGGGGGAAAAAGAACTTATTGAACTCCGAGTATTCTAAATACCAGGAGATTTGGGGCCAGTGAAGTTGCTCAACTTTGTACATGCTGGTTGCTGTCCCCTGTCCAGAGAGCAACTGTGGTGAGAACATCAGCACTTGAATTTTCTCCACAGTGTCTGGCCTTTGTTCTGGTGTTAGGAGACCGTCACGAGGAAGGGGAAAATTCAGCTTCCAGGTCCTGTCAATTGTTAGACTTGTTTTCTATGCCTGGTATTAAAACCATTCCAGTAGACACACGCTACTGGCTTTTGATTCAGAAAGAAGAAACAACAAAGAAGGAGAGGTGTGGGGGGACTGCTCGTTGTATCACAGGCAAAAGCCCGTTATCCACAACTAAATTTATTTTGGGAGGTAATTTATTAATTTCAGCTCTGGATAAAAATGAAAAAGACACCTTATGACATCCAAGCGAAATGCCTGAAATTTGTACCATTTTTGGATGTTCCACCAAATGCTTCAGTGTCAGGGTTAAGAGAGTAAGTCTTTTTTAGGCCCAAGAATGCCAAGATATCTTGCTCTATCTTAGGCACTTCTCTAAAACATGAGTATATAAGGAATTAAGGAAAAAAAGAAGAGACAGGGCAAGGGAATGACTAAGAATACCTCCTGATAGTTCTCCTTTATTTCCATAAGGGGTAATAACTCATGAGCAGTCCGGCAGAGGGCACTTTCCTTAAATAGAACATTCTGATTCACAAGCAGAAAAAGGAAATAAATATTTTCTTTTCGTCTTCGAGAGACATCGTGAATACCAGCTTCTGAAACAGTATTTTATCATCCACAGTTGAAAAAAAAAAAAAATAAAAGAAGGAGGAATAGAAAATCCCACGAAGAGCTTGGCGGTGACCACAGGGCTTGAAAAACAGCTCTCTCGGCTGTCAGAAGCCTTCCAGAATACAGGGCACTACTTCTTCCTCTGGAATGTTAACCTACACAGAAACCCAACCTTTATTTTGTCCGTTCCCAGAAAAGCCTGGCTGATGGAGCGCTGGAACACAGTGGGCTTTTGTAAAGGAAATGATCAATAAGCTCGAGTTAAACCGTAAATAGACATGGGCCTTTAAAGAAGGCGTCACTCTGTGGGCTCTTTCAGTCGCAATTTCAGAAGGTGGAAGTGATGCAAAGTACCGTGCTTTGCAGTTGTTAGGCTACCTCTACGGGATCATCAGGGATGCGCTTGCTGTTTGAGAGGACATCCTTATGCTGTTTGCTGGCAGGTACCCTTGTGCTAAGATATTAGAGAAAGTCGTTCCTCTGAGTCGAGGCTTAAATACTTAGAGCTGAGTTTAGATTCCAAAGGTTTGTGACATGAGCAAACCTTTCAGTGAACCTCGTTTGAGTTAATCATGACATCTGAAGGGTTTAAATTGGATTTCTTTACCTCACTCTGTATGATACAAGAAGTAACAGAGGTGATTTTTCCAGAGTTAAGTGTTAATTCCTTTTAGAGAAAGTGGAAATCACGTTCTCTGCGTAATTTGGCACCGTCCTCCTCTCCCCGTAGCAAATATGGAACAGCACGGCAGATTTGGAGAGCTGCTAAATGCAGCAACTCTTACTTTGTGGGATTTAGCACTTCACACATTTTGGCACTTCGGTTGCTTCTTATTTGGCTCTGGAAATGCAAGGGAGTTATGTCATCGGATATAGAGGTGAAAATGAAAAGTTGGGTCTGTCGCTCTCTCTGTAGTGGTGGTACGTAGGTGGGTCTTTGTTCTTCACTTAGCGATTGGGTGTGTTAACAACATGTCATAATTACTCATCCTTTCCTCTTTTTGTGGACTTCATCACAGCAGAGTACTGAGACCTCTGCAAAATGAGACACTCCTTGTGCAGAAAGTTTTACAACTTTGAAAAACGTGGGTTGTTTATCCAAGGAAGGTGTGAATCGGAGTTTGAGTCACATTTAAAAGCATCAATGGAAGAAGCACGTCTGCAGGAGGAGGTCTGGTGGTCAGGCAAGGTGGTGAGTTGGCCAGGCAGAGTGGAAGGAGTGTTTCAGTGCACAGGGGTGTCTTTGGAAATGTAATTACGAATCGCGCGCTTTGTTTCTGGAATTGTGACCGAGGCCAGCAGCTTTGCCAAGCGCCCTTGTAAAACACCCGTCTCGGCTCATTTGTGCATCTCTCTTCATTTCCTGGTTCTCCCTGTCCTTGCCGAAAGCAAACAGATAACCAGGTCGTCCGAGGCGCGGGGCTAAGTGGGAACTGGTTAACATAATTGGGTTCCAGACTGGTAACAGTGCGCCGGGACCGTTTAATGTGTTTGCATTGATCGGAGACGTGCACATTCAAGTGGGATGTGTAAATAAAGGAGAGGCATCTCTCTCCCAGGGAAAGTCAGTCTGTGTACACATGGGAGAGCAGTTCGTCAGAACTTGCCATCGCCGACTCCCTTTGCCCCAGAAACCCACAAGATGTGCATAAAGACATACAGCGCTTTCAGTGAGGAGCATTCTCACGCAGATTCTCGCGCAGGCTCGTTGCTGGGGCTTATTCAGGCTGCTCTTGGTTGGCGAAGGAAATCTCCGGTGTGTTCTGTGAGCGATGCAACGTGTAGCAAATGATGCAGGGGTTCAGAAGCCCTGATCTGTAAGAATCACCTTTAGTGTTTAATATGTTTCATAACCTTTCTGGTAGGGAAGCTGCAGCATCCAGCCCACTCGTGCCTGCGGTTGCGCCGGGGCAGTTTGCTCAGCACACACAAGTGGGTATTTTCTTGCTTTTGATCTGATTAGCGAGCAGTATGTTTCTTCGCTTTCAGATAATGCCCGGGCAAGTCGTTGCTTCAATTGTACATCTTATTGTGTCTTCCCTGTTCAATCATGTTCAAAAATACCTACATTTCACCCTTGTCCCCCACCTCCCTTTTCCCATTTAGATCTCACTGAAGTCCATTCTACCTTATCAGCACAGTAATTTCATGAGCAGAGCTAGGATTTCTGCCGTTTAGGCCCCGGCCATTGTCTGTCGCAGCTGCAGTCAAGATAAACCCTCACCCAGAACAAAGTTGGAATGACCTTTTACAAGCAGAATCTGCCTTGTTTCCCTCCAGACTAATTTATCAGCCTTCATTTCAGCCTAGTCTCTCAGCAGAGGCCTGAAAGAACATTACAGAGAGCATGAATGAACAGGGGGATTAAGATGCTTGGCTAGTCCCTCTTTTTCATCAGACACCTTCTGGATTTACTGAGATGTAAGCTGTAAATGACCGTAAGTGGTGAACTGCCTTAAACTTGGAGTAAGGGAAGGGGAAGGGGCGGGAGGGGGAAATCGCCAAAGCCAAATGTTTGGAAAAAGAAGAGTGATGTGGGGAGCTGGATAAACCTCCTGTCTCGAAGTCGGAGTGGTAGGTCTGAGCAGTAGCCGCGTTCCCGAGGGGGCACGGGCCGTGCGGAAGCTGCCGCACGGTGAGACGGGCTTCAGCCTGTTTCCCTGCAAATCTGAATCCAGTGCAGCGATATAAAGCAACTTTTAAAAACTGGATTGCGTATGTACGTGCTGAAAGTACTTCTGTGTGGCAGACCAGCAACAATTTTATTGAGAGGATGATTTGAACGCTGTGAGAGCTGAGAATTTGTTTGGAAGTGAACTTGACGAGTGTCAAAGAGCCCGATACAAAATAAAAGATGTGCTTGTAGCTGACAACAGCCCTAGTCCAAAGGAATCACTGTGAGGAGGGGAATAAATACTTGTCTCTTGAAGGAGGGGAGAGTTGTCACCTCTAGTTCGGGTGAATATCCCGGGTGAATATCTGTACAACGTGGGCAGCTGTTGTTAGCTCTAGTGGAATTGGGTAATTCCATCCCTAATACCATAAAACATCAGATATCTTTTTAGTGTTTCTACTTTTTAGCTTTCTTCATCTTTTATATAATGAAAGAAAAGGTTGTTTAAACGCTTTGAAACACTACTGTTAAATCACAAGCTGCTCGGTCGAGGGAGGGGGGGAAGTCCTTGTCTGTAAAACTTGAATCATTGTGGTGGATTACTTTAATTGAGTTGACTTGAAAGCTTTCGCGAGGGAAGAATTAAATGCAGCTCCAGTGACTTAGCCTTTGATATTGCTGGTGGCGGTTTTTACTAGTGTTGTACTGGTGTGTTTGTGTTTGCTCTCGTCAGTGGGACGTGGCTGGAGCAGGGCTGAGCTGGGGACTTGCTCTCGGTGCTTCCCTCCGACCTGGCCGTGCTGCCTGTGGGCTGGGACTGCTCCCCCCAGCCGAGCAGCAGCGATGGCTGCCCATAAAAGCATAATGCCAAGGGCATTTTGCACCTTTGGTAGATTATTTGAACTTTCGGTGTATTCGGAATATTTCAGCTTTCGGTGAAAAAGAAGGAAGAGGCCAAGGATGGAATCCCAGGTGTGGGGCAAGTGTGGAAGCAGTCAAGTGAGCAGCAGGGCAAAAACCTAGGGAAAAACCAGCCTGTGAAATTCATACTGCAGTGTCAGGTGTTGGTGAACATCAGCCACAAGATGGTTGCATGTGAAAGACCAATGTTTTGAAATTATTTTAAGGTTTTGAGGAGTTTGGCATGTTCAGTGGACAAACCTGGCATTTTGGCTACGAGACTCTCCTGTCTTCCTGTGACTAATAAACCCAACAGCAATAATTGATATTTTCCTTTCTGAGCAATAAAACCTCACAAAATGTAGCAGCTTGTGACTAAGACAGAATGATCTAGACTTTTCTAAACCTTTGGAAGACTTCTGGTTTCACTTAGATACTTGGGTGAAAGTTCAGGCTGTGTTTTCTTTACATCTTCCGTGTTGCCTACCCCTATTTGTGCCTTTGCAGTCTTTTAGCTAGCGATACGGAGATCGTAGGGTTTTTAGGATTGGTGCGACCTTTTTTGCTGCCAGCAGTGGTTGTGTCTAATCTCTCAGTGAGAGAGATTAATGATGCAAAAGCACTGCACTGTTACAAAGCTTACACCTTCTTGTAGATTTACTCGCGTTCAAGCAGAAGGTGTGTGCATCTATCTCGTCTCTGCAATATGAACCACGCTATTGTTCCAAGTCCTGATTCACAGGCACTCCCACTCACAGGAGTTAAGAAATTTTTTTTTTGCTATTGATAAGTGCTTCTATCTTCTCCAAAACGAATTTTCAGCAGTGTGGAAGGGAGATAAAAAAGCCGCTTTTCTGGAGAGTTGTTGAGGCAAAATGCAGATACTTACTTTAAACAGGACAGATTATTTTTGGCTCTTGTCCAGTTTCCTGGGAAATGGACAGAAAGAAGCTTAATTTCTTATAGTCCACTGCAGCTGTGCTTAGGTTTTAATAAGCATACAAGCTTGACTGAAACAAAAAAAAAAGCCAGGAAGTTCAGATTCTTGTGTTGTCGATGTTCTTTGAAGCAGAAATTGGGTTTTACTGCTAAGAGGACTTGCAGCGCTTCACAGACGTAAGTTAAGCATCAAGGATGCTGCTGACCAAAATGTCAGTAACCCTGCAAAAACTTAGCGAACGGGCAAAAAACCTTCGCAGGTTAACTTCCATCCAGGTAACTGTAAGGTGTAATTCAGTGTATCCAGAGAGGAGTGACCTGCGCTGTGTCTGTGCAGAGCTGAGCTTCAGCCTGGCAGATGGCACGTGGGGAAGAGAGTTTGCAGTCTCCTCTCACAGATCTCTGAAGTCATTGGCTCGGGGGGCAGTGGCGGCCAAAAAAATCAACGCTACGCTGGGCTTAGCAGGAGGGATGTTGAGAAGAAGACAAGAGGACATCACCACGCTGCTACGTCAACCTCAGTGTGCTTCCGTCTTGCTGCTCTCTGAGGAGAGGCAGAGCAGAGCTGGAGAAAGAATAGGAGAGAGCAATTAAAATTTCCAAGGGGGTTGAGCAACTGTTCTAGGATGAAGAACTAGAAAAATCTGGATTTGCCGATTTTGGAGAGGAAAAAGTGTAGAGGAGATACTGCTAAAGTTTGCAAAATCCTGAAAGGGAATTAGGATTAATGGAATTAGGAATTTCTAGCTAAGAAATAGTGTAATTCTTGTAGTAGGTCAGGCAAAGATGAAGCCTAAAAACATCCTTGAAGCTGTCCTTTGAGAGAAAAGGGCATTAAGGGGGAAAAAAAAAAAAACCAACCAAAATAATCCCAGGGAGAAATTAAATGTTTCTGGCTGATAAGAAATGACATAAAGGGAGGAGTTTTGTGCTCAAGAGTCTAAACCAGGGAACACAGCGGATAGAGCCCTCAGATGCGGGGGGCACGCGCAGCCCCGCTCAGGCTTCTGGGCTGGGCACGCCCTTGGTCTCCTCGGGGCATTTCTTGCGTCCCTCCAAAGATGGTTTTCCGCTCTGTTCCCTGCTCCCTGGCGGTGCTGCCCTTGGGTTTGTGGTGCCCCAGTGTTTCTGTTGCAAATCTCATTTTCAGCTCTTCGTTATTTTAGTGGATTTCAGATCCAAGCCAACATTTCAGATCCAAGCATAAATTCTCATCTTACCTGTAGCTTATTACGAGATTTTGTAGAAATCTGTTGGAAATGTCAGATTTAGGAATTCAAGCCAAAGTGACTTCTTTTCCTGTCGTTCCCTGGTTTTCAAAGTTGCTCCATTTTGCAAAGGGTTTGTGTGTGTGTGTGATAGGTATCGGTAAGCGTGAATGTAAATTCCCTGTTTACCATAAACTGTAATTGGCAGGAGTAGGCATGTAGCAAATTCAGAATGCGAATGATAAAATACTGATACTGTATCCTTTAATTTATTACCTGTATTATCTGCTCTCTCCATTTTCCACTCTGTTCCCTCTCCTTCATGAGTTGTGTTTTCACTAGACTGGCATTTTCCTACTCTGATGAATTAACTGTCAATTGAAGTTAGTGAGATAAATCAAAACAAATGGACACGCTGCTCCATATTGACTTTCTCACTGCCTGATTCTGAAAACCACTTTCTGAGCACTGTGCTGCTATTATGCTCACTTGCTTCCAAGCAAGTGTACAAGAAGGGAGGAGTTGGGGGAGGTAGGTGTTTAATAGCTGCCAATTACCTTTTCACTATCTTTGTTTTATCGGGGGTCTTGTCCACGACGAGATCTGTGGCGTTTACCTCGAAAGGAGACGCTCGGCGTGGTGTCAGGCAATGAGATGTGAAATGGCTCTCAGGAAACAAGCATTGGAGTTTAGGTCTTGTTTTAAAATATGGTCTTAATCTGCACTGGAAAAGAGTTTCTGGAATAACCACGGCAGTTTAAGTGAAGAGGAGGACACGTTTTTATCAGACATTCACCATAGCAGAGACAAGTCTCTTGACTGAATCAAGGGAAGTTTATTAACCTTTGCTGTGGGAATTGTCTGTATGTAGTTATGTAGTTGTTGGAGAGGGGACTTCAAGATGTTGAGGGCTTGGCTTTTATCCCAGGAGAACAGAGCCATTTCTAGCCTGGTTTATTCTATTTGTGCAAGCAGATGAGTGATGGTCGGGCACCCAGCAACTGGGGTCATCTGCATCCCAGATGAGACACAGCGGTGTGCTGAAGTGATCCATAAAATAGATCAGGGATGTGTTTAAGACACGGTGAAACTCTCACAGTAAGGAAGATGTGACTGTACGGGTACAGGCATTATTTCATGGTCATTGAAGTTATAATTGTATGATAGAAAAGCGATGAGTTGTTTTTGAATAATGAACCCATCTCCATGACTGAAGCAGGGCTACTGCTGGGCTGTGCAGATCGAATACCAGCCATACCTCTGGCTGACCTTAGCTACTCTGCATGGCTTCAGCAATAAGAACAAGCATATGCCTGTCGTACAGCAAGTGTCGAAATTCTTTTGTTATTTGTTTACTTGTATCTTAAACATCTGCGCCTTAACACTTGGCTTTGAAATGCATTCTAGATCAACCAGATTATTTTTTCACAGCGATCGCGTGTTACGTCTTCCTGTGTAACCAGCGCCACACTTAGCAAATAAATTTAACACCTTCTCACCTGGGAGAGAACTTATAAACTTTAATTCAAGAAGTAAAAGGTTAAAAAAATGTATGTGCAGAGGAATGGATGGTGGAAAGGGGTAAAGCCTCTCAGCAGTAGGTTAATTGGAGAGTGGAATACCAGTGTAGATGGGAGCACATAGTTTCCTTGGACAATGTGCTAAAGAACTGGGAGCTGGGAAGGACCAGCTGGGATTGTTAGTGAATTAGCTGAAGTCAGAAACTGCTGAATGGAGCAAAGAAGTAAAGGGGAAATGAAGGTTAGGGTATAATTCAGTCTAAATTAGGTGGGCCATTCACAATGCATAAAAGGGCTCTGAGCTTCCTTTCTTGGGGAAAATGGGTAGGAAAGCTCACTTTTATTTGGATGCGTGTTGAGTGGTTGATTTTAAGAATGTGCATACCTAGAGCCTACTTTTTGGAAGTGCATTATCCCACATGAGTTTGGAGGAAGCATTGAAAATGCCATGAGCCTGAAAGACAACAGATTTTGTACGAAAGACTCACGACCGTTACACTGCAAAAGGATGTAATTTTAATCTCTTATCAACTGAAGCAAATTCTTTTCATTTATTCTATCTTTGCTTGCTTGTTATTAATGATGAAATGTCTGAATCTGGTCACCTCAGAATCCTGGGTGCTTGCAATGCACTCTGACCTTGGCCCATCTCTGCCTGATACTTTTGAAGAGATGTATTATAGTGTTTGTGTGCTTTTGCTAATTTCTAAGTTTTGTTTCTAAATGGTTGTACCATTGAAAGTGATGTGGCAGACAGCAGATGCTTTTGGAGGCTGTGTTTGTTCTACCTTGGATTATTAATACATTTAATAGTATTTTTTGAGCGGAGGTAAATACAAGCAAAATGTTAAAAGGTTTGTGCAGCGCGCACTCTTTGTACACGGTTGTAGAGGTAAATGCAAAGGAAATTTGTGGTGACAGATGGTTTTTTGGTTTTCGTGGTAAATAAAGTATCTTCTAGTGATACTAGTCTGTGGTACGTGGCTTTCTAATTCACTGGGAAGAGTTTCACTACATCCCTTTTGGTGGTGTGGAATTAGGTGTCTATGTTGACTTTTAAACTCGTTTGCCCTCAATTTGCTTAGTACCCTCTGGAACTGCATCATCCATTTGATGACTAGAATTTTCCAGTTTTCAACTTTGTAGGTGTGTCAGAGATCCTTAGAGATCCGTGTTACTCCAATCTATTTAAGTAACGTGGTCTTTGTGGCTGCACAGAGCACACCCGAGGTACAGACCCCCCAAAAGGTAATGATAAGTTTCTGGGTTAGAAACCCGGGTGATGCTGGATGCTCCTGCAGAGACATTCTGCTGGATCACGGAGATAAAGCCCGGCTGACTGTTGGTGGTGTGGTTTTACCAGACATATGATGCTTAATAAGGAAAATATTCCGTGGCTGATTTTGCCGCAGTTCCAGGAGTGCTGTGACTGGAAGCAGAACTTCTTCCCCTCGTGCCGTACCTGACACAGCCCGGACTCGTTTCTGTGTTCGCTCTAAAGGCTTATGTCAAGCCCAGTCAGTTTAAATGAGATTCAGAACTGGAACAGCAATAAGTGTTCAATCAAAGTATTTGATAAATCACTTAAACAATCTTGCAGATTGCAAATTCTGTAAATGCAAGTTCTGCACTTATTCAAAACTAGTGAATGTGACAAGACTAAGAGACAGCAAAGTCAAAACAGCAGGAAGAAAAACTCAGATTCTTTGATGAGATTAAAATACCGGCAATTTAAGTGGCAAGCAGGTAGAACTATGCTGCTCGTGCAGCTTTCTAACCAATACTTGAGCATTTCCAAGGAGAATACACAGATGGGATAAAGAAGAGAAGGCTGATTTGATGATTGCAGCATAATTTTACCTTTACTTCAGGGTATGTGTGTTTTCCTTAATATCTTGAATGGCATAATTTAGATGGTCAGGAAAGTTTTCTCTCTTATTAAATGGAATGACAAGTGACTGTAAAAGTAGGAGAAGGGAAATTGCAACAAACCCCAGATTGCTTTGAATGCTAAACAATTTTTCTTTGGTTACTCAGATTGTAGCATGAGCTTCCTCGGGGGGATTTTATTCTGATAAGTGTCTCCACATAAAAGGAGAAAACAAAGTGTTGAAACAAAGTCTTTGACTTGACTTTAAGCTGGTTTGTTACCCACTGCAGCTATGAATATGTCCAACTGCGTATTTAGTGATTTTTTTTCGCTACAATTTTGATTATCTGAAAGAAATGTGGAAGAAATTAAAGTAGATTTTTTTTTTAGTAGCTTCCAGAGTGAAATCTTGCATTTTCTCCTTTGATGTTTTTCCTTTTTATTAATGAAAGAAGTTTAGCAGATTAGGATGGGAGAGGAGTACACTTATCGTCAGTGCTGACACAAAGGCAAGAAGCAAGATTTGAAACGATGGTTTTCATGGTTACCAAAAGGAAGACAAAAACTAAGGCTGTAGCTAATGTTGATGTTTGGCATTTTAGTCTAAAAAAAAAAAAAAAGCTGTTGGTTGTGTGTGACCAGTTCCATGTTCTCTTATCAGCTTTGTCCTTACATGTAGTACTGCAGGGTGGGGTCATCAGGATCCCAGGGCCAAACGTTGGTCTGCAGTGTATTTTGCTTGCTTCCACCATTAATGGATTTGTAATCCTTAGAAATCAGGAGTTTGGTCCCTTTTTGTTAAGGTTACAGTAGGAGCCAGTTGACCTGAGTTTTGTGCTGGTCTCCTCCCAGGCATTTGTTGCCGGGGACATTAGCAAGTGACTGATCCCTTTGTCTCCTTTTCCCCACCTGTTTTACCGCAGATGTGAAGCGTCTTAATTGGTGCTTAAGACAGGCATTCTGGAAATACATGCGTCTATTTTCAGGCCGCATGAGGCCTGCTTCCTGGAAGCTTTGAAGGACTTTGAGATTCTCAAACGAAAACTTCTGTACTAGTTGCAGCGTCTTACAAATTACATGGGCTAACGTTTTGCCCAGCTGTGAAGCTGGATGGATTTGCATTATGCTGGACTTTAATACGTCCATACATACATCCATATATACATATGTGGGTATATGCATACACATGTACTTAAACCTCTCCAACAAAAAGTGCTAAATGTTTCCTAGAGGTCTTTTGCATCCCTTCTGTGGTCGGCTTGGCGGGACCTCCTGGTCTCTGAGAATGTTTCAGGCAGTTCTCTCTTAGTTAAGCTAGTTTTTCAAAAGCTGCCCAAATACAAATGATTTTAATAAATTAGGAAAGGCTTGCATTCTAGACCAGTAGCTACTGAAATACCTTATTCTATTTTAAAAAAAAATAAATTTGAAACTACTAAAATCTGCTTCACGCATAGGGATCTAATTGTTAAAAAAATTTCCCACTTAATTGAAACCAATTCCTTGCTCTTAAAAAAAGATAATCTTGAAGAGTTGCGAGCAATCGTTATCCTTTCTCCCATAAAATATGTAAGTTGAGCACACTGGACACATTAGTTAATGGAAGTGAGGAGCTGTGAGGACTCATATAAAACTCTACGGTATGTACAAGGTAGAATTATTTTAAAATCTCGCTTTGCTTGCATGATGCCAGCGCCTTTATTTTCTGGTATGTCTATGGCTCTGTCTAGCAGATTTGGAGAGGTTAAGCTCTGTGTGTGCGTGCAAGCGTGTGTGTGCGTGCGTCTGTTGTTTCTTTCTTCTTGAAATGCTTCACCACAGTAGGCGAAATGGATGAAACATAGAAAAAGAGAGACAATAAATAGTTTCCTAACCTGGCTCGGATAATAGAGAAAGTTCGTTAGATTTATTAATCCTCATTTTCCTTTGGACTGTCAGGCTTAGAGTGACAGTAAAAAAGCTTGTGACGACTTTGGCTAATTTGCACTCCATTCACTTTCTCATGAAAACCCATCAGGATGACTGAAGAACTGCTCTGCAATTGACCTTATTCAATGGCAGAGTGATATACTGGGAAACAGGCCAGTTTTTACAATGCCGAAAAGAGCAAATTGGACGGAATCTTTGTTCCTCTCTTTCTTTCTCTTTCCTTTTTATGCCAGTCTTGCTCTAGTTAAGCTCTCTCATTTGTTCGAGCAGTAGCTCTAGGGCTCAGGTCACCCTCTGTGGCTGCCATTGCAGGTGATCACTGGGCTGCTTGTCTTGGAGGCAGGGAGAAGGGGGAGCCATGGAAGGTTCTGCCGCCACGAGAAAGTCGACGCCCTCACTCCCGGCCAGATGTTCAGGGAGAAGGAGGCTGTTTTTGTCTTTGCACGCAGAAACCACTGGTGCTCGGACAGGTTGCCTGCCTCTCTCAGCTGGGAGGCAACTGGTAGCCGCGGTGTTTTCGGGTGGCTGCTCGGGCGAGGCGTTAAAGCCGGTGGCTGGCGGGTGGTGGCCACGGCAGATGAGGAGATTCTGAACTCCTCTGCGAAACTTCTCCACAAGCCAGGATTTTTCACTCCCCTCCATGCGAAGGGGAAACGAGACACGCTCCGAGCGGCCAGCAAGGCTGGTGGTGAGAGCTCTCGCGTAGGGTGTAGGGACAAGTGCCCCCCTTAAATGAACATTTAATGTTTTATGCAAAGGAGAACGGCCGTGAATGAGAGTCTGAGTCGGATTAGCACATGAACAGCCCGTAGTCTGGCAGACACCGAATTTATCTGGGGCAGTGGAGAAAGGCAAAACAATTTGAATTTGAGTCTGAAAACTGGTCTGGTGCTGTTCTGGGGTGGTTTCTCTCTCTCTGATTGAAATTACTGAAACTGCAACTTTGTTTCTAGATTGCATCAAGAGTGCTTTCTGTAAATATTTCTGACTAGTGAGATATTGCTACTGATGTTTTAAATAGTAATAATTCCGAGATACATGATAGGTCTTGCCTTTACAGCTGTGCAAACCGTGCTGCATCTGATGCCTAAAGCAGCAGGTTTTCACTGGTGGCTGCCGTGTTCGTGATGTATCACCTTGTTTGATGAAGCGCTTTCAAGGAAGCTTACTGAACATCCCGCAGATCGGTGAACAGCTTTCCCATGGCTTTTGAGACCTTTGGTGACTCGGTTCTGTCCAAGCCAGTAGGCTTGATTTTTCTTTGCAGAGGGCAGGATCCAGCAAGACAGGCCCAAGAGGTGCTTGTTGATGAGTGCTGTTCCGCTGCACCTCGAAACAGCAGAATAAGCAAACTATCTTTCTTCCCCGTACTAGAAGGAGACGTGTAACGACCACCAGCTCGGATCTCGCGCTGTACCGATGCGCTCATCTTGCCTATCCCAGTCATCCAAGGTCTCACCCCGTGCAGTTCCCAGATCAGCGGTGCATGGCTCCGTACGCTGGCGCAGGAAAGACCTGCCCTCAGTCCTGAACAGGGAGGGGAAGAGTCACGCCTGTCGACCCTTCGGCCTCAGGCTTCTTGACCGACCTCTCTGGGGACAGAGATGCTGAGCAGCAGCAAAGTCTTGTGCAGGGAAGTGGCTGGGCCAGCTGGAACGCCACTGTAGGGCTCGTGGGTGTTCTCTGTCTGCAGAAGAGGTCACAAACTGCAGCGCCTTTAGCTTTGAAAGTGAACCAACAGAGTGGAGACCGAGGTGTGCGTGCGAGAACTGAGGACGCAGCAGCGCTTTTTCCACCCGCTGTATTTGGGGGTGAACGTTCGCGTGAAGGAAAGGGTTATATTGACACAACGGGTCTTGATGCACAGGACAAACCTAGAGTAGGTGTGGTACTCCCTGAAACGCCCCTGCGTCACTCTCAGGTCTCTCTCACGGTACGAGAAGCCTCTCCGGCGATTTCACATCTTTCACCGTCGATGGCCCTGGGTGGTGGGACTTCCGCCGCTTCCCCGCGCTGCGCGGAGCCACTGGCATCGCTCTCCCTGTCATCTCCTTGCCCTCCTCCTTCTGGTGCCCTCAGGTCCTCCAATTTCCCCTTCTCTCTCTATCAAATTCTGCCCATGTCCGCACCCTCATTAATCAATGTCAAGTCACAGAGTGTACAACAAGGGCTGTATTCTTCAACTGCCCCCTCAGCCCTCATACATCCCATTGTTCCAAAAAACTGATTCAGATGGCAAGAAAACAGCCGATGCAGCACATAAAAGAGATGAGACAGAAATGAAAAGAATCAAGGAGGGGAAAAAAAGAGGAGGCATTTTTTTCCCCTGAAACACTCGAATAAATACTCGGCAATGATAATTTAAATTATTCATACATTTATGAAAACATCCATTGAAAAGTGAAGTGTATGATGCTCTTTGTCTACTTTACTTGTCTCTTGTTTGTGATTAACCTTTACTGTAACTTGGGCTGGCAGTGCCACGATCACAAAGACCAGACTTTTCCTTCCATGGGAAAAAATGTTTCATCGTATCCAAATGAAAAATTAAGTGGAGGTATTTAGTGCTGATGTGGCAATTTGCTGCAAAGCATTAAAGATGCAGTATTATCCGTGTCTGTAGTCCAAACGCTGCCTATTAAAAAAATAAAAAAAAGAATAGACAAAGCCAGCTTTTAACAGCGTGTTCCCTTACAGTGCGGTTTGACATAGATTCTACTTCCAGTACCATGACGTCCCTCGGAAGCCAGAGAGATTGACACCATCCGGCCAAGGGGATTTGCTGCGCTCAAAGGAGGAGAATCCGTGTATCTGTGAACACAAACGCAGTCTCAAAAAAAAGGAAATGAAAAAAAGCAACTCAGTTACTTTAGTTAAGGTCCTAAGATGCACAAACTGTGTAAGACTTACTCACAGAGTAGCACTTCTAGTTTCTTCCGAGACATGAGAGACCTGACAGTCTGTGCAAGTCCAGGTCTCGTTTCTTTTGCCTTTTAGATGGACTTTTTTTGCTCAGTCTTTGTGGTCATTTCTTTCCTTTAGAAAATCTCTGTTTGCAGCGAGATGAGTAGTATGATATAAATGCCAATAGTGATAAGCAATCAGGAAGAGCAGTAGTAATCTGAGAGCTTTTGGAAAACTCATGTCTGTGGGGACTGTGCTCCTTTGGTATATCTCTGCAACTCTTTCTTCTTTGCAGAGACCAAGAGAAATAGTCAAAGCAAAGCTTCTCTTATAACATTTGTGTCTTGCTTGTAATTCATCAAATTTCTATCCAACTTCCAAACCAGAGAGGTCTGGATAATGTCATATAATTTATAGATAATCATCCAAGCATTTTTATTCTCAAGCGAACATATTTAGTCCTGCAAATATGCATTTATGCCTTTCCATAACTGGTTGATTACGTGGGAGGGGGAGCCATTGTCTAGCAGTCAAAGCCAAGGGGTTTTAGGCAAAGATCTAGTTACTCTTCTGTTGACTCTGCCGTTGACTCTGTGTGTGACCTTGGACATGTCACTTATACCCTGAATGCTTTGCTCCCTTCTGTAAATGGATGTAGCAGTTCTGAGTACCTGCAGAAAAGTGTGTCTGGAAGTTAGGGAAGCACTTTGAGGCTTCCCTCGTAATAGATGTTATTGGCTCTTGGCAACTGAAGCTCTTCAGGAGTGGGGGTTTGTTCAGCGTTACGACTGTGGCACTCACCTCGGGGGGTTTGTAGGCTTCCCTTTGTGCCCTTTTCAGTAGCTTCCCACTTTTTGCATTTTGTCTTGAAATTTTTTTGGTTTTTTCTACTTAGCAGTTTCTGTACAAAACCACTCTAAAAGTTTCTCTTTGCATCTACCTTGTCTGGGATTTACTGGGTCTGTATTTTAATACTGTCTCTGGATTTGTCTTTTGCTGAGGTGAAGCACGCGCCCCTGTTTCAGCAGAAAGCATTTTCACTAAGTCCACTGGTGGATAAATCTACTAAAAGAGGCTGTCAGCCATAGGGTAGAATATTTATATAGAAAGTGTGGTGGAAAACTGTATATTAAAAGAGGAAAGGAGCTGGAGCAAGAGCCCTAAATCAAGCTGCTGGCAATGCACTGTCTCTGTGTGTATTTCTTGCTAGGCCATGAGTCCTTTTTCTTGGAAATGATCCAGAACTTCCTGGCTCAGTCATCTGGGATACTTTTCAATACACTGGATATATGGAGCAGTGGGCAGACTTCAAACAGTTCTGAGTTTTTTTGGGGGGGGTATGGAGAGACATCCAAAATATTGGTTCCTTTTCTCAGCTGATTTGCATAAATCTTCCTTTCCCTGCTTCCAAGCCGTTCTGCAGTTTCCGAGCGAGAAGCAGGCAGCAGATCCCTCCCTCCCACTCGCACACCAAGCCAGATCGTCTTCGGGATCCGTGAGCCAGCAGCAGAGCCGCTTCTCCTCCAGCAGAAAGCGTCGCGTCTCCGCTCTGCTCCCTCCTTCCCCAGCGAACGGGCGACTGTCCGGCCGTGCAGAAATAGCCTCGATTGCACCAGTTGGCAACAGGGGCTGTGGGGAGGATAATGCCCTGTGGGAAACGCCCCTGAGCTCCTCAGTGTTAAGTCTGGACAAAGATGCCTTAATTGGGTCTGGTTCTTCCAAGCACAGAGTCGTCCTATTGCTTGATTGTCTGTGCCTGTAGTTTATAGGCAACCATTGCACCTTTTTTTCTTTTCCCGGCCAGGCCTTCTTGAGCTGAGCCATCTGATATTTTTTTTTTTTTCCTGTTCCTTAGTGTTGTTTAGGAATAACCCCTGTGTCATCGGCTCCCTCCGGCACCGGGCTCAGCCCCCAAGTGCGGGTCGGTCCCGGCTCCGCCGGCTGCAGCCCCGGCAGCACCCGTCGCGCTTTTCCCGTAGAAGGTCGGGAGCTGCCTTGTGCCGCGCTCCCTCCTCCCACCCAGCCACCAGCACCGGGCTCTGGGAAGGTAGCCAAATGCCACCGAGGACACTGGAGCAATAAATCATCCTCCTTCCAACATCTGCAGGCCCCAAAGGCTAACCCCTTGCCGATGATGATCTCGCCTCCCACCCCCTGCTTTTTATCCTGTCCCTCTCTGACAAAACACCTATTGTCACAGCCTGAGTGAAGAAGAGTCCTTTTTCCTTTACAAAGGCGCTCTGAAGCCAAGTTGTGAGCTGCCAGAGAAGATGCCTATGTCTCGGCGGGGAGTCTATATCTCACTCTTTTTCTCTGTAGTTCATACTTTTTCTCTCTCACGGGGGTCACCCAAAGCCTTTCACTCTGGCTTCATATTCACATAAAGACATCAAGAAAAAGAAAAACCACACCAGAAAGAATTATTAGGCATGGCTGTCAAATGCTTTATGGGGGGGGGAGGATGTAGGGGGAAAGAACAGTAACTCTTTATGTGCTGGCATTGTTATAAGAGCTAATGTACTGCGGCTTTGCAGGAAGACATTGCATGCCTTAAGAATTTCAGAGACGTGTTAAATACTGTATTTCAGCTAAAGGGCACTTTGTTTTAATTTCTAGTTTCTTAGCAGGTTTCTCTAGATTATAGGAAACTCTTTTCCTGATCCCGCTTTCCTGAAGAACTTTTTTGTTTGGAGGAGTCTTTAGTGACTGCCACTCACACGCCATTTCCGAACCGCGGTGATTTTTGGGATCAAATAGATCAAACCGTTCCCGGTCCACTTTTGCATGCGAAAGGAGTTTAAAAATCCCGACAAGGTCACCACCAAACCCTGCCCAAAGCATTCATATTTCCTTCCTGAATGGGCAAAGCTGCATTAGTGCAAACGAGCTGCAAAAAACGGAAGAGAGGAGCCTCCTTGGCCCTTTTCCTTGGCGGCAGAGAGGCACGAGCCCGTTGTTACACTTCATGTTTGCCCGGAGCGCGGCTGTGGCACTAGAACACGGGCTCAGAATTATGAAATTGTCCCTTTGTGGCAGGTTAATGCTGAAAAGCATTCCTGAATCTGCTGCCCATCTCTCTCCACCGTGCTCACAGGGAACTTTGGAGAGCCGTGAACTGAAGGCTTCGCAAACAAATCGCCTGCCCGAGGTTCATCCAGATGCCACGTAGCCCCGTATGTTTTTAACCCTTTGAAGTTGTGCTCCTTTTCCTTGCTTCCTGAGAAGTGGGCAAGCTGTGCTAGGCACTACTTTAAGAAGACCCCGCTGCCTTGGAGAGGAAGATAAATTAAAAACTTCATTTAATCCTTTGGAAGGCTGAGACCGTAAAGTTAACAGTCGAGTAACCTATTAAAATTTACAGTGCAAGGCATCAAAACAGAAGAAAAGTGCACATGTATAAAGTTTAAAGCATCCTTATAAAAAGCCGGAAACCTAACACTGCATTCCTACAAATTATTCCCTTAGCAAACATTTTTATTTCCAATTAGTAAAAGAAAAATTGCTAATTTGCTGCAGTTGGACAGGCCTGACGTCTCAATCTGCAAAGTGTCAGTGCTGTGAAAGGAAATGTTTCACACTGTGCTGGAGAGAGAGAGCAGCTCTAAAGAGGGTCAGGGCATTGGGCCCAGAAACCAGATTGACTGGCCATAGTGCTAAATTACTCACACAAGACATACATTGTCTGCGGTGCCAGCTACAGAGTGCTCACTTTCTCATTCTTTCCCTTTTTTAGTTGGTGCTGGTGGGGGAGGTGAGGGGCTGGTGGGGTGCAGCGGAAGGGGGGCACGGAGAAGAAGAGGGAGGAGGGCGGTAGCGACGTGTACGGTCTCATCTTCCTCCCGAACCCGGGGGGCCGCAGGGAGGGGAAGCCCCTCTCGGGTCCATCCCTCGCCCCGCTGGGACCCAGTCCCTAAACCCAGCCCCCTTTGCTACGCCCAGAGCCTGGGTGGACTGAGGCTGGAGATAAAGGCTCCGTTGATGAACAGCCCTTAACAAAACAAAGTGTCACCCAGCAGCGGTAGCGGTTGTTTTTTAACGATAGCGGTCCTATTCCTGTGTGTTGTTTGTGTAAGAGGAACAGATTTGTAGGACACGTCTCCCCACGTGAGGAGCGTCGCCCTCGAGAGCTGCCGGAGGATGCCAGCGGCCTCACAAAGGGGCAAGGGAGAGAAAGGAGCGGGGAGGGAGCAGTGCAAGCCTGTGGGGAGGTGGAAGGCAAATCAAAAACTCTGTGGTTTTCAGCACTCTTGTGCTCCCCCGTTAAAATACTTAGGTTGTATTTGTTTCACGGTCTCATGTAGACTGCTTGGATCCAAACACTATTTTAAGTGCTTTGTAATACCTTAGCCAGGTTGTAAATCTGGATTTGGTGAAACTCCTCAGTGATCTGAATTGTCTGTGATCACGGAATCTTGTCTGAGAGGTTCAGAAGGCACCAGCTTGGATTGTTGTGACTTCACCTCAATATTTTCCTGTTATACAGCTGCATTGAGCAGAGCTGAGGCTAACAGATTGACATGGCTCATTTTTATGTTTTACAAGCTGGCATCTGAATTGAAATAGTTATTATAATTGTTTTATTAATCATGTATTAAAATAAAACCTTAGACGATTATCAAGTTCACAAATAATTACTACTTTCTAAATGGCAATCTTATTATCTGCCTGTGAAAAAGTTTCTTATAGGTTTGTTTCCTATTTCCCCCCTTGCTGCTCCCACCTGACCTTTTGCTCTAGTTTTGTGTGTTGTGAGGACTACTTAGCTGAAGATGGAGCGGCGATATTGAAGGTGTGAAGTGTTTGTGAGCTTTAGATGTTTATTTGGTTCACCCTGATGGGCAGTGCGCTGCAGCACTCGGGTGCAGAACAGGGATGAGCCTTGTGTGCTTCTTAATAAGCTGCTTGAAAGTAACGTTTTCTTTTGCTGCGATACTGGTACCTCTCACAGCCTCACTCTGCCGGACAGACATCTTAATTTCTCTTTCCTTTCTACAAGGAATCAGCATGAGGCAAGCACCGACTTATTTGTGCTAAAAGTCTTAGCCCGTGGACACGGCATTGCAGTTATTTTGGTGGAGGAGACTTGATTTACAGAAGTAGCTTTTAGTTTGGCCGGGAAGGAAGCTATTGCACCTTGACATAACAATCTCCGCAGCCCCTTTCCCAACTAGACAGGTTCTGGGTTTCTTTCTGCTGATAATCCCATCAGGACCTTTGTTTTCTGATAAAACTGGATTCCGCTGCAGAAACCTAAACACATTAGAGGCTCCATTACATCCCCGCGTACTTCTTAAAACCTGCCCCGGGCTTCCTGTGCGTTAAACAGAGCAGATGCCCGCGGAGTTCCTCTGTGGCACAGCCCAGGCCAGCCATCACCGCCATTGCTGATAGCTCTGTACAGCTGCCACGATAAGACGGTTACATTTTCAATGTGTCCCTATTAAAGAAAAAAAGGGGGAAAAAAGAGGAAAAAAAAAAGAAAAAAAGCCCTTGCTTTTAGTCGGGCAACTCTGAAGTACAAATCCAATGCTTTTTTCTTGTCAGGAATGAAGATGTTGTTTTTAAGAGACTCTTTATAACTTCTTCATTCATGTGGATCTCAGTGGGCAGTTATTGATGATCTGATATGAAAACAGTCCTACTGAGCTGATACGAAAAAAGGGAGGGAGGAGAAGCGGTTTATTTTGGGTGCCCCAGAGAGATGTTCTGATGAACCCGAGCTGTTGGAGAGGCGACTTTTCGAATAGGGGTGTGTCAGGAACTCCTAACTCATGTTCAGCCTGGTTTGATGGGTTGTTACATTCTGTGTTCTCAAGCGCAAACGGAAACGCTACTTTAATATTTGCCCTTAGCTCTCCCACAGGTTTGGTTTGGGTTGGTGGGCACTTGCTGTGGTTCCTCTCTGAAGCTGGTCCCCTTTCAGTGAGTGTTTAATAGATTCTGAATTCACGCAGAAGCTCCGAGGCACTTTGGGCTTTGCCAGGATGGAGGTAGAACACAGCAAATGCAAAATACTTCATTCTGACCTGAGCTGTTTGTTTTGCACTCAGGTAGGTCTGTTAGTTATAGTGGAGGGGACAGTTGCACTACGGAGAGATAAGCCAGGCTTCAAAGTCTGAATTGATGTGTGTGTAACTCTGAGCTTCCTGGGGTCAAAGGTGTTTGCATCTGAGGAGGAGTGACAACCTTACTGTTAAGTTTAGGTAGAAGGAGCGTGAAACTCAATTTCTAAATGATTTGGGCACATCACCCAATTTCTTGTCCCAGTCTGGTCTGTAGAATTGGGATAGCAACCCTGCTCTTTTCTGTTCTCACCCTTTATCTGTTGTGTTCACTTATTTCACAAGGTCTTGTAGGCAGGCTCGTCTTCATGTTTTAGGTATCGACTCGCACAGCTGCCCTTCAGCTTTTTCTCCTGGGTGCTCCTGATAATAAATGGTGGGAAACTTGCTCAGGCAGAGCGTCGCACCGGGAAGTTCAGTCGGGAGGTTGTCTGGCGTGGTGCTTCCCATTACTCGGAAATATCAGATATGGGGAATAATGGTGACAAATTCGTCCCTGTCTCGGATTTAAAGTCAGTGCCTTCTCAGCTGGGGGGGGTGTTACTGGGATTCTCTGACTCTACCTGCCTGAAGAGAAATTTTATGTATTTTTCTTCCTAGTTAGCAAGAACAGCATGTTAAGAGAATTGTGGTTTTTCTCATGCTAATTTCCTGCATTTCCTAAAGCATGCATGGATTACTGGGACTGTACATGATTTTGAGCCAGATTTGCTTTTTGAGACAGACTCGAACAAACCCTTCTGTGCTTTGGAGAAACAACAACAGTGGGAGCTGGTACGAGGTTGTCCAGCCACATGAGGCACCTCTTCAAGTAAATTATCAGATAAAGGTCAACTCGTGTCACCTTAACCATGACGCTGCTAACAAAAGCGTTGTTTGTGAGGCAGCTGCTGATTATCATTGGTGAGCGAATGTCTTTGAATTTTATAGCTCCTGTTATCTGAAACTAATAAAAACACAATGCCAGTGACGAGTTGAAGGTCATCTCATCTCTCTGCTGAGGTGGGTAATACTCAACAAAGCTCAAGATCTCACACACTTTGTCTAATGTAGTCTGTAAATAAATGTTTTTGAGTGAGGGATGTAAATTCAGGATGGATTCTGCCCTTCCGTTAGCACTTAAACAAAAGTTCTCCTTTTCTGACTGTTTCCTAACCTCTGCTCCAGAAGACAACAGAAAACAGGTAGCGTGTTTCAGACTCGATCAAGTGCCATCGCAGTTAACCCAGCACTAGGGTGGTCGTGAGCCACTTCTGAAAAATCAGGTTTAGTAGAAAATCTACTGAAACAGTCAAAATGCTCACCTTTCGGGGAAGCCATTGTGCCAAGCGCAACGTAAAGAGACAGCAATAAATCACCGTGCTATGCACCTCAAATAGATAATCAATTTAATTGAAAGCATCAATAATCATAGTTTGACATTTATTACCCTGTGGATGTTTTATCTTTTAGGCTAGGGGACAGCGGGGCAATGATGAATACCAGTTCTGCCATGGAACACAATTATGTGGTGCAAGGAAAAGGGTTTTATATTCTGCACAAAAAGCAGGCGGATTCATAATTGAACCAGATTGCACAGAATCTGTGAGAAATAAGCGCGTATAACTCGGATGCATATATCTTGGATTCTGGTGTTACGGCCCAGGGCTGCTTTGTGTATTCTCAAGTGCCTTAGAACAGCAGTCCCACAGTGCCAAATCTCCCTCTGCAGAACATCATCTTTGTTCGTACATGCACGAGAGAAACCCAAAAGCAGAGCTGGATTGTTCCTTCTTTGGCCGAGTTTTATTGTTTGTGCTCACCTGGTCTTTTCATTGTGCATCCTCCAATGGGAAGAACAGGGTGAAAGTTAACGCTGGCTCTATTAGACAGAAGGCTCTGAAAGCGCAAGAGGGCTCGAAATGTTCTCTCATCTTCTGGTTTTCTGATGAAGGAGATGTTGTGCTAAGGGAGGGATGCTCCTCTGCACCTGAGGCGGGGTTTCCGTGTGGGGTGCCCGCAGGACGCCGTCCAACGTTCTGTCTGAGCGAAGTGACGGAGCAGATCTGTCCGTGGAGCCTGGGAAAGCCGGCGGGGCTGCCAGGGCTGCTCCTCGCCTGCAGCTGCTCTCGCACAGCCTGGAAGGCTTTCAGGAATGCGGAAACCCCGAACTTCTAAAACTTAAGAGTTGAGGAGTAAATTATTCCAAAAATCTAAATTGTCTGTGTTAGTTTGAATTGTGCGCTTATGACGCGGATATTTTGCCTTTTGTTTTGTTTCTGCAGACTCTCGATCAAATAGCTTTCGCTTTCAGAAGAGTGAGTTAAGCTCTTAGTACTTTCACCAGCCGGGGCAGCCGGGATCCGTCGTTCTGAAGTTCTCATTTCACGTTTTATTATTTGAACCAAAATACAATCTAGAAACCGTTTAGACTGGCAGCTAATGCTGCTGTCATTGCACTCCTGGCAAAAGTGAGAGCATAAAAGTGAGTCCTTTGAAGGGGAGGGGTTAATCAACTTGAGCTCCCATCCCAGCTAAATGTCAGACAGATTATTGCTTTGGATGTAATTTTGATGTTGTTCTGACCAACAGGCTGAATGCCTGGATTAGAGAAGGAGGATATACAATTGTAATTACAAATCTGTAGTCAAATTGTCAGCCTTGGCAGTAGCCAGTAGTTGGCAATTATGTAGTGTAGTCTGGTGGGGTTTTTCCTGTATTACCAAATTAACTCTGTGTTATAAAAATGCACGTCTTAAATACGGTGGTGATCCTTAGGAAACCTGGAAGGGAAGGGTGTGATGAGGAGGTGTCTGAGACACCACAGACACCACAAACTCATCCGAGCCTCAAGGTCCCTCGTGGAACCGCCTGAGTATGAGCATGATCTCCAGTACGGTGCCAAACCGTTGAAGCAGGAGAAGAGCCTTCGGCGAGAAGCGCGCGGGCGTTCAGTTGAGGCCGGTGATGTTTTTGTGCGGCAGAGCTGTGGTGTTGGCTGCACAGCTGTTCATCGCGCGCCGGGAGGAGGCGGAGCAGCCGGGACCGCCCGGCTCGGCGGGTTTTGGTCCGTTTCCAACTCGGTCGAGCAGGTGCCGTGGGCAAATGGGGGAAATCGCTGCAGCCTGTCGCTAATGAGTTCATCCTCCCTTCCTTGAGTCAGATCAGGACCAATTGACCCTGGTGACCCGGCAGTGCAGGCTGAAGAGCGCCGGCGAGTTCTGTGGCTTTTGCAGGGCTCGCTTTACGCTCTCTCCATCCCGAGGGGTTTAGGGAGTTGAGGAAGACAAGAGCCGAGTTTATGAGAATGTTGAACTGCTGTTACGTTATTCCCAGAACGCAACAGTTGCCTTGGTGGCACGCTCGGACTATTTGGTAAGATAGGATCTCTCAGCTCCTCTCAGATCAGTGATTATTTACTTTGGGCTGGCAGTTAAAAAATTGCTTTACTTCATTAAACCCTCTTCAGTGGCTTAAAAACATTTTGTTTCCAGCATCTGGATACATTATGGACATTGCTTTGTCTATGATCTATTGGTGGCAGTTTTTAAGATGTAAACAGAAAAGCTATTTGGCAAGATCGCATGTGGAGCCATCTTTTAACCTCAGTGTTCCCTTTGGCACAAGATTAAAAAGCTCCTTGTAATCAATACTCAGAGCTGATCTCCCAAGATTTTCTTCAGGACTCCACTTGGGAGTGTTTAACAACAATAAAGCCTGTGTGTGCTTTTCAAAACTTTTAATGAAAAAAAAAAATCGCTTTTTTTCTGGTACTGTTCTGAAAGAAGCTCCAAGTGTAGAATCCATTTGGAGTGTGATAGCAAAAGGCTGGGGTTACTAAGGCTAAGATATAGAATTTTTAAAAGATGTCTTAGCCAGTTTGATTTACTGCTTGAAAGTCTTCCGCAGAGATTTCAGAATTTTCTGAGCAAACGCTCCGTCAGCTACAACCAGCGCTCGAAGCTTGTGGTCAGAGCTGGGGGAAGCGTTTTGTCAGGTGTCTTTTTGAAGTGGCTGACTGTGAGGTCTCTGTACTGAGAAGATGTCTAATCAAGAAAACGCGAGCAGACAGATAATGGTCAAGTTCTCCGACCTCAAGAAATGTAGTGCTCGCTGTATTTATAAGCTCATTTCCCTAGTTATTCCTTGGCTTTTTCAATCGGCGTTCTGTCTAGATTAGGGCTCGCTGCTCTCTTGGGGAATAAAAGCCTATTTCTGTCTCAGAGGCCAGAAGTGGTTCTGGTGGGGAGGGTTGGGACTTCGGAGGCTGTGGAGGAATGAGGAAAAGCTGATAAATGTGGAAAAGCTCGTAAAAACAATGTGGCAGAGAGAATTAAAGAACTGTAGCCTCACGTTCAGAAGGAGCTCCTGGATAATGAGAGGTGCATCAGAGTACTGTAGAAAACAGCACGTGCAGTGTTTTCTGCGGTTCGTGAGCCTTCGAAGCTGTGGTGGGTTGGTTACTGTCCACCTCAGCTTTCAAATATCCTTCTGCTTTGCTATTGTGTGCGCTTTCAAAGCAAAACATCCACCCCCGAATACCCAAAACTCTCTGCTGCGAGTTCAACAGCTGTTTGGAAAAGCAGATATAATGTGAGAATGTGTAAAGAACGTGTTTTTTCAAGTCACGTTGAAAAGAGAATTGTTATGTAAGGAGATGGGAGGATGCCCCTGCCCCGGAAAACCGCCCGAGTGGTGCCCCAGTTTGCACTTGGGCAGAAGGAGGCTCAGGGGCAGAGCAGAAGAATGAATGATGCTGTGGAAAGACCCTCTGGAAAGGACAAAGTGTGGAACTGTTCCATCTGGAGAAAAGAAAAATACATTTTGGGGAACACGGACAACAAAGAGACCTGACTGCCACTTACTGTGGGGCTGGAGCACGAAGTTCATCCAGCACAGCTGGGCACTGGTTCTCTCTCACCAGCTGCCCGTTCTGGTCCTCAGGCCTCCTTCCATCACTTTGTTTCGCTGGAAAAGGCAGAGGTAGGTGCCAAGCTCTACCTGGTGTTGCATCCAAAAGAAAAGATCCTCAGGGCTTTTCCTGCCTCGGGATCAAACCAGCTGACAGTCTCGTAGCCGTGAAGTCATGATGTCTCAGCACGTGTTTTTATCCAGGAGGAAACGAGGACTGCACGCTTCCTTCTACGCTCGTGATACACAGCACAGCACGTGATAGATTTATTCTGATGAGTGATTCACGTTTATAGTTTGTACAGATGCTCCAGAGATTAAAGCTTAGCCTAGGTTTAATATTTTTTTTGCTTGCAGTTGTAGTTCTCCGATTTGAGAATTCCTGAATGTGACTGGTTTGCAAGCCAGATGCAAAGTGAAGCTACAGACACTGGGGATGGCATTCCCTCCAAAGAAGCACTGGAACGATGCCCACCCCTATTATATCATACCCTTGAAAACTCTAAACACAAATTCCTACCTGGGGAAGACATCAGCAAACCAAGAAAAAAACAGAAAGCCATTTCCGTTTGGACTCTCTGAATTCCTGTCTCAAGAAAATGCATTGAAATTGCCACCCACTCTCTGTCTCGCTGATTAAATAAAATATTGACCTTTTCCAAGCACAATATTATCATTCCAAGCATAATATTATCCAGTTCTGTCTGAGATTGTTTCTGCATCTCTCAAAAGGGAACTCACCTGGCACCCTCTATCAATTCAGATAAAACAACACTCTATGCTTTTTAAATAAGAAACGGATTGTGCCGGTGTCTGAAGTTAGTCCACGGAATAATTCTGTGTTAACTCCTCTTTACAGAGAGTATCATTTGCTTGACATTACTTCTGAATAAAGGGAGACAAAGTGCCCCTTCCTGCCCCTCTATTGTTCTCTTTCCTTGCACAGAGCATTACTGCTGGGGATTCCTCTCCAAGCTAACGTGCCAACTTTTTCTGTGTTTGAGCAGCAGCGGGTCCCGAGGACAAGTGGCAAAAGGGTGACACATCCCTTAGCAGAAACTGTTCCTCGTGGTTAACGCCGCTTGTGCCATGAGAGAGGCACACTAGCACAGAAAACTCCCCTCCTGTTCAGAGAGCAGACTCTTCATATCTTCAGCTTGCCAAAGACTTGTTTTGCTGAGTTAAATGCGAGGTAAGCGCCATAAGCTTCGCTCAGGCTCTCTGTGGTGCCTACGCGCGTCATCTCTTCTTTTTTCTCCCCTCGGAAAAGACCATCCCTGTGAAGCAGCACTGGGTATCTGCATCTCCCACTAGAGTAAAGAGGACTCAAACACCTCCTAGTCAGCCTTATGTTTCTCTTCCAGTTCTTATTCAGGCTTTAATGGGCCATTTTTCTTACTGTCTCTCCCCGACTGACTACGACCCTGTCATGTTAAAGTGACGGTGAGCTTATCCTGCTGATGGGTATCAAGTTGACGTATCCCATCCTCTCTGTCTGGGTGCCAGGCAGGGATGCATTCCCAGACGCCCGCCCTCCCCCTGGACGGTACCGGCCGTTAGGAAGGCTCCTGGTTTCAGTCGTGCCTCTCACAGCGTGAGCAGCAAAACTAAGCTGCTCAATGAGACAGTGCATTTCCCACTTTAGACTTCTGAAATTGGTGGGAACGTTGCATATTGGCTTCATTTTCCTTCAAGTGTGATTGATGATCAAAAATCTCCGTGTTGCAGCTTAGCTACTTATCATTGGTGCACTGCTGTGGCTGCACTGAAGGGCGTTGTTTTGATGGAACTGAGGATAAGCTCTAGATGTAACTGCAGTTCATTGAGCTGGATTTTTGGCAAATTCTGTATGCAGTGAATTGCAAGTTGGCTTTTATGTTTGTGCTTGAGGTTTGACATGCTTGCAACTGGGGAGTCGGGGCACTTTCAGCAAAGTTGTGTGTTACTCGGGCAGAGAAAATACTTGGCTTTTTGAACCAAGACAGGCAAGCGTGCCTATGAAAAAATGCATTTGTTATACACTCTTTGAATGTGGTAAAGCAGTTCATTGGTGTTGTCATAGGCTGTTGGGAAGAGAAGGAAATGAGCTAATAATGAATTATTCTTGGGACTAGTTGGTGTGTTGATTGAATCCATTTCAAAACACTCTTCCCTTTGAGGGTATTTCCCAAGATATCCTCGTCATAACAGGTCAGATACTAAGGTTGGAGCGCATTGCTTTATACAGATTTCTGGGTCAGCGTGTGTCCTGGGTAGAAAGGCTGCAATTTAACATGAAGTATGAGCTCTTCAGCCAAAGCTCAGAGGTCTCCATACGTCAGATCAGGTGCATGTCAGCGTTGCCATTACAGGAGGATGTATGATCTCTCTTTATTTACTTATGATTATTACTGATCATCTTAACAAACAGGTTATCAATATATGAAGTACAGAGGAAGTTCGTTTATATTATTCTGTCAATATCAAGGTCATTTTTATAACTAAAAAGGGTCGGGAACGAAAGATGGATGGGTCATATATGACTCCAGCTGCCCGTCCAATCCATTTACATCACTGCAAACAGCAGAGCTGTATCTGTTAACCAAAACATTACACTTCACTCTTCAAGATGATTTTTTTGCTCAGATAATAAATAGCTGTAGCTGCACTAAGTGATTGGGTTATGGAGTTCTGTGGCAGGCAGACTTTGGAGCTGACGGCCCTAAGCTTCCGTTCTACCACTATTTTCTGTGTGGTTAGAGCGAAGATGTAACTGGTTTGCAGTTCAGAAGCACATTGGGTCAGACGAGCTCCTGTTTTGTTTAGAGTAGAACTCTGCTGGGTATGTTCCCAGGGTTGAAGAGGAAGAAATGAAATAAATACATTTCTACTCCAGAAAGATCCTTAAAGATCTCATTGTCTGTATTTTCTTTGAATAGTAGTAGTAAAAAAGGTGGTTGCTAAAGCTGATGTTGGGTGGCTGAAATGGAGAAAAAGAGTAGGGGAAGGTTAGATGTGGTGCCGTATGAAAGGGAAATGCATCTCTAACCCGGATCCAAGGAACACATGTCATGAATGAAATACGTTTTCTTTTAGCAAAACTGCCAAACTATCAAGTGCGTTTCTCATGCTCATTAACACTGGACTTTAAGAACCTGATAAGAATGCAATATAAAATCAAAGAGTCCCTAAAGACTCTGAGATTATGTTTAATACTCTCCTATCACCAGTCCCTGAGTGCTTGGCAAGAGAAACGGTGACATTTACTAATCAGTACCCTCTCTTATTTGTCTTGGCTGAAAGTCTCAAGTCCTCGGCTTATTGAAGTTATTACAAATGCTCTCCATTAGATTCTGTTTAACTTCCTGGTATTTGCAGTTGAACTTGCTCACAATGCCATGGAGGAGTTGTGTCTTTAAAAAGTGACAGAGAAGCTGCAATACCGTGTTATGTAAATTGCATCTTTATTTTCTTCCTTGCAGTCTTTGTTCTTAAGCTGATTCTTAGCGTTTGACGTTCATTCTTCTCAACGCCGACTGCCCCTGACGTTTTCCCGCACCTCTCTGGATGCACGGAAGTTTGTTTTGTGTGATAAGAAGGTGCTGTTGCTTACTAAAAGATGATTTAGGATGTTCCTTTCTTTGGAACACCCTTTGGAATAACCTGTAATGATTCACCTCGGTAAACTGCGTTTTGTTCTCCTGGAAGCTGGCAAACAGGAAAAATTCCTCTGTAAATCCGTACAGGACGTAACGTGTGAGCAAGGGCAGAGGTGTTCCCTCTGGTGGATTACCAGAAATATTGGGCCATGGATCCCTCCTAATTTTAAACATTTTACACGCAGCACTGTACCACCTTCTTGTTCGGACTTTCAAATTGAAAATAAATGGTTATAAAATGGTCTGTGGAGTGCATACCACGGCTTTGCAGACTGTTGCTGGTCCACAAACCACAGTTTGGCTGCTCTGCAGTGTTCCCAGTTGTGCTGGGGTTGCCCTTAGCAGTGAATGGTTGGTTTATTCTTTATACTCTTTTCAGCCCTCGGCTTGTTTCTTGCCAGTCAGAGTCGTGCCGTTCATCCTCCTTCGCTCATCAGCCAGGAAAGGAAATTCTTCCTCTCAGACAGGAGCCTTCCTCCCTTTCCTCTTAATTCCAGGCACATTCGTTTCGAATTCCTGAGGCAGGATATTGAAAATTTCCTCCAGCTAATAGGGCTTCGCAAATTTACTTACTACAGAAAATGTAAAATTTTGGTAAAATGTTGGCGAGAAAGCGCTGTAAAATCCCCGTGTTTTTAAAATACTGCCAAGACAAGAAATTCTGAAGCGCTGAAATGGTTTTCTGTGGGTTCCTTCTCCCTGTGAGAGAACGTCCTCTCTGCGATGCTCCCTCCACGTCACGTTGTTCCCGTGTGCGTGGGGTGGTGGCGCGGGGTGACTCCCCCGGGAGCCCCAGTGAGTTCAGCGCAGCAGGGACGGAGCCTGGGATGTCAGCTGGAGTATCAGCGGGAACTTGGGCTCAAGGGCAAATCACAATCCCTCGACACTGAAGAGCTGGGGTAGCTTTGAGCCTGACTGCCTTCGGTGGGGATGCACTCAGGTCTCGCCAGAGGGTCAGATGGCAACGAAGAACAAGTTCCTGAAAAAAGTGCTGTCACCTGCATACCGGCTTCTGTGGAGTTACTGGGAATTCTCCATTTCCAACTTGGAGCAGATGTGGAAATATGTTTTAAAAATCAAGATTCACAGTGATACAGCGGGGCAGGTCTGTCAACTTTGCCGTTAGAGTTTGCTGAATGCATGAAGCCGTGACTATTGAAGTTTTGAGGTTGGGGTTTTTTGTGTTTTTTGTTGTTTTTTTTTTTTTAAATGACAGTTTATGTGAGCTCACGGAATGAATGGATAACGTTACTATTTACATAAGCTCATTGTGATCTGTCTCGGTAATGTAATCAAATTAGGGTTAACTGCAGCTGGAGAATGCCAGCTTGTAAACTGTTTTTCAAAAAGAATCACATGGTGTTACTTGACATGTTTAGTATACACTGAGGAGGCTTTGCAAAAATTGTAGCACATCCCTAACTAATGTAACGAAGGCAGGGTTCTGTTGCCACCAGTTTGCCGAATCCAGGAAATGAAATGCAGAGAAACTCGTCTGCAGCCGGGGGAGATACACCTCCGACCAGATTCCTGCAGCACAAGTTGCTCTGACGTGGCTGCTGCTGACATGTTGTCTTTCTCTTGGCTAAAATCAACGTATCAGTTGATAGAAAAAGCATATGGTGTAAATTTTGAGTACATTTAAGAACATCTGTGTCAACTGCGAAAGTGCAGCCCACTGTACATGTCAAGCACTATATTTAGCCTCGTGGCATTCGCCTAAGATGAAGTCCAGCCTGAGCTAAAATTACCCAATGAGCAGACTTTCAAAGTATCTTGTGTTATTCTTACTAATAAACATCGCATCTGGTACTTACTTTCTCTTTCTCTCCTTTTCTCATTTAATTAGGAGGTCCCGTTTCCAGCCCGGTGCCGCAGCCACCGGTCGCAGGGCGCTGCGGAGCGCAAAGCTGCGATGGTCTTTGCCCCGCGGACGTTCCCATCGGGCTGGAAGGGCTCTCTCGGACAGTTCTCATCCCAAACTGGAATTCCTCCACAGCCCGGGGAGGCTTCTGAGGGCTCTCCCAGAGCCCTTGCAGCGGGACCGTTTGGGTTCTGGCCTCTGCAGGCACACGACACGCACCGGCCCCGCCAAATACCAAACGTGTTTCAACGTCAGAGTCTCAGCCTGATCTACTGACATGGGCAAAGGGGAAACTGAGGCACGTCCAGGCTATGGGCCGTGTCCGAGCTAAGGCAGTGGTGGAACTTGGTCCCGTACTGTTGCGTTTTGGACATCATCACCTTTCTTTTTGGAAATCTTGATGTAGAGGAAGGATGGGAAATACAATCTAACTAGAGTTCCTCATTGCCCACTACTGCTAAAATACCTTTTCCCACATGTCAACATCCTGATAGTTTGAGTACCAAGATGGTGCCGTTGAAATTAAATTCTTTGTGAAATTGAGGCTTGTTTCCCTGGAAGTTCTATAATAGAAGGAAACTGAAAAAAAATATTTCACCTTTTCAAAAATGAGCCATTTTGGACTCTTCTGAATGAACAGTTTGATAAACAGCTGCAGATGCTTTTCTGTAGAAGTCCCATTTTTGAATGCGTGTGAAACAATTTTTACAGAAATTCTGTTCTCTAAGAATTTTGAAATTTGGGATCTGCTATGAATTGGAGGAAAAATAATATATAAACACAGCTTGAGAAGCAGAACTTGCCCCTTGAGCGCAGATCTATCCAAACCAACAAAAGGAAGCTTGTGTTGGCATTTAGGTTCAGACTCAGGAATTCCTGACCCTTAAGCCTGTTTATACAGGGCCATACCACAGCCCAATTTGCACTTAATTTTGATTTTTCTTTTTTTCCCCCTCTACGTTTATGGTCGTGTTGAACGGGTGGGTTGTGCACTCTGAATGCACATCCTTAACCAATTGTATTTAAAGATTTTTTTGCATATAGCTAAGTGTCTTCATTCGGAAGCAGCAGCATTGTGTGAAGGCTTTTAAGTCATTTAACACAGGCACATTTATATTGCTCTGAAAATTTCGTGACCTAATTCTCACAAAGGCTTGGGAGCAGTGAGCGGGGACGCCGTGCGGGGCAGGGATTGACCCTCCGGGGTGAGAACTGGGGATGTGTGCGTGCACACGAGTGCAGGAAGACCCCGAGTTTTATTGCTCCCCTGTTCGCCTCTTGGTCCTGTTTGCTTTCACCTACTTTCCAAACCGCAATTTCAGTATCTGTTAGAGCTGTTGTAAAATACAGAATGGTTTAGGATTCTTGTTATTTAGAACACGGCGCGTTGTTGTTACAGCTGAGCTCGGAGATACTTGCCAACATTTTTGAAATCTGTGGATTGGTCGATCTCACCTGGGCACCGTCAAAGGTGTCCAGGAACTTTGCGGTGCCAAATTCTCAAATTCTCAGCTGTTGGAATACAGCAGAGCCTCCTTGGCCTTTTGTTTTCTATTTATTTTTATTTTTTAGTAAGGTTCCTTTGCAGAGTACAACCATTCTTATTTTACCTTGTGTTTCTTTGCATTTTGAGCTTTTTTTCTGCTCTTCTTTGGTAGCCAAAATACATTGCCTGGGTATGGGAGTCCCAAGGACGTTGAGCCCACCCTAGCACTTGAGTACATGTTTAACCTTAGACATCTGAGATCCCTGCCCAGGTCAGCACAACTACTTAAATACTTGAGGTCGAGCTGCTCCATCAAGTCCTTGCAGAGTGTGTTTGTGGTGACGGGGCTGCCCAGCGCGAGAGCTTGTGGAGAGCCCACAGGGCTGCCTCCTCCCAGTGCCCTCTGCTGCATCTCCTGCCGCCTGGGAGAGAACACGGCTTCTCCTCAGCTCAATCTAAAGAAATTATTATAGAAGCTACAGGAAACGTGAAATTGTGTGGGAGGCTATAGCAGTTGTTCTGGTATAAGCCTTGCGTCTCACTTCCAACGTGTTGCGCTGCTGCCGTTGAGAGTTTAGGCCTTTGAAAATCATCAGCAGCATCATTTTATAACATTCTTTATTGCAACTCAACTTTAATTATTTTTTCTATTTTGTTCTTTTTTTGTAGCAAATACTGACTGATCCTGAGGTGACCTCCCAAGAGGGCAATATAAAAAAGGTAGGATATGGATCAACCTTGTGCAAGTTGTTTCACTGTCTGGCTTTGAAATACCCCTGACACCTTTTTCTGAACAAAGGTGTGTATCGCAATAGCGCCGTGAAAGTTTTCCAATAGTTGCTGTTGCTTTTTTGGATTAAGAATTGTGGTTCTGCTGGAGTATTTTTCTGCCTTTTTGTGATTCCAGTATTTATGAAAAAGAAAATAATAGTTTGAAGTGTTCCTTGATTCAGCTACAACATAAACAGCCGCCAGTCCAAACTGAAAAACCTCATTTACCTCTTTTCCAGTAAAAGAAAACGTTGGTCCTTTGTTAAACGTGCTAAATTTTTAGAGGTCGCTTCACCGTGTAAATGTGGCTTATGTGAAGTCCAAGGGAAAAGGAATAGATAGATGAAGGGATAAAATTTAACTGTTGCCTTATATTACCTTGTGATGCTTAAACTAGAACAGGGATCAGAGGCAAAATGTGTTCCAGCTAGAGCCCAGCTGTACAAATTTCTTCCCAGTAGCTGTGGGGCAGCCTCAACACTGCATATTTCGGTAGCCAGCCTACTATTTTGGTTGGGGTTATTCTCAGTAACACTAAAATGCCATTCTTTCCGTGGCTGTCTTTCGGTTAACGGCTTTTCTAAAGTGAAGTGCTACAAGTCATATTTGATTATAGCCTCTCTGGATATCTAGAGGTAGTGCCTCTGCGTTGAAACAATGAGCTAGCTGTAATTCTTTTCATATGCCATCGTCTTGTAACGGGTATTCACAGTCCTGTTCGTAAAATCGGAGTTTCTGAAAGTGGAAAATGCTTTAAGTTGGAATTTGCAATAACTGCCATTTTTATTCAGCCATTTAGGCGAGTTTCAATACTTTTTCTTAACTCCGAAAGCTAAAAGGAAACACTTGTTTCACTCTGCCAAACAAAGTGAAATACAATACTCGCCGGGCTCCAAAGTTAGTTTGGGAAAAGATATTTAGACGTGTCCGGTGTGGACCGTTCTATCCTTACCACGTCGAGAAAAATAAGCTTTTATTTTAGAAAACCGGGCTACCGATACGAAACGTCCTTTGACCATCCTGTGACCCTGCGGAGGACCTGTCGCAGTGCCGCTGAACTTTTTACCTTGTTCATCTCCATAACTCACTTGGTGTTTGTCTCTGCCTCTGTGGGATCCTTTTGTCTGAACAGACATGGTGACAAGGTGGCAGGTTCTTATTATCGCAACGCACTTACCACAGGGGTGGAAGAAATTCTCCGTGGCTCAGGCCCGCTCAGCTATTTCTTTCCTAGCCTTTAATTACAGTATCACGAATAAATTCTACATCCCTGCCTCGCAGAATCTGCGTCACCCTAAAGAGAGCAGGCTTTGTGTGAACCAAGGGCAGAAGGAAGCGGCAGGCTGTCGGCTTTTCGGGTGCGACGCACGGGTTTGTATTGAAACGTCATTGCTTTTATTTCAAAGGGGAATGCTGTGAAAACTGCAGGTCTTTGAAAAAATACCGCGTCCTTAAATATTTTCCTGTATGGCAGGTATAAAACTGGACAGTTATGATATTTGACAAGCGGGGAAGGACTGGCCTTCCACTTCTGTCTTTTAAATGCATTGTAGAGAAGCACTAGTGGGAGTTTATGAGGTGATAAATTTATTGAAGGATGGGCAGTAGGGTTTTACAGCTAGGGTAAAAAAGGTCACAGCAGTAAGGTAAAGAGTTCAAGTCTAAACTTTATGGCTTGTGAAAAGACTACTACTAGACAGCTTTTCAGCCAGAAGAAAATGAAAAATAAAGAATAATAAAAAAATAATTCTGCACAATTTTTGTAGTATCTTAAAACTGTTTGTAAGTGGCACTCTGGCATCTTGCTCCAGTGATACAAAACCCTCGTGGGGGAAGATTTCCTTTTCCAACCTCCCTAAATCATTCAGTTGTCATATCCCCGAAGACACAATAGTTGAGATTTGACTTCAATTTACTCCTGTTCCGTCAGAGATAGGTTGGTGGTGAGAAGGTGACTGAAGACAAACGTAACTGCCGTGGGTGGGCTGAGTAAATGAGGAGAAAAGGAAGTCGGAGCCAAAGCGAGGGACCGTCCTTCTCGGGGCTCCTCTGAGCAACTGCTGCGTCGTGGGTTCAGGACTGACTAGGAGCAAGGACTAGAAAGAGGGGAAGAAATCTCTAGAACTCAGAGAAAATCTGTGAAAACAGTAAAAAGCAGAGCAGGGAAGGGGAAATGTGATGGCAGAGAGAGGTACAGGAAGATGCACAGGAAGCAATCTCTGACTAAAGATTGACCCCAGCGTTATTTCTGCTTAGTTAAGCTGCCAGGAAAAAAAAATGCTCTTTTAAGTAACTTTTCATAAACTGAAAAGCAATGAAAAGTCTGAGGCTGAAGATGTAGCACAGCAGACACTATTATATTGTATAATAAAACAGGTTCTTTTTTGGCTTGGAGCAAAATAAGAAGTATTTTCCCACTATGTCCCGTATTTTTCAGTTTGTATTACTGTTATTTCTGCTGGGATCACTAACACCGGGAAACCGATTTTGTTTCTTTGTGGTTGTCTCACAAGAATTAAGATTTCCAGCAGTGTTTGTAAAGGACCTGTGTGCAGGATCATTTTTCTGTATCTGGAAATGTGCTGTGCCATAGGCTACAACGCAGTGACTCCTGACAACTTTCCCTTTTGTCTGCTTCGCTTGCTGATATTTAGTTTAACTCGCGCAAACATACGTCGGCTCCTCGTCCTATTTGTTTAATTTTAAATAATCAATTGTGAGAGTAATGCTGAAATAGAAGACTCGCTATTTTTCAGTGAACTGAGTGCACACGTTCAGAGATGTGCACGAACGTGTAAGTTATACCTCTGGGTGTGTTGTCCCGTATTCCCAAATGTCTTTTTTTTCCAAGCCATCTGCCTGAGGTCTATTTATTTTGCTTAGGAAGCAGCTCCCATGTTCTCTTGCTCTGAATTTTCTAAGCTTCTCCACTGCGTTTAATGCATAGAAAAAAAAAAAAAAAAAAAAGCTTGTTATCATTATCTTCGTTGTCCTTTTGCTGAAACGTTGAGAGGGAGATGAAAGGCGTCGACTTCCTCCGGCGGGAAGCAAGGCCAGCGTCCCTTCCGAGACACCTTTTTCCCCGAGGAGCCGTGCGAGGTGTGTTTCTGTCTCCTCTAAAAGTCACTTTGGCTGGTGGTTTGCGAATCCTGCTGAAGGAGGCTCTGTGCGTGGAGCCAACCTTCTCTGGATGGGCTGTTTTTCTGACTGTGGTGACAAGAGACCTCAGGGACTTCTCTCTGCAGTAGACTCTCTATTTAGTTTCTGTTTACTTAGAGGGAATAGCCTGAGGGGCTACTGGAGAGAAAACATCTGTGGGAGATAATCTATAGAGTTATCTATCTATCACTCTTGTCGACCCTGTCTCCCTTGAGAGCAAGCTGAGAGACTTGTAATAAAAAGGCATCGCTGAAGAGGCTTTAGGGACAAATAAAGAGACATGTTAAGGGCCAGCTGAAAAAGGATAGAAGACATTATTAAAGCTCAATAGCTGTCTTATCAAAATCCAATAGGATAGGCATTTGGCAAAAGGCTTTAAATTTATTCTTTGACTTTCTCGAGAGCTTGGGTTTATCCATTAACAAGAATGTGCTGCATGGGGAGCGGGAGATGCTATCGGCTTCAAAAGACTTCGATTCAGTCTGGCATTGTACAAAACATGACAACAAAAAATGGAGACAAAACCTGTTTTTTCCCCTATTTTGGCCAACTTCATACCTACATCGCAAAATACCAGCCTGGAATGTAATGCTGATGATGCTGTAAACTAAAAACAATGTACCCAGCGCAGGAATTTATTCTCTACTCACAAATCAAGAGGTATTGTAAATATAAAGTTACTGCTAGAAAACAGGATAGGATTAGCAATCGCAGCCTCTTAGAAAGTATCATGCAGTAAAGAAGAAGCCTAGGTAGATGGAAAGCTTTTATTCCTGAAACCAAAGTGAAAACCCACTCACGTTTTGTTACTGCAGATGCAAAGCGAGATGGGGCCATAAATCTCTCCCGGTTTGTTATGATACACAAAGTGCTACAGGTCACAGGAACCATCTGATACTTCTGGAACACATTGTTCACACAAGATGATTGATTGATAATTATGATAATTTGCAAAATGATTATTTGGGTATTATAACCATAGTTTGTCCCCCCGGATCGCTGTGAAGACATTTTCTATATCACGGGCCGTCAGAAATGGCCTCTGGCAACAAGGGATATGGAAAGGTCTGGCCGGGCTCTCCCGGCGGGATCTGTAGGACTGATGAATGATGACCCAGAGGAGTAAGAAATCAGACTTCAATAAGCAGTCAGGAAGGTAGTTAGAGAAGAGCAAGGGAACTGTTAACTGTCTTTTGTGGAGCAATTACTAGCCGGGCCATACGCCCTGAGGCCGAAGCACAGCCTGTCAGAATATTGCACACGCAGGGAGAGATGGACTTGGAGGCTCTAACTTGTGCCGCTCAAAGTTTCTGGATTTGCAGCGTTTCGCACAAAGTCCGTTTGCATTTCTGCATTTAATACGTATTACAAATATCTTTATTAGCTGCATCTAACCCGAGGTGTTCTAAAACTTAGTGAAGACTTAAAATCCCAATTTCAGCCATATTTCTTCATCTTCCAATTCTGCACATGGCAGAATCAACCCCCTGCTTTTAGTGGTTTTGGAATAGCCTTCGTACTTACTGAGAATTTACACTGCTAACCAGATGAATTGCTTTTAAAATTGCGCCTGATTTTGTGCACTTAAATTTAGATTAGAAAGGGAGAGCGTGTTCTTACAAAACAAACCCGGCTGTTGAGCGCCCGAAGGCAGCGCTGCGCAGCGACCGACACCGGGGCCGAGTGACGCTTCCCAAACCCCGACCAGATTGTGGAGCAATATCCAGTTATCAGGGCTAAAGCCCAGTTTCAGTACGGTCGCTGCCTTAGAGTTACTATTTCAGAAAGAGCTTTAATTTGCTTGTTTTATAGGTTGTATCTTTATGAAATAAAGGTATGTTTAGCTGCCACAAACAGAGGCAGCTTTGAGTTGATTTTTATAATCTTTTCTTGAATAGACTTGCGTCATTCCAATAAGCCCTGGACAAAAGAGTGGACAGTTGTCTGAGAGTCTTTTTTTATAACATTTCTCTCTTTCCATTGTTAGGGAGCTGCTAATAAAAGAACCAGGAGTCCATTAATTCAGTGAATGAACATATAGTAAAGTCAGTTCCCTCTTGAGAACAATAATGTTGCGGTCAGCTTAGGTTTCCATGGAAACTAAGTACTTCTAAGAAGTTTGCATCCTTGATTTTGCTGAAATGAAGCATGTAAAGTAAAAAAAGGTGTAGGGCTGTCACAGAAAAGTTGGTGAAGAAAAGTTGGTGAAGAAAGTGATGGTTACATTATTTTGCAGGAATAACGTCGTACATTTAATTTCAGCGATAGAGGTGTTTGGGCTGGGATGCCTGGTGTGTATGTGCGTATGACAAACGATTCCATGACGAGCTCTCTGGGGATTTTGAAGCCATAAATCAGGCCGAGTTAAGAAGACTAGTGGTGGTGAAGTTTGCTCTCTCCATATCTCCAGGAGCTTTGGGTCGGTTGTGGCCACGTGCGTCACAGGGGGATGGGGACGGCGCCGTCGGTCAGCCCAAGGCTCCGTTCCCAACAGGTTCGGTGGTTCGGAAGGTGAGGACGGTTCATGGCGATTTGCCGCGTTCTCTGCCACCAGGTTAATGCCGAGTGTGGATACGGTGTGAGCGCCTTATGCAATTTTAAATAAGACCTTTTTGTAAAATAAGTTGGTTCTTTTCTTCCCATCTGCTCCAGGTGACTTCATACTTAAATCACACCAGCCAGCAGCATAAACCGAAGAGCAGTGACGTTGATGTGTTCTTTTAGCATTAATTTATAACCTGCTGCCGTATTTTCTTGAATAGTGAATCGCTGTAGCTGAGAGAAGTGTCCGAAATGTTTCACTGAGCTATTTATACACGTCGTTCCAAGTGACACGCATCTCTGTTGAACAATATCTCCTAAGATAAAAGTGTCGGTTTAACTTCAGGCATCGACAGTTATGAGAGGTCACCTTGTCTCCCTATAATACATCTCAGACACAGGCACACAGGCCGTACGGTGCCCTCAAGATATTAACAAAGCCACACGAGGTGGTTTTGGAAGGGAGGAGGCAGGAGGCTGTTCCCTTGACAAAACAAACCAGCCCACTCGCGGCAGTTTGAGTCGGTGATCTGCGGCGTCTCCGGACGGGGAGTGGGGTCAAGCCCAAGCTGTGTCTTGTTGAACCCCTGTGGGGCAAGGGGGGATGCCAGAACCCCTGCTCTAGCAATTTCTAAGTCCTATTCAGCATCAGGGAAACCTCATCTCAACAGGGCAGAAACGGTAGTTCATTAACTAGCAGGTCAAGTGATTCATTCTCTTCCTTTTTTAATTTTTTTTTTTGTATGTGGTTCAAAATACCCTAAGTCCTGGGGATGAGTGCCTGTAGGTACTGCAGCTGCCTCCTCTCTGCCCTGGGCTCACTCACCTGGAGAGCGAGGTCAGGCAGTTCTGCAAAACAATGTGGGTAAAGGAGCCTTAAGACATTTTGACCGAGTAACTGGTTATGCTAAAGACATACGCAAATTTAAGACAGCTAAACTTTTCCTGGCTAAGAGCTTCCTAAATAGTGTGAAACCCACACGTCCTAGTGACTGAGCTCTCTACTGAAAACGTTCACAGGCACACACAAACAGTTTTCACACTTTTCTCACAGTGCTGCTTCTCTCTCAGGGTGTATATATAACTAATTTCGGTGATTCCTTGTTGAAAAAACACGTGTAATATCATACATGAAATTAAAAATACTCTACGTGTGTCCTTATCTGTTTGAGTCAAGGTAAGTTTTGGATTGTTTGCGTTGTACCGTTGAGCACGTACTCCTTTTTTTCTGCTAACAAAATGAACCGCGAGCTGAAAGGCTGGCATTTACGTACTGCCTGTAAGGCGATTACTAGTGAAATAATATTCTGGATGATTAGGAGGTATTACAGCCTCCACTCAGTTTAAAAATGCCAGAATGCCCCAGAGATCCCCACGAATCTGCTGCCAGCCGGCCCCTGTCAGAGCTGAAGGCAGCACTGTCTGGAGCCCAAAATCAACTTCAGGAAGGTCATGTGAAAGAAAATCCTCAGTCATCAGGAAGCCCTTGGCCCCGTGGCCTTTCTGACATTTTCTGACAAACCTTAAATCACCAGAGTAGACAAAACATCACAAATTTCGGAATGATAGCCTCTGGGATTTCAAACCCCTGTGTTCACTGTGAAGGTAACCCCCACCTCGAGCGCGCCAGGAGGGGCTCGGGAACCGCCCGCGGGAGCACGGCAGCGACGCTGCGGCGCGGGAGGGAGCCCGCCTCGGGGTTGCCATCGGCTTATTTGCACGGTGCTGGGAACACACGTCGGTGTGTCACGAGCAGGACAGGTCTCTGCTCCAGAGTGAAATTTGGAGTCAGGATTTATTGTATACGTTACACACGTTATCGAAGCCAGATGGTCCTGCTAATGTAATCTGTGATCTCGAGGCGCGCAGCGTTCGCTTAATCACGTCGTGCAGCTATTAAAGAGAATATATCAGGTAGGAGGCCTGTTAGAGCTCGCCAGCTAAAAAGAAAAACGTGGTCAGTAATTGGGGAGGAAAGAAGAGGGGGAGGTGTGAATAGCTGGGGGAGTGACTTGAAGTTGGCTCCTAGCACCTATGGTGCTGCTTAAAGAAAAAAAGAAAAGCCAAAAAGCAGGGAATTGGATGCCAGTGACCTATAATTAAATATATATATCATAGCAAAACCAAAAAGTGGGGTTTTTTCTTTTTTTTTTTTTTTTTGTATTTTGCTCTAGAAATATATCAAGTATTTACAAAGCAGTAAAGATACGACCGTTGACCCACGCATGTTCCAGGAGTGCACTATTTTTTGATGGTGCCAGTTAGACGGGTTTTCAAATTAGATGAGGTTTTTATGAGATTATAAAATATGTGTTCTGCTAAAAAGTCCGAATTTATTCTTCGTAGGGCAGTTTTGGGAGAAAAACAATTACTAGAGGTCAGCTCTTCAGTGGCGTTCAGTAGTACCTCCTGCCTTTACCTGTGGAAATTTCAGCACGAAATAACAACTTCGTTCCCTTTGCTCTTTGTAGTAGATACAGTAGTTGCGTGAGCGCTGTGTGCTAAAACCTGCAATATAAAACCAGACTTATTTGAGGATAAGCAGAAAATTCTGGCTCTGCGTCTTAATGATTGTACTCGGGTTTTTTACTCAATATGGATGTTTCTCTTCACGATACCGCGAGTTCTCAAAACTTTGTTTCATTTTGAGTTGGACCAAAAATACTTCACCTAATCCTAATTGAGTTATACTTTCAGATTATTTCCTTCAACCTCTTAAATTTTAATTTCTGTGAATAGTTTGACTTAATCAAATTGTAACTTTTCAGCAAAGTAGTTTTGGGTCGGGGAATGTACAGTCAGTTCTAGTCTTGGCTTTAATTTATACCTACAATAGCAGCGAGCGTTTATGTAGTATTTAAACTGACAAGGACTTGCCAAGTTCAGAGTCCAAAATCCCCGTGCGTGCTAATTCAGCTCACAAGAGCTCACGGGGCTGGTTTTGTCCTTCCCAAGGAGGAGATAAAGCAGCAGTTGAGGAAATTGCCCCGTGTCCAAGATTCCGCACCGGCATCATTGATTTTCAGACCTACCAACTCAGCATTGACCTGAGCTGCCCGGGGTGGATCAGTTCTGCCCCAGACTGGGAGCAGCCACAAAATCGGGACGTGGCCTCTGCCCCCATGGAGGGACTTCTGATTGTACTGGATTGACTTCTGATTTTACGTTCCGCAGGTCCGGTGTAAGGTTCAAGGGGCCTCAGATGGGCAGACCTGAGTATTCCTTCGTGTGCTTGGGTATTTCTCAGAGAAGAGGGACAAAGTCTGACAGGAACTGCTGCTACTTATAATGACCCCAGAGTTTTTCGAGATGACCTATGAGTTATTTGATTGCAACCTGCAAGTGAGATACGTATTTTATTTTTCTTCTCCCCACTAGCTGATCAGCAGTTTCTAAGTTGAGCAGCTCCTCACAGAATTTGTGAGCGGGGGAAGGCTTGGGTCTGAGGTGAGACCCTGGGCTGAGGCTTGTATTTTAAAATATAATACAGACGTGTAGAAAAGAAGTATAGAAAGCTGTGGAATAGATCACAAGCTAGTTTATAAACTTTAGAGTAAGTTTTCCTCATATTTCTACTTAGATTTTTATCTGTCCTATAAGTCACTGAAATTAAGAAATCTTCTGTCATATCGAGGCCTCTTATCTCCTAATCTTCATGATTTAGCTGACTGGTTTAGGGGGTTGCTGAAATGAACGCTGGCCGCAGAGAAGAGTGGGTTTAGCTTGCTACTGAGCATTTTTCCAGATCATTAATCGTTACTGTAGAGATAGTTATGCGTATCTGCTGTCAGAACATTTTAGACCCTGCTTGGTGCAATAATTCCTTCTGTTCCAGAAGAATAAATCACAAATCCTAAGGGAATTGTTCCTCTTCATTTCAGTCTTAAGCTTCAGCCTGCATGACCCAGAAGACGCGTAGTTCCTCCTTACATGCAGTCTGGTGGAAAGTCTGGACGCTTACATAGATGTTATTGCATCGGTGTCGTCCTTATTATAGTGCTAAGTTGTATAATTCTTCTTAAATTTAAAAATTCATCAAGAGGACTTTTGATTTTTTCCTATTTCCCCCTGCAATTACATATATAAAATCAGAAAAGTATTGACCTTCAGTGTCATTCTCTTCCCTTAATACCTGAGTAACTTTTTTTTTTTCTTTCTGCAAATAGCTTGGGGCTACCTGCTGAGTTATATTGACAAATCCAGGCAGTCTCTTACTCAGCCACCGCTGCCTCAAAACAGACAATAATAATTTTCTTTGTCACAGGAATCTTAAAAAAAGGTGAATCCTGAAAACTTGTGGAAAGAGTTCAGATACGATGAGGTGCCGGTGGCCGTGTAAATCTGTACACCAAGGACATCACTGTCGGTCTTCTGAGATGCTCGGCTCTGCTTCAATCTCTCCTGAGTTAGAGTGGTCGTTATTCTGCCATAATTCCTTATGGTAGCTCATATGCTTCATAGAGGTGGTTGTTTCTTTTCACCTTAATTCCTGTTGGGAACAGAGGTCTGGAGCAATCCCGCTGGGTTGTTTTGTGCAATTTCCTACAACCACACGCAGTAAGGACGTACGATCTTTCACAAGTAGGTTGTACCCGCCCCTAACTGAGATAATTTCTTTCAGGCTTTTTGTCTTCCGATGACTAGAACGCGTCTCCTAAGTTCCAACGTAAATTTATTCCTGGCAGTTTATATTTGCTGATCCTTTTGCCAACAAAAACTATTAGTTTGAATGGTGTCCCATCTCCCATTCCAGTTCTGATGGTCACCATATGCTCATTTGTTCTTCGCTTTGCTGGGCTTGCTGCAGGCAGCATCGGCTCTCCTGCTCCGCAAACCGCGGCTTGTCGGCACGGCCCTTCGTGAGACCTGGGCAGCCCCGGCGTGCAGAAATGTTGGGCTTTAAATTCGTAGTCTTTTTCCCAAGGTGTTGTTAGATGTCTAACGGCTACAGTCACGGCATCCAGGGAAAACCCATCCTCGTCCTGAAGCCGGGGTGACATTGGGTGGAACACTTGGCTTCTTTGGGCGCAGCTTGCTGCTCACACAGCTGTCCATGGAATTTTGCTTTTTAAAGGTACCTAGGCCCAAGAAAAGAAGTCATAATATTAAGAAGCAGACATTTTAATTATTATTATCCAGATAACAAGATTTTCTCAGAGTAGTGAAATCAGAAAAACAAGGTTTATTATCTAATCCTGGTATATGTCTGTGTTATTTCTGAACCTGGACCAAGGCTTTAGCCATTTGCTATATGAATGTTTGTGTTCTTGTGACTTAAAAATGTTACACAGACAGAGGCTAGTAAAATGACCATGACCGTGAAAGCAAATTATTCTGAGATGATTTTAAATGGCCCTTTTTGCTGTGTGATAGGAAGGTTGGCAAACAAGTCACTGATGAATGTCGGAGTTTGCAGTCTTGTTTGGTTTGGAAACTTGCTCAGAAGTTTGGATGCATCTCTGAAATTCATCAGAATCCCTTTGGTCTGAAAAACATTGCTGAAAACCTTGCACATGACTTTTTTTACATTAATTTCTTCTAATACCTCACACTAACTGGGCTGGAAATACCCAAGAAATAGGTTTTCTTGTTGTATTTCTCTGTTCTGTTTGTAATGCCAGCCAAAGTCTTAAAGTATTAGAAGCTTATGTACATAAATAATGAGAAAAGAAGCTAATGGGTTTTATCTTTTTCTCTGAAAGTTCAGAAATGCTTTAGAGCTGGACAAGGCTCTGACTGCGTGGTTTTTTTTTTCTTGCAGAGCTTTAGCAGAATTAAAGAGCAAGGACTGTTTCTTTCAGTGTATCTAAGAGGATTGTTCGGTTTTGAAGCAGAACCACAAACATAGATAGGGTTGGCATAATTAGCAGGTTTTAGAAGAGGACTAGATAGTAAGTGAATGATAAATACCGTGAATAACAAACTCATGCAAGTGATTTATTACAAAAAGGGATGAACGCCCCAAAAATGCCTGATTGCAGCCTGGGTAGATCTGGCCCCCACCTCCAACGTCTTCAGGCGGCTGCAGCCCCGCGCGGATCTATTCGAGTAACTGGGAAACATTGCTTTCGCTGTGACAATGCTGCGCCAGAGGAAAACTCTTCACGTTTTTTAGGCTTTGAAGAGGCAGCATGTGTTTTTCGGGTACGTGGTTACATTAATTTTTAGTGTCAGTCAGAAAATGTGCTGGACTCTCTTTGGGTAGGGAAAAAATACCCTGTGGATCTCCTGCACTGTCATCCCACTCGTTCTGTTAGTCTGGTGCTTTTTGTGCTCTTTTTCTATGAAGCTTAAATAGGTCAAATACTGAGTTGTAATAGCCATGTGCTCGGTAGCTCTATTTCCCATTTGTGAGTAACCATACCTCCCTCTCTGGATTTACAAGGCCACGATTCACCTTTGTTAGTGCAGCCTTTCTTTCCCCCACTTGTTTTCACTCACCTAAAACAGTTCACCTGCATTTACTGTGCTGTGCTTACGCTGCTCTCCCCCTTTTCATGTTAACATAGCACATCAAATATTTGTTTGATTTTTCTTTAAATAGCTGCCTAAATTAATAACCACTTCCTTTTCTAAAAAAGGAAAAAACCCACCCAATTGCTGAGCATCTTAATTCACAGGTCACAACTGCAAAGCCAATTCTGTGGCAGAGCGAAACCCTCTTCAAAAGAAATAGAAATACTTCAAATAAATAAATGCTAGTTGATCCAGATTCTAAACCATGTGTTTATGCGCACCGGAATAATAGAAAACCAGAGAAAAAGAAAAGAAAAAAGGGGAGAAAAATAGTATTTGTCACTTTAAGCCACAGTTCTAAATGAATACAACAAGGAAAACCAAGGATGTCAGAATATTTGATAACAGCTGCAATAAAGAATAGCAAATGATTGCTGAAGTGCATTATGCTTTTATAAAGAAGTTTTGAGGTGTCAAAATATTTTCTCTGTTTCAAGATGGAAGCTATTTGTCCTTGTGGCTGACATTGCTTAGTTTCTATGTATCGTTGCAATGGGTGGAAACATCCTTTAACTGCCAGACAGCACTTACCGATAAGCCAGCCAATTAATAATGTTGATTTGAAAAGCCCAAGAATAGGTGAGAAAGCAAAGTCCTTTGGTAAGTCATATTTGCACAGTATTAAGAGTCCCCTTTTACCTGATCTAGTAAACATGGTATTAGGAACTCTGTGCTATTGAAAAGTTGAGAGACTACAACGATATGTGTAACTGATAATTGCCACTCCTAACTATTCAGCACCCACTTATCGTGCCTTTTGTACGTACATACCTTCGAAAGAGACAGCTTGGGGCATACGTATTTCTCTCTCCTAAATACTGATGGGAGGATTGTTTTTTTCCGACACGTTGACCTGTTTTATCAAAGAAGTAAATGAAGAAGAGGAATCAGCGTTTCCTTCAAAGCTGGTGGCCCTCCAGTTGTAGACTTTGCATTAGGTCTGAATCTGCAAACAGCCTCACTCTGTTTGCTCAGCTGATGCCGCAGCCTTCTCTTGCTGCAGCGTTGCGTGCGCTCGGAAGACAAGATGAATATGGATTCTGAGGAAAACGAAAAGCGATCTAAATCTACAAGCAGATGTGAAAGCAATTCACTGAGGTAGCTGTACCTAATTGCACACAGCCACCGCTTGTTGCCTTTGGTCTTTGCCGCGAGTCCGCTGAGTCTCAAGCAGCAGGAACAGTAAAGATGTAAAGATGTAAGGGAGTGACACGCAGGACTGGGCTTAATCACGAGGGAGGCCTGAGCAGAGTAGAAGTTGTCGACTGGCAACAGAATGCACTCTATCATCTGTATCTTTGTATGTTCCTGTACTCTTACAGAGGCACAGAAATGGAATTAATTAGAAGTAGATGAAGCTGTTTGATTAAACAGCCTATTTGTTGCCCAGACGTATGTGTAGGTATAGAAATGCAATTAGTTTGAGAGTGCCATTAGCAGTGTCAGAGACCAGAAGTAATAGAGCTTAACCCTCACAAGAGCTGCACTGTGAAGCCGTGGATAGCTTTGCTCCCATAGTGCGGGACGTGCGTTACATTCAAAGAACCGGTTTTACCCCTTAACTCTTTCTGCAGAGTAATTTCCAGCAATATTCGTCTTGTTCCGGGAAAGCACATGCAGGGCCAGCTCTTTCCTTCCCGCAATGGGCAGGCTTGAAAACAAGAAGTTACATCAAAAGCGTTTGTTAAAATCTGCAAAATACTTAAATTTGTCAGCTTTCCAAAACTCCTTAAAGTAGAGCTCTGAGGGACACTCAGGGAAAGGACCTGCTTAAGTGTCTGCCGGCGTGTCGTTGCCCTGCAGGTAGCTGACGTGAGCAGGTCTGGTTGTGATCCCTATGGGATTGGGAAGGAGCCTTTCCAAGGCACCCGTGTCGGTGTCAGTTCAGCTTCATCAGTCGCTGCCGCGTTCACAGGGATGTGTAGGAACTTATCGGCATGGCTGGGCACAGAGTGGACTTTGAAAGCTCCTGTGATCTAACGAGTGTCACGTCGTGCTTGTGCTGCTGCTCTGCTGTCTTCCCGGATCTGTAGAGTAGGAAGGGGGGAACCTGGGCCGAACGTAACCACTGTGGGACTTGCCCTGGTCTAGTGAGGCTGGAGGCTCAGTATTTCTGCCCGGTGTATTACGTGTTGCTACTCGTTAATGAAAACACTCTGAAGTGCTGCCATGTTAAGCATCCCACCAGGCAGTGCACCACTACTGTGTCGTGAGACGCTTTCTGGAGGAGAATTACCCGTGTCTGTGGTACCCATCATGTGAGAAAAAGTTCACCAACATCAGTTAAGGTTGGGACAAACCCATGCTTAATCATCATAAATGTATATTATATATCTGGTTTTTTTTCCCTTGAGAAAGTGCTTTACTTTAGATGAAAAGAAATGCATTTCATATTTCAGCTGATAATGAGAAGTTAATAAAATTGGGATTTTGTGCAATGCAGGACCTCTGACATCTTAATCTTTATTAAAGAGACTTAAACTACCAGGAACTGCTGGTGCTGACTGGCACAGCCAGACTCAAGAAACACCAGGAGAGACTGGTCAAATGAACTGTTAAACAACTCTTCCTAATCCATCAGGAAGAAACAATAAGTGCTGGAAACATCTATTTACCATGCATCAATCACGGTTACCTAAGCAATTTCTAAGTAATTATACTTCTGTTATATAGTTCCTGAGATGACTAGTCTGAATGAGACATTTGCTTTATTAAAACAAAAAAATTTACTTCAGTTGACATATCAAATGTTGTTTCACATTCTGACAAAGTAGTCATTTTTCTGGACATAACCTCTACTAATTGTTGTGTTAAAATCCTATTTGGAATTCCAATAGCTTGACAAAAGGAGGGTTTTAAAATTTTGAGCTGGTAGAGATTTTGTCTGCTGAATTTTGCTAAGTCAGTAAAAAAGGTATTTGGACCAGCTTGCTGAGATGTGACCTGTGGAAAGGCAATATTTTGGAGGTGGGGGAATAAGAATTGATCTTTGTTGTAGTAAGAACTTATTGCCTTTTTTCTTTCTTTCTTTCTTTTTTTTTTTGGTTTTTTTTTTTTTTTTTTCCCTGAGAGACTGATGGTCTTCAGCACAGATCAAGTTGTGCACATCTGACTGTTCTTCCTCCTAGTACTGATGGTTTATAAGTCTGACTTATATTTTTCCCCTACCAGTAGAGAGTTCTAGACTAAAAGATGAATTAATGAAGAGCAATTTGTATCTTAATTTTATAGAGCTGTACAAATATAGTGTCTTGTGCCGTTTGAATGTCGTGAAGTTATAAAAACATATATATGTGTGTGTGTGTTTTACAAACCCATCATTGTGTGGGGCTTTGAAATGTCGTTTTCTAATCCACTCAGAGAAAGGGGAGGGATAGAGTCTTTGTCAGTATCCAAGCAATTAGGATAATTAAAAAAGAAAGCTTATTGGGTAAACATGCTCTTAGATTGTGACCTCTTAATTAATGGACTACAGGGAGAAATTACAGCAGTGGCAAGATAATTAACACATGCATTTAAAAAGAACTGTTAGACAAGGGTATTATAGGATAGTAAGACACCGATTTGAATCACCGAAGGGCTGTGGAGGTGAACACACACAGTGGAACAAGACAAGATTTGCATGTGTGAGTGCCCCGGCACACAAGAGGGAACAGATTAGGTTAACTTCGTTATCACATGGAGGCGGCTCTTTTAGTAGCCCATTCCCGTCGGTGGTGAAGTGTTTGAAAAGTCCACGCTGATTTATTTTTTTTTTACAAAGCAAATTCCACGGAGAGCAATTCTGCCTCGGAACGTGTCGCCATTTCTAATAACTCTGAAGGTGCCAGCGCAGTGTGGGAAACGGTCTTGCTCTCCTCGGTCGCCCGTCCCGCCGGGGCGCGGTGCATGGCGGAACCAGGGCAGCCGGGGGATGTCGCAGCAAGGGCCCAGCCGGGCTCTGCCCGGGCATCTGCAGCTGGTTTTATTGCTCTTTATAGTTGTTACAATTGCAGACAATATTTTGGAAACTGTATCAGTCCTTGTAAACAAACAGAACAAGCCTAGGAACCCGATCGTTACATTTTTGTTACGTTTTGCTACATTTTGTTACATTGTCTCCAGGAGACAAAGAGGAAATCCTGGGTCAGCTCAGACTTCCCGGGCTTTGAGAGATCTTCAACTTCATAACGTCCCAGACACGGGTATGTTTTTCTCCTCCTTCACCTCCATGCTGAGACATCTATTTAAATTGAAACTTCCAAGAAATTCCTAAAGAAAATAGAGTAGACTTCAAAAAAAGAGAAGTTCTCGTATGATTTTTCGTGTGTCGCCGTGTAGGTGTGACCTGTTTGGACGTGGCCAGAGGGCTGTGCCTGGCACTCGGGCTGCTGCAGAGCTCCCGGGGCACGGAGGGGAAGGAGGAGGGGGAGGATGAGGAGGAAGGACTCCAGTGTGTGGAGATTTCACCCAAATAGCCTAGAGCTGGTCACTGGGAGGAAGCAGATGATGATATTCTTGGCTGTGAGGAAGCACTGAGGAAAGTGTAGAAGATGGTGAGGGTGAAAGCCAGCAGGGACCAGATAAAAAAGTCTTGTGAAGAAGCAGTCTGCCAGGAAAGGAATCTTGGGAGATCTTCCTTAAAATTACAGCCTTGTACTGAAGGGAAATTTGAGCTCATTTGCAACCAAAGCTTGGGGGTCTGCAACCTTCTTGTGAAAATGCAAAGGGTGTTTTGTAGAGTTTGGGTCCGGTGCGTGCTGTTGGGCCCCAGCAGCTGGTTACAAAGGCAGTCATCGCCCCCAGCGTGGATCTAGCTGAGCCCAAACGAGCCAAAATACCCAAACCAGGCACCGTCAGCTTGATTTGCCTCTTCCAGTCACTGAAACGGTTCTTAGCAGGAGAGGGAAGGGAAGCTCACACACCAGGGCTGAGGTCTGCCTGGTGGAGCATCATGTGTTTCACAGGGACCGGTAGCCAATGTCCTGGGAGAAACATAAAAACCATAACAAATATGTGATGGCAGCACATCGAATTGCCCCGGAATCCAGCCAAAGCTTGCCCAAACCGCAGCCAGCCGGCCAAGTCAGAACTCTGGGTGGGCCAGGGAGGTGCTTTGTCTGTGCAGAGTCTCCCGTGTGCGTGGCGTATGCGACAGAACAGTTTTCTGTGCTCTCTAACCATTAAATCTTTCAAATACTGTTTTATAGAAAAAAAAACAAACTGCAGAGAAGTCCAAAGCTAAAAGTATTTGTGTTAGGAGAGCAAACCTCACGCTATGGATGCACACACAGGCCAATGCTGCGTGAGCACGCACAGCGTAAGAGCACGTGGTTTGCGTAAGGCCCCGCTCCTTGCGGTGTCACGGGGAACAAAGAGACGCTCGGCCAAGCCAACATTTCCCATATCCCACCGGGCACTTAGCCCAGATCCCACCCACTTCTTGGTAAGTCTTAGCATTGCTTCTTTTGTCTGTGTATAAACGTTCAATCGAGTGTTCATCCTACCTGGAACATTAAAGATGCGTGTAGGCAAAAAAAAAAACATTTTAAAAAAAGCTTTATGAATGTTTGATTAGTGACTTGGACCCCGAATTTTTAACTAATTGAGTACATTAAATAGTATGTCTCTGAAAGACTAATACAAGACACTTTTCAAAGCTTCTTTAATAAAAATTCTATTTGGGATTTGACCATAATGGCTATCCTTGCTTGCCAAAACATGACTTCTTAGCAGGTGACTTTCATCAAGTACATCTGAAATAGTACCTAAATGAATTAGCAATAAAATGGACTTAGGCCTAGCAGTAGGAGCCTCCATTAATCTTGGGTTAATCACTAAAGAGATGCCATTCACTTTTCTTAAGAAGTCACATTTTTCTCCCCTTGCTGGCGACCAGATTTCATAAAGTAACATATTTCTAATGAAAGGGCTCTGCTTGAATTAAAACCCTGAAGGTTTATGCAGATTTTAGTTTTGATTACTGCTGGCATGGGCTCTTAGCAGACTCCGGAAGGTAGGTCCGCAGTGAAAGAGTCCCAGCATGCAGTTCATAATATTCTTTGAAATAAAATAGTGCACTTGTACTTAGTGGCTTTAATCAGCTCTGACTTTTGATAGTCAAACAATAGCTAATTACAGTAACACCTGCCTTCTAAGTCATGTCATGTAGGTTATTGCCAACAAGAGACCTTGTATCTTAGCTGCGTGATTATTATAGAGTCTAAAACCTATCTGTTAAAAAAGAGGGGGGGAGAAGAACTGAGTTTGGTAGCCATTATACGCCTTTTTATTGTCTGATGCATTTCTGGCTTTCCTCTTTGCGGTTTTCTGTGTTTGAAAGGCAGGGAGTTGGTGTTTACGGCCAGATCAGAGATCTGAGTTTCGAGGGGAAGGATATGGTTTTGCAGCTCTTGCTTTTGTGTGAAGTAGCGACGGATAATGCTGAAATGTTTGCATTTCTAAATGCATTCGAATGTCTCTCCGTGTTCAGTGCAACACAAAATTTAGTTGTTCCTATCATCGCATCTCTGGCATGTAGCCACAGAGCAGAATTTTATTTCACTGTCATTAAATGCACTGGTATGGGGAGGGGGACAAAGGCCCATTTATTTCGACCTTCATCTAGTTTGGAAGGGTTTCATAAAATAAAATGCTCAGCTAAGAACCTGATTTTGAAATAACAGACAGTATTTCTGAAAATGAATCCACACCTTTCCCTAATATTTGTCTTTACTGTGAGGAATACAGTCAGATGGATTTCAGTGTATGTGCCAGCTGCTGTAGAAGCCATAAATTATTGTCTCATTGAAGACTCTTTTCTCATTAATTTTGATAGCAAATAAGGCTTCGTTTTCACAAAGTCAGTCAAGTGAATAATATCAGATGTTTGCCAGAGGCTCAACAGCCACTGTAACAACTCTCCAAGAGTCAGAAGCACAAACATCTGTGCTGACACGGCGAGGGATGCTCCCTCTTCCAGACCCCAAAAGGTAATGGGTCAGATTCTACGGCCAGTTCTGCCAGACTTACCTCTGAGCTGTGTGATCAGTGAAAATAAAAGGACATTTAATAATCTGACGATGCGGAGGAAGCCTGCTACTGAAAAAGGGGCAAACCCCAGCCGTAGTTAGATGTTTTTCCTGTGTGCCTGTTTTAGAAAAGCGCATGCGAGAAATGAAGTCCTTCATCTCCGTTTGGCCAGTGGAAACTGAAGTGCAAGACGTGAAAAGACTGTTTGGGACTGATCCGATCAGGAAACAACTGAGCAGGGAGTAAAGTGCAGGGTTTCTTTCCCTGAGTTCCAATCCGATGCTCTGTCACGCTGTTTTTCCCCAGAAAATTTAAGAAAAGACACGTTTGAAGTTGTATGTAGAAGACTGTGCTGGCTGTGAGCTTGCTAAGGCTCCAAACCTCCGTTTGGTGTCTCCAAACCTGACACTCAAGCACCTTAACACAGACTTTGCACTTTTATTTATTGGTTTAAACAGGACTTCAGCGAGAAGCTATATGTTGGCCGCTCTTCACATTTTAGGCAACTGGATCGCAGCCTCGCTGGACAGACTGGCTGCCCTGTGTGACAGGAAATGAGTCCCGAAACACTGTGGTACTTGCGTTGTGAACCTTCGTGTCTGGGTGCTGAAGATGCGCGTAGGTGATTCCAATTTCTGTTTACAATCAGATTGTATGTTTAAAAAACACTCCTTCTGGATTATACAAGGAATTTGCAAGAGAACGCGTTCAGGGTTACCTTAATGAACAGAGAATACGAGCGTGTGTTAAAAGGAATTGTCGTTAACTCTGCTTCCCAGAGCTGCTTTGAAGTTCAGTGTTTAATGGGCTGGTTTTTTCCCTTTAAGTTATTCTTTCTCACTCCATCATTTGTCATGTTAACCTCAAACTGTGCAGTAAGAAATCTTCTTTATATCAGTTACCATGTTTGCCATATCTGATCAGTTTGATTGATCATTGCCTCAGCCACAGGTTGGTAATAAGCTGTTTTGAGAGAGACACACATTTCCCATAGGACAAAATTGGCATGACAGCCTCGTAAACCGGCCATTTATCAACTGCTCCCAGGTGGTCACTGTCTGCTCGGCTCCTGCCGCGCGCCGGGGATGGAGTCGGAGCCGGTGGGCGCTGCGCTGCGGCGAACACGCGAGACAGTAATGAATGACGCTGGATTTGAATCAAAATTGTGAGCGCGAATGTCACGCTCAAAGTCTACCAACTCCCTGTTCGAAGCGCTGCTCCTCAGGGTGCGTGTCGGGTCGCGCTGTTCCCTCCGCTGAGTGATCCTGCGGGTCAGGGTGCCCAGCGTGGGGAAGAACAGCTTCCCCGGCGATGAGGGGATGCCTTCCCCACGCCCAGCGGCGTGATGCTCTCCGCGCTGCCCAGGATGCTGGCTCGAGCAAACTCAGCTTAGGAATAGCTTTGCGTGTCTCGGGGTTTTATAGGCTGGGTTTGTGTAGGGGTGTGTGTGGGACTGTGTTCACTTTAATATCCAAAAGGATGAGTAGCATCTCTTCCCCCGTGGTGCAGTTGCAGCAGTTCAGTGACTGGGTCCCACAGATCGTGGCCACTTCTGGTTTGCTCCTGGTTCAGAGGAACTGAAACTAGAATAAGCTAGAAAGAAAATATACCAAGTAAGCACCCTCAATATAAACCTTTGGGAAAAAAGTTTCTCTGATATTTACACAACGCGGTCTGTGAAGCACTCCTGACTTGGTCTCCTTGCAGCAGGTCTTGCTGCAATCTTGAATGATTTTCTTTTTATTGCAAAAACTATAGATGTATCAACATGCTGCAGATTCCTTATTTTTTGCCTTACAGGGAGGTTGGATTAAAATGATCTCTAAGGTCCCTTCCAGCCTAGGCCATTCTATGATTCTATGAATACATAGACCAAATGCCATTCCTAATTAACTAGAAATTCTTGTATCTTGCAGGAGAATGTCTGCATTACAGGCATAAAAACAGTGGGAAGCTGACTTTGCACTAAAATGCATATTTTATAAGTTCTTTCTTGATCTGGAAAGGTATTTAATCACATGTTTAATGTGACTCCAGTGGGACTGCTTCCATGCTTAGAGGTAACGTGTTCTCTGCTGGTTCAGAGTGTGGGTTCTGGTTGTGCTGTGTCATGCTTGCTTTAGTGGTATTTGCACCCCAGAACCCTCCAGTGCGGAACGTTTCCAAGTGCCTTAAGAAAGTCTGCCCATGTATCTTGCTTTTGTGGGCATCTTTGGCTTGACAGAATGGGTGATGCAGGTTGGAGGAAGAAATCCATCCTCTGTACAGAACTGAATAAGGTGTTACAAAACTTTTCTTCTTCTAACCTGCCCTGGGTGTTGTGTTTTTTTCCCCACAGAATTTTGGTAAAGTGACTTTTATTTTACAGCTTGAGTGTGAAGTTATTCCCAGACTGCACAAACTGCAATTTTTAATCTTAACGATAGCTTTAGTGACCACTGAAGTGTAAAATAAACTACTGTGGCCTAATCAATCAAATCTGCATAGTTCAGAGAAAGCACCTGTATGAGGCTTTTATATCAGAATGTCTGTAATGGTAATAGATGTTTATTAGGAACCATAAAGCTGTTTGAATTTAATATCTCTCTAAATAACACCAACAGCGTTAAAACAAATCTCCAAAGCAAATGCCCCGGCGCCATAAACAGCCCACGATGTAGGGTTTAAAAGCCATTACAAGGATCCTGTGAGATTCATGGTTTGTTCTGGGGCTTTGGACACTCGACTGTGAGTGAAAAACCCTGCGGTTCCTGTAAAGAGCCCCTGGAAGAAAGCGCTGCCCGGATGCTGATGAAGCGATGGATTTTGGCACCAAATGTGTCCATCCAGGGGACGGACAGTGGAGACTTGCAGCAGGGCAGCGTTCACTATTCAGCTGCACCTGAAATGCGTTCAAAAATCAGGTTGTAAATGGTACCCCAGAACCTGCTCCCGTGCAGTGCTGAGGACCTGGACGTTGTTTTGGAACACCAAAGAGGCTGCAAGCGCTCCAGACTTGTCAGATTGCTAATCCTCCCCAGTCTGAAGTGAACACGAAGTACCTCATGACTGTTTCTTTGGGTTTTCTTGGCACTCCTATATTTGTCGAAAATGTCTGTATGGTTATAAGAAAATAGCGTAACAGCAAAACCATCAATAAACCCTTAAGCTCATGTTAATGCGCTTTTGAGGATTTAAAACATAGTCAGGGTTTTGGGAATTACAAAATAGGTCCAGTTTTCTTCGGTTTAATCAAGAATTCTTCTTTGGTCCCTTGTTTCACTGGAATTTTAAAATCATCCTTGGAGGTGGCTGTAAGCTGGGAAATTGTCAGACAGGCTGCTTTTAAATCCTGGTCTGCCTCTGCTTGCTTTTCAGATTTGGCCTCGTACAGCCGAATCTACAGCAGGGTGCTGGATCTCCCTTTCATCACCACACCTCCTGAGGCAGGAGGTGATGGAGTGCAAGTTCTTGTTTACATCGATGCCTTCTCAGCAGATCAATACTCTAAATTTTGTCTGGGCCCATTTTTAAAAACATACCAAAATGCAACCTTTTTTTTTTTCCTCCCCCCTGAAAATACAATTTTGACTGAGCGAGGCTACTTGCGGGCTGGGCTCTGAAGCATTTTAAAAAACAAATAAGCCACTACAGGAATTCTGTGCTTGGCTTCCGTTATTAGAGAATCAAGGATAACAGGGAAACTTTTGGCAGTGGCTTTTTGGGCAGAGGCTGGCTGAGCTGGTGATCTTGCTGAGGTGTGTAAAGGTCTTCTCCTTGAGCAGCGAGGAGCGCGGCCGATCTCCCATGCCTTTATAGGATATGGAAGCGAATAAAAACGTTGTTCTGTGATGCTGACACAGCCTGAGGTCGGGGCCCCCGAGAAGCAGTTGGTTTTTTTTTTCTTTTTTGGGTAAATGTGGTCAGATCAAAGTGTTGGAAAAGAACAAGACATTCAGATGACAGGAGGTCGCGGACGCAGTGGAGAATAAGGGGCGATAGTGTTGGGGCCGCAGCTGCGGTTCCCGGCGGCAGCTCTGAGGAGCCCGTCCCGGAGCGAGGAGCCGCCCCGGGAACATTGGGGAGCTCTGTGCTCTCGCACGCGCTGCCGGGCCCCGGCCTCTGCTGCAGGATGCCCGCTCCAAGGATGGGGTCAACGGTCCCAAAGAAGCAAGACCCAAATGGGGATTTTTCCCACCGTGGAGGAGAAAATCAAAAGCAGCAGCGTTTTACTGGGAGGGAGCGGTGACCGGACTCCTGGTGCTTGAGGAGCGTGGCTGAAATCTTCTCTCTTCCTGGGAGGGACTGGAGTAGGAAAGAGTCGCTTCTCAGAGCAGGGAAATGAAATTTCAGCACAATATTTTTTGGTATTAAAAAACTAAGTCAGACTCCATCGTGCTTTTTGCTGGCACGTGGGATGCTCGCAGCTGCCTGGTGGCCTGCCTCTCGTAGCTGTGGCTTCCAAGCACTGACCCTGGGCTATAAGGGGTCTGGCAGACGACTGTACAGAAGACCCGACGGTGTAACCGTTGTGGTGTGCGCTTGGAACACACGAACTTTACGTTTGTGCTTCGTCGTCACTGAACAGAACTGCCCGGCCCCGCTCCCAGAGCAGGAACAGACAGTCTGGGGGAGGAGGTGAGGGACCGAGGGAGAAGCCTATCGCGTATGAACTCCCAAAACAACTGCAAATAATCAAAATGAGTGTTGCTTATCATTTATAGGAAGTTAGGATTGATATGTGGCATATGGAAGGTGTTAAGGAAAAAAAAGCTGTGCGGTTAGAGCTGCTGTCCATCTCCTCCTGTATGTGAGCAAGTGAACAGCTTTGCCTCAGCTTTTAAAATGCAGCTAAATAAGGGCTCTCTCTAGTAACAGAATGGTTTCTGTTATAAGAAATCATCCTTATTTTGCTATGAATTATAAAACACCACCCCCAGCCCAAAACCAAAATATCTGACTTGAGCAAAAACAATTCCAGGAGACAGCTAACAGTGCTGCCTTGGTGTGATAACAAGCCATGATCTCAGCGAGGGAAGCTGGGGGGGAGACAGTCCACCAGCAGCAGAGATTTTCTTTTCCATCAGAGAGAGAGAAACATTTGCAGAAGGCAAAGGAGGATGAGATTTGATACTAGAAGCCATAAACCAGAGAGCAAGCCAGTAATTGTTTCAGGGAATTAAAATAACAGAATTGGTACTTGCTTCTTTTGGAAAACCCCCAGTAACAGGAGCAAGTATTCTGTGTGTGTTTCACATGTCTGTATGTCAGAGTGTTCACTAGAGGCCAGTTTAAGCTCTGCCTATCATTTCAAACCGATGTAGTTTTGCACCACATTCATCCTTGCAGGCATTGGCATTTTTTCTGATCGAGTCTGTGCGTTTGCCCTCATCTCTGGGAATTTACTGGGTGAGGTTCCCTGTCCTGAAAGTGTGTGGTGAGCCCAGGAACACGACAGCAAACCTGCAGTGACCTGGAATGGCTGGTTCACCTCTTCCCTCCTCACTCCACTGTTTCTTTGCTGCATCTTTTATGTCTTGCTTGACTCTTGACTTCCTAATTCCTTGAAATACAACCTATTTTCTTAGTCACTTGACTACTTGGCATTTACTACAAGGTGCCAACCCTTGCCTGAGTTTCCTAGGTGCTATGACAATATACTGCGGAATGCTGAAGGAGCTTCTCGCTGGAAATACAGTTATTTTTTTGTGAGGCAAGCGTGAAGTGCTGAAGACAGAAACAAGATGTTCTGGGTCTGTTAAGTGGTTGCACTGCTTATTGTGTAAGCATTTACAGTTGTGTGAATAGCTGGGTGCAGGGCTGGCATTGTGTCTGCTAGTTTTCATACTCTCTGCAGGATGATAAATGAGTGAACTGAGCTCAGCAGGTAGCAGAGTTATCTTGCGGCGAGTGCATCAAGATGAGGGAAGTTGAGGAAGAAAGAAATGGAGAGACTAATGTCCTGCTTTTCCCTGGGTGCAGAACAATAATTCAGTCTTATTTTGTTTAGGCCCACCTGCTGAACTCACCTTTTAAAGCATCTTTTTTGTGTGTCTCATTCAGAAACTGAATCCTTGCTCTGTCAAAACATGCACCACTTGCAAAGCTCCAATCTTTAATTACAGCGCAGAGCAGCCGCTCAGAATGCCGCTACCCAGTTCTAAGCAAAAGGTACCTCAGGGTGTTACTTGATGGCAAGAATAATCATTTTACCTAATAAACAAGCTATTACTGGTGCTTCAGGAAGGGGAGAGCTTCGTAAGTTTGTGTAGTTACCGTGTGAGAGGAAGGTGGTCTAAGAGATTTGGGTCCATTTCTTGCCCTCGCCCAGGTTAGCTGTGCCTGCTCGAGCAATTTGTCTCAGCTCATCACTTCCCATTCCCAAAACAGGGAAAGGTGAGACTTCGTCTGTAGGACTGGAAGCTTCCTCAGCAGAGTGGTGCTACAGCACCTTGCGTGCAGTGCAGAAGGAAGAATCACCCCCTGAAGTTCCCGGGTGAGCAAGGCTGCGGCGTAGAAGTTGGAGAGTACCGCGGAATTCCCGCTCTCGGAGGATCACCCGGAACAAGGGGCTGCAGATTTGCAATGAGGTGGTGGTGTCCATGCAGCGCAGTGCAGTTAAACCTATAGAACTCCAATCTAAGGGACTTTGTATGGGTTTTGTGAAAAAATAAATGTGCTGTCCAACCACAGCACTCATTTTTCCAAATGAAATAATTTCTCTTCAAAATGCATTTTTTTTCGACTTCTTCAAGTAGAGCCAAAGGCCTTAGCCTGCCTTTAGGATTAGCAGCCAGTACAATTTCAATTTATAAATGAAGCCCTTTCTGATTTGCAAATAAAAAGCATCTGAAACCACTAACCAACTTGGCTTTCGTTTTTATGCCTATAAAAATGTCTGAACCATTTGGTTTTTTAAATTTTCTAACTGTAAAATGTGCTTCTATGAGCAAATATGTCCAAGTTTCAATTGGAAGAGAACACTTTTTTTTTGACAAGAGGAGTTAGAAAATCCTCACGTTTGCAAGGAAACTCAGGCCAATCAGTCCACTAGAAGTGGGTTAACAATTTCTTCTTAAAGTAACCACACTTACTCTGTCGCTGCACCTCCATTAGGGTACGGCAGTCCTGCTTCACACCTCTGCCCTGACCCATGTGGGTATTCCAGGAATATTTTTGTGGCCTTGGTTTCATATCAAAACAGGAAAATTAAAAGGTACAGAAATGAAACCCAAACAAAAGGTGGTAACGTCTTTTCAAATGTTAATGGGTTGATTTGGGCTAGGGCTGTGGGAGAAATTCAGGATGACTCCTTTTCTGGTATTTGGTTTTGAGTCGGAAAGGTTTAAGTAGTTACCCTTTTTTCCCCAGCACCAGTTTCATAATTTCTTAACCTGCAGTTTAAAAGTGGTTTCTGCTAACAAAAGACAAACGTTGCTGTGCCAGGCAAAGACTCCCGGAGCACTTAGAAAGCCCTTCTCTGCCAGGGCGGACCTGAGGCAGAAGTGACAGGTTTGTGAGGGGCACAGTCCGGTTTTACTTACTACTTTACAAACAAATCTTTAAAACTTTATAAAGAAACAAAAAACACCTTTGCTTCCAGTTTGTTTGTATTTTTCCAGTTTCAGGCGGTTGTTTTCACTCTTTCCCAGCTGGTTATCAGTGTGGTGGGTGTTGGTGTGCATCCCACGCGTGTGGAATCCCTCTGGGACTTTTTGCTTCATTCCTTCACTCGCAGCAGTTTGGATTTCACTGTCCCTTAGCAGAGTTTTAAAATGCTTTTGTTTGGTCTGTACTGCTCTTGTGGACTAAACCAGTTAGTTAAATTTTTTTTTAACTTGCATTTAAAGCCATTTCTGGGATGTAAGTGTCGGGGTAGGGAGGTCAGGGGCTGCCTCTTCCACCTGTACAGCCCTCAGGAGGGGAAGGGAAGGAAAAGATAGAGAAGGGAAGGATAGAGAAGATGGGAGGGGAAGAACAGGAAAGGGAAGGACAGAAAGAGAAGGATAGGGAAGGGAAGGACAGGGAAGGGAAGGGAAGGAAAGGGAAGGGAAAAATAGGGAAGGGAAGGAAGGGAAGAAGAGGGAAGGAAAGGATTGAAAGAGAAGGGAAGAAGACGAAAGGGAAGGATGAGGAAGAAAAGGATAGAAAGGGAAGAACAGGGAAGGACAGGGAAGGGAAGAAGCCGGGAGAGCTCGGCCCCTGTCCCGTTGGGCTCCACCGTTCCCGCAGCGCTGCCCGCCGCTGCAGCAGCTCGGTCTGGGCTTAAGCTAAAACTAAAGTTACGCGCTGGTAAAATACAGACGGCATTTCGCCCCGCCAGCCCCCCGCAAGGCGCTGCGGCTCGGCCTGGGCGAGGCCGCCCCCTGTCGGCACAGGGATTAATTGGTTTCAAGCAGAAAAATATAAAAAAACCCCTTTTCTCCCCGCTCCGCAGCTCCCCGCTGGCCGGGCGGCAGCGGAGCGCAGGGCGGGCGGTGCGGGACGCTACTGTACTCAAGGCCGGGGCTTTTTTTACTTAACCCGTATTTTTTTACTTACTGTCTCAAGTCTGGTCAGAGATACTGTTATTAAAGGACGATGTGGCTAAATTCTGGTCTTGATTACGCAGGTATTTCTTTTATTGGAAGAATCGTTCTCTTTTACGTTGGTCTAAGTGGGAGAAGAATTTCCTCCAACAAATACGCTCTTTTGTTTCAAAGTGTCAACTGCTGGGCGGGTTTGGTTTCAAAGGAACCATGTAGTAGTTTATGTCTCTATCAAGTCCTTAAGGATTGTGGTTCTGTTCCTAATATTGAATCTGTGAACACTACATCAAAAATGACAGCGCTTTTCTGGATATTATTATTCCAATAAACTAAACTGTTCCTGGATACACGACTTCCCGGGCACCAAGAGTAGAGCTGTGTGGGAAGGTTTGTTAGAAATGAGATACAGCTCAGTAGTTCATTTATCCATGTTTAAAAACAAACATGCAAACAAAACCCCCAAAAAAGCCCCGCGATGCTTTTAGTGCTAAAATACTCCAGGTTTGTGCCAGAATGGCGATTTTTCAATTTTGCCAGAACGGCGCAAGATTCAACTGGAAGATTTCTCTGGAAGTAGCTAAATGTTGCCTTGTAAGTCGGTTTATTAAATTATTCCAAACACTGTTGAAAAAAATACCGCTTTTTGCATACCAGCGCGAAGAATTTGGCAGCCTCGCTAACGTGGAATTTTTGGCTTTGTTGTGTGATTATATATTCCTTATTGTGTTTGGGGGTGTCTCCCCAGAGGAGCGACCCCGGGCCAGGGGATGCCAGCGCCCTGCTCCCGCGTGGAAGGGGGCTGTAATACAGATATCAAGTGGCTTTGGTAGTAACAAACCTTCTCTGAAATTCTAGATTGATTTCTCGAGATATTACAGCCTGCAGTATTTTGGGAAAAGTTCCAGGTTTTGAGAATGTTGAAATGTTGTTAGACATGTTCTGAATTTGTGGTTAACTTGGAGCTGCCTGAACCTTGTTTTAATACGATGCGGATCCCTTTAACCTCTGAACCAGAGCAGAATAAGGCCCTAAGCTAACAAAATAACTGTGAGTAGCCTGTTCCAAATTGTTCAGATTTATGATGGCACTGGAAATATTTCCACGGCATGTGTGTGTGACATTTGCTAAAATTTTTTTAGACCTGCACTTGAAAATTAATTCACAAAGGGCAGAAGCGGAAAAATCTTGATGAACCGTTAATCGGCCCCTTCTCAACAGCAAACCAGCCGCATGTTTATATAACAAGTTGAATATAGTCAATGACAATTTTCTTTATCTGGAAGTGCTCTGTCTGTTTCAGAGGGATGGTGAATGCAATTCACTTAGGACTACTTAGAAAAGTATGTTTGTTTAGCCTATATTTTTTTTTTAATAACTCTTGCTCAGAAGGCTTTATCTTCACTGCGGATGGTAATCCTTCTTTACACACGCGTGCACATGTGTAGGCAAGGCACAGGTATGTGTAGATGTCATAAAAGTTCCACACCATCAGTCAGGGAGTTCAGCTTCTCTCCTAATGTTCATAATCGCCTATTTTCATGAACCGAAATTGATCTTGTTTAACACGAGGGAGATTTCAGCTTGTGGGAGCAAGGGAAAGCTGTGGATCCGTTTCGAGATGCCCCCAAAATCTGCTGAACGGGGAATGGCCCCTGGAGATTTCTGCCGCATCCATCGTACCTGCCCATGAAAAGCACCGTCCGAACGTCCCTTGTGGTGTCACTTTCCAGCCTCGGTTGTGCCAGGAAAAAGTAGGCACAGAAATTAATTGGAACCTGGGCGATGTCTATTTTCTGATCCTTTTGCATTTTGTCTGAACCAGGTTGAAAAAATGTTGAAAAGATCAGGCTTTATGGAAGCGAATTTAATTGGAAATAAGCAGGAGAAATGGGAGGTAAAGGATCTCGGTTGTCTCACAGCACATTTCAAGCAGTTTGTCTCAGTGAAATTAGCAGAATTTGTAAAGACAATTTCAGGTCACTTAATCATCAAAGGGTTAATTCCAATTTTGGACTTCCCAAATGTCAGTGCTCTTCTATCCAAAAATACAGCAACTGGCTTTATCAACATATGCTTTTCATTACCTACGAGACTTACAATATTTTTGGTGTCTGTATCAACTTGATTCAATTACTGGTACCACTGCGAGGGAACATTACCTCCAGGGAAAAGGGGGTGAATGCATCAGTGCCCATGGATACAGTGTACAGAGCAGATTAATATAACAGATTTACATCAAGACTGCTGACTCCATTACTTTAAAACTCCTGTAATTGACTTTTTTAAAAATGGCATTAGCATTTAAATGGTACTATCGTTACAAGGGTGAAGGTTCAGCAGAATATGATCAATTTATTGAGCTCTTCAAATGTTCTTTTGATATTTATTTTTTGTTGTCATGCTGGAGGGGTTTTTTAGTGTTTTGTCAGACGCAAGAAAAAGTCTGTACCGCCGAGGTCTTGGTCTGTGCAGCTACTGAGTGGAAATGCGTGAAAAGCTCACCTAAACCCGCGTGTGACCAGCTCGGGGTTATCTTTCTCGCTTTCATCTCCCGCACCTCGCAGCTTTTTCTGATGTGTAAAATTCCAGTATGACAGGAAGAAATAATTTACAGAAGCTGTCTTTGGTCTGTGAGAAGAGACTGGTGTTCGTGCTTCTTCTGCAGAAAGCAGCCAGGCAGATTATCCACCATGAAGCCCCGTTTCAGCTTTACATGTCACACTTCTTGCCGCTGCATTCAAAAACACTTCCAGCGGGCAGTTCAGCCGGTACAGCTCCCACGGCGAGGCAATCGCCCCGGGAGAGCGACAGGCTGCACGTCCCGTTGACTTCTGGTCGGAGCTGGGTGCCCAACCCTAACCCTCGGCACTACCGCGCTGCGTACCTTTTCCAAATCTCAGCACAGCGCGTGTTTTCTTCTGGGACGTCAGTTCCATAGAAGGTCCAACAGGGTCACGTCTGCAGGCTTGTGAAGTACATCCCTGCAGGCGACAAGCTCCGTGTTCACTGAACAGACAAAACCGAGTTTTACTGCACTAGTGGAAACTCGGAATAGTTTTGTGAGAGCGGATGGTTTAGACATGGTAGAAATGTCCAAACCTTACAAGACCCAGCACTTATAATGCATTGAAAACAATTATTAGGAGGAAATGCTGTTCAGCAGGTCTAACAGTGACCAAAATGGCCTAAGCATCTTTTTCAAGCCTGCAGAGTAGGCAGACAGTGAACATTTTAAGAGCAGGTTTGTGGTACCCTGCTGGAACATACTCGTTTGTAGATGAATAAGCTTCCAGTCTTTTCCTTCTGAGCCATCTAATGCCACAAAACCAAGTACATAATGTCCATGTGGCTTTGATGAGGCCACTTAGTTTTCTTCAGTTTTAAAAACTAAAGTCTAAAAGGAGAAGAAGAGAACAACTGCGTTGATTTTTTTTTTTTTTTGGTGGTTTTAATTGGTGGCTCTTTGGCTGCTGCTGATAGAGGTGATGGATACCAGCCCCGTTCTGTGTGGAAAAGCAGGTCTGGGAGGCAGAGCCGGAGTTCAGACTACAGTGGCAATAGGTAACTCAGGATCCCTCCTGCTTGCCTTGCTATAAAAATGCTTGGTAATGACCCAGTTCGACCCTGCCAGTTCTCTCTGACCTCCTCCTTTTCAGGATGCTGCTTAATTTGCACTAATTACATTCCATTCTGACAGGAACTTGGACATTGTCTCAAGCTTTCAGGTATTTTCAGTGCCATACTCCGCTGCGGAGTACTCTTGAGGCTGAGTACGAATATGGCAATAAGTAATTTATGATAATACACTTTGTTTAATGTAAGACATAAGTAGTTTGAATGTAGTGTAATCTACGTGCATAAATACCCCTGTGATTTTAACTTTGTGCTTTCCTCTCGAATTCTTACTTGGATTCAGGAGGGTTGGTTAAACCCAACTGTAGCAGTTTTGAATAATCAATACATTTATTGGCTTGGGGTTTGTTTGGGGGGTTTGGCGTGTTTGGGTTTTCTTGTTTGCCTCCAGAATCTCAGGTTAAATTTCTAACAATAATTCTGGGGTTGATGACCACTACAGCAAGTTCTGCTTGAAAGAGGTCACCAGCATAAAAAGAGTCTTCTGCAGAAAGGAAAACTTACGGGATGGTTTCAGCTTTGCTTGTTCTAAAATCAAAATTGAGCAACAGTGTCTGTGTATGTGTGTATGAATAGATAGATGGAGAAAAAGTTTAGTTCATCTTTTGTTTGTTTGTTTTACCATAGAGTGAATGAGAAAGCTGTCCAGCAAGTTGTTTGCAAAATTGAATTGTGTCAAACTGTTTGCTTTGGCCTAAATGTGACCTTTATGTTGAGGAGGGACTGGGGGCCTGGACTGAGTATGTGCAGGTCAAAGGACCTGGGATTTCTCTTTCTTGCTTTGCATTAAGACAGTTTCTGCTCTCTGCTTTGCTCCTTCACCTGGTGTTTGCCATCCCGGAGCCCTCTGCATCGCAGAGAAAACTTCTATTAACAGAAAAGTTCCGGATACTTTTCTCCACGCTTGGTGGTGTGCATGATGCTGACGGCTCAAAACCCGTCCGTGCTCTCGCGTGCCCGTTTCACAATTTCCCTTTGCAAGGAGTAAGTGGGAACCGTTTGGTGGTTTCGGCCGCGTGGCTCCCGGCGGAAGCGGGGTTCCACATGAAGTCTCAGGGCGACGGATAAAAAAGTACCAAGCGCATGCCAAGGCTTTGTATTCCCTTCGAAAGAATAAGATCCACGCCGTTGTCGGAGCTGCGCCGAGGCTTTTAGGCACAGACGGTATCAGTAAAGTAGTTGCGTGTTTCAAAATATTGTATCATTTTAAAGTGCAGCGCACATGAGATGGGTGAAACGGGATACGCCAATCTGAGCTGTGTCGTATAATGCAGCTCTGTGTTTGGAGAGACAGAGGCACCCCGGACCCAAAATCCCTGGAGCTGTCTTTCAAAGAGTGATAGTTACGGAAATTAGCGGTGCAGAAATCCATACTAATCATTCATCGGGGCTCTTATTAACCGTCTTACCAGCGCGATTAGGAGAGGGCCCGGCCCCCGAGCGGGGCAGCGGGGCCAGAGGACGCCTCTCCCGGCCGCCCTCCGCGTCTCGGCCCCTTCCTCACGGCGGGACTCGAGGGAAAAAGGGATCGAAGCTTCACGTAGACTTAAGCGACACCGTGTTGTACCCGAGAATCTGACACGGAGCGAAGGTGAGACTTGATCTTGAGGATGAGCCCCTCCTGCTCCTCCGTGAGCGCCCCAAGGCCTCTGCCCATCCTTCCCTCCGGGCAGGGAAACTAGAAGAAAAATAATAATATTTGGCCCAGCTGAGCTTTCTGTAGGGAATTTTGCATTAAGCTTTGCCCTTAGTTTTACTGAACAGTTTTTTGAGTATTAAGTGGAGACCTATTTCTTAAGAAAAAGAACACCTCGGTGTTTCAGAAGGGTGAATTGACCCTTGATATTTCCATCTGATGCGAGTTTCGAAAGAAAGAAAATTAAATTACACACTTGGGTTCAAGGACTTAAGTCTGTGAATCTTACTCTAGCTACTATCTCCACCATAATGGAAACAAAGAGCATAGGGAGATAAATAATACTTGAAACAGACAGAATCTTTTTTGTCTGCTTCTTTATCTGTGGTCTGACTGTGTTCCTTAACTGTTGAAAGGGGCACTTTCTTGGCAAGTATGACACAAATAACCTTCACCCTTGACTGCACTGTCTGAGACAGTTATAAATTTGGGGATAAAGGACACGAACAAGAGTTACTTTATATGACATTTTCTCCCGATAACAGGGGACGGAGGAACGAACGAGTATTCCGGTTGCGTTTGGTCCAGAGATTGTTTTGTCAAACAATTGGATTTATAGCCCGGCGCTTTCGCTGTGTCGCAGCGAGTTGCCCGTGTCGGGTTTGATTTCGGAGCTTGGGTGGGCTGGGTGGGCAGCCCGTCCCCGGTTCTGTCGGGTTACGTGCTGAGGGACCCGTCGCCGGTTTTCCTCCAAAGAGGCCGTGCTGTGGCGGCGGCAGCCCCAGCCCTTCACGAAGCAGAAGTGAAGCATCTGCAGAAAGGGATTTGAGGTCTGGCAGGGGTAAAAACCCCAAAGTGTTTGCATAGCTCCCGTGTTCCTGGGTTTCGTTCTGGCAGTCCCGCGCGGGTTTGCCTGTGCGTGGAGCTCAGGGGGGGATTCCAAACCACATATGGAGGAATCGTGTGCGGGAAGTGCCTCGAGCCTCTGGAGCTGCTCGGGAATCAGCCTCAGGGTTTAAATAATCTGGTCTAGTCGGCTTGTGCCCTCCGCTGGGGCAGGGAGGGAGTTTTCTTGTCGTGACGCAGCTTAGAGGAATCATTTTTTCAGTGTTCGTAACTTTTAAAATTAGGCCTTTCCTGCTGAGGATGGACGTATAATCTAGAAAGATACTACACACCGGTGTATTCAAACGCATTTCTCAAATATTTTCACTGTTCTAAGCATTTTTTGTTTAAATTATAGCAATCCACAGCATGTGCTTGTGTTTATGCTGTGAATAAGTTTAGGGTCTTTTCTTTCTACGTGTTCCTATTGCAGAGTCTTTTAGGGAATTTTTCAGGCTCTTATAAATATATTAAGATCACCTTTCTGACTGGTGATATTTAGAGAACTGCAAAAATCTGCATTAAAAAAACACCAAACATCACATGCTTGACAGAACCTTTATTCAGGAAGCACTGACACAATCAGGGGAGCTCCTGAGTGCACTTTGTGGGTTTATTTCTCCTTTTTCTGGAGTTTGAGCAGTGGGTGCCCGCTGCCGGAGCTCAGCTGGGGCACGGGGACAGCCCGGCACCTGCGTGGACCCCGAGATTCTCTGCGAATAATTTGTCATCCGTGTTACAGGCATTACAGCTGAAAACATTCAGGGCTCGTAGCAGGGATAATCAGCATAAACATTTGCATTTCAGCCCCACGCCTACGCACGTTATGGTAATGAAACCTTCTCGACTCGCCATGGACACTGGTTTTGATAATAGTATCTGGCTGGAAGTGTACTGATACCAGTGCAGTGATTCATCCAGCCAGGAACCAGGACGAGGCTTTAATAAGAGGCGCAGGATTGCCAGGGGCAAAGTTAGAGCACAAACTTATCACCGACGCTGAACTTTGATTCTGCGCTCTAAGGGTAATTCCATTATTAATTCATAAATAAAGACCGCGGGGTCTGCTAATGCACCTCGCAGCCTGCTCAGCCTTCCGAGCCAGGCGATGAAGGAGGTCCTCTGTTTGTTCCCGAGGAACTTCATTTTTTGTAGGATTATCCATAATTAGCGAGGCCCAAAATCTCCGAAGCCTCAGACCGGGCAGTCAGAGCCAAGCGCCGCGGGTCAGGTCTCTTTGGTTTGCCGACCGTCCCGGCCGTGCTCCTCCTCTGCTCTGGGTTCGCTCCGACGTCGGTGGGTCCGGTGGCTCTCCGGCTCTCTTCAGCACCAGAATTCACACCTCTAAGCGTTGACTCTGTTGAAGCATGGAGCATTCACATTTGTTCCCTCGGATCCCTTCTGGTGTCTCTCAGCCGCTGCTGGGCAGCGCGACTTTGCGGCGGCGCCGTGGCCGCTCCGTGTGGGTGTCGAGGAGTCACGGGCCCCGTGGCCTTTTCTTTCCTGGGGAGAATCAGCTCTTGTTTTTGACTGAAAAAGGCACTTTGCACGCCTGCTTCAGGGAATCTGCGACTTTAACACGCTCAAGGATGTTTACCATCTTCCCTAAGTGTGAAAAAACCCAGCCCACTTCATCCTTGATGGGGGAAATAATTTTTTTCACTTGGCACTTCCACACACTTAGAGCAATATGCTATTGTCTCGGGTTTTGAGAAAACCCCCCCTTTTTTTTCCCTGTGATTAAATCTGTGTTTTGATCCATGTGTAGAATTATGTATATGGCTGTATATAGAACAGAATTTTGATATAAAATAGATACTGCCGTTGAAACTGCAATAAGAAAACGGAGAAACAACAGGCACTGCCGAGATTGTGGTGCTGATTAGGAGTGCAAATTAGATTTAGATTTCCTGAATATCTAACAGCAGCTAAGCATTTTTTTGCCCTTTGTGTTTGAACATTTCCATTAAAATTTACAAAGGGTTTGAACTGGATTAGACTCCCACAGTCACTTTGAAATAACAAAATACAACTTGGCTGACAGGGGCTGTTTAGAAACCTTTTGCAAAAATTATCTTCAGAAACGTTAGCACTTAGCAGTTACAAAATGTCTACTTTTGTCTTGCCCCCTCTGCCAAGTTCCCTTTTTGTCTTGCCGTGAGGAGGATAAATTATCCGACTTGCAGAGATAAACCACAGAGAGGTGAGATTACTGAAGCTGAATACTAGAAACTCCCAGCACTCTGTCCTCCTCTCCAGTTTGAATTTAAAACCCTGGTTCTGGCTGTGTCAATCAGCCACTTAATGAATACATTACTCAATGTACTTTTTTTTTTTTCCCCCTTTCTAGAAGATGCAATTAATGTTTTGGCTTAAGACACCTAGTTTATAATAAATGTATGGAGTGCGGCAAAAGGTCTTTGAAGCAATTCAAGGAATTATCTCAACAGAAAGAAGGCGCACAATGCGCGCTTTGAAGGGTCTGAAATGTGCTGGCGGAGCGCGGGGAGGGGGAAGCGCTACCTTGGGCACGCCACCAGAAACGCGCTGCGGCTAGACGGGCTGCGGTTGTGCCGAGCGCAGGCTGGGGACCGGGCTGAGGGCCGGGGCGCGGCTGAAAGCCCCTTCTGCTGCTGGGGTCTTGGTGCTCTTTTGTGGCCTGTGTCTGCAGGAACGTGCTCCGTTTAAAGGAGGGGTCTCTGTGAGGTTTCCCTCCTATAAAAGGAAGAGCGGGGTTTTCCTCCCACAGGAACTTCTGCCCAAGAACCGGTGAAACGCAGACTGCGGGAGGGCAGAAAACCATTTTAGCGATAGGTGGTGACAGTTTCTTTTAATCTTCTGTATGTTCTGCGTGTATTAGTCCAGCGGCTGACTAACAATATCTCTGGGTTTATCTAACAAGAAGCCTTCTGAGAGAGTAATTTCCCCCCCTTCCTTATTTATTAAGACACGTGCTCCGAGGATGTGATGTTGGTGACATTGGAGGGGTGGGTTCCTCTGTTTCTCGCGGACAGGAGCGGAGCTCAGGGCAATGCAACAGAGCAAATCTGTCCCGAGCAGGTTAAAGATTAGTGGAGATGGTTGTTGAGCTGGATGAGATTGTCCTTTTTAGATCTAAACTCTAATCTGTGAGTAGTTTCGTGAATGAAGCCTTCCCAGGTCAGGGCGTGGGGCTTGGTGGGGCAGCTGGCGTGCTGAGAGCAGAGGAGAGGCCGGGAGATCTTTCAAGCCAGTGTTTCGTCCTAGTGCATTCTGTTTAGCGTTTCCATCCCGTGTAACCTGGAGGTGAATCAAACCTAACAAAGCTTCGGCATTATGCACACGTTGTGTCCAATATTGGGATTTAGGGCAAGATGCTGCCTGCAGTTTTCTTCTGGAGCTCTCACGTTGTGTAGGTGCAGGCTGTAGCACCAGATCAGTCCGTCGCTGGTGATCTTACCCTCTTCCCTTATTTGCTTCACGTATCTCACCCACACTTTTTCTCGTCTTGAGAATCCTTCAGCGTTGCAGTGGGATGCTGTGTGGGTGTGCAGTGAATTTACTGCAGAAAAGGAGGCTTTGACTATGAATTCCTCTCGGCAGAGCCTGTGCTTGTGCCTGTGAAGAGCCTCCAGAGCCACGGATCTCGCTCTGGCTCAGCGAGTTCCAGGCTCAGTGATGAGACAGAGAAGACACCCCAAATACTGACTCTGAGATCGACCCCGCAGCCTTTGTTAGGGCCCTGCGGGAGCTTGAATCTTTGCAGCAGATTTGCACTGGATTCAAAGTCTGGAAAGGAAATGAAACCACGAGTTTCATGTTTCAAAACACAAATTTTGCACTGGCCTCTTTGGGAGGGGATGGTGTGAACAGTGCTGTATAAAGGTAGGATATTATTTATAAAAGTACCATGAGGAAAGTTTTAGGGCTTTGTAACTAGCTACAGGTGATCTGATTTGCTTGCAGTGCCCTGAAACCTGAAAAACATACGAAAACGTGGCCACATACAACCGCGTTCCTTTGGGCTGTTTACTGCCCTCTGCTCCCTGTGCGGCTCGTGCCCCAGCCGAGGCTCCATCCTGCTGCCCCCACCAGCCTGGCATTTGTTTATCCCATTTTATTTAATAACTAATAGAAATGACGTTACTGATATTGATGAATTAACTTATAAAGAGAAAATTTGAGTACTTGCATTGTCTTGTGAAAATTTAGCAAGAGACTCGTTCCTGGCTTGTAAGATACCAGAGTTGTTATCAATGCAAGGAATAAGAACTAAATTTGGGAAGCACTACTTGGACAGCATCTGTAAATCCAGAAGTATTCACAAACACTCACAAAGCCAGTAACTCCGAGTAGTGAATACATTATGAAGTTTGACTGTTGATTCATAGAAACTTGTGAGTAAAAGAAGAACGGAAATTAATCCAGAATTTCATTACCGTTGTGTAGCTGTGGGATTTTATTCTATCTAGAGAATGTGAAGCTTGGACTGAATACACAATAAAAATTTACTGGGGAAATGAGTGCGTGCTAATATACTACTATGAAATTAGTAAATACATAATTTAAAATAGTGTATTCAAATGGAAGTGAGCAATTCAGAAGTTTTCACTGCTGGCTTTGAGCTGGTCCCTCCCTCATCATCAGTTTATTGCTCTGTGCTGTTTGTTGGGGTAGGAAGGCAGTGCAGAGAGGATCCCGTCTCTCCTCTCCTGGCAGGAGGGGGTGGACTGGAGGTTTTTTGTGGGGGTGACAGTTCTGAACCCCTTCGTGGCAGCTTTCACAAGTGCCACGCTCACCTGGAGGGCAACCTCACCACGCAAAGGGCAACCTCATCTTAACGGGTGTGCGTGCAACTTCAGCCAATCTCTGGGTGTGAGCCTATATATACACGTACATAGAGATTTACTCTTTTCTTTCTGTGTAAAACAGTCTCTCCAGCCCATCATCAATTCCTAAATTCCTTCCACCTTGAGACCAAAGACAAAAGCTTCCCTGTCCACCAAGCCTGGCTGCACACATCACCTGGAGTAACGCAATACTGTTCTGCGTGGCCCTTACCCGGCGTTGTCCCTGCGGTGCGGTGCCAGGGGTGGGTGGGACTGGGCTGGCGAGCTCCGCCACGTCAGCGAAAGGGTTAACTGCCAACGCAGAACACAAACAAGGGATGCAAGCAAACAGTCCCCAGCAGAAATTGGACCCATCACTTCCCTCTAATGAAAACCAGATTCACTCCTACAACAATCATTCCACTGTTCCTAGATACCCTTCCTAGCTGGAGAGAAGCGTTATTGTTGTTTCTACTTAAAAAAAAAAAAAAAATCCGAACCCATACACTATATTTGAGAGTCGATCTATTTTATCATCCGTTTTTCTTTCTGGAAAAGGGAAAAACAAAGTAAAAAAGTTTGCCAGGTCTGAGTGCTGAGTCTCAAAGCACAAGAAAAAGGGAGGGAGCTTGCAGTGCCATTGGTTTGGCTCCTAGTATAAATTAGTTCAGACAAAGTACCTGAAATCACACTAGTTAGAGTCTTAAATATGTCTTGCAATTTTGGGGGTTTTTTTTTGGAGGGGAGGAACGTGTCTGAGGGCTGTTCACAGAGGGAGTGTATCTCACCTGGTTAAGCCAACGTTATTCTCCTGCTCTCTGCCCCATCCTTCCCGGCCGTGAGGTCGCTCCCCAGACTGCCCCCCAACAGGGACACGTTTGCTTTCCAGAGCCCGGTTGGGCTGGTGGATCTGGGATGAGAGATTAGAGGGTTTTGGACTGGATCTCATCAGCCCTTGCACGGGCCAAACCACTCATTTCTGATCTCATTAGGCGCCTGCAAAGTGACTACAACTGTGACAGATTTCTTTTTCCCCTTAGAAAAAAAAAAATAATTTAAACCCAGTCTAGTTTTAGTGGAACCTTGAAAATATGGTTTTCTTACATACTTTTGCTTGAGCGGTGAATATTTTTGCACATCCTTGTTGGGATCTCGCGTCCCTTGTGCCTGGGTTTCTTGGGTGACACGTGAAGGCTCTTGTGTGCGTCCAGCAGGCTGACCTCCTGAGCAACAGAAACTTGGTCTGCGGCAACCTGATCAAAATACGCAGTGCTGGGCCTTTTTATTTTAGCTGTTGGTTTAGATTTCGTGCTTCATAACTGATTTGGTAGAGGGTAGAAGGGGATTCTGATTTGATGGCAAAAGAATCAGAATTCAGATTTTTTTGTCTTGCTGAGAATTTCCTTTAAGCAGACAAATCAACTATGAGGTCTTTATAAATTTATCCTGCTCCTCGATATCTCTCAACAGCCAGGCTGTCCTTTGGTGGAGGCTAGTGTTTCAAACTTACACAAATATTCCAATGCTTTTTAAACAGGTTCCAAATAGACATTTATTTTGGCTACGACAATATTTTCCTTTTATTGCTGTTACGAGATTCAACATTTCCAGAAATAACTTCTAAAAGGTGCTTGAGGGTCTTGGATATAGATGTTTTCAGATACAGTGGGGAAGTATTTTGCAGTGCACGGTATATACCAACCTGCGTTTTGAAAAATAAGGCGTGCGGCTGGGAAACTGAAAGAGTTTTGTCAAGAAGTTTCTTGTGATTTTTTTTTTATGAAACGAAATCCTTTCCTGCACCCCACACTTCTTATTCCCTAAATTCACTACGTTAGCGTTTACTTGGCGCATCTGATGGTCACTGACTGATGCTTAGAGTTTCTTGCGAGTGCCCTTGGTGGCGTGTGTGTGAGGAGGAGGAGGCTGGCTCTGAAGCTTTTGTTCAGGGTCAGATTTAAGGTATTGTGCAATAATTGGTTGATTAGCGATGCAGGAATCAACAAGTTCCTTTCCGGTTTCAACCTAAGGGCATATTTGGCTCTTGGATTTTCAAGGGACTGCGTGTACATCAGCTAATTCCCAGGTAACCACTACCAAAACCCCAAGCACGGCTGTGCGACTGAAAAAAAAACGTAATGCTGCGTTTCTCTGCGCTGATTTGAGGGGCTTTTTTTTTTTGCAGAGCATTACACGGGTGTGCAGATGTGTGTGCCTCTGTCTGAGCATGTAACGTAACGAACGTAGAATTATGAAGAGGTCTCGCTGTCAGAGCCTCGCGTTTGAAGAGGGCTGCATTGCTTCCCATTCGTTTCTGTAACACTCCGAAATCTGCTGACCCAAGCCAAAACCTCTCCACTCTCTTCTGCTCTTGGGGAGGAGTTAGGGATTTGTGAATGTGTGAAAGCATTAGCTGCCAGTTATAACTGGAACCAAGCCTAGAGGAACCCAAATCCTTCAGCGGGAAAGTTTGTAATACATGATCTCTGGAGTTGGCCCAGCTTTCAAAACCAGGAAGTATTAATAGGAATAAATGTGGGCGCCATTAGCACTTGCAGAGGCATGATTTATTGTCCATTTTGGTTGCAAAATATTGTTTAGTTGCATAATCTTGTCTCTTTAAATAGGAAATGTCATTAACGAATGATTTTATTAAATACGCAGACCCGAAAGGGTGGGAATTCCTTTAAGCCCCCAGCCCGAGCAGGCAACCCTTCGCACCGCCTTTGCCGTGTTTGCGTTTAGAGCCGAGGGAGCGGGTGCAGGCAGCGAGGTTTGAGGGTCGATGCTGCGACAGCTGCCTGGGGTGTCCCCGCCGGCTGTTGGGCTCTCAGATCTGGTGTGCGCTGAGTATTCTGAGGATTGGGAAGATTCTGACGTTGCTGCAGTTTTGCGGGTTTTTTGTCCCAGTCAGTGAAAAGCAAGTTTTCCAGCACTTGTGCATAACTGGCTGTTATGACTTATAGAGGAAATTTACTTAAATAAAACATCAGCTTTGTACTTTAATAGGAATAAACGGTTGGCCAGTGATCGTTATATTTAGTTATCTGCTAAGTCTTACTTGGCATCTGACTGATTCATGGAGGCAATGCTAATTACACTGGCTTTTTCCTATTACGAGATTTTTTTTTTTTCCCCCTAATGTTTTGCCCTTGTAGTCTGTCTGTTCCCTGTAAAATCCTCTCCTTTCCTCTCCTCCTTTGATCTGCTGCTTAGGGTTCACCTCCTTCATTTTTCGCAATTACCAGTCTGGAGTGAGGATGCCCCTGACCTTTTTCCAGCAGTCTGGCAGACACATGGGACAGGAAGCTTGGGTTTTATTTCAGGCTTTTCTCCTATTCATCTTGGATGGATTACAACAGTAGCAGCTCCAACTGTCTTGGAGCCCTTTTTGTGATAAAGCGGAGCTGACCCCACAGACCCAGCGCGATGTGCAGGCTCGCGCTCTCGGATTTGGGGTGGGCTGAAGGAGCTTTGGTGCGGATGCAGATGCAGCAGCCCCTCGTGTTCTATATGTTGCTATACTGGGAAGAATTTCTTTTATGTCAGGATCAGCAGCAGTTACCCCAGAGCGCGGTCTGTTCTGGAGAAGAATCTATGTGGATGTCAATACAGCAAATGAGTCATTTGCTCCCAAAAAAAGGACTCGCTTCTGTTCCGCTGCTGCTTTGCAGCATTCTTTGCTTTCCAAGTCTTGAATCTGCAGCAGCAATGGAACAGGCAAAATAAATCAAACTGCCAGAAATACTTTGCAAAAGATTAGCGTAGAGCTCGGGTTTTCTGTCTGAATTTCAAGAAGATGGGTTAGTTTGCCATAACGAAATGCTGTTTCTGCCAGTCCTAAGTATTGACTGCGTTGTGGTTCTCCCACCTTGCCGAAGCCGTCGGGAAAGCTGGCCCTCTGTCGCTTGCACCAGCACAGCTTCTCAGTGAGAAGTGGCAGAAGCTCCTACTTTCCCTTCTCTGTTTATATAGCTTAAAAGGAATGAAGAAATCAGGTTTTCGTAGCTAGTTTCAGCAGAGAGGTGATTAAGAAGCTCTGTGTGTGTGAGTTTGCTTTTCTGCTTTATCGTTTCACGGCAAAACACACAAAACCAGACAGACGTCTCCAAAGAAAGAAAATGTGATAATTCCTCTCGAGGTGCTGCGATTATAACAACAAGAAAAAGTGAAGAGAGGCTCGTGTGTGAGAGGCAGGGGGCAGGGAGCCGGAGAGATGAGCCTGTGGAATGACATTATAACTTTACCTGCTTGCTGAACGTATCTGTGGATTTAAATGACATCTCAGGGGACAGTATCAGACTTCTGAATTCCATTCATCCATCAGATGGGAGAACAAGACCTGGCTTTCAGTCGGGCAGGAGCTGGAGGTTTCTCCTGGAGTAAATGAGCTCAGACCACACAGATAAAGAACGTCTTCTGTTCCGTTTTAAAACATTTCAGGGGAGAATCATCTGTCACTCGGTTCCGGGCTGGAGGCCTTTCAGCTCCGGCTGAGGTGCGGAGTCTGGCACAACAGGGTTGCTTTTCAAGCTCTTTCCAGTCCTTCATTTCATTTTAACTTCCAGAATTTGCTTCACAGCTTCTTGTAGCTTAAAACAAACTGCCCGGCATTCGAACGCTGCAGGTAATTTCAGTTCACACAAGTATTCCGCTGGGAAAGGGTAGGCTGGGTCGTGCCCAGCAGGAATTTGCTTCTGAGGGTCTCACAGAGCTGCTGGTTTATAAATTTTATGTCTGTTCCCTTTTTTTCCCCTCCAGCAACTACCTTTCCATGCAAGCCAAAAGCAAAAAGGAAATAACAAGTAGATTTGGTACGGGGAGTTAGTTTTCCTGGGTGAATCCTCAACTCATCTGGGTTGTCTCGAGTTTTGTCTGGATTAAAATGTAATTTGTACTCTCAGAAGAAACGTATTAGAGTAAATCTGCCAGTTTAAACAAATCCAGTGTAGACAGTGACCTGTGCTCTTAATGTCGATAGTGCCTGGGGAAGAACTGAAGCTTCCTATGTTGGCCCAACTCAGAGTGTCTGTGATGGGTTCTTGGAAAGTTTTACACATTTTATTATACTGCTTGTGCTCATCTAGTCCAGACAGACCTGCTGGAATGCCAGACTATGACAACTTTTTGAAATGTTAAAAACTGTTTATTCACCAGAAAGTTCCATCTCAGGGGGCTGAAAGTAATCACAGATTTGGTCAATTTTAATGGATATTCTTAACTGAAAGATGAACTTAAAAGTGTCAGAAATCCACGGACGTATTCTGAGAAGGGTCTTGAACACGACTCTCCCCGTATATTTTTCCTTCCCAGTGGCTTTAAGACACTCCCACTTGGGGCTCTCTCAGGCTCTCGTTTAAATAATGTCTAAATAATGACGGTTTTATTTGGCTGAGGAGGGGAGAACAGCTTTTACGTGGTAGAATGAAAGTGCTGCCTACGGCTGGAGGAGAGGGGGACACCAGCAGTGTGAGTTCGAAGGAGGAGAAGCAAGTGACCTCCAGGGGTGGGGATGGTGGAGCCTGGGGCTCACGTCGCACTTTTCCTCAAGAAAAATGCCGTGAGCCCGCACCCCGAGAGCTGGCGCAGCTCAGGCCTGCTGTGAGCTTTGGAGCTCATTTAGTTGCCCTGAAAAGAAAAAGTGAGCAGAGAGGTGGAAGAGAAGAAGTTCAGAAAGCTCAAACCTGGTCTCCTTTGCTTCACCTCAAGAGAAACGAAACGCCCAAAGTGTCAGAGGTGCCCTCGTGGTGCCAACCCGCCGAAACCACGAAGCGCTGGAAAACACTGATATTTTTTTTTGTTAAATATTCCATCTTGATTTCCAGAACAAATGGGTTTGAGTAAACCGGAGATAAGGATCCGAAATGTGAATCACTGGCTCGTTCTGTCCCCAGTTAACTTCCCGATCTGCCCGGGCTCGATGGGTCCGTGTGATCCCAGCGATTTCCACCCAACTCGCAGCTCCCTGGGACAGACACAATTTCTGTAGTATCACAAAAGCGCGTGAGCCTCATATATTTATAGTGTGTTTTTTCCATGCAGAATGGGAAAAATACACTGTGAGGAGAGAAGGGAGGCACATGTAAAGCAAAATTTAATTTTAATTAAAATACGAAGCAACTTTTCAAATATGAAATGTCAGGCTGGTTAACCTTGCATCCTGAGTCTGGAAAGATAAATTTTCATCTTTGCAATGCCTTAGTTAGTGGTTCCTGGCACATTACATTAACTAATTTGAGATCGAATTATCAAATTTGCTCGTTGCTGCTAGCACTAATTTGAAACCTTACAATAAAGAACAGTTTGAGAGGCAGATGAAAGGTTGCCACCCACAGAGGCTCCAAGACCTGTCCCTGGTGTATCACAGCAAGGTTCGGAAAGATTTGGGGTAATTGCAGTCATGAGCTGGAGTTGATTGAAGAAAATTATACCCCAGTTTTTTACTACAAGCCTTTTTTATCCCTTTTTCTTCTTTTTATTGTGTGTGTGGCTCTTTTTAAATTATGCTGTGAAGTACTATTGCAAGGAAGACGAGGTATTAAATTTTTAATAACTTCATTAAAACTTCGTTTGCAACTCTTTCAGCTTTAGTACTACTGAAGGTTCTCAACAATTCCTTATGTAAAAGTTACCTGTATTTTCCAAGAGTTTTAAAGTTTTATTTTGTCTGTGGTTCCTGTCTTTGCTAAACTTTTAAGCCGTGTGTTAATGGCTTTCAAAATTATGTAAAATCTCTTTCATTCTTACTGGTAAAGATCTGCTGGCCCTCCCGAGCCTCACGTTTTTATGAGAAAAGTTTCTCGATTGCTGGGTTTAAGAATGACAATTGTGAGCTGAAAGCAATTTTCTACACATCAGCATTTCCTGGTGGTTATAAAAGTGATGCATCGGTTTCCTTGCTGGCTTGGTTGAATTACCGTCCTCAAAGAGCTCGCATTTGAACAAGCCATACGGGCTGAAGCCGTAGGGGTCCTGAGAGAGGCATTTTCTTTCTGACCTTCCTGAGATAAATAATTAAGATGGAGTCTAGATAAAGATCACTGTCAGAGGTGAGGGGTCAACCTGGCGAGCTGACCCAAGAGGTAAAATTGCCGCGCTCGCTGCAGCAGCGACTCGAAGGCAGCTGCGCCTGCAGGAAACAAAAGTTTTTTGCTCCGTCGGATGGGCAGAGCGCTGGAACAGAGGAGAGGGCAGAGTAAAAGTCTTCTGTTTACAGTGTCATATCCATTGAATGACGTCTATCAAAAAAATATTTCCTTCTCTGGTCAAGGTTAAGGGAGCGGATCAGGGCATGGTAACACGGCTCGAAATCTGGAGAGTGCAAAGGTTAAAATGTTCTTCTGATTTGAAGCCTGTAGGCAATGCCTGGTTTGGGAGCTGGCTTCTCAGCCGTTCAGGTTCTGTTCTGTGAAATAAGTCATTAGCAAACACATGCTTCTTTATTAACCCCCCCCCGAGCATCAGGTAACCTCCAGAGGAACTGAGCCGCCCCCCGAGACCCTGCAGCCTCCTGCCGAGCCGATGCAGGGGGACTCGCTGCCTGTGCAGAGCTGATCCCTGTGGTTGAAGGTCATTCACGGACTTTCTAGACACCTCAGGAATTTTATCCATATTAAAGTGCCTTGGGAAGAAAATCATCCCTCTTTGCCCTGCTTCCAGAGTTGTGCTGCTGTTCAGTAGGTGTTGCTTCGTGAGCCGGTGGTCACTGAGCAGCAATTAAACAGAGCTGAAGGTTCAGGAGCAGCCTGGAAATTGTTTGTAATGAACTCATCCATTATCGTTAGAGAACCAGAACGCGAGAGGGAAAAACGGGAGAGAAAAAAATCCCCCTCCCCAGACCCCCCTCACCCCTCCGTTCCTGAGCTCGTTGCTGTTTGCAGCCTCTGCTTTGGGGAACGTTCTCACCAGACGACTCAGAATGTTGGGTTTCACCCCTCGGACAATTGCACGTGCGTGCGTGAGTGCACCTTTGTCCCCTGGATGGAGCAAATGTGCCCGTGCGACGTGTCCGCGGGCAGACGTCGCGCTCGCCTGTGCAACGCGTCGCCGCGATCTCCGGGTTTGGGGGCGGGGGGGGGCACGGGTCGAGGGCTGGCCCCCACGTTCGGCCCCGCCACAAAGGAGGAGGGAGCTGCACCTTTAGCTGTCCCTGCGAGATGTCCGCGGCGCGGGCTGCTCTTGTTTTGAAGAGGGAGTGCTTGGGGGCTACTTCCAGAGCTCAGTGACAGAGAGGAAACAGGGCCAGGAATAAATGGCCTGTTGATTTACTCAAGTTACATCATTTTCTTCCCCTCAAGAGCCTATAAATCTCACGCTCCTTGTAAAAACAGAATTTAAAAACAATTGAGAGCTTCTGAGACGACCCCATAGCTTCCAGCCGCTGCGGCCTCTGAATATAGAGCTGCCTTTCACAGGCTGGACCACTTGGTTCATATTAGATACGAGGGGAGCCCTGCTTCCAGCTAAGCAGCAGAAGCTGTTAAGATATTTTATAGTCATCCTAGCGGTTTAGATAACACTCTCCTCATACATATCACAGGGCTTTAGCCAAATAGCAGGCTTCCTGACTTGGCCGCAGCGCTCAGAGGGTCATTAATTCACACGTTCGGGTTTCTCCTCTCTTCAATAATATTTCTGATCAAAGACAGCCGGGCCGGCAGAGGTGCCTCTGTTAAAAAGTGGATCCCTCTGATTATTGTACAATTTATGACCTCTTTGCTCTAAGGGTTTGCATTTTAAGAGAAGTGCTCAGTTGTTGAGCTTGCTTCAGCGCTCGTTAGTTTTGCCTTCGATCTCGCATCTGAAGAGATTTTTTAATTCAGCAGGGATTTGTGTTTTTTTATTTTCTCATGCCATACAATGGGCTGCAGCTCTGCCCGCAGCTCGGTCAGTCTTTGAGGTGGTTATCAGTGTCCTCGAGGGTGACGAGGGGACCTAACCAGAGCGATGCATGTTGCGGTGTCGCTGTGCCCCGAGGAGTGAGGGTTTGCCACGTCTCACCTATGAGCTAGGTGCTGACCAGGAAGAGCTGGCATTGAACCCATCTTGATGTCTCAGTGGTAAATTTTATAATTGTTATAAGAGGATGTGGAGGTTTTGGAGACAGGACCAGAGCTACTAAAGCTGAGCAGGTCCTCGCTCATTAACCTGTGGCGGCAGCAGCTCCTGTTCAGAAGTCTCTGGGAACTCTGAAGAAACATAAGGGGCTTTTTCTCAGTCTTTTTGCAGCCTTTTGCCACCGTACGTAACAACGTGATATCTTGTGTAATGATGTCAAAGAGGCATTTCTCAGCCCAACTCGGGCTTTCCAGTGGCTAACATCCAAGTTTTAACACCAAAGCCCTGAAGTTCTGCTTGCTTTATTGTAGCTGATAAGCTCTAAAGTGGCTTCTCTACTATTAGGTATGTAAACACATAAAAAATTGTGGGTTTAAATACTTTCCTAAGCGTATGCTGTGAGGGAAGATTGTTCTTTTCATTCGGTAAAGGGGAGAGTAATGGTTACTGTGCTTGGCCCTGCTGTTACTGGCTAAACTTCTGGGTGGAAGAGTTTGTATTTTACTTATCAAGGGATGCTTTGATAATGATATTGTGGTTAAGTGCAGGAAAAGCAGAACTAACTAATGAAACCAGCAATTCCTTCTAGACTGCTTTTTTTTTTTCCCCAAGAAAAGAAATAAACAGACAAGTTGACATAATTCAAAAATGCTAGTATTTGCTCGTTTCTGGCTTGCTGCCATCCCAGAGTTAGCACAGGGGTGAGGAAGAAGGAATCCCTGCAGGCACAATTCATATAAACCGAGTGGATTTACTTATCATTTATGAAAACAAAAAGAAGGTAACTGATTAATCACTTTGTGGGTTGAGGTCTACACCGTGATGGTTTAAGCAAGAGTTTATCGTGTGCTGTGTCCCTGCTATGCTCCGGTTTCAATTTGGGCTTGTTTTTTAGAAGTTTCCAAATGATTCCATGGATGGATTAAAACATCTGGTGGGTGCTTTCCTCCCCAGACTTTTTTAGGCTGATGAAATCGTTAAGGAAAAAGGATGCCTGTAGGCATGAAGACATACATGATTATATAGACATAAACTTAAGGTATACATTTAAATATGTATACAGATGCATACGTGCATATATAGTTACAGAGATATGGGTATGGAAGTGGCTTCTACTTGGAGAACTCTCTTCTGTATTGTACCTGCACACCATCCGCTTTAAATACGTTAGAATTGTTTCCTTCTCTTTGATGTAATGGACCCACAGGTTGCTCCAGAGAACTCATAACGTAAAAGTGAATTTTCTCTAAATTATTTCTAAGGAACGCTTTGCCTGCTGCAGGTCGGTGCTCCGGAATTTGGCATGGACATACCTTTCTCGTGTGCTCCGTGGTGGGGTGCCAGCAGGAGGTGATGCGAAAGGCAGAACCACCCAGGCTGGGGGACACCCTAGGACAGTGGCAATCACATAGCGAGATGCTTCGTGAGAAGCTGAGGGCAAAACATTCCCAATGGAGAATAAAATGTTAGAATAAACTTCCAAGAGTGATTTGAGAATCTGGAGTTCTGCGCAAATCCCCCCCATTCTGAAAAAAAAAAAAAAAAAAAAAAAGAAGACCGTCTTAAGTAAGTTAAGACAAATACTCGTAACACTCGTGAGCTCCCTGTCATCAGCTGCACAAGAAAGCCTGCCAAAAGCTTTCTGGAGCAAAAAGGGGCTTTTGGGGGCAAAAACTCGCTGCCAGCTAGAAATTTTGAACTTGAATTTGCGCTACCCTGATGCCATTGAGTTTGCCTAGAGGTTTGCAGGAGGGTAACGTAACCGTGTCTGGACTAATCCACCTTACTCTTTAAGCTCAGTAGGTGAAGGGACCGGACATCACAGTCCTTTCCTTACCTGGATGGAATTTACTTTCTCATCATTCTCAAACACTATATAAAACCGAGGAACATTCTCTATATTATTATTATTACATGATTATGTAACTTATTTAACTTCATACATCCAGTGCTGTGAAAGGGAGTTTAACTTTATTTTTTAAATTGGACTGAGCCTTTTTTTTAGTTTGTTTTCTATTGCCTTGCAGTGGCCAGAGTAGCAAACGAACTTCTCCGCAACGCAGGGAGTTGCTCTTGTGACGGTGACACACGTTTGTCGTTCTCTTTGGGTCTGTTTTTCCCGTCCCGATGAGCTCGGCACTACGAACCGGGTCGAGGATCGAGTTTGCATTCACGCCGTGCGCTGCAGAATGTGTGCGTTTTCCCTCCCCTTTCAAGCAGAACAACGCTCGTTTCCACATCTCCAGGAACCACCCGGTTGACCAGCTCCCGGGGCGTTTGGTGGGCAGGAGCAGGTTCTGAATCCCACTGGTGCACACAGTATTTCCTTTCAGCAGGGTATTAAAAAGCAACTAAGAAAGAGACCTCACAGATGCCAAGAACTGTTGAGCATTGAGTTGTAGCCTCCATGGAGCTTCAGTTCCTCCGCGCGGTAGATAGGCAGCGGTTTTCATGCTGTTTGACAGTTATCTCCTCGGCAGCATTACTGGGCTTATACATCTCCTTTCAGCAGCTCCAGATAGAGCTGACAGCAGGGGGATTCTGTTTTGTCTCAGAGAAGAAAAAAAAAAAGGTGGTCTTTTGGCAGTAGCCAAGGCCACACTCAAGCACCAAGGGGCACAATGTCTCCTCTGTCTCGGAGAGAAAATAGCTTCTGACAGGAATCAGCTTTCAGTCAACTGCCAGGCATCTCTCATTATGGGAGGCCCGACCTGCAGGCTGCTATGTAGATAACCTGTTATCGTGGAAGATTGAATGCGGAGTTAAATTGCCTCGCGCTGCTGTTTCTGCGGGTTCTGGGGGGAAAAAAAGTAAAATATTATCCTTGGGAAAATTTGTCAGAGTTGGAAAAATGGAAGCTGAAGGCAGGCAGTGCCCCTCGGTGGGTTTATGGGCCGTCAGAGCCTGCACGGGACGCTTCTCGTCTTAATGTGCCGTTCTGAGGTGTTTGAGACAGAAAAACTGGTCGTGTGCGCATTCGGTTTGTGGTAACAGGCAACGCTGGAATGAACTCGTGCAGAGTGTGAGGCTGATATTTGGGCTTTGAAAGTTTTCTGATTCTAGCACGAGAAGTCTCAATTACTCGGTGTTCTGTGAAAATCAACGAGCTCGCCCTTGCAACACTCTGCTGAAATGAGCGTGGCTGCTTGGGTAGGCAGAGGTGGGGAGAAGGGCAGGACACGTTTCACACCTCTCTCGATGCTGGTGTGGTCCAGCTGCCCCACGGCGCTGCAGTCCTGTGCTCCTGAGGCTTTGCACAGGACTTCTCAGCCATGGGACATGCAGCCCCACTGATAACCACAGCCTTTCACGTTTCATCTCTGGCATCCGAACGAGCCAGGCGCTCTGAGCAAAAGCTGGACCGAGAACGAAACAGAAAGCAAAACATACTGCGGCTTGTGCGAGATCAGTGGCGAATGCAGCAATGCCTCGGCATTGACAGTTTCTCGTAAATTTGCCCTAGTCTCCATCCAAGCATTTTCTTTAATCCGGGTGGTTTTGCATCTGGTATGAAAGGCATCACCTGCTGCACTCGTTTCACTGAGCCCACGCACCCTTTGGTGCACTGGAAGTTGTTTTTCACGTACAATTGGGACCAGCAAAGTTGGATGGGCCTATTGTAGCAATTCTGCTTACACTGACAATAAGTTATTTGACCTCCAGGCCGATCATGTTTCTGACACGGAATCTCTGGCTCACTGACTTTCCTTCCCTCGACATCCGGGATGCTGCAGTTGGACTGTGTTTAGAGGCAGAGAAGGAGCACCAAGGAGGAATATCTCACCTTAAAAAAAAGAAGCTTTTACGTCTTCTTGTAAAAAATGGCTTGAAATCAGGACATTTTTCTTTCTCCTGGCTGGGGAGAAAGGTCCTCTGAATAATTCATTCCAGATTAACTGTAGTAGCTGTTTGTTCAGGCCGCCTGGAAAGGTGATAAACCAATTAAGAGGGGATGAAAGTGAAGCTGAAAGCTTCTGCTAATCATCCGTAGATGCAGCAGAACGTTCGTAAATCGAACTGGGATGCTTTAATTACAGGAACATTTTGAAAAATGTGTGCCCCGTTAATCTCACCGGAAACATCCTTCCAAAAACTCTTCCTTCAAAGGCCCTGATTCTTCCCAAATGTTCAATGTGAGAGGGATGTCCACTCACAGCTCACGTACGTGTGCTTCAGGGAGCCTTCCGAAAGAGGAGGCTGCTTTTTGCCGGGAGTGCAAGGAGGTTTTGTCAGTGTAAGGAGTGATGCTTCATGAATGGCAACTCAATTTCCTGCTGAGGAGGTGGCCTCTAGCCGGCAGCCGGGACTCCGGCATCGTGTTCCCCACTCTCTCTTTTGTTCCGTGATTTTAAGCGAGTCGCTTTTCTCTGTTCTCTGTGGCTGTGTACAAATTGCTACAGGATTCTCAGGGAAGGGGAGATATTTCTAAGGTAGTATTTAAGGGCTTCTGTCTGCATGTCAAAATAAAGAGCTGCGCAGGCAAGGAAGTTCCTTGCTTCCACCCAGCAGGACCCGTCTGAAATCCTTGTCTCGTGGGAGCATGCCTGGATCAGTCGCAGCACCAAACGTCTGTTCATCTCTCTTGCCCTTCAGACCAAGCCTCTGTTGCTCCTTGCAACCATGTCTTGATCTTTTTGCAGCACCTGCCTCAGGGTCCAGAGCAGCTACAGAAATAAAGAGGAGAAACCACACAAAGCTCATGACGAGTTCAAAGGACCACGGACACTTTGTTAAATGCAGGCTCTTGGCGCTATCTTGTACATGACATAGTTTGCTGAACAATTTGGTGACCACTGTACACTGTCAGCTCTCACTGTCCCACCGTGGGACACGGGGCAGCTCTGGACATGGTAAGGAGAAATGCTTTCATGTCACTTTTATCTGACACTGGACGCCTGAGACAAGTTTACAGAGGTAGCACCGAATTCTTTTCGATGCAGAGCTGTGGGGTCCTGCAGGGCTCTCCTTGGGCGTGTAGGTGCTGTCCTGCTTCACCAGGCCCCTCACAAGGACCGCACCGTCCCGTGGGATCGTCCAGCCCATGGGATGATGCCCTCAAGGAGCTCAGTTGTCCGGGGGACTCGGGGATCGTGCCATCTCAAAAGCACGAGAACGGTGGCAGCGCTGCCGGGCCGTTGCGGCTGCTTTAAATTTTCGTGGGTGCTCCCGTTCTTTGTCTCGTGTCCTTTCCCCACCGAAGCTTCCCAGCTCAAGTGGTCTGGCTGTGAAGCTTGATAAACCTCCTTCAAAGCCAGGCTAAGGACGAAAGTAAGTTGTGATAAGGGCTGCCAGGTAGCGCGTCTCGTGGGCAAGAAGCTGCTTGTCTGACAGCCGCTTGGGATTCTGGGCTTCAGCGAAAGAGAAAATTCACTGACAATGATTTTTATTGCTGAAAATTCTCACAATTTGAAGTGATTCTGGTTTTAATGCAAACTTCCTCCTACTTTGTATGATTTGTTTATAAAGAGGAGATTGTTTTAAAGGGGTTTTGCAGATGGAGGTTTACTGCGTTCAACACAGCAAAAAGTGCATGGGAGGACGGTGTTTCTTTTATTCTTTAAAGACACGGAGCCAAAGGACTTTGTCACCTGTTTGCTGCCCGGCAGAAATAAAATCCTGTATTTGCAGCCCTGATTCAGGGTCAGGAGGTAAGGAGATAAGACCCGTCTTTTGTGAACGGGAGCTTGACTTTCAGAGAGCAGGAAGTGGGAATGAATGCGAGGAGAACGGCAAGAGCCTGACGGTGAAACCCCAGCCCGCTCTCATCTGATAAGAGAGAGACACTCAACTTAGCACTGACCGGGCGACTCCGCTCCGAGGCGCAGGCGAAAGGCAGCCAGCGGCCTGCCCGAGCGTGTCTGGTGTATGCACAACCCGAGCAGTAACATCGGTCAGTGCTCGTGGCCAGGAACGGTGCTGACCCCTGCTCCCCTCGCTCTCCCTTGCTGTCACCCGCAGCTGCCTTCGCGGTGCTCGGGGGAATCCCCCCGGCCAGTGCTGGTGTCCCTGGCCACCGCCGTCCTCGGCACTGGGAATTCGACAGTCCCCCTCTCCCCGCCTTAGGCCTTCTTTCCTTTCCAGTAGCATTTTGAGTCTGGAGGAAAACAGCACTTCTGATCCACCACACGTGGAATTTTGAGAGAGAGGTTTTGGAATCAGTCCCTCAGGAAGAGCCAGACGTGCGACTTCTCCGCACGGAGACATGGTGCTGGGGCCGCGTGCCTCCCCTCCTCGGGTTCCAAACTGAGGCTTAAACAGAAACTGGTCTAGGGAAAATAACCGAACGTTGCTTCAAAATCTATAATGTGATTTCAGTTTTTTTTCCTAGGCTGTGTAGATGTAATTAGAATTTGCCTGCATCAAGCTGCAGTTCCCCAGAAAATCATCAATTAATTGATTCCAATTACTCGTAATTGTTTCTCATACATTTCAATTAGTCTGCTCTGTTGTTACCAGCAGTACCAGTCAATTATACAAGTAATCAACATTCCTTTAATAACTGTCATGAAGAGAACTTGTGAAAAAGAATTTAGGGAGGAAGGACAACATTCTGGATGTCAGAAGCTGCCTATTACACTGATGTATCGTTCGGCTGCAATGATTTCTAGAGACAGAAAATAACCAAACATACAAGCGAGATGTCATCAATAGGCAAAGAACTCGGAACCTGAGCTGAGGGGAGGCACCGCCACGTCCCTGGTACCCCACAAATAATGGAAGTGGTTAAGGCTGAAACGCGAAGTGGGTTACTAGTAATTAGCATAAAATACATCACCTCACTATCTGTGAAGGGTGATTATATTTATTTTGTAAAAAAGGAACTCAGATTTGCAAGAGGAGCGTAGGGCCAGAGTTTTGGACGTGCCTGAAGGCGCTGTGTTTTGCCCCGTACTGCGGCCGATGGGACGAGGCGCAGTGGAGACCTACAGACAAGCGACCGCCGGGTTTGCAGCCCTCCCAGTGAGCTGACAAGTTAAAACACGGACCGATTTGAACAGACAACACTTCTAAAAACCGTTCTTATCCAGCAGCTTTTAGCAGCGTCAGTCCCGGTTTTGTGTGGGCGACGGATCCGTTGCGTTCACACAGAAATTCGTCTCCTCTCCGCAAACCGGTTCGCTCCATCCTTGTGTCACGGTAAAGCCCCCCTTGCTGTGACTGTGACTTGCAGGGGTCGTGCAGCCATCCCAGCCTGGGTGGCTCTGAAGGATGCTGCTGCCTGATGTGTCCGTGAGGCTCCGGGAGCTGCAGGGTTTCGGTTTACAGGCATTTTAATGCCGGCCTGCCTAGAGATGCTGGGCAGGAGCAAAACGGGATTTATTGCACGGCTCTGCACGCAGGGTGGCCAGCGGCCGCGGCGGGACCCGTGGCGGGAGGACGTGTCCCTGCTGTGGATCTCGCCCAGTCCTGGGGCTCACATCGCCCGACGATGTAACCGGAGAGGGTAGGAAATATTTTTGCTCAGTTCTCCTGATGGCAAAGTGGTGACGCTTGCCACCAGCGCTTCTTCCGTCTCTGGGACCCTTTGGAAATGGGGAAAGCACTTCTCGAAATAGTGCTGTGCCGTTCTAAAATGGGTTTCTCCTTCCAGCAGCATGGGCTTGCCATAAAACTCTGTAACGTGGTTGTTGGAAATCCGTTTGCCTCCGTACTGTTGTAGGTACCGCAGCCCAGAGACGGGGCTCGCGGGCAGCTTACCCAGACAGCCACCACTGATTCTGCTGCTTCTTGACAGTGGGAGCTTCTTAGAACAGGGGAATGCAGGTCGCTTTGAAAGTCTCTAATCTCCCTCCACATCTTTTGTATTGTAACTCAATTTATTGGACTTCAGGAACCTACGCTCAGTGAGACATCCTGCCTAGGCAGTTCCCTGTCCCCTGGCAGCAAACAGCTCAGCTTTGCCCTGACCCATGCAGGAATCCGAAGGACTGTACATTCAGAGATTTATCAAACCGCTAAAGCTAACGAAATAATTAACAGAGGAAGTGTTGAAATGATTGTAGTAGATATTCTCGTATCGATTAGAGATGTGATTTTATGATGAATATTTAAAAATCAACTCTCAGCCACGGTAGCATCTTCTGCTTTCAAAGGTTCTCGGGCAGCTCTTGGAGCGTCAGTCTCTGTTTGTGCCCGTTTTTACATGTGTCGCTGCCTTAGAAGAAACCCGCGGGACTGCGTGTGTGAGGAGCTATTGCTGTGCCCCGATGGCTGGAGAGGGGAAGCGGTTTAGGTTTCTTCAAAGTCAGGTATTTTCCATCTTTGGGACACGTTAAGAAACGGCAAACCGAGACCGGATTCTCTTGCAAGTTGGTTACACCTCAGGAATTCTGCAGTACTGAAAAATTCTTTTTTTGCTGTTTTTGCTTTTAGGGTCGAGGTAGGAAAGAAAGCTACATTTCTGTTGTTGTTGTTGTCATCGCCATTGTCATTATTATTATTTACCCTTTTGCAGTTGTTTTCTGTCTCCAAGTCTCTCTCGTTGTTTGAAAGAAGTAAACGGAGTCGGCTGGCGCTGCCCAGCCCTCTTCTGCATAATTACATAATTTCCCGTTGCAGTCATCGGTGGAAAGCAAGCCAGATCGCTCTCGCTGTTGTGACAGCTAGACTTGGCTGCGAAGTTTTGGAAGAAAGCATCTACATTCTGAATATACTCTAGATTTGGGCAGCACTGAAAATAACAAGAGGAGCTATTCATGCTTCATGCTTAAAATACCTCCCTCGTGAAGGTGTTCTCCCTTAGCTGTGGTGGCTCACATGTGCCACAAATGGCTCTTGCAGGTGCCCGTCTAATTCTGATATAATGCTTGGAAAAGCTGCTCGGGTAGAAAACAGGATTCCCAGATTCTGTTCCGGATTCTGTCCTGCCTTGTCACTTACCTCCATGGGCACCCTCTGTGTCACCTGTGACAGTTCTGGTAAAGGTCGGGATTGGATGTTTGTGGGATGCTGAGTTGTCCCAAAAGAAAAAAAAGACCCTGACCCCAGGTAATACTGTTATTCCCATCATATGCACTCGGAAACCCCAAATTGTGTCACTCTGAGCGCGTTGTTCCAGCCATTGCCAGATACCCACCTTCTCAGAATAGGCCACTTGGGCAAAATACCCATTTTGCAGAGAGACTGCTGATAACAACGTATTTAATAATGAGATTAACTACATTTTTCCATTAGAAAAAGAATGATGTAGGATCTCAGCATAGATCTGTAGAGTGTTGTGCCATGTGCGGGTAGATTTTTAACAGGTTTCTGACTGTCAGACTTTAATAACCGCTAATTCAAATAGGTTGTGGGCAAGATGAAAGGAAGTATTGGAAATCTAATATTTGGAATGTTGTCAGAAGAAAAGCGTTGCTGAGGCTACTCGGTGTGGCTTGAAAAAGCCCATTATTCAGTAAAGTGATAACAGTGTCTGTGGTTTAATTAATATTGGTGATTTTTTGATGTGTATGGACTCCATTCTCAGCAGAGTAAAGATGTAGCACTAAACAAAGCCTGGGGTCCTTAGGTCAGGGACTGTCACTATGGAGCTGATATCAGTTACAGAACAGACAGGAACAGATTTCGTTTATCTGACACTGAGCATTGTGCTGGAAAAGTTGGCAGTGCTAATAATTAGAGATGTGAGCGCCCGCTAAAGAAACCCTGCTTACATGTAATCAATCTTTACCAAAAAAAAAAGAAAAAAAGAAAAAGAGGAAAAAATGAATCGACGCACACCTGCACGGCTACAGGGAACTTAAAAGGAATGGAGAAAGCGAGATCCGATCTTATGCAAACACGAGACGCTTTCTGAGCGTTCAGGCTGCAGCTCTGAATATGTGAGAGAAAACAATTCAGTCCGTGGTTTGGGATCAAATCCCTGCCCTGCTTCTTTGCTCTCAGTACTGCTGGGTGCTTTTTTGGTGATTCTTGCTCCCTTAAATCACATCGTATGGCCAGGTTCTTCAGCTCGGCATTAAATCAGTGACAAGATTCAGAAGCAACATCGCGGTGGGATTTATTTGTTTGCAAAACCTCTCCAAGTTGCTGAGAAAACGTCAGTATGGGCACAAGTCTTTGAACTTCCCAGGCTTCAGCTTTAAGAGGTTGCTGCATCAGAGACTGTTTTGAGCATTCCCTGAGAGAATAATTATTTTTGGCAAACTTGCATCGATCCGGTCTAACTTTTCGGCAGTGTGCTCTGCACAGCAGGTATCCTTTGCACTCTCCTCCATGTCTTCAGGAAATAAAACTGATGGAAAACTCAATAAACCAACCGTTGTCCCATTGATCATATTTTGATTCAGAAAATTCAGCAGGCGGCGCGGTGCTAAATTATTAAGTAAACGTCATCGTTCACAGGGGACGTGTTCTTTCGGATGGCCGTTCGGAGAACAAAATGATCCTTCGCATCGAGCAGACAAAGGACTGTCCCCAGCTGGTGAAAAGCCCCGTGGCACAACCGACTGGGAAACTGCTGGGCTGTCCTACAGCTCTCGCTCATAACCCCGTGCTTGGCTGTCGGGTAATCATCTGTGTGTCTTGACTTCTAATAAAGGCTATATTAGGCCCTGGAGACATTTGACATCATTTGAAAAATATGACATGAAAAAAGAAATCCCCCAACTGTTCCACGGCCAGAAAGCCCCCATCCCTCCCGTGGTAATGGAGGTGAGGTGGGAAAGAAAAAATACCACCACATTGAGGTAATACTTCCATAACACCTAAAGCTCTGTGGCCATACAGAAATAATGATCAGATATTCATTTTCGGTCTTCTTGGTTTTCTTTCTGGGAAGAAAAGTTCAAAGGAGGAGGAATTGGGACAAAAAATTTGCATTTGTTATGAAGCGAAATGTCCTTTGGGGATTGAGTTTTCATAATGGAGATGCGGCCAAAAAAGAGAGGGGCTTTTCGTGCTGGTTGCACGCATTGGAGGGAGCTCCGAGACCTCCCTGTGCGCCGGCGTCGTGACTTGAGGGTCCCAGAGCCCCTGCTGGGTCTCGGCGGTTAATGATGATACATCCAAAGGAGATGGATGATAATCGGTGGCCACTTCCCTGTCCCTGTCCTCGGTCCTCGAGCCGATGCTGCGTCCGGGCTCCCGAACAACGCGACTTTGTGATCCGCCCGGCTAATTCTGCTGAAGCGCAGTGGTTGTAGAGCACCGTGTTTTGATTTTATTTTTTCATAAATGACTTTTCCTGGCGTGTCGGCTGTGGAAACTGTTTGTCGGGGGTTTGGTTTTGTTTATGTCATTTGAGAAAAGTCATTAGGATGTTCCTGGTCAGTTTAATCCTTGCAAAATGTGTCAGCCCGATGTGTTTATGTTTTCTGTTCTGTGCATTTAGTCAGCCTCTTTTACAGCTTTCAGCAGGACACTGAGGTTTTCTGGCAGCTCGTGTTCTGACATGGTGTTACCCAGCAGGGGAGAAATAAAGGGAGGATGTTTAGGTTAATGTGGTTTAATAAAAGATCTGGTTTTAAGTCTGGAAAAGGCATAGAGAAGAGTCTTTATCCCAGTGTTGACTGTAAGGGATCCGTTAGTCTCCAGACTCAATAACAGTTTTTGGATGTGAGGAAATAATATGGAAAATTTAGTGATATTTTCATAGGTTAGCTGTTGGGAGCTAAATTGTCAGACTCATGAATTTTACAGCCCTTAGATCCCAGAAGGTGATCTTTTCTAGTTAGGCCATTAGATCATTTAGCATTAGATGCTTTGCAGTGAGATGCCAGATCTCAGGGAGGTGGTCTTGCTTGCTTGCTTGCTTGGTTTTAATTCTGAGCGGTATTTAGTGAAATCTGGCGTCCTTCTGGTGCAAAGTGCTTGCGTGGTTCATGACTCGCAGTGACTGCAGCTGTCCTGCGTGTCTGAGGGATGATGAGGTTGCGCGACTGTTCTGCGCTGCGACTGGATTTGCAGTTGTCCGTCAATGGAACAGGAGCGTCAGGTTTTACCCATCTCCTGCAGTTACTCCAGAATTACTACTTCTAACAGCGAGAGGCCTAAATCAAGTTGGAGAAGAGATTATTACTGCAGTTTTGTAGATGAGGCATTAGGAAAAGGGTCGCAGAACTCTCTCGAAGTTGCACAGAGCGTCAGTGAGGCAGCAGGGCACGTGCCCCGGCGTTTGGTCACACCAGCCCGGTGCCTCGGGCGGCGGATCAGCTTTCCTGTTCTGCTCTAAGTAGAGCGGCCCGGCCGGCTGCATGCCCAGAGAGCGAAGAACGGAGGATATTGTTTCTGTCTGGGTTTTATGGGATGTGCAATCTTTTCTGTGGCCGTTGCCTATTTGGGTCCAGCGAGCCCTCCTGATTTAGTCCGCAGTGACCAACACACTCAGTGGTGTGTAATGTGTGATGTTCACTTCAATTCAAGCCCAAAGGACCCTGGTTTTTCTCCCGCTATCCAATTCGTGAGATGCAGAAGAAGGATTCTTATGTGAAGAAATCTGGGAAAAATGCTATCACGATTTTCAGGTGTGGGAAGAGAATCCATCTCGAGGAGTAAGTCTGTGTTTTCATAAATGGAAGGTACGGGACCTTGCTTGTGTAGCCGTGATGATTGGAGAGCAAAGCTGCTGTACTCTGGATGCAGAGTGATGGAAGTGTCCCAGTAGCTTTGGTCTGAAATTACAGTAATAATTCTTAAATTATAGCAGTCAGAAGTTAATGTATTTCTGCTCGGTATTGTCAGTGGCAAACTAAAGCCCATTAATTTCCCCCTCGGTGTTTGTTTGAGAAATCATCCCCTGTCAGCTGCTGCTGGTGAACTTGTCTCCTCGCTGCATTCCTAGACTTGCTCTCTGTCTCCCAGCGAGGGCTCTATCCCTGCAGGAGATAAGATACAACCGGTATTCACTAGGAGGTGTCAACGGGCTGCTTTATGACACATGATGAGTGATAAAGGCTGTGGAGAGGTGCTGATGTGGCCACATTAGTTAATGAGGTCATAGCTGAAGTTGCTGCCCCACTGATAACCTGCAAATCCAAATAATGTGAAGATATCAGTAGGGTGTTTAGAAGTCCTGTCCCCGTATTCTCTTGCTGTCCATCACATTCGAGCATCCAATCAAAAAAAAAAAAAAAAAAAAAGAGAGAAAGAAAAGACGGCGCTTCCCAAAGGATAACGCTCCTTCTTTTTGCAGCTCCCTGAGCTGATCCGAGCCGTGGGAAAGCGGTGGGATACGAGACGTTTCTGCACCGTCGCAGAGAGCCTGGCTTTCTTTTTGTGTCGAAGAAGAGAACTGTTGTATTGGATTAATAGTTCTGAATATAGCTGAAGGAGCGGGGCTTCGGTTCCGTGCGGAGGTTGTGGAGGGTGGTGCGGCCGGTTTAAACGCAGGAAGACTTAGCGAAATCCTTCTTGCCACTGAACGCCTCTCAAAAGGGTTACTATCCTCAGACAATGATCTTTTTCACTGGTGATTCTAAATATGTGAAGGGAACATTCCTCATGTGTCACAAAAAAAGTGCTGGATCTCCCTAACAGTATTTTCAGCAGTTGGAGCCTCCCTGCAGTCAGAGACTGGGCAGGGCTGGGGCCAGAGCATCCCCTGGGGGGGACCGACTGCCCAGCCCAGGGGGACGGACGGACGCGTGACACGTCGGGATGAGAGCTCTGTTGGGATGAGGATGGTTTGTCCTTCTTCCCTTGGAAGGTGCTTGGCTGGGCCCTTGTCCCTCCGTGGGGACGGTTGTTGCTTGGCAGCTGTCAGAGCCGCGCACGGGGGCTTCGTGTTGGCTTTGTTCAGACATCAGCTGCGATCTCGTAGGTTTGAAAATGATACTGTCGCTCAATAATGGAAAATGCCTGGAATTTGGAAATTGTTCAAATGTGCTGGTTTTCTCCCTTTTTCCCTTCGTAAACAAGTCAAGACCTGGCAACATCTTGTCGTGCTGGTAGTGAACTTTCTGTCCTTCCCTTCTTAGCAGCTCAGGTCTAATTTATTTAATCATTGGAGCAAACTTTCAAAGTGTTCCGTGCCTCCTCTTTTGTTTCTAAGGTTCAGATGTATTTTTAGCGCTTGTTACTGAACTGGGTCTGTGCATTGGAGAAGAATTAATTATTGTTTTGGGTTTGTTGTTATTCAGACATTCAGAAAAAAAAGGGGGATTTACGGACTTTGAACACCTCGGGGGCTTTGTTATAGACCGTTTGTGTGTTGTTGGGGCTTTAATGATGATTTGGTTTTTAATATAAATTCAGCACTGTTGAAAGGTGACAGCCCTCCCCAGTAAAGCCCTCGGTTACCCACACCACTGTTTTAATCTCAGCAGGGGTGCCCTCTGCCCCAGGAGGCCCCAGCAACCCGCGCGGGGGCACGAGCGGCAGCTCGGGGCGCGGGAGGAGAACACCCTCCCCGTTGGGAGCAGGGGAGCTCGGCTTAAGAGCTAAATTTCCACCAAACACTGTCAAAGTGGCCAAAGTCCGGTAGCTGCAGTTCATTGCGTTTCAGCGCAGGAGGTGATGGCTCCCTCTGGGGTCAAGGCAGAAACTGTAAAAATGATGCTGAAATCCTAAGTCCATGCTCAGCTCAGTGAATGTACTATTCATCCCAGAGGAGACAGAACTTCTCTCCTTACTCCGTTTTTTTCTTTCAAAAGATGAGTTCTGCAGTGAGCATGTTGTCTCTTTCCTGTGACTCGTAGTGGTGGCAGCAATACTTACAGAGGATAAGGTCTTGATCTTGTTTATTGCTTTTATTAAACTTTGTGTGTGTGAAACAAAACAAGTGGCTGCAACTAGAAACTTCTTTGCCAAAACTTTAGAACAGGAGATGTAAGAGCAGTCGTAGTAAGAGCTGGCTCCTGCTCTTCCTCCACCTCATGTCTCTCTCCTCCAGCTGCCTTGTCCTCATGTGGAGAGCCTGGATCACTGGAGAGCTCCATCACTGTTTGAAATGTCATGGATCAGCCTCCAGTGCTTCCTCAGCTTCTAGGGAACGCCACGGGAACAAGACTAGGTCTTAGCTCTGCTAAGCTGCTAGGGCAATTCCTCCTCCCCCTGGCATGGCGTGCTCAGCTCGCTGTCCCCGTGTTTTCTTCTACGCTCTTATTCTAAGAGAGAAGTGGTGCAAAATGCGCGCTCTTTTTGCTGAGCACGTTGTCCCAAGTTCACTGGGGGCTTCCGGCCTCCCCACCCTTGTGTACACCCCCCACCCAGCTCAGTTCCGATGGAGGATGCCGAATACGTAATTACACAGAGTATGATACTAGCCTCGCCTGGGAGATCATCGGCAGTTCTTTACTGCGAGCCATTGATCGTACGTGTAAGAAAGATGCTCTCCTGCTGTGCCGAGGGTCAGGAGGTCACGCAGGATTCAGCCTGGCTGCGCTTGAAGCTCTCAACATTCCTGCCGAGTTACCGGGCACCTCGGTTGGGCTGGTGCTCTGTAATGAGGTTTCCAGCCATCCGGAGGCGACTCTGACTCTATGAACTAATAGCAAGGCACCAAACAACGGTAATGCCTTACAGTGCCTGTCTCTGGGTGGCTTATTTTCTCTCATCTCTCTCCCAAAAACTGTCTTAATGCGATTTTCCAGGGCCTGCTGCCCTATTGAGCATTAGTGTTACCTGTTCTGCTTCTGGCCCTGTTTTATCTTTCTAGCATTTTTACTATTAGACCGCAAGCGGTTCTCTCCTTCAGCTCTTTGTTACTGTCTCATGCGGTCCTCTCCCCTTACCTGCTTTGCCTTTGAGATGTTACATCTGAACCTTCAAAAAGAAACCCTCACCTGGTTTTGTCACTGCTTTGAGCGCGAGCTAAGCGGCGCTCTCATGTACCTCTGCTCCGTCCTTCTGCTCATTCTCTCCCTTTTCTGTGTCTCGCTCTTCTCCCTCCATGGGCCCAGCCTCTGTGATTAAGTCTGCAGCTCTCCTGCTGTTTTTAATAGGCCTGTGGACCCGACCATCTGATGAGAACCAAACTGCACAGCGTGCTCCTGAATACTTTCACTGGAATCTCCTAATGCAGGGTATTAATCATTACTGTCAAACCATTCAGGCCCTAAATGTGTCCACCCAGTATAAAATTATACTAAACAGGAGGGGAAAAAGGACTTGGCCCGTATTAAAACCAGACATTAGACGGTCCCTGACTTCTCAGGCATGATGGCCGAGGGCACTGTCCAGTTTCACAAACAATAGCTTGTGCAGAATGGTCTGGTCGTGATTGACACGCGAAGAAGTTTCAGAAAATAGGCATAATGAGTTAAAGGAAATATAGAAAGGCGTGTCTTCCTCTTGCATTTACTGACACGAATTCCTGGGAAATAGTTTCTGTGTGTGTAGAGTTCAGATGCACCTACCTTGGCGATCTCAATAAATACTTTGTGCGGTTGGGTCTTCTTTGGCTGCAATTAGACAACAGTAATTGCTAAATCGGTTGCTGTCATACTGAGTTATTGTATATACAGAGCTCGGGGATTTCTTGCTTCCGTGTATCACTTGAATTTGATCCTGGGAAGTGCAGAGCACAGCGTGGTAGTAAAGCATGGGGTTGCTTGGTGAATCTCAAGAAAGGTAAGGCTGTTTCTCTGTTAGCTGTGAACTAGACATGCGTATTTTAAACTATATTCCTTCTTGGTATTTCTGAGCTGCCAGGGAGTGCAGCCCCTAAGATTAGAATGGGAGGTTTTTCCTCTTCCCCCTCCTCCCCAAAAGGCTGTTTCTAATTCTCTACAGTAAGAATGCCTTTATTCTTTGGAGTTGGTAATAAAAGTTAATCGAGTGTAAAATAAAAGTTACATAAGGTGAGTGGTAAAATTTCATTATTCCCGATGTTGGATTTATTGATGACTCCATCTGGGGCTGTGAGCTCTGGCTCAGCACCAGCCCAGCCCCGCACACACCCTTCTGCTGCGCTCCGCAGCAAGGGTGGCTTCGTTGTCCGCGTGATGACGTGACTGTTGGCGGTCCGTACATTTACTGCAGCAAACTACTGAGTCAATGTTCTTGCTTCCCAGTCGGTTGTGTCTTTGATAAGCGTGGCTTAAAGTGTCAGGGTATTTGGCACTTCCAAAAATCTCGCTGAGTTTCTCTTTCTTTAATAGTTTTTGCATTTGTTCCTCTAAAAGCCGCCCGAAGCCGCAGTGACAAATAACTAACCCAGCTGATACTGGGGAGAACAGTAACAGTGCAGCATTTCCTATCCTGACTTGCATTTCATATTTACCATTTTCTGAAAAAACCCCTCAGATCCTCCTGGAGTTGTGTTGCAGGAGGTTAGTTGTCACTGATCTCGACAAGAACGCTTAGACCTGCCAACTGTGCTACATGCCTGACGTCTAGACGACGATGTAGCAACCAAGCGCGTTTCAGCTGGATTTTGCTTTTGAAATTAAGTAGAGATTCCAGAAATTGGAGTGGAGGTCAGTGCTCAGAAACAGCAGCTTCACAACCCTCCCAAACGAGATCTGGTTTGTTTACTTATCTGACAGGGTCCAGCTGCCAAAATAACGGGTCTAGGGTGGAAAAAAGAGTCGTCTTTCCCTTCCGAGTGATAGCACTGAGTGCTGGAGGAAGGAAGGCGCTGGTTGTGCTGTCCCTGCAGCATCAGCTGAGATACCTTGGGGCTCAGGCTTGGGCAGGTCGAGCAGTCCCAGCTCTCTGATGGCGAGGTCTTTGGAGAGACGCCGCTGCCAGAGGAGTTGCTGCGGGTTTCAGCTCAGTTCCAGCAGCACAGGCCTGTGGGATTTAAGTGACCGTTCAAATATAGTTACTAGTATCCGAATATAGCTACTAGTAATGACACGATCTTTCAGTTCCCTGTGAGAGGAAAAAAAAAAAAAAAAAGGTTTACCAAACGCAGTTTCTAGAAAGAGGAGAATGACTGTTCTCCAAGATCAAAAGATCCGTGGCTCAAGGTGGGCGCGCGCCGAGGCTGAACACTCCCGTCACACGCGCGCCCCCGTGGGCACACGCGCGTACACGAAGTGAGGCACGTTCGTGGCTGTGCCTCTGTGCAAAGGACTTTCCTGATTTTACCTGTTTAAAACAGGTGGTGTTGCTGGTTCCTGCTGTGCGTGTCTGTCAGCGTTTTGTTGATCCAGTCCTGCTCTCTTTCGAGGATAACTTCTGCGCGTTAACGGCCGCTGATTCCCGAGGTGTCCGCGCTGCCGTAGCGTGTTTCCATAACTGTGTTATTAGTTTTGTCCAGCCTACAGGAAAAAGTGATACTGTAGCTGGCATCCCAGTGTTAGGTCATATTAAAACCATCTGTAACAAATCTTTATTTGCAGTTACTTTGGAGTTCAGATTTCAGCTTCTACTCCACCTGTCATCAGTGGTTATCCTCATAAACTTCCACAGCTTCTTTTATTCTGTTTCTTTTTGGTTTTTTTTTTTCTTCTGAGACATTTTCAGGATTTTCTGCAGTCTTGCACTTACTTTGCCTAGAAAAATTTCACTCTCCTTGAATTAGCAAAGACGCAGGTTCAATGCCTAGGAAAATAAAACCTGCAAAGTGTTCCAGCAGAAGCACGCGTCTGGCGTGATGTGCATCGGTCATGCTGCTCAGGCTGAGTAGCTGTGTATAGAGGAGTCGGACAAATTTTAAGGGTAGATCCATTCAGATCTACTTGTTTTGCTGATTATGATTATAGCCAGGGTTTAATTTTGCCTAAAAAAAAGATAATGGCAAATCTAATTAAGGGCATTATCAATTAAGTGTGCAGAGTGTATTTCGTATCTATAAGCTTTTGTGGCTTGGGCTCATGCACTGTAAGAGTAAGGGTTTAAAACCTTTTTTTCCTGATTTATGGTTTTTAATCAACCTCCTTAGTCTTCCAGGCAGAACCATTTTTAAATGTTGATCACTTCTGACTGCAGCTGATGCTGTCAGATTGCTGGGGTGAGCAAAGGTGGGCGTGCCAAAGAAAACAGGCATTCTACTGTATTGAAGAGTTGCGGTTTCAATAATTCTCTATAAAGTGTGTTTTCCACTGTGATATCTGCTGTTGTTGTTTCAAGTGGGGTCTAGGGAACAGTTAATGCGCACATGTTTTCTCTCAGAGTTTGCAGAGCTGCCCAGGGAAGTAAAGCCAGTAACTAGCATTCCTGTATCGAGGTATGGTGCAGTCTTGAAGGAAATCGGACACTCCTGGAGCCGGTGGGGTTTTTACCACGTTCTCAGTAGTGTTGTAAACACACTGTGAATCAAGTGATTGATTTGAGGATCATGCAAGATCGTATAAAATGAATGAACCCTTGGAAAGAAGGGAAAACAAAAGTCACTTGAGAGAAAATTGCTCTTGAAATAGCTGATGATCACAGTCTCTGAGATTACGATGATACGCACTGGTGTAAATAATTTGTCGTGTTGTCAAGTTGCAGCTGAAGGAAGAGGACCACGCTCCAGCTCCTTAGAAATTGGGTCTGCCCAGTATCTGGAGCCAGTGTCCTCTTTCTGGTCTTTTTGTCCTTTTGCAGTGTGGAGAACATGTGAATCTCGAGGTGGTGCACAAGTGTTTCAAGATTTCCTTCAACCTGTCATAGGAGCAGGGTGTTTTCCACCTGGAGACTTATTTTATTTTCTCGTTCATTGCTGCGTTTGATCTTTCCATCGTCTTTTGTGATGCTTTCTGCCTCATATTCCACAAAACAAGTTTCTAAGTGCTCAGGATGTCTAAATTCAGCTGATGCTGAATCTCCCTGTCTTTTAAAATCATTAGCATGGCAGTACCTCATCCTCAGGCCAGATAGTAACATGTTTTTGCTGGGCTTGGTATTTAATACAGGCAGAATGAGGGAGAAGACCCCCTTGTTATAGAAATCACCCGCTAAACAGCTCAACAGCGTGTGCAGAACTATCTGCAGAGATAAGAGCCTTCCAGGAATCTGACGTGAGAGCAGGGGGCTTAAAAACCCCGAGCAGACAGGTTGCTCACACAGTGTTCAGTGCGCTGGGGTTTGATACCAGAGATCCCGTCTGCATCAGCAGGGAGGCTGCGCGGGTACCCTTTGTCTCAAACATCCCTGTCGCGCACCGGGCGTGCCTCGGAGACTACACCCTGGATGGAAAGTGAGACTTGCTAGTGCATGTGTCCTTGTTTTAAAAAATACAGAGTGGTGAGCAATTCTGGGCGATAGAGAGGCTCTGGAACTTCTTCTGCCACCACTCCATCTATGTTGGCTTTCGTTTGATATATGAGTAAATACTTTTATATATATATATATCTATAAAGGATCTGCTGGTGTCTGTCTCTTGCGGCTTCTTGTTTAATGATTCTGTTTGGGGTGAGAGTAGAGGTGGGGGTGGCTGGCTGCAGCCATAAAGCAGAGCGAAAACAAGCTTCATCTTTGTAACTCTTCTGAGGGCATTATGGATGTTTTTAATCTCTTTGACCTCGTGGCAGAGAAAGAGGGAAGTGAAGAAATTGTGACAAACACCAGCTCTTTAATGCCAGGTTTGTTACTGCTTGGAGTGCCCTAAGGGTTAATGTAACAGTTTTAAGTCCTTCAATCACACCCACCCCCAACTACAGAACACTTCCAAATAATCCCTTTATAATAGACCCTTTTCCACAGATTGTATCTAACCCATGCATTAATGGGGCCCGTTGGTGTCAAGCATTTCAACAAATATGGGCCAGCCGCCTGCTCGGGGAGCCCCCTCTTTCTAGCTACAGCCGTTAATGATCTTTTGCCCCTCTGACTTAGCTCCCCTGCTGCAGGGACAAAATTAAACTACTGCGGATGGCAAAATAGTTATTTGCTGCCCAGGCAATTACATACTTCCAAAACTCTCCATCGCGGAAGGCCAGATGGACTTTATAGAAACCAGACCCAGGCCACAGTTTTAATTATCATAGTCCTGTCAGAAATGAGTGAAATTCTGAATGACCGCATGAAACGAACCAAAAGCCTTACACATGGATTTTTTCCTCAATAAAATTTTATGACTTCTTAAAGAAACAGCATTCATATATTTTACGAGGCCTAATCATTCACTAATGCCTGTATTAGTGCACCTGTGGCACTCGGCCCCATGGAAATTCCAACACTGGGCTCAGCCCCATCCTCGTGCGGGTTATTGCAAACCCCTGGTCGAGAGCGCAGCACGTGTGCCAGGGAGAAGCCGGGCTCGTTTTCGTAAGCTGGCCGTCGTTGTAACGAGGTAAAGAGATTTACAGACCTTTATCTGCCCAAGTTTCGGTTTCGTTGTGTGCGTGAGGCTTGTATGAACAAAATGACCCTTCGTATCACAAGTATTTGTAAAATTTATAGCAGGGCAGCGCACTTATTGAAAGGGTTGGGTGTGTTGTGCTCCTACACTAATTCAGCGACAGAAAGAATGTCCGTTGAATGCTTTTCCCCTCAAATAGAAGCACTTGCTGAGTAAGTGTTTGGGACTGGTCTGGGGCTATTGCCAGAGACACCAGGCAGCACCTGGGTACGATCTGTCTGCTCCCTGCTAAGCGCCTCCTCCTGGCGTCCTGCTCTGTTCAGCTCCGGGCCCGAAAGGACCGAGAGTTGTGCAACTAATTGCTTAAGGTTTTCCCCCGCTGATAATGATTCTGTGAAGGCTCCATCTGAATCAGTTCGTGTTTGGTCAGAGCAGGTGGCCTGACCGTCGTTTGATCACACAGGGGCTGCAGAAGCCACCTCGTCCCCGTCTCTGACCAGCGCAGGATCTCCGGGGCACTCGGAGTAATGATTTGTTTAACGTGTTCTTTGCAGCCAGAGGCTCTCGGGGTGATTGTCCTTTTGCCCCTGGCTCTCCTGAGCATCCCAGTCTCTGAACTGAAGATGTTCCCATCGCTCATCTCCTCAAGGCCAAACAGCGCCGGTTCTTCCCAGCTTTCCCCACGGGGTGTGTCCTGCTTTTTGCTCTTCTTTCTCGTCCCGGGCAGGCTCTGGGGCTGGTGTGATCGGCGCCACCAGCTGCAGGTTGGGGCTGGGGGCAGCGGAGGGAGCAGCGCTTTGGGATAGGAGCTTCACAGCTGCTTTCTGGCTCCGTGAGCCGGGCGAAGGATGAGCAGGTCAGCCCCAGCTCACAGCAGAAGGAAGGTGGCACCAAGGAATGCATCTCCTCTGGCTGTTAAAGTCAAATTTGCTAATGAGGTCCACTTCAGCGACGTGCTGACAGCCACAGAACATACTGGGTGTGTTAGCTCCAGCGCTGCTGGAATGAAGTCAGCTTTCTCTCCCCATGCTTTCTCATTACTTCATGCACTTGGCAGCTGCTAACAGACTGGACAAGCTTAGCCAAAATAAGAACCGATGTAGAAACATGGAAAAGACTATTTAGCATTTCCAAATATTCTTCCTGGGGAGATGGCAGGAGGGGGAGGAGGAGCTGCTCTATGTCCGGGTTTTCTTTCCGTGGTGCTGTCAGATGCGAGCAGCTTTGTCGGGGAGGAGGATGAGGAGGGCAGCCGGATCCACTGGGCACAGGCTTGGTTCACCCCAGCCAAGCACCTTGGTCCCCAGCGCCCACCCGAGCTGCCCCTGCCCCATGAGCTGCCCGCATGGAGCTGGAGGTACAAAGTGCGCTTGTGTTGAGTGTATCGGTTCCAAAAAGGGGCTAGTAGTAAACCGAGAATATTTGGATAAACTTGCTGGCCCTCAGGACTAGAAAAGGACTTTTGTTCATGTAAAGGAAAAAGACTGTGACGTTACCGTAGGATGACTGGATCCCGGCCAGTAAAAACTGAACTCGAAGTATAAAAAAATGATTAGGAGTGTCAAACGGAGGATCTTTCACTTGAGGTCAGGCATTTGTTTTTATTTATTAGAATGCGAGACCTACATCGAGCGGCCCAGCTTTGCTCTGAAGCGACGTCTCTCCTCAGAATCTGTCCCCGACGAGGGGAGCGCTGTGCCGCGGGGCGGGGTGCTTGGCGCTGCCACCCCCTGCGATGTGTCTCTCGGTGCGCCTCCGGGTTCCCCAGCTCGATTATTTTCTGGCTGCCTGATGTGGAGTGACAGGGACAGTGCCCCGGAGGGAAATCCCGCAGTTCGGCACACTTTGCCGTACTTGCTGTCCATCCTAGGAGCCAGCCCGGGGTCGCGCAGGCTCACCGCGAGCGCTCGGGGCACACCCCAGTGTCCGTCTGTGCAGCTTTGTTTTCCGGGCAGTTTTGGATAGAAGAGGTAGATGTGTTAATCAAAGCAAAGAAATAAAGAGAGAGATGGCTGAAGCCATATGAAATCACCCACGGGGGTTGCAGCCAAGAGATTACCAAGTCCATGCACCTGCTTGGCTCTTTTTTTTTATTTTTTTATGATATGCTTTAGTGTAAAATGTAGAAGACATATTTGGTGCAAATGTTTTCCTGGGATTTATTTTTATCTAATCGCCTGTGAAAGTTTTACTGACTTTAAAGAACGCGCTTGCTAACCACCCATAAACCATGTTTTTCTGCTTTAATTAAGCCATTTTTGTCCATGAGGTTTTGTCCACACACTGACAGCATCAATATAAATATATCTCTGCCAGAGCAATGAACAAAAGCAGGCGGCTCGAGGGAGAAAGCATGTGTGTCGTGTCATCTTTGTAAACTCTGCTGTTGTATAGTTCTTCCAGAAAAAGTTAAGAATTGCCCCAATTAAAATGTGACGTGGCTAATATATGTTTAGATTTAATTCGGGATGATAGAATTTATGTTTGTCCTTAGAGAACTCGTGGGGCTGCCAGATACAGACAGGAATCATTTATGCCATGGAAATACTGCACTATTAGATTTTTTTTTTTGAAAAGGCTGTAGGATTAAGTCTCAATAAACTGTTTCAACAGCATTTCAGGGCTGGTACAGTTGCTTCAACTTACTGTGTGGGAATTTGCGAAGGGAATGAACATAATACTGGTGTTTTCACCACGTTTCACTTATTTTGCTTGCTAAAGCACTGCTGAAAATGTGATACGATGCTTCCTGCTTAGCATTAAATTAGTACTTTTTATTATGATTGAAAGGAATTTGTGAAGTTCCAGGTTTTATAATGTTTAATTTCAGAAAAGAAGTTAAGAAACAGGCTGTTGCAAAAAAAAGAAAAAAAAAAAAAAGATCTGTTAATGAATAAGACTTTTGGATTATTGTCAGGTGGACCTTCTAGATACCTGAAGATATCTGAATTTTTTAAAGGGTATTTCAGTGGTGGAAGAGCGTTCAGTCTGAACCATCCTCACAGGGACAGAGTGGCCCAGGTAGGAGGTAGGTTCCCTCCTCCTGACCTGAGAATCTCCTTATTTTAACAGCTGAGGCATGTTCCCACACTACACTGGGGCCAACTGGAAAGCAAATATTTGTTGTCCTCAGCTCTGTCTTCTGAAGTCTGGTTTTCTGATAGTTGGGAAAATTGCTATAAGAGGCAGATGCTATTCTGGGTTTTTTTTTTCCCCTTCCATTTGACCTCAAAAGAAGACCTCTTAGAAAGAGCAGAAGTTTTCTTCTGTTGGATTAGAAGGTGGATCATAATGCAAAACGTTGGCTTTAGCTGTTGTGCGATGTCTCCGAGGCTTGAGACAGGTGTCCACGGGAGATAAGAAACCCTGCGGGGACGTGATCGGAATCTCTTTAACTCAAACCTGGCTTGCTCAGGCATTGCGAGACCCGTGGTATGTGCGGCCGCGCGTTGTTTTGAGACCCGCGGTCAGAGAACCAGATGTGTCGGAATTGCCTGAGTGAAATAAGCGGAGCAGCGGCACGGGGGTACCTTTCATCCACGTGTGAGCAGTTGCCCTGACGGCGTCGCTCTGCTGAGCTGTCTTTTGACCCAGAGATGGCAAAAGATCCGAGCTGGAGATTTTGAAATGTTGCTGCTCAGCCTATTCAAAGGGCAGATTTATCATTAGAATCAACTCCCCGGAATATATCGTTTCATAAGTAGGTGAATTGGCTCGGGGTAAAGTTCATCCAGGCGGCACTTGGGACTCTGCGATTTACCCTTGTACTTCCTTATAATTAAGACTTCAGTTTGCACTGTCAGACAAGATACTTGTTTAGTTTCAGCTGCAGAGAGATCGAATCACCGAGTTTAGAAGGAAATAATTGAATCAGTCCTTCATTGGTTGTAATTTTGTAAACGGGGAACAAGTTTTGGCTTGAAGAATTCTAGAGCTTGCTTTGGGGAAAAAAAAAAAAGAATATTTCTTCATATTTGAGGGAAAAAAGGTAGTGGTCAGGTTTCTTTGCGGGATGCGAATGCCAGGAAACGGAGGTGGTTGTCGTAGGGTGGTGGGTGGAAGTAAAAGGTGTGGGGATCAGAGGCCCCATGAGCCAGAAACGAGCGTGTCGCTTCTTCGAGCGAGCAGCGTGGGTCGTGCCGGCTCGTGGGCGCCCGGCTGCTGAACCCAGCGCTTCTCACCTTCGCACGGGACGTCCCTGAAGCGCGTCTGAGCAGGTTCAGGAACCTCTTCGGGATGGCGCGTCGTTCAGCCAGCAGGAGTGAGAAAGGAGCACCCCAGAACTCCTTGGTTGAGCAATCGTGTTAGAGGGCAAAATGCCTGTATTTACTGGGTAAATCTGAGGGGAAGTTCCGTTGCTCGTGTTGCCCGTCTGTGCCTGTTGTGAGAGCTGTGCTGACTTGCGGGCAGCTGTCAGGGGGTGGCTCCCCTTCTCTATCTTCAGATAAGCAGCGACTCCAAAAACTTGTTTTCTGGTGCGGTAACAAGCCACTTGAGGCAAAGCTGTGTACCCTGGTGTCCCCAGTTCTCATTCTAGTGATGCTTGGATTGAAGATGAACCGTGAGTAAGAATGACGAACCCAAGAGGAATAGGTTCAGCCTCTGTGCTGGGAAGGTCTCTGGCGATCTTGTTTGTATATATATATCTTTAAATAAATCAACAGGCAGCTTTTATGCAGGATGTAGCTCAGCAGGGTGGGAGCCTCCGGGTGCACAGGCTTCATCGCCTCGTTTTTGCACCTTCTTTTGGTAAGGTTTTTGGTAAACATCGGCTCTAAAGAAGTCACACGTTCATGAGAGGTGAGCAGTAGGCTGTTACTACATCAAGAGAAAATTTCTCTTTGGCTTGGTGTGAGATGGGTGCTTTGTTTCCAAAGCTCTTTCAACAGGGGGGCCGCTGTTCCTGTTTTTGATCAGCTGTGTTGTTCAGGAGGGAAACCTCTAATATCCTTTCATTCTTTTTCTCAGTGCCAACCCCGTTCACAAACTCATCTATTTCACACCTTCTAAAGAGCACGAGAATAGTCTGCCGAGCAGCTGCCTTACTCATTTCTGATAAGAAAGGTTATGAGGACTGTGCTTCCTTGTGCGATTGTGGCACCTTTGGGGGGGTTTCCTGTGCAAATGCAGCTTCGGTGCAGCTGAGCTCACCGTGCGCTCGGCTCTGGGGGCGGGCTTGCTTCCCTTGAGGGGTTCTTCTCTTTTATTTGTTTTCACCTTCTTTAAAATCTCTGTTGTGCAAGCGTAAGGTCATGGGTAAAGCTCTGGTAAGATGCACCCTTTTGGCCCGTAAATTCAAGGCATTTAAAGCCAATAGGTAGAAAAGTATACCCTTCAGATGAATATTCCTAAAGTTGCATTAAGCTCGGATGCACAGATGCTTCTGCAGATGAGACAGGAGCTGTGGCTGAAGAGAGAAGCGAGACCAGTGCGCGGTTTGGCCTGGTGTGGATGTAGCTGGCACCAGCCCTGTCGAGAATGACACCTCTCCTTTCCTCGCTCGCAGGACATCCGACAGCTCGGTCTGGTTGCATTGCTTGTGGCCTGCCCTGCCCGTCATTCAGATTCCCTCTACTTTGGATTCCCAGTAATCTTAATTCTGGGGCAGAAAGTTTGATTTGTGATATGCTCAGGTGTTCAAAGTGAGCACCAAAACCAAGTGGCAGGGTAACTCCAAGTATTGAACTTGAAGAATAATTCTCTTCTCAGTTTCAGGGCGTGAGACACAGAAGTTGTATCTATCAAATGTACCACGGGACGTGGACTTAATTACTGGGCATCACTTGCCTGCATCTTCCTGTTTGTGGAACTTGGGCCCTATATCCCCAAATCTATTAATTACTTGGAAAATATGCGCTATTTCAAGAACCTCAGCTCTCTGAATTCATTCACCTTTCCCTGGGGTGCCTGGATAATTGATGTTATAATTTGCTTCATATATTATTAATGAGCGAGCATAATCTGAGAGCAAGGAGGTTTCAGGGGAAGGCGGCGGAGCGGCCAGGACTGTCAGATGAATTCTTCCCAAGGTCGAGGCTTGTGAGAGGCCGTCAGACAATGTTATTTCACGTGGGTCTTCTCGTGCTGGATCCTCCAGTGGGCTTGGCTAACGCTGTAAGAAGGCTGGCATTTAGTAATTGATCTTAGCACTATGAATAGGCATTTGAAGTCTCTGCTACTTTTTTGGCCAGAGTGTAAAATGCAGCAAATGGTTTTGGCACTCAGTGCCTTCAATAAATCACTCTGAAGAGGTCTACATGTTAGTGGTGTTCCACAACCCCATTCCCAAAACGTTCTTAAAATAAAGTTGCAGTAATAAGAAATGATTTAAAACAAGCGGTAGTAACCTCCGTGCCTACTGAGCTAGAGAAACACCCCAAACGCACCTGAAGAAGCTGATTAGATTTTATTTTTAAGGTTGGCTGTGTTTTCGTCACAGCGGTGGCACCTTCTGAGTATGAATAAGGGGAAGGAGCCAGTTTCTTTGGTTTCATCATAACGGATGATGTGTGTCTTGCCACTTCCAATGTTCAGTGTAAAGCCCCAATTCCTGGAAACAAGCAATTAGCACAGGACCTTGGGTTCCTTAATTGCTGGGCGCAGGGGAACCCTAAGGTCAATCAATTACAGGCAACAGACCCCGAAACCAAAAGGAAGCAAAAAGAATCCATCAGCACTTTTGGTCAACTCATGAATTTTAAGAAAACCATGTGATTTTGGACTCTAATTTGCAGAATTTGAAAAAGATAGCTTTTTTTTCTACCGTATACATTGCCCTGTACCTGAGAGCGTTGTAATGTTTGCTTTAGCTCAGTCAAAAGTGGTTACTGGTAACTCCTGCAGAGAGTTGTTCACTTGCAGTCCTCGGCAGCACACCTGTGGATATTTCCAGACCTCTGTGGAACTGGCACCTCCACTCAGCCCGCCGAGGCACCACTGATACTGGGCAGGCAATAAGGGGAAGGGGTGGGAAGGAGAGTGGTCAGGCTGCCTCCGACACCTTCCTATTTGTTTGGCACTTTTACACCAGGAATCGGGTGTTTGCAGGACAGCACGTACCATTTCCTAAAGGCACATGTGGCTGCTAAAAGGGGCAAAATCCCCCAAGGCTGAGCATCACGGAGATGCGTATAACAAGCTTGTAGAGCAAGGAGGCGAAGACTTGAAGCCTTGCAAATCCCTTCAGAGTGACGGGGAGCCTCATGCTGTGCCTGAAATGTCCTGAAACCCTAAATCCTCATCTGCCTGCAAGTAGTCTCTGCCTTCTGTTTATCAGATGAAGACGTATCTCAAGTTCCCATTCATTTTTCATCTATTAAACTGTTAGAACTTTCCTAATTATTATTTTTTAAAATGAGTGTGATGTCTTGAGCTCTTCCAGGGGGAGAAAAACTTCAAAGTTTTTGTGTGTGTATATTACAAGGAGCTGGAAATCCCGTTCTTGACTTGTGTGTACACTATTCTGAGGCAACCGAATGATTTGATTCGAGCATAATTTTTTATAGTTTACTGTTTAATTTAAATCAGCGTGGTGTGAATTACATTACTAGTGAAAAACGAGCTTTTGTTGAGGTAAATGCCCGCCATCACCTTGAAAGTCTTCTTCTGCTTTGACATTTTCACTTAGTGTTTTTTTGCATGGCGATGAGATGTTGCTGTGCAAGCTTAGCTGATTGCCTTCAAAGAGAAATGAGGGTGGGAGAGAAATACAAAGGGTAGAACTGGTTTCATGCCTCAGCAAGAGTTGGTAGCACCTTCTCCGACATCCTGTGTTGTTTGGGGTTGTGTTCTGGGCACCAAAGCTACACATCCAAAGCAAGATTGTGAGGAGTGATACGTACAGGAGAGGGAAAGCAGAGCCAGCACTGGATTGTCTCCAGAGCTCTCAGCTTCTCCTCTGTCCTCAAGCACAGAACTTACTCCACCGTGCGATCGGTGCAGTGTCTGAAGCACCGCGGTGCCTGTGCGTCGAGCTGCTGTGCAGAGCAGGAGATGCTTTTGTGGAGATCATGTTTAACGAGCTCTGTGAATGGTGTGCTGTGTAATTATTGCTGCTGCTGGGCTCTACTCTGGGGCTTTGTACTTATGGTCAGGGCTGGTGTACGTTCAGCTGGAACGAATCTGCTCTGCTCGAAAGACGGACGGATGACACTGCGGTTCTGCAGGGCTTTTTACCCCGAGGCAAAGCGGGCTGTCACGTGGGAGATACAGGCCGGCTGTTTGGTGCTGGTACAGAGGAGAACAGCGGTTAGTAACGGGCAGACCTTCAAAAGGCTCCGCTGGATTCAACCACGCTCAAGGAATTCAGCCTCGCTTACAAGGCGTGTGTGAGCTATCCAGACCCGTCTGCTTTGGAAATCGAGCAGGGTGTTTTGGTAGAAAACAGCCTTGTTTCAAGTGATTTCTTGTGTTCTTCAGATGTGGTGGAAAAAAGAATGAAAAGGTTATTTCTTCCTGGCAGAAGCAAGTCCTCGTAGCACCCTTCCCTGCACTGGATCCAGTCCTCCATGAAACCAGTTAACACGGTAGCACACCAGCAGACTTGGACACGCGGACACCGGTGGAAAATTTCCACTCCAGACACGTGGCTTGAGTGGGAGTGAAAGTTCAAACATAAAGGCGAGGGGCTGCGAGCCAGAGCTCTCCTTCCCACCCCTCAGCCAAAGCACAGGTAGAGGCTTTCCAGGAACAGTTTTTTCTCTTCTGATCATCCCGGGTGGGGGAGTTGGCTCCAGGCTCCACCGGAGGACGAGGAATTTACACAGCGAGTAGTTCTCACCGAACATACTTGGAGCCTTTCCTGCCGCCCGGAGCTGGGGGCAGCAAACGGGTTGGGTTTGGCTCAGCGGCTCTTCCCATCCGTTTTCAGTGCTGTGACCTGGTTTTGTCTGACACGTTTCTCATTAACTCTTTGTCAAATCACCAGGAAGCCTGCTTAATTGCAGGCAAAGTGCTGAATTTATGGGTTCATCTCGGCTTCGTGTCTGCACGTTGACAGAGGTGTTTCTTTGGATGAAGTCCTTTTCTCTTCATTTCGTGGCAAGAATGGACTTTCTGTTTCAGTTACTTCTGAAAGTCATAAATTGTAGTGGTCCCTCCCTCCCCTTTATTTAAAAGAAACACAACAAAACTTCATGGCAACAGTCTATTGCTCTAAATCAGCTTGTGGGTCATTAAAGCAAAAAAGGAAAAAAAAAAAAGGGGGGGAAAAAAATCTCCCTCTAACTCCTGCCAAATAAAATGCGTACATCAGCCAAACTGTCAAAGGCAGATCCTGCGACTATGGGATGAGAAGGTTTATTACGCTTTCGGCTTCTGGGGAGGGATGTTACAGCAACAGGACGCTGGGTCACTGATGGCAAACTCACGGTTGCTTCGTTTCTTCATGCACACTAGGAATCCATTAAGCTAACTGACGACAGATCCCCAGGCATTCCAGGCCTGCAGCACACCTCTGCGGAGGCCAAATGTTGGACGCTGCCCATTAAAACGTGAAAGGAACAACCCGACGGAAAGCCCACAAATTAGAGAAGCAGGAAACCTCAAATGATGTGCAAAAAAAATTGTAAACGTTCAAGAGAATTTTTCCATAACTTTTGCTTCATAACTCAGCATTTCTGATGCTAATAAATTATGAAGCAGAGCCTTTGTGAGATCAATGAGCCTTTTGGATTCGAAGCCCGAGTGCCGTTCGGCAGACGGCAGATGAAGCTGCAAAGTGAGTCCTGGAACACGACAACCATTTCCTTTTGGCTGGAGGGAGATAAGTCTGAACCTCAACCACAGCCAGCGTCCCGGGGCTGGGTCCAGAGCTCGGGGCTCTGCCCTGGGCCGCTCTAAACCCTGAGAATCCGCACGAACACGAAGGTGTGTTTGTTTTAACCAGCCAGGCTGAAGAGGAGAGATAGCAAACATCCCAGCAAGACCAGGTGGTGGCCGTGTTACCCGCAAGGAAGGGGCGCGGAGCTGAGAGTACTTGGATGAGCCGTTGGGTTTGAAGACAAAAGTGATGGGAGGTGCCTTGGGTTAACAAATACACGCACATACTGAACTCTCCATCTGCAGCAGAGGGGGAAAAGATGAACTTAGTTTTTGGCACCATCAGTGGGGAAAAAAAAAACCCAGAGCGCCTGTAGTTTCCCTGGGGGAGAAGGTAAGACAGACCAAGGGTGTCTCGCGCTGAACACGGCTTTGCAGGGCAGCGATCCTGCATTTCAGGTCTTAGATCATCGGGAGGTAAAGCGCATTCCCCTGATGCGATTGGTGTACTGGCACCTAATGGTTTTAGGCTTGCAAAAATGTTACCAACTACTAATTTTAAATTTATTTTTTCCTTCTCTCCTTTGTCTTTCCTCTTTTTTTTCCCCTCTCGTTTTTCTCTGGTTGCTAATCTACGTAAAGGGATAGGAGAACTTGCGTAATGACCTCACCGAGGTTCAGCTGGCAAGTGTTAACTTGCTGCTGTTCGACAGTGATGTTGCTGGTAATACTCTGTTCGCTCTCTTGTACCTCTGTAACATCTATTTTGTTTTCCAGCTGTTCCAATTTCAAAGGTTCCTGATGAATAACAGAAACAAGCCCTGTTATAGGGGCTAGTCATATGCAAAATATCATTCAGTGATGCTGCTGGGCCTTAGTTCGTGGTACCTCGTTCCATTTATGGAGCAGAGTGAGCGTGTGTGAAAAACAGGGGCTGAAGTTCTCAGGGTTTCATGCAACCTCTTTTTTTTCTCATTTTGATCTGTGAGATTTCACACCTGCTGCTTGGGTTTTAAAGCTCGACTCAGATAAAACCACTGAGGTTCAGATGATTTCTAGCTGGGACGGGACCTCTTTCTGAAGCAGAGCTCTCAGGCCCCGTGCAGGCGCCCTGCAAAACGCTTGGTGGGTCTGAGCTGAGCGCTGGGTTTTCCCAGAGCTGTCCAAGTGAATTCTAGAATGTGAAAGAGACTATTTGTAAGAGAGAGCTATGAAATAAAATAGACTGTTTGTGTAGTCCTGGAGTTTGACCTGTTGTATTCCAGGGTGACTTAATGTCATGCTTGCTGCTGTATAAATTAGTGGTATTGGGAGGGTAGTTGGTGGCTGCTGCTTCTTCAAACCATTAAAACCTGTGTGCTAGATACCCAGACTGCTCCGTGGCTGCTGACCATGGACGATTCATCTTGGTTTTGTTTTCCAAACGATTTCCATGGGAGCTGTTACCACTGTCTCTCTAGGTGTGTTCCCCCTCCAGGTGCTGCCTTGGCTGTTCAGGCTCCTCTGCTACCTTGGGGTCAGTAAGGCCGGGACAAGTACTTTAATCTCAACAGCTTCAGTCACCTTCCATGTTCCTAGAGGTTCCCTGAGATAAAGCAGGAGTTATTGTTATTTTAGCTTGAGTAAAGTCAGTAGAGTTTTTTAACCCACGTTAGAAACACTTTTTTTGTTGTGTTTTTTTTTTTTCTTACGGAGTCCAAACTACCTTAAATTGGCTTCCTGTGACATCACTGCCTTTGCTACTATGAGTAGAGCCCAAGGGGAGGTAGATGAGGGCATCTAGAAAGTACCAGTTATTGAGAAAGAGAGTAGCGGGGGCTCTGGTGGGGGCTCTCTTCCCCTCCCCATCACTGAAGAGTAAGCCCAGCCACCTCCAGATGGTTCTTCTAAAAACTTCAGGTCCCTGAATCAATGCAACCGATTTTGAAGGGCATATTTGCAGTAAAAAATAGGCTGTCAGACGCTCCCCAAATCCCCTTGTGTGTGACGTGTCTCCAGTTTGACTCGTGCATTTACCTTTTGGCATAAATTGGTGGCTCCTGACCGGGTTTGCACTGGTGCCACACTCTGCTCAGGAAGCAAGAAGCCAAAAGCTGATGGTGTGATTTTCCCTTTGTCCGTTTTGCTCTGCGTAGCCTGGCTGAGAGGGGCGAGCACCAGAGGAGAGGCCGGGGTGGGCACGGGGGCTCGCTGGGTGCCCGACCACTGCGGCTGCTCTGCGGGGGCTGAAGCCGGGAGCGAGGGGCTCGGCTGATGGTGTCGCTCCGGGATTTCTCAGCCTGGCCTTATACTTGATTTGTTGCTGTCATCGCGGCGTTTTAATTTTTCCTCTCCTTTGTTCTTACCTTTTCTTTTTTTCCCTCTGTCTTGAAATAGATGGGAAAGTATTATCGTATCCCGTGAGATTTTGAGAGAATTAATTGCTAGTAAAAGCATGTTAAGAGCTTTTGATGACTGAAGTAATTTGCAATGACACAAGGTCTGGTAGGGGTAGAGGGAAATCTAAGTCTAGGAAAAAAAAGGAGTTTCTGTAATAAGGAGGCCCACTCGAGAGCACAATTCACTTTTGCCATATGTAGGGCTCAAAGGGCTTTTCCTCATTTCGGGGGTGTCCTGTGTGATTTTTAACATGTGCTTTCGGGAGTGAGTTGCAAAATGGATCGTCCCAAAGGTTGCTATGGAATGCTGAGCACCTCTTCTGTTCCTGTGGCATCAGACTTACTTTACTGCCTTAAGAAAGACAAAGTGTTAAGTCTCTTCCTGGTAGAAGAGGGGTTCTGCCAGCCAGGAACTGCAGAGCGTGGCTAAAAACTGAGTTTAGTCTTGTTGTGTATCGATCACATGTACCATGTAGCTTTCTCTTTTCTGCTTCTTGATTGGAATCCCACACTGCAGATGATTCTCCTTCCTTCTCTCTGAAGCCATCCCTTGCTGTCTGATGACCCGTGTGTTTCTCCTCTGCAGGTCGCTGACGACCTGGGCAGCGAGAAGTTCTGCATCGACGCCAGTCCGAGCGGCGCGGGGAACTGGCTGAAGTACATCCGCGTGGCCTGCTCCTGCGATGAGCAGAACCTCGCCGTGTGCCACGTCAGCGACCAGGTGAGGAAACTCCTGGGGTGCTGCTCTCACCTCCCCTCTCCCGCGGGTGCTGGGGTGGGTGGGCTGGAGGGACAGTATCTGTTCTCTGGGGGGGGGGGTGACTTGGGATGAGCAGGGTTTTGATAACGTTAGCTAACGTTTGTAAAGTCCCTTGAAGCTTAAACCCAAAAATGGATTCAAGATGAGCGATGCAAGTTGGGAGTTTCACAAACCTCAAATCGAGTACAATTCAAATAGATGTTAAGAATTGCAGTCTTAACCTTCTTACCGATTAGCAAACAGGAGGCACATTTGGATGCACATGGAAAAGGAGCTGAGGATGGAGAAATACACTTTGAACAAAAGCATTTCAAAAGCTGTAGCTGACGGGGAGGCTGGAGTGAATCTGAAGTACACAGAGTTGTGTGAAGTGAGAGTAGCTCATGGTGACCCAAAATGTGACCTCAGTTCCTGTTTTAAAGTGCTTTCAAATAACTTGACTCTGGATGCAGAAAAGAAATACTGCAGAAACATCACGAATGTTCACAATTCAAGCAATCTAGGAGAGATTGAGGCGCAAAGCTCCAGATTTCAGCCTGCTTAGAGAAAATGAGCTGCTGATTGCTCCAGTGCCCACTCACCACTGCTCGCAAGGGCTCTTGGAACAAGGAGCCTTCAAACCCAGAGCCAACATTTGTCAACAACTTGTCTTGCACCACAAGCTGCTCGGAGCTTTCTCTGACATGCCCAGGACTGCTCCCGTGCCTGCCTTTCACAGAACCACAGGATAAATGTCACGGGAGCCGTTACATTTCCCCTGTAACTCAGGGCTTTTCCCGTCCTTCATTCTGCACAGAAAATGCTGGTTTGCAGGAGCCTCTGACTGTCTCAGCTCCCCTTTTCTGCATCCTACAGCTTGTCTGAGCACGAGCCGTTTGGCTGAGGGGCACCTTTGGGGACTCCCAAAAGATCCAGCAGGACCAGCGCAATGCAGACGCGCTCTGGCGCTTTCCAGCGCTCGGCACGGAGCTGTGGCTTTAGCCAGCGAGGTCTGTTCACTCCTGCCCAGCACTCTGTGCAGGTGCTTTTCTCCCAGCACTCATCCTTGCAAAACGGTGGTGAAGCTGTTACTGAGAATTTTTTACCAGCAGCAGCAGTAGAGAAAAAAAAACAAGTATTTTGAATTTGGATTTCTTAAAAAAAAAAAAAAAAGAGTTTTAGGCTGGGGGAAAAAACTGAGTTCATACAGGTGTTTTTACATGAATACACATTTCATCTTTTTTAAATGTTAGTGTGTACGCTGCTGGCTTGTCCTGGGTCCTTATGTGTGCTAAGATTAAGGACTACACGCACATACAAAATTGGCCAGCAACCTGGAGGCTGTATCTCATTTTATTCTAAGCCCAGGCCACTGTGTGTCCTTCTGTCCTTGTCCCTCATCTGGAGATTTCTGGTTGTGCATATTTTCAGTGCACACAGCAATCTGATTGGAAAGAGCAGCTGTTTATCATACACACTCATCTCCCTTTCTTTACTTTTTTCTCTGTAATGACCACGCTTTCACAAGTTCTTAATAAATAAATCTACTAAGTCACATTAAAAGGGGCTGAGTAGCAACAAAATTCTTCTTCAGGAGGAAGAAAATAAAAAGGTGCAGAATGCAATGAAACAGCAGCAAAGCCAAATATTTTCTCCCCCTCAGCCTTCTTCCGCAGAAGATTGAAGAGTCTTAGGTCAGGCCAGCTGGTGGGAATGAAAAAATCCAGTGTAAGAAGCAGCAGATGATGGTGATTGATAACTAGAGGCACGGGATGCTTTGGGGGGGGGGAGTAAAGTCAGAGTAAGGATGTACTATTTCCTAAGCTATTGATTACGATAGCCCATGGACTCCTGTGAAAGGCAGCAGTATCTGGAGCAATCAGCAGCACGTTAAAATCCTTGTGGATGTTTGTGTTATTACTTACAGAGGAGACAACGTAACCACATTCATTCTGAAATTTCCAATTCATTCCCACACCGCAGCTACACAAACCCCAGTCTCGCTGCTTTCTCTCCTGAAGAGGTTCTGGCGTTAGTTGGTGGTTACTTCTCCTGTTGAAACTTAGAACAATTCTTCTGCATTGTGAAGTTTCAAAGGATATAGATGGCCCTGAGTGTATTTGGTCGTGAAAACTAGGAGAGTGAGATGCAAATATGAATAGAAAACATCAGGGTTGGATGGAGGTTGGCAGGGGGGACGGGCAAGGTGACCTTTAAAGGTCCCTTCCAGCCCAACACGTTCTGTGGTTCTAGTGGGCTTTCATCAAACTCAGTGAATTCATGATTCCCCAGCAGCCCTGTATTTGAACAAACCCCTGTATTTGAACTCTTAGGCACTCAAAATAAAATTGCTAGATGGCAAAATCAAAGCTCCTCAGCCTGGTCCTGAGGCCCACTGGACTAGTCGATACCACAGCAGCAGCATCTGTTTCCAAAGCTCCTGCAGTCCGACCTGCCTGGAGGGTGGAGACCTCGGGGAGATCTCAGGCCCTTACAGGAGTGACTCCTAAAGCCAGAAACACGGTATAAATTTTCGGAGTGACTAAGCGTTGCTGATTTCTACCTAGTGCTGACTCCTACCGCTGCTGGATTTACCTTCCTTTCACTCCTCGTTTGCTAGCAGGGCACATGCTTTCCCTTTACGGCTTCTCAAAACGCAGGGAGAAGGGCTTTATCTTCCCCGTTTGGCAAAGATTTGGGGTTTGTTCATAAAAGAAAAGAAAAGCTTTTGCAATAAAAAATTACCCACTAAATAACTAAGCAAGATAGCGATGACAAGCTTTTAATCCAAAACGCTTGCTTTTCAAGTCAAAAATACACATTTTTACATGAGGAGACGGTTCGTTGCACACCCCCCCCCACCTCCCCAGATCACTTTCTGTTCTTCTTTGCGCTCCTGTAACTTGGGAACATTCCCAGAAATGTACAGAGAATTTCCCTGGATTTTTAGTGAGGTAATTGACAGCAGAATCTGGACCTCTGAATATTGTTGGGGTTTTTTTTTCCAATTTACAGATTAAAATGTTGCTATTTAGAAAGAGATTAGTTGAGATGCTTCCTTAACTATTTTTCAAACGCAAAACCAGTTTTCACATTTAAGACATTGTTAGCCAGTTTTCTTTATGCTTATTCTTACTTAATAGGTATTTGAAAAGAATAGAAGATCTTTGATTGATCAAGATAACTGTTCTAAGGGAGGACCAGGAGAGAATGGTAGAAAAACGATACGATTTGCTAAATGCATGTGGAAAATGACCTGTTACTTCTCTTATTTTCTCGTGTTGCTACTGCTGCCTTCGTGGGGCAAATATCACAGCGGTTTAGCTGTTCTGAGTCAGGAGGCTGTAGTATTAAACAAAATATATGCAAGAAGTATAATAGCTGTGAGCTTGCTTTCAGGATGATAGCTGCTGCTTTTGTTTGTGTTACATATATTGGGCAGGAAAAAAGAAAAGGACTAAGAGGAGCTACACTGATGGAAAAAATCAGGCCTCTGTTTAATAAGCCCATCTTACATGTGTGTGTGAAACAGATATTTTACATGTATTATACACACAATTTCGGTGACTTTGTGCGGGATTCCTAGGCGTGTAATACAATGCGTTAAAAAGAGGAAATAAAAGGCAACATGGCTTAGCTGAAACAAAGGGAAGGCGATTCCAGCAGAGGAAATCATCTGAACAAAAGCAAAACGCGCAGCCCTTGTCTGCGCAGAAACGCACGAGGCAAAAAACTTCTCCGCGTGGGCTCCCGGCGGACACCCCGGGGAGGCAGGAACGCTCCCTCGGCATCGCCTCGGCTGGCTGGTCCGGGCAGCCCTTGGCAAGGCGAGAACGGGACACAACCGCCTCGTGGCTCCTTCGGAGCCGCTTTGTCCGTCCCTTCTGCTGCCCCGGCGCGGCGAGGGGGGGCTGATCCTCGGGTCAACCCCGCGGCTGCTCCCTCGGCTCGCTGGTGCCCTTTTCTCCCTCGAGTGCAAAGGCAGCTGTGATGAATAGCGGCCGTAGCTCACGCCGCAGGTAAACAGTGCCGTGTCTTACGAAGGGACCCGAACACCGAGATAATGCTCGGACGTGCTTTTCTCACTTGTTGCCTTTCATCTCCTTCCACCGCCCGGCTCTTGGGAACAGAGAAACAATTCCCACGTTGTTTCCCTGCTGCCTGTGCCTCTAGATGACTTTTTCTCGGAGAGAGGACGTGCAGCTTTGATGACTTTGTGCTCGGAACGAGATCGGCCTCGGAATGGGGTCTGCGTTACCGATACTTCCAGTGATTGCGCTAAATTGCTTGGTTGGATGCTGCAAAACGTTAGAGCCAGAGCTGCTTTCTGTGGCTCCGAGTTCACATCCACAGAAGCAGTTACAGGGCAGAGCCGTGTCTCAAGGATTCCTCTGGGGTTTTTTTACTTTCCTTTTTTTTTTTTTCTTCTTTCTTCAGTGCCCCATGCCTAGAATAAATTCGATAAAAATCAAGAAATGTAGTATTTTTGGTCACCTGTGAGAGCACCACCCAAACCCTCCTTGTGTTGTTACCCGTTTTGTGTTAAATAGAAGTGACTGGTATCTGGGAGAGGTGCCCCTTTTGTTGTGAGAAATAAGAAATGATAACACGTGGAATTCTTAGGTAAATGGTGAACATAAGTGATTTATGAATGTAAATGTTCTGATGGATTAGTAAATCTGATCCTTTTTGGTGCACAACAAATAAAAAAAGGAAAGGAAACACAGCAGTTGTTTTAATTAATTCAGACCATAAGTAGCATGACTGCAAGGTGAAGTTAATTATTATAATGAAATGTTTGATGAAATTAATGTGACTCCAGCAGAATCCAACTTTTCCCTAATTGTTAATGAAGCTTGTACTATATTTCTTTAAAGACTGTAACAGATGTGTTTTTATATACTAGAAGCTACTTTGTTCTGAGAACAAACAGGAGAGGTAAAGGAGTTAAAGGATGATGATGCAGCTGCAGCTATTTAGTGTCAGAGTTCTGCAGGATTCTTCCAATGTACAGGTTGTGAGCGTGCCTGTGATCCAGGCGCCCCTTTTAGATTGTGGGTGTTGTTTTAGCGCTCTTTTGGTTCGGGGTTACAAGCTGGAAGAGAAGTGTCCATTCACAGCGATTTCGAGGGCTTTGCTTTTTCTCTTTCACTAGCTGCAGCGACGGCACACCACGAGTTCTGGTTTTCTGAGTCAGTCCCTAAGCTCTGTGCTTCTTCCCAGTCCTCCTCCTGTGTTTCAGGCAGGTTTGCCATTAAATTCGGTGTGGTTTGGTCCTAGGAAAGGCTTTTCTTGTTGAATAGGCAGCCGGGAGAGTTGAAGTGCAAATGAAAAAAAACAAAACGGAGAATTTTGTACCACTTGTAGTTTGCACCCGCAGGAATTAACTTTCCGATCCCCGTGAAATAGTTAAGTGCAATCTCAGAAACACATTAACGTCCTTCCACCCCTGCACAAGCCTGTTCTGTGCTGCTCAGGGGTTTTCAGGAGAGGACCTCCCAGCTGCACAAGTTCACTTCTGGTCGTGTGTCGGCTAGGGGACGTGTGGGACAAGGATGGATGAGTCTTCGGTGGAAGAATTGGTTACAAACCAGGGGAAAACGGTGATGAACGTTATGCTCGGGATTGTGGCAAGGGTGGGTCTCTACTGGGACATCATGACCAGATTTCATTCTCTTCCTAAACGTTTGGTGTTGTGACCACGTCACTGCTTTGACACTCTCGGCGAGAGATTTCATGGCCCTTTCTGTGGGGCAATATTAATCTGTTCGTACCCGAGACGTTAACAAATTCCAGTCAGTTTTGCAGGCGAGGTTGCGGGGGTGGGGGGGGTGGTTAGGGCACGCCTGGCGAGAGGATAAACGGCGGCAGCCGGAGAAACCGAACGCGGCGCTGACCTTGTTCTGCCGAAAGGGAGTTTGAGCGGCCGGGGCCGGGGCTGGCACCTCGGGCCGGGGGTTCTCGCTCTCTGCAGCCCCTTCCCCGCCGCAGCCCCAACTTCTCCCCGGCCCGGCTCTCCCTCTCCCCGCGGGGGAGGCTTCTGCCGGCGGGACCGAGCTGCCTCGCCGGGAGCCCGCAGCCCCGGGACGCCGCCGCCGCCTCCCCGGCTCGGGGACCGGCACCGGGGCCGCTGCCCGCCCCGGGGAGAGCCGTGGCCGGGCGGAGCCTGCCCCCTGCTGGGGACGGCTCTGTCGCTCTTTGCCCCTGGAGACGGGTCTTTCTCTCCCCCGGGAGGAGGCGGGGGGTGCCGGGGCTCTGCCGTCCCTCCTTGCCAGGCACCGCTTGGAACGCGGCTTGGGGTCCGCCCGCCGGGAACCGGCTCCTTCTGCGCCCGCCGGGGCCGGGGGGAGCCCCGCGGAGAAGGGGAAGAGGCAGAATAACGCGTCGTGGGGACACTGTTAAGAGCAGCCCACGGAGGGGTTTTGTGCCGAGTGGCGGCTGCTTTAGGGAATCGCACTGGGTAAGACGTGGTTGACACGCTGGAGAAGAATTTCACGTGCTGCTGTTTGAGGCAGCGCTAATCAAACCTCTCGGTTCGTAGCTGTTACCTGTTGAAGCCTCCTGGTATTATTGCTGGATGAGGATAGGGTCCAGCATACTCTCAAAATTTCAGGAATTTCAAAAAACTGAGTTTCATGCAGTTCTGATCCTCCTCTTTCACACGAACTCCTGTTGATTTCCTTCTGCCGTTGTGTTCTGTGGTTTTCCTTGCGGAGATCCTCATGAAATGCCCCCACAGGTGAAGTGATAGAGCTGGAGCAGACCGCTACCATCCCACTCTTTGTCCCCACAAAATCTGCCCCTGTCAGGAGTGAGGCATCTGGGGTCCACTCACATGTAACCCCATTGCCCCGTGGCTTCTCTTTGGGTCAGGTCGTAGGGCTCCAGGTGAGAGTAATCTACAAAATAACTCCGTGAAGGTGTGCTAATGCAGCTCTCATCCTCAAGCCAGTTTGGGCTTGGAGAAGCAGACGCTTAAATGCATCAATGCCATCATTTTAATCTTCCCTTGGCTATAAGCTTATAGGAGACAGGGAAAACAATGGGAAAATTTTGTGTGATTTAAAGGAGAGAGGCTGTTATTGCAAATACTGCTTTGTTGTCCGAGCCGCGTGAAACACCGACACGCACAGAGCAAAATAACTGCAGAAAAAAAGAGCTCTTGGTAGCAATTATCGCACAAATCAACTGACAGCCTCCCCTGTTAACTGGAATAATTTGAGTTATTGGTTTAAAATGTAAACCGCAGGTCTTTGCATATTTAACGTGTCTCTCCATTTTTGTTTCTGATTCCCAGATCTATTATAAAGTTATTAAAGAAATTGAGCCAGGAGAAGAGCTCTTGGTGTATTTGAAGGAAGGTGGTTATTCCCTTGGGAACATGGCGCCCAGCATGGAAGGTAAGGCTCCCCGTGCCAGACAGGACCTTCTGCTCCTCTCGCCAGCAAACCCGCAACGCTGGGAACCTCCATTAGTGCTGACCTGGGACAAAACCTGCTCCGGTACCTGCCCCTTCTGTAACTTGTTGCTCTTTAATGCCTGTTTTCCCTCTCTGGTGAGAGTAGTTGACTCCTCAATGACAACAAGCAAGTGTTTATTAACCTCAAGGCACGCAGCAGATTAACTCGCTGCTGCTCTTTGAGGAACGGGGTTTGGATGGTTTGAGGTGCCTTTTTAATCCCCGGGGTCCCCAAATGGAATCAAAATCAGTCTGGACTTGTAAAGTTCTGCTGTTTTCTAGGGTTCTTCATTTCCTTGACTTTTGGTCACTGTGGAAGTTACAGAACAACGTAAAGGTACACGAGAGGTTATCAGGGCTTACTACTTATGTGTTTTTCAATTCATTCATTGAATGTAGAGCCTGCTGCAGGTTTCACATTGTTATTTGATGACCACTTTATATACTCTCATCTACCAGTCATTTTTAAATTATTAGTCAGAAAATTGTAAAATTAATTACTGAAATTTGAGTTGTCTCGCCTGGGACATCCTACAATTTATTTTATTTTATTTTTTTTACCAGTGTACAAACATATTTTTCAGATTCATATTTGCAGTGAATCTCTTTAAGACTGTACACACAATATGCACAGTTAGTTTGAAGTATCTCTGGGGCAATGGATAGTTTGGGGATTAGCGCTGCTGACAGTAATTTTCTGGAGACCAACACACAGAGATGAATAATTTGGGTGTGTAACACGTACTTTTTTTTGATGTCAGGGAGAAATCAGACTCACCATCAGTTTGCAATTCCCTTTTCTAACAGGCTTTTATGTGAACAAGCAAAAAGTGCTCCCTCTTTTCCATGGTTGTCGTTATGTAACATTGATCTGTGTCTTCCTGGTGATGGCTAGTGCTTTTGCCACATAATTGCTTTCCAATTGTAACAGGCTGGCGTTAAATATTTGACTTCCGAGTACTTTTTACTCCCAGTAATGCTATCTGCCTGCTGCCTCGCAGCCCCATTTCGATTGTGAATTAGCGAGAAAGAAAATGCAAAATTGTTCCGCACAAAGATAATTATCATAAAAATCTTTTATCCGAACCCCAGCCAAACACAGCAGACCCCTTATCACTGCAGGAATTTTGAGTAGGGCACTTGAACTCCTTTGAGATTCAAGTCTGGTAGATTAGCATGTAGATGCCACATAATTGTGTTCCCCTTGGTTTCTCTGAAAGCTATTAGGCACTGATTTATTTTTCTGTTACATTCCTGCTTTGTCCTGAGTGTTACTGATGGAACTTCAGATAGGCACATATAACCCTAGATTTGACAAACAAGACACAGAGAGCAGGCAGCAATTTTTTTTTGTAACTGGATTTTTCTTTTCTTTTTATCCCCTTCTCCCTGTAAGATACCAAAGTCGTAACCTTTTTTGAAGGGCGGTATTTTGATTTGTGGTGCTTAAAGAACTGAGAAAACTTTAATGAGGACTTGTTTTGAAGGGCAATATTTTTACTTTTGGTGCTTAAAAAAGGGAAAAAAGAAAAAGAACCACTTTAATGAACCTGAGGTCTACAAAGTGGGTGTCTGATCTGAAGGCATAAAATGCTTCTTTTTAGTCCAGGCTGAGCCTTCTTTGCTACTTCAGCTTCGTTTTTGGAGGGTGATGGTCTGGCCCCTGGTCTGCAGGGCAGGTCCTTTCCCTGCAGAGGTATTTTTTTAGAAGTCTGATCTCTAATCTTCTAGAAGTTCAGAAGTGGGAATGCCAGAGGATGGGCGTTGGATGTTGATACAATCAGTTGCTCTGCTCAGCCACCCACTTCTGCCTCTTTTAACCAGCTTGAGCATCAAAATATTTTTTGCAGCCAGGTATAAGATGTGACTACAAGACTTTTTATTGTATTTTTGTCTGTTCTCTATCACTTTAATAAAAAAAATCTCTTTCTAAACCCCAATGCTCTGAAGCACATGCCTTTCTTTTCTTATCACCCATCTCCTCTTCCCATGAAAAAAGCTGCTGTGTTTGAAGGTGGAAGAGGAATGTCGTGACTGAGGCACGAGCCTGTACGAGGTGGACGGGGATTTTGCAGTTCAGTGACGTGCAAGGGCCGGAGCTGCAAAATCTGTGCAGCTCTCAAAGTAGGCACATGCAAAGGCAGAAAACGGACGTGTTGAGGATCGTGTTATCGGGTGTGCATGTCGTGTGAAATCTGTAATTACAGACAAGGAGAATTAGAAGCAAAATCTCTTCTCTAGCAGTTATTGCTGGGGCTATTCATCTGTTCTGTCTCCTCTGTAATCTCCCAGAAAGGACAAAAATCTGTTATTCCCATTGATAACAACAGGTAGTGCTGTCAGGCTGGGTGCTGGGGGAGGGCGTGCTTCTGAGTTGTCCGTCTTTAGCAGGTATGTGGCAAATTATACTCCTTGGTTAGTTTTCCAAACTCCGAGTGGATTTCTGGTTCCTAGAGGCTACTTTGGGTGAAATAAGGCACAATTAATCATGTAGATCTCAAAGTGAAGTAGGAAGAATTTGGTATGGATTTGCAGGAGGTATTTTGATGCTTTTTCTCTGAAGCGAAAAAATAAATAAATAAAAATTTGTTTCCTTGATTCCAAGTTTTCAGGTCTGAGGAGTTGCCACTTTGGGTTTGAGAGGTGCTGGGAGTTTCTCAGGAGCTTCTGAAGAGGTGAAGGTAGCCAGGAGCTCCCCAGCCAGTACGCTTCATGCTCCTGTTTAAAGTAAAATGCAATAACAAGACAGTGCGACACTAAATTTTTTTTTTTTCCTAGTAGAAAGTAGTTTGGATTATATTGACGGTAGGTTGTACACAGTCTCTCAATATCCCCGATTTCTAGATTTTCCCCTCCCAGGGACATAAACCCCATGAGATACATGTTGGTACTGTTCTACAAAACCCTAGTACACAGAATTTCTAAGGAGCAGAGCGGGGCCTGACCCACGTCACTGTGAGGCTGCTGTTGGCAATTTCAGAGCCCACAATACACCAGAACCAGCCGAAACGGGAAGGAAGGGATATGGGTATCTTCTTCCCTCAGTTCTCCTTTTTTAGTCAAGATCCTGTTTCCCCTCCAAAAGAACATATTGACCTGCTGGATTTTATTTCTTTTTACGTCCCTCTCCTTCGCAGCTCAGGAAATCCTGTCGCATCCCTGTGTTTTCTTCGTTCCCTGCGTGAGCTTGTCGCGCTGCTTGGGGCCATAGCAAGGCTTCGCTGCTTGTGTCTCGGTGGTATTTTCTTTCTCAGCTGTGTTTGACTTTTTCCAGTTTGTGGGCATGTCGATACTTTCCATGTAGGTGTGGGGCACTCGGGGTTTGATCTGCCTGCGCGGCTCGCTGTCGCACCTCGTAGGATCTTGCCTTTCTCAGCCACCACAGAGGCAAGCCGCGGGCTCCCCGCGTGCAGGGGACGCGGGGCGAAAACCACAGCCTGAGTTTAAATAAGCTGTTTTGAGAGCAGCGGAGAGAGGAGATTACTGCCCGAGTGCAGGCGGGGAAGCAGCGGTCGCTGGGTGTGACGCTGCCTCTGCTCGCGCTCCTGTCACGCTTCGCACAGAATTAACCCCAAATTAACAATTTCGGGCCTTGAAGCACAGGCTGAGTGGTTGTAATTCTGCAAAACTTGGGGCAAATGAGTGCACGGGGTACTTTAAGCCAAGGGCTTGCTGGGAGGTGTCAGGATTTGAGAGCAGCTCCGGGCAGAGAAGCAGCCGCGAAGGCCAACACGAGTGCCCCGACATCGTCCCGCGCTGGGGCCGGACCCGCTCGCTCGCAGCAGCTGTTTCTGGCTGCGCCTCTCGCAGTATTTCCACCCCTCTGAGCTAATGTGTTTTACCACAGGCTTTCCTTCTGAGAGCAGAGTTATCGGAAAAAGAGAACGTGGCTTGACAGGGAGCAGAGCCCCGGGGAGGAGGGCAGGGCAGGGAGATGCGGCCCCGGCGGGCGGTGGGACGGCGCCGCGTCCGGCTGGGTGGGGGAACGCAGAGCTGTCCCCACTCCCTCGCAGAGCTTGTTCTCCTGGAAAATTTACAGCTCCGAGCCGATTGTTTGGCTTGGCACTGTGGTCAGGATGCTGCCTTGTAAACTTAATAATAGCTGCCCTTTTTTTAATTTGTTTGACCTTGACTACAATAATTTATTATGTGAATTAGATCTTTTTTTTAAAAAAAAAAAAAAAGAAAAAAACCACCACACAAGAGCAGAACAACAAAGAATTTGGCTCCCTTTTCTTTCTTCCGTGGCACTGTGGTTTTGAACTCCTCAACTTTCATGGCACACTGTTCTCCTGCGGTTGTGCGGGACGGGTTATGAGGATAGCAGAAAGACATATTTTTTAGAAAGGAACTTCTCCAGGTTTGTGCCGTGGCAGTTTGCTCCTCTCAGTATCTGCCTTTATATGAGTATGGTTCGTTCCCTTTTGCCCTGGCAGCCACTTCTGAGGAAAAGCTTGTCCGTATTTTAAAAAAACCTCGTTGCACACAAGCGCAGTTCTCCAGAATGGCCCCAGTGTTTCGGGTATCTGCTCGTTCTTGTAGGTCTCTACATCTCATCAGAAGCCAGATGAAAGAAAACCAAATCTCTCCCGTTTGTGTGATGATTTTTTTTTTTTCTTAATGCTTAAAGTGAAAGCAATCTGCTGGCACAGCCTGCCTCGGCTTCTCTCCTGTCACTTAATTCCCTGTGTGCGTGTTCGTTTGAGAGATCCTCACAGAATATTACCTTTTCTTTACAAGCCCAGCGTCAGTTAAAATAGACTCGCTCGAACTTCCTGACCCACAAGTCAAAATCCTCTTCTCTCTCTGTTGCAGAAGAGCACACGTTTCGCTGCGAGGACTGTGACGAACTTTTTCAGTCAAAGCTTGACCTGCGGCGGCACAAGAAGTACGCCTGCAACACCGTCAGCTCCCTCTACGAGACCCTGAACGACGAGATCAAGCAAGAAAGCCTTGGAGATGGACAGGTCTATGAGTGCAAAGACTGTGAGAGGATGTTCCCCAATAAATACAGGTACTGGAATACTGCCGGAGCCTCCTCTGGCCCATCCCGCGCTGTAGCTCCTGCCCGGTGATGGGAGCAGGGGACCGAGGTGGGAGCTGGGCGGCTCAGGATGGCCCCGGGGATAGAACCGCTCGTTTCTCCATAGGGTTGATGAGCGTTGGGTTTAGGATCCTTCAGGTCATTGACAGCATTTTATTTCCAACTGATATTTTTCCGTCCTCGTTGGTAGAAGCGTCCGCAGGCTATTGGCAATATAAAGTTTAAGCAGCTGTTTTCCAAGTTCCCTGAGACTTTTTCAGGGCTGTGACAGGCGGGTTGAGAGACCTGGTTGGGATCTGCAGCGTCTTCTCCGTGTGGTCTGGCTCGGAGGGAAAACAGGGCGATCGCGTTCTGCCAGCACTTGCGTGGAGACTCTTTTTATATTTAATTCTTAGACATTTGGGATCAGCGGGTGTGGGGTGTTGTTACACTAAGAGTTCTTAGCATGGTCATGAGGTCCTGCTTGGTATTGTAGAAGCAATTTTTAAAATTGTGTTCCAAACAAATTTTCATTTTTTTTTAATAGAAAATGTTCATGAAAAAGTGCTCTGTTCACCAAGCATTTTTGTAATAGAAAGGTGAAAAGGAAAGAAAGAAGACAGGATATTCTCCAGGTCATATTTTTATTTGCAGTGATGATTCAGTTATTATTATAAGGCAACTCTAACAAGAATTGAACAGTTTTTAAAAGGAAAAATTCCTGTACATCTTTCAAACCTAATGTGACAGTAATAAATGCAGCTTTAAAGCAGAGATCATTGAGACTCCAATGGCTAAATCTTGCTTTTAAAAAGTTGAGAGTTTTTTGAGTCATGTTCGAATTGTGTTTATTTGCATCCTAAGCCTTTAACTCCTGGGCTGTATTTTCAAGGTTTTCTCCACAGCATGAGGACTAGAGCTTTAGCTGGTTTTATCTCAAGTTCTCACACACTCATTTCGGTCGACTTCTTAGATGAGCAAACCCCCCACACAGCAGGATTTGTTACCAAACTGTGAGAACTGGCCATCCTCTGCCATCTACTAAAGTGGAGCAAAACCATTGAGCTTAAAGCCTTGTTTCATTTCAGCCAGAAATTTAAAAATACTCTTACCACCGTTAGTCATTTTGAACTTAATGGTGGTGTTACTCTCAGATCTTTTATCTAGGTAAGTGAAAAATGTATTTTAAAAAATATGTAGAGAAAGGTGAAACGTAAAGAACCTTCCACTGGTTTCTCTGTACTGAAAAGAGCTCGGCTCGTGGCTGCCGTGGGCGGGGTGAAAGCTGGTCATGGCCCCGGCCCAGCAGTGATCCCTGTGGAGTCGTTCTGCTCGCTCAGTTTGAGGTCTTTACTCCTCACCTTGTGCTTCCACATCGGCTGGTTTTAGTTAGATACTAGGAGGCTGCAATCCTCTTTCTATTTGTTTATTTCTTTTTTTACCTGACAGGAGAAGGAGAACTTCCTTTAAATGTTTCAAGACTGTCTTATTTTAATAGAAATTCCAATGCTTTTATCTCTCTAGCTGTGTTAGAAACGTTCTCCTCTTTAGCTTCCAGTGCTCTGCAGTTTTATGTTGATTTAGGAAATACCCTTTTGGTATGTGTATGTCCTCTCCTCTCTGCATTCCCTGGCTCCCCCTGGGGACCTGCGCTGGCACCATCTCCCTTTTGAGGGGGTTAACGGAAGCAGAAAAAGTTTCTGTCCCGTTAGTGATCGCTCCTGACCGTTGCTGAAAGACCTTGTAGTTACGAAGGACACGTGGCAGAACACGCACCGGTCATCAGTGCGCTCAACGCATTCTGGGGCTTGAGGCAAAAGTCCGTGTGCGTGCTAGCCTGGATTGCCCCTTTTTGAGCAGCCCTTGGTGATGGGGGAGCCTTTTCGAGGTATTTCCACCTGAACTCAGGTGGAGATACGCCAGGTCACCAGCCTGGAAAATCCTTGGGGTTGTGACAGAGGCTCCCAGGTTCGTTGTGAGCGCTGCCTTTTAGACCATCGGTTCCAAACGCTTGGGCTGGGTTCTTTTTGGAAGCAAGTGATGTAAAGTTCATTTGTTCAGCAGGGGAAAGAGAGAGTCGGCAACGTCACCGTTCGGTGGGCTGCGCGCTGATGGGTTTAGTGGAGCTGGCAGAGAATGTCCACATCCATCCCTCCCCCGTCCACCGGCTGCGCTTTCTGCACCAAGAAAGCCGCCAAAACACAGAACATATCCAGTCAGCGTACCTAGATGGTCTTATAATTTTTCAGAAGTTAATACAGATCAAATCAAGAGTGCCACTGGGGAACTGAAATTGAGCATTTAGCAGCTGACTAAATAAATAAATGTTTTGCTAATCCCAGTAGGTACTTGCCTCTAAACAGCATATTAGTTTGTCCGTATTTGCTCTAAATAAACTCATCAATCACAGTTAACAGGACCGTATTTTTATATATGTATATGAAAGGTATATATTTCTTTGTATAGGTAAAAAATTTTGCGGTGTTAAGAAGACCGTTTCTTTAGCAAAATGAATATGGCTTCTTTAAAATGAGTGGATTGGCAGTTCATGAGGGGCATGTTCCCGAATGTTAACGAGGGGACTGGAAGGAGGAGGAGGTTCTTCCAGGGAGCAGCAGGCTGGCGGTCGCTCAGGTCCTTCTGCAGAGCTGCCGGGCAGGTGTCGGTCCCGTTGCGACGAAGCCACCTTCTGCAGGGTGGCCTTGTCCATGCAAATGCCATCAGGGCACAGAGATTTCAGGTCCACTGTTGGTGGGGTCAGCCTTTGCGCCGGGAATTTCACAGGAGCCCACAGCGGGTCCATTCTGCCCCACCTGCAGGTGACTGGGGCCAGGATGTTGGTCCCACTGGGGACGCAGGTCCCCGAAGGCATTTGATGAAGACTGGCAGGATTTTCCAGTAGTGTTTAGTTTTAATGTTCCTATAAAAAATAAAGCCATGCTTTAAGGTTCCATAGCAACGGTTTAATATCGATCTGTAGGGATTTTGAGCATTAGCAGATCACAGAATCACAGAATCACAGAATGTTAGAGGTTGGAAGGGACCTCAAAGATCATCTAGTCCAACCCCCCCGCCAGAGCAGGATCACCTACAGCAGAGCGCACAGGAACGTGTCCAGGTGGGTTTTGAATGTCTCCAAGGAAGGAGATTCCACAACCTCCCTGGGCAGCCTGTGCCAGGGCTCGGTCACCCTCACAGTAAAAAAGCTTTTCCTCATATTTTTATGGAGATTTCACATGCTTTGTCCTTCATGAGAATTCAGTGAGGAGGAGCATTTGTAACTCCCGTTGAACCGCGCTGAAGGCGGCGGAGGATGCAAATCCTCTCCCTTCGTTTCTCAGGGCTGAGAGGTGCAGGATCTCCAGCCTGCCCTGTACGTGTTACAACACTTGGGCTTCATGGGAACAACTTCCCCGGCTCCACGCCGGCCCTGCTGCCACCGGGAGTGGCTTCTCATGCCTGTTCCAGCAGGTTTGGTGGCCCAGCGCTGCTCGATGCCCAGGGAGGGGAGAAGCCATCCCCACCGTGGCCCTTTTCCAGCAGGCGCTTGGGTTTGCCATCGTCCTCCTGGTTTGGGAGAGGCTGCCAGTTGGCAGAAGGTGAAATTGCCGAGTTAAGTAATAAAAGATGTCTGACATTTAGAAGTGAAATGTGTTTGCACCTGATCGTGTTTCCTTCCAACGTCAAGTCGCTGCGTTCTGGGAAGCTGTGGGCTTTGTGCCCGTGAAAACGGCAACGCGATAGTCTGGGCAGCAGCAGCTAATATCTTGTCTTTCCCTGCGGGGATGCCGTGCAAGTCTTGGTCACAAAGTGCTCAGTTTTCCCTCCAGGAACCTGCGGGGTCAGGTCTGGTTTTACCTTCCCTTTCCCCCTGTAAATGGACTCGGGTAGGTAATAAGAAATACCGTAAAACACAGCGACACTTTGAGGCGTAACGGGGCAGCTTCCGTCTGCGAAACAGACGCCAAGAAGAGGGAAGGTGTCAGCGTGGCGCCGCACCTCTGGTGGCCGACGTGCCGCTCGCCGCCTCTTCTCGAAGGCTTTTGCCCTCGCGAGCTCAGCCCGTCTCTCTCCCGCAGCCTGGAGCAGCACATGGTGATCCACACCGAGGAGCGGGAGTACAAGTGCGACCAGTGCCCCAAGGCTTTCAACTGGAAATCCAACCTGATTCGGCACCAGATGTCTCACGACAGCGGGAAACGCTTTGAATGTGAAAACTGCGTCAAGGTACGGCGCGGGACGTGGCGGCCGCGGGCGGCTTCGCCTGGGGGAGGGTGCTGGGACCTGGCGGAAGGGTCGAGGGGACAACTGTCCCGCACTGGAGTGGCGGGCGGTGGCGACAAAAACCCAACAAACCGTCGAGCGCTGCGGGGCCGCGCCGCTCTCCTTCCGGATCCCTTCCCTCCCTGACGAAGGCGTTTTCTCCCCCAGGTGTTTACGGACCCCAGCAACCTCCAGCGGCACATCCGCTCGCAGCACGTGGGCGCGCGGGCCCACGCCTGCCCGGACTGCGGCAAAACCTTCGCCACCTCGTCGGGCCTCAAACAACACAAGCACATTCACAGCACTGTCAAACCTTTCATATGTAAGTTGTCACGGCCATCGCGGAGCTCTGGCTCTCGCTGTAATTGCACGTATCCTGCGGGGCCCCCCAGTACGAGCTGTCCCTCTGCGAGCAGCCGCTGTAATTTTATAGGTCAGAGCACAAGATGAAATTCCGCAGTGATTTTTTTTTTATTTTGCGTGCTCCCTGTTTTTTCAGTAAACATTCGTGGCGGTTTTTGACTTTCTTGACAAGTTAAAAGCTGAGTCTCTCAGCAGTCCTAACGATGCCATTTCCTCATATCTTTTTCTTTCTCTCGTCTTTCTCCCTTAATAATTTCTGAATGTTCGTGTTGGTGACATAAATAAATAGCTGACACAGCCTGATCGAAATGTTTTGCAGAGGTGCCTCAAATCCCGTAGCCCTTGTAAAGAATTCGGAGTAGTCACAGAGACGAGAAGAAGGTGTTTCTTAAAAAAAAAACAAGAGTTTTTTTCTTCTATATTTACTGCATGTTTCATCTAGATAATGCTTGGAAGCCAAATAAATAACAGGTTAACTGTGTCCTTAGTGCTCTCTTTAGTGGAATATCTCCAAAAGGGCATTTTCCCTCGAGAGCCATTCATCTCATTTCTTGTCCTTCTCAGGGCTGTATATTTTTTTAATTGACACAGCACCTATTGGCTTTTGATAACTGTGCAGAAAAGTGGATTGTGTCACAACAAAGCCACGGAAACTTTAGGGACTCCTTCCTGACACTCCTCAGAAAGCGTAGCTCAAGCACAGAGCGGGATCTGTGTTTGATTCCAGGCTTTGATGTTACGGTAGGGAAGCCACTGAACCCACTTCTGCCTTTTTTTTTTTTTCCCCCTATTGGTATAATGGGAACAGTATGCAAGAGTATCCTGGGAGAGCCGTTTCGTTAATGTGGTCTGAGATAATCAGATGGGTGTCAGCGGAGGAAGAAAAAATACTCTTATTGCTCATTTTGATGCAATCTTTCACTGGACGACGGGCACATGAAAGAGATAATTTGAATCTCGTCGTAGTGCTGCAGCGAGATGAATGATTTCTTCTCATAATCTCCTCACTCGCACCTCATAAGAATTAGGGATTGTCAGCCTAAATCAATGTGTGGAACAACTAGAGGCTGACTCTGCCCGGTTCAGATGTGCCAGGTGGAGCCACGTGCGTGAATGTGGAACCCATTAGCAGCTGGAGGGGAGCCGGGAGGCAGGATCCTGGTCAGTGGAAGGAGAGGGGTTGTTGGGGGCTCTTTGCTTGGCTTTTGCAGTTTTATACTTGCCTTTAAAAAACTATAACTTTACAACTGCAGAACACAGAACAGCAAGAGAGGACATTACATGCAGGGTTATTAAATCATTATATGAGTGGAGACTTAAAATTTTTGCAGTTTTCCCTCTTTTAGGATGCTGGTTTGGGCTCTCATACCTACAGCATGTCCCTGACACAAGTTTCTAAGGGGTGATGGCCAAAAAAATGAGGGGCTGGCTTTAGCATACTCATTTGAGAGAGCTGTTAATAAAGCACCGAGACCCCTCTTGTGACTTTCTAGTTCTCCTCCTGTCTGTGCCTCTTTGGCAACTCCTGCTGTGTCCAGGTCTGAGGCAGAGAGGCTGAAACACGCCGAGGAGGGATGGTTCCTCTTAAATTCCTAGTGCAGTCAGAAACCAGGCACAGCAGACCCCTCCGTGACAGTCCACTGAATTTTGGGATGCTCGTTTGAACTTTAATATCGAATTTGTTTAATTTTAACCATCTTTGCTTTGAATTTCAATAGAAAGGGCTTCCCCTTTGGTTTTCAGAGCTGCTGGTGAAACGTTTTCCTGACAGTCGTTTGATATTCAAGCACTGATGTAAATCCTAAAGATGGAGAGAAAAAATACAGGGAAATTTGTGCCTGCATGCATCTATCAGTAAAAGCTGGGAGGGAGGAAGGAAGGAAGGACCACCTTGTCATGGAGCTGGGGGTCCGGGTGTCAGAAGAATTTGGAATTTGGTCCTGGCCTGCCCAAGTCCCGACAGTAAACTTTGCCTTGCTTTGTCTCAGTTTCCATGTTTACAAAATGGTGATAACAGCATTCTCCAGTGAAAGAAATGTGTTAATTCACTAAGAAGTGGAATTTATTCCCATGTTGAAAGAGGCATCAGATAATAAAAAGTTACGGTGTTTTGGTATGTAGAGAAGTTTGGGTGGGATTTTTCTTTCCTTTTTTTTTTTTATTTCTTTACTTTGCCCCCTGTTCCTTCCACACCAGCAAAGTCTGCAGGTGAAGGAGGTCATAAAAATGCACATTTTGAAATCTTAGTATTTACAGGTCGTTAAAGAAAACACTGATGTAGCTTTAACTTAGCGTTGCTACGGTGTCTTACTAATTTAAAGAATACAAGATCTCGCCCTGATTCTAGCTGAACCGAGGCCCGGCTGGCAAAGTATTTATAGACCATCCCTCTGGAGTGGTTACGTACTATTAACAGCAGTGAAGAAAGGGTAGGTTTGATTAAATGAAGTGAAGTTCTCCCTTCAGCCTTCGGTGCTTCCTGCCACGCCAGGACTGCGGGGAAAGCAGACTAGCTAATATAAATAGGTATTCACGTTAAAATGCATGACGATCTTCATTGAAAATTCAACAAAAATCCAAAAAAAGCGTTTGAGCCGGAGCAGCACATCCCTTCAGGTTTCCGTGGAGGGGCTCTGGGGGCAGGGGGGGCTGCGGGGCGGGGGGGAGCCGCTCCCCCCTGCCCTGCCGGGTCCCGTTAATTTCATATCGCTCTTGTGCTTGGTTTCTGTTGACGCTTTAGGTGAGGTCTGTCACAAGTCCTACACGCAGTTCTCCAACCTCTGCCGCCACAAGCGGATGCACGCGGACTGTCGCACCCAGATCAAGTGCAAGGACTGCGGCCAGATGTTCAGCACTACCTCCTCCCTCAACAAACACCGGCGCTTCTGCGAGGGCAAGAACCATTACACCCCGGGCGGGATTTTTGCCCCCGGCCTGCCCCTAACGCCCACTTCCATGATGGACAAATCCAAGCCCTCTCCCAACCTCAACCACGCCGGCCTGGGATTCAACGATTATTTTCCATCCCGCCCGCACCCGGCGGGTCTTCCGTTCTCACCTGCCCCCCCGGCGTTCCCCGCCCTCACGCCGGGATTCCCGGGGATTTTCCCGCCGTCTCTGTACCCCAGGCCCCCCTTGTTACCACCCACGCAACTGCTCAAAAGTCCCCTCAACCACACTCCGGACGCGAAGCTCCCGAGCCCCCTCGGGAACCCGGCGCTTCCTCTGATCTCCGCGGTGAGCAACAGCAACCAGGCGGCTTCGGGAGAGGAGAAGTGTGAGAGCAGCCTGGAAAACTCCTACCTGGAGAAGCTAAAAGCCAGGAACAGCGACATGTCCGACGGCAGCGACTTTGAGGATGTCAACACAACCACCGGCACGGACCTGGACACCACTACTGGCACCGGCTCCGACCTGGACAGCGATGCGGAGAGCGACAGGGACAAAACGAAGGACAAGAGCAAGCAGATGGAGAGCAAGCCAGATTTTGTCAGCAGCTCCGTGTCTGTGAGTTCCACCAACAGCACGAGTGAGATCCCTCTCTTCTATTCTCAGCATTCCTTCTTTCCTCCCCCCGAAGAGCACCTGCTCCCGACCACGGGAGCAGCCAATGACTCTATTAAAGCTATCGCCTCCATCGCGGAGAAATATTTTGGGCCTGGCTTTATGGGGATGCAGGAGAAAAAGATGGGTTCGCTCCCGTATCATTCCATGTTCCCCTTCCAGTTCCTCCCCAACTTCCCCCACTCACTCTACCCTTTCACGGAGCGGACCCTCAATCACAACTTGCTGGTCAAGGCAGAACCAAAGTCACCCAGGGACCTCCACAAAGTGGGCAGCACCAGCTCAGAGTCGCCCTTTGATCTCACCACGAAGCCAAAAGAGATTAAGCCAATCTTGCCGCCGCCGAAGGTCCTGCCAGCCCCGGCCTCGGGGGAGGAGCAGCCACTGGACCTGAGCATCGGCAACCGCATCCGTGCCAGCCAGAACGGAGGAAGAGAGCCACGGAAAAACCACATTTATGGGGAGAGGAAGCTGATGGCAAGTGAAGTCTTGCCCAAGATTTCCCAGTCTCAGCTGCCTCAGCAGCCATCCCTGCATTACGCTAAGCCATCGCCCTTTTTCATGGACCCCATATACAGGTATTAACATACCCTGCCTTAAGCATTTCCTCTAACGAGCCGATTTTCTGGCTGATGCCGCAACTCGAGGGTGATGGGGATGTGGGTTGTGTGGAAAGAGCAGTGGAAGTCCACTGTGGTTGATCGTGCTTCTCTCTCCTTTGTCACAGCGCGGTGAGTTTCCTGAATCGAAGGGGCTGAGTAATTGAAACGAGTGCTCGTAATCAATATGTATAAAGAACACACCCTTATTTTGATAAAGAAGAAACTTGACCTATTTAAGGACTCTCCCACGAGCCAACATTAAGATGGCACTTCTGCTGGGGAAATTCCAGAGGTTTGATTTGATAAGAATGCAGAGTTCAGATGCCTCAGAGCCCGGGCTCTCATGGCTTGGGAATGAGTCAGGAGCCCTGGGAGCCTGGAAATGCAGCTCTCCCACTGACTGACTTGATGGCCCTTTGTGAGCCACGTCACCTTTCTTTCGCCCCCATCCCCCTTCTTCCCTCCAATTCCTTTTCTTAGAGATTTTCAGTCCGTAGGAGCTGCTGTTGTGGACCCAGCCTTTTGAAACGTTTTTTAGTTTAGAGTAACAAGCACTGTGTAAATACGCAGCAGGGTGTTAATATCCAGATCTGCCCCAGATCCATTTCTGACAGACGTACCTTTCTTAGAAGATAACGAGGGTTTTCTAGTTCTGCTTGAAGCAGGTGTTTTTGGGGAAGGCCTGATTCGTTCTGTCGTGCCTAGATGCAGCTGAGTGCGGGAGACGGGTGGAAGCAGACGGGGTGAAGTTATCCAAATGCCAGTTAAACTTCCAGACGGAACAAATTCAGGAGAAAGGAAGACTTGAGGCACTGGTTGGTTTAGAGCTTTGTATAATACCTGATTCTAAAGGAAAATGATTTTAAGCTTTAAGGGGAAGGAATCAGCATTACCCATCCGGGCACTGGCGCTACGTTTGTTCACTCCCTGCCGCGGAGGAGATGTGTTTGCAGCAGATCCCATTTGTTTAGAGCAAAGTCCGGGGAAGAGAGGTCTCCTAAGCTAGTTTGATTTAGACATTAACACAGCACTTAAGTCTCCCTTAGGATGAACTTGATGCCATCCTTTTCGGAGCGCGGGCTTAGCACGGAGGGGTGGGTTGAGCAACCGGTTCCGGATTCTCTCACCTCGCTCGCAGTAACTGTGAGCGAAGAGCCAGCGAGTTCTGCGCGGGGACCCTCGCTGCCACCCGGCCTGACGGGACGCTCTGAGCACTGGACAAGCTCATCGTCGCCGCGGGGCGAGCGTGTCGGCTCGGGGATGGCTCGAGCGCCTCTTCAAAGGGCTGCCGAGGAGGAGCAGGCAGGAGAACAGCACCTCTGCCGCTGCCTCGCTGCTGTTGTGCGCCTGATAACTGTGGGAAAAAATGATGTCAATGTCTAGCCAGGCCAGAGAGCTGTCAGCTGAGATGAGGATTAGCGAGCCCTCGCCGCTCGCTGTTAAGAAAGCGTCTCTGGCTTTGCTGGCGCTGCGCGGCGTTGCTTACACCCTCTGTGATGGCAACGGCCATGCCACGGCCCACGTAGGCTGTCTGGGACCCACCGTGGGCACCTCCTGGAAAAATCAGGAATGATGTCAATAGTCGGGCGTTTGGTTTTGTTAAAAAAAAAAAAAAAAAAAAGGTGCTTCGGTAAATAAGTAGGGTAAGGGAGGCAGAAGCTTTGCGTTAGCTTTGGGTCCTGCCACCTCTGGGCATTCTCAGTTGGAATGTGAAAATAACATGGGTTAAAAAAGCCGTTGCCAATTAAAATAGCAGCCCCGGGAAAACCGTAAAGGTCCAGAAGACAGATGGAAGTGAAGGATGGGGGCATCGTTTGTTGCATTCCATGGGATGCATATAGTTTTAGTAATATGTTAAAATAGAAAGTCAGCGGTGGAGCTGCTTGCAAATCAGACTTCTGATGTAATGAGCTAAACAGCAGAGCTTCCAAGTCCCAGCTCAAAAAATATGGAAATATTTTGTTTCTAAACTTCTCTTTATCAGACTCTCTCACATCATTTGGCTCCTTTGTTTTTCTCCCAAAGGCCACTTAAATCCTTGACATTTTCTCCTGGTGATATAATTTAATGCAGCCAGACAGCCTGAAATCAGTGCAGTTTTTAGCTCAGCCTCGTTAAGGTAACGTTCTCAGGCACTGGGCTGAAAAGATCAGCTTAATCCTCCGCTCGCAGCGGAGTCCAGCTCTGACGAGGCAGTTTGTGCGTGCGTTGTGTTCTCGTTGGTAAATCAGGGTGCAGATTTACCTTGTGCCAGGGAGAAACTTCTTACGTGTTGTTTTACGGGTGGTTGTTTTCCGGAAAACCCATGAGAACACACACCTGCCAAAGCACAGGAGTTAGGACTGAGCTTTCAGAGCCAGCTCCTCTCTTACCTTTTACCTAAGAAAAATCTAATGCAGACCAGGTACAGTTTGCAAAATCGCACCCTGCATGACTCTTCTTTCAAACTCCTTGGTAATTTGACCCACACACCAATCAGCTGAAATGCAGCAAAATTATTTGCTCTCATTTATGCCGCACTAATATAGTTAAAATTACTCTTACTGTGGGATTTCTGCTGGTTTAGCTGAGATGGACTCTATTCCAGTAATTTAAAGATGCAGCTGCGTTTATTGGAGCTACTTTAATAACACTGTTTTTCCTCGTAGAGGACATCTCAGTTTCTCCTTTTGTTGATTGCACACCACGGTCTCCCTGCCAGTAGAATATTTTGTGAAAGCAAAGCCAGTATTTTAAAAAATAAGAGCCTAACTTCAGGATTGTCTCTGCCTCGTGCGGTGCCTAAGAGTGGAGTATTGGAGCAGCCCACAGTGAGAGCAGAAGAACTCGTGTTCCCAAGTCACTTCAGGAATCTCCCGCCGGTTCCAAACTTTTTCGGTTGTTGTCCACATATGCTCGCCAAAGAAACTCAATGCAAATTATGTCTCAGCTGCAAGGGAGGAAATAAATATGAAACACCTAATGATTTCAGCACGCTTGGGGCTGTGAAGTCTGGCCAGGTGTTAACTCTTCAGATAAAGACAAACTCTCAGAGGCACATTTTTTGGAATGCAGTGGCTGCCTGCTGTGGACTCTAGAGCTTCTTCCACTTAAACATTGCTTGTCCTGGGAATGTAGGGCTTTTTCATGACATTGCACAACAGCAGAGGCTTATAAACCGCTGTAGCAGAGGCATCAGTTCGTTCACTGAAAGCTCAAAACATTCTCTTAGTCGTCAGTCCAATGACTAAAAAAACTGCCCAAGGGAGGGGATCCCTTTCCATATGGTTTCCAGTGCCTCTTGCTGGGTAACTTGTGGGTCAAAATTCACAATATCCAGTAGAAAGTGCAGAAAGACGTTTGTGTCACTAGGAGAAATAGCCTCAAAGAGGGGATTTAAACACTTCTGCAAATGGTTCAGCTGTTGCTTTGCTGCCTGTAGGTCTGTAAGGTGTGTGACCAACCCTCTTTATGCAAGGTGTGTGACCCTCTGTAAGGTGTGTAACCAACCCTCTGTAAGGTATGTAACCCTCTGTGTTGTTGTCCAGCAGGGTGGAGAAGCGGAAGGTGACAGACCCTGTGGGTGCCCTAAAGGAGAAGTACCTGCGACCCTCCCCGCTGCTTTTTCACCCCCAGGTAAAAGCAGTGATGTTACGTTGCGGTGTTGGTTGAATGCTCCAGAGCTTTTGAGACGGGGTTGGCACAAAGAGGTCGCTGGGATCGAGCTCTGGACAGCTTTCCCGTTTGGGAGAGGATGGGGAATGCCAGCCCCTCAGAAAGGCACAGTTAAAGTCCGGTGCCACCAAGGCTATTCCTGAGAATCAGCCTCAGTTTACAATCCCCTTCATCTTACAAGTGGTAGCTAAACTCTCCGAGCAGCAACATCACTCTTTGCCCTTAGGATTCCTTGCTCTGTTACAAAAATGTGATGAGCCCTGCCCGGCACCTTCTCCGGTGAGACGGTCACCAGCATCCTCCGCCACTCCCGCTGGGACCTGAGCTCTGTGGGCATTATTGTGCTCTCCTTTATACTCACATGCATTGTTCTCCTCTGATAATATTTCCCACCTTAGATAAATAACTTGCAGGTTTGTGAAAGCTGGATCCTGGTTGCTTTCACAGCTAAACTTAGTTCCCTCATTGTTTCACGTCAGCCTCAGAGTTTGGTTAATAACTTCCCCTGATTTTTCCTTCTTACGGGCTGGATAATGGTGACAGGCTGGCCAGGAACATCCTGTGTTTGTGTGAGTTAGAATAGTGGGGATATCTGCCTGTAAAGAATCTGATAGCAGGGAGGAGCTAGTGTGGCAAAGCAACCCGACGAGACGATGAGAAACGTACAGCCCCCGGGCAGGAGCAAGCATTGGGTGGAAGGTTGTTGACATTGTTCCCGAAATCCTGACCACGTCCTCTTCCCATGGCAATGAAAGGTCTGGTTATCTCTAAGAGCTTATCACTCAGAGTCGCCTAAAATTTACAATCACTCGAGCCCGAAACTTCCTGACAACTGATCTTTAATGAAGCGGGTTGCTGTAAAGATCACTCGGTCTAGAGAGTTGCTGTTCCCAGGCTGCGTAACCCGTCGGGTGTTTCAGATACAGTGACCAAGGACAGGCCGTCTGTTCAAGAATATGTGATGCTTTTAGTAGCAGATCCCCATCCCATATTATCCTGTATCTTTTCCTAAGGAATCATATTCTCGGTCACTCTGAAACACGAGTCTGGTCCCAGCCTTCTCTCTTGTGCGTAATTCCCCAGCTCTCAGAGAGGGCGCTGGGTGGGACATGAGCAAGCCAAAAGATGGGGTAAAGACTGAGCATTCAGAAGATGCTTCTCTCTCAAAGTGAATTTCAAGGGACTTTAATTTCTTCGCCAGTCATTGACCATAGTTTGCTCTGATGGGAGTTATTCTTGCATTGTCTATTTTAAGTGAAACTCTGGGCAACATAAATAAACGGTGTAACTTTTTGATAACTTAATGGAAAACCTTTTCTCACCTGTTAAGTTTCTTTTCTTCTCCCCTTCTTTTTTATTATAACCAGCTAGTTGTTCCCTAAATAGCAAAGTGCCTTTACCGCTGGAGAGGCCGTGGCCGGTGTTTAGAATTTTAAAATGAGCCTACGGCTATCAAGCCAGCAAACATCTCTGACTAAGTGCCTAAAGAACAGGGCACAACAAAAGCTATCTCCAGGTACTCCAGCAAAGGGCTGAGTGGCACAGCTCTGACAGATCCGGATAGCATTTTAACCTGATGGTTTTGTTACATGACTGGCAGCTGGGGCAGAGCTTTTGCTGTAAATGATCAAGTAACATTTTCAAGTGGCTGGCGCTAAGTATTACTTACTATTTGTCATGGGCTGGGAGCCTCCAACTAAGGGGCCGTGGATCTATTATCAGGAAATGGGTTTTACTACTCCTCTTTTTTACCGCTTATGAATGGTTGTCAGCCTTCCACAATGTATTCTTCGGTGATTAAGACAACTTTTTTTTATTTTCCTAATAGTCGTACATTTTAAACAATATCGTGGCTCTCCTTCCTCCCCCCCGAGCCCAGTTTAATAAAGTGTAAACGTGCAAAAGGTCAGCCCTTCCTGTACAATAGAGCATCTAGTTTTGATCTACGGCTTCCTACTGCCTTCCGCTCGCTCGCTGTCCCCGGCGCGCGGGCTGACTCCCCATCCCGGCGGCTCCTGCTCCCCCCGGTCCTCCCTTCTTCCCCGGTGATGTCATCTGCAGGGAGGAGGCAGCTTTATTGCTGCCTTGTTTGTTTTATCCCAGTTTTTCTGCTTGATATCTCAGAAGTGGCTCTCAAGAGTGCAGGAAATCGAAGGTTGGAGCTGTCAGCGTGGTTCTCCGAGTTGCATTTCTCTCTTGGATTTGTGTTTCCTGTTTTGCTCTAATGAAAGTAAAAACGGTTTTCTTTAGGTAGGATATTCATGCATATCTTTTTTTTTTTTTTTTACACACAGGTCAGGGTTTGGGGTTTTTTTCTATCTATGTTTGCTTTCCCTTTCTCCTGTATCTCCAGGTTCTTCCCTTTCTCCCTCTTTCTGGGATGGAACCTGGTGTTTGTGTGAGAACGGGGCTTTGCTGAGTCACACAAGCTCAAGCTGACAGAGGCACCCAGGAATGTTTTATTCGGTGTCAGGTCCCCAGTCCTGTGTGCCCGTCCGAGCAGCCTTCCCGGCGCAGCTCACGCTCCCTCCTCACCGTAACTCATCAGCCTCAGCTCACCTGGAGTATTTTGGCTGCGATTCCCTTTTGCTCCAGGAAGCTCGGCCGTCTCCCACCCATCCTTCCATCACCTTTACTGGCTTCTGAACCTTCCTTACAAGTAATTAAAATGTTGGCCTCGTCGCTAGGCAAACTCTCTGCAGACCTGCTCCATCCCGAGTCGGATCTTAACTCCTCCTCTCCCCAGCTGCTCCCTCTTGCCCCCCGGGCCTCAGCCCCTGCTCTGCCCCAGCTCCCTGCTCCAGGGCTCGCATGTTCCCCCGAGCTCCCCTCACAGGCTGCTCTGGGAGAAATCAAACCTCCTGCCTTCCCAAGGCTTCCCTTTGACTTTGAGAGGAAGGTTTGGGTGGCGAGTCCTTCATCCAGCAGTTGACCACCGTGTCTAGTTGCGACATCGTCCCTGGAAAAAGGGAAGCCAAGTGTATTCCGAGATAATTTTTTTAATCTGAAATGCTAAATGTAGACACATGCACACTGCAGAAGGTAGAGGGGTGCCTGATTTCTGAGATGGCTTTGCCCCCTGTATCTTTTCTGACTTCTCTGAGCGTGAGTTCTCTCCTTGCTGCCTGGATTCATTTCACACCGTGCACGAGCTTCCGAGAGTAAGAGCAAACTTCAGCGACAGGTTTTGACCAACATACTGGTGCTAAGAGATATATTTCACACATCATTGTTCTTCCTGCGGATTTTTATGACACGAGGTCTCGCCTTGCTCTTGTAGATGTCAGCCATAGAAACAATGACAGAGAAACTGGAGAGTTTTGCAGCCATGAAGGCAGACACGGGCACTTCCCTGCAGCCCCTTCCCCACCACCCCTTCAACTTCCGATCGCCGCCGCCCACGCTCTCCGACCCCATCCTGCGCAAGGGCAAGGAGCGTTACACCTGCAGGTAAGGGCCTGGGCCGACCCTGGGAGCTGCACCGGCCCTGGGCACGCGGCGCAGCAACCTCCCGTGGACATCTCCACCGTCTCGGCCGGGGTGGGAGGGAAAACAAGGAGCAGCAGAATTAGAACGGAGCATTCTGATGACTAATTCGCTCTGAAATAGCTTGTTTTGTCTGGTAGAAAATCAGCGTCTTCTGTTTGCTCTGTAATTTTTAATAACCTTGAGAGCAGGTCTGGAGATTCTCAAGCAAGCGGAATCCTCCGAGCCAAGTCTGTCGTGCGTGGCAGCAAATGCCGCAGTTTCCAACGCGAGTGCAACCTCAGCTGTGCAAAATTAAGGAATTTAGAGAATGGCATACAGTGAACAACTTTTTCCAGCACAATTGTCTCCACAGAAATATTTTGCGGCTCTAAAAGCTCGTATTGGAGCACATCACTGGAAGTAAAACCTCTGTTTGTGCAGTTTCACCTGCGACAACAAGAGGTTCTCGGGGCGGCTCACGCTGCGGTGTTCGGGTGCAGTAGGTGGGCACACGCTTCGTTTGGAGCATCTCTTCGGTTCAGCCCTGCCATGAAAGCTGGGGGGCTCAAATTTTGGCTAGAAATTTGAGGTTTCTACCTGCAATAGGGGCTCAACTTTTGTTCAGATATGCCCTCAGAAGTTAACATTTGGGTTTTCATTCTTGATGGACACTCACGTTCATCTTCAGGACATCTGAAGGTGCTGAATGTCTCTGAAATTAAGAAACTCTCCCCCTGTGTTCCTTCTACAACAATAAGCATCAGGTTTCGTAGTCACAGAATGTAACCCTTCATCCTGTGTATTTTATTTCCCAATTAATATTTTTTATTTATACTTCCCTTCCGTTTGAGTTTACTGTGAATCAGATTTATTGTGGAACGCAGTCCCGTCTCTTATTTCATTTCCTACTCCTTGTTCTAAGCTGTCAGCTCACAGCAGTATGGCCCAGTAACAGTAACACAACGCTGCAGCATTTATCCACGAGAAAATTCTGTCAGTTCCGAGAAAGATGATCAGGTAGATCCTGTATGATAAGCAACTAAGCGGGGCAATAAGGGAGGGCTATAAAAACATCAAGCAGCGCATCAGCTGCTAAGCCAGCCAGCATTTGGGTCTGGACCAGGTGTTCTGAGGGGGCTTTCTCTGTTTCCCACACCTCCCAAGGATGCAGCGTAACCAGCTGCCGCTCTGTGTCTCGAGTGCAGGTGGGTTACACCAGGATCTCACCGCTGTGAGTCCCGTTAGTCTGGGGCAGGAGTTGCTCTGCTGGATTTTACTCCCCATCTCCCTCTTTCAGTACGTGGGTGCTGGGAGGTACCGGTGCGTGAAGGGGCGTCCTGAGCTGGGGAGCGGGACTGAGCCAAGCGGGTCGGTGGGAGCTGGTGGGGCCGTTTGGAAACGACGTGGTGGGGCTGAACCTTCGTGCGCTGACGGGTGCTTTGGCTTTCACCATCCAGGTACTGTGGTAAGATCTTCCCACGCTCAGCAAACCTGACGAGGCACCTGCGGACACACACCGGGGAGCAGCCGTACAGGTGAGCTTGTCCCTGATAAAACCCCGTCCCAGCACCCTCCTCCTTCTCGGTTTTCTTTTCCCCCCTTTCTAAGAAGCCATGCTGGCGCCGTGCTGCAGCCCTGCAGCCTTGCATCCAGGGATTCGTAGGATTGTGCGTTATGTGTGCCAGCCAAAAATAAGGAGGCTTGGCAGCCTGAAGACAGACACTTAACTTATATTTAGATGTATACTGGCAAAGGAGTGGTCTGATTTGCAGTGTTGTTTAACACTCACGTTCACCATTCATCTCAAGGACAGCTGAAGGTGCTGAATGTCTCTGAAAATCGGGCTGGTTTGAAGGGCTTGCCAGTAAGTTAACTGCTGGGTCTAACACGATTTTTAAATTTTTTTTCCTAACGCGTATCAGAGGTGCCTGGAGTAGTGGATCAAAAAAAAACCCAAAAGAAAAGCCCTGTAGTATACCTGCTTTAAAATCTAAATTAGGGAGTGTCCTACCTTAAATCACAAAGTTTAAAAAGAGCGACCAGAGAGGGGAATTCACACAATTTCCCAGGCTCAGTTGTTGAAGTGAGTGCTTTCAACCTGAATAAAATCTCACAAGAAAATACATATAACATACGTGTGGGGGTATCCACCTTGCATGTAATACATGTGTGATGGAATATTTCTCACGGGAATTTTTTCCCCCGGCATGTCCTCTTAGTGTTTTGCAGTCTGATTCAAAAAACTTTGGCAAAAAAACTATGCTTTGGTTGGCTGTTTTTTTTAGAATAGGTTCATATATAGGGAAAGCTGAATCAGTGACGAAGCGAGAGCTCACTGAAAATGAAGCGTTGTGTTTCCCGTAACGTGACTGAGTGTTTTGCGCGTTGTCGAACAATAGTGGCAATTCAAACAGCTTCGTTTTTGGTGGCTAATATTAGGGTGTTTCTATACACAGACATAAGTTTGCAACAAAGCTAATGTAATAGTTATTATATAAAGAGAAGCACAAGCAAATTTATGAGCAGAAAAGGCCATGTGGTCAAATACACGCAGTTTTTATGCTTAGTTTAACTGAAGAAGCTGCTCCCTCTGCCACATTGTGAAGCCTGGTACATTTCTCTTCCATACCAAGTCGTACAGAATTCTGAGTGTAGACATTAGGTAAATCAAAAATAAAAAAAAACCCTCCCCAAAGCAGACATATATTTTGGAACCGTTCCCCGTTCCGATTTTTTCAGTTGCGCTATTTGATATGGCTTGAATGAATACTGAGCATTCACTGCACACCCCTGTCGGACTGAAACGCTTGCTCCCGATTATCCAGAGATTGTTAGTTCAGTTTTCTTCCAAAAAAGGAGACTTGCAACTTAACAAAGGTTAGGAAAATAGAGATTTATTTGATCTGGTCTTCTCCCAGAAAATGGCCCGAGTGTTTTTTTTTGTAATAGAGGTTTGACTTCTGGACAGTGTTGCATTATAATAGCACTCCTGAGAGTTAGTGCTGCGCTTACAGAAGAGCTTAATTATCATTGATTTTCTTGTGCTCTCAGAGAGCTGAGATTTCCAGCTTCTGTGGCAATAATTGTTTTCAAAGCTTGTTTTTTAAGTGCCGACTTTATGCAGGTAAAAGGAGGTTGCTGCTTTTCCAGTGTGTTACTGATGTCTGTCCTGTAACTTCTCTTCGAATTGTTTGAATTGTTGGGGTTTTTTTGACTTTGTCAGTGTTTTATATTCAGATAGGAATTAAAACTTTCTCACAGCTAACATGGACTGACCAAATGTCCAAGTGCGGGTCAAGAACAACTAAAAGCAATCTGATTCAGCAAGGCTTTATTTTCCTCTTCCCAATGCCCGTTCCCTCTAGGATGCCACCTAATTGATTCCGGAATCACCCCCAATCCTGACGCATTGCCTGCCAGGTTGGGATCCCCGCTAGGAAGATGTGCTTCCTGACGGCTGTTTTGAATTTGTTTTTCTTTAATTTCCTTCTAGGCCCCCGTGCCCTGTTATCTGCATTAATCTGGAACTAACAACTAAAGCTGATGTCTACCGTGTCGTTTCAGACTGCATACTGTTCAGTCAAAATCTCTTCTTTCTCGTCTTTTTTTTTTATTTTTACAATGTAGGCTAAGTTCCTCCCTGGTGTAAATGCACCGGAGATGGAGTTACTCAGAGCAAGATGAACTGTCCACGTGTTTTGCGCTTTGTCACTGCATTTCTGTCTCTATTACAGCTCACATTGTGCACCAAATAAGTGTAGAATTCTGCAAGTGCCATCATGCTCTTGAAACTTTACAAAGCGCGTTGCCGAACGCCGCGCTGTCCCCTCTGCAGTTGCCAAAGTGTTGTAGCCACACGGTGACAGCTCGGTCACCCCTTGCGGCATTGCTGGGCTTTTCCGTCTCTTTCTGCCTTCCAGCAGTGTGACACTGGGCACCGGGGTCTCGGAGCAGCCCCTGCCACCCCCCAGAGCTCCTGACTTCCAGATTTGCCTCCTCGTTTGCAACCGTTCGCTTCCGCTTCCTATTTTTTTAGCCCGTTGATGTGTCACTTTAAACTGATAAGGAAGAAACTTTACTAGTGTTTGGTCAGTGTGTTTACAAAGCAAATACCGCTTCTTTGGAGTTTTATTCTTCTCCTGCCTCCCTGTTCACCTCTTCCCTAGGTTTAAGCTGGTTCCTCTGTCTGGGCCATTTATTTAGATCAAAACCAGCAGAGATCCGAGCACGGACCCCTCTGGGACCACAAATAACGCAGAACGTCTCCCTCGTCCCTTTGCTTTCAGACTCCAGCTATTGCTCCTTCCCAGTGCCCCTCTGTTTCCCATTTTTTTTAACAAGCTCTTTATCCTTTCTCCGTACCCTAACCTGGGTCCACATAGCTCATGGTTAGAGCAAGGACCTGTCAGAGGAAACTTTTTCAAAGACTTCCTGAACACCCAAATAAATTGACGTGCAGGGGGCCGGATCGTTCCAGCCTCGCGCACGCCAGCGCCGCCTTTGAAGTCTCTGGAGCCGCTGGTGTGAGTGATGCAGCGAGACCCGGCCCGGGCACCCGGGGCACTCGGCAGCCCCCTTTTACCCCCCCTTTTGCCCCCCTTTGCACCCCTCGTGCTCCCCTGAAAGGAACCAAAGCGGGGTTCGGCTCAGAAGGGCGCAGAGCTGGGGGGCGGCAGGCAGGGAGCAAAGACCTGGGATGCGCAGAGATGAGGAGGGGGCTGCTGATACAGAACCCGGCTGGGCAGAGTGGGTTCCCACGGGAATTTGGGGCATTTTGGGCTGGTTTGGGCATCCCTGCAGCGCTGAAGAGCAGAAGCTGCCGAAGCCTGGGCTCTGGTGGTTGCTGGCAGATGGGAGGAGAGTAGGAGCTGGAAATCTGCGTGTGTGTCACAGTCCGTGTATAAACTCTGCTGGTTCTTGCTGACATTCAAATAACGTTGTGTTTTCTTTAGTTGTTCAGTTCGTGTTTTTTGAAAAAATTAGAAAAGAAAAACTTTTGAAGTCTGAGAAAACTGTGGTTTAAAAAGAGGTTTTGCCTTCTTCCTAGGTTAATCATAATAAAGGTTCATTATTTGAAATATCTTTATTCTTTTTGGTGAGTTAACAGTAGGAAATTTGGAGGTGGACATGGAATCCATAAACATTCAGTGAGAGAGAGTGTTTCATAAATGTATCTTTGCTATTTCCAAAAATAATACCCATTTATTTTTAGAGACCAAATAAAAATCACAGCTGTAGCACATCTGGAAACTCTTGTCTGTGTTTCACAGCATAGATTTTTTTTTTAAATTTTTTTTTTTACACTCACACCTCCTCCCTGCATTTGAACCTGTTGTGTTTGGAGGAATCGACACCACGTCCTCAGTGTCAGGGCAAAGCCAGGGTCAGGCCTGGGTGACACAGGCACGAGGTGAGTCCCCTGTGCCCTCCTGCCACACCGAGCCCACGGCGTTCCTAAAACGTGCCCGAACGCGCCGTCGGCTTCGTGCTGTGTTGGGGAGAGGCTCAGCCCGGTGGGACAGGCTTTGCTCTTCGTTCGAGCAGGGCTTGCAGAGCGTTCTGGGATTACGAGGGCTCAGGACCAGCTCTGGCTTTGTCCGGGATTGGCAGAGAAAGGATCCCACCTCTCGTGGGATTGGGAAGCAGAGCCACGAGGAGAGCAGCTCTGCCGAGGCACAAGTGACCCGTTCAAAGGGACACCTAAGGAGGGCTTTGGGGCGCTCGGAGAGGAATTGCAGCCTGGTGCCCGTAGCGGCGAAGCTCTGCTCGGCGGCTCGAAGCTGCCCTCTTCAGTCGGTCGGGCGCCTTCTGGCTCCGGAGGAGCGGGGCAGAGGCTGGCTGCTCCGAGCACCAGGGCTCAGCAGAGCCGTGTTTGCGTTCCGAGGGAATCCGAGTCCGGAGAAAGCGGGGTGGCAGCTTTGAACGAGCTTCCAGCACATCCACCGTGGGTCCTGCGGACCTCTCTTTCAAAGAGGGAACATTTCTTCGCTCAGCAGTTTCCCTGAACATTCTGGCTTGGCTCCTTACATTCCGCATTTTTTCATCATAAACCAGATATTCACTGCTTAGGAGTAAATCTTATCCTGTTTGGAAATGATGGTGTATTTCTTGGGAGCTATTGTACTATAATAATAACCATAATTACCTTTAAAGGCATGCTGTACTGCCTACATCTTGAGGACCACAAGGAATTGCACAAATAAATCTGGAGTTTTCTGTATGTCCAGATAACTGTGTCATGCAGGGATATGCTAGCTACTAACTATTTTATACATTTAACCTCCTTTCTTTCTTCTCCGTCTTCTTTTTTTCTCCCTCCACAGCCATATTTCACCTGCTTCCCCTACAAAATGAGAAGGGTGGAAGGAATAAATTCACCTTTCTTATTTTTCCATTCATGTGTGGAAAAGTAATTATTTTGCTTAAAATTCTTATTTGTTTGGACGACTCGCATCTTAATTAATCCTAATCCTTTCTTTGTGCTCCTTGAGTAACAATAATATCAGATTTGTCTGGAATGATTAATGCCTTTTGCTTCCCAGGTCCTCAGCTGAGTAAAGATTTATGGGCGCAACATTTTCTGGCTTTTTGATAGTCAGATTTTTCTTTTCTTTCTGTTTTTTTCCCCTCACGTTGCACTCTGACATTTGCTTCTATTTTTCAGGTGTAAATACTGTGACAGGTCATTCAGCATTTCCTCCAACCTCCAGCGGCACGTTCGGAACATCCATAACAAGGAGAAGCCATTCAAATGTCACCTGTGTAACCGATGCTTTGGGCAGCAGACCAACCTGGACCGGCATCTTAAGAAACACGAACACGAGAACGTTCCAGGTGGGAAAGGGCATGGCTGGGGGGTTCTGCTGGGAGAAGACACCATGGTCTGGTCTCTCTGGCCACCTTGGGAAGCCTTTATGGAAGGCTCTGTTTCTCAAGGCTGAATATCATCAGGTAGCAAACCAAATGCCGGCTCCTCACGCAGCCAAAGATGCTTTTATCCACATCATTTTAGCACACAGAATCGCAGAATGTTTGGCGTTGGAAGGGACCTCTGGAGATTGAGTCCAACCCTCCTGCCAGAGCAGGATCGCAGAATCCAGGGCAGGTCACACGGGAGCACACTCAGACTTGGAAGTCTCCAGAGAAGGAGACTCCACACCCTCTCTGGGCAGCCTGTGCCAGGGCTCCGGCACCCACACAGGAAAGTTCTTCCTCATGTTGAGGTGGAACTTCCACCTCTAGCTTGAATCCGTTGCCCCTCGTCCTATCACAGGGCACAAATGAAAAGAGGTTGTTCCTTCCTTCTTGACGCCCAGCCCTCATATATTTATGCGCAGTAATTAGATCCCTTCTCAGCCTTCTCCTCCCCAGACTAAAAAGCCCCAGGTCTCTCAGCCTTTTCTCATAAGGAAAGGTTTGAGGGACTCATGTGTGGTGCTCGGCTCCGCCAAGCTCGTGTTGGGTGTTACTCACAGGTGCCCTTCTCCAGTCCCTGGAATAGAGATTGTGAGACTGACTTCCTGGAGCCTCTGTCCAGGGACCAGAACCTCACACTGTGACATCTCCTGGTGCAGTGCTGGGTGTGGAGATGTCAAGCTCCACCAGGGGTTTTCAACCTGAAATGAGGTTGTAGGTGTGTGTGAAGTTCCAGAAGAGAAGCAGATTTTGCCTTAAAATAAAGACTGAAGGAATAGATTCCTGTGCTGAAGCCAGCTTAAATGATTTCTCAGCCTAGGTAAAAAAAAAAAAAAAAAAAGATGGAAAAGTTATAGGCAAACAGCTGTGCAATGGATAGTGGTTCCTACATTGCATATGCATAACCTGTATTTCTTTGTGGCTCAAATCTGGAAAACGTGATCTTCCTTTGGCAGCTTTGGTCCACGGGATTTCTCTGAAACGTTAAATCATTAATATATAGCGAGAGGATTGTTCTATAACATTCCTCCTTTATTTTTCCTCTTAATAATAGCTTAGACAATATCTGATTGTTTCTCCTGTTGTCTTTTCTTGTTCCTCCCCCTCAGTGAGCCAGCACTCTGGAGTCATCACCAACCACCTTGGGACCAGTGCCTCTTCCCCAAACTCGGAATCAGACAACCATGCACTTTTAGATGAAAAAGAGGATTCGTATTTCTCTGAAATCAGAAATTTTATTGCAAATAGTGAGATGAATCAAGCGTCAACTTTAGCAGATAAAAGGTAGACAAGCAAATAAAATTACCTGGTGACACGTGTTGTTAACATGGTTGAAAGACCAGTTGGCTAATGTCCTTGGTTTAAAATGCTCAGAAGAGAGAAATGTAACAGTCTGGAAGGAAAATGCATTTGCCTTTGAGCCCTAAGCGCAGTTTTAAGCCTTTTCAGAAAGTGATTTAGGCTAGGAGGGCTGGCACCAGAGAGCTGCTCACGGGTGGAGATGTGGGAGACGCTGGTGGGGCACGTGTCACAGCTCTGACGTGAAAAATGATGGAAAACTGTCATTTAAGTCCAGACTAGACAAAATTCTAGTTTGATAACCACTGGGGTTGTTAGTGTTTGATGTGCTTATTAGTCCTTAAGACAGTGTGAAGGCTGATTTTTAAATGCCTGAAACATGTATGTTTTCCTTTTCCTTGCAGTTTAAATAATATGTATATGTGCATAAATGTCTTTATACATCTGTACAAAATTATCAAAGTCTTGCATTACAGTGAAAATATATGACTCAGGCATTTGGCACCTTTCCTTTTATTTCTTTTCTTTCTTCTTACCCGCCTCGACCAAATGTTTCAGGCCAGAAATCCAGGACATCGATGGCAATTCCCAGTGTCACGGGTTAGCAAATGAGAAAACAGAAGACGTGGATGATGAAGACGAAGAGCTGGAAGAGGAAGACGACGACAGCCTGACAGGGAAGTCACAGGATGAGACGGTATCACCCACCGCAGAGCCCCGAGGAGCGTTTGAGGATGAGGAAGATGAAGAGCCCACCTCTCTCACCATGAGCTTTGACCACAGCCGAAGGTGAGGCAGGGCCGTTCCCTTGGAGAGCTCAGGCGGGGCGAGAGCTCTGCCCCGTGTCAGTGGTAGACTGTGAGTGCTGTCCTTTCGTTTTTCGAGCCATGTGTCACCCCTCCAGTTTGGTTTAAGCATTCACTCGGGAGATTCCATTTCCACCGTGGTGGGGGACACGAAGCAAGTGGACTGCAAGGAAAAGCTGTGATGAGGTGTATGTCCAAGACTCGAGGAGTTTGTGTCAGGAGAGCGGTTAGTTCAGCACAGCCAACAGCATTTTCAGGGCACCACAGCTGAGCGGAGACTGTCGTCCTCTCTAAAACATCGGTCAGGGCAAAGGAGGGGGCGTCCGTGCGCATCCCTCCTGTGCTGCCCTGCCCCTTTAGTTGTGGCAAATTGTTGATTTCAAGTGGAGTTCTCAGAGCTCTGGGAGAAAGAGAAGCTTTTTTTATTTTATTTTTTCCCCACAAGGTCAAGCCATGTCTAGACGCCTTCCAAATTAAAGTTTGCTGCACGTAGCGTAGGCTTAGCTTTCTTTTGGCCTCGGTTTCCCAACTGACGTTTGTGAGGAGTGTCTCGCGATGCGAAGCAGTGTCTCACTCGATTCCGGCGCATCCCGATTTTCAAAGAAAACGCAGCAGGGTTCTGCAGACCTCGATCAGACATTTCAGGGGGTGGGCAGCAATCAGGCCCCTCCTCGCAGAGGACCCCGGTGAGCTGCGGCCCCGGCGAGTCACCCACATCTCCCGCACCGATGCTTGTCCGTGCGCAGTCGTGCTCTCCACTTCCTCGCTCCTCACATTCTGTGTCGTTTCTGTGTCCGTCTGCCTGTCTGTCTGTCTGTCGGTTCACGCATGTGGCTTGTGAGACCCCGCCATGGTATGTGCATGCCGGCACTGGGGCAGCGCCACGCACAGGGGCTAGGTGTGAACGGTGGGATGAGCTAACCACGGGTCCACCCCTTCCCCTGGTCATTGGTACAGGTGTATTGAGGAGGACGAAGCCGGCCTGTTAGATTTGGAGCAGATGCCGAATTTTGGGAAGGGGCTGGATCTTCGCAAAGCAGCCGAGGAAGCGTTTGAAGTTAAAGATGTGTTTAATTCCACCTTAGACTCTGAGACAATAAAACAGACTCTGTACAGGCAGGCTAAAAACCAGGTGGGTATATGACAGAACGTTTTATCTAGCTTGCCGCCAGCGCGTACGATAGGATCAGCAAGCTGCTGGCCTCCTTTAGCCGAGGTTGATTTTCCCCTTCCAGGGAGCAGGAGCTCGGACTGCAACGCGTGAATCCGGTGTGAACCGTGTCTTGGGGCAACCGTACTGAAATAGAGGAGAAGCGGAGCGGGCTCGGCTTTAGGTCACCAGATCAGTTTATCATTTAGCCTGTGCTGCGAGAGTACGCTTGCATAGAAAGATAGAGCTGTCTGTCTGTTTTTACCTGTCTGTATAAATGTTTTTATAACTTATTTATACGTTGGGATGGGTCTTCGGCTGGTGTGTACTAAGAAACTTAAAGTTTGGTCTGCAGAAACAATAATAAAGAATCTTTGGGTTTGATGACAGAAGATGTAATAGAGAATAGCATTTCTAGGACTTGCAGCCCAGCAAGTCCAGAGGACTCCCTCGTTTATCCCCCTGGTTTCTACAAGCCAACCATAAAACTGAAAAGCAGTCCAGCAAAGCAGTAGCATAATGCAGTTGCCAAGTGGAGCATGATTTTTGATTTATTATCACCCAAAACTTTTGAAATTCTTGTCCTCCTTTGTAGTAGGTGCTAGTGCAGAAGGTGGGGAAGCCCTGCGTGAAGATAGAGCAGAGATTTCTCTTAGATACAAGCCACTTGCCTGACTCTTACGTGTGTCCTGTTACTAATATGCCAAACGTACTAACTGCTTAGGAACAGCTTGCTCTTTTAAAATTTACACTGCATTGATAGGTCCAAGCCCTAACAACGGGGGGTATTTTTGGGTTTTGAATCAATTTTATAGCGTACGAGGTGCAGGACTGGTTACACGTATATCACAATAAGCAACTTAAATAATTCGAGGTGTCTCTTGTGCAGGAAATGTAACGGTCAGACAGCATCGGTGTGGGCAGCGCTGCGCTGCGTCTCTCTCTTCAAGACAAGGAGATCTGACTCTCAGCTGATAAGAGCAGAGGCTGAAGTTGGATAATTCCTTCTTATTGTCACCATTACGTTATTAAGGGTTCTGCTGACCCGATAGCACGTGGTTGCTTCTGTTGCCCTGCAGAGGGCTGAGGGTGGGTGTAGCCTCTGCGAGAAGGAGAGGGCTGCACGGCCACAATCTCACTGCAGAACAGGAGCAAACGTTACACCAGCTGACACAGACCTGGGGACCGTGGGGACTGTGTCCTCCTCTGTTTCAGATCGTGGGTGGCAATTACATTGGCCTTCACCTCCCGTATGCGAGGTCATCGTCTGCTTAAGTTTCACGTCCCTCGTGTGGGCTGTGGGAGGACCCAAAGGTGTGTGCGACGAGTAATCTTGGAAAAGGGGAGCATCAGGCTTACAAAGGAGCAGCAGATCATTACAGGGAAAACAGAAGTCTCGATGCATTTTTTCTCAGCAGATGCTTTTAAGCAGTTCACTGCAGCAATAGATGTTCCCCAACAGGAGCGTCGCCTCACTTGGCCACTGGCTTCTCTGGGGGTGCACTTCGGTGGAGAACAAAACCAAGTAACTGGCATGTGTGGATAGCTGGTCCCGTGCCTCACACGGGGTGCTACAGCCTGTCCTGCCTGTCTGCTCACCCGTGTCCTCTGCGTTGCTCTTTTTTCTCCTCCAGGCTTATGCAATGATGCTGTCCCTGTCTGAGAACGCTCCCCTCCACGCGTCCTCCCAGAACTCGCTGGGTGCTTGGTTGGACATGGCAGGAGCAGCTTCAGAGTCGGGGACCTTTAACCCCATCAACCACCTCTGAGAGGTCAACAAGGCACTGGCCAGAGTCCAAGCGAGGAGGCGGTGGTGCTGCAATTATCCTAGCAAAAAGCCCAGCAAGCAGAAGATGGATGAGAGGGCCTCAGGGAGTCGTCTGGACTTTTGACTGAGAAGGAAACCTGTCGCATCCGACCTACGAGTCCTGCATTTTTATCTATCCAGAGATTTCATTTCTAATTTATCAGAAGGAACCTCTCCGAAACTGGATAACCCTGATGGAGCCCTAGGATTTCACAGTCTATAGGAACAGCATGAGCAAGACACAAACTGCAACAGTGCAATCAAATATTGGCCCCTCTAACATTACAAAACAGTGTCACTGAGCCAGTAAAGCCTGCGTGTAAATGACAGCTTGAAACCATTCGGTAGCATTTCCTTTCAGTTCAGCTGAGTAGTGAAGTAATAAGGAAAGAGCCAGGTGTGACCTGTCCCTGCTGCAATTCTGACGTCGCCGCTGGAGTTATACCAGGGAAGGGTAAATTCAACCCATTTAACTGACGCCCCCAAAAGAATTTGGAATTCTACACTCCCACAGAAATGCCGTCCTGTCCTTGGTTCCTGACAAAACACGCTGGCACAGCGCGGAGCTCCTCGAACGTGAGGCCACGTTGCCCCTGCAGTTGTGATATGCCGCGCGTGGCGTCCCGGCTGAGGAACCTTCAGCCTGGAGCGCTGCTCAGGTTGGGGTTATCCACATGTCCTGCAGCCACGTCGCTCACGGCGTCTTCCCCTCTGTGCCGACAAGATGAAGAAGAGTGTTTCCCTCTCCGGTCGTGCCTGTGAGCCCAAGCTGCTGCTTGGACTTTGAGCATCGGGAGCGTGGCAGAACAAGCCGTGCTCTGCGGGGACGGTGACGTTCTGCCCGGCGCTGGCCCCACAGCCCCGCACCTGAGCTGCTGAAAATCCCAGGCGAGGAGATCCCCGCTAAACCCAGAGTGTTGGGGCTGCGGGTGAGACAGCGTGGGTGTGACGAGCGAGTCTCCTCTTAAGGGCAGTTCAGGCACAGCTGATTTCTCTCCCCAGGTTTTTCAGAGTGACATCCCTTCGGTGTTGGTGGTACCTGGGAACTGTGGAAGAAGTTTCTGGCTCTTGCAGTTGTTTTGGCATGCTGGATCGTTGCTTATGCATCGCACCCTATTGGGCCTGTAATTTAAGTAGAAAGCTTCGAATTTCCGTGCTTCAGCAACCTCAGGGCTACAGCCCTCTATTCAAGCACATATCTAGGAATCAAGTTGTCTCTCCGAGTCTAAAATTGCTGACAGGTATTTTATGAGTGAGATTATTAGGAGACTGCAGCCAAAGCCAGCAGAGTCATGGGGAACTTCTCCCATTAATTTCAGCGTATTTTGGTGCTGGGTGTGCTTCTAGTAAGCTCTGTAGCAGGTAAGAACTGCTCACAGAACTGCGATAATGCCCGATTCCAGGGACGCAGCACCCAGGTGTTGTCGTACCTGCCTGCAAATACCTGACATGCGGAGTCTCTGCCTGCTTGGCTTGGAAAGAACAGGCAGAGGCTCCTGTGCCAGCCCAGAGGGGAGAAAGAGCACAACGGGGCAGCCTCGTTCCAGCATGCTAAAACAAAGGAGACAGCTGCTCAAATGCAGCAGAGGTGGTGTGAGGAGCGATACCTTGGCGATTCGCTCTTTGCACCCAAGAGCGCGCGTGAGGCTGTTTTTAGATGGCCAGGAGCCTCAGCCGGTCCGGGGAGGAAAGTATCCGGGGTGGCTTTGGTACAGGAGGAACAACAGGCAAATTAGCAGCATCGGCGCGTTTCCCGAGAAAATTTACCCTTCCCTTTTGGTTTTCCACAACACCCTGTGGAAGTGCCCGAGGCTCTGAGACCAGCAGTCAGCACCACCGAACTGCTTCAGATGTTTGCACAAAGCTCCTGGGTGAAGCGAGCCCGAGAGCTGCCAATGTCACACGGAACCAGGCTCTGCCGAGGGGATGGGATGTCCCCGTCCCAGCACGTCTGCCTCTGTCCCTGCCGCAGCACAGCCCTGCCCAGGCACTCGGCCGTTAAATTATTCCCACAGGGGCCAACGGAAAATAATAAAAGAATTGTTTCTTTTCCTGATGGAATTTATTTTAATCTGTACATACCTTGTAATTTTTTTTGCTAATTCTTTTCTTATTTTATTTCTTCCTTAACAGTATTTTTTTTTTTGCATTAGATATCATTATTGTGAAGAAATAATGTTAATATAAGTATGTAGTGAAGGACCAAAATCGTGTAATTAAGGTTGTACGTTGTACGATTCGATAACCAGGGAGTAGGAAGATATTTTTCTGTCCACGTGCCAAATGACCCCGATCGATCCTGCTCGTTGCGCTGCCGATCCTCCAGACAATCACACGCCGCGTTACGTTTCCCTTGAAGCGACCGCAGAGCCGGACGGAGGTTCCCGTTTCTCTCCTCGGCTGGTTGCGAGCCCTGACCCCCAGTGCACGCAGAGACTCGTCCAGCCAGGGCTCGAGCGTTCGTCACCACCATCGCGGCCCGGAGAAGCGCTCGGCTCCCATGGGACTGTCCGGACCACGCTCCAGGAGAGCACGGAAACATCGCTGGGCTGGGTCGGTCCTGTCCCGTTGCGGCACAAAAAGCTGAGCCGCGGCTCCTGGCAGCTGCTCGGAGTAAACCAACACGTCTGAGCATCCTTGCGCTGGGGAGCGCAGCGCTGTCTGCCCCGCTGGGACAAGACCCGTGGGTACCAGTAAGCGCAGGTGTGCGCTGCCCCCGTGTTGGGGCTGTGGCTGAAGCGATCTTGGAAGAGGTCGGCGCGCGGATGGAAGGGAGCAGCAGTGAGCCCGTCTCCCGAAACGTGGGCCAGGCACTGAGAAATGCAGATGTCACCGTGGGGATTTGTGTGGGTGTTCGTGGTCTTCCCTTCACATCTCAGCCCTCCCGCCTGTCGCGCTGTTCCCTCAGAAGCGCGCTCTGGCAGCAGCTCCGGGCCCTCGCAGGGCTGCTCCGGGCTCCCCGACAGCGAGGGAGCGGCAACCCAGCCAGGGACGAAGGACGTTGAAAATACAGGTTTTAAAATCATGAAATGATTTTTACTTTTTTTTCTTTGCTTTTTTCCTGAATCAGTTTTCCTCCCGTTTCCTCCAGCCAGTGTCTCGGTTTGTTGGTAGGGTCTCCCGACTCCTCTGATTTAGCACTGATTACAAGACTTAATTTTTCCCGCAGTTAAGACGAATAAACAGAAAGCCTCACTGAATATTTATCTTGTAGCTTTCGTTCGATTGCACTTGAAACGTGTTGCAAGTCGTAGCAGATGTTTAGGTTTTTGATTTGCTGTCGCGGACAAAAAGCGATCCCGTCTTTTTGAAGGATGCTTCCCAAGAGGCGCGTGTGGCGAGGAGGGTTCTGCCGTCGGGGCACACTTGCTGCCCAGCGAGGGCGGTGGGAGAGGTCTTGGCCTCGACGAGATGCTCAGGATCCCCCGCCAGGGCGCTCAGGACCACGGTGCCGGTGCGGTCCAGCGAGGCGTGGGTGGCAGCGGCTGGCACGTGGCCTTTGCTCCTTGTTCGAAAGCCAGGGCGCCGCTCGAGGTGCGATTGAAACCAAGAATATTTGCGCAGGATCCTATTTATTAAAAGCGTTTTCACGTCTCATAGCCATATTGCCACAACAGCAAGGAGGAGAGGTCAGGAGAAGCCCCGTGAGTTTGTGCACGAGGCGGTAGGGCTGAGAGCCCCCGGCTGCTCGGGGCAGACTCGAGAGGGGCCCTCGCTTCTCCCCCAGGCGACTCCGACCACGGATCCATCTCCCCGCCGGGGCCAGTGAGGGAGAACAGGTCCGAGGCGTGTGCTTTCCCTTCCCCTCGCCCACTCGGGCTGATGCCAATTGCTGCGGCCGCGGCTCAGGCGCATCCCGCGGGTGGCTGCGCGGGCACCGGTGAAGCACCGTGAGCTCGGCTGCGCTCCGGGACAAAACACACGGCTCGGGTTCTGTCTTGCCTGAAACAGGCTAGTGGAAGCTATCGATTTCTCCCTAATCAGCACTTAGACTTTCCGTAGGCATTCTTGAAAGAAAAAAAACCCAAAAAAACCCCAACCCCCAGCTTCTTCCCCACTTCACGCGAAGCGTTTCGAAAAAGCACTTGCACAGCGGCGCGAACGTGTGCGACTCCTAAGCATCAAAGCACTGGATTGTGAGCCCCCCTCCCCTCAGCCGATTTCAATCTACTGACTTACATTCGATTTTTTACGTGCTGTATTTTGTGTGTGTGTGTGTGGCAGGGGAAGGGGGAAGCGTCGCGGTGCGGGGACGTCCCCGTCCCCGCCGGTCGCGGCCGCTCGGGTCGGTGCTGGGAACGCAAGGGCAAACACCTCTGCTCCTCGGCGATGGTCAGTAGTGTTCTCACAAAGCCATGGAACTTTTTTCTCTGTAGTGTTGAGTGATACTGTGATTAAAATGTTATTGAATGATTCCAAGATTATTTTTTCTCTTTTTTTTTTTTTTTTTTTTTCTTCTGTCGTTAATTCTTATCACCACTTTGGGGGGAAAAAAAAAAAAAAGAACGAAAAAGAAAAAAAAAGGCAGCTTTGATTTCCAAATGTGCAATTCACATGTGAACAAAGTAATTCTGAAAGTAATTCTCAATGTATTTTACATTCTCCTTGCTCTCTTCAAAGCAAGAGATGTTTTGCCCTTATGTCATTTCCAGCCTGCAAGAAGATGTAATTTAAAACATATATATATTGTGCTTGCAAGAATCATAAATCTGTGCATCCTATGTCATTCCTTTTCCCATTGTTACAATGCAGACATGATTTAGGTTTGTTTTTTTTTTCTTTAGAACTGTATAGTGTTTTTTTAAATCAATTGTAAATGTCTGGTTTTCATATAATGTTTAAAAAACATTGAGAAAGAGGATGGTGCTTGTTCCATATCATTCTTGATTGTATATTGCTTCTGTTATGTTTATAAGTAAACTGTGCATGACTTGTGTTTAGCAGTCATTATTGTGTCTGTTTGTGAAATTTTTATTAAAAAGAAAAAAATTCCGTAGATGCACTTATTGTATATGTGATTAGATTTTGCGTCCGAGGCTAGAAGCCTTGAACTGCCAAGGAAGGAGAAAAAAAAAAAAAAAAAGTGTTGGCAGTTATTAATTAATATGAAATCGCTTTGTTGGGAGCATAATGAAATAAAAGATATGAAGTGTAGAAAATAATTAAAAAAAAAGCGATTTTACAAATTTCATTTTGATGCTTGTGATAAAAGACAAATGTACTTGTGTAGAGAAATTCCTTTAAAATAATGAATAGAAGAAGCTGATTTTGAGGTTAATGCTGTAGAATAGGAATGTATACCAAATGTAATCTTTCCAATGCTACAATGAATTTATACATGAGATTGATATGCAATAAACCTGTGTGCTTTTATAAGCGATGGTCCTGTGAGGTTTTTTTTTTGTCTTGGATGGACGGCGGAGACTCGTCATCACGCGCAGCGACGGGGCGCTCGGCTGGGTCCTCACTTTGCTAAAACGTTGGAAAGGGGTCGTGCGGATGAGGGAGCCCAAGAACTGACGGGGAGCGTGTACAGGACCAGTTTGAGGGCGTCTCCTTGTCCAACAACGCGTCGGAAGAGAAGACGAAAGGGTCCAGCGGGAGCAGGTGGTGCTGCTGAGCCTCTTCCCGCCGCGGGGATGCGTCGGGATGTGTTGCTCTTGCCGGGGAGTTTTCACAGGGAAGAGTGAGAATGTTCTGGGGTGGGGGAGCGGGTTAGGACAAAGCGACCTAAAAACGTCAGGAATATTCCCTTTCACAACCGGGAGGGCTGCGAGGGTGAGCGAACTGTCTGGTGATAGCGGTCAGGCGTTTCAGCGGGGGCCCTGGGAGCAAAAATGACTTGAAAGCAGGGTCTTTGAACTAACAACACGCATTACGGGGCTGATGAATGGCCTCCGCTTCAAAAAGTCATTCATCGCGATCAAATGATGGGATCCTACGCACAGCATAATAGCCCTTCCCTGGAGTTTGCCGTGTGAGGGTTTCAGTCTTAGCTGAACTCTTGAGTAGGAGCCCTCTGCCTCTGGCTGACGGCTGGCAACCTTTCTCCTTATTAGCCCCGGAGGGAAAGATAAAAAAGAAAAAAATCTATCGGATAAGAAAGGTCTGATAATAGAGCGATTGTCAGGCAGGCCTTAGAGAGAACAGAGTCTTTCAAAAGAATATTGCTGACAAGTGGACTTTGTCATCCAGAAAGCACTTGAGATTCACCATAAACCGGCAAGAAAAAGGCTCCATTTTTAGGAAGGGGGTAAAAGAGAAGGTCAAGGAAAAAAATCTGTTCCCAGTAAATACACAGGGCGCTGTTGAGCCCGGCCTTACCAGCAGCTGAGTTACTGGGTGGGTGTCCCCAGCCTGACCCTTAGAGCCTCTTTCCCCCGTTGCTGAACTCCCGACAGAGAGTGGGAGGTACCGAAGCATCCGAGAACGTGTCTGAGGCACCTGGAGGGACCGCCCGGGGCCACCTCTAACCGTGGGAGAGTTAAGCAAAACCTGCTTTAGCAAGAACCAGCCCCTGCAGGGCTCGCTCCAAACCACGGGGTGTCTGGGAGGGGGGGGCGGCCGGTTGTCCCTCGTTACCGCCGGGAGGACGATGCTGAAAACCCCGTGACCTTCCGTGACCTTGGGCGGGCGGCTGCGGGCAACGGGAGATCCCGGGGGCTGCGCTAACGCCTTCCGGAGGAAAGGGCGAGAAGCGGCAAAAAACACCAAAAAGTCTCGGTTTCAGCGTGGGTCGGAGCAGTTAACCCTTCGCTCCCGGGAAGCGGCCCCGGCAGGGCGGCGGAAGCGAGCGGAGCCCCGGCCACGCCGCGACGCCCGCGGCACCGGCTGCCCCGGGGCCGAGCGACCCTCCCGCCCCCGCCGAACCCGAACCCCAACCCGAACCCCTTCGCCTCCGCCCGGCCCGTGGCAAACGGGGCCGGGCCAGCCCCGGCCCGGGCCCTCCCCGGGGCGGCTCTGTGCCCGCCCCCCAGCCCGGCCCGCCCCCCGCCGGGCTCCGCGGGGCCGGGACCGCAGCGGGAGGCATAGCTGGAGCGGCGGGGCTCGGTGAAGCGCCGGCGGGGTCCGGCAAAGCCCCGGCAGAGCCCGGCTCGGCCCCGGGAGGAGGCGGGTCCCGGGGCCGGGGAGCGGTGAGTAGCCCGAGGCGCCGGCCCCCGGCTCTGCCCGGCGGGAGGGGGCGCCCGGGCGGGACGGAGGTGCCGGGACTCGTGTGCGTGTCCGGGGATGCGGTTCCGCCGCGCTCCTGGGACACGGGGGTGGAAGCACCGGGGGTTCTGCACCGGAGGGAGCCGCAGCTTCGTGTGCGCCAGGGACCGGGGCGGGTCCGGGGGCTCAGCGCCCCGCAGAGCGGTGCAGCCCCCCCCCCCCCGCATCGGCACCGGGGACCGGGGGGGTTAATACCCAGCGCCTCTGAAAACGGGCGTGGCAGTTTCTTGTGATTAGGGGAATTGCTTAGGACAGGCTTCAGCCTCGGCCAAGACCGGGTTAAGAGGGGAATGTCGTGTTTTCCTCGTTTGCGGGACATTTGGCAGCCCTCTGGCCGAGAGGCATGTGTCTCTCATCCAAGGACAGGAAAATAAGCAGCGTCTTGATCGAATGAGCTTTTGTTGATGAGTCTCTTCTGTCCTTCTGCCAGTCATTAGTGTGCTCAAGTCTTGGTTTCAGTTTCCTGATCCTGGTTGAAAAGGAGCAGCTCGGGAACGGCAGGGACATACAATGAGATCTCAGTTGAGCGGAATTAAACTGTGGGTTTCTTTCCTCAAATTGTGTAAGAGGCTAGACAGTAGAAGTAAAATGCTCTGTGGGTTGTTTGCTCTGTAGGTGCCCAGTCCCTGGTGGCACAGGAGGAGGTGATGAGTAAGCTTAACCCCAGACAAGGAGCTTTAGGGACTTGGCCAGGTGTGTTTGCCTGTGGTGTGGAGCCGCTCCTTGGAGCAGTTCGGAACAGGTACGAGCTTCGAGGAGCACAGCGCTCACCTGCACGTCAGCCAGGGGGAGGTGGAAAGCAGGGAGGTAAAGGCTGGTGCTGGTGGCTCGGGCTGGCAGCACCTCTAGACCACAAACGAGATGCAGAGGGGGTGCAGAGGTGCAGCGGGACTCTGTGATGCTCCAGGCCTGCCCTGGATGCTCACTGAGGTGCTCTCCTGCCCAGAGCCTGCTGCACGGCCTGGCTGCATCCTGCCCTACTCTGCCTGAGCCCAGGGGTGGGTGTCAGGAGTCACCAGCCCAGACCCAGCACTCAGGGAGGCCCCAGGAGAGGCGAGCGGGTGGTGAGCGCATCACGAGTGTGTCTGGGCTCTGCCTGGCAAAGGGGAGGCTGGGTCCTGCGTGAGGTTCTCCATGCAAAAGGGTCCAGAGCCATGGCCGAGTGTAAATGCCCTCGCTGGGAGAAGTCGTTCCATCTGTCTGCCTGTCTGTCTCACACAGCTTTCTGGTTCCCTGTGCGCCATCATGTCACGGAGCCCCTCTTCCAGCTCCGAGGATGACAAGACCTTTCTCCTGGAGTACCGATGCCACCCACTGCGGCCAGAGCCCCCCAGCCCCGCCTCCCCCCCCGGGGAAGCGCAGCTCAGCTGCAGCGCCTGACACCGTGTCACTCTCGGGGATGGGCTCTCCCACCTCGGCTGAGCCCCGCCGCATCGTCCTCAGCACGGACAGCCCGGCCGCGCTGAAGGTGGGAACCCAGCAGCTGATCCCCAAAAGCTTGGCTGTCTCCACCAAGACAAAGAACAACCCGTCCCGGCACCACAGCTTTGGGGCGAGCCGGGAGCCCCTGGGCCACGACCCGAAGCGGGCGTCTGTCCCCAGCCTGTCCTTGGAGGTGGAGGTGGAGGATGATGGTGCGGGGGCCCTCAAACGCAACCTCAGGAACATGTCCTACCGCGCAGCCATGAAGGGGCTGGACACCGAGCTGGAGCCGGCGAACGCCGTCCCCTCGCTGAAACCTGTGTCAGAGGAGGGCAGCACCCTGCCCACCCACAGCCCCGGCAGGAGCAAGGTGGGTTTAGCAGCCGATTGCTGTCAGGTGGGGATCAAGCCCTCACTTTCCTGGTGATAAGCTGCTGCCGGGGGATCTGCGGAGCCTTTTACCTGTGACTCCTGCCACGTTCAGTGCTGTGCGAGCCCGGCGTGGGGCTGGCAGGGCTTGCTGAGCTTGGTGACGGGACTTTGTGCCTTGAGAAGCCTGCTTGTCACCAGCAGGTGCTGTAGGTTCCTGGAGAACCCAGAAATAGTTGACATGGCTTTCATGGGGAGTGTAACTGGCTGCTCTGGGGCTCCAGCTTGTTGGCGGGCGGCCGTGGGCATGTTTGCAGGGTGGGGTTCGGCCGGGTGTGTGGCTCCGAGGCGGCGGTTGGTTGTACACAAACATGGGTGAAGCAGGTCTGGGGAAAAAAAAGAGACTCCAGAACAGGCAAAGTCCAGGTGTGAGACAGAGAGATGGGAAAGGCAGCTGAGTAACTGCAAAGTGGTTTAGATCGTGACCCCGATAGCGCAAGGTGAAAGCTGAGTCACTTCAGTAAGGCAAACAAAAGCTGGAGCAAAAAAATCAGGCTGGAATAACAGTGGTATTTGCTGACTGGCCACGCAGGTAACTTCTCCCCTTCCCTGAAGGAGCCGATGGCTTCCCAGGGCCACAGAAATACAGTAACTGCAGCACAATCTCCTCCTCTTCGTCTTGCAGAGAACGTTTGCGCGGAAGCGGGTGCAGAAGCGTGGCGGCTCGTTCAAGGACCGTGAGTGCTGCCTCCTGACTTCCCGGCATCCCCTCCACCTCACCGGGCCCCAGGATGCTCCTCGGCCGGGCAAATCACTGAAAGTCCCTCTGCTGCTTCTTGCCCCCAGCCTGCGGCATTTGCTTTTGCCTCGGTATCCCCACCTGCAAGAGGAGCATCGCAGCCTGGCTTTCCCACTCCCCAGGGCGCGATGATGCCCAGGCTGCTCCCATGCTCGCAACCGGCGCGCTTCCAGCTCCGGGCAAACACATCGGGCTTTGCGTGGCGTGTTGGCAGCAGGAGGCTGTGGGGAGCAGGAGGTGATGGTTAACTGGTGTGTGCAAAGTCCAGCCTGGGCAGGGAGGTGCTGGCCCTGGCTCACTGGTGCTCGTGGCAGAGCTCTTGGCTGATGGGGTGAGGCGGTGGTGGGAAGGAAAGGCACGGCCCACAGCTGAGAGAGGCTTCCCTGACCTCTTGTCTTTTCCTCTGCAGAGCCCCGGCTGTATCAGGAGATCCGTGAGAGAGGTCTGAACTCCATCAGCCATGAGTCAGATGAGGATTTGCTGGAGGAATCCATCTCGGAAGAGCCATCCCCTCTGGGTACTGTGATCGTGGTGCAGAGCTACCGCCCGGCACAGGTCACCTGGAGCCAGCTCCCAGAGGTAGGGAGCCCACAGGGTCCAAAAAGCTGCCCCCCTGGCCCTCATCACGGGTTGCTCTTGTGCTCCTGATGTGTGGCACCCACAGCTGCGTGTGCTTCACAAGCTCTGAGCTGCTGAGCAGACTGCGGGCAGGTGATTCTGCAGCAATGGGACATTCTGGGACTTTCCAGCCCTGGCCGGGACACGCAGGCTCCTGCCCAGGCTTGTCAGGCTGCTGGCAGAGCTGCTGCGGCTGCACTTGTGAGAGGTTCACCCGCAGATGGGGGGCACCTGGCCCTTGCGGGAGAGGAATCTCCTCCTGCGGAGCCGCATCGGCTCCGTGCGGGGCAGGTGTCGGGAGGCTGCGGGCTGTGCGGGGCGGGTGTCGGGAGGCTGCGGGCTGTGCGGGGCGGGTGTCGGGAGGCTGCGGGCTATGCGGGGCCGGTGTCGGGAGGCTGCGGGCTGTGCGGGGCTGGGCGCAGCCCCCGACCGCACTAGAGGGCGTGCAAGGACCGTCGGTCGGCGGCGACTCTGCTGACGCCGGGCTCCCCGCAGGTGCTGGAAGCCGGCATCCTCCAGAGGATTTCCCCCGAGGAGCGCAAGCGGCAGGAGGTGAGAGGAGCCCGGGGAGGGGGTCGGGGCTGTGTCCGGGGGCTCCGGGCTGGGGCGGGGTGACGGTGCTGCTGATGCTGCTCACCGCAGCTCCAGGGTGGGAATCAGAGTGGTGGGAAAGAGCCGCTGGAAGGGAAAACACTCCAGTGCTGCAGCTTTGTTAATGCCTGAGTATTCTAAAACACACCGAGGTTACGGTGATACAGGGAAGGCCGTGCTGTTGGAGCAAAGTCGTTTCCAGTGGCTTCGTGCAAACCGAGTGTAAATAAGATGTAGCAAGTTTTGTTTCGCTGCCTTGTTGGTGCTGTTACATCTTCAGTGCCCTGCTTTTTCAGGCCATGTTTGAGATCATCACTTCTGAATACTCCTACATGCACAGCCTGAGCGTCCTGGTGTGCCACTTCATGAGGTCAGAGGAGCTGAAGGAGACCATGACCCAGACAGAGCACCACCACCTCTTCTCCAACATCGGTGACATCCTCACGGTCAGCACCAGGCAAGTGTGGGGTTGGCACCAGGCAGGCCTGGAGGAGGGACAGTGGAGCTGCATTTATTTGCCACATAAAACAACCATCTCTTGGATTGCTGCGAGGCTCAGGCCTCCTCCTCAGAGCAGCAGTGAGCGGCTGCTTGTTCCTAACTGCGGGTTGGGGCAATCGCTTGGGTGCCGAAACTGAATCTGCACCTTCAAAGAGCCGGCGTAAGCGTGGCTGCTGCTCCTGGGGAGGTGGGGAGCAGGCGCCTCGGGAGCTTGGGGCAGCCCCCGAGCCGTGTCCGTGTGGGAAAGCAGCAGGCAGGCTGCAGCTGGCCTGGGAACTGCCGCGGGGGCGTCGAGGGCATGCAGAGGAGCAGCCCTGACGGCACAGGAGAGGCTCTTCCCGGAGAGCTAAAGTGGAGGAGGGACCTCACGCGGGAATGGAGGAAGCGCTGGGGGCTGGGGAAGCTGGAGAGCTGCCTTCCCCATCTCTGCAGCAGAGCTGCGCCGGAGACGTGGGTGTCTTGGCTGCCTGGAGCTGCCCGGTGCAAAAGGGATCCCGGGACTTTTCCCCCTGGGGAAAAGTTGCAGTGGGAACATGTTAAACATACATCTGCTCGGTTTGTCCAGCCCTAACGAGTCCTGTAGTGACATTACTTGAAATTCTCTCCTTAGCTTCTTTGAAGACTTGGAGAAGCGACACCAGGAAAACCCTCTAATTCCTGACATAAGTGACATAGTGGAAGAACACGCCTCGAACCACTTCAATCCTTACGTCAGCTACTGCTCCAATGAAGTCTACCAGCAGAGGACCCTTCAGAAGCTGCTGTGAGTATGGCCATGCCCTTGGGCTTTGGGCTCGTTGCCTGCAAGGGGTCTCGGGGCTCTGGCTGGCTGCAGGCAGGGCAGGCGGGACCGGGACCTGCTCGGGGCTCCTTCATCCTCTGCTTCCTTCCTTTTCCCTGTGGAAGGCGTTCTCCTTTCTGAGCAGAGTTCAGCTTCTAGACCTCAGGGCGTCTGTGTCGGGTGATTAGGACGTGAGCTGTGTTGTGCTGTGAGAAAGGTTGAGAGAGGGGATAAGTGGGAGTAAGGCTGCCACACGCCAGAGTCGGACGGGTCTTGCCAGGGTCACTAACACGTACGTGGTGTCAGGGACACGTGAGGAGGCTGCTCATCTCCAGATCACGCTGGTGGCGCAGGTCAGGTTTGTGTCTGCTGTTGGTACAGTTTTACCTGACTGTTGAGGGACTCAGCATCCCCAAGCGCTTTCCCAGCCCCTGCTAACGGATCAGCCCATTTTCCAACCGAGCTGTGAGCTCCGAGCTCGGCAGAATGCTGCTGAGCACCGCAGCCAGTGCCGTCACTGCACTGCCTTTCTCACGTGTGGAAAGCCGCTGGAAAAACTTGATAGCTAAAGAACAGAGTTAATGGAGCTTTCTTGTCCTGTTCCAGAACCACAAACCCCTTATTTAAAGAGACCTTGAAACAAATTGAAAGGAAACCAGAATGTGGAGGCCTGCCAATGATATCATTTCTCATTCTCCCTATGCAGAGGGTAACACGGCTTCCACTGCTCTTAGATGTAAGTAAGTGACACAGTGGCATTGCTTGGTGCCTCTGGAGAGGTGATGTGTTACCCCTTCTTTGGTTTGCTGAGCCCGTGTCGCATTCTGAAATCCCAGGCAAGCAGTTGACACTCAAGTTGTTGTCTTGCAATGTCACTAAAGCATCTTATCTTGAAATTCTAGACTGTGTGTCAAAAAACAAAAGCATGCACTGCCGCGTACGGAGCTGCCACCAGAGCTCTGAAAGCCATCAGCAAGGTGAGGCCCTGCCAGCTCCCCACTCCCAACACACCGGTCCATCACTCTGGCCCCGACCTGCCTTCCTGGCCTCTCATTCTTCTGCCTGCATTGGTTCACTTGAGATTCCTCTGCTCCAGATAGCTACTGGACACACACCTCTTCTTCCTTGCTCGCTTTTTCCACCTAATCTTGTTTTCTCCTTTTTCTTGGCAACTTTTCTCCTTCGCTCTTTGGCCCATCTTTTGTCCTTTGGTGTCATCTTCTCCATTAATGCTCTCCCTTCTCAGAAAGTCCCTCAAGGTGATCGCTCACTGCGACGTTTACTTGCCCTGGTTCCTGGAGATTTAGGCAAAGAGCAGTAAACAAAGAGCAAAGCACAGAGCAGTGGAGGTGGTGGCTGGCGTGAGCCGGCGCTCTTCATGCTCCTGTGTCTCATCTCCATCCACTTTCCCATCCTGTGGTTGATTATGGCCACCAATGTGGCTTCTGTCCTCCCCTCCACCTGTGGGATGGTTCATCCTCCTGTCCTTAACCTGCTTTCTTCAGGTGATTTATTCTTCTTCTTCGTGTTGTTCCTCGGTGAAGCTCGATTTTGGTGCTGTTTCACTTTGGTCCTTCTCCAGGCAGAGCAAACATGCCTGCTCTCTCCTGGAGGTCTCTCGTGGCTGGAGAACCTCCAACTGCCTTTCCCCAAACCTGTGTCGGGACGCGGCTGTTTCTCCGCTCAGGGAAGCGGGGCAGCTGCCTGAGCCTTTGCTGGTGGTGCCGAGGATGGCTGGTCTTCATCCTGCCATTCCTCACTTGCTCGGTGGTGTTTTAACTTTTTCCAGCTGGTTAAGAACTGCAATGAGGGAGCTCGTGCAATGGAGAGGACAGAGCAGATGTACACCCTGCAGAAACAGCTGGAATTTGGAAAGAAGAAGGTGAGGTCTAATGGAAGTGGTGCGGGGAGATGTTCTGGGCTGTGCTGGTCCTCCCAGGAAACCTTGAGCAGCTGGAGCATCACTGCTGCCAGGAGCAGCATCCCCACGCCGTGCCTGGGCTGATCATTTTTTCCTGCTGTTCTGACTTAAATACAAGCTTCTGGGCACTTGCCCTGCCAGCTGAGGAGGTTCAGCAGAGTGGTCCTGGGTAATTGAGTGTCCTCACAACCTTTGCTTTCTCTTCTGCCTCACCCTGAGCTTTCACCTCCAGCACACGGGTGCTGAAAGCCAGACTTGCCCCTGCCAGGAGGAGGTTTTGCCTGGGTACAGGGCTGAAACTCGGGATGTTCTGGAGCAGCGTGTCCAGCTGCTCCTGCCAAGTCTGCTGGAAAAGACGTGTAGAAGTGTGTGATGTGTCCATCCCAACCGACGCTGGAGCCCACTGCGGGTTCAAGTGCAGCTGCTTGACTTGATCTTCCCTGCAGCTTGCAAGACAGGTCATAAGTCGGGCTTTTCCCGAATCCATTTCAGCCTTTCCCGCTCATTTCTGCATCCCGCTGGCTGCTCAAGCGGGGGGAGCTCTACCTGCTGCTCTCAGAGGAGCCGGGCATCTTCCGCCGAGGCGCCGGCCGGCTCTGCTACCTCTTCTTGTTCAACGATGTCCTGATCATAACCAAGAAGAAGAGGTAAGGCTTGACTCTCCCTGGAAAACCACTAGGGGGGTTAAAATCTCAATTTGCCAAGCAGCACAGAGTCTAGGAAATTCTCCAGATTTCCCTGGTTTGGCCACCTTGTTGGTCAGAAGGGAAATGGCCAGCTCTACCACCTGTGGCTGGAAAGTCCATCGAGCCGTGTCCCACCCCAGGCATCAGCTCGTGCCCTCACCATGATGGTCACCTCGGTGATGCCCGCTGAGCTGAGCTTCACCTGCCAGGGCTCTGAGCTGGTCTGAGCAGCTCGATCCCCACCCATGGGGTCGGCACGTGTCTGAGGTATCGATTCCTCCCTTGCTGCAGCGAGGAGAGCTACACCGTCATGAACTACGCCACGCTGGACCAGGTCACAGTGGAGAAGATCGAGGCCGCAGACCCGCCCTCCCCTCCTCCCAGCAAGAGCGGGAGCGGTGGGGCGGCGCGCGGCACGGCCGGCGGGCACCTGCTGCGGGTGGTGATGGAGAAGGACAGCGAGGGCAGGCGGGAGGAGATCGTGCTGTCGGCCGAGACGCTGTGAGTGGGACTGCAGCGGGTGCACGTTCTTGCTTCTGGGATAAATTGGTGCCCTGGAAACCCCTCTGAGGCTTCTGCGAGGCATCCCTTCCCTCCCTGCTCCTCCTCCAAAGAAAGGGTGACCTGTGTGGGCTTCTCCCCTTGCTCCATGTATTTCTGTCTCTTAATTTCCCCTCTAATTCCCATATAATGCTTGCTCTATTCAAATGAAGCAAAGCGACCGGGCGGTGCGTATGGCTTGTGACGCATCTTTATGTTGAACGCTCTGACCAAACACTTCTGACTTCCCTGGAAAGCCTCTGCCCTGCTGGGAACTACCCCACGCTGCCGGGGGTGAGGATGCTACCTCTAAGGTTTGCTTTGTAACATGGACTTTTCCTTTGGCAGGAGTGACCGGGCCCGGTGGCTCACTGCTCTGATGCACCGAGAACAGGAGAAGTCTGACGCGATTCCTAAAGGAGGTACCGGTGGGCTGGGATTAGTTTCTGCGCTAGAGCCTGACCTGGTGGGGGGGGCAGGGACCACCGGGCGGCGGGGCTGCGGCTCCCGACCGTGTCGTCTCACGGGGTCCCTGCTGTCCCCTGCAGACCTGAGCCAAGTGGAGATAACCCGTGCCTACCTGGCAAAGCAGGCGGACGAGATTTCCCTGCAGCAGACTGACGTCGTCCTGGTGTTGGGGGGAGAAGATGGTGAGTGCCAGCGAGCGGGGAGCTGTGCCCAGGGAAGGCTTTACCTTCGGCAGAGCTGTTGTGGGGGGGGGAAAGCCTCCAGTGAGCTGGGGTTTTAGCAGTTTGCAGAAGATTCCAGGATGCCCTAGCTGCTGGTGGGGGCTGTGTGAGTTCTCGCAAAGCTACTATAGGGAAGCAAAAGCTACTGCAGGGAAACAAAGGCATGGAAGGAAGGGAAGTCGTGCAGCGCCCTCCTTCCAGCGTGTCCCCTTCCTCCTCGTGTGACCGGCTCTGTTCTTGTCCCCAGGCTGGTGCTGGGGCGAGAGGCTGAGGGACGGCGAGAGGGGCTGGTTTCCGCAGTCCTGCGCCCGGCAGATCACGAGCCGCACGGCCGTGGAGTGCAACGTGCGCCGCATGGAGCGGCTGCGCCTGGAGACTGACGTGTAGGCTCACGGGAAAAGTGCCTCCTGGGACTTATTTCACAGGTCTCCCAATCTCTGCGGACTGAGCCTGTGGTGAGAAGGGAGCGGGAGAGACTTTCTTCTTGAATTTTTGTCTTGAGCAGTCACGGGCAGCAGATCTTATCGTTCAGGGCTGGTCATTGTAGTGGCTGTGACAGCACCTGATTAATGTGACACTTGGCACCGAAGCGCTCCTGACCTACACTAATATTCGTGACCTGGAACAGGCTTCAGGAGGCAGCCAAGGTGCTGGCTCAGGTTGGAGAGGCTGTGGCCGCGTGACGTGGCTCCTGCTGCCGTCTCTCCCCGACGTCTGGGCAGATGCCTGCCCATAGCAACTGCACACCCTGCCTGGGAAGAACCAGGGTGCAGGGACAGTATACCTGAATCATGGACTTTTATATGCTAAGCTTATTCCTTGACACGGTTTTCCCCTCTTGTGTTGTTTTTTTTTCTTTCTATTTTTTCCCCCCACACACACAATTATTTTCGGTCCTTATGGGCGCAGCCGTGACCTCCGCGGGGTGCGGTGACGTCGAGTGGTGCCTTTGCCCCCTGCAGGGGTGGGCAAGAGGATGCGCCCAGTGCAAGGGGCAGAGATGGGGAGGTTGAACCTCAGTCTTCCCCAGGCAGAGTGCTCCCCTCTCCTCGACCCTGAGACAGGGTCCTTCTTTTTTGCAGCTGAGCAGTTTGCACGTGGGTTTCTTAGGAGGGAAATGTTTACAGCTCTGCCGTGCTCAGCTGTGACTTTGGGGTGAGGCAGCTCCACACCCAGCCTGGCTTTGGACTGTTAAAGGATTTATTTGATTAACAATAAATTCTTGGATCCCAATAAAACACGTGTTCTCCTTGCCCTGGAGGGACCTGCAGGGCTGGTCCCTGCCATGGTGACTTGTGTTCCTGAGCACTTCAGCTTCACCAGCTGAGTTTGCCCATGGGAGCTCTGAAAGGAAATCTTCCTCCTACTGGCACCATCACTTCAGCCTCTGCTTGTGCATTTCTGAAACATCCGTCAGAATAGCTGACAGCTGTCCCTAACAGCACCCTGCAAGTGTAGTTGACTGAGATATAGGAATTCAGTGAGGCTTTTTGTTTATTTCTCTTAACTGTGGAAGAATTAACATCTTTATTATTTTTTTTTCATCAGTGCTAAATTAGGGGAGATGGGATCCAAAAGGAGAGACAGGAAAAGAGGAAGCAAACAAACTGTATCAAGAAATATGAACAAGAAAAAAAGTCATGATATAAAAAAATACAGACATAGAGTTGCTGCAGTTGGATGTGGGGTTTGCTCCGAGCAGGTGTCAGGAGCCACAGCTCAGCGCTTTGTGCTGCGAGGGGACGGGACGGAGCGATCCTGGGCTGCGTTTCTGAGCTTGCCGGGAGCGGGGCCGGCGAGGCAGAGCGTGTCTTGCCCCCCAGAGCTGGGAGCATCCAGGGGGAGACGCGACTCGGTGCCATCACTTGCCGCCTTTGTGGTCGCTTCAAGGGAAACGTAACGCGGCGTGTGATTGTCTGGAGGATCGGCAGCACAACGAGCAGAATCGATCGGGGTCATTTGGCACGTGGACAAAACAAAAAATTTTCCTACTCCCTGTTTTATTAATTGTACGACCTTATTTACACAATTTTGGTCCTTCACTACATACTTAATGTTATTTCTTCACAATAATGATATCTAATGCAAAAAAAAAAAAATACTGTTAAGGAAGAAATAAAATAAGACAAGAATTAGCAAAAAAATTTACAAGGTATGTACAGATTAAAGTAAATTCCATTAGGAAAAGAAACAATTCTTTTATTATTTTCCGTTGGCCCCTGTGGGAATAATTTAACGGCCGAGTGCCTGGGCAGGGCTGTGCTGCAGCAGGGACAGAGGCAGACGTGCTGGGACGGGGACGTCCCATCCCCTTGGCAGAGCCTGGTTCCGTGTGACATTGGCAGCTCTCGGGCTCGCTTTACCCAGGAGCTTTGTGCAAACATCTGAAGCAGTTCGGTGGTGCTGATTCGAGAGCCTCGGTCACTTCCACAGGGTGAAACAGAGGGCACAAGCCTCGTGCCGACTGAGCTGGTCGGGCTGTGGGCTCTGCAGAGCCCACGTGGTAAGTGCTACAGCCTTGCCCCAACGTGATAATTTACAGTAAAAGATGACTGCAAATTGAAATAAAAAAAATTAATAATAAATTCAAGTGAAGTGGTACTTCTAGAGGAGGCGTGAGCTTGGGAGAGCCGGGCATGTTCAGCCATCAGTTCTGTCACCACTGTTGTACAGTGTCCCATAAATAGCGTTGCATAAATATCTGGTGTGGACCATAATTTCAGCCCCGCCGCAAGCCCAGCACCCAAAAAAGAGGAAGGCCAGCACTTCGCCACAAGCTCGCAAAGTCTGCTGACCAGAAGCGATTGCTTCTGCACCGTTCGGGCTGAGGACACGTGTGGGTGGGCGCGGTCGCCCTCGTGGTGTGCCCGGTGGCCAGCCCGCGATGTCGCGGGACGCTGGTGACCCTCGACTCCCTGCACTTGGGTGACTTCAAAAGTAGCAGCTCAGGCTGTCGGACACGGAAGGCTTGTAAACGAGTTCATTGAATAGGTTGTTGGCTTCTTCAGGTGGCAGCTCGGTCACAGCGAGGGAGAGCTCCCGCAGCTGCAGGACTTAGTGCTCGGCTGGCTGGGGATCCCCCTGGGGCGGGGGTGAGCTGGTGGGTGCCAGGGGCTGCACTGCTGGAAGAGAAACCATGCGTGTTGGAGCAGCGTTTCCAGGCAGCTCACGTGCAATAAACCACTTGGCGGGGGGGGTCAGCGACTGACCTGGGGTGAAGGACGGGTGCTCGGCCGATGGCAGACGAGGGGCACCACCTGCAAAGCAAGTCAGAGCGTCCCGCCAGCCCCACACCCGCCAGGCACTGAGCCAGCAGGCTCAGCCACGGTTTGGGTTTTCCACCATGACTGGCACACATTTCATTTTCCACTGTGCCCAGAAAACCACGGGCTTTGTGTCCTGGCTTTACCACGGGCACTTCTGGGGTTAAGCTACTCAACAGCTTTATTTTCACAATGAGCATGCAGTCCATGTCTTCATTTAAAACCAAACCAAACCAAACCACCCAACAACTCCTCTGGGGCTGGGGTGATGGTGACCAAATCCTACCAAGTGAAAGCCTCGGGAAGAGGCAGGCGCTGTGCTATGCAACTGCTTTTTGCTTTCAGTGCCACTACCGAAACCAAGCCGGCAGGGCACGAGCCACAGCCCGAGCAGGGGAACCACATCAGCGCTGCCCATGGCAGCTGTACATTACCTTCCCGACACGTGGGCCCCGTGTGCCCATTCAGACAGAGGCACTGGCCGTTCTGGGCGTTGCAGTAGGAGCTGCTGGGTGCACACTGGCAGGTCAGGCTGCAGTCGGGGCCGTACTTGGTGGGTCGGCAGTCTGGTGCGGGGGAGAGAGGGGCTCAGGATGCTGCGGGCGCAGAAATGCCCAGACTGTTCCCTCGGTGCACCAGGCTGAGCTCAGAGTAGAGGATGAGTGCACACTAAGGCAGTGAGATTCTCGCTTTCCCCACCCACCCCTGAGCTCTGCTGATGCAGGACATCAGAGCCTCTCAAAGGCCAACAAGGTGTTCCTTCTGCATTTGGATCCTCAGCATTTGACTGGTGATGTAAACACAAGGGCATCTTCAGCGCTCACTACAAACAGCGGCTGGAGAGGTGACTATCATTGCTCACACACCCTCTTACTCTTTGTGGACACACACACACACACACACACACACACAAGAAAAAAGAAAGCCTCCTTCCCTGAGCATTCAGCTCCAGCAAGCGGGGATGTTGCATCCATTTTAGGACTGGTTTTCCAGCCTGCTGTCCATGCCCTCACGCACACTCCCCTTTCTCACCTTCTCGAGCTGCAGCTCAACTCACCTGACTCGCACTTGAGGCCGGTTTTCCCCGGGGGGCACAGGCAGTGCCCGGTGGCTGGGTGGCAGGACGCGTTGCCGACGCAGTCGCAGAGCTGCTGGCATCCCTCGCCGTACGTTCCTTCCTCGCAGCCTGTTGTGAGAGGTGAGACACAGCCCGGGTGCTGTGGGGGTGCTCATAGGGACACCCCCGTATCTCTAGGGAAGCGGGAGGGTACCCGTCTGGCAGCGCTCGCCGCGAAACCCGGCGGGACACTGGCATCGGCCGGTGGCTGGGTCGCAGCTGGCTCCGTGCTCACAGTCGCAGCGCTCCTGGCAGCCGGCTCCATGGAAACCCCGCGGACAACCTGGAGTGTCAAAGCACGAATGGGTTGAAGGGCTCAGCTGTAGCTGTTCTCTGCAGCAAAGCCTCCGTCAGCCCAGCAGAGAGAGGCAGTGAGCCTTGCTCTCAGATGCCGAGCTGCTCGGCTGCCTTGGAACCGCTTCTCCACATGCAGAGAGAATGGAAATGACCTTCCCCACCACCACCACTTCTGCTCCCTGGGAAAGGCTCGCCGTGAACACACCAATTAAAAGGAAAAAAAAAAAAAGGAGCCCATGGGTGCACGCAGCCACGTGTGTGACCGCAGTGGGTCACACCTTTGTCCCGTGGTCCTGCTCTCTGGACAAGTTTTTAGACCACAACCCCCTTCCCCATCTCGAAGCCGGCGGAGATGCTGCTGCCGCACTCACTGTGTTCGCACAGGGGGCCGTAGTGGCCGGCGGGGCAGCGGCAGGCTCCTGTCCCCGGGTCGCAGGTGGCATCGTGCAGGCAGGCGCAGCGGAGCTGGCAGTCGGCACCGAATCTTCCCGGGGGGCATTCTGCAGTGGGGGGGAGACGCTGTGGCCACGGTGCCAGAGAGCTGGCCCCAGCCCCGCTCATGCACTCCAGAGGGCAGAACAGGCACAGCTGGGGACAACGGAAACCGGACCCAGGGTGAAACAGGACAATGCAGCCGAGTCAGCTTTACCCAACTCGCAGGATTTCCCCGTCCACCCGGGAGCACACGAGCAGGAGCCGTTGGTGGCATCGCACAGCCCCCCGTTGCGGCAGGAGCAGGTCTGCTGGCAGCCCAGCCCGTACCGGTGCTTCTCGCAGCCTGCGGGGTGGGAGGAGGTGGCAGAGGGACCACGCATCGGGTGGGAGCACCCAAGATGCAGGCAGAGGGCTCGGGGCAAGGAAATCAGTGCCCGCTCGGGACCTTTCCCAACCCCTGCCTGAAATGCCCGCTTGCCACGGTGCACCACCTTGCAGCCAACACATACCTTGCTCACAGGTGGGGCCAGTTCTTCCCGGCGGGCAAACGCAGTCTCCAGTGATGGGGTGACAGGTAGCGCCGTCCCCGCAGGAGCACGCCTGGGCACAGTCCTTGCCGTAGCGACCAGCAGGACACCCTGGAGGGAGGTAAACCTTGGGCACACCGAAGCACCACCGGCTACGCTTGCAGGGAGCAAAAGCTTTGCAAAGGCAGATGAGCAAAGCAGTGGTGAGGCCGAGGGGGTCTGCTGCCCCGTCACGGGTGCACGAGCTCCCATGCTCGCCCGCTGACCGGGCACTCACCGACACTGCAGTCGGCACCGATGTAGCCGGCCGGGCAGCGGCACGTCCCCGTGGCGATGTCACACAGGCCCCCGTTCTTGCACTGGCACGGCTTTTCGCAGTTACGGCCGTACCACCCAGGGGAGCACTCTGTGGGGTAAAGAGAAACGATGGCCTCAGTGGTTAAAAAGACGAGAAGAAGGTCCAACCAGCCCAGAAAAATCAACTACATGGATTCATACAGCCACTGCCTCAGAGAGGGAGCAATAGCTCTGCTGGAAGAGGCGCAGTCCTTGGGCTTCCCATTCGCTTTGTAGCACTTACAAGTCAAGCACTTAGGAGAGACTCGGCTCCCAAGCTCTGAGAGTTGAGCAACAGTGAAGACCAGAACATAACAACAAAACTCACCCAGCTGGCAGGAGGGACCGTGGAAGCCAGGGGCACAGACACACGCCCCCGTGACCGGGTGGCACTCCTGGGTGGCTCCAGCACACTGGCAGATCTGAGCACAGCCCTCACCGAAGGTCCCTGGCCGGCAGGCTGTCGGGAGAGAGGGCACCACAGAGACTCAGTTTTGCTTCACAGCAGCTCTCCCACCCCTTTGTGCAAGGCGCTTTTTTTTTTTTTTCCCCCTTTTCATTTCAAGCCAGGATTTAGGAAGCATTTTATGACACTGAAAGCTCTCTGTCATCCAGAAAGCAAAGGGAGCCACACACGAATGGTTCCTTGACTCCAGGAAAAACTTGAATTTACAAGAAAAGTGAGTGCTTGAAGGCATTAGATGCCTTTGGCAATGCTAGCCTTACCTACACCCTCCTATTCCCACAAACTTCCATCCTGCCCACCCCGACATGGCCCATATACCCTGTCCTCTGGGTAAGGAATGTGCTCGCATGCCTCTGTCTCTTCCAGACTTGCTCATGCCCACAGGAGCTCATTTTAATACTGATTTATTGCTAATCCTCTGGATAAATACATAGCTCTGATTTCCCACTTGGCTCCCTGTGCTTTGCTAACATTCTGCGGGCACGCACCCAGCTGCCAAAATGTGACTTGCTCCTTGGCAGCAACTGTTGGGTTTGGGGTTTTTCTTGTTTTTCTTCCCCCCCTCCCCGCCCCCCTCTATTTTATGTAGCAATTACTCGACCCCTCACGTTCCCAGAGCCCGTCAGCAGAACTGGGAGAGGATCGCTCCCTTCTTCGTACATTTTTCACATCCCGAGCCTGTGAAGCCGGGCGGGCAGCCGCAGCGGCCGGTGATGTGGTCGCAGGGCACTCCTTGGGGACAGGAGCAGTGGCTGGCACAGTTCTTCCCGAACGAACCCGGCAGGCAGGCTGTGGAAAAACAAGCAAGGAGATGTGAGTCTCCTGACTGGCTTTCAAGCTCTTGTTAATGCCTGAAAGGCAACAGAGTCCAAGGGCCAGCTCCTGCCCTCAGCGCCCGGCTGAGCCGGGGTCCTGGACAGCTTGCTTTGCGGCAACCCAAAAGCCTCTTTCAGGGCAGGCTCTCAGCTCCTCAAAGCGTTCTGCCACAACTTGTAACTCTGATTAAAAACGAAGTTTCTTTCCTTCTCAGACTTTGGTAGGAGCCTTGGCTTCCTCTGAGCCAGGGATACCAGCCGCATCTGCACACTGTGCCGCAAAGGCGTGCTGCCACAAAGGGATGCTGTGCCACAAAGGGATGCTGTGCCACGTGAAGGGATGCTGTGCCACGAAGGGATACTGTGCCACGAAGGGATGCTGTGCCACGAAGGGATGCTGTGCCACGTGAAGGGATGCTGCCTCACCTTTCTCGCAGCGCCGGCCCCTCCAGCCGTGGGGGCAAACACAAGCACCAGTAACGTGATGGCACGACACATTGTCCCCACAGTCGCAGTGCTCTTCACAGCGTGTCCCAAACAGCCCCTCTGGACAAGCTGCAAACACAGGAGAGATGACAAGAGACACAAAAAGGTGAGGCAGGTCTTCTGCCACTGCAGTTTCTGCAGGCACATCACCAGTCAAATCTGCTCCGGGTACACGCGTGTGCAGTGTGCCGCTGGCCGTCACCAGTGCAGCGTGAAAGTCTTCTTTAACTGCACCACATGTTTTTGGAAGTGTTATTCCTGGCACTGTTTAATGAGAGCTGGGAGCCAGCACAGTATATTTTAATGACGGCAGCAATCGTTTCATTTCGCTGCTTTTTTCTGTTGTCATAGAAGCGCCTGGTTCCCAAAGCAGCTGCAAAACCAAAAGCGTGCAGTACCTGGATTATGCAGAAGTTAGCACTGCAGGCACGAAATCTATGAACCTAATTTTCACTTCTGCCTCACAAATGAATGCAAAAACACTAAAATCAGGAAATCCCTGCGCAACAGGTTGTCCTTGCAAGGGCCAAGTTTGTATGGGCAGCTGTGGTGAGAGCGTGGCTGCATCTTGCACGTTTGCAATTCCAGCCACTGGTGCAGCAGGCAGTACCCATGGCCGGGATTCCCCCCTCTTCCCCTGCCCCACTTACGGCTCTCGCACTTGTGGCCCGTCCAGCCAGGCTGGCAGCGGCAGCGGCCGGTGCGGCGGTCGCAGAGGCCCCCGTGCTGGCACTCGCAGCGCTGCCGGCAGTCCGCCCCGTGCTCCCCCGGCGCGCACTCTGCGGGGGGGACACCTGGTGAAACGCAGCCCTTAACCCGGCTCCCCCCACACCCTGCCACCCCTGACACCTGGGGAGGAAAAAATGAGCCTGCAAGGGGACAAGCGTTACTCACCCAGCTCGCAGGCCAGCCCCGTCCAGCCCTTGGGGCAAGCGCAGTGCCCCGTGGCCGGGTCACACGTGCCACCGTTCTGGCAGAGGCAGCGCTGGCGGCAGCTCCTCCCGTAGAAACCCACCGGGCAGGCTGCAGGAAAAACGGGCCAAACACCCCCACCCAGTCACAACACGCAGCAGCCCGCCGGAGCGGCACGTGGAGGCTCCGATACAGACCAAAGCCGTTATTGCTTGCTGTGAAGGGCAGGGAGAGGAGCCAAGGGCACCTGGAGGGGGCTGAGCTGCCCACGTAAATACATTTGGTGTTTTAACCTGCCCGGGTAGGAGGCAGCGATGACACAGGACACTGGGTGCCTGCTCCCTTTGGAGCCTTCTTTAGCTCCGGTGCTGGCAAACACCCAAAAGAGAAGAGGTTGGGTGAGTTCAGCAGCCAGAGAGTCGCTCAGCTGGCGGCCAGCGCCTTTGGTCCTGAGCTGCAGAACATCCTCCTCTCCCAGACCGAAAAAAAGTAACTTAAGCACATGAACAATTGATCTGATGTGTGCAGTTTCACAGGGCTGTGCCTAAAGGCCTTGCGGACAGTGCAGGGGACGATGCAGCTGGGAAGCTGCACGTCAGTGCTATTTCTGGTGCTCTTGGTGGAGGCAACCTCTTGGCTTCTCGCTTTGTGAAGGAATCGGGAAGCGCCACACACCGAATTACCATTTTAGTTGTAATCTGGCCTTACATGGTACTGTCTCAGTTTTTTGTAAGTGCTACTCCATTGAAAACCCCCACCCACCCTGAGAAATGGCACTTTTAACGTGGGCTGACCGAGGAAGCAGCTGTGCTGGGTTGGGAAGCAGTCGTGGGCCGTGTTACCTTGCTGGCACGTGGGTCCCGTCCACCCGGCTGCACAGAGGCATCGGCCGCTGACGTGGTCACAGGTCGCGTTGTTGAAACAGTCGCACGTCTGGCTGCAGTTCTCACCGTACCTGTTCTCCTGGCAGGCTTCGTGGGAGCAGAAGCAGGCATAACTGTTAGGTAGCAGGTATGGGTACATCAGCCAAACTCCTGCTAACCATCCCAAAGTGCATTCGTCTGGGAGAGGAACCAGCACTGGTACACAGCTGCTTTGGACGGCTGTGCAGTTGGTTTTTATGGTGCTACAGGGAAATAACTGCTGGATTCTACAGGTGGCTGGCATCCAAACACAGACACTGTTGTGATCGTCAGTGTCACATCGTTCTATCTGTTAGGGAATCGTTTTGCTGGGTGCCCAAGCCCTCATTACATTCAACAATATACTCAGCCAGAGCAACCCCCAGTCCCTCTCTGAAACCAAACACTTCTCTGTTGCACAGAGAACTTCCATGCAGAGAAAAATCCCACGTGGGGAACAGACACCCAAACCCCCTAGGACCTTGCAGCATGAGAGATGATGAGGGGTCCTGAGTGCCCTGCAGAGACCTGCTCCTGTCTGGCCCCATCCCATCCCATCCCACTCCCAGCCACAGAGGGTGGGTGCTCAGTTGCTGTGACACCCACTCTGGCCGCAGCGGGGGCCGTCCCAGCCAGGGAGACAGTGGCACTGGCCCGTTACATGGTCACAGCGGGCACCGTTCAGGCAGTCACAGGCTTCCCGGCACTCCAGTCCATAAAATCCATCAGGACAGGCTGCAGAAAACAAAAGACACATGCCCACAAAATGCCTATACAAGAGCTGGAAATCTCCCAGTGTAGATGCATCTTGGTGGCCCCTTCTGCCATTAAAATGCTGTGCCGTGTGACAGCCACCGGTACACACGTGGGTGACCAAGGCAGCTGTGCATTTACTGTTTTTTTTTAATGTTTTGTTAGCCTCCTTTTTTATTCCGTAGACCTTTTCTCTTCAGAATTAAAACCAGAGGCTTAGCAGCTTCCAGACGTGTGGTTTCCCCATCACCATCCCGAGGGATTATCCTTGCTGGCCAAGCCAGGCAGGTAGTGCCGGATCCCCGCGGCGAGGGGAGCGTGGTCTGGGGGTGCCGCCGCGGCGCTGGCTCCCGGGGCGTGGGTACTCACGGTGCTCGCAGAAGGTTCCTCGCCAGCCTGGGCTGCAGGTGCAGGCACCGCTGACATGGTCACAGGCAGCCCCGTTGTCACACTGGCACTGGTGCCGACAGCTCAGCCCAAACCAGCCTTGCGGGCACTCTGGCAAGTGGAAAAAAACGAGACTGAGGAGCTTGGCCTTTCCTTCTCTGGGGAGCTGTGCTAAGGCAGAAGCTCAGGCTCCAAATGAAGTCATAGAAACAACAGTATCTGCCAGCTGCACTTTTATACCAACCAGTGGGCTCTACCCTGCCCCTTACAGATGTGTCCCCATGTCACCCAACCACCCTGAGGACATCACAGGGACTGAGCCAGGAAGCACTGCTGGGCTTCCCCTGCTCCCCTCCCAGGGAGAAACCTCCCAGCCTGCCCGCCCGATGCCTTTCCCCTGGAACACAAATATCTGTGCCATTTGGCTCTGCTCGAAGGCAGCCGGCTGGCAGCACTCACTCTCCTCGCAGCGGCCGCCGGTGTAGCCAGCATCACAGAAGCACTGCCCCGTCTCTGCGCTGCAGCTCCCGTCGCCGTTGCTGCAGTTGCAGGCGTGAGCGCAGCCGGGTCCCCAGCGCCCGGCGTCGCAGGCTGAAACACAGGAGGGAACAACCCTGAACGGTACGCGGGCTCCACGTGCTCGGTCTCTCGGGCGAGCAAAGGCGTGGGCACAGCGCTGCCGGCTCCTCGGGATGCCGTTCCCATGGATTACGACTGCTCACTTGGGCAGAAGGACAAGCACGGCTGTAGGTCCCCAGAAAACCCAGCGGGACAGGGAGAGCACATATTCGATGTGAATTCATTCTGCGAGCAAGCCCAGTACAGAAAAGGCAAGTGTCACCCGGCAGCACCGGTAGGACAGAGCGGAGACACCTGAAGGGTTTCAGGGAGAGGGTTTTCTGGCAGAGGCACAGCACAGAGATGGTGACGAAGGAAACCACGCAGCTTTGCACAGCGGGTGGATCATAACCAGCGGGTACGATACCTCTCTGGCAGTTGTCCCCCGTCCAGCCGGGTGCGCAGCTGCACGTCCCCGTCACAGGATGGCAATGTCCCTCGTTCCCACAGCTGCAGCTCAGCTGGCAGTCGGGGCCAAACCATCCGGGCGGACACGCTGCCAACGCGGACACGGACCGACTGCAAAGGGCTGCTCCCGCACCGCGGCGCGGGTTTCCCTCCCGACAGCCCCGAGCTTCTGCAGAGCCACCGCCAGCTCCTCGGCCAAGCACGGCTGCTCAGCCCTGGGCTGAATGGGATGAGGGGCTCAGGGTTTCACCTCCCCTTCTGCTGATGCAGAAGTCAACCCCTGTGAAGACTAGAGGGACTTGAAGGACAGAGCCCAGCCGGTGCCTCAAAGTGTGAGGCAATGGAGCCGTGCATGGTGCTACCCCGCTCCGGTGAGGGCAGCGGTGCCTGGTGCAGATGCTCCAGCAGGTCCTCCAGGTCAACCTGAGCAGCCCTCGTTCCAGCTTGAGGCATGAGGGACCCGGTGGCACTCACCATCCTGGCAGCGGCGGCCGGTGTAGCCAGGTGGGCACCGGCAGGCTCCCGTGGCGGGGTCGCAGCTGGCGTTGTTGGCACACTCGGGACAGATCTCCTGGCAGCCCAGGCCCCAGCGGCCGTCGGGACACGCTGGAGCACGGGCAGAGAGAGAGGACACACAAGCATCGGGATCACAGCCGGGGCGCGAGAGGGAAGCGGCTGTTCTCGGGTGCTCAGCAACGCGTCCCCTTCCTCGTCCGTGCAAAACGTGGACTTTGTTTGGCAATACGTGGCTACTAGCAAGGACAACGGGGCTCTGTTTGTTTTATAAACGGCGTGTGAGCCCTGGTAAGTGCTATTCTGATCTCACTCCAGTACTGCCACGCCAATTTTGGATTCGCATCTACTCGTGAGGAGCTACAAGGGCTCCTTGCTAGGAAATGGTGTTGCTGGCAAAGGGTCCCCACAGCTGCTGTCACACTGCTTGGCAGCACATCGGCCAGTCAGCGCTCCCAGATCTGCTTTGAGTTGCAAAGGAGAAGCAAAAGGCTAAGAACTGATAAAACTGGGACAAGAATCCTCATTTAACTGTTCCTAAGTTGCTCCGGAGCCTGGAAAAAAGTCAGTTCAAGGTGCATGGTAAGCACGGTGCTTGTGTGGCTTTTATTGCTCAGACTATTAGGAGTCAGACATCTACATATGGCTAGTACATTCCAGCTGCTCTAATACTGTAATAAGCAGGTAAAATTTGTTAATTTAGGATTCTCTAGTTTTCCAGCAGTTAGAGAGTAACATAGCGAATGCAACTGAAAATGCACATCAGTAAAGAAAGACTCCCTCCCTGTGTTAAGGACTGCCACAACTGCACACAGCATCATCTTTCTTATCTGGTACGTTTACTTGTAGCTCACTCAGCTTCAGCAACGGAGCTCGGAGCTGGCTGAGGTTGCTGTGCCAGGCTTACCACCGAAAGCCGCACTTCTCCTACTTTCTGCATGAATACGGTTCTAATCGCACTAGGTGTTCTTCTAAAACTAATTTTAGCAAGCAGAAGAAAATAATAAAAAATAATAAAAGTTAAAAAAAAAAAAAGAATCACAGCTGCACGCCCAACTCCCTACCTGGGCGCATCTGCTGCTGTTGGCTCCTCACCTTGGCGGCAGCCGTCTCCGGTCCAGCCGGGCAGGCAGCGGCACTGCCCCGTGCTCCGGTCGCAGGGCGCTCCGCCGCAGGGGCAGGGCTGCCGGCAGCCCGCCCCGAACGTCCCCGCCGGGCACTCTGCGGAGGAAACAGCGGTGAGAGAAGGGCCCTTTCCCAAGAGGGTGTCACCGATCAGAGCCCAAAGCTCCGTGAGGAAGAGCTCGGCTGCGATGGGTTCCCGCGATGCAGAGGAAGTCCCCGCTCATGGACCCGGATGGGATGGGGCTGGTACCTTACCCACACCCGCAGCCTCTAGCATTTCACACCACCTTGTCCTTTCAACAAGTACATTAGAGTGACCGATCACACGCTGTTGCACGCTCAGCCACCCCGCTCTCTCTGTTCTGGGGTGCAGAACAAGGGGTTCACAGCTCCCAAACCCAAAACTTCCCTCGATTTTTATAAGCTGCTGCAAGGGCTTCTCACTGCCTCGGCCGAACACCTCTGAGATCGGGGCTTTCAAGCAGCAGCAAGGTTTGATGTGAAGCAAGAAAGGAGCATCCCCACCTGCAGGACTCTGCTCTAAATGCCTGGGAGGTGCTGCAGATACCTAAAAGCTCAGTTTGCTCTTCGTACCCTGCGCCACAACTCAGCAGCCAGCTAACTCTGTGCAGACTGAGGCCCTCAGCTCCGAAGGTCCTTAAATCCTGCTCGAGTCTCCCCAGAAAGCTCCGTGCTCGCCGTGCCTTTTGTTCGCCGAAGCCAAGGTTTCGCGAGGCTCCCGCAGACGCAAGCGCGCCAGCGCTCACAGATCGCGGAGGAAAAGCTCAGCAGCGCGCAGATTCCGAGTGACACAGTGGAGGTTTTGTTATTCCTCCTCTCCGCTAATTGATGGCAGATGTTTGTCTTCACCCTTTAATAATTTCCAGATCCGAACAACAGCCAAGAGCCTACTATTTCTATACAAATATTTGTGTTATTTCCTGTGACTCCCCCCCACAGGCTTGAGCTCCTTTCTTATTCTTTTTAAAAATATCCCGACCGAGAGCGCCCGGCCCGACGAGGCGCCGCGTGGCTCTGGAGGCAGCAGCCCCCGCTGCAGGGGGGGGGTCCTGCCACGGCAGGGGGTGCTCCAGGGCCGCCAGGACCCCCGTGAGGGGGCACAAGCCCTGCAAAAGCTGCTCGCCCGGCTCCTCCGCACGCTATCGGGCTCTGTTCGCACTTGCTTGCGCTGGAAGTTTTCGTGACCGGCTTTTGTTCTGACCAACAGAGCAGCTATGTTCTATGGGTTGTGGTGTTATGCAAGATAATCATGTGCTGGCAGCTTAATTAGGTTAATAGCTGTAATTCTGGGTTGGGTGTGGATGGAATGCTTGGTTACACATAAGTTAGGGCAGAAAGTCTCGAGATGCTTGAATCCAAATTCGGATGCTGGACACCACAAGCCTTTTATTGCAGCGCGTCTTCTCTTAAGGCACTCTGTCTTCAAGTGTGGACTCGGAGAGTCCAACTTCTTGGATTTTCTGTTGGACCCGGCCAGTTGCAGTGTGATTCAGAAGGAGACAGTCTCACAAGAGGGGGAGGTTGGCTTTTCAATCGTTGATCAACTCTGAGGCTGGCAGAAATTATTATTTTCCAAGAACTGTGTTCACGTTTTGCAATCATCACCTCGTGCCAATGACTCACTGCCTTAGGTTCATCCAAAACACCTTTGTTTGAAGAAAGTCGAGCTCTCTGACGCCCCAACTATCTCTCAGGATCTTGAAAAGCTGCACCCTCAGAGCCTGGGCGTTACACTGCACACACAGAGCGGCTGAGTTACCGTCCCGCCGACTGGCCCTGGTTGTGACGAGCAGACAACTCGTACAGACTTCATACACAGAGGCAAGAAGTTTAAATCCTAATGTAAATGAAATAGAAAATTTTCTTTTCCACTTGGAAGATCAAACAGAGTTTCAATATGGAACAGAGAATAGAACAGACAATATGATACTGCTGGGCACTGATTGCCTGGAAGTAAAAAGACTTCAAAGAGGGGGGAAAGATAACTAGATATCTATCACCTTCAGCTACAAAAGCAGAGATGCCCAAGTGACAGGATAAAGTGAAACCTTGTTCTTCTTTCCTGAATAAGATTCATTATGTATGAGAATTCTTGCTTCCCCGCTTTAAAGGGATTGCAGCGCTTTACAAAGACCTGCAAACCCCAGCTCTTGTGTCCTCTAAAGCCATTTCAACTCTTCACTCAGATCAGCTGCAGTGGGCCAGGGGGTCTGAGAGAGCACAGGAGGAATTCTGGAAGCCCTTTCATGTGGTTTTGTGAAGAAAAAGCTTGTATGTGTGAGGAACTGGGAGGTTTAGAGCTGCCTTGCTGGGCCCCTGCCTTACCTTGATCGCAGTTCTCCCCGTGGTAGCCTTGGGGACACTCCTTCCAGCACTCTCCGGTGACACGGTCGCAGGACGCTTCTGGAGAGCAGTTACATTTCTTCTTGCAGCCGTCCCCGTAATAGCCAGGGTCACAGTCTGTCAGCAGTCACAATTGAAAAGACAGAACATCCGGCATTACTCGACCGACCCTGGAGGAGCAGCAGCCCAGCTCAGGAGCCGACGGCCGGGCACGGCAGCACGGACCCGCTCCACTGGCTGCATTTATGGGCACTGCCACCCCGCTGCACAGGTTCTGGTGCTAATTTAGTCCCAGTGAGTGTCCCAGTGAGTTTTGCTAAACAAGAGGCGAGGCAGTCTAAGGAGGGCAGATAGCGAGCCGAGCTCTCCTCTAGGAAAACGAGTGAGGGGGAAAGAGGCTGCAGGAGGAGGAAGGAGGATGCTCCGTGGGTGCTTCTCGGTAACTCACGTGTCTCGCAGCGCTCGCCGCGGTAGCCGGGTTTGCAGCGGCAGGAGCCGTCCCTCTTGTCGCAGTCGTGCGTGTTCTCCTGCACGCAGCGGCACTCCTCGGAGCAGCCGGGGCCGAACGCCCACTTGGGGCAAGCTGGGTGCGGAGGGAAAGAGCTGGTCAGCGACAGGGCAAGGGCACACGGGGCGCTTCGCCATCCAGCGCGGGCCCTTCCCAGGGGTGGTACCTAGAAAGGCTGTCAGCTGAGAATAATACACACAGATCACAAAACAGACAAGGCCAAGCCTACCTAAATGGCAGTACCGTCCATACAAGCCAGGGTCGCACAGGCAGGCTCCGTAAATCCGATGGCATCGACCCCGGTTGGCACAGTTGCACTTTTTCCTGCAATGCTTCCCAAAAAATCCTTTAGGGCATCCTAGTAACAGAGAGAGATTTTCTAGGAGGATGAGTCAATTTCAGCCTGTCGTTTTCTTTCCAGCAGACCACAGGAAAAATGTACCAAGATCACGTTTGTACGGCACCAGAAACAAACCCGGTAAAGGATGCGGCAAGCGCGGAAAAGAGGGCTGGCTTGTGTCTACGCTATAAGGTGATGAGACAAGTGTCCAGACTCCCTGCATCAGCTCAAAACCAGATTGCTTCAGCAGCGCCTTTGCACAGTGTCACAGTGCATTTCCCTTGCTGCTCTCTCCAGCCCTACGAGGTGCCTGGAGGGCACCCACCAGCTCTGCACCCTGCTCGAACTGGTAGCGCTGGTCCGGCTGGAGATCTGCCCTGCAGGGCTCCGAGAAGCCAAGGTGTTCATGTGTGAGAAAGTAATCCACGGGGCTATTGATAACTAACAGTGATATTTGCACTGTTAAGGGAGGCACATTATCGCTCTTTCTCTGTTATGCTAAAGATCTTAATATTAGAAGCACATGGCAGAGAGACTGTGTCAGCAGAATGACCCGGCCAGCGTCTGCCCTGGCAGCACGAGCCTCCTCCCCTGTGCTAAGAAGAGCAGCTGGTTTAAGCAGAGGAAATGCCACCCTGGGACAACAGAGCAGTCCCTCATTGTTTATTTTACTCTTACCTTCCTGTTTTTCCTCTGTACCCCTCAATCACCTCCTTCCTACAGAAAGAAAAGGTCGGGGTATCTCTTGCATTCATTTACATTCTGCTTGGGTCTCCTCCTTCAGTAATAGTTCCCACATGCTCCCAGCCGTTTGTCTGAAGTCATTTTGTCTCAATATCTTACTGTCTCACTCTTTCTGTGTTTCTAGATTAGGTCCCCCGGATTTTAACTCTTTGGGAGCAAGAAACCAATACCAACAGCAACTGACACCTCTTTGGATAACAGCTGTTGTCACAACTTCCCAATGCCTTGGTTTTTCTTCAGTAGAAAATGCCTCAACATTCCTGTAAATTTACCACCGAACATCTGCTTTCAACATTCTTCTCTGTGTCCACCGCTGAAATATAAGTGGTTGCTCACGGGCACTGCTGCGCAGTGAACAGGGACTGCCAAGGTCTCCCGGTGCAAAGACAAGGCGTACTAACTACCTGGAGCACTGTTTTGTGGGTGAAGAACCCCCTTTACCATCTTTTCCTTCTTAAGACATTTTTCCAAGCAAGACTAGGTGACCCAGGGAGTCAGAGGGAGCAGGGCTGTGTTGGAGCCCCTCATAGTGGGAAGGGTCAAAAAGGAGTTGAAAGATGCTTTCAGTGACTGGCTACAAAGGGAGCAGTGTAAGGCGATCTGTAGAAAACCTTTTAAGGCTTCCAAAAAAATCGCAACTGGAACATCAAAGAGCAGCATCGGAGGTGGCTGTAACAGCCTTTCATCAAATCACAGCAAGCGCCCCACGAACGCGTTGAGAGATGGGGGATGCTGGGGAGCACCTCTTGCAGCTCAGGAATATTGCTCTTTCCTTACAGGAAAAAGTTTTTGGGGGAAAAGGAAAGTGCAGGGGAGGCCCCGGTGCCCTGTGTTTGGTTTCAGGCTGCGCAGGCAGAGGTGCTGCCCTGCCTTTCCACAGCGTGGTGACGTGTCCCATGGCCACCAAGGGCCACAGCAAGAAGGAAGGGCACCAATCCCTCATGCTGCCCTGAGAAGATGACCTGTGGGCTTACCGTCCTCGCAGAACTGTCCGGCCACGCCGGGCGGGCAGCGGCAGGCGCCCGTGGCCGGGTCGCAGGTTCCACCGTTGTGGCAGCGGCAGGTCAGGCTGCAGTTCCTCCCGAAGGTTCCGTCTGGGCAGGCTGGGGAGAGAGAGGGGATGAGGCTCGGGCGGCTGCTGCAGCCCCATGCGTCCCACTGGGCTTTTCCCACCCGCTGACCGCCGGCATCACTCACTCTGGTTGCAGAGGAGGCCGGTCCATCCCGCCGGGCAGTCGCAGCCCGTCTCCTCCGCGTCGCACGTGGCTCCGTTTTGGCAGTCGTCACAGGTCAGGCTGCAGTCGGGGCCGAAGGCGTGCTCCAGACACACTGCAACGAGAGGCGTCACGGGTAAAAAATCCTTCCCCAAGGCTGCCTCAGCCACCTGGGACAGAGAAATCCCTGCGTGCGGGCTGTGGCAAAGTTAAATGCATCCGGGTGCTGCTTAGATAGGAAAGATACTTGACAAGGCACGCTCACCAAACACAACTAAACCCAGCACTCGTGACTGATTCTGAAGACTTCCGAGCAAAGCATGTCATGTGCCAGGGCTGCAAAATGCTCACCAAATTTTTCCGAGACTGTGTGCTCTCCTCTTGCTTCCATCTCTTCCTCCTCTTCGTAGTCGTCACTGAAGAGCTGGGTGAATTCATCTCGCAGGATCGCAACGTGAGGGATCGGGCGGATGATGGGACGCCGACCATCCAGGGCTTCCACAGTGTCCTCTAGAGCTAGGGAGGCACAGAGAGAACGAGGTCAGGGTGGGGCAAGAGGCAAGGTCTCCAAGAGGTGAACAGTGGGACAGAACCTCTGTAACAAGAAAGGGGAACCAGAAATATCTGTACAGGTTGTGCATCTGATTTGGCAAGGCCAGGCAACCAAGCCAAGAACCAGCAGCTTGGGAGCCAGGGCAGGGGCCTCCAGAGCCCTGTAAAGGCCACAGGGCAGGGGGAGGTTTGGTTATTTTGCCAGAGTGAGGGGGTATCAAGTGCTGCTTTTCTGGGTCCAGACCCCAGAAAGCCTTTCCAGGAGGTAGCCTGGTGAAGAGTGGGGCAACAGTGTGCTTGTGGTGGGATAAAGATGCCATCGCTTAGAAAAGGTAACTCCATTATCTCTTGTAGGGAAACTGTAGAGGCTGGTGACTTGGAAAGGGTTCTGGTGGTCTGGTTAACGCGGTGTCCTCGGGCGCTGCACTCACGGATGCAGCTCCTTCGGTCGTCGTCCAGCTTGTACCCAGTCTCACAGCCGCACTGGAAAGACCCTAGCTGGTTCTGGCACGTGTGCTCACATCCACCGTTGTTGGAAGAGCACTCGTCCACATCTGAAAAACAAGATACAAAAAAACAGAATTAGAGGAGCCTGCTCCGCGCCCGCGTCTCGCCGCAGTGCGAGGCTGAGGGCTGCCGTGGCGCTCGCGGGAGCCCAGCGGGATGTTTCTGCTCACCATCACACCCGCAGCCGTCCGTGCTGAGCCTGTACCCAGCGTAGCAGGCACACTCGTAGCCTCCGGGATAATTGTAACAGTCTTGCTGACAGCAGTGAGGGCCGTTGTCACATTCATTGATATCTAAAATAAAATAATCCAGAGGGCACTGGGTGTTAATACACATCTGGCTTTGCTGCAGTAATGACAGTGCTTGTCCAAGTTGCTCTGTGACTAGTTCTGGTGAGCTTTTACTGCTCTGACGGCCAGCTGCTGAGTTAGTGTTCTTGTTTGCCTCTTGAAATGAGTGAGCTTTATGTTAACAGCTGTTCCTCTGCAATGTGCTCCCCAGCCACGGGAGCAATCCTGCATCCTAAAGGCCCGCGGGAAGGTAACTGATTTGCAGTTCGAGGTTGTTGTTAAAGGTTTTGTGTGCTTACAAATAGGGGGTGATTCCAACTGCAACACTTGCTCGAGGTGCATTTCACCCTTACCTCTCCACTAACACACACCTTATGGAACCGCTGGGGCTGAGCTACACTTGGCTTGCAGCTAGTGACTCCTCCACATCACTCATTTACTCAAATTATGCTGTTGCTTCCTTTGAGAAAACAGGCAAGATGGGACATTTCGAGCATCATCCCTTCTAGATAATTCAACAATTCTGTGATTCTGTGCACCTGAGATGCGAGTCTCCATCTGCCAGGGCTGCCTTAGACCAGTTTCAGCAGGAAAAAACCAAAACAATTCCCAGGTCAACATTTGTTCTCCAAACAGGCTTTGAGGGGAGGTTTGAGGATGTCTCCAAGGAGAGCAGCATCGTCTCCTTTTCCACTGCATCTCTTTCTAGCCTCATTCACCCGTTTGCAGTGCACGTGCACACAGCAGCTGACACTCAGAGATGCTCACGGAGACGAGCTTGTGAAAACAAGATCCGTACCTTTTCCCTCGCCCTTACCCGTGCACGTCTTGCGATCGCCTTCGAGCCGATAGCCAAAGTTACAGGTACAGATCGGGCCAGAGCTGGTGTGGTGGCACAGGTGGGAGCAGCCCCCGTTGTTGACCTCACAGCTGTTCACAATCTCCATTTCTATCCCTGGAAAAGGAACACGGGTTAGGATCCCACAGCATCGCTGCAGACGGGCTGGCTGGTGCCCGAGCCCCTTGCACGTGCGTTTTGGTGTGCACAGCCCTGCTGAGAACTGACCTGCAGTGGGGAAAGGATGAAAATAGTTCTGCACAGGGGCCACTGCAGGGCTGGGAAGCGATGTGTAAAAATAAGTGGATGGATCCCAGGCAACGCCCCGTGTAGCCTCTTAGGGACAGGCTTGTGGAGCAGGCTCTGGACAACCTCTGAGATGAACCAGACTGCAGGCAAAGCTGCTCCCATTCCTGACAAGCTGCAGTATGTGCTGCCAACCAAAAGTTGGCTCAGTCCCCCAAAGTACTGAGCTGTTCTGGTGCCAGCTAGAACTGGGAGCAGCCGAACGCAGCTAACTATGGAAACACGCAGATGCCTACAGCTAGAGACGTCAGTTACTGACATGTCAAAGATGGTAGGAGCAAACATCAATAGCAGCCATATATCTTAGGAGCTTGGCAAAGTTTATATAAACTTCAGTCTAGTTAATTAAGCTTTCTTAATGTAAAAGGAACTTTCACCATGGAGCTTTGACTCAGTCCTCAACCTCAGGAAAACAATTTCTGCCTTCAAGAAGATGTTTGAGTTTTTAGTGCCTTTGGACCCAAGGAGGATGAAAGAAGGGGAGCTTGATGCTTCCCAATACATCTGTGCACGTCAAAACCAAAAGTTGGGCCATGGTGGAACTGTCTTCCAGATCTCACAACATTAGTATAGTCCCTTTCTTTTTCCCTTTTCTTACTAATGCTTCCACTAGGGCTGGCATCTCTCACCTGGAAATCCAGGACTTGAGCTGCAATCAAACTAAGCTTTCTGTTCCCTGTGGGCCCGGTAGCTTAATCCATGACGGGTGATCTTCCCTGCTGCAGTCACTCTGCCAGGTGAAGAGGCAGCTAAGGCTTATCAAGTGCAGACCTGGCTTCCGAATCCAATTCTCTGTAAGCCTCCCTGGCTACGGTGCAGCTTCATCCCAACAGCTGAAGGTAAATGTGCAGTTGCACATGAAACTGAGCCATGGGATGTATTTCTTTTTTTTTTTTTACAGAATATGCAGCGTGAGATAAGCCACGTTCCTAGGAAAAAAGGTGTGCACACGCTCAGGCTCCAAACAGCACCATCAGTCTAGTTCCTCCCACTGTTCTGTGTGATGCCTTTCATGACCCATTTATGGTCTGCAAAGCCTTACCCGCACACCCCTGGCTGGCTCCCAGTGGGAGCTGCAGGTGGAGCATCACAGCCTCCAGTAACACCAGCTGCCAGCACTGGGACTGCCATGGTGGCTTTCACGTGTAAGGGGATGGTTCATGCTAAATGCTGATGGCTCTGCTTCGGACTACTCCTGCTGACAAGTATTAGTCAACAGAGACGTACGGACAATCTGGCTACTCTTGCGTAATAGTGTTTATTTCTTTTCTTGATGGGAGCAGATGCGATCGCTTCGCTAGCTCAACTCCTTTTTCAGTTACACATCTGCAGCTGACTGAACTCATCCAACAAAGTCCGCAAGAGCAGAACTTGGCCCGCTCGGAGTCAAACGGCTCCAAACAAATTGCCTAAACCAGCAAAAGCAGCTTCATGGTAATTTTAAAGATCAGACACAGGGTTGGTTTTTTTTTTTTTATCTTGGTAGGAGAGTAAACAGCCCCAAACCTGCTTGTGAAATTCTTCAAAGAGGATTGCTATAACTTGGCCTCACCAATTCTCAGAGGACAGTGCACAAACACTGGCCCGCAGAAGCAATCCCGCCCGGGACGGGGGTCTCATGCAGTACTCACGATAGCACTGCTTGCCATCTGCCCCCAGCTCGTAGCCCGGGTTGCAGGTACACTTAAAGGAGCCGCGGGTGTTGAGACACTGGTGTGCGCACATGGCCAGCCCAGCCAGGCATTCGTTCACATCTGCAAGAGATGAGCAACAGATAAACAAAGCGGGCTGAGCCATAAACGTGCTTTCAAAAGGAAAATTGTTATTATCTTCAAGTCTCTCACCGGTTTGTTGCACCCTGAATTTTTTACTGGGGTGCAGAGCAACAAAGGAATAGAGTTAGGAGTTCAGAATGACTGTACAGCTTCCTAGGAACTGGATCACATGAAACTCGAGCGCCGTTCCAGACAACCCGAGTAGAGCTCTTGGACGGAGGTCAACTGAGCGCTTTCATGCCACCCCTCCAGAAGGTTTATGCATCACTCAAATTCACAGATACTGGTGGTTACCACAAGTGAGGGCACTTCACCCAGTGAGACCCAGTTGTTTTTCTCTGTGAAAACTTGGTTGTTACCTTCACAGGTCTTTTTGTCAGGCGCCAGCTGGTAGCCGGGGTGGCACTCGCAGCGCGCTGCTCCGCGGTGGTTGTGGCACCGGTGCATGCAGCCCCCGTTCCTGTCCGTGCAGGGGTTCCTCACTGCAGGTCAAAGCAGAGCAGGCAAGGCTATTTCACACTAATCCTAGCTCTTATTGGCATTATGCTTACGGGAGAACAGAGTATCAAGCAGCTCTGCCCAGCAAAACAGCCTGCGAACCGTGAAAGACCATTCTCCACCACACAGAAAATTGCTGCTACTGCTCTCTGTTGACTGCTCAGTCCAGGCAGGAGGGTTTACGCAGTGTGAGATCCTGCAGAAAGCAGGCACTAATCTGAGTAAAACCCTTCCGGCAGAAGCTTGGCCCGAGCACATCCCTCGACAGAGATGCCAGAGCAAGTGCTCCTACTGCGAGGTTTGCCAATCTCTGACCTGCTCCAGGACCTGGACAATGCTACAGACCCTTCCAACTGCTGCATTTTTAATATCCCAGTTGATCCTTTTCCCTTAGCAACTTCACAGCTAAAGACTTCTCTCCTCCTGCTTATTGAATGCCAACTGCTATGAATGAGGAGATTAAACTTCTGCTCTACATCCCCTTCAGCTTCTCTCCCTCCCGCAGCCGGGAGCAGGTCAGCCAGAAAGCTGTCTGCGAGCAGAGGGAGACGATCCCGTCCCGCTGCGACACGCTCCTGTCCCTTCGCCTTCTCAGCAGTGTGTGCCTTCGTGCAATTTCATTTTTGTTGGCTGCGCTCCTTCAGCTCCTCCTTGCCTTTCAGAATAAGCTCGGAGTATGCCCACGACAACACAACGTGCGGAGTTTTTACTGGAGCCCGATCCATTTGACATCTGAGAGTGCAAACGCACACTCCCTCTGCCCCCCAACTCCCCACCGCCCCTTCCAAAAGCACCCCGAGCCTGCTCGAGGGGACTTACGGACGCAGCGCTTGCCGTCCTCCCGCAGCTGGTAGTTGTGCCGGCACCGGCACTGGTGCTGCGTCAGCGTCACCTGCACGCAGTCGTGTTCGCAGCCGCCGTTGTTCAGGGCACACGTGTTCACGGCTACAAGCAAAGGGACAAGCTGTTCATCACCAAAACAACAGCCCCTGGACGAGTCTCTTGCACAGGGCCAGGGCAAACCGCACACGTTTAGACCAAGCGCTGCTGATGAGAATTTAAAATTGGGGCAGGTTCAGCCTGTGCTCAGGCCAGAAGCTCGTGAAGGAGGGAGAGGTGTGCTCAGTGTGAGCTGTTTTCTACAAAACTCCGTCCTGCACGCACGGCTGTGTCAGAGCGGGGCCCTGGGTGGACCCCCTCGAGACTTAAGGGTAAGGTTGGCTCGGCAGGGTCAGGCAGCAGCTTAAAATCCCTCTTTTTTACAACAAGAGCCCCCAGCAGCTCTCTGGCGGGGGAGCCCAGGATAACCGATGCTGCAGCCGGCGGGGTCGGCGCGCGGCGATGAGCTGGCGGGGCCGGTGTTTGCGTTCTGAGCGCAGACGGGACTGGGAATCTCGACTCCCCACTGGGGCTCCTGGCCCCGCCGCAGCCTTTCTGTGTGGCCTTGCGCAAGGCGCTTTCCTGCCCAAAGGATTTCAAACAGAAAACACAAGGTTTTCGCCTAGGCTACGGAGAAAAACAGATCTTATGACCAAACATGTGGACTGTCTTCTCTTTCTAAGCTTGCTGTCGTTAATCAGCAGTAAAATAGCCTTCTCCTCCCACCTCTCTGCTCTCATAACCTGGGACTTCTCTGCAGGACAAGCAGCAGAAGCGTGATGTTTAGCCAGAGCTGTCTGCAGCGCGCAACCGGAGTTTGCCTGCTGCTCCTCACCAGGCTGCAGCTCTCTGAGCGCTGACCTTGCGGTATCCAGGAGAAAACTGAGTGAGAAAACGAAGCAGGGACAGGATTTCTGGAGTGGGGTTCCCAGATAAGCCATCCGGGGATAATTGCCTGCCTCCAAAGCGATGCGAGTCTCCTCTTAGGCCATTACGTGTCTCCTGAGTTCACCTACCTGCTACTTAACCCGTGAGCATCTCAGTGCTCCGAAGAGGAAATTGGGAGATTGTCCTTTCAAGTCTGTTCTTCCTCTTGGGAGACACGATCACACGTGAAACACACACGACGCTCGCACCAGGGCCGTGGGGCACGGCTGCAACCCGGGCACGGGCTGGGCTGGGCACCCAGGCCTGGCTTCCGTAAGCGGAACGGTGCGGTGAGGTACGGACTCGCACGTTTCGGACCTATTCTTCAGACTCCAGAATAAGCCGATGTGCTGGTTCTGAGGAATCTTGTAAGAAAGCTAAAAATACCTCTAATGAAAAACATCGCTCCGCAAACTAACACGTCAGGTAATCACAGTGCTCTCCACAACCTCGGGGCTTTCATAAGCAGGCGAGCCTGGAAAGCACACGCTAGTAAAAGTCTCCACTTTTACCAAGGTTTCTGGATGCCAAGGGGAGCTTGAGTCTGTCGGACACCCTTGCCCAGGGCACAGAGGAACACGTGGGCAGTGTTGCCTATAGGCAAAGTACTGAAAGCAATTTGATTAAGCCTTTCTTGTATATTAGTGGAAAAACTATATTTGGCACAAGAGGAAAATAAAAGATAGAACCATATATATATATATATAATTTCGTTTTTCTGCAAACCATTCCCCTGCAAAGACTATGCCTTGACTCAGAGCTGAGGAGCTCTCGGTTCAAATTGTAAAAACCGAACTTCCCATTGCACGCCCCTAATTAACTAAACAACATTTGGGGGAATGGAAGTGACTTAACAGAGTCCGAGCATTGCCATACACAATATACGGCTGGAGCAGGGACTATTAGTTTATGTTAGTTGCGCTGACATTGTTTCCTTCAATCCATTTGGAACGAAACAGCAGAAATAGTCGACGTTCCTGAAAAGTTATGGGTCAGAGTTACAGTACTCAAGCTTTAGCAGAGATGGGTGGTCATTTTAAAATATTCTGATATATTAAAGTGCTTAATAACCATACCAAAAATACCCATAAATAATGTGCTTGTTGGAGTGTGTTTTTAAAAAAAGAGAAGTAAAACATTGCTAACGCCTGCCAAAAACATTCCTTCATATGGGAAAAGTACTGGGCCAACGTACAACAAGCCAACGCATCTCACATATCTAAAATAACCTCCCAGTGAGCAGTTACTGGTATGACTTTGCAGTCCAAGTGACCACCTTCCTTGCACACCTCTGGTGCTCTTCAGCTGCTCAGCGCGGAGCACCCATGGGCGCTGACGGGCGATGATGCTCGTGTCGCGCCGCAATTTTGCTAAGATAGGAATTAATTCAATTTACGCATCGGGAATGATAAGATGAAGCAAACGAGACACGCTGCAATTGCTGTGGGTGTCTTCCCACCAAAGCAGGGCCCTGCTAAGGCTGGGTCTCCTCGGCTGGCTCTGTGCAGAGTGCCAGCCAGCAGCCCTCGCTGTTCTAATTACTGCTCCTTTTCTTTTTGTTTTTTTTGTGTTTACAGAACCACTCTAAAAATATTTCCATTCCCAGATGCTTCTCCTAGCTTAACATTTCTGCGACAACGGTGCCAAATCCAGTGTCATCTTGTGCATCACGCAGCTTTTTGCAATTAAAGCTCAGACAGATTTTCCACAGATGATATTTCGCCGTCGGCGAGGGGGGCGTTCCTCCCAGCCCCGCTGTCTGGAGGGCGTGCGGTGCCGCGGAAGGCTGCTAGCTCCTCGCTTCTGAGCCCCTCCGGCCCGGGAAATGGATAAAAAGGGACGAGAGGGACGTAGCTACTACTGGTTGCACGCAGGGAGCGGGTCTGCGAAGTAGCCGCCTGGCACAGGAGCTGATTTAATAACTGAGCTCCCGAAGCTCAGCGGCGTGTGAGGCAGCTCCTCACCTGGTTTGACTCGGGCTCCTCCGCTCTGACCTCTCCTCTTTCCCATCCCTATCGCCCTCCCTACGGCGCCGAGCCGCTTGCCAGCAGCGGCAGCGAGCCAACACTTCAGAAAAGTACCCATAAGCAGCTGGAACTAGAACGGAGCACGGGATTCCCTTCTGCAGCATCGTGCAAACCCACGGGCTCTAAGAAACGGTTGAGCAACGTGCCGCTAGACGAAGAGAAGGTCACATTTTCTTTTAGAAAACCTGTGCAAGCTGCCTGCACAACGCATGCAGATTGAAAACCTCTGCGGAGTATGTACGGGTGATTAACCCGTGCACGCAGTTCAAGCCCACACAAAGTCCTTCTGTTCACTATGCGAATCGCTGCTCTATTTGAGATTTCTTCATTTGAAGTGCTCTTAATATAAATAGGGATACATCATGTAATCCCACACTGATTTATTCTAACCTCAGACAATTTCCAGAAACATGTTGTGTGTTAATACAGACCATCTCGCTCCTCCGCAGGCCAACACAAGCAATTGGCTCAGATTAAATTCTTTGCCTTGGACTGGATTTCATCCCTCCGCCAAAGCAGCGGAGAAGGACCTGAAGATGTCAGCTCCCTGCCTCCTGCCCATGTGGTTCTGATAAAGGAAGAGGTAATTTCAGGACGTCCAGTGACTCTTTTTGTTCTGTTTCACTTTCGGTAGAGGCGTCTGCTCTTTTTCTCCCTCCCTTCTCTATTAAAATGATCAGTGACTTGCTTTATTTGACCAACAAAGGCGCAACGGAAGAATCCTGCCAAGCTGAGCTGCAGACACTGGGGACACAGGGTCTCTGCTGCCTTTGACCACTCTTGAGCCTCCAGGAGATGTCACAGACGAGACTCAAGAATCCCCAGCTGGACTGAGCACAGAGCCAGGCTCTGCTTCTGCTGTAAAATGCACCAACACCCGCAAAGATAAATGCTTTTATAGGCAAAACGCTATTTTTTTCCAATCCCACAAAACACAAGTGCCAACCTAAACAGCTGTTTACACGGAACTGTGAACACACCTCACAGGCAACTGCTTTTAAAGAGCCTACGTAGCTTCTGAAAGCTTTTGCTGACTTTCCCCTGCGTCGTGCCACGCTTTATCACCTGCAGTACGAACCGCGAAGGTGCAAACAGCCAGCAAGGGCGCAAAGCCCTCAGAAGAAAGCAGCAGAAAATTTTCATCTGTTTTCCAATTCCTCGACACCTGCAGGAATTAATAGGCTTTGGTGGCAAGTAAGGCAAGAGCTCTAAAGCACTTTGTTACTGGGCAGAAGCTCAACATCTCACTTTCCCCCAAAGGGGGGCTGTTGTACCTCCTTCCTGCAGAGCATGGCTCAGCCTCCACGGCACTGAAGATCTCTGCTGCGGGGACACCCTGTGACAGTCCCCCCTGTGCCAGTGGCACGCTCAGAACAAAGGAGATATATGTGTGTGTGTGCATATATACACATATATATGTATATACACATATATACAAATATAGACATATACACACATATACACACGCACATTTCTATCACAAAAGTGTAAAGAACAAAAGCCACCAGTCCTGAAGTGAGGAGGTTGAGTTTTTCTGCTCCCATCACCATTCCCAACTGGAACACACGGGCTCACAAGCCATTTTTAACAAATTTTGGAATATGACTGTATTTTGAGAGAAAAAAAAAACAAAAACCAAAACAGAAAATGGCCTTTGTAATACTGTCACCCAGGAATTCTTTCCACTTATATGAAAATGTGCCTCAAAAAAAAGGGGAAAATGTGTCAAACAAAGCTGTGAGGGAGAAGCGATTTAGCAGAAACAACCACAACAGTGGCAGCAGATGCTGGAAGGCAGACTCCAAGTCTCTGAGCCTCTAGTTCGGGCAGGCAAACAACAGTATTTCACAAAAATTGGCCCAGAAATCAGCTGCAAGTCAGACCTGGCATCTGCACGGTAATGTCTGCACACACCCCGTCCAAGCGGGCGCGTGACCCGCAGCCCAGGGAAAGGAGTTTTGAGGTTATTGCAGCCACAGTCCCCCACGCAGCCAGGCTTATGTGCCCTTGTCTGTCACACCTAGTGCCTCCCACACAGACTAGGGAATGGATGAGGCAGAAAGAGGAGACGGATTTGAACGCTTTCATAGTGCACTTTGTGTATTTGGTCTGAAAATGCTGTGTCTGATGCACCCTGCACCAGAAGCAGAAGCACCAGAGTACCTCCTCTGGGCCAGAATAAACTCAGGGACTTCAAAGAAGTCAAAACTGCACATGTCCACACTGCAGAAACAGCAAATGTTACGAACCCAGTAAGAGAAAAGTGTTAGGTGAGACTAATGGGAACCTGAGAAACGAAGGAACAGGCAACCACTCACCATCCTCTCAAACGCCCTGCGCAGAGCATGGCTGCAAGGGAGCCAGCGGGCACATTTTGTGCACAAAGTCACACATTTACAGGTAAGTTAAAGGGCTACGAAGGACCGGAGAGGCCCAAGGAACGTCAAGCTGTGACTCACCGATGCAGGTCCTGCCGTCCGCGTGCAGGCGGAAGCCTGGCTTGCACTCGCAGTAATAAGATCCAAAGGTGTTCACGCATCGGTGCTGGCAGCCCCCGTTGTGGACCTGGCACTCGTCAACATCTGCCAAAGACAAGGGAAGAGGGGGGGAAAAAAACGCAACCAACTTCAGAGGAGTGGGCATGACAGATCTGCAGCTGGGGTTATTTGTCCTCTGCTGACTGACTCCACGTCTGAGGAACGAGCGCAGAGGGAAGGAGGTTGCCATTCCATGATGTTTAATCGGTCAAGCTATTTAAGAAATTTCGAGAGCAAGCACACCATCAGCAGGGGAAAAAAAAAAAGGCATCTTATTTGTCAATTGGCATAAACCATCCTCCATCTCAATCACCTCGTGATGGTCACTTTTCCTGTTCACTCTAAGATTATGGATTATTTAATACTTTACTCTTCCTCACTCTTTACGTGTTGAAAGCAGTCTGGGCTAGCCCATCTGCTACGAAGAAAACATGTTAATACCTGGAGGAAGTCATTACAGTGGATTTGTTCATAATTATATGGCACTTAAGAACATGATGAAGTCTAACTAAGCCCTCAAATACAAAGGGCAGAAAGTAACGGTGAGACCACAGGTCCCAGCCCTCTCCTGGCTCCACAACCAGAGCAAGCCCGGGATAACGGAGGCAAATGTACCTGCAACAAGGAGTCGCTGGGGCAGTAACACCGTGCATCTCCATCTCTGCTGGTAAAACTACAGGCCCTCGAACAAAAGGCATTCCTCGAGCCAGAAAAATCTTCTGCCAAGTGCTGAGCAATCTTTGAAGAGCTGAAATGGGAACTAGCCCATGAGGTCTTGGTAAAAGAAAATCCCGTTACACTTTATTATCAAAGCTTCAAACTCAGGGAGGTAGAGACGGCAGCGTGTTACGGAAAGGGAGAGTCAGTCCTGTTTCACAGACCTTAAATTGCCTTGAAGCGCTGGGAATAACTTCCAGAACTGAGAAAAAAGCGAAAATGTTTGGAGCGCCCAGTTACATGGTGCTAACTCAGATGCGTATCAGAAACTTGTCAAAGGCAATTTCAAGTTTCTGAGACATAGGACTCCTTCATATGGCTATAATCAGAAATAATAGAGATGTTTGTGGCTCGAGCCGCGCCGTCCCTTAATTCCTGCCATTTGTGCGTGTGTGCACTGCCCTTCAGAGGGGAAGGGACCAAAGCAGATCACATACATGCAAACAGAAAAAAAAAAAAAAAAAAAAAGAAAAAGCAAGCCAGCAATTCCTTTTTCTGTGGGAGGAAAACTTCAGGAGCTTTGGGTCTATGCACTTCACACATTTTGTGAAGACGTCTTCAGCACACACAACTGCTCCCCGCTGGCGGAGTGAGGCGGGTCACGAGGGCAGCAGGGGGACACGGAGCCAAGCTGAGCAATGAACCAGCACCGTTTCATCAATGACTGTTACTAATAAGATAAAGAAACACTTCCTCACTGAATCACGGCGGGGAGTTGCCCCCGTGCCTTTACAAGCCAGCAGCGCAAAAACCTGCTCGAGCCTCACCCGCGGCCAGCGCGGAGCATCGCCCAGCTCCCCCTCAGCACTGCTGCCTGCAGCTCTCACCGGGGAGGGAGAAATGCAACCCAAACACGAGCCAGTGCTAAAATTTTACATTGATTAGGTTAATTTTACAATTTGCCAACAAAATCCACCAGCAGCGGGCAAACGGACTGGGTCAGGGAAGAAATGGGAAGGGGGAAAGGTGACCCTTGTTTGATTCAGAGCTACACAATAAAAGTATTTTCTCAGAATACTTTTCAATAAAAGGCTCCTCAGCACTTAATAAGTTAACACCTAGGGCTCAGAGCACATAGAGCTCTCTGCCCCTTCTGTCCTGGAGATGTCCAGCGAACCCACGGTCTTGGCTTCTAACGTCCTGGCTATGCAAGGCTCCTTCTCCAGACCCCACCGCAGCTGCAGCCTTCACTAACCTGGCACAAAATGATAATTTACGTAACACTAGACCTTTGCTCACTTAGTGCCTCTGGGCATTTTAGAAGGTTTGGGTTTTTTCTTCCTCTTTTTTTCCAAGGCGCTTAAGTTTTAAAGAAGGGAAGAGGAATAGATTTTTGAGGTGAAACTTAAGCTTTAAACGACGTTCTCTGAAGAGCAACCCAAATCCAAACCAGCTTTTCAGGGTGGAAAAAATGCTGTGGCACGAATCTGAGATGCCTGTCAGAGCAAGCGGAGCGTTTTCCCCTGCGAAGGCTTTGTGCAGTTCGGATGCTACAGAGCCCTGGAGCTCCCGCGGCAGCGAGCACGCCAGGAGGGACCCCAGAGCTTTCTCCGGAGGAAGGACCCAGCTCTTCCCACAGGTGCCCAGGGGCAGCAGCAAGGAGAAGTCCCTAAACCAGCATCACAAACCTCCGACACAGTCTCCCAAAGAGCTGCTGGGAGCCTGGGCTTCACACTTTGCATTTCTGCCACTTTTTTTTTTTTTTAAACATCTCTATGAGTAGAAGTAGCTATTAATATACAAAACTGGCTCTATTCAGCTCAAGAAGAGGAAAACTTGGGTTTGGGAAGATTTTATAGAGAGCAATACAGTTTTTTTGGCCTGAATTTAAATGACTATTCCACTGCTCCCCTTCAACTCTAATCTGAAACCGTAGAGAATTTACCGTCCAACAAAAAAACGTTGGCAATGTGTTGAATAAACTTCTTCCTTTCACCCCATTACTCATACTCAGTAATTATACATCTCCTCTCTAAATGTCTCCTCTTCCCTCTTTGTATTCTTCACCCTCTAAATCTCTGTAAGCACAGGGGGCTGTCGTTACCCCAGAGTCCCCCCGCCCTGTCCCACCTCGCCCTTGCACCTTCGCCGTGCGCGCTCCCCACAGAATCCCCACATCCCGTTGTCCCTTCTGGAGCCCCCCTTATCTCCTCCTGCAGTAACAGAGAGATTTTTGGACATAAGCTCCGCAATTGGGGTGACCAAAATAAACTGTCCCATCCTTGGCACCCCTGCTGGGAGGGCAGCATCAGCCCCGGCGCAGGTCCACTGGCCACCCCCAGCAGCAGCATCTCCAGCCTTTCCAGAGCTCGCCAGCGAGCGATTCACCCCGGAACATCAACAGCGACACAGCAGGAGCTGCCTGCCGGGGCCAGGACAGCACATCACTGCAAAAGGTCGGTGCAAAGACCCAAAAACCTACGTGACGCTCTGCGAGATGCGGTTTGTGGCACGCCGAGGTTATTTTCCTATTGGAGAGCTGACAAAATCTGGTTGAAATTAATATAGCAAAGAAAGAAAATTAGAAACATGCAGGCATCTCTTCTGAGGAGGGTAGCTGACACCGAGCAACCCCAAGCGTGCCGAGCCCACGTGTGTGTGAGCTCCGCCGTGCCGGCAGGGGCAGGGCAGTGGGTACCGGCCGAAGCCCACTGAGGCAGACACCAAACCCAAACACAGCAAGAGCCTGGGAGAGAGACTTGGCTCATTGGGAAGGGATCCTGCCCTGCTGCGAAAGGAAACCCAAGTTCATGTCCTTGGAGAGGACATGGGGCTCACCCGAGAAACTGCCGATGCTCTTGTCAGCCTCTTCCCCCAACAGAAACAATCCATCGGACCTCAGATACTGGTAACGTGGACCAACAAGGGTGATGCTAGAATCAAACATAGGGAAGACAAACAGAAGATCGGAAAAAGAAGAGGATGCGAGGAGAAGACTTTGGTTAAGTGCACTCCCTGACCACGCACAGGTCCTTCAAGAGGTTCTGTGATTTATTTCACACAAGAGCTCTGTGTCAGAGGAAAGAAAGTGGCAACAGCAGCTGCGCAAATTACTAAATATTTGTTACAGAGGCAGTTTATCTCCCCTGAAAGGCTGAGGAGGAGATGGATCCCAGCTGGAAGCACAGGCAGTAGATACGCTGCTCAGGTTCACTCTATCTGGCCAGACAGCAGTGCCAGGCTCTAATCCCTGCGGCAATTAGCCTGGATTACAGAGCAGGGCTGCAGGGAAAAGGTTAATTAAAATCCAACAAGATGAGCATGTGTGGGATTTAGCAATTTTATCTTTCCGGTACCAGCTTGTTGAAGCTAATTCAGCAATTTTAAGATGTAAAGAGACTGGAAGGAGACGAAAAAGTGGAGTCACACGCTGCGCAGCCGACTGCGCCCAGGCAGAGAAGCACGGCATTGCAGCGCCTGTCCCGCACCGCAGACACCGAGTAGGGACTTGGGTGCAGAACGGTGCCAGGGGTGTTGGAAGGAAAAACCCCGATGCAGGACTTTGCCTCTTGCATGAATTGCACAGCCCCAGGCACAAAGACGATGCCTTTTCCCCCCTCTGCCAACCTGGGACCCCTGTCCTCCTCCAGGACGAGGACGAATGGTACCTGCCTCAGGCTGCTCTCGGCTTGCAGTGCGAGTGACTCACTTGAGGAAAGAAGAAAGGTCATTTGGGGCAGTCAAAATGCTTCCACACCTTCAGTTTTCATCTTGTTGTAAACCAAGTATTCAGGAAAGCCATGAAGGTGCTCCACAGAGCTGCAGCCTCCCTACGTTACCTGTGCCACCCTCGAGAGCAGCAGTTTCCACAGGCACTGCGGGAACCGATGCAGTGGCTTTATGATATTTTGATGAAGGGAAAATGTATCAGGGAGCTGTTTCCCCTCAGCCACTTGTTTTGTCCTCAGCTCACCTTCTTTTTTGCCTGCAAGCACAGCAGCTGGGAGAGTCGCCCAGCTCTCCTTTGTGCTCGCATTTCTGTCTCCGGATGGTGCTGATAATTAGGTCTTACTCAGAGCCGAGCAGAGGTGCACGTAACAACAAGCAGGCAGCCTGCTCCTGACTTGCTGCTACTCTCACCCACTCCAAACTTATTTAGTGGCTCTGTTTTACCCCACTTCTCTGTGCAGGGTGTCATTTTGACCAGAAGATGTATCCAGGCAGAGGCACACCGGCTCGGTCCCCATGAATGCCGACACGGACCTGGCAACGGTAGGAGCTGATGGAAATTCAGCTTGCTACTCAGGGAGCTAAAGGCAACCACGGGATCAACCGTAAAGGGACCAGCCCTGGGAGATGCGAGGCCACAACCCCAGCGCTCTGCCAGGCACTCATCAGCATCAAAGGCTGGTCCTGCTGGAGGAGAGTACCAAGGTGTTCACCTGAGCCAGCCCCTGCATCTGTTGGTCTTATCAAAGGTACCGTTCAGGAAGGCTGGAGGGTTGTTTTCCAGCCACAAAGTTGGATCTCAGGAGCTTGCCTTGGAGAAGTCATATGAGCTAACATAGTTGGATGGAGACTGCAAATGAGATCTGAATTCGAGACAAACATCTGATCTATAAATAACAAAACAGCAACTCGCCCCATTTCCAGAGGTCTGGCACACCTCACAAATATACTGATATCACTTTTATAACCGACTGCTTGGGGCATTTATTTGTTAGGATTATCTCACGATGAGATAATGCATTCCTCGATGTCTACATGACTCACGAGCATCCAAAGTCTTTAGTGAACTTCACATATCCTCCATAATTTCCTAAATCTTCAGGCAACCACAAACTCCATCTACCTCTAAGGTAGCTAAACACACCAAGAGAAGGAACAGGTGTGTGCATACTCGCAGAACTTAGACCTCACTCAGCATCCCCGTCTACCATCACACGCAAGCCAGTGCACAGAAATGTTCTGCGAAAGACAGTGGGAAGTGGGAAAATAGTATTTATTGTCCCCTTGCAGTGCCTGACATGGTGTAGCAGAAAGAGCAAGTCTTATCAAACAATCAAACAAAAAGCAAACCTACCAATGATGGGCAAGAACTGCGTATTTTGCTCCGCAGAAGGTCCCATTTACCTTCTGGCGTGCTGGCACCTCCATCTGCTATTAGCAGACTGAGGCTGTTAATGCTCCCGACTTTCTGAATGATGATGAGAAATGATGATGAGGATGAGAAAAAGCTGCGGGACCATCAACAGCAGACATGCAAAGGAAGGACTGAGCACAACGAGTAAGGCTGCCCAGCTCAGGGTCAGTCGCTGCTGCCAGAGGAGCCCCCCGAGGCAGTGACCCCGGGCAGCACCGTCCCTTGCAAGGCTGCCCTGCACAACGCTCACACCGACTCCGACAGTCTCGCCCCGAGGAAGGCGGATTGTTTTCCTGATAAAACGGCTTCAGACTTCATTCATTGCCCTGGACCGAGGAAAAAGACTGATCAAGAGCCCCTAACCAAACGCCCGCATTTGGGTTTTTCAAAGGCACGTTGCTCCAACCGAGCCGCAAGGCAGCCCAGGGAAAGAAACTCACCTTCCTCACCCCCGCCCCCCCCCTCCCACCGCCAGAAATCACTTTTCGGAGTGACAAACCGCCCCAGGGCAGACCGTGCCTGCCACAACGCGAAGCGACGTTACGGGCAGTTCGGGGGTCGAGCTGCCGCCAGCCTGGGACCCCCACCCGGCAGCAGCGAAACCCCGGGAAAAGAGCCCCCCGAGCCAAGAGCCGCCCAGCCCAGCCCCGTACCTGCCCTCAGCTCGGCTCCGAAGCCCGCACGCCCCAGGTAACACGGGTAGTAGCAGTTTCTCCAGAGGTAGGGGTAATGATCCCCGGCGGCCCCAGGGACGCCACCCAACAAGCCGAGGCACCACAGCAGCATCCACCACAGCCCCATGACGGGGAGCGCACAAAAAAACCCCGAGCAGAAAATCCGCCGAATGCCGCGGCAAGACGCAGAAGAAAAAGCGCCGAGCCGCAGGAGCCGGCGAAAAAAAAAACCAAAACAGACGGCAAAGGAACCCGAAAGCGAAGGGAAACCCGGAGATGCGCGGGGCGGGGGCGGCGCGGAGCGGGACCGCCCGCCCGCAGGCTCAGCCCGTCCCGCTCCGCCCCGCGCAGGTAAAGCCAAGCCCCGGACACCCCCCTCCACCCCCCGCCCGATTTTTTTTTTTTTTTTACACCAAATCAGAACTTTCTCTCGCCGGGTGCTGTGCCCTGGGATGGCTGGCAGCTCCCTGCGACAACCGGCAAGTAGAAAACTCTCTCGGGGCTTGTCTTAAAATAACGCAAAAAAAAGAATTCTTCAACAAAGAATTGAAGCTCAAAGGAGGAACAGCCACCGTGGCTACTCCAACAAAAAAAAAAAACACCTCATAACGGTACCGTTTCCTGTAAGACCTAGCCTAGAAATTTATTCTACCTTTTTCATTAAACGAGAAGTCGGAATAGCTCATAGGATTTTCCAGAGGCAAGCTCAAAAGCCTCATTTAACTTTCTGGAATGTTTTGAAACAATGTGCTTGCAGGGTTGAGCTGGGGGAGAGCAGGGCCTGCTACTCTTTTAGGAGTATTATTTGGCTGTAGTAAAATTCCAGATTAAAACCTGTGGTTTAGACTGCAATGAGTAGCATTCCATGAGAAATTTTGAAACTGTGAGAGAAGCTGAATCCAGAAAGAAAATAATAATTTAAAGGCTATTTCTGCAGTGGTTTCCAAAGGAAGGTGGACTCTAGTCACGAGTCCCCTTTGCAGGTCGTTCCAAGCAAGAGCAGCTTCTTAACATTTCAGGGACCGCTTCAGCTCATCTTAATATTCATCCACTGCAACCGTCCACATGCTTCTCATTAATGTGCTGAGTTGAACAAAAATAGCTGACCCAAAGATTTGTGAGTTGCTTTGCGGAAAAAAAAAGTTAACCTCTCTGAAAGATGCTGCAAATTCGGAGGCACGGTCTGCAGCAGCTGGTGTGCCACAGCCCCACCGGCCCTTCAACGCGCACCCGAGTGCCCCGAGGCACTGAGGGGAAGAGAGGACATGGGGCAAGAGAGGGATGTGAGGAGGGGAAATGCTGCCATCCTGCCAGGAGCCACTTTTAGATCTACCAAATACTTCCCTCGCTGAAAAAGAACACGGTGCCAGACGTTATGAATTCTCCCTGCCGGCCCGGAGCAGTTCCGCGGGAACGCTGCCTCGGAGCAGCGACATCTCAGCCCTCGCAATGGCCAGTGTTGACACTTTTCCTGTAAATGTTTCCAGTAGTGTTGACATGCAAAAATGAATGTTGCCACAGAGCTATGAAAAATGGCTTAGACCGACTTCCTCAGTTCAGTAATGTTATTTAGACATTGTCTACATGAAATTATTCTTGCCTGGAATGCAGATGAATCACAGCGAGCGCGGCTCTCCACGTGACTCCCTGACTCCACAAGCATCAACCAAAGGGACTTTTCCACTGGCCCCAGGGCCTGGACATCCCTCCTGCCCCAGCACACACAGCTCCCGACACGGAGCAGAGATGAGTGCTAGCAGAGCTGCTGATGCTCAGCTAATTACATGACAAACTTCCTCAATGTCATTTTTTGTTAAACTGCTAAAAAAAATTAAAAATAAGCAACACTGAGAGGCTCCGACTTTTCCAGACGGCTCTCTGGTGTAACACATGTATCAAAAGTACATCAGGCTTGAACATAAACCGAATCCTGCTTATGTAATAAGTTATGCTTGGCCAGGTTTGAGCCAGCTCAAGCTTCCTTGTCACCTAATTTACTTCAGCTGATTAAGTACTAAGAGTTGGTTTGAGTATGGTAACACGTTACAATCAGCAGCAAATTGTTGCTGCTTCCTGTGGAATTAGCCAGGAGAGCACAAACATCCAGAGGGGCTCTTGAAACAGGGACTGAGTGGGACCAAACCCATAACTCCCACAGATTTTCACTCACATCCAGTCTTAGCACTACTGAATTCTCACCAGAACTCAAAAAAATTCCAGCTGATGGTGGTCCTTCACAGCTCAACCAGCTCAGGTAAACACAAGTGCTTGAATCTCCATCCAAAAATCACCCAAACCCTGAACCAAGCTGCTCCTGACATTTTTAAAAGGGTTCTGCCGTTAAAAGGAAATAGACAAATGGAGAATATGAAAGCAGTCCAGGAAAATGCAGGCGGTGACACGGGGCAAAAATGAGCCCCTTTTTCTGAGACATAACTGAAACCTGAACTGATGGTCACTAAGAGGCTTCCACAGCTGTCAAGTCCCTAACCCTACCACGTAACATCGCGTAGAGGAACCTCAAGAAGTCAAGCTCCCCTAGAATTTGCCATACCTCCAAAGCTGTAAAAAAGAGAAACTGTGTTTCCTGTAAAAAACCCAACACATGAAGTCCCCAAACCACTCTACAGACAGTTCTTCCACTATGGATAAAACTAGAAATACCAAAACACTCGAGAGGCTTGCGGTTACAAGTATAACCGCCCTACAGTCAACAAAACAGAACCACTGTACGAGTACCTAAGTCGCTGACCCCGGTAAACCACATGAGAATTAGTAGCGTATAAAATATCTTTGCTTGCAACTGTAGATCTCTAGCTCAAGTTCAAACCACGTAAATAAAGATGAGAGCTGGTACCATCCAGGGACTCTGTGCCAGTATGAAGTGAGCTCGTCAGACAGACCCCGGACGGGTCCAAGAGCTAATTGGCTCCTTTCCTGGCAGCTTTAGCAAAGCAGCCCGGGACTGAACACAGCCAAGGGAGGATTTTCTTTCTAACTATAATCCCTTGAGCTCAGAAGTGAAAACAGACTGGAGGGCCAAGCACTGGTGCTGCCCATCTGCCTGTGTCAGGGACAAGACCAGGGCAGAAGTCACTCCGTGAGGTACCAGCCTGGGTCCGAGCCAGCAGCCTGCGCACACACACGTGCACAGCCCAACCCTGTCCTGTGGTAGACGCTGCTGGCAGTGGGAAATGGCAGAGAACGGGAAGTAACTGGAGGGTCCTGGAGCCCACGAGATGTCGCACATGAAGGCTGGGAAGTCCTCACGTAACCGAGATCAATTTGGGATTTTTTTTTTCAAAACCTTTCTACCTTAGAAGCAAACACTGGGTCCTCGGGGTTTTCTGCCTCTCCACACCGAGCATCCCGCTGATGTTATTGCGTAGCTATTTGTTTAGCAGACACTCCAGCGAGGAGGACTCTGGAGAGGCCAGCCTGACGTCACTCTGAGCCAGGCAAGAGCCAGGAATCAAGTCGCAGGGGTGAAGCAAGTAGAACTGCCGCCTTTGAACCCACGACTCATCTTCCTGAGCCACCCTCAGGACAGACGCAAGGTCCAAACCCTCCTGTCCAACCCGGAGCCAACGCAGGGCTCCAAACACGTAACTCAGGCTCTGAAGCCCAGGATGCTTTAGTCGGGCTCCATCAGGACTTTGATTCAGGACGAATATTTTGCAAACTGTAAACATTAATCAGCGCCTTTTGTCTTCTCTCAACTCCCCCGTCTGTACAAACACAGATCTAATTCCATCCACGCTTCTTCCTAAGTTCATGAGCATTCAGAGTACTTGGACAGAGTTTCTCATCCGATGCAAAAATAAAAGAAGTGGAGAGCACAGCAGGGCCCCCGCCAGTCGCCGTGGGGGGGCTGCTGCAGACCACGGAGAGGCTGCTGGCACGTGGACATTTACACCTGAGGAAAATGGGTACAGGTGATGTGGCCCAATCTAAACTCCAGGGTCAGGTAATTTAGAGCTCCATCTTTCCCATGCTCTTTTTTTTTTCTGCTTCTTTTTGAGAAACCTGCAGCAGGAACACATGCAGGTGGAAAAAGTGAGGAGCTCCAGGAGCTCGATGGCCCTTTCCTGCCCCCTCGACACTGTGTCAGGCAAAGGGAGGGCCAAGGGGGGTTGTCACCTCCATTGGTTTGGAGGGGGAGAGAGGCAGCACGTGTGGGAGCACAATTACAAATAATTCCAAGAATATATACAAAGGGATTCACATTGTCTCCCCTATTTTTTAAATTGTTTCCACCAAAACCCTGAACCTCTTAATCATCTGAGAAGCTCATCCTCATCAGGGGAATTCTGGGGAAACCGAAAATATTTTAGCTTGGCTAAGATAAGGGCAGAGCTGTTTATTTCACACATCTCTACAGTGGTACAGAGCCAGGAAATACTTTTCACTTATTTTCAACAAAACAAGACAAATGTACCAAATTGGCAAGAAAGCGACATTTTTCTGCTGAATTCTTTAATGTCCAAACCGATATCCACAGAAATGACTCTTTCCCAGTTTGTCAGCAATCTTCGTTAATTACTTGGAATACTTTGGGACTTCTGCTGAGCCAGCCAGTGCCAAAACCACGAGAGAACCCACCACAAACCCACAGCGGTCCCGAGCAGCCCCCTGCAGCCGGACCTTCCAACAGGGGGACAGTGGGTTTGGGTGCCTGGTCTGCAGGAACCCAGCAGCGGTGGCTTTCCCTGAGGCTGTCAGCAAACGCTGGAACTGCAACACGCTCCAAAAAACACCCGTATCTTGCTCTCGGCCCTGATAAGCAAATAGCTTTTTGCATTTTTCTGACGCTGGGCTCCAGCAGCCCTCGCCCCGCTGATAACGCCGGGGGAGAAAGGGGTGGGGGAAGCAGCTCGGGGTTCGACGGCGCAGATCCAAGCAAACCCACGGCTCCTGTGACAGCTCCTTTTCCTGCTGGTAACTTCTCAGTGCCAACAAGGACATTAAGCAGCGCAAAACGAGCCCTCACATTACACGCTCAAACTCTTAAGATGTGACTACCCAAAAGATTCCTATCCTGGATGAACACCTGCACCCACACCAACAAAAATACATTTATTGTCACAGGATGCCTCACTCCATAAAGGTCATCTTGTTCAGGAAAACAAGAAGACAGAATTGGTTTATGGGGACGAAGCGCTGCTTAAGGAGTTTTACCTTCAGAGTGGTAGAACCATCACACCTTTCCACTGGAACTCCTTCAACTGCACCTGCGCAAGTTGCCTGAAGAGCATTAATCCAGAGAAGATTAAATTAGAAGGTTGAAAAAATTAAAACACCCTCACAGCACTCAATTTCTTCTAATTTTTATACTTGAGTCCAGAACAAATCACATCACCGCACTAAAAACCCGAGATCTCAGCTCCCCTCAGCAGGGGCAGGGACCAGACCTCGAAGGAGCAGGGAGCACCTTTCCCAAGCTGCCTTTTAAATAGAGCTGATGCCCGATCACGGGTGAAAAGGGAGGGGTCGCCACACCCCTCCCCACCCCCAGCTCAGCTCCAGGGGCTGAACCACTCCAACCGGCAGCAGCATCCTCCCCTCCCGTTTGGAAGCGATTAATTAGCACCGGAGATGCTTCACACCTCACCGAAATGCGTGATAGCTGCTCCAAATAATCCAAACCCAACAAAACTGGCGTAAATCCCAGCTCCTACATGGACCAGGAGAAACTCCAAGTGCTCCCTGGGAGCATCGGTCCCTTCTCCAGGCCATAAACATCTTCTGCCTCCAGGGGAAACCTTGTGCAGTTTTATTATTTTCAGTTACAGATCCAGATTAGGAAATGCCAAGTTTCGGTTAGATGCGTGGATTACATGGGGAGGTTTCAAAAAGATTTATCAGTCGTTGGCGAATTCTTGACATTTGGCACCAAGCGAGGCACTCTAAAAATGTATTTGTGCTTAAGGAGCTGCTTTTGTTTTTCTTTTTTTTTTCTCTGTAAAGAAGCATTTACTTCTCAAAAGAAAGCAGAAAAGTGGAGACAAATACTGGTTTAAGGCATTTGGTCTGGATGGAAGAATAATGAGCTGCAGCTTTGCCAAAAGCGCGTGTTTCAACCATACTGGACTCTGGATGTTTCCTTCTGCTACTGCAGATAAATCTTGGTTTTCTCTTGCTCGCCCTGAGCTACGGGGAGCGGCACGATGCAGCACAGGGACAGGGATGGGACAGGGCAGAGCCCCGCTGCCACACCCGGGGCACCAGCAGCGCTCTCCCTGCCCAGGGAAAGCTCCGTGTGTGCAGCGACGCTCTCTAGATGCTCTTTACTCAGCACACACCAGCCCTCGGGTCACTCCTGCGGTAAGAACAATAAAAAGTGTCTGCGGGTAGCGTGCAAGCCCGTCAAGTCGTAGAGGGTTAAACGTGTTACCAGCCAAGAACAGAGCTGGAGAGGGACCATGATCAAAACAAGGCGGGTGTGATCAAAGAGACCCCCGGTTTAATTCCCTCGGCCTCTTCTAATTCGGTCCTGTCTGGGCTCAGAGTTCCCTAACGACTTCTGAAACAGCAGACCGTGCAAGCTCTGCTTCACTTTTCAGAAATCCTAAGGCCTGCTCGAGCTTAATGGAATCCCTCAGGGTTTATATTTGCTTAATCCTCCCACTGCAGCAACCTGCCAGCGCCGGGAGAGCTGGTCCATCCCCGGCGCTCCGTGTCCGGCGGGGCCGGGCGGCTGCCCTGCCGCGTCCTCGGCTTCGCCCTGACCTTGGGCTTTCACAGCACGGCTGCGAAAAGGAGGAATGCTGAAACTCCGCAGACTTTAATTCGGTTTGCGCTTACCTAAGCGCAGCATCTGTTTGAGGACAGGTGCGCTGCTGTCACAGCTCTGAGAGGAAGAGTTTTTAAAAGCAGTTCTGGAAAGCAACGGCTCGCCAGCCAGAGGCTTTCCTATTTTCACCAGAGATCTGGCAAGGCTCACGCGTATTGTCCTGCCGTGACCCGCGCTGGAGACAGATGCCAGCTCTGGCAGCCACGCAGACAGGTGACACGACCGACCCTTTTTGTGTGTTACAAGTAAAGCGATTCCAAGTGCTGTGACTGACACTCACAATTACCAGGGAAAACTCTCGTTCCTGCTCTGGCTGTTGTTCCTGTAACCGTTATCACACGGGTTTTATTTCCACGAGCGGTATCGGTGGTTGAGACACATCGACGGGGCAATGCAATATTTCAAAGAATTACTGAGTTGCGATGGAGAGCGGAGGGGGAACTAGGAAATGTGATCCGGTGGGATCTTGTGAAACTTAGAGAAGGCTTAAGAATTTGAAAACCTGATGTTTTAGAAGTTAAAAGGGCAGCTGGAGGCAATGAAGCATCTGTCATGCTGAGTTAGGCAAGGAAAGAGGAATAAACCTGACAACCTCTCCCCGGGGAGCGGGGGGCAAGGCGCAGAGGGGCTGCAGGGGGAGCGGGCTCAGGGACAAGCTGATGCCCAAAGCCACGCTGGGCAGGGAGCCCCACCGAGGCGATGGCGGTGACAGAGCAGGGGACAGAGCAGAGGGCTCGTGACGCAGCCAGAGCACGCACGGTGCTCTGCCCGCTCCCCTCTGAAGACGCCCTGCGGACCCTTGAAACCAAGCATGGGTCGCCTCGAATCGCAGCCACAGGCTCCACCTACACTTGATTTCCAAGGTCATGCACAGAAATCATCAAGCTGCTCCTGGAAAGCAGCTCCCCAGGAAAGGTTTCTCCCTGAGTTTTATTCGTATGCTACCAAAGCGCCAGGTAAAAGCAGATAAATTCAACGCAAAACTCCTTGCAAAATTTCTGTTAAAACTCGGTTTCAATTAATCTGTTTGTAAAACAGGCGTGTTCGCTTTGAATTTTTTAAGGAAAAGTTAGGAACAGATAAGAGAATAACGTACTGAACTTTCAGGCGTATAACACATTTTTCCAGTGCTACGCTCCAGCTTTCACAAACCGACTTCGACAACTTCTGCTGGAAAAGGCTTGAAATAAAACCCTGCTAACAGTAGGTATTCCTATTCTTTATGAGAATCCCTAAGTCATTGCAAGGAAAACAGAACTGAAGCACATCTGGTACTTTATTTATGGAGGTTACCCACTCCCACATGAAAGAAACCATTCACTCCAACTGATAACAACCTCCCCCACTTTTCCATCTGCCTTTAGGCTAAGAGACCATTAACATTCGCAGCCTATTGTCAAGTGGCTTTACAACACCTTGTAAAAAGGTCTGAAGGAAGCTTAAACGCTGAGAGGCCCTGGGTTTGGAGCATGGCTCTGCCTCGAACAATGGCTCCCCCTTTCCAGCCCAGCCAGAAAACTCGGCGTGAAGCGACAGAGGCAGCTCCCAGCTGGGACGCTCACACATCAGCCAAGTTTGGGGGGCTCGGGGCAGGGAACGTGACCTCCAACAGAAAAAGGAAGGTCTTTGTACATTATCCTGATGACCCAGGAGAGGCAAGCACGCCCCAGACCACACAAACCACCTCAGCTGTTTGCAGTTCCCTGGAAAGGAGGACCAAGGGCCAACCTTCAACACCGACACGCCAACCTCTCCCCATCCCAGCAGGTTGAGTTCTTACGGAGCTTAATTTCCCTTATTTGAGGAAAATCACCCAACGTGGGAGGTGATTTTCTCCTTTCCACTGCCAGCTCCTCCTGCATCACGGGGATGACAGTCCCAGAAAGCGCCGCGGTACCGCTCGTGGGTGATAAATTTCCGCTGCACGATGGCCCAGAGACCCGACGGGCTGCCCGGGACCTCGTGCCAGCGCCACCTCTCTGCCTACAAGAGATCCAACGCCAGTCCTGGCTTCAGAAACACCGAGCAGGTGTCCGAGAGCAAGTGTTTGCGCCGAGCGGGTCAGAAGAAGGATGATCTTGATTCTGTTTCAGAAACCATCCCGACCCCCTGCGCCGCCGCCGGGGCTGCAGACCTGGCAGTGCCGCCCGCACGTGCCTCTGCTGCTGTCCAGTGAGAAGCACCAGCCTTGCCTTTTCCCGTCGGCACATTTTCCCTTTTTTTCCCCCTAAACCAATTTAGCCTAATTATTTATTGTTGCAGAGGGAGAATTTCCATTTCCTGAGCCTTTCAGACCCTGAGCCTGCCTTTTTCCTCTTGAGCACGTACAACGGCGAGCAAGCATGAGCTGGCGCGCAGAGAACTTGTGTCATACACAAACGAGTCTAAGACTGAACCGTCACATTTAGTTTTTACAAGACTAGAAGCTTTTTGCCCAGACTGGACACTCAGGTTCCTTAAATACCTGCTGCAAGCGCATCATTCAGGTCCCCAGAGCTCACAACATGCAAGTCTTCCAAAGTAATTTCTTAGAAAGTATTCTCTCAAAGGAAATAAAACCTGTGAAATCTGGTTTTCCAGATATATACACATATATACATCACTTCAATCTGCAATTTTTTCCCTAATACATTTCAGAAAAGCAGTTTGGTTTTTTTTGTTAGGGAAGCAACATTTAGTAAGACAAAAAACCAAACAGAAGCCGGTGCATTTTGTTTGAGCAAAACAAAATTAAAAAACTGCTAGAGTTTATATGGATTAAAAGTGGTTAAAATTGGGATAAAATAATAATAATTTGGAAGGGGGAACCCAGCAGTTCTTCAATGGGAAAAATTCTTGCTGCAGTCGAAGGGCGAGGGAGGTGCTTCAAGGAGAGACCGAGCTCTCAGGGATCATCTCCGGAGCAGTGCAGAGGCTCTACCCCCTCCCTCTGGCCGTAAGGGAAGTTAACAGAACAGAATTAAACCACTGCAAGGAGGAAACTTGCCATAACTATTTTCTAAAAATCAAGCTGCTGTGGTTGATCTTCACTGAAACAGTCGCATTGGGAAAAAAGCTGCGATGCCCCACTCCATGCAGGCAGAGCCGCGCCCAGGGCAGGGGGTGTTGAAGGTGGAAAGACAAGGGGCAAAATACTAGGGTGTAACCAGATGCGTAAAGAAGAAAAATTATATATTTTCCCATCTTTTCAGTTCCTAAGCAGGGTCTCATCCCTACCCACCTGCCTACGAACTCAGTGTCTTCCCACGGATTATATCAAACACTCAGGCAACCTCAGCCTGTCTCCTCCCGATCTGCAATAACAGAGACATAATAAAACAGCCATGACAGGCATCTCCAGGAAACCTCTTCTTTTTTTCTTTTGAAACAAAAAAAAAGAAAAGAGCAGAGCTTTTCAAGAGAATGCGCCTGATGTGATCTGCCGTGGTCTGCAGGGAGCAGATTATCTTTCACAACTCTGGAGCTTCCTGCAGCGCTCAGATAAAACCTGCTCAGCGCAACGCTCGCTGCTTTTCACAGGTTTTTTTGTTCACCCGTCGTTTCCTCCGTAATTTTCTGTCCAAAGTGACGTCATCTGAACTTTGCTGGTTGCTTACGCGCAATTTCTCAAAACCCTTTCAAGGTATCTGGTCTTTTCTAATTTTATTTTATTTTTTTCCCGTAATCTTTGTGTCCTAAACGACAGAGCACGAGGCAGTACCCGCGCCGGGGAGTCGCTGCCGCGCCGCTTGCTCAGACCCGTCGACGCAGGAAACGCAACAGCACGCACAGAAAGATTCGCACACAGACGTACACACCTGTTCCTGCACTTTCTGCTCCAGGATGGACGAGCTGGGGACCTTCGGGGCCGTTTGATGCCAGCGGTGTCATCCCCACACGTGACAGATGCGTGTGGCCAATCTTCCGGCCCCTGTTTAGTCAGAGCCCACCCTTCTGGAGCGATCACATTTATCATTTTTTGTCCCTCGCTAAATTTCTCGCAAATAGGAATACATGAGACGGCCAAATCACATGTAATCAATATCATAGTGAGGGCTTTAAGGTTTTATGAACTCAAAGTTGCAGAAGACACTGAGCTGACCTGTGCTGACCAGAAGGTTCGCAGGTCTTTTTGAACTCAACCCTTGGGCGTGATGAGCTATGCCGTGAAAAGTTCCCAAGGATTTTGTCTACTCTTTAAGGTATTTATTTTTTTAAAGAAGAAAATTAAGCTCAAATACCTCAGCATCCTGCCCATTGCAAGCCCCAGCCAGACTTCAGCCCACCTCAGCAGAGACAGTCTCCTCTTCCTGCCCATTCCTGTGCTCCATCACTGGTTTCTACCAAGGTCCTCTCTCTCTCTATGGCCACACCAAATTCATTTTCCATTTTGGCAAGCTCCCCCTTTGCCTTCCTGAGTATCCTCAGGGGACAGAGAGGTGGGACGGGTGACACCACCCAGCTGGGCTATTTCATTCCAAAAGGTAACACTTAAAGACCTGCTCCCGCTGAAGCCAGAGGCAACAGCCTGGCTAATCTCAGCGAGAGAAACTTTAGATGCTCTATTTCTGCCATAAAACCTTATGGACTATAAATATCTCTGCATAGCGGAGAGAATTCTTTTTTGACACACTGTATAATGGATGCAATATAAAAATATACCGCGCTTGGCAGGCTTTCCAAGGCTTCCCTTTGGGAGCTCAGCAAACGGGCTGGTGTTTGATGATTTTTATTTTTTTTTCCCGCTGTATGGCCAAAAACTGCATTTCATGGAAAGACGGGAAGACGGCTCTCCTGGGAAAGAACCTTTTTCCCTCTCACGGAGAAGCTGAAGAGACTTCCTTCAGCGTTTCCAACTCTTTGAAGCGACCTCGGCTCCGTGAGATGCTTTTGCCAGGGCTGAGTGCACGAAGGTGTGAACGTCAGCGGCACTTTTGTCCCATTCTCAGTTGGGGAGAAGCCCGTGCCAGGGTGAAGCTCTGCGCTCACGAACGCATCCACAATTTTTTTTCCCCCTGGAGACACCAGTGAAAGGAGCTGCCTTTTGTTTACAAGGGTGCTGCAAAACGGGTTTTCAAGAAAAACACTATCTGGGAGCGAACGAGGAATGGAGCAAAGCTCCAGATACCGCTGCAATCGCACCTTGCCCAGAGCCTGCAGAGAATTCAAAAGGGAAGCATCCTAAGACGTGCCTACAAAGCAACTGAGCTGGATTTGGTCTTTCCCCAGGAGAAGGAGGATATGGTCCAACCAAGTACTCATAAATGTCGGTCTATCCCTAACACTGCAAATATAATCCGCTTGATTTGTGCTTAAACACAAAGCAGAAGCCAGAACCACTAGCTCGCACGCAGTGTTGCCCTAAGAAGGGTTTGATGGCTACTTTTCAGGTGTCACTCTTCACAAATACGAATAATGCAAATTAAATTGTGCAAAATATAACAAAGATATCTTAAAATGTTAATAACTAATGCTTAAAGTTTGCTGCAGATGCTTTCGTTGACCAATTAACCGAAGAAAAATCTTCTCCTAGTCTCTTTGTCTCCATATAATTAAGTTCAATACGACAAAACATCCAAGGGGGGAAGCGTTTGGAAAGGGTCTCAAGAGCTGGGGTAACATTTATAGCACAGGATGGTCTATGTGAAACTATTGATCACTGTTATTTATATTTCACTACCAGAGCCACTCACGTTCCCAGATGCACAATAGGTGTCAAGAGCAAGAACCTTGAGAAATAAATTGAAAAATTTGCAGCAGCAAATGGCTTGTTTATGCCATAATTGGTATTAGGCAATTAATGGTGGAATGAAACATCACATTGCTTCTGCAAACAAAAAGCAATGCTGTTTAAAGAACATCTAATGAGCACGTTTTATGTCGTCCTCAGCAAGTTTACTGCCAAGCGACAAAAGACATCCATACACACGTCCTTTTGTCGCTAATGAAAGGGTCACTGCTTCGCGCTCCTTGTGAAACCACAAGTTAGAAAGGAAAAAAAATAAATAATGCACAAATGTAACGTTTTAAGCTTGAAATTCACCTTCTCGGGGCAGCGGTGGCCGAGGCGTGCGGGCGCTGGGGGCGAACCCAGCTCCTCCGCGGGAAGGAGCAGCTCAGCCGCCGCCGCTCCCTCGCACCGCTCCGGTCCCAGACACCGCACGTATTCGCCATCCCCAGCCCCGCGCCATTCACGAGGTGAGATCCCGAGCAACCAGGAAAAACGGAGGTGGAAATAATGTATTTATTTGCTAGGAGTGCGTACGCTGCCGCGCAGGGTGGTTTCCCAGATGGAGGGGGATAACGCCGAAATAATTCCAAACCAAAGAAATTACCTGACCTGCTGTTTCCCAAAACACATTTGCTACATCTGCTTCTCCCACGCGTTTCAAATATCGCCGCTCTCTGCTGTCACGTTGAAAAAGGCCCAACGCGCTGCACAAGGAAGGTGCTGCGTTCACAAACCTTTTCAAGCAAATAATTTTCTGATAGACTTTGGGAAATACGTGCGGGAAGGAATGAACTTCAAAAGACTTGGAAATTTTCAGGACTAACTAAGTGTGCTGTGGAGATGTATCAAACAACGCATAGGAAATCTCCCGCAAACCTCAGATTCCTCCTAATTAAAAGGCGTGTAAAATATGAACGTTTTTGTAATTAATTTATCCCTAAATGTGCCATGATGCATTCTGTATTCATACTGTCAGCATGGCTTAATGTTCTTTCCTTAGCCATTTGTTCAGTTCAAAAATGTGCATTTTTAAAGAGCGTATCCTCTTACACTGGAGACCGTAAAGCGAAAAGCCATCTCTTACTCTCACATAAGTAGAAAAACATCTCTGGCATTCTTTCACTTAAATCCTTGGAGTTTTCTAGGGATTCATTTTACAAGTTAAATGTAGACTATAATTTTCCGGGCGAGTTTATCAAGGCAAATCATAACCGAGCTCCCGAACAAATGCAAATCAAAACACTTTATTTGGTTTTTCCACACGCGGTCGGTTCGGGCTGCGCAAACCCATTACTTATCGGTTAAAGAGAAGCCTGGTAACATCTGAGATATCAGTAACGGGTGGGAACGTAGGCTTCTCATGACCAAAACGTACAGCAGAGGAAGCGACGGACGACTCGCAGCTGGTAGAAAAGAGGCATCCTGCAACGACGCACATCTGGCCCCCATTACCTCCACGGAAATCCAACCCTCACGACACGCAGCGGTGCCCTGAGGAAAGGCACAGCATCCCCTGGGACCTCTTCAGCTGCATAGGCATAGGAGCCACCCGTTCCACCAGCGAGAGGAGCCCAGCGTCCCACCCATCGCTCGCCTTTATCACCTGGGACCGAGTTATTTTGGCCCTTTGATCTCTGACAACCACATTAGGACCTTCCACCACCCAGGATTCAAACCAGGTCGTGGCTAGAAGAGCCGAGGGCTGCTTTGGCCCTCTGGAAAGGATCTAGCCAGTCTTCAAGCAAGCCATTTAAACCTCTAAAGAATCCCCATTACAATCCACACACATGAGCTCTTCTTCTTTGCTGCCACCGCTCGTCTGTGTGCACGGAACCTCTCTGCAGCAGAGTCCCTCCTCAAACCAACGACGGATGTTTTAAATCTCTGCCACCTACAAGACCTCTTGGAGCAGCCTGGACCGAAGACGCCCGAGAAAGGCAGATGCACTTCGTGGTATGAAAAACATCAAAACCTGCTTCCACTTCCTCTGCAAACGGCGCTGAAGCAGCCTGCTCGACGAGCTGCACGGCTCCGCGACGGCAAAGCCAAGGGTCAGGGCTACGACAGCGTCCCAAGGGCTGCAGCCTGCCAGGCTTTTCGGCTAACATTCCAGAATAAATGGCAAGTGAAACACAAGCTCATTGCTTAAGGGAGCAGCTAAAGGCCCTGGCACCTGGCCCGTGAGCTGGCTGGCTTGCAGGGAAGGGAACTTATTTGGGGTTCTTGGTCCTCCCCGTGTTGGGGTGCTGAGGGGGGATGCCCAGGTTCAGCTCCGGGTGTATTTGCTTGGGGAGGTGGGAAGAAAGAGGGTTAATATGCATTCACGTACGGCAAACCAGAAACACCTGTTGGCCTCCAAAAGGGCTTTTTGGCCGCCTTATCCAGACAGAGGGTCCAACAGGTGTCCCCGCAGCCAGCGGGAACGGAGAGGGGTTACGGGGGGCCCCAGGAACATTGAATTATGCAGAGACAAACCGTCTGCATGGCTTTATGCAGCACACGTGTCCGTGTGCGAGAGCTCAACCACGAGAAACCAAAGTCCTGTAAAAGAAACCAAAGTCCCGTAAAAAGATGAAGCATGTCTGGGAGGAAAGCAGCCGTGCTGGGACGGGGCAACCTCACCCCAGAAGAGCAGGGGTCACCCGGACCCTCCTTCGTGATGCTCTTTGGACCCCAGCTCAGCCGTGCGAGTCGCTGAGGTTTTGCAAACAGCCCCTCTCCCTTTCTAATTGGTCACAGCTGGCTGCCAGCGTCTGCAGAAATCCTCACAGGGAGATTAGAGGGGTCTGACACTTGGCCAGGGCGCTGGCACCGCTAGAATTAAGGAGGGGATCACAGGAGCTGCTGGAGGGGGCTTCAATCCTCCCTAAAGGGAAAACATGTGTCCCTTTGAAGGTGGCATCCAGTACTTCACATGACACAGCCCAAGGGATGAATCCCTCAAAACAAAGTGTAGATTTGGTCTTCTCCAGGTGGCACAACTGGCAGTTTCCCTCCAAGATTTCCCAGCCCCTGACACATCTTAATGCGAGCAGCAGTAAAGATCTATATGAAAATTTCAGAGCAGTGCAATGTCAGCAATGGGATTCTTCTCTCATTTATTTGCCAAAACCTAAGCAGAGGGCTACAACTCATCTAAAGGATGTGAGCCATATATTTCCTTTCACCCAGCATAATCAGCTCTTCTAAATGATAATGAAATCCCCGATTCCCGAGTCCAGCCCAAGGAAAGCTTGAAAAGAACAAAGCAGGCCATATTTCAAATTCACTAAAGCCCGCAGGATTTCAGTCTCTTTTTCACCCGCTATCATGCTCCTTTAAACAAACGTGTCGGCAATATTTTCGCCCGTGCGAAAGCTCCATCACTCCTCACCGCAGCTGGACAACTTTAAACGGGAGAGCGCGCATCCAGGAGGCTGTTGGCCGTACTCCAGTTAACCTCTGGAAACCCAAACCGTACGAACCATGAAGCTACCCACGGAGCAACTGCCCTGCATTTATGCCCGGATTTGTAAAACCGAGGCGGTGCCAGGAAGCTGCTGAGGAACGCGGTGTGTCTCGCCGCTGGACCCCAGAACACCTGACAGATGGAAGGGAGAGCAAACGTGTGTCGCAGGTGCAACCCCAGACGTTCCCCAGCTTCAGCACGTTTTCCTTTTCTTAAAAGCCCACTTCACAAAAGACTTATTTATTTATTTATTAACGGAATAAGCCCCTACAGAGCCTTGGCTTGTTTCCTCTCACAAACTTTTTCAAAGAGCTCAGCGCTACCTGTTTGCCAGCTATTAAATACCTCACGTTTGGCTGATGGACAAGCAGATAGCGCCGAGCTCTGCACAAGCTGCCCTTGTTCCGTTGCCTTCTGCAGCCAAAAAGGGGGAAAATCCCGGCAGGCAGGGGTGCACGGCAATGCTGAGCACCAGCAAAAACGTCCTCCAGGCTCCAGCCCTTCTCCTCTCCCCAGCAGAAGGCTGAACCTTTGAATTAGGAGGCTCTTTATAAATAAAAATCTTCAGACTTCATGGCTGTTGGAGGAGCAGCGCCCTGTATTAACGGTGGATTCTCTCCAACAGACTGACAGCTGAAAAACAATCGCTGCTGTTCAACACAAACAGACTTTAAACTGGCCTCGTGAACTGCAAACCCGTGAAACAGCCAACACAATATCTTGGACCAGGGCAGTCACGTGCACGCTCGCTCGTGGTGTCTTTCCATCCTGGAAAGAAGCACCTGGCTCCCCGATCCAAGAGCCTGCAAGGTGCTTTCCTTTGCTTCCCACAGCCAACACCTTTCCCATTTTGACTTCAACACCGCCGAGAGCTTTGCAGCGCTGCGTTACCCTTGGGAAATCACCTCCAGCCTGACGGCTGCAGCAAAGCCCTCTCTCCCACCCCTCTGCCAAGCAGCCTGTGCCCTAACACACACCCCAGAGGCTTCCAACTGAACAGCTCGGAGAGATCAGCGGGAGAAATAGGGTCATTAGTCAATCAAACAATACTGAGGGCACGTCAAATGCTTGCGTAAATGAGGGCAGTGCTATAAAAGAGCCAGTAATGGTCTCCTGAAGCGGCGACAAAGCCATTTCAGCTGGCCTTGCAAAAGCAGACACTAATCACGAGCCCTGCTTGCTTACAGTTGACCTCTCCTTTGTGCAAAGCTAAAGAAGATTTGGTCTGGCCCATCCTTCAAAATGCAGCCGGGCTAATTAGGAAGGGTCCCGTCCCCGCGGCGCAGCGAGGTTCCCACACGGGAGCCCCCCGAAGCCTGAGTGTTGCTGAAACGAGCCACTCCGCCGGGAAGCTTTCAGCGAGCAGACGGTGAAGGCGAGCAGCTGATTTTTCAGTCCGAGATGCAAATAACAACGGCCTTTATGCTCCCTGTCCCGTGGCCCGGCGGTCCCTGCCACCAAGGCATGACCCCCCCCCCTCGCCGGGCGCCGCCGGAGCCGCTTCGTTGCGCTCGCCCGGGTCCCCGAGTTCACCAAAGCCGGGCTCCGCAGCGTCGGGTGGTCCGAGGATGCCTGGGAAGGCAGAGTTGGCTTGGAGCAGAGCCCAGGTTCTCTGACACCCCCTCCTCCCAGCAGCCAGCCCCGCACAGAGAGGTCATTGACGCCCAAGCTCAGAGAAGGGAGCTCCTAAAGAGCCTCAGCCCAAACCAAACCTCAAACACTCCATTTACAGCCCTTTCATCTACCAGACGTGGGAGATAACGAAGGAGTTTGGGACAACCCAGCCGCTTCCTCAGTTCAGAAATTCTCTGCAGCCACTAATTTTGTTCAGCTCAACCTCTTCCTCTGGTTTACTGCACCAGCCAAGCCCCACTCACAGCAGGTACGCAATGCCGTGCTGCAAGGCGGGGGAAGAAGATAAACCTCCCCACTGACAACACTTGGCAGGATTGAAAAGCCACTGAGATGCAAGGGGCAGCAGTAAAGGTGTTGAAACCCAGACGGGTGAGCAAGATGTGCTGCAGACCTTGAAAGAGCTCGGAGGTGCCTTCAGAGTGAGATGAGTCAGTGCAGAAGGAGCGAGCTCAAATATTATCACTGTCAACAGCTCGGGAGAGCAGGAAGGACAGCATCTCGCCCTGGAAGCCAGACGGATTGGGTACCGCCTGTCTTCCCGCCAGGGAAAACACGGGGCTGCTGCTGCTCCAGCCTGGCCAGTAACAACATCCCATGCTGAAAGGTGCGATAGGAGTCTGGCCAGGACAGAGAGCGTCCTGCCTCTAAACCAAACACGCCTGTATTTCCTTCCAGAAAAGGAAAGAGTGATACCGTGAAGATCAGACGCTGAGATCTGTGGGAGACAAATGACACACCTCGAGGGCACCCCCCCGCACCCCGCCGCTGTCACCCTCCTGCGACACTTCACGCGGGTCCTGGGGAAAGCTTTGCAGGGCACTACGGTGAAAACTCACCCCCAGCCACCCAAGGCTGAACTTTTAAAAGCCCCAAGCACCAACTTTGGGTCCTTCGTCCAAGACGGATAACATCAGCACAACCACAGATTTATTTTCTTCCCCTCCAAAATAAACCAGTCGTTTCCCTTTTAAAAAAAAAAGTATTTGAGGGTCTCAGAAAAGTGTGCTTTATTTTCAAAGCTGCAGCCAATTATAACTGCAGGAATTGCTAAACATTTCCAAACGTGAAAGTGTGTTTTACCTCTCAGGTTCTGTACAGGAAAACGCCCGACGTTTATTTTATTAATTTCTATGAGAGAAGCTATGGAAAAAAAACTATTGCAGGGGCGATATAAGTGCTGTTTATTTCCCAGAAAGCCCTGCAACATGTGCAAACCCAAACCTAAGCAGTAGGGCAGGACCGTGTGCATCTCTGAGAAGGCAGAGGTGAGAGCTGGCTGGGGAGGCACGAGCAGAAATGTGGCCCCACGGCCCCGACACAGATGTCTCGGACGCGCTCCAGGAGGGGTGTTGAAGGGGTCCGTGCCACCTCTCTGCTTCAAATCCCACTGGCCTGGCCTCATGACCACCACACACCAACCACTGCCCCATCCAAGTCCAAGGAAAAGCCTCTGACTGGAAGGAGCACAGCGCAAACTCCCGTTAAGGATACGTATTAAAGAGCAGGGAATGAACCGAGCCCGAAGTGACAGCACCGGGGAGGGTTTGGCCAGCCTACAGCCCCTGTTTGACAAAGAATCTTCTTTCTTCAAAAGTATTCTCTAAATGCTACTTAAGCACTTGTTAAGCATTTCTAAATTGATGCTGCAACCACCGTGAAAGCTCCTTAAAGCAGATGCGCCATGAAAAACGCACAAGAGCAGGCTGGTTGCAGACGAGGGTTTCGCAGAGAATGTTCCTGCCCAGCCCTTCTCGGTGGGGAAAGCCCAGCTCCTCCGAGGGCTGCTCCACGTCAGCTCCCCTGCCTCCACAGCCACAGCCTGTTTCTGCAGGAGCAGGGAGCCACAGGCAGAGTCACACTCTCGGGGATGGCAGAGGGGAGAAGGGGCGGTTGCTTCTCCCCGCAAGAGGACGAGGCACGGCTCCTCTCCCCACATACGCGGGACAGAGAACCGCTCCAGCTTCCAGCAGTTGTTTGCTGCACACCACCCAGTTACCAAATCAGAACATCTCCAAACCACCCAACTTAGGAAACTCAATAACCTTCCAGGGAGAATTTGTACATCGCACGAAGGTTAATTAAATAAAGCTTAGCAGCCCCACAATCAAGCCCAGCCAAAGATATATCTGATCCAGCTAGTCAGAGCTTAACTATTTTCCTTTCTGCTGCGGCAGCCCATTGCCACGCTCCCCCAGGCTGAGCTCCACTCCACAGGCCACGACCCCAGGGTTTCTTTGTTTGACCCAACTTTAATCAGCTTCCTTCTCCGATTCCAGCAAATCCCTCTGCTGATGGCAGCCAGCAATAAAGGCTATTGTACAACACGGGGCTACGTTTCACAGCAAGGCACGATAAGCATTTCCTTTCCAAACACCCAAGCTCCCCAAACATTACAAACAGTGGCCAAAAAAAGTAGAGAGCAGATTACTGGAGTTTTGCAGATAAAACAGTGGCTGGGATGAAAAAAACCCAAGTATCGGGGCATCCCTCGCTCTTTATCCTCTCCGCCTCCGACTCAACACCAAAGAGAGAATTTGAAGGGACGGCTTACCGTGCTGACAGCGAGGTCCTTGGAAACCAGAGGAGCAACGACAGAGCTGTGAAGATCCCTCTATGCACTTTCCACCATTGAAACAAACCCCGGAACCGCAGGCGGCTGCAAGAACGAGGGAGAGAATAACTCCTGAGATGAGATCGGACGCGCACGTGCGCTAATTAACGCCCGTCCGCTGATTAAGGTCTCACAGGCACGTAGCAAACCTGAACAGTTCTAGAAATACCCTCCAACCATTTTGGAAAAGCGACTCTTTCTCAGTTGGCAGCACGACACTCAGACAGCACAGGGCCTGTCAAAATTTGGGATGGGAAGTAAAACACCCCATGGGAATTTATGGGAGAACACGAGCAGGGCTGCTGGGGGGGTTGTTGATGGAGAAACGCTTTTCCAGCCAACCAGTGGGCAAAATGGGAAAGGACTCGTGCGGGTTCATACCAGACCTCATGGCGGCAAAGACAAGTTAATTATTTTTGAAATTGGAGGCGTCTTTCAGGAGCAACCTGCGGGGAGCTGCTTCCCACCTCTCGGCTGGGCTTTCCTGGAGAGCTGGCTCCCCAAACGCGGCATCACCTTCCCGCTGGACGAGAGGATGAAATAGAGCTAAACTGTAAGTAAGCCTGAGCAGCCACGTTTCTCTGTTCTCACCAAGTGAAGTGTAAAATGTACACAGAGACAGAGAATGCTCAATTAGGCTTCTGAAATCCACCTTTTCAAATCATCTAAATAAACCCACAAACAAGGTTATGTTTTTCCAGTGAAATATATATTTCTCACAACTCATGAAATGCAGCCAAAATTTTATATTTCCCACTAGAAAATGCTCAGCTCAAAAGGAGAAACGTTGTTAACAACTGATGCTGTCATGTGTGCTGTGCTTTGTCAAAGTGTAAGGATGCAGAACAAGCGCCTATTTTCCCTTTTAAGTCCATTTAAAGATTCAGACAATGAAATTTTCTCTCTGTTCACTGATCTGGACATAGCCGAGTTGCTGGCCAATTTCTCTTTTCTTTCTTTCTCTTTCCCTTTTCACTTTCACTGAACAAACCGTAACAAAACCCACGGACAAGGCGATGGGGCAGGAATACATTTCACAAAACTGTGGCGAACCGGACAACGGGCAACACGAAGAGCTTCACCTGTCCCGACGGTGCCAGAGGCGGCGCGGTCGTACCTGGCCCAGCAGACCCCACCCGGCTCAGCCCGGGCTGGACCATGACAGCCCCAGGCCAGAGGGGACCGACGCGTCACAGCTCGCGTGTCCCGGGAAGGACCGTGCTGCGAGTGCCAACCGCGCCACCGTCACCTGTGCCCTCGTGTCCTATTGATGCAGCTGATGGCTGCACAGAAGGCAACGGTTTCAAGTAGCTGGAATTCCAAAGGACAGACCTCCTGGCAATCCAGAACCTGTTGGCTCAGAGCTGTGGATTTACTAGAAAGAGCACAGCGAGCGAACGCCGCCGGAGCCAAGGGCAGCTCGTGGACCGGCCGCAGCGACTCGCCGAAGGAAGGAGAGAACCATCAACCTGCAACCGCGTCCTGCAGCCTCCCGAGGATGCCGAGCCCCTGCTGCCGAAGCAAACACGAAATTTGCCTTTGGCTTTAGGGGAAACAACAACAGGGGGGAAACATTTAGCAAGTAGGTTTGTGATTTAATCACAACTATGCACGATACGAGGCCACCTGGAAACAATTCTAGCGTGCTCACGCACGCTGTCCCTAACTTCTCCCTCCCGCTTGGAAGCTGGGAGCCCCCCTGGTTTCTCTTCCCATTCCAGCTAAAGCTGTAACTAATTAGTAACAGAAAAAGCAGGTCTGTGATTACACGTTTCACTTCGTGTCATTATAACTGGGGAGGAAAGGCACCCCGTGCGGGCTTCAGAAATGGCTCCAAATACTTGGCACGAAACACCCCGTGCCTACTCCAAAACACCAATTGTGCGCTCAGAAGAAAAAGGAATCACAGATGGAAACAGTGCAAGGAAGTGTTTGCATTTTTGGGGTGCATTGGCAGGACATTTTGTGCACACAACAGGACGAATCTGCAATGCTACCAATTCATTTTCAAAGATAATTTGGAATTTTAATCAGGGATGGGAAAGAGCAGGTACGACCCCCATGGAAGAAACCCAAAGCTTGTCAAGCCTGGAAAAAAAACCCCTCCTGCCCTGATTACACGTCTGGCCCAAGTTTCACGGCCGTTTTGGTGGTGCCAGCATCCCCTGCCATCAAAAGGGATTCCCTGGGCAGCAAAGGCAGGTCCCTTCTCCCTCCCCACCCTCACCTCCCATCTCCTCTCAGCGGTGCTGTTAGTGCAGGGCACCACAGTTTGGAGAGAGGCAAAGCAGCACCTTGTTTTGGGGCTCAGTGAGAGCCAAATCGTCACTGGGTCACCCCCTGGGCACTATATTGTCAGGTATTTACACAACTTATCGTAACACCATCAGTTACAACCTACACCATGCCAATAACCACTGGGTTACTGAGTTTCCCACTATTCTCCTCCTGCCATTGAATCACCAATGTAGCAAACACTGGCTCTGCTTTTTTTTCCCTACAGAAACACAATTGACTTCCTAATTTCTCCTCTGTGCTAAGTCTTGATCCAATCTTAGCGCTTTTTGCCCAGTCTGTGGTGATTAAGAAGGTTTTGTGAAGGTTTAGGTGAATATGATGTTCTAAATGCACACGTTTGCTATCAAAACACACGCGCTCTCGCCAGGCAAAGCTTCGTCCCTACTTTACAGACACCTGCCCTATCATTTCCTTGCAGCAGAGCTGTCGGAGCACCCTGCTTTGAGCCATGGGTCAAGCCTCGCCAGCCGGAGCGACAGCTTCAGCCCGTTCCAAGTCTCCTCCTCAGGGACCCCCGAGCTCCTCACACCTTGCACCTCAGATGCACTAAAGCTGAAATACTCAAGCCTCGGCACTGCCTCTCTTAAGGACCTGATGATAATTCAAATCCTCCCTCCAAAAAAAAAAAAGAAAAAAGAGATTATTTAGTAATACAAAGGTAGCATTGAAGTCCAAATACCCAAACTAATGAAACAGTGATGAAATGCTGATTCAGGAAGCCAGTTATCTTCTCATCTAACTTGTTAAGTCACTTTTCATAGCCTGGTTTGGTGAGAAGGGCTGTCTTCTGCTTCCTCGCTTTCCTCCAGGCCTCAACCTTATTAGATAGGATTGACCAAGTGGCCAAATTTCATAAGAAGGTGGTTTGGTTTTCCCTGAACCCTTCACCTCGGTCGCCTAAAAACCGGGCTTTAGAGAGGGTCCCAGTAGAGCTCAGCCTGGCTGCAGGATGCCCTGTTTGCCAGCGGTGCTCAGCCCTCGGTTCAGTACGACCCAAAGCACAACAATGGAAAATATTAGAAGCAATTGCAGTGACACAAATCGGGGATTAGAAGATAGGGGTGTTATTCTTGGCTGTGCCCCAGATTTCCTGAATGAGCTGGACAATCCCCCGCTCTGTGCTTCGGGCTGGCACACACAGAGTGGAAATCATAATAACCTACTTCCCAGCCCAGTGGGTCTCCCTCCCCTGCGCTCTCCAAGCCTTCTGCAAACCAGCTCCTAATTCAGAGCGACATAATTTAATGCAATGGAAGTTTGGGAGAAGGGTGACGACGCTGCTCTGGGGAATGGGAAAGAAAGGATAAGCCACAGAAGGCACCTTTCTCTTCCCTCTGGAAGGCTGGACAACAGCTATTGGGAGGATTTAGCGAGGCAGGATTCCTGGGGAGTCAGAGGCAAGAGACCGACTTAAAAGGAGGAGTGGTGGAGAGCAGCACTGCTCCTACCACGCACGGGCTCACCCAAGCACGCGCGGCCACGCTCCGCGCCGTCGGGCGGAGATGGGCTCCCAGGGGAGCGCACGTCTGAAGTTTGACCAGCACCAGGCTCGACCCCAGGAGAAAGGTTCGGGAGTTCAATCCAAGCCTTTCAGCTGACAAAACAACAAGCCTCCAGGAGCCAAGAGGTGATGCACAAAGGAAAGCCAGCCTAATAGGGAAATTAAATTGTTAACCAAACATGCTTCCTGCCCAGCCTTCCAACCTGTATCACAAATACCGGAGCTGCTCCCACCGCGGCCGGCTCAGGGGGCTCCCGCGTGCCCGCGGGGCTGCCAGCCAGGCTGCTGCGGCCAGCGGGGCTCGGCTGTGCCCCGGAGGGCGAGTGCTGGTCCCCTGCTCACCAGGTGACATGTTAAAAGTAAGCAGAGTTGGCAGGAAGAACCGTGGTTCAGAGCAGGGTAACTCACTCTGGAGCCTTTTAATAGGCCATTTGTGACTAATAAAAGTTTCTCTTTTAATGAGGCGATTAAAATTCAGCTGCCTTCTACTCAGCCCTTGGGGATGCTCAAGGGGGTTTTCATCGTCTCAGACTCTGATGCTCCCTCCCACCTCCTTAACAAAGGAGCATTAATTCTCCCTCCTTACCCATGACTAGGCTCTAACTCTTACCTGGGCTAAAGATCAGAGCAAAGCATGATCCTAACGGGGGCTGGGTAAAAACTCAAGATAAAGGCAACTAGGGATGGTGACCGAAGCTTTAGACCAGCAGCCCAAACCAGCTCCTCCAGGAGCTCCCCAGAGGTCCCCGAAGAGCAAACCGCCCCGCGGGACAGGCTGCCGACTGGTGCAAGCCCCGGCAGAAGCCGTCTGGCATGAAGCTGCACAATGGCCAGAGCTGGCTGAGCTGCTTCTTGGCCGGGCGGTGCTCACCCGGGCTGTTCCTTTGCCTTGAGCTAGCTCATTAAAAACGGACTCGGGTATTCCCACCCTGCTCAGCAGCAGAGCCGGGCTCCCTGCCCGGCTGCAGCCCCGGCCCCAGCAAAGAGCCGGTGTTCTCTGCGGGAGCTGCAGCCAGGGCAGAGCTGGCACTGCCACCTCCTGCACACTGCGACCCTGACAAGGTCACCAGGGCCAAATCTTCTCGTAACAGTCTTCTCCTCAGCCTCTTCCATACCTATTGCTCTTCTCGGTGCCTTCCTGCCATTTCTGAGCACGGCCCAAGAGCGCAGACACGATGTCTGCGGCTGAGCTCCAGCTCCTCCACGCAGACCAAGAGCTATAGACTTGGTCGGACTTGGCTTTTCAACATCTCGAGCCGAAAGTAGAGATGGTGGGGATTACCAGACACGCAGGCCCCTCATCCTAATCAGTAAGGGCTTTAACTGCATTATTGAACGCATGTGGAATTCAAGTAGCATCTCAGAGGCCACTTGAAACCGAGAGGCTTAGTCTGAAAGTCAATCTACCAGTAGGCAGGCAGGGAAAGAACCTGATGCCACGCTAAAAATGCAAAGGGTGTCTTGACTCCTGACCTTTTCCCTTCCCAAACGGGACCGAGTGCCTGAATGCTCCAAGACACAATAAGCCCTCACACTTCTGCTACCAGCAGAAGAGATGGGACAAAAACCAGGCACGCTGCGAGGGATCTGGGACCCCTGCCTTTACAAGGTGAGACCTGACAACTCGGGAGTGTCGGGAGCAAGCGCAGCTGTCACGACTTCAGATGGCGCGGCAGGAGAGGAACAAAGACTTCAAATATTCTTTGAGACCCGCGAGATCTCTGTGGAGCCATTAGTCTTCAGATGCTTGGCTTCAACGCCGTTTTACAGGGTGTTTCCACGAAATTTTCCATCTCTTTCCAAGGTTCTTGCTCCCAGCAGAGCCCACGTGCTCTGAGTCACTGAACACCGTCCTTGCAGCTCAGCTCTGGCCATTTTCTCACCTGTGCTTAGAGGCCCAAACCTGCTTTTTGGAAAAAAGGCGCGCAACCCTTCTCGTTTGGCTACAGCCAGCCACCAACCCAGGCAAACGAGTACGCTCGGCACTACGCCTGCAACGGGGCAGGCTCTCTTCTTCCAAGCAGCAGTGCAGGCTCCAAGAGCCCCAAAAACTGGGCTGAACTGGTCCCACAAGGGTGCTGGGAGCTCCCACTTCACTTGAACAGCACCATCGAATGCCAGACAGTACGTCACGTTCAAACCAGAAGAAAGCAGCAGGTCTTGGCTGGCTACACACACATCTACAGCGGTGAAAATTTCTCCTAATAAAACACCAGATGGTTGTTTTGGGTTTTTTTTTTTTCCTTCTTTCTGTCTATCTATCTATCTAGCTCTATCTATCTGTCTGTCTATCTATCCTTAAGCGAAGAGGTGCCAGCCTCCAAGGGGAAGCAAGATGAGATGTCCTTACCGGAGTCATTGCACCACACAGTGCCCAACAGCTCTAATTAAACTGTCAACAGCGACAGCCTTCCCCACCTTCGTACTCCTGGAGCGTGATCAATGAGCTCTGAAGACAGAAAGGAAGGGCACAAATCCCACTGACATGTTTTGGCTTTGCTGCCTTCAGCAGAGCTACGCTGGTGCACGCGGGCTGGCTCGTGATCCCTACCTACAAAACAGAAAACCCTCTAACACACAAAACGCCCTGGCCGTGTTTCCCTGCCTCGGCAGTTCACTAATATTTACTGACTCGTTTCCCTGCCAGTCCTTCCGACACCCTCTTCTGGTCCAAAAAACATGCTTGTGCTAAGGTCCAGGTGGCCAGATGTAAAAATCATCACACCCCTGCAAACCGAAAGCCCGGAGCGCCTCGGGACGAGGATTTAGTTGCGCAGAAACCAGACGTGTTCCCCGGGACAGCCTGTGGATCGGGCAGAGCTGCCCTGTTTGCTTTGGCCCAGTCGAGTTTTAAAGTTAATGGGATTCGAGCAGGTCCGAATGGCTGAGGGGAGACAAAGCCCCACGCGTCAGAAACGCAGCTGGATGTGCCACATGAAGGTGGAACGTCAACATTTTCAGCATCACCAGAGTATTAAAAAGACTCACTAGAAACTAAATATCTACGCAAAGATGTCAGGATGTAAGCTCCAGAAAGGCACTTGGAGATCCAACACGTGCTTCCTTCTGAGCTTACGTCGGGGAGAGAGAAACACACCAGTTTCCTATCACAGGGATATTATTTAAGAAGCTTTGAGTGCTCGGGGTCAGCCAAAGGCAGAGAGCGCTGGATGGTGACTGTCAGGACCGCTCTGCAGCCTGGAGTGGATTTGCCCCGTGGGACAGGGCACGTTGCCGGCCTCAGTCTGTACGTTCCTGGGCAAACAGCACTTACCTGGTCATGTCAGCCACGTTCCCACTTTGAAATATTAAGGTTAATGGATGGAAGCAAAGGAAAAGCCAGGACTTTGTAACCTGTCCTTCAGCTTACGCCCCAGCTGCAAAACATCTACCAGCTTTCCTACTCTTGGGAAAAAAACACAGAGAAAACAGTAAACAAGACCCACTTAAAAGAGAGCGACAGGAACTACTGACGCCTGCGCGACAAGAAAATAAACACCAACGGTTTGGCCCTCACATCAGCAGCTGAATTAATAGGGAGAGTCAAAGCATTTTGCCTCTGAAAGAGCTGGACCTCCCCTTCTTTTTTATTCCAGAGGACCCTGGTGGGGAACACTGCTCAGTCTCTGAGTGCTGGTCCTGAGGATGAGGATGATGAGCTAAGAGCATGCCCTGAGCAGCTTTATTTCCTTTCCTCTGCTTCCTTCCTGGATGGAATTACTCACTTCCTCAGCAGGAAAAATCATTACAGAACGTGCTTTTCTGAGTTCATCCGAGGTTATTATCTGCTCGCTGACAGGGGGTCACTGTGCACCCATGGAGTTTCCTCTGACACAGTGGGGTTGCTCTCCTGGGTTGCAGACTTTTGAATAGGAAAAATAAAGACTGGTTGCTAGACACACCTTTTTTTTTCTTTTCTTTTTTTTTTTTAAAAAAAACCTTTGCTGAAGCATAAAAGTGCATGGAAGGTATACACAGCCTCTTTACAGAACAAAAGACGACTAGCTGTGGGAGATGTTTTCCTACACTGTAGGTCAATTACAATCCAAATTGCCTTTACAGCGGCGTTGGGCATGGCTAGATGTCATTCCCTTGATGGCAAGGCAGGTCAGATCCCAAATGCTTTGCTGCTTCGCCTGACTATTACTTAAAACAAGAGCTGCTTTTCTACGGCGAGGGCAGGAGTGCACCTCCAAAGCCTAATTCAGAGAAGATCAGAGCTCCAATATGCACGTAGGCAGAGAATTAACAATATGTCACAGGGAGTGTGTGCGGTTCTGCCTGGACGGTGACCTTCGTTTCCACAGAAATGCTCAGGTGAACCTTTGTTTGATTTGAGAGGAGATTCTACTTTGCTCTCAGCCTCTCAAAAGCAAAGCTTACAGTTAAATGCTTCCCCAGCTGGACGGGGCTGCTGTGTTTCGGGGATGGAGCCGGGAGCTTTGCAGCATCTGCCTGCCACGGCAAGCAGTGCAGCCTGGAGGGGGAGGTGGGAATATGGGCCCCACGAGGATAGCGCTGCCTCTGTCTTCTGCAATAACAGCACAAAATCATCTTCAGCGCTAACATTTGCCTGACTCACGTACAAACCTGAATACATATTGCAGCCTCCCCGCACAGCTGGGAAGCAGATACGTCCATGCCCGTGTTTCGCAGAGTTACGCTAGAGCAAACAGAAAAGGGGAGGAAAGCCAGTCACAGAACCCAAAAGGCTCAACTCCTGGGCCTCCGCCTCGAAGCTTACGAGTGCCACCGCGTCACGGTTTGCTTTCTCCTCTGAGACAGGTGATGCTGCCACGTCTTTTGCTGGATCCCACCAGTCCTGAACTAAAGGAGGGAGCAGACAAAGGGGAGGGTCGCAGAGCTCTCGGGCCTCTGGCAGGGCTCTCTCAGGCTCAGCAAGCCTTTACAACCACAGCTCTAGTCCCTGACACGCACCTTCCCGCAGCAGCTGAGGAGTCGCGCCCCGTTACGAGCCGGGTGGCGACGACCGAGCCGCAGTTCGGGGAGCAGAAGGGGCAGCGAGCTCCAGCGAGGGAGCACGCGCTGCCGGCCCAAATTCCCTGCGCCCTTCCAGAGCACAGCACCAAGCCCGGCCTCTCAGCTCCTGAGCGACTCCTCGAAGTTGCCTCTTCCCAGGAGGCATCTCCCACGAATGCTGAGCGAGAGCAGCTCGGCGGCAAATTAACCACCGCCGGCACGTTCCATCGCACGGGCTGCAGTCACCGGCTGTCACAATGAAAAGTCCCCTCGGGTTTGGATTAGAGCTTTCCAGAGCTTCTGCCAGTGGCACCGTTCGAAACACCGGCTCGGGTTTGATTTTAAACCTTTAGTAGCATTTGGCAACTGGATAAATGAATGTGGCTCTGAAACCCCTTCCACGCTGCGAGGACGAAATTTTCCAAACCCAGAAAACAACACACAGCGCGTCCTGGGAAGCCAGAGAAAAATCCTTCAGACACACAGTTAAAATTAATAATAATAAAAAAACCAAAAGCAAACAACCAAACAAAAAAAACCCCAGTTATTTTAAAAGGCATTGTCATAGCATTTACTGCAGGCACAGGGTTTGAAATGAGCACCCTCGGCAAAAAAAAAACCCACTACTGACAGTAGCAAAAGAAGACCCTCATTCGAACATTCGTTCTGCTTACGGTAGAGACAGCCGGCATCGCCTCCGAGCTGGGACCACCCCGGGCAGCACCGGTACGCCGTCTGGTATGTCGCCTTGTACACGTGTCTGTAGGTCGTGTAGTAGGTGGTTCTGGAACACAGCAAGGCAAGAGAGCCCCCGGGCAACGTTAATTCCTGCAGAACGAGGAAACTGGAAAAGGCAGCGGCGGTAAGTCTAACTGTGCGTGTAAATAAAATCAGGAATTTGGTTTTCAAAAGTGCTGACGTGGTTTTTTTTTCCACCCGGTCTAGCAATGATCGCTGATGCTAAGAAAATATTTCTTAATTTACTCTAATCAGGAAACATGAGAGTCTGGAGTGTCCAGGTCCTCGTAATGGCCCAACTCTTTTCTGAACTATTGCACAGCCCCAAGCTCCCCTCTCCAGCTGCTCCCTGACACAGGGCTGGGCAGGGGATGCTGCGCTCAGGTACGAGCTGAAGGTCCCTTTAACAAGTTACTTCCAGGGTGGGAGCTGGGGTAGCAAAGCAGGGATTGATCTGAAGCATAAATAAACAGAAGCGACACTTCTTTCCTGGAAGTCTGATGTTGTGTATACGTAAAAATCGGACACGCGGATAAAAACTTTTGAAGCTGATTTTTAAAAAGCTCCTTTGGCAGAACATGAAACTACTCCACCAAAGCAAATCAGGCAAACAACAACAGATATTTGGCACAGCAGATGTGTTGTACATGTCCGCTGAAAATATTTACCCTAGCCCAGTCTAGTCGTTTGATTTTTTCTGAATGTTTCTGCAAAAAAAAACCCCTAAATAACGGTGAACCATTAAATCCCATGAAGGAAACCTTCGGCTACTCTTCTGTGCCAACCAGCATATGGAAGCACAGCTGAGAAAAACAAAAGCAGATACCAATTTTTTTTTTTTTTGTACGAGCTGTTAACAAATTGTGAAGGAAATAAGTTTTGTTCCAGAAGCAGCTGAGAAAGCGATTTCCAGTCGCTCGGGCAGCAGAAGAGCTAGAATCAGGCACGGCTCCATCTGGATCCTCTTGGTACCCAGAGCTGTCGCCCAGCCCAGGGCTCTGGGGCGGTGGCAGGGCTCAGCAGGAGGCACAGGAGACCTGGGGAGGAGAAGGCATTCCAAGCAGGAGTAACGTAGGAGAGCTGAGGACTAACCCCAGGCTCCTTTCTGCCCTGAGCAACCTCATCCCCACGAGTCCTGGTGAGCTCGGTCGGACACTTCAGATCCTTAAGCCAGCCCAAGTGGGTTCTCAAGGAGATGCAAATATTTTGACAGCCTGTGGATATCTGGATGCTGCAGACTGGGAAGAACCAACACAGGAGATACTTTATCTTCAGTGTTTCTGTTTTCTTTTGTGTTTTAAGTAGTCCCTGGCACAGAAAATGTTGAATGAGCCAGAACTAATGGAACCCAGGCTTAAAAATCCTGCTGTGTCCTGCTGCTGGAAAATCCACTTCCAGCCCCTCTGGGACCGTGCTGTCATCCCTTCAAGTTTTGTTACAGAGGGATGAGCAAAGCTACCTTCTGTCGGTACCTAATGCAGGACACACAACCAGTAGCAAAACCACTTCACGGGGAAGAAGGAGATCCCAGCCCGTGGGATGCTCAGCTCGTCCAACGAGGAGCAGACGCTGGCCCTGAGCAGGCAGAGTCCATGTCCTGGGGGTCCCCAGCAAGGTTTGTTCCGATCTTAGGAACTGTTCTGATCCAGCACTCTAGGCAGGGGGAGAAGTCCTACAAACCCAAATGCTGCCGGGTTTGGGACACACAAGCTCAGCAGGAAATCAACCCCTCAGCCATCCCCCATCCCCTCCCTCTGCCCAGACCCCCTAAACTGCACCCACAGTCCGGGCAAAATGATGAGACCACAGCGGTGTCTGCGGTGCCTAAGCACACCCGGGAACGTTAGGAAATTAGCTTTAACACTAACGAACCCTGCTCATCAGCAACTTGTGCTTCAGCCCCTGCAGAGAGCATCAGCCATGCTCCGGGGAAAGGAAGAGCAGATGCTGGATTTTCCTGGTCATGCCCATGGACTTAGAGGCACCGAGGCCAATTTCAGGCCAGCCCCGTGTCTGTCAGAGCCTGAAGCTGATAATTTGCTTCCTGAGCCCCGCGCTGCTGGAGCCGGGTCCTGCCCGAGCAGCTCCAACGGGTGAGATGGAGGCTGAGGAGCATCCCTGGAAATGCCGAAACGGCACCTGCTGCCCTCCAGCCCCAGTGCCAGGGAGCCTGGCAGATCCTCCATCCGTTGGAATGAGCTTGCTGTGATGGGAACTCCCAAGAGAAGGTGAGAGGGAGGGGACATGGGACAGAACCTTGTCGAGGAAAGTTCTGCCCATAGTCCTTTTACTGCCTTGTTTTTAAAATTCCTTGGGTGAAATCCCTCACGGCACCTCTAGGCTTCACCTCTGTATCCTCACCAGGACCAGAGTTTTAGCACCGGGCTGTTCTGGTATTTATAATGAAGCCTGACAGAAAGTTTTTCCATTTCAGCTCCTTGATTTACAATGTCAAAAACATACATTAAAGAACTAAAGGGACAGCTGGGTCTGAAGAGTTCCTAGCCTTTGAAGTAGGAGCAGACAGGGCACCCATCATTTCAAAGACATCTCTTAAAACACGGTCAAAAGACAGGCTCTGTCTGCTCCTTTATTACCCCCGCACAGATATCATCACCAGGATAATTACTGCCAATTACAGGTTAGGAGGAATTCGTAAAGCCAAGACTTAAAAGCTGTCTCTGGCCCAAGATGCTTTTTTGAAACTACCACTATCACAGTTATTTTGTAAAGACTTGTAACTGCCTAACGAGGCCGGAAAAGCAGGTGGAGCACAGAAGATGGGGCACGTTGTAGTCTGGCTGCTGTGTAGGTAAGAAAAGCGCATTATTTGCACGGTTGCACACGTCCACACACCCCCACCCTCCAATCCCCCCTCGCTTGGTCTCCCAGCTCCCAGTAAAGGCCAGTCAGTGACTCAAGGAATCCTATGATTAGATGAACAACTGCATCGATTTTCTGCTGAGAGAACATTCAAAGTCCTTTCTTGCATGTGCAAGTATCACTTCCATGATGGCCACATTGAGTGTTTTGGAGGGTTTTTTTAGACCATGCACAACAAATGTCACTTGGACCCAGCTACTGCCTTCCTGCAGCTCTGTAAAACTACAGAGGCATTGAGATCCAACCCAACCTCCCTGTCATGGGAAAATCTAAGGTCCCTTCCAACCCAGGCCATTCTAGGATTCTATGAGACGTCTGCTTTGAAGCTGAGACATCTAAAGATACGGGAATAACGCCCGGGATGTGACGTGATTGCATTAACATGGCACGAGCACAGGAAGCAGATGCAATACATCGTCAGAAGACTGGGAAGAGCTGACTACAACAAGAGAGCTTCTTTAGGACAACAGTGATCTATCTTCTCTTCAGGAATTCCTCAACAGCTTCGAAACTCTTAGGGTCAGAGATGCCAGGTGGGGTCACCTGGGTTTAGCCAGGAAAGTTTTCTGATAACACAGTTCTACTCTTTACAGCCAGCTTGTGGGTCAGAGTCTCATCTCTCAGCATGAGGCTCCCCCTTTACAGGGATGCCTGAAGGAATTGCTCTGTCACCCCAACGCCAGACCCTCTGAAAGACTCCTCGGAGGGTACCAGGCAGTTTTCCAGGCTCTCCCCCACGCCGCGCCACAGCGAGGAGGAATCAATGTCGTGCAAGGAGCAAACCCAGCTCGAAGGAACAGCTCGTACCTCCGCTCGTAGCCCGCGCACCACCGGCGTCCTCCGCAGTCCTGCTTCCACACCCTGAGCAGGCGGGTGAAGGGCCGGGCGCACGGCTGCCGCTGCCCCACGATCGCCAGCTCCCGCGCCGCGCAGACGTTGGGCCTGGCACAGAGACACAAGAGGGGTGAGGGGGGGGGGTCTCCCCGTTTAACTGAAGCCGTCAGGTCGGCCAGCCACCAGCAGCTGTCAAGTGCAGCCCATCCAGCCCCCCCTCCCGCCAAAACCCCACCGCAGCGACAGAAGGGCAGCAAACAGCATCACCTGCATTCCTCGGGAGCGTGTCTCTTGGCCTTTGTGAAGAAGCTGAACATTGGAAAGCCACAAGATGAACATCACAAACCCCTTTTTATAGAGGGAAAGTCACCACACAGAGGCAGGACACTTCTACGCCCAGTCAGAGACAGCCACAGGAAGCCTGTCCCATCCCAAACCCCCTCCTCGAGCCTCAGCTCTCCTGCAGCCCGCGACGAGGCTCAGATACAGCAACAGAAACATAAGGCAATGTGGTTTTGTACCCTTGCAATATAGCAAACTTCAGTGAGACTGGGGAACTGCTGGCACTTCGGACCTGTAAGTCCTGGGACACTCCACAGCCCACTTGAGAAATGCAGCCGTTGCTTTTCCACTGATACCTTCAGGCTAGTTTTTAGCCTTAAAACAGAGAGGATGCATCAGAAAAGAGGCAGCAGCCTACACAACATGGTAGCACAGTAATTTCTCTTTGTCCATTCCATCCACTCTCAGTTAACAAAGAGTACATACACTTTCTTTGCACCTAGGGGATTATCCTCCTGACTATCATCATTGCAAACACCAGTGATATCTGCAACTTCCGACGGTATTTGGGAAAAAAAAAATCTGCCACTCGAAATGATACATCATTTTATTAATACTGCTTTAAATCAGCATTCAGTTTGCTGTACTAGATGCTTTCTCAGTCATTCAGAGGTAAGGACTGCAAGACAAATCCCAGTAAATAAAGTCAAGATGTATAGTCCAATGAATAAGAAAATAAGGAAAGAAAATATCATTTGATCTTTTCTAATCCTCGCTCTCTCCTACCGAGTACGAGTCAGTAGTTCTAGCTAAGGATGAAGAAGGAAACATTTGTCCCCGACTTAAGAAGTCAGGAGCCATGCATTATCTGGGACTGCTTCTATTGCTCCCAATTCTTCAAAAGGGACAAAAATAATTTCTGTAGAGGAACTTAAACAAAACAATTTGGAAGCACAGGGACTGCAGGTGGCATCTGGCTGCTCCAAGATGTTCAATTACACCACAATTACAGCGAGCCTGGCAGTGCCTTTGGGATTAATGGCACGACTCCTCTCCCCGGCTAGTTGTGCTCTAAAATCTTTTCTCCTCACCCCCACACACGGCCACCACCGAGCTGTTTGCCCGCAGAGCCCCACGCGCATCCCTTCGCCGGCACCGCCGTGCCCGGCACTCGCGGTGGCTGCCAGAGGAGCCGTTTCATTCCAGGAGCATCTCCATGTCCCCAGAGCTCCCCTGCCCGCAGGCACCTCGGCCACAAACAGAACTGACGGGGACAAATTCCACCAGCACCGTTCTGGTGGGATTTATGGCTGCAAAGAAAGGTTCTTGTGTGTCCCACACAGCGGCTGTGTGTGCGCCGGGCATCGCGACAGCGCCCTGTGGGAAGGGACAGTCCTTCCCAGGCGCTGGCGCTTTCTTTTCTCCGGCGCTTTGGCACAAATCTCATCTCTAGGGTCTCATCCAAGAAGCCCTAAAAGCACTTGCCAAGGCAGGAGCGCAACATCTCTGACACGGGGAGAAAAGGCAGCTTGTTGCACAACTTTCATCTGCTGAAAAGGACCCCTTTTCAACCCAAAAGTTAAAAAAACCACCAGGGAGAGTCGCTTGGGGTTAGCACATCATGCAACAGTGGGTTCATTTACAACAAGAATTGGAGCAAGCCCCCTGCACTGAGGGATCATCTTCTGGCAGGAGACCAAACTTGCAAGGAACTTTTCCAAAGAAGCCAAACGATTAACGCCAAACTGTAGCTGTGAAATTTAATTAAAAAGAACGGACGACGTGCTGCTGGAGTAACAGCAAAAGGGGAAAAGAAACACGCAAAAAGAGATACACGAAGCGCAATAAAAATAGCAGGTCTGTGAAGTAAGGTCAAACTATTTACACAAAAATCACCTCCTGCCCTCACACAACAGCAACACTTCAGGTAAAAGCGCTGAATTACCTCCTACAAACAAAGACTCTCCAAATTTTCACATTTCTATTCCAGTTTATGTACATCTGGTACTAGATAAAGCAACACGGAGCAGCCCTGCACTCTCTCTGCTCCTCCCTTCACCCTTGCTTTTAGAAGACTGTATTTAGCTTCTGCTTTAGAGTCCCCTTTTCTTGCTACTTACATATCGGGCTGGAGTTTGTTGCCAGAAGCAAAAGATGCTTGCAGCGCAAGGATGAATGACAGTGCCACCGCATGAAACCCCATCGCAACAGCTCCTCTGTCCCCACAGGGTGTTTCCAGTGGGTGCCTAGAAAATCTCACAACCTTCTCCAGCAACGGCTCGTGAGCTCCTGCTCCTCAAAGGAGGACGCTCCAGGCTACCTCCTGTTCCCAGCTTGCCGGCGTCTGTCCCTCTTGCAAAGGACAATGCCACCAGAGCACACGGGAATCCTTGCACGGAGAGAGCAGATTTATCACTCCTGGATGCTTCCTCCCATACGGGTTCAGTTCAGTAAATTTCTTCCGCCCATGGGAAACGATTATAGCACAGGTTGTCACTGCGTCTTTCCCAAAACCCAAACCTGGCTCCTTATGCTCCTTTGCTCATGGCGAAATGCAGCGAAGTGACTTTTCCTTCTGGCATTTGCTTCTTGACAAAGCCCAAAGACCTGGGGGCTCACAAGACCTGGGTTCTGTCCAGCAGCCAAGCCCCATGTGGGTTTAGCCGATTTGGAGCCACGATCCGCTTCACAAGGCGATACGAAAATCGGCTCTCGGCAAGGGAAAGGAAAAAGGAGCGGTTCTCTCCCACCCGCCGAGAAGTTCACCTCCCAGAGGGCTTTTCCAAAGGCTGGCAGAGGGCTGGGTTACCCCCTCTGCAGAGGTGAAGCCATCCTCCTGCTCCAGCTCCCCACCTTCCTCCGGAGACGGATCAAGTAACTCCCGCAGACGCACACACACGCTAAGAGCAGCTTCCCTGCATTTCAAGGGAGTGACAAAACTTCCCTCCTGCCTTTCCCAGGTCTAGCTCCTTTCCCTCACATGGTCTCTTGTTTCTTTTCTTGCTGACAGCCAGAAATCCCTCCCACCAGCTGTGTCCAACCCCGAGGAGAGGAGGGGGGAAACCCTGCGGAACAGTAGCAGAAATGATTCGGGTTTGTTACTCGAAAGACGGCTCTTTTGCACTACCCAAGGCCAACTCTGCACACACCACCCAAAATCCCTTTCCCAGCAGCTCTAAAAACATCCCAGAGAGGTTTAATCTTCCCCGCATGCTCTCACAGGTAACAAAATCAATCACTTCCCAAGGAAATTCTGCTCTGCGTGTAAAATGGACAGGGATGCATCTGACCCGCGTGAATACGTTGGGCAAAGAGGGAGTCGGGGAACAAGATTAAATTGCTCACTGCCTTTCCCCACCAAACTCCCTACTATGCAGGGAGTCAGCACAAAAAGAGGTGCTGACGAGGATTTTGCTGAAGCTGGTGATGGTCCGCTAGCCCCTGTGAAATGAGAAAACAGAGAGAGAAGTGCCCAAGCCTAATTCTCAGATGGTTCACTGCTGAGTTTCCTCTTCCAAAAAACTGCCATAAGCATCACCAGCTGTTATTGCCAGCCTTGGCAGCAGCGGTGAGGACCGAGGAGCGTACAGAGGGCTGAGCTGTCTCCTGCCTTCCTGGGGGGACAGGGGCACAGCGGCCAAGACGGCAGGATGGGGAAGAACAGAGCGAAGCAGGGATGCAGCACTAAAACCCTCCTGTTTCAAGAACCTGCCAGCAAAAGCCTCTCACCAAGGGTGAGGAGGAATCAAAGCAGCAGCCGGGCACTGCCCCATCGCCCCAGGGCAGCCCTGCACGGACCTGACCTTTGGCAAATAATTATTTTTGTGAGAGAAGTAGGATAAGAAGGTTTTGGTAGCTTTAGTGCCTGTGCCACATGCTGAAAGACAACCATTACATCAAGACTAAAACCACCAGTGAGCCCACCCAAAAGCTGGTAGCTCCTGGAAGAAACTGAGGCAGCTGCTTTACACCTTAATCCCTCCAAATTCACAGCAGCTGCATGAATCACTTAGGTCAGAGAAAGGGGTGAGTAAGAGGGGGTGATGCTTCCCCTTAGAAGTAAAGCCTCTGCCAAGCCCAACAGATGGGAAGGAACATCTCCCATTCTGTCTAGAGAAGAAAGGCAATTACCTCAAGATGCTTTATAATGATGGGGAGAGCTCCAGGATACAATAAATTCAGTTCTGTCAGGACTTTAAAAGTCGGGACTATTCTTGCAGCAGGAAACTGTAACACTGCTCCTCGTTAGTCTTTCGGTGCTACCCAAAAGCTTTCCTTACACGCAGCCGATCCTCCGTTTGCGACCAGCTTTGGCAGAACACGGCGCTGGGCACGCAGTGCCTGGATTTACGAGACATCTGGGCAAAACCTCGGGGCCGAAGAGGCACCAGAGGCTCCTGGGGGTCAGCAAGCCTGGGGTCAGCAAGCCCGGTCCCAGCCTCGCAGGCAGAGCCTGGAGTGTGGCTCCCTCTCCAGGACACGGCTCGGCGGCCAGGGACAGGGATCCATCCATCCCTCCCGGCCCAGGCCCGGCTCCCAGCGCTGGGTCTCAGGAAACCATCCTGGCCAGGACACAAGTTGGGCAGAGGATTCGGGCTGGCCAGGCTGCAGGAAGCAGCGCCAGAGCCGCGGTCAAGTCTCTGGCTGCAGAGAGAAGAGGAGGCTCTGATGGAGAAAGCTGTGCTTTGAGCCCAGCCTAGGAAGTTACTGAGCCCAAGTCCAGCTCTGCAATTTTAAGTCAAACAATGAGGTTTCCCACGTGAACAAGGGCTGCAGAGCACCACGGAGAATTCGCGAAGCACATGCGGAAGACGGATATCTGAAATCCAAGACTGTCTGTGAAGTCAGTTCAATAGGTTTTCAACTTTGTACCATTTCCCAGCACAACAGTCTGCTGAAGATGTCATCCTCTGGCTCAGGGTAAAACAGGCCTGGAAAGTGGTCAGAGATACAATACACTTCCATAAATAGCCAAGATAATGTCTGCAATAATGCCAGAGACCACAGAAATAAAAATATTAACTTAGAACCATTGAACGGGTTGGGTTGGAAGGGAGCGTACATCACCTAGTTCCAACCCCCGTACCATGGTCAGGTAAAAACTAGTTCAGTCCCTTGCACAATTCAACCTTTGCCATCAAGTCTCTGAGGGCTTTAGGGCTCCCAACTTGCAGTTCTGTCCCTAGTTCTGCATTGCTTCCCCTGCCACATCCCACCTGGGAATTCCAACCAGGGGGCATTTCAGGATTTTGCCCATCTGACCAAGCCTTGCTTTGCCGGAGCTGTGCCCAGCTCCAGCCGACCCGCACCCCTCACCGCCCTGGGGCTGCACCGGGCTCCCCGAGCACAGCAGCGCCGTCACCGGGGCCGAGCCCGGGGCCTCCCGCGTGTGCCCCGGCCGGGAAACTCGCCCGTAGACGAGTCTACGGCTCCGGTACAGCCCTGGTACAGCTCAGCTCCAGCACAGCCCAGCTCTGCTGCAGCTTTGGCACGGCCCCGGCGGAGCCCCGGTACAAGGCAGCCCCAGCACAGTTCCGGCAGAGCCCCGGTACCGCCCGGCAGAGCCCCGGTAACAGCCCCGCACTCGCGGGGACGCGGCGAGGGAAGCATCACCGTCCCCGCCCCCATCCCATCCGTACCCTCGGGGGTCACTCCCGCCCCTCCTCGGCCCGGCCCCGCTCCTCCATCCCCCGCGCGTCCCGGCAGCCCCGGCGCGGTGCGGGGAGGGCTCACGGCTGCGCCCCGCCCCGGAAAGGCGGTGAGAGCGGGGTCCTGCCGGGTGGTGCCGAGATGCTGCAGCTGCGGGACGCGGAGGAGGAGGAAGAGGAGGGAGGAGGCAGGCCCGGGGCGGCGGCGCTGGCGGTGCGGGGGGGAAGCGGGGCCGCCCCCCGGCCCGGCCCGGCAGAGCCTGCGGCCGCTCAGCGTTCGCACCGTCACCCGCGGGGGCCGGCTCCGGCGGTACTTCGTGTTCCGGGTACGGACGCGCCGGGAGGGGCGGGAACATCACGCACACCCCCCCCCCCGCCCCTTCCCCGGCCGCCGTCACCTCTCGCTTTCCCCCCTCCAGCCCGGGACCATCGAGCGAGCGGTGGGCGAGATCCGCGCCGTGCTGCTGCCCGTCGAGGACGGGGAGGTGCGGAGCGTCTGGCTGCTCACCGAGTAAGTGGCGCCGCGGAGCCTGGCCGCGGTTAGCGGGGTAACGCCGGGAAGAGCGGGCACGGGCGCCCCGGAGCGGGCCGGGACTGCGGGGTGGCCGTGTCACAGCGGCGGGTCTGGGGCATCCAGCCCCCGGGAGCTCCGTCTCAATCCTTCGCAAAGCCGTTATGGTTGGAAAAAACCTTTATGATCGTCAAGTCCATCTCTACCAGGCCCACTTCTCAACCATGTCCCTGAGTACCATGTCTAGGCAGTTTTTAAGCACAGCCCAGTTCCAGTCTTTGATATCTCTTTTTGCGTAGAAATTCTTCCTCGTGTCTAACCAAAATCTCCCCTGGCATAACCTGACACCGTTTCCTCGTGTCCTGTCGGTTGTAACTCGTTACAAATCCAGTGCAATACAGAATTCACTTGTGCACTAACATAGCTTCAGCGAACCACTTCACCACAAGCCATACCCATGGGACGAGTTACGGGCCGAGAATTCACCCGTGAATGAAATGGGAGCTGCTGGTTTGCAGTGTATTTGGGCTAAGGGAGAGGAGGAAAGCATGAACTGAGGGTGCCTGCCTGTTCAGGAGAGCGCTTGGCCCGCTGGGAGGCCCTGAACACAACTTGGGGCGGGCAGAAAGAAGGTTGGGGCGGTTTTGGTCTTTTCACTGTGGCACAAGTGGAACAGGCAGACCTACTCTCAGGTTGCCCTGAGGATGAAATAGTATTCAAGCTGCAATGGTTCAACGCCGCGTGGCAAAACACCCCGGGAAAGGTAGGATCTGTTATTTGTGAGATTTGAAGCAACTGACAAGTTTTTGAATGCACACTGTTCTTAGAGAGGAAAACACTAAGTCAGATCACACAGGTAAAACCATTTCTCTCCCCTGAGCATGCCCCAAGGCAGTTCACGATTTAGCAGATACGGCAACACGCCGACAGCGGGGTGTGGAGCTGGGAAGTGTTTCCAGCCAGCGATCAAAACTGCTGAAGCCAAGTCACGTTCATCTCACCAGGATCGACCACTGGAACAACGAGAAGGAGCGCCTCGTTCTTATCACAGATTGGTCCCTCCTGGTCTGCAAATACAACTTCATCAGCCTGCAGTGCCAGCACGTGACGAGGATTTCCCTCAGCGCGGTCGACACCATCTCTGTAGGAGAGTTTGTGTTCCCAGCAAAATCCCTGAACAAGTAAGTTGACACAGCAGCACTGTAACTTCATCATAATTCTTGCACTGTTGGTGTAAGTGGTTTGACGCCTTTATCACTGCCCCGTGGACAAGCTTGAGACTTCTGCCCATCGCTCAGGTGACATTGCAAACAATTCCTAATGACCGAAGCTTCGTTAGACTCCCTCAGGGTAGCTGCTGTTTTGCCGGGACAGTTAGTAGTGATGTTAAAAGTGAGTTGCTGAAGGACTTTCGAGATAAGATGACTCGATTTGGGGGCAAAGCTCATACGGTATTTTTCTACTTAGCTTGCCTCAAAGTCTCACTGTGATTCTGTGATTAATTCTGCTGTTGTCAAAACCAGGAGAGAAGGCGTCGGTATTCGCATCCAGTGGGACAAGCAAAGTCGTGCCTCCTTCATAAACAGGTGGAACCCGTGGTCCACCAACATCCCTTACGTCACCTTCACCGAGCACCCCATGGGAGATGCCGATGAGAAGATCGCACCCCTTTGCCTGGTAAGGATGTCACTTCTCCTCTTGTAGGCACCGTCTTGATCTCATGAGCTGGATATGACTCAGAGCAGTTAGAGAGACAGAACTTTGGGCTGGAAGTTACGTTTCCCCAGTCTCCAGATTCGGACTTGCAGGGCAGCCGAGCTGTTGTGGGCAGCTGGCAAAACCTAAATGGTTTATACGAGGAAGCCAAAACTTCCGAAGGTGCAGAGTCCTGCAAAGCCCCTCCCAAAAAATGGATCTTGTGCTATTCTTACCGGGCAGGCTGATGCCTGGCATGATCTCTGGGCCTGCCAGCTCACTGAACAAGTAGTGTAACAGCTGACTGTAAACCTTCACTTAGGTGATTCTCAGTTTTTATTTCAATAGTTGGCTTCCTCAAAAAAGGATCGCTACAGTAATTTCAGTTGAACACATGAGTGATAAGGGCAGGAGAGCTACAGTTCAGAAATAAACAATATTAGTCACTCCTAAATCTTTAGGCATCTAGCCCATGTGTTTAAGTTACATGTAAACAGTGCCCTGCTATGAAGTTAACTGTGCCGTTAAGGTTAAATGTCGGAATGTAAAGCTTATCGCAGCACGCGAGATCCGTAACATCTGCAGCTTTAGTGTTAATCCTTCACAGCTCGACCTCAGCAGCTGTTTACCCACCAATTTTTAAAACAACTGAAAAAAGTCACGCTGATTTGTTTTTTTGCAGTTGGAAAACTTTAAAACTCAGCTCATTCAAGCTGTGAAGAAAGCCCACAAAGAGAGTCCATCGCCAGGAAGGGCTGAGGGCGTGCTGGTGCTGGAGCATCCTCTGCTGATCGAGACTTACCTGGGACTGATGTCCTACATCAACAACGAGGCCAAACTTGGCTACTCCATGACAAGAGGCAAAATTGGATTTTAGAATTCATTGCATTTCAAAATTCATTGCATTTAATCTTTTGAAGGGGAAGCGACTTGGCACTGATCTCCTAGGGAGAGCACGCTGCCTGGCAGAGAATCCAAGCCAAGGGGTTTGGGGAGCGAACGTGGGGAGGGGAAATCTGATGGCTCCGGGGGTCTGGTTGTTGTGGTCAGGTCAGGCTAATCTGAAGCAGACGAGGCAGTGTCACTCTTGTATTCTGTGTCTAATTTGCCGTTCATACAGGGGGCTAGCGGGCAGCGGTGTTTTCCATTTCTAACTACGTGTTCTTTGCTGTTAATTAAGCACGACTGGTACCTGCTACAAACCCTCCACACAAACACCCGTGCTGGGTTACCGCCACGTCCCTGGGCGTGGTGTCAGATCGTGCAATTGATTCGTGGTGTTTAAAAGAGGTACTTGTGTTCACAGTTCCAGCCGTCTTTGCATCTCGATTAATGCCTGTTAAGAATTTTGGAAGCTGCGTCATTCTCTAGCGAAACAGAGCCAGCAGATTTTGTCAAAGCTGTGCTGCTACGCCCGCTCGGAGGCAGGGTACCCGGACTGCTACTTTGCCAACTGAAGCATACGGCTGAATGTGCATTTATGAGCTTTTTGTAAAATCACCTCCCTCAAAGAATGAGTCTCTTATGTATGATTTCTTGCTGCAGCCATAGAATAAAGACTCTTTTGAGAGAATACTGCCAAAAGCCTCACACGCACATTTGCCTTTAAAGTTATTATTTATGACCCTGAAAAGGAATTCTATTTTGATTAAATTTATATTGTTAGCGATTTTTCTTAACTCTGCTCTAGTTTGGGCCAGCAGCAGTGCAGGACTTTTCCCACGGAGACAGATAAAACTTGAAGCACTGAACATCAACCCTGATTTATACATTCTTGCACTTAACCTCCTACAGATGTCCAGTCATGATACTCAGAAGCAGCATAAGAGATGCTACAACCGAAATTGCTCATGAGGGTACTCTTAAGAAGCCTTTTCATTGAGCATGACTTTCTAGACTCGTGCCACTTCACCAGAGCATTTATCTGCACAGCTGCAGTGCTGAATACAAGCTGTGCTGCAGGGCTGGTTTTCTGAACTTGAAGTAGGTGCATGTTTGTGAAACTCCTGTAAAGCTGAAGTCTTGGTGGAACGCAACAAGCTGCACACCCCCCTCCTTACTCTTCTCGAGGTGTCTCTTTGCTTCTCATTGATCTTGCAGTAAAGTTAAATATCAACTCAGTTTGTTCTCTGCTCTTCATTTTGTGGAGACCAAGGATGTAAAATTGAGTCGCAAAATTAAAAACATCCAATAAAGCCCTAAGCAACAGGCTCCCTTCCTTGGAAGGGCACAGTAGCTGCCTGCTCTGGTTAAGGATAAAGGCTGATCCAGCTGCTTTTGCCCAAACCATCCGCTCGCTCCAGTTTGGCGCTGGAAGAAAATTCTGTCGCCTTACAAGACTAGCTACAAGGTTTACACTGTTGGATGCAAGTAACTTTTCTTGTGCTGGGAAAAATAGCTACATAATCGCACCACTGATAATACAGAAATGGATTTTAGAATGAAGAAGTGCAGGTTTACAGTTAAGAGTCACAGCAAATTTGTAGCTATCAAAATATTTATTGGAAATTATAAAATTTAAATAACAGCTATACATTATATACACACAGCTACAATTTTAGAAAATAAGGTTTCCTATTTGACAGAGTTCAAGGGCAAATTCAACTACATCAACACCAAAGTTTTCTTGAAATCCTGACTTCGTTCTCTACACTTTAGCTGCTACATCATGTCAGTCAAAGGCAATCACAGCACTTTACACACTGGAGTTTGGGTACGCTCCTTCAAATAAATAATTGATAAATACAAAAACCTCAGGGTTTGATCCCTTTCCTCATTCTTCCTCAACCTCATACGCATTTTTAACGCAAGCGATTGTTATTTTACCTCTTCTCTTTCTAAGTAGCAGACACAAAAGTTGTCCTTACTCAGAAGCACCATGGAGTCTCCGCTGGAATGCCAGGAGAGGGACACGATCTGGAAGTCACCTGCAGGAACAGAGCAGAGTTTGTCAGCAAGAAGCTGACAGCCCATCCTCTTACCCTAGGAAAAGGCAGCTGGAGGAGTAAGCCACATTGCAAAAAAACACCTCGAAAGCCTCAAGAGGCTGATGGGTTTTGTTGCTGCTGCAGCAGAGCCAGCCTGTTCTCCAGTACAGCAGCACAGGATTAATGCAAAACAAATCCCTGTGAGCTGCTGCCCTCTGTCCTTCACCTATTTTGTAATGTCCATTATGAACTCCTCTTTTCTGAGGAGAGAAATACCCGTTCTTTTAAAAAGCTTCGAGAAAAGAGCCGAGCTGTTTATGTGATAACGCTCAGACCAGCTTGGAAGCGGAAAAATACGTTGGGAGGGAGAAGGCGAGGACGGGCAACCTCACCTTCCGTGGGGACCTGCACGGCCACGCAGCCGGCCGGCGACCAGAGGTACACCCTGCTGGTCCCCGTGCACACGGCGAGCCGAGGCTGCCGCGGATCCCACTGGAAGGACTGGACGGCACACAGCTGCTCCAACACCACAGACAGCTTCAGCTTTTGAATGTCCCAGATCCAGACGGCGTTGGGAATGTTATCTGTGGGGGGAGGAAGAGGTAATCGTGTAAATACCTGACCAATAAAAAGATTGCTTGAAGTCTAACGCCACCCAAACCACGTAGGGTCACCACAGGGTTAACACCACAGGAGTTTTGCCCAGCAGTGCCTTCAGCTTTGCCTTGGAAATACCGCAGAAAGGGTCTAAGTGACTTAATCTGTCTTTTATCAAATTATTCGTGATTATGCCGCTGTTGATGGGTTTTGCATCTGAACCACAGCTTTTGCATCCAGACATAAACAGCCCTTCAGGACCATCACAGGGTAAGATTAAACATAAATTCCAGGGCTTTCACTGTCTGAGGTAATCAAAAGCCACCCTGCTACAGGTTGTGGAGAACTCTGCCTCAAGACACACCTGCTGTAAACAGGAGGAAAGATCTGGGCATTGCATTTTCTAATCCAGTGAGCTCACACACCATTTTCATTGAACAGGAGGAACTCACCATTTTTGGTTGCCAGGAAGCAGTTATCAGGACTGAACGCCAACATCCCAACTCCCATTTTGGGATTTGCCCTGTCAGCGACTGGCTTGATATACTGCAAAGAAACTGGCACCTGGGAAATGTCATCTGGAATTTGAAATAAAGGGACTTCACTGAGCAAGCCTGAACAGAAGAAATATTTAAATTCAACTGCTAAGAAAACCCCTCATCTCTGAGGTGACGGGACCATATTTTACTCTTCTCCAAAACGTTCCAGTCAATAACTTGATTGTTTTAAAGTATCTTAAAACATCTTAAAGCATCTTCATATGAACAGCTTAGTATTCTTGCTCTTCTACAGAAAAAGAAAGGCTGGAAATCCAGGCAAGTCTGAGATTAAACCATAAAAAGAGGAGAGATCAAATTTTCTGCTACCTTCTAACTAGTATTTCAGACAAACACCCACGCAAACCAAAGGGGGTTTACAGCAGCATGAACAATGAGACGGTGACAAAAACCAAACCAAAAACCCATCATACATTGCCTGCCTGCTCTTTAATACTTCCAAGCCCGTTGTCTGGAGGCAAGTTCATAGCAGTGCTACAACTCCAGCTTCTTAGACAAAAGCCAAATGGCCTTTTCCATGCTCTGGTTTTTCACATAACCTCTTACCTCAGGGGTTATTTTAGTAACCTAAACCGGCAAGCCTGTAACACCTTCTGAGGGTTTTTTAGATTTTTTTTTAATTATCGGAACTGCCACTCACTACGATGAGACTCTAACTGTAGCAGTTCATCTGACTGTAGCAGTTATCTGCCACAGTTAAACTAGTCACGAAATAACACTGAAAAAAAAATAAAACCCACGCAACGTTAAGACAACTTTTGCAAGCCACTCCAGGACTGAGATCTGGCTGCTGCTTCTGCACCCAAGCAATCACAAGCCCTTGGAGCTCCTCAGGTACCGTGGGAGCCTGGAGCAGAGCATCCACAGGATCACTCCGATACCAAAGAGGCAGAGCTTACCTATAATATTTTTTTATAGAAAGATCTCTGGTGGCAAACTCAAGTGTCTTGTTTTAGTAAACTTTGGCTTACATTTACTCTGTGTGCTGAAGAGAGAGCTAGCCAATGCTCTTGTTGGAGGGAAAGAAAGTCTCTCTGTTTCAACAGATGGGGATTTCTCCACTTCTTTATACACAATCTACGAAGAAACAAGTGAGAGTTCTACAGAAGGGCCTCGCAGAATTGGAACACGGGCTATTACCAAATCATCCACATCCCACTAACTCGTTGGCAGGTTTATCACATCTCAGCATCCCCTCATTCATCAACGGAGGGAAGAGCTTCAGCCAGCAAATACCGAATGCAGCGCTCTCCGTGACTCGTTTGCTATTTGGAACCAAGAGCAGCAAAGTGCTCCTGTGACAAACACACAAACCTTAAAGCCTACAACGAACGAAATGTATCTGCTAGCATCCTTCAGACACAAACAGCGGTGTCAGCACGGCTAACAATTCAAGGGATATTGCATCTCTACTTACAGTCTTGGTGTTAGCAACGGTTGCGGGATGCTCAAACTCTGTGATCTTCTTCCACGTTACGTGGTTCAGGATACGCACCTAATTCAAGAAAGCGTCGCAAGACAAAGCTCTCACGACAAAGTTCTACAAATGGTTTAGAGAAAAGAGGGATAATGAACCTATTTCTCACCTTCTCATCGTAGCTGCCAACTGCCAGAAATTGGCTGCTGGGACTCCAGGCAATTGATTTTATGCCGAGCGACCATTCGTAAGCGCGATACGTGGACAGCAGTCTGCCATCAAGGGAGTACAGCAAGATTTTGTACTGAAACAAAAAGATTCGTTCTAGTGACTGACAATATTGCTGTCATTAAGGATTTACATGACAATTGGACATACACTTGTAAGGACAGCATTATCAACACAAGTATAATATTTCCAATTCTTTGAGTTCATACCTCCAGACATGTATCCCACGCTGCCAGAACACAGCCATTAGGAGCCCACTCAATCCCAAATAGATCTTGCGTTTCAGTGTCAAAATGCTGCCCCCAAAAGACAGAAAACAAAACCAGGTGAAATGTTACCCTGACAAATACTGTTGCATTTGACCTAACACAGTCCTTGGCTTTATCTGTTTGCGTGCTACCACAAATGCAAAAGAGTATTTTGTGTGCAGACCAACGGAACAGCCAGATGCTGGACAGAAAACGCACCGGCAAATCTAAACCCAGGCTACCCAAGGGACCGAGGGCGACGCAGCGTGCGTGTCTTACTCTCAGGAGCTGCCAGTCGCTGCACACAAAGATGCTGATGAAGTCCTTGCAGTCACGTCTTTCTGCTACTGCCATGTAGCGGCCGTCCTTAGTGAAAGCTACGCCTGCCCAGGAGACAAAGTTAATTAAAACAAAAAAAAAAAAGAGGGAATTCAAGACAGAGTAGGTGATGATTCTTCAATGAAAAGCTGTTACTCCTAATTCAAAGGAGAAATAAAGAGGGCAGGGAAAACATCTTCACAGAAGATGGCATTAACCAAGGCAGTGCATGTTTTCACTTATTTGCTTGCGTCGCAGTTCTTACGCTTTGAAGATACCATTTCTAAGGCTGCAGCTTCACAGATACTGCAGAACTTCAGCACAGCTTCCAAACACCCATTCGGTTACCGACAGACAGTGGTCACAGAAACCCCACAGATTTAAAAAAAACAGTTCGTTTGGTCTCGCTACACGGATCAGTTATGCAACCACTGGTACTCCACCAACTCCCAGGCACTGGTCCCCACCCACTCCTGTTTCAGATGTGACATGCAACTGCCTCTGTCACACACAGAGGTTACTGCAGCCAAGCCTCAGGCAGGAACCTGCAAACCAGGGCCCTGGGGCTGGGCAGTCCAGCCGTGAGCTCCCCTCTCAAACCTTTTCACGTGGGAAAGATGGCAAAAGCCACTTTGGATTAGCGTGTGGGTTGGTGACACTCACCCTGCTGACAAGCTTTGGGGTACTTGATGTAAGACACCGACTTCGTACACAAGGACCACACGGTTATCCGCAGCTGTCCCCAAGAGAAAGAGACAAGGAAAGCAGTTGGTTATTTCCAGAGATAAAAAAAAAAGTAGAAACAGAAACCTGTAAACCTAATTTGGCAACACAAAGCAGACCAATACACTTTGTCTGGTTAATTAAACTTTGCAGCTGCACTACACAGCTCAAACACAAAGCCTCGAGAAGTAACTGTGAGGATTTCTCCCGAACTCCCTTCAGTTCGCAAAGTCCAGGCACAGCGACCACGCAGTTACAGGTATCAGCACAGATCTAGTGACACGACTGCCAAGGTACCACACACAAACACTTTTCAGTTAGAAAAACAGTTTCATCACCGAACTGGAAGGGAGATGAGAAGTTTCTTGCAGTTACGAATGAAAGAGAAGTTACAGCAGATTAAGAACGTTGTATCTCACGGGACAAAGCAACCGAGTATGAAAATTCAGCTGTATTTTGCAACTCAGCTCTGACAGCTACTCTGCATTTTGCTCTTCCCTCCTCAGCCACCCACGAGAAGGCAAGATCACATAATTACACGAAGAATTGGCACAGAACTCAAAACGCGCCACACAAAGCACAGCGCCGAGCATCACGTTTGGGTATTTCTGGAGCCCCGCGCATTTGCAAAGCACCCGAACCGCAGAGGAGGCAGGCAGCTGCAAAACACGCCTCTCCACAGCTCTTCAAGGTCACAGCCTGCATTCTGGAAGCTCTGCGTTGCCATCTGCAGCTTATTCAATTAAAAACAAATACCCACTCTGCCTTAGCAACGGCAGCCACACCAGACATATGTGCATTAATCAGGATGTCATGCGAACCTTTGCATTTATATCTGGAGTGGAGGAATGTTTCCAGCTCAAATGTGGGTTTGTGTTTCCCTACGTTTTGTTGTACCAAGGTAAGAGATTCTAGAAGAGATGCAGGTAAAACTATTTTTTTTTGCAATAAGGCACCACGGGCACAAGGCTATCTTTCCCAGAACTACTAAACAACAAAAATTAGTTCTGATTCATTACACAGTTAAACTTCAGCACTGTCTGACATCACCCTCCCGCATCGGATGCGGACCAGAGGCATCACCAGCAGCCACAGCAGAATCTGCTCCGCCTTTCTGCACGTTTGCCCTCAGAGCACACTTTCCTTCCCCGCAGACATTGGGATTGTCCAACGGCGACAAAGGATGCCAAGGCAGCGTCCTGTGACTCTCTTCTACCTGGTGACACCACAGGTTGTGCGCTGCAACAGAACCCAGAGGGTTTTTCCTGGCCAGCCCTAGAATTTTTGCTAGAAACCACGATTCAAGGAAACAACACGGTGTTCAAAGCAGACTTTGGAATCCTGACAAACCCTGCCTCCCTCCAGGGACGTGTGTAGCCCAAAGCAGAAGGGCAGTTTCAGCCATTCTCTCTCCTGCTTCTAATAGACAGAAAAAACTTCCTATATTTGAAGAGACAAAGCAGAAATCATTGTTTGTTTCAAATTACAGGGAAGAGCACGACCAGATCAGAGTTCAGTCTGCTTCTATGCAAAGTTAGGAAAGGTACTGGGTCTCTGTTTAATGCAGTGTTTATTATTCTCTTCCTTTACTGTAGAGGTATGAATTACAATTAGGTATCTATAGTATCAGTTTAAGTTTAGCAGGACCTAGAGGAATGCACTAGATGACCAACATTAATCAAGTTTTATCATCGCAACTGCTTGCTTCCGGACACACAAAAATACAGCATTGTTAGTCTGCTCTTCATGCAAGATTTACTTTAAAAATACCAACACAATGCCTACTCACATTCTTCTACAGCAACTGCAACAGCGACCTGCTGCTCACTCCTATCAACCCCCAGCGTTAAACGTATTTGCTGCTGTTCCTCCCTTCACCAAAACACGCGGCGTTCACAACACGCATTCTGCAGCCACTTAATACGAGCTTAGCAGCTGCGAGCTTTGAATGCTGAGGTCTGGATCTTAATTTTGCCTCACAAAGGCATCCAAGTTTACAATCGTGCTGCTACTCGGCCTCACAATCAACTCACCTGGCCTGGTGGGCGTCAAACACACCTCTACCCCGGGGCACGTCGGCTGGTGCAGAGCCTCAGGACAAAGCAAGACCTCACGGCTCCCCTCAAGCTCAAGAACATCAGAAAAAGAAAACCTCTCGAGGTGAGAAGCAGCCTGTGATGTGCTGCACCTCACCGTCACCCGTGATGTGCTGCACCTCACCGTCACCCGGCCTTGCCCGAGACTCCGCTGCTGAAGAGAAAAGGCAAATGCACCTTTGTTTTCAAAAGCCTTCCAGCATCCATCTCCGCTCCATCCCGGGGCGCAGCTCAGCGTTTGCTGTTCGGACAGAACCTTCTCTAAAAGGTTCAAGTTCTGGAACTCCCCAGAGAAGACACTAATAACAGCTTCCCTGTTCATTCTTGTCATGTTGGGCTTAACTGCTGAGCAACTTGGCCAAAAGACTGCAGAACACAGCCAGCATGCACCCCGAGTCTACACAAAAAAACCAGGAAAACCCCACAAAAATACACCATGGAAAATAAAGACCAAGTCTTACACCAGATGGCTACAACCCTTCGATAACCACAGCACTGCACCTTCAGACTTAATCTAAATCAGTCAGAACACAACCACTAATAAGATCCTCAGCTTCAGTATCTCTCTCCTGAAAAGGCTGCAAGCTGGAAAGGGAAGAACATGACTGCAAGAATTACAATAAATTGCATTGCCCTTATTTGCTTTTCTCAGACTTTGTGGGAAGGGAAAATTGCTTTTAGAGCAGGAGAATAGCTCACAGTCAGTTAAGTCTGCAGCGAGCACTTCTTCACCGCTCGTTTCGAGGGACGCTTTCTCTTCAAGCGTAGATGACTCGATTAAGCGGAGTTGTCAAACTCAAATCCCAACGATAATGGTGTCTGGGAAGTTTTCAGCTGTTGTTTTGCAGTGGAAAAACAAACCAAAAGCAGCAGCATTTTTAAAATAGCTTCAAAACAGCTGAGAAATAAAAAAATATTTAGATGGTAACGTGATAAACAGTCTCCAGCGCTGGGTTCAGGACTACGTCCCCATGTTGACAGCTACAGGCAGGTGTAAGACTGGCGATTTTCAACAGATAAAAACACACTTTTAAACAACCTTGCATCTCAAATGACTGTCAACTTTTGTCCCAGACTTGACTGGGTCACAAGGCCTCCTTACATAGCAGTGTCTGTCAGCACCGGATTTCAGAAGATTATTCAGAGCACATTCCTCGACAGAAAGCATTTTTCAACCAGTGTAGCCATTTACAGTTACTAAGGATTAGCTCCAATATACACAGAAACACACACATTTTTCCCTGCCGCTGCAGTTTGAAAGAAGCCCCTGAACGCTTCAGTACCTAACGTGGAGCTAGAGAAAGTACAACACACGTAGTTTCTAACTATGGCTCTTAAAAGAAACACTCAAGAACAACACTGCTGATTTTCAAGCTATTTATCACACAACACGAGGACGCAGAGGATTCCTTCTCTTCCCTCATATATTTTGCCTGCAGCTCTTGTTTAAGCTCTACACGTGCCCAGGGGTTCGGGTGGAAGGATGGCAGCGCAAGAGGAGGGACGCCGGGTACGACACCTTCCACAGCACAGACCCATCGCGGGGCAGCTTCGGGCGGCCGGCTCGCCGCGTCGCACAGCGCAGGCACGCCGGTAATCCAGCGCTGGGACAAACAATCCGCTGCCAAGGGACAGAGCCTCGACAGACTAACGAGGCCATACTGTCTGCCTCATGTATCAGGCTGTTAATTGCAGGAACCGTGTGCAGATCCAGAGGGGCAGCTGTGCCACTCGGTATTGCTGCACACCGCGGGACGCGTCTGGGACCCCCAAACCCTGCACGTTACAGCCACATCTCCAATAACATAACTCTGCAAACGAGCACTTCAGTCAGCTCAGAAAGTTATCTGTGAGCTTACAGTGGAGCTCACTCGTTGCCCTAAAGAATTAGAAGCGTGAGCGACCTGCTGGTGCTGTGGGAAAATGCCAGGCTCCAAAGCCCCTGAGCCCCCCAAGCAATCCCCGATTTTGATAACGTACGCAGCACAGCACCACCAAGGATCCCGGCAGGTTGTGTCTCGAGCACTACTCGGGCTGTCCCACCAGACTGTGGATTTAGCAGAGAGAGCGTAAACACAACTCAGACACCGGCACAACCCAGGCAGCTGTCTGACAAAAGCTAATTTAGCAACCTGTTTACAGCTGGAAAGAAAGCTTATCCCAACACAGATGCCAACTTGGCAGAGGCTTAATGAAATCCTCTAAGGTCAAACCAAGTTCTGTCGGGAGGCAATAAATACTTGCTAGTCCACCCCCACACGCACGTGCCACGAGATACTCACTTGTAGCAAACAGCTCCAGCCTTCCGTGAGGGTTACTCACTACAGCACTTCTGCCCAACCAGCATGTTTTCTCTGACTTTAGGTTGAAACTCTGGACTCTTAAAAAATTCATTATTTTCATTGCCATCAGGGTGATTCATTCCTGAGAAAACTAGGGCCCAATTTGATCACTCCTTGCAAGCCATTCTCTAAAGGGGCAGGGGAAGGGAAAGAGACTGCTTAATAACCAGAAAATATCTACCCTGGTCAGCACTAAACATCCTTGCTGGAGAATTCCGTCACAAATGCATCAGGATACGACAACCTGTCAGCTAAAATCCATCTATAGTTTCAAAAAGAGTAAAACCAGCAGAGAGGAAAGGGTCTTGCACATAGTTCTCGGCTATCTCCTGACCGTTCATCATCGCACTGAGTAACACGAATCCCAAAGTTGTAAAGGTGGGGAGTGAGAGTTCCACGCGCCTTCCAACAAAATATGGCTCTTAATCAACAAGCACATACAGGGTTTTTTTTAATTTTGCAAGTGGTTCTCTCAACAGCAGTCTGACCCTCAGGTGCCCGATCAAACAATCGTGAACGTATTTCCAGGATTTGGATCTAAATCTCATCTCATAGGTCAACAAACCTAGGACTGTATTTTTTAATTCCACAGCCACTCTTCAATGTTTACCGTTTGGTTTCTTTTCTAGAAACCTTCAACTACAACCACCACGTTCAATTTCAAAAATTGCTTTGAAGAAAGCCAGTTATCCTTACGCTTTTCTCAAACACATAATTTGACCTCCGAAGCCAAGTGTCCATTTTCTATCTCATCACCAGAAGCAAGAGGATAAAACGTTAACAGAATATCTAACAACTAAGCCAGAATTCACCTAGATTACGTGTATGAGGAGAAGTACACCCGTGTCCCTCACCACCACTACAGCTTTAAGAGCTTTAGGTTATTTTAAGAGGCAAAGGGCGGACGGTAACATCCGACACCGCCGCGAGCGACCGTGACTTCACACTTACATGAAACTCGGTTGTATTGAGAATGTGACGACCATCCGGACTCCAGCATGAAGCCACCAATCCTGCCGAGCCCTCATCTATCTTACAGTGCCAGTCCGGCTGCTCCAGGGACCAGACCTACGTCAGGGAGGAAACCAAACAGTCAGCGCAGCGAGGGAGCAGCTCCGCAAAGCGCCACGGCCGAGGACAGGGTCCTGCAGCGCACACCAGAGACGCTGAGAACCACTGAGAGCTCACGAGCATGAAGGACTGGCGCTGGATCCCACTGCAAAAGTAAGCCCCACGCCTCTGCGGGTTAATACAAATCATAAAGTAAGGCGGTTTGGCTTTTTTCTGCGACAAATATTTGGAATTCCCAGCGCTTAAAAGGTCTTAGCACGCTTCACAAGTTTGTGAGTTTATTTCCTACCAAACCAAGAAACCGTAAGAAAACCTGCAACTTTGACTTGGTTTGATAATTTATTTTTTTCTACTCTAACTTTGTTTCGTTTCAAATTGCTTGTCGTGGTTTCAAAAATAACGGCATGCCGGGTTATCCTTGAACAGTGCGTTACCAATAACAACAGCAGCTACTTCAGCAAAAGCACCGGAGCGGCGCTCGCGCCGCGGCAGCCCCCGCTCACACCACGCACAAACCCCCGGCAGGAAAAACGCTCTGCCCGGCTTCGCCCTCACCTGAACGACCCCGCGCTTGTACATGGCGCACAGGATGAACAGGGAGTCGGACGACCACTCCATGTACTGGATCTGGTCCAGGCAGGTGTAGAGCTGGAGGACCTGCAGGGTGCTCGCATCCCGCACCGCCAGCCGGTACTGCGCGCACGAAGCCTGGGCAAGAGAAACCAGAACCCGAGCTGGCGCGTGAACACCCGGGCTCGAATCACAACTGTCAGGGACAAACCACGGCTGTCGGGGACAACCTGTTGTCTTAACACACTTGGCGGGGGGGGTTAATTTCGGAGAGGGTCAACGCGTGCCGTGCTCTACTGCAAACTACAGGGAGAACAGTTAGACCAGGCGGGAAGGGTGGGTTTATTAGTCAAAAAGAATCCTCATTCATCCTATCGCTGCTGGCTAAACACTTAAAAAGAAATTCTTTGCCTCATAGCTGCTATTTTTTTATTATTATTATTATTATTGTTCTTAATCAGGCTGGCTAAAAGCCTCTCAAGACATTCTTTGAAGGAATTAACAGCACCTGCTCTCTCAGACACTGGACCGGGGGGGAGGCCTCTGTCCCCGGGGGGGCCCCTCCTGCCACCGGGGGGAACCCCATGTCCCCGGGGGGCCCCTCCTGCCACCGGGGGGAACCCTCTGTCCCCGGGGGGCCCCTCCTGCCACCGGGGGGAACCCCATGTCCCCGGGGGGCCCCTCCTGCCACCGGGGGGAACCCCATGTCCCCGGGGGGCCCCTCCTGCCACCGGGGAGAACCCTCTGTCCCCGGGGGGCCCCTCCTGCCACCGGGGGGAACCCCATGTCCCTGGGGGGCCCCTCCTGCCACCGGGGGGAACCCTCTGGCCCCGGGGGGCCCCTCCTGCCACCGGGGGGAACCCCATGTCCCTGGGGGGCCCCTCCTGCCACCGGGGGGAACCCCCTGGCCCCGGGGGGCCCCTCCTGCCACCGGTGGGAACCCCATGTCCCCGGGGGGCCCCTCCTGCCACCGGGGAGAACCCCCTGGCCCCAGGGGGCGGCCCTCCTGCCACCGGGGAGAACCCCCTGGCCCCGGGGGGGACCCCTCCTGCCACCGGGGGGAACCCCCTGGCCCCGGGGGGGGGGGCCCTCCTGCCACCGGGGGGAACCCCCTAGCTCCGAGAGGACCCTCCTGCCACCGGTGGGGGCCCTTCTACCCCCAGAGGGCCCCCCCCCCTCAACGGTCTCCTCAGGCCGCGGCCCCGGTCCCACCCGCCCTCTACTCACCAGGCACTTGCCGTCGGGGGAGAACCTGCCCAGCAGCCCGGAGAGCTTGAACAGCTCCGAGAAGTTCATATCGGAGGGGCTAAGGGGCGGTGAAGGAGCGGGGAAGGGGGGAGCGGCGGCGCCGCGATTCAAACCCGCCCGGGCCCGGCCCCGCCGCGCCCCTTCCGCCCGCTTCCGCCGCGGGGCCTCCGCCCCGCGGCGGAAGCGGGCGGAAGGGGCGCGGCGGGGCCGGGCCGGTAGCCAATGGGAGCGCGGGAGGTGCGCCCCCGCGGCATGCTGGGAGTTGTAGGCGCCGCGGCGGGGCTGCTCCCGCCATGGCGGGCAGCGGGCGGGAAGGCGGCGGCGGAGCGTGATAATTGTTTAACGAGAGGCGGTGCCGTCAGGCGCCGGTTCCCCCTTTTTTCCCCTCCTTCCGCAGTCTGCGGCGCAGCGGCCAGGCCTTCCCAGGCGTCAGGGAGCGGCCCCTCCTTTGGCGGGCAGCAGCCCGCGCGCGGTTAATTAATCCCGCCCGGTTAATTAATCCCCCCCGGTTAATTAATCCCCCCCCCCCCCGGCTAATTACCGGGAGCGACGGGCGGGATGGCCTGCTAGGCCAGCCGAAACTGCAGTACGGTTGCAAAGCACGACAGAAGTACACAAGTGACAGGGTTGCTAATTGAATTAGAATAAATAAATAAATACATAAATAAATAAATAAAATTTTGGGGGCCAAATTAAGGGGGAGAAGCCTCCCGGTGTACGTATTCCCTTGGGAAACAGCCCCCTGCCCAGTGCAAGCAGCTGGGGCGCAGAGGAGCCCACGGGGGGACACACCGATGACGGGGATGTCCGTGTCCCTGGAAAAGACGGGTCCCCCGGGCACCCAGCGCAGAATCTGAGGAGGCATCCGTGCCCCTTCCCCAACAGCCAGCACTGGCAGGGGGTACCAAGTCTCCCTCCCTTGGCCCCACCAGCCTGTCCCCTCCTTTGCGCCCGCAGGCGGGCAGCGAGCCCCTCGTGCCCAGCCAGAGCGGTCGGCCGGGCCCCCCCCTCCTCGTTTGGGGAAAACAGTCATTTAAAAAAAATAAACCTTGGGATCAGAGCAAGCCTCTGAGTCTTGTTTTCGTTATGGGTTAGGTATAGGCCCCCAAAACCTTTCACAGCGACTCCGGTGCGTTTAGGGGCTGGTGAATGTGCCTCTTGCCTGGTGCCGCCCGTGAGGAGGGGACAGACGGGGACAGCTGCTCGCAGCCACCATCTGCCCCCAGAGCGGGGCGCGGGTGCTGCCGGGGGGGTTGGCTCGTCTCTAAACCGAGCCGAGCGATCCAAACGTGCAGCCGACAGTTTCAGGGCGATGAACGCCGCTCCCCACATCCCCCCGGGCTGAAGGGCAAGGGGCCAGCAAGGCGGTAGCTTTTGGAAACGGGTGTCGGTAAGAAGGTGTTTCAGTGAGTCCGCACAAGGCAGGTAATTAAAGCCTCGTGGCTGATGGTTTCGTGATCAGAAATATTCAGTCTTGACCCACGGCCGCTCTGCGTGCGTCTCGTCAAGCCGTCCCTCCCACGCGTGGTGAAACGCAGGGCCCTTTGTGGTCTCCCGGGTGCACTGCCCCGGTCCTCAGACACCCCAGGAGAGATGACCTGGTCGTTCTGACCAAGGCAAGCACAAAAACGATTCAGTCCATCGCTCTGGTGAGGGGAAGAGCCTCCTTCAGCACGACGGTCCACGTCCAGTCTCCTTCTCCGTTCCATCGCAAGCAACCCCCAGCAGCTGACTCGGGTGGCTGCTGCTGCCGGAGCCCCCAAAGCCAACTTGCTCCCGAGTCCCTTTGGCACTGGTGACCAGCTTAATTCCCCAGCACGCTTGACTGAGCATTCCCCACCCCCTTGCAACTGCCTCCTATTCCAGGAAGGAGCGCACAAGCTTTTGCCTCACTTTTCACATAGCTTTCAACAGCTCCAATGTCATTGCCTAGGCGACCGGGACGCTACTTGATCGTAGTGCAGTAAATAACGTAGATCCTCAATCCCAGGCCGCTCCTGTCCACGGGACGCCTCCAGAGGAACTCGAAGCGCTTGGGGAGCCAGAGCAGGTAGGAGGAAAAAAAACGACAAAAGGAAACCCCTTGCTATTTGTGTGTGTGTGGGCTAGCACAACCCTCTCTCGGGCGCTTGATAATGCAGCTGGAGATGATTTGTGGCCACTTTGCTTTGTAGGCTACTTACACAATATTAAAGCGTCTTGGGAAGTTTGCTCCCAAGTGCCTTAGATCCAGAGTTAAAGCACTTGCGGAGATAAAACCAGCCAAGCCTAGAATGGGAAAAGCAGAGGTGGGGCTGCTACCAGTAGGATGCTGAGGCTGGCTGCCCGCCGACGAGTCCCTGGACTGGGCTGGTGGGGAGGGAGGGAGAGTTGGCTGGTTTAGCCTCCTGCCCCACCACGAGCTGCCTCCCCACCGTGCTATCAGTCAGAGAGGGTTTCTGTTAAACTCACCTGCTCGTTCGAAAGAAAATTGGTAATAAACTGCTGGAACCCAAGAAGGGCTCCTGAGATTCAAGTGTGGTGCATGAAAGCTCACTCGCTCTTGGTTGCTTTTACAAATCTCGTTTTGCAGGTGTGAATTTAGTAATCTGGGGGAAATGAACAATACCCAGGGTAACATTGGCACCTTGGGATTTGTCAGCATTTTGCAGACAGTAACTTATTTGCTGTGGGCTGGATGAGCCTGGTAGTCCTTGTTGTGCAGAGGGGAGAAGGTCCAGGGGCCAGTTCACAAGGCATCAAGCAGTGCACAGCTGCTCAGCGTGAGAGTTGGAAACAGCTCTCAAAATCTTCCGCTCTTGGGATGAGACAAGAGTCTGGAGGGGTTAGGAATAGCAGGGCTTGTGCATTTATTTCCCTTTAAGATGGCTGCAAAATGCTGTCAGCTTCCGTTCTGAGCTGTTAGAGTCACAGGATGGCAAAGATTGTATTATTACCAGGTGAAATAGTAGTGGGAATTTCTAAGTGCCTGAAACTGAGGCTTAAAGATAAGGGTGAGATCAAAGATGCTCCTTCTGAAGAGCTCAGCTGCCAGGCATTACTCTCAGCAGGCTTCAGTCCCTCGTTATGCCCACGGTGCCCTTCGCCTTCCTCATATTGATGAAAGAAGTCGAATTTGTAATAATTCTAATAATACATTCAGACAGCAGTCAAAACACAAACCATGGGCTGAATGAAGCATGGTTGAATATATATGCGAGTTCATCTGCTCCGCTTCTCGGGCGAGTTGTTCTCCTGTCTCGGGACGGCTGCCGGGGACCTTGGTGGACGCTGTTCATCCTCCTTGTGTCCCTGGAGCTGGGGGAGACGCGGCTGCTTCAGCTCGGCTGGGGCTGACTTGGCCTTTCAGACAGAGCCCAATCACAGCTGTGGGGAAAAGACTGAGGGCACAGGGCATTTCTGTACTAATCGTTGGAAGTCACTTCTGCGGCAATTTGCAGGCAAAGGACACGGACAGGAGGAAGGGGACCGTGGAGCGCCGGGGGGGGTGGCAGTTGCCACCTCGGTGCTCAGCTGGCAGCAGGCTGAGCTGAGCCCCAGCGCAGGCAAAGGTGGTGGTTGCTTCTTCACCAGCTTTGTCTCGGTACTCCTGGCCTGTCTTTCCCCTGTGTGCAGTTTCCCTGCAATGCCCTGACTCGCAACAGAGGGAAGCAGCAATCCAGCGAACAGGACTGCTCCGGGCAGCAGGAGGAGAGCAGAGAGCAGAGGAGAGCAGAGAGCAGCTCTCCCAAGAGAAAACAGGCAAATCACACCAGCAGCCTTGGCACCCAGCACCAACCCCCTCAGTCTGTGTGTTTTGGTCTTTCTTCCTCCCGAAGCCTGCAATAAATCCAGCCCGTGTCCTGCCGCTGGCTCCCTGAGGTGCGCAGGTCCCCCCAAGCCAAGCATCCCCCAACACCTCCCTGCTGCGCCACAGCAGATGGGCTGGAGGACCCCTTGCAAAGAGATCTTCAGTTTAATAAGCAGTTTGGGGTCTCTAGAGGTATTAAAACCTCCCAGAGGGGGGTTGGCTAGAGAACTCTTTCTGGTAGAAGTCGGGGTGATACCTCAGATCTTTCCTTTGGTGCTGGGGAGTGGGTGACATCAGGGAGCTGACAGAGTTACAGGAGGGGTGAAATAGCCTCCAAACGGACCTGGGGGGCTGCAAGTGGCAGCTGGAAGAAGCTGAGCCTGGGCTGTGGCTGATCAAGAGCTCTGCCACAGCTGATGTGTTTAGCCCCGGGTTAGTCACTTCCCAGTGCCATTTACGTAGCCCATGACACTGGGAAGGTGATTACATCCAAGCTGTCTAGTCACCAAGCTTCTCCAGCAGTGTGGAATTAGTCTTTAGGGCTCCTCCTAGCTCACCTTTAATATACTGTGACACACGGCCTCCACTGCCTCCGGTGGGGTGTCTTTTCCTTCTGCTGGACCTCACTCTCAACACTTTCCTGACTTCCCGCAGTGTGGATGCCTCCATTGCATAAGGGGGCTCTGGGTGGCACCTCTTTTTAGAGTAAATTGTACTCTCATGGGCACCACTGCCAGCCTTGCAGAACCCTATTTGCAAAGTCCTTTGTGATTCTTTATCACCTCAGATGATGCCCAGCTGTCAGGCTGCCATTCTCGCTGCAGAGATGCTTTCCCAGGACGTGCAGTGATCACTGCAGCAGGGATGTGCATTAACAACACCCACAGCCCAAGATCCTCTTCATACCCCGAGGTTTAGAGCCCAAAAGTGAGAAGAGACAGGCCTGGCTCTGCAAGAGACGATTGTGCTTTGAAGAAGAAAGGGAACTTCCAAAACGCCCTTAAAATATTCAGATTTTTTTCCTTTCGAAAACGAGTGCAGCCACGTGGTTAGAGCTGGTGTCACCCATCATGACCACACAGCCGGGGCGGTGCAAAGGTGCTTTCTCTGCTGAAGGGAAAGGCCTGGCTCCTTCCTGAACGTGCCGCTGCCCTGGGCCAGGGAAAGCAGCATGGAAGCAGGGTAAGGCCATCGAGAGCCGCCAGCCCTGGCTCTGGGCTCTTCCTTTTCTCAAAGCTGCCGCGTAGCTCCTTTCGTTTCTCTGTGTCACACGTGGGACGAAGAGGGATGGGAGGACACCAGACCCTCGTTGCTAGCTGCTCAGTGATGAGACCCACAGGGAGCAACCTCTCCTCTGCTGTGGCAAACCCTTGAGGAAGAGCATCTGCGGATGCCGCAGAAAGCAGCATCCCCCTCCGTGGGATCAGCCGTCGGGGGACACCACCCTGGTTTCGTTTTCCCTCCTGGCCCCTGCAGCCACCAGGTCCCCATCTGACTCAGAGGGGCCCAGGCGACCCTGAGCATCACTCAGTTAGAAAGCGGCGGCCTCGCGCTTGGCGGCCCGAGCCCCAAAAGCAGGAAGTTTTCAGGCTTTCACTATTAGATGTCGGTACCAAATTGAAACAAGGTGCTAACGCTGGCACGGGCAGAAGGAGCAGCCACATAGTGCCTGGGGAGCATCCGCATCAGCCAGGGCAGGGAAGCGGTCCCGCTGCTGCCAGGAGTGGGTAAGGGAGGAGGAGGAGGAGGAGGATGGCACGGCCGGGCCTCCGGCTGAGGAAGGCAGCGCGGGGAGCAAGATGGCTCTGCAGAATCTGCCGCTCCTGCTGCGGGAGCCAGAAAGATGCTGGGCACAAAGGGAGAGCCGGGGTACTCTGCATGCTTCTTTCACACTCGAGAGAGGCCAAAAAAACCTTGTCCTGGGACAAGAGGAGCAAACCGGACTGAGGATGACTCCGGTTGTGCCTGTGCAGCGCGGTTCGGAAAGCTTTGCGGAAGAACGGGCTTTGCCCCAGACCTCCCTGCGCTGCCTCGGGTCATCGTCACGCTTTCTCCTTGTAACGCTTCCTCATCCGCAAAGCAGAGGCATCTCTTGGGGGGCGCAATATTCCGTTCAATAACGTCTGTGAGCTGCTTAGAAGTGGGAAGGTCAGCAGAAACACCTCCCCCGCAGAAAAGCCCAGTGGATTTATCACTTTGTCTGCAAGGAAGGTGCTTCAGGGAAACTCCTGCCCTTTTGCCGCCTGCCCGCGTTGCTGATGTGAGGCAGCGCTCCAGCCCTACTAACCTTCCTGTTTCTCTTTGCCCCCAGGGTGATTTATCCTTCGTCAGACTCCCCTTCTGTGAAGATGTCCCAGTCATCCCCAGCTGATGAGGGCACAACGTTTGAGCACCTCTGGAGCACGCTGTAAGTGGTGGTTGATGATTGCCTTGAGGTGTGTCCTGGGGCAGAAGTGACCCTTTGCTCTGCGACTGTGTTAGCACAGCATATCCTTCCTGTGGCCTGAAGGGAGACAAGTTTCTTTTGCGTGCTCCAGTTCTCATGGATTCCTTTTCCACGTTGAGAACTTTGCTCCCAGACTCCGATCTCTTTGCTCAGAACTCTTCTTCTTCCAAATCCACACACCTGCTCATTCTTTCTTGGTACCCCCCTCACTCGAGGTGACAGATATGCTACAACAGCTGGGTGGCTGAAAAACTCCCGTCTCTGCTTGCTTTCCCCACCAGGCAACAGTTTGCCTGAGCAAAGCCTGCTCTGCTGTGTAAAAGTAAAAGCAGAGAACAGAGGGAGAAGTTGAAACGGTGAGAAGATTCAAGGGAATAGCAAGCTGCTGGGTGGTGGTGGTGCAGGCTGTGCTGGAGAGCTGGAAGGCTGACTGTGCCATCACCTTTTCCATAGGGAGCCAGACAGCACCTACTTCGACCTCCCTCCATCCAACCATACAGGCAGCAATGAGGTCTCCGACCGCACCGAGGTCACGATGGACGTCTTCCAGATGAGAGGCATGAACGACTCGGTCATGGTGAGTGTGCTCGGACAAGCGGGAGCTGCAACAACCACAAACTTGTTTTCCCCACAGGGGCTGGGGGCGCTGGGGCAGGAGGTGGGATCCTTGCTGGTTCATAAGCCTGACATAGACACCACAGGCGCAGCGCTGCTGCCGCTCATGCAGGGTCTGATGACCCGTAACTGTGGCCGCAGCGCACCCAGCTGCTATGCCTCTGTCTGAGGCCAAGAGCTTGCAAAGCGTAGAGGATGTGCGAGATGTCCAGGTCGTTACTGCCTGTTCAGTGCCCCGCGCAGGGTGGCCTCCTGGGAGCAAATCCCTCCAGAAAGCTGCCGTTTCCCTCCTCGACAGCTTGCCTCCCCTCCCCCGGCCCCCTTTTTCCCTCTCTTCTCGCTTACTTTCCCGCCCTTCCACAGCCTTTGTTTGCAGCGGGCGGGAGCCTGGCAGAGGGATCAGGCGGTGTTAATGGTGTTAATTGAGGAACTGCCCCTCACTGAGCTCACCTGCACCTTTCTTGCCTGTAATCGAAGCAGAGCCTGGTGAGAGCTGGTGCAGCTCAGGGTGCTGCCAGGGTTGGGCAAGACCTGACCTTGCTGGGCTATGAGCCCTTGGCTGGGCACAGGCAGGGCAGCTGGCAGCAAATACTTACATTGGCCTTGCTGTGTGACCGAGCTCTGTGCCGCTGAGCTCCCCACAAGCTCCCAGCCGGCATCACTGGAACAGGTGGCAGGCATGAAAATAAATGCGCAGGTATCGTGATGCCACCAGTCTGAAAGAAAAGCAACGTACAAGGCAGAGAGGCTGCTTGGTCCGAGCTGTGGTGCCAGCTGCTCACGGTGCTCGGCAGCGCTGGAGCCGAGTGGCAGGATGTGGCAGGAGCAGGACACCCAAACACTCTGTGGACCTGGCCCCAGCCAGCTGTGGTGCTCACTGTCAGCATTGCTCGGGCAGTGCAGTGCTCCTAAAAACCTGTTTCAGGGTCCTGTGGGAGGAGTTGCTGTAATTAGTGAACAGTTCCCCAGCTGCCCTTTTTGCTTAAAGACAACACCTTCGGGACTGGTAGCTTGTGCAGTGCTTTAGGCTTCACATACGACGCTGCCACCGACCTACTTGTGCGTGGGTCTGCACGTGCACACCGGTGTCGGGAGGTGGGCGATGCAAAACGGCTTTCAAAACACGCCACACTGCTCCTCGAATGGTTTATCTGCTTCAGTGTGCAGCCTTCCACTGGCTGTAGGAAACGCTGTTCCCCATGCACCCCAAGTCAGAAGGAAATCTGCCTGGTTGCTCCAGATACCTGTCTATCCGTTTATCCGTATCTATCCATCTAGATATCTATCCATACACATCCACCTAGCTACCTGTCCAGCCATCTATCCCTATCTACCCACCTAGGCATCCATCTCTTCTCATCTACCCACATCTATTTCTCCAGACAGGGATAACTCCTTATCTCTGAGATGCGGAGAGATCTCAGAGCCGCTGCATTGTCTGGTTGGTGCAAGTGCAGCCACCTCAGCCTGCTAACAAAGGCTGCCGGCCAAAAGGGTTTCCAACCCCGCGTGGCCGCAAGCATCTTTCTGGTGTGGGATCCAGCCAGGTTTGATGATGGAGCTGGACCCCCGCTCTCCCTGCAGTGGGAATGGTTGGTATCGCCCAGTCCATCACTGGGCAAGCTGGGGCCTGCCCTGTGCTTTAATGAATAGTCATGAGGGACAGAAGGGGTGGGCCCCGTTTTGTTGTTGGATGCAGCTAGTTGACAGAACTAAGGGAGATGAAAAAAGCCCAACAGCCAACAGACGGCGGCACACGGGTAGCCAGCGCAGCATCCCTGGCACTGCCCGCCCCGGCTCCGCTCCCGTGCTCCCTCCCGCCACCCGCTCTCCCATCCCGACCCCATGACTCCCGTGGCGGGACGTTTCCCAGCGCCCTGTGAATCCCGAGACGACTAAAATGCTGTACATCAGCGACCCGATGCAGCCCTATACCACGGTAGGTGCTACTTCTTGCTGACAGGTTTTGCCTTGCTGCTTTTATTTGAAATCATCCTCCGCCAGCGAGGCAGGAGCCGGGTGCCTGCTCCAGCTCTGCCTTCTGAGCCGCTGCACCCGGCGCTGCCTGGGATGTACCAGGGGTTTATCATGGTGCAGCCTTTCCTCGTCCCGTGGCCGCACAGAGCCGTAACCTGGGTGAGCGTGGGATGCTGAAGCCTCGGTGGCTCGATTCCTCTGGCTGTGCCTGATCTGGTGTTTGCAGAGCCCAAGGTGTGATTGAAACCCTTGGTGCAAAAGGATGCAGGCTCCCTCACCCTGGGTATCACCAGCACCAGTTTGTCATCCACTGGGGACCTCCCCAGCTGAGCTCCCGGCTCCCAGGTTGGCTTTCCTCGCCCGGTTTAAAGTCTCTGGGAGGGTAGAGCAGATGAAACAGCACCCGCGCTGCAGGTGGTGCGTCTGCAGCCCTGTCCTGAAGCACCGCGGCTGCTTTATTAGTCAAAAAGGGTTTGTGTCTGGAAAGTTAGATACAGGTGCCGATGCAGTGGGGAGAGAAAGATGTGGTGCTGCGCTTCCCGACCAGAAATTAATTCATTTCTCTTTTTGTCTTATGTGTGTTGGTACAGAGCACATACGTATCGGGTTTGTTTTGTGCTCTACTGCTGTTACTTGGGAGGTCGTTGCTGCAATAATGTGACTATTTCTATATGAGTGTATGGTCATATGTGTGTATATATACATTTACAGACACACACACACAAAGATAGTGTTGAGTCTGTTGACACGCGCATACAAACACTCAAGCCTTCGATCTGTATTTAGTCAATTTTAAAAAATCAAGTTGGTCGTTTTCCTCCCTTCAATTTGTATTTTAAGGGAATATTTCCAAAATTCAGTCAATTTTAAAAAAACAAGTTGGTCATTTTCCTCCCTTTGATTTGTCTTGTAAGGCAATGTTTCCAAAATTTAGTCAATTTTAAAAGCAAAAAACTTAGTTGTTTTCCCCGTGCACCTGGCTTCAGGTTTCTGGCAAAACCCCGGTACTCGGGCACTTTGTGCTGGCTTGGGATCCCGGCTGGCAGAGGTGACACTGCATCTTGTGTCACCTTCGCATGGGAAGAGATGGCCGTTCTTCCCACGAGGCCCTTGCCTTGTCCCAGGAGAACAAAACAGCTCAGCCTGATACTCCTGGATCATTCAGGCTGTGGATCAGCCCTGACAAGCAGCAACCCCTCTTCCCCTCTCTTGTCTCCCCCTTGGGGATGCCTGAGCTTTGCTTTTCAAGGGCGGCTTGTGCTGTTCCACCTTCCAGCTGGGGCTACTGACCACCAGGGCTGCCCTGCCCGGTGGTCCCAGCTGGACAGCAAGGGTTTTCACGCATGTTTTTAATGCCCATTTTGCTGAAATTTCCCATAATTTTTTCTCCTGGCATTGCGCAAAGCTTGGATGGGGGCGGCTTGTTTTTGGCTGGGCTATTAATAGCACGGCAAGAAGGAATAGAGGGGTTTTTGCACATATTTTAGGAGAGAAGATGGCTGTGCATGTGAAAGCAAGCCAGATCTTGTTCAGCATTCCTCCAGTTAGTCACAGGCTCCAACGACCTTGTGAGAGATGCAGACAACAGGAGAACTTTCCTGGAGAAGGGTGATTGCCTTTAAACCATTATACATCGCAGACGTTTGGGTGAGGTTGGGATCCCAAGTTAAAACACGTCTCCTGATTCCTGAGCTGGGAGAGGAGAAGGCAGATGGCTGAGCCTGCTGGGCTGAGGGATGGGGACGGACGCCTTCCCAGAGCTCCCAGTCACCCAGAGCTGCCCCAGTCGGTGCTGGTGGGACTGTCCCCACTGGGGTGCAGGGGCAGGTGGGGGGGAGCTGGGTGAAGGTGGGGGCAGGCAGGCGGACCCGTTCTTGCTCCGGTGCTACCTCTGGGACTGACAGGGTGCTGCTGGCTTGCAAGTGCATGGAGACCAACCCTTCAGCAGATTTCTAAAAAGAAAAAATCCCATTTGCTTTGAGAAACAGTTACAGCTGGGATTTTTTTTTAATATTAGTTTATTTCTCTACTATAGAAAAAATAATTTTTTGGGCTTGATTTTCAGATGAAAGATTAGGGCTGCTTTAGCCTATGGATTTTGAGAATGTAGCTTTGCTCAGGCTATGCCTGCAGAAAAAGGAGCTGCCAGCTCTTAGTGGAAGTATCTGACAGCAACTGTTCAGAAGAGGAATTAGAAAAAAAATTGTAAAGCATCAGGATTTGGTGCAGCACGGCTGGAATAAGAGCCGGTACATGCACAAATAGGTACGTTTGCTCTGCGACCTTCCTGCAGCGCGCCACATCACAGCTACGTGCTTTGTAGGTTTGAGGTTTTCCCCAAATTAAACCTGCATCAGCGAAAGCCGCTGAAAGCAAACTTCCCGGCTGGGAAACGAATTACAGAAACCACCATTCAGAGCTGGCTCTTCTCAGAGAATAACTTCCAGGTGTGCGCGTGTGTTCGCGACAAGCGAACGCAAGTGGGAGACGCCCGGAGAGCGGGTCGGCTGCGGAGCGATGCCGCGGCCGTGGGAGCAATGCCTTCGTCCCACGGGTCCCCCCGTGGCTGCCAGGGCAGCCTTCTCCAAGCCCCGACCCCCAGCCGGGTGGAGCCCTGGGCTCTGCACTGGCCGTGGCTCCCTGTCCCGCAGCGGGGCATCTCCCACCCCGCAGCAAACCCCGGGAAATCCCTGCCCGGCGCCGGGCGGCAGAAGCGCAGCTTCACACAGCCCAGGTGCGCTGGGAATCCAGGGCTCTGGGCACCTCGCCGCCTCCCGTGAGGATGGAGAGGGTGGGAGGGGGGCGATTTAAGCTCCTTGAGCCTACCCCTCGCACAAGTGGTGACCTGTTCGGAATCCCAGGCGACCCAGACCCGCTCCGTCGTCCGGCTTTCCCGCACACGGGCCCTTTAAGGAGGCTGTAACAGGACACCTGGAGCCCCGAAGAAGTGTGGCTGAGGTTTCCATGTCTCTAAACTGGCTGGTGTTTTCTTTTTTCCCTCCTCCCCTTTTCCCTTCCTCCAGTCCCAGTTCAATTTGCTGAACAACAGCATGGATCAGAGCATCGGCAGCAGAGCAGCCTCCACCAGCCCCTACAGCTCCGAGCACACCTCCAATGTCCCAACGCATTCGCCCTACTCGCAGCCCAGCTCTACCTTCGACGCCATGTCCCCAGCTCCTGTCATCCCCTCCAACACCGACTACCCGGGTCCCCACCACTTTGAGGTGACCTTCCAGCAATCCAGCACTGCCAAGTCAGCCACCTGGACAGTAAGTTGCACGTCTTCTTGCCTTCCCTAGGGAGATGCTTGCCTCTGCCAGCAGCGTTCTCGGCTGCCCGGACGCAATCCCTAGTGGGTCTCGGTGATGCTTTTTCGTGGATGCTGGCATGGGACAGCTCTGTGACGCAGCCACCTCTCTGTGGGGACTTTACCCGCACAGGTGGCCCTGGATTGCAAAATGTGCTTGCTTTTCAGGGATTTTCTCCAAAAGGGCTGTTAAGATCAGAAGCTCGAATGTAGCTTCTCTTGCAGCAATTCCCTAAACTGTGGGTGAATGTCCCCAGAAATTACAAAGCTGGAGGGATGTCCTGGGGAAGTACCTGCCTTGTTCTCGTGGTGCTTCCCGACGCACTTGCCAGTGACTGCTGTCAGAGGCAGGGCAGCAGGCGAGACAGACCTTTGCTCACATCTACTGCAGCCGTTCCCAGCTTCGCCGTAAATTCTTGCCTGTCGTTTAACGTCCTTTTTCGTCTTGCATCGGAAGAGTAACTTAATCCCTGGAAGTGACGGGAAAATAGCAGAGCAGGTTTTTAATTGCAGAGGGACGGCTGCGCGGGATCGCGCTCTCCGCAGTGCAGGCACAAGGTCTGGTCCTGCGGTGCGGGGGTTCGGTCCATCGCCCCTCTGACCAAGTCCTCGGCAGGGCAGGGACCCAGGAACAGGGCAGAGACAACCAGGGCTGCTTTGCGTTTTGTGGCTAAAGGTCCTCAGTTCTCATCCTGGCTTAGTGTAGCACCATCCCTATTTTTAAGAGAAAACAGCTCTCGCAGGCGGTGTCAGAAGCATTTCTGCTGCAGATGCCTCCCTGCATGCTTGGGAGAGCTGCTTGCCGGCAGGTTGGAGCAGGGAGGGCTTTCTCCTCGGGGAAATGTTAGCAGAGCAGGAGGGCTGGGATGAGACAACTGACATAACGAGGGAGCGACGGGCTTTCCTCCGGGGCTGCGGTTTGACATAATCATGAAACAGGCAGAGCAGACCAGGAATGGTATATCAGCCTGGGGTGCAATGATGACTTTTATTTTTTGGGAGTTGATGTGTTTAATTGCCAAGATGGTCCTTCCCGCCACGTAAACAAAAAGTGTCCTTGGATGCATTTGTGCCGGCAGCCCCTGGGCTGTGGCAGAGCGGGCAGCTCCTGGTGAGAGCACGCAGGAGGGGATGGGCTACGGCAGCGCCGGGTCTGCCTGGGTCCAAACCCAGTGGGCAGGTGGAGCAGATAAAGCAGCAGCGAGCTGGTGTTTGAATGCAGCCAAATTCAGAGCCAGGGCAGTGGAGCAGCTTCCCCGTGTCCGGTCACCCGAGCTTCACGGCTTTCCTGTCAAACTGTGCTGGCCTGGAGCTTGTGGTTAAATACTACTTGCCCTCTTAGGAGCAGTTAAGTCATCTTTTCTGCTGTCTTTCCTTGCAAGATGTTGCTAAAGGATGAACGTTGTTGGCATCTTTCCACAACCCTAAACTGAGCCCGGACTGTCTCAGCATCACCCCGCACTGACCACGCTCCTGCAGCTGCTGTGTCCTACTGGGAGCTGTGCTCATCAGGACAGGGTTGCTTTTCTTCTCAAGCCTTTATGTTAAGGTTTCGTTCATATATCAGAGCAGCCAGTGCCACGTCGATGCTGTGAGAGCCCTCCTGACCTCGGGGGAGCAGCTGGACTCGGGAGATGCCCAGGGAACACACCAAGGGCTGCGTGAGCACCTGCGGAGGATGCGATGGCAAGGGGGTGCCTCCTGGGAAGCCGTCCTGAGCGGAGGAGTTAAGTGCCTGAACGGGCTTTAACACTCGGCAAGGCAGTCCACGAGATGTGCAGACCTCTGAACCGTGGCACCGGAGTGACGGCACGTGCCCCAGAAGCAGGCTGACCGCAGGACTGGCGCCCACCAGCCCAGATTTCACTGTGCTGAAGCCGAGCCTCGCAAAGGACAGGAGTGGATCGGCAGTGTCTCACACCTCGGAGAGCGTGTGGGATATTTCACTTCAAACAGTGATTTCTGCAAGGCTGCAACGTGGATGCAGGGTCTGCCTGTCTTGCTGAGGCTGCCACACGAAGAGCAGTCCTGCCGTGGCAATGGCCAGATCCGCTCCGTGTCCTGGTGGCTGTCACGGCCACGCAGCTGCATCTCTTGCGCCAGAAGACAGGGCTGCTGCCTTCCTCCCGCTCGCCTTGAGCTCTGCATTGCTGCTGCCGCACTTGAAACTCCGTCCTGGTTAAATGGGAAAAGGAATTCAGAAAAAAAATCATGTGTTACATATTGCCAATCAGTCGGTATACAAAGATCGATGTACATACACAGTATGATTCTCTACATAAACTGCGAATGCGTACGTGGCAGCGTACGAATAGGACTAGGAAAGCTGTTAGGAGATGCAGGCCCTTGGGAAGGAAAGCTAAATATGGGCAGTTAGGGCTGGGGACAGTGACACCTGAGAGCTCAGAGACAGTCCAGCCAGGGGTAGCTGAAGCAGCCGTTTTGGTGCACTGAAGGACATGTGTGGTTTGGTTCAGCACCTTGAAAGAGACACCGGTAAAATACAATTCCTGTTTCACCTGTAGCGAGGGAAGCCTCGTGGGTTTTGAATACTTTAACTACACCAAATGATTTGTGCCAGGACTGTTGCAAGCGCTGACCACGAGTTCAGCGGAGCCACTCACCAGGCAGCGCTTTGGGGCAGCGGGGAGCCCCCACCCGGGAGGAAGACTCCACGAGAGCGGCGGCTCTGAAGGCTCCTGCCATCTGGAATCGGATCGTGACGAATCCAGCCAAGGAGGAACTGACAGCTGGTGCACGGGCAACGCCAAATCAAACAGTTCAGTGAGAGTCGTCCTGTCAAACAATTTGACGTTGCCGTTTGGTATAGTTACGGGCTTTGGTTGATGGAAGCGTGTAACACCACAGGCTCCTGATTTTAACAGGTTCTGACTGAATCCCTCTGGTTTTTTCCGGGAGGCTGGGCGTTATCTGTTCTCCCGCGCTCAGGAGGGGAGGTTCCTGAGGATCCCAGGGCTCGTGGCCAAGGTCTGTTTGGAGGTGAGCTGTCTGCAGGGTGGGCTGGCAGGCATCACCCAGGTGAGAGAACAAGGGCTCACCGAGCCCACTGCCCTTGTGCACAGTCCTCGTGTCCACACTTCAAACCCTCTGTTGACAAAACAGGAAGGAGATCCAAAGAGGATGAAAGATTTGGAATAGATGCCTTGTAGGGTGATACCAGAGAATGTTCTGCATGAGAGGTCTCCACGAGAAGAGTAAGGGTGGCTCGATCCCAGTCTGCACAGGAGATGGTTTCTGATAGCAGACGGCTCTTTAATCTAATAGAGAAAGTCATAATGAGATCCAGTGCTTGGAAGCTGAAGCCAGGCAAATTCAGACTAGAAACAAAGTGGAAATTTTTTAACAGCGAGGATAATTAACCATAGGAACAATTCACCAAGGAATGCGGTGGATTCTCCAGCTCCTGAGGTATTCAAATGAAGAGTCTGCATATCTCTCAAAAGATAAGCTGTAGTTCCAGCAGACACCATCCGCTCGATGCGGAATGAGTAGGCAGGGGTCTTATGCTGGCAGCGTAGGAAATCCAACCAGAGGAGCTGTTCTCTCTAGCCTTAAAACAATGAATTTCTACTGTTAGGAAACAGGTGAACAGAGAAGAGGCAAAGACTTGGGACAGGGGTTTGGGGCTCACGTTACCAGGACCAGGCCTGTCTTTGCAGAGGGATGCTGGGCAGCGGGTGGGGGACGCCGGATGTCCCCACTCCCTGGCCGGGCTCTGAGCACCACACGTTGCCACAAACTCGGAACCAAAGCGGCCGCACTGGTCCGTGCTGCGGGAAGCCCTCCAGGATGCCACTGCCTCCCTTTGCGTTTTTAATGGCCTTCTTATCAGCAGAGAGCAGTGCCCAGATGCTGAAAATAAGGTTTTCCCTGTAGGTTTGAAACCACTCTCTAGTAGGCTGCTTTGACAGGGCTGGGAGGGGGACCAGGAGCTGCAAGACGGGGCACGCCGGCAGCCTGCCTGGCTGTTGGAAGCTATCAGGGCTCTCGGTTCCCCGGAGCTGCCCATACACGCTCGAGCCGTGGGGCGATCTCGACTGTTTTCTCACAGGCAGCCCCTCGCCACGCCGGCCAGCTGGTAACTGATAGATAATTAGTATTTTTCTCAAGTGGGGTTTGCGGCGGATCGGTGCTCCCTCCCCTCTGCAGCACCATCGCCTGCGCCAGAGCCAGCCGAAGCGTTAATGGGGTCTTTGGCCTCCTGTGGCCTGGCTGCAAAGGGACCCAGGGGCTCGAGCCCCCAGCATGGGGCAGCTGCCCGGGCTCATACGGAGCCCCTGGAGCTGAGGGAAGACAGACAAACCTCCAAGCTAAGCAGGCGGGGCAGTCCCCTAACCCCAGCACAGGGCGTTCCAGATCATGTTCGGGTCTTGCTTGCTTCTTCAGGGAGCAAACGGCCCAAGGTGGGAAGGCTGCGGAGCTTCAAAGCCAAGGTGAGATGTTCCTGCTACGATGGATGGCTGTCCACCAGTCACCGACAGCAAACTGGTCTGCGTCCCAGCGCTTGGGCACTGGGAGATTGTCGGGCAGAACTAGTTCTAGTTGCAGCTGGAGCTGAAATGGTTTGTCTGATGCTAACTGCATGAGATGGATGGAAGTAATTGATGTGGCAGGAGGTAGGTTCTCCCTTGCTGGTCGTTGTCTAAAGCTTGTTGGGGTAGAGGCAGTTGTAAAGATGAGGGAAGAGCCACCAGGAGCATCATTAGAAAACAAACCCCCTTTTCAAACTCTCCCTGGCGCTGTACCATGTTTCAGGGAGGTACCTGCCCAACAGCCGTGGCCTGGAGATGAGCAGGGGCAGGCACAGCTCAGTACCCTCTAACTCAGAGCCACAAACATCTTTGTTTTTACCAAAGTAGCTGGGCAGAAGACCCTGGATATTCTGCCGTGCAGCATCAGCCTGCTCCAGACCCCATTGAAGCCAGCCCACTGGAGGCTTTCTACCAGCTTTCACAGGGCGTGGATGAGGCTCCAGGAGCTCCAGACACAATGGAATTAAGAAAAAAAAAAGCGAAGGAATTCAGCGTGCAATGTTCCAACATGAACCCGCTATCAGCTCCACTATCTTGAACGTGTATGGTATGCACGGGTCAAGGGAACAACTCACTGGCAACCGTGGCTCCAGGCCCCGCTCTGCTGCAGAGGTGGGAGAGGACACCCCGGGAAGGGAGGTTGCTCCTCCAGATCCTCTACCTGAAACACACGGGCAAGGGGAATGCTGCCAGGGATGATGCGAGACCTGGTGGTCTCCCCCCGAGCCCAGGTCTTGCTCTTTTGGTTTTTGCATTTCGTTCCCAAGACCAACTCATCTTCTTCTTCCTCCTCTATCCAGTCTTGATAATGCAGCATGAAGCAAGTGCCTTGCTGGATTTTCAGCTTCCTTTTTGGATGAGAGGGAACTCCAGTGCCGGCTTGGTCAGAGGACTCGAGTATCCAGACATATGGAGAGAGTCAGACTCACTAGAAGAGATTAAAAGCAGCCTTGAGCGCACCAGCGCTGGCTGGTTGCACCATGACTAAGAACGGCTGTGATCCTCCTGGTTGGCAGTTATTTTAGGGATGTGCACTCTGGGGAAGGAAGGGAGAGGACTCCTTTGGGGATGAACCAAGGGATTTTAATTAGCAGTAATGGCATGATAATAAAGGCGGAAGAACGCGAGCTGGAGCGCAGGCTGCAGGGGCAGCCCTGGGACGTCGCTGGTGGTCCAGGGCTGGTGGGAGCCAGGCTGGGGGACCCACAGGGGACAGGGCTCTGTCCTGGGCACAGGGGGCGATGTGCTGGCCATCACCCCAAGGCATCACCACTGCAGTGCAGGGGGGCAGGAGCTGGGACATCCGTGAGAATGAGCCCCAGCCCGTCCGTGTGCCTCGGGCACCGGCGGATGCTCTCCTCTCGGGCATCAGTGATGCACTCGACATAGCCAAACCCAGCTTCTAGTAAATGAGCGACAAAGTAGCTTTGGGAGGAATTTCCAGCTCAGTGAGAAGTTACAAGTTACAGAGGCCAATGATTAAAAAAAAAAAAAAAAAAAAAAAAAAAAAAAAAAGTGGTTATTAAAAAAAATTAGAAAGAAAAAAATTAGCCCTGTAGTCGGCATGTCTTCCAGGATCTGTCGTAACAGATTCGTCCGAGCCGGTTAACGGTATTTGCGGTTTGCAAGATGCTACATGTCTGAGTAAGATGACAGACACATTATTATCACCTCTCCGCTGCGATTTGTCCGAACCTGTCCCAGGATGCAGCTCCGCAGCTGCTTGCTGGGGAGCACAAGGAAATTATCAGCCGGAGGCAGCACTTTTCTTCTCTCTCTCTTGCCAGGCTAGTGGCTTTATTGGGATCCATTGACTGCAGTCCTGGACACGTCTTGAGTAGAGCTAATGAGGAGACTGGAATGCAGAAGAGGAGGAGGAGGAGGCTGGTAGGGAGGAGGGGGGGGAGGATTTGTGGAAAAAGTAATTGTTGAGCAAATCATTTCCTTCAAGAGAGAAAGGAGGACTTGGCTGCGGCCCTCCCGAAGCAGGCAAGTCTAGACGCTTCGGTGTCAACAGTTGAAGATAAATAAGATTTTATCAGCTCCGAATCTGTCGGGACACATCCTTCTAGCGGTTCTGCTGCCCAGGGAGGGCTGGGGGAGATGGACTTTGCCGGGAGGTCTTTCCATGCAGAAGGTTCAGGTTGTTTTGTGTGCGAGGCTGTCAGCAGCTGTGGGGAAAAACACCTCTCCCCGCTCTCGCTTCCTGCGCGGGGGAGGCGGCTGCGGGTCTGAGCAGCACGGGGGCCTCTGCTGGAGCAGGTCCCGGGCGTTCACTCGCGGTGGGTGCTGAGGCTTCGTTTCAGCATCACGTTGCGGCTGCGTCTGTCGCCATGAATCGTCGTTGGGCTTTAGCTCATTTGGACCTTGGGAGGTGCAAAACATTTCCCTGGGTGCAGCGGTGTGGAGGTAGCCTGGGTGACCCCACCAGGGCTGGTCGCATCCCAGGGCTCCCTCCCTCTCCTGCGCTTATTTCCCATTACAGCCGGCACTGGTGCAGAGCTATCGCTCTCTTGCCCAAGGAGCGGCCACGTTCCAGTGCAGAGGTGAAAGAAACCCCATCTCAAGACACTTTGGGGTACCAGCTCCCTAGAGAAATGGAACTTAATGCTGATGTGCTGTTAGTGCTTAAATAATTCAGCTTTTCCAATTATTCCCAGCGCTCTGAGCTCGCCCTGCGGGACAGATGACAATATCAGGGAAGGGACAGCAACAGAGGTGGCATTATACTTTCAGCCCAGCAGATAAGGGCTGAGGTTGAAAGCTGAACGACTGCAGAAAAGCCCAGAGAAGTGCATGTTCTGCAAGTTTAGATAAGCTTCAGGCAGATTGCTCAGTGCTATTACTGTTGTTTGTACTGTCCCGGCACCCACAAGCCACACCAACACACGAACCTCTTGCGCTCTGCAAACACGGTAACAGACGCTCTCCAGCTGTGAGCAGAGAACTGAGCAATAACGTCAGTGGGAAGGCAGACCCTAATGGTCCAGAGGGAACTGAAAATACAGGCAGGAGTTGCCCGGCAGCAGAACGTACCCAAGGTGTGAAAGAAACCTCGGGGCTGAGGTCTGGGTATGCAGATGCACCAGCACAGGGAAAGCGTTTGGATGTCCCAAGAGATGCTGTTCCCACAGCCAGGAGCAGCAGCGTGCGTGACATGAGCTTTGGCTGTGACCCAGCTGCCATGCGTGGCCGGTTTTGAGAGGTCAGCTTGTCCAAACGCTGTGGAACAGGAGAGAGAGCAGTGACCAGCCCGAGGTTCACCCTTAGTACAGGTTGCAGAAACGTGGCCGCGGCAAAAGAAGGGTAGCAAGCAGCGAGGCAGCCACACAAAGTGATTTTGATCTCCCAGGATCCACTTTGCAACTGTCCCGTATTGCACTTGAGGAAGGCACGGTGCTCCCTGCAAGCCGGGTGTGCACGCTTCAGCTGCGGCTTGTGAAGTACCAGGAAATCAGATTATGTAGCACAGCCCTGCACGGAGATGCACGTGTGGCAGATTATCAGCAAATACAGAAAACCACGTAGGAGCAGAGGAGCCTGCTCGGCTTGGCGCTCTGCGTAGCAGCCGAGCGAGACGTGAATTTTGCTGTCCCCTACAGAAAGCGCACGTTGCCAAGGGCTGAAAACACGGCTGGGGATGTAGAGCCTCCTGGGACCCTAAAAACATCACGCTCCTTCACCCCACGGCCAGGAACAGACCAGGAGGTGCCGGAGATGTGGCTGCAGGACGGCTGCACGCTGCAAGGGGCCGGAGCGTGGCCACACAGGGCACAGCCCTGACTTTTCTTGCCCAGAGTTATCAGCACGGAGTTCCTTAAAAGAATAGTTTGTTATTGTGGAAGGATCTTTGAAGGCAATTCTGGAGCTGTTAAGACACGATAAGGTTATCAGTGGAGGCATGCCTGCGTTGAGCGGCAGCCTTTCTCCCTGCGGGGCAATCGCTCTGCTATTTAACAGAGATTTATCCATGTCATAACATGGTATAATGAGAGAATTTGTTACCAAAGAGCTTGCCATAATGCACCTCTACTCTTCCAGAGCAGTTATATTTCCCAGGCATGTTGAGGACTGCCCGGGAATGTCTACATGAAAGGATCCTTTGACAGGAGTTGTCAGTATTTTAACACCTGGCAAGGAAGAACCCCCCCTTCCAAATAACCCTTGTTTTGCCGTGTTGTCTCCTCAAAACGAGGACGTTAAACCCCCGTCACACCGTGTGCGAGCAGGTTACGTGGGCTATGACTGCACGAGAGTTTCCTTTTCCAGCTGGGCAGAGGGGAGTCTCCGTGCTCCAAGCGGAGCCCCAGGGAGCTCGCCTGGCCGGAGAGCCAAAGTGGAGTCAGCATCATCCAGTATTAGGGCAAAATTGGGGGGTTTCAGGGAAAAGGGGTATTTCTAAGCATCCTTTCTCTCTGGGCAAGGACACGTGCCTCCCATACTGAGGATTGACTCCTGCTGCCAGACTCCACTTCACGTTACACCTCCTGATCACACCCTCTGAGGAGCACAGCGTCCTCCTGCTCCCACCCCGGTACCTTGACCCCCCAGGCCACCCCTCGGGGAGCTGGTACCTGCTGCCAGCCATCGGTCCAACACGTCCTCCCAAAGCAAGGGCTGCTGCAGTTTGGCTCAGCAGGAGCCTCGCCCTTTTGTACCTTCCCTTAACTTCCCTAGAAACGCCACCTGAAAATGGTTTCTCTCGTTTGCCCCTTTAGCAGTTCCCAGAGCCTCGCTGGTCTCTGCACACCTGTATCGGGATGGCTCGGGACAAGCTTTAACATCCTCACAAACACTCTGCACGGTGGTATTTTTTTGGCATCGGGCGTCACGTTGTGGGGATGAGATAAAATACTTTGAGCAGGAACATGCCCTGCCATGCAGGGACTGGCTCCTCTCCGTGCGGCAGGGGTGGGCTCTTGTGTAGCAAACACATTCTTTGTGAGGTGGAAAACAGCGTGGCACTGCCGAGGTGGAGGGAATTGCACATCCCCGCACCTGGGAGCCGAGACACGCGTTTACTGGAAGGTGAGGGCCAGGCTCTGCCTCCCCCACCCTCCGCCTGGCGCTCGCTGCCAGCTCCTGCCTTACTAACAACAAGACCTGCCTGTGGAGCATCCTCCTCCCACGGCCAGCCTCTGCGAGCAGTCCCTGCCACGTCCTCTCGGCGAGCCAGCGCTGTCACCGCCAGCTGCGGCAAAGGATGGAGTCGTGGCAGGGACAAACCCCGTCCGCGTCACCCGCGCTGCTCAGAATTAAACTGGGAGGTTTTTCCCTAAGGAGGGTGCGTCGACACCTTCAGTGCTCCCAGCCCGTGGCTCAGCCGGGAGCTGAGTGCGGGAACAGGCTCAGGGCCACGTTTCTGAGCGATGTATGAACGAGCATTTACACCGATTTTCAGCAAAATTTCCTCTAATTCACCATGTAGTGGGTGCTCCCGCTCTGCCGGAGCACTTTGGCTGCCTGCGAAACCCGTCCTACAGCGTCTGGCCCCGGACGCAGGGGTGGTTGTATCTGGCTGGAGCAGAAACCAGATATGATGTTGTGTGGGGGAATTTAGTCATATTTAAGTATTTCCAGGGGAAAACCAAATATTGAGCTTAGAGAACAAACGGTTACCGCAAAGACAGGGTGAATTTCCTTCGGTCGCTGTCCCCTACAACGCACGGGGAACGTGCAAGAGCAGTTTGCAACGCTGCAAACATCACAGAGCTGCCGCAGAGCCCGGGGCCACCGTGGCGATTCCTTCGTGGCTGCGATACGATAAGTGGTAATTGGTTTTACAACAAGACATTGTTTTAATTCGCTGCTTTATGGCCATGTTCGCATTTCACTCCGAGCAATGTGAAAGCAGCGGGGCGATGGGTGAGAGCCCCGAGCAGGGAGAGGAACCTGCGTCCCCACCGCAGCCCCAGAGGATGCCGAGGGCAGACGGGAGCATCCTTGCCCCATCAGCCCAGTGACACGCGCCCAACGGGCACCTCTTCTTTTCCAGTACTCCCCCCTGCTGAAGAAACTCTACTGTCAGATTGCGAAGACATGTCCCATCCAGATCAAGGTGTCCACGCCGCCGCCCCCCGGCACCATCATCCGGGCCATGCCCGTCTACAAGAAGGCAGAGCACGTCACCGAGGTGGTGAAACGCTGCCCCAACCACGAGCTCGGCCGCGACTTCAACGACGGTGAGCGCGGCTCTGCGGGGGCCGCCCCCTCGGCCGGGGGGGCTGCGCGCGGACGAGCCCCCTGCCCGGCCCCTGACGCGGAGGTTTGCCTTGCAGGGCAGTCGGCCCCGGCCAGCCACCTCATCCGCGTGGAAGGCAACAACCTCTCCCAGTACGTGGACGACCCCGTGACGGGACGGCAGAGCGTGATGGTGCCTTACGAGCCCCCACAGGTACCCAGCAGGGGGGGCAGGACCAGCCCCTGCCTCCAGACGGGCTTCTGCTGGTGCTGAGGGTGAACCCGCTGGTGATGGGGCTGCTTGGTAGGAGAGAAGGGTGGGAGCATCCTCCTTGCCCCGGCACAGCGAAGGGCACCCCTTCCCTGCCCCCTGTGCTGGCGGCAGCTCTCTTTGAGCAGCTCCCAGCCCCAGGAAGCATCCCAGAGCATCCCGTTCCTGGGAAGCGGGGTGCAGAGGGACATCCCCTCCAGTCCTGTCCTGGAGGCCCCCCCCAATCCTCATACCATCCCCTCTTCTCAGCTGGGACTATCCCCACAACACCCTTCCCCAGCGCTCCCCTGCTCGCTCTGACAACGGGCAGGGCCGGGGGGGCCCAGCCTGCCTCTTCCTCTTCTTCACTACCTGTGAGGGCGCCGCCTGCTTCCCCCCCACCACTCCCCGCTCACCTCCTGCTCTCCCCTCCCGGGCAGGTGGGGACCGAGTTCACCACCATCCTGTACAACTTCATGTGCAACAGCAGCTGCGTGGGAGGAATGAACAGGAGGCCCATCCTCATCATCATCACCCTGGAGACGAGAGAGTGAGTGGCTGCTGGAGCAGGGATGGGCATCCCCCCCCCGCACACACCCCCGCTGCAGGAGGGCTGGGGGCCCTCAGGGAGGAATCCCCGGGTGATGCAGTTCCCAAGCAGAAGTAGCGTCACCGATTTCTCTCTCCTCCCAGCGGCCAAGTCCTGGGAAGGAGATCGTTCGAGGGACGGATCTGTGCCTGTCCCGGCAGAGACCGCAAAGCCGATGAAGATCATTACCGAGAGCAACAAGCCCTGAACGAGAGCGCAGCCAAAAACGGCAACGCCAACAAACGCAGTGAGTGCCCTCGCTGGGAGAGCGCGGGGGGCTCGAGCACTGCTCTGCTGCAGCCCCGGCTCCTGGCCAGCACCTGCCCCCCCCTCACCGCTCAAAGCCGCGCAGATGCTTCTGCCTCCGATCCTTTCCCCTCACACCCAAAATCACCAGAAGTTCGGGCTCAAATTCGCATCCAAGCAGGATGCTCTGACCTTCCTCAACTGAATCTAAATCCTTGTAAATAGGACCCACTCACTTTTCCCTCCAGAGTGCCAAGCTTTTTGGGAGGGGCCTTTCATGTCCTGATGTATTTGTTCTTTGTTATTATTGCTAATAAAGGGACACCCTCAGTGCCAGAGCCCGGGTGAGCAGCAAGCATCCTGCTTGGCTTGAGCTTAACCCTGCACCGAGCCAAGGTGCCCCAGCTGTGTCCCGCCCCAAGCTCAGCAATGCCAACCCCCTGCCCCTCTCCCTTCCAGCCTTCAAGCAGAGCCCCCAGGGCATCCCAGCACTGGGCACGGGCGTTAAGAAACGGAGGCACGGCGAGGAGGAGATGTATTATGTGCCTGTGAGTATTGGTGAGCTGTGCTGGCTGAGAGCTCGGCTGGGGACAGTGGTGGCATCGTCCCTTGTTCCAGAAACACCTTGGGGATGGGATGTTGGGCAGGATGGGGTTGCACAGTCCTGGAAGGAAAGCATCTGTGGAAGCACGTGTCCGGGGGAGTCCTGGGCCCCCAAGTAGTCCCTGGCCACAGTGACACCGCACCTTGTGTGCCTTGGTGGAAAGAAAGGGGCCATGAGTGAGGTTGCCAAGGGTGTTGGGGACAAAGCAAAGCCCCTTACTCGTTCCTTCCTCCAGGTGCGAGGCCGGGAGAACTTTGAGATCCTGATGAAGATAAAGGAGAGCCTGGAGCTGGTGGAGCTGGTCCCGCAGCAGCTGGTCGAGTCCTACCGGCAGCAGCAGCAGCAGCTCCTGCAGAGGCAGTAAGTGCCACCACAGCACCGGGAGCCCACGGCAGCGAGACCCGACCTTGGCTGCGTGTCTGGGGGAGCCCCCCAGCACCCCGGGCTGGGGTCAGTCCGCTGGCTCACAGCACATCTGGTGCCCAGTGAGGGCTGGCACCCGCTGTGGAGCCACTACGGGTGCAAAGCGGCTTTTCTGCGCCAGCACAGCCACCCAGAGCCTCGGCAGGAAAACCTGCTCGGCCCGGGGGGGAGCTCAGCACAGGAGGGGCTCCATCCCGCGCCACAGGCTGACCACCCCCTGGGTTTCCCTGAGCAGGAGCCAGCTGCAGACGTCTGCCTCCTATGGCCCCGTCCTGTCACCCATGAACAAGGTTCACGGCGCAGGAATCAACAAGCTGCCCTCGGTCAACCAGCTGGTGGGGCAGCCGGCGCAGCATGGCTCCAGCTCCGCGCCCGGCCTGGGCCCCATGGGTAAGGCCCTTTCCTCGGCACGCAGCGCGGGCAGGCAGCTCCCCGGGCTCCAGGGGCCTGTCGGGTCCCGCCGAGGGAGCGGGTGGTTGTCACGGGGGTGTGTGATGGTTCTATTCGTTGCGGTGCTCAGGACCCGGGATGCTGAACAGTCACCCCATGCAGCCCAACGGAGAGATGAACGGGGGCCACTCGTCACAGTCCATGGTCTCCGGGTCACACTGCACCCCCCCCTCCGCCCTACAACCCCGACCCCAGCCTCGTCAGGTAGGGAAGGAGCCCGGTGCCTCGTCTGTCTCGTCCTCTGACGTTTCTTGCTGTTGTCCCTCACTCTAACCTTCGGATCTGTCTGGCAACCGGTCAACTGGCCACTGGTCCCAACTGAGAAATCACTGCTCATGGGATCACGGAGATCATCTCAGACACCAAAGCCCAGCTCCCTGGCAGTTAGAAACCTCTGTTGCCCTCATATGGCTCTATCGGGGTGACCCGTCCCCGATGAATTAATAATTAAATGCATCCAAACGAGAGACTGTCCCTGCATGTCAAACCGACACGTAGCTTTGTGAACCTCCCCCTTCCCCTCCCCAACCAGCAACGGCTGGAAATCGCTCCCTGTGGCTCATTCCCGTCAGGAAATGCATTAACAGGTCTGCAGCCACTATTCAACATTTCAGTCTTTAAAAAGACTTAAAAAGATGTTTCGACAAGGAGCCCTTCCCTGGGCTGGGGGCAGCAGGAGCTCGCCGCAGCCCCCCCGCCTCTCCGGTGACCCGAAACACGGTTTGCCGCTGCGGTGATGGTTGCGAGCACAGCTCTTATTTCGTGAGAAGTTAATGCCACTTTATTTTCCAAATTTTTTCTGCAGTTTTTTAACAGGATTGGGGTGTCCAAACTGCATCGACTATTTCACCTCACAAGGGTTACAGAATATTTACCACCTGCAGAACCTATCCATAGAGGTAAATGCTTTGGGAAGATCTGTTCTTACCACCTGTTTCTATCAGCTGTTGATCCGAAAAGCAAGGACAAAACTGTTAGAAAGGAAAAACTGTGCACCAACCCACCCCACAGTGTATCTGCTCCCCAGGGTTTATGCCTCAGGTAGATTTTCCACCCAACACAGAAAAACTGGCTGAGGTGCTCAGCAAAATAACCCAAAGCCCCCTGAGGCAGCAGGAGTGAGGCTGAAATCTCACCTGATCTTACACCTTCCCCTGTAAATCTTTACGGCAAAAGAGGCTGAATAAGGGAGTCAAACCTGGGGCGTTCGTACTAAGGGAACCCTGGAATGAAAGAGCCCAGGTCAGGCAAAAGCTGACGTGAAGAACTGGGAAGGACCTGAGCTGCTGCTGGTCCCGGTTCAAGCGCGACCTCGCGGTGATGGTGTCGAGGGCAGCTCCAAGGCAGGGGCTTCCCCAGCCCATCAGGGTAACGAGAAGTAGGGAAAAAAGTAAATCTTAAACCCTTTCCAGCCATAGAAATCCCCGTAAATCCCAGAGCTAGCGTTCTGACCGAGACAAAGCTCCTGTCCCGCTCCCGTTTTGCCCCCGGGCAGTTTGTAGTCGCTGTCGCCTGCCTGGCAGCTACAACAAACGCGCGACCGCGCTTTGTCGACGCGGCTGTTGGAGACACGATGATTTTTCATTGGTAACCTGGGCCAGTTGCGTAACCTTAGCCTGGTTTTGGACCATTTTCTGCACTAACTCCGTGACCGTCTGTAAGCTGTTCAAAGGAAACGTTTGGTCTTGGCCAAAACCTGTATCAGATCGCTGAGCTGTGTGTCCGAGTCGGCGTTTGTATTTACTAATTGCGTACTCGCTGTCTTCTCCCGTTAACACTCCCGTGAGTCTCTGTGTTTGGCACTAACGCGGATCTCTGGCAGCTCCCCGCTCCGACGGGGCTCGTCCTGCTGCAGTCCTGAGGTTGTTGGCCTCGTCTGGCCCCAGCATCGGAGCCGCCTGCTATTGCCCACGCGGGTGCGATAGTGCAGGACGGCGGCCCCGGGGCTGGTGCTGCCCCCTGCCCGGTCCCGGAGCAGAGGAGAAGCCTGGGCTGGTCGCCTGGCTCTTGGTTACAAATGAGAAATCACCCACGGGCTTGGTGCTGTGACCTGGGGTAGGTCCAGCCCTGCCACCGCCGGGTGCTCGGGGATCACACCCACGTGCCCCCCCAAAGCACAAGCTCGGGGGTCCGGGACTCGCTCCCACCGGCGCAGCCGCGTCTCTGCCGGCTCTACCTCAGCGGTGTTGTCCTTCCAGGATCTCGGAGCACTGAAGATCCCGGAGCAGTACCGGATGATCATCTGGCGAGGCTTGCAGGAGCTCAAACAGAGCCACGACTACGGGGCGCAGCAGCTCATCCGCTCCAGCAGCAGCAACGCCTCCACCATCTCCATCGGCAGCTCGGGCGAGCTGCAGCGGCAGCGCGTGATGGAGGCCGTGCACTTCCGCGTGCGCCACACCATCACCATCCCCAACCGCGGCGCCGCCGACGAGTGGGCAGACTTCGGGTTCGACCTCCCGGACTGCAAATCCCGCAAACAGTCCATCAAGGAGGAGCTCACAGAGGGAGAGATCAACTGAGGCTCTCCGAAAGGCAGCGGCGAGAGACCGGGGCAGGGAACCAAACCCTGTGCGAAAAATATTTTCAGCCTGAGGTGTCTGGAAAAGTGTATTTTTGTCGTCCGGAGAGGAACTGCGAGCCGTGGGTGAAAGCACGGCGCTGAGCCGCGCCGGAGCCGCCTGTCCCGGAGAGGAAACTGCGGTGGCTTGGGCAGAGAGGAAGAGGAGGGCGGCTGAGGCAGCTCCCCCGAGGAGCCACGCTCCTGCCTGCCCGCGGCACGGGAGGCACCTCCCGGCGCTCTGCACCGTTTTGCGTTTCGCAGGATGATGCCCCCAGCCGAGAGACGCGGCACAACGATGGCACAACATCATCCTCGCCCACCCGTCCTCCCGGTGCCCAAACCCCAGGGGTCTTCACCCCCGCAGGAAGGACGGAGCCCTCGCCTGTCCCACCCTCTGCACAGACCTGCCAGGGACTGACGCGACCGACACAACCCGCTTTCCTGAGGGACTGCCAAAACGTACCCGCTTCCTCCAGTTCCTTGTAGAGCAGAACAGAACCCGTTTGTCAGTTCCCAACGCGTTCATGTACTTAAGTATTTGTGTATATAAAACCGCAGCAAATGTACATACAGTATACTCATCGTGCTGTAAGGAGAAAAAGATTTATTTTCATGTAAGCTATAAAAATTGATACTTACTCCTGAGACACTAGAGTGTCAAGTAAATTAATTTCATGTTCTAGAACGTAAACATGTCAAAAATCATGTCTCCAGCCTTACCTATTCAAAAAGCTTTTTCTTTTCTTTTCCTCTATCTCCCACACAATTGCAGGGGAGGGGGCAAGGCAGTGACTTCTCCTGGGAAGCCAGAGGTCTGGCTAATCCCTCCCTGCTCCATCGGGAGTTTTGCAGACAGGAAATGTTCCTGGAGTGACCAGGAACACGCAGGGTGTAAACCTGATCTGACTTTGGGGCAAGGAGACAGACTAGGTGACCGCAGCAGGTCTTCCCACTTACTGCTTTCCATTTCTGGTCGTTTTTTCCATTTTTTCTGGTCTGTTGATTCAGGCTGGGAAAACACCTCGGCAGCAAAAGCAAGGACACGAGCAGGCGTGTTCCCTCCCTCCCCGGTTTGACGTCCCACACCCGGTCTCGGAAGCGGCGTCGCAGGGGGCTGCCCTGCAGGGGAGGAGGGAGGGCGGGAGGGCCGGGAGCAGCCGCATTTGCCCCTTAACCTTGGGTCACCCAAGATTTTGGGCAGCCCGAGGGGATCCCCGACTCCTTTGGCGTGGCTGAAATGTGAACCCGTGTCCTGAGATAACGGCTCGTTAAAGCACTGCAACGCTTTAAAGGCTCTGGAACAATCATTCACGTTTTCCACATTAGCCAAGGCTTCCAACCACAGCACGAACGGTATTTTCTGTAATGTTATCTTTGGAAAATGTGTTATTTTTATAGCTGTGGTTTCTCTTTTTTTTTTTTTCTGTAACCCAACAAAAGGGCACGTGGGAATCCCAGCATCTGCCAACTGAAGTCTTGCTTAGGGTGTCCAGTCAGAGTCCTCCCACACCAGCGCAGAGCGAGCCCCAAAGGGTCCCACTTCAGCAAGTACCTGCTTCTTTATTGCTAAAACTTTTTATTTTGCAATAAATGACTAGAAAATAGAGCCTGAAATGGATAATAATCTTTATCGTTAAGACACGTCTTTTCTGAGTTTGCAAAACTACACCGTTAAAAACGATTTCCATGAGAGATTTGTCTTCGGTCACAAACGTCGCTGCTAGTCCTAGTTTTAGTGACACGGCCTCCACACGCAGGAATTGGAAACTGGTTGAACTAAAGAATCTTGCAAGAAGCGTCACTCACAAGCTAACGCTCAAGGCAAGAACGTTATTTTAATATGATAAAAAAATGCTTCCGAAAGACCTTGAAAACCAGCGTGTGAGAGAGGTAAGAACAGTCGGACCCACACATCCGCAACAAGCTCAGCACAGGGTACGAAGGTACAAAGAACCTGGTTTAAAAGCAGACTCGCCCGTTGTTGAAGGCACTATCTTTTTTTCTGTGGTATATACCTCAAATCTGCTGGACCATAAAAAAAACTACCTTTAAAATACGCAGTCACATTTGCCTTTCCTACGCTCAAAGAACAGGATTATTAAGCAGTTCAGCTTCACTACTCAAATGTTAACGTGCGACATTTGCATTTAAGCAGGAAAACATCAGCTTCCAGCCGGCAGCAGCCTCCTCGCTGTCCAGGGCCCCGCACAAATTCACAGGTTGTATTCAGAAATAAAACCCCTCTCGGTAACGCAGCGTTTGTCACCGAAGTGCCCAACTGTGCTGCTCCTCTACGGAACCAGCCTCAACCCACAGCCTTGCTCCGAAGCCTCTCTAAGGCCAGGGTGGCCGGAGCTCTCCGCCCCCACTGTGTCACTGCTTTTCGCTGCTCCCCTAAGAAAATTAGATCATAACCTCTTCTCAAAAAGATTTAGAAAACCCAGTAAAAACTACAAACAGAACAATAAATAGGAGGCCCAGAGGCGAGGTCAGCACAGATGTCCCACTCCTGCCTGCGGTGAAGGGAAACGAGCACAGACCAGCTGGATTCTCCGGGATTTTTTTGGAGCGTGACGGCGTCTCACCTTGCAAAGCTGCCGGGACGGCCGCTCCCATCACAGTGGTGGTCTGTGTCCCCGTACCACAGCCCGAGGAGCATCAGTCTTCTCCCAGGAAAAGAGAGCTCCAGGGCCAGCAGAGCCCTCCAGAGGGAAAAGCTGCCGGGATGAAACTGCCCAGAATTTCTCTGGGCTCCAAGAAACAGCCACTGCCTCGACGCCGAGCGCTTCTGGCTCCGAAGCGCCTCTGTCTGCTGGGCATTCCCAGCAGAAAGGTCAAAACCCCAAGTCTCACGTTAAGGTTACAGCAGTGACATCGCTGGGTGGGAAGATGTCACCGTAGCACGGCTCAACGGTCACCCTGCGCTCCGAAACCCGGGTCACATCATCTCAGCCTTGATCGCAGACGAATCTATCGCTTCGTTGCGCAGGTCGACAGCAGATCCGTTTCTCCAGGACTGTTCGGCAGCTGCAGCGACCTGAATCGTCCAGAGAAACTGCTCTTTGGTTATCACGGGCGGCTCCTTGCCTGCGGGGACAGGAACAAAGCGCTGGGTGAAGCCCGTGTCCCCTCTCGCTCTGCCTTTCGGCACGTCCCCACCTACCTCGGCATCCCTGCTCACAGCCTCGGCTCCCTCTCCTTCCTGCCCCCGTGATTAAAACCCGTATTTCTGTCAGTGCCGCCAGCAGGAGTATCTGAATTCCTCCTGGGCAGCCAGGACTCTGGACAAGGGTTCCCTTGCTGCTGCAAACAGCTGCTTGCTCCACAAATGACAGTGAGGCCCAACACAGCTTCCCCTCCCAATTCTCATTTCGTCTCAGAGCACGGTTTCAGATCAACACTCCAGCCCTCACCGACGCGAAAGTGAGAAAAGCAGCTGAGTCATTCGTTTCCATTTACTGAAGCGAGGTCGGGTGGGTTCACTTTCATCCAACAACCTGCCCCACGCAGGGCTTTATCGCGCTGCACCGTCCTGCCAACACATGTCCCGTGCTCACCAGGACACAAACCAGCCCGTGAAACCCCGCGTGTGCTCATGGGGAGCTCACTCATCCCCTGCACAATTCTTCAGCTTCACCAGGACGAGCCTCATCCCCAGTTCTCACACCTACTCGCTTTCTTTTGGGATTTCAGGCAAAGCCACCGAACCGCGGTCGCTATAGGAAAGGCTTCCAGGGGAAGTTTTTGAGGCGAGCAAATCCAAAGCGGCACCGGCCGTGAGCTTCATCCCACCTTGCAGGGTCCTCAGGAAGTGTCGGAAGAGCTCCCTGTGGGCATCCCTGTAGCGATCAGCTTGGGTCTGTGAGCATACGGGAACCGACGTGCCGTGCTCCGTAATCCCCAGGGGATTCTGATTATCTACCCGTAACGTGCCTTCGGAACCGTGAACCTGCAGGGAAGGCAGCAAACAGGGCGGGGGAGAGCGGTTTGAAGTTATCGTGCTTTCGGTCTGAAACACCTGGCTCGCCTCCAGAAGCCCTCGTTTGCACGACCCAGAGCAAAAAGCAGACAGACGGCACCTCGAGTCTCTGGTCACAGCTCCTCGTGCAGTGCTGGCTGACGTCCAGCGTTACGATCGCTCCGCTGGGGAATTTCATGCTGACCGCGACCGTGTCGGCGTCCTGCAGGCAGGCCACATCTGAGTGACGAAAAGAGCCCTCGCTCACACCGAGCACGGCAGAGCAGCAGCTGCCAAGTGCTCCTCTTCCTCCTTCTTCCAGCCCGTAGCCGGGACAGGGCAGATTGTACAAAACCCTCCCTGGGGCACGTTGGTCGGTGCATTTCAAGGCTTTGCCATAGATGGTAACACCGCACGCGGCGCCTTCTAACACCAGCCAGCCAATGTTGGCGGCAGCTGCAATTACCTTAATTAAAACTTTGCATTTCCAACCAAAAAAAGGGGCAGCTTCCAGTTTTATGGTTAGTTTAAATTAGTCCGGTAACCCAGAGCGTGCCCGGCAGCTTGCCACAACCCAGAGTAAATCCACACTTTTAACTGTGCTGAGATCAACGGGAAAGCGTCAGAAAAAGCAGAGAACTGAGCACGACGGCCCCGACGTTCTTGTGAGCACAAAGCTTTGCTCCGTATTTTCAAATGGCAAACCTGACAGGAGTTCAGCGATGCCTCTGCAGCCACCACTTCACACCAGCGGGGAGCTGCCAAAATTCAGAAATCGCCCCTAAAACACCCTGCCTCCTGCAACCTCCCGAGAAACCTGCCTTCTATTTCCCTAGACTATTTCTCCAACTGCTCTACGACGGGACAACTATGTTGTGGCTGCCGTGCTCTCGTCTGCTCTTCTCAATTTCAGTACCGACGTCCAGAGGTACACAATAAACTACCAAAAGGTTTATTCTTACCTGCACAGAACGCATGCCCCAGGGAAAATACTGTATCTGGTGCACTCTCTCCCAACAACAAACTGATAATATCTATATCGTGCACAGCGGCGTTATAAAAAATCCCACCTGGAAGAAGCAAAACCGGGCATTAAGGTCTCCACGTTTAAACCCCGCAGTCAATGCGTATTTCTGAACTGCATACGGAAAAATTGTCCTACATCAAACAAAGTAACCCCAAAAGCAAACAGAAAAATGCCACAAAAATAAAAGCACAATAATAAAAAAAAAAAGCTCCTCGAAGGAAAAGCCGCGCATCTTAAGGCTGCACAGAGGGGGCTTTCCCCCCGAACGCGGGGCCAGACGCTGCCAGCGCTCTGGGAAGGAGCGCGGGAGGAGCAAGCTGCGGGGTACCTGACGCTTTGAGGGAGCCCAGGGGCGCCTCGGGATACACGCTGCTGGTGGTGGCAACCCGGTGGATCCTGCCCAGCGCTCGGCTCTCGCGGACTCTCTTGCACAAGAACTGCAGCGCCGGGTCGAAGCGCCTGCAGGGAGAAGCGCGGGATGGGAATTCGGAACTCACCAGCCGCCGTTACCTGCACTCGTGAAGAGTTAAACTAACAATTTTAATGAGGAAATTCAACTTCAGGGACTAAAAGCATTTAAAGGTCCAGCAAAGGACCCGCAGTTCTTATCAGAGCCCTGCCCACGTGCTTATATTCACTCGAGTCCTGGCCAAAATCTCAGCACTACGGCTGGTACGCAGAGCGCTCCAATGCAAAAGGCAAACGTCAGAGCAGATACTTTGTGTTGTTACACGTTAGTGTATATTAGATACGTGTATAATTGTCTACACAAATTGTATTTGCGATTAAAGTCTCAGCACAGGAGCACAAAACAATCGTGTGTGTTTACTAACCACCCCGCGCAGGGCGTTCAACGCCCAGCACAAGTTTAAAGCGGCGTTCTTGGCTCTTAGCAGAGCTCCCAGAGTTTAACAGAGCAGAAATGAATTAATCTACTCTCCTTCTGTTCCAATTATTTAATCTACCGGCCCAGATGTAAGGTCACAAGCGGAGATATCACTTTATAAAGATTAATAAATCCATTCCCATCAGGGCAGGCCAGTAATTCTAACACCAAGTGAAATTTCCACGGCCACGTAGTTTGCGATCCTCAAGGTTAATAATCTTCAAGGCCAAGTCTGACGCTGTAGGGCACTGCCAGACTGAATCTGCCTGGCCTGGTGGTTGCACACACACAAAAAAACCCCAAACCCATGAGCAAAAAACGTCCTAAAACCACAGACCGAGAAACTGCCCCAGAGAACGATGCAGCACCGCCAGAATATTCCCTTCTCTGAAACCCCAGCTAGCTGAAGCATTTGCAAAACCTCAAAAGGAGTGTGGAGATGTGGACCCCCACTGCCTTTGGGGCCGTTCTAAGAAAAGAAAAAGCAGCTTTCATGTCTTGAAAGCATCATCATTTTGAGTTCCACCAGCATCCATTCAAGTGAACACTTATTTTAATCTCATGACAGCTAGATTTTATCTCCATTAAGCGTGAAGAATTAATCCAATCCAATTAACTCCCAGCTGAATGTTGTTAACAAGCAGCAGCGAAACTAAGTTTATCTGAGGACACATTCAGGAAAGCCTGAGGAATCAACGCTACTTTCAGACACACAACACTTCTTATCAGGTGCAAATCAGAAGAAAAACGTTGGTCTTACTTGTAGAATCCACACACCAACGGTCGTCCACACCTGTCAGCCTCATCGAAGCAAGCTTCTGCCGTGTGCCTGTCACAACTGGGCAGCCTCTCGCAGAACACGCCTTTTCCTGCGCAGAACGGTACAAACGTGTGCACTTCATTGCGCTCCAGAACGGGCGTCTGAGGAAACCCAAGCGCGGCTCTTGGCTTTTCACGTGTTCATGCTACCAAGGCGCTCTCGGGTTCCAGCCGTGGTTTTCCCGGCTGGTGACGGACCCCAAGAAGTGGGACTGTTGTGACAGACAGCTCTCCTTCAGGTTCTTTTCGAGTTCTGGTGCCGTTTCCAGGACTCGGCACTCCGCAGGGCTGTACCGGGACCAGCACAGCACGCACTCTGTTGGCATTACACCACTAACATCAGCGCCACCAGGGCTCTCATTTCTCTTTAGTCATTGCCATTAGAGCCTGCACGCCCCAGGGGACGCCGTCGAAACGAGACAGCGCTCACGTTTAAAGCGTTCCGCAAGCTCACCAGGTCTGCCTCAGCATGAGCTGCTCACTACAGACAAAAGCTGTACTTGTCACTGTTTCTCTTACCTGCTCGTAGAGCGTCTATGACGATCTTGGAGGCTTCCTCAGGTGGTGAACAAATAACAGCTCCAGAGACTCTGCAGGAGTCAAAAGAAAGATCTTCAGTGAAGAAAAGGCTTTTACTAGGATGAACAACTCTAAAAAGCTCCTTTCAGTTACAGCTGCTATGACAGCTGCCTTAAACTTTGAGGAAGGGTTAAAAAGAAAAAGACATAAAACCCCGTTGTGCTGGGAGAGCAAGGTGAGTTATAAAAGGAACTCGGCACCTGCTCGCAAGGATGAAATACGGCGGAACAGATGTGGGGTAGAACGGATGTAGGTTAGAGCTGCAGGTGGCACAGTGGAACGGCACTGCTCTCCCTGCATCTTAATAGAGAAAGTCTTTTAAAGGTGTCCTTTGAACAGGAGTAGATCCTGCCAGTTCACACATTTACCGAGAGCAAAAGTTCTTATGTGGCAGAGCTGCTGAGCAAGCGACCGGCATTAGTTTGTCACGTCAAACCCATCTCTCATCAAGCTCTGCCTTTCACTCCGATACGCAAGACACCGATCTGAGAACTGACTGCGGCCACATCACTCAACGCCACCCGCGCGGTGACTCGCTCAGCCTCGCGGCGGGGCCGCAGCACGCACGGGAGCTCGCGGCGGGCAGTACCGCTGGTCGCTGAGCGCGACGCCGGCGTCCCGCTGCCGCAGCACCGCGGTGCCCGCCAGGAACTCGGCGCCGAAGGCTCGCTGCACCTCCTCCAGCCGGTCCCCCACCACGTAAAGCAGGCGGCAGCCGCTGTCCTCCACCAGGCTTCGAAACAGGGCTCCGTCCACGAGCTCCGCGCCGAAGAGGGCGAGGCCGACGCCGCCCGGCCGCAAGGCGCCGTCCCAGGCCTCGGGCTTCGAGGGCGCCGGCGCGATCCTCATGGGGAAGGCGGCGAGCGGCGAGGGGCGGCTCGCGGAGGCGGAGGGCGTCAGGTCTTGGCCGGGGCGGCGGGCGGCCGCCGGCTTGGGGCAGGAGGGCGCGGAGGGCAGCGCGCCGCAGCCGCCGGCGAGGACGAAGGCGGGTTGGGAGAGCAGGGCGGGCGCCTCGAGCTGCAGCGGCGGGCCGGGCCCCGCGGCTGGGCCTGCAGAGCTGGGCGAGACACAGCGGGGGCCGCGCTCAGCCTCGGAGCGGCCTCCGGGGGCGAGGGGCGGCGGCCGGGCCCCGCAGGGGGGGAGCCGGGCCCCGCCAGGAGCGGGCCCCGCCGGTGAGCGGGCACTCACCGGAGCAGCGGGGCGCGCAGGCCGTGCTGGCGGAGCAGGCGGCGGTTGCGGTAGTGGCGGCCGGAGGAGAGGTGCTCCAGGATGCGGTCGCGGCGGACGCGCATGGGCAGCTGGCAGGAGGTGCAGTACAGCGTCTCCACCACCGCCGCCCCCTCCCCGCCGCCGCCGCCGCCCCGCTCCAGGAGGTGCCGCTTCACTGCCAGCTCCGAGAACTCGGCCGCGTAGTCGTGCAGCGTCTTCTTCTTCCGCCCCATGGCGGCTGCGGCGGCGGCAGAGCCCCCAACCCCGCCGGCCGGCCCCGGCCCCGCCGGAAGCGGAAGGCGCGTCCCCGCCGTTGCTCGGCAACCGGGCGCGGCCCCGCCCGACGCGCAGCCCCGGGGATGGAGGGGCCGGAGGGGCCGAGCTCGGCCCCGCGGGAGCAGGAGGAGGCGGCGGCGGAGCTCCGCGAGCAGCTGCGGGAAGCGAGGGAGGGCTGCGGGCTGGCCGCAGGTACCGGCCGCGCTCCCTCTGCCCGGCGAAACGCTCTGGGTCACGTTCCGGTGAGCGCCGAAGCTCCCGGCTGCGGCTGGCCCGGGCCACTCGCTTCGAAAACCGCTTCCTCTCCCCTCTCGGCAGCAGCAGGGGAAGCCCCGAGCGGCGCCTGCCCCGTCTCCCCCGCCCTGCTGCTCCCCAGGGCGGCTCCGGCCTCACACAGTAAAATCGGTTTAATACACAGCACAGGGAAGTGCTGTAAAGCACCTACTGGCCGGTGTCAGTGTGGCACCGCAGCTCTGCTCACCTGGAGAAAGGAGCCGCGAAGCCTTTGGCGGGCACCGGGTGTGCTCACAGTGACACTCCAACCCCGCAGGTGCCATCTCTTCCCTGCAAAGACAGCTGGAGATCCAAGAATCCCGGCTCCGCAGAGCCGAGTCTGAGAAGCAAACGCTCCAGAAGCAGCTCAGAGAGCGGGAGGAGCAGCTGCGAGCCATGTCCAGCAAGGTACCGCCCGAGAGAACTGGGGCTTCGCCAGCTCCCTCTCTCACGGACAGCACCCGTGAACTGGAAAAACTGAAATTTAAAATATTCTCTTTTAAGTTTTGCAGTCTGAGAGAGCAATGGAAACACGAAGAAATGCTGGCGGCACTAGAGAGGGAGAACTGCAGCCTGCGGCAGGTAAAGGCGGTGCGAGGCCGGTACGGACAATTCTTGCACTGGCTGCTCAGTCGTGCTCGTTTTAGGCTTGGGGGAGTGTGCCACAGAAAAAAACACAATGCAGCAGTTTTACAGAAAAAGACAAGCAATAACAGTTACCAGTACTGGCGAGGCTCTTGGTCGGTAGACTCTGCCCAGCATCTTCCAATACTGGAAGCGTTTGGAGCAGACACGGGGGAGACGCGGCCAAGCCTGGTCGCTTTCTTCCGCACAGTAACGGCTGGGTCTCCTCAGGTTGTTACAGAGCAAGAATCCAAACTGGCTGAGCAGAAGGAGCTGATCAGGGAGTTAGAGGGCACGGTCAGCCAGCTCCGGGCAGAGGTTCTGGCCAGACGACGCGATGCCTGCGAGCAGCGGCGGGCCCACGAGGAGACCCAGCACCACGCCGAGAGCCTGGAGCACAGGGAGCTGCAAACCAGAGTGGCACTGGAATGCGTCACCAGCAGGGTAAGGGCGCTCTGTCCAGTCAGACATCATCGTTATCACAGTCCTTGCAGGGAAGCCCAGTCCAGCTGCCTGTAATTTCATACAAAAAGACTTTCCATCTCATCATTCACTTTGCCCGAGACTAACAGCGCAGATTTTGCAAATCCACGCAAACGCCAAAGAATCGTATATAAAGGCTAAATGCACCTACTTCCCTCTTTTATCAAAAGTTTGAAAGGTACCGAAGCAAAATAATCCAGGCTACGTTCAGCACGGCAGGCAGCAAGCCTCCCCAGGCAGAGCTCACGGACGAGGAGGTGCTGGAGGCGATGCAGGTACGTGGCTTTTCCCAGCTCTGTTCCTAGCAGCCGGCAAAGGACCGACGAGGTAAGAGGCCAGGCTGCAGTGCTGCTCTCCACCTAACGCTTCCCTGCCTCTTTGTGACTCGTTTCAGAAAATAATTGACGAACGGATGGAGTTCTATCAGCTGCTGAAAAAGAAACAGAGCGGCAAGGTCCCGTCACTCCACAGCATGGACACCTCTCTGCTGCTGCCTACCGGTTCTAAGGGGAGCAGAAGGGGCTCTACAGTGAAGCATCTCAACAGCTGAAAAGCAGCCCCAACGCATCGCCAACTTCAGGCTCCTGCTCTGCGGTTCCTCCGTGGTGACTTACTAACACATTAAACTCATTTTACTGAAATCAAGGTCTGCGGGAGTGACTAATTCGATTGTTTCAGCCAACTCGGAGCAAAACTCACTGTAAATCTTTGGCCTGTAGAAACATTCCACTTCACAGGGAAGCTCGAAGCACTACTAAGGACTGCTTCGAGCTTACGAGCAGCTTGAAGGCGTTAAGGTACCATTTCTGCAGCACATACAACAGCTGCTTTGGCAAGTTTGTGCAGTTACAGCTGGAAAATTCACCAATGCCAAAACAAGTGAAAGCGACACGTGACTGCAAGAACCGTTTTATTTTTTCCATTCAATGTGCAGGACCTGACACGGGGATGTATTTGACACGGTATCTAGGTCAGTTAGAGCTCTGCGAAATGTTTAACAGGAAGGAGTCAGCCTGTAGTCACCGTAACTTTTGGAGAGGTTTGCATTCATAGAGGTAAACGTCACCCACAGACCCCCAGAGTTCGAACCACTCAACTACCTGTACGGGGGTGGGTGTCCCCAACGCTCTTCACAGGAGAGCGTGACAGAAAGCTCCAGAAGAGTCGCTCCGGGTGAGAGTGCTCATGTGCTGGGGAGACAGGGAGCTCTCGTAGTGTCAGTGTGAGGCAGCATCAGCCCTCGGAACAGAGCGAGAACAAACTCAGCGCTCGATGAACTCACGACAAGGTCATGACAACCGGTGCTTCCACAAGGACAGACGACAGCTCTAAAATGCGCTGGGACACACGAATGCCTGCAATCACTTCAAGAGACTTCACTTAAAAACGGAAGCTGCGTTAATGCCTGAACACAGAAACCATCGCTTTAAAGCTCCTTCCTCGAGTTCTTACAGCAATTAAACTTTCACAATTACTCCAGGTACAAAACGATGCAGGAATGAGATGTCAGCGAAGTAGTTTTGCGTTCTGCCTTCAGCACGGGACTTCGTTTCAACACACTCACTACTGGGTTTCTCAGTCTAGCTGCCAAAATAATAATCCAGCTGAAACACGCCAGGAAGAAAGAGCGACCTCGCAGGCAACAGGACTGCGCTCGTTTTATAAACACCAAGATGTCACCAAGACTTCTCTACGAGCTAATGCTTTCTGACTTCCAATACCTTCTCCGCCTTTACGTTCGCATTTCAAGATGTTCTTATCTCTTAACGGTCAGAGCTGTTAAGGCAGAAGGAACATTAACAGCCCTTTCAGTGCCCGGATCAAACTTGAGTTTTTACATAGCCAGGCAGGACACGCTGCACCCTTGCTTTCACAAAACCAAACCACCTCACTGCGTACAAGTTCCGTTGTTGAGTACGGAAAATAAAAAGAATAAAACAAACCAGCAAACTGACTCGTTTTCTCAGCTGTGATAGCTGCTAACGTATTACAGTCAGAAGAGAGGAAACTGTGGTTAGGTCAGTTTTTGAAGGATAAAGTACTTTCAAGTTTCCATCTGTGTCCACCACTCGAACCTGCTCCACTACCAACGGAGAATTCATGGGCTGTGCGTTTTGGCCGGGGTGCAAATTCGCTGGTCCACGAAGAGCATCAGATTCGTGATCCGAGCCCGAGTCTTCCTCATTTTCCAAAGTGGATCTGTTCAGTTCTGCAATTTTCTGTTAAAAGCAAAGCACAGGAAACAAGATTAATTCTGCAGCTAGGGCCTCACAGCAACTCCAAGTCGCTTCCAAAGTGGACCCTGCCAGCCTTTAGAGGAACATCTGCACAAAAACATTCTGCAGTGGGTTAGAATCTTTCAGGAAAGGTGCTCAAAGTCAAACCACACATTTCCAACTGTGGTGACACAACATCATTGACCCTGGCGAGGTCTGAGGTCTGCCAGTTAGTCAGGATCCAGGAACATAACAGCCTTGTGCGACACAGCAAGAATGGAAGAGTAAGTGAAGGAGAGAGAATAACAGGACTAAAGAAAAATCAACTTCTGTCATCTTCTCAATACGTGTCAGCTATTAACCATGTTGTTAGGAAACACACCAAGAAGAGACAGGACTGCTTTTCCCACTACTTACCAGAATTAGCGTGTCCATGACATCTTTGCACATCTGTAAACTGGTATCGCTTGTCACTTCCAGAAAGAGATCACGGGTGTCTTTTCTGATCTGTAAGAATTTGGCAGGTAAAGCCAGTGAGGAATCTGAGCACGCTCCCCCACAGTCACTTGGCAACATTTCAACACCCAACCTGAACGAAAGGCTTTCATTCAGTTCCACTGGAGGCGAAGTACGGCTTTTCTTTCCGAGTCAAAACCCGTGTTCTCGCCCTTCAACGGAGCGCCCATCTCCGCAAAGGCGGAGCGGTGCCTTTGGAGCAGCCTGCCAGAGCCTGACAGATTTACCAGGGCAAAAATGCAACTCCCAAGACGCACCTCAGCCTGACAGCGCAGCAGACAAGGCCCAGGCTTTGAAGATTTACATTTGGAACTTCATCACAAAGTTTCACAGAACGGTGCGTATCTTTGAATCTGGAGTGAAACCTCTCTCAGTACAAAGAAACGCTGATTAATTCTGATCAACATACATTTCCTGAAACAGAGAATACCTTTGTTTTCTCACTGTTGGTTATTGGTGGGAAAGAAATCACAACGCCTTCAGCATCCACAAGACACGGGTAGTTATCTTTGCCATCCAGTAACTGGAGATACCTGCCAAGAAAAACAAAGAAGCAAAAAGTGAGGAACGGAATCAGCAGCCGGACACAGTGGCAGAAAACAGTGACAAAAACAAATTAGCACGTTCTTGATCCATCTCGCAGCAAAACCAGAAGAAACTAAGATTCAGCAAATTTGTGCCATGGCGACACAGCTGAGCAAAGCCATTCTGCATATATTTACCACCTCTAAGAATAATCCGTACGACAAGAATTTGCTCCTGACGGAGCTAGAAATAATGGAAGGCACTTATCATCCTCACTGCATCCCAGGTTACTTTTTATGCATAAATTCAGCTCCATGTTTTGCATCTCGGCTCCTAAGAGCTCGTGCTGGGCTGGTGAGCCCCATCACCATTCCAGAACGCGCCTCCTAATACATTCCAGCGCATTTTCTTCAGTGCTGCTTTTTCCACGCGAGTTACCAAAATTCACGTGAAGAAAAGCACAGAAGACCAGAACACTGACTTGTGCAATCCAGAAACATTCTGACGCTTCTTCTGTTTCCTCTGCTCCTCAGCTTCTAGCTGCAGCTGACGGAGAAGATCCTTTGCCTTGATCTCCTTTCGACCCAGGGGCGTTACCTACACCATAAAGGAAAACAAACGTTTGAATTTAAGAGTGACTCAAAGACAGGAGCTATTAAAACTCCTCTACAAGCAAGTCAGTAATTAAAACGAAACTTCTGTATGCCGTCACTCCCAAATTTGAAACAGAATTTTATATTCTGGGCTGAAGTTACAAGGACGATCCAAGAGCTTAGGAAACAAAAGGAAAAAGAAAGGTGGGGAGGGGCACCGATGCTGCTGGCCCTACCTTCAGTTGGTCAGGAGGCTGAACATCGTATGTCAGAGGACCCTTGACCAGCTGCAGGTCGTGGGTGGCAATCGTGGCTGCTGTCCGCTTTTCACAGATGTCTTCGTGAAGTTTAGTCTAAAATATAAAGAACACCATCGACAGAGATCAAGATCAACTTGAATTATTCCTCCTCGGGTTCAGGTTCTTCTATATTTCATGTCTGCAGCATCCTCAACTAGCTGAGTAACCCCTGCGCATCAAACACAACCCTTTTCGTCACCTGCGAAATAATTTCATCGTACAACCCCAGCGTAAAGACAGTGACGCACAGCACGTGATGTGCTTCTGGACTGGGAGACGACCACCTGTAAATCACAGAACAAGTCACGACCGCGAGTCTCGCAGTCGGAAGGAAGCTAACACCTGCCACCTAACGGGCAGGCGAGCAGCACCACGCGCCGTCAGGTGAAAGCCTGTGCTGACGGCACCTCGGCAGGAGGGTTAAGGCACCCCAGACAGTTTTAGCACGGATTAGGGAACCTGGAGCCACGCCAGGGTACTTCTAACGTGGATGCAGGCTTATTATCAGTTTCCAGCAGGCCCTAACGAGCTGTTCTTATGGGGCAGCGCGAAGCGGTGCGCGGTCATCGCCCTCTCATGGCGAGATCAGAGCTCCTGTTGGGCTCTTCAGGAAAACCAGCTCCGCTTACCGCAGACTGGCTGGGCATCGCGCCCCGCTGGGCCCTCGCCACCTGCCAGGTGAAGAGCTCACCCAAAATTTCAGACACTGAGCTACCAAAAGGAGTCTAGAACAGCCTTTCTGCAGCCCTGCCAGCGCCGCTCCCGTCGCAAAGGAGCAACACGGGGCTGCAGCAGTTACCTGCACTGACAGGAACCTCTTCAAAGCGTTTCCCGGCTTTAAGTTGACTCCCTTCAGCACGCAGCACACGATGAAGGGTCGAACATCTTTGACGCCCGGGCTCGCTTTGACCACCAAGGGCGCCGGGTTTTCAGAGACGTGCAGAACCTTCACCAGCAGCTTGCTCGCCTCCTCCAGCTCGTCCTGCTCCCCGTCATCCTTCTTCTGCTGCTTTTCCCTCTTCTTTTTCCTGGCATCCTCCCTGGCGCCCTCGGCCTTCCCCTTCCCGCGGCCGCCAGCCCGCAGGTACTCCAGGATGGCCTTCGTCTGGCAGCCGTTGACCATCTTCTCCAGCCGCTTGTCCTTCAGCTGGTTGCCCCTGAAGTTGGCCTCCTTCAGCCGGGGGCAGTCGGCCAGCGCGGCGGGCAGCTCCCGCAGCTGGTTATTGGCCACGTCCAGGCTCTGCAAGAGACAGAGACCTGCAATTAGCCGGGAAGCCGGGGGGAGAAGCCGGGAGGCAGCCGCGGGGGCCCGTTCTCACCTTGAGGGCCGGCAGGGAGGCGATGTCGGCGCCCAGCTCCTCCACCTCGTTGTCGGCGGCCTCCAGGCGGCTGAGGAGCGGGAAGGGGGCGGCGGCGCCGGGCAGGGCGGGCAGGAGCCCGCCGGGCAGCGCCCGCAGGCGGTTCCCGGAGAGCAGCAGCGCCTGGAGCTGCGGGGCGGCCTGGGCCAGCCCCGGGCCCAGCGCCCGCAGCCGGTTGCCGCTGAGGTTGAGGCTGCGCAGCTGCGGGAAGGCCGCGGCCGCCGCCGGCGGCTCCTGCCCGCCCTCCCCGCCCAGCGCGGCGGGCAGCTCCTCCAGCCCGTTCCCGGAGAGGTCGAGCAGGCGGAGGGCCGGCAGCGGCCCGCCCAGCCCCGCGCCCAGCCCGGCGGGGCCCAGCGCGTTGCCGCTGAGCACCAGCGTGTGCAGCGCGGGCAGCGCGGCCGCCAGCCCCGGGCCCAGCTCCCGCAGCGCCGCGCAGCCGCTCAGCTCCAGCGACTGCAGCAGCGGCAGCGCCAGCAGCTCGGCCGGCAGCCGCCCGCCGCCCGCCGCCACCCGCTCCGCCACCGCCGCGCCCGGCAGCCACAGCTCCCGCCGCCGCTCCCGCCCCGCCGCCTCCAGCTCCGGCCAGGCCGCCGCCGCCGCCATCGCCATCCTGCCGCGCCCGCCCCGCCCCGGAACCGGCCCGAGGGGCGCCGGGAGGCGGCCGGTGCCCCCCCCGCTCCGCCTGCCGGGTCTGTCACAGCATCTCGGAACGCCGGGGCGTGGAAGGGACCCGTCGCGACAGCTTGAGGACACAGAGGCACGGCCCAGAGTTGCTAAACGAATTTATTAAATAGGTGCAATAAAAATAACTTCGGCCTTTAGCATCAGCGAGGTGGGTTTTGTGTTGGTTTTCTTTTCTCCTGAAATGACAGCGGTAAAAACCTCGAGGGCTTAAACAGGTGATGGGCTGATCCGGTTACGAAGTCAGTGCCGTATGGCCCTGTGCTGCACAAACCCCCCGACATCCACAGCTTCTGCTGGCACAGCCACGGGTCACTCGATCGTGCAGAGATGTGGGATCGACCGATCCCGTCCTGGGAAGCCACTGCCTGAGCATTACAAGCAGCCTTAGGGACAAAGCTGCATTTATAGAGTCTTACTAGGATTTGGTCTCTTTCAGGCTATTAAATGGTGACACGCGGCAGCCTGGGGATGTTGATTTTAATTAAGAACTACCTAAGGAAACTCAGAGCTGGATTTAGAAGCAAGCTGAGAGAAAGTACTCTAAAGTAGGAAGGTCTAAAGGTTTAAATTTATTAATTCTAGTTTCTTTCAGCAGCCATTTCTTGGGGATATATTCCAGAATTAACTGTGTGATTTTAAAGCTTTAATTTTTACAGCAGCTCCAGCAGTACACTCCCTCATTACGTACCGGGCGGGACTCGTAAGGCACTTGGTGCACAGCGAGAGGCAGCGCGACCGCTACGTCCCATCGCTGCCCCCATAAAGGCACGGCACATGGCGATATCCAACCAGCCCTCGAGCTTTATATTTGGTGCTAATTCTCGGTGCTGAGCAGCGCTCTGGGCACTGCTCTACTGCCTTTAAAACTCCAAACCTGACACGTCAAGGCCAGGCTCCCACAGCAACGCCGCTTCTCCCCGTGCGTGGTTTGGGTTACATCTGTTTCACTCGGCGCTCCCAGCTCCAGTGAAAGAACCAAATTAACGGCCCCCCTTGTGCCACGCAGGGAACGCGGTCGCCTAGACCTGTCCCAGATGATTCCCATGTTTCTAACGTGCACGTTCCTAGGAGGAAGCCACGGAGCTAGCACAGGAGTTATCAGACTGGGCAAGTACTGCTCGGGCTGATAAACAGCCTCATGCAGTCAAATGAAAAAAAAATGATCTGAGCTGCTCACAGATTTTAAATAACTATTCACAACTATGTGCTCAGTTACTAAGACACAGGAGAAAAATACTTGTCCTGTCATCGCTTCGAGTATGTTTTGCCAGTGCTTTTATTTGGGCCCCCTCTTGGGGTTGGGATCTTGCTTCCCATAGAGGGCGGTCGAGCTTTTGCTCCTGAAGGACCTGGTTTCCTTAAATACTGGCCACCTACTTTGCCTGCGAAGAGAAAACACAGGTCATTATTGTGAGCACATCTAGTCCCAGTCCCGAAATTAATTTCCCATTTTGATTCTGGAGATGTTAGGCCCGGATGGCTGACACTAGCAGCTAAAAGTTGGCAGCATCCAGCTCGAGCTGTGTCTCGTACCAGGAGTGGTAGAACTAAATGGTGAGGGCTCCTTTCCCGTCTCTAGGAAATTGCTCTGGAGCTTTAGCTATATCCAGGCAGGATTTAATTTCTCTCTCTATTTCCAAATTCTAAGCAGCAGCAAACTAACCAGCATTCTCATTAGGAAGCAGAGGGGAAGACAGACGAACTGGACCTGCAGTCATGTCTGTCTACGATCAGAAACTGCTGCGTTTACCCACAATCACTTAAGACAGCTAAAAGAGACAACCCAGCAGTACTTTCCAGGAAACTGGGAGTAGTTGTAAAACACAGAAATACCACACAGAGGAGATTAATTCTAGCAACCCCCTGAACACGCAGCGGACTAAAGAACTCTGAAAAAAAATCTGACAGAGGAAAGGGTTTGAATGTTACTGGCCAAAAGAGTTACGATGCTGCAGGCAGTGAAAATAGCTTGTTTAACTTCTGTGTGTTCAGGAGATAAAAGGCTTTTGCATGCGCTTCATAAATAAAGACGACTGTTAAAAAAAGGCCACCTGACATCAGCAGCAGTTTCTCTTTGCTGGTGAAGAAGCTGCACAATCATAAATTCTGCCTAGCTCCTGCATCTGAATTGAAAAGGAAAAGCAGCACACAGCACTACTATTCATTTCACCTTGCAATTAGGATTAGATTAGCATCCTCTGATTGGACATCAAAAGCTAAATCAGGCTCTCTGCTCTCTGTGTCAACATTCAGGAGCCCTCATGAATGTTAACTGTTCAGTATCACCGCTGATTGTTCCATTCATGGTCATGCTGCTACGCAAAAAAACCCCAAACCAACCAAATTATCAAATGTGCCAGTTTCCCCAATCAACTGAGCTAGTGCCCTCATTTTGAAATCACTGTTACTGAATGATTTCGAGAATTTGCTAAGTGTACTGTAGTCTGTGCCAACACCAGAACTATCAGTTAGGTTACACAAATGCAAAACTGCTGAAGAAGTAGTCAAGAGCCAGCTTGCTCCTGAGGATTAAATACTTTTCTTAACTCAAGGCAACATGGCAAACAGCATCATTGTTATCATCACAAAATAACACTTTACCAGGCTGCAGCAGAAGGGTTTTATTCAGTGTGGGTAACCTCCGTTGATTCATCTTACAGCCATCTTTGCCCATCAGGTGAGATCTCCAGGCCTGCAGATGATTAAAAAGAAGGGGTATTACGACACCAGCTAAATTAGCCAATCTTTTATCTCATCACTACGTATGCACACATGCTTTTTAAAACACGGGGAAAATGAGAGCTGCATGCGGACTTCACAGGAAGAGCATTTTCATCTGCTCACTCATAAAAGCATGAGCACCTTATGACTAAGTGAAATAAATATATCCATTTTTTAAATGTAACTTAAAAGCTACATCACAATAATAAAAAAACCAACCTGATCCTAGAAATTAAAAGCACGTAGCATTCATTTTGGTTTTTAGGTTTTCTTAACAACTGAGTTCAAATCAGGAAAAAATGTTGTACAAATAACGTGGAAAATCTTTTCTTCTACACCTATTTTAAACGGAAAAAGTGTGGGCACAACTACGAGGTTAGGATAATAGTTAAAGCATTCAGCAACCCAGAGGAGTAGGAGCTGCTGTTACAAGAAGACATGACAGCCTCGTCAAACTAGAGACTACGCGAAATCTCTCACAAGAATAATTTGTGCAGAAGCAAGAAAAAAACCAACCAAATAAAAAACCCTGCCAAATCCAAATAACAGTATTTTCTGAGCCCCTCACGCTGCCGTAGGTTACAGATAAGCCATTGACATTTCCCCAGATCTAATACTCGGTGTAGAGCTGTTGGCTGCCTCCTGGACAGTCTTTTTTTCCAAAGATTAAATCACACACAGAACTACTTAAATATGACCGTAACGTAGTGTTAGATGGTTCATATAAAAGACTGAAACAGATATCTTAAGTATTTCCCGAACAAATCGCTTTTTATATAACAGACCCCAGCAATAATGCAGGCAGGTTCTTAAGCCACTGGGCATCAGCCAGTGCTAGCAGAGCACGTGAATTAGTCCCAGTGACAGAACAAGTCCGAACCAGTCTGGAAGGCAGTCTCACCTCCTCTCCTGGGGAGAAGTTTTCATGGCACAACGGGCAATGGTTTGCCACATTTTCTGGCTTGGCAGCTGAAATAATGAGGAAAACAACGTAAGAATCGCAAAATCAGGCTGATTTCAAATACAAGAGGAGAAACTGCAGAGCAAAGAGCACCAAACTGCCCCACGGCTAAACCAGCTCCTACCCTGTCATCATTAACTACTGCCAAAGGAGTCCCGCGTTTAATCATCTGTATCGAAGCAAGATCAAAAGGAACGACAGGGTTTAACCCGCAAGGATGAGGCAGAGGCTTTCTGTTCTCCTCACCCATCCTCCCCGGATACATCACAGAAGTGAAGCATTTCAAGCACTTATTCCAAAAGCTTTCCCTCCTGAGGTTTGACTTGGATTTCTAACCCCGCGCTGCAGCGCAGTCTCCCAAAGTCTGACCGACTTGGCCTGTGGGGTTCAACCTTCCTGTTCACAACTACTCACGACTGCAAGTCTTGCTCTTAACGTGTTTGGGCAACTCGTCTCTTGGAATGGCCTCGCCGCATCGCTGACATTTCCCAAAGCCGTCCTTTCTCTCGCAGTCGGTCAGCAAGTGCTCGGTCAGGCTTGCTATCTCCACCACCTGCAACACAGCAGGAGGCACCCAAGAAGGTTTGTACCACGCTGAGTTGATAAGGTTACTATTAAAAAACCTGCTTGTGTGATTTTCAGAAGTTAAACATCACTTTCCAAAATGGCAAAGGGAAAATTAAATTTTAATCCTGTTATTGATACAATTTGTGACGCTGCCCTTTTTGAAAAGCGCTACCCAAGGTCACCCAAGGTTCAGAATTCATCTACCTTAGCATTAAATGTCTTACAGCACCTTAAAACCAGAATAACAACAGTCAAATGCCTTGTAGCAGCTCTAGAAAGTTTACACCTCACCTGTTTGCACTGCTCACATCTGGTTAACATGGGGCACTGTTTCCAGTAATGGAGATCCAATCCTTCCTCTGTAAAGGATTCATCCCTTTCACCACAAAAAATACATAAGCTAGGGAAAAAAATAAAAACATCAGGGTGGGAAAAAAAAAAAAAGCTACAACATGTCTTTGCCTTACTTGATACTGGTAGCTGAACTGTGGCAACTTCTCATCCCACAAGCAACTACCCAGAAAACAAAGTTCAAGGTCACACTATCCAAGAACCTTAAAAAAATCAATGTCTAGGATTGCCTGGTGATAACTCCACATCTGTTCGAAGAGATGTGCTTTTTCATTGTTTCAATGCTGAAGGCATTAGCCTTGATCTACCGCAAAAACGTCATTAACATTTCCAGCTTGCAGGTTATACCAAGTGCTCACGGTGATGAGAAGCCGCTCATCTAACTTACTTATCCAAGTAATTTGCAACAGAGGAATGATCATCTGGAATCTCTCCTGCTGCAAACTGTGGGCTTTCGTTTACCTGGTAACCTGTAAAAAGACAACTGTTAAAACCCAGATTATACTTGAATTTGTTTTTGTGCATGCCTAGAAATACTGCTGCTCTGGACCTTAACAGCAAGAAACCCAATCAGACACATACCACTGCCGCAGAAGTAAAAAGCACTGAAAAAATGAGACACTTGTAGTCAGTTGCTTTAGTGATCGACAGCAGTAACGTATTTTAGTGGTGATTTTCCCACGTAGTAGATGACCTACCTCAGGTTGAGGAAAAAACTAAAATGGTTTCAAGCCAAGCCACACAGATTATGAGAAATTGACTGGTTAGCGGACGGTAAATTCTCTTGTGTGAACTTAATGGTTACCTCTATGGCAAGCTGAGCCTCAGCCAACCAGTGTTTTTAACTGAGATAATTCAACAATCTATTAAGCATCTACAGCACTTCAAAGACAACTTGAAATATCTCTACGTTTCTTAATGCTGTTTGAAACTACCTACCTTGATTCCTTGGCTTCTGAAAATCAGATTCTTTCTCCTATTGAACGAAGAAATTTAAGTCAGAAATTTGCTTAATGACTGTGATGCTCGCCAGGGAGCAAGAGAACAGATTAGATCCTGATTTCCCTCTGGAATTAAAAGCTTAGAAGCAGAGCCAATGCATTACAATGCTTGTGCTCCTGGTCCTACAGCAAATCTCTCAGGTACCGAGGCAGCAATCTTCTGGAAAGAACAGTCCTGCTGCCTGGCACTGGGGCAGCTGCCTGCCTTCCAAAGGCTCAGATATAAAACCTGTGGGGCGTGCAGCACTGCAGGCTTCTGGAGGGCCCCGACGCACTCGGTACAATTCCTGTACTCCAGCTGGTACAGAAACACTCAGACTTGTAGGAACATTCTGATATTTACCAATAGGACTGACAAAATCGTTATTTTATACTATGTTAGGAAAAACAACCTCCCAGATTTTAAGCTGGACTGCTAAGGAAGAAAGTCAGTTACTGTATGTCATGGTGTGTCTCTTCCTTTTTCTTTCTGATTTATAACGAGACAACAGTAATGTTCATTACTTAAGCCCGTGATATCTGAGGGAAAAAAGGATTTAAAAAAATCAAAACCAAAACACTCTAACCTTTCCAGCTTGAACTTCTGCTTGTATCTCCTTTAGAGCTGCCAGCTGACCTTGCAGAACTTTAATTTCCTCCTTCTTCTGTTTCTCTGCTTCTTCTGTTGCCGCCTTTCTCTGCGCCTGTCAAGAAATACTCTTCCAATCACAAAAGTTTTTGGACCATATGTCAATACAGAAGAGATTGCAAAACACATCAGCACAGAACAAACGGTCAGTGCAGCACAACCTGCTTGGTTAAATGACTTGCTCTGCTGCAGTTACACCTCCCTCCCCGCAAATTATCCAAAGGAAACAAAGAGCATTTCCTTGGCACTTACTGCTTCCAAGGCCAGCACAGAATAGCACACGTGTTTTTCAAAATAGCTGTGTATTATTTCAGAAGTACCATCTCTGTACCCTTTGTAGGCTTTATTCCTAAGAGTGAGTCTATGTCATGAACCCAACACCCGCTTCTCACACGATGTTAACACCACCCCTCAAGATACTCTGCTACACGTGTCATTCGGTGTCTGAGATCGCTATGAAATCGGTACATTGCTCAGCTGAATGCGGTGTTTAAAATAGCTACGAATGCCCTGCAGTCTTTTTACGTACCCTGATTTCAGCTTCGGAAAGTTTACCATCTATTTTAGTAAATCCATCAAAGAGTGTTTTATAGAGAACAGTCTTGCGAACGCTTGCATCGTCGGGAGGAAGATATTCCAGGACAGCAGCCTTGTGCTTCCTGTACAGATCAAAGATAATCCGCAAGGCTACATCACGAACTTCGTACACTCTGTGTTCCAAAGCTCCTGTTGCAAACTGAAAATAACAGGAAAAAATGATGCCTCGCTTTTCCTACACATTTTTTAAGGATTTGTTGTGTGGTCACCTCCAAGAGGCTCTGATGCTCTTCCATAGCTCACCAGGCACTCCAAAAGCAGACAAGTCCCAATAAAACAGCAACAACAAAAACTTTGCGTGCTGTAAGCTCAGACCCCTACCTTCATGACGCTGGCGATGGTAAACCCGGAGTTCTGAGTTCCCAAGTCTTTCAAGAGGCGTTCCACTAACTCCACCTGACTCAGCGCCAGGTGGGTTGGGGAGTTGGGCTTTAACGGTTGGACCAAATGAACTGGGACAATCTGAAGAGGTTTAACTTCACTGCACAGCGCCATTTCCTGCAAGCGGACAGAGAGTCAGCGGGCAGGCAGGAATGCTAAACGAGGAAAATCAACTCTCTTTGTCAGCTTTGAGCAAGGAACGGTCTGTGTCTTTTAAAGCGGGCACCTCTTTATGCTTTTGCTAAATCTGCTTTCAAAAGCAGACTATCAAAAATGTAATGACCTGCAAGAGCCTGAGCAGCACCTGGTACATTCTTCTTCTCACCTCTTGCAAGAAGAAAGCACGAGTCACGCCCTTCTGGCATCTGCAGCAGCAGGTGTCTCCCCGCACTGTTACCCACCCGCAAATCCAAGGGCCATCTGGAGAAAAGCACCTACCTGAATGAAGTTAGAAGCCACAAGGCGAAGACGGGATGAAGAGTCTCCTGTTCTAGAAAGCAAGTTTGGAAGCGTTTTTTCCACACAATGAGAAGTTTCCAGTTTTCCTAGTTTATGTTTCGGTATATACTGGGTAATGATCATCTTTAAAAGTTTCAAGGAAGCTTGAAAAACCTAAGTTACAAAAAAAAAAAAAAAGGAAATGCTGAACAAGAATACCACACAGATCCCTGTCTTCAGACAATATTGCTTTATTTTCTTTTTCTCTTGTTTAAGGCTTTTTTGAAGCCTGAGAGTCCTTAGGCTAACGGTTGTTTTCAAGATGGAAACTATAAATGACTCCATTGCTGTGTTTCAACTTTAAAAAAAAAGAGGCCCAAGGGCAGTACACGTTCACTGCATCAACAACTGTTTCTCAAGGCCAGGCCGGTATCTCCCGCGCTGCTGAACACCAGACAGCGCCCAGTCCTTGATCCCAATGTAAATCTGACATTTCAGTTCTTTGGGGATTTTTGTTTGTTTGGTCTTTTTTTAACTCGCCGGTAGTTTTACAATTATTTGTTTAAATTATTTAAAGTGCCTTAACCACATGGTTCTACAGCTTTTGCTGTTAGCTCTCCACTGAAGCATTTCTTACGCAACATTTCACAACTTACTGAAGACACGATGTCCTTGATGGCTCTCCTTACAAGAAAGACGGCAGCCCTCAGAATGTTCTTCAAATCCTCCTTTGGAGTGTTTACCGACACCTCCATCAGCTTCTTATATACAGCCAGTAACGCATCTTCTCGGTACGACCAAGTTTTGGAATATGCTCCTGAAACCTGAACACAGAACAAGCTTCTCTCTTAAAAGGTCAGTACTGATACATCGATATTTGCTCAACGTTTATGTACAGGAACAGCCTGGAAACAACCTATGAACTTAAGCACGAAATCCCCAGGTGCTTCCTACAGGAATCTGGCTTTTATTAAAAGCACAGATATTTGAAAAACAACGAGTGAAACAGATTAACAGGTCAGACTCGGGGAACCATTTCAGACAGAGACGTGGTTTCTCTCCCTACAAAAGACAGTGACGAGTTAGGGGTCAAATTTTAATTTCAGATTTTTAAGTAACAGCTCTGAAAGTGTAAAAGTTGTATCAGTAGGTCTCTGTTGACTGAGAACATATCAAATCAGCACAGATCCCAGTAATCTGTGTGTTTGTTTAGCTGCTCTTTACCAAAGCTTCTCCAAAAACTTCAACGGCAGGGCTGGCCTCCCTCAGTGCCTTCTCAGTGAGCGGTTCTGGTTCCCCAGTAATGCCGCTTCTCGGAGTCCTGCTGATATCCTCCGCAGCCAGCCCCGGCTCCAGGTACGCGATTGCTTCCTCAGGCTGCTTACAGGCAGCTGGAAGAGGTCTTTCATCATACGGTAAAAATTCGACCTAACAAAGGAGATATAATTTGCTATTCTAGAAACGGCTTGGATGTGAAGTCGTCTCATCGCTAATTGATGGGGAAAAAACAAGCTTTGAGGTGAATTCAAAGCAGTGATACCTTACAATTATGTACAAATGTTGGAGGACTCATAACGGTATCAGGAAGAAATGGAATCAGTGCCTACACCACTCACACTTTCTTTGGGGAAAACTTCCCCGGAGGCTGTGGGATAAGTCTCAGGAGGATGAGGAGGAGAAGGAGACTGATGGGGAACGACGGCCTCAGCAGAAGCAGGATCTGCCGCCTTCTTTTCCAGCAAAGGCTCTGCTCTCCTTGGTTCTTCCTTCTGTGGTTCTGCGTGCTCACAAGGAGGTGAATTTGTAGCTTTTGTGTGCTGAGGACTGTCAGGATAAATCACGGGCTCCAAAGGCAGTTCAGGTGGGTTTCGACTCTGCGATAAGGAAGGAGATTTTGTAAAGCAAGGCTAGCAATGTACTGAACAGAGTTAGTACAGCTACAGCTCAAATAATTCTGTGTGGATGTGTGTGTGTGGAGAGATTATAAAGCTTCCTGTTCTGAGAAAAACATAGAACTACATAGATCTTATCACACTAGGTTGGACTTGATGCCAGCGTAAGCCTGTTAATACCCCTTCAAAATACGAGAAAGTACCTTACGAATCTGCATTAGGTAGCCTTGAAATTATGCAAAATAGTCCAGATTCTAATGTCATTGGCTTGAGACCTTAACAGTTTAATGTAATATATGGAGAACTAAGCAAGTTCATAAAATGCCACGTGCAAATCTTTGGTTAGGGAAATCCATGATCCAGGCAGAAATTTTAGAATCCGCACGCAATTGTCACAAAACACCTGTGTAAGAACTCTTATTCTTTGAATTTACTGCGGTTGCTCTGCCGCTTCTATTTATGACACCCCCATGACGAAGCCTCCTGGGTGAGGGCTAAGAGTACGCACCATGAGCTTGGCATCCAGGTCGTGGAGCTCCAGCTGCTGGTACACCTTCAGGCGGTACGCTTCCATTTGCTGCTTCTTCACTTTAGCAAGATCATAATCCTCTTTCTCCACAGCGTAGCGCTTCTCCACCTCGTACCGCCCCAGGCGCTCCCCGACCTAGAAGAGGGCAGAACAAGCCAGCTCGGGATCACCCTTCTGTGCACACGTGCACAGTTCAGTACTCCCAGCCATGTCATTAAATCAAGCCGTGTGATTTTAAAATTACTATTTCGAAAATATACTGGAAATGATGATGATTCCCTATGGGCCACTGGAATGCTGGTCATCTTAAGGATCAGTAAGAATCAACATTCTCTCAGTAACACCTTTTGCAAGTCTGCGATGGCCTGTTTGAGCTTCTTGGCGTAATCGTAGCGCTCGTGATGGACAGCTTCACGCTTCTTCTCATCCAGTCTGCGTATTATCTGGGCGACTTCTGGATCCTGGTACATGTCAAAAGCCAAATCATCCAGAGGTGAAATGGAGTCAGGTTTCCTGAAGATACAGAATTAATAACGCAACTTTCAATTAATCCATAATAAACCAAGCTGAGTGTATGTCTTCTCTTTTCACTGGCAGGGAGCTAACAACATATAGAGACGGAGCAGACGCGTCACCAGGGCGTATGCAAAAGAACCTCCTTACCCAAGGTAAGTTCCGTCTAAGGCGGGATCATCTGACTTAATTCCCAAGTACTGGTCTATCAGCTTCTCTCTGGAAGGCTTTGTAAGAAAAAAAAAACACCACAAAAAATCTTAATGCACATTCATCAACATCAAGTGTGTGCTCAGGACAGAAATCCTGACTCGCCAATATCAGCACAAGCTGCGCAAGTTACAGCCCTTGTGCTTCAGGGCACATTGGAACAAGAGAATTTGGAGAGGCTGCAAATGCCAACGTTCCAGCTGATCACAGCTCGGGGGCTTTCGTCTGCGTATCGGGCTCAGTTTTTGAGAAATGTCTTGCTTTGAGATAACATAAAAAATAACAAAAAACAACACGTGGCAGCTCTGCTGCAGCACAAAACGAGCAGGAGACAGATGCGTTCCTTTATCCCAAGAACCCTGTAACTGAAGCCAGGCAGCAAGAGCACCGAGTCAGGGAAGGCTGCACTTACAGTGTTATCGCTGTCGTTACTGTAGTCTGCTGGGTCTCCAATAATGTTTATAGCTACTAGGGCAACCTGGGACAGATTAAAAGAAAATGTAAATGTGTAAGGTCATTACTTTTTCCATATCTTAAGAAAACTGAAACAAAAAGAGACAGAACCCGTGGCCTCCAGGGTGGTGTGGAAGCAAAGAGAAGCACCAAGTGCCAAATGTACTTCATGCTTCATTAAAAATGTATTACCAGATCCACAGACCACACTGTACAGTCATCAGCTGTTCCCTTTTCTGGGATGGAAGTGGAAAGAGTCACTGCAGAACTGGGGCAGGTATCTGCCTGTTCTGTACCAGGATGGCTGTACAACACCTCCACTTAATGCCACATCGAATCCTAAGGACTACGAGTGGTTTTGTAGCGACTGCAGAGCTGTTCTCAGTGGAAGCACTTCGCCTTCAGCACAGAGCCTGCAGTGCAGTCTAAAACTCAGGATGAAAGGCAGTAATGGAACAGGCACTTGACTCGCTTGTTCTGGATAAGCTGCACACACTGAGTCAGGATTCCAAGTCATTTATAACCTCTTATTTGTATTTTCTTTTTCAAAAGAAACCAAAAATAAGTGCAGGGGCCTTCAATCAGTACTTTTAGCTTCTACAAACCAAGGGAGCAGATTTCTATGCCCGTTGTATATGACTGAAATGCCGTCTAGCTTTCCAAGTAAGCACTCCTAACTTACCTGACCATATAAGTTGTATTTATTGACATAATTTTTATGGAAAATCAGCTTCAGGTACTGGCCAACTGCATCCATATACACAGATTTTAACTCTCGTGCCTTGAAATCAGTCTTCTCATTGTCCGAGAGAGGGACGTAACTGAGGAGGAAAACATAACGAGTAAGCAGAGGAAAAGTGCAGATACACAGCTGCCGTTTTGGTCCTCAGGTGAGTACTCTGGTTAAGTTTTAAAGCTCCCTCAAAAGTGTAACGATGTGTGCTGAGAGCTGACAAGACTGTTCAGCTGCATCACGCCGCTTACGTCTTCGGCTTTGTCACAACCTGAGCAAACAGGGAACCTGCACGGCCTGCAGCACAGTCCCTGACACTGTATGCCAAGCATCATGACTATTATTTCCCCCTGAGGCCTTTCTGATTACGGTGATGAAACCACTTAGAGCTTTTTGACTTACCCCAGCCTGTGAAACCTCTCGGACTGATAAGGAGCAAAGTATTCAGGCAAGCTTTCACTGATGTAGAACTCAACTTTGCTTGAAATCATGTACTGGTGAGCGAGCAATTGCAGTTTTCGTATCCGACACCTCTCCACCAACTGCAGAACAATTTCCTGTGGATACTGACAGAGTCTGAAAACATACACAATTTCCCAATCACCTTTTTAAAGACGATTTCACGTCCAACTTGAGTAATGTTTAATTACAGAACTTCTCAAAGCTATTGCAGTTTAAGTCAGTATTAAAAATATTGTAAGAAAAAAAGAGTAGAAACATTTCCCTCTTCACTGTATTGCATGCACGTGAATGTCAATATGCCCCACACAGATCTAGAGGGTGTGCTGAGAAGACCAGACTTTTAATACAAAGCCAAAGCAGGGGCAAATTCCAAGACCAACAAGAAGAAAAACAGCTTTTTTTTTCTCTTTCCTTTCCAAGGACTTTATTTAAACGCAATGTGATGCCTTTAGATGGCAACGAAGGCATTTTTCTCCCCACGATAAGGATTCCACGGCATTAAAGTGACTCTTCTGGTTTTATCAGCAGTTTGGTCTGGGGTGCTATAAACTATTCCAACCATGCAGGGCACATCTCCCACTCCTTTTAAACTCCCTCAGTGCCTCAGAACTCCGCACGCTCCTCCCGCCCGCAGTACCTGGGCGATCGCCATCCGTTCACTGTTGGTGCATGAACCATCAGCTCTTTGGCGCTGAAGCCATCCTCGTGTCCCGATGAACTAACGACTACGAAACTGATCTTGTGTGGCATCCTGCAGAAGCGAGCTCGCCGAGGCAGCGGTGTTTCAAGCTTAAACTAACCCCTGGAAGGACAATGAAAGAACACTGAAACACTACAGGGAGGTTGGATTAAAATGATCTCTAAGGTCCCTTCCAGCCCAGGCCATTCTATGGTTCTATCTCTGCTACTACAGTCACAGGATTAAATCTATCAAGGCAGTAGGTGATGGCTCCAAGGCTACATTTTCTTCAGTTAATACTGGCACCATAAACCACACATTCTCTTATGCTGAGCCTTTATTAGTACTTAGCAAAGGAGTGGGGGGGGTTGGATAGCTCACACGGCAGTTTGTTAATAAATTAAATCCGCCAGTCCAGGATGAGGCTTGAAACTGTGAGCTCCACAACGCACACAGGACCCACCCGCACCCCCTTCTGCACGGAACAAAAAGCCCCAGACCCCAAGAGCGGGGTCAGTCTGGCACCTTTTCACGGCTACACACGCACCGCGGCTGCTGACAGGGAACAGCAGCGGGGGGGACACAACCACGGGCAGGGCAAGCCTCAAATCACCGCCACCCCCGCGTCCCGGGGCCGCAGAGATACCACAGCACTAATCTCGCCCCCCCTCTCTCCCTCCCTCCCTCCTCGCCCCGGCCTCCCCGCCCCCCCCCGCCTCAGCGGGCGGCAGCAGGCCGAGCCGGCGGCCCGCAGGCCTCGCGGAGGGCTCACGGCGCTGCCCCAGCGCAACCGCCGAGCCGAGCCGAGCCGCGCCCCGGACGAAGCCGCCCTACGCGATGCTCCCGGCGGGGCCCGCGGGGAGGGTCGGCCCGGGCGGGGGCAGCGGCGGGGCCGGGCCTGGCCGGGCCGCACTTGCCTGGCTGCGCCCCCCCCGCCGCCCGCTCTCATGGCAACGCCGCGACCGACGCCGCGCACGCGCGCCCCCGCCCGCCCCGCCCCGCCCCGCCCCTCGGGCCGCGCGCGCCGGCGCGCCCCCGCCCCGCCCTGGTGCCGCCCGCGCGTGCGCAGCGCGCCGCCGGCCGCGGCCATGGCGGAGCCGCTGCGGCCCTTCCGCGTCCGCGGGAGCGGCGGCCCGCAGAAGGTCGGGGTGGCGGCCGGGAGCCTGCGCGGGCTCCTGCGGAAGGGCTGCCGGCTCCTGCAGGTGCGGGCGGCCGGGGCGCGGCGCGGCGCGGCGCGGCGGGTCCCCCGGGGCGGGCTCGCTGACGCGGCGCGGCGGGCGCAGGTTCCCTTGGCAGGCAGCCGGCTCTGCCTCTACGAGGACGGGACGGAGCTGAGCGAGAGCTACTTCCGCAGCCTGCCGCCGCACACGGAGCTGGTGCTGCTGGGCCCCGGGGAGACCTGGCGGGGCTGTGAGTGCGCCGGGGAGCGCGGGGGAGCGCGGGGGCGGCCGGGCGGGGCTTGGTCGCGGCCGGACGGGGCTTGGACGCGGCCCCTGACCCGGCGCCGCCTCGCCGGGGCGAACCGCAGGTGCCGGCGACATCGAGCGGTTCCTGGCGGCCTTCTCCAGCCGGCGGGAGGCGGTGGTGGAGGCGGCGAGGAAGCTGCTGTCGGACGAGCGGGCCCCCCGGCGGCAGAAGCTGCTGGCGGATCTCATCCACAACCTGAGCGAGAACATCGAGGCCGAGGACAAGGCGGAGGACGAGAAGTGGTTCGAAGGTGCGTCTGCCCCAGAGATGCTTCTTAGAGAGCAGCGGTTTGGGAACTGGGGAGCCCCTCGGGGCAGTCCGGCTTGGCACCTGGTCGGGGGATTAGTTCGCCCTTACCTTAGCGTGATTTTCACGCTTCTCTAAAATATACACGTATTTACTATCGGAAAATGGTAAAAAAAATTTAAAAAACCCGAATGTTCCTTATCCAAGATTGGTCGGGACCACAGTTTTTCCTCATTAACGTAGGTCTGCCTTTACAGCCTTTTAACAATCTGCTAATAGGATATTGATAACATCAGCCAGCTAAGCTTTCCTCACGTTTTCTTTATACTTTCTTTGCAAGTTCCCCCTCCCGTTCCCAAGTCATTCCTGCAGTTCTTCCAGAGCAATTCGGGGTTGTTTTCACAGTCTCCTGGTGTTCTGTGTACACACGTTAACAAGAAGCATTTCAGACCCGTAATATCAGCTGCTGTTCTCACAGCAGATGCTCTCTATGGTCCTTTAAAGTGCCAAGAGCAGAGCAGGCTCAAACCAATAAAATAAAAATGGGTAAGAAAAATCTGCATACCCAGTCTGTGAAAAGAAGGGATAAATACCCAGCTAGGCAGAAGCAGCGAAAGTACTCAGTTACAACACGATCTCACTCCCTTTAGGTCTAGAGTCTCGTTTTAAGAACAAGTCGAGCTACATGCGATACAGCTGTGAAAGCAGAATACGAGGCTACATGAGAGAGGTAAAAGTTTCTCTTGAAGTAACTTATTTCTGAGCTGCTAGTAATCCTGTGACCACATGCATAAAAATGCAGAAAAGAGCCTCAGGCTGCTGCAGGCACCGAGGAATGATGGGTGTTTTTCCTCGCCCTCCCCAGGTTAGTAGTTCTGTTTCAGATGTTCCCCCTACGTCACGCGATGCCTACAGGAGGATAATTGACCTGATGTCGGACAAACTGAAATCCGTGAAATACAACGGCTGCTACTTTGACAGAAGAGAGGAGGCGGCGGCCCGCCTGTGCACCACGGAGGGCTGGTTCTCCTGCCAGGTGAGCTCAGCCCGTGCCCAGGCAGGGAGCCTCCGCTCCAGCAGAGGAAGGACACGCTGCTTCGGACGCTTCCAGAGCGCGGGATCGGGTTGGGGTGACGTGGCTGCGGCGTGCGTGATCCGTCTCGGGCTGGTCAGAGCGAGCGGACGCTGGGAGACGCGCTGCACGCCTCTCCTTGTAGCTGTCTGGTTTTGCAGGGGCCTTTCGACAGAGATGACTGCCCGTGTAAGCACTCCATCAACCCCTACAGCAACAGGGAGAGCAGAATCCTCTTCAGTACCTGGAACCTCGACCACATGTACGTACAAAGAGTTCATCCTAACGCGCCTGTTCCGCGCCACAGCCGTCGAGTCTCTGCGCGCCCTGTGCGGCGCGGTCGGCTCCGCTACGCGTAGTGCATTGGGGTGAAAGATGCTGGGGTGCTGCAGCTGCTTCTAACGTAAAATCCTGAGGCCAGATTTTAATGCTGTCTCTCATTAGCTGCTTTGCTTCTCTTCAGATTTTCTTTGTGTGGAAGTACATCCTTCCTCACTCCTCTCTGGCCCAAACCCCCGGGCCCATTTTCAGGCCCTGTGCACTTACAAAGCCAACAGGATTTGCTAAAATAATTTCCTTGGCGGGGGGAGGAAGAACCATGTACCAAGAACTCGAATTCCACCTGGCTCTAAAAGGAAGATGGAGGCTTTATTATGAAACAAACTTCTGATGGTAGTATCGTTTTCTCTTTTGTGCACTGAAGAATAGAGAAGAAACGCGCTGTTGTGCCCGAACTGGCAGAAGCTGTCAGAACACGAGATGGAAGAGAAGTGAACTGGGAGTACTTCTACCAGCTGCTGTTCACCGTGGATAATTTAAAACTCGTACATATAGCTTGCCATAAGAAAACCAGTCATAATCTCAGCTGTGACAAAACCAAAATTTACAGAAAAAGGAAGCAAAACCACAAGATTTCTTAGTGCTGTCTCTGGAAGTGACTTCTGCTTTTTCCAAAATCGTATCATGCTGTACTTTTTAAATAGCTTTGAGTTTCCTTAAACAAAAACCTCAGGAGTCCCTCGCAAAAGAGACTTGCTAAGTAATTCAACTCCAGTCTCACAAAGTGTGTGTTCATATCGTGCCTAATCCGACTCTCCCACCTTCCCCCTTACTACAAACCAGGGTGCTCAGTGCGTGAAACGCAGCCGAGTCAGAGCTCAGAAAGGACAGAGGCCGACGCTGGTTCCGCCCTACGATCTCTTTCTTGCCCTGAGAAACCAAGGCCCAACACACACAGGAAAGAGTTTGCTTGAAGCGAGCTCCGTAGCGTACTGTAATCACGTTTACCTGCTCTTTTACACAACACGGCTTTTGTAAAACACTTCCTACCTCAGGTAAAAGAAATACAAATAGATTGGTTTGTTTTTTCTTTTAATATCAGTTGACGCCAACCAAACTTTTAGGGACTGTCAATAAACAGTGTGAAATGGTGTGAATTTTTTTTAAAATCAAACATTGCCACCATCTTTCCGTGTGTGTGTGTGGAGGCTGAGGTGTGTGAGCGGTTAATGAGCACGGCCAGCACGGACTGAAAAGACTGCTGACATGAAAACGGGTGCCTGCGCGCACAGGCGGCGTTGCTAGAAAGAGACGGTAGGAAATACGGCATGTGAGGAGAGCAGGGAGAGCTACTTCAAGATGGAGTTGTGCTGAAAACCATGAATATTCTATTTAAAAAATCAGATTTTTCTGTGTGTTACAGAATTAGAGTGAAAAGGAGCCAAGAAATACCGTTGACAGAAACAATGCATCAGCTGGTGTGGGAATGTGAATAAATTACCATGTCATGCATATACAATTTGTTTGGCTTACAACTTCCGAATGTTTAACAGGCTATAGCCATATAAATTAATATTTATTTAAACCATCTGCTGATAACATTTTCTCTATATTTTTAGAAATGTAGAAGAAACTATTTATAACAATAAAGATCTGGAAGCTTATTGCATAATCACACTTTCAAAGAGGCATTACCGTGAACACTGGGTGAGTTAAGAGTTCCCCAAATCATCTAACGTGGCTCAGTATTTTCTTAAAACACAGCCTAAAATCACAAAGCCTGGTGGGCTGACCCACCCTGGTGAGCGGAGGAGTGACACGCAATAAAAACAGGGATGCCACAAGGGCAGATGTTGCACCATTAAGAGAAAAAGGACCCTGTTCTAACATGTTTTTCTTGAAAAAAAAAAAGAAGAGAGACCTCCTAGATGTGGGCTGAAATCTGTAAAAGCAATAAGAACTGCTGTTTTCCTCCGAAGTATTAGTGGTAGGATGCTAAATTACAACTTGTTTCCAAATCAGTGAAAATTCAGTCAAATCTTTGCCCCAGAGAATCGTGGAAGAACGCTCTATCTGCCAATTCCAGAAAAACAACCTACCAGTTGTGTTCTCTCCCTGAGAAGAGGCAAACGCAGACACCTTATGTTAGCGACGAGCCAACCGCTGCTACGCGGTTGCAAAGAGGAAAAGGTTCTGTTTGTTTACAGTTTGTTGTTAGACAACATCCTCTTCCTCCTCCTCCTCATCTTCCTTTGCAACGAAATGGAGCTTTCTGAATTCTCGCCTGCTCTTCGCTGTGCCCGGGAGCGCAGCTGCTGGGATACCCTTTGAGGAGAGAAGATAAAAAGATGAAGGAAAGGCTGCTGCGGCAAACTGCACCTCCCACCTGCCAGCAGCTCACCTACTTCCACATCTGGTACCCGAGGCACCAGCGCACAGCTCTGCCCGTGGAAGGGCTGGCACAAACCCGCAGCTGAAGCGGGGGGCTCTCCAGGGGGTTGTCTGACCCAGGCACGGCTCATGGTCAAAGCTGTGATTCCTTCTGCAGCCGTGAGAAGGTTCACGTAGGGTGAGGTGCCCCACAAACGAGTCCTCACGACTCCCGCTAAATGCCCGTCCTCACGTGACATCTACAAGAAGGCGGCACCACGTGCCCAGATTCACGCAGTGGTAACGGCAGGCCTGGGATTCAAATGTAAAGCTCTGGCCCTCGGTCCAAAAGCAGCGGTGGCCAGAAATCGGCTTCCCTTCCAAAGCATGGCCATAATCACGAGTCCCAGCCCTGGCAGTGCCCAAGGCCAGGCTGGACGGGGCTTTGAGCAACCTGCTCTGGTGGGAGGTGTCCCTGCCCAGGGCAGGGGGGTTGGAACTCGATGATTTCGAAGGTCCCTTCCAACCCAACCTGTTCCATGACTTCAGTGGGACAGAGCTGAGTCTGTAAAGCGTGAACAGACACCATCTTACCTGTAAAAGCTCCACGTCTCCAAAGAAGCGGTCCACGGGCATGGGCTGGTTGCTGTCTTCACCCAGGAGAGCACTGTTGTCCAGCTGCATCGGCTTCTTTGGGACATCTCCCTCCTTCAAGCTGGACACGTCTGAAAGGAAGCTCTGACAGCTGCTCTCCTCCTCGCTGCAGACGTAACCCTGCAGACTCTCACCACAGCCCATTCTGGATGGAGCACTGCTTGTCACCGCGTGTGGCTTCAGAGGAACATCGTGTTCCTGTGGGTCTCCATTACTCTCTGCAGCGCTTTCACCCTCCTGCTGCTGAACTGTGTTGTGGGCTCCTGGATCTTCGGAACAGGGATCCCCATCAGATGCTTTAGGTGCTTCCCCCGATGCAGCAAGGTTTCCATTTCCACCTTTAAGTCCTTCTAGGTCCGAGTCTACTGGATCGGTTGTTTCACATTTTAGCCTCTTGGAAGGTTGTTTGTCAGCCGCTTCGTGTGAAGAACACTGACAGGGGAAAAAAAAAAGACCCTAAAGCTTACTTAAAGAAAATCACCGTATCTCTTTAGCTGCAAGGCTGGAGGTGGAACCAAAGGGCTCCATCCTTGACCCAAACCTGCATCTCCGCTAAAAATAATCAGTAGAAAGTTCACGTGAAAAGAGGCGCCGAGGCCTCACGCCCAAGCACCGCACACACTCCAGAGGAAAGCTGCTGCTCAGCACCCTACGTGGCTCATCACCATCTCCCTGTGTAATCAGGGACGCTCTCGCTGGCAATTAATTACCCAGCAGGAGGGACCGAACCGGCCGGCAGGGCAGCGCGTCCCGCTGGGCCTCGGGCTTCTGGGCCCCGGCGCGCCCGAAGCCGGCCCCGGCACACGGCGCTCCGTATGCGGCGGGAAGGCGACGAATTTAGTTCAATTCTCCCGGCAATTCCCTCCCGGCGATGCCCTAGAGCCACCAGCCGCACCCCACAGCCCGCCCTGCGCCGGCCCCGGCCCCCTCCTCCCGCCCGACACCGCCCCGGCCCCCTCCCTCCCTCTCTCCCTCCCTCCTACCGGGCGGGGGCCGCCCCGCTCCTGCTGCCCGTCCGCCGGCGGCTGAGCAAGGACGGCTTCCCGGCTCCCGTCCTCCAGGAGCCCCTTCGCACAGCGCCCCGGAGCCCGCCGCCGCCCGGGGCCGCGGGTGTCGCTTCGCCCCCGGGCCCGCGCTCCCGCCGCAGAGCGCGCCCGCCGCGCGGCGCCGCCCGCCGCCATCTTGGGCACGGCGCCCGCGCCCGCGCTCGCCATCTTGTGGAGGCCCTGGCCCGGGGGCGGCCCCGCGCCTCGCCCCGCCGGACCGCGGCCCCTCCGCCGGTGGGGAGGCCTGGCCGAGCCCCGGAGCCCAAAGAGGCTGTGGCAGAGTGAAAACAGGGGCTTGCCTCCCGATCTCCCCCATGGGCTGCTGCCAGGGGGGAAGAAAAGACAAAGAACAACAACGCCCTCAAAAATCCTGCCCGCTCGCTGCATGGGCTGTGAACATTTTACATCTTTTGCCTCCCGTTGTGGCTTCCCTCTGGAGCGATGCTCGCTCCCGTTCCGAGCCGTGCAGGCGGGTTGTTAGTCAGATCTGCTGCTCCGTTCGTTTCCACAGTCCTGGGGGAACAAATTATGTCAGTAACTCAGATCCCTCTTTAACTTCAAGGACTCTGACGATAGCAGATTCGTTTCTGTGTAGCAAAGCAGCCCGACACCTAGATTTAAGTACGTAATTATCTCCACTTACTCCACTGGGGCAGGCGAGGCCGCGCGCTGCCCGCTCTGGAGGGGGACGGCGGCGGTTGCCACAGCGGAGCCCCGGGCTCCATCCCTCACGTTAAACTACGGCTCTTTCTTCGGCTGATTCAGTGCTCTGAGGACGCTGTGGGGATTTTTATAATTCTGTCCGGCTGAGGGCACAGGAGCTTGTTTCTGCACAGCAGCCTTTAATGCTCTTGCTTGTGGAGCCGTAGCACGAGTCCCTGGTTTGAGGATATTACCTGTGCTCCGTAATCCCAACTTAGCTGATAAAATGCCTGTCCGTTCACCCTGGCCCTAAAAAACATGAGCAGCCATTTAAACAGCAGAAACAGCGACAAGAGTGTACCTATGGGAATATTCAAGCACGACATTTATTTTCTCAAAAGCATAAAGTCTCCCAGTTAAACTGCAGAGGTTTGGAGACATGCCTGCTACGTTGTTCTGCAATTTCTCTCGGTGCTCAGGGGTCCTTCTGCGCTTTGTTCTCTGCCTGAGATAATTCATATTCTTCTCCAAAAGCTCCTCGACTTGCTCCACTCTCTCACGGTGTTGTTGCTTGCAGCCATGGAATACAGATGATTGTTTTTATTAGGCAGTGAAAACTCACACCGTCTCATAAACAGAACAGAACAGAACGAGAACTGGCTGAAGAGCAGCATTTCTGCAGCTGGAAAACTCGGTGGTGGTTTTAATTTCCCCAACGAACTGAAAACAGTGAGAAAATATTAACTTTGAAAATTTCAATAAACACGTTTTCACAGCGCCACGTGTTTCTTTTTCTTTATTTCGCTCTGTAAAATCTCTGTGTGCGTGTGCGAGCGCTGAGGGCAGGGGCGGCTCAGCCCTCAGCAGCCCCGACCCTGCACTTGGAGATGGAGATCACGACCTCAGGCACCAGCCGTGGGCACTCGGAAGGACAGAGCACCTCACGCAGACGAAGCCGGGCTGCCAGGGCTCCCTGGCAAAGCTCTGATGTCACGGTCACCACATCCTCCCCTATAACCGTGTTTTTGGCGGGCGGGTGGCGGCAATTTCACAACCGCCGATGTTGTGTTTTCTGAAATAGGGCTGATCCCTCTCTGAGAAAACAACTGTCACGTAGCACAGGGAGCACCCCGGGAGAGGCGAACGGGAACGCAGCTCCCCTCCGTGATGAGCCCCCATCTCAGCAGCGTCTCCTGAGGGACCTGAAGGGCGACACAGGGACTGCTCGCAGCCAGGCAGCCCTTAGAGAGAATCGGAGGGGCACAAACTATTTACGTTAAATCCACATTTCCACATAAGACAGGGCTTATTTTCAACATTATTAAAAGGTGTTTTTTTATTAGAATCTGTTGTCTAAGTGAGCAGGCGAAAAAAAGAAAAAAAAAAAAGAAGATTTTGTGAGCTCCCTCGTTTTTATGAAGCTGGCTGGCGGGTATAAAGCAGCAGCTGATGAGCTTATTGAACAGGAAGGGAGGTTCAGGCTGTGAAACTCGATGTGTAAATGAGCTTCTTGCAGCACTCGTCTCTGCGCCTGTCACTTGCACCAGTGTCCCGTCTGTTATAATCCTCCCAGTTCATTTGGCTAAACACTAGTGACATGCGAGGGACAGCAGCCAAAGAAAAGCCCTCGCCTGCAAACACGCTGGCTGTTAGCTGCTGAACGCGAGGTCTATCAAACTAAGCAGGCAACCAGCAGGAGCACTGGCTGGTCTTTTCCTGCTAGGAGGGAGTTATTTTTAATTAAGGTGGCTGATTTCTTCTTCCCCAGCAGCACCTGGGGAGAAAGCAGGAGGAGGATCCAGGGCCGGCAACTGGCCTGGGGAGCCTGGCTCCCTGCTCCCACCGCCCCCTCCGCGTGGAGTAGTTTTTGCTAAGAATCTGAAGGCCAGAACTTTTTAGCTGTTGCTTTCTCCTGTCAAACAACGCGCCGGCAGTTTTGGGCTCCCAAAGGCACCTCCTCCTGGATGAATTTCTGACGGGTTGACGTCCCAGTTAGAACCGAAACATTCAGGGGGGTCTGCAACCCCCCGTGCAGCAGCCCCGAGTACCTTTGCACCACTCACATTGAGTAAGAACTTCATTTTCACTACTGAGGAGTACTCACAGCAGGGACTAGGGAGCCCTGACATAGACATAACAGGGAATTTATGACATGCAATGAAACTTTATGCCTGCCATGCGAGAAATCTCTTTTTGAGTCTTGTTTTGGATTTCTTTCTAGTGTCTTATCAAGAAGGAAATGTGGGAAACCAGTATCTGAAGAAATTAATTAACGCAACCAAGCAGAGCAGATAGGCTTTGCGAGAAAGAGCAGCAAAAAGGAAAAAACTGTGAAATTCATTAATGAAAAACCTGAAGGGACATCTGAGAAGCAGAGAACCCATCTCGGGCTGTGGTGCTCGTGTGGCTCTGACCTCTCACGCCGGGAGCAGCCGGTGGTGCTGGGCCCTGCCTGGGGGCTGCCGAGGCTCATCCCCAGCTTTTTGTGGTGCTCTTTGTGGCGATTACGTGGCAAATCCTTTCCAAAGCGCGCTGCAAACGCTGGCCAGCGAATTCGCTGATCTGACCGAGGTTTCCCACCCTTCCAAAGACCTTATTTGCTTGGAGCGGTGTTGGTTTCCTTTTAAAAGCGTTTCACAAAGCACAGGTAAATCCCTCCCAGCACAAAGCATCCCACCGAGGCCAAACCCTCGCCTTTGCTCCCGGGAATCTGGTTACACAGGACTGTAGCCCCACCGTTAAAAACTGAGAGCTCGTGGAAACCTTTTCCTGACTTAATTTAACAGCTCCTTTAACCGCAGGCCTGCAAACAAGCGATCCCTTCCCGCCACTTCCTTCTTTTTCGTATCGTTATTGCAACAGGGATCAGGGTTGGATTTTACATCAAAATTATTGAGTGGCTTCAGCCTGCTGGCTGCCCTGCCGGGGCTGCTGGCTCGGTGTGACCGGTTGCCGGACGCTGGGGGTCAGTGTGGGACTGGCTGCGTCGCCCACGGACACGCGTGGGCTGGGCAGGGCTGGCGTTCTTCAGATTAAAAAAAAATAAGGCTCTTCCTCCGTCTTAAGTGCCAGTAAACATCAGGCTCGCCTAGCCCTGAATAGATTTTCTGCCAGTGACAGGTAACATTTTGGTAAGTGTCGTACATTATTTAGTGTTGTTTCTTTAGGCGGATTAAAAATTCTTTGAGTAAATGCGACTCCCTTCCATACACACCTGACAATGATCGAAGAGGCTGTTTTACACAAGGGCTCATTAAAAATAAAACCACAATGTTGATTTCAACAGCTTAAATTACTTAAGCCAGTGTAATGGGATAAATATTTGATGGTGAAGTTTATTAAATTTCCACCACTATTATGTCGCTGCTAAAAATATAAAGGATTCTTTAAAGCCTGCCTGGTGGTCTCCAAAGGGAGATGGCTGGAAACCCGTCTCGCAGCCCGCCTGCAGAGATTGCTTTTGGGATGGGAATGAATTATCTCCCTCCCTCTATTGTCTGCAGGTAATAGCGAATTCTTTCTGCTCCCCTCAGAATTAGTCAGTCCCCGCCAGAGAAGCGAAAGTAACACGGGCCAAGCCCGAAGCTGCTGGGAAGGCTCTCTGCTCCGCCCAGGAGTCCTGCCCACCGGGCACTGCTTCTGCCTCGCAGCCGCTCTCGAGCGTGGGATAACCCTCGGAGGCGCGAACTCCTACACAAACTGTCTGCGTGGCCGAAATCTGGGCTTACAAGGTGGCAGCAAGCCCTGCCGGGAGGCGTCTGAGCCCAGCAGTGCTGTGCAGCCCTCCCCCGGAGGGGACACGGGACCCTCGCTCCTGCGGGGCTGGCGGGACGGTGCGATGGGGCAGCTCGGGGTGGGGGCGGCTCCGCAAGCCCCCACAGCAGCGCTGGTCCCCCGTGAGTGACGCAGAGGGGGAAATCGAAAGAGGGACTGAGAAAGGAAGGTGGCCGGGATATTTCTGCCTTCTGGTTTTGCAAAATTTTACCTGATTTTATCGCATTAGCTCGTGCCTTTGAACTCGGCTTGAGGTGAGACTTGGCTTCTAGCAGAGCTGTGACCCGTGTGCCTGGCAGAGCCCCATCCTAAAGCGTTGCTCTGCGAATCAATAGCACATCTCCTGTCAGGGTGCAGCAGCAAGTTTTGCAGTCCCGAGTCTATAAATATTCCTATTTGCCTTTGAAATGATTGCTACGCAGTGGCACTCTCCCTCTCTGCCGTATAATTAACTCCTGCTCATTTTCTGTCACTTATCTTGGGGTAATTCAGCATGTAATGTTTATAAAGCCTCAACAATTTAATACCTGGTTCCTGAGAGTCACCAATTGCTGGGCAGACTAATGGTATCTCCAAGGACAGAGCTGGCTCGAGCAGAGGTGCTGTCCCCACTGGTGATCACCAGTCGGAGATGGGGAAGGCGGCTGGGCCAGGTGGCACCTTCCTAGCAGAGCAAAAAGCCGTCAGCATTTTCCTCAAGAGGCATCTTTTCCCTGTTATCTCAGAGGAGTGCGGCTTTAAGCCACTCCAGGAACGTTATCACAGTTCAGTAGATCCCCAAATTGAAAAAGGATAATTACAGCTGGAACGCCCTAGAGCAGGCCCGTGGAACAGGCCGCCGAGGTCAGGCGCTTGTCAAGTCTCGCAAACTCCTTCCAGAAAAGCAACCAGCTGCTTCCAAAAAGCACTCAGACTTACTTTTTTTACCCTCCATTACCAATGCCAGAGGTTACGTGTGAAGAGCTGTAACTGCACCTCAGAGAAGACCTGCTACCAGTGGGGCTCCTCAGACAGCATCTATCTCAAAAGAGCAGGAAAAAACAATCAGAGGAGACATGTTCTGTTCATGCAACAGCAAGCAATATTGTACCATTGGCAGGATTCATGCTAAGACAACTGCTCCGGTGTCCTGGAGTGCCGCGTGTTTACGCATTCGTTCCAACCGGGGACTTCAGTGCAACAGGAGCGACTCAGTTATCAGCCCTGCGAGGCTCCGGTAATGAAGCCAGATCTTCATTACAATCTGCTTAAGTATTTCCTACATGCAGGCATGCCTCCGCCAAGAAATCGCTGGTGGATCTCCTGTGTGCCGGCTCTTTTGAAGCAGGTTTTTTTCCAGGAGCAGCTCTGTTACACAACGGCACGGCGCCAAAGTCACCTTCCGCCTCTCGCAGGGTCGCAGCGTCCCTCGCCATGCTCGCCGCTGGCGCGCTGTGAGCAACACACGGTGCGACCGTCCAGACGCTGTCCCGATGCGCGACAGCTGCAATCACAGAGACAGAGTCATCGTGTAAGTGGACAAAGACTTCAGCTGAGAACTCCTTCACACGTTAAGTTTCCAGGGCTTCTCTGCGTGCACTGACAGCGCTTGATACTTGAACAGAGCCAGAATTAAATACAACCTAGGAAGCAGGCTTAGAGCTCAGAAGCATTCTTGTAATACAGATGCTGTCCTGTAGCTAGAAACTCGGCTGCTGCATCTTTCTGCCCCTCTCCTTGCCTCTTTCTGCACCCAGGGCAGGCACAGGGCAGTGCAGACTGCGTTCTCAACTCAGCTGGTGCTCTGAAGCCGCCGTGCCTTCGCCAGAAGCCGCGTCTACATCCAGGAGCTCCCAGTGCTCACACTGGCTCCTCTTTGGGGATGCCAGCGAGGGCCGGGGCTGCCTGGCTCACGGCAGAGATACAGCGGTTGTAATTCCAGCCCTCTCACGTTCTGGTAAAAGTTTGTGCATTAGTTGCTTATTACCATGTGTCTTGGGCCTTCTTCTTCACTAAATAACCCTTAGTGGTTGTCCTTTTCAACTAAAAATATCTTTTCCTCTGATGTGCGTCTAGTGGCCAGACGCTGCGGTTGGCAAACCAGGGATGTTATTCTGACACTTTGATTTGATGTGAGGATACAGGAATATAAAGCCACCAACGAATAGAAGAATAAATCTATATGTTCCTTGCTGTCAACTTCAAGTAGAAAAGCAAAGCCAGCGGCTCTCGCTCTTTGGGGAACCCGAGATTATTTGGACAAAGGTTTCCCCATGGGTAGCACACGCTTGCAGGAACAAAGAAGTAGGGTTCACAGTGGGAACAAGTGTCCTACAGCCAGCGCGATCAAAAGCAAGCCCTGAAACAGTGCGTAAACCAGGTTAGGTGGGAGAGATTTAACAGCGATCAGGCTGCACAAGGAACGTATTCAGATAGCAGGTTCTGAGAGAATTTAAACAAGCATTAGCTCTGTCATTTCCAGAGACAACTCGTGCAGGCAGACAAACCGCTCTGTCTGCAGACAATAGTGATGTTTAAGGAGAAGCTACTACAATGTGCGGGGTGGTGGTTTTGTCATCCTCCTTAATAGGACAAGAAGCCGGGTTCCCAGGCAGCTCTCAGAAAGGCAGCCGGCACCGCTGCCGTCGCAGCCTCCACGCGTGCCCACGCGCTTGCCAAGGCTTGTCATTGCCACAAAGTCACCGAGGACTCCCACTCTCGCCCTTAACTCGGTGCATTTTGACATCTGAAGAGTTTCGGGTTATGTTTGAGAGTTAAAAGCAGCAAATGGAGGGGCTGCGCTCACCCCCTGCGCTGGCGAGTTCGGAGCATCCCGCGCTGCTCCGGGAGCCGGAGGGAGCAGCAGCGTCCTCCGAGGCAGCAGCGCAGTTTCTGCTGCGTTGTCAAGGTCGAGCTCCCTGCACGCAGCGTGCAGCTTCCTCAGCACTTGACCCGTGGCGAAGCTCTGCGTTTGCAGCTACACGTTTCTTACCGCTTTTGTGCTTTCTGTCATGCTCCTTTGCAGAAAACATGCGAATTCCTCAATTTTGTCTCTACGCTTGGTAACCAGGGAAGGAGAAACCCCTGAAGAAGTGCCTCGGTTGCATCTTTGGGAAGGAGAAACGTACAGGTGTGCACTTCCATCAATATTTCAGAAAGGAGTTTATTAAATTCTACTAACATAGCAACTGCTGCATTACAGATGCCTAAGACTTTGGAAGGAAGCCAACCACCAGTTTCCCAAAGAATGTTTTTATCACCATTGCGCTGTGCTGAGCGGGGATTCTTCTCCTCAAAGCAGAGATAGCTGGGCGGGAGGATGAGAGGGGCCGCCACAGTCAAGTTGAAGCAATTCTTTCTTCTGTAGTTTAATCCTCTTCCCTCCCCTTGATATGCAGTTTATTTAATTGCAGAGACAAGATGCATTTCTTTCTTGAGGGATTGTGGGAGAATATTTGTAATCCAAGGGCTGTAATTGAACTCACTAATAATAATTACACTTCTCTTCATTAATATGTCTTAAAGCTCATTACAAACTATTTTTGTGCCAGCATCTTTGTCAAATCCCTACAGGGTTAGAGATAACTTTTTATTCCACTACAGCAGCAACTTTAAAGAGCGCTCCTGCTCTTGCAGGGAAACAGCAACAGCCCCAACCCTGAGCTCAACGTTACAGCTGGGCGAGCCCGGTCCCAAGCAGTACCAGAAATTGCCCGAGTTGCTCTGCTGCTCCCTGCGGAGCTGAACCAGAGTCGCTGAGAAACCTCTCTTCATACCCACGACACAGACCGAGAGCACTTGTTCCAAGCTAAGAGGTAAACAACGGCACAGGACGTCTTGCTTGGGTTTACCTCTCGGTAGAAGGGGAGTCTTCCCGCAGCCGAGAGGCATCTCTGAGATTCGCTGCCTGGGCTGCAGCGACTGCTGAAAGGCAAACCACCGCCGGGGTACAGCTGCGCTCTCCGAACGCGGCGCGCAGGCAGCAGAGACCGGGGTCACGCCTTTGTCGCTGTATACCCCGAGGAACGGATCTAAAAGCGGATGCTTTTCAGTACAAGAATGTCTATTCCAGATCGCGAGTCCGCGATTAAAATGAAAAATTCAAACTCATTTTACTCAGACAAGAGATACGAGGGACGCAGTGCATTAAGATACGTTCCGAACTCACAAATCCCATTAACGCTGAGGCGAGGTCCCCATGGAAATCCCAGTGTGCAGAGGGGAAAACATTCCTTAGATTTAAGATCATTTTAAGCCTCTCTCTGATCCAGGGATGCTGCTCTTTCAATATTTAAGCTCGGTCTGTGAAACACGCAAGTTATCTAACATTCATTATCCTGTTTGTGCCAGCATCTTTGCCGAGTCCCCAGTGCGCTGGGGAGAACCTTTTTCTTGCTACGGCACCAGCACGAAGGTGTGCTCCTGCAATTACAGGGGAATAGAAGTTTACAGCTCTCCTGAAATCGCAGCGCTCCTGTTCAAGCAGCCCACGGGCTGTGTGCTAAATTTGCCCAGACAGCAGCATGGCCAGACAATGAAGGCCTGTTGAGATCCTCCAGAACACGCCAGGTGCTGCTGAGCTGGCTTTTGGATGAAATGAAGTCCTCTTTCACTAGCTCTCTAGCTCTTATCAGGTTCAACAGAAGAAGAAGAAAAAAAATATGTATAAAAAAGGATCGGAACAACTGACAGCAGCCACAATAGGCTCTCTTTGATGCGATTCTTCCAGGTATATACGCACCAACTCCCTAGATCTGCAAGTATTTGTCAAATAAATTCAATTAATTTTCTCAAACAACCGTTACTGCCTTTCACTAGAAACTCTCCTGTGGAGCTCACCTGCAACACTTTTAAGTTCCTATTCCCAGAGTGCTGCTATACCCGTCAGGTGGAGTCCCATGGGGAGTGCTGGCCCCCCAGCCCCGGCACAGGGGACATCCCAACCCCCTTTGGTCTGCGAAGCCGTGACCCCGAGCCACGTGAGCAAGGAAAGCTCCCAACTGGATCATCACCTCCAGGTGGAGTTTGCAGGGACAGAAGAGAATCAAATGAGAACGTGCTTAAAATGATGAAATTAGGAGGGCCGAGTGACAGCCACAGATGCCTGGAAAATCCTTTCCGTGTCCTGTTTTGGAGCAGAGCAAAGCAGAAGACGTGTCAATGGGCATCCTGGCTGCAAGGAGACCGTTTCCTCCTCTCCATCAGCGAGACGTGTGCCCGCACAACGCTGAGCTTTAAAGAGAGCCTCAAATCACACAGAGAGCGGCGGAAAGCCCCAGCAGCAGTTAGCTTGGCTGAAGACAGCAGTGCACAAAGCAATGACTTGGAAATAATTTTTGCCTGTCTTAAAGCTCCCTCTCTGCTGTGAGCAGTGAAAGCAGCACAAATCTGTACGGGAGCCAGACATCTGGACTCAGACGGGCACGGTATCACCGAGCTGGTGCTTCTCAGTTCTTTCTGAGGGGGACGCAGAGGAGCACAAGCCGCCCAGCTCCGTTCCCACTGGAGGCTCCTCTTCTGCGGGTGAAGCTCTGGCAAGCACTCTCCTGAGGGACACTCACCCTCGTCACCTCCCTGTCCTGGTCCTGAGGGGAAAGAGGATCAAAACCCATCCCAGAATGGCTGCACTCCCCACACACGTGTTCTTGCACCTTGCTTCCAAGCCATTCACTTCTTAGAAGGTTTGTGCCTCTCAGTTTCACATCTCCTTCCAAAACAACGCATCTCCGTTCAGCTGACTCGAATGTAAAAGATGCAAATGCAGGAAGAGGGTAATTAGTCTCTGGAGGCTACAGTTGGGATTTAAGCAATGAAATAATTTCAGAGGGGTACAATTTCACCTAACTGAGAAAGGAAGAAATCTCTCCAGAGCACGCTGGGTTGGGGTGGGGTGGGGTTGCAGCCCAGCTATCGCTGCCAAAAGCCACCACCCCTCTCTTGCAAGAGCTGCCTTGGATTTAAATTGCCTTAAAGGCTTTGCTGCCCAAAGTGAGACAGGAGGACGGGCTCAGGCTGTCGCTCAGCAGCAACCAGTGACACATGCCGTTCCCTTCTCCATCTGCTCAGCCCCGTACAAACACGCCGCCCCGTGAAAACACCCAAATGCTCCTCTCCCGCACCCTGGAGTTCACCCCTGTGGGCTCTGTGTTCCCACAGTGCCAAAGTCTGTGCCAAAACCTATTTCTGCTCTTGGCCACGTCTCGCCCTAGAGTCCTGAAAGTCATTTCCCACTCTGGACCAGAAGCTGCAGCTGCAATCAACTGCCTGGGCTCATACGCTCCAAATCACCCTAACGGCACTTCAGAAACGCAAATAAAAGTGAGATTATGATATTTTACGTAAATAAGCAATGTGGCAATCCCACACTGGCTTGGCCTGCCAGGGAAATTCGCTGGAGAGATATTAACATTGAAATATGTGAGCGTGTTTGCACGGAACATTTATTGTATAACTCTGGGCTCCAATAAAGGCTTATATAAATTATTCATTTTGGAAACGAGATGAAATGCCAAAAACCCCACCCACTAAGAGACTGCTTTTATTGCTACCAGAGATCTAGTCTTAGTTAGCAGCTAAGCTATTAGGACAGCACGCGAGGTAATTACAAGTGGGAAATGAGCAGTTACCTCCCCGCCGACACGTGCCCTACGCTCAGGGCAGCTGCTGGTCACCCCGACACCAAACTCCGCTTGGATAGCGCAGAACCAGGTGCTTGCTTAACGAGGAGCCCAGCTCCTGCCCGTCCTGTTCCTCCTAGTGCTTGCCAGAGGAAACCACAGCCTGGGCAAGAGCGCCGCACGCTCAGGGCTGTGGGTGACAGGCGGCCACCTCGCTGCACGCTCATCTGTGGGACCCGCGGGGGCAGACAGCAGCTGCCCCGGGGGTGCGCGCTGGGGAGAGCCGGCCCCGGGGCTGCCTGGAAGCAGAGGAGCGTGACCCTGGGCACACACAGCGTGAGCGTTTCCCGAACCGATGCGCAAAAAAACACCCGGGTGGCAGTTGCCATGGCAACTCCTCTTTAAACACTGCCGTTAAACCGTTGCATCAAACCCTCAGTGAGCACCATGAGCCCTCGGCGAGCATCACCCTGCGAGCACCATCATCATCGCTGGAGCCGAGGCGGGGGCACCGTGGGCTGGTGCTGCTCCCCGCCCGGCTGGCCGCGTCCCAGCGCCGCGTGGCCGGGCTTCACAACAGGTTGCTGTGGGTGCTGGAACTGCAAAGCTAATGTGAAGGAGCCGGTCGGCAATTTGCAGCTGAAAATTACTTCCCTCCCCATCTCAAACACCTGCAGCACCCGCAGTCCCGATGTGTAGCTGCAATTAGTCTTCCACACGCCTCCTCCCTCCTCCCACCTTAAGCCTCCCTCTCTCAAGTTTCTAGGAGGCAAAACAAGGGGATGGATCACAGACATGAGCTTGGGGGCTGCTGGCTTTCCTGATTTTGAGGGGGAGGAGTTGCAGGGACTCATTTTTTGAGCTGCAAGTAGCCTGCCTGGGTCCTGACCGCCCCCTGCCCAGCCTCACCTGCTGCCTGCTGAGCACGATGCTCCCTCAGCCTCCAGCACCAAACCCTCCTTCTCCAGCTCTAGAGCTCTTCCTCCCTGGGGCAGCTTTTTATAACCTTGCACCTGAGGTGAATTAGGCTGCCCTGGTGCCTCCCTTAACCCTTTCCTGCCCACCATGGCCCCGACCATCGCACACCGGGCTGGGTGTGACGGCTGAGGGCTCAGCTGCTGGGGCTGGTGGCCAGGAGGAGCAGCTGGGTGTCTCACACCTCCCTGTGCCAGCCCTTCCCTTGCAACAGAGCTTTTGTGCTGCTCCGACCGCGTCAACAGCAGCGGCATCGCTTACCCAGAGCACGGCAAGGCAGGGAGGGAGTCAGAAGTGCGCGGGTGCCAGCACGGTCCCGAGGCAGCCGGCCCTGCTGGCACACGGCTCTCCGGGGAGCAGAGCTGGGAACTGGAGCAGCTTCATTCCTGCGGTGGCAGCTCAGTGCTTGCACAGTCACAGCCATCCCGTACAACCGCAATGAGTTCCCTTTACCAACTGGAACTTTTTTATATCAGCAGCTGTCTCTGCCTCCAGCAGCGTTTTATGGATCATAAGAAAGGCTAAATGGAAGTTTTCTTTTTGCTTTTTTTTTTTTTTTCCCCTTTTGGAAGCGGATCAAACATCAAACAGCCCTAGTCGAACAGTTCCGTGTGGTCTGGAGCAGAGAGCTGTGTGACAGCCACCCAGGCAGGAGGTGGGGGGAGCAATGCCAGGTTCTTCTGCCGTGACCCCCCCTGGGAACAGACACGTGTCCCGCAGCTCTTCGGGAAACCTCACCGCAGCCCCGCACAGCCCTGCTGTGACACGGCTTTTGGTACCGCAGCAAGTGCAGGAGACAGGAGCCGCCTAAAATAAACTCTAACCTGATGATCTCCTGCACCAGCCTGCTCTTGGCTTGTTTTAGCTGTAGGATGGGGAATAATTTCATTGCAGGGAATGCTAATAAGGGGTTTGTATGGCAGAGAGAAATAGAGGTGAAGCTACCTATCACAATAGTGAATAATGAAATTAGGAGAGTAATAATTACGAGTGCATGAGATTCCAGGCGGAACAATCATCACAAGTGCTGTGTCACTCCCTGCCTTGGGTCTCTGCAGGTTCGTGTTCACACCTCACAGCTCTGGGCAGCTCCGGTGCTGCCAGCGCCCTCCTGCCCGCTGCCCTCCCCGCGTGTCCCAGGGACTGGCGCCAGTTCGGCCACCAAAGGGCTGGAAGAGCCTTTTGTTTCCCTGCTGCAGCTCCCCAGGGAAGTAGCCAAGTAATTTCTTTCCCTTATAACCCCATGGTTGGAAGCTGAAGACAAACAAGCCTGTGTCTGCTGTTGGGTCTCAGTGGTGTTCGACTCCCCGACTGGGTTAGAAAATCATCCCTGCGAGGCTGCCTGCCCCAGTGCTTTCACAAGACTCGCAAAGGCACGGGAGCACCCGGGCAGGTGGTGTCCTGTTCGAGTTATCTCCTGCCTCTGCTCACCGTGCTCGGGCGAGCTGCTGCCACAACCGCCCCGGCACGGAGCCTGTGTCTCTTTTGGGGATGCAGCCCGGGCACGAGCACTTAAAACAAAAATACATTCTGACTGCATCTGAAAAATGCATCTTAGGCTGCAGGGGACAAATTGTGCCATCTCACAGTGTAACGAGAGATGATATAATTCCAGACCGTGGCATCTTTAGTGGGGATTTTATTTCCTAGCCTGCAGCGGTGTGTCTTTGGGAGGGCTCAGTGTTTTGTTAGGGAGATGATCAAATGACTCCGAGGACCTGGAGACAGGCAGCGATGGCAGCCTCTCTTCGCAAAGTTTATATTTAAAGCCTCTGCATTGTGCTGGAACGCTAATTTGACATATTTCTGAGGGATGCCTCTCCTCGGTGTCAGCCAGCGCTCACGGGCAAGCGCAGAAGGGCCGGCGTTGGCTGCCCACGGGGCTGGGGCTGCCTCTCGCCTCCCTGATCTCACTGGGGAGCAGAAAGAGGGATCGGGTCCCTCCCAGCCCAACACATTCTATGATTCTATGATTTTATGATTCTGTGACTCTGTGTGCCCTCTCCTCCCACCCCAGCCCTCAGAGAAGGGTCTCATCCCGCAGAGGTGCCTTCTTGCGCAGCACCGCGCGGCACGCCGAGGAGATTCAGCCCTGCAGAAATTCAAACAATGAAGGAAAGTGTCAATAAACATGTATTTTTACAGTCCATTATCTTACCCTTGCCAGCTTTTAGACTGTTATTGCACCAAGCCATTAAATCCCCTCCATGAGCGAAACATGCCATTTGTGTAATACAGCGTAATGGGACCATTAATGCTTCCCCCCTCCCGCCGCAGAGCGTTTCCAGGAGAGGCATTAATATCCACATTCACAAAAACAATCCCTTAGTTCCAGGTTGTTTGCACTCAGTGCAACGATATTGCTAAAATCCCCCCTAAAAATTAGGACAGGCGATTTTAACAAAACCAATAAAACATATTAATTAATAATCTCTGTGTTGAATGCATGAATATAAATAGGTCATTATATCTATGCAGAAGTTCCTTCAGGAGCAGAAGGGCTTATGGTTTCTTGACGAGGGTCATCAGAGGACAGGAATAATTTGCGGCCCAGTGGCTAGATCAAGTCACAGCTGACTTGCCCTGGGAAGGGAGGACCCATTTGTTGCTGTAAGATGAGCAACGCCGTCTGTGTTCACTGGTATTTCCATTCACTGACCTTCCGGAGTCTATTTTTTAAAAAAATAATTAAATGACATTTCCAGTTCAGTAAGGTTTTGCTCTATTAGCTGTAGAACCTAAGACGCGGAATTAAAATAATGGGGCGAAACCAGCAGCCCCGTGCCAGCTGCAGCCCCGCGTCCGGGCTCTTCGCCGCCGTCACTGGGCTGGCGGGGAGCGGAGCTGAGCAAACGTCGCCAGCTCTGCCAGCGCCAGCCCCGCTCCCCTTCCCTCTCCCCGCACAGATTCCTCCTTCCTCAGCCTGGAGCTCCGCTCAGAGCACACGGCTGAGCCTTTCTTTTTTTTTTTTTGCTCTTGTACTGCTTCTTACACAGCAGCTAAGGCTGCTGGCAGGGTTTGCCAGCAGAGAGGAGCACGAGAAGCAGCATGCCGGGATCATCAGTGACCCCCCTCTGGAAGGGTCACTGTTAGTGGGGAGCCGTGGATGTGCCCCGGGGCTGCTGGGCGAGAGGTGAGAGACATCCGGGGCTGAAAACGGCCTGGGGAAACCACGCTTTGAAAACAGCCAGCTCTGGAAGAAGCCGGGGTCACTGCGCGGAGCATGGAGCTGGCAGCAAAGCAGAGCGACCCAGGCGACGTCCCTAGCGCCACTCGGGGCAAAGGGCAGCGGGACCAGCCGCAGGTGCCGGGCCTGGACGCGCCAGCTCCGACAGCGTGAGTGCAGTGCTGGGCTCACCTTCCTGAGGGTGTCGACACTGCTGAGGTGTGTATCGGCAGCAGCAATTAATCCCTCCATTTATTTGCCAACCTGCTGCAGAGCACGGCCATATTCAGTCCAGCTACTGAAACACGCTCTTATTGTTGCCGGCAGCGACTTCACTTCATGCCTCTGCCAGCTCTTAGATTATATCCTTTTAAATCCTGGCACTAAAAAGTGTAACCCCCAGCAGCACTCGAGGCTCACGCTCGGTCGAGACGGGAGAGCTGGTGAGAAGCTCTCGAGGGAAACGTGTGTTTGGGACATCCAGGGGTAATGGCAGCGCTCCTCTGCCAGCCCCGGCACGCCAGGCGTCAGTGACAATCCACGTTACGTGGGCTTTACTCTCCTCCTCCTCTTCCTCCTCCTCCTCCTCCTCCTCTGCACAGGCTCCGCTCTTCTCGCAGCTGCTTTGGGAAGGTATCTGCCACGTGGCCACGGCGTGGGGGCTCTCGGACTCATCCTCACGGATTTCCCTGCTTGCAATGCAGTCCAGTGAGACACGGAGAAATCTAACTCACGTACCACCGTGGCCACGCGCTCACCTGCAGTTCTCGGTTTTGTGAAGAGCTGTTGTACAGGTGGAGGGCAGGGACTCGAGCGGGCAGCCCCTCAGCATCATCCCAGTTAGTGCTGGCTGCTCCTCCAGCTGCCCCAAAAAGCACCTGGTGGTGCAGTGTGGGACAGCACCGCCCCACATCTCTGCAGAAATCAGCATCCCCGTCCCCAGGAGAGGGTTCGGACGCCTCACAAAGGTGGACAATGACAGTTCTGCCGAAGCCTTCGCGCTGCCGAGCCCCTGGGCGCTGGGAGGGTGTGTGGCCGGAGGGGCTGGGGCTGGAGGCGCTCGCTGCCGCGCTGCCCTCAAGGCACCAAACACTCCTGGGAGCACAAACCTCACGCCTGTGGCTGACCCCGGCCCTCTTCTGGCTTTTCCTTCCAGCTCTGTCGCTTACACATTTTTCTGTTATGAATTGATTCCTAATCTCATTTCAGAGAAAGATCAAACAAGCCCTCATGTCTTTGTTGGCTGCTTTCTCTGCTTGCTTTTAACTCGTTACCCGGGTTTTGAAGTGCGATTAAAAGGGAAGTGAGGATCCCGCCCGCGTGGGGGGTGCACAGCCGGTGGGTGAAGCCGCTGTGGGCTGGAAGCACAAGACCCCCGAGACCCCGGCTCTCCGTGGCACTGTCACCCCCTGCCCCACGCGGGACCCTGCACCCTGCTTGCGCCATCCCAGTGCCTGTAACCTCAGCTCTTTGAGCTCATGTTTTATTTCTTCTGAATAAAACTCTCTCATTAGTGCCTCGCCGCTGAGCCACCCAGGCAGAGGAATTAGGAATGCATAGCGCCCTGCTCCGGCATAACTCACTTTTCGGTTCGTTCCAGCTCGGCCACGGCGCCGTTGCTGCGGATGAGTCCTTTGCGCATCATCCAGATGTCACACAACGCGGCAAACCGCTCCCACAGAGCCAGGGGCTGTGCCCATGGGTGGGCTGGTGGGAGGCAAGAGGGTCCCCGAGCTCGTCCCCGTGGTGCCCAGGGATGGGGATGTAGCCGCCCGAGAGCCGGCCTGTGCGGCCGTGTCTGTGGCCATCTGCGGCTCGCAGGAGCAACCGCCTGCCTCCGTGCTGTGTGGCAGCAAGTGCTTCATGTCAGGTAACACCCGTGGTTTAAACCCTTATCCCTTACCCTATTGTTAAGACCTGGTTCTGAAACAGCAAAGCTGAAGCGCGCCGGAATTTTTAAGATTTTTATGTACATTCCATCATCTTGAAAAATTGACAGGAATCTCTGAAAGGTGATGCCGCTCTTCTCCCCTGGTACTGTGAGGACGAGCTCAGAAAATGAATTGTCTCACCGAAGACAATGCCCTTGATGCCTAATAGTGGAGCCACCTCCGAACAATTGGGGGCTGATTTTTATTTTGGCTTTAAATCAGCTTTCTCAGCGCAGGTGTCCAATTTGCTCCTGCCTGTATAAATCCCACCATTTAAATGACTCAGCTGTTGGCACAAATCAAGACGCGAGATATTTCCCTGGCTGTGTTTGTACCTCGCGAAGGCAGAGACATCATGCCCGTAAAACGGCCGGCTGTGATGTACTCGTGCCCTGAAGGAGATTTACGGGAATAAATTGCACGTGAGGTTAAAAGAACAGCGGGTTCCTCCACCGTATCTTTCACCCGCGGGCTCTGGCTGCCCCGGGCTCGCCTGCCCAAGCCCCCGCCAAGCGCGAAGGCGTGGGCAGCGGCCCCTAATTTACTGCAGGGGCTGGCAGCGGGTTAAGTGCAATAATCTGAAACAGCATTTCTGTAACCTTACGACAAGGGCGATAAAACTGAATGAGATGCGCGCTGTTCCCTGGAATTTATCAAACCGAGATCGTCTTTCTCTCGCAGGAAAGGTCACGGTGTGCATTACTTTATGACGTGAGAAAGAACAAGGGCGACTACCCCGGCGCGTGACCGAGCGTCTCTTTAGAAAACTTCCAGGTGAAAAGGTGGTGGTCACGGAGAGTTCATGGCAAGATGACGGAGAGCGAGGCCGGGGCCTCTCGGCCCCAGCGAGCTGCTCCCCTCCAGCTGGAGCTCGGCAGCCCTGTGCTTCCCGCGGCTTCCCGTGTGTGCCGGGCAGCATCGCTGCCCGCCAGGGTACCGGCGCCGCTTGGCCTCCCCGCTGAGCCCAGCACGCGTCGGCATCTCTTGAGAAACGAGGTGAGGCAAGCCCACTCTGCCCACCCTTGCGAGTCCTCCCTTTTCAGAGGCAATGCTTGTTGGTGTGTTGGTGTGTTGTAGCTGCCCTCGCAGGGGTTGGGAGCATCACCTTCCCCCGGCCGTGTGCCTGATGCTGCTTAAGGCTGGAGAAACTCGGAGCTTCAGAGTACCCGAGGGGAATCGTCCTGCCTTTTTGCTGGAGCTGCTTTTCTTTTTGCTCGTTGTTGTACCTGAGCGCATCGCTGCTTCTCTTTGCTCTGTCGCACCGCAGGGGTGCCGCCATCCTCGACTGCTTTGCAGTTTTGCAAAGAAAATTCCAACAGGTAACACGTGGGTGCTCCCACCCCGGTGCTCCCTGAGGCTGAGGCTCCCGGGTCCCCTCAGACCCCCAAATTCCCCCATCCCACCCTCGCAGGGCCTCAGCAGCTCCAGAATGATCCGCAGCTGCCTCAAGCTTTGGGTTGTTGTGGAGATCCAGGGGATTTCTCAGTGTCTGAGGAGGAGAAGCAAAGTCCGTATTGGATAAAGTAATTAAACAAAGCCGTCGCTCTTCCCTCTGAAGTGCCAGGTACCGGCTCTTTCATTATGGATTTTACTCTTTGGAATTTGACCCAACCAAAGCTTACACCACCGTAAGGTTTCACTTCAAGGGTCTTAAACAGAAATCAATTATTTTTAGAAATATAAATATTTTATGAAGCCACTTCTTTTTCTAATGACGGAATAAAGAATAATACAACCATTTTGCTCTTCAGCGACAGAAAGCGACGCAGGCACCCGATCTCAAAGCCTGCAGCACTTCACCTGAGTCACCTTCTCCAGGAATCTTAGGAAGGAGTCTGAAACACAACATTCGCTGTTAAATTATGCATATCGGAGCCGGCCGTTCTGCTGCCGGAGCGGAGCGCTCGGGCTCCGGTTGAAGCCTCGCCGTGCCCCAGCCTCGCGGCGGGAGAAGCAGCGGCTCTCGCCTCCCTGGTGCCCCGGGCACGGTGAAGAGCAGAGGGGATGCGAGAGGTGGACAAAGGGCAGGGCTGGGGCACGCTTTAAAAAACACGGTCACGGCTACCTGTGCCCTCAAATTTCCCCCCCCGGGGGACCCAGCGCTCGGGAGCACCCTGGGTGCAAGCAGGCACCCAGCCCTGCCCCTCCTTTAACCCAGGAACCCAGCGCGGCCGGGAAACGCAGGCATTTTGATTTTGATATTATTATTGTTTATATCAAGTGAGCGAATTCCCAGCCGCTTTGGTTTGCTCTTACATAATTTAGACCAATCAGCGCGTTTCCTAATGCAACAAGCTCTTAACTTTGCTGAGCCCTAAGGCATTGAATTTATATTCTGTTCTGCTGCTGTGAAAATGAGTGGTGTGACGGTGACAGGAGGAAGAGGGAGCTTTAAAGAGAGAGAAGGAGCCAAAGAGAAAGAAAGATAGTTGAAAGAAGCAGAAAGACAGGGCGAGGAGAAGATACAGAACAGCAAAGTGGTTTATAATGGAAGGACTGTAATTTATTTTGACACTAATCATGTATTATTCATTCAGAACAAAAATAAACCTTATTAACCAGGAAAAACAGATCTCCCATCTCCAGCCCACGTTGTGACGAGCGAGTCGTCGTGTGGTGAGCATCCTGACAGGCGCCGGGCTGGCTCCGTGCCGCATCCCGCATCCCCGGCGGCAGAGCCACGCCCACGGGCGCAGCGGGCAGGGACGGCGCGGAGCGGCTGCTCTTGGTCACTCCGGGGAAAGTCGACTTTGGCTGTCAGGGAGGTCAGAGAACGCACTTGTATTGTTTTCATCCCCAGCCGACGTCCCTCATCTCTGAGGCTCTCAACATCATTTTCGGGCTATAAATAGCCAGGTCGCTCCGGCCGGGCGTCGCGGTGATGGGCTCAGTGGTAGCAGCGCTTGGAAGCCCAGAGGAAAATCAGAGGGTCCCCGGGAAGCCGTGGCTCGGCAGAAGGGCACGGAGAGAGCCAGCGTGAGAACCGAGCCAGATGCCGGCCCTGCCGCGAGGCTATTTTGGGATTTCTGCCCGGGCCACGGTGTGTGGCATTGCCAAGGGGGGGGATTAGCGAGGCTGAACCCACAGTACTGCAGGAAACCTCGCCCTCGCCAGGCAGGGAATTAAGATCTGTATCCATGTTCTGCGTCTCAGCAGCGGTACCCACCTGCCGGCGTTCCCCACCCTACAGTCACCGGCTCGACGGCTCAGGAAGAAAGAGCTTGGAGACACTCGGTGGCTGTTTGTGAGGACACGAAGCTGAGAACCCTCTGCTGCTCCGGCTCAGGTGCCTGGGCGACGCGTACAAGCACCCGCCGGTATTTTGCGCGGCTGAGGGAGGTTTTCCTGCCCGTGCCCATTGTGTCCCTCTCGGTCAGACCGAGCCAGGCGCCTCCCCTCGCACACAGCGCCCCTGCAGCCAAAAGGCTCAACCCTGCCCTTGCCCGGGTTTTACCCGTTCTTCTTTTCCTGTGAGGCAGATAGGAACGGGCAGGAGGAACTAAAACTGCAGCCAACTCACTTCTAAAGGCTCCTGCGAGCATCAGCCGCGGGAGGGCCTGCAAGGAAGTGAAAACCATCATGAAGAGCAGGAAAACCACCACGAGGAGCAGGAAAACCATCATGAGGAGCAGGAAAACCACCGCAAGGAGCAGGAAAAGCATCACGAGGAGCAAGAAAAGCATCATGAGGAGCAGGAAAAGTATCATGAGGAGCAAGAAAACCACCACGAGGAGCAGGAAAACCACCACGAGGAGCAGGAAAAGCATCACGAGGAGCAGGAAAAGCCTGACTCACCCCTCACGCTGGTCCTAAGGCACATGGCAGCGCCGCTAGTGTGGAGGGTTTCACGTGCCAGGGAGCTGGGACAAAGCCCCCCCCGCGGCCCGTCCCACGCCGGAGCTTTCTCGGGGGTCTCTCCTTCCCCGCCGCGGCACGAGCCGTTCCTGGCGATTGTCTCCGCTTCAAACCGCGCTTGTGCACAACACATAAAAAGTAGCTCGTAGCTCCCGGCATCAAACCAACCCTCCCTGGCTCCTGGCAAGATTTAGGGTGGATTTTAAAGCATTATTACTGACTTACGAGGCTTTAAGCAATATTGGACTCTGCATATCTCTCAAATCTACTTTCTTTTAATAACCTTGATCAGGTTTTAGGGCCTAAGCCTGGAGATTGATGGGGCCGTCCTCTCCGTAACGCAGCCATGTGTGGTTTGCGATTTCAGCGTTTATGTTCCCGGTTTTCGAAGCAAGTTTTGCTTCGCGCTCTGGGGTTTCTATTTTAACGTGGAAAGCAAACGCATTTTCACCAGCGCTTCCCTTTTGGTCGGCGTTGGAAGAGTTGTGGCGCGGGAGCGGTGCTGTCCCCAGCGTCCCGGAGCTCTCGGGGTTCAAAGCACGCTTTGGCCCACACACTTCGCAGCACCGGCTGACGAGTTTATTTACTCGTTATAACACAGAACAAATTAGGAAGGGGCTCCCCAAGGCCCCTCAGGCAGGAGCAAGAGCAAGCGGAGCTCAGGGAGAGCGAGAAGTGCTGATGGAGTCGCGGCTGGAGCAGGCGCTGAGCGACCGGGTGCCGCGCTTTGGGAAGCAACAAATTATAAGTTGAGGTATTCAATCTCTAGAAAGCTTATACGATTAATTATCTAGCCAGACCTTCAGGGAAAAGAATTAGAACAATAATTATCAATTTGTTCTTTGTATCCAAGGGCAAATTTAGCATTTAGAGGACAGAGTTGTTGCCGGCTTCTTTTTTTTCCCTCCTGCTCTTTGTAATCCTGATTAACAAAATGCACTTTAGTCTTCGAAATTAATGATCCCTTGGAAAACATCCTGCGTGCCAGGGCGTTTGCTGGGGGCAGCACTGAGGTCAGAGCCGGGTTGGGTTTTGCCCGAGGGAAAGATGTGGGAGATTTTTTGCTGCCTGGTCTTCCCACTGGTGCTTCCTCCACCTCTGAGCCGAGGGCAAAAGCCTCGGGCAATAATTCTGCTTCCTCCTGGCACGGCTGCCGGGGCAGCGATGCTCAGGGTCTGCCCCAACCTCTCTGCATCTCAAAAAGCACCTCTGCCTTGAGCCTGCTGTCGCCTGACCCTCTCCAGCGAGGCGTAGGGGGTGTTTTGGTGACTGAAGGGCATCGAGCACTGCTTGCTGGGGAGACGAGCCGAGAGGCACCCGCTCACCTACCCACCCACCCACCCACGCCTGCCTGCGCCCACAGAGCTCTCAGCCCTGGGTGCCGCGCTCACACGGCACCTGCCCGCGGTGGCGTTCCCCCGGCCTCGTTATTGATCCCATTTCCTGTTAATAGCCCCCGTCATAAACCACGTCGGCCATAATGAGGCGTTTCATGTTGATTGCTGATCTATGGGGAACTCGGCAAGCAGCGTTCTTTATGTATTCGGCAGCACAACAGTAATTCAGCGTTGTAACCGTGCAAACTAAGGGTCTTTTTTTTTTTTTTCCTTCTGGACTGGAAACTGGGCAAGACAGGATTTTCCAACACAGAATTGCTCCCGAGCAGAGGAATTAGAAGGTTTGTGTCCATCCAAAGAGGTGTCAGCCCGGCGGTTTCCCTGTCCCCGCGCTCAGGGATCTCGCTGGCCTCACCGGGGTCCTGCCTGTCCAGGACATGGGAGGTTCCCAACCCCCCTGATGGCCCAAGCATGGGAAGGGATTTCTCTGCAATGCTTTGTGCCGTTTGACTGAAAAAACCCCACAAGTGAACAATCACGGTGTGATGGGAGGCGATGCCACCGCTGCTGAGAGTGGGAACTGCTCTGGGTGTGACGTGAGGAGGAGGATGAGCAGCCTTCCTCCGCCTGGGAGGACAAGCTGAGCAGCCAGCTCAGAGCAGGCAGTGGGAGAGGAACTTTTGATGCCTACTTCTTCCTTTTGGGTGGTTTTTAAAATTATGGGAAGGATGAAGATGCCGAAGCTGGCATGGGAAGCCCCCTGGAACGAGCTACACTGTTAAAACCGCCCCGTTTAGTTCAGATTGATAACTGCGTTAAAGTAGCGGGTTTCTCCTTCCATAATTGAGTTACACCTCCAGCATTGAAGTCAAAACGATTTTAATCACCGCCAGCGTTAGGTGATGTCTGCTAAATTCCTGGTGTCAACGCGGGTGCCTGGAAACATCAATTAGCGACGCCGCTTCCCGCTCCCTCCTCTCGCCGCCGCCGGATGCTGCGCGCTGGGGACAGCTCGGGCTCGCTCCGCTCCCACCCGCAAGCTCTGCCCTCGGCGAGCTCCTGCCAGCGCCCCTCACGCCCTCAGCGTCCCCCACTGCCAGCCCTGTCCCCCCTGCCCTTGCCCAGGCGTCTGGTGACAGCGTGGCCTTGGTTTCCCCCTCACCGCGGGTGTCAGGGACCCGGGTCAACGGCGTGGACACACACGAACCCGCAGCGTCCCCCAGCTGGTGAGAAAAGCCAGACTCTCTTTCATTCTGACATCAGATAACCCTTGATAAATTCTCTTATTAAGTTTAATATCTTTGATCAATCACAGTAAAACTTGAGGGGATGAATTATTGAGATGGAGGATTGCTTTGTAAGGGTTTATGGTTACTGTGCTACCTAAATTAAAAGTGTGCTGTTATTTAAAAGAAAATATATTCCCACCGTCCCTAAAGCCATGTATGTCGTTTTAGCTCCAGCCAGAGATCTCCGATAGGGAGAAATCACATCTCTCTCCTTGCACACACTATTTAAGCATCCTCCTGGTTTCCCACACCAAGAATTCCGGGCGCGAGGTGCTGCGTGGGTGCTCGCTGCTCGAGCAGACGTGGCTTTACGCTGTCTCACCATCCACCCCGACAGCTGTCGGCAGCGATGGGCTTCACAGAAGTGAAAGCAGCTCAAGTTGGTTTGAGCCGTCAGGGTTTTAACTACTGCACAGAAAACCGCCAAGCTCCGAGCTGAGGCGTTGCCGCTTCTGATTCTGCGGCTGCCGAGATCCGAAGGAGACGCTGAACCCGAAGCCTTGAAAGAGAAACACACAGCCACCGGTTCCACTCATGCCAAGCTCAGGGGCTCCTGGGAGATGTCCTGCACGAGATCCCCGGCTTCTGGAGGCCCTCGTGCTCACCAGGATGCTCCATAAACCAGAAAAGATTGATGCTTGAACCACTTTTCTTTCTGAGGGATGGTCTGAGTGCTGGCAAGCTCTGTGTGTGCCAGAGAAAGGATGGGAAAAGCTGCTCGTGGTCAAGGAACCTCAGCTCTGACAGCCCTGTAAGGCTCGTCCTGCCAGTGTTGGGGTGCTCTTTGTCAAAGCCGGTCTCTGTTTGCCGAATACTCCCCTCGTCTGCCTCGTGCTCTCGTTGCCTGGCCGGGCAAGGTGTCATTACAGTGATTGAAACAAAACCCAATTTCCTGGAGGGCTTGTCTTGGCTCTGCGCTGCTGTAATGCACACGCTTCCATTTCCCAGTTAAGTGCCTCAGTCTTTTCTTGGCTATTATTCTAATTTGATAACATTATATAATTTTTTAAAAGCAGAGAAGACATCAGCACCTGCAGGGCTGTGCTGAGCAAGTGACGTCAGCCACCGACAGCGAACTCCCCAATGCTGGGAGCTGCCGGGGCACCCAGCTGGGCTCTGAGCCCACGACCACGGCGGGGGACGAGGGATTCCCCGGCACCTCGGCTCTGCGGCACCCACCCGGCTGCGCTGGCACCGTCTGGGTTCGGGGATCTTGGGAAGATACAGCTTCTTAAGCTGAGGAGCTGGCAGCTTTACATATCCACCCCCCCCGCCTCCAGATTGCAGGGAAAGACAATGAGAAGGGATAAAATCAAATGTTTCTTTTTTTTCAGAAGAATGCATTATCAGGTGCATGCAGCGCTGCCTTGTCAGGATGAGCTGCGAGGGACCAGCAGGGTTCGGGCTGGATTATGTGTTTAGAGGGATAAAGAGCAAATCCAAAGCTACAGTTCTGCACGAGGGAAAACCTGCGAGGGCTTAAGTATGTGAGGGAAGAAGCTGAGGCGCAGGTGGGGAATCGTAATTACCTGCTGCTGCCTTCCCTGAAACATTGTCTGCGACATCAGTTTCAGGTTATTTTGGGAGGGAACACACTGAATATGATGCACGCTTCTGCCTTGCTGCCCTGCGGAGAGGCTCGGCAGGCAGATCTCGGGGTGGGAGGTCTGTTCCCAGCGTCTTTTCAGCTCGGGAAACGTGGGCAACGGTCGTAAGAAATAACGATCAGCCCAGCTGCCAAAGTGCAGCGAGCCTCCGTATTTCAGGCTACTTAATCAAAGTGAAACTTCTACACTTCTCACCCGTCACGAATTTTCTCTGTATCCTTAAAAAGAGCTTTAAACTGCCAGGCTGCAGACATTTTCCTCCCACCGCTTCCTCCGCGTTGGTTCTCTCCGTCAGAGCCTGTCAGCCCCGCTCCTGGCGGCTCCTCGGCAGCGACGCGCGGCCATGCCTCGGGCACCGAGCTGCCGCGGTGGACGGGCTCGGCGCGGGTTCTCCTGGAGCACCGGGCTCGCTGGAGCTCCGCGCGACACCAGGGACGTGCAGGGAGCAGCTCTTTCAGAGGCTCATTTTGGTGAGGGTTAGCGTGGGATCCAGCTGTGCAGCACCTCTGTGAGGGCAGGGGTGATGCTGGCAGGTCACACTGGGACCAGTTGGCTGCTGTGACAGCTCCTTTGCTCTGCACAGCCTCACATCTGTCACATGTGGGCTGTGACGTGAAGGCAGCCGTGGCCAGTGTCACCCCTGCAGCACACCCATCTGGCGTTGGGTGATGCTGGGGCTGCAGGAGCAGACAGGGAAGGGATGGGGAGCCCAGGGCCCTGCCGAGGTTTGCCACATGCCCCCCGGCTGGCTGTGACCAGGTCGCCAAACCTCCCGAAGCCGGAGGTCATTGCCCACCCGGCGGGGTGGGAACAGCAGCCACGCAGCCGGTCCCCAGGAAATATTGCTGTTCTATTGACTCCTCTGTTCCTCTGGCAAGTGAAATTAATTTTGTATTTGTTTGGACCGTGATGGGTTTTAACCTATAGTAGTGGCAAGCTTTTGCCAACCACAGGCAGTTTAATAGCTAAAGCGTTTGATTAAAAAATTTAATAGCCCCAGAATGATGGAACAGCTTCTGTCCACAATATATTAAGCTTCTGGCATTCAGATTTATATGCCGTGTAAACTTCCTTTATATGAAAACATTTGTTTCCTTTCCTGCATCCACAGCAGAGCAGATTCTTCTCCTACTTCATCTCCAGCCGCTGGTTTAATTGCACGTTTTCTCGAAGCTGCCACGTACCGAGGGGCCGGCCCAGCTGCGGTTGGGTGAAGGAGCGGTTGTGGCCAGCGACTGCAGCGTGGGGGCTTCGAGCGTGGGCAGGGAGGGCCCCACGGCACGGCGGCGTTTCCCAAGGAACCCCAAAGCGAGCGGTTTTCCAGCGGAGATGCTGCCAGGGAGCCCTGAGGCATCATTAATCTCTCGTTGTGCCCGGTTCAACTCCAGCATCCGGGCGTGGCTGAGGGATGTGACCGGTGGCCTCTCTGCCCTCGCCTCGAGTTGCACGTCCGTCCCTCTCTCTTTGTAGGAGCCTAAATAAACTCTTGCCACCGGCAGACCCCATAAATCTTCATTACTGTTTGCCTCGACCTGTCCACCCCGCGTTTCTCCGGGAGCTCCCACAGTGCCCATAACTCTTCTCCAGGCCAAGGAGTTCGTCGTATTTTAGAGCAGACGGATACGTTCAGTTTACATTTTATTCCTCAGCCCTGTGTTTTTAGCCAAACACCCTCGCTTTGTACCAGAGGAACAGCTCTGGCAACCGAAGCCTGGCCAGGCTCGGCGGAGGGACGAGGAGCAGGAGGGAGGGGGACGATTCAGGGCATCGGCTCCGTGTCCGGGGAAGGACGTTTTCAGCATCAGGTTCTCTCGGCCGGGAAGGCACCAGCAGAGCTCTCCTCCGCTCGCCTGGAGAAACCGGCGTTTAACTTCGCGTCGCTCCTAATCCTCTTACTGCTGTGGGCTTTGCGAGGGCGGATTTTGAGCTGTTTCGAGCTAGATCGTAAGGCCAGGTGCTGCTGGAGGACTTAATAGAGATTTTTGTCACCCCGGAGAAGCCTGGGAGGAAGGAAAAGCCCTCGGCAAATTCAGCCCCATGGGGCCGGGGGGATCACGGGGCCCCCGCTCGGGGACGAGGCAGAGGACAATAAATGTCACGTCCGTGAACGTGCCACAGAGTGGAAGGGAATTGCTGATTATCTTCAGCGATGTTTTATTAGTGAGGAACGGTTTGTTCTTACACTCTCCCGGCTGCCTGGTTTTTTTGGATGAGAAACTGGATGAGATATGCTGTAAAATACCTAATGTGCCTTTTTGGGGTAATAATTTATAGTTTGTGTTCATAAATTCACATTTTGCTAAAAAAAAGGGGGGAGGAAAAAAGGAGCAGGACATCTTGGGTAATTGATAACACTTACTCTGTGTTATTACTCCCCAGCTGTCCTGATGCTGTTGCCCGGGGATCTGGATCCCGCACGGATTCAGCAGTCGGTTTGCAGCCCTTCATTTCAGCTGTTCAGGATACATCAGGCTTTTCAGAGCTGAAGAACGATTTGGAAAACACATAAGCCCACTTCTGAGAGCTGGAGGTAAGCATCACACCCCAGGAACGGGCCTGCGTTTATGCCTCTTTTGATATACTGGCCAATTAAGGATTGTCAGCAGAACCAGGAAATTTGCATCAAAATGTTGTTTCCACCATGATAAACTGGAGTTTCCTACCTGTGCTCTGCCTCGTTCCGTTTAGAGCTAGACTTTGCTCGAGCATTAGTCACTCAGCGACAGAAAACGCGTTTGTTTCTCCTGAGAGGATCTCGCTGAGGATCTGCAGCTCAGGACCCACAAAAAGCCAGTTTGCTCGTAGGTGGATTTTCTCAATTAATAGCTACTTCGTCAGGAACCACGAAAAATCCGACTGAAGAACGGCTGCTGTCTGAGTCCTACACAGAGAGGCGTCACAAAAAAAGCCACTTGCAAGGGGCTCCCGGCCAGGGCAGTGCACGAGCGCCCGGGGGGAGCTGTGTGCCCCCAAATAGACCCAAAGTTCGGATAATCCGTCGATTTAAGGTCTCAGTGTGTGGGTTAAGGGGGTGAACTCTGAGGGCAAAGCCACCCCCAGCTCCAGGCTCTGCAGGGCTCGTCCTTTCCCCGGGCAAACAGCAGGACAGCTTCCTCTGTTTGCTCTCTCTCCTGCTCACAAAAATTGAATTATTATCCCCGCAATGATATTCTTAAGGTTAAGAACAAGTAGATATGAGAGCACCATGGAAAATTTGTCCACTTCGGAGTCGACGCAGTAGCACAATATTTAAAGCTGTCTTAACAGTTCCTTTACCTTAACAGGAACATTTGTCATTTCATTAGTGCCGAGTGCTCTCGTCAGGACGAGTTTCTGTGCGGAATCTGAGGAGTCTCCTCTTCAGACCACGCGGCCGCGCTCGCTCCGAAGGGCTGAGGGACTCTCCTGTCCCCAGGGCACCCCCGAGCAAGCAGAAGGGGCAGCAGCAAAGCCGAGCCACCCCAACGGGCAGACCTCCCTCCTAACAAAGCTGTAATAAACCCGAGTTAGGATTTATTAAAGCAGGCAGACGTTTCTTCAATACCCCGAGTCAATGACCTCAGTGTTGGTTTTGAACTATTGTTCAATTTGCGCTCATTGCAATTTGAAGCTCAGCACCGTGATTAATCATGGGCCCGGAACGTTGCAGGGCTGCGCAAACGGGGATGGGGAGATTAATTAGCGAAGGGCGTTGGAGCGCACGGTTCAGCATCTCAAGTGATCCGAGCTGCCGCAGCCCCGACTCTGCCGGCGCGTCCCCAACCTGCCCCGGCCGGTCTCGGGTTCTCCTCGGGGGTCTTCTGCTGGAGGCAGGACGGGATCCAGTTCCCAGGGTGCAAACGGGTGCGGGGACCCTCATGGCTCATCGTGGCCTCGTCACTGCCAGTGACACCAGGGGGTTCATCTCCTCCCCGTAACCGAGTGACTGACCAAGCCTGCTCCTACCCCCCACCAAAAGCATTTCGGCCGTGGCTCGTGGGTCTCCTTCGCTCCTGGAGCACATTTGGTTAGTGGGGAGCACTAATACCGGCACTAAAATGAGCGTTAGCGCTAACTGCAGCTCTCCTCGCGTGCAGGCTTCCCAAACTGCTGCTCCTCGTCAGCAAGAAAAACCACCAGAACCGAGGAATCACTCGTGCACCTCTAAAGGAATCAGCTGAGCTTCCAGGGATCCGTTTTCTCCAAGTGATGAACTCAAAAGATGAATTGACTCCCAGTGATTCCTTAAAAAAGAAGTTTTCATAATGTATTTGCTGTTTAGGTTTGCACTTGAAAGTTTGGAAGTCGCTCCAGGTCTCTTGCCCCGCGCTGCCTGAGCCGCGGCGTTCCCGGCTGCTCCTGTCCCTGCCGACGCTCCTGCCCTGCCCGGGGGGTTCCTCTGGAGAGGGGCTCGAGCAGACGTGACCTTCCTCCCCCTTGACACAAACCCAGTCTGGGAATTTGGATGCCTGGAGTGAGGAGCAGTGGAACGTAAACCCTTTGGTGGCTTGAGTGGATATAAAGCGGAGGCATTTGGGGAAAAATAAGCCTTTGTGGGTGCTGCTTCCCGCTATAAACAGCTGTAAAGTGTCTTTTCATTCCTTGATCGTATCAAATGGAGGCTGGTGGTGATGGTGGCCAGTAGTTTGGAGCTGTCCCTACTGGGAAGGGGACATGGGGACTGCGGCAGGACGCGGCGCTGGCCTCAGCGACCCCCAAGAGATGCCAGAGCCGGTCGGTGGAGTCACCCTGGAGATGCCAGGAGAGAGGGACAAGGACACCGAGGGGCTTCAACAATGGGGCTCCACATAAGGAAAGTTGGCTCCCACTTAGCTTTTACGAACCAGATCCATCACGTGCCGGCGCAGCCGAGAGGGCGGTAGGAAAAATCAATAGGTGAGGGCTGGAGTTACGGGGAGGAATCCGGCAGCTGGGCTTGTTCCTGCCACCTTTAGCCACTGCTCAGGGGCTTTGAGCAAACAGACCGTGGATCTTCCCAGCAGCAGTCCCGGCTGATGAAAAAGTATTGATTTCCAGGGATTTGCAGACACTTTGGATGGAGCGTGAAGGGCAGCCGAGCACCCCAGGTGAGGCTGACTGCGCAGGCGGCGTCCCCGGACGGGCACAGCTGCATCCCCGGCACCGACCTCGCTTGTGCCGCTGCACCTTGGTCCTGGGACCCCAACAGCTAGAGAAGAGCCTGATTTTTCCCTCCCCAGTTCCCTGCAGGTCTCCAATTCTTTATACAAACATAAATTACAATCAAAGGTAACGCACAGGCAAGATCAGAGCCCGGGGGTGCTGTGAGTCTTGACGAATTTATTAAAGTTTTAATATTCTCTTCACCTCCAGCTAATCTTGCAGTCGTTATCATCAGGAAGAGGAGAAAATCAGGCTGAGGGGTGATCGGCGCCATGCCAGGACCGGCACTGAGGCTGCTCCCGTTGTGTCCCTGTCCTGGCTTACCCGGGGAGGAGGGGGCCGGCAGCCTGTGCTCAGCCCTGTCGGTCACCAGAGCCCCCTCTGTTGCTGCAAATACTAATAATGCTGTTAAAAAAGAATTCATCCAGAAGCTACCGATTTGCTGAAAATGTCCACACCTCCTGCAAGGACGTATTTTAAAACGGAACTCTGAGCAAAGCCTGGTTTGCTTAAAGTAACTGTGGAGGCTGAATTGTTTTGTGATGAGTAAACAAACGGGAGAGATGGAGTTTGAGTAACGAGCGCGAGCTTCGCGTGACGCTTTTTAGTGTAGAATTACGGACTGAACGGTCGCAGGAGTACGTCCCCTTTCTGCTGTCGAACGTGCCGGCTTGTTCAAACAATCGCATCGCAGACCTGGGAGCCAGCAGCCGGCGCTGGGTTATTAACAAGTGCCAGGACCCTCTTTGACAGAATTTCTCTTTAATAAATAAGTAAACGCGCATCCTTCCGCTCCGGCAGCGCGTGCCGATAGAGCCGAGTTTTGCCGAGGATTCCTCTGCCGGAACCCCCCGTGGGGGCTCTGCAGCCCCTCTCCCTGGCTCTTCCTCACCCTCCAGGGATGCCCCTCACCCAGAACCGTGGTGTCGGGGCATCACACGGGGGCATCACCAGGTCCGGTCAGTAGGTGACACAATTAGGGTTTTCACCAAGTTGCTTTTCAACCGCCACAGCTCCAGGCAGTAAGAGGCTGACAATAAAAATAATTTGTTGGAGGGCTGTTGATAAAACCCCGCTTATTGCGAGCTGTAAATTCGACGCAGATGCTTCCACCTTTATTTCCCACCCAGGGAACAATATCCCCTCGCACAAAAGCGGGAGGAGGGGGCGGGATGTGCTGCAGTCCTTCAGCTCCACCGCTCTTACCGAGGAGCTCGTAAAAATTAAGGAACGGTTTTTATTCGGCGAGATAAGGGCACCGTGGCTGCCAAAAAACGGAGCACAAAATTGCTCCAGCCTGAGGAGACAATTGCAGCGTAGCGAGCTCTCTTTTTCCGTGTCCAATTTACCAAATTCTTGTAAACTACAATTAAAGAAGCGGCAGCAATTCCGGATGTCTCGTTAAGCTTTTCCTTAGCGCTTAATTTTGTCCAAGGAAGGATAACTCGATGTGAGCGGCACGCCGGCGGCACGCAGGTCCCGCACAGGCCTCGGCGGCGGAGGGGCAGAAATGGGGGAAAACCAGCAGGTTCAGGTGGGTTTTGGTCTTGCTCAATGTCTCTGCGTATTGAACCCTGAGGGAGCGCATAGGACAGGGGTTGGTGTCACCACTTCTCCCGGGCATCCTCGGCTGGCCCCGGTGCCCTGCTGGCCCTTTGGGTGCGGTGATTTGGGGTGCAGGGGTTTGGGTTCAGTGGTTTTGGGTGCAGAGTTTTGGGTGCAGTGATTGTGGGTGCAGAGTTTTGGGTGCAGTGACTTGGGGTGCAGGGGTTTGGGTGCAGTGATTTGGGATGCAGGGGTTTGGGTGCAGTGACCGGGGGTGCAGCAGCTCGCGCTCGGGCTGCCTTTCTCCCCGCGCTTTGCAGCGCTTCCAAATGACTAATCAATTATTCTTTATTAGGTTTATTTCTTTCATTAGTCATTTCTTCAATACTTTCAATGTTTCATTAGTCTCCTCTCCAGTTACAGTGGATTTCGAGCGCTGCGTGGAAGTGGATAATTCATTTGATTAGGTCATTTATTTTCTGGGTACGTTTTTAAAGGTCAATTAATCCATCGAAGTGGAAGAGGAAGTGCAGAATCCCACAGAGTGCCTCCTTCCACCGCCGCCAGAGAGAGCCTGCTACGAGGTTCCTCGCCCAGGTCGGGAGGGGTGCGTCAGTGCGGGTGAGCGCTGCGTGCTGGCGTGACATCTGAGCTGGGAATTCTGCTTTCAGACACGTCTCGGTGTGCGAACCGGTCCTTCTCAGGGATGAAGGGGATCCCTTTGGTTTTCGCTGATGCCAGGGAATCCCGGCAGGGGATGCTGCTGCTGCCGCCGTGGACACGGTTCCATCCTGCCTGAAACTTCCCTGGCGTCACACGTTGGTGACTCCACCATCGATGAGGCTAAATATTGCTGTGCAGGGATATGAACCCGTCATTTGATAAGTATTTCCACCAAAGCGAGCGATTTATTCCCTTCTAGGGCCACGATCACTATGGAGATTCGGAAGCAGCAAGCTACTCGTCTCGCTCCCGTGAACCACCCCATGACTTTCCAAAGGAGCAGAGCTGGCAGGGCTGTGTCGGATGTGGGCGATGCTGAGGAGCCAACGGGCACTGGAGCCCATCGAGGAGCTGCCCAGGCCCCTCAACACTCGCTCGTTCTTTTGGGGAACTGCAGACCCGCCAGGAAAGCCCAGGGAGCAAGAGCCAGAAAATCCATCGCTGCCGCTGCCTTTCCTGCTTGTATTTACATTTTTATTGATGCTTACAGTGTAAAACACCCGTTATTTTAACTGGAAAATCCATCGAGCGGTCTAATAAAGCCTCCCTTACGAAAGGGGTAGAAAAGCACGAACAGCTTGATGCTGGAGCATAAAAGGTGTGTTTTACTCAACTGGGAAAAACTCAAAAATCTTTGAGAGATCAAACCCTTTGCCTGCAGGACCCAGAGAGGAACCAGTGTCCAGTCCCGAGCTCCTCTGCATCTGATTTCTCCCACCACCCCTGGCCTGACCCTGGTGGGAAGTTGCTGCTTTGCCAAAAGCTCCCCTAATTAGCCCCAATTGTTATTAGCAGCCTGGCAGATCAGCTGTAGCTTCATAGCCGTTCCTCAGCACGGCTGAGGGGGATGATTCTGTAATTGCAGAGAAATATGCTTTTTTTTTTCTTCCTCCAGTGGAGGAACGATTTAAAAACTCTCGTGATGCAAGGCAGGTTTCAAACCACTTATTAAATAATGCAGAGCAAGAGTTAAAAATTGATGCTAAACTTTATTTTCTTTGGCCTCCTGAGAGGCTGCTCAGCTTGTTACAGCCGGCGTCTTCGCTGTTTATCAGGAGCCCTAAGACTTGCAGCGTGTTAATGCTTATCAAAGCTCGCGGTAAACCTGCTTGCTTTCATCTTGCTTCCCCTGCCTGATATCATTTTTTGGTGCAATCACCTGCTCTTTCTGGAGGATCACTTGGTGCTGTGGGGGCTCGCTGCCCTGCCCGGCTGCTCGCTCGTGCCCTGGCACTGGCACGCTGCCGTCCCCCAGGGTTTTGGTTTGGAATCGGTGCCTAAAGCCAGAAGGGAATGGATGGTGGAAGGCAGACACCTGCTGAGAATGGAGCCACTTCTGGGTGATTTATCCTGCCCGCATCACCGCTGCAGAGCTCCTGCAGGTTGTTTGGTAATCAGGCTTCCCCGTCTCTCTCTGCCAGCAGGCAGCTGACCAGGCTCACAGCCACGCGGGCTTTTGACAGCCGTGCCCCTGCTGTGGGCAGTCAGGGATTCCTCGGAGGCAATTTAAGGGAGAGCGGGAGCAGCCCTTGCCTGGCACGGAGGCACGAGGATCGGCCAGATCCTGCAGGAGGATCTGCTGGGTGGCGTTGAAGCCAGAACAAAGACTGAAACCTCCCTCCGGCCGATCTTTTCCGAGCACCCGTGCAGCGGCGTGGTCCGGGTGCTGGGCGGGGATTCCTCGCTGTCATCGTGCCATCGCATCGAGGAGGTGCCGGGGACACGTGAGATTGGCCTCGGTGCAAGGGAAGCTCCTGTGAAGCTTTTGGGCTTCACAGCACGGGGTGTTTGCCAGCCCAGAGGGAAAATCCCTTTGTGACACCCGTCGGGCTCTCCGAGGGTGCCCGGGTGCAGCAGCAGCCCAGCGGGGAGATCAGTTCTTTGCAGGCGTATCCCAAACGTCCTGCAACACGCTTGGGTTTGCAACAGGCTGAATAAATATTAATAAGCCATAACGAACATGAGCTCCGTTAGAAAAGTAGAGGGTAACAGATGGTCTGTAGTTAACCATAAAATTATTTTCAGCTGAGGAGCCGGGTTGGTAGAAGAGACCGTGTGAGCAGCACTCAGGCTCCTCTTGGGGCTCCTCAGCCCATGAGATGCCGACGCTTTGGGGAGCTCCTGCCCATCCCGGTGCTGGTGAGGAAAGCTCGGTCAGTACCTGAGGAGCAGCAGCAGCAAAGTGAAAACCAGGGGCTTGTTGGGCAAACAGAGATGGAGCCATAAACGGGGTAAAAAAGATGACTTTTTGCTGCTGGCACCTTTGAGACGGTGGGAGGGTTTGCACAAAGCGGTTAGCGGGGAGAGTTCTCTTCAGTTGTTTTCTGTTTTCTTTTAGAGGGGCAAATAATGTAAGAAAAAATGGTCTGGCCGCCTCCAGCTCCCATCAGAGGGAGATCAGAAGGCTCGTGGGTTCACAGCAAGTGTAGGAGACGAGGAAACAAGCAGAAGGGATGGTATCTTATAAATCGTAGCTGTTAAGTCTAAAGGGGGGTAAACGGAACAGGAGATAATTGAGCTAACCAGTCATTGCAAGAATAAAATTTAAATTTCAGCAGTCAGCAAGAAAGTTTTCATAAATAGAAATACCAACTGTTCAGGTGGAGAACTTAAAGATCTCTGCAGAAGTGAATGATAAAAGAATTGCTTGAATACATTCAGAGCCCATTGTTCAGGAAAAGAAAGCAGTAAAGAAAAGGAAAATAGGGCTCCTCAAAGTAATGAGTGGAGCAGATGAGGGAGAACAAAGGCCCGGCAGCTCTCGTATCCAGTTAATTTGTTCCTATCTCATTGAGGAGAATGAGAAGCAGGCAAAGCAGCAACGTGGCTGTTTGATACTACAGAAAGGCTGCTGTTATTAAAGCTCAGATAAATAACCCAACAGGCACGAGCCGGGGGCTGATAGAGCAGATCAGCCTCCAGAAATAGAGTTGGGTGGGCAAGAGGCTTTAACTTCTCTGCTTTCCTTGCCACGACTCGAACCGCAGCCCTTCCCAGCACCTCCAGCCACCCGGCTGGCACCGACCTGCCCAGACGCTCCCCGCCGCGCCGGTTGTCGTCCTGGGCTCCGCTTATTCCCAGTTACGATTCGGTTCATCCCAGTTACGCGCTGCTTGTACTTCAGTGTAGTTATCCACTCCAGTACTTTAGTTTGTAAAGTATTAGAAGTCAATTTTATTTCCAGTGAGTTTCGGGGAACTCTCAATGTCTTGTGCTTTGGCTCCAAGCTGTGGCTCTTCCTCCTCCTCCCCAAAAGCCATTTCCTTAAGCAGCCCCCCCAGAGGGACAGCTGGGCCAGGTCACCCCCTCCCAGCACCAGGGCAGCCCCCCCGGCAGCAGGGTCCAAGGGGAGCTCCCCCGCCGGAGCCGTAGTGCCGGGCGAGCGGCCGCCAGCGTCTCTGCCAGCTACCTGGGGAGCCTCCACGCTGATGATTATCTATAGTCGTACGGTGCCTTTTTTTTTTTTTTTTTGGTAATTACTTCGTTTTGCATGGAATTTAATTACAGGAATCCACACGGGGAAATTGCGGCGCGGTTCGGTTTTATGTGGCTTGCTTGCTTCGTGGCAAAGCCGTGGCTGGGGACACGGGGTACGGGTGTCCCTCATCTCGAGCAGCCCTGAATATCCCCGTCCCACTGCTGAGAGGGGACAAGCCTGGGGAGCAGAGCGGGCAGGACGTGGCCCAGCCACCTTGGGCTCGTGTGTCCCAGCAGCTGGTGAGCGACTCTGTCCTGGCACCACCTGCTGATCCCAACCCCCTTTTCCTTATTTATTCCATCAGAGCTGAGGCCGAATTCATTTGCCCCAGCTTCACCTTGATGCGAGGGGCTTGTTTTGCAGCAAGGGGTGCTTAAAGGTGGCTGCATGTCAAGAACCGCTGAAGAATTGATTAAAAATGCAATGAGGGGAAGAGGTGACTCCTTAAAATGATGAAAAATCATCTCCCAGGTGCCCGATTGAGCATCGTTCCCATTCAGCCTTGCTGTGTGGCATCTCTGCCGTGTCCAGAGTCCCCAGGGGAGCAGCACGTTACAAACCCTGCGGCCTCGGCTGCCCGGCGCTCGCACCTCTTCCCGTGCAGATGAACGCTCCTCGCTCTGTCTTCAAGAGCTGGGAAAGCTGAGCAGCAGCAGCAGCAGAATCCCTCCTTTAGGGTAACAAAACAGCAACACCAAAAAAAAAAAGATAAAGCAATTCTTGGGCTCCGACTGAAGATGAATCCTCCTTTCTGCTCATTATAAAATACCTATTATCTCCCTTTATCTCCTAGCCAACAGTGTTATTTCAATTTAACAGTGTATGAGAAATGCAAGGAAATATAATAAAAGAGCCGTGGATGCACTATTTAATGTCAGAATGACAGATGCTTCAATTAGACAGACAGGGCTATTTCTCCCCAAAATAGATAAAGATGAAATTTTTATAAGATTGCACTGTTTGTGTTTACGATACTGTACTGTTACAAGCTTTCATTACAATATAAATTAAAATAAAAGCTCCTGTTTCAGTGGAAACCCAAATGGGTTTGCCAATAGTTCCCCAGGTTGTCAAAGCAGATGTCCCCTCCGTGTCACAGGCAGAGACCCCCCTGGCACGGCACCGCCGCGCTCTCGCCGCTCCCGGCAAGCCCTTGAAATTTCTGAAGGTCTCGTCTTTCTAGTGCCGCTAAATTCCAAGGCATATTTGTACAGTAACTGGGTCAAGGAATAGTCAACAAAAAAGTTATGTCTGTGTTTACCCTGGAATTATATATCTAGTTTGAATTATGCATGAATTAAAAAAAAAAAAAAGTCAACACGGGGAACACAGTAAACACAGTGGCTTTGCCGGCGGCTTGAAGAGGGAGGAGCGAGTTGGGGGATTCTGCTGGGGTGGAGCAGTGCCACCAATGGATGGGTGCCACCAGGGCCAGAACTGAACTGGGTCCAGTTCACGCCCACCCGTGGTCGCGCTTGCACCGTCAGATTTATTTCCGGCTTGAGCCTGGCTTCAATCACTTCCATCTCGTGTGTTTCAGCCACTTAGCGTGTGTCTGACTTGTCACATAGTGCCGAGCATGTTTGGGTAACTGAGCGCTGTAAACATTATTTATTATTATATTTCAGCCAAAACAAGCATTACCCTAATTTATTTATTAATCACTTTTCAAATTCAAAGGAAACATCTGTGCAGATTTGCAATTAAGTGGGTTTATGGCTCGAGAGAGATTTCCCTAGAATTTCTATAAATAGATCCTGTGTTTATTCCTCATTGTCTTAATATTTCGGAACAACAATAATCGTAATGACAATCCTTCCAGCCCGCTGTAACGGGTCGGCAGCCCCAGGACTCGGGCCCATCCCGCCGGGGACACGCGCTGACATGGATGTGCCGCTCCCCTCCCCAGAGCGTCCCCGCGGGGCGGGACCTTCCTCAGCTGCCCCAAACAGCCTGACCCCAGAGCATCGTTGCTGCTGCCACACCACCGGCCTCCCCGGGGAAGCCCCGTCGCCGCTCCAGAAATCCTGAGCAAGCGCTGGAGCCCCCCGCGCCATCGGCACACCGGGCATGTCCGCGTGAAGCTGTTCCTGCTCCCACCTGCCTCCTAATTGAGCCCCAGCATGTCACTAATCCGTCGCAGCTTGACGCCTCCTCTTCCCTGCCGAAGCACTAAGCTCTGCTAACCAGCCTGCCCGCAGCCCTTGCGGCGCCCCGAGCCCCCCGCTGCCCTCGCCACGTCCCCGCAGACCCGCACCAGGCTCTCCCCGGCGCCACGTGCCGTTGGGGCCGGGATCTGTACTTATAATCTGATGGCATCCTCGGGGATAAAAATGATAAATGAGGTGTTACGACTCAGCAGTTTCACCCAGTTCTCAGACTGAATAGATTCATTACTGATAAATATATTAATGCCATTAGCATTTCAGAGAACGAGGCTGATGGAGCGCAGGAGAGACCTCAGGACATCGAGACGGCTTAATTGCAAGGCGGTGACTTTTGATAGATGGGAACGCGCTGCCTGAGCTTTAACAGCAAGTAAAACCTTCACCCGAAGGGTGTCACTCCCAGGCCAAGAGTTTTCGTCCTTGCCCCTGCTCCTGCACGTGGGGAGTAGCTCAGGTCATCCCAGCTCAGCTTGGCTGCATTTTCAAAACTTTTGCACCTGGGAGCTAAACTGCTTCTAAGGCCATTGGGAACCAGGCTCCATATTTCAAAAATTTCTTCCATTTGGCTTTCAAGTCTATAAATCACCGTCTTTTAGCAGGAATTTCCATATTCCGGCCGTGCTCTGCTCTGCCAGTCATCCCCTCCGAGCCGGGCTCTAACCTGGTTTACCACCTGCAGATGCAAGTAACACGTTTAACCTTTTTTTTATGAGGCACATTTATTGCTTGCAGGGGCTACTCTTTCCAAATCTCCTCCAGACAGACATTTGTCTTCTTGAGGACTCCAGTGTTTCCAGTGCAAAGCCTGAGAATCGATGCAGCTCACATCTTCTCGGCTTTCCCCACCGCAGACCCAGATTGGATTTAAGCCGGGCTCTGTCCCTCGTTCCAGCTTTAAGCATCCCAAGGCAGCGCGAGCTCGCATGGCTTTATTGACTGCGGTGAGGAAAGGGTGATTTATCCACACTGATCATCAGTTCAATTTGCCCAAAGGAACCACTCTTTGGGAGGGTTGTGAGTGGGGCTATAAACGTATTTCATCCTCTTCTCCTGCCGTGGAAGAGGTAAAATACACAGTAGACGGCTCTATTATATCAGCTTCTGGTTATTCTCTCTAATATTTATTTCAGAAGTCCTGTGCAAAAGCCACTTTGTGCAGGGAGGAGATAAACTAATTGCAAATCACTTTTATTGGCAGAGAAGCCGTGCAATGGAGATTTTACGGAGACATCAGTGGGGTTAAGGCAGCGTTTGCAGAGCGCGCCGGGGAGGCGCAGCAAGGAGGGAGGCAGAGCTCTGTGTGGACCCCGGGCTGAGCCCCTCAGGGTCCTCCCTCACCCCTTGGCAGGAGAAGCTCCTCTCCCTGGCTTTGAGCTCCCAGCACGGTGCTTTAGAAGGCTTTGAATGCCGTCTTTTAGAAGCAAAGCTGAGAAGATCTCCCTGTCCACGGGAGGTTGTGTTTCTCATCTGGAGATATCACAGCTGCTGCCCCGGGTGTCGCTGCCTCTCCCAGCGTGTGCCTCGTGTGCGATCTCAGCATGTGCCTCGTGTGCGATCTCTCCGTGCTCTTCCTGCATGATGCCAGCGTGCAGCTTGCGGGCAGCAGCAGTGGCTGCGGTGCCCGTACGTGTCCAGAGCCACAGAGCAAACCAGGGCCACTCAGGTCCTGCTCCCGTTGGGATGCTGGGATGCTTTTGTTGTCGCTGCTCCGCTGCCGGCAGCACACGCAGGGTGAAGTCAGCCCTGCCAGGGGCCGAGGTGCAAACCATGGCCGCCTGACCAAACGGGGAAGGGGACCCCATCTCAACAGATTTTTGGGGCTATTCGGGGCACTTGCTGTGGTTGCTCGCTTGCGGATCATTCCTGCACGAAGTTCAGTTTCCTCCCAGGAGAGGGCAATAACTGCCGCAGACCCGCACGCCTCCGCCAGCCCGCTGGAAGGGCTGAGGGGCTCCAGAGGTGATCTGGGAAGAGAGAGCAAGAGGGGACCAGGATGGGACCCTGCCACCCACCTGCACCGCGCCTGCCGCAAGTCCGCGGCGTGCACCAGCGCTGCCACCGAAGGTACATCAGAGTGAAAGACAAACCTTCGCTTGCCTCCTCTGGGGATGGCTAGAAAATCCCAGGACGTATGTGCGTTATCAAATCAGTAGAAATTAAAACAGCTTATTCTCAGGAAATCATCCGTTTCCCAGATAGCCAGGAATGACGCTTGCTGGCACCCGCCCAGCTCGCGGTTTAACAAGCAAGCCTTGAGTCTGCGGCAGCGAGATCCGATGCGAATTATTTGTGCAAAGCCGGAGGATTTCATCTCAGATGAGCTGCCAGAGTGGGAAGTTTTAATAAGTGAAATCCTCCAACATAATTAACCAGCGAGGAGATTGGCCCTGGCAGGTTTAAGCGCCGCGGGCTTCTCGGCGCTGCAGACCGAGGGCTGAGAACGAGAGCTGGGGCCGCGGCCGGTCCCTCACCAGGAGCAGCCGGAGCCCAGCTGGGAATAATTCTGTGTCCGAGGGAGAGCTCAGGCTCTCCTGCCCGCACCACGCCCCAAAACACGTAACTGAGTTATCTGACCTGCGGCAAAACTCTTTTCCCACGGTGCAGGGCTGGCACCTCCTGCCCTCCTCCTAATTTTGGGGTCGGGAAGGGAGCCGCCCTCTTTCTGTCCAGCTCCTTTCACAGGATCGTTGAATCGTTTAAGATCATCGTCAGATCTCTTCCAAAGCCGGGTTAATACCGAATGAGAGGGACCTGCTGAGGTCCCTGCAAAATGCTGACTTGGGATGCAACCGTGTTTGGCCACGGGTCCCGCCGGGCTGGGCGGGAGAGTCGGTGCAGTTCATCGACGTTTCTGACTGTCAGCTCCGTGCAATTCCCCAGCAAGAGGAGTTTCTTAGACCTGTATTAAAGCAATCATGTTGTCTTCTCTCCTCTGCTCCGGTGACAGCTTCCCCCCGACATGGCCGTTATTGGAAGCTGTATTCCTGTCATGTCAGGAGCACGGATCAGCTCTCAGGAGAGTCCTTCTTTACTGGGAACTGGCATCTCTGTCGTGTAGTCCGGAGAGAAATCAATGAGAAAACTAGTCAGGGATCAGCAGACGAGGCTGATAACTCTTTCCAGCTACACCTTGTTTTGGCTTTTTGAAGGGGAGCCCTGGCAGGGGTGCGGAGGAGGCTGAGAGGAGGAACTGGGGGGGGGTCAGCTTCCCCAGCCTCTCCCTGCTGGCACTGCCCTCGGGGCTGCAGCTCGTCAGTCAGGAGGTCAGCTCTGCTTGGGGCAAATTTCTTCACACTCAGCAAGTCTTTCTTGCAAGCGAGCAGCAAGAAGGGCAATAGAAGAGAAATGATCAGATTTTCTCCTTCGTTGAAGCGGTTGAATATTAGCTCCTGAAATATAAGACAATGTGGGGACAAAGGGTCACGTTTCCATTAGATCTCCTTAATTGGGCTTTTTCCTGAAAGCACAAAATCAATATTTTCATCTACACCTACCCGATAAGCTATTTGGGTCTCCTTTAATAATGCAAATCTGGCCTCCGGGCGTGCAGACCGGTGGTGGCTGGTGGGTCCTGCCACGGGCCAAGCCAGGGCGATGCCGCAGTCGAGCCCGGCCCCGCGGCGCCGGGGAAGTGTCCCGTGCCCAGCGCCTGGGGACTGGGGACGCGGCGGCTGCCGGGAGCCCAACCTGGCGCCGTGGGGCACGAGCCATCGAAAGAAAGAAAAAAAGGAGCCAATTCTGAATCCAGCATCCTCGGTCAATATCTGCCAATTCCTAAGAAATTGCCCACCTTGAAGTAAGCCAAGTGACAAAATGGAGCCGATTAGAAAAATTGAACTCAGACGGAGCTGGGAGAATGGGCCATTCGGCTCACTGAAAACATCATCTGCTCTAATTGGAAGCTTTGTTTAATTTGCCTTTGAAATTGAATTCCTTTTCCTTGCTGGAGAGCCGTTATTACCTTAATTCTCTGCTTTGAATAAGACCATTTATATGGTCAAATACAGCTCGTTTGCAGCACAGCAAACAAAGCCACGATTGCCCTCTCCGAGCCGTGCACTGGGCAAGCCCCGCTTGTCCTCCATCCTCTCTTCACCCTTTTCATTTTGCCTTCGCTTGGGAATCGTATTATTCGTGAAGAGTGTGAAATACCAGGTTTAAATTCATACTTTTTCCGAGGCCGCCACGGGAGCTCTTGGTGCTCCCCGTTTGCATTAGGAGCAGCAAAAGGGAAGGAAAAAAGGACGGGGAGATTTGCAACCCGGGATGCCTGTGAGCAGGAGGGTGCATCCATCCCCCTGCAGTGGCTGCTCCAGCCGGGCTCTGCAGCCTCCCCAGGAGAAGGAGCTGACCCAGTGTGCCCGTCCCAGCGTGCCCGTCCCAGCGTGCCTGTCCCAACGCACCCATGGGTGCTGCCAGTTCGGGGTATGAAAGGCAAAATGGGTTCCCCCTCTCCGTACCAGCTCGTTTCACCAAGTTGAGCCGGCTCACTGTCGTGCAGCTCATTTGCAGAACAGCAACAGAGGGAAGACAACAGCGTAATGAAAGCATTGCATCCCAATTTCCAAGTGTGGCCAACAAGATCAATCCGGCACTTTGGAAAAATCAAGAACTTTATCTCCAATCAGCCAGCTTTTATCTGCCTGGGAATAAACAAGGCTGGGGAAGCTAGTGGTAGCAACAGCTGCATCGTAAATAAGCCTGAAGCCAGGCCCTTCTGCTGGAAGTAAATAATTGATCTCAGAAAAATTCTGCTTAGGCAAAGCCATTTCAATTACCTGGCAGATGACGACGAGTGCTGGGAGAGGTTAATGGCTCTGAAATATTTAAAGAGAAGATGTTTGCCTGGGCGCCCCATAGTTTGTCTTCCATTTCCCCAACAGAGGGAGACGATCGGAGAAACGGAGCGGGACGTGGCTGTGACTGTCCCAGCCCGCTGTGACTGTCCCAGCCTGCTCTGGCATGACCTACTGGAGTGTGGCGGGGGGGGCACCTGATTTTGGGGTGAAAGGCAGAGGCAGCCCTCGCCCAGCAGCGTTCCCACTGGTCACACCAGCCTTAATGGCAACTCCTCGGAGCTCCTGGAGCGTGTCAAGGGCTGCGAGGTGTTCTTGGGGATCTGTCTCCGGGCAGCAGAAGTCACGAGTGGGTGAGACAGGAAAGGGAGTTCCTGGGAGCAAGGAGCCGCTGGGCAGAGCGCCCCGGGGCACCCACAACCCGGACCTTCAGTTTAGTGCTGCGATATTCCCCCCCCGACAGAGAGAGCAGCACCGCCAGAAGCAGCCCGTCCTGGGGAGGCGGCATTTCCACTGGATTTCAGAGCCAACAAAGCTCGCTGCGGGGTGTATCAAAGCAGGTGTTAGCGGAACGTCAGCTCCTGGCGAGTGCTGTGGTCCCTGGTGTGTCCCTGGGTGGTGCAGGTGGAAGGGGAGCTCCCCGAGAGCTCCTGTGCCTGTCTCAGCGCCTCGGTGTCGATCAGGGCGCGGGTTGCTCAGCGATCGGCTTTGGTTTCGCGGGCGCTTTGATCATGATACCTCAGCTGTGGGAAACGTGTGGTTCCCTTTGTTTCCGTTAACTTTCCTTTCTTCACTTTCATCCTCATAAATAATTTATTCTTGTTTGTTCTGTTCGCTTTCATATTTTTGTTTTCTCCCCCATTAAAATTCCGCTTCAGCGGCTCCTCGGAGAAACTTTGAAGCTCTCCCTCCGTGTCCTCAGCCTTGCTCCCCAGTATGGTGTGGGGAGGGACACACTTAACCCGCTCAGTGCCAGCTGCTCGGTGCAAAGCCTCTCTCCCCACACAGCTCTGGGATGAAGAGCATCTCCAGGCGTGCAGGCAGACGAGCCGCCCGGGCGAGGGCTGGTGTGCCGGTACCAGGCAGAAACCCGGCTCCAGAGAGGAGCTGACCATGGCAGCCCAACTATTTCTGGCTTTATAACATATTCTGCTTTGGATACGCTGGGTCAATAAAAGCCTCTAAGGAGGGATCGCTTCTCTGATGTTAAAAAGATTTTAAATTTTCAAAGCAGCGCACGGATTCGGTGGACAAAACTGCCCTTACGCACAGCTGCTGAGAAGGTCTTTGAGGAGCGCAGCACTGCTCGTCCCCTGTCACCACAGCAGCGGTCCTCAGCCAGCGTTTCCTTTCCCTTCCCATCCAGCAGCTTCTTTAGCTGATTTCTTTTTTACAGAGCTCCATTTTTTACCTTCTGTCAATATTTTTTTCCCCCTTGAAAGATGGATTTTATGGTATTCACCCTTAAACGAGGCCTCCAAAAATAAACAAGGTGCAGCTGCCGCTTCCGCTCCCATCCATTATCCCAGGTGCTGTTGCCAGGTTTAGTACCTCCACCTGTGCTCGCCTCAGCATCTGGGTGGCTTGCCTGGAGAAACACTGCCACGGCAGCAGGTTTTCCTGCTTTGGTGATCAGACCTCCGGCTTTAAAACCCCCAGGGCTCGCCAGGGAGCTCTTCAGCCCTCCTGGGCTGTGGGGGTGGAGGCTGGCTGAGCTCTGTTTGGGTGCTTGGGGAGCCGAGGAGAAGCTGGGCTGTGGATCCTCTCGGATAAACGGGCTGTCGGCAGCGTTTTCCAGCAGTCAGAAGGTAATTACCCGGAGGGAAGTGAAATGTCTTTGCATTAACAGGTGTCGGTTGTTCCGGGGCAGCGAATGGCGCCGCTGTTGCTGTTGTGACTCTGGCAGCAGCACCCGGGGTCTCTCTGAGGAGGGAGATGTTGCTCCTGCCGTGATGAGCGGGGAGTCTCTGCTCTCCCCTGGTTACCATCAGTATTTATATGTGTATGTGGAGAACCGGGCGTGCTTTTCAGGTCGTACTGGCACAGTGTGTGCCCCCTGGAGCTGCCCAGTGCAATAATGGGGCAGCTAACAATTATTATCAGACGTGTCCATGACCCAACTTACCCCAGAGAATATGGGAACAATCCTTAAGCCACCGTCCCCAACCCTGAAGCCCACAGTCAAGGAAAAGACCTATAAAAGTTGGCTGAGAGGGAGTTTTGCCCTTTGTATGCCGTAAAAGCCCGCAAGGCTGCCTCTGGGGAGATCTTGCTCTGATTGTAGCTGCTGTCTGAGATTTCTGGGTCAGGTTTATTGATGGGGATCATTAATTGGCCTGGCTCTGTGAGGGGTGGGGCTCTGTGCCGCCGAGGTGCCTTCGTAGGCACATCTCCTCAGCAGGGGCTTTCGTTCTGCTGCTTCACGGGTCTCCTGGAAGATGCAGCTGCTGGGTTGTTGCCTTTTCTCTGCCCCTCCTCGCCCCAGGAAAGCGAGGATGCAAACTCCACTTGCGAGAAGATGGATTCATTTGTAGGGAAACTTCATATCTAGGGCTCTCGCGGCAAATATATTTCAAGCCGAAGGGCTTATGGCAATAATAACCCCCGGATATGTCTCTTTTTCTTCACCGCTGTGGGATTTATAACATCCAGAAAACAGTCAAGCCCAGGATAGCACCTTAACCAACACGTATTATGTCAGTTCACACCACGTTACCCTCCCTGCATATTTTCCGTAGTAATCGGATTTGACTACTTCCCTGCAAATTGACAGCGCTCGCAGGTTGGCACATAGGCAGGCACAACTCTCTGCATTAAAAATAGTCCTGGGTGTCAGGGCTCGTCTCGGTAATCGGCGCTGCTGGGCGGCTTTGATCTCGATCCCACGCGAGCCGCGGTGGCTCTCCAGCTCCGCGCAGGGGCTCGTGTGCCCGTGGGGAGGCGGGTGGGTGGCTGAACCTGCTGGAAAACCCAGCCCCAGCCCCCTCACAACCCGGCAATGCACCGAAAACCCGCATCGATCCGAGGGCTGGGGTCAATGCCGAGATCTCCAGAGTCACCCGAGGGGCCTGAACTTCCAGACCCCGTTAAAACGAGCCGTGACAGGCAAAGAAAAGGCACTTCCAAGGACCGAACAGTTTTCAGGAGTGGTGGCTGGTTTGGAGGAAATTGTAATTTCTTAGCCTGGAGGAAGGAGGGAAGACAATAGACACAGTTCAGTTAAACAGTAATCACAGGTTGAGGGGAAGAGCTGGGAAATTTAAAGCTAATTAAAAGTATCTGAGATTTTTCTAAAACCACTTCTAAAGCAGGCAAATGGAAATAACCCACTGGGTGATGATGAGCTTTGAATTTTGTTAGAAATCACAGAAGAATAAATTTAGCAAATCACCGGGAAAGGCTAATGCAACACTGGAGCTGCAGCACACAGTTGGTGCTGGTAATTCTCCAAATTCCTGACAATTATCCATTTCGGGAGACGCTTGTGCTTATCTTACATCACCTTAAAACCTCCCCATTGAACTCTGCCGATGATTAATCCTCGTTCGTGCTCACCCTTCTCTCTTCTCCATTATTGCTTTCCTCCCTTTCTCAGCATGGTGACATCCGTCCTCACCTGCCTGTACTTTTCCCTGCCACTGCTCCCTTTAAGGAGGATTAAGATTTTAATTGGGGGGAGTGGGATTGCCTTACATGGAAGTGGGGAATTTTCCAGAAATTGTGGTGTGGTGTTTTTTATTTTTAAAGGACAAGACAACACAGAGGAAAATGTGGGGTGAAGGAGGATGCCAGCCCCAAGACATCCCAGCGTCCCTGGCTGTGGCACGCGGGAGATGCGGGAGCTGGGGAATGGAGGCGGGGGGGAAAGTTATGTGATGGCATGGTAGGGAAGAGGAGATAATAATAATAAAGAGGGAAATGAAATAAACACAAGAAAAAAAAAACCCCAGGCTGCATCTCAATAGACTGTAGGGTTCAATGAGCAGCTGGGACAAAACAAACTGCAAACATGGTGCTTCCTGAATAATACAGAGATGGGAGCACAGGTGATAAGAAGGCGAAGGAAGGAAGGAGGGAAAAAATAGAAAGGAGAAATTACTGGAGGGAGAAACCTGCAGGTGATGTGCTATTTTGCTATGCTAATAAAGAGATGAAAGCAAATGGAACAGGAGCAGAGACTGGCAAAAGTCTTACTTTTGTTGGAAAGAATAAGAGGATAAACGTTTTTAACATTTATGAAGTAGCAAAATAAAGCAAAGAAAGGCTCAGAACATCCAGCTCGTAGATGAGGAAATTAAAGTACATAAAATATTTATTCATTTGTGCTTAGTGGCTGTCAGCCATGCATGCATTGGAGGAAATCGTATGTTTCTAGGCACAGTTTTATTCTCGCTCCTATTTTTTCCTCCTCTCCCAGAGATGAACAGGAACAATTTGGTAAATAGTAGCTGAACGTTCAGCTCATTTTCTACATTCCATTAATGTTTCATTTCTTAATACCCTCGAAACAAAAATGGCAAGTTGGCATAAAACATCATTCTCCTTTCAAACCACGGTGAAAAGGAGTGTGGTTCCAGGCCAGTCATCACGATCACAAACTGGCACCTCTATTGAAATGGGAACGCGGTGCTGACGATACGTGCCGGGCTGGAAAAGGGCCTTTAACGAGAGAGACGTAACGTGGGTTTTTGTACCAGCAGCTGCCTCCATCCCGGGCCCAGAGGACCCTTTCTGAGGATGCTTTTGGCTCCTCGTCCTCTGGATGTTTCACCGGGCGTCCTCGCTGACCCAGGGAGCGGGTCTGCTGGCTCAGGTGACTTATCGGTGACAATGAAAGCAGCTTCTGAACTGTGGCTGTGGCACAGCTCCCTGCTCGGAGCAAGCACCTCGTCCCGTGGCCGGAACATTCACGCCTGGGCAGGGACCCCTTGGCAGCCCCGGCGCCGGCCGAGCGCCCTGGGGACGGCTCCCTCGTGGCGATGCTCTGCGTGGCAGCGCTGGCCCCGGGCAGTGGCCGTGTCAGCCCCTGGCCTGCTGCTGATTCCAATTTGTCTGGTGGGGAGTCCCAGCTGCTTGGGCGCCTGCTGCCTGTCGGACGCCGTTGCTCTCCAGCAGGAGCATCTGGAATTTACCCACCCCGAGCTAACTCCTGTTCAGCAAATACCTCTCTTTCGTCACCAGGCTGCTGTCACCCACAGACCTGCCCCATCCCTGGGACCCTGCCGCTCTGCGGGGGCAGCTGCTTTGTCCTTCTGGCTCGGGTCGGTGTCTGGTTTTGCAGAATCGCGGGTGCTGACGTTATGTTACGTGTCTCCCTGTGTCACTTGGCGCTCGTGGAGAAGCTGCTGGGCAGCCCAAGGGGTTTGCTAACTCCTGCCCTCCCGGGAACGGTACCAGGGAGAGCTGTGAGTGAGCCTTGCGCAGGCTGGGAGGCACAGGAGAGCCAGCTGCCTGCTTCTGCAGCTCTCTGTGAAGCACAGACGTCAATATCAATTTCATTAGGAAGCTCAGAAAAACCCTTGATCTTGGCTTTATCAGAAATAAATTCTTGGAGAATTTCTTAGTCTGAATATTACGGTTTCCAGTGAGATACTTGGATAATGTAAGCTAAAATCAATTAATTGACTTCAATTGAGAGCTGCCAACTTATACCGGTTGAAAAGACAGTCTTTTTTTTGTTTTATTTTGTCTTCTGGTGACAATTTTATCAAAGTAAAGCTTGACCCAGCCCGAAGGAAATGAGGAGAAGCTGATAAGCACAAGCAGCAGTTTGCTGCATACCCAGATGATGCAGCCTTCATCTCTGATGTGGGATCAGAATTTTCTCAAAGAGAGAGGGGAAAAATTGAAGCAACAATTTCCCGGGATCACCACCGAGAAATCACTTCAACAGCTTATGATGACACGTTATGGAACGCGCACGTGAACTCCCACATCACCATGACTCCTGTGCTTCCGAACCCCCGGTGCTGTGGTCACATCTAAAGGGTGACCAGTGGGAAACGAGTACTGGGGAGAACTGGGGAGCAGCTCCTCCCCAGAACATGCTACTGGGTCCTCACCAGCAATGGAAATCCAAGAAAACCCACACATGGGGATGGAGCTTCCAAATGCAAGGAGGGTGCAGTGGAACTGCGTGTAGATGTAAGGGGGAAAGAGACCGTTTTGGACAAAGTCTTCTGCAGGCTTTCCTGCCGTCCCCTCCTGTCTCTGGCGGCAGTGAGCCGTGTTCCGTGCGTGTGACGGGCTGTCATGGGACGCTGCAGGGGTGTCCTCACGCCCGTGCAGCAGTGAGGTTGAAGGGTGTGAGCTCTGCCTGTCGGCTACACCGCTTCTGCACGTCTTGTCTTTGCTGGGCTCCAAAGCCCTTCGTATTTCCCCCGTGGCCTTCGTCAATGCTCTGCATATAGACTCTCCTGCAAGCCCTTGCACTTGATTCAGTCACCGCTTAATTTAATCCTCTAATTTAATCAATACTTCATGGACCAGATCTTTGTTTAAAAAAAACAAACAAACAGAAAACCTTCTAGTCTCTGTTTTGATTGCTTTATGCAGGTATTATTAGGTTAATGCAATCAGCAGTGACAGAGCTGCCCTCTGTTTAATGAGGGAGCAGCCTCGCTCTGCGTGCCGGGGAAGGGAGGGGAGCCCGGGGAAGGAAACTGCGAGCTGCCGAAGTTGGGCGCTGGGGATGTCGCTGCTGGCACCGTCAGATTCACAGAGGTGACCCTTTCTCTTGCAGAGATGATGGGAGCCACCAGCAAGGACTCGCCCTCCTCTCCAGATGCTCCGCAAGATGAGAGCAAAAGACGGGTCATGCTGCAGCCTCGGGAGGTGCGGAAGGATGGAGAAAGGTAGGAGCATGGAGAGAGTGGTGGGGAACGGTGCGAGTGGAGGCAGGTTAAACGCTTTACCCAAGGCCACGTGGCTCTTGCCGTGGGGAACGTGGTCTCTGGTCGTGTGACGCGAAGTCGCTTTTCCTCACTGGGCACCGACACTCGGCTCTCGGTCACGGGCTGTGCCCTCCTCGTGCCCGCCGATGGAGCACGTGCTCAGTGCTGGCTCTTGGCTCAGGGAGATGATGCACCTGCTCTCCAGAAGTGTGAATCCTTAAGCAGTTGTTCCGTCTTTAATCAAATTTGTAGAGCCTCGGGCCATTCATGGAGAAAAAAAAAAAATTTGTTTTCCATCTGTAATAAGAGGAAAGTTTGGCTGTCAAGGGGCATGAATCCTGGTAATGAAGTTATCCTTTCTTGTTGCATTTTACTATGAATTTCTTAAGAATATTCTCAACAGAGTAATGATGCGTGTAGGAGATCTTTTTCAAGCTCTGCAAGGGGGCTGGTAAATGGTAGCAGCAGCAGCTTCCACTTCCAGGGCTCAGCGATGCGTTCGCATCTCTCCAGATTTCTAACTCGCGCCGCGTGAGGCGGGCGGGGAAGTTGCTCGTATGGAACCGTGGCGTGGACGGGCTTTGTTTAAAGGGACGAACGTGCAGCGGGGAATGAGGGCCCTGGCGCAGGGTGGGGTGGGGAAGCAGCGCTGTCAGCTCCTCCGAGGAGCTGCTTTGCCACCTCCTGGCCCTGGGGAGCCACAGGCTCCTGGCCTTGGGGATGCGGTGGGTGCATGGGCACACGCTCGATGCTGCAGCTACAAATGCTGGAGTGGGGCTGGGATGGGGAGCTCTGGGCAAAGCATCAAGAGCAAGAGCTGTGGTTCTGGCAGCAGCTTGCTGGCGGTTTTTTTCAATCCTAGATTGTACGTTTGCAGCTGGTTCTCACCACCTCTGTCTTTACCTCTTTGGGAAAAATCTCCTATTTTGCCTGCAAGCTTTAGCACTTCGCTTGCATTGCTGAAGAAAACCAACCGCAGTAGAGCTAGTCAGGAAGTAACCCCCCAAAAGCTACAATAGGCACCAGGAGGGCGATAAAAAGCAACAAAAGCATCTCTACCGCCTTGTTTCCTCAAGAAAGGTCAATTGACTCCCTGACACCTTGGAGCCCGTAACAAAATCGATGGTACTTCATCTTTAATTTGATTTTTTCTATTTGATAAGGGTGCTAAGCGTTCGTGTCACTGTAATTTTACAGAGTGCTATTAGATAACAGGAGAATATCAAATGCGAAGATGGTGTTGCAGTATCAGTGTCAAAATATTGCACCCAGCAATGATTTAGACGAACATTAATGTCTCAGGCATGCTCTAAGACATGTCAGGAATTGGACAACAAAATATCTTGCTCTTCAAATAATTACTCGCGGGTTGATGTTGGCTGTTTGGGCGGCAGCTCAGCGCCTGTGGCACCAAACGTCCCCTCTGCCGCCGGTGACCCGCTGTGCTCCTCCCACGGTGGGCACCTCTTGTGCGGTGACGCGGCCGCAGGAGTGATGGATGCTGCACATTCTAAACAAGTCGATAACGGGATCGGTGTGGACCATGGTTATTTTTGTGTTTAATTCACTGAATCGAATGAAACGGGTAAATCACTCGGAGGAGATGTGAGCTGATGTTAATAGGCGCATTTGCAGCGCCGTCTGAAAATGAGCCCAGTGGTTACTGACTCGTGTCGTCATCTCTGCTCCGGCAGCCCCCTGTGCTAGCGCCCCCGGGAGCATCCTTGGGCTCCAGCCCCAAAAGATGGGGCTCAGAGGCTCCCGATGGGTTGGGGCTCTGTGGGATGACGTCTGGGCCCTGGCTTTGCTCAGCAAGCCCGTGCTGTCCCTCCAGAGGTGTGGGACGTGTTCTGCTTCTCGGTGGCTTTGCAGGAACGGGGCTGAGCCAGCAGAAAGCAGCAGTGGGCCCAGGCAGCTCTTCCAGGCTGTGTTTAGCAATGCAGAGGAGATGTCCCAGCCTTCTAACCCTCTTGCCCGAGCGTGCCCGTGGTGGGGAGCTGGGAATCTGCTCAGCCGTCTCTGCCCCTCCAGCTTCCCCGCGAAGGTCTGCGCTCTGCACGGTCGAGGGAGCTCGGATAATTCGGCGCCGCGGCTGCCGCAGAGCTCCTTCACCCAGGGCTGACTAATAGCAGCAGGTGCCCAAAAAGCACAAGGGCTAACAGCAACTGCGGCAGAGGCCGAGAGGCTCCAGGATAAGCGTGAAATTGGATCAGCGCGGCCATTTACCAGCCGGTGACTCCTGCGAGAAGCCACGGTGCGCCCTCGGAGGAGGCTGAGCTGGCATGGAGGATCTCTCATGGTGGGTGGTAGTTGCCTTGAACCACCCTGGAGAAGCATCCTTGGAACACTGAGTGTCTGCCTGGGATGAGGGAGGTCACCAAATGATTATGGCTGCATTTCGGTGCCGTCGCTATTGCCTCCTGCTGCGAGTGATCTCGCCTGCGGTGCTGGAGGGTTTGCTGTGGGCTCAACGCGTGCCGCGGGGGATGCAGCAGAGGGGCTGCAGGCAAAATGCTGAAGGGAGGCAAAGAAGTTCAGTAACCCTTCTGCTGGGTGAACAACCTTGCAGCACCCCAGGGTGGGCAGTGGGAGTGCCAATAGCTGCTGTGTCTTGCTTGCGGTGGGGTGGGAAGTACCCGTGGCGTTACCAGGCAGCCCGTGCCCCCGCACAGCCCAGGCACGTGGGAGGATGCAGGAGGGCGTGCGCGCCCGCACACCTATGCTGTGATCTCCTGGTGTCCGTGCCAGTTCTGTGCGGCCCCCAGATCGCAGGCAGGTGTTTTTCTGTGACTAATCTTTATCCTGCTGCACTGCTGGCTGCGGTGATGGAGGCGTTGCCGAGCTCTTCGGCTAGCGTTGCTGTAGAGGACGCGGCGCCTTTGTCCAGAGGAGACACAAGAGCTCGGCCCTGGGGTGTGTTTAATCTCTCCCCATGGCTGGGGTGGGATGCAAGACCTCCTGAGCATCATCAGCTCTGAACTTTCCAGGTCTCTGTGTGAGGACAAGGATGCCGGGGTGGGCCGGGCGTTCCAACGGGCGCTGCCGAACGCTCTGCCAGCTCCCGGGAACGGCATCGAGCGTGAGGCTGGATTAGTCCCGTTGGAGCCTCGCTGCTGGAGGCAACGGATGCTGGGAAGCTCACCCCAGCATGCGGCATTCCCACCCCGGCAGAAGGAGAAAGAAAGGATCGGGGACCCGGATGACACGGCCATCAACCCTTTTATCGGGAAGGAGCAGAATTAATCGCTCGGATCAGCAGAGTCATTGTGGCTTACTGAAAACAAACCAAAGCCAATTATTATTCGAAACTTGTCAGGGGGCCGTGGCTAATCTCATTACGAGCGGAGCAGCAAGGCACCGGGGAAATCTCACGGTGCCGATAAAGCGCTTGGCAGCTGCACAGAGCAATTATGGTGAAACCTCTGGGTTGGTCATGGGGACGTGCCGGGGGCTCAGCAGGGACCTGCAGGAGGGATGTCCCCAGCCCAGCATCTCCCCCCTGCTCTGCCTTCTCAGGAGCCCCTCACACGGGAGGTTGGAGCCCTTCCACGGGTCTATCCCCACACCTTTGCCCTTGGAAACGGCTGTTTGCTGGTACCTGGTCAACCCTGCCAGGAGTAAAGCAGTTTTCTGGAGGCTGGGGGACTGTCACCCCAGCCCAGCAGGCACCTTGAGTGGCCAAGGTCATCCTCGTGGTCCCTTGCCAGGGATGGTCACCCAGAAGACATCGGGCACATCCCCCTCTTAACACTGTGGGACAAAGATGTCTCGTCCCAAGATGGTGAAGGTTGCCTGTGGGAAGCCACACGGGCTGCAATTGAATGGCATTAGAGCAGCGCTCTTTTATTCTTTTTTTATACATCTTAAATCATTCCTCAGCTCTCACTACTGCCTTAAATTGTAACTTGGCTTTTTAAAAGTTTGTCGTGCACTAATTCATTCAGCCCGTTCATTTACATTCTGCTGACAGGGTACAAAATTGCTTCTTTTTTTCATCCCGGAGAATTCCAACTTTGGCAATTTATGGTGCCTTTTTGATTTAATCAGGATATTTCCTCAACTTCCACGGCGATAATAAGACATTTTTCAAGAAGCACCTGAGAGATGGCCGGGCGTTATTTATATCCCTGCTCCACGCGGTGTTGCTCAAGGACTTCCCACGAGTCGCTGGCACTTGTGCGTGCGCTGGAAGCCGCGGGTCGGGGCAGGAACCCCTCCAGCATCAGTGCTCCCCAGGAAGGGCCTGGAGAGCCCCTATTTTGCCTTTTTTTGCCATTGTCAGAAATGTCTACAGGCCGCCCATCAGCACTGACACACCAATTGCGTGCCATGAACCTTTGGCGCTGCTCCGCAGAGCCGGTGTCATACTGTTATGTGCTGGGACACTGCTATTTCCCCCTTCCAGACACTGTCAGAGCCAGTTGCAGGAGGGATTATTTCTGACTCTGCTCAGCACAGTTACCTGACAATTTGCAGGAGGCTCGGTGTTGCTGGGTAGTTACTTGAGCCGCGCTCCGCGCCGAGCGATTCATTTGTTGCGTTTGGTTCCTTTTACTGCTCGCAAATAGTCCAGATGCCAGCTTGGAGTCTTACAAATGTGCTCTCTGTTGGAAAGATTTCAGCCCTGTTGGTCGTTTGTGAAATATTTCCTCTGATCGTTGCTTTTGAGCGCTCACCGCCTGTAATTCCCGAGTCACACCTGGGCTCGGTCCACCGGCGTGGCGCGAGGCTTTTTCTCTGCCCGGTGAAAGGAAGGGAAAGCTCTGGAGGACATTGCTTAGAAACATCTTCTGATGTTTTGCTTTCGCATTTCTCGGATCGAAAATAAATAATGTTCAAGCGCCTTCCTCTTCCGACTCCCCGCTGCGAGTGTTCCCGTGCACGCCGAGCATCGCTCCTTAAATGAGCCATAAATACTGTTTGCGTTTGGCTTATTATCTTCAAGGTAATTTATGCTTTTTCTCTCATCCAGGGCGTTTACAGGCCTTCTGTTCCCTGCAGAACTTGAAGCCTTGTAATGAAGAACTGCTATTATTCGGCTAATAAGCAATATGGATTGCTAGAAAGCAAAGTCACACCCTTCTGTCCTCCCAGTGTCAAACTGGAGGGGAAAAACCCCAGGGAAAATCCCAAGTGATGCAGAACAGGGCAAATAACATGCAGGTGGCAAGGAGCCATGGTAAATTTTCAAGAATCTTAATTAGGAACAAATTAAAGATATTGCAGTTCCATGTATAGCATTACCCATATTACTAAATAATGGGTAAAAAAAAACCCCAATCCAACAAAACTGCTTTGGACTTCTTCCTCTTGGGGGCAGGACACACAGAAGCATTTGCTGTAACTGAAGGACACTCCAATCTCATCGACGTGGGGCTGTTTGTGCTGCAGCTTCAGCGTGAGGATGCTGTCAGGTATGGGCGATGCTTTTCAGGGGAAACATGTTTATGAAACTTTGCTCCCGTGGCACATCAATGTTCATTAGATCTATTATCCCGACCATTTTGTTCTCCAAAGTGTTGCAGGGAAGACGAAATGAGAGGGACGGTTCTTTCGGAGCTCCAGCGCGAGCTGGATGTTTGCTTTAAATAGAATTAACCATGCAAATTGAATCATGTGAGCGTAAATTAGCGCTCATTTCGCCGGTATCGCTTAACCTACCATTTACCCCAAGACATCTGCTAAGTGCCATTCTTTCAAGTACTTAAACAACACCTATTGCTACCAAAAAAGCCCCAGCCCCACGGAACAACAAAGCTGCTGGAAAGCCTGTAATTATCATTAAAGGACTATTGTGCTTCTGGCGATGCTCAAGCGGTGGATGAGGCTTTCCAGGCTGGCTCTCCCCTTGCCAAGGGGAGGTGGAGCGGAGCTGGGGCCACAGCCTGCCTGCTCCCGTGCCCAGGAAGGTCCCGGCACACAACCTGCACCAATTTTGCCCAAACCCCACTTGGGTTCAGGCAGGACCTGTCCCTAAGAAAGCTCTGCAGCGCCATTACCAGGGGGTGACCTCGCCTGCGCCAGAGCTCCCGGCTGTGATGGGGTTTGGTACAAAGAGTTGGAAAGGTGCCGGTGGAAAAAGGCTACACCGGGGCTGGGATGCCCAGCTGGGGTTCGGGAGGAGATCCGTGTCTGAGGGGAGGTTTTGATCTCTGCTTTCTCTAACTGGCATCCACAACCGATATGGAGAGAGAGGGCCGAGGGCTGCGGAGAGCTCCTCCAAGCCTTCTGCAGCGCAATCTATTATTTACACGGTTATTTAAGCCTTTGTTGTCATAGCTGGGAGAATTAATGCGTTAGCCTCGCGGAGAAGATGGAGTGCCGGCAGGCTGGGAGCGCCCGGCACTCTGCCCTTCAGCGCGCGTTGGCTGCTGCGTGTCGCGTCGCAACTGAAAGCGTGACGGGTGGGGAGGAAGGCAGAGTGCTGGTGCCCGAGGAGCTCGAAGGGGTCCCAGAAGTGCTGGATCCTCTCCTTGGCCAGGGCCTTGGTGGGGAACGTGGCCGTGATGCTCGTGGTTGTGATGCTCGTCGGCTTCTCGCGCGATTCCTGCCCCCTTCCCGCAGCGTGAGAAAATTCATTGTGGCTGGTATGAATAGAGTTGGGCGCAATTCCTCCGCAGCGGTTATGCAAATTCCCAGCCATAATGACACATTGTCTTGCATGATCCCGCGAACAGATGGCCCAAAGACAGGCTCAAGATCTGAATTAGTCCTGGGCTCCTGCGACATATCTGGGAGCATATGGTCCTCATTGATTTGTGGTTTAGCATTAATAGCGAAGTGAACTGTTTCAGATGAATAGAAGAAAAGAAGAGGAGTAAAAACAATATTGTGATGATTCAGTGGTAGTCAGGCTCTTTCCAAAAAACTGAAATGGTCCCTCCTCAAACTCGTGCTGCCTTCCAGCAAGAGGCAGGCTTTGCTGTCAGTGATCCGTAAGGACAGGAGCAGCCCTTCTCCTGTGCAGAAGCGTAGCTCACTCGGGCAGATGCCTGTTCCCGGGCACGTCCCGGGATGGCAGATGTCACATCAGCGTGGAGGAAAGCCTCTGTTCACAGCAGATGGCTAAGCTGGCTGTCAGGCTCGTGTTGCCCGAAAGCCTGGCTGCACCGAGCCCGTCCCGCGTGGTGCGCGTGTTACACGTGGACGTGCCGGAGCTGGACTCTCACCGAGCCCTTGCCTGGGTATCATGGGCCACACACGTGGTGGCCAAAGGCTGGAGGACTCTGGTCGCATCCTCCCTGTGAAAAGCAGGAGCTGATTCCCCTGCAAGGTGGAGAAGCTGGGCTGCAGGCAGGGCTGCAGAACCCTTGTATGAGCACTGCCTGTTGGGAAGGGCAGCTCCTTCAGCTCACACGGCATCGCCCCCATCGGAGGGCGGCTTCAGATTTACTCACCCTACGGCTTCCCGACCCTCTGAAAGTACCTGTGGTGGCTGAGAATTCCATTTGGCACTTTGTTTTACTGCGAGGCTTTAGGAACCGCTTTGATAGATAGCTTCTGTACTCCTGTTTGTCACATCCATGCTGCATGTTTTATCAGTTGCTGGTTTCCAACTCGGAGCCATCAGGAGGGGCACCTGTTTTGGAAAATGGAGCATTGTGTGTTCGTTTTGCGTAGCGTTGTAAAGCTGCAAAAACCTGGGTTTCTCCTCTCATTTATGTCAGCCTAAAGATGTGTTTAAAGCAGCTCATCAATGCTGCTCGGGATTTCTCTGAGGACTGAATAGGAAAGTAATACATACAGTGAAAGTGCTGAGCAACAATGATTAATTCTGTCAGTTAAATAACACACAATTATTAAGCAGTGTATGCTGCCGTAACTGCACCCCCTCTGACATCAGAGCTGTGCCCTCCCCAGCAGCAGATGAGCTGCCACTTCCAAGCCCAGAATGCAGCACCTGGGTGAAAAAGGACTTTTTTTTTTTTTTTGTAAAGCTATGCTATTCCTAATCAGTCGCTGGTCTAGGTCCTAATATTTGCCTAGAGCAAATTCTTTCAGTAATCTGGATAAGTGGTCCCCAAGGCTTGTGACTGTGAAAGCACAGGGAAGGGGCCTCGGTGCCTGTGCCGTGTGGTTTCGCAGTGCTGCAGACGTGTCTGTGTGCCTCCCCTCCAAAAAAATAAGTAGCAGCAGATGTTTCAGCTGATTTATATTTTTTTCTTTCTGGAAACACCATGGGGTTTGCATGTTCTATTCACGTGTCCTGCAAAGACCTGGTAGAAAGGCTTTTCTGATCCCTTCAGCCTCAAAGAGAGCGGATCCAGGGCTCACCCCTGCCCTCCGGCTGAGGCTGGGCGATCTCTTCCAGCCCTGTCCAAGGGACTCGAGCAGCACCGTGCTGTTTCAACACCACTGGTCGTTTCTCTCACTGGCAGGACCAGCACCTCCTCCCCTCTTCCTTCCCACAGAACCAGAGCTCCGCTGTCCCTCCTTCGCTCTGCCACGACCCCCAAGCGTTGCAGACCTCTGTCAGTCAGCGCAGGTCCCCCCACGCTCACGCCAGCTTGGCAGCGCTGCCGGCATCTTCAGTTTCCATGGCGACGGCGGGATGCCATGCGGAGAATCTGGGTACCGGCGCAGGCCACGGCACCGCCAGCTTCTGCTGCCTCCTCAGGAACGGCAGGAGCTGCTTCACAGCTGGAGGAGCCTGTGGGTACCCGGGTGCAGGGCACGGTGTGTGGCCAGAGCCTCCAGAGAGGGGGTTTATTTCATGGCAGAAAGCAAGCAAAACCTCTGTGCTGGAAGGGAACACTTGCAGTCCTGCAGAGAAGCACAACATACAGATATATATATATATTCTTAGCAGGGCAGCAAGACAAATGAGCCCAGCTCTTGGAACCATTCATCTAACTCGTGTGCTCTGGACCCCACAACCTCTTCCAAGTAAATTAAATCCTGTGCCCGGCACTATTTGCTCTCCCAAGCTGTTGTGCTCCGAGGCACAGCAGCCCGTGGTGGGGTTTTGGGAACATGGGGTGAGACTCGGCTCTGTGCGGGATGCTCGTCAGGCAGCGTGTGATGCTGAACATGGGGCAACGAGGCTCTGAATGTGGTGCCTGCACATGTGGCCAGTGGTGCTGCTGCCTCCCATTGCAGGCACCGCCTGGCTGTGCTGATGGGAATTATTAATGCTTGGAGCTGGAGGGCAGGGAGAGGCAGGTTCCACCTTTTCCACCAGTCTTGGAAATTTTCACATGACTGATGCTCATTTGTTGTCTTAATTTTCATGTTTCTTGCAGCTGGGGGTGAGGACCCGGTGCTGCTTCAGGCTTGCGTGGGCAGGGCTCCCCGTGCACCTGTTCCCTTTGGTGCACACGTACCTTTCTCCCTCTGTAGGTTGTATCTTTTACATCTATTGTAAGTCACGCCACTTCTCGCTGTCTGTGGCAAGGGGTTTTAAAGAGAGCTTCAGCGCTCTGCTTATGTAAAGCAGTCGTTCCCTGCTTCAGCACTGTGAGCAATGTTGCCTAAAACTAACTCACTTCAAAGCCAAGATTTTCTATTTCTACAGCCAGAGTCGTGCCAGCAACAGAGCAGCAGGAGGTCTGCAGGGCAGTTGTGCCTCAGGGCGGGCTGGCCAGATACACAACGTCAAGCTCCAAAACCATTTTCTTGTTCTAGTGAGGTCCGGAGGTTTGTCTCACCGGCAGCTCGCCACTTTGCGAGAGCCTCAGCTCCGCAGGTAGCAGCAGAATATTTCTTTGTCCACTTTAGCAGGCTGGATCACCTTGAAACCGTTTGCAGCTCAGCTTTAGATGTTAAATGGAAACAGCTGCTAAATAGAAGGTTACTTGCAGGACTCTGATGAAGGGCTCCGAATGACCACAATGCCTGGGGCTGCCTTGGAAGGAAGCACAAGCGGCCCCATTTCACGTCAGTCTCATGCTCTCTTAGACTGTGGAAAGCACCAAGAAAAGTCCCAGGTTGTTCTCATTGGATCCAGGGAGGACTGATCCTGTGCCATCCGTACCAGCCCTCCTCAGAGCCCTGTGGCTTTGCATCCCCAGCACCTGCTGCTATGAGCAAACCCTCTGCCTGGAGCTGAGGAGCAGCCATTGCAACTGTGAGAGAAGCCGATGACTTATTACTCTAATAAAAATATATGCTGCTTATCTGAGCATCCTGCTAAACCATGTGGAAAGGTGGAACGAATCCACGTGTGTCACGGTCTGCAGCACCACAGCCCTGATGATGGGACATAGCTTCTCTGCCTGGGAGCTCCGGCCCCTCCTGTTGTCAGAGGTTGGGTGCTGGCAGCCGGTCTGCCCCTGCTCCCAGCCGCAGCCAGGCACCGGCACCTCGTCAGATTTCCCAGGCACAGGATCAATGCACCTCGTGCCCTTGGAACAACCCCGCGGCCAATAAAAGGGAATAGAATGTGACACGCCACACACGCGGCATCCCCGAAGAGCGGTAAATCGTGTAAGTGCTGCTCCTCGCAACATTCAGATGAGGTTTTTGTCTTTAAACAAATAAATAACCCTAGTTAACAAAGAAGAATATTCAAATACTGTAATAGTGGGTTGAAGGAATTGAGGCAGCTCCTTGCAGGCAGCGGGACGTATCCTGCACTCAGCAGCATCCTCATCCTCGGGCAGCCGGAGCGCACGCCGCTGGGGAGGGGCAGGATGCGGCACACCAACCCCGCTGCCCATCTCCTGCTGGAAACTGCTTTAATTTTCCCTAGAGCCTGGCACGAAGCAGCCGAGCCCCCAGCCCTTGCACCCAGCCTGTCCGGGTGCCACCTTGCAATGCTGGGCTCACTCTGGACCCCACACGTGCACATTTGCACGGCAGGAGAAGCCACCCAGTAGCACTTTGCTGAGTTTTCAGAATGCTTTATAAAGGTTATACACAGGTGAAGTGTCTGTGCTGACCCTCCCACCCTGGCTGCTGGAAACCTCCAGGAGCGGAGCCGTCCGGAGCAGCGCGGAGAAGAAGTTGGAGAAGGCGCACGAAGCCCAGAGGTCATTTGGGACCATCCTGGCCTAAATGAAGTTGCCGGCTGGAGATAGCCGGCGCGGCGGCGGAGCGCTCGGTCTCCCTGGCAATGGTTGCCATGCGATAGCTGCTGTGGCACCGCGGCCGCCTGACTTCAGTCAAACGCTTCCCAAGGGAATAATGCGCTTGTGCCGGAGTCCCCGGGGAGGCACGGGCACCATGGAGCCCTGCGACGTGACGGTTCCGTGCCGTGCGACTGACGGGCCCCACGGGTGCAGAGAGAGCTGAGGGTCTCAACGTGACGATGGAGCTGCCCCCTGTCCTGCAGCGAAGGCACTGTGTGGATGTGGCGGCAGGAATGAAGAGCGTTGTGCCTGCATCCTGTCTTTCCAGCTACAGGATCCCTTCCCGCCCTGGGACAGAAGCATCAGTCACAGCCCTGCGGCAGATGCAGTTTTCCAAACACAAAGTGGCCCAGAAGACATTTACAACCCCTTTTTTAGTGGTTATTCAGCCCTTTCAGTTTGATGCCCAGGCTGCAGTTTGTCGCTCGCGTCCCGTTCCGTGCTCTTGGATTTGATGGACTGATGCGTTTGTAGTGGTGCGTTGTGTCCCCCAGGGGCTACGCTGGAGTTACACTGTAAGATAACCCCACTATTTACAAAAATTAATCCTCTGTAGGAAAGTAAGTTTTTTATTTTAAATCCGAATGTAAGAAAAACAAATTTAAAAACATAATGGAGCAGTTGTGCAGAGCAGGCAGCTGTCACTGGGTCGAGTCGGGTCCCGAAGAACCAGCTGCGGGGAGGTCGTCGGCTTCATCCTCCCTCAGCAGCGATGGGAGAGCTGTCCCGACGAGAATCGCCTCGTGCCTCAGAAATGACTCGCCTCCGATTTTTGTATCTGCTTTTCCACATGAACAATAGCGTTGAACGGAACGTCAGTCATCAGACAGACATAATTGGATTTGGAAAGTGTTATATTGTGAATTAAGTTGACTGATGGGGAAGTGTCAGTTTTATTAACAATCTTCCTTCAGATGATAATTTTATATCTATAAGGATGAATTACAAGAGTACTTGAAGGCATCAGTTCTAAACGACGAAGTCATTTTAATAAAGGCTGACTTTCTCTTTCATATACTTGTTTTTAAATATTTTATCTCCTTGTGGGAAACACTATCCGATTAGGAACCAAAACCTCCATGAAAAACACCACACAATGAAGTGAGTTTGCACTCGGACTGTGGGGACGAGCTGTCCTATCGCCCCAGTTCCTCCCTCATGTGGACGCCTACCAGTCCCTGTTCTTGGGGTTTCAATGCAAATCTGGACATAGAAAAAAATCTGCTTTTTTTTTCCCAGAAGAAAGAGAGAAGAAAGGAGTAAGGCAGACAAGACCAAACTCTTGGAGACGTCCCCAACTCCCTTCTGCTGAAGGAAACTTCTTAGTGGCTTTGTTGCAAGGAGACAGTTTTTCCCCTCGTCACTGGGATCAAAAGGGTTTGGGTTTATACATCAGTGCTGGCGGGGCAGCAGAGAGCCCTGTTCTAAAGATGCAGGTCACCGCTTCGTTTCCCTTTTCTACTTAAGCCTATTCTAATTAAGAGCATCTTTATAAATATTTGATGTGCATTTCAGTGGAAATGGGGGTTGCGAGCCGTGCCCGTTACAAACACCGGGCAGCGCAGTCTGCAATCCAGGAGTCACCTCTGACCACCCATTCATCACCGCACAACGGCCACTTCATTACGTCTCTATTGATCAGTTAAATACTTTGTGCTTTGCAGGAGCATTGCAGGGACGAAGAGCAACCAGGTTGGACTAAAGGCAGAGGAAGAAAAATGAGCTGATAAAAGCTGTGCTACACCCGGCTTCTCTTTCAGAGGGTGCTGTGCAAGATTTGGTGTGTTTGGTTTTTTTTTTTACTGGCTGCAAATCGGTGGAAAAACCTCTTTGGGCAAAGTTTTTTTGCGCTCTGCAGGTGGTTTTGCCATGTGCCGGGCAAGGGAGGAGCGCTGTGCATCCCAGGGGAGCGGAGCTCAAGGTCCAGCAGGGCTGTGGGGAGTCCTGGGCTTTTGTCCCCAGCCCCGGTGTTACCGTTGGGTGGTTTTTGGGTGCTGGGAGCCCCCGGCTCGGCAGGGTGGGGTGGCCTGATCCTGGTGGCGAGCCTGAGGTGCCCTGAACCGCCGATCGGAGGAGAGGAGCGAAACCTGCTCTCGTAGATGGCTGTTGCTCTAAAGTGGGTCATGGAAAAACAACAGGCACTGAGCAAAATCCTCCCTGACGGCGTTTTTCTTCCCAGCCCTTCGTCTCCCTCCCTCCATGCTCCTTCTCTCCTGGCGCTGCCCCGGTGAGCCCGTCCACCGGCACAAAACCCCGCGCCCGGCATCGCGCCCCCGAGCAGGTGGGGCGGGTGACCCGTATGTTGATATTTTCCCTGAGAGATGAGTGGCAAGAGCTCAAGCGCCCAAGGAGGGTGCGGCTGGATGTGCCCCCCCGCCCTCGCTTTTCGCCCTCTCGCAAAGAATCTCAGATTTCAAAGCAAAACTAGAATTCCCGTTGTTCTTTGGTGAAGATCTGAATCTCTGTCTTCTGCTGGGGCGGTTTTATGCTGAAACGGTTTGAAGTCAGATGCTTTAGCGGCACGGAGAGCGTGAGGCCGGATTTGCATGGGAAATGAATCATGGCTGATGTGATTAAAACTGCCATAAAGGTTGAATTTAAGACTTTTTTTGTTACTTACTATTAAAGTTTTTCAGTAATTTTCCACCCCCTCAGATGAGCGTCGTTCAGATGAACCGAAGAGAAACTTTGCTGTTCATTACTGAGGGCTCTGAAGGGAATTTTTCTTCTTTTTAGTGAAAAAGCAAAGCTAAAAATGAAGGGTTTTTTCATCAGATAAGTGTTTTTGTAGAAGCATCCCTGTCCTGCCCTCAGCCCTGTGCCCACACGAGGTTAGTCCCTGAGGAAAGAACGTTTGCGCAGTTCAAAGAAGCGGGGGGGACATCCCGAGCAGCAAACCGAGTTCCTTCCCCGCGCTCTGCCGAAGCAGACGCGCGCCAGCGTGTGTCTCCACGCGAGCATCTGTGCCGGTGCTAAGAGAACCAGCGGTGGCTGGGAGAAGAAAGGAGACATCTCTCCGTTTACGTAGACGCGAGGCCGAAATCATATTTGTATGTAAATGTGGTTTTTCTAGGCTCACACTAGCTTCCCAGTTGCTACAGGAGACATTGCGTATTCGTAGCAGGAGAGCTTGTTACCGGAACGGGAGCTTTTGAAAGTCCTTTGCGTGATTTCCCCTCTTTCTCAGGGAGCCGGAGTTTGACTAACACGTTGAAAATTAAAAAATAATTGAAACGGATCGTATGCGGCTCGGCGGGGGCGTTATTTTCTGGCGAGCGGCAAGGGAACAGCGGAGCGGTAACGCGCGGCTCTTGTAGCCTTGTCACTTGGACGGACCCTTCAGGCCCGTCGGAGCAGCGCGGGGGCACTCGGGCTCTCACCGCCCCTCCCGCCGGGGCGATGCCGGTTGAGCAACCTCGCGCTGGGCAAGAGCCGCCTGTTTTCTGCTCGTCAGCAACACGGTTTTGCCTTGTAAACACAGGTTGGACGTGGGAAAGCAGCGTCAGGAGAAGCGTGGGTTCGTGCCGGAGCTTTTCCCCCGGACCCGACCCTTTTGCCTGTCGGGATGCTCGTGGGAACCCCGACACGCTCCCGGCTCTGGGGGGGAGGTTGGGAGGGACTGGCTTCCCAGGGAAGATAAAACCAGTTGTGGCTTGGAATCATATCTGCCTGCGAACATTTCCATACCGCATCTGCTGCTTTGAATTAGGACCTGAATATTCATCTCCAAAATGTATAATTTATACTTACAGCAGACAATTCATAATTTAAGTGTTATTGCTCTAAATTAAGTCTAACATTTAAGCTGGCTGCGGACCAGATAACTCAAACCAAGGTGCCGTGAAGAAGGAAGCCTGGCTGACGCTGCGGGGTACCCGAGCACGTGCCCGGGGCGGCCGGCGAGGGGATGCCCCGTTCGGAGCAGGGCAGGACCCGGCTGCGTGCGGTGCCAGCACCGGTCCCTCCTCCGATGGCTGTCGTTAAGGAAAGAAGCAACAAAGGAAAAAAAAAAGTCAGAAATGAAAAAGGAAAATTAAACATGAAAATTTAATTAAATCACCCTTTGATCACTCTCTGTGGAATGGACTTAGTTCAGAAGATTATTTGTTGGAGAGCAATAATAGCTTCTAATTAGGATAGGATTCAATGCGAAATGAGGGGGATTTTTTGCAGTTTTGTTGTGTTTTTTTTTGAATCAACCTACACAAATCAACAAGGCTCCGTGCACATTACCAGCTAAATATTATTAAAATTGTATTTTATCGCCTGGTACTTGCCATTGTTTATCCATTTGAAATTCCTGGTTTAAAGTCAACGCGGAAACAGAATCAAAGCGGCCGATGGAGAAGCGGCTTGTGCTTGTGGTTGCCGGAAGTGGGTGCTGGGTGCAGCCGTGTCCCTCCCTCGGGTGGCGAGCTTGAAGAGCAGAGGTTTTCCCCACGACGCCGCTGGTCCTCCCCACGCGTGCTGCCGTGCCGGGGCGGTGGGATGTGAAGGGATGAGGTGCAGAACAAGGGTCTGGGAAGCCGGAGGGGCTGGGGAGGGCAGCGGGTGACACGACGCCTCCCCGCTGGGCAGCGAGTTGCCCTCCTGCGCCAGGCTTTGCCTCCGAACTTAAATCCCCTGGAAGAGCGGCCGTGGCTGCCTCGGCTTTGTGAATGAGGCCCTTAAAGATTTGCATATATCATAATAAATGTGAGTCATAGCCAGGCAGCATTTAAAATACTCGCTGAAAGAAAGAACCAAATATCCCCATTAGAGCTTTTATCCCCTGCTATTTCATATCACAATAAAATGTCAAAAGGAAAAGAGAAGCAGATTTCTGATATTATTACTTTGAACTTTTCTTGGCTATACTCCCCTGAAGCATGACATTTACCGAGGAGAGGGAAAAAAAGAAGAGGCTGGAATATCTCCTTAATCATCTTTATTTCAGCGCTGTGCCAACCCATGGCCGGACTTCCCCTCCCAGGAGCGGGAGCTGGGGGGGCATCGTGGCCCCGGGACCCCCCCTTCCACCTGAAGGGCAGCCAAAGGGAACCCCCAGGAAACACTGATATCATCATCATCACCATTGTCAACATTAATATGAATATAACAACACGTGGTGTGGTACAGTATAGCAGGGTACAGCATGGTAATACAATAAAAACAACTTTTGGTGCTTCTCGAGGCGTCAGCTCCCGGGAGGAGCAGCACGAGGAGCTGATGGCTCTGTCCTCACCGCGCCCCCGAGGTCGGGCTTTGCGCTGGGATTTATGCCGCGGTGTAAAGGTGTCTCCTGGGGATTATAAGTGAATGGGATTGTAAAAAAATTAGAAGTCGTTGAAAGTTCGTAGGGAAAGGAAGAGTGTGAATAGATGCCATAAAAAAGTTAGAAGAGTAAAGTGTTTCTTCCATCAAGCCCATTTTAAAAATCCGTTTTAACAGGTTTTTAATTTCATTTATGGACCTAATAAAATCAAGTAGTGTCAGGAAGATTCGCAAAGGCGGGGCACTAACACCATGTACGATATCCACTTTGGAAAAAAAACAGCTTTTGCCAGGAGCTGACCGTGCTTGAGCTTCCAGGGGCTGTGCAGGAGGGGAGCGGGTGGCTGGGGCTGTCCCACCGCCTCGGCACTGCAGGTGCCGGTGACGCTGAGTGGCATTTACCCGCTGTGGTGGCCTGTGATGGGCAGCTGAGGAAGAATTTAATAACAGGGTTGGAAAGTCAAGCCCACGAGTCAGGGTGTGGGGAGCTTCTCATGGGCTTCAAGGGACTCTGCAACAACCTGCCATTGTGCAGGGATGCCCAGAGCCTGGGGACCCCTGGGGACCGGGGACTCTGCCCTGGGTGATCGCAGCGGCTCCTCCCAGAGCTCCCCACAGAGAGACTCTCTGGCAAAAGGCTCCTTTTCCACCCTCTTGCCAGGAATATTCAAAACAAAATTCCAGGTTGCATAAATCACCGGAGCTTTTCTCCTTTCCCTGTGCCCCAGCTCGTTGAGGCGATCAGCTGAAATCTCAATCCCTCCTCACGGTTTCGTTCCAAGTTTGCTGGGATGCTGGTTAATTTTGCAAATCCAAAGGCACAGCCGCCAAGCGCTCAGGCATGAGCCGTTTCTGTTTTTCCACCTTGGCAGATTGAAAAATAAACCCGTCTTGTGTGGCGAGAAGGAAAGGGAATCGACACGCGCGGGCGCGATCTGGCAGCGTTCCCCTCTCCTTCCCCTGCCAGGCAGCTCTCCCCTTCTGCAGCCGCGGAGCCGGTGGGTGCTGCCCGGAGCAGGGGGCTTTCGGGCTGCGCTGCCGACTCGGCTGGGTCATAAATAATTTCTATTTTAGTATTGCAGCCCTTGGTGGGCAGTGGCAGCGTCATCGTCAGCTCTGGAGGTTTTTGCAGGGAGGGGTCCCGCCTTCCCCTTCCCAGAGGCTGACTGGTGCTGCTCTGCCTTCGGTCCCAGTTCCGGTGCCACTCGGGCCATCTGGATCTGTGTGAGTGAACCTGATTTAGCAGCTTCAGCTCCTGGGACTGATTTTGATGTGAACGTGGCAGGGTTGTGTCCTGGTCCAGAGGTGGGATGAGGAACTTGTAGCAGGCAGCAGTGTTAACCATGCTGCAGGAGATACCTGGAGAAGGGAACTCTCAGAGCGATGCTTTCCCTCTGGAAAGCTGTCAGGACGATTGAAAAAGCAGGAAGAAAAGCTACCAGCCCTGACGAACCTCGTGCAGTGCGGTTCTTAGCGAGGACCTGGCAGATGAACTTCTGACCCGCTCCTTCGAAAGACAGAAGCGAGCAGGATCCTGTCCCAGAGCTGCTGCGCGGGGCGCTCCGGCTTCACACCAACGGTGCTGCTCAGATCCTCCAAAACTCGGACCAGGAGCTGAGCCAGCAAAGGGCCACGTCGAACCCCAGCAGCCACGGTCCTGCCTGCGCCAGGGGGTCCTGCCTGCGCCGGGGGTCCTGCTGGGGCCGGGGGGTTTGCTGGCTGCGGGGGGGACAAACACGGGAAGGGGAGCAGCGGCTGCACTGGCGGTGTGGGAGGAAAGGTGTTGTTATGGTAACAAATGACTTGTATTCTCCAAAGGAAGCACGATTTCGGTTTAATAGGGGGAAAACGCAGGGAAGAAGAAAAGGATAATATTTCAAAAAAATTTAATGAGACATGAATTGTACATGCTCGTTCTCCGGAGTGTGTAACGGTTCAAGAGGGAGGACGAGTGGCATTTACAACGCGGCTCACGCGCCGAGCGGGGCCGCCGTGCCGCTGCCGCCGAGGAGCCAAACTTCGAGGCACCCGCTTGGGTCCCCTGATGCCACCTCAGCCGGGACACCCCGGGAGGTTTTATTTGCTCTAAAGCCTCACCCTCTGCCAACAGGTGCTGCTTGTCCGGCAGCACCACGGGGAAGATGGTGCCCAGGCACCCAAGGCAGGAAAGTCTAGTGAAGGGCAGCACCCGAGCGATGCTGTGGAGCAGCTTCCCCAGGGGGACGATGCCCTTGCTGTGCCTGCCTGCTCGCCACAGCCCCCTGGGCCAGGAGCATCCCTCCAGCACAGCCCGTGCCACCCGAATTTCCCGCACCGAGCGCTGCACAGGCTCCTGCCTTCGTCTCCTCTACCCAGCAGCGCAGATTTGCTGAGGAAAGGCAGTGGTTTGATAAGGAACGCCATAATTAGGAATGTGCCAGAAACCAGGTATTAATAGAAGCGCTATTAGAGAATTTATGGATGATTTAAGATGCAGCCCATTCTGCTAGTGAATGCCTCGTCTGTTTAAGAGCAGTAATTGCCTATTATCTAGCAGCTTCTGATGTGCTTGGCTCGTGCTGGCATGACACGCCAAGATGCAGCACATATTTAAAGAGCTAATGCCAATTCAAAGGACCTGCTTGTAATTTTAAACACAAGAATCCAATAAAATTCAAACGGCAGCTGGGAGGTGAAAAAGCAAACGGCACACGCCAGGCACCAGATCAATAACGGGGGAAGTGCCCGTAGCGGGAGGTGGGCGCAGCTCCTCGTAGCTGCTCCAGCCGCAGAAGACGGTTCTGCTTATCTTTAATGCAGGTACATTTTACCCCTCCCTTACTATATGCCACTTACTTTGTGCCCTGCAGCAAAGACAGTTTCATTGATCAAACAGAAGGCAGTTAACGGCTAAAGGAACGTGAAAAATAACGTAACACGGAGCAAGCCTGCAAGCGCCCTGCTTGTTTATCCGCGCGCACGCCTTTTGACATACACCGGTTCAAATATGTTTTTTTCACAATATTGCGGAACCTTTATGCTCTTTGAAGTGAGCTAATCCGCCAGAGAAGCTTTAATTTCTGGATCATGGGGTAAAGCATCCTCTCTGGTCTGCGGCCGCTTTTGTGTGCCGGGCCCCGCTTCGGAGCGTGACGCCGAGCGCGAGCTGCCCCCTGGGCACTGTGGTTGGGGGAGCATCAGCCAGCTCGGTCCTGCTCCGAAGCTCCACAGCTGAGCTGACCTGCCAGTGCCCACTTCTTGCACCAGGGATGGAGCAAAAGCAGGAAGGAGTCAGCCCCTGCTCAGCCCACGCCAGCCGGCCCCAGACCACCCTGCCCAAAGGGAAGGATCCAGCTCCACCAGACCAGCTGCTGCAAAGTCATCCTCTCCCAGGGATGGAGCCCCTTTGGTGCCTTCTCCCTCGACTGCCCCCCTGCCCACCCCCCTGCCCACCCGCTGCAGCCCCCACGCTGCACAGGCCACTGTGGGGAAGGTTTTTTGTATCTGCTGAAAGGAATCTTCTGGTGGTAAAAAGCTTTCTTGGCGGCAGAGGGAAGGATTCCTGCTGCTCAGCTCGCCAGGCTCTAGCTCCCTCTGCAAAGAACAAATGCCTCTGGAACATCAGCCACAGCAGCCGGGAAGTGCATCCGACTGTCTTCTTGGCAGCTTTTAATTTATAGCTCCTGCACTTCGACGTGTTGATCTTGCTGATTGCACAAGGAATTGAATTTGATTCAGATTTATTTGTTCTAATGTGCGTCTGCTGTTACTTATAGCTGCGGCGTCATAGGCTGTGGACGGGTTTTGTTCAGCCACCCCAATTAAAGCCAGCGAAGTGCAAATACACACAAGAGCAGCTGGAAATACGATGAGCATAGAGCAAACAGGCAAACGAGCCAAACCCACAGTGACTGCAAAGCCTGAGCTGTTCTGGTGCGAGTTCAACCAGGTGAAATCTCCTCCCAGCCCACACGGCTCAGCCAGCAGCCCTGCCCCAGTTGGTGTAGGAGTGAAAAAAGGTTGTGCACAATCCAACCCCAGCAAAGGCTTCGGAGGGGACCCTGCAGGGAGGGCTCAGCAGGGGCTCAGCTGGGACCCATCTCCACCTTGCTGATGCAAAAACATTGCTGACGGTGCTCGCGCTGCTCCGACCGTGAAATCCTGTGAGATGTTTCTCCCGAGGTGCAGCGTCCGTTCTGCCGCCCTGGACATCTTCCCACTCAGGTTATTACATCCTGCCTCCTGCCCATCCCCTGCAGTCTCGGTTATTTAGAGCCTCATTTTCGGAGGGCTGAGCACCGGCAATTCCAGCTGACTTCAGTCTCCTTGTCTGCAAAAAAAAAAAAAGGGGACAAGGAGAGCGACCTCCTTTGTGGAGTGCTTGGAGATTTGCTGATCACCAGCTGCATCCAGGAGGTCAGGTTTAGTAATAAAGATTCAGAGTAAAGATAAAAGGGCTTTGCACTTCTCAGCAGCAGTCCCTTCCTGGCTGGTGTGTCATTTTTTCCCCCAGGAGCAGCACCCACAGCCACTGGGTCCTGCTGGTGCCTTCCCTGCTCCCCTGACCGAACCCTCCCTGGGGCCCAGCTGGTCACAAGCGTGGTGGTCCTCAGCTGCCCCCTTGGGAGAGCAAGAAGGTCCTTCTCGAGCTGGAAATACCAAGAGTCTGTCATTTCTCTCGGTGTCATTAATTGCCCTTGGTGCTATCAGAAAAATAAGGCCTTAAATTTTAACTGGAGTGTTTGTAGCTCTAATTGCCCTCCATTGGCTTTGGCTGGGGGCCCTGCAGTGCTGACCCTCTCGTGTCAGTCCCTCCTGCAAAGGGGCCAACTCAGCCCTCAGAATGCTTCTACTGAGCTCAATAGACTGACCTCTGGTTTCCTCTGAGGAAGAGATTTTTCCAGCTCTCAACTCGTTTTTCCTGCCTTTGCTCCATGCAGAAGCATACCTTCTTTTCTGTGGAGCATTCACTCTCTTTCTGTTGCCATCAGGCGGGATTTTCTTATCTCCTTTTGAAAAAAGCCTGTGTCCCCCTCGCAGGTGACACTCAAGAAATCCTTAAATAAAACCCAATAAGACAGGACGGCTCTGGCGGGTCACACCATCGTGCCTGGTTCTCCAGAGCTCAGAAGCGCCGGGGTTCTGCTTCCCCCCAGGCAGCTCTGAGCGTCGAGCAGAGCATCGCAGGCTCTGCCTGATCCGGGCTCGTCCCGCAGCCGCCGCAGCTCCCCGTGGCGCTGACAATGTCATCTCGCTCCCTCCAGCCTCCCGTTGCGCCCAGGAGTGACAATGACACGGCAATCAATGGCAATGATCTCCCAAGTAGCCCGGCTGATAAACACGCTCTCACGGCTGCTGCGAGCACGTCTGAGCTGCTTGCTCTGAATAAATTGGGTTTGATGTACACAACGCGAGGTGTACGTACTTTGAAATTTATTCCTTCGATTCCCGTCAGTCGCTTCTGGGCCCCTGCTGCTGGGGAGGGTAGACAGGAGCAATGATGAGCAAACTAACGAGCTGCAGGGGATATGTCTGTGCACCTCCCGCTGCCGCAGGGACAAGGGGGACCTGGCTGTAGGAGCCGGGCACCCACCTTCACAGCCACGTGTCACCACGGCTGCCGGGGTGGTGCCTCTGCTCCCCCAGCTCAGGACCGAAGGAGCAGAACCCCCAGGTGCTCAGCACCCACCTGCTGTGGAGAGACCTCTCCACCTTGATCTGGGCACTTGCAAAAGCAGCTGATGGCAGTTATCCCACCTATTTAAAATCACTCATTGCAAGCTGTGGTTTTCCCCCGTGGTCTGGGCTGGTTTCCCAGAGAGCAAACCTCTGACCCCCCGGGGCGGCCGCTGCTGCTGCAGAGGGTGAGTGAGGGGCTTGGGGGGAGGGAGCAGGCGATGGTCAGGGTCTGGCGTCACACCAAGGTAGTGACACCGCCAGCTTTGTCCAGACGAATATTTTGTTTGTATTTGCTTTGTTTGTGGAGGATGTGTGAGAAATTAATAGAAAGGTGCTAAATTTGGTGGTGAATATGGATCCGCTGCAAGTATAAACTGAGTAGCTGGTGGAGGGGGAGACTTTACCAGTTTGCACTTCAGCCGAGGGGCTGTAATTAAAGCTCGGGTCTGAAAAACTTTGCGATCCAAAGCCTGACTCGCCGTGTCTGCACAGGGAAGGTGAGAACCGCCGGTTCCCTGCCCCCACCACCCTCCCCGAGGTCCTTGTGTGCAGGTATCCATCATCTCCTTTGTTTGGTTGCTTTAATTGAGGTTGCTATTTATAGCAGGTTATTGGAACCAGGTCGAACTCGTCTCTGTGCAATTTCCACTGCAGACAGGCAGCGCGTCCCTCCGAGCCCTTTCCTGGTGTTGTCCCCGTGCTGTCCCTCTCTTTAGCTCTGTTGCTGCCTTGCACCCGCCCGAGGAGAGCGCCTCTTAAACCTGAGGTCAGCCTTTGATTTATGGCTTTGTTCTGCAGAAAATATACATTAGCCTTTTGATCCCCAAAGTGGGCTTTAGAGAAGGATTGAGGGAAAGTCTTCCGGATGCAAATAGCGAGTGCCGTAATTATGTTCTGGGTAACGTAACGAATGACCGCAGCCAGCAGTTCTTGCCGGGTCTCTACATACTTTAGCTGCCGTTTAACACAATCATTTTCTTTTGCTGGCTATAAATATGTTCAATTTCTCTGACCTCGTGAGCCAGCATTACTCTCGGAGGCAGAATTACTCCTTACTCCGTGTCTCATAGGTTAGCTTTGGCCTTGAAGCTCCCCGGCCCCTGATGAGGACGTGAAGCCCAATTTCCAAAGCAAACGGGCCGCGGGCAGCAGAGCTTGGAGGGCGGTGGAGCAGAGCCCCCTGCCCGCCAGCCCCCACCCTCGCTATGGGGTTTGGGTGACGATTATCAAACCGTCGTGCTCACAGATGTCGCTGCGGTCACTGTGTTAGTGCGGGCTCTTGCGGTCCCAAGAGCTTGGGGGGGGGGGGGGGGATTTTCCCGCATGTGGGACCCCTGAATTGTTGCATCCCCCTGGGTGCACCCCACGAAGTGTGTGCTGCCCGCTCCTGCCTGCAGCCAGCTCCGCTCACCCTTTGGCTGTAGCGCTTCGCTTGCATGAATAATTAAGACTGTAGTCTCCTATGACTTGCTCCTCATACTCACCCCTCATCCTAGGGCTTTGCCAAAAACCTGTCTCTTATTAATCGCTTCTGTTTTACAGTAGCTCTTAGCTGTACAGTCACTTATTAGCAAAGCTATTCCTGTTCCGATGTTCTGCTGGCTGTGACCTTGTCCCCAAGCCCCTCTCTGCTGCTCTTCCCTGTGAAATGGCCACGCTGTAACCGTGCTAGAGTGGGAAGAGTCTACTGCCTAAAGAACTGATCTGGATTCAGTACAGAAAGTCTTTTGAGGAGATCCATCAGCTAATAAAGGAAATTGATTCTGGAAGCCAAAGTCAATATGGGGTTAGAGAAACTCCATTGCCTGTGGTGGGCTCCCTTCCAGAAGCCTCCACTGCCACATCTGGCTTGTGCTGCCACATCTGGCACCTCCTCTTGCTCTTGCTCCTTCCTCACCTGCAGAGGATCAAGGCAAGAGTGATGCATGGGGCTGAGAGGGAGGCGGGAGCCAGGCAGCAGGGCAGTGATGCCCCTTGCCCAGCCAGCTGCCCCAGCACCCTCTGCCTCTCAGGACAAGCCCTTCTCTGGTTTTAGAGTACATTTTTCTTCCATGCAATCTAGAAAACCAGTACAACCAAATGCAGGAAGTGGAAGCATGCAGAAAATGGCTCAAACTGGCCCTCAGAAGGCGGGGTGGGAAGTGTTATGACTGGGGCTGTGGAGGAAGAAGACGGGGCACCTTTTGTGGCAGCCAATGGAAAATTAAAAACAGCCAAAGGAAAGAGCGAGAAAAGAAAATTTGGCAGAAGCTTTTGACCATATGGCCAACTTGTACTTCATGTGTGTTTCTCCATATGTTGCACGTACATGTGTTTGCTGGCCCCCTGTGCACTTTGCATGCCAACCGTCGTCTCAAACCCAGCAAAATTATCTCGCAGAAGGCTGAGGAGCTTTCGGCACGCTTCCCTTCCCTCGGCTGCTCCTCAAAGCCATTAATCCAGACCACCTTGATCACTGTGAAAAATTAGAACTGGCTTTGCCCTGGCGTGGCTTTTGCCCTCCCCGAGGTCTCCCAGCAAGCCATGAAGCACAGGATGTGCAGAACTACAAGCGCTCAGTGGGCTTCGCCAGTTAATTTACTGCAAAGCCGGGTGACACGTGCTGGGAAGGGAACCACTCTCACTGTCTTCATCGCCTCTGCTGGAACCCGTGTACCGATCAATAATTCAGGTGCCCTTACAGCTACCCCCGGCAGATCCCTCCCTGCCTGCTTAATGGGAAAACACGTTTTGGTGCCCAGCTCAAGCCCAGGGCGAGGAGCCTGCAGCCAAAGAAATAGCCCCGAGCCCGGGAGCTCCCCGTGCTGCTCGGCCCCTCCAGCCAGGCAGGGAGGTGGGGGGTTGCTGGCTGAAGCCAGGGAGATCAGACCTGAAGGGGAAGTTGAGTGTATAACTCTGGAACACAGAGCAGGGAAAAAAAAAATAAAAAACCGTCCCAAGTCACTGCAATCATTACCACTGCACGAATATCTGCAGGTGCCAAGCCTGCTCTCCGAGCGTGATTTAAGCTGAAGATTCAGAGCCGTTTCCTGGTACAAATCATCTGAGCGAGATGAAACAATCAATGGGAGATATAATCTGCGACTCGTCTCTGCAGCCAAAAACATCTCATCTGTGAACACAAACTCATTAGGAGCATGATTAACGGGGTCTGAAGGCAGGAGTCGGGGGGTAGTGGAGCTATTCGCAAGCTCTGCCCATGCCGAGCGGCAGCGGCCCCCGAAGCTGGGGCGTCCAAGCTCACTTGTGGAGCAGCAGAGGGATGAGGAGCTCTGCACCACATTAGGCTGCCTTCAAAGTGATGCAATGCTTTAGTTTCACAACAGCTTTTTCTTTCCTTGCTGGAGGGAAGAAATTTTGCACTCACTGGAGCCGACAGGACCAGCCAGACCACTTCTTCAGCAGGAGAAGAAACCCCGGGCTGTTAAAGATAAAAACAACCAAAATGGGTCTTAGAGGAGCAGGATCAACTGTGGAAAGACACAAAAGGCAGAGAAATGTGATGGCAATTACTAGACAGCAGGTGCAGGGGGCTCTCCCTGGGAGCCAGAAGTTCCTCCCTTGCCTGCAGACCCCCAGCTCCATCCTCCAGCCGGGCATTGGTGGGACACAGCAGCCACCAGAGAGTCGGCAGCACATGGATGGGCAAGGTCAAGCAGGCTTAGAGAAAGCAAAAGGGGGGAAGATTTTAGGAATGTGGCTGAAATAGCTAGGGAATTAATTCTGGAGATGCCACGGAAATGATGGCCCATAAAGTTAATGAGATATTGTTGAAGAAAGGGTAAACAATTAGGACTATTAGCTGCAAAGATAAACCAAGACCTATTGCCCTCGGAAACACTGAAACTAATTAAATTGAAAATTACAACATGGGAGTACAAAAACAAAAGCAAATAAATTGAGAGAAAGAATTAACTGGCTTAATATCATGTTGATAATATTATTAGCAATAGGAAGCGGGGATTGTATGATTAAAGCTGTTTATTTTCACACTCTCTCGCTGAAAGCAGGTGGTGAGGAACTCGGGGCAGGCAGGAGGGGATCCCTGGCTCCAGGGGGCTGTGGGGTCCCGGCCAACGCTGTGGCCCCTCATGGAGCAGGTTCCCTGGTCCTGGTGCCCCGTCCACGCCGGTGCCATCCCGCTGTGCTGGGTGGTAGATGGGGCTCATACTCCCGCCAAGCTCCCAGTGCCCTCCTGGCCTGGGCGAGACCTCCAGAAGAGTCCTTAGTGCTCCACTAATTGGTTCCACTGAAAGGGATTAGAGCCAAATTGACTTTGTGCTTTGCCACCCAGAAATAATCCTGTTTTAAGTGGGCACATTCTTCGGTAGAGTCCAAAGAGATGATGAACGGGCGATGTGCTGCTGGAGGGAATTCCAAGTGACAAAGGGGGCTCCTGGTCCTTCCTGGGGGCATCCCTGGCACCAGCAGAGCTCACCTGATGGGGGGACGTGGGGTGGGGAGTTGACGTGTTGGCCACAGTGTCAGTTGCAGCCTGGCGTGGGTGGCAAATCAAGGAAGGAAATCCAGGTGGAGATGCTTTAGGAAAGATGCTTTGGGCAGAGGGAATGGAGACAAACCCAACGAGCGCCAGCAGCGCAGACCGACCCCTTCCCCAGGGCTGGAGAGGGGATTAACTCGCTCAACAGAAGATCGCAGAGCAGATTCCCACTTACCTGAGATATTCTTTGAGAACATTAGTAAAGCGGATGCAAAGGCTGCGGGTCAGCTTCGCGTCGCTCGTGGCTCTGACGTGATCCCTGGGCTAAGACCTGGCGGCTGCTCGGATCTGTGCGAGGCTCCAACTGATAGAGCAGGCTGCCTCCTTTTACAGAACTTACTCCTTCTCTGCTTTTACCCCTTCTGATCAAGTTAACGTCCTGCTACACCGCAAACCCTGTGTTCAGGGTGCGGCTCGTCTGGAAAACGGCGTTCCCTCTCTTTCCAGTTTTGAGAAACGTAGCACTGGGTTTGAAGCGATGTTTCTAACACCTTTATGTGCTTCCTGAGCAGAAACGAAGCCAAGCATAAGGCAGCCAACACACTGGAAATTAAGTGAGAACTGAGAAGTTTGGGAAGGCAGAAAGGGTCTGTGAATCTGGGACGAGTTTATGGCTCGGTTCCATCCAAACTGTGCTGAGGGGGGTCCAGGCAGGGGCCTGTGGCGTGGTTGGAAGGGGAGGCAGCGCAGGAGGAGCTGGTCCCTCCTAGCCAGGATCTGTGCCCTCGCGTGCAAAGTCTGCGGAATTTGCAGTCTGGTGATGGAGAGCAAAGCCGCTTTTTACGGTCGTTTCATTATGATGCTTAATTTCTTCTGCAGAAGCAATTACGTTCTATGGGTGGGAAGCAATATCGGAGACGTATGATTGCGATTGTCCCGCTGCTGCCGCAGGAACCGCCATCAGGGCGCGGGAGCCAGCAGCTGGGGCTGTGCTGGGACAGATAAGAGACTTTGCAAAAGACAACCCCATCCACTGGCCAAATATTGACCCGAGACGGGGGAGGTATCCCATCCAAAGGACAGCTCCACATGGGCTTATCCAACACTCGGTGACCTCTGGGAACAAATAAAATTGAAAAGGTGGCCCTGAGCCGGGCTCTTTTGTCGTCTGTTTTCACCAGCAAGTTCTCTAATTAGTCAGGAAACACAGCAGCAACGTGCATGGTTTGGGCTTTTTTGTTATTTCTTGCACCTTCTTCACCTCACAAACTGAATTGACAGCAATTCATGTCAGAAAGGGTTTCTTTTAGGCAAAAAAAAAAAAAAAAGAAAAGGTGCAGGCGGGACTCCGCTTGCAGCCCTTCTCTGCTTTTAATGGGAATAAATTGTTGCCCGTATCACTGAAAAAGCTGAATAGGTACAAATATTACCGATACCGTAAGGGTGCACTGGGCCTCGTTATCCTTGGGTAAACGAGGTTGTGCGGAGCTCTTCTCCTTTATCTGTCGCTGTCTCTTGGCAATGTGCTGAAGCAGAGAAACCTCGAGGATGAATTGCCCGGGAAGCCGGGGAAGGGCTGGGACCCCAAAAGCTCCCCGGGTGGGGGAGCACCCACGCTCTGCGGGCTCACGGCAGGGATGGGGAGCCCTGCCCACACGTGGCTGGTTCCCATTGAATCTCTGCAAGTAGTTACTTCTGTTACTTTTCTCGCTCAGTCTTCACAAGTTGCCAGCAAAAAGCCAGGGACGCTCTCGAATGGGTCCGTGGTTATTTCTGAATTTCTCGGGGAAGCGTTGCGCCGTCCTGCATGCGCCGAGCCCGTATCGCACGGGAGAGATGTTTCTCCTTCGCCGCGTAAACGTCTGCCCACGTGCCGCCCGTCGCTGCGTGCAAGCGCTGCGCTGCAGAGCTACGGAGAGATCCCTTGGGCAAACAAACCCAGCACTGCCCAGTCTCCCGCAGCGAATTTCAGGGGGTTTATCGCCGCGGTGAAACCGGCTGCGCTGGGGAATCCCACACGCGGCTCTTCCCTCTTCTCGGAGGGAGTTATCTCGCGGCGCAAGTTGTGTATTTTTACAACCGAATCTATAAAGCGGCGTTTGCGAGCACCAAATGCACGAGCATTCAAGCTGAGAATTTGCTTTCTGCGAGTATTCTTACTAATGAAACCGGGCCTGTAAAATATTCCTGGAAAGCGCTTACAAAAGGCTTTCAGATATGTCAAACGGTGTTTTTCATGTTATCTGAAATTTGCTTTCCATTTCTAAGGAATACTCAGCCTTTCAACTCCTCCCCTCCTTTCCCCCCGCCCGGGCTGGGTTCCTCGGGAGGGGAAGGCGGTTTGCTGTCTGCATAATTACACGGCAGCGCACCCACAGATCCGCTCACCCACATCTCTGAACACACTGAGCTGCGTTTTTTGCACTGAAACATTTAAAAAGGTTCATAAATCTCCAACTCTGTTTGCTTCTGTGTTAAGAAGTGGGGGAAAGCAGAGTTTCAGGCAGTTCTTCCCTTGCCTCCTCGACGGAGCAGATCAGTCCCGGTCCCGACACAGCGTGTGAGGTCTGCCAGGCAGGAGCTGGGACACGGCCACCTCTTCACCATCGTTTCCAGTTTGTCGCCATGTTCATCAAAAACCTCTTCTCTGCAGAAAAGTGATGCTGTTGCAGAGTTGGTCCAAGCCCATCTTCTCAGCTCAGTCTTCTGCTAGAGGCAGGGAAACCATTAATATGATGAAAACCACCTCAAATTGCTACTGCTGGATTACTTAATCTGGCTAGGCTCCTTTCGCCTCTCAGCTGCCAGAAAGGGAGACAAATTGCCTGCCCGGTGTTTAAAGGTTTTGGAATACAGGACAGCATCGATTCTGTCTATCTGAAAAGGTGATGCTCCCTGGGCTTGCAGGAGGAGGAGGGCGATGACAAAGCATCCTTCGGCGCTGATCCTCCCCGCCAACGTGGTGCGTCTCCTCGACGCTCGGGATCGAGCATCCTGGGTAACCAGGGGACAGAGGAAGAGGTGGGATGGGGAGGAAGGCGTCGCCCACCCTCGCTGCCTGGCTCTGGCCTGGGCTGGCACCCGGTTTGGCCCCGCCGGATCCCCCCGCCGTGCCCACAGCTCCTCCAGGCAGCCGACGAGCCGCCCCCGTCTCCTTCCCCGGCGCGGAGCAGATGGAGCACTTTGCTCTCCCCGGGAAGTGCCACTTCCAGGCCTTGGCTCCATGGGGATAAGCGATCCCCATTTCAGGCGTTTTCGGAGCCCGGCGGCCAGGCTGGTCCCCGCCGCGACGCCCTCTGTTCGCCCAGCGCCAGGGCACCGCTCACCCCGACCCCCACAAAGCGGTCCCCCTTCACCCCCCCGGGGGCTGCCAGCCTGAGTTGCTCTCAGGGACTATTTCCCCCCTCCAGGAGCCCCCGGGCAGGGGTTGCAGGGCTGTCCCTCCTGGCTGCCCCCTCCTCTCCTGGCTGTGTGTTGGGGTTAACATCTTCTGTGGGCCCATAACCCAGGGCAACTACACCCCCATCTAGTTTACATGCAAAATAAAACTAATTCCTTGCTCATCTTTCCTTCCACAAATTCCCAGGAAGAGCCCACAAAGGGGGAGCTAGGAAGGAAAAAGTGATTAATTCTGGGTGGCACATTTAAACACCATTTTTATTACAATTCAGCCTTTTCACGCACTTTGCCCTTTTCTGATTCATTCTTGCTCTTTTGAGGTGGAACAAGGCTGGTGTTTTGCAGCTCCTGTTTCTCAAGAGGAGGGTTTTTTTAACTCTTCCTTTGCCATCGTAGCTGTGAGAACCCTCCCTGTTGTGCCTGCAGAGCTGGGGCTGCCCCACGGGACCCAGCCTGGACATAGTGGGGTGCAGTGGGGTGCAGTGGGGTGCTGTGGGGTGCAGCCAGAGCAGGGTGATCCCCGGCCAAGCCGCCAGCTCCGCTGCGCAGGGCGCGTGCAGCGACATTTTACAACCCAGCACAACAAAACCTGAAATGTACTGGAAATAATTTTACTATCGAATGTATTCAGCTCTGTTTGTTTGCTTTTAAATTAACATCGGGGATGAAATGATTCACTGAACTACAAAGAGATCCTCGGCTTGACAAGAATCGCAGGCAGGATTTCTTCCACTCTCAGTTATCACAGGAAAAAACATTTCAACATCGTGTCTGCTCGGCGCCAGAAAAATAGTTTTGTACTCTGTGCCTGGGAAACAAGGAGCTTATCAAAAAAATCTCAGGCATCAGAGGGGCGAGACGGCAGAGGAGCGGGTGAGACACCTTTCCTCTCACTATGAGGAACCCAGGAGCTGCTGTGGGGAAGGGCAGCTCTGGGACGCAGCGTGGGGCTGCTCTTAGGGTGTGGAGGGCAGCGGGTGGGAGGAGGGTCGCTGGGTGCCCGGCGGGGTCGCTCAACCCTCCTCACCATGCAGCATCCCCTCAGCCCAAGCAGGAAAAGCTTCTCCCCCTCCATTCGGAGCTGCTTTGGGTCACGAGTAGGAGCTGCAGCAAAGCGAGCGCGGGTGATAAGCCGGACTAGTCGAAGAGCGCATAAGCCTGGAGTCATAATTAGACGTGGGGAGAGCAGTGGTGACCTTGCAAGTGTCAGGGAAGAGGGCTTCTAACGGGGAGTCACTCGTTTTAACCTGTTCCTTAAAAGCCATTAAACTGCCCCGGCTGACTTTATTGCCAAGAAGATTTGGAGGACGAGCTGACAAGCTTTGCCAAAGCTGACCGAGCGAGAAGAGAGGCCGGGCTGGAAATGAGGGCACGTTCTCTCCGGCCCCAAGTCCTCAGGGCTGCCTCCACCATGAATTGGGACCAGGCACGAGGGGAAGGGTGGATCAGTAACGGTTCCTGAGAATTCCCAGCAGCCTGTCGCGGGGCAGGAGCGTCCGACAGCTCCCAGTGCCAGGCAGGCTCCTGTGCAGTTGGTATTTCTGGGTGGCTTAGGGCTGAGAAAATACATTTCGCTCAGGGAAGAGACTGGTGAGATTTTGCTTCTGGGAAAAACAGACAGAAAGACAGAGGTCAAAGAAAGGATCTTGGAGAACGTTGGGCCACAAGTCATGAATTTCCAAACCGCTCTGGTGTGCAAATCCCTTTAATTTTGGTGCCCTGGTAGCAAACACAAAACAAAGCTCAGAGAATGAAATAAGCTACAAGAAGTAAAAATTTCTCTCGTTTGGTTGCCCTTGAGGTAGGAAGCTCCAGCTGCTGGTTCTCCAGCCGTGCAAAGGGCTGTTATCATGGGACACTGACACGTGGTCTGCGGGTGGGCTCCGTTGAGAAGCCAACATTTGGAGAGTGACCCATGCGGGCAAGAAGCCAAGGGACATGGAAGTTTAAGCTTTGGGCTGTTTGTTATTTCTCTTTAACTGAGCTGGTTTGCTGATTCTGGTTTGAAAGCTTCTGACTTTTCCAGAGTCAACAAGGTTACCCGACGATCAAGGTCTCCGCTTCCATCAGGTCTCTTCCACCCGCTTAATGAAAACAAATGCCACCCGGGACAAGGGCCATCCTTCTTCCTCGTCTTCTGGGGCCCTGAGAATGGGCTTGCTTTAGACTTCTTTTTATATATGTTATTTTAACAAATGAACCAAATTATATCCTCGCTGCTCCCAGATACCTCTAATTCCCAAACCGTAATGGAGCTGTTTCTGGTCTCTGGTCATTAATCCTGTTAGTGTCAGTCTTTGCATCTGGCTCTGGGCACATGAAATACCACTTACTCTGAGAGGGTGCGAAGTAAAAGCTCTTGGAAGCTGTTTCCCGCATCAGGGCTCCCAGGGGCAGAAGTGGGGCTTAGCGGCCAATTAACGGCAGCTAATTGCCTCTCCCTTGCCCTTTGCCCCATCCATGTGCTCTGATCATCCCATTTTATGAAGTTTGAGATCCCAGCTTTGTAATAAAACCCAGCGTTTCAGCCGGTGAAATGCAATCATCTTTTAAAAGAGATTGTATTAAAGCTTCCCAGTCGGCTTACGGCAGACCCCGCGCAGGAGAAAAGCACGGAGAAGCTGAGCAGCGGGAGGGGACGCCCGTGCAAGGAGCCAGTCCCCAGTCCGTGCAGGCGAGCAAACCAGAGCTGATGAGAATCAATTGGTTTGCAGCAGGACCTCGACTGCAGCAGCTCATGTTTCCAGCAGCATCAAACTTCATTCACTCCTAAGGACCTCCAAACTTTAAGACCATTTTTTCCCCCTCAGTATTCAAGTGCTGGCACATGCTCCGGCTTGCCAGCCCCGCGGGTACCGGTGGGATGAATGAGTGCGGCATGAAACAAATTGGAAATAACAGCTTACTTTTATTGTGCGACAAAAAAAAAAAAGAAGACAAGGGGAGAGTGGAGAAGCGCTTAAATAAAACTGCAGGGCAGGCTGGAAGTAATGGAAAGCAGCAGAAACATCCGAAGCTGCAGAGATGGGTGTCCCAGCTCCCCTCCATGGCTGGTGCACAAATCCTGCGGGTGTTTGCTGTCTGTCTGTCTGTCTGTCTGTCGCCTCACGTGCTCAGCCCTTGTGCAAATCGTGCACGTGCTCCACGGCCTGTGAATTCATCCTGTCATGCAGAAAGTGTCCCTGCCCACAGCAGGGGGGTTGGAACTAGATGATCTTCAAGGTCCCTTCCAACCTTAACCATTCTGTGATTCCGTGTGAGTGTATGTTTGATAGGATCAAGTGCCTTTCGCAGCAGCTCCCAAAGCCAGCCCTCCGGCCCCGGGGAAGAGCTGCCGGCAGCGCCAGCGCCCGATGCCAGCGGGCATCCCTGGGCAGGAGGCCACAGGGTACCCCAAGCACCCAGCCCTGCCCAGTCCCTCCCGGCTCCTCAGCCCAAAACCAGAGGCAGGTGCGGCAGGAGGAAGTGTTTAGTGCTTTGCTTGGGGCAGAGAGCAAATATTTGGGTGTTTGTCTCACAGTTGGTACACTTGGCAATCTTCTGAGAGAGTTTGCTTCCTCCCTGTGCCGCAAACAGCGAGATCCATCACAGCGGCGGGAGCAGAGAGAGGACAGGGATGTATGGCGAGGCTGGCGGGAGGGCAGGAACATGTTTTTTCTGGCTGCTTTGGAGGCAGTGAGCCAGGCTGCGAGGAGACGTGCCGAGGCAGGGGTGCTGGCTGCCACCTCTCCATCCCGGCCAGTTGCTGGGGGGGCAGGAGGCCAGGACCCTCGCAGGGGGATGCCGGGACCCCCGGGACACCCCGGGCACGCTGGGGATGGAGCAGCCGGTGCCTGGGCTCCGGGGGAAACCTCAACCCTTCGCTGGTGCCGGCAGGATCTGGGGGGGTCGGGCACAGCGAGCTGCTGGGGGCTGCCAGCCTGAGGGCTTTACCCTTGAGCACTTGTTTTGCTTTTGTTCTCTGGAGCAAGACACCTGCTTTTCCCACAAACAAAGCCATAAATTGTCGTGCAAGCAGGCTTCAAGGGGAAGAAGAAAGTGGAGCTGGGATGACAGCGACGGGGAGTTGTGCAAGGAGGTGAATTACTTGAAATATGGCTGAAAACTTCCACGCCGTAAATATATTTCTGATCACAGCTAATAAATCATCGTAATTATTCTATAAATAAGGGAAAGGCTGGCTGTATGGTACCCGATTTTTTTTTTTTTTCTGCAGGCCTCTGGAGCAAATTTGTTAGCACCTTAAAATAAACTATTTGCTCCAGATAGTTTGTTTGTACTCTCCAGGCTGAATCGTCTTCTCATTCATTTTTCATCGCCTTTGGTTTGGTTGTTGGGCATCTTTTTTGTGCTTTTTTTTCTCCTGTCTGGCTCTGACAAAGAGATACTGGGGGAGGGGGGGGGAAGCGTGTTTAAAAACCCAGCAGAAAGCGTTTGCTTTTCTTCTGTGCCGTGAGGGGTCTTGGCAGCAGAGATCAACGTTTCCTCCCACGTCCCCCCCCCGCGCTGGCTGACGTCCGCGATTGCCTCTTGCCTGGGGAAAGGATAAGCTGGGGAAGGGAACGTGCTGGATCGCGGTTACCCCAAGCATCCCAGGCTGCAGACCTGCCTGTCTGCTGCTCTCTCCGTGGTGGTAAAGACCACGGGATATAATCCAGAAACCTAGAAGGAGTGAAGCATGAAGGGTAATTCCGCTTTTCTCCTGGCAGCTGTGGGAAATTGTGTCTGGCTGCCGGGTGGTAAAACCTGCACGGAGGTTTTTCTCTCGACGTGTAAATGACAGATTTCACGACCGGTTTGCCTCAATATCTTCTGCGCAGGCAGCTGCTGGTTCTGCTGGAGGAAACGTCTCCAGGAACGAGGAAGGAGGTTTCCGTTCCCCGTTTGCTCCGTGTATTATCCTGGTGGAGAGCGGAGCTCCCGACTGGTGAGAGCCGCAGCAGGGGAGCATCGCTCCTCAGATGTCAAATCCTATTTACTTCAGTTCAGGTTTCTTTCAGTGGGAAAATTATCAATCAACTCCACTTCTGTTTAAAGTGGCTGTTACGGGGAAAGCTTGTACACATGCAGAAACTCGTTCCTCCTGCTCTCCTGGTTGCAGGGAAGAAGCCGCGGGGTTCGTGAGTTTAATCTGAGGACGGGAGTCCCGCAGCCTCACGTCACCCAGTGCCTGCCGTGAGCCTGTTTCTGTGAGAGTTTTATAAGCAATAAAGGCAATATCCGTCTGCGATGAGACAAGCTGCCTCGCATCAGCTTGTATCCGAGCAGAGGTAAAGGATGCTGAGTGCCCTTGCAGGCAGGGTGAGCCTGGTTCCCTGCAGAAATTCTGCATTCATGCCCGAGGTTCACCCCCCCTCAGCCTCCCCTAAGGAGGCCTCTCTTCAATGGCTTTTCCACGGGGGCTATAAACTCACCAAACACCATTTTTTCCCCTTTTATAGATCGGCATTACTAATTTATTGGCAGTTTACTATTTGGAAATGTTCTCATATAAATTAATGGGAAGGTAATATTAAACCTCAGCCTCCAGGGGAGGAGAAAGCCAAACAAAACCCACATTCCCTGCGCTCAAGGAGAGGCAGCTCATTAAATCACACCCTCTGCGGGGAGCAGAGCTTGGGACCGAGTCCTGACGCTCAGGGCACGTGGGGGCAGGGTTTGTTGGTCCTATGGCTCTTGCTCCTCTCCAGCTCCTGGGTCTGGACAATCTCCTTTAGATCTTTGCTTTGGGGAGATGCACACCCCGACTGTTCTTGGGGGCTTTTCAGGCGTGCGCACACCTCAGGGCATTTCACAGAGCACTTAACTACAGGAGGAAGTGCCTGCTCAGGCAGCTTCATCATGAATATCTGCTTTTGTGTCAATTAAACGGTCTGATAGGTTTGTGCAGTCCTGCACTAAGCACTCGGATCTGTATAGAGAGGGGATAAGCTGTTACATGCACGTGGAGGAGGAGGAGTGTCTTTTTCAGAGGCACTCGCCATCGTTGAAGGCTGCTCCTTCGGAAGCAAAAATGGAGGTTATCTGCCCCAAAACAAGAGTCCCCCAGTGCTTCCCACATGGTGAGAGGTCTCCAGTCCCTGGGACACAGTCCTGTGTGCAAGTTCAGACCTGGAGGAGGGAGAAGTCCTAATGTGGGGGGGTTCCCACCGCACCTCTAGAGTCAGGGCAGGGCTCAAGGCAAGCTGCGGGGGAACTCTGTGCTCGTTCACACGCGCCTCCTTTCATTTTATAAAACTATTGCCGTTTCTGAGAAAACCTCATTGAGTTAAATCACTTCTCCCGCAGTAATATAAAAATGCCGCGGCTCAGGAACGCTGACATGCATGAGGGTCGGGCTCACTTTTCTTGCTGAGCAGATGAGGAACAGGAATGATTATTTTGTATCACTTTACAAAAGAGACCTTACTGTAATGTACCTGCTGCGCATTGATAAATAGCACCAGCAGATAATAAGGGCCTTAGGCAAGGAGCAAGGAAGAAAAAAGGCTTTCCAGCATGTGAACACAAATGCTTTAAATGTGAACTAAATTGGCCTGATCATTCCTCAGATTTGCAAAATTAAACTGTGCCCAATTGTCAACATCACTGAGATTTATGAGACAAATATAGCCAAAGCAAAGGGAATCTATGACAGCCCTGCCAGAGATGCTTGTAGGGTTTAAGCAGCACGTACTGTTCATGAAACCAAGTGTTCTAATTTCGTTATCCTCCACACCACCTCCCAGCAATGAAGAGCTGGAAAAGTTCATCAGCCAGGGATGCGTGAGAGATGAACACACCAGCACTAGAGCCGGAGATAAGCCGGGCTTAGCGTCAGGCCTCCGCTCTTAAAACAGCCTCTTTACACGGGGACCTGCAGGGCTGGACCCGCGTGTGCTGTGCAGCGCCGTCAAGGTGAAGAACCCATAATTCCACGTGGATAAGTGTCCTAGGCAGCAGCCCGACACAGACACGCCAGGGAGTGATGGGAGAACCTGCTCGGGGACATCGCGGAGCCGGGAGCCCGCCCGTTGGAGCTTTGCCCCGCGCTGGGTTTGTCAGCTCCAGCTCTTCCTGTGAGGGGCCGTGGTTTTAAGCCGGTGGCTGCTCCACGCGATGGAGTTGATGTGTGTCGCTGGGAACTGGAAGTTAGCGAGACCAAAACCATCTTGGCTCTCGCCCTGACTACACCTCATTTACCCAGAGCCCTCCGGACTCCTGCCGCAGCTCGAGCCCCCCTCCCGCAGCTGTTCAGGAGGAATACCCGCCTTGCTGCATTTCTCCTCCCAGGTTTGTTTGCCTTGTCCTATTTAGCGAACCAGGACTGGATTAGCTTTCCTTTCCCCGTGAGGAAGCATCGCAGCCTGTGCCGGCCCCTCTCCCTGGCACGGCAGGGGAGAGCTCGGCTCTGGTTTAGGTCTCCGGGTTGTTAATGCCTCCCAGCCCACAGCCACCGCGGAGGGACAACCACCTTGCTTCACCTTGCGGCAGCTGGATGGGAAACCTGGGGAAACCATGGTGATGCTGAAGTCAGTCACCTTTCTGATGATGCCAAGGATTTCTCAGCAGAGTTAACAATGGCAGGTTACCTCTCCAGCTGTCGAGAGCACGGTTTCCAATCTCCTGCCAGTGCTGCTGCTTAGGCATTTGCTTTCGGCCCCTGCTGGTGCCCCCGGGCTCTGCAGCCCCCGCCCGCCTGACCCACCCCCGGCTCTGCAGCCCCTGTGTCCATCAAAACAAAAGGTACCTCAGCAGGAAGCAGGGGGGAGCAGGTGGATTCCTGATGCCTGTGCTGAAGGCAATTGCTCAGCTCCTCATCAGGCTTTGCAGCCCGGATGGGGGCTGGGGGACAGGTCTAGGAAGCCAGCTGGAGATTAATGATTCATCTCAGCTCATTTCCATGAGCCGTCCTGTCCAGTCTGGGGGCAAGCCGAGAATCCTGACAACCCACCCTACTCTAAGCTCCATCAGGAGCCCATAGGTTTTCTAACCAAGCACTTGAAGAAAGAATTGCAAGAGCACCTCAGGGCTGCTGCTAAATATCAGGTAGAAAACACTGAGCTTCCCGCTTAGCTCCGCAACTGAAGTGCTCCCCAGCTCTGTCCCCACATTTTCCCCTGCCCAGTCCTCAGCCACACAGCTGGCAGAGGTCCTTTGGGTGGCTTATAAGGGACCTGCAGGCAATAACACCGAGCACCTGAGCTTGAGCTAACTCTATACCTGTATGGGACTGAGGCTACCAGTGCTTTGGCATGCTCTGGGCTCTGTAAGGCTATGGAGAAGGTAGGCATTTTTTCCTTCTTTCAGTGATCTTTCAGGCTTTGGTTTAATTATGCTGCTGGGCTGCTAAGTCAGGGCTTCATGCTTTCTAATTTTTTCTTTTGTCTTGCATACACATATGAGACAGATTTTGCTTCCACAAGGGATATTTATAGGGCGTATGTTGGAGCTTGAAGAAGCTGATTAGCAATGTTTAGATTAAAAACCCAAGAAAATGCATGAGAGTAGCCGAGCCAGACAAGTACTACACAGGATGCTGCCTTCTGGGTAGTGACTCCCCTGCCTCCTCTGCTGGTTCTCAGTACTGGACAAATACTGGGGGATGAGGAGGAACAGGAAGTGGAGCTGCATTTGCCAGTCAGGCTCTGAGGCGGGACAGGCGTGGTTGGTGAAGGCTGGGTGCTCTGTCTCCTCTACTTGAGGAAGGATTTTGGGAACAGAAGTGGTAAGATAGCATCCTTCCCTGGAAAAGTGAGCTGTGCCTGTGAAGTTGGGTAAGATTCCCCTGGCAGGCAGCTCATGAGGCTGGGGGGGCTCTTTCAGGCTTGCGGAATGGGCAGAAGGCAGCTGCGCCCCATGAAACGCTTTCCAGGTTTCTCACATCTTCCCTCCAGCTCCCCTGCCTCGTGATTCCTTCCAGGGGTCCGCTGTGCTGGAGCTCTGCCTTGCTATACAGTCCCATCAAGACCATTAGCGCAGTCTGAGACCCTGGGGGATGATTTCCTAAGTGAATACAAGCCTCGAGTCTTCTAAGAGCTGTGCAGAGTATAAAATCTGCTGGGTGCTTTCCAGAATCCTATTCCCTGTCAGCACTGGTCTGAAAAAACAAAGCACAATGTTAGAAGGAGGTAGGAATTGCATTATACTCCTCTCCTCTTCACAAGCTCTAAGTAACACTTCTGCTTTTTCCATATGAAAGGAAAATGGGTAATGACAACCTGTTTCAGTTGAAGAGATGATTTTCACTCCTCCTTGGCAAGTGTAGCCAGGGCAGCGCCTTTCTCTCCACTCAGAGGCAAATTAACAGACTTTGCCTCAAGAACACAATGGGCGAAGCACAGTGCAGCCGGCAACGCTCACCCGCCACAGCTGCAGCACCCTTGGGGTGCCCACCCCTGGTGAAGCTGGTGTTGGGGGGTGGAAAATGGGGAAGTGCAGTTTGGGTGGCAGGGAAAACCCCTCTCCCAGAACAGGGGTTTGCGTGAGCAGCGTCTGTGCCCCGCGGCGGCCGCCTCCCGTCAGCGCTTACAGCTTTGCACCGGCAGCAGGAACTTTACTCTCTTGGAGAGATGACTCTGAGAAGAACAAGATAGACAAATGAATTCGCTAATGACTTCCTTCCCTCCTACTTAAATGGTGAGATAATTCACAGTTCCTGTTCCCGCAGCGGGCTGCTCTGTCGCCTGCCACCCGCTCCGTGCTCGGCGCCCCGGCAGTGCTGCCGAGCCAAGGAGCAGGACAAAGGGGGGGCCGAGATCACCAACAGGCATCAAGCTGCCCTTTAAAATGCCACTAAAACTGCTGCACTGGCTCTTTTGAGAAGGCGAAGGAGCAAGTGTCTGGTGTGTCACCTGGCCCAGCTATGGCGGGCAGCGGGGATGCAGTGAGGATGTCCAAGCTCTGGCCAAGGACCTCCCTTCCCACGAGGTTTAACCCTCTGAGCGTCTCAAACCATCCCTGAACCCAAATATTGGCCTATATATAACAGCTTTGTGTGTGTGCTTGCTTTGGTATCGTTGAAAGCCTCAACTCTACTTTGATATTTCTCTTTTTTTCTGGTTCAAAAATATCCCTGGAGCTTCTGGCTGGTGACATTTCAACACAGGGCAAAGGGCAGAAGTTTGAGCAGAGGGTCGGGGCCAGAGGAAAGCTGATGGCAAGGGCACGGGGCCTTTCGGCACCGGGGTTCACTCGCCCAGTTAATGTATATAGAGGTAGAACAGATGCTTACAGCTAAATAAACACAGGCAAAGTTTCCCATTGTCTTCCAGTCCCTTTCTCAAGCTCTGCCTGCGCTGTTGGACCCAGAGGTCCCCAATGAGGTCCTGTCCTCCTGCCCCAGGATGGGTCCCCCAGCACCCAATCCCTGTGCCGGCTCCACGCATTTGGCACAAACGGGGAAATAATATTTTTTTAAGTGGTGATGAGTTAAGAGGATTTGTTTCAGATGCAAGATAGCTCTCATTAATGTTTGCTCGTTTGGGTTTATTTAAGCTTTAATTGATTGTCTTCTACTTAACTGCACTCCAGTATCTCTCAGGGTCCAGAACAGATTCTTTACAAGACCGACAATTGCATGCTTTTCCCTTCTTCTTTCTAAAGATCTTTTATATTAGTGAGCCGGATTTAATGGATGGTAAAGTCACTGGGCTTGCGGTAAAGCCCAGGTTTCTCTTTCAAGTCGCTACACACACAGCCTCCAGAAAGACCGCGCCCAGGTGAGCACTGTGCTTTGATAGCTGTGTTTGCTGCAGCTGACGGAATTTGCAGCTACGAACATCGTGTGTAAAATCATGGGTTTACGTGTAACAAACATCCCCGGGTCTTGTGGCTCCTTCCTTCCAAGCTGCGGAGGGATGGGAACTGACTGGGCAGAGCTGTGGTCCAGTCTGTAACTGGCCTCGTTATGGGGAGACGGAGAGGGGACTGTCACTGACCTTGCAGCATCACCGATCGCATGCTGCCTGGCCTGCAAGGCAGGATTTCATCGCTGGCCCTGAGAAAACCGTTCCCAAAGCGCCCAGCAGGTTGGAAGCTTGCTTAGGGAAAAACCAAAGTCAGCCTGGCCGTTATTTAGGACACTTTTGTAGCCCTGGTTCTGCTTGGGCTGGGAGGGAAGAGGTCTGTCTGTCCAGCAGCTGAAACCTCTGAGGATAAGCTGTTCTCCAGGAGAGCCCCTGAGATTTCATCCTTCCCAAAATAGGCTTCTTCGGAACAGGAATTCAACTCCAAACACCGTGGGGATTTGGATGCTGAACTAGAGCACTTCTAGTGGCAGCTGGAGCCGATCCACCGGGAGCGCGCAGCGGGAGCAGGGACTTGCGAGGTGTCGGAGGGACGCTGCTGACCTTTCATCCGGCTGCCTTGCTGGAAGGAGGCTCCTTCTGTCGCCAGAATAAGTTTATACAGAGGCAGAAAAGAAACGCGGTGACTCAGAAAAGCAGTGAAGAGAGACTCGGTTCTTCTCAAGTCTTGCTTTCTGGTGTGATTGTTCAGAACAAAGCGAGCTGTGGCTGCTGAAATGCCCCTTCCCCGCGGGCCCTGTGCCGAGCCCAGGTTTGCTCAGCGCGGGGACCGCCCAGGCTGTTCTGACTCTGCAAAGTGCAGCCCAGTTCCTCAGTGGTAGCCAGGAGCAGCTTCGAATCATCTGTCCCCAAATTCATACAAAAAACTTCTTTTGTTGCAGCAGCTGAACAGAAACCATCCAAAGCAGCTAGTCTTTTCAAGAGAGACACTTCTTTCAATACACTGGCTGTAAGAATAATGTAGCTTCTTACTGGCAGCGCCCCTGGAAAGAGAGAAAACGTATCAGGCGCTGATGAAACACCTCTTAAAATAACCAGAGCCTTTCCCCACACGTTCACTTGTCCTCTTTGTGCACCATTGTCTTTAAAAGAGCCCAGAGCAAAAAAAAAGGCACGAACTTCCAGATGAAGGAAATTCGGCGGCGGCTGCTGCAAATCCCTCCGATTCGGGAGCCTGGGGAGGAGGAGGAGGAGGCTCTTGGGGAGACGCCGCTCGCCGGCGGAAGATCAGCGCTCGCTCCTTCGGCGTTTTTTTCCTGCAGAACAGATGCGCGGGGTCAGGAGTGGAAACTCTTTTTATCATTTTCTTGTCGGTGGGGAGGGACGCCGGCGGGCACGGCTCTCCCGGCCCGCCTGCTCCTGCTGGCACGGCCGGCGGGTGGAGCCCGCCGCAGCCCGGCCCGTTGCTCCCCCGGGAACGGGGGTCCCCCCGGGGCTCCCCCCGCGCCCCACCCGCCACCGGGGCCGAGCAGCCGCGGGGCTTCCAAAGCCCGCATTGAACGCGCATCCCCTTCCCCGGTGTTCCGGGAGAAACCGCCTTCAGCGCCGGGGGGTCGTGCCGGAGGCACCGGCTCCCCGGGGGGCGGGGGGGGGATGTCAGCGAGGTGACACCCCCGGCCCGACCCGCTAAACACTTCGCCTGACCCGAGCCGGTGCGTGCGAGCCGGGCGGGGGGAGCGGGGGGTTCGCTCCCCTCCCAGGACCGGCGGCGGGCGGGGATGCGCAGAGTTCGGGGCGAGGGAGCGTTCCGGTGCCTCGGGGCGCGGGGAGGGAGTTGTTGGCGTCCTGGGGAGGGAAAAAGCCGTTTCCCGGCGGGACCCTGCCCGCTTCGCCGGACCCGGCACCGGGACCAGCACCAGCGGGTCCGCCCCCACCGCCCCGCGCCGCGGAGCGGAGGGGCCGCGCTCCGCCCCCGCCTCCTCCCCGCGCAACTTCCCCGAGCCGCGGCCCCCCCGCCCCCGCCCCGCGGGTGCGCGCACAGACGCGGGCGCGCCGAGCCCAGCCGCGCCGAGCCCAGCCGCGCCGCACCGCGCCCGCAGGGGCCCCGCGTCCAGCCCCCCCCCCCCCTCCACCGCACCCCCGCAGCCCCTCCGCCCCAGCCCCGCGCATGGGGCGCGGAGCCTCCGCGGGCGCGCCGCTGCCCCGCCGGCGCTGAGGAGCCGGGGCAACCGGAGCTCCGACCTCCGCTCGCCGGTCCCCGGGCATGCCCGCCCCGCTGCCCGCCGCCTGCCCCGCCGCTGAGCGCCGCCGCGGGCGCGGGGCGGCGAGCCCGCATGGAGAGCTGAGGCGGTGAGCCCCGCCGGGCCGGGCCGGGACAGGCGGGCCGGGAGACGTGACGATGTGGATGCGACGGCTCCCGGGAAGCAGGTAGGGCAGGGGGCGCGGAGCCCCCGCGGAACCGGCCGCGCTTCTCGCCTCCGCCGCGCTCGGGGAGGGAGAGGCTGGCGGAGTTAAAGGCACGAACTTGAGGGAGCGGGGAGCGGGATGGGGAGCGGGGCGGTGCGGGGAAGCGAAGCCCGGCGGCTCCCGGCGCTCGGGAGCCGGTCGCGGGCTCCCCGCACCGGGCGAGGTGGCGGGGCGCCCGCCGTCCGATCGCCCGGTCTCCGTCGCCCTGACCGGGGGAAAATCGGGCTCCGCGTCCCCTTCGCCGGCTGCTGCCCGCTCGCTGGCGGGGAGGGTCCGTCCCCCCCGGCCCGGCGGGTCTCGGCCGGGTGAAGGGGCCGGGGGGGCGGCCGGGGCATGTGCGGCGGGCGGGCGGGTGGATGTGTTCGGGAGATTAATCGAGAATTGCAAAGCAGAGGAGACGGCGGCAAAGTGTTATGTAACGCGTTTTCATTACCGCTGCGAAGTCATCTGAGCCGAAATCTTGTTATTTCCATGGTACCGTGCCTGGAGAGCGGCCGTGCCCTGCCCCACCTGCCCCCGGAGCGGCCGCGGTACCCGGGTGCCTTCAGCCCGTCTCGGTGGAATAGATGTACAGCAGCAGCGTGTTAAGCAGGAGAGACCATAAGGAAAACTACGCTGCTGGGAGATTCGTGACCCATTCCTCCCCCCAACCCGATTTTAGATTTAAAAAGTCCTGCGTTTGAGCCAGCGAGTGGCTCGTGTGGGGCACAGTTTGACCCCAAAGCCTCCCCTCCGCAGAGCAGGAGAGCGGTTGAGGCACACTCTCGTGTTCTCTGGCTGTGTGAGGTGTCTGGGTGCTGCACAGATGGGTCCCGAGGCGAGGGGTTCACACTGATCCCCGTGGCTGCTCCCCGGGGAGCTGGGACTCAGCCCCCTGGCCGGCTGCGGGGTGAGTGGCTGGACACGAGGCCCTACCCTGAGCCCGACAGCTGCTCTTCAGCAGAACATGGCTGCTGCCTTGGGGGGAGGCGGGCAGGGCCCCCCAAATGCTGCTGGTGGGATGTGGGTGATGCGAGAGGCCTCTGTCCGTCAGTCTCTGGTGGCTGTGTCCCTCTGCCTGGGCTTTGGATGGAGTCCTGCAGGGTGAGACTTGAACGGGGGTTTTGTCTGTGCCGAGGAGCCAGGGGAGGCCCTCGGCTCTCGTTTTACGCTCGCATGTGCCAAGCAGCTTATTCCAGAGGCATGTGGCGAGCAAGCTCCCCGTGCCCCCCGGCCTCGTCCCCTGCCTGCAGCCAATGGCCCGGGCATGCGAGCACCTTCCCACTGCCGCCCGAGGTGTCCATCTGTCCGGCTGCCGAGGATGCTGCTGCGTGCTGGGAAGGACAGAGGCTCCACAGAGTCTGTGGTGATGTGGTGGCCGTAGGAATGACTCCTGGGGAGAGCACCCGAGGTGGTTCTCGGGGTGGCTCATGTTTGGGTGTATTCTGTGGCGATCGAGAAGCCCGGTGGAGCTGAAGGGCTGCTTGCTGAGGCTGGAGCCAGCAGAAGACTGTAATCTTGGAAACAGAGGACGCCCTCTGCTTTTTTATTTTTGTGAAGAGTTTAGCAATGAAAACAGGAGCCTTCCGGTCGCTTCTCTCCTCGATTCGCCTTGCGAATTTCTTTGCTGCGTATCCTGGATCCTCAGCGCCAGGCTGTCCTCTGTACCACATCATCAGCTTCCAGTCCCTCCGCGTTTTATTTTTAATAAGAGATAACTTTACTGCTAACCTTGCCTGCTGCGCTCGCTTCTCTCTAACTCTAATTGCTTCTGGCTTTATTTCTGACATTTCCCATGTCGTTTCCCCTCATTTTCTTGAAGACTGCTAGAAAAAATAGCTCCAAGAGAAACACTAGACCTTTCCAGTGCCCGTTCCGCCCCACGCAGTCTCTGCCTGGAACCACTGCCCGCCGCGGGGCCGTGGTACCTTATTGCTCCTTTCAAGTCGCATCCCTTTGGCCCCGAGGGTGCCTGACCTTGGAGGCGAGCCTGGCTCTCGAGCAGAGGAGGGCAAGACCCACACACCCACATCCCTCAGAGTTGTTCTGCCCTTGCTTTCGCCAAGGGGAGCTCACCGCTCCCCTGATCCTGAGTACTGCAAGGGAGCAGGGCCAGGCATGGTGCGCTCAGCCCCTGCGAGGTCCTGGGGATGTGGGTGCTGCAGGGCCTGGGTCTGTTTTTGGGGGGGGGGGGCGGGCAGAAGCTTCTCCGTCGCCTCCCAAAAACGCACCGACATACGGGTGTGTGCACACGTCTGCGTCGGTGCCCGCGCCTGCCTGGAAGGACACGGCAGCTTTCTGCAGCGTGCCGGCTGCCTGGCGGCTCGCTCCGGCTGAGGACTTCCCTTCCCTAGCTGCAGACACAATATTTGAGACAATATGCTACGGTTTTCACAGCGTTTAGCTCCGGAGTGATTTGCAGTATGAGTAAAAACACTGTTTGCGATTTCTTCCCGATTGTATAAAACATCTCATTAAGAGCACACGTCCCTGCGCGTTGGCACCGAGGAAACTTTATGGGCCTTGTAGTTACTGCCAAAGCAAACGTTTTCCATGAATTCCACTCGTCAAGTTCACGCTGTCAAATGTAGATTCAGCCGCTCGTCAAAGCTGCAAGCCTTGCAGTCTGGAAAGTAATGAGAGCGGTGAGCAGTGGGAGTTAATGGCCTCCACTGAGGAGTCCTTACTCATCCCGCATCCACGCAGGGGCTGAGCTGGCTGCTCCCGGGTGAATTGATTGCCACAGAAATTCATCTAGTGTCACCGGCTATGATACTTAACAGCCACAATAATGCTTGAATAAACTGCACTTTTATGCAGCGGCTTGTACCTCCTAACCGGCAGCGATTTCACAGATGAGGCGAAGGGAGCGGCGCTGGTCTTTAGCAGCCGCTTCCCCAGAGCATGAATAATTGTTGTAATAACGGCGGCGTCGCCTTTGTGCCATCTCCTCCAGGGTGACGGGCGGGAGCTGCCCACGGCCCCGGGGTGCTCCGGGGCTGCCCCGCGTCTCCGGGATGTGGGAGGTGGGAGCTGCCGCGGCTCGGGTCTGCTTTACGTAACGGGCATCTGCTGCTCGTTTTCCTTCAAAGCCCGGGCTGTGCCTGGGAAGCACGGCGAGGTGGAGAGCAGCTCTCCAGGTGGCCCGGTAACCTTGTTCTTACCTGTCCTCAGCCCAGGCTGAGGTCTCCCAGCACGGCTTATTTACGTTGGTATCCGCGTGTACATGCACGGGGCGGCGGCGAGCATCGAGAGCGGCTTCGCGCAACAGCTCTGTAGGGTGTGAATAATCCATAGGACTTCCGACAGGGCTGAGGTTCATTATGGAAATGTATTCGTGCTTAAGCCTTTAAATATAGCTAATAGGAGAAGGGCTGGGAGGAAAGATTACGGGAATCAATGTGCTGAGCTGGGGGAGCGGGAGCGGCTCTGCTCCGAGTTGCAGTACCCGTCGTTCTCGTTAAGAGTGGGTGAGCATGGGGTGGGATACAGCAATGCAGGCCCAGCAGGGTTTGGGTTTGAGACCACAGCTGTCGTCGTGGGATAACTCCTGGAAGCCCAGTGTGTCAGGGGATGGCAGCAGGGAGGATGGAGTGGCCTTGTCGGTGCTTTTACCCCCTTGTTTAAGAGACAGGGCTTTCCTTCCCTCCCTTCCCTTCACTGCCACAGGTTTTCTGGGGGATGCTCCTGGAGCTACCACTTGGGCTCTGTCTGCTTTGCCCTGGGCACACAGTTTTCATCAGGGTGAAATTTGTTTTTTCGCTGGAATAACTTAAAACTCTGGACCTGAAGTGCCTCCTTAAAAATGGAGTTCAAGTAGACGTGAATATTTCCTGTGGCTCTTCTTACTGGGACCTGCACCTACGGACTGTGATAGCTTACATAATTTCCTGTGATGGAGATGTACTTCATCTAATTTCACTTTGAAATGCATTGATTAAGTCAGAACTGCTGGGAGATTTAAACTGAGTCTCTGTGGCCTGAACTTAACTGTGGGAGGTTTACCTGCCTTCATCCTTCAACATTAATTTGGTTTTATGAGGATTCCTCGTGAAATGAGGTTTTGGCTGCCGCTGAGTTGCTGCTGCTCTCCGGCTTTATCAATTCCTGTCTCTGGCCTCAGCATCTCTGCGAGCAGAAGCTGTGAGAAAGCCTCCTCCTCCCAGCACGACGGTGGGAAAAAAAAATAATCTAGCTTGGCCGAAGATGGGTGAGCAGCTGTGTGGATATAAGCAGGGACGGCGACAGAGGAGGCTGAAGCACCCACCAAGGACCCGCTCGAGGCCCTTCCTGGCAGAGCAGCGGCTTGTACATCCCTCGTGAGGCCGTGGAGCCTGGCTCTGGTTTTCTGTCCGAGACCCCTGACCGCCTTCGGGCCAGCGCCCCACCCGAATTCAGCGGCAGAGGCTTCCCCAGCCCTCCACCTTTGCTGGAGAAACTAAATGGATTTAAAAAAAACAAACCCACAAAAGTGCTCATCATTCATAAAGTGTTCATTTTCAACTCTGATCTGCAAAATGTCTCACTGTGACATGGAAATTATGTGTAGGCAGGAGCTACACTTGAACACGCGATGATTTCTGTTGAAATCTGCTTGGAAGGTTTTTCTCAGCAGCTCTGCTCTCCTGGAAGCGTTTGTTGCATCCTCAGCGGCACCAGGTCCGTGCTGCCGGTGTGTCCCAACGAGTGATGCTGCCGCCGTGCTCCAGCAGCACCCAGCTCGCTGTGCAGAGCAGATCCCTTCCCTGGTGCTGCGTCTCGCGGGAGGCCCCAGCAGGAGCGGGTCACGAAGGCAACTCACCGGTTCCTGACGAAGAAGAAGACTGGTGCTGAGGAGGGGCAGAACCTCGGCCGTGAATCCGCGCTTAGCCTCGGGCACAACCGCTCGTGGGGCGAGGCGAGGCTGTTGCAAAGCATCGAGGTGGGAGCGAGCGCTGTGAAACCCCCACTGGCTTCCAAAGAGAGGCTGAGCAAAAGCTGCTCCGAGAGCCATGCGTAGCCTGGGAGCAGCAACGCGCTTCCCGCGAGAGAAACACGAGTCTGGACCCTCGAGGTGGAATAACCGGAGCATACCCAAGGAGATGAGCAAGGGGGCGGGGAGGTGCTGTCACCAGCACCTGTGGCAAAGGGGACTCACATCCCTCGGGGCGGTGGCAGAGGGACTGCGCCGCTCCGTGCAGGAGACAGCTTTTGAGGAGTTCTGCTGTGAGCTGGCAGGGGCTGTTTGCTCCCGCCCATGGGGGGCTTTGATCATACCTCCCTTTCTGCAGCATCCCAGGGTGCTCGGGCAAATCTCCCTGCCGTACCCGCTCCAGCCGTGGATCACGACGCTGTCAACGGGCGACGTGGCTGCGCAGCGCCGGCGCGGTGGCTGTGGGAGGACAGAGAGCTCGTTGCTCAGCAGACGGCACGTGAGGCTGAGGCTCCGTGAAGAGCAAACGGCGCTAATTGATGTTGCCACTTGACTGCGTGTCATTCAGGTCGAAGATGTGGCAAGGTCCGGAGGGGGAGCCCGAGGTTGCCCCGCCAGGGATTCTCCTGCCCGGCGAGCCGTCCCCACCGCACACGTGCCTTCCTTGGGGACCGTTCAGCTAATTGCTGCGGTCCTGTGCGTGACCCCGGCCCCACTCCTGGTGCCTGCGATAGCATCTCCGCCTCCGTCTGCAGGACTCGAGTAATGAAGCGTCAGTTAATTGACATGGATTAGGACATCCACTTAAGTACCCACCGAAACGTGGGTGATTAATGCCGGGAGCCGAGGCCACGTGGCCGTTCGTCCTGCTGGGAGCGCGGTCAGGCTCTGGCTCTCCCCAGCTGAGCTCGCAGCGGCCGGGCTTTACACAGGAAACGTGTTGCCCTTTCAGATGCTGACAAGTGTTAAAGAGTTCCCGAGAAGAATAAACTCATTTTCAACAAGCAGTTGCCTTTCCTGAGTTTTCTTGCTCGGTTTTCTCTGGGAAGGGTGAGGATGAGTTACTCATCTCGTTTCTTTGGCTTCGTACGAGGCTCTCTGCTCCTTCAGCATCTGCCGACATGAAACATTCAGGGCTCATTCTGGGTTCCCATCAAAATGACGTATTCTCTGGCAAAACCGATTTTGCTAATTTTGATGGATGAGGATGGAAACCTTTCTTACAGGCAGTTCCTTGGGGATGTTGTGCTCGGGCATCGGGTGGGAAGGGACATGATCCCATGTTCTTCCCTCTTGTCCTCCTGGAGGTGTGGACCGGCCCGGCGCGGGGCTACCTGCGCGAGGGCATTTGCGGGAATGCGAGGTACCAGGGGAGGTGCCATAAACCACAGAGGTTTGGAAGAGCAGTGAGGGATGCGGGAGGTCTCCCGTCACCGCCAATCTGCCTCACGGAGACCTCTGTCTCTGCTTTGGAGATAACGCTCTGGAAAGTTTAATCTCTCCCACAAAGAGGATTTTTTTAGTTGTTTTTTTTTTTTCTTTAATGAGATGCAGAGCACAGCTCTATCTGACTCACTGGCAGTTGGGCTCCGGGGGGTGTGTGCCCACAAACAGCGCGGTGTTTTCTGGGCGCACGGGTGCCGCTGCTGACTCACCTTCACCCGGATCAGGCGGGATCTTGCTGCCGGCGCGGGAGAGCCCGCGAGCTGCCCGGATGGGCTGACTGTGGCCGGGAGACCCTCTCCTCTCTGTGGCAGAGACTGTTTGGTGCTAAAATGGGATTTAAACCTGTGTATGAAAGGATGGAGCCTCTTTGCCCTGGATTCTGTTCTCGCTGCTGTTGCTTTCTCTCTTGGTTCGATTCTTTCTCCATCTTTTTGGGCCATTCAAGCTGTGAGCCTTCTCCGGCAGGGGGATGTCCCTGCTGTGGGGCTGGTCAGAGCTGGGGGGCCGGGACCCCCCCACGCACCATGCCGGCGCCCCGGCCGGGCCATGCTGAGCCCAGCGCTCCCCTCCCTCACGCCCCAGCTCTCACGCCTTTGCTTTCTCCAGGCTTTGCTATTGATGTTTCACACCTTCAAAGAGTGCTCTGCTGCTTCTATTTTTTTCTTTATTGTATTTCTTGCTCCATAAAAGCCATCTGTCTGCTTTAGAGGCTTTATTTGTCTCATCTTCATTTCTCTAAGAGTCACTGGAGCTCTGGAAACCCTTTCTGCTTTCCCTGCGTTGGTTCCCATCTGCGGCCGCTGAGCTTTCGAGCTGCGCGTCCCTGGGCTGCCGGGGGACAGCCGGGCTTGGCTCTTGGCTGTCCTGGAGCGAGTCGGGAGCAGGAGGGCGGCGTGCTGGGGTTGAGGCCCAAGTTGGTCAGGTTTTCCAGGAGGACACTGGTCCTTGATGTGGGACTGGGATGGCTGGACCCTGTGCCGGTCACCTGAGTGTCTTGGGAAAGTGGAGCTCTTTGGAGATCATCATTAAAAACCCCCCGGGAAGATATTTTCTCTTTGGGTACCTTCCACAGCAATAATATTTCTCAGTGGTGTGGGCTCCGATGTGCAACTCCCGCGAAGCCGTATTGTGTTGTGATGCCAGGAACCTACTTTAATTATTTTGTTTTAAAGCTCATTAAGCTGCTACTTTATAAGCTCTGAGCTAACTTTTTTTTTTCAAGATCAAAGCGTTCACTGCGTATGTTGTAGTGACACACTTCAGCACATTCATTTAGAAAATAAGATAAGCGCTCGGGTTATTTACTGGTGAAGTGGTGGCGTTAAAGGGCAGCGCAAGCGGTAGCCTGTGCCGAGCTCTTCCTCTTTGTAGGTGTGAACACTTCACTCTGTGAAGACTAGAAAGTAGTTTTGTAGTGTAGAGGAGGTTTAGATAGAACCTAAAATAAGGGGACCATACCCTGATTTCAGTAGGTTTATGGGTTTTCTTTAATATCGCTGAGAATGGAGCTCGAGGCTGTGACTCTTCGACAAGTTTTTTGGTGAATTTGGAAATCCGAGGGAAACTTCCCAGCGAGTTGAGTCTGAGCCGCAGCTCTCGCTGGTGCAGGATCCGGCGGGGGGGGGCCGAGCGGGAGAAGTCGGCGACAGGTGCAGGTTTGGGCTGGCAAGCCAGCGCTCACAAACCCCCTTTATCCCGGCGGGACAAAAGCCGAGTGTTCTTCCCGAGGGCTGGATGAAGTGCCCCACTGTCCGGCCCTGCCGCGCTAAATGCGCGCAGTGTTCGCCGGCTGGGCTGCCCGAGCGGCGCCGGGGGAAGCAGCGGCTGTGCCGTGCCCGCCGGGGGGGGATGCTCAGGGATCCCGAGGGACCGAGCCGGGGCAGATGGTGGCACGACCGCTGCCCACGGCACACGGGCGGCTCGGGGCGGCTCGCCCAGACCCTGCCTGGGGCAGCTACGCTGCACCCGGATCTCCTTTGGTCGGAGCAGCGGCCGGTGAATCGCTGAGCGCCGGTTTGGCACAGAAATTCGCTGAAGATGTTTATGTGAAGGTGCACGCTGAGTTCTGGGCTCCTCACCCCCGGTGCTTTTCCAGCCCTGTCTGAAATAATCCCGCAAGACCGGGGAAAACGTTGTGCCCTTTACAGAGCGAGTCGAGCTGGGCTGGCAGCCTCGGACGATGGGCGTTAGCCGAGTCCTTGCGCTCATCCTCAGGCTGGCTGCAGGCTCTGAGCACCCCTTAGTCCTGTCAGCATCCTTTAAATTCTTGGAAAACGGGAACCGAGCTTGAAACCTGGGGTTAAAGGTTGGCTCAGCTTTGGCAGCTACCAGGCGTGTGGAGCAAACCTGCTTTCACCTTGCAGAAATGCCCCGTGCGCCCGTTCTCTCCGATTTCTTCCTTTTTTCCCCTTTCCTGCGGTTCTCCGCAGGACCACACGCCGCTTCCCAGGGCGTGGGGTGTGCCCGAGGGGTCCCGTGCCAGTCGGCTCCGGCACCCGCCCTGGGGCTGCCACGCTTGGGGCTTTGCCCTTCCCGAGCCTCCCGCGAAGGACGGGACCCGGCGGCGAGCGCTGCCGGGACCGCTGCGCCAGATCTGCTCTCTGACAGCCTTGGCAGGGTCTGCGCCTACCGCATCAGCATATTGGCGGTACCGCTGGGTATTAATTATGCCTTCCGCACTCGCGGCTATTCAAATGTTAAAATTGTTTATTTGCAGCTGGGTGAGCTCAAGACAGAGGCAGGAGCGCGAGCGGCCGCCCTCCTGCCCTCCTCTCCTCCTCGGATCCGGCTCCCCAGGCGCAGACGGGGGTGGATCCGGACCCCTCTGTCTCAGCATTTCTGCTCCCCGGCCCCGGCCGACCTCTTTCCGCGCCGTTTTCCTGGGGAATCAGGCGGCGGGAGCGTGGTGCGAGGGTTCAGCCCGTTTCACCCTCTGCTGATTTCCCTCCCCGATAAATCCCATCCCCTCCGCTGTGGGAAGCGGTGCTGGTTTAATTACTTGTGGGGAGAAGGGGAAGAGCAGAGGAACTTAGGACTTGTTTTAAATATCACTTTTATTAGTAGGTAATCCTGAAGCTCAGTTCTGTAATATAGATAGGTAGTGATGTGGCACATTTAATTTACCTCCGTGCTACTGTGTGTCAGCTTTTGTGCCTTAATTCCCAGTACTGGCTTTAAAGAGCTTGGCAGACATATTTTCACAAATTTATAATTATCTTGGAAGAAGTCGTGGCTGTGGACAGCTCAGTGAATAGTAACTTCCCAGATCCCGTTGGGTCTGGGTTCGGAGCGGCTCGTCCTGGAGTGAAACATCGTGTGGGAGATCAGTGCTTGGCTCAATGAGGTGGGTCCCCCATCGCTGGCACCCGTGGGCGAGGACACGCGATTGCGGGGCCAAATATCTCCCACCACCAAGACCGTCCCACCTTCCTCTTGCTCCAGCGCAGAAATCTCCTGCCGAGGTGCATTGGTCTTGTTCCTTCTCTGGCCAGCGAGCTCCCGCGAAGCGTCGTGCTCCCGACGCCTTTGTAGGATGATTTTCCTGGAGCGTGGTGCCCGCTTTCTGAACGTCACCCCATCCCTCCAGCCACATCTCCCGCTTGCGCTCCAGGCGTTCGCCGGAGTATTTTTGTCTCTGTCTCGCTCGGTGGTTGGAGATCTGAAACGCTCAGAATTCGTAAATCATCCCAACAAGGACATAACCTTGATTCCCTGTGCAATACCAATAGATTACCTAACGGGAGGCATGAAATGGAAGAATGGCTCCATTTGTATAATTCTGCATTAAAAATCAGCCTATTCTGCATTTCACGCTGCCTCTGAAGTGTCTCCACAGTCGAGGGAGAAAGGGGCCGGGGTTGGAGAGCGGACGAGTATCTTATGAAAGGGACACAAATAGGCACCTCTCGCCGGCCCTGCCGCGGGTTTCACACTCGAGTGAGCCTCTGGAGGCTCGGGAACACGGTTCTTGCCAGCTGCTGACGGGTGCTGCTTTGCAGGTAGAATCTCTCGGCACCGTGATCCCGGGGAACTGCCCGGACAGATTACCAAATACCTGATTTCTGGGCGCGCAGCGCTCGCCCAGTTTTCCAGCTGCTGGATTCACCCACGTCCTGCCTGAAACATTGGGGCTCCTCCGGGGCCGCAGGGCAGAGGCGATTCGCTCCCGCGCCGTACGTCTCCTCCCGTCCATCAGCTGTGCCGGGTGTTCCTGCTTTCCCTTCCCACACGTCGGGGTTGGCGCCGTGTGCGCCGGCTTTCCAGGGTGGCACCGGAGCGACGTGAATTAAACCCCCGGGATTTCTGTCCAACTTCCACGCTGTGCTGGGGTGCGGAGCCGGCGCGTGCAGCTCCATCACTTCCAACACGCTAAGCGACCCTCAAGGCTCCTTATGGGTTTGGAAACTTGGCGTAGCCGATGCAGGCGTTGCTCCGTGCCTGCGTAGCCAGTGCACGTGCTGCGGGGCTGCCACAGCGTGGCGGGAGCGGTGGCTGCGAAGCGCAGCCCCTGATGACGGACACGGCTGATGCCCAAGGGCAGAGCTTGAATTCGTAGCCCAGGGCTGCCTTTCCCAGGCTGTTATTTCCTGTGTTTACGAGGTAGCCCCAGGAGAGAGATCATCCTGCACTTTCAGCTCCGCCGCGCTCCGAGATCGCTAATTGCCACGGCGTTCCTCCTGTGCGTGTGCGCTCCTCGGAGCGCTCAGGGGCTTTGGGCTGCACATGAGGCTTCATCAGCGCGGGACGGATTCGGCCGTCCCAGCTTTCCTGGTGGGAAGGAGCTGAAGGTGCGGGGCAGCTGCTGGCAAGAGCCACGTTGCTGCTGCCGAGGGGAGCCGGGCAGCATCCCTGCCTCAGCCTCTTCCCAGCAAGTGTGATGAGCTCACGTCCTCCGGCCTCCTTGAAATTAATCTCTCTCTGAAGTGCCAGCTTTCCTGGCGTTCAAAGCAAGCGGCTGCATCCGAGAGGATCTGAGAAGGGGTTTTCGTGCTGGGGAGGATTCCGAAAGCTGTCGTGTCCGGTGGGAAGGCTGCGATGGCCCCGTCTGAAACACCTTCCGCGCCCGTAACTCCATCACCTTTGAAAGAGAGGTTGTCTCGGTTGGGCTCCGCAAAGGAGCCCTGGAGTGCTGAGCGTGCACGATCCCTGTAATTATCTGAGTAGTTTCCTTGAAATCTGCTCTTGTACTTCCCGTGAAGCTCAGGTAAATATTTGTAGGAGTTTCCTGGGCTGTGCGAGGACACGCAGTCCATCCGTTAAGCCACAGGAGCGGATTTGTGGTTCGTGGGAGCAAAGGCTTTGGATGAGGAGGGCGAAGAAGGGATTTCATCTTCCTGCATACCTCTGCTGCTTCTTTCTCTTTTAAACCCATTTCCAGAGTTTGGATGAATTTTTTTTTTCTTGGAGTTTGAGAAGTGTTTCGGAATAACGTTCCCATTTACCTCCAGGATGGGAGGAGAAACAGCGTGAGAGCTGCCCACCCTCCCCACCTCCCTTTGCAACGGGCGAGAAGTTGTGTGCGTGTCTGCGTTTATGGGGGGAGTCACCAATGATCCCCTCCCAGATTTCCCAAGGGTCCAGCGTAGTCGCAGCCCTGCCTGGTGCATCCATCCCGCCCACCACGTCACCCCAGCCGGTGCTGGGTCCGAACCGAGGCAGATGGGCGCAACCGACTGATTTTACCCCTCCCCATGGCCGGAGAGCTCTGTGCCAGGACCTGCGGCCTCTCATGGGACAGCACGGGGGGTTTGGGGGCGAGCCCACGGTGCAGGACCCCTCGGCTGCCCCTTGCGAACCGTGTCCCTTGCCGCCCGCTTCGTGTCCCAGCGCCCGCTGCCCTGGGGAGCAGGGGGGTTACCGGGGTGAGGGAAGGGTGCCCGCTGGCCCCGCTGCCGCATCCCCGCCGCCGCGCCGAGTGCATCGCGCTGCGTTGCCTAGACAACGGCAACTCCTACACGCTGCTATTTATTCTGAAGGACACTTGCTCTTATCTGTTGTTGCAAAGCCCTCAAAAGATTGCACGCCAGGCAAAATTCCTCCGAGGGAACCGGACTCGCCGCTCCCCTCCCAAAAAACCTCCTCCTGGGGCCGTGCCAGCGGGGGCGGCCGGGAGGACGCTCCTGGGGTGACAGCTCCTGGGGTGACGGCTCCTCAGCCGGCATCGCTCCAAGGGACACAAGCGAGAGGGTGACCTGCGCTGTCCTTGCAGCAGGACGAAGTGCTGCTGGGGGCTCTGCCTGCCACATGCTGCCCTGTACGAGCCGTGGGTGCCCCCACCATGTCCCTCCCCGTCCCCAGGGCCTGATACCAGGAGCGAGGCCACCCCTGTGTTTGGGCGTCATTGGGCACTGCCTGGCCGTGCCCAGGTACGAGTTCCTGCTGTGACCCAGGGGCTGTATGTGGCATTTTCCCTCCTGACACTGCTGCGATGCCTGGGAGCAAACCCCCGTGAGCTTGGGGCTGCCATCGCTGCGGCTCCACAATTGTCACGAGCAAGCAGGAGGAAACGGGAAGAGGGGAACAACGTGGTTTTGGGTGGTTTGATTTTTCGGGGTTTTTTTTTGCAGCCTTGAAATCCTTCCTCCCCCAGCCTGAACTATTTTGGTTTTTGTTGTCTGTTTCTGGCTCTTCCCTTTCTCCTTCTGCGCTCTTTCCCTGCATCGCCTTATTCCTCCCCAAAATAAATGCTGTTACGCTTTGAAAAAATACCCAATTAGGTAAAAAAAGAGATCCTCTGAGCAGAAAAAGACTGTGCCTGAGAGTATCCAGGTCAGCTCCTTTAGCTTCGTTTGCTCACACGTGGAGGGAGTGTACAAATGCTTCTGTCAACCAGATGCACATTTTGCTACCAAGGACTTTACGGGGCGCAGCGCTGCGGAGGATTAGTCTATTTAGCCATATAAAGCTCTCATTAACTCCTGCTGAGTTCGACAAAAGTCTTTCTTGTCTAAAAGCTGAATAAAATGGAGTAAGGATTTTTGGGCTTTGGCCTAATGTTTTTTTTTTTCTGGGAAAAAAAAAAAAACGCCACGAAAAATTTGTGTATCAGGCAATTTCTTGCCACGAAACACACCGTGCTTCACATGGGGGAGCATCTTAGGAGGAGGAGGAGGAGCGAGCAGAGCAGAACTCACAAGATGCAGTGGCCCTGAGGAAGGCACCGTGATGTGACGTGCCGTGACGTGATGGTGGCATGTTACATCAAAGCAAAGTTTTGAATACTGAGCCCGCTGACAGCTCTGTGTGTTTTCCAGCTGTTCTGTGAGAGAGTGAGCGGTGAGAGGGGCTTTGCCGAGGAATTGCCCAGCGTGTCCCGGTGCTGCGGGACCACGTTCTGTGGGAGGGGACACTCCTGCTGTGGCGTGGGCGACCTCCCCGGTAGGAGACGGGGTGTTTCACGGTAAAACCCGGCCTCGAGTGGCTCACGCCGTCCGCAGATCTGCCATAAAGCAGAGAAGTCGCAGCGTTCAGATGGCGATCCTTGATGCGCCGTGTTCGCGGTGGTGGGTTTCGCGGTGGGAGGAGGGTGAGAGGGCTTGCGGGGTGCCCTGTGATGCCATTTCGGGGGCCGAAGGATGGGGGTGGGATGGTGGCAGCCCTTTCCCGCACTGCCGGCAGCTGTTCTGGGGGTCTGGAGCGTGCCATGCCGGGCGGGAGGGTGGCGTTGCTGCCCTGCCTTTCTAACACGGTCGCTGTCTGTCCACAGGTCAGCTTGCCCGCTCGGAAGCCATGCTTGGATTTTAATAGCCATGTTCCACCTAGCCATGGACCTCGCCAGCTGCCAGCCCCCAGCCAGTGGCGCCGGGGGGAGGCTCTCGCCGCGGCCCCAGCTCCGGCACAGACTGTCCCGCGGCGCGCTGTGGGGCGCGGGGAGCGGGGAGGAGCTGCGACGCCCCGGCCCCCCTTGGACCTGCGCCCCCGCGCCCTCCCCGCAGAGACCCCGCTCCCGCCGGCTGCCTCCCGCTGCCCCGCTGCCCGCCGGCCGCCCCCCGCGTCGACCGCGCTCCCGGAGGGGCCGGCGGCACCTGCGCGGCCGCGGCTTCGCCCTGTGGGACGGGCGGACGACGCCGCTGACGGAGGTCATCGTCTGGGGCCCCACGGACGAGGAGGACTCCCTGGAGAGCAGCACGCTGCCCGGCGCCTTCGCCACCGCCGCCGCCACCACCTCCGCCGCCACCACCACCACTACCACCACCGCTGCCGCCACGGCCGCCGCCGTCACACCGCCCCGCGCGCCCCCCAGCACCCCGGCTCCTGCGCCCGGCGGGGACGCGCCCCGCAGCAGCCCCGGCCGCACCAGCACCGCCGAACCGGCCGCCGGCCACAGCAGCGGCGGCAAGGACGCTCGCCCGCCCCGCGGGCTGGGAGACAGCACAGGTAAGGGTCCGCCGGGGGGTCCTGGGGCGGAGGCGTCACTGCAGCGTGGGTTTGCCTGGGACAGAAATCGACGTGGCGGTAAAGCCGCCGCCGGAGGCAAGCGGCAGCTCTCGCGTTTTCCAGCATCTCACTGTGCCCAGGCCGGTGGTGGAACCCATCGGCAGCCTGTCTCCCCGTGTCGTGCTTCGCTCGGGCGCGGCGATGCCTTCCCCCCGGCGCGATCTGCTGCGTGGGCACGGGTGGGGAAGCTGCTTCCCATTTGTTTCAAATTATATTTGTTATTGGCGGTATTAAACTGTGGGATACCATTGTGTAGTTTAGAGAATTTATTCACTGTGCATCGACTGCTCTTAGCCCACAGCGGTTTTCCAGTTGAATCGAAAAAGAGTTTTATGGCCTAATCTTAATCCCAATTAATTTATCTAGCCTGCCCTGCCTAGCAGAGAGAGACAAAGCAACCACAGCGTTCGTTTCTGACTTAGAGGAGTTATTTATAGCGGGGAAAAAAACACCCAACCTACACACCTTTTAAAAAAACACTGAGTAAATTAGCGAGGGAGCGTCGGTAACGATTGTGAGCGTGATGTGCTCGCTGCGTGACGAGGTCTCTTGGTGTTGCCTGCCTGGACCGGCTGCGGCCGTGGGGTCCGGCGGGCTCGCTGCCGTCGGCCGGCTGCGGCACGTGGGCTGACGGCTCCTGGCACGTGCTGCGACGTGGGGGAGCTGGTTGCGAGGACGAGCTGCGGGTGCCCTCCCTGGCTGCAGATGGGCAGAGAGCCGCTGCCCTGAGCCGCAGCCTCCCCAGGGGCCGCCTGCTTTAATCTGCTGGCTCTTAGCTCTCATTAGGGGCTCTTTCCGGGATCGGAGTTTTTTGCTAATTAACTTCTTTTCGCCGAGCGGTGAATACGATAAACTCCTTCCCGACGCTAAAGGACCTTTTTGATCTCAGCTCGTCCACCCTGAATTGAAAAGCGCCCGAGCTTGGGCTCTGCTTTCCCTCCCAGCGCCGGGGCCGAGAGCCCCGGGGGGAGCGCCTGACCCTTCGGCATGAGCGGCCGGTGCCGTCTCGACGCCTCGGCCACGCCGCGACTGGTCCTGCTGGCGACGCGCCTGTGCAAGGCCGTGGGTTCTCTTCAAGCCCTGCTCCTCTGTGTTACATAAGCTTTAGCGGCTGGAAGTGTTTGTTCTCTGCTGGGAAAAACATATGGCTACAAATTAGGATTAGGTAACTCGTCTGTACTCTTTATTTGCCTCAGCGAGCATTGCGAAGCCCCGTCCTGCCGTCCTGCGAGGCGTCGCGACAGGAGCCCGAGGTGGGAGGGAGGGAGGGAGGGAGGGAGGGATGCAGCTCTGCAGCTCGTGGTCCTTCAGCTCCCGGGGTCGGGGCGGTCCCGCTAAGGAAGGTGCGTTGTTCCCCAGCCCGCCCTCACTTCCCTCCCTGCGCTGCTGGAAGGGGACTCGGTGCCGGGGACCGTGCGGGTCCCTGGGGTGCGTGCAGGGTGGGGGCACGTCGGCGGAGGCAGCTCGGATAGAGCAATCCTGCTCCGTCAGGTCCTCCTCTCACCCTGCTCCTCGATGCTGAAAAAGCAAGAGAAAAAAGGGAAAAAAAAAGCCAGAAACAATATCTCCATGACTCACTGGCAGCAAAACCAAGCTGGAAAAAAAAAAAATATTCCCCTGTAACAGCAAATGCTGCGCTCGTAGGCTGGAGAGAAGGCAGGCGCGAGATTACGTGCAAAGTCCGGGGAGAAGGGGGCGGCTGGTGGGTCTCGTCGGGCTGGGGGTGGTTTGGGCGACCCGGCTCAGGTGTGCTTGTCCCGGTGCCACCCCTGCCTCGGCGCCTGCCGGAGTGCTGATGGCAGTCAGATGGGGACGCAATATGTTCACCCAGGCATAGTTTATGCTTATGCTTTTCAAAAATGCGCTTCCTTTTTCGGGGGCTGTCATAATCATTTTACGGCGGAGCACGGAAAGAGAGAAATAATTAAAATTCCAGCACGCTGCAAGAGGCAAGGGCTGGAGGAGGTTTCGCCGGGGTGGCCGCGCTCTGGGCGGGCTGGGCTCCTCCGCCGAGGCAGAGCATCCTCCCGTACCACAGCTCAGCCAAAAAAAAGAGGAAGAAAAGAGAAAAATGAATCAGAGACTGTCAGAGTGAAGGCATGAATTGCCTCGCTGGGTTGTCTGAGGCTCTCTGTTCAGTATTATTAGAATAAAGCCATCTTTAATTAAACCTTTAAGTGCTTTATAAGGCAGAAGAGTTTATGTGCCGTCTGCTACTCTTAATGGTGATTTGATCACCGGTACACACCGAGTTTGGCATCGTGCTTGGCGAGCAGCGTGCCTGTGAAGGAGGCGGGTGCTGGGGGTGCTCGGGGGGAGGCGTGGGGCTGCGTGGGTGCTGATGTGGGCACCCACCGTGCCGGCAGCCTTACCCGAGCCCACGGCGTGCCCCAGCCCTCGCTGCCACCAGCCGGGAGCGCATCGGGAAGGAATGCTGATAAAGAGGCATCGCTTCCTCGCTGGGAGATGACCCCGCCTTCAAAAAGAGGGTGCGGGAGAGGGGGTGCTGGATGCAAGGAGGCAGCGGATGCGAAAGGCTTCAAAGGAATTAATTAAAGATAAATGTGTTTAAAAGAAGACCCTGGGCAGTCGGGATGGGGCCGCCTCTTTGATCCACCGTGGAGAGGCGTGGGGAGCCGTCGTCGGAGCGGAGCCGAGGGGGCTGGACGGCGTCTCCTGGGCCAGCACCCGCGGTCGCCTCTCCGGGGAGGTTCCCAAAGGATCCTTGGGAAGGCCCTGCCTCGGCTGCAGCTTTCCTGAGGGCTGGAGGACGATGGGTGAGGCGAGAAGGGCGCGTGGCCGTGAGCCCGGCTCTCTCCGGCCAGGCAGAAGGGACTGTCTCTCTCCCCGGGATTAGCAGATGCCGTGCGTGCCTCTGTGCCTTCACCCACGTGTGCCTAAACGAGCCAGCGACTCTCCTCTGCTGCTCTCAGAAGTATTTACCGCTCGGTGATATTTGCTATAACACCTGAGAAGATAAGTCCCAGTGTGTTTAGCATAAGCCTCAAGGATCTTCGCTCTTGGCGAGAATATTCCTCAGCAGCAGCAGTGGGATATGCTCCTGCTTTCATCAGCCCAACTTCAAATGCCAGGAGGTTTCCGGGAGCCTCGGTGGGTGTTTTTATGCAGAAGAGCTGCATTTCTCACTTCAGGATGAGCAGTGCTCACTGGGCTGGGTTTGGAGCTGATCACCCTGATTTACCAGGTGGAAACCCACGGGGCTCTGCCCGCCCCAGCTCTGGTTCGAAGGCGGGAGGGGTGTGAAGAGGTGCAGACCCGAGGTAGTTCCCCTGCTCAGGAGCTCCGGCAGCGAGTGAACCAGCTTTGCACCAGAACAAGGTCGTCCGAGGTGGCTCTTGCTACATCTCCCCTGTATCTAGCCTTCATGTTTTCAGCAAATTATTTTTTTTTTACAAGCTATTAAACGGCAGTAGGGTTCATGTTATGGCAAAGTCTGCCTGATCCCCCCTGGGAAAGGCCATTTGTGGCTGTGATTGCTGCAGAGCGGCCGCGCGATGCTCCTGATTGAATTTTGTTGTACGAAAGCGTCTTTATCGGCTGGATGAGACTTTCAGGAATCAGATGTGTTTGCCGATGGCTGGGGAAACCTCTCGAGCCCAGCCGGTTTTCCCCAGCCTCTCTGTGATGCTCGGGCAGAGGCGTTCCGGTGCCCAAGGGCAGGGGAAGGAGACTCGTGGCAGGGATGAGGACGGGATCCCGAAACCCGCGGGATGCGGGCGCTTCGCTGCGAGTGTTGGCAGCGCCGGTTGTGTTCCTGCTGCTAACGGTCACTCAGGATTCTCCTCTCAAAACTGAAATGGAGCTGTTTTCTCCTTCTTTAATTTTATGCAGCTTAGAGGACTTGACGAGGGTCTTCAAAGAGTTGCAGCTCGTAGCTGTTTTTATTGGGAAAATGAAAAATAGAGTCTCCCTAACCAGGTCTGTTGAAATAAAGGCCTTGGGGGATAGAGGTTCTCTTTGTTTTTAATTAAGAGCTTATATCTCCTGTTCGGTGCCATTCTCCACTTCTGCGGTAGCGAGACATTAGTTTGGAATGGATTTTTCTCACGGAATTAATTCTGTTGATGCAGAGCTGTCCAGGAGCCATTTCAAAAGGTGGCCAAAACTCAGCACTTTCATATCGGTGGCAAATATATGGTCTTTAAAAGAACATATGGAAAAAAACCCTGGCGTTTGCTTGCTTTGAGAAGATTGTGTTTTTCCCGGAATGGGGGAATTTGGATTTGCATTGTGCAGGGGGATGCTGAGGCTGGGTCTCCCGGCTCCGGAGGGGATGAGAAGTCCCTGGCGAGAGCAGAGCATGCTCGGACAGCACGAGAGTGGAAAAACCCAGCAATATTTCAGTGTTTCCACGGGTTCAAAGAGCGCCTTTGAAGAGCTTTCCCTCCTGGCAGGCAGCACGTTAAATTCTGCTGCACTAGCAGAAGCGCAGGGGTTTGGACACACTTTCAATTCCATTAAATACTTCTCCTGTAATTACCCTCCAGTTAAATGGTCACTGCGTCAAATTGCCTGGTAAAAGCCTTGTAGGAGGGAGGGCTCGCGGTGCCTCACCGAGGTGTTTGCCGGTGCGGCGGCCGGGGCGGCAGCTTGCCGGGCATCCCTCGCCGATCCCACCCGCCAGCCTCTGCCCTTCCCGCGGCGCGTTCCTTCGCCGGTTGTTCACGTGTCGTTAAGTGGCCGCCGGGGTGGGAGCTTCACCATTTGAAACGTTTGCCGCGGAGATGGGCAAACAAAACCGAGCCGCCGTAATTCCCCGGTTCTTCGCTGCCTCCCGCCCCGCGTTGCGGGGGCGTGGGCTCTCGCGGTGAGTTACGTGCTCGGCAGAAGGCTTCCTGCGCCCGAGGAGGAGGGTAATTTGGCTTTATGAGCTATTGATTTTATCCTCCCGGTCCCTTTCCTCCAGACAGATTGAGCTCCTAGGGCTGTGTTTAAAATACTGCTTTGCTCTCTGCAGCCAGCTCTCTTTCATCGCGCCTCGGCCTTGGGTGCTGTGTCCGGTACCAGAGGTTCCCCTCTCCCAGGGTGCCCCATCCATTAACTCCTTCTCTCGCAGATTGGGTGTTCCTGCTTGATTTTGCTCTGTTCAGTTCTGTACACTTCTCTGAAGGCCTAGAGGAAAGGATTTGGTATATTTGCAAATTAAGAATAAAGACCTATTGGTCTTTATTGCATGAGTGTCTCTATAGGGCTTCCCAGGATGTCACCTCAGGTGCCCATCAGGTCCCTTCCCTCTTTCCATCACCCCAGGGTTAACACCCTTGGGAAAAATGTTTCCTGTCCCCTTGCAATCCCCCCTGGGCACTGGTGCAGAATTAATATGTGATGCGAAGGAACTTTCTTCTGTGCCGGTGCATATGGCAACTTATGTATGTGATGGAGTCTAAAATTATCCATCCCTTCTTAAAATCCATGTGTCCTGCTCCGAGGAGCTGCCACCCTTCCCAGCGCTCAGCCACTCGCAATCTGTTCTGCCTGCGCGTTCCCCATTATGTAAGTGCAAGGATTAATTGCATCGTTAGGTTCTCCCGTGTCCCTGCCGCCTCTGCCTCGGCTCCCATCTTTGCAGAAGATCTCATTTCTGACGCCGCTTCTGTTTTCAAAGGAATCGGGCACTGGGCTGTTTTTATTTTATTTTTAGAGCCTTCCCTTTTATCTTTTTCGGCAGTGTCCCACTGGGAGCTACTCCAAGATTGCCGCGAGGGATGCGGCCGGGCCGGCAACACCGGGCTGCCGCCGGGGTGGGCGTCACTCCTGACCCGGCACACACGGGCTGGGAGCCGCCACCTGCGCTCCCCGACTCCATCGTGACACGGCTCGTGTCACGACCGTTCTCTGGGGACCTGAAGCCTGCACAGCTCCAGGCTTGGCGGCTCGCAGGCGATCCTGCCCATCCAAAGCCGCGTCCCCGCGGGTGTTGGCTCTCAGCTCAGAGCCCCCCAGCCTGCAGAGCCACGAAGCCCAACTGGGTCCCCACCTCGAGGGCACGAAGCCTGGTGGCTGCTCCCGTGTCAGGGCCCTGCAGAGCTGGGAAGAGGAGGTGGGTCCTCCCCATCCTCTGCCAGCCCTCGCTCGCGTTTGTTTCCCCTGACCCGCTCTTTGTTCTGGCAGCTGCTCGTGCCAGCCGGTCTCTGGAGAAGCCTTGTCACAGCATGTTTGAACCAATTGAAGTGTAATTGGGAGTAAACGGAGGAAATGGGTCATTTGCAAAATAGGTGCTTGAATCGAGGGAGAAAAATAACCCTGATGCATCCGTCCCACTGTGCTGGGCTTGGCCAGGGCGTGTGGGGGCTAGTGGGCAGCAGTCCGTCCGTCCGTCTGTCTGTCTTTCTTTCTGTCCGGTGGCTGCCCTGGGGAGCAGAGGAAGAACCCCAAAGTGCATGGGGCTTGCAGCACTCCGCACCTCCTTGCCTTTCAGTGGGCTCTTGCCTTCTGCTGCCTCGGTGCTGGGACTGTGCTGGGACCCAAAGAGCCGGCGTTCTGGAGGAGCTGGCCTTGGGGAGTCGCTTCACCTCAGTCCTGCACTACCTGACCCTTTCGCCCACGATGTCTGTGATGTGGCTGACATCTGCTACCACCTCCCACTCTGGACCACGTCCTGTCCTTAAAACCAGTCCTGCTGCCTGCTCCTTTCTCCAGCTCTTCTCCCAGATCTCCCCCGTAGTGCATCCACCAGCAAAGCGGAGTGAGCGCTAGAAGATGCTGGGTGCACGCTTCCTTCCAGAAGCCCTGCTGCTTTCATTTTGGAGGCGAGGGCTTTTGCTGTGCCAGATGCCAGAGCTTTGTGGTCACCGGGGCGGGTGCCAGGCCATCAGTCCCCCGACTTCTCACCGCTCCTTCACCAGCAGCTCCTTCCCCAGCAGCCCGGGAGTGAAGCCTTCCCCGCGAGTGATTGCTACCTCGGTGCTCAGCACTGGGCGTCCTGTGGTGAATCAGACTCACCGAAGGTGACCTTGGTTTTATTGTATTAAACTGTCAAGGCTCACATTTCTGAGCGTCTGATTTACGCCCTGGATGCATCCTGGCAGCAAAGTCCACAGCGCTTCCTAAAGAGGTGTTACTGCTGCCTGGCCTCATTGCTCAAATTCGGGGATGTTGTGGGTCTCAGCATCCCGAATGGGGATCTGCACCTCCTTCCCAAGGCAGCCTGGGTCATGCAGCCTGGCCAGCATCGCGGCTCCAACAAGGGTGAGTTGATGTTGGATCTTGAGCGAGGATGCTGAGGTGCTGAGCGGTGGTGTTGAGCCACGCGTGCTCGTGGGCAGGGCTGAGGAAAGCGAGGTAGCCCTGGGAGCCGTGGCGTGATGCGCGCTTGTGCTCCTGAAAGCTGGGAGGCTGCTGTGCTGCGTGCTGGAGGCGGCCTTCGAAAGGCAAGCACAGCTCCTCCCGCGCCCACACTGGGGGGTTTTCATCTCCCCTCGGTGTCACCGTGGCCTTGGCAGCCTTGCACAGCTTTCCTCCCGCCCTTCCCCAAGCCAGACGTGTTTTCCCTCCTGTTTCTGGGGGAGAAGCGATGCTTTGGAGGTTTGTGGGCTGGGGAGGTGTCGAGCGCCCGTGCCCAGGGAGTTGCAGCTCTGCCCGGGGAGCCGGGCTGCGCTCGAGCAGCTTTTCTCTCTGATGAATGTTGTCGGCAGCGTGGGCAGCGACCCGAAACCCCCGGAGCAGGGAGAGGCAAGAGAACAGATTTCAGAGGAGTCAAAACTTCAGTCCTTCAAGAGAAAGCAGCGGAGCAGCATGACCCATGGTGTAAAACACCGCGATAAGCCTCGTCTGGCCCCATCACCCAGCCGGGTGCAGGGGCTGCGGCTCAGAGACTCTCTCAAACTTGGGGGAGCCCTGGATGGGATTCCTGGGGGAGCACTGGGATGCTCTGTGCAAAGTCCTGGCTGCCCTGGGGGGCTCCAGGCTATGGGGGGGGACACACCACCCCCAACCTGCCGTTCCCAGGAGGGTTTTTCCATCCTCCGAGGAGGGGGCACACTTGGCGCACGCTGCTTCTGCCAGGGAAGGGACGTGTGTGGGCATGGCTACGGGTGGTTTGCTGCCAGGACCCACGGCTACGCAGGTATTACACAGGCAGACATGCATGCGTACATATATATCTATATATCTGCTTGTTTTCCTGTCATGCTAACATTTATTTATTAAAAAATCTCATCCATCAGGAGCTGCAACATCTGTTTGTGAAAAATAGCACATCCTTGGGCTGCAGCCAGCAAAATCATTTCATTACGAAATTGCAACTGTAAAGCAGCACAAAATCACAAACATACTGTACATCGAGGCGCTTTTGTTTCCAAACTGCTCATTAGGAATGATGCACGAGCCAAAATGATACCCTGTGTAAGGTGAATTAGGAGAAAATGAGCCCACCCGACCTTCTAAGTGAGCAGCAGTTAGTGCGGTAATTACTATCGCTGGTTAATCCTGCACCCAGTGCCAGGCTGCGCTCGAGTTTCCCTTTCCGTCCCGGAGGGGATACGTCTTCACATCTCTTCCGTTCTTCGTGCCTAATTCGGGCTGACAAGGAACATACTTGAGAGGATAGGAAATGAGAAGCCTGGCTTAAAGATTATTTTATGTAAGGCAGGAGGGAGGAACGTGTCGCCGCTGCCAGGGAAGGGCTCGGGGGGAGGCGGGGAGGGGGGGCTCCGCGTGTTGGGGGGCCGTGCTGGCGCTACCCGGGATCCCCCTTGGCACCCGTCCCCACTCTCTCTCGTTTTTTTTCTCCTCAGGTCTGGCGGTTCATCAGATAATCACTATTACCGTGTCCCTCATCATGGTCATAGCTGCTCTGATAACAACTCTTGTCTTAAAAAATTGGTAAGGTCCCTCCTGGGTCTCTTTGGTTTGGGGGGAGTGGGGACAGGGTGGGGATGGGGGAGCCTCTGCAACGGTGCGTTAAAGCCCGTGGCATCCGCTGGGACGGCTCCAGAAGGGCACTGCAGAGAAAATGGGATTTTTAGTACTGAAATCTCCAGAGGAGGATGAAGCCCCCGGGTTCATCTGTGCCCCTGTGGCTCCCCCACCTCTCAGCACCTCTCAGTGGGTGCTTTGGGGACCAGCGCGGGGCCAGGGTCGCGTGGCCAAGTCCCACATGGGACACGTGCGCATCGCTGCCGCATGGTGTCACCTGGCGAGGTCAAAGCCACGCGTTCGGCTGTAGCGGCTGTCCCCAAGAGTTCCTCTGCTGCCTCGCTCAGGCAGCTTTGCTGCTGCTTCCCGAAACCCAACCTGGCTCGGCACTTCCCGATGAGTCCGGGGAGCACAGGTCACCTTCGGAGCCCCTCGGGGGTTTGCGGCGTGCCCCATCCCCCCGAGCGCTCGTGAACTCCTCCAGCTTCGTTTGCTCCCGCTGATGCTCAGCCCGGCTGGGCGTGTGGCAAAATAGGTTAGCTTGTCGCTTCGGGCGCTCGTGGCTTTACCTATTTTCCCAGGGAAACTGGCCTACTTTGAGGTCAGCGTTGCTGGCGTAGTGACACGGCTGCGGCTCGGGGACGGACGGAGAGCTGCCGCGGTGCTGGCGTGCTCGGTGGTGGCCCTTCCCTCCTTCAGCCACACTTCCCTTTTCATAGCAGTATTTCAGTGAAAGAGCAGGGAAAATTCCTTATAAAACACTGCTGGGATTTTTCTCTTAAGAGGGGTCGTAAGCAGCACATGCCATTTCTCTGGCTGAGCACAGCCCGGCGGAACAGCTCGAGCAACTTGGTGCTGAAGCCAAAAAGAGAAAAAAAAAAGCAACATTAAATACAGTGATCGGCGTAGAACAGAAATTGTTTACAGTAAGTGAAATGGGGAGATCACCGGAGGATACTGCAGGCAGCAGCTCAGCAGGCAGACGTGTCCCAGGTGGAAAAGCAGCCCCTGATGAGTTTGCTCAGCTCTAACGTTTGCCAAACTGTGCTTTGGTGTGTTCTGCATTTTTTAGGCTACCTCCGGCGCTGCTTGTGCCGGCATTGCTGGCGACAGGCTCCGTGGCAGAGCTAACCCCCATCACGCTTAGTCCCCACACCCGAAGGGGGCACGATCTCTACCCCTGTCCTTCGGCTGGCGCTTGTCCCCTTGGGCAGGACAGGCGAGCGGTGGCTGCTCTCCATGCAAGCGTCCTTCTTGCCTTTCCTCCTCCTGCAGACGTGCCGTGGCGGGGCTCGTGGTCATTTTAGAGGCTGTCTCTCGCAGTTGCATCAGCCGCTGCCGAGCAGCCTGTGCCCGCTGCTGGCAGATGCTGCCGCTGCGGCCGGTGCCGCTGCCAGGGGAGCCCCGTGGTCCTGGCCCTGCAGGTCTCCTCCACCGGCAGCACCAGCACCGCCAGCTCCCACCACTCTCGGAGCTGCAATCTTCAAAAAACTCCAGCATTACGAAAAAAGTGATGTCTTCATTAAATCAGCATCTAGAGCCTTAAGGAGGAGCAGCCTGGGCTGGGGCAGGGTCCTGCTTACTGATGTGCTCCTCGCTTTGCACGTACCGAAGCAAAAGTGTTGCACGGCCACGAGATGCCGTGAGAGTTGCCGGGAGCAGGGATGTCCCTCCGGCTGTGCCTCGGCCAAGGGGAGCGGGTCTGCCCTGCCAGGGCAGTGTCTAAGATTTTTTATCCTTTTGGTGCCTCCCAAGTGGAAAAGGTTTCACTTCGCTGTTCTCACCTACATCTTCTCACTTTAAAAAAGGCTCTCATTTCCTTCAGGTGTAAGCATATGACTCATTAAGTAGTTCCTCTGATGGTAAAAACTTTGCATCTAAAATTTAGACTTGACCCTTAAAAAAAAGGTGAGCCGGTTGCCCGCTTGATTTCGGCCGATGTCCCCAAAGTGCCTGGGTTTTGCTCCGACCACGGCCGCTAACGCGCGCGTCCCTTCCCCTCCCGCAGCTGCGCGCAGAGCGGGCGCCCGCGGCGCAACAGCCACCAGCGCAAGCTGGACCAGCAGGAGGAGAGCTGCCAGAACCTGACCGACTTCGCCCCCGCCCGCGTGCCCAGCGCCCTCGACATCTTCACCGCCTACAACGAGACGCTGCAGTGCTCCCACGAGTGCGTCCGCACCCCCGTGCCCGTCTACGCGGAGGAGGCGTTGCGCTCGCCCGGGGACTATAAAACGACCTTCAATGGAAACAGGTGAGGTGGCCGGCGCGGTGGCCCTGCATGTCGGGGCGCCCCGGGGGTCTGCTGCCTCCTTTCTTCCCCGAGGAGATGCCCCGGCAGCCCGGCTCTCGGAGCCATGGCCATGCTCAGCATGGGCATGGCCGCTCGACGACCCATCCTGGCAGTGAGGGAGGGGGAGCGGGTGGCTCAGCACCACATCTGTCAGCTCCCGGTGCGGAAATGCCACTGGATCCATCTTCCAGCGTTGGTGCCGTTTGCTCGGTGGCTTCGGAAGAGCTGCTGGGTTGCAAATGAGTGGGGTGATGGATGGTGAAGCGGGTGGCGAGAGCCAAACGAGCCGTTTGTCTGGCGTTAAAGTAATGATGCGGTAACGAGGGGCCGGCGTGGCAGCTGGCAGCACGGAGGACGTGAGCCCTCGCTGTGCCAGCCCTGCGCCCGCGCGGGGAGGGAGGTGCTCGGGGTGGCCTGTCCCCACATCCTGGGCTGGCTCCCAGAGCCCTTCCATTGGGCGTCTGCTGTGGCCGTTTTGCCAGGCGGTCAGTGCACGTTCCATCGAAGCTAGAGGAAACGTCGGAAGGCGAGTTTGAGGGGGAAAATGAGCAAGGAGAGTCCATGCAGCCGGACGGGCTGCCCGCCGGAAGGACAGAACCTGCAAGGCAAAAGCTCAGCAGATGTCTCTTTAACCACCCTCTTCCACGGGCGTGTGAGGTTTTGGTAGTTCATCTTTTTCAGTCTCAGAAGGCAGAGGATTGGCAAGGATTTTTCAAGCATTTTGTTGAGCGGATGCGCGCATTGGTTTTGGTGTGAGCCCCAGCAGAGGGGACGCTGGAAGGGGCTCGTCGCTCTCTGCTGTTCCTGAGACCCGCTGGCCTCCATGGGGACCCGTGGGGGGACGGGAGGTGGAGGATAGGAGCTGCTCAGCTGCCGTTTGGCATCAGCGGTCCCCAGGGCTGCGTCGGAAAATGCTCGTGCACGGGGAAAACCGTTCGATGTTGCAGTCCATCTTTGTCTTCTTCTGTCTCCGCTTCGCACAGCCCTGGTTTCCAAGGCCAATAAGCCCGTTCAAAGCATTACTTTAGAGATGTATTCTTTTTTTTTTTCCTTCAAAAATGCTGATTTTTGCAGCAGGCCACCTCGGCTTGCTCCTTGTGTGTTCCATACCAGCACGTGCAAGCCCCTTTTTCTGCTCGCTGCAGACCCTCTTCTTCTGACCGGCATCTTATTCCCGTGGCCTTTGTCTCTGAGAAATGGTTTGAAATCTCCTGCTGACTGGCCGAAGCCTGTTTGACTTCTGGGGGCAGGGCAGACGCCATCGGGCTGTTTCCTGGTACGTACCGCGCTCCCCGCCCCGCGCCCATCATCCACTGCCCGCCGCTTGTCCCTGCCTGGTGCCATCCTCCTGCTTGCGCTTCTCGGGGGACGTCGGACCCAAGTGGGGTGACTCACCCAGCCGGGGTGGCCGGACACGTCTCCTGCCGCGGGTGGGACCTTGGGTGCCGAAGCAGCTGTTCCGCGGAGGTGGGTTACAGACGGGCCCGAGCTCAAAGGCAGGGGCTGGGATGGATGTGGGCTGAGAGCGAAGGGTCCCTGGGGCAGCCTTGAGCTTCAGCCTGGTCTGGTGGCCCCAGCCCAGCCCTGGAATGTGGGCAAGCGATGGCGATTTCCCCGCTGAGACGTGGCCCGGTCTGTAAATAACCTCCTGTTGCATGGTGGGCAGCCCGACTCGTTCAAGAGTCACGCATCCGATACGCATGCTCCGTTGGTACCCAGAAGCTCATTTGCTGATGTTTGCTGTCATAAACTTTTCCATGCTCCTGCTGCGAGGATGCCGGGGTCTTCCTCCTCCTCCTCCTCCTTCTGCTCATTTCTCCGGGGGAAGCCGAGCCTCCCAGCCTGCGTGCGCAGACCCGGCAGCCGGGTTCACACCTCGGGTACTGCTGCACCCAGAGGAATACGAGGATGCAGTGCTGCTTTCAGCAGCGCGTTGTTTGGGGATTTTGTTCTGTTTTTTTGCGGTGGCTTGAGCTGTTTGCCCCACCTGGTGTGGCTTTAGAAGGTGGTGGAGAAGCTGTCGAGGTTGGTGCGTGCCAACTCGGCGCAGGGCGGCGGCGCCCGTTGGAGCCGCGCGCTCAGGTGAATTAATGGGTCTGTCCCAAGTCTCTGCTGTAATGAATCATGTATTCAGTGTAAATGAAATTTCCAGCCTTCCCTGACTGCAGCTTGCTCGGAATAGCCTGTTTAACATTATGCTCAGCTATTGAACACAGAACTATAATTAGATTAGAATGGAAGGGAATAGGACGCTAATGGCCCGGGCTGTGCTGGGGGCTGGCAGTGCAGGGCGAGGGGCAGAGCTCCCAGCACAGGGCTCAGCCCTCTGCCCACCCGCGCCGGCACAGCCCCCCTGCCCAGCTGGGGCAGCTCTGCCCCCCAGAGCCTGCCCTGGCTGCAAGGGCTTTGCTGGGAGATCTAAAGGTTGCTCGCTCCCCATCTTGCCATTTCCTCTGGCTCTTTTGTGTGGCTGCTGTCTTGGGGGAGAGCCTGTGAAGGGACCTGGCTTGGGGGTGCTGGTGGGCGAGGGCAGCTGGAGGAGAACAGGAGAGGCTCCGCAGGGTCTTTCCCAACAGTGGACGCTGGCTCCAGAGAGCAAACAGCAGTACCCCACTGCGCCTTTTCCACCCTGGGCTTTTTCATTTTGTGGTCTCTGTCCACTGGCTTAAAACAATTTTTAAACAAACCAACCCCAAACCCAAGGCGGTCATACTTGGATGCCATCAGCAGCTCTCGTGCCTGACGTAGAAGGAAGGAGAATGAGCAGCTCTGAGCTGTGGGAAGCAATTCCTGCTGCTCCCGCCCCGGGTCCCATGAAGCTGTGCCCAGGACAGTGCCCTGGTCATCTCCGTGGGTTTCTTTAAATAGCCCAAAGCCGCTCCATTATGCTTTATTAAATCCTTGACATTCTCATTGACCCATTTTCATGGAATCCACCAAACGTGTATTGATGCACTCTGGGAAAATCTATCTGAGCCCTACCTGGAGCATTAGCTCCGTAGTAGTGCTTCAATTATTTATACAGTTGTGGAAGCTGGTGTTTGGTTTCATCGCTGTTAACAAAATGAGGCTAACCCAAAAACCATTCTGTGCTGTGCATACGTGTGCTTACACCAGGGTGTTTTGAGAATACATGTACAGGGGTGGTATGTCATGGTAAGACCCAGGTGGCTGCCATAGATCCTGCTCTGTGTGGGAGTAGTGAAGAGAACGTCACCACAGCATGGATAACAGCAGAAATTACCCTTGTCCCAAAAGGGGCTCAGCCCAAATCCTTTAGAAGTTCAAAAAAGGCAGCTTAATACTTTTTCCACACTGTTAACTACCTCCCACGCACGTTTGCCTGCATCTTCTGCCTGGGGGGTGTGGTTGCTAGAGGAAGGACGTTCCTGGGCCGGGGGTGTAGGTCTCCGAGGGGCTGGCAGCCAGGGTTCACCGCGGCGCTCGCCACGGCTCCCGCAGCTTCCCAGCAGGCAAGGGATGCGTCGTGACCCTGCGCAAACGGCATTTGGCGTGAGCGTGTGTGTGCCAGTTGGGACATCCCACAGACGGGATGAATATTTCAGGTTTCGCATGTCACTGTGTAAGGTAGAACCTTCCGAGAGCAGATGGCGAGGCTGGTGGCACCGAGATAGCTCCCTGGTAGATTGTCCCCTGTCATCGTGGTTGCCTCGCGTTGTCACCGGACAGATGCTGCCAGGCACAGGAGCAGCCGTGGGACTGCGGATCCCTTTCCTGCTCTTGTTTCTAGAGGAGAGGCTGGTGGAGGAGGAGATGCTGCCGCCTCGGGCTGCACCTCTTCTGGAGGGACGGCCGCCTCTCGCCTGGCTCCAGCAGCAGGGCAGCCTGAAGGTGACCTGGGTTGATGCCGACCCGCCGTGTCTCGGCAGAGGCGGGGGAGCTTCCCCTCCCCAGAACCTTTCTCTGGGTGGTGCAGAGGACAGAGGGGGGCACCCCTGGCCGGGGTGTGCGGAGGGAGGGAGGCTGTCCCTGCTCTGCAGGGACACGGCGCTGGGCTCCGTGCTGGGAACCTCTCTCCTTAGAAAGGCTCAAAGCACTTGACAAGTTTTAACTGATGGCACTTCACAGCTCTTGGCTGCCTAATAAGCAAATCGGTGCCACCGAACGTGTGGAGTCAGAGCCGGAGGCACGAGAGGGACGATGTGGCCAGGGCTGGGGTGGAGGGCAGGGAGGGTGTGCGCACAGCTCGACCCAATGAGCGCCGGGAGGCTGGTTGGATTTAATGTGGACTCGACTTTCCGCGATCCCTCAGCGCTGCGTGAGCATCCCGCTCCGTGCTGCCCGCGCGGCAGCCTGGCGCTCGACGATGCCAGCGGCGCCGTAAGGCTGGAGCGCTCGCAGGGAGCAGCTGTAGGGGATGGTGCCGAGGAAGCGTCTCCAGCCTGGAGAGCTGCCGGCAGCGCTCAAGTTGTGTCAGGAAACCTGGCGAATCCCGTCTAGTTACACGGCAAGCAGACGTTGAAGTTCTTTCCTGGGGTCACGTTGATCCCGTGCCAGCAGGGAGGGGTGGGGAGGCTCCCGTGCTGCCGGCACGGTCCCTGCTGGGCACTGCCCACACACGGACCCCCCAGAGCTGGTGTGGTGTTGGCTGTGGCACAGCAAACCGTGGCTATTTTGGTTTGATTTCATACTGGCTTTGGGGCTTTCTGAAATGAAGTTTGTGGTTTTGCATTATTCTTGTCCTTAATCCCACTCTCTTTGACTGAAAAAACCCCCGTGGAATGAGATTATACAAAAAAAAAAAAAATCTGTAAGGTTGATCAAGCGCTGACCTACTTTGCACAAAGAGGCTATTTGGAATACAATATAAATTTTTACATCCTGCACTACATGCATTAAATAGTATTCATCCAGAACTATGTAAATGTTCGGCACCGCTGTTAGAGAAGTGGCGATTTGAGACCAGAGAACCGTGCTGGTTCGGTAACATTGATCTGACCCTAGCTTTCACACGAGGCAGTTAAAATTTACAGTATTGTGTGGTAATTCTGTGCTTCGAACACGGCGAGCAGCTGCTGCGGCGGCCCCGTTCTGCCTAACAACAGCAAATGTTTTGTATTAACATTAGCAGATAATGAGTCATCATAAAAAACCCAGGCTTGTCTTCGGAGGAATAGCAGCAGTCCCAACACAGCCCCGGTGCAGGAGATTAAGGACTCTAAAATCTGTCTCGCTAATTAAGCCTTCAGTGTCGTTGGTGGAGATGCCGCGTGTTGGGCGTCTTGCTTAAAACTAGCGTTGAAGGAAGGACCCTTGAGCGAAAAGCGTTTCTAAATGCCAAGAACCAGCTAGTCAGAGGTCACAGCGGAGATGGGGGCGTGTGTCACACACGTGTGTCACTTCTGCAGGCGCCGCACACGCCGCCCACGCGTGGGCAGCTCTCGGGTGCGCTGAGCCGCGTGACAGCGCGTGTCACCGTCCGTGAAGCCGCGTACACGTAGCGCAAGCGGCTGGCCGCTGGTGATGGGGAGCAATTGTCTTTGCACAGAGGTTTACAGATTACGTAGGGAGAGATCTTTTCAGAAAATGGAACATAAATAGCTTAAGAAGAACTTCAATGGGATCTCTGGTTTTGATGCTTAACCAATTATCTATTGATTTCTTTAGGGCATTTAACTTTAGAAAATCTTGTTAGTGCTCATCGTCATCTTCTCATCTGCCAGGGCACTCGCTGCTCTTAGCCCAAGTATGACAAGCTGCGGAGTGGAAGGATGCTCAGGAATAAATCACGCTTCGGAAAAGGCCCCGAGGAGATGCAGGGTGCAGTAAGGCACACCAGAGCCTCTCAGTCCCTCCCGCTGCTCCCCAAAAGCGTCCCCTCCCAGCGTGTCCCCATCCCCGCAAGGCACAGCTGAGGGCGAGCTGGTCTCAGTCCCAAACGCAGACTGGCCACTGGGGAGGGGGAGCTCCCCGGCATCCCGCTTCCTCCGTGTCCGGCTCCCCAGCTGCTCGCCCGCTGCCATCGGCGTTCGCCCCCCGGCCCTGCTGGGGGGACTCCCTCGGGGTCCTGGGGGGCGTCACGGAGCGATGCGAGTTGCGGTGCGGTTCCCTGTCATGATTTAATCTTTGTTTTTCTTCTCGTCCTCAACAGGATTCCATTGGTGAACCTGTAAAAAATATAAAAAAATAATGGGTTACCTGTACCTACCATTTCTGTTTACCAGTAGGAGACTCAAAGAGCAGCGTTCTATGGGCCAAATATATTTTTATAAAAATGAACACGCCTATAGGTAACTGCGTTTTTCAAAGAGCGCTTTTTTTGGAGAAGAGAAAGACAAACGTGCGAGCGAAGAATCCCGTGGAGGAAGAGGAGCCGTGAAGGACCGAGGGAAGGACCGAGCGCCTGGAGCCTGGACGCGGACTGTGACTCTGAACCTGTGCCAATAATACCATTATGTGCCATGTACCGAGGCAGAGACTTCGCGAGGAGCCGAAGCCGAGTCGATAATGCCTGGGAACGTTTGGAGGACGAGTGGGGCGTCTCTTCTGGTGGGGTCATTCATTCCGGTCCATACGCATCCATACATACGATATATGTAGAGAGAAAAAAGAAAAAAATATATATATATATACACACACAAACACCTTTTGTACTGTAGCAATTTTTGAAGATCTTAAATACTCATTTTTAAAGAAGATGTCATGGGCTAAAAGTCTCATTTCTTTAACATGCATAATACAAACTACAAGGTGAACCGATGTTTTCTACTTTGGCAGCTTGCCTTTCAAACCTATATGTGTATATATAGGTAGACATATATACATATATATACGTGTGTGTGTGTATGTATAAACATATATATGTATGTATACATATATATAAGTATAGTTTTGGTTCTTTTGGGGAATGCTTTTCCGGCGGTGGTGGCGTGACCGCCTCGGCGAGCAACGGGGGGCGCCGGGGCTGGGCTGCCGCGGTTCCTCCGGCTCCTGACGCTGCTGTGGGGGGAGCGGGGACGGGCTGGGTTCCAGCTGGAGGGACACGTCTGGGCCCCGTTCACCAAGTGCATTCCTGCCGCGGGGAAGCGCACCGTGCCCCAGCGCGGGGCCGGGAGCGGGAAGGCAGCAGGGAGCTCACAGCCGGAGGGTCCCCCAGCTCTTCGAGGGTCCCCCAGCTTGTGGTGGGTCCCCGGCTCCCAGCGGGTCCCCGGCTTGTGACGGCTCGCAGCAGCCCAAGGGGTGTCGAGGGGCATTCCCACGCTTCCATAGCCCGGTCCGTCGTCGAGGGTGAGAGGAATTAGCCCGAAAAGCCCGTGTCTGCCCTTTGTTTTGCTGCATGATGCCTCGGGGCTGGCCGGGGATGGGTTTTGGGCGTGGGCTTTCAGAGGGTGGGCATCTCCTGGCACAAGAGACAGGTTTCAGGAGTGGGTCGTGGGAGGGTTTTTGGAAGATGGCTTCTAAATTGGCCAAAAGCCTGCTTGGCCCTTTGTGAGGAGCAGGAGAGGAACGGGGCTGTTGGCTTCTGCCCCAGCCCCAGGCCAGCGCGTGACGGGCGCCTCGTCCTTCGCTCTTGTGGGCTGGGCTGGGGCAGTCGTGGCAGGAGAAGCTGCAGCCCCTGCCCACGGTCGTGGGGATCTTCTGACAGCGTTAAAAAGGGGATTTTGCCCAACGGCTTGATGGGGAAGTATGATTCCACTGGCTCAGATTTGGTGTGTTGCTCCCCATCCAACTTCTGCTGGGGTGGGTGGGTTTGGTGGGTGACGACCAACCCACCAGCCCCCCTGTCTGGGTGTTTCCATGGAGCTGGCGCTGTTGTTGGTGCCACGGGCTGCGCCGTGCGCCTCCGAACCAGGAGAGCCAGGCGGGAAGCGGGGATGGTGGCAGCGGGCTGGGGTCTCCCAACCTGCCCTGTGTGTTGCCGCAGTTTGATTCTTCTCTTCAGCACATGCCGAGCTCCAAGCCTGGGCTGGCTCCCACAGACCGTGCCAAGGCAAAGCTCACCGAGGGCTCCCGGGCACCCGCACGGGTGGGTTCGAGTGAGGGTCTGCTTCCCGTCAGGCACTGAGAGGGGCCTCGGTTGGGTTCCTTTGACGTGCTGTGGGTGGGAACGACAGCAGAGTTCAGACCAAAGTCCTCCAGTTCTTTTTGTAAACTGCCCTTCGTAAATACTAGCAATTTTTTAGAATTGTCCAGAGACACATTTCTACTCCTCCACTAATTAATTATTCAGCTCCATTTTCTTTATTATACTGAACGTGCAGTTTAAAAAAAAAAAAAAAAAGAGTAGAAATGTCTGGTATTGCGCATCGCCACGTGTGCAGTCTTGTTTTCCTTCCTTTTCTGTCCTCTTCTGATGGAATTGCACAGTCTGGATTATTTTTTCCTGAATTTTTGGAAGCTGCCCCGGGAAGAAGTCTTCCTTACTGGGCCTGGCCGTTACCTGTGGACTTGCACCAAGCATCCCCAGAGGCGCTGGCGACGTTCCCTGCGACTCTGATGAGCCTCGAGCGTCGCCTCGGCCGCGTTCTGCACCGGGGCCACTAGAGAGGAGGAGGAGGGGGTTCTTGTTGCTCCTGACCAGGTTTCAGTCCGTGACCGAGCCTGTTCCTTCGGCAGAGGTGGTTTCTCGTGGGTGCTGAGCGGGGGGGCAGCAGAGGTGCTCATCCCTGGGGCTGGATCTCAGCATTCAGGGGAATTTAACTGGTCTGGGGCCCCTCACAGCTCTGCAGCGGAGCGGAGATCTGCTCTTTCTTTTGTGCATCCCGAGAGCAAAACTTCTTCACGATGGGGCTCCCGGGCAGCCCATCATCCTCATACACCGGGGCTTTTGTGTTTTGCTGCTGTAAATGGTGCAGCTCCTGCAAATCACTGTTGCTGGCCCCGTTTTTGAATTCCCCTTCTTTGTTTGACTTTGCTGGCATCGGGAGCCGCGTCCGTCGTGCTTCACCGTTGACCTTCCCGTGTGTTTGTGCGTGCTGGCTGCACCCAGGAGTTCTTGCGGGTGTCCCGGTGTCATCTCGGTAGCAATTTGACACCATAAAGTATCTCTCAACTCCTTCCTTGCCCAGCGTTTGGAGCATCGTTCTGTATTTCGCGTGCACGGAACCCGCTGCCCAAAGGAGAGTTGTCAGGTGGAGCAGGGGGCTGGCAGGGCGCTGCGGGCACTGCCGGTGATGGTGGTGATGATGGTGATGATGATGATGGTGATGATGACGATGGAGAGACACTTGGCCCTGAGCCCAGGGACAAGGAGGGGGAAGCGTGTGTGTGTGTGTGTGTGTGTGTGTGAGAGAGGGAGAGAGAATGAAGGCAACCGACTCTGACCCCAGACGACGGGAGCAGGTTTCTGACGCGGGACTTGCATGAGCTCCCCACATAGTCTGCAGAAGGACACGTCCTGGTCACCGAGCGCTGAGCGGTGAACCAGGGAGCAAAAATAGATGCACAATCTTCCCTTATTTATAAGGACCAACAGCACTTGCACTTTATCAGAGATCCCATCCCTAGGCACGCCAAGCACACCGACACCTGCCAGGAGGGAGGGCAGGGGCTGCAAACGCGGTGGTTTGCGGGGCAGCATCCCGGTGGCTTTCACAGGAAAGAGAAACGACCTGTGGTTATTTCATTCCCTGCTCCTGGTGAACGCCAAAGAGGTCACGTTTCCGTGGGACAGAGCAGTTGATCAGGTTGTCACGCGGGGGGGTAGAAGCAGGCAAGCGTGGGGTTTGCAGGTGCGTTCCCTCGTGGGCTTTGCCATGTTTTGGCCACCTCGTCTGCACTGAGGTGGCCACGGCAGCCGCAGGTGATGGCTCTAGAGGGGCTTCTTCCATCGCTGCCCTTCGACGGACACAAAGCTTCATCCTCAGCGGGTGGGAACTGTGCCGGGGTCCCTTGCCTGGAGCCAGCCCGGAGCTCGTTCAGCGGTAACGGGGGAGGTTTGGCCAACGCTTGTGCCCTCGCCTGACAGAAAGGGCAGAAAGGAACACGTGCATTTGGAGAATCCAGGATTTTTCTGCTCTCATGCAGAAGCTGAGCCTGTTTTCCAGCCCGATAGCCTCGTGCAGGTAGCGGGAGATGTTCCGCCGTGAAACACAGCCCTGTGCACTGGACGGCAGCGTTGGCATTGCCGTGGATTGAGCAGCGGCTTGCGGGGCACGGGGCATCAGGCATCCAGCACCACCCAGCGAATCTGTGTTTCCACAGTGCCCTGTCCTTGGAAAACCAGAGCTTTTTACGGTGTTTTGTTTCACTGTGGGCCCGGCAGATCGGAAAAAGAAAGATTTTGCTCCTCGCTTTGCCGTAAACTTCCAGCTAGTTGCTTCTTGTTGCTTTCCAGTTCATTTTATGGATTTCTTAGCCCTTTGGTAGTTACTGAGAAAAGCGGCGCTGCCGCCAGAAGGCTGCCGAACCCCGTGACGTGCAGTGGTGTGTCCGCGTGTCGCTTGTGGCTCTGTCCTAGAGAGAAGGGGGCTTGGGGCCAGCCTTCCTCCCGGCACAGGAGAGGCTGCTCTGCCTTGGGCTCTGCAGCGAGCGCAGACCCCGGGGGCTCTGCAGGACCTCTTCTCCATCAAGCTCCTCACGAACCAAGCTGGTTGGGGGCCACAGGTCCGAGCTACCACGTCCAGGTGCGGTGGGTCGGGAGGTTTTGGGACCGACCCCCCCGGTTCGTGCGGGCTGGGGGTCCCGCGGGCAGCCCTGGGTGTCCCCGGCACGTGGGGCGGAGCTGGTGCCGGCGCTGCCCGTCTCTCCAGATCCGATTGTTTGCCTTCACTCTGTCTTCCCAGGTAGAGGGAAGGGCAGCCCGTGGGGTGGCGAGGCGGCGCGGGAGGCTCCGGGGGCTCACCAACCTCTGCGGCCAGAGCGGCAGCAGTGGTGCCGGCGCGGGGGCGGATTTCGGGCGACCTCTTCTCCATTGGCAGCTCGTTGCGAAGGAAGGTAGTTCGGCTAAAATGGTAGTTAAATAGTAGATATTCTACACATATTATATATTTTGTAAAAAAAAAAAAAGCTAAAAATAAAATAGAACGACAAATATATATATATATACTGTCTCAGCCCACCCATTTCAGGATGAATGTGGTTGGAATTTTGGTTCAACCAGGTATAAAATCTGTAAGCGATTTTCTCAAAACCAGCAAGAAATCCCTCACCATTTCAGAAGTCCGTGGGTTTGGTCTCCAGATCTCATGTAATGCTTCTCATGCATTTTTAAGGATTATTCTCAGCGTTTGTAGGTACATTTTTAATAGTGTCACGAGTGGAGATAATATTTACTTTGAGAAAAAGTATACGTTGCACAAAAATGTACACAAAGGGCACAGATTTCTGACCCAGATCCTTCTATTTTAGGTTCCGAAGGGTTTATTTTTTTGTTTGATAGGACATGTACAGTGAAGTTTACACTTTATTTTTTATTTCGCCAAAAAGAAAAACGTTTTCTAACATGAGACGACAGCTTTTACTTTGTAACCGGTTTTACATCACTGAGTACTTCTTTCTTTTTCCCGGGAAACTCCCGCAGCCCCGCCAGGCACCCCGCGCGAGCCGGGGCGACGTGCCGGGAGCCGGCTGCCCGCGGGGCCGCGCCGGCCACAGCTGTTTTCTTCCCGAGTGGTTTTTAATTTGTCTCTGTACTTCGAAGCTGTGTATTTGAAGCACTGTAAATGCCACCCTATACCGACCTCCCTGTGTATATTTAGTACTCTGATGTTGCTATTAAAACTGATATGAGAACGGCGCAGCCGGGTGCTGACTGGGTTCCTCTGCGCGGTCCCCGGGGTCCCTGAGGAGGGGACGGGGTCGTTTCAGGGAGGGGGGTGACCCCCTGATATGAGGGAGCCCAGGAGCTTCCCTGGAGAAATCCCCCGCGAGGGTGTGGGGGTCCCTGGGCGGGGGGTCCCCTGCGTGTGCTTTGGGACAAAGGGCTTGAAAGAGGGGAGCCCTTTAATAGCACAGTCAGGGAGTTAATTAGACGTCACTAATGATGTTTTAAACAAACAGCCAAGCAGCAAGGTAAGCGGGCATTGCGGCATCGCTTAACCCAGATACATGTTTTACAGAAAGAGACATTTTGCTGTGGGCAGATGTGTATTAAAACGACAGTTCTTGTTTGCAAACGCGGGTCCAAGTGGCCGGCCTGCTCCCCAGTGAGACTGGCCCCGCTCTGCCCGACGGACGGACAGACGGACAGACATGGGGACCCAGGGGACTCTGGCAGAGCAGGGGCAGCTTCCAGCCCCCTGTGCTGCCGCCGGCGTCCTCCCTTGCCCAGGACACGGTGGGAGAGCGTGGGCACGATTCTTCGAAGCGCCACCTGACCTAGAAAGGGGGCGAAAAATGCCTTTTCCAGTGTCTGTCGGCTTTGAGGAGGGCTGACCCGAGCACACGGAGCTCTGCACAGCTGCCTGCTGCTTCCATGCCCAGGCTGTCGCCGCAGCCTTCGCGCGGCGCCGGGGCCCTTTGCGGCTCTCCGCGCCAGGCGCGCCGCCTGACAGCACCCCAGAACAAGGACCAGGATGCTTCCCGTCCCCAACCTCAGATCTTCCCCAAAAGCTCCCTTCTGCGGGAAAATAGATAGGAAAATAGGGAGGGACAAAGTGAGATGCTCTTCATTTTAGGGCCAAATTGCCAGCTTAAATCACCGCGACAGTGTGTACAAGCTAACAGGATGGGAATGGCCCCGGAGCTGCATATATCAGCTGGAGAGCTCGGTTCCTTTCCAGATACAAGTGGGATTTCAGGGCATGAAATACAGTGTTGGGATCTCATTCCTTTCCCCGCTATTTATCACAGCCGGAAACGTTCTCGCCAGCCTGAATTGCTGCAAGTGTCGCTGCTGGGAGCGCGGAGGAGAAATATTGTGCTGAGCCGAGCAGCGTGGGAGAGGGGACGTGGCGGACAAGGAGGGGCTGGAGCGGGTGGGCGCTGCGTGGGGCTGCCTGGTTTTGCCCGGCTCGCTTGTGGCTCCTGCAGAGCTCGTGGCCGCTCTGCTCCTCGGGTGACTTCTGGTGCTCCGTGAAGGCTGTCGGTGCAGGAGCTCCTGCCCAGCCAAAGGGGAGAACCAGCCCAAACAGCACAGAGCCAACCACCGCTGCTTCCCCCCAGCACCGCCAGCACGGAGCCAGGAGCATCCCTGCGGTGAGGACCTGGGCACATCCCAGCGTGACGGGGCCCTTGGCTGCATCTCCATCCCCTCTCAGTGTGGGATGCTCTGCATCCCATCAGGGCTGCCCCAGCGCGGCAGCAGGGCGACGCTGAAAAATGAGGCTGGAAACAAAACATGAGCGCACTGATGCCGCAGCACACAGTTCTGTGAAAAAAAGTAGGACTAAGCATTATCCAAGTTTAATTATTATAATTATACCGGGGCGAAGTAATTGCTGGAGATATTTTAAGCATCAATCAACATGCTATTTTGAAAAACCAAGCCCTGATTTTTCCAGGGGTAGGTAGTAACCATCAACATGCAACAATGCTGCCTGCAGAAGGAGGAGCCCGCTGAGGAAGGGGTTTAAGCTGGTCGCGTGTTCTTATTGACAAACAGGGATTTCAGGGGAGGTGGAAAGGGGTCCCTTGGCCATGGGGAACTGGTCGTGCTGGTGTCCCTGTGTCCCACAAGACACGCATTAGGAGCCAGGCTCCGGGCACCAGGCTGGGCTGCAGGAGGAGCATCGGCTTCGGGGAGCGGGGCCATGCGAGAACCACAGCTTGGCAGTGGCTTTGAGGAAGATTGTCTGGGGCTGGATGATGTAGCGATGCTGAAATCATTTAAGCTCGTTATTGTGGTTTCTATGGCTCTCTGGCTGGATGTAACAAATTGTCTGCATCATTTTCCAGATGGATCATTCTTAAATCATTCAGGACAGGCTTCGGGGCTCAGCACTGAAGCAGGAGAAGGCACTTCAGTTCAATAAATGCTGGAAACGTGCTGTATTGAGTGCTATTGCTTATTAAAAGTTTAAGTACATCGTCTGAGCTGACCTCAAAGATCTCCACACTTCGCACCCTTTCTTGGTGCCATTGGGATGGGGGGGCAGGGACAGAGATGGGGCCATGCGTGGGTGCCCGTGGCTGGAGCAGGGCCAGTCCATGGCAGGGTGGGGGGAACTCTGGCAGCTGAGCTCGGCCGGCAGCTTGTCCCTGCCCCAGCCTCGCCTCTCCCTGGACGGGTACCAGACCCCGGCATGGGCCAAACCCATTCAGACTTCAGACTGAACAAAGCTTTTTATCAAAAGTGGAACTACCTGATTCATGAAAAAGTTCCCTTGTGAAGGAGAGGAGTTATCACTGCTGCTGCCAGTCACAGAAGTGGAGGATGTGGGTCGTGCACCCCAGCTTCACCCCGGGCAGAGCCCTGCATGCCCGATAAATGGCAAGTGCTGAGAGAGTGGTTTGTTACCGCCAGGCAATTTGTGCTAATAAGCACTGTGAAGCAGCAAAGCCTCTCAGCAGAGAGATGAATTTTGGCAGGAGGGTGTTGGAAAGCAAGAGCCCCGAGGATGCCGCAGTGGAGGACACCTGCGTGGAAAGCGCCAGCGCAGCCCACGGCGGGGTCAGCCCGTGGTTGGGTCAGCCCGTGGTTGGGGTCGGTCCGTGGTTGGGGTCAGCCCATGGGTCTCCTCTGTTTGCCCACCTGGGATGGGGAGCTTGCGCTCCCTGCTCCTCGAGGGGACGCATGTCACCCTCAGGAAGCTGGTGCGGATGCGAGTCGCGGGATTCAAATGCCAGGCTGGCCTTAGATCTAATCACGGGTTTTATTGACACTGATACGACCTGAGCCCCGAGGCTCTGGGACCGGTTCAGCTCTGCCAGGAGTGACATGTCTGTATGCTTTTAATAAACTTACCAGAATGAAATCCTCGCTGTTCCTGTTCATCCTCTGAGCATGTTATTAACTGAAAACACACATCTATCTTAGTTCCTTGTCAGGCTGAAAAGAGAACGGAGTTTCTTCGGGATTGTTACTGCTGCTCCCTTACAGATTTTCAAGCGTGAGTGATGTGAGTGGAGCAGAGGAGGGGAGGCAGGAGCTGGCGGTGGGCACCCACTCCCGCATGCGAGGGGTGTCACCGAAAGGTGGGACCTCAGGGCTGCGGCGAGGCAGCATCCCCGTGCACAGGCGAGGTGAACCCAGTGCTGGAGCAGCAGGACTCGTTCCTGGTGCCCACCCGAGCAGGTGTCACTCAAGCAGCGATGCCTGGGGCAGCAGGTCCTCCTCCCCAGGTGAGCCGTGTCCCCTCAGGTGCGGTGTTTATTGACCTGTCAAAGTGCTCAGACACAGCTGACTGCGCTTCCCCCTGCAGCCATTGATCCCAGTCGGCTCAGATCAGGCAACAGTTGATTTCTCTCCCTGATAGTCGCTCTGGCTTTTGGTAGCGTGGGCCTTGAGGAATTCTCGCCCAGTGTTGCTGTCTTGCTGTCTGAGGAGCATCACTTATGTTTCCAATGGGCAACACCAACATCTACAGCCCGAGCATGGCCTCAGGGCTTTTGTTTCCCAAGAAAAGCCATGGTTAAGGAATGCTAATTAAGCCTCTGGTTGCTCACCGTGCCCGGGCTGTGCTGTGTGGGACACAGCCCAGTTGGGCTGAGGGTGTTTCCGATTGCCAGCACATCTTTCTCTACTTCTCCCTGTTTAAAAGGCTGGCCAGCACTTTGCCCTCAGTCTATAAAAAGCACAGCTTGACATTTGTTTTTCCTTATTTCTCATTCCTTTTTTCCTTCTCCTTGCTTCAGACTCTGCACCGACATCCAGACCAGCAGCTCTACACAGAGCAGTGGATCCCAGCCAGCGCCATTTATAAAATGGTTTTGTGAAACCATGAGAAGAGCAATATCCGTGTAACAGTCCATAAACCTGTACATCAAAGCAATTAGCCGTGATCACAATCCCTGGTTAAGAAAAGCCCCACATTCACCAATTTGCTTTCAATCAGCCCAGAGAGCTGCTCAGCTGGGAACCATCCGGCAGCCGGTGATACTCATCACCACTGCTAACGCTTTGGGCTGGTGTGTTTGCACTGCTGCTCTCCCGGGGCTTTGGAAGGCAGGGGCCCTCAAAATGTGACCCTCCCAGGCAGAGAAATAGGAGCTACACTTGTCCCTCCAGCATCTTTGTAAGTCAGGAGGAGTGGGTGGCTGCCTCTCCTTGGGCACAGCAGCGAGCCTGCGCCGAGCTATTTGCATTTCCCAGGGTCTCCTCTGCCCTGGGAGTGAGCCAGCAGGATGTGGGGGGAAGAAGCAGCCAAGAGCCCCCCAAACCCTCTCCTTTGTTCCAGGGAGAAGGGCCAGTGAGCCCTTCAGAGCAGAGCCCATCCAAGGCCACAGCATGCTGGAAGGGACAAAGCCCGGTGACAGCTGAGTGACACGGAGCAGCGCCTGCCAGAGCGCAGGAGCATCCTTTCTGCGGGGGGCTGGGAAAAGACGAGGCGGTGCAGCCTCGTCAGCCAAAAGCGGTCACCACTTTGACAGGGCAAACAAAGTGGCAGGACAAGAGGCCCAAGAGATGCTGTGCTAGCCGGAGACCGTCGGAGTGTGGTTTTAACCTGCTGAATTGATTTGGAACAGTTTTCTGGCCGAGCGCAGCCCTCAAGTCACGCTGGGGCCATACAAGCGAAGTGTCAGCTTGAGCCGGGTTTGAGCGCTGCAAAGAAAGAAAGGAAATAAAAAGGAAAAGTGACAGTTCACAAGCTCCATGAAATTCCTTCCCAGAGTCCAGCTGAGGCTCCCTGCGAGGGAGCTGAGCGTGGAAGCGCAGTTTCCCCGGCAGCAGCAGGGCTGGTGACACAGTTCTCAGGGGAGTGGGGAAACAGAGGTTGTGTTTTCAAGGAGAAAAGGGAAAGGAGTAGGAGAAAGAAAGGCGACGAGGCATCAGTAGGATGCAGCAGGGACGCTACCAAATGGGCACTTGTCCTCAACTTAAGCAAAGTTTGGAAGAGCTATTAAAGCAGGAGATCAGTGAAGGGGGAAATTGAAATGTTAGGGGTTGGAACAGAGAATTAGGCGCAGATAATGGCACGATAGCATTAGGGTTTAAAGCACCCTCCATTAATTTGTCGCGAAAGGCTGTAAAATGCTCCCATGTGAGATGGTCTCTGTATCCAGCCTGGCAAGTAAAATCCCTGAAGCAGCTGCGTGACGGACACGGCTGCCCTGGGGTCATGAGGTCCTGCCACTGCTCCTCAGCCTTACGAGTAAATCACGGGAGCTCACACCTTCTATCAGGATTCTCACATCAAATGCAAGCGCACATGGAGCATGGACCTGGACATAGAAAGCTGCTGCAGCCCCTTTCCCCTGCTCAGGCGGGAAACAAAGGGAAACTGAACATAATTCACACCCGCGGGCTGGGCTGAGCCCAGGCAGCTGGATGGTGGGGTGGAACCGCGTGGGGCTGGGCACAGAGCGTGTGGGCAAGAAGGGCTTTGCTGGGGCTAAAACTGTGCTGCTGTGGCAGCCAAACACGGCTACAGCGGGACACGCCGGGGCCAAAGCAGGGCTCTGGGCATCCCAGCACCCGAGGCCACCTGGCAGGGGCTGGGGACCACCAGCCCGCCGGACACTCTCATCTCAGGAGGAGAAGCTTCTGCTGCCACCCCTCATCGGCGGCCACGGCCCTTCCCGCCAGATGGGCAGGGGAGGGGCGGGGGGGCAGGTCCCCTGGGGCGGGGTCCTAATTAGACGGGCTGGGGGAGGTGATTTAAGCCGCAGGTCGGCGCTGCCCGTGACCTCCTGGGGGCAGCTCGTCCCGGGGGGGGGCTCGTTCTCCTTCTTCCCCTCCGGCCGGTGCGGGCGATGCGCCGAGCCCGCGGTGGCCCCGGGACGCTCTGGGCACAGCGGAGGCAGGTGAGTCTCGCCGCGGGGCGGGGACACGGACGTGGTGCTTCCCGGCAGCTTTCGAGGGGCCGCACAAGTTTTCCCGGGGGTCGGGGGGGGTTGGAGCAGGCGCCGAATCCCCGCGGGGCCGAAGAGCGGCAGCTCCTCCCCGTCGCCTTCTCTCTTCGCGGTTTTTCCAGAGCGCTCGTCCCGGGTTAGTTCCGAGGAGGGGCCGGGGCCGCCCCCCGGCAGCTGGCGGGACGGGGGAGGCAGAGCTCGGCCCCTTCCCCTCGGCCCTGGCGGTCACCGGGCCGGGAACCTCCGAGACGGGGCCCCGGGCTGCGACACTGGCACCGCGTGCAGCGACCTCGGTGACCGGCGGAAGGAACCAGCGGTTTTTAATTGCGTATTTGACTAATGTTCCCCGGTTCGAGTTCATGCAACATTGGTTAGTTACCTCAGTTAATTAGAAATTTTACAGATGGATAAAAGGTTTAGAAATCGTTGGAAAGTGCGGGGCATTCCAGGTGGCCACGGTGGAGCCCAGTTGCTGCTGCCCCTCCCGGATGGTTTTGCTGGTGGGTGCGGACCCGCTCCCTCCCGCTGCCCTCGGGGCCGCTCGGGCATCTCCCGCTCGTGAGAGCAACCCGGTGGTGATTCGCGGTGACATTCCGTGTGATCGATGGGCTCAGAGGTGGGGACGAGGCGGTCGCCTCGACAGCCGTGGCTGGTCCCAGGGCAGGAGATGGTCGATCTGAGGTCTCGTTGCTCGGGTCCCCTGGCTCTTCTCTGCACACCCTGAAATGCTAATTCAGGCTCTCCTAATGAGGTTTTTTTTTCCCCTTGCTCCCTGGCATTCCTTTATTGAAGGTTGGCAGAGCAGAGGTTCATGGGGGATGTTAATTCTCCCCTTGACATTATCGGTGTGTCAGAGAAATGGGTGTCTGCTCCTGGAAGCCCCGCTCGATGGGGATGCTGAGCCTGCCGTGCTGGCGTGGCGACAGGGGTTGCTCTGCTGAGGGGTTTCTGTGACACAAACACATCAGCCTACAGCGTTTCGGTCCTCGGGGGAAGAAGGATTCAAGGAGGGAAACATTAAAATAATACATATTGTAAAGGAGTGTAACAGCGCAGGGTGTTATTTACGCTCCAAGTAATAGCTCGGAGCTACGGCAGCGCACGAGGTGCCGCGGGACTGCGCACGGGAAATAAAAGTGAAGGATGCCTGTGTTTGCCTTGTGTCTAAGGCTCGTGCCAGAGGATGCTCTGGTGGTTCCGCTGGGCGCAGCAGCCCCTTCCTGGGGCTGGGAACCCGGGGCAGACACCCCTGAGGCGCTGTCTGGGGTTCTGGGTCTGTTCCATCACGGGGCATCATCTCCTCCAGCCTGGCTGGGCCTCTGTCTGTGCGGTTTCCCTTCTGGCTCCTTGCAACCACTCGTCATCCCTGAGCTGTCTTCTGAGCAAACCTGCAGCAGATCCCTCCCCAGACGAGCCCTCGCCCATACGATTTTAAATCATTTTTTTAAAGCCTGCATGGGTTTCGGATTTCATGCTGTTAACTCACAGAAGCAGTTATCGCAGGTGAAGGTTTAAACTGGCTGGTGGTTCATGTAGATGCTAAAGTCTCCTCTCAAGCTTGCAGCCTTGCAAATGGAATAAAAGTGTTTTTAACATATTTGAAGCCAGTTTTATTTATGCAATCTGACAAGTTATTATGCACAGTCCTTATCTGACTTCATGATTTATGGGAAAGATCCTCAAATCTGTATTTAAAATTAGTATTAAACAGATTTTTTTGCCTCTTCAGCTGAGATAGAAGCACCGTTAGCAGTTGTTGCCCTAGAGCTCCAGTACTTCATTATTTTAGGAAAATTAAATTTTTTTTTCCATTAAATCTTCCTAGGTTTCTGATGCTTGTAAACTTTCAATAATAATTACAAAATATAAATTTGTTCTGCTAGGTGTGATCTTTGGTTTCCTCCTCTGAGGTACCTGCAGCCTGTGGCTGCATCGCTCAGCTCTGCCATCGGGGGGGTGCGGGTGGGCAGACTCAGATCTCGTAATTGTGGGTGGCTTTTCAGAGTGAAGATTAATCTGAATTAATTTGACTTTCTCTTCTTGAGGTCAGAGAAAATGCCAAATACTCTTCTTTTGTACAGCTACTTCTGGCAGGTTCAAGGTCTTGTTAGAAGACACCTGGCTGTTATCATGCTCCTCCAGCTTTGTGACAAAAGAGCTGATAGCAGCCGTGCACACACACGTGTATTGTTCCTAGCCTGGAATGTTAATCTATGTTGAATTCCATCACATGTTCTTGTATCTTTCTAGTTTAACTTTCTTCTTCTACTTTTGGACATTGTTCCTACATTTTAATTCCCAAGTTGATGGAGATGATGGGGCACAGGTCTCCTTCAGACTCTTGCATCTTTGCTGGTGATGCCTCCAGTGTTTTATTTACTCTCCCATAAGGATGGGGGAGGCGAGGACCTCTGAACAGGGAGGCAATGGTTGTGGTTTGGAGAGCAGAACTCACAGCAGGACTTTCGGAGATATTCAGTGGACAGCACAGGAAATTTCTCTTTAATTGAGTCTTAAATACTCACTCGCAATATTTACATAAGCATTGTAGCAGCTGAGAAGTAGTCATTAAGGGCTGCTTACAGAGATAATCCCGATTTTAAAATTCCTTTAATGTGCATTTCCAGAGAGATTACAGCCACATCTATCTGGTCAATAAAAAGCACATGCCCCTCCGCAGGGTGTGTGGGCAGGCCAGGAAGGCAATTGAAAATAACTGGGCAAAACGTCTCTGGATTAAGCTGTGTTTGTTTCTGGCTTCCCTTGGCTTAGTTGGCAGCTAACGCCGATTCACAGGAATATCATCTGTGCTAATTAGCTACTGCGCCTGAGCAATCAGACCCACAACTGATAAAATCAATCAGTGTCCTCGCCCAGCTCAGGCTGCTGAAAGGAGCCATTTGTGCTTTGGAAGGAATGAAGTAGGGTTTCCCGTCTTTCTTAACCGATGCAGCCAGGCTTTCCCGAGCCGTTCCCCTCCTGCCGTGTGAGCCGGGGCTGCTGCTGTGGTGAGTTAATGATTGCTGGGTGTGTCTGGGGCTATTTCCAGTTTAAGAACCATCCTCAGCATCTCCTGGCAAAGGTGGGTTCTGTCTGCATCAGACTCCTGTTACAGCACTGAGCTCTACCAAAGCACCATGCTCAGGACCTTGGCTGGGCTGCGACGCTGCTGGTTCTTCTCTATCTTAAATATAAAGCTTGATCTTCTTTCAGAGCCTTGTTTGAGTCCCCTGTGCTCTCTCCATGGCTACTCCATGAGCAGCCTGGTTCCCATCTAAGAGGAGGTGATGGTGACTGAATTGCCAAATTCCTTCTCACAAATTGGACAATTCCACGGTGCTTAAGACAAGTTACACAAACCGTAAAGATCTGAAGATCCTGACTCCTTCCCCTCTCTCCACGTTTCCGCTGGCTGTGTGTGGAGAGACGCTAATTTGAGCTGGCAGCAATTCATGTTCACTTTTCAGGACAACAAGGCATCAGAGAATAGGCAGGAGCGGAGCTGGGCTGAGAGCAGCCGAGAGGCACGGGGGAGGATGCGCGGGGAGCCGCTCGCCACGGAGCCGGAGGGAACGAGGGAAAATGGGGCCGCCGGTCTCTGCCGAGCGGCGCTCCTGGGCTCGGAAATGCTTTCACGGAGCTTTTCGTGAGGTTTTGCTTTTCGCTTTCCTGGCAGGGCAGGGGTGGGCGGTGAGGAGGGGCACGTGTCGGGGGGGTGAGGGCAGCGCTTCGTCCGCAGCCGCTTTGTCGTGCGGGTGGCTGAGCACACCCCGTGTGCGGCACGGACCCGTCCTCCCCGCGCTCCAGCTTGCAAAGTGGGAAAATTTCACTGGGGATGATGAAGAGATAATAAATGTGGATCGTGTTGCTTCATGAGTTTCCTGCACGCAACAGCACTTTAAATTAAGCACTGTAAAGCTCTGCTGAACCTAAAGGGAGAACAATTCTGGGTTGAACTGAATGCATAATCGCTTTCCTTTCTGTCTGTTGAAATCTGGACCCTTCCCTGCTCTGGTTGAGGTGGGCTGTGTCCTGGCAGAGCAGGCGGGACGTTGGGTACCATTCCTCTGGGGGATCAGCCTGCAAGTCAGGTCACGATGAGTTGTACCTTCTGCAGCTGCCGAGCCTTCCCTGGTGGATGGAGAGCAGCCCTTGGCTGCGGCACTGCCTGGCTTTGCCTTTCCGTCAAAACCCTCATTCTGCAGGAGTTTTAAACACTTGATTGTGACTGGACTTCTGGTGCCCTGCGAGCTGCGGGGGCCGTGGGTCTCACCCTGTTCCTGTGTGATGCTCCCGACGGGGCTGGGTTGGGGCAGTCAAGGGCAGAGCTCGGCTCCAGCTGCTTGCCTGAAGTGATTACCTGGAGCTTTACACAGCAGCTCAGACCCAAATCTGCCCGGTGAGAGTGATTTAGATAAATCTCCCCTGCCCCCGAGTCCACGGAAGTTTACAGAAATAAAGCTGTTGGGTGCTGGAGCCGATTTGAAACAGCTTTGCTGAGGCAACAGGGTTTTGCTTGGAAGCTCTGCGCTCAGTGAACTCCCCCTGCCTCCTGCGCTGGGGTCTGGGTCTGGCTAGCTGCCCTGCGGCCAGGGACTCGCCTTGGAACAAGCCCAGATTCAGGAAAAATCTGTAGTTCTCTACCCAGGCAAGCCTTGATTGCATCCTGCTTTTGTCCATGCTCCTGCTCCAGCCGGTGACATCCCGGTGCCACTTGGCTGACCTCCTGTCGGTGCCTCAGGCTGGCGGTGGGGACAGGAGCCAGCCCAGGGTCTCTGGGGTCTGGTGGGTGCTGGGGAGGGGGATGCTGTGCGGAGGGGCAGACCCGCAGCCGGACGGCGGGGTTCGGCTCCATTTGCGGGACCCAGGAGTGGTTCAGGTGTCCCATCCCCTGCCCCGAGCAGGTCGCTGCAGGCAGAGGTGAGGGCAGTGGGGACGGCTCGTCCCGCGCCCGCTGCGGGGACTCGCTTGCTTTGAAGAGCCAGCTCTCAAGCGCCTGAGCCTGCTTCCCACCAAGCCTGATTTTCATCCCTGGCGTAAGCAAACAGCACTTCAGAGAAACTGTGTTTTTCCTGGGCTGTCAAATATTGTTTTGCCAGTATTCCCCGGAGGAGACGAATGAAAAATATCAAAGCAAACACTTGGGAATAGGTGTAGGGGAGAGGAACCGGGACCCTCAGGATATTCTCCCTCTCTGCCAAGACTGCACACGCTCCTTTTAATTTCAAGAGGTATTTATAGCTCCTTCCTTCCTTTGCAATTATCACCACGAGAAGGTGGAAGGCGGAGGAGAGCGGGAGGCAACTGGCTCTGAAGCCCGGGCACAGGAGCTGGGTTTGCTGGTGTCCCCTCCCGGCGTGAGCTGCTGGCTCTGGCTCTGCCTTTTGCCCCGTCGAGTGAGAGGGACCCAGCGCAGGGGGAAAATCAAAAGCCAGAAAACAAGCTGCAACTTCAACTTGTAATTTTATTCGGCGTGTAATAGCTGAAGCAATAACTGTATTTGTGGAGCTGAAAAGTGAAAGGATGAGATAAATGGTTTAATTTGAATCAATATTAATTTTATGCAGTTTAACTTTTTATCACAGCAAATACAATTATCGTATTTGAGATCAATCAAGATAAGAAAAGAAAGTCCTTTCAGCTCAGAAAATGCTTAGTTAACTAGACAGGGTGTTCGTGGGGCGAGAGAATTGTTTATTGCTCCGATTTTGATGGGCTGCACGTCTGTGTTTGTGAGGAGCCGGTCCCAGGGGCAGCAGTTCTGCCAGGCTGAGCTGGCCTCGCCTCGGGGATTGCAGTGGGAGCCACAGCTTGGCAGAGCTGGAGGCTGCTGGACTCAGGGGAATGTCTGAAAATGAGGAAACGGGCCTCTAGCCTTTGCTAAGAAGCTACAGTCTGTGCCCCTTGTCCCCTTCCTACCCAGGTGGCAGGTCCTTAGTCCCGGTGGCACCTCTCAGCTTCCTCTTGGCCGGGAGCTGCCCGAGAGGCCACGCGGGTACAGCGATGCCCATCGCACACCTCACCACAGCAGCAGTGATACTGGTAATGAAAGGCTTTACTGGTGATAAAAGGCTTTTTAATTACGGCATCCCGTATCCGTGCCGGGTTTCGGAGCTGCTGCGCTCGGAACCGAGCTGTGGGAGCGCGGTGGGCAGGTGCCGCAGGCAGGAGGTCCAACAGGTTTCTGGTTAGAAAAACATTTGTGATTCGTGTAAGTGGAACCAAACAAAATGCTGTGGCTCCACTATGTGCCTTCATGTCTTGCGAGCGGTCACCTTTAAAAAATACCGACAGGCTGTTTCCGACAACAGTGACCTCTTCCTTGCAAGTCACAGCTACGTGCTGCCTTTGAGTCTGGAGATGGCAGATCTCCAGAACTGGCACGTGCTCGGCTTCAGCAGTCCCCCAGTGCTGTACTGGTCCCTGCACAGGTCCCCTGATGGGATGGGGGGGCCAGGGGGCTGGGCAACGCGAGCTTGGGCATCCTCGGGGACCAGCTCTCAGCTCGGTGTGGCCGCGCAGCTTCATAGGTGCTCTCCTGCTCGTCCCTGCGTTGGTCCTGGGAAAACCTGGGTTTATGAATGCGGAGCTTTGGCTGCCACGTGAAGTGTCAGCATCCTGAAAACCATTAGTGCAAACCGGTGTAAACTGGAGTCCTGGCAGGTGCTGTTTTATCTCTTTGCGAAGTGCCTCTCCTCACACCACACATCAGTCCAGGGGCTGTGTCGCCAGCGCGTCGGTGTTAATTGGGAAATGCTGGTACCGCCTCGCGTGCACCAAGGACGCTTCTTCAGCAATCGCCGCTGCAAAGTATTAAACGCAGCATTTATCTTTCTGAAAATTGGTACAGGCTTTGAACATCGATTTTTACCTTAGGGCTAACGTGTTACTTTGGGGAAATGGCTGTAGAAGAAAGGATGTTTTGATCTGTTTTGCTCCAACCTTTTTAAATACGTCTCAAGCACAAATGCTGGCTGCTCGCTCATCACCCGCTTCTGATCGCCGACAACATTTGGAGGAAGAGAGAAAGGAGATCAGAAGGATGGAGCCTTTCTTGCCGCCGACAGCAGCTCGTGGCCGTGGGCTCGCGGGGATGGGTGCTGGGCGGCTTGGCGTGCCGACACGGAGATGCTCCGGTGCTGACATCGCCCAAGATTGTTGGCAGTAATAGCGGGACAGCCGGAATAATTCGTCCTTCCCTCACAGGCCTGGGGGAGGCCGTGTCTCTGCTGCTGCTTCCTGAGAACCAAAGAAAAAAACCCACCAGAGACAGATGTCCGAATTTTAAGGTCATTTCTTTGCTTTTTATATGGTAATGTATCAGCGGAGCAGAAGCAATCCTCAGTAAGTGCCTTAGGACAGAAGAGCTGTTTTAGGGAATTGGCTGTGAGAGCCTATCTTTCACTTAAAGTGCAATAAATAAATACACTTTCCTCTTCAAAAAACATGGGGCAGCTCTGCCATGAATCTTCCAGAAACTTAGAAGACCTCTGAAGCATTCGGTTTTTAGACGCAATCAGTCATGTTCCGCGTTTAGAAAACAAGCTAACTGGGAAGCCAAACTGCAAAGCTCTCTTCAGTGCGCAAAACTTTTGGAAAGTTTCATTTTTCACGGTGACTGATGGTTGAGCGGGCCCAGCCTCTTGCTGAGATCTGCATAAAGATCGCATTATGGTAAAATTTATGATTTTGTAACATGCTTTTCACACGCTCTACTAAATTCCTCATGTTTTGCGCCACCTTCTTATCAGTGCCAGGCTGATGAGGTTGTGTAACACGGAGGCTCCGCGGAGTGAACAGACGACGGGGCGAGCTCCCGCTGTGGAACCGCTGTGTGACACCACGAGGCTCTGGTGCTGCCGGAGGCGACACCGACCCCGTCCGTGTGGTGAGGGGGCTTCACTGCCACCGGTGTGGGAGCCCCCGGCCACTGACATGGGCATCGCTCCCTCCGGATGCTGCAGGCTCCACCCAGAGCCAGTTTTTGCAGATGCCATTTCCCTGGCATGGAATTTCTACTGAAAGTGGCCAAAAAGCCCAGCTGCCTGGTGAGCTCTCCTCCCCGGTGGGCCGAGAGGAGCCTTGTGAGGGGACTCGTCCTCCAGCATCGCTCGGTGACCGCGTTCATCAGCGAACACAAAGCAAAGGGAGCTGGACCAACCAGGATTTTTTCAGGACGAAACAAGCGAGTTTTGAAATACAGCTTATTTGGGATTCATTGTTCCCTTGGAGCAAATCTCACTTTTAAGGTAGAAAAGCCTTTTGACTAAGTGCAAAAACATGTACTGCGTTCTTCTGGAAAGAAGAACGTGTGATTCGCGTTGCTTCTGGTGCCCAAACCTCCCCAAACCGTGGAGCGGGGCTGGGGCAGTCCTTGGGCAGCCGTGCCCTCCTCTCGCCCCGGGGTGCAGCCTCTGCCTGAAAATCCCCCAAATCGCTGCTGGGGGGTCGCTCCTGCCCGGTGTCTCGGCAGCCTTGCCCAGAGCACGGAGCAAGCAAAGCTCTTCCCTTCATCTCTCCTCTTTTCCCTCAGCCTGATCATTAACCAGAGGCTGCGTCCGCATTCCTGCCGCGGCGTCTTCGCTTCAAACGCGGCGGAGGTCACGGATTCCGGGAGCGAAGAGCCTGGCATCCCTTTCCTGTGAAGTCTTGGCAGAAGGAGGAGGGAAAGTATCTCAGATATCTCCGTGAGCTTCCCCCGACGTGTGTGGCCTGTCCTCGGCCACCGCTGTGCCTTGTCCAAGCTCTGCCAACCTCCCGGCGGGAGGGCACGGCTCTGTCCCCCGCTGGGGCAGGCTGGTTTTTAAAGAGGGAGGGGGGAAAAAAAGAAAAGGTGGTTTAAGGACAGAAGCGGAGACCACTTGGTGATGGAGGAGCCGCCTGGGACAGCGGCTCTGGCCAAGGGGACGCCCTCAGGGTGACAGATCGGGGTGCTCGTCCCTGCCCACCCAGGAGCGTGGATCTCTGCTCCGAGGGTTGGGTTTGCAGCTCATCCGCGCTCGGGAACCTCAGGCTGGGTTGTAATGATGTTTGTAGTCTGAAATAACGATGAAACGTAATGTGTTGTGTCAACAGCTCCGGCTTTCCACAGCGTTTGCCGTGCTGAGGCGGCAGAGTGCAGAAAAACTCGTGAAGTTAAGTGGAATAAGGTGAAACGGTCCGTTTCCCAGCAAGTTTCCCTGGCTTTAATAATGCAGAAACACTTCGCTATCTTTCTGACATTTTCACATCAAAACATAATTATGTTTCACTATTCAAATATTTAGAAGAAAGTTCTTAACCAATCCTTGCTACATTAATTATTCCTATTAATTATGTATACATTTATAAATAGCAATATAATTAATATTTAACAGTGTTTTTATTAGAGAATTTCAAAAGTGTGTTAAAAATCTGCATATCTGAAACACTACCTTTTAAGTCGAAGGACAGTTTTCTTCTTCATCTTCTTCCTCGCTCTCTGTCTTATCAGCTTAAACGCTGTCCACGCTTCTCCCCAGGGAGGATATTTTTAGCTTTGGGTTTTTTTGGGTTTTAATCATCGTTTGTAGCAGGATGTATAAATCGGGGGCTGCTAATTAGAGCTGGCCCCGTGCACGCCTTGTTCCCGGGTGGGCAGGCGGGCGAGGGCTGTGTCTGTGTCCCGGGGGAGTGTGGCACCTGCCGGGGCGTTAATCACCACGAAGCCATCCATCTGTCCCTTGGAGGGCTTGGGGCATCTGCAGTGCCCGGCGAGGGCTGGAGGTGGTGGGCTCATGCTGGGCCAGCTGCAGCCTGGACGGGGTGGCCACAAGGCTGAGATTTACCTTTGGTCCCCAGCGTCACAGTGTTTCTCGGGGTTTGGTCCCCAGCAGCTCCCCCGCGGTGCCAGTGCGGAAAACGGGCGATGTCAAGAAGAGGGGTCTCGGTCCCACCAAAACCCGGGAGCAGCCAAGGCTGAGCTGCAGCTGCGATCGCAGCAAGGGGCCCTGGGCCGGCGGGTTGGCACCCCAAAGCTCGATGTCGGTAAAACTGATTGAATCTTTGAGAGAGAGAGAGAGAGAGAGAGAGCGCCTCTGTCAAAAGAGGAAAGTCATCATCGTCTTGTCTTCTGGCCTGGTCTGCAGGCTGGAACAGAAGAACTAAAAAACCAAAATAGAGTGAACTAGTGGAAAATTTCAGCGCGGTTTGAAGCTGAGGCGGCGGCAGCACGGGTGCGTCGGTGTCCCCAGCTGGCGGAGGCTGCGTCCCCAACCCTGGAGCCAGCGAATGCGTTTTGTGCTCCTGCCTCTCGGCTTGAACCGTCTCCAGTCTTGTGTCGCCTCGAACAAATCTGCATATGGTGATGACACTTGGGTCATCAAGATTAATACCGATAGACTTCTGCTGGTGTTTAGTCAGGGTAAAACACCTGGAGCTGCTCTTTTATGACTGATTAATTAGGGGGAAAAAAAACCCGCCGTGGTTCTAATTGGCATTTGAGTTCTTTCGGAGTTTTAACATTCATGCTATGCAAATATATCAATTCCTAACAATGTCTAACAAGATCATTTGAAAATGAGTCTCCCCGGGGGTTTGCAATCACGGCGTTGGGAAAGGCCTGAGCCTGTTTGCCTCCCGCACGCCAACAGAAATCCATGGAAAAGTCGGTATCTCTGGTCCGGCAGCTGACCTGGATCTGCCAGGGGTGGGCTGCTCCTCGACCCCGCCATCACCCGCTCCGGGGCGTTGGGGGAAGAGGCTGCTCCTGCCGTGCTTCCCCCCTCAATGATTAATTTATCCTCATGAAAAAACCATCATGACTCGGACTAACTACCGGTTTTCCGGGCGCTGTGTAACTTGGCTCGGTGCTGTCTCGGCGATAAAAGGTGTTCCTGGAGGTCGTGTTTACACCGGGGAGATAAGACAAGTCCTCGACACATTTTAATGTGCTAATTGGGGGTTATTACGGCCCTTTTTATTTATGATTATATTATAAATGTAATACTCCATCTCATTTTACTCTGCTCTAAGAGCTGTGAAAGGATGATAATTACCTCTCATGTAAACCTATACTTATATAGAAAAAATGACGTGTGAAATGAAAGGCCTGAAGAAATGGCATAATCGGTGTTTGCTGCGCGGGACGGGCGCGCGTGCTCGAGGGTTCGCGGTGCTGACGTGGGAGCTGCCGCGCTCTGGCACCGAAGGTGGCGTTTGGGGACCCGTGTCCCCGCCACCCCCTCCCTGCTCTCTCCATAATGCTCAGGCAGCCCCTCCGTGCGTCACCGCAGCCTGGGGGGGATGGACAACCCGCGCCAGCACACGGGAAGGACGAGTTTTGCCTCGTTTTCCCACTCGGTTGCAATCCTGTGCACAAGGACGTCGCCGGCGCCCGGCACAGCCTCCGGGGGCGAGCTGGGCTGTCTGGCGGGTATCGCCGCCCGCCCTCCCCCGGGATTCGGGCTGCGAGGCTGCGGGTTTGGAGGCATTGCTGGCGACGGCGCCACGCTCGAGCCTGCCTCGGCATCTGTTCGCCTCGTTAGACGGAGCGCGTCGTGACACAGCGTGGAAAATGAAACATGGATTTTTTTTTAATTTTTTGAGAAAAGATTATTTTTTTGAAAAAAGTACCAGTACGAGGCTACAAAAGCTGCAGGTTGTCAAGGAGCAAAGGAGGGCACCGAAGCCCCCGGGCACGGTGTGGCCCCCTCCCTCGTTTCCCAGCGCCTGCAGGACAAGCGCGTCCGCGCTCGGGGCTCATCCCTATCGCTGCCTTTTCTGATCCTTTTTCCCCCCCTTTTTTTTTTTATCTCCAGGGCCCCAGGGCGATAATTATTTTTTGACTGGAACAATAAGGCAAAGCTCCGCGGCTGGCAGGGATGAGTTTGGGTTGTTATTTATTTTAAATGACTAAGCTGATTTGCGTAATGCTCATCTCTCAGCCGGGGATGCGGAAGGGGCAGCTCAGCTCTCGGCCTCGCACTTTGCCGCGCTGGAGGAAAGGTAAACGTTTCCTCGGGCAGAAGGTTCCTCCCAGCCCTGGGAGCTATGGCAGCTGTGCCTCCCAGCTGGGAGAACTGAAATTCCGCAGGGAATCTTGAATCCAGGCCCCTCCGCTGCCCCGAGGTCCTTGTGAGAGGCTGATAGAGCACGAACGCCTCGAGGAGAGGGACAGAGGATGAGATGAGCTGGGCTGCAGCCCCTCCGTCCTGGAGCCAAGATGTGAGCATCCCGGGGGGAGAGGGCTGGACGCGGCACCCAAAGCCCATCTCGGCTTGGCAGTGGTGCCTGCAAGGGCACGTCTCCCCCGGGCTCATCAAGAATGAAATCCTAGCTCGAGCTGAGTATTTTTTTCTTCCTGTTTTTTGAAGTTCGCTGGGGAAATTGCTAAGGAGGCTAATACGAAGGTTTAAGCCTTTTCAGAGCAAAGCCAGCTGACCCAGTTAAGTCACCTGTCCCCCGGCGTAGCAGGGTGATGCTAAACCCTTCGGCAGCACTGGGGAACCGCTGACGGTCCTCCCGACAGGGCAGAGCATCCCGCGGGCTCCGAGCCGCGGGACGCCAGGAATGGACTAACAGGGCTAAGAATGCCCCGGGCTCCACGCACGGCCACATCCCTCCCTGCAAAGTTCAGCTTGGGGAGGATCAAGACCATCCCTTTATCCTCAGGCTCGCCCAGCGCGCTAGAGAGGACTTGCCTGGTGGTGGCCACATCTCCGCTCGGCCACCACTCGCTTGCCTCTTCTCTTTCTACTTTGTTTTCCCAGAGTGTTCACAAACGAGCCGGCCTCTGCTTCACAACCCTGGCAGCAATAGCGTTGCCGCGCTGCTGGGGCTCTGCAGGGCTGCGCTCACACCTGGGTCCAGCGGACGCTTCAAGGGCGCTTGATAAAAAAAAAATGGCCAAACTATTCCCGGCCCCCGAGCGCGTCGCTGGGAGCTCCTGGGCTGCCACGGGCAGGCACAGCATCCCTTGGGCATGGCTCCGCGTCCCCGACAAACCCGGCGTGGCTGTTCCACACCTACGGCCGGGCTGGGGAGCGTCTCGAGCGCGAGCTCCAGCAGCCCTCCCGAGGGTTTGTGTTGCGACAGATGCTGCTTTATGCGCTTTCTTTCGCTGAAGGCTGTGGTTGTCTCCGAGAGGCAGAGATGCCAGGTGGGGCGGTAACTACCTGGATCGGGGCTCGTTAAGTGCTTTGATGGCATCAATTAGCATCAGGGAGCAAGTGCCAAGATTTCACCGATCGCAGCAGGTGGTTCTCTTGCTCTATAACAATCTCATCTGAAGTGGTTCAGATTAGTTCAATTTCTTGTATATGGAGACATCACACCTCCATGCACACCCATGTACGGGTAGTAGAAAACTTGTTGCTACGTTGTGACTTTGCCCTATAAAGTTTGACTTTACATAAGCAATACTTTTTTTTTTGAGAAAAAAATCTCTTTTCTGCTGCCATCCATGTGAGGATCAAAGCCCCAACGAGGAGAAACACCTTCCCTGAGCGAACTGGGACCTTCCAGGCATCCACTGAGAACTTGCTGCTGCATCGATGGGTGAACAAACCTACAGAATTATAAATAAAACAAAAAAACCCAAAGTACCAAACCAGTCAACTTTCAAGACGTGGAAGATGAATTTCGGGCTATCTGAGGAGTCTCTTCCTTCAAGGACGCTGCAACTAGATGAATAATAATGCAGTTTTCAAGTACTTTTGTGAGGAGGGAGAAGCTCGGTGCTGCTCGCCACGGTCCACGCTGGCTGAAGGGTGATGGAGGGACGTCCGAGGCAAATTCTTCAGCCCAGGCAGGAGAAGAAGGGAACTGCAGAGATGAGCTGCCCGGGGGGAATCGTTCATGGGTGTTCTTGCTCTGGCAAGTGCTTCGCTTAACCCTGGTTGGGACCCAGGCGGGTGGTCCCACAGCGGCAGGACCACCTGCACAGGGAGAAGCCTTGTTGTCCTTGGTGTAAGTGCTCAGTGGATAAACAGCCACGTTTAATCTTCAGGGCTTTTGCTCAGGCACCTTTCATCAGAACTGTATTAACTTCTTTTTCTTTTTTTAATGAGAGAGTATTAAATCCGAGAGGATTTGCAGCGAAGTCAGTTCCATATCCCAATTTCCGCACCCAGGAAATCAACCACTGAGTCCAATCGTTGTCAGAAACAGTTACCAAAAAAAAAAAAGAAAAAAAGGAGAAGAAGAAACTCAAAATCTGCACAGAAGAAGAAACAGAAAGTCTTTGGTGTGAAGGGAAGAGGCGTATCTCCCTGGAGAATATGATAATTTATAATGAAACATTATCTACAGACCCATATGTTACATTTTCTATTTATGGCTAATTTGCTTAAGCATTTATAATGTACACCCCAAGGGAGGACAATTTGTCTTTGGGCAGCTGGCTAGCCAGGGAGGGAGGAAACCACGCGCCGTTTCATCCGAGCCCGCCGGGAAGCGAACGGGCACCCGCTCCACGAGGTGCTCGGAGACACCTTCGGAGAGGCGGCTCTCGGCCAACCTCCTCCTAGGGTAAAAAACCTTAGGGGGCAGCTTCCCCTGAGCCACTGGGGTTTTTCACGAGCATCCCATCCCTCCTGGCCAGACCTGCCATGGCGGAGGCTGAGGAAGGGCTCTGGCCAAGCTGCCTGGAGCTGCCGGGTCCAAGGCGGGCACAGCACTGGCTGAGAAAGCCCCGCGGGCACCCGAGCGAGCGCGTGTGAAAGTGATGAATGCTCCTCTCAGCCTTGCTACGAGGCTGAGGAGATCCTGGGATATAAACATGACAGTTTATACGCCGGGTACGGCTGCTCTGCTCTTCCCGGCTGATATTCAGCCACAAACATTTCAATCACATCCTCAGCGAGGGGTGGATAACCCAGATGACTCTCTGAATCATGCTCTGCATCACTAAAATATTTTCAGATCTGATCCTAGACGTCTCAACAAGATGTTCACAAATCAGCCCAGGAATACATCTCCCTGCCTCTGATGTTCAAATTTTGCCCTTGAGCTCTCAGAGCAGAAAAAAAAAAAAGATGATTTTGAGATTTCCTCCTGCTATTTGACCCAGATGGCTTCTCATGAGCACACGGAGCCCGTCTGGAGCCCTGGGCGCGCTGGCCCCTGCGCCGCCGGCAGCAGTGGCTACACCACAGCAGAAGACTTCACCGAGCTCGAGCAAGGTTCGCTCACACGGCCCCGCGCTGCCCCTGGGAATGAGGTGGCTTTGCCTCAGAGCGAGGAGGTGGCTGTTTGCTGGAGTCAGAGTCAGGGCAGCTTCGTACCCCTGGGGCTGCAGAGCCAATTCACCCCCGATTCCTTCGTTCCCCCCGGGCTTGCGGCTGGTCACACCAGGGCAGAGTATTTTAGTTTATCGGCTATCAGTGGTAAATTCAATCGGGCTCTTCTTTCAGATTTTAAACCTGGATTGCTGTTGCTGGCTCTGTGCGTACGGGCACCCTGAGCTGGGCTGTCGATCCTCGGTGGAAGGCGCGGGTGTGGTGCTGCCCTTGGGTGTGGGTGCAGGTCTGGCAGGGACGGTTTCCCTCAGGGCTGCAGTGATCTGTCACTCGGCTCTGGCCTTTCTCTGGCCGGTGACATCCCATCCAGCTCACCAGCGGTGGCGGAGAAGCTCACCCTCCCCAAATACTCGGATGACAGTTTTATGGATACTTCACACCCCTGCAACATCAATCCAGCTCTCGGCTTGGCCCAGGTTATCGATTAAAAGCATATTAGCGATCGATAGCTGGACTAATTGCGCGGCTGCTGCAATGGCTGCCCCTCAGCTCGCCGCTCTCGCCGTGGCCGCGGTGCTCGGCAACGGCAATGGGACCGGCGTGCCGTTCCCTTGGCCGCACAGCTCCCGAAGTGTGACCGCGCATCCAACACCTCCCCGATACAAGATCAGCCTTCTGGAGTCGATTTCAATAGAGGAAATCAAAGTGAACTATTAAAACTCATTACCATTTTTATCTCCAATGCTGCAGATCCTATTTGCTGCAATTTTATTTGAATCTGAATGCGCATTGTATTTGCATAGGCAAGAATACCCTCTCTTTCTCCCCCTGGTTTTTGTTCTAAGGACTGCTCAGTCGTAACCGGCGGCATCAGAGCCCTGTCACAGCCGGGCTCTGGAGAGAAAAGCGGGCTGGAAGTGCTAAGCTCGGGGGCTGCTGAGCACAGGGCAGCCTGGATTGCAGAGAATGATGTTCGGTAACGCGGGCAAACGTTTTAGCATGTTTAAGTGTTTTAGATGAGCCAGCGGGTGTTCTCATCGGTGCTTTTCCTTGTCTTGGTGCTTCTTGTCTCTGAGCTGCACAAGGACGAGTGGGAAGGACGGGCTCTGCTGCCCCCGCGTTCCCCCGCCCTCGTGCTGCCAGCCCTGCATCTTCTCGAGCAGATGCTGGAGTCGCTTCCTTTTGCCAAAATCAAAGCTTAGCATCTGCTTTTACAGTAAACCCTGATGCTGTTTCCCCAGTCCTCTTCCAGCTCTTTGTCTAGGGTGTGTCCTGCTCTCCCCCAGCCCCTTCTTGGGTGCCAGCTGCCCACGGGGGGCAGCCGCTGTCCCGCTTCACTCCGCGAAACCAACTCGATCCCCCGTTGCGCTCGAGCTGCTTCCTCAGCGTGGGCACAACCTTGGCCTCGGGGCCCTGCTGCCGAGGAGCAACACCGAGAAACCCATCCCTCCATCCCTCCGGGGCTGCTGAGAGCAGCTGCTGGGAAAAAGACTGTTCAGTTCCCTCTCCGTGGCAGAAAGGAGCCAGCTTGGCAAAGACCCCCAGGGTGCGGCTGCGCCAACTTCTGATGGGGGACCCTGACACGGGCTCGGCTGGAAAACCCGCAGCAGCTGCCTGGGTCTCGCCGCCCCTCGCGCCCCCCACCCCAGGCGGACTCGTTTCCATGCCCGCCCCCTCCCTGGGAGCAGCCACACGTTTCCCCTCGCACCGCGCGCGGACGCGTTTCGCTGCAGCCCACGCGCCGGTTAAAGTTAGAAGCGGATCACCGTGACGCGAGCGCCGAGCCGTCGCTCCAGGCAGCACGGAGCAGACCCGCGGCTCAGGGGCTGTGCTGAGCCCCCCAGACCCCCCCGAGCCTTTGTGGCAGAGGGATGTGACTGCGGCGAGAGGTCACATTCTCCTCCCCATTCCCCTGGTCCCTTCTCCCCTGCCCAACAGCAGTACGTTGCCATGATGGCTTTCGTTATAAAAACAATATATCTTGTAGTTTGCCAAAAGAGAATAACAATATCGATTTACCCATAACTGCACATTTCATTTGCCATTAAACTTTTATGGAGCATAACGAGCTGTGTGGTGGGTGTGATCGTTCCTGAGCCCAGTGGAATCGCTTCTGTAGACGTGACCATCACTGCTCCGTGATCACCATAGGATGAAGGCTCCCGGCCCCGGGAACCTTCCTCTGCTCCCCACAAAAATCTGGTGGGTCCTCACCCGGCCCCTGCTTTGCCATCACACTTAATAGTTGGGCTGGAAATGAGGAGGGACTCAGAGCAGCAAAACGTGGCTTATTCTCAGGGCAGAGAGGATGCTTTGGTGCCGCTTTCTCTCCGGCGTGGCGAACATTTAGTTTCCGAAATAGTTTTCTACCTTCCAGCTATTTATGAATTTCCCCGAGACGCGGATCCGTCTACTGACACACGGAAATTCCTTCTCAGCTCCCGCACGTCAGGGCTCCGTGTCGCCGCGGTTAAGGCTCAGAGTGCCGTACGAGGGGTTGGTTTTCCAGCACCAGCTGCTCTGAAGTTTTCCTCCCACTGTCGGTTCCGGCTGCAGCAGTCTGAGAGCGCAGGGAAGTGATTTACAGCCGGGAAAAGATGATCCGGCTGAACACAGGTAACTTCCAAAATCTTTCCTAAGACACGTTAGGCAGCTTTCTGTGATTTCTCTGTGTAGTTTGTCATTGTTATGCCGCTGCAAATCCTGCCTGGTAATAGGTGCAGCAGATGGCCCGTGGCCATTTATATTTTAATGCCCAGACCATGCATAAGTGTACCTTGTGTAAAACCAGAGTACAGGGATGCTCGGCCTTGTGACAAAACCGGGGCTGCCTTTCTGGCCCACGTCTCGTCCATTAGCAATTCCCTGTCTGAAAAAATAAATTCCTGGCGATTCTTACTCGGGCCGGCAAAAGCCCCCATGGTGTTGGCTCCTTATCCTTGTCAAGAAGGGCCGTTACTTCAGTTTTCCTCACCCAAAAAGCCCTTCAAAAGCAAAGTCTGCTCTTGTCGGCAGCTCTGACGTAAGCCCAAACGCCGCACCCTGTCCCTTTGTCCCTGAGCTGTGCAAAACCGGCGCTTGGCCCCGTTTTAGAATCGTTGAGGTTGGAAAAGACCTTGTGGGATGTTGCACCAGCAACGATTGCAGGCGGGCGCCTACGGGACACACAGACTGCCCCAAAACCTCCGTCCTTCCTGGCGAAACCCCCTCCCCTCCTCGAGCTTCAGAATCTGATCTTTCGCAATGAGCAGAGGTTCTTTTTTGACAGCGGAATTAATATTCATTATTCATGGGGGAAGAAAACGCTGAGCTGTTTATCATTGCTTCATTAGACTTAGCCAAATACCAGCTAAACATAATTACTTGCGCAAACTCCTGCGGCAGGGCTGGAAATGTGTGGCCCAAAAAGAACTTTTAAGGGAGGACGGTGGGAATCGGGCCCCTGGGTTATAGGGTCCGGGGGAGGAGTGCTTCCCCCCGGGGAGGAGGAGGAGGAGGGATCCTGCTCTGCTCTGATTGGTAAATTAGTGGAGGGTTTGTTGTTTAAATTAAACTGATGGGGGCTTTCTGTGTTGAGGCTTTCTTTTGGTTTTTTCCACCCCCCCAAGTCAACTCTGCTTTTTCCCCGTGGCCAGAACTGGTGAGTGAGCCCTACCCTGGTGATATTTTCTCCCCTGGTGATATTTTCTCCTCCCCATCCCGTGGGGGCAAGAGTTAGGAGAGTGGGGGTTAGTAGTGAGTGGGGGGTTCAGTTGCCAGCTGGGGGGGCTCACACTGCGCCATGGGAATCCTGTGACACCCCCGGGCTGGAGCCAGAGACACCCCTTTTCCTCTGCCCCGCGCCCCCCTGGAGTTGGGAAGGAGCCCGGACCCCCCCCCGGCTCATAATTAAATTAATTAAGCCTCCCCTCGCCCTTGTGCCCCTCCCGGGGGATGCTGTCCCCTGATAGCAGCCGGCTCCACCGTCGCAGCCCTGCGCTAATTACGGAGCCGAGGGATGGTTTTAGCACCCCGCAATTAGCGGCGGGGCCCTGGCACGAGCTGCAGATTTAAGTGTGTACTTGTGTCTCCTTCTCCTGGAACGCGCCGCCGGTGAGACACCTCATTAGCGGCGGAGCTTTCAAAGTCTCCCTAGCAAATGCATCCCTGCGTTTCTGAGCACAAGGACTCTCATTAGCGAAGCTGTGCTTTGTGATTATTTATACCCCTTCTATAATTAAAAATTCTGAAAGCTAATTACAATTATCCATCAGTTTTTCAACATACCAGGACTGGAGATCTCCACTCTTTTTTTTTTTTTTTTTTTAAATTTTTTTAACCATTGTTTTTGTATTTAAACCAACATCCCCGCATCATTCGGGCAATTGCTCCTGGCTCCCGAGAGCGGAGGGAGCGTGCAAGGAGCTCACACGCGTGTGCCGGGAGCTCGAGGGACGCTCACACGTCAGCCCTGGTGAAGCAGAGGGGTGGCCCAGCGGCAGCAGTTGGGTTCCCCTGCCAGGGCCAGTTGCCCACAGGCACTTTCTCCTCATTTTTAGGCCATTTATGCCCGTTGCTGTGGCAACCCACCAGTGGAGCTGGGTGCAGCATCCCCCTTCCCCTGGGCGTGCCCCCCTGCCCCCCTCCTCATGTCGTGACTGACCCTTCCTGGGCTCCAGAGCAGGACTGGAAAGGGACGGTGAAAAATGACTTTTGAATAGAGCATGTTCCCTGCACAGGCTGAGTCTGGGAAGTCATAATCTTAATATGAACATCTTTAAATATCCTTACTAATGGGCTCATTCTTTAATTTCCTGAAGCAATGACAGTTTCAACAGACCCTATATCACAGCTAAGATGGGATCTGTCACTGAATGGCTGAATTATATTTCATCCTTTATTTTTATCAGCTCTGCTGACTTATTTATTACATTTAGAGTCTCAGTGGCTTTTGTCTGGCCTGTACTTAGCTGCTGCTCATAGAGAAAAAAGCAATAGTTTATAAAGCCATTTCCACAGCATCCCCATAATTTCAGACCATGTCTGAGGCTTCCTTTTGAATGAAACTCTGTAGATAAACTGTTATTCATGGTGATGCCTGTGAAGTCCTTGGCAGCCCCCGGAGAAAGCTGCCTGCTTATCGAGGGCTATCCCTCGGATTTATTTCTGAGGAACAGAGGGCAATTTTCCCGTTTCGCAAGCAGCAGCTCGGGTTGTTACCTCACAGCATTTACTGAAAACGTAATAAAGTCCTGGGCTGCGTGTGCGAGCCCTGGGGTCTCACTGACCATACGTGTGGGTTTGCAGCGGGCGGCCGCTCCACGGATGGGGATCGGTGCCGGTCCCGGGGGCAGTGGGGACCCCCCCACGTGTTTCCCTGCGCAGCATCCCCGGGTGCTCCCGCTCTGCCGCGCAGTTCACCCCATCACGGGGATGAGGAGGTGCCTTCCCCCCTTCCCAGAGCCTCCGTCCCAGCAGTTCAGCCTGAAGCGCATCCCGGCCGGGCTTTAAGCATCTGGACATGAGGAACACGGGTGTTCCCGAGCCAAGAGAGCATTTGGTCGCGTTGTCCTGGCTGCGTTCCCGCGCTCCCTGCTCGGCTCGGGGTCACACGTGCCGCCGGGAGCATCTCCCAGCCCCGGGCACCGCTCAGCTGCTCCGCGGCACCGGGGTGGCTGAGCACCATCTGCCAGCCTCGCCGGTCTCTCCCGCGTCAGGGCAGCTCCCAGCGCGGTGCAGAGGAGCCGCCGGCAAATGTCGGTGACCTCCAGCCGGACGTGCTTTCGGTCGGGGACAGGGAATTTTACAGGCAGAAGAGGAGAGCAGCGGGGAGCCGGGGGAGCAGAGGCGAAGCACATGAGCAGCTCCAAGAGCTTCTCCTGAGACCCGGCAAGTGCCAAAGTTAATACATTTAATACACTTTGTGCGCGCTATGCCAGCCATTAGAAATGTGCTTGTTCTGTCATTGCTCTGAGGCAATCGCGGTGAAGCATTTGTCCTCTGAGTGCACGGGGAAAAATTAGAGCGCCCTGAGCCGAATTGGTCAGCCAAAAATAATGTACGGCTTTATCCTTGGAAGGAAATTGGGCATTGATTGGAGGACAGAAGTTCGGCGCAATACTTAAAGCAATGTGACATTTCTATACGTTAGGGGAGCGTGCGCAGCAGGCATAATTCAGGGCGTAAATCACCGGTTCCTGGTCGCGCTCCTTCACGTGCCTTTGCCTGCGCCCGGAGGAGTGTCCCGGTGCCCTGCTCGGCACGTCATCCCGCGGGAGCGGCTGCGAGGCTGTGGCAAGCTTTGGTGATCAAGAACCCCCGAGTGGGAAGTGATGGGAAGGCTGATACAGTCCTTACCATGTGCTGATCTCTCAGTTTTGGGGGAGGCGATGGAGTAAATCGGTTTTGGTGTAAATGGACCCGGCCTGACCTGCTGAGCCGGTGGCCGTTGTGCGGCTCGGCAATGACTCGGGTGGGGTGAGCATGTACAGGGAACGGCTTCGCTTTTTAAGTGTGTGGCGTTTGCATCAACAGCGTATTTCTAAGGCTTTTCATATTATTAAAAAATCTCCTTAGCAAGTGTTTATATTCCCTCAGTTCCCATGCCAATGGATATTAAGAGGAGGGGAAAAAAGGCAACTTGTGGCTTAGGTAATTATGAGGTTGCTTCTATTGCTGCTGACACAACAGCAAGAATATCTGAGCTAGCTCGGCTTCTTCCCAGAGAAAGGCTGAGCAAAGACCCCGAGGGGAGCCTGTGCTAAAGCATCCTGCTGGCACGAGGCACCGGGCAGCTGCTCGTCCTGCCTGCGCAGGCTCGCGCCCGCTCATCCATCCTCTGCTCTGGAGCAGCCACAACGCACTGAATTCCTGGGAGAAACCTGCTCGCGGGTCAGCAGACCCTGAACAGCGAGCCCCGGGTGACTGTCGCTGCGATGCCCGGGCTGGGGCGCTCCCTCGGGGAGCAGCTGCCCGGCCTCGTTGGCCGGAGGCGCGTTCCCCATCGCAGCCCGTTCAAACCAGGAGAAGTTTCTCTCAGCCCTATGAATATTTAAAGTAACTTGCAGGATCTCAAGGGCTCCCTGTCTGCCCTTCTTAGGGATGGTAATGATCTCTGAATATGAAATTAGGAATAATTATAATCCATTCATCCCTTTAATAATGAGTCAAGTAATTCCATTGGCAGAAGTTCTCTGAAAGTTTTCCCTCCCACGTGAGCTGACGCGATTTCGGTGCCGGCTGCTTTGGTGGCTTTTCTCTTTGCAGCAGCCCACGGTGTTCCAGGCTGTGGGGGTGTCCATGTCCCTGCTCGGGGGACCCCCAGCTCCCCCCTGCCTGCTCTCTCCCTGCATGGGAAAATACATTGAGAGTTCCTGGTTTTTAGCTGATTGTGCTGTGGTTTTAGTTAGCAGAAGGGGGCTCAAGCTCCAACTTTCAGGTAATAAGAGCATCTTCTGTAGCTTATTTATGTTTTTCCATTTAAAGCGCGTTGGTCTTCTTCTTGTTGCATTTTCCCCCTTCAGATAACCTGTTCTCGCACAGATAGGGTGCTTGCATTTCATCAGCCTGGCTTTTAAAAGGCTGCTTGTAGCAGAAATGCCAGAACAACGTGGGTCATGATCTGCTCAGAGCAACCCCAGGTCGCAGGCACGAGTCCTGGGCTCTGGGAGCAGCGGCTCTGGAGCCGTGAGGAAAGGCAGAGAGCTCTTATTTCAGAGCAAAGTTTGCAGTTCCAGCGGTAACTTGAGGAATTCTCAGGCACGTCCGAGGACGGAAAGCCAAGTGCTCTATTCCCAAAGCTAATATATATATAGACAACAAGAGAGAAAAGGAGCTTATGACTAAACATTACAGTAGCCTGAAGAGCACAGCAGTATTTTAAGCTGCTGCCTGCTATCTTTGGACTGTGACTCTCTGATGAGTAACAAAATATTTGCTTTTTTCCGTTTATGGGTCTGTCATTTCACTGGCAGAATCTTGTCCTATTGACCCAAAGAACCTCAATTTCAAAGCTATTAAAACCTAATTTTCTATACCGGGCTCCTGAGACAGGCACTAACTTTCATAGAATAATTCATTTCCTCCCTCTGACAAAAAAAAAAGGCGAGAAAGCCGTTGGCATGCCTGTTCAAAGGGAAGCGGGGACGGAGCCACGCGCCTGCCTGTGCTGTGCTGATACCTCCCTCCGCAGTGTCCTTCCAGCCAGGAGCCGCAGTGCTCCTCGCATCAATCCCGTCCCGCGGCCGCACGCGGTGACTGTGTTTACCCACGACAGCTGCCGGGCACCGATATGGCATGACGCCGGCGCCGCCGCGCTCAGTCCTACCCGCGGGCAGAGCCACGGTCACTCGTGCTGCCCGCAGCTGAGTGGTTCTGCTCATGGGGCAAACCTTTATCCTCCTCCTCCTCCTCCAAAACCTTTGGGTTTGCTTCACCCTAGGAGCTTGGTGCCCGCCAGTGACGGAGCCCAAAGCCTCGCGTGCCACGGCGACCACTCAGCTCCCCGTGTTCCCGTGAGGCTGATGGGGACCAGGGAGTGTCCCACGAGTTTGTGGCTGACGGGCAAGTCGCTGCCGCTTCCTTTGCCAAAAGAAAAGGCACGGGGATGAGGATGAGGGGATGTGGAGGGCTGGAGGCTCTCGTGTCTTGGGCAGCAAACTGAGCAGAGCAACTGGAGAACTTGGGGACCCCCCACTCGGGCATTAGGAACCCCGTGGGGAAACGTCGTTGGGCCGGGCTGGATCGGGGACACCCTGGCTCTCCCCTCCCGCGCCAAACCCCTCGGGGTGCTCGCCGGGGCTGGCAGGGCTCTGCCGAGTCACCGCTTAATATTCTCAGTCGTGATAACACTGTGTTGGATAAGTGCTTTTTAAACCCTACAGATAGATAGAGTATCTGGAGTGGCATTTTAGAAGAGAAAATTGAGACAAGATTCATTACAGGCACCAGTAAATGTCAAACATTTTATCAACTGTGTAAAGTGCCGTGTTAAGCTGTCTTTTCCCCCCAAAGCTTGATTAAAACTACAAATGCCTTTTTAATATTAATATTATTCTCTTCTCCACGCTGCTTGTTTGGTTACTCGCGATGGCTGGCGGCGGGGACAGGGGTGCGGACGGCGGCAGCCCCGCGGCTTCGCTCGCCCCAGCGGTGCACGGAGGGGAGCACCTGCCCGTGCCCCCCCATCCCAGGCTGAGCCCTCTCGCTGCGGGACCCCCGTCCTGGGGCACCTGCTCAGCCCGGTCCTGCCCTGCGGTGCTCTCACACGCCCAAGGAGAGCTGTCTCCAACAGGTCCTTCTCGCCAAGCTGTATTTAATTAAAAGCCGGCTCTTTGTTGCATGTGCTAATTAGCACTCTTTGCTTGGAGGCTCAGACTCAATCAATATCTAAATCCGCGGTCTAAATCTAGCGCAATAATAAATAGCTGCGCAGGCTGTTTCTCAAGGATCCCAAAGTCGTCGCCGTCTGCGGCGTGAAGGCGAGGCCGGCGGCGCGGCTCTGCCGGAGCAACCTCGGGGCTGGGACGTGCTTGTGCTTCCCCAGAGACTCCCCCAGTTTGCAGGAAACGTGCACTTGGGCACCACTTTCTTCCAGAAAACACCCATTTCTCTGCCGACCGCGACCTTCCACCGGGATGACCCAAACTGGCTTTTCAACCTAATTGTTCCTTATACAAATTACTCCCGTTACAGATGCATCTGGTCTCCTTCAAGGGTGCGGTTTGCGGTAGCTGAACGAGCTCATGAAAAATACATGACTGGGAGCGTCTCTAGAATATTTATTTATGCAGCAAGTTTTGCTCGGGGCGGTACAGCGCTGCCGAGGGTGCCCCGGGCTGCGATGAGCTCGCGGTTGCATCTTGGCGGGGATAAAGCAGGGCGCGCAGAGCCAGCGCTGAGCAGGTTTTGGGAGGGCAATGCAGGCACCCCCGGTCTGTGTGGGAGCCGTGCTGCAGCGCCCCAAGCACGGGTCCCGTCGCGTCACCGCAGAGCTGAAAATGGATTTTGAATTCTCGCTGCTGTGCTAAATCTGCGAACTGATCCTGAAAGATCAGCACTTTGCCGAAATGATGCCGTTAACTGGCAGAGATATTAACTGATGCTCCCTATCTGCCTGTCACCTCGCAGCGATGCTTCGCCTCGGCTAGATAAACGCCATTTAGCAGAGTCACTTGAAGAGATGTGTAAATCCAGAGGAAAAAGGGATGCAGAGAGAAGCCCGGTGAGCGTTGCGGGGAGTCCAGAGGTGGCTCCGTTGGGAAGAAACAGACGGTTCATGGTCCTGGGCCAGACGGATGTGTGCTGCCTGGGCAGGGCATGATTCAGCCCCGCAACTTCGCCTTCGTGTGCTCGCGCTCTGTAAACGAGGCAGCCGGTAACTGCTCTGTTGTCACTACCCAGCCTCGATGGGCTTGGGGCAGGGGGAGCAGGGGCGGCCACCCTCGCACGCCAGGGGTGCCCGCAAGGGAGAGACACAGGATGGGAAACACTTCTCAGCGATAACTTCATCCCAGCATCACACTGGTACTAACCTGGGCGTCAAACCTGAATATCAGAGTCTTAAATCCCACCCAGGGCACCACAGAAGTGGATTAGAGCCAGACTTTTAATTACCACAGCCAGGGTTTTATTTATTTTTTAGGTATGGGCTGGGAGCAGGAGCTTCACGCGAGCACAGAGAGAAAGGATGGTTGGCAACTCCCATCTGTGCAGTCCCACAAATCACCCGTGATTCACAGTTATATAAAGCTTCTTATATAGTAAACAATCTTGTTAATAAAAGCCCAAGTCCGAGGTCCAATGTAATCCAGCGAGTGTGACTAACTGGATTTATAGGCTCACTCCCAGCGCTCGGTGCGGAAGCAGAAAGATCCTCAGATCTTACGGGAGCTAATTTTTGCAGAGATCCCCAGCAGTGACGGTTCCCCCCCGCAGAAGGGACAAGCTTCCCCAGCTCTCCACCTCCGGGTCTGGGGCGTGAGGAGCTGGGTTTTCACCTCGCTGTGATGGTTTTGTTCGTGCCACTTGTCCCCCCCCTGGAAAGGAAACGGTGAGGTTTGGTGCGTGGTCTGGAGAGAGGAGTGGGCTTTGGGGGGGTGTCGAGAAGGAGGCTTTGAGAACAGCGAGTATTTATAGCGTGTTACAGCAATGGCACTTGCAGATATTTTTGGCTATTAAGGGAAAATAGCAGCGTTTGCCTCCCCGGCTACACCGGCTATTTGTGCCAACAGCCCTCCCTGGCAAGGCCCCGTTCCCATCGCTCCCCTAAAACCTCTCGTAGCTTTTTGTGCTTCTCGGAGACAGCGCGTGGGTGAGTTCTGTCCCTCCAGAGCCCCCCCGGGGTCTCGGGGGGAGCCCCCCTGCTCTGCCCTTGGGCTGTGCCGCTCTGCATAGGGGCGCAGAGTCAGCAGAAACGATGGAATCAATTTAAGCACCTGCCAGTCCTCCACCCAAGTGGAATAGAGTTTTATAATCGTGGGAGCGTGCTTTAATGGTGCGTTTGGAGGACTAGAGGCTCAGCTTGAGCGCTGGCACGGAGGAGCCCGTGACTTGGGTCCCGGTGTCATCCAGCGCCAGCGCGAGCCCCAGCACGGGGCGGCGCCGGGAGCGGGAGCGGGCGCCCTCCCGGGGGAACGCCGCTCTGCTCTATTTTCCCCGGCCCTACCAGTGTCAATTAAACCGTCGTAAGCCGAGGTGCCATATGTCGTCCTTTCCTGCAGCCTTTTTAAAGTGCGAAGAGAGAGACAACTGTGAGAGGTGGCATTTCCGCGCTCCGTACCGCAACATATGCTTTTTGTGAATCGACTCAGCCCATTATAATAGGGGCAACAGGTAGCGGCACGTATTGCTGAGCTCTTCTGGAGACTTGGGAGGCTCCCTGCTCCCCTGATTCCCTGTTTCTCTCTTCCCTTTCTTTAAAATTCTGCTCGTGCGGGCTTGGGATCCATCGCAGCATCCCCAGCAGCGGCCGCTCAGGCTGGTGACTTATATAAGTGAGGGAGAGACCTCACAGAAACTTCCTCCCTTCTGAGGGTTATTTAATTAAAAGCTGGGTTTATGGTGCACGCGCTAATTATAACTTTTTTCGCCCAGAGGATCAAAACAAACTTGTTGCTTATAATTCTATAATTCAAATCCACTGCAATTAGTTTGGATGCTCAGAAATTTTCAAAATAATTCATCTATATAAATGTGCTTTGCTCATACAATTTTTTTCTCGCTTCAACTTTTTTTTATACGCTTATGTGCAAAAGAAAACTGCCTGGGGATATGTTTCTTGCAAAAAGTAGGGATGCTGATTCTTGAAACCATTATGCTGGCGAACAGTAATAATTATCCATGTTTTTTTAATACCGCAGTGTAGGACATCCCAGGCAACCGAGCACTATGGGAGGGGAAACCGCTCCAGGGACACACCGAGCTATTTTCTCTGGTGACAACGGCAGCGATTTCCCATCGGGAGCTGCTGAGACTGTAATTCCATGTTTTTCTTCAAAATATGTAGGCTTCTGAAAGCCAGAGCCCAGAGGAGAGGGCACGGAGTAGGAGGGCGTCAGTCCCTTGTCAAGGACCTGCAGGTACGTTCCTTGGTCCTGGTCCCTTCACACGGGTAATTAGTGACAGAACAAGAGGGAATGGCTTCAAACTGCAACAGGGGAGAATTAGACTGGACAGTAGGAGAAGATTTTTCACAGAAAGAATAGTCAGAGATTGGCACAGGCTGCCCAGGGAGGGGGTTGAGTCCCCATCCCTGGATGCATTTAAAAGTTGTTTAGATGTGGCGTTGGGGGAGATGGGTTAGGGGTGAGCTTTGTAGAGCAGGGTCAGTGGTTGGACTCGATGACCCCAGGGGTCTTTTCCAACCTGAAGGATTCTATGATTCTATGAAACATTTCCCCACAAGCTTCCCCCTCCACGCACCGCGCCCGAAGGTGGCAACCGGCTGGGCAGCCGGGCAGAGCTTGCACGGGCGGCCCTCGCTCATCCTCGTCCCTCAGCCCCGGCCTCGGGCTCGTCCTTCCTCCCTTCTCGCGGGCGACGAGTTTTCATTCAAAAAGGGGGAAAACCCAGCGAGCTTCGCTGAAAAGGTTGCAATCTGTTAATAAGCAAATTGCTCATTTAATTATCTTAATTATGGTTTCACTGAGCTAATGTTATTGACAATACAAAGGGAAGAAAAAAAAAGAGAAAAGAATAAAAACCAGCCCACTCCTGGATTAGCGAAGCCTCGATTCCGGTCAAGTGAGTAACGTTTGCTCTGACAGCGGGGATTAGTCTCCGATGGTTGACGGCCTGACGGCACCACACTCCCCAGCTTTGAAAAATTGAGGCAAATGCCAGAGTTCTGCCCCACTGCCATGATCCCTGCGGGAAGACGCGACACTCTTGGCAGCTGAGGCTCGTCGCCACTGCGCACCGGTTGGGGTAACGATAACTTCTGGGTTTTCAGGGCACGCGAACGTCGGCACACGAGGGGAGCGGGAAGGGCAGGGTCCCCGCTCCGGCGGCTGCCGGCAGTCCTGTGCCGAGCCCACGGCAGAAGCACCACCCAACAGCTTCGTGTTTGAGCGTGTGCTTAAACGTTGAGCTAATTAGCATTTGTGAGAACACGTGCGGTAATTACATTTTTGCGCCGTTAAAACTGCAGCTACTATTATTGTATAAATAGACGGAGCAAAAGCAAATGTGTTTGTTTGTACCCTACCTTGTGCAACAGAGAAAGAAACAGCAGCTGCTTCAAAAACAGCATTTATTATTCACTCAGAACACACTTTAAAAAACATGAATAAACTGCAAAATCAAAATATTTGGTTTCTGCAGCAAGCCGGGACTGCCATAGGACTTCTCACTGTGCAGAAGCTGAGGAGCTGAGCCCCACAGAGCCGTGCCGTAAAACGAAGCGAAGAACGTTTCGAGATCAAAAGGTTCCTCCTGTTCCGCTCAGAGTGCTCAAGCACTGAGCTGTCACAGCGTCGAGTCCCGGTGTTCCAAGGGCACGGATGCGCAGGCTGTGCCGGAGCCAGCTGCTCTGTGGGGACGCAGCTTTCCCCAGCCCCCCCGTTTGCTGCCTCTTGACACCTAAAGTCCCCCGAGAGCCCCTCCGACGGCTCGTTTCAGCAGCAGCCGGGCGGGGGGAGACCTCCCGCAGCCCCGTTCTTGTCGCGTTTGCTCTGCTCCCGGGACGGGACGGTCCCAGGTTGACCCTGGTCACATCTTGATCCCTGGTGGCATCTTTGTGGCAATGGCAAGTACAGTGATTACAGGCATTTTGTCTGAACCTGCTTAGGCATTTTCCCCTCTCAAACTGGGACCGTTTCCAGTTTAAATGGTGATAAGAGGGTTCAGGGGGTGGGTTATGGGCAGCAGGAAAGCGTGAGGCTCTGGAAACCGGAGAAAAGGAGAACTTTGCCTCATGCCATCGCCTTCCCTGTGTGTTTCTTCCTGCCTCTGCTTGGCCCGTTCCCATCCTGTGGAGAAGAAATAATAGACAAGTAGTAGATAAATAATAGATAAACAGCAGACAAATAATACACAACTAATCGACAAATAATCAGTACTGTGAAGGGCGGTCCCAGCAGTGGGGACGAGGTCCCGGCGCTGTTTCAGAGGAGCGAGCCCATCTCCGCAGCCCGCTTGCCAGCCCAAAGTTGCCCAAACTTTGAGGCTCTTCAGAGACCCGTTAGCAGGCTCCCGCCGTTTGAGTGCCGGGAAGCCAAATAATCTGGTTTTCCCAGCCTGACACAGAACAAGCACGTCATAAATATTCATCTGCTCAAATGAAAGCGTTAGCCCTTGTTTCCTCGAGTAGAACTAACTGAAAATTGATGATAGTTTTCTGAAAAAATGCGAGATTTATGTACACAGAAGCAATTACATATAAACTTATTAATTATTTAACAGCTTGGTAATGAGCGAGTTTTGGTCTCATACCTTGGGCCGTCCAGCCGTGTGCTGCCGTGGGCGGCCGGGCGCGGGGAGCCGAGGGACCGGGATGCTTTCCCGCGTTTAGCGATGACCTTTGGAAGCCGAGCTCCGGGGCCAGGGGCCGGCGGCGCAGCAGACCGCTCCTGCTCCACGCCTGGAAGCATTATCCGCTCCTGAAACTCTCATTAAATGTGCATGAATGGAAATAATTTGATTTTCTAATGCAAGCAAACAATTTGCATTGATAGAAAAGGCACGTTCCTTGAGCACCCGCTTCGAGCCTCCGGCGCGTGGAGTTTCTCACCCGTGGTTTGTGCTCCCGGCGCTGCCTGTCTGTGTGTCGAGTGTGGGAGGTCTCAGCCAGGCCCCGCTCTATCCCGCTGCAGCCACTTCAGAGGCAACCAGGACGACGTTTCTCTCCATATCCACCGTGGTGCTGCTTTCAGAAATATTTTTCACACCATTACAACCCGTGCTAGAGTTGAGATACGTGCCCGTAGGTGGGTGCACGGCATGCAGGGGCTGGGAGAGAAAGAAACCCAGCACGCTGTTTTCCTTCACCTCGGTGGAAGATTTGTGCAATAATGAAAGTCAAAAATAATCAACGCTTGCAAATGCAAATAAGGGGAGGTGCAGTACTCATGTGAAGTGGATTATGTGCAAGAGTTGCAGATAGATCACTTATGTGTTAGTGGAGATGGGAAGCACAATATTCCACGTAGTTGCTCCTTAGGTGTGGCAGCACCCCTGCCCGGCTGGGGAGGGGGATCAGCTGGGGCAGGGCGAGGGCACAGGGCTCAAACCGTTGCACCTGGGAATCAGGCTCAGGTGCAGAAGAAGCTGCTCTCGTGGCAGAGGGTGAGGCTATAAATTGCCCCATTGGAGGGAAAGTTGCCTCTTTGGGCTTCCCCATCCTCTTTCTTCCTCTCTGGGTCATTCCAGAGCAGAAAAGCAGAAAAAAAGCCTTGTGAAGCAAAACTTGCTGGCCTGGGGAATGCTGTGCTTCCCTCCGACTCTGCGTGGGACTGGCGTTGGAGCAGAAAGGCGGGAGCGTCTCGCAGGGTGCGCGGGGCAGGGCAGCCTCTGGGCGAGCCCTGTCCTTGCTCCGCAGCAGAAGGGCACCAGCTCTTCCCGTCACACGTACCGCTCGACGCACCCGCGGGGACGTCGCTGCCCTCGGGGATGTCACTGCTGCCCAGATTGGTGCCCGGGCTGCTCCTGCAGGAAGGAGGCTTGGGAAATGCGGATCAGGAACCGCCAGAACTGGTGAGCAAAGCACGGAGCTGCGGGCAGGGAGTGGTGGGACGGGCAGCGGGCACCATCACTTCTCCGCTTGGTTTGGCTGATGCTCTGTTGCAGAGGCACCAGGCAAGGCCCTTGCCAGGGACTGGTCAATGAGTTTGCGCTTTAATTCTCTTTCCTCTTCAGATGGGAGCATGTTTTAAAATGAAATGTAATCTGGATCTTTCAAACTTAATATAATCTGCTTCCAGATTTCAGAACCAGTACGACAGCGGCTTTTTTTCCCCCCTGTGGGTTAATTTGCTTGTTCCTAAAGGAAGCTGGTGCAAGATCTTGTTAAGTGAAGTCTGCAGAGGTTGTGTTTTAATTCAGGCCAACAGGAAAGGTGTCAGGCAGCAACCTGAGCAATGGAAAAATTATTAGGGGTGTTATTAGAGACACACAAATCCCCCTAGCACAAGTGGGGACAGATAGGCAGGGCTTCTGATGGCTCGGTGGTCATTACTGGAGAAACAGGATCCCGTGTCAGTCAGGGAAGCGCGTTCCTGTAGTTTTGTTGATGGCTGTGACCGCGACGAGCCGAGCGGTTGGCACTGCTTTGCATTTTCGGCATCAGCAAGGGGCAGCGGCCGCGGGCAGGTGGTGGGGCAGGGGCTGTTGGCAGAGGGCTGGGATGTCTCGTTGAAAGGTTTCCCGCAGGAGACGTGTGGGCTGGGGCGGGGAGCGGGGAGAAGTCCTATCGCATTCTGGAGTGCGTGTCTCTGGCGAGGAGCTTCCTTGCATTATTCATCCTGCAAACGGTGTAAACCAAGGAAGTTAAAAAGAGGGAATTTGCTGCTGTAAGCTGAGGTGTTTTAACATGCAAATGACGGCTTTTATTCCTACCGATGGAACTGCGGGATTTTTAATTTTACACGCTCTGTGCTCAGTTTGCTGTCTGTGCATACACGGCAGTCCCACGGCTCTGACTGGGGTCTCCCCGTATTTCCATCGCTGTCGAGCAGCTCTCAGATCTGTGATAATTTAATTAACCTGCCCTATCCTGCCGGAGCGGGAGGAAATGATCCAGACATCCAGGGAGTTATTCTTTGAGCACGCACGTCTCCCGGACAAAAGTCACAGAATGGCAATTTTCCCCACCTGGAGATCTCGCTGTGAGTTTTTAAATTGCAGATCGCTTTCGCAGACATGTGTCAGGTGCTCGGGGCAGAGAGGAAAGCAGCCTCCGGGGCGGTCGGCGTGCGGTCACGTCTGAGCCGATCTGGCCGCGGCAGCTCGGGGAGCCGGGGACGCTGCGTGCGGCGGCGTTTGGGAGCCGGCCAGAAATCCAAGGTGCTTGCACAAGGGCAGAGGAGTTGCAGGAGTTGAAAGGTAGGCTTCGACCCCGCCGCTTGTCAATGTGATGCTCCGTAGCTCTAAAAATAGAACGTCTCCAGCGGAGGGAAGATATTTTTGGAAAAGCTGGGTACTGCAGCCAGTCCCGCGTCGCTCTCGCAGCCGCGGCTCCGAGCCTTCCTTTAATTTCCTTCTGCGCGTAAAGTTTGTGAAGCGCCGGGAAGGAGCCGGCGAGCGCCCCTGCGCTAAGGGACCCCCGCCGAGGTGAGGCTGGGGTCCATTTGCAGGTCCTCCCCAGCGCCCGGGGTGATTCAAACCTGACCAAACCCCGTCTGTGCCCCTGGACGAGCTGGGGGCCGGGGGGCTGCGAAGGGGCGGAGGGCACAGGGGGCGATGTCCCCGCAAGGGTGTGACGGGCGCTGGCTTTTTGGAAGGGAGCTAATGAGCTGTTTGCAGTCGGGAAGTGGCAGGAGCCCCGAGAGACGCAATTAGTCATCGCTTCACTCCAGGCGCCGCGCGGTGAAGCCCGAGCCGAGCCATTAGAGGATCTGATCCCGTGGGTCGTGCACGTGCCTCGTGATGAACCGAAGGGAATGCCCCCGGCAGGTTATTTACCAAAATCACTGCTCCAAACACGCTGCGGGGGGGACGCTAAATATAGGGAAGTGGGGAGAAATGATGAACTCCAGCTAGAAATCCACTTGGAGAGAGCGGGCGTAAGAAGTGTATTTTTCTTTTTGTAAGTGAAGTGAAAAAAAGAAAAATATACTCATTTTGCCCTGGGCTGCTGGCAGACAGCTCATGCCAGCTCTGCCACGTCTCCCTGATAATGATGGAAACTGCCTTGGATGTCTCTTACACACACTGAAATTAATACTTTTCTCCATTGGAAGTGGCACATCTGACTACTCCCCAAAAGGTGAACATTAATATTCTGATTTTCAGTGGTTAGACCCATGCTCTGGCCTCGGAGCTGCAGAGATGGGGAATGAGGGAGGAAAGCGTGGCTCTGGAGTTTGGGGACCCCAGCTCCATCCCCGCAGTGCTGCTGGAGGGAAACGCCTCCGGTGAGGCCAGATCCCCCCGGAAGGGTCGTGCCGCGACAGCTCCCGCATCAGTTTGCCGTCTCGAAGCGTTTTCAATCCAAGAAAAGGAGAGAGAAATCTTCACAAGGGCAGCCTCATCATCTGTGGGGCATTTAAGCATAATTTATGCCCGATGTCTCACCACTTCCCTGGTAGGAAATTGCATTGTTGGTTCCCCAGCTCTCGGCTTCTGTGGCAACTGTGTCAGAAATATTGAAATAAATCGATCTGACTTGAGCAACCTGTGCATTTTTATTGCCGGTTTATCAACGCGGGCGAGGCACTAAATGAGTTATGTTGATGGGAGGAGGAGGAAGGTGAAGGCTCGGTGGCCTGGCTGAAAGGGACTTCGGGCATCTCGGCGATCTCCCACGCTGGAGACCCGGATGGGTTCTCTGTACCTTCTCTTTTTTTTAATCGCATCCTAATTAGGGAGCCAGCAACAGCTTTAAAAAAAAAAAGAAAATAAACAAAATTAATGAGCAGCGTCAGGGGAGGAAAAAAAGCATTTTCTGGCCGGAGTCCTTGGCACGGGTAGGCAATCGCCGCCGCTCTTGGAGAGCGGTTAGCCCGCCGTGAGCTGCCAGCCGAGGAAGTCAAGTGAAAACCAAGTGCCTGGAAGCCGAGCTCGCCGCAGCCTCCCTCTGCTGAGCTCATTTAGTGCCTCAGCCCGAGCAGTGGGTACTTGGATGTTTATGCCCAGACTAAATTGCTCTTGGAGCTCCGGCTCGTTTGTCAGCGAGAGGGAAAACAAGCTGTCGTTTGGAGTAACGGCCGCCACAGCTCCTTCTCCTGGCTGTTCCTGCTCGCGCCGAGGAGGAGGAGGGATGCATCGAGCACCCCCAGCCCGGGGCTGATGCCGGCCTGGAGACACCTGGCGTGGTGCTGAGCCCTTCCCGGTGAGGGCTGTTGATGCCACGCGCCACGTCTGCCACCAGCGCTCCCCTGCCCGCGGCAGCATCGCTTTTCCTCCCAAGCACTGAGCAGTGAATGTTTTCCTTGTAGAGTCCGTGAAACCTCATTGGAGGGGAAAGATTCGTAAAATCTTGTCTTCCTCTTCAGGATCTGCTTCACAAAGGCAGCAGGAGGTGACCCACTGATTCTCCCTGCCACGTACTGGCCTGTGCAAGTCCTGGTTCCATGACGTGCTCCTCACACACGTGTGTTCTTCCTCTCTCTCTCCATGGACCATCCCAGTGCTCTCTGGAGAAACCAGCAAGTCCTTTCTGGTCTGCAGAGAAGCGATGCTAAATTGCTTCTTGGTTTTTGTGGGTTTTTTTTCTTAGCAATGCTCCTCTTCAGTAGAACTGTCAGAGTTTGTCCCAAAGTTTTGGGTAGGAAGAGCATAGTTTTCTTGCTTTGGCATGAAGTTAGGAGCCCAGATGGAGGCGTTTAATGCCTCACAGGGATTATTAGGAACAAAAAAGCATTGGAGAGAAAGCACGCCATAAATCCAAGCCTTTCTGTAAGCTCTAAATCTGTTACACGTTAGACTGTAGTCTCCTAAAACAAAAGTGACTGCACCAAGTAGAGACTGTTATTGTTTAAATATTTCTGCTGGGAAATGCTGCATGAAGAGAAGACACAATAGCTGCCCTGACGCAGGATTTATTAGAGCAAGTTGGCACCAGGCTTTTTGTAGGGAGTGGAATATGCTTGTAGAGATTATACCAGATTTACAGTGATTAATAACGGATTGGACATGGCAGACTTCAAAGGGTTTGACTCCCTCGCAGTTTGATGGTAGGTTGAGTTGAAGGAAAAATTGCAGATTCGCTCCCATGGTTCAGGCAAGGTTTTCTTTTCCCTTGGGGAACGAGGCTTTGGGCTGGACAGCATCACCGTGGCCCCACTTCTTGCGGCGTGGCAGCACCGCCCTGCTCGGTTCCCCATGGGACCCACAGCCAAACTCGGCTCCAGGGCTGCCCCACGGCAGGGAGAGCTGTCTGGGGGGGCAAAGCCCTCAGTGACGGGAAGGGTTCTTCTCCTAGAGGGAACGGGGAGCTCACCTGCCGGGAGGATGAGCGGGGATTTTGTCATCAGCCTGAGGGATTAAGCGAGCCGGGAAATGTAGGACATCCCTCTCGCTGGCAGTGTCGCCTGTGCACACACAGACCTCGAGCTATTTTTAAAGACCTTCCAGTGTGTGCTGTGGCTGTAACTTTGGGTGTTAAACACTCAAAACGTGCTCCTTGCAGCAGGAACTTCCTCTCCCGCTTCCTCTGGAGGCTGCCGACCGTGCCGAGTACAGGGCGGCGAACGGAGATCGAGACTTTGGAAACTAGTAACAGGGTCGTTAATTATGCATTGTTGTAACCACGCTCTCGTTTGATCTGTCGGGTGATTTAGGGGTGTCCTGCTCGCAGCTGCGGTTGCACCCTGCTCAGCCACGTTGCTTCTCCTTCCCCGTGTGCTCCATGTGCGAGCCCCCGGCCAGCTGGGCAAGGGCCAGGGCGAGCGTGTCGCCGAGGAGCCTGACGAGCGTCATTGGGAAGTGATGAATGCTTCGGCCGTGATGGAGGCTTATTGTGTGCTGTAGTCGGGAGGCACCTCGAGCTAATGAAGATGTTTCGTTTCCCCCCTATCTGCCATTATCTGGGTGCCTGGAAGATCTGCGGAGGAGCTCTCCTCCTGCTCCAGGCAGGGCTGATGGGATTTGCACCGGTCCCAGTTGCCATGGAGAAAGTGTTGGATGGCTTTAATACATCTCTGCGAATTTCTCCCCGGAGTTTTCCCCTGACAAGCTGGACTGGAGGTAGCGTATAAGAAGCTATAATCTTCCAACCTTATGAAAAAATGATTGATGGAGTGTGAGGGAAGTAAACAGCTCGCTGGGGCTCTGGCAGCACGTGGTGGCAGGTGCTGGGACACGGTAAAAGGCGAGGGACCAGCTGTGGGATGTACCCCTGGACTGGGGCTGCACCGGCCCCGCTCTGCCATCCCAGTCCCTGTGTCTCTCTGGTCATGAGCCTCTCAGGGGTCACCTGGCTGCCCCCCTGAGCTTTGCTGAGCCCCTCGTGTTGAGGGTGGGACAGTGACCGTGGCTGTCTGGCAGCGCCACGCTCCTGCTCCTCTTCCTCACAGCCAGCCCCGTGGTTCTCGTTAGCCCAGCCAAGGGAGTGAGCTGCCCCCTCCTCGTTAACGTGTGTTCCCAGGGAGTTACAGGGAGGGAATTAAACCTCTGTTTGTTTTCGCATCAGTGTATTCCCATTTAAAAATACTGCCGTTTGCATTTGCCTGTTTGCTTTTTAAGTCGATGGAAACATGAATGATTCATAAAAACAAAGGAAGAAAATAATTTCCAGCTCAGCGTGCCAAGAAGCAAGTGTTCCCCTGCCCGGAGAGCCCGAGGTCTCGTGTGGGGATTTCCCCTGGGATCAGCAGCCTGCCCTGCCCTTAACTAAGTGGGCCGGGGGCCACGGGCTGTGATGGGATCGAGTAAAGCTGAGCTGGACCTTCCCAGTGAGAAAATTAGGATTTGCTGAGAGAACAGGGCCGGCTGTCAAAACCCGCAGCAGCTCTGGCCCCGGGTGGGTGGGCTCAGGAGCCAGCGCTGGGATGCGCCAGGAGCTGCCATCGGTTTGTCACTGCCACCTCCGTCCTCTTCCCTCTGGCCGCCTTATTCTATTATTTTTACCCCCACCTCCAGTGCTCCTTCTACCTGCTTTAGATTCTCTAAACATTTTCTCTCCAGCAGCTCGTGGGTTTTTGAAATATGAAGTCCATCCATCACCTGATGTCACCTCTACTGTGTTTCTGCTCCCAGGCAGCCTGAGCCGGGCACCACAAGGGGATGCGTCTGGCAAGTGGCTGCTCCTGTAGCCAAAAGCCAGGTTATCCCGCTCCTTGTTCTCTTCTTCCCTTCTTTTCTGGGGGTTTTGGTGAAATCAGCTGCCCTGGCGCTCAGCTTGGAGGACAATTTCCCACGGAGAGGAGACGTTGCAAGGCAAAGCGCGTGCTTCAGCTGATGCGCCGGGGTTAAAAAGTAATTAATTAGCGAGTTTGTGGTGTTTTCCCATCTGAAATTAAAAACAAAAATTATGCAGAACATACAAGGTAATTAGGAAGCAGCAAGCTACAACACACCTTTAAACGAGAGCTCTAAAAAGCGTGGTGCTCGACAGCAGGTTTTTAACGTAACAGCAAACACGGGCTCGTGCCCGCGATCGCGTTGCTGGGAGTGTTCATCACCTCCCCCTACGGATCCAGGCGGGGCCCCACCAGCGCCCGAGTTTTCCATATTCTCCGTGCTTATCCGTGATCAGAGTTCCCATTTAAATCTATTAGACAAGTTGAGGAAACTGGTTCATGGTTTATGTGCCTACTTTAATTTTTTCCCCCTTGCATTTACCACTGGCCCCCAGTGCTTCACCCACCCCCTGATTCAGCTGTGCAAGATGTTCCACCCGTTTATTCGAGTGGAGTGTATGGGGCAGGTCACGCATATTAAATGTCAAGTTTTTACTACAGTCAGTTCAACAGTCTGAAAGGAAAACCTTATTTTATTTTTCCCCTCATCTTTTACTGTGTCCCAGCTGCTGCTTTGGCAGGGCAGCTCCTCAGCCTGGCGATGCTGGTGCCGGGGCACCCCTGGGCTGGGGGAGCTGAGGTACACGTATCGCGTCCTGGGTGACCCAGATACCTCTCTTGGCACAGAACCAGAGCTGGAAATGGAGAGTTTTGCAGGATTTTACCCGTCTGCGTGGGGGCTAGATGGTACCTTCCCTGGTGCCTGCATTTCCAAGGGCTCCTTGTTCTCTGCAGAGGTAAAGGTTCATTTTGGGAGCTGGGACCGAGGGTGGCTGGGGCTGTCCGGCCGGGCGGCAATATTTCCCCATCTGAGGAACATTTCCTTTCCTGCAGCCCCATCTGTATTCATCCACTGCTCCCATTTCCAATTGCACTGTTTTCACCTGTATCCGTCATCTCTCGCTCTTATTTGCTGGCCTGGAGAAAATCTTTGGTTGGACCAGGGGTTGATTGAAGCCGTTTTGCTTAGGTCAGCACGCGGGGACGCCCGGGGCAGGGGGCTGGCACGGCTCTGCGGCCCCGACCCCCCCGGCGGGCAGGCTCTGGCTGCGGGGCTCCTTCGGTCCGACGCCTGCAGTCAACGCGAGCGCGCGCGGGGTGATCTCTCTGTGTCTTTGGAGCAGTTAATTTGGTTTCTGAAGTGCTGGTTTTCTGGAGTAATTTCTTGTCCGAGCCTCTTGTCGTGTCTGCACTAAGTGAGTTGGAGGGTTATTTTCCAGTCCGCTTTGTTGTTTCGTTTTTTATTTTTTGGTTGGCTCTAAATTTACGTTGAAGTGTAATTCTGTTTTGGTTTTTTTGCTGACTTGGGCATGAAAAGAAACACGCTGCCGTCATCTGGGAACCCCTACGAGGCTTTCATCTCTCGGGCAACCTGCTGAGCTTCGTGGGTCCTGCTCCCCTCACCCCAAAGCCCTCTTCTCCTCTTTCCCTTCTTCGGGCTTCAGCAGTACCCGGGGATGCGAGGACGTGGGGATGCAGGGACGCCGTGTCCCAAGCCCCCCCTAAAATCAAGCAGTGAAATGAAGGATGGCCAGGGAGTACTGAGGAGGGAAGAGAGAGCCTGATCTTTCCAGATGACATTTAAGCCTGCAGAAGGCCGATGTATTTTATCCACTGTCAGATTTAAAAGGCACCGAATTCATTATACCGTTGAATAAATCATTTTATTTTTTTTTAAATGTACTTTTCTGGAAAAGAGCCAGTGCTTTCCAGTTGAGAGCTGCCTCTGCCAGGACAAACCTTCCCATTCCCCCTCTCCCCTGGTGCCCGCGGTGCTGGGACCCCGCGCTGTCTCTCCCGAGGGGCCGAGGTCCTGCTTGGGGCTGGCATCGCACTCCCCCAACCCCGACAGCTGCAAGGGGTTGAGTTGCCGAGATGGAGCTTGGTAGATCAGGCAGGGAAATAATCAGCTCCCAACTGAAGTGAGGAGATGCTTGGTATTTTACAGCTTCTTTCATACACTTTACAGAAACTAATGGTTACACAAATAATACCTGGGGGATGATAACAAGCTATAAATAATTCAGGGTTCTCCGTCATGGAGCTGCCGCGTGCAGGTTGGAGCTGTGCGCGGGAGCCTCAGGATGCCTCGGGACGCCTCAGGTCTGTGTCCTCCTGACAGGGGCACGGGGGGACCAGCACCCCCCCACTGTCCTCACTGCCCTCTCACCATCCCGGCAGCCCCCTCGGCTGCTTCCCCAGCCCTTCCGGACCTTTCCTCCCTTCATCCCCACGTCTCCCACTGCGACAGCTCTTGGCGATGCCTTAGGCCGATGGTTCCAGGAGAAGCCAGAGGTTTCCGTGCGTGGCAGGGTCCTGCAACCACCTCCCCAAACCCACAGCCCATCGCCTTCCAGGCAGATGCGTGGACAAGCTGCTTTGACATCCACTCGACCCAGGGAAGTAGCTGTTTTTATGTCCAAGCTTGAGCATCTCGGGAGAGTGACCACCTCCTGCAAGCCACGGGTTGGGGGGGTGGGGGGAGAAGATTTGCCCATCTCTGCGCCGATGTTTTTCATGAGGTTTTGAGGTTTTGTAAGAGCTGTTGTCCAGAATTCGCCAGCTGCAGATGTAGTGGTTTCGGTGTAACTCTGCTGCCGTGTGTTTTGACAGCCTCTCTTCCTGCAGCCCGGCACGGCGTGTCCTGTTGTACCGTGACAGTCCCCTCTCCAGCACACCATGTGCTCTCCGACGCGGACACAGGCTGCACCGGGCAACCACGACCTTCCTGGGCTGGGAAACGTTTCCGGCTCAACCCCAGGAGCTGGGAAGGAGTGAGGGGAAGCCGCTCTGCAGCTGCCATCTGGAAACAGGGAGGGCTGGCTGCTGGTGGGGGTCTCAGCCTGAGCCCAGGCATCAGGTCCCCGACTGCCCCCCAGCTGTCTTAACATTTAGCCAGCAAACTTCTTGCTCTCTTGATGAGAACACGAGCAGAAAAGCTGGTGGCAGGACCCACAGCTCAATAAACCAAGAGAGCAAAAAACCTTCTGCATCACAATTTGGCAATGGGTTTTTCCTTCTCAGCCCGTTTCCCGAGAAAGAATTGATCTGTCTAATCTCTTATCTGTGACTATGAAATTGTATTTCCCTCTTAATAGGCCTACAGATGTTACAGATGGATAGCTTGGGAGACACGCTGCAAACGGCGGCAGTACTAAAAAGGGGTTTGCTCACTTTGGGTTGAGGAAACCAGCACGCAGCAATGCCGGGGTCTGGATCGGCCTCGCTTCTCAGGGACCCATCTCAAACCCCAGCGTCTCTGCTCCATTCCAGCTTCACCGGGGCTGGGGAGGTCTCTGAGAAGCCGTCTTTAGTTTGGGCATCGCGCACCTCTGGGTTTCTCCCCAATTTCACGTGCGAGTTCTGCAGGCACTGGCTCTGCACTTCAGTATTTGGGTTGCAGAGACGTGAGCTGATGTCATTGCTCCTCGCTTTGTGCCTGGCAGGGGCCGTTTCGCTGGGCAGCGTCGCCGGTGTGGGTGCGATGTGTTGACGTGAAGTGCCCCTGGTCCTGTCCGCCCCCCTCTTCCAGCCCCAGGGGCTTCCTGGCACCAGATGTTTGCTCCAACCTGGGAACTCGGGGCTGCAAGGAGCAAGCCCAAACCGCCGCTGAGTGCTTCAGGACCAGGGAGAATCAGGCTCCCCCACTGCGTTGCTTCTGGAAACCCTCCCGAGCAGGGAAGAAGAGAGGACGCGCAGCCTCCACAATGAGGCCGGTTGATGAATGTATTGGGAGCTGCCGAGGTGACCTTTCCGGGGGGAGATGGATGCTGTGCCCGTTCCGTGCCCGCCCGTGAGATCGAGCCCTTTGCAGGACACCGCTCTGCGACGCCCCTGTCAAGGCTCTCGTCACCAAACCTGCACGGTATTTAAATACATTGGATTAATCACTTTATCATCCAAATACAGGTGGATTGATTGATGCAGTTGCTTAATGCTCTGTTTAAGCAGCTGATGTCTTAAAAAAAAAAAAAGCTAAATAATTGAGGGAATTACTGTAAAATCAGAAAACCGCTCTCCTTCCCAGCCACCGCTGAAGTGTTTACAGTGGCTGCTGTGAATGTAGCCAAGGGCTGATATCTAAACGGAACTGAAAAGGTGAGGAAAAAAAAAAGAAAAAGCCAAGACACCGTTATTTTCTCTAGATAAAAACACTTCTTTGGTAAAAGTGGTTGTCCCCGGCGAGCACGTGCTGGAGCTGAGAGTCCGAGTCCTGCGCTGGCTCCCCAGGATGGAGCACGCAGGCGTGAAAAACCTCGGTGGTGAGAAGGAATGAGCTTCATCTCCTTGTGTTTTAACATGGGAAATGTCACCTGCTCCTCCACCTCCTCTCATAAACAGAGAATTTATCTGTCAGCAAGCTAAACCAATATAAGTTGAATAATGTTTGTTGATTGATGTAGTCGGTGAATTTCGTATTTTCTTTAAAATATTTGCTGCATATTTCTGTAAATTATTCATCCGGTTTATAAGGCAAAGCAAATATTTGTGAATAGATATGAATTATGTGATTTATAAAAATGAAATATTCATGAGTCATTTTCATTATTCACCTCGTCCTGGAATTGCTACATAAATCTGATCAAGCAAATAGATTTGGTGAAGCTCAGCCCGAATTTACGGGTATCGCGGAGCTCGCTGGCTCCCACGCGGAGAACCCGAGTGGATTTGGAGCTGCCGTTGGAACCGTGAGCCCCGCTGCTGCCACGGCTCCGCAGAGAGGTGGGCAAGGACACGGCAGCTGAGCTGGCAGCGAGCTCTGCTGCGCCCGCTCCGCGTGGGAAACCTGCTCTAACCCGAATTTTCAGCCGAGGCAAGGGCAGGAAGAGGAGACGAGCGATTCCCTTCCCTGACAAGGACGCCAGCGCTGCCGGGAGGTTGCGCGGCACCGCGGGGAAGGGTGCCGGGGTGAGGTGTTTCCACTCGGAGGGACAACCGCGGGCGACTGGAGCATCAGCCACATGACAGAATCACGGAATTATTGAGGCTGGAAAAGACCTCTGAGATCATCAAGTCCTTGCGTGAAGAACTGGGTAGAAGCTTTACCCCTGGGGGCTCCCAGCCCGGTGCTTCCAGATCCCCTTTGCCAGCTCTCGGCGGGACCGATGCCGGCGTGGGCACGTGGTGGTGAGAAGTCCCCCCGGTTTCCCTCATGTGCCCCCTCCCTGCTGCCGAGCCCGCCCTGCCACCCACCGTGGGGAGCTGAGCTCCCAGAGGGAAGGTTTCACCCTCTGGTTGCTCACATCTGCTGCCAGGAGCCCTCTCCCACCCGCACCCCCTGTGCCCCCCGCTCTGCATTAAAAGCATTTTCGGTGACAAAGCCTCTGTCCACAGGCATTGCTCGAAGGCTGAACGTCGGGAGCAGCATCTTGTGAAGGACGTGCGTGAGCGAGGGACGTTTATCTCAGCCTCTGCTCTCCAAGGAACACCTCAGCGTGGAACTGGGGCAGGTGCGGAAAAGGCTGGTGACAGAGCTGTGGCCCCAGGGGAGACCCCCGGGACGGCAGGACCCCCGGCCCCAGCTGCCTCGCAGGGACAGGGTGAGTCTGCGAACGGATCCGGTGCCAGGCTTGGAGTTAAAAAAGAAAGTCAGAAATTTAGTGTTAAAAACTCAGTTAAGTGGATGCTTAACTTTTGGGATGCGGGTAATGGCGACGACTGCGCTGGGCCGGTGGGTCTGCTCGGAGTCACGCGGGCGCTAAGTGCTGCCTGGAGCGGTGCCACGCCGCGCTCGCTGCCGCTCCGTGATGAACTCGGCTCCGTCGGAAGTGGCAAAATGAGCACTCAAAAATTCAGCTTTGGGGACCTTCCTATTTTCCAGTGTTAAAGTGCTTTCTTTTTAAATAACAAGCTTCCATTTAGAAAATAGACCGTTCCGCAGATAGCGTTATACATCTTCTGCCACCGGCGCGTTCCGCTCAGCGCTGCGCGGGGACGTCGTAAAGCCCCTGTGCTTAGCCAAGTGGAATTGCTGACTCTATTACCCCGGTCACAGAAAACCGTCCGTCTTCATCCTCCCTCTCATCCGTCAGGGAGGGGCCGGCGGTTTGGGCTGTTGCCTGTCGCGCATCCCTGACCCGCAGCCGGAGCCAACCAAGCTGAATTGAGAGGAAACATCCCCGGGGACGCAGAACCCGAGGCCGCGGCTCCTCCCCGCCCGCTCGAGAGGTTGGATCGACCTGCAGGATTATCTAAATCCCAGCGAGGGAGGATGGGCAGTGGGGACCCCCCAGCCCTCGCCCATGGGGACCCCTGGGTCACGTTGCTGCCTGCGAGGTGGAGGCAGGGACGTTTTATTCTGGCTGAGGTCATTCCTCAGTTTTTGTACTGGACTCTGGTCTTCTTGAGGCTCCTCACGTGGGACAGTTCATTTTTCAGCACCAGGAAACAAACCCAGGCAAAGCCATTGTTAGCTCGTGGTATCATCGGCTAGAATTTGAAGGTCCGTTAAATATGATTTAAATATTTTTTTACTCATTAGCAATAATTTAGAACTTTTTTTTTTTTTTCAGAAACTCCAAGTATGATTGTAATAGCTTTGTAATTTTGGGCTCTATCATTAAAATTAATGATATCCTAATGCTCTATGTGCACTAGAAAAGTCTGATCAGTTTTTTCCCCTTTATATATCATTACTAATAGAACATTTTAATGGCTGTAATTTCCAGCCCTGTAGATGGAAACCTAAAAATAGGAAGAAAGCCTATTTCATCACACCACGCCAGCCCCTAAATAATTCAATTACATAGACTGGAATATCTGTAGCTGGGTGTGTTCCCAGCTGCAGATAACCAGAAGTACTTGACAGCACTTTCAGAGCGCGGCTGCTTATTACAAGGTCTCATCCTCCGGCCCCTGCAGGGCCACCGGGCCACCGCTGCCAGGGGTGCCCACGTGCGGCCGCCGGGGATGCCCACGTGCCACAGGCTGGAACCGCCTCTGGGTCTGGGGGGATCTTGCTGGGGGGCAGCAACAGGGCTCCAGAGGTTCAGCCCAACTCATAATAAGGATAAACTGCCCATCGCTGGGGGGCAACGCCGACAAAGGCTCCTGCAGGCATCTCGGGCTCCTGACCGAGCCCAGCCTTCGCGCGGCCCCGGCTGTGCTTTCCCTGCAGCAGAGCCTGTCTCCCCCGGCCCTGTTCTGCCGCGGGGAAGGGTGAGAGCATCACCACAACCGAAGCCTAAAGCTCCCCTAAAACCATGCTAAGCACCTAGTTTATTACTCGCCGTGGTCTTCCTAATGCTGTAGGCACTTCTAAAGCCTTTCATCATCCTACGTACTCCTACGTAGGGCTAACTCATCTCACATCTTTACCTTGCAGAGTTTATCAGACTCATTTCTACTATTTATTGGCTTCCGCTTTGTCTCCACCAGCAAGAATCTACGATTAAATTCTCACTCTGGGTTTTTTGGGTGTTTCTTCTTTTTTTTTAAATGTAGTTCTCTTTTCTTCCCGAAGACAGTGAGCAATCATGCTCGCGTGCTGTCATACAGACCTGATCTCTCCCTTTTGTGGTCGGACCCGCATGGCGGGTGGGAGGGGAAGGACATCGTGGGCTAGTTTCTAGCCCACACATTTTCTCACCTCGACAACTCACCAATTTGCTCTAGATCTGCCCATCCCTTGTGAGCAGACCAGAGACCGGGCTTGCCGAGGCTGTTGGAGGTGGTGACCGTGCCGTCGTGTGCTGAACTGCACCTGCCCACCCCACTGGCCTCCTCACCGAGCCGTGGGCATCACGTTGGGAGAAGGAGAAGTCCAGGGGTTACCTACAGAGGAAAGAAAAGCAACTTTTCTGTTATATATGCGCTCAGGGTTTGCAGGGGTTTCAGCAGTCTTCAAGCAAACCAGACACGGATGTATCAGCTGCTGCTATAACACCTTTCCACAGCAATATATCCAGCGTCTGGGTTCAAAATTGATGCACTTTTCTGTCTCAAAAATACTAATCGGTTTTTATCGGTTGCATCAGGCTCCTCCGTGTGAGTGCTGCTCCTCCGTTGGCAATGCGTGCAGCACGATGCGGTACGAGATACCAGAACGTAGCCAAAACTGTATTTTGCTCTCTGCACCACCCCCCTGCTGGGACCGCAGCCCAGAGCCGTGGCCCCCTGCGAGCGCCGTGCCCTGGATCTGGCTGCCCGTCGCGGGAAGGCTCGGGCTCGGGGCACTCGGTCTCCTCCATCACGTTCCCAGGTCTCAGCCGATGCTCTTTGAAGGCGATTCCCAAGCGCCGGGGGAGGAGACGGCCGTGAGGGTGGTCTGTAACGCTTGGAGTAACTCTCCAAAACGTCTTGTCACACGAGCGGAGGGAGCGCTCAGGGCAGCTATTAAAGTGTCATCAATCAGTGTCAAATAAAAGTCATCAGAATATGACTGAGCCTGATTGCCTGTAACCAACATAATTAGATGGTGAGGACTTTCTTTCTTTTCCCTTTCTTCAAGAAGACTAAAAGCCTCCAAAATTGGAGCTGGTATCCTGTGTCTGGAACGAGGTGAATTCACATTTGACCTGTTCTTCACATAAAAATTCTCCTCAAATCCAGCCCGAGCTGGCAACGGCAGTCGTGGCAGGGGCTGCAGCACAGACCTCTCCAAAGGACCCCAGAAAAGAACATAATCCCTGAAATTTGTTTCCATTTAGTGTGTGCGACCGGGCAGGTTGCAGAGGTGAGAGGGCAGGACAGAAGGCCTTTGTCTCGCTTGTTAATCACCGCCAAGAAGCCTTTGTCCCGCCATGGGTGAGCATCGTGCTGGGAGCCTTTGCGGAACGGAGCCGTGCGTGCACGGGCAGTGCAGTGACAGGGGTGAGGCAGCGGGACAGGGGATGCTCTGGCCGGTCCCGCTCTCTGTGGTCCCACCACCCCAGCAGTGTCTCCCGCTTTGGGAGGTTCAGCCTTGGCTGCTCGTCGGGCTCAGGCTGAAGGGATTTCCCTCTGGGTCCTGCCTCAGGAAGCAAAGGACGAGCTTTGAAACGCGGTGATGCGAGGCTGCGGTGCCCTGGCCAGGCTCCAGCAGTCCCACGGAGACCTGGCGCTGCCATCCCCGTGGGTCCCAGCCTGGCCACACGAGCGTTCCGTGTCAAAGCGGTTGTCTTGGCATCTCCGGTGACGCCGTGCCCATCTCCTCGGGCTGACAAAAGTAGGCCGCCTTTCCATATTCCCTGTCACGGCTTATCTGTCTCCTCTCGCTCTCCAAATCCTCTTTCCATTTATATTGGCTTTAATGAGGTGCCGCTGTCCCGCGCCGACATCCCCCGCCGGCGCCGCGGCTCCGTCCCAGCGAGCCGCTGTTGGGGCCGCGGTCCCGTGTTGGCGGCGCTGAAGCACGAAGCTCCCTGCCCGGTTAACCGCAGTGTCAGGCTGATGTTTAGCTGGGGTTTTTTCCCTCCAGCCATTTCTTTTTTTATCAGATATTTGATGTTTTTCTCCTGTCAACCTGCCTTTAAGGCGACCTGCAGAGGAAGCAAACAAATGAGGCTCTCATTATTTTGTCCTTTTTTTCTCCGCGCCTTGAATGTTGTATCGATCCGTTTCCTCCTCACTTCATTTGTGCACGTTTTGGCAGGGTGCTCATTTGGGGAGGCTGATGGCAGGAAAGGCCGGTTCCTTTCCCAATGTGACTCTGCTCCTGGTGACGTCCCTAGCAGGGGGTGGCCGGGTGCTCCTGAGGAGCTTGAGGGTGCTGAGCATCCTGAGCACATGTCCCAGACAGATGTCCCCATCAGCCGCCAGCTTCAACCGCTCATCGCTCCTCGGCATCGCCGGCAGCCGAGCATTGCCGGGCTGCCACGGCCAGCCACCAAACCTTCCGACTGATCCCCTTCCCTGAGCGCCAGCTAATTAGAAAAACAGCGAGTGGAAGTAATTCCCACTTACGAGAAAGGACCTGCTGGAATTCGTGATGGGAAGGAGGCATTCAACAGATGGGCATTAGCATAATGTGGAAACGGCGTGAAGCGCGGCAGCTATTTTTCTCCCCAAAGCTGTTTGCAGTCAGGGAGCTGCCCTCCCCTCCGCTTCAGGCTTTCCTGGCAAAAGGGAAAGTCAGAATAAACAAACCCAAGGATCGGTGTGGCTGGAAGTCCCAGTCAAGCGAGCGACACCCCTTCTCGCAGGGCTCTGCAGCGTGGGTGCCAGCCAGCTCGGCATAAACTGGAGGAGGTTTCCTTTGGTGGTGGGCGAGCCCTCCCCTGCCTGGACCCCTGCTCCCACTGCAGCCCCCACAGCTGCTGACATTTCTCCTCGGGCTCTGGCATTTATTTTAATCCGTCTTGGTTTTGCATTTTCCCTCTCAGGATTAAGAGGCAGAGCAGCGAGCCGTCGATACATAAAGACTAATTCACCCCCTGTGGGAGCCCTGCGTCAGCCACAGCCCATGGTGCGAGACGGGAAACTGAGGCAGCCTCAGCATCCCGTGTGAGGGATGTGAAGCCCCCCCCAACACCCCCAGCTTTTTGTGCTGGTTAAAGGCTGTGCCTGCTGCTGCCTTACCTTGAGACGGCGTCGCTGGTCCTCCTGGGAGCAACTCCTTCGTGTGCTTGGGGCTGGCGGGCGCACGCATGTGCACACACACACTCTGACATGGGTGCACACGTGCTCAAGGGCCCGTGCCGGGTCCCGCCGTCGCCTTGTGTTGCAAAGCACGGCGAGTCAAGGCAGCCGCTCTCCATCCCTGGCCGGGCATCACCTGGGACGTGGACAGATGGACGGACAGACAGGCCGTTCTGCATCGCTCTCCGAGCACCGCCTGGGAGACAGATGGACGGACAGACCACTGTGCATTGGGACAGACAGCTGCCCGCTCGCCGCCCGGCAGCGCATCGTCTGCCCGCAGGCTCCATCTTGTGGAAGATGCTCCCCGAGGAGTGGGAAGGGGCCCCTCCGCGTGGGAACTGCGTGCATGGAGGCTCTCGGCACTGCCAGCGCAGCAGGAGGGTCCCCAGTGCCGCTGGCACCCGGCCGGTCCCCCCGCCCTGCCTCCATGGGCTTCGTAATATATCACACCCCTGCACAGCTGAAGGAGAAATAAACGCGGTGGAATTCACTCCAACAGATGGAGGACAATCTTCCTCTCGCCATGCAAGCGACGTGGCGAGCAGCTCTCGTGCCGAGGTCCCTGCGTGGCAGAGATGGCCGGTGGGTGTCAGACACCAGGCTCGTCCTGCCGCAGGAGGATTTCTCTCTCCCCATTTGGGGGAATTCGGCAAGCAAGAGGAAAGAATGAAAGGCAGTGGTGAGTCCCGCTGCACCGTACCGGCGAGCGATGCCTCGAGCTGTGGCATGGCAGCACCAGGGCTTTGCCGGCAGCGCCGGGCAGATCCCACCATCCCGGCCCGAGCACCCTGTGCCGCAGCAGAGCAGCCCTTTCCCTCCTTGTAGCTCTCAGCGCTCAGCTGTACAATAAACCAGGGGTTTTTGCAGTCTGCTGGGTATTCGTCCTTCATTGGGGTTTATTTACCTTATAATGTGACACAGTAATTTCACTGTATATAATTTAATGACACATGAGGAAAGAATTAATTGCTGAAAGTGGTGCTCGTGCAGAATCGCTTTGCCAAGGTCTGGCAAGAGGAGCTCTGCTCCCAGCCCGCCCGGGGGGTCCCAGGAGTCACAGCCCCTCAGGAGCGAGGCTTCGACAGCACCGTCACAGGGAAACAGAACCACTGCCGGCTTTCACACCCAAAGCAGCCCGAGTTCCTTCGTGATCCGGCCGTGCCCCGAGGCCGGGGATGCGGCTGGAGGGACACAGTTGGGGACGGGCGCTCGGTAGGAAAACAGGATACACAAAACTCTCAAGAGCGTATCCAATTTCCACTCATTAAGCCATAGTTTCCATCATTTTAATTACATGAAAGGCAGATAAATGGTGAGTATGCTTCTCCTTGTGCCTTTTCTCTTAATTATTAGTCCTTTGCACAGGCCAGTTTGCCATGAATCAGCCTTGAAACAGTGTTCAATCGAAGCACGTTCTGCTTTATTTGAATTATCTTGTTGGCCGATCGTTCCCCAGAACATAATAAAACAAACATTAATTACTACTTCAGCGGGTGTAATCTTCTTGAAAGCACTCAACGCCACTCAAATGCCATTGTAGCCTGATGCTCCGCACTTTAAGGCGCGTGGGTAAAGTTGCTCGTGCAGCAGGTCTGGATGCGCAGGCAGAGCCCTCGCCGGCTGCTCCAAACAGCCGCTGCTGAAAAGCTTGGAAAACGTGCGGGTGTGCACAGAAAAAAAAACAAGCCTCTTGCCCAAAGAGGACAAAGATCTGGTGGCTTGGCGGGATGCAGCGGGGTCGGACTGGGATGGGTTGGGCTCGAGGAGCTGGCGAGCAGCCGCAGAGATCCGTGCCAATGCTTGCGTTTCAGCTTGCCCAGGGCTGATTTGGGTTTTGCCTTGGTCGGAGGGGAACGTCTCGCATACGTGTAAATGGCAGCTGCTAATCTCGCATCAAACTCTCCGATGGCGTTTCCAGTGCTGCTGCCAAACACCCGGGGCGCCGCGCCTCGGCAGGGTCGGTGTGTGGAGAGCACACGTCTGCTCGGACTGAGCCAGCGGCACAGGACGGGAGGGCTGGCGCATGTCCTGGGGCAGGAGGGCTCTGACCCAGCTGGGGATGCTCACAGCTGGGGCACTCCCCTCGTCCCCACCCCGCCCATAAAAGGCGGCTACAGGGCCCCGGGTGAGGTTTGGTTGGAGGGTGGGGTTCTGGGTGTGAGGCTGCCCAGCTCCTGAGCTCTGCTTTGGAAAGCCCCAAGTTCTGGTGGGGCTGTGGCAGGCTCTGGTGTGCAGCCTGGCTTCACCGCCCATGGGAAGGATTTCCCAGCTGCAAAATTATCTGAGAGCCAGGCAAACCCCAGCTCCTGGTGGGGCGGGGAAGAGGGATCCCCAGCAGCAGTGAGCTTTGGTGACACTGGCTCATGGTCAGCACAACGAGAGTTTGGGCTTTCTTGAGCAGGCAGTGCTGGCTCCAAGGTCTGGTGGTCTTAGTTACCAGCACCTGGGTGTGAAGGCTTGGGGGAGTCCTGTCCCCCAGAGTAAATCCCTGGACGTGGAGTGAAGCAGGTCTGCAGCTGATGTTGTGATGCTGATCTGACTGAGACGGTTTCTGTACCGGTAAGTGAAAGGTTTTTTTTCTCTTGGGGACTTTCAAAGGCGGAGGAGAGGGGAATAAATCTCGGTTCTCGGCATCCTTCTGCCACCCTGACTTGCAGCAAAGCGCCGCACATCGGCTTAATTAGGAGCAATGCTTCTGGCAGTCAAGTTTCTTTCTCTGAGCGGTAAGTCGGATTTTTTCCTGACAGCACCTCTCGAGAGTTCTCCCAGCCCCGGCAGCTCTCTGTGCCCGGGTAACCCTGGCTTTCTTTGCTTGTCCTGGCTGGAGAAGTGTCTGAGTTGCTGGTGCAGAGACCTCTGCCCTTCAGGTATGCGGCTGCCGGCCCCCTGTACCCCCAGCACAGCGCTGGGTGCCCGCTCTCACCAGCCAGCCTGGAGACCCGGTGTTGGCTCCGGCCTTTCGGCTGGTTCACAGGCGAGGAAGGGTTTAGCTCGGTACAATCCAACTGTGTTTTAGCCAGGAGAGGGAAGAGATATATCGAAAGCCAGGCAGTGGGATGACATTTTTCCAACCGGTTTAAGTTCAACATCATTAGACATTCCTCCTACGCACATCGAGGCGCGGAAAGGTTTCGGCAAGGTCTTTCCCTGGTAGGGCTGCTTGTTCCAGAGCCGCTCCCCAGCTCCCTCCTGCTCCTCTACCGTGGACACCAGCCGTCCAGACTTTCTCTCAAAAAGCTTTAAAAATGAGGGCAATTTTCCTTGCCCGTAGCCCTGCTGCCAGCTGCAGAGCATTTCCAAGAGGATCTCTGCATTTCATTAGATGCAAAGCTTCTGTCTGAGAGAAATCAATTCCTGAATCTTAAAGACAAAAATCAATTATAACTCTGCTTCCCAAGTGTGGGCTCATGCGCAGACGTGGACTGAGGAGGCTCGGGCAGCCTCCGGATCCGAGGGACCCTCACGGGCTGTTGTGTTAGGTGTCTGCAAGAACAGAAGTCGGGTATGAATGCAAAGGCAGCACAGGCTCCTCTTTGGGGTGCGGTTGTGTGAGGGGCTGGTTCTTGTCAGTAGCCCAGAGTAGTGAGAAACGCGCCGTCTGTGCAGGTTTCCATGGAGAACTGCGTGGACTCGGAACTTACTCTGTGTCGATGCGCTCTCGGGTGTGCCTAGTCAAACGCGGGTACTTGCCAAAGGGAAAATGTCTTTGCGTATCCTAAATATTTGGTACCGTTGCCTTTGAAGTATGCGTTTGCATTTGTGCAAGGAAAAATGAGTCAAAATATGCTTTTAAGTAAGAAAATTGTTTTGTGTTATTTCATTAGCATCTTGCCCACCCCCAAAAGGCCACTTTCCCCAGGCAGGTACCCATAACCAGGGTGAAGCAGCACAGGGCAGCCCCGGCCCAGTCCCGGCGTCCTCCCCGGGAGGAGCAGGAGATGCTTTGCAGATAGAGCCATATGTTGTCAAGTTAATAAAAGACCTTGAAAAGCATAAATCCTCTGTATGCTGGCTTCTAGCCCAGGTGCATAATTTCTTTGCCATTGGGGAGGAGCAGGCAGCATCTGCACAGCTCCTGTTGTTTTTCCTCTTGGAAAAGCCCATGGTGAAGCGCTCTGTCCCCCAAGGATGGCAAAGGAGCTCGGCTCTCCCCGTCAGAGCCTCAGTGTGTGCTGGAGGAGAGCCCGGCAGGCTGGAGCAAGGCTTCCTCCTGCTCCTCATGCCCGGGGAAGTCAATTCCTGCTGCGGACTGCTCCTGGCTTGAGATGAGCACACAGAGGTCCCAGGTGGCAATGAGGGACGTCTCCGGATGCTCTGGTGGGCACGAGCCAGGACCTTGCCCATACCATGGAAGGGAAAGGGGCTGCAAAAAGAGGAGAAAGCCTTTTTTCCTGCCACACATAGCTCACCTGCAAACGCCATTGCCATGGAAAGAAAAAGCTTTGGATTAATTCAATGGGATAAGTGGGGGAAGCAGCGAGGGCTGCAGGACCCCGAGACTGTTGCTCTGCCCCAACCAGCCCTGGGCCATGCTGGCTGCCAGATCCATTACTACAAATTTTTTATCAGTAAAACAAATTTTCCATGACCCACCTGAGGCTTGGAAGGAACAGGGAAGCTGTTGTCTATATGACTCAACTGTAATGCAGAGCCATTTCCTTTCTCATTTGCGAACCTGAAAACTCAGATATACGCAAATTAATGAGTGTTATTATGAGCCTCATTAAAAGAACTGTTCTTTGGGGGAACCATCCTCCCCCATACAAGCCCCATGTTCTGTTTACTCGGCTATTAATTGATAGCAAAGTGTGAAATTCTCAATTTCATTATGATTAACTCTCTGACTGGTCGCCTCCCTGGTGGGAGCCGTGGGGGCTGTGTGGGGCAACGGAGCTGGGGCTGGCACCTGACCCCCACCCCGCGGGACCGAGCCCTGCTTTGCTGGGATGCTCCGAGGAGAGCTCCACGGCTAGCAGAACCTCTTCGCTTCCCACAAAGAGGCCGGGCTTTTTAGGGAAATAAGTACTGTGCTGGGGTTTTTTTTCCCTCTCCTCATCCTCCTGTGGATTGATCCAACACAAGTGTTCATCCTCACGTTAAGTGGGGAACCGGCACCGCATCTTGAATCCTCATTTTGCCTTTTGCCATTAAATTATATTAAAAGGGCTTTCATGTTATCTCTTAAGTAGGTGGTTCTCATTCCAGCCACATTTCCTCCCTCCCCGCCAGTCTCCTCAAAGCAAGAGCTTCCCTTACATGTACAGAAACTGAAGACATCTCGGCTATTTCTCTGGCACAGATTTTGGGCACCTCAAAGGTGACGAGGTGTAACCATTGGAATGACAACCTCTTTGCTGAGGGCACGAGGGTAGGTGTGATCTGCCCCGACTCCCTCACCACAGCCCGGGGTTCCCCCACCTTCTGGGAATTAAATAAACCGGGGCAGCAATGAGCTGAACGCCAGCATGGCTGGAGCCCTGCTCGTGTCCCCACGTTGAAAAATGTGTCCCCATCACCTGCTGGGACGGTGTCAGCTGGGGAGCAGGGAGACCGGGGCCGTTTCTGATGAAGTCAGCAATTGAACTGGCTGAGGAGGAGGAGGAGGGGTGGCTCGTTCATGACCTGACATCTGAGAAACCATCAAGCCAGCCTCACCGGTCCCTTGGATGCCCTAAAACACCACTGACTAATTGGAAGCGATGCTTGGCCTGAGCCCCATTTGGAGTCTCGAGACGATTTTTCTTTTACAATGGACGAAAAAACTCAATTTTCAAGAAGTGCATCAAGGCCTTAATTGGGATTTTAATTCCTAAATGGCAGCGGGTGCAGTAAACCTGGCTCCCCAGGCTAATGCATCGTGGTTATTAGAGAGCAGACGCCCCTGGAACGGGGGAGAGGCGGCAGCATTTGCATGGCAATGAGGCGTTCTGGCAGCCCCTAAAACCGAAGTTGATTTTCTTTTGCATCTAAAAGCAGATGTGAGTGGTACTTATTAATTTGAGTCCACCTCTGAATGCACTTAACGATTCAAGTCCAATTAGTTTTCAGAGTGCCCAGGTAGGAAGTAATCATTAAAAACATGTAAATTAAGTTACTGGGAAGCTTAATAGATTAGTCATTGACTTTCTAGCCTATGTTGGCTCTTAACCTTCAGCTTAAATTAATCACCAACCATTTCTCTGCACTGGCTACAAAAGTTTATAGCCCAGGGGCTGTGGCATCGCCAAAACGAGCACTGACCTTGCTGGTGAGCAGAGCCTTCCCTTGGCACCTCCCTCAGGAAAAGGAGCCACTGTGCTGGAGACGCCTCTCCTTCCAGAACCAAAGACCCTGGCTCCACAGACCCATTTGCCCTGTGCAAGAGTGATCCTGTAGCTCACAGACAGGGATGTGCATCTCGACGTTTCCTTTCCTGCAGTAACTGAATCTCGCTTGCAACTGGAAATTAACCTGAAATGATTGGGGGACTCCTAATTGATGCTCTAACAGATTAGGAGGTCCCTGACCGAACGATGGAATCTCCTGGTCTGTGAGAGGGGAGCACCCGCAGAGCATCCCTAGCCCAGTCACCCGTGGGATGTGCCACTGCGGGCAGCAGCCGTGCTGCGGAGGGGAGAATGGAGGAAAGATCTTCTGGAAAGATAGCAGGCTGTGAGCATTTGAAAAAGCTATTTCTAAAATTGCAATTACCAGGAAAGAGAACAAATTACCACTTCAGGGACCGTCACACATGGAGAATCAGAGCTTTGGGAAATAATCAGAAGAATATATTCACAGAAGTGCATTATTTATATTGAAACATTTTAAAGTAAAGGTCACAAGGAGAAGCTGAAGATTGCTAAATAGGAAAATGCAAGAATCACTTTACTGCCATAATGATTATGGTCCATTTTGATTATGACTGCATTAATCACCGGGACACAAAAGCCAGCATGGACCAGCACCCAGGCTCTGGCTCTCAGGAGTTACGGAGATGATGGGTCCTCACTGCCCCTCAACCGCACCTCTGCCTGCTGCTGCCCCGGACCCCAGATCTGCACCACTGGCCTCCTCAGGAGGACCCGGCCAGCTCCCTCCTGCTCACGCCCTCTGGCAAGATTTGCTGCCCAGACTTGGATTCCCCTCTCTCTGCAGACCCCGAGCGGCCAACAGCGCACATGTATGAGACAGCGGATCCGTGAATCACGTTCCCTCCCGTGCCTTTCAGAGGTGACTTCAGCGGTCTCTTTTCACTCCCCTTTTGCTATCACAGATCATTTTTAATACTGCACCAACCTGTCAAGCTTGCACTGGCTCCATCTAAGCTAGTACAAAGGACTTGGAGACATGGAGGGAGGTCCTCCAGGGTGGTGCAGAAACCCGGACGAGGCAGGGGATAGCAGTGCTGGGACGTGTCCCGAGCCCTGGGGATGTCAGTGAGTGGATGAAACCTGGGGGCTCGCAGCCGCTGCCCCCCCTCATACATCCTCTGCGGGATACGAAAGCTTGGCTGTGAGACTGACCAGGCTGTGCTTGGCTCTGCTGACAGCCTCCGGCTCCTGCCCTCCTCCCCCGTGCTGAAGTCGCCCAGAGAAAATATTTGCTGTCTATAAGCAGCAAAAAATAGGATTGATTTACTGTAGCGACATCTCAAAGCATGAAGTGGCACTTTTACACTCCTATCGCCCATTAGACATCTGAAGGCATCAGCACAGCCCATTTCATTTTTAAAGACATACAAAATGCTCAGAGGAAGCCATTTGACATCCCCATCCTGGGAGCTATGATAGCGAGCTCAAAATAATACAAATGCATCACAAGTCTCATGTCTACTCATTTCAGTCCCCATTTTCCCTTTGAGTTGTGTCAATATGCTGCTAAAGAGCTAGCGAGCGTTACTCTGTGATTTTTCTCTATGTCACAGCTGCTGAAGAAGCCGCTCGTGGACAGAGCGCTTAAAGCAGAGGTTGTGTCCATGTCTGGCAGGTTCCAGCCCCATGCGTGGGGAGCACCTTATGGGGGATGCAGCAGCATCTTCCATCAGAGCCTTTTCTGGAGGCAGCGGCTGAGCAGCCTCTGCCACCCAACACGGGGAGAAAGGCTCTTTGGGCAAGGAGCTTTCCTCCTCCTCCTCCCTCAAGCTGGGCTGTGACATCCTCCCAAATCGCTGCCCTGCACGGGGTGCCTCGGCTGCATGGGGCCATTTCTCACCCTCTGGCTCTGCCGCTTTTCTCTCTGGACCCAGCGGCGACTCCGTGCTGGAAACACTTGCAACTTTTAATGGTATTAATCCGTCACCGGGTGCCAGAGGGGAAAGAGCCTGACTGTGCTTCCTTGCCGCAATCGCTGTGCACCGACTAGCGCCAGCCCTGATTTATTAACGAGGAGGTTTCACAGGCCACTGAGAAATGGCCACAATTTCAGCCTCCCTGTCCCCCCCAATCAATACCTTTTAATCAAATCCAATAGCACCAAATTAAATTAAGGAAAGTGTCCAAAATAACCCCAAAGTGCTGAGGTGCTGCTGTCGGCAGGAGCTGCTGCAGGGAGCTGTGGGAACGCATCGCTCCATGCTGGTGGGGAGAGGAGCCCCGGGCAGGTCGGAGCTCCACCCCAGCACCTCTGTGGGAGGTGGCTCATCCAGGCAAGCCTCAGTTGCCTTGCCTGCCCCCCAGCATTTCCATGAATGTACCCTGAACCTAAAGATGCTGGAGAGCTCATTGATTTCCGAGGTTTCCTGTGGCAATGGACTTCTCAGGCAAAGCATTTGTAGCACCTGGGATGTGTTGAAGCATCGTGCCCAGGAAACAAAAGAATTAAATATATATATTGAGCACACAAAGCTAGCAGTGCTATTCCCCTGGTGCCCGGCTTGGCAGAAGCACACCCGAGGGGCTGCGTCCTTGGGCAGCGCAGGAGAAGCTGGTGACGAGGGAGGGGCATCTCGGGCCGGTTTTTCCCTTTGCTGCTGTGTCGCTCTTGCGCTTCCGTCATGTTTGTGCAGTTTCCTTATTGTTCCTTGGGGTCTGCTCTATTTAGCTGCTCACGCTTCCACCAAGTTTTAGAGCTATTTCTGCGTATGAATTATTCTCTGACATTATTTTGCAGCGCGGGTTATATTTAGAGAGCTCGTTCATTGGGTGAGGCTTTCTCATTTTCCGTCTCGTTGGGTGAGCCCCTCTGGTTTCTGTATTCTGTATTTCAGGCTCCAGTTGATGTGCGCTAACTAATTACATTGTGGGATGCCAGATGAGGCTGGGTTCGTGCTTCCTCCAGTTTTTGTAGTGATATTTATTTGTGATAAGGCAGAAGGCAGCTGTGGAGAGACACATCCCCCTGCGTGCTTATTACAACTGTATCAGCTTGCGCTAGGTCAGCTATGAAAGGAATTTTCACCATGAAAAGAGAAAAGCTGCTGCAGTGGGACCCGGATTACTTTCTTACGCTTTCTGTCTATTAAGGGTCTGGCTCCTGCTGCCGTGTCTGTGTTTCACATCCTCAGCCGTGCGTGACTCTCTCTGGGGCCCTCCGGTCGGCTTTGTGGGACGTCCAGAGCCTCCCGGTCCCTGGGGGGAGGTTTCCCAGGGCCTGTGGCAGTTTGTCTGTCTGTCCTCCCCGGGCTGGACACTTCCCCTCCGTCTTACACTGCTTCTCATCCTTCAGTCCTCTCACGGGCTCTCATTTCCCCAGCCGCCCCTCTCACCTCCTTGCCTTGATCTATTTTTAACGCAGCTCTTGGTTTTTTCCTCCTCATCCTTCTGCCTTCCGTAAAACACTTGACTTTTCGCAGCGTAATTGGCAGCTTTGGGTATATTCCTCTTGCACGTGCTCTGGCTCCGCTGGCTCTGGGGAGCATCCTGGCAGCCCTGCGCCTTCCTCCCCATGTCACCCGGCTGTGGCTTTGGTGACCAGCCCCTCTCCTTGTTGGGACCGAGCATCCCAACGCAGCCCTCGGAGAGGATGGCTGGGTTTGCTGGAGCTGTGCCAGCTGCGGCAGCTGGAGCCTGGCAGTATTAAAGTCTTAATTGCCTGTGATAATTAAAAATCTGAGGAAGTTTCCCCAAAGCGCGAAGCTGTGTCCTGGCCCGGCCCGAGCGTGCGCAGTTGTAGGCAGTGGAAGGACGTGTCATCTGTGCCACCACGTCAGCCTGGCGACAGTTCGGGGAGGGTTTCAGGTGTGTTTTTTCAGACTCTGGTGCAGAGGGTGGGACGAGGCTGCCCGAGCCCTTGACTCCAGGAGGGACGTTGATCCAAGCCCCGTGGTACCTGCATCAGCATCCTGGTCCAGAGGGTCCTGGGGAGGGGGCTCGTGGGACTCCTTGGGTGCGGTGCGAGTCTGCAGGTAGTTAACAGCTCTGCCAGGGGGTCACAGCTATCCCAGTCCCCCCAGCAGGCTCCAGCCCCTCACTGGCAGTTTGGGATCCACGGGGAAGGTGCCATCAGGAAGGAGCTGATCGAGCCGGGACTGAGAGCGGAGGGATGGCCGAGGGCTGTGACCTGGCTGGGGCTGGCTCTTTGCTCCTGGTGCACCAGTGCCAGTCCCGGCCACCAGCGAGGGAGACGATGCAGGAAAGGCTTTAATAACCATCTTCAGCCCTGTGGATGTGGTTAACTGCAGCTGCAGATTTACGGCACCAATTAATTGTGCGAGTAAATTAGAAGCACCCAGGTGAAACCATAGACAGAAGACATTTTCTACGTGCTTTTCCTTCCTCGTGCCACTCCTTGGAGGGGAGGGTGGGCTCCCGCACAGCTCGGTCCTCCCCCACTGAAGATGGGGTTTAAGGATGTGCGTATTTGTCCCTGAAGGCTGATGCTGCTCCTCTGGGTGGGTCCGTTTGCCCCTGGCTCCTTCATCCCCCGTGGCCCCCACACTTCTGCTGGCCCAGTGCCCCATAGCCCAGCACATCGCCCCTGCCCCTCCTTTGTCACCGTCAGCTCTCCGGGGGCCAGGTGTTCCCAAGAAGGTCCATGTTGGGCTGTGATGCCCCTCCAGAGCAGTGCAGAGCTGTAGGGCATCTCCTCCCTCACTTGAGACAAGCTCTAGCAGAGCTTTGCTGCTGCAAGAGGATGACCTTGCACAGGTTCCTGCACTCCCCTGCCTTGCCAGATCCCAAAACCGTGGCTGAGCCGCTGCTTCCCATGAGAGAGCTCCATCACCTCGTCAACGGCACATCCCAACTCCCAGTCATGAGGCAAACCTCATCAGGTTCCCTCCTAACCTTTGTGCAAAGGTTCTGAGAAATGCCAGGGCCATATTTCATGAGGAATATAAGCCTGAGCAGTCCCAGGCTCGTAAAGTCTCCAGCAGGAGGTTCAGCAGGGTGTCTGGGCTCTGCCTGCACCGGGAACCACCCGGTCCCCCTCCAGGGCTGCAGCTGCTGCGTGGGAACCGTCCGTTTGGAAGAGGCTGACCCTCTGTGGCTCACTACGAGGGATTAGGAGAGCCAGGCTTGCCTGTGCTGCCTTATCTGCCCAATAATTGAACGGAATAAGCTCTCTTATCTCTCCTGTCCGGCTTTTCCCTGGCAGCCCCCTTATCTCGCAGCCCTTGGAGATTGTGAGCAGCCTCTCACCAGGGTGCTGCATCCATCTGTTCCGGCACAGCACACTGGGAGCACGGCCCCCCTGCCCCTCATCTCCCCACAGAGCCGTGGTCCTGCCAGAGGGGATGCAGCTGGGATATAGAGCTGCAGGCAGCTGGAGGGTGCACAAAAACCTTGTGTTTGCAACAGAAACGGCACCAGAAAGCTGTAGAGCGCCCTGCCTGAGCACCTGGACCACCCAGGGCTTGTGCTTCTTCCCCAGCACAGTTTTCACCCGTGCTGTACTTTGCTGCATGGTTTGCCTGGGTAATACGGGGGAAATTGAGTCATCTGCTGGTTACGGCTGCGGTTCCGGGGGCTGCGCGGGAGGGAGGGTGCCTCTGCACTCAGGTGAAGGCAGAATTGAACTCTTGGAAACAAACCCGGAGACCTGGTGCATCCGTTTTGTCACTGATCGCCTCTTTGCCTTGCGTTCTGTTAGCACCTTCTGCTGCAGGCACCCCCAGGCCCATCCGTCGAGCAGCTTCCTGCAAAGGTTGTGGGGAAAAATACTGAATGTTTGGGTTTGGTAATTTTGTTATCAGTTATTACCTACGGTAGGAGAAAATGGAAGATAAAAGGCAGCCGTGAGTAGTTGCCACTAGATGGCAATGAAAATGTCGGGTGTCTGGCAGCCTTAGCAGGGCTGGTGGCTGGGAGCTGGGGGACATCCTCGGGTGCTGGGGCCCCCCAGAGCCCCCGCAGCCTCCTGCCCATTCTTGAGCCCTTCTGGGAACCAAATGAAGCAGGACACAAGCTGTTCTGCTCTTCGTTATTTCACTCAAAACCTTGAAACCCTTCCCGTGCTGTGGGCGGTGGCGGGGAAGAGCTTTGCGCGGGCGCAGCGGTGGGGATGCTCGGAGGGAGGAGAGCACGTAATTGGGTCTCACAGGGAAACTGCGCCGGATCGAGGGCGGTTGGAGCTGATGGACCGCTGAGGAGACATTAGCATGTGAAATGATGGCCATTAACTTGATTAAAGTAAGGACCCAACATGCATTTTGTTCTTGTATTGGAGCCGCTTCTTCACATGAATCGTTGGTTGGGGATTTTGATTTCCTTATGCCGGGAGACAAACACCTCGGAAGCGATGGGTAATTGCTGATGGGCTGAGTTTTTCTAGGCTAACCTAATCCTGCCAGGGATTTGCTTTTAGCTTCAGTGTGAGCATGGATTTTCTTTAAGATTGGGATGAAAAACACTGCCATATATTAGAAGCAGAGTAAATGACTTCTGAGCGCTGGATTTACACGGGCTTTTCTTAAGTGATGACTAACTCGAAACAGCCAGCGCGGGTCCCATCCGTGTGATCCAAGGACCAGTGGGTGTGACCCTAGGAAAGCGACGGCACGTGGGGGAAAACTGTTTGAGCATCCCAGCCCGGGATTGTGGCACGGGAACCTCTGCACAAGGACAGCCTTTCTCTGGGGGGTGGTAGCCAGGGCTCATGGCTGAGGCCAGGAGGGATGTCCCTGAGTCCAGGAGAGAAGTGTCCGGCAGCTCTGAGCGAGCGCCGCTCCCCCTCCCTCCCTCCCTCTACTGGTCCCAACACCGGCGCGGGTCAGCCGGGATGCCGCGGGAGCGGGCAGATGTGCTTGTAATTAGGCTGCATCAAATCAGTTAAAGCTGAAGACAAAGAAAATTAGAGAAAATGAAGAGGAAATGAAACGGCTCGCGCAGATGGAGGGAAAATATTTTTAGTCCTTCTAAGTCCACGGCGTCTGTTGTTTTTGAAGAGTCCGTGCTGAATCCTCCCGGGACTTGCTTCCTTTCAAATGAGGTTGCCATCTCCCAGTGCTGCAATTAGACGTGTCCGCACAGCTTCTATTTAGTACAACCAAAGCACTTAATTTTCATTAAAAAGATGACATTGCAAGCAGTTATGAAGGGCGGGCGGCAGGCACTGGTATCCGCGCTCCTGAGGACAGAACGGGACTCACAGATGCATAAATTATCGGGCTCCTTTTCCACATTTCTTCTGCTGCTTCTCCACAAAGAAGATTGACTTGATTGTAGGTGCGTCTCCCAATATCTCTTCTGAAATCCTATTTACATTTGTGTTAGATAATTCGGTATATCCATAAATTAGTGTTGAACATCAGTTTGTTTTATGGAAGTGTTGAATAATCTCCGCCTCATGTATATTCATGGTCTGGCCCAGGATCCCCAGCAGGGGGGGGGACTGGCTAACATGTGCCAAAGGACTCCGTCCTGCTGCCGAGACCCCGGCTGACCTACCTGCCACGGGCTGGGGTGCTGCCCCCAGGCCAAAGCCAGGAGGGCACGGACGGAGCTCCGGCTCTGTTTTAGCTCCGTGAGGTGCGAGGTAGCAGGGCTGCCTGCACCCCGTCCCGCATCACACCAGGGATGCGCTCGGACCGCGGGCACTTTGCCCTCGACCCCGTCCTGCCCTGCCGCCGCGCGCTGCCCTAGCCAAACTTTTACAGCCCCTTTCCCTGCTCCTGCCAAACCGTCGCAGTTTTTCCAAGCGTGAACCCCGCCACGGCTGCCTGCCTTGCCGGGGGGAAGCTGGCACCGGCTCACTCGGCCAACGCCACGGCAGCCGGCCAGCTCGCTGCGCGTCGCGGCCGCCGGGGTTGGCAGCGCGGCGTGACCAGCCTCCCTGGGCCCGTGCAGGAGAGGTTGGGGCTGTTGGTAACACGGTCGTTTTTATTTTTCAAGTTTTCCCCGTTCAGGAAAGGAAAGATTCGTATGGCTGAGCCTGAAGACAAATTGCTTCAAAGAGCAATTTTAATTGAAATTATAATGATGAAAAGTTTTGCAGCCGAAATTGAAATACGCATTACAAGAATTCCTTCTTCCCATGAACCATGTCCATGAAGAGCAATAACAAAAATAGGAGCCTTTGGTGAGAGCCTTTTGGTCTCAATCTGTGAGGGGTGGTGGATTCCTCAGGCCACAGATTATCTTTGGATAATGCTGGGGACAGTCCCGGGGCTGCAGAAACGCCTCCGCAGTTTCTGGCGTTGCTTCGCTTTTCCTCTCAGTGCCCAAGAAAAGGACGGGGTGGGGAGGTGGAAGGAGCGTCCTCATCTCCCGCCGGGAGAAGAGCGAGGCAGGCGAGCCTGAGCATGGGGAAACAATCCCGGGCAGAACAGGTCTCGTCTGAGTTTGATGGATGCCAGTGGGAGCCAGCGATGATTGCTTTTCAGGAGGCTGGCACGGCTTCGTTTCTAATGAAAATGGAGGGGATTGGTGGAGCTGACCTCTGGGTCTGCAGCTGAGGGATGCCTCTCCTGCTGGCCCCATGCCAAAAACGTCAGGGAGCCTTCCCTGGGCAAAGACCATCAAAAAAAACCCCCAAACTCTCAGTTCCAAAATGAAATATCCATGGCACGTTCCCCTGCAACCTGTGACCGTGCTGCTGCTGGATTTAGCGCCACTCTGCCAGGTCAGCAGATGAAAGCGCTGAGCTCCCCGGGTGGGATGCTCTGGAGCGCTCCCCGGGCTGGGTCAGGACGGAGCCCCGAGGCTGCGCTCCCCCCGGCGGGACCGCTGCCAGCTCTGGGCAGGAGCCCCGGCAGGGAGAAAAGCTCCTCCATTCCCCAAACTGAAAAGGAGTGCTGGTTCCCCTCTCCTCGGCATTAATCTCTGTCCCTCCTGGGAAATTACGCCATGATAAATCTTTATTTCTCATGATGGCTTGCCAGCTTTAATAACGATTTTGTGGGGGACGGGAGAAGCCGGCAAGTGGAGCTGGAGCCTGGGCTGGAGGATGCTCTGCTCCTCCTGCAAACACCGGCAGGTCAGGACTGATTTATCCTCCTTCCTCAAGCCCTGTTTGTCCAGTTGTTGTCAGGCCAAGTGAGTAACCGTTTCCCCAGTAAGTTTAGCCTCTTCTTATTCTTCAGGCATCCGTGGTTTTCTGGAATTGACTTGCCACTCAAATGGAATTGGTGGTGAGAAATGTAGGTCTTCAGACCCTCCCTTTTCAGTGCTGCCCACTTCGGGCAGGGCTGTCCCTGCTCCCCGTGCTGCCGGCACTGGGAGGAGGACACGTCGTGTTGCAGCACCACGAGGGAGTCGTTCGTTTGCCTGGATGTATGAATGTTGCGGTGCCAGGGATTTTTATTGTTTTCTAACTCAATACAAACCGTTTATAGAGCTGCGTGTAAGAAAAATGGAATTTGCTCTTAGTTCCCACAGCACCCGACCGGCAAATGTGAATAATTTTGTTTTCCTGTATGTGTGGAAGTAGCTGAATGGCCAAATCCAATTACTTCTGGAAATTCTGCTGCGATGAGAGGCCAGCGGGAGCCCCAAATCAGTTTCCTCCAAGGCGAGGTGGCCGGTGCTCCCGGTGTGAGCATCGCTCGGGCGTCTGGCTCCCCTCCTGCTTCTTTCTTCCTCCGAGGAGTGGGCTGAGAACATACATTTACTCTCAATGAAAACGTGACCTACAGGTGAGGAAGAAGACGGGAGGATGCTGCACAGGGAGAAAAGAGCCATCACGTCTCACCGCGGGGGCCGTGACAGCCGGTGCGCAGGGCTGCTGCACATCCCCTTGCCGGGCTGGCAGCGTCCACGTCAGATCTCCCACCCACCTGACGGCATCTCTCGGGGAAATGCTGCCAAAGAACCCTCCAAATGGAGACGCTGCCCCCTGACGGGTCCACTCCCATACGATGCTCGTAATAGCTTAGGTAGGTCCGGTGATGGCTGCAGATAAATGGGCGCGGGGACCCCTCAGCCGAAGCCGCAGCCCAGCTTCAGCCGGGGCGAGCGACAAATGTTTTCACACGGAGTTACTATAGAAACTATCTCAACTCTTCTTTCTGTGCAGCCTCGTTGCTGCTAATAAATAGCCTCATTATTTTGCAAAAAGTGCTTTGGAAACCAGCAGCACCACAGCCTGGGCCAACGCGACGTTAATGATTGAGATGGCGAGGCTGCTTTTCCCCCCGTACTGCGGGAAGCGGGGAGGCCGGAGTCTCCATCAGGGAGAGTTATGGCTCATTTCTCCGCTTTTGCTGTATTTATGTTTTATGTATTCGAAAGCGATTTCAGCCACTGCTACAAATTACCGATTCCCACATTATGTGACACGTCTGTGAACAGGACTGGCTCCTGCCCGTCAAGACAAACCAGTAATCTCCACGCTGGCAGGGTTCCGGCATCGCGGCTCCTCCCCGGCACCGCTCGCTTAGCGAACCAGTTCCTCTCCCATCCCGTTGCTGCTGGAGACTCTCACAGCTTCCCCTGGGTCTGGAAGGTCTCATGTGACGCAGGCTGCAGGATCCGACTCACTCGTGCCATCCAAAACCCCCCGGATTTGGATCTCGGGAGGTGGAGCATTCTGCTGGAGCCCCAGGCTTCGCTTCACGGCAGGTTCCTCCGCGTCACCAGCCCCACGTGCCGCTGAGCGGCGAGGCACGCTCGTCAGCCAACACAGGGCATCTTTGGGGAAAAACCTGGCAGCCAGCTCTCCGACCACGACTTTTCTGACAGCTAGCCCGCTCTCCTCTCACTGCAGAGAGCACAATCGCCCCGGCAGGAACGGCTGCGTTTTGCTCTTCATCCCGACACTAAACCCGCAGTGAGTTGCTCTGCACCTTCCCTGGCGGCAGCTTGTCCTTGCAGCCAGGTTGTAAAACCTCTCACAGCTGCAGAGTTTTCTCTCCTTTGCCTGAGCTTTCTCTCCAACCTGGACGCTGTTGTTTATATTCTCATGCCACGTCTCTATATGTAGGCATTTTTGTAAAGATCTGAAAGAAAACTAGAATTGATCACGCTGGTTTGCCCTTGGCATGAATCACCACGTACAAATAAGAAATGCTGCTCTCCACGGCTCTTCTCGGAGATCACATTAATGACTTTCCGTGGTGCAGCCCCAACATCTCGATGGGAGGCAGCCAGGCATCAGAGAAAATGATGGGGAATATAATGAATCATTTGTCTTCCCTGGAGAAGGAAGAGTGGCAGCGGGAAAAAAACCCTACCCTTAACTCCTCGACAGGCAGCTGCTGCCGCGGCCGCTCACGTTCCCAGAGCCCCGATGGGCAACAGAGGGGGACGAGGAGCGCGGGAGGCAGATAAGAGGGGACACCACCCTGCTGGCAGGTCTTGGGTATCTCAAATATGCAGGTTTGCTCTCCAGAGCAGCCTGGATGTCAGCAATAGCTTATTTTGCTGTTAACAATAGAGGACTGCTTATGGAAAGGGATTTAACTTTCTCGATAACGGTAATAAAGGGGATTTTCCTTCGTGCGTGGTCCCACATCCGAGGTCCGGGGGACGCCGGAGGTAGAGCCGTGCCTCCCACACGGGCGGCACTGGGAGCAGCCGCATCACTGAGGCCTCTGCTGCACCAGCAGCTTCTTTTTATGAGCTTTGACCTTCCCTTTATTGGGTAGCGAAAGGGGTTGTGCTGGGACCGGGGTAGACGGGGAAGGGATGCGTTTATCTGTCGCCGCTGCCTCTCAGGTCGCTCTCGGTGCCGCGAGTCAGGGCCAGAAAGGATTTGGGGGTGGGCAAAGATGGGGAACGGGCTGCATCAGCTGTCCCACAGCTCCAAACTTCCCGAGGGTGCTGGAACTGCTGACAGCTGGGAATAAATTACCAGCTCCCTCTTAATCAACTCTGCTCATCGTTTCCCACCGAGTGAATTAAAAAGCTTTCAGCAGCACGTACAAATTGCGGTCCAAACTCGCGACTGATAAATGTTCCTTTTGAACTTTAGCACAATAGGGGAGCCGATTAAACTTTTAACATTCTTAATCATATAATTTATTTAAAATGTATTAGCTGAAAGAAAAGAAAGTGAAAGACTTTCTTTTTCTTTGTTATTTTCTTAAGAGGAGTTGATGTTAGAAATAGATAACACAGTCCAGTACGCTCGCCTCTGACGCTACCGTTCAAGCTGAGTCCTACCACTTGGGCTGAAATTGCTGACTTGCAGTGAAACCTGGGACCCAGCCGGGACAGGAGTGTCCCTGGCAAAGTCTGGCAGGTCCAGCCGAGTGGGTTTGCACTGCGCTACCTCAACGCCGGCTCCACAGATCCTCAACCCTGAGTTAAAGGGAGCAGAGACCCGAGGGCAGCCCCACGCCTCGCAGGGCAGAAGGGAAGGAACAGCTCCCCTGCCTCTGTCCATTAAGGAACTGAGGTTATTTCCCACTCAAAAAGAGAACTCATCAGTCTAAAGCAATATCATCAATACAGACACCATCATCTTTTTTCATTCCAATCAAATGTGACTTCTCTCCTTGCAATCCAGTTCTCTGCCTCAACACAACACAGTCACCCTTGAAGGCTGACGGCACAGCTAAGATTTGCAATTTAAACAGGGGAACTGCTTGAGGAGCGTGAAACAGCCAACACGCAGCCAACCACCGCCCGGCCCTGCTCCCGGGGCTCTGCCTGTGCCTGGCAAGCCCCCCGCACGGTGCCGTCCTGGGGGGTTCCAAGCCTTGTGGACTCGTTAACCACTGCCCGGCCCGAGTGGCATTTGCACGGGCTGGCACAGCACATACACTCATTACAGCTCAGTGAGCTTTCCCTGATTATTGTTATTGCCATAATTAACAAAGGAATTAGTAATGATAAACCGTTGAGACTTAAAGCACTGGAGGCTGACGAGCTCTCTGAGCCATTGTAGTGCCGGGAAGTGTTTTCCTGATTGAGAACCGTAGAGCATTTACCCGGGATGGCAAATGTGGGAGGGCAGTGGGGACGTCGGGTGGTGGGGACGTCAGGTGCACAGCAAGGAACAACTCACAGGAGGCTTTGGGCTGCCATCGCACCGATGGGGAGGAGGGATGCTCTAGTTCACTGAAAGTCAATGGCAAGAAGAGAAAAAAAGACCAAGTGTCTCCGCTTCCAGGCCAGCTGAATCCCACCCGCTGTGTTTGAGGAGCAGATCCCTGTGTGGTTTCTCTGCTTCCCAGCCGCGTTGCTGCCGCGCAGCGCCGAGCCGGCGGGATTGCCCTGGCGCTGCAGCTCCGGCCAAGGCAGGGCACGTCTCTCCTCGAGGAGCTCGCCCTCTCCATTAAGCAGGGTGCCAGCACCCGGTGCCCCGGCGGTTCCCGTCACCACATGGCTCCTACCTCGGGCAACAGCCTTAAACCTGGCCTCTCGATCTTTTTGACAGCTTAATCTTTATTTGCTCCTGACAGCAATACGTGTAATTGCAGCCCTTGACAGATCAGATAGACGCGGCGCTCCAGACACTGCGAGCGATAACCGGCAGCGCGCGGTTCGAGCCCAGCGCAGCGTCCCCGTTTCTCGAGGTGGCCACGAGGGCGATGCTCCTGCCACGATGCACCGCGGGGGCGTCCCCAACCCGGCCCCGCCTGAGATGAATCTGCTCTCCTACCCACAGGAAAGTCACCTGAAACGCTGTGGTCACACCGGTTCCCCACAGCCCCCATTAGTTCTGGCAGATACTGTTTTTTTTGGGGGGGTGAGGACCAGGCGTGCAGCGGGACATCAAGCAGGTGCCGACTCCTGCGAGCGTTATTGCCATCTCGTAATCAATACCCTGCCAACAACGCCACCGATAACTTTAATTCTTGATAAACAGCAGGCATAAAACTGAGCTATTGTGTTGCTCAAAGAAATTTAATTAAGGGTGAGCAGAAGGGATTTGAGGCTCGGCAGCGCAGCAGTTGGAGGCGGCTGCTTGTCCTGCCTTGGCCTCTCAGCTCAAGCCAGTCCCCCCAAAAAACAGCCCTTTCCCATCACACGGCTGCTCGCGCAGTGTTTTTTGTTGGGACAGACATTCACTAGTGTCTATTTCTCTGTGACATAATCAGGGTTTCCTCTGCCCCCGCAGGAAGACTTCCTGCATTAGTTATTAGATTTCAGCCCCCGAAGAGCAAATTAGGGGACATGAATATGCAAATCTCATGCTCCTAAACTGATAGCAGCAGAGCTTCCTCCAGAGGGGATCGAAGCTGCTGTGACTTTTGGCTTCCAACTCTTTGCATTTGGAGGGTGAGGTTTTACACTTTCTTTAATGTGTTTTTAGTACTCGAGGCGATGCTCTGCCTGGCCCGGTGTGACGCCCCGGCGGGCGGTGACACGGCGAGATGATGTAGCAGGAGGGACAGCTTGGGGTTGCGCTGGGTGGCACAAACTGCACAGCATCACAGATGGCTTCAATTTGGGCTGGAACACCCCCGAACGAGCCGTTCGCCCCCGCTTCAAACCTTTCCAAGCCCACCCCTGGGAATCCTGCAGCAGAGCAAGAGAAATCAATGAAAAGAGCCGCCGGGTTGTTGCACAAACGACCCCTCGCAGCCCACGCAGGGTCAGGCTCGCTGGGAGATGCCAGCACCAATCTGGGAGCGTTGGCTTTAAATCAGAATAATTTTACAAAGTCTGGCTCCCAGAGCAGGGTTTTTAAAGCAGTGCGGGTCAGCTGTGCTCCTGTCCCACCCATCAGGCCCTCGCTAGAGTAAGGAGTGAGGGAATGTTGTCAGGAGAGGGAAAAAACCCGATAAATTCTGCACATCAGGAACGAGGGATATTTTTAACAAATACTCCATTAACTGCCAGCAGGATTTGATTTTTTTTTTCTTTTTCTCAGCATGCAAAATGCTTGGGGAGCTTCAAATGGCACTTGGTGGCAGCTTGGCTCCTCCACTCCCATCTGTGTGATGCTGCGCTCAAATCAAGCTCTCTGCCAGAGCAGCTCCCCCTGCCCCGAGCCTCCCGCACCCTCCCTTCTGCTGGGGCTCCTGAGGCTGCTGTGGGGCACCCAGCGGGGGTCTCAGGGTGCCCCCTGCGGGGTCTCAGGAACAGCAAAGGAAACGACAGATCTGTCCTCTGGGGCTGGGAAATTCCTGAGCACTAGAAAAAGAGGTAAAATTTCACCAAGTCCCTGTCCCCTGAGTTAGGTGGCACTTCAGCAGACCCCGCAGCCCCCAGGTTACCAACCTCTAGGGGGAAAGGGAGCTCCCCAGAGCTGCACCACGGCCGTTGGCAGAGAGTGGCTGTGATGGAGCGCAGCGTTCTTGGCTGCACGTTGGAATGAGAGAGTTTTTCCGTGCAGCAGGAGAGCTGCTGTTTCACAGGAGACGGGTGTTTGGGAAACCATCAGGCAAAGCAGCAGAAAAATCTCTGGGCGAGCGTCGCAAAAATCACAGCAAAATCTCTTGCACATGTTCAGCCTTCACACCCCAGCGACGCCGAAGCGTTTGCGGGAGCCGGAGCCGCTCCCGGCGTGGATGCGTCACGGGAATTTCTGCCAACAGACACGTAAGCCCGAGCACCTTTTTCCTGCATTATAGTTATAGATAGGGGTTTTTTATATATATGTATATTGCTATATAGTTATATAGCACACACCTCTCCTCGTTGAGTCCATTCCAACTTCCAAGGCCACGCACCTCCAGCCTGGGGAACTCGTTGGTAAAGGTCAGGAACGGAGAGGAGTAATAAGGAATACCCTTGGCTGGCCCTCGCCCTGATCTGTGCCAGCCCAGCCTCCGCTAGTAAGTAATTAGGAGATAATTAACATTTGTATTGTACAGTGGGAAACATCTGGACCTCATAATGTCTGAGGAGCCTTCAAGGGTGATTAATGGGGCCCAAAGGAAGGAGCGCTGCGGGCGGCTCAGCGGAGCATCGCGCTGGAGGGGCCGGGCTGGGACAGCCCAGGGCAGCTCCTGGGATGGGGACGCCGCATCCCAGCCTCCTCCCCAGCGGCGTGTGCCCCCCGGGAAATGCATTTCTTAGCCAGGAGCCCATTGCTCAGAGGCAACCCAGGCTGGGAGGAAAAACAGAGGGCTTTTGGTGGAGATAGAATTTATTTCGTATGACTCCTACTTAATTAAGTACTTCATTTGCATAACCTTGTGCAGTTACTCACTTCTGTCATCATGAAATTCAGCCATGTGCAAACAGTTAGCAAAAATAATACACATAACTCAAACTTATGTTTGTTGTAAAAACGGTTCTACACGATGCGGTTACACGGGCCTGACGTACAGCCCAGGACCGTCTTTCCTTCCCCTTTAAAGAGAGGAATAAATCTCTGCATTGATTTCTGGGGAAATCACTTGAGATCTCGCACGGCCCCACCAGCTCCTCTTCTGCAGAGTCCCTCTCCCGTCGCTGCGCTGCCAAGCTCTCCAGCGGAGGAGCAGCCGTCGGGCTCCCCACAAGCCCTCGCACATTATTTCCCTCCAAATCAGCAAAAGGCCAAGCTGAGGGGTCCTTAAGGCCTGGTGTGACCTTATTAAACCTTTCCCTTGCTCTTAAAGGTTACCCGTGCTCAGGTCTCTGCAGCCTTTTAACTGTGCGTCAAATGAAGAGGAGGCCAAAAATACAGACGTGCGCACACAGGTACATCTGTTTAGGGCCGCTCTGACCTTCCGCAGCTTGTCGCTGTCCTCCCCATGTGACACCCAGAGAAATATCCCCGGTGACACTCGGTAGGCGCTCGTGAGGTCCCTGGAGCAGGCAGTGCCGTGCTGGCGCATCGGCTCTCGGGCAGCCGGGAGGGCTCGGCGCTGCGGGCGCTTGGCAAACCCAGCTGACATTTCCCAGCGTGACATTAATAAAGGTGGGCTTAGGGCAACGAAGGGAGCTCCAGAGATGCTGGGGGAGAAGGCGGAGCATCCCTGCGGAGGGGGACTCCGAGGTGCCTTGGAACCTGCCCTGCTTTTTCCTTCTCTCGCCCACGACAGCGCGATGCTTAAACCATGGGCCGCCGCAGCCCATGTGGCTCCCCTCGTCCTCGCCAGGAGCGCGCACCCGCCTTCCCTACGGCGGGGGAAGAACAATTCAAAGTGTCTATAAATACATGGGAAGGTAAACGCATTAACCTTATCGTGATCCCAGAGTGTAATTACATAAAGCCCAGCTCCCAAGTAAATTAGTACATTAATAACAATTCTGTGCCTATAATTACTATCAGTTCTCAGCCGGTTGCTAATTCGGCCGCACGCGCGGGGCATTGCCACCGCCGAACCTGTCGCCCGCGATGGCCCGGCCCTGGCCGAACGGCTCCGCGTGATGCTCGGGAAACAACCACCAGCCTGCAGAGACTACTCGCAGCATAAATAAAGATGCTACAAACAAATCAACCTGATTCTTGTCCTGTGAAAGAGCTGGTCCCCACCTGAAGCTAAAAACGTTTCTGCCTGATGGGATCAGCTCCGACGTGCGAGAAGAACTTCGGGTGGAGCTGCGCGGGGCAGGACGCACTGGGAGAGGGCACCGGTGGGGACAGGAGCCAGGTTACCTGCAGGTGGGGAAGGAGACAACGGGTCCAGCAGCAGCAAACAGGGCTGTGTTGTCCCCGGATGCTCGGGACCCCTGGGACCACCCCTGCCATGAGCCACCCCGGAAGAGGGTGCCTCTTGTCGGCTGGGAGGAGGAAGGAGCATCCTCTCGGATCTCCATGGAAACCCGCACGGAGCGAGCGAGCGGCGGGGAAAGCTTTAATTTGAAGTGCTGATTTGGCTGAGACCCTGGGAGCAATCGGCAGGAGATGAGCTGCATTAAGAAGCAGCAGGGGTGGGATGCTTCTCCGAAAATGGGTGCCAAAAGAGTATCTGATACCATTAGGCTTGAAAACCTGCTTCCGAAAGGCACGGAGCCGAGCTGGGGGAGCCTAATGCAGCAAAGGATTTATTTAATTCATCTGGCCCCCTATTTCTGTGCACAAATTATCCATGAAAACACTTTAATTTATTTTTTTTAATCCTGAATTTGTTCGTTAATTTGAAGGAGGGCAGATGGTCTGCACAGGCAGAGCTCAGAGCATCCTCTGGCACACACCCCAGGCAAAGGCAGACCCCATCGCTGTCCCCAGGCTGTGGGGACCTTGGTCACTGGTGCACCGCTCGCCTGGTGAAATGCCCCAGGGTTGCAAAAACCTGTTCTTGAGGAATACGTGTGTCTCTGGCTTTGGGACAGGTATTCCCAGGGCCAAAACAGTGGCACTGGCTGCACCACGCTCCGGTACCGCCAAGAGCTGCCGGGCTCGCCCAAGGACAGGGTGGGATGAGGAGCCGCACAGAGCACCATCAGGGCTGACGGTGATGCTCAAGCACCCGGAGCATCCAGCCTCACCAGAAATGTTAAGAGATTCCCAGCCATAAAAGCAAATCCCAGCCCCTCCAGTGCACGGTGAGCCACCATGTATGCTGTAACTTTGGTAGGAAGGGCAGCCCCTCTCCCCACAGCCCGAGCAGGTTTTTTCTGGGCTGGTTTTCAGCAAACCTGCAGGTCTGGCCTTTCTCTGGGGAGGAAATACGAATTGTGGAATTAGAAGACGCTCCATCACTCATGGAGCTGCACGGTAAAACCAGCGAGGATGTGGCCCCCTGGCACCTCCCGTTCCCATCTCCCACTCCACTCGCATTTTGGAGATAAACAGAAGGCTGTAGCCTCCTGGGCTTTTATTGCAGGAGTCTTCGTTTAATTTAATTATCCAAGTATGTTCCCCCCGAGATAAGATCTGAGTGACATTTGATAAGCCGTACCTCGGGGCGCAGGCCACTCTCCTCACGCACCAGCTGAACGGATTCACCGAAATTGGGCTCATCACGGGAGGGAAACGCAATGACCACGGCAGGGGGGGTTTGGGGCAGCTCTGTCCATGGGCGAGAGGGGTTGGGGGGCACGCCGGAGGGCAGCGGGGCACAGAACAAAGGTTATTCTGGGCTGAGAAATGACAAACAGCTGCCAGTGCTTGGCTCGTTGTGTCCCTGAAATCAACGGCTCTCTGAGCGTGGGCGCTGTGGAGACCTCCACGCTGGATTCCCACCGACAGGTCCTGCTCCCACAAACACTTCGTCAGCGTCCGATGGGAGCTGCCGTGGGAGCAGCCTCCCCCGAGGCACCTTCCTTGCCTGCAGAACCCACACAGTTTATTTTAAAAGCCTAATAGTATTTGGAAATAGCCAGTAAACACCCGGTGCGGTTGACTTTCGCTAAGGTGGACGCTGTTTCCCACCTGTGTCCGATAAATTAGTTGGTAAATGAACACAAAGCCTCAACTCTTCGTCAAATGTCAAGGCTGATACAGAAGGAAGGGAAATTATTTAAGAGCAACCGGCAGTTTATAAATGCTACAAATTTCTCATTATGTAGCTGTGAAGTCTTATTAAAAACTAATCTGCGCTTCAGCATTACTCCACCTGCCCAAAGCAGCCCGTGGCAGAGGGGCCCCTCTCCTGCACCCCACATCTGCAGAACATCCCACCAAAGACCCCAAACCCTCAGAGCCCTGCAAAGCGGGATGCGCTGCTCGACTTGGACCCTGGGGGGGGTGAGACAAGCTCCGCAGGGAAGCGGCTGACACCTCTCACTGCTCGTTTCGATGCGAGTTTGTGGGCATCACCCCCAGCCAAGCATCCCTGATCGTGCAAGGACCCCCGTGCTGCTCCTCCTCGGGGCCGCAGCGCCAGTTAGGGAAGATGGACACATTCTGAAAACGCTCTTCCCATCTCATCCACCCTGGCTGAACAGGAGGGCAGCAGCCACTGATGGCTCAGAGGCTTTTCATCCCTTCTGCTGGAGGCGCTAATAAAAACACGTTTCCTACAGCCACAGGTTCACTTATGGAACGTTCAGCATGGGCTAGATTGAGTACCCTTAAAGCTGCTCTTACCGTGGAAAGGATTTTGAGCCTGGTATTTGACAGCCTTGATCTTAGAGAAATCCATTAAGAGCCGCTTCATCTCCAGGTTTTGTAACCATTAAATTGTTTCTTTATCAAGTGAGCGGTGAGGGAGATGCGCAGGAGAGGGAACGTCCCTCCGAAGGCTGGGACCGCTGTGCCCTGCTGGGGCCACGTGTAGGCAGCCGGACGGGGAGTCTTGTCTGCGGAAGAATATCTTACCCCTCACTTCAGGGAAGTACAGGGCTCGGACTTCCTGGGGACAAGAGAGACTCCTAACTGGCTAAAATACTTCTTGGTATGCCCTGGGCACCACATCGCGCTTCAGACACAGGACATCCACTGATCCTGGTACCGGCAGCCGCAGGGCCGACAGGCTCGTGTCCTCTTAGAAACACCTTTTCTTCCCTCTCACATAGGAAAAATATTTACCTTTGAAGATAAAGCTTCTAAATGAAATGTTTTTCTAAAAGATGGGGTGCTGGGACCGCAGAGCCGCCAGGTGCTGGCCGTGGCATCCCACGGCGTGATGTACCCATGGCCGCTCCACCCGCTGCTGGCGCTGCCCACCTGGGCGACACGAGTTACCATGGGCCTGTCAGAGACAAAAACTAATAAATTCATCTCAGGTGAATTAAAGTGTTTCATTTAGATTTTGACCTTTCCAAAGAAAATGAATAATGCATTTCAAAATAAAAACTCATTTCAAGACTTGAGAATCAAAACACTTCCAGCTGGAAATGCCAGGGCGACGCATCGTAACACCGAAGTTTTCCGATTCCTCGGGAGGGAGGTCGGCGGGCAACCCGGGCTCCGAAGGGCCACCAGCAGCCGAAGGTGACACACGGCTCCATCGGTGGGACATCGTCACCACCGTACGAAGGCGCCATACCCTGCCAGGGGGGCCAATGCCAGGACGCCTCCCCGGCCCCGTCCCAACAGCAGCCGCGTGCTGCCGTGCCTCCAAACGCGTCTGTCGGCTTTCAATTTGGCAGAGACTCTAAATACTCATTTCGGCTAATAAAGATACCCTGTAATGTCGTATTACAAGGCTGGCAAGCTCCCAGCAAATATTATGGTGAACCTTCGTTTAATTAGAGTTTCTCAGGCAGTTGCAATTTTTGTCCTCATAAGGAGAAAAATAAGCTGGGTTTGGAAGTGTGAGCCCAAGGAGGACCTTGCTGAAGCCCAGCTCCCAGTCCAGAAGGGCATTTTGCTGCTGGCAGGAGTTTTTGCACTCAACTCCCTTTTTCTTTTTTTCTTTTTTTTACAATTCACTCATTTCAGCTTGCCATTTTTTAGTAGCCCCCCGTGCCCCAGCTGGCCGATTTACCTGCTTCTCCTGCTCCTCTTGCTCCTCTGCTGCTGTTCTCGCACCGTCTCCTGCCTCCAAAAGCTGCCATAAGGGGAAAACCCTCAAAGGCTGCCTGAAGCATCCAGAGGATCCTGCCTTCACCCCCAGGCAGTTCAGCCACCCGCACCTCACCCAAACTAGCTCAGTTAAAGAGCTGCTCTGTGTGTCTGGGAGGTGACAGCAGTGATGCTCACGTCCCCAACGGTCCTGCCTGCTCCGAGAGGGCAGAGCCGTTCCGACGGCTACCGAAACTACGAGAAGTGCTTCCCAACCTTCCCTTCCCCGTGCACTTCAGCAGCGAGATGCGAGCTGAGATTTTTTTTTTACGGTGAATTAATTATGTCGTTACCGGAATCCAATTTTCTTCCTGACGTGAGTGAAACGGGAAGAGAACAACAAGCTGCATGCTAGGCACGCGGTGCTGCGAGTTTACTGTCATTAGCAGGGATGACTTCATTAACAAACACGGACCCAAGAAGCCTCTGCGGATGCTCTTTGCTCTCCCACAGCACAGGGTCTCACCCGCCTGAACCCCAACGGGCCCATCAGTGCTGCGGCAGAGGCGTCCTGTGCTGGAGCACATCCCATCCGAGCTCCCTCCCTGCACCACCATCCCAGCCAGCTCTGGCTTTCCTGCATCCCACTTGAGCTCTGCAGCTAAATACAGGCAGGGTGAATAACCCACCCCCCTCGTGACACCTTTACCCTCTGCAGCAAACACACCAGCACCAGTCTGGGTTGGCCAGCAGGTCAGGCCAGCTCCATCACGGCGCAGTTGCTGGGCTCTGCGGAGCATTTCCCCGCGCACCCTTACGCCAAAGTGACAAGTTCTCGCTCTGGTTTCTTAGACCCACGCTGCCAGAGGCTTTATTTACCAGCCCTTCCTCCTGGCCACTGGCACCACCACAAAGGAAGAGCGGCCGGGAGGACCCAGATCCCTCCCGAAGGAGCCACAACACAAGACACCTCCATTTCCTAACAAAAAATCTCTTCCAACTTTTCTCCAGTGCCTCACCAACTCTGCAGCTCCCTGCCCGCCGGGCGGCCGCTCACCAGGAGCGCCTCGGTCACATTTAAGGGCAGTGAGGCTGCTGAGCCCCCCGTGCCAGCACCCCCTGCCCACCAGCACGCCATTCACGGGCGGCTGTGAAGGGCTGGCACACGAGGGTACGGCACCAGCTCATTCACAAGCCTCGAGAAATATCGTTGCATGAAAACGTAATGGAAATTATTCAGCTAATCTACTTTAATAAGCTGACTTAGGGGCCTCTCCATGCTGCAGACAGCATAATCATTTTTAAAATATTAGCTGTCATTTCCGATCAGTCCTAGGCAGGCAGAGGAACTCGGCACACGGCTTCGGTCACCAGCACTCAGTCCCCAGCCCCAGACCCGTGACGAGAAGGGACACAGTGCTCATGGGGACACCAGTCTCCTGGGGGATGGGCTGCAGGGACAGAGCGGCACAGACTGCTCCTGGGAGACCCACCTTTGCCTCAGCCGCCTTTTTTCTCACGTCTGGGTTTCCCCCCGCACCACCCAGTGAACTGAACACATCCCAGGGTGAGGGAACAGCAATGCCCGGCTGGACAGGAGCGAGGGGGGCTTTTAGCAGCCAACAAGCCAGACAAGAACACGCTTGGGATGGGGACGACATCCCTCAGCTCCCGAGGCACCTTACCTTTCCGTCATCCCCCTCCGTGGTCCCCACCCCAACCGTGAGGATGCTCCAGGGAACCGGAGGTGACACAGAGGACCCCCAGCACTCCCCACCGTGGGACTGACAGCACCGAGGATGCAGGCAGAGTTTCTATGGGGACACCGAGGATTTCCACCACCCACAGGAGAAAATGCTGCCACACTCTGCCAGCTCTGTGCAGCAAGTTTAATTGATAGAGGGTGAGTAAAAAGTATTGAAAAACCCAGAAAACTGCTTCAGTGCGTACAAAAATCACCGTAGAATATAAAACACTTTAAAAATACTCTGCGGAAAAGATCTGCAAATTTGTAAGTTAAAAAAAGATTCCAACATGCTTAAAATACAGTAATGTTTAACAAAAATAAAGACATCCTGCGGTCGTGAGGCACAGCAACAAATACATCTGGCTCTCCCCGCTTTGTGCTGACGAAGCCGCGTGGCACCGCTGGCACTCACGGCAACGCCCAGGAGTCCCGGCAGAGAGCAAGACCTCCCGGTTCAGCGAGGTGACCGCAGCCTCACTGGTAGAGGACCTTCACACAGAAGGTCTCCTCATTCTTATCCTCGTGGTCGTTGATGTGAATCAGGATCTCCTCCTCGCCCACAGTCTGGCTCGGGGCGAATCGCAAGCCGATGGTGTACACCTCCCCGCCGGCGACCTGCGGGAGAGCGGCCGGGAGGATGCGGTCGGGACCCTCCCGCCCACCCGGGCACCGCGCGGTCCGGCTGCGTGAGGGCACAGGGTCTGGCAAGGACGTACCTGGAACGAGTCCTCCTTGAACTGCAGGAGATCAGGCCGGTTGGTGCACAAGAAGTAGAGTCGGGGCGAGGGGTAGGGGTTGGTGTAGGTGATGAGCTTGTTGCAGCCTCGGCCGCCGCCCGCAGGGAGCGAGATCTCGAAGGTCTGCCGGGAGAAGGAAACCGCCTCTGAGCAAAAGCATCCTCCTCGCCCTGCCACCGGGGCACAGGCAATTACCAGCCCGGGACAAAGGGCCGGGGAAGCAGCTGGGACCGGGCAGCTCATTCCCCGGCTAATTAAGGGACATCCACGGGGAGAGCTGCCGTGCTCGCTCAGAGAACACGGTGCTGGAGGTGGGCTGGCACCCGGCAGGACGCCGGGGCATCAGTTTAAACACCGATCTGAACTCCCCTCAGTACCAAGGATTTCAGGAAAATGTTTCTCTTAAAAACGAATGCATTAAGCTGGGAAATCTAATTTTCTATCTTTGAGGCAAGGCCTCTGACAGCACAGGGCTAATGGAGAGCAGCACGCTCCGGCTTTAATTTCACAGCCAGGGATACTTCAGGGCTCACACTGCTCGGCACGGGACTGCCCTTCAAGACAGCCTGAAAAATGCTTTGCCTCGGTCTTCACTGAGATTATTCAAGCACCTGAGGACTAAATGTGAGCCGAGGGTGTCACCACAGCGTTTCTGCACCGTACCTTGGAGATGAGGGGCTGGCGGCAGGAGAGGCAGAGCAGCCAGGAGGAGACCAGCTGGTGGGACTCCACGTCCACCAGGTTGAGGTAGATGAACCTGCTGCCAGCTCGCCGGGGCCTCACGCCAACGGACAGGTCCTGGATGCCGTTGGCGGGGAGGAGGAAGGCGCCGTCCGGATCCACCTGCGGGAACCAACGCCGGGAGCTGCAGCCACCGCGAGGCCAGGGGCACCTCCAGCTCAGAGCACAAACCAGCCCCGACTCTCTTAAAAAGCACAGCGGTACAGGGGATCAGCTGTGTGCCAGGAAGGGTGAGAGCCAGCTCCTCCCCAGCCCGGGGACTCCCTCCCCTCAAAAGCTTTGCCCAGAGGAGACTTTTTGTTGACAGGACAGTGATGGGAGCTTTTCTGCCTTTTATTATTCACATTCGCAATTACGGGCCGAGCGGATTCTAAAGAAAGTCTTCAGAGGGTCTCATTAACGCAGATAATTTGCCCTCCGGGGTTTCGTGCCGATGATCCTACACATGACAGCTCTAATCAAAAGATAATTATCGCAAACACTTGACGGCACTAAATTGTTCATTATTCCGAGTGGGCTGCCTTCCCCTTTCCAGAGGGGATCTCGCTGGGCTGGTGCTGGCCAGCCCCCCGCTCACCCCGAGGGACGTCGCGCGTGTGGGAAGGGGGTTACCTCCAGCTCCTGGGGGTGGGAGGTGAAGGCGCGCACCCTCCGCGGGGCCGGGGTGCCGCGCAGCAGCAGGGAGAGGCGGGCGAGCTGCCCGGCCGTGCAGCTGACGTCCAGGCGCTGCAGGGAGTGCAGGTAGAACTGCCAGATCTGGGCGGGCGCCGCCAGCCACGCGTCCCTGTGGGGCACACACACACGCGGGATTGCCCACGGCTCCTCCTGAGGAACCCGCCTGGGTCCCACCCGCTCCCGAAGCGCCACCTGGCACAGAGCTAGCCCTGCTCAGGGGGCATCAGTTTGTACATCAGGGATTAGCTAGAGGATGCAAAACCCTAAGCTAAACCTTAGGTTAGAGGATGTAAAACCCCAACCCTACGGGCGGTGCGAGCTTCCCTCCTGCCCTGACACGCATCGGGATTAGCATTTCTCACTTTTTTTTGAGGTCCCGCCACTTACGTATAAATAGCAACAAAGAACTTTTTGATCTGCGGGCTTGGTCCTCCGGCTACTTTCAAGAAGATGTCCTGCGGCTCCCCGGGCCCCTGCGTGCAGAAATCAGAGCATCGTTCCAATAGTTAACCTTGAGATCACACCAGCTAATGAGGACTCCAGGGTTTCCTTCCCATTAACAGAAAAAGCTGCCACCAACCCACTTACAAAACCAGATGCTTTCAGCATCTAGTTAAACTACGTTATTAAGTTATTATACAGCTTGGCTGAACTCTTCCAGTATTTTTAATTACAAAAGAGGATACAAACAACTATCGCATTCCAGGTCTGCATCTGTAATCAAATTTTGGCAAATTTTCCCCAAGTTTTCTAACAAGCCATAATCCAATTACCATACTAACGCATTTCCGCAGAGGCAATTAAGCCACTACCCTTTGCTGCCATCTGCACACACGTGCCCAAGTTTATTTTTCCTTTCTACCTCCCCCAGATGCAAAGCAGGCCCAGGAAAGCCACGCTGGGCATCGCAGAGCAAGGGCTCCGCCCAAAGAGCAGCCCGGCCCTGCCCTCCCTGACCCCCCAGCATCACCCACCAGGGATGCTCTGCCCAGCACTGCGGATGTGCCGGCCCCCACCACACACAGATCCCCCGAGCAGCGGGGAAGGTCTATCCCACCCCCAACAAAAGGCTGCTCTTCCCCAGCATCTGAATCATCCAGTATTTGCTCAAAAGAACAAGGACAGGCTGCTGCGCGATGCGATAAGGCGCAATGTTCAGTTTCAGCCGTGAAAACAATGCGTCTCCTTTTAATGGGGAATGACTCCGGCTTCGTCGCTGCCAGTGTTTCGCTACCACGGGCTGATAAATGGGGACGCTCCGTGGGTACAAGGTATCTCTCTGCCAACAAAAGCAAGGCACAGCAGGAGGACACAAAGGACAGAGCGACGCCAAAGCGTAACCAGTACCATGTTTTTGGTTTCGCAAATGATGTCAGGGTCACTGCAGCGAACAAACATCTCGGGCTCCCCACCCGGCACCCCCACCGGCATGCCTGCGGAGGAGAGAGAGAGACAGAGGTGAAACTGCATTCAGCGTTTTCTCTGTACTTGCTACCCTGCAGCCCACAGCCACAGACCAGAATCCCTTATGTCAGGTTCCCACCAAACTACCGGGCACACCCAGGCGAGAAATTCAGTATAAAATTAACGCAGAGGTGCGCTCTCTGGATGCTGCCACATCTCCAGAAAGGCCCCTACAAACCGTGGGTGCTGTCTACCGAGGAAGCGCCCGAGCCCCCGCCGGGCACACTGCAGGCTCACCGGGGAGGGTGTGCCAGGGGGGCAGTCGAATGGTTTTCTTCAGGAAGGTGAGCTCCGGGTGGTAGAAGCGGAAGGTCTGGTCCACGACATGGGGCTGCGGCTCCACCTTCACCTGCAGGAGCGCGATGGGCTTCCCCCCGCTCACCTGGAAAGAGACCTGTCCCGGGGTGGGGACAGCGTTTGGCAAGAGCGATGCTTCTACCCCTGCACAGCCCCTCGAGCGGTGTCCCCGCCCGGCTCCCTCACCTGGATGTGCGTCGTCCGACCAGCCCCGCTCTTCCCCAGGGAGTGTGTGGCTGTGTCAGCACCGGTGCTCAGCGCAGCCGGCCCCTACGGGGTGTGAGAGCGGGTTGCCTCAGGATGCTGCACTGCTGCGGCCGCCCAGTGCTCCCCATGGCCAGGCCACCCTCCCTGTGCAAGCAAACACAGCCGAGGGAAACGCTTCCTACTGGGAGCAGCTCAAAACGGGCTCCCACGCCTACCTGCACCACCATGACTGCGGGGTCCGCGGAGAAGGTCTGGTATTTGAAGGGGATGCGGACGGTCTCTTTGGGGCGCAGGTAGACCTGAGGCTTGAGGTCATCTCGGAGGTGGAACATCTCCTCTTCCACCGGCGTAACGCTCTTCGTCAGCTCCTTGAAGTGGCGCCACTCCCTCGGGTCCAGTATGACACTGGGGGAACGAGAGGCAGACATACTGGTGAGGTCTAATCAGGAGTTGGTGCCACCCCACCATCTCCCCACACACCCCGGAGAGACCCCAACTCCAGCCCCCACCTGAGCTCGGCACGGTCGACCTCAATGGTCACGGTGTGCTGGACGCCATAGGGGTTCTTCAGGGCGAACTCGAAGAACTCGGCGGTGCCCAGCACGGCGTGCACGGTGTGGGTGGCGGTGATGGCCTGGCTGAGCATGCGGGAGATGCTCTCGCCCTTGGTGTGCTCCCGGTAGGAGTCGATGATCTGCAGGTCCCGCACGCGCCGGGCGCGCTGCTCCTGCCAGCCCTGCCGGGAGGGGACCCTTAGCCCGGTGCCTCCGCGGCATCCCCGGCTCCTGTCACCCCTCTCCTCACCGAGACCAAGGCCGCCGTCCTGCCGCTGGCATCTTCCTGCTGCCGCACCAGCGCCATGCGCCGCAGCTTGCGCCGGTGGGCGGCCGCGGCCTCACCGGAGACAGCCGGAGGGGCCAGCCTCGCTTCCGGACGGCGGCTGTGCAGCACGGCTGCCAACTCACCGTCCACCTCCACCAGCCTCCGCGCCCGCGACACCCGCCCGCCTGCAGAGACAGAGCGCCATGGCACTGACGAGGGGGACCCCAGTTAGCACGGTGCTGGGCAGGGGAGCACCCCATGGCCAGTGGCAAAGTGCTGGCACCGCGGCACCAGAGACCCCGCCAACCCTAACCCGTGTTGGGGGACAGGCCGAGCCCTAGCCCGGCAGGACTCACCACCAGCAGCATTTGGGGAGAGCCAGCTGCCGGCTGGGACGCTGCCAGCGCTGTCCGGCGTGGGCACAACGCGGGAGCGGGACGGCAGTGGGGACGGCAGCTGCCCTGGGATGTCCTCACATGGGTGGCCTGCCACGAGCAGATACAGCATGAGCATAAAACATCCATTTTATATCATTATAAAATCTACTGCAAATTTCTGCCCTTACTGCAGTTCTTCACAGATAATTTAAAAAGAGCAGGAGCAAATATCTGGCTGCTAGCGATGCTCTATGAGCCTCCCAGCGCTCCCTCTAGAGCCTGGCACCGATACCTCTGCACATCCATCCGCCCAGAGACGGAGCGGCATCAAAAGCCTGGCGCCACCACCAGCGCGTCGCTGAGCCCCTCACCAGTGGTTTCCCACTCCTGCTGCCATCCCTGCTCCCACAAAGGTTGTGCCAGAGCCAGATGAGGCTCTAAACCCGACGGGTGCTTTACCCAGCCTACAAATCCCATTCCCATCCTTTCAGGCGGGGGCACCAAATACTGTTTTTAACAACAGTATTTTTAAATTTTAAAAAAGGAGAGAAGAAAAACAACCAAAGGGCAGCTGTTGTCCTGGTGCAGCGCCTCTGCCTCCACCCTCCCGCTTCTTCTGCGGGGTGCGAGTTAAACCTCTCCGTGGGTTGTGAATCTCAGATTCTCTTTCCCAGGAGCTTATCGTCCCTTTGCAGGCAAAGTATGGAAATAACGACTTAAGATATCTTATAACGGAGCTAATCTTTCTTCTGAAGATAAGATTTTAAAACCTGGAGTCACCGCACACTTACAGGACAGGGGATTAAATATATAAAATAAAAGCAGCCAGCAGGTTCTGGGCAGAACAGCATCTTTACAAGTGTGGTTTTCTTTCGGTACAGCCCTGTGCCCGCTGTGCATCCCTCCTGCAGCCCCATGGCATCCTCCTGCCAGCCCCTGACTGCACAGGGCCAGCACCAAATCCTTTTGGCCACACGAGCAGCGGGCTCTGGACTCTTACCGACGTTGGCCAAGCAGAGGTGGAGGCGGCCCCTGACAGCAACGCGGACACCGAGGGGCCGCAGGGCGCCGTGCCGCAGCGCCTCCCGGGCCAGCACCGGCACCTCGGGCTCGTCGTACTCGGTCGTGGCCACTTCCAGCTCATGGTGGGTCCTGACAGCTGCCCGGCCCTGGCGCAGGAGGGGCTGGGGACAAGTCAGAGACAGGCAAGAGGTAACGAGTTACCGGGGAGTCTGGTCTGGGTAAGGATGTCTTCAGCTGTCCTAGGTCTGGGGGGGGGTTAGTCCCTGAATACTGCAGGAGTTGGAGGAAAGTGGAAGAAAGTTAACATTTTGCCATCACTTTCAAGGAGAAGATGACAAATCCCGCGATCGGGGGCCTGTCAGGCTGCCATCAGTCTTGTTTACACAGAGGGGCTGACAGCGGCTCAATTACTAACAACGTGAGGGTAATGCAGCAGTATTTCAACCCAGGCCCAGAGCAGAAGTCAGGCTCTTCCTTAACTCTCCTGCACGCTCAGCAGAGGGTCGCCTTCGTTGTTAGCAGCCCCAAGGGCTTCAGGGGAAAAAGATCTCCAATGTAACCCGTACCTCCAGTCTAACGGCAGCAGAGCCAACGAGGAGCAGGGAGTCTCCGTCCCAGACGTCGATCTGGAGGCTGTGCTCGGCCAGGTACCGCACGAACCAGCGCTGCTCCCCCGGCCGCAGGAACGCAGGGTCCACCATGTACTTGAGCTGCCAGCCCGGCGGTCCTGCCAGAGAGCCGGCACCACCGTGGGAATGGGCTTCCGCCGCCACCATCCAAGTGACAGAAGAAGAGCAGCCGCGTGAGGACAGTAAAACCAGAGTTTACCAGTGCCGAGGGTTCCGTCCTTGTTCACCCGGACAAGGATCTGCGACGGCGCTGCCTGCCCAGCTGCCAGCCGCACATCTGTGCTGACCAGCTGCAGGCGTGGCGTGGTGACCGGCGGGAAACGGTAGAACTGGAAGGTAAGGAAGATGGTCCTTGGCCACGTCCCCTCTGCACCATCCCAGGTATCCCTTGAGGGAGAGAGAGGTGCTTGGGTTAGCTCATGGCACGGTGCTTCCTCCCCATCACGAGCTCCTCGTGCGCTCGGCATGCACCAAGAGGCAGAAGAATGGGAGAAGATCGGCTGCATCACAAGGATTTGGACTTCTCCAAAGACAGCAGGCATATGGTTTGCCTTGGCTTTCCAAAGAGCTTTGTAATTCCAGCTGCCTCCCACCATATGCTGTGACAGAGGAGCCCGGCAAAGGCAGCGTTTTACCTCTGCACAGCACACCATCATCCGCCGAGAAACACAAGTGGGGCCTCATCCAGCCAGAGCCACCCCACAGGTGCCAGCTTCCTCAAGTCCATATGGATTTACAGAGAAGTCCTGCATTAACTAGCTTTTACATCATATTGTGGCCAACAGATACAATTTAAAAAAATGGAATCTGATTTAACAGTGTCCAGAAAAGACAAGAGCATTATCGTAAGACCCTCTGGAGATTTGCCACCTTCTTCAGTGTCAGAAGTGGAGGCATCTTCACAAGGACCAATCCTGCTCATGCAGGGAAGTGGGCTGGGGGGGGATTTTGGGGAAGGAAGGACTTTGGGATCTGCCTGCAGAAAGCACCACAAAGAGCTGTCATCCCACCTGCCAAAAGCCAGGAACTGCAGTATTATTTCATTGCCTTGCAGAGGGTCAGCTTCCTCCAGGCGTGGGCTGAAACTCGCTGGGTCCACCGGCTCTGAGATCTCCACTGGCTCCTGGTTGTGGTCCAGGATCTCCGGGAAGCCGGCGGCGTGCAGGCGTGCCAGGGAGGCACGGGAGAGCAGCGTGTGGGAGCTGATGGGAGAAATGGGGTGAACTGTGCAGAAGCAGCCATGGGGAACTCCGGCGTGCCGGATGCTGGGGATGCAGGAGCCCGGGAAAGGGCGGCCGAGCATCACCTGCCTGCCTGCAGCCCCACTGCAGCGATGGGCACCTGCAGTGGCGCAAACGGCAGCGCCCGCAGCTGGTCCTCGGCACGGGGCTCCGGGTCCAGCGAGCTGAGGTCAGCCTCCAGGTGAGTGATCCCCCCCTCCTGCCAAAAGCTGCGGCCGCACGGCACCGGTGACCGGCCTCTGCCCCGCGGCGGGACCGACAGCTCCGACACCAAGAGCTGCCAGGAGAGAGGTCAGCGTGAGCGCCTGCAGCCCGGCACCCAGGAAGCAGCCCCCCAGGCAGCCCACCCTAGGGGAACCCCCGTGGCCAGGCAGCCTAGCAGCCCCCTCCTCACAAAAGCGGCTCCAGCATCACCGCCCTGTTGAGACATGGCACAGGCAGGCTCACGCCTCTGCTTCCCACTTGGCTGCTGCACTTTCCCTGGCAAGGGGAGGGATGAGAAAACGCAGCAGGGAGGTCAAATCGCTCCACTGCAGTCTTACAAAGCATTTCATTTAATCAAAAATATTTGTGTGCATTGATCCCTGCATCAAGATACGAAAAAGCATAAAGAGGGTTCTCGGTATTTATAGCTCTCCTTAAATCCCAGTAGCTCTGCGCGAAGAAACCGTGTGTCACTGTCAGCACGTACCAGGGACAATAGTACCCAGCAAATCTGAGCTGTCAAAAACCAGAACTGCCCTTACAAATACATTCAGGGCGTGAAAAGAGCTCAGGGAATCCTGCCCAGCGCATTACAGGCAGGATCTGTTTTGCTGGGCTGGAGGAGGTAGGTTTGAGCAGGATTCTCAATGCCTCTTGGCCACAGCAGCCAAAAAAAACACAGCAGGGGACAGGACCAGGAGCACTCCCTGGGAATGCTACTGCCCCACGCAGCACTTACCCCCGGTCCCCGAGGGGAAGCCATCTGCCCCAGGCTGGGAGGACCTGCAAGGAGGGATGGGAGAGATGCTGTAGCACAACAGTCACCCTCAACCCTTTTAAATGTTGGGGGTGCGAAACCAGCTCAGCAAGGTTGTTTAACATTGCTCAACTGGTTATTTGACTTATATTTCCAATAAAACTGTTGCCTGGGGCAGGAAGGTGGGGGGAAACAAAGCACATCTCCAGATCCATCCATTGTTTTGCCAGGAATTAAGCTAACTCTGCTGCAAACGGCAGCTCCTCCATCCCCAGACAGTGCTGCGCTTCCCTACGGCCACGCGGTGCTGCCTAAGTGGGATGCTTAATGAGACGTGAAAGTTTTAGGATACTTAAGGTTTTCGTCGCTCCTCCATTATTTCTTGTCACTCCCTTCATCTGCTTGTGCATTCGTGCCCCGAAACGGTGTGAGCCTCATCGTGTTTATATTTGGCTGCTCGGCTCATGCGCCGGCACAGCTGAGCTCGCTGAGCCGCGGGTCCTCCGGAGCAGACCAGGGGCACAGATGTTCCATCTCTGTATCCACGTGATGCCGAGACCTTATTTTGCTGTCACCACCACGTATGTTCCAACTATTTCATGCTGACTGCTGTGCAAAGGAAAGCACCCTGTCTCCCTTATGACTAAAATACTCTTTTCCTTCAGTCAGGATTGGCTTTGACCAGTGTCAAGGAGATGATGGACAGATCCCTCAGCACCACCAGCAGTCGAGCTGACAGAAGATGCTCTTGGCCCTCCCCCAGCCAAAAGGGCCAGATGGTGACATGTTTTCCAACAGAGCTCTACAGAAAGTTAACCAAACACTCTTTTCAGCAGCTCGGGGTGCAGGCTGGCTCTCACGCACAGCCGCTCACCTTGCAGCACAGCTCCAGGATCATCGCTGTGCTTCCCAAGCTCTCCCGGGTGCCACCAGTTTCCATGGAAACAGGGAAATGCCACACAGCTCACCCCCAGAAGTCACCCCTCTGGGCCATCTCCCCTCTCTGGGCACCCTGCCCACGCTCCAGCGGGCTGCCCTTGAGTCAGAGCTCACTAGCCAGGCAGGAAGCTCACCTTCACCGTTCTGGCACCCAGGAAAACGTTCCCAGAGCATCCCCAGCATCGCCAGACCCCTCCATTCCACCCACGAAGCTTTCTGCTCCAAAGCCCCTTATGTCCGCAAACGCAGCTCCTGGCTAGGACCTGCCGCGCAAAGCCATGGTGCCACTGCCATCTCGTGGAAGGCACAGCAGCACCAGCGCCAGGCGTCCAACGCACCGGGCAGCGCCCTGACCCGCGGGCTGGCAGCCACCGGCTCACTGGAGGAGCTGGCTAAGCTCCTAAAACATTTAAATGCTGTCAGGTGCCCAGAGCATCACTCTGAGACCTGCGTGGGAACTGCAAGTTTGTTTCCCCCCATCACAGAAGTGGGGATTAGAGAGAAACAAGGCAAAATGGATTTCCAGGAACCTGGGGCAACAACTCAGCTCCACACCCAAACCCAAGCCAACAGCATTTTCTTTCTGCCTCCAACACGCAGCAGACGAGCACGGAAACCCCAACTACCTGGCACCCCTGCACCACAGACAGACATACGTGTACACACACGTGTATGAGCACACACGTGCACACAGAGCCTGGGTTTGCCCGACCAGGTGCTGGCACATCCTGTGCACACCAATGGAAGGCGTGCCACCGTCACGCCCCCCAAGATTATCATCTTTTTTCCTCAGCCTATAATGGACACTTCTCCTGTCCTCGTGTCTGGAGGGATTCAGAGTCCGGAGAGACAAGCAATGGTGGTGACAGAGAGCACCGTGCTGCTGCTGCTGAGCACGGGAGCCCAAATGCCATCAGAACGACCCAAAACAGGAGCGGGCCAAGGCCGTGCCAGAAATCCCTGGGGATTTTGCACGTGGCTCAGCGCTACTATCACAGGAGGATTTTGCACGTTAAAAAGTAAGAGCTGGATTCAACTCGACAGAAACTTGGTTGGCTCCGGTAATTCATAAACTAGCTCACTGAAACTCAGTGAAGTCGTGTTTTATCTCCTGAGCAGACACGAGTGCCACACTCTATTTTAAATGTCAGCGATCTGGAAAACACTCACTCAGCGATGGCGTAGGAGGCTTCTCCGACTCGTCCCTGTCTTTACGCAGGATCTCTGCAGCAGTTACAAGATGTTCTTCCGAATCAGTGGAAACATGGAATTGGACAGTCCCAGACTCCACGTGCTTCCCCTGAAATGGGAAATAAAATGCTTTTAGACAGCGTGCTACACACAGCCTCTCCCACAGCTCCAAGAAATGATTCCCCTGCCCTGCAGCCAGAGAAATAGCGCTGCAAGCAGGGGGCGAGGTAGCAAGGGGTTGTATTTCAATTTCTGACCAAATACATCTGTCCTTATGCACATACACACTCACCTGTCAAATCTACCCACTGCCACCCAGGGTAACATTCTCCTGAGCAAGTTCTGCACGTCCCTCCCTCCCCGCGGTACCCAGCAAGCTACACAGCTCAGCACCGCAGCCGCATTTTGGCCACCCTGCCACAACTCCTTCACCCCAGCTCTAACCTCCTTTTGCTGATAAACACTCAGGAACGAGGTGTCTCTCGTGTGTGTGCATCTCAGAATAAACCAGCTGAGGCTGTGGTGGCCTCCAGGAAGTATCAGGATCAGTAACTGTGCTGACCAGCTGCGTGGCAGCTCAGCCCACAGCTCTGTGGTACCTGAAGCTGAGCAGCACTGCACACCGAGCGCGACACCCATCCACCAGCAGGCTGGGGGGCTGTCACCCTCCTCTTCCCACGCCTCGTCCTTCACCCACAGACATGCAGAACTTCCCCGTTGCCCAGCATTTAAACAGTTTTGGCAAAGAGCCTCTCTCTCAGCCAGCCCGCCCAAGCCCTGGCAGTGTCCCCGCATCCCCACGGCACAGCAGCGAGCCCTTACCTGGCGGGAGCTCGGCAGGGCGTGGTACACCAAGGTTTGGCAGGGTCCGCGGCAGGCGCCGCCACGCAGGGGCAGGACCACCTCCCTCTCACCGGTGCTGGGGCTCCAGACGGCCCAGCGCACCGAGCGCGGGTCAGCCGCTTCACAGCCGGGAGGGGGCTGAGGGGGGAGAGGGGTGAGCGCAGCAAGGGCCAGGCATCCCCAGAGGGACACAGGCTCTCATCTCCCACAGAGTAGGAACCACTCCCTTCAAGCCTTTCCAGAGACTTTTTCTTTTCCCCCCTCCACCAACCTCACCCTTCTGCTCCCAGGCCTCTGCAGGCTCTGAGGAGCACCAGGAACACTCCTCCAATGGAGAGGGACACGCTGGCCCCAGGATCGTGAGACCCCACGAGAAAAAGCAGCATAAAAGCTCCCACTTACCCAGGGGGTGCGTCCACAGCCCCCCTTTAGACCAAAGGAGAGTGGCAAAAGCAAACTGAGAGGTCTCTACCAGCACCCACCACCACCCTCAGAGCCTGCTAATTATGGCAGGCGGGACAAGGCGATCGGCTCAGCAAGCGGCTTTGGGATTAACGGCTCTGCCCAAGGGCTGCAGGATGTGCGCGTGCCCAGCCCTACCTTCCCGCCAGCTCTCCCGGAGCTGCAGAAGACATACTCCAGCTGGAAGCAGACCACAAAAGCCGGGTGAGGGACCATTTCGCTCAGGTGGATGCGGCTCCTCAGGACCAGGGTTTGGCCCGCAGCGCTGCACCAGGGCAGAGAATCAGCTGTGGGCAGTTGCAGCGGGAGCACACGGCGCCGGCGGCAGAGGGGCTCCCTCCCCTTACCTGGCTCTGGAGCCAGGCGCTGCTGGGCAGCCACCCCGCGTCACCTCTGCCTCCGGCACCAGCACGGCGACCTGCGGCGCCTGCACGAAGCGCAGGCCATTGTGGACGCCAACGTGCAGCCGCCGCTCCCGAACTGCCATCCCGTCGCCGTCCGGCGCAGCATTTGCCTGCAATGGGCAAGTTTTCCAGCTCAGGCAGTGAAGTGACACAGAATCCCTCCCTGCGCCACCCACAGATGGGAAGTTCAGGTAATCTGACAGAAACCCACCAGAACAGGACCCACCCTGCCAGCAAATGATGGATGTTAAAGTGTTTAACAGAATCAGCGTTTAGCAGAATCAGTGCAAATCTGGCAAATAAACAAGGACTTGCCCAGCATCTTTACTGCACAACAAGCATTGCTGTTCCTAAAGAGATGTGCTACAACTGCTACAGCTGGTCTTTGCATGTTCCACAGGAGAGCAAATCCAAGTTCTACTTATCGTTGTCTGGATATTCAAAACAAACTCAACAGGGAGCACCTGTGCACTAATCCAGCAGGAAAGCAAGCATGAGGCATACACAGAAAAAAACCCAAAAAAACAACAAAACAAGACAAAACCAAAAAACACACTCCAAGCAAAACAAATACGCAAGCACCGTTTATATGAACCTTTCCACTCCACCTGCAAGCGCAGTGCCAGCAGTACTGCTCGCGCACGGTGCCTTCCCCTGCCGTAAGGGCATCGCAGTACCTGAAGCAAGCGGTCACTGTTCACCAAGTCCAGCAGTTCCTCCTCAAATTCCTCCAAGGAAGGGTACAGCCGGATGGACAGCCTCTCCAGATAGTAGGTGACTGGCTTCATCAGCCGGGGCTTCTGCAAGCAGTCACCTGAAAAGATAAGGTGGTGGCCGCAGGTCACACTGTGACTGGGTGGGGCGGGGCGGGGGGCGCATCGCCAGAGCCACAGGGGCACCAACAGCCAGGCATGAGCCAAAAGCAGCTCCGGGGAAAGGTCGTGGCCATGCAATCTGTTTAGTTAATAAAGCCACCATGACCGCTGTGCTCCACAGCACAAGATGCTGGCTTGCCCCTCTTCTGCTTTTGAGGGGTGGTCTCGGCAGCACCAAGGACTTGGCTGCTTTGGAGACCTCACCTGGCTTTAACGTTAACAGTTACAACCCCCAAAACGGTTGGCAGTAGGACACTACTGCACGCAGTAAGCTCAATAACCCAGCTGCAGAACTGAGAGTACTTTTCACCCTCCAAATCATCAGATCACTTAATTTTAATCACAGCAGCTCAAACGGCAAGGCTGCTACCCACAGGGAAAGATTAACGAGGCCTGAGCATGCAAGAGCTCGTCCTCCTGAACCTGCCAGACCCCCAGCGATCCCGAGTCCTGCCACCGAGGAGGACAACTTTAAAGAGGCTGCATGGGCTTCTCCTAAGACTCCACTGAATAACTGTAATTAAACCAACTATCACTTATCCCTCACAGCTTTCCAGGAGCAAAGCAATCAACGGAGAACAGACCAAAGGCATTTTGACATCTTTCAGGATGAAGGCAGGGGTCGCAGTGCCACCAGGCTGAGCAGGGGAGAGGCTTTTGCCCAGGGAAACCTCTGCAGAAAACCCACCAGAGTACCCAGACACCCTCTGCCTGCAGCCTTCCCAGCGACCTGCTGCCTTCAGCAGGAGCAGGGCAGGCGGCAGGGAAGGGAAGGAGCCCTTACCTGTGTCTCCACGTGCCGGTTGCAAGCCAGGAATGGCCTGCAGCCCAGATATCAGAAAGTTTTCAGGAAGGAGGTGAAATATCGTCTCCAGGGGCTGGTGAGGCTTCAGGGAGTACTGGAGGTGGCTCTTCTCCATCACCGTCAAGTATTTGTTCTCTGAAGAAGAGAAAACATCCCAAGATGACCAGAACTGCGGGAAGACAGCTTCGTGGTGCTGCTGGTGAAGAAACCGTTACCCAGGAACGCGTGTGCTGGGATTAAAGGAAAAACCAAGTTTGCCCAGCCTGGCTTTTCCCAGCTGGCAGCAAGGCACAGCTGCTCAGCACCGCCAGGGCACAGACCACGTACTGCAGAGACCGGACACGCACAACACGTGTGGATAAGAGATGCTGCCAAGAAGGGAGCGAGATGCAGTGTCTTGCTGCCGCTTACTTTCTGTGGGGTCCTGGAAGCGTGGGTGCAGTAAGGCACGTGGTGTCCCATGGTACAGTTTCAGTCTGAAAGCAAAGAGCACAGGTAAATGGTCGTTAAATACACCCTGAAGCACATCTTTATCTCCTACAATGCCTCTGCTCGACAGTAAGAAACCACCTCCCGACTCTGTACCTGTGATAAAAACCCCATCCTTTAGGGAAAGGAGAGGCATCACTTACAAACCCACCACTGCTTCCCCTGCAGTGAAGAATACCAGGTTTCTAAATGCTGCTTTTGTTTCTGCAGCCCCAGGACCAGCCTTACCCACCCCCAAAGCGGTGCACGTTGCCACCCCAGCTCCCAACGTGCCCCATCACGCGGCAGCAAGGGGGCACATACGCTCGGTCCTCCGTAGCCAGGTGCGTCACCTCTGAGCTGCTGCTGAAGAGAGGGATGAGCCCAAAGCCACAGGAGAGATGCTGAGAGCCCCCATCCCCTTTCCCAGCCATCATCACCACTTCCACGACAGCGGTGATGCTGGGGTGGTTCAAGGAGGTGTGGAAGTAAACGACCTGGGTTGGGAAAGGAGAGAGAAGTGGCATTTCAGAGTTGGCAGTGGAGCAAAACCTGTTTTGTTTCAGAAAAGAACATCCATTAAAACTTCCAGAAAGTGGCTCACAGCAAATGACCTCCAGCACCACTCAGAAATCTCAACCTCCTTAAATCTCAAACGCCATTAACTTTTTTTTTTTGGCTAACACCCACTTTCCAAAGTAACTCACAGGCAACAGACCCCATAAGAGCAAGATTTCGATGAGCCCCTGACCTCCAGCATCACAGCAAGCCTGTACTGGGAAAGCAGACAGAGCTGGAACCCTCCTGCCACAAAGCAGGATGGGACAGGACACAGGTCACCTCCCCAAGATACAGTTTAAAGCCAGGTTAATCTTTCTATTAAAAGCTCATTACCACAGTGTCGCAGGGAAAATGTTTACTGTAATCACGGCTGTCAGGAAGGGATAATGGAGAGAGACATTACCGCATCAACCCACGGAAATAAATCACTATTCTATTATCTTTTATTGCAAAACACTGAAACAATGACTGCTGGCTGCTGACCAATGCCTCGCCTCGCAAAGACTCGGAAAGCCCTTAAAACCCATTCCTTGTAAAACAGGCTTAGTGTTCCCCCTGCGAGCTCTCGCACCACTTTGGGCCACGCGCTGGGAGAGCGACGTGGCGTGGGTGTTGCCTTGACCCGCCAGCGGGATCTCCCCAGTAAGGGTGCACCGCAGTCTGCCCGTATGAGCAGCAACTGGAGGAATGGTTTTAGAGAGTTCAGTTGCCAGGCAGGGAGAGAAAAGTGCTGTGCTGGAGGGCAGGTGGTTGCTCCTTCCCTCCCTTCCCAGCAGTGAAGGAACACTGCTCTCTGCCGCCGGCTCCGGACACGGCAGGCGGCACACGCTGCTTCCACTCCGTCACCCAGTCCAGGGGCAACCTGGGACCCCAGTTCCCCGTTCCAGTAAAGCTCACTGAGCCAGCAGTGTCCGGGTGCACTCTGGGCAAAGGATTGGGGAGCACTGGAAAGGAAGAGGGGGTGCTGCTGCTGCTGCCGCCTGTGTGCATCACCACAGACGGACAGACTGACCGCGGGCAGAGCTCACACTTGGGGACTCGCTGCCTGAAAAGGCTCAGGGCTACGGCGGGCTGATCGCAGCTCCCAGAGCCCCCTGAGCCCCGCTTCTACTGGCCTGATGGAGGAAAGCAGCACAACAGAGCACAAACAGCTTCTCCCTTCGTGCATTAGAAACCTCCCTTCTCAGACTTGGCTCCTGCAGCTCCAGCCGCCTCCCCATGTGATCGCTGACCCCCTCCTAGCTTCTCAACACCCCTTCCCAGGGGGCTGCCGGTGTTTTCCCAGACCCGCCTGGCACAGAACCACAGAACCTTTGGTTGGAAGAGACCTTTAACACCATACAGTCCATCACCGCTCCCCTGCCCACCCACAGACCCCACCAGCACCCACCTCGTTGAACGCTGCCCTGGCTGGGTGCGGTGGGACGGCGCGGGCAGCTCGCCAGCTGCTCCTCCACGTCCGCCCGAAGAAGTGGTGGTAGGTGGCATCGAAAAGGGAGAGGCGCAGCTGGTACTCGGCTCCCTGCAAGACATGACAGGACAGGGAGTGCTGGCATTCGGGTCCACACAGGGACGTGCCAGCCCAGCAGCACCCCAAGCTACAGAGAACACACGTCAGAAAGACAGGACAAACAATCCTTGTTCGGTTATTGATGCCCAAACCAGGCAGGCAGTGGGAAGACATAGACTATGGCACCAGGGTAGCAGGTGAAGATGAATGGGACTGAAACACAGCTCCAGCTTGTGTTTCCAGATCTACAGTCAGCTCTCCCCAAATAAAGTGACCTTATTTTGAAAGCCTCCACTTCCGCAAGCTCCAGCCCGCACAGGCGGCAAGTGCGGGCAGCGCCGCGGGGTCCCGGCACGGAGGCACCGCGGGGCTCTCCCCGCACCCACCTGGGCCAGCGCAGCCCCCTCCAGCAGCTTCAGGACACATCGGAACGCGGTGGCGCCCGGCCGGCGGGCCCGCCTGCGCTGGGGGGGCGGCGGGACGGCGACGTTCTGCTCGAACACCTTCTCCCACTCGCTCATCTTCCTCTGCCCCGGGGCCGCTCCTCCCGCCCGGCGGCGGCTAAGCTGGAAAACCGAGGGGGAAGCGCACGGTCTGGGAACGCGCCCGGAGACCCCCGCACCCCCGAGGGCCCGGGACACCCGGCGGCCTCCGGGGGAGCGGGCAGCGCCGGAGAGCCCTACGAGCCCCAGGGCTGCACCGGTCCCCGGGGACCCCGGCCGATGCGGACCCCCGGCCGCCGCGCCCGCCACGCACCGAGCCCCGCGCACACGCAGACGCCCACCCCCGCCCGCAGCAGCCGAGCCCCGGCCCGCGCTCACTCGCTCTCTCTCCCGCTCGCTCGCTCACTCACGGCCGGGGCCGCCGGGACCGGTCCCCGCGCGCTGCGGCGGGGCCATAAGAGCCGGCGCGCCGGGCCGCCCGCCCCCCCCCGCGCACTCACCGCGCCCCGCCGCCATCTTCCCGGGCCCGACCAATCTCTCGCCGGGACAGGGGGGGATGGAACGGAGGGGCCGGCCCCGCCCGCCACCCCGCCCCCCTTCGCAGCTCGCACTCCCGCGCCCCGTCGCCGGCCGGGAAGAGCGACGGCGGGGCGATACCGTGGCGGGATCGGGCTGCGGCGACAGCGGCGGCGGCGGCGGAGACCGTTCGTTCCCCCCCGCGCCGGTGGTCGCGCCCGGCCCAAGCATCGGGTTACTAGGGCGATGGTGCCGCACCGCGGGGGGCGGGGCCTGGCCGCTCCAGTCCTACGGGCGCCGCAGCCAATGGCGGGCGGCGCGGGGCCCTCCGTCATTTGCATGCGGCGGGAGAGGCGGGCGGCGCGGCCAATCGGCGGCGGGCGGGGCGGAGCGAGGCGGGGCGGGGCGGGGCCTGCCCCCCACGAGGGCGCCGCGGCGGAGCGGGGGGGAGCGGCGGACGCGGCAGGTGCGGGGCGGCGGGGCCGGGCGCGCCGGGGGGGGGGGGCGCGATCGGGATCGGGGCGGCGATGGGCGCGGCGATCGGGACGATGGAGCCGGGCGGCGCCGCGGGCCGAGCTACGGTAAGGCCACGCCGCCGGCGCCCCGGCGACATCTGGCCCGTGGCCCGGCAGCGGCGCGGGAGGCGGCGCGGGGCGGTCGGTGCCCCCGGTCCCCCGGCGGGGCGGCCCCGATCGCCGGCTGAGCCCCGGGCATCCTGTCGGCGCGGGTACCGGGGAGCGGCGGGCGCAGGCGCGGTGCCGCCGGCGGCCCGCGGGAGCGGAGCGCGGTGCGCCGGGGCGAGGTCACCCCGCCGCCGGTGCCGCGGCCGGTGGCCCATTGACGCTGCGGCGGCGGGAGGCGGGCGCTTCGACCCCGGTGGCGGGACGGACCCGCGGGCGGGAGAGCGCGCGCGCTGAGTTTTGCCCCCCGGAGCATCCTCCCGGTCGGCGGCGGGAGCCGCCCCGCGCACGGCGGGCATCGCACCGCAAGAAGGCGGCTTCGCCAGCCGGGGTGGCGCGGGGGGCGGCTGGGACGAGCCGCCACCGCCGCTCCCTTCGGGCTGGCCCGTGCCCGGATCCCGGGGTTCCTCTGGCTGGTGATCCCCTCGACGGCCTCCCCTCCTCGGGGCCGTTTTACCGGCCATGGGGACCCCACCGGTCCGTGCCCGTGGCCGGGACGCCGTGCCGCCGTGGTTAACGCAGCCATCCCTCAGCGTTGGTCCAGGCGCGCGGGCTTGTGGCCCGGTGAGAGATGCTCGGTGGAAGAGCAGAGCCGTGCCGGCGCTGCGCGGGTCCGGTGTCCAGCCAGCGGCCCCAGAACCAGATGTTTCTGCCCAAAACATCCGTGCGAGCTGCGGTGCTGCGCCGTGGGTGAGCGCTGGAGCAGGCAGGCTGGCCAGTGTGTACCCAGTATACATTGCATATATACATTTACATATGGCACATATGCAGCAATTTCCTGGCCCATTAATACGCCTCCGCTCACTGCTGCTAATGGAAAATACACAAGAGCTGGTTTTCTATTATTTTTTATTATTATTATTATTATTGTTATTTTGATGAGGAGGGCAGTAGGGCCAGCCATCGCCTCCCATCGCAGAGCGAAGGCAGAACCACCCAGCGCCTGGTCCCCACCATCTGCCAGGGAGGCGAAGCCGCCGGTGTGGGGAGGCACTCCCCACAGGGGACGGGGTTTGTGGCCTTCCTCCCCTGTCACTAATGGAGCAACCTGCCGGGACCCCCAACGCAGGCGGCACCAAGCGGGTCCCCGTCAGCATGGGCACGGTTCAGAGCGCGCACGGTGCCTGCTGGGCCCATCACTGGCAGGACCAGGGAGTGCAAGGGAAGCTGGGCGGGACTTGGCGGATTGAGAAAGACCGAGTTTTCCTAATTTATAAATGAAAAAAGCGCTCAGGCGCGCTTCCAAAACCCTGACCCCTTTTTGCTGGCTTGGCCTCTGGTTTTCATGTTCCATCCAACCAGTGGCTGCGTTGGTGCTCTTATCGCTCCAGGATTACGGTGCCGTGCTTCCAACAGGGACCTTTGGCTCCAATTACTGGGGAGTCCCCAAACCGCGGGCACGGGTTTTGGCCCAAGATGGCCAAAAAACAAAAGCCACCGAGGAGCCGCGATTGGCGTGCGCAGAGGGGGACAGGTGACTGGCTGGCGGGTTGCGGCATCTGGGCCAGCCCCGGTGCTGGGAGGCAGCCCCGCACTGTCACCTGCAGCTGCCCTAATTTTGCTTTTTTTTAAAAAAAAAAAAACAAAAAAACACCCGGCATGATTTAACAGCATCTGACGATGGAGACATCTGGCCTCAGACTTCCCACGGCCAAGCCTCCTCTTGGCCGAGCTGCGCAGGGGCAGCCGGCGGCGGGTGGCAGCCGCTCGTTCGCCCACGCGCTGCCGGTGCCAGGCTGCGGCGCCGACACGGTTAAGGCACCGGCGGGATCGGGCGTCGGGCTGCGCGCCACGGCCACACGCCACCGGTGGGGCCAAACTTGCCGAGTCAGGATGTGAGAGCGGCGGGGACGGCTCTGCAGCATCGCTGAGTGCTGCCGCATCCCGGGGCGCGGGGGGGCTCGGCTTCTCCCGGGGACGGAGCGGGAATGGGGTAGGAACCGGCACCCACTGGCTTTGCCTCCGGCTGCCGCGGCTGCTCAGCCCCGGCGCCGCTTCCAGGAACCTGCAGAGCTTTGAGCTCTGCCGGCAGCTGCGGGTTTATCTCATTGTTTTTGCCTCCTGACCGCGCATCTCTGTCAGAGCGCCGGAGCCAGGTAGGTGCGGTGCTGGGACGGTCGGTGCTGCCGGTGGCTTTGCGGTGCCGTGGCGGTGGCTTGGCCGTTCCTGGCCGGCAACCACAGCGTGTCGGGGAGTTGCCGCCAGCTCGCTGGGAAAGGGGCCCCGCGGGGGCTCGAGGGCCTGACAGACCCTGTTACTTCCATGCTGGTGTACGTGACAGCGAAGCAGGAGTAGCCCCGTGTGGCGTGTGGGTTTTTGGGCTGTGTCATTGACTCCGGCAGCCGAGCAGCGCCGGGTGCCTGCGCTTCGGCGCACAGCACCATCACGGGCATCCTCACGTGTCGCAGCTACATCCCTGCCGCCTGCCTCCTTCCTTGTCTTAATGACCGGCTTGTAAACACGCCTGAGCCCAGCGCCGTGATGGCAGAAGGGGGACGAACGCTGCTCTGCAGCATCCCCGGGCAGAGGGAAGGGGCAGGGCTGCTGCTCTGCGGATCCCTGCGGCGCAGGGGCTGCGGGCGGGGGGTGCACGGGACCGGTGTGGGGCATGGACAGAGAGGGGATGGCAGGAACTGCCAGGGTCTGCGAGGCCAAACAGGGCAGCGTGAGTAACAGTGCTCAAGTCACCTTTTCCGCGGTGTGTATGTGTGTATGGGAGGGTATTTGCTGAGGGTGGTTTGCAAACCTGGTAAAAAAGGGGTAGAAATCTGGGGCTGGGTACCTGGCGTGGGGAGATGCTCGGCACCGTCTCCCCTGCATCCCTTGCCTGTGCAGCCAGGAAGGACACTGGGGTGCCCAGGGTTGGGGTCCCGCAGCTCCCCCCGCCCCAATGCCTCATGCTCAGGGGTTCAGGCTCATCAGTGGGTGCAGAGGCTTCATCCCTATGTTCAAATTCACCCCCTCTTGCTCTCACAGCAGCGTGTTTGGGAACCTGTGGTCCACAGACCACCCCTCAGGCTGGTCCAGCAGAGCTTTGGCTCGTGGGGGCTTCCTGGCCATAAATCCTCCCAGCGCCCACGCTTTCCTGCCCCTTTGCCCTGGCCAGGGCCAGGGATGGCGCCCGGTGGGAGCACAAGATTTTGGGGCACTTCTGCCTCGCCTCCCAGGCACATCCTGCAGAGGAAAACAGTTTTCTTCCCTTTCTGAGCATCACCCTGCAGAAACTCCTGCGGTTGCAGACCCGCGGCTGAGTTTTGCCGTGAGGAAGCTGAAGGTGCAAGAGTGCTCTCAGGGAAGCACCAAACTGCCGGCACGGAGGGGCCGGGGCTTTCAGCAGCACCTTTGGCTCTGGATACCCCAGGGGTGGGTTGGCCCCAGGGGCAGATGCTCCAGTGGTTGGGGGCACAGAGCCCTGCCCTGTGTGCCGGTGGTCCCGTTGTGCTTCCTGGCAAAGTTCCTCCAGTGCCACTGGAGACTTGCCAGCCACCGTGCTCGGACCCCCTGGCATTACCACAAGGTAACGGGTGACGGGCGCCGGGTCCTGCTGAAAACTGCGGAGAGCTGAGCTCGTTGCAAAGCTGAGCTCATCTCACCACAGATCCTCAGGATGCACAAACAAAGCCAGCCCTAAGCCCTGCCGTAAGTTTGAGTTTGTGGCAGTGCAGGCAAGGACACCGCAAAGCTGCCCCACTGCGGCTGGGGAGGGGGGATCCGCAGGCATCCCCCCAGCTCGCTTCAGCTTTGTTACACTGCTGCTAATTAAGTGACTCTGAGCATGCATGAAGCACCTTGCAGAAGTGTGCCGGCCACGGCCAGTGGCTGCCATTGACCCCACGTTGTCACAGGCAGCTGCCCACTGCCTGGGGAGCCCTGAAGGTGACACGAGCAGCCCCTGGGAGAAGCTGGGAGTGTCACGGTGGCTCTGGGGATTTGGCAGTGTCATGCCCGGGGCAGCAGCTGGGGGCCACGGGGGAGCAGCTCCCTCCTGCCCTCTCAAAAATAACGCCAGCTTTAGTAAGCCTGCCTCATCTCCAGTCCTGACGCGGCTGCGGCCGGAGGAGCTGCCTGGCTGCAGTGCTCAGGGAGGCGGGAGATGGGGCTCTGCGCCGGGGCTGGGGGCCGCAGTGGGGCTGGGGGCTGCCGTGGGCGGGCAGGCGGCTCCGCAGGGACGGGCTCGGCTGCCGCAGCTGCTGCCATTGGGCCGCGTGGGCTGCAGGGGCTGCGCCTGGATGCAGGCACACGGGGCCGGGATGCAGGATGCGGGAGGGATACGGGGTAAAGAGGGATGCAGGATGCTGGGGGGGATGCAGGATGCCAGGGGCATGCAGGAGGGATGCAGGATGCAGGAGGGATACGGGATGAAGAATGCAGGATGCAGGAGGGATGCGGGATGAAGAGGGATGCAGGATGCAGCCACACCGTGCCAGGCTGCAGGCAGGATGTGGGAGAGATGCAGGCTGCAGGCATGCCCTGCTGGGCTGCAGGCGAGATGCGATATGCAGGCACACTGTGCTGGGATGCGGGAGGGATGCAGGACGCAGTGCCAGGATGCAGCAGGATGCGTGCCAGGACACGAGCACACTGTGCAAGGCCATGCTCCTGCTGTACCCGGGGCAGCCAGGGAAGGAGCCTGGAGATCTCTCAGTCCCCACTCAGGATGGGGGGAGGGAGAAAAGCCAGGCTGTTTTCCTTTCCTTGGCTTGTCCCTTGCAGAAGGACCCTCTGGGGGCCACTTTAGCGCTAAACACCAGCAAAATGTTTAATTTATCAGGTTTTTTTCACCATTTCTTGTCACAAGACCTCCACAGTGCGGGTCAGTGCCTCGCTGATGCAGCTGGGCTGCCCTGTCGCGTGTCCTGCTTGTCTCCTGTGGGCAGCGAGGTGGGCAGCAAGCAGCCCCACTCTGCCCTGCTCAGGACCCCCAGAAGTTTGGGGAGAACAATCAGTTTGGGCAGTCAGCAGCATCAAGCCGCTGCCCACGCCACTGCCCGCGCCACACGCCCATCCGGCTTGCCAGCTCCTGCAACAGGAAGCACCGTCATGTGCGCGCCCCAAAAACCCCCGTTTCTTCCTCTTTTTCTCTTCCCCTGTGGCAGGGGTGAGGCGGCGAGTGGCTCCGGGGAGCCCAGGCTGGCTCCATGTATCCCGAATCCACCACTGACTCCCCGGCGCGACTCTCGCTGCGGCAGACGGGCTCCCCAGGGATGATTTACAGGTAAGGGTGCGGGGCGGCACTGCGGGGAGGGTCTGTAGGGCTTCAAACCCAGGGCCACGACACCCCAAAACTGCCCCGGCACGCTTCGTGCAGAAGCTTCCAGGACTGCAAAAACCCACGTGGCAGCAGCAGTGCTTCTGGGCACTGGTGCCTGTTACGGGAGGAGCGGGTCCCCTCGGGAAGCGCGCCGGTGCTGGCTGCACGGTGTCCCCCGCAATGCGGCACGGGTGGGCACCGCTGACCCTCCCCGTGGTCGCCAGCTCTGCCTCTCAGTCCCTCTCCACCTTTCTAACGGGGTTTGTGGCATCTTTCTTCTTTCTCCCCTTTGCTGTCGGAAGCGCGAGGTACGGGAGCCCCAAGCGCCAGCTCCAGTTCTACAGGTAACCCAGCTCTCCCCCTCCCCAAACCCCCCCAGCAGGCAGATGCGGCCAAAGCCCCGGTGGCCCCGTGCTGGGGACACTGACGGCACGGGAGCTGACGCACGCGTGGGGCAGGCATTACCGGCGCCGGGCGGTGTCTTTGCCCACTTGTGGGTTTGGTGGCGCGACATGGGGACCCCGCGAGTGCGGCTGGGTGGGTGGGGGCCATCCTTACAGCAGAGCATGGCTGGGGTGTAGCTGCTGGGGGGCCGTGGGGCTCAGCTCAGGTTGGGGGGAGCATCCCGCACCGATGCTGCTCCGGGAAGAGCCAACTGGCTCTCCCCAAGGGCAGCTCCAGGAACCCAGCCAGGTGCTCCACGGCTCCTTCCATTAGGTGAAGCATCATTAAGTGGTACGGGAGGCAACACTTCCCCCCACCACCCTTTTACCGTCTGAAGCGAAGGCGGCACTTCTCCCCGCGCGCTGTGCCAGCAGCCGCTTCGCTGCTCCTAGGGCTGCAGCAGCCCAGCCGTGCTGCACCGTGTCTGGCTCAGCTGTGATGGGGTGGGGGACAGGGGCTGTCCCTGGGAGGGCTGTGTCCACCCTGCTCCATAGCTCTGTGGGAGAGGGAGAGGCTGCCCAGCAGCGGGGCAGCTCCGTGGCACCGTGCGCGCGCCTGTCCCGGTGACGCGCCGCTGCCCACACTGCCGAGCCCAAGCCACGAGCGGGTTTTGGCCTCAAAGCGTCCAGGCACAGCCGCACACCCGAACTGCCGGCGCGTCTGGTGTGAGGGGCTCCTGAGGCTGGCGGGCAGGAGCTGCTGGTATCTGTCACCCAGCCCCATGTAGGCGCTCCTGCCCAGAGGGGCCTGCGTTTCAGCACCCCAGCAGCCCAGCTCCGGCGCTGCCACAGTGGGGACCACGGAACCCCGGCTCCGCTCCCTGGTGGCCCCCACCACCTTGGCTGTCCCCACCGCGCCGGTGGCACAGGACCTGTCACTGCGGGGCGAGAGGGTTGGCTGCGGGCAGAGGCTGCGATGCCGCTGTTGATAAAGCAGCGGCACATCCCCGGGCTTTTAGCGAAGCAGCCATGAATAATTTAGCTCCCTTTTGCGAGGAAGAAAATCCCCTAATAGGGCTAATGGAGCGCGGTGAGAAAGCTGGGCTCTGGGGGGGGCCCTCACAGCCGCCAATTGCTGTGGATGCCAAGCACTGACACTCCCCCAGTGCAAAAAAAAACCCGTCGGCTGCGTCTCTTATAGCTGCCCCGGGCCACCCGGAGCTTTGCTGTTGACGAGCAGCGTCCCTGGCGCGCGGGTGAGTTGGGGCGGCGAGTGGGGACGGGCACGGCCGGCAGTGCATCCCGTTGCCGGCAGCAGGGAGGATTCTCTGCACAGGGTCGCTCGGGGTTTGTTGGCTTGGGGAGGTATTCGTTTGGGGTTTGGGGTCTTTGGTTTTAGGCAGGCTGTTGGCTGCCATCAAGTTCCCAGCTTGGCAAGCAAGGCTGGGCAGACGCGTTCCCAGGCAGCTACCCCGCGCGCCCGACCGTCACCTACCTGTTGTGCCCTCAATGTGCGCGAGCGGTCCCCCGTCGCCCCGTGGAGCCCGTGTCTCGTCCCTATCCCCACTCCTTACCTGCAAACCGGCCTCTCCTGCTTGGGCACGGCGCTGCTTGGGCTTGGGCAGCTCCTGCAGCTCCGCCGCTTCTCATCCCTCTGGATCTCTGCTAAGGAACGGGTTGTGGAGAACCCGCTGCCTCCACGCTGCCTCCGCCGCTCCGTGAGGTTGCTCGGCCAAACATCAGGGACGTGTCGAAATGAGGCGGCCGGTGGGTTCTTACCCTGTTCCTCAAAGCAGCTCAGACCAAATGCCCCGGCTCCTCTTCCTGCAGCCATTTCATTGCAGCGCGGTGAAGCCACAGAGCAGCCCTGCGGCCAGCTCAGACTTTTCCCGGCTACTATCAGGCAAAGGGACCCCACCGAGGACAAGGAGACCTCTCTCGGTCACCCATGCCTAGCAGGAGCCACCAGCACTCCCCAAATTAAAACTTGGAGCCACAGAGAAGAGCTGGTGCTGGCCCTGGGCTCTGGCTTTTGAGGCGCAGAAGGAACAGGAGGCTGGTGGCCAGGGTTGAGTCTGGCTTTGGCGCAGGAGGGGCTCCCCTTTGTGCGTCTCCCTGAGTTCCCAAGCGCTTGCTGTGGAGCAGGAGCAGTATGAGAGGGTCTCCTGCAGCACTGGGTGTCACAGGAGCCCCCCGGGGCTTCAGTCACCCCTTGGCTGCTGCCGCCGCTCCATAGCTTCTGGGTTTTCTTCTTTTTTCCTTGAGGTCACACCTTAATGGGAAAGTGCACTTTGCTTTTGGCTCCTGCTACTGTAAATTTGAGCTTCGCAGGGAAAGAAAAAACCACCAGTGGGACCCTGGCCGGAGCCTGATGCCGGCACAGCCCCAGCCTGCTGCACTCCCAGCAGCCGCTTCGGCACCAGCACTCCTTTCTGACACCGAGTGTGAGGGACATGGCAGAGCGCAGCAGGGAAATTTATGCCGGTGCCACCGCCAGCACGGCAGCAAGTGCCTCTGGTGTGCAGGGAGCCCACCCTGCAGCAGGCTGCATTCGGCAGCTCATGCCAGCCGGGAGGTCGTTGCTGCGGCTGCGAGGACGGTGCTGGCTGGTGACACGGGTTGTAGCCACCTGTCGCAGTCACGGCCGCCACTGGTGAGTGCCCAGTGCCTGGCGCCCACCCTCCCTGGGGAGCCCCACAGGGCCTCTATCCCACCCTGACTGCTTCCACCCGCTGACACGTGATGCCAGATTCTCTCTCTGGCGTCACTTGTGCCACCGCTCGCCCCAGCCACTCACCGTGTCCCTCACAGGGATGTGAACCAGCCGAGGCACGTGCTGGGCTGCAGCAGCTCGCTGGGCTGGGGTGGCTGTGGCAGGCACCCACCACTGCCCATCGCTGGCTGCGCCACGTCCCTGCCCTGCCACCCTTGCCCTCCCCTTTGCTCTTTGGCTCCCGCGCCACTGCTTTACTCTGCTGAGGCACCTGGCTTTGCCGGGGTACATGCTCTCCCCACGCCGCAGACCCGCCGCAGGTCCTTGCAAGGGGGGGTGCCATCACTCTGGCAGCGTGGGCACAGCTCTTCCATGAGCAGCAGCAGAGCTGGGCGTCATGCTTTCCCAGCTCTCTCCATAGCATCGCTGAGTGGCCGGCGGCACAGCCGTCCCGCGGAGCCTGCGACCGGGTGGCGGGATGCTCTCCATGACATACAGCGAGAGCCTGCGCAGTGTGGCCAGCCGGCACCCCCCCGAGTGGGGGCTGCTGCCAGCCCCCCGGCCGGCAGACGGGCTGGAGCTGCGGCGGCTGCGGGACATGCGGGCGGCGGCGCGGGCAAAGACGCTGGAGGAGTTCCTGCGGATGCACGGGCTCTCCCTGGCCGACAGCACCGCCCGCGCCACTGGCATGAAGTACAGGTAAGGCAGCGCCGGCACCTGCCGGGGCGGTGAGCGCGGCGCGATGGATGGAGCCGTGGATGCTGTTTAGTGCTGGTTTTACACCCCGTCGGGGAAAAGCCTGGCTCACCAGTTTCCCAGTGTCACGCCAAGGTCAGGAGCAGCCAGTGCCCTTGGCATGAAAGGGGATCTCGTGCAGTGCGTGCTGGAGAGGCTGCAGCAGGTCGGCGCCGTTACCTCATTGTTGCTTGATGATCCTTGAGCTTCTCAATTGATGTCCCCTTTTGCTGTTGGGGAGTTTGCGAGCACAAACACTGCTGCGCTTCGAAAGATGAGGCAGTTGGCGCGAACGGCTACAGAAATGCTTTATCTGTTGGACGAGCACCTATTAGAGTGACTCTGCGTGCAGGTCCCGGGCGCGGTGTGAGGTGTATCAGGATTTCAGACTTTTGTCTTTCTCATTACTCACCTGTGCTGAGGAGGACATGCCAGGCAGCCAGAGACACCAGCTGCAGCTCCTCTGAGGGCACCAGGCTGGTTTTCCCAGCACATCCCTTCCCGCTCCCCACGGCATCGCAGGTGGGGTGATGGGGTGCGGGGCCAGACACTCCCATTAACCTAGCTGAGGCTTGGGCCAGGGACACTGAGGCTGGGGACAGCGGCTGTGAAAGTGCAGAGGGGGCTCCTTGCACCCCTGCTGCAGTGAAGCCCCCCGGGGCTGATGGCTTTGCCGGTTCCTGCCGCACTGTGCCGTGCTGTGCCGCGGGTCAGGTTCCCCTCTGCTCACAATGACAGAGGTAACATTTACACAGCGGCAAGAGCCCATCTAATATTCATGGAGTGGTTATTTATTGATGGGGAGAGGCTGGCACAGGCACCCCCAGCTCCACTCCTTCAGGCTCATGCCCGCTGCCCCCAAAAACTTGGGTTTCTCCTCCTCCCCGATAGCCACTGGGTCCCCCCGCCCCAAGGCCGGCGCTGGCGCCAGCAGGATTACGTGGCTAAGGAGCTTTGTGGCGAAGGCGAGTGGAGCAGATTACAAGATTTCTCATTAGGTCGGAGCCGAACACGTAATTTCCCCCGTGAGAGAAGCCCCGGCCCCGCTTCTTGCTCCTTGCCTGATGTCGGCTGCCCCCACACAGCCCCGGCGACAGGGCAGTGCTGCAGCGCAGCCAGATTGCGTCCCTCCTTGGGCGGGAGGTGCTGGGCTGATGCTTCACCTCAAACCACTCCGCTCACACTGGCCAAAATTTTGGGTCCAGCAAAGGCCAAAGCCCACAGAGCCAGCGGCATCGCTGCCGCCCGCGCTCCCGCCCCAGAACCGGGAGTTTGGCGACACGCAGGAGCTCTTGATGGGAGATTTGTGTTATGGACTCACACCCGGCCAAGAGCGGGGACGAGGTGCCGCCACGGCACGGCACAAGGGAGGCGACTCGCCCCCTCAACTCCCTACTGCACCCCAAACCGGGTCTGGGAGCGTCACCCACGGGGGGAGCCACCGGGGGGCACCCGCAGCCTTCCTGCCCCCCACCTGCCCGGGCGCTGCTCCCTCGCTTCCTGAGCTCATCAAATATTGAGGGCAGGAGGGCTGTCGGGAGCCGCTGCGCGCCCGCTGCCTCGCAGCCCCCCGCCGTCACGTTGGCGGAGCGGCGGCGCGCGGGAGGAGCTCCCGCCTCGCCCGGGGCGCCGGCTAAATTTAGGCAGCTGGCGCGGTTGCCCGCCGGAGCAGCATGCAGGTCTCCTTTGTGTGCTCCGAGCACAGCATCAAGAGCCGGAGCGCGGAGGACCGGCTGAACCGACAGAATGCCGGCAGCCCCAGCCTCGGCACCCGCGGCAAGTTCCGCGCGGTGGCCATGGTGGCCCGCAGCTTGGGGCAGCTCTCGGTGCAGAACGCTCCCTCCTCCAGCGAGTCCAGTGTCAAGCAGACGGGGATGAAATACCGGTAGGAGACGGGCGCGCTGCTCGGGCAGGCAGAGCCGCCGCCTGCTCGGCTGCTTTCTCTGCGTCTCGCTGAGCTTGGGGGGGTCTGGGGGGGGCCGGGTGTGCTGAAGCCCCTAATTCCCAGCTCGCGTCCTGCTCCATAGGTTTCTCGGTGCTAAAAGTGCTGAGCGCGCGCGCCTCCGTTGCCTTCCTCACTGTTCGCTCCTGACCCCTCGGAGTGGCTTCGATCCAGCCTCGCATAAAACCGGCGGGATGGGGGTGGGAAAGGGACCCTAAAATTTGGGGTAGGATTAGTAGGATCCCTGGCGCCTGCCGAGCCGGGCAAGCTGTCAAGCCAGGGGGGGATCTGAGAGCGGCAGAGAGCGTTAATCCGGGCTGCCATGGCACCGTTACGGTGCTGCCAGAGATTCGCTGCCCTGCGAAGCGTACATGGAGCTGTGAGCCAGGATTTAGCCCCCAGCTGCCCACGGTGGGTCTGGAAATGAGGGGCAGGATGTCTGTGCTGTGCCCTCCCCCACCAGCACCCACTGGGTTAATGCACTCCACGTCCCAGCACTGGAGCAGAGTGCTGGGGACTCCCCCCTGCGACGCTCAGGCGCAGAGCTGGGGGCTCCCCACACCCCCCCCGTGATGAGGACGCACGCCACGGTCCAGCTGACAGCGGCTGCGTGCCCTCGCCGCAGCCCAGCTGTGACCGGCATTAGGCACAAAGCGCATCGGGCCGGCACAGCGCGGCTGAGCCCAGCCGTCACCCTCCATCAGCGTCCAAATCAGCCAAGTCCCCTCGCCCAGGCGCGGGGGGGGCCAGGGCGGCCCCGTCCAGCTCTCCAACACCCAACCCTCTCCAACACCCAACCCTCGTGGCGGTGCCAGGACCACACGCGATGACACCCTCTGGGATCGGCGCCCCACAGTCGCATCCCCATCCCTGGGTGACCAGCTCAGGGGTCCCCACTGGTGGTTGCAGGGGGAGACGGCGCAAGCCGACACGAAGGGCACAGCACAGCACAGGGGGGGTTTGGCCTCCCCCAGTTGCTGCCAGTGCCTCTCTTGGGGGGCAGCTCGCTTCCAGGCAGGGAAGGCAGGAGTGGCAACCCACAGCCAGAGCCCATCTGCCCAGGAGAACCCTAGTGATGCCCCCATGGCCAGAACGGGGCTGGTGGCCCCAGTGCGACCCCCCCAGAACTGGAGCTTGAGCCCCCACCTCCCGTAGCCTCTCCCCACCACAAAACGCTCCAAAAACAACGTGGGTTTGGGGCAGCGCTCACGCCTCTAGATGTTGCGGAACAACGCGGCCGCATGGAGGGTGCCCCGACGCGGCTCAGCCCATGATTCCCCGCCACCATCGGCCGCAGCTGCTCCCTGCCCAGCTCCCGAGGCCCGTGCCCGCGGTGGCGGTGCCTCCCGGTTGCTACGCGACACCCGCGCGGGCGAGCTGCCGCGGCTCACCTACACTTTATTTATTTTAACACTCATTTCTCGAGCCTTTGTCATTTTTAACGAGGAACTAGCTCTCCATCGCCACAGCGAAGGCGTCTGCCAGCCCGGCCCCCTCCCCGAAAGCTGTTCTCCGGCAATTTGTGCCAGCCAAGTTTTCCGGGGTGCTCCATTTCCCTGGGATGCCACTCTGCTCCTCGACACCCTCTCCCCATGCGAGCCCTGTGCTCTCCATGCCACAGAGAATGGGCACAACTCGTGCCACGTGTGGGAGGCTCCGTGCATGACCATGCTGTCTCCCCCTGCTCCTGCCCGGGCAGCGCTGTTGCGGGAACCGAACACCCCGGCCTCGTCACGAGGAGCTGCTTTAACCAGGTCATTGCCCGCCGCCACTCTCGATTACCCTGCCCAGCACAGCAATTGTTTTGGACGTGGGGAACAGCATCGCCGCGCCAGTGCCAGCTGTGCCGCCGGCGAGCCACAACACGCCTGGTTTGTGGGGAGGGATTAATCAGTCGCAGGGGGACCCTCCCTGCGGGACCATTCCGGGCGGGGATGAGGACAGGGACCAGGGACTGCCACCGCCACTGCCAGCCCACGTGGACGCTGCGCTCGGTGGCACATGGATGCGTCTTGGGGCTTTCCTAACAGCCCTCTGTCTTCCAGGAACCTCGGGAAGTCGGGGCTGCGCGTGTCCTGCCTGGGCCTGGGTAAGTGCCGTGGTTTGCCACGTCCCCTCTGTCCCCGGCTCGGTAGTCACTCACCTGCTCTGGTGCCACTTCGTGAAGGGAAGGAAAGGGTTTTCCCCTGCCTGGCAGCAGTTTTGAGACACGGCCCAGAACTTGTCAAATTATTTTCCCTTTTTCTTCTCCAATGTGATAGGAAGCGACTGGGCGGTGCTGGGAGCCCTGTGCCACACGCGGTGGGGCCGGCCGTGGCTGCCGCATGCCGGGGCTGTGCTGGGGGAACTGGGGTGGGCAGCCGGGGCTCGGGTTGGCGGTGTCGGACACTCGCCACACGTGCACCCTCTCTCCTCCACAGGGACATGGGTGACTTTCGGAGGTCAAATCACAGACGAGGTAAGAATCGTGCCTTGAGCGAAGCAGGGAAGGGACAGGGCCAGCGAAGCCGCAGGCACCAGTCTTGGTGCGCACGGTGTGCCGGAGTTCACCAGCGCGCGCTGGCTCTCGGCTGCCCCCGTCGCTGACCCTCGCCGCTCTCCCCTCGCAGATGGCAGAGCAGCTGATGACTTTAGCCTACGACAACGGCATTAATCTCTTTGACACGGCAGAAGTCTACGCCGCGGGCAAGTAGGTACCTCGCTTCACCGGTGGCACACGGGGCCTCACCTCAGTCTCTGACACCTCCGAGCTGCTGCAGTGCCAGGAGTCTCCTGGATTTGCCGGCTCCAAAGCAGATGCTGGGATGGGGCAGCGAGCACTTGCTCATGGAGGGGTGATACAGTCCGGCGCTGCCTGTGCCACGCAAGTGTAGCCATGCACTCTCCACAGCACGGTGAGCCATGGCTGCGCCTGCTGAAAAAAAGCAAGTTGATGCATTGGGGAGCAGCTCAGCTCTGGGTGCTGCAACAGGAGGGAAATAGGGAGTCCCTGTGGCCACCACGTTTGCCTCTTAGTTTACTGGGGACAAGGGGCTACCCTGCCCACTGCCACTGCTCTCTGTGGCCACAGCAGCCAGGGCATCACTGGCTGACATCCCCTTCCGTTGCAGGGCCGAGGTGGTGCTGGGGAACATCATCAAGAAGAAGGGGTGGAGGTAAGCTGGACATCACTCACGTGCGGCAGAGCCAGGCACCGCGGTGCCGACAGGCTGGGAAAGCTGGTGGAATGTGAACACGCGGGGCTTGGCAGGTGCTGCCTTTGGTGACTCTCTCTTTCTCCCTGCAGACGGTCCAGCCTGGTGATCACCACCAAAATCTTCTGGGGAGGAAAGTAGGTAGCGCGCCCACCCCGTGGCAGCGTGGCCAGAGCGTGCCAGGCTCTCACCTGCTTTTCCTTTTCCAGGGCTGAGACGGAGCGGGGCCTGTCCCGAAAGCACATCATAGAAGGTAGGGATGCCCACCGGGTGTTGCTGGCCGCGGTGCGGGGCTGTGCCCATGCCAGCTGCCTCGCCAGCTGGTGGCACAGAGCCCGGGGCGCCTGACAGTCCCGTCGGCGTGGCAGGTCTGAAGGCGTCACTGGAGCGGCTGCAGCTGGAGTACGTTGACGTGGTGTTCGCCAACCGTCCCGACCCCAACACGCCAATGGAAGGTGGGTGCCACGCTCCTCCCTGCCCACCTTCTGTCGCCGTTGATTTGCGCCAGGCTTTTCTCTAAAGGGCGTTTTCCCTTCCTGAGCAGAAAGCGCTCCTCTGCTGCCATGGCCAGCCCACGCCGTAGTTAAGCCTCTGCTGTCCCCAGCCTGGCACCAGGACCCCCCTCGGGCTGTGGCGGGGATGGGTTGGTGGTGTGACGAGTTGCTGCCCCCGTCCTGGCGAGCCACTCGCTCTGCTCTGCTGGCAGCAGCCAACTCTGCTCTTTCTAAATCTCTCTTTTATCACCAGGGGACCCATTTAGTTCCTCCAAGTCCAGGACTTTCATCGTAGAAGGTACTCCCTGCCCGCACTCTGCCCGCCGGCCGCTGCCCGTGTCCCAGCGGCGTTCCCTGAGGCAGAACCCCCACTCCTCTCTGATTTCCATCCTTTTCCCCCCCTGAACCCTGAGCAAACCCCGCCATAAAACGCACAGGCAGCGGCAGCACAACAAACCCCCCCAGTCCCTTCAGACCATCTTGCAGTTAAAGGCGAAAAAACAAAGAGGCTCCCCAGCCTCCCCGGGGTCCTTGCCACAGGCAGGTCCTTGCACCCTTAGCAGCCGTGCCGGGGACCACGGCAGGGTCTCTCCTTGCCAGGGTGGCTGTGAGCACGCCAGGGCGCAGGCTCTGGTGCTGGCCAGGTGAGACTCATGCCCCTTGCTCTCCCCCCGCCCGCCTCTGGCTGCAGGAACATGCCTTGGCTTGGCCCCGGTCCGCATGGCTCAGGGCCGGCTCCCACCAGAGACCCCTGCGCCCCTCACACAGGCGCCGGGTTTCCCTCCCTCGCCTGCATCTTGGTGTGCGGGCGATGCTTCAGGTCTCTCCCCGCGCAGCAGTGCCAGCACCCCGCGGGGCACAGGGCTGGTGCCAGGAGCCTCGCACCGCGCCCTGTGCTGGGAGAGCCCTGGCATCGCTGGCAGCATGTCGGGGTCAGCCGCGGTCCCTGGCATGTCCTGAGTGGCTGCTCCCTCAGTCCCCATCCTGCTCCTCCAAAAGCATCCTCCGGACACATCTTGCCCTGGCTGGGGCGGGATGCTCGCCAGCCGCCGGCGTAGCACGAGACCCCTCCTGCCGGCACAGCGCCCCGCTAACCCCCGCCTGCCGCTCTCCCCTTCCCTCCCGGCAGAGACGGTTCGAGCCATGACCCACGTCATCAACCAGGGGATGGCCATGTACTGGGGGACCTCACGCTGGAGCTCCATGGAGATCATGGTAGGGGCCCGGGGGAGCTGGGGGCAGCTGCAGCAGCGCAGCCCCGGTGCCGCCGGTGACGCTGATTTAATTAGACAGCAGCTGGCAGGAGCCAAGCGCGTGCAGATGCACTTGAGCCTTAATTATTTTGGGGGGCAGCTGCTCAGGGCTCAGCCAGGGGGCTCGGGGAGGCAGCGGGGCACTGAGGGTCCCGGCTCTTCGGCAGGAGGCATACTCGGTGGCCCGGCAGTTCAACCTGATCCCGCCGATCTGCGAGCAGGCCGAATACCACATGTTCCAGCGGGAGAAGGTGGAGGTGCAGCTCCCCGAGCTCTTCCACAAGATAGGTACGGCACTGAGGGTCCCTCCCTGGCTCCCCCAAAGCATGGTCCTCCCCCCAGCCTGGAGGTGGGGCAGCCCTGGGGCTAGCCAGCCCCTCTGCCAAGGTCCCCAGGGAAATTGGAGGGCACCAGCATCATCCCCTGCTCTGCTCTGTCCCAGGCGTCGGAGCCATGACCTGGTCCCCGCTGGCCTGCGGCATCGTCTCAGGGAAGTACGACGGGGGGATCCCCCCCTACTCCCGCGCCTCACTGAAGGTGAGCCTGGTGGGGGGATCGCAGTGGGATGGGCAGACCCCAGGGAGCAGGGTCAGGGGTGACACGAGGTCCCTGTGGGAGCAGGGGAGCCACAACCCGGGGAGTTCCTGCACAAATTCCCTGTGCTCCCCCATCCCACCATGACACTCCCTCACACCCCCCCAGGGATACCAGTGGCTGAAGGACAAGATCCTGAGCGAGGAGGGCCGGCGGCAGCAGGCAAAGCTGAAGGAGCTGCAGGCCATCGCGGAGCGCCTGGGCTGCACCCTACCCCAGCTCGCCATCGGTAAGGGGACGGGGTGGCACACAGAGGGGGGACACCGGGGGGGACAGCGGGCTGCACTCAGGCTCTGCTCTCTCTCCCACCCCAGCCTGGTGCCTGCGCAACGAGGGCGTCAGCTCCGTCTTGCTGGGCGCCTCCAACGCCGACCAGCTGATGGAGAACATCGGAGCAATACAGGTCAGCGCACAGGGGCAGGCACTGCCGCGGGGGAAGCAAGCGGGGCCGGCTTTAACGGGCTTTACCGGGGCGGCACCGGCCTCTGCGCACTTCACTGCTGCGGCACAGGGAAAGGAGGTTGCAAACCTGGCTCAGAACAAAAATGACGGGTTTAGCTCGATCCGGAGCTGCGCGGCAGGGATGAGGCTTTGCTAGGTGCGAAGGCTGAGCCCGACCAGGCTTTCCAGAACTGGGTCGCTCAGCCGGTGAGCCGGGGCGAGTAGCATCGAGGCGGCAGCACAGGGGTGGTGAGCGTGGCGTGGCTGCACCCTCCCATGTGCACCCATGGCCTGACCCTTACTCCCGCTGGCACCCCCTGCCACCCGCAGGTCCTTCCAAAGCTGTCGTCTTCCATCGTCCACGAGATCGATAGCATCCTGGGCAACAAACCCTACAGCAAGAAGGACTACAGATCCTAAGCGCGCGTCTGAGCGCACCACCCGCCGCCGCGCAGCCCTCGCCGCCCGTTCGCTTGCTTACGCTTCGTTGGGAGCAGAGGAGAGTGTGGTTTGCACCTCGAGCACGACGCGCCGAGAGCCAGCGCTCCCACCCGCGCTGCCCCGGACCGTCGCCCCACGTCCGCTCGGCGTGGCTCGGGGGCACGGGGACGGCTGCCGGCAGGGAGCACGCGAGGGCAAGCCCTGAGCCGACCAGGCGCCGTGGGTGCTGCCGGCGCAGCACGGGGACCCGTTGCATGCGTGGCTCCCGCCCGCCGCGTTGCCGGAGGCGGCGGGCGCGAGCGGGTGCTGTACGCCCACAAGGCTAACAACACGAAGCTGATCCCCAGACTGCGCCCCGGCCCCTCGCCTCCACCCCGCTCGCGTCGCCAGCACCACCGCACCGGGGGCTGCGGACCCCTGGGAGTCTCTGCTGCCAGGGCTGGGGGTGGGATGGGGGGGGTGACGGGGAGCAGGGCACTGCCCCACAGCTCTGCCGAGGGAGCGTGGGGGTGGGCTTGGGCAGGGAGACAAGTGTTGGGGGGGGTCAGTGTGTGACTGCTCACACACACACCCACCCGCGCCCCCACAGAGCTGGGGCGTGCTGCCACCAGTACCGGCTGCAGCCCTGGTGCGCGGGGCGGCACGCGGAGCTGTGAGCACCGCGTCATCCAGCGCTCTCTCCCTACGAGTCCCCATCACTCTTCTCGCACACAGGGACAGCTACAGATCCATGCCCCTGTATCGGTCACCAGCGTGCCCACCCCCGCAGCTGTACGTGTAGGTGCACCTATAGCTCTCTCTCTACCTCTGTCCCTACAGTCACAGCCATCTCTATACAGCCATCGGTACCCGTTTACGTAGAGATGCACACATGTAGATCTACACGCACACATGTATGAAAATTGCATGTATGTACACCCACAGCTGCGGACCTGTGTATGTACAGACACGTACAGCTCTAGAGCTACATGTATGTAGCCATATGTGTAGATATACAGATACGTGCGTATCCCTGTAAATACTGATAACACTCCATATATATTTGTAGGTATATATACACACACATGTACGGGAACTATCAATAATTACGTACATAAATGTGTGTATGTACAGGTAGATGTGCAGATAGATCTCTGTCAACACCTAGCTATAGAACTATATACTCCTATCTATACACCTTTACAAACATGTGGACATGGACATATCTGTAATTTAGATACAGCTACAGATCTCTCCCTGTGAGCAGAAACACACACCTTTGCCAGTCCCTGTATACCTGTATCCACATATATATATACATCCCTACATATGTACACACACACCCCATCCCACACTAAACCATCACCAATCTCTTGATATTACCTTTACCTAGATATGTCTGCCAAACTACACAGATGTTTGTATGCATATATAAGTATATATGTATAACATCTATATGTACCTGTACACACACATATGCTATATATGTGTAGCTATATTTATAAACCTTTTATCTATTTATATCTAGTTACGTTCAAATATACAGAAATTAAATACATGTGTCTGTGTATATATATACACACAGATCTATATATCCAGAGATATGTAGATTATCTGCATATACGTGTATATATATAAATTAGATTTATGTGTATACATACAGAGATACATGTAAAGTGTATACACCGATGTAAATAGATCTATACGTCCATGCCCAGATATATGTACCTATGCCTATCTACCCAGACCCCTGCTGTATACACACAGCCCTATATATTTACTTGTGTATGTACGCAAGCAGATATATACACGTGAACACACGCATATTAACATTACAAATACATTACATACACACATGTATAAAAGTATAGATGTGTGTGTGTGTATATATATATACACACACACACCGACGGAGATACAGCTTTACCCAAATACCTGTACCTACACACCAACACCTACTTACAGCGGTGTGTTTATAAGCGATACACGTGCACACACACAGATCTAAACCCAACAATTCTACATACACCTGCACACGTGTGCACATACAGATACACTCAGCTGTAGCTGCAGAGGTGCAGCTACACACAGATTATGCATATATAGGTACATATGTGTCTGTGCCCCCGTATGAACATTACAACATTAATCTCTCACACACACACTGGTGCCAGGCTGAGCGTGCAGGAGGAGTTTGTGGGGGGGGCTGGGCGGGTGTGTGCGAAGGCCAGGACCCCCAGAGCCCCCCATCACCCCCGTGCAGCCACCTTCACCACCCCTGCGGTGGGACCCCCCTGCCCTCACCTCGCCCCCCCCGGCCCCTCACCACAGCAGTCTGCCCGTCCATCCTTCCGAAAGGATTTATTAAACCACAGAGAACAGAAACCGGGACACACGGAGCACGAAGTGGATGCGGGGGCGTTGCTCACAGCCGCCATCAGCCGCCGGCGAGAGGAGAGGCCACCGCAGTCGGTGTCACCGCCGTCGGTGTCACCAAGCCACCCGGACCCAGCCAGCCCCTCCCGCCCACCCGCCTCCACCCGTTCGCCCCAAGCCAGGTGTGCCGGGACCCCTGGCCTCGCCACCAGGACAGTGCCAGGACGCCCGGCCTCGCCGCTGCCGGGACAGTGCCAGGGCATGCTGACGGTGGGCGGGCAGGGCTGGGGGCAGGCATGCACTTGCTCTAACACCACAAGGACGCAGAAACAGACCGTACGGGGAAGGGGAGAGGGGGCTCGGCCCCCGCCGGCCCCCCGCCTCACACCCACACGCGCCAATAAAACCAGACACAAACACCGCGACGCTACCTCCCCTCTCGGCTCAGCCCGCCTCGCCCAGGCAAACTCTTCAAGTCTTCAATAAGAAAGTGCAAAAAAACGTACACGGAAACGAACCCCCCCACCCGGCCGCTCCAGTGCCAGCGGGGGGGATCGCTCCGGTTGAAGCACACTTGAAGCGGGAGCGCCCGGCAGCAGCAGCTCCTCTTCCAGGCAGGCACCGCCACCGCGCGCCCCCCACCCATCCTCCAGCGGCTCTCGGCTGGGGGGCCGGGGAGCGGCCCCGGGGGCTGCTGCAAGGAGAGGGAAGAGCCGCCCATCAGCCGGGCTCCAGACCCTCTCCGTGCCAAAAACGGAGCAGGGGAGCCCTCGTGGGGCCCCTCGCGTGCCACACGCATGTCCCCACCGGCCCCCGCCAAACAAACGCGGAGAGCACGGCCTTACCTCGGCTGGAAACGGGAGCTGCGGAGGAACATCGTGGGAACAGCTAAATATCTGTGAGGAGAGAGGGCAGACGCCTGGCTCAGTGCTGTCCCTCGACGAGGCCCCTGGCCCGCTCAGATCTGCCCGGGAGCTTCCACTCGAAACTCCGACCTACCGGTCACGTACGGTCCCAAAGGCATCTGACTGTAGTTGACAATCCCACCCGGCCCAGGACCTCGGAAATTTGGCCCGAAGCTGCTGTTGTAGATCTGGGAGGAGCCGAAGGAGCCCTGGGGAGGTAAGGAGGGAGAGGAGTGGCAGCCCTGCAGCCTCAGCCCCAGTGAGGGGCTCCATCCCCATCCCCGCTGACCTGCTGGACAGCCGGGTCCCCGCCGCGTGTGGCCAGGCGGCTGAGGATGCTGCGCTCCGACATCTGCAGCCGGGCGGCCACGGGCGGGATGCGGGACAGCATGGAGGGCAGGCGCGTCACGTCGGCCTTCATGTCGCTCAGCAGTTCCTCGAGCTGGTTCAGCACTGCGAGCAGAGCGAGCGGCGCTCAGGCCCGGGGGACAACCACCAGAACCCCAGCAGAGCGAGCTGGGGAGGAGAGGTGGCTCCTGGCCGAGGGACCGCGAGCTGGGGACAACCTCACAGACGCATTTTCCCACAATCGGGGTGGCAAACGCTGCCGGCACGCACCCTTGTGCAGGACGGCATTGGCGGGCTTGTTCCCAGCCAGGGACTCTTTGGAGAGATGCTGGTGGCTCTCGGCAAGGCACTCCACTTCAGCCAGACGGGCGTTCAATGCCATGGCCGGGTGACTGGGGTCTTGGGTCATGTTGAGGTACGCAGCCCTCCGCAGCTGCTCCTCGATCACCAGGGCCTGCTCCAGCAACTGGGACGAATAGGAGTGGATAGACTCAGGACCAGACCTCGCTCCAGTGTAAACCAGTACCGCTCCAGCTGCCCAGGCGTTCATGCCAGCAGAGCCTCTGCCCTGCCTGGCTCCCCACCAGCCTGGCTCCCAAGAACTCCCGGGGCACAGGCTTAGCCCTCATCTTTCCTTACCCCATTCACAGCATCCCAGGAGTTTTTAGTGACCGTCAGCCTCTCACAAAGCCCAGGACTGCTCCCAAAAGGTGCTGGTGGGCTCCCCTCAGCTTTGGGGCACCGCTCTTGTCCCCTCCCAGTAAGGACTCACCAGCCTTGGACCTACAACTTGCCTTGAACCGCCGGGCAAGGAACTTGTTCTTCATCTCGAGGTAGTTCCCCTTGTGTATCTCGGACTTGAACGGCTCGTTGAGGATCACGTAGCGCGGGTCGTTCTGGATGTCCTGCCAGCGGGCGTAGCCGTGACTGGGGCGGAGGGAGCGTCAAGGGAAGAACCGGCCAGCCAACAGCACGCCCACCGCCCCGCGGCGATGCCGCATCACCAAGCCCCTTCCCTGCTCGTCACCACGCCTCCCCCTGTTGCCACCTGCCCGCCACCCGACAGCGGGAGGCACGTTCCACTGATTCAAAGGGTACGTGACAATCCCTGCCAAGAGCCAGTAGTCGTGTCGGCGGTGCCAGATGTCGTAGATCTTGCCGGAGGAGATGGCAGCCCTCTCCTCGTTCTGCCACAGCGTGTGCAGCTCTGTGGAAGCAGAAGCGAGGCAGCTGCCACGGTCGTTGCGCTGCGTGTTGGGCAGGGCGAGCTCCCAGGCAGCCTCGGGCACAGCACAAAACCGAGACAAGCTGGTGCGAGGCAAAGCACCGTCCCGCCTGCAGCCTTCTTACGTGGTTCATGTCTTGCACAGGCTCAGAGCTTCTGTGCAGAAGCTCAGCAGGAGTGGCCGATGCCTCATCTCTTACCTGTAAAGCCACCGTCAGCAATGTTGAACATGAATCGGAAGTTCATGTTTCTGTCATCTTTCTTTCCGTCCTCCTCTTCCTCTCTGTCACCATTTTGCTGAGCTTCGCTTGGCTCCTTCTCCTCCACCTTGGTGTCCTCTGCTCAGCAAACATGAGAAATTGCGCCAGTCTAATTGCACTCCACCAAAAAACCGACCAGTGTCATCCTTGCCCCATCAGCTGCCAGGAGAACTCCCTGCTCAAGTCACTGTTCAAAGAGCCAGAAGGCAAGCACCGGCTGCTGCGGGGGCTGAGGGGCATCCTCACTGCTACCCCGCGGACCCGCTCCCTGGCCTCTGCGCAGGCACCCGCCTTGCTTGGGGACCCTTCCGTCTCACTCCTCGCCCCAAAGCTTCATCGCACCTCACCTGGTTTGACCTCTTTGTCCTCCCCTTTCCCTGGGCTGTTGCTCAACTCCAGCTTCTCCAAAGGCTTCTCTTTCTCTGGAATGCCCTCATCTGCAAAAGGGAGCAGGACGTGAGGAAAGCTTGGCCTGTGAAATGCTCTTCAGGGAAGAACTTACTTGTCCAGATAGGCTTTCCCTTTTAGGGTAAAGTGATTATATTGTTTGTATATGCAAGGTGTTCAAAAAACTTCAAATTGAGTATTCTTCAGCATTGCACTAAGAAAACATAGCTAGTTTTCCATCTTCCTTGAGACACCTGGAGGAACATATTGCTAGGAACACAAAATGCTCCCCAAAATGAGTATTTCTTATGATTTATAAGCCAGAATTGGGTTTTTTTCAGGAGTTTTTGCACCACCTTCTGACATTCATGTTTCCCACCGTGATGTGGAACAGAGAAAGACCCAAGCAAGGTGCAAGCACTGGAGCCTCCCACAGGAGGGAAAGCCCACCCGTCAGGAGCACCAGTGCATCTGCATCAGAGACTGACAGGGTGCACGCTCTGGTCTCCACAAACTTCAGCTGCAGAACTTTTCCAGCGCAACTCAGTGCCCCTGCTGGGTGCCACAGCCCCACACAAGTCCCAGCCGAGGCTGAGAAGGGAGCCCACTCACCGTTCACCAGGGGCTCGGGAGAAGGCTCAGCCTTTTCGATCTCCTCTTGCTTCTCTTCACTCGGTTTCTCCTTGCTGTCACAGCTTTCTGGGTGCTCCTCACTTTCCACCTTCTCGGCACTCACAGGCACCTTAATGCCAAGCGCCCACAGATCAGCCCAGCTTTGTTCCTTCCCCAGAGAGTGCTCCGAGTTTCTGGGCAGGTCACGAGCAAGCTTCTCAGAGGAGACTGAAAGAAGCCACCCTACCTGGCTGTCAGACACCTTCCTGGGCTTCTGCTCTACGTGGTCCTTCTCCTCCGGGAACCCAAGCTGTGTTTCTATTTTGTCTGTAGCAACACCAAAGCAAGGAAGCTATGGAACAGGGCCCCAGAGGGCTGCATGCACTGCCCAGGCTGCCAGACACCTGCCAGACCTTCTGGTGCCCTGGCCCAGCTCCCTTCCCAAGGCAGAGCAAAGCCACGATCCCCTGGAAGCCCTCGGCACACCCACCTGCCAGTCCCACAGCTCCCGCGTGCATGTGCGCTGGGCTGGCCGGGACGGGGGTGTTGGGGTCTGAAGACACGATCTCGCTGGATTTCCTGCTCTCTGGGCCCTCGAGAATCAGATCTGGGGTGCTGTACTTCCCGTTGACGTGCTCAAACTCCTGCACCTGGGGGGATGCACACCACCACGTCAAACCCAGCAGAGGCACTGCCAGCCCCGTGCACCCACAGGTTCACAAAGTGGCAGCATCGCTGCACCCACCCTGCAGACACCAGACACTACAGCTCTGGGACCCAGCAAGTCTCCAGCGTAAATTTCTCTTTTTTGCCAGCCAGACGATTAAGTACCCGCTCATCCTATGTCCCCTCCCAGGAAAGGAGCGGCAGAGTTTGAAAGGCAGTTTGCATTACTGACATCCACGCGTTTATGACAAAACCTCAGGGTGTGCACTGAGCCTGGGAGACTGAGCTGGAGATCCCTGGCAAGAAGCATTCAGTGGCCAAAGAAAGCCACAAGTCTCCAGAACACACCTGAAATGGCACATTTAAAATTTTACTCACCCACCTTCTTCCTTACTAGTGACATGACTCCTATCCGAGTCAGCACGTGCTGGCGTGAGAGCCCTTCACGGGGAACACCATCCGCAAAGGTCTCGGCACCGTCTGCCCCAGGCTCACACAGATGTCTCATGAAGAGGGAGACGTACGCCCTGCGGGAGGAGAGCCAGACCTCAGCCCAGCTCAGCCCGTGGGCTCCCTGCCGAGCCACGCACCCACGGGCAAGGGCAGAGCCTCAGCCCACACTGATTTAGCCCGTCAGAAAGGGAAGGACGACAGCCCTCTCAAATTAAACAGGTGCTGCCTCAGCAAAAAAAAAACAAAACTGCAGTGAGGGTGTGCAGGCCCCTGGGCCGCTGCTGGCCCGCTGGCTTTGCCACTGCACAGCCTCTACCTCGCCCTGGGGAGCACAACACCACAACGGGGTGATCAGAGCTTATCCTGAACGCATGAGCCAAGCGCCCACTGTGATCAACCAGAGCCAGGACAGAGCTCGCCCTGCCTGCCTGGGACCCCCCGCACCTGAACTCCTTCTCGCTCTTCCCTCGCAGGTCCCGGACCAGCCAGTGGGAGTTGAAGGCGTCCTGGGGCGGCATGCCCCAGCGCATGATGGCGTTCAGGAACGCTTTGCGCTGGCGGGCGTTGAAGCCAAGAACCTGCCGGGAGCAGAGGCATTGCCAGGATCATGGCATGGCCTTGGAGCCTCACGGCTGTTAGAGGTGTGCTGGACCAGGACGAACACGCCGGCGGCTCAGCACGGAGCCGTCCAGCCTGCGAGCCCAGGGCAGCCCTGGCACAGCCATGCGGGTCATGCTCTGGCTGAGGCTGATACTCACCTCGATGTTCCCCCCGACTCTTGCCAGCAAGGGAGGGAGAGGCTTGTCCCGGTCACTCTTCAGCTGCCTCCGGGATTGTCTTCTGCCACCTAGAGTGAAGTAGCCTCAGTGAAGGACGGGCCCAGGCAGTGAGGAAGGATGGTTGAAGCACTCGGGTGCCCCAGGTTCCTGCCCTCCCTCCCAGTGGGAGCAGACCGCTGGCCGAGCAGCAGCCCTGGGTACAGAGTCCCATCCACCTGCCCCGAGCTGGGGCACAGGGGTACCATGCCCGTTCCTCTGGCGGTCCCCATCTTCTCACGCCAAGGACCAGACCAAGGTCCTGCAGCACCAGTGAAGGAAACAGCCAGCTGCCTTCCCTGCCCCGGGAACGTCCTCACCTGGCAGCATGGGGGGACACATCCCCCAGCAGCTCACCAGTCCCGCCAACCCAGAGGTTCCTGCTGCACCTGAGTGCCCGGGGCTTCCCACAGAGAAAAATCCCCTGGAGTATCAAACACATTAACTCACTCTGACCTTCCGGCCTCTCTTCAAAGTCTTCATCCTCATCCTCAGAGCCGATGGAGTACTCCGACTGGTTGTCGGAGAGCTCATCCTGCCACTCTGCAGACCGCAAGGGAGGTCGGGTTAGCAGAGTGCCCGAGCAGCGGGACCCTGGCAAGAGCCAGCCCGCAGGTGCCGGGTAGCGAGAGGGGACACAAGCAGCACGAAATCGCATTCTCAGGTTTTCCAAAATCCGTATTCTGTACTGAAAACCCAAGATTTGAAATATTTTGTGCCCAAACATGTTTTTCCTAAATTCTTCCAATAAAAACAGAGTTTACAGGCCAAAAAAGAAAAAAAAGTCCTTGAAGACTTTGTACCCTGGTAAGTTTAGCAATCTGGGAAAAGTCTGCCACACTGCAGAGACACGCCAAGCAACAACTTAGCCAGTTTGTCCACCAGTTTGCGCAGGGTTTCAGAGCTGGCCCGCAGGACCTGCTGCCCACCCGCAGCCCAGTGGCCACAGCCATACCTTGGTCCTCTTGTGAGGTGTCATTGTAGTTGACCTGCTTGCGGATTCTCTTCCCTTTCCCCAAGTTCCTGGCGAGATCTTCCTGCTGCTGCTCGTAGTGGTGCCGCAGCAGCTTCTCCCAGTAGTCGGGGTCCACATTCTCCTCTTGCTTGATGATCTCACGTTCCACCTCCTCCTGCAAAGCCAGAGACAAGAGGTTTCAGATCAGGCAGCCCCAGACCTGCCCATACCTCCCCACTGTCTGTCCTCTCACAGCACTCCAGGGAGGGAGGGAGGGCACCGAGCCACAGGCTGGAATTTGGCTCCCGGGTCTTTGCCCAAAGGCACCGACCTCAGTGCGAGGCTGTCAAAGGGCTGAGACAATGTGCCGCCCAGAAGGAGCTCCTCCAAACACCGCCACCCACCCTGCCCTGCAGCACCTGCACTCGCATCGAGGGAAAAAACACACTCGAGACCCCCCAGAGCAGCAGCCCGCTAACAGCTTCATCAACAGATGAAGGACATAAGTCAGTCAGCTGCTGGGAAAACAAAGGACAGCAGCGTGGCACGTGAGCAGCACCGTGCCCATTCCCAGTCTGCAGGGGAAGGGCCTTCGGAAGGACAGATGGCACCTTTGACCGGAACGAGGTCCTGTGCCAACAAGGACAGAGCCTGCTTTGCGCTGTGGCCTGCACACGGCAAAGACAACGGTGCTTCCCCTGCTCGCGGACGGTGCCACCAGCCCTGGGACCCTTGGGTGAGGAACGATCGACAGCGGTTCCGCAGAGAGCAGGGAGGGGGCTGCCCCAGGCTGAAACACTCACAAAAACAGGAAAGGGAGTGGAAGAAACACAGAGGGACGTACAAAGAGGTGCGATTGTAAGACATGATACTAATCACATTACCACACCGTCCTCTTCTCTCACAACATACTGGGCCACTTTAAAGGAGCTGAGATACTCGTTCATGTTCTGCAGTTCCGTGTCATCAGTCGCATCCTGGTTTCGGTCCAGAAGCTTAGAGATGGCAGCATCATCATAGTGGATCACACTGCTGTCATCCACGTCCTTATTGTCACCTGAAGAGCAGAGTGAGAGGGATGGAAGTGCAAACCACCATGCCCCAGACAGCCTGCCCCAAACCAGGCGAGCTCAGGCTGGTTGTCGGTCCAGGGAGGGGGATGAGTTGCCCCAAGAAGGAGGGGGTACACACCTGGCGGGGTGCCACCATGCTTTTTTTTCATGCTGGGAGTCACTGCACCCCCTTTGGTTGACAGCGTGTCAGAGAAAGGGGTGACAGCATCTGGCATGGCGATCCGCTGTCCCTGAGACACCATGCCTGCGGGCGTACCGAGAGCAGGATGAGCGCCAGCAGCTCAGACAGGGCCCTGGTCATGCAGAGCATCCCCAGCACCTTCCCAAGCTCACCTTCCACATCATCCTTGAAGAGCTCTTCTGTCCCAAACTTGAGGATGTCATCCAGCTCTTGCTTGGTCATGGAACCCGACTTGGAGCCGAGCCCTGGGCGGACCACCAGGTGGGTGAGCATCATCTTCCTTTTGGCCACCTGGGTGATGCGCTCCTCAACAGACGCTCTGGTCACAAAGCGGTAGATCATCACCTTCTTGTTCTGCCCAATGCGGTGAGCTCTGCTGAACGCCTGCGGGCACAGAAGGAGGCTGTCGAGGGCGGCACCATGCTGTGCCAGCTGTGGGGTCCAAGTTTCTCACTCCTCAAGGCCGTACAAGGCTCAACTCCTCATTCAGGCTGCCATGGGGTGTCCTCAGGGCCAACAGGGATCAGAGCCCTAGAAAGGACCTTCTCCCAAATGGAGACCATGGGAGGGATATGCATTTCTCTTCATTTTCCCATTACTTTCAGGGGCATTGCCTGCTTGCACACTACAGCTGCCATTCCCTGGTTCGTCTTTAGCTGGGGCCCACCCCAAGCTTTTGGAAACACAAGTAGAAGCTCCCCAAGAGAGAAGGGAACACCTGGCTGCAAAGAAGCAGCAGGAGAAAGTGAGAAGCCCATGGAAGAGAGACAGTTTGACATGCCAGGTTTCTCCCCTGCCACAGACAGGCCACGGTGAGGCGGGTGAATGCAGGAATCATAGAACGTGTTGTTTTGAAAAGGGCTTTTACAGGTCATCTCGTCCAATCCCCCTGCAGTGAGCAGGGAGATCTTTAACTAGATCAGGTTGCTCAGAGCCCCATCAAGCCTGACCTTGAAGGAAGGGGGCTCCTGAGCAGAAACGTGCCCCACAAATACAGGAGAAAGGGTGGGCAGCTCTACAGAGAAGAGACCAACATCCCTGTGCGGGGTCTGCAGAGGGCAGAGCCACAGAGGTACTTACTACAAGGGAAGGAAAAGGAAAAGTCAGAAACCTGAATGTCATTGTGGGGATTCCAGTCAGAATCATAAATAATGACTGTGTCGGCCGTAGCAAGGTTTATGCCCAGACCGCCGGCGCGGGTAGAGAGCAGAAAGCAGAACTGCTGAGCACCAGGAGCTGAGAAAGACAAACCCACAGGTGGAAAACGGTGAGACAGAGAGGAGCGTGGCTTATACAGAAAGGTGCCCTAGCGCGCTGTGGGGATCGAACAGTGGGAACCATCGGTCTAAGCCAACAAGCAACAGGCAGGGCAGGCAGGGACTGAAAATACACCATTCCCTGGGAACCAGCTACTGGAGAAAATGCAGCTCCAGAGCCGAAGGGGAAGCTCCGCCAACTACCAAGGCCTCGAAGGGAAATGCACGAGTCCCTCAGACTAAGCAGCCTGCCACAGGGCTGACCACAACTCAAGGGCTTAGCGATGTGGCACGATCAGCCCGCGCCACACCTCGGGAAGCTGAGGCACGGCCAATGCGCAGGCAAGCCCCCGGCCCACGGGTGAGTGGGGCTCTCGGGCACGGTCAGCCAGCCCCACCGCCAGCCACGAACCCCCCCACACCCTCCCCTCAGGGAGGCAGAAACGCAAGTACCGTTAAACCTGTCTATGGCCTCCTGGCGCAGCCCGCCCGTGATGCCCCCGTCGATCCGCTCGTACTTGTAGCCTTCATACTCCAGGAAATCCTCCAGCAAGTCCAGCATCTTCGTCATCTGCAGGGCAAGGTGACAGTGGCAGGAGCGGCTCCGGCTCCCTGCGTCCCCGCCCACAGCCCTGCGGCCAAGGTGTCTGAGCAGCCCACCCCGAAGGGGAGCACCATTACTGTTATCTCCTCTTCATCCATAGATAAAAGAGGTTTTGAACATCACAGGCCTGGGGAGAGAGCTGGGACACAGTCCATCCATCATGACCACCACAGCTGCCACGCGATCTGAGAGATAGGCTGCCACCAGCTCTTCCCCCTATCTCTATCTGTTCCTAGCACAAAATTCTCACACAGAAGGAAAAAAAATAAATTACTAACCATTCCCTATGCTCACCTGGGAGAAGATGAGAACCCTGTGACCCCCATCCCGTAACTTCTTCAGCATCTTTTGGAGTAGCATCAGTTTCCCAGAAGACTTAACCAAAGAATTCCCATCGTAGGATCCGTTGGGCAGAACCGGGGCCTCCTGTGAAGGCACCCTGGTTAGCCGAGGCCAACACTCACTAACTGCACAGAGAAATTCATGTGCATTTCAAAGGCAAAGCCCTTTTACGAAACCACTCGCATGAAAACTCCCCCCACTAACAAAAGCAAGATCATGGGAATGGCCCCCACCGACGGTTTACACACGTATTGTGAGAAATGTCCCCACGGAGCAAATACAGTTGACGTACCACCGCCGCCACGGGGAAGAGGTACGGGTGGTTGCAGCACTTCTTCAGGTCCATCATGATGTTGAGCAGCGAGACCTGGTTCCCACCACCTTTGGAATTCAGGGCTTCAAAATTCCTTGTCAGGATGAACTTGTAGTACTTCCTGCGGGTGTGGGCACGGTGACAGGACAGACACCCTCGTTAACTCAAATGGGGGACTGCGGGAGCCACGCAGCACCACGTGAAACCCCACTCACATCACTTTAAAACAGACGTTTTTAAAGCAATGTTTCAGCACCCTGAGCCAAGGGCCAGGTTTATTCGATTGCTCTGTGGCCATCACAGTCCTCCACAAGTGGGAGGGACTCAAGAGCACAGGGGCCTGGAACACTCCCCACTCCCAGTGCAAACCAAGCCTTACCCTACCTGCCCCTCCCTGCAAGACCCCCCTGGGCAGGAGGTGCTGCTGGAGCTGAGCAAGTCAGCCCAGAACCAGCGGAGCTGAGCAAGCATCCCTGGGGCAGGAGGGACACTCAGACCCACATCGGGCGAGTTGGCAACACGGGCTGGTGCTGAGAACAGGAGGACAAGGGGGTTCAGCCTCAGCGTTTCCTCTGCACCCCCCAGGACTGCCAGCCACGCACCAAACGCCTCCACTGAGCGGCCAGGACAGTGCAGAGCCCCATTTAGCTCAGCTGAGCACATTCCCCAGTGAGAGAGAAAGAACTCCAGCCCTTCCCGCAGTGGGCCTGGGGACAGCGGGGTCCCTCTGAGCCACCAAACCCCACTGACCCCCGCTGTGCTGCGGGTGAGACGGAGTGAGGGAAGCCAACCCAGCAGGGGAGCCACACTGGAATTACTCACTTCTGCATCTGGCTCAGCTCCACTCTCACGATCAGCTCCGTCTTGGCTGGCATGTTCTTGAACACGTCCACCTTGAGCCGCCGCAGCATGTGGGGACCCAGCAGGTCGTGAAGCTTTTTGATCTGGTCCTCCTTGGAGATGTCTGCAAACTCCTCCAGGAAGCCCTCCAGGTTACTGTGAAAGCAGCCAGAACCACACGGTGCTGAGCAATAATGGGACACACGTGAGCAAAGATATCTGTTTCTATATGACTTGAAAACAACGGCAGAGCTCTCATGCCGTGCATTGAGGTATCAAATGCTTCTGTGCCCATATGTGAGCAGAGCAAAAGCCAGAACGAGAAGCTGCACCGATGCCTGTGGGGAAACTCGCACTAAATGCACTGATGTGAGGTCTGAAGAAGTTCCGCGAAGCACCCCTGAAAGCAGGTTTCAGTTCCTCACTCACAAACCTCCTGACCGACAGCAAGGCAGCGGCTACCCGCAGGACCCAAGAGGCAGTAATCCACGGGAACAAGTTCAGGTTAAAGGTGCACGTAGCTGCTATGACAAACCGCGGGGACGATGCGCTTTGCCATCTGCCTGCTGGCACAGATCAGCAACAGTGGCACAGCAGGAACTGGATCCAGCCCCCACACACAGTCAGGAGCCCCAGGAAACCAGAAAACCTCTGGCAAGTCGCCCCGCTGCTCACTCTTTTCAGAGGAGGGAACTACTGCAACTTACTTAAACCTCTCAGGAGTCAGGAAATTGAGCAGGTGGAAGAGCTCTTCCAAGTTGTTCTGGAGCGGAGTCCCAGTGAGCAGCAGCTTGTAATCGATCTTGTAGCTATTTAATACTCTAAAGAACTGGGAAAAGAAATGAGGTTAGGGGAAAAGAGCTCCGAGGAGCTAATTAGTCATCGGGGATTTTGCAGATTGTGCACAGAGGCACTCAGGGGTCACCTCTCCCCATCACTGGGCATGCAGAGCAGACCACAGCTTGGCTGTCCTGCTCCAAGCCATCCCCATCAAGCAGAGGCAGCAATCCTGCCTGTCCTGAGGTCACAGCACCTGCCTCCCTTGTGCGGGGGACTGGGTGAGGGTCCCAGGGGCCAGATATTGCATTTAGCCTCAAGTAAAGGGGAGAGGAAGGAGAGAGATTGCTTCTCTTCTGCAACGGCCCATCCGAAGGCTGCCAGAAAGGCAGCCAGGCTGCCACCTCTTCCAGTGCTGAACGATTTTTAGCACCAGAGGACGTTAAGGAGAGCAACGCCACCGAAATGTGGGTCCCAGGCAGAGCTTGGGCGAGGTGAGGACAGGGTTCAGCTCCCAGGAGGAAAGCACCAAGCAGCAGACCCACCAGTGCTGCGGAGTCGTAACTTTGTGTCACCGGCTGCACCACAGAAATTGCTCAGGAACGCCTGGCACCTACCTTGGACTGGTTGTTCTTCAGCCTGTGCGCTTCATCCACCACCAGACAGGCCCACTCTATGGAGCCCAGCACCGCCTGGTCAATTGTGATCAGCTCATAGGAGGTGAGCAGGACGTGGAACTTGATCTGGGCTTCCTTCTGGAGGAGCAGAAGAGAAAAGTCTGGATAAGAGAGCAGGGACCAGGACAACCTCCACCTTTGCTGCTGCTGCATGTGACCCGGGGAGAAAAGGGGGAGCTTCCTGCACCACAAAACACCAGCAGCAGGGCCAAGATACAAGTCGTTCCAGCAGGAAATCTGTACTCATCTGAAGGTCAGAACCAAGCTGGGGACTACACAAACAGGAAAGGGCCTGGCACAGATCTTCAAAGCTCATCACAAATCTCCTGCATTTGTAACCAGTGCCAGCTTCTCTCTTTGGAAAACACCTGATGAGGGCCTCATCAACCTCCTTCGAAGGGTCAAATTCTGCTCTCTGCCCTTCTTACCAATGGCTGAAGCTACTGGATAGGGCACAGACTTAGCTCCCACCTTCATCCGGAACACCTTCTTTCCGCTCCGGATGGCGTTGTCTTCAAAAGAGAACTCATTTTCCCGGATGACCGACCGGCTTTCTTTGTCCCCCGTGTAGGTCACGACATAGAAGTCGGGCGCCCACATCTCAAACTCGCGTTCCCAGTTGATGATGGTGGAGAGAGGGGCGCTCACCAGATATGGCCCTTTGGAGTGGCCCTGCCCAGGGAGACAAAGCTCAAGCTGTTCTCCCCGTACCGAGCAGCTCGCAGCCACCTCGAGGACCACTGGATGCTCCTCTCACCTCCTTGTACAGGGAATACAAGAACACAATGGTCTGCACAGTCTTCCCCAGCCCCATCTCATCAGCCAGGATTGTATCCGTCCCCTGGGCCCAGGAAAATCTCAGCCAGTTTAGCCCTTCCAGCTGGTAAGGGTGGAGCGTGCCCCCTGTGGCATCGATGTACCACGGCTGCTTGTCAAACTTCACCGTCGGCTGGAGAGAGACATGACACAAAGCGGTGAGAACTAGCTCCCCCTCATTTCTCTGCAGCCAAGCACATCCCAGAAAAAAACAGGGTCCCCAAAGGAACTAGAGTAGAAAAATCAGGAGGAAAGGGGCAGACAGATTCTCGCTGGGCTCACGTGTTGTGCTGCGCCCCTGCCATTCTTACATCCACAAGAGGTGTTTCTGGAGGCTTTTCCAGCTTCTCCTCTTTCAGCTTTTTCCCTTTCTTGTTCAGCTTCTTCAGAGGGCGCGTGTCCTCCCCCAGCATCAGCTCCCTGCAACAGGCAGAGCAGTCAGGGAGACGCGAGGGCATTCCCCTCCCACGCCCCCAGCCCAGGGACAGGAATGCCTCTCCAACTCCACCACCCTCTCCCCGCGGAAGCTCTTCTGGCCCAGTTAGCACGGGCACTCCTGGAGCGTTAATTTTCCCCTCCCAACCGTCCACACAGCACCATCCAAAAATGAAGGACAGCAATCTCAGTGTTGTGGTTTTCCCAAAACAGAGCCACCCTAGAGTGCAGCGAGACCACGAGGTGAGGGCAGCGATAAACGTGGGGAAAGGGGAGCACAGGCTGGAAAACAGCGCACAGGCAGCATTGCCCAGCAGCCCTGAAACGGCATTTCGGGAGGGACAGACTTCCAAAAGCACTCGGCCACTGCTCTCTGAAGAGAGGTCGCTGTGAGCAGTGGCAGTGCGTTCAAAAGGGGGACACCGATGAGTCCCCGGTCACCCCAAACACCAGTCCGGGCTGCCCCGGCTCTGCCCCACTGCCTGTACCTGTGGTTCCAGTAGAGATGTTTGAGGTTTTCGTAGTACGGGATGTCTATCTCGTCGATCTCCCAGGTGCACTGGTCGTAGGGCAGGTCCTTCCACTTGATCAGATAATGGATGTCTCCCTTTTTGTCGAAGCTGTAACACAGGGTGAGAGCCTGTCAGTGACATCGCGCTCAGCCCCTGGAAGAGGCTAGCCATGACCTGTTTCCACAGACCTGGGTCCTCCAGCCTCTGCTTTTACCTACAGACCACGACATCCAACCAGAGGCGGAAAAAAAGTAAAGTATCCGCATTTTCCAGCAGAGATGCCTAAAATCATTGAGCTTTAGAGGCTGCTCTTCCATCCGAACAACCCTGTTTTCCTGTTTTACCAGGACCGGATGAACACCAGCGCTCACCCTCTTTCTCCTGCAGCGTTCCCTCGGTGAAGTTTTGCTCACACAGAAAAATAAACAAACACACTACTGAGTCTGATTATACGCCTACAGGGAAAAAAACCTTTGCTCTATTAGCAGACAATGTAAAGCTCTCATGAAAATTATCCAGGCAGCTTTATTTACTTTCTGCCAAGCAGCCTTCAAGCAGAGTTGCCACTTGAGATTTCCAGTTGCCACTTGAAACATAGATATTCAACAAAAAGGTGTCTCTAGCCACCCAACGTGGAAAAAAAAAAATGAACAACACATCTGCACAGCACACTTCAAATGCAGGAAAGTTCTTCCACAGAGGAAGAAGTTTCCGAGAGGAAATTTTCTGAGAGGAACAAGAGGCCTGCACAGAAACACGCTGCTGTTCCCCAGGTCAGCGGCAGCAGCCGCAGGGTACAACTGACAGGAGCAAGACCCGTCACTGGGTCAAAGCAGAGATTTACAGGACGTAGCAGGGACCCAGACAACACACGTGGGAAGAGTGGAAAACTCTGTGCACCCACCCTGGGGAAAATTTACTATCTTTAACACGTAGTGCAGCAGAAACAAAAATAAGGAAGGCATTGATTCACTTCTGGCCTTGGCTTCACCTCGTGAGGAAAGGTCCAAGGTGACAGAGACCTCGAAACAAGGCAGCAGCTGAAATCCCACCAGCCACTTGCAGAAGGATGCAAGAACTTCCCATCCCCACAGGCAGAATGCCGCCGAGCACAGAAGTCCTGCTGTGGGCAGTCCCAGGGACTCCCCACGTAAACCATCTGTATGAGAGCTGTGTGTGAAAGGAAAACCTGCAGTGAGCACAGACCCACTGCTCAAAGCGCCGCCCGCAGGACTCGGGGCAGGGCTTGCCCTCGCCGTTTCCCTCCCTGGCTCGCAGCAGCATCGCTCAGCACCAACACTACCAGGGGCTCGGGCACCTCAACACCATCCTTCCATGGCCCGTTCACACGCCCACTGCCTGCGGCTCCTCACCTGTGGTTCAGGATGCGGTGGATCATCATCCACTCGGGCTTGATGCCGTAGCGGTAGAACCGCTCCTCCATCTTGGCGTACTGCGGGTCCTTGTTCTTCCGCTTCTCCCTCTGGCTGTCCTCGTCCCCAGAGCCGTAGTCGAAGGCCGGTGGCTCGTCCATGTCGTTCTTGCGTTGGTAGTTGCGGTACATGACGGTGTGGTAGAGCTCCAGCTGCGGCGGGATGGAGCCACGCTCAGCCCGCGGGTCAGGCAGCGGCACCCCCACCACCGCCACGCCGGCTCACCTGCAGCTCCTTGACCCAGGAGCAGTGCCAGTAGGACAGGCCTGCCCACTTCACGAAGAATTCACGCTCCGGGATTCCCTCCAGCACCTTCGGCGGGGGCAGAGCCAGCTCCGTGCCCGGGGCGGGCAGCACGGGCGGCAGCGGAGCGGCCGGCGGCTCCTTCCAGGCCCAGTGCAGGATGCGTTGGACTTTGCCCTTCAAGGGAGGGCACTGGGGGCAAAAAAGCAGACAGTCAAGGGCATCAAACGGGGCCTGACATCCCATCCAAAATCTGGCAGGGGAGCCACCAGCCAGCACCTCCCATGGGGAGACTGCACAGGGGCAAGAGGGGGCCATGGCAGAGGGCAGGACGCCGGCCCCGCAGCCGGGCATGGCAGTGGGTAGCTGTGGGAGCCGGGACAGGACGAGGAACGCTGGGACCACTCACTGTGCAGCGAGGGCAGAGCCATTCACCGTTGGGTATCTCGGGCAGCGGCGGGTTCAGGCAGTGGAGGTGGTAGGAGGACGGGCAGGTGTCGCAGCACAGCAGCTCCCCTCCGTCCTTACAGACCCGGCAGAACTCCATGTGGTCGTCCTCTTCCTCCTCGCCACCTTCCTCTTCCTCCTCCTCTTCCTCCTCCTTTGGCTCCCACTGGATGCCCTCCTTCTCCTGAGGACAAACAACCAGTGTAACGCTAGGGGCCTCTGCCACCCGCCTGCCCACACCCCCGGGCCCAAGCCCACTCACGCAGTGGGGGCAGCTCCACTTGCCCTCGGGGGCCTTCTCCAGCTCGGGGTCCAGGCAGACGAGGTGGTAGGCGCGAGGGCAGGTGTCGCAGAGAATGATCTCCCCTCCCTGCTGGCACACCTCGCAGTAGTCCTGGTGGTCCGTCTCGTAGCCATCCCCTTCTTCAACTGCAAGCAAGGGACAGGCGCACGGTCAGAGGGATGGCAGAGCCGCCGGCTCTCCCAGGAGGGAACGGGACGCTTGCTCCTCTGCGATACAGTTAAGCAAGTAAGGAAAGTGTTTCACCTTGGATCCCTCCTGTTGTGTCCCCCTACCTCTCTGTCCCTCAGCACCACAGTTCATCTTTGCACACAGCATCATCTCACCTCTGTCTCTCTTTCTCTCTCCACACTGTATCATCCTTTGGTTCCTTCAGGCTCTCAATGGAGAATGCCAGAACCTGGAGAGGTTGCAAGGGAGGCCAGTCAGAGAAACCTCCCCAGGCACCAGCACCACCAACTGCAAACGCACCATGCAAGGGTGACACGGCCGAGGTGGAGGAGGACAACTCCTCTCCTGGGACTACTCTGCTCTTCCTGGGTGCTCACTGGCACAGAGGCAGGAGCTCTCTCAACTCGTCATGGATGGGAAGAAGAAGGGAGGCACATCTTGCAAACACCAGAATGGCTCATCTCAATTCCCAACTTGGCCTCAAACTCCCGCCTCAGACCTCCAACCTTCCACTCCTCCAGCACACAGCAGGAGTTGACGGCACCAGGCATCACCACGAGAAGTGATGCCCTTCACAGGCAAGACACAGAGCCGGCCGGCCTTGCATCGACCGATAGGGAGGCTGCCCAGAATCACACCCTAACCATCCCCTGCCCAGAAGCCGCACTTCCATTCCTCAGAAGCAAAATCCCATTGGAAAAGTTAAGAATCCAAAGGATGCGCCTGGATCTGAGGCATCTCATCCCGAGTGAGAGCACAAGGCAGAACGGCAGTGCGTGTCCTGCAGCGGCACAGGGCGCAGAGGCAGTGTGGGAAGCCGGGCAGGTGGCACCGGGTCCCCACAGTCCCTGTCAACGCTCTGGCCAGCTCGGCACAGAGGGGCTGCTCCCAGCAGCACAGGGAGAGGTGTCATCATGCAGAATCCCACTGCGGTCCTCCGCAAGGGAAGGGATGAAGAACACACACACAGAACAGGACCACCCAGAAACTGGAGAATCGCGACAGACGCTTTCCACTGCTGTTCCTCACGTGCCTCCCTCTTCCTATGTCACTATCACAGACCTGCCACCTGCCCTCTGCCCTGCACATCTCACACAAAGTCCCTTGTCTTAAGAACTTTCTCACCCACAGGCTGCCCTACTCCCCTGGGAGCCTGCCAGAGCTACGTCTCTCCAGGGGCTGCTCCTCAGAAAATCGCTTCACTGTAAGCTCCACAAATTCTAGAACTTGTCTGCTAGAGGACCCGTCCTAATGGGACCACACGTGTAGGCAGGGTGCTCGTGCTGTGCCCTGGTGCCCAAAGCGCCGGCAGAGTCCCGGGGCGAGTAGGTGGCTCAGCACCCAGAGCAGCAAGCAGCCAGCGAGCCGGGGTGGGCAGGCACAGCACCATGACTCCGAGTAGCGGCACGGAGCCCGCTCAGGGGCGGACGAGCAGTGGCTGATGGCTGCAGAGGCCCAGAGGGAGAGCTGGCTGCGGATGGACAGGAGAGCCCTGCCGCCGGGCTGCTCTGCCGGCACCAGCGCCGTGGGGGCGAGCCGGTGCCCTGCGGCCAGAGCCGCTCGCTGCCTTCTCACGGGCACGGGCCCACGCGCAGCAGGGCCGGGACGCCGGGAAAGCTCCTTGCGCCACGCGGGCAGACAAGCACAAGCTCATCCTCTCCCACCGAGCCAGCGCCAGACCCGGCTGGAGCTGCCAGTGCCGGGAAAGCACCATGTGAAAAGGGAAATCCAAACAGAATGGGAACAGAGTACAAAGGATGGCCTACTCCTCTTTTTCTTTCTCCTCCTCTTCCCTCTCTTCCCCAGGCCAGCAGAGCCCTCGGAGCGCACTGAGGAGCTGTTGATGCTGGCGCTGTCGAAGTCGGATTCCTCCCGTTCCTCCTCTTCGCTCTGCAGAGGGGAAAAGCAAAGCCCTTAGCCAGAGCGCTAAGCACCAGAATGCCCAGATCTGAGTGCCCCAAGAAGGGATGAACTTTTTGTGATGTGTGACTGAAAAAAGGCAGCAGCCGGTGGCTGCCTGGCATGGCTCCTTTCGCCTCAGGTTCTGGCGCACAACGGTGTTTACAAACAGGCTGTGTTACGTGAACTAGAGCTAGAGAGCAGGGAGCTCCAATAAGGGTGAACTAACGGGATTCTGATTGATAATATTATCAAGACCTACAGGAGCTCCACCCCTATTCAATAGTTAAAAGGGTTTTATATATCAAAATACTCTGCTATTCTCTATAACATACCAGATATTCACATGGTTACAAGAGCGCAGCACAAAAACCACTATAGAGCCCTGTTGCCCTGCTCTTACTGGGAAACTCTGGTGCCCCGGGCTATGCTGTGGGATCACAGATGCCCGGAGGCAGGCTGGGCTAACACAATTAAAGCATTCGATAATTCCCTTTGACGTACGGTTCAGCTGCAGTGCAAGCCCTGAAGAATTCCTTTGCAAACGAGATCTGAAATGATGGCATTATCAACCTCATCGCTGAAAGTAAACGTGGTTATATGATTTTAGCAGAAACTGTGCCCAAACATGACGTCTTTACAAATCTGAGCCTGGACAGAGCTCTCTATCAAAGGGACGAATGAACGTGCTGAATCCGCAGAGACTGGTGCCTTCCAGAGGGGCAAAAGCGAGGCTGTGACACCCCCACACGAGGGAGGCTTCTAGGGGAGGGCCCACCCCAGTATTTCCCTGCCACCCAGCCCCGCACCCAAGGTCCCGTGCAGGAAAGGCAGCACACACTTACAGAGGAGCCCTTTTTCCTTTTGCTGGGGATTCCTCCAAACCGGAATTTCAAGCCTGCCATCTTTTTCCCCTTCCCCTTTTTCTTCCCGTCTTTGGAGCCCTTGATTTTTTTCCGCATGCCTGGACCTGGAGAAGCAGAGGACTCTTCTGGGACCCTGTGAAGAGCTGCCCCCCAAACCTCCCTCAGCCCCAGGGTTCACAGTGCAGATAACAGAGCACCAGGGCCTCCAGGGAGCCCTCCCTGCCACACAGCACGTCCTGCGGGGCAGAAGGCTGCAAGCTCAGACCCAGCAGCGCTTGTGAAGAACAGGGGAAGAGAAGCATCTGCCCCGGGATCCAGGAGGGGACCACAGCTCATGGGGCTGCAAGTACCAAACAGGTAGTGTGAGGCAGGGGGAAAAGAGGCAGCCACGGAGAGGCAGGAGCGCTGTGACGCGCTCACCCCATGGGAAGGCTGCTGGCAGCTCCGAGCTACTCGTCCAAAACCTGTCGATGCATCAGGAACTGATGACTGCCCAAGTGGAAAACAAATGTTTCCAAGGAGGAAAACGGTGCAAAACCCTCCCTTCCCCACTAGTGCCCGGCTCCCGCAGAGATCCAACACAGCACCTTCCCAGCCTGGGGAAAGCCGCACCAGCCTGCCCAGAAATAGGGTAATGTTGGCAGCAGGAGACCCCTTTCAACACAAATCAGGCTGTTTCCAGAGGAGCTACTGCAGGTTTATATGGCTGCCTCATACCCTGCAAGGGGACTCTGAAGAGAGTCACCTTCTACTCAACTGCCAGGAGAATAATCCCTTTATCCTGGAAAAGTGCTGCAGCACTTCCCCACACTGAACTCCCACCCGTCTCAGAGACAAAGCCCCTGGCTCGACAGGCAAACGGTGCGTGTGCCCCTGGGTACAGTGTGCCTGCTCCGCCAGCGCTCCTCTGCCCTAGTCCTGCCACCCCGCAAATCCCCCTCAGCTTGGGCACTGGGCTCTGAGGGTCCTGCTGGTTCCTGGAGGGCTTTACAACCTTCCTGAATCCCCCAGGAGAGAAGACAACCCAGAAATACACTTATTTAAAACAAAAGAATGGAGTTGTGCGCTAATTGCCAAAAACTGCCAAAAATCCAGACGTTCCAGAGGCTGCCTGTGTGACCTGCCACAGTTCACAGCACAGTCCCCTCTGGGACTCGGAGAAGCGGGGGCTGCAGACACTCCTCCGGCACCAGTGGCACCTCCCCGCTTTGCCAGAGATGCTTTTCCGCCTTTGCCACCTGAGGTTCCGGGTGGCCCGGTGGGCAATCCCTCCGCCCAGCCCCTGCGGCCAGCACCTACCCTTGCCCTCCTTGGTCTTGGCCTTCCTGACGACAGCGGGCAGGGACGGCTGCTGGGGGCTGGCGGCGAGCGGCGCGGCCACTGTCACCGTCTCCACGGCCGCAGCAACGGCCGCTGCCGCCGCTGCTGCCGAGCTGCCCTTGAAGGGGTTGTTGGCGCTGAACTCCCGCCACTTGGCGCCAAGCACCGTCATCATCTTGGACATGGGGATCTTGGGGTTCTTCTTGGCAATCAGCGGCCTGCGGGGCAGGGCAGAGGCAGAACTGTGCATTAACAGAAATGCTTCGCAGCGCATCAGCTCCTGGTCACCATGTGCCGGTCCTTCAGCCCAGGGAACGCACCAGTGGTAAACACCTCACGGTTTGCAGAACACACACTATTGTCACTTATTTTTGCTCGTGAAACTGTTCAAATGGGCACACAGCAAAAACAGGGTTTTGGAGAGAGGGAGAGGCAAACACTTCAGCTGTTTTCCAGCCAATCCTGCCACGAAAACGGAGTCCTGAGGACTGAGCCAGATGGGGAGAAGCAACAAGGAGCTCACGATGCAGAATTTACTTCATGACATCACTTGCCTGAGCTACGCCCAAGCCTCAGCCACCACACAAGGCCCCATCCAGACCTACAGCTTCCTACCTGAGGAACTGGCTGAAAGCCTTGTAGTTAGTCAGTGTATGATAGTCTTCTTCTGAGAAAATGTAATCGACATCATCGAGGCCCCACTCCTCCATCAGCTGTGCTGAGCTCTTGGGCTCCTGTGGGTTTAGAAACATCATTAACGTACACAACCACAGCTCTGCGGACGAGCAGCGCGAGGCTGGGTCCATCACGTGCTCTGCATCAAACGCTCTCCCTCGTCAGCGACACGCAGGCATTTTGCTCTGTGATTTACAAAACAGAGCAGCGTAAAGGAATGTTTGGTACCTTTAGACCTCCATCCTCGTTGTCATCCTCCTCTTCATCCTTCTTCTTCCGTTTTGGCTTTTTCTCCTTCTTGTCCTTCAGTTTTTTCTTCTTCTTTTTGTTGGGGGAGTAGTCACTCCCTTCACTCTCAGATTTCTCCTCGATCTCCTCTTCATTGTCTGACATTTCATCATTGCTCCCCTAAAACAGAAAGCGACGGTGGAGAAAAAGCAAGGCCTGCCCCCCCTGCCCCACTCTTCTACAACAAAGCCCCCTGGGCTGCACGAAACAACTGCTGCCACCAGCCAAAGTCAACCCTCCCCAAATAACCCCCTCAGGGCTGTGGGAGAGCAACCCAAAACTCAGATCTGGGAACAGCGAGAAGCACCTGACCAAGGAGAAACAGACAGACAGAAACTCTTGGTTTATGTGGAAGGGTTTCTCCAGGGTAGCTCTGCTGGGCAGCAAACCTTCACCCCCACGTCCCCACCCGCCACCGGGGCGGTTCCCTCCTGCCACCCCAGGAGAGTGACAAACACATCGGCTCACGCAAGGAGCCCACGGAAACACCAGAATCAGGAGGACAAGGTCACGCGACACAGATACACTCATGGCTTGGAAAAGCTTGTTCAGAGACAGGTGACCCTGTGAAACCTCCCACCTTCAGCAGAGATTGGCCCCCGACAGCCACAGCGGTGCGGCGAGGCAACTGCCGGATGGCCAACGGCAGCCTTCGGCACCCCCGCAGCAGGGAGGGACTGGGCCCGGAGGGACGTGCCGAGCTGGGAAGAGTCGGAGTGGAATTTGTGTTTCCTTCTGCGAGAGAGGCTGTGACCCGTTGCACAACTCTGGCAGCGGCCACATCGTCACTCCAGGGAAGGGCCAGGGAGGGCACTCGGGTAACAAGAGAGGATGCGGGCGCTGGGCATCCTCCATCTCACCCGGAAGAACGGGAGCAGATTGGGGATCGTGCAGCCCGAGGCCACAGGCTGCCGAGGAGAGCTGTCGCTCCGCGGCCATTACGGAGCTCTGGTCCTTCCCAGCTCAAAGCAAACCGAGCCTTCCCTTCAGCGGGGTTATAAACAGTCCTAATTTGGCACAGAATAATTGGTTTCCATGGTAACTGCTGCAGTACAGGCTGAAACTCCCCCTCTCCGCTCCCTTCTCCCACAAGGACCTTCATCTCCACACGCTGAGGCTCAGACCGCAGCCTGGCTCCCTACACAGGTTTTAACGGGGGGCTGCGCCCCAATTCCTGCGCCAGCACCTCCACCAGCATCGTCCCAACCCCAATGAGTTCCACTGCAGCTGGCACAGGCGAATTCCCGCGCAGGTGCAGCACAGCAGTGCTCCTGCCCCACGCTCTGTGGCAAAACCCTGGGGAACCACGGGCCGGCCGTCAGTTCCAGCACAGGCACCTCACTCGCACCTTCCTCTGGCAGGGGGAAAGGTCCACTGACCCCACAAAACTCTTGAGGAGTAGTTCAGGGAAAGGAAGCACATCCCAGACCTCCCCATCCTGTTTCTCCTCATCCCAAACGGTGCCTGCGGACACCTCCAGCACCAGCTTCTCACTGGCTTTGACGGGCGGGGGAAACAGCCTCCCGCAGGCAGAATCCAAGTTGCTGAATACTGCCCACACAAGGCATTAATTAAAAAAACAAGCACAGTCCATGTTCAGCCTGGTATTTTCTCCCCACGCCCAGTAAGGCGGCAGTCGGACTCGGCCCGAGCCACATGTGCTGCTGCTGGGCTCAGCCAGGCTGGCGGTGACAGAAACCGAACAGAGGTGAAAACACCATGGGGGTTTATTTTATTCTCCCCATCTCCAGAAAAAGAGCCTAGGGGAAAAATCCATCCAAAGACGGAAGAGGCAGAGGGCCTGAGCCAGCTCTGTGCTATCTGCAGAAAGGGAACATTGCCACAGCCACGAAGGAGGGGAAAGACAGGTTCCTCAGGGCCACGACTTTCTGCAGAAGGCTGGCAGGACGGGATCAGCTTTCCTTAAATCAGCAGCTCATGGGTTCCCACTAGCAGCAGCAGCCTAACACGCTGCCCCCCCCACCCAACCTGCCCTCACAGCTCTTGCAGGCAGCTGCGGTGACGACTGGCAACGTCACTGGGCAAGGGCAGGGGTGGGGACGCACTGAGGTGTGCCAGCTGGGTGACTTCTCCCCAGCCACGGCATCCATGGGGAAGAAAGGGAGTTGAAGAGCCCCCGCTGGTCACCCTCCCTTCCTCACCAAGTGTAGCCAACGCGACATCTGTAGAAACCTCAACAAGTGTGTTGCAGGTTTGCATCTCCCTGCTCAGAAACACGAGCCCGGGCGCTGCGTGGGCACAGGATGTGCCAGGCAGGTTCACTTACTGCCTGTCCCTGGCGCCAACGGTAAGGTGCCGTGCTGCAGCGCAGGCCGGAGAGCTTCAACCAACGGCGACGGGCAGCACCGTCGCACACAGCACCACAGCTCAGCCCCTGAGAGGCTGCTTCTCCCCCCAGAGACCACTCATAGGGCAGATTTCCACCCAGAACCTCTGAACCGGACAAGAACTGCTCACACCCTGGCTCTGGGCCACCTCTCAGGACAGGAAAGCAGCTGCTCGGGGAAGGAACACCCTGACAACACCCTCACTTCCCACCCACAGACACCCAAGAGGTGCTCACAAGCAGCCCCCAGCTCTCTGAGCCGCCTGCCCCTGTGTCACAGTCAAGAGAAGCCCCCCCAGCTCTGTGCAAGCGCATGCAGCATTACCTCCTTCTTCCTCCTCTTGATTTTGGCAGCCTTGCCGTCTTTCAGCTTCTTGGGTTTCTTTTTTTTCTGCACCGTGACTTGCTCTTCCACGAAAAACTCATCCAGTCCCTCCAGCAGCCCATCGTCTTCTTCTGGGGACAAAAGGGGCAGCTCGCGCAGGCACGCTGGGCACCGCGATCGCTCTCACCCTTGCAGAGGAGCACGCGGTATCATGCCCCGAGACATGGAGCTCCCTTGGCTCTCCCTCGATCCACTGTGGCTCTGCAAAGGCGCCCTGGCCAAACCCTGCCCAACACCATCTGCACCGGCACCCCCTGTGCCCAGCTCCTGGGCGGCGCTCGCCCACCCACACTCAAGGTCTCGGCAGCGAGTGTCCCACCGCAGCGGCCAGGGACACAGGTCACCCAGTGGCGCCAGCTCATGCCGAGCCAGGTCCGCAGGCAACCAGGGGCGCCAGGTTTTTACCTTTAGCAGAACCCGCTAGAACAGGTGCGGCGGCCGGCACGCAGGGGAGAAGAAGGCCTGGCGAGGAAGAGTTGCTGCGGCTCCAGGGAGCGCCGCCCGGACCAGCTCGGGGACCCCGGGCACGGGCAGCGACCCGGCACCCGCTCTCACCTCCGGGCACCGGCACCCCCGACCTCCGCACCGGCCGCGGCCCCAGCGCCCCGTCCCACCTCTGCGCGTTTTATTTTCCATCTCCGAACTCGCACCGCGACTGCACCGCGGGGCCGCAGCTCTGCTTCCAGCCCACGCCGGGCGAGGCGGGCGCCCGAGCTCCCGAACGCTCGGGTCCCGGCGGGGCCGGGCGGCGCAGGAGCCCCGCGGGGCGAGCAGCCGCCTCTCCCGCACGTCAACGGCACCGGCGCTGCGGCCGCGCTCCGCCGGGCTCGGGAGGGGCACCGGCTCTTCACCAAGAGGTCCCGGCCGTTCCGCGCGGGGGCACCCGGAGCCGGGGCCGCTCTGCGGCAGGAGAGCCTGGGCACACCCCCCGGCCGCGGGTCGGGTACCGGCGTCCAGCCGCAGGAGCGGCGCCGGCCGAGACATCCCCGGGGCACAGCCCGCGCCGCCTACCCGAGACGTCCTCGTCGTTGTCCGCGTCGTCCAGCAGCTCCCGGGCGCCCGCCGGGCCCCGCATGCCGGGCGGCAACCGGCACCGGCCCCGCGCCCGGCGCGCCCGCTCCGCGCCAAGATGGCAGCCCCGCGCCACGCCCACCCCGTGACGCGCGCGCCAGCCCCTCGGGCCGCAGGCCCCGCCCCTCCCGCCCCACGCCCCGCCCCCGGCCCCGCCCCCAGGCAGCACCGCGGGTCTCGACAGCTCTCCCCGCCGTTTATTCCAGAAAAACTGTACAAAATCGCGGCCGGGCGGCGGCGGGGGGCTCAATCCTCCTCCTCCTCCTCCTCTTCGTCCTGGTTGATCTGGAAGTAGCGCAGCTCGTAGCTCTCCTTGCTGTTGGCCACCACGCGCAGCCAGTCGCGCAGGTTGTTCTTCTTCAGGTACTTCTTGGTCAGGTACTTCAGGTACCTGCGGGGAGGAGCGCGGCTCCAGGGCGGTTCTGCACCCCGGCTCTGCTCCGGCGCCCCCCCGCCCCCCGCACCTCGGGAAAACCAAACTCCCCTCCCCACGGGCCTCCGCCTCCCCTGGGAGGAACATGTCCCAGTGGGCAAAGGGAGCAGCATCGCTGGGCAGGGCCACAGCACAGAGCCTGAGAAATCGTCGCTGAGAAACAGCGTCGGGCCAAACACAGGCACTCGCAGGGCAGGGCACTGCCCCAGGGCCACACAGGGTTTTCCTCTTCCCACCACCTTAAAGCTCCAGCTGCCTCGCTTTGCCGTCCCTGCCGCAGCAAAACCCAAGTGTGCCAAAGCCAGATGCGCGGCAGGCAGCCCCGAGAGGCAGGAGCCCAGCAGGACAAGGAGAACGATCCGGGGTTGGAAGAGCTTGTCTGTGGATCAACCCCCATGCCCCGCACCGAGCATCCCTGCAGCCGCCCATCCTCGCCCACTGTCCGCCTCACCGGCAGGAACACCAACCACAGGAAGAGCAGCCACCATGCCAAGCATCACGGAGTGCCTAACTGAGCGCCTCAGTGCGACTCCTGCACTGTGACAGCTCTGCAACAGGACCTCCTGCCCGCCTGGCTCCCATCAGCACGCCGGCGACCCCTCACTGAGGGCCAGCTGCTGCTGCAGCCACAGATACGGCTCCAGGCGCCAGCAGCAGCCTCGTGACGGCGACCGGCACCACCGCCGGGACCTGAAGCTGCCTCACCTCTTTGAGAATGGGACCTCCGACGTGACCGTGATCTTGCTCTTGCTCCTCTCAATGGTCACCACGCCCCCGCCCAGGTTCCCCGCTTTGCCGTTCACCTTGATCCTTTCCTGTAGGAACTGCTCCTGCAAGAGAGGAACTCCACTGCTTACCCAGGGCCACCAGCTCGCACCAGCCGAGGCCTCCCCAGCTCGCTCGTGCCTGGAGCTTCAGCTTTTTTTGCTTAGAGCTGGGGAAGAGAGAGAAGGACCACAACGCCCAGGGGAAGCCGAGGAAAGCTGCCTTCCTGTAAGCCTGCACGCTCCACCTGCCAGCACTTTCCACAACTAATGCAACCAGCCCGCTCAGACCTGCACGTAAGTGAGGTTCCCTCTTAGTGAGGCAGAGACACGTTTCTGCCTTCTGAGGGGGCAGCCAGGGGAGCGACAGCTGGATTCGGATCCTCTGAGGACACCTCAGCCTGCGCCTTCTAGCCCACGCTTGAGCAGTTTGAACAAAAAGCAGATGATGAGACAGTGCCAAAGCACAGTACCGTTCCTCAGAGTGCAACACAAAACTCACCCCCTGAGGGATACGCAGAGACACTTTTTGACAGGCAGGGAAAACGCTCCCCCTATAACTATGAAGTGCTTAAAAAACAACACACATTTCACAGCCTCCAGCACCGCCCAGGCTCCCTTTGTCTGCAGGCCGTTTCCCAGGGTCAAAAACTGGGAGCAGGGATGGCGGGGGCTGCTGAGAGCAGAGCCAGCAGCCCCAGTTGGAAAGGTCCAGAGGGCAGCAACCCGCTGCCCCCTGGTCCTTTCCGGCAGCAGCTGCCTGCTGTGTGTGCCCCCGGGCAGCGAGAGACCCCTCACTCACAAAGTTGGCGGCGTCCATGATGCCATCCTCCACAGGGTGGGTGCAGTCCAGGGTGAACTTCAACACCTGCTTCTTTTTTTTGCCACCTTTTGCTGCGGGTTTCTTCTGCAGCCGGGGGGGGAAAGAATCATAGAATCGTTTCAGCTGGAACAGACCTTGAAGATCATCGAGTCCAGCCTTTGTCCCAGCCCTATCAACCCACTAAACTATGTCCCCCAGTGCAACATCCGCTCTTCTCTTAAAACACCTGCAGGGACGGTGACTCGACCACCTCCCTGAGCCGTGAGGAATGGGCTGGCGGGGAACGGGGGCAAGGGGAGCCGCCCGAGCACGGGCGTGAGGGGAAGGGAAAGGGCCTGGGGAGGGGAGGGCCGCCCGCCCGGCGTGCTGGGCCCGGAGGGGGCCGAGGCCAGGCCCCCCCAGGCGCGGGCCCGGAGGAGAACGGCCCGGGGCAGGGCGGGGCGGGGCCGGGGGGGGCCGGGGGCTCGGCCTGCCCCGAGCGGGGAGGGCTGGGCCGCGGGGCGGGCCGCCCGCCGCCGGCGGAGACTCACCACGGGCGCCATGGCGGCTGCGGCGAGGGGGCAGAAAGGGAGGGGCCGCGCGCGCGCCTGCGCGGGAGCCACCTCGGCGCGCCGGGGCGCATGCGCGCGCAGACCCCGCCCCGCCCACGCCGCCGCCGAGCCGCGCGCGCCAACCTCAGCGCACCCTAGCCGACCGCTGAGAGCATCGATGGCTTCCGGCCCGGCCGGCGCTTAGCGATGCCTGGGTGGGCGGGGCCGGGGGGCCGGGGGCGGGGCCTGGCGGGCGGGGCTGGCGGGAGATCGGGGCGTGCCCGGGGTGCCACCGTGCGCGCGGGGACACCCTGCGCCCCAGGGCCACGTGCTGCCCGCGGGGTCACCCCTGCACCCCGGGGGTCCCTCGGTGCCCGCGGGGAGCACGGGTCCCTGCCCTGGGGGTCAGTCGGTGCCCGCGGGGAGCACGGGTCCCTGCACCGAGGGCGCCTCGGTGCCCACAGTGTGCACGGTCCGTCACCCCCCGGGGGTTGTCACCTGCCACAGGGGTGCCAGGTCCCCAGAGCCCGGCTGCACCCCGTGTCCCCGCACCCCGAAGCTTGTGCCTGCCCCGGGGCGCCGAGGAGCGCGCGGGGCTATTTTTGGGCCATGGCGTGGCAGCCACCCGACAGTGCCAGGGCCCCACGTCACGGGGCCGCCAGGCCCTGCCGCCTCGGCGTCACTCTCATTGCAGCTGGCGCGCAGGGAGCGGCGACACAGCTTCGCTCGGCACGGCCGATCCCCCAGCCTGCGGACGGGGAGAGGTAACGCCTTCGCCCAGCCACAGTGTCCCCCATGCTGGGGACGGGGGCTCGACAGCCCGCTGCCCTCCCTGCTGGGCTGACATCGACGGGGACGTGGGCGGGGAACGCCCACATAACAGGGGATGTTACCTCCTGGGGGACACCCAGTCCTGGGGCATCCCTTTGCTTCGAGGGATGCTCCCTGGCAGGGGACACCCCATCCCAATGCTCCCACCCTGGGGATGCCACATTGTGGGGCCATCCCAGCCGGCCCCGCTGCCCCAGCGCCAGCGGGAAGGGGCGCGTTTGGGGCAGCCTCGTGCCGCGCAGCTCATCACCTAAAAATAGGTGGCAGCTCCCGGGCTCTGGGAGGGCAGGATTCACTCTTTCTGTGGTGGCCACGGTGTTCACACGGAGCGGGGTCATGCAGAGGGTGAAGCAGGGCATGGGGGGAGCCGCTTTGTGCCCCACAGATGTCCGGAGGCATTTTCTCCCCGCTGGGGAGCTGCTCGGAGCTGGAGAAAGCCAACTGCCACCCCCTGGTCTGCCTGCTCTGCCACGAGCCCTACCAGCACCCCTGCCTGCTCGACTGCTACCACAACTTCTGCGCCAGCTGCCTGCGGGGCCGTGCCTGCGACGGTCGCCTGAGCTGCCCGCTCTGCGGGTACGGCACAGGCCCTGCCGGGGCAGAATGCCAGCACCGGGGCACGCAGCCGGCAGCCTGGTGTGGCCCCCGCCAGCCCCAGACAGATGTTCCCATCTTCACCCCCATCCCGTCCCTACAGGCACCCCTCAGTGGTGAGGGGGGGAACGGGGCTGCCTCCCGTGGACCGGCTGCTGCAGTTCCTGGTGGACAGCTCAGCTGACGGCGAGGAGGACGTGCAATGTGCCAACTGTGACCGGTGCTGCGCCAAGGCGGTGAGGGCAACGGGTCGGGCAGGGGACGCCCGCTGAGGCCGTGCCCAGCCCTAGCCACATTTCCCCTGCACAGGAGCTGGACACCATGTACTTCTGCAACACCTGTGGGCAACCCCTCTGTGCCCCGTGCCGCGAGGAAACCCACCGCGCCAAGATGTTTGCCCGCCATGAGATCGTCTCCCTCTCCAAGCGCACCAAAGACATCCACAAGAAGTGCCGTGAGTGCCATACCATGCCGTGCCGCACCATGCCGTGCCACGCCAGCCTGCCCCATGCCCCCGTCCCTTGCAGCACTGCACGAGGAGCCCTACATCATGTTCTCCACCGAGAAGAAGTCCATGCTCTGCATCAACTGCTTCAGGGACATGCAGGGGTGAGCGGTCCCCGCCCCACGCCCGCCCCGTGCCCCGTGCCGTGCCCTGACGCTTGTGCCCGCAGGGAGAGCCGGGCACACTGCATCGACATCGAGACGGCGTACATGCAGGGCTGCCAGCGGCTGGACCAGGCGGTGATGGTGGGCAGGGATGGAGAGTTCTCAGAGGAGGAGTGGGGGGGCGTGGTGCTGCCCGCAGTGCCTCAGCCGCCCTGCCACCCCTGGGCAGGCTGTGAAGGAGCTGCAGACCTCCACGCGCGAGGCCATCGTCCTCCTCAAGGCCATGATCGAGGAGGTGCGCAACAGTGCCAGCGAGGAGGAGGCGGCCATCAACTCCCTCTTTGGCCGCATGCAGGTACGGGGCAGCCACCTGTGTGATGTGTCCTCTGCCCACGAGCGCCCGATGCGCCAGCACAGCGGAGCCGGGGCAGCGGGAGGGGACTGGTGTGGCCGTGGGACACAGGGTAGGCATGCTACTTTGCAGGAACAGCTTTCTGAGAGGAAGAAGACGCTCCTAAAAGCCGTGCAGAGGTGAGAGGCCCCAGGCTGAGCCCCCTCCTAGGGCACATTTGGCTGCCCTGAGGCCGGAGAGCTCCCCGGTGCCCCACAAAGGTTGTGCCATGGCCTTGCTCTGCTGCAGCCAGCACGAGGAGAAGGAGAAGGCCTTCAAGGAGCAGCTCGCCCACCTCGCCTCTCTGCTCCCCACCCTGCAGGTAGGGCACCATCTGGGCAGGGATGTCCCAGCCCCAGGAGATGGGCAGGGACTGCACTTCCAGGGCCCCAAGGGGCACCGGCAGTGACATCTGCCCTGCACAGGTCCACCTGGTGACCTGCTCAGCATTCCTGAGCTCCGCCAACAAAGCCGAGTTCCTGGACCTGGGCTATGTGAGTGTTGCGGGGCACCCGGGGTGTCCCACCGCGGTCACACAGGACGGCAGTGCCAGGACCACTGGCCCACTGCTGCCTTTCAGCAACTCATGGAGAGGCTGCAGAGGATCGTCAAGCTGCCACATCGCCTGCGGCCGGCCCAGACCAGCAAGGTAGAGTCCTGCCTGGGACCAAGCCCCTGCCTGCAGTGCCCTGCGGGCAGCCCCAGCTGCGCTCACCCCTATCTCGCCTCTCAGATCAACAGCGAGTACCGGGCAGAGTTTGCCCGCTGCCTGGAGCCCCTGCTGATGCTCAGCCCCCGCCGTTCTGTGGTTGGCAGCGCTGGCAGCATCGGTCCTGGCATGGCCGGCACAAACATGTGAGGTGCTAGGATGGCACCAGGAGCTGGGGCGCATCATGCTGTGCATCCCGCTCAGCCTCCGACCACAGCAAGCTTGGCCCTGCCGTTGCCCTTGAGCATGTCACCTCAGTGGTGGGGCGGGGACAGTGTGGGGCACAGCTGCCTTGACAAACGACAGGCACAGGGGCTTCAAGTGACACTTCTAGGAAGCGGGCCGGCAGGCAGCAGGGCTGGCAGGGGATGTCTGAGTGAGCCAGCACCCTGCTCCCCAGCCCAGCCCCTGCTGCAGTCCCTGGAGGGCTCAGCCCCTGCTGCCATGGGCGTTGTGCCGGGGCCAGCTCCTGCTCACCCGCACGCCCATGGCGCCGCAGCCTCTTTGCCCGCCACTATTTTTATCAGAATTTCAGGGAAGTGCCCAGAGGTTCCTCGCCTGGGATATATTTAGGTTTATTGATGTCACGGCAGCATCGGCCCTTCCAGGCACTCCCGGCTGGAGAGGACAAACAGGCGCTGCTGCCCATGGGGACCACTCCTCGCCCCTGGCCAGGCTCAGCGCTGTGGGGCAGCTGAGCTCCGGGGGGCTGCCAGCCCCAGCACAGGGAACACAGTGCTGCACGGTAGGACCGATGGCGGTGGGGCGACAGAGCTGGGGCGGCTGGCAGCGCGGGGAGATGCAGGGGCTGCGGTGCACTGCCGAGGGGCCAGGAGTTGAGGGAGTGAGGCAGTGAGGGAGCGCGCCACATCCTTCCCTTTGGAAACCAGAGCATGCAGAGCCCAGCTCCTGCCTTCTCCCTGCCGCACCTCACCCCAAAGCCATGGGCACCAGGAGAGCAGCCCACAGAAACCTGACTTTTGGGGTGGCATGAGGCGCCTCTGACTGACCCCATGTACTCGGGCGAGGGAAGGGATGTGCAGGGCTGGTGTGTCCCCAGGCACCTTGGGAGCGAGGGGTGGGGGGCCAAGCTGGCAGCATGGCCCCCCGCCCCGGCTGCTGCTCGCCTGCAGTGTAGTGCTGTCGCTCTCTGTGCAGGCTCCCTGGCGGGCAATGCTCCAAGACCCTCATGGTGCCCAGCTGCCCCCCCACCAGCGATAAAATGTCCACGGGCCCCATGGTGCGGAAGCCGACAATGCACCGGTACATCAGCACCAAGGTCCTGCTGGCCGAGGGACATGAGACCCCCTTCGCTGAGCACTGCCGCAACTACGAGAACACCTACCGGGTAGGGAGCGTGGGCTGGGGGGGACAGGATGGGCTGGGGCGGGGGGGGATGCTGCTCACGTTTGGCGCTGCCCTGCCCCGCAGATGCTGCAGACAGAGATCCAGGGCTTGAAGGACCAGGTGCAGGAGCTGCACCGCGACCTCACCAAGCACCACTCGCTCATCAAGACGGAGATCATGAGTGAAATCCTGCAGAAGTCCCTGCAGATGGATGTGCAGATCGCGGCTCACTACTCTGCCGTGGAGATGATGCGCAGTGTCTTTGAGGAGGTACAGCCGGCGCGTCCCAGCGCAGCACGGTCCCTCCCCACTGCAGCACACTGCCTGGCTCCCTCTCCCGCTTCCAGGTCTGGGAGGAGACGTACCAGCGTGTGGCAAACGAGCAGGAGATCTACGAAGGTACCAGCAGCCCCGCTCCTCTGGCCCCAAACCCCCTCGCCTGCTGCAGGGGGGCAGCCACGGCCACAGCCCATCCTCTCGTCCCCCAGCCCAGCTCCACGACCTGCTGCAGCTGCGGCAGGAGAACAGCTGCCTGACCACCATCACCAAGCAGATCGCGCCCTACGTCCGCTCCATCGCCAAGGTGAAGGAGCGGCTGGAGCCCAGGTGAGGGGTGCAGGGGGCTTTTGGGGCCAGAGGGATGCGGCCTTTGCTCATGCCCATCCCACCACAGGCTGCAGGAGCCCCGGGAGCCCAAGGAGGAACAGGCACAGATACTGCTCAAGATCTGCGACAACAGCGAAGAGGTGCTGAGGTAGGTGGCAGCAAGAGCCCAGGTGCCAAACTCCCCCCACGCCCTCTCCCGGCCGCTGACCCTGCTGAGGTGCCTTCCCTTCCCCAGGGACACCTTGTCTGGCAGCAAGGAGGGGGCTCCAGCCAGCACCAAAGAGGCCTGCGCGCCCGATGGCGCCCCCGGAGACCCCTTACCAAAAAGCAAAGACTGCTGCAGGGGTCAGCAGAAAAGCGGGACCGAGTACAGTGCCTGGAAAGAGCTGTCACCGTAGAGCCCAATGGCGAGCGAGGGCACGGAGCTGCAGGGCGCTCACTGTGCAAGGGCCGTACCCCGGCTGTCGACCGGCTCTTCTTGCCTTGTGCCATGAGCGAAGGCAGGAAAACACAGCCTGGGCGTGCAGTATATGAAAAGCCTGCCTTAGGCCAACTTTGTTCGTCTGAAAAAAATAATTGCCTTTATACTCTCCCTCTGGAGTGTGAGAAGTGAAATAAAAGGGCTCTAGTGTACGTGTCTGCTTGGTCCTGCAGCTCTGGACAAAACAGACCTGCTGGCTCAGGGTGCCCAGCTGCTCTTAAAATCATGAAGTCTGCAAACACAGGGGAAAGAAAACAAAACTCCTCTGCTGCAGGGCAGAGCCAGGAGCTTGCCGCAGGGTCTCGGAGCGTCCTGCAAGTCACTGATAGGCAGAGGAGCAAAAACACAGCCGCTCAGCTCCTTGTGCAGCTGTGCTATTTAAAAACTCACCAACTGCTGTGCCGCAGGAGGGCAGGGCTGGATGGCTTAATCCGGCTTCCCAGTAAGGATTCACACACCTTCCCTGTGCCTGTGAGCTCCCCTCTCTTCACCGAGCTTCCAGTCACAGGATTCAGGAAAATAAAAGGTTAAGAGAGGCTGCTGGTCTCAAAAGCACCAAGAGGGCTCTGAAGACACTGCTCAAAATAAAGTAGATCCCTTTCTTCTGGTGCCAACACATCCCGTCTTGGGCAGACTCTGCCACGGCACAGCTGGAACCAGTGTCAGAGCTGGTCCTGGCACGCTCACAAAAAGTAGGGTCAAGGTGCATTTACTACAAAGAACAACTTGAGAATAAAGTTTAGTTTCTGTCATCAGCTCACATCAAACCCAAGCGACGGCTGCTTTGGTTGTTTCAAAGTACACTTGTGCAAGTTCACAGCAGAAACGTTAACGCCTACACAAAAATTTGTTAAAAATTAACTCCTCTGAGGCGTGCTGGCTGCAAGAGCAGGTCGCAGCTTTTGTGAGGACATGTGCTGGAGCACGGAAAAGCCCAGGCAGGAGCCTACAAGTGACAACGTAAAGAAATGGGTGCTGCCCAGCTGCTGTACTTTCACATCTGCTCTTTCCTCCCATGTCACCAGCACCTCAAGAAATGTCCAAATAACCACCAAACAGAAGCTGACAATATTTTTTCTTGGTTTTTTTTTTTATAAAAACAAACAAAACTAAAGCAATTTCCATCAGTGCCCCGTTTCCTGAGCCATACCACAGCACCTTCATCAAGTAACACCGCAAGCCTGAAGCGTGAACTGACAAGCAACTCGTTTCCATTCTGGCTAGGAAGAATAACAAAAAAAAAAAAAAATCAAGAAAAAAATGAACCTCTTTGGTATATAACAACAGAATAAGTTATACCACAAAGCTCAAGTAGGAACCATTTCCAAAATGGTAACGTTTAAAATAGCGTTAGCTAGCCAAACCTTTTTTCCCATTTGGAGAATGAATATCCCTAAAAGCATCTCCTAGTTGTGCCGACATCCCAGCTTTCGCCCAGAAAAGCAGGCAAGGATCTCAAGTGCTAAAGCCCTTGGCAAGCCTGGCAGCTGTGGTTTATCCCCAACCCAAAATCCTGGGATCTCTGCAGGACGGAGGCGGCCTGGCAGGATAGGAAGCAGCGCGATTTGGAAGCGGGAAGAGGGAATGGAGGTGGCAGCGGGGAGGCAGCAGCCGAAACAGTGACTCCGGAGCTCATGGCAGCAGCCGAGGGAGGAGGGAGAGGGCCCGCTCTCCTGGTGATCCAGCAGCACAAGGCGAGCAGAAGAGTCCTCCCCGTGAGCACGAACGCCTGGGCAGAACCGACGCGTGCCGCGCTGCTGGGTCTCAGCAAGCAGAAGGTGGGCAGCCCCCACCCCCACGAGCGGAGCTGGAGCCCGCTCCCATGAGCTGCCCCAGCGTCAGCTTGCAGAATTGGGCCTAAAGAGATTAAAATCCACGCTGGCTGGCTTGCAAGGTCAAAAAAGCTTTAAAATCAAACGATGCCATCGGGCCAATCTGCTGAGCGGCACCTTTCCTGCACAGGGCAGGAGGGCAGAGCTGCTCTCCAGGAGAATGGGTCTGGAGGTGTTTCGGTACAACTCAGCCGCTGCAGGCAGGAGGGTTCGATTCTCTTGAGGGTTGCTACAGGCTAAGTTATCTGGAAGATCCCTGAATGTGCAACAAAGGACTTATTTCGAGGAGGACAAACGAGCTTCTGATCTGCTAGTGATCTGGCAGGCTGCCGGCTCCACAGCCCTTCACCAGCTCCTCCTGAGTGGCCAGGAAATACCAACGGGTGGCTCCCAGCGCTGGCGCCACGCATCGTCCCTCGCCCCGCTGTGCCTGGAGCCAGGCGTTTGCTCTGTCAGTCCGGTCTTCACCCATGTTACAGTTCCACTTTGACTCCTTTGATAAAAGGGAGACCTGATGGCACCTTCCTTTTGTACTCCAGGTACTCTTCTCCAAAGAAGTGAATGAGCGTGATCTCCTCCTCCTCGATTCGCTCCCTGAAGAAGCGCCAGGACGCCAGCGCGTAGCCCACCACACAGATGGGATTGCAGAGCAGCACCTGCCAACAGACACCGGTGGTTAGCAAACCCTCGCCCCACAAGGGCACTGAGGCTGCTCTCCGTCCCCGCATGCTCATCACCCTTCGTTAAGTTTGCCATGAGGTCTAAACACTCTACAAAGACAAGATCCAGATGCTTTTTGTGGAATTTCATTCGAGGCAGAAATTAGTGCTTAAGAAGAAAGCAGCCTGCAGGCAGCTGCCAGTTCCAAGAGCGGTGCCTGGCTTCAGAGAGCCCGTGCGTGGCCTCGCTGCTTCACATGCAGCCTTTACAATCTCTCTCTGGAGAAATAAAACCAAACACCAACCTCCAGCCAGCCACGAGAATAGCGCAAGGAAGGCAGTGCTGAGTTACAGCTCGGCTGCAGCTGGCTTCCCGCTCACCCCCGGCTACAGCTCTGGGCACTCTTAGAGGGAGCTTCCTTTGCCATCTGGCACAGGACTGGGATTTGGGAAGAGCGGGACGGAGTCCGACCGATTGCACAAGGAATTTTGGCTGCAGGGATGCGAGAAAACTCTGGACACCAGCTTTAGGCTCCCAGCAGAACACATCCCGAATCTTCAAGGGCGTTCTCGCTCAAACCCCATCTCTGCTGCCCCTGCTTACTCCACACAGAGAGTTAAGGCGACGGGGCCTTCCCAGAGATTGCGCGGGGCACAGCACTTGGGGTTCCCCGACCACTGTGTGCTGGTGGGAGGCAGAAGGTGTCAAAATCCGTGCCTGGGCCACCCTGCAACTGACCACCGGCACTGTGCATCCCGTTACGGGCGTGGGGCAGCATTAAGAAGACCCGGATAAAAAACGAAAGCATCTAAGCACATTGTATACGGTACCTGTGTTCCAATACTCCAGTAAAACCATCCCACGTAAGACGGGTGCCGGAACCACCCATACACCCCACTTGTCACCAAAGTATGAGTATCCGATTTCTCATTCTGAACAATATGGTTGAAGTTGGAGCCAGCTGTGAGCATGGCCGCTTTCCTCAGACAATCCCCAAAGATCACCATCAACAACCCTACAGTACTCAGCCAGGTGATCTGCTTCAGCTCTGCAAGTGAATAAGGATGGGTCACAACAGGTTCACATAGGTCTTGCTCGCGGCGCGGGGGGAAGGGTCAGCGGGTGGGCTTTTTCCCCCCCATCTCCAAGCGTGACAACGCGTAAAACACAGCCAGCATTCCACACACGGCCACCCCACCATCAAACTGCAGGCAGAAAAACAGCATTCTCTGCCTTAGAATCACCCTGACGTGGAGTCTGTACATCCTCAGGGCAGATCGCCCTAAGGAGAACCCGGTGCCGAGACAGAGCCCGGCTTTACGGAGATGAAGGACAGTGAAGCGGACACGCCAGGGCTGGACACAGAGCTCTGCAGCCTGCACTGCCGCTATGAAGCACAGAGGGAAAAGTCTCCCCTCTTCCCCCGCCCCCCCCAAAAAAAAAGCATCCCAGACTCGGCAAACAGCAACAGATTTTGCCGATTTTATTCCAGGTCAAAAGAAGTCACTCGGATGTAACCGAAGCACTACTCTTTGTACCACCAAAGCGGCTCAAAGGACACGGGCAGAGCAGACCCGCTACGGAGCAAAGGCAGCCCAGCACGTCAGAGCAAGGGGGGGCACTTCTCCCCACCTGCCACGACTAAAGCCGACAGGCTTTGAGCAAAGAGATTAAGGCCACGTCAAAGCCCTTCTCTGCTGCTGGCACAGGTCAGCTAAGTGGGGGCACCAGCGCTTTGCTGCCAGCCCGGATGGGTGCTGGGCGAGCCACGTGCAGCTGGGCAGAGCTGGGGGAGAGCGGGCAGGAGGAGGGGCGGCAGGTAGGGGCCAGGAGACTGACCTGGGAAGAGGAGCTTCTCCAGCGTGAACTCCACCCAGGAGGAGAGGGCGGCCAGGTTGTACTCAAAGCTGTGGTTGAGCAGGAAGGAGTCCAGCGAGAGGCTGCGCGGGTTGTTGATGGCTGTCACCAGGTACTCCGAGTAGTGGAAGAGGGACAGGGAGCACATGTACCTGCGGCGGGGGAAAGGAACGAGTGCCAGGGCCGGGGCCTTCAGGCCCGCCCGGCCCCCCCGGCCCTGCCCTTACCATCCGAAGTGGCGCCAGGCAGAGCGGCCGGCGCTGAGCAGCAGCCCGCAGCCGAAGGCGAAGCCCAGGAAGCAGGCCCGGACGGCGATCTGCGGGCACAGGGAGGGGAGACACCACTGCCGCCGCCGCCCCGCGGGCCGGGGCCCCTCCGCGGCCTCCCCCGGGCCCGCCGTCCCCCTCGAGGGCCTCCCATGGGCCCCCCGGCCCCCCCCAAGGGCCTGCCCCGCCCCGCCGGCCCCGCGCTCCCCCGGGGGTCCCCTCGCACCTTGTAGAGCGGCCGCGGGTAGAGCAGCAGCAGCGCCGCGTTGACACCCGCCACGTGCAGGGCGAGGGCCAGGCGGCCGCGCAGGCCGGGGGCGGCCAGCACGGCGGGCGGGGAGCCCAGCGCCACCGGCAGCGCCGCCACCGAGGCGCCCAGCAGGAAGGCGGCCAGGCTGGCGCGGGCCTCCCGGCCCAGCCGCCCCCGCCGCGGACCCGAAGCCGAACCCGCCGCCGCCATTATGGCGGCGCCCGCCCCGCCCGCGTCGCCTGGGAAACGGCCGCGCGGCTCTCGCGAGAGCCCCGCCCCGCGCAGTGGGCACCGCCCCGCAGCTCTCGCGAGAGTTGCGCCGCGCAGGCGCGGGGGGGGGTGCGGGAAGTGGCGGGGGAGCGGTCGGTGCGCGCGCAGGGTGACAGCGGGCCGGCCCGGAGCGACAGTCCCCGGGCAGAGGTGCTGAGGTCCTCGCCTGGAAGAGGAGAAGGGTGAAGCCCAGGCCCTGTTCGCAGAAGGAGCGGAGCTGGTCCGGAGGTGAAGGCGGCGGCGGGAGGTCCCGGGCCCGGCCCCGCCTGCGGGGAGAGGCCGGGCTGGGTCCAGCGGGCCTGGCCAGGAGCAGGGAGAGGGGCTGTCGCTCACACCGATTCTAAATTTAGGCGTGTTTGTGCCACAGCAGAACGTCGTGGGCTTTCGGTGTGTGATGCTAGTTTCATCTAGCATCCAGACTCATGCAGCTTTGCTAATAAACCACTGTCGGCTTTCGAAACTATCGTTTGGTTGAGAGTTTTCTTGGTTACAAATTTCGGTGACACCGCCCAGAGCCACGATTTAATGGGAGCCAAGGGGTGACAGCGACAATCCCCCCGGCTGTAACCTCAGGGCCGCAGCCCACCCGCCCTGAATCTGCAATTGCTGCTGGTTGAGACAAAAAAAAAAAACAAAAAAAAACTACACCCCTTTTATTTCAGTCAACAACAACAGACTTTATTTATGCCACAGGATTCCTTAAATAACTTAGATGTACACAAAGAAACTACCTAGAGATGTCAACGAAACGGTCCGAGACATTCAGTACGATACTGGGGCGCGCTTCTCATCGCACGTACCGTACGTAAGCTTTGGTGTGCAGTTTTGGGACACACGGGCAGGTTTAACACAGCATCACAAAGACTCGTGGCCTCGCGCGTCCCTCGTGCCGCCACGTGTCTCTGCCCCGGCACGGGCGGGAGCTCAGCTTACGGGACTAAACTGAAAATGGGGCTCCGGAGGCGAATGGCGAGCAACCAGGAAGGCTCGCGGAGGCTTTTGGGGCGCTTAAGCCACCTAAAGCACAAGGTCTACAGTGCTAAAGTGATCAGCAGCAAAGCGACCGCGGCTCCGGCGGCAGGCTGGGGCGGGCGAAGGCGCGAGGCCCGGCACAGACCGGACACGACACTAACGGGAACCTGGATGTTTGGCGGGCGAAGGCTGCAAGAGCGCGGGGCGGGATCACTGCTGGGCAGCCTGCTGCATCTGCGCCTGCCGCTTGGCTTTCGTCTGGAGGTACCTGCCCTTCCCTTCCTCGAAGCGACGCTTCTCATCCTCTGTCTCCGTCTGCCAGCGACAGAAACAAAGCGAAGCCGCTGCCGTGAGCTGCCCTGGGGTGGCACAGCTCTCCCACGCTGTGCCTCGCAAGCACAGGAGGGAGGGAGGGAGGGAGACGCGCTTCCCCTCGCAGGAAACGTAAAGGAAAACCTGCGCTTCGTGAAATAGGTGTTTTGACAGCTCATGTATAACGAGCTGACAAAACACTCAGAGACGCAGAAGAGCGCAGAGCAGGAGAAGACCTGTGCGCGATAAAATATTAATCGAGAAACAGTCCCCAGTCAACAGCGCCGCGTCAGCAAAGCCCTGCCGGGATCAGGAGAGCTAAAAATAGGCAGGAGGGCTGGAGTAGGGACATCACGGGGAGCAGGGACGGGACGTTGGGTGAGGGGCTTTTATCGCCACTGAGGGGCAAGGCCAGCTGCAGAGCCCCAACCACAAGAAAGGAAGAAATCCCCAGTCTCCACATCAGCACTGTTCAACCAGAAGAAATTTCAAAAACCAACCCTGAAGCTTCCAGCTGGTGGGGAAAGCTCTTACCAGCAGCTGTGGGACAGGCAGGGGCTTCCCGTCCTTGCTCAGGGAGACGTAGGTGAAGAAGGCGCTGACGGCACGGTACCGCTCCCGAGGCTCATCCACAAATGGGTCGGCATCCACAAACACTTCAATTTCCATGGATTTATTGCTTGTGAAGGTCATGCGCCCTGAGATGGTGATGACACTGCCTGTGAAGCAGAGAGGGGCTGGTTAAGCAGGCAGCCCCTGCTTGTGCTCAGAGGAAGGGAGCAAGGGGTCCCACATGTTTTATGCTTAAGCCACATCTTAAGCAGAGCTTCTCAGCACAGGATGAGTCTAAGGGGGAATAAATTTCTCTGCCAGCATGTCCCGAGCACAAACCCAAGGCAGGTGGCACTGCAGGAGAGCAAAGTGCCCACCCCCTGCCTCTGAGTACCTTTTTTGATCTTCTCGTGAAAGTTGATGGCATCCACCGAGGCAGTGACAATGTTGGTCTTGCAGTGGCGGGCGGCCACAATCCCAGCAACCTCATCCATGAGCTTCATGGTGACACCTGGCGGGGGAGGCAGAGGGTCTCAGGGAAGCTGGTGGGATTTGGGGAAGAGCCAAGTGTAGGTCAGTGAGGCCCCTGCACGACCAAAGCTGCACCAAGGAGTCGGAACAGAGACTGAATCCCAACTGCAGGAAACCCCCGGGACCAGCACAAAGACAAGAGCACCATGAGGGAGACATCCTCACAGACCTGGGCTTAAGATTTTTTAGGCATAGAAATAGACAAAGCTTTTGTCTCAGCTGAAGCAAAGCTGAAACTTAAAAGGGAAAAGGGCCTGCGTGCCTTCAGAGGCAGAGCCTGCCTCCCAAAAACACCGAGACACACAAGTTGCTCTCAGACTGTGCTTCTGCTCCGGGGTAAAAACAGTGTAGCTGCGGAACAGGGCAGTGCTCGCTCACCTCCGTGCACGAAGCCCAGCAGCGTGCAGTCAGAGGGTCCCACCAGGTGGATCAGGCTGGACTGGCTGTAGCCGACAGTATGTGGCTCTGGGTAGAGAAAGAGCACAGCGGAGGTCAGAGCTGCTCAGCCAGCCCCTGCACTCTGCTGCATGCCCCTCTCTTAAACTGCCCAAAGGAAGAAAACATGGGGCTGGCCTGTGCAAAGCTGAAGGATGTTCAAGCCAGTGTTTCGGTTCACCCTGAGAAGTCCTGAGAGCAGAGGCTGTTCACCATCCGATGGGCTGCCACCTCCCCCTAATGCCCACCCATCAATATTATTCCAGCTCAGCACATTTCTTATTTTAAAGCTTTCTAAAGAGCCCGAAAGCAAACAGGGGTGAACCGGACAGACACATGGCTGTACACTTTCCCTCCTCAGGCCAACAGATGCTGCCAGATCTCCCTGAACCTGCTGCTCAGCAGCATCTCCAAAGAGCCATACTTTCCCCTTGGCGTGAAGACCTCGGCCCCTGCACTCCCCAGCCCTGGCACGCGCTGGCGACATCTGACTCGCCACTAACTCCAGGCAACAGAAATCGCACCCTCTGACTGCCAGCACAGGAAAACCGCATTCGAAAGCAGCTGCGTTTTCCATCTGATAAGAGATGCTAAAAGCGCTGAGCACAGGAAAAAACAGCCGAGCCCCCAGCTGCTTGGCATCACCCCCTCGGGGAGGACACCCACGCGGCAGCACCCGCGGAGCCTTACCTTTCGTCTGCCTATCTGTGAGCAGGGAGAACAGAGGGGAAAAAAAGCATTTGAGCTACTTTCATCCTGCGTGACAGCCCCCCCAACAATCCCTGTGTGCCACCTCTGCCCACAGACCATGGCCAGTCCTGGAGGCTACTAGCCGCTCACTCCTTACTTTGGCTCACTGTCAGCACCACCACCACCCTTCCAGAAGCTGGGGCAACACTTTTGGTAGGAAAGCGTGACCCCCAGCATCTCCCCATGGATTATTCCCCGCTTCAAACATCAGCCAATGAATCTCTTGCTGAAAATTGACTTCCAGAGAGGTGCTGCCGCAGCAGAGTGTGTAAAACTCTCACCTGACACTTGTGTTTACCTTGTGCTGAGCAAAACTAACTCTTGCTGCCCAAAAGCACACGAGGGACACAAAGCATGATGGTAGGAGCCGTGTTTCGGCAGAGAGCATCCCACTAACCAGCCCCACAGCTGCCCACCCGGCTCCCGCTCTGCTCATGCCCTGCAGCTCCGAAACCCTGTCCCCTACACTGTGCTTCAGAGTGTGTGCTCGCAGCCACGGGTGCCCAAGGATCACTGGAGTTGCCTCAGGGACCAGTTTGGCCTCCCAGCACCACCAGGATGTTTCCATGAGCCACACACCACCCGCGTTACCTGGGTTGATGACGGGGAAAATCACGTCGCCGTTTCTCTGCTTCGTTTCCAGCCGATCCAGCTTTTGCTCCTCGTAACGCTTCTTCCCCTCGTCCTCCTGCTCCTTTCTCGCATACTGGAAGGAAAGGCTGGTACGAACGGGGTCGGCAAAGCCTCCGGCACGGCCAGGGGTGCCAATGGGGCCAGGTTAGTGCCGTTCCCGCGGAGAAGGCAAGCTCCGGTTTTTGGGGAGCAAAGCGAGCAGTCCTACCTGGATGGGGGGAACCTCAAGGACCTTGTTCACGTTCTTTAGGGACAGTGGCACGTACCACAGTGTTGCCTTGTTTGTCACCTTCTTCGCCCCTGAAGGAAAGGGGGGCAGAGGGTGACCACAGTGACACCAGCAGCGTCACCTGCCACCAGTCCAGGTCTGGCCACACACTGGCAATGCCGCCAGCACCAGGGCACTGCTGGGCTCTGGCTGGGAGCGGAGGTGAAAACACGCTTTTAGGAAGGCGCCTGGCAAGCTGAGCTGGTTGCCACAGCAACAGCAGGAAAAGTGCCTTTTTGAGGCCAAAGGCAGCCACGGGCAGCAAATTAGGCGGGAGGAGCTAAGGGTGGATATTTCTGTTCTTCACTAAAAATGATCAATGGAGCCGTAATCCCCTGGGAGCCTGCTTCCCTTCACAGCACCAGCTCCCCCTGCCGCCCCCAGCAGGCTCAATAAAAAGGCAAGATCTCCCTGCCACTGCCATGATGGTGGGCAGGGGACGGGCTCACCCCTGCAAGCTCTTGGCTTATCATGGTTACTCCCAGAGTTCTGGGACGAAGCTGCTGGCAGCCACCCACCTGTTAAAATGTTTTCGGACATGACGTTGACCTGGACCTCCACGGAGTGCCGGGAGGTGTAGGTGATCTCGGCGCTGACGTTGGCCACCTCACCAATGCACACTGGAGAGAGGAAGTCCGTCCGCTCCACCCGCGCCAGCGCGGCCACGCAGGGCTCCTGGGGACGGCGGGACAGCGAGGGGAGTGACCACAGCCACGTGAGACCGCAGCCAGCCGCTCCCCAGGGGTGCACCGTGCCGGGTATGGTGCCGGCACTGTAACCTCTGCCTCGTCAGCTGATGGCCACGCTTCCTTTCCCACCCATAACCAACACTGGGGCTGCCTCCGACTCGCCCTTTGTGGGAGCTGAAACATTAACATCAGCATAACAACATTTCTGCTCATAAACCAGGATTTCAGCGGATGCTCCTGGCTACCAGGGCTGTGCTCCAGCAGCAGCCCGAGTCACGTGTGGTTTGCACGCAGGAGGAAGAGCTTCCGGTGCCCGGGAACGACTGAGGGGGCCCCCGGGGACAGCCGGCAGCCCTGGGGCACCTCCTGCTACCCGCAGACCCCTAGGAGGTGGTGAGGGGCGTCAGAGAGCCACCGAGCCCCTGCCCATCGGGCACACCGGTGCCTACTCACCCCAGCCTCGGAGTTGCAGTGGCGGGTGCTGATGATGGCTCCCGCCTCCTCAATCATCTTCAGGATGGTGCCCCCGTGGACGTTCCCCGCGACGTTGGCATCGTCCGGGCGCATGATCCTGCCGCGGGAGGGACATGAGAGCTCGCACCCCGCGCCGTGCCCCCGGCCCGGCTCCCGGTGCAGCCGCCCGGAGGCACCACCCCGCCCTACCGGCTGAGCTGCGGGGCCATCTCACCGCGCTGGTGCCGGCAACGTCACCGGCGCCGCCGCACGTGGCTTCCTGCGAGCGGCGGTGGGAACCGCCCGTTACCGCTGGGAGTGGAAGGAGTTTCGCTCCTCTGCCGGGGGCAGCCGGTGGCTTGGCCACCCCCCTCCACTGCGGCAAATAGAGGCCGAGCGGGGCAGATGCCACCGCTTCACCGGGCTGCCCGGTGGCGGCTCTCACTAAGGCAGCGAAGCGCCGGCCGGAGGACAGGAGAGGCGGGGTGGCCAGGGGCGACGGCTGCGCTTCGGCAAGGCGGCCGTGCCACGGAGCCGCCGCGGGCAGAGGCAGGAAAATCGGGGCGTGCCCCGTGAGCCGTGCCGGTAGCGCCGCCGGTAAAACCCCGTTTGCGGACCGCGCCTGCCCGCTCGCCCACGCTCCCCCCAGCCCTCCCCCGCGTCCCCGGTGGCGGGCGGCGCGGCGGGGCCGTACCTGGACACCTGTATGGCGGCCGGCGCCGGGCCCGCGGCCCCCCGCTCCGACATGGCGGCACCGGCGCCCCGCCCGCAACGGCGCTGCGGCACCGCCACGCCTCGCCGCGCCCCGCCCCGCGACTCCGGCCACGCCCCCCCGCGACGCCCCATTGGCTGGCCGCGCCTCGCCACGCCCCCGCGGCCGGCAGGGGGCGCGACCTGCGCTCTGCCCGCGGGAGCCGCGCGGTGGCGCGGAGGGAAACCGGTGTCCCGGGGCCCCGGGGCCGTCCGTGGAACGTGTGTGCCCGCCAGGACGGGCCTCGCCACCCCCCCCGCGCGGGATCCCGGCGGCGAGCGGCGGGAGGGGCACTGAGAGCCGGCCGAGGCGCCGCTCGGCAGGGAGCTGGTGTCTCTGCGCGGACACGGGGCAGTGAAGGCGGGGGGGGCGGCCCCGGGGGGGCTCTGGGGGGCCAGGGAGTGGCGGAGCTTTCATCTCCCGCAGCTGGGCGGCGGCAGAAGCGCGCCGCGGGGGCCGGCTGGGACATGGTGCTCCCGTGCTCCGGTACAGCTAGCGCCACCGCCTTCGCGGTCCGCCGGCGGGGCGGGGCGGGGGGGGGGGGGGCGGACCCGCCGCTGTCCGCGGTGCTGGAGCCCCGGTGCCGCCGCTGTCCGTGGTGCTGACGGCGAGGGCGTGCCCGGCCGCCTGCCCCCCCCCTCGCCGCCCGTGCTCGCTCCCGGGGTGGCCGCCGCTGTCCGTGTCGCTCACGGGTGCCGCCGCCCAGGCTGCCCACGGGTCCCGCCATCGGTTCCCGCCGTACTGGCACTGTCCCCACCGCCAGTCCCTGTTGCCCCGCGGCGGCGGGAGGCGGGGCAGCCCTCTCGGCGTCCCCCCGCCCCTGCCCGCGCTGCCGGGAACGGGCGCACGTCGGGGGCTGTCGGAGGAGCCCGTCATCACCGCGTCTCTCGAGCTGGCGGGCGGCGGGCGTGGGAAGGGGACACCCGTGGGGCAGGCGCGGGCACCGGCCGCTCCCCAGGGCCCCGGATGGCAGCGCCGGCAGCCGGTTCCCTCGGTCCGGCCCCGGTCCCTGTAGCGCCCCGGCGAAGCCCGGCTGCCGCGCCGGGGGCCGGCGACGCGGGGGGCCCGGGCGGAGGGCAGCGCTCGGAAGCCGTGCCGTCGGGCGGGGCGGGCGGAGGGGCGGCCCCGGGGGAGGAGGAGGAGGAGCCGGCGGGGCCGGGGGGCGGTGGGGCGGGAACGCCGCGCAGTGCCAAGCGGCGGCCGGGGCCGCCGGGGCCGGGGCGGCCGCCGGTGCCGGTGCCGGGATGGCACTGGAGCGGGCGCTGCTGGCGGCGCGGCAGGGCGACGTGGAGGCGTTGCGGGGGCTGCGGGCGGCCGGGCTGCTGCGGCCGGGGCTGCGGGACGCCCTGGGCGCCTCCCCCGCGCACCACGCCGCCCGCGCCGGCCGCCTCGCCTGCCTCCGGTACCTGGCGGCCGAGGCCGCGCTGCGCGGGGACGCGCGGGCGCGCAACGGGGCCACGCCGGCCCACGACGCCGCCGCCACCGGCAACCTCGCCTGTCTCCAGTGGCTGCTCACGCAGGGGGGCTGCGGCGTGCAGGTGCGACCGGGGACGCGCCGGGGGGCGTGGGAGGGGGGCAGCGGGGCTCCCCGGGGGGCGCGGACAAGGGGGAGTCTTTCCCCGTCCCTCGTGGGAAACGGTGGCGCATGGACCCACTGGAGATCCGAGGCCTTGGGACTCCGCCGTGCAGAGAGGGTGGCAGCCTTGGGGGGACCCCAGCCGGGCTCAGTCCCAAGGAGGGGCACAGACCCTTCGGGACCTTGCCCGTGCTCCCGGGGCCTCTCCCTGGGTTACACAACGGCAGGACCGGGGTGGTAAGCGGCTTGCCCCGGAGCTAACGACATGTGACGGCCGGAGGAAGAGGAGGCGGTAGAGGGGCCGAGAGCGGGGATTAAGCGGGAAGGAAGGACGTGGTCAGCGCGCTTTGGCGGTCGCCTGGCTGAGGTCCAGCTCTGCCCGTAGCCCGCCGAGCGTGGAGGGCGGCCGAGCCAGCAGGGCTCTGCAGCAAGACCCCACCAGCAGGGGCTGCTGCCACTGGAGCGACAAGGGCAGCTTTGTATGCGCAGGCCCCTCTGGAGGACAGACACACTTGTCCCATGGCCCCTCTGATGGCCTATCCCTTCCCTCCAGCCCTGCTCCATGCAGACAGGACCCTCACCCTGGCTACCTCACCCGGGGCCACCCCCATCCCCACACAAACTCTCTTACCAGAGGGGCTTGGGTCCCCAGTGCCGACGGCCGCCGCGCTTCCTCTCACAGGACACAGACAACTCTGGTGCCACCATCCTGCATCTGGCAGCCCGCTTCGGTCACCACGAGGTGATCGACTGGCTCCTCCGCTTTGGAGGCAGTGACCCCACGGCAGCCACCAACACGGGAGCGCTGCCTGTCCACTACGCTGCGGCCAAAGGGGATTTCCCGTCCCTGCGACTCCTCTTGGGACACTGCCCCAGGTAATGGCCCCCGCTGCCGGCAGGTGACACAGGCTCCATGCTGGGGGCTCAGCACCCACTGCTAGAAGGGAGCTGGCAGGGGAGCGGGGTGTCTGCTGCCACCTCACCCCTCCAGCCACCAGGCAAGGTGCCAGTGCTGGGGCTGGATGCTGCAGCCACCCTCATCCCCCAGCTCCAAGGGCAACGCGGACACGTTATCGGGCCAAGCAGCCACCTGCACCTTTTTTATGGCCCAGAAAGAAAGGGCGAGGAGGGAAGCAGTGAGCGCTGGCAGAAATATTGCTGCTGGGTTGGCTCCCTGGGCTTCTGGCGCAGGGCGATAACACAGCCGCCTTTGTCCACCCACCGTTATGTAAATGGATTAGGCTGCCCGCCGACAAGAGGCCGCTCCCCATGCCAGAGGCGACCTTTCCGCCTGCCCAGGGCCACGACCGTCACCGAACATGGCAGCACCGCTCAGCCGGCACTGCTGCTCCGTGTCCTTGCTTCGCCTCCCCAGCAGTACCCGAGGCTGGGCTCATTCCCCGGGGCGTGCGGCACGGCAGCCCACCAGGCACACGGCGCTGGGCCTTGCCGCAGGGCCGTGCGGGCGATTAGGTGGCCGTTAATCTGATTTCCTGCGGTGGGCAGAGGCCGCTGGAAATAGCCACGGCCCTGGCTGACGTGGAGCCCGAGGGGAAATGCTGTTGCCCTGTGCACTGCCCGGCAGGCTCGATGGCTGTAGGCACAAGGGGGTGTGTAGCTCCTCCTCACCCAGGGGGGTTCCAGGGCAGCGGGATGGGGACCAGGGCTCAGCACCCCTCTGTCCCCAGGTGTCACAACCCCTGAACCCCCCACCCTTGCTGCCAGGCAGAGCAGCAGAGCCCAACGCAGGGTGGACTCACCGCAAGGTGCACTCACTGGCTGGAGCTGCTGCAGCCCCAGCCCTGGCTATTTATCCCCTTGCCTCAGGTGTGGGCAATCCCCTGTGAGGGTTAACCCCTCACTGCCCACAGCTCGGCCCCCGCCCAGCCACGGCGGTGATGTTGGCCTCAGTGTGGTGCGGTGCTGGTGGCAGCCTTCCTGTGTTGGTTTTCACGCTTCTTGCTGGGGTTGCTCTGCTGCCATCGCCACCTTCCCCCTGAATTATTTAGGGCTGGCCCCGCTCCCAGCCCCGTACCAGGCTGGAGGCTCCGTTACAGCCACGAAATCCAATCCCTGGGTGCTGCCGTGGGATGCTGGCGCTCCCGACCCACCTTCGCCCTGGCCTTGCGGGGTCCCTGGCAGCCGGTGCCCGGCGTGGGGTCTCGGCCATCTGGCAAAGCAGTTTACCAGCACCCACCCAAGTGGCTTAACCCCTTCTTGATTAGTGGGAAATGGCAATCAGGAGCTGAACATCTGCCCATGCCCCCACCGTTCCCTCGTGCCCCGGCCCAGAACCTGCTTGGGCAGTGCCTGGTGGCGTGCCGGCCCGGTGCTGCGGCACCGCGGGACTGGCGTCCAGCGGCACAGCACAGTGGGAAGGCAGCACTGCCACTGCCCGTCTCGCGGTTACAGGAATCAATTATTAAGGGCCCACGATCGTTGCGATAACAGAGCAGAGTATTTATTGCTCTTCCTTTTTTAAATATTCAACAGGGGTTTTTTTATGGAGCACTTAATAAATCAGCTTCCTGTGTGGCAGGGGTGTGGGATGCAGACTACAGGGCTGTGGGGTGTGGGACAGAGGATACAGGAATTGGGATGCGGGATGTGGGATGCGCAATTCAGGACAAGGGATGTGGGCAGTGGGGGGGACACCCGTGGGGCTGGCAGGAGCAGTGGGACCGGGTGGTGCCATGGTGCATGTCGGCCTTTTGCTGTCAGCTCTTCCCCATGGCCGGCACTACCTAAGCCGCTTATTTAAAAATACTGCTAAATTGCAGTGTCCAAAAACAGCCGGAGGAAGGAGCTTAGCCTAAGCAGGCTGATTAACTTAGTGACCTCCCGCCGCAGCGTCCGCAGCTGCGCAGGGACCCTCGGGGAGCTGTGGAGTGAATGTCCCCCAGCCTGGGCACTGCCCTGCCGGCACCAACCCAGCATGTCCCCTGTGCCCTGTGTGTCCCTTGTGCCTCCACACGTCCCCCTACATGTCCCTCCAACCCATGTGTCCCCTGTGCCTGCTCGTCCTGGCCGTGGCTGATGAGTGCTGTGCCCCGCTTGCAGCACGCTGAGTGCCCAGACCAAGACGGGGGCCACCCCACTGTACCTCGCCTGCCAGGAGGGCCACCTGGAGATCATCCAGTACCTGGTGCAGGACTGCGGGGCTGACCCTCACGCACGTGCCCACGACGGCATGACCCCGCTGCACGCCGCCGCCCAGATGGGCCACAACACCGTCATCGTCTGGCTGGTAAGCGCCAGCCGGGAGCGACGTGGCGGCGTGGGGGGCACAGTGCCGGCACTCAGCCCACCTGCTCGCCCACGCAGATGAGCTTCACGACGGTGAGCCTGTCGGAGCGGGACGCCGAGGGAGCCACGGCCATGCACTTTGCCGCCAGCCGTGGCCACGCCAAGGTGCTGAGCTGGCTGCTGCTGCATGGCGGGGAGATCACGGCCGATGGCTGGGGCGGCACACCACTGCACGATGCCGCTGAGAATGGCGAGCTGGAGGTGGGTGCCGGCAGCCGGCGGAGTGCCGGGGGGTGGGGGGGTGGGGGGGCCCCTCCTCCGGCTCTGCCACGCACCTCCCGCTCTCCCCAGTGCTGCCAGATCCTGGTGGTGAACGGTGCCGACCTCAGCGTCCGCGACCAGGACGGCTACACGGCGGCTGACCTCGCTGACTACAATGGCCACAGCCACTGTGCCCAGTACCTGCGCACCGTGGAGAACATGGTATGGCGGTGCCCTGGGGCCGAGCATGCGGGGAGTGAGCGGGGCCCCTACTCCTACCCTGCTGGCTGACCGCGCGGCCATTCCGGCAGAGCGTGGAGCACCGCGTGCTGTCCCGAGACCCCTCAGCGGACGGGGACTGCAGGCAGCCCGACTCGGGCATGTCATCGCCCAACACCATGGCGTCGGTGCCTCAGGCACGCTTTGAGGTGGGCTCCCCCGCCAGCACCCTCTCCAACTACGACTCCTGCCACTCCAGCCAGTCCAGCACCGGGGAGAAGAGGGGCGGCCCCCCGGGGGCCCCCACCGCCCGTGAGTGAGGGGCCAGGGGACACGGGGTGGGGGGGGCATGGGGCCAGCCCCCCTGACCCCCTGCCATGTGCAGGGGTGCCTGAGCCGGCGCTGGCGGACATGCAGGCGTACATGGACATGCTGGACCCTGAGACGCGGCCACGGGGCAGGGGGCCGGCAGGCGAGGCCACGCCCCCGCCGCCGCCCCCTGCCTTCCCTCCGCCACCACCCCCACCCCCTGCCACCCGGCCGCCCCCGCCACCCCCTGGCTACCCCGCACCCGCGCCCCCCCGCCGCCCCCCACACCGCTGACATCTACGTGCAGGCCAAGAACAACCTGCGGCACGTGGAGAGCCAGGCACTGCGCCGAGAGGTATGGCCCCACGCCTCATGTCCAGCCGCTCCTGGCCACGCGGCTCAGGGCACGTGCCACCCGCAGGGAGATGCCACTGGGCACTGATCCCCTGTGGGAAGCCTTGACGGCATCGGGAGGGGACAGCCCTGGCTTGAGGCCATATGCCCATAACGCTGGTGTGCAACAAAGGGGCCAGGGCATAGCGAGCCGGGGCAATGATACTCCAGTGCCATGCCAGCTGGGGCAGCTGGTGGCACCGTGCAGGCTGGCGCATGGCTGGTTGGTGCGGGTGCACCCATGTGGCCCCGGTGATGCCACCAGCGCCGCACCGAGCAGGCGTGGGCGCCTGCGCAGGCTGTAACCTGATCGGCCGGCTCCGGTGTCGCCCGCGCCACAGGTGTCGGGTGGCACAGCCGGCGCTGCCAGGAGCTGAGAGGGCTCAGCCGGGCGTGCACAGGTAAGAGGGGTGCAGCCCCCCAGGGAGCGTAGGGTTGTGGTGGGCTCTGGGCCGCCCCGACCCCCAACCATGGCGCTCAGCACCCACTATGGCCAGCAGCCCGGCTGCAGCCATGGCCGGGGCGCTGGCAGAGCACAGCGCCACGGGGGACAGGGGCACATGGGTGGGGGTCTCAGCTGAGCAGCGGGTGCCACACCTGTGCCAGGACTAAGGACTCCGGTGCACTCATTACTCAAGACCTTGGCTCGTTAGCACTTACCAGGGTAATGAGGGGCCGCACCCAGGGCCACAGAGCTCAGCTGTCCCAGGGAGGTGCGGGTGGTGCTGCCCGGGGTGCCAGCAAGGCGGGCAGAGCGGCGTGGACCATGTCACCAGGGCTGGGGCTGCCAGAGCAGGAGCGGGGCTTGGCTCAGACCCCGCAGCTGCCGGAGCAGGAAGCACTGAGCTGGTGCTTGTTGACTTTGCTGGGGCTGGCGGCGGTGGCGAGCACCTGGGCTCGCCGTGCAAATGCCATGGGCGGAGGTGGCGCATGGGGAAATGCAAATAGTGGGGCCTCTGGCATGGTGAGTGGGGCCGTGCCACCCCAAACGTGGGGAATGGGCACGGCCCCCCCGCGGCGCCAGTGCTCGACAACACGACCCGCAAAGCTGCTGCGGTATGTGCTGGGGTGAGCCGAGGCTGCACTGCCTGAGAGCCCTGTTCAGAGGGAGGTTTGGAACTGGGCCCCGGCCCCGCGGAGGATAAGCTCCCGGTAATCCGCGGGGCCAGGTCTCAGCACTCCTGTTCCCAGGGGGTTATCCCAGGGGAGGCTCGGCCAGGTTCCCGGGCACAGGCTATGGGGTCACGGTGCCAGGCGCCAATGCCACATGCTGCCGCCCCAGCCTTGTGCTGAGCAGACCCCTGGGACACGTGCCTGCTGTCCCCTCAATCCCAGCATCTGCCCCAAGGCCACCACTGCTGTGGCCCCTCTCCACCATAGCTCTGCCCTCCCCTGGGCATGGCCGGGCACGGCCACACTGAGCCACGCTCCCCATTGCAGCTGGCATCGCGAGAGAGCAGCCCCGAGGGCCTGCGCAGGGCCGACTCCACCCGGCGCTCGAGGAACTTTGGCAAGCAGCCGAGCACCGGTGACTACTACAAGCACCTGGGACACGGCACGACCGACCAGCCTGGCCTGCGGCGAATGGCGCACAGCGAGGAGGTGAGACTGCGGCCCCGTGCCTCGAGCCAGCACACGGCTCAACAACACCAGGCGACGCCTGCCCACGCTCTCTTCCAGGCATCGCCCATCTCAGCGGACACCATGCGCAACGGCGAGAGCAAGCCCGGCACCGAGCTGCCACCCCCACCGCCACCCCCGCCGCTGCCTGACGCTGCCTGCCCGCCACCCCCACCGCCACCTCCGCTGGCCGAGACCCCTGCCGGCCCCCGCCGCTCCTCCTCCTCCACGGGAAGTAAGTGGCGGAGCGCTGGGTGGGCACGGGGAGCGATCCCTGGCATCATCCCAACGGCTGCACCTCAACACCTGCCGCCCCTGGTGCTTCTTCTCGTGCGGTGCTCAAGCCACTTGGCTCCTGACGGCCTCTCTGTCCTTCTCTCCTTCGGTGTTGGCGCGGGGGCCCCCACGCCCGCCCGCCCCTGCCTGCTCTCACTGCTGGCCGCTTCTCTTCTCTCTTGTCTCGCGGTGGCCAAATCCTTCCTCTGCCGCGCGTCCTGCGCCGCCTCTCTGCTTCTCCCCCTAGGAGGAAAGGCGCTGAGGCAGATGAAGAGTAAGTATCGCGGCCCCGCGCTCCTCCCTGGTCAGGGGGTGTCCCGGCTTGGGGCACGGCTGGAGGGGCCGCACCCGGCACCATCCTGCGCCGGAGCCACGGGGCATCAACAGCCACTGGGGACAGCAACTGCCGCAGCCCTCCTGCCCTCCGAGCCCTCGCCGTGCCGGCATGCCACATGGGTGCCCTGAGCACCGGCGCAGGGCTGTCGAAGGCACTGGGCAGGGCTGGCAGGGCCAGCCAGGCGTCCGGGGCCCCACGCCCCCGGCGGCCCCGCCGCCAGCCCCATGCACAGAGAGCCTTTGTTCATGCTCAGCCGGCCAGCGTGACCCCGCCACGTGAGCGCACCGGCCGCTCCCCCGCCACTGATTGCAGCCGGCAGGCTTGGCCGCTGCTTGGCGCCCGCTTTATTAGCACCGGTTCTCGGGGCTGGGGGCTCTCAGCTGGCGCTGGATGGCAGCGTGTGCACCCTGCTGCACCCTCAGCACCTGCAGACGTCTGGCCCCAGTGCGGCGCAGCCAAGCGGTGCGAGCCGCGGGCGCCGGCGGCGGGGAAGGGGCTCTGCGTTGGCACAGCACCATGGGCCATTAGGGACCCGCACATGGCTGGCACAGACGGTGGGTGCGCGCGGGGCGGCTGGCGTGAGCAGTGGCGTGGGCATCCCCAGTGGCACAGCCGTGCCCTGGTGCCAGTGCTTTGCAGTCTCTGGGGCTGAGGGCTGGCGGTGGGGCTGGCTGAGGCTGTCAGCACAGCACTGCTAGGGGGCTGCGGGGGAGCGCAGGGGGTCCAGGGCCCCCAGTGAGGTGGCACAAGGCTGTTCTGCTGTGCCTGGGCTGCCACCAGGCACAGACCCATTCCTCCACAGGCGGATTGCTGCTGTTGCAGTCCGGTGCCATGGGGCAGGTGGCACTTAGGTCTGGGGCTGCACTGGGTGCTGCTCCAGCAGGATCGTGTGGGCCCAGAAAGCTGGGGGCTGGGGTGCTGCTCCCATGGACACAGGGAGCTGGGCACCAGGCTGCCGAGACCTGGGGTGCTGCTCTGGTGGGGTCCTGTGGACTCAGGGAGTTGGGTGACGCGGTGGGTCCGGTGAGCTGGGTGCTGGTCTGGCAGCAACCCATGGACCCAGGGTCTGTGTGCGAGGGTGCCAGTCCCACGCACCTGGGGGCCAGGGTGCTGCTCCGACAGGAGTCCCAGGGTCTTCCAGGTGGGGGGGGGCAGTCAGCCGGCCACCCGCCACCCCTGTGGCCTGCGGGCCAGCGGTGCAGCCAGGAGAGGTGGGGGGCTGCCAGCGACGAGGCTCTTACTGCTTGCCCTGCCTCCCCCCAGGCACCAAGTCCTTCAACATGATGTCCCCCACCGGCGACAACTCGGAGCTGCTGGCCGAGATCAAGGCTGGGAAGAGCCTCAAGCCGACGCCGCAGAGCAAAGGCTTCACCACCGTCTTCTCTGGCAGCGGCCAGGCGGGGGCCAACGTAGGTGACGATGGGCAGGCAGGCGAGCTGGGGCTACAGTGCGGCGCGGCACGGTGTGCACCCACCAGCCTCCCTCCCTCCTTCCTCCACAGGCAGAGTCGCCAGTGTCCTCCCCGTCACCCACCAGGACACCCACCCCGCCAGCCACTCCTGAGGCTGCCGGGCCACCTCGCTGCCTGGCAGGGGGCTCACCAGAGCCGGTGCTGAACGGGAGCTCGCCGGTGCCAGCAGCAGGCACAGGGGCAACGGTGGAGGCGGAGGTGCTGGTGCCCAGCCACGATGAGCAGGGCCGGCCCATCCCTGAGTGGAAGCGGCAGGTGATGGTGCGCAAGCTGCAGCTCCGCATGCAGGAGGAAGAGGAGCAGCGGCGCAAGGTAGGGGGGTCCCACGTGCTCAGTGGCAAGCGTGGTGTGGGCATGGCCCAGCAGCTCAGCACCTGGCGAGATGGCATGTGTGGCATCCCCTCCCCTCTGTCTCCCGGACACACCAGGGAAACCTCCCACCCATATGCAGAGGCATCGCGCATGGTGGTGGCGGTATGAGGTGTTTGCAGCCTGGCCTCAGGAGCCCCTTTGCCCTCTCTCCTGCCGCAGCCCGGGAGCCACTCGCTACCCCTGTGCCAGCACGAGCCACCCGCCCGCGGGGGTGCGCCCGGACTCGCTGGGCAGCCGATGCGGGAGGAGGACATGCGGCACCTGGAGAGGCGGCTGGGGAGCCTGCAGGTGATGCAGGAGGCGCAGACGGTGCAGCCGCTGCCGGGGCAGCCGGAGGAGGAGCTGCCACTGCTCCTGCCGCTGCCTGACAACCCAGCACCCCAGTGCCTCGCCTCTGTCCACAAGGACCTGCCCGGCAGCCAGCCCCCCACACAGCCAAGGAGCACAGCCATGCCACCAGCCACCCTGGGGAGCCAGAAGACCCTTGGGGCAGGGGGTGCAGGGGGCAGCCCTGGTGCCCAGCATGATGCCCGGAGCGAGATCCTGGGCTGCGGCGTCTCTGTCCGCAGCCTCAAGGCCAACTATGAAGGGCCAGGGGGGGCCACCACACCCCTCCCCAGGGTGACCAAGCGCAAGTGGACACAGCCCCCCAGCAGCACCCCCCAGCCTGTCCTGGAGGAGGAGTACTGGGATGGAGCACCACAGCGGAGCCGGCCGGCACCGTCAAGGCCAAGTGGCCCACAGGAGCGCGCCGAGGCACGCAAGGAGCGCATCATCTTCCTCTTCCTGGAGCAGTGGAAGAAGCAGGCGCTGGCAGCGGTGCCTGGGGAGGGCCGGCTGCGGCGGCTGGGGAGGCGGCAGCCGGCGGCGGGTCAGCTGCTGGCCCGCTGGAGGAGCATTGCCTGCCGGGTGCCAGGGCGGCAGATCCGTCGGCTGAGCCGCGCCGCGGTGCTGTACTGGCCACAGCAGTTCCTGCCCCATGTTGGCGGCTCACCCATGCCCCACGACAGTCTCCCGCTCGACCTCTTCATGCTGGGCTACTTCCAGCTGCTGGAGATGCCGCTTAGTCCCGAGGAGCGGCGCTTCCGCCACCTCCTCTGCTACGAGATGTTCGACCGCTTGGGCAGCCACAGCTGGCACCGCGTCCGCCACTTCCACCGTGCCGTGCTGGAGCGGGTTGAGGCCGGTCACCGCAGCTGGCTTGATGGCTTTGAGGACCTTGTGCAGGAGTTTTTTGGTGACGGCCCTGCCACAGTGGCAGAGAGCCCACCAGAGCCCCCCCCTCCAGCCCTGGTTGGGGAGGGGGCGGCAGTGCCAGTGCTAGTGCCGGAGCTGGGCGAGTTCAGCGAGGAGGATGTCTGCCGCTTCATTGACCGCAGCTTCTCCTTTTGGAAGGAGAAGGAGGCAGAAATGTCCGACACCTGAGCCTGGCAGGATGTTGCAGGCTGTGCCAGCAGCGTGGTGTGGGGCTGGCCGGGAGCGGGTGCCGGGGGCAGCAGGAACCATTCCTGGTGCGCTCAGCCACCTCTGTGGCTCTGGCAGTGCCGTGGCGTGGCTTGGCTTGGAAGAGGTCTCGGTGTCAATTCGTGTAGCCCTGGGCCAAGGTTGCAGTGTGCTGCTTGCCGTGGTTGTGTGTTGTACGGGGGGCGCGGCGCCGGGGCTGCGCTCCCCTCTAGCGTGGCGTTTGCGGTGCTGGGGCAGCGTGGGCCCCCACATGTCAGTGCAATAAAGCTGTGGTGTGCTGCGAAGGGCTGGCCACGCTGCGCACTCCTTCCTCCCCGCCCTGCGCCGGCAGAAGGCGAGCATTGAGGGGCAACGCTGGTGAGCCACAGGCTGGCGAGGGCCCACCGGCACCGTGCTGGGAGCACGGCTCAGGCCGACCGCCAGCAGGATGTGGTGCCACACGCCGGGGCGATGCCACTGCCCCCGGTGTCCTGGCAGTGAGCGCGGGCTCCCGGCAGCGCAGGTAACGCGGCTGTCTGTTACAGGAGAAGGAGGAGGAGGCACGCCTGGCCAGCATGCCGGCCTGGAGGAGGGACATCCTGCGCAAGAAGCTGGAGGAGGAGAGGTGAGCCGGGGCCGGGGGACGCGGCACCCCCCGGTGTGCTCATGGCCCCGCTAACCCTGCTCTTCCCTTTGCCTTCATAGGGAGCAGAAACGGTGAGTGCTGCGAGCCCCTTCTCTGGGTGGGTGGGTGGGCACGGCGGCCCCACTGACCACGGTGCCCCGTGCCCTCCGCTGCCGAGCAGGAAAGAGCAGGAGAAGCTGAAGCGGGAGGAGGAGGAGAAGGAGAAGGAGCAGTCGGAAAAGCTAAGGACTCTCGGGTACGATGAGACAAAGCTGGCGCCCTGGCAGCGGCAGATCATCCTCAAGAAGGGGGACATAGCCAAGCACTAGCCACAGCACACTGCGCCCTGGCTCTTTGTGGCGGGAGGAGGCCGGCAGGTCCCACCGCGGACCAGGACATGCCTCGGCACCCTCCTCCCGCCGCGGACAGCCGCGTAGCCCAACCCAGAGGAGTCCCTGTCACCGGCCCCAGGCACCCGTAGCCCCAGTCCTGCTGCTGCCAGCCCGCCGCCTCCCCATGCTGCCCTTCGCAAAGCGAGCTGCTGCAGCGTGGGGCACCCGGCTCCTTACGTGATGCCCAGCTCGACCACTGTGGCCGGGCTCTCCGTGCTCCCTCATCGCTGCTCGTCATCACAGCTGTGGCGCACTCATCTCCATTCCCACCCCTCCTGCCTCCAGAGCTGCTAGAGGCTGGCTCCCGGCTCGCCTCCACCGCGGACTGCCTGCCTTTCCAGCAATTAAAACAATAAACCCTGCCAGCAGTGCCCTGCGCCTTCCTGGGGCTGCCCATGCCACCCCCTGCCTGCACTGTGGCCACCACGGTGCCCCCGCTGCCCATACTACCCCCACCACCTGCGTCACCTACATTGCCGTCACCCACGTCGCCAACATCCCCCACGTCACCTGCATCGTTGCCACCATCACCAGCGCTCGACCAGCCTGGTGCAGCCTCATGAGGAAGGGCCAGGGGCCGGTGGAGGGAGAACACTCCATTTTATTGGGGCACGGGCAGGCGCGCCTGGCAGCGGGCGGCCTCGAGAACTGTCCCATGGGTTTGCGGTGGGCTTGGCTCCCGCTCGTCCCGCGAGCGGCCGGGCAGCCAGCATGCCGCGGCACAGCATCCCCCCCAACCCTGGGAGCAGGGAGACATAAATAGGTGGGGCACGCGGGCAGGGAGGGGACATAAAACTGACATAAAATGTCTACACAGCATAAGTAACAATACTTAGGGGTACGGCTCAGCCAAGACGTCCAGTGAGGGGCTGGGACCTCCCTCTGCCAGGGCTGCAGTGCCAGGGGGGATCAGGGGCCTGCTGGCAGGCTCCGGCGCAGTGCCTCAGCACAGCCGGCCAGGTCCATGTGCTCCAGCGCGGCGAAGACGCGGTCGAGCGTGGCACTGGTCTGCTGGCACCAGCGCTTCAGCATCTCGTACTGCTGGTCGCGGATGTGGGCCACCTCCAGCTCTACCAGCTCGATCTCCGCCTCACGCAGCTCCAGCACCCGCATGAACTCCTTCCAGCGGCGCACCGGCACCACGTCGATAACGGCATAGAGCTGGCTGCCCTGCAGCAGGGCCCCGCGGGGCTCTGGCGTGGCAGAGGGCTCCCCGCTGCCTGGCCGTGCTGTGCCCCTGGGCTGCTCCTGCAGCAAAGCCCTGTGCTCGGGGCTCTGCCACGCTGCACCAGGGGCTTGCGTCGTCACCTTGGAGGAGCACGAGCACTCCCAGGCACTGACCTGGAACCACGGTGCAGACCTAGTCGTCGGGGCGGCTGCTCGTGCTGCGGGGAGGGGGCTGGCTGCTGGGGCGCTGTGCTGGAGCCGCTTCCTCTTATGGTAGATGGCGAGGGCACCCAGGAAGAGAGGCCCGGTGAGCGCCAGCAGGAGGTACTCAAGCCCCGACCCTGCAAGGAGGAGTGGGAACATCTGCATCAGCCGGCTGGTGTGGTGTCGCCTGCACCACCACCCCTGGCACCGCCACCCCCAGCACCACCACCCCCCCGCACCTCGGCTGCCGCTGCTGCTGCACGCCCGCTGGCACTCCTTGCTGCATGTCTCCGGGGTGCTCCTGCAAGGAGAAGGGAGCTGTGGGCACCATGACATGTGCCCCACAGGTGTCCCTGGCTGGGGCACAGGGAGAGTCTGCACGTACGTGTGGCAAGGTCGGCACTCGCCACCCTCAGAGTAGAAGTTGGGCTTGCAGCTGCCGCAGAGTGTGTCCTGCGCCTCCGAGCCTGGGGAGGAGAGGGTGGGTGTCAGGCAGGGTGGCACAGGCAGAGATGGCAGAGCCAGAGGTGGCACACCTGCGGAGTCACGCCACGGGCCGGCCAGCAGCACTCACAGGGCCGCTGGATGAGCCGCCCAGTGCAGGGCTGGCACTGCTGGCAGGAGAACTCGCTGCAGTGCTTGTCAACGCAGTCACGGAAGTGGCCGGGCTCACAGCCGCAGATGATGTTACTGGTGGCCGAGCAGTTGCTCAGCACAACCTGGGAAGCTGCAGAAGACAGGCAGTGAGTGGCACGGCACAGCACGGCACAGCGCCATGCAGCATGGCACAGAGCGATGCATCTTGCTGCCAGCTCACCGTGGTCACACTCGTAGCAAGCCTGGCACTCAGAGAAGGTGTTGGGCTGGGTGCGGAAGGTGCCGGTGGGACAGGTAGTGCAGACGCTGTCGTTGCCTTGGCTTGAGCAGGGCGTGGACAGGAACGTCCCTGTGGAGACAGTGGGGTGACCGGGAGCATGGCTGCTGGGGTGACACGCCCGGTGTGCCACAGCATGCTGTACCACACTGCCCGGGTGGCTCTCACCTGCGGGACACGGGGTGCAGCACCGCCGAGCCTTCTCGATCCAGTTCATGCCGGCAGGGCAGGGGGGTCTGTCGATGTGCCTCCGTGGGCGGGTGTGAAGCTGCACCACGATCTGCTGCCTCTGCAGTACAACGTGGGCCCGGCCCCCCCGGGGGCTGCAATTCACTTGCTGCCAGCCACAGCGCCGCCAGGATGGCCTGCGGGCAGGGGAGAGCAGGGATGTGGGAGCTGGGGTGCCCTGGGAGCCGTGCACCCACAGGGACAACCCTGCACTGTGCCTTCCATCCGTACATACTGGGCTTCTGGAGCCAGAGCTGAACCCGGCGTGGTGCCGCGGGGACGCCAGCGCCTGTGCTGGGCAGCACGGCTGGAGCCATGGCCCTCTGCCCCTGGGCTGCACGCATGTGCAGCCCCGGGGCCAGGAATGCCCCACGGCAACCCCCAAGCCGTGCTTTCCCCCAGCAAGCGGCTTCCTGACCGTGACAGGGCCCACCATGCCATACCCCATGGGCCACCGTTGGGTGCCCCTGGTGTGCCCAGCCCAGGGTGCTGCCAGGGAAGCTAGGCTGTCCCTGCTGCGTCGAAGGGGACGGGGGTCAGGCACACGGCAGCTGCCGGGGTGCCGGTGCCCATGGGGAGGTCCCAGCAGCCGGGCACAGAAGGGTTAATGCTGCCAGCGCTGACTTTCCTGGGGTTTATCTTCCTCGCAGTGGAGGCGATTTCCTCCCCGAGAGGAAGCCATGCCGGCTCACGCTCTCCCCGATGCTATCGCGCCTCGTAAGTGAGTCCCAAACTAGGTCACCAATCCCCCCGCCCTGGTGTGCCAGCCGCTGCACCCAGGGGAGCCTCGCTCCACGGACAGCCCCGCCGGGGGCGTCAGGGGGTGCCCGGGCTGGCACCCCTGCGCCAGGGAGGGCCACGGTGCTGGCAGCTCGGGCAGAGAGCCAGGGGATTCCTTGCCGGGGGCTGGATTTCCCAGCCGTGATGGCCCCGATTACGGCAACTGAATCATTTTCTATTAAACCTGACGCCGCCGGCAGACTGGAAACCACACAGAGGCCACCTCGCTCACAGAGTGCTAGCGGTAGATCAGGGCGGACACCGCGGCCCCAGCTCCCAATGGCACGTCTGAGTCACCACCCAGGCACAACTTTCCCGCAGTGGGGCCCTGCCAGCGAGTGAGCAAGCGGCTTCCCCTGCCCTGGCACGGGGAGGGAGCCCCATGGGCACGGAGCCATCCCACTGCTGGCTGTGCGGTGGGGGGACCCACTGTTTCCAGAGCTGTGCAAGTGCCACCCTTGCCCGTAACGCAGCCCTGATGACAGCTGCGTTTGTGGCATCCGCGTCCCCAGCCCCAATAGCTCCCAGCAGCCACCACCGCTGGTAGCCCTGGCCTGCGCAGGCAGACTGCCGGCAGAGCCAGCCCCCATGGTGATGCCCACAATTTCCATGGCCATGTCCCAGCCACACCAACAAGTCTCCGTGGCTGTGCTGTGCCGGCGGTCCCCGCAGCTTTGCCGCGCTACAGGTGCGTTGGTGTCCCCAGTCCCAGGTGTTCAGCTGAGGAAGGCAAGCACTTTCCACGTGCTTGGCATTGAGCTCCCCCCACCCACCCCACTCCTCCCGACCCCGCATGCCTGTGGCCCCAGGGCACCCCGAAACTGGTGCAGGGGGTCCACAGGATCCTGGCTCAACCGCACTTACCCAAGCTGCCCCCGGGCAGCAGCGCTTCATCCTTGTGGCCGATGTGGCTGGGTCATGCCGGGGAGGTGAGGGGTTGCGGTGGCAGGCACAGCAGGGTGTCGGGGCAGCTCAGCGCCCAAGCAGGGTTCCCCGGCCCCCCATCGCCTCCACCACGAGCAGCAGCGTGTGACGCGTGGCGAGTGAGCACCCGCCCTCCCCACACGGGCTTTTACACCCGACTGCGGCAGGAGGAAATGCTTTTTTGGAAACAAGTCCAGGGGTGCAATACCACATGACGGGAGCACTGGGCGCGGGAGGGATCTGCGCCGCCTTGCCACGGGCCGCCCGGCCGCCACCCTCCCTGTCCCAATGGCACCGACAAACCGTGGCTGTGGGGGGCACAGCGCTGACCCCCACCCCATGGCTCCATCACCACGCTGAGCCGCAGGGCTGGAGCCACCTCCAGCCTCGTCGAGGCGCCCAGGCTGGTGCTGCCTGGTCACACAGTGCTGCGGCAGCTGAAGGAGAGGCGAGGCAGGCACGAGCATGCACCAGCTGGGTTTATTGCTCGGCCGGGACGCGGAGCGCAGCCCGGCACAGGGCAGGCAGCTGGCGCTCCAGCCGCTGCCATGTATCCCCGCGGCTCCCACCCCAGTGCTGCCGCCCATCCCATCCCCAGGGCAAACCATGCCCCGGCCGGACCTGGGGCCACTGCCAGCTCCAGCCCCACGCCATCCCCTCTCCTGCCACCAGCCCCAATCTCCTACCTGCACCGCCCACAGCACCGTGCCACTGGCGCTGTGACCCTCCAGCACTTTCCTCACTCACCACCGCCAACGTTGTCATCCCTTCCTTGCCCACGGGGGCCACCTCACACCGTCCCACAACCCCAGGGCCCCCTGCCCAACACACCATGGGGTGGCCAGGCCCCGACTGACCACCCTCATCTCCACAGACGAGGGCTTGTCCTGAGCCACATGCCGTATCTGTCCCTGCTCCAGGGAGAAACAGGCAGCCTCACATCGCCATGCCTGGGGCACGTCCTCGCTGACAGGACCGGTCTCCATTCCCATCCATGCCCCCACTGGTGAGGCCCCACTCTGCCCGGCTCCGGTGTTACGCTACGGTTAGAAGCGGGAGCAGCTCCTTGTAGCGGCCGCACGTCCATCCTCACCGCCACGGCAGCTCTCACACCTCCCTGCAAGGCACAGAGCGGGCGAGATGCCCTCAGCACTGGGATCGGCCCTGAGAGCAGGCAGGAGGGCTGAAGCATTCCCAGGGAGCAGGCAGGCACACTTACGAGGCGGTCAGCGTGGAGTTGAGCAGCAGCGTGGTACGGAGCCGGTAGAGCTGCGCCAGAGTCAGTTTGCGGTGCTGTGCCGACTGCGGGTCTGAGAGGGTCCGGTGGGCGGCTGGCGGAGGGTTGCGACCGAGCTCCCCTGGGAGGGACACGGGGCTCTCCACCAGCTCCTCGGGCTCCGAGAGCTCGGAGGTGGAGCTGCTGCTGCTGTCGGGGGTGGCCAGGGGACCTGGGGCTTGGCTAGTCCGGGTGGGGCCAGCGCAGAGGTCAGAGAGGCTGCGGCTCTGGCTGAGCGGGGCCAGGGGGCCAGGGGGCAGGAGCTGGGGCAGGCTAGCCTCTGACTTGGACTTGAGCACCCTGGCCGGGCAGGGCAGGAACTGCACGGGTGTCTGGCGGCGCAGTCGAGGCGAGGGGGGCCGTGGGGCTGGGGGGACCGTGGGGGGCTCTCGCCCCTCCTCAGCCAGCCCCTCTGGCTGCTGGCCAAAGTCCCGCAGGGAGGTGGGGGAAAGCGTGCCGTAGGCGCTGTCGATGGAGGACGAGCGGCAGCCGCCGGCCGGGGAGGCCACGCCATGGGGCAGGGGTACAGGCAGGGCACCCGCAGGCAGCTCCCGGGTGGGGGTCTCGGTGGAGGTGCCGGTGCTCGCGGAGGTGCTGGTGCCGATGGAGGAGCCGTCTGAGGTCGAGCCAAAGGGCCCCCGTGTCCCAGTCTGGGGAGGACAGCTCATCGCCACCGTCTGCTGCCACCACAGCGATGGTCTCAGTGGAGTCATCGGAGGGGCTGTGGAAGCACAGGAGGGTGAGGAGGGGGCTGTGCCAGGCCAGGGGCACGCAGGGCCCCCTCCCACTCCTCACCACTGCTGCGAATCTGGGCTGGTGCTGCTGTGGCGCAGGACGGTGGGAGAACTGGCAGCCGAGGTGCCGCTCTCGCCGTCATCCTCCTCCTCGTCCTCTTCCTCCATGCGCCGGTGCTGCCGCAGCCGCTGCAGCAGGTTCTGGGGAGGTGGAGGCGTCAGAGAAGCACAGGGCACCCGCAGGACCCCTGCCCAATCCCCACGCCTCTCACCTGGGCGTTGCGCACTGCCTCAACCCAGCTGCGGCACAGCGACTGCCCGCTGGCCTGGAAGGTGTAGGCAGCCACGGCGCTCCCCAGCTCATTCAGGTAGATGAGGAGGAAGGAGCCTGCAGGCAGAGGGTGTCAGCAGCACCTGGGGACCCACCCGTGCCCCACCGTCCCCCCACACTGCTCACCCGGGTCCCTGAGCTCCCGGCAGACAACCTTGTCCACCAGCAAGGGCTGCCGGACCACCTTGGTGCGCTCAGCCTTCTTGAGGGGCTTGGTGATGAGGAACAGGTCGGTGAAGAGGAAGCAGTAGACGTCCATCTGGGGGAGAGAGCAAGGCCGTGGGTGCCAGCCGGTGCAGCGGAGGGGCAGGTGGGCAGGGGCTCCCCATCCCCCGCGGTCCTCACCTTGCTGTCTTTACCTTCCCGCATCCGCAGGCTGCCCTCGAGGAGGAGCTGCCGGGTGTCCTCTGGGGAGGTGCCGGGGATGGGGGCCGTCAGGTCCAGCCGCAGGAACTCCTTCAGCAACTGCCGGGACCCCCGGCGTCAGCACCAGGCACAGCATGGGGTGGCATGGCATGGGGTGGCATGGCATGGGGTGGGGTGGCACGGGGTGGCAGTTCCGCTGTGCCCAGCCTACCTTGTCTACCTCATCCGTGCCGCCCTCCACCACCTCGTAGGCGTCGATGCGGCTAAGGATGGCGGCCAGGCGCTGCCGCTCCTGCCGCTGGCGCATCCGCGAATTGACATCATTGATGAAGTGCTCCACGGAGCCAATCTACGGCCGGGATGGCAGTGGGTTCCAGGGGCTGGGGGAGCATCCCATACTGCGGCCCATCACCCTGCGCCCCCGGCCCCTCACCATGGCAGTGATGGCTTCGCGGGTACGCGGGTCATCTGTCTTCTTCAGCACAGATTTGAGGAGCAGCGGGTACTTGGTGAGGCGCTGGTGGGGCTTCACCAGCATGTCGCTCAGCTTCAGGCGGCTGCACTGCTCGTGCTTCTCAGCCCACTGCGGCACACCGGTGTCAACCCTGGCACCAGCTCCAGCCCCAGCCCCCACCCACTCCCCTTACCGTCACGTAGGCACGGAAGAGCTCGCTGTCCCGCAGCAGTGCCCGCATGTACTCCATGCAGCCCTCCTCCTCCATGCAGTACCGCACGTAGGGCTTGAACAGGGAGCCGAACTGGGGGGCGCAGGGGCGTCACCGCCGGGCACGGCAGGGCACTGTCCCCCACTGTGGCACTGGGTCCCCACTCACCATCTTGAAGCCCTCAAGGAAGTCAATGGGGTCGAGCAGCGCCCCAGTCTGGCGTGCCTTGGCCAGCACCGGGGCCATGACGCTGCGCCACAGCTCTCGGTGCAGCCGGATGATCTCTCCGATGTTGCTGAAGAGCCGCTCGGCCTCCACCTGCAGGATCAGGCAGCAGCTCTGTGGGGATGGCACCGGCACCATGCCAGCGCGGCTGGGCTGAGGTCCCACCCCCGACCCCGGGGGTCCCTGGGGCCTCCTCTCACCTCGCAGAGCAGCCCCGACTCCTGCAGGTTCAGCAGGCAGCAGAGGAAGAGCTGCAGGGACAGAGCAGGGAATCGGTGGGGTGCAGCCGCAGCCCACAGCCCCCTGGCCCCCCATCGCGCAGCTGCCACTGGCACTCACGTCGGTGATGACTCTGAGCTTGCGGATGTAGGTGGCCTCAGTGTGAAGCAGCTCCCAGATGGCTTCCTGCTGGTGGCACTGCCGGCGTGACAGGGCCTGCCGGGCTGAGCGTCAGCGCCATGCCGGGGGCTGGGCAGGGCCACCGCGACCCCCCGGCCCCTCGGCCCTACCTCTGCGCCCCGGATGATCTGCTGCCAACTGTCCTCCAGCACCAGGCTGGCCTCATCCCCGTCCTCCTCCCAGGAGTCACGGTCAAAGCGAAGCTGTGGTGGCAGCTTGGGCAGCCCGAAGGTGCCGTAGGCATGCAGCCTGCTCGCCAGCTGCTCCAGCTTCTCCGTCTCCTGGCCAAAAACAGGGAGCAGAGTCGTTGGGCAGGGGGGCTGGTGGGGATGTGCCATAGGCCCTCTCGCCCTGGCTGCAGAGCCAGGGGATCTCGAGCCCTCAGGGGTCCCATCCCAGCTCCAGGTCCCGGGCAGCCATGGGCAGCTCCTGTGCCCCCTCCCCATGCCCGCACCCCACCTACCCGTCCGAAGGAGCCGGAGCTGGTGCCAGAGCCAAAGAGGCCACTGAAGCGGCTGGCGGCACGGTTCTTCCAGGTGTCGGTGCCATTGGCGGGCAGGGTGACGCCATGCAGGGCCAGGTCGGGGATGCTGGTGTCCCCCAGGAACTCAGTCATGTTCTTCCTCCGCCGGCCCGGAGCCTGCAGCATGGACAGCCGGTGCCCCCAATGGTCAGCACCCGCTGCCGAGTTCCGGCCACCACCGGGATGGGGACGGCAGCACAGCACAGCACAATGCTATAGCAGGGCTGACCTTGAGCACCCGTGGGACGGACAAACACCCAGATGTCGCCCCAGGCAGCAGCATCCCCGCAGCCCACACTGACCTGCCTACCTGCATCCTGGGGGCAAGAGGCCCCGGGTTGCTGCCCGGTCAGTCACAGGCGAGCAGTCCCGGCAGTGTGGGGGCTCAGGGCATCCCACGGGGTTTGGCCCCCCGGTTGAGCTGCCCACCCAGCTGCACTCCCAGCTCGGACAGTGGAGCCAGGGCCGGGCAGGCTGTGACCGGGCTCCTCCGAAACAAAAGGAGGTGGGGCCAGCAACGAAAACTTAATTTCCCTCCTCTCCAGATAAGCAAACCAGAGGCGAACAATCCACGGCAGAGATCAAAGCTCTCAGGCTGCCCACAAGAGCTGGGTCATGGCCAAGCAGTTCCAGCCGCCCCGGGCACCGCTGCTCCGGCTGCTCCCGCTGCCACCTCCTTGGCCGGCACAAAGGGCAGCGGGGCCGGGATCCCTCCCTGCCACCGAGCCACTGGGCATGGCATGCTGCCACTGCTGCTCCACACCCTGACCCAGCCCTGGGTGGTGAGAACCACCACGGGCACCGTCCCTGTCACTCACGCTGCTGCCATGTCCCCAGGCGCCCTGGTCGTAGCCAGCCCCGTGGGTCCAGCGTAGCTCTGCTCCCATTTGCCTCCGGGAGGGTGGTGAGGGTCGAGAACGCTGCAGGGGCAGCTGGTTGCCCACCGGCCCCCCTGCCCTGCCATGGCCATGCCGGTCCTGTAGCCAGGCATCATATTGCCGGACGCGGGTGGCCACCAGCCCCGGCCACGCGGCCAGGTTGCCACCCTTGGGTTGGCCGGCGTGGGGACAAGCACCGCGTCTGCCCCAGAGCCTCTCCCCACAGACCAGCAGCCTGCTCCCACGGGGAGTGGCGGCCAGCCTGGCCCCACGTCTTATCTGGGGCCAGGGTCCATGGGGCAGGACCAAGTCGCGCTTGGCAGCTGCCAGGCGCCATGGCAAGAGGAGTGCCGGCGGCCAGGGTGAGCCCCGGGGCCAGGGTGGCACCAAGCGGCTGCCTCGGCCTTGGCCCTTGTGGCTCCTGTTGATGCTTGCTCTAGCACTAGCCCCTATGTGGAGCAGCTGCCAGGCCGGTGCCACTGGCTGAGCTGCCACGTCTGGCATAGGGTGCTGCCCACACGGCACAGCCAGGAGCCAAACCAGCTTGTGAGGGCTCTGGGGCACCTTCAGCCCACATGGCCAAGGCCACCCAGGAAACACAATGCCGCTGCCCTGGGTCCCTGCTTGCTCAGCGAGCATGGCAACAGGAGGACCCTGTGCTCTGCCACCCCCCCCTCAATCCCTCCCACGTGGGCCTGGCACTGGCACTCACCGGGTTGTCGGCACCATCCTGGCATCCTGGCACCAGTGCCGGCCCGAGTAGCGCAGTGGTGACGGCAGGGTGCAGGATGGGCAGGCTGGCCGACCTGGCATCCCGCGCCGCCTGCTCCACCTTCAGCTCATCCCCAGGCTTGGCTGTGGGAACACTGGGAGGTCAGAGTGCCCCCGGCAGCCCTGGGGTGGCCGAGCCTCCCGCCACGCCCCCGTCGCACCTTTCACTCGCAGGTAGTGCCCCCCGAAGCGGTACGCCTCGAAATGGAGGGAAAGTGGTGTGTGGGACTGGTCGAGGAAGATGTCCACCTTGCCCAGCTCGATTGCCTTCCTCTCAAGGACTGGCAGCAGCACTTCCCTGTGGGGACACGAGCCCTGTGTCAGTCTCTGCGTCTGTCCCCACATCTGTCCCCACCTCGGTCCCCAACAGGCTCACCCCAGAGACTTCTTCTTCACAGCTGGCACAATCTCTGCTTCAATGTTGATGCTGAGGTCAAACTTCAGGGTGAAGCACTCCTTGCTGGGGTCCTGGTGGAGGGACAGCCGCTCGCCCTGCGGGCCCTCCCACCCACTAGGGCTGTGCCACTGCCCCACTGAGCACCCCGGGGAGAGGGGCTGGTGCCTTACGTCCGTGTGCCTACGTCGAGCCTTCTTCTTGGGCAGCTTCAGCGCCGAGCTCCGCTGCTCCCTGTGGGCACAGGGCGGGCAGGGTCACCGGGGCCCCATGGGCTGGGGACACAGAGGGGACACACAGGGCTGAGTGCTTACCCTTGGCTTTCAGCAGGTCCCTCCTCCTCCTCCTCCTCCACGTCAGAGGGAGGACTGGTGCGCGGGGGGCACGAGCGCGTCGACATGTTGCGGGCCAGGACGGAGCCTGCAAATGGGCATCAAGTTGCACCGCGCCAGCACCCCTAGACCCGTGCCGGCTCCAGCCACGTCCCCTTCCCACCCCTGCACCCACCGGCCCCGGGCACACGACCCACTGTCACGGAGCCGCTGGGAGCAGCGGTGCTGGCCACATCCCGCCCGCTCACCTTGCGGGGGCAGGTTGAAGCGGATGTGGCCGTCGAAGTGCATGGCGCCATGGAGGCGGCCGTCGCAGAGCTCACACAGGCTGAGGGGGCCGCTGCGGCTCAGCTGCTGGCACTCCGCGTGGTGACATACCTACAGGCACACGCCGTGGTCGGGCATGGGCTGCCGGCCACCGCACACCGGCAGGAGAGAGGAGCAGCAGGCACCCCCCTCCCATCTCAAACCACTGCCGGCACACCCCTCGTGGGCAACGCCGAGGCCAGAGCAGGCACAGGGAAAGCAGCGTGAGCAGGATAAGGCCACAAGGCAGGGGCTGAGCACTGCAGAGCCCCCTCCCCACTTCGCCGCACGGAGCAGGGACCCGGGGAAGGCTGCACGTGCCTGGGCACAAGGGGAGCTGGAGGGACGCCACCTGTGCGGCCGCACCTCATGGGTGCCGGGGAGGCCGCCCTCCCACGCCACGGCCCCGTGTGCCGGCGGGAGCAGCGTCCCTGAGGCAGGACGGAGGAAGCGAGCGTCTGCAGAAAAACAATGCTCGAAGCCGGCGTGTTTCCTCCGATTGTGTGCTGGCCGTGGCCGCGGCCCCAGTCCCGCCGGGCATTCAAAGCAGGTTATTTTTAAACAACTAAGCAGGCCCCCAGCACAGTGCATAGCCTGTGACCCCCAGCCAGCGCCTGTCTCGCTGGAGGCTCGGGCTCGCCCTGCTGCTGGGGACGGTGGTGCCACTGGTGGCTACGATAAGCGCTGCTGAATGCCAGCACGTGCCTGTCCCACCTGCGTGTGGGACTCCCACTGCTGCAGGGGGTGTAAGGGGCTGCCGGGGAGGAGCGAGCCCTGCCCGGGCTCGCTTGCAGCACGCTGCGCTGCTGTGGGGAGGAAGCGCCCGTGCAGCTCCCGCCACCCCCGCTTCCTGCCCTCCTTCCTCCCGGCGCTGCTGAGGTCAGAGCTGACGTGCTCCCGCCACCCGCGCGCTCCCCAGAGGGACACCAGTCCCACCGCAGCACCCACTGGTGTCCTGCCCTGGCCCCACAGGGACATTGGCCCTATCCAGGATGCTGAGGTCCCCAGCTCCAGCCCTCCTCCTCTCCCACCGCATGCCCCAGCCTGGGGCCATCATGGCCTTTGCGGTACCCGTGAGGCAGAGTGTGGCCGTGAGCACCAGCGACCACCGCTGGCATTTGCTCAGTGGGCGTTCCCTGGAACCTCGGCAGCCACGCCGCCTGGATGCAGGGCTCCCCGTGCACCCCGTGCCAGTTGCTCAGCCCTGGGCTGGTCCCCGCAGGAGGGAGCAGACAGGATGCCCAAACCCCTCTGCCCACCCCAAGGATCCGGTCCCAGCTCCCGGCCCCACTGCACTCCCGAAATGTGGCAGTTTTGCCCTTGGCAGGTGCCCCATGAAGCGAGGGGAAGTGAGACACACCTCTGTGCCACAGCAGGGTGAGCTCAGCCCAGCCCAGCCCCCAGCCCCAAGCTACCTGCTGGGCACCGATGGGGGTCTCTGGTGACAGCAGCACGACAGCCCCAGTGGTTCCCTCCCGGCGGTGTGGCCTGCACCCCAGGGTGGCCACGTGTGCCCCTGCCCGTGCTGGCCCTGCCACCTGGCCGTGCAAACAAAGCGCAGCGGCACACCTCCCGCTGCTGCCCTGCCCACTGCGCCGCAAAGACACTGCCTGTGGCACAGCAACCCCGGGGACTCGCCAGGAGCCTGCCCAGCCCCACACCCAGCCAGGTGGTGGGAGAGAAGTGATCCTAAACCCACCCTGGCACCACGTTAGCGAGCGAGGGAACAGACAGGTTGGAGGGGATTAGGCCAGATCACACCAGTTTAGGGAAACAGGAAAGCTGCCGCCATGCCGTAAAATGCTGGCAGGACTGTGACACCACCGGGAAATGCTGTGCCCAGCTTGGGCCGGGGGGGGTGCGGTGGGCAGGGGACAGCCAGCTACACCAGGGGGGCTTCAGGGAGCATCAGGTTGGTCAGAGCCATGTGCCGCCCCTTCTCATCCGCGAAATCGACACCAGGCACCAGCAGACGGCGGCCACCCAGCGCTGCCCGCGCCCCACAGCACCCACCTTGGCTGCCCTCCTCTCGCCGGCGCAGTCGGGGTTCTGGCAGCGCAGCACCGTCTCCTCCGGTGGGCACGGCTCAGCTGTGGGAGAGAGGGAGGTCAGTGCTAAGGTGCCCCAGTGAGACCCCCAGCCTCACCCGTGCAGGGGAGGGGGGCACACCGAGGCTCCCGCCCCACAAGCCCCAGGGTTGACCGCTTGGCAAAGCACTCGGGCTCAGTTGAGGCTGGGCCTGCTCGCTCCTGCCAGCCGGGTGTCCACCAAGGGGGCACAGCCCGAGTGCCGGTGCTGCAGCCCTGCCTGGGGAAGGTGCTGTAAACCCCGCGGCGTCAGGAGCCTGCACCTCTGCCCAGCGCCCCGAGCTGCAGGATCAGGACACGGACCTGCCCTGGAGCCAGCGTGGAGTGGGGCTGCAGCAAGAACGCTAAATCTGCACTTGCCAGCCCCCAAAGGGGCTTAGGAGCCACGTTAAGCTTTGACAGTTAAATCGGCCTTAGGGACAAATCCTATTTTGAAGGCTTTTGTTATGTGTCGCATCTAATCGTTTAAAAATAACAGACTCTGGGCAGCTCGCGGCAAATGAGCCGCACGAACAACCCCCGGCAGGGCAGCCCCGCTGCAGCACGGGGATGCTCTGGTGGCAGACGCTCCCGGCGGGACGGAGCTGGTGCAGGGAAGCCCCGAGGCCCCAGGCAGCGCGGCTGCTCCAGCCTCAGCAGCAGGGCAGTGGCACAGGGGCTTCCCCCGCCACGCTACTCCCCTCTCCCGCATCTCTCCTGCCAACAAAAACAGCATCTGCGCCGGCCCGAGTGGGATCGTGGCCAAGGCCAGAGTTAGCCTCAGTTTGCAGGAAAAACCACGTTTCAAGGCATCACCAAAAAAGCTGCTGCTGCTGCCCAGGACTGGGGAGGCAATCCGGCGTGGCGCTGGCTGCCCCAGCTCCCGGACAGGAGGCGATGCCGGGTGCCGGCAGGGCTACCTGTGCCAGGGGGGCCTGTGTGGCGCGGTGGGCGCTGCTGGGTGACGGTGCGGGAGCAGCCGGCTCTCGGTGCAGGAGAGGGCCAGGAGCCGGGGCTGCCGCGGCCCCCGCGGCGGGAGCACAATGAGGGCTCTGTCCCTGCGGCTGCCCCGCAGCGCCCGCTGCGCTGGCCCGGCCCCCCGCCCCCCACCGCCACCGTTTCACTTGACCTATCGGGAATAATAACAGAAACAAATATGAAATTCTTGTGCGCACCCGGGGGAAAGTTTTCCAAACTCACCAAAAACTTGAGGCTGGGCAGAGTGGCCGGCGATGCTGGTGAGCAGCCCCACGCCGCAGCCGCCAGCATGGCCAGAGCCGCGTGGCTCCTCCTGAGCACCGAGCCCGGCCGCCGGTCAGGCGAGCGCTGGGGCGCTGGGCATCCCCTCAGAGAGAGCTGACAGGGGCAGCCCTGGCTTCTGGCAGAAGCACACCCGGGTCCCCACCGGACACTTAAGGGTGGGAGAAGGGATCCTGTCCCCACCAGCTCCTCTCCCCAGCTGGCCACCTCCTCCTCCTTCTCCTCCTGCCGCCACAGCAGTGGTATGACCGTACCCGGCTCTCCCGGCGAGTTTGAAACCGGAGCGTGCTCGGAGCAGAGTGCACTGCGGCAGCGCCATGTCTCCGGTGCCCGAGCCGGGCAGGAGCAGTGCTGGTGGCACAGTGCGCTTTGCCGAGCGCTCCCCATCTGCACATCTGCGGCATCCTCGCCCCAGCCCCTCGCCCTCCTCACCAGGGTCGGCGGCCTCTGGTCAAGCTCTGCTGCCCGCAGCCCCCGTGGTCCCCAACACCCACCTGCCAGCTCCTCGCTAATGTCCAGGCCGGAGCTCCAGGAGAAGCGCTCCACCGTCCCGTATTCCAGCGCCGCCAGCCCAGCGGGCAGAGCCTCCAGCTCATAGGCACCCCGCTTCCTCCAGTACAGAAACATCCTGGGGTGGCAGCCAGGACCCCCCGGAGCTGCACCCGCCCCGCCGGGGCCACCGGTGGGACCAACCGGGGGAACCCGGCTCCAACTTCGAGAGCGGATCCCGGTGTCCAGACAAGCGGCGCATTCAGCCAGCGGCCGGAGCCGCGGGGCGGCAGCGGGTGCTGCCGGAGGCTGCTGCGCGCCCGCGCGGGGGGCACACAAAGGGCCTTTCTTCAGCCTCCTACAGACATTGCACAAATTTCACTTTCCGCCGTCTATGAAAGACATTCGGCCGCGGAGACAAGACGCACTTGTGATTAAAATAATCAGCATGAAGAGCGGGGCTGTTTGGTGGCTCCGCCGTCGGGCAGCTCTTGGGGGGCAGGAATGCGCCGCCCCGAGTCCCAGCTGTGCCCCCGCATCTGTGGGCACGTCGGGGCTGCCCGCCTGTGCAGGGGGAGCCAGGGGGCTTCAGGGGGGCTTCCCCCCTGCTAAATCCCAGCATGGGGGAAAGCACAGGGTAGGGCTTAGAAGCCACGAAAACAGCAAAGGACAGCGCCTTTGTCCTGCCCCATGCAAATCACTCCCTAGAACCGGAAAACCACAAAACACCAAGCGGGACGTCAGCCGGGCTGAGACCGCCCCAAGCCCCCAAACTCATCGGCAGCACCAGACTCTAAAACTGAAGGTGGCACGTGCTCCCCTCTCCCCACCTCTGCTGCTCCGGGGCATCCTTAGCCAGAACAGGTAATCGGGAATCAAAAACGAAATAGTTGATTCAAATACTAACTTACTTTAAAAAACCCAAATCCTGCATTATTTAGCACGTCCTTGATGGTTTAAGTGCCAAACAACCGACTTCTGCGGCCCTCAGCAGAGCGAGGCAGGTGCTGGGGGCCAGTGACGGCACCAAAGTGGATGCTGGGGCCCCAGCCCTACCCCCACACCATCGCCCCTCTCGCCCTCCTGCCGCCCTTTTCACCCACTCCCCCAGGACCAAACACCCACCCCACCTGGGATCTTCCCCCCGGTGGCACAATGGCCTTCATATTTTCTTTAGTCACTCTTTGCGCCAGGTCACCAGCCAAACCTCTCTTTCAGTGCCAGACCCAGCCAGATGGGGATAATTGGGCCTGGATTAAGTTGAAGCTTTAACTCTTTAAAAGGCAGCAACGCAGCACAGCCCTGCACAATGCTGGTCCCTCCCCACCCGCCATCCCGGTGGGTTTGCTCGGGTGCAGGTACGTGCTCCTGCAGGGTGGGTAAATCTCCTTGTGAGCCAGATGAAAGCGTTTTGTGCAGATTGCTCACACCCACAACAGCTGCAGCCAAAGCCACCTGGCACCGAGCAGCAGCAAGCTGCATCCCTCCTTTCCCTGGCAGGAGGGACCTGGGGCTCGTGGGGGCTCCGAGAGGGTCCCAGGGGGCACAGACCCTGGGCTGTGCTGCCCCCCACTTTGGGACACGGGCAGGGCAGCAAGAGCCAGGCAGGCAGCAGGTGATCTGTGCAGCCACGCATCCATCAGGAGCCTGACGACACCCACCCAGCAGTTTTCTCAGAAAGGCCAGCTCAGCCCCAGGTGCTCGCTCACCTCCACCTGACTCCCACCAACCCCATCTTCCCTCCAGAGCAAATCGCTGCCCCAACCGAGAGCTGGGGGAAAACACAAACAACCCGAGCGAACGGAGGCTCGACTCCTGCCGCGGCTCGGGCAGAGCAGGCCTTGGACAGCAACACCCCCACGGCACCGGTCCTGTCCGAGCCCACGCAGGCTGAGGAAAAGATTCAAACCAAACCAACATTTTTCATAGGTATTTATTACAAAACACCAGAATACAAACTGGAAATATATTAAAGCCTTATCAAAATGGACATGTTGCAGTACCTACACCCGCCCTGGGCCCCTCAGCGCTCTGGAACACCCAGGGCCACGTGAGCACAGTCAGCTCCTGCCTCCACAGCACAAAACCCAGCCTGAGGTCCCCAAGGCTTCACATGTAATCACGCGAACGCATGCTCCCTCTGCTTGGAAAACTTCTTTTTCAGCTTCCCAGACCCCATGATGCTGTAGTTATAGTCAGATGTGACATAGGGGATCTCTCCCTCAACTCCTTGCTGGAAAGAGGAGAAACAAAACCAGGAACAACTTTACAGACTCATACCTTCAACGGAAGGGGAAGCACTTTCCTCTAGAGACCAACGGAGCTGACTGCTGGAAATGAGCAAGCTACAACCACACCAGCCCCGCTCTGGTATCTGAAACACGAGAAGAACGTTCTCTCTCCCTTGCTCCTACTGACAATTTCCTGGGGAGATAACCATCTGCTGGTGCCCAGGCAGCTCCGGGCATGCACAAGCCTCACAAGTAAGAAATCCGAAAACCCGCCAGCCAGCTCCCCCCGCTCCGGTCGCACCACTCCTACCTGGCCCACAAGAACACAGTTGGGGATGGCGATGTTTCCCAGGAGCAGACAATTCACCAGTCTCAGGCTCTCTGGAGGCACTGGAGTCAGAATGTGGTAAAGCTTCTTCTCCATGTCAACACCTCGGACAATTCCTGAAAGCGAACACGCCAAGTTCAGTCTTAACTCCACCCGAGCCTTTTGCACTGCGTAGCCAGAAGCAGACAAAGCTCTTCAAGTAAATGGTTCTTCTCACACCAGGAGGGTTTAAGACCCATCTGAGAAAAAAAACACGTCTCCAGGATGTCAGCATGCACACCAACAGCCTGCATCCCAAACGGCGTAGCCGTGCTCGCCAGTACATCCCCGCAGGAGCCTGAGGAGCTCAGCAACAGACCCAGAGCTGTAACGTTACATCAAGTGGTAGAAGCAAACCCACAGAGAACAGAAGGAATTTTGCACAAACCACAGGGAACCTGTTTTCGTGAACGTGAGTCCAGAAAGCAAGAGAACTATCGAGTTCTCCGACACACGCAAGCTACAGAAGGTGCCACGGCTGTGACCACACATCAGTGAACACTGACGGGCCTGAGGCACGGCTGGGGCAGAAGGAACATGCAGGCACTGCTACCTCAGCCCGCTCCTCCCGCCACTCTGGCTGAGAACACAACCCTGTGCCCCGCAGCCTGTCTGTCGGCACAGGGAGGGCAAGAACACGGCTCACGGTGTCCCAGGCCGGCTCACCGAAGCCGAGGCAATCACAGATCGGTGTCTGCGTCAGCAGGACCGGCCCCTCGCTTTGGCATCTGATTTCATCGGGGATCCTGCAGAGCCCCACCCAGCTGGCGTTCACCGCATACATGATGTTGGTGGGAGCGACGTCGGTGTGAATGACCCTGAGTGCGACAGCACTGAAAGGTACCTGGGGGATAAAAAAAAAAAAAGAAAATAAAAAAAGGAAAAAAACCTGTTCATCTGCTCAAAATCAACTTAGTTGGAGTTCAGAGATAAGATAAAACGAAGCACACAAAACCCCAGTGCTCCAGCCCACACCTGCATCGGGCATTATCTCGGTGGCAAACGCAATGGTTTCCGCGCTGACACCTGAGCACGTGCCTCGCCGACAGCTCAACAAAACCTCACGGCCAGGCACGAGGAATGGAGCCGTTATCTTTTTGCAGATTACAGTAAGTCTTTCCCTCTTCCGAAAAGCATTTGCGGCACGAGCAGAACTGTCCGTGGCTACGAGCCAGGCTCTCTGCGAGATCCCCAAACCTCCCGTGCCCGCGCGGTTACCTGGTAGGGCACGAGCCCGTGAAGCGGGAGCACAGTCCTGGCGCCCGGCGGCTGCAGCAGGCCCAAGTAACCCAGGATGGACATGTCGCGCAGGATCCCGCTGTGCACACGCCTGGAAAACAACCACAATGCGTCAGGGACAGGCTACGCGCCCCAGCGCGGAGATTCACACCACGCACCCGCCCTGGGACACCACTCAGTACCTGCTCCGACTCCACCCCAGGTCAGTTTTCAAAATCCACCACTAAAGAAAATTTAGAGCTATGTTTTCATTATCTCTAAGTGACCACAGGATTTAAAGCATGGTTTCAACTCTTAAAAGGCATTAATTAACATTTTTTATTTTTTTTTAACAAATTCTGTTCCAAGATAACGGCTCCTCTCTCCAATGCTGATGCCCACACACCTTGCAGGCAGTCAGCCCCGAGCCACCAGTAATGCCTTTGTTAAACAGCTCAGTGAGGGCCAAGCCAAAGAGAGCAGTTAAAACTGGCATGGAAAACCCAGGGCCCGGGAAAATAAACACTTGAGAGATGCTCAAAGTGTCAGAAATACTAAGAAATACTGCGCTCACCACCTAGACCTGTAAGAAACAGGTAAGGAACCTCCTGATTAGAAAAAATAGGAGACGTAATGTTCAGCGATTCCAAGAGGAAGTCACGCCGAGTGCAGAAGGAACAGGCAGCGGCCACTGGGGGCAGGGAAACCCCCCTCCTCCCCAGCCTGAAAAACCGAACCGGTACTTACGCTTCGCCCGCAGCCCCCGCGCGAGGGAACTCCGGGTGCACGTAGAGCAGCTTGTACTCGGGGGCCGAGGCATCACCCTCCCCCTCGGCGGGACTCGCGCCCCGCTGCTTGCGCCAGGCCGGCTGCTCGCCCTTGGTGTGGAGACCCGGCGTGAGGTGGACGTGCTGCGGCGTGAGCGGGGCCATGGCCTTCCAGTCGTACACGTCCATCTGCACGACATGGCTGGGCGACAGCAGCCGGATGATGTCGATCAGGAGCAGCAGCCCCTCGCCTTCAGGGAGCAGAGAGAACGCGATGGCTGCCGCGGCAGGACGCTGCCAGGACCGGCACCAGCTCGAGGGGGTGAGCTGCGTTTTCTGGTCCTGGGCTCTCTGTTCAGTGGGTGGCGTGCCACAATCGTCACCTTCCCTCCCTGCCACCTCTGGAGAGAAGCCTGGTCCTTTTACCTTTCACCCAGCCCATGGTGTTGACGACCAAAGGCACCTCCTTCCTGTAGGAGCTGAACACGTACTTCACGACATCGAGGTATCTCTCCGTGTCCTGCTCGCAGCTGGCCTGGCCGTAATACACCATCTTGCATGGCGTCTGCTGGTGAGTGAACGGCGGGCCTGGCAACACGAGCAGCAAACCTCTGCTGGTCTTGGTGAGGCACAGCAAAAACCTCTGGGGCCCCCGGCACCCACCCGCAATCCCCTCCGCAACCTCCCACCCTCTTCTCAGGCGGGAGCCGGCCCCGCGCAGCCCATGCACGCACAGACACGGGCTGGTCACTGGCCAGAGCCCGGCCCCGAGCTTCGGCCCCGTGTCTGTTTCCTGTTTTGTTTTAAATCACTGGTTCCACATTCGTGAATTTGAAGACTTTTATGACCAACAATCCAAGAAGAAAACCAATCTGGCCACATCCTTTTCAGACAACGACCACAAACACCAGCCATTTCTCTGGCTTTAGCTTCTTTCTGCTCCCAACAGAAAGGCTGAGAATGCACTCTGACATGCCACAGCCTGTCCCACCCCCTGACAAACAACCGTCTTCTCAAAACAGGAAAACCCGGCAGGGAGAAAGCTCCACGTTACTCAGCAACATTTTCCCAGGGAGCTCAGATGCCCCCAGCAAGGAAACTTTCACAGCTTTTGTTTTGTTTTTTCCATGCACCTCTGACATGACCTGCCCTAACACACAGCCTCTGCTCTGAAAGCTCCCTCTGGAAACACGGCAGTTTCTGGCAGCTGCAGAGAACACGGGACACGTACCCAGAATCGGCTCCGTCACGCTGCTTAAGGACACGCATCCGGGCGGCGTGAATTCGGTTTGACCGATGTCGCACTCCATGTATTCAACTGAGGGAAGGCTGCAGCGAGAGAAGCCTGTCGGTTAGCACCCACCAGAAAGGAAACGGGACGCGACCTGGAACGCACCAGAAGCGGAACCCGATTTTGTGCCAGGCTGTCAGAACCTGGCTCCAAGCCCACTCAGCTCTAAGGGAAGCAGCTACCAGCACCACCAGAGGGGCACTGAGCAGTGTGCTGCCCCCTGCCCTGGGAAATGGGGACCCCAAAAGCTCCCATTTGAGAGTCACAAATTTTATCATGTCTATTTTCAGCGCGCAGTGATCAGCAGAGTCAGCTTCTGCACCTTGCTCTGCCAGGAAGCTTCAAAGACACCAACAAACTGTAACTTGCTGTGTGCCTCCCAGCCATCACCGAACCCCAGCTGCTCAGTGCCCAGTTAACTCACGTACTCCCAGAGAGAAATTTAGTCGTATTGCAAGTGCAATGTTTCAGTAGCTGACTTTTCAGAAAGGAACCCGAGACAAGGGTGCCTGTTTTTCTGTTTGTTTGTCTGGGTTTAAAAGACATCTGCTCTCCAGCTGCAAGAGCTTTCCTGAGGACCTTGGCCGGCAGTTTTTTCCTTCTCCTAAGCAGACTTAAAAACTTGTGGAATATAAAAAGACTCACTGATTCAGTAACAGATTCATCAGGTATCTGTTAAAGGTCGATTTTCCGATGTTTTTGGGGCCGCACACCAGCACCACCGGGACACCTTCATCTTCCGCTGGAGAAACAGACAGACACGAAATGGACAAGGTATCACTCTGATGGTTGAAGAAACAAACAGCCCGAAAACCCCTCAGACTCTGCGGTTTGACTGGAAGGTGTTTTAACTAAACCAAAAAAACCTCTGCTGCAGAGGTGCACGTGGGTGTAAAGGGAAAAGGCTCCTGGGGCGAGAAGCAAGCCCCAGCACACACGAACCCGTGCTGCTCACGGCGTTTCAGCTGGCGCTGGCTGAGTAACGGGGTGCTTTTCCTACCTGCTGCTGAAGAGAGCAAACCCGGAGTTTCGGTGCCAGGGGCAGAGGCGCGTTCAGAGCCACGAGCTGCCAGCCCGGCGGGAGGCACCGACCGCCTGAGCTCAGGGCTCGGGGGAAACCCCGGCCCCACCAGCGCCTGCTGCAGGGCACGCTCCGCCTGAGCCCAACTCCTGGGGAGCCCCATCCCGTCCCCGTGCCACCGCGTCCCCGTGCCACCGCGCCGGCACTCACCGCAGCAGGCGCGGATCAGCTCCTCCAGCGCCCGCAGCATCGACTCGGACGCCTGCAGCCCGTGCTCGGCGCCGCAGGGCACCATGCCCACGGAGGCCAGCACCGCGTCCTGGGGCGTGAAGCTGGGCTCCTCCTTTTTCTGGGCGAGCGGGAGAGGCGCGTTGGAGGCGCGGGGCGGGGGGGGCCGGGGCTGCCCCGCGGGGTCCCCGCACGGCCCCGGGGCCTCACCTGCGGCTCGAAGAGCTGCGAGAGCGGCGGGTGGCTCTGCAGGAACCGCGTCACCGGCGTGTCCAGGTGCTCCAGCAGCACCACGGCGCACTCGGGCGAGAACTGCGACATCACCTTGGCGCGGGACGCTGCGGGGGGCGGCGGGTGTGGCGGGGGCACAGCGCCTCCCGCAGACCGCGCCCCGCACCGGGGCCGGGGCCCCGCGCGAAATGGCGGCGGCCCCGCACGCGAAATGGCGGCCCCGCACGCCTCCTTCCCTCCCTCCCTCCCGCACTCACCGCGGAGCACGCCGTGGGCCCGCAGAGCGGCGCGGGCCGCCAGGCGCAGCTGGCGCAGGTCGGCGCCGGGCGGGCGCTCGCTGGGCAGCGCCTCCAGCGCCAGGGCGCAGTGCGAGCGCGGCGAGAAGGCGGGCAGCGGCGGCTGGTGCGGGCCCAGCGCGAAGCCCAGCAGGCGCACGGCGCCGAACAGGCAGCGCAGGCGGCATTTCCCGGTGAAGGTCAGCACCTGCGGGCACAGCGCGGTCAGCGGCGGCGCCGACGGAGCGAGGGAGGGAGGCGCGGCGGGCCCGGGCGGCGCTCACCTGCCGCGGCGCCAGCAGCAGCACGGCCGCGCCCTCCGCCGTCTCCACGGCCGCCAGCCCCCCATCGCCCGGCGGCCCCGGCTCGGCGCAGGGAGAGGAGGAGCGGGCGGCGGTGGCGGCGGCGGCGGCGACGAGCTCCCTCCAGGCCGGCTCGGCGCGGCGCGGGCCCCGTCGGGGGCGGCGGCAGAGCGGGCCGCGCCGCGCGGGCATGGCGGCGGCTCCTCCCCCCGCGCCGTTAAGAGGCGTGGCCCGGCGCGCCCGCCCCGCCTCCGCCCGGCACCGCCATGCCGCCCGCCCTGCTCCGCCTCTGCCTCTGCCTCGGCGCCGCCGCCGCCTTGTCCCGGCGCGGCGAGTACCGGCTGGCCGGGCTGTTCCCGCTGAACCACCCGCCGGCCGGCATCGGGCCCCCACCGACGGGCGGCTGCGACGAGTGAGTGCCCGCTTCCCCCGCAAAGCCCCTCTTCTCCCCTTCTCTGCCCCTCCCTGACAAACCCTCGCACCCCTGTGACGAGCGAGCCCCCGCTTCCCCCGCAAAGCCCCTTCTCTCCCCGCCCTGACGGCCCCTGTCGCCCCGCGCAGCGCCGCCCTGGCCCGGGGACACGGGCAGTGCCTGTCGCGGGCGATGCGCTTCGCCGTGGAGGAGATCAACAACTCGAGCGCGCTGCTGCCCAACGTCACGCTGGGCTACGACATCCACGACTCCTGCTCCGTGTCCGCCAACCTGCGCGCCGTGCTGCGTGCCCTCACACGGGCTGGTGGCGCGGGCGAGTACGGGCAGCGTGGCGCGCAGGCTGGCGGGCACCAGGTCACGGTGCTGCGCAGCTTCTGCCAGTACCAGCCCCACGCCATGGCCGTCATCGGCCCCGACAGCAGCCAGCTAGCGCTCACCGCCGCCGCCATCCTCGGTGTCTTCCTCGTGCCGGAGGTGAGCACAGCTCCTGCCGCAGGTGAAGGGAAGGGGTCGCGCGGAGGGACGGCTCGAAGGAGGGCGGGCTTGGAGCCGAGCTGAGGCTGGTCCTTTCCTGGGCACCACTGGGAGCCGTGGCGGCTCGCTGTCCTCCGGAGCTCTCTCCCTCCACGGCTCCGGGTCTTTCCAGCAGACGCGCTGCTGTGCCGTTGGCTCTCGGGGCACCAGTGCCCAGGGAGCGTGACCCCCTTTCTCCCGGGTCCCTTCGCAGATCAGCTACGAGGCCTCGCTGGCGACGCTGAGCCTGAAGCGGTTCTACCCGTCCTTCCTGCGCACCATCCCCAGCGACCAGCAGCAGGTCAGGGCCATCTTCCTGCTGCTGCGGCGCTTCCGCTGGGCCTGGGTCGCGCTGCTGGGCAGCGACAACACCTACGGCAGGGACGGTCTGGACGCGCTCTACAAGCTGCTGGATGCCAGCAACGTGTGCGTCGCCTACCGAGGCATCATCCCTGCTGACGCGGATGCCAGCAGCTCCGAGCTCCACAACCTGGTCAGGATCCTCGTCGATGTCAGGGTCAACGTCACTGTCGTCTTCTCTAGCAGAGAGAGCGCCCAGCCCTTCTTCGAGGTGGTGGTGCAGAGGAACATCACGGGCATGGTGTGGGTGGGCTCTGAAGACTGGTCGTTAGCGCAAACGGTCTGGCAGATGCCCGGCATGCGGCACATCGGCTTGGTGATCGGCATGTCGCTTGAGAAGCCAGAGCCCGCGATGCTGGAACGTTTCACATCATGGAAGACGGATGAGGAGCTCACCGCGGGGAGCATCCCGCTGGACTGCACCCAGCGCTGCGCCAGCTGCCACCTGCTCACCACTGCCTTCAACGTGTACTCAGCTGTGTACGCTGCGGCGCACGGCCTCCACGCCCTGCTGGGCTGCGCCTCGGGGACCTGCAGCAAGGGCACTGTCTACCCCTGGCAGGTGAGCGCGACATGTGGGAGCGTCTTCCTTGGGGAAGGGGATCCACGAGGATCCTTCCCCACAGGGAAGGACTTTCCTCTCGTGCCTGTCCCTCCAAAAGGCTCGTGTCCTGGCCAAAGGGCATCGTGGGCTTCAGCTGCCCGTCCTGGTCCGAGCAGCCCGGCCGCAGCCTCCCGCCCTCGATCACTCCTGTCCCTCTGCCGCCAGCCCCTCGCAGAAACCTGCAGGGGACGTCACTTGGTGCTTGGGGCTGGAAAGAGGAACCGGCGCAGAGAAGAGGCTCTCGAACACCTCTCCTTCCCCAGACAAGGCGCTCCTCAGCGGGAGGCTTGTTGTCAGCGAGGGCTTTTCTCTTACTCCTCTGTTTCACAGCTCCTACCAAAAATCAAGCAAGTGAACTTCACCGTGTACAAGAGCCGCATCTCTTTTGATGCCAACGGGGACATTCGTAAAGGTTACGACATCGTCATGTGGAACTGGAGCGGCCCCAGCTGGGCTTTCGACGTGGTAGGAACCTTCCGTGTGAACCCCGAAAGGCTGAGCATTGACCAGGACAAAATCCTGTGGCAGACGAGAGATCACCAGGTATTGTGCTGCACCCACAGCTTATTTATTGCCCCCGCTGTCGAGCCAGCTCCGTCCCCAGCACTGCCGGTCCCAGGGTACCTCCCTGCAGCAGGACACAAGTGAGGGCAGACAGAGGGGGTTTGGGAGAGCGATCCGCACTCTGTCAGCTTTCATCCTGCCAAAAGCCTAGCAGGGCACGTGAACCAAAATGCTCCGACTGTTACCTCTAAACAAGTCTCACTGTCCCACCCCCTCTGCGCGAACCGCAGCATGGCGAGCCCCCTGCTCCGTCGCAGGGGCTGGCAGTGAGCTGCCCGTGCCCGTAATCCTGCTGCCCCCTGACCCCCTGGTGCTCCCTGCAGGCTCCCAGCGCGGTGTGCTCCGAGCCCTGCCGCCCAGGGGAGCGGCGGCTGCAACAGAGCCGCCACCGGTGCTGCTTCAGCTGCGTTGCCTGCCCACCAGGAACCTTCCTGAACCGATCGGGTCAGTATACCCGGGGCTGCGCCCCCCTTCCCTCCAGCTCGCCCCCTTGTCCCCTCAGCTCTTGGCTTTGCCTTGCCGCCCCCCAGCCTCTTCCCTCGCTCTGGCTCTTCCTCCTGTGGTCAGTAAAGTCCTCCGAGCTGGCCCGGACGCGGTCGCTGTGACTCCCGTTTGCTCAGCCACGGGTATGCAAAGCTTTCCGGGGTGCGCTGCCCGCAGCAGGGGGGGCTCATCCCCTCAAACGCTGCCAGGTGATAGGGGACGTGCCACCCCACAGCCGGTTCCTGCACCGCAGCCTCCGGGAGGGAAACGCGTCCCGGTGGTTGCCTCTGTGCCCCAGGTGGCACCTGAGGCTTCCGTGCCTCGTGGTCACCAGCGGCCGGCACATGGAAATGTCCACCCCGGGACAGGTGAGTCACCGGGCACAGTGACAACACCCTCGCTGGCAGCTGGTCACGCGGCAGCCTCGGCCCACGCGTGGGCTGCAGGGGGTGGAAACGACCAGGTTTGGGCAAGAGCAGGAGGGGAAGGCCGGCCAGCACTCCTGCGCCACAGCCCAGATTCCTGCTGGGGACACAAACCCCCTGCCACCCGCAGCCCTGAGCCTGGCCCTCCCGCTGGCTTGTGCCCCTCGGCCCGAGCGAGGTGCTCGGGGAAGTCCACGCAAGGGTCTTTTGGGAAAGACTCTCCCCAAGGCTTGGGGATGTGTGATGGAACGGCGCAGGGCGGGAGACCGGGGTGGCTCTCGCAGGGAGCCTGGGGGTGCGAGGGCAGCGTGTGCCACCGCGGCGCCTCTTACCAGGGTCTGGGGGCGCCGGATCCTCCGTCACCGCCGCGGGTCGTGTCTCCCGCAGACCTCTACGGCTGCCAGCCCTGCGGCGTGGACGAATGGGCCCCGGCGAGGAGCGAGGCTTGCCTCAACCGCACCGTCGAGTTCCTGTCCTGGTCCGAGCCCCTCTCCTGGGCGCTGCTGGCGCCCACCGTCCTGCTCCTGCTGCTCGTGGCGGGGCTGGCCGTCCTCTTCGCCCTGAACGCCTCCACGCCCGTGGTCAAGTCGGCGGGCGGGAGGATGTGCTTCCTCATGCTGGGCTCGCTGGCCTGTTCCGGCAGCAGCCTCTTCTGCTACTTCGGGGAGCCCAGCCGGCCGGCGTGCGTGCTGCGCCTGCCGCTCTTCGCCGTCAGCCTCAGCGTCTTCCTGTCGTGCGCGGCGACGCGCTCCTTCCAGATCCTCTGCATCTTCAAGCTGAACGCGCGGTGGCCGGCGCTGCACGCGGCCTGGCTGCGCCGCCGGGGGCCGCTGCTCTCCGTGGCCGCCGCGGCGGCGGCGCAGGCGCTGCTCTGCCTGGCCGCGGAGGCCGCCGACCCCTCGGCGCCGCGCAGGGACTACGGCGCCGGCGCCGAGCGGGTGGTGCTGGAGTGCGCGGCCAGCGACGCGGCAGCCCGCACGGCGGCCACCGCCTTCCCCGTGCTGCTCAGCGCCGGCTGCTTCGCGCTCAGCTACGCGGGCAAGGACCTGCCGAGCAGCTACAACGAGGCCAAGAGCCTGGCGGCCGCGCTGCTGCTGCACCTCGCCTGCGCCGCCGCCGTGCTCTGCACGCAGCGCGCGCTCAAGGGCCGCGCCGAGGCGGCGGCGCGCGCGCTGGGCGGGCTCTGCACGCTGGGGGCGCTGCTGGGCGGCTACTTCCTGCCGCGCGCCTTCGTCATCCTGCTGCGCCCGCGCCTCAACACGCCCGAGCACTTCCAGATGGCGATCCAGCGCTACACGCGCCGCCGCGCCGCCGCCGCCTGACCGCGCCCGGGCCCGCTCCCGCTCCCCGCCGGGCCCCTCGGGGCGGGGGGGGGGGGGGGGGGGGGGGGGGGGCGGTGCCGCCGCTGCTCCGCCTCCCGCGCGCCGCATCCGGCGCGCCTCGCCCCCCATCCCCGCTCCGGCGCGCCCTGACGTCGCGTCCGGCGCGCGCGGGCAGGATGGCGGCGGCGGCGGCGCACAGCGTGCGCGTCCTGCGCGAGCTGAACCGGCAGCGCGCCGCCGGGCAGTTCTGCGACGCGACGCTGGGCGTGGGCGGGCGCGAGTTCCGCGCGCACTGGCCGGTGCTGGCCAGCTGCTCCCGCTTCTTCCGCGCGCGCGGCCCCGGCGGCCCCGTGGCGCTGCCCGAGGGCCTGGCCGACACCTTCCAGCTGCTGCTCGACTTCTTCTACACCGGCCGCCTGGCGCTCACCGCGCACAACCGCGCCCGCCTGCTGGCCGCCGCCGAGCAGCTCGGCGTGCCCGACGCCGTGGCGCTGTGCCGCGCCTTCCGCCCCGCCGCGCCCCGCCAGCGGCCCCGCCGCGCCGCCCCGATCCGCCCGGCGGAGGCGGCCCCGCGGCCCGGCGGCCCCGCGGTGCGTGAGGGGCACGGGAGGGCGGGGTGGGTGGGGTGGGGGGTGGGGGGGGGGGGGGTGGCGGGCGGGGGCGGCCGGCCGGGCGGGCGGCGGTGCGGTGACGCCGCCTGTTCCCCCCCCCCCCGCAGGGCTCCCCCCCGGCCGCGGAGGCGGCGGCGGGCGACGGCGGGCGGGGGGACGGCGGCGCCGAGTCCCCGCCCGAGAAGAAGCCCCTGCGGAGCAAAAAGAGCCCCCCCCCCGGGGGAGGCGCCCGCCGACGCGGGGGTGGCGGGGCCGCCGGGGAGCAGGAAAGGGACAGCGGTGCCGGTCGAGTGCCCCACGTGTCATAAAACCTTCCTCAGCAAATACTACCTTAAAGTGCACAACAGGTAAACGCTCCCGCTTCTCCTTCCCCTTGCGCCTGCGCCCCGGGGGGGACTCGGGCCGCTCCCGGGGGGCTCTGACCCCGCAGCCGCGGTGGGGGGCGGGTGGCACCGCGTTCGGCTGGTGTCCCCCCCGGGGGAAAAGGGAGGCCCCTCTGGGTCCCGGCCGGTGGATTTGCACCCCGGGGGGGGGGGTCCCTGCAGTCCAGAACGCTCTCCAGAGCCACAGCGGCCATCCCGGGCTGCCACTCTCCTCAGCGGCATCGGGGGGCTCTGGAGGCGCGGTGGCGAGTCATCCCTCTGGGCTCTGGGGGCGGCAGGGGCTGGGGAGTGCCTGGGGTGTGTGGAGCACGCGGGCGCGGCGCAGGGCGTCGGGGCCCATAACTGAGGGCAGAGCGGGCGCCGTCAGCGAGGGCACGAGCTCCCGCTCAGCTCGGCTGCAAGGGGCAAACCTTCGCCCTCGGAAACAGGTTTTGCAGAGCACGGCAGGTGCCAGCAGTGTGCCTGGCACCGGTGGGACTGGCAAAGCTGGTAAAAGGTGGCGTTTGAGCAGCTGTGACTGTCACTGCCGGGGGCGTAAAAGCTGCCGGCTCCTTCCCTCTCCCTTCCTGTCCTCGCCGGGGCTGTCTGTGTCGCTGCCGTCAGGCTGGCAGTGATGCCTGTGCCCCGTTTACGTTCCCCCTAGGAAACACACTGGAGAAAAGCCATTTGAATGTTCCAAATGTGGGAAGTGCTATTTTAGAAAAGAGAACCTGCTGGAACACGAAGCCAGGAATTGCATGAACCGATCCGAGCAGGTACGCTCACGGAGCCGCCACCAGTGGGCTGGAAGGCAAGAGCTGTTCTGCAAGAGCGGAATTGGGGCCTTTTTCCACGTTTTGTCTGATCTACCGGACATCTCGCGTTTCGTCTGTTCTTTCCAAGCACTTGCGGGTGCTCTTTGTACCACAAAAGACCCGTTTTGGTGCAGGTTAAACATAACCTGGCGAGGGGCTGAGCCATGGGCTTCGAGTTGGACCCTCGGTCCTGCGGAAGCCGATGGCTCCCACATCTCTCGCAGGTTTTCACGTGTTCGGTGTGCCAGGAGGTGTTCAAGAGGCGAATGGAGCTGCGGCTGCACATGGTGTCGCACACGGGGGAGATGCCGTACAAGGTGAGCGGCACCGGCCTTCGGCGTCCCTGCAGACGCCTGCTGGACACTGGTACGAGGGAAGAGGGAGCGAACCTTTCCCTGTTGTGGCGGCCTGGCCCAGCCCGGCCTGCCGCTGCTCCCCTCCTCTCCCCGAAATCGTGCTTTGGGGGCGGCTGTGGCTGAGCCCCCTCTGTCTTGCCTTCCAGTGCTCCTCCTGTGCCCAGCAGTTCATGCAGAAGAAGGACCTGCAGAGCCACATGATAAAGCTGCACGGCGCACCAAAGCCCCACGCGGTACGGGGAGCGTGTGGGCAGCGCCGGGGCTGGGAGGGAATTGTCCTGCGCTCAGGCCGGCCCTAGAGAGCAGCACCATTGTCCGGCTCTGCCGGTGAGGCGGGAGCTGCGGGAAGCAGCCTTGTTGGGTGCAGGAGCAGCCCTCTGGTCCCAGGTGCTGCCCAGCACTTGGCCTCTGCCAGGCTGCCCCATCTCCCACAGCGTGTCAGGGCTGGGGGTGCCGCAGGTGGCCCTGGGGACTCATGGGCACGTGCTGGGAACCGCGCCCGGGCGGGCCACCTAACCCCACGCTCTCCTGTGGCCTTGCAGTGCTCAACCTGCTCCAAGTGCTTTCTGTCTCGGACAGAGCTGCGCCTGCACGAGGCCTTCAAGCACCGGGGAGAGAAGCTGTTTGTCTGCGAGGAGTGTGGGCACAGGGCCTCGAGCCGCAACGGCCTGCAGATGCACATCAAGGCCAAGCACAGGTACAATGTTACCTGGGTCCCCCCATGTCACCATGGCTCTCCTGGCTGCGCTGCCTCCCGTGAGGGTCAGGCTGGGTGGTGCTGGGGCTGATGGGGGACACCCCCTTCCCAGGGTGCTGGGCTGAAACTTACACCAGAAATCGGGTGAGGGGCCAGTGAGCATTCTGCTTCTCTGTCTTCCAAAGGAAGTGCAGATTGTTGGCACTTGATCTGAGTGTGCGATCGTCGTAACCCAGGCGATGGCTGATGCTCACCAGCCCAGCTAGCTCCTCTTTTTGCTGTGGCGAGCGCGTGGCTGCGGCTGCTCTCCCTGGCTGTCCTTCACGCTCCGCTCCCCAGGCTGGTTGGGACGCCAAAGGGGTGAGAGGCTCCACCTCGGAGCCCATGGCTGCAAAAATACCATTTGTGGGCTTCCAAAATACTTTTGTTTGAGACTGGTTGAAGTAGTATTTATTGCAAGAGCTTCGAGCGAGGGGCAGCAGCTGAGCTGAGGGGCTGACGCTGGCACAGACAGAGGTAACGCTTCTCTCGCCCACAGGAACGAGCGGCCCTACGTGTGTGAGTTCTGCCATCACGCCTTCACGCAAAAAGCCAACCTCAACATGCACCTGCGCACTCACACTGGCGAGAAACCCTTCCAGTGCCACCTCTGTGGCAAGACCTTCAGGACACAAGGTACTCCCGAGTGCAGGGCTGGCAGCGCAGAGTGCGCTGCTCCAGAGAGCAGCCGTGCTGCGAAACCCACCTTCGCCTGCCCGCATCTTTTGGGAGCAAAGCCACGCTCTTGTGAGCGTGTGCTAACACTGAGGAGGGCACATTCCCGTCATCTCCATTACCCTTGTGACATAAAAAAGGAAGAAACAGATGAGTTTTCCTGGTAGTGCTCAGCCTGGCTGCTGCTTTCGCTGCTTCTAAGCCTTCCTAACCAGCCTGGCACTGCGCACAGGCAGTCTGTGCTGCAGCACGGCTCACCCCCGAGCTTTGGGCTGGGGGCACGTGCCGCACTGCTCACCCACAGCTCTCCCCCTCTCTCTCCCCGCCACTGGCAGCGAGCCTGGACAAGCACAACCGGACGCACACCGGGGAGCGCCCCTTCAGCTGCGAGTTCTGTGACCAGCGCTTCACGGAGAAGGGGCCGCTGCTGCGGCACATCGCCAGCCGGCACCAGGAGGGCCGCCCCCACTTCTGCCAGATCTGCGCCAAGACCTTCAAAGGTAATGGCCAGGGTGTCCGCGGGCTTTCGCCCGGCTTTTTCGGAACCGCACTCCTTGTGGCGAGGTCGGGTCACGGTGAGCGCGCCTGGCGCAGTGCTGCTGCCCATGGGCTCTCCGCTCCCTCCCCAGCGGTGGAACAGCTGCGTGTCCACGTCCGCCGGCACAAAGGCGTGAGGAAGTTTGAGTGCACCGAGTGCGGCTACAAGTTCACGCGGCAGGTGAGGCCCCTCCTGGTGCCGCGGAACCGCGAGGAGCACGCTGTGCTGGGGCAGCTGCTCCTCACCGGGTGCCGCGACGTGTGTTTTCTGTTTGCAGGCTCACCTGAGGCGCCACATGGAAATCCATGACCGGGTGGAGAACTACAACCCCCGGCAGCGGAAGCTGCGGAACCTGATCATCGAGGACGAGAAGGCCGTGGTGGTGGCCCTGCAGCCGCCCCCGGAGCTGGAGGTTGGCTCGGCCGAGGTGATCGTGGAGTCCTTGTCCCGCGGCTCCCTGCCTGAGGAGATTCCCGTGCAGAGACTCTGCTCAAACGAGAACTTCTCTACAACGGACGTGATTGAGCAATCGCTAATTATAACGACAACGATTCCTGAAGACTGTGAAACATAGCGCGGCCGGCAGCGCGAGTCCTTCCTACCAAAACACAATAAAGTGTTAGGCCGGAGCCGCTCTGTTTGAGTCGTGCGTCTGCCCCTTCCCCTCCTTCCCTGCGAAGCTCCCAGCCCGGCTTGCAGGGAAACGAAATTGTCATGACATTATAATCAGGTCTCAAATGAAGAAACAAACATGAAGCTACTGAGAAGGGCTCCTTAAATAAACGTACGCGTGCTGCACGAGGCGGGGATGAGTAGCGGCTCCGTGATCCCGTGAAGTGATTTTAAGGAGCTCTGCGTGGGGCCAGAGGCACGCCTGGTGCTGCCTCCCCCTCCCTCCAGCACTCCCTGCCTTGAGTCTGAAAGCTCCCAGTTAAAGCTTACCCTCCCCCAGAGTGTGGCTCTGCCCCTTCCCTTAAATGCTTGCGAAAGGATCTCTGTTAAATTGTGCCTTTTTTCTGCTTTGTTTTGTCAAGCTTCTGCTACCTGCTGTTTCTTTACCACACTAAAGGTGGGGCACGACCTCTGCCTCTCCCCATGAGACAACTGAGCTGATGCTGAACTTGAAGCACGCTGCCTCAGGGAGCCAGACAGTGCTCTAAGGTCCCAGGTTTAGGAGTGGGGATTTGTATTTGCCTGAAATAACAGAATCCAGGGTTTGTGCTACACGGAGAACAGGTTTCCGAGTATTTCCCGGCAAAGGGAGGATCTCTGAGTGTACTCACGTGCCCCGAAATCGCGGCTGCGCTCTCTCCCCTTCCCCTTTTTCCCTCACCGAGAAGGCAGGTCTCCAGTTTTAAATGTACCTCAGGCCTGGAATGAGAAACATCGCAGTAAAAGCGAACTTCAGCAATCTTCCCCTCAGAGACAACAGAGAGCTTTTACGGAACACGTTTTATTTAACTTGACTGCTGCAAGTAAGTTTAAAAACAAACTATGAGAATAAAAATACATTATCTGTAAATGTAAAATGCCTTTGTTTCAAAGGATGGTATTTAAACCGCACTCAGAGATCTGGACACAATGAATTTTACAAAAAATAAATACAGATCCATAACTGCTCAGCCACGTGGGGACTTTGGGGTGGCAGCTCCGGCAGCGAGCGCTGCAGCGTGAGGCAAAGCGTGCGTTCTGTATAGGTCGGCATAAATACTCGGGTGTGCGGTGCAAGCCCAGCTGCGGGCGCACGGCATCCCTCCCTGGGCACGCGCCGTGCCGCCGCGACGGGCTGCTTCGGCCTCGTGGGTCGGCACCAGAAGCGACGGAGCTGCGCTCAATCGTGGCCCCACGCGTGCCCCCCAGCCTGCGGCAGCACCGGGGAGGGGACTAGAGCGGCGAGGCCCCTCCGCCGGCGCACGGCCACTTCAAGGCACTGTCAAAGCTTCGGAGGCGGAGAAGAGCCCGGGTTCCACAAGTCCGAAATAAATTTAAATGCAAATCTTTTTCCTATTGGTTGAAAACTAAAAATGGGAGCAGCAAACAAATCCAGCCAAGCCTTCAGCCACTGTCACACTTCGCAGGTTTCCCAGAGGCACGAGGCTCCTGCTGCTGAGCCGCGCCGCAGTCCCGGCCCCTCGCTTGTTAAAGACACATCCGGGGAGCGAGCTGCGGGCAGCTGCTCCCCAGCTATGGCGCGCAGGGGAACACGGCCCAAGCCAGCAAGGTCACTTGGGCGAGTATAAAGGCAAGTCTTACGTGGGCACAAAAGCCCCCAGCAAACTCCAAACACAAAGAAAAAAAACGCCACCTAAAATAGCTACCTTTCAATCCGCCACACTCTGACTAACTCCTACCCCTTCGCCAAAACACCTCTGCGGCATTTTCCGACTGCCCAAATCCTGAGAGCTCCTGCAGACCGGAGGCGTGACGGCCACGAGGCCCCTCCGGAGGCCCAGAGGGTTCCTTCGCACAAAGCAACGCTTCCAGAAGCGATCCTGCACCGAGGTATCTGAACACCGGCAACTCTGCCAGCGGCGGCAAACCTCCCGAGGAAGCTGCGCTCACCTTTCCGATTACCTTTTTGTTTTTCTAAAACAGTACAACGCTAACTTAGCTCCCATAAAACAGCGAAGAAACGAGAACTTGCCCTCCCTCTGCGAGGCCCATCCGCCCAACCCAGTGCGCCGGCCGAGAGCTCGGTGCAGGAGAACCGACAGCAAACAGCCCTCACGGCCAGCAGCAGCTCTCTCGGCCGCGTTTGGACTGGGAAGAAGCTCGGTGGCGCCGGGCTGGCAGGACGGCTCCTTGCCAGGGGCAGAGCCGCCGGCTTCAGGAGCTCTTCCTCAGGCCGGCTGGGGGGTGCTCGCTTCTCCCTTCCCCTCAGAGGAGGGGCAGCCGGGGTGATGAGAAATGAAAGCAATCTAGCTGTGAGAATGTAATGAGAAGATAAATAAGGGTGTTTCTTCTCGAAGGGAAAAAGTGCTCTGCTAGGAAGGGTTGGAAAACAAACACCGCGGAATTTTAAATGCTGCAACTTAAAAAAAACCCCACTAAAATACAGGAAGAACTGAAGTTCAAGCACAGAGAAAGGTGAAGCTTCACAATCCAGCCTCAGCGAGATCGCTGCTACAGGACGACTGTTCCTTGTGGAGGCGCAAACCAGAGACCACAGCACTGGGGCAGGAGCGGCCACGTTCCCGTTAGCCCCTCACCCCGCCAGAGCCCTGCTCTCGTGGCGAGGCCTCTCCCCGCTCCAGCCGTGCAGTGGAATACTGGCAGGGGGGGGTCTGCCTTCCTCTGAGGCACAGAACAGGGCTGGGGGTCCAGACCACCGTCCTATGACTGGCCCCTCCTGGAAAAGAAACCAAAGGACGGAGTCTGGTGACAAACGAGGCGCTACGGGGTAAAGGAGCTCCCAGGGAAAGGTGTCCGACTAAAAGCCGCGAGCTGCGCTGCTGCGGTGACACTCGGGTGTGATCGTGTTCCTCGCAGTTCACCTCTCGGATCTCCCCCGTGGGCAGCACCTTCCCCCCCCGCCGAGAAGGGCCAAGGGACGCCCGAGAGCGGAGGCTGCACTGGCTGCGGCTCCGCGGCAGCGCCTTCAATGTTCAGTTTCCAATCCCTCTGCAATCAGTACTTTTTTGTTTCCAAGCACCGCTTTTTGCCTCCGCCTTCTCTCAAAGCAACTCTGGTTCTGGATAACGAACTCACATCAAGCCAGGGGGACAGCGCCTTCCCCCGCTAACGAAGCTCGTTAAGATTCTGGTCGTGAAGGCTTTGGTGCTGCCTGTTCAGGTTGATGGTGTTGTCCAGCGTGATGCCGCCGTCATCTTCCTGCGTGGTTTCGGGCATGAACTGCCGGAATATGCTGACGCTGCCGTGCCAGAAGATGGGCTCGGGGAGTCGGCCCACCACGCTCCACGCTCGCGTCTCGGGGTCGTAGGCTTCCAGGACATCCGAGAGTTCGAATGTGTTATCGTAGCCGCCAGAGACATAGAGCTTCCCACCCAACACGGCCACGCTTCCCCCAACGTGAACCTACGATATAAAATAAATACACATGACAATGGGAAAGGAGGGGTTTGCCCAACTGGGCAGATGAGGAAGGTCTTGGGTACCGTCCCCCAATGGCTGGCTTGGACGGGGCTCGGCGCCCGCCAGCCCCTGCCTCGGGCCCTGCACTGGCGCTGCCCCGATGCCGGGAGCGGGCAGAGACTCGTGGCTTCACCCCGCTCTCGCGTGCTGGGCTGAGCACCCGGCTGCGCGCTCCACGCACGAGGGGTTACAATCTGAAGAGCACCTTGATTTCCAAAGGCGAGTTAGTGTAATCTTTAACACCGGCATCCAGTAGGTCAGTAAGCGTCCTACCTGAAGCATGGCAGGGATTTTATCCCATTCATTCTTCGCTGGATTGTAAACATCCACTTCAGCCGAGTCGTCTCTGTGGGAGGTAACATGAAATTACTCTTCTGTGTTCTAAAAACCTCCTGCCTTGTGAAGCCCCCAGTTCAGCAGCCCGAGATGCCGCTGTGAGCACTTCTGCTCCAATCCTGCTGCATGTCTCAGAGACTGCAGGGCTCCTGTACGAAGGGACGGGGCTCAACGCAGACCCCAGCCTCCAGCGTGGGCGTCTCCTGCGCCGGCAGCCACGTTCAACCCCAGTTCTGGAGAGGCTTAAGCCTCCACACACTCCAAAGCAGTGGCATCCCTCCTGCTTGAGGTTTTCACTAACACCAAATTTAGATGGGCCAGAGGACTGTGAGAGGAGAGCTGGCGGGGGCAGCACAACCCCCCAAGGCTTCTCGCGAGACAGGAGGGCGACAGCGACAGGTGAGGGACGCCTGCGCCACAGAAACGCGTGTCGCTGGCACAGGAATGCGGAGAGGACAAGGTCAGGGCAGCCGGAAAGTGCTGGCAGTCACGCCAAGACAGTCCCGTTACAGGCTCAAAAGGCCACAAGGAACATTTTACCGTCTTTGTATCCATCGCGACATCGCACGCTGCCACGTGCTGTGCGGGCGATGAAGCACCACGAGGCACTCAAGATACAGGCTTTAAAACCTGTTTGAGAGTTACATTTGCAACGTACGTGGAACTGAACCGACTTTCACTTCAACTTCCTTAACACGGGCGGTGAGTGCGCCAAGCCCCACGTAGCCGCACTGAGCCCAACCTTCCTCCCTCAGAGCTGCTCTGCCCCAAGAGCCGGTACCTGCCTCGGGACGTGGTGCTCGGGAGCTGCCGCCAAGCAGTTACAAAACCCGTCCCACTAGAGGGGATTGTAGGTCGGGAGCTTTAGTCTGAGCTATTTAAAACTAACTAAAAAATGAGTTTTCCACTTGTATTCATGACCTGTTCCTCTGTCCTCCAAAGACTGTCTCGTAGCTTCAAACCGAGCAGCAGCCACACGCAGCGTGTGAAATGAGGGGAGAAAAACCCCACCCCAATAATCTCCTCATTAACTCCTGCAAATGCGGAACCGATCAAAAATCCTGAAGTATCCACCAGCAGTGTTTTAAAGCCAATAAGTAAAACGAAAACTGAGAGAACTGGTTTGTCACAAGTAGCCAAACAGCTCCAGTGCCACTGCCAGTATTTACTGAAACCCTGGTGACTCAAACTGCTGCCTCTGTGAACACCTGCCAGCAGCAAAGACTGAACCCAAATGACTCAAATAAAAGGTCTTGGATAGAAGCTGCTGGTTTATGCAAAGCCAGGAGAACAGGACAAAAAGAAAACTGTCTAGAGGCCATGACAGAAGTCTATGTTTGCTCAAAGCCAACACAACAAGACGAAATGCTTCGGCGCTAGCATGCCTTTCAGTTTATTTTTAATTAAGTGGATAACCCAAGTATTTGTGCCACCAGGACAGCTTCAGATGGGTAATTAAGTCCCAATTTGGAAAGCCGCTTAAAAATAGTGACCAATCATTTTGTCTTCAGCCCTCTTATCTCTGCTGAGACAGAGGACGTCCTCTCCTGCGCTACAGTTTAACGTTTTCTTAGAGCTTACTTGCTTATTTATAGCAACGAGGGGGAGCTGAACCAGACACCAAGAAAACCGAGAAGGCTATTTCCAAGCAGCGCTGCTGCCTTCAGCCAGATTTATACGTGGCTACTCCCCAGCCCGTGGGTTTAGATTCAGACTTTTTTTTTTAAAAAAAACCACACTTTTAAGCAGAGTTTTTTGATATTTAGCGACAACAGAAGTAAAGGGAAGAGGTGTGGGGGTTTGCAGACCTACCCGCCCCATCAGAGGGAGCACCACCATGCTTTCCCAGCACAGCGCTCGCCTGCGGCCACCCGCAAACCCGCCCGCCTGCCCAGGGACACCCTGGGCTTGCCCCGCGGGGAGGGCGGAGGTCGCTCCCGCTACTCACCGTATGAAGTACATGAGGCCGTTGAGCGTGACGGTCTTGGGGGCGAAGGACCAGGGCGGCAGGTGGCCACAGTTGACGAGGGACCAGAGGTCGCTGTCGGGGTCGTAGCACTGCATGACCATGGACTCCTTCCCAGCCAGGGAGCCGATGGCAAAGAGCTTGCCGCGGCAGGAGGTGGTGGAGCAGTTGTCCATGGGGTACAGCATGGGCTGCAGAGCCTCCCAGCTGTCCACAGTGTGGTCATAGCGCTCTGTGCTGTCGGAGGCGATCACGTAGAGCAGCCCGTCCAGGACCGTGGAGCTGTGGTATTCTCTGGCTTTCAGCATGGGAGACACCTCCGTCCACTCGTTCACGCTGGAGTTGTACCTCCAGACGCAGTCGTACAGCCTCGACCCGTCTGATCCCCCTGCGGCACAGCACGGCACCTCTCAGCCCATGGTTTTGCAAAGGGAGGTGCCGTGGGGCAACAGAGGCACGAGGACACAGCAGAGACTGCTGCGCACCAGTGCCCGTTGGCTGAGGCAGCGCTGCGGTCGGCAGTACGGAAACCCTCCCACCCTCCTGCTGCCCACACAGCGACGCTGACACTGAGCAGAGCGAGCGAAGATCCCCCCCGGCAGCAGCTTGGCCCAAGCTCGGGGCTCCCGGCAGCACTGGCACCCCCAGACCCGCCCAGGATCGCTCCAGGAAGCTCCCGTGGGACATAAGGGCGTCCATACGAGTGAGCTGTGTGGTAGCCTTGTTTTTACATCTCTGCCCTTAAAGCAGAGCCCTGATTTCTCCTTGTGACTAGAGGACAAAGAGTTTTCTGTTCACCTGTGTTTGACCTGCCCTTCAAATCTCCGCCAGCGCGGCCCGCACACCCAGAGCACACGGTTCTGCAGCGCCCCACTCTCCAGGCTCAGCGGGTTCTGGCCGCTGGAGGGCTGCCACTCCAGCTACAGGGATGTAGCTCAAAGGAGGCATCTCCATGCAGATTAACAGATGAATTTACACATCTGTGTCACCTTGGCAGCAGTAATTATAGCGCCAGCGGACTGCGGGGAGGCTGGATTCGTGCTGAGGAAGGCACTGTGACTCAAGGGCACCAGCTGCTGAGAAACCGGGGGCTTTCTGACCCACCCCTACCTCAAGCATGTGCTCAGCTTGTGATTCACGGGGCTCCACACCCAAACACCTTCGTTACAGCCAGAAATTCAAAACCCTTTTGAGTCACTCCTGTTCTCTGGAGCAAGCAGTTAGAAAGTTCCACCAGCGCAAGAGCTGTGACTTCTGCCCACGTGCTTGGGAGCATTAGTCATGAAAAAATACCTCCTGGACTGAGGCCAGCTGCTAAATCCAGCACCGACTCCAGGAGTCCCTCCGCCTGTCTTTAGGCTGCAGTCACGCTGAGCCTGAGCAGAGAGATTCCAACTCCCTGCTACCCCCAAGCCTCACTGCTAGAACCCACGTGTTTTCAATGAAAATCTCAACACCGGTGTTTTTCTGCCCAGCACGACTTACCGGTGACGTAGATGTCGTTGCCCAGCGCGGCGACGCTGTAGCCCCCGCCCAGGTGCTCGGGGAACTCAGCCAGGTAGCGCCAGTGGCCAGTGCGTGGGTTGTAGCAGTCGACGGTGACAAGCTCGTCGCAGTCGCGGTCGCAGCCGCCAACGAGGACGAGGATCTCGGCCAGGCCGGTGGAGGGCCGAGGCCGCATGCGGGCGCAGGGCCCCCGGTCGTGGCGGTCGAGGCGGGCGGCCTGGAAGTCGCGGGCCTCGCGCAGGAGGCGCAGGCAGGGCGGGCAGCGGGCCACCAGAGGCTCGCCCTCCACGTGGGCCAGCAGGTAGAAGCGGCGCACGAAGGGCAGGCGCACGTGGGCCAGGAGCTGGGGCAGCAGCGGGGCACGGGTGGCGGGGTCAGCGCGCACCCAGCGCAGCGCCAGCTGGAAGGCGGCCTCCTCCTTGGGCACGCAGAGCCCGTCGTCCCGCAGGTAGGAGAGCAGGCGCGGCAGCGGCAGCCGCTCCAGCTGGGCGCCCAGCTCGCCCACGTGCCGCAGGACGAAGCGGTGCGCCGCGGCCGCCAGCGCCGGGCAGGCGAAGGCCTCGGCGAAGTCCTGCATGTCCAGCACGTTGGCGGGCTCGAGCTGGCGTGCCAGCCAGGCGCCGCAGGCCTCCTTCACGGCGGGGAACTGCAGCAGGTCGGCGGCGCGCAGCAGGCGCTCCGCGATGTCGGGGCCCAGCCCACCCACGCGGCCGGTGTAGGCGAAGTCGAGGAGGCGCGCCAGGCACTCGGGCTCCACGCCGTGCAGCCGCACCCGCTCGGCCCGCGCCTCCCGCAGCGCCCCGCCGAACATGGCGCGGAAGTAGCCGGAGGCGGCGGCCAGGACGGCGCGGTGTGCCCCGAACTCCCGGCCGCCTGCCACCACCGTCACGTCGAGCAGGCTCCGCTCTGCTCGCAGCGCGCTCAGCCCCCGCAGCAGCGACACCGCGTGTGCCGGCTCCCCCGTCGCCGCCGCCGCCGCTGCCGTCCCGTTGCCGCCTGTCGCCATGCCGTGCCTGCGGGAGAGCACACACCCCGTCCTGGGGATTCACCACCGAGAGCAGGTGGCAGGACAGAGAGAAGAAAAGAAAGGGAAAAAGGCGGGTTAGCGCAGGGGAAAGCTGGGAAGCAGGATCAACTCGAGAGCCCTCAAAAACACCCTCCGTCACGGCGCGGCGGCCGTTGCATAACGCGCTGGCGCTGCCAGCAGCCGCCCCGCTCGGTCTAACGACACTTAAGAAGCCCGCGTGGAAGTTTCCCCGGGCCGAGGCGGCGCCCGCAGCTGGGCCGGGCTCCCTCAGCTCGCAGCACGGCCCGCCGAGCCCCCGGGTGGGCGAGCGAGCGGGTCTTGGGGCCGGGCTGCTGCTCCCGGTGCCCCCAGCGGTGCCCCGGGGACCCGTCCGGGTCCCCGGGGCACCGCTGGGGGCACCGGGAGCAGCCACCGGCCTCGCAACGAGCCCTCGTCCTCCCACCGCCGCCCGGTAACGCGCTGACCCCCGCCCCGGCTCACCTCGCTGCTCCACCGCCGCCCTGTCCCCTCCGCCCCGCGCTCCCGGCGGCCACCGCGGCCGCGCCGGGACTACAGCTCCCGGCAGGCCCCGCGCGGCAGGACTACAACTCCCGGCAGCCCCCGCGAGGGAGGGAGGACTACCCTTCCCGGCATGCCCCGCGCGGGAGGACTACCCTTCCCGGCAGCCCCCGCGCGCGCGGCCGCCCCCTTCGCCGCCTCCCGCCGGTACCGAGCGGTTCGCGGGTGTCGGCGCTGCCCGGTTGCTGCTGTCGCCCCGTCCCCGCCTCCGCCGCCCCTACCGGGACATGGACTCCGACTCCTGCGCCTCCCCGTTCGCCCCGGAGGTAAGCCGGGGCCCCCCCGCGGAGCCGGGGTGGGAGGGGGTTTCCAGCCCCCCCCTCCCCGCCCCGCCGCCCGGCCCGGTTCGGCCTGCCCGGCTGCCGGTGCCCGCTGCCCGCCGCCGCCCCGCCGCGGGGCTGGGACCATCGTGTGCCGCCCGAGCGCGGAGCGCCGGGGCGAGGAATGGCGGCGGCGCGCCCCGCCGTGTCCTGCCGGGGCGGGGAGCCCGCCCGAGGGCCCGGTACCGACACCCCGGTACCGACACGCCGGAATCGACACCGGGGGCGGGGGGGGAGGGGGCGGCGGCGGCGCTGCCCGGCTACCGCCGCCGCGGGGGGTGGGGGTGGGGCGGCGCGGGGAGCGGCGGCGGGCGGGGCCCGGCTGCGGGGAGCGGCGGCGGCGGCGCCTCCCCCCCGCCCCCGGCCGAGCCCGGCCCCGCGGCCGCCGCTGACCCCCCCCCGCCCCCCGCAGGACTTCTCCCCCGCCGCCCGGCGGCACCGCACCGTGGAAGACTTCAACAAGTTCTGCACCTTCGTCCTGGCCTACGCCGGTTACATCCCGTACCCGCAGGAGGTGAGGGGGCACCGGGCACCGGGTGGGCGTCCTCCGCGGGCCCGCGGCCGCGGCGGCTGTTGGGCGACCCGTGTGCGATGCGGAGCCGGGAGAAGGTCCCGCCTCCGCGCCGGGTCCCTGAGACAAAAGGGGGAACTACCGCGGCGGGGAGGGTTTTCCGTGCCCGGCGGCCGCCGCCGGGGCGGGGTCAGGAGCGCCCGGATCCCGGAATCGCTCGCGGAGCCTTTCCGGAGCCTCGGTAGCCCCGGGCTGCGGCCCTGCCCCGGCCGGGGGTCCCGGCAGCGGCGCGAGGTGCGGGGCGGCGTGTGGGGAGGAACGGGAGCTTGAACTTGGGCGAGGTGGCGCCGCGGGGCGAGGGGAGCGGAGCCTCGGCCGCCAGTTGACGCTTTTGTGGGCTGCTCCCTCGACGTTCTCCAGGAGACGGCGCTGAGGAACAGCCCGAGCCCTCCCAACAGCACCGGGGGGCACCATCGACAGTGATAGTTGGGATCCCCGCTTCAATGACGTCCCCTCTTCCGTGTCCCTGCCCGCCAAGAACAGAAAGAGCTTCAGTCAGCTGAAGCGAGCGAAGCCATACGGTTCCCTGTACCAGCGGGCAAAACCCGGCAACTTCCTGCCAGAGCGAAAGCAAATTGATAAAATCAGGAAGAAGAAAAAGCTGAAGAGAAGGGAAGTGGAGGTGTCTGCAGAGGAGGACTACGAGGAGAAGCTGCTGGAGCTGGAAGCAGAGGACTCTTACGCAGAGACACCACTGAGCCCCTCATCTGAGGGGGAGCCTCAGTCTGTGACCGAGCACAGCTCGGTGTGGGACTCTGACACGCCAAACGGCGTCTCCTACCCCACCGTGACGGCCGAGCAGACGGTGGAGATCCAGAGCGTCGGCAAACGAACGGTCATTCGGCAGGGCAAGCAGGTGGTCTTTCGGGATGAGGATGGCACCGGTGACGACGAGGACATCATGGTGGATTCGGGTAGGTGGCCTGGCTCTCCAAGGAGCCTTTGCCAGGTGGGAGTGGCGGTGCCTTGCCAGTCTCTTTGGCGTGAGGTTAACGCCAGGGTGCACTGCCTGGGCAGGATTAAGGTGAGGTTTTCGGGGGCAAGAGGTGAATTGGTTGGCTGCTTTTGCGGTAAACTGAGTGGAAAGCTGCGACCATATAGAAGCAGCTGGTTCTCCTCTCCTGGATTACGGCATCTCTTGTACCTCTGAGAATCTCTTCCTGCGCAAGAGAGGCCTGGAGAGATCAGCCAAGTGCCTGGTTTTGAAGCCCAGGTAGTTAATTTTGTGCAAAAGGAAAGTAACTTCCCGCTGTGGGCAGAGGCGTTGGCTGTTACAAACATAGCTCACCGTTTCTCTTTGCAGATGACGACTCGTGGGACCTCGTCACGTGCTTCTGCATGAAGCCTTTTGCTGGGCGGCCCATGATCGAGTGCAACGAGTGCCACACCTGGATCCACCTCTCCTGTGCCAAAATCCGCAAGTCCAACGTCCCAGAGGTCTACATATGCCAGAAGTGCCGGGACTCCAAGTTTGACATTCGCCGTTCGAACCGCTCCCGGACGGGCTCGCGCAGGCGCTTTCTGGACTAGGGGCAGGAGGCGCGTGCTGCTGCGCTGCGCGGGCGGGCGGGCGAGCTGCGGTGCCGGCCGGGGGCCGGGAGAGCTCCCCCGAACTGCTGCTGCTCAGGCTGAAGGGCTGCCCGGCCCGCCTGCGGTACAGGGACGAGGAATCGCCGGGTCGTGGGCGGCCGAGGCTGGAAGAGGCCGACTGGTCAGAACTGCTGCTACGTCCCGGTTTGCTGGAGGGACAGACTGAGCTCTCCGGGTCTGGCGGGGTTTTGTCTGGTTACAGCTATGAATTGGGTGATGTCTGGGGAATGTATAATACCTTTGCCACATACATTTTCTCATCCCGTCCTTGGGAAACTGCAAACCTTTCTCTGTGCTAGAAAACTCCCGCTCCTCCAAAGAGGGAGGAGAAGGAGGAGGGAATCTGTGTGAAGAGTCTGAAAAGTAAATGGCCATGTGTTTTAATTTTAGTGTAATATTATACCTTCCCATTTGTCCGTATATATCAATCTTAGATATTCTAAGGCTCTGTAGGAGTGAGTGTCAATGCGTACCGACCTCTGTGTGATCTGCCTCCTCTCCAGCGGGCCCGGGCCATGGGGGAGTTCTGCAATTTGGCGTCCTTGAAGCAAAAACAGGATTTCTCCTGTGCCAAGGGACCGGTGCGTTTAAAGGAAGAGAACAGCCCTTTCTCTGGACAGGCAGTGCTGGGGATTAGCGACATCGGATTTCTTCCTAGAAGGCCTCTTCTTATGGTGATTTTTCGTGACTTACGTGTGTACGGGGGGATACTGTTTGCTCTGTTTCCAGGCCCTTTGTTAAGCTCTAAAGTGCTGTTCTAAGAAGACTGATTCTCCCTTTTCTGAGCCCAGAATTCAAACCTGGACTGTAGAAGGGGCCATAGTAAACTTAGAACCTGGCAGGTCTGGTTTGGGATTTGATCATTTCCATCTGAGTGCTACAGCTGAGTTGACTTTTGTTTTCGCTGTTTGTTTTTTGAGACTGGATTTTTAAACAAAAAAACCCAGAATCTTTAACCTATTCGTTGCAAATTACACAGATAAAAGCAAGCGCAGGCTGTGCAGCTAGCAAGATGAAGTGCAGTGGAGATCCAGCCTGTGCGGGGAGGACGGCAAAGCACTGAGGCCCCCATCAACACGGCGGTCCCTCAGCAGGACTTCCTGGGGTCTCAGCTCAAGGCAAATCTGTTCAAAAACATGACAGGGAATCGAGGCTCATGCGCAAAGCCGCCGAGGTGGCAGCAGTGTTCCTCAGTGACCAAACAGAGCGAGCCATACGTATCACAGATTCAGTTTTCGAGGTACTTCTCTCGAGTTACACCTGACGATCAACGTGTGCTCCGTCTGGTGTGACCGTGAGGCAAGGGGAGGCGCTGGCTGGTCCTGTGGCCGAAGCGGGACCAGTCGTGCTGGCAGGAACGTGTCTGTATTGGTGCTGCAGATACACCGCGTGAGACCACCGCCTCACCGGCACGCTGCCTTGTCAGGAGACGCAGCCGGTGATGACTGTACGTGGTCAGGTACTTTCCTTCAGGCTGATGCTGGCTGCCAAAGCTTCGGGCCCAGCCCAGCACTGCGGCGCCCGGGACTCCGCACCACGGGACGCTGGGGTTGAAAGGATGACAGGGCTGCACGACGTGCAGCTGTTCTTCCATCCTGTGTCTTTATAATAATCCTGTTCCACAAAGCTGCAACAACTGACTCTGGGCTCTGAAAACCAGCTCCAGCTTCAATAAAATCTTAGGACCACGACCATGATGTGCTGCCTTCCAGGAGCTACGTGGAACCACTGAGGAGTTTGCCAAAGACTTGCCCTCGACGGCTGCCTGGCTGTTCTTTGCAGCCAGAAAAATAACCAAAGTTCTCAAATGCTGCCATTTCACTCTGCAAACAGAAAGGCTTTGAAAGATCCCGGTCGCGAGCTGCGTAAGGTTTGGACCTGCTCTGGAAAGTGGTACCTCTGTGTTTACAGCATGTCTGCAATTCAACTGGACCTCCGTGGAACACGTTCCTGAGGCTTTTATGGAAGAAATGGCGAACTGGCTCTTTTTCACAGCGGTTCGATACTAATCAATGTGACTGACTCTTGTTCTTTACCTTCTCAGATTTATCCCAACAGATGGTGTCTGACGCGTCCAGCACGTTACAGTATCAGCAGAGAGAGAAAAAAAGTAACATCTCCATTCTTTTAGTTCATCACTTTCAACCGTGTATAATTATAGTTTAAGTCAGAACTTTATTTTTTCATTAAAACTGTTTTAATGAACTATGAATTTTTCTTAAATGTGAAACAAGCAAACAATTTTGTTTTATTCTGAACTCAGAAGTCTGCTTGTGATTTACTGGTGTGTAACGCAGTTGTGCCGGGTTGCAGCGAGGCTTGATGCTGCCAGCACCCTTCCCTAAACAATTCACGAAGCCAGGTGTGGAGGGCACGTGCTGCAAATGTATCTTTCAGGTGGTGACGGGTTTCCCCACCTCTCCTTGTAGCAGTTGCTCCTTGCCCAGCCTCCGCAGTGGGTGAGGTGTGTTGTGGAGGAGCTCTGGCTACAGCAGCAGCCCGGAGGGGCCAGGGGCAGTTGGGCACTGCGCTGGGCTCACCAGCCAGGGCGTGAAGGCTGGTGTGAGTGGGCTTGAGTCAGGGGGCCCACGGTGTTGCAGACACCCAGGCGTGACAGGGATGTGCTGGGAGAGCACGCAAAGGCAGACTTGGGGTGACGAAGCCAGGCACGGGGCAGCGCCAAGGTGACGCCAGGCCTGTCGCGCCTGCCTGAGAAACAGGTCCCTGCAGGAGCAGGTGCTGCAGCCTCAGGAACAGACCTGGCCCTTTGCAAAGACTGGTCTGCTCCAGATCCCTGCAGGCCAAACCCCCTTTAAACCCTCTGGGAGCCGTTCTGGAGAGCGCCTTTCCTCCCAGCCCTGCCCCACCACAGGCTGGCGTAGAGGGCCCTAGACCACCAAAGGGATGAGCTGCCCTCAGCTCCTCTTCGTGCCACCACCCCGGAGGCACTGCTGCTCAGCCAGCTGTGGCCAGAGGCAGCCTTGGCCCCCCAGCAAATTTAAAGGATGGCTCGATCCTTTGGAAATGGCATTGGATCCTCTTAGAAGCTAAGCTCTGGTTGGTTATAGCTTCTACTTGTAATTTTGCATTGCACAGTGATAAATAGAAGTTCCAGAGGGGCTGTGAAGTGAGGACATCAGGTCTTCCCTGCTCAGCGCAAAAAGATACACATGAGAGTGCACAAATGGACTGTGGCCAAACGACAGCGGAAAGGCTCGGCTGCATGATGGGTGGTGCTCAGTGCCCACTCGCGCAACCTCAGCAGAAAGCACTGCGCATTGAGTCACGTTGCTTTATTGGTTACTGAGACACAATTCAGAGAAGTATTGCCTTGGAGCCACCTGTAGAAGCAGGTTCTCTCATTTTGTCTCCTAACATAACTGGTAGGACACCACCTGCTATGCAGATAGTAAAAATAAAAATGTCTCTGTTCAAACACAAGTTTGAAAAGTTTGAAGCATCCAGGGGAAGGTTTTGTAGTTTCCGTTGACCCAGGTACGATGGTGGACGTGCACACTCTCACCAGATTAGCCATCTGCATCGATTCTGTGAGCTGTCAGGGGAGAACAATGAATGGATACACACCGCTTCTGCCAGGTGAGACACATCCTAGCCGGAACTTAGCACCCTACCAGGGACAGATGGGGACACTTCTGGCTGCTAATTAAACACAACTCAGACACCTCCAACGTACTTACGGAAGCTTTTAAGCATCTTGGTCTGAGCTAAAAATTCTGTTCAGCGATTATTTTACTTTTCAGCTCAGTCTCTTCTAGGAGGCAGCACTTTCTGAAGATAAGAGTGTGTTTATGCAGACAGTGCCTGCTACGAGAAGTGATAGCGGCTGATGTTTGCAGTCACTGCCAGGAACTGGTCTAGAGTAAACATAAGTCCTAACTTTATACATTCAGTTCAGCCCTCAAAGGGCAGTTCATGGCACTGAGCTGCCCGGTGCGACACCGACAGCCACAGGCGGCCTCTAACTCCAGTTAGATTTCGCGGGTGGCCTGTATGAACAGCTGCAGTGGAGCTGCTGGGCTCTTTCAGGTCACGCTCCAGAGGCATGTCATGGTCAGCCCATTTCGGTAACCCCAGCTTTCTGTGCTTCACCACACAGCTGAAGCAATCCTTTACCGGTCCCTGAAGGAGCAGCAGGGCAGCCATGGCCACTTACATTGCTTTGGTATCCTAAGGGCCTCGTTGTCAGCCGACATCACTTGGTGCAGAACTCCTCGGAACTGATAAAGCACTTTCAGGCTCTTCTCCTCACCCACGCAGGGGTCATAGAAACCCGGTAGCCCAGCCTTGAACCAGAGGACACAGACTGATTAGCACCAAATGGACTTCTACAGCTCTTTAACTGAGCAAAAACATTTCTAAGGGCCAGAACGAGGCACTCCCTTTAGAAAAAGGGAGTTTTGTTGCCGATGAGATGAGAAGCTAAGGCATCACGCCCACAGTGGCAAGTTCTAACTGCAGAAAAGAGCAAACCAGGGGGTTGGGAAGTTTCTGGTGTAGAGCCCCAGAGTCTGTAACATGCAATGTCCCACAGACTGTTTCTCTAGCACTGGAAACACCCAGAAAAACAGAAGTTCTTGGAGGTTCACAACACTCGGTATGTAAATGGCTTCTGCAAACTGAGCTAGAGTCCCCAACTTCAAGTAGAGTGGAGAAATCCCTTGGCAGGACAGCACATGGCTCAATGGAAATCTGGAGTCACTCATTGAAGCCCCGAGTCTGGGCTTTGACAGAACAGCTACGTACCTTGGATGCCTCTGTAAGGATGAGTTTAGAGTCTTTCACCAAGCACTGCAGGGGCACAGTCACGTCTATTACCTTCACCTTCTCATTCTTCCTGCTGTTGTCATTAACAAACTTCCCATACCAGGCGTTCACTACAATCAAACCTGCATTTCATGTGAAATCACAGATGTGAGGAAAGGCTTCCCACCAGCAGCTATGCAGACTGATGAAAAGATCATCCTGGCATTCTCTCTTGCTTTCAATGACACTCAAATTCTTCTTGCCTGGACCCATGGTTCTCAAAACAGAAGAACATTTCTACTTGGGCGTTTGTTTGTTGTTTGTTAGCAATCTGCAGCACTAGCACAGGGTGACATGACTTCACTGTCAAACTGACACAACAGTCCAAGTGGATGTCACTTTGGAACATTCTCTTGGAAATTGCTAGAAATCAGATTTCCATTACAATCCAGGAGCTACTACATGTGTGACAGCGATTACGCTGTGCTTCACTCGGAGTGGAAATGAAGAAACGCTGTCTTGCATTTCTCCCCCTCAGCCACCCAGCCTTTGTTTTGTTCCTTCCTCCCTCCACATTTATGGAACGAGTAAATGGCGCTGTAATTTTTACCCATTCTGGCTTCCTCTGCTTCAATTATCCTCCGGACAGACTCTTGCATTAACCGGACCTGTCACAACACATGGGGCAGAGCAAAAATCAAGCAGTGTCAGACACCGCATCCAAAAGAGAAAAGCCCAGCGTGAAAGCAGCTTCCTTTAACTACGGGGGATTAGTTACGAGGAAAACTTACCGCAGCTTCAGCCTCCTGCTTCTTCTGAAGGATGTCGCTGGCTGTACTCTCCCTTTGCTTCTCCAGGTCTCTGGCAGAAGGAAGTCAACATCACGTCAGCTCTATGCGGCAGAGGGGATTCAGCCACACCGCGGCAGAGGTCTCTCTACGTGCCCCAATTACAACTGACCCACCACCTCACACGAATGAGCTCGGTTTGAAGGTTCCTCCCCACCTTCCAAGATATTTTTGTAGTATTCCAGAGCTCAGCAGTCCTGAGGATGTAGCGAACCGCAGTGCCGCAGCTGGATACCCCAGCTGGGAGCACCGTGCTCCCAGAAGCACTTGAGTGGGACTTGCCAGCTCTGAAATCAAAACACAGTCTTGCGAGCTCACCTCTCCTTTTGTGCCCTGAGGTAGGGTTTGATGATTAGCCTATGCATGGCAAAATAGATAACTAGAGGTCCCACGGTGGCGTAGAACACAGCACTGGGAAGCAGCTGATCTGTTAGGTGCACGGGGAAGAAGTAGGTCTGGCTAGCCCTGTTCAACCTGGAACAAAACCAGAGCAGTGACAGGTAAGAGGAAATGCAGAGTTTAATGTACTTGATTACGTACACCCAGCAGCAGCGTATGCTGCTGAACAACTGCTGAACCATTCTAAAGTGTTGTTTTAATCTTAGTAAAATTTATTACGTCACTAATTTCACCAGGGAAGGGGATCAACATCATTGTGAAGAGAAAAGAAAACGCTCATAGAGAAGTTCTGTGTTCATAACATTGGCACGTGCCTTCAAACAAGACGTACACTCATATTTCGCTGATGCTCATAACAATATTTATTTTAGAAAACATGAGTGTTTTGGAGACAGGTACTTTCCTTGCATCCTAGGCAGGCCCTCTACTGGCAGCAATTAAAAGAGCACGACAGAACATGACTCCTTAAGGAGTTCTGCCCCTCTTTGTGAACTGCAACTTACTCATAATGCAATCAGCTATATTAGTTAACGGCAAGTCACTAATGCAAGCATAGACTTGTGTGCCGTGTTACAAAACCAGAAAGGCATTTCTACTAGTAACATTTTAAGAAATCCTCCGTCCACTTACCACAATGCTCCAAACCTTGCTTTAAGCTCTATTTTCAGAATATTTTCACACACACACACACACACACACACACACACACACACACACACACACACACACAACGTCTTTCGTCCTGAAAGAGGTGGCCGGGGCTCAGAGTAACACCAGGAGAAGGCACACGTGGCTTCCGATGGCACCACCTTTCCCAGGGATACACCAAGATACTGGTATTGCCCCGAGACTGGGCCCTTCCCACCTGAACTCTGGAAACAGAATAATGCAGGTTATGGTCAGGCTCTGCAATCTGGAGTTGTAATCTGGCACTGACTTGATTTTCAGAGATACTCCTTGGGGAACACCAACACTGACAGTGGCTCCTAAAATGCTGTGTCTGGAAATCTTCCTCTCCGCTCCGTACTCCACTATGGTCCCAAAGAAACCTGCCCTAGGACAACAGAACCAAAACCTGGTAAGACACGGAAGACTCTTGAATTTCTCTTCACAGAATTGTGTAATTTCCCAACAAGTAAAACATGGAAACACATCTGTGTGCAGCAGATGTTGGCTACTGGAAGATTCACTGTGTGACTACAACATGAGACCAGCCTTTTCAGCTTGTAAAGCAGCAAACAGACCGCAAGAGCTTCTAGATTTCTTACTAGTGATGACACAGAGATACCGCACACAAGTACTTTAAGTTCCACTTATCCAAAGAGGCACACAGAGCTAAGCCTCCAAGATATTCACTTCAACCATTTACCAGATTTAATTAATGAAAAGCAAATTCCCAAAGGCCGCAGAAGCATTTCATTTGCCCGAAACCTGGAGGCATGCAACGGCAGGAGAGGGCAGATTCTTCAGGCTGTGAGCAACACGGGATTTCCCCTCTCACACTTACTTGAGAGAACCTTTCACTCGTGTTTGATCCTCATCCTGAAACTTATGCTGATAACTGACCATCATGAACGAATGGGGGATTCCCAGCTGAAATACAAGAGACAAAAGCGTATGGAAATGTACCCTCGACCAACACCGAACGTTTCCCAATTTCCTTTCTTATCCTTTAAGTGGCACAGAAAACACAGCAACGCTTGCCACTTACGTATCTTACAAGAGGCAGCACCAACCGCTCCGTCACCCTCCAGTCCCTGCCAAAACACTGCTGGGATGGAGGAGCTGAGGCACTTCTCTCTCATGGGGCAGCATATCCGTCCCCAGCGTAGGGCAACAGGGCTCTCACCTGTAACGCCACGGTGAAGTGGCTGGTTTTGGTATCCCGGACAATACTGGTGTTCATGGCTGACTGGATGCCCCACCGCCACTGCAGGTACCCCATCGTGTTCTTGTCGAGGTTGCGGGCGAGGACCGTGGTGAGGCCTGGGCGGACGCCACGGGACGAAAACTGGAGGGCACAGTTTGTAGTGATGAAACTAGGAGAATACGGAAAGCCTTGTCAGTGATGAAACACGGATGGCCTCGAATTCCCTCTGGCCCAGAAGCGAATGCAAATACACTGTCCTGCAAAAAAGCATGATGCCTGAGGGTTTCAGGAAAAACTGAAACCTAATTTCGGCTGTCCTGAGCACAGCACTGCCCAGGAGAGCAGGCTCGTGCCCTGGTTTATTGTGTGTGTCACAACAACGCCGCGAGCGCTGCAGGCTGCCTTCCAGGGCAGGTAAAGTCCTGGTCGGCTGTAGGGGCAGCGCACTTGGCTGCTGGAAGACAGCAGCCCTGCTACTTGGTAATCCTCAACCCCAGCATTAAAGGACTCTACAGGGAAGAAGATCACTGTATAAGCACTCAGGAATAGCGTATTTATGAAGCCAGAAAATGTAAGAAGAAGGAAGTCTCCAGTGGCACCTACGATGCTCTAAGGTATGTCTGCAACCCCAACCCTTACCTTGTGCTCTCCTTTGCAACCTGACTTCTATTAATCTGTAAACCAACACCACACCAGTGGCAAATTGGGCATTATTCCCCTAAAATACAACATATCATCTCCTCTTCTGCTGTCAGAAATTGTGTCTCTCACACAGAAGCCAGAGTAGAGGTCCCCAATTTTTTGTTCAGCTCTCACAGCAAGCTCTGACTGTGAGCTCATGCCTCAAGTATTACAAATTCATGATAAGATCAAACACAAATCTAAGGATGTGGAACATAGACCTTCCTTGAACTGGAAGCATGAAAATGGAGGAGACCAGCACACAAAAATAATACAAGCATTTTGATGAGTACTAAAGCACAACCTTATGTCTAAAGAAGAAATACCGTATTTCGTAGGACAGAAAACAAATCCAGTATTAACATGGAAGAGAAATCACACTGTTTAGTTCTTTAGTGTGGAATATTATCCATTACACTGTTTTTCTGATATTTACCATCTTGGTGTAAGATTACGGAATATCTTCAGACCGAAGAGAGGTCCCTGAAGGTCTCCTGCTCCAAACTCCAACTGTTTAAATGCATAATGCAAATTGTTAGAAGAGAACATCTTTTACAACGGTGACAAAGTACTTCACAAGCGTGAAGTCCCCTAAAGAAAATAAGCACTAGGTACTCACTTCAAGCAGCCTGAAACAGGCTGGAAATAAAAATGCCCAACAGCCTGTACCTACCTCTCCCCATCCCTTGGCAGAAGTCACGCGTCTCAGAGCGACATTAATCGACCCGCCTCCGTTCCCGTTCTGGGTGGAAAGGTTACCCGACAGTATTGCTGTGTCCGTGGCAGTCAGCGGTGCCTGCAAAATGAATATATTGTCACCAATTACTCTGATCCCAATTCACACATTTAACACATATCCCGCAAGGACATAATTACGACTGCAGAGAGATTAAGTGTGGGGAGCCAGGTAACATTCCAGTCGACTCCTTGCCGTCCACCGAGCCCAGGTGTTTGGACCAGACAAGGTCACACTCGCTCTAAATTCCCCCGCTCAGCCCCTGCTCCGGAGCCGAGCAGCAGCCGCCCGCCTCACCTCGATGGACTGGGATATGTGCATCTTGTTGATCTCAATCTGGGGAAAGCTGCTCCCGGGCACGTCTTCATACTCTTCATTGTAACGATCAAAGAGGTCAGTGGCATCTATTCCCACGCTGATTGTTCCCTGAGGAACGACAAGTGAAACCAGTACTTGGCATTAACACGCGTCTGACATGTACAGGCCAAGTGGCTAAACCATCCTTGTGTATGACTCCATTTTTTTCCAGTTTTCTCTTGTTCTGCAATTACCTTGTCCACGCTAAAATGCATTTCTTACATATCCGAGACAAACAAAAATGAACAATTACAATATTCTAACGCAGCAATACAAATCATAAAATAAACTGGATAAAAGACAGTTTTTCAGCAGGGATGCAACTTGTAATACGAGTGGGTGATTTTTCTGTTGTGACATGTCACAGGGGTAGATAGAGCACTGTAATAGAGAAGGTTTATTCTTCCCCCAAAACTCTCCTCTGTCATTATTCCAAAGTTGAAATAATGTATTTTATAAATTTATTTCCTTCAGTGGAAATCCTCTAAATACTTTCTTCTTATGAGTTATCTGAAACAACTTCATTTTGAACTGCATCACTTGCAACTGACTTTGCTAGTTAAAAAATTTGTTTTCTTCTTCCTAGTTCATATCTTGTCATCAGACGAAAAGCTTGACAAAGGCAGACTTTGCAAGTGCTAAATAGTTCCTTTCTTGGACCACAGAAAATCTTATTCCTATGAAAAACTAGGCCACAGCTAAACAGTTTGGCTCCCTGCTGCTGTGCTCAGTCAGACCAACTGCAGGAGCGGGTCTATTTGAAAAGGGCACGACTGGACCCTTGTCTGGGTCACGCAGCTTCAGAGGCTTCGGAAGCCGCCCCTCCAGAGCTACCAGACAGCGTTCCAGCCCGTGTAAGATGTACCAGCCGCAACGGAAACCAAACCCCTCTGTGCAGCGGAACAGCAGGAACCCTGAGCAACGAAACTCAACGGCTGGTACTGAAATCACTCACACAGAGTCCAGCTATGGGTGGAATAAATTCTTATTTCAATCCGAGTGAGCATTTTTCCTTGCTCACTCCACTCTAATCAAATGCTGAACCATAAGCACGGGAAGAACTGCACAGTTTGACAGGACTGAAGACTTGTCTCTGGTTTGCCTCCCAACTATTTATTTGCTCTGGAGGTTCCTGACCTCTTCCCAACGTTTATTTTTTATTTCTTAGGCAGCAAAAATTGGATAAATATTTTAACACAGGAAGGAGCGATCGTTTCCAAAAGAACTCTGGAGCAGGGGCTGCGCCCCAGCCCTTTTACAAATTACTCTTGGGAGGCTGCTGAATTTTGACGCAATTATGTTCTTCGTTCCATTTGTGGCAGCAGGAAGGATGAGCTTTTGCCCTTTATGCAGAAGACTGCTTTTCAGGAACCATCTGCAAAGTCACCTTCAAGGGATCTGCCCTCCAGATGCTACAGCTTCTTCAGTTTCAGCCCTCCCCTACGTTGTGCTGCACCTTGAAACGAGGCCAAACTGAGAGTCAGCGAGGCAAACCTGCCAACCGCCCCGCACTGCTCCCCAGCCCGCTGGAAAGACACGGCCCAGAACAGCCACACAGACACGGAAAGTGCAGCTCCACTCACTGAAGTCCAGCAAATGCACTCCCATACAGGTGAGCGCTTATTTTAACAAGAGAGAGAACTACTTCCTTTCTTCCCTGATGATATTTAATTCAAGGAAGCATAAAACCCAAGATCTTTCATAACAGAGGCAGGATGGAAAGAGAAGTTTTCTGTACGGAGCACTACGCTCAGCGCAGAACCTTTGCCAGACTGCGACTCCAAATTCCAAGTTAAACATTTTTAAGCAACAGATGTCACACTGAGTAGTAAGCAGGCTGAACTTGAATGGCAAAAACGCAAAAAATCACATACGTTCCATTCAGACTGGAATGCAAGTGGCAGTAAAGCTTTCTCAAGAATTTGCACTAGAAAACCCAACCACTACTGAAAAACATCTTACTCCACAACATCCACCAGCACGCAATGCTTGTACCCTTTGTAAAGATGCACCAAAGTCCACACACGTTCCTGAAATTTGTTGCACCTCCTGTCTTTTGATCATACTCAAAATCCTATGTTTTCCTTTCTCACGTCTATGAATTTCAGAACAAATATCCGTCCCAAATGAAAAAGCAAAACAGCTGAACCTATCCATGAACACCTGCAAGACCCATTCACAGGAAAGGAGTGTCCCCAACCCCTCCGCATCCCTCGGCACATCTTCTCTTCAGCCGCCTTTTCCCGAAGCGAGCGCTGGTGGGCTCTGTGCGGGTATTTCACCTCCCGCCAAGCACGTGAAGTCACCCTTAGAGGTCTACAGATCCTGGCAAGGAAACTGGCTCAGGCACAAGCACAGGAAAAGCAGCAGATGGCAAGGTTAAAAATATTCCCAGTGAACGACAGCACCCCCTATGCCACCGGATAATAGCGGGGACCGCTGCTGCTCACAAGTCCCCATCAGCCACCTGCTCCAAGCACTGGAAATAAAAAAGCCCTCCCCAATGAGAGAGCAGCAGGGAAGAAGCTGTAAAACTCTCCTCAGCAGTCGGTGCTGCACAGTGCAGCAGCTCAGCGGGGCAGGAAGCTGGGGAACGGCACTGCAGAACCATCGGTCGCTACCTCATGTTGTCTTTTGAAATCACCTCTAATTGCCATCCTGCGAATACGGAACAGACTGTACTGATGGAATTAAGAGGTGTGCCAGAGAAGAACATACTCCCTCCTCACCTTTTTTCTTAGGGATTTACCTTCCTGAAGGTGACATATGGAGGCTGTGCCAGACTAAGCCTTGAGGGACCCACATTTCTTAGATGTTGACCTTCCGCAGCAGGAAAATAACAGGATTTAATTTCTCCTAACAGGAAGCGGTTCTACCCAAATCAAGTGATGAACTTTTCAACCCTTCTGCATGTCTTTGAAAGCAAAAACAAAGCTCTAAAAGCAAATAATAGACTCAATTCGAAATCTGCCAAATTGCCTACATCTGGTTATTGCTCAACACTTCTGGTTAAAATGCTTTATTTTGCTGGAACTATTTTACAGAACTGACAAAATGTTGGAAATTTTAAAATAACTTGTGTTCTTGTACGAAACGATCACAGCTGCGCTACCTAATTCCACAGGAACACTGCCTGGAGAGACGTTTCTACAGGCTGCCAGTCAGCAATTGCTGTAAACACCCAGATGGCTAATTCTATCCGAGGACACAGAGGCTGAGGCTCACAACGAGCTCTGCTTTTTACTGCTCGCAGCCACGGCGAGGTGCCCAGATAAAATGTCAAATTCCTGAAGTCACACAGAAGCACGAGGTGGAGATAACCATGCCCCTCTCCAAGAATACCCTTCTGCCCCCGATCACTCTCATCTCCAGCAGAGACAGTTCGATTACCTTTGGATTAGTTCGCTGCTGCAGTCTTCTTTCTTCCCTCTCTCTCTGCAAACGCTCAAATTCTTCCCTGATTTCAGCTGGAGTTCTCTTCCTTTCCACAACCTGCTCAAAGAGAAAGGAAAACCAAAAGGTTATCAGAAAGAGGATGTTCAGGGTATTGCACTGCTGATGGGACGGAGTGTGGAAGCAAACACCCAGGCCGGGTCAAATGGCAGGCATGAGAGGAAGCCTCATGCTCTGAGAGAAGGGAAAATGGTCTTGTTTTCTCTACTCCCTTGGCAAAACCAGGGCAAGCAGCTTTCAAACCACAAGTACAAGGCACTGCAGCACACCCGTCACCAACAGCTATAACTTCTCTACTAGGTGTAGACACAAAACCAGAAGTGACTGAAAGCTTCTGGCCTGAGGTAAATTAATTGAGTGAGAGTTTTGTGATCTTGGGCTACACGGATTCACGGCTCAGGGAAAGAGGGTTCTGAAGAGGTATGGCTCGAGGTATGGACAGAGAGTGCCGGATTCGGCTTTCAAAAGCAGCTCAGAAACGCCCGTTACACGTTGCCACTGCTCCACATCACTTGCTGCTCGGTCCGAACTTGACCTTGGTCCTGACCTGACCCAGCGCAATGTTTTTCTGCAGCCAGCAGCGCAGTGCAGTCGGCTGGGACTGGCAAAGGGACTCAACAACAGGAAACCACAAATGGACAAGATGTCTTGCAAACACCATAAAAACCAAACCAGCAACAACGACAAAAAAGCACAACCCCAAAAAGCCCAGAAAGGAAAAGTAATTTCAAACTCGGAGGCTAGCTGATGCTGAAAAAAGAGTTTCAGATGAAAAAGACTAGATGGACAATAATGACACATCTGTCTCAGACAAAGATGTTGCCTGTCGCTGTAATATCCTATTAGGGAACTCTGAATGTCAGGTTTATTGTTCTCTTGTCGAGTGAAAAACCTAACTATTCTCTGAAAATCCATCACGGTGCTTCAGCAGAGACAGAAATAAGGAAACAAGGATGCCTTCAAACAAACGGGCATTTATTACCATCAAGGTGTCAGCGCAGCTCAATACAAGAATGTCAGATAAAGGTGGGTTTAGTCAATTCCACTGGCCATAAGGTGCTAAATTTCTCTCACCTCCCATCCTTCCATCTCCAGTCCTCTCCTCCCATATATGTCATAGATGGCTCTGGTCTGTGGATCACTAAGCACTGCAAGTTAAAATCAAAAGAGGAGAGAACTCAGTTTCTAGTCTTCTCCTCAAATCTCAGACCAACACACTAGCGTTATTTGGAATTCAAGCACAGATCCTGGAAACACGTTCTTCTACAGTTGCATCCAATTTTTACATTAACACCTTTTAACGTTTCCACATGCTGTATTAATAAGACACACTGACTTTTCCTCCCAACAGATTCCCTTTTTTTTCCATTTCTCCTAAAATCAGTAAGTGAAAAGAACACAAGAGAGACATGCAGATTAACTGAGTATGCAGCGGGGGGGTTTCACACTGCTTTCTTTGACACAAGCCCTCTCAGTCAATGGGGTCATCAGCAACTCAGCGACAGTAGCCCCTGGAAACTTTCTGAGGAGAAATGACATCTACCTCTGTCTGGCTTTCAAAGCTCTTTGGTGCTTCTCTCCCTGTCTTCGATCTTCCTCACCATCCCTGCCCACTGAGCCTTCCCCATCCAGCCCACACGCGTGGGACGTGCCAAGCACCAACAAAGTGATTTCCACGAGGCAGTTCGTGCCTCGCCAAACAGCGACCACAGGGTAATCTCAGAAATGCACGGAGAGTGTGGATCTCCCAGAAAGTCACCCGGTGCGACGGCGGAAATAAAACACACCAGGAAACTGCAGAGAAGTTACTTTGGAAAAAGACTGCACATAGAATTGGGAAGAATCTCTAAAATGTGAGGCGTATTTAAATGCACAATCTCTGATACCACACTCTTCCTTAAAAAAAATACAGTAAAAATCATCAGTATTTTCCCACAACGTTCCAACACCCGATTTACCGTTATCATGTATTTCTTTTCACTGTGGAGGAACTGATGAGTCTCTTCGGGAGCTGGGTGTGTATATGAAGGCAAAAAAAGTAATTGAGCTTTGATCTAAACTACCCAAAGATAACTGAACTTGCTAAATGTCACAGGCAGATACTATTTTTTATAAATTCTCATAAAATTAATCTCTTGTTGTGTGATATTAAGAGATGGAAGAGGAAGGGGAGAAAATGGGCAGGAGGTGGGGTGGCTTATTATCGAGATGTCAGATTTTTTTGCTTGTAAAATATTACACTTACACATGGTACTAAATGAGCAATAATTTTTATGTATACTGCAACAGAGAGCCAACCAAGCCATGGAATTCAAAGGGAAAACTGACTCTAACGTCAGACCTCCTCACCACATTAAAATGAAATTATTGAAGCAATCCGAGTTTTTATTCCCCTGTCAGCAATGCAAGACCTTCAGAGTTGTCCCCAGCAAAAGCTTCCCTATGTCCTAACACCTGCCCAGGGTCCGGGGAAAAGCCTGCACCCGTGTTCAAGTCCCACTGGAAGAAACAAATGCTTATCTTTCAGAAAACAGGAGGGTAAAAGATTTCTTTAGCTTGTTTTTGAGGTTTAATAGAGGAATATTTATTCACCACTTTGCTCTAGTTTCTGGTTAGCCTACAGGACTGGACATCTAGTCTGGTGCACCAGGTTTTTAACGCAGAAGAGTCCCACCAGCTTCTAATCTACTCGCATTCCAGACGCCTCGTTTCACACTTGCAAATGCTGCAATCTCATCCTAAAGAACCACTCCCTTGTGCCTCAGTCACGCTAAGTATCACCTACAGTGACATCAGGATTTCAGCAAATGTCAGCTTAATTCAGAATATTTCTAAATGGTTTTGGCATTCTTGGGTGAGAAAAAAAACCTCTACTATAAATACTACTATGAAGACTTTGTCTTAGCCTATGAAAGAACTTGCTGGAAAACAATGGAGACCACAACCAGGAGACAGAGAACAGAAACTCAGGATGCATCAGTTCAAAAAACACGAAACTGTCTTTCTGTTGTAAGCCTTCCAGTCTTCAGCCTCTTACAGGAGAGTCTTTTCAGAAGTAAGGGAAGTGGTGAGAAGATTATTTACAACATGCAGGAAATAAGACAGGAAATAATCCTCGTCCTCTGCAGAGCTTACACTGTGTTGCTCCTCCGATGTACAGGACAGAAGGAGGAAACAAAGCATCGCTAAGTATCAGCAAAATTAATTATTACTTTATAATAACATATCTCTTCTTCAAAAAGCACGAAGACGCGAGACTTCTTATAGAAAAGCCCTGGCAACAGTTTCTGCAAACTTCAGACTTCCACTGACCTTCATAAGCTTGGTGAACAAGGTTAAAGAGCCGCTCAGCCTGGGTCTTGAGCTCCGGGTCTCTGTGCTTGTCCGGGTGGTAGAGCATACACAGCCGGCGGTAGGCAGCTTTCAGCTCTTCCTGAGAGGCCTGCGAAAAGCAGTGAAAATGAGCGAAATTGCAACCAGCGCTATTTAAAAAGACCCTTCTCAAGATCAGCCCTGAAAGAGAAGTCCATCGGCTACTACATGATGCTGCTTCTACACACACAGAGTCAAGAGCGGACTTCCGTTTCGTTACACGAGTTAGGAACACGTTCAGTTACGCACACCGGGGTTTTCCACGCTATTTACTCTTCAGTGACTGAAGCCTTCACAATTTCTAAGCTTTCGCCATGGAAATAAAGGCCCTAAAAGTTTGTTTCTTGAAGTAACATCTTTCTTCCAACCTGTGGTAAGGAGAGTCAGGGTTTTCATCAAAGAAAGGCATCCATTTATGTTCCAAACCTAGAAATCCGTTCAATTGTGAGGACAGCTTAGCATAAATGTTTCTCCGTGCATTCGTACTATTTCATGTTAATGTTTCTGCCTAATTTGCTGGCCTCAAGACAGTAAAAGTAGCTATGGATTAGCTCTTTTCTTGTCACTACCTTGTGCTTTCTCGAACATCGAATTTAAACTCAGCTGAGAAGGCAGAGCAGCATATAGGTCTAAAATGGCACTCCTTAATCAAATTAATGATAAATGGTTTAATGGGCTATTGATTATATAATAGAAATGAGCAGTTTCATTTTTCATGAATGCTCTGTTCAATAAAATGTTAGATTGGGCCTTTCATCATCATTGAATACCTTGGGTCATTGGCTCAATATTTCATGAGCAATAGCCTCTTAGAAACCGCTAAAGAAATACTGACACAATTTCAAATTGCAAAGAAATACATAAGTCAGTAATAATCATGTGCAAGTTACATTTTTATTACCAAAACTCCAGGCAAAATTAAAAGGCATCCCTTCTCCCTACTTGGGATTTGAATAGCTTCATCTGAAGTCTCAAACATGCTACCAAATTTTAGCGGATTGAAATCTATAAAACATTAAACCTGTATATCCACACACACAGAAAATCACTGCTGGGCAGGATGCTCTCCTCACTGGGGCTACAAAGTTCAGTGGTTAACTATTACTTTAAGGAAAGTCACCAGACTGCATGAAGTTGGCTCAGCACGCAGAAACGCGAGTTCACTGCATTCCACGGCTACGCGGGATAGTACTACTGAATTTAATTAGCAAGGGGTAATTAGCAAAGCAACTACTATTCTCAGTTGGAATCACTCCCTCGAAGACCATTTTAACTTGTCTTCCAGCTGGACCAAACCTGAACGTCCCGTCTCAGCAAAGGGCTGGAAGCCAGGCACACACTTAACTATTACGCCTTCCTGTCCATCTCCCCAGCAGCCGCGACCCTTGGCAGCTCCCGCCTCTGTCCGGTAACCTCTCCAGCCCCACAGTGCTCACGCTCCGGAGGGTGAGCCACAAAAGCCGTCCAGCGATCTAAGAGCACGGCTCACCGGCTTTCAGCAGGACCCAGGTCTGAGTGGCACAGGATTTTGTCTAAAGAGAGCGCGCTTCACTGCACGGCACCAGGGAGTTCTGCGAACAGAGTTGCTATCACATGTTTTTCCTTCAGAAACGCAGCAGATTTCCACAAGTGAGACGCAGGAGACGGCCACCGAGGCCACAAGAGCTGACGCTAACTCCAAAGATTTTTTTTTTTTGCAAAGCTATCAGACCGAACTGCTTGTAAGTCTCATCTCCTATTACATGAAGAAGCAATAGTTCATCAAAAGCCTCTTCAGCTCAAACTGTTACCAGGCAGGCTGATGAGCTCGAGTAGCGCAGCCTGTTCATATCCCTGCACAGGGTACGTACGTGCTGCTACTGCCTGTGACGAGACAAACTGCAGCACAGCTTACACACTCAGATCTTTGGCAAGTTATTTCTAATTATTGCTATAAAAAAGTATTTACCTCCCACTGAGTTCCAAACTGTCCCAGCGTAACAAACCCACACCAACTAATAGTGATCTACGCTTAGAAAGGAAAACAAGGAGTACGGACCCGGCTTGTTCCCGGTCAGACGGGCGGCTCGAAGGGCTCTGGGTGTCTCCCGTTCGGAAGCGCTCGGGAAGCGCCGCCCGAGACCCGCGGGGGGCCCCGCCAGGGGATCCGCCGCGCACGGGGTTCTCGGACCGGGCCACCGCCCGCCCCGAGACCGACCGAATCACAAGAATCCGCTACAGAAAGCGGCCGCCGTCCAGCTCCCGCCACGAGCGGCCTTGCGGTGCCGCTGGGGCTCCCGAGGTCCCGCTCCGGGGCGGCGGCCGCCTCACCCCGGGCCGGGCCGGCCCCGCCGCGGACACCGGGGTCACGGCGCGCCCGGCCCCGCCGCCCCCCCGCCCCGCTCCGCCCCGCGGCGGTGCCCCGCCGCCCGGCCCCGCCGCCGACGCCGCCGCCGACGCCGCCGCCGGGCGCACCTCCCGCCGCACGTTGAGCAGCGAGTAGTAGTCCTCGTTGTCCGGCGCCTCCTCGCCCAAGGCCGCCGCCATCTTCGCGACCTCTCACCCCGCGCGCCGGGCGTGGCGGCGGCCTTGGGCGCGAGGCGAGGCGCCCCCCAGCGGCCCGGCGGCCCGAGCGCGCACGCGTGCGGCCGGGGTCCCGCTGTGCGCCTGCGCGGCCAGGCCCCGCCCCGGGAGCCCTGAGGGGAGCGAGGCGAGGCGCGCGCGGGACGCCGCGGTGAGTGAGGGCCCGGCCGGGCGGCGGAGCCGGGGTCGCGCCTGGGCCGCGCGGCGTGGGCCGGGGCGGCCCCCGTTCCCGCGGCCGCCCGGCGCCCTGAGGCGTCTCTCCCGCCGCCGCGGCCGCCCGGCGGGGTGAGGGGGCGGCGGGGCGCCCTCTGTGCGCTCCGTGCGCTCCGTGCCCCGGTGAGCGCGGGAGGGCGAGCGGCCGCCGGCGGCGCGTGCGCTGTGCTGGGCGCTCGGAGCCGGGGGTGGCGGGTCCCGGGGGGGCCCGGGCCGCAGGGAGGCCGCTCGGACCGCGGGCGCTGCCCTGAGGCCTCTGGCCTGGCGCTCCGAGGGTGGCTCCCGCGCCGCGTGGTGACCAGGGCGTCTTTGTTCCACGAGTGGCGACTCCCGGCTCTTACGAGGCCGGCGGGCGGAGGCTTCCCGGGAAGTGCAGCGCAGTGTCTTGAGGCCGGGTCTTCCGACTTGCACCGGGCGTAAAGGCGAGAAGGATGAGCCCGGCGACTGCTCAGCCGCCTGGCACGGGACAGCTGGCCGGGAGCAAACCATGGCTGAGCCTTGTTCTGGTTTGTCACAGGGGTGAATGTGGAGCCGTTGGCTTTGGCTCAAGGGAACTGCTTTGGCCTTTAACCGCCGGGCAGCAAATGCGACCCCCGAGTTCGTGCTGTGTTCCAGCGGGCTGGGCGGTGGGTCAACCGGGAGAGGGCACTCACCGAGTAGCAGAATGGAAGGAAGTGCCCCCAAACCACGGCGAGCAGGCAGGGTCTTTAGCAGAGGGTCTTCCTGCTCTGCTGTAACTCGTGCCTCGTGGTGAAGCGTGCTGGCGGACAGACTGGGTGTTTGTTGTTTCTGGTGCTGTGATGAGGCAGCCAGAAGGAGAAATAAGGCCTTTCCCACTCTGGGTGTTCCCCCGTGACTGGGGTTGGTGTTTGTGTAGGGGGTGCTGCAGTGATTTCAGAGCACTGCGGGCCACAAAGACGAGATTTGGAAAGAGCGTGCGCCGACACCGGTGCAGTCTGGCATGAAGCTGAAGCTCTGTTTTCTCGTTCCAAAGCTCAGCTCATCTGTTTTGGAGCTTTTCTTAATGTAACTTATGTTTGAAAACAGGAATGTTTTAATACTTAATAAGTTTTTTTCTGATCCAAGGATAGTTAACAAGTATTGATCGTATTGTGGAAGTTCCTCTGCCCTCGTAGTAAGTGCGATGCTGGGAACAAGAGGCCCACGAAGGCTCACTGCCTGAGAAACCACATAGAAATGGGCCTGTTTTCCAGGGAATTACCTGGCAGTGTGCTTTTCCTGAATGAACCCACCTGCTAGACTCGTTTTTTTCCCACGTGGTTTAGGAGTCATTGAGTCTGTGCAAAAATGCAAAGACGACTTGAGTTCTGAGGATGTCAGTTGCTGTGGCAACAGCGTTTTCTGTGGATATGGGTCCCGTTGTAGTTGTGCTCTTTTTCTAACACAGTCTGGGAGTCCTGTGGTCCTCGGGGGATGTTAGTGGCAGTTACTGGGAATCCTTCCCCTTACCAGATTGATCTAACACTTTCCTGAAAGACACAGCTGCTACTTGCCAGCTTTGGCTGCTGTTTCACATGCATCACAGATGATTCAGGGGAATTTTTTGGGAACAGTCCACAGATGTCACATCTTGGCAGGGAAATATAGAAAGAGAGAAATACGACTGTAGGGAGCTAAATACGAACTGTGCTTTCTAAGCATGTGGAGATAGCTCTTTAAAACCCTAAATTATAACAGAGGACAGGTAACATCTATGGCAAAAAGCAATTTGGGGAAAAAAAAAAAAAAGAAAAAGTGTTTGTTTGTGCTTTATTGACTTGCCAAGTTCTGGTTTGGGATGCAGTGTTCCTTTTGCCCACGTTGCTACTCGCAGATTCCTCGCACCTCGCAAGAAAGCATTGCGGTGCTGTGTGGGATGTGATCTTTGCGATGAGAGAAGCAGACCCCAGGAATCGGATCCCAAAAGAAGCTGCTCTCTGTTTAAGAGTCATCAAGCCCAGACCTAGAAAGGGAGTTGATTGTAATGGTCCTGACCGTCCCCGTGCTTAGCTCAAGGCGCCGAGTTCTTGGGCTCGGGTTAGGCACTTCTTCTAGGGAAGCGGGGGGTGGTGGAACGTGCTTGAGAGGGTTTTTGGGAGGGCCCTTCGCGAGGGCTCATGCTGTCTGTGGACGCGCTGGAAGGGAGCACCCGGAGTGCCAGCGCTCCCAAGCTCGGGCACCAGTGAGCAGTGCTGCATGGTGATGACGGGGGCAGCAAACTGTGAGGGTCTCTGCCTGGAAAACTGGGTTTGGAGCTCAAAATTATTTTCAAGCTAGAGGAAGCGTCCGTGCTTGTGTTTATCTGGGATGCTGGCGACTCCTCTGCAAGGTGCAGAGGTGTTCAGAATCGATTCGCTGCTGTAGAGCCAGAGATTCCTTCATCTTCTGAACCTTTCCTGTGAGCTCGCGAGCTGGATGGGAACCATCTTCCCTAGGCTGGTGAGAGCGGCCAGGGACTGCGAGGAGGCCTTGTTTAGCAGGTTTGCTTAGTAACTGGGATCATGTAGTCATCGCTGGGAAATTGCCCCCGCATAAAGTGTTTTTGCTAATATTAACTTTAGTTCCATCTCGGCTCAATGGAGGGAAAAACTAGAAAGTGCCATAAATTCAGCAGAGCTTGTCAAAGCTGTCAAATTACCACCTGATAAAGCTTCTGCCTCCTAATGATTACAGCCATCAGCCGGAGAGGAAATGTATGCCGATGGGGCTGTCGAGCGACAGCGCCAGGGTTCAACATTGTTAGGCTTTTAATGTAGTGTCGTCTGGGGGCTCTTTGGCTTCAGTGGAGGGTGAAGCTCTGAGCAGAGTTATTTCTTAAAAAAAGAAAAAAAGAAAAAAAAAAAATCCAAGTAGGTAGACTAGCATGCTACCCTCTCTTATCAGCCAGATTAATGCTGACTACTACATTTTAGTAAGGGTCTGCTTTGGTCCCGTTTGTTAGTATCAGGAGTCCGTAGAGATAATGTCTTTTCACGTATAAAAGATGCTATTGATTTTCTATTACTGCTGTCCTGAAATGTGCACAGTGTGTCTGTGCAGCAGTGACAATCCTCCATCACTGGCTTTATGGGAAAAGAATGGTTATTGAATCTCTTCCCATAAAATATAATCTCTTTCACTCTTCCAGAATTTGCCAGTCCCTGTGGGAGTCCCTCATGTTATCTCTTTGAGAAAATTGCTATTTTTTTTGTCTCTGCTTTGTACACTTGCATTTAGTTTTATTTTTAATTTGGCTCGTGTGATATGAAGGCTTCCCTGACATTGACTGTGTTCTCAGTGTTGTGTTTCTTCTCTTTCATATGGATTGACACTTTTGGAATGTTTTAAAATGAAATAAAGGTATTTGCTTGGTGCGAGTCTCTCTTGTTGCTGGGAGTTTTTTTTCACTCTGAGTGAGTCATTGCCCTGCTCTTTCTTTCCAGGCAGGTCTGAGGTACTGACAGCTTTTCAGCTGCTTACAGGTAAATTCGGGGTAAGTTTCTAGAGCCAACACAGGTTGACTGATTTCAGGTTAATGACACCGTAGCAGAGAACACAACTTGCAGTACTGTCCGCTCAAGGAGCAATGGCCTTTGAACTCAAGCAGTGGCAAAAATACGCTGTCAGGTTTGTCCTTTCCGCTGTGTAGCAAATGACTGACTACAGGACTTTTTCCTTTCAGGGAGGAAACGGCAACATGAATTCATAAATGATGAGTAGGATGCCAAAGCCAGAGATGACAGTGCTCTTGAAGAAATGCTGGGTAGAACAAAAAGGTAAAAGGAACAGCTAATTGAGTGCGTTTTGGAGCCTGTGAGACTTCGCGTGGTACCTTCCCTTGTGAGGCAAATGGCACACCCCCTCAAACCGTAGCTGAGTTTTGAATTCCCTCCTCCTCCATTTTGCATGAAATCCCAGTGATGCCTCTCACTCCTGACCTACTTGCTCTATGCTTGGGTCTTCCCCAAAGCTGCATCATTCTCCACCCAAAACCCCTGTGAGACTCGTGCTTTTGAACGCGTCCCTGCATGCGCACGCTCCCAGCCCAGCAGCCACCTCACCTCGGGCTGCAGCTCGCCCTGCCACGTTAGCCTAGCGACTGTCTGCTGCGGGGTTTTGTGATGGTAACAAAAAGAGAAGTAGGAGATGAACTCAGCTGGTTAATGTGCCACCAGTGCCGTTCTCCTGCGGTGACGGGTCAGTGCAGCCATCGCCTGTGCCGTCCTCCGGCTTGCACCCAGGCAGATGCGCACGGTTGAAATGTTTGGAATGCCTTGCAAACAGGTTGCCTCCACGAGGACTAAATTGCTTTCTGCTACTCTGATACTTTTTACTGTGTTTTGTGTTAATGCTGTTGGGATGCCCAGAGGAATCGCTTCTTATTGGCTCTTTCATTCTGAGAAATTAGCTCTGTAACCGAGACCACTTGGGGAAGCGAGAGGCAGATTTAATCACACCTGCAGAGCCACGCGGCAGCCAGCCCTTTGTGCACGCCTCCAGCAGCAGCGGAAGTGGCTGAGCAAGAAAATCTTCGTTAGTTACATAGCTCTCCTTGGGACATTTTCAGGCTTCCTTATGGAAGACTGACTTTAAGCCCCCAAAAGTCAAAACCAAATATTCTTGAAAATGTTCCAGGTGTGTAGTAACTAGCTGTGTGTTGCCCCCTGCCTCTCGGCTCTTTGTGGCAGCAGGTGTGTGGGACAAGGGCATTTCTCTTGAGAAGCAGGATGAAGCGTGAATGGTTGATACGTGTGTAAATAACAGTTCTGTTCTGCTAGAAGTGTTGTCTTCAAAACAGCAATAAGGGAAGAATTTGCTATAGTTTAAGTGTTGATGCCAGCTCTAGTTTTTAAGAGCTTAAACCGTTTCTAACCAAGACACAGTCTGTCACGCCGAGCGTTGTGCAGGGCAGGGTTATGGCTTTTGGATATACTGACACCACAGCCCTTCCTGAAGATCATGAGTGCAATTTTGACCATGTCAGAAATTATTTCTTCAAGCTGATTCATACTGCTAGGAAATCTCCAGCAATTCCATGTGCACACATGGGTGCTGGGAAGGGAGATGCTGACTCTCTGGTGACCTTTGGCATCCGTTGCCTCCCACTAAAATGTGTTTCCTGCAGCAGCGTAGTTCAAACCAGCACGCTCAGCGTCTTTGGGTCCTTTCAGCCAAGCGTGTGAAGAGCCTGTCATGGGGACAGAGCTCTGCATTAGGGCATTGCTTTCATCTGTCAGAAGCTGTTTTCAGAACATGTAGAGCTTGCCAGAAAGCCAACCTTTCACACTTTGAAGATGAAAAACATAGGAATTACTTACAGATACTGTTTTCCATGGACAGCTTCTGGATTTTGTGCAGCGTTAGTGGCTGGAAGCTGGGAACCTGTATTCCCTACCTTTTCTCTCCAAAATCAGCCTCCAACTTACCTCCAGTAGAATAGCTCTCTGAGAAGAAGTCAATGACTCTTCCTACTGTGTCGATGAGAATGTTACTTGGGTTCAATTCTGTGGTTTAATTTTGTCTCTGTTTAGTAAAATACTTCCCTGTTGTCATGAAAAGGAACTGCTCCGGATGTTACGGAGTGTCCTAAAATCCTGGTTCTGTTTAGGCTATATGGTGTTGCAGGGAAGGAACACCACCAGATTCAACTCTTCTGGTGAAAAGGTGGTAATGTGCTCTGTGTCGTTGGGGAAATGTGGCCGTGCTCAAAATCTCATATAAATATCATGTGAAATACAGATGGGTTTTTTGAAATGGTCATAACTGGCCTAAGCTGTTGTATAGTTAAAATTTATAATTATAATATTTAATTTAGTAACAACAGAGCTGAGAATTCAGGCATGCTTAAAATAGTAGTTAGAAGATCTCTGCTGTCAATCTATGTTTTGGGAGATCTGATGGTTTTGTTCATTCTTCTGCCTGTGCTACGTGTGTGTTAAGGCTGTTGGTGTATTATTCAGCTATTGCTATGAAGTTGGCTGTAAATCTGTTATGCTCTTTGAGTTTCAAAATTCTTCACCATGGATCTGGGAAGTCCTAAGTCTGCTGAAATTGGAGTACAGTCAGCGTTGGCACGGAGCTGTGTCCTTATGGTTGGGCGGGTTCCCCAGAGCCAGGACTTGTAGCCGTTCCCTGCTCCTCCCACTTGCTGTTGGGGCCCTGGAGCCCGGCCAGGCGCGGCGGTGACCACAGCACCCTGCGAGTCCGGCGTTGCAGCAGGCCAGGCAAAGCGAGAACAGGGAGCTCTTTTTCAGTATTCGCTGCGGCTTCAACAAAGAGCGCGGTGTACGTGTTGTTTCACTGCTGGCGCCGCTAAACGCGGGCTGGGGGAAGGCGCGTGGTGCTATTGCTGTAAGGTGGCTGGTGGCCACTAGCTGTGCTCAGCATCGCCTCTGCCAGCTCTGGCATCGTAGCACGTGCTGTCAACTCAGCAGTGGCTGGAAAGCTCAGATAGGACCAGATTTGGCATCAGCATAATCACTTCTGCGGGCGTTGTGCTTTGGATGCTGCCAGCTCCTCGCTGCTGCTGCTTTCTTCCAGCACGTGGTATTTTATGTGACCCTGAGGACAGGCAGTTGCCTCCTAGACTAGCTTGTGTTTTTGTTTCTTTTTTTTTTCTCTCTGTCTTGTCAACATTCAGGCTTTCAGTTGCAGGGGAGCACCGGGAAATACGTGTTCTGTTTTGCGTGCTGTCCTGCTAACGCTTTAGCTTGCTGGAGTGGGTGAGCGGTGGCGGCAGTGGGAGTTAGTGCCGTTAGTCATCGGGTGACATGGTCTGACAGACGGAGCTCTCGAGCTAGGGAAGGAGGATGCTCACCGAAGAGAGCGCCGCGATCAGCCGCTCAGGGTTGCGTGGCCTCACCGACCACCTGATACACGTTCTCTTACTCAGACACAGGTGGAGCTTTTCACAGCACCTGGTGCTGTGTTTGTGCTTAGCCTGGGTCTTACAAGCGGGCAAGAAGGGAAGGTGAATCACCCACTTGTATGCTTTGATCTTAAAGTTCAGTATTGTTCTTTTTCTGTAAGTGGTTTGTCAGACAAAATTTCTTAGTCATTGTGTTTGAACATCTCGCCCTCCATGTCAGAGGCAAGGCAGTTGGAGGAGATGCAGTTACAATTCCCCCATCTTTGAAGTGTTTGATTTGGCACAGAATATTTCAGGGACCACCAATGCTTTTTGGTAAGACCGTATTGCGGATCAGTGGCTGCTACTTCATTTGCCGTTACTGGAAGACAGAGCTTCAAGGCGTTCTGGTTTTGTTTGTTTTGTTGTTGTTTTTTGGTTTGGTTTGTTTTTTCCTGTGATAAATTGTGGACATTTTTGACTAGCGTAGATTAGTTCCTCGAACAAGCCATGGACAACTCGGCTGCGCTCTGTGGCTACTGTAGGACAGCTGGTAGCACGCATCTAGTCCTCGGGCAGCGCTGTGGTGCTGCGCAGGGTTGCGTGGTGAGCGAAGTTGGGGTCATCGGGAGCAAATTTTAAAATGAGTGTGACAGGCAGCTCGTTGATGTGAGCATGGATAAAGAGAAGGTTGTGGACTTGATGTAAATATTCAGGTGAGGTTATGCTACCTTGGTTTTCTGGAAGATACTGTGCTCTGTTTCCCTGGCAGAAATAGCCCTTTAAATGCAGACTGACACTGTCAAAAAAAAAAAAAAAAAAAAAAAAAAGAGATTGTGTATCACTTAATACTGAAAGTAACACTTCATAAGGACCTTTTTTCACTTGATAGTTCAATAAAAAGGGTAATTTCTGTAGGGATATTCCGTCCTTGCCTACAATTTTGCAGTTCTGACAGGATCACATTCTTGATTTTTGCCTTCATGCTGTCCCAGGCTGAAATACTTCATATTTAACACTCTGGGTTCTACAAATAATTGACGTGGCTGTCTTAGCAACTGAAGATCAGCAGCAAATTGTATTGTTGTTGAATAATAGGGTCCTTCTACATTCTTTACTCCTTTACATTTTAATTTTCACTCTGCTGCTGAGAATATAACTGATTTACTCCACTTCAGGAAAAAAAGCATTACTGTTCCAGCCCTTCGGGGGAGAAAGTTTAGGGGAAAGTAAACAACTCACAAACAAACCATCCAAGTAAAGACTAGCTGTTTCTGCATATTTTCTGCATATGCTGTTTGTGTATGTTTCTCATTGCATGCAACTCTCCTGGGTCGTGTGGGAAAGAATAGTTTTAATGGTTAGACAAGATTTAGGCAAATCTAGAAAGAAAACTCTGCTGTGTAGCTAAAGCTAATGAGAAAATATTAAAACAATCATTTTTGTTTATAAGAACTTGATGACAGAGAAAAAAAGGTTTTGCATAATGAGGCACCGGACAGGCACCCGAGAGATAATTCGAGTAGCTGCACTGCTGTGGTACCGCTGTAAGCAAAGCACGATTGATTCTGGTTTGTGATACTGGAATTACACTTCCATTTGGTTTGTCTATTAATAAATAACAATGAAAAAAGCCAGGGAAGCTCCTTCTCATTGTGAATTTATAGCATGGCAGAACCCAGTCGTAGTGGAGTCCTTAAAAGATTTGAGATGATGATTTCAACAACGACGTTTTTTTAATTGAATGTGTGAGTGCTCTGTTGTTTGTCCATGATGCTTCCAGTTGAGGCACACACAGAATAAATCACAGGAGTGCATGGGTGAAGACTTGGTTTGGTAACTCCAGGAGAGGGGTTTGGGCAAAGGCAGAGCCCAGGTGGAGCTGTCATCAGAAGTTCCTCGGGAACAGGCTAACTCGGTTAAATTTGACTTTGCCTCTGGCTTCCAGCGCTGAATTTACATGGCTTTGAACACCTCCCACCTCCGTTACCACCATCAATTTCTCTTCCTTCCATTCTCCTTGCGTTCTTCCGTCATCGTCTTCCATTACTCATTCTTCTGTTCTCAGTGCCTGAGGCTGACGTTTTCATACCTTGGTGACTAAAGCTTGGCTCCTAGATCCGTATTTATGCAGCTACTATGAACAGCAGCCCAATTTGGGAGGAGTTAAGTATCCTGGAAAGCTACTTGTTTAAAAGTAGGAGCAGAAATTCAGGAGCATGCCTTTTGGGATCTTAGACTTGAACTTTCTCAAGGTTATTTGCTTCAGGTATCGCTCGAGGTCCGATGTCAAACTAACCTGAAGGTTACGCTACCTTGTACGTGTTGAGGGGGAAACAAGAATTATGGAAAATGGCTTTTTCCTCCAGTAACGCTGCTTTCTCCCTGGGTTCGTGTGCACGCTGAGGGTTGGTGAGCTGGCGCTGCCACCCGTGCGGCGCAGCGTGTCCTGGCCGTCCCCGCGCTGTGTGCCAGCGCGCTGTGCCGCGGCTCTGCCTCACCTGGGCCTGCAGGATTTACACTCGCTTCTTGGCTAGGAAGTGGCGGGAGAGGAGAGTTGGGATGTGGGGGAAAATGTTCCCGGAGAGCAGCAGCCAGGCTATACAGCTTATCGCAGGATGATGACAGCTTAAAAAAAATCCAAAAAACCCCCAAACCCAAAATCCTTCCATGCACCTGACTGAAGGCTGCACTAAAATTGTAACTGAGGCTACCGTGGATGACAATCGTATTACCTCCTTAAACTAAATAACTTGGTTGTCTTATAATAACAGAAAGCAAAGAGAAATGTCCTGAATATGCTCTAGGAAATTGTCTTTACTAAATCTAGCTCAGCATTTATGAGCATTGTATATATTATTTGATTTTGCCAGAATTACATAAATGAGGGAAAAAAATTGTTAATTTAAATTGACTACCAGAGTAAATCACAGCCTAATTATTCTTCTTTTCTGGCTAAAATTAGAATTTGATATAATGGTCAATAGACGTTTTCTTTAATTTTTGAGACATGATTTCTAATAGCTAATCCAAATAAATTGGAGAGAGTTGCTGCAGAATTGAAAAAATAAATTATCTGAACTTTATGGCGACTTAGTGGTAAATCCCCTTAGTTGGGAACTTTAATTTACCTCATATTTCATTTTTTTTGTCCTCTAACTGGCTTATGTATATATATTAGAGCAAAATAACTGTTATTTTCTTAGTGCCACCAGGGTGCTTGGAGCATGAGCCAAAGTGAAGACAGAACCTGGCCTGTTCTTGTAGGGAAATAAAGGACTAAGGACCAAGGAGCGCCGGGGCTCGCGGCAGCAGCAGCAGCGTGCTGCAGTGTGCGGCGTGGCCGGCGTTGCCCCCGGCGTCGCTGGCTGCAGCAGCGTGCTGGGGGGCAGCGCCCCCGTGAATCAGCTGAGAAGCCGTTTGACGTTGCACAAATGGGCGCTGCAGGCCTCCCCAGGCGGCCGCTCGTCGGTGCCAGTGTAGTGGAACAAAGCGTTTTTGCCCTCGTTCTTGGTTAAATGAGTAAATACTGTGTTTAGCGTGGAGGTCGCTGGCTTAAACATCTACAAAAACTTTATGAGGCTTTTCACAGCAAAAGCGTCTTTCCTCCAGGGTCCATTAAAACGGCTCAGGCCTTGGATTTGTGCTTCAGTTTAGTCTGGTGCAAATTCCCCACAGCCAGCAGAAGTTATTGGAATGTAGTCTTGATATTTCCAAGGGAAATAAGTGGGCTCAGAACTGCAGAAGGAACGGGGAGAGGAATGTGCCCAAGCCCCAGAATATGGAAGACAACGGCGTCTGGCTTCCTGCTAGGGCAGCGTGCGATCCCAACCGTTCCGAACGGTGTCTTTGCTTCCTGGTAACGCGCACTCATCCTCAACTTCCACACAGCGTTGTGGGCAAGTTATTTGGATGGCAGAGCCCTAACCAGAGTGTACTTCTCTGGAGAACCTTTCTGCAGAAATGCGTGTTTGGGGATATTTACCTGGTGTTGATGAACGTGGAATTGGCAGTTAACACTTCACAAATGTAGTGAAGTGTTGTGAAGTAACAGTGGGTTTATACGCACACACAGACTTGGTTAAGTCTTGGGTTTATTCCTGTCAAAACCAGTTTTTGATTCTGTCAGTGAGGATAGGAAAGGGCAAACCCATTTCATTTCTATCGTTGTGAGGTATTTTTAAGCATCTCTATTCACACTTTTAAGAGTATTTTTGTAAAAACACTTGGCATTCCTTCTCAATCGTGAAGTAACTTTGTGCAAACAGTTCAAAAGAACTGGGGTTCCAACATTGTCATTATAGCTATTAAAACTGTCTGAATTGTTTTGCTTTTTGATGCTTGCCATAGCAACAGTGGATATATAATTTGCTGAATATCCATAACAGGATATTTGAAGGTATTCTTTACAGTTTTACTTCTGCATATAACTAAGCATGCCAAATCGTCACATTAACCCAATTAGCTGAGCCAGACCCACATCTGCCATGGAATGTCACGTTCCCCGTAACAAAAAAGCCCCAACAAACAACAAAGACCATATATCAGAATAGCAGCAGCTTTTATCAGTGTGCTGTTAAAAATTATTCATGATTCAGACTGCAAAGTCCAAGCACATCTACTTTCTTGCCACTTATCAGCTGGAGGTAGCTCCGTGTTTGTGCCCCTAGAAACGTAAGACCGAGTCAGTTTCTCCTGTACCATGCATGCACAGAATCTTTTGTGGTTCAGTACCCCGGCGCCTTAATAGTGATTAGACCTCTGATTTTTAAACAGTGGGGAGCTGGGAAGCTTGAAAGATACCAGCAGCACTTAAATTCAAATGGCTTCTTTCTTATCATTTTATTGCACAAGGAATTAAATGAAAATGTTTGGGACTTTGCTGGCATGCCTGATGAAGAATCCACATTCGAATGGCATCCGTAGCATTACGTAGCTCACAATGCGGTAATAACCTATACGCTGCTGTGAAAGTTATGTATCATTTCAGGTATAAAAGATGCGATTTATCAGGGTTGGTTTTTGGTTTTTGTTTTTGTTTTCTCCTGGTAGAAAAACTTATATTCAGGAAGAGAATGAGTTCATTAGCCATATGCAGCAGAATTCATGCGCTACTTCAGTAATCCCTTAAATATGCCTTATTCGTGCTCATCCACACAAATTCTCATCGTCTTTACAGCCTGGGAAGGATCTAGAAAGCCAGACCGTGCTCCTGAAGACACTTCCTAGAGCAGGTTGCATTAGTTCTGAAAGTGGATCTGCTGCTAACCAGTGGCAGTTCCTCCCTCCCCAGGCTGGGAGGAGGCAGCTGGTGTCCTGAGCAACCTTGTCAATCAGACCACACGGACCTCGTTACTCTAATGAGCCAGAGAAGCACCCAAGGAACTGGTTGAGCTTTGGAGAGGAGAAAGAGATGGACACTCTTGTGTAGGCATGTAGCTGATTTTGCATTTCATTATGTTTCTGGGTGATCTCAAGGTCTAACCCCATGTGGAGTACCTTATGGTTATTTGTTCTCAAGAGTATGTAAGTGAATAATGCAGCAAGGGCTACAAGCGAAATAAATGTTAGTGCTCATCTACCCGAAAAGAGCAAAACGCTGTCTGCGGCAATGCTTGATGTACTTGGGGGTGGCCTGGGCTCCTGCCTGTGTGTTGCCTGCAAGCACTGGCGTCTGCAAAACCAAACCCCAGTAGGTCTCCGACGTTACTGTATTTGGTAGCAGAGTGAGCATCTTCGTAACTCGGAGGAGACGCGTTAGCTCCACCAGTTCTCTCCTCTCCTTTTCATTACGTAGTCTTGCCTGAATGTCCAAGCGGGAGCTTGAGCCGCTTTGGAATACCTGCCTGACGTTCATCTTGGCCGGGAGACCTCCGTGCCAGGAGAGGAGCTGGTTCGGAGGAGGGAGGCAGTGCAGAGGACCGGCGCCCTGAAGGCACTGCAGGCTGTTCTTCGTGGCCGTGCCAGCTGCCTGTTTCTGACTGCAAAAGAGAGCGAGTCAGGTCTCTCCGTCGCGGGTCGGCGCCGGCACCTGCTGCTCCCCGGGGAGCACTGGGATGAGTTCCACACGGGCCAGCCCTCCGCAGCTTGGTAAGATGTCGCCCCAACATCTAACACTTACCTCAGGAAACGGACTTGATCTCTTAACTGCAGAGCGACACCTATTTTAATCTGGCATTCTGCTTTTGCCATGGTACAAACTGTGAGGAGCACCAACTGTATGGCTGTCCTATGTCTCTGCTAAGTGTAGAGATCATCTTGGAAGAATATCCAAGGAAAGACACAAATTCCTGAAACTCATCAAGGAGGTGATAGCTCTGCCAGCATGGCAACTAGAAGAGTTTCCAGTGTATCTTGGAACGGCCAAAGGAAACAATTATCTTAGCTGATCCTGTAGCTGCATTAATATTTGTGTGTATTTATAGGACAGAGTATACTAGATTAGCTTTATGACCGTCGGGAGTGAGCCTGTCATTCTAGAGCCTCTTCATCAATGTGCCTTTCACGCTCCATGAGATTAGCAGCCGCTGAAAATAGGAAAAAGGAATTTTCCTTTCTTCTGTCTTAGAAGAGACCCGTCACACCACACTCCTCTTTCGTCTTGGCTTGGAAATGGCTTCGGTCCTTAGCAAAACCAGAGAGCCACCAGGTCTTTTTAAAGAAGTTCTACTCTCTTGAGGATCTAAGGGAAAATATCCTTTTTGTGTGTTTAGTCACACACATCAAAGGAAACAACCGTTTCAATCTCCATTTGCATTGTGCAGGCATTAGATGTGGTCCAGTTACACGGAGCTCTGCTTGGGGAGGCAGAAGTGCCCGTACTCTTTGAGCCTTTACAGAGATGGGGAGGAAACACGGCCAAGCAAAGGTGATATCGCTCTTCCAGGGTGCTTTCAGAGTTGAGGAGGACAGAGCAATTTACGTGGTTTCCGGGGAGACTCTGCACACCGCAAGCTCCTTGACATCCTGATCCGAAGGCACTGCTCCGTAGGCCGGGGAGTCCGCACCGTGGGGCATCTGTACGGCTGCAAACCATCGCCCTTTTCCTCACGGAACGCGCGAGGGCTCATCGCAAACTCATTCCCGCGTGATCTGCGGGACTCCCACAAGCTTCCTGCATCTCGTTGGCAATGGTAACTGGGTTCTCCCCGTGGAGCGCGAATCCTCACCTCCTCGGCCGGGTACCGCGCCGAGAGTGGCTTTTCCTCCCCGAGCATCGTGCCGTCCGCCTCGGAACGCTGCGGCTGCGGAAGAGGCGCTACCGAACTTTGACTTTTCGGCAGGATTGAAAAATTGGAGGAAGCCGCCTTTGCGGCCGCGGCGCAGTTGTTCAGGGGGTTACCTAGCGCAGCGCTGGGTCTGGGGGGCGCCCCCCCCAGCGCCTCTTGGGGTCACCCTGCCCGGGCAGACCCTCTGATCCTGGCTCCGGGGGAAACCCCGGTTCAGCATTAAGGTTATGGAGGAGACGGTAGAACCCGCTGCCCTCACAGATACGCCCTGTTGTAAAAACAGCTCTTGGAAAATCTCAGCTCGTGGTTGTGTTTGATCGCTTAAGAAAAAATCGCAGCAGCCAAGTTTCCGCCCGCATGCGGGGCCAGGAGCCCGGCGGGGCGGGCCGAGGTGGCCGCCGGGCCCGGTTGCTTCGCCGCCGCCCGCCGGGGCGCAGCGGGCCCCCGCTGCCGGCGTCACCGGTGTTCCCTGGCGGCGGCGGGACCCGGCCTCTACGTGAAGGGCCGAGGCCGGGCTGGCTGGCGCGGCGGAGCGGGGCGGCCCCGCGGGACCGGGCCGGCAGCCGCCGCTCGCCCCGGGCTACCGGGCGGGCCAGGCCGGGCCGCGGGGCTGCCCCCGCCGGGCGGGCGCGGGATTGGCGGACGGGCCGCCCGCGGAGCCAATCGGCGGCTTTGTTTAGGGTTGCGGGGCGCGGAGGGGGCGTGCGCCCGCCGGGGCCGCCCGCAGCCAATGGACAGGGCTGGGGGCGGTGGCCGCCCCGCTCGCCCGCCCCATTGGCCCCGCGCGCCGTCGCTCTGGCGTACGCCGCTCCTGGTTGGGTGCCGGCGCCCGCGGCCTCGTGCGTCACTCGGCGCGTCGCGCTCCGGCCGCGGCGCGGTTGGCTCTGGCGGCCGTCAGTCGCGCGGAGCCGCGTCCTGAGTGGCCGCCGCAGCCGTCAGTGAAGCGCCCGGCCCCGCCCTTCGCTCCTCCCGACGTCGCCGCTGAGTGGCTGCGGTGCGTGTCACTGAAGCGGTGCCGCGCTTCGATTGGCGGGGCGCGCCGTCCATCGCGCCCATCCCCTCCGGTCGCCCGCCCCCCGGCCGCCGCGATTGGCCGCCGCAGGTGTCAGTGCGGCGGCTCCCCCAATGGGCGGCGCGGGGTGTGCGCCGTGCGCGCGGGGTGGCCGGCCCGGCGGCGGCGGCGGCGGCAGCGGGAGGAGGCGGCGCGCGCCTGGGTCCCGGTCGCGAGGAGGCGGAGGAGGATGTGGCGCGCGGAGGGGAAATGGCTGCCGAAAACAAGCCGGAAGGTGAGAGCGCGGCCGGGCCGGCTCCCGCTCCCGCTCCGCGCCGGGCCGGGCCGGGCCTGCTCCCCGCCGCCGCGGGGCTGTCGGCGCGCAGGGCCTCCCGCGCCGCTTCTCCCCCCCCCCCCCCCCCCCCCTCCCCGCCCCTTCCCCAGCCCCCGCCGCGGGGCGGCGGCGGCGGCGGCGGAGGCCGAGCCGGGCCGCGAGGCGCGAAGTTTGGCGGCGGCGGGCGCCCCCGCGGGGCCGGGCCGGGCTGGGGGGGGGGGCGGCGGGCAGGCCATGTGCGGCGGGCAGGCCGCGTGGCGCCGGGGCCGCGGCGGCCGCACCGGGCCGGGGCACGGGCACGCCTCCCGCCGCCCGCCGGCACGTGCCCGCCCGCCGCCAACATGGAGGCTGCGGCGGCACGGCCGGCGAGGGGCGGCGCAGGGCGCGGCGCGGGGCTCGGGGCCGGCGCTCGCCGCTGACGGCCTGGGCTCGCCGCCGCCCGGGGGTCACGCCGCGCCGGGCCTGGCAGCGCCACCCCCGCCGCCCCCCCTCTATCCCTCCCCCCCCCCCCCTCCCCTCCCCGACGGCGGCGGCGGCGCACGTGCCTCGCGGGCGCGCGCCCGTCGGGAGCGGGGCGGCCTCGTCCGCGGCGCCGCCGCACCGGGCCCTCCGCGCCGCCGGGCAGCGGGCGGGCCGGGGGTGGGCGCTGCTGGGCGGGCGGAGCGGCGCCGCCCGGCGAGCGGCGGGCCCGGAGGTGAGCGCGGGGAGCGCCCGGGCGCCCCGCCCGTCTCCACCGGCGGGGCGGCCGCGGCGGCGGCGGGGAGCGGGGCGCCTCACTCCGTCCGAAAGTTACCGGCGCGGCGGGGAGCCGGGGCGCGGCGTGTCCGCAAGGGGGTAGCGCTGCTCCGCCCGCCCGGTGACCGCCCCCGCCCCGGCGGGTCCGTCCGACGGGAGCGCGGCGTGCGGTCCTTTTTTTTGCTATTTAACCAAAGTTTGTCCGAGCAGGTGTCGGGAAACGGCGGCGGCCGCTGCTGACCCCGCCGGCTCCCTCGGACGCGGCGTCGCGGTGTGACCCCGCGGGAGCGGTGCCAGGGGGGCAGCCGGTACCGGGAGGCAGGGCCTCCATTTTAGAGGAGCGGGAGGAGAGGGGGAGGTCGATGGTTTCTATCCCACGGCTGACTGGTTGCGTAACTAGAATTGGGTAAATTTGCTAATATCGCATGAATGTGTCGGGCTGTAGTTGAGCTCCCCGAGTGACCATTTGATCTGGCTAACACGGATTTTTTTTCCTTGCACGCTGTGGCGGATGCTCTTGCTTGCTTTTAACCTATTTGCACTCCTGCCTGGAAATCCCTTCCTAAGATAGAGGGGCTCTTAACCACCCTCTTCTGGTTTCTTGCTCCAGGAGACTTGGGAATATCTTTTTTGTTTATTTTCTTGTAATTTAGTGGTTGCAGAGCCTGTGTAGGCATGGCCGCCCTTGGTTTGCTTTTTGCCTGCGCCTTGTCCAGCGTGGTGAGGGCCGACTGCTCTACCAAAGTGTAAATTTTAAGTAGTAGTGATGATTATGAGTGTTGTCAGCTTCATCTTTTATCAACCTCTCTGATGCTCCCAGATTCATTAGTTCCATCTTTCCTGTGGTCTGGACAATGCCAGGTTCATTCTTTTCTCATTTGCATTGGAGTAAATGATTAACTCCACCGAAGTAGTAAAACGCTGAATGGTTAACAGGGGGTAAGTGAGAGGAGAGTCAGTGTCTTCCTAGCTCAAATTGTCAAGTTTGGGTTCTTTAGCGCATGAAAGTATCACCGTGGGAGCTCACTCGGGCTCGATTCTCTTTTCTGGCTCCCTGTGCCAGTGCGTGATGACATTTTTTCTGTGCAAAGCACCGGATTCAGTGTGCTGAAACCGTGAAGCCACGGCTTTACAGAGCCACGCAGACCAGTGCTCCTTGCCTCCAAAGGTAATTTGGCTCTTTCTCGTGCTACTTAATGCAATTTTTACCGTGTTTCACACGGTAGCTGATTTTTGTGGGCTGTGGAAGGGTGTTTTGCTGAGGTGGACCTGCAGCAGCGTTCGCCCTTGGGTTGTAGCGCCGGGCACAAGCTCTGGAGAAGCGGCTTCTGTGCCCGGCGCATGAGTGCAGCCGTCGGTGCCGCCAGGCAGCGTCCCCTTCGCTGCCCGGGCCTCAGGCCACCCTTTGTCCCCGCGCAGGGTGCGGGCAGTGTCACTGAGGGGGACCGGGAGCCTTCGGCGCCTCAGCGCTGGTGTTGTTCTCGTAGTAAGCTCACAGAGCAGCTCCCCGCGCTGACCTAGTTCTGTGGTATATTTTCAAGGAGGCAAGATATAAACCATTCATTCCTCAAACTTAAACTCCGCCTGTCAGAAACTTAAATGGGAGTCGTTTTAAAGCGTGATTCGAGACAAGTGTTTCACCAGCAGTGCAGGTGCAGGGGGAGAGAGCACAAGTCGGGTTAGGTTTTTGTTATTTTAATATTCAGAAAACAAATGTGCATGGTAGCTGGCGGGTTACTTGTGTGGAGGAGCACCGCCTTTGTTGGGGAGCAGTCTGCTCCGGCTGCCCAAAGTGGTTACGGGAGCAGCGAGCCTCGTCCGCGGCAGCGAGCGGCTCTGCAGACCTGCCTGCGAGGCGTCAGTCGGTGCCTGGCTCGCAGCAGCAGCAGCCGCGAAACCTCGGCAGGGCTGGGGGTTTGAAATGAGGCTGGCGACGCTGGTCCCTGGCTGCAGGAGGGATTTCTACCTCTTGGAAAAATCGGGTGAGTTCTCTCTTCTCTGGTTTCCTTAGGCAGGGCGAAGTCGGGCTCGAGGGCTGAGCAGCCCTTGCCACCCGCGGCAGAGGGCGCGTGGCTTGGGCAGTTTCTGCGGCGTCTTGTGTGTCTGAACTGAGGCAGGAGGGCTGACCCTCAGAGGTGCTGTCCTGGCAGCTCTGATGGGTGCTGGATTTGATTAAGGGCGGGAGGGGCAAGGGGTCTGAAGTTTTTTAAGAAGTTCAGAGTAGAAAGAATCTGCCTGGAGAGCCTTCCTGCAGATTCCTGTGTGCTCCCGCGGACAGGCACCTGACGCCGATGGCCGTAGAGCAGAGCGGTGCCCGCTGCTCACGCGGCACAGCTGGCGCGGGAGCATTACTCGTCGCGCCCCCTCTTGTTGAATTTTACACTTGTTAATTCAGGCAGGGTCAATAGGTGGGGAAGGCGGGAGGTTGAATTTCTCCCCGGGAGCCGAGGACACCGGGGGAGGCTGGCGGTGGGGATTTGGCAGCTGGGCTGGGCTTGTTGTCGATTCCTGCGGAGAAGGAAGTTAGAGCATTAAATATTGTTGAATGCTGAGATGCTGTTTGGGCAACATACCTTTTGAAAATGAAACAGTCTTGATTTGGTTGTTAAACAGCAAATATTTACTCTTCCCTCTGCAGAAGTGTTGCATAACGTTCTATTACTTAAACAAACCTGAGCTTGTGAGTGCGACGGACTGGATTTCGTGCCGCGCTCTTAGTCCTGCCGTCCTTCTTGGCAAAACGGGACCGTCAGCGGGGCAGAGGCAGGGTTTGACACTCGGCTCAGTCCCCTCTTGCCCCCAGAGTTTTTGCTGAATTTCAGCAGTTGGGATTTTACCAAAATTTGTTGTCAGAAATGAAGTGCCTTCTAGTGAAGTTTCTAGACCCACTCAGAGGGCTGAGAGCCAGCAGGACAGTTTCAGAGCATCGACTCAATTTGCTTTTCCCAAACAGCAGGAATTATGTGCGTACGTGAGGTCCGTTTTTGTGAGTATTTTTGATATTATAACATCTTTATGCACAAGATTCCTGATGGAAGGCGTGGGGCTTAACTAAAGCTCTGGTTTTTCAGTTCGGTTCCACATCTCTTCTTCTTAATGATTTTCCCAAATGCTTTGGCTCAAAGGTTTTTTTTGGTTTATTTGTGTGGGTTTGTGTAGGAAGTTTTCCTGCAGTTGTAACTCAGATTTCAGTTTGTGTATCAGGAAACAGTGAAAGGATTATATACAGGTAAGGTTAAAGTACGTGTAAAATTTAGTCTTTCAAGACTTGGTGCTAACTTTACATTACTAATATTTGTAAATGGTTCTTTCCAAACGTGGCCTTTTAAAGACCTGCTTACAAAGGTCCATGTTCCCAGAGGAAGGGGAGGTGGCTCTTCTACCTCTCTGTCCAGGCAGCCTTCAGAAGGAGGGAGCTGGAATGTGACCTTCGTGTTTTAGCGTCCTTCCGTGCCTGCCTCAGTGCACCAAATACCTCTCCAGGAGGGAGAAAAACCTCAGGAGCGCGCCCAGACCTTTCCGTGGAGGGGAGCAAGGCTGCTGGAGTGCGTTGTGGAATACAGCGCTGGCTGGTTAAAATGCAGCGCTTCCAGCAGCTTCTTGCATCTTCAGGGTTTCCTGCCTTCCTCTTCCATACCTTGCTGAGCTTTTGCTTTCTAGTTTTTCCCCTCACTTTGTGTCCCGTTTTTGCCTTCCGTGGCTTCCTGTGCTCCTTCAGCCCTGTGCTCTTTATCCTGCTGTGAAGCCCATGGGTTTTGAAAGGCAAGTCTGTCCATGGGTGCTGGCGTCGGCCTTGGCCCCGCTTCTTCGGGTGCAGCACCTGCCCTTGGCCTGGGGCGATGCTGGTACCGAGGGGGCACCGGGTGAGCAAGAGGCAGCTCCCAGAGTCTGGGCTCTCTGAAGGTTGGTTGTAGTGCTGAGAACATCGCAAGTATTGAAAACTGTGTACACGGGGGGGGCATTTTTCCTGGGCTTGACTGACAATACCCATCTCTCCTTAGTTATATTGCAGTTGAATTTGATGCTGTAATTTTAGTGAAAACCAGGGGAGGAAGGAATTGATGACAGATCTAAACCAGAGGAATTTGACAGTGAGCAATGGTCTAGTGGTGCTGTTGCACTTGTCGTATTTGAAAGCAACACAGTGGCAGTCATGCAGGAACACACGAACTGCAGGAAAAAGTTGAAGCGACTGCACCGCTGTAGCGCTGAAGGTTGCTTTTAAAATGGTTACTTTTGTGCGCCTTCGGAGTTTAATCGAATTCTCCTGTCTTGTGTGGTAGCTGGATGCTTTACACCACCCGCCAAGGGGGGACTGGAAAAGAGGAGCCTGTGAAGTAGAGGAGCCGCTTTTCTTGGTTGAGGGCAGAAGGCTTCAAAGTGCCGAGCACGGTGGTGAATGTGCAGCGGGAGAAATAAGTAGCTGATTGTGCAAACCAGACCTTCTCCTCCAGCACCCAGGCTTTCATGAAGAACTGTGCAATCAAGTCTTCCCCAAAATGCACCATCTGCAGTTTCACACAACTCTGTAAATTGAACAACTGAATTGCATTCAGTTATAAAATGTCAACAAACTTTCTGTGGTGTGAAGAGGATCAAAAACCCTACAAGTAGTGCAGTATTGGCAGGGAGAACCAGGGTGGTGATAGCCAGCAGCCAAGTTTTGGCTGTGTTTGTATTTTTACCATTTTAGAAGGGTTCGTAGAGCTTGTCACAGCAACAAAGTATTTATCACAAATATTCCAAGAAACGAGGCTAGATTCAGTAACTTGCTAGAGGAAGACCATTCTGGTGATCATCCTTGACACTGCGGCCATTCCTAGGATTTCCTCCTCCTCCCTACTTTTCTCCTCCTGTTGTCCCCGATGTCCTGCAGCATCCTCTGCCGTGGAGGACCAGGGCTGGCACCGGAGCCGAGCGCTGGCATCCAGTGGGACCCTGCTGGGGGAGCTGGCCCTGCTTGTCCCATCGTAGCCACCCTCCTCTGGTGTTTAGAGACCTGAGATCTACAACTGTAATTGTCCAAATATTTCTAGAAAACAGACCAAAAGCTGTTGGGTTTGCTTATATTGCTACTTGCTTACTGATTGCAAATGCCAGGAGCGAAGTTTAACAGTGAGAAGTGGTGTGCCAGTCTGCCAGGTGTTTGGATCGGGGGCATTTCTTTGCAGTTAATTCTGCCAGATGGAATTTATCGGTTTTGTCTGTGGCCAGAGGTCAGCAAGTAAAAGAACTTAAGACTTCAAGGGAACTTCATTCCCCCACCTACAGCCCAGGGCTTGGTAGAGCCGAATCAATACATGGGAAAAATAGATATGTAAAAAAAAAAAAAAAAAAGGATTTCTTTTGAGTAAATCTATAGATATCCTGACTTTCAATTTTGTCTATATCTTTATATATAATTTTTAGAACAGCGAATTGTTGGAAGAATCTTTTTTTTTGCAAAGGGGCCGTGTTTCAGAAGAGCCATCAGGGCCGAGAGCCAGCGAGGCGCTGGAGTGGGCGTTGCTCTCCCGGTGGGGAGGGCTGGTGCCCGGGTTGGTGCCCGCCGCAGGGTGACCCCAGGCCCGTGCTGGACTGTCGGGACTCGGTTCTGCTGCCGGCGAGCAGCGCTGCGGGTAACCCGGCCGTTGTTAGCTGCCCCCTAAGCAGCTGATAATTACGTTGTGATTTTGGCCGTTTGTTTTATGCGTAAGCGCCTATTTGTAACATTTAAACACCTTTTACCTCTCTTGTGAGGTAGTTAAGACGACGGCCATCCCTAAGTTATTACTTCATAATAATGGGTTTATAAAACTTGTGTTTGTGACTTTATAGGCTAATTCTTTATATTTATTTCTAGTATAGAATGTCTGCAAATCAGCAGTTGATCAACACCCGTTCAGCCACTTCTGTATTCCCCAATTATACGTTATATTGATAAACCACGGTAGTTAAATGGTCTGCAGATCGAAGTTCACCTTCTGGATCACACAAGATTTAAGAACCAGTTGAAAAGGGCGGGGGGATTGTTTGGAGAGCACAGGCTCGCTCTGTGATTTGCTGTTGTGCGCGTTAAAGTTTTATGGCCCGTGTTGCATCCCTTGGGAGGATAAAGCACGAGGAGCATGAAGAAATCCATAAAATTACGAAGGGTTTATGTGGTATAGTTAATATGGAACTTTCCATGAACTTTATAATAGTTGTACTTCCTTAATTTTACGCGAGTTTCTGGTTTGTAGTAAGTAACCTTCAAGAGTGCTAATGGAACTTAAATTTTGGATTTTCGCACTAAATTGTAAGAAGCTACGTCGTAGGCTGCTGTGTTTTAGTGTCTAGCGTCCTTGCTGTAGCTTTCAGAACTGGCTGGGCATGCCTGGGGAAGCGTTTTTGAGCTGTGGCCAGCTTTGCACTAAAAAAGCCCCATGTCGATACAGCTTTACTGGCAAATCCTCCTTGTGCAAGTGCAGCTTTGCTTGCAAAAGCACTTTTTATTGACACTGGATGGGTTTGCAGATCACAATGTCATAAGTCACACCCATAGCAAAAATAATACGAGAAAGAAAGTTCAAGTACAAGCCTGGCCCGGATTTGCACAGTAAAATCAAATAAGCATTGTGAAATTGCAGCTCCTTTTTTTAACTACAGAGGAAAATTTTAGTTCTAAATAAATGTAAAATGTTCCCTGTGGAGTGTGCTGGCTGCTCTCTGAGCTGGATGTGGATGCTGAGCTGTGTTGGTGCGTACTCCTCAGACTTCAGCAGGAGACTGTGGTAGGGGCGTGGGTCCGTCAGGTTGACTAGAAATGACAGATTTGATTGAAACCAAAGGACAACCACTTCTTTTTTCTTTTTTTTTTCTTCTTTTTTTTTCCTCCACCTCCCTAAAGATTTACGTGTTTTACTTGGAAGGGTTGTGGTACTACGTGTGAGGAACGTGAGTCGCGAAGCCACGGTTGATTTGGAGGAACGTGACCTGTCAGTAGCCGCTCTGTCGGTGGGGATGGCGGGTCCTGCTCCAAGGTCAAACCTGCTTAGAGGTCACCGAATTTGAGATTAACTTCCCATGCTGTAATTGTTGCGTGTTGCTCTGACCTTGTGGCTGGAGGATTCTTTAGTGAAAATTGAGGCAGGTGGCAGTTGTTGTTTTCCCTGTTGGGAATTTTTTGGAATGAAGAAATGTCATCGCTACACATGGAAAAGGGAAGCACATGTGAGGTGTCGTCACGCTGCAGGATGGTGACAATGACCTTCCTTTGCCATAATACCATGAAGGGTGGGATGCAGACAACAGGAGTTGGAAGGTTTGGAGTCAGCAAGTTCTGATGACTTTTACCAAAACATTTTTAAGGAATCTGTTATCCATAGGCACTTTCTGGATTAATAATACTGATAATTGATGACAGTGGAAGAAAGTTAATAAAAAGAGCTGAATAATTAGAGGTCTGCCAGCCCTGCAAAATAATGGAATGAATGAATGATAGAGGACTTAACTGATAGGGAGGTAAGGGGAAATAATACAATTACTGTCAATTAAAATGTGCCCATGGAAAATAAGCTGATGAGAGATGTATCTGGGGATGTAGTTTGGCTGATAAAAGCAGTAATGTGTGCTGTAAAATACTTTGCTGCCTTAATGAATTGAATGTAGTGCAATGCAATATTTTGAACGAGAAATGAAAACAGTATAAAATTAACGTAGGGAACATTAAGTAGGTACCAGCTACGTGGGACACGGGTAGGAATGGCCGGGGCTGCTGCCTGGTGGGAGCCTGCCTGGCTCCGGTCTTCGCCCCGGGCGGGTGGCTGTCTGTGGGTACCTCTGGAGTCGGGACACGCGTGTTGGGGAAGACTTGAGCTGGTGGGAAATAACAAAGGTGGTGGTCGTGCATGCAGAATATCGACTGGGAAAACAGCGTGCCCAAAGAACCCCGTGGAGTGACGCTCTGAGATATTTGACGTCAAGCTCGAAATCCTGGAGCGGTACACAAAAAAATAATTGAGAGAACCTTCTTCCCAATTTCTTTATCAGTTCGGCAAAGATCAATAATGCCCGAGTGCTCACCCGCCCAGGAAGAAGTACGAGACCAGCAACCCTGTTGATTTAGTCTAATGCAGCCGTACAGTAAAGTTCCCAGTAACTCAGGGAGCGCCCAGGACTCATAAATTATAGAGCAGCTCACGTTTATCATACACATCGCTGCTTATCTTGTAAGCTCATCTGCTGTGCTTGCACGAGTAGTTGATTTAACAGCATGTATATTGTTGAACTTGACACATCCAAGAGTATAATCAAGCTTTAAAAATACTGGGGATGTCTGGCTGCTGGTTTGCTCTCTTCACCCGCTTTCCGGAACAACCGCGGGCTGGGTTGTCGCTGCTTTGCTGCAGGTCATGGGAATTTCTGTAGTGGATGCAATTGCAGAGGAGTTTTATCATGATGCTGGCATCTGTTTAATGACATAAAATGATTAGATGTGTAAAAGGAAAAAAGTTGATATCCTTTTTCTGTACGCTTCCAATGGGCAGTGGCTGTAAATTCAAGTGGCAGTGGGTAAGGGCACCTCTCGCGTGCCACCGCCCCGCGCCTGGCGGGTGCGGCTGGGGCTGGGGGAGGCAGACCGAGGGGGCGCCGGAAGGAATCCCAGGATGGCCTCAGTTGGAAGGGACCTTAGAGATCATCTGATCCACCCTCGCTGTTGTGGGCAGGGACGCCTCTCGACTGGATCAGGCTGCTCAAGGCTCTGTCCAACCTGGCCTTGAACACCTCCAGGGAGAGGGCAGCCACAGCATCTCTGGGCAAGTTATTCCAAAGTCTTGCCACCCTCACGCTGAAGAGGGTGGGCTGCAGGAGAACTGGTGCAGCTCCTGGGCTGGAGCTGGGATGCCGTACCCTCCTCCTGCGCTTCCCGTTTCCGTGGGGACCGATTCGGTCCAGAACCACGGGCTGGGATGCTCTGCCTGTTTCGGGGGTGGCAGGGGGTGGCAGGGGACAGCCGCAGGTCAGTGCTGCTGGGACTTCTCTGGGCTGTTTTTGGACTTTGGGATGTTTTGGGTCTCTCTTGTTTCGTAAGAGGAATCAATGCACCTTCTACATTTTTAGCAACAAAAAAGAATTTTTTTTTTATCCATCAGTATTTCTGCTTTTGAGAGCCCCAAGTATGCTGAGGTAGGAAGATTTCCACCCCTCACATGTTGAGGAAGGAACTCCGTTCACTTTGAGCTGTCCGTGGAAACAAAAGCAACCTGATTTTAATCGGGTAAAGCACATTTTAGTTTTAAATGAACCAGCAGACCTTGACTTGCATTTCTGCTGCAGCTTGACAAAATTATAGCAGGTACTGGGGCTCTGTGCTTATTTACTTGCAAATCCTGGCGAGGGTGAACTTCATTTACGACTTTCCTGGCAGGTCATGCTGCCGTGGTCACAGCTTCTATAACGTTTTGTCAGTATTGCTTGTAAAATTTGTCACTGAGGGAAATAATAAGCTAAAATAGGCACAGGTAAGCACACACACAGGCTCCTCGTGCACAAATCCATCAAAGCTCTTCTCAAACCTTGCAAGCACAAAGAATTACAGTGTGTTTGTATTTCTGAAGTAAAGGTGCCGTTTTGCCAGAAAGCGGTGTTCTTCTCTGCAGTGACAAATGGGACAAGTGAGCTGGGGGCTTCCAAGCCTCGCGTAGCTCGGGTCCTGTTCTACTGTGTGTGTCTCACATGTCTCCTCTTTTTTTTTTTTTTTTTAAGATGATCATGGGAACAGCAATGGCAGTCATGTAAAAATCTTTTTACCGAAGAAGCTGCTTGAATGTCTACCAAAATGTTCAAGTTTACCGAAAGAGAGGCACCGCTGGAACACTAACGAGGTAGTTAAATCTCTTACTTATTCTCTAACGTACCAGCTTACTTGATGCTTACGGGTTATTTTTTGAGAACGTGCCATGTAAGTTACAGAGAATGAATTCACCGGATCTGGAGCCTGTTGTTTAAGTAACAACACTCTGGAAGTGAGCTTTAGACTAGAGTTGGAGGCAAATGTGGCAACTGGCTGCTAGTCCGGGAGGAGTCTATTGCTCGTGTGTGTGTGTCACTTGTCTCAGAGTCAAACCTTGTGTTGTCTTTTTGACACGTTTCAGAATTGTTTAAAATTAGATAGGTCTTTCGGTACCATGTTAAACAAAATGTTATCTTACTGTGTGTAAAGAGTTCCAAACAGAAAAACTGTGCATGTTCTTTCCTGCCTAACGGGGTCCTGAGGAATAACTAACTCCTGTCTGAGAAGTCTTGTTAAGAACATTGTTTGTAATGTCTAAACGTGATAGTAAAAACTGTACTCACAAGTTTAACAGCTGCAAGTGGCAGAATCAAACGTGGATCAGTTCCTGGGTGTATTTGCTGAGAGCAGAATCAAATACTCATCACTTCATGTGTGTATTTTTCAAAGCTGGAGTCCTTCACCCCCTCTCCCTCTTTTGTCTGAAAGTTAAAGTCAAATATCTATTTTTAACTTCCTAAGTACCGGGATGGAATTAATAGGTCTTTTGGGCAGTTGCTGGCATTGGCTCTTTGTGTAGATGTTTTTGTCCTGGGTCATTTGAATTGAAATGTAAATTGCAGAAAGTGTGGGCTTCAATTTATTCTGCGATGGTGTTTGCGTGACGGGGTTGGGGCACAGACCGAGAGGGTTCCAGCGGCTCTGAGAGGGGGTGTTTTGGTGAAGTTGAGAAAGCAAACTCCCCACGCAGGCTGGTGACAGAATGGTGCTCCTTGTTATTTGGAAGTAGCTTGCTGGGTTTTGGGTGCTTTTCTCCAGCATTTCTGCTGTGCCGGGTTTAGAGCCTTGTCTGTGGGGTCCCGCACGCGGCCCCTCAGCTCTTCTCTGTGAGCCGTGCCTGGTGTGGCGTGGTACACACTGTACCCACACACCTCAGATTGTTATTCCTAAGTACGACACAAACAGGAAATCGTAGGTGCTTGCGAGGTGTGTTGGGGTGGAAGGAAAATTCGGGAGCGTAGGCTTCCTCCTGAAGGTTGTGCCGGCGTTCGGGAGCAGGGGAGGGAGGGTGCGGGTGGCGCTCGCGGGCAGGCGGCTGATGTCGGGGTGTCTCTTACCTTGATTCTAGACGGATTGTTTGTCAATAATCACGAATCATCGGCGACTGCGTTAAAAAACCAAACCCAGCCCATTTCTGTCTTTTTGAATGTCAAATTTGTCACCGTGACTTGTGACTCTCTCCTCCAGAACCTGTCGCTGTGGCTGCGGGGCGGTGGGGCCGAGGAACCGCTTCTCTTCGGGGTCAGTGCCGGAGCTGCCTCTGCTGGCGCGTGGACTGAGGCGGTTGTGGTTTTTCTGCTGCATTATTTAAAAGGAAGAGCTTTTCTTGTGGCCAGAGACTTTTGTCCTCGTTAACTCAGAGGGAGAAAAAACCCCGAAGAGTAAGAAAAGAAAAAAGGCAGAATCTTATGCTTAGATGAAGTCTTGGAAAATTGTGTTAATTATGGAGGAGGAGGGAGCTTGGCTTACAGGGTTTATTTCCCTCCCCCACCCCCACCCTGGAAGTTTAATTCTGCTCAGTGTTATAAAACTTGAATCTTTATTAGTGTATAATTGAATAATAATGTTGGACTACATTTCAGAGTCATTCCTAAGGGAATATATTTTTTCATCTGGGTACACAGGTGTTCTGTCTCTGCTGGTGAAGGCAGGAGTTGTAAAATATGGAAGAAAAAGGAGTGGTTTATGTAGTGGTACGTCCAGAATCTTTGTGTGAATTTCAGAATCACTGGTGCTGCTTGTGAGGTGTCTCACCAATAGGGAGGTTTATGAAAAGGCGTGAAAGAAGTAAAAAGATCTGAATATGACTAGGACATTGCTGTCCTCCCTCAGGCTTGTTGGTGTTTGGACAAACTCAGGGGTGTCTGGTCTCGCCATAGTCTTCTCCGGAGTGCGAGGTGGGGACACGGTGCAGGATGGGGACATGGTGTGGGGTGGGGACATGGTACAGGATGTGTCCTGAGGGACAGCCAGGACCAGCCCTTCTAACCTGCTGATGATCTGGCTGCTTTGCAAAACCCTAAGCATTGGGGTTTTTTCTGCTCCTTCGTATGGGGAACATTTCATGGAAACTTAAGCGTGGCCCTGGAGGCGGTGGCGGGTCCCTGAGGGGCGGGGAAGCCGCGCTCCAGCCGCTGGGGCCGGCTGTGACCCGCGGGGGTCAGGGAACAGCTGGGGTTGGTTCCTTCCTCTGCCCGGGCATCGCCATGGGAACGCTGCAGATAACTTTTTCTGAGCGCTTTCATCTGCAGATTGAGGATAATGGTCATGTGTTGCTCCGGCTCTGGTAATTGGGATGGAGCAACAATATCCTTTGAGAGCCGAATAGGTTGTAGTTGACTTTACGCTTAGTGAAATAACGTTATGAGCAGCGAGAGAAATGGAGCATTTAAAAAGGCTTAGAACACGTTATCGAGATGTTTGCTTTCCGTCAGATTATGCAGTTTTAAGTGAAATGTGTGATGGAAATATATTTCCATATCAAGATGTCAGTCTCGTCTTAAATCAAGTTTATAGTGGTTTTATATTTCCTAGTGAAGGAAGCGTTCCTTCTAATTCAATCTTTTTAACCAGAGATACAAAATCATAAGTTTAGCCAAGCAATTTAATTACAGAGTTACATTTTTTGAGATGCCCATGATAGTGTGTCTGTGCTTATTTCTCTTGGTCTGGAGGAGGATAGGAAGGGGATTTTTCTTAGATTTCTCAGTTAGGACAAATCGGTTAATCGCCAGAAAATCCTTCAGCACCCTGTGCCCGCGAGGGAGTTCCTCACTCTTTGGTTTTAGTTGTTCGTTCGGAGCCGTTACGGCGTTTCTGAGGTGCAGATGCTGACGAGCGCCCGCGCTCTCGGGGCGCAGGCGCGGGGCAGGCGGGTGCCGGGGCCCAAGGGTGTCGGGGTAACCTCGTCTCGGCGCGGCGCTTCCCGAGCGCGGGGTTGCAGCTCTGAGCGGAGATGCCTTTCATTAACGGAGTTGGCAGCCGCAGTCATTAATCATCCTCGTAAACACTTAATGACACGGCGCGAGAAAGAAGGAAAAGTTAAACATGGGAAATGCAAAATGCTACCCAGGGCTTTTGTTTCTGGCAGTATTCATGTTTGCCTGCTCTGCTGGGAGAGCAGCGCAGGAAGGCAGCGGGGGCGGCTTCCCGCGCTCGGGCTCTTGCTGAGGGGCGAGGCTGAGGCGCCCAGGTCTCCAGCGCGGTATCTGCCGTCACCTTCCTACAGGTTTCGGGCTTAGGTATTGCTTGGTAGTACGTAAATAATCGCAAAACTCTCAATTTGAGCATTGTTTTGCTTAGGAAGAAATTCTTTGGCGTTGCTGTGTTGGGGCCCGGGGGTCGTGTGCTGGCTGGCGTCTGATGGTTTGCCTTTTGCTCGCGTGTGCGATGGCGACGTTCTCCTCTTCCGCCTGACGTCGGGTTATTTCCCGTCTTTTCTCTGAAGCGCAGAGATCTGAAGGTTTGGAGAGTTGCCTGAGGGACATAGGGCACCCAGACTGAGCTGGAAGTGAGTCTCAGCACTTGGGCTGGCTGTGACATCAGGAAACTCTAGCGAGCAGTAGATGAAGGCGCTGCGGTGTGAGCCGGGACCCCCCGGCCCCGGGCAGGTCGGCGTGAGGCTGCCCGCGTGGCTCCCGTGTGCCCTCAGGGTGCCACTCCGGGTAGAGATGGAGCAGTGTGGCATGCTGCTGCGTATTTTTTTAAAATACCTTTTAGAATTAGCAGTTATGTCTGAAAACTTAAAAGACGTATTTATTTTAAGGCTGCCTGGGACGGTGTGGTGCGTTGTAACACTTCACTGTATTTCTGTTCCAGCTCATACCTGGTTTACCAAAGTAGCCTGACACGTTATAGATTGGTGGGGTTGAGCGAGTGTCCTCAGCCCAGGCAGAGCGGGGAAGGGGCGTCTGTCCTGAGCACAGCCTCCCCTCTGCGATACGCCGTTGGGATGCCAAAAGCCTCTGGAAAAGCAACGGGGCTCACTGCGGTTTCCTGAGGACTGTGGAGTTACTCGGGGTGTGTCGTTTAATGCTTCCCATGACGCCCCGGTTAATTCAGGCGTGTTTTGCCTGAGCGCGGGGTTTCCCGACGCCGGGGGGTGGCCGCTGTCGTGAGAGCACTCAAAGCTGGCACCTCCTTGCGGTCTGCATCGGCTCTCTCATCTCTCGAGAGCAATGAGAATATTTAATTCTGACTGATTGCCTGCTGCCCACATGATCAGGGAGTATAAAATACTGTGGTGGTGTTGGCCAAGGCTATTATTAGAAGTTTTGTCTCTTTCTGTTCCACCTGATGATCCTCCGCCGGGGAAGCGGTCGCTGCCAGGCTGTGCCGCTGCCCTCGGGGCATCTCCCCTGGCCACCCCTGGTCTGGGCGGGCCCTGCCCCTTGGTTTGGGCCAAGCGGAAGGTTTTGTGACGGGAAGGAGGTGCCTAGTCTTCAAAATGTGCCGGGACAGCCGGAGCATCTGTGAAGTCAAGGGCGTGGGTGATGATTCCTGTCCCCAGCTCGGTGGCGGTGGCCTCTGCTGCCCGGTGTGTCTGGGGAAGGTGTGTGTGTCCCCTGAGCTGGTCATGAGCCCGCTGGATGCTCGTCCTGCCGGCCCTTGGTACCACGCTTCGTGGAGTGTGCCCGTCCTCGTGGCCGCCGCAGAGTGCAAGAAAACCCGCTGTCTTTAAAGAAGACGACAGAGCTCTGAAAGCGAGATCAGGGTGGAATAATGATCACACCCTGACAAGAGCAGAGTCAGAGTAAACTGTTGGTACACCTGACGGGCGCCGTCTGGCACGTGGGGGTGGCTTTTCTCGTTGCGTGTGTGATTATGATTTACGGCTGATGAGTGAACGAGATGGAAATTTCTCTTTAACAGAAGCACTTCATTATGGGTTTATTTTGTGAAATTAATGAAATTCTGTGCTTTGCTTAATGTACAAAGCAGAAAATCTGCTACTGGCTTTGCTTTTGCAGTTTCTCAGTCATGTTTACATAATTAGTAAATGTTGTGAGCAGGCTCGGTGATTTAGCAGAATTGAGAGGTTACTGTGCCTGGTAATTTTAAAGAAAAGCAGCAATACCTGCTATGCTGTTCATGCTCGGATAGAGTTCTCATCCTCCTCTTAGGAGAATCCAACTTTTTTTCCTTCTCTTTTGCTAACGTTAGGACCAGCGTTGCAATTGTATAATGGTAAGTCTTCAGAAGTGGCTGATTGTGCAGTTAATGCCTCAGAGTCCTGGGACGAGACTGAATCCCGTAAAGCCTAGCAAACAGAACTGCCTTGTTTTGGATGACGCGCTGCCCTCCTGCTTGGTTTTTGGTTTTGGTTTTTTCCCAAGTGAATTTGATTGAGTGGATTAACTTTTTTGCACTTAACGACAGCTGAAGAAAAAAAAAATGACTTCAGGATTGGTTTTAGCATATTGTACACAAGTACGAAACGCTGGTGGTGCTTGAGCTGAGGCGCTTGATGGGCTTCGAGCAGTTTGCTCTGGTGGGAGGTGTCCCTGCGTCTGCTCTTGGGGCTCGACCTTTTAGTGGCCCGTGGTTACGCTGCAGTATCACGAGAGAATATGGAATCTGGTGTCGGGGGACCAAAAAGTTGAAGTTACCGGTTGTGTAAACCCTTGTTCAAGCGTAGGAGAACCAGCAGAGTGCATGAATGGAGTAGTTACTTGGCGGTTTATCTGCAGGAGGAGCAGCGGCAGGGGTAGGTACCACTGCATCACGGGGTGGGATCTCTGGCTCGCCCAGCACCGAGTCAAGCTCTGGCTGGTGTGTTACGCAAGTTGTACTTTGTACTGCGTTTTGCAAGGAAAATGTTACAACAAAGTCAATTTACAAAGTCAATTTAAGTGTCTCTCTGCCAGGGACTGGCATATATAAACACAAATGAATTGGTTCACTTGTCAAATGAATGGAAACTGAGGATATTACATTTTGTAAGTGATTGAAATCCTGTCTTCTCAGTCTCATGTTTGTTACTTCCAAGGGTGGCTGTTCCATTTTGAAGAGAAAAATCAGGGGATTTAGATGAAAAAGAAAGACTAGATATGAAGGAAAAATTAGTGCAAATAAAAGCAAAGATTTTATGCAAGGGTAGTAGCTAAGAAAAAGGACTAGGAGTGAAACCAATTTGTTTCCTGCAAAAGGCGTGATCGTTTGGGGAGCAGAGTACCTGGGGGCAGAGGTCTGTTGCAGCAGGGGAGAAATAAAAAAAAAAATAAATAAAAAGGCAAGCCTAAGCCTTTGCGCTCAGTGCTTGGAATCGTGGCAGTTCCCAGTTGGATCTGGAGGGCAGGAGCAGGGAGCTTCGTGCTGCCCGGCTGTCCCTGGGGTCAGGGAGTCCCCGGCGGAGCGTTCCTGGTGGTGTGCCCCTCCTGCAAACTGGGGGAGCCGCGGCCCCTCTGGTGTGAGCCCTGCGCTGCCCGGCCCGCGCCGAGCCCTGGGCTCCTCCTGGTCGCGTACGTCTTGTCGGTCCCTCCCGGGCTTCGTGAGCTGCTGAGTCACTGCCAGTCTCTGGCTTGGTGGCTGAATTATTTCCAAGCCGCTTGGTTTCCAGATTGCTGTCCTCCGAAACGGGGTCGTCTCACGCGTGCGTGTGGTGTGAATCGCCGTTAAAGGGCCCGGCCTTGGGAGAAATATCAGTGGCAAAGCTGACTTTGTGGTTGGGTTCACAACAACCAATTGATAAGTGTTGGAAATAACGGCAAGAGCTTAGTTTTAACTCCGACACGTGACGGTATCTTCAGCAGGAGAGTTTGCCAGGCGCTGCTGCTGGGGGGACGCCCGCTCTGCCCCGCGGGTTCCTGACTGCGCCCCGCCGGGGCGGTGCAGAGGGATCCGGCGTGTTTAGCGGAAGCAGATCAGATGGCTGCGCTGCGCTTCAGCTCTGGGTGTGGTGGTGGTCCGTCCTCGGTGCCTCCTTCTCCGTACAAAGAGGGTTTTGCGGGCTGGTTTCTTGGCTGCAGGCGTGAGGCTGTGCCGGTCCAGGCGAAAGACTCCCCAGACCTAACGCCCCGCAGACGCTGAAGTGGGAAGTGCTGTAATGCCCTTGGAGGGTGTCTTTCTCCTCGAGTTATCTGATGTAAATATTACGCGCTCTGCATAAATTGGGTATAGATAATTGACTGCATCTTGCTTGGAAATGGATACCAAAGGTTTTTTTATAGCTTCTGCGTAATTGAAATTCCAGGAGGCGAGGTCTTTGTCTTGGAAACCACATTCGAATTAGTTTTTTATCGTAGCGTTAAACCGGTGCGTTTTGGTGTGAGGAGTTCAGTGTGCGTGTGTGTCAATAATTACTGTATTTCCGCAGCTGCAATGACTAAAGGCAGCTCTGGAGGAATCGCAGCTGTAGCTGCCCCGTGGGCAGGAGCTCCCGGGGCGGTGCTGTCAGCGGAGGGCGGGCAGGGCTGCTCCCCCCGGCGCGCAAATCGCCCCGCGGGGCCGGGCAGAAACGCGGGTGGGAGCGGGGAGGTGTGCAGGAGCCCTTCCTCGGGGTGGTTAAAAAAAATAAAAACACAACTCCCCCCGACAGCCCAGTGAAAGAAGGCAGGCAGAGGTGCCCGGGGGTCGGTGCCCGGGGGGCCGCGAGGGCTGCGCGAGCTGCCGGGGAGGGACCAGCTTTACTCACTGAAGCTCCTTTGTTTTGCAGAGATCTTGATGCAGACGCCCTTTTGGATTTCTTTTTAATAATGTGTGACCCTTCACCTTTGATCCCTTGACCTGCATTACTTTGGTAACCATTTCATTTTTTTTAATTTCATTTCATTTTTAAGTTTGGTGTGCAAGCTGTAACATTTCATCGTTTAAAACTGTAGCGTTCTTTTACCTCCCCAAATGTCTTTTTTTCTTTCTGTGAAGATATGTAATGTTGGCTTTCCTTGAATAAAATTTATTTCAGTTGTTAAAAAAAATAAAGTATAAAATTTCCACTGTTTTTTTTACTTCCTTTTAGTTTAACTGTGTGTACATTTCTTGTGTAGTACATTACTTTATTTGACCTGTGTTCTCCCAATACATAATTAATTTATTTTGATATTTCTGCACATCTTTAGTTTTAATTTCCGTTTTTCTACAGTTCTTTTGGTCAGTAAAACATATCCTGATCCCATGTGTGTGTGTGTTTGTGTGTGTCCCCACCCTGGTCACATTTTGATAGCTCCAAGTAATCATGGGAGCATTTATTCATAAGCAATATTCTTTATTGTTCGAATTTTGTTCCTTGTCCTGAAGATAACTTTTGCTAACCCTCAGCTTAAAACTGATAGCTATTTTAATAAAAGATTAGGCTTTAAAACAAAATGAAAATCTCCACTGAAACTCAATTTACATTTATTTCTACGTTATCACTGGAGCCAAAAGGAGAGTTATCAATGCTTAGGGATGTAGCAGCGTTGTGTGTGCGGGGGGAGCGGAGCCCCCAAAGCTCCATTTTTCCGTGGAAAGGGTTTTGGGGTATAAGGCAGGTTTTGACCAGATTCTGTCTTTATCTCATAAATGATCCGCTGAGCACGGCCCACTGAAGTACAGATTATTTTTTAAGTGTCTCATTATTTTATTCTCTAACATTTAATGCTGAAGTTTTAATTGCACACAGATGAAGCTGCTAAATGAGCACCAAAATGGATTTAGGTCTTCTCTGAGCCCTGTTGATGCTCGTAAAACTTTATATCGTCCATTAGAACCGCAGATTAAAACTGTGGTGAGCTGTTCCCATGGCGCGAGCCCGGGCTGGCGCTGCCCGTGTGCCCCCTCCTGGGGGGCAGCCCCAGCAGGTTTTGCCCCCAAGCCCTGGGCGTTCGCCACCATCACCAGTGTCTGTTTCAGGAAGCATCTTCTGTTTTTAATTAGCGTCCACGCTTGAGAAAATGGTATTTCCAGCACTAAGCGTTGTGCTTAAACAGCAAAGGCCACTTTTAAACTGCCCTTCCTTGTGTTTGCAGAGTCACCCGTTACGGTAACGGGGCAGGCGGAGCCAGCAGCCAGAAAATTCTGCCGCCTGGTATCTCCTCCAGGTTGATGTGCGTTTCTCTTTGACCCAGCAGTTAGGAGCCGAGATGGACAGTCACAGCTTGCACCCGTGCTCGGAGCGTTCAGGTGGTTCTTCCCGTCTCTCCTCCCACCCCAAATTGTAGCTGTAATGGTTTTTGCAGACCTAGAGTCGTCGGTTCCGGTGTACAAGGCTGCCACTCCTCCATCGACTGTCTTTGGGCTGGCCGGGATTTGGCTTTTACTCTGGTTTTAGTGCTGCCTGTCAGCCTGAGAAGTATGATCCTCCAAAATCATCCCGAGCTGTTTCTCCAGCCTTCAGAACAGGGTTTATAAAACTTGGTGGAAAAAGTACTTACTTTGCCCAAGAAAACTCCTTGAAGACTATTTTTCTCCTTGTAACACATATTTTATAACAGCAGCAGTTAGACGGGAATGCCTTGACTTTCTAGGAAAGCAATTTTTAAAAAACCTTTATTTAGACATCTGGCAACTGAAGGGAATCTCCCTCTGCACAGAGGGCTGGCTTTCAGCTGTCTCCTGGTAGAAGAAATAGCAAGGAAAAAAAAAGTGTTGGAATAAAAATGTCTGATGTTGAAAACGGGACTCGATGGTGTAAAACCACATGAGGTTAAAAGACGGCCAGAACTTCTCGTTTCAGGAGGTATTTTGCCGTGTCCATCCTGCCGCCTTTTCCTAAGGTAAGCGCTCTTGGCAGCGGCAAGAGCCGGGTGTGTCTCACGAGGCGCTGGGGCGGCGCAGGGTGGAGCGTGCTCTCTTTTTCATCGTCGTTCCAAGTGCTCCGTTAGATGCGGGTGGCTGCTCCCAGAAGTGAGTGCGGTGAATACGGACTGTGCCTGTTGGGCTGTTGCACGGGCTGCCCAGGTGCTGGAGCTGCTGAGGAAGTAGGAGGTGAGGCCCGTGGAAAGGGAATTGTTCTCAGTTTCCTGCCTAAGCACCAGTCAACATTAGTAAGAAAAGCTGCTCCGTTAACACGGCAGCGGCGTTGCCGTTCCCCCGAGCTTGGTGTGTTGCGGGGTTTCTGCTGCAGCGCCGCTGGATGACAGCAGGTAATCCCAGCACCCGTTGGCCGTTTTACGGCGAGAGATGATGGAAGTTAATTCATTTTACTGAGCTTGTTTTTTGCTGAACAGGAGCTAAAATATATGAGTCCTCCAAACACTTAAATCAGAGAACTACACAACGCTGCAAAAGGTTGGCAAAGCAAAACATTTATCTGTTTAAATATTAAGAGAATACTCTGTGGAGAGATTTGTTCCTGCTTGCAAGATTCTTCTGTTATTCAAAACTAGAATATTGATAACATCCACTCCTGAAACAAGTCTTAATTTTGAAATTTATGCAGTATATTCTACTGCTGGATGCTTTTGTGTGCTAACTTTAACATAAGGCTAAGTGGCTGAAATTAAATACTTGGTGCATATACTAGACTTAGAACATTGCCTGTCTTGCAGTTCAGGTGGTGCAGCTGGGGTTGGGTTAACCTGATCTGCACTACTCAGCCCGACAGCCACTCTGGGGTATCAGTCATCTGTGCGTGGTGTTCGTTTAATAAAACACGTCGGCAACAGACAAATTGCTCGTTTCAGCCTGAGCTGCTTTGAAACCCAGATGTATCAGTCAGCACAAGCAAACGTTGTTTTTTCCCATTAAAAATAAAACTCATCCAAACATGTTGGATGAAAAAGTGTCCAGGACAGATTTCCCCTCCTGCCCCAAGTCTGCATGTGAGTAATCACAGGTTTCTGCGTGGAATCTGTGTGTACTCGGTGACCTTATCAAACAGGCACCTGCCCCTCCGAGGTGTTCTCGGGCTGGCATCGTCTGGGCGAGAAGGCGGCGGCTCTGGTGCTGGGGACGGGGGGATCCCCCCGTATCGGAGGGAAGCCTGGGGCTGCTCCAGCCCCACGCTGGCAGCGGGAGCTCGGCTCCGGGCAGTTGGTCCTCTGGGGCTGAGGGGGGGATTTCCCAGGCTTCTCACCCCGCTTGCTGCTCTGTGTGAATACTGTTTGGCAAACTCCTTAAATAATTTAATTACTGCTATTGCTTTAATCTCTAAATTCTCAACATGCATTAAGGTCTGTGATTGCTGAAGGGGTGAGCTGGCGCCACTGGGCGCCTTCCCTGACTCGGGCTTGTGCTTCTGCTGCTCCCCTGCTTAGGGAGCCGAGCTCCCCGGCGATGGAGCCCTGCGCTGGGCTCTGGTGGTCCCCTGCCTGCTCTCAGCTGCGCGCCTCGGGCGAGAAAATGTTCCCTGATAAAAATATGTTTTTATTTCTCATTCAGGTTTGGCTTGTCTGCTTTTCAGCTCTTCTAGACATTGGAAATTCCAGTTTGTGTTCATTTTCTCTGGATTCCTTCCCACGAGACAGAAGTGAATTCAGCACGGATTGTTGGGGAGAGCCTTGGCTGGGAGTGAGGATAATTGCAGTCTCTGGCTGTGCCACAGATTGACTGATGATTTCTTTTTAAGTTATTCACCTGCACCGTGTCTGTTTCCTCAGCTGTAAAATGTGGGTAATTACCTCCATTGTAAAATGTTATGGGGTCTGCTGGTAATTATATGAATGAAATGCTAATTATAGTGATTATTACTTGGACCTAGTCTAGATCTGGGTGATGTTCCTGTTGTGATGAACGTATGAAACAAATACTACAACTTGCCTTTCTCCATTCTTTGCAAGGGACCTGGCAGGTGCCGCAGCTCTCTCGTGTAGGTTCCCTGCGAGGAGCACTGCTGCTTTTTCACCCGAGTCGGTCGATTAACTTCCCATCTTCCTTGGTCCTCCTGCGTTGGCAGGGCTGGAGGCTGGCGAGAGGCTGAGAAATGGCAAATTTGGTAGTTTGATCCATGTGGAATTTGATAACAAGGGTTAACGCTTCAGCATTTGCTTTGCCTCATGGAGGTGGGTAGAGGAGAGCACGTAGGGAGCAGCGCTCCTCGGGACACCCTTGGGCTTGGGGCCAGTCCGTGTGCTGCCTCGCATCCTTCGGAGGATCTGACCTTGCTGCGAGGCAAGGTGCCCTTCCAGCCGCCGGGATTCTTCCCCTCTGGTAAAAGGCTAGAGCTTACAAGACCTTAGGATCGAACATTTTATTTGCCTTTCTCTTCTCGCGTTTTCTTTGTAGCTGGGAAACAGCTCTACTACCCGCTCAGCGGGGCTGGGTAGTGGAGGAAGAACCGATGCGCTTTAAGATAGGAGTGGAGCGTCCTCATCCAGAGAAAAGCGCTGCTGCCGCTGCCCGCGCGCTGCTGTGGTGTCTGATGGCAGCAATAACGAGCGTTGTCTTGCATCCATTAATGATGAGAGGCCTCTCCCCAGCGCCAGCCGTCCCTGGGCACACGTGTCGTGGCACAGGAACAGCAGAAACGCGATCCTGGTTTCTCTTCCTGCAGTGCCTGCCTGCCCTGTTCTCGCTCTGGCTCTCGGGGCTCTGCCGGACATATTTCTTCCCTCAGCTCCGCGCGCCCGCTTGCCGTCAACCTTGGCCTTCCCTGCCTGGAAGAGCAGCCACTGGTTGCAGAGATGTCTCCAGAACAAGAGACTAGAGGTGCTAGAGGTGGCGCGCTGAGCCGCTCTTCCTTTCTCATAGGCTCAGGATTGCAGTGAATTTTCAACTTCCAAGAGGAGAGTTTAGTTGTCGCCCACTATGATAATATTAAAAGGCTTTCCAGCAGTGGAAAAGCAATTTTTAATTGCAGTTTTGCACGTGAATTTGCCAAACTAGATGCTCGTCTCGTGCAGTTTCCGTGGTGGTTATTCTGTTTGCGGATAAAAAAAAGTAAATGAAGAAATATCATCCCTCCCACGATCACTCTAACCTCGCTTGAAAGCATCTAAAACATCACAGAGTTGTCTGTGTGCTTCACCTAATAGTCATGTGTTAGATTTTGAAAAAAAACACATTGATTTGGGAAGCAGAAAGCTTGTTTTGTTCCTCCAGAAGGGTCATCTATTAAGATTAATTAATTGAGTGAGAGATGCTTCAAAAGTGAATAATGCCATATAAATGTTCTTGCTGCGCGTTGCACAAGTGAATTGATCCGTGTGCGCTCTGTGAGTCTTGTATGGGGAGGCACATGAAATTACTGCGCAACCTAAAGGATAATCAGTAATTCAAATCTGAGATTTATTCAACTCTAATTTTACGGCATTCTTCCAAAAAGTGAAGAGGTGTGTGGTATCTGGGATTTCTGTATCTTAGCACCACTCAGTGCTGTACATCAACAGCGTTAAGTAACATGCGAACTTTTGAAAAACTTAAATGTTTAGTAATATAATAATTATAAATTCTCTCAAGTCTTCCTCTTGGAAATTAGTGAGCTGTCTGCTTTTTGCTGCGGTAGCAGAGAGTTGGATAAACCCACTGTAGCTCATGATAAAAATCCTTCCAAGTGTCAGAATTAAGATCCAGCATCACCCCAAGAACCGAAGCCTAAAGCGCGAGTCCCGCACCCCGTGCGGCTGAAGGGACGTTGCTCTCGCTTGGGGAGTTTTTGGTCACCACCACGCCCGTTTGGGGACCGCAGTGAGGCAGTCGGGGTGACGATGTTGTTGTCGGGGGTTGCTACGGGAAAATCTGCTTTAACCATTGTATTGTTTAATCACCCGTCGCTGCGTGGCTTTCGGACCGGGGACCCTCCGGATGGTGCCTTCCAGGTGGCCGCGCGCCCGTCGCGGGGCGGTGGCAGCCGGGGACGCGCTCGTGCCGGCCCGGCGCGGTGGCACCGCCGCTCCCGCTCGCCGAGCCGGAGGAGGAGGAGGAGGAGGATCTCCGTGGCGCCCCATGCCTAGCTGCCCCCGTCTCTGTACGGACGCGGAATCCCCACAGGAGGGTGCTGTGAAGGCACCGAACGCGCCGGTTTTGCAGGGAAGATGCGAGTTCTGAGGAAGCGGCGATCTCGGGGAGCCGCCGCTCCGTCGCTCCGCCCAGGGCGGCCGAGCCGGCCCGGGACGAGGCCGCCGGGGTCCGGAGCGCCCCTCGGGGCTGCCCCCGCCCCTCGGTGCCGTCACTGGCTCTCGCTGACCCGTGGCGGTGGCGTCGCTCGCGGGGCTCCTCGCCAGTGTCCCCGCTGCCCTCGTCTCCCTGCCACCGCCTGCAGAGCGCTTCGTCTGCCTCAGCTGCGCAATCTGCTCAGCCGCGAGTAAAACCTCTTCAGTTCTGTCCCAAAACACTTCGTAAATTAGACCTTGCGTTCATCATGATCTGAAAGGCTAATGAAACACCACGGAGAAAGCTCTCTTCCGTGCTTAGCTTTACGGCTTTGCTTTCAAATATCTCAGATAAAAGAGGTTATTCCTTCTGTATAGTGTATTCCTGTGCCAAAACACTTTCATATGGCGGGGCCAGTTAAACAGCATTTCCCACAGGCTGCCTTCCTCACCTGGGTTCTGCTTCAAACAGCAGTGAGGTGTGATCATTTAAAGAAATCAAAACACCCCACTCCCAGGGGAGCTGCAGGCTGCTCCTGTTTGCCTCGTGCTTCCACTCTCATCCCACCTTCTTCTATTGCTTTTCATTTTTTTTTAAATAAACTTATAAAAACTGAGGATTATACCCAAAGTAGAGACTTATCTTTGGAACAACCTCTAAAAGAACTGGAGAGGATTAATTTAATTCTGTTAGACAGAATACGGGTGCTCCGCTTCCTTTAATGACGGTGAGATAAATCATAGAACTGCTTCGTTGTGGGGATTTTAAAATCGCCTACTCATTAAGCAAGAACACAGCTCTCCTGGGCTTGGCCCTGGGGATGGGTGTGCGAGTCCTGGGGGTTCGTGCTGGCCCTGGCCTGACGGGAGCCACCCGACATCGGTCGGAGGTTGTCGGCAGAGACAACGGGGCTTTGTGTTACCCTGCAGTTTTGGCACTTGTCCTAAATAGCATCACCTCAGTCTTCTGAGGCACCATCAGGGAGGTCACCTCGTCACCTCATCAGCAGGACAGTGCGCAGCAGCGGCGCAGGAGCTTTGCTCCATGCCTGGCATGATGGAACGGAACCCACAGTTTTGGCAGTTTTTGGTTACCGAGCAGCATCTCTTTGAATGGCAGAAAATGTAAGTTCTTGCAGTGCTGAGCTGTGCCGCGTGCTCAGCGCGGTGACCTCTCGCTGCCCGTGCTGCAAACAGTTGCCATTAAGCACAGTCACTAACACCCTTCTGTGTTCTATAGGATCTCTTCCTCCTGCCATCTCAAATGAAAAATAAACAAAAGAGCTTAAGCACACAACGTGCTAAATAGACTAATAAGCTCTGAAAATATTTTCCAGGGAAATCTGGGGCAAGAGCTGTCTGCTGAAGCAAGCCTATTAGACTTGGCAGCAGAAAGGTTCTGGGAGGCGTTCTTTGGGAGAGATAATTGAAAGATTTTTTTCAAATGTGTGTGTGTTTTTTCTTTCCCCTTTCTGAGTAGTTTTAAGAAATCCCTCCCTCCTGAAATTGATTACCTCTCAGCATCAGAACACCTTGCCTCTAAGTACCTGCTAAGCTGCTCCCGTGCTGATTTGACTTTGCCTTCCTGTCAAATGTAAAACAGGTTTTAATCTTCTCATTTAGATGTTCTAATAGAAAGTAAATGTTTAACTTGCTTTGCTGTGGCATCCAAATCTTTAATCCACAGGAACGTTTATAATGAAAAGAAAACGTGCTTTTATCGGCCCCGGGTGCTGGCGGCCATCGGAGGGGCATTTGGGGCAGCGACACATTCTCGGTGGGAGTTGCGCCCAAGTCTCGCTCGCGGTGGTGTTGGGAAGGACCAAAAGGCCAAACGCGCGGGTTTGGAGAAGTGAAAGAGCCAGGTTTGCCTCTCAAGAGGCGGGGAGGCAAAGGGCAATCCCTGCCTGGAAGTGCCAGGAGTTCATCCGCCCTCCACGGGAGCCGGTGCTGGGGTGCCTGGGTTGGGACGCCAGGAAGGCATGGGGGGAAGCCGGGAGCGCGGAGCCAGCGCCGTGTGACGAGAGCGGTGGTGCAGTGCGTCGCTGTGGGAGTTTGCATCCCCTGCGGCCTGCGCTGCACCAGGCGTACGTATCACCAAAATAATACAAGTGCTACGAAGGCGATCGGGTGCGAGTTCCCCGCTTGGCACGTTAGAGGCAGCCCCTGCCCTGCGAGGCCAAGCAACCCTGAACTCATCCCCGGGATTCACCGGGGAAATGTGCTCGCTGCCAGCTGACCAAGGAGTCAAGCTCGGATTTATCACACCGGCACCTGCAGTAAAAAATGACAGATGATGGAAATGTGTTTAATTATCATTCAGTGCCACGTCTCCAACTGCTCCAGTCGCGGTGCTGCAGCTGTTGGCCCGCGTCGCCACGCGGCCGATGTGCCGGTCTGGGGCAGCGATGCTCCTGTCGCGCGGGTCGGCCGTGGAGCGCGGGGCCCAGCGAGCTGCCCTGCGGTGTGGCTCAGCAAATCCGGGTTTGCATCGCGCTCGCTTTCATGGCCTCGCCCAGCACTTCCCGGCAACTTCTCACCCTGTCGGGAAACGCGCTGTCCCCAACCCGGAACTGCCGTGCCTCTGTGCCGGGACGCCTGTGCCCTGTGCCCCTGCCCGGGTGGGCTCTGGTGCGGAGCCGTCACGGCGCACAGGCAGAGATAATTAAACAACCATGCGGCAGTAATTGGCTACAGTTGTGTTGGGGGGGAGACTTGCCTCAAAGGCAACTGCGGTTTGCAGCAAGGTCAGGGGGACAGAACACACCACTCCTGCAGCAGCGGCGCCGAGAACTCGTTTCCAGATGACAGTGCCTCCAACGTTAACTTTGGTGCTGTCGTGGAAAGCTGCACTGGGGAGCTTCAGCGTGTGCTGTGTGTGCAGTTACCTGCCTGTATGTGCGTGTGCAGTTACAAACCGACACCTCGGCCAGGTGGCCCAGGTGCCCAGCCCAGCTTGTCCCCACCCAGGGCCTCTCCCAGCTGCTCTCAATGAGCGCTGACGAGGCTGCTGGGGCAACTGGGAAAAGCCCAGCACACACCGGGCTGAGCTTGCTGTGCTGGAGTGTCTCTGCAGTGCAGAGCCTGGTCGGTTGTGCTGTGTGCCCCGTGTCACTCTCTGTCACCTCTGTGGCTCCCCGGACACCGGTGAGTGCTCCCGCTCAGGCAGGACTGTGGGCTGCCTCCGGTTGGGGCTGGTTTGGGGCGAAACAGGGCAATTCAGAGGGTGAGCTGGGCTGCGCGCTGGCTGGAGTCTGGGCTGTGGGCCCTGCTGGTGGGGATCGACGCTGTGCTCTGTGACTCCAGGTAGCAGTGTCGTCTCTGTGGAAATTGCTGGGGTGGAAAATGTTGTTTTCTGTTGCTGGCAGTGCAGGAACCTGTTGTGTGTGGGCGGGTGCGTAATTCCCTGCTGCTGTCGGCGCTTTCTGCAAAGCCCTCTGGAAAAAGAACCACCGCAAATCTGTGTTTTAACTGGGGTGTCTGCGCCTGTTTGCAAGGGAGCTTGTGGGGGGATTCTCCGCCCTGTGGGTCCCCCTACTTGTCCCTCAGTGGGGCTGGGCCCTTTGGTTGCTGAGGAGCCCCATTCTCTGCACATCGATGTGCTTTGTAAGAGGGAAGGTTGCTGAGAGGGTTTTGGTATCGCTTGTGTTCACCAAACGGGGGGACGAAAGACTTCTGGGAGATCTAAAACTTCAGATTCTTTATGGCTTCCCAGTCACAGTTTGGAGAGGGGCTTTCTGGATGTGAGCTCCAGCAGCGTCCCCCACAGGGAAACAGTAGCTGATGTGGAGGCGGTCAGAGAAATTGGCCAGAAACCATCAGAAAAATCTAATTGTTTACAAAGCTTAAGAGGAGAAGCTTTTTTGGTGGATGCTTTCCCCAGGGGTTCAGCCAGAGGAGCCGGGCAGGTGTGGGGCTGTGCTGGGCGGGTGCTGCTCTCCATTAAACCGCAGTAAAACCCAAGCTCAGAACGGGAGGAGTTGGCAGAAAAATGGGGACTTTTAAGAAGCTGTCACATCTTGTGGGGTTTGTGGTGTCACTTGTATGGATTTTGGGGCTGGGGCGGTGGGTGTGGGCCATCGCTCCCCTGCGAGGAGCACCGAGCTGGGGGGCTCAGGGCGGGGAGGGGGATGAAGTAGGTTTTAGTATTCATGAAAAATGCTTGTGACAGCCTTACCCCAAGTAATGAGAAACCACCTGCGGTTCGGAGCAGTACTTGATAATGCCGTAATTAGATTGGAGATGCAAAAAAGCTCATTAAAATTAAATAACATATTTGTCACTGTTTTAAGAGGCGCAGATTGCCTCGAACCATGCTGGTCTCTTGACCTTGAGTATTTTGGCGTAGTCCTCGCTGTCAAGAGCATGAAAGTGATACCAGAGCATCCCGCGGGTGGTTTGGGCACAGGGATGCAGGCACTCGCACTCCCTGGTCCCGGTGTTTGGTGCCAGCTCGTTTTGGCTGCCAGCACCGAGCAGGGCCGCACTCCTGGCGTGGGGGATGGATCCGGCGCCGTGGTTGGCAGGCTGGGGGCCGCGAGAAGCCCCTGCCTGGCCCCATGTGGGGCGTGGGGCCGCTCTTTGTGGGTTTCTTGCCTCGAGGGAGCTCCTGACCCTCAGGTCACCTTCCCGTCCGCTCTGGAGCGGGCGCTGCCCTTTGCTGTCTAACGTGCAAAGAGCATCCAGGGTTCTGTGGAGTCTGGGGGAGCTTTTCCAGCTGCTGATGGTGTTTGGAAAACCACGTTTGGCTGTGTCAGAAAACTGGCCAAGAGCTCCCAGCGTAGCGGAGGCGGGAGGAGTCGGTGCTGGGGACCCTGCGGTGCCAGACTCCGACTCCCCAGAAGCGCCCCAAGGTCCCGCCGCGTGACGGGGAGCGACGTTGGACCGCGCGGAGATGCTGTGAGCCGGGGGGCCAGAGGCTGCCTGCGAGGGGCCATGAGCATCGCTCTGTGCGATGGCTTCTCCTCCGTGCAAGTGTGAATTGCAAATGTGAATTTGTGCAGTGCAAAACCACAGGATTCCGAAGGAGTTTGTGTCTCTCTTCACTTTTTGATGAAGTACAATAAAATGTGTTTTTAATCCCCTTCTTCCCTCCTGCCTGAGAAAGAACATGGAAAGCCATAACAGCCTCTATTAACAAGACTGTAATTTTCCAAAATTAATTTTTAATGACTAATTTGTCTTGGTTTTGGATTTTTTTATACAACACCTATTGTTTAAACCCTGTTTGTTTCTCCCCAGTGTTGCCATGAAGGAGACGGCTGTCGGTTTGGGGTCTGTGGCGAGGGTGCCCACCGCTGGCCGTGCCCTCGCCTGGGGAGGGAGGGAGGGGGGCTGCTCCCCCAAAGGGCTGCGCCCATTGGGGAAGGGGGCTCTGGGCTGAGGCAGAAGCCGCTCTTCACAGAATATGTATATCTGCTCGAAATAGGGCAGCTGCGAGATGGTTCCCCTTGCTCGGGGTCCGTCTCTGCCTCACTGTGACCACGAGCTCCCTTCCCCTCGGGAACAGAGCCAGCTGGGGGGTTCTCCTGCAGCAGCTTTTGTGCCCAGAGAGGAGAATGAAAAACAAAAAGTGGGTTTTTCTTCCTCCTCCTCCTCACTTGCTGTGAGTAATTACACGTAGGTGTCTTGGAGTAGGAGTGTTTTACTGCTGCTCTGTGGTTTTGGAGTGTGGGGATTTTCTGCCTGGCCTGAAGCGTCTTTTTAAGTTGAGACTTTTTGTTTGTTTGTTTTCTTGTTTGGAAATGGGGGGAGAGGAGGGAAGGGTGAGCGTCCCCGAGCCTCTGAGCAAGGAGCATCCTTGCAGGATCATCTCCATCCGTGTCTCTGCTGGAAGGGAGTTCATTGCATGACTTCTGGTGCCTTTACAGAGAAGCTTCTTCTTTTTCATATAATAATTTTCTTCCCCACTTAGGAATGACCTTGAAGGGCTAAGAGTTGGGTGCTAGTAGCTTGTGCTGCTTCGCAGCTGGGCGGGCCGCTTGGTTCTGCTTATTGCTGGTCATGTCGATGTTTGCTTTCATATTCCAAACAGGATTTTTTTTTTTTTTTCCAGAACTTGTTCTGACTAATGTTGATGAAAGGGCAAAAACTCGGTATTAGAGAGAAATAGCTGATGCTACTCTTGTGTTCCCCAGATAGATGAGTAGATGCTGGGGAACTTCTGTAGTGAAATTTCAGAAGAAAAGCCTCGCTAGAGCAGCCCCCGCTCCTGCTGCAGGGGCTGAGCCGGGAGGCTCGCAGAACCCTGCTCCCTGGGCAGTAGCACCCTCTGTCCCCATGGCCACCCGTGCCGGCTCCTCTGGCATGAGAGGAGCCCATGGTGGGCAGACAGAGATGAACCTTAAAAAACAAAAAAGGTGTTTTTGCAGGCACAGGTTGAAATTGGACCCATCTGCCTCCCCCTCTCAGGCTGGGTACTCAATTATTAGCGGAATAATCCTTGTCTGTCATCCAAGCAAACGGGTCTCGCTGTCAGCGACGAGTATTTTCGGTTCAAGCGCAGTGCCCCGTGTGCCTGGAGCGAAGGGCTGTTGCTCTGCCTCACCTGGGCTCCCCGTCAGCTCCACGCAGGTCCTTTAAACAAGACTCCACCAGCTTCAGAGGAAAAGGGGAAAAAAGCCCCACAAAAACCCCCAAACCATTGAGCCTGTGTGGTTGTACTGAGGAATCTGCTGGCAGAGTAAACCCTGGGTAAACATCCTCAATTTGCTGCTTCCTGAAATGGAGCAGCTTTTAGAGTTTCGAGCCACAATTTGTATTCAAATGAAGGTCATTTGAAAGGTGTAACATAGTAAACAGCCATTATTTCATTTTGATAGTGGTACTAAAATTATAGTGTTGGTTGAATTATTTTAGTATAGGACCATTACCATCTCCCTAAAACACTTATAGGGATTTTTATATCGGTGCTGCAGTCCTGAAATTAGAGGAAAATTAAAAATCACACGGCTGTGGTGGGAAAGTCATTCCTTTGCGAGCATGCCTTTATTTTAGGGTGCGTTCCCTTTCCCTCGTTTCCCCACCAAAAGAGAGACGGGCTCTCGGGGCTGCTGCGCTCCCACCGGCTGCCGGGAGCGTTTGCGCGCTGGCCGGGTGGCTGCGGGGGTGGTGAAACGCTGCGGGGTCGCTTTGGGGAGTCCCGTGGGAGCCCGGGGAGTTTTGAGCCTCCTGCTCTGGGCTGGGAGCATCTCTCACTGGTGTCTCCAAGCGCACGATGTTTTCCTGGTACCTCCAACCGCAGCGCTGAGCGTTATCCTGGCCTGGCAGGGGTGTCGCGGCGCTGCTGCTGCTTCCCACGGTGACGCCAGCTCTGTGGTGCCTCGGCCGTGCCCGGCCTTCGCCTGCCTCCGGCGCTCCGTGTCAGCGGGCTGTATTTAAAAAGCACTCGTGTAGGGGAGTGAATGCATGCCTAAAACAATCTCTATGTTTATTTTCTTTTAGGAACGGCTGTAATGAAAGTTCAGGTTAATAGAACGACAGTAATTCCCCCATCAGGGCCAGCGGGTGAGGGCGGCTGGACGGAGCCTGGCCATTACGGCCGCTGTTAGGTGGAAGGGTTGATGCACGACGGGCTGCGCGTGAGCAGGGGCTGTCGGACGTGAACGAAATCTCAATCGTGAAATTCCTGTAGCTTATTATAGCTGCCTTCATTAACATTTTCACACTCGGCTGGCTAACAAATTAGGAGAAGGGCTTTCTGTACTGCTGGATTTATAATGCTCTGAATCCGCTCCGCACCTCGGCGCGTGCCCGGGCTCTGCGCTCTCGCCCTGGGTGTGCTCACGTTCAGGCAGAGGGGGTTACGTGCTTTTCTGTGGAAGGGAGAGGAAAGAAAAGGGTGTTCTATGAGTCTTTTTAGTGAAAATCTTTATTGGCAATAAGCTGGTTCTCAATAAAACAAAGGAATACGGTGTGAATAGAATTCCCCTTAATTTATAATTCCGCCAAGAGTTTAAGATGTGAAACTTCTATTTTTTAGCTGCGTATTTGGCAAAGTTCAAATTGGGTTTTGATCTGGTTTTTACAGGTTTGTGGGGTTTTTTTTTTTAATCCGTTATTGCTTAAACTCTGGGGTTTTTTAGTTGCACGAGGCAGATGCCAGCGTATATGTGCTGGGAAAGAGCGTAAATTCGTAAATCTTAGAAGTTCTACTACTTTAGCAGTGCCAAAGCTGGCACGAATGGCGCATCAGCCGCGGGAGGTGATGGCTGGGGAAGGCCATGGGTCAGGGTGTGGGTCAAGGACACACCTCATGTCTCTTCCCCAGCGTTGCCGTGCTCCAGCTTGCTCCCGCTCGTGGGTTTGCTGCTGGAGAACTGGCAGCATGGAAATAAGTTTTTGTGAGGAAATGGTGGGGCTCTTGAGCGCAGGGTGATACTGCGGCGGGCGGTCCCCATCCTTCTGCGAAGGATGCTCCTGTGGAGCAGCTCCTCAAGAGGCCTCAGATGGGGGGAGAACCTGCAGCTGGATCGGGATGCCCTCGGAGATGAGCGTAGCAACCTGTTCCATATTTATTATGGGCAACAATTTGACTAAGGGAGAATTTAGATTAATAACATTCAGCCTGGAGAAGTAATTTCCTTTGAGAAAACGATTTACATGCACTCTGCCAAAAAGAGCTGTCACCGTGCGCTCTCGTCGTGTCAGCTCCAATAATGAAGTTGGAAATAACACGGGAGGTTAATAGGTCCTACTTATCTCCTTAGCGCTGGAAAGGAAGATTTACAGTGTGGAGCCTGGTTTGCATATTTCCATTGGAAATGGAAAGGTTTTTCCCAGCTGAGGTTGGTGAGACGTCGCAGCTATGGTGCGCCTGCTCTCAGCCGAGGCCGTGAGTCCCTGGCCCGGGGGCTGCGCTGGAGCCGGAGGGGGCTGCCTCTCCCTCCGCCGCCGCCCAGGGACTCCAGATGCTCGTGCCGCCGTTCCAGCCATCGTTATTTTTAGCCCGCTGTATCTCCTCAAAGCCTGGCAGCTCGTACGGACACGGCTGCCGCGCGGTGGTTGGGAGGTGGTTGGAGCCGGGTGGGTTTTCCCTGGAGCCGCCCGTGGCGTGCGAACGGCAGAGTCATCCGGGGCCACGGCGGGAGGATGCGGAGGACGCCGGAGGACACGGAGGCCGGGCGCCTCAGCCCCGGGCGCCTGTGACGCCATCCAGGGGCACACGTCAAAACGGGCTTCGACCCGCCGTGACCCCGGGCGGGCGAGCTGCGTGATGGGCCGGGAGCTGCCGCCTGCGCCGGCCTGTTCCTGGGGGCCCGCTCCCGTAATTAGAAGTGGTAACGACCTTGTCGGCGCTGGCGAGGACGCTGCTGCTCTCGGTGGGGCTGGAACGGGAGGGCTGATGTGCCGGCGCCTGTCACTTCGCATCACTCGGCGAAGCTCCCGCGGGACTTGTGGCACGTTATGGGCTATTGCAGGAGCAGTTCCATTTCAAACAGCAAAGCTATCGGCGAGTTACAGGAGTGAAAAAAAGCTCTCAAATTCTTTTGCTGCTTTCCTCCCCTCGGTCAGCTGTTTAGAAAATAGCTTTCTAACTGTTCTTCTCTCCCAGCAGAATTGTGTTTGGGTCCATGGCAGGTTGTTGGGTCCTTCCATGCTAGGAGTGAAACAAACTTTTTTAAAGAAAGAAAAAAAAAAAAGTTTCCCACTTGGTAATTAAAGTCATGTAGTGCACCGAAGCCTGCTTGAAAGAATAGCCCCAAAAAGGATAGAATTTTTATTAAATGTTCTGTCTAGCACAAACTGTAAAATATTCATTTAAGTTGGTTATTTCCAGGACCGAGGAAGTGCAAGAAGATTTAACTTTCTGAACAGCTTAAGGTGCAATTCAGTAATAACCTGAGCCATTTAATGAATGAAATATTTAACATAATTTGCACACATTAAGTGATAGGATTTGGACTATAACGCATGTAGCTGAGTCGGAGAGGAAAACCGGGAGGAACAAACAGGAGTTCCTCGGGGTGAGCCCAGAGGGTTTCGCTTTGTGGCGGCGCTGGGACGTGGAGGGACCGAGCTGGGAGCGACGGTGTCGGTGGGCCAAGACCCTGCGGCAGCTGCCTCCAGGGGAGGAAGGAGGAGGAACCACTGCATGTTTGGCTTCCCTGGGTGGCACTTTTCCACTTGTGCATGCTTCTTGGGCATCTGCAAGTCGTTGGTAAATATTAGGCAATAAAGGATGTTGGCTGAAGACTAAATATAAGGAATTAGACAGGGAATCCCCATCCAGCTGGGAGCACTGCGCTCCTTGATTTCAAAACTGACTCTCGAGAACTTTGAATACTTGAAGAACAGAGTCACTCTGAAATTCTGAAATGCATCCCTTTCTCTGTTAAACAAGGGTGGTTGGGGTTTTGGGGTTCGGTTGGTTGTGGTTTTTTAACTATAGAAGGTACGCTTTTAAATAAGTTGTGAAATGAGCCCACTGTTGGGGGCATGAGATGCAGACTTGGGTGAGGTCAGAGATCCTCTCTGGCACCTGGACTGCCTTAAAGGAGGGAGGGTGGTTTTCATCCCCGCTGTCCATTTGCCTTGACAGCGCGTTAAAGTCAGTATTACCCTAAAAACGTTCTGCTTTTGTAACAGGCAGTTCTGTTTGTGTAGAAAAGGCTTTGTTTGATTTCTGGAGCCATTCATTACAGGATCAAGGCTTCAAATGGGAGCCAATTAGGTCTAAGAGCTGCTTTTAAAAAGCTTTTTTCAGACACGAAAGCTTGAAGGTTAAAGCCCAGGGAAGGCAACTCCAGCCCCGCAGGCGTGGAGCCTGTGCCGGGCGGTCGTGGTGCCACCGGGGCCGTGTCCACTCGACAGGGCTGCGTCTGCGCGGGCACTGGTGGCTGCAGTCACGCTGTGTACAGTGGCTCACCCTTTTTCTGTGTTTAGTGAGAAATACATCAGCATCCCTTTTCCTTCCTGAATTCCCTTTGGGAACGGAGTTAGTAAATAGCTGTTGTGCTAAAAATACCACTCGCGCCAGCCCCGGGCAGCCTCTCTCCCTCCCCTGGCTCAGCACGGGCACAGGGGGCTCCTGCCCCACCCTGGGAGCAGAGGCTTGGATGTATTAAAAAAAAATATCAGAAATCAATCACTTAAAGATGTAAAGACCATGAAATTGCCCAGGATGCTTAACCTCTGGCAAACGTTGTCAGCGCTCTCGGCCATCTCATCTGTTCTGTGAAGCCAGAGTAGCACCGGCACAGCCGGTGGTACCAGGTTTTGCAGCACAGGTGGGAGGTGACCCCCGGGACACAGTGTCCCCCTGCCCCGGTAACTGGGCATCGTCCCTGTCCTGCCCCAACCTGCTGGGCAGCTCCTTTCTGAGGAGAAACACCGGGAATCCTGGGCAGTTTGCCGCCCGGCACCGCTCAGAATTGGGAACAGCTTTTACCACACAAATGATGCCCTTTTCCCCTTGTCTTTGTATTTTCCCTTATCCAAAGACAACACCCACCAAAACCAACCAATCCAGCAGAACCTGCTGGGAATTGGGAATTGCAACTGGGTTCCAATAGTCATTTTTCATGGGTGGTTTTCTTTTGGTTCGTTGTTTTTTTTCTTTCTAAACCTCAAATAACAGTTAAAAGGAAGAACTTAACAAGCTGTGAACAATTAAAACAAGGAAAGAGAGCCTGACGCTTAGATTTACAACACAAATGACTTGGTCTTACCTTAGCCTGGGAACAAATCTCTCTTTTCTGAGGTGTTTCAGTTTCTCTGGTTGCTCTGCCACTGTGGGGGCTCCCCGGGCTCTGTGTCTTGCGGTTCCCCGGCTCTGGTGCTACGGCCGTGGCTGCTCCCTGCGACCCAGTGCAAGGAAGACGTATTCCTTCACTGGTCCTGTAATGGGATCGTGTGCAGCGGTTTAGGTAGTAATACCAACACTTCTGAAATGTCTCCTACCCCGTTGATGCCCCTGGTTTTGTTTGAGGTTTATTTGGATTTATCAGGTGGGTGTTTGGGGAAGAGAACAAACACCTGCTGGTGTCTGACTTTGCTTGCACAGCTGTGTGATGGAGAGGAGCAGCAGCAGATGACTTTACGCTCCATTATATTGTCTCTGGGAAGATTTATGGGAGTAGTTGGGTCCTAGGAATAGAATTCTGGAGACTCGTCACCATGGTTCACCGGAGGGGGTTTGGGCCTGAGCTTGGTGGTGACCAAAGAGGCTTTAATGAGCGAACGGGCACTGCACGGCAGGGAGCTCGTGGACCTGCTGATAGCTCTGTGGCCTGTCAGTAATGAGCAATTAATTATATAAACATTTGAATAACATTTTTTTTCTGGCTGTCTCTACTTGTTTACTCCTATATTTGCTATTGGTGCTTCTTCCGTTTAGATGTTTTTATTGCACCGGGTCAGTAGGAGGGGAGGGACTCTTGGGCAGGCTGGCAGCTGGTGACACAGGGATGTCCCCAAGCCATTGGTCTTGTGCGGGTTCTTTCTGGATCTCAAATACTTAATAAAGCACTTGGGGCTCGTAGCAACGCGCTGCACGGCTGCGTTCAAGTGCTTTTGATAAACTTCTGTCGGCCTCAGCGTGCTTGGGTACGGGGCTGCAAATGCCACCACAGTCCAGGCTCCATTTTATGATTTTATCATTTCACGAGTACGAAATACTAAAAATTATTATACAAGTGGTAGTAATAAGTACAACTGGTAATTCTTGAAGATGAAATGTTGTTTGCGTGGTGATAGAGGGGTGCTCGCGTGGTATTTACAGAGCACCTCGGAGCTGGGAGGGTCCTTCGTGTAGTGGTACGGATAATCCCGTGGGGCAAAGCAGCTCCTTCCTTCCGCGGATCTTCGGGAGAAGGGAGGTGCTGGGGCGGGAGGGGGCGGTGAAGCCGGGGCTCTGGCTCGCACCGGGGAGATCGGGGGATCCTGGCGTGGCTGATCCCAGGTTCCCGCGCTGGGGCTCTCACACTGACCACGTCGTCACTTGAACCTGTCTTTTATCGTGATTTAGTACGTATCTTTCAGGAAGGATTTTAATTCCCTGTTTGAAATAAGAAAACGCCATAAATCAGAGACAGAATCTTTTAACATTTTCAGTTTTAAATGAATTCCTGTTGAGAGTCTCTTAAGCCAGATTTATATCTGATTCTGCATTGAACTGTGTCGTTATGTGGGACTGAAAAACTCTTAGAAAATTAGGCATAATGCAAAAACATGCTGAAAAGACAGTTCTGCAGGAATGTGGAACATTATTATGTTAGAGAATATTGGAGTGAGGAATATGCAGAAAGGGGCAATTACCGTGGATATTTTCCCTTTAATGAACCTTGCACAGTTCTTTGGTGGAGGGCTTTGCTGCCGTCTCCTTGCAGGAAAAGGCAAATTGAGAAGGTGCTCGTGTTTTCACCTCGTCTGGCGACGGCGAGACGACAGTTCACGTGTTTCTTTAAATCACAGGGTTTAGCCCAAGGTCATTTAAAAGAAAGAAGAAGAATAATAAAATAATCACGTAATGATCTGTGGGTATTTTCCAGTAACTAAAGATTGGGCGTTATTTAATATTGCTCTGCTTTACTGGCTATCCCTCAGTTTGGGACTTAAATGGAAGCTAAAATCTATCCTAATCCCATTAGGCCCTGGCTGATTCAAGGTCTGACTTTGCTAGTACTTGCGACTAACGGCACTTCTGAGCCGAGCGGTTCAGGGCAGCCATTGCCGAGTGCGTTGCAGTAGTTGTGGTCTTGCCATTCTACAGACCCGTGGCGTGTTTCAGTTTACTCTTTTCCGTGTGTTTGGCAGGGGGAACTGCTGAGCAGATCTTGTTTAACTCTGGTGTCTGTTACCCACCACTTACTCATTTGATCTTTTATTTTTTTTCCTTTTTCATGTATTCTAGGGAAAATTATTTCTCGTCTTAACCCTTTTTTTTTTTTTTTCATACTAGGCTTAGCCTTGAAAATAAAGCATTTAAGTTGTCCACTTGCTATTTGGTAGAAGCTTAGGAGTGACAAGGACCAGCCACTGTGAGCCCTGGTCGTGCTGACCTGGAAGAGGTGCCGTGGTTTCACTGGGCTGAACCTTACAGCTCAGTCGGCGTTTTCCTTCTGGTAATAAACAATCTCCAGCAAGCTCTGAAGTTAAAATTTTGGTGGAAAGTACAACAGAGTAGGCCAAAGTCCTGTGTGACTGGAAAATATCTATGAACACTGTCGAAATGGGATCATGTAAAATAGGGATCAATTACGCCTTATCAGCGGGAGCGTCTGAAGCTGCTGGGGCGCGGGAAGGCGTTTGCTGAGCGGGGATGCCGTGGGCACCTTCCAGCCCATGGAGCGAGTTCTCTGTTTCCGTCAAATCTCCCTGGAAGTGTTTTGGTGTGGGTGTAAGAGCTGTTGTGACTTGGGTTTGGGTGATGCTGGCTGCTCGTCTGACCATTTGTTTTTCTGTTTGGTTTTTTCCCTCCCTTGCCTTCTGCACTCCTGTCTCTCTCCTGAAGTTTTTCTCTGGGAATGTGTCCAGGCCTGTTTCAAGGTGTTTCTTCTGTTGTGCTGAGGCTGCCATTGGTTGCACTTTTTTACTCCTTTAGCTTTAGGACTGAAGCCGAGCTGCTCAGGTGCTAAAGCTCGAGGGGCGGCCCTCTCGACATCGCCCGCGGGTGTGAGCTGCCCCAGCCTCGCTGCGAAACGCCTTCGCCGTAAGGTGATTTGATCAGCCGTCAGCGCGCAGGGCTCCTAAATGTCATCCTGTAGTGCCTAATTAAGGTTGCGGTTTGAAGACATCACGTACTTTAATTGAAAACTGTAAGAGTAATCTCTTCCATTTTTTTTCTGTTAAATTAATAGCGTGGACCTTTAGCAGATGGTTAGCGAGACGCTGTTATTAATGAAGACATCCCCCCACCTGCAATCCTGTCGCCGTGCGCAGCGTGGAGAAGCAAGATGTGCATCTCCCCAACCAAACGTGTTCCCACTTGGTGGCTTTATTCTCCTGTGGTGCCCATCAGCGGTCCCGGGGCTGCCACCACTCCTCTTGGGCGAGATGTGAGCCCCACAGAGGTGTTTCCTGCTGGGCGACGCCGCTGGAGGACCTGGCAGTGCCTGCGGGCTGCAGGTCACCTGCTGCTCTCTGGCAAAGCGAGGGAAGGCGGAGAACGCTTCAGCCCCCCCAAACCCATTTGTTTTCATTCCTTAGGGCAATAGACCGGGTGGTCTGGCTGAGGCTGTCCAGTGATATTTTCACGGGTACGCACAAGCGACCGTGCTGCGTGTGAGCATGCGCCGTGTGAGTGGGGAGCTCTGCTCCTCCAAACCTGCGTCCTCGTGGCCCAGCATCACTGGGTCGTGCTCGCCAGTCCCGGGTTTTGGTAGCGGCTCTTTTGTTCCCCCCTTTATGTGTCCTTTCTCGCTCGCTCTCCTCTCCTATTGCTTTGCTGCTTCCCAGGGGGACGTGCGGCAGCAGCAGAGACTGAGGAAAGATGGAATATTTATCGTTTTGTTGTACGCAGGAGCTCTAAAACGGCTTCTGCAAAATAAATCTCCTTTAAGACCCTTCTGGAGTGGGCTTTGGCTCATGGCTCCAGGAACAGAGAAAAGCCTTTTCTTCCCCAGGCCGCTGGTGGGGACCCCGGCAGTGATGGCTCAGGGAGCTCCAGCGTCCCAGTGACTTGAGGGGTTTCTGGTCTGCCAGAAAATGGGCGTTTGAAAACCAGCCATTTGTTGGGGAAGCACGAGGTGAAGCAGACCACCCTCCTGCTCAAGACCGGGGAAATAAAAAAAAAAAAAAGGCACTTCCCACAAAAGGAAATAAAACATTTAGGTTTAAAGACGTGTTGCCGGCAGGTTATTTGTTAACCTTGCAGCAGCTGGGCTTTCATCTCTCTGCTGGTTACCCCAAAGCTGCGTTTGCTTTTCCCTCCATTCTGATTTCTCCCCAAGTGACTTCCCTCTCGACCCTCTTGCTGTTTTAGGCCAGACAACTGGAGGAGTGAAATGGCATTGCAGCTTTTTGTTCCAGCGGTGCTAAACAAGGCAGTGAAAGCTTGCTCTGTGTGGCTTTCGCATCAATTTGTAGTCGGAACAGTCAGAATATTAATGGCTTTGAGAGTGGGGATGGCTAGAAAATGAAAATGGCTTGATCCCAGCTGAGAAGATGCTACATAATCAACATGAATTTGTATTTTCATTTCAGAGTGGAAGGGCGATAAGAAAGCAATGGGCTGGAATTTGTCTTTGTAGCAGTGAGGACGTGGAGATTTCCTAAGAGAATAAATGTGCTTGCCTAAGAGATCGCAACTTTATTAGTTCTGTGGTATAAACCCAGGGATGTGTACAAACTCTCCTGCTTTCTCTGAAAACATGCCTATATTTCAAGCTTGTTAATTTGGATGCATATAATTCATACAAAGTAATAACTTGAAATTCAGATTTGATGGTTTGTTGGGGTTTTTTTTTTTTGAAAACTAATGATTTCTTACTTTGAGACAAGATAGGTGGCCTAAGCTACCTCGTGCAGGGAGTTCTTGGCTTCCAATTTCTCTCTTTCTTTTGTGCGGTGGAACTTTCTGATACCTTCGCAATGATGACGTGGGAGGCAAGCGCTGCCGCCCGAGTCCGTGGTTTTATCCAGCCCCTTGGTACTGCCCTTGGGAGGACAGCTGTCCCCATCAGCTCGTGCTGGGGGCCTGGGCTCGGCATTCTGGGCATCTGCGCTGCCGGGCGGGATGCTCTGTCCCAGCACGTGGGCAGGAGATGCGGCTGCATCTCCCGCAACAGCCTTTCCTTGCATCCCCTCCAGGTGTAGCTCGGATTCAGACCGTCTTCTGCAAGACAGAGGTATTCAGTGCCAATTTCAGAGCTTTTATAACTTTTTCTCCCAAATAATGTGTGTTCCACTGCAAGTCCTTCAGCTCGGAGCAGAGTCCGCAGCTTTCCTCCGTGCGTGATGGGCAACAGCCTCCCTGAGCCCGCCGGCGTGCTGGATCCCTGTCTGATGCAGCTGACTTGCCTGTGCAGCTCCAAGGGCTCTGTCATGCATTCGAACTAATAATCTTAACAAACGGGGGAGTGCAAAATAGAAACAAACGTTCATTTATATAAAATGCTTTCAACCCAAGCAACAAAACTATAAATTAAACTGCTGAGTTATATGGCCAAGCTCAGAATAAAACATAACTTGTGTGATCTTAATGTTAAATTACCTAATTGCTTTACAGGATGCTTCCATTAGCTGATCAAATTAAGTGTTTTCCTCCCCCGTGTCTTAGGAGCTGCGAATGTGGGGCTCGGTCCTGCCGGCTCTCTCTTGGGTGGGAAAGCCACGAGGGTTGCTGGGACATGGGCAGGCACGGTCAGAAATGGAGCTGGACCCGCAGAGCTCCTGCTGTGCCGACCTTCTCAGCGGTGCCGGCTCCGTGTGCGGCCAGGTGGGACGTCCCGGCCGAGGGGCTGCTGCCACCCTCGCTCACCCACGGGGATGCTCCTGGGTGGCCTCGGGGTCCTCCCAGCGCTGCTCACCGCGACGGGGCCTTGCTGGCAGCAATGGGTCGGGCACTGGTGGCGAGCGCTCCGTCCTTTCATTTCCTTCAGTCCCTGTATAATTAAACAGCGATGCCGAGGACGGAGAGCTGGGGTTTCAAAGCCTGGCTCTGTCTCGTCTGACCTTGCTGGTGCCACGCTGCCTTTTGTTTGTAATCTTGGGCAAGAAGCCACCGAAAAAGGGTTTGATAGGAGACAAAAGCAAACAATAGCCTCGCTCCAAAGATACGATGAATGGGATGTAATTGAATTTTTTGGTGAAGACATTGATTTGACCCTGTAAGACACACAGAGTGAATCATTAGGGGAATTAACACGCATTAAAATGCAGGGTTTTCTAATCAGAGGGCTTTCATTGTGCCTATAGTTTTGTTTTTAATTATTTAATGACTTTGTGTCTTCTAGTGATAAATCTATTCCTTCCCCCTTTTTTCCAAAGGAAGAATGGTTTTGGTGTGGCAAGGGGGCACATGCCCCGAGCAGCCGACGAGCACCAGCTCTTCCTTAGCAGCCCTGATTGTGCCCCAGGGCACAGACAGAAAAAGCAGCTCTTGAAAACTGTTGATACGAAAAACTTGATAAAACATCAGCATTAGCCGAACCACTTTCTTCTAGGCCTTTCAGATTTAGTTTTCCAATCTGCATGTAGCAAAAAGTCTGTGGGAATTCCTTTATTGCGAGAAGCCGTGTGGGATACAGTGTTTGGGAGGAAAATTTCCAGACCTGGGTTCTGGGGTGCTGACCATTCCCCACTGCAGCTCCTCCCGTGCTGCCGGCGGCTCTGGGGCTTTGCAGAAACCTCATCCTTGTATTTTGTGTCTCACAGGTGGTGCTTTCCTCACCATGCCAATGGATTTGAAAAGAATAGTGCTTTTTTTTTTTTTTCCTCTTCTTTTTTATGACCTGTGCTGCTTGGGCTCACCCTTAGCTTGGTTTGGGCTTTGCGTGGAGGAGCTGCTTGGCGGTGGCTCTGCGGTTTGCTGGGACTTTGCTGGGTGATGGACGCAGATTCGTATAATTACTGAGAGCAGAACATGTGAAAAGTGGGATTTAAGGAGGGTTTGCTGTTGCCACAGAGAAGCCTTCCCCAGCACATCCTTCCGGAGCTGGTCCTGCCCATCCCAGCCTGGGTGTCCCTGTAGAGGCTCTCTCTATCCCGGCAGCCGAGCTCCTCCGCTTCTTGTGCCTGCGGCTCCTGGCTCTCCTATTGATTTCCCTGGAACTGGTGCTCCGCTGCGCCCGTTGAGGCTTCATCCCGGTGCCCAGGACGTGCCGGTCGCTGGGAACTCGCCTTTTGCCCAACTCTGTGTGCGTGTGAGCGCTGCTGTGAGTGGTACCAGCTCATCTGTTTGTCGCAGCTCCGTTCCCGAGCGAGGTGACAGGCGAGAGATTATTCTCTTGGTGCGGATGGTGTGACAGAAGCTGGCCCACGGGCGTCAAACCATGAAGAGGACTTTCTGCTCCGTTCTCCCTGGCGCGAGCACGCCGGCCCCTCCTCACTGGTGATGCCGAGACCTCGTGGTGAAGGGTGCGTTGCCCGATGCAGGCAGGCACGGGCAGGGCAAGCAGGCAACAGTGCAGGAGGTTTGGGGGGATTTTTGGGGGATTTTGCATTGTTTGCATGCGAGTACTTGGGGCACAGAAGGCAGCGTGGAAGACTGTACGTGTTAAGTTGGAGCGGTGCCGTGAGCTACACTTTCCTTGTTACCCGAGGTGTTTCCTCTGGAGGAGGGAAATCAGGCTGTAATATGTCATTAAGCAGAAAGCCTGGGGGAGCTCCTATCCTGGCTGATGCGGATCCTTCTTTTATCCTGTTAGAAGAATTGAATTACACATCTTGAGTTCTCTGAAGATCCAGCTTGGAGCTTGGTTGGAGCTGCGGCGTTCTGTCAGGGCAGGAGCACAGACACGGCAGCGACATGCACACGTGTCTCGCACCCGTCCGCTGCTCGTGCTTTGGGCTGCCCAGGCCGGCACCCTGGAAACGAGCGTTCTGCCCCCAAACTGGAGCGTCTTTCTGCCACGGCTCCCCCTCGGAAGGAGGGTTTCGAGCGTGCAGGGCATTGGCCGGCCGATGGAGTCGCGGCTCCTGTGACCGGACAGGTTTTGGCACGTTCTCTGGGAAGGTCGCGAGCGCAGGGGCTGTGCCAGTGGCCGGCGTCCCGGCGGAGGGTTGCACCAGCTGATTTTGGTATTGGAATTTGCAGGGCAATTAGCCAGAAATTAAGAAGAGGTGTTTCTGGAGCTCGAGGTCGCTGCTTCTCCTCCCACTGCTCCCATCGGCTGCCGCTGCAGTAGCTGGTTAAAAAAGCCGAGTCGGGCTCGGGCAGCGAGGGGTGCGGCGGGGAATGCTGGGAGAATTTATTTGCAGTGTAAACATGTTGGTCAGGAGTCATTAATATGACATTCACACAACTCTAATAAAGTACATAACACGGAGATCTGGCACTGCTGCAATACCCAGAGGACATTAAGTATGAGTCTTAAAACCAAGAGTATTGGAAACAAGATATTTTTACGTCTCGTTTGGGAGTAATATAATTGCATTTTGTGGCTCTAGCAGATGCTTGGGCCAGCTGGTTGGAGAGCATTGTGGATTTTTTTTTAGCTTTGGTGCTATACAGCTACAACCCTAATATAGAACTCTTTTTTAAAAAAAAACCAAAAAAACCAAAGGAAAAAAAAAAAACCAAAACCCCAACCATCTTCTGGTCTATTTCTTGTGTGCGGTACCTTCACGATGGTGCAGGCTGTAGACTCTTCTGTTGCAGCAGCTCTGGAGAATAAACCGCACGTCGGTTTGGGGTCCAGTCTGAGGCAGCTCAGTGTTCCCAGCAGCCCCTGACCTGTCTGCGCTGCTTTTGCTGGTGCAGGTCTCTGAGAAGGAGACTCAGGACCCAACTGGGAGGTGATTTATGGAAGAGAACAATCAAAAACCTACGTGTTTCTGAGTGTGTCTTTGCAGGGGAGGGGGAAAGCTTGTTTCCAGCATCCTGTGCACTGCAGCCGGGGGTCCTGGTCCCTCTCCAGATGTCAGGATGCTGCAGTGGCAGCAGCCGTCGTGGTTGGGGACGGTCGCTGGTCCTGCACCTCTTCCGGAGCCGATCACCCCGGCCTCTCCCGGAGTTGCTGGCGACACTTGTCCTGACCGCGGCGCGGCCACCCCACGAGGCCACTTGAGCCAGGCCCCTGCCGGGTGCCCACCCTGCACTCGTTGGGAGAACATGCAGGCACTGTCATGAATTACCTCGCTGGCACCGATAATTTCCTGCAAACAAATCGGTTCTGATCTGGAAGTAATCGCCCGTATCATTCCTGCAAGTGGGAGAGATGACTTATGTTGATGTCACCCGCTGGCTTTTTATGGCAACGATTAATAATTCAGTAATTCTCTCTGCAGTGATGCTGTTCTATTTATAAATATTTAATTTAGCTTCCTGTGTCCGTGTTGTCGCTGCCCTCTCCTTTGCCTCCTGACGTAACGCCAGGCTCCCGGCGATGCTGTGGTCACTGGAGTCACCAGCAAATTGTCAGTTCTGGAACATGTTAATGCCTCTCCTCGTTTGCCTCTCTTCGTTATGTTATTTAAGTCTGACTTGGGTGGCAGGAATATGAATGTTGACTGAGTGCACTGTTTGAGTAAACCCTGATTTAAGCTGCAGACCTGACCTGGGGCTGGCCTCTCCTTGTCTCTGTTCTAAGACGCCTCTGATATAAAACTTCCTAGTTTCCAACGCAGCCATGCAAATAACTTTTTTTCTTTCTGCGTTTCTCTTTCAGGAAATTGCAGCTTATTTAATAACGTTTGAAAAGCATGAAGAATGGCTAACAACTTCCCCTAAAACAAGGTAATGTTGCTCATGCTTCAGCACATCGACTCGTTCTCACTGATGACTTGACTTGCTGATCAATGCCTTGGCCACCAAGTAAAAACTCCTGGTCATGCTTGATGGCTTGTGACACCAAACTCTCATTAATTGACTTAATGAGCGTTTTATTGAATAAAATCAGATTGATTAAAAATGGAACAGCTGCAGTCTTGACAGGTTAAAGTTTTAACCCGATTGCTCGGGATTTAATTGTATCCCTTCAGATGAGTGGCTTTGAAAGCCTTTGAGCGAGGTTGCAGGCTATTTATCTTGACAGCACTCCCCGCAGCTTCCAACTTTAAATAAATAAAAAAGCGCGAAGCCCTCCCCTGTGCTCCCCCTGTTTAACATGCAGGCACGGGGATTGTTTGCGTTTTGGTGTTTTTCTTGCTGGGGTTAAGTGTTTGATGGCGAGGAGATCCCAAAAAGCCGCATTAACAGACATGTTTGCAGTTTATTATTCAGTAAATGTCGTGTCGTCTTTGCACTGCCATAAATGTTTAACTCCTCCACTCCCTTGGGAACGGATACGTGAAGTTTCGGCTGCGGATGTTTTCCTGCCGTTTCGGCTGTGTTCAGGCTTGCGAAGTTTCCGTACGTCTCGTTAAAGCAAAACACTTCTGCTTTCTAATATTGCAGGTGTTTTAATTCTTTTCTCTTTCCCAGTCCAGCCCTTTCCTGTTGAAAGGAGCAGGGTTATTGGAGGGAGCCTGCTAAGACCGGTGTGGGAGCGAAGCCTTTTGCAGCCTCCCATCACCATCCGGGGAGAGACCTGGAGCCAGAGAGGCCCTGCCCAGCTCACTGCTGGGTTTGACATCACCTCCCTCTCTAATTAGCAGGGGCAGAAATTACAGTGAGACGCAGGGCCGGGTGCTGACCCTAACGAAGGATGCAGATCAGCTCCCGGTTGAGAGGAGGATGGAGGCAGAGGAGGGCAGGGCAGCGGCAGCCGGGGTGCAGCGAGGACCTGCTTTCCGTGAATACAGGAAAAAAGAGCTGAGCAACCTTAGTCTTGGTGTGACATCTTCAAGTAATGCATTTCCTGGTCGTATTAAACTGTGTCTGTCATACCTGGAGAGGTCCCTGCTTGAGAACTGCTGCTGAGCCCACCCCGGTCCCCTGCCCGGCCGCGGCTCTGGAGGTGGCACGAGAGGAGGGGCTGGCCTGGAGCCGTGTCTGAGTGTCTCCATCTCTTTCTGCTGAAGAAGTTCCCAGGTTTACGGCAGTGACAGTCGGGTGGTGTTTTGGTCATGGGCGGAGGAGGAACCTTCTTATGATGTGGTTGTGGTGGCGTTGGAGGAGCTGTGAGAAAGCTTTTAAAGGGCTCTAAAATTGTGGGGTTTTGTTGGTGAAACTTCTCGAGGAATTACTCCAATTGATAAAATATGCTGATATAAATATACTGGAATACTATTACAACAGTCTTTTGAGTGCTCCAGTTTATCAACATAAATTAGCAAGTCCATCTCACGAGGCATCGACCTTGACGTTTCCTTGAGATGGTGTTTGGTTACTTGATGACGAGCCAGATAATGCGCAGCGGGTGTTCCGCTCCGCGGGGCCGGCTGGGGAGGCTTCTGCTCATGCAGCAAGGCTGAAGTCTCTGACATTTCCAAGTTTAAATGCAAATCGTGATGACAAAAAAAAAAAATCGACATTTGTATGTCAAGTAGAACTTAATTGTTCTTTACATCCAAATTTCAATGACAAAGCTGATTTTCGTAGTCCAAAAATGTTTTACTAGACGAACATGCTTTGCTTATCTGTTTCCAAGTGCTGTCTGCAATTACCATTTTCAGAGTATTTTAAAAATATGCCTGAGCGATCTGGTGCAGCCCCACCTGTGTTTCACAAGCGAGGCTCGGGCAGCTGACGAGCCGTGCCCATGAGCTGCAAGCTTGGTTTTGCAGCCGGGAGCGCGGGTCGGATGCCCTCGCGCCCTCCCTGCGACGCGCTGGCGCTCGGGCTGCACGCAGAGCCGAGCAGAGGCTTTGGGCAGGCAGGCAGCAAGGACCAAGCTCTTGTTTCCTTCCTCACAGAGCCTGAAAGAGAAATTTTCCTCAGGAAACGGTTCTGAAGGCTGACACCGGGATAAGCCTCGTTTGTACTGATACGCAAAGCAGCTGGGAAATTCCCAGACGTGGGTTTTTCAGCCCTGAAAGAACCCAAACGCTGTCTTGGGCAGCGAGACCCGGCAGTAATTAATATTTCTGCAACTGAAAAAGTTGGGCAGCAGCCTGCTCCTACCAATCGATAGCGATTTACATCCGCTGTCGCTGTGCATTTGGGATAATTTGGTTTTACTTCAACTACCTACTGGATTATTTTTAGCATTTTAATTCCTCTCTCTTGGCGTCAGGAAAACAAGCGTTGCGTTTGGCGTACCGGGCAGGGACGGGAGCCTGGGCGGTGCTTCCAGCTGATGAATCCTCACCTAATAAATCACAGAGTCGCCAGGACCTGGTTCCTGTCAGCGCCGGCAGAAGCCCCCAGAGCTGCGGGTCTGGGTGGCAGCGGGATGGGCTGGTCCTGTGCCCCTGGGCTGGGCTGAGGCTTCAGGGCTGCCGGACATGGCCATGACCCAGCTCTCGGCCATCCCAGACATCATGGCTCGGGGAGGAAATTAATCCCCACAACTCTTGATGATGCTGGTCGCTAGAACAGGGGTGCAGGTTACATTTAGATTGTTTGGAAATCACTTTTCCAGATTGAAAACGCACTCGCAAATGTTGTTGTTTTCCTCTGTTATTTTTCATCAATTTTTGCTGGCTCTGGAGTTTTGAAGTTTCCTGGAAATTCAATTTGTTATGTTAAATGCAGCCTGGTGCCGAGGCTGGAGCCGAGGGTCCCAGTCCGCAATGAGGTTTGGAGGGAGCGCGGCAGGAAACCCCGATGCGATCGTGATTGTTGTTTCAGCAGAACTGCCGGGGGGCTGTAGGAGTGAGAGGAAAGGCACCCGCCCCCCAGGAGTGAGGCTGCGAGCGGTGAGCCCTGCCCCAGCCCAACCTCTTGCTGCCTCCAGCATCAACCGGCCCCTCCGGCGTGGGGGTCCCTGGGCAGGACCCACAGTGCCCCACGGCGAGGACAGGTCCCGCCCTGGACCCTTGCCTCCTCCCTGTCCCACCGCCTCTTACCTGCCGGACGGTCCAGCTAACGACTGTGTTTTATCTGGGACATCTTTATCAGGGGCTTCTTAAAGATGAGTTAGGATCTTGCAGTATATTAATTTTGTATTGAATAATTAATAGTAAAATTAATTGAATTATTCAATTTTCAGGTAAAAATAGGGTAATAAATATTCATAACTTATTTTATTAGGGGAATTTCCATTTCCTGTGTCATTAAAGTGAGATTAACGAAGATTGGGTTTAAAGGAAGATTGAAAACAATTGTGCTTTGGGATTAATGCGCCGTGTTGGGTCGGTAGCTGGCGGGGCAGTGCCCTGCAGGGCGGGTGCTGCTGCCGGTGTGTCCGGCGCTGGTGAAATGAGCCGGAGGCTCCCCGGTGAGGAGAGGCTCCTGTGAGCTGGAGGTCATGGGAAGGCAACTGCGCAGAGCTGACGGTTGGTGGCAAAAGTTCCGTCCTTGTCACCTTATGCTTGTCGCAAGTGAAAATACTCTTGAAGCCTTGCTTAGGCTTCCAAAGCGTGTTTAAAGGTCCTCACTTTCTCATACAGCTCGTACTCTCCACGGGACCCAGGACCATCAACGTCACCCGTGTGCAGTGCTGAAGTTTTGGGTTTTCTGCTTGGTGCTGGAAGCTCTGGTGACGTGTTCGGGGTCGCGTATGACCTGGTTTTCCTCCCTCAAAGCCGATGTGTGTGCTGTCAGCTCTTTCTGGCTTGGGATGCTCTTGACATAATCCCTGCTAAATGTGGCACATCTCTCTTTATACTTTAAAGATTTCATGACTCTCGACGCTTTCTTCTCACTGCTTTCAGTATTTCCTTTTTTTTAATTTATTTTTTTCCCCCTGAAGTAGATAAACAGTACAGAGGTGGTTTTAAGAGGCATTGATTGGTATAGATTTTTAGCTGCTGTGGTCCAGGGATGTTGAGTTGCCATGATTTAGTTCCTTTAACACCTCACCCTGTTTATTTTAACGTGACCTAATGGCAGAAGCACGAGGAGTCGTCAGGACACCCTGGCCCGGAGCACTTGATGTTCTGCACGTGTTCCGTGCAAACCCTTCCCATGATTGCTCCAGCCTGGGCAGCGGGTGGCAGCTGGAGCTCCTGGGCAGATGGTTTCTTCCTGTGTTTAGCCGGTGGCTGAGGAGAGCTGCGTCGCTGTGGAAGACAGCTCTGGCCAGCTTGGACAACCGAGGCGAGATCTCCCTCTGTCCGATATGAAGGGGGCTCGTCTGGCAGGGCCGCTGAAAGTTGGCTCCTCCAGCCTGCTGACCTCCGCAGCCACCGTCTGTGGTCACTGGGCTCACTTTGCCACCCATCAGCTGGGCGCTGTTCCGGGGACGCTGGCTCCGTAGCTGGGCCCTGCACTCGGACATCTTCTCCCGCTCGGCTTTGCAGAGGATGGTGGTGCTGGGGCACAAAGGCTCCTGCTCCTCTTCACGCAGAGTCAGGGGATGGTCCTGCAGCGTCGCCCCTTGGAGAGACCGAGAACACTGGAAAACATGGATAATCATCAGAAAAAGCAATTATCTGATAATAAAGTGATTAAATTATTCAGCAAACTAGTGTCTGCCTTCAGCGAGGCTTGGTAAGCTTCTCCTGTCAATAGATAAGGCCAAGGAAAATATGCGACGTTTGTGTTTTTGGGCAAAACTGACATTCAGAGTCTGGGCAGGCTCTGATTATCTCTGGATCAGCCGTTACGGGGGTGGGAGGATGCACGGGGTTCCAGCAGCTGCTCGGTACGAGTGAGTCCCCTGTGCCGGCCCGGGTTTAAGAGGCTGTGAGCCAGAGATGAGAGGAGCTGTCCTGTCCTGGTTAGAGCAGAAAAAAGGTAAAAATGTGCAAGCAGAGGTTTGGGTCTGGGGCTCCCAGCGGCTGGAACCAGACCCTCCCAAGCATCCTGCGTTTCCAGGCGTCCTGCGCTCCCAGCCGCGGGGTGCGGAGGGGGACGGGGGGTTTCCTTGCCAGGGCGTAATGGCTTTGGAGATGCCCGTTCCCACGTGATGTGTAGAGGCTGCAGAAGGGCTGGGGAAACACATATTTGTTCACGCTGTTATAAACAGCAACAAAATTTAAATCTCTGGTGCTTTTTAAAGGCTTTGCAACTTAATTTATATTCTGCTATGGTAATGAAGAAGCATCTTTTGTCCAGGAGGTGAGATATGCAAAAATAACCTTTAAGTTGCTCATAATTAACCTTTAATGATATTCTCTCATTTTTTCCAATACATTCTCTGCATCAAAAACAACATACAGAAAGAGCGCCTGAGACTGCTTGTTGCATCTTAATGGCCTGCAGATACCGGCTGATGAAAAATAAGCTATTTATTGGGATGGATTGTTGACAAAGTTTTTCCCCCCAGGAGATGTGGAGGTGGCACGCTGGGCGTCACGGCTCTCCCACCCTCAGGTCCTCCTCGACGGGTGCCTGGTGTCCCGAGGGCAGAGGCTTCACTCTCTGGGTGGAGACACCCATGTGAATTGCACGTAAATGCATTAGCAAGTTTTTTTTCTTCTTTTTCTTTTTTTGTAAAACACAGTTTTACAAAAATCTGACAAAGATTCTCCTGGAGTTACACTTGGTTGGCGTTCTTGCTACGCACACTGTAACAATACTTTAATATAATTAAATTTTAAATTCCATGTAGAATCTGGTGGGTAGGCAGATGTACCGGTATGTTAAACTTTATGTCACTTAAAAATGGTTTTCAAGTACATCACAGGGAGACCATCCAGCTGTAAAATTATCTGCTTTATGAAGCTGCATTGCAGCTTTGGTCTTTTTGTTTTAATTAAGAATGCACCTTAAATCTGACACCGTCAGATAGTTTCCCCCGTGCCTTTTTCTTTCCTGTAACTTACTGACAGAGTGTAAGACGACACGGTGGTTTGGGCAGTTTTTGGTACAGTTTACAGAGGGCGAGTAGTTTGTTAATTGGGACAAACACTTTCCTGTTCTCCTTAGCGGGCTCAGTTCGGCGTCGCTCCCGTTCATCGGAGCACGTGCGACTCCCGCTGCTGCCAGCGCGGGTGGGTTGTGCCTGTAGTACTGCTTCTGTATTTATTTTATAAATGTCAATGATGAACTAAATTAAGATAAATAAGGCTCTTCCCTCTCGCAGTTTGATTTACAAAATTTTAATGAGACTAATAACATCTGTACTTGTTCCATCTTTGGGCTGGTGGAAGGCGGTTCGCGGCTCTGACAGCTCTGCTCCGCTCCCCGTCACGTTTAACCGGCGGATTTCACAAATGTGGTGTTCAGCCATTTGGCTTTGTCTGCGCTTCGTCTTACACTGACGGTGAAGTTGAGGGCATGATGCAGATGGCAGAAGAGAACCATCGTTACGAGGGAACTCGTGTTGTTTTAAGCGCTCACATAAAAGGCTGGCGAGGGCGAAGGCATCGCTTTGAGTTGTGTCAGTGGCAGAGGGGGAGCACAGCCGCAGGCACGGCCCCTCACCGGCAGCTCCTCTTCTCCGTCTTGCTGGGGACACTTGTCCTGGAGAGGGCAGCTGTGTTATCGGCGCTTTGTGGCCGGCGTGTGGGTCCGAGGAGCAGAGCGCACGGGGAGTGGGGAGTGTCCCTGCGCCGCCGCGTCGGCGCCCTCGGGAAGGTGACCACGCTCGTCAGTTGAGCCTCTCGCACAGCAAATGGGTCACGCAGGGGAGATCTTCCTGCTGGATAAGCAATTAGCTAAAACAAACTGCTCGAAGGACAAATTACGCAGGACTCTCGCTCGGTAGCCAGTGAATTAATTGACTTTGTCTGGTGTTTGTGGGATGTTCCCTCTACTTCACGTCACTCTGCCAACAGGCTCCTGCGTTTCCTTCTGCTCTTTGCTGCCCCGGTGAGCAGACAGGGCGTAGGAGCTGATTTATGTGGTTACAGGCGGAGGAAGTGAAGTGATCAGAAAGAGCCTCTGTGCTTCTTCTTGAGAGACGCAAAACTTTGGGCAGCACATGCAGGGACCGGGTGAGGTGTTGGCTTGGGTGCCATCTGCTCTCTCCACCCCCGCGCGCAGCCCGTCCAGCGCAGCCCTCGCCGGGTGTGACACGAGGTTTAAACGAGTGACTTGTGCTGATTTGGATGGTCTCAAATTAGGGCATGATAGAGAAAGGATTTTCTGTTATCGAAAGTTAGTTCAGGCTAAATTAATCTGAAAATGTGTAATTTCATCTCAACTAAAAATACTGTAATGTAATTAAATCCAAAAGTAGGATGAGCTGAGAGGGTATAAGAAAAGATAAGCATCAGAATAAGACAATAATTGAGTTTGTATTGTAAACACATTCCTAAAGGAATTTGGGATTTTTTTTAAGCTGCTTCATTATAAATTTTAAGTCAAGAGTGCTTAACAGCTTTGGCATATTTTGGAGAAGTGGTTGACTACCTTTATATTTGTTTGTGTTCTTTGTGTGCAGGATTTTCTATATTTGGGTTTAATTCTCTCTTATCGTCTTCTTGCTTATTAATAAGTTTGAAGGCAAATAAGGCTTAAAATGGGAAAATGTGTGTTTCCATGTGAAACTAGTTGTTTTTTGAATTCGTATAAGCTTTTCACCTAACTTTTCTAACAATTGGATCTTCGCTATATAAAGTTGATTGATTAGGTTAGTATCATTAAAATACACAATGTGTTAATTCCAAAGTGCGTCACGTTAGGTGTTGGAGTGATTAAGTGGTCTGTTTTCTGTACGTGAGTCATCTGCTCCCTTCAGGAGGAAGAGTCGGGGCCAGGTCATGTCGTGACGTCCACGAGCCCTGCGTGCAGGGGAGCTGGTGCCAAGGCTGGGCAGTATTTTGCAAATCAAAGTTGTGGAACACTGGTTTGAGCGCTTTCAGCCCCAAATCTGGTTGTCGGGGGTCTGAGGACCGCTGCAGTCAGCGGTTTGAGGGTCACGTCACTGGTGCTGGCATCTGCATCTCTGCACAATGGTTGTTGGGCGAGGGGTGGAGAAGATCGACGTTCTTGCTCTTGGCTGGATCCGGAAGCCGAGTGGCGTGGGGAGGTGCTCAGAACCCGCCTCGTGTCTCGTGGTGACGAGGGCTCATTTAACCCTCCTGTGGCACCACACAGCCTGCTCGGCACTGGGGTGTTATGGCACCCTCTTGTCTTTTTGCACAGGTTTGCAGGAAAAATGCAAAATGTTTCCTTTAGCAAATGCTAAAAATACTTTACCCGTAATTCTGAAAAATTACTTCGTGAATCTTCATATTTCACAGAGCATAACTAGATTACTACCTTTTACGGGAATACTTTGTGTTAATGAAGACCGATCGGGATTACGTGATAGATTTCCTCTGAAGAAGGCATTATGTGGTTATTTTTTTACTGTCTGGCATTCTAGTTAATTGCCTTGTCATCATTAATTGATGGGACTGAACTGATACAAATAAATAGATTATATTCCTGAGGTTAATTCAGAAGGGAGGAAGGGCTTAAGCCGGGTTGCCGTGGGTGTTAAAGCACGTGCCCCGGATACTGCTGCCGTGAGTCACCCTTGAGGAGAGCTCCTGCGCCCGAGGTCACGTCTGGGCTCGCTCAGGAATCTGCTGGAGGATGGACATGGCCAAGCCCTGCCCTGTCGGGGCAGATGAGCCGTCACCTTCCCGGGCAGAGCTGGGGTAGCTCGCGCTGCCCTGCCTCCCTGAAGCCGCTGGTCCTGGCTGAGGACTGAACGCGATACTTTGAGCGCCTCCTGTTGCCAGGTTAATCCAGATTTACCTGTGTAATTACTATTAATCAGCAGTCACCTGAGTCCATGGGTAAATCGATGTTTTTGTAGTTAGATTGCAACACAGCATCAAATACTTCTGCCTGGCAAGAAGAGCAAGCCAGCAGTGACGGGTGAGCCGTGAGGTCCCTCCTCTCCCCTCCTGGGGTGTCGTGGTTCCCCATGGGATTAACGCTCTCAGCATCACTGCCGAGGTCCCCACCTCCCTCTCCTGTTTGGACTCTGGAGGTTTCAGTCCTCACCCTCTGCTGTGGCGAAGTTTGGGAGTTTGCTCTCTCCCAGCAGAGCATCGCCAGCTCCTCAGCTGGAGCCCCGCTGGCTCCGGGGCCGGGCGCTCTCCGCGTGCCCGGAGGACGCCGAGTGCTGCCGCGGCTCTGCCGTCGCTGCTCTGCCAGCCCTTCTGCTGGCTGCCGTGTTGGAAGTTCATCAGCTGCCGAACTGCAATTCCGTTTTGAAGTGGTTCTCAATTAAAATTTATAATTAACGAGTTATTATTCAATTTTCAAATATTTACGGGTTTTTATAGTGTTTCAGTTTGGTAGCCGAGCTCCGCGCCACTGGCGGAAGGAGAACCAGACACCTTTTTCCTCCCTCTGGGCACATTCTGAGCGTGGCAGGGAGCTGCTCTGCTCTCCCATCCGCCATTCCCAGTGAAGCCTGCGCGGCTCCGCAGCCGCTGCCATTGCCCACGGAACAGGTGTCGATGGCGTCCCGGCAGCACCCACGGAATCTGGTGTTTTGGACAAAACCGAGGTTGCGGAAAACCTTGTTGGCCGTGAGCTGGGCAGTTGAGCTGGGAGCAAATTAACTGAATTCTTTTTTTTCCATGCCATGAGAATGCGGCAGCCTGCGTGGGTACTGCTGCTGCACTGGGAAGGGACCTCACTTTCAAACTGGGCGTCTGCCCTTGGTGGAGCCATCGCCAAAATAACACCTGCGGGACGAGGCCATCTCAAAAGACGTTTTTACAAGTGAACTGGAGCCCCAGACCCTGCCGTGAGGCCCCGTTTCCGCAGGGAGCGTGGCGACCGTGGGTCCATGACCGCACGGATCGAACTGGGCTCTCCTCGCTGCGCCAACAGGTGCCGCGGTGATCGATCTGCAGACAGTTTAAAGCATTCACAAGTTGTAGGAACTAATTCCCAATAAATCAAACGTCATCCCCGTGGGAGTAGGGAAGAGAAGTAAATGAGGGCTAAAGAAATTGATAAAGATCCTTGAGCAATAAAGAGACAAACGCCGGTTCTTTTAAAATTATATTTAAATGAACAAAGTTGATTTAACTGTCTCTTTTCATGCCTTGTACCAAGATTTAGGTCTATAGCATGTCATTATATCAAGAAATAATTTGCCAAAAGACTTTTTAGCATTTTGTGTGCATTCCACTTAATGACAATTTTAATATTCTATCTTTGGTCCTAGATCGTTATGAGGAGGTTTCAATCGCTTGGCATACCAAGGAGTTCATAAAGATTGTTTCTAATTTCTTTTTCAAGTCTGGTATGGAGTTCAGAACCATGCACGTGTGAATTATCATGTTATCCCCTAAAAACGTGGGGAATGCTGTTGTGAGCTGCTCGAACCAAAGGTGCCGCTTGAGGACAGCAGAGTTCCCAGGAGCAGGGATGGGGGAAGGTTGGTCGTATCTTGCATCAAAAGCACTGGCAATACAGATTTTTGTTTTGCCCTCTGATTTTTTTTGATTAGCTTTAAAAACGAGAGAATTGTTAATAGTTGAATTATTCAGGCTGAGTAACCACGATATGCAAAGGTGCTGGATGAATCTTTTGTGGAGTTCACTCTTCGGCAACAAAACACGATATCATCGACTGTAAAAAAAACCAGGAGAGTCAATGTTTACTGAGAAGTCAAATCCTATTATTAGTTGTATTACTATTGTTAGTGCTGTTATCACTGCTCCCTTTTTTTCTAGTTGTGTCAAGAACAAGTACAGAGAGCAAAGACGTACAGGATTTTGCAGCACGTTCATAAAAACAGGTTCTGGCACGGGAAAAACGTGGGGCGAGGGGTCCTGAAGAGGGTCCCTTCGGAGAGCCGGCCAAGTTAACGATCATCACACCAATATGGCTACAGATCGTCCAACCTTTATTGCCCTGGACAGCTCAATATATACAGTTCAGCAGTGTCCCCGCGCCTGCCCCTTAACAGAGTTGGTCAGTTACAGGTTTACACGCGCCAGTGTTTTATTGGATAGTGCCATTCCACTATGCAAGCGGCTCTCGCCCCCCCTTCTCCCCCCGGGCCCAGCACCTCCAGCCAAGCATCTCGCAAAGCTCTCACAAAACAGATAAAACCTCCTCCTCCCCGTGTTCCAAGGCAGCTTCAAGGACAGAGCCTTTGTTTAGGCCTAAGCTGGGTTGTCCACGTTTTTAAAGTTATACCGCGCCTCTGCTCCACAAGAAATTCCTCTACATATCCCCCTTTTTCTTTTTGGACAACCCAGGCTTCATCCGCTAGCTTGCTTATAATTTTCTTGATTATACTTATCAAACAACTAAACATAACTAAGCCTATAACAATTAAAACTGCAATAACCAAAAATGCCTTAACTAAACTCTTAATTCATCCTGTCAAAGTTCTCACACCCATCGCCCTAAATCATACTTTGATCCTTAATCACACACTTCTAACAAAGCAAAAGGCAGCTGGTTTCCCTGCCTTGCTTTTAGCTAAAGAAAGATCACTCTGCTGGTTAGTACATAAACCTTAACACCTACTATGTGGCTTTGATTACACAACCAATATAAGCTTCATTGTTAGTCACACAAAGAGGATACATATTAATACAACAGGTAACATTGAGAACAGTCACATTTTCCCATAATTGCTCTGCCATCAGCATCTTCTGCCAGTCCAATCCATATCGTCGTTGGTAATCAGTACCTCAGGGTCCCATCACGTCACTGGGCGAAACAAAGGGATTCAACAGGCAGGCCCAGTGCACAGTCGTGTTGCTGCTGCGCTGTTGAAGTGACAGGATGCTGCACAGCCACATCATGCAGGATCATGCGGTTCTCAAGTCCCTTGTCCGTTATTAATAATAACAGGACACTCAATCGAACTGGCTGCTTCCCAATCTCCCTCTATTATAACGTCTCTGATGACACCGCTCCATCGCTGTTGCAAAGGATCCTTTATGGTTCAAGCTTGAAAACCAGGCTTGAGTGAGGGAGCTGATGGTAGTGGGGGAGCTGAACTGGTTTAAGGGTTTCTTCTATTTCTCGCTGTCCAGTTGATAATTCAGCGAGTTTGTTCAGGATCTCTTTCAGGGGTTCATCCTGATCTTCCTTCTTCCCCCCCTCTTTTTTTTTTTTTTTTTTTCTTATTAGCTCAAGTATTACTTCGATCACGCTGTTATCACACAGGGAGAGCAGAATTTCCCAGGTCTGTTTTGATCATACTCTCCCGTTCACTCCCATGCACATCTGGTGTACAAGAAGCGTCTTATCTTCATTCTCACGGACAAGCTCTCAACATGAGCTGTACCTGGCTGGTCAGGGTCTCTTTTCATAATTAACAAGCAAGAGTTATGCACTTGTTTAGAAAAGAGCTCAGCTCAAGGACGAAAGTCTTAATTCTGCAACGCAGTGCAGTTTCTCCTTTTTCTTTTTTTTTTTCTTTTTCTTCCACCCAGTCGGGATGAGCAGGGAGTTTCTTCCTTTGCCTTTTTCCTTTCCTGCCCTCCCCCCAACGCTTCGATCGCTGCCGCAGCAACTTTCTTTTCTGCTTGCATGATTTCTAGAGTGCGTATTACGGTTTTCCAAACCGTTCCTAGTTCTTTCACTTCCTTTCCTTCTGTTCCTCCCTCTAAAGTACAGTCCCACAAAAAGTCTCCTACTTCAAGCCATTCCGTGGAACTAAAGATTAATGGTGGGTCGTTCATTTTCTCCTGTTTCCGAGCCCATGGGGCTAATACATCTCGCTCCTTTACTTTTCCTCCTCTCTCAGAGAGTATACTAAGGAGGCGAGTTGCCGCGTCCGTTTCCATCGCGGTCTTACCTTGGCAGGGGCTTGATCGGCCGCTCAAGCTCTGGTCTCCGGTGCCCTTTTGGTCACACTCGGAACTCTCCTGCCTCCAGCTCTCCGGCTCCCAAATCGGCTCACGTCCGATGCTTCGGAGTCTTCCCGCATTTAAGCAATCCGCATTTAAGCATCCATAGAGGGTCCCTTGTTCAGGCGCCAGAAGAAGAGGGTCCCTTCGGAGAGCCGGCCAAGTTAACGATCATCACACCAATATGGCTACAGATCGTCCAACCTTTATTGCCCCGGACAGCTCAATATATACAGTTCAGCAGTGTCCCCGCGCCTGCCCCTTAACAGAGTTGGTCAGTTACAGGTTTACACGCGCCAGTGTTTTATTGGATAGTGCCATTCCACTATGCAAGCGGCTCTCGCCCCCCCTTCTCCCCCCGGGCCCAGCACCTCCAGCCAAGCATCTCGCAAAGCTCTCACAAAACAGATAAAACCTCCTCCTCCCCGTGTTCCAAGGCAGCTTCAAGGACAGAGCCTTTGTTTAGGCCTAAGCTGGGTTGTCCACGTTTTTAAAGTTATACCGCGCCTCTGCTCCACAAGAAATTCCTCTACAGGGTCCCTGCTGCCCGAGGAGCTCTGGAAGAGACAGATGCCGTCGAGTATGGCCGGGAAGCGACCAAACGTGATTTCCAGCGAAGCAAAGCGAGTCAGTGACATAAACTGAATAGATGATGCTTTTAAGCAAATTGTCTGAGTATCAGATGAGGGAATTACGGGCCTGCGTCAGTCTTTTCAGATGTTATTATGTTCTCCGTGTTATTTTAAAGTGCCCTGTGTTGGCCACGCACAATTTTCCTTGGTGTGTTCGAGGAGGTACGTGATTTCCCGTGAGTATCATATTCTCTTTAGTTTAATTAACTGTTGAGAAGAATATTTCAAGGCATGATTTTTTTCCAGTATTTCCAGAATATTCCTTGACAATGACCCTTTCTGGAGCCACCTTCCCCTCCCACCTTTCCTCTCGCTTCTCTTGGAGCCACCTCCTTGGCGGAGCTGTCACCACATATGCCGTGGTCAGTGGAGCCCAGTGCTGGGTTCGGACTCCCTCTGCCTCCTGAGCCTTCCTGCTCCTCCACGAAGGCGCGTGACAAGGGAGAATCCCACTGTCTTGCAGAGCAGGGTTCTGCGTTATGATTGTCTGATAGGATTTTACTTTCATGTCAGCAATACGAGACAACCCACAACACGAGGAGGACCTGTCTTTTGCGAGTTTGGAGGCTGAAAAGTAGAAGTGCCTTGCAGCGTGTGACAGCACCGGGTCCCTGACGAAGCAGCGTTGCGTTGCGCGATGCGTCACGACTTGCATTTTTGCCCCGGGTCTGGGAAGCTTCTCCACACGCGCTCCGCAGGAGGAGGGTTCCCTCCTCTTTTAGGAAGTCACATGAAGCTGTTGAAGAAAGTGAGAGTGGTTAGCCGTGGCTTCTGCTTTAGCGCTTGCCGCGTGAGCGGCGTCAGCGCGTTGGACCGTGACGCCATCGGTCGGCCTGGCTGTGCTCTGGGATGCAAACGGAGGGCACTGACAGCTCTTCCGTGGCTTTGGTTCCCGCCAGGACAGCACCCTGGAGAAGGGTGTCCCTGTGCTTGTGGCTGGCTTGTTTTACTCCCGCGGGAGCAGTGAGGGTTCTCGGGATGAAGGCAAGTTCAAGGATTTTCTCCTCTCTGTGTTCGTGGGGGAACTGAGCAATGATTCAGTGCAATGATTCATTACAGGGTTCTCTCTCTCTTCCCAGGGCTTCCTCTAAGATTCCAACTTTTCCCAGCCAGTTTCTGCATCAGTAGCTTTCCCCTTTGGGAGCGTGGAAGTTAATTTCTCATTATTCTTGTGTATAGATTCAGAAGATGGAAGATAGTCCCTTTCTGCTGTCCCTTGACTCCGTGATAACTTCATAGCCAGAGAAAATAAAGCTAACAGCTCTGCTGGGTAAAAACCAGCATGATCAAGGCTGTTAGCAGGAGCCATTTCTCAGAGCAGTGTGTGGAGGGGCAGGAGGGAGGAGGGTGAGGGCTTCACACTGATGTGTCGGGGAGTGTCTGGTGTGTGAAGCCCTTCTGCTGGATCCCTTGAACCGTCGCCCCTCCGGCTCCAGGGACGGCAAAGGCGGCAGCGCAGGGCGAGAGGCAGCTGCTGCCTGACCACCGCGTCCTCGGGATCAGCTGCTTTAAGTATCTGCCTTAGCAGGGTATTGAAGTAAATTTAAGATGATAAAACAAAAAAGCAGTTTTAGAGCCATGGACCTGCTTGAGGAAGAGTTCTGGCTGATCTTGTTTCGATATCCTCGAAAAAGAGTCACTTTTGGCTTTACAGTATTTGCAATTCTCTTTTGGCAACCTGATGTCCCTAGGCAGTAAAACGTAGTTTTCATTAAATGATGTGTCTGACATTTACCAAATTCTGATGTGGCAATTTAGAGGGAGGTAGTCGCATTGAACAGCCTTATTAATAATGCGGTGACGTGATTAGGGGAAGAACCCGGTCATTTAGGCCAAAAGGACTTTAATTTATGAGCACAATGGAGAGACAGATACAAAACATCAGTTGACCAAAATGTCCTAATCATGTTTTCTGTTTACACCCTCTAGTATCTAGTCTGTGTTCGTGGTAATATAAGTTGGTTTGGATTCCTGTTATCCAGGGAAGGGACTTCATATATAGAAACCAAACCCCATCGGAGTAGGACTTGGAGCTAGAGGTAGGTACGTGCAGCTGAATCAGGTGCTAAATCCACAACGACATTTCTGGAAAGTCTTTTCTGGAAATCCCTGGTGTTCACTGCCGGTACCAGCACTCCGTTACCTCCCGGCCCCACATCACTGAGACAAATTCCAGCTTATCCAGTGGCCTGGGCTGGTCCTGAGCAGGAAGGGGGAGCGTCCTCAGGAGCCCCAGGTAGCCTCAAGCAACCTGCCGGCCTGAGACCCATCAGCTGCGGGGTGGGACTGCTCACTTCGAAAATAAGTCCAAAAATTGAATTTAGCGTCTCCTTCCTGGCTGTAGCAGGAATGATTTGGGCAAAAGTAGCTCTTATGCTGTTTTGGCAATTTATGTGAGAGCTGTGGTGGTAAATAACAGTGAGAGGGAGGAAAGCATCTCAGATCTCATCAATACTGAAGACAAAAGGCTTTCAGTTCTGCAATTACTCCTCCTGTCCTTTCCCCTCCTTCCCCCAGGCCACAAGGAAGAAACCTAAATAGAGATCAGGCAGCTTTTAAATGCCACAGGCTCATAAAAGGGAGGAAATTCAGAGCTGTGACTTTGCTGTGTGCTATTTGGGTCTGTGAGCAAGCAGCCCATCCTGCAAGCTCCACACAGTGGGACCAGAAATAATTGCACCGTGTCTCCGAGATCCCGGCTGCCCTTGCGCCGGGGCTCAGGCATCCGCTCCCACGTGGCATCTGGGGGGACGGGGGAGCGACGTGCCCAGCTGCTGACCCCAGGACAGGTCCCCACCGTCACGTCCGGGCTCACGGGGATTTTGGGAGGGTTGTGAACCCGAGGATGGAGTGCAGCAGCAGCGGTGACTGTTGTAGGAGTTTGCTTGTTGGTGTCCCCAGCCTAAACCGAGCGCCGCGATTTGTGCACGCCAGCCGGGCACGCAAACCGCTCGTCTCGTCCACTGCTGGGGGCACGTTTTGTGATTGCTCCGTTGGCATCTTCCCACTCCCTTTCCTTCTGCTTCCTGCCTTTTTTTGTAAGAGCAACAAACCCTGTCTTGTGCCATTGCAAACAAATTTACTCCGAGTGGCAGGGGAGGTGCCGCAGACCTTTCCGCATTGTCCGGGACTGGGTGCCCAGAGCAGCCCAGCGATTGATGTGGAGCAAATGTGGGTGGGGTGACCTGTGGTGAGACCGCGCTGCCATTTCCCAGCCACAGCTCTGGGTTTTGTCATGTGTGATGTGAAACTGGGCTGTGGCCTCCTGGGCAGGGTGGGCCTGGCCCATGGGGGTCCTCTGACCCCCAGCACCTTGTGCTGCCAGTGCTAACAGGCGTCTCGGAGGGTGTAGATCGCTCTGGCTTGCTTGCTTTCAGCTGTGCCGCAATATTAAAATACTATTTTATTATTTTCCATTTAGCCCTGCGTTAATGAAAAGAGCTCTGTGCAGCTGCACAGTAGTAGCTAATCAAATCAAGAAAATTGCCGTTAATGTTCCAGTGCTTGTTGTTATTGCCATGGCTCCAGGTGGGGTTTAACGGGGAGGAAGACGATTGCTCTCCGTGCCCGGTGGCTCACGGGCAAATCGCCCTCGCTGCGGCTGCAGGAGCCGTAGGGAATCGCGGCCCTGGAGTGGCCCCTGCTCGCGCGTGTGGTTTCATCCCCCTTTTCTGCAAAAGTGCAAGTGAAATTCCCGAGCTCAGGTTGGGCAGCAAAACCTCCCGGGGAGATACCGATGGGAGTCGTGCCCGTTGTGCGGTCTCCTCTGCGGAGCCATCCCGCAGCCGTCCGCACGCTGCTCTTGGCTGTGTTTGTGCGCCAGAGCCGCGCGCGGGACATCCCCCCTCCCCAATCTTCTTTACAGCGAGTGAAATGGAATAGCCATGTATATCAGGTGCGAATTGCTTCTCATTTTATGAAGTTATCTTTAAAAAACCAGTCGCTTTCCATGAGCCTTAAAGCAAGTCGATGTGCTCTTATCAAAATCAACAGCTGCTCTGGAGATCCTTAAGAGATTTGTTTCATTGTGCTTTATTTTGTATAAATCTCATTAACTGCTTTTCAGTGACCTCTTCCCACGTTCTTTCTTCATCACAGAAATAAACCAACAGAAACCCGACTGCGCCTTGAGGACAGCAGCAGGGCTGCCGAGCTCGGCTCTGCTGGCCCCTCGCCCACGTGCCCCCGTGGCACTGGCTGTGAGGGAAGCAGGATTTTGCTCTCATCGAGAGACTTTCGAGCCCTTTGAGCGTACGTTTTCAGAAAAGCTGCGTGTGCGAGCGCCAAGGCGCTGGGCGGGAGAGAAGTCCCTGCGCCGTGTATTCGTCGCTCACTCTGAGCAGGCAGGTGGCTGGCTGAGAGCCGTGGGGCACGGCTCCGTGACGGCGACAAGGGGGAACCTGCGATGTCTTGAGAAGAGTTTGGGCTGACGTGTGCAGCGAGGGGAGGTTTGCAGAATAAACACCAAAACAAGATATGTAATAGGTCCACCAAAGTAATCCCACGCTATCTACAGTGCTGTCAAATAGACGCTGTGCTTGTGCTGACACCCAAGAGTTTATTTTCAGGGTGATGCTTAGTAGGAGAGGGGAGAAGGAACCTCACCGAGCCCCTGGGTCTGAGCTGCTGGGACACGGGCGGCAGCAGGAGGAGGCGGTGTGGTGTGGGGGTGCTTGGATATATGCTCACAACGAATATTTGCCATATGCGTAAACAAAATTAATCTATTGTATCTGTTTCAGCCAAAAAATAACGCTAACGGTCACTTAGATCAAAGATCATTTTGGTCTTGCAAATGTACGTGGAAGTCAGAAGTCTGTTTTCATGTGCGGGGTTTTTTGGTTTGCTTTTCTTTTTGTGCAGTTTTCCATCTACTTTCATCAAATTTGTGATGTGCACGTGTTCTGGAGGGCAAATGCTGAGCTCAGTCGGGCAGGACGTCGCGTGTGTGTACCTGAAGATGGGTACTTACGTGCAGAGACAGGGAGAAGGGACGGGCTTGGTGGCAGATTCCGCGATCGCTGCTGGCGTTTGTTTGGCGGAGGGTGGGTGTTGTAGTGGTTGTATCTCGGTCATTTCAGCTGGCTGATGGTGGTAGAAAACCATCATGAGCTTGTTTTCCTCAGTAGTAAGGTGCCTTTATGCAGTTAATGGAGCATTGGGATGAGTTACTCTGTAATTAACAGCTTTTACATCAACGTTACTGCACTATTATTACGTGATAAACACGGGTGAAGGCAGCTGTCTTCAAACGGACTGTTTTGTTTGAGAAAAATGAGGAGAGGGTACCTGCAGAAGCTTGTTCTTGTGCTCGTTTCATGGTGCTGTACTGTTCAGCACTCGGAAACAGGAGGGAAGAAAGATGCTTTTCCAGCCGGGGCAGATGCTGACTGTTGCACCTTTGGCTCCAGAGCCACGAGCCTGTGTTGCACATTGATTTGTTACACACTTGATTTGGCCGATCGGTTTATTTAAAGAGCTCCCTTTTGTCGTGGGGGCGATTGGCCATCCAGGGTATGGCTCTGCGGTGTCTGGGAACGGTGGGCTGCCGACGTCCGAAGCGTCACGGGGCGCGAGGAGCAACGTGACGCCTGCACTGGCTGGCGAAGGGGGGACCTATCTCGCTCGCTCCTGAAAGGCTCTTTCTCGTAATTTAGCCTGTTTATACAAGGCAGCTATTTTACTTTATCAAAAGGCTCCAGCCAAAGCTTTCCTGTGGAAGTTATTTATTGCTGCTGCTAACGTAATTGGTTTTCTTTCTGTTCTTGGTGTCCCAAAGCCAAATTCCTGTGACTGAGGCAGCAACATCCACGCCAGCAGCACCCACGGCTTTACTGCTGCTGGGGGGGGCCTCTGCCCCCAGGGATGGGGGGGTTGTTTATTTTTTAGCGTTGCAGGAGAAGTGCCTCAGTTGTGCGTTGGCTTAGCAGATGGCAAAACGTGGCTGTGCCCGCACACCAAAAAGGTGTTGACTCGTGCCTGCTGGGCTGGACCGTTATTGTGCCTGTAGTGATATTCGAAGCATCGGTGTGGTTTCTAAGTGGGAAATGTTTTCACGCATCTTTAAAGACAAGGAAGTGCTTAAGAGAGAGTCGTTCGGTGTCTAACACTGATCTAAGCAGGAACAGCAACACCAATGTAGAAGCTAATGCTTTTTTTCCTTCCATTCTTTTTGCTCATTTATTGCCTTTTTAAGCCAACGTCCGTCTTCTGGTGCTGTGTTAGAGGTGGTTGTTATCTAATCCTATTGATGCGTTGCAAAGAACAAAATTGTCTACAGTAAAATAATAACAATCTCTTTTTCTTTAACCTTTATTTCCTTCTGATCTTCAGCATGTAGCTGAGCTCAATCATAACACATCCTCTGAAAACACTGGCTACTTCATTATAAGCTTTCTTTTTCTTTTTTTTTTTTTTTAATACCTGTCACTGGCACACTCACTTCATTAGGTACAAGATTCTCAAGTAAAAGATTGCCGATTGTAAAACATCAGTTAATCCAGTTAACAGCAACAAAAGGTGAAAACTCACATTATGCCAAATAAAGAATATTTCTGCTCTGTAGAGACCCTCCCTGGTCGGTAGCACGTTGCTTCATAAACTCTCTTAGGGTGTTTATTTTTCTTTATGTAATCCAAAGCTGTTTCTTGTTTGCAGACCGCAGAATGGTTCTATGATCCTGTACAATAGGAAGAAAGTGAAATACAGGAAAGATGGATATTGCTGGAAAAAAAGGAAAGATGGCAAAACCACCCGAGAGGATCACATGAAGCTGAAGGTCCAAGGAGTGGAGGTAGGAGAGCGGAGAGGGGACGTTGGGGGTGAAAGCTGGGCTGGGAAGCGACGGCTGCCGAGGACGTTCACCGTGAAGCTGTCCGCGTGTTCAGAAAAATGTTTATTTTTACTGAATGCGACCTTCCACAACCCCCCAAAAACGTACGCGTGTTCTTTATTACTACTTCGAGCAAAATTTGAGTATAGCTTCACCCTCTGATCGTGTTGCTGCTCTCAAGCTGTCACGAGAGTGCGCAGTTGCGGTGCTGAGGGACACGGGGGTGTCTCCACAGCCGGTGCCCTTTGGTGGAACACGCGGGTTTTGTAACAGCTACTTCAGCGGGCGGCCACACGTCCTGCGGTGTGGTGCTGAGCAGCTTTTTTACCATTAAGCTTTGTATGTGCGTGGCTGGATTCTCACAAAACACCAGCTAGTGTTCGGTAGCAGCTGCCGTGATTTCCGTGTGCTTACAAAGAACTGCGAGTCCTGCAGAATGCAGAAGTGGAATTTCTGGTGAATTCAGACCAGAATTGCGCTCTGCTTCAAGGCATGTTTTGAAGGAGACTGTTGCTCTACTGATGGTATTGAACCATTCCGAGAAATTCAGAGGGATGATTTCACCTGACACAGTATTTCTGGAATAAGCCTGTTTGTTCTAAAACATGCAATTTGATGCAGCTATTCTTGTTTAAGCTCTCATCTATGTGAGAGCTGTTTGATTGCGCTGATTACTTCTGATGTTAAAGGTCTGCCCAGATGTGGGTAAGAAGTATGTTTGTTTAACTTTTATTAAATGGGAATTACACTTTCTGGTAGCAGAAGTCCAGCTGCAGAGCTTAGTTCTGCAGCCAACAAGGCTGCATTCCCTGCATTTGATGCTGAACTTGGGGCCAAAATGGTCAAGGGTGTTAAAATGTGTGATTGTAGCATTTAGCTGTGTCGTCAAGAAATGCTCTGATTTTGGCAAACGACTAGCAAAGCCGTGAAGGTATGTATCTGTGTAAGGTGTACTGATTTCTGGAGCTAATTGAGCATGTGCCTCGCTGCGGGTAGGGGCTGCGTCACGGGACGTGGCGTGGTGTGCCTGTCGGGAAGAGCTGGTGCTGCTTGGGGACAGGCAGAGCTTCGCCCCGTATCTTGGGTCCCACAGCTGTCAGCCTGGCTTAGCCCAAAGTTGAGCCTTTCTGGCCGCACCCCAGGCCTGTCTTGGCAGATTTTCAGGGCATCCCAAACGCAGCGTGGGGATGCGAAGCGGCCGAGCGCCTGGAATGCATCTCGTGCTCCAGCTTCCTCCTGGGTGATTTGTCATTCTTACGTTCTGTCTGCTTTAATGAGGTTTTGGGTTTTAAAATAGTATTAAATGGATTGCATTATATTACACCAGAGAGGCATAACTCTGTTCCATAATTTTTACATCCAATAACAATGTTTTATTATGACAAGCCTGAAAAAAGTCAGCATAATAGAAATGGTGCATTGTTTTTGTTTCAGGTTTGCAGAGCGTGATTTAATTAACTTCTGTGAACTCTTAACAATGCAGAATACCAAAACCTGTGCTGCAGAACTTGCCTGTCGATGGGTGGGTGGAGGTGGCCACTGGCTACCACACCACATGTGGTTACATACAGACCTGCTGACATGTGTTCAAAGATGGAGCCGTCAGTCCCTAGAGCGCCTGGCTGCGCGGGTGTGCGAGGCGATCACACGTAACTCAGACAGCCCCGCGCTGAACCCAATAATTTCTGTTTTATTGAAGTGTGTCTTCTGGGAAGTGACAGACCTGAAAGTGGATGGATCAGGAGCTGGAGAACAGGCAGCTTTCAGGGTATCTTCCAGTGGCTGATTGCATTCGCCACTTAAGAGAGTGAGCGTCAGGGTCCTTGCTGTGCCATTTGCGCGGGCCGGGGTTTGGCCGTGCGTTCCTGCATCTCGGGGACAGCGTTACAGGTCTGTGTTTCTGATACCAACCTGATAGAAAGCAGCGTTCTTTACTTGGGCACATGGACCACAGATTTAAAACAATAAAAAGGCTTTTTCCAAAGTTGGAGTGATGCTGTAGTTAACCACATTAGGGTTTAACAGGGCATGAAATAACTGTCTGCCTTGTGGCACTGCCAGATCATCCCAGTGACTCTTGCAGCCAGGAGATAAATAGGTATCATTGTCACACTGATGGAAAAATACTTGCAAAGCCGCCAACCAGGAGCGTCGATAGCACCCAGACAGAGCTTGGAAGCCACGGCTAACGGGCGAGAAGCAGCCCGTTGGCCTGTGAAACTACTGACCAGCCAGTTCTGAGAAGGGACTTCTATTAGTAGTTTTAATAATAAATTGCTTTCTGAGTGTCATCAGCGTGATGGCTCCTGCGTCTTTCCAAGTTTCAGGTAAGGAGAAAAATGCATTTTGAAACAAGCAACTTACAGCAGATACTTGGGCCTCTTGGTGCCTGTCAGTACCATATAGAAGGATTTGGTGAGTGTGAACAATGCAGCTTAAGCAAATTTAGGACATAAATAGGGAATATACTAATTTAAATAGGAATGCACTACTTTAAATAAGGAATAAAAGGGATAAACTAATTAACCAAGTGGATGCTGAATGATAGCTGCCTGAAATCCTCATGCTATTGTCTTAGTTAGCATCACAGTGCACAAGGGTTTTGGGTATTGCTTGGTTAATCTGATGCACAACCCTGTTGGAAATCGCTGGATAAACCAGAAAGGAGAAGTTAATTTGGCCTTTCCCTTAAGATACCTCTTTGTGCAATTCTTTGTGGAATCCATTAAAAACGTCCAGTCCGTGATCCTTTTTAAAATTCTAATTAATTAGGATCCCGGGTGATGTGTTCCTAATCAATTCACATAATTAAAATCTCGAGCTAATAAATAATAGTAAGGGGAGCGTTGAAATAGCTTTAACATCATTCCGGGCTGGTGCTGCCTCGACTACAGCTCGGCTGACGCGTTTGCCTTCTCTCGCACTGAGTCGGGAAATGGCGCATTCACGTGAACTCGTAGTAAACTGCTGCTAAAATTAACTCGAGGCCATATTTTTAGAGTAAATTTCCGTCATCCTCTGCCTTCTGGAAGGTCAGTGCCGATTCCATCGCTCTTTATCCTGTTTGGAGGATGTTCTGGTCTCTCCCAACCCCAGTGCCTGACGAGGAGGTGGCAGGGGGTTGTCGAGCCCGGGGCAGAGCGCCCCGGCACCAGCAGCGCCCTGTGGGGACAGAGCTCCAGCCCGCCAGCTCCAGGGGGACGCTCCTGTTCGGTGCTGGGGGCAAAGGCAGCAGAACAGGGACCCCCACAGTGGCCCTTGCTCCTCAGGGGAGGGTCGTTCCTCGGTCGTGGTTTAGTCTGACCCCACCGATTCCAGATCAGAGGTGAGATGGACACCTAAGAGCTCAGTGGAGATGTGTTATTCCAATATAATTTGATAATCTCCATGAATTCCACCCCCCAAAAAAAAACCACTGCGTGCACACACACAAAAAAGTAAAACTTGATGTAAGTCTTATTAAGAGAGAAACTCCCTTGTGGAGATGGAGATGCAGAGTATCAATTTTGTATGCAGGACTTGTATTTAATTAATATCATAACAGTCCCTTAACACTGTTACAGATTAGTCCACGAGGACAGGAATGGAAATTTTAGATTATTCAATTACTGCATAAACCCTGGGACATCACCGCCAAAACTTTGCAGAAGGTTTCTTTACCGTTTGGATCTGAAACTGTGTCGTGCCCAAATGGGGTTTGCGCAGGCTGCACGACCTGGGGGATAACGGCGTCCTTTGCGCTCCGGAGCTGGGCAGACGTGCTACCAACAAGATGACTTTTCCTTTTTAGTAAGTGACCGAATGGGCTTCACTGTGTTTTGTAAAACAACCCATCATGGAATATTAAACTGCAAAATGCTTTTACATCTCTCAATTCTCTGCTATTGTCAGTGAAATTTCCTTGTAAGTTATTACTGGAGGGTGAAAGCAAGTGCTGAGATCACACGCTCGAGCAGCACTAATCTGGAAAACTCTTCCTAGGACAGTCTGATCCGGGTCGCTTTAATTTACGTGGGCTGTGCTCGCCCTCAGAGGTGAGCTGTGTAGTTTGCAAACTAATTAGTATTGCGTTGTTCAGCCACACTGCTTAATGCATTCCAGAGAAATACTGGAGGATGGCTTTGGAGGAGAAATGAGAGTTTAATGTGAAAGGCTTCCTGAAAATATGACACACATGTGTGCATACATTAACGTAAACAAGCACGGCCCTGAAAGCGAAGGAGAAAAACTGCTCGAGGAGGAGTGACAGTTTTTATACAGATCTATTCTTTATCATCGCTGCTAATGGTGTTTTCCTTACATCTCTCCTAATATTTGACTTTTGCCATTCTAACCAGCCTGTCCCTTAACCTCCCATAACTCATTAGAGGCTGGAGAGTCCAACAGCGTCTCCCCACCTCTGCCATGGTGCACACATCTCCACAGGGACACCTTGGGCAGATGCTGGATTTTGTTCTGTTCCCTGTTCTACGTGGTGTTTACGGCATCCGGAGCGTAGGCTTGTGACGGCATCTCAAAGATTTACGCGTGTTGGCGGTCCTGGGGAAATCAGAGAGTTGGTTTACTGTTTCTGAAGGGGGATATGGATTATCATTAAATGCGGAATGGGTCTCCTGAGAGCCTCTTCTGAAGAGCACGTATACATACCAATAATTCGTTTTCTATATCAGGATCCCAATGTATTCGCTTGCAGTAACATAAATTCACAGCAAATGGTCATGCGGTTTGGTGTCTTTTCCTAAGGCCCTACGCATTGAGGAGATTTTACTTTTCAACAGACCTGCGATGTTCCTAATCCTCTAATTGTCATCGCTGATTTCACGGTGTATAACTTCAGCTTACTTAATATCTGGGCATCTCAGAATGAAGATTCAGGGAAAACAGCTCTTGCACTGCGTTTTCTTTGCTCTCTGGGCCTGGCAGCGTCGCTCCAGAGTAACTGGGCACAGTACCCCGGGTGAAGGTGTTTCGCTTACGGCTCGTTGCTTTGTCCCTGGAGTTGGGTCACTGGGAGGCTTCCAGATGGAGACACTTGGTGAACGGGGGAGCCTTACACCAAAAGACGTGAAAACAAATTCACAAAGAAATGAAGAGTCTGTTTCTTATTCCTGCTTTTTCGAGTAGTCCTTCCAGTGACGTGCTGGGCACGGGCTGAATTACAGCACGAGCGGGAGCGATGAGGGCTGGGGCTGGGAAGAGCACACGTTACATTTACCATGACTGATGTCATGCCCAGTTAGTTCACAGATCGTTTTGGACACAAACTAGAATGGAAAACATTCTTAGTTTTGGTTTTGCGTGATGAAGGGAGAAAAGGTGACATAAAAGGATCAAATTGCTTTCTCAGTTTTTTCCCCTTGTGTTTGATTTCTTCCTTAGTTTTTCAGTGAGGGAAGGGATCCTTACTGTTCCTAATCTGCTTTTATCAATAGACATCTTTTAACAGATTGAACTTTCTTTTTTGAAAACAATTTGCTTCGTGGCAACTATTGAGGGGTTTGAGTAAGTGTTCCCAGTCAAAGCTCAGAGCAGGAGCTATTGGGCTTGTGGCTCAGCTTGAGCGTGTTTGTGTTCAATCTCAGTTAAAGGTAGATGGTTTGGTGGCTTCAACGTTTGCAAATATTGATGCGGCAAAAGATACCTGTGGGGCTGACTTGGCTTATTTGCTTAATTGTCCTGGTACAGTAACGTTAAGCCTTGTGCGGGGTTGCTGCTTGTATAGCAGCTAGTTTATTTTGAACGCAGTGGAAAAATAATCCATGAGCTTTCTTAATTTAGCTTAGCAAACAAAAATCTTTGTTGCGGTAAATTAAAAAAATAAGTGATCTTTTGACTTCACAAGTCATCTTAAAATACCCTTTTTGGGTGATGGGCAGAGGTGGCCCATAGGCAAGTTCTGCCCGAGTCGAGGGCAACGGCCGCTTCAGCGGAAGGCAACGGGTCTGCAGGAGCGCTTCAGGTAATTGCTCTGTAATTGACTGCATCATCTTTTATTTTTCCCCCCCCATTTAATAAATAGCATGAATAAAGCTGAGCCACATGTGGTAGGATTGTAATTCAAATCCCATTCACTCGAGTCTGAACATTTTTCATTTAGCATGTAAAGGCAGTCTCGATGTAAATTATCCCAAAAGGATCTCCGTGGGCTAATGACATTAGCGTCTAGATAGATTGAAACTGTTTGAGTAATTGATGCTGCAACTGCACCCCGTACTGGGGGACGAGGGAGAGCCTGGGGACGGGGTTTGTGCACGGGGGTCTGAGGGAACGGGCTGGCAAACACCCGCCCTCGCGTCGGGCTCCGCGCCGGGGGATGGTGCTGCTCCCGTTTCTCTGTCTTCCGCCTGAGTTGCCTGCGAAGTGGTGGTAGACATCGTGCTTCTTTCTCGGCCCCCGCAAACCAAACCAAACAAATATTTATATATATATGTTTGTATTCTTTAGCCATCCTTATTAAATAAAACATTAGAACAAATGCGCAGGCACAGAACATGCTAACAGGCACCTCTGTACGCCCCTCCGAAACGTGAGGTTTGTGTCGCTGCAAAGGCTGTACAGCACAAATACACATTGACATTTATATTGACTATTTCAGTTTAGAGAAATTCAAAATTAAATATATTTTCTGCCAGCTCTGTGGGAAAATCCATTTACGAAAACAAAATCCAATAGGAGATCTAAAGATTGGTGGCCAGAAATGAAATATTTTGAGAATAAAATATATGGAGATTGAATTGCTCGATCTGTGGTCTCGGTTTGACGTGCTGGGGGCTGGAGATGGGAGCAGAGGATTATTGGTCCAAACTTTATCCCAACGTTTGCAATTTAGATGAGACAGTTTACAGCAAAACAGAATAAATACAAGTACTTTTTGGACCAGCGACTGGGGTCTGCAGTTACTTTTTTGACCACACAGTTGCCTTTCTGTGCATGTGTAGGGAAAGACTAAGGCCGAAGGCTGAAGCCCGTAGCCGCGGGTCGCTCACCATGTGGCTCCCTCAGCCTTTCAAGTGGGTCGCAGCGCAGCGAGGTGAAATTGTTGCCGTTCCTCACAAGATTAAGAGCTTTCCTTTTTCTGTAGGGATCCCTGCGACTGCACGGAGGATCCAGATGCTGAAGCAGCGTGTGCCTTGTAATCTTGTAATTGCATTGTGGGCTGTGACGGAGATAAGGGCTTCCACTGGAAATGAGGAGCCTCAGTGTCTCTGCGTTATGCGCTGGGGTTTAATGTGTTTATATTTATTTATTTATTTCATGGTGTGTTGGGGAGGAAAGCAAATCTTCTCTGCTGTACTGCTGCTAATTCTGTATGCATCAGAGATGCGTTAAACATTTTAATTTCCTGAGTTCCTGTAGGAAGGACGTCTGTTGCTTACCAAAGTGTGTGTGTGGAGGGGGAGCAGGAAGAGCAGAGTCCTCTCAAGGGTCTGAAGGTGCTGGAGATCTAGCCAAAATCTGGTATCGTCCCCAAAAACGTGGTGTGGGCACAAAAGTGGCCAAACCGGGTTTCAGTGTGTCCCTGTCCTGCACGTGGGCACGTCTTAACGGCCACCACTTTATAGGGTGTTATTTACTCACCCTTTCTATGGGCGAGAAATAAGAATTAATTAGCCAATGTTTGTACAACTCCTCAAAAATACAAAGCATTAACTGCACACTGGTACCCCCTTGCCAGAAGTGACGGGGGAAGACCTCAAGGATTTAGTCTGAAGCAGGAGCTGTTCTCTGAATCCTGCTGTGCTCAGATTAAAATCATCGGGAAAAGGGCTGTGTTGTGCTGGTGCTACAGAAAATAAGCACAAGTGACCCTCTTGGAAATGAAAGCAAATGTAGGGCATTGTATTTCAGAGGGAAAAAGCGATTTTCCCACTCCCTGCTTGTCTTGAAAACGTCAGGGACAGCGGGTTGCGTTTAGCAGTTTCCTGGGCTCTGCAAAATATCTTTTCATTGTAATGGCATGATAATGCATTCGCCCGCTCTGGTGTTTCCATATTTCTGCTGCCATCGCGTGGCTGCTGGGGATGAGCGGCACTTGGTGCAGGGAGAGCCCCGCCACCGTCCCGGGGGGCTGCTGCAGCCTGACCCCCAACACCCCTGTTCCCTCTGCTGCTGGTGCTCCCCGTGCAGCCGCCGGTAGCTCCTGCACTGTCAGCCCCACCAGTGGCCCAGCAGCATCAGTGGGACCTCAGACACTGGAGATCTGGTGATAAGGTACGTGGTGGGTAAAAATAAATTCCGAGCATTGACAGTGGTGTATTAACTTGAAGTATCTGAGAAACATCTGTCTAAAAACAGTTGGTTTCCCCTCTTATTTTTATATTAAGAAACATGTTTAGACTTCAGTGATCTTCCCTTGCTGAAATAATAAAAAATGTTTGTGACTACAAAAACGCAATCAATTTGTGTGTGTTAAATCGTGAACTTCCTGGTGAACACTTGCTAAGGTTTCTGCCCCAGCTCCATCCCTGGGGTGGGCAGGGTGGGCACAGGACGTGCCCAAATCCCGGAGTTCTTCCGGTGTCTGGTTTGTCCCGCTTGCGAATTAACGCTACTTGAACTATGGTAATTGTGTAGAGTATGTGGAAGGGTTTCGATAGCAAATCCAAAATCTGAAGGTTTATTAATGGCTGGAGGGCACTGGAATTTAATAGTTGCGTGTCGCCTTGTCAGTTCACAGCATTTTAAAAACCAGTGGTGGTTGAGATGGTTCTATATATAGCACCTGTATCTGAATGGTCTGCATCACGCTCAAAGTAAATATTAATTCCATTATGCTGCAAACTGTTATTTATCATGACAGAAAGCCATAAAGTTATTTTGCTAGAATATAGCCAGCAAATTGCCTCTCCTAGATGAGATACAGCACGCGCTGAGTTCCGGCGGCACTTGCCCGGCGTGTCGGTCTCCGGCAGGCATCGCAGCCGGGGTCGGGCAGGAGCCCCCGATGCAGCCGAGGCGATGGCCGGTGCCATGCTGTGGGCAGGCAAAGTGCCACGGAGCTCCGCTTCTTGCGTGTTACGTGCTCAACTCTTTTAATTGCCTAAATTACTCATTAAAAGTGCCTCATAATTGCCTGACTCCAAGGTATTGCGAGAAGTCTCAATTTTAATCATGTTTTTTTTCTTTATTTTTTTTTTAAATGTAGTGTGTTTAGGCTTGTACAAGGCAGCTGTTTTAGAAGGTGGGTTTTCACTAATTGCTCTTCTAAATGAGGGGAGGTGACCCTACCAGAGATGAGGGCTGCTGGTGGGAGCGGTCAGGACTTTCTCCTTCTTCGTAAAGTCTACACGGGGTTAAAGCGGCTGTGCCAGCAGCTTCCACGTGCTCTGGTTTGATCCGTGGATCAATTATTTCTCATGCATAAGCAACAGTGCAGAAGTAGAGCTACTTCCAGCTCTGCAGCACCCTGTGACAGTCTGGAGGGTGTTGCACAATATTACAAATTTCAGTCAGTTTTATGAACGCTGTCACTGATTGCAGCCTTCGGTAGAGACTGACCTTCAGCGTAGATTAGATCTTCCATTTTATAGCAGAAAACAATATCAGGGAAACATTAAGGTTCATCAGCAGTTGGATGCGCTGTGCTAGCAGAACAGTGAAGGCTATCTGCCAAAAGTTATTGACTTGTTGTTGACTTTTATCCACAAAAATAATTCTTTTTATGTATAACCTATGAGAGCTGTGCGGTGACTGGTACTAGAGGAAAACCCCAGTGGAGTATTGAATAAAATAATCAGTTTTATAAAATATTAGGCTTAGTTTTCTTTAATGACTAATAAATATCAGCCACTTGTGTGACAAAGAGTTGCCCCAAGCAGAAGAAAAACATAAAGCTCATTGTATCATGTTTGTATAAATTTTCTATATTTGTGTGAAAACTGGGGAGAGAAAAAGGCACGTTTCATCAGAGATGTCTGTAAGACCAGCTAAATTGCCTTTAACACCAGGAAGATTAAAACTGTGAGATTGTCATTGGAGGACTGTTCAGATATCAAAGGATCTTCTCAGCGTGCAACTCCCAGTATTTGAATTGTAAAAAAAACACCTTTGAAATTGCTCGAGTCTTCATTAAACAAACAAAATCTGAAGTGGATCGGGTATAGTTCATGATTTTAACGTTAGATTATCAAAATCAAAGAAAAACCACGTAAGGATTGTTGGAAGTTCATTTTAGGAGGAGAAACCCCGAGCAGAAGAGTTGCTGCAGTGTTTTTGATAGCCTGTAGCGAGGAGGGTACAGTAATTAAAATACAGATTGCAAGGTCAAGAGGAACAACTGCACTCCCCTGACCTGCGTAGCACACATCGGAAAAGTCCGCCCGCGGGTGCCTGGCTTCAGGCACGCTGGGCCTCGACACGAGTGCGGCTGGTGCAGATGGCGCCGACGCCCCGGCGCTGGGACAGCGCGGGGAAAACGCACGTGTCAGAGGCCGCCGACAGATGCCTCCGCCAGGAGCGCGTGTCCCAGCCGGCGCAGCCAGGCCCGATGCTGGCCGGGAGATGAGCCGAGGCCGTGCCCTCCCCAGCCCCGTGGCGGCAGGCATGGAGCCGACCCAAGGCACGCGGAAGCCGGACTCGAATTTTAATGTGGGTGTGTGAAACGCTTCTGGTGCTGTCGGCGTGACAGGTGGGTCAGTTCCCCACTCTCTGCTGTGCCACGTTACTTCTTACGTGTTTTTTGTGATCTGAGCACTCCTGTCTTCTGTGTGAGTTGTTTTGAAACAACTTTTTTGTTGCTCTTTTCAAAGCAACCGTTGGTGCTACCTTGGCTCTTTCTGCATCTGTTTCAAGGACCTCTTCTTCACCCTTAATGTTTTCAGACTTTTGCCCCATTGACGTGTTCTCGTCCTCATTTCCCACTTGATAGTTCCCGTCAGCCCTTTCAGTGCTGTCCCTTTGTCCATCATCTCTTACCTCTCCAACCCCATCCATCCGAGATTGCATCCAATGTCTTTCCTCAGCTCTAGTTTGCCTTCCCTGCCTGTTCTTTGGGGTACACAACGTGCCTTCGCGCTTTCCAGAGAGCACTGCGTGCGTCTGCCGGGCTGCAGCAGTGATTAACCACATTGCTGATAAAATGTGGGGCACGGTCTGATTTTGGGTGTGAACCACATTGCCATTGAGGATACATTTTGCTGATGTGCCTGACTAACCAAGTAAGAGGAGCATCTAGCACCTTCACGAGAGTCCTATTTTTATTGCACGAGGCTCAGGGTGCCAAGCAACACCTTGAAGTGCTTCATCCGTACAGGCAAGGGTTTTTTATTATTGTATGTAAACAGAAGTAGCTCCAGCTAAGGAATGTTTTCAAGAAATGTGGTCTCAGGAATGCACAGACCTCCCCTGATCATCGCTTTTTGGGGGTCACCATCTGAACTGCTAATTAGATAGCTATCTTTTTTATGATGGATTGATTTCAATAGCAGTTTGCTCTTTCAAGATGCAGAACTTTTCCATGCTGCACCGTGGCTTTCCACGCTGGGCTCAAGAGAGCAGGGAGGGGCGTGGCCAGGGAGCCGTGAGAAGCAGCAGGGGAGCTCGGCTGTTGGCAATTCTGATGCAGTCTGGGGGGAAGAAAGGGAAGCAGCCCACCGGACAGCCTGGTGGGAAGCTGCAGGTCGAGGTGTAGACTGAACGTGGTGTAATGAAAGGAGACGGCACTTCCCCTGCCAGCGCGGTGCGTGCAGCGAGGTGCTGCCCGTTGGGTCCAAAGATTGCACCTGGAAGATCTGGGAAATAAAAGCGGATCGCCTGGCTGCTTCCCTGCACCTTCCCTACGTAATTAATCAACAGTTACAGCCTGTCAATTAGGCTAAGTGGGGAACAACGTGTTTCTGTCATTTCAGCAGCTTCAGCTGAAATGTGCTCCCACGGGTCAGGCTGGCAAGCGTAATCTGGTTTCGTGTCTGTGTTACAGCTTCTGCCCACTGGTTCGCACGTGAGGGAGACAGAAGCAGCGCGCTGCGGGTACGCAGGGGTGGCCCTCGGCTCCTGGAGCTGGCAAAGTTCTTGGGAAATACTGGAAAACACCTCGAAGGAAGCTACGAGTGTCTGAATAGTTAAGGTTAAGTTAGTAAGGTCAAGATAGAGTTTCTGAAGTCCCTCTAACAACATTCACAAAACACTAATTGTGATCTTTGTTAGAGCTGAGGGAAAACGTGAACATAGCATCACTTGCAGATTTGCGTGGGGGCTGTCGCAGGTTGTCTCCACCACAAGGCACAACAGCCTTGGCCACACTGAGCCGGGCCTGCACCAGCACTGGTGTCTCTTGGTCACCCGCTGTGAGTGGGAGCAGGACACCCTACGGCTTCGCCCAGTGGGTCCGCGTTGACCTTGGGTGATTTCTGGTCACCTGCTGAGCCCAGCGTCGTCATGTTGTCCTGGAAAATGCAGAGGAGTCCATGTGAGGAATCGTAAAAATCTGCTCCCTCCGTACTCTGGTGCCCTGATAAAGTGTTTTCTACTCAGGATCTTGGAGGAACATCCTTATTTTATGAATGACTTTAGGGAGAGCAGCAATCCCCACCAGGAAACCATTGGGGAGGGTGGATTTTATTATATTTTGCCAGTAAACAAAACCTGGTACATTTAATACTTGCCCAAGTCCTGTGGGATCTTTCTGACTAATGCGAAATGACAGTTGTCACAATATTCCATATAAATACCCGTCTATTTGCAGGTGTCTGTTCTATTTTTAATGTGATCCCACCTTTCTTGCTGCAAGGCAGAAAGGGATGATCGATGGACTTTGCACCTATGTCTATCTTTTACGTTGTTTTTTCATTTATAAGAATTGCAGGGTTTTAATGCACTCGCTAACTTACCACAGTAATTGTTCTTCACGTGATTTACCGCAGCGCGTGGGTTGAGGGGGTGATGTGGAGCGAACGGCTTGGTGGCTCCGCGCAGTGACTGCAGCCCGCGCCCTGGGGCAGAGCCCCCACCTTGGATCAGACCAGGCTGCCAGAGGTTGGGTTTAGTGAGAGTAAAACACAAGGAGAGGAAAAAAAGTAATTAAAAAAAAAAAGATTTGAAGTATCACTAGTGCGTGTGGGATGAGGACTGCTTTACACTGTAGTTTGATAAATTTACGGGCTGTTTCTTTGGTCACAGTTTTACACGTTTGATCCCATATTAAGCAAACGTTCTTATGTGGCTGGTATTTTTCCTTGTGGATAACTTGAGCCCTTAATGTATTAATTTGCATATATACGTATCTATTTATATACATATATATATTTACATTGCTATAATTTACTTGCACGCATTCAGTGAATTATTCATGAGGGACATTTTGAATCTCAATTCATCAGCATCTTGCTCAATGCAGACTGTAAATGTATTTCTGACCTCAGGGACAGGAACATGAGCCATGATATTGGCCACGAACGCTTCCTCACGACTGTCAGAGGTGCTTGGCTCGAGCCTGGGCGAGGAGAAGTGTCCTGCTGCCATCGGTCTCAGCCCAGCAGAACGCCCTTTGCTGCGGCACCATCAGACCCACATCCCGCTCGCCAGGGCGGCTCCTGGTCACAGAATCACAGAATTATTGAGGCTGGAGAAGACCTCCGAGATCATCAAGTCCAGCCTGTGACCCACCACCACCCCGTGGGCTGGGACACAGTCTATAGACTGATGCAGCAGCCTGAGTCCAAGGAGCCCCAGGGCGGGCGCTGCCTGGTCTGGCACCCCCAGAGTGGAAGCGCTGACCTGGGTGCAGCGCGCCCGCTCCTGTGCCTGTGGACTGGCGTCAACCAACCTCTCGCTTTGACTTTTGAGCAGAGCGTTTTTGTAGCCTGCTCAAAATCGTCTAGCTGTGTTTACATTTTAATAGGCACTGCTGTAGAATAGAACATATTTTTATTGCTTACATTTATCAGCGAGAGCGCAAACGGAGTGCCTGGGTGCAGCTTTGCAGAGAGTGCGCTCTTCTAAGTAATCAGTACATGAAACTGTTTAGGGGAAAATACCGTAGAATTTTAACTTGTCAGATGACCTTGCCGTGCCTGCATTTGATTGCTGATATACATTATGGGAAAGGAACTCTACTTAAAATTTCCAGCAATATCGGCATGGAATAAAATCAGTGGGGAGTAGAAAGTCATCCCTTTGTTTCACACCAAGGGGAGACCTCTAATACCTTCATTTAGAAGGTAAAATAAAGCAAAATATGTAAGCTTTTGAAGTCACTTGTTCAAAAGGAAGGATGGCTTGTCTTTGTAATTGCACTTGAGGTGTTTTGTCTGAGGCTGAAGGAAGTCTGGAAGGGAAGGCGGAGGTATCCCTGGGAGGGGTTTTTGGTGGCACCTTCCCTTCTTGGTGGGGACGAAGGAACAGTTTGTAGCGTGGGGGGATTCCCGGGTGGTGGTGGTTGGGCAGTGTCTTGCGAGCCGTGTGTTGCTTTGATTAGATAATCAGGTGCTTAAAAAAGGTAAACTTGAGTTTTGGGGTTGAATATTGAATTGTTATTCTGACCCAGTTTTCCATTGGAGAAAAAATGAGGTTTGATGAATCTAATGCTCGCGAATCAATTTCTTTTAAAGCAAATTGACTCTGTGTTTTGCTTAGAATGACAATTTGCAGGCAGAAAACACCTATTGGCACATTTACCAAAGAAATGTATGGATTAAATCATAGTTAAAATAGAAGATAGTTTTGAGTGTAAAGCGATTTCAGGCTGTTTCAGTAGCCAGTGTTGGGCAATTTTCAGCTTACGCTGCTGTGAAGCGTTGGCTCATTCGGCTCTGTCTTTGTTGAGTCAGTCTTTGACATGCAGTGCTGTGCTGTCCTGAGGAAAGGTCTGTTTTTCACCCCAGAAACAAGCAAATTAGGGCATCAGGAACAAATTAGTCCTTTTTTTTAATTAAAAAAAAATAATTCAGATTCGAGGAGAGGTTACCCAGATCCTTCCCAATACACAAAGCGTGTGCAGCGGCAGCTCGCCAGCACAGGCACATCGGACACAGACCCAGGAGGTGGTTTTGGAGCAGAAGCTGCACCAGCTGGTTCCCCGCAATCACCTGGGGACCCTCTTGTGCCTCAGATCTCCCTCTGTGCCGCCTCCGCGGTGGTGCCTGGGCACACCGAGCGCTATCGTGCATCGGGACGGCCTGCGACACGTTGCTTTTCTGTTGGTTTTCTCTGCTCACGAGTCAGTGGGAATGCTTTCACTGTTTCAAATGCAGATAAGGTCCCAGATCCTCCAGCAGAATTTCAACCTCTTTGTTCGATAGCCTGTGCAGGGGTAGAAGGGAAGGGGAGGCTCCCTCGGTGCCCCCTCGCCGGGCGCTTTCCCGGCTGCTGCCCTGGCACCCTGGCGGGAGGCTCCCCGGCACCCCGCTGCGCTGACCGTGGCGGTGCTTTTCCTCTCTAACATCACTGTAACTGCAAAGGTGTGGGTTTGGGGACTGGTAGGGAAATAAAAATATGACTCAACAGGGCTTTTGAACAGTGGTACGCTTTGACCTTCAAGGTGAGCTCAGCTAAATGACCTTGAAACAAGCCCTTGCCTTCCTGCAGGCACAGTGACATTTTGGAGGCTGTTTCCTTTGACAGACAAGGGCATGGCTTTAACCGAGTTTCCGTATCGCGGTGGCCGTAGGTCGCTCCCTGCACACACTGCACAGGAATGGCTGCTGCTGCCCGTGCTTTCTCTTGGCACCAGGTTTTCTGTCTGGCCAAGGGCTTCCCCACTCCAGCACCTCTGTGCTGTCTCCTTCGCTGTTGTTCTGAAGCGGCTGCGGAAGCGCCGGTGGCACAAGCAGCTCCTGGTCGGTGTTACTCGAGCGTGCTCGCCTGGGCTGGCTGGCCGGTAGCAGCGCCGCGTGGGATGAACTCACAACGTGGCTGTTCTCGCTCCCCAGGAGCATCACCCACGGGCCGCTCGGCGTGGGGCTCTGGTCGGCATCCAGCGGCTCCTCCGCAGAGTGCTCCGTCACGGCTGTCTCTGTCTGGGCATCCTGCCCTCTCTGAGGAGTAAATAAAGCTCTGAAAGGGACAAACGTGGTGGCTCATGCAGCAAAATGAAGTTAAAATGTGGTAATAATACAAATGCTTGTTATAAACAGAGCGCTCTATAAAATGGAAAAGGTGTTTGGTTATCAAGGTTAAGAAGTCTCAGTCAGTTGCTAACAAATGTGGCGTTGCAGGGATTTCTTCTTACTTCTTGCTCTAAACTTTCCGAATGTTACTTTCTTCTTTATTTTTGTCTGTACTTCTGTGTGCTTTTCATGTGCTCCGTCTGCTTTGCAGCCTTTGGAGTGGGATTTTCCCACCTTAGTAGCAATAACCCATCACGTTCCAGCGTGCTGCATTATTAAGGCCCTTTGAGCCTGGCGATGCCGGCCTTGCTGCCAAAAACACATCGCGTGGCGAGAGCCCCGCAGATCTTTATCATCTGGCCTCGCTCACCGCTAAAATATTGTCCTGTGGATATCAAATGAAAAGGGTACAACCTTATTTCTTCCAAGATCGCCCGATCTAGCCCAGAGGCGTAATAAAATTCCAAACTTTGCTTTTAGGAATCATCTTTTATAAGTAATATTTTTCAGAGTTAAGTGGTAGGTACACAGTTGAGAAATAAAATACCAAGGCTCAGTACCTCGGTGCTGTTTGGGGTTTTATGTTGTGGTGACGGCTTGGTTTCAGGAGAGTTAGAGATGTAAAGATGGTCCCATCTGCTGTGGAAGGTGTTTTGTTGCTGAGTTAGCCCAGTCCTGCCGCTGGTCCTTTCGTAGCAAGAAGCGCTGTGTGGGTCCCCACAAAAGCCTTCAAACACTTGCTCTGGAGTTCTCTCAGGGCGGAGAGACTTTCAAGTTGCTCACATGAATCTTGAGAACCGTAAGTACCCGAATTTGTTGTTAGCTGAAGCAAGGGCAGAGGCGCTGGGAAGACGGCAGTCAGCAGGACCCCAGCCTGATGGTGCAGACCCCGGGCACCTACATCCCGGTCAGTGCCGGCCGCGTGGGCAAGGAACGCAGGCTGCTGGGCGAGAGCCCGAGTCTCGTCGGTACGGTCTGTGCTCTGGCCGTTCTTGGGAACGTGGAGAAAGCCTGACTTAGTCTGTGGCAGTGAGAGCGCTGCTCTTTTTCATGCACAGAATGGGTTGTCTGTTGCCAAAACAGACTCTTGCCGTCTGCCGGTGGGTCTTATGCCATCAGCAGCTGCGTTCGTGGGGAGGTTTTATGGCCGTGTGGTGTCAGACAACAAATCCGGGCTGCCGTGCGAATGCAGTCATTAGGATTCTGTGCTTTTGCCTGTTAATGGTACCACAGAATAGTGATAATTATATGAAGCATCATTTAACATCATTGCCAGTGTGCTCTGTGTTTATTTATACACATTTTCATTCACAGTCAGCAGAACCCAGACTCTAAAAAGCCCCGATAAGTGCTTCTAGCGCTGCATGTCCCTTGCACGTTGGTGCCATGTCACTTGCGTGCTGGCATTGCGTGCTGCTGGCACGGCAAGGGGCTCTGTCCTCAGGGCTGCAGTGCCACTGTCCGTTACCGCCCTTAAGCCTGGGAGAGCGAGGTGTGATCTTGGGAGCAGCCCCTCGTCAGGCCAGCCCTTCTCTGCTCCATGTGTGGCTCTCGTTGCCATCCTGCTGCAGCTTCAGTTCCTAATTCCTATTTCCTGAGGAGCAGCTGGTGCTTGCTCCCATTGTTCTTGGCTAAAAAGCCTGGGTATCCTAAATATTTTGGGACTTTATAAACCCTGTAGATCTATATGTAGAGCTTACCCTGTCTTCAAAATGGACTTTAATTTATACTGACTGATAACAGCTTGTTAAGGAGGAAGATAAAACACAGCCATGGCCATGTACATTCCTTTTCGTTCTGTGGGAAGCGGGGGCCCTTTGGTGGTTTCCGTACACGTGGTTAAAACTCTTGGCGTGTTAAACGAGATATGACCTTGGAAGTAAATTTGTCTATTATCTGGAAGTCATGGAAGCAGATATTAAAAATGGACTTAATTTTATTTTACAAGGAGTCAGGGCATGTCACACCGCTTATAATTAGTAATAAACTTATCTCTGCCTGACCACTTTTTATGATGTTTTCATTTTTTATTGATATAATCACACTAATGCTGATCATTCCTCAGAGGCAATAGTGGGCTCACCGTAACAGAAGTGTCTCTTATTTTGTCAGTGGGATCCTCCAGGTTTTCTCCTGCTTTGACAGTCTTTAGCAATAGCGGTGCTACTGTTTAAGCTCATCTTTCTGATCACTCACACTTGAAGCTGGAAAAAACAGATTGCATTTTTTTCCTCCCGTAAAGAGGAAGAACTCTGATGCTCAAACAGAGTGCATCCACTTCTTCAGATTTTTAACTTATTACAAACTGAGATCTGCTGTGCTCATGTTTCTTTTTATGAAAAGAACGCAAAGAAATACTTTCAGAATGAAGAAAAAAAGGATCCTCCGTCATCCCTGGCACTGGGCAAGAGGGGAGCAGAGGCTTGGGCTCGCTGGCACGTGCCTCCCCAAAAGTGCCGTGCAAGATGTTGGAATCACTTTGCAAACTTTTTACTGTACCTGCAGGAGACCTTGAACTATAAAATAGTATTTTATTATCTGTGCAATGCCGGACTCTTGCGGTAATGCCAATGTCAGAAAGATTGTTAATAAATAATGAACGGCAGAACGAGCCAAGGGTTGACCTTTTGTAGAGCACCATCTGTCACCAGAGCTTCACTCCTTCCTTACTTCCAGAGGTGATTTCTTTTCCCATCCCCCTTTGGGATTATTGTAGGTTTCACTCTTATTGGTAGCTTTTGTCTGACTTGTAAAGTTGAGCGGTTCCCAACTTTCATGGGAGACAAATATTCAGGGAACTAAACTACAGATATCTGGGGAACTACCATTGTCTATAAAGGACCCTCCTCGGACCAAACACGCCTGGCAGAGGAGCGCTGCTCCGAGACGTTCCCGGATGCCCGGAGTCAGGGCAATGGTCTGAGAGCATCCCTGGGGCACCAGATCATCACCCGAGTTTACAGCTGATGCAGCTTCCACCTTCTGTGTTGTCTGGCAACAGGAAGGTAAGAAAGAAGGCAAAATCCAGGGAAAGAGTCTGTGACGTATTTTGAGTTAGGGCTTGCTCGTCGTGCTCTGAAGAAGCAGATGCGGTGTGTGGTCAGAGGTTGCCGGTGGGTGAGCAGGAGAGCCACGGCGAGCACGGGCCTCTCTACGGCAGGGTGAGTCTTGTCATGTAATTTGGGAGGAAAGTCCAGGAAGATAAGTGCCCTGTTTTTTTCAAACTGTTCCTAGACAAGTTGAAAGCATGTTGAAAGCATGCAAGTTCATCCCCACGGGTTTAGGGCGTTCGGCAATGCAGTCCAGGTTTGCTCCCCCTATCGCTCTAGCAGTAGTGCCATCAGTGGAAGGAAACCGCAATCAGGTGTGATCTGTGCAAAATTTCCTTCCTTAATTCTTTGTCATTTCTAAAGCCTTGAATCGTAAAAACCAGCTTCAGGGAAAATCTATTAAGTGATTTCTCCTGCCTTTTGAGCCAAAGGTGGATTGTGCCCTGCAGTGTGTTTTCTAACGTTGTGCAGAACCGAAAATGTTCCAAATGATGAAACTTCCGTCACTGGGCCAGAGGTGATTGTAAAACGCAATAAATCATACTGCCACCAAGGTTTCCTTGATGTTCTGCCTGAGCTGAGGAAGAATTTCCTTGTTTCTACCTGCTGTAAATTCCCAGCTATCGTGCTTTATGCCTAATGGTTTCTTTCCAACTGCGCTGTCCTTCCTCAGCCCGAGCGGGCGGTGGGCTGTGGCCAAGCTCCTTGGGGCGTGGGATTTTTTTTCTTTCTTCCTCAGTGTTGGTTATTTTGAAGGTAACTTAGATTTGGCTCATTTCAGCCTCTGTACCCTGACTCAAATGAAGGAAGAACGTCGACAGTGAGACTCCCTCCATTTGGCCTGTAACTTTAAGTGTCAGGGTTTCTAGTGGAAAGCCTTGCTGGGTCCTGTTCCAGGAGCTCTGCTGCTTTGACTTGTCTGCAGCTCGGGTGTAAATCATTCCTCTTCCCACACGCTGGCACAAGCTGATGGTTGTAATTCTATTTGTAATGAGGCTGCAGAGATGAGTCTAAGTGCATAGATCACAAGAACCCTCCCTGAATGGCGTCGGTTTGGCGTTACTCGCCTTTCAGGCAACGCAGCACAGGCATTTGCAAATTTAAATAGAAGAGTCCTTGAGCGCTGGGCTCCGGACAGTACCCACATGCCATTTTCCCGGTGAAATGGGGCCGTGGCGTCCCTGACCCACAGGTTCCCTTTCCTGGCCCTGCGTGCCTGGCAGCTCGGGCTGCGCTGGGTCGGTGTTTCCAGGAGTTAATGTTGGACCCGGCCATGCATCAGCAGCCCTTCAATTTATGTAAAAAGCGACCTTTGCCTGCGCTTCCCGCTGCTGCCGCCCTCCCTTCACAGCCTCTCTCTCCTGGAGACTGCTGACAAGAGCTCTCTCCCTTCCTTGTCGTTTTGGAGCCCATCAGTGAGCCCTGCGGAGAGGTGACCTCCGCCAGGGGAGCGCGACCGGTGCTGGACGCAGCCCAAGCCCGAGCTCTGCTGACGGCCAAGGTGACATTGGCCTCACGTCGGCGCAGCCGGTGGCTCCCGCTCCACCGAGAGGAGCCGTGGCTTTGGGAGCGCAAGGCCCTATGTGCCACACGGAGCCGAGCCCCGGTGACGGGGAAGGAGCCTCCCTGACCCCGGAGAGGCACTGAACCTGCTCCTGGCATGGTGGCCCTTTATTTGATTTGCCGCGGTGGTTTTCACGGTGCTTCTGTTGGGCGTCGTTGGGGTGCAGGGACTTGCAGGCACTGCCGTCCTCACCGCGCTTCGCGTGGTGCCTCTGCGGGCTCCCAGGGGTTCATTGCTCTGGCCAAGGTAGCCGTAGGTGGAAAAGAGAGAATTTTACAACTTTCCTGCTTTGTCTCCCCCGCCCCTGACACTTCTAATGGAGTATCTGGACTCCTGCTCGCGGCTCTGCTCCTCACCAGAATGAGACGCTCCACAGGATCCTCCCGAACTGCAGAAACAACTTCGTTGGATTCAAAGTACATGGAAAGATAAAAACTTGAAAGTCAATTGACTTAAATGTGGGAAAAATGCAGCTTGGTTATTATGGTGTATGCTAAATTTTAATAGCGTTTAGAAAGCGCTTTGTGGGGTAGAAAGGAGAAGCAAACCCATCAAGCCTCCACTGTGTTCTGGTTTATAGTGCAGAACACTTTGCTGCTGCCATCCAAAGGCTTTTAAATGTAATAAGGTACACGTGAACCCAGGGGTTTCAAGATATATGTAAAAAGTGTGCATATGAAGGAGTAGAATAAAAGGTTCCACTGCAGAGCAGGTAGTATTTAGATAGAGGTGCTTTTAATGGGACTTGTTCTGTTTTGTAGGTAATTATTTACTAAAATGTGTGACTGCTTAAAGAATAACATTTTTTAAAGTTTTGAAGGCTTCGAGTATCTCTAATGTATTATGGTCCTTCTGCCTAAAAAAACAACGGCATCACAATTGTAATAAGGTACTAATCTGTATTTTTTAAGTACATTGAAAAAATCAGTAGGAGAGGCTGCTGTTCTTTGCTTAAAAAAGTAAACATGAAGAGTGCTACGTATCAACAGTTTGAAATATTGGTTGTCATTTCTGACTTGAGCAACTGCCTTCACAGCTGATCCCAAGTTTTCATCTGTGATTTTATTCTTCATTGTATTTCTTTTTTAAGCTTTTGCAAGCTACTGCAGAGAATTAAAACTGTCAGTCTTTCCCTGGTACTACTTCAGGTGTTGTGTCCTGAGTGCATTGCTTTTTAGTAATGCCAACAGAAGAAGAAATAAGAAAAAATAGAATCCAGACCTTACTGGATTTTACTCTTACTCGTAGTGATGTACTAACAGCCGGAAGGGCTTTCCCAGATCTCTCAAATGAGTTATCCAAAATTTGTATTTGCAAAATTGGAAGCCGTGAATTTGCTTGGTCCCCTGGTATGTGACAAACGCCCTCTGTGCATGTCCCAGGCTGGTCTCTGTGGGTGAGTCCCAGCTCTGTGGCTCATCCTTCTCACTGGTTTGGAGCAGCCGTGGATAATCCCCCCGAGATTAAATCCTGAGCGCGTTTCTGTGAGGGTTCGTTTACTGACACACTCTAATGATCCTCCCTTACACGCTCACAGGCACATCCCGTGAGAGGAGGGCTGTCGGTCCCATCCAAAATGCAGCGATGGCCGGAGGGCGAGACACATGCCAGAACTGCTTTTCCTTTGACCTCTCGTGGGTCTGGCTGGGGAAACCGATGCGTTGTCTGAGGAGCAGCATTAATCCTCAGCTTCCGAACAAAGATGCTGCCTTTAATAGAGCTTGCTTTTGAAACATAACTCCTGGAATTGTACAAATACCCCATCAATAGTGCAGCGGCTCATTGCATTGTCCCCAGCGCATGCAATCTTCATTATTTGCACTGTTGGTAAAAGGCAGTGTTTCTAGCAGATCCGCACTACTCCATTTAGCTGAGAACAATGATTTATTCCCCCCTCACCATCGGACACCCTCTGTTTCCCCGGCTAATAACAAACCTTGCTGCGAGGGAGGGGATGGAGAAAGATGACTCTGCTGGGAGGAGAGGCAGCAAACCCGCGTTGGGAAGAAAGGCTCCCACTCCAGGTCAGGCGGCGTTAGGGCACGCAAGGGTTGCTGAAAGCCCCGAGCCATCGGCTGCTGCTACTGTGAGCAGAGCCAGCCTGGGTTCCGAGCAGTCTGGCCGAACAGTCCACCCCAAGCAGGGCTGCGGATGAGCGGTGCCGTCAGCGCTGACGGTTTGGGGCCGTACGTTCCTTTCCTCGTGTCTCTGTCTGTCTGCCCGTCATTCTGCCGGTGCTGGGGCTGGAGCGGCACAGCTCACACGGTTGGCCTGCACTTTCCACCACAATCTTGCAGCTCATGCACATCCCCATCCCGGGACAAGGATGCAGAAGGACACCCTTGCTGAGCAGCTTTAGGCATTTCCCGTCTTTAAAACTGTTCTAACTGGGCGAACTGGGACAGCAGAGCCATGAGATTATTGCTGGGGCAGAGGAAGAGATCAGGTGGTGTCTGTCCAGCTGTGACACAGAAGCTTTCACCAGCCTCTGCTCTCCACCATAGGTGCCTGTCATGAGAGCAGCTTGGTCTCACGGCTGCGTGCACGTGTGGGCTGAGTCATTTGTCCCCTCTGGAGCCTTAACTCTTCCAGAGTCATCGCTTTCCAGGCCGTGGCCTCCTCTCCTGAAGCTCCATCTTCAATTATAATTCCCAGTTGACCACTGCTTTTGAGATCTGTCATCTAGCCAGCTCCTAATCCATTCAATGTGTGTGGTACAGATAATGTATAGTGGTATTTTTTTAATATTAGAATGCTGTTTGGTACTAAATGAAATGCCGTACCAAATGTTAAGTGCCTTACAAATACCTTGCCTTTGTCAACCAGACTTTGAACCTTCTCAAAGAATGAAATCAGATTTGCCTGACAAGAGCTATTTCCCACAAAACCAGGTTGGCGAGCATTACTTGTAATCACATCCTTTAATTCCTTATTAATTGAATCTCATATCAATTTTTCCACTGCTTTGCCCAGGACTGATGTTAGACCACTCAGCCCAATGTGAAGGATTGAGAGGTTCCTTCTGCTTGACCTTTTTGGTTATTGATTAAGAGAGAAATTGTACAGAACATGGGTATTACCTGTGATTAAAAGTTAGTAACCCTTCCGGCGTTACAAGTGGCAGATATGACAGTCTATTTACTTCCTCTCATTACGTATTGCTATATATTGCATACAGGTACGCGATGTATTTAGTAATTTGTGCCAGCTAAAGTGAGTGTGTGTGGTGGCTTTGTAAAAAGCGGAGTGCCATGGTGTCAAGAACAGCAAAATCTCCTCGCGTTCCTGCGTGTGTTCAGCGCGTGCATTGGTACCTCTCAGTCTGAGAGAAAAGTCTGCACAACTGGGTCGATGGCCAGACCAGGGCATGAACCAGAGCGTGGCTGGAGCTGGCGATGGGTGGTCCTGGGTCCTGGCGGGGCAAGAGGGAAGGAAAACAACAGCAGTGAAAGAGCGTTTGGGTGGTGCCAAGTGGCAGATGCGCGTTCACGGGAAGGAAAATAATGCTGTTGTGTTTTCATCCTGGTTTCGTTAAAAGACCGGTAACTAGATTAACATTTTGGCTTCAGCTGGTAATATATTAGAATAAACCGAAAGAGAAGCCTGCAAGTTTGCTTAATCCTAGGAAAAAAATGTGGTTGTTTTTTTTTTTATTTTAACATTCTTGCTTCAAGCTTAAGGGTGTTCTTATTTGGGAATATGTTTCCAGTTATTTGCAATGTGCTAATTACCCAGTGGCAGAACCTAAGTGGGTGTAAATTGTCATATCTCTGCTGACTTCAGTGGAACTGTGGCAATTTACACTTCAGGAGGATCTGTCACCTAGATTCTTGCCAAATTTGAAATCCCTTTGCTCGAACTTGGCTGGGGAGCCTCAGGCTCATGGGAATACAGAAGGAAGCAGGCGTTTTGCAGGGCTTAAGATTGTGCGCGTCTCATTGATTTGTGAGCGTTTGTGTTTGTTATTCAAGCCGCCACAGTAATGTGTAATGGATACTTGAGCCATCTCACTGATGAGAACGGAATCCTGCCTCAGATCTGCCGTTGCTGTGGAAACCACTGTGGTGGTACCCGCGGGCTCCCCGCCAGCTGGAGGGGGGCACGGGGATAATGCAGAGCAGCGCAGCCCTCAGAAGCCTCGGGAGCGAAAAGCACGTTAGAGGCTTGTGCCTTTTACTGCACCTTCTGGCGTGACCGAGCATCTGGGCAGGACCTCCCCGCGCCGATGGAGTGGCCGGGACGGTGGAAGCGCCCTTCCTCCCCAAAGAGCTAACCCTTCCTTTTCGGAGCTGACTGAATGACTGATGACTCGGGGTGATGGTAAATAGCAAGAGGGGAATTCCAGGCAGAAGGGCATAAATACAGATTTGTTTGGCCATCTAGCATCCTGACGTTTCCTGCTGTAATGGCCTTTTAATTGATTAATCCTAATATAAAAGATTCATGTTGTTAGCTCCCTCCAGAGCTCGTTCAGTTCTGTGTCATCTCAGCAGCCAACAAAAATGGCTCTCACCTTGGAGAGAGGCGGTGGAGGAGGCAGTGGTGGCGGCTGAGTGGGGCCGGGGAGGCCCTGATGCCTCTGCAGCAGCTCGGTGCACATCGCCTCCCCTGAGCGCAAAGTGAGCTCGCGTGCTGGCGGAGCTGACTGCGCCTGTCCTGCCGTGGGCTGCCCTGGCGAGTTGTCCGGAGGCGAGCACCCGGCAGGACACCGGGCTGGTGAGCTGCGCTGCCCAGCCCACCTCCGCCTGCGGGGCAGGGTCTCCTGTCGTCCTGGCCGCTGGCAGGGCTCTGTGGCTGCTCTTCTCCACCCTGGCTGATTGATCAGGAGCCCTTCTCTATACATCCTGTGCTGCCTACCGACCTTCCGATGGGTTTTGTCCTGGGAATGTCACAGGAGGTGGTGGGTCGGTTTTCTGTGGCTACCAGGGCTATAAAAATGTTGGAGGTAAGGATATCACTAGGAGGACGATGCCCAAGAGCCTCGTGTGTCTCTGCCCTGACATTGAGATGCATCACACAGCTTCGGCCGGAACTTGTCTGCTGGAAGAGAAGGCAATCCTTCTTTTCCCTAACTCTGTTCATTCCTCAGTCAAATCAACGTTTTCTTAACGTTTTAAAAACAAATTAAGGACTTCCCTAAAAATCAGAGAGTGATATGAGTGCTTCTGAGAAGTACTGTCTCCATCCGTTGTCTCATGTCTACAGCAGTATAATAACATTATTCATAATCGCAGCAAAAGACCTGGGGCCACCGTGCTTTTCTGAGTTGCTCAAAGAAATGTGGGATGAATTATGAGTTTCTCGCTCCCTTTATGCTTTAACTTTGGGCATTGTTAAATGCTGTCGTTCTGTTTTCACCTTGTCTGATGCTGACTGTATTTTTTCATGTTATGCATTGCCTTGAAGGAATCGGTATTTGGGATTCATTTGAGTCAGTGGCTCACGGGGTAAAGCCCTTTCTGTATTTCTCGCTGCCTACAGGTATGTGGAAATGAACATAATCACCCCCCAGTGAGTTGGGCAGACTTTCTTAAAGAGGATAAATCCACAGGCAGTGAGACGTTTTTCCAGAATCTTGTTTATTGACCATCTGCTTGTATGTCTCATCCCTTTCCCATTTGGGGCGATTCAGAGGCTGTGAGACCCCCTTTCCAGGTGAAGGAGGGGCAAGTGTCGGGGTGGGCAGAGCAGAACAGTCTGTGCAGGTGGGCTGCTGCGTTTTGGCGTGTACCCCACCTGCCTGTCCCGTCTTTATGAATTACTACATATTAGAATAAATCTGCGCATTGATTTCATAAACAGGTGTATTGTACCAGGTAGCAGATTTTTGTCTACTTTGGGCCCAATTCATTAACATTTTGCTTGTACAGGCATATCGCTATCTTTATGTGGCTTCTCTGCTTGGCCATATGGGTTTGTTGGCTGCATAGTATTTTTCAGCAAGGATGCAGCAAACTTGCCATCTGGGTGATGTTTGCCCGACTACTTGAAATAGTTGGGGGATTTTATAAATAAGAAGTTTCTGTTATTCCCTCTTTTGCCACGGGTGGTGTGTAGCTTGCTTTCCTCGGCCTTGAAGCCCCGGGCGGTGGTGACCGGTGCTCCGAGCAGCTGCTGTCCGGGGCTGGCATCGCCCTCTCCGTGCTGCGCAGCAGACGTCTCTGCCGTGTTGTGGGCAAAGTTGTCTGGAACCGAGGAAGCTGACTTGGGAGTTAATAGAAAAAAATTGTTTCTTTACCAACAGCCATTGATATTCCAGTAATAGGGTGTATTTTATTGCACCATTCCCAGACCGGTACGTTAGGTACAGTTGATTTATGGATGCAGGTGAGCTGCAGGAGCCGTTGTCCCCGGGGTTGCAGATGTCTGGAGCGTGCCTCAACTGGGAGGAGGATGCTGCTCGTGCCGGGGAGTTGCTGCCCGGGAGCTCCTCTCCTTCCCGGTGGGTGCTGTGGTGATGCTCGGAGACAGGATGCTGGCCTGTGCCACTGGTGAGCATCATAGCTCCGGTCTGCATGGCTCATTTGGCTTAGCTCTGTGAAAGAGGGAACGCACAATACCAGGTTACTAAGCAGCATCTTGAAAAGAGCCCTCAGGTCTTACATTCATGTTTGTTACCTGTGTAAAAATATTACTTCCCATTGCTACCCAGCTTTTATAATGTCAATATACTAAGCTCTACCTCCCGGTATTACAGTCTTACACACAGTGCTGCCTTCTCTGTAGCCCAGAGCACAGGCGTTCTCTACACTAGCTTTCAAACATAGGCGGTTTTCAAAAAAAAAAAAAGGATTCACAGATTTTGCTTTTGTCAAGGAAAGAAGCTTTTTTCATGGTCTGGAGTGAAATGCGTGGCAGAACTTTAGTTGAAGCTCACCTGTAGCATTCAGGGTTCTTCTGGCTCCGGTTCCAACCATCGTGGTGGGTCGTTACCCGCAGTGATGAGCCGCCTGCTCGCTCCCGCGCGGCCACCGAGGTGGTGGCCAGCCTTGGCAGGTGCTGGGCCTGTGGCCGGGGAGGCGGTGGCAGCTGGCCCTGCCGGTGGTCCAGAGCATGAGCTGCTCCTGCCTTCAAATCCTCCTCCTCCTGAAAAAACGAGCTTCCCTTCTAGTCGTTTTTCAAATTTTATCCTAAAAACCTTATTATCATCCTGTTTTCCCTCCGTGAAGTGCAGAATTAAGCAGCTGCGTTTAGATTATGGAAAGGATTGCCCAGAAATATGCGTAGCCTGAGAGGGCAGTTCCTAATCAGCAGCCACAACTTCAGTAAATGGAACAGTAACGCAATTAGCTGTACAATGCACTGGTAGGGATTGAATTCTGGGGAGATGCATTGGAATTTAAGGAAATTAATACAAATCATGTGTAACACTCTTAGTCAGAATACCAAATCCTAGCATCTTATGTTTTGACATGTCTACTATTTATATGCAAATTCAGTCTTTTCTGCAGAATTTCCTTGGAGATAAACATTTTATTAGGAAGTTAAGGGAGAGGACACAATACGTTAATGGAAGATAATCAACACATAGATTGTGACTGTGAATATAATGATCAGAAAGAGGGAGACTAGCTTTTGTGTTATTTTTATTCTCTGAGACATACTCTCGTTTCCTTCTGCCCAGTATATGTTCTGCTGGCACACTGCATAAAACCGCACTTTGCTGAACTGTGTGTTTTTAGCAATACTTTGCACGCTGGAAGAACTTTGCAGCTATAACCGACATCTCGTACCTCCATACAGGGTGGCTTTCACACGCAGTCGCGTGTTATTTGGACTTTCTCAGCCTCAGACAGCGTGTGCTCATTGCCGTCGTGGTGTGTGCGAGCCTGGGCTGCCTCCAGGAAGGAGCAGTTGGAGCTGTTGGGCGCGATGAGCGAGGTGGTGTCACATTATTTACGGTGCTCAATTCAACAGGGGAGAATGGTGTTCGGGAGACGTCGGTGGAAAGCAGAACAGAAAAGGACAGGTTGAACAGGTCAGGAAAATGGGTTGTTTTATGGGCAGAAATAAAAAGCTTGTTTAGCTTGTCCAGTCTGGCAAAACCACGGCAGAGAGGTGATGCTCCATCTACAGATGTCAGAGGGGTGAAGTGGGGAGGTGAGAAGCTGCGTGAAGGGAAGGACGGCGTCGACATGAGAATTGCCCAGGGCAGGAACAGCTGCAGGTGGACCCATGTGGAAGATGGGAAAGACCATTTCTGTTTGTCTCGGAGCCCCGAGTCCTCGTACAAGCCTCCTTGTAGCAGTCAGTGTCTGAGGCGTGGGGGCTCGTGCAAGGATGGGGCCGGGCGGGAGCCAAGGACCGAGGTCACCGGGGGGTCTTTGGATGTGGGAGCTCGAGGCTTGATGGGCAGAAATTGTTGGTGCTGGTGAAAGCCCCGGCATCGACTGCTCTGGACAGGAAGGCTCTTTTTTCCCCTCTGTATTTCTTCCTTTTTTCCCTTCTCCAGAATATCGTTAGATCTTTGTTGTGTGTTAGGATGGGCTCAAACATTGGTGGTTAGTTTTGCTTCATGGCAGATTCATCGTAGGAGACTGGAGAAGCCACACCTGTCTGGGGTGGCACGATCGGTGTTTAGAAGGCTCCAGAACCTGCAGTTTTCCCTGCACCTCTGTAAATACCTCTCTGCATTATTCTCTGGTGACTGCATTTCACGTGCTGCTGCTGTCGTTGTGGTGAATCATTTCACGTACAACGTTGAGCTGGTGACTTCTAAATTTAGGGCTTGGCTTCCTGAGGCCTCCCTGCGCGTCCGTGTGTGATGAAGAGCGGTTCCGCTCGGAGGTGCCGGCAGCCTCGCAGGGCAGCCGGGCGCGTCCCTTGGCTCGTCCCGCTCGAGCGGTTGAGCTTTGGCTTGTGTTTAAATAGTGTGTGGTTGTATGAACCAGTGGTTCATGTGTACTTCGTGAGCAACCCCGATCTTGTGAAGTTAGCACCTTCTGCCACTGAAAATGCCTCTTTATATATGTTAAGAGAAGAGAGAATAAGGCAAAGAGGATGATCACAACAGAACAGGTATACATGCTACCTGCAGAAAACAATATTTTCATAAAGATGCCTGTGCAGTTATGCAAGCACAGGTATTTATTTGTGCCTGGAAAGTTTTGGTAGTCTGATGCAACAATACTTTGCTTTCTTGCATCATTTATTGTCTGTCTTTTAAGTTGTCTGAGGGAAGTTTTCTATTTCAATCTGAGTTTGTTCCCTTGGCAGTAGTACTAATAGAATTAATAATTATATTTTTGTAGAATTAGTAATTACATTTTAATAGAATTTTTGTTTGCAAAGTGCAGTACAACTGGTCTGTAATTAACTGTGTACCTGTAACGACACATAAAGGAATCAGAGGCTCTACAGCAAGAGAATTAGAGAAGCAAAGAGTCCACAACCAGTCTTGGACTTCTGCAGGAATGAGTTTTTGTCAAGGAAAGGAGTGTTACCGTCTGTACTGTAAGACGCAGTCAGAAATAGGGTCACGTGTCCAAAGGAAATATGAGAATGAACACAGAAAACAGATTGCAAAGCATTTATAGCACTGAAAGGGTATCAAAGACTAGGCACAGATGTGCAGAAAGCCATGAATGAAATGAGCTTTAACAAATATCACTGTGGATTTTCCAGAAAGATTTGGGTTAGACTGAATCCCTTGAAGCACTTACTTTTTAGGAAATTCTGTCAGGTTAACCGATTTTTGCTCTTTCATATTCATACGTTTCAAAATAACAAATAGCCCGAAAGCATGGCTTTATCGAAGCCGTCCCATGGTTGTCTTTGCCCGGGCAGAGTGTGGGTGCCCCTGCTGGAAGCCGCCCCTCTCCTCCGCCCGCGGGTGAACCTTCCCGCGTCGGTGCCCCTCGCCCGCCCCTGGCCCTGGCGAGTCTGATGCTCTCAGGGCTCGTGGGCAGACACACCAGCAACTCCCTCCCATGGTCACAAAACAGTCCCAGTATTTTGTGAGAAGTCTCTCCACTTAAAATAAGTAATTGATACAAGCAATTTCAGCTCCCTTTAATGTAACAGATCCCAAGTGCGAAACCTCCTTAGTTAATGATCAGCATAAAATAAAAGTCTTTTTTTAGTATAAGTTCTTGGTTAATTTTACAGTTCGGTTGAAGTGAAAATATCATTAAAGAGGGTAGCATTAAACTTTATACTTATTGGACCTCTCTGCTCTGCAAGGGAGAGATAAGTTGGTGTCTCAGCAGTGGCCGCTGTGAATCGATCATTCCCCAGTCCCAGTTCTGTCTGACTCTGCCAACATGGTGAGCGCAAGAGGCAGGACGGACGGGGGGTCCGGGGCCCGAGCATCCCTGCCAGTGCTGCCGGCGGCGAGGGTCACACTAGCGGGGTAGCTCCGGTTTGTGAGTCTGCAGCAAGAAATGTGATAAACCAGCCATTTCCCGGTGTCGGATCACAGTCTCACCCACTGCGTGGCTCACCTAGGGCAGGACTCACACGCAAGCGAACGTCGAAATACAGCAGCAGCACGCACGTTTGATAGAGCAAGCGCTAGTGTTGTGAGGTGATATCGGAAAGGTAATGCCTGAGGTGTTAAGAGTGCACACTGAATTTAAAAACAACATCAAAAAAAGCTTGAAGATGGCCGTTCTTGTTACTGCTTTCACCTGTAGTTGTGTTTCGTTCAGCACTCGGCGTTGGCCCAAAGGCTGCGCTGGTCAGGGTGGAGGACGGGTGAGTGCAAGGGGACGTGCACGAGGGGACGCGCACGAGGGGACGTGCACGTGGGGACATGCGCACAGACCCTCTGCGATCGTTTGCCGTCCGCCTGCGAGGAGCAAGGAGCTTTGAAGGGTGCGGGAGCTGCGGAACTTTGTGCTGCTGACAAAGGGCAGAGGATGTGGTTTTGGCTTTTCATCCCGCCGCTTTCCCTTCCTTCAAGAAGAGCGTGAGGTGCAGTCGTGGCCGATTCTGAAATGAGCCAGGTGAGAGCAAGCTGCCTTCCCGAGGCAGGGCAGAGAAACAGCCACGTTTACTGTTTTTAAAACCACACTACGCTGCAAGCTGGGCTGTATGAAATGCAACTCTGCAGCCAATGAGCTTTGAAGAATGAAGGCAAAATAACAATTTTTGATTTAAAAGAGAGTTTGACACCATCAAGGAAGATACAAGGAAACAAACCATTATTTGCTAGAACTCCAGGAGACACTGTGAAAGAGAAACGTGAAAGATGCTCTGTTACTGTGGGGAATAAAAGGAGTTTTGAGAGCCAAAAGGTCCTGCTCCATGAAGTGAGCACATCCAGCCCGCTTTGCAGAGCCCTGTGCTGCGAGCTCTGCACTGACCGTGGGCTCCTTCCAGTGCCAGGTCTGCTCTGCGGGATTTCTCTGTGTGCCTTTCAAATGCCTTATGCAATTCTGTTGAACATCTCTTTGAGATCTGTGTCCGGTAAAGAAAACTCCTCTGGAAAAGGAACCTTTAGCTCCTAGGGGTAAGCTTTAGAACAGAAGTCAAATAACATCTGCTGTTGATAGATTTGGGGGGCTGGAGATTTTCAAACATACTTGTTTGAGCTCGTTGGTGAGCCCGGAACGCCGGGCTCAGGGCTTTGTGATGGGCTTCACTTGCCTTTGAGGGGAAACTGGTGCACAGCAAGGACCCGGTCAGCATTTCTGGGCAGTGCTCAGGCCCCAATTCATTTATCTTTGGGGTTTGCTTCAAACAAAACAAAACAAATCAGAAAAAACAACCTTGAAGAAGCAAAAGATGAGTTTTACAGGATGATGCCACTCGTTTCCCAATAAAGGAATGTCCTCTAAATTAACATGAATTATGCAGTGGGGTCCTGCAGGGGCTCTGGTTCCATACTGTGATTCTTTGGGCTGAAAGTTTTGCTCCTCTCGCATGTGACTCTAAACCCAAATAAGCCTCTGACAAAACAGTGTCCTGGGACGTGACGGTGACACAACCGTCCCTGGCAGAGGCAGCGCTTGTGGCGCCGGGAGAGCGCCGACGTCCTTCTCCCCATCTGCTCTCACCTTAACGATAGAACGTCTTCATTAGCTGCCCCGCTGATAATCTGCTGCTGATGGAGATTAATAGAGAAAATATTGTCTAAACACTTCTGTATGCATTTCCATTAATCTATGCTCGGAAAATTAATCTTGTGGGGCGACCTGAGAAGGGTGTTAATTGCAGTTTCAGAGGAGGATTTATCAAAAGTTTGAGGAGGTGCAGCAGCGACTGCGCGGCGGTGGCAGGAGTTTTAGAGAGAACATCCCTGTCCTTCGGACCCTTATGCTTAATGCAAATAAAAACATTGCTCCTTAAAAGCCCCTTGAAGCAAAGTGCAGCCTGGACACTGGAGGGAGCACGTTCTTGTCCCTTCACATTCAGCATGGGATTAGAGAGGAAAGAATAGGCGAATAATTGAATTGATATCCATCCTTAATACTATATTGTTATTTTTGAAGACCACTCAGACAGAGTGGGGATTGGTGTGGGTGGTTTGGTTTTTTTACAGTTACCAGTAATGAAATTTGGCATGAAAATGAAGCTGTGCATGTTACATGAGTGGGTTTCGGTGTGATAATGATTTATTGTCCGCTTTTACTTGCAAAAGCACACTCGGTAAATTCCTTGTGATTTGTAAACTTAGAGGCAAGGCATTGGATAGAAACGACGACTGGGACGGCTGAAGGAACAGGTTTCTGTCCACTCATGGGGCTTATTTTTAATGACAATTTTTGCAATCCTAACATGAGGTTTGGGAAAGTGAGCAACCCAGAATTTTTGTGTGTTTTCTTCTGCCTTTCGTTGAATCTTGAACGTGAGTTGGTTTCAAGGACTGAGAAAATATTGCTTTTCGATTTTGTGCCATAGACAGCTTAAGTAAGACTCAGTGCATGGTCAGCGTCAATGAAGCATTTTATCTTGGCAGTAAACAAGTCTATGAGCACATATTCGTGCCTCTTCTCCCCAGTGCCGGAAAATTTCTTTTAAAAAAAGAAACAGGCAATGTTTGAATTGGTACATGTTGCTGTGAACCTTCCTGTGATTTGAATGAATGTCTGGGTGCTGTGAATTACACGTGAACAGATTGATGCTCTTTCTGAGCTCTGTTTAGCCAGTGAAAATTTTAGAAAGTGTTTGAAGTTTCTGTGTTCGACTGCCGGTTTTGTAAGAGGGGACTGCTCTCAAGGGATGGCATTGCACCTTTCCAGTCTTGAAAAAAAGCTGAGATAATAAGTCATTGCACCTTCAGTTTGGATCCCTGGGCTGGCTGTGTCCGTCCCTGCGAAGGACGGAGGTTTCAGGAGCCCCGTGTCTGCGGGAGCTGGGCAGACGGGGCGCGGAGCAGCAGCTCAGAGACCAGTCATGCTCTGACAGGAAAATGTCTTTTCTGATTTCATTAGAAAAGCTGGACTTTGTACTCTCATTCAAGGGAAGAATTGTTTGGGTTGAGAAACATGCTGATCTGCCCGAGGGCCAGGGGGAAGAAAAGAACAGAAGTCCCATGGTCTTTCCCAGTTGCTGCCAGGCTAGAGGAAACGTTTTGAATGTTTTAACTGTCTGTGATGGGGAGGCGGAAGATTCCCTCAGTGAGAAGAGGGGATGTACCAACAGCGGTTCAGCATTCTGTTTTGTCAAATACCCCGTCAGTGCTGTCTTAATTTCATTGAGAAAATATGCAGAGAGCACTTAAGAAGCAGAGCAGTTGACACTGCCAGCTGATCATTTGACCTTCATCTGCCAGTGGGTCCCCTTTTCTGTCCCCAGCGGGATCCACAGTGGGGGGGGACAGCAGCGCAGCGCACCCAGACCAGGGCATGCCCTGCTGCTGCGTCACCCTCGAGCGGCGAGGTGTGAGTGGCTGCCGGAGATGTGGGCACCGTGACTTGGCAACCTCATTACCTGCTAAATAACCTGCGGATGCAACTGATGCTGTTCGTGAGCATTTTCAGCTTCTTAGTTTAGAAGTACGAAAGGTTGAAGAGAGATGTGCAAGATCCCATCTGTGTGAGCAGAGTTTATAAGATTAATGTGAAGGCTTGCATCTAATTAATCCATAATTAATCAGCAAAGCCCACTGGTTCTATAATTGGCTGCTAGTGACAAGTTGGTTAAAGCAAAGTTAAATCCCTTCGTGTCACATTTGTGTTTGGGGGACGCTGCAGATGATGTACCGTGCGACGTGCCTTTGCTGAGGGCGTCTGGTCGCTGAGCTGGGGAAGCGTGGGAGCCTCCTCGCCCAGCGGCAGCTCCACGGTCCCAGCACAGAGAAGCCCGAGGTCTCGTGGCCCCAGGGTCAGCGGTGCTCCATGGGCAGCACGGGGCAGGACTCTGTCTCTTCAAGAGGAAGAGTTGGTGCGGAAGAGCTCAGGGACAGCCCTTTTTGGTGCCTTTTCTGCCCGGGCTGAGCAGCCCAAAGGGCAGGAGCAAAGAGGCAGTCCAAACCCGAGGTGCAAGGTGCCACCACCTCAAGTCCCCTTCCACTTGAAAGAACGCAAATAGTCTTTTTGCTGGCAACGTGTAGACAGATTCCGTTTAGACATCCACACTTCGAATCCCTGTGATAGGGGTTACTGTTCTCTTACAAGCAAGAAGATTTGCTCTTAGCTTGCAATTTTTACTTGTATTCTCCAATATATGTCTTCGGGCATATGGAAGATGTTTCCCTTTGTGTTTAGTGTTGTATTTTCTTTCCTCAACAGCCCAAGTGTCGTAACTGTTAAATAGTCGTGAAGAGCTCCTCAGAAGGCAAAGCAATAACCTGCAAAATCTTAGAGATAATGTCACCTCAGGAAGACACGAGGAAAGTCTGAAGTTCTGCCGTTGTTCATTCAGCGGATACGCCGGTCTTGCGTATCTTGCCGTAGCAGGCATCTTCCAACATTATCTGTCACAAAAATGAGCTTTCCATTCTCTGATAAAAAATTAATACAAGTAAAATGTCGACCTTTTTGCTGCTTATTGAATGTCAAAAACACTCAGCTGTTTGCTGGTGGTGAACTTAGTAAATTTAAGCACACTAATCTTGAGAAATTAATGCTTTACTGCTTGGGTTTTTGGGACAGGAATGAAATATTTATAAGTTGGTTGCAACCAGTATCAACTTAGTATTTGTACAACAGCCTGTCCAGAAAGACATTCTTAAATGCTTGCCTTCTGCCATTGCTTGTGAGCGATAGTGAAGCTCCAAGGATTTTAAATTGGAATGGGAAGATTTAGTATTGGCATAAACAATAATTTGTTTTAGGTTGTGTAAATGCTTTTTAATTAAGGGACTTGTTGGAAGGAGGTTTGAAGGTCAGGCCCTTCCAAGTTTTCCATGCACTTAGATTCAGTTTTCAGAATTCAGGAGCTGCTGAAGACCTGAGATGACTTCTGAAATGGGGAAAGGAATTCTGTCTTCTGGGGCTCCCTCGGTGAACACAGCGGGCCTTGCCACCACCACGCCCCCCTTCCACTCAGGGTTTGTGGGGCCATAATGCAAATTATGCCGTCTTTGCAAAGAAGTTGAAGTGATTAGACGGGAAGATGGTGTGTTGGTCATTGAATCACTGGCTTCCATGACTCCTGGTCTTAAATGTAAGTGGCATAAAGAGAACAGGACTGAGAGGCTGGGCATCTCGCAAACCAGCTGACTGCATCGCTTGTAGGGGCACTGTGGGGTGGCTGCGGATAACTCCAGGGATAACTTTGCACAGGGGCAGCTGCCAAAAGAAAGATTTCAGCTAAGGTTTCCGTCCATTCCAGCACAAAATTAGTCCAAGATAAAACTGTGTGTATAATTAATAGCTCCCAAAAGTTCGGTTAGATATCTGTATATTTGCTGCAAGTTGCATTTGTTAGACTTGTTCTCTTTTAGCCGAAGCCGGCAGATGCGCCCAGCCCTGTGCCGGCCGCGGTCCCCCCTGTGCCCAGTGCAGCGCCACCGTTGGTGGCAGATGTGGCTTTTTTCTGTCACACGTGTGCAAAAACCAGCGGCTCAGCCTGTGTTTTCCTGGACCGCTTTCAGAGAGCGTCCCGGCAGGAACCAGGGTTAAAACCCAGGTCCCAGGTCAGGCAGAGGTGTCGATGCTCTCCCTGTCGACGCCGCTTGCCCTGGCTCCCGACACGGCTCCATTGCGCTCTGCATCTCGTTATGTTATTCAGCACTTTGCAACCCGTCTCAAACCTCAAACTCCCCCTTTTCCATGGTGCTGACTTCCAAAGCCAGACTATCCCCTGAAAAAAGAGTATTTCCTCTTTGTTCGTTCTAAGTTCATCAGACATTAATTTAATCAAGAAACCCTTTGTTCTTTTCTTACAGCAGATGTTAAAAGTTGAATGACTAATCACTTTCTAAACCCTTTTATAATCGTGTATTTGCGACCTCAGTCGAGTCTCCACTAAAACCAGCTCAATAATCCCTTCTTGTGTGCAGTGTTCCCTCAGATATAAATGTATTTAGGCCTCTACCTATCTTCATTAACCTCCACCGGATCTGTTTGGTCTCAGCACCCCTAACAGCTGAGACAGCCCACACAGACATTAACGGCTCATACAGGTTTGTTGCCCGTAAACAAAGACACAAACCAACAGAGTGTCGGTTTATGCGGTGCTTTATTCAGGGCCCGGGAAACCTGAGGACTAGCGTCCAAAGTCAGGATTCCAAAGACCCTCATTTTCTGTTTAATTTTTATACCTTTTACAACTTGGCTTACATACAGAATTCTACATCATACAGAAACAATTGATAATTATCCCCAAACTTATAAATTTTCATGCTTGTCTAACCTAAGGATAATGGTTAACTGATTCCCATCACCAGAACCCCTTTGTTTATACAATACACCTTTCTTATCCCTAAGCAACTGTTCCCTAAGCAACTGTTCGTTATTTCTGCTAGTTCTGTTTGTCCTATATGCCCTACTGATTCCTTTGATTATTGTTCCTTCTTTCTCAGTACATTCCTTCTTGTTTTCCTAAACTTGTTATTCTCATAAGGCCTACCTGGCCAGTCAAAGCCTTAGCCTAACTACTTCTACAATTTTAATTCTACTTTATTTGCAACAAGTCCCCCCTTTTGAGCATTCTTCGAATATCTTCGCAAGGATGCTCAACCATTTAGGTTGTCGTCTCTTGATAAGCGGGTGGGTTCTCTGGATGGGGTTGCAGGTGGTTCTGCGGGAATATCACTTCCCTGCGTGTCATCGCCTTCATGACTCTCCAAGTATGTTGTCCTTCTCTCATGATCATTCCTAAAAGACACTTATACGTAATCAAGGCAACAATGATAATCACAACAATCATAATTCCATATTGCACAATAGATGATATCCAACCAGAAACTCGAATTCCCAGGGAGCTGAATATTTCTCCTATCCAATTGTGTTCTGCTTCCTTCTGAATTTCATGGACTTTCCCTTCGATTTGTTCCAATTGGCTAACGTCCTTTTCAACCTTTTGAGTAACGTTTGGGATGTGCACACAACAATGATCAATTCTACCATGCAGGTACCCACAAACTCTATGTTCCTTTAATAACATCAGGTCCAAGGCCATTCGATTTTGTATTGTCATTCTAGTGGTTGCTTGTAGTTGTAGATTCAAATCCCTAAATCCCTTCTTAGTTACTGCTGCAAGCCTTTCAGTTTGTCCCAATAATTTAAACAACATTTCCCGATTCCGATATGTTGATACCTGTGCAAATATAGATTCTAATACCCACCCAAACTTAACCCCTGAAGATGGTTCGTGCCACTCGTCATTTCCTAATCCTATGTTGTCGATATCATCACCAATATCCTGTTTTTGCCTTCCCTGCATTTCCTTTGTGGTGAGTTTTGAATATTTCCAGAATGGACAAAGTGTTGGGACTCCCAAGGTAATCTGAATTTGTCCAAAATCTCTAATTAATCCTACTATTAAATTTTCTTGACTCCCGACTTTAGCTAGTTTACCCTCTTCGATAGCCTGTCGAACCACTCTTTTCTTCTTTATATACACCGTCACCATTCCATTAACCCACCAATCATCCCGGGCTATCCAGCACCAATATCATCCTATATCAATTTCCCTGCTCACCTTTTTAATGATCAAGACTATCGATTGGAACCTATTTTCAATTCGGTATTTTCCTCCTGTTTCTAAATTCTTTCCCTTATACCACCACCCGTAATCCGAATAACTTAAATTTCGTACAAGACAATTTAGAATCACGTCTTTTCCTTCCACTGCCGGATATATTCCATGTTCTGGCCTTATTCCCTGATGCTGATGGGGTACCGACTCTACGTTTCTAATCCCATAGTTTCCGCTAGCTCCACAAATAACAATGCACAAATATTTCCCTTCTGTCCTCCCAACCCTGGGATTTGTTATATTTAACCATCCTTTACCTCCCAACTTATTTGACCTCCAGCTTACCCCTGCTGTTTGTGGGTCCCACATTTGCTGACTGGCATTGAACTTCCACCACTTCACTTGGACCTTTTGACTGCACTGTGTTCCAAATTTAAAGGTACAATTTACTTTCAACGGGGGCCATCCCACATTTCCACCCTCTTGTTTGCTGGGATTATCTGAATTGCATCCCTAGTCTCCTCTTTCTGTGAAGTGTTAGTAACGTATAGATTCATATCCCCATAATCAACACTATACCGTATCCAGATCACACAGGTGTATTTTCCTTCATTGTCTTTTGACACTTTGGGTATCTGCAGGGTAGTTTTCCCTTCCTGACGTGTCACATCCCAGATGGTTTCGATTCCTTTTGTGATTAATTCATCTCCCGTGATCCACCTCCATCTCGCATTAATTTCCTCAAATCCAGCTCCCTGGTCATCAGTAAACAAACAAGTCAAGTTAACATCAGTAGTTTCAGGTACTAACAGATACGGTTCAGATACATCAACTTTTACATAAGTTTCCACCAATGCCAAGAGATGAAAGAGAACCATTATTCCTAATTTTTGCTTCTGAATACCATTCGTGTAGGAGATAAAGGTTCTACCGACCATTGCGTAGGAACTTTCTTGACTCTGGTGTAATGAATCCAGTTGTCTATCCCGCCGACCTTGACAGCCGTATAGGTGGTCATGATCACCTGGTGAGGACCGTCCCATGTTTCTTTCAGGGGTTCCACTGACCAGTTCCTTACATAAACTTGGTCTCCCGGAAGTATGTCGTGGACTGGATTATCCAGTGATAGAGGTCGATTCCACTGTAGTGCTCCTCTAATAGCTGTAAGAGTCTTATTTAGAGATAACACATAATTTAGTATCATCTGGTCTCCTACCAGATGGGGGTCTCCCTTATAAGTAGCTGCATGGTAGGGTTTGCCATATAGGATCTCATACGGACTTACTCCTAACCTTTCCCTTGGTTTAATTCTAATTCTTAGTAGAGCTAACGGCAATGCCTGCGGCCACTGAATTTTTGCCTCTTGGCAGATTTTCTTAATTTGACCCTTTAGAGTCTGATTCATCCTTTCCACTTGCCCGCTTGATTGTGGTCTCCAAGGAGTATGCAAATTCCAGGTTATCCCTAATACTACTGAAACTTGTTGGACAATTCCTGCTGTAAAATGTGGGCCCCTATCTGATGATATCCCTAACGGAACCCCGAATCTGGGGATGATCTCTTTCAGAAGTGTTTTCACCACCTCTTTAGCTTGATTAGTTCTACAAGGGAAGGCCTCAGGCCATCCTGAAAACGTACACCAGAAGATATTTATACATTTGGGCTTTTGGTAGCTCAGAAAAATCAATCTGCCAGTAATCTCCCGGTTGAGGCCCTACTTGCAGCTTGCCCATCTGAATCTGTTTTCTAATTACTGGATTGTTTTTAATACATACCGGACACATAGCATTTATTCTCTTCGCTAATGTTAACATCTGGTTTGAGAATATGTCATTTTTCAGGAATTTCACCATTGCTTCTGCACCCCAATGACATTTGTTGTGTTCTGATTCTAGTATTGCTTCCATAATTCTTACCGGCAATATTACTTGTCCCACCGGAGTTACATACCAGCCTTTGATGTTCTTCCTTGCCTGTAACATTTGAGCCAGTTTTTCATCTTCCGGTGAGTAGTGTGGTTTCTCATCCATATATGCAGCAGCCGGTTGATCTCGAACTGGTATTAGTGCCATTTGAGTCCATACCTCTCTTGCCACTTGTCTGGCAACCTGATCAGCTCGCTGATTCCCTTGAAATTCTTTTCCTGGATCATTTTGATGTCCTTTAACATGCATTACTGCCACTGCTAATGGTTTGTAGATAACTTCCAATAGTAAACTAACTTCAGTTTTGTGTTTAACCATCGATCCTTGCGAATTGAGGAGCCCCCTCTCTTTCCACAGAGCCCCATGCACATGCACTACTCCAAAAGCATATTTAGAGTCTGTCCAAATATTGACTTTCTTTCCTTGGCTCAGGATTAGGGCTCTTATTAGAGCCCAGATCTCGGCCTTTTGTGCCGATGTGCCTGGGGGTAGCGCTTTTGCTTCTACTATTTGCTGTAATGTGACCACTGCATATCCCGCATACCTGGTACCATTTTCCACGAAGCTGGATCCATCCGTAAACAGCTCCCAGTCTGGATTTGGTAGAGGTACGTCCTTCAGGTTCTTCCGGCTGGCATACACCTGCTCAATTACTTCCACGCAATCATGTTCTAATTCTCCTTCTTCCTGTGTGGACCTTAAAAACTCCGCTGGGTTGAGATAGTTAGTTACTTTCAATTCCACATCATCCTGTTCCCTTAACTGGGCCTGGTATTGGAGCATTCTGCTTGATGAGAGCCACTGCCCCCCTTTTTGTTCCAATACTGCTATAACCATGTGGGGTACAAAGACTGTTATGTGTCCTCCCAACGTTAGCTTACGGGCTTCCTGAATCAAGAGTACTGTGGCCGCCACTGCCCTCAAACATCCCGGCCATCCTCCGCTTACCGTATCCAACTGTTTGGAGAAATATCCCACAGGCCTCTTCCAGGATCCCAGCTTTTGGGTAAGCACACCCAGAGCCAGTCTCTGCCTTTCATTTACATATAGTTGAAAGTCCTTATTCAAATCCGGCAAACCCAAAGCAGGTGCCTCCTTGAGTGCCTTTTTCGGTTCCTGGAATGCCTTTTCCTGCACTTTTCCCCATCTAAATACAGACTCTTTTGTTGTTTCATAAAGCGGTCTGGCCATCAATCCAAAATTTGAAATCCACAAGCGACACCAACCGACCATCCCTAGAAAGGATCTTAATTCTTGGTGATTACGGGGCACGGGGATTGCGCATATTGCTTGGACGCGATTGGCTCCCAATCGGCGAACTCCTTGCGAAATTTCACATCCCAAATAGATGACCTTTTGTTTTACTAACTGTGCTTTTTCTTTGGATACCCGGTATCCAGCCTGTCCCAACATATTCAATAATTCAATAGTCAATTGTTGGCAGAGATTTCGATTCGTAGCACCCAGGAAAATATCATCTACATACTGCAACACAACATAGGAAAAAGGTGAGTCCTTTACCTGGGTAGTTTTCCATTCTTTGAGCTCCTTGGCCAGCTGATTTCCGAAAATTGTAGGTGAGTTCTTAAATCCTTGAGGTAACCTGGTCCAGGTGAGTTGGCGCTTACATCCAGTTTCCGGATTTTCCCATTCAAATGCAAAAATATTTCTGCTCTCAGGTGCCAGAGGGACGCAGAAGAAAGCATCTTTCAAATCAATTACTGTAAACCACTGAAATTTCTCAGACACAGATGTTAACAAAGTATATGGATTGGCTACTACTGGGTGTATATCTTTGGTGATGGAATTTACTGCTCGTAAGTCCTGTACTAGTCTGTATTTACCGTTGGGTTTTCTAACTGGGAAAATTGGAGTATTGAACTCGGATTCACATTCCTGCAAAATTCCTAATACCATATACTGAGTTATCATAGGGGCTATTCCTTTCCGGGCTTCCAACTTAATAGGATACTGACGTATCCTTACCGGTCGGGCCCCCTCTTTTAATTCCACTATCGCAGGTACTGCTGCCTTCGATTTCCCTGGCGCTCCTATTTCCCACACCCATGGTACTACAGCCTGCTCAATCTCTGGTGGTATTTCCTCCTTCTCCACCTCCCTAACCATAAAAATTTTTGCTAAATTTTCCTCCGGTATTTCTAATTTTACTCTTCCTTTTTCAAATATGATTTTTGCTTGTAATGCTGAGAGTAAATCTCTTCCCAGTAGACACTCTGGACTGCTTGGCATATATAAAAACTGATGGTTAAACTCCTTTCCCCCAAATTTTATATCGAGTGGCCGCAGGAATGTCCTTTCCTCTACTTCCCCAGTTACCCCAACAACAAGCACTGTAGAATCACTCAGAGGTCCCATTTGTTTATTCATTGCCGAAAAACTTGCCCCGGTATCTACCCTAAATTCCATCGGTTCCCCCCCTATTTCCAAAATAACCTTTAAATCTCGGTCTAGTCAGCTCTGATTCTGATAATTTCTCATCATAAAAGCTTGAGCGGCACCTTGTGGTCCTCCTACAAAAGGGTTCATTCCGTTACCAGAATTCATCCCTCCGTCCAAATTCATCCCATTTCCTAATGCATTTCCACCTATGTTACCACCCATTGGTGTTCCCATCCCCAAATTAAGTGGGCACTCCTTGTTCCAGTGTCCCTGGCCCTTACACAGCGCGCATTGATTAGGTCCCAACTTTTCCCGACCTCCCGGGACTTGATTTCCAAAACCCCCAAACCCGAAGTTTCTTCCTCGTTCATTACCTCTTCCTCTCCCCCGGCCCCTTCCTCTATTATTCACTTGAGAAGCCTGTTGCAGGACTGCCAGCATGCTCGCTTGCTGTTTCTTTACCGATTCCTTTTCCCTACTATTATATACTTTCCAGGCCACTTCTAATAATTTCTCCAAGTTCCGTGTATCTTCCCCTTCTAGCTTCTGCAGCTTTTTCCTAATGTCCTCCTGAGATTGTCCCATAAAAATCAATGCCAATTGTAATTTGCCTGACTCAGCTTCCACATCCAAATCCGTATATCTCCGAGCCGTCTCCTTCAGTCTCTCTAAAAACGCCGATGGTGACTCCCCTTTGTCTTGTCTTACCAAATACAATTTAGACCAATTCAATGTTTTCGGAATCCCTTCGCGTATCCCATCTATCAATAATTCTTGGTACGCTTTCAGTCTACGATACCCCTCCCCGGAGTTGGGATCCCACTCGGGATCTTCTCTGGGCACCAAATTATTAATAGTATCACCTTTAATAACCCGCATCCTAACCATTTCTCGCGCACGATCTGTCATAGCCTTAAACACCATCTCCTTTTCAGTGGAATCCATTATGGTATCTAATAACACCTGTAAATCATTCCAATCTGGATTTTGTGCTTTTATCACCATTTTTATTACCCGAGCCACCTTCTCCGGATTTTCTCTATATGCCCCTGCCGATTGCTTCCAAATCATCAGATCACTCGGAGAAGATGGGACCTTTACTAAAATTCTTTCTCCACTTCCCCCCACAGCCTCCCGTAACGGGGCCATCAACTGAGGTTGTAGCAATCTCTTTTTCCGTTCTAACCTCCCTTTACGAGTCCGCTCTGCAAGCGGCGTTCTCGGCTTATCAGCCAACAATTCTTCAGACTCTGTTTCCTCTTCTGTTAAAACAGGAATAGTGACCTTATGGTCATTCGGTGGTGGTATTTCGGGGGGGCGACGGCGCGCTTGGGGAAACTAACAAAGACACATCCTCCTCCGGTTCCGAGAACCAGACTTTCCACTCCTTACAACCAGCACATTCCTTATCTGTTAATCTCAATACCATCATTCCACATTCTTTCTGCCATTCAGGTTTCCCTTTTAAGTAATAAAATAAGTCAAGGTACGGCACCTCTTCCCATTTTTCATTTTCCCGTAAGAACTGCATTAAGGGGGTTATAATTTCTGAATTCACTGTACCGTTTCGTGGCTACTGCATTCCTTCTGTTTCATATTCAGGCCATACGTAATTACAATAATCAATTAAATTTCTCTTTCTTAATTCCTTTCCAAAATTACCATCTTTCCAACGTTTCAATAAACAACCAAGAGGAGAATCCTCAGGGATATCGATTTCATTGCACGATAGAACTCTAAACATTTTAAACAGCATTATACTACTCACACACACACACACTCGTACAACTACAATACTATAACCCTTTTACCTTAATACCAACCAACTTGCCTATTCTCGACGCCGCGAGTGGCAAGTGCTGGCTCAGCGCGGCTTTTGCTGCGTCTTACGGCCAGCGCCTAGGCTTCCCAATACCAGAACCTTTGCCCAGCCCTGCGAGATAAGTCCTCGTCTTATGGGCAGGCACCCAACCTTAAAAGAATAAAGCACCTTCGGGCTTACCTTACGGTTGTCCGTCCAGCGCGGAGTCGGGCACGGGTTGATGTCTCCCCAGAAATCACCTGGTGCCGGCTTGGAGTGGATCAGCCCGTGAACCGCTCCTGCCGCCTCCGGAGTCCTGCCGCGGTCGCCAGAAAACTGTTGCCCGTAAACAAAGACACAAACCAACAGAGTGTCGGTTTATGCGGTGCTTTATTCAGGGCCCGGGAAACCTGAGGACTAGCGTCCAAAGTCAGGATTCCAAAGACCCTCATTTTCTGTTTAATTTTTATACCTTTTACAACTTGGCTTACATACAGAATTCTACATCATACAGAAACAATTGATAATTATCCCCAAACTTATAAATTTTCATGCTTGTCTAACCTAAGGATAATGGTTAACTGATTCCCATCACCAGAACCCCTTTGTTTATACAATACACCTTTCTTATCCCTAAGCAACTGTTCCCTAAGCAACTGTTCGTTATTTCTGCTAGTTCTGTTTGTCCTATATGCCCTACTGATTCCTTTGATTATTGTTCCTTCTTTCTCAGTACATTCCTTCTTGTTTTCCTAAACTTGTTATTCTCATAAGGCCTACCTGGCCAGTCAAAGCCTTAGCCTAACTACTTCTACAATTTTAATTCTACTTTATTTGCAACAGGTTTGTATCTGATTTTCCATTTGTGTTGCAGTAGACATGATTAAAGCCTTCAAGTGAAATCGCAGCTAAATCCTGTCATAGCCTAGCCCATTATTTTTTTGTTCTCCTATTAGGATTTTAGGCATTTCTTTGACATATTTTTATTGCCAGATTAGGATGAAAACACTTGACTTGTTTGCAATGTTCTCATTATATTGTCTTTATAACATTTCTAAAAGAGAATAAATATAAAATACTTCTGTGTATTGTGGTCATATTTCAGTCTGACGTTAATATGCCCCATGATTTTCCAGCTCACAATTCTTCTAACCTTGTGGTGACAGTCGAGAAATCCTCCTACCTGGGGAAATGTGCGCTTGTGCGAGCTGCTGGAGCCGAGGTGATGTGCGGGACCAGGGGTGACGTCTCCATCCTCGGGGTTTTAGGTGTCCCTCTTGAGTAACTGCCGGGAAGGTCCTGGCTGGGGAAGTTCCGTCGTGGGGCCAAAGCTGCCTTTCGTGCCGCTTTTCCTCTCGCTACCCCCTGCCAATGTCGGGGTCGTCGCACTACTTTTCCCTTGCCCAGAGACGTGGGCATCTGGATTTTGCTTTAGGCTCGTGTCACCCTGGTCTGCTCTCACTGACTGCTGGCACGCTCGGGCTGTTTCATCCACAGAGCCCGTGCCACCGTGTTTGTGCCAGGTCCAAACAGGACGTCTGTCTCCGCGTCCCTTTGGTGCTGGGGGTGGATGTTGCCGGTGAGGATCCCCGTGTCCTGCCTTCCGGTTGCGCAGGGCGCGCAGCGTGATCCATGCACGAGTTTCCTGACCCTCGCGCGACTGATCCGGCGGTCAGAGCCCAGAGCGGCTCGAGCCCAGCTGTCCTGCTAATGCAGGGCTCTGACTCTGACCCACCATCACGGCTTCCAGAAATCTTCCCAAACACTCCCAGTGTCCCCACAGACAGGATGCCTGGCTGGGTTATTGTGGACGTCCCCGCAGGGGGTGGTTTTGGTGACTTGCGGTTTTTGTGTTTGGTGGCGAGTGCCCTGGGTGGCACGGCATGGGGAGGGCAGCGTGAAGCCTTCCGTATCAGATTAGGAGGTGGCTTGAAAACGATGTTTTGTGAGTAACGGGCCGTGACTGCTGGCCCTAAGGAAACTTGCAGCTCCTGGAAAGCTTCTGATCCCGTTGAGGATCCCCTGCACGCTCCCCGCTTGAATTGCTCCCAGGGGAAAGCTGCGACACTTTCCTCCCGTGTCTCGCAAGTTTGTCGCTATCCCGGCAGCATCCCTCCTCTACCGTTCTCACCCAGGCCAGGGTGATTAAGCACTTAAATTGATTAATCAAATTTCTTGTGATGAGAACTACTGTCATTCATTAATCTGAATGGGATTATAAATAAGAGTTGGCAGATAGGGGAGACAAACATGTTGACAGATAGACCTGCTGCTTTGAATACAAATTGCTCCACCGCATCTGGAGGGTTTTACCTCCTGGCAGCCTCAGGATATAGCTTCCCTAAAGGTAAAATTAGACTGAGATTAAAGTATCCCCATATTAATAAAGAAATAGGCGTTTATGAACAGGCAGGTACTGCAGGTGAGCGTGCGGGGCTGCATACCAATGATCCCACAGCAGGACCGGGCTGTGGATTTTGCTTCCTGTGGAATTCATGAAAGACTTTATGAGGTTAGTGGTAGTCAAAACTCGAGGATAACCCGATTGCAAGTGTGGGGCTAATACCAATTTGAGCAATAACGTAGCAGACTGGCGTGGGCAGTTCCTGTTGAATGGTCTTGCAGTTGGCAGCATCGCATATAACCCAAAATTCCTATCGGATGTTGTGCCTGTAGAGGTGCTGTCTGATGGTCACTTTTCCGAACAACAGCGCCTTGTGCTTTTCTCACCGCGGCTTGGGGCAGAAGGGGGTTTGGGCGAGGTGGGAAGCAGCCAGGCTGGGCTCCGTGCGGGACAGCACACCGAGATTAAAGCTGTCATTCCTTGTTGAACTGGCCTCATACATTCCTATTCATAAATATTTAAAGAATTCTTATTAAAATAATTACCAGTATAAAAAATTAAGAGTTTATAGCTGGCACGTCGCGTGCTGCGCGTTGGTTTACTCTGTGGTGGCAGGTCAGGAAGCCAGTGTCCTTCTCGCCGTCATGGAAAGGGAATTTCTCAGCGTTGGCTTCGCGCGTCTGTGGGGACTGTGGTAAGGGGAGGTCTGGGGATCAGACTGGGAGGGCGGAGGGACACCTGCCAGGCGTGCAGTGCAGGATTGCAGGCGTAACATTTAAATTGTAGAATTTGGGTCCCCAGAGGTTGGTACCCATATACGCAGATTTCTGCCAACTAGCCAGTGCTGTTAGAAGAGTCATTTCTAGCAGTAAGAAAGTTAAAACCCGCAATCCTTGCAGCGACTTCAGAACTCCACAGAGGGAAAACAGGGTTTGGAAAAGAACCCATTAAACATTTAAATATTTCATTAAATATTGAACATTTCAGAAATTGCTTTCTAAGAAGTCCTGAGGTAAACAGAACAATATTTGGTCACAAAAGGTACCAGGAGTGACAAGGTCCTGCAAGGAATGGGGCTTGGCTCTCGGTTTTGAGGCTGTGGCAACCTCTCCTCCCTTGATTAGCCATCAGACAAAATCCCCGGCTCAGCTGGCACCATTATCTAGAGGTAACTGCTGCTGACATCAAGGGTGTCGGGAGGGCTTGGAACACGTCGGGAGAAGAGCCAGTAGATAAACCCAGCGTTCTCTGACCGGGCTGAGCACGGGCACAGCAGCCAGTGCCCGGTGCTGCCAGGGGCCCGGATGGTGCCGCAGTCCTGCAGCTGAAGCCTCAAATGAAGGGGCAGGTTCTCCAGGATTTTGCAACCATATAAGATGGTTTTTGAGATCTGCTGTCAGTACGTAGGGACTTCTCGCCCAAACTGGCAAGCTGTAAGCAATTGCTTAAGTTTTGCTGGCATCAATAAAAGGCAAACCTCGCCAGCAGGGCAGGTCAGCCCAGCGCCGAGATCTGAGCATGTTTCTTGCCCTCTGCTGAATCAAAGTGAATCCAAACCTGCCTAATGTCCGTGTTTCACTAGTATCAGGAGTGAGAAAATATGTTTAGCAGTGTTTTAGGTGAAGATTTGCTGCAGTAACAGGAAGTTTTGGATGCCTCCTCATGTTATGACACATTTTTCCCTTTTTAGATCAAAACAAGACCTTGGGGTGCAGCCCACCTGCCCCCCCAGGTGACTCCTCGGCACCACAGAGTTCAGCCGCGGTTACACCTCCCTGCGTTAAAAAGCGAAGTCGGGGCTGATCTGCAGGGAGAGACATCGAGGTCGGTTTCCTGTCACATCCCCATCATCGCGGTGTCGCTGTGCATCACTTTGCCCTCTGAGGGCTGTCAAAAACCCACTTCTCCGCTCGCTTAGCCAAGCCCCCAGCGTTGCTCCCTTGCCCCAGCCACATCTCGCTGCCGGGGGAGGAGAAGTAAGATTGATGGCACTGGGTTCCCCGTGCGTGGTGCTGGCATCGAGTCAGGGGGTTTTATAGCAACACGTTGGCTTTTCTTGCTGAATTTTGATTAATGGAGCAGGCGGGAGCCACTGCTGTCTCCCAGCTCCTGTGGCTGACAGGGGTGAGCCTAATCTGATGTTTAAATGGATTTGGAACGTGTCCGTGGCTTTAGCATCCCTGTCCTGAAGGAAGGACCATCTGCCACAAGATAAGCCAATCTCAGAGGGCACTTACTTCAGGTCTGTTTGAAAAGAGAGGTGACACACGTGAAATGTGAGGGTTTTCCCCGATGCTTGCTAATTTGGTGGCCAAGAGGCAGCTCATGTTAGAGACGAGGCTTTCCAGGTGTGCTCTGCCCTGCCAGAGATCAGCAGAGAATTGTGTGGGTACTTGTTGCAGACACAAATGGAAAATTGCTCCTACACGTGAAACAAATGTATTACTACAAACAGCTACAAATTTCGCTGATCATGAGTTGTGTGAAATCCAAAGAAATCGATTTCAAGAAGATTGGGTAGCATCTCTGCTGGGATGTGAAAAAGTTGATGAAAAGAATGGGATAACCGTGATGTCTGTATGAACAGATAATGGAAATGGCTGCGAGAGGGATGGGAGAGTGGGTTTCACTGTTGCACTTTGGTATCTCTGAAGCACGGGTTACTGCGTGGAAGGGTGCTGAGACGCTGCTTTTCCATTTTCCCTTCCACGCCTGAGAAATCCGTGCCAGGCGCAGCCTGCGGGTGCTGACCGGGTGCGAGGTGCAGGACTGGGCAGGCTGAGCACCAGGGCAGAGCTCGGCTGGGCACGGGCGCTGCCCCAGCCCCGCTCCGTGCCGTCAGGGGGACGAGAACGAAGCCAACACCTCGTTTGGCTTTCCCGGCAGCTTTGATCAGGACCGCAGAGCTGCTGCTGCCAGCGCTGGGCTATTCCCTGGTGGAAGTCGGCGGAGAAGCTCTGAAGCCGTCGGTGTAATTGCCGGAGGAGATCCCGCTCGGCGCGGTGGTGCAGCGGGGGCGCGGGGAGCCTTCCTGCCCCTAGAGCCCGCGGGCGGAGGGCGCCGTGCTTTTTCCAAAATAACCTGCACGGATCCTGCTGGTGATGTCTGCAGGCGACGGGGGTGCTGAGGGTGAAGCTTCACACCGCAAAACTACTTGAGTATATTTTAATAATTTAGAGCCACAGGTCTTACACGGTTTGTTCTCTAAAGATTGATTTAGCTTCTTATTAAGGGAATTGGGAGTTCAGTGTGAAAATCTGAACAAAATCGGGGGTTTTGCTGTTTTTTTTTCTTAAATATCCACTAGTGTAACTCACCAGGGAGAAGAATTTCAAAGCCTGTCCAAACCTATCTTGAATTTTTGATTCTCTTGCTTTCCTATTTCCATTCCCAGGGTATTCTTGTTAAGGAAGAACACCTCAGCATTATTGTATTATTTTTAAATAAGCCACAATCACTTTAAGGAGCTCAGGATAAAAAAATCCACTAATACTTTGATATTTTTTTTTCCCCCCCCTCCGGTTTTCAGAAGTTTGATAATGCGAGATGTGGACTGCATATAAATGGAGGGGTAGGCAGCTATAATTGCACGACTCTCCCCCTCTGCCCAGAGAAAGCCCTTTACTCTTTAATTATCCGTCAATTTTAAAAAGGCACAAGATGAAGCGGAGCTGGCGGGGCCACGGGGATTTGCTCGCGGGTGGGGGCAGGTTCACGTTCCAGGCGAAGGGCGCGGGTCGCGGCGCGTGGGCGCAGAGGGGGATCTCCCACCGCGCGGGACGCAGGACAGCCGGTGCCCCGAGCACCCGCCGGCTCCAAACAGCGTTTGTCCTGCATGGGGACGGGTCCGCGGCCCCACTCGGGGCTTCTCCCGGCATGGGCTGGTGCCCGCGCCCTCACCGCAGGGCTCACGTCTCGGCCTCCGTGCTCCAGGCAGGAATCGATTCGCTGCTGAGGTGGCGTTTCTCCTCGGATGGTTCAGAAATGCCATTTCTTTTCTCCTGGAGATTTTGTAAACTTAAAAGGGAATCATGAAAAAAAATGTTCTCCTCTGTCCAGGCCATTAATTCAGCCTGCTCAGGACAGAATTAACCTTGGCAAGCCTTCCAGAGGAGAGAATCATTCTAACCTTAAAAATCTGCTGATTAAAGCTGGTTTCAGGAATTCGATTTCACTTAATGCGTTGGCTGAGCGCCCAGCCTGGCATTAACATAGCCACAGACACACAGGCCTCCGTGGTTTTACCTCCCCAAGAAAAAAAAAAAAAAAAAAAAAAGCCCAGCTAATGAAACCCCTTTTGCCTGATTTGTGCAAGAATTCATCTCAAAGGCTCCTCTTGCTGAAGGCACTCACTGTGCCCCGATGGCGTCTCCGCGGGCCGGGCGGGAGGCAGCTCTGCGCTCTCGCTGTGGCTCCAGCCCGGGGGCTCCTCGCTGCCCCCGGCCGGGCGTGGGGCAACAGCCCCTGTGCCCCCACGAGCAAACTTCAGGTTTTACGTCATCTAACAGCGCCAACTCATTAACCTTGAAAATCCTCCAAAACAATGACGCTCAGAATTCTAAGATTTCTATTTATATCTGAAACATTTTTTATGCCTTTTTATCTGAAAATTAATGTAGTTTTTATTGCCACCATCAGTCATTGTGTCTTTTCTCCAGAAGCTGGGTTTCCAGCACCAGTTTCTGCCACCACAACGCGTTTCTCCACGTTCCTCCACCGTGTTACCCTCTCGGTGCAGGTGCGCCGTGCCCGTGGGAGGGTTCCTGCTCTCCCTCCGAGGCCGGGGCTCGCTGGCATGTGGTTCTCCCCCATCCCAGCACCCAAGTTGGAACATCCAGCCCCAGAACATCGGCCCAGAATTGGGTGCCCGTGTCGTGCTGCGTGGGGAGAGAAAAGAAAAGAAAAATGAAAAAGATCACTTCTGTATTCTGGATGCTTTGTAAATTCTGTGAACTGTTAGGATTTTCTTAATGGTTTGCTGAAGTGCTGAAAACCATTTTCACGGAGGTGGGATGCTTTTATGTAATTCATTATTGACACCTCTAGAATTATATGCGAGACAGATCTGGAGATAGAGAGCAGCTTTCTGACCTACTAAATGCAGCTAGCTGCCAGGGGCTCAGCGTTAGTGCCTGTAGTTATTTTTTGTTCTAATCACTGTGAACTTTCAATCGACTCCGCAGCAAGTCAGGGCTGCGTTGCAGGTGGGGGCGTGCTGACGTGTATTAATGGGTATTGATCTGCATCGGCACGGATTGCCTGAGCACCACGGGTGTGTGTAGCTGTTGCGGGGGCTCCTCCAGTGACCTGCTCCAGAGCAGCTCTCCCGTCCTGACTGGGAAGCTGGTTGGACTGGGAGATGCTTCCAAGCCACTTTCCGGAGTCGGAGGGACCAGCTCTGAGTCAGCAGAACCAAACATTAAAGACCTTTTAAAGCAGCTCCTGGTGTGGTGCTGCCAGGGATTATTTTAAACAAATGGCATCTGCTTTGCCCCAGGCTGAGTGGTGGGATTTAAATGTTAAGCTTTTCTTTGGATTATTTTCTGCAGGTTTTTCTTTCCCTCTCTTTCTCTTCCCTGCTTCTTTTTTTTTTGCATGTAGGGAATGTACCCTTGACACATTTAAAAACACTATTAATCTTCATCATTTGTATTTTAAAAATAGCTCTGCGTTAGCAGCCAGCAGTCCTTAAATCCTTTTTAACTCAGGCTGACCTCGGAGGTGGCAATCCTGGGGAGGACGGCTGCTGGCGGCCACCCCGTGCCGGCGGGCAAGCGCAGGGCACACCACGGGGCACACCGGCCACGGGCGAGCTGTCAGGAGCGCGTCGGTCCTGAGCGTTGTTGTAGTGGATGCAGTCGACAGAGTGGAACCGGGAAAGGAAATTCCCCTTAAAAATCCCCTGCAGTTGGGTTTATTGTTTTTTTTTCCCTTCGGTAATGGCAGAATACTGGTGTGCCCCAAATATTCGTGGCCCACAATCTTCCAGGGGAAATATCTGAAGAAAGCTGTGAGCAGATTGCTGGGCTGTTGCAATCTCGCATTTAGGAAAAACTAATCACCTTCAACGTGGGAGAATATATCATTACCCATGTACCCATCCCCCGTGTGAGCTATATTAGAAACCAGCAGAGTCAAAAAATAATATTGCTTTCTTAATAATAAACAAATCTTGTGGACAGGAATTGTACCGGGATCTTTTAAATTAACACCAGGTTTGTGTGTTTGGTTTGTGCTGGGCTGGCTGAGCTTCCAACCAAGAGCAGTGTTGCAAAGTTTTAACATACTGGAAATTTTATATTTTTTTCCTGCAGAAAGAATTCCTTAGCCTTACTGATTTCAGTTAATCAGAGAGGCAGATTTAATTTAAAATTAAGAAAAAAGAAGACAAAAAAGCAACTGTATTTTGGCAGCAATTTTTTAAGATGAAATTTTCAGTTCACATACCCAGGTGATAAACCGTGGGAAGAGATGTTTGTGTTGTGTTTGTTCAAAAATACAGATGTGACAAAGTGAAGACCGAAGCGAGGTAGCCCAGCCGACGCTGTGCGTGTGGGTCGCAGTGGGGCCAAGCTGTGGATGCAACCAGTGCCCGACGCAGCCCCGGCTCTCGGCACCTGGAGCCGTGTTGAAAACCAGGCGTTGGGCGCTGGTGTCCGGTGCTGGGGGTGTTACCAGCCCTGGAGTGACTCTGGGGCCGCGTCCCCGGCAGCGGTAACGCGCTGCTGCTGCTGCTGGCCCCGGCGCTGCCTCCTCGGGCGACAGTTTCCTTCGCTAACCCGACTCTGCTTTCTCTTTCTGTGTCCCCAGTGCTTGTACGGCTGCTACGTCCACTCCTCCATCATCCCCACGTTTCACAGAAGGTGCTACTGGCTTCTGCAGGTAGGATGACGACAAGTTCCTCTCTCCTGGGGCAGTCCCGTGTTGGCTGCCAGCGCGGTCGGCGGGCACGCGTTTCGTTTTGGGGGGGATTGCTTTGGCTGGAGGGGCTGGGCATCTTCGTCGTTGTGTGTCTCTGTGGAGAGTTATGGCACAGTTTCTCTAGCAGATAGAGCTGATGCCAGCTCAGATGTGACACTTTTTAAACGTTTTTTCATTGACTTTCCCTGTTCTGAAGACTTGTAGGTTTTCAGTTGTGTTTTCCCGTCAGAAGCAAGGCAGCCGTTGCCGAGTTGTTTGTTATTGGCTGGTTACTGTTGTTACAAAGTGGAAGCAATTTGTTTTCTTTTGTTACAAAGTAGCATTTGACACATATTGTAATAATATTATTGTTTTAAAGATTAAACTTCCGAAGTCCTGAAAACAAACAGGTCTGGGGAAAGTGACATCAGTTTGAAGAAGCAAATGGAGAATAATCCAGTTTTCCCTGGTTTTGCAGTCGCGCTTCTGAATTCAAAAAGGGAGCCGCTGTGGCCATTGCTGTGGCGTGGGAGATGCCAGTGGCCCATGGAGGGCAGTGCCTGCAAAAGCAACGTGCACAAAATGCCACCGTCCTCCATGGTGCTCACGTGCGTCTCAGCTGCGTTGGTGCCCTCGGCGTACAAATGCCGCGTGAAAGCCGGGGGAGGGCTCTTCGCTGCAGCGGTGGGAGCAGTCTCTCACCTCCACGGAGGAAAGCTGTGACTCCACTGAAACACAGCCCGGCTGCATCGATCCTGCAGACATTTAGCACTTTCCCCTGCAGCCTCTCGAGGTCCTGACTTGCATCTGTGGCTGGATGCAGCGAACAGCGAGAAGAGGGGGAGCGGGGTGTCGGTGCACCTAAAGAAGCCATTAAATGTTCACGGTTCAGGGCGTTGAACCAAGCAAAACCTCCAAACTCACAGTTGGGGCGGCAGACAGCTGCTCATGTGATTGTTCAGCATCCCTCTCTGCCGGTGCCGGTGATGGATGGTGTGACACGAGAACTCAGAGGAAACTCTGAATTCCCTCTGAGAAACTGCTGCACAGCATGGGACAGCCGTGCTTCCTGGGACAGTCTCTGTCCCCGGTGTTCCTATGAAGGCAGGGACCATGAGGGTGGGATAGCAGATCACTTGGGTCTTCTGCTCTTGCCTACTCAGGAACAGGAGTTTGGGGGCGGGAGCGTGTGGAAGCGTCCTCCACCCACCCACCACCCGGCAGCTCAGGGGTGCCGGTACTGCGCAGGCGTGCACGGTGCCGCAGGTCCCCGACAGCAGCAGCTCAGCCCAGGCGCAGTCACCACACGCCAGGAGGGCAGCTCAGCTCATGAAATGTTTTCCCATAAACTGAGAATGTTAAGGAAGGCCCCTCTTTCTGAAGAAATTCAGGGCAGGCAGCAGAGTCCTTCCTGTTAGATCCCAAGATCTGCAAACTCAAACTGCAGAGCTCCAGCCTCAAACTGGGCTGTGACCTTTAGGGATGTTTGCTCCCAAATTAGAAAGCTTTTTCCTTTACCTTTGAGAGAGCATTTTCTAGCTTTGTCCCTCTTTCCATCAGGAAATTTCCCGTGATTTCAACCTGTTTTCCAACAGCCTGCTCACGTAGCCTGACTTCTCCCCAAGCACAGAGATGCTGCCCCATTGTGGAACCAGCCTGTGCTTGTCCCTGCAGAGGTCCTCCCTCGTAGGTCACCTCTCTTCTCTTTAATCCCGAGCTCTGTATTTCTTTTTATTTTTGTTGGGTGCTAACTAGAGGCATTGCTGGACTTGGCTGTCGTGGCAGGTAGCAAGCCTGTGTCTGAGGAGCTGCATTGCAGCACTGTAGGATCTTGTCGCCCGTACCCTGAGGTCTGGCTCGTTCACGTTTGGAGGGCTTGTGTTGACATTCAGGCTTCTTCTTTGCTGTGATAATTGCATCGGATTGTGATGAGTGGATGGGAGATACATTTCTTAGGGGCCTATTTATAAAATGTGATGCAGGACATCTCATTGCGGGTGTAGTATACCGGTGTTCAGAAACAAGGACACATTGTGCCTTCGCTGTGGGAGGAATAGAGGTCTGTGATTCATGGCAGCATCTCCCAGGCATAAATGGGCATCCTTCAATCATGTGCTCAAGGTTATGCAGCCAGAGAGAAAAGAGCTGGCTGGGAACAGATGATGCTTTTCTAACGTCTGCACAACATTTCTGTTCAGCTCCACAGTGAATTTAGGGGGAGTGAGACCAGAAAGAGAGGGAGAAGGTTTTCAGTGCCTCTGCCTCAGAGTCTTCCACTTCAACACCACGCAATAAATTACTTGATAGTCCGAAACAGGGACAGACAGGGCAATGCTTAACACTAACCTCCAGCAAAATGCTTGGCTTTTTAGTTCACAGAGGCAAATGGGTGACTTTCACTTTTTTTAGAGGCATCTCGTACCTTCCTGGGCTATGGAGCACTCTGCCTGTGAGCCTCTGGTCAATAGGAAGTAAATACAATTAGTCTGTGATGCCGCCTGTGTTTTATGGGATGATCTTCTGCCAAATCCTATTGTCAGCTTAGATATTGATTAAAAATCCCCATGCAGTTGTTCTTGATCTTTTTGACTAGCGTTTTCAGCATAAAGGCCGAGACTCAAACAAGCCGCAGAGACCAGCAGTCTCTCCCGTGCATTTGCGCTGTGCTGTAGCCATTAATTATATGGCGGTATCTGATTTCTTACTTAAACAACTTTGCATTGTCATTTATGATTGGCACAGCGTGCCTTCTCCCTGCAGACTGGTCAAGGGGATAAGAAATGAAAACCACTCAACTTGAACCGTCAGCCAGCAAAATGCAGTTCTCTGGGTCTCTGCCACAAGAAGCGATGTCACCAGGGGCACAGTGATGGTGACCGTGGCCATGGGTTGTCGTGGTGGTGGCCACTACCCTGTGGAAGCCTCCACTGCCAAGCCCTCCTCCCTCCTGTGCTCAGGGGGCTCTGCATTTCTGAGATGTTGCAAGCTTTCTTGATAATGGATTTCAGATGGTGCTTTACCTCAGACACCTTTAGTGCTCTCCACAGATGCTGCAGTCGCCGAGCAGGCGTTGCAGTGTCTCTGCGGTCCAGTCCTGGGTGCTGGCAGCCTCTCACACAGACCCCACGGAGCTGAGCAAACACACAGTGACCAGGGTGCTGGGGGTGCTTTCCAATATTGGGTTCTCATATTTTTCTGACTCCTAGAAATACAAGGTTGTGCTCTGAGTGACAAGCGGAGGGGAGGGTTGGGCTGAGGGTGCAGATGATCTCCATCCCTCTCCAAGCGTACTGGCCAGGACTCTTCAGCAGCACTTTTTATTTCTTTGCGTTACCTGTTCGCCTCCCGGAAGAAGCGGGGCCCTGCTGTGCGCAGTCAGCCTGGTGCTGCTGGAGCCCGGTTTTGGGACAGTCCCCGGATGCCCCAAAAGGCTTCGGCACAAATGTTGCCACCAGGCTCATTGGCTTGTCTGCCAGCGGGATGCGCGTGTCAGAACACCCGCACCGCACGTGTTTAGACCTTCAAAATGGCACCGGATTTCCTCTCAATGGAAAAAGGAGAAAAAAACCCTGTTTGTACTCGTAATGACTAATGCAGGGAAAATGTGGATTCTCAGATACAGACAATTTTCAAACATTGGCACAGCTGAGTGGCAAAATGCAGCGTTTCCTTCTGTGGGTTGGTAATTGGCACCCCAGGAATTTAAAATTAATCTCGCTGCCAAGCTCCCGGGGCTGGCTGCTGCGTGCAAAGGTTATTGGAGGCGAGCTTCATCTTTACCCATGAATAGCGATGCGTCTCTTGCTCTCCTCCACACTTGTGCTGTACAGCTGGAGACTCGGGGTTTGTTGGACAGGCATTGTTTTCCATCCTGCCTTTAGCAGATCCTGATGTCTTTTTTTAGTGCTCGTGTTAAGGTGCTGCTGTTACAGGAAGTAATATGTTAAAAAAAAAGTGTTGCCCTTTTTCTTAATTAAGAAGTACATACACTGGGCTATAGGATCATGCTAAAACCTTTTTGTGAATTTAGACAGTGGCTAAATATTAGTTCTTCGTGACATGGGGCAGAACTTCTCAGCCAGTCAAACAAATTAAGACTAACAAGCAATCAAGAACAGTATGTGGACAGATACCTGTGTCACAAGGTACACCCATTAACTGCTCACTGAGTAATTAAGAATTGATGAACAAGCGTGTAAGCGGCACTGTTCTCACAGGTGGGTCAGAGAAGTTTTGCAGTAATTGCTGAAATGTGATAGTCCAGTGCTCTGGGAGCGGGGGGCGAAGAGCTGCATCGCATCTGCGTTGCCTGAATGCTCCCGGGGTGCTCTCAGCGGCCGCAGGAGCCCCTGGGGTACGTTACTGCAGGGCAGAAAATGTCAGGGGCAAGTCAGGGGACATTGACAGTCGTACCCGTGGTGATGGCCAGCCAGGAGTTGTCCTGGAAGGAGCAAGTGGGAGATGCTGAAGGAGATGCCTGATCAATATTCTGTTAGCGGTCTTTAATTATCCAGCACGCAGTTGTGCGTGCACCAGCTGTACCTTGCAGAGTATCCATAAGCCCTGATTTAATGTCAGAGACTTATGCAATATTTTCTCTTTCAACTGTGTTTTCCTGGATTCTTCCTTCTGATGCACTTGAATATTCATCTGTTTATTACATTAATGTCTACATTGTTGTTTGATGTTCCCTGACTGTTCCCTTCCTAAATTGTGGCTCATCTGAAAGCTATGGGCAGAAACTATCAAGGCCTAAAAATGCGTTATAACATTTTACATGGTGTCTACAGCTGTCCTGTGGAAATTCGGTGTTTGTTCTGTACTTTTTTGCCTCAAAATTTCTGTTATGTCCAAATGAGAGGACATTGTTTTTGATGACACCCCAGCAGCGCAGCATTGCCCTGCCTGATCGCTTATGTGGCGCTGCATCAGCAGCATCATCCGCATCCCCGGCTGCAGGAGCGGCAGACAGCTTGAGGATTTTGGTCTTTTTTGACATAAATTGGAAGCATTATAATCTCATAAAAATTCGTGAGACTTTTGCTTAGTAATGGGATTTTATTTTTCATTTGGGTAAAATAGAAATGACTGGGCAATAAAGATCATGCGCTGTGTGTGGGCGCTTTAGATCGGTCCCGTATTGTTGGGAGCAAGGCATAAGTTGGGCTCTCGGTATAATGAGCCTTTGCTTTTTTCTAACGGGAATATAAACTGTTGGCACTACACTGGCACATTTTCCCAAAGTGAGTTTTAGCCTATATGATGAAATTGCACATGTATCGAGGTATAGCAGCGCGTGGCACGGGGTGCCGAACCAGCACGAGCGTGGCTCAGCGTCCTGAGCACGGCCCTGTGACAGTGGCACCAGGACATGGACGAGCTGGATGACCTTGGGACAGCGGCTCAGTGGTCCAGGGTCTGGGATCCATCCAGGAGTGAGGGTGGCGATGGCACCCCTGCCCCGACGGAGAGGCTGTTACTCAGTGCTTTCCAATAACGCTAAGGAAATCCAGAGGAGAATATAAATGTAAGATGGTCTGAAGTGCTGTTTATTGTTATTAAGTGGTCAGAGGCTGTGGGTATCTGAGGGTTAACTTCTGCTGAAAAACGCAGAGCAGGTCACAGGCAGACCCCCAGCTGAGGTGGATCGTGACACCAAATGAATGGGCAGAGAAACCCGCTCTCCTGAAATGTGGCCACAAACAAGGTCAAAGGGAAGAAAAGGTCCTGCCTTTCTCACGGTAAAAACGCCGCAATTTCTGGAGGCTTGGGTGTTGCCTGGCTGCTGCAAAGCTCTTCCGTGCCCTCCTCTGACCCAAGCCCTGGCTCCTCTTTTGATGGTCGTGTGGTGGGGAGAAGCTAACGCGGACCCCTGGTGACTTCCCGGAGACAGACACATCCGCCTCAGTGCTCTTCAGCACGGGCGTCTCTTTGGAAAGGATTATTTCTGCAGGACCAGGCAAAGACCTCCCGACAGGTGGGTATTTACAGGACAGACCTTTTCAGCAGGCATGCTCTAATTGCCTCGGATGCCTATTTTTAGTGCAAAGTGTGGATGTGGAGCTGTGCTGTGAGAGAAGACAGTGAGGGTGGTGGGAGCACACAGCGCTGCCAGGAGAGCAGAATTGTCTTTTGCATCGATTTAGCACCGAGCTGTACAGAAAAAGCAGTTTTGATACCCGCTCTGGCCAGGGTAGACAGGAATCAGCAGCTGGTCCCTTGTGTTTCTGCTGGGCCTCACAGTGATTCCCTGTGCAAAAGGTTTTTCCAAGAATGAAGAAATCATGGATGCCCTTTTCATGCTTCCTTAATATTCCTCTGACATGATCCCTCCGAAAGACTCCTCTCTTCTTTCCCCCTTTTCATCCTCCCGCCAGCACTGTTTGAAGGCACAGTGCTCCTCATGGTGTCTCCACTGCCCTGCGATCACAGGAGCAGCCATGTCTCAAGACTTCCCATCATGTTGCTCAGGGATCTTCAAAGATCTAAAATGCTCCTGGAATCAGTGGAGCTGTGCTCAGTCCAATTGAAATTCCACTGGTTTTGTTAACTCTTTGGCAATAATTTTCTGGTTTCATTATTTCAAATATTTTTCTCAGATTTCTGACAGATACTGCTCCTGAAACTGAATTTTAGAGAAAACATGTAAGAGAAATGTTAGCTTGTGCCTCCTCACAAACACCTTTCCCATTCGTTTTGGCCGGATGACAGAAGCTGCTGGGTGCCTTAGCCTGGTGCCCAGCTGCCAGTCTCCATGAGCCTTGCTCTGCGCTGGGATCGCCCTTGGCAAAGCTCTGTTTAACAGCGGGATGAATACTTAAACAGGTTTGAAGGAGCTTTTTGTGGATCTGCACATTGCGTAAAACTCGGGTTCCATTTAGCACGAAAGCACCAAAACTTCATTTTAACTGTCATTGGAGACAGCCTTAACAATAGCAATGCATGTTGTGCTCTGCTGTACCCCAGGGTTTTAGCGAAGTAAAACTGAAGCGCAAGCCAGGGCGCTGCGGGCTGCGCTGCTGGAAGACCTCTCTCCTTCGCCTTCAGCATCCGAAACCTGAGAGGAACCGCTGCTTTTTGAGAGGAGGCAGCTGCTGCAGATCTGCTCCTCGTCATCTCCCTCCTCCGTCTCCCCGGGGCGTCTGGGGCCGCTGTCGCTGCCAGTTCTAGTGATGGGCACTGAGAGGCACACGCCGTGACAGACTTCTCCTCTCCTCTTCTGTTCCCGACCCTGCGCATCGCGCCGGCTGACGCTGGCAGTGCTTGCGGCTCCTCTCTGGGTGCGGTGCTTGGGTGGCGCGGCCGCACTCCCTGGCTCACGGCTAGCAGATGTGCAGCTCCTCTTGGTGCAGATGCTTCCCTGAAGGCGCTCGCTTGGCTTTGCCATAATTCTGGAGGGCAAAGGCCGCTGTGGCAGCGCACGGTCAGCCCAGGAAAGGAAGAGGTGCGGCAGCGCTGAGCCTGCCGAGGTGGCCAGAGGGAGCAGCCCCAGTGACGGCTCCTCTGCAGCTGCTCCATACTGCTTCGCCCAGGGGCATCCCCTTCAGTAGTGCTCTGGTTTCCCTTGTCCCATCATCCCCTGACTTCTTTCCAGAGCAGCTGCATCCCTTGAAACCCACCTTCAGTCTTGCAGGCTTTCTTTACTGCAGACGCACATGCAGTCTATTCAGCTGAAGGCTATTTTTGCTTGATTTTTGCTCCTTCAAGTTTTATTCACTTGCTATGTTATCTTCTCATGGAGTCTTCACCTTCACTAAAGTTGCATTCCATCTGGCGGAGCTCGCCACAAGCTGCCTTCCTCCCAGCCGGCTCCCTCCTCTCCCTAAAACGAAGCTGTCCTGTGCCCTGTGCTCCGAAGTCACCCTGTTTGGTTTTGCAGAGGCAGGTCCCGTTTGCTTTTAGGGGAGGGACAAAACACTGGAGGGAACAGCATCTCCGAGAGCCCTCTGCCTCCTCCGAGAGCTGCCTTTGACACCCATCCTTACGCGCCAGACCACAAAAACAAAGCGGCTGTTGCCTTCCTGAAAATCGTTTTTCATGGCAAAAATCTGTCATAGATACAACTGAGCTTGCGCCTCGGGCTGGTCAATACCCTTTTATCAGTCTGGACACCCTCAAAACAAAGATATGTTTTGACACCTGTAGGATGAGTAAAATGGGGCTGCGGAGAAAGGCAGCAATAACCCTCTGCTGACGTTCTGGTGGAGGGGAGGCGGAGAGGATTACAGATGAACTGGTATCTTGGAGGCTGGAAACATTTTAACAGGAGTCCTTTATCTTTTGTAATGTTTGTATAAATTGTTTAGTAACACACTTGCTGCATTTTCCTGAGAAATTGGATAGAAAAGCAAAATGTATAGCCGGCAGATTATATTCCAGAAGAAAGACACCAGTGATTAAAAAACAATTTCCAAGTCTTTCAAACACATAACTTTATTTTAGATGAGTAGTCTGCTATTTTTGTATTGCTCTCCACCATTTTAAAGAAAATCCCGGATTCGTTCCCTAGATATATGAGGAGACTGACGTTAATGCGAGCAAACTAAAAAGCAGTCAGAGTGCTTTAGTTGTTGCTTAAATAATCTGTTGTCATTTATAGAAGAGATGCCTTTCCCAAACTGCTGTGAGACGTGCCTGTGTTGCTAATCGAGAAGAGTTATTACAGGAGGACGGGAAGAACCAAGACGTCGCCGACTCCCACAACAAAGAGGAGAGCGGATTTTGCTCTTTGGGCCCTTGGTGGAAGTGGCGCACGGCCGGCACGTTGCGCCTGACCCGGGCACTGGAAGCGGCGTCTCCGTCGCACCGCGGAGGTGCGGGGCAACTCCTGCCCAAGCAGCTCTGGCTCCTTGTGCCGCACCCCGGCGCGGACATGGCACCGGCCATGAGCGAGCAGCCCGTCCTCTGCCCCTTCCCGGCCGCTGCTACAGGAGCACCTGCCTCATCAAAAACGCACTTTGCCACGTGGCTGCCATGGGAACTGGAAGCAGGGCTGGTCTGGGGGGGCTTGGTGACCCCGGTGAGGAACCCACTGTCCCTGGGGAGCGTCTGCACCTTGACAGCAGCACCCAGGAGTGACTCTTCTGGAAACAGGATTGCTTCTGCCCACCTGCTCGCCTGGGAGGACCCCATAAAGCCGGACCGCGCGTCTTTCCGATTCTGCTTTGGCGTGGACCGGGGACACCATTGCTGAGACATCTTCGCGGCAGGGATCACAATGATGTGACAGCACAACTCAGCTGGAAATTAAATCAAACCACAGGCTCCAAGACCCTTATTAATATGCTCTGTATACTGAGGATTAGGCTTTTGGTGACACTTAAATTGAATTCTAATGCTATTTTGAAATATATAATACGCTGAATTTACTTCACCTCAGGTTTGAGTTAATGGTTTATTAAATTATGCACCTTGCAGTAGCAAAGCTGTTTCCTGGTGTAGGACACCGAGGCTTGCAGTAGCATTGCAGCAATTTGCTGATCTCATCCACATCCTCCCTGGTCAATTATTAGGTCTGCAGGTGTCCGTGAATGTGTTATACTGTCGGCTGAAGTTTCACCCTCAACAGAGGCGTAATTGGGGATTGGGTTGGAAATTCTGTAGTGAAGCAAATTACAATTTCAGTTTAGAGATTTGGCATTCGTTCTGGCGTGGGCAGCAGAGGACTTGCAGCAGATGCTGCCAAGGCTGAAGTCTCTCCTTCTAATGCAGGATTTTTTTTTCTTTTAATAGACAGTGTTTTGGCCTCCAGTGAGTTACCCCCTTTTGTATTTTATCTGTTAAGAGCACTTTTATAAGTGTTTCAGATAAATCGCTTCCCAGGTGCCTGCAGTTTTGAATGCTTTTCTTGCTGTCCTTCTGCCTGTGTGAACATCTTGCTTATTACCCCAGTTGCTTTTATTCTCAAAGTCATCTTGCATTTCTGAAGGAGTGTCTGTTGATTCCTTCTCTGTTGAATGGCAGCCTTCAGCTGTCACTGGTGTTGTGCTCCGCTGCCGCCTGCCCTCGGTTAATGAAGCGGTGACGCTCTGTCCCAGGCACCTCCCATGGCTGCCACATTTATCAGAGCATCCCTCTCACCGTCCATGCCCGCGGTGATGTCTCATGTCAGACCGATGGATGGGGACGTGGTCATCACATATGTCAGTGTGTATATGGTGCGTTACCCTTAGGGAAAGTCAGTAGAGGTTATTAAAAGTGCCCCTGAGTTCCCCATCTGAGCTATAAATGATGGACCCACCTCTGAAGCCATGGGAATGTGTCTATGGACCATGGTGTTAGTCTTCTGCAAGATCATTCGATGGTTTTCTTTAATGTCTTAGTGAGGGGACAAAAGCCAGAGGAGAATGACCCAAATATCTTTCCCCCCTGAACAGGCGTCGTACCTCAGGGCGTCATTTTCTGCGTCAAGGAAAAGGTGCAAGATTTTTCTTATCGTACATTTGTTTCAGTTAAATGTCAGCCGGTTGGCATCTGCTCCTCACGCTGCTGCAAGACGTATGTTGTATGACAGTCTGCTAGCTCGCACCCGAGTTATTAGGCATCATCAGCAAAGAAAGCACGCTTGAGATAGAGTGAAATAGAGGCTGAGGTTTTTATCGGTTTAGTCTCTGTAAAACGGGATGGCCTCTTCCCAGGAAATTAGATTTCCCGATAATGTAACCAGCACAAAACAAGTCCATTGGATTGAATATGTCTTTATATTGTCCTCCATTTACAACCAAATATTGCAAAAGATGCCCAAGAAAGGTTGAAGGTATTTGTAATCTCCTTGCAGCAAGTGAAAATAATGCACTTAACAATAGGGACGGGTGGCAGGAGGATGGCCTGGGTGACTGCCCACCTGCCCGTGACCCAGCACAGCACGCGTAGCACGAGCACTGAAGTGCTGCCTGCCCACGGTCCTTGGGGACGCGCAAGACAGTGCGTGCGTTGGAAAATTATGTTCAGCTGGCATCACCAGTGCTGGATTTATTGGTGCCGATGGCTGTTAAATGACCTGACCGAGCTGATCGGGACACCTATAACAAGACAGTTTTCTAAGAAAGCTATTGCACTGTTGAGGGCAGAAATTCAGAAAATAAGATCAGTCAGGCTTAAGGGACTCGCTGCCCTTTGCTGGGAAGAGCTCCGACCCAAAGGAAAGCTTTTGGCAGTGCCAGTCCATCACTTCCTATCAGGAGACACGCAAGAGTATTGCATCACAGACTAAAACCTGCAGAATAGTGTTGCATGACGTGCTAAACCTGCAAAAGAAGCTGTGGGCAGCTCATCCCACGCCCGGGTGCAGGAAGCAGCTGAACCTGCTGGGACGCTGCAGCGACGAGAGCCACGGGCCCGGTGTTGCACAGAGCTGACGCCGTGGCAGAGGCTCCCAGCGCTGTCCGGCTGGAGGGTGGCTCGCACGCTGCTTACTCAGCTGCCCTTTTGCTCAGCGCTTGTGCTGGTGGTCATTTATAATTCAGCAAGCCGGCGCAGGTGCTTTCTGCTGGAAAAGGGAGAGAGGAGGCTGCTGGGATTTTCACCATTCCTCATTTGTGTCTGTTGCTGGTGGTGTAAAAGCCGGGACCAGTGGCTCTGTAATCACAGACTTTATTTACGAATGCAGAACACTTGTGCTTATTTCTCTTTACAACCTCTGCTTGAGCACCCTTCTTTAAGAGATTTTGCTGTTTTTTTAACATCCAGCACTTGTGTCCATAGTGTTCTCAGAGTGTAGTTCAGCCAAGCATCACCATGTGCTTCAACTTCCATGGTCCAGCGTGGAGGCACAGTATTGGTGGTCTCAAATAAGCCTTTGTAGCGTCCGCATGTAGATATTTAATACTTTGCCTTTTGGAAACACATCAGTCAAATTTTGTACATCTCATGCGTTTGCATTCCATGGAATTTGCCTTACGTGCACAGTGTAAAACTTTGTAGGAAAAGGAATCCACATAGAAAATAAATCCCCTTCTCAGCCTGCAGTGAAGATAATGGAGCCGCGGCTTCATTCTTGCTGCGAATGGGTTGAGCGAGGTGCAGAAATCAGTCCTGAACTCCTCCTGCAGTGCTTGGCACTTGCACAAATAGCTCGAGCCACAAATGCTGTTATTCTTTCGGTTTTATTGAACGTTAAATCCATCACAAAAATATGCAGAAAGAAGAATGAATGCAACATCTTTCAAGGTCACTCGTTTCTGTGGAGGCGATGTAACTGCGCTGGGCTTTCTATAATAAAACAGCATCAGTGCAGGAAACCGTACATTTCACAGCATCAACTCCAAATCATGTAGCAAGCAGTGTTTTTCTTTTCATGGAAAAATACAGCAAATATGTCCTGTAACCTGCAGCCTGTGCAGTGAGGAACGCTGATAAACAGTAATTAGAACTATTACAGGATGTCATCTCCTGTCTGCCGTTTATCAACCTTTTCTTCAGTGTGATTTTCTTCTCAGGAGCCCCGGTAACAAAATAACCCAGGGAAGACCACCCCTCTGAGTGTCTGGAACAGGGCAGCAGCCCAGACCCACTTGAGTTCTGACAGGTGCTCTCTTTTAGACCCATTTAATTTTTACATTATGCTGACAAATCTGGAAACACTTGAGAAAATAAGTTTTTTCTAAGTTCACCTTGTAGTTGTCAGGGGCAAGAAGAAGTTGCAACTGTTAGGTGCTGGTAAGCTGCTAAAAGAAGTTATCTAAAAGAGCTTTTCTGTCTGTAATATCATTTTAGATCCTGGAGTCTTTCCAAGCTCAGAGTGACCCGAAATCTTGCTTGTGCTGTGAGAAATGTTGCCTTTCCAGGGAACTAAACCTTCCTTCTTGGGTTTTGTAGAATCAAATATGAAATCCATTATGGATGCAGGAATATGACTGGCATAATTTTTGGAGAGGAAACTGAGTTTGGGGAAACAAGTGGTTTTAACAGTGGTTTGCTGAGGTTACATGAATTAAGAGCATGAGCTAAGAACATGAGTTGCTTTAAAATGTCCACGTCTTTGTAGTTTTGCTGTAGAGGAAGCAAACCTCGGCCCTGTCTCTGGGCACGGATAGTCCGTCCCCTTTGCTGTGACCTTCAAGCAGAGCTTCCCTCTCGCTGCTGCTGCTGCTCCAGGGACCGGGGCTGCCCGGGCTCCCATTTCCAGGCTGCCGCTCACATTGCGGGGGAAGGAAAGGAGAGGATGTGGAGTGAGCTTGATTAAAAAGTGCTTTTGCTTTTCCTCTTGAAGTACATTTGCAGTGAAAACCGTACATGAAATTTATACTTCTCTCATATGATTTTGACTGGTTTTAGTGCACAAATCCTCAGTAGAAAATGTATTCAATAAAAATTTGATGTGGAACTATAGCTCAGCAGAATCTTTTTTAAGAAATCCAGCTCTGGGATATTTATTTTGTATCTAGTTTCAGTTTTAGTGCCTATTCCTTCTGCAGATGCCCTCGTTAGCCCGCTAACGGTTTATGAAGAGCTCAGCCCCTCTCGTGCCTGCATCCCAGCATCCCGGTGCTGCATTTCTGCGGTGCCTCGGGCGAAGGCGTCGGGTGAAGGCGCAGCTGGGTGGGATGATGCCAGAGGCGGCTGCTGTTGTCTTTTTCACAAGCAAATCCAGGAAATAGTTTTAGCAGGAAGAGTTCAATAAATCTGGATTTGTTTTCCTCTGGTGCTCAGCATGCAAAAGGACACCCTTTAGGGGAGGTAGGAAAGGAGTTGGGGATTGCCACAATGAACATTCCAGGGTAAGGCTGACAGCTGTGAGCCCCAAAAACGTCGCTTCTGGCTGTGGAGTAACATCCCATCGGTGCGAGTCCCAGGGGTAATCCCAGCGTGTAGGGTGTGTCCTGCTGCCTCCTCTCACCCTGCGCTGGGAGCAGCACCCCAGGGCAGTGTGGAGCAAAGAGGCGCAAAGGGACTCTCCAAACAGAAGTCCAAGGTCGAAATCTCTCCTTAGCATATCAGAGTCACCATAAAGATTTCTGTCGAGTTTCTGATCCAGCATACTACGGACAAAACGGGTCCCAAGCAGCGCGGCAGTGCTGCCCGTGTGAATTGCTGTTCTAACGCAGGAGGCTCAAGGCGCTGAGAGCTGTTTCCTAATGCTTGGTGATAAACTTCTGTCTCCTGTGAGTAAACAGTCTGCTTGCTTTGCCACTTTTTTTTTGATTTGAAGGAGAGTACACTGAAGCTCTCTTGCAAAAACATTTATTATGTCAAGCAAAACTGGAGAGTTTGGGTTGTGTTTCTCTAGTCCTTTTTTTTTTTTCTTCTGATATTCTCATATCAAATTTTTGGTAGAAAAATATTGCCCAGAGGCATGGGAAATGGCACATGGCTTTATGAAATATACCCCCATCCTAGGTTACACCATGTTTTCATTTTGTGACAGTCCAGGATTCAGTGCATGGCCTAAATTTTGTGGCATCCTATTTGATTTTTGAATTGTTGGATGGACTAGACGCTATAGCTCACGGACAACATGACCATTTTTCCTCGTGGTTCGCCCTTTTTCTAGATCACTGTCTGTAAGTTTCAAAATGGAACAGGATTCCTCCGTGGTTTATAAATTAGGGCCATATTACAGCAGCACCCAACAGTGCTGCTATATTTTAGACGGTGTCAGGGTTTCTATTATAAACCTCATTTTTCAGAGGTTTACAGCTCAGCCATAAAAATTCACTGTATGCTGGGGCTTGGAATGTAACAGCTGCATCTCAGCCATGTGGAGGATGTGTTTGCGTGTATTTTTTACAAGCAAAACAAAGCATGCTTTGTGTGTATGTTTATACATAGAGGTCTACATAATTATATTGAAAATCACTATAAATTTATCCCAACTTTCAGTCTGAAAGTGCGTGGCTTGGAAGTTAGGAAATACCCCCTTTTTTGGCAGCTTTATCTCTGTGACCCAGCCTGCTCTGACAGGGTGCTGTTCAAGGAGTAACAGATAGGGCTGTAGATAAAGATGCTCTTGGACTGCTTGCGCCCGGAGCCCACGCAGGCTGCTGCCCCGGCGAGTGAGCTTTTGGCACACCGGCTGGCGGCAAGAGAGGCTGGCTCATGCCTGGGGCCGGGGTGCCGAGGACGTGCCTGGAGCCGACGTGGAGGTGCCCGGCAGGCGGGCGTGTTGCCCTGGAGGGTGCCAGGGTCCCTGCGCTTGGGTGCCGCTCCCGAACACCTCACGCTGCTGCGCTCTGTCGCTTCGTGGTAGGATTTTCTGGAGCTGGAGTAGTGGGGCAGGATGCAGCCTCTTTAAGGGCACTCGCAATGGATCTGCTAATGGCTTTTGCTTACCTGGAGTGATCAGCTGGTAGCAGTATTAATCATAAGGGTCTTCTTACTCTCTGAGGGGTATCTAGCCTACACAGTAGCAATTGTCCATAAATATTTCTGATCTGCAAAAAGAAACCCTAAAACCAGATTTGCAACACAGGCTATACCTTCAATATTATCTACATGCTTACACGCCTTTGAATGTGTAGAACCGGTGGGTTTTCTTATGTTGACGTATGAATGAGATACCAAGAGCCTCCTTTTAATAGCCGTGCATAATGCTCGCACCTGCTACAGAGTAATTTGCTGACTTCCAACAAACGAGCTAGAGCAAATGAACGAAGAGCATCTTTCCGCAGTGCCGCGAGCGCTCCCATCGGAAGAAAGTGGAGCGGGGCTCTTTGTGGCCCCGCGCCGTCGGCAGCCGTCGTGCAACTGGGAAGGCGTCTTCATGTGCACAGTTCAGTCATCAGCGTGGAAGCAGTTTTGTAGGTACAAACGACCAAATAATGAAGGACACAGATTCTGTGTGAATGTAACAAAAAAAAAAAAAAAAGAAAGAAAAATCCACACAATCTGCAAGTTGGCATTAACTAACTGTCTGAATGCCTCTTTGGTGACATCTGTGTGAGTTTTAACGTCAGTGGCAGACAGGCTTGTCTCTAAGCTTGCGTTTTTCTGTATGTTCGGGAACTCTGACCTTAGTGCTGTTGGCCCACACTGGTTCTCACTCTGAAATTCTCCTGGTGGGCAGCTCCCAGTTGGGTCTCTGCAGGAGCACCGTCACGGTCTGGCCCTACTTTAAAAGCTTGTTGAATTTCCGCAGGGAGCATTCTTCCCATCTCTTCCTCAGGTGCTCCTCAGTATTTCCCATCTGAATTCAAAGCGGGTAACAACATACTGCCACATGTGTAGGATGTGGTGACACGGACGCTCACAGCGTGCCCAGCCCCAGCTAACCCCTGCTCTGGCTCCCTTTGGCACTCCCAGAGCCAGGCTGTTCCCCTGAACACACCTGCACAGCCTCATTAATTAATACCGTGCTTTACATTTCGGTTTAATAAAGCCTTTTCATTACGGAGCTTGTTCCCATGGTAGGAAAAATTGAAATTCTTTGCAAGAGCATTATAATTAAGCTGTAGTGCAGTGGGGAGGAGTGTGTCCTGCTTGGAAAGAGTGTTTGCCTGGCCCCGCGGGCAGTCCCTGCGGACACGGGCAGTGCTCCTGGGCTGCCCCAGAGGCACCGTCTGCCCGGGGCACTGCGCCTCTGCTCACCCTGGGATTTGGTCTCAGGTTGTGTTTCACAGGTTGGAGAAATGGAAACCACCTCTCAAAGGTGGTAATTCCCAAACTTTCATCTGGCTGGACCGTTGCCTCTCTTGGATGTGGTGACAGCCAGGGCAGTGACGGGACAGCGCCCGGGCAGGAGGTTTTGTCACTGGCCTTGGCTCTGTGGGTCCACACGCGGCCACGACGAGCCCTCGCCACAGGCAAAGGGGTGAAGGGCCTGGCACGTGGAGCCACGTAGGGTGTTCCTTCAGTTTAGTCTGACACAGCAGGAGTGGCAATATAGGAGTAGAATACTTTGTTATTTGAGGTCTGTCGTGGCTTGTTCCTGTAGTTTAACAATCGCCACACCTGGTGAGTGCAGAGATGCTCACAACGTGCAGGTTCGTTTTGATGAGCGTGAGGAAACCGGGGTTCACTGTGAGGTTAAAGCATCACTGTTCAAGAAAGGCAACTCAGAAAGAAGAGTTAATTGAGTTGTGTCAGAATTACTTGTGAATTTGGAACCAGATTTTTGTTTTCTCTTTGACAAAAAATAGGGTTTATAAAATTAGACAAAGCCTGCCTGGGAGGAGCAGTCATGTTCCTGCCTCTGGCCTCGGGGATGCTTCTTCACGATCTATACGGCAAGAAGATTGAAATGCTTCATTAGCCAGCAACATTGCATGTTATCTGGAGAAGATCCTAATGGAGTGAATTAGAAGGGAAACATCTGTTGCTTTTGGTCTCATTTTTAGTGCTCAATCTGGTGCTAATTCTGGCCTTCTGTGACCTTTCTATATGTCCCTTCCTCCCAAGTCTGAGACATGTTTTGTTCATTAACCGCAGAGGTGTGCTGCAACCTTGAACTGAAATGCCTCACAGTTCATCTGTACCTTCTAGGAGAGATTTGCTCCTTTCTTATGTTCTTTCCTTCAGAGGCCTTACAGACAAAGTGTTAGAGTGGAGTTGGAGGGAAAGGAAGCTGAGAGGCAATAAAATCCTAAGCCAATCAGAGAGAGGGGCGTGTATGCACACACATATATTTAAGATGCAGAGTTCTGCCCTCTTCCTCCTTTTGTGTAATGATTTTATCCTTTAAAAATTATTAAAACATTATACAAAAGGTATATACAAGGCATTATACAATGTGCTGCTGCTGCTGGCCCCTTCCCCCATGAAGCAACTTCCCTCGTTTGTGAGGAAGAGGAGCTGGAGCTGGTGGATGCTCTCCGCGTGGTGCGGGTGAGGGTCAATGCCGTGGGTCTGCACTGCTCAGCACCAAGCCGCAGTTGCAGAGTTTTGTTCAAGGCTTAAAACACTTGCTCAAATTAATGACCAAAAATGTCAAATGTGTCCACAGCTAATTATTCATTAGATGAGTAATTAGTGTGAGTTGATCGTGACATTTTACTGCTATTAGTTTTTATTCTCTAATAGGGATTAAATCAGTCTGTAATCAGCGAGCGCCAGTTTGATCTCTGCGCTGGAGATGCTGTTGCTGGGCTGGGGAGGATACTTGGACGAGCCCTTGCTGCCGAAGGCTCTGTGTCGGGGCCCGGGACGGCGTCACCCTGCCCTGCTCGATCGTGAGGGCACAATTATCCGAAGCGTGACCCTGCAGGGATTTGGAGAGTGGCTGCGGGCCTCATACCAGAGAGCGAGAGGCAAGGTTTGCGGGCAGCTTGCAAAAAGAAGACAAAGTTGCAGTGAAAGAGCTGGGATTTCATCTGGGTTTGTTCTGAAGGGAGTGGAAGGAACTGGCTTTGGTGAAATCCTCCAGTCACCCAGTCGACCATTCCTCTTACCTCGTTTAAGGAGGGGTATCCTTAGGTTTATTGCAAACAGTGGACAAAATGTTAGGAATTATAACATACCTTATCCCTGGGCAGTGTATTCTAAACGAACACCATCTGCCTCTTCTGCACAGGTAAGACTTTGCCTTGCAGTGGTTTCCCTAATTGCATTTTCTTTCAGACCTTTCTGGGAAACATGCCTTGCAAATTCAGTATTGTGATTAATTTATATGAAGGATGCAGTGTTGAGTTTCACGGCTTCTTTTCCTTCACAGATATATTCATTCCTCAAAGGACATTTAGAGCTTTTACACCGACAACAATTCAGGGTTCTCTAGCAAGTATAAAAGCAAATAAGCCCGAGATACAGCACTTCTGTTAAAAGTGTTTGTTCATGTTGTACTGTGCCGCCAGTCGGTGCTGAGACACTTCTCGGGAACCATGATGATAGTTGTCCATGGGCTGTCTCCCTCCATTTCCCTTCAGAAGAACATAGATACCAGATCAGGAGCCTGGCCACCTTCCTGAGCTGGTCAGCCCCCCAATTGTAGAAGAGCGTGCATGGGACCAGCTTGCTGGCAAGGACTGCTGGCAAGAAAATCTTCATCTCTCGTGTGTGGACTCCACTTCTCACTTTGCAGTGGGTCTGCTCCATGGGTGCCTTACCAGACCCTTTCTGCTGGGCCTGATGAATCTTTCCAGCAAGCATGTATTGAGGGGAGCAAACTGAGTTACACATGACCAGGGCAGTAAAAATGTAAGGATGATGGGGCAGGTGCCAAAAAAAGAAACATTTGTGTTTGGCAGTTCTGCTGCTGAAAAGTCATGGTTGTGGGGAACGCATTACGAGACCTATCCCTCCAAATGATAATTCCTCAGGCAACAGGAGTTTCCTTGCATGGATATCTCCGTTGACATGGGGAGCAACCCAGACAAGTGAGCAGCAAGTGGCATTGCAAACATAGTTCAGTGTATTAACTTCAAACAAGTAATTGTTTCTGCACTTTGGTTTTTAAGGAATTTTGTTCTTAGAGAGTGTTGATGCTGTTGAGTTTCCAGAGTTTTAGCTTCTGCTCCATCTCTAGAGTTGCGGGATGCAGGTAAGCAGGCTGAGCCTCCTCAATACCAAGCCTAGTTGTCTTTCTTAAAGCAATGATAAACTCATACAGAGCAAAGCCAAACGTATTGGTTCCTGTTCGTTAAGAAATGGGTGGTTTTTTGGCTTTGTTTTCCTTTAGTACACCAAGAACAGATGCAGGTTGACAAGTGGCATCAGCCAAGGGACACAGCTTTATAAGGTTGTGTTGAAGAGGGGCTTGGAAATAGCCAGCTGAAATCTAATTTGTAGTCAAGTGGAATAAATTGGAACTGATAGTTATTCAATTAATGGCATGGGCAGCAAGGTGAGGTCTCCTCTCAAAATAGCAGAATAAGGTTTCTTGACAGGGAGGTTTGGGAAAATGGGGCACGGCACCAGGTTTTCTATCAAATCCAGCCATTAATCATCTAAGTAGCAGGAGGGAGATGTGGTTATTAAGAGAGGCTCAGCAAAACGGTTTGAGTGAGCACTTCCCAAAAGTGTGATGGAATCCCGGCACGAGGCAGCAGACGTACCCTGGAGCCTGCCCGGAGCCAGCGCAGCATGGGGCGGTGACCCCTGTCCTGGAGAAAGCAGGACCAAAGGTGTGCTGGCCTCTTCCCCCCAGGATCTTCACAGCACCAGTGGTGTCCCTGGGCACAGAGACCAGACCTTTTCTGTCACTGCCTGCTAAATGAGACATTCCTTTTGTGTCTGAAAACGTGTGTTTGCTTGCTGAGGAGTTCAGTAAGAAAGGACAACTTTGGTGCCTTTTCAGTGCTTTTTGTGCATCCGGTGATGCAGAGTAGGTGGTTCACTAATGTGTTCTCCAGGCTTCTTGCGAACTCCTGTGGTGCTGTGTTTCAGATCTTTGGATAATTGCACAGTGTTGAAACTGCCATAGTTCTCTCCACCACAAGTAGACCAAGAACTATAGAAAGGCTTTTTTTTTTTTATCAAAAGAATAATTTCTTCCTATGCAAATGGCTTCCATAATAATATTATCATATTATCAGTGTTGCCTCAGGCTTGCACAAGCTGAATGGAAGAGAAACTGAGTTTATGGTTTTCAGCAGAATGGTTTTAAGCTTTATCAGTTCAGTATATAAGTAGGAAAGGAAGACTCATTTTACCTGGAATAATGAAATTCTTTGATTTCATTTAAGGGCAAGCAAAACAATTTAACAGGGCAGCTCATGTCGGTGGCTGGAAGCTGACTGTGTCATCTCCATGCTGCTGTTCTCAGGGCACCGAGAACTCAGACAGCTGCAGCTCTCAGTGCAGTTTGTGCCCTGAGCACTCTTCTCCCCGCGCACAGTCTGCTGCAGCCCGCACGCACGCCAAGGCCGGTGCGCTTGGATGTTCAGGACATTTCAGTACCGGTTGCAGCAGGGTCAGGCTTTGGCTGGCAGTGCAGAGAGCATGAAGCTCATGAGCGGCCACGTACGTGTGAACCACGGGCAGCTTGGTGGGTCTGCGGGACACATGCTGGGCTCTGAGCAGCCTAAAGCAGCAGGAGGAAGCGAAAAGCTTGTTCAAGAGAACAGTTAATCCCCTCAGTCTGGGCTCTTCAGTCGCTGGAGAGCAGGAATTTCCTTCTTCGGCGCTCGGCAAATCCCCGACGCTGCTGCACGTCAGCGTGCTGCGGTTACGCATTGTCTGATGTCCTGCTTTCTGGTCAGGAACCGCAATGCAGGCTGGCGTCTGCAAGAGACAGCAAAGCAAAGGGTGCCGAGGGATTTTCCAAAGCCTCAAAGCTCTCCCGACGGGAACTTCAGGTGGTGCTGAGGTTGGGGTTCTGGGTGCGTGCCGCTGTGATTCGGTCTCGGTGCCCCGCGCTGTGGGCTCCCTTGGCGTGGGGCTGAGCGGCAGCACCCAGCGAGCGGTTCTTCACAGAAACCCAGGTGCCAGGTCTGAGACTTTCTGATTTATGCTGACGCTTTTTTTCCAGTTATGATTATTAAAGAAGTTGCGAAAAATGCTTCAGCAATAAAAAACAGGGCTGTTGTAGGCTTTCCCTGAGGAGGGTAGCAGGTCATGTTTGGTTTTTGGCACAGAGACTGTCTTGGCTGCTGTGAATGAGTACAACTGAAAATTCGTGCAGATTAGCTCAGATATTGAGGTCAACGTAAATGAACCACGTAGATGGAGTCCAAACTATGAACCATTTCTCAGGTTGTAATATAAATATAGTCCAACATCTGTGGTCTTTCATTAAAGCGAAGTTATGAGAGTGAGATTTCACTCGGCAGCACTGATTTGGTTCCTGCAAAATCATTAACAATTTGCTATTGTAGCTGTCTCATTATAAACTTCTGCGGGAAAGGGGAATTAATTTTTCTGTTCAGTCAGAAGTTGTCAGAGGAGATCCCTCCCGCCTGCATAACTGGATCAGAAATTCCTTGCCTACGTGTATTGACCCCTTCTCTCTGGGGAACACCTTAGCTGAAGTCACAGTTCTCATTAAACCTGTGCTGCAGAAGAGGAGTGTTAAAATAATGCAGAATACGCAGGCCTGGAGGAATTTGTAGGAGTATTAAGCAAGGTGGAGGGTAATACGGCAGGTGGCTTTCAGATCGGGACGCCAAAAAGGAGGCTGCTTGCGGCAAATCTTTTCCACTTGTGCAAAGGATTTCCTTATTGTGGCAGCAACTTGAACTCTCTTGATGTGCAAGCGCTTTATTATCTCGCTGGAAAGCAGGGCCATACCAGGATAAAAGGCGGTTCTGTCTCCATACTGCCTCATCCCTCTGGAGTGCCTTGCCATGGGCACACCTCCCCTGCTCTCTGTTTCCACCCAGCCAGGTGAACCGCAGACCTGCGCTTGTTTCCCGCTGCGTGGCAATCTATTGCCTTTCTCACGTAGGTTAATGTCTGCTAAGAGGGGAGGGTAATTCAGCTCACCAGACCCATCTGACAAACCCACTGTGTGTCTGGCTGCTGGCTCTTCCAGGGTTTACTGACGAGCGCTTCACCCCCTTTCCTTCACGTCACACCCAGATCCAGGGCCTCAGGCACAGCTTCTGGTGGACGCACATGCCTCTGCTGTGCATTGGCAAAGGAAGAAGTGGGCAGTGTGGGGAGGGAGGGGTTTTTGGCACCGATGGCCAAAGCATCTTGCTCTGTCAACTGGGAGCATGACCCCCCCAGTCTCTTGTCCTCATCAGGAACAGAGACACAGGTGATGTTCTAGGTCCAGCCTGCACATCTCACCAAGCTGTTTGTCCTTAGTTTAGGATGCTCCCTTAGCATATTTGTAAAGAAAATGACCTGTAATTCCAGTGTGAAGAAAACAACCTATATAAATGGGGAAAATGAGAGAAACGCAAGCAGTCGTATCCAGTGCTGATATCAGATTTACAAGGTAGGCAAGATCTGTTTTCTCAACAGTGCTTCATCTTACCAGGTTGAAATAGTGATGATGAATATTTCTCTTTGGCGGTGTGATATTGACGGGGGGGTTCACTTTGCTGTGGTTATGCTCTCATAAAAGCTCGGGAGAGCTCCAGGTGTTCTCTCTTTAATATTGCATTGATAGCCTGATGGTTTCTTGCTGACAAAACTTCCACAGTTCTTAATATGAGCCTGTCTGCATTCATCAGCTGCAAAGGTTTTCCCTCCTGTCGGATACTGGAATAGCATTAGACAGAAAATGGAGAAAGCGTAGGAAGCCAATATGATAATTTTTTAATCTAACCCTCCTGTGCCAGGGAGTTGGTTGTGCTGTGATGACTGGGAGTTGCGATGCAAAGTGATGGGGTACTGGATGCCATTTTAGTGAAGCACGTGGGACTATGTCTTTCAGTACTCTGCTTGTGTCCAGCTGCAGCACTAAGATAAAGCCCCCGTGTGTGCACCACTCCTGTCTGGGTCCTGTGCGCAGCCCGTGGGCCAAGTGCGTTGGGAGCACGGTGTGGTCCTTGGAAGGAGCTACAAGTCCCATTCTGGTGTCTGTGTGCATTCAAAGGCAAGGAGCATCGGCGCCCTGCTCTGGCATCCCCTAAGGGTTACTGTCTTCAAGAGAAACCATTGCTCCTGTTATGGCCTGTCCTGTCATTTATCGAGGAACCACTGCATTACTGCTGAAGTTGAAACAAGATATTCCCGTCATATACCCAGAGCTTTGTTCGTGCCGGGCTGCAGAGCACTGCTCACAAAACTTCAAGCTGGGGAAGGATCAGGAGATTCGCTTTTAACCACGTTCTTCTTCGGCATAAATATTAGCGCCCTGTGCAAGGATTGTCAAACTGGCACGTGCCCTGCAGACTGCTAATGGGAAATTTATCAGTTTGTCATGGCAGTTCTGGTAGCATCCCTTTGAGACTGCTTTTGAGCCCAGCAGTATTCAATATTTTATCAACCATCTGAAAGAAATTATAAAATCATTACCTGCAAGTTTTATCACCACTTCAGTTTGTGAAGTTTTGCAGGGTAATAAATATTGATGAAGATTGGTCACAGAAATTAATCTGAACACGGTTATTAGAGTTGGGTAGAGTTATCAACATGTGTTAGAGTTGAAAAGCAAGCTTTTGCATCAAAAAGATGAGAGCAGGCTTGCAGGGTAAGCATCAACCAGCAACGTCTCTGAAAATGGCTTCCAACCATGAACGTCCAAATCGGGGACTTTGTACAGTTCTGTGGTGAGCAGTGCTGGCGCACACCCAGCCGTGGTCCTTTCTCTTCTCAAGGTGGCAAACTGCAGAGGTTTTAGAGGCGCACTTAGAGCGAGAGACCGAAGCAGCTCAGAGAGGAGGCTGAGCAGAGGTCTGACCACGGCCCGTTAATGGCACTTGCGTTCACGGGGAGGTGGTTTTAGCAGCTAAAGCTCGACAAGAGATACGGGACGTGTGGGCTAAGTCAGCACCGTCAGCGCTTTGGGTGGCGCTGGCAGTTTGGACTGGGAATGCAGGGATCAAGGGAGCGACCCCCAGGTGAGCGGGGAGGCTTTGGGGAGGTGTGAGCGTCCCCGGCCGGGGCGCAGCAGCAGCGAGGCTGCCCACCTCCCTGCAGGGGCTCCACTCGCTGCTGGCAGCCCGTCCTCTCACCTTAAAAGCTAGAAAGCCATGAAATAGGGAAGTTTTGCTGGATGAGGGTTTTGCTCTGCAGAATGTTCGTTGACAGAGCTTGGAGCAGGCAGGTCTACGGGGCTTCTGCCCAGATCTTTGCACAGCAGCAACAGCCCTGACGAAAGAGGGGATGCTCTCGGGGTGGCACACCGGGGAGCCATGATGCCAGTGAGCCTGCCAAGCCTGGAAGTCCTTGTGGGCCACCTCTCAGGCAGCTGAGAGGAGATGTTGTCCCTCTGCCTACTTTGAAAAAAAAAACAACCCAAAAAACGAAAAATCCCCATCCCAGCCAAATGTAAGCCTTTCTTTGGAGGATGGTGCCTGGGCAGAGGCTGCTGCAGAGGTTGTCCCCAGCCCTGGCCGTGGGAGCTGCCTGTGGCGCAGGGAGCAGGGCTGGCAGGGTGTTTGTTGTGAAAGGCTGTCAGGGCTGGAAAGATGAAAATCTGTTGTGCTCTCCCAGGGCTCCTAACTTTCTCCCCTCCAGGCAGCTGGCAGGATTTCTCTAAATATTTGAGACGGTAAAGGGCTTAAACAAGATTACTTCTGGACATGAGCAATTATAATTGTAAATGCACTATTATCTGAGCACTCTCCTGACGGTATTTTGGCACTGGCGTGTGACACAGTGACGGGGGGGTATGAGGGTCAAGTGCAACGTAAGGAGGGCCCTCATGAGCTGCTTTACAGTAGACCTGACCTGCTGGGAGTTGCCCCTTGCAAAGCTTCCCCTTCCCATCATCCAAGAGCTGCAGGAGGGGCTCCCGGATGCCTGAGGCTTCAATAATTGTATTGTGTTGCAACTGTATTTATTAAATGCATAAATACCAGTTAGGGACAAGTATAAACCCAGTGCATTTTACTGTGTATCAGTTTCAGCTGGAGTTTTCTGGACACAAAAGGCTTGGATATTTTTTTGGAACAAAGCACAACCTTCTAGTTTTTCCGAAGCACAGTATTAGATATATTTATACGTATTTAAAGCTATACCACTCAACTGATACTAATATAAGGGGGGGAAATACATATACAGAGAGCAAAAAGAGTGATGGTGGAAAGGGCACCTCACTGGAGCCCAGTGTCGGCGCAGGGGAGGGCTTGAGAGGCTGTGCAGAGGGCTCGTGCTTCATCAGCTTTCCTCTGCGGTGTATGTTTGAAGGGGATGTGGTGTTAAATGAACCTGATGGTTTTAAAAGTGTTTTTATTTCAATGTTGAATTTAACTGATAAGAGTGATGGGCGGTGTATTATTACATAGGAAATCAGTCTGTTGGGCACAACGCATGATCCTCATTCCCGGCAGCGAAGGGTATGTGGGGAGGAGACACATCACATAAAATGCAGCATTTTCTGCAGCCTGAAATCATTCCCCTTCCTGGAGCCAAGAGGTCGGGAATTTACCTCCCGCCTGGTTTCCAGAGAGATCCCCGTGTTTCCGTCACACGGAGGAGGACAGATCAGAGGATGTTCAGAGGGAGCTCAGGAGCCTGGTGATATACGAGCCTTTTAAGTGAAGCATTTGCATATAGTAATGTTGGAAATGGGTAGCCAGTAATTCGCACGCACACACACCCACACACTTAGCATCCTCAGCACCTCTCTAGCCTCTGGGAAAACAGCTGCCTTCCATTCCCAGCGGCACAAGCCATGCAACTTCAACGTTCCCACCCTATGGAAAGCAAGGTGACGTGCATGACAGGCAGCACAATAGGAAGGACCATGATGTCCCATCTACTTGTCTAGAAAGCTAGGCAAAATCATCTGATACGATTTTTGCCATGGCTTGTGTTGGGAAAAGTGGGTAAGGTTTAGCCTTGTGATGAAGTAGCTTTTGGGACTGTGCGAGGCTTGATTGCAGCTCTTTAATTGGCTGTCCAGCACAGCTCGTCCCACCGCAAAAGGGTGTCACCAGCGGTGGGCTGCACACCATGCCGTGGTGCTGCTAGTATTTAGGTTAAAGCCTGGCATATGTGCAGTCCAGAGTTTCTTTCACAGGAAGGGTCAACAGGAATAAAGACAAGATGCCTTCAGCGTGTCACTCAAATATCTGCTGATCTCTGGTGCTTCACTTGGTGTTTGGAAATGGTTTGAAGTTGAGGTGTCGATAAAAGGAAAGCTTAATAAAACAATGCCAACAAAAATAAATTAAATCCTTTTATCTGATTCCTTGATGGTCCCCCGAGGTTCATGAGACGTGGGGTGGGGGGACTGCAAGGTCATCTGCAAAGAGTAAGCTGGGAAAGCTTTTTTTATATCTGCATGAGCAGTTAACTGGAGCATGCCGCAGAGTGTTTACGGCAGGGTTTTGGCTTCACAATGGATTAAAAGATTTTAAAATCCATCTGCAGAATATCTTGAACTTTAGCGTTGTGTGCTCAAAATAACGTTAGTCTTTTAATGTTTGATGTGCTGGGAGCCTTGAGGGGAATCAAAGGATTTTGAAATGGCGGGAGAAGGGGCAGGTGGCTCTTGGCATTAACGGGGTCCTCTTGGAATCCTGCCTGGCAGAAACATTGCTGCAAGCTCAGACACCATCCACGTGGATCCAGCACCTGGAGATGTTGAGGCTGGGTCTGCAGCGTGAGCCAAGGCTTCCGCACTCTCTGTAGAAAAAGATGCCCTTAAACACCCCGGAGCAGGAGCTGCTCCAGGACAGCGTTCCCTGTGTGCTGGAGGGCTCTCCCTGCTGCTTTGTGTTACATTTGGTGGTGGTTTGCTGTCCAAAGCACCTTTGCATGCAGTCCCCATTCCTTCTGCTTTATTGCCCCCTTGCAGGAGACCTCCCATGCTGTCCGGGGTAGTGGGGAAGCTGGGGATGTGCAGAAAGAAGAGCACAGCTTAGCGTGTTGCAGCATAGGCACAGGTATGGCTGAGAGGCTGGGAGGATAGTGGAGACAAAGTTTGATCTATCTCTGGATCTATCTCTTGCTCCACCTTCTTGGGACTTGTGTGAATTTGGAATGCCGCTTTTTAAAACCACAGTTAAACCGATTTTCAGAATTATTCAGAAACACCGTCAGAATTAGTTCCCACAGATGTGAGCTGGAGTTGGCAGCTCTCAGAGGTTTGGGGGCTTGCTGCTTTCGGTACCTCTTGCTGCGGCAACCTGGTGCGTTGGGACGTGGAGGTGGCTGGTGCTTCACCCAGACCCGCTCCTGGTGCTTGGGACAAGCTGGCGTCTGCTGTCAGCTCCTGGTGCCCTTCCCTGGTGCGGGTGCAGAGAGCGGAGCAGTACCTGCCAACACAAAGCCATGCATCTGGGCCCGTGACAAATGACTTTTTAATTGCCTCATGGAAGAAATCCATTAGTCTTCCCTTTACGTGAGAACTATAGCAAAATTCTGCTAAACATGAGCAGATGATGCACTCCAAATAACGCAGGCTCTGCTGCTCTTCTCAGTTTACATCACTGCCCAGTTTGGAGCATTAATTTTCAATCCAGTGAAGTCGAACTGTCTGAGCCCCCTGCAAGCAGACGCTGAGAAAAGCTGTACTGACACAGGGAGCAGCGTTACAGTGATGCGTTAATTTTCGAAGAAATTTATCTTGTCTTAGTCCCTAGTTCCTTTTTCGTGGTGGTGGTAGTGGTGTTTTTAAGGCAAATGACAGCTCTTCCTTTTCTTAGAAGTGCAGCCAATAGGCCCTCGAAGGCTTTGACCCGTCTGGCAGTGACGCCCCTGAGCTTTCCTGCATCTCTCGATTGCAGCAAATGGGCAGAAACCTCAGAGCATGTTGTTCTGGCAAATTACTGCCCTGCCATCTTAATCTAACCCTCCTTGCTACAAAAAAGGGCTCAGATGTGCCTCTGAGCTGTTGACAGCTGTGACAATCACAGACTGCTTTTGCTGTGGCTGGTGACTGTTCCAGCCAGGTTTGTTGCTATTTTTAGGTATCTTTTATAGGAAGAAATCCATTTAATGGCAGAATCTGAATTTTACTAGCCCACGGTGGGTTTTATTTTCTCTCTGGGCTTTACCCGTTTTGTGAGGATTCACTGCATCCTGGCACAGGTACAAGGTTGGAGCCAGACAGCAAGAAGATCCAGTGTGTGGGACCACCTGTAAAACCAGCCTCTCTGTCTGCCTTTCTAGCGAAGGCTGGTGATTTAGCAATTTCCCTTCATCATGCATCTCTTGTGGGTGAGAGATCTAGCCGGTGGGTGCCAGACATGGGCACCCGACCTGCTGCCGATGTCTGTGCCGTGGCAGCGCAGAGCGCTGCTGGCTCTGCCTGCGGTCCCAGTGGCACCAGTGGACAGGGACAAAAAGGGTGGAAAGTCTGGCCAGAACACGCACAAAGCTGGAAGGAGGTGATCTGCAGCCTTGGTCACTGAGCGGTGTGATCTTGCTGTGTTCAGATGGTTGCCTCATCTCAAGCAGAGCAATAGCAGGGAGGACCATTTCTCCAGACAAGCAATACCATTGTTGAATGTTTCAGTGTAAAAAAGCGAGACCAGAAAAGGTGACCATAATTGAAATTTGCCGTGTAGAAAAGGATTGGTGTTACAAGGAGGAATCTAGGGTCAATGCAGGTAGTTTGCTGACTCCCTGCAAATTTTGCTATGTTGACTAGGATAATTTATTTCTTAGTTATTCTGTGGAAATAAATCTCTTAACACTCATGCATTTGCTCTGCTCTTATAAGGAATATGTGTCTTTAAAATTGCAGATTAATAGCATGTTGAAATTCATTATTAGAATGTGTGCAGGGAAATCATACTAATATAAACATTTATGATAGAGTGTAATTGTTGAAATTCAGCAAGTAGTCCCAGTTTAGTACCCAACCTGCAACATGAAACACTCCTCTGGTCACAGCTCTTTCTTGCTTATGGGACCAATAAATGAATTTGCATTTGCAAGTTAGATGAATCCTTTGAAAGTATTATTGGTGCAAACAAATGAGGATTGGGGCTCTAGACAATACCTAATGAAGCTGACTCAACACAGGCTGTTCTTGCTGAAGGGTGCCAGAATTCGGTGCGGGAAGGTTGATGCCTGTTTCATCCCATAATTATCCTGTGGCTTATGCTCACTTTATACGTTCCTTGGCTAGGCACAAAGCTGAGGGCACCAGGATAAGTAATTAATTACTGGGGATCCACTGGCAGCTATTAAAGAAAGCTCGTGCTCAGTTAATAGTTTGTGACTGTATCTGCGCTTTGATCTCGTTGTAGGCTCAGGGTGTTGACTCTCCCAATTATTTTTTCTGGTAAATATTGCTAATCAGAAGATCTTTTAAAAGAGGTTTGTACCTTTTTTGAAGATCATTGCTTGTTTCAGCTGTGGACTCCAACTGGTGCTAAATAAACTTAGTTAAAAAGCCCTTCTCTGCCCATCTGGAGTGTAAAGAAGGAGCGCAGCGCTGAAACAAGTGCCGGCCGAAAGGCTGTGGCAGAACGCGGTGGAAAGCACCTCTAACCTGCCGCAGACCTGCAGCAGCTCGAATCCACGGACCTCGCTGGTGGTTCTCTCCTCTGTGCAGGTGGCAACCCACCGTCCCGTTGGCAATGAGTAATGTGTTGGGTTAAAGGCGTCTGAGGGACAGTTACGTGGTCAGAGAGGTCACAGAAACTATTGTGGAGGCCTAAGCAGAAACTGGAACTAGAGTAACTTGATTAATTGGCTAAATTAGAGGGGCTTTGACCTACCTCACAGAAGTTCAATGAATTAGTTGATTAGTTACAGAAAGTTTTTTCACCACAGCAAGGCAGAGAAGGCTGTTGATCTCCAGAAGGTGACCTCCACTGAGAACTGCCAGAACACTGCTTTTGGACAAACTGTTTTTCTCACTCTGGTGTTGTAAACAAGGGTTCCAGACCCTGTGCAAAGTATGACAGGAGGGAATGTATTCAAACCCTGCAAACCCCGCAATGCACAGAACCTGGCGTTGTTTTTCAGCATCCCAGCACTGGTCAGACTAGTTTGCTTGCTCACGGCTTGTGCACTCCGATTTTCCATCCTTCTTCCCTTCTTTTTGCTTCGTTTGCTGCGTCAGTGCGTTTGAAGAAGATCATTTCTCGGATGTGGCGGAACCTGGCGCGTAGCTGTCGAACACCTTGGTATGCACAAGTGTGGGAAAATGTTTTCTCTTCCCTGTGACACACCAAGGTACAGTTCATCATCACGTGCTGAGTAAAAAGGGACTTCTAGGATTACTGTTTTGGAGCTCTCTCATTACAAGTCACTGCACTTTTAAAATGACTTTCCATTAGCATTTTTTGCCAAAAGACAGCTGTGAAAAAGCCCTTGGACTAAATTCTCTCCTTAGGGGGTAAAGCAACTTCCAGTATATTTTAATGGATTCTTGTCAAATTACTGATCATAATAAATCCAAGTGCTCTTGGAGACCGAATGTTTCTTGTTAAACTTTCCAAAAAAGAATAGGATTGATTTGGAAATGTCACTTGTGATTTAAAAGCTTAAAGGTGAGAATGTCAGGATATAATTAGCAGCAGCTGATTTTTCTTGTAATTATTCCTTGTTGTCTGCATGAAAATGTGATGACCCCAAGTGACCTTCTCAGCCAGTCCAAGCAGGTGGCCAGCAGAGGTAGAACCTGAAGGTACAGAGGTGGGTCTGGGATCTCAGTTGCCTCCCATAGGTCAGGTAAAACAAGAAATTCAAGTGATAGCAGTGTGAGATGGACACCTCCCACTGCCGCTTTCTGTGCCGCTTCTTGATCGGTTTAGGTGTTGAAGTTATCGCGTGTTGCAGGTGATCTGTCCTGTTACCACTTACTGTCCTATGGCACAAAGAAAGGCAGCAAAAAATAGTAATATTTTAAGAGTCACGTTAGCAGCCAAAGTCAATATGATGGAAGGCTCACTATTAGGGAGGAGCTCATTGGGTTCTAAGTTCTTAATTTAATTTGATTCTTTCTTAAGAAAGGAGGCAAGGTCCTGCAATAGCATACTAATTTCCAATATTAGGAAATTTTAGTATGAAATACCACTGTCATACCCACGCCAAAGCCAGCTGGTCCCTCTGCTCAGCTGGTTCCCTCTGACAGGAGACGATGTTTTGCACAGGAGCTTATCAGTGTGCTGTGCATCCTCCCTTGTGGTTTTGCTTTTTTGGCCGTGCTTTGACCTTCTGCCTTTACAGGCTCTTTCTGTAACTGGGAGAGTGCAGACAATAGTGTTTCTTGCTATATTAGCGTTTGCAAACATAGTTGATGCTTTCTGAAATTAGATGTGCTACAATGAAAAGTCCAGAGTTGCCGCCCTAATTTGAAGAGACTTTTTAAAGAGATCTCCTGCTGTTGAAAGGCAATCTTGCAGCTATTAATTGTAAAATCGTATTTCAGGTGAACAGCATACATAATTTTAGAAATTAATTCTTCTGGAAATATGATCTTTCATCACCATAGGTATTACTTTTGAAATAAACTCCTTTATTTCTCAAAAATAGGATGTGAGCCTATAAATAGAAATCATATTGTGAATTCAGAATTAAACTGAAATCACTGATATAAAGTATTCAGGATACAGTTTTTGAAAATGTCTGATTGTGATAATCCCACGGTGTTAGAATTATATTGTGCTGCCAAAGGTATGAAAAGACCCGGTCCCTTTTTTTTCAAATACGGGAAGTGTAGCCATTGATCAGGATCGCCTGGTCCATTCTCCATCCTAGCTTTGCCCTGGTGATGGGCATCTCTTCTGCTCGTATTATCTTTGTAGAATTCGAGTAAGATTCAATTTCCTGACATCTAAGGCTCTTTGTACCTTGCAAATTGTTACCCTTAGTTATAAAAGAAGACACATTCATTTTGCCCTCCGATAACTGCAGACAAAGAAACATGCCACGGGTGCAACCCTACTAAGGCAGACGTGGTGCACTGCGTGCTCTGCAGGGAACCCGCGCGTGCCTGGCCGCCATGCTCCTGGGGCAGTTTAAGTTTAGTGTCTGCAACATCTGGATTTACTTCAGGGGGTGAGCAAGGAAAATGTGCCATGGCTTAAATCTGGAGTGTGCTGAAGGACTTTTCTGAGGTCGTGGAGGGCAAAAGGGGATGCCTGAGTGCAAGGCCCAGCACAGCCCGGGTTTAACTTTGAGTGGTCCGAGAAAACTCCACAGTGGGAAATCCGTTGATGTCGAGGAGAAAAGCAGAATATTCCCAGTGTCCAGAGTAGGGTCCCAGGCTCCCTGTACTTCACCTCGGTGACTTTGCCTGAATTTCCATTTCTGTTGTGGTGCTGTAAACGTGTGTGAATCTCATGCTGAATGTTTATGTTAGCAGAGGTCAAAGAAGGATCGGATGCTGTCCCTAGCATGAAAGGCAGAAACTCCTCTTTTTTGCTGCTGCTGCCAAAGCAAGCAAATAATCCCATTCCCAGCTGTATGGGGATCCATTGCCCTGCAGCCGCCTGCATACTGGGAATACTGGACAGGAGGAATTGTGTGTCTCTGCCAGGTGCCTGTGCGGCCGCAGCGGGTCGCTCTCCTGACACTGCCTCCGTGCTCCTGCATCCAGCCAAAGACACGGGGCTTAAACCAGCATTCCTCCCAGGGACTGGTGGAAAATGAGCCCGTTTCCTACATGTACCTCTTTACCCGCTGAACTTGTGCTGACAGTCAGGGGCAGCAAGCCAAGGGAGGACGGAAGGGAAGGAGGCGACCGTGGGGCCGGGTGCTGCAGCACGGGGCCGGGGCATCGCTGGTGTCTGTGCCTGGGCGAGGGTGACAGGACGCGCGTTCCGCTCGCTGGGGCCCTGGGCCTTTGGCGTCCGTGCTCCAAGGACTGCACATCTTCCAGTGCTGAGCTGGAGCGGCTCCTGGAAACCACGTCCCAGTTTCTTTTTTTCTGTTTTGTTAAGGGAAAACCCCATCTTTGAAACAAGTAAGAATGAGTGTGAGCAACAGGGAGAGAACATTGATGTTTCTCTGACGGGAGGAATGCAGCATATGGCTAGTGCGAGGCTCACAGCACCTGCGGGGAGCAGACAGCAATATTAATGCCTTTTACATCTGCCGAGGCAATTGCTGGAAAAATCCTTCCATGAGTCCTTGCTTGTTGGCAGGGCAAGGAGGATTTTCGGAGCAGGAGGGTGCTGTTCTTGGTGGTGTGCCCGACCCGTGCGTCTCCAGGTGCTGCCATCGCTGGGCAGAAACGCTGCGCCTTGTCTGTACATGGCTGGCGGTACTGGCTTTGCAGCACTGAGGACAAGGACGAGGACAGTGTAACCCCATGTGACAACAGGCGTCAAGGTCTGGGTTCACTGTGCCCTTGTGCAGAGCCCTGCATCCCCTTTTCCTTGCAGTGCCACACAGGAGTCGAGGATGTGTCCGTACTGTGGGCGGCCGCTCTGCTTTTGACGTGGCAAAGCCACAGATCACACGGCAGAGTCTCTGGGCCAGGGCATGGTCTTCTCAGTTCTGGTCCTTGTGTCCTTCCATCCTGGCAACACGTTACCCTACTGCCTCCTTCCTGGCCCTGGCAGTGCCACGTAAAGGCTCTGAAGGTGTCCTTGCGGAGTCCTTCATCCGTCCATATTTTTGTGGTGCTGCTCAGTGACATAATGAGCCTTTGTCGAGGAGTAAATGAGTTTAGAGGAGGAATGACCTGACCCAGTGCTTTGCAAGTGATTAGCATTGAGCGCTGCTGCCTGGGACGGAGCAAGACGAGTGCACAGGTACCGAATAGAGTGACCTCATCCAGAGCCACAATGCCCTGGCCTGTTTCTCTGCGCTGTGGCTGGGACGCGAGCAGCATGGGCAGAGGATGAGAAACTGGGAATGATTGCAGTCCTTCCCTCGCTCAGCATGAGTTGAAGTGATTAGTGGGGACAGGTATCTTCGGTTTGCCTGTATAAGAGCTAGGCTTTTCTGTGTCCCAGCTGCTGACCTGGGATTTGCCTTTAGTGTCCTTGCAGCCACCATGATCTCAGGAAAGAGGCTGCAGAGATGTCGAGGAGAGGGACTGGGTCTGCCTCTACCATAGCTGCAGAGGATGTGAACTCTAGGTGCTTGTCTGCTTAGTTTCTGCTGCCTTAGCCATTTTAAAGGAAGAAATCTACATTAGGCACCCATTACTCGGCATATTTTATGGTATTTTGCCCTGGTTTGAGTGTGTAAAGTTCTTAAGCTGTTTAATTCAGCACTTTTCCTGCATAACTCAGTTTGAGTTCAGCTTCTGTAGCAGTAGTGTGGAAAAGGATTTGGAGAAACTTGATCTGCTGCTCCGCTCCATTGTGCTGTGGTGAACCTGAGACTTGGCCTTTTTCCAGCCCCTTTCTGACACCCAACCTGTAGTCACTGAAGAAGGGCTTGGGGTTTGCTGGTTGTTCATTCCTCTGATCTATTCACTGACTCTGATTTCTTTACCTTTCATCTTCTCCCAGTGAATGAGCCGCATGGCCACAGTGCTAGCCGGCAGGTTGTTAACGTCACCTCCAGGTTTGCTTGCAAGTGGTCTCTGAGTGGACCTGACTGTGTTGCATCTCTAAGCTGCTCCAGCTTATCTGTGAGCGACTCCTGGAGCCGATACCTCCCAGCTGGGAAGGCATTGCTAATGGTACTCTTTCCCGGGCTCTGTGAGGTAACCAAGTCTTGAGCATCAGCAAAATCTGTCCTATTTGCAAGCTCAGAATTCAGGCTTATAGCAAAAGCCCTTTGTTGTACAACTCAGAGCAGGAAATCATTTCCGTCGGTTCCTGTAAGACACCACGGGAAATCCTGCCTTTTGCGTGGGATTCCCTGTGAAGCGAGGGGCAGCAGCTTGACAGAGCGGGAGGGTCAGAGTGACACCAGTCCGCATCTCACGGTAGCAGCCGGTCTCCTGTGGGGCCAGAGGACAGGGTGACAAAGGTGCTCACTTTGGGAAGGGCCTTCCCAAGGCATCCCCCCGCCACGCCGGAGGCTCCTTGCCACAGCACCTCTTCCCTCACAAAGTCTTAGTGTTTGAAGAATGAGCGCGAAGCTGCCCTGATTAAAATTTAATGAGGCTTGGTATTATTGAGGGCCCTTTAGTGTCAGTTCTGCATTCATCAGCAAATAAATACATCAGCCAGAGATGCGGGGGTGACCCCATCGCTGCCAGCAGCCCGGGCAGCCGCGGGGTCGGCTTCTGCTGGACATGATGGGTGGAAGAGAGTGGCTCGAGGTGAGATGGAGAGCTGGACGACTCTTCATTTTCTCTCCAGCAGCTGCTGGAGCAGGGGTTCCCTTTTATTTGTTATTTGCATACTTTAGCCACTGGAATTGAATTTGTGCCCATTAAAACTAAATTAGCACTGCCTGGAATTTTAAACAGGCTCTGGCAGAGTAGCCCATTAACTCTGTCGGAGCAATTTCTGCAGATCCCTCCTCTATGGGCACGATGTGCACTGAAAACCACTGCAAAATGTTGGGTTTTTTGCACATTCCTGAGGATAATTGGAGTGCCAATATTAGAGACAATGGATTATGGTTTTGAAAGCCATCAGCATGGCTCAGAAATAGGTTTAACTCCCACCACTTCAAAAAAAGGTAAGGTGTAAAAGTCTCACCAAATTGGTTTGCAATTCCTTGGGTTTAGTGCCTCCAGTCCCTGTGCTGCCGACCCTCACACAGGGCTCTGGCTCTGCTCTGGCAAGCCCACTGCTGCCTCTGGAGGTTGCCCAGCTCCTCATACTCCAACAGCCTTTCTGCTCTTCCAGGGCTCCGTTGATGGTGTGCTTGAGCCATTTGCTGCTCTAACCTTGGGTTGGGACCCCAGGAGCAGCCCTGACCCCTTGCCATCTGAAGGGATGCTTTGTGCCTTCCTCTCAGCCCTCATCTCCATCCCAGCCGCACGCTGGGCCATTCATGGTCCTTTCCTGGAAGGCATTCAGGGCTCAGGTAGCCTTGCCAGGTCTGGCAGCAAGGCTTGTCCAGCAGTTCTGGGAGTAAATGGATGCTACGTGTTGGACTTCATATCAAAATAAACTCTATTGTTCAATAGTCTCTAACGAAGAAGAGAAAAAACACCTGAGTGAAACGGTGTGTCTTGTTTACAAAGAGTGGAATTTAATTTAAAGCTTGTTCTTTGCAGGAAAAAACATGTTCAATCAGCCAGAGATACTACAGCAGAGTTCATGAGACAAGGCTTGTCTGCCTGTGCCTGGTGCCAGCCAGGATCCTCAAATTCTGTTGGATTATGTGTTGGGTATCTTTAATGATTATGAAATAAGTGAATGGAACATCACACTGGTGCTCTTCCAATGATATGCACTTCTCAGCAGTCCCTGCTCCAGACATTTCCCAGGCACACTTCCATCCGGCCCTTGTGTTGGCTTTATTTCGCTTGGCTACGCGTGTGTGTCTGTGCATCATAAAACAACCGAGGAACTTTCTCGTTTGCGCTCAGGGAAATGGGTCAGCACTAGACAGAGACAGACATCCTTTTTAGGTTTTCTTTCCTTCTGGAGCCAAGTCTGTTCCTGGAATGTCCACAAATGCTTTGTGGCTTTCCAGGCCAAGGGAGATGACACATGCTCAGGGTGTGTTGTCCCCGAGTGCAGAAGGACATGGTGCGCATCCTTCATTGCCACGTCGACTCCCCCCCGAGGGCAGGTGCTGTGCAAAGATGGGACTGCCCGTTTATCACCTCAAATGGCAAGTGTCCATCTCATGGTCCTTCCTCATGTAATAATAAAGAGTATCTCAATCTAGAGTCAATAAATTCAGCTCCTTTGCTTCTGCAAAGCCAAAGAGCGACCTGCCCTGGTCCCTCCGTTCAGGTGCCCGCCAGGCAGCCGGGAGGGGAAGCCTGAGAGTCAGCACCACAGCTCGGAGCAGTGCAAAGCAGAATTTCTTCCAAGGTTTGATAAAAAGTGGCCAACATGACTCCTGTGTAATTGCTTTGAATCCAATTAATGCTGCCTGAGTAGATGTTAGGAATTATAAAATGGAGTACGAGTCTGAGCTTGTCACCTAAACTATGATAATATTCCTTCAAAGGAGACACATTTGCAAACATTATTAATTACCTGGGGAACAGCTCAGGGTTTAAACTGAATTAAGGGGGAATGTGTTTCTGCGATTTTGGGTTTGATAGAGAGAGAGAGATATTACCGTGTTCTCGAACAATGGAGCATTTCTTTGTTACAGACCTGGCAGCAAAATACAGGGAGTTAGTCTGCACCGAGTCCCCCACCTCCCAAAACCAATTTACCAGCAAGGATATTATGCCAGGAATTACCTGGGGCCAAAAGAGCTTGTAAAGTGTTTAGCACAGACTCCTCTAATCAGAACAAAACAGGAGCACATAGCTAAAACGTGGCTTTTTTGCTTTCCGTGAAGGGTCATTTGGCTTTAGCAGGCGTTGGAGCTCTTTGGGGTTTGGTTGTTCTCAGGGTGGGATGTGGGTGGCTTTGTGGGGTCCTGCAAAAATAAAAAAAAGCCTTTAGGTGGAAGTGAAGGTGCCTGACTGATGTCCCCCACCACTTCTGGCAGGCAGCTGGCAGGGGAAGGCTGGCACGACCCCAGAGCAAGCGGCTGTGAGGTTGGACATGCTCGTGGCTTGCGTGGGGCCAGCAAACCTTGATGTGGTGCAAGTAGCACAAAGCCAAGGGCAGAGTCAGTTACCTACAGCACAGGCTGCAGGGGAATCAAGCACAAGACCAGTGTGAGAGCAAGACTGCTTAGATCCTGTCCGCCAGGGAAATGGGATCATATACCTAGGATCACCTTTTTTCTTTTTTTTTCAATCTTTTTCTTCCTGCTCTCAATATAAAGGAATTGGCAGCTTGTCTAAAAGGTTCCTAAGCCAAAACTCAGGCAGATCTCAGCTTCCTCAGAGGTCTGCTTGTCTGAGAAGGCACATGGAGCTGGTTTCAGCCCCCAGTGTTTCCTGCATCACCACACCTGAACAGATTTAGGGTATTCAAGAGATCAATTACTGCAATATTGACCATAGCTGTGACAGTCCTTTATAAAGCCTACTATAAAGCCTGGTCCCAGACCTGGATAGTCCTGTGTGGGAGGTTTGGTGAATGTGGTGTTCCTGTCTGTGCAGACCTGTGTGGCTGTAGAGTCTCTATGTTGGTAATGAGATGGCTTTTTGTGCAAGCTACAGAAACCTGGCGCTTTCTTACTTACAGCATGCAGCCTGCACTCGAAAATACTCTCAGAGTGTGTTTGCTGCTTGGCCTAGCTACGAGCTGAGGGTTTCAGGGAGTTTTGCATGGAAATAGCATCTTCCTTTGGTCTTGGGTTGCTGCTGTCACCAGAAGGTAAGTTATTTTAGTTCTGTGGTGGTAAAAACCCCAGCACCTCCACCAGTGTCTCTGATTGTGTGCAGGGAGCCTGTGGTCTCATCCCTTGAATTGCTAAGCAACTGTGGCCCACTCGCTCTCATGGAGCAAACTGAAACATTGATTTATCTATTTGTTTTGCAACCAACACCCGGGCTTCGTTACGCCATTCCCTAGGGACATACTCCCACGTGCTCGGACTGGAAATTAACTGCTCTTGCCAAAAAGTGTGTGTGGCTTTGTTTTTAATTTTGAAGAAAGGTCCAGAAGCGTAATGCTTGTCTTGCTGTGTGTTTGCATGTGGCCGTGGGCTGGTTCTGAAAGAAAACATGGAGTCTCCCTTCCCTGCTGGATGGTGGTTTTGAATCTGGGCCTGATGCAGGATGTCGCCTGAGCCTCATGTGCCATCTATAGGTCTGAGATGTACGCTGCTCGTGCCTGTGCCGCAGCTCGGTGTTGGGAGGCACGGAGCTGGAAGCAGAACTCGCAGCAGCAGACAGCATGTGAGGTGCCCATGCAGTACAAGTGAGGAGGGAAGCAGCGTGCCCCGAAACTGGCCCAGGGCAGAGGAGGAGTGTGGGTGCTGAAGCAGGGCAGGAATCTGAGAAGTGCCAGACTTTGTGCGTGATCAGTGGGAACGTGTTACAGAAATCATCTACCCACACAAATGTGCAAATTTGCATGTTATGTAGGCAAAACACAGCAGTCTTGACAAAAGTGCACAAAAGCTGGGAAGCAGCAGCCAGCAGCTTCCCGACACTCAGCTTGCCAGGCACCTGTAAGCCTGGCGTGGTGAAGCAGGACTGATTTCTGTGGTCTGCGGCAGAAGGACTCCTCTGAGCCTTTGAAGCGTTGTCTTGCAGCCTGGAGAAATAAAGGTCTCAAGCATCCCGTGAGGGGATCAGTGTTTAATGCTGGTGAGCATTGCCACTCCAAGAGTCTCTCTGGTATCACACATAGGCATCCTCTCTCCCAAGCAGTAGCGAATACTTAAACTTTGTTAAAAGACTGGGAAAATGGGAGCATATGCGTGCAAAATTAGATGATCTGTTGCCTCGTGTTGAGCAATAAAATATATAATAATGCAATATAATGCCTAATTACGTGAGTGAAATTTTGATACATGGTTGGCTGTGTTCCCATAGGGAACATACGTAAAGTTTGAATGTGGGACTTTTGGATTCTTTTGAGCTGAAGAAATACCTGATGGCAAAACTGAGCTGCCTCTTGTGATGTGGACTGGAGCCCTTGGGGCAATGCAGCATGGTTTTCACCTGCTGTGCCTCGTCTGTGAGCTAACGGTTAGGAGCTGCAGGGCTCTTGAGCGAGATGCTGGTTCCAAGCACAAGGGGTGGTTGGTACTGGCTGGGGTAGGCTGTACTGCCTGTGACCTACCTTTTGGTACCTACCAGGTGCAAACCATGCCTGAGATCTCCTGTGTAGATAATTCTCTTCTCTCTTACACCACCCAAAATGGTGCAGATGGTGTCAGTGCAGGAATGTTGTAGTCCGTCACTATTCCCTTTTGATATAAACTCTTTGGGTCAGTTTCTCCCCAGAATCTGGATGCTTCCTTTCTTGGCTGGTGTTTCCATAAGCAAGCAGAAAATAGGTTATAGCAAATCTGTAATCAAGCAGATTTAGTTTGGTGAGCTGAAGCAAACTGTACCGGTTGTGGCAGCTGCAGTATAGCCTCCTCATAGGAACCAAAGCCAGAAGCTGTCTCACAGCTGCTCCAAATGTCATCTTGCTGCTCTAAAATACTTGTGGCAAACTAATTTATCGATGGTGGCTTTTTTTTTTCCTTTGCCTTCTAGAAACAAAATAGCTAAACTCTTTCCTGCATCTGTGGTGTTTTAGCCACCTCTCCCAGTGAGACTCTGTGGTCCAGAGACCACTCTAGGGGATCCTGGGAAGGGACTGGAGAGAAAAACGCAGGAAGGTTTTGCTCAAAGCTGGGCATGGTGCATCTGTGTTCATTCTGTGTGCTGCTGGGGGTTAGGTCCGCACCTGAACCTGCCCATTTTGCTCCTAAAATTCCTGGACCTTCTGAAAGCATGCTGTGGAGCCACGTCGCACCTCCCTGAGCTCCCCATTCCGAGGGAAACTTCTGTTCCATGTTCCTCGGAGCATGTACCTTGTGCAACCTCAAAACCTAGACTGAGGTTTTCTGTGCCTTTTGGGTAGCTCTGCTCTTCAGAACTTCTCCTTCGTGTCAAAAGGAGGTGGAAATGTATGGGAACTGGGAAGAGGAGGAAGCTGTGATATGTCAGGTTTGAGGAGTCTGGTATAATAAATTGACAAGCAGGCTCTTGATTTGATTGCATGGAACCTGCCCATGTCAAAGAACACAAAGCATGTTTGCTTTTTAAACCCAAACCATGTTCATAGTTATTTTTCAAAGCATTTTATGCAAAGTAACAGTAACTAATAATACTTGAAGTTTGTGCAAATGCTACTCATCCTGCAATTTCCTTTTGGTCTAACCGTGCATTGCAGCTTCCCAGCCGTGCTGCAGCTCGCCTTTCCTCACATGCAGAATGCATTATTAAAATGCACTTAAGCAAAACACAGCAAATGGCTTCCTTTGCTCAGATGGAGCAGATCTGGCTGCCCGTGCTTGTACCATAGCCAGTTAGCTATGCTGAAAGAAGAGAAATTGTGAAGTATGAGGTTACTTAAGGCTCAGTCTGCTTTGGTGAAATGTGTGTAAAGTGAAGATGTTGCTGATGAACAGGAAAAGAAAAGAGAGAGAGGAGCAGAAGGCCCTGGGCCAAGGGTACTTGGTAGTGCAGAGGTGTTGTTTGGTGTTGGAGAACTCTTTAACCAGTGACTAAATGGTGTCTGGTGCCTCATTTGAAAGCTCCTGTTGGGGAGGGCAGGACATCATAACATACTATGGAGGGGGTCCCATGCTGTGAGTTCTGGACTGAGACATCCAACAACACCTGCAAGGAGTTGTAGGTCTCCATTTTGCTATATTCAATCTAAACACACAGGATGTTCCAACTGAGGGTTATTTAAGTAAAATCAGGCAGTTCTCTGAGTTTGCTGACAGTTTTCTCATCACAAGAGGATGTTTTGGCAAAAATGTTGCTCTCTTACGGATATGCCCTGCATTGAGCTGCCAATCCTAAGGGATTTCCTAGTAGTGAAAAAACAAAGCTTCAGCAATATCTGTGTATCGCCGTGCACCACGTAGAAAAGGTGAGCTTGCTTTACTTTATTTTCCTCCCCCACCCACCAGCAAAAACTCTAAAGAAACATCCGTTATTCCATAATGGAAATTAATAACCCATATTCTGTTTGATGTTGTATCCTGTTAGTACATGAGTATCATATGTGCTGTGTATCCCAGGGCAGCTCTTACGAGCTGATAAACGGTGACTTACTTCTGTTTGCTTTCCTTTCCCGTGGAGATGCTCTGATCCTGCTGTGCCTCAGTCACAGCGTTCGGGATCCCCTCTGCCCCAAGGGCACTTTCTCGGAGCCGTGTGGTGAAGCGCAGGCCTCCCCGCACGCATACAGAGCTGGCGGCCGAGACCGTGCACTCTCTCTCCAAAAAAGGATGGTTTTCCTGTGCTTGGACTCAGTTACTTGTTTTAATTCTGGCTGAGAAACCTGCACAAGGAATATGCATCAATGTTATACAGACACCTTCTAAATCACCACAATCAAGCCTAAATTCTTTCTATTCTTCGCTGTAAACCTGTCCTAAAGTAGGTTAGTGGATCAGAGCAGATCTGCTCTGTATTATTTATAGGTTGTTTCCTTTTGGTTCTTGCTGCTTGGGTGGATGCTGCTAGAGAGGACTCCATGTTCCAGCAGTCTTTCTGTTTGCTGCAGCTTTAAAAATGTCTATTTTTGTCTGTAGGAATCCCATCTCCCCAGCTCCCATTTCTGCTAAATTCAGCATGCTGGCAATGCTGAAAGTCTTTCATTGCGTGCCAAGATCTGACTGTGACGAAAAGCGCTGTGGCGTTTCGTCAGGGGGTGAGTGTGGGCAGTGTCCAGCACCAGCATCCTGGGCGCTTGCTCCCAGGGCTGGCATCCCTCGGGGAGAGCCGCTTTCTTCCGCCAGGCGGATGCTTTGGCCGGGGTGTTACTGCGCAAGCACTGTCACCCTTTTGAGCCAGGAAACCATTTCGGAGCGTTTGCAGCAAAAGCAGTGGTTGTCTTTGGCTACATGGAGGTTTGGTTTCAGCAGGCTCCAGCGACCTGGTACAGGGCTGCCCTCTCAGCAGCGCGAGGCGGGAGCCCTCGTCGTTCTCAAGGATCCGGGGAGCTCTTGTAATTTAAACCCGGTGTCAGGTGAAGAGGCTCTGTGCAGCAGCCAAATGTGATAGGCAGGGTAGGGCTGCATAATTTATGAAACTGCATTTCTTTTTGATGAGATTTTGTGTCTAAAAGCTCTGGGAAGGTTGTGCTATTTTTTATTGCATCTCTGAACTCAAATTTTGTGAGATTCTGTGGGCACAGTCTGTGCTTGTTTAATATATAAATAAAATTAAAAAACAAACAAACAAACAAAAAAAGCGCAGCACAGCCCCAGATTACTCTGGCTGTGTGAGCACGCCTGGTTCAGCTCAACACAAAGTAACAGAGCTCTTTGTGGATCTCTGCGGGAGCTCCCAAGGCTGGTCTCCCCGCACTGGAGGGAGCGAGGCCATAGCAGCGGGACGGGGATGACCACACATCCCAGCAGTCGCGTGTGGGTCCCGCTAAGCACAGGGCATTTGGGTGGCCGGGGGCCGGTTCATTCCCCAGTGCTCTCTGCTGTATCCGGAGTTACAAGGCTCACCTGTGGGTTTTTAAACAAATCATCTCGGGTTACCTCTGCGCTCAGTGTCTCTGTCCCAGGCCCCTTGTTAGTGTCTGCACGATCCAGCTGGACCTTGGGTGCCGTGTTGGCCGGTAGAAGCTGCCTGAAGCAGTCTTTCCCTGCAAAGATGGGTGCCCGGTGTTTGAGAGCTGGAGGCAGGCTGCTTTTGGTGCAAGGGTTCCCTTTTTGAGCAGATTATTCCAAAGAAGTTATTGCGGGCAATCTGAAGACGGAGAGGCTGATATCACCAGCTGTACTAATGTGTAAGGGTTTGGGAAACATACTGATATTTTCTGGAGATAAGCCACTAGGAAAATGTTAAAAAACTATGGCCCAAGTTCCTCCTCCCTTATCTCTGCATGAGTGTTATCAAAAGTTTAAAATATGTGTGTGATAAACCACTCCACTGAACAGTTGCAGTGACGGTATGTCCTGAAAAGCATCTCTGCCTTCTTTGGGGCTGGAGGAACCAGGAGAGCTGTGCCACTGGGACGGGAAACCACTTCTTTCGGTCCAGTTGGTGTTGGAGCATGGGGTGCACTGGGTTTTGGACCATCAAGAAGCAAGACCTTGTAGGTGCTTGGGTTATTTTAAGGTCTGATTAGAGGCAGTATTTCTCTTAATGTGCAAGATGAGGGATTCTTCCCAAAATTGTAGAGAAGACACTTCTGTCCTTTTTGTCTTGTAATACTGAATAAGGAGACAATGTTTTACTACAGGTAAAGTTTCCCTTGCAAGGGCGGGGTGTCCACTGAAGAGCTGACCGAGCTCCCTGACTTGGGCTGCGGTGAGCTGTGTGCAGGTAACTCGGGGTGGCAGTACTAAAGATTTGTCGGCGTTGCTGGAAATCTTCCCGTGGAAGGAACCTGATGCTGAGCTGACCGTGACGCCAGGCTTGAGCAAGCCAGGGCAGGGTGGGCAGTGCTGCACCCGCTCCCGAGGCTCGGCGCGCACCTGCTCCCTGCTGGGAGCTCTCCTGGGGGGCCCTCTCTGGGCCCAGAGTTCTTCAGATTCACCCTGTTAACGAGTGGCATCCCTAATCATCAAAGTATTTATCCTTGGAGCTCCGGTGGTCATGTGAGCGGTATCAGAAGTCATTAATTCTGAAATGCAGACTCTAGGGGACACTTACGGCAAGTTCAGCCAAGAAAAAAGCCTTTCCTTGCTGACGCTTCCCCCGTTAGGCACGTGCTGGGCTGACAGTCATCCACATGCAGCCTGCCTTCAAAAGCAGCTGGGGTGTCCTTCTTCTGTACCACCCCTCCAGATCAGAAAGGGCAGAAGATTCCCTAAACCCCAGCAAAGCTCTCATTTTCCCCAAGATAAATATTTCTTCACGTGAATATGACAAGGTGGCTGTCACTTCTACTCCTTTAAACCAAAATAGTATCACCTAATGTATTATGTGAGCTGTGATTTTTCTTTTTAATTATATTTTAACTTTTTTTTTCTTACTTTATTTGTGGCGATGTGCCATCTAAGGTCTTTCTAATCTAATTTGGGATTATTTGTGACTTCCAGGGTGAGGGTTCAAGCTGCCTAGTTGAGGCTGCCTGTTAGGCTGAGCAGCAGCTGGAGGACAAGGGCTTTCTGATCTGTTGGCTTTTGGTTATCAAGCAGGGAGCTAATACCTAATGCTCAATAAAAAGCCTAAATTTGGCCAATGAAAAGAAATGAGTTCTTACTAAAGCGTTTTCATGTTGAGACACATCTAAATCAAATTATTGGGTGAGGAGTGGGTTTCTGCCACACAGCTAGCAGCTTCCCTTAAACACTAACTGTGTGTGATGCCTGAGCTGAATACCCTTCAGAGCTGCTTAAGAGCTTCTCTCTTCCGTTTTGGTGATATCTTTCTAAATTATACATTAAACTTATCAGGGTGAGTAATGCATCACAGCTTCCCTATGTCAGACTTAATGTTACTTACTCAGCTGCAGCTTTGTGTTTGCCTTTCCCTTCCGTTTATCTTCAGGCTCTGTGCTAGGATGGAGCAGACCCCACCTCCTCCTCACCAAGAGCTGACTGGGGCAGAGATGCTTTAGGGGAAACTGGAATGTGACTTCTGGCCCGAGTGCTCTGGGGAGGCAGAGTGCTGCCCCGCACCAGGCAATGCTGTTTCGTACGTGCCATGTGAATTTCTGTGGAAGGCCCCTTAAAGGTGCTATATTCGATCGAACCTGTGTCACCATTCTGTGGGATGCAGGTGCTTTGTTGTAGTTTGGTTTTGTGCTTGCGAGTAGATCGGCCAAACCATCTGCAGAACCTGAGCAACCACCACGTGAGGCTACGTGTGAGAAGAATGGTCACAGCGATTTATCAGCTTCGTGAGCGTTGATTTCAGCTAACTATGGACTGACACAATAGCTGCTGTGATTCTAGGTGCTCCAGAAATAAAATGAGTAATTTGCTACTTTTCCTTGCCAATACGTCTGAAGATGAATAGCATTTGGTTAAGTGACACATTAAAATTGAAACCCAAACAGTTTTCTTCCAGTAGCTTTTCAGAATGTTGTGCAGCAAGATGCAGCTAAGAAACGCATCTCTCTCTATTTTAAGGGCTATGTATTAATGCTGATTTCTTCTGTGAAATTACCAGGCTTTGTTGCTGAAATTCTGTGCCCATTCGCCCCTCGGAAATCATATCTTGTCTTTAGGTGCTGCTGATGAGAGTGTTTCTAGAGCTGCTACCCCTTCTTCTGAAATGTCGATGTTGCACAAGGGTGACAAAGGAGGAATTCCTAATCTTAGTTTTTTTCTTCTTGCAATCTTTTCTCTTTCTTCTGTTACCTGTTAAGTAAGTCACTCCCGGGAAGCCAGCTGGAGTTCCCTCTTTCCGTGCTGCCTCTCTCTTTAGCTCCCTCTTCCACAACTCCCTGAGTTGAACCGCCCTGGGTTTCCTTGGCGTCATCAGGCACTTCGACATGCACATGGTCTGCAGGACTGGGGCTGTTTCAAGTGGTCCTTTTGTATTGTTCCACTTCATTTTATTCTGATGTACGTATGAATAATTGGATGCCTTTAATAGGTTGCAGCTACACTCCTGAGTCATATCTCCACCGGTTTTCCTCTGCTTTCTTTTCAGAAGTGAGTAGGCAGATGTGGGGATCGGCACTGCTCTCCTAATAAATGCAGTCACTCAAATGTCTTTAGCACCCAAGTGTGGTTTTTCTGAACAGCAGTCAGCTTTTGCTATTTGTATCACCCTTTCACCTTCTTATGTTTACAGTTCTATAGCAAAACACTGTGTGTTTTCAGCAAAATTAATCAGTATAATTATATGTGATTTCCAGTGTCAGGTTTAGCTGAAACACCGATTTAGGGTGGTGATTAGCCCTATCAGCATCAACAAGGATGGAGAGCTAATCTGTGCTTAAAACTGTTATTTTGAAAGATGCTGTTTATGCTCTAGTCATAAATTGACTATTTTCTCTGAACCCCCCAACCAATTTGAATAGAGGATGTATTTACACTGGATGGTGGAGCACCTTCTTTGTGCTGGACGGCTGCTTTGCTGTGGGTGGCAGAGGCTGCCGTTATTCAGACAGAGCAGGGTTGGGCTGGGTGTAGGTATTTATAAACGCGACCTCTGCACCTCTGTATTTGGACGAGCTTTGTAGCAAATGAAATATTGAAATTGTTTAAATCTGTGTAGCCAGTGAAGTCCTGTGAATATGGTTTGTGCGTAGCGTGTGGGCACGTGTTGAAGCGCTGCTCCTCTAGCGCAGAGCACCCACCTGTGGCTTGCTGTCGTGGTGCATCCTTTGGCGTGGGAAAGTCCTTGAACCCTTACGAGGTGCATGAGGCAGGTTCAAGGCTCGTTACAAACATGAGCATGAAAGAGTAGTGCAAGTATGGATTTATTCTTTGTTTCAGCCATTCAGCCTTTCAGAATAAGGATTTTAAAGATTGCAAACTCCAAGAGTGATTAATTTGGTATTCTACTCCTTTAGAAAGTGCAGTTGTATAGAAACGAAGTTCCCACACTGTAAAAAAAGTTCAGATCAATTAAAAGAATTTACTTTGTTACTAATGATTTCAGACCATTGTAATTTGTTGGTAAATAAGTGACTTCAAAAGTGTGCTTATTCAGTGAGTGCACAGGGGAAATGTTAACAGGTTCTTGGGTAAATTAAGTCTCAGATTGGTAACAGACTCCTACTGCAAATTGTTTAAGGTTGGTTTGCTGCATAGTCTGAAGGATTCCAATTTTTGGAAAACAACTAAGGCTTCTGATGGGTTTTTGGTGTTCTGAGCAATGCAGATAACAAAGGGCTGAATGTCGGAGCAGCCAAGGAGCTGCAGCCGGCCAGACTCCTAGAGAGGAGGGGAAGTGGTTCCTGCCCCTCCCCAGGCATTGTGATTTCAGTTACAAATGAAAATTCAGGTTTTTCTCCCTATGTGGACAAACAGTATTAGCAAGGTGAGGTGCATCCCTTTAGTAGCTGTGAAAAATCCCTGGTGTTGGAGAACGGGCTCGTTGTACGCTCTGCTGTTCAGCAGAGGCAGGAAGCTAAACAGCAAGTGCATTCTGTGAGATCTTCTGAATGGTCTTTCCAACTGGACCTTTTTTAAGTAGAACTTAACAGGGTTAAGAGAGTCAGTGCCAGTTTTGTCAGGGTCTCGCTTATCCGGTGGACAAGTCTGCTGCAGCTTCAATTTGCCTGCCTGGTAAAATAGGCTGTCACATGCCAGGGACAGCCAGATCTGTCAAGCTCCACATGGTTCTCCTTTATTAGTTCTATTGGGTTTATTGCCTTTCTTATGCTCTGAGGGATGATGGTTGTTTAGTGACAAGAACCTGGAAAATCATTCAAGTTGACAATGCTTTTTAGATTTCACTTTTTCCCTGTGTCTCTATCTATAAAAAAGAATGACTTGACGACACCATGAGCTTGGTGGGGAGTTTGCAGTATTGCTGGGAATTTGCCTTCTAGGTCCAGGGCCTGCTTTTGTCGCCATCCCCGCATTCCCAAACTACAGTGATGTACGAACTTTTACCTTTTCTGCTAGAAGCCCTGACTGGTACCTCACAGCTTTTTGTATGGCAGGGGTGTTCTTTGGTTTTTGGCAAACGGTCGCGGTCTGGCTTTGCTTTCCTTAGGCGTGGCAGTTGTTCTGATCACTTCCAGGTTGTGTCTGCGAGTCGGAAGGGAAGATTTTTTTGTGATGTTTTCCGGGTTCTTGCAATACTGAGCCTGTTGAAACATTTCTGAAATAAGACCAAGACATCGGGAAACCTGGAGAAGACAAAATTCAGACTAGATCTGATGTAGGATCTCCTGACTGTGTCCGGGTTTCCATCATTAAACACTCTCCGCCTGAAGAGCAAGATGCCGTGTTCCCTGGAGCGTTCTCCTCATGCAGAGCCAAAAGGAGACTCTGCAGGGAATCCGTGCATCCACCCACGCTGGTTTTGCCGCTTGTACTCTCATTATGTATTCCGTTACAGGCTCCTTTAATACTCCCTGATGTGGCAGGCCGACAGCACATATCGCATGAAGTATCTGCCCTTCAAGCTGGCAGAGCAGGACATGGTCTCCCTCGTGCTTCAGTGTTGCAGCATCTTCAGTAGCCCTGGGATGGGCAGTGCCCTTCTCCAGTCCCAGGATTCAGGAACAACATAATCGGCTTTTGCCTGTGTAATGAGAGCAGAATCCCTTTGTTTTCTGCCGCTCTGAGCCTGTTGCCGAGCACGCAGCGCAGGCGGGACGGCCGTGCTGGCAAAACCTCTTCCCGGGGCTGGCGGGCAGCTGCCACGCTGGTGTTGCGGTCCTCACTGGTGGAGTGAGAGCAGCTGCTCCCGGATGGGCCTCGACTGCTTCGGGGGCCCCTTTCTGAGAAGGAGCGGGCAACAACACCGGGAATCCCCGTGGCTTCAGTCTCTGCTGTAGCTGGTGTTTGTGCCGGCTCTTGGCTCCACAGCTGTGGAGGGTAACAGGAACGCTCCTGCTGGCAACCGAAACGTTCCTGGTGAACGGGAGAAAGCAGCCACGGTTCTTGTATCTCTGCCAAGACTGAAATCTTTCCTGTTGAGCTGTTTGCGAGGAGCACAGCTGCAGTCGTCCCAGATCACGCTGTTGCTGAGTCAGCACCGAGGCTCTGCTCTGGCACTGTTGGAGAGTAATGGTCTGTGGCTGGACAAGTGAAGACAGTCTGAGCTGGCAACACATAGGAGGCATCTGGGCAGAGTCCCTGATTCAAAAAGACAATCTTTACTGGCAAAAGAAAAATGTTCCCAGGCAGAAAAGCTATGCATGATATGTACAAACACTAAAGTGCCAAATATTGGCATTTTCTGGCAAAGTGTAGCACTGTGTATGTGCTCAAGGTAGTTCATGCTATGGAGATAACTTTGCAAAAAGCCTTTGATTCCATTTCTTAATGTAAGCGATATACTTGTACTTTTAAACTGGAGCTTAGTGGAGTTGAACCAGTGCAAGGGGACTAGAATTTGTCCCAGTGAAAAGAGAAGAAAATCTGCTCTACTGTGAGCATCCACTAAGAGCTGGGCATGGGTCAGGATTCCTCTCAAAAATAACCAGATCCAAGTAACGTGTGGCGCACTTAACAGCAGCTTCCCAGATCAATTCTCTTGCTTTTATCTCTTCTTGAGGCACTGGGTGGTGAAAAGCAACCTATAATACACCATTGATAAATAGCCAGAGACTTACTGAGCCACCTTCACCTGCAGATCTCCAGCCCTCGCTGCTGGATGCTGCGCGCCCCTCGTCAGCGCCTGATGTGGGGGGGCTGAGGGGGCTCTGCGGGCCAGCCCCGTGGCCACACTGTCCGCAGCGGCAGGTGTCCTTTGCCCCAGGGGCAGCAGCAGCAGCTTTCCTTACTGCAGCACCAAACTGTGGTTTTCTCTCTTTCTTTCTCTTCTGTGTCCCACACCTGCAGGGGTGGCATTTCTAGCTATTAATACTAATTAATAATAGTAATAGTTCTTCATAGTGTTGAAGGGGTTGTAACTACATGTAAGAAACTGTCTAATGATGTCCGAGATCTGCAAGCTGAAGAAAAATAGTTCTGTCATTTTTTTAAAGGGCAGTTAGACAAGGGTCTCCATTCCTCTTCCATGCTCTATGCAGCCAGGAAAAAAATGAAAAAACAGTAAATTTGGAAACGTACAGAGCACTCTGAGTCTGGATAGTGGAGAATGTTGCCGTTTCTGAGATTTCAAGGACTCTCTTCATAAGCTGTTTGTTCCTTGGAGTTACCTATTTCTTAGATGCTACTTCAGACGCATCGATGCCTAAGCTGAAAAAAGCCTTTGATCTGCGCTCGCTTTCCCGAGCATTTACAAACTTGAAAGTACTCATGTTAAACTTTAATTATTCCCGTGTCTGGCACTGGATGTTCTGACTACTGCTACTTTTTTGGGATGTCTCAAAAGATACCAGTGTATGTAGCTGGGTCAAGTAGATGATGGGTAAAATGAATAATGACTTGCCGTGTGTAGTAGTCTGCATCTGTTATTGAAATTTAGCATCTTTCCTGCCTTTTCATATTTTGTAAAGTGTGCAATGTTTTTGGCATTTTGTGTTCTTTTCCCGTGCTAATGTGAACATACACCACAGGCAGCAGCATGCAGTTTATAAAATCTCCATTTCATAGACACTTTTGGTGAGTAAATATTAAAAATAAATAAGGGAATTTCTGCATATAACAGCACATGCATTGCTCTTTGTTATATTTTTCAGAAGGCATTGTCAAAACTTCACTATTGTTACTAGAGCACGCTGTTATATAAAAAGATCAGGAAGAATCTCCAAAGGGGCAAGGTGAGGCGCAGCCGTGGAGTTACTGAAGAACTTGGTAGCTCTTATGTGCTGTCTCCGAACACTCCCCTGATAAATTTGCTCTCGCTACTTAAAAGTCTAATTGGCTGTAGTGTCAACATCTGCCATCCTCTCAGCCTGAGCCCAAGGGCTAAACAAAGCTCACCTTTTTCTGCTTAAATAACACAGCTTTTGAAGTTATTGGAGTGCTGTCATCTGCTGGGAGGTGACCAGGCAGCTCCCATGCAGTGGATTTGAGACTGGTGGACCAGGCCAAAGGGCAGTCCTTTGCTTTGGGCAGGTTGTAGCACCCCTTCTGCTCATCGCAGATAATAACGCCTCTGGTCGGCAGCCAGGTTGCTTGATCTACCTTGGGAGTTTGAGGCAGGATGTGCTTGCTTTGCCATTTACCATTTTCTTCTCTCGGAGTATTATAGAGGCATCTGGGAAAGGGAGACCTGATCTGGGGCAAAAAGGAGCCAGGAAGGGATGTGTGCTCCTCCTTTGATTCAGAGCTGCATCAGCGTTAACCAGAGTTGTTTGTCCTCCCTGGGAGTGACTCTGTCCTCGCTGTCTTATGTGAAACACAGAACCAAAATCTGATTGTCAGGTGGTATGAGAACTCCCTAAAAGAAACCTGGGTGCCTACACAGTTAGAAAGGACTTGGAATCCTCGGAAAGGTCTGATAAGGAGATAACTCTGCTCTCATCAGCAAGTCAGAGAAGCCCCTCTGAGTCGAGCAACAGCACTGGAGGGGCTCACGTTTCCTTTTAAGACTTCGACACATCCTCTTGGGAGTCTAGAAATACATATACAGGCGGTCTGGAGAGCCGGGCTCACTGACAGAGCCGACAGCGGGAGCTCTTAGATGCTAATCTCTGTTAATCTCCTCTGTGTGGGGAAATTCAGAGCTTCAGAGTGATGGTGAAGAAGGAAGGGTGTCTAATAGTCTTTTTCTTGCAGTTCAGAAGAAATTAAAGTCTGATAATTGTTTTTTGCCTTAGGATTCGATGTTTCCAGCCTAAAGTGCTGCATCAGTTCCCAGCTGGCTGCTGTGAGTCCTTTTGAGGACACTGCCTAGAGAGGAAAGGCCAGCAGCTGCAGTGAGAATGGAGGAGCCCTGTGTGGCCCTGACGTGGCAGTTTGGCATGAACTGGTATCTGTCCCCGCTGCCTCTGGGGACAGCCCCAGTGTTGCAACCTCTTTGTGCGTCTTTAATTTGGATTCTCAGAAAAGCTGTGAAGTAAAGTTGGACTCCCAAAATATGTACCACAGGAGAACTTGGGATTACCTGGCCTTGGGGGTTACTCTTGTCTGGAAAGGTTATCCAGGCACAACAAAACCTTCAGTGAATAGCCTGTATGCTGTACAGCAGTGTCATAAGGGTTATGCCGTAGGAGCAAAAGTGTTGCAAAACTATCAAAGCTAACAGTATGAAAGTGTTTTAAAGGTTATTGATGTTCTTCCTCTGGGAATTGTATTACCAGTCACTGATATCAAAAGTAACAAATTTAGAGAAGCTGTAAATGACAGAGCCCTCAGAGAAAGAGCAAAGAGTAAAAATGAAAAGGACTTGTTGGCTTACCATGTACTGTATAGGCTGCGTGGAACATTAAATAGCGTTTGTCTCCTGTTCCTCCAGGCGGGCAGCAAGGTTGTGCTTGCATCCTTTCCAGGCACCCAGAGCCCGCGTCTCCATGCTCGCTGTGCTCCAGGGGTATGTGGGAAGGGGCTGGGGCTGGGAGCCCTGTGTCCTGGCTGGGGCGAGGAGTGACGCATGCTGCGAGCGGCAGCACAGCCCTACCAGAGCAGTCAACGCCTCTTCCCTGATCCAGACGCTGCCAGAAATAACAGGTAGTCATGTAATAGCAGAGCGTGGCTGTATGGGGAGTCCACTGCGCCTAACGAGAGGTGTTGCGGAGTCCCGCATCCTCCCGACTGACCGTGGCTGCTGGCTGGCAGCTTGGCATAGCTCCGGGCCCTGGGATGCTGCCGCAGCTGCCATCACGTTCCAGTGCTGCAGAAAGCTCCCGTTCTGCTTGGTGGGGGTGGGTTGTGTGAGGCTGGGAGTCCACGGCACCCTGTGAAAGGCTGAGCTGCTGCTCTTCTCAGTCTCACACAACTTCAAAACCTCCCGTGCGTCCTTAGTCCCGTGTCCTCTGCTCCCACACACTGCTCACGTGCTGCTGCTGGGGGGAGTGTATGTGGTTTTTGAGGGGCTGTCACCTTCCAGGTGACTTTTACACATTTGCATACATCCAGAAATAGCTTAGAGTTTGACAAAGCTTTAGGAGCAGCTCTGAGGGACAGCATGTCTCTGGAGGGAAAGCTTATTGTGAGCTCTGGGTATGTTCTCCTGATGTTTTCTCGTTTGGTATTTGGAAAGGTCAACTTCCTATTACTTGGTCCATCTACAACAATACCAATTAAAAAAACGTAAAAGTGAGGTATCTTGTGGTACACATTGAACTGTTCTTAATTCATAAAAATGCATTAATATTTAAAAGTTAGTAGTGTTACTGAAGCAAACTAGGCCGTCGGCACACAAGAGAAAAAACTTGCACCACCTGCATTCAAACTGGAATTTGAAGCAGTACATTCTGTTGATAAAAACTTTGAAAGTGCTTGGTGAATGTCAGTGGAGCTTTGAAATTAAAATTTTTTCTTATTTCAGACCAGCTATTGTTGCATCTCTGGCTTGGGTGAGCTGAGAAAGGACAGAAGCCACTTGGGGCACGCTTTATAGTGCTGGCATTTCTGGAATGTGGCGAGGATGGAAATGTTCTGAGCTTTGCTTGGTCTGAACCTGTTTGAAATGCAATGACAGAATTCCCATGTAAAGGTTGCAATAAAAACAAGGTGGAAGAGGCGTTTCTGTACTTCGGAATGAAGAAAATATGAAGTCCTCACAAATGTCAGCTGAGGGATCTCTGGCTCACACTTGTTGGGGACATACAGTCTGAATGCAGTCACAAATCTCTTGCAGGGTGGCAAATTTGTCTCCCTCCAAAGGCAATTGGTGCTAGATGCAGCAACTGGGGTGAATGCATCTGTTGCTGTTATGTGGCTTTCATGAGCAGGGTGTGTGTTAAGAAAGATCTCTAAGCAAGTTCAAGTAGGACAGGTTGCTATATTCTGTGCTCTTATCACAGTTATGTTTTTATACATGAGTAGTGGCATAGGTTGGGGATCTTAAACTGAGTCAAACAGCTGCCCAGGCACCTCCCGTGACCAACTGTTCGCCAGCTATTGAGATCTCAGGCTGGTCTTTCAAGAATTCAGATGTACAGGAAGAAACACGGTGTTGAAAGAAGCAAGAGCAGCTTTTACTCTGTGAGCAACTCTGTCTTGCTCTGTGGTTTGCAGCCCAGAGCTTGCCCCATTCTCGGAGAAAGCCCTTGGCGGGCTGGAGCTGAGCTGCACCGCGTGGCAGGGGCTGCAGCGGGGAGAGATGCGCCAGTGCTCGGCAACGTGTGTCTCCCCAGCCCTTTCCAGGCAACAGGCTCGAGGTCTCCAGTGGGTTTACTACTCGGAGCAATAAGCAGGACAGGACGCTTCCCTGCTGTGTTTCTGTCCTGGGCACCAGGACGAGGGACCTCTAGAGAGATAGCAGCAGTCCCGGCTCATGGCCAGATTATCTTGTCCCTAACAGCTGCCCATGTAAGTTAGAGCTTCTAGCCGGGAGCAGTGACACGGATGAAAAGAAATTTTCCATTGTCTGGAAGAATAATACCCGCCTGAGAAGAGAGAAGTGCCTTTTGTTTTATTTTGCTGCTCGCTTCTAGTTGTGAGGTATTGTCCTTCTGTTGTACCTTTTACTAGCACAAGAGGTATTGCTATGAAGGATAATAAGCAACTCGGAAATCAATTTCTTCTTGGAACTTTGAAGCCTATGAACTACAGTGCTGTATTTTTCTGTATCTTTCAAAGCACGTGTTAAATAAACATGATCCCCAGGAGTATTCAGAGGCAGCTCTTTGTATATAAAATACCTTCAAATATATCACATATGAAGATGTATTAGTAAGTGTTTGGTATTCATTCTATATTAAGACTCTCTTACTTTGCTGTTTGCACTATTTAAATGCTGCCCGGTGATGACCGGGCTGATCCATGTGCTGTTTGTAACTCCACATGGTTGCTGCCAGGCTCGCCTACAAAGAAAAGCTTATTCAGAGATCTCCTGACTTTTCCCTGGACAGGACTCTTCTTCCTGAGATTGTCTTGGGGCAGTTCAGACCAAGCCATCCGTATTGATAAATTCTGAACACTGCCCTGGACACTTATTTAAGGGGGAGAAAAAGAGATGTGGGTTATCAAGGGATATCAGGAGCAGCCAGAGGAAGAAGAAAGATAAAGAAAGATTTAAAAAGAAAATAACAAAAGGAAAGCCTGTATTTTTCTAATCCAAGCCCTGCCCTGTGTTGGTTCTGTACCCCCTAGTCGTTCTTTTGAGACATGAAATGTAGAACAGAGTACAATTACTTTCCTGATTACGCTCTATCTTCCCTTACCAAGGTATTGAAGAGGAACTGGGGAGCGCATTATAAAACATACAGCCCTATTAAATCTTGATTCCCTTTAAAACAATTGCAGGAAATCTCACCCTTATAATTACATGAGGGTTGAAATAATTTTTTTAGTTTTCTAAGCCCTTCGCAATTCGTCTTACCCTTGTTTGTGTACGTGGAGCTGTATCAGCCTGACGCCAGTCTCTGGTGTTAAAAGTTAGTGACTTTAACCAAACTGAAAAACTCCAAAGGCTTTGGGCTGAAAAACTGGGAAAATTACTCTATTTTGGAGTTGTGGGCTGACCAACAGGATTTACACTCTGTGGGATACCACTGGCATTAGCAAAGTGGTACCCATAGGGTGTAAATCCTGTGGCTCCAGGCATGGCCAGGGTGTGGCGATGGTGGAGCTGGAGGGAATGGCCACCGCCCTGGAGAGGACCTGGTGCTCCTGTGCCCCAGCAAGGACGATGGCATCCAACAGCGCTCCTGAGCCAGTGTGTGTCAGGATGCTGGTTTAATCATACATGAACTGATGTCTCTCCCTGCCTGGCTGACTCCAGGTATCCTCTCCTCCAGAAATTTTGAAGGGACAGAAGTCTCACCAGCTGTTCCATGCAGCTGGAGGAGGAGAATATAAGGTGAATTCTGAGAGCTGCACAGGCTAAAATGGATTTTCCAGCAGAAGGGATCCTGCTCTGCAGCACAAGTTTGGCTTTTGCATCCAGCTCTGGGGTCCCTCTCTCTTCCAGGTGCTCTGGTGCCAGGGCTGTACTAGGTATCTGTCTTGTTCTTGCTAATTAAACAAGTCCAGCTCAAGATAACTTAAGGCAATGGGTCGTTCATTTAAAGTTAATGTTAGATTTTTTCTTTTTTTTTTTTTTTTTTTTAGGTTTTCACTGCTAGTGTGAAAGATTAATGCATTCTATCTAAAGCATCAGCCACCGGGTTGCCTTCTGGAGGATGACCTCAGTTAGAAATTAGTTCATGGATAAAGAAATTGCAGGGATTCAAACCAGTAATCCTGTCCAAAGCTACTTTTAGTCTATGGAAAGGCAAAAATCCCATTACTTCTGTGTCAGTGTTGTGTATTTGTGCCTTGTACTTCAGGTATCCCAGACTCTGCTCTCAAACCATTAAAAATCCAGAGGAAACCCTCCAGATAGACACTGCTCTAAATAGCAGAGGATTCTATTGTCCACACCTCTGTGCATCTGGGAATGGTTTCATTTCTTGATTTGTTTTTAGATAATATGCAGATGATACATCTGCGTGGTTTGTTTTCTTTTGTACTTTCGGCAGGGAGTTCAAATGCAAAACTTTCAGCACAGAGATGTGTTTTCCAAATAAAGTGCTTTCAGCTGTCGTTGTCAGTGATTTGGAAGCCCCTCCCAGTGAAATACCGCCTTGTGCTGCTTGACATTGCTGAGCAACCGAAAGCTGCTCAGAAGTGGCTTTTGATTTTTGCTTTTAAAAAATAATAATAGTCACGCACACACACGAAAAGCCTGCTTTTGGATGAGGAAAGGGGTTTTGTGATTATTCTGCCCTGCCTGAGAAAGGAGCCTCCTCCTCACATCAGGGACTGCCTGGGTAGTAACGAGGGAGCAGGAGGTGGTTGCTGAGGGGAGAGCCAGGTCTCCTTCGTGTCTGCGTGGAGCACTGCTGGTACCGGCACAGGGTGGATGTGCTCTTCTCTGCATTTCTGCCCCTCAGCATGCCAGAACTGGGGAACTGGACCAGCCCAGCTCCTTTCATCTTTCTGTTTCTGCTACTGTGAAAAATAAAAACATGGAAGGGGCTGGTGCAACAGATAGGAGCTGGTTTATTGGTCAATGTAACGGGCATGTAATGGGTAGCACAGGGAGGTTGCATTGCTGCTCCAGTGATTGTGCTAGGAGGGAGGTCTGCAGCACTATTACATACTATTATTACTTTCTGGATAATGTATACACTTTCACATAGTTTTTCTCCTTCATTTTTCATGAGATTAATGGTTAAGCTGTGAAAGAAATGTAACGCCATGCCAGTCTGATTTATTGACCACTTAGTGCTGATGAAGCTGCAAACAAGAGTCAGACAGATGTTGCAGCTGCATTTTTCTTTATCAAAACTAACAGCTCTTCGTGGTTTTTTTCTTAAGCCACTTCTTGCACTCTCTCCTGCTTACCACAGCCCTGGGAACACTCTCAGGAGGCTACTGGGGAGGGGCACTCGATGCCTTGGGTGCATCAGGAGGAGCCTTGCCCAGGTCAGGGGCCGATGGCAGCACCTTCACCTGGGACGCGAGGGCAGCGGAGCAGCTCTGCAGGTCTCTGGGCACTGGCATCACGGGTGGTTTTCTGACGGGCACAGTTCCAGAGCTGTCTGCAGCCCAGCCCTGGGCTCCCTGTAGGAATTCCCTCCTGGTAGGTCTCCACAAAAAAAAAAAAAAAAAAAAAAAGAGTGATTCTCTGATGATTTGGAGTTTTCAAAAACATATGTATTATCTTAAATTGTGTCAAAACACTTCAGTTTGATGGTTAGATTAGTGTTCACAAGCATTGCCAATCTGAGGTCAGCTTCTAGATGCAGACATAAGGAGTGAATCTGTTGGGTTTGTGGGAGTTTTGTATGCTTTTATACATAAAAAGTAAAAATTCCAGTGTGAATCCACTGCCGAGGTCTCCACTTGTTTCTTCTGCAGTGAAGCCAGGGAGCCCTCTTGTCCTGAGTCCCCTGGTGATGAACAAGCACCATCAGGCTTTGAAAAATACAGTTTATCTGAAACGAAGTAAGAAGCATCTGCAGAGTTGCCAAGTTACCCAACTCTGCGGTGGCAGCACATCCTTGCTCTCTTCTCTGAAACTTCTCTGGGAGCAAGAGGTGTCTTTACACAAAATCTCTGAGGCATCTTACTTTTTATTACTTCATCTAAATCACTAATTATGTTAAATTAGCTGATGGAGACTATTTGGGTTGTATAGGTAATCATTTTTATTATATGAATCTCTTCTGAATTATGCATGAGGACTGTAGTGTTTCAGACCTGCCCTTCGTCACCTTCCCAGTCCCAAGCATCATGTTGGAAGTGGCTCAGCTGCCCCATTAATTCCCTGAGTGACCCAACTGTCATTACCGATGCCTTTAAAGGGTAGAACAAAAAGGCTGAAAGGAAAATGTGACTCTGTTTTCTGTGGTGACCGGAGGATTTGCACTGTGGTGTGGAAAGAGAGGATGCAGGAGGGGGTGCCTGGTCACCCCTGCCCTGGGCTAGCCCCATGTGTGGCTGCCCGGAGTGCCCTGCCTGCCCCAGGCTGTGTTTTGCCTGTCAGGAGTTACCTTCTGCTGGTCTTCCCTTGGTGCAGGTGTCCACGTACTGCTCCAGCCCTCTGTGGGTTTCGTAAGCAAGTGCTCCCATTAGTGCAACCTTTGCAAACAAATGATGGTTTGTGTTCTCTCTCCTACTCTGAATAGGGCTGTAACAGCATTAATGAAACATTAGAGTTTTAATTACACCATTATCCTATTTATTTTCATAAATAATTCCAAAGCAGTCATTAAAGTTTGTGAACTTAGGAGTAAATGACTTAAGGGAAAGAAATCAGCTTCTCAATCTTGTTATTATCTATTGTACAGTCTCCCTGGGATGCTGTTGGGAAACCAGCAGAGTTGTTTCTGTTGCTGCTGTTAAGTTGTTTCATTTAGTCGCGGGGTGGTAGCACTGCGTGGCTCTCCGCTCGAAATGCCTGTGCCAGCTGGTCGGTGCCGCAGTGTGTCAAAGTGGCGCCGCGTCCCCTCACTCGGCCCCCTTGGAAGGTGCATGGGGAGAGAGGAGCAGCCAACAGCTCTTCAACGGCAGCGAGCGCCTTGCAGCCCCTCTGCGGCAGTGTTGCAAGGGACACACTCCCTTCCAGTCCAGCCTTCTGCAGGAAGCTTGCAAGATCTTCAAAAGAAATGTCGGGCTTGCCTGCAAAGAGCCTGTCCTTGGGGCGCTGATTGTGAACCTCTATGGCTCTTCCCCCCCCTCTTTCTGCCACCGTACAGAAAACATGGCTGTTACTGATGTTCTTGGGTGAGTTTTCGTATATTCAAACTAGCCTGATGTCGACCGGAACTGATGAAGGCATTGCCTTAAACACAGCGCAGGTCCCTCAAACCAAAGCACATCCCCTGGTGTTTGTTGCAACTGGTGTTTGCAGGGCTCTTGCAAGTATTTGGTGTTCCATGCGTTGGAGAAAAGGTTCTTCCTGAGCGTGCGAGGGGAGCAGGAGAGTTGCAAGCAAAGGACACTCAGGATGCAGGGAAGCTCAGTGCAAACTCTGTCGTGCCTTGTCTTTTGCCATCTCTCTAAAGAGCAGCTCTGATCTCAGGGAAAACTGGTACCTACTGGAATCTAATTGTGATGCTTTCTGTGGTAGTTTTAATTAGGGAGATAAATGCGGAGAGGCCCGGTGACGTAACGTTTGCCCCGCTTTCCCTGCAGAACCCAGACATCGTGTTGGTGCACTACCTGAATGTCCCTGCCATCGAGGACTGTGGGAAACCATGTGGACCCATCTTGTGCTCAATAAACACAGACAAGAAGGAATGGGCAAAGTGGACAAAAGAGGAACTCATCGGACAGCTCAAACCGATGTGTGAGTATCCAGAGGCTTTTTTGCTCTTTTGCTTTGTGTGGGGTTAATTTAGAATACAGTGTCTCTCACTGCCACCAACCATCCCTGTGAGGAAGTCATTTGTCACTGTCAAAGTCACCTTCTATCTGCGTGCACTTTATTTCTTCCCAATATTCAACGCTTCTGGGATGCGTGGCATGAGAGCTGCCCACACTGTCCCAAAAAAGGTCCCCTTCACACACTAGGAAAAAAAATTGTACCTACAGTCTTGCATTTTCAAGCACCATTTCTAGGCACCTACTGGCTTGCCTTTGCAGTATTGGCAGGTAGGTTTCTCCTGCGGGCTTTCCATGTTTGTGTGGTTCAGTGTCAGATCTGAATGGGTTGCTGTTGCTTGCAGGTGGACTCCCTGAAGGTGAGTGTTTTAGGGCAGGTGTCATTTATTACTCTTCTAAACTTAGCAAGCTAAAGAGAAGGTTGCTTAGGGGCACGCAGCGGCTGGGAAGTTGGCTCTGCAAACAGGCAGTTCTTTGGACCTCTCTGCATCTGCCTTGGAGTATGGTATTTTCTTTCACATCGTAGTTATGTTGTATGTCTTTCCCTGAGGAATATGTCCCGACGTGCACACAAACATCTTTTTGCGATGAAAGGAAGATCAGGCGTAACTTGGGTCTGTAAGCAAGAGAATATTAACTGCAGGAGCCACAATACCAAATCGAGGCATTTGCATCTGAGTTGCCAAATATCAGGTCTGCTTTCCTCTCCCATCCCTGCCCCAGTCAGACGCTGGTGTCGTGCCACTTTTTCCATGATTAGAGATCACAGCCACGACGTACGTTTTGATGTGTCTCAACTATCAGTGAAAGATCAGTCTTGTGCTCACTGCAGCATTAGTAATCTAAGTTTGCATCACTCCTTTGTTGCACCCTGAGCTCTGCAGGCCTGTGTATTCCTTTTCCACAGAAAGCTGAAGGACAGAAGACAAGCAGAAAAGAAGGGAGAAAATGGCACATTTGATAGACAGGATATTGCCCCTGGGACCAGTAACCTTAGACAGAAATCTAAGATGTTGAAGGTGTAGCTGAGACTGGACAAGTACCTTAACATTAAACAGGAGAGGAAGTGGCAGCCTATTAAAAAATCTGCAGTGCATCAAGAAAATTATGTGGAAACTACAACGAACTTGCCATAAATTTAATAGCAGTTGGCTCTTTTATGTCTCAGGAGGGAATAGTGAAATTCTATGCAATTATTCAGAGTATATATGCATGTACATGTCTCTGTTTATGGATACATATCCTGGGAAATGCATCCTTAGAAATGTAGCTAAAATAAAAGCTTTAGATTCTGATCAGACATAGGAAAAAAAGAGGACACAGTAACTGTGTTTGGGGAACACAGAGGGCACTAGTCGCCAAGAAGCCGTCTGATTTGGTTCCAGTATTGGATATGCCATGAAATTCTGAAGCCAAGCCCATTAGTTTCATCACATTTTTGCATTAATCACATTCTTTCACTGGCTTCACAGTTTGATTGCCTGATGTTTCCAAATTTCTCTGCATTAAAGCAGATTTATCAATGAGTTAATCAAAGCATTGTGCGTGGTGTTGCTGGTGAAGTGAGTCTCACGCTTCTACCTGTTCCATATTGTGTTTTGTCTAGTTTTATTCCTCTGGATTTGGAAGTTGTGTGAGGTTTTTTCCTTGATTCTTTTGTTTCTTGGTCACCATTTTTCATAAGAATTTCACATTTAAGACATTAGTGGAGATACAGCCAGGGTGTGCATGGAGATCCAAGGCTCAGTGCTGTACCTGCAGGGATGTTTGCATCCTGTTTCAGACCATTGATGTAATTCAGAATTAGGAGGAGAAGCCGATACTAGTTCTACCTTTGGGGAAAATGCCTCCTCCTGGCCAGAGGCTAATGACAGCGCCCAGTTCTTATCTTGCAGAGAAATGCTTTTTATCCAAGTCTTATGCAGCTTGGACCAGAGTTGGGTATTAAAGCTTTTGACCTCTGTCAGGTATTAAAGCTTTTATGTCACAATCTAGGATAGTGGAGAGTCGGTAGTGCGGCAGCCAAAGGCTGGAAGCATGTTCTCTTGGCCGCGTGTGCTTGGAGAACTAAAAGTGATGTGGCAGATGGCTGGCAGAGAGAGAGGCATCGGTCTGAGAGTCCGAGCCAGACAAATACATCAAACTGTTTTTCCTGAAACGCAGAGAGACCCTGACTGGGAATAGCTGGGAGTTTGCTCACATTTCTTGCATCCATAATTCACTTGGCTCCCTCTTCCTTCCCTGCTGCATCGTCCCAGAGTCAGTCCAGGCATCAAGCAGCATTCAGCAGGCAACTGGGACAGGCACCAGCCCCTGGTACCAACTGTGTCACCTCGGTGAGCAGAGCCGCGCGCCAAGGCCGGGGCTGCGGAGGGGGACATCCTCCAGGACTGCTCTGGCAGGACACCTCTGCAAACTGACTGACTGACTTCAGTTTTCATGGCTTTGGATTTTTGGTTTCGTTCTGAAATATTTTTCACCTGCCTTCACGCTGGGACATCCATGACCTCCTGATTGGCCTGTCTGGACTACCACTGTTGGCTTCTCAGCCCTCAGTTTGCCAGTCCTCGAGACTGAAGCAGACGAGCTGGGAGGGGCTGGATGCCCTGTACACGCCCTGCAGCAGGATGATTCCTCTCTGCTTCCAGGCTAGGAGATGAGGCACCTCTCAGAGCAGAAAGTGTGGTGAGGCGGCGCAGGGACGGCTGTGCTGCCTGCACTGACCTGTCCTGCTTCTGAGGGCAGACCAGTGGTCTGAATCAGAAGGGTCATCATATATGTTGCTTCTGTAGGGACACAACCTTTCAGGACATTTGTGCAAAATGAATAGCGATAATACATGAAAATTCTGTGGGAACACTGTCTGAGACACCTGTATGTCATTTCAGGATGCCTGGTATGAAGAATGGGCCTCAATTTGGCATTGCTTTGAAATGTGTCGTTTCCCCTCTTGTGCCATGTTACAGTCTTGCATTGAGATTTCTCTGAACAGATTAGCAGATGTCCTTAGAGGCATCTGGTGGTAAAAGCAAAATGCAGTGGCAGAATCCAGCACAGCAGAAATCTGTATATAAACTCCGTATGATCAGCAAATCATGGGCCAGCTCATGTTGGGGATTTCTCCAAATCATCCCCTTTTGGCTTTCTCATCTACCAGCTGGCAAAGTATGAGTTTCAAGCTCACAGCTGGTGCTACGTTGCAATCCTTGGTTCAGGTCCACTATAATTAAGAGCTATCTTTCTTTCAGGAAAAAGCTTTTTTTTCATTCTGCTGCTGCTTGGAAACTTATTGCTCCTACTCATGCTGCCTGCATGCAGCCACATCTGGCAAAACTGGGGGCTGCACGTGGCACCCATCTGACTTCGTACCTTTGGGCATAGGCAGCTATTCCTCTCCCAGGAGTCACTGGTCCTCTCTGTTCTGTGCCTGTAAATGAAACAACCTGGATCTCCTGGAGGTGCCCTGAAACCGCATCCCTATGTTGTCGAAGCTGGAAGGGGCATTAAGAGCTTGTAACCCAGAGCGAAGTTTAAATAGCAGTAATCGGCATTAATGTGGTTTGAAGAATTGAGTTGGTGGATATTTTTATCTTAACTTTAATTTATATTCCATTTCAGTAATTCTATTTATGGTGTGGGGTTTTTTTTTTTTTGTATTTAAGCTTAAAAGGTTGGTGTACAAAAATGTTACATGGGATGATTCTTACCATTCCCCAGCTGGTTTGTCAGAGCTACAAAGTGACCCTGGGTGGAAACTGAAGCTTGCCAGCTTAGATACAGCTGATTTCCTCCACAAAAAGTAACTTAGATTCTTTAAAAGAGTTTGGTTTAATAATGCAGATGTCCAGTTTTGCTCGAATAGTTAATTAGCTATGTGGTTTTTATTAAGAAGAGAATACAGTAGTAGGTGCCAGCTGGGTTCTTATTTTTAAGTATCTCCCATTGACATCAGCTGCTTGGCCCCTGCCAGCCACTTGCTCAGCTTCTCATCTTCTCACCAGATGAGTCTTGTAACCCCTTCATCACTGCAGGTGTGCTGCTCTAAGCATGGGGCACGTGCAAGAATTGCACCTTTCCTCTCCTCTTGGGCCTGTCGTGGCCTTTATGTCCCCAGATGAGCTTGTTCCCATGCCTGTAGGGGCCACTCTTTAGGAAACGTGGTTTCCCTCGCGGGCAAGTTTCACCTACTGTAGAAATATCCGCTTTGCCAGAAGAACAAAATTAGCGACCATTTTTCACCTGGTGCTTTGGGCAGTCTTTCAGCTGCCTTTGCAATACCACAGTGAAATAGTGCCACTAGCTGAAAGGGAGTGTTGCTGGTGATCCGGTATGGAACGGGCTGGGAGCAGTGATGGAACTAAACTCGAGGGAAGCTGAAGCAAACAGTTTCTGGGCCCCCTAAAAGCTGGCTACTGAACCCAATGCAGCAATTACAGAACCTCTGAGGATGCCGTGGGCACACCAGCCGTAGTCTTCTTAGTGTTCTGTCTTCTCTCTCGACGTTCAGCTGCAGGAACTCTCAGGTCCGACACCTGCGCAGCTATTGGGGTGGCGGCCGGTCTCCTTCTGGCACTTCCACCAAATGGTAAAAAAGGGCGGTAGTTGTCCCTGTGGCCAGGATCCTTCCGACCGTCGGGTGAGACGTGGTGAGGCCGGGCCGGTGCCGCTGGACGGGCCGGGCTCCCCCAGGAGAGCTGGACTGCGGGGCTCTGGGTGCCACGCTTTGTCCCCACAGTCGCCAGACAAGATTTTTCCTTTAAAAAACGGTGGGGGTGGGGGCGGTGTGTTAAAGAGGGGAGACATTCTCGCAGGGTCTTCCCAGGAGCCCGGTGTGTGTCCGGCGGCCCGGCCCTCCCCCCGCCGCGGCCCCGCTCCCCGCCCGCCCGTTACCGGTCGCCGGGCGCCACCTGGCGGCGGCGACAGCGGCACAGCGGGGGCTCGGTCCGGGGTTTTCGGCCCAGAGCTCTGCCAAGACCGGGCCGGGCCCTCGATGCCGGCGACACGGGCACGGGCACGGACGCGCTGTCCGGGACGCGCTTTGACTCCGCTACGCGCGATCCCGGCGCTGGGTCTCGGGGCTGCTCGGGAGCCGGAGCAGAAACGCCGGCCCTCGCAGAAGGGACCGGGCAGCGACAGCGGCTCCGTCCCGGTTAACGCTGCCGAAGGCGCCAAGTCCTGGCGCGACCGGCTTTGGGCTGCGGGTGAGTGCGCCTTGATGGCCGAGGAGGTGTTTTGAGAGAGTCCTTTCATCTGCTAGCAGCCTTGAACTTCAGGCGGCTGCGAGTAAAAATTGCTTTAGCTGTAAATAAAAGTCGCAGGAGTCTCGCTCCAAGCGGCTTCAGAAGAGTCGCGTCCCGCTGACCCTCTCTGAGGGTCATTGAGCCGCACACGCTTCCACTTGCCCTCAAGCATCTGTTGCATCTGAGCAAACCTTCAAGGAAAGGTCTTGTGTTGGAAGAAAGAGTTCTCTTTAAAGAAAGGTTGAGAACAAAACCTCTGTATGAGCCCTTATAAAGACATTAAAATTCAGGAAGTGTCATATAGAAGCGGCAAATGTGCAAGGTGATCTTTGCTGGCTGTGTCCCCAGCAGTAGAGGCGCAGGAAATCTCTCCTTCGTAACCAATAATGAGTGGAAGTGGAGGGCTGGAAAATCAAAGCTGAATTGTGTGTGGGCGTCTGGATACAAAAGGATAGAGCTAATAGAAATCTCCCCCAGCTGGACTGAGAAATCAGAGCAAGGCCTTTACTTCTGTCAACAGAGGAAAATTGAAGGGACAAGGCTGCTGCTTGCAGATGATCATTGCCATGGAAACAGCGTCCCGGTGTCAGCAGTTGGTGGAGCAGAATGTGGGAAGCAAGGGTGACCCTCCATCTGTCAGGGGGGTGGTGGGACAAAGGACCCATTCCTTACACTGTCAGCGCTTGTAGGATTTTTAAATGTTGGTCAGGAGCAACCAAGGGCACGACTCTGACGCGAGGGTTTCAGGCCGGCTGTCTGAGCTACATTGAGAGGGAAAGGCAGACAAAAACAGGACCCTGATTATTCCAAATATTCCAGCCCTGTCAGTCTCTCCAATTTACCTGCTTCATGGGGAAGATGTCACCATTGTTACTCAAAAAAACTAAAGACGGGCTCTTACCTGTCAAAATGAGGCAAAAGAGTAGCACTTAGGGTACAGGGAATGCCTTCACCACGTGGTGTACATACACGGGTATGCACAAGCCGTGTTGTACCTATGGGATACAGGAGAGCAAGAGCTTTGGAATAGAAACAGAAAGTGAACGTGGCAAAGAAGAACGTCTGCAAACACTCAGAAAAGGTGAAACGATCAAATATAAATGTGGGAAGGTATTTTAGGGACAAGTTTTGCTTAGGGTGGCGGAAACCACAGAGAGGGAAATGGTCAGGGGTTTAGCTGTTGGTGCTGTTCGGTCTGAAGGTGAAACAGCAACGCAGGCTTGAGGTGATGGGGAGGAGGAAGACACCTGCAAGACTGGAGGGCTGCAGACATGGTAGTTGTGGAGGACTAAGTACCACCAGCGGTAGAAGGCGGCAGAAAGAGCCAAAGCGTTATAAGAAGCCTGAACAAATCACATTTTTCTGTGTGCGAGTTTCCTTTGGTTTCTGAGCTGCCTTTTTGCTGCTACTCTAGATCATTTCTCATTCTGTCGCTCATGATGGTCAGAGAAAGTCCTGACCGTGCTAATGAACGGAGAGCCACTGGACTACTATTGGAAGGTCAGTTTTGCTGTCTTTTCTTCAGACAGGAAGAAAGAAGGAAAGTGTGAGCCCACGCTCATAAAAAGAAGTTGGAGACGTTTCCACTAGGAAAGTACTGGAGCAGTTCACAGCTTTCATTTTAAATTATAAGGAAATGCAGGAGGAGTCTGAAGAGTTTTAATACTTCTGAGAATTTCTGTTAAGGTTCAATCTTCACTTTTTTTATTTCTTTTTTTTTTTTTTTTCATTCCCACATTATGGCTGTGTTTAATCAAACATAGTTCTACAGTGGTTTCACTTTTTGAACCACTAAGAAACAGGAAGAGTGCATGTGTGTGTGCTTTTCGTTAACCTTCCTTTCATAATGCACTTTCTTCCATATGCCAATCTTCTTTCCTGCTGATTCAGCATGTGTCAGGAAGCCAAACGTGTCATGGTAAAAGCCATCCTGATAGTATTTGGTATTCAGTACTAACAACTAACCAGCTCACAGGAGTTTTTTCTTTAAAAGGATGAGGGAGAAAATTCTACATATTGGATGTGCCAAGGCAGTGGATAATTTGCATTAAGCATCCAGACGTTCTTTTTTTGCGATTTGTCACCCTTCACTGTTTTTTTGCTTTATAATCTTAGAACGTACAGGGGGCATAAGCACTAAAAAAAAGTTGGACCTTGTGGACAGAAGCTGGAGCAGGATTTAGCAGCAGTAGGGAGCAGACTGACACAGTGGTGTAAAATACCCAGCAACACATATGTGAGGTCACTTCTTTAACAAAGTGTTTCTGAAGTAACTTAATGCAAAGTCTCTCAGTAATAATTACAGTTCACTAACTTCATACAGTATGACCAAAAGTATTCCAAATGCATTACTGCGTTTTAATCTCACTGTCAAATGTATTTTTTGCAAAACTCCTATTTGAACATCACTTACTGGGTGTAACATCACATGAGACAGAACAATATACCTAGAATAATAAAATGAATGTGAGTAGAGGTACTGAAGTGGTAAGTGTATTTGAACATAAACTTAGGCATAATAGCAGATACTGAGTGTTAAGAGAAAATTCAAAATTGTGAACATACTAGAAAGCAAAATCTGTTGGGTATGGTAACAGTAAATGTAGTTGTCAAGCAAGCATAGAGGGACTCATTGCTAGACTAACTGCAGCACTTTAAATAGTGATATGAAGAAGAATACTTGTAAACTTTATTTACTACATTAGTGCAAGCTATCTGTCCCAGCCAATAAAAATACGAATTCTCTAATATAAAACTAGACCATGATGAGATGCTGTTAGACAAAGTAACATCAGTGGGTGATGAGGCAACACAGCAACAGGTGATAAAAAAAAAAGAATAAAACTGCTTCATGGAGCAGATCCAGGAACTCTGTTCCACCAGCTGCTTATGATGCACTGAATAAGCAGCATCTAGGAGAATGGGAGCTTCACGCAATAGCCTGCCTCTTTGGCAGTGGCCGTTAGCTGTCATAAACATGCCCTCATTTGCCTCTGATCTTCCTGCATGAAGCAGTTCACGGCTTTTTGCTCCAGAGTCTGCAGATAGTTCTTGCTGTACCGTGATTACTAGCCCAAGGTGCTGTTGCCAGCATTGCACGACCTCACATTGAGGACCTTCACCACGTGAGGATCTGTATAGATGGAGCTTATTCCTACAGAGTTGAAGTCTGTGGGACTTTTAACGTTGATTCTGTATATCCTGGTTAAGGATTTAAGAAGATAGTGTGCAAAGATCCTGCTTTGCTAGATTATGACAGAGACACTTCTGAAAAGAAGAGGCTCTTCAGGCCTGAGCTCAGGCACAGGGATGTCTTGGAAATTATATTGCCATCAACCAGCACTTTCCAAAATCTGCAAGTGAGCTCTAGTGCACACAAAGGATTAATGAATAATATGCACGTATAAATGGCTTAGACATTAAAGGAGACAGAAGATGTTTTGAGTCAGTTATTATGGAGAAAATATTTTATAACTACTATTTCCATTGTAAGTCAGGTTGAGAATAGCACTGTTATGTGCAATTCTGCATCTAAAAAATTCTGAGAGGGAACCTTCATTCAAATAATTTTTGTGTGTGCAGCTTAGCATTCTTTTTTAAATAGCTAACCGGCCAAGAGAGTCCCCAAGAAGAGAGTCCTTCACTTTGCAACATGTTCTGCAACATCAGTCTCCTGTCTGTTTTCCCAAATTACTAAAAAGTTGTCCAAGACTGAGGAGGGAGTCACACTGTTAGTGATTCCCCAAAAATGAGTCAGTCTTCACTGCTGCCAACCAGGATCTGACAATGAAGACCGGGCAAAAGGTTTGTATTTGCTATTATATTGGTGTATTTTTGGCTGCTGATTTTATTATAAAACTAACTTTGTTTTCATATTAGACAGAAAAAGATTACAAAGCACTCCTTGGAATTGCACTGTTTTACTTCAGTGTTGCTTTCAGGTTTCTAATTAAAGTGACGTGCACTATTCAGATAGTCTTTACAATTTTTCAACTTAGTTGTGAGAGACAATAAAGAGAGAAAGAAATTCTAGTGAGGGTTTTTTCCCCCTGTTGTATGCACCTTACCCAGGAATTGCGTTTGAAAGCTTATGAATATCAGGGAGTAGAGAATAGTAAACCAGCGACCGTTACTGTTGCTTTTTATAGGTCTTCCGTTCTCACAAAGAGCAGCAGGAATGGATTTCTGCTGTTCTCTTGGGGTGGCTCTTGATTCCTGGTGTGTTTGTGAAGTTTCTGATGGGAAGTTTTACTGTTCTCTTCACAGTTCATGGCATTAAGTGGACATGCAGCAATGGAAACAGCAGTTCAGGGTTCTCAGTGGAACAGCTTGTGCAGCAGATCCTCGATAGTCACCAGACCAAACCACAGCCTCGGACACACAACTGTCTCTGCACTGGTACCTTGGGTGAGTACCTTGGGAGGACACAAAAAATTGATCACAGCAAATCCAGACTTGAGGTAAGGTTTGTAGTACTGAAGTGCTGAAAATGCTGTATCATGAAATGTGGAGACACAATGAAGTCAGAGGTGACAGAAGACTTCTAGAGCATAAAAAATGCAGCTGCAACTTCTGGAAAAATGTCAACACTTTGTAATGTGCAAGTTATAGATGTTTTCCATGCTTGATCTGCTCAAAAAGGTATATTCCCTTCTACATGCTTAAATTTTGTTACAGAAGCTTTAAAATTTAATGTTCTTCCATCTTCACCCTCTGAACCCCTTGTCCTGCAGCCCACTTTGCTAAAGAACTGGGCTCAGGTGGTTAATTACAAGGTATCACCTGGATAAGACAGGTTTTACTTAGGTATCATGAAAATATAGGAGATTTCTGTTAAACAAGTTGGCTTTGTCTTGAGTGAGACTACAACAGTAAGAAACAGAATTCTTAGTATTAGCATTACACAGAGAATGGGAAGCTGAGTTTTCCAACTCATCTGCTTTATAGCTGCCCCTTCCTAGTGCTTTGGCCAAGTAAAATATATGACACATTAATTAGTCTTTAGCAAAATTTATAAAGGAAAGCTGTCAGTGCTTCAAAGGGTTTATTTTCTTTTTGGGGGCAGCTGCATTATACAATCAAGACTTAAATGAGAATGGTGACCTCTGAAATACCTGAGTTTGGATTAAAATTCAACCCTTAAGGCTCAGCATTTGATCCAGGCTTGCAGATCTGAACATGAATCCTTTTATTTCTCCCTTTGATGTTTTGTCTTGTGCTAAGTCTGCTGCATGCTTTTTAACATAACAGTATCACTTTGTTTTGTTACGGCTTGCACGTTGACACATACATTCCTGGTTCCTTACTGTCATCCGCAAAGGCAGCAGCCTGAAAGCCTCTCCCTTGTTCCTGTTCATCTCTATACCTAGGAGAATAGAGAGATTTAATATTGCATTTAGTCTCAAAAGCACTGTCCTGAACTACTTTGTGACCTGATTCAAATCTTGAGCACATAATAGAGAAGGTCCCCTTCAAGGGCAAGGAACAAAAGATTTAGCAAATTGCAATGGCTACACGGACACTTCATGTTACTCAGAAGATGGCATTTATAATTGTAGCCATTAGCTACAAGGAGGAGGTTTCTTTCCCCCTTTAGTCATTATATAGTGCCATAATTAACGTTCTTACCTCATTCTAGGGAAAATTAATCAATTAAGGAAAGAAACATCAAAAATTCATGGGCTGTTCTTTAAAAAACAAAAGCAGTCTGTGTACCAGAGTGTGGCTCAGATGCCCTTGCAAACAGAATCGTTTACTCTGTCCTACCTGATATCCAAACTCCCAGGAACTCGGGTGATGTCCATCTTCTGTTGGGCCAGTAAAGACGCCAGCTGGCTGAACTCTGTGGAGGGTTGTCTTCTGGTGACCTTTGCCTCAGCCTTCCTCAGCTGCTCTGATACTAATCGTGCACTCCGTGTGTGACCTCTGACAGTACAAAATGTTTATCTGTCGGCATATGAATGTCTTAGAACAAGAGAAACGCATCACCATCCTTATGGCAGGGAAAGCTTTCTTTGTGCTGGCTAACGTATTACTTCTTTAATAATTTGACTGGCAGCTGTAACAGACACAATGATGACAAGAAGATGAGGGTTGCAGTCTAGACGGCAGGGTGATGCCAAGGACAGGAACATGGTACAGCATCTGTCACCTCCAGATTACCAGTCAGCATCCAACCCATGAGAGAGCAGTTGTCAAACCACCTGACATCAGCCAGCATGAAGAGCCGAGTGTCTGTGTCACAGGGGGCTGAGGTCTTGTCTGTGAGGGTCTGTGAGGCAGAAACCCTCTGCCGCAGCTGACAGCAGCAGCCCTCACTTTGCAGACTTCGCACTGAGAGCAGGCACATTTAAGTAACTCCAAAACTTGTCACAGATGCTGATTTGTCTCTTCCTAATGTGTTGTCTGATGAGGAAGGGGGTAGGTGCTATGTGGGGTGAGGGGAAGGGTGCACACATGCCTGTTTTGAGGATGCTGTCATTGCACATGATGGATCTATGTGCTAGACAGAGAGCTATAAATCTGGCACTGTCAAGAAATTAATTTTATTTCCAAGGTGTATCTTGCTCTATTGTATGAATGCTTGCTGTCTCTCACACACGCGTGTGCGTAAGCACAGCTCTCCTTTGCTACAGATGTAAGATATGCTACTGGCATCGTCTTAATTTTGTGTTTACTGAATGTCTAATGTTGCTGTTTTCTGGCACAGGGGCAGGAAGCAGTGTGCATCACAAGTGTAACAGTGCCAAACATCGCATCATATCACCAAAGGTCGAACCAAGGACAGGTGGGTACAGCGCTCATTCAGAGGTACAAAATAACGATGTCTCTGAAGGCAAGAACGAGCACAGTCACGGCAAGGCCTCCAGCCGAGAGAAGAGGAATGGCAAAGTGGCAAAACCAGTGTTGCTCCATCAAAACAGCACTGAGGTTTCTTCCACCAACCAGGTGGAGGTCCCTGACACGACCCAAAATTCTCCCGTGTCCATCAGCAGTGGATTAAATAGCGACCCGGATATGGCAGATAGCCCGGCAGTCACTGGGGTCTCCAGTATGGCTGTAGCATCTGTTATGGGAAGCTTGTCACAAAGTGCCACCGTGTTTATGTCAGAAGTCACCAGTGAAGCTGTGTATACCATGTCACCCACCTCTGGCCCAAATCAACACCTTCTGTCCTCAGATGCAGCTGCACAAGGACTGGTACTTGCTGTGAGTTCAGATGGACACAAATTTGCTTTTCCAACAACCGGCAGTTCAGAGAGCTTGTCGATGCTACCCAGCACCGTCTCTGAGGAACTTGTGCTCTCCACAACTTTAGAAGGAAATAGAAAAATTCCAGAAACCACCATGAATTTTGACCCAGACTGTTTTCTTAACAATCCCAAGCAAGGGCAGACTTATGGTGGAGGAGGTATGAAAAGTGACAGCATCAGTACAAACATAAGGCAGTCACCCACAACAGAACGTAGCTTCAACTTCAATACAACCCTCACAAAAGAAATTAAAACTGAGGACACATCTTTCGAACAACAGATGTCCAAAGAAGCATTTTCCTCCAGTTCTGCATCTAACACTCTCACCCTTACTACTGGTTCAGGTTTGCTTCCATCTGGAGGAGGTCTGAGCCCAAGTACCACCCTGGAGCAGATGGACTTCAGTGCCATTGACTCCAACAAGGACTATTCTTCCAGCTTCAATCAGACTGTCCAGAGCCCTCACGTTCATCAGACCCCTTCCCCCAGTTTCTTTCTGCAGGATGCCAGCAAACCTCTTCCCCTCGAGCAAAACACTCACAACAATTTGAATGACACAAGTGGCTCTTTTGTGAGCACATTAGGAATCCCCAGTGTGAAAACAGAGTCCTCGTCCCAAACCACTTCCAACTGTAATGGCACAGTGGAAACGAGAATAGAGTCCACCTCTTCTCTCCAGCTCATGCAGTTCCAAGCAAACTTCCAGGCTATGACTGCAGAGGCTGAAGTTCCCATGGAGACCTCCCAGCAGGCAGAAGGGAACGAAAATCTACTTAAATCAGGGGATCTTCAAGCCTGCAGCACAGAACACTACTTGCAGCCCGAGGCCAACGGGAGTATCAGGAATGGGAACAATCTCCCTATTCTCCAAGGAAACATGGTACAAGGACTCTATCCTGTGGCCCATCCCAGCTTAAATAACTCCTCCAACATGGAGCTTAACCTGGACCACTTTGACATCTCCTTCAGCAACCAGTTTTCTGATCTAATTAATGATTTCATATCAGTAGAAGGTGGGAGCAATGCTCTCTATGGACACCAGCTGGTGTCGGGTGACAGTGCCGGACTGTCTCAGCCTGAAGAGAGTAACAGAGCAACTTACAACCAGGCTGAAATGTGCATTCCTTGCTGCAGTCCTCAGCAAGCCAACATGCAGCTCAGCAGCACAGAGAACGGAGCCAGCACGATGGCGTACATGCACGTGGCTGAGGTGGTCTCAGCAGCTGCGGCACAAGGCACTTTGGGGTTGCTGCAGCAGAGTGGGCGCTTGTTCATGGTGACAGATTATTCACCAGAATGGTCTTACCCTGAGGTAAGTCTAGGGTTTTTACTCATTAACGTTTACTGCCTTATCTTTCATTGCTTTGTTAACAAGGGCTCCGAAGGACTGTTTTGTTAAAGCTTTGACAAGGCTTTTGAAATATTTCTTTTAGAAGTTGGAGCATCTGAGGCCATTTGCCCGTCTGAGTGTACTTTTAATTAAGCACTTCATTACCCTGACAGGGCCCTTTCTTCACTTGGGAGGCATCCAAACAGAAATGTTTTGTTTCGCTGAAAAGTATTTCACATGTGATGACTTCATGGTGCTACTAGCCACGTTAGAGCAACAGAGTTTGCAGCCTGGAACTGGTCCTTAAGTCTGGCTCTGATGCTTTTAGTAGAGTAGTTCCAGACCTGCATTGCCTTAGTGAGGTCAGCGTTTACCTCCATCCCACAGACTATCCCGAATCAGTCATACGCACCACAGGTTAAAAATGTCAACAGAACAGGCTTTTCTGATGTGAAGGAATGCTAGAGGAAAGAGGGTGTTTTGAGCCAGTAGTGGAGAGGCAGGTTGTTTTGAATTAAGAAAAATGTCCTTTTTTTTTCTGTAAGCCCATCCTTGGAACACTGTTGTATCTGTTACCTTACAGAGGTGTATAATAACTGTTCAGGAAAAGATCTCTCTGTTCCTGATGACTAGTGCTATCTGATGATCAGTCCTGTGATGCCTCCCCCAGTAAGTGTGCATCTGTGACACCACAGGATGGCAAGTTTGCTAGTGGGCGAGGCAGCAGAAATATGCAGCAATAAGCAGATGAGGTGGCTTAGCCTTCAGCTGAATGGTCCTGTGACAGCTCCAGGACCGTGGTGTTACAGCAGCAGATGATGAGTTGGTATTCAGTGGCTCTAAGGGTTCCCATACTTGGCAACATGAGATTTAGTGTGAAAGCGTGGGTGTTCACTCTGCAGATGGAAGGAAACAGAGGTTGCCACATGCAGGAATGGCCGATGGGCACTGATGAAAAGCCTCCTTTGGGAGTTTTTTCCCTCTCTTTAGTTGCTTTCTCTCCAGACAAGTCCATCATGGCCAGTGAGGTGGGGTGCAGGCTTGGGCACAGTGGGCAGCTGAAGGCATCCTGCCACTCATTGCAGCCTCACCCAGCAGTGGCCAGCAGCTGACTGGGAGGTCTGGGACTGTCTGCGGCAGGAGATGCCACGGGGGCTTACCTCTGCTGGCTGCCAAATCCAGAGTCACCTTCAAGAGACAAGGTGGTCGCTGATCATCTACCACACATTGCCAGCCAGAGTTTACCTTCTCTTGGTCTTGGTGGAAAACTGGGTCTGAATGTGCTGGTCTTGCTCCTCTGGAGTACACAAGGTGAAGTGTCAGCACTGTGGCGGCCACTACCGGCCCTACTCGGCTGTGTAACCCGGAACAATAGTGCAATGATGGCCTGTTAGACCTGAATACAGTTAGTCTTTGTTTGCAAGCAGCACAGCCTTTTGGGTGTATTTGCCTGTGTTGGGCTACAGACACTGCTTCTGCTCTACCTGTTGTCCAGACAGTCAGTCAGACTCTTTCTTGCTGGAGTAGAAAGCCAACCAAAAAAAACCCTAATAGCAAACCTCCAGCCTTTCAGGTGCAAATCTTTCTTTTTTTGCTGCTACCATGGAAACCTTTTTCTTGTTACCGCTTGCTGCACTAATGAACTGCTTGACTCCTGCTGGCAAAGCTCGTTTTATTTCTGTTTTATGCAGACCACGAGGTCTAATCCATGTGCATAGACTCTCGTGAACGTTTTTCAAAGCCAACATGGGTACAGGATTGCATCCTGGCCGTGTGGTTTTGTACCCAGGGCTCCAGGTTTCGGTGTGCCCCCAGCTGGGAGCAGGACCCCAGCTGTTCGTTTGCTTTGCTCGACCGCGTTTGCCGCCTGCTCTGAACTCGGAGGGCATCAGACAAGCCCTCGGTAGGAGCGCGCCCGTCTCCCAACGAGTTCTGCCGCCGACCGACGGGGCTCCCGGGAGCCCACGCTGCCGGCCGGGCACTGCCGGGACTCGGGCTTCTCGGGGCGCTGCCGCGGGTCCGGCTGCGGCGGATCCGCCTGCCGAGGGCGAGGAGGCCGCGCTCCCGCCGGCGGCCGCCCGAGGGCAGCACGGCAGCGGGGAAGGGGACGGGAGCGACGGCCGGGACGCGAGTGCCCGGGAGATGGCGCGGGGACCCGCCCTGCCCCTGTGGGGTCTGTTGGGTTCGCGGCCCAGCTCCTCTCCTGCTCACAGCTGTGGCTGTGGAGGCCATATGTGGCCTCTTGTGCCCTACCCGCCAGGCTTCCATCGGTGCCACAGGGTCAGGGCGGCGATGGCAATCCTGCCGCACGCTTGCTTCGATCACCTGTGGCACTCTTTGACGGCAAGGAGACAAGCCTGGAGCCAGAGCAGGCAGCAGCGAGGGGTGGGCGTGAGGTGGGGATGAAGCACCAGAAGTTACCAGGAGCTGCCTGGTGAGAGGGACGTGTGGCTTCCAGCAGTGACAAGGGTTCCTGTTGCTGATCTTGGAGCCGGCGACTGCCCAAAAGAAGGGTCGTTGGTCTGCGGTGAGGGTCACACTGGTAAAGCACAGGACTTAGTGTGTGGGCAGGAGTGGGAAACAGAGTGAGTGAAGAGAAACAAAGATGCTCTGCTGAGGATTGCTGTTTGCATTTCTCCCACAGTGATGGGAGACGGGGGCGTTGGTGTTGACTGATGCCAAAGATCTGTCTTGGCACTTCTGCTAGCCCTTGTGATGCTGCCTGTCATTCAGCCATTTCACTGTGTGGTCCTCTCTGGGACTGGCTGCTTCTGTAACACTTTCCCCCCCCCCCCCCTCCTTTTCCTTACAGGGAGGAGTAAAAGTCCTAATTACTGGTCCATGGCAGGAAGCCAGCAATAATTACAGCTGTCTGTTTGATCAGATCTCAGTGCCTGCATCTTTAATTCAGCCAGGGGTACTGCGCTGCTACTGCCCAGGTAAGGAACAGCTCTCTCCTAGTGCTGGTGGTTTCAGAGCAAGTCCTTAGCCTAACAGTGTTGTGTGTATGTTTTCACTAAACTCATGCACCCATTGTGAAAGGTAGTGCGTAAACGTTGACAAGTTGTTTTTTTTGACCCATTTAGGGCAAGAACAGCAATTTAGGATCTTGATACTTCACAACAGATCACAACAAATTATTTAGAAGCTCTGAATTAGTTTTAAAGTAATTATTTTAAATAATTTGAAACAATTGTAAGCATTTCTTTATTTTTAAAATAGCAGATTAAAGAGCAAACATTATTCAGTCTCTGCTGACTCATAATTTGCCTATATTCTGCACTTTGTCCCTCAGTACTTACAGTATGAAGACACCTCCAACCTCCCTGCAGAGATTTTCAGTAGCTCTGGCCATCAGTATGTGACTTTAAGTGTACACAGAATAACTTAGCTTCATCGTTAGGCCACAGCTTTAGGAACAGGTGTGATTCTGCCTCCTGACAAAGCAACCCATTAGGTGACTTGTAAGTTTACAACCTGCATGTTTCAAAATACAGATTGGCATTTTGGACTCTTCAGTTGTCACAAAAATATTGTCAAACGCCCCCTCTCCCCTCGTTCCATCTGCTCCCAGCCTGCCACTTAGCACAAGGGGAGATCAATAGGATAATACTTAGCCGTGCATTTCTGCAAGGAGATCTCTGTCTTACCACATGTGCTTTTCTTTTAGCTCATGACACTGGGCTCGTGACTTTGCAAGTTGCCTTCAACAATCAGATCATCTCCAATTCTGTGGTGTTTGAATATAAAGCCAGAGCTCTGCCAACCCTGCCTTCCTCCCAGCATGACTGGCTGTCTTTGGACGGTAAGCAGCATGCAATATTCTTTTACAACGCTCACTGAATGGTAGGACTGTGAATGAAAGGAGCAGCTCCTGGCATGGGGGATGTATATAGAGGGGCAGATGTATATAGAGGGGCAGATCTGTGCTGTGGGGAAGGTCTGTTGCACAATTAATCAAAGACCTCCTGCTGAAATTTTGTATTATGTGAACAGTTTCTTTCTATGTGAACAAAATGTGGCTGTATTTACTTAAAACTCTTTAACTGGAGAAATATTGAACTGTCAAGCTTAATTCAGGCCAGCTACATGTCAGTGTAGGCTGGTGGTGTTTGAGAGGTTTTGGGTGGGCTCCCTCATTCTGTCCGGGAAGCCTTGACAAAAAAACTTTCCTCATTAAAGCATTCCTTAGAAGTTTTCTCCATACCACTAGCAGCTGTGAGCCTGGGAGCTAGCCACATGAGCCAGATCTGAGCACCCTGACACCGCTGATCAGAGCATCTGCAATTCACCTGTAAATTGTGAGCACCAGGGGAAGGTGAAGAGGAGCTGTTTGTGGCTGGTTCTGGCAAAGTGGTGTGTGTACGTGTGTAGAGTCTGAGCTGATGCTTCTGGAGGCAATTGCGGGGCAAAGTAATAGGAAAATATAATTTCCTTCAAAGTAACATCAGGCACAGTGGCACAGGACCTCTACCCTCAGCTGTTAAAGGTTATCCATTAACATGAGCAGTAGGCTGGCGCATCCTTCCCTGACTCTTCCCCTCCCTGTGACACCACAGCACACAAACATTTAGTTTGTCTCTGCTTTCTGACCTGTAGCTGCTGTGTTTCTCACGCCACATCCAAGAGGTACGTTTCAAGGAAGTCAGGGTGGCACTGCTTCCAGTGTTTGTAGAAACAAGCAGAATGGAGACAGATCACTGTTGTTATTGCAGGAGTAAAGAGAGATTTGTGACTTGGCTGCAGAGGCATACTTGCAGACAGAAATGGAAATAGCTCTTAAAGAGGAAGTGTACATAGTCTTATGTTCAGCATCAAAATTGAGCTTGCTTGACTTCTGTGTATTGGAAGAGTCTGCAGGTGCTTTTCATCTACGGCTGAGGCTGCATGTTGCATGTGAAGTACAGCTGACATTGATGTGTTGGAGATTGATATTCAGCTGTTCGCAGTCTCAGTTGTGGTGTGCAAACTGCCTAGGTTTTAAAACTTATGTTTAACAATTCCCTTGGTGCTGTTGAATTTGGGGGAGCTGCAGAAGGTAAATCTGGGGTGACTGCTGTCTCCAGCGTTCCTGCAGTTTGTCTGGGAGCTCCTGGTTAGTGGGCAAGCTCTCAGTTAGAGATTGTTATGATGTGGTGATGGTGGAAGGGAGGGGGACTGCAGCAGTGAACAAACTAGGGCAATGATAACAGGGAGGGGAAAAAAAAAGTAAAAGGACCGCTGCATTGCAGAGGCCCTTCAGGGAAAAAGACTGAGTAATTATACTAACCATGACCTACCAGAAGCCTCTGCCTTCATGCATAGTGCTCCAAAGGAAGTAGAGTACACTCTTATTTAAAGGACCAGGAACACTTTCCTATTTATTCTTAGAGAACAAATGTTAGCTTAGCTAGCTAAGGTATAAGCTGATGTGAGTTGATTCTGTCAGTAGAGTAAATACACAAATCCCTGTCTTCTCTGTTTACTTTAATTGCCCTGCCTCAAATCCTTGCCCTACTGCCTGCTATGTAGTCTTGAGGGAAGATTTTCAAGGAATATTTATAGTCCCAAAATATTGACTAGATTGTAAAATTCCCTTTAATTAACTCAATGGAACACTTCGAGTTTATTTGCACTATGCTGTTAAAACACAGTTAATGATTGTATCTAGCGTGACCACTGCAAGATAAGGAGAGTTAACAGTCAACCATACCCCAAGAACAGCGTAATAAAATGTTCTGCAATTTCCATCTTACATAAGTTTAGATAAACAATTGTCTTCCACCAGTCTCTCTAAAATAAAGGCACACACATTGTATATGTGAACTGTGTACTTTTGGTTACATTAAGATAAGAATCTGCCTTCTTTGTTTAGTTCTGTAGGTTGAGTTCTGCAGATAACTGAAAACCTTTAGCCTCTGTTGCTTTCTTAAGGAGGCAAGTCTTTAGCTGCCTGACCATGCCCAGCTCACAGAGTCATGACTTTAGTTTCTCTGCAAGTTCCACTGGAGAATTTACTGTCCAGTTATAGGACTCGTGTAGTTGTTGTATGCCTTTGCAATAATAGGCTGCGCTACACAGGCCGTAGCACAGCTCCAGATGTAAAAGGGCAGACAGTAGTAGCTCAGTCATAAAAGGGTATGTTGTAAACAAAGCCAATGAATAAAACGTGTACATAAAATTGCTACTCTCAGCTGTGGGTGGCTCTCAGTTAATGCTAAGATAGTTGGTGCACTTGGAGTAACAACTCTGGAGAAGTTTATAAATTTCACCAAAGATGGGTTAACAAAGCAGCATATAAAACCAAGCATGCACAAACAGAGTTCCAGGGTGACCAGCAGAGAAAAGTGAGCACAAACTTTTTTTTGCATGCCAAGCAGATCTTGGTGCAGACTCAGAGCAGAGACACTGCTCACTGGGGGACATTGCTGTACCTTCCATCACAGAGCTATGCCACGAGATCCACGCGCGTGCCTGTGCAGCACTGTAACAGAATCTGCTTCCACCTGAGCAAAACAGTGCGAATTGTGTTTCCCAAAGAAAAGCATTTCATTAAATAATTTCCCAGTTCATAGTAATTGCCACTCTTGATGAGCTTGGGGCAAGGATAAAATCCTGTGGTTTTGAGCACAGAGTAAGTATTGGACAATGGGACCAGGGAGCAGTGCTGCAAACCACTGTATAGTGTTGTGGACCATGTCCCTCTGTGACTCCTGTTGCCTACCTCAAGCCCAGTGAAGGAATGTGCAGAGAAGGAGTTTTAAGGGGCAGCACACTGGGTGGCCATCCTCTGAAGGGCTTCTTCATTTTTCAGTATCTATGCTGCACTGCTAAGTATTGTACACCTTTTTTCAAAGTATACACAGCCACGCTTGTCTTATGCTGAGTTTTCTTTATTTTCCCCCACAGATGAGTTAGATCTTTAACAAATGGACAGTGGACACCAGCTGCTATGTTCTTGCATTTCTTCTAGTTAATTAAAATGGTGATGTTCTTTCTTTTCAAAGAAAGCCTTTCTTCTTCTCGTAAAGGAAGAACCTCCATGTGATCCTGCTGATCTCCTCTGCTAAATTAGGCAGCCTCTTCTCTTTTCTCTATAAAACTGAGTTTTCAGAAGCTGTTTGCTCCTATAGCCATTTGACCTCACTTTTCACTCACTGTCTGTACAGAGGTTCTCATCACAAAGAAAAACAAAATGCAAACGAGACCCCCTCTGAACTGAAGGACAGAGATCTTCTAGTGACAGATGCGTAACAATTTAGAAGGGCTTTTTAGTACCGATTTCCGGTGGAAAGCACATATACTTGCCTTCCACTGAAGCCTTTGCTGCTTTCAAAAAGTGTCTGTAGAGATGATGTTTCCTTGATATGGGACATGGTCAGAGAAAAATCCAGGGAGACTGGTATGAGTGCCCTGTGGCATTACGCTTCTGCATCTGCAGCAGAGAGGTTGGGGTGGAGTAAGCGCTGCCATAGGAAGCCCAAACAGCACTTAAAAATATGGACAGGCAAGGTCTGAACTGACGAGTCAAGTGTGTATGGAATGGACAGGGGTGTGACTGGTACTGAACGTCAATGGTGTTGACACAAGAGAGAGTAAGAGGCAGCCTTTCAGCTGCTGCTGGATTCTCAGTTTAAGATTTGGCTGTCTTTCCCAGCTGGAAAACAAAAAAGACTCGGAGGGGCTTGGTGGCTCACTCGTGTTAGGGTGACGCAGCCATGCCTGTGGCACCCAAACTCTTGTTGGGCACACAAGGAGTGGATGGAATCATGTGCATTCAGGTGATCTGCGATGGTACTACATGTGCTACCGGTGGGACTTCACAGCTCGACAGGTATGTGATGTGTGTCATGCAGTGGTAAGTGTGCGAGATGGTGGATGCTCATCACCAAAATCCACGGAGGATGTCTGTTGCTGGGACCAGATGCCCTTTCTAGCATGCAGATGTGATGAGATGCAGTCAACGCAGTCTTGTAGATGAGATGTTCAGGATTGGTGAGGTCCTGAGAAATGTTGTTTTGCAACTGTAGGGTGTTTTTTTTTGGTAGAAAAAAAAATCTGTGTCCATAAACAGTAGAACCGTTTCTCAGTCCTTTCTCTATATGGGTAGATATGACTGTATGTGTAGCTTTACGTGTGGGATTTTACCATAAAAGATAATGTATTTGAGTTTTCTTCAGGAAGAGGGATGAACGTTTTGTTCTGTTTTCTGGGGCTGTGGTCCAGCTCACCAGGGTGCATGAGCCTTGGTACAAGACACGGACACCTTATTCTATACTGGGAACTACACTGTAAACTTGAAACGTTTCTATTCATCCTCATCTCGGTCAATGCGAAGGCATTATCTGTTTTATACTCCTGTTGAGATTCATTGGGTTTGTTTTTCATTTCACACAACTGTTAAGGACAAGTTGCTCTGTACAGTTACTTCAGGAAGCCTGTCTTGTGTGGCCTTGGCAGCCTGTATTTTGGCTATCGCGTGACTGAATGGGGGCGAGGAGGTATTTAATTTCCTGTTCTGGATGCTGCCTTTTGAGCCAGCCTGACTTCATGGTGAGACATCCGATTCCTCTGGGAAGCCTGTGTTCATTCCCGGGCTGATGGCAAAACGTTACCCGCGGCTTGGCCGAGTCGGTACCGGAGCCTGCGGGTCCTGTTCGGATCAAGTAACCGCAGAGCCGTTCCTGGGGGCTTGTGGCGGGTTCCAGCGCCCCGCGCGTTTGCCGTACGCGGCCAATGAGTCCGAGCGGCCCCGGTGTGTCCGCAGCGACATGAGGAGCCCTGCACCCAGGGGCCCGGTTGCGCGGAGGTGACGCGGCTGTTCCGCGTCCCGGGCACGGGTCGCGCTCGCTCCTGGGGCGCGCCTGGCACCGCGCGCTGTAAACACGGCGGCGTCCGCCAATGGGGCCCCATGACGTCACCGGGCGGGGCAGGGCCGCCCGCCGGGCCGCGCCGACACAGACAATGGGAGGCGGCGGCCGCCTCCCGCCGCCCGCAGCGGGCTGCTGCTGAGCGCACGGCGGCGACATCTCGCTATGGCGGCGGCCGGGGGCCCTGGCGTGGGCTGAGGGCGGCGGCGGGACCCAGCAGGCCGAGCCGAAGAGCCCAGCCGCGGGGTATCGGGGCTGTCCCCGCTCCAGGCGCCCCGGGCCCGGCCAAGTGCCGCTCCTCGGGCGCCCCGCGGCGGGCGCCGGCGGCTCCGATACCTGCGGCTGCGAGAGGACGTCGGGCGCGGCGATGGGCCCGTGGGCACGCCCGGGGTAACCGGGGCCGCTGGCCGCCAGCCCCTCGCCCGCCCTGCCACCCGGGGTACCGGTGCCCTCGCCGGCCGTCCGCTCCTGCAGCGCTTGTCGCGGGCTCATCTACCGGCTCCGGCGCGCTGGTAGGGTGGGCGGCGGCCGCGGAACGCGCCGCCGGCCGCCGGAGCTCTCGGCGGTGCCCGCCCCTGTGCGGGCCGGGCGCTGCAGCCTCGCCCGCGGCGGGAGGGGTGCGGCCCGGCCCCGCACGAGAGGACGCGCCCGGCTCAGCGGCCCCGTACGGCGCCATGCCCGCGGCAGGCGGACCCCGCTCGGCGCCGTCTGCCGCTGCCGGCGGCGGGTCTGGCCGCGCTCCCGGCGGTGCTGGCGGGCGCTAGCCCCTGTGTGCGGGGAGGGCGCGGCCGGGACCCCCGCCGGCGCCGCCGTTGCGGAGGAGCTCCAGCGGGCCGCGAGAATGCAACGGAGCGCCGCCGGGTCCGTGCGGGAGCCTGCTCTGCCCGCCCCTGCCGCGGGGCCTGCGCCAGATGCCGGCTGGAGCCTCCGCTGATGCCTGCGTAGACTCCCAGGTCAGTCCTCGGGTGCCAGATGTCGGTTTATTTACCTGGGAGCAGGTGGAGGTACTGTAGAGGGGTCCGGGCCCCCCACCCTTTGCAGGTGGACGTGCAGATGTGACAAAGTATTGTTTCTGGTATGACAGGATGGTGTGCCACGCACTATTTGTTTGGGTTTAAATCCGCATGCTTCTGTGTTTTTCGTCACTCTGCTGTGTTTACAACGTGAATGTATGCCTGAAGCTCGCAGTTCCTCCCTCTTCTCCCCAGCTGTGGGACGTGGTCGCCTTTCCAGCTACTTGTCCTCCCTTGCTGGTCCCTGGCCCTTCTAGGGTGATGTTACTGTGCGGATTTGGAGTTGTGACAGCGCTTCTGTTGTAGCGTCGTGCGCACAGAAGGACAGATTACATCCTGACACCTCTAGTGCATGGTCTCGTGTTCTGAATTGGTGCGATGTAGGATGAGGTCAGTGGCCCAGACCTTCACTGGGGGGTTTGAGGATGCTTGAAGTACACGCCTGCTCCCTGCCAGATTATTGCAAAACTTGTTTTGCAGGGCACTTCATCAAAAAGAGTAGGACTAAGAAGGGGAATTCCAAAGACCATGCAGGCCACTCCCAGTTTAGAGATGGAGTAAACATGACTGATGTCTGACTTTCTGAAAGCTTCCAGTGAAGGAGCTCTTGGTATCTTTAGCTCACCTGCTGCAGCGTTTCATAGTTTTGTAGCTTGCAGAAGTTCCTATTTAATTTTGCAGGAAATAGAGACTGTTTTATATTATTCTGCTCATCAGTCTAGTGATTTCTGGGTGGATGTTTTGCTTCTCAAGTTTGCAGTTTTTATCAGAGGTCAGAAATTTTACAGTGCTTATGGTCCTGTAGCAAATATACAGCGTAGAGTGTTTATTTCTCCTGTTTATAGCTTCTTTAGCATGTAACCAACCCTAAAGGGTGGGAGTTGCCATGAGCGGTGGGTGGCACAGGTGAGCAGCAGCACAGCCTGTCCTTCTAGACTGTTGCTCTTTGCATACATCCAAAAGCACAGCATTTTCATAGTGTTGGCACCTGTGGGAAAACACAGCCAGTTTTTGACCTGAGATGCAGAGAGTCACCTTAGGCAGCCAAATGTTTGTATGCCAATTTCTAAACAGCACAAGAAGCCGTATTTTAGTGGTCTGCACTACCTATGAAATTCATCCAGTCCACACAGCACCTCTAAAACCTCCCCTGCTTTGCTGAAGTAGCTGTTCCTGGATAGTGGGAAAATCTCATCATCCTTAAGGTCTGGGGAAGAGAAACCTGGGGAAAAAAAAAAAAAAAAAAAAAGGCAAGTGCTTTATCAGTGTTGATATAGAGACTGTCACTTGGGAAAAAAGTCAGACCGAGCAATCCCCCTTCTGGTCTAGTAATGAATGTCGTCATAAAGAAATGTAGGAAGAATTACCATATTTTGAGGGAGTACTGATTGCTGGGGATGAGTAAGAGGAACAGAGTGGTCCCAGATGGCATGGCAGTAATAGCCTAAAGTCCTACAGCACTGGAAGAACCATGGAAAAAGTGTTGCCAGTAAGAAGTCCTGACCTGGCTTAAAATCGATGAGAGTGCCTGCATGTGTAGATCTGGATTACTTCATTATTCCTGCCCATACCCAGTAGTGTTTGTTTTTTTCTGTGAAAGCACAGACATTCTTCATCTGTAGCTTAGGCTCAGAGTGTAAATACAGTTTTCCTTGTCTTGTGCCTCAGCAGTTGTGGCATTTCTCACTGGTCAAAGGGCCTGGAAGTAGCCTGCCTCAGTAGCACAGATATGCATTTGTCTTAGGACATAAAGTAAAAATTTTAAGTGCTTTCATTTGCTGGCAGAGACCATGAGCTGTAATAGCTTACTGGTAAATGGAGCTTTTTGTAAGATGCACGGAGGATGCTACCGTGGTTTCATTTCAGAAATATTTGCTCCTGCAATGATGATACCCCAGAAATAACTACTAAACCAGATGAAATTTATACTGCAGCATGAAGGGTATTCATGATTTTTACAGTGTAGAAGAAGTGAGTAGGTGATAGATGATTTGTAAAATAGAAACAGAGCACTGGCACTCAGAGAAGTGTCCTCAGACTGCTTCCATCTCCACCCACAGCTTGATTTGGATGAGAGAATGTGGTGTGTCTGACTTGCTCTGCAAAACAGAAAAATATCTTTGCATTGCATGTTTTTCTTGCAGTGTTCAGCTCTCGCGCTTACTAAATTCAGTCTGTTCGTTCGTAGCAGTGAATGTTGTAACACAGAAGCTACCTTTAAGGAAACTGCACTTGCTGAGAAGCCAGTGCCCTCAGGCTTCTTACCTCCTGAGTATTTGAGCTCAGTACTTGGGAACACGTGCAGATGCAGATCTAATACAGCGCTGTCAGTTCAGTGGCTAGAAGTCCGTGGGGAGATAATTTCCTTGGGCAGATACTGCCTTGGTGGAATGTTCAGGAGATCGTGCATCCTCACCTGTTAGTCCTTCCAGTCAAATATGGTCTGTCATTTTAGTTGTGCAGCATGGCAAAAAAAACCCCAGACTTCCAGGTGAGAGCAAGTGGTATAGATGTTGCTCACTGTGAAGAACTGCTGATTTATTTTTCATCGGTGCAAAGCAGTGTTTCGTCTGTAATAGTTCTGACTGTACTGCCGCGTCATGAGTGTTACAGTTTCTTGCTGGTTGAAGCTTACTTGGCAAAAGGAGGAAGCAGGAGATGCTTTTGGATCTTTACTCATCCAGTAAAGCAGGGTACAGAGATTAGAAAAGGATCTCTATCTGCTGATTTCTTAAACTTGACTTGTCAGGCAAAGGAGGTCTTGTCACTTGCTGCTGTATGTTGATACCCTCTTAGTTCCATACTTGGACCCACAGGCATGTTTCAGGTACCACACAAAGTGGAAGATCTGAGACTCAATATCTGCTAACTGGTGGATTTACGACATTTTGTAATAAAGTGTGAGCAGAGGGCAGTGGCTTGAGCTCATGCCCACCCATCAGGAACACTGCCTGCATAGCTCAGAAAGAAATAATATACTATCTTTGGAAGAGGTCTTCAGGTTAGATGGGGAGGATCGTGCAGAGGAGTGGGCTACCACAGGGGGGCCGGTGAAGCACTGCGCTTGTAACTAAGCTCTGCAGCACAAGCGTTTTCCCTAGATTTGATTTTTCTATACCATTTAGGGTGCAGACTCCACTCATACTGAAGTCTTGAGTGTCTTGTCTCCTGCTGGCAGGATGATACAACAGGATGAAGGAGTCGTAAGGTGTCTTTCCCACGCGGTGTGTAGTCACAGATGTTTCTGGTAGTAACCCTGTTGCCTTCTTACGTGGAAAGAACTTGTAGAAGATTTCCAAGTGCTGTGTTCTCACTACCCTTTTAATATAGAGTGCACCCAGTCAGGAGCTGTCACAAGCAGTGACAGGCTTCAGAAGGCAAGTGTTTCCGCAGTGTGAGGTGAAGGCCCATGTACTGTGAGGAACTCTGCAAGTATACGCACTGTAGGTCTGTAAAATGCTAACGGATATATGTAACAATGCATCCTTAGAAGACTTGTACCATAATAATTTTGCACCTCTAGAAATGCTATGTACAAAACTTGATATTGTTACTGTAACCAGTAGTAGGCTGCCACTGAGTAGAAATTACAAAGAAGCTTGTTCTGCACGTGAATGATGGTTCATGTTTTAGGGAAATGAGATTTAAACCAGTTTTGTAGTGTGGGTCAAAATCTGACCAGGCAGCTCCTTCTAGCTCTTTCCAGCTCTTCCCTGCTGGGACAGTCAGCTCCCCTTGGGCTGCTGGCACTGTGCAGCAGCCTAGCCCTGATGTGACACTGGAACAAGCTGTTTTTTTCCGGGGGACTGGACTCTGCAAATAAATAAAACCATGAATAGTCTTGCCACATTTCCTAAGCTTGATTTTTGAATCCGTGGGATAGCTTCTTATTCCCCTATGAAAGGCTGGGGACAACAGCACTGAAAGTGGCTTTAAGGGTGATGGAAGAGATCCCTCAATTAACACGTGACACACGGTGCACCTGGGGTGTGCAAGGTTTCACAGAAGATGCAGGGCAAGGGAGGCTGAAGCATGAGTGAGTGGATGCGTGTAACTTCATCAGATCCTGAAAGCTTCTGAGCTCCCATCGGGTGAAAGCAGCTCCTGGTGTAAGAGCTCAGTGAGATCCGTCTGTCACGCCTTGCCAGGGCTCTCTCTGTTCACAAAATGGGCCCCTAGGGTCTAAAGCCACGACCTCTCCCAATTATGCTAAGGAATAATGGTGAGAGGTAATTTTGATGTTACATTTTTATTGTTAAATATTAAGAAGGGTAATTTCCGGAAAAGGCACAATGTTCAGAATGTTTTCTGTGAATTTATGAGGTGTCTTGGATATGCAGAAATGCAGTCGTTTTCATCACCGTTGGTGGAGGCAGTCTTGAAGAACAGCTTCAGAAACCTTCTTTGTGGTTTCTTAAAGAATTTTGTGACTTTCTTCAGGTTTACATGTAATGGAAAAAAACTCAAGAAATGGGAAGATTTGCAAGTGCAATTTTTTGACTCGCAAAAAAATCCTAATTTTGACCATCAAAAGCAGATATGTGGATATGTTTGTGTGCATGTGCATCTTTGCTGCCTTTTGAAAGAGCCATGGTGCTCCCAGTGCAAAACATCTTGTGCTGGGCTGAAGCAATTTAGATTTCCTGTATAATGTAGCAGAAGAAAAGCTTATTTTGACAACTTGATTTATGTGCTCTTGAGCTCCTGCCTTCAGTGCACTGACAGATGGATGTATGTCATGAGATACTTTGTTGAATGTAAAATACAAAAATGTGAAAACTCTGTTCCTGTATCATTATTGCCTACTAAGCAGGTGACTACACAGATGCCTGAAGTGAGCAAGACAGAAAAGAGTGTGACTTATAAAATTAGAAATAATAAGGAATAAAAGGTCTTGAACTTCTCAGAGCAAAACCTGTAACGTTCAGCCCTATGGCTCTTACAGCCTGTCTCTTAATTATTGCAAGGTAAATTGCAGGATGTCTAACAGCTTGGGTTTGTTTTTTTCATTTCCACTTAATTTTTAGCCTGTTTGTGGTGCTTGGGCTTTGCTGATGGTGCTTGGGCTTTGCTGATAGTGCTTTTTTGGCAATTAGGCTTTTCACAGGAAAATGCATTAGAGCATCAGCAGAAATAGGCTGGGTTTCATCATGTTTTCTTTACCAGAAAACCTAGTTTTCTTTTGTGATGGAATACAACACTTTGCTTAAAAAATGTGTCTAGTACCTTTATTATTGAGCTGAAAGATCTTGTTTCAGGCCTCAGTTATATTTGATACATAACGTGCATGCGCGCGCGTGCACACACACGCACACTTGCTTCCCAAAATGTGAGAGGTTTTCTTTTTCTCCAGTTCCTCTAAGTTTTACACAGCTCTAGCAGCCATCCTTCTGTATACGTTGCTAATGTGAATACAAATACATCAGTTTTAAAGATAAACTGCATATGACTTGTGGTATGTAAAGCTCACTTTGATTTTGATGCTGTTGAACCCAGGACTGTATGAAGGAAAGAAGGTGTTTTCATGCCAGTTCTTGTGGCAAAAGTTAACAAGGTGCTGTTGTCCTACTACTGAGAATACAGAAATTACAATGTTTTAATAAAAACTGGCAAACTTGGGGCTTAACAGAATATTGATTCCTAGGAGGTCGTTTGAAGACTTACCCTTTAAATAGGCTCCTGCGAATCAAAGTTTTCAAGGTACAAGATCATCCTCATTCTTTATAACTTAATTTTAATGGGGTAGGACTAGTCCAGCCTGGCAAAATAGTTTGAAAGTTCACCTGCCAGTGGACAGTAGATTTTTTAGAATGATCGTGAGAGATGCTGCAAGAGTGCACCAAGAGGAGAGTTGTGTAGGAATTGATGTGTGTACTTGATGGTTTACTCCTGGGAGCCTAAGTAAAGGCAAGCAGATTCCCTGGTGCTGCTCCAAGCAGGGAAGGAGGGAGATACGCTATTTAGGGGTCTGACCCAAGGGTCTTCCACAATGACGTGTGTTGTTCTCGCTGCAGCCTGGGCAAGGCATCTGTGAGCTTGTTAGCAGTGTGTGAAAGGTGCTGACCGTGGTCCAAATGCCACTAGTCTGGCGTGCATCCAGGTCTCGGTGTGGAAGAAGAGGAACCTTTCATCTCATAGCTGGGTCCGGGGGTGACCTTGGGGCAAGGTGCCCTTCCCTTTGGCCACTCCTGTGTGCTTAGGTGTCCATGTTTTGTTTTGTTAAGGATGTGCCAACTCTTCCAGCGCAGCTAGTTGCTGTTTTCACTTTCCTGTTCTTGCTTGCTTTCTTTCCCCCCACCTTTTTTTTTTCTTTTTTTTTTTCTTCTTTTTTAGTAGACTGATGCAGTGCACATGCTTCAGGTGACCAGTTGCCTTTGAAGAGGATGCTTGGTGTACTTGATACTGTGGAATTTATTATGGAAACACTATACATAAATAATTTTGAAATTGCCATCAGTTGTGGCTTTGTGCTAGCTGCTTAGGTAGCAAGTCTAACTACCTGGGAAATGGGCAGCGTAGAGATACTTACCACCCCATTTACCTTATTTCCTGCCTGGAGTTTTCTGAGCCAGGGCCATGCCCTGTTGCTGGGTAAATGCCCCCAGTCTCTGTGAGATGTGGAGAGGGCTCCCTTCACTCTGTGCTGGTGCCACTGAATGTTTGTTTTCACTTCCAATTTTACTAATAGAAGCATATTTCTAACCTGCCTGTAGATTGAGTAGTGATTTACAACCATCTATGAAAAACTCTTTTGTCTTGGTAAGATGCTGAAGGTTACAAGTTTAAGACTGCGATGAGTTTATATCTTTCCTTCAGTTATTCTCTGCCACCTCAAGTCACGTAGTTCTGCCCTAAATACGTCCAAGAACACTGTCCAAGTGTCTGAATAGGAATACGTGGGAGCACCAGATGCTATTTCAGATTCTGTTTACTAAGAAAAGTTCTGTATTTTCTTTGTTTTAATGTTCCCATCTGGGGACAGTGGTGGTGGCAGACATCCCTTTAAGTAACTTCAGTCCTCTCTTGAAAAGTGCCAGGAAATGCTCAGTGTCATTAACTCAGTGTCAGAAAAGGTGGAGGCATCACCCCTTGGAGCCTGAAGGAGAGAAAAGCCTGGAAGATGGACACAAACATGGAACCCTCCATTTCTGTACCACAGTGGCCTAAACCCTTTAAAAAAAAAAAAAAAGAAAAAGGAAAAAAAAGAAGGGGAGGCAAGGTAGCCTGCACAGTGCACTTCTGCATCTCACTGGAATCATTTTCTCCTGCTGTTTCTGGCTGTACAGAAAATTACTCTCTTTTGACATCTAAATGAGTAGGAGCAAATCCCCAGTTATCGCAGTCCTGGGCTTCTTGCTCTCTAAAAAAAAAAAATTCTCTAAAAAAGATGCTACTTTTGCCTATACAAGTTTAAAGGCTCAGTTTGATACGTGGCGTGCGTTGCTGCTCACAGCTCTAACCAAACGCAAGTGCTGGCTGCCCAGCTAATGCGAGAGTGGCGTTACACGGGCACAGCAGAGCACATGTGGCCCCTTTTCCAGGCGCCCAGGTCGTCGTGGCTGTTTGGCACAGGCCTGCAGCAGGGGGTGGCTCAGCGGTGCCAGGTCTCCCTCCGTCTCTGCAGCGTACGTGCTCCGCCTGGCAATGGGGAGCGTGTGGACTGCACTGCAGCACACTGCAGCACTCCCGAACAAAGGCTTGCTGGGAAGATATGGCTTGTGTTGCTGCTGTTGCTGACTGCAGTTCAGAGAGGGCCCTGAGACCACGTCTGAGCTGGGAATGTTGCCTCTTGTAACTGTCAAGTCACTTTCCCGGAGGTTTTGCAATTAACATGACAACTGAATTATTAATAATAAGTCACAGTGTTTTGGACTAGATGGGAAAAGACCGTGGTGAGCTCGCCTCTGAAATGAGGTTAGGCGGGGGTGCTGGCTGCACTCCTTTGTCCCTGGCTCTTGAGCAGCCAGGGTGGGATGCTGCATTACAATCCATTGGAGCTGGCCAGAAGGGAGTGGAGCTCTTGTCTGCCCTCAGGTCACAGCATGTTGTGGGGAGAAGGAGATGTCTTTAGCCAGTGGACCTGAGCTCTTAACCGGGGTTCTGCCATATGATCTCAAGTGCGGTAGAGAGATCTCTAATACCCTCTACTGAGAGTTGTGCCTTGCAGAGTGTACTACACAAGTACTCTTGCGGCTGTCCAGGGAGGACTCTGCCCACAACTGTCTCGCTCAGAGAAGAGTTTCTCTTTTAAAAACTGGTTAGAGCTTATTGATTTTGACCCACGCATTCCTATTACTACGAGTGGGCTTTGTTTGGAAGTTACCAGTTCACAGCATCACCACATCATCTCCATGGATGCATGAAACCAAAGAGTATGATGATTGTCTTTTCGCCACAGCTTATTACACTGTTAGCATGATAGCAGGATTCATTGGATGTTCCCTGTCCACAAAATTATCCTGCCCAGCTTCTTGTGGGCTGCACAAAGCTTCTCTCTTATGAGTCACAAGAGAAAAGGAACCCTCTGTGTTTGCAGCAGCTTGAGCTGCACTGACTGGCCCTAAACACAAGAAGATGGCTTGGGTTCATCTCTACATTGTCAGGTTTAGCAGTGTTCTATTAACCTATCTAAATCTCCCTGCTCCACTATTCAAGCATTAGTAGCTGTGTCATGCCAGGAGGAGAAGATAATATAGCCATTAGACTTCTGCAGAGACCAGAGAGCTCAAGAATTGTATTGCTTTTCAGAATGGTGCTACTGGATTATCAGGATTTTCAGATTATGGAGGGTGTTTTGGCAGATATGATCCTACTGAAATGCTGTCTGAATGGTTATATTTGCATAGGGTTTACTTGTGTTTTCAAAGAAGTTGCATAAACCCAGTCCTCTATTGTGTGGATACAGCTAGAATCAGGAGGGAAGAGATCCATATTCTGTGTTTTCAGTACTCCTGTCTGTTTTCTTTAAGGCAGTTCTCTGGAAATGCAGTCAGAGGACTGCTGCAGGAACTTGAAGAGCTGGGATGCTGCTTGCCAAGCAGAGCAAATCTCCTGTGACTTCCGGGATGGCTGCTCGTGGCTTCCTGCAGTAGGCTGCCAAAAGCTGAGCTTTCTTTCCATATTCTCCAACCTAGATAACCAGTTCAGGATGTCAATATTGGAGCGACTCGAACAGATGGAGAGGAGAATGGCTGAAATGACAGGTTCCCAGCAGCACAAACAAGGAGCCGGAGGCGGGAGCAATGGGAGTGGGAACGGAGGAACGCAGGTGCAGGTATGAACCCTGCTGTGCCCAGACGTGGCAGCTTACTAGAGTTTGTTTTGGGGGAGGGAGGGTAGAAAGGATTGCAGTTTTTCCTAAACAGCATGTCTGGTTTATGGGTGTGTTGAACAGCAGTTGGCTTTCACTTGAATTTGCCGCTGTCTCACTACTTCTAGAAGTGGAAGGCTGCCTGCTCAGGGCAGGGTGCAGCTCCCCTCGGTGGTTAAACTGGGATGTGTGTGGTGTTTCAGTGCGTTTCTGGGACTGGGACACTGGGCAGCTGCTTTGAGAGCCGCGTGGTGGTGGTGTGCGAGAAGATGATGAGTCGTGCTTGCTGGGCAAAGTCCAAACACTTGATCCATTCAAAGACTTTCCGAGGAATGACACTGCTCCACCTAGCTGCTGCCCAGGGCTATGCTACACTGATCCAGACCCTCATCAAATGGCGGTAAGATACAGCCCGTTGGACTCTTTGGTGTCAGTAGAGGCATGGCAGAAGCATATGTAAGCTCTGCTTGGACCAGATTTCTAGTTGTCCCTTACAAACAGCCAAGTCCCTGATCTTGTTCCTGTCCCCAGATCTGACGGGACCTGTCCCTTGAGAGAGCGAGTCCAATCACTGGATGTAATATGCTCTTAAAGTCTCTGGTGGGGCCACCATCCCTAGTAAATATGTCTGTCACGGACATATGCGAGGCCACTTCTTTGTGGTGTGGTACCTTGGGTAAAGCTGTGCATTTAGTCAATGACCCTGACATGGCTGCAGAGCATCATTTGTGCTATCGTTTCTTCTGCAGCACCAAACATGCAGACAGCATCGATCTGGAGCTGGAAGTTGACCCTTTGAATGTGGATCATTTCTCTTGCACTCCTCTGGTAAGAGCAGGAACTGAAACTTCTGAAAGAGCCTCAGGACCCTCTGGAGTTCTGCATGATGCAATATTTTCCTCATGTGTTTGACACTCTGAAGAGTAGGTGTTTCTTCTGTGTCCTTGCTGTGTAAATAGTAAAACACAGCACTAACAGTGTTTTGTTGCAAGAGATCACACAGCAAAAGCCCTGTCACTGAGAAATGTGAGAATGTGAGAAAAGGGTACAGACGGGTGGTTCTGGTATGTTTTGCCCAAAATCTAGCCTCTACTGTCATGCTGGGGAAAGGACTTTACCCACGTTCTTTCAGGTTGTTCCCTTCAACTGACTGACTGTAGAGGTGGTAAAGTCATTACAATGTCTCGGTCATTGGAATAATGAAATTGTGGCTGAGAACTTAGACAAGCAAAAATTCAAAGCAACTGGAACCAGAAGTGTCAGTTTACAACAGCAGAGTTAACGGTTTTGTCCTTTTCAGATGTGGGCATGCGCCCTCGGCCACATGGATGCAGCCGTTGTGCTGTACAAGTGGGACCGCCGAGCCATCTCTATTCCTGACTCCCTTGGGAGACTACCACTGGCCATTGCTCGGTCTCGGGGCCACGTGAAGTTGGCAGAGTGCTTGGAGCAGCTGCAGCGAGATGAACAAGCTCAACTTGGGCAAAGCCCCAGGATTCAGTGCCCCTCGAGCACAGACTCCAACACAGAAAGCTGGGTGTCCCAGTGGCACAGTGAGCTTGTTGCCTCTCAGGAGCCCCAGAAGGGAGTCACTGTGATTTCCAGCACAAACACAGGTAAAACAACCCTGAGGGGTGTTCTGCTGACATTTGACATATGGAAACCTAGGACAAGGAGCTCACCTGGGTGGCGGATGCCTCCTGTAGCCCTGTTGTCGATGCTTTTCTTGTGGGGAATTTGTCATGTGCTCCATGCACTTGTGTGAGAAGAGAAGTGAATGGCTGCTTTGGAAAGACATGTGTGTCTTAAGAATGATTGAGGTAGTAGCCTCTCTGGATGATAGTTACTCACTTTGCATCTACTGTTCCATGTCCTAGAGCATGGCACAAACTTACCTCTGCAGCTCTGTGGAAGAGGCTGTTGTAGTTCGTATATGGATCATGGGTTGCGTGTTTCGTTTTAACCATTGATCTGTTTGTTTCCAGAGCTGAGACGACCAAGATCAGAACCTTCCAGTTACTACAGTAGTGAGAGTCAGAAAGATTACCCTGCGCCCAAAAAACATAAGCTGAGCCCTGAATATTTTCAAGCCCGACAAGAGAAGCTGCTTTCCACTGCACTGAGCCTGGAACAGCCGAGCATCAGGAAGCAGAGCTCCAGCTCCAAGCAGTTGGCCACTGAGACAATCAGCCCCAGTGAAGGAATAAGGGACTACGGCCGGGAGCTGTCCCAGCACATCCCAGAAGTTACTGGGTACCGGGGCTCTGGCAGCCAAGCAGGCATCAAATGGAACCCGAAAGACATTTATATTGGTGTGTCTGCAGTGCAGGTGGCGGGGACCCAGAAGGGGGCTGCGCTGGGGAAGGACACTGTAGCCCATCGGCTACGCCAGCGAGAGCAGATGAATGTGCTGATGGCAGCTGACAGGGAGATGGTGGATGCAGAGCTCTTGTCCTATAGGGACAACGCAGGGGATGAGGACTGCTTACACCACATGGATGACTTGCAGGTAAACATACCCATAGCACCGAGATCAGCAGTCTTGGAGAACATGCTGGCTGCACAGAGGAGCTGAACTGTGAGAAACTTCTGCGGAGGCCTTTAGAGACTCTGAATTGTGCTTTGTGAAGGGAGGTGATCATACAGCCAATGTATCCTTTCCTCTGGTTTCAAGGGGTATCCTTTCAATCCAAATGCAGAGGCTAATTGTTAGCATTTAGGGTCGTGCACTGACATACGCGTCAATAGTATACAGAATGCACAAAATTATTTGTGATTTTGCAAGGAAAAAGGAAGAAGCAGACCCTCCTGGTCACATTGGTAAATGAGACTAAAGTGGCCCTGTAGTCCTTCGGGAGCTGGGAAGCAGTCTTTACAAAAGACAAGGTGAACTGCGAGAGGCAGTGCTGTGGTTGCAGGCCAAGCCTCTGCGCTTTAAAATGGCAAGAAGATTGAAGAAGGGGAGAGACAGTGGGTTTGGGGAACAAAAAAATCCCACCAGGTATGGAATAGAGGAAATAATACTGCAACAGAATCACAGAATGGTAGGAGTTGGAAGGGTTCATCTAGTCCAGCCCCCCTGCCAGAGCAGGATCACCCAGCGTGTAGACGACAGACACATCCAGGCGAGTTTTGAAAGTCTCCAGAGACAGAGACTCCACAAGCTCTCTGGACAGACTGTTCCAGTGTTTTCTGCTCTCTGTATGAAAAACTCCTGTGAACCTTGGTGGCTGGGGAAATGTGGTTCAGAAGGATTCCCAACAAAGCTGTGGTCCCAGGATTAATGTCTTTTGACGGGTCTTTGTTGTCCTGTCGTGCTCTACTGCACATCTCTGTGAAAGAGGGGCAAGATTGCTTTTCCTTTAGAAGCAAGATAGCAGTGGCAGCTGTCAGTAGCATACAGCGAAGGTCCGATGACATAAACTGCCCATGACAGGGAGGTTGGATTAGATGATCTCTAAGGTCCCTTCCAACTTAGGCCATTCTAAACTTTCTACCAGATCCCTTAAGCTCCCTGTACACTCAATGAAAAAGAGGTCTGGGAAATAAGAAATCCTGCAGTATTTTGTCAAAGAGCAAATGAGCTCTCGTTAATGACTTTCTTTCCAATGCTGAGACAAACAGTAAACTCCAGCTACTGTGAGTCTGGGGAAAATGGGGTGGAAAAGCTGGGCCATAACATACAAGCACAAGGCTTCAGCTGCCAGGCAGTAAAAATTCACTCTTCTCTCTCCCTTCCCAGGTGAACATGATGACACTTGCAGAGCACATTATTGAAGCTACGCCTGACAGGATCAAGCGGGAGAATTTTGTGCCAATGGAGTCGCCACTAGTGGAGAGAACAGACAGTGCTGCCATGAGCACCACAATGAGCTGGCTGGCCAGTTACCTTGCTGATGTCGATCATCTGCCAAGTGCTGCACAGATAAGGTCAGTAAGAGCTATAAAGTTGCACTGGTTTCTTGGAGTGATCTGAATGCCAGGCGGCATGCACTGATTCTTTAGCTCGAATAGGCCGTTTCTCAGTGGGACTCAATGCTGGTATTCCAAGCCCAGCCACACTCTCCTGGTAAAATGTGTCATTGCCAGCAGAGCTGCAAAATCATGTAAGAATGGGAGTGCTTGCAGCAGGAGGCAGAAGGGGAAAGTGGCCACAAGGTCTGACTTGTGACTTCTCTTACAGTGCTAAGTCTGTGCAGTACAGTACAGACAGGCTCAGAAATGTGGGATATTGCATGGGGAGAGCGGGGAGGAGCATGAACTCAGAAATGTTGTAGCCCTTGTGTTTGATACCAGCCTGGGTGCTTTGTGAGCCAATAATTCTTACTGTGATTGGTATTTCAGAAGTCTGTATAGTGAACCCCTGACCCCTTCTTCGAACACCAGCTTGAGCCCTGCAGGCTCACCAATCAGTGAAATAGCTTTTGAGAAACCCAGCCTTCCCTCAGCAGCAGATTGGTCTGAATTTCTGAGTGCATCCACCAGCGAGAAGGTAGAAAATGAGTTTGCACAGTTAACTCTGTCTGATCATGAGCAGAGAGAACTCTATGAAGCTGCCAAACTCGTCCAGACAGTGTTCAGGAAATATAAGGTATGTGGTCAAAACATCCAATGTCTTCTTTGTTAGGTGTGAGAGAGTATAATTTGTTACAGAACAAAATCTGGGTAATTCCCACTCCGAGGACAGAACTACAGTTTCTGTCATAACTATTCCAATGCTTCTAGCATTTGCTTTTTGATATTTACCCAGTAACTGCCGTACTGGAGAAGCATGCCAGGCCATAGCTGCTTTCTGTGCCAGAACAGCATTCATAAAACATACAGCAAGGTATACCTCAGAGGTTCTGGTTAGTTGTCTGCTTTGTGTAAAGATCAATTTTTAAGGTTTGTCACTTATGGGAATTGAAAGTAGAGATGTCTCCAGGAAATGGCTACACCTGAATCAGACCAGGTGGCACTGATAGGAGAGGTTTTAGAAGTAGGTGCCCTGAAAGCAGCTGTGAGCCACTGAAACATCCTCTGTCCTGGTTTTTGGTGCACTGTGACTGATGCTTCTTTCCTTCTCCTCATAGGGTCGTCCAGTCCGGGAACAGCAAGAGGTGGCTGCCGCTGTTATTCAGCGTTGCTACCGAAAATACAAACAGGTAGTCAAGGAAGCGAAATTTTGAGACATGCATAAGTGCCACAAATGGGATAATGCCCTTTGTAAAGGGAATTGTACCACTGTTCCTCTTGTATGCTTTTTGGCATGCAGCAATGAAATACCCTGCTCAGGCAAAATTGAAAAGGGAGGGAGATTCGTGTCCTTAATCTAAATTTTTGAGCCAGTTCTTGAAAGGATTTGGTTAGTAATGACAGCTGCATTTCTGCTATGAGATAGAGGACAACGATGTATGCTATATTGGCCTTTATGCATGCTGTAGCATGGTGAAACTATTCTCTGACTAGTTGCTTGCCAAATTTCATTGTGAAATTGAAGTTGGTTTTGCCTTTGATAACGGCAAAGATGGAAAATACGTTGTCTTATTTTGCACCTACTAAGCTTTTAAACTAATGGAAGTCACATGTTTTAGCTTAATGTGAGTTGTTCCAGGACTGAGACTGTTCTCCAGACTCTAGCTGGAGATGTGCTTTTAGGCTGAGTTCTCAACCCCAGAAAAAGAAGATACTTGTTCATTTTTCCTTTCTTTTTTTTTGTTCGGTTTGGTTTTGTTAGTGGTGGTTTGGGGTGGGGGGGGGAGGTGGGGCTAGTCCCTCTTTTCAGTATACAGTATACCCTGCTAGACTCATGCCTGGTGACACGCTATGTAAAGTGAAAGGCAAGACACTTGTGGTCTTTGACCGCCTTCAGAAACATTTATTTGGGAAGCCTTTCTAGTGGTAGGTGACTGCATCATGATTCACATTCAACCTGTCACATGGTTGTCCTTTTGGAGTAATGCTTCCTGTAATAGGGAAGCTTAATTCCTTTCAAAAACTGCTTTGTCTTGGATCCTGGAATCACTTCTTTTTCAAAGAAGGTGTTTTTTTTTTATTTTTTCATTCTTTATTTGCAGAACTAACATTAACTGTGTATTTTTCTGTTTCTCCCTAAGCTTACTTGGATAGCCTTGAAGGTAATACAAATACAAACACTATTTTGGAAACAATTCGCTGTGGGTCACTTACTTTCACGTTCAGTATAAACCAGGAGAACCTGGCATTTAGAGAAATATCTGTGGTTGAGAAATCACCAACAAATTGAACTTTATGTTACCTTCCTTGTTATGGAGATATGTAGGGGCTGCTGTGCCACAGTGTAGTAGTAGTAGCAGTACAACTGAGAAAATAGTTTCCTGGTTCTCCTGGTACTCACATAAGCAGTGCTGGGCTGAGGTGAGGGGAAGGTTTTGAAGCCAGTTTCCAAAGGACCAGTTGTCCTTTGTTGCTGCTGATGGGCTGTCGCTTGGTGATCTTTGCCTTGGCATTCGGGGAGCCCAGAGGAATGTACCCCACCCATGCAGCCAACGTCAACTGCATTTTGCCTGCCTGCCAAAAGCATTTTGAATGTTCATCTTCGAAATTCCTGTACCCTGAGTTCCTAAGACAACCATCTCATGTGTGTTGCTGCTCATACTGGAGGCGTGACTGTTGATGCCAGTCTGCATCATGGCCAGTCATTTTCTGGTGTGAAGATGGGTTTCCCAGCTGTGCAATGTCTTGCTCTCGTCAGATACTAGAATCAGCTGAGCTTTTCTCAGTGGTACCCAGGAGGCAAGGCATGCTCTTCCTGGAGAGAATGTGTCCTGAGGGTAGTTTTCGATCCACAGCTTCCTCCTGCACCATGGTTCTGTATTGGTCAAAGTACTGTTCCAGCAGTGCAAGTGGGCTGAGCTTTCCACTGTGCTAGCTGGGCCTTGCTGCTTCACAGAGGTGAGGCGACTTCTCCATTTATCCTCTTCCCAGCTGGAGGGAAAAGAGAAGGAGAGGGAGTTGCTAATCGGCTCAGTGAGTCCTGGAGTTGAGTGCAAACCTGTCGGAGTCTAATCTGTCCAGTGACTGCTGTTGCCCCTTTCCCATGCCTTGTTCCTCTGTGATGTCCCTGTACTGCAGAGATCAGCGCAGGCTTGTGCTTAGATTTGAACAGTCATAGCTCACGTCACAGTTCCGTATTTGAACCCTTCTATTCAGGGGTTTGTAACTCAGCCACAGAAATTCCATCTGGGCTAAAAATTGGAAGGAAAAGCATGATCAGCCCATGAGTGGACTTAACTTAAAATCACAAATTCAAAACCGCACTCTATTTAATTAGAAATGTTAAAAAGAAAATAACAAAACAAAAAAAAATGGAAATTAATAATGGCAAAATATAACTGCACCTAATGACTGCTTCAATTCCAAAAAGTGAAATTTGGTAACTGTGTTTTTGCTTTGGGGTGATGTTGGGATGTGTGTGTGTTTGTTTGCTTTTTCCCGATAGACAGGAAAACTCCACTGAGAGTACATACAGGGCAGCGGCTGCTATTTCTGTGTCTCATCTGTCTGACAAAGTGAGCAGAAGTCATAGCTGACAAACTATACAGGAACAACAGACACATAAGTTTTGAAAGTGTGAAAATCTCTGTTGTAGTGCTAGTTCAGAGGTATGAGTGCAACTTCGGTACATTATTCTACACCTCTATCTTAAAAAGGACTTCTAAAAAGATGCATGAATGCATATGGTTTCTGTTAAGTGGCCATCTACTTGTATGGTTTAAAAGAGAAGGGATGTAGAATAAAGGTTTTAAGAGCTTGTGCCTGCTTTGTTTGAAATCATGGAGCTAGAAATAATACAGTGCTAGAGAGAATTTTGAATGTGTGTGACTGCTTGTGCAAATTTGCAAGTTCAGTAAATGCTCTTTACAGACTTCTAAGGAGCATTAGTTTTGCCTGTGACTTAGGCTCAGTATCGGACTTGCTTAATTAACTGTTGTGGTTTGGATTGGGTTTGGTTTTGAATTTTTTTTAAAGTTAGAATTATACGTTATTCTATTTGCAATGCTGGGATTTAAATGGATATGTGAGCAATCAAAACTTTTTCAGCATTGTGCTGGATGGCATAGAAACAATAAGCTCTTTAAAAGCTAGTTGTACTATGAAAGTGGAATACACTTGTGAAGAGCAAATTTAGCTCTTACAAAAATAATTGATTAAAAGTGTTTTTAAATTAAGATAAAAAGGTGTATTTTGGGTTTTAGTTAACTGTCAACATGTCGGGGTAGTTATTAACACTGCTTTACCCTTATAATGACTTGGTTGGGTTTAGTGACTGGCCCAGCCTAACCCTCGACACTTTTAAAGGTCCTTTCCAACCCAGACCATTCTATGATTCTATGAATTCCATCATTTTTTTCCAGGGAAAGCAAAACAAGTAGTAGCTTTCTTGATTCAGACTAGGTTCTGCACCTGATCTCACAGTTGTACCATTTTGCTGTCACCCTTTCTCATACAGTTCCCAGTCGGTGAGAGATACTCATTTGCTTCTTGTCATGTTTTAAGTGGCACGAGAGTCTTTCACCATAGGAACCTGAGTCTTGGTGGTTTTATTGGAATGCCTCATCTTCTCTTTGTTTCTCTTGTAGTATGCACTTTATAAAAAGATGACGCAAGCTGCCATTCTTATCCAGAGCAAATTCCGAAGTTACTACGAGCAGAAAAAATTCCAGCAGAGCCGACGAGCTGCGATGCTGATTCAGCAGTACTATCGCAGCTACAAAGAATGTGGGAAGAGGAGGCAAAACCGTCGAGCAGCCACCATTGTACAGCAGAAACTCAGGTGAGTGGTTGGGATATTAAATGCTACCAGGATCTTTATATATATTTATTTGCACTCATCAGGGCTGTACTGTAGACAGTGGAATAAGGACAGTGATTCAAAGGTTAAATATTCTTGCACTTAGTATTATTCTCCCCAGTTTTGCCTACACTTCAGTGTTGTGGGTTTTTTTTTTGTGTTTAGAAGCAGTCTGCTTACCAAGAAGCAAGATCAAGCTGCTCGCAAGATTATGCGGTTTTTACGACGCTGCCGCCACAGGTATGGCACTATCTTTTGGTATCTGCCCTTCATTAGAGCAATGCGGCAACACGTTCAAGTGTGGATGCAATGCAAAGGATAATAGAGTCGACTCACTACAGATCTCTAATCAAATAATGAAGCCCAGCCGCTTCCAATATCTAACAACAAAATTGAAATCTCTAATTTAGGACTGTTGCTGAAAAAGAATTGTGTTCAGCTCCATGTTAAAGCGGCCCAGGTTTTGCTGGGCAGACACAGAATAAGGAAACTTGAAGCAAAGCAAGGCACGTGAGTTTAAAAGTTGAACTTGAAATCTGGCAAAAAAAAAGATTATTGAATAATAGCTACGGCTTGTAAGTGCTGCACAAAGCTTTCGTGGTATGTGGGAGAGTGCAAGATGGGACAATATCTGGTGCACGCTGGAAATGCCTTTAGTTTGGTGATGGGATTGTTGGGTAAACTCTCATGAAATACAGTTTCTTTTTAATGTACATAGGTGGAATGTGCCAACAGAGCAGCAGACTAGTTAGTTCACATCAACCACTCCACACATACCTCAGTAAACTGGGAGTACAGACACAGACATGAGGATGAATCATCTCCTGCCAGTGTGGGAAGCTGCACAGGCTTGCCAAAGTGTTCACACATGGCAGCTAGCACTGCCACACCAGTACTCTGCTACATGCAGGGCATTTGTTTTGATTTTTAAGGGAGAGATCCCATATATGATCAGGTTGCAAACTGGGACTTTGCCTAGCCAAAAGTGAATTCAGATGTTTCTGACTCTGCTCCCTCCATTCTCACTACACATGCATTTCATTCACTCAGGAGCTGGTCAGACCTGATGCATTTTGAAGCATGTCTTGTTCAGCCCAGTGGTATTTGGACAAGGAGAGCTCCGAGAGGTGGAGAGGCACATGATAAACTTGATTTTAGAACCAGACTCTGCCCTTTTTGTAGGATTTCAGAGCTGCAGTTTGCAGGAGGTCAGTGTGGCTCATGTTGTGGAAGGACATCTGGCCTTTAGGTTCAGTGTGAAATAACATGTGTGGACAAGAAAGAGGGCTTTATCATTTCCCCAAACCCAAATCCAAATGCACTTGAAACAGCCACAGTTATTCATGAAGAAGCACAATTGGCTTCTTGCTCTCAGCAGGGCATGTAGAAGAGACCAAAAGGTTTGGTTTGTTGTGTTTGTTGGGCAGCAGGTCCTGCTGAGGCAGGTGGAGACTGAGGACTCTCAGATCTGCTTGAGATCTAGGTAGTCCCTGGGGAAGCCATGTGTTTGTTTCCATCTGTGGAGGCTCTGGGGTCAACCTGCCAGAGGCTATTGCAACCAATTTGCGTGCAAGCCCAGAGAAGACCTCAGAACTAGCCGTAAGCCTGGGTATCCTGCCGATGTCCAGGATGTGCTCAGTTAAGTATCCAGCTGTTGAGTAACCTATACTCTCCAGGGTTGAATTGCCAGTGATTCCAGCAGGTTTTCTTGCCTTCAGCTCGTTGCTTTCCTCTTTGTCAGCGTCTCCTGTTTCCTTTGTAGAGGAGACCCTACTCATTTGCACCACTGGAGTCTGCAGGCAAGACTCTTCCCTTGCCTGTTGTCAGTCTCCTCTCTCTTCAGCAGTATGGTCGCTGCTGCTGTGCATTTCTGGGAGCTGAGTTTAGGTCTTGGGTATTTACAGAGAGGAAATAAAATCCAAGAAGCAGGAAGGGAGGGATCTGCTGTCAGTAGGCTCCCCCTGGCCTATGTCACACTGCGCAGTACTTGAAATTCTGCAGCGGTCCTGTCTGTGTCCATAGGCCATTTGTTAGTGATTGTGGTTACCTGGGAATTCATCCACGGTTCTCAGCTAGGATTACAAATTAAGAAAGCACTGGACTCCATAAAGAACAAATACTTCAGTCGTCCAAGCTCCTGAACATCCAAGAGCAAGCCGTAACAACTAACAGCTGATGTTGTATAGTGCTCTGTAGCATGAAAATGGCGCTGTGGAGCCACTTGTTAAACCATAGTGCCTTGTCAGTACAAAGGATGGAAAAGATGGGTATTTTTGGAAAATCTGAGGGAGGGAGAGAAAACAGGAAGTCAGAGAACCAGCATCTTGTAGCAGATTTCTGTCAGCTGATAGAGGTGGCTGTAAAAGCTGCTTGCAGTCTGTTGTAAGGGTAGTGAGCTAAGTGAAAACTCAGTAAATTCTTAAAGTTAAGAAATTCAACCTAAAAAAAAAAGAAACTGTTTAACCTAGATATTAGTTTGCAAGCAGATTCTGTTGCTGGGCCAATAAATTACTTAAGAGCTTATTCGGTAGCTTTTAGGCAAGATTTACTTAGGCTTTCCCCTGACAACCATCTGGTTGGTTGGTTTTTTACTATTTTAAATTGATCAATGTTTACATTGAGTCAGTTATGAGAACTGTTTCTTGCTAACATTCAGAATAGCCTAAATGGTTGTCTTGTCCTATTCTGCATATTAGCTTTTTGGCGCAAAGGCTCCATAACACAAACATGATTCTTATCAGCTTGAGAATCTAGGGTGCATGGGGTGTGTTGGTCTTCTGTTTCCTCATCTCCTGAACTTATGTCTGTTGCCCGATCAGATGGTATTTCAGATGTTTTGGGAGAGTTAATGAGAGAGATTCTGTGTTTGGATATCTGCTGGTAATGGTTGCATAGACCTTGATGAAAATCAGAAAACAAATGTAAGTTTTGGTCAGACATATTCTTACAGAAGATACTGGAGCTGTAGTAGGTGAATATTATCACGTGTCATGCAGAGAAGTGGTCATTCATCATCAGCAGTCATTCTGACAGTCAGACATGTATCGTTTCCTTTTGACTTTCGAAAAAAACCAACGTATTTATCCATCTACTGTCACATTCTCAAAACTCTGGTGAAAAACATGCATCACCCATAACATGGTGTCAACATGACTTGTCACAGAAGTGGTGTTTGTTGAGAATGAGAAACAGAAATTTCCTGGCCTCCCAGGAGAGCTTTGTCCATCTTCCCTCAGTGCCTGGACCTGTTGGCTGGTACTTGACTAACTCGCAACCTAAAGCATGCCATTACACCTGCTGTGAGTTGAGCTGTCTCCGGGCATGCTGTCCTGTATGAGGCAGAATCAAGGTTTTGTGTATTTGATGGTTTGGGGCAGACTCCACCTACTCGGTGATTCCCAGATGTGACACATCTATGACTGCTAGGCTGTGATTATGATCTGCAGTGTTGTTCATTGAGTAGCATTTGGAATGAGATAGAGAACAGATGATTGTTGCAAGGGAAGGCAGGATGCAGCTAGAAATGCCACAGGGATGACAGTATTTGGTTTATTTTACTTGCTTATTACTTCCTGCCCTAAAACATCTAAACACAGGACTGCTCTTCCCTGGTAAGGAGGAGTCCAGTAGGCAGGAGTGGAAGGGTTCTTTTTCTCCAGGCAAGCAGAAGTGTTGTCTCCTCCTCCCTGAAGTGAAGCTCGTGGTAAGGTACGGTTATTGCCATGTGTGTGCTAATAGCTCTTTGGTATTGTTTTGCAATCTGAAGCCCACTGGTGGACCATAGGCTGTACAAAAGGGTGAGTGTAGCTGCCTGCTAGCCAGTTCCTCTCTTCCATTTTAAATATTTTTGCTTTCTGCTTGCTTGCATGGGGCTGCAGCGAGATATGCCAGTAAGTTTCACCTCATTAATTATACAAAACAGAATCCCGTGTAAACTAACCCTACTGCAATGACTAACACTGCTGCTTTTATATCAGGACAGAGCTCTGCAGTAGATGTTACCAATGCATGAATGTGTGAAAAAAGGACATGTATATTCATCATGGGCATGCTTAGGCGGTGTTGTCAGTGGGATATTTTTTCAGTACCCAAAACAGCTGTTAGTAGATTCTGGAGCTTGACGGGGTCTGCACTCACACACACTCAATGACTAACGATGCCCATTGTCGTGGGACAGCGTTCAGCTCAGGAAACTGCAGCACAGATGTAGCCTACTCTGGATGGGTGTTTGTTTCTGCCTGAGCCGGAGAAAAGCAGAAGAGCTCCTCACACTGCTTTTTACTCCCTAAGATGGTTAAGCACAAATGCTTATATGCTAGCAGTTGGTCTTTGGTAAGTTACATGTCCTGTTACCTTACTAGGGCAGCTTTTTGACAACTGCTTCTCTCAGATGTTAATCTACGTAGTGAAAAAGAAAACAAAAAGCCTGAAATGAAGATGCTATAACTGTGTTAGAGTAAGTGCCAAGTGAGCTCTTGTCAGGAGTCTCGTGCTCAGGAGTCTCTCCCCTTTGTGCTCCGTTACATGAGCGGACTGGTTGGCTCCCTGACGGTGGGGTGGGAATTCACTGAAGCGTTCTCACAGCAGGTCATGGTCCTTGGGAGTAGGGAGTGCTGTGGCTTTCAAGGCACATGCCTGAGTTGTTGTCAGGATTACTCAGGACTGTCTGACATTTGAGAGGCTGTAGAACAGCAGTGTTTTTGCCAAAACCTGCAGTCTGAAATAATACCATTGGTGTGCTTATTACCACTATTTCAGCAAGTGAGGAGAGGCAAAGGGAGGGATGACGTGGAGTCCTGTTTCCACATAACATTCTGAGAAGAAAACTGAATTGCTGATCACGGAGATGTATTGACTTTGAATTGCAGAGATGATTTTTATAACTTAGGAGTGAGAGTATGAATCAGGCTTAGTCCCGCTGGAGGCATTGTTATTTGTTTGAGCCTAACAAAGCAATAACTAGTGACATTTTTTTCCAAACTATGACTTTTGTGCTACCATTTTTTGTTGTACATCCACAGTTTTTTACAAGTAACAATTTGGGTTCTTTACTAATGACAAGTGAAGTAAGAATTGAGTGAAATGGAGACAAAGGCCCAGATATGCCTTAACTGTTTAAGTGCTACTTTCATGGATCTTGTCCCTATGAAGAGAAACGTTACTCCTGATGGCAGACACACCAGTGCTGTGAAGCTGTTAGCTGGAAGGCTATCGCTGCAGGTCTTAATTCATGTGGTAATGTGGTTTGCAACTAATGCAGGTTAATTCAGGAACTGTGTAAAAATAGATAGTATTCTCATAATGGTAGGCTGACTGGAAGGCTTGGTTTTACTAACCTGATGCTTTGTGCGTAACTAGGACTAATAATTTTCAGTCTGTAGTTGGGTGTCTGGTAAGAAAAAACATAATTAGGTTTTGAAAAATAAAATTCACTGAAGTAATGTAAAAAAAAAAAGTCATTGTGATGAGATAAATCGACCTGCTTCTGTTGTAAGGACATAAATCATAAATGCCTACTTCTATTAAAAAAAAAAAAAACAAAACCCACATTAGCAAATTTAACCATGTCTAATCTTGGGGTCAGGTATCGTGTCGGTGGGACGGTAATGAACGCTGCAGACAAACGTTGTGTCTAGCAGCCGGCAGAGCAGGCTGGGGCTGGCTCAGCCACACACACACCTTCCCTCCGTGGCAGGCAGTGCCCTGACCCCCTTCCTCCTGCCCTGAGGTGGGCCTGAGCAAGAAGCTGCAGCTCCTCAGCCCATGTGATGCAGCGTGTGCCCATGGCAGCAGGAGCCTTCGAGCTCTGTGGTGTGCTACTATGGAGACAACTGTGCAGCCAGCTGATGCCTCGCGTCACAGGGCAGAGACTGCTGAGCTCTAGGGCCCGTGACAGCCAGAGTGGTGGATGCACCTGCTCTGTCCTTTCTCTGAGCGAAAGCCAAATACTACAGTACTGTCAAGGGCGCGAAGCCCTTTCAGAGACAGCAGAGTCAAAAGAAACTGGTGCAAGAAGGGATTTGCAGGAAGAGACAGCAAATGTTCTCTGTACGCTGCCCTAGACTTGTTGTTCAGTGGGGTCTTCCTGGTGAGACCTGTTTGCTACCACTACTTGTAGATATTTGGGGGTCTTTCCTAGTTTTGTCTGGCTCGTTGTGGACCACATCCCACAGTGTGTTAGAAAAGGGACTAGCATGCATGTCTGCAGCCAGATGCTGGTATTCTCAAAATATATTCCTGCCTTGGGCTACTCCTATTTTTGCAGTTGTGGTGCTCTCTTCTCCGTCTTCCTTTTTGCTGGAGAACTCCTGTGTGATGGGTTGGGCTGGCTGCATGCAGATGTGCCAGCACAGTTCCTCTTGTGCCCTGCTCTCCACCACCTCCACCTGTCCTCGTGCCCACAGAAGGGCCCTGCTTGGGGCTTTCGGCAGCCCTGGTACTAGCAGAAGCTGCAAGCTGTGCTGTCTCCTCCCCTAGCACCACGTGTGCAACCTTTGTATCCAGACAGGAGGGGATATGTTTTAAGACTTTTCTTTTGTGAATAGAAGAAATAATTTAAACTTAAAACATTCATACCACAGTGAGCTAGTTGGATTCAAAACTGAAAAGAAAGTGAAACGTATGGCTTGAACATAGAGAAATAAAGCAATTGTGCTATTGTGCCTTTCTATTCAAGGCTAGGATTCCTGCAAATAGAGAAGATGCATGCTGCAGTCTCAAGATATGCTTAAACAGACCTGTGTTGCATGGTCAGTGCACTAGGAGAGGGGACTGTAAAGAAGAGCAAGTGCAGGGTCCAGGCCCACAGCTCATGCAGGGCTCCCTGGACTAGAGCGAAGCTGGGGCAGTCAGCCTGGAGGGCGCTCTCTGTAGATGGTGTGGTGATTCTGTTCTAGGTACAGCTGACAGGTTGGTCATCAGTACCGGAGGAGAAATAGTTGTTGCACTTTAAGGCTTTGTGTAAAGGCATAAGAGAAATTAGCAGGAAGCAGATTTTTGAAAGTTCTCAAGGCAGTTTTTGCCTTGAGTGGCAAGTGATGTGGGATTGATCAGGAAATCAGGGAGTTTTCTGCTTGTCTGGAAAAATTCAGCTATAAACTATCATAAAATGTATTAGCTGCTGTTCTGCAAAAGGCTGTTACAGCAAATGATTCTTTGCTGCTTTGCATTCTGACAGCAACCGGCGTGCATACGCTGCTGGCGTGCATGCACATAAGAAAAGTATTTCTGGGCCTTCCGATGTGCACAAGCTGACATGTCCATATATGCTGCAGGAATGCATGCAAACGTACATCTGTCTATAATGTATAAATTTGATGTATTCCATACACTGACACCATGCTCATGTAGTCTGCGTGTGCAGATAAGTGATCCCAGCATTTGCTTCCATGTTTGAGTTTGAAAACCTCTTCTCAAGTCAGTATCTTTTTTTTTTTTGGATTTATGTGGGTTACATTACATCAGAATCAGTAAAGAGGGAGGGCAGGAGAGTTCATTGACTGACTTTGGTCAGACAAAACTTGCTGTCTTTCTGCAGCTGAAATTAAGAGACTTTCTAGGGAAAAAAACCCCATCCAGTTGTTATTACCTTTAAGTAGTAGTTCTCACCTCTGAGGAACCTGTTCCAGTGGACAGATTTCAGCTAATCACAGTGCCTCCTACACAAATGTTTCCCTGCTCATCGGTTAAAGCATCCAGTCTAGCCTCCTATGAAGGAAAGCTGCGCTGAAAATCCAGGTCTAGGACACAAACAAAAATACGTGGCCCCTTTTACCCTCTCCGCCATACTCCTGGTAGGCAGGTGGTCTGGAGCAGATCACAGGAGCAAGTCTCTTCACATCGTTAGGTTAGTTGATCGCTTTCTGCCTACAGCAAAACTTCTGTCCTCCCTGAGGCAGAATAAGTGCACTTGTCTGTCATCGTGAGTAATAAAAAATGTGTTCATTCACAGCATCTTCCATATAAAAATAGATCCCCTTACCCCCATCTTGATTCTTACGGTTTGATTAAATGCTGCTCTCCGCTTTGGGGAGTGTGCATGTAACACCTGAAGTCAATTTCTCTGGTAAGTAAAATTTTATTTCATACCTGATAAACAGCATCGACTATATTTTGTTGGCCTCTGCATACCCTTCCTCTCTTCACATTTCAGTAACAAATGCTTTCCTACTCCAGTGCACCTAGGACTTGTATTTTTTTGTGTGTTTTTAATATGTGCTATGCAGCAGCCATTGCATTTAAGTACCCAGTTTCTTATGTCTCTTAGTAAGGTTGAGAATGGGGGAGAATTTTAAGGGATTGAAAAGTCCCATTTGTTCCAAGTTCAGGGTGATGTGAGAAAATGTCGTATTGGGATATGCATCATTGTACCTGCAACACAAGTTTTCAAAGTAATTTCTTTTTTCGTTTACCTCTTGCAGGGGCTGAATGTATTTGGAGCTCAAATGTGTGTGTTAAATTGCAGACCGTGTGCTCTGGGGTGTCATTCTTATTGGGCCTTTCTGTCTTTCTTGTTTTGCTGCCCAAATGAGATATCTGGAAAAAGGCAAGAGCTCCCTTTTCTTAAATGTCCCACAGGTCATTTCAGCTCTCAGAGCCACAGGTAACTTGTCAGACAGCCTTCTCTGGCTTCTGCGCCCTGTCCTTTACTGATCTCAGCATTCAGACTCATTAAACATTTCCCTGGCTGGGCATTATGGAGTAAATTTGATGAAGCAGCTTTATGTTATGCTTTACCCATGAAGCCATTGTTTGCTGTAACTTTTTCTCAGTAGGCCTAATTCATTTGCTGACACACTCCCATACGAGACTGGGGAGGGCACGTGGGGAGAGGAGCTGCTGCTCGCTTCTGGGGCTGTTGCTTTTTACATTGCTTCAGCACGTAATGATGCAACCTTCTGTATGATCTCCAAGTAAGTAACGTGTTTCAAAGGGCAGAAGCTTTGTCTGGCCGGAGCAATCTGGGAACCGGGATGTAGCTCCCGGCGTCAGGGTTCAAAGCTCACAATTGAAGTCATCTTCTTTTCCCTTTCTGTGCGTCAGCACCACGGCTGGGATCCAGGCACCTTATCAGTGGTCATCTCTGTTGCACGTGCTTTTCCCGTCCATCTGCTCTTCAGCAATTGCTGAGGGAATGACTTTGTCCCTTAGAGCTGCTTGCTGTCTAGAGAAAATGTTACTTGAGGAGGTTTCTGTTGAAGGTTTCGTCAGTGTGAAACCAAATACATGGTCCTTGCAGTGGTTTCAGTAGCTGCTGAAGTCGGATGATACTTCTTGTTTGGTGTCTGGCAACAGCCAGAGCCTGTTACCCTTTCTGGTGCGCTCTGGCTTGCAGCCATGCCTCACTTGAGCTGTCGTGTCCTGCGATGCCCGTGCAGCGTGGAGGCTCTTCCGGAAGTGATCCACACCAGCATACCAGTGGCTGTAGGCCTCTGGAGAGGTTTGTGCACCGTCCATCAGCGTGTAGCCTGCTCGCAGTGGTTGCTCTTAGCGCTCTTATTTTTCCTGTTACTTAAGAAAAAAAAAAAAAAAAGACGTCTCACTCTAAGCGTACCAAACGTGGTTGGAACATCTTCCCTAAGAATACCCTTTCTGCTGTACCATTCTATAAATTCTGGTAGCGCACTTTTTCTGAGGGCAGTTTATTAATGCTTGGAACTGTGAATGCTACACTTTGACCCTCTTCCCTTGTCTAAATTTGACAGGAAAGACATGAAAAAAGATCACCTTCTAGCATGAAGGCAATGCTATATCGTTCAGTTAAAAGCTCTCCCTGCAGCACTCAGTGGTTTTCTATTTTCAAGGATCCTAATTTGTCCAAATTTTTCTCTGGTACTTTTAACTGCATTTGAAAATTTAGAATGTTTATTATACTGAGTATTAGTGAAGAGGAAATACCAACCCCTCCTCATGTTGACACTTTGTATTGTAACAAAATCAAATCAAAGTACCACTGAGTAAGGAACTTCAAAAAAGTGTTACATGAGGACTAAAATCACTTACAGGAAAGGCTGCAGTACAGACTATCCAATAAAGAATTAATTGCTTGTAAACAATTAGTTTTAGCTTCTCTTGGTAAAGCAGTATAGTCTTGTTTAAGAACAATTATTTAAAATTACAAAATAAATGGATTACCTTGGTCTGGTGTCTACCTTAATGCTTATGCTGGTTCTGGCACTTCATGTTGAGCCCTGGTTTGGGGAAGAAGCAGGGCATTCACACCACCACCTCGGTGATTCCCAGGTGCTGCTGTGGCTATGGATTTGTCCGTCACTGGTAGCAGTGAGAGGTGCTTCCGTTCCACTCAGGCTGTGGGATGCTGCAGAGGCCGGAGCGGAGCAGGGCGTCCGTGAGCCAGCTGCCAGGAGAGCGGAGAACTTCTCTGGCCTTCCAGGGACAGCTCTTCTGAGCGAGGGGAAGAGATTGTCAGCTGCAGGCTGCAGGTCTTCATACCTACCAGGCACTGTATTATACAAACAGAGGACTCGTAATACCTACCTGCACTCTTATTTTTAACATAATACATGCACAATTACATGTACTGGACACAGGGGTTAGCCTAATTGAAAAAAAAAATGCAGTACCTTAATAAATTTGGATGGTTGTCATCTTGAAGCTTAAGTTTATAAATGCCATGGAATTCAGGGTTTGTTGTAAGCCATTACATACTAAACAGTACTGTATGTACCTATGACAAATTTCATAGTCTGTAACTTTGCTCTAGGCATATTCTGTACTAGCCTACGATTGTGTTTTTCAGCAGTATTTATCATTGCACTTGGAACATTTTGTTAAGCCTGAAAATCTGTACGCCAATGTAAAGCACACTTGACCAAGGAAAGTGTTGTGTATTTCTGGACAGGATCTGTACTAGTGCAAATGTGGAGTGCTGTAGTAATTAACTTCTGTTGGCATGTGTGTTCCAGTTAAACAGATTCAATAGGTCTGTACCAGTACAGATATTGCATGCTATAGGTTTAAGTTTGCAGCAAAGCATGTCTTGCATTCTTCCAGCAAAAGTGCTTTATTAGTGTAGCCCTTGCATGTTGAAGTGCTAAACTAAGGTAGAGCATGTCTCAGTGGAAGAGCCACCAGCTTATCTAATGTGCATGTTCTCAGTAAGAGATCTATAATAACAGGTTAATTGTACAGTACTGAAGTGCAACAGAAAACACTTGGAAGTTGCACTGCAAATCACACAGTAATTGACGATGTCTTGAACATAGTTAATCTAAGCCTTAAAAATTGCCTAGTGCATAAAGGCACACCACATTTTTCTAGTGCAGCAGGGATCTTAGCTCACCTTCTGCTTCTAAGCAGCAACAGAAATATTAGTAATAATTTGGAGGCAGAGGCTGCTTTGCTGCTGCAAGAAGGGAAACTAAATATAGTCAGAAAAATAAAGATGTTGAGTTTGGCACTTGTGAGTGTTTTCAGTTTGCTGTACCAGTCCTCCTGTGTTTCCTATAATGAAAAGTTGATCTGGACTTGCCCAGCAGCTAGCACCCTAATACGAACAGATGCTTGCTGCTGCCTTCGGTGTGGTGCAGATGCTGCCGTTCCCCTGATGTCAGCACACTCTTTTAGACACCAGCTTGCATAGAGACAAAATTTCCCTGTAGAAAATTTCTCTGTAAAGTCATGTCAGGCAGTTACACTCTGCACAGCACTACTCAAGCAGGAATTCTGAACAAGTGGTGCTCCTTGCTTCTTCCTCAGCCTGAGGATCACAGCACTTCGTGGCATCTGGCAGAGCTGTACTGCCAGACTCAGATTTCAGGGGAGTGCTGTGGCCTCTCGGATGTAGGTCTTCAGGCTCTGAAAATGGCGCGTGCATTTGGACTAGCAGAGCCCTCTGTCTTTCCATACATGATATTCTCAAACAGTTTGGCGGAGTTAAGGTGATTAGCAAAGGTCTGACCTGCATATCAATTTGTGTGATTTATTCATTGACTCCTGTTTCCCCCAGTTTCAGAAATAAAGAGAACGCTTTTGAGGGATGAGAGTTTTGAGTCAACTAAACCGAAAAGTTAGAAGCAGCCAGTTTCCTTTTGACTGTGCTTCTGAAAATCTGCAGAAAAATGAATACACAAAACAGTGAAATGGAGGTGTACTTAGAGTTCAGGTTTTAGCCTTAATAGTATCCTTATATTAGCAGGCTGGTGCAAGAGAGAAGATACAAACTGGCATTGCTGCTGCTTAGCTCTCCCAACATCTTTTACTATCTGTATTTACTTGGGCTTTGTTAAATTCATTCATACTTAGAAAGATTCTGTTACACAGACTTGCAGCTCTGACACAGTTCTTTGTACCCTAACTTTGTTATTTGTCCTTTCAAGTATTTGCTGCATCAGTTGGGCACATACATTCTTTGCTAAATCACCTTAATATAGGCTGCGCTCTGCTTCTTTTGCGGGGGGAGCAGAACGGAGGAGAGGCAGGTGGAAAAGGGATTACACTGCCAAGTTGCTCCCTGCAAAAGAACGCAGAGCCAGGCTGCCCCAAGCTCAGCTGGGCACCTGCCTTCAGGTTTAGGGGCCACACAGGAAGTCCCTGTGTATCTGGTTTGGCTCCTTTGCAGGGAGCCTTCACCTACATGCAGCCAGTTTGTCAGACGGAGCAGAGGACTGCTGCTACTCCAGCACCAATGCAGGATTCTGCTTTACTTGATGGGATTGAAATTACTCCCTTCTCTTCATCCTTTTAATTTAATTTTTAATTATTTCAGCTTTCAGTGATGATTTAGTTCTTATGCTGACAAGTGCTAGAGGAGGTAACGTATTGCATGCATTTTAAGGAATTGAGAACTGAAGCATTCGACCACATCTAGGGAGAGTGACTCTTCCACACTGTAGGTTCATCTCCCTTGACACACAGTGTTCTCCACTGCTGGCTGAGAAAAAACACAAATCTACTACGAACAATGTGCTAGAAGATACAGCCACTAGCAGCTAAGCAGTAAGTGTGAAGCAAATTGCCTTTCTTCACACCCATACCAGTTCTTCTCGTCACATATAAACCTTTCTTTCATGAGATTCTGCGTCAGCAGTGGGCATCCCTTACAAGTACGACTGACTGATTGTCCCTGCTGTGCTGGGCATGACATCAAATTGTCCCCGCTTCAGCGGTGGATGGAGAAAAGAAGTCCACACTGAAAAGCCCTGTGATAACAGCTGGAACAGTGGGTAGCTGCAAACACAGTTAATGAGCAGCAGTCCAGAAAACACCAAGTGATTAAATAGGCCAAGACCAGAATGAAGTCCAGCTGTGTAGCTACAAAGGTCAGGAAAAAACATCAGCTGGAAAGCATAGCTTTCCAAATGTATTTTCTTCCAGATCTCTAGTGGCCCATTCTTGCGCTTCCAGCTGTTGGCAGTGTTTTAGGCACATGTGACCCTCCTGTCATTTCTCTGGGAGCTGGCTTTTTTGCACGGGAGGTTAGAGCAAGGAATCATTTTGATTTTTCTGTCTTGAAAGAGAGTTGCAATAGAAGTGTTATATAGCTCATCTTTGTTTTTTCAGAGTGAAAGAATTGAAAAAGGCCAAGGAACTTGAAGATACGCAGCAGCATCCCGTAGCAATGTGACATTGCTTTTCAGACTGTTTTCATTTTCTGTTTTTAGCAGAGACATGCAACAACAACAAAAATACCCACTGCAGTTCTGGAAATACCAGCTGCAGGATTTTAACAGTAATGTTTTGGTCATTGCATTTGCACTTTCATGGACAACTTTTAATTTGTTCAGCAAGACATCTTGGAACTCAATCTTCTGTTGGATCATGGGGAAAACAAAAGACACCAGGAGGAAATTGTGAGTTGCTTCATTCTACAAGAAGGAAGAAGCGATTAATTATCCTTTTCATATAGGGCTGTATTAAACAACATGTGGAACTGTACAAATATTATACCAAAAATATTGTTAAGAAAAGGTGGGAATGCACAAGCAACACAAGAATGCTGTTCCTGCACCTGTCTGTCATCTCCAAGAAACTGAAGCTTTGAGAGTCTCAGTGAGGGGCTTAGATCAGTACATCTTTATTGGGTCCATGCATCCTCATTTCCTTCGCACTTCTGTCCTTTGTGTTTTATTTAAATCTCTACAGCACACTTAATGCAACTTTTTAAATCTGCAGGTTTTTAATACATCCCGTGGGAACTTACAGAAGGGGGTGGTGTATGAGATAAACGGGTAATGCATGAGGAACAGAGAGAGCAGCTTAAGCAAGTTTTAAAAAGTTTTTTTGGTATTTTTACTAGAACCTGCAAACATATCAATTGTCATGTACTTTCATATATTCAGCACTTTATTTTCAAGCCTTACTTTCATGTACTATTATTTTAATTAAGTTCTTAAAATAATTTGTAAAACGTGTAGCTTTTTGTCTTAAGTCCTTGTCAAACCTCTTGTCATTTTGCAGAGTCACATACATATGTTGCCTGGACGTTTTATACCACCTAAAGATCAGAGTGGTGCTGCATTCTGGCCAGTAAATTTCTTATTTTGGCTACTTCATCAAAATCTGGGCAGTTTCTGTATATATAGAAGGTAGAAATGGAAAATGAGAAAAAAAAAATATTTGAAAGGGAATATATTAATTACTAAATATTTTATTCACAAAGGGTCAATAACTTGGCAAGATAAAATTATTATTTGTATAGTTTTGTCTGAATGAACGAGAAGAGTGTGGATGTATTGTTTGTACATATTGTATATACTAAAACAAAGAGATATGTGCATGAACTCAAGAAAAAGAAATGAACAAAGCAAAGCATTAGTGGCTATGGTCTGTAAAATGAAACAAAAACTTTATTTCACTATAAGAAACTTTATTTTAAATGTTCTTTAGAAGAACATTTTTGCTAAAGCATGACTAAATGGCAAAAAGAGCTACTGTATTTAGACTTAGGAAAAAAGGCAGAGCAACATTACTTTAAAAAAAAAAGAAAAAAAAAAAAAGGATATGTTTACATTTGATTTTGGCTACCAGGAGTTTGGTTTGGTTGGATTTAATTTATTTATTCCTTCTTTTTTTTTTCCCTGTCTTTTTTTTTGCCAATGGTGCCAAGTAATGTGAATGCTAATATTGCTTAAGAAAATTAAGTTACTTTTGCAAAGCAGATAATCATAAGAGTACAAGAACCGTATCTAGCTTACCACCATACACTCACTCCAATAAAGAACACTTAGAATGAACATAAAATGAAAAAAAAAAAGAAATAGTATGAAAGTAGAAAATATGTTTCACATTTTCATATCTCCTGCTGGAAGTCAGAAAATGTAATAAAAATTGCACAAAAATTTAAAAAAATTAAGTAAAACTTAAAAAAAGATGCAAACTGATCTTGTAGGGGTGTCATGGTATATTGCTATTTCCACATAGTGAGGAGCCAAAGAAATCAGATGTTTTTAAATTGAACGACTAATTTAAAACTGTCACAGATTCTTGACAATGGGAACTGGATTCTGATCTTTAATACACAAGAATGTAAGGGAAGAAACTCCTGACGTCCGTGTCATTGCTGTGGGTTACGTACACGTGTCTGAGATCAGAAACTGCTCCTGCGTGTTTGCTGAGCTCACGGCAGTTTAAAATTTCTGAATGGACTGGTGTAAATTTGAGATTGTTAGTTTTGGAATAGTTGTTCTTGCTTGATCCCGGCCACCAACTGCAACGTTTAAACGCAAGGCTTGTTGTGAAGCCTAAAAATATTCACACATAAGAAGCTTTTAAACTGGTGTCTTTAAAAGAAGAGTAAAAACAAAGATTGTGGCAAAAAAAAACCTGGGGTCAGTGCTCTTGGTGCCTTTTCTATAATTGTACCTGTTTTTAATTACTTCTTTTCACTGCCAGCATTGAATTACAGTAGATGTGCTATAGCTCATTATCAGAATTCTCTTGTACATTTCTGAACTGCTGCTTTATGACCTGATTCAATTTAAAAAAAAAAAAAAAAGGGAAAAAAGAAAAATGAATGGCCTGGTGCTCACACTGTGCCTGTGGGCAGCCTCTTAGCCTCAATTTACTGTCTGGAATTGGGATCTTAACTGTTACATTTTTCTCTCGTGCAAAAACAGAACTGGAGATGCTGAAGAATCTCCTTTGGAATTAATTGGAAATGCTCTGTATTAATACTGGAAGAACTCTGACATTCTGAATCCAAAATGTTGCTCCCATTAACCAATAGGTGACAATATCAAATCAACCTCTTCCTAACAAGAGTAGTGACCTCAGTGGAAATGTTTTAACTTCTCTGTCTTCACAGAACATGATTCAGTAATATACAGAGCTATTTCAAATTACTCTTCCAGATCCATGGGCCTGGTGGTGTATCTACCAATCTAGATCCTGCTTCAGCCAAACGTTAAAGCATGTACTTGCTGTTAAACATGCAAGCAATTCCACAGGTGCAACAGAACTACTTGCATGCTTGAAGCCAGGTACAGCTTCCAAGTGCTTTGTTGTGTCGGGCCATAACCCTTTGGTGTGTTACTGGGGCGAGGGAAAGACTCCCGCCGCAGTGAAGTGATTCTGCTCACCCTTTTCTTAGTTGTGGAACTTACATTTTCTCAGAAGATAAGTAAGTGCAGCTTTCCGGGAAAATTCAAATTCCCAAGTGCCAGGAGCCAGATCTTCTGTCTTCTGATAATGGAATTGCTCCTTTGTGAAACACATTTGACAGCAGTAATACTGTGTGAAAGAAATACAGAATATAACATGAACCCCCTCTCTGGTTGCACGCTTATGGCAGTTCCACACAATAGCTGGTGCCCAATGGGGGGTCCCCAAGACTTGCATGTAAAACTAGTATAGATGTCTTCTCTTTTGTAAGTTTTATTTTTGTAACCGTGCATGTAAAGCATCACTGAATCAATGGATCTGTTGAAGAACTCAGCTGCTGGAACCATGCAAAATGTTTTGAATTGCCCTTAAAATATGGAAAATGTTTTCTGAATGCTTTATATTCTTTCTGCTGTAAATTAAAAACAAAGAAAATTTCCCCATATGAAGTGTGCACCTTTTTTTTTTGAAACATGTCTCTTCTATCCTAGTTTAAGCACGATGCAGTCCTTTAGTCACTCTAAGTAACCAGGAAAACAAGGCATTTCCTCTACTCCATGACCTGCTTGTAAGTAGTACCTAGTTTCTTACAGGTTGTAATCTGAAGATTCCACAGCCTACCCATGAGTAGGATTCCATAAAGGCACCACAGCCCCTGGATCTGCAGCCCTTCCTGTTGCTGTATTCCAGTGTGTAACCTCCATCTGGTGTGTCAAGCAACGCGTTTGAGAGGAAGTCTTCATTTCCTGGGCAGCAAACTCTCCAGATCTCCTGCTGAAGAGTGCCTCTGCCCCGTGGTGCTCTGCAGCTCCGTGCACAGCGCTGCCAGCCCGGTCCGGACAGACCACCACCTCCTCGTCCAGCTTCACTGCTGAGCATGATGATATCTGGTCTGGAATAGCCCTTGGAACCGTTCGGCACAGTTCTCCCAGCTGTGTCCCCTTCCAGCCTCCTGCCCCCCCGCCCGCTCATTGCGGGGCAGCGTGAGACACACAGGCGGCCTTGATGCCGCACAAGCACTGCTCAGGAACAGCCAAAACATATGTGTGTTATCAACGCTGTTATGGTCACAAATGCAAAAGACAACACCCTACAGGCTGCCATAAAGAACGTGGCCTTCCCAACCAGGCCCAGTATAGGCAGAAGCCTCTTAGATCGCTGCAAAATGCACCCCGGGGTACTCCTAGGCTTCAGTCACAGCAAGAGCCCTTCACAATCAGCAAGAGGGATAGGAACAAACCTACCCATCCTGGCAGGCCTTCACCCTTTGGCATCGTGCAGTGGCCCTTGGGTGACGCAAGGCACACACTGACACAATTTAAAGAAGAAAACCAAACCGCAGCCCTGCGCTTTTCCCACTGCCTAAGTGCCGCGTGACCTCCAGGTCACCACACGGCCGCCGCAGCTCAGGCGAACTCCCTGCTAATAAGGCGGCCGCATCTGGGGGTACCCCGGCGGGCTGGGGCCCCACGGGCGCGCGCCGAGCCGCGGGGACGCGCCGCGCCCCGCCCCGGGCCCAGCCGAGCGCGCGGAGCACCCGTGCCCGGCACACGCGCGGCTGGCGGCGGCGCGAGCCCGGCCGCCCCCCCCCCCCCCCCCAGGGGCCGGTGCGAGGGACACGGAGCGCCGCAGCCGCGCCCCCCGCACCAGCGCCGAGTCACGGCAGCGGAGGCAGCCGCGCGATGCCCCCGTCTCCCGCCTCGCCCGGACCGCCCGCGCCTCAGCTTTGGCCCACCGGGGCACGTCACAGCCGGGCGGCCTGGCCCCCGTGCCCCATGTACTGGCATTTAACACCGCCGCTCAGGGTGCTGCGGGACTGAAACGGCGGCGGGCCGCGAAGGGTGGCGGATGATGCTCTTCCGCACAGCTGCCCTCAGCCCGGCGGAGCCTGACGCGGCAGTGACCGAGCCACCTCCCGCGCCTCCGGTACCGCTCGCTCTGCGCCCCGCCCGGCTGGGGGAGTGGCCAAATGACCACGTCTACTTAGGGGCGTGGCCTCACCAAGCACCGCCCCCGTTCGAGGCGTGGTCCCCAGGCCCCGCCCGGATCTGTCGTCACATCCTGGGCGCCGCCGAGGTCGTACCCAGTTCCCGTCGGGACCCTCCAGACGTTCCCGCAGCGCAGCGACCCGACCCCGCCTGCAGGATGTGAGTGCGGGCCTCGGCGGGGGCACCGGGGGGCGGCGCTGGGTGGCGGCAGGGTCGGGGGCGGGCCTACTGCGCAGCGGGGGCGGCCCGGCCCGGCCCGGCCCGGCCTGGCCTGGCCTGGCCCGGCTTGGCCCAGCCCAGCGGTGTCTGCCGGCGCCCCGGACCGGCACCGCCCGCGCGCCTTGAGCTGGTGCTCGGGCCGGGCCCAGCTCGGCCGGCTTTGGTGCGCCGGGCGCGGTTCTGTGAGCGCTGCCTGCCTTGCCGGAGTACCGGGAGCACGCTTCCTAGTGGTCGGCTCGTTGCTGTGTTTGGAACCGCTGCTCTCGGAAAGGGGTTTCATTTCCGAGACTCTTCAGTCTGGGACCAGCAGTGGAACAGCGTTGAAAGGGCGACTGAAGTGCCTAAACAGAGGAGCGGTTGTGTTGTGCTGTGTGTGGGCTTCTCTTGAGCCTTGTCACAGCCTTCCTGGTGTGCTCATCATGCGTGTGTACGTTTGTTCTTGATAAATGTAAATTAATAAGCTGATGTGTAAATGCAGCCAATACTCAGATTTTGAGTATCAGGCTGTGCTAAACAGTACATGCTTTTGATGAAGAAGAAATAAAAACATGGAAAAAGAAAATTGAGTATAGGTGGTTCTAGAGATATGCAACAAAAACTTGGTAAAGTGGTGCAAAGGGTGTAGGAAGTATGTACAGGTGCTCTTGCGTCCATCACAAAGATACAGAGTGTTGCAACTGGTGAAAAGAATTTGACTGCCTGAGGTTATGAAGTCCAAGCTGACCAGAGGTAAATTGTTGTATATGCTGAATGCTTTTTCCTTCTTGTGCTTTTTCTTGCTCAGTGTAAACTATTTTGAAAGACCAGAGGCAGTGGCGGGCACTGGAAGAACACAGAATAACAATGAAGTTTTTGTATTTAATTTCTTGTAAACTACTATAGCTTGGAGCTTAGTATTTGTGTTCATCCTGGAAAACAAGAACACCGCTAAACCCCGACTCTTGAGCCCTGTGAACTGTTGCTGGGGTTGCCATATGCATTACTGTAAACTATAGCATTAGCAAGCCACTGCTGTCTTTTAGCACGTCAGGCAATTTGCTGGCAAGATGTTTGGGAAGCTACGTGACTTCCACCTATTGTCAGCTGTTAAAACATCGCTTCTCGGATAGGAAACCGCCCCAAGTTTATTCCAAGAATACAAGTTCCCTGTTTTCAGGAATGTCAGATGACTTGTATACTGTTGGCATATCTGAACCCAAAGCACAGCCTGTCAAAAACTAAACAGAGTAATGCTGACTTTTTTCACTGTAGGTCAGCCAGTGTCCCTGGAAGCTCAAATGTGGCTGCTGGTGGTAATCGTCGTCTTCAGCAAACCCAGCACCAAGTAGATGAGGTAAAGGTCTAGCAGTGTAATTGTTTTTCTTCAGGAAATCTATATAATTAGAAGGGATATCATTCAGCTTGCTTTATTGTACTTTTGTCATCTTAACTCTTGCAAAGGTTAAAAAAAAAAATAAAATCCACTCAGCTACAGTGGGGAAGTAGGGAGAAGTCACCACTGTCTAAACATTAGGTGCAAACTCAGTGCTTGAGGATTTGACATGAGATAGCACTGAAGGCTGAGCACCAAGTATGGCTTGTCCAGAGATCTGGGGAGTCCAACAGCTGAGCTGGCTACCGGTAGTATTTTTTGACATTGTTGATTGTCATGTTTGTATGCAAATTTTTCTGAAGTAAGTCAGGAGTTATACCCAGGTTTAAGGGAATGCCAGTACTACTGGTACTACTGACATTTTGAAGTAGATAGTAGGGGCTTTCAGCCACAGGTGAATTTCACTGTTTAAGCTTGTGACTGAATATACTAAAAGGCAATAACTCCTACTTCTGAGAAGAAGAAATTAAGAGTACCATCTGTTGCCTGCAATTAAGTTCCACAGTGGGAGATAAAACTGATAACTTTAAGCTTTAAATTGATACAGGTTGTTGACATCATGAGAGTAAATGTGGACAAGGTATTGGAGCGAGATCAGAAGCTGTCAGAGTTGGATGACCGTGCTGATGCACTGCAAGCAGGAGCTTCCCAGTTTGAGACCAGTGCAGCCAAGCTGAAAAGGAAGTATTGGTGGAAGAACTGTAAGGTAACCATGGCTTGTATGCTTGCACTATGCAGTATTGCAATTAACTTATTACCATTGGCATCTCAAAAGGCAAAAGTAAAAGTGACTTTAGCTGATGATGTTTTAAGTTACAGCGTCTGTTTTTTAAAATGTGGCATAGTGCTTAGATGAAGTAACCAAGAACTGGATTACCAGCTGTGCTGCTTGATTGTAAGACCTTGTCGAAGATGGTAGTGGCCAGTGGGAAATGCCTCTGTAATATGAGTCTTTGGGGAATGGGGAAGAAAAAGGCTCAAAATCCGTTGGCTGAGTTACTGGGCAGGAGGTACTAGAAAGCGGAAAGAGGTTACTCAGATTCCTGTACTTGTAGCTGTTGGCGAAGGTTGGAATCATCTTTGAGCAGCAAAGGCAGTGAAAGATGTGATATAGAGTAAAAGTAGAGATGATGTCTAAGCTCATATAGTCACCTGAGACAGGACTTACATGAAAGCACAAAGAAAAAGAACCTCTTGGTCTGCTTTGCCTGCACGCACAGCCTGCAGCCTGTCTCTGAGTGACAGTGGTGAATCGAGCCTGCTTACCGAGGGATTTTTACTTTCTGGGTTAGGTCTAGCACATGATGCGGAAGTACCTTGCAGGGTCTGCTTTCCTGTACCCTAGAGGCCAGTTAATGCTGCTGCATGATTTGTAGTAAGTGTTGTATGGCCTTTTTTCACAGATGTGGGCAATATTGATAGCTGTTGTTCTCATTATCATCATCATCATTATTGGTAAGTTTTATCAAAATGGGGATTTCTGGTAGAATTGGAATAGATTATGTTAACTCACAGACTTGTGCAGTTTAAACAAAGCTAGGATATTCAAAGTATGTACAACATTGATTTGAAACAGCAGCGACTGCTTTACAACAGTTATCTGCAGTGAGTGATAGAGCTTTGACCACTGTGGGGGCTCCAGCAGCTGAATCTCGAATAGCTGTGCGTGGTGAAACAGGTGCAAGTGAAGACAGCAAGGACTTAGAAACCTGAACAACCTTGGGCTTTTACAGCTGCATTTTGCAGAAGTATGAGTAGAAAATATGCCTCCCTTGTCTGAGAAATGTTTTTCATCTGCCCCGGCTTCTCGCCAGGTTGCGGCAGTTCTGAGAGCACTGCAGTAGGAGGTAGGTTTTTTTGAAGTAGACACTTTGCTGCTGAGTGAAATGATCCTAGTGTCAGGTCGGGACGGCAAGCCAAAGAGCGTATAGTCTGGTCCCTGGTTTGAGATCTCGTGTAACCCCCGAGTATTTAATGGGAGGACAAAGTTTGCCTTTGTGCCATAATACGAGTAACAAACACTGTGGTAACCATGCCTATCTGCACATAGTCCTGGCTGAGAAGTGTCAGTGTGCAAGCACAAAGGAAAACTAAAGCTAGGCAGATCAACATGGGAAGCTCTTAAATCCCACTTTACGTATCTCTAGTGTCTTTAATTCTTAAAATGCAGCATTGTTACGATGAGAGGGGCTGAAGGAGACTGTCCTCTTTCCAACCTTTTTCTTCTTTTTGTAGTCTGGACTGTGACTTCGTGAGTTACAGGAAGAAGCTTAGATCAACTGAAGGTGCCATCCTCAGCCTCTCCACTTTAAACCTGCTGTATTTTCAGCCCACTTAATGCTGCTTAAAGCAAAACACTTTTGATTACTGAAATGTTAACTAACTTTACCCGGTTGCCTTAAGACACTCCTGTCATAAATGACTAACAAGCACAGCCCACCACTTGCACGGTGCCTTGTTGAGGCGGATTTGCCCCCTGCGTTTCCACACTCGATGCTGTAACGGGTTGCGGGCTCTGCGGGCGGTTTTGGGACTTGTCCTTCCCCGCTGCTGAGCCGTGGCCCGCGGGCAGCAACCCCGCCCCGCGGAGGAACACGTCGGCGCTTGGCGGGACGGCGCTCCCTCGCCGCGGAGGAACACCTCTTTGTCTCTGCTCGGGGCCCCGCCTCCGGCCCGGGGGCGCGAGCCGCCGCGGGGGCGGGGCCGCACGTGGCGGCGGGGCTGGCGCGCGCACGGGCGCCGCGTGCGGCGGCGCGTGAGGGGCGGGGCCACACCTCCCCCAGCCGCGCGCCTCAGCCTGCCGAGCGCCGTCCCCTCCAATAAAGCGGCTCCGACCCTGCCTCCGCCTCCTCCTCTCGGCGCGGGGCGGGGCGGGGCGCGGCGCACGTGGACGAGGTGTGTGGGAGCGGGGCCGCCGCGTGCGGCCGCCGTTACGTAACCGCGCGGCGCTGGGGCGGGGGCGCGGTGGCCTGGGGCGGTGGCCGGCGGGGGCGCGCCCGGCCCGCGGCAGGCAGGTAGGGCCCAGGCCCGGGAGAGGCGGGGGGGGGGCGGGGGGGCGGCAGAGGGTTCGGGGGGAGGCGGGAGAGCCCCTCGGCGGCCGCCCGGAAGCGGCCGGCGTCTGCTGCCGCGAGCCGGAGGCGCTGCCTTGGCGTCGACCGAGCGGCGGCGGGAGCCAGCCCCGGCGGGCGGGCGGCTGAGCGGCGGGCGGGCTGTCCCCGCGCTCCCTTGAGGCGGTGTTTGTTCTTCCCGCAGAAGACTCGGCGGGCCCGACGCCGGTGCCGAAGGTCGGGGGCCTGATCGCGCTGAGGAGCCAGGCCGCGGCGGTCGATGTCCCTGCGTTGTCCCGGCCCGCCGGTCAGAGATGGACGGGAGCAAGCTCCGCGGCGGCGCCTCGGGACGCGGCGGGAGTTGGTCGCAGGCGGCCGGGGCCGGGGCTGGGGCTGGGGCCGGGCGGGGGGTGGCGGGCAGCCCCGCCGCCTCCGGGCAGGAGGGAGAGCCCCGGGGCGGTGCTCACCCGTGCTGCACGGTGTGTGCGCGAACCGGCTGTAGCGAGAAGCGATTTAATGGGCCAGACTCGAGCAGAACGGACTTGTGCAGCCGTGAGCCAAACGGCCGCTCCGCTGGAAGCTTCGTGAGGCACCGCAGAGTTGACAGGTAACTTCTGACAACACGTAGAACCGATCGTCCTCCCGCGGGAGCCGACAGCTTAGCTCGAGCTGGGAGCTGGGGCCGGAGCGAAGACCTGCCGCGGCCCGGAGTTCCTCCCAGGGCAGCACTCCGTGCCCCGGGTGAGCCCGTCTGAACCACGGAGTGATGAGCACGACGGTCTCACGGGTAGATCAGATCGCTGCTGCATGGTTCCTCGTAAGCCGTTTGCCTAATTCTTGGATTGGCTGATCCAGATATGGCATTGACCCTCTTGTGGCTTCTATATATACTTAGTGTAAAGACTGCATTTAGCAGTAGTAAAGCAGAAATTACTTAAATAATGCTTTTCCCAAAATTTCAGAAATTCAGTGACATGAAAATTTCGTTTTAATTAAAAATAAGAAGGTTTAAGAACTATATGCAATGTTGAACTGGTGCATAATGTTGCCGTGAAATGCTTACTTGAACTTATTTAGTGATTTATACAGTAAGAGTATGATACTAATAAAAATGCCAAGTGGACAGAAGTCATTTTAAATAACAGCATTCATATCTCATCTGTAGGATTACAATATCTGCCATTTGAGGACATTGAATGCTTACTTTTCAGTAAACGAAATAAACAAAAGTAAGAAGAGGGAGATTTTGCTTGTTAATAACCTTGTAGCTGTTGAGACCAGCAACTCTGTTAGAAGTGTAGTGAAGATTCCCAAATCATTTGAAGAAATAAGTTTTTGCATGAGGTGTATTTTGAGGACCTCATGTTTCCTTAAGGTGCTTACAATCAGATGCGAACTTCGAGACTAGAAAGTCTTACATACATAAAGAATCACCATCTATTCGTGATTTTAATACCAGTGAGATTGAGATGATCTAGAGTAAACATCACATTATTTTTAGTTGCTAATCGTCTTGGCAAGCAGATGGGTTATGATGTGACTGTGCCATCCATGGCATGTTGGAGTTGGAAAGGAGGAAGGTAGAGGAGGAAAAATTAAATGGGAAAGAAGTGAGAAAGATAAAACAGGAAATAAAGCAAGTGAGCATCAGTACATTTCCATATATTCTGTGGCTCTGCAGCCAAGCCCATTCATTTAATAATTTTAATTAGCTGACAGAAAAGAAGCTCCTCTATCAGAAGTTTTTAGTACAGTTTAACCTCTGTTTTACAGTGAGCAGCTGAATTGGACCCAGTCTCACAGAGATCTGATGATGATGATCCAAGAAATGAAAAGGTGCTTACCTGAAGAAAAAAGGAGTTCCAGCAAGCCCAGTACCATCAGTGCTCTCAACTATGCCTTGCAATGTGTCCAACAGGTCCAAGGTATGTGTGGAAAAAAAATCTGGAAGCGTGGAACCCATACAGCAGCTGTAAGAAACACTTTCAAAATAAGTCTCCTTACTGACTTCCTTGTGGTTTTTTTGCTTTTCCTTTTTTTTTTTTTTTATTTTTTTTTCCAATTAGCAAACAATGACTTTTTCCAGGCTCTGAATGACCGAAGAGTGTTTCGGACCAATGTCGTGACATACAACATAGAAGAGTTGGTGACAGTTGCATCTGAGCACACTCCAAAAAACACTGTAAGGAATTTGGACACACTTACGGGGTTCATCGCTTGCTGTTTCACTCTCTGTTTAGTCTCCTTACATTGTTTTCTGGAAATAGAATGCATGAAGTTGAAAAGCCTGTATGTTTCAGCCAGACAGACCTTTGTGTTTTTAAAGGTAGATAAAGAGTACTTCTTATCTGTGCATCTTAGGGTACCTTCTTTTTTTTTCTTTTTTTTTCCCCCAAGAAGCAACAAATATCCAATGGAGAATCTTATTTGAGAATACATTTACAGTACAGTAATCTCTTGAGACAAAGTTAGAAAATTTTCAAAGGTGATCAAGTCCATAGTTGTGAGGGACTTTGGTTTCTATTTGTACTCCTGGATTTAATTTTTTTTTTCTTGATTTGCAGTGTGTGTGTCATGCTTTCTGGCTCTGTTTCAAAGAAAAGGGTGTTTCCTGAGAATCAGTAGTTAGGTGCTCTATCAGAAATATTGCAAATGCTTTCTCCTCAAAAAGTTCTCAGAATACTTTGTGTGTGGAATTGTGGTGAATACTCTGACATTTGGGGAGAGGTGTGTAGAGTAATAACCAGTCATTCTGGACAGTAACTTGCTGTAATCTGTTTCGGTTTTGATTGCAGACTTATTAACATTTGTAAATCATAAGTAAGATACTATAGCATTGGACATTGTAGTAGCTCACACAAAACTTCAATTGGACACATTTTGGAACCTCTCTTTTAGGTTGTGGTATGTGCTGGGTTTGGATTGGTAGGTTGATGTGGTGTTTTATCCTTACAATATTGCTACCGTGCGATAGGGAAGGATTGTCTTTAACATTTGTTTTCCAGGACACATTTGTGGCTGTGTTTTCCTTGCTTTCTGGACGTATTGTGCATATTTCTGAGCAAGCTGCATCCATTCTAAACTGTAAGAAGAAAGTGTTGGACTCCTCCCGGTTTGTGGAGCTGCTTGTCCCTCAGGATGTGAGTGTGTTCTACACACACACTGATCAGTCCCACCTGCCACTTTGGAACATGGAAAGTCAAACAGGTGGGATTTGGCAGTGCTCTTAAATGCTTTATGTGTCTTTCTGTCTTTGCAGAATGAGGATAGAATAGTTGTTCTTTTAAATGCTTGTGCTAGCAGTATGCATTGGCAACACTTGTTTCCTCTCCACTTTGAAAACTCAAGCAGCTAGTCCTAGCTGCTCTCCTAGAGGCTTAACTCGTACTTGGGGTAAGTGAAAGGCAGATACTTCATTGTTTTGTGTACCAACTTATTCATTCCAAATACTGCTGCTTTTTAAAAAGAAACTGAAAGTCTAATTGTGAGTTTCAAGTTGTTAATCTACATCATACTGTTGCTTGGGTCCTATGTCTTTATAGTTTGCTGTAACCATAGCTCACTGAACCCAAGTTTTAAGGTGACTTGCTATTTAGTGCCCAGTGTGCCTAAATGGTGACTTCTGAGTTCTGTGTGGTTTGTGAGCAATTCAAATATAGCCTGTACTGTGTCTTTTGCCCACCTAGCTGTGGAACTGTTCTGGCACCAAAGCCAGGAAATCCAAAATCCTTGCTACTAAAGGATGTGAGACATCAGAGGCTGCTAACACTTACATGCCAGGGATTCCACAACTGGGAAGTCATGTGCCTAACCAGCAGAGCAGCAGAATCCCTATGGAGTAGTTGTTATTTTCTTGCTGTGAACTCTTACTAAGCTTTCCTCTCCCCATACCTCTTGGCTGTAGATAGTTTTTGGTACATGGCTCGTAAAGCCAGGAATTTTTGCCTTTCTTTTCCATAGTGTGATGCACTGGAAAAACGAATTTTTTAGATCATGTGTAGTTCCTCTGAGTTTAGTTCCAGGTCAGCCATTTCTCCAGGAATGAATGAGTGGGCTGAGGAGAGAGATAACATCTGAGGTGGGAACAGGCTGTTGAACAGCTAAAGCAGTAACTAATAAAGAACAGGTTGTGAGACTTCAGTCTCATGGAAAGTCTGGAGAATGCAGAGTTTAGAACATTTCTCAGGTGTGACCATTCTCAGGATATGAACTGATAGTTTCAATGTGTGTTTTTCTTACTAGCTTCTCTGTATGAATATGCCCAGGTGAAATCCTTTTTCTGCAGGATCAGGCAAGTACATTATTATAGCTTTATGTTTGTGAAGGCTGGGCAAAAAGTACAGTACTGGGCAGAAACAGTGTTTTGTTGATAGAACTGACTCTTGTGAACTCATGGAACTCTCTTACAGAATTGGCTTATTGTGTCTGATATTGACATCCAGCAAGACGTTTTGAATATCTTTCCGGTAGAGATTCTTAAACTTGCAGGGGGACAAAAGGAAAACTGTTCATGCATGTTTCTTTCAGACGTATCAGTTTCCTTCAGTGCCATTGTGCAGAAGGGTGATCTTGTGAAAAATTGCTGCTCCCCCTTTTATCGTTCGAGAGTAGAGTCAAAGGGTGTTTTGCTTAAGATTGGCCAAGGCAAAACACCTACCTGGTTTTATGGAAAGCAAGGTTAGTATTGTTGAATGTGTTGACCTTGATTACAAGAGAGTGTGCATAGGACCTGGGGAGATTCTCTGGGTCTGTGCTCAGCGTAACTTTGCTGTGCAGTGCTCTCAGCCCTGGCGTGAAGTACCTGAGTCTTGAAACCAGTGCATTAATCCCTTTTACTTTTCCTTAGGGGTGGTAAAGATCAAGAACAAGAAACACGTTGTTACCCCTTCCGAATCACCCCGTACTTGGTCCATGTGTGTAGTTCGATCCACGTGGATGCAGAATCCTGCTGTTTAGCTTTGGCTGAGAAAATTCACTCTGGTTATGAAGGCAAGTCAGGAAACTCCAGTGAATAAAAGAAGCTAGGTGTAAAATGCAGTATATGAAAGTCTGCTTCCTTGGTTTAGGGTTTTTGCTTGGGTAGTCTCATGTGTGTAACTGCCAGTTTGTGTGTATGTATGCGTGCAAGTACAGAGCATCTATGCCTTCTTTGCAAGGCTCTTGAAACATTTGACTTCACTTTTTTTTAATTTTAAGAGAAGTCTGTAGCACCTAAAAATTTGCAGTGTTTCTATGGGATGCTGTTCAGAAAGTAGTGAATAAGTAAGAAGTTCAGGAATCAATAACTCTCCATAGTGAGCAAAAGTAACGGGTTTTCCATCTTAGTACGTATTTTGTTTCAGTAACTATTTCTTTTTCTATTAGCTCCTCGAATTCCTATGGATAAAAGAATCTTTACCACCACTCACACCCCTGGATGTGTTTTTCTTGACATAGATGACAGGTGAGATTTGAATCTTAAGACCTGTGAGGTGTATATGGAGAGGCAGCAAAAATTCCTTTGGTGATGCAGCTGGAGACCCAAGTAAAATAGTTGAACAGTGCAGTTGGCATTAGTTATTTACACCAAGTAGTTTTATGTTAATCCACTCATGCAAAAACATCTAAAACTCCTTGGATGTATTAACCTTCTGTTGACTTAAAATTTGGGTTAAAGAGAACTGCAGACAGTTTTTGTTATCCAGGGCAGTGGGGACCCATGGTAACACAGACAGTGGAAAACTCACATAATGCAAAGCTCTGGGGATCGGAATGTGGAGGTACAGCTGTAGTGAGCTGGGGCAGATCAATTTGGCCAGACTAAAGCTGTCTTCTGCAAAGCCACAACAGTGTTTTTACAATGCACTTTGCAGCATCCATGTCAAATTTCTTACTGACATTTTGCCCATGACCTATTTCTTCAAGATCCGTTTTCTTTTTTTTTTCTGTTGCGTATAAACAAGCACAAAACTGCCTGCAAATGTGAAAATCTGTTAGATCTCCACATGCAGAAATCTTTGTCATTGGTATTTACATGTCTGCATTGCACTGAAGGATTATTAGATGGGCTGGAAAATGTTCTGTAGCCTTAGTTCATGCCATTGTAGATTGTGCACGTGGACTTCACTGAGAAGGAAAGGGTTAAGGATGTAAGTACTTAAAACTATGTTGTGATCAATGGTAATGTTTGTGTTTCAGAGCAGTGCCTTTGTTGGGTTACTTACCTCAAGATTTAATTGGTACATCTATACTGATGTATTTGCACCCAGAAGATCGTCCTTTGATGATTGCTGTTCATCGGAAAAGTACGTACAATTGCTTTGAGGGAAATTTCTACTGGTTTTAACATTCTTTTACTACCGTATTGCTTGACATGTGACTGATCTGCAGTTTGGACAAAAATAAATGGATTAATGAATTAAGCAACCAGTCTGAAGTCAAGGCAAATTCAAATGCCGTTTTAAAGGACCCCAGTCGTTAGTATTTGTGCTTGCACTCCTGTGTCATAATGTAAACTAAACTTTGTTTCTTGATTGTTTTTTTTCAGTCCTGAAATTTGCTGGCCAACCCCCTTTTGAACATTTACCTATTAGATTCTGTACTCAAAATGGGGATTACATCATACTGGATACCAGTTGGTCCAGTTTTGTGAATCCTTGGAGCAGGAAAGTAGCATTCATCATTGGCCGACACAAAGTCCGGACGTAAGTCAGTTGTAGAACTATCTATTGAAGTGCTTTTCATTGGATACTCTGCAAAACAAAACAGTCTCAGTACTGCATTAGAGATGTGGTGTTGCTCCTGCAGTCTGTGACAACTACCTAGCATCTGTCTTGCAGCCCATTCCTTCAGAAAAGCATTAGTCTTGTCTGAATGTGCAAGTTTATTTTTCAGATGTTTCTCCTTAGTTTCCAAGAGGTTTGGAAACATGACTGCCTTCCTCTTACCTGGTTTCTTTTCTAGGAAGTGAATTTTTGGGATGGCCTTTTGACTTTGAAAAGCGGTCTTTTACTAAAGATTTTATGGGGCGTGAATTTGTCTTCTGAGTGAAGGAGTCAGAGGGGTGCGTGCTTGTCAGCCTTAGTTTGTGTCACTGCTGATGTGCTGACTTCCCTGGAGCTTCATGTGAAGCTCCGCTCTCATAGCACTGCCCCACTACCCTAGCAGTGGTGCTAGTGGAACAGATGACATCCCTTTGCATTGATTCAGTAAAGCAGTCAAAATAAAATAATGAAGAAAAAAGTCTGTTCTGTTTATAGCTAGCTTTTCTTCATCAAATTTTTAGTGAAATTTTGTTTTCTCTCTCCAGAAGCCCACTGAATGAAGATGTCTTTGCTGCAAGAAGTAAAGAAACAAGCAATGTCGAGAAAGAGATAAGAGAATTGCAAGGACAAATTTACAAACTGCTTCTGCAGGTAAAGATGATAAAGAATTTCAAAACAGTGGCTGGCCTTCTGAGTGAAAGACTAAAGAAATTTGGATCTATTTAGCAGACTACTTTGGTGATAGTATTTTAAATGGTCTGAAAGGAAAGTTCTAAAAGGACACAGACTTGTGTAGCAGCATTAAAATTATGGCTCTGGGTTTCCCACCCAATTAGAAGAAAATATTTTGTTTGACTTATTTGCCAAGTCTTTATGTTGAAAGATAAATCTGCATCCTGAAACAGCTTTAAGCACGGTAGAGAATTTTTCCTAAGGAGGTGGTAGAGCCCAGAGCAATACTAACTTCTCACTTAATTTTCTTTATTTACTTGAGGTTCTGTATTGCAAAGTCTGTTCCCTTCTTCTTGTTCTCTAAAAGGATGATTTTTTTTTTAATTACTATTTTTTTCCCATCATACAGCCAGTTCACAGCAATGTTTCCAGTGGTTATGGAAGCCTTGGAAGCAATGGCTCGTATGAGCACTATATCAGCATAGCATCTTCAAGTGACTCCAATGGGAATTGTGCAGAGGAAGTACAGGAACCAGTAAGTCTGGAAATGTGTCAATGCCTGCAGAGTTGTAAAGAACAGTTTTAAAAATGAAACTTTTTACTATGTATGCACTACTCATCATGAATTTTACTGAAGTGGGAAGATACAGCTGTGTTCAAGCTAAATGTATTTAAACTGGTCAATTTTAGAATGCTAGCTTTTGGTTTTTGCATAGTTTTGCTGACTAAAATGACCAAATAACTACTATGGTGGTTAATTACAGTAAATGGAGGACTTGCTCAGGATCAGCCTTCTCAAGGAACCAGTGGACTCAGAGAAAAAGGTGGAAGAACATGCAACTAGAAAGAGGATTGATGCATGTGGAGGGGTTTCTGTTTACTTGGGATTTTCTGTTTTGTTTTAAAAAGGGTGTTAGAGGTACAGTGTAGACTGCTGTAGAAAAGAGTGGCGAAAGTGCTGGCATAAAACAAGCATTACAATTACTTAAAGTCCTTGTGAAGCTCCTGGGTAAGTCATCAGCTTATTCACACTTGCATCGGGCTTAAAACATTCAAATTATGAGGCTGCTTGAGCTTTATCATAGTTAATTATATTAACCATGATAATTAGTTAGATTCGTGGAATTTACCAATACCAACAGATACCAGGATTAGGCTGAGAGTCTCTTTCAGTTTGGACAATACAAGAACCCAAGCCTGTCTTAATGATCTCCTGTGGCCTCTTTCTGTTAATTTTATTCTGACTTCACATTTTCGCATATCTCAAGATGACATTGCAACAAGTTTGTGCAGATGTCAACCGAATAAAGAATCTGGGGCAGCAGCTGTATATTGCGTCAAGGAGCAAGCTACAGAATGGAAATGAAGAGGTTGTGAGCTCAGACATGCTGGGAGGTACGTTAATATAATTATGACCACTAAAGTAATATGAACTCCTGTAGATCTATAGCTGTGAGTTTGACTGGCTGGTGGTATGCTGAAAAACTTAAGATAGCATTTTAGCATGGCTTAAATATGGGAAGTGTTTTGGTTTGGGTTTGTTGGGGGTTTTTTTTAAAGAAAAAATAATCAACAAACAAACAAAAACCCAAAACCCACCATCCAAAAAAACTCAACAGATGCAATCTTTTTAACTGGTCCCCAAAATATGGAAGAATATATCTGTCTCCTTCTGGGTTAACAAATTTGTACTTTTTTTTTTTAACTTTTCTAGTGAAAATGCAGACTTGATATGCAGAATAATTTCGTAATGAGAGCTGTGCTGTCACAGGCCGTTATGTCCCTGTATAATGTACATGTATCCCACTGTGTGTGTGTGTGTGTGTGTATATATGCATCTCTGTGGGGATAGTGTTTAGATGCCTTTAAGAGAAGTCTCTGAGGATTTCTTCTTTTCTAGGGAACAGGCACACTGCTTCCTGTTTTCTTCAGACATTGAGAAGTGATAGCACAGAAGAAACAGGCAACACATTTTATGATGATTCAAAGAAGACTCCACATATTCCTTCCTATCAGCAGATCAATTGTGTTGATAGTATCATCAGGTAATAAACTATAAAGTGAATTTAGTGATACAAGCTTAAGATTAATTGGTGGAAGGTAAATATCCAAGCAGCCTGCATTGGTATAAACTGTATGGATTTTGAATTGTGAGATAAAAATGGGTTTGTAAAGTTTTCTGCCTGTCAGTAATCCATCCCAGTGCTCAGTCAGTCTGAATTACATAGTGATGAAGAATTTAGTACCTAAGATTGTGTTTGCAGCTATTGACATTTGACTGCTGCTAATTTCAGCATTGCTGCAATAAGAGTTTAAGAGAATTTTGATGGGCATAGTATGTGAATGTCTTCTAAAGCTTTGACAACCTCCATTTAAAACAGAAAGTTGATTAAAATGTCAGTATTTTTTTAACTCAATGGGTAATATCTTTTTTTCTTTTTTTTTTTCCAAGAGTAATGGGTACATTTTCTTTAAAATACTCCTTGGAAAGCAAATATATGTCCAGAGCTTCCTGCAGTGACTTTGAAATACTAGTTAACAACTGCTGGATCTCCATTTTGGTTTGTTCAAATGTTTATCCCTCCAAGTGGAAAAAAAACCACAAAGTAGGGAGAGCTTCCTATGATATGCTTTTATTTCAGATATCTAGAGAGCTGCAGTATTCCAGCACTGAAAAGGAAATGTAAATCTTCTGCAAATACATCATCGTCATCTTCAGAAGATGACAAGCAAGGCCAGCAAAGTCAGCAGGAAATTGAGGCATTGGAAGGTAATACAAAGTGTATGGACAATCATAATAGAACTGCAACAACTGATTTTTTTTTTTTTTTTTTTTTTTTTTTTTACAGGCCACTGTTGTATATTCCAAGGCTCATGTCTACTTTTTAAATTCTCACACTGGCAGCACAACTACTTTGGTTATGTGGTAGATGTTTGCTTACCTTGCCTAAATCTCACAGTTAAGCATAAACTACAATATTAAGTCTGAACGTAGCATGCATCAAGAGAATTGTTGTTTATTGTTGCTAAATGAACCCTCTGTTACTTGTTTTACGCCATGCTTAGTATGTGCTGACATTGAGCTGGCATATGAATGTTATATTTATTTGTATGTAAGACTGTCTTATTTAATAATCTGTGTAGTTACTGATTATTTCTGAACCAGTCAGACTTGATGAATCGTGAACAGTGTAGAAGCTGTGTCATTTACCAGTAGATGATGCTATGCTTTCAGCAGTTAATTCCCAAACTCCAATATGTGCCGATGGGGAAATGATGCTGAAAGACCCGACGTCTGCAGGCATGGTGGGAGCTCCTCTGGCAGACTTGACCCTGTCCAACAAGGCTCCAAGTGTGGTATCTATTACCAGCCAGTGCAGTTACAGCAGCACTATAGTGCATGTCCCACACCCTGAATCAGGTACTGTTCGCACATGCAAAACACTGACTTGACTTGCTGATTTTTAACTTTACTTCAATCTGGAAACACTGTGTACACTGTGAGAAAGTTTTGTCCGTTTGAGATACATTCTGATGAATATGAGCTCTGAAGTATAATTAAGGGACTTCTAGGGACACTGAAGAAAACTTGAGCCTGGAAATTTTTACAATATTTTAATAAAACCTAGTTTTAACAGAGTGCACCATTTCCTTTCCCCTTTAACTTCATTACATATGTCTCAAACACAACAGTGTGCTTTTGACCACTGAGGACTAAAATAAAAATGACTGATGGGCCAGTCTTACTTCATGCAAGAAGAAACTTAAAAATGGATATGAATATTTAACTGCTGTTGTAAAGTACTTTGCTCAGTTGGTGTTAGTCTAACATTCTTGGAGTGTAAAGTGTGTTTTCTCCCCACACCTCTGCAGCCTCTGTCTGCTCAGTAGCTCAGACAGTTGTTTTCTGTGTAACCCTCTGGGTGTTGTGGGAGTTGACACCAGAAGGCCAGAGCAGAGAGTGACTTATTTTCTTCCCTCTTCAAAGAAGTGACTACAATGGAGGATACTACTGTTGGAAGTGAACAAATTGAGCTGCCTCTTGTGAATGCTCAGAGTCTCGCTATGGTGCCTGAGGATTTAAAGCCAGTTGGGCTAACAAAAGAGACCTTGTCAGCCCACACACAAAAGGAGGAGCAGAACTACGTTGACAAGTTCCGCCAGAGGATCTTGCTCTCTCCATTTAGGACTTACCTTCAACAGGGAAGCAGAAGTAATAACAGACATTCCTGTGGCCAAGGTACGCAGCACCTTTGAGAAGTAAAGACTTACTAGATGCCTGCTGCATCTTGGACATTGCTATCTTAGACCTTTCACAAAGCAGATAATTATTGCAGTAAATCCTGCAGATCCCAAGTAGTTTATTGCCTCCCCTTGAAGGGATGTGAAAGATCTGACTGGGATAAGCCAAAATGATTGATAAGAAAATTGCTTACATGAAAGAAAATGTTGTAGATATGTCAGCAAATCCATTACTGTAGTGTATGGAAGAATTATCCAGAGGAAAGTCGGCTCTCCCAATAACTCACATTCAATTATCAGTATGTTTGTCCCTTTTTCTTTTTTGCTCCTTTTTTTTTTCATTAAGTCTGTCATTTCAGTGAATGTGTCTGTTTTTCTTCCTCCGTAGGAGATTCCCCCTCAAAGCAGATGAGCCCAGCTAGTTGTAAAAAAGGCAAACATGGAAAATTCAAGCGCCAGAAACCTCAGAGACAGTCCTCAGATGGCCGCTCTTCTAGTAAAAACAGAAATAGTCTCTCGTGTGAGAAGAGAACAATTCAGAAACAGTCATTCTCTCCCTCAGAAGTGTCCTATCTGAGCTCCTCTAGTATGAATGTCCTTCCTCCTGTGGGATTTCCTGTCTATTCAGATCCAGTATCTAGTTTCCCAGCCTCCTCTGTAGGAGAAGAGCTTGTCTTTCACTCGTTAAAACCCGAGTCTGTGTCATCGTCACAACTGTGCTGTGAAGCACAGTCACGCCCAGCACTTTACTCCCCAAACATAGGCACCTTTATGGCTGTATTTTTTCAGAGTTTTCCTGTGTCTGCTCAGATGCCCCAGTATGTCTTTATTCCTAGCCCTCAGTGTGTTTATCCCCCCTCTTCATATCCATGCACCCCACTACCTCCAGCCCAGCTGCCTCCTGCTCCATCACCAACAGCACTGCACTCTGTGGATCAGCCCTTTCCAGCCTCTTCTGCCACATCCATGGAGGACCAGCAAGAGGGCCATTGTCACCAGGCCCTACTGCTGAGTAGCTCACGGAGCAGCTCCCCACTTCAGCTGAATTTGCTTCGAGAGGAGCTACCAAGACCTATGGAGCTCTCCATTAGTACTGATGTTAAAGAACATGCAGAAGCTAAGTGTGTAAGTAACACAAATCTTAAATGTAGAGGAGAAACTTTGGCTTTGACAGTGTTCATTCACCAAAACCAGTGATGATGATCTGTGTTTCAGGGTCAGCAGATTTTGTTAGCTGCTTTTTCCAGTGGCTGTGCTATGTAGGCTTCAGGGAACAGATAGTGCAGGAAGCGGGGAAAGCTGTTTGTGCTTGCACCCACGGAACTTGTAACAGTACAGTGTTGGCACTTAGCACGTGACAGAAGTGTGAGGTCTTCTAGTCTAGGCTGCTGCAGGCTGATTTGCTCAGTGTTTTGGCAGCGGCCTTTGCGGTTAAACTGTTGGCTGGAATTTTGGGTTTGGGGCTTTTATGCATGTGGAACTTTGTTAGTGCTGTGCAGTTTGCATCCTTTTTCACCTAGTCCCACAGTCTCTGTGGAGAACCCAAGCAAAGGGAAGATACTTTTCTAATTACTCCCTCTGTCTCCCAGGGATGCAGCTAATGAACGAAGAACAGGGATCCGTGTGGGTCGGTTTCCATACATGGGCATAGAAAAGGCCTCCAACTTCCGTGGTAAACTCAGAGGCAGGAATCAGAGCTCTGCAGGCAAGGAAAAAAATGTTGGCTGCTGAATACAGATTGGGCTGGAAAGGCTGGATCAGCTGAAACTGCAGGGTAGGGTCCTGAAAGGGGAGTTGGTGTACCTGTAGCCGCTGAAGCGGTGAGCTTTACATAGTGAATCAGGGAATGTATCTCATTTTCCCTGTAGTGCACCATTGCTTGCTGTGTGTGGCTGCTTCATGGCATCTAACAGGATGTGAAGGAAACTGACTCGTGCTGTCTTGTCAGCAGAAAATGTTAACTTAATGCAACAGTACAATATCTTCACCCAGTGAGGAAGGATCTGAAGCAGAAACCAGTGAACTAGACTCCAGGCGCAGTGCTATGCCGAGTTCCAGACCATTGTTCATTGTCAGAGCTAGATGGTCCAAACCTAGAGAATTGATACAACAAATTAGTCAACAGGGGACAAATTCAGTAAATGCATGAACTCGCTTTTTCGGACATAAATGTAATTTCTGTGAATGTGTTTGTTTTGATTTTTGTCTCCAGGGCAATGATCCAGAAGATAGCAACAGTGCTAGCCGCTGTGCTTCTAGTGAATTTACTGACCACTCTCTGTCCGAGGACTCCCAGTTGGGTACAGGTTCAGCAGCATCGGGCAGTGGATCAACTTTATCTGGTTCTTTAGGCCCTGACTCCAATGAGACTTCTGGTTGTGGCACAGGTAGGGAAGTGTGACATCTGGATGTTTGGTGCTAGATGGCTTGCTGGCCTGCTGGTGATTCATAACAAGATACTGTAATGGGAACTGGAAATGCCGGTGAGAAGATCTATAGTCTTCTCACCAACTTCCAGTGTCTGAAGCCAAGTTTGTTTCGGTCACTGATGTTGGAAATGGAAGAAGCTATTCCTTTAATCTGTAAATCTTTCATTTTTTTCAGTATCATTTTTCTCTGCGTTAGATAGTGGCTTACGTCTTACGTGAGTAAAGGCAAATCTGCCTAGAGCAGGACCTTTTGAAAGAGGAGCAGAGAAGTTTAGACAGTTAATTTTGAGAAGAGTGAATAGAGCTTTGGAGATCTTGCAGAATGCACTTTGTCTTTGAATTCTCAGAAGGTAGTAGTCACATGGCAGAGCAATCGTCTGAAAGTACCTGTGTTCATATTACAAAACTAGCTCACATGAATACACTGGTGCTGAATTAGTAGGATTTCTCAGCCATCTCTATTTTTTCCCTATGCTAATGCTCAGCAGGTAGTGGGAAAAGCAGCAAGTATTTTGCCAGTAATGACTCTTCCGAAGCTTCCAAAGAAGAGAGGAATCAGAAAGCAGAAGAAAAAGGGACAGCTCATAAATCCAAACATGACTCAGCCTGCGCAATGATGGATCACACACCTGAGCAAGTTCTAATGACTTACCAAATGCCAAACAGGTTGGAAAACATCAACAGTTTCTGACATGTAGTTTTGAATTGTGCGTAGAACTGTAGAATTAAAAATGACACCATGGAAACAGCGCACATACCAATGAAACTTCCAAGAATGTATATTAATTTAGTGTTTGTGCATTTTAAGCCCTAGTTATTTCCGTTTTTCTATTTTTTTCTCCCATTTCCCCCATCAGTTAAAGTATGATAACATGTAACCTTTTGCTGAAGCATTAAGGGGATTTATTATTGTCCTGTACTTGAATGCACAAAGGGGTAAAAATACTTCCATGTTGTTTGCAAATTACTTGCAATTAGCTTATATGTAATTTGTGATGAGATTCCACATTTTAAAAAACAAAACACAAATCAAGACAACTCATTCCAAATAACAAAAAAAAAACCAACAAAAGAACAAAAGGAACCCCTAAGAGTTAGAGCAGCATTGAATGAAGCCTTTCAAAGCAAGTAAGGCACAGCATAGTTACCTTTCAGTGGCTGATGCTGTCTAGACCTCAGCCATATATACTGAAGAGCCTCTCCCAGTGCCATTATAGTTGGTGGCAGCCTTGTGTCAGTATAGCTGTGTTCACAGGTGTCTGTTACCTGCAGAATTAAAGAGGAGGTTTTAAAGGAGGATCTGGAGAAGCTGATAGTCATGCGGAAGCAGCAGCCTTGGTTCACAGATGGGCAAAAGATGGAGCTTGCAGAGGTGCATACATGGATCCGGACCCAGACTGTCCCACTGCAAATCAGCACCCGGGTAAGGAGTTGTGAAAGAAACCAGCAGCTTGTTCCTGCCTTTGCCAGACAGAGGCAGTGCCATCTGTAACCAATGTGGTCTGATAGCGCTGGGATCACTGATGGTTATTACTTGTAAATATAAAAGGGAAATTAGCTCAAGTACGCTAGCCAGATGCGAAATGCCAAAGTACAAGTCTTTCCGTTGTGGGTTTGGTTTTGGTTTGGTTGGGGTTTTTTTGGTTTTTTTGCAAGATACAGAGATTCTATGTAGGAACCACCTGTAGCAGACTTTCTTCAGTCTCACTGTTGGGTGAATAGGAATAGCATCACGCTCTCACATAGGAGGCTGTATCTAGTGATGTTTTTTCTGTTGGTGGTAGATTTTTGCTCTTTTCCTTACAGAGTTGATTGTTGCTATGACTGAATGGCATGTAACACTGGGATGTTAGTCAAAGTTAGAGTAGGTGTGTTCAAGCGAGGTTCAAGCATATACTAAGAAACACAAAAATAGCTGGCATTTTGTAGGTGGATTAATTCTGTAAGGATTTTGGTATCTTGCACCTGATTATCTGGTATAATTCTTGGGCACTCTGATAAACTACTTCTGATTTATATGTTGGAGAACATCCTAGTCAGTTGAATGTGTTCAGGAGTGCTACAGAGAGGAAAAGAGCAAGACAGAACTAGTCCCACAAAGATCTAGAGAATCAATGATAAGTTGTATGGAAAATGTCAAGCTAGAGTGAGCTGCATTCACATATTCATGCAGCAGAAAGATCGAGTATCTGTTGCAGTGCTTCATGCTCTATGTGGGGACTATAGCGACTGTGTGCTGAGACTTTCAAACGTGACATTCTGAGCTGTGGCATTTATTCTTAGAGAAGAAGAATTGAAGAATCTGTGTCCTTAGCTCTGGAACAAGACCAGAAAATTAGTCTTTGTTTTCCTAATGTCTTGAAAAAAAGTTTGCCTGTCATTTTTTTTTGTGATTAGGACACTGTGTTTGATTCAGATAGCAAAATGATGTTCAGTGGTTTTGCAGAAAATTCTGTTGAATGTTTACATCTCAAATGTTACAAAATGTATTGCTATGCAAATATAAATATCTGATATCTGAAAGATAAGGCCTTCATGTCCTAAGAAGTCACGTGCTTTTTTATCTTTAAGCTAAAACTGTGTTCCAGTAACCAAAGAATTAATTGCTGAGACAAGTTGGAGGTGCAAGTACCTGCTTCTGAAAGCAAGATATCTGTATAATCTCTGCTTTTAGAAAGATTTCTCCCCGTTAGTGAGAGGTTCCAAGAGGCTGCCGCAGGTCATGCTATCAGGATTTGACTCACTGAAATACACTGATAAAAAGGAGAATTTAAACGACTGTTCTTGTTCCTTTTTAAAGGGCTGTGTTACATGTGACATCAGGGAAGCAAGTTGTGAGGCAGCAATGACTGATGACAATATGGAAAACAAGAGAAAATCATCCCTGCTCCTGCAGCATTGAAGACATCAGCACTTGTGTCAGTAAAACTGCTTGGTGCAATTCTCTCTCTCTTTTGCTCTGGCTTTGCTACATACTAGCAGTGAACCTGTCTGGCTGTCTCTTCCCAACATGAGCAGTTGCACCTGAAACTAAATCTTCCTCCCATTGCCTCTCCACTCCTGGCATGACTTTGAAGACAATCTTTCACTGGAAGGCTGTTTCCCTTCCTGACCTCACTGACTTGATGCCAAATGTTTCTAACTTTTGCTCAATGATGAGCAAAATACAAAGATTGTTTGGGTTTGAGTTTGGTTTTGTTTGTTTGAACTTGTCAAGCAAGAGTCTGTAAAGACAGAGTGGTTAAGAACCTGCAGTGATGAACCTGACAGAGCATGTGTGCTCTCCCAAGTAAGGTAAATGGGTTGAAACCAGCATTGAAAGCAACTTACAAGAGAGTGCTCTTCCTTTTAATTTGTTTAATATTTAAAGGTCTAAACTGAAGATTCTCATACTCCGAGGCTCTAAAATCACAGTAGCTGGTTCAAGCTTCCAGTAGATTTTTTAATGAGCATCTGAAAACTGGCCAGGTTATTCTGCTTTAAAATGCCTCTCACTAGCTTGTGCTCATCAGAAAAATAAACTGAAGTGAAAAGAAACAAAGCTATTCCATATGTTTTTTGTGATGAGTGTTTTGGAACCAAGTTGTTTTATAGCTTTTGCTTTTAAAGCTGTGTTTCTCGAGGTAGGTGTTTAAAATTAACTGAAGGTAACTAGTTTGCAAATCCACTAGATATTAAATTATAAATGGCAACAAAAAAAAAAAAAGGACGTACCTCCTGAATTCTTACTTCTTTATGCAGGACCTGCTTTTTAGTAGAAGACACATGGAAAACCTTCTCTGTCAAGGCAATGTAGCCTAGTTATCAATTCAAGTAGAGTCATAGAACCATAGAGCCACATGCAATCTTCTGTTTTACGTTGCTAGCACTCCAGAAGGTGGATTTGTATCTATATTTTTTTTTATTGTTGTATTAGAGTAGTTAGATGTGTTGAATACAGGCATGGCGAATAGAAAATTTTAAGCTGTTTCTCTGTTTTGTTTTTGCTGTGGTGATGCCAAAAACAAAAAGAAAAAGAGATAGAGTATAATTTCTTCTGCTTCCTTGAAAAGTCACATGTTGTGGAGCCAAACTCAAACACCAAACCACATATTCATTCTTTCTTGCCACTGTTGACTTCCTGTACAAGTTTTAACCTTTTTCTCTATAATGGAGTCCCTGACTGTTGAAATCCGTGGACATAAAATGAGTTAGTGCATTGTGTTTGTTGTTAAGACAGTGGCAACCACTTTCAGTGTGTAAAAGGACTTGTTCTCATGTTAATACTTCTAGCTTAAAGCTGAATGTCTCAAAGTGCTCTTCAAACGGGACACACTTCACTAAAACCTAGCAAATATTGTCTGATTTCCCCTTTTCGTATCAAAAACTGGATGTAATCAGATTTTCCTTGTGGTGTTATTAGTCAGCTTAGCCTTCTCAACAAAGAGTTTTAGAATGTAGTGTGTTATTCGCCCTTTTGTTCTGTGTAACTCTTCTTCTGTGTGAATTGCTTTCACTTCTTCAGTTTTATTTGTTAGTAAGCTTCGAGTTGTTAAGTTAAAATACTGTGATTTGCAGATCATGGAAGGAAAACTATTTACCTAAAGGTTTTTATTACTTTTTAAAATCAATTCAGTGACAACCTTTGTCATTAAAACTTACTTCAGGGAAAGCTGTTTTTACAGAATTTGAGGTTTTCAAGGCTAACTTGACTCAGACAGTGTTCTTTTGATTTACTTTTTTTATAGTATACTTGCCTTCTCTGTTCACACCTATTGCTTTCTGTTTATTCTTAAGCTGCATTTACTCATTTGTCTTTAAGTTTTTTTAGCTTGAACTTGTTTTCTCTTTTGTTGTAAATAAGTAGAGGTCCACACATCCTCAGTATTTTTTGTGTTTGAACTTTAAACACTTCTTACAATAAGAGACTTCGATAGGTGTCTACATATAGCAAGTTGTGTTCTCAAGTATGAAAACATGGGTAGTACCTTACGCCTTTCCTAGTCTTTTTCCAGCACTTTCCAAAAGTGGTATTCTGCTTTATAACCACACTGCCTAAAATATTTGCTCTAAAACATGTAGTAAGATGCTTTGTGTATAGGCTCTTTTCTTAATTGGGAAACTTCTTAATTAACTGTCAAATTAGTTTGATGCACTAGAATCCATTCTAGTTAGCTGTGCTTAAATTAAAACAACTGCTTTAATGTATTTGGAGACTTAGTGAGGTAGATTAATTTGAATACTCCAGGTAAGGATGACTGCTTCCTTCAAAACAACATAAAAGTGTAAGTCAGAAGGAAAGTTTAGATTTAGAAAGTTTGCTGTACATTATTTCCACTGTTATTTCCAGAGTATGAAAATGAGATGCTTTGCAGTGTCTTAGCAAGCATCCAGGTCATCTGTTTTAATAAAACAGTGAGACTTGGTTTAGGAGAATGGTACTATGTACTTAACATCGAATAATGCTTTTCATCCATAGGTCTGGAAACATGTCAAAAAAGATGAGTGTCACTCTCAGTTGTGTAAAAAGAGACAGAGACACAAAGGACTTGCACAGATGCATGCCCCCAGTTCATACCAAATCCAGGAGTATAATTTGAGGATCTTCACTCACTGTGTCCTGTGCTCTCTTTGTTGCAAGTGGTCAAGATTCTGACCCGTACGTAGAAACTTAATCATATGAAATGTGTTTTCTGTTTGGAGATGTTAACCCTTCTTGTACCACCTGCCAGTATGAATGTAATGAAGGTGCATGTGCCTAGGAGTTGGAATTCAAAGTCTGTAATCTTGAATAAATCTTAGGTGCAGGATTCCTTGTGAGGGCTACACTAATCCTGGGTTATGGGAAAAAATATTATATGGGAAGGGAATATAAGGGGAATGAAGAGGTGAATCTATGCCCTGTTTGGTGATTAAACTGATTTATTTACCTAAAAATGCAGACTGTCTTGGCTGCAAAACCGGCAGTTTCCCAAGCTACTCTTTACCCCACTAGAACCACAACTTGTAATAAAATGCCTTATCAAGCCTTTTGAAGGACCTCATTTCCATAAAGTGATGGAACTGGTAGTTTTTGCTTCGGCTTATATTAATCTTTCAGTCTTTGTAATTTGCTGGAGTAGCTGAAGTGAGATCCGGGTCTGACCAGAAATACTAATGGAGTAAATATTGCAGCCAGATTTGCGCATGCTATTTTGATTTTATTACTTCATTTTGCTTGGTATAACTAGAGTGTTACAGACAGTTTAAAGTTAATCGGATGGTCACTTTTTTGGTGATCAAAGAGAAAACATGCAAGTACATTAATGATGTATTTACTGCCCCCTGTGGGGGTGTTGGCAGTTTGGAAACCCATGGTGGATTTTGCAGAAAGTTTTCTTTTTGTTGTATTCATAAATACAGAATTATGTTTTTAAAAGGTGGGTTGATGAGCAAATATTTTCATGGCATTGCTATGAACAGGAGGGACCCTATTGTATTTTTACAGTGCGATAAATATTTGCTGAATGAGTAATGTATTGGTAGGTCTATCTTCCAGCTGAATGGAGTTTTAAATCACAAATTAATTTTTACATCCGTTGGTAGGAATATTTTCTTGAAATAATATTCAGCTGTGGATGGATTTTAACTACACACTTTAAAGGAGCTTGTGTTTTTATAAATAAAACAACAACATGCTGCAAAGAACTGTTTCAGGTGTGTTTACTTTTGTTGGTGGTAATTTCTACAAAATAGACTTAAAAATGTTTACTGCATTTTTTTCTGATTGTACATAGGTGTTAAGGTTGTTAGTACATTGAAAATGGTGATGTAGTGGCCATTTATCCTGTTGGGGGGGGGTTGGTTTTTGTTGGGTTTTTTTAATCTCACTCTACATCGCCCACATCAGGATGTGTTATTTCATCTCTAACTGCATCCCACAAAGAAGGACCAAGTACCTTTTGAATGTAAAGGATTATATTTTGATGTAGCTGTTGGGGTTTGGCATGCCCTTGCCTGCCCAAGCAGGAGGTGGCTTGCCCTAGTAACACTTGTGATCTACGTTGATGCGTCACCTTCCCGCACCTGTGCGTGCAGCCACGTAAGCGCAGGCCACTGTCATAGAATCTTTTAAGTCATGTCATCCCTGTCTGCCTCCACTGAGTGACTGCCATCTGCGTGTAAAGCTTGATATTGACAACCATGATGTTTATCTTCCGTGCTCTACCTGATGATAACGGACACAATTCTTAAAGCCTGTGCGGTTGTGTACAGGCAGCCCTCTTGTCAGGGGCTGCTGGCAGCTGGGCAATGTATTGCAAAGAAATATATTTGTGGGCCTTCCTTTGTGAGTGACTAAGAGAAACAGTTTTCTCTCTCATGTGGTAGTGGGAGCAGATGCTTGATCCTCACACATGTTTTTGTGGTGCCTTGGAGATGGCAGGAGGGGACTGGGCACTGTTGAGCTGCCAACCCTTACCAGCTCAGCATCATCAGGGAATGCAGCAATGACCTTTTCTTCCTGGCACCCCAACCTACATCAGGTGACCAAGGGCCCCTTGCCTCTGGACTTAGAAGCACTTGAGGCATTGATGATCTGAGAAGTTTCACAGGACCCTGTGGGAATCTTGCTTCCCCTGCCCGAGTTCTCTTCATGCTGCGTATTTACCTCTTTGTCCCATTATTTTTTTTCCTGCTGTGCTGAACTCTTAAGAAAATATTACACTGCTCATGGCATAATTGCAAAACATCAAGAATTTATTAATTTCCAAGTAGCATAGAGTCTAAAGTTTTGAGCTGTCATTGTGTTTCTTCATTCTCATTTTAAATCAAGGAAATCTATATACATGTTTTCAGATATCTATATAAATTATGCAACCAAAGTCAGGGAGAGTTTTTTCTCAAGATTACACACAGTATTTCCAAAAGCACTCAGAAAGATTCCCACGTTTCTTATACTGTTTCCTGTCCTTGGTCAAGAAGCGGCCCAGCAAAGCAATTCGAGGATGATTTCCATAAAAAGCCTGAAATCAAACAGTGTTAGAGGTTACTGTCGGATGGCAAACATGCCCATCAGGAAAGCAGCTCTTCACTGCCCCAGCTGATCATCTGACCCTGTGTTCTGACTGTAGGAAGGAGAGGTGGCTGCCCAGTCTGCCCTCTGATTTAGATGATGCACTGAAACTAGTCTTTTGTCTTCTGCCTTTATATTTAATTCAGCACAAAAGTGAACAGGAATTCTAGTGTTTCAGAACAAATCTGATAATACTGTGTAGCCTATGTTGGGAGGGGAATGACATGCAGCTAATGCTCGTTCATGTACTGGCCTGGCTTGGTGAAGCTGGAAATTGATGCTTATTTAGCAAGATGTTTTCCTGGGGAAAGTGGTTATGAGTTTAGAATTAAACACCCTGGATTACTATTTTTTTCTTTTTTTCCCCCTTTTTCTCCTTATTAATTTTTTTTTCCATTTTCCCCCCTCCCCTTCTTATCTAACAGCTAAGTGATTCCAGCTTCAAGAACACTGTGGCATACTTTTGTCTATAATGTTTGTGCAGCCTGTGCATCTTAAATAATGTGTTGTGAGAATTCTATATAGTTTAAAATGTGGAGTCTTGTTTTTTCAGTGATAGATGGTCATTTACTTACCTCTTTGGTATTTTCCCTTGAACTGTAGCTGCTGGAGCTAAGACCTGGCAGTGGGGAGACATAATTAAATGTTTAAGCATTTAGAAATCGTGAACCTACACAAGTCATTCTTCTGTGCCACGGTGCTACAGCCAGCAGGTGTCTTGAACTGCAGTGTTCAGAGGACGAGACAGAAACCCCTTTTGCCACAGCACAACCAGTTCTTCTTGTGGCACACAGTTCCAGCAGCATCCGGGACTCTGCAGATGCAAACTGTACTGTCCTCTTCAGCAGGAGTCTCTTACGTCTGTTGCCCTCCAAACCATTTATTGCTTTTGATTCAGGACTTTCTGCAGATATTGATTTTTTTTTTAAGAGACTGTGCTATTTTATTTTGTCTGCTAGCTCCTTCTAGGCCAATCTTTGCCTTGCCCTAGTTTTACTATATGGAGGTTTTGTTAAACTAATTTGGAGACTTTTCCGACTAGTGTTATGCTACAATCATGGCTGCTCAGCAGGTCTCCCCAAGGTCCCAGTTAACTAAATGGCAGGTCTCTGTTGCCTACACATAATATTGTATTCAGTAACTACACAGTAGTCAGGGCAAAATATCTGTGGAAGCTGGACATGCAAGCCATGGGCATGCTCTGATAAATTGCTGTGGTATATCCTCACCTGCTTTGTTGTCTTCCATCAGTGTGCCCAAGAGCTCTGGCAGAAACTGAACCAGGGAAGTGCTTCCTAGATTGCCCAACCGCTCTGGATTTAACCTTGAATCTTCATCCGCTGGAAATGGAAGATCACAGAAACAGGTATCTCTTAAGAGACTTTTGCTTTGAATCCATGTTTCAATCTGCCTCAGGTGATTTCTGATCAGGTCTGTTGCCCCACCTGTTGGAGATTATTATGAAATCACCAATCGTCTGTCCTCATTTAATTAATATAATAAGGGATAGTTGGTTTGGTGGGTTTTTTTTTCTTTTTCCTTCCAAAGCTTTGAGAAAATATACCTTCTTGATGTTAATATCAGATTCTCGTTTCTCAGATCTTTCTTTAAGAATGTTCTTTGACCATAGCTTGAGAAACTCACAGCCTAATCCCTCTGGTATCCAGCTGTAGATAATCCAGATTTTTATATAATTTTTCTTATGTTTTTAAATCCATTTGTTTATGAACTAGCTCCTATGCCAGACTTTTTCTATGAATAAAGAAAAAAACATCCTGTTCAAAGCCTGTTAACCTGCTCAGATTTCTAGTTATTAGATGCAATAAATGCAATAAAACAGAAGGGCAGGAATAAATTTAGGAAATGTTAAAACATTTTGACAGCTATGCTCCTTGGTGCATTTCAATCATCTCTCAACTTCTCTCATTTAATCTTCTTACCAGTACAGATATTATTACTTTTTCTGAAATAACAGGTTGTTGATACCTGATGGAGTTACTTTGTACGTGCACAGAGAATTTAGAATTCTGTAACTAACCTGTGCCCTAAGACAGTTTGCCAACAGGACCCCTTTAGCAGTGTTGTACTTGAGGTAGATAAAGCTTTTGTAATCTGAGCCATGAATTTCGTCTCTGCTAATACCTAGGAGACATTCGAAATTGCGGACAACAAGAGTGCTATTATCAAATCATAACTGTGTAGATTAATATCATTTTTTAGTTGCACTTTTAGATGATACTATGGAGTTGCTCCTTCTTGTGGAGATAGGTGAGGCTCTATAGCTCCTCAGTAGGCAATATATAAGAAAATAAACTGCTGAAAATAATCCCCCAACATTTCAAAAACTTGGACCAGGTCAAGAACTTGAAGACCTTCGACATCCACAGTTAGGTTGTTCGCTGTACAAAAGGACGATTGCAAAGGACAGTGTGGATTTCAGTGTAAGACTGAGTAAGAGTGCTGTAATTTCCCTGTGTTATGTGGAGACAATTCATATCTCTAGCCTTGTACTGTGGTTTTGTTCGTGGTTTTTTTTATTCAGAGAAGTGTTAACAGGTAAATTTCCTTTGAGATTTAAAAAACAAATTAAAAAAACCCAACTCTTCTTAATATGGAGTTCTGTCTTACGCAGCCTAGAGACTCTTTATATTAGTAAGGAAGATTTAATTAGCCTAATGCATGTCTTCAAACCAATGCAGTAAGTGTTAGAGCCAGCTTGTTCACTCTCTGATGGGATAGATGTTATCTATACTGAGTCATGGTTGCCTGTAAATGCAAGTTATGTAGTGGAGGCCAGAGAAGATGCTGGCTTGGTGAGTCCAACATTTTCAAAGCAGAGTAGGGACCTATAAACCAGCACAACAGCTGCTGAACCTGCAAAGCAGGTAAGAACAACCACTTTTTAATAGTGAGCTTTATGCAATAACTTTGGGTTTGATTTACTGGTTCTTTCAGAACTCATTTTAGAAATTCTTCTTGCACAGGTTAGGTCTGATGACAGTAACCTTTCAGACTCCATTGTGCATTTTTACTGAGACATTTTGGTCTTGACTTATACTATAATTTTGGACTTTGAGGACGGCTTTTTCAAGCAAATGTTTATTCTTTCACTGGACTGAATGGATTCTGCATTAGTGCAAACAAATAGCGTGCTCAATGCATTGCTATTTTTGTAGTTTAAGACAGACTTGCCTGTTCCTGATCTAAGTAGGACTGCATGAGTCTTTACAGTAGGTTTCCAATTTTTAAATATGACTTCAGTTAAACAGAGCTCATTTTAAAGTGTAGCAAAAGGAGAAACCATACAGCCAAGTTTCTTGATGTTACCCAATGCTTACTAATGCTGCTTCAAAGGTAGACACGGTATATGTCAGCTTGCATTCAGTGCTAGAAGACTCAAATTCCTTTGTCTCCTGGATCTCAAACCAGCAAGAAGAAATATTTAGGGTACCCAGCCTCCACATTTTACAAGACGGGAACCCTCTGATGGTGTCACTTGTGCTGCTGGCGTTCTGAAGACATTCCTGCTTTTTCTAAAGCTGATCAGCACAGATGAATGCCCCTCAGAAAGCATATCTGCTTCTCTTATGATTTTACTGCTCCAGCTTTTGCTTCATGACTATTAAAATCAAAAGACTCTTACCTGAGAGTTGATAAGACATCTCACTGGCATTGATGATGGGAAGAGATGAGAGAGGACAGGAGAAGCTGGTAATAATGAGACAGCAGAACACCAGCTTATGCATCGTTGCTGTGTTGAATGTAGTTTGTCTTTGTCTACCCCTGTAACACAGAACTCCTGTCTGACTGTTGCCTCTGCTCCTAGTTTTGCCTGTTATATAGCCGCTCATGACCTCATAAATATCATCGTGTTCTCTCTCCCCCTTTCAAAAAAAAAAAAATCCAATGAATTTATTGCCCATTGATTCTAAATGGAAATCACTTTGCATTGATGTAATTTTTCAAGGTAACAGTTCATAGACAATAAATTTACTGTCTTATAGCTTAGTGCACAAAATGGATGTTATATCAAACCAAGCACAGTAAAGTTTATAAATCTGGCATTTAAAAAAAAAAAAAAAAAGTAACTTCCAGTTATAAATCATGAGTTAACAAAAGGGTCAGGCTTTGGTTGAAATGACCAGAGCAATAAGACAGCTGATTTATGAGCTTTAGTGGGCTTGACGCAAAGCATCTGATATGAAATGCACTACTTCTGTGAGATGGATGAATGTGTTGTGTTGTATTTGGGATTTTTGTGCCAGAAAAAGTAAAGGACAGGGGGAGTTAAAACATCTAGTTAATCTACAAAGAGAATGTTAGAGGACTTCAATTATATTATTTTTTTCCTTGCAGCATTTCACATTTATTTATTTGAGAAAACCTCATCCAATGTTGCCTTAGAGAATTGTCTTGGCAGAGAAAGTACAGCTCCCATCTGGAGAGTTGCTTGGTATGTACAAACTACTTCGGCTGATATTAAACACAGGTTCCTCACTAGACTGGGAGATCCTTTTCGATTTCACTTATCTTCCCTCTCCCTCAGTTGGAACTAATTACTTAATTCTGTGTGTGCTAGCTAATTCTTTTCCCTGATTGTTTTTTTGGTTTTATTTAATGCTAGCGTAGGTTTGCCGTATGTAATCTTGTAATTTTAGTCTTTATTTCCTTCCATCTAGCATGTTTTCTCTTCTCTACTTACAATCTCATTTTTCATATTTGAAAATAAGGACTGACTAGACTGGTCCCTCATCTTCAATCTCTATGAAGCTTCATATCCAACTCTATAGAGCCTTAAAAATTAAAAGTAAAAGTAATTCTATGATAATATTCTTTCCTTTAGGTTTGTAATAAATTGAGATTCGGTGATTTTCTTTCCTGCCTCTCTAATCAAATGTTTGTGCCTTCAAAAGCTCATCAAAATACTATGAAATTCAACTGAACTTACTAAAGTTCTTTCCCTATGCTGAATTGTGTTATAATTGTAAGTTGCGAAAGGAGTGAATTTATCTGTTTTCTTTTTCCTTCACTGATACCTTTTGTTGAAGATTCATTAATTTTATTTTATAAATTCTGTGGCTCCAAAGACTCCAGTTTCACATTAGCTACATCAGTCATATGGAACAGATGTATTTCTACTGAAGGTCTAACTCAAAGAGAGTGTGCCCCACATGCATGGTTAACATGTCATCTGGAAAAGCTGTGGACTCTGTGAATCACATAATGGTTGAGGTTGGAATATGTTTGAGGAGTACGTCCAGTCAGGTTTGAATAGCTTCAAGAATAGAATGGGGTGGAATTTCAAAACTGAACTTGATAAAGCCCTGAGCATCCCCATATAAGTTGAAATGCTCTCCTTTGAGTGCAGAGATGAGGAGTGGGAGAGGTGAGAGAAGGCCTTCAGAGGACCTTTCAACCAAAACTTCCCTATCATCCTGTGTGTACAGAGAAGCCTAGTAGTGACTTATAGAACACATGCTGCAGATGTCTGAACTACAAGTCCTGTTTCTCTGGACTTCTTTTTGCTGAAGTGATTGGATATGACAAAAGAATTTCTCTGCAGAATTAACCTAATCCACTTTATATAAACCTCTTTCCCAGTGCTTCCCTGTGAGAGAAATAAGTAGCAAGAGAGGAATTCTCTCTCCTTGTCTGAGTCATGCAACTCTTCCTTCCAAAACTGCAGACAGTAATTAGGTCTGATTTGATGCATGATCTCACTGTGGATGCTGGATGCTCTGTACAAATGTTTCTCCTTCAGTCAACTATCAATGACAATGGCATTATCAATATTTGCTCTGAGCATTCTCCAAAGAAAGCTAATGAAGCACTCTTCGCAAACCACTTACGTCCTTTGTCTTCTTTCAAGGAAGACTCAGCCTCTTAGAGCCATCATGAAGTGCGTCATGTGGAAGTTGGGCAGCTTGCCTGCAGCTTATTGCCTTCACTTGGACTTGAAGTTGTCACTTAGACACTTCTTCCTCTAGTCAAAGGCATTTTCCTCAGGGGATAGGGCATATGTCATCATGCAAAGCAAAGAAACAGCTCATCCTAAACAAAGGTATGAAACCCTGAATACATGGGTGAGGAAGGTAAATGTGAATTGAACTTTGAAAACTTGCAAATTGACTTGCAAGAAACTTTATCAAAACTGCTGCTTTGTGGGAGAACTTTTAAATTTCTTATTTATGCTAATAGACTTTCTTTCAAGTGTTTCAGTTTAAAATAACAGGGTAGCAATAGTCCAGATAAATTGCTGAGCCAACTCTGAATGATAAGTACATGTTATCCTATCATAAAATATTATCCTTAATTATCAGAAGAAAGAACTATTCTTGGTTTAAAATGATGGCTCATGAAGAATCAGTTGCTAATGAAGTCAAGAAAAGTTAAAAAAAAAAAAGACACAAAAAAACCAACCAAGAATTGTCCACCTCCTGAGTAAGATAATAGGGATGAAATCTAATCTATAATGTGCAAGTTCTTTCTCCTGTTTTAAAGTGCTTTGTAAGTAAGCACAAATTGTTATTTTTGTTAAGTATTGTGACAGTTGGCTGAAGCAGGAATTTCAGAGAAGATGTGATTTAGCAGCAGCATTTGTATGAGGGACTTTTTTCCTAGTGTACAACTTGTGGTGTAACTTTTTGGCTTGAACTTATTCTACTGCATGCCTCTCTCCATGCACACTGTTTTTTGTACTGACAATGTAATTGCAGATGAGCCTATTGTTATATAAATATCCAGCTCTTCCTTGATTTTTACTAGCATTTTAGACTTATCATCCTGTTTCAATTCATTATACATATTGGCTGGTGTGAGAGGAAAAGTATTTGTAGTGTTATTAGATCTATTTTGCATACTGAAAAAGCTGCCTTGGGAGATCATATGTGCAGTAAGTGTTTTCTTTTCCTTGCCACAAGCTTGTATTGCTAGGCATTGTACTGAAAATAGCCTACTGGAAGAGAGTGAATCAAAAGAAAAAAATCACCATAATTTGGCCACTTACTGTTAGCTTCCCTTTTTGAAGATGCTGCTTCTGCCCACTGTGTGAGAACTGTAATGTAGTCCGTGTGGTGTATGTTCTGTATAACCAAATAGCACTGCATGGTGTATTTGGGTATACACAGCAGTGTTGCTAGCTTTGGAATTTCTATCAAAGTTATGTAGGATGTCTGAGCGGTTCTGACCTAGGTTTCTTCTTCTGAACTGGGCTGAAGGTGCATTGGTGAGCATGTGCGCTTAACTGAACACATAGTTCTGCGTAAATAAAGACGGCAGATTCATAGGCCTTTCTGAAGTTATTTTATTTTGCTACAGAATTTGCAAGTGATCTAAAAATGTTCTAGTATGGGATCACAGCTGCCAAAACATTGCTCCTTGGTAGTATAGTTTCCACAAGTTTTGTGGGAAAAAAAAAAAACCCTCTTGATCTTTGGCCATGCTGGGCTGAAACACTGTAGTCTGGGTGTATTCTGCAAGTGAAGCTTGACAAACTGGTCCTTAATTCTCCTGTCCTCTCTACAGAATTAGTAAACTGAAGCCGCACACTGTTTAACATGAAGGAAGGTAAGTCTGGCATGACTGGAACTTGGAAATATAGCACACCAATATCTTATGGGAATCAGATTCTGGATAATGCAGCTGCAAAAAGAGAAGCAAAGACCAAATCTTGAAATAAGATTTCTTCCACAGAAAATGTAATGGAACTAACTATGCAATTACAGCTTACTTTTAAAACTGGAATTATGTGAGGAGACAGTATAAGGAAAGAATGGAACTTTCTCTTTACTTTTCTCCCACTTCCCCAAGGTATCCGAACTAATCTGTTCAACCCTAGTAAGAAATTATTATCTGAACAAAAGCAAACTAAAAACTTCATCTCGTTTTTTTTCTGGTCAGCACACTGTGCAGAAAGAAGTACAAAGCAACGTTGCTGCTTTGCAACACAATGATTGTGTGGATCAAAGTAAAAGAGACAATGGGGTCATGACAAAGTCTTCCCTCTGGAATGATCCTTCCATGAAGAGCGGTATGATCCACTCTGCTTTCTCATTTACTATGACCATCTTTCCATTTTTTTCCTTCTCCTAATGCCTTTGCTGTCTTGTCAAGGCTTCTTCTCATGTCAAGAAGCTTGAGAGGCCTACCTTTGCCTGGTTTATCTCTCTGAAACCGCAGCTAAACCATTTTGTGCAGAATTTTGAGCTTCACAAGGATTTTACAGAGTGGCCCCTTTGTCAGTCCCTCCGTATGCCTCATTCCATTCCATGTTTACCGCTTCTCTTCCCTTCTGCTTGTGCTCTTGTTACATTCCTCACACTGTCCCTCGGTCTGCAGCTTGTCTGTCTGTTTGCTGTACCTCAAGTGGAGAAATTGAAGGAAAGAAAAAGCTTTTAAAGGGGAGGGTTCGGGCAGGTTCTGCAGAACTCATTCCTTGTTTTAGCCTCCGCACAGGACCATGGACAGGGAACGGAGGGTGACACAGTGCTGCTGGAGGCACAAGGTAGTTGCTTTTTTTTTTTTCATGCCAGTTCCAGGGATAAAAGGCTGCTCAACCACCTGTTCCTCATGTACAGCTAACACAAAACCCACGGGATGGAGAATGTCCTTTGACAGACTGAAGAAAGCACTGTGTCAGGGAAGGCTTGTTCACAGCTGAGAGAAGAACTGAGGTAACACTTGGTAATAGATTAAGATTTTGTGTAATTTTGATAGTGAAACTTACCATGACCTTTTATCACCTGTTTAAAATACCATCAGAGCAGTACAAGTTGCTTGTTTATTACTATTTACTATGTGTTAAGTCTTTTCAGAGTGGACCATCTCCTGTGGAGGTTTTCACATTATTAGTGTTTTTAACAGAATGACTGTCAGAGAAGACTACGCTTCTGTTCTATGAAGGATTTGATGGAAAGACTAAAAATAAGAAATCACATTCTGCTTTTAAAAAATGAAGTGATGTTTGTATGTTTGAGAGGAGCTATTGCAGCTTCAGAGTCTCTATCATCCAGTACTGTCAGGCACAGAAACGCACAAGCATGCCTGTAGATGAGAGGATGGTGAGAAACAGAAAACCTTTTACTGTGAACCTTTTCCTTTCCTTAGCCACACAACTCTTGCAAGAATTTACAAAGCCAAGTCATGGGACAAACACAATTCTAATTACTGATGCCAGTAACTGTGCCACAAAATGGTGCTGGTTCTAGAAGTAATAAAAAAGCAGCAGGCTCCCCTGCTTAGACTTATCTTTAAAGAGCATTTGTCTCTTTTTTTTCCATGCCTTCAGAACTCTGCCTTACATCACCTGGGCCTCTGCACAGAGTCTGGCTAAGAGGATACTTTCTGACTTCCAAGAAAAACAAATGGAAATGTAAAAAGCTTGCATATGGCCTGTTATGTCATCCTCGGCCACCTGTGCTACTTGAGACTCATCATGGAATTCCCAGTTCCTTTTTGCTTGCCACATAATAAATTCCAAAGACTGTTGAGAAGAGACATTCACAGAAAGCAGACTCACTTAGAGCTCAAAGAGGACTGATCTGTATTATTCCTACATGAACTGATAAGTTTCTTCAGGTATTAAAGAATCTGTATGTTCAATTGAAGCTCCCATTATCTATCAATTATTTGTCATCAGTAAAAAATACTTCCTTTCCACAGCTCTGGTTCTGAGTTATGGACAGTAAGGCTTTACTTCTTCCTTCTGCCTTAACTGCCAATAATCAAAGACACATAGTGCAGTTTCTTCCCCTTCACCCTTGCTGGGTGAGGGATTTTAGAGTGTTGAACATGTATGCAGGAAGGCTCTCGTCCTCTGTATTAAGAAACAAAGAAATTCAGCTACACATTCTGTTCAGCAAAGATTGTAGAAAATTCTGACAAGTGTTTTAATCTAGTCATTGATGAGCTCTAAATCTTACTGTGCAATATTTTTATGGAAGATTGAAGGAACAAAACATTCAAAAAATTGCAAGGGGCATCCTGAGTGATTTACATCAGATGCATACGTCATTTCTGCTTCTGTGACTTTTATGGTAGCCAGCTGTCAACTACCAATCTGCACATTATCTGGCTTTGACTGAAATTTTATTAGCTGTTGTAAATTTTTTTCAGAAGACAAAAGAATAATTTAAGAAAAGAAGGAAGATACAACATGAGGGTCTTTTGCAGGTACAAACTCCCAGACACATTTAACTGGTGAGTCTTCACATTATCATACTGCCAGAAGTGGTCTGCTATGTTCGTAATGAAAAGGAGGATTTCAGCAAGTTCTTTAGCATTTCTAAATAAAAATATCTATCTATGTGGAGTCTACAATGGGAACAAGCTTCTAATACATTTGTTCTGTGTGATCACAGTGAAGGCAAATTACACAACACGCAACAATGAACTATGCTCAAGGAAGTGCATGATTCTATGGCTATAATTTGACTTCTTTATAGAAAACCACAATTCACAGAACTTGAATGTTGTATAAATCTGAGAACTGCTACACACTCCAATTATCTTTGTATTTACAGTGCTCCTTTTCTTATGAATGGTAATGTCCCATTCTGGCACTTAGCAGCAAAACAGATTAATTCACCTGTATTTATTTGCTGTTCTATGACTGCATAAAATACAACGCTGCTGCCAAGGCATTCTGGTAGCAAGCAAGCAGTGCAGTCCATAGTGTAGGGTGGCCCAGTCTTTCCTGTGCATTTGCACCATGATTTATTTCACGTTTGAAAATAACAGATCTTTCAGTCTTTGATTTCAGGGCTTCTTGGTTCTACTTCATAAATGTCTGCTTTGTAATGTAATTGAAGCATTTCTTGGAAGTACAAACTTAGCCAATCGCTTGCTCTGCTTCTGTGGCCAGATCATGTGTGTTGTTGTGAAATGCAGGCATATTTGTGTGTTTGACAACAGATTCTTGTGCCAGCAAATGCTGGTTTACCATTTGTTCAGGCTTCCGCACTCCCAAATGACAGAAATCACAGGTAGAATTACTCACACAATCCTTTGACTGAAAGGAAGATTGTTCCTGACAGTTTATTCAAAATGTTTTTTTTTCTTTCTGTGAATGACTATTTCTTCAATCAGTGCAGAAAGCCAATTTTGGTGAAAATGCATGCCTTATTCTGAGAAATCGATTTGCACTTATTTAGGACTTTTTTTTTTTTTTCCTCCACAGGCTTTGTTTTGGTCCATGGAAATTTTATGCTACTCCTGAAGGACATTGTAGAGAGGTTGGTGCTGGTCTCTTCTCACAGGTAACTAGGGACAGAACCAGGGGGAATGGTTTCAAGTCGCAACAGGGCAAGTTTAGACTGGACATTAGGAAGAAATTCTTCACAGAAAGAGTAGTCAGACACTGGAACAGACTGCCTAGGGAGGTGGTTGAGTTGCCATCCCTGGATGTGTTTAAGCATTGCTTAGATGTGGTGTTGAGTCATGTGGTTTAGGGGTGAACTTGTAGTGTAGGGTTAATGGTTGGACTCGATGATCCCAAGGGTCTTTTCCAGCCTGAACTGTTCAATGATTCTATGATTCCTGAAGCTTCAATATAAAACAGCAAAACCAAACTGTCTGGAAAAAGTGTTGTAATGAACACCTCATTGATCAGTAAATAGATTTACTTCTGCTTCAGGTACAGAAAAGGAAAATAAGTGTTTTGCACTGTCTTCAGAGCATTTCAAAATATATGCAGAATGCATGAACTAAATGTAAAACTTCAACTACTATCTCTTTTTTTCCAAGGAGAAAACACCACGTGTTTTGAGTTTTTACAGGATGTGTGTGTTAATTCTCATATCTTACATGTGGATGAGAAACTAGTCACAAGTTAAACTATTTTATCCTGTTCTGAGATACTGTTCATTGGTGTAAAGGTTGTTTTTTGATTTATAAATAGATTGGTGGCTTTTCACGTGTCATGTTCATGTCTTTAAATTTATGAACTTGATGTAAATAGCCACTTAGTTCTCATGATTGACAGTACTAATGGAGAGGATAGGAGCTAGGGATAAAACCTTTTTTAAATACACTTGATTTGACAGTTCAGGCTTTAGTATAACATTTATTTTCTCACATACTGTTTTAGATTTATTTGTATACAAGTTTATCAAAATACATAAATGGTTTGGTGAAAATCATCTGCTATTGTCATTTGCTGAATGGAGAGATGGGCAGCAGCATTCTTCAAACACAAGAATACCATTCTCTAAGTTGAAATCACATAAAGGGGGGAAAAAAATCACCTTTTATGTGACATATTATTGGGTTGTAATTCTATTTTTTGAATAACATTTACTGAATAAAATAAAATAGTTTTGTAAAAGGTTAAAAATTATCTGAATGCAATGACTCAAACCTGCATTTTCTTTTTGCTCTTTAAGACCGAAGTAATTGATCAGAGAGACAGTAACAGAGTCTGATGTTAAAATCTTTCCAACCTCTGAGTTACAAAAATAGTATCAGCAATGTATCACATCTAGTATATGTATCACATCTGCAACGTATGTATGTTTACATCACTAAAAGATCAAAGTCGAATGACGTAGGACTGAAGGTGGTGCAGTCCAGCTACATAGTAACATCTATTTCTAGGATGAAGTCAACCACAGCTTTTCTCAGTGCTTCCACTGCCTCTCTTAAGCCAATCAGTGCAATAAGACAGCAGATGCAAGCTATTATGAAGTAGTTTGCAGCGCTACATTTTTATCGCTTCCTCTCTCCTACACATAAAAAGGTGTTGCAGTGGTCAAGCCAGGTTTCTGTTTCTAGGGCTGATGGGATCTGAAATGGTCTATCTGTATTTACACATGAAACCCAGCATTGACGGCTAATAATGGTAACAGAGACTACGAGTGTCATATGTGGCTCTACTATGTGCTACAGATCTTCTTTTTAGCATCAAATGCTTTCAGACTGCATGTAAATTACGGCTCAGGCACTATTTGTAAGAGAGATCAGAAAGCCATTCAGCTCTTCTATTACTGCTTTTAAGTGCAGTACTTCTCTCTATATGTAGATCAAGTACCACTTCTTAGAATTACAATTCCTAGTCCTAGAGGAAGAAATAATCTTTCTTTTGAACAGATTCTGATACCCTCTCTATTTATTTCCTTTTCTGTGTTCCACAAGGAAATTCAAATGTGGTTGACCTGGACAGTCCAATTTCTAGTTCACCAAAAGATCTCTGAATTCTGTAGATTTGCCGTGGTCCTGATATTCACCTTGTTCTTCCTCAGGAAAGCGGCAGCTGCAGGCATCATCTTCCTGAATTGACTGTTCAGGTGTGGTATGTACTAAAGAAAAAGATCAAATATTCACTTTCTGTTGTATTTATTCAGTCATTTCACTCTTCCTCAGTCACAAGTATGGGAACTCAGAAAGAAAAATCCTTCCAATTGATTCAACGATCTGAAATTATTCCCCTACAGCACATACACGTGATAAAACTAATTCATTACACTTTGATTTCTCTAATGCAACAGAGGTTGCTAGTGCTCTGTCTGCCATGGGAATGAAAGAAAGGCCAACATGGAGTTGTCAGATTGTTGGGACTACTGGTATTGTCTCCTGTATTCAGAATTAAAGTAATATATCAAGAGCTTATCTGTAGGAAAGTGGAGAGGGAGGAAGAGAGAGAGAGAAACCCAAACAAACAAAAAACTCCAACTATAGACTATATTGGATGCAATTCCACCCCATCTTTGCTCTGAATCCTGGAGCTTCCCTTGGGCTTATTAGCCCTCAGTGGGCAGTGCTGGATTCAGGCTGACTCTGTATCTGTGTAGCAGTACATCCTGACTGATATCCCTCTACTACTGCAGCCAAAGCTCAAAGATGTTCACTGCAGGCCATGCACACTGTTTCTGAGCAGACAGAACTGGAAAGTGCTATTGCAGTTAACCTGCAATGCTGATAGAACACCCAAATCCCAGAACTGTTGTCCTACCAGTTGTTTATGAAGCCATCTGCAACTAGCTTTGAAAGACACGTAAAAAGATACTTAAAAAAAAGGGATTCCTGATTTCTGTCTAGTTTCAAAAAGAAAAACTAAAGTGAAAAGTGTATCTATCTTACTTTTCTTGAAGACGGCATGTAGTTTCTTTTTCTGCCAGATACTGATGCATACACACGAAGGCAGCAGAAACACTATGCACAATAGCCCAGCTACAGTAAGAGAAATTTTGATTATGTCCATCTGGAGGTTCTTCCCTAGGAAGCAAACAACATCCTCTAAGTGTTACAGAGCAAAACTCTACTGCTCTTTAATTAGCTGACAACTTTGTCTCCAACTTTGCTTCTGGATAAGTCCACAACACAGAGAGAAGGACGGACTCTTGCTAAGTGAATGAGCCAGATTACGTTTCAAAGTAGGTCATAATTCTTTAGCTCCATAAGCAATATTATACAATGACTCACCTGGCACAGCGATAGAAAATGGAAATGCAGGAGATGTGGTAGGTAAAGTCGTGACTAAAGTAGGATTATCTGAAGCATGTTTGCAAATGACATCTTTTGTTGCAGTTCCAGGCTCCAGAACCTGATCTGCAGAGCACCTGAAAGACATTTAAAGCAAAACAGGGGGGGGAAAAAACCCTCAAACTTCAAACCATGGAAAAAATCCAGTCAAGCATAACAGCTGTAACATTTATTTTTAGATTACTTACTTTGTCCAGTTTTTACAGGAGCCATTGGGCTGATCATTGAAAGTTCCATAGCTACAAGTCTGGCAACCTTCAACAGACAAGGACAGGTAAATCTGTACAAGATCAGCATTTAAAACAACATGTGAAACATTATTTTTGACTATGATCCACATTCACAGAATTACCCTTTCATAAGCTGTTCTGAGTATGTCCAGCCTTTCTTACCCCGTTAGCTGTGGACCAGTAGAGCACTTGGCTACAGAGCCAGTTTATTTGGCACAAGATGCCACAAATCACATCTTTACTCCAGAGACCCCAGCTCAGTTTCCCACATGCTGGTGACAAAAGAGCCAACACGCAAAAGAAACTAACTGGTGCATGATTAGAGCTGCAGTGCGGCTCAGAGGTCGGTGGCTTTGTCTGATGCTGTGCTGGCTCCACACGCCATGCGAACTGTTTAGCAGCCGTAGCAGCTTTTATCTTTTGAGAGCCCTACTGTAGTTGTTTATGTGCTGCACCAGAGGCAGTGGTGTGTCTTGCGCAGGTTTAGGCTGGGGGGGAAAGGCGACCTTACCGTGGCCGATGCTCTCCTGGCCCACACCACAGATTCGGTCGCAGCGGGAGCAGTCGTCACCGCTGCAGCGATACCCCTCCTTGCACGTGCATTCCGCGTCGCTTTTCGAGGAACACTCTTTTAAGTACCTGAATCTTCCTGGAAGGTGGAAACGAGTCTTAGGCTGCCCCAGGGCGGGCCCTGTGCTCTTAGAAGACTTGGGCTGGAGGCTCCAACGAGAAGCCCCCGCGGGAAGGTGCTTTGCCAAGGCACCCCGCGCTACCCTGCCAGCGCGGCTGTCACACGCACCGACGAGACAGGCCGAAGCGCGGCCTCCGGCCCGGCCAAGGCTGTGAGGACCCGCCGCCGCCGCCCCCGTACCTTCGCACTTCCGGCAGAGGGTGCAGCCGCCGAGACCCGCCGCGCTCGAGAAGGTGTTGGCCGGGCACTCCCGGCAGCCCGCGCCGCGCCCGCAGCCCGCGCTCACCGCGAAGGTACCTGCGGGCCGAGACAGAGACCGGTTGCCGTGCGGCCGCGCCCCGCGCCCCGCCCCGCGCCGGCCCGGGCCTCACCCGCTGGGCACTCGGCGGCGCAAGGCAGCGCGATGGCCGGCCCCGGCCCCAGCGCCAGCGCCAGCAGCGCTGCCGGCAGGAGCGCGCGGCGCGCCCGCGCGGCGGCAGGTCCCATGGGGTCGGTGCGCGGCGTCGCAGCCCGCTCGAGTGCGCGCGGGGCGGCGGGCGCTGGCCCTTAGGGGCCGCCCCCGGAGGGCCTGGCTGCGTCAGCCCGGGGGCGGCGGGGAAACCCCGGCGCGGCGGGGCTTTCCGGCCCCACCCCCTGGCGCGACCCCCGGCCCTGCCGGGCAGTGCCCGCAAGTTTTGTCAGCGCTGCCGGGCAAGCGCCCGCCCCTCCCCACCGGGGCTTCCCGGGGAGCCCCGCGCGGAATCCCCGCGCTGGCTTGGCGGTCCGGCCCGGCTTGTCCGCGCCGCGGGCAGTGAGTCGCCCCCTGAAGGGCGATCGGGAGGGTCCAGGGACGAGGCCGGTGCGGCCCCCGGGGCAGAGCGGGTCCGCACACAGCTCTGCCGCTTTCGGAGGCACCGCGTGGGGACACCTGGGCACGAGGCTCTTCCCACGCGTACCTCAGGGACGGCTGGGAGCGCCGCGGCCTGGCGGCGGCTCCCACAGGCGCTCGGCGCCCACTCCCGACGCGGGCCGAGCCGGGATGGCTGGAGGGAAGAGGGGGGGGCGGGAGGCAGACGAAGCGACCCCCGCGAGCGCGGGGCGGGTGCCCACCCCGCCGCCACGAACCCGCGGGGCCGGGCCGCCCGGCCCCGCCGCTGCGGCTGCCCGCGGCCAATCCGCGCCGCTCCTGCCCGGGCGCGGGGGCGGCCGGGAACGAGAGCGGCGGCGCGGTGGCGAGAGGTGAGCGCAGTCTTCTGTCTGTGTGTGCGCGCATACGGGCCGGCGGTGAGTGCCGCGGGCGGTCCGCTGACAGCCGTGAGCTGAGTGACGCCCAGCGTGGGCAGCCCCCCCGAGCCTCCCCGTGCGGGAAGCAGCAGCCCGCGCCGACCCCACAACGCCCCAGGTGAGGCCCTGCCCAGCGACTCGCGCTCTGGTTCCGGGACCCGGACTCGAGCGGCTCTGGCAGGCCTCGCCGGGGAAACACCGTGGTGCCAGCACCTGCGAGCAGCAGTTTCACACAACAGGGCCACCTGCAGTCCTAAAGGACCCCTTTAACAGCTCAGTCTGCCCTTCAAAATACTGAAACTTCTCCTTAAAACTGAGGTAAACCCTACCCGTGAGCCACTGGCGTTTTCTGTGTGCTGCGAGCCCCGGGGGACAGGGGTGTCACTTTGGCGCTTCGGGCAGAACTAGGAGAGCACGGGCGTCGTGCAGCCCGCACTGTAGCTGTGGGGGCTGCCTGAGGACGAGCAGCAGCAGCTGCTCGAGGACACTTGCAGCTGTAGGAAGGTGACGTCGCGGGGGCGGGCTCCGCAGCGCTCTCCGCAGCAGCGTCGCGGGAACGTGACAAAACGCAGTGCCTGCGAGCGGAAGAGCGGGCCAGGCGCGCGCCATCAGCGCGCCGGGCGGGGGGCGGGGCCGCCAAGAGCCGCCGTCGCCCCGGTGAGGTGAGTCGAAGCAGCCTCCCGCGTGGGCCCGGCCCCGCCCCGGCTCGCCGGCTCCGGCCCGGGCAGCCCGCGAGGGGTGGGGAGCGGGCCGCCGCTGGAGGCGGGCAGCGGTCTGGCCGCGGCGGGGCGGGGGGCCCGGAGGCCTCCGAGCGCTGCGTCGCCGGAGTGGCGGCCGCGGGCGGCGGGGGAGGCCGCTTCTCGTCCCCCGGGCTCGGAGCCGCTTGCCATCCGTGCGCCGGGCGATGGCGGCCTGCGGCTACGGCGTGGCGGATCGTGGCAGCTCGAGCCCCGGCCGCGTCCTCTGAGAGACCTGCGACGCGGCCTTGCGTCCGCAGCGGCTGAGCCAGTGACCCTGAAAGCTCGGGTCGCCCCCGGTAGCGAGCTGTCGGGTCGGGGCAGTGGAGCGAGTGGTTTGCTCTTTTAGCCAGCCTTTAGTAGAGTTTCTGATTTAGCCATCTGCCGGAACTCACCGTCCGGAGAGATGTGCGCATCCCCGCCAGAGGAACGCCTTTGGCTTAGAGAGTCCGGGCAGCCTGTCCGTGTGCTGGCACCGAGCAGCAAATGGAGGACTTGTGCTTACTGTGCGGACATAACTGGTAGAATGAAGTGGCTCTTAGGTCTCTGTAACTTGGCTCTTCTCCGAAGACAACTATTTGCATATGCACCCACAGAAAGAACAGCATTAATGCTGAAGAATCTGTCAGTGTGTTATGATAAATACCTAAGGACAGTAGGGAGAAATTGCATTTTGCTACATTAGGGGAAAGATAAAAGCTTTCAACCTCAGGTGCCTGTTTGCATCTCAAGAAGTAATGAGAGAGGGATACAAACTGATCTAGAGTACTTTTTTGCAGTAAGAGGCAAATGCAGTGGTTCCGTGTGGTGGCTATTGAGGTAGCCCATTTTTAGTCAATTCATATGAAAATTGATTTTGCAGAGTCCACATATGTCTTCAAGATGAATTATTAAGGAGCTCTGTGTTGTCCTGGAGTTACTGCTAGTACCTGCGCTTTGAGTGCACTTGTTCATTTGACCTTGCATTGACAGTACATAAAGCTGCCCTACAGAAGGATTTGATGCACTGAATTAGACTGCTTGGGCTGGCTCTGCTTGCTGCAGGAGGTTCTGCTGTCAATTATTGCATTTTAGAAATAGCTTCTTTTTAAATGAGGCAACAGTAGGGAGTGAACCTGAAAGTAGATTTAAGTTGAAGCAGAACAAGGGCATGGTTTTGATTTTTTGACATCTAAACATGAATCTTGTTTTATGAAGGGTTCTGAGGTGTTACATGCATTTCTGGGTTGAAGGTCCCTACGTAGGAAAGGAATCCCTGTCTCATGAAGTGGATGACCTGTGAATGTCTTCTCACACCATTGATGCTTTCACAGACTTCTGTCAGACCAGCATGAGTTAGTGTGTATTTTGCATGATGTAGTTCAAGTTATTTTAAGTTAACCTTCAAATGGAAATTTGGCCACTCACCTCAACTCGAATTTAGAAGCCAGCAAGAAAGTCTTAAGCCTAGTTTGTTCCATTTGCTAAAATCTGTGGTCTGCTCCCCCATCACACTTGTGCACACACGTTTCTCCCCCACAAGACTGTAAAATACCTATATCTAGTGCTGAGGTTTTGCAGGGGCACTGGTAGAGTCGTTATAAGTCACAGGAAACTCTTAATGAAGCATGCTGTGTGGAAGCTAAATGCCAGACATGAGGTCAAAGCTCATGCAAGCCTTTTCTGTAAATGTTGACCTGGGTGGGAGTCAGTAGTCTGGGGATGAGTGAGGCTGTGCGAATTGAAAACAACACTGCCACCCACCTTGAACCCCTCTCTCTGGCAAACTCAAGTCATGTAAAGTCTCAATTAGGCTGAGCTTCTTCCCATTCTGGTGCTGATGTGCTGTGCTTCCCATAGCAAAAATGGCTTAATCCTTTGGTATCATAATGTGTTCTTTGTAAAAATCTGTTTAGTTATATGTAATTGCTATGAATATTAATTAAAGCTAGTGAACCTTTTTGAGGTGGCTTAAATGAAAGACAGTGCAAAAATGAAAATCACTCACTGTTAAACTTCACTGTTAGGAAGGATTTGGACTAGGGATTTGCCGTCTAACCACATTGTCTCTTTCTACCCCCCTCAGCCCTGCCTTCACAACCATCTCACCTAATAACAACCTCTCAAGATATGGCCTCAAAAAGAGCATTGGTGATTCTAGCAAAAGGAGCAGAGGAGATGGAAACTGTAATCCCCACTGATGTTATGAGAAGAGCTGGGGTGAGTATGCAGAAAATGCTTGGTCAAGGGACAATCTTTGCCTCAACTTGATGTTCATTGCTAGGAGTTCAAGACAGTCTTTTGTATGAGGTGAAAATTTACCTGTGTCTTCTTATTGGTTAACAAATACTCGTGTTGTGCCCCAAATAAGCATGTGTGACAACTAACATTGTGCAAAAAAATAACCTTTCAAAAAGAGAGCCTAATATGGACTAGAGCAGAAGTTTCAAGGAAATCTCACCCTGTCAGAAAAAACGGCTACTTCTGTGCATAGTAACAGGAAATGCTTTTTCTGAACGCATCTGGACAGCTCAGTACATTACAGCTCATCATATTACTTGAGCTACTTCTAAAATTTTGTTATTAATTAGAATTCTGTCTGGTGGGATGTCTCATGTTGTTTGTTATTTTTTCAGCTGTAGTGGCACACAGTGTTATTGTCTGCTAGGTATGAAAATAAGATTTCAAATAAATACACCAACTTTACATGTATAGAAATGACTAGAATAAAAATTGCCTTCTCCCACTACCTTTGTTATTCCATCAACGTACTCCCCATTTTGGCTGCCCTAAGCAGCACAGGCTTTTCTGCTTACTTAGTGAATGTGAGCTGTACAATGCACATCTATATTATTATGACCAGGCATCTAAAAGTCAAGGGAGAAAATGGAACATGCCCTAAGTGTTTGTTTGAGAATGGCTTGAACCTACAGAAAGGCTTTAATTCATTATCTAATCTGCTTAGCTTGGCTCTCCCAGGTTTTATTGTTCTACTTCATTTAAAGACTGTGGGATCAGATAGTCTCTAAATGTCCTGTGTGAAAAGTTGAACTATTAGAAGTATTTATTAATCTTCAGGAGAATATCACTGCTTACCTTGTGCATTTGGACTTAAGCATGGTTTAGGGAAGCTTATGTGTTGCTCTGTTCTTGACATCTTTCAGTAGTGTGTTGCTCATTTTGTGTACTATGTAACTAATATACAAGAAAAGTGCCTTAAATTCTTGAATTGTAACAATACATGTATTTTTCTGTTAGATCAAGGTGACTGTTGCAGGCCTAACAGGAAAAGAACCAGTGCAGTGCAGTCGAGATGTTTTCATTTGTCCTGATGCCAGTCTTGAAGATGCCAGAAGAGAGGTTGGTCGTCACTCTGATGTAGTGGCCAGTATAGCCTTTCTCAGAGTTTCAGGGGTGAATTTGGAATGCATTACCTTTGGAAATATGTTGTCTGTTATGTTAGCTCTATGCAGTAGTGAATCATAGAACTACACATCCCACAGGGCTGCCCTTCAGTGTTGCCCTGCTTCATAGCATGCTAGGATCAGACAGATGTTTTAATTTTGGAAACCATCAAATGTAGAGCTTTATTTTGCGCTTTAGTCAGCACAGCAAAATAACAAAATTTGGAACAGCTGAAAAGTTCTGATGGGAAGCTAAACAGTTCTGTGGTTAGACTTACACAATAAGGCTGGAACAAAACCACTTGTCCTTGCAATTCAGGAGCTACCATTTGCTTGCTGAAGCTTTTAAATGCAGTAGGCTTAAAAATTAGTTCTGTGACAGACTCGATAATAGGTTCGTCCTGCAACAGGAAACAGTATTTTCTTGCATAATTGGAGCTAGTTCTCTGATTGTAAAGTGTTGTTCAGTGGAAGTGAAGGTAGATCCCTTTGCTTCTCAATTGACTCAGCTGTAGTGGCTTTGAAACAGTGTAATGTATGTACCAGCCTCTGTTCAACAGGACAATTTTATATTTTGTTTATTTAGGGGCCTTACGATGTCATAGTCCTGCCTGGGGGTAACCTTGGAGCTCAAAACTTGTCAGAGGTAAAGTTCTGGTATCGTAAAGATTCACGAGCGTATTCATGAGTAGTGCGTGGTCTACACTTGCTTAGTAATCTTGCAAATTCAGTTCAGCATCTGAAAGTTCCCTTCTGAATGAATCAACAAACATTGTCAGTTGTCTTAACCCTTCTTGTGAATATATAGGTGGGATAGCTGGCCTTGAATACCTAGTTAAGCAGAATAAAAATGGGAGGGTGCTCTGTATTGGGGGAAAATATCTGTTCATGGTCATATGAAGATGAAGCAGTTACAAATGAAGATTTAATTCTGTGAAATGTAAAACAGGCTAAACCCACAGGACTCTTCTTTTGCTCAAGATTTCTGTCTCTGGTGCAAAACTGTTGTAACGGTGGTATAAATACCTTTGGGAAGGCCGGCGGGCAAACATGTCAGGCTATCAGGTAGGATTTAGATGATACCACACAGTTTGCAAGCCCTGAAATATGAGACAAATATCCCACATAAGTCTTCTTAGAAATGATAAAGACTGTCTGGAGGTATCTCATGAATGCTCTTTCCTATTTGTCTTGTGAGGTTTTTGAACAACAACTTCCTATGGCCATGGATTAACGAGCTTTTATGCAGGCCAATTACTCCCTTGCAGTTCCTTCTGATTTCCTTGCTCTTGTGGGATGGGTATTTACTGGTTTCAGGTTTTCTCCTTGTGTTTTCATTGCCCTCTGTCCTGAGGCAGAATGGAAAGTTGTCAGTTGGTTTTCTTTGTTGATGAATTTGCAGTGGAAAAAATTTCAACCCTGCTTCAAGTAATCAACCCCAAACAATGATCTGTGATATGGTTTCTTCATACAGTCTCCTGCTGTGAAAGACATTTTGAAGGACCAGGAAAGCAGAAAAGGCCTGATTGCTGCTATATGTGCAGGTGGGTTAACAAGGCGTCTTGCTTTGTAAAGCATTTGGATATTCTGAAGGGGCATACAGACAGTTTCCTGTCTTAGAAATCTGTATTTCTTGTAATTTAGTACCAGGGACTTGTATTATATATGCACCCTTCAGCATTTGATTTTTGGGGTAAATTTAATAGCAGAGGAATCTCTAAAATATTGTGAAGACTCATCCTGCAAGTTCTGCTTATTACTCAGTTCTTTCCAATCAATTGTGTTTACTGTCTTTAAAATAAAAAGTGAAAGGTAACGTGCTAGGATTTTTTACAAAATATTTGCTACTTCTGGTGATCTTTCTGCAAGGACACAGGGCTGGCAGAATGTCATTGCTATAAATTTCTCTTACACCTCCTCTCCTGCCCTTTAGCTTCAGAAGGAAGACTGTAAGTATAGAATTACAGGCTCACCCTTCCTTATCTGAGTGGTAGCAAAAGATGGAATTACTCAGAGGGAAGGATTGTCTGCTTATGTATTCTGCACAGCTAGGTATCCAGTTCCTTTGCAAGATTGGTGTGTAAAGAGGCAAGATGCCATTACTCCCGACTGAACTGAGAGGCTGGCCTACCTGTAGCTGAGAACAAGGAGAGTGGCAATGAGTGTGTAAAAGACAGTCTAACAGAGTGTGTTTGTAGGGTGTATTTTCACTTTTGTTGTTTAGTATACATTGCTGAGGTTTTTTTTTTGCTTTCGTTCTTTAGCTAAGTGATACATCTGCAGAGCTGTAAACATTCTTAAACTTGGCAGTGGTAGTCTTCTACTTCTCTGTCTGTATCTCTTGCAGAACAATCACAAACTCATGGTTGCCCAGTAAAGGCCGTTGCTTGTAATCAGGATAGTTCATACAACCTTGGAATAGTTTTGGTTGGAAAAGACCTCTAAGATCATCAAGTCCAACCATTGACCCAGCCCTACCAAGTCAGCGGCTAAATTGTGCCCCTAAGCGTGACATTTACTTGTCTTTTAAATGCTTCCAGGGATAGTGACTCACCTACCCCTCTGGGCAGCCTGTTCCAATGCCTGACAATACTTTCAGTGAAGAAATTCTTCTAATATCCAACCTAAATCTCCCCTGGTGCAACTTGAGGCCATTTCCTCTTGTCCTGTCACTAGCTGCTAGGAGAAGAGACTGACCCCTACTTCGCCAAAACCTCCTTTCAGGTAGTTGTGGAGAGCAATAAGGTCTCCCCTCAGCCTCCTTTTCTGTAGACTAAACAGCCTGAGTTCCCTCAGCTGCTTCTCGTCAAACTTGTTCTCCAGTTTCATTGCCCTTCTCTGGGCACATTCCAGCATCTCGGTGTCTTGTAGTGAAGAGCCCAAAACTGAACACAGGATTCACAGCCTCCCCCGTGCCAAGTACAGGGGGATGACCACTTCCCTAGTCCTCCTGGCCACGCTATTCCTGCTACAGGCCAGGATGCTGTTGGCCTTGGCGACCTGGGCACACTGCTGGCTCATGTTCAGTCAGCTGCCCATCAACACCGCCAGGTCCTTCTCCATCAGGCAGCTTTACAGCCACTCTTCACCAAGTCTGTAGCATTGCATGGGGTTATTGTGACCCAGGTGCAGGACTTGGTCTTGTTGGCTTTATCCCATTGATCTAGCCTCTCCAGGTCCCTCTATAGAGCCCGTCTACCCTCGGGCAGATCAGCACACCTGCCCAACTTAGTGTCGTCCACAAACTTACTGAGGGTGTGCTCAATCCCTTCATTTAGGTCACTGATAAAGAGATTAAAGAGAACTAGCCCCAGTGCTGAGTACTGGGGAACACCACTCTTGATCAGCCACCAGCTAGACTTAACTCCATTCACCACCACTCTTTGGGCCCAGCCAGCCAGCCAGTGTTTTACTCAGCAAAGCGTATGCCTGTCCGAGCCGTAGGCAGCCAACTTCTCTACAAGAATACCGCCGGAAACAGTGTCTGGGTAGACAATGTCCACAGCCTTTCCCTCATCCACTAACTGGGTCACCTTGTCATAGAAGATCAGGCTGGTCTAGCAGGAGCTGCCCTTCATGAACCCGTGCTAACTAGGCCTGATCACCTGGTTGTCCTTCTTGTGCTGCATGATGGCACTCAGGATAATCTGCTCCATAACCTTCCCTGGCACCCAGGATTCTCTGTCTGGCCCTTCTTGGCATCACACTTGCTAACCTCTCGTCTACTGGGACCTCTCCGGTTAGCCAGGACTTCTGATAGATGATGGGGAGTGGCTTGGTGAGAACTTCCGCCAGTTCCTCTGGTATCCTTGGGTGGGTCCCACCTGGCCCCATAGACTTGTGTATATCGAAGTGGTATAGCAGATTGCTAACCATCTCCTCTTGAATTATGGGAGCTTCATTGTGCTCCCCATCCCTGTCTTCCCATTCAAGAGGCTGGGTACCCAGAATACTACTGGTTTTACTACTGAAGACTGAGGCAAAGGAGGCATTAAGTAGCTCGGCCTTTTCCTCATCCCTGGTCACTATGTTTCCCCCATATCTGGTAAAGGATGAAGATTCTCTTTAGCTGTCCTTTTGTTGTTAATATATTGTTCATTTATTTAGGGATAATGATTCTCAGAGCTGATTCAACTGAACACAAAGAAGGTTATTTCCTGGACCATATCTGAAATGAATCGAATGTACAAAAAAGAAACTGACATTAGGGAAACCCTGCCTTCAGTTTCTTTTGGAATTCCCGTAAGGATTTTCTGTGTATGACCTAAGACTTCTTGACACAAACTCCTTCCTCAATTTATGCCGAGGAGGAAGTATGAAAAGAGAAAGACTGTTAAAACTAAAAACTTAGCAGTTAGCCCATGATCTGACTAAAACACTGCTCAGCACACCATTGCACATATAAAGCCTTGCTCAAGTGAAATTTTTTCTGCTGAGCCTCTAAATTGAAGGCTTAACAAGGTCGTAAACTAATTGTTCATAGTTAATGTACAGATTGAAATGCAAACTTTTTGTTACTTAGTTTCAAATAGTTTTAAATAAAATACATTATCTGTAAGTGAAATGACCATTGTTCTCCACTCCTTCAAAGGCAGTAGTCATTGGTAGGACAGCTGCATGAACTGGTTCTCTAAACTGTCTCTTTCGTTCATCTGTTTCTTCGCACAGGGTGTTTTGTGTAATAGAATGGGAGCAATTACACATCTGTGTTCTTTTTGAGGCTTTTTGCTGCAGAGATAGGGCTAGCACCAGTTTTATAAAAAAAAGTCTATCCACAGGAAGCTTTGGCCCTTCCAGAGCCTAGTGCCTGAAGGTGCCTGAAAGTGTTTGTAGCAGAAAACTGTTCCTCACTGGTGCAACTCTGTGTCTTTACAGGTCCTACTGCCCTTCTGGCACATGGGATAGGGTTTGGAAGCAAAGTCACAACACATCCTTTGGCCAAAGATAAAATGATGAATGGAGGTATGTATTCTAAGTTTCTCTCTAAGCCCTTCTCAGAATTATTTTTTTTTTTAGCTGAACCCTCTATTTAAAGACAGGAAAACAGCTTTTGTATCTTTCTTTGTATCTTTGAATTTTCTTAAGGCTTTCCTGGATGTAATTCTATTTTTAAGTCTGTTTAACCTGAAGATACAGGAATGTATTAACATTCTCATAACTGGGAAAAATATGCTGCTGTTGTCATACTAGGAGCATTTTTTCCCTTATCCTCTGGAGGCTGAGCTATCTCCTGCCCTTTTGGTTCTTTGATTCAGTGATCTCAATTGCAAACCCCAGGCAGCACCTTTCCTGCTCTCCCATGAGTAGTAGCAGCTGATGGGTCCACGCTTCTTTCTCATACCTAAAGGAAGTGGTGGTGAAGCAACTGTTAAGATTATTCTGTGAACATTAACGAGTCTGAAGGTGAACAGGAGATGTGAGGGTTCCCCCAGTTTCCTCTGCATGGATTTGGGAAAAATAAAATTGTGAACAGCTGCACAAAAGTCTGACTCCCAAAAGCAACCTCACAGGAACTGACAGGCATAATGAGCACTTCCTGATGAGCTTGTAGAATCAGAGTTTTGCTCCCATACCAAGTGAATAAGCTGACAGAGCTTCCTGCAAGCCCTTCTGCTCCCTGGAGACTGCAGACGGTGATGAGCTGCTTGGTTCCGGAGGGCCAGGGGTACAGAGCCTGAGGCAGGCTGGGCCCACACCGGTGGCTGAGGTGCCTTCTGCAGAGCACACGCTACCGGCTCGGGTAGCCTGCAGGCAGTGCTCGGCAGCAGACAGGGCTGTGCTCTGTGGCAGCCAAGAGCACTGTGCTGGATACTGACCCTCCTTCTCTCGTGTTTTCCCCAAGCACACTACTGCTACTCTGAGAGCCGCGTGGAGAAAGATGGGAACATCCTCACCAGCCGTGGCCCTGGTACCAGCTTTGAATTTGGGTTGGCCATTGTTGAAACACTGATGGGGAAAGAAGTGGCTGAACAGGTGAAAGCACCCCTAATACTGAAAGAGTGAAATCTTAGTGTGGGACAGGGAGTAGGACAATTTCAGATGGAGTCTTGTCCTTTGTAGAATAACTGTAAGACACACTGTTTTAAGTACAATGTAATTGTGGGTGAAAGTAGCAACTGTATTTACCTAAACTGGGAAACCTTAGCAAACCAATGGTCTTTATTTCTGGGAAAAGAACCTGTTAGCAAAAAACCTGACAACAAAAAAACAGCCAGAATCTAATAATTGTAGCCCTTTGATGACTTCTAAAAATCACTTGGGGAAATGCTTGCTGAATAAATAAAAATGAAGCAACCCTGCTTGTGTGTTGTTTCTTTGTGTGTTTTCTCCCAACCCAGATATATGAAACCTTCTTAAAACTATGGCTAGCAGCATACTATTCCAAACAACTTCTGTCTAGAAACACAGTTCTTCTGCAGTATGAGCTCAAATGAGAAGGTGGCCAAGCACTGGAATAAGCTCCCTAGGGAAGTGGTCATGGCCCCAAGCCTGCAGGTATCCAAGAAGCGTTTGGACAGTGCTCTTAGATACACCGTTTAATGTCTAGGTTGCCCTGTGTGGAGTCAGGAGTTGGACTTGAAGACCCTCACAAGTCTTTTCCAACTCAGGATATTCTGTGATTCTGTGGCATAAGTTAAATTGTAAGTTAGAATTTCTTAAAAGTAAGGCAAATAAATAGTACTAAGACAACATGGAACTAAATTAAAAGTGGGAATATTCTTACCTTGTCAAACACCCAAGAGTTCCTACAGCTAGCAGATTGTCCATGATATTGTTGGAACTTGTCTTCTGCCTTAAATGATTATATATGCATTGAGCATTAGGCAGCTAATAATCAGTATAAAGCAGGAAGGTTGGACTTGGTAGCTTGCCAACAGCAGCAGTGCTTGTTTCTGCTTACTATACATCAGAACTTGCTACAAACCTGGCTTAAGTGAGCATATGTCAATTTAGAGGAGTTGCTGGAAAGGTCTCTGGAGGAAGTAGTGGAGCAGTATCCCCACAAGAGTTAAGAATTTGGGAACAATTTTCTTGTCTTTGGTGCCTTTCTTTTACTAAATAAGTGCTGTTAACTGGCTCTGTCAGCAGTCATGCTTACAAGATGGCATCTCTCTGAACTCTGAAGTTACCACGTCTGGAGACCTGGTTCTGCAAACATTTGAAGAGTATGTGCTGAACTTTAGAAAATGACTGCGTAGGTTCCTTTGCTTATTTTAATGGGAAACATTCATTCTCAATTATTGTGTTTTGTAATAAAGTACGTACGTACTTTTGCAAATTTAGAATTAAGAAATGTATCTACATTGTTAGTATCTAGTGGAGGAACTGCTTCAGCTGTGTGCTCTGCCTCTAATTGGTTTAGGAAATATTTCCTATGTTTTTCTAGCTTTGAAATATGCTTAAGATAGGCAGAAAGTTGTAATCTATGTAAGATTGGACATTTTTTATTAACTCTACATGTCTAAATGGTATTGCCATGCAAATGTAAACTAAAGGTCGGAAAGATTCTTTGGCCTAGAATCTGGAATAATCACTTGGTTTGTAAAGGTGCATGATTCAGAATACAGGAAAAGCTGTGCATTCCCAGGCTGTTGTACTGCTTTATAGCATTAGAAGGAAAATATTTCCATGCTTGTATTGTATCTAGGTTTCTGGAACTCTTTTAACATAAGACATTAATGAGGTGGCCAGAAATTTTATTTTATATTACCATTTTTTAATCTAAGGCTGAGAGAGTTCAGCTGGCAGAAATGAGGTTTTCAATGTGTACATTTGGGCTTTCCTGCTCCTATTAAAGTAGTAATAGGAACGTCACTCAGTAAGCTGATCTTAGAGCCCTTTAATGTCTCTGATAACTTGCAGATTATTTCACTGTGTTCAGCAGAAAGGACCTGGTTAATGAAATGCAGCAATGCTGCTTGTATCACAGTTTCCTTCATAAAGCTGACCCTGCTCTCAGCCTTTTACATTGCAGATGTCCAGCAAACCTGAATTTGCATGTATTCTTTGTTTCTGCCAAGGTGTCATTACCTCAGTCTTAAGTTAGGGAATGTGTATGAACAGAGATTAGGCTAGTTTTGCTCTTAGGGGAAGTGTTAAGAAGGAGTTTGCTGATTTGAGAAAAAAAAAAATGCCTTTCAATTTGTGAAATACTTTTTTCCTCTCTCCCTAGCCATTTCATACAGAAGTTCCCTAGCTGTTACATATCACTTTTCCTAAAATCCCCTTATTTGCTGCTGAAAAATTGTTCTTTTCTGCTGTTTCATGAATTCTAGAAAGTTTGTGCCTTTTTATTACTGGCAAGGTTTAACTTTAGAGCCTATGGTATTTGGATATTTGCTGCCGCAGAACTTGGCTTAACATGAAGAGTGCATCCACTCTTCTCTGGCTAGCATTTACCATTTTGTTCGCTGACTGTTGAAGGATTTAGGGGATTGTTTGTTTTCCTGCTGAGAACGTAGTCAGCATCTGCTGTATGCCTTGTCTCCTCTTTCAAGAATAGCATGGGGTTTTTCTTTTGCTTCTGGTTGTTGTGTAGGCTTGAATGCATAGCTGAGTGAGCTGTTTTGTTGAACTGAGAAGTAGTATATGACTTATGAGCAGGAATGTACACAAGGTGGTGCCAGCAGTGAATACTTGGAGTGCTGAAAAATATTTTCCTTCAGAATGGAGGAGCTTATAAGAAACAAAAGAGAAGAAAAAGAGAAGAAACAAAAAACGTATGGAGGGCAAGCAGTTTGGTTTTGCTGCAGTTCTTTGGCAAGTTTCTCTCCAAAAAGTGAAAGGAAAGTATGCATCACTCCACTGTAAGCAGGCACAAATCCTAGCCCAGGAATATGTCCCTCCAAGCAACAGAGAAAGGAGGTTCTTTCTAGAGAGAGAAAGGTATTACTTTTAAAATAGGTAGAGACAAACACAACCATAATGTCTGCAAAATAGCCTGCACACTAGTCCTTAGAACTGTAAAAGTACACAAGGCAGTATGCTTCATCCAGTAATTACAAGCCTTGGACAGCTTGCTAGTCCTTATGAATATGCATACTATCTGGTATGACCTAACTACAAGGCATGAAACCCACAGTGACTGTCAGAGCAAAGAACAGTTACTAATCAGATTATTTTGTTTGTTCTTTCAGCAAAAAGATGCGTTGTGATGCGAGGTATAATCAACAATGCCAAAATGGTAAAAGACCACTGTCTTCCAGTAGCCTGGGTGACATGTGACTTGGCTGAAAAGTTAAGCATATAACAGAAGTAAGAAGGAATTTAAACCATTCAGGCAATATATCAGAGCCCAGTCATATCTAGATAGCTGGCAAAATATTCTGAGCCTGATTGGTGTTCGCTGCTCTTTGCCCCACGTTGGATGCCAATAGATCTCTTGTGGGTTAGGGCTGGGCCGGCCACTAAATGTGAGCAGATCCTGTCTAACGCCTTCTCTCCCCACCACAAACAGGAAGGAAAAGGGAATGAGGCAGAGAGACTTACGGGTTAGAGAAGAAAAACTAGAACAGCTTTAATGGAACAATAATGGAAATAATAGCGAAACGATAAAAATAAAGAACTATATACAACTACATATAAGCCCAATATCGAACCTAGCTCTCCCCCGTAGCAATCCTCACTGATGCTGCAGAGCAGGCGGCACTGGGGCAGCCCCAGACTCAGCGGCAGCAGGAGCTGGATAAAGGGAGCTGGATTCAGAAACTCAGGGTCGGGATCAAAAGCAGAAAATCAGACAGAGTCCTCCTTGGACACTGGCCATTGCAGAAAAAGGCAGAAACTCTCGTGATCACTTAATTTATACTAAATATGACATATGTGGAATGGAATACTCTTGTTGGTCACCTGTCCTGTCTATTACCCCTGGAGGTGCAACCTTTTACTTCCTTGTGATGCCTCTCACTACCCGGCACCCCCAGCGTGGCACACAAGAGCCAGCAGTGGCCTTGGTCACTGTAGGAATCACTATAAGCAAGAGCCTTTCTGCATCCCGGTCCCAGGCAGTTAACTGTAAACATCAGGTGTTATCACTGTTAGTAGCACACACTGTCTGCAAAAAACACGCTGCTAACTTCAGAAAGTGAAGCCTTTCAGAAGAGACTAAACTGGAAAGTAAAAATCACTAAACAGAATTGGGCTTTTAGCTAAAACCAGGACATTCCACCCCTTATTTCATACCATTTACATCACACTGATCATGAGCTTATGGTCTACTTATAGGAAAAGTTCAGTAAGTTCAGAATTGTGAGTTCCATCCATCATAGCAGCCTCTCAGGGCAGGGAAGTTAGTGTGAGATTTGTTACAGTTCATGTCCATAGGTTGTAGGTTCACTTTGAAGAAATTACTGGATGTCATTGGTGCAGGGTACTGCCCTGTTTAGCGTTGCTGTTGCTTTCAGCTGTTTGTCTGCCGTTGTGGAAAAGCTACTGCTGTTGTTCCATGCTATTTCGTACTGCTGTGTTTGCTCTTTGAGAATACAGGATTTGGTGCAGGGCAACACAGTGTTGTTTGCTGGCTTTAAAGCTGGCAACAAGAATCCTTTCTGCCAGTAGTTTGGTTGGAAGCACTTAAGTTAAAGACTGTTCGTGCGTGTAGCTTCTAGAATTTAGGAATTTCGGCCTCATAGCCAGCGTGACTGTCTTGCTTGAGAAAGTCAGGGTTCTGTGTTGGTGTTGCACTGGTCACTCCCTTGTGTATGACTGGATGTCCCAGTGTAAAGCTCAGGTGTTAAATTGTAAACGGGAGTGCTTGTAAAAGCAGCCACCTTACTCACTGTGCTGCTCCAGAGCATGCAAGCATGCAATAACATCCTGTCTTATCCTGCAGACTGCTTCTGATCAGGTTGGTCTGATTAAGTTCAGGTGACAGGAGAGGTGTGGCCTGAGAGAGGCAGTATATCCGGAGCACCCTGCTATGGCCTGTTTGATTGTTAGCAGCCTGAGAGGCAGAGTGATCTTGAGCTAACTCCTATGCGCTCTGTTGTTTTATCTAAAGCTAGGATTGGACCGTGGCCTGTGCCTTGCAGTCTCCATCTCAGTGGAGCCGTAGTTCCAGTGGAAAGGTTGCTTGGGGAGTGATGAATCCCTTGGCTGTTCCTATGAAACAATACTATTGTGTATTGCATCCAGCACAGGGCTTCATATGAGTGACAAAACCTGTAGAATAAATCACCTAACACGGTCTCCTCGCCTCTAAAAGCATGTATGTTTAGACTCTCAGTCTTTAACAAAACACTAGTGTTTAACCTGAATCTAGGAGATTAGCAGGTCATTCTTCCTTCAGACCAGGACACTTTTCATCTTCAGAGCCCCTTGCCAGTTCTCCATCAGCCTCTGTATAAGGCAGGAGCTCACTGGCACTTGTCTCACTACGATCCATTTTTAGAAGAGTGTCTTAGACAAGGCTGTCTGTCTCTGTAGCTTTTAATAAGAGGACCAGTTCACTGGTTTTCTTTCAGCATGATGAGAAGATACTCTGAAAAGACAACCCCCCCTCCCACCAGCAAAAGCAGTTCAGGCTATTTTAATCCTGTGAAAAACAGAGTGTGTCAAGGTGTGCACTGTAATCTCATCTCTGCCTTGAATTGTTAGAGGCCTCCATGTTTCCATGTGCCTGTTGCTGTGCTAGAGCAATGTAAATTCTGCATCATAAAAGAACAATTGCAATTCAAATTGCTTAAGCTCTAAGTGCAGTGGCGTGCAACCAGGATGCAGGAAAAGTTTTCCTGAATAACTTGTCAACATGATAGATGACAAATGAAGTCACCAAGTGCAACCTAATACGGTTGGAGTCTTGGGTTTCCTCTGGACCTTGCTTAACAGCCAGTAAATGACAAAAGAGGGATTGCAAGGCAATGAGTAACCCTGCAAAAGTCTGCTTGCTTGTGTCTCCCCAGCATGAGCTAATGTGGTCTTTAGTGTGAACTTCCCTGAAGTAACTTCCCCTGTTAAGTTCCCTGAGAGCTTTAGACCTAGACTGCTAAGTGTATAGGGCTGGTTGTGTGTGCCAGTTGTCTTCCAGAAGGGCACTCAGTAGTGCTGACCCTGCTCTGGAAGTTGTGAGCATAATAAACACATTACCAAAGGTAAAATAAGTATTTTGGGTAATATTTTTTTTGCTACTTTGTCACCTGGGTAGGTAGTATCTTCTGGGTCAGGCCTATGCTTGATCCAGAGACTGTGTGTGTGGCGGCGTCTTCGTATTTTATCGTGATGGCTCAGTGTGCAGTGGTTAGCATCCTTGAGCAGATTCAGGGTGGTGATGGTGGGATAATCTGGCATGTTATTTTCCCTGGTGTTTCATGGCAGTATATCTGCACTCTTCTTTCTTTGTGGTTTTCACATGCTAACAAGTTGTGGGTAAGAGTTTTCAGCAAAAAGCTGCAGATTTTAAACACAGAAGCCTCTTTTCCTCTGAATCACCTAGTAAGGAAACGAATAGCAGTAAGGTTCTCATGTTTCAGTGGCATGACAAAATTTGGAATACCTAACGCCTTTTCTAAAATTAACAGCAGCTGGGATCAAGGTGCACACCAATATACAAATAATATAGCAACAGTCTGTGAGCAATCATAGGTGTGGCTTCCATATATGATTCAGAAAACATAATGAGCTGTGTGGATGAAAATAGGCATTTGGGCAGTGATTATGCAAGGCCTGAATTACAGCGCAGGATGGGTGCAGGTAACATCTCTTTTCAACTTACAAATGCACTAATCACAAGCTCAGCAGCCAGAAATCTATGCAGTGTTATTTGCCAAATATTAATAAGTATAATTAAACTTCATGTGCTAGATTTCCGGTGCCAAGGAGCTACAAGAAACATAAAATTTACTATATCTTTTCAGCTTTAAATTAAGATAAGTTCCTTGGGAGAGCAAGCTCTCAAGAAAAGAAAAGATAATGCTACTTAAAAAAAATAGAAAAGCTTACCCCAGGAACACTAAACACACAAAAGCAACATTACCTAAATGGAGAGACCCTACAAACAGACAAAATGATGCATCTTGTTACCTCCGTCTCAAATTTCCTTCTTGACAGTAATCTAGGGAGTATGTATTTAACATACAGCTTGTATAATACTATTAAAAGTGTTTATAAGGGCCACAGTCTGTAATCATGAGTTTGAAGGGTGGGAATTCTACCATGACTGATCTGGTCATCATCTTCACCCTGAATTCCTGACAAGACTCGGTTTGAACACCATCAGCAGCTACTCCCTACTGTAATAACTGCCCTTGCAAAATTGGTGTCTTTGTCCTGGACTAGATGGATGCTTTCCTTTATCATGTCAACCCTACCACTAAATCCAGACTGTTTAAAAACAAAATCGAGGCTGCAGCAGGAGGAAATGTAATCACAGTGAGAGTTCTTCTGCAGTTTCAGTACAGGAGCAATTCTGCCTATTGCTGTCAGGGAGTGAATGGAAAACTTGTGGTGACAGCAACAACAAGGATTAGTAATTTTAAATGACTACAGAATTTAATTGTGTTGTTAATCAGTATGCTTCCAAATCAGATTGATTTTCTGTTTTTATTTATCTCTTATGATGCAAGAGAAACTGGAGAGTTTTTTTTAAATAACCTTCCACTACTGCTGTGTGTGATTTCTTGACATTATCTGTTTTAAAAGCAAGTTATCATGGTGGAGAAGTTAAGCTAATGGGTTTTTCAAGTCATCAAATATTAACACAGCCTCTTCCTTTCAGGAAAAGGTATACTGAGGCAAACATCCTATCCCTTCAGTTACCAGCTGGACTCAGTGCCTCTGGGTTGATTTGCAAGTGTGAAACTCACCAAGTAGGGGGGTGTTTCAGCAAGATCAGAGCAGCCAAGCTGTGCTAGGCAACACTGACCCTTACACAGGGTAGATATGACAGATGCTTGTTGCTGCCGCTGGTAACTTAAGACTGTTCTGGTTGAGGCATTGACAGTTTTGAGCCTGGGGGAGAGGTGACCCCTGCACACACTTCCCCTCCTCGACAGCTTTGCTGCCACTACAAGGTTCTCTGTAGGGCCACTCTGGATCCAGACCTTTGTAGTTTGTTGTGGTACAACTCCCTTTGCCCCAGCACAGCTACATCCTTTGGCACATGGGTACTCACTAAGGTGGCTGGATGGTCACAACAGAGCTGCTGAGGCAAGGAAGAGGCTGCTGGGGGTGGAGGGGTAAACTGTATGCATAGTCCACGTCTTGAATCAGACGGCTGTGGGAAACATTGCCTTTCCTTAGATGCCCATCTTTCTTCCTTGCTTTAACACAAATTCCTTGACTCTTCAGACTTCAGTGTATGAAGTCATAACTGCTTTTAAGGGTGATTATTCCAGTCGTCTATCTGGCAAGGGACTTCCTCCTCAGAGGCAAGCTGTCAGGCCTTGCCCAGGTGAGCCCAAGCGCTGAACATTCAAAGGTGCTCAGGCTGTTGCAAAAGCGTGCTGTGTCCTGACAAGTCTTATCATGTGCCAGGGGGTGAGCAGAGAAATGTCTTCTGGCCAGAACTTGCAAAGCTTCCCCCACAGCTCTACATCCTTAATTATTCACTTGGAAAACGGAATACAATTTTTGTATTGTGCAAACTTTGTCCCTGCAAAGCACAGGAATCTGGTGTCTAAGAATATATGAGCAAGGCTTCCACCAACCTTCATCGGTGATCCCCTCACCATCACCTAGAGAACCACTGAACTGTGGACCAAGTCCTCAGTGAAACCTTATTCCCTTGGATTTTTTAAGGGAAAATGGCCAAGTTACTTAAATAGTGTATGATGACTATAAATGGCTTTCATCATACTGAAGAGGGACATAAGATCTGTAACCTGCTTGAATGTCTTGCTAGTAGCCAAGCAGTTGTCACTGTTTTCAGTTCAGGTTCAGTCTGCTTTACTTCATTTACAGTTGCACTAAATTTAAGTTCATTATTTAAACTTCTGGCATGAGATTTAACACTGTGCTGGTATTCTGCTGACACACAGTAGGCAAGATAGCATCACTACAGAGTAATTTTTAAGTGGTTTGTTGTGTTTTTTTTTTAATACTTGGGACTGAGTAGATAATACCAACGCTTTCAGGAAAGAAGTATGCAATTCTCTTTCTAGGAGAAAAACTGCAATGGAGATTAGGTTAAAAATAGTATACCTTTCTGGAATTTCAGAAAAGATTATGTAAGACCATTCAGAAGCAAAGCTTTTTCAGCACTGTAAATATGAAAATTATTTGTATTCAGTAGATCATTCTGAGGATGTAAAAAATGTTTTGCTGCTACAATAGCAGAAAAAGTTTTAGCCTAATGAGTAGGGAACTTCCACTGTTAACAGAAGTGAAAGTAAGTGCTGGGGTGCAGGTCTGGGTAAACTGTAACAAATGCCCCATTTTTGTACCCAAGACATGTTCAGCTGTTAATCACTGTAGATGTCTTTGGCTTGCCCTCTGCAAATACCAAGCAATAGCATCAGACTGGTGTGAAGTGCAATGTATTAGGACAGAAGGCTTATCCCATCACAGCATTCACAATGAAAACAGTGAATGAAATCTGGATGGGGACGCTTTCTTATTTTTCCCACCCAAGAGTGGATTTGCTACTAGTTTGAGAGTAACTGCTCTTAAGGGCAGAACTGAGACTTGAGGCCTTTGGCAATTCAAGTGCTTACAGGTGAGGCAAAAAGAGCAGTCTGTTCAAGCACAGCAACCTAGGCTAAAAAGCGGGCTTTCAAGTATCAAAGTGGAGTGGGACCCAGAGGCAAAGGCCAGAAGGTATTTGCAGGGCAGTTGCTTGGTTTTAGACTGAGTTTTACAGACAACTACCGAGTCTGTGCCAAGTCTCACAATTGACAAGCAACAAGCTGCAACTTAGCAGCATTGCTCTGTGTGCTGCAGGAGTCATTGTGTAACTGAAAAGGTACGTTATTTTGAGGTCCTAGGGTTAAAGTTGCTCAGATTTAAGGGGAAATTCGCAGGTACCAATTTCCCTTTTGCCCACCTTAGAATCTAATGGTGGAGGGGAACCAGAGCGTTCAGTAGGATGCGTATTATAGTCGCCAGCCTTGCACAGGATTAGGTAACTTATGTTTTGGAGGCAAACTTGCGTGGGTTCTTACCAGTGTTACAGCACAGCAGTAGGTTTTAAGCACCTACATAAACAACGCTTGGCAGTCTCTCCAGCTATAAAAGCCACTTAATTAGGCATTACAGGAAAAACTACATCAGACATTTTCTTCTGTTGAATGTGATTCTAAGGATGGTAACCTAATTTATTCTGAAATAAGCTCATTCACAGAAAATACGAAGAGGTCAAACTGCCAGATCAAGGCAAGTATTTACCTGCATACACAGCTAAAAAGGTTAAAGCTGTGTGATGCTTCACATCTTCAGTAACCTTATTCACGGCTTATATAGTCCAGCTAAATATATTTGCTTTGTGAAAAACATTTGCAATTTCTTTCCCCTCTTAAGAAGAAAAAAAATTATCATGCTCAAGCTTTTTTCATCCTCGGAATATGAGTAGCTCCTCGTCAGTCACTATTAACACACAAGAGGTGAGAAACTGAAGACAATACTACTGTCCTCTTTTCTGTGTGATGGTGCCTAACATGCTATGAATGACTCTAGAAATCATTGAATCATTACAGTTGGAAAAGACCTTTAAGATCATCAAGTCCAACTGTTAAATAACATGTGGTATTAATAATGATAGGCCAAATAACTTAATCTTACATAATTTTTTATTGCCAGCACCGAACTATAGACACCATGCTAACCAGGCAGTAAGGAAGCATTAAACTGAATGTGTGCAACATGAATTACTGAACACTTCTATAGAAATCTTAATTAAATGCAACCCAAATTCAACATTTGTTGCACATTTAACAGTATTCGCTTTGAACTTTCCAGTAAATGCAGAACTTAAATGCACAACTGTGTACACTATTCAATAAAGCAAAATCCAAAATATATCATAAATAAGTATTTTATAACTTTATTAAACTCAAGACATGACAATATTCAAAATACAAAGTGAATTCTTTTTTATTCAATACTGTACATGACGCAGAAATATCAGTGCATTTCTATAGCATGTATTTCACCTTCATTTAGTTTGTACTTAAACAAGCTTAAAAATAGCTCAAACATCTCATTCAGCAGTTTAAACTGTAAACAGCTTGTTTATTTCTGTTAGGAGGAACACATTCATCTCTGTACCTCCATTAATGAGCACCCTTTCTCTTGTGCTTTTCTGTAAGAGGATAAATGTCATCAAAATGAGCACGAGAAACGGCTAATGCGCGAATGTGTTACCTCAATGAACGTTAGTTGAACGCTGAGGCACAATGAGGAAAAATTGAACAGTAAGAAGCAGCGAGAGATGGGACAGACACTGTTCATAAATGGTATCATGCTTTTTCCTCATATTCTCCTCCTCCCCTAAAATACTGAACAGGAATCAAAACACAAGGCCAGCTTGTGCTGTGTTCCTGTATTTAATACAGTCAGAATTTCAGACTCTAGGCAAGTATGTAGTTGTTACTGCCTACCTAATAGCAGCCGTATAGCTGCTCATATCCTCTGCCACCTTCAGAACATTTTCACACATTTCTACGATCCAGTAGGAAAGGAGCGGCAGCAGAGGCTTCAGCAATAGCTGGTCCAAGTCTCTCCTAGGAAAAACTGCGAAACTGAGCCAAGTGTGTCTAGCAACTCAAAGAATCCACAAAATCTAATTCATTTTATGTCCCTTAGTGTCAAATTAAGTTCTAAAAGATTCATCTTTCAAAACACACTTCCAATATGCTTGCCAAGTCTTGAAGCGGATATCAGATCTTGCAGTTACCTTCTTACCAGATTAGCATATCCTAGTCAAAGACGATAGTCTGTTCTCAGCAGAGTTACTGTGTGAAAGGAGTTTTGGAAATGCCTGATACAAAAACTGTACTGCATTATCTGCTCTGTTGTCGGCTTTATAAGCGACTTGTAAGCAAAGCTAGATTGTTTGTTTTGTTTCTTCCTTAATGTGACTACCAAATAAGTTCATCTAGGTAGCATACAACTGGCCAACTGTGACTACTATCCCTCCACATGTTTCTATGGAATCTTTGTAGGTTTCAGCTACACATACCAAGGCAAAAAACAGTCTTAAGAAACATACCAGAGATATGCAGCATAAGGGGACTTTATCATCTGCTTTCCAGTTCTCAGAGGACAAACTAATTAGTCCTACTTCATGATCTGAGAACCTTAAGAACTTTGTAACATGATGAAGTTCAGCTCCATCCTGAAAAACTGAGCTGAGACTGTACTCCCAGAGACTATGGGGAAACCACGTAAGACAGGTGTTTTCGTTTCAGATGACCAGCTATGTCCATTCTAGGTTTTGAGTCCAGTTTCACTGGGGCTGAAGTAGCTGTGCAGTCACCAGACCAGGACTGAACCTCTGAGCTAGAGCTACTTTCTTCTGCTTCTCTGAAGAATTTCTCATATTTGTCCAAGTATGGAGGCCTTTCAGGCAGCAGATAGTAGTGCGTTGAACTGGCCTTCTTACCATTTTCAATAATTGGAAGAATGCAAGGGACCCTGTTGGAAGATCCTTCACTGTTTTGTCTTTGTAGAGCTTTGCTGCTGACATACTTAGGATCAGGTGCAAAACTCTGGGTGGGGGGCATCACCCCATTGAGGTATGATGGCAGGCTTTTGGGACTTGGCGTACGGGAATTGCTGCGTGACAAAGGTTCTCTTGGGGGCACCTTTGGAGGCCTGTCTTCATCACTGTAGGCACTAGAAGCAACTTCTGCTGACCACCTTCTGTAATCTGGTTTGAGAGCCCTGGGAGGTATGGGAACTCTTGGTGGAATCTCTGGTTTATCTTCATCAGAGTTTGGAGAAGATCTGTTTAAGTGTCCAGATAGTCTTACTACTGGTTTATTAAGAGATCCAGCTGGCCCTGAATGAGACCTTCGTAAACGTCGATGCAGCTGCTGTGGAGGAGGATAAATACTGTATATGTATCCATTTATGCTTTGTGTAGGGTTGACATCTTGGGGTTTTGGTCCTGTTGGTGTATCAAAGTATGCGTAGTTGATTTGTCCACAGCCCCTAAAGCTCCGCCGGCCTGGAGCACTGGATTTGAAAGGAGGAAGTTCACAATCTTCTAACAAAAAGTCAGTATCCGAGCTAGTCAGGAATTCCACTTCTTTGTCAACCTCATCTGGAGTAAGGTCTTCAGAAGTAGGTAGAGGTGGTAGTGGCCTTGAGCTACGGTCATTCGAAGATGCAGATAGGAATTGAATTGGCCCATTTTTTATTGGCATGTGAGGAGGTGTTTCTTCAGAAACACAGCCCACGGTTAATGACAGTTTACTAAAATCAGGAATGAGATGGTCTTCATATCTTGAAATTGACTCTTCATTTTTGGGGCTTACAGGAGGTGGACTGGATTTCTGAGATGGGATTTGGATGCAACTTTCCGCAAAGATGTGGTCATTCACAGAAGCGTGGTTGGAAGAGTGCCCTAAAAAGGTGAGAAAGTCTTAGAAACACTTTTCTAAGTAACACTCTAGTGTATGACTTTGCCACTGCATGTTTAGCTATTTAATTCCTTCTAACGCAACAGTAAGTAATGTATGCTTAATGACTCCAGTAGCAAAACGTAGCTATTGCAAATATTTTCTGGTCCTGGAGCTATGTGTTTAGTTAAGAGAGCAACTGACTACCTTGCTCTTTTAGGCAAATGCTCCAGTTAAATGAGGTAGTTCAAGACCCCAAGCATAAGCAAAAGAATAGAACTAACAGCTATAAAGATCCCAGCAAAGGACTATGATGGATCAAGTGCTATTTTACTAAATGGCTTTCTGTCAGAAGTGTAATGGCAACTCAAAGGCCTCTAAGTACAAGGAAAAGGGTTTTTTTTTGTTTGTTTTAACTTGATCACGTTATTTAAAACTTTTTGGGGGGGGGGGAGACGACGACTTAAATAGTAGTATTTTCTTGAAATGCTTGCCTTCTGTCACCAGAGGGCAGCCTTACATCCAGAATGAGAGCATTCGGCGTCTTAATGAAGACTCGAGGATTTTTTTCCACCAAGACAAATCCATTACACTACCTAAATACATATATGTTTTTATACTTACCAATGGATGGTAAATGCTGCTCTGTTGACTGATTCAAATTATATGCCACTGCTATAGGGTCCATATTAAAGAAAGTACTAAAAAAAAACAACAACAAAAAAGAAAAGCCTTTGCTGTAAATAAACCATAGGTTGGTACTGGTGCAAGTATTCTTATTCTTAATTCTCCTACACTTGAAGATGCAATAGATCAAGTTTTAGCATCACTCACTTTTCAAATCCACTGTGGCTACCCCAGCAGGTTTTCAGACTCCCCATGCCTTGACTAGTGTGAAGAAATCCAGTTTTTAACGGGACTCTCATCTCTTGAGCAGCAACTCCTGCTGCTGACATTGTGCACTGCTCTCTGGTGATGTTTCACGACCCTAGAAATTCAGTCCTTTACAGGTTTCCTGCAGTTTTCATTCCCTTCAAAAAAGAAGGACATAAATATCAGACATGCAAACCTGATGAGTTCATCTCTCATCTGAAATTCCCATATTTCTAGGAATTAAACAGCTTTGCAGAAAGGCCTCCTAATACTTGCCAACTGGAAAACTTTAACAAACTTGTTAATATTTTATCTGCCTGTAAAACTAAAGTACAAAATAGGTTAAGTTTTCTTACAGAATTAAACTGTATACAAAAAAAGTTCAGTAAAGCTACTCGTACACGGCAGCTGTGCATCAACAACTTCAGTTCTTGTACTACTAGTTATTCAGGCAAATTAAGTTTTCCAGAACAGTACCTTTAACTTTCTAGTAGCCATCTTTAGTTGTATCTTTTTGCTAATGAGTTTATAGTTTCCAGTGTAGCCAACAGATAAAGCTTAGTCTGTTTTTAAATATTATCATCCACAGCCTAACAAATGGCCTTTGCTCTAATAAAGAGAATTACTGTCTACTTAAATCAGAATTCCTGAACTTCTTTTATACAAAGCAGTTGCTATTATTAACAACTTTAGCAGTAAGATACTTTAAATCAGTCTCAAGTCTTGCAGCTATTCCAAACAAATTGTAAATCTAGTGATTTTAAATAATCTCATCTTAAACTGTCCTGCTGTATTCAGATTTATTTTGAATGTGTGACCAATGCTTTATCTGGCCCACTTAGAAAAATAACATGTTGCCAATTGCTTTATATTGAATAAGTAATCATAGTGAAAGGAACAAGTTGACTCAGAGGGCTTTAAGAAGTTCAGAACGGATTTGGGGGGGTGATGGGAGGGGAGGGGAGCAGGACTGTGTAAAAGTAGCCAACATTCTGAAGGCAGGAGAAATTAAGTCCAAGATTATGAGCAAAGATGTTCTCTGCTGTGCTTCACCTACAAAAATACCCTAAATTCAGCAAGTAAAATATGGTGTCTTATATGTCTGGTTTTAAAAAAACCCAACAAACAAATAAAAAAACACAACCCAAAACTAACCAAAAAAACCTGACAAAACCTAATCCACCCAAACCAGTTTAATTTCTATCTTTATTGACAATCAAGAATGTGACCAGTTTCCTAACATGAACTTCCTTCCTTCTCCCCCTTGAAAGAAAAAATTCCACCTAAAGAAAAATTAACTAACAATTGAGGGCCAGCTACAGCAGTGCTGTGTATGTGTCAAGAAAACTCCCTCACTATATGGTATTGCAAGGAATTGGAGTGCAGAAACAAATAATAGTTTATGCTTATCGTAAATCTGTTAAAAAACAAGCACTCTGTGCAGATGTGTAATCCTCCTTTTCCTTTAAGAGGAAAGATCCATTATACTTATTTTGAGCATGAGGTATGGGCAGACTCCTAAGCAGGACTGTAAACCAGGTGCCGCAGGATGAATTTGCAACCTAACACCACCATTTGCCTTTTATGAACAATTGTTTGAGAAAGAACAACTCTGCTATGCTCTTCCAAATTTGAACTGTGTCCATTATCCAAGCAAACAGTATAAGCAAAATAGCTTCTGACTGTATCTATGTTTATACCGTGCAAGACCTAATCACATTCTCTTTAAGTGTGATGGTTTTCTTAATCATGACTGCCAGTGTTCACCCTCTTGAACAGAAGTGTGATTTTTTCATTATTATTGGGTTTTTTTATTCACTACCAGATACCCAGTGTTATTTTAGCCAGACATTTAAGAACTCTGTAAAACAGCTTCAATAGAAGTGAACAACGGCCAAACCAGTGTTCTGTATGCTGCAGCAGGCAAATAAATCATCCATCGCATCAGCTCACACTGTATTTGAACAGTGATTTTTTCATGCCTCGCTGATCCTATCCTATTAACAATGAATCTGCAACAGAAATGAAAGAGAACGCTTCAGTGAACTTAAGGCTAGTCCCTGTGAAAGAGTTTGCGCTTCCATTTCAGTATTTTTTGAAGTCAAATGCAAGTCACAAGTTGAAAAAGTACTGATACAGGTACGCTGATTAGTCAGCAAATGATAGTGTTCTACCTCAGTGCACATACAAGATCTGACAAGACTATGGGTAAGACATTGATCATGATATAAAAAATGAGACAGGAATGGGGGGTGGCATTGCTGTAGTTTGAGAGCACATGTAATGTGCTTGCTATGATAACATACAATCCTTGCAGGGCTTGTTAATAAGCCCAACCTCCACGAGATCCCACGCCAAAACCACTGCTAGTAATTACTGTGTCAGCTTTCTGAATGCTGGCTAAATCTCAGCTCTCGAGACTGACTGATAGTTGCACAATCACCTCTCTGAAATCCCTCTGGAATGCTAAGCTCAACTTCTGAAATGCACTTAAATATTTACATACTCTAGGAAAAGGTAATTTTCACTTGTTTCAATCAACTATTTCTTAAAAAAAGAAAGCACAGACAAATTTTGCAGCCATAAAACTTGCTTGCTTATAACAATAACCTCTTTGTGAATTCACAGAAGGTGACTTGCCTTGACATTTCAGTGGGGAGTGTGAATAGAGAGCGTTATGAAACGGTCCTCCATGCCTTAAGCTAGGAGTATCAAGAGAGGTAAGGAATGTGCTGTTTCACTACATCACCTAGTTACTTTCTCAGCGAAGTGCAGAGTTGATGCTTATATTTTAAAACACACATAAGCTTATATGAAGGAACAGTATCTTAACAGAGAACAGTGAGGATATGCAATTGAGGTATACAAACCCTACACACTGCACTCTTACTAAAGCTGAGCAGTACATATTTCACAAGGCCACTATGTTTCTAGTAACTGGCTTAAAAAAATAAAATTTACAAAAGTAAGTCACAAAGATATAAACACCAGCAGTTTCCACTGTAACTCTTGGCCCAGTTCTACCTCTTTAAAGACCTAAGGATCTAAACTTAACCATAAATAAAATCAAACAAGAGGAAATGGTCACTATGCAGTAAGGAAGCGTTCTGGATCTCACACCTGTTTGCCACTCATTTGCACAAAATGGGTTTCCAGTTACTCTGCTTGTCTGGCCTAGTTATGTGTGGATTATGGCACGCAGAAAGACTGAAGCACTTCTGAAGATGTTACGGTTTGTGTTACTGAAAAAAACCTGAGTGAGTTCAAACTAAAACTACAGCTACTAATTACTACAGGGCAGATAGAAGCCAAGGCAATTCAAAGGTCTGTCAGTACATTAGGAAGCTGTCAATACTATTCACTGTAAGGCAAGGTAACTGTGCAAAGGAGGTACTTTTGAATTATTCAGGCCTGCTCACATTAACAAATATGAATTATTCTAAATATCGGAGATAAGATTTTCGGGGGGTTGTTTTTTTGGTTGTCTTTTTGTTTTTTACAAGGCCAAATACACTTGCGCACTTAAACTGATGAGTGATGAATAGGATGGATACGTGTAAGCTGAAAATAGTCAAACGTGTCTACAAACAGTAAGGTATCCACATAGGAATGTATAGGGATATAATGGAAAATTCCTGTGTGACGAAGTTGTGTTACATGAAACAACCCAAATATACAGTTTTCATATGGATACATATCACTAAATACCTGTGTTATAGCAACAGTAATTCTCTATTTAGAAACTAAGAAGCATTTACATGTATTTTAGCTCAACACCTACGACCCATACGACACAGAGAATCTTGTTATTCTGTTCCCTGCTCTCCCAGCCCCAACGCCACCAATTATTTGAGGCGAGTCAGGTTCATAGTAAAGAAAACCTTTCTGGTATGCACAGCACACCAAAGCACGCTCTAGAATGTCTCATTTAATGGGTAGCAATTTGCTGCACCGATTTTTCAATGCCTGCACAAACGTTGGACAGACTTTTTTATAAAAAGGCAACAATCTTGACAAGCAGCTTATACACTTCTTGTGAGAAATGGTGGGGCAGGGGAACAACAACAACAAAAAAACCACAACAAACTTCTGGAAGAAGAAATGTGGCTACCTTAAATCCACAACCTATTTTTGCTCACCTTGCCACCACATATCTTTAACAAATCTCAGAAGCAATTCACAGGAGGAGGGGCACATTTTTTGCACTACAAGTCATCCACTCCAGCTAGCTGTTCCTTATTTGAACATGTGATGTAATTTTCTCTTTTTTTTTTCCTTTGACTTTCTATTTAACGTAAGTACCTGAGATAGAGCCACTCCTTTTAATATTTAAGTATTTCACAGTTCTAACTGGACTTTAAAAAGCTTAAGAGCTGTCAGTGTACTATCTGGAATTCCATATACTTGAAAAAATGTATTTTTTCTAGTGGTCATATCCTTTAAGTGCTTTTGTCTTTACAGCTAGATGAATGCTCAGTAGCCAACATCTAGGAGAAAGAGCCTCATGAGGTTAGATTCAATCTATTAATTCAGATCTTATTTACTGTGCACCAAACCTCCACAGTGCAATGCAGTATTCCTTAGAGTCACAAGTCAAACCATGCTCAGATACAGGCCCCAGAAGTTTGAGTTTTTTCCATTTATAGGAATTATACTCTTTATAGTTATTATATAAATGAGGCACGTCCTTAGCTTTGAGAGGTTTTTCTACACATTCTGCCAACCAGAAATGGACCATACTATGGTTGAAAATGTAAGACTGTGATCAACTGAGTAAAGATGAATAAAAATGGTGCTCAAATAATAGGAGGTTGCAAAAATAAAATTAATTCTACAGGTATACCCCAGATGATGATGGTCATAAATTTAAAGAGACAAATCAAGTGAACAGCAGACAATGTATTTAGATTATAATAGTCACTTATTTTGGAACATATTCCAAGAGCTGCAGTTCATCAAGGAATTTAAGTTTAGTTAAAATTTGGGCTACCATTTCACAGTCCTACAAAACAACTGGGAGGAATCTGTAAATTGCCATTAGAAAACTAATAATTAAATAGCAAGACAATTGCCTTGCCCCTGCTTGTCAGATTTTAGATGCATACTTAAGGTATGGTACTTCACCCTCCTGAAAAATTTAATGTGAATATGGCCAGCTTACACTCAGGAAATAAAAATGCCTTTATAGATGATTCAGAGTCATAACCATAGTGTTAGACATGCCGTGATAAGTTTTAATTCTGTTTTCCACTACAGAGAAGTGGAACTGTTTTCTTCAGGAATAATTCCTGTATTGCAGAGGATGGCAGACAAAGGGTTAGAATAACATACGACCCTCAGAAAAGAGACTTCTATTAAGACAAAATAAATCATCCCATGTAGATAAATTGTTAAGGAAAGAAAACTAGGACTGTGCATAAAGTAACATGGGTGAATTGAGCAGTTTTGTTTCCTCTCCTTAGGTTTTAGGAGCTTATAAATGCAATTCACAAATGTGTGTGTGATGCAGAGGCATCACTCACCTGTCATTCCAGTATGAAAAAGATTCAAGTATTCCCAACTGACCAAAGTAAGATACCCTACTCCCAGAGCCCTTCCATCCAGCTTATAAGTATCAAGCATAATGAGGGTTTTGCTTATTGCTTCAGCCACACTGCACAGGGTCCTGAGCCCGTGTGCCAGTGACACGAGGCCACTGAAGTCTCGGGTCCCTCCAGACTGCTCTTTGTGTAACCGACACAGCGCACGTCCGCAGCGGGCAGCACGCTCACGAGATGCGCTGCAAAGCCGTGACGGGTCAGTGGTGCCTCCAGATTTAAACACCACAGACTAGCTCTTTTAGAAAACCGAGGGTGAGCGTGTACCGGCGTATTAAGTCACGAAAAAATATTTATTCTAAATTAAGCCAGCCTAAATTAGCGCGCTGAGCGCAGGTCCTGAGCCCCCAGCGCGGTCTCCGCTCACTTACAGGAGCGCAACGCGCAGCGGGGAGGCGAGCGCGAGGGCACGCTCGCGCCGGTTCGGGTCGCCGGAGCAGCGCGGGGCGCGCCACGTCCGTTTCCAAGAACGCGGCCGCGGGCGCCGTGGACCCGGGCGGGTCCCACCCGCGGCTCCGCGCCCGCGCAGCCGCGCGCCTGCTGCCCCCGAGAGCGCTCCCCGCCAGACCCCTCAGGTAAGCGGCGCCGACGCGGGGCCGGCCCGCCGGTGCCCCCCTGCCAGCACGACGGCGGAAAGCGCGCTCCCGCTCCTCCCCGGCGCGCCGCCCGGGCCGCGGCCCGCCGCCACCTCTCGCGCCCGCTGGTGTGGGCCGCACCGCGCCGGGTCCGCGACTCCGGGACAGGGGCCCGGCCAGCCCTGGCGCCACGGCCCGACCGAGCCCGAGGGTCTTGCAACAGCCGCCCGCTCCTCAGCCTGGCATCGGGGCCCGGCGCGGCAGGGACGGGGCGGCCCCGGGCCGCGTCCGAGCCCTGTCAGGCCGGCTCAGGTGCGCGGCGAGCGGGAGGGGCCTCCGTAGGCCGCGGGGTTGCTCCACCGCCGTAGTAGCGACCGGCGCGGGCGCGGGGCAGCGTGAGGTGGCGCCGTGGGAGCCGTCACTTACCCCGACAGCGTCGCGCAGCTCCGCATGTCCCCACCGGCGCGACACGCATGCGCCGGGCCACGACAGCGCGCGAGCACTGTCGCGCCGCCAGTGGACGGCCGCCCTTATACAGGGGGGCAGGGCCGCCATGGAGCCGCGCCCCGCCCGGCCGCACCCGCCCCCACGTTGCGGTCTCGCCGGGAACGGCTTTAAAGGGGCGATGGCGGGGGGAGGCCGGTAAAGGTGCTGCGACGTTTCCTGGGCTGGTGGTGACGGCACGTTCCGCACCTCGCCGGGCACGGGTGGGGCCGTAGGGGCTGTAGCGGGCACCGGCGGAAACCCGGATGCGCTCCTTCGGACCCTGCTGCGGGAGCGGCTGTTGGCGTGCCCTTTGGGCGGTGCTGCCTGCGAGCCCTCGCTCCGCCCGGGCCTGCGCGGCAGGCCGAGCGCGGGCCGCGTTCGTCAAACGGGCTCGGGGCGGGGGTGACCGGGGAGCGGCCACCCATGGCTTGGCCTGGCGGCGGGAGTGAGGAGCTGCCGGGGGCCGCGCCCAGCGCGGAGGCGGCGCGGGACGCAGCGGGCGCCGCGCGGGGCCGGGGAGGCAGCGCGGGCGAAGCCCGGCCGGCGCCGAGCGCTCCCCGCGGCGGCTGGCTTCGCCCAGCGGAGGCCGGCGGCGACAGCACTCGCCATCCTTCGCGGCCGTAGCCATCTGCTTGGCCTTCCCGGGCCGGTGCGCTGATGCCTCAGGGCGGCTACCCGCCGCCCCTGCCTTCGGTGTCCTTCCGCCTGTCACCGGGTCCCCGTTCTCCGGGGTCAGCGGCGGTTACTCGTTCCGCTGCGCCCGCGGCCCGTGCGGGCCCTGTTCCTGACGCTGCTAGGGCAGGTCGCCCTGCTCGGCTGCCGCGCGGGGCCCGCCCGCTTCCCCTCCTCTCTGCCGCGGCGGCCTGGCTGGGGGCGGGAAGCCGCTGCCATCGGCTCCGGGGACGCTTTCCTCGCCATCCCGGGAGCCGTCCCCCCGCCACCAGGGAGCGCTCGCTCTCTCGCCCCGACGCCGCCGCCTGCCCAGCGGGGCACTGCCTTGTCGGTCCGGACCCGCTGGCGAGGAGCGGGGCTTTGGCTCCGCGCTCTCCGGCCTGCCGCTGCGCGCTGCAGCTCGTTCTGTTTAGCAACGGCTTTGCCCGAGCAGCGAGGTGGGGCTAGTCCTTGCGTTTGGTGCCCCGGGGAACAGTTGTCCTTCGGTATCGCCGGAAGGGAAAACCACCAGGGCTTTCAGGAATTTCAACTGTGAAAGTCCATTGTCCTGCACTTTGTGTTGAAATAAATCCAACTTCACGTATAGTGAAGATTTGACGGTGTTTTGTGTCTAGACTTAACATTTACAGCAGTAAAATGCAGTGGTTAGAGCAGTAGGATTCTCAGTGAAAGCCACTGTGTAAAGACTTTTGTAAGCATTTGCATTTGCAGGCAATTCTGTTTATTACAGCATAAACAATGTGAACCTGTTTGTTGGTTTTTTATTTAGTTTTGCTGTACAGTGCAGTAGTTTCTTTGTTGGACAGAGAAATGTCAATGTGGGCCTCTAAAATTCCCAGCACTGAGAGCTCCTATTAATAGGATTAACAAAATGTGCCCACTGTACTCTTTGAGCTAGAATAGTTATTAATGTTGCTAAGAAGGGAGAATGGTTGATTTCGTTGCATGATGTGCATACCTGCAGTTGACTTCTGCTTTCTCTTTTGGGGTTTCTGTTGATCTGTGGTGAAAGTCCTCCATCTGTCCCTCTTGTTAGGGGTAGTAAGCTCTTACTGCATATTTGTATCATAAGAACTGCTGTATTGCTGTATAAGTGAAGGTGATGTGAGAAGAAAGGGGAAAAATGTGGACTAGTGGTGGTGGTTTAGTTTGTTGTTGGTTTTTTTTTTTTTTCCTTGGATGTGAAAAATGATGAAGAGGTCCTCTCAAGTTTGCTGGGCATGTTATGCACATGTGAGAATGTGAAAAGAATATAATGGCAGTGGCAGCCATCAAAAGAAAGGAAGAGAGCAGACAAGTGAGGTTTTGTGGTTTTGATGAACTAGGGCACACTGTTAACAGTGAGACTGCACTGAGCTGTGTTCTGGATACATGCTTAGAGAAGGGGTAGCAATTAGTGGTGATGGCTTCTGCTGAATTGCATGTGCTCAGAGACTTCTTCCAAATGCTTTGCTGTACTTGTTACTTTGGGCTTGAAGACTGCAACTAATTGTTTCTGTGGGTGAGCTGCACATGCAACGTAAATGATTTAAAGTTCAAATTGTCTTGGTTGCATGTATGTGTTGAGGAGAAAGTAATCTTTTTTTAAAAAAATAAATCTGATACATCGATGGACATACTCACTGATGGTGCAAATAGCCCTAAATGTTATGAGTGGATACAAAGGACAAACTTGTTTTTTAAAATGCATTTCAGAGTGTTGACATGACTTCAGTAGGACAAACTCCTGTAGTGCCTTGATGGTGGAACATGAGGAATAATAGATGTTTGGCTTTTTAACTTGTTTGTGCCTAAGAATCTTTGGTTCAGGAAAAGGTCATTCTGACTTTCCCTGCGGATGTTACCCTATGGCCTCTGTACCTCCATCAGCAGGACTGGTTTTGCTGTGTTAGATAATTTGGGAGTTAGTGTTTATGTCATGGAATTTTTGTCTCTTACTATTAAATGACTTTACCTATGCCCTCAGTTCACTAAAACCCCATTGCCTTAAAGTTCTGATTGTTTTACTGAATAAAAATGTTTAGTAATGGTGACACTTGTAATAGTTTCTGGGCTGACTTTTCCAGAGAGGAAATTGAATTCAATACATTCTTGTTTCTCTTCTTTCTTTGCAATATGGAGTTAATTCAGGACTCTTGAACCACCTCGAAGTTTTGTAGGCATATATAAACCACTCTTTGCAATTTGCTACTTACCCTAAAGACTAACTCCTAAGTAATCTTAGACATCTTGGTTGGTTAACACCAGTTAATAACAAGTCTGCTAAAAAAACCAGCTTAGGTAGTACTACAATATGCTTTAAATAGCTTTTGTACCCAGTTTTAGAGATGAGTAGTAGACTTGTCTGTATTTAATAAATGCCTGAATTCTGTGAAAAAAAAGAGTGTTGTGGACTTTCATTCATGATACTACTTTTCATTGAAGAGTTCCATTTGTAGAGAGAATCCCTATGTTACTGGATGTCCTTTGATCAGAATTGTCCTATTTCTGGCTTTGCCGTGGATGCCATTTCAATGATTTCAGTTTCCTTAGTATTTCCCATTTTCAACACTTAAAATTTTTGGTTGCTATTTCTGTTTGTTTTGAGAGGACAAAGGCATAAACCTACACAGTCTCTGGAGACGCAGAAGACAAAGATCTTTTTAGGAAGCTGGAAAATTATGAAAGTAAAATTTCATACTGAAAGGCTACCATGGAAATTAATGGGTAAATATTTTTAATATAGAGTGTCAGATATAACTCTTGTATGGCAATTCTGTAGATGGTAACAATTTTTCTGGTTCTATAAACAGTAACTTTGTTTTTTAGTAGCTGCTGCTGTTTTATTGCTTAATCCTGTTTATTCATGGCAGCTGCTCTTGAGCTTGAAGCTTGGGGGTTTTTTTCCATGTTTTCTAGTAAGCATGCCTCTGGTCTGGTTGCCTGAAAGGGAATGGTAGACACTTTTCTGCCTTGTTAATGACTAGAAAAGGCAATTGTGGTAAGTCATCAGAGAGGAAGAGCTTTTCTGAAGAGAGGTGAACGAAGAGTAAATTGCATGCTGTGGTGCTATTTTTTGCATGACTACTTATGAGAATGAGGGTGGTGTAGATACATTTCTGCAGCACCTCCAGAGGTGCTTCTGCAGAGCTGAGACTGTGTGTCACTTTAGTAATTTCAGATGCAGCCTTTATGAACCCATTACTAAGGGATTGCTTGGGAGAAGCAAACTTAGCAAAATGCAGTGCAGAAGGTGGTCTACGAATAAATCTTTTCATCATGAGAAGTCCTGAATTTTATCATTATTCAAGGGATTAAAATTCAACACATTCACCTTCGCTTGGATACTGATTTCCAAAATGAATGGTCATGTGCCTCTTATCTCTTTCTTAAAAATCATAGCCTTTACCTCAAGCAGAATCAACATGTGCACAGTAGAAGTTAATCTGTGTGCAATCATTATGTAGTGTCATTTCATAGGTCCTTATCTTCCTTTTTGTTTTGTGGTAGTCTGACAGTGGATCTACATATGAATATTGAGATTAAGGAGTCTGCATGGTACTCTGGTGATGCATGCATCAGGACAATGTAAACAAAGTACACAGATAATAAAATTCTTATTTACCTAAGTTTTGAACATCTGTCACCCTGAAGTGAGGGAAATCAAACTGAGCATCTGTTACTTCGAAGGAAAACACAATACATATGGGATGCATTGGAATTGCCCTAGTCTCACTGAATTGATAGCAAGTCAGAGACCGGTGCAGCAGCAGTAAACTCATGTGCTGGCATGTGAGTGGAGAAATCATACTGCCCAAATTACAAGCAGTTAATCTTTACACTACTTATATTCTTACTGTATGGGGAATGTTGTACGGTGTACTGTGGTACTTACTGTGGGATACAGAAAAATGTGTAGGTGTGTAAGGAAGGGGCAGAGACAATGAGTGTGAGTGTAAAGTGTATCCATAGGTTAGCAGTACAGACTCTTGCATTGCAAGGATAACAATATACTACTCTGCAGACCTGGTGCTGAAATTCAGTCTCATACAGAGGCCATTACTCAAGCTTTGTGCGGATTCACCCTATACAAAACGTTAAAGTAATTGGATAATGCTAAATTGCTTCTTAAGTCATCTGTAGAAACTGACACAGATAGCAAATCTTTTATGCTTCAGGCATATGGAAGTGGTTTATGATGCAAACAAACCGTCTAAAGTGGAAGTACAACATGGCTTTTGTGAGCTCTCATCTGTGTACCTTGATTACATCTCTGTCTGAATGCTGCAAATGCCAGTTTTGCATGGCTTAAAAAGCTAGGAACAGAGAGCTGGATGAAAGAAAAATCCATTAAGGCTGTAGAGAAAGAGCCTTGTCTGACCCTGTTGGGAACTCGGAGAGGATGTTGCCCACAACTCTGAACATCCCTTGTTTCTTTCTTTTTGCCGTGCTAGGGCGATATTGGATTAGGTGGGAGTTGAGGCAGTATGGCTGCTATTAGGGTACATGTGTAATTTGCTCTCCCTTTTATATTTCAATCAGTTTTTTCTGTTGTTTTCTGCCAATGTAACAGGGAACACAATGATTTGATTCTGCTTACAAGATTCAGCAGATTCTGCAAGTGTGTCCTGAATCCTTCCAGGAAAGGACTGTACTGTTCTTGGAGTTTGGAGAGAGCAATGAAGGGAATGGGATTAGGAGAGCACTACACAACTTTTTCAGTGTAAGGATTCATTGTTGCTGTGAATGAAGGACATATGCTTACTTCACTGGTCAGATGTGTGTGAATGCAGTTACACTAGGCAGGTACAAAGGCAGAATGAGTGTGTTGCATTTCCAGTTTAGCCAGAAGACCCACAGAAGGGAGGAAACTCATGGGTCAGTAAAGGAGGGCTAAATTAGAGGTTAGCATATTCAAGTGTCTAGACAGCGAATACAGACATACTGCAAAAGTCAGTCTGTCAGGGAGTGGAGAGTCTAGATTAAAAAGCCATTTCAAAGGCATGTTGCCTGGATGGGGTAATCATGTGCTCAGACTTTTTCAGTATATAAGCATAAGCTGAGTGCGGGAGGAGATCAAAAAAAGGACACAAAGATTGACACAGATTCTATAGCAACTTAGACTAGAATGGAACTTGATAAACTAAAAATAGCTGTTTGTTCACATTTGTGCTTCCCAGAAATGGCCACAGCCACATCTAATTTTTTATCTGGTTTTTACCGTCTGTTCTGTAATATTTGAATGTCTCACAGAAATGTTACATCCATCCTACTGCTGTAGGGACATTGTTACATAGTTCTCGCAGGCTGAGCTCATTCTTGCTCTCGGGCATGTAAAGTGGTCATCAGGAAACTGAGCTCTAGTCTGATGAAATACCTGGAGCTCACTTAATGCATTAGATTAGATGCTTTTAGGGCAGTGTCGAGAGATGTTCCACTGCAGGATGCTGGGCAGACCAGCAGAAACATAGGACATGACTCAAAGCTCAGTCTAAATGCCCTGTTGCATCCCATCTCCTTCCTTAAGAAGCCAGCTGTCAGCCGAGTGGCTCAGCTGTGGGTTTATGCCCTTTAGGCACAGTGTTTCACATAAGTGTAGTGTTACACGTAATGACAGTTTGGGGGAAGTTCCAGGAATCTACCCACATGTAGTGTTAGGGTCTGCAGCACCGCTGAAGTTCCTTCTCATCCTTCCCAAGAACATGTCATATTCCATTACCTTTGTCTATTACGCTGTTTCTTTTTCAGTGTGCTTTTCCTGTCGTGGAAAGATGGCGCTACATGAATAGATGTCATCTTTGTAGCAAAGCTAAACAGCCCAAAACCGACAGGATGCATTCACACAATATTTTGCAGGTAGAGGTGTCTGCGGTGGCTGTTCTTCAAAACAGCTAGGAGCTATGCAAACACCAGTATAGTGCTCAGCTTGAGCTCTTATACCTTACCTTGTATATTGGCTTTGGCAAACAGCCAAAGTGAGCTTGCATCTGAAAACCATAAAACACACTGTGTGTGTGCAGTGTTTCCTGTCCCTGCCAAGGAAGATTTCTGTCTCTCTGCTCCAAGAGATCTCAACTGGTTTTCCCACTGCAAGGAGCATATCTGATGCAGGAGCCTCTGAACAGGTCCTTGCGTAAGGTAGAATTTATTAATTACTCTGTCAAAGACACTAAGGTAAGGCACATAAACTAGGCTATCTATGGAAGGAGCCAGTCCTGGGCGATCTGATGCACTGCAGCACGTGCTACTGAGGCACTACATCAAGTCAATCGCAAGCCTCACCATGTTGCACTGCCCAGTGTGAGATACGTGGATTGCTGTGGCCAGACCCTTCATTTGTCGAGACTGAACAGGGACTTTTGAAAAAAAAATGAAATATTGTCAGCAGCTATAGCTGTTGAGTATTTTGTATTGGCAAGCCTAGAAGTTGTCAGTCTTTTACAGTCATAACTGGGCAGTAGGCTTCACTGAGATTGGAAAGAATGGTAGCAGTCAGCTTTTTGTTTTCTTTGTGCCTTTTTCTGTGGCTTGTTCTATCCTTTTTACTTATTAAAGGCAGTGCCGTGTGGCTTATGATCTTGACAAAATAAGTAGTTAAGTGAAACTGACAGCCTAGAAGTATAGCCATTAAAAACCAGGGAAGCCTGGGATATTTTATGTGTCAGGTGTGTATTTGTGAGACCTCTGAAAGCAGAGGAAGGAGATTTTGCGAATTTTACAAGATTTGAATGTGGAAGAGTTGTGGCTTTGGTGAGCCAGGGCGGTAGGAGCAGATTGAACAGGAAGGACAGTAGAGATAAAGCTCAGCTGGTTCTCATTCTGAGCCAGTAATTTCAGCTGAAAAGCCATATATATAGAAATGGCATTTGGAAACAGTTCTGAGTGTATCATTGTAGAAATTAATAGTTCAGTAACTTGATTCTCAAATAGTGTAAAGTTAATTTTATTCATGTTTGAGATTCAGCCTATGTAGGGCATGTGGAAGGGGACAGAGCAGTCCGCTGAGCATTTATATTTTGAGATGTATGCCTGTATTTGCAGTATTGATCCCTTGCTACAGACATCTCCAACAAACTGAGACTGTGCTGTTGAACTTCCTTTTGGGTTTTTTTTTGGTCATGTCAAAATGTCTATTTGTGAATGACATCTTCAGTTCCTGAGCCTAATGCTTACTTACCTGAGTGCATCTTTGTGCCCGCTAATAAAACACTGCTTTTCAGAGAAGCCAAGTGCTACAGGATGTAATGATTTTACTGGAAAAAAAGATTAATCAGCATCTCTGAATTTCAGCTCTTACTTGTGTCTACACATGGAATTAAATAGCTGATATTGAAAATAATTATTTAGAAGTATTTTTAAATGTTGATGTCTCTAGTTAAGGTTGTATATATGTGATCCAAATAACCGTTGTGGGGTTTACAGAAGAAACTAAGATCATGCTTTTAGGATTAGGTCGCCTCAAAACACTTCAGTTTGGACATCTTAAAAATTGAGGCATAAGAATAGTTTTTCATTCTTAAACTTGTATGTCATATGAATGTGTACATATATGTGTGTGTAAGATGAATCTTGACTGCATTTGAGCATTGTAGCATTAGCTGCAAGCAGTTAAGAAAGGGAAGAAGCTGGTATGATCACAGTAATTCTCAACAAACTTTTTGTGCAACATTTTGTAATCTCTATCTACCAGTTTGTCTGCCTCTTTCTTCTTACTGTTTGATTTTCTAACTCCATTCACCAGCTTGATGTTTTTGGACAGAAAATGAGATTCCTCTTGGCTTGCTCCCAATGCCCACGCAGTTCTTGTTTCAAGGCACTGTTGCAGAGTGATCTCCCATGCTTGATTCGTGCTTCTGAACTTCGTGGCAGTTGTTGAAATTTCCAGCTGTCACCAATGCAAGTTGGTGGGAAAAGCAAAGCTGGGGATGTATTGACTGGCACTTATTATAAATCCTGACAGACAGATAGCTTTGCACATAAAAATAGGCTACTTGATAACTTGCATTACTTGGTTGAACTGAATTTGCTTTTGAGCTTAAGATATGGGGAGGGAAAAAAAAGTATTCCTGTTGTGTGGTTGGAAGTAGTTCTGTGGGGAGAGCTGTGGGGCAAGGTCTGGGTGGTGGAGCCACACCTGCCTGGCCTGCAGCATGGCCAAAACCCAGCATCCGCAAATCCAGAAGTTGCTGTTGTCTTGAGACCACACTTTTTCTTCCTTCACAGGTTTGTGAGCTAGCATTTCTTTGTGGAAATGTCTTCTCTTCCTTCCAGGATCTGCTGAATGTCTTTACATGCTCGGGTCAGAGCAGCCGCTCCTCGATGAGTCCCCACAGCCTGGCTGCGGCTTGTGTGCCTGACATGCTGGGCCTGCAGCAGAATCTGGGAGGTGGCCTTGAAGTGGAAACTCCTCTTGTGTCCTTTTCTGGATCTCTCCGTGTTTTGTTCTCCCTCTGTCTCTGGCGCTTCCTACTTTGTCATTCGTACATGGTCATGAATGCAGGAAGAATAATTTTCTTTTTAATTTAACAGCTGGGAGTCCTATCCCAGATAAACTTTAGCATTTCCAGGAAGTCGTAGGCACTTCTCTTTAAAACATAATGAGTTTCTCTTTGTTTTCTCCTTCTCTAATTGGCACTTTCCATTCTAATAAACCGACACCCACAAACTATGCAGCCACATGATCTTTTCAGTTAATACTAATCGTCATTTCCAGTCCAATAGACTCGGGTAATTGTGCAAACCTGCAACACACCCATAAAGTAGCTATCTAGTTTGTTATGCAATGATGAATCATGAAGGAAGTGTGGAGTGCAATTAAATACAGTGATGCAAAGATAGTAGTATGAAGCCAAAATCAAAGTAAAAGTGATAGTAATCTGTATTAAATGTTTGTTTCTGCATGTTGTTTTCAGAAATTACTTAAATGATAAGGAATCCAGCTGCTGCACACATGCCTGGCATATGTTTTGACAAGTTAAAAAATGACCTGCAAACCTGAAAAGAAGCTGAACCAAGTCTGCTATTAAAATATTCTTTTAGGGAAGGAGAGGTATGTGGCTCAAGCTCCGACTTGGCATGCAAACGGTTTCTGATTCTGGTATGATCTCTCAAACGTTTTGGTCTTGATGGAAACAGTAGTTTCAAAGTAAAGCCTTTGTGAAGTTTCTGCTGTGAAATGATTTTTCTAGTGATATAGGCCTTATCTCCAAGTTACTTTAGTATCCCCTCACTCTGGAAGGGAAAGATGCTGTCTGTAAGCTGATGGAGTACTTTGGGTTTATGCTGAGGAGAGGTTTTCTGGTGATGGATTAATGAGTTCTCTTAAATCCTCTTTTTATAACTATGAAAATAAGCTTTACATACAGAAGTGCACACTTGCAGAGGGGTGGCTGCACAGTACGCTGCAAATATGTTATTTTGCCCTCTCCCAAGCTGCTCACTGTATGTCAGAGCATTTGTCTTCTTATTTGCTCATCTTCCACACACAACAAACATTGGTGATAACCTCTGGCACCTTTGTGGTAAACATGTTAAGGATTGTTTCCCTTGTCTGTCAGGTGGTATTGTATTCCAGTGGAGCAGCTGACAGCAGTTCAGCAGCATTGTCTCCTGAAGTCAGCTAGCTGGGTCCCAAAAGAAAGCCTGTATTTTGATGGAAAAAAAAGATAATCCAGAAGTACGTGCAAGTGGAAGTAACATCCATTCAGGATCTTGTCTGTGTGCATGAATATAGAGACAGTGTGCAAACTGAAGTTCTGAATTTGAATCTTCTGTTTGGCTGTGGATCCAACTAAAGCCGAGAGATTTGTGTGTAGGAATAGAAATAACAAGAGAAATGCTTTACTGGGCCAGACCAACAGTCCGTCTAGGCCAGTAGTTGGATTCCTGTGGGAATACCAGGAAAGGCTGCTTTGGGGAGAGCTTGCAAGCCTAGACAGTTTTGTGATCCAGTCCTCTTGTAATCTCCGGGAAGACACAACTGTTGTAGCCATGTTCTGTATTTTCTAGTTTATAGATCAGTTTTCCCTGTGCTTACCTGGTCCCATTTTGTACCTGCTGAGCATGGAGTGTTTTCTTTTAGCTGTTAACACAATTTGGTGCTAGTTTCTGCAGAAGCCCCTGCTTCTAAAATTACAAGGTCTGGCAAATAACTATGCGTGGTGAGAGCTGCATGCTGAGCTTGTTTACTGCATTTATGGGTTTTGTTAACCTGGATCATAATCCTTTCAGTCTCCAGCATCCTTCTCCCCTCCAGATGGAAACCCCAGGCCCATTTGTCTCTCCACATGACCCACTGCTCCTTTCATCATTGTAGGTACCTTTCTCTCTGCGTCACCCTGGTGTAGAGACCAGAGCCACGCGTGGGACAGACGCTCTGCCTGATTGGCCATATCCTTCTACTTTTTGTTTTGTGTTTTGGCAGGCACCCCAATTTGGGCTGTTGATTGTGGAGGGCTGTTGTGCAGGACTTGGCAGTCTCTTTTTCGGAGTTGTAAATGCCAGTTCTGGGTTCAGCGTTGCATAGGCCTGGCTTATGTTGTATCTTCCTAGATGCATTAGATTGTGTTACCTGCACTGAGATCCTCTGCTTTCTAAAGCAAGTAGAGGCCATAGGAGTTGCTTTCTCCACAATGTACAGGTAATGACTTTGAAATGTTACCACGGTTCCTATGGAGTTAGTGTACTTAGATGGTTTTGATGGGCTTACGCAATTTTGCTTTTACAGAAATTTCTCTGAGAAATGGCAACAGCCATTTTTTGTTTGTGATTACTCTGTTACTGGGTGAAGGGAAAGGAGATTATTTTATTTACTTTTTTATTCATCTTTTTCAGGCATTTTCAGCATACAAAGAGATTGCTGAGGAATAAAATTGTAGGCTTGGGAGCAGCCAGCTAATTACCAGTTTCAAGGTATAGCAGGTTAGAATGCTCTTCTATCTGCTGGGGTGAGTGCACTGCTGCTATTTGAGAGCTAAGCAGGAACACAACTAGCAGATTTCAGCAGTCAGCACAGGAGCTGTTTTCAGGCTTTTTAGTTTGCTTTCTGGGCATTTTCCTGGGAATTGTTGGAGGGTATGCTTTGTTTTAAGGCTTGGACGTTCTTAAATTGGTCTACAGCATGAGTTGGATACAGGTTATTTGAAAACACACGCATCGTAAGGAACAGGTGGCTTTAAGCAGCCTGTGTTCTGGTACAGTCATCAGCAGAGGTGTCCCTTTGGGGCAGAGTGAGCTCGTGTAGCTCTGCAGGGCAGGTCCAGCATGCACTCCACATCCAGGGAAGGAAGAGGGGGACCTGGAGCAGGTAGCGACATGTCGCTAGAGCTGACTGCTGAATCCCTAATGGACAGTGGGCAGGTCGTGAAGGTTCCCGTGTTTGGTGTTTGCTAGTGGGTTTTATCAGAGGCTATACACAGGGATGCAGTTGAGTAAGGTGTTACACATTAGGTAAAACAAATCATGTTCGATGTAAAACAAAATTTAGAGTAGAGCATTTGAACACATTACCAGGTCGGGATAAAATGGTTCTTGAGTGGGCAACCCCCACCATGGTGCTTAAGGAGAATGATATTGGCAAATATCCCAGGGATAGTGCCTTCCCTATTTGTTTGCTTGTAGAGGAGCTGCTGTGTGATACCCAACACACTTTGTAGTGTCTTTCAATAGATGCTTTGAAATTACCATGGATAGTAGGATAAATTAGACTCAGCCTAGATGACAGAGATTATTTGAAGCTTTCCCTTTTCCTCTTTGAGGTTGCATGAATAACCAAAACCTTCATCTGTATCTGTAAGGCTGATTGGTCCGTAATTCACTTCAGCACAAGGTATCTGGCCCAGACTAGGTAGAAGGGCTTTGTATCTTGCCTCAAAGCTCCAGGGTGCTTGTGATTCTTCAGGGTATCTTTGCTATATGGCATTTTTAGAGACCACCTTGCTTCTTTTAAAATGGAGATGCCTAAGAATATTTGATGACATAAAAATTAGGTTAAGTATATTTAATCACTTGAATTTACAGTTGCTGGGAAATTACTTAAACTGTACAATTGCTATCCATACTTGAGAGAAGCTGAAGCAGCTTGCTTGCACATCAGATTCTGGTAGCTAGTGTTTATTTTGTAAAGAATATATCAACAATGTTATTTGGCAAGCAGGTGAATAGGAAGAAGTGTCACGAGAACCATTATTTCTTGTTGTCAAAGTGAAAGGGTTGGCTTGATAACTTGTCCTGATAGCTGAATAACCCTGAGTCACCTGAAGTAAGACTTGACTGCTGAAGTCAGGTTTAAGGTAGCTGAGATATCCCAGTCTGTAATCTGTTGTTGTTGTAAAGTTGAAAACCTTTTCCCCTTGGGTAGGTGTGGGGAAGCAGTCTACCAGCATTTTCCATATGTTACTACGAATTCACCTGAAATTCCTTAAGGAGTGGCTTGCACGGCTGGGCTACATGTCTCATCTGCCCAAAGTTCTGTAGAAAGTAGCACATGCTGTGAGAGTCATGATGGTATTGCCTCACAGTAGAAGTTGTGACTTCATCTGCACTGCTCTGTCCAGTAGGCTTCAGGGCAGGAGCTGAAAACAAGGCAGTTGCTGTTCACAGTGCCAGCTTATGAGAGATTTTTTGTGACACCCTGAGGAATGCTGTGGAGGAGATAAAAGAGAGACTCCAGTGCTGCTTGTGGATGCAGCACCCTGCAGAGGTGGGTAAGTCCTGGACATTCTTCATCTTGCATCAAGGAATTCAAGCAGAAAAGTTGACGTGAGGTCTTTCTTTTAAGGGACCTGCAGGCATTGTTAAAGCTGAGAAAATTTAAGGAATAAAATTGGGGAAAGAAGTCACAAGAGGGTTTCTAAGCAAAAAACAGCAAACCCTTGTAAATGTAGGGGATGGTGTGGTGAAGGTCAGAAGTCAGGCGCGAGCAAAAGAAATGAGGACGCAAGTAGGAGTCAGATGAGAGCAGGAGTTTGAGAACATGAGTATGCTGCTATGAAAGTTAGGAAACTAAAGCAGGAAACCATCAGGAGAAAAATTTCTGTGGTTGAAAAGACCACTTTGTTGTCTGCAGCTGGGTGTAAGGGGGAACTTTCTTACAGTGAAGCAGTCCAGTACTGGAACAGATTGCTCATAGGGGTTGTGCAGTCTCTGTCCCTGGAGGGTTTCAAGACCAGACTGAATCAAGCTCTGAGCAATCTGGTCTGACCCAATGGTTGATGATCCTGCCTGGAGAAGGAAGTTGGGGAGTCTCTCCCACCCTAAATTGTCATATGATCCAATTTGTACTAAGCACAGGAAACCAGAAAGTTTTAGGAGAGCTCTTGTCCAACTTGCTTGAATTTAATTTTTTCAGATGACTCTGCCCAGAATATATGTGCATTGTTTACTTTCACAATACTTAAAATCAACACGGTGATTAACTTTTCAAAAGTTCCCTTCTAAAAATGCTAGCATGAGGAATTACATGTTTTAATATAACGTGGGGTTTTTATAGTGAGTAAAGCCCTCTTACAATTTCAGAAGAAATCTTCCTCAGTGAGAAGCTAAGGACTGAAACTCCTGAATGGCATTGTTTAAAGACAATGAGTTGCACAACTGCCAGACCCAGCTGCTGATAATATGTCCCAGGAATTTGTGTGAACACTTAGTTTAACTTTTTTTTTTTTAGTCAGCTAGCTGTGGCATGGCTAGAGATAAATATCTCAAGTTACTCTGAAGTTGTGGGATTGTCTGTCTGGAAGGAAGTCTGTGCAAAGAACCTGGATTCTGTGTGTGTGTAAGCCTACAGACTTTTACTTGGACCAAGCAGTAAGACAGAAAAGGACGTTGCTCACTTGGCTGTTCCTTGATGTTGCATCAGGAGGGGTGGAACAGAGCAAGCAGTTGGTTAAAGGTGAGGGTGCTGCTGAGCCTCTCCCCTAGATGGGCTGGAGGCACTTGGCACAGCAGCCTCTGGTCCTGGGGATGCTGGGGAGGCAGAACACTTTCAATACGCAGCCTAGCATCTCACTCAGAGTTTGTGAGGGACTGTACCGATTGCAGTTGCTGCAGAGCAGTGCATGAGGCCTACTCAACTGAAAACAGAAATGAAAAGCTGTATATGAAATTGTGTTGCTAAGATGTCAAAATTTCTGAAATGCATTCTGGCAATGTGGAAGGGAAAAGGTTAAGCAAAGGTACTTCATGTAGTGTCACAGTTACAGCCTCACCTGGGCCTCTGGCCAACAAGCCAGTATTTCAGGTTGGATGGGATTCAGAAGAGACTAGCCCTCCTCTTAAGTATGTTAGATCTGGCTGCTGTCTCTGAAGAAACTAGACTGAAAAACAGTAATGAGAGAAAAGCTGAACCTGTGTCACCTTCGGTGCTAGTTTTCCGTTGAAACAGGGAAAATGTGATTGAGCTTCATCTGTGTATAGCTGAGAGAGAAAAAGCATTCCACACGCAGTTTTCACTGGGTCTCAGAGAACTGCCAGCCTTCAGAGGACCCTCGGTGGCTCCTGGGAGCTGCCATTATATCAGAAGGGACAATCCACAAGTGCTTTGTGTTGGTAGCAGTGCTGAGCAGTCTGCCCATGGTCTTTCACAAAAGGTGACTCCAGACAGAGAAAGACTACCTGTGACTAGTAATTGTTTTGACTGTACTCTTGCAGCACCGTGTATTTAAAGCATCTTTATAACTAGTCAGCAGAGTTCCTACAGAAATTCACAACAAGTAAGCCCTTGTGGAGAGGAGGGGAGCATCCTGAGCTGTATTCAACCCCACCTGTACCTTACCTGAAGTTGAGAGAGTCTGTTACTTAAAACCCATGTTGGAGAATTTCTTAAGTAGTGGCATTTCCACCTGTGACTGATCCTGTCTCACCAGCAGTCCCCTTCTGTGGTTACCTGCTGATTGTCCATGCTGAAGGATTAATTTTCCCCAGTCATAAAACTACTCTCTCAGACGCTTGCCAAGGTTATGAAGTGGGAGTGGGACCTTTAAGAGGCTCTGGCATAAGTCTGTTGGCGTGATATTTCCACATCAGAGAGAGGCATTGGAGCCATGAGGATCACTTAGAGTGCAGTGGGTGGTGGTGTCCTTTTCCGCTCAAAGTGATGGTGCTTTCGGCAACAATGGCGCATTGCACAAAGGAAACTCAATAACCAGGTTAGCTCTTTTTCCATGAGGAAAGCTCTTACCTGTAGGGCTTCTTTTTACATCCAGCTTTACGGAAGTTGGTATTGGCAACTCCCTTAGGCAAGACGCTGAATTAGATGGAATTTTTTTTTTTTTGGCTCAGAATATCTACTGCTTTATTGCTACCAGCAGTGGGGAGACTACCTCTTTCTGTGTCACAGCAGGCAGCTCAAGATTGCTTTGCATTGTCCCCTTGCTGTGACAAATGCGTTAACTTCATGTACACCCTAACCTTGTGGCCTCTTTTGCAGTTAGTCTTTCATAGAAATAGTAAGGCGATTTCTATCACTACAGCCTCTGCTTGCCTAAGCCCAGATGTTTCTTAAGCAATACCAAAATATGTGCAGTGCTTGCCATGTTGAATTGTGTGTGTGTGTTAATCAGAGGAAAAGGAAAAAATCCTTTGTAGCCTATTCTTCTGCTTGGAACACTGAGATGGAAAGCTGGAATGCTTACTGAGCCACCAGTGGTTCTGGGAACAAACAATTTCTGCATCTTTCTTGCCAAAGAGACTAAGGGAACAGAGAAATTCTGTAAGGAATTGTCAGTGTGAAGTTAATGTATCATGTTGTTTTGTTAATAGTTGAAAACATTTACTTTTAATATCTGCCTCCTCCAACTCTTTCTAAAATGCACTCCTGCCAATCAAGGACCAGCATGCAAAGATCCTAAGCTGATTTTTATAAAGCTGAGATACTGTCAGGCTGTCTGCATCCTTAAGGATAAGCAAATGGAAGTCCATAAAGCTGCAGGTGAGGAAGAGAAGTAGATTTACACAAATACAGAATAAATATGAGAGATGATCTGTCTCTAGTGATAGGGAGCCTAGAGTTCTCAGAGGCTCTTGCCTGAGGAGGGAGGCGATGTATATAGCCCAGTGTGTAGTGATCACAGGGGAATTAATGGATCATCTGTGTGCCTTTCTCCCTCATTAGTTGGCTCCCACAGCCTTGTCGCAAATGCCAGCTGTCAGGGCTGTGCAGAAGCTGTAGCTTCACTTGTGTGACTTGGAGGATATTGGGAATCGCTTTATGTCACTATACCTGTCTGCAAAGAGCACATGCAGTTGATGAGAGTACATTATTCAGCAGTGTGAGAAACCGCTTGCTGGCTGTCTGAGATTTTAACCAATTAATATTTGTTCTTTTTTCATTTAAGCTTATTTATTACTCTGATTTAACTGTATAGATTATAGAAGCTAGAGAAGCATTAAGCCAGGTCTGCTCTCCAAATACACAAATTCCCAGCTACATACGTAACAGCAGATTGTTTTTCGTAATTGAACGTGGCAATTCCTTTTCTTTCCACTTCAAAGATCTGGGCCTGCATTGCTGAGAAGGTAATTCTCTGGGTTTACTGTAGCTGGTAGTTAAAACAGTGCAGCTTGTCTTGCATCCTGGCCTTGCCAGCTTTCAAGTATTTAGCCTTAAAATAAGTAAACATGTTTGTGTTAGAATTCAGCAAACACTAAGGTGTTTGCATCTTTTATGAAAGCTATTAGCAATTTTGAGTTGAATTTTTAGAAGTTTTTAATTAGAAGTTAAAATATCTTGAAGTTTTGTGTGGAGAAGAAAAGCAGAGCATTCTTGGGGCCAGAGAATGCCTTTTCAGTTTTTGTCAGACTAATCATGACCTGGAGCAGCAAAAGGATGATTCTTCAGTTTAAAGTGCAAGGGGGAAATCACTTGCCCTCTGCAACATACTTTGAATTCCTACATTCAGTTTAGAGCTGGGGATGGATGGGAAGAGTAATTGGAAAGAAAAAAGTTAGGGATAGAATTAACAGTTCTTTTCTAACATTTGTGGTTTTTGAAGCGGTGATAGAAGCAACTTCAGCTTCTCCTTTCACAGTAAAGGTTCTCTAAATATCCTTTAGGAAATGGCATATCAGTTCTTTACTAGATTCCTGCATCGAATAATGCATGTCCCATTCTGTCTTTCATTCTCCTGTGCATCTTAGGTGAATTAATCCAGTTATCGTAAGTAAAATATGATTAGTATTGTTGGTGTGTGTCGGTGCAAGAGAGCAGCCGTAGTTCCTAGATACAGAGATGGACATTCCCTCTGCAGTGCATCCAGGTACGTTACAGTATCAAAAAGCGTAGTGGGAAATTCTTATGGAGTGCCAGCAGCTACCATGGATTTGGGAGGAAATAAGGGAGTTTATTTCACAAAGAAACAACTATTTGAATTGCAGATTGTGTAGCCAAGGGTTCTGCTTGCCTTGATGATATGCTTCGTGTTCTTCTCCGTTCTGCTATTTTCGTAAGAGCTTCTTGCACAGAGTTACCTTGCGTAAACTTGATGCTAGGAGTGCTGTGGCATTGCTGCAGTTTCAGTCCTTTTGTTGTCTTAGTGATCCATGCAGAGTAATACAGCGTCAGAAATAAAGATCCAACACAGGAATGCATCTGTTTTAATGGATAGTTGTATGTAAACACAGAGGAGCACAGATCGTGGAGCACTAGTTGATTGGGGTGCGCTTGGATGAGTCACTGATGTGATGTACTAGGGATGTAGCCAGCATCACACATGTGCTCATACTGTGTGCCTAGTTTGGGAAACATTGGCTTGTAGTGGAAGAACATGACCAGGGTTACACAAAGCTGTAAGAGATGCCAAGTCTCTTGTTCATGACTCACCAAGGCAGTGGCAGCTTGTACTTGCTGCTCCCTGACTAATGCAGGGGTTATTCCCAAGTGTTCAAAGAATATTGGAGGTTACTAGTTCAGAAATTTTACACATTACATCATTCTATTGCAATGACTGACTCACTGGGTCAGTTTACTTAGCAAGTAAGCCGTGGTTAGTAAGAGAACTGTAACAGGGTATACCTGCATTGTCTCAGCTGACAGTACATTTTGCTGCCTTTTCTAATTACTTCTTGATAAGATATATCTCCTTTCCTGGAGGCAGAGAGAGGACAGCAGTACCTGCAGGCAGTCTATGAGTCTTAAATGGAAAACTAGTTGGTAGGTGGATGTGTGGGATTTATTTTGTAGATTTAAAAAATCCATTATTTCCTGAAATCCCATACTACATGGCTTCATGTACAGGAAGCAGTATCTGTTATCTGTAAACCAGTGTGCTGTAGGCTGGATAGAAAGGGAAAAAGCCAACCTGGAAGAATCAGTCTTTAGGTGTAAGACACAGACACACACACACTAGATGTAGCATCCCTCAACAATGACAAACTGTTAAAGGCACTTCTAATGTCTTTTTTTTTACCCTAGCTACTTAAGTCTTTCTTGAGTCTGTCCATCACTAGCATCTAAGACAGAACATTGCCTGTAGTTGTAAGGGACACTTGCATCATCAGGAAAATGATTATCTGCATATGTTTTTGCTAAGAGATAGAATTCTTGTATGGAAAGGCATGCCTGAGAAAGTAGAATGATACTATGTTTTATTCTTCCAAATATTTTAGTCTATGAGAATCATAGAATGTGTTGTGTTGGAAGGGACCTTTAGAGGTCATCTAGTCCAACCCCCCTGCAGTAAGCAGGGACATTAATTTTCTTGTATATTCTGTGTAGCTAACATACAAGTTCTTAGTATGATGAAACTGGATGTTTACAGATTTTCAGTAAGACTTTGAAAGAAAGAGCGTATAATAGAGAGCACTTTTTTATCTTCAGCAAAACACTCTATGTAGAATATAGGCCTCAAGTTGTGTGTGTTTGTCCAGCATCCCCACATAGGTGACAGCAGATTGTAGACATAGTTAAAACCTTGCTAAAAGGATTTATATTTATTTATTTTAAAGCTTGCCCATGATGATACTGCCAATGCTTGAATTTGCTGATGCAAGGTGACAGATCTCAAAGGATTCAAGACACAGGACAGATAGATGCCTTCCATTCATCATAATGTGTTACATCATGAGGAATACTCCCTATTCTGAAGACAAAAATAAACCAAAACTGCCTTACTTTTAGCTTCACCAGGGCATAACTGAGTTTGATCTCAGCGCATAAAAATATTCCAGATGGAAGACATTTTTACTGCATTCTTACATCGATTATGTTGCATATATTTGTAGGTTACAATGACAACATCACCTCTCAGAGAAGCTTTGGAACCTTCTCTAGTGGGGGGAATCTAAGAAGGGGGAGTGACAGAGCGGCTTTGGTGAGCACCTGACCTCCAGTCAGGGCCAAACCATCACACTTTAAACAGGGCCCCCAACCCCTTCTGCCCAACACTAGGCCAGAATTAGTATGTTACGACTGTGAATGGTGACTTGGAGAGCTGGCTGAGCTGTTGGATCTGTGCTCGCTGAAGAAAAGCAGTGATATGGTAGGATTTGTGTCGTCGCATAGTGCTTGTATATCCTTGCAATTCTTTCCTCTGAATTTCTGCAGATGGTCTGAGGCTGTTTATCACACTTCTGCACAGGTGCAGAGTTTTTGTGATGTGCAGCACAGTGAAGCATTGCATGCGTTCCTCAAGTAAAGGTGAGGACAGTGTGGGTGAATAGAGTCTGTTCTAGTCTTGACTGCAAGTGCTGCAGTCATTTGGGAGTGAAACTCAGGCCATTCTCAGTCTCTAGCACCGCACAGTGGTGTGCAGGACTCAGCATATCGGAACTACCCAAGTGCTCTTTCCTGCTCTTTCCTGCTCATTCATTGAGCCTAATGCTTTGGGCTACTGGTTGCTGCAAACCACGAATGCTGAGACGGCTTTTCTAGAATCTGTTTTTTATCTGAGAAGCTGATTGACAAGATGACATGATGTCATAATTTGTGCTCCAACTCACATTGCTTGTTTTCAGTTCACTTTGCCTTCAGCTGCAAATCTGTCTGTGAGGGTATCAAGTTAGGTTTCAAAGGCGTTGCTAAATCTCTCATACATAGCTGTCACTGTAGCTGCTACTTTTAAAACAGGAGTTCTCTAGCAATTAGTGCCAAAAAGCGTAACCAGAATTGGCTAACTGATACTCTTAAACACCAGATTTTTATCAAGAGCATCTACTGCCATCATGCTGTGCTTAGTAAAGATGAGTAAAAGCGTGCTGTGTGTGTATTAGTGTTGTAGTATGAACCCAGATCCCACAAACATCAGAATCCAGAGTACTGCATCTTCCTCTTTGGTTCATAGCCATCTTTTTACAATATGAAAAATTAATCTGTGAGTAATTCATCGTACGAGGGGCTGATGGCCCCTCGATGGTTTCCGACAGAGGGATAAAACTTTCCCTTCCTACTGATAAGAAACAATCCCCATATGAAAACTACCAGAGAATCTATTTTACAGTCATGCCCACGTCCATCTAGCCACTTCTGGGAACGCATGAATGATGAAACTGACTTCTCAGCACATGGCATAGCCATGAATGAGGAATAGCCTTTTGTTTCCAGATTCCACCTACAAGCTATCATGAATCATTTACTATAAAGAACAGGCATTAAGTCTGAACGGGAGTAAAGCTCTAGAGAAGATGAACTTTACTTTTTGCTTGCTTAGAGAGTGCATTGTAAAAAATTACTGTAGCATATGTCCATGAACAGCAAGCTGTTATTTGCATTCAATTGCACGGTGATAGGCTGTTGGAAATACATTAATAAAGTATGTGCAAAAGTAAATATTGCCACTGAAACAGAGAATGTGTTTGTCCTTAGTACTCTGAGCCTCACCTCTGTCCTTCTTACAGTGTCTCTTTAATCATCTGACAACAGAGCTTGTGTCACAAAGCAATCCATCTTAGAAATAGTTTTGGTCTTGCAGAAATCCTACTGAAAGACTGTAAGGTCCACATAGACAGTCTGGAATACAAGTCACTTCCTAGTTCTCTGACTCAGGCCAATAGATGAATAATTTTATGACTTTTAAATAATTGCTTATGAATCGTCTGGAGGGCTGTAAAGGAAGATGTGTGGCACTTATGTTTGTGCCAACACTTTCCTCTGACTGTGATAGGCTATAAGTGAATTGCAATCAAGGGAGAAAAGCACTTGCAGGAACATCTGCAGGAGCACAGGGACCTCACAGAGAGTAGGAATTTCCTTGCTTTCTTATTGGGATTTTTTTTTGGCTTTGTGTTACCATTTCATGTCAGTATTTCTTTCCTTGAGTTACTGGCCTGTTACTCATGTCTTGATTACAATTCTGCCCATGATTCTGCTTTTTTTTTTTCCTCATGTTGCATAGCTTTAAGCTTGTACACTTTCTCACACCAGTCTTCTCAGCACAAGAGAGCTGATGTTACACACCTATGCTGTATTAAATTAGGTTTTGGATCATAACCTGAAATGCTGTGCTGAGTGTTAGAGGGTTATAAGTGTCTCCATTACGTTCTTCATTTAATGTCATCTGCACCATGAGATGAATGTGAGATATCTGTGCTCTGCAGAGGTTAGATTTCTTTAGGCTCTTCACAGAATATATTTGACATTTGTTTTGTGCTGTTGCTGTGTGCTCTCAAGGATGAGGGGCAGTGTCCTAACTGAGCACAGCTTGCTACTGTTACTGAAACTCTTTGACTTTTGCTCACTTGTTTGCATGAGAGCACAAGTCTTTGCTGTTGGTGTCATCAAGCTGTAATGATTCAGCTCTGAAAAGCTGTATTTACAATCAACCAAATGAAACACCCGAGTAGACGTATATCTAAAGCAGAGGCCTGTCCTGATTTATAGAATAAAATACCGTGGTGTGTTCTAAAAACTGTGCGTGTTCCTATTTAAATTCTGTTTTAGCCAAGAGTCAGATACATGTAATTCTGGAGCAACATGGCAGATGTCCAATGTTCCAAGAAATCTTGCAAAGTGTTTGTTATGTCATGGACTTTTCTGAGGAATTTTGAAGAAAAATGAAATATCTTTTATGTTGTACAGCAAAATGTAAGCTCTAATTCTGCTCTCTTCATTTCTATGACAGGAGGTCAGTCCTTTCTTACATAATATGGAATTAAAAATGCAGTACAGTAATAATCCTTTTACATCTCAGTTTCCCATTTTGTAAAATGGAATGATGTTCCATTAAATGTATAAATTAAAATAAAATGTAAGATTCAGTGGAATTAGAATGAAATACAGTAATATTGTTAAAGCGTGCTGTGTCATATTAGCCATTTGTGAGTTATCACTGGTGGTGGTTCAATCTCTGAATATAGCTTAAAATGCTGTTTAAATAGGATAGTAAGGGATTTAAGACAGTTTGTATAGTAAACTCTTTTCTTTGCTCACGTAACAATATTGACTTGGGAATGAAAGTCTTGCTGACTTGTCAAAACATAGCTACAGTTGTACAGAAACTAGGAAGATTATTTGAAGACTTTTTGAGCATTTTTAAATTGAAGGGCCTGGTCTGGCTGATCAGGTCTCATCTGTTTTTAAAAAAAAAAAAAAAAAGGCAAAAAAAAAAGCTTTGCCTCATAACTTAAAGGAGTCAAGAATCTGACATAGGTTGCTGTGAATGACAAAGCTCATATCCAGTGATGAGCAGAGTACTTGTGGCCAGAATAGCTGGCCCAGGAATGTTTCTGTCAGCTTTGTGAGGGATATTTTCAGTGCGTCACTGAGTTCTGTGGCTGGCTGTTTATAGCCTGGACAGCCCTCAAGAAATCTGTGCCTTTCCAGGCAGATGTGTAATTGTGCTGCCACATTAGGTCAGTGGCAGATTCTTCAGCCTCTTGAATGAGACCAAGTGTTGGATATGTCCTTGCCAGCTCAGAAGAGTACATGGGTTACTGTCCATTTTGAATAGGGCTCCGATGCTTTTAACCAGCTACAGAACAAGTATGGCTTACTTTTGTGTGAGCAGCTGAAAAGGTGAAAGGTTTGGTTAATACATGTCTGCTCAGTAAGCTGTGGTGGGGAATATTTGGTTTGGGTTTGTTTTTTATTTGGCCCCCATCTGTCCATCCCTATTTTTGGCATTCCCCTCTGTATGCTGGGAAATGTCTCACTTTGTGTTTTTGAGGTTATAGTTGTTGAGGAAGCTGAAATTTTCCAGACTCTGCAGACCCACCAGTCTCTTCAAGTCCTGTAGTTGTTGACTAATCTGTGAACTGCGTGCTGTGCTCAGGAAAAGATACAGCAGGAAGGATTTGCCTGTCCAAATATAGACTTCTGCTTTGGAGCTTGTTGCCTTGGTTGTCAGTGGAGAGGAACAGGTGTTGCTGGCATATGACTTATCCTGTCCAAGGCTGTGTCCCAATAACAGTCTGGCAGCTCAGACTGTCAGAAACCATGTGGTCAAAGTTTCATAAGAGCTGGACACATTCATGCCAGGACTAACATTCCATGTTTTCCTCACGAGCTCATAGCATGTTCGCAATTAGCTGAAAATGACGCAATGTTTATTTGACCTATGCATATTCCTCTAGAAAATAGTAACTTGATCACTATTGTGCTACATTTTCATTGACTAAACTTAATGGAGTTTATTCCATGTAGTCATCGAACAGAGGAAGAAAATATGTACAGGTTAAGAAAGTTTTTGGCTATTTTTAGTAATTAAGTGGCCATGTGACTCTCCATTGACTGAGAGCAAAACTGCAACTTGTCCATTAATAACAAGCCAAGAAGAGCAGTCTTGTTCATATTAAACAGTTGTTCTTATTTTACCTTTGTGCTGGCAAATGAATCTTCTGAAGGACTCTGAATTTGAGTGGGGTCTTCACCATTTCAAGTGGAGAGAAGTTTTGTGTTGCAGGAAACTCTGCACGCTTATGGCTCTACCTTTGCTACAGCTCTCACTTTCAGCTGTGCTGAAAAGGCTGGTCTTCAAGGGTAGTCTTGTGATTAATCTTTCTCCATTAACCAGTCTTGGTGAACAGATCCTGGCACTATTCCTCTTTCAGGATCTTGTTAGAATACTCTGACTTCTAACGTTTCTTCTAGAATATAGAAACAGACTGGAAGAATTGCTGGAGTGTCAATTTACTGACTGTTATCTGTCTCCTGGAGGAAGAGGGGAAAAAATTGGAAAGCAGTAGTCTCCCACTGTAATCTTGTCTTGAAGCAAATAGAAGAAGGACAACAACTCTGTTCTGCAGTAGGACCTCTTTGACCTTTCGCTTCCTGTTGAGTTGTGAAACGGCAAAGTAAACATTTAACTGAATGTGGCAGCCTGAGACAATTGGCCCTGTTGTAGAAGGAACACCAGTCCCTTCTCTCTGCATAAATTCTCTTCCCTGGCAATGCTAATAGAGCTGCAGTGGACGAAAGCCAGGCCTTTCACTGGGCAAGACACAAATTTAAGTGGAAGTACAGTAATGTGAGGCTTGGTCCCTTGATGTGTCTTGGATGCAGCAGGGCTGCTGAGGATTGACCATGGTCAGAGTCCTTTCGAAAGTATTTTGTTTGTAGCATAGGAAATCAATCTGCAGTACCAAAATCTTCAAAGCTCTGCCGTGGGGTTTGGTGGAAGTGGTTGGATATAACATTTTTTTTTTTTTTAACTGATGCAATAATTCCAGAGATGCATTCCTTGTACAAAGAGGAGTCATTCTTCAACTTTGTTTCCTTGATCTCATAGACCTGCCATGACTCCACATTCCTAACTAAGGTAGGCTTCTCAGCATGAATAAAACCATGAGTTCTAAAATGCTATAAATTTACCTGAACTTACGGTTCATCCAATTCAGATGTAAGAAGTCAACGCCCTTGTCTTAGGCTCACCAGTTTCGTGTCAGCCTTCAACTGTGCTTTGTGATGATCTGTTGTAGTGTTGGAGCCTGCATAAGCTCCTGCCGAAGAAAACCTGGCTAATACTGATGCCCTAGCACCAGCCTTGCGTATTTCCAGATACAGTCCATGAGACCGTTTAGTCCTGCTTTTAAAATACTGTCTACTGTACATGCAAGTAAACATTACAAGTAGAAAGAGACAGCCTGGAAATATATTAGTTTTAATGGTAGTTCTGGCCATATGATAAATCTGTTATGCTACTTTATTTATTGTGGACTTGTTTATTTTAGAGCAGACTGATATGTAAAGCGCTTTTAAACAGATTACATGTCTGTAAGGATGATACATGTTTAGTGAACATTTAACATACATTTATAAGGAGTTTTACTTTCTTCTCTTGACTGTGCTAGAATGCAGGTGACAGTCTCTTCTGACTTCCTGTAATTAATTTGATAGACTGAATCAAGTCTACATTTGAGTATCGTTGCTTTCAGAGAATATTTGTCGTGTGCAAAAAAACCCAGTGTATCAGCTATATGAAGATCTGCCTTGTATCCATCCCCTGGTCCCCAGAGAGCCTTTTCCTCTCTACGGCACCTGTATATTTTCGATTTATTTAGTCAGAGTTGTCTTGTCTTTTATTACTGTTTTCATATCAGGCGGAAAAAAGATATCTGAAGTGGTGTTCGTATAGGTGAGGGGCACTTTAGTATTATCTGCAGGTTTTCTGCTTGCTCTAGTTCTCGATTGATTTTGTGCACATATCTAATTGGTATCCTGGTAGTCTCTCTGCAGATGTTTCTGCCAATGTATCTTTGCAATAACATTTCTTAGTGAAATGGGTAACAGACAATCCTTCTCTTAAAAAGTTAAGACAGTTAGGGACCAATGATATCTGCATATCGTGCCATCTCTTCCACTGAGCTCTGGCTACAAGGCAGCTCTTGTTTTGCGTGATCATTACTTCTGTCATGTATGCAGAATTAGAATAGTTCAGGGAAAATAAGTCAACAGAATAGGTGGTATATAGACAGGTGACCACTGAGCCTTGCCATCTTGTGAATGGAAAAGTCTTGGTTGTTTTGGTCTTCCTTCCTGGATTCACTTTCTTTTTCTCTGAGACCATCCTGGATGGTTTTCACTAGCATGCATTTCCCAAGCCGTTTTCTAGGGGGACATTTAAATGCAATGTACTTTGATCTGCCACGTCCCTAGCCTGGCAAGGCAAGCTTGCCACTTCTCAGTGAGAAAAATTAAGTGCTTTAAAACTGACACTTTGCCAGTTTTTCAAATGTATTGTTCCTCCATTTATTCTTCCAACATCACCCAATATAAATGCGTTCCCGTTAGTCAAGGAACGATGTTTTTATAACTCATTATGCAATGGTGTATTCTTAGTGCAGTGTTAATGAAGTTGTACTTTCGTGTTCATAACATCGTTGCACATCAGTTCTTTGTCAGATGGGCACCTATAAGCTGCCTAGGAGATGTCTTGCAGATCTCTTCAAATCTCATGACTTAGGCCTGCCAAAGTTTTCATGTCTTCTGTTTTGTGAGGCTCCATTTGAAGGAGGATAGACTTCAACAGCTATAGTTCAGACAGCAGACTTAAATTATTAAGCTTCCATTGAAAATAATTTTCTTCAAGGTTTGCCTTCTTGTGCTTGCCACCATATCACTGCTATGTCGAGGTCTCTTAATATTTTATTACTGTCTGCTAGTGAATCTTTCAGATGGCCTTGTTGGACTGTAACTTGATGGGTTTTTTTGACAGGTATATTAAAAATGGACTGTGCAATAATATTATAGTGTATAGAAATCATAATACCCATTACTTCTGCTTTGTAGCTTAAAATGGACCACTGTTGGTTAAAGAGAAGAAGAGTCTAAAGAGCTGAACTGTTGGGGCTGTCTGACTCCTAACATTAAATATTACGCTCTAAGGCTGGCTTTTCTGGAAGAACAAACAGGACAAAACTACTACTGCATGTTTTTCTTCTTTTGCAGCAAGCTGATTAATTCCTGAAGTAGGATTTTGATCTGAACTGGGTATGGAAATCCTATCTTGCCTTTGCTTGTGTGGATGAAGAATTATGGGGAGAGTTGATATTGCCCATGAACGCCAGATACTGATTGATGCTTCTCCTATTCTAGTCAAATAGAACTTTTTACAGTTTATGTAAATGAGCCACTGTGCCATCTTGGTTTTACCACACTTGAAATAATGGAAAAGCTAACTGTCTAGCAGAAGCAATGAAACCAGAAAGAACAGTATCTTGCTCTTTTATGTATTTTCGTGTGACAAACTTAACCTCACTTTCTGCCTCCGATTTATTTTGTTGCTGTCGTGGCACTGATTGTTTTCCAGAGCTTTCCAAGGCTTGCTCCTAGTACTACACCTTACAGATCCCTCTGCCTGTATTGCTCTATTTTAGGGTAACTATCTCCAAACAGGAAATGTTTTTCAAAGTCAGGAAGAGAAGTTAAAAAAAGGATGAATTGACTTTAGGGGCTAGATTGTAAAAGATGAGTAATCTGACATGGAGATATGGAAGAAATTTTGTCCTTTTGTGCCTTTGGGGAAGCGGGCTCTTTGCTTCTTTTGTTAGGTGTTACCTGAATGCTTTCTGGGATTGTCCATCCCTGTGTGGCCCTTCTGTGTGCCTGCAGCACTGCAAGTCACATTCAGTGGTTTTGCTCATGTGCTCTATCCCTGCTTGTTCTGGAGAGATATTCTCTCTGCTTTAGTCTTTCATCTCCAAAAGATTATTTTAACTTCTCAAAATTAAATGGAAGACTGTGCAGATGGATGGCTTAAAAAATACTGTTCAGCTTCTTTCCTCTTGAGAAGGTTTAATGGTGTCTTTCGGGCAAGCACAATATAGCTCTTTTTTTCCAGGAGCAAGATTTACGATTCTTCCTGCCTATTTTAAGTTCATTCAGTCCTTCTGGAGTTCATCCAGCCCTAAGTTTTCAGACTTAAAACACTTGTGTTGGTTTGCTTAGACTTATCTCACGTAGGAGAGTTTTAAAGCTGGTGGTTTTAAAATAATTTTCTGCTTCTCTAAATAAAGAGCTTTGAAGGACAGACTCCGGGTATTTTTTTAAAACGCCATGGCATTACTGCTAAACTTTTAGATTGCCTCCAACTTTTCAAGGAAAACTGTATGTAAACTGTCCGGATCAATGATTGAAAATACATACATACATATCTATGTATGAGAACAAAAACAGTCGACCAAAACCCCATAAACTTTGTCTTGAAGAAAAGTATTTCATTCACTAGTTCTAAAAAAATATTTAAGGCACAGTATTTGAAAAACGAAGATGGTTTGTCAGTAATATTTCTTACTGCAAGGTGATAATTTTGTAATTTGAAATTTGGAAACATTATCTGGGCTTGTTCCTGAGGATTTTTTCCAGCTTGCACTCTCTCTTTGCCTTCACTAGTAATTGTGTAGAACTTTAGGCCTCTGTGATGTCAGATCACAGCAGAGTGTCACATTCGTCTTCTCCAAATTTGAATGGTAAGAATTTTCTTTTTCAAGATCCACCTGTCAAACAAAGTTCGTTACTTAGAAAAGTTAGCTTTGTAGAGGTTTGAAGTGTGTGTTGCTTTTAAAGTGAAGTTGCAGAAACCTTTTGGAATCTAAAACATTAAAGCAGGACAAGAGAGAGTCAAAGGTCTTGTGCTTTACAAGAACTTCACAGAAGTACGGAGTTGCTGGAGGGAAAGGGCATGGGGTTTGGATGGCAGAACTGTGGAGAGCAGTGAAGGAAATGAAAGACAGGAACTGTCTTTTCCTGCACCTCTTCTCCTGGAGAGCAAAGAAGGTATGTACAAACCCAGATGTTTTTCAGCCTGTGAAATGTAATGTTTATTTTTACTTCTGCTTTTTCCTCGGTCTTCAGCAATGCAGTTGTCTGTACGTATATCCTGCCTCTCACAGAAACAGCTGCTCTGTGCTGCCCCAAGGATCTCTACTTTGCTTTTTGTGGAAGTGCTAACAAATCCATTTCCTTGTTCTGTCTCCTGCAGTTCTAAAAAAGAAGAGCAATTTAAACATGCTACAGGAGGTTTTACGCAAGCCTAAAATATGCCTTTGGGACAAGAATATTGTGCTGTTATTTCTTCAGATGGCTTTACTGCCACGAACTTTTCACAGCAGCTGCAAGCATATAGGCCTAGGATGGATGATATCTATCATACAGGCTGTAAAAAGACCTAAAACTGAGACACAGGCTGCCAGATTTGTAACTGTAACTTAGGCTTGAAGGGGAGACATTGGATTTTTGTGAGTGAATTTTAATGAAATTATAGGATACCAAGGGGGAAAGGGAGGGAAGTCAGCTTCCATTTTCTCTTGTTAACAGGGAGAAGATTTTTACTAGAAGTGAGAACTTGGGTTGTGTGAGGTATATTTCTTCTTTTTTTTTTTCCCCCTCAATAAATAGTATTCCTTTGAACAAAAAGCCCCGAGTTCTCAGACCACCTATTTTTATCATCCTCATATTTCACTTCAAATAAATTGAAGTATTAGAAATTAAGGTTTAATTCTTAGTTCTATTTAATTTCAGTGTTATGCGCATTGTTTGGAAATATGATTAATGATAAAGCAAGAGAATTGGAACATCAGAATTTCATAGTTCTTGTTCCTCAAAACTGCTTTTAAGATGAGTGTTTGAGCATTTGATAGGGATAAGTACAATCCTATCTATGACAATTTCTAGCAAATGGAGAAAAAATGTAGTCTTAATCTTAATTATTTTCATATATGTTTTGGAAAATTGGGAGCTGTTGTGCAAGAATGTTCTGAGTCAAACCTTGCCAAGTTTGTCTCTCCATACTTTTTGTCAGCTAGTTTCTCTGAGGAAGTGTGGCAGCTGGTGTGTTATTTCACGAGCCTGTTGTGACAGGAAGAAAAAGAGAATTTTGTTGGCATGAGTTGAGGACATCAAAGAATTGTAAATAAGACAGCAATCACAAAATACATTTAAACCTAGGTTCCGCTACTGCTGCCTCTCACAGAGCTGCTTTCTTTGATAGGCCGGTAAACTCTGTTTTCTACTAAAATGGCAGTGTAACAAGCTGCGTGGTATGTTTCTGATATTTCCTCATTGGTCAGAAGAACATTCTTTTCCTGCAAGGGTAGGGGCAGGCAGAAGTCAGTTTACAAAATCAAGCTGACACAAGTGCAGAACAAAATTAGGTGGTTGGTAGAGATGGCCCATCTTAACAGGCAGTTCTGGTACGGGCCTCTCTGCAGCAAACTACATGTATTAGAAATGCCTTGTAGTTAATGTGCTTTGGGAGCTCAGTTTGAAAAATAGTTACCACATTTGCTCATGTTTAAGAAACACAGCAGTAGCAGTAGATGAATAGCTGCTTATGAGCAATTAGTCTTAACAAATGTATCAGTGTGCTAGCCTTTCCCCTTTCCATCTTTGGAGAGGCGAAAGTTTTCCTCTTGGAGATGGGGGAGGGGCACAGAGTTATCTGTTCATGTGTCTTACAAGCAGGTTCCTTTTATTCTTGAGGAAAACACAACTCTACCAATTGGTTTTAAATTGACATAGTTTCCAGACCAAGACAAAAATATACATGTGTAGTCTGGATTCAGTCCAAAGCATCTTTACCTTTGAACTGGTTTAGGCCAGAGAGACGAGATGTTCCACAGAGCAAAACCCCATGTGATTAAAGAGCATGAACAAACACAAAGTATATTATTAACAAGACACCAGAGTGCATTTCATGTTGCATTTTCTGACTGGTGACCCATGGAGTTGACTCAAAAAGTTAACAGAGGGGCAGAGGTCCAGTCTGTTCTAACACAAGTAATAATCACAAAAAAAAAATTCCATGAAGCCTTCTTCCTGTATGGCGGTCTTAAAAAACTGTTCACACTGGTCCTGACAGTGATGCAAATACACCGCAGTGAAACTCTGTGTTTTGGAATGTATGCTGAGAGAATGGTATGGCATCTGCTGTGTTGGGGTTTTAGCTTGATTCACCATTCTGTATGTGTCTAGTAATTAGCCTCTCTGTTACCTGCAGGCTCTTCAGACTGTCGACAGCATCTTTCATTTCTCCCTTGTGTTCTGACTCACAGGTCTGTCAGTGCCATTCTGTCTTTCCTATCTTGTGGCCCCTTCCATTTGCAGGATGTGGCTGATACATCCACATCCTGATCAGCAGCTGTCTAGGCCATGATATGTATGGGCTGACTATGAGTCACCGGGCTCTGTGGTGACGATGCATGTAGTAGAGGCACGAGGTGAAGGTTATATGGTGTTTGGAGATTTGTGGAGTGTTTGACTAGCAGCTGAAAAGAAATTTTGTTAATAAACAGGTAGAATAAAATGGCATAGTCTTGGCTGGTCATGTGCAAGGAAGAGAATTGAAAAAAAAAAAAGAGCTTTTTTTGCAGTTGTTGATAACATTGGGACATTTTACTCCTGGGAATTTGCATGTCTTTGACCCCATGAAGCCTGAAGAGATCCACAAATCTTCACTGTGTAAAAGTTTCTTCAGGGAACTCAATCGGAAAATGTTGAAACTGCTATGTCCCATCATGTTTGTGTGTATGCATTCTCCTGGGAGGATGCACTTCTGCTCTCCTCCTCTGTTAGCAGAGGGCTGAGATGTCAGTGAGCCTCTGAACATGCGTGAATCTTGGTGATGATGTTCTACAAAAACTTTCTGCTCTCTGGGCAGTATGTATGGATCTCAGGAAGGGGAGCATCAGGCCTGTTTGCGTTTGTTTTTCACAGAAGGTTACTTTATTACAAATGGACTTCTGTATCTTGGATTTTCCTTCTCAGGGCTTCAGAAATACTGTAATTTTCTCCTTTTGTATTTAACACTTCTAGACAGAGAGGTCTAGTGGTAGTTTAGCTTCTCTTTAGTGTTGCGGGTTCATCACGTTTAACATGCATTTTAGCCAGAAGGGAAGGAACCGTTTGAAGTGATGGAAGCAGTGCGTATTGGATCCCTGACGGGCAATGAGCGGCTGTTGAAGATGACAGCTTTTCCTATACTGCCCACAGCATCCCTCAGGGATGCATCTCCTCCCTTACAGAGGTGCCAGCTGCCTTCCTTTCCCGTCTGGTCCCTGCTATTAGTCAGCAGATGCACTCCACTTCTCCAGATCCAAAGTAGAAGATACTTTGTCTATCGCTTCCTCACTCTTCTTTGTTAACTAACCCTTCTTTGTGATTGCTGAAATGGAGATTTCCCAAGGCACTCATGGGGTTGCTTTGAACGCTGTGGAGCAGCATGTATGGGAGATCCAAGGGGAGGCCCTGGGGTGCCTGTCAGGAAGCAGGGGGTGCGAGTGTGAGTCATAAGCTGCAGAACCGGGAGGGCACGAGCGTCAGCGCTGTTCGTGCTTGACTCACTCTTAGCCAGCAGCAGGTCAGCTGGCAGATGGCTGCAGCTTGAAGTGAAAGCTTCTAACTTGCCAGCCAGCACCCAGTTCCAGAAGTGAATATCTGCATTTCATCAACGTCTTGTCTTGTCTCTCCGAGAAGTTGCAGGTAATTGGTAGTGCTTCAGTTTCCTGTGGCTTTCCACCTATTCATTTGTGTTGGGTCAGCTCAGCTGCTTTATAAGCATGGAAATGTGCTTGAAATCTGATGAGCTTGCAACATGAAAGAAAAATTAAAATGCTATTCAGTCTCAAATGCCAAAAACTGTGGGGCTTTCTACCAAGCTCCAGTTCAGGTTTGCATGTAATCATGAAATTAAACTCCACTTCTTTCAGCCTCAGTCAGAAAAATCATTCCTAGGTACTATAAATAAATCAAAAGATCAAATTATTCTGCAGTTCTCGTATTCTTCAAAAAAAGACAAATATGTGGAAATCCTGTAGTAGTTGAAACTGTGGCACCTGTGAAGTCAGCTCTCCTAGAAATTGTTTCACGTGTCCTTGCTAAGACAATGTACTGGAGTTTTGCAAGAAAATGGGAAACCTAACATACTTTGACCTGTTTTCTAACCCTGGGATGAGATTAAATTTGAACTGGTGACAGGTATTGGAGTATTTGCCTAAGCAAACATAGCAAAAGTTGTGCTAAGCCTTTTGGAATGTTCAGTCACCCACTTCTGCATGATTTGCATGATAAAATCTCGAAGATTGGAAGAGAAACACTTTTTATATGCAAAGTAACAAGCATCAGGTTCTTCCAGAATGTTCTATCCTCATACTGAAATGTTCTGTAGATTTTTCTGTAAGTTAAGTGGAGTAAAAAGGCAACTTCACCATCTTAAATGTGGTTTTCTGAATGCATCCCAAATACATTAAGCTAAAATGGCGTTTCCTTAATCCAAAACGTTTTGAAAGTAAAATTGCTTTTACTTGGAGTTCTGTCACTGTTGATGTCACAGCATTTTATTTACTAGCAGAGAGGTTCTAGTGAGAGGCCGGAAGTTGTAGGTTTTCTTCTCTTCGTGTCTCCTTACAAGACCTCCCAATTTCTTCATGACTCTTAAAAGCAGACCTACTTTGTTAGCAGTTTCCTATGGTGCAGACCTAGAGGTATTTTGGCTATTTCCTGCCTATTGTCTCCAAATACTTGAGAAATTTTGTGCCAATACCGTACTGCGTTGGTACTGAACCTTCTTTTACAGCTCAGCATCCTCTCAGCACAGTATTCATGCACGATCAAAACTCTGACAGGTACAATGGCTGTGAAGCATCTTTGGGCAAATTCAGAACCCTGAGCATTTTTTATCAAGGCCTTTGGTGAAAATGTTGGTGCTTGTGGCTTCCTGGGAAGCTGAGCAGTTTGGCAAGGGTGTTATGGGTGGTCTGCCAGCTAGTGCCTAGATGGCAGCTGCTCGCTTTTGGAATGTCCTGCTTCCTTCTGCAAGAAGGGAGGTCCTTCTCCCTGCTTTTGCACTGGTATTGAGCTCTTGGTCCTGCATTGTCCTGTTTATACTTCTAGAGATTAGCGGTCTGTCTGACCTGTGGAGCTTACTTACTTTTCAATGACTTGCAGAAACTCAGTGTCAGCCATCAGATCTTCAGACATCTTGTAGGGCACCCGGATGAGGCACGCAGGCAGCGATCACACGAGCAGCTCGACAAGCAGCAATGCAGGCATAAGGAGATTTCTCCTTTCTAGAAAGCCCATGGCACTTATTCCTCTGCTTTGTTATATTTACTTGCTGCTCTGCCTGAGCTACCACGACTCACAGGACAGCTTTGCAGGGCAGGGATATGAGAGATGCCCCAACATCTATCCCAGGCCTCCGCTGTCTAAGCACGGGTGTGCTGCTTGTCGAGCACTCGAGGCCAAGCAGTAATCCAGTGTGGTATGTGTTTTCCAGCACCTCGGGTACAAGTCGCTTGAGTGTACCTATAGTCCTCCTCACCAATCTTCTGTTATATCCTTACAGCTTCACTTTACAGCAGTCCCGAACAGAGATAACTATAGGAAGTGTCTACCTTTACTGTATTGCTGTTAACAGATTTTTACTCTATGAATGTAGTAATGGGCAATCTGATTATTAGAGATGTATGAAAAATGTATGTTTTACTTGTAATTTGAGTTTAATTTTCAGCCTTTAGTTGGACCAACTGCTTTAGAAGCCCTTGCTCTGTGTCTTATTCAGGAGTTCAACAGATAAAATTCTTTAACTAGATTATTGCAAAATGTTTTCTAGCTCATAAATAGTTTCTACCGATCTTCACCCAGAGTTTTTTAGTGCTCTCTTTCAGTTGTGGACTGCAGAACTAGACTTAGGCTCCAGTGCTGTTTTCATCTGTACCAGGCCTAGAAGGGAAAATGCTCTCTGCTGGTTAAGGTATTCCAGGGCTCTGATCAGACCCCCTTCCTGGGAAACACCTCTGTGTGGCTCAGCTTCAGAAGAGAGGAACCAGTTACTCATTTACCGATTCCTACGTGTTCAGCCTTCAGACTTTAACTGAAGCTAGCTGACCTAGAAGCTGTGCTAAACTTTCATATAGAATCAAGCCCATGGATTCTCAGCAAGCTCTGCTACTACACCCAAAGAACTGATAATATTACTGAGAAACTGAGTAACTGTGTAACTGCAGAAATCACTTATTCCTCTTCAGAGACAAAAAAAAAAAAAAAAAAAAAAAAGTAGAGAAGTAGAACTAAGAGCAAGCTTGTTTTTATTCTGCCAGGCAGGAGATTAATTACAATACTTTGAGGCCTCAACTCCAATTTTGTATCCAAAGGTCATGGCTCTTGTTGGTGAGATTAATCAATTATCGGTGTATCAAGCTCAATACAGAAAAGCTATCCGTGCAGTGTACAGGGAACCTTTGTTTACTGTGTATTTGCCCTAGCAAATAGTTAATCGGGGTTACTGTTTACCACCTGTTCCATTTTTCTTTCTCAAGAGCCGTAGCAAATGTTTATTTGATGGAACGGTCTGTTCCTCTCCTTTTTATTTTTCCCCTTTTTTTCTCTTTCTTTTTTTTCCCCCCTTCTCTCTCCTAAGTAAATCCAGGCTAACCCTAGAGCAACTCCAGGCTGCAAACATCAAAAAAAAAACAACAAAAAAAAAACAACCAAAGAGTAAGAAATGAGAAGAAAGGAGATGATTACAGTGCTTTGACTTATCTGAAAACACTCAGTGAATTGAATACCAAAGTGAACAGTCTTTTTAGACCAGCGGGAGCAGGCTTGTGAATAGCAGCAGCTAAGTGTCCACTAGTAGCCTCTGCTGGAAACAGGACTGTTATGTGATCTAGTATTGTTGCCTTCCTGTTGTCTTAATATGAAGCTGTGTTTGAAAGATCTCACTAAAAGATGTCTGTGAGCATTGCTTTCTAGTATACTGATTAATCAATTTTCTTCAAATGCTATTCATATGTTGCATTGAAAGTATGGAGTTCTGTGTGAGTCCATATTTTTTCCCTGTGTGCATGTGATGCAGAACCAGTACTGGTTAACACTGGGAAGTGACAGAAATCGCAGTTGCTAGTCACAAGGGAGTGAGAAATTATAGGATAGCAAATGATTTGTATCACATAGGTGTTTGTTTGCCACGTGGAAGAGTGCTGGAATACTGCTGTCAGAGGTGGACATTTAGGAGGGAAACAAAATAAAGGTAAGATGCTAAAATCGCTTATCCTTTTGACTGTGCTCCAGGGAAAGGTAAATTGTGCTTGTCACTCAGCGAATGTTCTCAAATTTAGTTCCCTTAGGAGAATTTGCTGAGCCATATACACTTGCCAAGTCAGGATGCACAGTCTCTGCTTGTTTCTGTCCTCTGCGCAAGTTTGCTCATGGTTGTACTCTGGTGCTTTGAGGGTTGCTTTGGTGTTTTAGGCGGTCAGAGGCCCTGAAAGAGACTGGCAAGCTCCTAGACTGAGATAGAGGGTGGCCTTTTTCTGTTACTTCCTCTCTACCCTTTTCTCTGCCTCAGTTGATGCGAGAGGCAAGGAAGGCTGTCAGGAGTGGCTTTGGGGCCATACAGGAATACTAAAGCACCTGTCTGTATCTGTTTTCAGCAAATGGCTGTGCCACACCCCGACATCTGTCTGTCTTCATAAGGTAACTGATTGTTTGGGGTAGCACGTAGACATGCCTATAGTCTCTGCCTTGTTGCTAGATGCTTTCAGGCAGAAAGAAGATGACAGCCCTGCCTCCCCTGTCTGACAGGCACGCTATATGGATGGAAGAAGCTAAATTAAAAACAACAGAAGCAGACTTTCTGGTTTTTCTTGATAACTGGTATAAAGGAGAGAAGGGAGCAGTCTGTGCACTGCAATTAACAGCGAGTGCTATTGCAACTCATCCTGTAATACGATATAGATACAATCTTGGCAGAAAATTGAATGCTGCACTGAGTCAGAAATATAGAGCGATGCTGGGTTTTGAAGAAGGTAATTAGCCCCAGGAACCCAGTGTTTTTTCATTTCCCTGGTGGTAAACACAGGGAAGTGAAGCAGTGCTTCCCATAAGCTTCCAAAGTCATTACAGACAAAGTACAGAGCCAATTTAGAAACCAAAGTTTTAATGAATGCTTAGCAAGAGGCAGGCGCACATCTGGTCTTCCTGTAGTGCCTGTGACATAGCACTCGGTGCCAGGCTGCTTTTCTCTCTTGAGTTAGGGGTACCTGTCTCTGTCCCAGCACTGCTGAGTGAGCCCAAGCCCCTGCTGGCATAGCTGCTAGAGAACACAGCCTGGCACAGCACCGGTTTGCTACCCTTTGCCACTTCTGCTGCCGAGGGTAACACTGCGTGATGGACCTGCCAAGGTCAGGATTCACCGTGCTTGCCTGCAGCTGAGTGCTGTGGCCTGCCTTCTGCACAGTGCTTCACTCGACAATGACAGCCCTCTGTACAGCAGTGGCCCAGTCCTTCCTTGTGCTGCCCTGCCCTTGGCCTTCACGTAAGCAGGGATTTGAGGTTTCCCTCATTGATCCTGTGCGTTCTGCTTTCCTTCTCCAATAGAAGATCATCAGTGTACTGAATCACAGAAACAAGACACTCGGTAGCCAAGAAAACTTGAGTCTTGTTCGTGACAGGACCTAGTGGCTGGAAGCTGCAGCTCACAACTAGAATATGAGAAGCAAGGAATTGAGGTGTTCAGGTAACATAGCAGAGATGACAGTAGTGTCTATGCTGTGTCTTTAAATGAAAATTGAGTTTAGTTCTAAAATACGTGTAGTCTGTGCCTGCCCTAGGTGACCATGAATTCTTGCATCCAGAATTCTCGCTCTTGTCACATCCACAAAACAAAAACAACAACAACAACAAAAAAAAGCAGGATCTTTGGGCCACAGTCACATTTTTGTCGCTTGAGAAATACACAGTCTGCTTCTTGAGGCATCACAGCGAACTGCAATACTGTACTTCAGTGAGTTTGCCACACTGCTTTGTGTGTTCCTGCACCTCTTTCCCTGAAGCTGCACCCAAAAGCAACACTTAGCACCACTGTCTTGCATCGTAGATATCTCACGTGCCTTCATTTAACACTTTTGTTTAGCATTTGCTCAGAAGTGCACGGTCAATGTAACCTCGCATGTGTTACCTCAGCCTTCTTTTGTTCAGTTGCTGGAAAGCCAGAAGATGATAAAGATCTTCTGAAATATAATTATTTTCCTGGTTCTGTATCTTAAAGTGTTGGTCACAGGTGCTTGTACGGAAGTAAATGCGAAAGTCTTATCGTTTGGACCCTTTAAACCTGTCGTGGGACTGTAGCCTTCCGATACCAAGGGCATTCTCAATCTTCCGGATTCAGAAAGTGCCCTCTAGTGACTAATTCTCCAAACTGGTTCAGAGACCCAAACTTGGGTTTTCATTGGAGAGAGACCAACCTTTGAAGGTGGTGTTGGTTGGTAAGGGCAGGAGCTGGGTAAATCATAGAATCATAGAATGGCCTGGGCTGGAAGGGACGTTAGAGATCATTTTAATCCAACCTCCCTGTTGTGGGCAGGGACGGCACCTCTCGACTAGGTCAGGCAACACGTGAGTGTCCTTGTATTGCTTTGAGAGCAGCATTAGTTTGTCTGAAGCAGCAAAAAGAAAAGGACATTGAGTGGTCACCGCACAAAGCTCAGGAAAGAAAATGATTGAATGCGTGCATGCTGTTACTGTGGAAATAGCACATCCGAATTGAAACACAAGTCAAATCAATTACAAACCCGTGGAAGGAAAACTATTAGTCTGTCACTGCACAACACTTGAATGTTTTCAGTGACGCGTGGCATTTGTGGTATTTTTTTGAATAATTATCCTCTGGGGTTTGAGAAGGGGCCACAGAATTTCTGGATTTTGTTTGATATGGCAACCGTACACTAAACTGACAGATTACTGATGTTTCATTTGTACCATGATGGCATTCCAGTTTTTCTGAAAGTAAATTGGTTCTTTATTACTTTGTTTAAATTGAAAAAAAAAAAAAGAAATTTCACCTGTTTTACGAAACAGTTTGAACTATGGTCCAAGACTACATCCTGCTTTGTGTACTTATCAATAGCGGGGGCATTCCTCTCTCTTCCTATTATTAGAGCTCTCTGCGCATTGTTGTGCGTTTTGGTTGCCTGGCACGTTTGTCAGGGGCCATCTTGAAGATACTTTGTAATAGATCGTTTCAGAAGCATGGTCCTGCCTTGCACCTGGAAAGAGCAGGGTAGATTTGCCCTGTTCACAGAAAGGATGTGAGCAGATACAAACTCCTTTTGTACTTTGTTATATCCATACAAGTGCAGACTTACAAAGTGCAGGCAACAGTTGCAGGAACACACATACTTGTTTCTTACCTTGTATAAGTAGTTCATTATGCTGAATTTATTCTCTCAATGAACTGACGACTCAAGTTTTAATGCAAATGGATAAGTGCTGTTACCATTGCTGTTAATTCTGCAGCAAAATACTGGGTTTTGTTTCTGGCAGTGTTTTGAATGTGGGTGGGGTGGTTTTTTGGTTGAGTTTTTCCTTCATCTAAGTAAAAATTCAGGTGTCCTTTTAAATGTTTAATTGCATCCGTTATTATAGCCAGTGTAGGAATTTGGTGAATCCAGGTTCAGGAACTGATTTATCTGGGCTGTTATAGTGTATAGTGTATAGGGCGAGATATGAAGGTGATGTGCAAACTGGCATATATGAGACTTTATTATGTTCTTACATTGTATTAGCCTCCCACCAACTTCCTTACACCTACTCAGTTGACATGTAAGGGATGCTAGGGCAGTGTAATTTACATGGTAAGCTCCTCTTACCCTATAAGCCTTAAGAATGTATAATTGAAATGCACCTGACCTTATTTGAACTTGCTTTTTTTTTTGTGTCCTACTCTGTATTTGTGCGGTGTTCAATACCGGAGGCCTTAGGACCATATTGGCATGACTCAGCATTTACAGAAATATGAATTTACTTCTTGAATTGTTATCATAAATATTGTGGAAAGAGGAGTTTCTTTTGGATTTAGTAATGGAGCAAAAGCTCTCATGTACCTGGAATATGTGCACGGGAAGAGGGCAAACTGGCATTGGCTCTAAAAATTATCTGGGAAAAATGAATAGTGGAAGGAGCAAGGACAGCTGGGATTTAGAGAGCACTTCAGCCTGTGTGTTGAATGCCTGTATTCATCTAGGTAACTCCAGCAGTAACCAGCGATAGGACACAAGGAAACAGAACGAAGCTGTGCTGGGAAAGTTCAGGTGGGACATTACGAAAAGGTTCTCTACTGAAAGAGTCATCAGTCACTGGAACAGGCTCCCCGGGAAAGCGGTCATGGCACCAAGCCTGTCAGAGCTGAAGGAGCATCCGGATGATGCTCTTAGTCATGTGGTTTAGTTTTAGGTAGTTCTGCAAGGACCAGGGAGTTAGACTCAATCAATCCTTATGAGTGTCTTCCAGTGTTGGATATTGTATGATTCTAATTGTTGCAATTTTTGTTATTGACAGAACTAATTTTAAATAAGTGTAAGACTGTCATGAACTTGCCATTGAAGAAATCTCTTGGTCCCTGGTTCACAAACCCATCACTCTTGCAAGTAATTTAGGGTTGAGATGGCATTCGTTTAAATTATTTTAGTGGAAAAGAATGACAGCACCAAGGAAACAGCAAACATCGCTGTAAGAAAGTTAATAAATAATGTGACTTTTTGTTAACTATACTGTGCAGCATGAGGAATATACTACGTTAAAGGAAGAGTTGCATCAAGCTTTCTGAGGGATTACAGGAATATTTGGAGCATTAAACTGCCTGGGAAAAGACTATTTAAAGAGATGAGCCTCGTGCCAGGTAGAAAGTGTACAGGGCTTTACTTGTAGCTTCTCATGTAATTACAGTGCTTTCTGGTTCTCAAGAAAAAAAAGTCTTGGGGAATAGAATAGAATAGAATAGAATAGAATAGAATAGAATAGAATAGAATAGGATAGAATAGTTCAATGGGACCTACAACTATCATCTAGTCCAACTGCATCGCCATGCCAGGGCTGACCAAAAGTTAAGCACACTAGTAAGGGCATTGTGCAAATGGGGCATGAGGCATCAACCACCCCCCCTTTTTTTTTCCTTTTTCTTTTTTTCTCTTTTGTACTTAAAAAAATCAATGGACTGTTTTTGTGTGTATGGAAATATCTAGTTATGCCTTTGGTGCAGATACTGACACCGTGTACTCTGGACATAGTTGAGATCTTTGTATCTCACTTCTCTGCTGTAAGAGTTCATGACTAGCTTTTTGAAAGTGTGCTTTTGCTGAAATGCAAAGACCGCCTAAGTAGAATAGGAAGATGCAACAAACTGAGAAACAGTGTAACCAAACAAAGAAGCTGTTGTACAAAGCCACATAAACTGGGTGGTTGCTTCTCCTCTAATCCCTCCAGAAAACTCACCAAAATTTCTTGGGCAACTTAATTTATATCAACCGTCTTGAATCTGTGGCACTAAATTTGGTGCAGCTTGAAAGCGCCTTAGAAAGTCAGTGTCTGTATACATCTCTCTTTCAAACTAAAAAACACGAAGTGTTGACAAATGTATGTGCTAATAATAACACTGGTAACAAGTTTGCAAAATTGGCTATGGTACTAAGGCCTAACACAGCAGGACTGACTCAACCAAATACTGTTTCAATGGCAGCTAAACGTTGGCCACAAAGGAGTAAGAGATCTCAATTTTTACATAGCTTAAAGAAAGCACTTAGAATTTAACCTTTATGCTTAATAATTAACTAATGAGGAGTGGTACCCCAACCTCACCACCACCCCAGCCCCTGCTATCTTTTCTCTCATAAAAGACAAAAGCTTTTTTGTTTGTTTGTTTGAAAGACTGTGGTGCACGGACAATAATTAACTCATCACCTCAGTGTGGAGTAGGAAAAGAAGGCTGGTTAGTTCTGAAAAGTTTTGCTGTGACTGTTGATGTGCTGATTGGGATGCAGTTTTGAGGAAGAACATTTGTGAGGTAAGGTGAGGAACCAAGTCCTACTTTTCGCTTGGACCAGGACAAATCCCATTCTGCCCTATAAATCTTGTTGTGTTGTGAGCGAATAACCCTTAGTGCTATAAATAGGTCATTTACATGGCTGTTAGATTAGATAAACACCTATGAATGATTTTTGGCCAGTATAATGGCCAAATTGACATAAAAAATCGAACAGGGTATCTGGGGTGATAAGAATGGGGATCAGTAGCATCTGTCCTTGTGTGCTGCAAGATTACCCTGATCTCACAATTTCTTCTTGGGTTTTATATAAACACTGGGAAACACTAGGTGAACCCCACCTGCCTTGAACAGCATCTTTTTCAGATGTTGTGGTTGCATGACCTGCCCCATAAATGAGAGCCCTTTTTCTACTGATAAACAGCACAGCATCTTTTATTTCTAGTCTGACTAGGAATTTATGTGCACGGAAGCCATCGTTCTGCTACAATAAATTCTATGACAGCTAAATACTAATATAGACTAAGAATTCATGCAGTGTTATGGTAGCTTCTGGAGTTAAAATTAAGCATCCTTCATGCCCTGAGTTTTAAGGTTACACAGAGCAGACGGCACTACATAATAACATCTTTGTTTGCAAACCGTGGGGAAATTTGGCACATAGGCACAAAATATGGCACTATAAAATAGAATTGCCAAATATCCGTACCCATGGAGGGGGAAGACCGAGCACTGCTCTTACTTAGACGAGAGAAAAGTGCAGTGTCATCTACAGCGTCTGCTCTGCGGGGCTATCGAAGACCATCTCTGCTCCTGCTAACACTCCTACTGTCACGATCCACTTCCCCTGCGACTGCAGTGCCGGGGCGGGACAGCTCTGTGCACATGACGGCTGGCACGCGTGCGGGGCCAGCACCGCAGCAGAAAGCGGGCGCCGCTCGCAGCGGGGCTGCGCAAGCGACAGCGGTTGACTTCCCCCCCCGGGCGGGCGCCTCACCAACCGCGCCTCCGCCTCGGGGGCTCCTCCCGCCGGCTTCGAGGCCGTTCCCGGGAGCCCCGGGAGCGCGGAGCCCTGTCGCTCCCTCGCGCTGGCGCCGGCAGAGGGCTGGCGAGGAGGTAGAACGCGGCCGCCCTGCGCCCCTCCAGGCCTCCGCTTGCGCCGCGGCGGGCGCGGCCGTGACCGCCCCTCGGGGCGGGGCGGGGGGCGGCTTCCGCCGGCGCGTCGCGGGGCGCCGGCCCCGGGGCGGGGGGCTGCGGCGCGGGACGACGTCACCGGGGCTGGGCCGGCGTCACCGGGCGGCGCAGTGCGGGGCCGGCCGGGCGCCGCCGGAGGTAAGGCCGCCGGGCGGGGAGCGGCGGCGCTGGGCGCCGGCGGCTCCGGGCGCGCCTCCCGGCCGGGGCGAGCGGGGGACCGGAGGCGGGGAGGGGGCGGCGGACCCGCCCCGCGGCGGTTGCGCGGCGCGTGCGGCGCGTCTCGCTCTCGGCTGCGGGAGCGCTGAGGCGGCGGCGGGTGGGCGTTGGAGTCGGCCGCTCCCCGCCGCGCTGGTGTCCGCGGTGTGCTCGGAGCCCTCGGTACCCACCGCGGAAAAGTCGGGACCAGATTCCGCCGAAGAAGAGAAAACTCGATTTTGGCGTAGAGATGCCCAGGAGGAGCGGTGATGGCCGGTTTGTGCAGGTAGCGGGAGGCAGGGCAAGCTCGCTAAGGCCCTGCGGATTTATGCAAAGATGGAGGAGATGTGCCCATAAAATGTATATGCCTCGTGTCGAGAGATGGAGAGGAAGGGTTATAACATGAAGGCTACACTTAGTACGTGAAGTGTTGCGGAATGGCTTGAACTTCGGTAAATGAAATTAAGCAAAGTGTTTCTTACTCAACCATTTCATTATGTGCTATTTTTTTTCCAGACGCCTATGCGTGATGATTCCACCATCTACAACAAGCCCTATCAGCGATGCTGCACTCTTGTCCAGTGTGGCTTCTCAGGAAATCTGGAGGTCAGAAGTTCCAGGCTATTCTGGATCGGTCACACGGCACATAAGTCATCGGGCCAACAACTTCAAGAGACATCCAAAAAGGAGAAAACGCATCCACCCTTCGCCACCGCCACCACCGAATACTCCATGTCCTATTGATTTGATTGACTTTGGGGATCTCCAGCCTCAGAGGTCTTTCCTAGAACTCCTGTTTAATGGGTGCATTCTCTTTGGGCTTGAGTTCAGCTATGCTATGGAAACAGCCTATGTTACCCCTGTGCTGCTTCAGATGGGGCTTCCAGACCAACTGTATGGAATGGTGTGGTTCATCAGCCCTATACTAGGTAAGTTTTCCTTATGCTATTTCTTCCTCTTGTTTTTGCCATTATACGAGGGCTATATGTTTTTATTTTCTCTGTCTCAGCTGTTCACAAGTATATTCTGCATGCTCTTGAGGTTAAGAAACCTTAGCCATAATTTGAGACATTGAAATAGAGAAAAATTTTTGCTGTGCCTCGCCTGTAATGGGCCCAATGTGATCAAAAGGTCCGTTCTTTTAGCGGCTTCTCAACTTCTTACATCTTGTGCGAGGGTAAGCTTTGGTTACTCTGTTCCTGTTCTTGAAAACTAGAAAAGAGGATGAGTGTATCCAGTTATGTCCCTATGAAAAAAAATCACGCAGGGACCATTCCCAAGGGTGTGTGAAAAAAGCAAAGTGGGATTGCCTTCTCCAGTTTAACTTTCTGAAACAAGTGAGGCGTTCCAATGATGAAAGGCAGTTGACCGTTACTGTGACAGGTATTGGACCACTTGCCTTAGCCCAGAGGCAGGGTCTAGGAGTTGTACCCATTAGTATGGGAAGAACTACAGGATGGGTTGCTACCACTTGGAAAATTTGTTCTGCCTGTTCTTGCACTCGTGGGATGTGCTTTGGAAGAAGAGGGTAGATAGGCCGCTACTGACAGGCTGGCCTGGAGTAATAGAGGCACCTTTCCAACTCTCCTGTTTGCTTCCTGCTGTCTTCCAAGCTAATTCTGCAGTGGGTCTCCTACCTAGGATGCAGTAAATGAAATAGATTGTAAGAAACAGAGCCCTTTAGATCATATAGCTGTTATACTCTTCACCTGCTATCAGACCCTGCCGTATTAACGCTGCAGAGTGAACTGCCGTGACAATGAGCAGTGACATACTACGTCATTCAGTCCCTGACCTGGGAAATGCCAGGCAGTACACTGTGCACGTGGGTGACTCGTATCAACTTGGGAATATCACTGTGCCATGGTGTCCTGCCCTTAACTGCCTTTTAAGCTACATATTTGAACTCCCCCATGAAACACGCTTGTAGAAAAATGCTACTTATTGGCGATTCTTTTTTTCTAGGGTTCTTGCTACAGCCTTTGCTGGGGGCCTGGAGTGACAGATGCACATCAGGATTCGGGAGGAGGAGACCTTTCATTCTGGTCTTAGCAGTAGGTGCGTGTTTTGGAAATGTTGGGCATGACACTTGTAAAGTAGAAATGTTGCACATCTCTTCTGTGTCCTTGTGGCACTGGGCTGAACAAAATGCCTCTGAAGTGTTGGTTATTGTGGGTCTGAAGAAGGTGATGAGTGGTGCTCAAATGATGATTTGGCAACTGGAGATCCCAATGTAAAAGCTTCTCTCGTCAACATCTGAAGAAATGATGTTTTTGAGGGACAAGAACGTTTTTCTTTGACCAAAACAGAGCCCAGGCATTTGTAAGCTTGAACAGTGGGAAAAAGATCACGTATATCCTATAAGCCACACTTATTCCTCAGACTGTGGTGATCTGAACAAGAGCAATATTGCTTGTCGCAAAGCTGAGCAGGTAGTATATTGTTTTTAGGGCACGGAGCGATGCAGGGTTTCTTTTGCTTGCAATCAGTCAATTGATTGATGGATTTTGATTTGTTTTTATTCCCAGGAGCGTTGCTTGGGCTCACCCTTATGCTGAATGGCAAAGATATAGGGAGTGCCTTGTCTGACACTGCGACTAACCATAAATGGGGGATCATTCTTACGGTCTGTGGTGTTGTCCTCATGGACTTCAGCGCAGATTCAGCAGACAATCCCAGTCACGCCTACATGATGGATGTATGCAGTCCAGTGGATCAGGACAGGGGCCTCAACATCCATGCTTTATTAGCAGGTATGCTTTCTCGGTGCTTCCTGGGTGATGTGAACCCTAAGTAAACAAGCCCTTGCTGTGAGAAAGTGGAGTGTAAATAACTGGTCTTTTCCTGTGTAAGCATAATAACTGGAGAGGTTGCACTAATTAACTTTGAAAAGAAACTTCTGCTGACTGCAGAAGGCTTTTGTAACTATTAAAAGTCAAACAATACACAGTCTTGAGTTGTTCATCTGAAGGTCCCTCACGTCATTTATAACACCTATGGAAAAAAAATTATCAGTTGAGGGAAGAAGTTTGACTTCCTGCAGGTGTGGCAAATGCCTTTTTTTAGTCGCTCTGTTGAAGGGGAAAGCGTATACCGGGCCCTACATTGCCTCATCGCTGTCATCTTCAGTTGCCCTACTGCCCTAGTCTAGTTTTCCTCTCCGTCAGAAGACTGTTTCATGCTCTTGAACGTGTTCCTAAGAAAGGATAGTGTTTTAAGGCTTTCACCATGTGAGTGGAGTGAGAGAGGTATCTGGTGCTCTCAGAACTTCCATGTTGATAGATACAGCATCGGTTTTGTACGCTGTCAGCAAGTCGCTGAGTAATGAGCTTGCTACACTTCCAAAGTGATTCGGTCTGTCTTGGACACAGTTAGATCTGTGTTCCTCTAACTGAGTGAGGAAAATGGATTTTCACTTACTTTCAGGAAAACAGTCTTAGCTGACTGCAGAGCCTTGCCACGAGGCTGGTGGACACTTCTATTTTACGGACTGAAATAGCCGAAGGTAAAGTGGTTTGTTATTGGCAAAGAAAGAACTACTATTTTTGATAATTTGTATCATCGGTTTTACAGCACTGACTTTCTCCCTTTTTCTGTACCATATATGTACATCCAGACTGTCCTTGTGGTGCGGATAAATGTGTTTATTACTGTATTTGAATTGAAAAGGGGTTGGGTAGTAAAAGAAAAGTAACATGCTGGATTCTGCTCACCAATAGTTAATCGGATGGTGCTGTGCTGTTATGGACTTCCAGGACTGGCTAGAGAAGATAATCTCGACTCTGTTTTTCCACCAGGTCTTGGAGGTGGCTTTGGTTATGTTGTTGGAGGAATACACTGGGATAAAACCAGTTTTGGAAAAGCTGTGGGAGGGCAACTTCGTGTCATCTATGTCTTCACCTCAGTTACACTGACTATCACTACTGTGCTGACTCTAATTAGCATTCCAGAAAGACCCTTAAGGTCCTTTAGCAGGAAGAAAAAGGTGATGAAGAGTCCAAGTCTTCCTCTCCCTCCTTCTCCACCTTTCTTCTTTGAGGAGGGTGTAAATGAAAACTTTGCTTCTCATAACTCAACTGACTTGTACGCAAGTTTTACGAGTCCTGTTTCCCCCCTCAGCCCACTCACACCCAAATATGGCAGTTTTGTCAGCAGAGACAATTCCTTGACAGGAATTAATGAGTTTGCGTCATCATTCGGGACTTCACATATTGACAGTGTGCTTATAGACTGTTTTACAGGCGGGCACAGTAGTTACTTAGCACTTCCAGCTAGCTTGCCAAGGCAGTCTGTCAGTGTCAGCTTTCCTCGGGTGCCTGACGGCTGTTACCAAGGAGAAAATGGAGTTCTGGAGCAAGGCGAGAGCAGCGTGATGCCAAGGCCTGACAGTGAGGCACTGAGGGTGGGCTCACTGGATGCGATTAAGCCACGGTCGTCAGGGATCCTGAAAAGACCTCAGACCTTGGCCATTCCAGATATTGTAACGGGACACTGTCCAGAAAATAGCAGAAGAAGAAATGTAACCTTCAGCCAACAGGTAAGGGCAGAAAATCTGTGATATGCCTATGTAAACTTGAGCGTTCGTTTAATGTCTTCATACGGTTTTCAGCGTGTGGTGCACAAACTCGTCACTAAAGACTGCTTATGACTGTTGTCTCATAAAAGTTGTCGTGGGAACAGCGTAACTCCTCCGACTTCATTGGTAAAATAGTGGGTAGGATGGCAATTATGACTGGCAGTCCTGGACTGCTTTTATTAAGATGGCAGAAATGGGAGCATTTTGCTCTCGCTGAACTGCGCGTGAAAGGTCAGTGTTTTTAGCCCTGCTTCACCACCCAGGGAGTTGCCACACGAAAGCAGAAAAAGACACGTTCTTATTGAGCCTCTATCTTCCCTTTCTACAGAAATATCCACAAGATAGGGGCAGGGACAGGATTCTCCCGTGATCTTCTCCCTGTGAGAGTCATTATGTCTGATTCCATGAGGAAGGTGAGGTTTTCCTTGCGCAGGGATGAGACTGACCTCAACTTCCACTGTCGGTGATAACGTGGAACATCTGAGACCTCTGTGTGCTGGCCCATTTTTTTTTATGATCTGAGATGAGGCAAACTGCCCTCTGTTGTCGGGTTTTTGTTTTGGTTGGTTTGTTTTTTGGTTTTGTTTTTGTTCTGTGTGTATGTGCAGCGTTTTTTGTGACCCAGTTTGTGAGAGCAGACTTCATTAGGGCCAGGATTTTAAATAATGTGCACGTAGAGATCGAACATCGAGGTTGGCAAGAAGTGACAATGTTTCAGTTAAAACTGGCTGCTTCTTCCTCCACCTCTCTAACACTCCAAGAACCAAATTCACCTGAATGTGGGTACAGCAATGTCTTCATACAAATGTCTTCATGCAAATGAGTTTATGCCTTCCCTGTGCTAGCATCTGGATGCAGTTGGCAAATACCCTAGACAAGTGAAGAATATTATTTCAGGTACACCGAAAGCTGCAGTGCAATGCTGCCATTTAACACTTGTTCCATGGCTGAGCTTCTGGCTTAGCTAAATACATTATTAATCTCCAAGACAACATACTGCAGCGGCAGAGTTTTAACATTCAGCTCATCAGATAGGTGTGTGATATTGCGTAGGTTTACTCAAAGGATGTCTGGGTTTTTCCGACTGTGTTTGTTGACCTGGAAGTTCTTACGGTGCAGGTTGCGAATATCTTGCTGAATGGCGTTAAATATGAGAGCGAGCTGAATGGATCGGGCGAGACCTCTGAGCAGCCACTCTCCATGAAACTGCTTTGTTCGACCATCTGCCAGATGCCCAAGGCTCTTCGTAACCTCTGCATCAACCACTTTCTAGGTATTCAGAAAGCGCCGTCTTTTTTTTTACCGTGAAGTAGTCTGTCTTGGGTGAATGTTTTTAAACATTTTATCTATCGCTGCAGTGGCTGCTAAGTAGAGAGGACGTGATTTGTTCCATATACACTCACCAATAAGGTACTTTCTGGTATTTATTTTCTTAGAACACGGAGAAAGAAAAGAAAGCCTACATTCCTAGAGTACCTAGAGAGACAATAATGGATTATGTCAGCACATCCATTAAATGCAATGTTTGCATCGAGATGAGAAACACCGCTGAGCTAAGAACTTGAAACTGTTGACTGTTTTTTTTTAATTTTTCAACACTCTGAAATTCACGTTTCTGAGCAGAAAAATGAGATTAGTTGTCCGTCCCTGCTTACACCTGAGAGCAGCACTCACTTTGCTCCCTTTCACAGCATGCGTGTAGGGGTCCCAGAGAAGGCCTTGAGGAAGATGCGGGGTGCCCCAAATGCTGCGGGAGTGCCCCAACCAATGCGCTCTTACCTTTGTGCTTAGCGATGCGTGACTGATGGTTGGGAAGGGCTTGCTAGCAATCCAGTTTACACCAAATGGGACAGAAGTTATCGGGTAGTTAATGCTCATTGTCTGTGAAACAAATTAAAAAATCACCTGCATCGCTGGCCTTGTTGCCGGTTCCTAAGTAGGAGTTTTTGGCTGTGTTGGAGGTGCTCTAGGGGCTGCAACCATGACATACTAAGCACTCCTTCCACTTCTGGTGGGAGAACAACAGCAACCTGAAACACCTATGGGATGAGGCGCTCTGTGAAACCGAGTGATGTGTTCTGTCTTGTCAAAACCTGAAGGCAGTTCAGACAGCTGTGATCTACTTTTTCTGTCTTGCTAAACCGGCGTTCTGCGGCCTGCAGTCAGCCTCTAGGATTCCACCTAAGAATTCAAAGGATAAATCTTGGTCTTTAAAATCCTAGATGTCTTTGACAAACACTGTAGCGTAATGCACAGGGAACAGCAGTCCACAATAAATGCGGCTAAACATTATGTGATACCCATGTTGCGCAACCTGTCTTCAGCCGTGATTTGTAATATAGCTGATAGCATCCATGTAAGCTTACAAGGGGAAATGTACTCTGTAATCCTGACAGGTTACTTCTATTTCTTTCAGGATGGCTTTCTTTTGAGGGTATGTTGCTCTTCTATACTGACTTCATGGGAGAAGTAGTGTTTCGAGGGAATCCAAAAGCACCTCACAACTCAGATGAGTATCAGAAGTACAACGCTGGGGTCACCATGGGCTGCTGGGGAATGTGCATCTATGCATTCAGTGCTGCTTTCTATTCAGGTACTTAGTACAGCCATTTAAGTCACTGCTGTAGGAAAGATGCACCCACTCCATAAGCGGTGTTTCTGCAACAAGTGTTCCAGCACCTGTGTTGTCCATGGCCTACCTAACATATGGCACGAGTGCTGAAGCAGAGCGTTCTTTTTTTGCTGTATTATTTCTGCTGGTTATCCTTGCCCGCGCTTGACAGCAGATGAAGTCGGGTGTGCAGTGGAAACACATCTTTTTCAGTATATAGTTCCTTTCACAAGTGACATTTTCCATGTTTGTTGAATCCAGAAATACATGCAGCCACCATAGGCACAGTGCTGGCACAGGAGCACACGGTGCCCGTGATCTCCTGGCAGAGTACACCAGCGTCACACACCACCCCAGCATTTTGTTGTGTGTCTGCCCCGCTTTCTCCCTACCCCCCCAACCGGTTCCTGTTTACCCCTTCAGGACAAGGGCACTGCCTGGCTTCAGCTCTGCTGCGCCCTGCGCATAGGTAGGGCAGCAAGGCTACATTGTGGCAGTGGGATTCGGAAGGGGTCCTTGGCGCTCACGTGCAAGCCACGGGTCACTCAAAGGCATAACGGTTGCCATTGAGGTGTGTCTGAATAATGGTTGGACCGCAGAGCCCAAAGATGCACCCCTTGGGTCCGCTGACCGGCTAGCAGTTCACCCCGAATGTCATGCCATTGTCTTGCAGCTGCACTGGAGAAGCTGGAGGAGCGATTCAGCACCCGGACACTGTACTTTGTGGCATATTTGTCCTTTGGGCTGGGCACGGGGCTGGCCACACTCTTCAGAAACGTGTATGTGGTGCTGTCGCTGTGCACTACCTACGGCATCCTCTTCGCCACACTTTGCACACTGCCCTACTCCCTGCTCTGTGACTACTACCAAAGCCGTGAGGTGAGCCCTGAGACCGGGAGGGGAGGGAGGCTTCTGCAGCATCTCCTTACGCTGTGTCCCCTGCAGTTTGTAGGCTCACAGGCGGAGGGCACTCGGCGTGGGATGGGCGTTGACATCTCCTTGCTGAGCTGCCAGTACTTCTTGGCGCAGATCCTTGTGGCCCTGGCCATGGGGCCGCTGACAGCAGCTGTGGGCAGCTCCAGTGGCGCCATGTACTTCGCCAGCCTCATGTCCTTCCTGGGCTGTCTCTTCTCCTCCCTCTGTGTCACCTACGAGTCTCCACCTACTGAGGAGCTGCCACCCACCGAGGAGCAGCGCCCGCTCTTGCCTCGTGTGCGGAACCAGTAAATGGAGAAGCTGCTGCAGCCTCCCCTGCCTCATTGTGTTGCCCTCAGCATCCCCATCGTGGTGTGTCGGGCTTGTGCACCCCCAGGATGGCAGCAGCGGGCATGGCAGACAACGAGGTCTGTGAGGTCTGTGCTGGCTTCGCCAAGCTTTACCCTGCCTGCAGGAGGGTGAGGGGTGAGTCGGCAGCGCCTGGCAACGCTCATCCTTCCCCTGAGGTGGCAAAGGCCCATCTGTGCCCCTGAGGCCACAGCAACAGGAAGCGGTGGTGGGTGGTGTCAGTGCGGAGCCATCCCTTCCAGCTGCCCCACAGTACCGTCATTCCCAGGGGGACCGGTGGCCTTATCCAGCCTGAGGCAAGGGACCTGGCAGTCTGGTGCCCAGGCAGGGCAACCACAATATGTCGGGCAGCAGCGAGCCGCAGGGCTGCACACGCTGCTGCAGGCGCCACCGGTGCAGGAGCGCTGGGGCTGCGGTGCTCCACCAGCTTCGTGGGTAGAAGGTGCCTTCTCACGGTCAGGTAGAGTGACCCCATCCTCTGTCACTGAGGGCAGCAGAGACTCCCGTGAGGCCTCAGGAAGTGGCGGGGCCAACCTGTGGGTCCCAGCGTCTGCTCGTGGTAGACCTGGCTCCGGAGGGTGCTTTTCAAAACTTTGGAAAGGCCGAGAGCGACTGGTCTCGCTCAGGTGGTGTAAGTACTCCGTCGAGTGCCGCGGCTGGGCTCCTGGGCGCGCAGAGCTCTCTGCGGCAGAACTGCTCCAGGAAACTGCTGTGAGGTGAGATCACGGTGGCCCATCTCCCAAACCCTGCTCTTGTAGGTTGTGGCTGTGGTCCATGGTGATGGCTGACCGTATGAGTGCATTTCCTTCCACGCTAACTAGGACTACAAGGGCTTATGATGATTTAGCAGGAGAATGGGCAGTTTTCTGTAACCCAGCTTTGGGAAGAAGGGTCTTTTTCTGTCAACTTCCATTGGGTAGAAGCTTACTCTCAAAGTCAAGAATTTAAGAAAAAACATTTGTGTGAAAGCCTGCAGCACATCATCCTGTTTTTTCATACAGTTGTATCCTGTGACGTTTTAAAATTTGCATAGGAGGGTGGTGATCGAGTACCTGTCAGCTAGAGCTGCATCTTCCCAATCTCATTAAAACTAGTAAAAGGGCCGTGAGACTTCCTAATTAATCTGATTTTGGAAGTTGTTAAGTGTATGAGACCTTACACAAGTTCCAGTTAAGCCTGGGAGCTTTTTTAGTCTTGAGAGCAAAGATGAAAACAGAAATGAAACTCTTTCTAGGATCCCTGTCAGCTGGCCTCTGTATTCGGGTAGGCAGCCAAGGTTCACCAAAGCTGATGGGCATTTTGGCCTTTGTATGTGCTGTGCATGGCATCTCTGTAGAGGCTATTTTTGCTCTCCTGGTGTTTAGGTCCAGAAGAAGGATTTTCTCTGGAGGATCACTCCTTTTAAATGAGTTATACGTAACTGTCACCTAAATTTAATCCGACGCTTGATATACGATGCCAAGATGAAATACCCTGTGTAATCTTTAGCTGTTGTAGCTTATTATACTCCAGTGCTGAAAGCATAATGCACAACCACTAAGAGTCTCTCATCATCTGCCTCAGAGTAGTACTTTTTTATATTCAAGAAGCAAGTTTCATGCTCCTCCGTATTGATTTAAATGGAGGAACACTACTGAAGTTACAAAGTCAAGCCTTCAGAGATAAAGACTGTCAGAGTGATGCATCTGATCATCTTTTTTTGTGTTTTGTTTGGGCTTATGTAGTGTCGTATCAGCAGGAACATCTGTGGTGTGCTGTTTCCTTGATTACGGGACAGCTGTCTCCAAGAAGTTCAGAATGAAGCATGAGAAACCGTACAGTTGGTGCTCTGATTTCTGATAATCTAAAGACTTGGAGAATTTTTCTTTTCCTGTTGGTCCGCTATGTAACCTTAATTTCCCTCCCTTATCTCGCCAAACTTTTAAACTCAAAAAAGATTTATTTTTTTAGTCCCACTAGCTCACGCAGTACTACTTCTTAAAATGTTTCCTCTTAAGTTTTGTACGCAGCGTTATTGCACTAAATGGATCACGAGCACTTTCCTTTTCTAAGTTGTAGTTGCAGATCATTGTGTTGCAAGCGAGGATCTTCAAAAGATGCATAGAACTGGTGAAACCAGTGTATTTGATGGTAAGGTTTGTCTCTGCTTCTGTCTGTAAATACTACTATTAAATACGTCTATATAGTTATAAACATATTGCTATGCCTGCATGCATTGCCCAATAGATTATATATTACCTTTTCTGGTCTATGGGATATGGACTTTATTTTGCATATGTATTTAATTAGTGTTTACATACATAGTACTTTTAAGCCAACGTCAATGTATGTTAATTTGGTGCTTCGAGCAATAGTGGTGGGGTCTGGAAAAAAAACAGAGCCTGCCACCATCAAGCAGAGTTGGAAGTCGCACCAGATCTGTAGAAATAACATAGAAGAGGGGCATTGCTTACTTGCTTATTCTCTTCCTCTGTTGTACGTTTAGTGTTTTACAACATTTGCTATATGTGGTCACAGTGGAACTGTGAGCTGCAAAGTGACGTTTACCTTTTGGAATCCAAATGCTTCAAATATTCTGTCTAAATCTGCGAGCTGCTGTTTAGAAGTAAGACGCATGAGTTGAGGCAGGGAAGTGACATCAGGTTATGCTATAGTTTAATCTCTTCAGCAGTGCCTAAAGGTTAATTTTGATTAAGTCCTTATCATTAAAGGTTGCTCGATGGCAATTATTTGTGGGTGTTCATAAATGTATTTATAACACATGTACAGAAGTAAGGAAAAAGGGGAGAGGGATAGAGAAAGCACCTAATAATTGTGTTGTTTGTAACTGAGCTAGCTGTAACCCTTTCAGCATGTCCGCTGTTCGCTTGACTTCTGATGTGTCTCTGAAAAAAAGACGACAATTTTGGAACTTCTGCTCTGTCTTTGAATGAAGACAATAAGTCTTTTCAAGAATCAAATAAAATCGCATGACTATCTATGAAAGAAGCTATATTGGAAACTACTTCAAAATTGCTGTTTAGACAATTTATTTTCTGCTAATGAGTAGTTGGTCATCTCGTACTCTATAGCAGCTGCACTTAATTTTATTAGAAGAATTAGTCTTTGGGTAAAAGGTGGCTTTCTTTATGTTCTCTCTCCCTCAGACTGGAAAACAGCCTTAGTGAGATCTTTAGATGCCATTACGGTAACAACACCCAATGGATTGCATGAAGTACAGTGAAGATACTGAGAAATCTATGACTACTGGGGTTGAACTGCCAAGGGCTATCTCCAGCATCTGTTTAATTTATCTATATTGACTTTTTCCGTACGTCCGGGTGTTATGACGTAACGAGTCATTTAGCCTAGCTTTTCTGCTGGGAAGGTTTTTGTCGATGTTCATTAAGGAAATGGCCGCAGCAACTTTCCATTGCCTTTCCTCTGCCCCAAGCTGCCGCTTCTGTGTCAGAGTCAGTGGAAGGGAAGACGCTAGTGAAAGCGGACTTGTGTTCAGAGTAAATTTCAGGCTGCAACACCCGAGACAACAGCAAAAGCCGTAGGGCAGCAGCACTGGGACGGACTAGAGGTCTTTCACTAGAATCCTCGGTTTTCTCGGTATCGCCATCCGTGCTGTCTCCTAGCAGGTTTGAACACGCCAGGAAGGCAGTGTTCTACACTACACGTGGAATTCTTCACGTGCGGCGGGCAAACTGAAGCTGGCACTACTCATGCCGTTGCTGCAAAAGCGATACGCTAGAGCTAGTAGCGTGCTTTTAGGAAAAGCCACGTATACCTCCTTGAATGGTTCTCTACCTACATAATAGTAGGAAACCCCCTTTTATATATGCTACACCAAATTTGGCAGCAACAGTAAACTTTTCATAGAGGAGTCTAAAGATAGCAGCACGTGCACAGTGTAGAGTGTGCAAAAGAAACTTTAATGTGGTCAGATGTGCTGACGGGGCAGGCTGCATCCTCGGGCTGGGGCGGGCCGGCGCTGTCCTGGGTCGCTCAGCAGCCCCCCGGGAGTTCCTCAGGGCACGTCGCCGGTCCCAGGCGAGCAGTCCACCGGCGGCTCGTCGGCCTCCTGCGCTCGCCGCCGCCGCCGCCGCAGCCTCTCGGCGCCGGTCACCGTCATGGGGTGCAGAGGCAGGAATCCCGCCAGACCTGCAAAGAGAGGCGGTGGGACGCGGCGATCCCTAGCAGGCCCCCACCCCGGCCCCCCGCCCCGGGCCTACCGAGGAGCTTCTCAGCGGGCCGGGAGAGCTGCGCGCCGCAGCCCAGCCAGTGGCGTAGGCGCTCCAGGTTGAGCCCCGCCACCCGCTCGCCGTGGGCGTTGGGCAGCGGGTCGAGGCAGCCGAGCTGCTCTAGGTACTTCCCGTCGCGGGCGCGCCTGCTGTGCGCGGCCACGATGCGGAAGAAGGGCCGGTTGGTGCAGCCGCCGAGGGCGAAGCGGATCACGACGTGCCCGCCGTGGTAGCCCTTCAGGAGGCGGCTCCCTGCGAAGAGAGCGCGAGGCGGTTAGGGGCCGGCCGGGGCCGGGGCCGGCAGGCCGGGCCCTCGCGCACTCACCGAGCTGCACCATGACGGCGGGCGGGCCCTCCGCGTCGCGGCGCGATGACGTACCTGGGGCCGGAAGTGCGACGGCTGACGCAGCGCTGGGCGGGCGGACTGGTGGGTGGCGGGGGAGGGGGTTGTGTGTGTTCTCGGTTGGACCTCACATTTCTCTATGTGAATGTTGTTATTTCCGGTTGTAATTAACGTTGATGTAGTAGGATTTTACTTTTATTTTGGAATTTAAAAAAAAAATCTGTGGGATTTTTTTTTTCCCCAGGCCCCAGCAACTCTGCGAGGTGATGTTCATTGCCGGTATTCAGGCAGAGTTGCTGCTGGGGCCGGGGTCCTGGCGGGCAGGATGAATCGTGAGGCCTCTGGGAGAGATGTTCCTGAGGAGCACTGCAGAGAGGGGGTGAAGGCCCGTAGCGGCAGAACGGATGAGCTTGAGAGGGTGTGGGAGTTCGCGTGGTAGATTGAATGTGTGTTGTAGAAGAGAGAGAACCTGGGGTCCAAACTCTTCTTTACAGTCAGGAGTAAGACTGAATTCAGGCGCACCCAGAATGCTCCCTGTGAGGCAGTATAAAAAACAAGGGCGTACAGTCCTCGAGGGCATGCAGAACCTCATAACTCGGCAGGAGGGTGTTCCCAGTCTCTTCTGTAACAATTTGTAGTATGTTTTGATTGCGTCTCACCTTACGTGATTGTGTGGGGAGGGTGTTTTTCCATGCAGGTTTTATGTAGAGTTGAGATTTTTCTTTTTCAGGTTATAAAAAATAGATTAAATAAATAAATAAAACCCAAACAGGTGATGGATTTCCCCCCCCTTCCCCTGGCTGTTGTTTTTTTTTTCCCTTGGTCCTGGCTGCTCTGTGAGGTGATGTTCATCACCACTGTTCAGGTGGAGGTGGTGTTGGGGCTGGGGTTTTGGAGGACAGGACTATTTTTCAGACCCCCGGGAGGGATGTTCCCAAGCAGTGCTGCAGAGGTGGGTGATGGCCTGTAGTGGCAGAATGATTGATTCTGAGTGTGTGTGTGGTTATGGGTGGTAGTTGAATGATGTCCTGTGTTTTGATTATGTCTAACCTTATGTGAGTTGAGGTTATTTTTCTTTGCAGGTTTTTTTTTAGGGCGCAGAAAGCGCCAGGAGACACCCAAAATCGCCCCCTGGGGTTCCATAGTCGGGGTTGCAGAGGCTCGTGTGATATTTCAACCTGAGGAATTAAGAGTGTGGAACGCTGCCCCAACACGCTGGAGCCTTGGGGCGCGTTCTGGTGCCGCTTTAGTTTGCCCACGCAGCGAACGGCCACCGTATCGGAGCGGGCGGCGGCGCACATGCAGTGGCGCCGCGGTGGTCGCCGCGGCGCGATGCCCTCACGTAACGGCGAGCGGGTCGTGAGCAGGTCGTAGGAAAGGCCCCGAGGGATGAGGCAGCGGGCCGGGGGGAGGGCGGGGAGCGAGCAGGGCCCTGCCGGTCGGCTCCCTGTGGCGGAGGGGACGGGACCGTGCGGCGGAGCAGGGGGGAGCCGGCGCGGGGGTCCGGGAGGGAGCAGGGCGGGAGCGTACCGGGGTGGCTGGGGTCGACCCAGCCGCGTGGCTGGGTGGTGGGGTCGTCTGACTTTGTTTCATTTCGTTTCCGGTGGGTCTGGCTGATGACGTCAGCAGGGCCGGGGCGGCGAGGATCTGGGTTCCGCTACGGGCATGCGGCACCTGGATCGGTGGCGGGGCAGGTGAGGGGCCCCCGCTGGGGTGTTTCATCTCGAGAGGCTTGAGGGGGCGCAGCTGAGGAAATCGATGCCGGGAGTGCCTGTGTTTTTGGAGGAGGGTGTTTTTTTTGGTGAGTTTTGTGGTGTTTTTGTGGTGGAGGTTGGCGGTGTTTCTTTAGGGGGGCCAGGGTAGGCTTGTGTGGTTTGTCCTTTCCAAAAGAGATGAGTCAGTCGGAGGCAGCGTCTCTTGAGCGCCTGAGGGGAATTAAAGCTGAACCCCTTGGATACCTACAGGACCCTCCATCAGGATTGGGAGCTCAGAATCTTCACAGTTTCCAGTCTTTCCCACCTTGCACCCAGGAGGAGATGCTATGTTTGAAAGGTACTGAGTCGCCTCACCAGCTTGTAAGTGAACCAAACACGGTTACGGTTACGAGAACGCCACAGGTGACGCCAGTGTTGCCGACCCGGGCTATTTCCGAACCCACGTTCGTTCTGGGCCAGCGTCGCTGGGATCCGGGTGCTCTGCCCTTTGCGCTCTGATGTTCTCCGCTCTATTGTGGTCTTTGTAACCCTTCACAAAAGAAACCCAAAAAGCAGAACAACTCCCCTCCCCTCCCAAAAAAACAACCAAACTCAAAACTGGAAGATTTAGATTTCCACCTGGCTTTACCCTAAAGGCTCTTAAATCTTTCTCAGGGGATAGTTGCCTGCCACCGTTTCGCCACGATCGGCCACTCTTCTGCCATGAGGGCTCAAAAGGCAGACGCAAAGAATCCGCTGTGGTCTGCAAGTACGAGGTACGTCTGCAGCGCGTGTCTCATTTTTCCGATGGTGCTCGTAGTTTGGCTTTTAAAGTGAACATTAGGAACGTGCCAGCTCTCCTTCTGCACTTTCTCTACAAGATGTTTAAGCACAAAGACTGAAAGTCGGACGTGGTCTGTCCTGGAGCCTGTTGGGCCTGCACACAGCTCGATCCTCACCGTTTGTATTCTCTTCCTGAAAGCGTAATCTTCCTCCTCTAGGAAACACTAGCATAGCTCTTAATGGGCTCTGTGAAAGTAATTCTGTGCTCGACGTAATTCGGTACCCAAACTTTGAATTTTGCTGCCAAGTCGGCCTCTTCTCTTTTCATGGTCCATGTGGTCCCTGAGGTCTCTTTTTATGGTGCATGCTTTGTCTCGCTTAAGTCTAAAAAAGGGTTGAGGATGCTCCGTGTCCCCCTCGACCCCTCCCCACTCCCCAGGTGCTCGTGAACGGGACTCCCTTTGAGGAGTTGCCACACTGGCTCCCGGCCGAGCAGGTCATGGCCGTCACTGTGGACGGGGACCTGGAGCTGCACGTCTTCCGTCCTGGGGGTGGGGGGGCGTGAGATAGACTCTCCGGTCCCTCCCAGCCACCTGTATCCCCCCTGACGCCCCACCCTCGTATCCCCCCTATTCCTGTATATCCACCCTGAAACCCCTCCATAGCCCCTTCAACCCTCCAGTCTTATCCCCTCTAACTTCCTCCATATCCACTATGACCCGCCCTGTATTCCCTGTGACCCTCCTCATACCCATCCTGACCCATCCCCCTACCCATGTATGTCCACCCGGAGCCCCCCCCCGCCCCGTATTCACCCTGAACCTACCCCACACCTCCTCCGACTGCCCCCTTATCTCCCCACCCACCCTGTGTCCCCCCCTGCAGACACTGCATAGCCCTCCTGAGCCCTTGTAGCCCTCCTGACCCCCCCACATCCCCCCCGACCCACCTGGGGTTCCCCCCCTCACTTCTCCCCTGTGTCTCTGCAGGGGACATGGCCCCCCCACCACACCAGTGAGTCCCGGAGAGGGGGGGACTATTTTGGGGTATTCTCACCTCCCCCTTCTCCCTCTTTTTGTTCCCTCCCAGGATGTGCTGCAGACCATCCCCCATGACGACCATAACCACCTGCTGGTGAGTGATTTGGGGGGCCACAAGCAGGGGGACTCCCTTGTCCCCAGGGGTATCCCCATGACCCCGCTGGGGGGGCCAACAACTGGGACCATGTTTCCACTGACCCTCTTCCCCCTCCCACAGGTGATGGGGCACCCCCCACCCTTCCACCTGGTGAGTGGGGGTCCCTGGATATGAGGGAGGGACATGGGAGGGCCTGTTTGGGTCCTGGAGGGGCTCGTGGGGGGTTGTACTCCCATCTTGGCCCCCCACCCTCTCCTCGCTATTCCCCTCCCCTTACCCTTACCCTGCAGCCTGTGCCCTTTGTTTCTACCATCCGGGGGGGCTCACCCCCAAGAGAAGCGTTGTGGCGAAAGGATTTGTACCGCCAGATGCCCAAAGGTATTTGGGAGGGGGTGGGAAGGGAACCCCCCACCCCTTCAGCACCCTAACCCCCCCATCTCACTGTTACCATCCCTGCTTCGTTCATCATCAACCTCCGTGAGGGGCTGGGGGGGGGCATCCTCCTGTGCTTCAACCCCCCACCTGGCTGAGGGGTTGGTTGTGAGAAACAGCCTCCTGGGGGGACCAGTGGGGCTGAGGGGTGTGATCTGCCCCGCTGCCCCTTCCGATGGGGTGGGTACTTTGATGAGAGTACACGAGGCGGGGGCGAAAATCGCACGGGGGGGGGGGGGGGGGGGGGGGGGGGGCGGGAATTGCACGGGGAGCGGTGCCCGAGGGTGGGAATTGCAGGCGGCGCTTAGCATTTTTCGCACAAGTGCGCACGTTGCCCACGTTAGGAGTTGCACAAGGAGTTGTGATGCACAAAGTGGGGGTTGCACATGAGTGTTGCAGGAGGGCAGAGTGTTTCTTGCACAGGGCTGTTGCCCGTGGGAGTTGCATGAGAGTTTTTGCTTTGCATCGTATGGGGCAGGTAACGAGGGTTTGCGTTGCACGAGGGTTCGTTTTTTTCTTTTTCCCCTTTTTTTCTTTTGGAACAGGGGGCAAGGGATCCCTGCTGTGGTGTGTAAGAGCCTCTCAGGAGACCATGTTTGATGGAAAGATGCGTTTGCTAGTTGCCTGCATCTGCCCCTCTCCTGGCACACGACCACACTCCGCTGGGGCTTGTGTCAATGTTTGTGCATCTGAACCCAGCTCCACGGGGCTGCCACCACCACGTGAAGAACACGCGTGTGCCCCACAGCTTGAACAGCAGTCCAGCTGGCAGTGGCCCCTGTGCCTGCACTCCCTGCATGTACAAGGGCCTGGCTCACTCCCAGGGGTCACGGGGGCCTCAGAGTGGTCATGTGGCAGTGGGGGAGGGGGGAAGGGCATGGTGGCAGTGAGGGTCACAGGGTTCACAAGGAGGCGGAGGGGTCAAGGAAGGGTCATGAGGGTATTGGGTTCATGGGAGGTTGTTGGGGGGGCTCAGGCAGGGGGATGATTGGATATCTCTGCTCCTCCCTCCCCGGGTGAGGGGTTGGACCATGGCTGCCACAGGTGCTGGTGGCCATCTTTAGGGCACGGGAACCCTCAGAGCCCCCCTAGAACATGGAGCTGGGGCTCAGCACACCCCAAAACCGCCCCCCTCGGGACCTCCAGCTTCCCCTAGTAACCCCCCCATGAAGCCCCTAGGGGACTCAACTCACCTGCCCCCCCAGACCCCCTAAACACACCCCCAAGACCCCCCAAATCCCCTGTCCCCCTAAACACTCCCCTGAGACCCCCAAATCCTCCATCCCCCTCATTCCTCTGGCTCTGAGACCCCCCAAATCCCCCCCGTCTCCTGAACCCCCCCCAAATTCCAACCTCCCCCCTCGAGGCCAATAAAAGAAACAAACAACAAATTAATCTCAATTACTTAGTTCAGTCTGTCAATTAAAATTGGTTTAATGAGGTCAAACTAATTTTAATTAACTCCATGTGAGATTTAATTAAGTGAGATTGATATTGGGTAAAAAGATTTTATTGCAGGAAATGCAATAAACAAGTAAAATAAGTTAAATTGCAATTAAATATGTGATTTAATTAACGAAGTCTATGCAGTGAAACGATGGAATTGAATTTGAAATTAAGCAGTAAAGCAGAACATAACTACTAAAGTTCATCCTAGTAAGAATAAAGTTAATAGCCTAATTCAAGGAAATATTATTAAAGCTAATGAAATTAATAGTGTAATTAATGCATTAAGGCTAATGTAATAAATTGAGAAACTCAAAATAATTTAGGAGCAGTCCATGAAATGTGTATGAAAATAGACAGCTAAGGACAATCTAAGAGTGGTCATGAATATTTATAGTTAAAATTACAAGAATAAAAATGAAGAATATATTATTAAGTATTTAAGAAGTAAAATAGTTAAACATTATGCATAGATACAAAGACATCAAGAAAACGTTGAGCATTAAAAGAATGTGATAAAATAATAAAGTGATAATAAAATAGTGATAATAAAATACTGTTAATTGATTAAATGTAACTGTATAGTTTAATCAGCATCTTAAGGAGACTGAAAAGTAGTAATAAATAGATTAAGAATTCCTGACGAGTTGTTAAATAAGTTTAGCTTTTGAAAGCAAGAAGGAATAATAGAGTAACTGATATTCCACCTGTATTTAAAGAACTGAAGTGTCTAAGATGGAGTTAAAAAAATCAGAAGCTACAGTTTAATAAATAAAAGTAAGAATCTCTGTAGTTAAGAATTCAGTGAGTATTGTTAAGCTTTGATGAAACGAAGAACTGTTTAAGAGCAAGAGTTAAAACTTAAGCTAGAGAAGTAGGAATAATTTGTTAATTTTACCTGAACTCAATGGGATTTAAGAGATGATTTTTAGTTGCATGAGTTTTGCAGCTGTTGGGGCTCAAAGTTCCCTCGAGCATCAGGATTTTAAAGAACGAGTTGATTAAAAGGAGGGATTCAGCCCTTAAAAGACCCCGAAATCCCCCCGCGCAAACGCCTCGGAATGAAAGCCCGGCAAGCGCCCCCCGGCCAATTCGCCCCCTGCCCCCCCGTCGCCGGGTAACGAGCCCGCACGTCGCGCTGGGTCCGCCGTCTCGCGACGGTTAATTGCACGGCAACTGCCCGGCCAGACCGTTGACTACGTACTCCCCAGAGATCGCAAGCTAGCGGACGGCCGGAAGAGATGAACCCTACGATAAAACAGCAGACAGCCACGGTACATCTGGAAGCACATTTGTATCGGTGTCAGGCGTTGCTCCTAACATCATTAAGAATACGAGCGAAGCCCGGAGCAGAGCAAAACTTGAGCCTTTTTGAGATATTATACGGGAGGCCGTAATCAGATCAACTTCAAGGGGGAGGATTTGGGTCCAATGGGGCATTGTTATTTGTGCAACTATGTAATATCTGTAGGAACACAGCTCGAGGTGATAAATACGAGAAATCTGGGAAGCAGGGCTAAGGGACCAGCTTACCAAATCCACCCGTCGAGCTCTGGAGATTAGGCTTACGGTAAGATTCTTTCAGGTAACCCACTAGAAGCGCACCGTAACGGGGCGCTATCGACCGCCTTCGCCGCAATCGAGACGAGAGAGCGAACCGTTAGGATCCGGTACGCTCGAGCAAGGAAAGCTCTAGATAAGCGGTCCACCTCAGAGTCTACGGGACCTTTAAGGTTAAAAGCACAGACGCCTTAGGATGATGCCATTCCGCATTACGTTTGTGATTACAGTCCCGAATATCTTCGATGCTCGCTAAGAACACGTTCGCTACGGGATAACACGAACATTAGTAAACGCTACAAATGCAAGGGATCTCCGGGCGCGTGTAACCTCGTATGGATTTCCCGCAAGTTCAGGCGGTTGGAATTGTTCTTTTAATATCCCTTCTAGATAGGGTTGTTCACAGCTTGCTAACTCCCGCCAGGGACTTCAATTTAAAATACCATTATAAGGAATTCCACCTTTTTTTAGCTGGAACAGATGTTGTAAAAGTATCCTGTCGTTTTGTACCTCGGCTAATCCTTTCTTCAGGCGTGTCTCGCAGCCAGCGATCGCAAACATTTCGGTGACCTTATCGGAAACGGTCAGCCTGACCGCAGACGCTAGTAGCAGTCTCCACGTTCGGATAAATTCGTTACCCACAGCGGTTTTACGGACCGGCGTCAGAGTTATTAACTGCGAAAGGGGGAGGAGCGCGTGCAGTCATCGATCGAGGCTCTCGTACGTATGTAGATATAAGCGGGTGAATTGGAAATGAGTTAGAGACTGTATCGGAAAGCACCAAAAGCCTTTATGAGGTAACTAAAAGTACTAATTCCTGGGAATTTGAGGGATAGCGACACCACGCGACGACTCGCCTCCCGACTGTCACGCCGCTTCAGCAACTCTAGGGGTTTTTGGTCACCGTGGGGCTCGCAGTAGCATTAACATTTACAGTAGTACCACGCTCCTCCCACTGTCGCAAACAGAAAGCTGCCGCCTACGCAGATCGGAAGCAAAACAGAGTAATAACCCGGGCAGAAACGGGCAAGCGGCTTGGGAGAACAACAAATGAGGGCGGTTCCCCTCGTGAGGTTGTGAAGGAATTGGCAAAGTAAAAAGAAAAGGGGGCCATCGAAGCTGTGGTTTTAGCCCGAGCCATACTTGTAGATAAAACAGGACGCTCGCGTCTTCTGAGACGGAATGCCCCGGGACTCTGAAACGCCATAGAGGTATGCAGCAGCACCTTAGGCCAGCCTTGGTGTCTCATAACCAAGACAAGGAGTTATTTGAACAGAGCTCACCAAAACGACCCTTAGATCAAGGCTATCGCGATCAAGTCAAACGATTCCTAGACACTCCCGACGATCGCCGAAAGACCGTGTCACGTACGTGGGAGTAGGCGCCGTTCTACGGTGACGAGTACGTTTACCATATATGAAGAGTACTGTCACTCTTAGGTAAGGTAAGGTATTGTCACGTGTTGTATAGCAAATAAAAATAGTTTATTTGCATCGTATTGCACTTAATTTTGGCATCGCATCGTACCTGGACGAGCGGAAACTTTATCGCTACATCGCTTTGAAGAAGTCGCGAGCCAGACCGAATCCTTAGCCGCGGACCGTCATCCGGGCTCCGCATGCTTCCTCGTCCTTCGGCGCCTTCTTCTACACGCTTCGACCCGTCGCTCTCGAAACGGCAGGAGCGTCGTCCGTCAAGGCGGTTCACCTCGTCACCGACATCTGGGATGAAACTTATTAGAGCCAGGACCATGTTTAACGAGCGGCCGGTAACTCAATCAATGCCAGAGAAACCGGCTAATGTCCCTAGGTGTCGTCTGTGCTAAATCTCGTCTTCTTGTGATGTGTGTATCTGCATTAGATCATCTCATCAATGCTATGTAATAATTATTTCTCTTGCTGGTTATACACTACTGTCAAATAAAGTAGTACAGATCCTCATCACAGGTGTTGTTAATAAAGGTCACACACCCAGCAGTCCATTCAAGTCACTAGTGACATTCTACCTGTCCCATCTTTGAAGGTTTTTCTGACATCTGGGGCCAAAAGTAATATAAATGCAGGTACTAGGTGCAACGCATCCCCATCCTTATCGGGATTTGTTTGTATTTTGGCAGCTGACCAACTGCTGGTGACAAATGACCCTTTACTGTGAAAAGAGGATTACAGGAAAACTAGTAGATGATTGCATCTCCGCAAAGACAAAGCTATTGATTAATTACCTAGATAGTTAGCTATTCCTTAACAGTTGTCAAGCATTTTAGAAACCCATAGAAGCAGTTACAGAGCAGTCGATACCAGCACCGCAGGTCGGATGAAAGCCAAAAGACGACGGAGTCTGTGCGAGAACCAAAGGTGAAAAGTACACCGTGAAGAAGACTACGAGTCTTCATTCCCACAACTCTCAACGACCGCCACCGGGAGTCACCGTGCAAGCGCACTCGGAAAGAATTTATGTAAATGCTGCGGTAGAATTCATTTCAATACGAAGCGGGACGGGTTCTGCGTACGTATGGCCGTATTTCTGCCCGTCGGCTGTCTACGGGTGATATTTTTGAGCACGTTGCATCCCAGGCACGTCTTAACCTATGCTCTTATCCCACTTTTTCCATTAAGAGGTAGCGAACCAAAGAACCTCACCTATAGATCGTATCTTTCCTCACTTAATCTTCAAATCAGTTACTCCAAACGAGGTCTCCTCTTACTAACTCGTCCTCGTTTCCCATATCCCGTGAGGGGTACGCAGCACCTTCCCGCATCGACATCGCCAAATTTCGTCTTTCTCTGGATTCCTGCCGGCGTACCAATAAACCGCCATTCTCGATCAGAATTCTAGTTACCGTGTCCTCCTCCCCGCCGCGTCTACCGCCTCGGCCACTCCCGCACGATCGCTCGTAATCCGGCCCGCTCCCAGACGCGTCCCTCTCCGAGGGCTTCCGACCGTCCTACGTCACCTCGTTCTCCATCTCTCGCTCCCAAGCGGCGTACGACTGTTTTCTATCACCTTTTTCCGGCTGCGTCCCTCACAAAAGTTTCCCGGCGTCCGACACGGCCTACTTCCGGTCCGATCGATTCTAAACGGATTACGACCGCCCAACGTTCTCTTTTTCTTAGCCTAGCCCTTTTGAGAAGTTTATAGCCGTCTAACATTCCCTTCTTCTGATTCTAATTCTTCTGGAGAGGTAACAGTTCTTTGCCATTACCTTTTATTTGCGTTTACTGCAAGTACGAAGATTACACGTGGCCAACTAAAATACGTCGTCCTGATGCAGCACGTCGTTGATCATAAACTCAATGAAGTAATGACTTGTATAGGTTTGTAGGATAAGTTTTACTGTCTGCCTATATTCTAGAAAAGAAGGAGTTTTTATTTCCCACCAGAAAAGCAGGTATTATCAGGTTTAGCAATATCTCTCTCTCTGCAGGCCCACATTTTCCTTCCGAGCACAGATAAAGACTAAACCTGGGGAGCCGCTCCTCCGGCCGCTTTTATGTCTCCCGGAGGTTTGCTCCACCTCTTTTGCACGGCATTGTGGGACAGATGGAGGGGCGTGGCCTGTGGTATAAGAGCCTCACCCTCTGCCAAGCTCAGTCATTCTGCTCTGGGTATCCTTGCAGTGAAGATCTCTGTTCTCACCAGTCACTGGTTTTCAGTCACTGGCTTTCAGGAGCAGAGGTTCTCTTTCGAAGGCAGAGCCGAGAACCAGTTCACGTAAAGTCCGTTTTGAGCGACCGAGGGGTCAGGAAGGGTCCCGGGTCATTCAGCATGGCGTTTACTATAGCATTTCTGTTTTTGTTTCTTTGCAGATGATGAAGAGGAAGGCGTTGACTGTAGTTAAGTCTCGTATCTTTCTTTTCTTTTTTAATTTCTGATTATTTCTTCTCTACTTTCAGTTCTCTAACTTTTTTTTTTTCCACTTGGCAGTTCTTTTTTACTGTGTTATACTTTTCTCTGTGTTACCTTTTTCTTTTATTTGTGTATCTTTATTAGTCTTATGCCTTTCTTACCACATTTTACTGTTTTTCTGGGTTTAAGCTGCTTCTAGAGTCCTGTCCCTTTTGTGTCGTTTGGCTTTTGTCTCGACTTCCTAGTTTCTTCAGTAGGTTTTCCACTACGGTTCGGCCGCACCTTCGGCAAACGACAGCTTTGCGGAGAGAGATGCGGGCATCTAGAGAGGTCGAGGGGTACCTTTAAACGCAGAGCTTTGGGAACAGGTCAGGTAAAACTGATGTAGAAGGTGCCGAAATAGTCCGCCGACCCGGTGTGCGGGTAAATGGGTTCAGCGACTGTCTTCGCATTTGCAGGTCACGCATGAGGACATCCACGGACGGAGCTGAGCTCGGCACGGCTTTTTTGAAGCGTGGAGTAGAATCCACATCTTTCAGAGTTAAATTGCGGCAAAGTCTCTCGGCAGGGGTCGGTATTTGTGGGAAAGGGCTTTCGAGTTGGGGCTCTTGAGGGGCAAAGATGAGATGGGGCTCTTGAGGCAAAGCCCTTTTTGGAGGGGGAGGAGGGAGAGGTTTATTCCTCCGGAGGATGTTAACGTGTCCCGGGCAGGACGGTTCCAGCCCGTGTCGTCGTGTCTGTGTTGTATGTGTCTTTTCTGTCATCCTTGTGCAGTAGCTCGCAGCGTACTATTCCCTGCTCAAAATCGAGCAGCCGGGCAGGCATCCGGAGTGACGATCGTCACGGGCGTTACGCCGATCGGGCGTCTCTTTTTGTCTCGTCCCAAGCCTGAAGATATTTCTTGATGTCTATTTTGTCCCATCTCTAGCTCGAAGAAGGATCCGTCTTTTGCTTTGGAGGTTACCGGGCAGTTCTTTCAAATCCAAGTTCTGGGCTACGTCGGCGGCTCGTCTCTGTCGCCGTCTGTTTAGATGGCCACCACCACCTTCTTGCCAGTGTCCTTAAGCGGTGAGGTCTTGAAGGTCTTGTTTTGTTCTTGAAGGTCTTGTTTTTTTAGAGCACCTTCTTGCAGTGAGTCACCGAGTCTGGCTCGGTTCAGAGGAGGCCCCGGGGCCCCGTAGGTCCTCTCACTAGATCATCTTTGCGTATCGGGAGCCCTTCTTCTCGCCGAGAGTTTTCTCTCGCCATAGGGATGTGTTCTATGTCCTGTGTACATGAGTGTGGTTTTGGCTCGGAACCTCTGCCCGGGACACGGGGTCGGGCATAGGCGGGATAGCCGTGGGGGCCCGCGGGGTCAGTCCGGCTCGGTACGGTCCCGATCTGTAAGCGGGTAACTTCTCCGACCCTGGTTTTTCAGATGCTGCGGGACCGGACGCACACCGAAGAGCGGCCGAGGAGGGGAGCGGAGGGCCGTCGGCAGGTGGGTCGGCGCCTCGTGTCGCAGGGGACGTGCGACTGGTGGCTTTGACTACGTTTCAGGGTGTGGTTTGTTTTTTTCCCATGTTTTGCAGGTGTGGAGAGCTGAACCGAGTGAGACATCATCACCAGTTCAGAATCTGGCCAGGTGAGCCTTGACCGGTCGGCTCAAGTGGTAATTGTTTCTCAGGTGTTTTGTTTTTGGGGAACTTCAAAGTCTACCTTGTTTGTGTGTTGCAGGCGGCACCTGAAACTGGGGCTGGTGGCTCACGAGGACCCAGGTGGGCCGGGGGACCTTCTCAGATAAAGAAGTGGGAGAGGCCTAGCTCTGGGCAGGCTGGTGTTCCAGGCAGTTGTTCAGCGTGTGCTTTTTTTTTTTTCTTTATCCCCCCCGCCCCTCCCAGGTCCCGCAAGCCGTCTCTGGGGGACGGAGGGCCGTGCCGAAGAGAAGTCGGACCGGGTGAGGCGGTTGCGGGCCGTGCCCGTGTGTAGGGGCAACAGCCTGTCTGGCCCCAGAGTGCAGCGCTTCTCGTTTTGTTTTTCTGCAGGGTCTGTGTGAGGCGGCCAGAGGACAAGGCGGGGAGTCATTCTGGTAAGATGAGTTAGTTGTGAGCAGGAGACAGGGGCTGACCACTTGTTCAGAAGGATTCCCACAGTGTTCTGTCTCTATATCCTAGGTGTCCCCGCAATGACGGCCTTCATCTCTGGAAGGAGCAGGTGAGCCGTGCGGCCAGAGGCCCTTTCAGTGGTGTGTGGTGGCAGAGGATGTCGTCATCACACCTGGTCCTTTAGAGCTGCTGCTTTGTCTGTGTTTTTTTTTTTTTTTTTCTCTGCAGAGGAAGATCAGGATTATGGTTGAGGCAGGACGGTCCAGGAGATCCGAAGCACTGCTCGTGTCGAGGATGGAGTTGGATCTCTGTCTCGTGGAGTTAAGTTGTGGGGAAGTGTCTCAATGGGTGGGGGCTGGGTCGGCAGTTGTGGGAAGAGATAGGAGAGAGGACTTTTGAGGCTCAGATTCCTCGGGATGGGTTCCAACAGAGGGAGCATCTTTGTCATCCGATGCATATTAGCACGTCCCGGGCAGGGCGGTTCCAGCCTGTCTTGTCAGCTCAGTGTTTTGTGTGTGTTCTGTGTTGTTCCTGTTCCTTGAGTCTTGAAGTCGTCTTTGCTCTTCTGAGCTCATGGAGAAAGGCAGGCATCGGGAACAGAAGTTTTTGCAGGTCTCGTGCCGGTCGAGCACCTCTTTAGTCCCATCTAACTTGAAGAAGGATCGGTCTCTTGTCTCAGAGGTTACCGGCCACTTCTTTCGGATCGTTGTTCCAGGCCGTGTAGGCGGCTCGGCTCCGTCGCAGTCTGTTTAGACGGCCCGCGTCCTTGAGCGGTGAGGTCTTGCAGCCCAGCTGGTTGCGCACGTGTGATCTTTGCGTTGACACGCACGTCTTTTTAGAGCACTCTCTTGCAGTGAGCCACTGTGTCTGGCTCTGTTCTGAGGAGGCCCTGGGGCCCCGTAGGTCCTCTCGCTCGATCATCTTTGCGTATCGGGAGCCCTTCTTCTCGCCGAGAGTTTTCTCTCGCCATAGAGATGAGTTCGGTGTCCTGTCTGTGTACGTGTGCTCTTGGCTCAGAGCCGCTCTGCCCGGGGCACGGGGTCAGGCATAGGCGGGGTCCATCCGGCTCGATCCGGTCCTGATCTGCAAGCGGGTAACTTCTCCGCTGTTTTTTCAGACACTGCGGGACCGGACACACACCGAAGAGCGGCAGAGGAGGCGAGCGGAGGGCCGTCGGCAGGTGGGTCGGCGCCTCGTGTCGCGGGGGACGTGCGACTGGTGGCTATGACTACGTTTCAGGGTGTGGTTTGTTTTTTTTCCCATGTTTTGCAGGTGTGGAGAGCTGAACCGAGTGAGACATCATCACCAGTTCAGAATCTGGCCAGGTGAGCCTTGACCGGTCGGCTCGAGTGATAATTGTTTCTCAGGTGTTTTGTTTTTGGGGTACTTCAAAGTCTGCCTTGTTTGTGTGTTGCAGGTGGTGACCGAGACCCAGGCCGGCAGCTCACGAGGACCCAGGCGGGCCGGGGGACCTTCTCAGGTAAAGGAGCGGGAGAGGCCTAGCTCTGGGCAGGCTGGTGTTCCAGGCAGTTGTTCAGCATGTGTTTTTTTTTTCCCTTTATCCCTCCGCCCCCCAGGTCCCGCAAGCCGTCTCTGGGGGACGGAGGCCCGTGCCGAAGAGAAGTCGGACCGGGTGAGGCAGTTGCGGGCCTTGCCCGTGTGTAGGGGCAACAGCCTGTCTGGCCCCAGAGCGTAGCCCTTTTCCTTTTCTTTTTCTGCAGGGTCTTTGTGGGGCAGCCAGCGGACAAGGAGCGAGCCATTCTGGTGAGGTGAGTTAGTTGTGAGCACGAGACAGGGGCCGATCACTTGTTCAGAAGGATTCCCACGGTGTTCTGTCTCTATATCGTAGGTGTCCCCGCAACGATGGCGGCCGTCTCTGGAAGGAGCAGGCGAGCGACGAGACCGGAGCCCCTTTGATCGGCGTGTGGTGGCAGAGAATGCCTTTGGCCAGCCTGGTCCTTGTGAGATGGTCCCGTTTGTCTTTTTTTTTGGCTTGTTTCTTTTTCTTTGCAGAGGAAGATCAGGATTGCGGTCAAGGCAGGACGGTCCAGGAGATCCGAAGAGCCGCTCGTGTCGAGGATGGAGTCGGATCTCTGTCTCGTGGAGTTAAGTTGTGGGGAAGTGTCTCAATGGGTGGGGGCAGAGTTGGCAGTTGTGGGAAGGGGTTGTAAAGGTAGCATAGGTGAGAGAGACTTTGAGGCTCGGATTCTTCAGGGCGGGGTCCAACAGAGGGAGCGGCTTTGTACTCTGATTAACGTTAGCACGTCCCGGGCAGGGCGGTTCCAGCCTGTCTTGTCAGCTCAGTGTCTCTTGTGTGTCTTCTGTGTCGTCCCCGTCCCTCGTGTCTCAAAGTCATCATCACTCTACCGAGCTCAAGGAGCTCGGCGGGCTTAGGGAACGCGAGTTCCGACCGGCATCGCGCTCATCGGGCGCCTCTTTCACCGCGTCACAAGCTTGGAAAAAGGATCGGTCTCTTGTCTCGGAGGTTACCGGGCAGTCCTTTTGCATCGTTCTTCTGGTCCGCAACAGCGGGTCGGCTCAATCCCCATCTGTTTTGATGTCCAGCGCCTTCTTGCCCACATCCTTTATTGCTTAGGTCTTGAAGCCTTCCAGCTCGCCACTAATAAAGATCCATTCTTTTCATAGCAACTTCTTGTACCTGGGTCTCGCAAATGTGTCTTTACCAGGCGGCCCCAGGGCCGCTTCGGGCGGACGTGTCACCGCTCTAGGTCATCTCGCTCATAGAGCGTTTATTCTAGCCTTTGTCGTTCTCCACAGTTTTCTCCGGCTGTCGATTTGCGCCATCCCCCGGCGTGTACGTGTTTACGCGTGTCTTTGGCTCGGAGCCGCTCTGCCCGTGGGCGTGGGGTGGGTGGACTAGGTGTAAGACTCCATGTTCACTGGCAGGTATGGCATCGTTGCATCTAAGACCTGCTTACCATAATGATATGGAGCATGTGTGTGAGCCCTTTAGACAACACTTCCTCTGACATATATTTAGGAGTTGTGTGTGTTTCACGGGGATGTCGGGAGCCAGGGCGGGGGGCACCCACACCCGCTCCGACAGATGCGCTACGTGCCTCCCAGTTCAGCGTTTGTATGTGTTTTTTCGAGGCGAATGTGATGCGAGGTCAGCGTTCCTGATGTCAGGCCTGAGTTTCCATCAAGACCCGTGACACGATCAAAGGTAAGCGGGTGGTCTTTCTGGTTGTGTTTTGCCTGGTTTGTGTCTGGTGTGTGTTTGGGTTTGCCCGGTTTGTCCGCTTTGTGTTTAGGCTCGCCCGGTTTGTGTTTGGTTTGTGTTTGGTGTGTGTTTGGGCTTGCCTGGTTTGTGTGTCGGTTTGTGCTTGGTGTGTGTTTCGGTTTGCCTGGTTTGTCTGCTTTGTGTTTCGGTTTGTGGGTTTTTCTGAGTTGTCTGCTTTGTGTCTCTTTGCTTGGTGTGTGTCTGCTTTGTGTCTCGGTTTGTGGGTTTTTCTGAGTTGTCTGCTTTGTGTCTCTTTGCCTGGTGTGTGTCTGCTTTGTGTCTCTTTGCCTGGTGTGTGTCTGCTTTGTGTCTCTTTGCCTGGTTCCTGTCTGCTTTGTGTCTCTTTGCCTGGTGTGTGTCTGCTTTGTGTCTCTTTGCCTGGTGTGTGTCTGCTTTGTGTCTCTTTGCCTGGTGTGTGTCTGCTTTGTGTCTCGGTTTGTGGGTTTTTCTGAGTTGTCTGCTTTGTGTCTCTTTGCCTGGTGTGTGTCTGCTTTGTGTCTCTTTGCCTGGTGTGTGTCTGCTTTGTGTCTCGGTGTGTGGGTTTTCCTGAGTTGTCTGCTTTGTGTCTCGGTTTGTGGGTTTTTCTGAGTTGTCTGCTTTGTGTCTCTTTGCCTGGTGTGTGTCTGCTTTGTGTCTCTTTGCCTGGTGTGTGTCTGCTTTGTGTCTCTTTGCCTGGTGTGTGTCTGCTTTGTGTCTCGGTGTGTGGGTTTTTCTGAGTTGTGTGCTTTGTGTCTCTTTGCCTGGTTCCTGTCTGCTTTGTGTCTCTTTGCCTGGTGTGTGTCTGCTTTGTGTCTCTTTGCCTGGTGTGTGTCTGCTTTGTGTCTCTTTGCCTGGTGTGTGTCTGCTTTGTGTCTCTTTGCCTGGTGTGTGGGTTTTTCTGAGTTGTGTGCTTTGTGTCTCTTTGCCTGGTGTGTGTCTGCTTTGTGTCTCTTTGCCTGGTTGGTGTCTGCTTTGTGTCTCTTTGCCTGGTTGGTGTCTGCTTTGTGTCTCTTTGCCTGGTGTGTGTCTGCTTTGTGTTTCGGTGAGTGGGTTTTTCTGAGTTGTCTGCTTTGTGTCTCTTTGCCTGGTGTGTGTCTGCTTTGTGTTTCGGTTTGTGGGTTTTTCTGAGTTGTCTGCTTTGTGTCTCTTTGCCTGGTGTGTGTCTGCTTTGTGTTTCGGTGTGTGGGTTTTCCTGAGTTGTGTGCTTTGTGTCTCTTTGCCTGGTGTGTGTCTGCTTTGTGTTTCGGTTTGTGGGTTTTCCTGAGTTGTGTGCTTTGTGTCTCTTTGCCTGGTGTGTGTCTGCTTTGTGTCTCTTTGCCTGGTGTGTGTCTGCTTTGTGTCTCTTTGCCTGGTTGGTGTCTGCTTTGTGTCTCTTTGCCTGGTTGGTGTCTGCTTTGTGTTTCGGTGTGTGGGTTTTCCTGAGTTGTGTGCTTTGTGTCTCTTTGCCTGGTGTGTGTCTGCTTTGTGTTTCGGTGTGTGGGTTTTTCTGAGTTGTCTGCTTTGTGTCTCTTTGCCTGGTTGGTGTCTGCTTTGTGTTTCGGTTTGTGGGTTTTTCTGAGTTGTCTGCTTTGTGTCTCTTTGGCTGGTGTGTGTCTGCTTTGTGTCTCTTTGCCTGGTGTGTGTCTGCTTTGTGTCTCTTTGCCTGGTGTGTGTCTGCTTTGTGTCTCTTTGCCTGGTTGGTGTCTGCTTTGTGTTTCGGTGTGTGGGTTTTCCTGAGTTGTGTGCTTTGTGTCTCTTTGCCTGGTGTGTGTCTGCTTTGTGTTTCGGTTTGTGGGTTTTCCTGAGTTGTGTGCTTTGTGTCTCTTTGCCTGGTTCCTGTCTGCTTTGTGTCTCTTTGCCTGGTGTGTGTCTGCTTTGTGTCTCTTTGCCTGGTGTGTGTCTGCTTTGTGTCTCTTTGCCTGGTGTGTGTCTGCTTTGTGTCTCTTTGCCTGGTGTGTGTCTGCTTTGTGTTTCGGTTTGTGGGTTTTCCTGAGTTGTCTGCTTTGTGTCTCGGTTTGTGGGTTTTCCTGAGTTGTCTGCTTTGTGTCTCGGTTTGTGGGTTTTCCTGAGTTGTCTGCTTTGTGTCTCGGTTTGTGGGTTTTCCTGAGTTGTCTGCTTTGTGTCTCTTTGCCTGGTGTGTGTCTGCTTTGTGTCTCGGTTAGTGGGTTTTCCTGAGTTGTCTGCTTTGTGTCTCTTTGCCTGGTTCCTGTCTGCTCTGTGTCTCTTTGCCTGGTTCCTGTCTGCTCTGTGTCTCTTTGCCTGGTTCCTGTCTGCTCTGTGTCTCTTTGCCTGGTTCCTGTCTGCTCTGTGTCTCGGTGTGTGGGTTTTTCTGAGTTGTCTGCTTTGTGTCTCTTTGCCTGGTTGGTGTCTGCTTTGTGTTACGGTGTGTGGGTTTTCCTGAGTTGTGTGCTTTGTGTCTCTTTGCCTGGTGTGTGTCTGCTTTGTGTTTCGGTTTGTGGGTTTTTCTGAGTTGTCTGCTTTGTGTCTCTTTGCCTGGTGTGTGTCTGCTTTGTGTCTCTTTGCCTGGTTCGTGTCTGCTTTGTGTTTCGGTGTGTGGGTTTTTCTGAGTTGTCTGCTTTGTGTCTCTTTGCCTGGTGTGTGTCTGCTTTGCGTTTCGGTGTGTGGGTTTTCCTGAGTTGTCTGCTTTGTGTCTCTTTGCCTGGTGTGTGTCTGCTTTGTGTTTCGGTGTGTGGGTTTTCCTGAGTTGTCTGCTTTGTGTCTCTTTGCCTGATGTGTGTCTGCTTTGTGTCTCTTTGCCTGGTGTGTGTCTGCTTTGTGTTTCGGTGTGTGGGTTTTCCTGAGTTGTGTGCTTTGTGTCTCTTTGCCTGGTGTGTGTCTGCTTTGTGTCTCTTTGCCTGGTGTGTGCTTTGTGTCTCTTTGGCTGGTGTGTGTCTGCTTTGTGTCTCTTTGCCTGGTGTGTGTCTGCTTTGTGTTTCGGTGTGTGGGTTTTTCTGAGTTGTCTGCTTTGTGTCTCTTTGCCTGGTGTGTGTGTGCTTTGTGTCTCTTTGCCTGGTGTGTGTCTGCTTTGTGTCTCTTTGCCTGGTGTGTGTGTGCTTTGTGTCTCTTTGCCTGGTGTGTGTGTGCTTTGTGTCTCGGTTTGTGGGTTTTCCTGAGTTGTCTGCTTTGTGTCTCTTTGCCTGGTGTGTGTCTGCTTTGTGTCTCGGTTTGTGGGTTTTTCTGAGTTGTCTGCTTTGTGTCTCTTTGCCTGGTGTGTGTCTGCTTTGTGTCTCGGTTTGTGGGTTTTCCTGAGTTGTCTGCTCTGTGTCTCTTTGCCTGGTTCCTGTCTGCTCTGTGTCTCTTTGCCTGGTTCCTGTCTGCTCTGTGTCTCTTTGCCTGGTTCCTGTCTGGTCTGTGTCTCGGTGTGTGGGTTTTTCTGAGTTGTCTGCTTTGTGTCTCGGTGTGTGGGTTTTTCTGAGTTGTCTGCTTTGTGTCTCGGTTTGTGGGTTTTTCTGAGTTGTCTGCTTTGTGTCTCGGTTTGTGGGTTTTCCTGAGTTGTCTGCTTTGTGTCTCTTTGCCTGGTGTGTGTCTGCTTTGTGTCTCTTTGCCTGGTGTGTGTCTGCTTTGTGTCTCTTTGCCTGGTGTGTGTCTGCTTTGTGTCTCTTTGCCTGGTTTGTGTCTGCTTTGTGTTTCGGTGTGTGGGTTTTCCTGAGTTGTGTGCTTTGTGTCTCTTTGCCTGGTGTGTGTCTGCTTTGTGTTTCGGTGTGTGGGTTTTCCTGAGTTGTGTGCTTTGTGTCTCTTTGCCTGGTGTGTGTCTGCTTTGTGTCTCTTTGCCTGGTTCCTGTCTGCTTTGTGTCTCTTTGCCTGGTTCCTGTCTGCTTTGTGTCTCTTTGCCTGGTTCCTGTCTGCTTTGTGTCTCTTTGCCTGGTTCCTGTCTGCTTTGTGTCTCTTTGCCTGGTTCCTGTCTGCTTTGTGTCTCTTTGCCTGGTTCCTGTCTGCTTTGTGTCTCTTTGCCTGGTTCCTGTCTGCTTTGTGTCTCTTTGCCTGGTGTGTGTGTCGTGTGTGCTAGGGGTAGTCTGGCGTCTTGATTGCTTATGTCCAGGCGGTAGCGTAGCGTCTCGCCCATTTTGTTGTTTAGTAGTTCTACCGTGTTGTTACTGTTGACATAGGCTAGAGTCTCGCTCGTTGATGTTAACAGCGTGACGTTCGTCAGCGTTGACACTGGTGTCGGCGGTGCCGCTCACCCTCGACGGGTCAGCGTATGTGAGGTGGGGGGGGTTGTTTTTCCTTGCAGGTTTTTGCTTTTCAGGTTTTTAGTTTAAACTTAGAATAAAAAAAGCCCCAGTCGGGGGATTTTTTTTTTTCCCCCGACTGGGGTTTTTTTTCCCTCGGTCCCGGCCGGTCTGTGAGGCGACAGTCATCGCCTATGTTCTTATACAGGCCGTGCCGGGACCGGGGTTTTCGCCAGGCAGGTCGATTTTGGTGGTCCCCGGGAGCGATCGTTCCCGGGGAGCGTGGAGGCGTAGGGTAGCGTTAGGCTGGTGTTGCATTGTGTGTGTGTGTGTGTGGGGGGGTTTGTTTTTCCTTGCAGGTTTTTGCTTTTCAGGTTTGTAGTTTAAATTTAGAATAAAAAAAGCCCCAGTCGGGGGATTTTTTTTTTTCCCCCGACTGGGGTTTTTTTTCCCTCGGTCCCGGCCGGTCTGCGAGGCGACAGTCATCGCCTATGTTCTTATACAGGCCGTGCCGGGACCGGGGTTTTCGCCAGGCAGGTCGATTTTGGTGGCCCCCGGGAGCGATCGTTCCCGGGGAGCGTGGAGGCGTAGGGTAGCGTTAGGCTGGTGTTGGATTGTGTGTGTGTGGGGGGGGGTTGTTTTTCCTTGCAGGTTTTTGCTTTTCAGGTTTGTAGTTTAAACTTAGAATAAAAAAAGCCCCAGTCGGGGGATTTTTTTTTTTCCCCCGACTGGGGTTTTTTTTCCCTCGGTCCCGGCCGGTCTGTGAGGCGACAGTCATCGCCTATGTTCTTATACAGGCCGTGCCGGGACCGGGGTTTTCGCCAGGCAGGTCGATTTTGGTGGCCCCCGGGAGCGATCGTTCCCGGGGAGCGTGGAGGCGTAGGGTAGCGTTAGGCTGGTGTTGGATTGTGTGTGTGTGTGGGGGGGTTGTTTTTCCTTGCAGGTTTTTGCTTTTCAGGTTTGTAGTTTAAACTTAGAATAAAAAAAGCCCCAGTCGGGGGATTTTTTTTTTTTCCCCCGACTGGGGTTTTTTTTCCCTCGGTCCCGGCCGGTCTGCGAGGCGACAGTCATCGCCTATGTTCTTATACAGGCCGTGCCGGGACCGGGGTTTTCGCCAGGCAGGTCGATTTTGGTGGCCCCCGGGAGCGATCGTTCCCGGGGAGCGCGGAGGCGTAGGGTAGCGTTAGGCTGGTGTTGGATTGTGTGTGTGTGTGGGGGGGGGTTGTTTTTCCTTGCAGGTTTTTGCTTTTCAGGTTTGTAGTTTAAACTTAGAATAAAAAAAGCCCCAGTCGGGGGATTTTTTTTTTTCCCCTGACTGGGGTTTTTTTTCCCTCGGTCCCGGCCGGTCTGCGAGGCGACAGTCATCGCCTATGTTCTTATACAGGCCGTGCCGGGACCGGGGTTTTCGCCAGGCAGGGCGATTTTCGGGGCGCCCAGGAGCGATCGTTCCCGGGAACGCTGTGATAAAAGGTTGTGAGTAGGAGTGCGATGAAAATGAGATACGGTATTTCCTTGAGTAACATTTAAAATATGTGTAGTTCTAGTCTCCTGTAGTTCTTCAGGCTTGAGTTTGGACCGACCGTGAGGATTTTGCCGCCGCATCAGATGCTTCAGAGAGTCCTTAAGCCAGGTAGGTTGCGGCTTCTTTTTTCAGTCCGTGTCAGACACGCTCGGAGATAGGGGCCGTGCCGGACTCGTGCGTCAGGCAGAGCCGTACCTTTGAGATTTCAGACTCCGATTTGATTTTAAGGACCCGTCGGAACGCGGAGTCGAGGTCGTGTCGGACGCCGTCAGATTTCAGGCGACGCGGTACTCGGACGCAAGGTAGCGTAGAAGGACTTTAGATCGTACGCCACGGCGTTATTTTCCCTCGCGGGCCCCGTCGGACGCAACGCGATTTCGAGACCGTGTCGGACTTAACCACGCGAAGTAGCGTCGTTCGTCTTTGACCGGAGGGAGCGTCGGACCACGGACCCGGCAATCGAGCAAAGGCAGACTTTCAAGGTAGCGGCAACGTTAGACCGCAAAGCTTTCGGCGCGCGATTTAGACGTTTCGGTTTTGGCTTAGAAGGTTGGGTTGCGGTTTGTGACTTAGACGGTTCGGTTTTGGATCGCCACTTAGACGTTAAGGTCTGTGACTTGGAAGTTTCGGTGTGCGACTCGGATGTTTCAGTAGCGGTTTGCCACTTAGACGGTTTGGTTTTGGATTGCCACTTAGATGTTTAGGTGTGTGACTTGGATGTTTTGGTTTGCGACTTAGACGTTTCGGATTCGGTTTGCGACTTAGACGTTTCGGATTCGGTTTGCGACTTAGACGTTTCGGATTCGGTTTGCGACTTAGACGTTTCGGATTCGGTTTGCGACTTAGACGTTTCGGATTCGGTTTGCGACTTAGACGTTTCGGTTTCGGTTTGCGACTTAGACGTTTCGGATTCGGTTTGCGACTTAGACGTTTCGGTTTCGGTTTGCGACTTAGACGATTCGGATTCGGTTTGCGACTTAGACGATTCGGATTCGGTTTGCGACTTAGACGTTTCGGATTCGGTTTGCGACTTAGACGTTTCGGATTCGGTTTGCGACTTAGACGATTCGGATTCGGTTTGCGACTTAGACGTTTCGGATTCGGTTTGCGACTTAGACGTTTCGGATTCGGTTTGCGACTTAGACGTTTCGGTTTCGGTTTGCGACTTAGACGTTTCGGTTTCGGTTTGCGACTTAGACGTTTCGGATTCGGTTTGCGACTTAGACGTTTCGGATTCGGTTTGCGACTTAGACGTTTCAGATTCGGTTTGCGACTTAGACGATTCGGATTCGGTTTCGGTTTGCGACTTAGACGTTTCGGATTCGGTTTGCGACTTAGACGATTCGGATTCGGTTTGCGACTTAGACGTTTCGGTTTGCGACTTAGACGTTTCGGATTCGGTTTTGGTTTGCGACTTAGACGTTTCGGATTCGGTTTGCGACTTAGACGTTTTGGTTAAGTACAAAGGCAGTGCAAAATTTTGGACGAGGACCCGAAATCAGCATTCAACACTTATTATTTTTCTTCTTTTCTATATATACTACTAATCTACTAAATATACATATAATATGTAAATTATCTAATTAATTATGCAAATTATATGCAAATTTTTTTCCGGATAGCCTAAACATTATTCAAATTACAGAACAAAACAAATAAACATATGTAAATAAATATATGTAAATAAACATATGTAAATAAACATATTTAAATAAAAGTATGTAAACAAATGTATGTAAATAAATGTATGGAAATAAATATATGTAAAAATCTATATTTAAATAAACACATGTAAATAAATATATGTAAAAAACTATATATAAATAAACACATTTAAAAAATATACATAACTAAAGATATGTAAATAACTATACATAAAAAACCAGACAAATAAATATATGTAAAGGTATATAAATAAATATATTTAAATATATATATGGAAATACAAAGGTAAATAAAAATACGTAAACATATATGCAAATATATATTGGGAAACTGATACATAAAAAAACATATATAAATATATACATAGATAAACATATGTAAATAGACAAATAAACACATGTAAATAGATATTCAAATAAATATATGTAAATAGACAGGTAAATAAATCCATTTAAATAAACATACATAAATAAATATAGGTAAATAAATAAACATAAATAAATACATGCATATAAATATATGTAAATTAACAATAAAATAAAAAGATGTAAATACATATATAAATATATATATCTAAACATATATGTAAATAAACATATGTAAATAGACACATTAATAACTACATTTAAATATATACACAACTAAACATATTTACCTATATATGCAAATAAATATATTTAAATATATAGAGAAATAAATATATGGAAATATATACTCTAACAAACATACTTAAAAAATACATAATAGAATATATGTAAAAAGATATGTAAATAAATATATGTAAAAATATGTCAATATATATATAAATAGATAATGAAATAAAAATATGTAAACATATTCAAATACAAATGTAAAATAACACATTTAAACATATATGGAAAGAGATATCTAAAAATATATGTAGATCTATATATAAAGAAATATACAAAAAAAGATATCTAAATAATTATATGTAAACCTATACCTAAATAAATATAAATAAATATATATGTATATAAATATATATAAAAAATATGTAAATAATTATAGGTAAATACATACATAAACAAATATATCTGAATACATATGTAAATACATATGACAATAAATATATGGAAACAGGTATATGTAAATAAATATACGTGATTATATACGTAAATAGATATAACTATATATATACATAAATAAAGATACAAAAATAGATATATAAATAAATATAACTAAAGAAATATATACAAATATATATGTAAATAAAGATAAACACAAAAATACATGTAAATAAATATATGTAAATAAACTTTGGGAAATGGACATAGTCAAATGAATATATGTAACTATATATGTAAATAAATGTATGTAAATGGATATGGAAATACAGGTATGGATATAGATGTAAACACACATATGAAAATAACTATAGGAAAAGATATATAAATCAACACAGATAAATAAATAGATATATCTAAATAAATATATGTAAATAGATATGTAAATAAATATATGTAAATACTAATCTAAATAAAGTTATCTAAATACATATATATTTATATATATGTAAATAAACATATATAATTACATATATGTAAACAGATATAGGTAAACATATATGTAAAAACATATGCAGATAAATATATGTAAATAAGTATTGAACAGTTACAGAATACAGCTGCAGGGGGGTTGCATCAGCAGTGGGCATAGGATTACAGATGGGGTTATGTGTAAGGTTACAGGTGCTGTAAGGGGGGGCCTTGGATATGCAGTTAAGGGTGTGGTTGGAGGTGTGGGTTACGGATGGGGTTAGGGGTGCGGTTGGAGGTGGAGTACAGGTGGGGTTACGGGTGGGGTTGGGGTGGGGCTGGAGGTGGAGTTACGGGTGGGGTTGGAGGTGGGGTTGACATACAGTTGGAGGTGGAGTTAGGTGTGGGGTTGGAGGTGGGGTTATGGGTGGGGTGGGAGGTAGGGTGATGAGTGGGAGTGGAGGTGGGATTACGGGTACAGTGGTAGGTGGGGTAACAGGTGGGGTTCAAGGTGGAATGAGGAGT